>JANFAM010000008.1:24567500-29567500 GCA_024362665.1 Prunus padus
TTCCGTAAAATTCCAAAATTATAATAATATTTTATGATTTATAATTTTAATTGCATTGTTTTTAGTTTATAAGTCCTATATATGTTTCATTTCTTATTTTTTTATTTAAGTACCCACATACAAATATTCATATATACATTCATACTAAACATAGGAGTATATATATTACTTTATTATGATGTATGTGTCTATATAAAACACACATAAATGTATACATAAGAAGTATACACATGCCTATATAAACTAAAGGTTTATTATATATACATATATGTGCATATGTATAGGAGTATATTACTTAAGATGATGTATTTTTGGCTAATATAAGTTGTATTTTTGAATATAACAAAAGTGCATATGTATGGTAATTATATACAAACATACTATATAATCAAAATGCATATGTGTGTTTGTTACCTATGAATGATGATATGAGTATAAAACTTTAAGACTATATTTTTGGCAAATATGCTTGTTTGAATATAACAAAAATGAATATGTGTGCTTGTTATATCCAAATATAGGGAGTATAATACTATTTCATTTGTATTCTATGTATGTGTGTATTTTTGAACTTTTAAACTATCTTCATTTAAACATTAAATTATATAAAATCAATTTTATACATGAAACACCACATATAAAATAAGTATATTCAATGGGGCTTGACAATTGTAGTTTTTCAATTGTCTAGAGCAAAACTAACACTTTTTAAGAATGAACAAATATACATATCAAAAACTATTTTTCCGTTAATTTGTCATTAACAAATACCACGTGAAATACTTTCATTTGGTTTTGAATGTATGTGTATATCTTTTTATTACAATATATGTGTATACATAAAACATTTCCCAACCCAAGTTATATTTTTACAAACCAATATTAAAGATACATTTAATTATATGAGACAGAAACTATCTCTCCCTATATTACTTAAGCATACATATAATTATAAGTAATATAATATATATATATATATATATATATAATATAGGAAGTAATTAATTAAGCATACATATAATTATAAGTAATACAATATATATATATATATAATATAGGAAGTAAAAAACAAAAATAATATATCTCCCTCTCTCTCTGTCACATCACCTTTTCTTTTTCTTTTTCCTTCTCGTTCTTCCTCTCACCGTTTGTCTCTAGCTCTCCCTCTCTCTCTTTTTCCTTTTTCTTCTTCCTATCCATCTATCTCAGTATATCTCTCTCTCTTTTTCCCCTTCTTCTTATTCTTCCTCTCCGTCAATCTCAGTCTCTCCCTTTGTCTTTTTTTTTGCCTTCTTCTTCCTCTCTCTGTCTCTCTTTTTTCTTCTTTTTTCCCTTCTTCTTCTTCTTCTTCTTCTTCTTCTTCTTCTTCTTTCCATCTATCTCTTACGCTGGTGGTGATGGTGGTCTGATTGGGTGGTGGTGGTTTGATTGGATATGGGTGGTATTGATGTTGGGATCGATTGACTGTTGCACTGATTTTGTGGCTTTTGGAGTTTTTGCAAGTGCTGGCAATCCCACATCGACTGCAAACATAACTTCAACTCTTTTCTGCTCTATAAATATCTTCACATCAGCAAAATTTTACAAAGACACAAGGCTAGCCTACTGCTGTACGTGGGGCTTGGAATGTCAAAATTGTTTTTGGCTTCTTTTAATTTCTCCAATTTGGGCTTTTAACAAAATGCCAGTTCAAAGTTTTGCTAAATACATAGTTAAGCATATAAAATAATTGATACTAATGTTTTCCGAAAATTTCTGATTTTTCCGAAATATCCGAATTTTTGGAATCAGAATAAGATTTGAAATTCCGAAAAATTTCGGATTGGAATAGGAAGTTATATTGAGTTCTGAAAATTTTTGGATTGGAATTCGGAACACTAGTTTCTCATCCGTTCCGGCCGATTTACACCCCTAATTAAAATAGAGGAATTCTAAGTGTGGATGTAGGTTGTGCGGCAGTGGGGGAGCATTTAGAGATGAGGAAACTAGGGCTTAGTATAAGATTCATAAGAAAAATGAGTTATGTATTAACATATCGGCTCACATCATATAACTGCTCTAGTTGGGTTCGTAATTGACAAAAACCGACCAAAGTGATTCAAGCAAAAATAGTTGTTTTTTGTATTTTTTGTTTTTGTTTTCATGTTTGGTTTGGTTCAATTTGATTCATTGGGTTACATGTTCAACTGTCCACCTCAAATTCCAACAAACTAAATACTACAATACCAATAGCTTGTTTATGCGTATAAGAGATTTCTCTCTAGATTTTGTTCTCCTCTCCCATACTCCTCATCGATTTGGGCCTAGTTATTGTTCCTCCGTTGTCTCCTTCCCTTTCACTCTCTATTTTTTTAATGAAAAAAATTTAGGGAAAAGGAGGCTACCCCATCCCAAAGCCAAGGCATACAAAGGCCTCATCGAAGACTTATTGCCCATGTTTGAGTACGTCTCACCGGACCTGATCGAGTTTAATAGACTCGAAACCCATGTTTGGTAAGAGCAGACTAACTTAAATAAGATTGTATAGTCCAATAGTGAAAACAAGCGCCTCACTCGTTTGTCTAATATAGTGAACCTGAAAAGTGGTTCGCTAAATGGCACGCTCACTAAGTAGAACACCCGAGTTTGACGCCACTTTTTAAAAAATATCATAATTTTATTTGTTTTCTTTTATTATTGTTTTAAATATTTGAATGAGTTTTTTTGGTAGCATTTATTTATTTTCAGGTTAAAATTCATAATTAAATTCAAATATTACAAGAATTATTTTGATATTGCATTTGACCACATTTACATTTGGAAAATCAGAATATAATAATTTACAAATGTTTGATATTCTTTTGATATTGAAACAAGTTTAATAATTCATGATGTGCTATTTTCTTTATCGCAAGCAATTTTTACTTTGTCAAATTATCTTTTTCAGTTTTAAGTCAAAAGTCAAATATATAAAAATTATACATATATATATATATATATTCTTTTTTAATTATTGTTTTACTTGGTCCATGAAAAACCTAGAATTATATAGAGTGAGCTTTAGCTCCTTAGCAATGTTTCGACAACTAAAAATAAAGATTTGTAGTAGTCTTTGGGCAAGGCTAGGGATCAACGAACATTATACATATAAAAAAACATAATTTTATTTGGTTTCTTTTTATTATTGTTTTAAATCTTTGAATTGGCTTTCTTTGTAGCATTTATTTATTTTTAGTTCAAAATCCCTAATTAAATTTAAATATTACAAGAATTATTTTTTAGTCCGACACAGCACCAAACATAGGTCTTCACTATTTTTACAATCCAGCTTCTTAGTCCAAAGCAACACAAAACATAAGTCAGTACCAAACGACCGAGGGGGTCTTAGCACTAGTTTTGGTTTTTATAGATTACCCACCAAGAGGGATTATTGGCAACGAGACTCGAACCTAGACCTTAATAACTAAGAGAACGATCCTTACTAACTCAACCAACCTTTGTTAGCCTTCCCTCTCACTCTTTGATTGATGCTCAAACTATAATCTTCCTTTTGAATGACTTTTTCGACCTGAATTGTGCCTGCCTTTTGGGCTACAGTTTGATGGCTAGTTAAACCATAGCTTGCCATTTGAATAACCCAATGTCCAATGGTTGATAGTAATATGATTGGCGACGGACCTAAGTGTAGGTTAGAGTGGGCTCCAGCCTAGGAGAAGATTTGTAAAGTACTGAACATGGTCTAAATTTTATAAGTTTGTTCGTACTCCAATAAATATTAGCCCACTGCACTAAATAAATATAGCCCGCCTTGTTTTTCTTTCTTTAATATTAGCACATTCATTCAGCTTATCTCTAATCTAATAACAATTGTGTTAGATGTTCTCAGGACTTAATGAAATCATCTGAGCATATTGAGAAAGTTATTCAAAAACAACCAAAAGATCAAAATTTGAAGAATCGGCTACGACTCAAGGCAACAATTCAGAGTGTTCGGTGACTTACATTTCAAGCATGTGCTTTAAGAGATCATGATGAATCCATAGACTCAATGAAACATGGCAATTTCATTGAATTGATAAAATATACAGCACAATGGAATGATAAAGTTCCTAAAGTTGTTTTAGAGAATGCCCCGAGAAATGTTAAATATACCGCACCATCGATTCAAAAGCAAGTTTTACATATTCTGCTGACAAAGTGAGAAATAAAATTCGTGATGAAGTTGGGGAATCAACTTATTGTATTCTTGTTGATGAAGCAAAAGATGCATCTAATAGAGAGCAAATGGCCATTGTTTTAAGATTTGTTGATTGTAACATCCCAACCCAATTTAACTATTATTTAATTATTAATTAGAAAATTACATTTTTGCCCTTGATGGTAAGGGTATTTGGGTCACTTTTTGTTCGGAAATGAATTTGGGGAATTGAGTCACACTGTTGCGTCGGGCTCGTCGATACGAGTTCGTGGATAGGCGACAAGCTCGATTTCCGAGTTATAACGATCAAGAAAAAGTCTAAAAACTAAAAGGGTATATTGGTCATTTCAAAAATTGATTTAAACACTTGAAAATCCGGTTTGCCCTCATCCCCTCCCACACACACACACACACACACACACACACACACACACTCTCTCTCTCTCTCTCTCTCTCTCTCTCTCTCTCTCTCTCTCTCTCTCTCTCTTCTAGTCAACACCACCTCTTATCGTCGACGATCTTTCTCCCCGACCACCTCGGGCGATTGCACCGGTACCAAAATGACCAGCTCCTCCTCCTCTTCTCATCCCACCCCATCTCCTGGCTGGAAAACCAAGCGAACGACGACCGGATTGACTAGAAAATTGCCCAAAAATTGCCCTTGTCGCCAGCCACCATTCCGGCCACTTCAGGCCTCGCCACCATATGGAGCAGGTAGCCCTCGTCTCGCTCTTGCTTTCCCCTAGGGTTTACGATATCGATGGTGGCCGTAGCCACCGAATCGAATGTGAGAAATTCTGGCCAAAACCCTCACAGGTTTGGCTTTGATTGACCTAGCTTCGACCACGTTTTGGCTAGGGTCCAAACCAAAGGGACTCCTCTAGTTGTGTTGAGTCTATGGGTATAGGTATTGGCCGGCAATTTGGAGTTTTTCGATTGCGGAAATTACTCTAAACACCCACCACTGCCCGTGGAGGGTGGCGGCGCGTGGGCCACATTGTGGTAGCTCATTGAGTCCTAAAATACTCCCCATGCCGTCCCGGCGCCACGGTATGCTCGGATTATAAATAGGTTATCATGTGACTATCGAAGGGATGTTACGACTATTAGGCGATATCTGATTCGGACCATCCGATCAATCCCATTTTCAAGTATGTTGTTCCCCATACCTCTAGGATCGTGTAAGGCTGGTTGATCGAGAATTGGAGTCCCGGATACTCTAAATTATTGATTCATGGATTAGGAAACCGGTTCGTCCGATCGTGCGATCGAGAGCGATCCGACCACTCGATCGAGACCAAATCCTCAAGACTTGTTTAGTATGCCTTGTTGGACCTATAGGAACTTTCGGATCGGAAATCGAGGTCGTGGACCCCACGGGCCTAGTTGACCAAAATGGAAAGTTTGACTGCACGATTGACCATGAGTCTTTTAAGACCGTTTCACTTGTCGGAAAGTACTAGAATGGCCCTAGGAATTCAGTTTTTAAAATTAAAATCATGGTTAAGTACGTTTATTAATAAAATCCTTATATTCTCTCGAATAGGTGCTCGGGGCTCCGCGTAGCCAGCAGGAGGGACCCTAGCTTGGACTATCGGTGAGTGGACATTTGTTTTTAAATATGCATCGTCTTCCTAAATATCGATATGCTTGCATAAATGTGATTTGAGTTGGAAATTGGCTTACTTTGGGTTAATAAAATCATGTAATTTTATTAACGGGCTAGTCTCGGCTTATATTATGGGATGTGGGCTTTTTGGGAGATTTTATTCTATTATCTTTTTAAGAAAAGTATATGAATTTTGAATGTGGAATACGGTTATATTATTGGGAAAAATGATTTGTGAATGGTATGAATTTCATGCATGAAAAGGGTTTTGATTTAATACTTGGTTTGCATGGGTTACGGGAATATATAAATTTGATGCATGATGGTTGTGGGTTTTATAATATTTTCTAGCATTGAATGTGAATAATAAGGGATATGGATCAGGTATGTGAATTTGGATTAGGGAGGGTATGTATTGATGGTGGGTTAAATGGATTATGTGTTTTACCATAATATGTACCTCCCCATTTATTGGTTACTCACGGTTACTATTGACACGCAGTAACTCTTCGGAGGTGTGTTGGGAATCGGGCACCCTTGACTGGGTGTACTTAAGGCCTTGACGGGCAGTCTACGCGCGTAAGACTCATTTCAGCTGCACGAGTATTGAGGATTTTGCCGTGCGTGTCTGGGGAACAATAGTCCCCGGTTGGACTGCTCATCCCTAGCCACATGGTATTGGGAATTATGCCATGTGGTCTAGTTAAAACGATCCCCGTGTTGGATTGTTTTTCCCCTGGTACATAGTAATGGTGGGTGTGTGTGTGTTTACATATTATACGATGGGGTTTCTGGAATTAAAAGGTTTTGAATTCAAGTACGTATAATAAAGGCTTTAAATGCATGGCTTTGGGCAAATCGTTTTTTATGAACTTTATGATTTTTAAAAAGAACTACATGTGGCTTGATTCCTCAGTAAGGGTATGTAGGCAACCTAGGTTAACCTAGGTACAGCTGCAAAATAATCTATATGGGTAATGCTTGAAGTATTTTTAAAGTATTTTGAATTTGCTAGAAAAAATTATGGGACTTACTGATAGCCTTTGTTGAGCATTGCAGAATAAATCTCAAGATTTTCTTATTGCTATGAATTTAGTTCGTAGTACAAAAGATACTCTTCAGAAATTAAGATTGGAGGGTTGGGATACTTTCTTTGAGGAAGTGGAATCATTTTGCAAAAAGCATGACATCGATATGCCAGATATGAATGCTCCTTATAAAGTTGGTACACATCGTTATTGTTAGCAACGTGATGATATTACAATTGAACATCATTTTCGGGTTGATTTATTCAATGATACAATAGATTATCAATGGGAAGAGTTAAGCAATAGATTAGTGAAGTAACAATGGAACTTCTTATTCTCAACTTTGCTTTGGACCCTAGCAATGGTTTTAAATCATTTAAGATTGATGATATTTGCAAGCTTGCAGAGAAATTGTATCCTCAAGATTTCACTGTTAAAGAATTAATTTTATTGAGGTGCCACTCGAACTTTTTGAGTTTGAAGTACACCAACATGATCTTGATATCTTTCAAAATATGTCTACTCTTTCATAACTATGTCAAGTATTAATTAAAATAGATGGAGCAAAGACATATTATTTGATTGATAGGTTGATTTGTTTAGTATTAACTCTTCCGATTTCTACGGCACGAGCATTTTCAGCTATGAAACATGTTAAGACTGTACTTCGCAAGAAAATGGAGGATGAGTATCTTGCAAATTCCCTCATTGTGTACATTGAGAAAGAGCTTTATGTGAATATTGAGTTAGATTCAATAATCAAAGATTTTGATACGCTCAAAGAGAGAAGGGTTCCACTTCACTGGGTAAGCTCTTTAAATTGTTTTGTAATCGAACATATTTTTTTGAAGTTGTACAATGTGTTTGATTTGGTATTTATTTATATTTTGTACTTCCTTGTGCTATAATTGCTCATAATGTGGCCTTGTTTGAGTTATAAAATTTTATTTACATTATTGTTTCAAGAGAAAAAAAGGCTTATAATATATCTCCTCTTAAAGAAAAATAATTAGCCTATCCCTATAAAAATTCCTGGGTCCGCCTTATGCATATGTTTGATTCTCCCATGCTCTGGTGCCTTCATTAGTTTTATACTCAAGTCGCTATTTAGTTATTGATGCTTAAGATGCATATGTTTGGTTCCGTAATGAAGCATCAACTATGATCAGCTATGCTTCACTAAGCCTCTATGGTATCCTAAATTTATTAAGATCTTTGCCTTGACAATTATTTATTCTATGCATACTTGGATTGATTGTTAATGGTCTTGGTTCTTCATTTCATGTTTTATTTTCCATTGCTCTGCTTTAATGGATTAAGTATTTGGGTTTGTAAAAATTCAATGTTAGATGCTAGTAGTCCAAGAAAAGAATGGACTGTTACAGGGACAAGTGTGTGGAAGTTTCCTACTAGTGTTACCATTGAAGTGTGTGTGCATTCCAGCAAGTTTTTTTTTTGTTAATTGTAAAAGCAATTAGTGTAGTTCAAGTCTAACCTATATATTGAAATTTCTGTGCAGGCAGGATAGAAGTTAAAGCAGAAACAAGAGTAAGTAGTTGCCATAAATGAATGTAAATACTAGCTTATTAATACAATATTTTTTTTCTCATGGTTATATATTCTGTTGACGCTTGGTATAAACCGAGCCCATCTGCCCAATAAGAACATAACATGTGAATCTCGCTAAAGCCACGTGGCAGAAATGACCATCCAATCCCTTCAGCTAACAACACACGTCGGCTCAACTCCCAACCACATCACCTCGGCCATCGTACCATCCAAGCAAAATGATAGGAGGATGTGGATCAGCCATGTCAGCAATAAGACCTCCCTTGACAGGGAAGAACTCACCGCCTCTAGAACTACCATACCTGTCCCCTCTGGAACCACATGTAAGCCGCTTGACCCATCCCCTAACCTGATGGGTTTGGTCGTTCCAAACAGCCTACTTTGCTCACTGCCTCCCCTAGTAAGCCGTATAAAGCCATCATGAGCAGAGGACGTGGCTAAACCCCAGACCGTCCACCACCTGACAGAACGGATCGTCTGATGTGTTATAAATGACTTGACTTTGAGCCAATGTGTCCAGCTTAAGAAAATAACTTGTAATCTCCTATAAATAGGGCTTAAAAACCTGTAATGAGGGCATCACTTTTTCAATGCAAATAGAATACTTGTCAAACCAATAGAGAATTATTCTTGTTCTTATTCTATCACATACACTAAATAACCAAGGTAGCAAATCTCCTCTATACCCAAGTAAAAACACTTATTTTTCATACGTTGATCACATGAGTTTGAGGTTAAACATATTGGTTATATATTTGGTTCTATTTGAGTGGGTTAAATTTGTTGAGAAAAGTGTTTGATTTAATTCTTGTTTGCAAAGGGGCTAAGTTTGGGCTGTTTGTTGAAAGGTTAGGGAAAAAACCTTATAGGTTTGTGTTGTATTCTTTGCTTCAACATTCTCCTTGGCATTAGGAATCAACCTTCTCCCTTGTTCCTTTTCTCTCTCTCCTTTTGTGGCTTATTTGGTTCTACTTATGCAGCTCCTTTTAGATTACATTGTTTACTTGCTTTTAGATGCCTATTTATTTATTTTACAAACAAGATTATGTTCTTCATACATCTCCATTTGAAATCAAGACATTATTTTCTATTTAATTGCAGGCCTTGCTAGCCTTCATTAGAGAGCTCGAGCACTTGTTTACAACCTCAGAGCAAATACATTTGACTAGCACTTTCTAATCATGCACACTACAATAAAGCATTATTTTTACTCAACTTAATTTGTCAATGGTATTTCTTATTCATACTCTAAAATTGTATCAAGTCTTTTTTTTTTTGCCTTTTGTTATATCAGGACACTATTCGAAGTTGTTCGGATGCTCATCTTAGCGACAATATCGAGGAGTAGCTCAACCAGCTTCTTTCATTATCTCCCAAATAATTTTTTTTTTGGTACTATTCTCCAAATAAATGTTTTATTTAGCATTGTCATACTTATAAAATCTTTTCAGATGTTTGATCGGAAATATTATTTCTATATTTTTAACAAATTATGCTCCATTTATGAGAATTTCGAGTATTTACTACACTACTATTTTTTTTCATAATTGCCTAGTTTTGATGACAAATTGTCATAAATGACATTTTTCCGAAGATGTATGTTCATTGGAAATATATTTTTCCAATGGATTGTATTATCGGGAATGTCTTTTTTCAAATGAATTGACATTGTCAAAAATACATGTGTTAGTTGAAAATAATGTTTCCGACAATATTTATTTGTGGAACAAAAGTTGATCGTTTAGGAAAACATTTTCGACAAGCTTCCCAATTATTTCCAACAATGTTAGCATATCGCAAATACAAAAACGTCCTCATTTTGAAAATTTATTTCAAATAAAGTTAAAGTATTTATGACACCCATTGTTCGTCGGAAAAACCTTTTTTCCGATGGCTGGTCGGAAATGGAACTTTTTCGATAATCGCTTTTCCAACTCCTTCTGATGAACATCCACCTTCGGAAAAACGTTTTATCGACGGCAAATGAATATTTCCGACTCCGTTTGGCCCTCGAAAAAGGGTTTTTGTTTTGTTTTGTTAGTGCATCATGAAATCATCTCATCTTGCATGGCAAGTTCCCCAGTTGACATGATCTTTATAATGTACTACCTCATCATAAAACCTATAGCCGAACTCACTATCGCCATAGCCAATAAACATGCACTTTCGGGATTTGGGATTTGGGATTTGGGATCCAACTTGCTTCTCGCACTGAACTCAATGTGAACATATACAACACAACCAAACAGTATCAAGTGATATATGCCTATGTTCTTACCACTACATTCCTCCTTAGGTAGGAGCTCATTTAGTGGCACTCATATTCTATGATTAATCAAGTGGGCAATTAATCACGTCATCCCAAAACATGTTTGGAAAACCTCTCATTCTCCTTGCACGCTTATTAAGAGTCCTATTCATGCTCTCATCCACTCCATTATGTTGCGGAGTTCCAGGAATGGTCTTCTCCATCCTCATCATATTTCTACACAGTATTTATGAATTTTCTTATTCCTCGAAGAACTGGCGATCAAATTAATAGTAGCATCCCACTCATCTAGTATGGCGCTTAACAACACTATGGCTCGATATGCTCATTAAATTTAACCTCCATAGACATAGATTTGAGCTTCTCCAATATATCGTTCAATATGGACAACTGTTGATTCACGAAAACTCCTTTGCCCATCTTTAGTTTAAACAAGCGCTTCATCAATTACAATTACTGCATCGCACATGGCTTCTCATACATCTCAGATAGAGTCACCATCAATTCAGCGCTTTTCTTCACGCTTAAAACATGACGCCTCACCTCGTTCGTAAGCGTCAATTGGATATCTGCAAAGGCCATACCATCATAAGCAACCCAATCCTCTTATTTCATGCCCTTAGGTTTCTTCCCATATAAAGGAACTGAGAGTTTCTTGAGCTTGTGGTAATCTGAGAACTCCATAACAAGGAAACTCTGCCATCAAACTTGTCTACTTTCTTCTCAACGTCGTCTACCTTCATTGTTCTCACTCAATGAACCTGAATCTTTGATACCAGTTGTTAGGAAATCAGGTCCTTGATCTCCACAAAAAAATAAGTACGAAACAATATAAACATGATCGAGAAAGACAAAAGTAAACAATCACACAACAACACAAGAATTTGTTGACGATGTTCACTCGATATGAGCTACATCCCTGGGTTGCTAGAGAATCACTACATAAAAAAAAGAGAAAAAAATTACAAGCATTCAAGTGTTTTCCTCATACTCACTCGTAATTAGGCCCGTTGCCACACTCACATTCACACCTGTAGCCAACAAATAATATGACTCCCAATAGGTCCTACTTATAGTGCACAATTCCTAAGGTTACATGGGTAGGAAATATGATTAAAATGTTGGAATTTTTCAATTAAATAAGAGAAGTGACCGGTCGCTTGGTAGAAACGACCGGTTGTTTCAGTGAAAGTTTCATATTTGCTCTTTGTGCAAAGCGACCGGTCGCCTCATATAGGGGTGCAACTTTCTGCAGATTTCAAACGTTAGGAAACCATATTAAAACATCAAGTGTTAGTAGTATGCCCTTAAAGTCAACTAATTATATGATAATTAATGTTAATGACATCTTTTGTAATGACTTATTAAGTTATTCATGGCAAGGCCAGTTATTTTCAACCATGATATTTAGTTTATTATCATAACAGTAAAACAACTATAGTCCTATAAAAATACATAAATGGGCGTGAGAACTATGTAATGAGATTACATACATGGAGACTTATCATGATCCCTAATCCTAAATATGTTCTTGCTCATAGGAATGTCAATTGGGCGTTGATATTCCGTAAAGACTAGTACACACACTATCATCTCTATATGTAGAGAATGACGAGGTCTGAAGCTATTGATTGTGGTGACACCTAGATATGTGTGTAGGTGCTTGTAGGAGAACAAGTACACTGAACGCGATCAAACACATGAGTTCTAGTATGGAAGTCTTTACTCACATGTCAAACTAGAACTCGTAGATTGCAATGGTGCAAACTAATCCTTAGACCTGAGACATCATAGATGTCTTGTGGCTATGTTGTTAATCTTTGAGGGCACTATACAATTGTGTTTAAGCAGACATGACTTAAATGTGTTTATCAGGACTCTCAATAAAGTCATGGAGTCAAATGAATGTAAAATAAGGGATCTCTACTCTCAGTTAGGAGAGAGGATGCTCTAGGATCTGATGGGTCAAATCTCCGCGAGTAATGGATAAGATTTGAAAGAAAATGTCTTCAAATCTTATCAGGATAATCATATTATAAAGAAACAATTCACATTAGAATATTTGACATTAAATTCCATTATCTAATAATGTGAATGAGGAGTATGATATAAGAGAATGATTCAATTGCATGGTCATTACAATTTGAATAGGTTCTATATCACAACGTCTTATTTAGCTCGGGTAAGCATGCTCATTGTTAGGCGTCAACCATGGTTTGCGGATGTCCTAAAAGTTTCAAAGTAACATTTGCTAATAGGAAGAATTAAATTGTGGAATTTAATTCGTATGTCAACTATGAGGAGTTGATTCAACCCATTACCTTGCTAAAAGGAACCTACGGATTGCACACCGAAAGAATGTGACTAGAGGTACAAATGAAGAGAAATGAAATGAGGAGACACAAGTCAATGGTCAATAATCAAATGTCAAACTCAACGGTCAAAAGTCAACATGTTGACCGGAGCAATTGACCAAAGTCAAAAGGTTTGACCGGGTCAATTAAAGTTAGACAATCATTTTAATTTAATAGCTAAATTGTAATTCATAATTAATATTTAATTATGAAATTAATTTTGACATATATTGGATTGGGCTTTTAAATGTGATTTAATTGGAGAGGGACAAAATAGCCCAAAATGCAATTGGGCCTCAGGGACAAGTGTTATGAGATAACACTACCCATGGACCCAAAATGGAGCCCCATGAACCCACCCCAAAATCAGCCATGAGGGAGAGAGTTCATTTCTCCCCCTTTGTTTTGTGTTGTCCTATAAATACTAAAGTTAGGAGAAAACCTAGCTATGGTTTTTAGCTTATCATCTTTTGGCTGATGTGCGAGTGCAATCTCTAGCCTCTCATCTTTCATAAGCTAAAATTGGTCCAACCAAGAGATAGTCTAGCATCTAAGACCTCTTGGTTGCCTTCTCTTCATCTCTAGGAGCATTTGGTGTGGTGAGGTAGAGAGCTTCTACTTTGGAGCCTTGAGGTGAAAGAGTTTTAAATCAAAGAGGAAGAAGAAGGCCTTTCCAAAAGGCGATCATTCTTGGATTTCCAAAAAAAGTCTTCAAGGGTTTCTATGCCTTTCTCCCTTTTTCTTTTGGCACTTAAAGTGACTAGAAAAAAGATACTTGGGTGAAATGAAAAGGCTTAGCTCAACTTGAATAAGCAAAATTAATCCGCTATTTAGAATATTTTTGTGTTATAAGTTGTGGCTAAATTTGTAACATCCCACATCGACCAATGGAGAAGGTGATGTGCCTTATATGTACATGCCTACATCCATCTAGCACGAGGCCTTTTGGGAGCTCACTTGTGACGCCCTGACCTAAAATTAACGGGAAATGAATTAAAGTAATTGAATTAAATAAATAAATTTAATATGAATTAAAAGAATTAAAATAAGAATTATTGGAATTAAATTGGAATTTATTAATTAAAGGGCAATTTGGTCAACACTATTTTCGACGGAATTTGGCGAAACGAGTTGCGCCATTGCGTCCGCTCGTCAAAACGAGTTCATTGACGGGCGGAACGTTTCGATGCGAGCTTCGGATTGTTCGGAGGACATATTGGTCATTTCAAAATTGTTAAATACCCCTCGGCCAATCGTAATCGGGGTTATCTATACTTGGGTTATACATGTATATCTACTTTAAGAAAAGGGTTATCTATACTTGGGTTATATATATATATATATATATATATATATATATATATATATATATATACTTTGGTTATATATATATATATATATGTTTATACCTTAGATTTGACGTTTTAGTGACTTGAGTTTTTAATATGTTTTGATATGCTTGACTTGAGCATTGAATAAGTTTTGAATATGGTTTTTAATGCGGGTTTTCGGTGATTGGACGTTTGAATTGATTTAGCTCTGTTATGCGGTCGTTTGACCCTTGTGATTATTTTGAATATCGAAATATACGTTTTGGACGATAATGTCCTGACTTTGAGTATTTATATGGGTTAGTGGACTAATGGACTTGTATATGTCCTGGTGTCTCGATGTTTGGGGTTGGGTACATTGTGAATGATTATATATATATATTGATTATCGCATAGCGATTGATTTGAGTGCTGTTAGCACCTTGTATTGTACCTCCCCTGTTACGTCATCGATGATCGCATAGCGATTGATATGATACGATTACCTGGATTTGGTATGGTTCGATCCAGGTGCATACCTTAACGAGGTGTAGCTGTAGACCCTTGATTAGGTAGTCTGCGCGCATAGGACATATTTCGGAGTTATGGTTGGTAAGTTTTTACCATATAGTCCCGTGAGTTTAGTCCCACTTTGGACGGCTCAACCACAGGCACGGTGTCTCGATGAGATCTGTACCGGTGTCGATCAAATGATCCCCTGTTGGATTGTTTTCCCCTGGTACTTGTGTGTGGTGTTGAGGTTATACTATACCTATACTCGTGTGTTAGTATCTTCGTATTCATATTTCTTTTAGTGAGGATCGTTCCTCGCTTGTCATGCTTGTGAGCACGTGATTGTGAGAGTGGGGAAGTTCGGGAAGCTTTTTGTTTCGGTTGCAATACATGTTATGTCTTACTTATTGGATTGAAAATCCTGATTGTATATATATTTATACAAATGATTTGAACTGCAATTAATGTCTATATTGCTGTCAAGTTTGGTTTTCTTGACGTAAACGAGTTATTCGACATTTTAAGGTTTGTTTTACCTTATGAGAACTTTATTCCATCTTTATGCTTATACGTTTAACAAGTCCTTTTGTTTATGTTTTATAAACCTGCATGGGTTGATTTGAGAGGTTATGCCTCGGAAAAATGTTAAAGGTTGGTTTGCTCGGAATACGGTGTTAAGCCGGAATGTTTTCACATATTTTGAGTTATTATGGTTTCTAAATCAATCACATATATAAATGATTTCATATGCATGGTTTGCATGATTTTAAAAGGTGGGGTTAGTACTTTGATTTAAGTATGTAAAACCTTGTTTTTGTCCACTCACACTCTTTCTGTTTTGCGCCCCCCAAGACCGTAGTCATCGCTTCGACACCGATCGGCCGTACGCTCCTCTTCTCGAGTTTTGATTGAAGGGTAGGATCTGTTGTCCTTGAACCCTAAACTTTGTATTTTGTTATTTCTATTTCGCTAACTCTTAGATTGCTCTGTATTACTTGTTAGGGTTAAATTTGATGGCCGAAGGCCTGTGTAATTATCTGTTGCTTGTCTAACAGGTTGAAATTTTTGGGATAGTACTTGTTTTAGGGGAGACTCTGCTCGTTTTTCGGCAGAAGTCTTGGCCCATTTCTTTGTAAATTTCGGAGAGGGAACTTGTTTAGTTTGTGAGCCCAACATGGGTTGATGTTGGGCATGTCAACAGGATCCGACAAGGGTTCCGAGGTGGAATCTGGGTCGGGTCCTGTCATCACTGGCTTCGAATTCCATGGGAACTCCGAAGTTAAGCGAGTTTAAGCTAGAGCAATCCCAGGATAGGTGACCCACTAGGAAGTTGCTCGTGAGTTCCAAGAAACAAAATCATGAAGGCGGGGCCCAAAACGGACAATATCGTGCTAGAGGAGTCGGGTCGTGAGTTGACAAGACCCGACCCAAATTCCACTTTGAAATCCATATTGAACCCTGTGTGTGTCCAACACCTGTCAGGTGCAGGGCACACTTGATCAAATTTCCCTCTAAACTTCTTTTAGGATTTGACTTCTGCCCAAAAAAACGGGCAGAGTCTCCCCTGAAAAATGAACATTTCCCATTTTACTTCACCTGTATTAACACAAGTTTTTTTTTTGTTTTTTTTTTAATATCCCCACTTCAGCATGCATAAGAAAAAATAATCTAAAATGTACGAGGCCTCAGCAAACAACAATCTCAGTTTTAAGTCGGGCTTCGACCCATCCACATATTCAAATTGAATTCACCAAAAACAATAAAAGCATAACAAATCCCATAACTATACCAAATTCACGAAACATAGTTTCTACCGCGGCTGCACCTAAATTTACCTAGGTTGCCTACGTACCCTTACTGAGGGATCAAGCCACACGTAGTTCTTTTTCTAAATCCATCACCAATCAAATAATATAATATTCTGCAAGAAAACCAACCATAAAACATAGAATCATACTTTGACTTTGATTTCCACAATCATTATGTAAATTTGAAGGCAACTGGGGAGGGGGAAACTTGCTAACCACATGTGTAGATAAATCAGGCAGATGGTTTGGGATTCTGGCCAACCCTGTGCAGAAAAATTGAGTAGGGTGGCGAATAATATCCTGTTGACTGTACCAATATATCCATTCCACCTAGCAGGACTCAGGGAGATATAATCAACCTAAGAACGTAATAGTCCGTCAATTCCAATTATAAACTGTCAATTCCCCTAGTAGAATCTGGGGACACAAAGTCAGCCCGAAATGCAAATCCTAGAAGGATCGGGTGATTAGCCCGAAACGCAATCCTCGCACTGCACGGTTTGGGCGTCCCCGAAACTCGTGGGGTGTTATCATAAATAAATAACTTTTTTGATGGCCACACTTGTCCGAAGACATTTAAATATCTGAGGCAACCTTACATATCCCGCATGCAACCATTTAATCCAAAGGCAACTAGTTCAGTCTCAAATCAATTCAATATATATATATAAAGTATACTGCTCTAATAATAATAATAATAATAATAACAATAATAATAATAATAATAATATAGCATCCAAAAACCCACAACATACATAATTCACCATTAGATAAGCAATATAAACTCAAGGTATTAATATAATAATCAATAATCACAAATAAACAATAACCTAGTCTCAAAAATTAAGACATAGTTCCCAAACAACTCACAAGTCCTAGGGCCAAATTAGTACTTTCCGAAAGATGAAACAACCTCGGAAAACTCACAGTCAACCGAGAGGTCAAACTTCCATTTTGGTCAACCGGGCCCGCGGGGCCCACGACCTCCACTTTCCGAATGATCCTAAAGTCCAACAAATTCAACTAATCACGTTCCGAAGGTTTGGTCTCGATCGAATGGTCGGATTTCTCGCGATGGCACGATCGGACGGTTTTCATTAACCTAAACTTTAAATCAATGATTTGGAGCATCCGGGACTCCAATTCTCGATCCGTCCCTTCCTACACTATCTTGGAGGTACGAGGAATAACATAGTTAAAATTGGGACCAATCCGACGGTCCGAACCTATCAAACCCGAATAACGCCTAACAAGCGAATATGCAATCGGTTGTCATACGATAACCAATTTCAAATCCAAACATATCGTCATGCTCGGAACGACATAAGGAGTGTTGTGGTAGGAAGAGGGCCACCCAACAGTGACCCACGCGCCGCCACACGTGCTGGGTGGCTTGGGAACTTATTCAACTAGTGGAGCAACTTATTCAACTGGGTCGACTTCCAATTTGGCGAGAAGTGGTCGGAAAACTCACTCAAAGTTGGATAAAACCTAGGTTTCTAATTGATCGCTCAAACCACCAAATCGATCGAAACCAACTACCAAAACATTAAGAGGACATGGAGGGGATGAAGTTTCATACCTTAGTTGACGAAAAATCTCACCGGAATCACCGTTGCCGGTGTCGGAAAAAAATCCTGAAACCTCTCTCTCTCCAGATGCGAAACAGCTCGAAATTGATCAGGGAAAAGGGCTAGGTAGTGTAGAGGACGAAGAAACAAAGATTTTGGGACTAGAATCGCTTGAATCGGACCTCGAGTAGGGAGAAATCGCCATTTTTTGTTGTGAAGAAGAGAGAAACTAAAAAAATGAATGAATAATCAAGAGAGCCGTGGGGTGGGGGTGATTTTGCATTTTTCTTGTAGAGGTGTTGTAGCCGCTACAATAAAAATCTGGATTTTCTTTTTCCTCTTTTTTTTTCTTTTCCTTTTGTTTTCAGACCTTTTCTTGATCGTTACAACTCGAAATTGAGCGTACAACATACCCACAAACTCCTATCGATGAGCCCGATGCAACGGTGCGGCTCAATTCCCCAAATTCTTTTCAGAACAAAAGTCAATTTTAAAACCCATTAAAATACTCTCGGGGTGAAATTGTCTTTTACTTGAATAATTTAATAATTTAATAATTTAATATTAATTTAGGAACAGGATATTACAAATTGATTGTAACATCCCAACAGAGAGAGGGTGATGTGCCATATATGTACATGCCTACCTCCATCTAGCACGAGGCCTTTTGGGAGCTCACTAGCTTAGGATTCCATGGGAACTCCGAAGTTAAGCGAGTTTGGGCTAGAGCATCCCAGGATAGGTGACCCACTGGGAAGTTGCTCGTGAGTTCCCATAAACAAAACCGTGAGGGCAAGGCCCAAAGTAGACAATATTGTGCTACGGCGAGCCGATCCGAGATGTGACAGAATAGTATCAAAGCCACTCTACCGTTAGGTGCGAGTGTGCCGACGAGAACGTCGGGCCCCTAAGGGGGGTGGATTGTAACATTCCACATCGACCAACGGAGAGGGGGTGATGTGCCTTATATGTACATGCCCACCTCCATCTAGCACGAGACCTTTTGGGAGCTCATCGGCCGAATTCCAGAGGAACTCCGAAATTAAGCGAGTTTGGACTAGAGCAATCCCATGATAGGTGACCCACTGGGAAGTTGCTCGTGAGTTCCCAAAAACAAAACCATGAGGGCGAGGCCCAAAGCGAACAATATCGTGCTTAAGGAGTAGGATCGTGACAAAATTCATTTCCAAGACATGAGATGCAAAATGTTTCATTCATCAAGAACACTTTTGAAACATGTTTTAAACATAAAACATGAAGAGAAGTGACTCTTACAAAGAGACACAACTTGATCAAAGGTTGCAGTACAAGAGTTACAAGGATTGGGAATTGGTACAATACTGTTTGGGCCTAATCGCGTGCCAGCCCATTTTGATTATGGACCATTCTTCTCCAAAAGTCATATTAGGCCCTTTATTACCAAAAATGTTGAAAGACCATACTGTTGTAAAGAGGGATTAACTTAACCCATTAATCCAGTAACTAAGGAATTGAATTGCTACGAAATAGTTATTCAAATCCAAAGAGACCAAATTACTTGACTTAGTTTTTTTTCCCCTTTTCCTTAGCCACCACCAAGGTATCAAAATCAAAATATCAACCATTGATGACTAAACTCCAAATGGTTTTAAATGACCTCGGTAGCTGGGAATTAAGGGCGGGATGGGTATAATTGAAAGAATACGGCTATTTATTACAAATCGCCAAAGTACTTTCTCTTAAAAATGGTTATTTATTGCATCAAATGTTGGAGGATTTTTCGAATGTCAAGTTCAAGTCAATTCATATTTTTTACATAAAAGGGACGACTAGGAGACATTCAGGGGCATTGATGAGTGAGAGCCAAAGATGAGCAAAGCATTTGATTGACAGAGTTTTTACCACTTGTGCTTTTAAAATAAGGTTTCTTAACCTACATTTGAAAATATCCACATTATCTCATCAATTTTTTTCTTCTATAAATACAAAGGAACTTGGATTGACCAAAACTCACAACCCAACCAACCAACCAAACAAACCAGACAAAAGAAAAACTTGAAAATCAGCTCAGACTGAACCAAGAAATCAAAGATGACAAAATCTCCTAAGTTACTACGAAATCTTCCTCAAAAAGCAATCCATCCCAAGAAAGAGCTCAAATAACTAAGAGGAAACCAGGCTTTCCTTCACAAAGCTAGACAGTGTAAAATCGAGACAGAACTCGAAGGAGACTGAACTTTCTTACAAATTTGGTAGCAAATTAAAATGAAACGAATAGGAGTTAGGTTTTTATCATGTGAATACCTCATCAAACTTTAAAAGACATCTGGATGTCTTAAAGTTGTCCAGATAGCTCTTGGCTAATTCAGAACCAACTAGAACAGGTCATTGCGGCGATTCTGATCACTTTTTATGGCCCAACTTATTTATAGCTCTGCCAACCTCAACCTTGGTATCGATTTCCAACTAATCCTTATTGGTTGAAGGTGCTGACGTGAAATTCTAGTACAGAAACATCCAGTCCAGACCATTAGCTATAGCATTTCACGCAGTTCTGCCTGGATTAACTTGTTGCAGTTTCCATAAAATCGTGTATTGCTTTACTTACTACTTTTGTTTATAGAAATTATGAAGTCCTCACTAGTCTGAGGCATAGAAAAGAACTACTTTGGGAGGTTTAGCAGAATCACAATAATTTGTTTAAAGTCTATTACTTGGGGCGCAAGCATTTAAAGTCACTCAAATCTGTTAGGGTATTACCTGCTAACAGTGGCACGCTCATATAAAAGAAAGTTAATCATTAAGCCATTCAATGGTTAAAGGGTAAATGGGGAATTTTACTTAGTCTTTTGATTTTTATTTTTTTTGCGGTAAAGACCGGTTGGCTAGGTCCCTCCGGTTGTCGTCGTGACTGCGAGGAGTGGCTGGAAAGGTTGGTGTGACTGTGGCAGCAATGGTGATAGTCGCGACGGCAGCCACTATTGCTACGACCACGGTTCGGTGTTGGGCTACGGCTTGGCAGCTAGGGCTACGATAGGAGGGGTCGGTCTAGGTCGGACTTGCGGCTTGGGCCATGTCTTGGGATGTGCTGGCGGTCAGGCCATGAGGCTTTTTTTTCCCGTTGGGCTGGCTGCGATGCAGGCTGCATTTGCATCTTAGGCCATGCGACTTCTTTTTCTTTTTTAAGCGCAAGCTATATATATATATTGCTTGCGATTTGACTTGTGAATTTCTCTCATTTTTGCAGCTACTCAGCCATCATGTCATCTAATGAGGGAAGCCAATCATCGGGTTCACAACTGCCCATGTATTTGCGGGGTGGCTCTCAAGTGTACTAGAAGGGGTTTGTGGCTAACTTGCAATGTCTCACGAGCAAGGCGCACTTCCAAAAGTGGTGGACCCAGTTTGATTTTGCCATGACGAATGATGCGCATGTTAGGTTGGCGGAGCCTTCAACGGACGATGTGGCTTACACGGACCCAAATGATCCGGATGCAAGGATCATCACGTTCCTCCCATTTTATTGCTCTTTGGATTTCTAATTCCCCATGTCTAGGTTTTCAGGAGAGTGTTCCAGGCCATGGAATGTGCTCCTAGTCAGAGCACTCCAAACGTCTACTGAGCGGTCATCTGCTTTGACAACTTGAATTGCTTCTTCAAGGTGGTGGTCGTGGAAAATGGGAAGGCGTGGCAAACGATAGTCCGCAAGTTCCCATTAACTACTACAATGGTATGTCACCATCTGTTGATCTGCTTCAATTTCATTTGAATTCATTAATGTGTGGCTAACTGACTTTTGTCTTCTGCTTTCAAAGGATGATATTAGCAAAAGCTTGATCTCGAACAGGAGATGGCTAAGATCCGTCAAGCCATGAACATCCCTGGGATATTTTACGAATGACGTTGGCTGTTGAGTGAGTACTAAAGGAAATTAGGTGGTCTACCCCAAGTTGGAGATGTTGAGAGGTGGAAACTACACGGCCCTAATTCGGATGATCAGCCTGACGAACGAGAGGAGTCCTAGACCGAACTCCTTGGAAAGAGGAGGCTACTTCAAAGCTTTCCAAAGATGAAGCCACGACCTCACGAGCAAGAGACGTGTCTCCGTTAAGAAAGAAGCATAGAATTCCTTCTATTGTGATCAAGTCTTTTTCGAAAGTGATCCCATCTGATGAGAAGATTAAAGCGGGAACTGCTTCTTATTCATCTGTCAGGGTCAAGCACCTCGTAGGCGTTGATAGCAAGAAGCTTGGTGGCATGTAGAACATTCGGAATATTATGCTCAAGTCTTCAATTGAGAAGCTCAAAACCCATGATATGCTCTACAAAGACGTCTGTCTCCGATCTGGTTCATCTAGAGAGAAGTAGAGGGCTAATGACCTTCCTTATAGGAGTTCGAATCGTCTACATCATTCAAGGGATGAGGATCGAATTGGGAAGGCTGCTCATCTGCCTGGTAAGCGCGCTCCATCTACCGAGTTACTAGAAATCAAGCACGGAGTTTATCTAACATTGTTGATTCCCTTCGAGTCGAGCTCGTCTACTTGCGCCACGTTTGTTGATCATATACACCAAGCCAGCGATCTTGGTGCGTTCTCGAGCCCTTCTTCGGAAAAGCAGAAGGAAACGGTTGTCGTTTTGCTTAAAAAAACGAGTTATTTTTATTGTTGAGGATATCTAGAACTTGTCTGCTGTTGCCCCCTCTTCTACTAAACTCGAGGAGTTGGAGAAGAAGAATGCTGAGTTGATTGGCATGCTCTTAACCGAGCAGGTCTGCCATAAGACGAAGATGTCGGATTTGAAAAAAAACATGTCTATGCTGAAGAGTGCCCTTGCTTTGTAAGATAGCGAACTCGATTCTTCTGTCGCCGCCCATCATGAGCGAAGAGAGGCCTATCTTCATCTTGAGTGCGAGTTTGCTAACATGAACCGCAGCTATGACAAATATAGGAAATGAAATAAAGTGATATTTTTCGGTTACTTTCCCAGGAATCTTCCAGTTCCCATCCCTTGGGAAATGACATGAGAAATCATTTCCCATCAAATCCATTCTGTGAATCACATAGGGCCTTAACGTAAGTTTGGTGGGTTTAAGCAGCAAGTTCGACAACAATGTGGATTTGGTGGTTTGATGGAGTGTTCGGCAGCTAACTTTCGAATGGGTTTTTGGTGGAGTATTAGGGTGTACCAGAGGTATTTTTGGTAGTTAAATAAGGTGTATTTTGTTAATTCTATATTTTAATTTAAAAATATTAAGGTATTCTTAAATAATAAGATATACTCATTTAATTTTAGAATTCGTTAGCAACACCCTAAATTTACGTCAAAACATCACTTTTAAATCTAGAAGATGACTCCGTTTACAAGTTATTGCTTATAATTTAAAAATTCAGAAGATGAAAATGTTCGTAATTGAAAAAATTCAGAAGCATTGAATCCTTATCATAAACCCAAAAGCCAACACACAAGTCCGTCCAAAAAAAAGGCAAAAGACAAGGAGAAGTCAATACCCGAACCACCACCCTTGCAGAGACTGGTGAGGCCCATCCTCTTTAATTTCTGAACCTCACAGCAAAACCAAAGGGTCTTCTTCTGTGGTGCGCTCTTGACTCCCTCCACCTCCTCCTACCTACCAATTACCAACTACCAGCTGCCAGCTCCTCTAGATCCACCATCTTTCCTTTATTTACCACGAAACCACTGGCACATCTATTAACTTTCCTTGGACATCCCTACCCTTCCCATTACCAAGATATTACAAAATTAACAAATTAAGAAGAAAAAAATCATGCTGCATTCCTTCTGGTTCACATACTACTTACTGAATCAGTAAATAGCTGTAAAAGGAATGCTGGATGATTTTTTTTTTTTTTTTTTTTGGGTTTGCAGTAGAAATAACAACTCTCGGACAAAAACCCTAAGTTTAGTATGATTACAGAAAAGCCAAACTACTGGGAGAGAGGACAGGGAGTTTTTGGGTAATTTAGCACGTAGCTAGATGTCCCGGCCATCCAAGCTATTGCCTGGGGCTGGCAGCAGTTGGGTCGGAGCAAGGGGTGCCGCCGCCAACGCTGCCATTCTTAGTTGTAGCAGCGGCAACGCACGTCTCACTGCCGCTACTGAGAGCGGAGATAATTTGCTGCACCGAGTTGCAGAGATGGTTGTTAATGGCGGTGACGCTGGAGAGGTTCAGTTTTAAGGAAGGACTTGTGCTGGCAAGGACTTGGAGTCCCACAGTCAGCAGACAGCCCGAGTTGGTGACATTGGTGGTGGTGGCAGTGCTGTCTTCGTGACGATGATCTGGCGATGATGAGGTGAGGTGATTGGGTGTTGCGCCGGTAGATTCCGTAGGCTGCAGTGGGACAATGACAAAGCCGAGAGGAAGGAGGGGAATGCAGGAAGGGTCCTCGCCACTCATTGCCAATTGGACGCCGTCCACGTCCATGGTTGTGTACACCACAAGGCTGCCCGACTCGTCGGTGCAGCTCTCTTGTAGCATTAGCTCCACGTTCTGTGCTGAGTTGCTCGCTACCTGGAATTCAGAATCAAATTTCAAAGATGTGAATGAAGTATTACTTTGGCAGGATATGGAAATTAAATAAATTAAATTGGTTAAAGGAAATTTCAATGGGAATGCTTACGTTTATGCGAAGAAGAGAAATGCAATTGCCAGGATGAGAGCCATTGGCAATGTGAGCCACTTCGTGCAAGGAATTCCCATTGGAAAGAACATCAAGCTGCTAAATGTACTCACATTTACAATCAGTTGTTACCACATCATAATTTTTTGCCTTTATATACCCAAATATTCCAATCACATGTTTCACAGTAAAACATACATTTGCCAAGTTGTGAAGTTGAACTATTGTTTAGATTAATTTTCTCAGTGTATGGTGATCCAGAGGAAAATAGAGACAAATATATAGGTGTAACCTACATCCTATATCGTGCAAAACCAACAAAGAAGTGAGAAAGAGAGCGAGACTGACAGCCACTTGAAAAGAAAGGCTCTGATATCATGACAAACACTAGCCCCAAAAATTTACGGTGTCAAAGAATGAGTCAACAATATATATCAAGCTTACACCCCTAAGGATTGAGAATAATCGTGTAGAGTTCATCAATATGGATGACCAATTAAGATGGTCATCATATAATACTAACCAGCACACAAATTAATTAACCTAGCAAGCTAGCTAGGTAGAAAACGCCATACCTGAGCTCTGCGACGTTCGTCCCGTAGGAGTTCGAAGACACGGTAGTGAGAATATGGGAGCCAGGTGGTGGACACAGCACTGAGAATAACACCGTTGGGTTGACCAGGGTCTGTGACCTTCCTTGTAGTTATTCTAACAGTGTCGTCTGGGGAATCAGAAACAGCCGTCCATGACTGCCCATTGGAGGTGCTCATGTTTACACAAAATGTTGTTATCATTCTTTGTGACAGTTTCATCAAATTCTTTCGTGCTTCTGGGGAAGGTATCACTACTACATATATAGATATATAACCCATGTAAGAATAATACATTCTAATTGATCTATAAACAATTATCACATGATTATAAGAAGGAACATAATTTATTTATTTAACCTCCAAGGTCTGGTATATTTCTGGCCATGAGACTTGCAACCCTTTCACATTGCCTTTGTAAGACTGCAAGCCAGCGTTGCGCCCCGAAAGCCATCCCACTGTAGACATAGTGGCTCAATATTTGATGGACAGGCTTCTCCTCTATCTCTGCATGTTCTACCCATGATATCTGTTCAAAAGCCAGTAAAATAATATAAGCGATACATGTATAATATATTTCAAGATATATAATTAGGGAAATAGAAAAACTCAAAGTACATAAATTGAGTGAAAGCAGCAGAACACACTCTTGAGTATCCATTGGGCATGTCTTGGATAAGGCAACCGGAGGGAAATCTCTTGTATCGGGGAAACGACGATTGGAGGTTGTCATGGAAGCTATCTATGGGAAAATCTACGATTGCCCAACATCCCTCATCCTCATTTTGTTGACAATAACGTACAAAATGTGCTTCTCTTGTTGGCACCAGAGGAGAAAGAACATGCAATTCGGCATACATCTGCACAAAGTAACAAGTACCCAATGTTTGATATTGATTGAGCATCTTAGTAAATAAAAGAAATTTAATTTCCTAATACCGCTACAACATAAGACAGGCTTAAAATGCATGCCTGCCTCATTTTCTTGATCAAATTATTTATCATTTGTGAATTTGTGGCACATTTGAGATACCTACCAGCTGAAGAGAACCATTTGCTTGACCAGAGGGGTGTGCTTGAATAACTTGAACAGTTTTGGCTCTAGAAACAATAGAAGGAAACAGCTCCATCCACTTATTCTGTAAAATTCAAATTGAAAAAACAGATAACCAGAGAAGTTAGAAGATATTAATACTTTGGCAACTAATTAGTATATCTACTTCTAAAGTTCTTAATAAAAAAGTTACTAACTAAAAACAAGGGCACGTACAGCATCAAGGAAGCAATCTACAAGATTGATGCTATTCATGATAACCACAGCACTATCACGAGTAGCTTCTGTCCTAAACTGATCACTTGAGTGGTGCTTGAGGTTCAAAGGCCACGGTGGGAACATCCGGGTATATTCTTTCAGATTAAGCACTTCCTTCCCAATTTCACTGTTCCGGATCCAAAGAGGCTCACCAGCCTGGCACATCTTAACAAGTTCATCCACCGACGAAGCGGCAAGCTCCACTGCAAGAGACTTTTCCTCATCTAACAATACAGCACCCTCATTGTAGTGGGAAGGTACTTCTGGTGGCAACAAAGGCATGGGGATCATGTCCCCACAAGAAGTCATTGGGTCTTGGAAATGCCTTGAATAGATGTTCATATCCAAATCCAAGCTGGATGCTGACATGAGAGGATCTCCAGGTGCCATTGTTTGGATTTGCGGGCCAGTAGTATATCGTGAACTCAGACAACAAACTCGTTCCAACTGTGAAAAAGATTAATGTCTTAAATCACCCCTAAGCAGCTACTAATTCAACTACTCAAGCATGCACAAATAAAGTTAGATATTGATATTTAAATAATGATTTTGTTTTTCAAGATCCTAAGAATTCCATTCCTTTTTTATGACCAAAATCTTCTCACCAAATAGACCTTATTTTAAGGAGTGTACATAATATAAATTCTGAGGATTTAAATTTAATTCCTCAATGATGATATTAAACAGATGCAATATGCTATTTCCTTTCCATATGCACACGAAAGAAACGCAAAAACAACAATTCAATTTATTTAGAATTTAACGCAACAAAAAAAAAAGAATGAATTCAGACAAAATTTCCAAATTTTGTGACAATTAATTACAGCATTGCTGAATTAATAGTACCTCTTCTCTGAGTCGGGCATTCTCAAGGCGAAGTTGTTGTTCATCCAAGCCAATGTCCGCAATCATAGATGGTCCTCCACAATTAGGGCATATAACATTGCGCAGCGCAGTCTGTAGCCGGTAATTCTCATTCTTCAGGCTCTCATTTTCTGCTCTAAGCATCACATTATCGGACCGGTCTTGTTGTGCCTACACAAAATAAAACCACCACAAAAACAATTAGTCAAACTTAAGCACAAAGATAGCCAAGCCTTAAAGGGCAAAGCTTTTATTGCTGAGCAAGAGTCCAAGCTTTGGGAAGCACGTGTGTAGGTAAAGGGTTTATTGTGCATATTAATGAGGTGCAGACTTCATCATAAATTAAAGCATAAAACTAAGCAAAGAGGCGATCCAGAATAAATGAGATTCCTCTTGATCCTTCAAACGTTACCAAGGTTAAGGCGTTTATTAGGGTTTTGAAGTGTTTACATGAAGAACGCGGTTCCTCGGGACTCGTGTGTTTAATCAAACCCACCCAGCCCAGCTCCATACTTTACCTTCATTTGAGTCCGTCGGTTTTGGAACCAGAACTTGACCTGGCGTGGCTTCAGTCCCAACTCTTGGCTCAGTTTTTGCCTCTGCTTGTCGTCTGGGTGTGGACACTCCGTAAACAAACTGTATGTGTTTATGTAAGAATGTGTTAAACACAAATTAACACGTTTGTTAGAGAGAGAGAGAGAGAGAGAAATGATATATACTTCTCCATTTCTTGGATCTGATGAGCAGTGTGGCGATGGTAGCGTTTCTTCTTAGGAGGCTGTTGAAGTTGATCAGCCTCTTGCTCGTTTCCAGACTTTTCTTCAGCTTGTTCACTCCCAGAACCACTCTCCATCATCTCCTCCTTGCCTCTCTTCAGCAGCCCGTTTTCTTCTTTCTGTTCATTTTCCCATTAAATAAAAAAAATACTTAGAGAAAAGAAGAAGAAGAAAAACAAGAAGTTGTAGCTTACAGGATTGAAGAAGGAAGAGAAAGGTTGGAAAGGGAGCTGGGAAGGCATGAAGTTGAAGTTAGGGTTTTGGATCGGCGACGAGAAGAGGGTTTCCGAGGTGACTACGTTCCCGCTTGCCATGGTTGACATTACTTGGCAATCCCCATACATTTTTGCTTGCTTCCAAAATACAACTTTTTAAAAGAGATATATGGACTTGTGGAAAATAGTATGTCAAAGACTGTCAGATATAGGCTTAGCCTCTTCACTTCACTACTTCACTTGACCCAGAAACTGTATCAAATTTGGCATCACAAAAACCAAGATCAGGATTCAGAAACAAATTTCAACCCAAGAAATCTTTAACCCTAGCTAAAACAAAATTATGAAAAGTACTCAAAACCCAGAAGATTATGAAAGCTCAAAATGTTTCAAATGAGACACACACAAAAAATGCTGAAATTAGAATGTACCCAAGTTTGGAAAATTTGTCCAAAATGAGGTGTGAGATATTTCCATACCTAAAACACCAAGTAATTAACAAAACTCTTTGAAGTTTTAAAAAAAAAACAACAACAGAACAAATTAAATGAGACCTCAAAAGACCTAAAGAAAAAGAAGTGAGAGAGAGAGAGAGAGAAGTATCACCAGCATAGCATGCAAAGTTGAAGAATTGTCGGTGTTATTTCGGAAAAAAATTGAAAACAAAGCAAGAGATTTGGCTTTTTGCTTTGCTTTGCTCTGGTTTGGTTTGCTCTGCTGGGTTCAGTCTCTTCGTCTCTCTAGGTTTTTGGATTTTCATACACTTCGCCATAAATCCGGTAATTTATTAATTTACTGTGCGTGGTAAATGCGGTTTGACAGAAACCGATCAACGCCAATTAAGTCTCGTCGGCTGTTTCGGTACACGTGTCACTCTATCGATGGAAGAGCAGGCGTTTCTCCCAGACAGCCTCATCCCATAGTCAAACCCCTTTCTTGCCACCCATCCCACGTGACTTCTGGTCACGTGCAAAACACGCGACACCTTGTACTGTAAATTGTAATGGGGTTTTTACTGCTTTTACTATTTTACTATTTTACCGGCACGGTAAAGTCAGAGGGTGGAAATAGGTGGGCCGAATTGACTTTCAAAGGGGAGCGGAGATCTAGGTAGAAGAATGGACTGGAGACTCGTCGCCGTCCATTTATCTGACTGATTGTGGGTCCGGCATTAGGTCTAGATAATTTGTCTCCCACCACTAGAAAATTGGGAAATAGTGGTTAATACCACCGCTTTACTAATTCTATCTAAAAATACCACCCGATATTTACACATTTTGCAAATATAATCTATAAATATATATTTATTGGCCACTTATTGCACACATAACACTTTTTCACATCTTTCAACTCTCTCTCTCTCTCTCTCTCTCTCTCTCAGCTCTCTCACGCAGCGCTCTCTCTCTCTCTGTCACGCAGCTCGATCACGGTCGCTCACGCAGCGTTCTCTCTCTCTCTCTCTCTCTCTCTTTGCTCTCTCTATCTCACAGCTGCTTGCAACCTCCAAGCCGAACGTCGTCGCCGACCTCGAACAAGTACTGTTGATGCTAATTTTGTTAGGGTTTAGGGGTTTCTCTGAAATTTGTTTAGGAGTTTATCATCTGAAATGGGTTAGGGTTTAGGGGTCTCTGAAATTGGTTTAAGGGTTTCTCTGAAATTTATTTAGGAGTTTATCTGAAAATGGGTTAGGGTTTAGGGGTCTCTGAAATTGGTTTAAGGTTTCTTTTAAATAGGTTTAAACTTTAGGGGCTACTCTGAATTTGGTGTAGGGGTTTCTCTGAACTTCGTTTTATTCCCTTTCCATTTTGGCTTGAATGGTTTTGGCGGTTTATGCAATTGCATTTTGTGTTTCTGTGTTGTTTTCTTTCATCCAAATAAGGGAAATTGTAGGTGTTCATTTATAGTTTGTTTTGTAGTTGCAGTAGGTTTTTGATGTATGTAGTTAGAACTTAAATAGCCATTTATGGTGCTATACAGACAGGGTCCAAAATTTATATTTTCAGGTTCCATCTGTATTGTATTTCATATGTTGTCTATTTATTTGATACATGAATATCAGCATGGTGATTAGTAGATTTTAGGAAGCATTGATGTAGTTGGGCTAGTTCTTTTAGCCTTTTCTCTCAAACCATGTATGAAGTTGATCCTTGGGGCATCAAATCAGTTTGACAGTTGGGTGGTGTTTGGTTTGTGGATGGAATGAAATCCATATTTGGTAAAAATGAATGTACATAAGAGTGGAATGTGGAGTGTGGAGAAAGTTTGCGAGTAAATAAGAAAGTGAAATTGGGTAAAGAATGCAATTTGCATTATTTCACATTTGGGGGGATTGAAAGTTGATGGGAATGGCCATTTCATTCCACAGTTGAATCCAATAATCCAATAAATGAAAGTGATGTATGAAATTGGATTTGTGGCATTTTTAGCAACCTTGTAGGGAGAAAATATAAGAGAAGGAAATGGGATGAACAGGTTACGGTAGTAAAGAATGCAATTTGCATTATTTACGTCATGCGACACATTGGTGAACATAAATGTATTGCATATCAGGTGTATATTGCCCTTATATTGTACTTTTATCACTTATGTATCTCGTCCCTATTGCCTTTATCTGCCTATGTATTGTATGTTTATTGCTTTTTGATTTTGTATAATTGAATGGCTTGAAATTATTTGTTTGATAATGTAGGTATCATAATTTTGTATGTAATAATGCAGATGTATAATGTTGGTGTGCAGGGACAAAATGGTTTCTAAAGTAAAGCTAATGATTGATGAGGATCAAAAGTTCCAGGAAAGGCGTTGTCCCTTTCCCATACGAAGACCGCCATAAGTACAATCAAGGTGAAAATGAGTCCAACGATTACAAAGGTTGCGGGACAGTTGTTTTGGTCATCTCTTACTCATTGAAGACCTTAAGTGGACTGCACAAATTGTCCACGGGTTGTTGAGGAAGGCTGATCCGAAAACGCTTTCCCAGGTGAATGGGATAAAATTCATTGTTGGTAATAATGTCATACAATTCACGGCGCAGCAGATTTTGCATAATAATCGGGCTAAGGTTTGGAAACCTTCCTCTCATTCCGATTGCAACAAATGAAAACTGCCGTTGAAAAGGAAATACTTCTGCGACAATGAAGTTGTGACCCTTTCCGAACTTGAAAAAGCCTTCACCGAGTGTGCTGATGACGAAGATGTCGTCAAGCTAGGATTTCTATATTTTGTTGTGTTTGTGTTGTTGGGTTGTGAAAAACACGTCCACATTGACATGCAGTATTTGAAATTGTCGGAAGACCTTAACGAGTTTGAAGTATCCATGGGGCGCTGTGTCATATGCGAAGACAAATGCCTCACTTTTGAGGGCGGTGTGTGCAGATTACCGGCGAGTAAAAGTGCCCCAAATAACGACAAAAGCAACAAAATCTAAAAAGAAATCAAAGACAATGGCAAGTGGTAGACCAAGAGAGTACCACATAAAGGTTTTGGCTTTGCACTTCAGTGAGCAAATATCCATAAATGTGTAGGTTAAATTTAATTTATTTTTACAGCTTGCTCATGTTTTATTGTTCAAACTAGATTTGGGCGTTTGAGGTGTTTCCAGCGTTGGTTGCACTGCATTTTGCTGTGCACGAAGAGAATGACTACATCCCCCGTATATTACAATGGAGGAGCAATAGTTTGGCTCGTTTTCACGAGCTAATGTGCCAAGTATTCAAAAGCTGCGAGGTTAGTTGTGTTCGTAATGATTATGTTGTGCATATGAAAAACAAAATGAAGTTTACTGATATGTTTTTTGTGTGCATAAATTGGAGGTTGATGTGAAACTTCTCCGGCCAACTGCAATTGACAAGCAACAACCCTATTGGATTTGGGGTGACAATGATGAAAAGTATGTAGAAATTGTTGAATTGTTAGCCGATGAGGGCCAAGAAAAGACCAGCACTTCCGTTGAAGAAAAAGATGAAGAAGTTGAGGAAACTACTACCCTTCCCTCGTCTTCTAAGGTGAGCATGAGCTTTTTGCAATATAAATGTAATAATAAAGTCAATGGCACTCATCTATAAGCAGTATGTATTGAATATATAGACAATATGGTTTCAATAAAATAGCAACAATGTAGCAATGAAGAATCAATAAATAAACAAACAAGAATCTATAAAGTAGCAATACATTAGCAATCCAGTGGCAATAAAGTAGCAATACCGTAGCATTACAGTAGCAATACAGTTGCAATAAAGTAGTAATACAGTAGCACTATTTGGGTTATATTGTTTGTGTTGAAACAGTTGCTTTATAATTGTATGCAGGGTCAACTCTCTTCCACGGAGTTATGCACTTTTCAGCGTGCCACCACGGATGAATTGGCAAAGCTAGCCAGTTCGAATCGAGCGCTTAGAAAGCGAGTCCGTGACTTGGAAGAGAAACATGAGAAGGAGTGTGAAAAACATAAAAAGTGTGTGCAGGATTTGACCAACACCCTTGCTTCAATGGAACACTTTTTAAAGCTAGAGATAGATGATTTAAAAAAACAATATAGTGGGTTGAATGAAGATGTTGAAGGACATGAAGAAGTGGGTAGTCCTGATATCAATGACGGAGGCGACAATGACATGTCGCCCTTACATGAATATATTACTCCGACTACGTAACCGGCAGAAATGGAAGGACCAATCTGTGGTGATGGAGCCGAAGCTTGCGCAGCCATGCAAGTCAAAGTAGCGAAGTTGGTACTTGAGTTCTTGCCAAATTAGTGAAGGAAGCGGTGAAGAGCTTCCTATTCCGGAAGATGTGAACGGGTGCGATGTAATTTGCAACAAGTAATGTTATCTGCAGTTGGAGGTCAGATCAATCCTCCCATCATAAGTAATGTTACTGTGGCTGGTGATGAAGCGATTAAGGAAGGTAGTGCCACCGTCGAAATACAAGATATCGAAGGTAAAGTGCGAGAAAGAAGCGGCCGGCCACTATATTGTTGAGTCCATTTACCGATCCCTCGAGGAAAAAGAGGACGATTACTATTTCGGATGGAGACGCAACCCCGCCATGTTTTGATCCAACAAAACCAAGTGCCCATTGACGATGTGAAGGCAAAGAATAGGGTTTTGCACCGCTTGGAAAACAGATTTAAGGTTTGGATATTTAACCTTGGAAATCCAATATTCATGTTTTGTAGTATGCAAAGTGATCTAGAATAACAATATATAGGTAACTTTAATATACATGTATGTGTTTGTACAAGCTTTGTCATATTATACAATATTCAAATTATTGAATGATTTCAAAATTGACCCTTGGAAGTTTGCCTATTGTAGTGCGGAGGTGCGATTGGAAGCATGTTCGATTGGGCCTGATTTTTTTACAAACTAATTGATGATAAAGAATGGATGAGCTCAAGGGTAAGAATTTGAACCCTACGTTATTAGGATAATTAAATTATTGCTTAACCTTGAGTATGTGTACATTTGTATTAAATTGTGGTTCTAAAATGTACCTGAACTTTCAAAGACCTGGACATGGCAACGTTTACGATAAGGAAAAGACAACTTGCTAATCCTTTGGTATTTGGTACAGATCGGACAACTGCAGATTCTTGTTTGCGGTAAAAATATGAACATGTGAAATACATTGCTTCGGTTGCATTGGTTCATGATGATCTAATTTGCACGATAAATGGTTTGCAGCAATTTTTAGAGGCGACTGCACCCACGCAAAGAAAAGAGGATCAAAGAAAGCGCACTGCTAGTATCGTTGACTGCCACCCAACTAGCTGCAAAGATACATCACTTCGTATGCGATTCATGACAGCATGGGTATGGGCAACCATAGACCAAAGTGCGGAAGGTGTACGTCCGTACAATCTTCAAGGGTGCCATTGGGTGGCACTAGAAATAGATTTCGTGAGACATACCGTGACTGTGTATGACTCATACATTGCTTTTACCTTAAATGCCAAGCTGGGGAAATATCTGGAGCCAATTAGTCATATTCTTGCTCATGTGCTGTACGATATGCACTTTTATGAGGCTTCGGAGGTTGAAGAGGTGAAGCAACATGGAATGAAGATGTCCAAGTTTAAGCCACTAACAATTTGCAGCATTGGAGATGTGCCGCAACAAAGTGATGGGTAAGTTGTGTTAATGTCTTGGAGTTTATCAATGTTGTAAATAAGTGTACTAATTTCTCAACTTCTTGGCCCGACAGTGCCTCTTGTGGAATCATGACAGTGAAATTTATCGAGTATCCGAGTGCGGCATTTCTTTTGATACAATTGACCCATCAAAGATCACCTATTACCGATTGAAGCTTGCACTAGAGGTTTTGAGGGGAGAGGCGTATGTATGAGGTAAATGTGATAATGTTTCTCAATTCAATGAAGTGTTCACTATGAATATGGGACGTAAGTCTGAATGTTTTTATTATATGAATATGCAGACATGGATGCTCTGGTTTAGCTGCTTTATATGGTAATCCATCAAGGTTGATATCGCTTTTCTTCATATGCAACATTGTACGATCGGTAGCAAATGGCTAATTGCCTTTCAAGGCACATAAAGCTGTAACCATTTTGTAGACATTGCTGATAATCAGATCCCTTTTGTACACATGGCGTATAAGTTGTACTAATTTTGTATTGGGAATATGCATCAGTTCAAATTTTTGCTCAATGAAATTGGTTAGTACGTCTACTGGATACCCGTAGGGATGTACTTATGATTCGGTTTTCAAATTGTGCTTGTTCGGGAGTTGATGTTGTCGTTACCATACTTTTTGTTTACATAGTTTACTTCAGCTATTTGATGCAAAATATGTCGATACGCAAAATACATACAATAGGGTGACAATATGAGGTCAATAAACATACAATACGCATCCATTCCATTACAGAGGACCCTCACTGTACACATTCAAAATACATCGCGGAATTAACAATCCAAAGGCCTCACTTCTTAGTTGAAACATATGCAAAATACATACATTTTGGTACAAATATGACGGCAATAAACTTACAATACATGACTACCTTCAATTTACCTTCATCCAGTTTCCAAACCCTACATTAGAGGTCCATGAAAAGATCCATGTCTTTGGTCTTCTTTCTCATTGCATGCACGAGAGCATGATCGACCATTCCCTCTCCACCCCTATGGAGCACACCGGATACCACCTACATCAATTTCACTCCAATTGTAGTCCTGGTGAGACAACGAAGCATAATCTCGGAACATCTCAAGCCGTTGTTGAAACACTCAACCATTTCATGATTATATTCTTGATTTTCTGAAATGTTGAACAGCTTTTTCTTTGTCTCTTCCAATTTGAACTTGAGGGACTCTCTGCGCTTCGACTTATTGCTTTGAGAGTTTGCTTAACTTCTCCTCCATATGCTTTGTTCAACTTATTGGCCAAGTTTCCCATCACTTGGCCATGAATATCACATTTTGTCTCCCACCAATCCGTTGCCTTGCACAAATATTGCAGCTCGCGCTTCACGCCACATATTTGGTCAAGCGGATCATTGCTCTCCGCCTCACTTCCAGATGAAGTCGGATCGTGAGTTGGAGTTAGAGGTGGAGATGGGAACGGCACATGCCACGGCTGGTCTCCCGGGTAACTGACATCGTCGTTTGGAGGGCGTACATCCGACATTTTCAAGTCTGCAAAATGAAAGGGTTAGCTTGATCTGCAAATAATTAAAGGTTGGCTTGATCTGCAAATAATTCACACGTCCAATATGTTCAAGAATGTGCCTCTGCTTACATTATATATAGCAGGTGGTCTATTACATATTCTATTATATATACTTATTTACAACTCTGCGGTCATGGGTAATGGGTAATTATGGAGTTGCATCATTTATTTGATGCGATTGCACTGTACACCAATGTGATGGGTGTAAGTTTGACCATTTAAATAAAGGATTTAGCATTCCAATAAAAACAAAATAACAATCAATTACTGCCAAATTATGAAATATGTAACTAACTAAGCAATTTTCGAATTTGAAAAAAATTCATAATTGTAAATTCTAAAAAAGTAAATAATTGGAAATTGTAAAAAATTACATAATTGGAAATTGTAAACAATTACATACTTGGAAATTGTAAAAAAGTACATAATTGGAAATTTTAAAAATTTACATAATTTTTCAATTGTAACACATTACATAATTGGAAATTGAAAAAAAAAAATTACATAATTGGAAATGTTAAAAATTACAAAAGTGGACATTTTAAAATATTTACATAATTGGAAATTTTAAAATATTTACATAATTGGAAATTTCGAATTTGCAAATTTGGAAAATCTTAAAAACACCGAAAATACGGAAATTTGTAATGAAAAAAATTAAATAAATGAAAAAAGTCATATAGAAAAAAATGAATAGTACAATACAAAATGAAAAATACATTCAAAGCACTGCAAATGAAATTGGGAATTTAGGAAAATACATAATATTCCCAAACATGTGATTCAAACATAGGAAAACGGAAATTAGCCAAATTGGACAAATTGGAAAATTGGAAACCAATTGAAATGTCAAAATTGGGAAATAGAAAAAATATCCCTAGTGGACAAATTTACATGATTGGTAATTGTGGCAATTTAGCCCAATGCTGAAAATAAAAAGAGGCTAAAACATTGAAATTGGAAAATTCCAAATTAGGAATATAGGGAAAATAGTCATTTAGGCAGCCAGTCAGAAACACCCATGTTTAGCCCAATAACTCCCGCCAATTATTCCCGCCATTCACTCCCGCCAATTACTAACTCTCCTTTCAGCCACTTGATTAATACCTCCCTATATTTAGCTAGATCCGGCTACATAAAGCAGAAAACTTCCATCACAATAACTCTAGCTTGCAAAGAATTACCTTCCCCACTCATTTCACTCACATCGCATTAAGTCCCAGCCATTTCGGTCCAACAACAACCCCTAATAAATACCCAAAAACCATGGACCCTAACCTCACTCAAAACCTAACGCTTTCAATTATCAAGGAGGGGAGATCAAACAAAGACCACGTCAAGAAATTCACTGATCGCAGACTTGATCCATGGCCTGCAGCAATGTCGAGACAATACCATATTTTGGAAAAATCTGCATGCGTACATAGTTTCTAAAATTTTGGAGGGCCAAGCTAGGTGGGGTGTCATAAAAAACGCACAATTCGATCTCGTTATCATGCCCGGATGCATCTCCTACATATAAAGGGTATGAAAGCCAAACTTGTTAATGGCCACCGCTGCGATTATGATATTCAAGGAATCGAGGAAATGGCCCAATTGAAGCAAAAACAGGTGGAAACCGGATTCGAGCTATTTCGCAAGTTTGCAAAAATAGTGGATCCGTAAGGAAAATGGGACAACATCACTGTGGGGGTCATGAATTTGATGGGTCGCGGTCGCCGTAATTGAAGAGTATGCAGCTCGAATGTGTGAATAGCAGAAACTTTTGACTTGTAATATGACTTTGGACACTGTCAAATGTAGTGGAAACAGCCTGTAAAATGGAACTTTGAGGTGGCCTCTTTTTGTATTATGTAACTATGGGGTGGCCTCTTTCTATATTATGTAAGTTTCTAAAATGGATTTGATGGAATTATGCTGCCTTTTTTGTATTATGTAAGTATACAGTTTCATTAAGCCATGTCCATTGAAACTATTATTGAGGAAATAACGCCGCAATACACATGTGTTTAATGGCAATATGATATGAATAACGAGATAATACAATCGCAATACAATCATATTGCGAGGTACTGCATCGCACAACAATTTCATTCACTTATACATCTCTTAAAAGACGTAGGTCCCTACAAGACACACCTTAAATATGGAATCTATATATAGAATTCATGCCTTGCACTATCACATCCCCCTACAATTCATGCTCGTTCAGCAACTATATCTACTCAAACACATATGACACTTGACCTTCTATTTGCCCCACATTTGGCCCATGCCTCATCTGAATTTGTAATCGAGAAAAGAAGGTGTAGTAGGAGTATCACGGTAACTACATAATAATTGCATTTGAATGACTTTAATGTTAGGGATCCATTTTTAGTTACATTCCAGGCCCTTTAAATTCGTACATACACAGTTTACATTGAAATAGCAATACCACTACAATAAAAATGCAATATAATGGGAACCGCATGTCAATAACATTACAATATGATAGCGATACTGTCATTATAAATAGGGAATACACCATGTCAGTATAGCAATTCAACCCAAGTAATGCAAATGTAATGTAATCTTAATCCACATAACACCAAACCTAGCACAAATCAGAATTCTCATTCACAATACCTACCAAACCAACACAAATCATATTGTCTACGATACATTAGGCAATCGTAATATTGTTTTTACACGTGATTTTATTGTGGCCCGTGGAACCACACCTTGAGCACTTTCTTCTAATAGTGCCCTCTCCTTGCGAGGAATCCTTAGCTTCTTCCTTCTACCTGGCATAACCTTTGTCATGGGAGGTAGCACAACTCGACTTCTGGACATCTTCAGGAATAACCCACATGCCCTAAGGTTGTACAGGTATATGGTATCCGAATAAGCATCCAACCATGTATTTCGAGTGTAATACCGCGAAGCCTTGGAGTACACATTCAGTTTCAAGATGCGGCAAACCGCAACTACATGCTTGCAAGGTAGTCGCTCAAGTTGAAACTTCCTACAACTACAAGTGTTGTTTTTCAAATGTACGAGGCCGTCCATATCACCGTCCGTAACATTATACCTGTACATCATTTAGTTTAACGACATTCATCCTTCCAAAGATCATCCAACCTATTCCTCAACTTCTTCTCGCCAAAATTGGGGCACAATGTTGTTCTCGCATTTCATAGCCAACTGACGATGTTCGCTGAACCATTTCACAAGGAGATTAATAATTTCCACTATCAAATGAACCACTGGCAGCATCCTTGCAAACCTAAGGACTGAGTTGATTGACTCCGCAATATTTGTTGTCATTACATTGTAGCGCCGTCCATCCATGTGAGCTCTAGACCACTTGTGTAACCCAGCCTGTTCCAGATATTGAGCAACCTGTTCCTTTCCCTTGATCTTGCGGAAATGACGCTCAAATTCAGCCATTGAATAAGATTTCGCCGCCTGCTCAAAGTGCATCAGCATTTCATCACGTTTTTTCAACTTGCAAGTGCGTTTAATGTTCCCCTTCATATGATAAAAGCATATGCCGTGCTGCGCTGTTGGAAATACTTTGTTCCACACATTCTCTATGCTAACATTGCGATCAGAAATGATAACAAGATTGGGACACTCATCAATGGCTTCATGAAGTTTAGTGAAAAACCAATGCCATGATGCATCCGTCTCCAAATCCCCAATCCCAAAAGCAAGAGGATATATATTTCGATTACCATCAAATGCATTCGCTACAAACATAACACCCTTGTACTTTGATTTTAAATGAGTGGCATCCACTGCTATCACTGGGCGCATGGAAGAACGAAAGCCTCTAATACACGCCCCAACAGCCATAAAAAATACACAAAGTGATTGTTCTCATCAGTATGGATGTGTGTCTTTGTGCCAGGATTGATACGCTCCAATTCATAGCAATAGGCTGGAAGGATATAATATGCCTCCTCGTCGATCCTCTAATGGACATTAGAGCTAACTCCCTCGCTTTCCAAGCTTTGGAATAATGAATGGTCAACCCAAAGTTGTGTTTCACATCTCTCATTATGTTACTCGTTGTGTATATTGTCCGAGAATCCTTCAACTTCCTTTTCAATGAAGTAGTTACAAGTGATGCGGTTGCTTGACGATGGTTGTCATTTACCAACCTCAAATCACATTCATGGCCAGCTGTACACTTCACAATGATGAAGTTGCATTCTCCAATTCTCGATGCTCGCACTCGCCATGGGCATGGACGTTGGCAACAAACCACAAGCAACCTCTTCGTGCAAAACAATTGCACCTTAAATTCAAAGTGGCCTCTCAATGCCGCCAATCGTAACTCGGTCAACAAGGCTCCCTTACTAGAGAAAATTTGCCCAACTTGAATTTTCGAATCCCAATTACTTCGCGAATACCCTGTGTCCAAATATGCTTCTCCATCCCTTACACCAGCCATATTGTACTGCTTCTATTCACCCATATGACTCAAATAATGTTCACGAGTGGGTTCAGAGTCACCTCCTAAACGCATTATTGGCAATTGGGCTGATGTGTCCAAGTGACCCAAAATAGGAGGGGCAAAGTACACTGACACTTCAGTTCTTTCAATACCATTATCACCACCATGCATCTCCCAACCTCACCTCCCACATCAACGGCATTAGTATTATTCCAAGTTACTTCATTACTTTCAACAATGGCAACTGAAGAACGCCCCATCCGACTACTATCTGTCCTCCTATGCATACTATCAACTACATCATTTGTCAGTCCTCTAGTTTTGAAGGTGTTACCTCACAAGCATACTTCATAAAAATTTTTACATCATCATCGTCCTCAATCTTTATGTGCTTCCACTCATTGGAGGCTACAAAACTGAAAACTTTAAGCAAACCGTGTCTTCCTTGGTATTTGTATCACCTATCTTATGCACACGATCCAACAGTTCAGCAAATGTGATAGTCCGTGGCACTATTATGCCTTTTGAGTCACCCCTTCGTATTTGCACATTTTCTTTGAGGTTACCCATTTTCCATTGTAGCAAACCAGAATAATAATTGTCTCCATTTCGACAATGACAAAACAACGTTTCATTAACACAAATCGAAGACAATGAGCAATTGATTGCAATATAATAACTAACAGGCAATAGAACAGCAATACAACAAGCAATACAACCACAATAGAACAAAGCAATACAACAGCAATACAACAATAATAGAACAGCAATACAACAAAGAATACAATCTCAATAGAATAACAACACAACACCACAACAAATATAAAAAATGTAACAAGGATTCATCATAGTCGGACCAAACAAATCTAATCAGACCATGGAAATTCCCAAGCTTCAAGATTCACATATCCAGAGCAATCTAAATCAATTTCATAAAAACCCGTGATAGATGAGCATGAAGATTCAAACACATAACCCAAAGCAATCAAAATAAAACCAATTTCACGAAACCCTCACAGATTAAGGAAATGACCATAAAGACTACCTATTGGAGGTCGGCCATGGAGTTGAGCTTCAAGGTTGCAAGTAGTTGTGACCTTCGGCTATTCGGAAGACATACCTACAAGTTGGGGTAGACAGGGATTTCATGATTCAAAACAAAGACATGCACGAGCGACTTTTAACTGGGTAGTTTATTTAATAGTTAACAAAAGGGAGAGAGCTCAGAGAGAGAGAGAGAGAGAGAGAGAGAGAGAGAGCGAAGATAGAGAAAGCCGAGAGTGAGAGAGCGAAGATAGAGAGAGAGAGCCGAGAGTGAGAGAGCGAAGATAGAGCCGAGAGTGAGAGAGCGAAGAGAGAGAGCCAAGATAGAGAGAGCTCGAGAGAGAGAGCGAGAGAGAGAGAGAGAGAGAGCGAAGACAGAGCCGAGAGAGAGAGAGCGAAGAGAGAGCCGAGAGTCGGAGCGAAGAGAGAGAGCCGAGAGTCGAGCGAAGAGAGAGCCGAGAGCTAGAAACTGACCATAAGTGTTATGTGGCCGATAGGTGAGCAATAATTTTGTATTTATAGATTACATTTACAAAATGTGTAAATGTTGGGTGGTATTTTTAGATAGAATTAGTAAAGCGGTGGTATTTACCGCTATTTCCCTAGAAAATTTGATACTTCAAATCAAATATCATATTCCACACGTCCGTCTATCTAAAAAACGCAAGGTCTAGGTTAAGTTGGGGCCGACGTCGACCCAAGAGATGAGGTTGACCAATTTGGGATTACAAGCCTAAGTATGAATTCATTGACCAATTTTGGTTCCTTTGTTCCCACTATTTGATGGGTCGGGATCTAGTGAGAACGCCTATGTGAGAACATAACATGAGAACACCGTTGGATCCAATCTAACGGCTGTATCAAAAAGCAATTGTAAGTGTAAGTGTTGTATTAGAACGAGGCCTTCTTCTCAAGAAGTCGCTTGGCCTTTATCGTAGAGTCCCGCGCCGTGAGATACTCGTCCAAATAGGGCAATTCGGACTCTCTCCTCCGCAAGATGGCCGAACATGATGTTGGCGGTGTCACGGAGAAGTACCGCCGCAAGTAACCCAAATCATCTTTAGAAAAGGGAGCTTTGGTTTCCAAGTCTTTCATATCCGGTTGATAACCTGTCAGCCCTTTTGCTTTCGCCTCTCGATTCGCCCAGTACAGAGCTTTGACTACGAGTCGAACTCCGAGTGATGAGGAGCTTTTACGCCCTAGCATTTTTAGTGCGAATTCCACAATTTCCTGATTCTCGGGTATCATGCCGTATAAGTCGATGGCCGAGTGTTCTTTGTGAAACTCTTGAAGGAAAGATAGACCGTTGGGCGAAAAGGAGAATCCTTACCGCGATATACATCGATCACGGCCTCCTTGGTCTTTTCCTTGGTCGCCGTTTTTAATCCCGTTCTATCGCGGTTCACATCGTTCGGCTCCTCGCTGTTTAGTCTGGGGTGCCAATCTTTAGGACTGGGCGAAACGGAGATTGATGGCTCGGCTCTCCCTTCTGCCGTTGTTCCGGCGCTCGCTCCGGATTGACCGTGCTCTAGCCTCGTTGGGCCTGCCTCTGCATTCTTCTTAACTGAAGTTTTTGTTAATGGCCCAACTTTTCCCCCAGGCGAGCTTGATACCATCGGCCATCTTGTACCATTGGGGGTTTGAACGTTCTAGGGTGCTTTGGGATGGTCTCCTTTCGGCCGCTAGCATTACGGGGGTCCCCGCCCCAAACGATCAAAACGATTACCTCGGCGCGATTCGGCCGCATCCTCTTTGTCGACTCGATTCTGAAGTTGACGTTCACCATGCTTATTACCGGTGGGGGAAAGGCTCAGATCTACCTTCATGGAAGGCTTTTCCTCGAATTGGAGTTTCTTCTCGTCTATTAACTTTTGTATGACGCCGTGTAGGACGACACGCTTATTGGTGCCATGAGACCAAATCTTGTGATACTTGCAAAAGTCGAATATCCCTTCGCCCGTGTTAAGTCAAAGGTGTACGACTTTGGCTCTCGGCTTGCAAATTTGCCATCCGGGATCTTTGTTTTGCTATTATCAGCTTTGACAAGCTCTCGGCAAATAAAGGGCTTGTCTATGTTGACCTCGGCCGAACCGACTTCTATTTCCGCATTGTCACCATGTCCCTTTTGTGGCCGTTTTCCTTTGTAATTCTTCTTTCAAAAGGGATGCGTGTCGATCCACCTTGTTGGCCAAGTCGTGCATGTCCCTAACTCGATACCTTGGAACTTCTTTCGGTATTTGAATTCCAAACCTTCCTCGGCCATTTTGACAAATTCCCTCTCGGGCAAGCTGGTCCGCACCAATTCCTACACGTTTTAAAGCGCTGTAGGTAATCACGGGTGACTCACTCGGGATTTGGCTCATTCTTGCCAGCTCGGCAACCGTTATTTCCCTATTGGTTTGATAAAAATGTTCATGTGTAAGAACAAGCCCTAAGCTCTAAAAGCCTACGGAGGGGGTGAAGTAGGCGAGAAGAAAAAGACTACCCTTTTTAAATTTTAAGCCCAGCTAAGAATTAATAAGCGGAAACATAAACACATACATAACCATTGTGTTTAATTACTTAGCATATGCAGTGAGTAAAAGGAATTGACTGCATGAAACTGGATTGATACAAAGACACCACGTATTGATACAGAAACACCACGTATTGATACAAAAAGAAACCCTTGTGGTTTGGATCAATACAAATGAAACTACGTATTGATCCACATTAGCGTCTTGATGTTATTTGAACAAGTCATGCAGCAAGTACAACTAATGACAACAAGAATATAAACATACACAAAGATTTGTTGACCCGAAACCCAACAAGGGGAAAAGCTGGGGCACCAAGCCAGGAGAGATCCAATCGCTCAATTAAGAAATACAAGAAAAACGAAAGAAGACTTAGCTCATCTATCACCTATAGGCAGCTACAATCCAATCCTTCAAAGCAAGCACCTTTTCTTTATCTCTTAGCAGCAAATTCTCTCAAGAGCACCAAGCTCAAGTTGCATGTAATTTGATGTATGAAGTGAGTTATGGTTTCACAGATTCATCTATCTCAATCACAAAGTATGATTGAGCTAGATAAATGAAACCTAAGTGTTGTGATGATTAAACTAGAAGTAATGAACTTGAAGCATATAGTTTAATTCAACAAAACAACAATGAAACAAAATAAATGTTCAACCGAAATCTTGTAAGTGTTTACTTGGAGAAAGCTATATGTATACAATCAATCATATACTCACAAGTAACATATACTAGTTGAACAAATAAAGGGAATGAATTAAAGAGAAAACATTCAGCCATTTAAAGATTTAAAGTTATCTTGGGAAGCACTTATGTGAATGCAATCATTCTCATAACCCTCAAGAATATGAACTTTGGCTGAATGAGAACTCTTTTAGAGTTTCATCCCCAATTGGTTTTTCATGTAAAGAGTTTTCCTTGAAAGAGAGAGTAAGTCACTCCAAAAAATGCATAAGATGAAGAACGGAAAAACCAATGAAAACCTCCTTGTAAGGAGGAATAAATAGAGACCAAAGATCCTTTAAACAAGGAACGGCTCTAGACACAAAAACAGGATAAGGAATTGTTTTATTCCTTTTGGAGAACATGTGGGCTGACAAGGGTATGGAGAGGGATATAAAAAGAGGTATGGGAGTTTCTTTAAAACCAAGAGGAGCCGCACATGGCTATTGATCAAAGAGAAAAGGCAAGGTCCATAATCTGAAAAGTAGACTTTAATAAAGAGACCCATAACCCATCTCTTCTAAAGGTGGGAGACAACATAATTTAAGGGACAAGAGTATGGGTCATATAAAAAACAAAAGACAAGCTCCCTACAATATATTATAAAATAATATATTATGTTTCCACACACACAGATTTATCAATCTCCACACACGTACCCGTTGGCCTAAGGAGAAAACATTCAAAAAGGAATGAAGAAAGAATGAATAAAGAAATCTGCCAACAACTTGAAAAATCGACGCCATGGATTAATACATTCATATAAAGTATTAATACAACTGAAAGCAGACAATGACATGCATGAATGTACGATGGATCAATCCAAGTGAAGTGTGGATTAATCCATGTGAACAATGCAAATGTTTTACCTTTTGACCTGCAACGAGGAGACTTGGAAGCCCTTCAACCCACACCGATTCTAACCTAGAATCTAATTAATATTACAAGGGTTTTGTTGGTTTAAGAGAAGAGCCAAAATACAATAAAGGTTCAAATAAAAACCTTACAATCTCCCCCTTTGGCCTTTTCTTAAACAAAAACCAAAATGAAATTCAAAGACTAACTCATCTAACGCTGTCAAAAGACATTTAGAATATGGAACCTGCACAAGCTTCACAAGAAGGATTAAAAATTTCAACTATAAGGTTCCAAAAATAAACAAAGTTTAGTCTATAGAATTGCCATTTTTTCTCCCCCTTTTGTCTTAGAAAAGACAAAGGGTTCACAACCAAGATAATGTTGAGCTTGTCCAAGCTAAAGAATAGCATTTTGCTCCCCACAAACCAAGCAGTACAAGCTCCCCATAAACAAAACACAAGTAGTTGCTTGTACGAAACACAAGAATTGGTACAAACAGAAATGTAAAGAAAAAAACTAAGACCAAAACAATGACTGTTGCACCCCAAAACAAGGCAGAAGAAACAAATAACATGCAATCGTATAAGGCAAACAGAACTTGTTTCTTCAACAAGTTGTCTTCTTGTTTTAACTCTAGCATGAGGATTGCCAATGATGAGATCACTAGGATGATTCTTACTAACCCAAGGAGCAGGAATAGGTTCCACGGGTTACGTGTGAACACCTTCATGAGTGATAAGCTCAATAGATTTAGATGAAGGTGGTTCGGTGACAACTGACACAGGGTTTTCCTTTTCCACATCATACAAGATGATACCATTATCATACATATGGTTAGAATTATCCAAAGAGTCATTAATAACAACTTTAATAGATTTCATAACATTCTTGGTTCGTTTGTTATAGACTCTATAAGCTATACTATTTGAAGAGTAACCAAGGAAAATTCCTTCATCACTCTTGGGAGGAAATTTTGCTGGATGATCCCTATCTTTCAAAATGTAACACACACTTCCAAATACTCTAAAGTATTCCAAGTTAGGTTTCTTATCATTCCATAACTCATATGGAGTTTTGCAAGAGTTTGGCATCAAGTAAACTCTATTTATCACATAACAAGCAGTGTTTATAGCCTCTGCCCAAAAATGTTTAGGCAAAGCCTTACTAGACAACATTACTCTAGCCATTTCAATTAGAAACCTAGTCTTTCTTTCAACAACACCATTTTGTTGAGGTGTGATAGGGGATGAGAAATTTTGTCTAATTCCCAACACATCACAATATTCAATGAAAGGTGAGTTGGCAAACTCATTTCCATGATCACTCCTTATTCTAGACAAATGTTTCACTTTCCTTCCCTTTTCATTTTGCATTTTATTCATAATGGATTTAAAGTGACTAAAAGTTTCTCTTTTGTCTCTTAGAAAAGCAACCAATGTAAATCTAGAATAATCATCAACAAAAATCAAGATGTACTTCCGTCCTCCAAGGCTAATGGTTTGGAGAAGACCAACCAAATCTATATGAACAAGGTCAAGAAGTTTAGTGGTGGTTAAGGAGTTCAAAGTCCCATGAACAGACTTTGTTTGTTTTCCTAGATGGCACCCACTACAAACAAATTTAGTAGTATTTCCAAACTTGGGAACACCACTTGTCGTGTCTTTCTTAGATAGGTTCTCAAGATCTTTGATATTTATATGACCTAATCTTTGATGCCACAACACCATAGGGTTGTCTCTTGAGAGATTACAAGCAAGATCATTAGAAAACAGATTGGTCTCCACACAATAACCATTATCACTCGATCTTAGACCAGTCAAGATAGTTCTCACAAGCCGAGGTGTACGGATCGTAACCCTTCGGGGAACGCGGCCAAGCGCGCCGGCACTACTACCCTCACCGTGGGGCTCAATTCTCTCGAAACATTGTCTACCCTGGTTAACACCTGTGGTCACAGACGATGTCACGGCGGGCAACCTATCCTGGAAAATAGACCGTAGCTCGATGCGATCTCATGCATTGCGGCCATAAAAGACGTCTCTATTCTATAGGTCCGCTTCGACATCAGCTCCTCTATTGGTACGGCCGTTGTTTGAGGAATTCGGTCGGAGATATTGGAACTCCCTGTGTCTCCCCAGGATTGGAGATTGCTCCTTTGAAAGAGCGGTCGAATGAGTCGTTTTTGTAGGCATGGCGACCGAGGTGGCGACATTTCCCTCCGTCCCTACGAGTTGGATCAAAGGGGTGGAGGCAGGAACTTCAGCGGACATCTCGGTTATCTTGTTTTTGTGCTTTGCTTGTGATCTTGTTTCCACCATAAAGTTTTCCGGAAATAATGTCCCACCGGCGTGCCAAAGATGTTGACCGCGCAAATCTCACGGCCTAGCGAGCCGGGCCGAATGAGTCTGCGTCAACACGGGTCGTCCTTCTTTGGTCGGGAGTGCGATTGTGCAGGCGTGCCAGCACGGTCTACCATGCGTTCATGAGTGATCTTGAGCGGTCGGGTGGTTTGGAGCGCGCTCGAGTGTTTCGACTTCTAATCAAGGGACCGTGACCGAGAGAGGAACTGATCTCGGCCGCAGGGTTCACGGCTTGAGCTACAAGGCCGTTGGTGGCGGTGTTTATGGTGGAAATGATGGTGGGTTTGGGTGGTGCTCCAGCACTTCGCCGGGTGGCGAGAGGTCGTATGATATAAGAAATGAACGGAAAAGTAACAAAAGATGGTGCTCCGGCGCCTCGAAGGATCGAGGGTCGTATGATATATTGATGAATGGAAGTCTCTTACAATCTGCCACTACTCCTAGAAAGCAAGTAAATGTATTGAAAATGCACTACAAGAACGTAAATGACAGAAAAGATAAATTTGCTCGAGAGAGGCTTGTGTGGTGTTGAACCCCTTGAATGTTGTTTGAGCCCAGTACTTATAGGAAGAGCCTTGGAGGAGAGGATGGGGCCACAACCCGCATAATGTGGCTTGATTAGAAAGAGTAGGTGGCCTAGAACCGAAAAGCATGGTGGTGTGACCGCCGTGAAGCCCTAGTGTCTCTCTGTCGCATACTGGACCGGATTTCATGCTTAGAGAAGCATTTAATTCCTTGATCTCTGGTTGGTAAGGGAGCAATTAATTCTTGAGATTTTGGGGGCATAATCTCACCAAATTGATTTTACCTGCATCGTGATTTGATCGACCGACGTGACTCCTAATCTCTCTCTCCACGTGCGCCCCTTCTAAAAGATCCACCGATTGGGACGGGTGTGACCGCTATAGCCATTACTTATTAATAAGCCATGGGGGCCACTTCTGAGCAAATGGTGGGCCAACATTCCCTTTACCTGGGCGAATGGCAAGGGTTCACCGATGTCCTCGTTTGATGCTTGAAAAGTAAACATGAGTCTCTGGAAAAGCAGTGCTCTGGTCGTGGTTTTTCTTGCTCGGTCGGCCAACATGGGCTGGGGTTTTCTTATGCGTAAACAGGTATAAGATAAGAATAAGTACATTGTTGTAGGATTCAATGAGGTACACAACCATGACATGACCACAGCTTGATAAAGTCCATCTATTAAGATCTCACCGTAACTTAACAGAGTCTACAAAGGCATATAGTGTACATATGAGCAAAGTTAATATCCCTGTACATAAACAGGTAAGCCTTCTTGAGGTGCAAGTAGGGGATTAGAAAATGTTGGGTTTGTTAGGAGAGATGTCTATAATTATGCAAGGGACGTGCATGGGGAGGTGATTGGGCATGATGCGGAGTCGTGAAGGAGCATTTTTGGTCGAGCAAGGAAAAAATGAATCATTTTATTTCAATATGGAGGTAGATTCGGAAGGAAGGATGGGAAATGTTTTCCTGGCAGATGCAAGGTCAAGACGAGCTTATGGGTTTTTTGGGGATGTGGTGGTATTTGATACGACGTTCAACACGAACTGCTATGGGATGGTCTTTGCGCCTTTGTTAGGCGTTAATAACCAAAGGCGACAGTGTTGTTTGGTTGTGCATTCCTAACTAGTGAAACCACAGATTCATTTGTATGGCTGTTCAAGAATTCAAGAAAGCCATGCCAGGAGAGCCACCCAAAATGATCATCACCGATCAAGATGCAGCCATGTCAAAGGCAATTGCTTTAACTCTCGCAACAACATTCCATAGATATTGCATATGGCATATCTTGAATAAGTTTATGGAGAAACCCGGCATTGGGAATGTTTTTCGGAAATGTGCAAATGCATATGGGGTATGGACACGAAAGAAAAATTTGATGCGAAATGGGATGAAAGCACTGGCTGAAAGACCATCCGTAGTCGAGCTCGATTCATGCTTTGCGGGAGAATTGGGTTCCATCATATGTAAAACATGTGTTTTTGGCTGGGATGTCAAGTAGTCAATCGCTGAAAGCTGTCATGCATTTTTCAAACAATATATTAATCGGAAAAACACATTGATGGAATTCATTGTACGCTTTGAAAGAGCTCTTGGTTCACGAGAGGCACAAGGAGTTAATGACTGATCATGTTGATACCAATGAAAAACCTCCACCGCCATTTCGAACACCAATGCAACATCAAATGGCACGCATTTACACTCGGGAAAATCTTGAAATGTTTGAGAGGGAAGACTTGAAGCCTTTTATGCTTGTTCGAACTTGTAGAGCAAGATGAGACCCAATGCAGGTACAAAGTAAGTGAGCGGGTAAATCCGGGGTGACATGGATGAAGGAGCTTGTGAATGATAAAGATGCCGATAAAGCTTATTGCAGCTGCAAAGGATTTGAATTTTGGGGTATTCCGTGCCGACACATCCTAGCATTTTTAAGAATGAAGAAGGTGGAGCACTTGCCGACAATTACATAGTGAAACGATGGCTTCAAAGTGCAAAGTGCGGTGTAGTATATGATAAGAATGACAAAGAAGTTAAAGATTGCGTGGACGGTTTGGTTTTGGTTAAGAGATCGAAACTTGGAAAAGTTGCGTAATTTGATAGATTCTGCTTTGTTGTGTGATGAAGGTTTTGAGTTGCTAGAAAATTCATTTGACGACATTCGTGGGAAGCTTACAAGGTTGTTGTCATCAAGAGCTCGTGTCGAAGAAGAACCCAATGGAGAGGTCGGAACTAGTTCTTCCCAAGTCAGAATGAAAGATCCCCATCGAGTAAAAGCAAAAGGGCTTGCGAGAAGAGTGAAATGACAAAAAGAGAAGGCAGCGGAAGGACATATCTTCAGTTTGTTCAGATTGGGGGATTTGTTGTATGGACAAAACACAACTCCAACGAAGAGTCGGGAAGAAAACAAGATGTTGAGTGCTAGCCTGAGCTCTTTTTATCCATGAACTCCTCTTTCTTTATTTTTGCTTCTCCTCAAAGTGTTTGCTCATCTCCTCCAATACTTGGACAACTCAACGTTGATAATCAAGCTCTTGTTGTCACTCACATTTTCGTCAAAGTGTTTGCTCTTCTCCTTCAATAGTTGGTATAATCCTGCTACAACACATGCACTACATTAACCCAAATATTCAAGAGAAAGCTATAAGATAAAACCAAATGACCCAACAAATCTGTAATCAAAGCTCAACAGCAAACCATATCAACCAAATATAACAATAATTCTTTAAAAAAAAGGGCATGTTCTGCTGGAATCAATATGAAAAGCAAACCATTGAACTAGATTAATAAATTAGCAAAATCTTACCCTTACATTGTTTGTAATTACTAGAAAGTCAGCTTGGTTTGTTCAAATTTATTGTAATTGGCTTAGCTGACTCCAAATCGTATACATTTGACTCCAAAAGTTACTTCAAGAGAACCATAACCAATAGTAAGAGGTTGCTGCTAGAGTGTTTGTTCTTCCATACAAAAGTCGGTTTATATATGTCTAACAAACTGGCAAATGAGGTAAAGTAATTTTGCATTGAACTCGTGCTCTACTCCTTAGTGAAATTTAGCTCTACAAACAATTACAATTGTCCAAAGCAGCCAAGACAAACTGTAATTGCTAACAAATCGTAGACTCATATACAATGTCTTCACAACTCAAAGTTCACATAACCTCTCTTGTTCATCGCAACCCAAAAATACTTGCATATCTCTATATGGGAAAGCAGGCACCACAAAATTCCAGCTCATGAGAAGCTTCAAAATAAGAAATAAATGAAATTTATAGAATTTGTACACCAAAAGCTTACATATCTGAATTTAATCTCCATCCCGTGAAACATAAAATGCATATAAGTGTAGTTCAATTTCATGCTTTTCCTCAATTGGTCAATATCATTTTCCCTTGATTTCTTAATCTCTCTTTTTCCTTATGAAAGGCCATAACCTTTTTCCCATCAAAACCTTCTAATCCAATGCTACCACTTCGGTAATACAATGAACATTATCTTGATAAATGGAATCATTTCATCTGCTCACCACATTGATATCAAAGACTAACCAGAAACTTCAATTGTTCTCGAAGTGTCGTGAGTACCAGACTTTTTCTATTGCAGGGCAAAAAGGCTGAAAAATGATTAATGAAGTAATCCCCCAAAATTTGGTTGTTTCTCTAAGACAATATTGAAAACTAAATTATGCCTCTGCTTTGTGGGGAAAAGTCCGCACGATATCCAACCTTAAATATCAAAACTCCGCATCTTCTAAAACGTTAATTACAATAGCACAATGACAACAAAAAGTAAATGAAGCTTCAGACTTATAGGACATATGATGCCTTCAATTGTACATCTTCAAAAGGAGATGGAAAACATGGAAACAAAACACATCTAAGAAAGATGATGCGCCTTAACTATATTAACCATTTACACGGGGCCAAATCATAAAATTGACCTCTAATTTATACTGGCTCAAGCACTCTATACTAATTATCTTCATAAACAGTGATGAAAGAGAACGATCAGAAAAGCAAGCTAAAAAATGGTGCCCAATATAGAACAGAGCAATTCTACCATACACAAGGCAAACAAATTTATCACAAGAGAAAAGGACAGGATTTGCATACCCAAAAGATCACTAGATGGAAGAGAAGGATGGAGGGTTTGGGTTGGAGAGAGAGGTAGAGAATTTGGGGTCAGAGATGGCGAAAGAGAGAGAGAGAGAGAGAGAGAGAGAGAGAGAGAGAGAGAGAGTGGGTTTGTGTTTAGGTTAGGGACGAGAGAGAGCGCAATTTCGAAGGAATAAAACCGCCAAATGAAAATTTTGTGAAAAAAAGACGCTTACGCGAAAATAATTGTATGGATTGTTTAAGATAAAAACAATAAATAACAAGTTTATTTATTATTTCAGTTTTATGAATTGTTTAAAATAAAAACAATAAATAACAAAAAAGAACACATGTCACCATGTTATATGGCCACATGTCAGAAATGCTGACAGAGAGCCTTTAAAAAGCTAACACATGTCAATATTTTATATTTCTTACTATTCTCCTACAATTTAACTTCTAAAATTCATAATAAATAAATTACAAATCAGAAAAATACATCAAAAATTCCTAGGAACTCCTTGTGCCATTACACAACTAGGGGAAGCTATAAATCATCGAAAGTGCTTTTTCAACTCACTTTCGTACGCAATTTCATCTGATGTGACAAGTATAGAGTGTACACTTCATCTTCGGAATATGGTTTGAACTCGTTTTCCTTTCAACCGTAGCATTATGTTTTGCAAACCTTTTCCGTCTATTTCCTTCATGTTCATTATCTAATTTAAAATAACACAACTATCGGTTACATTTGCTTCGTATCTAAATATTGGGAAAAATTAGTCTTATTTTCTCCTTTCAAATGACACACAGAATATTATTATTGTTATTTCCTTTGTCAAATTATATATTTCACACGAATAAGCAAACCTCATATTACCATTTTAAGCATTTATTTAATGATCTCTTTAATTTTATCATTTTTTTCTGCATTTTATATTTTTGAATCAACTTTCCAAAGAAACACAAACACGTTTTTTGCTTTCAATTATTTTCATTTGTATCCTGTAGGTGTTTTGCAAAGTACAAGCATTTTGTTAAAAATTCTTTTCATTGTAGATATTTTGCAACACACAAATACCGTTTTTATAACAAAAAAATTCTTTTCTCTGTAGGTATTTTGCAAAACACAATCACTTTTAATATAATTCTTTTCACATGATTTCTTGTTTTGACAGCCAATTATTTTCCGTATAGGTATTTGCTGCTTTTTTTTTTTTGGGATTCCATCTCCTATATTTTGTATTGTCATTTTCAATTGTATCTAATGTGTCTTGTACTTTTATGTTGCAGTGTACCCATTTTTTTATTGTAAATCAATAATTAAAATTTTTTTTTAAAAGTAAAGCATTTATGATAAAAAGATAGAAAGCATTTATGACTCCAAATTAGGAGTATGGTTGGAGTTCCAATTTTTAGAGAGCTCCTAAAATAACTTTTCTATGTTTTTAGCTAAATTTTAGCTAAGAAATAGGGAGCATTATTGTGGATGCTCTAAGAGATCCAATCAATGCTAAAAACTATCCTTCCTTTTAGGCATTTTGTAAAGACAAATTTAATATGTTGACAGAAAATAATGTAAACAAACTTTAATTAAAGCATACCCATTTAGCTTTACAAAAGTACGGATTATAAACCAAAAGCGCTTTCCCATATTTTTCACTCGCTCTTTCTTCACATCTTAAAACTTGGATACATATAAGATACCATCTTAAGTGTCTAAAGCAAAATGATTACACCTTGAGGAGCGCACACAAACTTGGAACAAACGCAGTCAAAATGAACCACCTATTTTTTCCAAACAAAGTTATTGAAAATAACCAAAATGAACATTGTCAAGCGACGGTTTACTTCATGGTGATTCCGTCCCAATTGTAGCTTGGGACAACACATTTTTCATAATCGTCGAACAGGTCAAACCCTTTATGTGCTTCTCGCTTCCCTCATCTGCACCGCCTGATTCGACCCCGAACCTTCGAAAACTTTTTGTTGTCGCAAGCCTAACCCTCGGTTCATTATTTTCACCGATTGAAGGTGTAATTTCGCTTGACTTTTCTCCTTCCCCAATGTTTCTTGATACCATCTTAGACGTATCTCCCGACGTTTTATTTCAGTCTTCAACGCATCGCATCGCATCCGGCCGATATTTACCTGCATCATCGTGGTCCTCGGATGAAAAGTTTATGGATTTTGCAGGTCCTACAGAACATCTTCAGCGTTCTTCTTATTGTGTGACATAGGCTCTGCATATTTTGGTGGAGTTGTTATAAGTATTGGGGGATTTTCGTAGGTGAACCCATGGTGAGTTGAGGGTTGTTTGGACCAACTGGTGGTGCAATGTGAGGTAAAATATATCACTTTGTTATTTATACAGCAGTCCCCTTACTAATTTTCCCGCCAAAATTAATTTGTTCACTTGGATCGGGGCGGCCACTTTAGATACCTAATTTCCGTGGTGATGTCATATTTGCATTATTAGTATCGCAGACGTAGTTTCATTTTCTTTACAGTGATAATCACACAAATTAAGTATCATATTTGCGGACATTTAACTGTTAACGCGCGATTGAAATGTAAGTTACCTTGAACGTGTGATGTCATATTTGCATTATCGTAAGGAATAAAATATCTATAATATCCCGATATTTCCATTGAAATTTCCGTATTTTTGAACTACCGATATTTCCGATACCATCGATATTTTAGATATCCATGAACCAAAATATCGATAATATTGACGACATGGACCGAAATAAAGATAATATCCCGATATTTCCATCAAAATTTCCTTATTTTTGGACTACCGATATTTCCGATATCATCGATATTTTATTCCTTGTCGATTATCATTAACACGATTTTCGCTTTTACTTCGTGATATGTGTTCATATTTAGTTCCATATTTGGCAATATGCAATCACTTACTTTGTCATGTTAAAATGCAAGTTACCTTCATACCTGGTGATGTCATTTTTACATTATTAGTATCATATACACTGTGATCATTGACTTTACTGTTAATGGTGCGTTGATATTTAGTTTCATAGATGTCTGATGTGATTTTAGCATAATAATTATCACGAAAAGCCCTTATAATTTTTTGATCATTGACGGTGATAAGTAGTTTAATAAATGCTGTAAATAGGGCAGCGCGTGAACACCAATTCCGCGCCTCCACCTTCATCGATGAGTGTGAAGTGTCCTTTCACTCTCACCGCTTGGAAACAAATACAATAATTACTAATCTAAACCTAAAGTTGTCTTCGTCCATTGTCAAGTGGGTCACGCCGGTTGGGTTCATATAATAATCCGGCACTTTGTTCTTTGTCCACAAACGACACCTTCAATATTAAATCCTCCGGACTCCTTTTCAGTCTCTCTTCTCCAACAACCCATATGGATATTCCACAATTGGCATGGTTTAAGGTGCTGCTCATGGTTGTAAAGCAGTCCTCAAGATCTCAGACAAGCATGGCGGGAACATGCAAGTTATTTCAACAAATGCTGAATGATCCCGAGGTTTGGACAACCGTGTCAATAGATAAGTACCAGTGGCATGAGGACTGCACGGGTTTGATGAAGGAAAATTGTTGAGTTCTTGCAAAAATGCAAAGAACATAACAATCCAGTAAATAATTTACAGAGAAGCTATTAATGACTTCTTCCTATTGAAAGATGATGAGGCGTCAAGAACCTGCGGGTGGCGGCTATGGCAGGGCATAAGGAAGCCTCCTACCTTGTTGGCTTGCTAGGGCTGTTGAACCCTAGCGAGGGCAAGGAGAATGCGATGGAGTTTTTGTGCCATCTCAGCAAAATGAAGAAACTGAACAGGCAAGCTTGCAGGGATTCAATAATCTATCGATCGCTTCGTTATACAATGTGTGGGATCGTGACTCCTCCTACACTTGCAAAGTTTATCGCAGACGAACATTTTTTCAAGACCGCATTCACCGTGAGGGTAATCGGGAGTGGTATCGCTTATGGGACCGCAGGGGCGAATACTCGTACAACGTAGATGCTTGGAACTGCTATGAACCCTGCAAATGGAAGAGGGAGCTGTTACGCTTCCTGCGAACTCCAGCTTGATGACCGCATGGATTTAAGGTCTATATACATGGTATGATAGGTGTTTTTATTAAGAAATTGTGTTGTTGGTTTTTATTGTTTTTATGTAAAGGTGAAACTGTGTGAACTTTGTATTGTTTTTATTTGTATTTGAAGTCTGTTTATGGTTTTGGGTCCTATATCGTTTCAGTATGTGGTCTCACATGGGGAATTGCTGGTTCATATCCCCCAAACAGTCATTCATTAAAGATGATAGACAGGCATATGGCAGGGAGGTTGCGTGTTGTCAACCTGAAAAGGGATTATCCTTTCAGTCACTTCGTTGACAGTGGAAGTCTGAGACATGCTTGATCTTCTAAGATACTCTGATGATCCCATAAATACCCCAAAAAATTTCCCCCTAATTTCCTGATTTGTCCTGCATATAAAACTATATTTGCAACAAAACAGAAGTGTAATTAAGTCATCTGGTAATCCCTTTTCACTAATTGTCCTTGTATTATAATGTAATTATAGACTATGCCATCTACCTTACTTGTCAAATCCCTTATTTTTAGCATTTTTATTTAATTGATTTGAATTTGAGCATATAAAAAACATTTAAACCAAAAATAATTTAATGGAAACACAACAATATACATAAATAACATAATACGTATAATAATATTATAACTAAACAAACAATTATAATATCTACCTAATACAAATTATTTTTATTCTCAAAAAAGTATTGATAAGATATTTGTTTGTTAGAAAATTATGGTGATACATGCCCCAAAAAAAAAAAACCGACATGTCTACATGATAGGTAAATTGATAAGGACATATTTATGTAGAAAAAATAGGTACATTCTTTATGTTCTTCACTAATTTTATTAATTTACCTATATTTTTTATGTTCTTCACTAATTTTATTAATTTACCTATATTTTTAAGTACAACGATTTACTTATATTAAAAAATAAAAATTAAAATAGGTACATAATAATTTTGAATTTAATTAAATGGGTACATTCATCTATAAAGAAAATTTGCATTAAACAGAATTGGTAACAATTGATCAAATGAAAATTGAATATATTGCAACAACAACAAAAATATTCCCACGCCAAAAGAACATATAGAAAATAAATAAATAAGAACATAAAGAATTAACTATCAATTTCCACAAAAAACATTTTCCCAACTATTAACCCAAAACTCCTGACGAAGTATTCATCCCCACACAAAGTTAGGAAATTTCCCAATTTTTTCCATAATTTTCATGCATTTTTAACGATTTTTGGGAAAAAAACTGAATAAAAAATACAAGAAATGCCAAGTGGAGGCGCTGGAGTGGGGAGCTGCAACCCTGACCGCCACACGGCGCGTTCCCACTGCGCCACACACCAATTTTTAAATTTTTTAATCATTTCCACTTAAATATTCAATTAAAAATCGAATTTGAGGGTGAAAAATTCCCGAAAAATTCCTCAACGATCGGGATGAGATTTCCTTCGATGACATTTCTAGAAAAAGGGCAGGGCAAACAAATTTGGATACGGGATTAATGTGATCGAACATATGAGAGTGTAGGCTTTACAAAGTGTATTAGTGTTTTCATTTGCATAATCCGAATGTAGGGTTGGTTCCCAAATTTTATTTTTCACTCGCTCCTAAACCAGGGTTTGTACTTTCCGTATGAAGTATTCATCCCCACACGGAGTTAGGAAATTTCCCAATTTTTTCCGTAATTTTCATGCATTTTTAACGATTTTTGGGAAAAAAACTGAATAAAAAATACAAGAAATGCCAAGTGGAGGCGTTGGAGTGGGGAGCTGCAACCCTGACCGCCACGCAGCGAGTTCCCATGGCGCCACAAGCCAGTTTTTAAATTTTTTAATCATTTCCACTTAAATATTCAATTAAAAATCGAATTTGAGGGTGAAAAATTCCCGAAAAATTCCTCAGCGATCGGGACGAGATTTCCTTCGATGACATTTCCAAAAAAAGGGCAGGGCAAACAAATTTGGATACGGGATTAATGTGATCGAACATATGAGAGTGTAGGGTTTACAAAGTGGATTAGTGTTTTCATTTGCATCATCCGAATGTAGGGTTGGTTCCCAAATTTTATTTTTCACTCGCTCCTAAGGGTTTGTACTTTCTGTATGAAGTATTCATCCCCACACGAGTTAGAAAATTTCCCAATTTTTTCCGTAATTTTCATGCATTTTTAACGATTTTTGGGAAAAAATTTGAATAAAAAATACAAGAAATGCCACGTGGAGGCGCTCGGAGTGGGGAGCTATAACTGACCGCCACGCGGCGCATTCCCATGCCGCCACTCGTCAATTTTTCTATTTTGTAATCGTTTCCACTTAAATATTCAATTTTTAAACGACTTCAAGGGTGTAGGGGTTTGGCGCTGCGGGTTAGAGTTTCTTGTGGACTCGCTTAGGGTTAAAAATTATTAAACCAATGCTTTTCTTTCCGCTCATGGGTTAGGTTAACAAATAAAAAACATTCGTGCAAATTTTGAATTTGCCACTCACGATCACGGATTTTTACGACCAAAACAGGACAATTCAAACTTGAAACTCCATCTTAGTTCTCCCCAAAAATATAATACAATTCCTTTTCAAAATTTAAGGAAAATTTTTGGGGTTTTCAGCAAATTTTTGAAAGGGTTGTCATCTTCTGTTATCTTCATTTTCCCTTCTCGGGCAAAGCCATGTCGAATTCTTCAACAAACACTCAAGGAAAGAGGTGTCGGCCTTTGCAGTTACGAGATGGTTATGCTAATTTCCAAATCTGAAAGGAATATGGGCAGACCGTATTGGAAGTGCTTCACAACATATGTAAGCATTATCTTCCCTAAGCCAATAACACTAACTCAGATCGGCCATTGCCCTAAGCCAACAAAAACTGCTACAGAGTAGAAGAATTGGGTCTGACATTGTAATCCGAAACTGAAAAATGTAACTTTATTATGTTTTTAGGGAGCTACAAGGTGTAGTGGCTATGAATGGGTGACTGGAGGCAACATGGCAACTGAATCTCAAATTCAAAACCAGCTGGATGTGAAGGAACTTAATGCATATGCTGAAGTCATCCGTATAGTGAAGGGCATTAAAAATATCCTCCTACTGTTGTTAGTTCTATCATTTCTAAATTTGGCAATTCAAGGGATGAAGAAGTAAGAAACTTTTGCGTCTGGAAATCTTCAAGCAATTTCACGTATATATTTTTAAACCGTGTTCTGTTTTGGCTTTTCAAGTATATATTTTGTAATTTTCTAATCCGAACAGCTATGAAATATGAAGAAGTGTTTGCAAACGTACTATTATGAATTAATCATTGAGCATAATAAGGAAATGAATTTTTGAACGCTTGATATGCCTCGCATCTTGAACTTCACAATCTTGTTTGCCGTAAACAAGAAACATTCATATTTATTCCACATTTGAAAACACAAAGTGTGGCACCATTTACGGTTTATGGTTCAAGATAGTATCAACAACATGTGTTCAAGGTTTCGTACAGGTTGTATTTGAACCAAATAAAAATAACTTATTCTTTAATTTGAAGTCAAAAGAGGAGTTGGATCATAAAGACGAGTTTGGTCATTAACAAGTAAGAGTCAAAACTACCTTTTTCAAAACCTTCGTACAAACGGGAAAGATGCCCTCAAGCATGCGAACAAAGCTCTTCGAGCTTCCCTTATATTATAGAAAGGTTAGTTCTCTATCTCGCAAATTGAGCCAATACCAAGCTATATGAATTTCTTCAGTTCAACAACTGTTACCTACATAATTACAAACCGCCCACCCAGTGAAATGAAGTTTGCAAGTTCATATACTACACCCACCAGTTATGTCATATTGCCTCTCCTAATTAATCACGAGGTTCCAATATCCCCGCAACAATCGCACAATGAGCTTCAACCGATACAAGGGCATGGCATGAGGGGAAATATTGGCTAGGTCTACATTGGAGGTCAAAAACTCGCAGTATTTGAGAATGTATATCCCACGATCGCCCGAAACATATCGAAGAAGCTGTCATTCCCCCTCCGCAATGTGTTTAGGTCGAATACAATGTACAACAAAGCGCACTTTCATAACACAATGTGTTTAGGTCGAATATGACTCACCCGCCTACTTGTTGGGGTGCATCCAAAACGCGAATAACTGGCCACTCACTTTTGCGAAGTAGACCGTCGCCAATATATCCAGCTTCGTGTAACAACCGGGCGATATTTTGGACACCTACCGCACAGCCCGTTGGATGGCTTGAGTTACGCATGCATCTACTTTTGAATCATATGCCCTTATCTCACACCCTTTTAAATCGATAACAAGTAAGATCCAGTGCTTCTACCTTTGTAGGTTGAAGGGCAAAAACTTGATTCACAGGCGACCATGATTTAGCCAACTTATGACCTTCGCCCTTCACCATTCCCGGTAGACCGTTCTTTGTGCTGCCTCTCGTCCTTTCCCATATACGACTTCATTTGCGTGTAATCTAAGGCAGTACATTTCTGCATAGTGCCACACGAGTTATGCATCATAACGGATACGAAATTTCAAAACAAACAATGCTTATGAAATAATACAGACCTGAAAAGTGGTGTCCAAGATCGTCCCGGAGAACCCACCCACTTGCCGGACATGTTGTGCCGCTCCCGTAGCAAATGCAAGGCCATGTCAATGTTCTACAAAAAAGGGTTGTTTCCATTAGTAAATCAATAAATTACTACATAGCAAGGGCTTATTGACAAAATCCCAAATCAATCAATGCTTACCGAGTCATCCATCCAACCATCCTTGGTCAAAGAACCGAACAAAGAAGTTATCACGAACCTTCCATAACTTCGTCTCCACATAACCGCACATGTGAACTATATTTGTCAATCATTGTTATTATCAATTCCGTTTCACCGGTGACTCAATAGGTAATCATAATAAACGATTTACATTTCACTAAGGACGGGCAAAGGGAACTTACTTTACTTCTTGTCCCCATTCCCGGATGAATTTTGCCACCTCCATAAGGGAATCACGAGGAACAGGCCTTAGGGGTCAGCAATTGTATCCTTCGAATTACAGGGAATCTCCCGACCTTGCCATGGAGTTTCCCTTACCACGCCCTTGGCCTCTTCGTCACAGACCAAGAGTCCGACTCCTTCCCGACCCCTCTTTCCCCCACCCCAACTATAATATCTTCGCCACATTCACCCTCCGCAGTGGACATATCAATCTTTTGAGGAGGATTCGTAAGGAATTTAACAAGGGTGACACACACCACATTTGGATCATCCCAATTTATATCCGGGTTGTATATTGCACCTCTTCTTTCGCATTTTGTACACACTCCTCTCTCGATTCGGCTACTCCACCTTCCTCGGTTTTATCACTCTCCTATCCAGATCCTCGGTCTCATGTTTCTTCTCTCCCGATCCTCGGTCTCATGTCTCTCCTCTCCAACATCCTCGGTCTCATGTCTCTCCTCTCCAAAGATTCTCGCCTTATGTCTCTCCTCTCCAGATCCTCATTCTTATATGTCTCCTCTCCAGCATCCTCGAGTCTTAAACCTCTCCTCTCCATCATCCTCACTCTTCCTGGCCTCTCGCATGACCGGTACACTTTTCCAAGCATAAAACTCTCTCCTCCAGCTCACCCTTCTCACGGTGCAATACGCAACCTCATTCCTCAACTGCTGCACAACAGAGTTTAATTCATCAAGGTCCTTACATACCAGGGCTACATTAGGTGCATCACATTCAGGAACATCTGATCCCCAACTCCAATATGGTTGCCTCATCTCCAATTCACTTGGTCGTAAGAGCCGCAGATAACAGTCACAAACATATACAATTAACGAGTCATATACAATAGTAAATAGCTTTTCTCATGAAACCAACATACTATTCAAATCAATTATTAACTACACACATGTTTGCTTTGAAATATATAAGCGTTTAGCTTTCTAAACTCAGGCACTTTATCTGTGGATTCCCACCGCAAATTCGAGGACTAATGCAGCTTCCTCAACCCGCCTAAAATATCTAAGGGGGAATTCCCAATTCAGCAATTAATTCATACGCCCAAATCTACAACAAATAGATTATTAAAGTCAGTACTTTGTTACAAACTTAAATTTTACAAACACTAATTTTGAACTAAATCATACCTGGAAAGCATAGCTCAATCACTTTATATTCCATGCAGTCTGTTCATTCCTTTAGGCTTCTCATCCTCCACGTTTTTCTTCCCTTTTCTCACCGAACTCCGCACCGCCTTTTTCGCTTTTTCTCTCCTTTCCCCTTCCCATCCTTGTCTTCATCTCTCTCTTTCTTCACGGAACAAACAATGAGTATCTTGCGGACACTCAAACGATATAGATCCCCACGGATATTTGTTGAATTCATCCATTTTATGAACCAAATGTAAGTAGTCCTCATTTATCTTTACATTTTGGGGTTTACCCATTATCACAAACTCCACAAAATGCAGCAGTCCCAATTTGAACGAGTCCTCGCTTCCTCTTTCGGACTTTAGGAATGCATTTTCTAAGTCCTGGCAAGTAATGTGACTCATGTTGGTAAAATGCGCTTTCATAAATCGATTATGATCTTCCTCGGCAGACGTTATGTCGAGGCTCTCTTCCACATTTTAGACCACTTATCAAACAAAAATCCTTTACACCGAATTGAGCAACGTTGGACCCTATTGCATAACTAAGGCCCATCATGTCCATCACACCAAGTCCACCGACTCACGGAGTGCCGGACCATGCACAATTTGACCACTAAATGCAATTTTATGGAGTCCCAACAGTGCCCAAAATAGCTCTCTTTAAATCTTTCAATAAGCGACTCACCGAAATGCGCCCCAAAATTACACAGGACTATTTGCGCCACACACAGATTATTCACCCGTGCGAGAATAGACCTCGACTCCGGAAACAAAGCTCAAACCCACAATCTATTTTATACCTGCAACAGACACCTTTTGCTTAAGAAACAAAACTGATACGTGCTCACAATATTATGACCACATTAACATACAAAAGTGATACCTACTCACAATATTATCTACACATTCTCAAACATACAAACACTATTTTCAACACATTACATAATTGATACCTACTAACAGAATTTTCAACATTTCAAGTTACAAAACTGATACACTATTTTCAACACATTAAGATACATAATTTCAACTACAAACACTAATTTCAACAAATTCAGATACAGAATTGATACCTACTACAAGATGCATTGCTCCTTATGCATCCCAAATCATCTCATATTCAGAGTTAAGATTCAATTTTCTCTTATGCGTTCTACTTCTAAGGTACTTATTATTATTTGTTTTCCAAGCCCCATTAAATCCCTAAAATTATGCCCTACACTCACACCACTACATCCTACAATGAGGAACAAATGAAGATTCCTCGAATTTTACGATAACACAACAAACAACCAGAATGCATACAAAAATACGAAGTACAAAACACAACACAAATTACTCAAGCCAATTTATATTGTTGCAAACACATCCGTACAGAGACAGACTACTCTTACCCGTAAAATCAAGCCCTCAAATCCACCCTCGAATCCTAAAGCAATTTAAATTAAGTGAATGCAATATAACATGCAAACTTTAATATCAAAAGAGAGAGAGGAATTCGCGTAAACGTACTCCGATTCGTGACGTTGAAGAGAATTACTAGATGACGGAGGTTCTCGCGGCAGAAGAGCAAGTCAAAGAGAAACAAGACCAGGGAGTTTCGTGAGAAGAGATGAGGAATAGAGAACTTGATGTCTGGTAGGTATTTGGGTGTTATGACTAGGGTTCATTCACAACTCCATTGACAAGAAAGGCGCCATTTTTTGAACCAGGCGCGACTTGACACCTCCGCTAAGGAAGCTAGCCTACCCGTATGCACCGTAAGCTTGCTTTTTCTCTTCAACCGCTCGAGATGCATTTCAATGGCTGGGATTGATTCTTATATAATGTTCTCACATAACCGTTCTCACACTGATCCGGATGGCTATTTGATAGCCATTTGTCTTTCTTGCTAGTTTCTAGATTTCATCTATGTGCTACAGAGATATAGGTTGGGAGAATTGTATGTACTTAATATAGAGAGGTTACAATGTTATCGATATGGACGAACTATGTTCTACCATGATATTATGAGTGTTTTATGATACAATACACACGATTGGCTATTTACAATAACCTGTCTAATACAACATGTGTAACAAGAAAATAATATGCACATGGAGTCAGTGGGGTATAACTCAACTAGTTGAGCTCGAGACGAACCCACGGTGGGGTCAATGGGGTCAAACGACCCCTATGGACTCCATGAAAACAAGCTAGAAGGCCCCTTCACCTAATTGTGTGACTCATGAATGAACTAAAGGAGAGGGTTGCTGGTGTGAGGAAGAAGAAGCTGCCCAGCGTGCTTCTTTTTAAAAAAAACATGCTTGCCAAAAGCTGCGTCGTTTTGGCCGGTGGTTATTTTTTTTAAAATGAGCTGGCCAAAACGACGTCGTTTTGGTCCGTGTCTTTAAAAAAGAAAATAAAACAGCTTCAAAACCCTCCACACCCAGCATCCCTCCCCCCACCCCCAAAACCTTTTAGCCAGCTCCTTCATTACCGCCAAAAGCTTGCCTCGCTTCCACCACCTCACAATTCAAGTAAATTCTAACTCTAAACCTAAATTACTTGAATTGAAATTGAATTTATGATTATATTATATTGTTTTGATTTATTGCAAAAAATCTTGGCCCCACATCATGAGCCCATTTCTCCATAGCTTCTCTTCTAGTTGCCATCGCAACATGATGTAATACCTGATCTATTCAAGCATTGCTATAATAGGCTTGTCCTCTAGCATCAAGGACAGACTTGTTGAATGCCTCACACATGTTATTCAAGAGAATGTCACACTTTGAGTGTGTTCAAATGAGATCTACACCACTTTGCATTGGATCAAGCCTTGACAACCAATCAAAAGTTTGGTCCTAACAAATCTTGGAGCTTTTTCATCTCCGCTTGAAACCAAGGTATAGTTGTACTTCTTGCAACAGCCTCCATATGTTGTTTGAGAACTAATCCTCTATGGCCAGCAAGTATAAAATTGGCATGCAGATGTTTAAGGCAATGCCTATGCTTAGAAGTTTGGGAACATGTCACCCACTGCATCAATTAAGCCCTTTTGTCTATCCTAATGAACACATACCCATTGCTATTTTCAATGCCAAGATCAGCAACTAAGAGTTCCAAAAACCAAGTCCAAATTGCATAATTCTCAGCCTCTACTGCATAAGCTATTGGATACATGCCGTTGTTAGGATCAACACCAACAGCAAATAGTAATTGCCCATGGAGTTGCCCTTTGATGTGACAAGCATCCAAACCAACAACTGGCCTCAAAGCATCAATAAATCCTTTCTTTGCTGGCTGCAAGCATATATAAATCCTTTCAAATCTGGATTTGTCACCCTCCAAATTGGACTTAATCTTTCCCAGTGGTTCCCACATTTTTCCTTTTAGCTCCTCAACATAATCCCAAAGAGTCTCAAACTGTTTTGTGTAAGTCCTCTCACTTACAACAGCTTGCCTTTTGCCTTGCTCTGTATATTTGTGATCTTGAAGTTATGACACATAGATCTTCATTCACCCCTTTCCTTAAAAGCTCCTACATCCCAATTTATTATTCTAGGCAGTTGTGTAGCATATCTCTCTGCTAACCATGATGAGTTAGCATGGACATTTGCGTTCAACGATCCCACAAGTGTGCTCTCTTCATAACTCTTAATTTGAACCATGCTACTTCCATTCACAGCTGAAGCATAAACAAACCATGGACATTTCCGTCCTTAATCCCATCACAAAGCTGCTCTAACCTTATCTTTATCATTCTTGAGAACTTAATCTTCCTTCTCGTTGAATCGAATAGTTTCTCACTGCTTTCCTAAATACATACACTAGAAATCTTAGACCAAGCTTAAAGATTGGGTTACCCAAATCTGTGGTCGGGCCTAAAATCTTCAAACTTAGGCGGGTTTCCTCTTTCCTTTTCACATAGGCCTATCAACCTCATCAATGAGCTACTATCCAAGCTATTAACATCACTTACAGCCATATCATCTGATTTCTCTCCTTCATCTGCAAGTTGGATTAATATCTGGAGCATTGTGGTCAACATAGTTGTCAAATGCTTTATCATCCTTCTCCAGCAAGCATTGTTCATCTTCACTTTGCTCATACGCACCGGTCATAAAATTCAGTGGTCTTCACTCACCGTCTTCAACTGTCACTGTCTTCACTCTCATTTTCAGCCTTCTGTCATTCTCTCCCTCTTCTTATATAGTCTCATCCTCCACATTTATACCATCCAGAACAGTACCTTCATCACCCTCTTCCTCCACATGTATAGCCTCGGAGCAATTCTCATCACTGTCTGTTCAAATTGACTTAGGTTTCTTGCAATAGGACCCCTCTCCCTCCAAGCCACCTGCCAGATTCATCCACATTAATAACAGTAGCTGTTCCAAGTAAATTACAATCACTCTTTGAAAGCTAGGAGGCACCAAATTACACCAAGCAAGTAGCTGAGCATCACTATCTATACCCACTTTTTACCATTTTGTATCCCTATCACAACCACTTGGTCATGGTACCCAAGCTCTTTTGCATATGCATATATCTCTAACAAATTTATGTAGTCTAGAAGACACCAGTTCAAAAAAAAAAGAACACCCCCTCCCACATAAAACCACCACTCATTGAGGTTTTGGGATTTTACCATTCTACCTCCATAGTGTACTTCAAAGGTGACTATTCCTTTGTCATCTACACAACAGAACATAAAAAACACACTTTAACCACTGCCTAGTCATATGTATAGTTTAACCACTGCCTAGTTTAAAAAGGACAACACAACCACCAAACTACCAGTAAACAGACATGGAGCAAGATTCAAACGCAACTAACATGTTTAAAGCACTAAAAGAACCTTTAAACAACTAGTAAACAAGAAAACAAAACAGCAACACATAGGGGACCACAACAATTTTTTATTCCAGGCTAATCAAACTCAACACCTTTGGACCCTACCCAACAAAGCAAGTAGACAATAAAGAAGCTTAACCCTGGACCACACTTGATAAATCTCTCGCTTTCGTCGATTCCATTTCAAAAGCAAAGGGCCACTTACCGTACTCGGGTTGAGAACCTCCTTTCTCTCTCACACCGTCATTGTCCTTTTCAATCTCTCCAATATTCGCACAATGCAAAGATTTCTATTCTTCTGATTTCACTCTTCTGCAATATTTGCTTCTTCTCAGATGTTCAAATCTCTCTCTCTCTTCGATTATACAGTCCAAACCCTAATCCCCAAATTATTTCGATTGAGATGGTTGTTCTTTTGCCAGACTATACGAACTCAGTCGCTTAGATTAGGATTTTCAACGCATGTGGGGTCCACTATGCCACGTGGGATGCCGACTACGGTCGACAATTGGCCACCGTGGTGCTTTTCATGTTATGACCACCACGTCAGCTTTTATGACGGTCTTTTGGATGGCATTAACGATGGGAGGAAATGGAACACAAAACCACGGTCAAGGGAGTTAAGTGGGTCATTTTAACTTTGGGGGTTAAGTGAGATTTGACCGAAGTTTCGTGGGGTACTACAATAAATAAGCCTTATTTTAAATATATATATAGATATATATAAGTTTATTATTATTTTAATTGCCATGTTCTAGTCGTGTCCGTGTCTTAGTTTTTCGATTTTCCGTGTCATCGTGTCTCGTTTCCATGTCCCCGTTCCCGTGTCCAACACAGCCAACAACCATAAATATTACACATGCTTATGTTTTTGGCTACCCATTTTACCCCTTCAAAAGCCAGCAACAATAAATACTGGGCTAAATACTCTAACTCTTTGCTCTTTTGGCTGAACCATCTAGTATTCTCACTACTACTTAATTGAAATATATTTCTAGTTACCACTTTTTTCCTCTCTCTTTTAAAGCTAATAAATTTTATACATACTTAAAATCTTTTCCCCAAGCAAAGTATACAGCATACTTCAAATATTATGCTCTTTGAGGTTTTTTTCTTGTTTTTGGGTTGGCTTTGGTGATTGATGCCTAAGGGCTTCTTGTTTCTGTTTCTTATTTCAAAAAATAAATAAATCTAAGTATGCGTAACATTCCATATGACTATCAAATCATTCATATTGCAAATACGAAAGGTGTTGCAAAATCAAATAAATAGACCTTAAGTCTATTTTAACAAGTCATTACAGATAAGTTCAAAGGTAATGAAATAAGCATTACATGACTAAAAATAATTTTTGTTCATTGCTTAAACGTCTCATTCTCCCCCAAATTGCACATCTGAAAATTACAAGAAAACGACAAGTTAGCATCTAATTTGTCATAATAAATAAAATACAAAAATATCTATAAGATAGAAGAAAAATTATTACAAATTTATCAATTATGTACCTTAAAATGGTTTCTGAAACACGGAACAACTACTAGATGTTTCTAAGTTTCTAAAATTAAAATCACTTGTACCTAAACTAAAAAAGAAATTAGAATAGTTCTGAAAATATAATACAAAAGGAAAAAGTAAATTTTTTTGGTTTGTTAAATTACCATTTTCTGGTTGTGGTGTTGTCCATTGATAAAAACCACCATACATTTCTGATGTCGACAAACCATCAAAAGGAATACCAATACTTGATGCAATTGGATTTATCTACATGTACATCATTAACATCTACAGTAAATGACCCACAACATGCAAGATTTCTGTTTTAACAACAACAAAACGATATAGACTTCATAAACAAAAAGCAAAGAAATAAATAAAGACTTGGGAAAACAATATATAGCATGTTGTTAGAATTTTTAGGTGCTATAGAACAAGCCCTAACAATCCAGCTCCCATAGGCTAGGCCTAACCTCAATTGTAGAAAACTCACATAACAGTAAACTACAACTTCACACCCCAAAAATATAACTATATTGCTCATACCAATCATTGAACCTGTATCTCCCTGTGTATAATATAACAACATCAACTATAGAGTTAATTTCAAAATTAATGATTCAAAGAAAAAATAACTAGTAACTATGATTTCATAAATAAAATATGCGAAAAGAATAATATTTCAAATATATAAACCTTTCTTCGAGATGAACCTTCCATTCGATTATTGGGCAATTCAACATTCATGTGAACCTATAGAATTTACAATTAAGATGTAAGTGATATGCAAGAGGAAAAAGATTTACAAATGATAACTAAACTCAAAGAAAATGACAACATTTTTGAAATCTTTACACTAACTTTTTTTTTTGTCCTATCTTTTCTCTCTAGTCCAAACTTTATCCTCTTAGGAGCTCCTTTTGTCATAGACACTTGTGGGTCAAGCACTGATATTGCATGCATATTATTATGCACATCCTCATCATCGTCATCTTGTATATCATGTAGTTCACATGAGAGTTTTTCTGAAGCTTTGAAAGATTGATTAGCCATTGCACATTTTTTCAAGGCTTCTTTCATTGTAAGATATGCAATTTCAAAACTTTCTTGAGATATTGACCCCTCCGTACACAAGTTGGTAGCTTCTTGAAACAATTCATCAAAAAGTTGTTTTTTGGACTTAATGTCTTTTGGGATATGCTTTGTGGTATACATGATCTTCACACCTTTAGTCCACCGCTCCAATATATAATGAGATGGGATGCTAAAAATTCCCAAAGATTGGAGTACAACAATAGCATGTCTACAAAGAAATCTCATATATTCAAAAAGGTGACAAAAACAATAAATCTCATCCTTACTTGCATCCCAAACTACCATGAACTCATATTGTTTCTCAAAGTCTTGAACTTTATAAGTCTTACTCATGTTGTCTTCAGTCTGTTTTAGAGCATAGCATCCTCCGACTCCTAAAACTTCAACTTGAAACTTCTTAAGAACTTCATATGTATAAATCATGGACATTTGTTTTTCAAAAGGTGGCAGAGACTTCAAAACAGGTTATTTATGCCTTGTATTAAAATCAGCTTGAGCTTCATCACTTTTTGTTTAGAAAGAAATTTGGGGAATTGAGTCGCATGTTGCGTCGAACTCGTCGATACGAGTCCTTAGACAGCGGCACGCTCAATTCCGAGTTTTAACGATTGAGAAAAAGTCTAAAAACTAAAATGACGTATAGGGAATTTCAAAATTTGTTAAAAACCCTAAATACCTAGCTCTCTCTCTCTCTCACCTTGCTCGCGCATGGACCCCCACATCTCTCCCCCGATCTCTCTCGACTCAAAAACGGCGCACAGCCTCTTCTACTTCCAAGCGGCAAGCGTCACCGTCCGGCCACCTCCGAGGTTGAGACCGGTCGAAAAATGACCGTGAGGAAATGGCAAGCCCGTCTTGGGTGAAGCCCAGCCCTGGCAACCATGAATGGCGGTCGCTGGGAGCATCTGAAGCTCCAATGAGGTTCGAACTTTTCGATGACATTTCTGGCCGCTCCAGCCACTAAATCTTTTGATCAAGGTATGGATTTCAATCCTCTCAACGTGTTCTTGCTAATGGTATGCATAGATTTGATTAAGTTTGGAGTTTGAACGTTCAATCAAAAACCTAGGAATTGGGCCGATGGTTTGATGTTTTTCTGGCCACTTCCCGGCCAAATTAGAGGTGGGTGTAGTTATGGAAGTTACTCCTCTTGTTAGTCTCCGAAATTTCTCTAGACACCCACTAGTGCTATGGCGAGTGGAGGCGCGTGGGCTACTTTGTAGCGGCTTTTTGAGTCCCAAAATATCCTTTATGTTGTCCTGAGCATGACGGTATGCTCGGATTTAGGTTTGGTTACCGTTTGACTATCGAACAGATATTTCGCATATTATGCGATATCAGGGTTCGATAGGTTCGGACCGTTTGATAGGTCCCATTTTCATATATGTTGTTCCTCGTACCTCTAGGATCATGTAAGAACTTATGGATCGAGAATCGGAGTCCTGGATACTCGGAGACCACAATTTTAGGGTTAGGCGAATCATTCGCCACCCGATCGTGCCATTAGTGTGGATCCGACCGCTCGATCGAGACCAAACCTCATGAACTTGGTTAGTGAACTTCATTGGACCTTTAGGAACTTTCGGATTGGAAATCGGAGATCGTGGGCCGCAGCCTAATTTACCAAATTCTGCGATCAAGGTCAAACCAACCGTCGGATCATGACGAAACTTCTAGGATGAGTTTAATGTATTAGCATGGGCCAATAGGAACTATTGGATAGAAAACTAAGGGTTTGGGTGTTGAGTCGGAAGTGGGTTTTATATATATTGGGTTATGGGTCATACACCATTACATGTACCTCCCATTTGGTATGGATGTTACCCACATGTGCGATGTGTTGCCAATGCATGGGAGGATAAGGATGTTACCCACACGTGCGATATGTTGCCGGTGTGTAAGGGAGGATGATCTGGGCACCCTTGACCGGGTGTACCAAAGGCCCTTGGAGGGGCAGTCTGCATGCGTAAGACTTGATGCAGCCACACGTGCGATGTGTTGTCGGCATGTGGGCTAGGAGCAATAGTCCCCAGTTGGACTACTCATCCCTTGTCGCAGGGTAATGTGTTGCTATCCCGTGGTCTAATCAGCAATCCTCCGGTTGGATTGTTTCCTGGTTGCATGATGTACACGATATGTTCCTCCCCTTGTTCGATATGGATGTTATCCACATGTGTGTGTGATGAGAACCGGGCACCCTTGGCAAGGTGTGTCGTAGGCCCTTGGCGGGACAATCTACGAGCGTAAGACTTGATGCAGCCACACGTGCGATGTGTTGCCAGCGTGTGGGCTGGGAGCAATATTCCCCGGTTGGACTGCTCATCCCTAGTCACAGGGTAATGTGTTGCTATCCTATAGTCTAGTCAACAATCCCCCGATTGGATTGTTTCCCCCGGTACATGATGATGGTGTGAGGTGTGTTTGCATCTATGTATAATGGGTACAATGGTGTGAGAAGGTCAGTATGAGTTTATATTGTTATATAATGGGAGTATATATATTTATATATGTGGGAAAATATGTGGGTTCATTTCCGAGTTAGGGTTTCTTGAGCATGTGCATGGTGAGTGCTCTGCACAAGTGTGATCATTGTTATGATGTTTGGAAAGTGTGATTAGATAATTGGAAAGTGTTGTTTTGCAACATACGCCTTGGATAGGGTATGGTTGCGGGAAAGAAATGATTTTGGGAAAAGTAATTTGAGTTTCAAAGTAAATGGTTAGTTTGAAAAGAGTTATGCATATTACATGTGAGTTTTTACAGGGAAATGGTTTTGAGTTATGAAGCATGGGAAGAAAGGAATTTATAAAATATTTAGCTATGCCTTGTGGAAATTGAAGTTGAGAATGAATCTAAATTTAATTGTTGGTTTTATTTGTACAATATCTATATATTTTCTGAATTTTGATTCTTTTTAGTTGAAAGAACTACGTGTGGCTTGATCCTCGATGAAGTGCGTAGGCAACCTAGGTTAACCTAGGTGCAGCCACAAAATAAAATGTTTGAGCTTTGCTTGAATTGTCCTAAGTACGGAAATAAATTCTTGGAGGATAAAAGTCTTTTTTGGATTGGTAGTACGATATTTGATTTGGGTGTATGGAATTACAAAAGAATTTCAAAGCAAGTACATTATAGAAAATGTTTGGATTGGAGGCCGGAGACCTATATAAAAAATGTGTATGCTTTACCTTGTGTGTGCTGAAGTTTAGGTAGTTTTAATTGTGTTTTATACATGTGAAAATTTGGGAATTATTCTTTTTCTGAGGAGACTGAAATTTTGGTAGATGTCTTGACCCTTTTTATTAATTGTGCGGGATGAAGGGATTAAAATAGTTGTGGGCCCGGCATCGGTTGGATGTCGGACGTGTAATATGGTTCAACACGAATTTCGAGATAATATTCGGGTTGAGTCCTGTCAACTTGAGTATTATAGGATTTTTCGATATTTGAGCCCTCTTTTTATGAGATCCGGAAAAGAGGTAAGAATCGTCGAAGAATTTGTACCCAATTGTCCACTACCTGACGAATTTTGTAAAGAATAGGTGTACACACCCATAAATGGGCAAAGATATGGTTGTTTAGGCCCAAAAGTTTGGACATGCTGATGTGTGTCTAGAAATAATATATATGTATGAACATATTGCAAATAAGAAAATGTTTAGGCCCAAAAGTTTTGCATGATCATTCATATATATGAACATATTGCAAATAAATTGAACAAAACTGTACACTACAGCCGACTAAGTGACAAATGGAGGAAGTACAGTAGAAAATAAAAGAAGTGCCCATGTGGCAATATATACCAAAACTTTAAGATGGTGGCTTTCTGTCTTTCACAGCCTAAAATATGGACCCAAGGGATCAGTTTTGTCATTGGAAGTGGTAAAGTTGGTCGTGCCACTTTTCCTTTTAGGATTGTTACGTGGTGGCTTCCACTCTCTCTCTCTTTCTCTCTCAGTCTAAAATATGGACCCAAAAATAGGGGCTAATGGAGGATGAAATAAGGAACATCAATAATTGACCCATGAGCTGAAAGCCTGAAGAAGAAAAGATAATAAAAAGCTTCCCCTTTCATGCGTATTGGAATTTATGAATTTTGGTAGGTGAAAAACATGTAAAGAATCATATGTATATTTACATTATAATAAGGATAATGTTGACCTACCAAAACTTAGACCTTGACAAGGTCATATCACTTATAACGGGTCAAATATACCAATAATAAAGATGCACCATTATAATAAGTTAGCCACAATTAGATATCTAATTCATCACAAATATAGACCGTTCTTATTATATTCATATGCATCGAACGTGAGACATTCTCGAACGAATGTGTAGTTCAAGTAAAATAAAAATGGTCAAATGCAGTCATTGAATAAAAGGAATAAAAGTAGTAAAAGTATAAAGATCCAGTGGGCTCACTCAAGCCGGCGGTGGTGGAAGCTGTGTGATTGGATTGGAGTGAAGGAAGGAAGGAGTGTTTCCATTTCCAAGAAGACTCATTCAAAGGCTTTGCCCCTTGGATTGCTTTTGCGAATGAGTTGAGTTAATCATGGGGTGTGTGTTTAGGTCAGAGAAGGAAGACTAGTTTAGGTAGGCAAGCTTTCTACGTGTCGGCTATTTTTGTTGGAGCATGTCTTTTACTCAGTCCAATTCGTACCTCAAAACATTTTCTTAATCTTCTTCCACTGTCGACATATGTCTTTATGCATGAAACCTTTGACCGCATAAGATGTTGCGGTCCATATTGAAAACGAAATGCGTTGTTGCTTGACAATTCTGAATTCCAAATTTTCTTTTTCGTCTTCTGTCATGTGGATATTATTAAGAAATCAACTAACTTATATATATGGCTTGACAAAGTAAGTGATGGATCAAAAACAAGCATAAATTCCTAAAAGTGCTTTGACAAAGTTCTTATTGGAAATGCAGTCTTCAAAAGTAGTAGAAAACAGCGTTCTGTTCTGCTGTAATGGTTGAACGGAAAACAGTCATTGTAAAACAAAATACAAGGGTTTTTTAAGGGTGTTGATTTTCTCACTCTTTTTTGTCCACTTGCATTTTTTTTCTTCTGATTTTCTCATTTCCAGTGAAGTGGGTAGAGGATGAGAAGATTAGGGTGGTGGTGAGAAAGGAAAAGGTGAAGGAGGCCATAGAGAAATTGATGGATGGAGAAGAAAGTCAAGGGAGGAGAAAGAGTCAGAGAGTTAGCAGATATGGCAATATTGAAAGAAGAATCAGCCACTATATGTAAAACACATTACATCCATTGAAGGGCACGTCACCAAAGCCAAATAAGGAAAAAAAAAACACACAAATGATGTAAGAAGAAGAGAAGGGAAAAGGGAAAGAAAAGAAAAGAAAAAACGAGGAAGAAAGAGAAAAAGGAAAAAGAAGACGAGATAAAGGTGAAGTATAAAGGAAGAGTACAAGTCCGAAAGTATCAGTTGCCTAAAAAACCACAAGCAAACAAAAAAAATGAGATTATGCCACAAGCACCTAAAAAAGTGTGGTTTTTACCCCACAATGGCAAATTTATTTTGAAGAATACAAAAAAGTCCTAAGTGAAATTACAATATATTAAAATCATAAGTAAAGTCCTGTAATTTCAATATATTAAAATCTTGCAATTACAAATCCTATTGAAATCCATTATATTATAATCTTATAATTACAATCTATTAAAATATCAATCAAATACACCCCCTTAATATGAAGTTAAAAATAATTAACTTAAATGTAAAATGTAATATTTAAATATTAAAAAAAACTTTAACACAGGGAAAAACTTCAAAATTAAAAATTCATCTCCTGCTTTCCATCAAAAATAAAATATATAAAATAATCTCCAGCATACCTCATCTTCTTCCCTAAATCCATCTTCTTCTTTCTCTCTTTTCCTTCATCTTCTGTGCACCCCACCACAGCAGCAACGCCTCTGCTACTCACCGCCCCAAGCCTCCCTTGCTACACCAGATCCAGATTGTTCAAACTCATCCCAACCTTATTTCCCACACTTTGATCGCAGTCAACCACAACCCCCTTCCGCTTCCTCACCAAATTGAAATCCTTCTATCCAACTGACCCCATCACCTCGATGACGTCGAGAAATTCTTGAAAATTGAATGTAAATTGAATTTGATTCGGTGTTTTGGTTAGAAAGTTGCGTGGTTCAGTTCGAGAGTCTCTTTTAATTCTAAATTTCACTTCTCTTCTTCTCTCGTCATTGTTTAGAATCAATATAGCCAACAAAAGAGTTTGATCCACTTTTTATGCTTTTTTTGTCAGGGTAACTCTATTCATTTTAAGAGTGGGAAACATTACAAAATGTGGACAGCTCCAACCAAATGCAGCCCATCACCAACAAATAAAGCAGGCCCAGCATAAAAATAAAAATCCAAATAAACAAAAAAGCCCATGAAACATTAAAAAAACCCTAGATCTAGAACACAGGAGCAGCCACATCTCCTAGCAAGCCAACAACACCACCAGAGCAGATCCACCACCACCAAGAAGGAGTAACCAATACCAAGAGGTATCAAAGATTCAAACGGAAGATGGGAGCGTGAGTAAGCCACCCGCGCGAAAGCGCTCCCATAATCCAAGAATCAAGTACAATATGCACTAAAATCGCATCCTCGGACCACCACACACCATCGAGGAAGGACAACGAGAGCGGCGGACACAAAACCGAGGAGCAAAGGGTGGTGGTTAAGAACTGGCGACCAGACAGAATCGTTGACTATGGGTGGGTGACATCACAACATATGGGAGATGAGGAGAGTGCAGATGTAAGAAGTGGAGGGAGAAAAGTGAATGTGGCTAGGGAAGAAAGGAGAGAGAGAGAGAGAGAGAGAGAGAGAGAGAGAGAGAGAGAGAGAGAGAGAGAGAGAGAGAGAGAGAGAGAGAGAGAGAGAGAGAGAGAAACATAAAAGCTAAAGAAAACCGAATTGGAGGCAAAGAGCCCCATATCTAAGAAATAGCTTAGGGGAAATTAGGGACTTTTTTTCCCAGGCTTTGGAGGCTTTGCATTTGGAGAGAGAGAGAGATGGGATTATGGGGTGGTTGTGATGGGCAGCTATTGGAGTTGGGTTGGAGTTAGAGCAGACTGGCATTCGTGTTATGTTTGTAGTGTTCGTGTCAACTTGCTTTTCTTAACGGGTTGACACGATAAGAAAACAGGTTGAAAATGTCAAACACGAACACAACCTGTTACAATTCGCAAATCACACGACATGACATGATAACCCTTTAAGAATTTTTATAAAATAAAATAAATATAAAAACATAAATATTAAACAATTAAAAATCAACCACTGCAAAAACAAAATTCAAACAATCACAAGATCTGGAAGAGGATAAAAATCAACCACTGCCAAAAAAAATCAAACTATCATAGGATCTGGAAGAGGATGAGAGTGAGCAAGAGAGAGAGTGAGTGAGAGAGAAAGAAAGTGAGAGATGGAATAGGGATATGCAGTTAACGAATAGACAAATATTTGTTGGGAAAAGCAAATGGAGATGGAAGAAGAAAGAGAGAGAGAGAGAGAGAGAGAGAGAGAGAGAGAGAGAGAGAGAGAGAGAGAGAGAGATGGAAGAAGAAAGAGAGAAAGAAAGAGAAAAGCAAAGAGAATCGGGGGATGGGGGAGGAAAAGATAAAAGAGAAGAAAAAAAGAGAGATAAATTTACAAAAATGCCCCAAAACTTAATGAGTTAACGGGTATTAGCTAATTAACACGACACGACACGATAACTTAACGAGTGGCTAACTGATCAACACAATATCAACACGACACGATAACTTAGGCCCGAATACTGAATTTTTCATGCGAATCGTGTCGTGTTAACGGGTCGTGTACAATATTGCCAGCTCGAAGTTAGAGGTGTCAAATGGGTTGTGTTGGGCCGGCTCGGTCCGTTTAGAGTTGGTCCATTTAATAAACAGGCCGTGTCGGGCCAGCCTATTTAGGAAAATCTCGTGTCGAGCTACTAAACGGGCTGAGATGGGCCCATGCCAAATTTGACTTATGTACTGTCTTGTTTTTTCTTTTTACAACTTCATTTAAATCCTTTTACAATTATGTATGTACGAACATGATTTATTATTTGTTGAAAAAATGGTCAATAACTTTCTTTAAAGTACAATTAAATAGAAAATGACTAAATTATTATTTGGATTTTAAAAATTGAAAATTGAAATACAAAATCATTATGTTATATATAAAGAAAATATTAAATTTTAATACATATTATTAGAGAAAAAAATAGACTTGAATTTAATATATAAATGTAATAATATTGTGTATTATTTTTCTCTAAAACAAATATAATTTAATAAATGGGCTTTAAACGGACCGGCCCCTTAGGCCTAATTACCTTGTCCCAGCATGACCCAAAGATATGGGATGTGTCGTGTCGGGCCTTACTTAAGCGGGCCGTGCTCGTACCATACTGGGCCAACCCGGTCCGTTTGACACTCCTAGTTGGAGTTGGCTACTAGGTTTTTGCTTTCTTACTTTTCTTTATTTTTTTTTATTCTCATTTTTTATCAATTTAATAATAATTTGCTAGCACCATAAAAGGTATTTTTGGAATATTGTGGGTGGAAATATAGTATTGTATTTTTTTTCAAATTTATATGGTGGGTGGGAAAATAGGACAGGTGAGTGGAAATAGTAGCACTCTTAAATTTTAAGTTTGGATTTCCAATTATTAAATGATTTTTCTTTCTTATAAGAAATAATTAAAGCAAAGACTAATTATGTGTTTAGCTTTTTAACACATGGTATAATCCTAAGGGAGAGGTAAGACAATAAGGACTGTTAGCACATGGACTAGGTCAATAATCATTAACAATGCTCACTAATTAATACATATGTTTTTAATTAATTTATTTAGTCAGTTAATGGCTGACTAAAAAGTATCTACAATCATGCTCTCTATTTTTAGTTAAAATTGAGCTAAAAACACACAAAAGTTATTTTATGAGCTATCTATAAAATTTGAACTCCAATTATACTCCAAAAACTAGGAGTCATAAATACTATAGTTATTTTTTAATTCATTATGATTGGTCCATCTCTTTAAAAAAATAATATAAATAAATAGTTAGCATTAATTAAAAGTTTAAACTAGTTATAAAACAAAACATTATTAAATTATAGGGAGCCACTAGGAATCCTTTCTCTCTCATCATATTTAGAAGCTCCTAGAGGTCTCCTTATTTTAGAAGGTGGATAGGGAGCATGATTGAAGTTGTATTTTTTCAATTCCTCCTTAAAATTTGTCTAAAAGAGTGATTTAGGGAGCCATTGTGGATGCTTCCTTTTACATCATCAAACTCTTGGTTCTGTTTGTCATTTTCAAAACGGATTTTGTTCTTGGCTCTTGTATGAGAGATTGTACTCAGTTGTAGGCTACGGACTGTATATTATTCTCTGAGCTTCGTCCTCTCCTTTGACCATAGGCAGGCAACAACTTTATCCATCATTGACTCGCATTCAAGCCAATTATTAAAGGGCCCCCCAAGCCCCCAAATTTATGTGTGCATATGAACTTGGTCATGAAATGGGTGTGAAAGGAATATAACTCTTCTTCTAAATAATCGAACAAAAATGAATAACCGAAATATGGATTTTAAGATAATAATAATAGAGAAGGCAACGAAAATAAGTTTTAGTTGTTGTACCAACCGGTCCAATAGGACTCCACTATGTCCAAATCATGCACCGATATTATACTTCCTTTAACTGCCTAGGAAAAAGAAAGCACAATGGACCTTTAGGTGTGGAGTTTTAACTTGAAAGGCCTATGTGCAATTAGGAATGAACCAGCTATATTTGAAATGTAAATTATTGTTGCATTCTCCGATGTGGGACTTACACATCATAGCTTGTATCGAGCCACCTACACCAACAATCTCTACATTGGCAAGATTCAAGTCAAGGTAACTCGCCCGTGACAACACTCTCACTTTTCAAAGATGACACGGTTGCCGCTACTCCACCTCTTCCGACAAGGATTTTCTTGAGCCTTGCTAGGAGCCCTTGCTCCACCTAATTGGCCACCACTAAGATTTCCTTTAGCCTTTGCCTTTGCTCCACTAGCCCTTGCTCTACTAGACCGCTCCACATTTCTTTACCGGTCAAGGATTTTTGCTTGATTCGCCTCCTTTATCATTTTCAATGGCCCATGTACCTCTAGGTGTGGGGTTTTAACTTAATTAGGAGTGGGCCAACTATATTTAAACTGTATATTATTGTTGTATTCTTTAAAGTGGGACTTATACATCATGACTTATATTGAGCCACCTACACCAACATTAGATAGGTCCTATTTGAGCAAAACTTTTGTCTCAATTCATATGTAATTTAGGCTTTTTTCTTCTCTTTTTAAACTCAAGTATCCTTTATGAGATTTGAGATAGTGAGATTTGACCATTGTGACTCCAGGACAATATGAGATTTATCCATACTTTTAGAGGGCTTGATAGTTGTAACGACCACGACCGAAAAATTGATTTAAATAGTTAAACCAATTAAATAAATTAAACTAGAACAATTAATAATAATTATTGAAAAATAAATTAACAAAATTGGAAAATAAAATTTTAATCTAATTAATGGAGAAAAATATCACTTAGTTTTCGGACGAGAATTTGGCGAAGCAGGGTTGCGCCCGTTGCGTTCGGCTCTCAGCTTGAGTCAGATTGACAGGCACGCTCATTATACGAGTCGTAGAACTCCAAGGGCATTTTCGTCCTTTCAGCAACAAAAATCGAAAAGGGATAAAATACCCCAAGTGGCCCCCAATCCATTGCATTCTCTCTCCTCCCTCACGGTTTCTCTCTCTCTCTCTCTCTCCCGATACCTCTCTCTCTGTCTCTCGTCGGATTCGACGGATTAGACCACGACGTGGTGAGACCACCGGCGTCGAAAGCTCTCCCCGTGCGGTCCTAACCCACCCAAGATCGGAGGGTGAAGCTCGGGCGTTCGTCCCGTGAGCTCTGCAAATTCCGGCATTTCGCTTCGTCTTCTCCGGCGACTTTTCCGGTGACTTGACGGCAGCTCCATAGGTAAGCTCCTCTCGACCTCCTCTTTCCGTTTTGGGTGGTGCGCGACAACAATTCACCAGGCGTAAGTGCCGTTTCAAACCACTCGAGATCCGGTCAAAACCCTCGGTGGTTTGGCCGTGATGCAGCGGCGTTCCGGCGGTTTCTGGCGGCTCGGCCGATTACGGGCTTCCCGTGAGACGGCGGTTTGATCCTTGGGGCGGTGTAAGCGGTGGTGAGGTTTGGTGGTTGGCACTGAATTTCTCAAGCCACCCACCACCCTCGGCGGTAGCGTGTGTGGCGCGTGGCTGGGGTGGTGGCGGCGATTCGGGCGGTCCTTTTCACTCCCCAGTGATGTTAGGAGCATACGTGTGGTCGGTCGATTGGACGTTGTTGTGACAGTCGAACCCAATTACGCCTATTGCACATTGTTTGGGTTCGGTGTGTTTGAACCGTTGGATCGGTTCGACCTCAAATATGTCGTTCTCGTATTGCCTAGATCGTTTGGGAATTGACGGATCAAGGAATTGGAGTCCGGTTACTCAGAAACTTCAAACCCTAGGGTTAGGTTGGCCAGTAACTACCGTTTGATAAATAAGATCGTAAAGCGATCCGACCGTTCATTTAAGACCGAACTTTCAAAACATGTTCCTAAAGCGTATGCGAACCTTTATAAACTTTCAAATCCAAGTTTGGAGGTCATGGGCCCGTGGGCCGGGTTGATAGCGGGAGGGTTGACCACTCGGTTGACTTTACGTTTTCAGTGATTCCCTTTCCTTGAATCATAAATTAACGTTAGAACTTCCAAACACCAAACCTACACTTAAATCTTGGGAAATTAGGAATTTACTTTAATTCCAAGTTTAATTCGATTATTCATTAATCAAGTCTCGTATTGTTGGATTAGGTATCAAACTTCACTCATACTTCACGAGACCCACTCGAGGGTCAAGCGGCGTGGGATTACTTGTGAGTGGACATTGCTTTCAAAGTTTATGCATCTTTTTGGAAAGTAAACCGTGCATGATGATTTAATCCTTTAATTTCGTTATACAAATAAAGTATTGACATTATGCCTATAATTATATAGTTTACAACCATATAGATATATTTGGGTATTTTGACATATTACGAGTATCTTGAACTATGTTTGGTTGATTTGAATATATTATATGCTTATTGGATTTTATGTGGGTACCTGGGTGATGATGTGAGATAGTGGAAATGTCGGTTATGTTGGTTTTAAAGTGCTAAATGCACTACCCTATGTACCTCCACAGTTATGGAAATTTGGATACTTGGATATGTCGGATGCAGGGGCACCTTGACGAGTGCAGCGCATGAACCCTTGAATGGGTAGTCTGCGCGCGTAGGACTGAGTCACGGGCGTACAGTATTGAGGACTCTGCTGTACGTCTTGATAAGCTTAGTCACTTTAGACGGCTCAATTCCCTAGCCACATGGTCAATTGAGGACTCTTCCATGTGGACTAGTCAAACAATCTTGAGTTGGATTGTTTCCATTTAACTTGGTAATAATATGGGATGTTACTTTTATATATATATATTATCTATTTATGTACATATACCTATATATAAGTATATATAAATACTATACGTATATATATTTAGTATACTTACATATTCATTCGATTTGGCGGTGAGGATACTTCCCTGCCCCGTCGTGCCCAGGCCACGCTTTACGAGTGTGGGTTTGGGGATTGTGTCGTTGTACGAGGCTAACTTTGTTGTTAAAGGCGGATTGTGGATTTAGGTTGTTGTTAAGTTACAATGCTTTCACTTATACATGTATATTATTAATGTTTTGAATAGAGCTGGTGATTTCGGTTTGGCTTCGTCTTCTTAAGCTGGTGGGGTTATACTATTTTATTTTGTTTTCCTTGTTAACCAACCTTGTTTTTCGTCCACTCACAATCTTACATTTTTTCGCCCCCTCAGGGCGGTAGTTGGTGCTACCGCACGATCGGCCAGGTAATGGCTCCGCTTTCAGGGCATCTTCGAATTGTAGGGCTTTATGCCCCTTATCACGTAAACTTTGAACTTTGTTGTTTGAACTTTCTCTACTTGTAGTATTACTCTGTATCGCCCACTAGAGTTGAATTTAAGGCGAGGCCTATGTGTAAGCAGACGCATGCATTGGTACATTGGTGTGTATTTATTGCATTGTAACTTCGGGTTGTTTTCATTTTGGGATTTGTCATTTTACGAGGAGACTCTCTTAGAAATTTCGGTAGAAAATCTCATTTCTTTAGTTGTGGGCCCGGCATTAGGTTAATGTCGGTTAAACAACGAGTTCGAAACGAGGTTAAGTGAATTGGTCGGGTCCTGTCAACAGTATCGAGCATTAGGTTCATTCTTCCTTCGACTTTCACGCTTTCTTGCACTCTTGGAACTAATGACTGTTTGTTTCTTCCTTATAGAATCATGCCTCCTCGTCGTGTTAGCACGAGAGCACGATTTCCTGGCGGTGAAGGCTGCACACCTCAGCCTCCGCCTCCACAACCATCTCCACCTCCATCTCCTCCTCTATCATCACCTTCACCTCCTCATGTCGATGAGCAAGCGGGGAAAATGAGATTGATTTACGCCATGTCTTTGGATCGGTTCACATGCTTGTGACTACGCTTTGCAAGGGAGGCGCAATCGAAGGCTCAGATATCAAAAGAGTTAAGGAGTTGGGAGCCGTGAGTTCTTTAGTGCTATGGATCAGTGAGATTGGCTAGCGACATTGAGCGGGTGTTTGAAGTTTTGCAAAGTCTGATGAAGAGGCAGTGCGTGCGCGGTTTTCCTTACGAAGGAAATGCATATCAGTGGAAGACGATTCGTAGGGGTTATGCCAATCTTGCTGCCATCAGGAAGAATTCCAACGCATCTTCTTTGAGCGAGTTCTATCCGCATTCTTATCGCAATGCAAGAAGTCTGAATTTTTACATCTGAAACGAGGGATCTATGTCGATGTCTTTGGAGTATGAAGCACAAGTTCATTGAGTTGTCCCGTTTTGCTCGAAGGGCTGGTCCAGCCAATGAGGAAGAGAAGTGCGGACGCTTTGAGGAAGTGCAGTGGCCAGATATTCGGCGGTGGTCAACTGCGACTACCTATCCTACTATGAGGGCGTTAGCTCAAGCGGCACGGGGGTGGCCAGAAGTTGATGCAGGTCTTAGGCGACGCAAGGATACATACGGTTTTGGGGGACCTAGCCGAGGGTCCATCAAAGAAGGCGGATCCGAGTTCGATTCAGCGGTAGTGGTTGGTACGGTGGCCGTGGATCTAGCTGCGGTAGTGGGAGATGCGGGCTAGGCCGACTTGGAGTCATCAGTCGGTGGCTGTACAGCTAGAGATTACGCACGGCAGATGGGTTTCACGTGTCACAATTGTGGACAAGTGGGACATATCAGGATTGTCCTGGGCGGGCAAGGTAATGTTTACAGTCAAAGGGGCAGCGGGGAGTTGTTTTCCCTTTGCGGTCGGGTGGGGCACTTTAAGAATGAGTGCCCTCTTCTTTCTTTTGGTGGCACGGTGGGACAGGAGCCAGGACCCACCGAGGGACATGGTAGTGAAGAGACGAGCCAAAGCCAGTGGGCGTCATGCAGCAGCTGCAGGGTTCTTCATCCGAGTGGTGGTGCGATCTACTTTTCGTGGCAGGGTGGTAGACACCCGGAGGAGTCGACTGGTCGTGCGACTACTCGAAGCCGTGTGTTCTCCCATGACTCGGCGGGAGGCCGGGCTACACGAATGTCATCACCGGTATGATCCACTGTGTTTGGTTACTTTGCACGTGTTCTAATTGACCCGAGCCACACAACTCTTTTATCGCACATAGTCTTGTATGCGGTATCACGAGGTGTTAGACCTACACCTTTGGTCGGAAGTTTTAGTATTTCCTTACCTACGGGGGATGTCCTTTTTGCGGACGTGGTGTACAAAGGTTGTTTGTACAAATTGGGTGATGCCGTATTGAATCTTGACTTGATCCCTTGGATATAGTTGATTTCGACGTTATCTTGGGAATGGATTGGTTGGAGCGGCATCGCGCCACATGGGTGTTTCAGGAAAGAAGTAGTATTAGAAGTCCTGGACAATCGAAGTTATTTTCAGGAGAGCGTAAAAGTTCTCTCATCTGTTTGATCTCGGCCTTATGACGACCCGGGCGGTTGCTCGACAAGGGATGTGTGGGGTACTTGGCCCATATCATCGATGTTCGTAGTGCTCTCTTGTGAGCTTGGAGGATGTTCCAATTATTCAAGAATTCCCGATGTGTTTAGGATGATCTTCCTGGTTTACCTCCCCCAGAGAGACGGAGTTCACTATTGAACTACTTAGGGTACAAACCTATCTACCAAGCACCGTCTGAGGATGGCACGGTGAGTTGCGAGAATTGAAGCGCAATTGCAGAACTAGTTGATCTTGGGTTCATTAGGCCTAGCGTTTCCCCTTGGGGTGCACCGGTGTTGTTTGTCAAGAAGAAGGATGGCACTGAGGCTGTGTATCGACTACGACAACTAAACAAAGTGACGATCGTGTCGATATCCCTTACCTCGAATTGATGACTTGTTTGACCAATTGAGGGTGCGGATACTTTTCAAGATTGACTTGAGATCGGGATACCATCAATTGAGGGTTCGAGAAGAAGATATTCCTAAGGCGGCATTTAGGACTCGTTATGGGCATTACGAGTTCTTAGTGATGTCTTTCGGTTTGACTAATGCCCCGGCGAGCGTTTATGGACCTCATGAGCAGTGTTTCCACCTATCTGGATCGCTTTGTGATTGTGTTCATAGACGATATCCTGGTTATTCACGAAGTTTGGAAGGTCATAAGAAACATTTAAGGTTGGTATTGAAGACTTTGAGAAGGCAGGACTTTATGCCAAGTTAAGCCAAGTGTCGATTCTGGTTAGATAAGTGGATTTCCTTGGGCACGTGATTTCTGCAGATGGAATCTATGTGGACCCACGGAAGGTAGAAGCGATAGTGAATTGGGTTCAGCCTACCGATTATGTAGTGATGCACGGAGTTTTAAGGGTTGGCGGGGTATTATCGTCGTTTTGTTGAAAGGTTTCTCGGCGATCGCGGCTCCTCTTTCTCGGTTGACAAGAAAGGATATCAAATTTGAATGGACGGAAGAGTGTGAGCGAGTTTTGAGGAGTTGAAGAAGCGGTTGACCACCGCACTTTGTCTTGGCTCTTCCAGGACAACGGTGGTAACTTTGTGATTTACGATGATGCATCATTACAAGGTTTGGGGTGTGTTTTGATGCAACGCCAATGACGGAGTGATCGCCTATGCTTTCTAGACAACTCAAGACGCATGAGCGGAATTATCCTACTCATGATTTGGAGCTTGTCTTTGTAGTTTTCGCTCTCAAAATTTGGCGACACTACTTGTACGGCGAGACATGCCAAATATTCGCGATCACAAGAGCCTTAAGTACTTTTTCACTCAGAAAGAACTGAACATGCGACGAGGCGTTGGCTGGAGTTGATTAAGGATTATGATTGTACTATTGAGTATCACCCCGGCCGAGCTAATATTGTGGCGGGACGCGTTGAAGCGGTGAAAGACTCTTTGGAAGCTTAGCTCACATCAGGGTGGCTTATCTTCCACTTTTGGCGGAGTTGAGAAATGAGTTGGGTAGAGGTGGGGACAAATCAACATGGTGGGTTGCTTGCTCGTCTTCATGTGAGACCCATACTTGTGGAGCGGGTTATTGCAGCCCAATTGGAAGATCCTATTCTTTGTGTGATAAGATCAAGTAGAGAATAATCGGCGGACGGATTATGCGGTGAGAGATGATGGAGCTTTGGTGGCCGGAACCCGTTTGTGTGTACCAAAAAGTAATGAAAATTTAAAAGAGATTTTGGAGAGAAGCTCCTTTGTTCGGCGTATGCTATGCATCAGGGTAGTACTAAAATGTATCGGACGATTCGGGAGTACTATTCTTGGCCGCATATGAAGGAAGATATAGCAAGATATGTGAGTCGATTGTTTGATTTGTCAGCAACGGGTGAAAGGCGGCGCGAAACCATACGGACTTATGCAATCCTTCCAATTCTGAATGGAAGTGGGAACATATCACCATGGATTTTGTGTTCAAGCTTCCTCGTTACTCGGAAAGGGACATGGCCGAATTTGGGTGATTGTTGATCGAAACTTACCAAGTCTGCTCATTTCTTACCCATTAAAGAAACCTCTTCTTTGAAGAAGCTTGCCAAGCTTTTATTGTGAAATTGTGAGACTACATGGGACACTGTGTCCATTGTTTGAACGAGGATGCTAGGTTCACATCTAGATTTTGGAGGTGTTTGCGGGAAGCTATGGGTACTAAGTTGCGATTTAGTACTGCTTTTCATCCACAAGCAGAGACGGACATGATCGAAAAGAACAATTCAGACTTTGGAAGATATGTTGAGATCTTGTGTGCTACAATTTGAAGGTGGTTGGGATTCCCATCTTCTGTTGGTTGAATTTGCCTATAACAATAGTTATCACTCAAGTATTGGAATGGCACCTTATGAGCTTTGTATGGGAGGCGATGTCGGACCCTATTTGTTGGAATGAGGTTGGTGATAAGAAGTTGGAAAAAGTTGTGCGAAATTCGATTAACGTGAGAGAAAGTTAGAATGATCAAAGAAAAGTTGAAAACCGCAGAGAGGCAGACGGAAAAGTTATGCGGACAACGGTCCAAAGATCTTGAATTTGCCGTTGGGGTGGGTGTTCTTGAAGTTATCTCCTTGGAAGGGCGTGATGAGGTTCGGAGCGTGGGAAGTTAAGTCCCGTTACATCGGACCTTATGAAATCACCGGAGCGTATCGGACCCGATTGCCTATAGACTTGCCTACCCCGAGAACTATCACCGGATCCACGATGTGTTCCACGTATCTATGTTACGGAGTATATACCCGATCCTTCTCATGTGTTGGAGTATCAACCTATGGAGTTAAGAGATGATTTGACCTTTGAGGAGAAGTACCCGTTCAGATTTTGGATAGAAAGGAACAAGTGTTACGAAACCGATCTATTCCGAGTAGTGAAGTGCATGTGGAGAAGTCAAGCCGATTGAGAAGCTACTTGGGAACAGGCGCGAATGCGGGCCCGATGTACCCTTACCTCTTGAGTGGCAATTATGAATTCGGTGAAATTTCTTTAAGAGGAGGAGTAGGTTATAACGACCACGACCGAAAAATTGATTTAAATAGTTAAACCAATTAAATAAATTAAACTAGAACAATTAATAATAATTATTGAAAAATAAATTAACAAAATTGGAAAATAAAATTTTAATCTAATTAATGGAGAAAAATATCACTTAGTTTTGGACGAGAATTTAGCAAGCAGGTTGCGCCGTTGCGTTCGGCTCGTCGAAGAAGCAGGTCGGATTGACGAGCGGCACGCTCGTATACGATAAAAGAACTCAAGGAGCATTTTCGTCCTTTCAACAAAAATCTGAAAAAGGGATAAAATACCCCAAGTGGCCCAATCCAGTGCATTCTCTCTCCTCCTCACGGTTTCTCTCTCTCTCTCTCTCTCGATACCTCTCTCTTTGTCTCTCGTCGGATTCGACGATTCAGACCACGACGTGTTTGAGACCAGGCGTTCAGCTCTCCCGTGCGGTCCTAACCCACCCAAGATCGGGCCCTGAAGCTCGAGGCGTTCGTCCCGAGCTACGCAAATTCGGCATTTCCTTCGTCTTCTCGGCGACTTTTCCGGTGACTTGACGACGGCTCTCCACTTGAGTAAGCTCCTCTCGACCTCCTCTTTCGCGTTTTGGGTGAGTGTAGCGACAACAATTCACACGTATTGCCGTTTCAAACCACTCGAGATCGGTCAAAACCCTCGGTGGTTTGGCGGTGATCTGGCGGCGTTTCGGCCGGTTTCTGGCGGCTCAGCCGGTTACGGGCTTCCCACGTGAAACGGTTTGATCGCCTTAAAGGCGGTGTAGGCGGTGGTGAGGTTTGGTGGTTGGCCTGAATTTCTCAAGCCACCCACCACCCTCGGCAGCGCGTGTGGCGGCGCGTGGCTGGGAGTGAGTGGCGGCGGTTCGGCGGTCCTTTTCACTCCCCGTGATGTTAGGAGCATACGTGTGGTCGAGTCGATTCGGACGTTGTTTGTGGTCGAACAGTCGCCTATTGCACATTGTTTGGAGTTCGGTGTGTTTGAACGTTGGATCGAGTTCGACCTCAATATATGTCGTTCCTCGTATTGCCTAGATCGTTTGGGTGTGACGGATCAAGGGTGGAGTCAGGTTACTCACGAAACTTGAGCCTAGGAGTTAGGTTGGCCAGTAACCGTTTGATCGTAAAGATCGTAAGCGATCCGACCGTTCATTTAAGACGAACTTTCAAAACATGTTCCCTAAAGCATGTAAGCGAACCTTTATAAACTTTCAAATCCAAGTTTGGAGGTCATGGGCCCGTGGGCCGAGTTGACTAAGCGGGAGGGTTGACCACTCGGTTGACTTTACGTTTTTCGAAGTGATTCCCTTTCCTTGAATCATAAATTAACGTTAGAACTTCCAAACACCAAACCTACACTTAAATCTTGGGAAATTAGGAATTTACTTTAATTCCAAGTTTAATTCGATTATTCATTAATCAAGTCTCGTATTGTTCGGATTAGGTACTCCGGCTACTCATACTTCACAGGCAGGACCCACTCAGGGTCAAGCAGCGTGGGATTACTTGTGAGTGGACATTGCTTTCAAAGTTTATGCATCTTTTTGGAAAGTAAACCGTGCATGATGATTTAATCCTTTAATTTCGTTATACAAATAAAGTATTGACATTATGCCTATAATTATATAGTTTACAACCATATAGATATATTTGGGTATTTTGACATATTCTGAGTATCTTGAACTATGTTTGGTTGATTTGAATATATTATATGCTTATTGGATTTTATGTGGGGTACCTGGGTGATGATGTGAGATAGTGGAAATGTCGGTTATGTTGGTTTTAAAGTGCTAAATGCACTACCCTATGTACCTCCCCTGGTTATGGAAATTTGGATACTTGGATATGTCGGATACCCGGGGCACCCTTGACGGGTGCCGCTGTAGACCCTTGAATGGGTAGTCTGCGCGCGTGGGGACTGGTCACGGGCGTGCAGTATTGAGGACTCTGCTGTACGTCTTGATAAGCTTAGTCACTTTGGACGGCTCAATTCCCTAGCCACATGGTCAATTGAGGACTCTTCCATGTGGACTAGTCAAACAATCCCCGAGTTGGATTGTTTCCCACAACTTGGTAATAATATGGGATGTTACTTTTATATATATATATTATCTATTTATGTACATATACCTATATATAAGTATATATAAATACTATACGTATATATATTTAGTATACTTACACATATTCATTCTCGATTTGGCGGTGAGGATACTTCCTCGCCGTCGTGCCACCGGGCACGCTTTACGAGTGTGGGTTTGGGGATTGTCGTTGGCACGAGGCTAACTTTGTTGTTAAAGGCGGATTGTGGATTTCAGTTGTTGTTAAGTTACAATGCTTTCACTTATACCGTATATTATTAATGTTTTGAATAGAGTCGTGATTTCGATTTGGCTTCGTCTTCTTAATCGTGGGGTTATACTATTTTATTTTGTTTTCACTGTTAACCAACCTTGTTTTTCGTCCACTCACAATCTTCTGTTTTTCGCCCCCTCGGGCGTAGTTGGTGCTACCGCACGATCGACCGTGTGGCTCCGCTTTCCGGCATCTTCTCAATTGTAGGGCTTTATGCCCCTTATCCGTAAACTTTGAACTTTGTTGTTTGAACTTTCTCTACTTGTAGTATTACTCAGACGCCCACTAGAGTTGAATTTAAGGCCCGAGGCCTATGTGTAAGCTTGAACGCATGCTGGCTGTTGGTGTGTATTTATTCGTTGTAACTTCCAGGTTGTTTTCATTTTGGGATTTGTCCTGTTTACGGGGAGACTCTCGAAATTTCGTAGAAAATCTCATTTCTTTAGTTGTGGGCCCGGCATTAGGTTAATGTCGGTTAAACAACAGGATTCGCACGGGTTCCGAAGTGAATTCGGTCGGGTCCGTCAATAGTAATTAAATCTTTAAAAAAAGAGTAATATAAAATCAAAGTAACATTGCTTTGATTTGAACAAATTTGTACAGATGATTTGATTGAATTTTTCTTTTCATCTTAGAATGAGTTTTTGAACTTGAGACATTTTTCAACAAAATAGAGCAAAATACCACTAAACCAATAACTAAAATGAGAAATCTTTTGGGCGTATGAGACATGAAGGATTACAAAACTTAAGTTATAGGATAATTGTTGTTTGACAATTACATCCAAACCCAAAACTTGTTCCAAATTTCAAGCACTAACAGAAGCATATTTCATAATCCTTCAATGTTTTTATTTCAATTGTTTCAAAGCTTTTAGGGAAATTCCTCCTTGATATGCGCTTAATTCTCTATCGCATTAAATTTTACTTACATGAGTTCGGATTAAGATAGGTTAATTGTTTGCTTCCTACCCGCCTAGAAGAAAAAGAAAAGCTAATATCATAGGATCTCTCGTCAGTGATTACCATGGCCACACGAGACAACTCATTGACACAACCTTTTTCCAATGTGACCTTGTACCATTCCTACTCTCCTACGACTAGGGCTCATCATTTGGCCCACGGGCTCATGGGCTGATGGGGGCCGCCGGTCCATCGAGAAAAGCCCGCCCGGCCCGTTATGGGCTTTGGGATGGCCAGGCCCGTAATGGCTGGGCTGGGCTTGGGCTTGGGTGTCTGAAGCCCAACCCGGCCCATAGGCCCGCCCGATTAAGCCCAAGAAAGCCCGGCCCGGCTCGCTCATTAAAGCCCGGCCCGTTAGGCCCGCATATATATATAATTATTTATAAATAAGGGTTTAGGATTTGTGGTTTGAGGTGAATTTTGTCTCTGGAAAAAAACAAAAGCTTGTGCATCAAAGTTAAGTAGCTTTGGAAGATGAAAACATACCCCCTATTGATAATTAGCATTTGGTTACATTCAAGCGTTAGAATTATATTACTTGTTTGAAAACGTAGTGTTTGTTTCCACTGAATTCTACTCATTTTTGTATCCATTTTTGACATTTCGTCCGCGTTGTGTTCTTCATTTTTCTGTGCTGAATCCAACCATATAAAGAACACCAAATTTGGATAAACGGTTGAAAAGTTATAGGTCAAAAACTGAACAGATGTCGAAACTGAAAAATTCCGTCTAAAACATGATAAACTGGTGATAGAGTGGCGATACAGTGGCGATACAATGGTGATAAAAGGGTGATAAAAATGGCTGTTTGTGTTTATTTTGGGTTTTTTGTTTTGTTTCATTTCTTTTACTTCTCTTTACTCATTCCTAGTTTATAATTGAATGTTTAGCACATTAATTTGGGTTAATTATTAATACAACAATTATATATATCAAGAATAAGACGAACATCATATCATATCACCAAATATAATCAAGCTTTTTTTGAATCCGTCACCAAGTATTTTCATATTTATTCATACCATCCGTTTTTAAAAAATATTTAATTATGTTTCTTTCTCCTCTTCTTCTTCTTCTTTTTGAATGAAGTAGGCCCATTTCGGCCCGGCCCATTGGGCTTAGCCCGACCCGGCCCATTGGGCTTTCTCAGGCCCAGGCCATGGGTAGCCCATGGACTTTGAATTTTCTAAAAAAACCCGGCCTGGCCCGGCCCGGCCCGGCCCGTTATTTTTTCTTCCCTCCTTAAAGCCCGGCCTGGCCCGGCCCAAGCCCATTGAATTTGGACCGGGCCGGGCCGGGCCGGCCCATTAACGAGCCCTACCTACGACCCCAGAGACATGCCACTGTGTGTAGTTGATTAGGACTTGACTAACCTTGTGACACAACAGGTTAATGGAAGATCACCAACTTTAATTAAGCAATTACCCTTTCATTTCTTAATTTAGCAATTCTTTGTTTTTAGGTAATTTAATTTAGCAATTCTTGTTAGTGGATGGTTGGGCCACCTTGGTATAATGTGCTAGGGATTAGTTAAATCATGTAAAAGGGTGTTTAATTTCTATAATAATAAAAAATTAATTAATTAACTATTATAATAATAAATTAATTAAAATAATATTTATTTTTATATAGGTTACCTACTATCCATGAGATTCCCAATGGTGGTGTTGTTGGCTTGTTGCTAATTGGATAACCCAACTTGATAGACTAGTTGGTGAGGATAGTTTTTGTGTGATGATGATGATGATGAGGCTGCTTCTTCTGCATGATTGAATAGTTAAATGACTTTTGCTTAAGCTGTGAGCTTTGGCGTAATCAAAGTGGATTAGCTATTGAAAATAAGATTCCTTAAGGAGTCAGCCACTAAGAATGTGACAGAAACGAATAAGAAACAGCACAAGGACATGGTTTCTTTTGGCATAAAATCTTTATGAAACAAGTATTTCCTATGTGGTTAAACCCTTTGGGATTAAGATTACGGCCACTTTGGGAAAAATGAAAAGTACCAAATTTTTGTTGTTGTGTCAATCTAGTTTTATTTTTGTCAACAGTGATATAATATAAACGAACGAGGGTTTATTGAGTTGGTAAGTATTATTCTCTTCGCTATTAAGGTCTAGGTTCAAGTCTAACTGTCAACAATCTCTCTTGGTGAGTAATCTGTGAAAATGAAAAAAGAGACTAAAATCCCCTCTATAAGTCCTCAAAGAGATAATGATATACCCTGCCCTAGGATGGGATAGTCTTCCCTCCTCCTAAACTTTTCTGAATAAATAAAAAGTGATGTAATATATTTTTATATCAGTTATTAAATGAGTGATTTTTTTTTGTCAATCCTCTTTGATCTTTATTAATTTCTCTATATTAACTTTTTCGAACAAAAGAGTGATATTTAATTATAAATTGGAAGTATTAGGGTGGGGCATTTCTACCCAAAAAATAGTCAAACTGACTGAACCAGACCCTGTCGGTGTGGATCAAGTAAGGGACAAATGGGTCGGCCGACCCCATGAACGCCGAAAAATTTGGTTGGCAAGCTCCTTCGCCAAACCCATGGCTAGTTGGTGTGCAACTTTGCACGCCCACAACATGTTCCACAAAAGTCCCCAGAGAGTTACAAGCGCAGCACTTGGCATCTACCTTCTTCTTCTTTTCCCATTAATGCCTTGCAAAAACGACGTCATTGAGCAACTGCTATCAAAAATTTTTAAAAATGACTTGGCTGAAATGACGTCATTTCATGCCAAGTCTTAAAAGTATAAAAAAACACCCCATCCCCTTTTACTTTTTTTTTTTTTTTTTTTTGGTCAAGCATCCCCTTTTACTTGCCCAGCCCAACTCACCCCCTCATTAACCTCCAAAATAAACATTTCTTCCTCCTCATCAACAATTGATTTAAGGGTTTATTGATAATATTTTCATTAATTGATTACGGCTTGTGTTTACAAACATGAGATTAATCAAGTTGGTTAAAGCGAATGTGATCCCTACTTTGCACCCGACATGGGCTTACAAATGAGTAAATTTGTCTTTAAAATTTTAAAGATAAAGTGAATTGAGAAATATGACGGGGTGGAAATAACATCAATCTTTTTTATATATAAAAGAATTCCATATCAATAAATTAAGTATTGTGTGGAAATAACATCACTATTTTTTATTATATATAATATGATTCCATATCAATAAATTAAGTATTGCAACACTGAAAGCATAAGATAACAACCAAATTCTCATTAAAATAAAAAAAGGGCTTTTACATTTCTATATAGTTCTTTATGCTGAATTTTTGAGAGAAAAGCGATAATTGTATTCATAAATTAGGCACAAATACTATTAGCCACAATGACAACTATAAATACCCACAAATGGGTAATACAAATATGGAATCATAATAACCACATAGGGTTAATCCAGATACAGGCCACAAAAAGCCAGAGAAATTTCGGCATAAAAGCCACATGCTTAAACAAACCAGACATAAATCACAACGCCCAAATCTACCAATACAATTCCAACTTTTAACTCTTACAAGTACAAAATACAAGTAGAGACTAGAAAACAATCAAACACCCAACTCACAAGGAGTTGATGCAATTATTACAAAATAAAAAAACTGCAAACAAACAACCAAAAACCAACAGGGACACTACTGCTGTTGTTGTCACTGACACCACAAAAGTCGTCGCCGGCTTGGAGGCATTGAACACCACTGAGATTGTAGTCAGTCACCTTACAACTAAAACACCAACCAACAAAACCACAAATCCAAGCAGATCTAGACACAAGTAGCCTCCTCACAATTAAAACCCCAAATCCAGTAGATGGGGAAGGGAAAAATAAGTGGGAAAGTAAGGAAAAGAGAGAGAGAGGGAGAGAGGAGAAGGAGTGACCTCTTCCCCCTCCCTGGAACACAGCAAAAGAGGTTTGAGAGAGAGAGGAGAGGCTAAAGTTAGCTGAACTTAATTCCTAACCTAGGGATGGTTAGGATGACAATTTTCTATATGGGTTAGGGTCTTCGTGGGGCTTCAACCTTATTGGGTCGAGTATGAAGAATAGAAATTGGGTATGGGGAGGGGTTTGGGGAAGTTTTCGGGTATGGTCTTCGGGGCGAAGTGGAGATGATATTTCAATCCCCAACCTGAACCCACCACGTTTAAAATATATATGTATATATAATTTATTTTTCATATGAATATTTTGTTACGTGACAGTTGTGTCCACAACTCCCACTAAAATTTATGTTCTACATATTATATTATATATTGAATTAAATAAAATAGAAAATGTAAGTCTAGGACAAAACTTTTGTCTAACTTTTGTTATTTTTTTCTTATTCTAACTTACTTTTTATTGGTATTTTGGTAATGGGTCGGGACGGGGTATTCGTTCCCAACAAAGACGGAGATGGGAAATTCACAATTTCAATATTATGGGTATAAAGATGGAAATGGAAAAAAGAAAACTTAATCCTGTAAATGAGAATAAGAATGGCATACCCGCCCCTGTTCCTCCCATTGCCATCTCTAACCTAACCTACCCAATACTTACAAAAACTGTGGGAAGTTTCCTTTTTTAGCAAGGAAAACTCTTGGAAGCTATAATATGCCTAATTAGCCTGGGAATTAATTAATCGTAGTCAACGATCCATGTGCCTTATTAACAAAACAGGTCCACCTATCAATTAGAGTGGCCCTACTTGGCCGAGTTTTATATTTAACATTTGGCCAAAAAAAAAAGAAATTTTTTTAAACATCCACATCAATATAAATTATTTGTTTTTTTTTCTCGTCACTGTTGAAAATCACTCGTTAATTCCCAAACCTTTTGGAATTTGTTAATGTGAGTCTACTTTAATGCTGAAGACTTCCCCTTTTTCTTCTCTCAAATGACCAAGTTGGACTCGAAATTCTAAAACGGCAAAAACCCATTTGATGCACTTAACTTCCAAGCTTGTAGGTGGCTGCTTTGGGCATTTGTGCCTTTTCTTGGGGACTTAGATGTTAACCCATTTAAGTCAACTTGCCACTTCTTTTTTGCCCCTTACCTGCTTGGCTACTTGTTCGTGCAAATCCATTTATGGTAAATGAATGTGGTATCAAACCCAAAAGGATGTAAATGATTAAGATAGGCGACTATTATGACGACAACAATGTTTTACGATGACTACTTCCACATCACAAAACAAATAACAAAGCAAGATATGGGGAAAAAGTGAGGGAAGGAGAAGATAGGGGATGAAGAAAGGGAGGGAGGTCATCGACCCCCAAGTCACGTGACGGATGGGGCTTCTTTCTTTAGAGCTTTCTCTATGCTTAAGACGGGTTAATACTAAAAGAATATCACATTTTGTGACTGCATTAGCTAACCTCGTTGTTGACCATTAATTATTAGTGTCAAATCATAGTAATGCATAATTAACTGTTACACGGTCACTTAACACTTACTCAACATATTTGGAAAATACACACCATTTGTCACATCATGTGAATAATGTGGCACAAAAATGTGGTTGCCCAAACAACTAGCGTTTAACTATTGTGTGGTATAAGAATACAACCGCATATTATAACAAGTCCATAATATGAGTAAGTAAATTGATATTGTCTGTATTCTAAAATTTTTTAGCATCATTGTTGCTCTAAACAATTTGAATTTAGGAATCATAATCATTAAACAATTTGAATTTAGGAATCATAATCATCATCAGCTTTGTATATGGACAGGATTTTGAAGGAGGGGAATATAAATGGTTGAAACAAATGAAGATTCTGGATCTATTTTCCCCTTTTAATTCTTTAAATATTTACTTAGGACAAAGGCTGGCTTGTTTCTTACTTTTCTTTGATGGTGGTCCATGGAAAAAGACAATTTGTACTCCAATCCAAACAATAACATGAATGAATATGATACGCATTACGCATACCATCAAAGAAATCTCATAGAAAAGACTTGAAAGCTATTCAACTGATTTCCCACTATCCATCCATTCATCCATTCATCCATTCATCCATCCTTCCATCACCAGGGCATTTTCGTCATTTCAACACAACCAGAACCCAAAACGCCGCCGTTTCTTCACACTACCCAAAACAAAAGTGAGCTGTTCCAAAAGCGAGTCCTCCACCACTACACACGCAAAGTAGTAAAACCGGTTGAGTAAAATCCGTGATTCGATAGGGTCATTTATTGCGGTATTTCCTTGAAATATTCCTTTTTAAAAAGGGCTTTTTTGTCACTTACGTGGCTAGTGCCCAAGCCGAGCCGAGCCGAAGACCTGTTTGACACGTTTCCAAGTCTTTGACTTACGGTACTAGCAGCCGAGCCGTGATTAAGAACAAGACCTACGCTACGCCTTTGAGTTTGAGTCCATGTGTAAATAAATATATAATATAATTTAAAATTTAAAATTAATTTTCTTATTCATTTTTTTTGTTGGGTCAAAAATTAATTAATTTTCTTATTCAAACGCTTCGTTTTCGCTGACTGTGGAAAACTAATCATTAGGCCAACCTCCGCGTAAACAAAAGCTCAAGGCGCAAGCAACCAATAGCATTAGGAGAGAGAAAAACTACCCCAGAGAGTGAACGGGAAACGCCCCGGTTTTTCTTATTTTTAATTTTTCTGAGAGACCATAAATAAGGTTCTCTTCTCGTGAGAGAGGAGAGAGGGAAAAAGGAAAAAGCTGGGCGCGTGAAACCTGCACTAACTGCCAGCTATTCCCTCCCTGGCACCACCCACAGTAATATACAAAAAACCGCGGTCTTATCCACATCCACGTGTCCTTTTGGGCTCAGATCGTACCACCACGTGTCGAGTCCAGCTTGTTGTTCGGACCTACGTCTGGTCACGCATGGGGGTAGTTAATCCGCTTACACGGAAGTGATCTTGGTGCCTCCCTTGTGGAAATCCCGCGCAATGTCGAAACCACCCCTCACCTTCCGTGAAAAGTGGGCAACCAACAGAGGACTAAAATGTCTTTTAGTCCGAAAAAGGCTAACTAACTCGAAGGTAGGTGTAATTGATCCTGTGCAACGAGGAAGTTTCAACGGTCAAGTACATGCATACGGGAATTTCAGACTGTGTACCCTTGTCAAAACTGAGCCGTCCAAATCAAGACCTCGTAACGCAATCAACGGTCAGATTTCCGCCTTCTGTACTTGTTGAGACTCAGCCAAAACACACGTGATAATTCCGTCTTCCTGTAACTTTCTTTTTCTCTGACTGAGCCAAACAGCAACCAACCAGAACTCTTCGATAACACCGTCCTCCAAATAGACCAAAATACCCTTCCTCTAGAGCATTTATTCCGGCCTTTTTATACACCAACCGAAGTTCCTTTCGGGGTCATATCGTCATAAAAAGAAAAACGGAAAGCTTCCACCAGATCCAGCGAAACGCGCGCAGAGAAGTAAAAACGCGTTTTGGCCGGCTAGCGTTTGGTTGAACCACCTAACAACAACCACTTTGGTTCACACAAACTTTCTATTTTCTCCTTAAAATATTTAATATGCTTCAATTATTTTTTCGAAAACAATTTTGACAAAAACTTTAAAAAATTTACTTGTAATTAATTTCCCTTTTTTAATTATTGTTTCCTTAGCCAATTCAGTTTCCTAGTGAGAACAGACGAGACTCAATAAAAGCGTTTATTATTTTACGGCTATAAAACTATAAATTATCCTCCTCTAATCCCTTTTTCGGTTTCTTTCTTCAGCCCACCCTCTCTTTTTATCTTTCTCTCTCTTCTCTTTCACTATTTCTCTCTCCCTGCTTTTAGCCGGGAAGCTTCCTCCGTCGCGGGAAAACCGTTTTGCCTCCGGCGAATAGCATCCATCTTCTGCCGGAAAACCGCTGCGTCTTCCTCTTTCATCAACTATCTTCGAACTTGTTAATTTTTCTTCGTTGACTCGGTGGTTGGAGGCTTTGGATCTCTGATTTCGAAGCTCTACGTTGCCGTTTTGCACGTTTGGTGAGAATGTGGGCTGCCTGGTTCTCGTTCGAGGCTTGCTGTTGATTGGCCGTGGCTGGGATCGTGATCTAGGGTTTGGTTCTCTGATTTGGATTCGGTTTCTGCGGTTTTTGTTTCTTATCCTTTGTGTGTTGCGGTGAACAAAGACGGAGGCGTACAAAGAGCGACTTCGGAATGAGATGGTGTGTTTTGCTTTGTTCTCTTAACATTTTTTTTTCTTTTACATTCCGACTTTTTTTTTATTTTCTATTATTCTGTTTCAGCGTTCAGATCTTGTACATTGCTCTCTCTTTTTCTGCAATGCTTATATTTATTTATTTTTTCTCTTCTATTTTCTAAAAATTGATTTGTCAAAAAATTTGCTTTCTGCATTCATGGGATTCACGATACGCATGAATGACTGGAATGCCTTTTAGGAGTTGAGTTTTTTACTAAATTTTCATTGATTTTTTTACGGAAATTTTCAATTCAGTTTTGCTAGTAATTATAGTTTCTGGAGGGGTTGCGATTTTCGGGGGTGTTTATTATTACTTTTTTGCTTCTAGATTTTTATTTGTTTTTCAGTTCAGTTTTTAATGCTGCTTTAATATTTGGGTTTTGCTGATGATGAACTTTACAGAGAGTTCAATAGTTTGACTGCATATTATTGTTGGGGTTTGGAGATTTTAGGAGTTTCTCTATAGGAAATTTTTTTCATAATGTCTATTGGTGTCTTTAGCTTTCCCTCTGTTTTTCCTTTTTCTATATATATATTGTTTCTAAGTTTGAAACTTTTATACATGGATTACACTACATATATTGTTGATCATGTGAATTACATAAAGTGGTTGTAGTTTTATGTTCAGTGCCTTATAAGGATGGTTAAATTCAGAGCTGATTAAGCGGAGCATGACGTGCAATTCGTCGGCTGTTATATAAATATTAGTTTAGGCTCATGTTTGTATGGGTTCATTGTATATCATGTATCTTTTGCTAATGTAGTAGAATGTCTTTGTTTCTAGTTCCGTAGGGTTTCAATAGATTGACGTCATAGTTTTCTCTGATGTAGCAAAGGGTGTGGGTGGGTACTGATAAGTGGATTTTGAAGCCGGCAGTTTTGTTTATTTTATTTTATTTTGAAAATGCATCAAACGAAACATTACAGATATAAGGACACAATCTGACGTAGCGTGTTGAACTTTTATGTGGCTGAGTTTGTTGAATAATTTTTGGAGATGACTTGTAGGAAAGAGTGGTGTTGTATGAACTTATGCATGCATGAACTGAATGCGTTTCACATTTCATATTTTGTAATTCAAGTACATGACCTAGCTGTTTGTTTAACAGGTGGAAGGAAGGGTTTGTTTGTCCAAAGAGGCCAAAAATGGATTAGAAATTTTGAAGCGTAGAAGGCTTCAGCGTATGAGATCGGAAACTGCTACCGAGCCTGTAAAGTTAACTAATATGATGGCTCGAAGTGGAGGGGATGCTTTAAAAGCTTCAGCTTCCTGTGGTATTAGATTACAGGGAAGTTCCGACTCTGTTTTTCTGTCCAGTGGTGCTTCACATGGAAAAGATGTTTTTTCGAGCGTAAGGTGGATAAATTTGAAACAAGTGATCTAGACTGGACTGAGAAAATTCCTGAGTGTCCTGTATACTATCCAGCAAAGGAGGAGTTTGAGGATCCTTTGGTTTATTTACAGAAGATAGCCCCAGAAGCTTCAAAATATGGTAATTTTCCACTCAATTGTTATTTGAACTGAATTATATGTTTTCTTACTATTGTCTTCAAACGTTTGAATTGATTGACTGTGTATTACATTTGTGATTTTGATACGTGTATGCTCGCTGGTATAGGCATGCATATGAGTTTGTGCAGGTCACTGCCTATGCATGAACATTTTGACATCCTTAAACCAAATGCAAGTAATCTCGGTTTGGATTTGTTTTTGTTAATGATTTAAAAGAGAAAGATGTTATTGTGGACCTGTTGAGACCCATCTAATGCTAACCGACTAAAGATTTAGTGTTTCTAACCGACTAAAGATTTAGTGTTCTTTTTGTGTGCCTTTTTTCTTTATACAACTGATTTATTTATCCTAGAAAAGTAGTCTCCTGTCTCTAGTCAGTTTATGTAATATTGACTTTGTGCAAGAAGCCCTAAACCATTCAGTATATGCATAAGTTTTCTTTGCCATTGCAATATGTTATTGAATAATGTTATTTATCTCATTCCTGTTTCATGTAATACAGTATCTTTTGGAGAAATATCTTAATTATTTTTTCTCACATGAGTGGAATAATGACCAACTTTTCCCTTTCTAACCTACAATGTCATGTTCAGGTATATGCAAGATTATATCCCCTTTGAGTGCTTCTACTCCAGCTGGGGTTGTATTGATGAGGGAGAAAGCAGGTTTCAAGTTCACAACTAGAGTGCAGCCTCTTCGTCTTGCTGAGTGGGACAATGATGACAAGGTCACATTTTTCATGAGCGGAAGGTGAGAATTTCCACTAATTGAAAATTTTAGTTCATTAATTGATCATGTCTTCAGTTTTTGAATGAGTTTAATTTTGTAGAAATTATACATTCCGTGATTTCGAGAAAATGGCGAACAAAGTGTTTGCTCGTAGATATTGTAGTTCTGGTTCTCTTCCTGCCACGTACTTGGAAAAAGAATTTTGGCAAGAAATTGCTTGTGGAAAGACAGAAACTGTTGAATATGCATGTGATGTAGAAGGCAGTGCCTTTTCATCTTCTCGCAGTGATCCGCTTGGAAATAGCAAATGGAATTTGAAGGTGTTGATTCTGCCAATCTTTCTCTCTGTTTATCTGTTCTGTATGTGGTTGATATATCTCACATAGTCATTCCATGTTCAGTTTCTAATGTGCCTAAAGTGATTTCTAGTACATGACACAAAAAAATGTACACGTTCAGTGCTGTGCATCTGAACACGGCCCGATCCAACCCTAACAGTAAACAGGAAGGCATAAGAGTACTGTTGCCAAAATGCCTTTAGGGCTGTTATTATTATGCAGAGAGAGTGTTTTTCCTTCTTCAAATTGAAGGATCATTCTGACTTTGTACAGATTGAGTTTACTTGTGCTCCATTTTGTCTCTCATTTTTTTTGAATAGAAACGAAATTTATTAAAAAGTGGAAAATTAGTACAACAGTGGATAAGTCATCCACCATCCAGCCTATCACCAGCCAGCTACAGACCACACAGAAAACACAAACAGCATCATCTAACTAATTCCAACGGGACTGCATAACCAGAGAAGCTGGTTGAAACAACACCATTTACAAAATATTCACATCGCCGCTGCCTCCAAATCCCTTAATATTGTGGCATACGAGTAATCTTTGAATTCCTTTGTGACAGAAGCCCATAATGCTGCCCAGTACTTAATTCTCTCCCATAGTTCCCCCACGCTCACTCCCTGATATACCTCAAAATCCTCCTATTTCGCTCCATCCAAATGTTCCAAACAACTGAGTGTACCAAACATCCCCACAAGGTTAAAGCCCTCTTTCCTTTGCCCCAGATGACAAAATAGGAACTCATAAGATCATAGCAACCCTTAGGGATAACCCACACAGTTTTAACCTCCTCAACACTCTCCACCACAGACTTAACGAGAAGTGACAATGTAAGAAGAGATGATCCACACTCTCCTCACTTTTTCTGCATAGCACACACCATTGTGGAGACAGATTCATGTAGGGTCTCCTCCTTTGAACAAGGTCCAGAGTGTTTACTTTCCCAAGAGCCACCAGCCATGCTAGAACTTTCACCTTAGGAGGGGATTTAGCCTTCCATACTAGCGAATAGGGTGGAAAGATCTCCTCCATCCCGTTGCTGCAGAGAAAAGACTGGAAAGATTTACACGTGAAGCCTCCCGCCCCCTCAAGCTCCCACCGTCTCCTATCCAATCTTGAAATAGACCCTCTGACTCTGTCCAATACTCCCAATAGCTGAATCAGCTCAACTAATTCCCTCTCATTCACATTCCTTCTAAAGCCAAAGTCCCAATTGTGAGGGATAACCTGCATATCGCATAAACTGAGAGATACATAAAGTGTTCTTCGTCGATAGTGCAAACAATCTGGGAAAGCATTCCTTTAAGACCCCCTCCTCCGTCCAACTGTCCTCCCAAAATCTAATCCTTGCTCCATTTCCCACCTCAAACTTACAGCATTGTAGAAATGACTGATAACCAGAAGAAATATCCTTCCAAGGATTATAGGCTGATGCATAACCAGCCGGATTAGAGTCCCACCCATTCCTGGCCATCCCATATTTACTCCTAATCACCCGATGCCACAAAGCACTAGGTTTCTCTCTTTTTTAAACCTCTTTTTCGTATGGTTAAACCTTGTATGACCACCTAGGGTATGTGACCATTATTTAACAAAAAGGTTTCTCTCTTAAGAGTAACGTTCTCATTTGTTCACTGTATGTGGTGACATGCATGTCAACTGATTCACCCTCTTTTGTGATTTCAGAATCTTTCAAGGTTACCCAAGTCCATTTTGCGTCTTCTGGAAACTGCAATTCCGGTAATGAGACTACTTCCGTAAACTCTTTTGCAATATTTATAGCCTGTATCCCTTGGTTACTTATATTGGGTTTATAACAGGGTGTAACTGATCCCATGCTGTACATTGGAATGATATTTAGTATGTTTGCTTGGCACGTGGAGGATCATTATTTGTACAGGTATATGTCACTCTTGAATCCCAATAAGGCAACAATTTGTTCCCTTTCGTATTCTAAGTATTATTATTAATTATGTTCTTATAACTTTTATTTCGTATGGCAGTATTAATTATCATCATTGTGGTGCATCCAAAACCTGGTATGGAATTCCAGGTCAAGCTGCTTTGCAATTTGAAAAGGTAGTCAAGGAGCATGTGTACACGCATGATATCATATCAACTGATGGAGAGGATGGAGCTTTTGATGTCTTATTGGGGAAAACAACTTTGTTTCCTCCAAATATTTTGTTGGAACATGATGTCCCTGTCTACAAGGCTGTGCAAAAGCCAGGAGAGTTTGTCGTTACTTTTCCTAGAGCATACCATGCTGGATTCAGTCATGGTAGGCTTTCTATTACTTTTCCCCTTCATATTGCTTTCCCTCTTTGGCTGTCTTATTTTTCTGGCTTCAGAGAAATGTGGATATAATACCCTTTTACATTGTAAATATAGGTTTCAACTGTGGTGAGGCAGTCAACTTTGCAATTGGAGATTGGTTCCCTTTAGGTGCTATTGCTAGCCGGCGTTATGCGCTTCTTAACAGGATGCCAATGCTTCCTCATGAAGAACTTCTGTGTAAAGAAGCCATGCTTCTGTACACAAGTTTAGAACTTGAAGATTCTGAATATTCATCTGCTGATTTGGTCACCCATCAATGCATTAAGACTGCTTTTGTTAGATTGATGCGCTTTCAGCATCGTGCTCGTTGGTCTTTAATGAAGTCAGGTGCATGCACTGGTGTTTTGCCAAACTCATACGGAACCGTTCTCTGCAGCCTGTGCAAGCGTGATTGCTATGTAGCTTACATTAATTGCAACTGTTACATGCATCCTGTGTGCCTTCGTCATGGTATGCCTTCTTCTGTTTGAATAAATTTTATGAAGTCTTGAACTACTCACCTTAGACTTGTATGGAATGTCCTTGAATTGTCCCATTCATAGTGATACATACATACATACATACATACATATACATACATACATACATACATATACATACATACATACATATACATACATACATACATACTATATATACATACATATATATATATATTATATAATAAAATATATTTTTCACGAGCTTAGTCTAAAATATATATGGATAGTTAAACAGACTCTTTAACTTAAATCATGTAGTTGCTAATTGTGATTTTGTTGTCCAATACAGATGCAAAGTCTCTTGACTTCTCATGTGGAAGCAATCCTATTCTCTTTTTAAGAGAGGAAATAACAGAACTGGAAGCTGCAGCTAGAAAGTTTGAAATGGAAGATGGTATGTTAGAGGAGATAAAAGGGCTTGGTGAAAATGGCGATGACTATTATTCGTATCCATTAATCTCATCTCAGAGCACTGAAGAGAAAGGATACTCTCCTTATTGTGAGATAAAATTTGTGTTGAATTCTAAACTTACTGGCACAACTCATTATCGGTCACAAAAGCCAGAACCTGGTCCTCATGCTCAGCCCATGTTGAGTTGCGGTGCAAAATGTCTAAGTCCTGCAGTGTCAGATGGTTCCCTTTCATGTGCTGCATCGACTCTTTGTTCTCTTTTAGAGCCTCGTGAGAGCTTATCAGCACCCATCAATGTAAGATATTGCTCTGTTTGCTAAATGTGGCTGCCTATTATATTCTAGTGCATAATGTTTATTCACTAATTAAATTTTCTCTGCAGTAGGTTTAAGACAGGTTTTAGTGAATTGAAAAGCAATTTTCTGAGTAACTAAAGTGTAATGTGGTGTTCATATGTTTCCTGGCAGGTACAGGGAAATGTTAACTCTAACACAGGAGCTCCAAATTCTAAAAGGCCTTCAGAAGAATTAGTGCGCAGTGCATATGAGTCTTCTCAGTCCTCTCCATCATACAATGAATGTTCTAGTTCGCGCCAAGAAATTGTAATGGATCAGAGGTTAGGCCTGTTGTGGATCAAGGCAGCGATGATTCTGATTCTGAGATCTTTAGGGTTAAGCGCCGCTCATCATTGAAGGTGGACAAAAGAAGTGTAAATGATATCTCGTCATCAAAGCATTCGGAGAACCAGGTACACTTCATGGAGACATGTACTTTTATTTTCGGATGCATACGATACGATTAGTTATTATGATTCTTTGATATCCGTTTGTGCTGTGCAATTTCACAACTTATGGTTTTCAATTACTGGAAAAATGCAGGGTTTTAAGCGACTGAAGAAACTGCAAGCTGAGAGATGTGGGCGATCGGTACAACAATATTCTTGCAGCACTGATGAATCAACTAAGTTTCTTACAACTAGTAATTACAAAGGAGATTCTGAGATTGCTCCTATGGAGGGCAGGTTTTCCAGAGGAAGTATCGGCGGCCCTAGAGGAAGTACAATTCCCATATCTATCAAGTTTAAGAAGTTGGCCAATGAAGAATCGGTTAGTAAACAGCGAGAACACCACAGAAAGGATAGACACCACGAACTTGAGTCGGGAAAGAGCCGGAGGGAACCACCACCAATAGAGATTGGTCCGAAGCGCCTTAAAGTCAAAGGCCCGTCATTCCTAGGGTCGGAGAGCAGCAGCAGGTTAAGTTAAAGATTAGATTGCTAGGAGGGAAGAGCCAACTATCTGGTTGCCCTGCCTACCCTGTAGAGAGAGCATGATCATAGAACCTGACCTTGCTAACTACAAATTCTTCTTCTCTAACGGGGATCTAACAACACGGGTAAAAAGCTAAAGAAGATTTGACTCTGGGAGCAGTGACAACAAATTATTAACCTAGGATAAAAAAAAATTCACATTCTTTGTGCAGGCCCTGAAATTGGGGCAATTTGCACTGTTGGTGACTCTTGAGGTTCTCGGGCCGGGGTATTTTTCCATCTTTGGCAGGAGAACCTTCCTTCCTGCAAAAGCGTAAACAGATTAGAGATTGGGTTAGTGGAATTTCCATGTAAATTTGTTTTTGTCAATCAGTCAGTTGGTTTAATTTTTGTGAGTGAAGTGGGTATTCCCACTCATCTCTCACTACAACTATTCTCTCGCCGCTTCCTTTTATTATTATTATTACAAGGTTCTTTATTCTTTTTTTGTAGCAAATTGGTCCTTGTAACCTTGACGACTAATTGAATAAAATGCAGGAAAATGCCTCAAATCACTCTCTCTCTCTCACTCTCTCTCAGCTTGCATTTTTAGTTTTTTTTTATTATATATTTTTCGACAGCTTGGATTTTCGTTATCAATAATACTATTTGTAAAACATTTAGATCACTTTGTTGTGGGTTCCACTGGTGTAAGTGGGATTCATACGGTTTGCAAAGTGGCCAATAAATATAATATAAATAGCAGCACTCTTGTTTACGGATGTAAGCCTCATATTTGGGGTCAAATGCAAACCTATAGCAGTCTTTGGGGTTTTTGTTCCTCTCATTTCTTTGCGTTCGAATGTCTAGAATTAATGCTGACATGATCTTCTTCACGCCTGATTTTATGGAGGAAAACTTAGTTCCAACAAGGATAACACTGTTTCGTTATTCTCGGCCAATAATACTATAGTATGTGGAAGTGTCATCACACGTGTCATAACGTTATTGGCCGAATATAGCAAAATAATGTTATCCCCGTTTCAGGCAAGTCTTTCTCCCTTTTATGACCAAATTCTTCGCAATAACAAATTTGGTTTCTTCTGATTCATATGCCTCGGTTTATCAAGTTTCAATGAGATTTATGTCTTTAGAGACGCAACGTCAATTTTGGCATATGGAAAACCCACCTGAAGTTGGGCACTTTTGGTTGATCTAATTACCAAACAAATCATCCTTGATTATCCTTTTCATTTGTGTTTTCTACAGGACTAAAAATCACAATGCCCCTATGTATACAGTATATTATGCAAACTTTTTCCTACCTTTTTATATAATAAAAAATCAATGAATATTAGTGTAAACCTCCCTCTCCCAATCACTCGTATTAGGAGAGAAATATGCTACTCCAACATTTGGTTAATAATGCTAGGGTTTAGGTTCAAACGACCAAAGCACTTCTTCTTGAATAGGCTTCGGTACACAGTGAAAATAGCGGTTCTTGGGGTGGACTTGGCCGAGGAGGAATTCATTCAATTAATGGTGGGTGGCTAAGCATAAAACCAGGAAATCGTTCCATATTTAAGTTGTGAATTCCTCACTGTTGTGGAAAGAGCCCGATGACAGTCGAAGTGATCGTCACTGCAAGAAAATTGAATTAAGAAATTTTGCTAAGGAGGACCTTGTTCAGGCTACACTTGTTAGCGCGATGTGGTTCATTACATTTAACACAATGTACTAGACCGAATATCACATTTCCAGCAAATTTGTTAGCAATAAGCATACTCGTAATGTTTTGGTGGACAATGTTGCTCTGCTCGAATGACTATGGAATATTAGTGGAGACTACCATTGTGAGATTATTGAGCCAAAAACCATTTTTTGAGAGGGTTTTATTGCTTCTACTCTTAAACACTATTCGTTGTTGTTCTTAATTAGATTGCTCTCATTAGGTTTGTATTGAATACTAAAGAATGCTCTTATTTTTGTAGGTATGTCGCTTCCAAGTTGGATGGACCATGAGCGATGATGTTAGGCTATGCATGTTTTCACCCACTAAAAGACCTTTTATAATACCCTTTTGTGTGTGTCATTAGCCCCTTTGTAACCAAACACTTAGTCTTTCTTTCATCACTCTTATTATCTTTGACCTATATGACCCGTTTCTAAGCCATACCTTATATAGCTTAGGATGTGCCAAAGTGTTGAAAATACGAAGGTTGAGTTATACACCAAAGAATTGGCCTGTACTGAGGTGCTTGTGCTAAGTTGCAATTGAAAAGAGAAAAAAATACAAAAGAAGATAAGAAAAAAAAAGTAAAGTATTTTGCAATTCAAAAGAGCAAAAGTTCAAAATCACTCCAAAAGGAGTAGTGAAGATGCACAATTCCTGGACGCTGAGTACTACAAAATGTTCAAAATGAGCTGGCCATGTACGTGATCGTGAAGGATGCTTTGGTATGTTCTAAGTTTTTATTCTTCCTTTTCTTTCTTTCTTAACCCAAGCCTAGCCTTTCGTTACAACCAAAGTAAAAGACCTAACTGATCTTTTGGGAAATCTTACTTGGAGGTGGGGTATGTACTCTTGTTCTTAGTATTCAATTCTTTTCATGAGACGCTATTTTCAAAAATTGCCGTTCTTCAAATTAAGCATATGTATTAATATTTGATTTCCATTACATAACTTCATACACATATGTGGCATTTGAGTGTAAGTATAGGATTCCGAGAGAAAAATATAGAGTGATACCCAGTGAGGATTAGAGTCAAGGCAAAATAATTCCATGGCGTTCGAGTGTGGTTGTCTTTAAGCTTTGTTATTATGACTTTTGGTATTACACGTTACACTATGATGCAATTTACTCAAAGTGGCATAGCTTTAGTGATGCAAATGTGATTGACATGCATTGGTTTTTATTAGCTTGTTTAAAGTGGTGTCTTTAACGACTTTGTTTTGTAGTAAAACGTTTGTGGATATCGTAACTGGTAAACCCTCAGGAGACACAACTCCTCCTACTAGGGACACCTAGAGGTTTAACGTCTTGTGGCACATATTAAGTGCCATCGAGTTTACCTGCGAAAGTGGTTTAGTTAGCTTTTCGTTTTGTTTTGTTTTTGTTTCTAATTTTGCTCGAGGATTAGCAAAAAATAGGTTTGAGGTAGTTTGATAGATTTATATTTTGTATATATAATCTATCTCTATTTGCATTGTTTTCTTGTGAAATTGGTTAGTTTAATGTGTTTAGTGAAGATTTTGTAGGCAATTGTTCCTAGCAAAGGTTTGGAGCTAAAACTATGATTTTGGAAGCTTAAGGGACCAAAATGGGTGGAATTATCAACTCAACAAAATCTCAAGAACTTACTCTGTCATTGCATCAAACACCTGGAGTGCATCTGTGCAAGTGTCAATTTATATCCACAAATGGTCTTAAAGCAACGCCAGAGAGTTTGAGTTAGAAAAGTTACCATCACGTTGGAGCCGTGGTACTTGTGCTACCGTCGTCGTTTGCTAAAATTGAATGAAGGAGGAACTTGGCTGGAGTAGAAGAGATGAAGTCTGAAAGTCTTTTCCTTTCAACATGGTCTCTGCTTGCTGAGCTCAAAGTCAGATTTCATTATGCCAACTTTGTTTGACAGCTACTTCGATGAGTGGTTGTCGAAAGGAATTGGAAAGTTGGGGCATGTGTTGAGCACCCAAGATTGATGCGAATCTATTGAGCAAAAGGATATTGAGTTGCATGTTGTGGTACCACCAGCCATAAGTTGGAGAACTAAAACGAATTTCCTCAAATAAGGCTTAAAGATATCATTCATTAAGCTCTGAAAAGTAGTTGGAGCATTTGTAAGGCCAAAAGGCATAACCAGAAATTCATAATGACCTTCATGAGTTCGAAAAGCTTTTTTCTCTATATCAGCAGGAAACACCCAAATTTGATGGTAAGTAGCCCATAAATCTAATTTCAAAAAATATTGTGCACCAAAAAGCTCATCAAGCAATTCATCTATTAAAGGAATAAGGTACTTATTTTTAATGGTGATCTCATTCAAAGCCTTATAGTCCATGAATCCAAAGAGTTCCTTCACACATTTTTCAATCTTAGTTTTTTGAAAGGGGACATATCGATATGGTCTGCCACTAGGGGTTTACTGACCTCTATGAGAGGAATTCGATGATCCTGAGACCATGGCGGAGGCAAGGCTGTAGGAACTTGGAAAACAAAATCATAAAGTTGTAGCATATCTTGCAAACTAGAATGTTGGTCTGGTGTCAAATCAGTAGCAGGGACAACCTCAGAGGTCTGAATAAGATAAAGTACCACACTAGAACTACCATGTTGAATAAGTTTATCCATGTGGAAACTGGAAACGGTCTGCAAGGGCTACGGTTGAGAACTCGAAATGCAATATGTGTGAGATCCCACATGACATTCCATCTTAAGCTGCTGGAAGTCCCAAAGAATTGGACCTAAGGTACACAACCATTGAGCCCTAAGCACAACATCACAATCTCCCAAAAAAAGAGTGAAAAGATCTGGACAACAATCATAGCCTTGAAAGCGAAGAGGAGCCTTATCACAACACCCTTGATTAACCACTTTACCACCATTGGCAATCATAACATCAAACTTATTAGAGGGATCAATGGGTAAACCCAAACACTTAGCCACATCAATATCAATGAAATTATGAGAACTTCCCGAATCAAACAAAATAACAACTGGACAATTCTTGATAAACCCTTGTACCTTCATAGTCTTGATAGACTGAGGAGCTGGGGTGCCAAAAAGAGCACAAGCAGTAACCTCAATATGTTGAATTTCAGAAATATCGCCCTCTTCCTTGTCAGAATCTTCACACGCCACGTTAATAAGCAATAATTGTTTCTTGGCACAATGATGCCCTCTCACATACTTCTCATCACAATAGAAGCACAACCCATTGTGGCACCATCGATTGGGACATCCGTCTTTTAGTTATATGAAGCATCTTCTACAGGAGTACGAGCAAGTGTCCTACTTTGTATGGTGGAGAATTTGTCAATCATGACTTTCAAACTTACTTCCAACATCATGGAATTATCTATGAGGCGACTTGTCCTCAGACAACACAATAAAATGGTGTTACTGAACGAAAGAATCGACATCTTCTTGAAACCGCTCGAGCACTTTTGATTGGCGCTCATATTCCTCGTCGTCACTGGGATGATATTATAGTCACCGCTATTCATCTGATCAACCGTATGCCTTCTGGTGTTATAAACTTTCGTACTCCCTTACAAGTGTTTGAACAACAAGGCCCCTTGCCCTCTATTTTGTTGCTTATACCCCACATCTTTGGATGTGTGGCCTTTGTTCATCTCAATAAAAATCAGCGGAGCAAGAATGATCCGTGTGCACTTCGTTTTATTTGTTGTGTGTGGGATATGCCACTCATAGAAAGGCTACCAGTGTTATCACCCTCATACCTGCCGGACTTATGTTAGTTTGGATGTGACTTTTCTGGAATATGAGATGTTCTTCCATGACCAATCATCCAATTTTACTCTTCATGGAGAGATAAGGAGTAAATAGTAGAATTGGAGCAATCTGGAAGAAGAAGGAATTCACGTCTGCATATAAGCGATCGATCATCCTATCCTTGAAGATCGATCGCCACGAAGTCTGGAGCACGAAGCTCCTATAGGCCTTGGACGCCTCGAGTATGGAACACGATGTTCCTCTTAGCTAGAAATTGATCAATCGTCCATTCCTGATGATCGATCACCTCCCTCATGAGAAGTTTTTTCTTATTTGGGTCTCGCTCCTGAAGACAATCCAGAGCAACAAACTGAAAAACCCCCCTCCAACAATACCCTCTCCTGAGAATATCCCTGAGGTAAATGCTCCTACTAGACCTATAAATTTGGTTGATGATTTTGTTGGATATAAATTACATTTCAGGGAAAATAGTTGAAAACCACCAAATCGGCATTCCCCAGAGATTGGCAAAATATCAAAGTATCCAATTGCCAATCATGTATCCACTCGAGAGACTACTTGAACCACTCAAGGCTTTTGTGCATCAGTTGTCTACTATCCATATCCCAACCAAGATCACTGAGGCATTGAAAGACCCTAAGTGGGTTCAAGTTATAAAGGAAGAGATGAAGGCTATCAAAATGAATCAAACTTGGACATTGGAACCTTTACCACAAGGGAAAAATACCATTGGTTGTAAATGGGTGTTCACTGTAAAACAAAATGCTAATGGAGCTATCGAATGATAAAAGGTAAGGCTTGTGGCAAAAAGGTACACACAAACCCACATTATAGACTATGAAGAGACCTTTGCTCCAGTAGCAAAGTTAAATAGTGTCAAAGTCTTACTATCTCTTACAACTAATTTAGGTTGGCCATTACACTAGTTTGATGTAAAAAATGCTTTCTTGGATGGAGAACTCACATATGAGGTATATATGGATATTCCACATGGATACACCACTTCTACTCAAACTGGAACAATATGCAAGTTGAGAAAGGCATTGTATGAATTGAAACAGTCGCCTCACGCATGGTTTGGATGGTTCACCATGGCAATGAAGAACAATGGCTTTAGGTAGAGTAACTCAGATCATACCCTATTCTTGAAACATCAGAAAGGGAAGGTAACAACGTTAATAATCTATGTTGACGATATGATTATTACTGGGAATGATGAACATGTAATATCTCAGCTGCAAGACTATTTGGCTACTTAATTTGAGATGAAGAATTTAGGTGGACTTAAGTATTTCTTGGGGATTGAGGTTGTCTGATCAAAGCAAGACATATTTTTCTCTCAAAGGAAATATGTCTTGGACTTGTTGACAGACACATGAATACTAGATTGCAAACCTATAGACACTCATATTGTTCAGAATCATCATCTTGGAGAATACTCAAATCAAGTTCCAACTAACAAAGAAAGATATCAAAGGTTAATGGGAAGATTGATCTATTTGTCACATACTCGACCAGACATTGCTTATACGATGAGCATTGTCAATCAATTTATGCATTCTCCAAGTGAAGACCACTTGAATGCAGTTCTTCGAATACTTAGATATTTGAAGTTTGCACCCGAAAAAGGACTTATGTTCTCAAAACATGGTCATTTGAATATTGATGGTTATACACATGTAGATTGGGCAGGTAGTGCAACAGATAGAAGATCCACATTTGGTTACTTCACATTAGTGGGAGGTAATTTGGTGACATGGAATAGCAAGAAATAGAAGGTAGTAAATCTATCTAGTGGAGAAGCCGAGTTCAGAGGTATGACTAAAGGAATTTGTGAGCTCCTTTGGTTAAGGAAGTTGCTTGCTGAACTTGGGTATGGACCTACATCCATAATGAATATCTTTTATGACAACAAGGCTGCAATAGCTATTGCACAGAATCCGGTTCAACATGATCACACCAAACATGTTGAGGTGGATTGACACTTCATCAAACATAAGCTTGAGGCTAAAGTGATTCAGTTTCCTTTTGTGAAGTCCGAGGATCAATTGGCGGATATTTAACAAAGGTAATTTCCAGTAGAGAGTTCCACAATTCACCCGACCAGTTGGGCATTGACGACATCTATGCACCAACGTGAAGGGGAGTGTTGGCGTGACTTGTGGAGTGGACCATTGACTTTCCTTGCACACTAAGGATTCCCATATTAATTGTAATTGATTAACTATAATTCCTGATTTCCTATTGAAAATTGAAATATGAATTTATTATTTTACTTGGCCATTAAGGCTCCGTTGTATTATAAATATGACCTCCTACAAGGAGAGAAATATACAAAAAATTCTCACAAACAAATATTCTCTCATAATTTCTCATATTTTAGCAACAATCATTTCAATTTTGATGGACTTGACATTCAAAGTTCCATTTTGTGTGTATTTTGATCAAGCCTTCCTTTGTTATGTAGATTCTTCTTCTCTTTTTTTGGGGGTCAATAAGGAGATATATCATTGAAATTAGAAGATGTAAAATACAACATTAGTCACCAAAGAGACTGAAAGCAAGAACATCTAAAGATAAAAAACAAAGGGAGCTAGAGTAAAAAGCATTAAAAAACAAAAGGTAGTAAGTGGACAAAAGGGGAGTGGGAAAATCAGCACCCAAAACAAATACAATAACACTGCAAATTCCATGCGCTTGAGAATTTAAAACATTGTCAATTTTTATTTGATTCACAGATCACTTCTAAAAGAATAATAAATTAATGACTTATTTACTGTAATGCTCCTGAAACTATGATTAAATCTCACTTTATCCCCTCAAAGTTAAACTGGCCCAAAGTGCCCCATTGACCAATGTTTTGCATGTCACTTTACCCCGCGCCATCAAGTTAGTCAAAACTTATGTTAAAAATGCCGACATGGCACGAGTGTGACCCACTTTTTTGTTGAAATCAGAGTGAGTTTTGGTTCAAGGGGCACTCTTTTGAGCTTGCAATTTTGTTGAGATAGGTACCATTGAATTCTTGGGTTATGCAGAGAAAAATGGGTGCTAGAGGGAGAGACAGAGAGTGAGGGGTTGTGGAAGTGGTCGGTGGCCGATGGGGTAGGTGTGCTGGGAATGGAGGAGGCGAAGAGGGAATTGAGATTTATTTTTGTTTAAGATCTTAATTGTTTTTCAAAGTATTTTTTTTTGCACACATACAACTAATCACTTAAACCCATACGTAGACTCAAACAAGGACCCAATACTAGTTTCAATGAGGTACAAAAGATAATCACGGCTACGGTACACTCCCTGTCAATGAGGTACAAAAGATTGGCACATATTTGACATAGATCCACCTTAGCAACCCCATCACAACTACGTCATCAAGACAACCAAAAGGAGGGGAGAAAATAGTAGGAGGAGAGGGATGGTGGCCACTGACCACCAATCTTTGTGTTTGTGGGGGATAAGAAGAATACGAATAAGGATGGCAACGAGCCGATTTGGGGCATGGTATAGGAATGCCATCCCCGTCCCCCATCCCATATAAATTTTTAGGGAATCCTTGTCCCCATCCCCGTCAGAGATTTACCCCAAAGCCGCCCAAATTTTCGATATATATATATATATATTTTTGTGTGCATAAAACATACTTATCCTACATTATAATACTAATTTCACCTTAAACTATCAATCACATTTAATTTACCTATGAAATTAAACTTAGTCACAATCATCTCAATTCAATCGACAAAACTATAATTTATATATTTATTGATTATATTATATTATAACAATACATAGTTATATTATATGTATATTACATAAACATAATATATATTACTTATCAGGCCGAGTTTGAGAATGGGGATAACAATACCATCCTCGGCTTGTACCCAACCAGGGAATTTTAAAATTCGGGGATCCCCTCACCCGCCCTCGATTTTTCCCCGAAATCTTCTCTCATTAGGAAAGGGGACTTGATGAGGATCGGTTCCGACAAGAATTTTTTGCGCACGAACCGGTATTAAATTTTGAGAACTTTTGAGGGCATATCAGTACATTCAAATGAGTCTTTTGCTATATTTAAAAGTTTTTTTTTAAAAAAATGACAATTATGAAATTGGAGTCTAAAATTTAGCTATTAACAATAAAACTCTTCAACCACACTATAATCCTATTCTTTACTTCTAAACATTTATTATATTTTCATTCACAATTTCCTTTTTTTCTTTCTTTTATATTCCCGTGATCTTGTGATCTTGTCCTAGCCTTGGCCTCCCGGTAGAAAAGTAGTAGAGCTCTAGCATATGATACATAGATAGTAGGCATGGGCATGGTCTGATTCGGCCCAATTCTTAGCCAAAACTGAAATCAGAACAGGACCGGTATGGTTTGGATTTTAACTAAAATGTCAAAGAAAACCAGACCAACCCAAACCGATTTAGATCCGATTTAGTTTCAATTTTCACGATTTGGACCGGCACTTAAGCCTAATTGATATTTTTACAAAAAGCCATGGAGCAAATTGACGAATCCGTACAAGAAAAACTAGATTTGAACCTTCTCAGCCAAAAGATACCCAAAAAAAAGAAAAGGAATCAAGCAAACCATCCTCCAAAACCATAAACAGATATTGACATTCCAAGATGTATAATAAAAATGAGAATCTAAAGAACACTAAAAGACCAAAACACATCCAATCGATGCACACAAGGATAGTAAGAAACATAAAGAGAAATAAGATAGAGAGGAGAAGAGAGGAAGATGAGAAGAAGAGAAAAAGAAAAAAGAAAGAGAAGAAGAGAAAAAGAAGTAGAGGCTAGGTTTTCTTCAGGTAAGAAAGATAGAAGAAAAGAGAGAGAGAGAGAAGGCACCCTAAGGTTAGGGTTGAGAAAAGAGGGAAAAGAAGAAAAGAAAGAGGGAAGAAAAAGAAAAAAGGGAAGACACCAGACAACGAGAGAAAAAAAGGGAAGAAGAAAAAAAAATGTTTTTCATTCTTTGGGAAGATTGAGAAGAAGCAAAGGGGGAAAGATAATGGAAGAATGAGAAAGAGAGAGAGAAAGGAAATAGGCATGCCACAAGGGTTTGGATTTTGACTGAGGTAGTATTAAATATTAATTAAAAGGGAACTTTGGTTTTTAGCCAATGAAATGGAAAATAATTAGGAAAATGTCAAAGAATAAGCCTAAACCCAAATCTAAAACAAAACTAGTCCATTGGCCTTTTCCTAATTATTTTCCATTTTATTGGCTAAATCCTAATAATTCTTAATTAAAAAGAGATATTTAGTTAAATACCCATTCTCAAAGACTAATAATATAAATAAACCCTATACAATTTAATTTCTATAAACAAACAAAAAAAAACCCAAAAAATGAATTTAATGCTCTATTGAATTTAATTATTAAATTACTTTAATACCCTATTGAGTGTTTTGAGTTTTTATGAGGTTTTGGAGTTGAGGCTTATTTTAAGAAAATCATAGCAGTTTTGTAATTATGGGAAGTTTGAAGTCTCTTTATTATATTGTAAATGAATTTTGGGTGTGTTTAAAGTCTATTTCATGTATGATTTTTTTATAATTTGAACTCCAATATTAGGTATAATAGTGAATCTCTCTGATTAAAAAGGGTAGGCTATTAAAAAAAAAAACATAAGATGTTGAGCTTGAGGCATAATTTGATTGTTTTAAGCCCAATTCTTTGGGCTAAGCTGGGAATGCTAGGTTGAGTTAAAATTAGGCCCATTACATATTAAAATATATATATATATATATATATATATATATATTCAAGCCAATCTGGTTCGGCTAAGTTTGATTTTTGGAGGTATGGAATATAAATCGAAACCGGACAAAATTGGTCCGATTCGGTTTTTTTACCAGTTATTGACTTTTTAGTCAATTCAATTTTTTTCCCGATTTTTTCGAGTGCAGTTCGGCTCAGGTTTCCGGTTTGCCGGTTTGAATGCCCACCCATATAGTCATAGAGACGTAGAAGCTCCCAGCGTGCAAAGAAAACAAAGCAGAGAGTTGATAAACAAAGAAGAAAAATGATGAGCGCTCAGCCTCAACCGCCGAGTAGTATGATGGCTCAGGCTCAAGGGTACCAGCATCATCATCATCAGCCAACTTCAGTGGAAGAGGTCAGAACCCTTTGGATTGGGGATTTACAGTATTGGGTCGACGAAAACTACCTCAATACCTGCTTTGCACACACCGGCGAGGTCTCTCTCTCTCTCTCTGTGTAGATATATCAGTTTTAATATCTATTATCAGTAGATATAATATCTATTAGGGTTTCGCTGGGAATTTTAGAGTTTATAATCGGAATTCAGTTTTAATAAAAATGGGTATTTCTTGAATTTGGTTTTGCTTATTGTAGTGTATCTTTTGAATTTGGATATGTATGCATATATGTATACAGACTCTACTGATGTACGACTAGTCTTTGATTCAAAAATTGTTTGTTAGGTTATTTGAATTATGGTTATTGATAATGCAAGGATTTTGTGAGTGCGTATTTTGGGATAATGAATAGGTATGGTGTGGGTAAGGCATTGAGCAGTCTACAGGCAACACAAATTTATGAACTTTAGTGCTGAGTAATACTGTTTTGTTAACCCAAATGGTGAGGGGTGGGTGAGGAAATGGGTTAAGGATTAGGCTAGGTCAATGGTTCAATTCCCTTCCATTGTAACCAAACAACATAAACGGTTAATGTGGATGAGTCGTGTCTCTTAATCAAGTCATACGTGGTTGGAGTCCTGTTAATAAGTAGATGGTTAATAGTCCATTCTTGTAAAGGCCGAGCAAAGCTTGCAAATATGATTTCTACAGTTCCACTCAAATTTACGAGATTAAACTCATGGTTATTTCTAGAAGGGAGCAAGGCAGTTCTTCTGATATTAAACTTTTTGCCCCATTGGAGGTATTTTGAACCTATGGGTTTCAAATGGGATGTAGCCCTCTCCCATCCCATGAACCCTGATGGCTGTGAGATTCTATCCCTAGTTCATAATGCCAAAATAATTTACCATCTATTCTAGGTGGAACCTTCTTCTTTGTTGGTGGCATAATCTTCATATAATCTTCTGGCAACTAGATGTCTTTGCTTTGTGTTAGGTCTTTGTATAAGGATCTTTGATTGCAAACACTGTGTGACATATGTCTTAGGCGAGTGAGAAGAGAAATAACAATATACAACATTCATAGGCAAATAAAATGTCATAGGGTAGACCATTTTTTATCTTTCAGCTGATTAACTTGTGTTGAATGCATTCCTGCCTCACGTATGGGTTTTTTTTAATTATTATTTATTGTTGTGTCCTCTTTTCCATGCGTGCATAATCTTTAACTACAACCAATTGTTTAACCAAAAAATAAAAATTAAAAAATTACAACCAATTGGGGCAAGTTAGTTCCATTTGTTTTTACTTGCATTGGTTTTCCTTCAGGAAGATGGAATGTTGATTCATCTTTCCGATCTTTGGTCGGTTATCTGTGAATTATAATGCCGTAATTACTAATTACCTTCCTTTTTTTTCAAAATTTGCATTTCTATTATTGAGGCTTAATGATATCTGAATGATCCCAAAAAGATTTAAGGCTATTTATGGAGTTTTTTTCTTGCAAACCCTATAGTAGACAAACCAGTTGATCCCATTGTAGAGCCACATAAAATAATTTGAAATCTTGTTGTACCCTCTTGAAGTACATTTTTTTGTTTGGTTTGTGGTTCATGAAGAATTAATACTTGTGATATGCCCCAAAAAAGAAGTCATTCTACTTGTTTGACTCCACTGTAGTGCATTCTTTGCAAAGTAATCCCAAGAGCACCGATCATATATATATATATAATATATACGATTATTCTCTTATCTAGATGTTTGCACGTTATTAACGTCCGGATGCCATTGTAAATAGACAGGAAAGCAGGGAGAGGTAATACAAAATACATGGCGTCTGCACGATAATAACGTCCGGATGTCCGCATAGGAGAATTTCTGCATATAAGTTATTCTCTTATCCAGGATGTCCGCACGTTATTAACGTCCGGATGCCATTGTAAACAGACGAGGAAAGCAGGGAGAGGTAATAATACATAGCGTCTGCACGATAATAATGTCCGGATGTCCGCATTGGAGAATTTCTGTATATATATATTGTTACCATAATCCAACCCTTTTCCTAGCCTAATCCTAACCCATTTCCCTATCCACTCTCACAACTTGAGCTAACTAAAGGGGGTTAGTGCTGATCATATTTTGTTTTGACTTCATAAGTTTGGATTAAGTTGCTGCAAGTGATGTGGGCTTGGCCAAGAATTTATTCTTTTCTGTTTGAGGTTTATTTTAGTGTTGGGACAAATAAGTGGGCGATACCCATTGGTGGTGTGTGGTTTTGGATTCTCTTGGGATTTGTTTGGAAGAAAGAAATAATAGTCTTTCATGGGAAGCTGAAGGAAGTAAATTTTCTGCGAGAACCAAAAAAAAAAAAAATTCTGGCATGTCAGCATAGATGGACATCTTATCCATCTTTTGTTGTAATTATTCTTCTATGGTTTAATAAAAGTATATGTGTTTCATCCAAAGAAAGTTTTATATACGTCTTATTTTATTTTAAACAAAGTATGCAGTTCTATAGCAGTGTGCAGAAAAGAGATTCTATTATTTACTTTTGGATGATTACTTTATTCAGGTGATTTCAATAAAGATAATACGTAATAAAATCACTGGCCAGCCAGAGGGTTATGGGTTTGTGGAATTTGTTTCTCATGCCGCAGCGGAAAGGGTTCTGCATGCTTACAATGGGACACTAATGCCTGGAACAGAACAAACTTATAGATTGAACTGGGCTTCTTTTGGTATTGGGGAAAGACGTCCTGATGCTGGCCCTGAGCACTCTATTTTCGTAGGGGATTTAGCCCCTGATGTTACAGATTTTATGCTGCAAGAAACCTTTCGAACTCAATATTCTTCGGTTAGAGGTGCCAAGGTTGTGACTGATCCAAACACTGGACGCTCAAAGGGATATGGGTTTGTCAAGTTTGCAGATGAGACAGAAAGGAACCGTGCTATGACAGAAATGAATGGTGTTTATTGCTCAACTAGGCAGATGCGTATCAGTGCGGCAACACCAAAGAAAACCACTGGTTTTCAGCAGCAATATGGCGCAGCAAAAGGTAATATAATATCATTTATGAATCAATATAGAGATATGTTCAAGTTGTGGCCTGAAAGACTTGCTCCTTTTCTTCTCACTTATTGTACTTCCATAATATTATTTATATTATCTTGATAATGCTCTCTTGAAAAAGTCTGTTTACCCTGACTGACTCAAAGATGCACTTACCTGTGGATTTTTCTGGCAGCAGTATATCCTAATCCAGCATACACTACGCCAGCAGTTCCTGTGCTTCCAGCAGATTATGATGCAAACAACACTACAGTATGTCTGACATTCTTAATTGTATTTGTTTTCTTTAACAACTTTTTTTGAGTTTTGTGTCAAATATTTTATTCTTGCTATTTATAAGGTTATGTCTAATGCAGATTTTTGTTGGTAACTTGGATCCTAACGTCACGGAGGAAGAACTGAAGCAAAGTTTTATGCAGTTTGGAGAGATTCCCTATGTCAAGATTCCTGTGGGCAAAGGATGTGGTTTTGTACAGTTTGGGACAAGGTTTGTTTAGCATTTAAGCCATCACTTGATTGTCCCATTTTCTTTTTGGTAATAATATTTCATCGATCTATTTATTTACATAAGAAAAAAGTTCTGTGCATTGATATCTCTCTTTCTCTCTCGCTCTCCTGCCCTCCCTCCACTAATTTCGCAAAACATGGGTAAATGGTATTAGAATGTTGGCTTATTTAGGTTAGCCCTTGTCACTTTCTCCTTTGCTTAAAGAAAAGGTGTTGCATAAGTATGAAGGAAGGAGGCAAGAAAATGTTGCAATGTAGAAAAAAACTAAAGCTTGATTTATCTTTGTCAGGCCTTTTGTCCCTCCCCAAAGAAAGACAATGTTACTCTTCTCTTTAGTTGTTTATTGGTTTCACTTCTGTCCATATAGGGCATCTGCTGAGGAAGCTATCCAAAGAATGCAGGGAACAATGATTGGTCAACAAGTAGTCCGCATTTCTTGGGGCAGGAGCCCAACAGCTAAACAGGTGATTGCTCTTTTGGATGGCTTGTCTATATCAAATGCTCATTTGTCTTCAACCATAATGATGTTTTTACTTCACGTTTTCCTTCTAAGAGGTGGTTTCCATTTTAAAAGACAGGAATATGTGAATGGATGAAGTGTTTGAAAAATTGAGATGCAATGCTTTTGATTTGTGAATAGGCTGTTCTCCACTTTCCATGGAAATGGAGTGGTCTTTGTTAAATCTGCACGATCCAACATGCAGGGCTCCCTTGTATTAAGGCAGCTTTAGCTGTGCTTACAAGTTTGACTTCTCTTTCCATTTGATTTGTTAATTAGAGAGGAGCCATATATCCTTTGACTTGAAAGTTAATACTTCGTCTAAATAGTAAGAAGGAACAGCGAGATTTTGGAGGTTCTTAACTAAGAGCATCCACAATGGACTCTTTAAACTACCTCCTTAGATAAAATTTAGGGAGGAAGTGAGAAAACCCACCTCCAACCATGCTCCCTATCCAACTCCTAAAATAGGGAGACCTCTAGGAGCTTCTAAATCTGAGGAGAGAGAAAGGACTCCTAGTGGCTCCTTATAATTAAATGTTTCTTTACTTTAATGTTATTTTAAGTATTTATTTAATGCTAATTATTTTTTGTTATTATTTTATATGAAGAGAGAGCATTTATGCTAAATTTAAAAAAAGAAATAAGTTATTTATGATTCCCTAAACTAGGGAGCATGGTTGGAGTTGAAATTTTTTATGGAGCTCCTAAAATAGCTTTCTAGTGTTTTTAGCTAAATTTTAACTAAAAAATAAGGAGCATGATTGTGGATGCTCTAAGAGCTTACTAATGGTTATCTTATCCTGATAAAACATATTGTTTGTATATGCATTACTACAACTTTGCCTAGAATTTAGATTCTCATGGTTGATACGTAAGATGCTTAGCCTTACTTACCTAATGCATCGAGAGTTGCATTGTATACAAAACAAACGAGTGTACTAGAGTGTTGAATAACTAGATTTTGGAAAGTATAATATGCATAAAATGGATAGAAAAAACACATCACTTCAAGCAAGTATCATTGCTATTGTTTTAATACTAATCTATGGAAAAAAGAAAAAAGAAATAAATGCTATGTATCACTTTAAAGTCGAACATCTATATCAATTTTGATGAATTATTTTATTTTACCATGAATAGAAAGTGTTACTTAAGGTGAGAACTTTTTTAGGTAGATCATTACGGAACGGATCTATGTTTTTCTGAACTAAAAATTGAAGTTATTTGATTCCAAAATATATTTTAATTATGAAGACAAGAACATTAATAGAAGTAAATTAATATAATTTTTGAAAAATAGGAGTATAGAGGGGAGGAAGGGATACAGTGGTGAAATTAAAAAGAAGGGAACAACTTTATCTAAAGTGACATAATTTAAATTAGGGTACTTAACACCTTTGTGCTTATGTATATAAGATAGATTTAAAACTGATTGGCGCCCATCATATGAAGGGGTTAAATCTTATGGAGATGTGCAGGGAAAGCATTGCTATGGATCGTCTGGAGTGAAAGAGAGTAGAACTTTTTTAAAGAGAAAGAAGAAGAGTTCAAAATACTTTTGAGGAGAATAGTGCATTCTTCAATATCATTGCCTTTGATATCACCTGTTTTCAAATAATTCTTTGAAGCTCTCTGTTTAGGGATGGGAAGAGTTTTTTTTTCTACCGATTTCTTGTGTTGTATGATATATTGTTCTATTAGCATAGGATGGAGGTGGGTTGTTGGTTCTCCATTCATTACTTTGTACTTTTCCTCTATTAATTTTTTTTTCTTATATAAATACAAACAATATATAGGGTAATAGTTCAAGTGTATTTTATTATTTAACCTGTTGTTCTACAAAATGTAGAATTTTATTCTTCATGTGTTAGATATAAAAACCTTGATGGTGTAAAATATGGGAAAAAACCACAAGTAATGTTTGACAACTTAATATGCGATCAACATCTTTGATTGAATATATTAATAGAGTTATTTCTTAACTTTTAAATGATACAAAGATTATTAAATTAAGGCATGACTTAACAGTTTTTTATTAAATGGGTCTTAGGACTCTGAACAAATATTTTAGGTAATTTTGAACTCTATTTGTGGAGATGAGAATACCATGAATAAATAACATGTGAGTTTTCTCTCCCTCTTTTTGTCGGAGGGGTGGGGATGGAGGAAGGAGAAATCAGAGAAATGTTTTCAGTGAGTAGGATATTTATGAAATTTGCACTTTTATATGTAGTTGAGATAAACCATAGGCCTTCCTAATACTGTGCTGGAAAGTTTGTTTCATACACTCACAGATGCATAAAAGATACATTTATAGTTGCATGCCTAACCTGACAAACTGTCTTATTGTAGGATGTACCTGGTAGCTTTGGTCAGCAAGTAGATCCAAGCCAATGGGCTGCATATTATGGTTATGGACAAGGCTATGATGCCTATGCCTATGGGGCTACCCAGGATCCATCATTATATGCATACGGTGCATATGCTGGTTACGGCCAATATCCTCAACAGGCAAGGCTTTATAAATTCTATATTATGTTGGATGACCATGTATCTTAGTTCAAAATTCGAGTCGAGATCAGATGAAATACATATCTTCATCAGAAAGCTAGGAGGATGAGCTATAAGAGTTTCCATTTTATTGCTCATTTTATTTTTTCTCTTTTTTGGAATTTTTACCCTTCCCTTCTCATTGTGTGTGAGTCACACCTAGTTATCAATGGCTTGCAATCTTATTTTCTTTTCTTCTTTTATAAATAAAAATAAAAATTATCAGTAAAGAGGACGGAAGAGCAAATTATTATAGATAAATAAAACCTCACATGCCTACAATTTACCTGAACTTTTCCTTTCATTTTTATTATAGAATTTTTGGCTCTCTCAGAGATACAATTCAGCTCTGTAATACATTTCCTGCATGAATTATTGAGATTGATTAGATTTTGTAGTTTGTAATGACTACTTCCGAATGCCTTGAGAAAGTGAGGATGTTTAAGGATTGTAACTTGTTTCCTTTTATTTGAATATATTTTTTCGTGCTTTGTTTTCAGGTTGAAGGAGTTCAAGATATTGCAGCTATGGGAGGTACTGCCCCCTCTGTGGAACAGAGGGAGGAGTTGGATGATCCCTTGGCTACACCAGATGTTGATAAGTATATCTTCTCACCATTTCAGTTAATGCAGCATATTTTAAATGAATTACATTTAATAAATCTAAAGTTGAATGAGTTAATAAAAGGTCAAATGTTCAACCATTATGGAAATATTCATAGAATGTAAAAATGGCCTCACATGACAAACAAACATACTTATGGGTGAAATACAAAGACATTTTGTATGACTTGTCTTTTTCTCAGCACAATTTTAATTTTGAGTCCCACATTATAGTTCTGATAAGGCAAGATAACAAATACTCCCTACTTTCAAAGATCCAAAGTTTTGAATTGTAATTTCAGATTCTCTTGGCAGCTTTGGTGTAAAGAGGAAAATATCTTACTTATGCACTCATATACAGGCATATTGACTTGTTTGCTTCTCTGGTTGATTGATAGGTTAAACGCAGCTTACCTCTCGGTTCACGGAAGGGCCATCTTAGGCCGTCCGATGTGGCTGAGAACATCATCCTTTACTCAGCAAGCTTAGTCAGGGTTAGTATAATGTTCTTAAATTGGGATTCTGTCTCAATTTTCTCAGAGAACATGATAAATGCAAGATAAGATGCAATCAGGATGTGCTTCGCATTCATAAACAATGGATATAGTGGGTGTAACTGAGGCTGGGATGAGTATTGTGGCACTGCACTTTGATTTATTATTCTGTAGGAGTTAAGCCCCTCTAATTTTCCAACCAGAGGCTGGCAATATGGATCTCGCGGTACGAAACTATGTTAAGTTTGAGACCTGGTGCCTATGACAAAGGTATAGGTTTTTGTTCAAATGAAACAAAAATATCACAAAGAGCCCCTGTTAAGATTTAATCATAACGAGCTTTAAAGAAAAGGAAGAGGCCCTAACGGAAATTTTCTAGCACCTCTGTCTCCTCTTTATTTCTCTGCCTAAAAGTCTTTGTTTTTCTTCAACAGTTTAAAAGAAGAATTTTTTTTTTTTTGGTCTGAATAGTTTAAAAGAAGAATTTACTATTTAACATTCTCGAAAGTCTTCTTTTTTCGTGCCTGAGTTCTAAAGTATTTTCAAGATTTCTATTCCTCTTCCCAGAATGCTCAGTTTGATATATTATTCAATTTTTACCGATATTGATATTTCCATCGATATATCTGTGTTTTTGGACCATCGATAGTTCTTAAGCTCTCGATATTTTAGACCTTGAGAGAGACAGAGGGGGAGGGAGGGTGCGGTTGGGTAGGTGAGGTTTTAAATATCTTTTTTTTAATTCTTTAAATTACGAATTTACCCTTTAGACAGAAAGTTGGATTGAATTTTAAAAATAGACCATAGGCCCTCAATTGGCGATTTTTAAATAATTAGTGTCCTTAATTTACTGAAAAAATTATTAAGGGGCTAAATTGACAATATACAAATAATTTAAGAACAAAACTGCATAAAACCTAAAAAATGATCACGTGTGAGCTAAACATGACAACTATTTTGTGTCGATTTGACACTTGAATATTATTGTGTTCATTTGTCCATTCCTTATATTCCATTGGGTATTGCCTTAAATTCTATTTTTTATTTATTTTTCACCATACTTTTTAATTTTTTATTTATTTTCCTAAGACCAGATAATGACAACTTGTGGCTATTGGTTTGTCTGAATCACAAAAGCACAATTTTCAGTCATTGTGGAAACTCAGAAAATTCAAGCAGCTTTGATTAAGAAATCAGAATCTAGTACATAAATATCAGTAAGATACATGGAAAATCAGCAGCCAAGTGGCGCAAATGCAATCCTTCCTATGATGATAAAACTATGCCCCCTGAGAAAATGCTTGAAAAAATAATTACCCAAGGGCCAAGACTTAAATGACCACTGCATACTATGGCAAACAAATTTTACAACACACACTCCACTACTATACATGAATAGAACAGAGAGGATCACCGGAAAGAGCAAAGGGCTACCTCTAATTCTCATTTGTAGGATTTTTTTTCCCCGCTATATGCCTTGAAACTGTCTGCATAGTGGGATAAAAAATGTTAGAATATGCGCAACCACTTCTCTCGAAACTTCTGCAGCCAATTTACAGGGGATCGGGTTATTGCTTCTCCTTGAGATACCTGCATGCGTTGTTTGGCAGCAGAAATTCCAGAATTTTTCAGTCCTCGACAAAGTTCCATGCCATCTACCTGATCAAACTCCGTTATCGGATTCTCTGGCTTTACTTTTATCTTAACGGGTTTACCAAGAAGTGATTTATCTTCCATTCTTGCAATTTCAAGAGCTCTTGCACATACAGGAAAACCTTGATCATCCCAAGACTCCAAAATTACACCGGAGCCCAAGCAAATTCTTCCCAGGTAGAAGGCCGCAAACTGCCCAGCTGCCAGGCCTTGATCATCTACAGATAAGTGGACAACTGCAACATCTTCATGACCATCTTCACCAGGTTCCATTATTAAGCTACAATTATGAAAACCAGGCCCATGTCTAACCTGAAAGGTTTAAAACATTTCAGCTTCTTTTCACTAGGATTCTAAACATTATAACTACAAAACATATAACATGATTCAAAGCTTTCCTTGTATCACCCATCCTTGCAAGACTTATCAACCAGCCGTGACATATTTGTCCACATCTAGTTAAAGCAACTTGATTTATGACCTTATGTGATGAATGTCGGTCCAATTTTTGTAAATGCTTCCAAGCGGAAGTTTTGACTTTGATACCAAGTGAAAGAGAAACAGAAAACAACTTATACGAGTGGCAAGTTTTCTGTCATGGTAAAGAGAGTCATTACTTATGAGACTGCCATAGACATGAAACTCTGTTTCTCAAAACTCAAAAGAAAAGAAAGGACAAGATCAACCAAAAGTTAAAAATTAAAAAAATAATGAAATGAAAAAAAAAACCATGTAAAAACTCTAGGCTACAACCATTTACTTCATACATTCATTTGTGGGGTTATTTACTCAAATGATCCTTAAACTTATACCCGATTTACATTTTGGTCCCTCAACTAAATTATTCGTTCAAATGGTCCATCAACTCTATATTATTCAGTCCATTGGTCCTACCGTTACATTCTGTCAATGTTGCCGTCAAATGTAAGGGTAAAACCGTCCATGCCCAAATCGCCAAACCCCAAAACTACCTTTGCCAAATCTCACTCTACAGACTACCCTGGCCACAATCTAGTACAACCACTCCTACTACTTAAGTGAAGGAAGAAAAACCAACTAGACTCATTAAACTTCTGACAATAAAACTGAAATGAAACCAAGCTAAAGGCAACTAATATACATAAAGATCAAACGGTGGAGAGAGAGAGAGCACATAGATAGAGCAAAGGACCATGAACTCAAACCTCTTTTGCTTTGTCGTTTATCTTCCATTTTTTCAGGGGAAAATCCAATCTTGAACCCATCAACAATTCGTTGACCTTCTCTTAGAAACCAAAACCAGGGGAAAGTTGAAACTCAAATCAAAACCCACAGGAAAACAAAATTTTCATTTGGATTTAATTTCCTTCTTGTTGCTTTCTTTGATGACAACACAGTTGTCATGTGGGTTTGGGTTGAGTTTTTGGTTTTAAAAATCTTGATCTTGGTTTTTTTTTCTTGGTGTTTTGAGGTGATGGAGAAGAGAAGAGGAGAGAACCCTAAAAAGTCATATTTACCCTAAAATTTGGTTAAATCTAACTGAAAATTAGACAGTGGGACCAATGGACCAAATAATATAGAGTTGATGGACCATTTGAACGAATAATTTAGTTGAGGGACCAAAATGTAAATCAGGTATAAGTTTGAGGACCATTTGAGTAAATAACCCTTCATTTGTGCATATAATATTTCTTTTTTCTCATTAGTGATAATATGATGCAGGATGCGTATGACCAAAATTTATTAGTTTCCTAATGTATTTGTTAGTTTCCTAGATTATCTAGTTTTACAAATTCTAGTAGGATTTCTACTTTTCCAGATTTCCAGATTTCTAATTTTAAGTTTCCTATTCTATTTGGGTTAGGATTTCTGTTTAAGCAAGAGATTTTTATCCTATTATTTCTAGGTTTTAGGTTGCTATAAATACCCCCATGTAGTTCTTTAAAATTCAGATTTGAATGTTGAGTAAACCTTTTTCTAGAACCCTATAATTTCTGCCCTTTCTTTAGTCCCTTTGATCTATACTTTCTTCTCCTCAATCTCTGATTTTCTTTTTTGTTCTATTGTTTCCGTCTTTTCGATCTATATTTTCTTCTCTTCTTGCATTCTTCTCCATTATCTGTTTAGGTGCTTAATCTAATACCTACAGGTTGTACTACATCATAATACCTCAATAAAATTTGGGTTATTAACTGTAGACGTCCTTGAACTTTGCCTCGAGTTGCAATTGGGTCCATGAACCTTTTTTTGAGGCAATTACATCCGTTAACTCGACAATTAGTTCCAATTGGGTCATACCGTCCAACTTTGTCAATTTGTCCATCAAAATGAGGGGTAAAAGCGTCCTTTCGGGTTCTTCATCCATCATCGATCCAGCCATGAAAAGATTACATCAACATCACCAGGAAATTAGCTGAGCAAAAACATAAAAACAATTGCATGCATGTAGTACTAAAAACAATAAAACACCAGCTATTATATCAATATCTATGGTGGTGGGCTTGGGTAAACGTGGTTGCTAATGATGACCTTGTTGGCTTTTGATGATGTGGTGGTTTCAGAGGCTCCAGCAGAAGCTGAAGGACTATTAGTATTGTCCGAAACAGAGCAAAAGCATTGGACAATTTGATCAAACATCATCCGCTTCACTAACCTCTTCTTCACAGGGAAGACACTGCCAGGTTTTGGTTTGAACCACCATGGCGCAGCCTTAGTTTGATCTTGAGATGGGCTCAATTTCAGCTTCATGGGCTCCTTTGGGTTGTGCTCTGTTTTAGGGCAGAGGAGGTCTTCTTCTTCCCCATCTGGGTTCAAGTACTTCAACGCATTCCTTTCATTTGAAGTTTTCTTCATTGCCATCATCGGGTATTGGTGTTGTAGTCTGTAGAGATGATGATGAAGGGATGGGGGTGGGTGGGTGAGGTTGCTGCGGCTAGGGAGGGGGATGGCCGTGTGTGAGTGGGAGGATTGGGGCAGTTGAGGGAGTGAGTGGGTGCTGAGTCGATGATGGATGATGGATGAAGAACCCGAAAGGACCCTTTTACCCCTCATTTTGACGGACAAATTGACAGAGTTGGACGGCAGGACCCAATTGGAACTAATTATCGAGTTAACGGATGTAATTGCCTCAAAAAAACATTCGCGAACCCAATTGCAACTTGAGGCAAAGTTCAGGGACATCTACGGTTACTAACCCATAAAATTTATACCTCATTAAATGTCCACACTGTGGACCACATCTCTAGTAGAGGTGGACCCACTTGTGGTCTAGAATGTGGTCAGTATGTATGTGGTACATGTAGCATCACTCGATAATATTGAGAGTTTGAGATCAAGGATAACGAGGCTTTTTTTGACAAAAAAATAAAAATAAATATGATGTACAAAGTATGTAAGGGTTCTGACAGTTGAACTTGATGATGCCTCAAACATTTTAGCAAAGTTCAATAATGACAACTCTTCCTAAATGTAAAATAAAAACTAATGAGGCAATTATATATAAGGCTCATTTAAGACCAATATTTACTCAACACTCGTCAGAAAAATAATGGCATTGCATTCTGAAAACTAATATATGAAAATATCTATAACAGGAGCAACAGATTGATTTTAAATCCTTGTACCTTGCACTGTAGCTGACTGATCTGGTTTGGGGGAAAACCATTTAACCATTTCATGGAGCCAACACGAAACAGGCACCTTCTTTTGTCAACTGAAAAGTAATTTCTTGACACAAACACTACATTGTTTTTTATATCCTTCTCAACAACATAACTGCATAAGAGGAGACGACACACATTAAAGCCCAAAAATGTTGTTTATTTAGTTCAAGACGAGCCACACATTAATACAATGATTCTCAATAAAGTAGGATACAACATAGATATGTCCACATGTCTCAACCTTTTCATACACGGTTGAGTTTCTACAGTTGAAATATGTAAGAAAAGAATTTTGATAAGAGAAATATGTAAAATTGTAATCATACGAACATTCTGCAATTTCATGAAGTAGTAAAAACTATGTTGCAAACCATTGCTTGCAATGAATTTTAACTTCACAAAACATGTCTGTGCTTAAAATGGAAACATTCTGACATTCTAACTTTACAAAAATATTATTTGCTATTTTTATCAATATATATATATATACATGTATATTTTTATCAATATATTTATTTACATCATTTTTTAAAAAAATTACAGAGAGTAATTGGGTGAAGGCCATGCCTACCCGAAGTTGGTAGGGCAACCAATGGCCCCTAAGCTACTAGGGCATGGTCCCTAGATTTAGGTAGTGAGTTGACTCAACCCCGCCCACTGACCGGTTGATGGCCCACAAGACCGAGCGTGGACCAGCTTGTAAACTAGTTTTGACAGGTCAAGCTGATCTGACAAGTTCATGGCCCTAAATGCCATGTCGGCACAATCATCCTTTCAGAAGTATCCACAAACACATCATCTAGGAGGATCCTACAGGATTTTTGTAGCTACATTACGGGAAATAATGAAATACAAGCCATTCTCATCCTAAATATAAGATACAATACAACACTGGTGTTCAATTTAGAACCATATAGCAATTAAAAACTACTGGATAATATGACCAAAAAAATAAAAATAAAAATGTAAAAGCGCCACTATTGCTTCCCCATTGACCAGATTTAAGATTAAAACGATAACAGAGCAAATACCATCAGAAAACCTTAGAAGTGGTCCAACAATTAACAGTGAGACAACATACCAGGGTCCTCCCGGAAGGCGTAGACCTTGTCGTTGACCAATTGTGTAGAACCAAAACCCCCGATGTGTTCCTAGGAAATCTCCTGTCTCAGCTTCCAATATGATACCTTCCTTCTCCCCTACGTGTCTTGCAATAAATTCACCAAACTTTATCTATAACCAAACAGAAAAATAAAAAACTAAGGGAATTATGTTAGGGATTTCAAAAAGGCTGCTCAAGTAAACCCATAAAGAATCAATCAATACAGAGTTCTACCATATAATTGTTGGCATCCATATAGATAGTTGTGCCATTCAAAGGATGAACTTATCTTCTGGAAAACAAGTAAGAATGTTGGGAGCTCCAGAAAACATACCTTCCCAAGAAAGCATATTCCTTGTGAATCCTTTCTCTGTTTGTTAAGCAGATCAAACTTCGTTGCAAGCTTGCGAACTTCATCCTATAGAAATATCCACAGAAATAAGAGAAAGGGCTCAAGGTAATAGAACTACATGCAAGAGTTTACAGGATGGCCAAAAAAATAACAAATATATATTTAAAAGGATTACATATGTATGAAGGTGGAAAAGTTTGACATCAACAAGTAAATAAAATCACTTCGTTTCCAATTTTATTATACAGTTACAGTAAGCCTTTTCAATTTTTTGTACACAATACATGCTTTATTCCCAGGTGAAGTTTGTGATTCAAGAAAAATTCAACATTTAATAGATGTTTATATTTTACAACTAACTAAAATAAGTATCTAGTGAAGTGTTGCATATCATTAAAACTAGTACCCACTCACCTTTGACAGACAACCATGTGGGAAAATTAATCACTTAAGCTGAGCCTGAGAAAGATGTGAAAGGAAGTATGTCTGATCCTTCACCTATAATTTCAAAAGTTAGACATTATTCAGCAAGCAATCTGCATATAGCAAATAGCACGCAAAGAGAAGTAATGCCGAGATGCAAACTTTGAACTCCGTAATGTTTCAAGGTTTATAATCACAGAGCAACATATACTTGAGGACGCATATGATTACAACAAAACTTACATATATGTCTACACAGCAGAAGACCCTATTTGAATACCAAATGAATTAACCTCAAACTTAAGAAGTTTAACAAGTCAAGATTGATAATCCAAAATGAAAAGAATAAAAGTGCTAAAATTGTATCGAATATAGGTACCATATCTTGTGATAGTTCTAAAACTGAATCTTTGTCCATTTCACCTGCAGATGGGTGGACAACATTTGCATAATGTCCAGATGCCACATAGTCAAACTTCATACAGCTAATGGCATCCATGAATGCACCTGAAACGTTACATAAGCTTAAGAAACAAAGAACTATATTTGGATTCCGAATCATCATAGTCACAACTGAGTCTCAAGTTCAACTCACTGCATACCAAACTTTATTCTTGTATTGCAGAGAACATCTGGATTAGGAGTTCTACCACATCGATACTCTTCGATAATGTAGGACACCTGAGACATGAAAAATAACTTTCATATATCATGGATTAGGAGTTCTACCACATCGATACTTTTCGATAATGTAGGACACCTAAACACTAATTAATTGAAGAATAAAGACTAGTTTCTTCCAGTTACCCAACAAGAAGGCAGCTGAGGATGAAGACTGCCCAAAAATATAATTATTTATTTAAAGTTTTAAACTCACATTGTGAGATACACAGAACATGATTATCAAGCATATAGCTAAACAACTACATAGAGATGTGACAACTATAAGAACATAATCTACAATTGAAACACAGGAAAAGTAATGCATACCACATTTTTCCAATATTCATTCGTCAAATGCACGACTTCTAGTGGGACATCAACCTGTAAACCAATATAATTTAGTTTCAGTTGTAAAGCACCCCCTTTGCCTAACCTATACCAAGAACACCAAGATAAACCTCTTCTACCACAAATAGTAGCGTAAGGCTTCTGTCAAAAACATCTATGTATGGATTCATGTATGTAAAGTAGATGGATGGCAAATGAGGATAGATAAATTCACGAACCAGACTGAAGGTGGGTTCATTTGTTTTGTTTGTGTTCTGTTCGAGAACTATAGAATCCCAAAAATGAGAACACTCAGAATGAAGTAAAAATAAGATTATAAATCAAATTCTTTTCACACCGCTTATGTTTGTAGTAGAGAAATAAAGTGACCTGATTGCAGACAGCTTTTGCATACTTCAAATCTTCTTCCCATGGGCATTCTGACCAAAAGTTCTCAAAGTCTTCCTACACAAAAACATACATCAGAAGCAGGTTTTCTTTCTTTCTTGGGACTTAAAACACACAACAACATTAACAAAGTGAATAAGAAATAAATAAATACACTAGCGTCCTACCTACTCAAAATAATCCAAATAACTCGCGGGAAACATATTGGAGCTAACTAATGACTCGTTAAAATAAAGAAAACCCATTTGAAAGAAGTTTCGAACTTCGGTCCAAATTTGAACATCGAGACTCAGCTGAATCTAAACATCCATAATATTAAATGATTCCAACTAATAACCCAACAAGTTCGCGTTTTGCTAGATTTCTGCAATACCCAAAAGAAAAGTTTTGCCAATTCTTCTAGAACTCTCAAAATGGATTTCATGTCAGCATACTTGGAACCAAATTTTGAGGTAGAAGGCGGTGCAGGAGTGACCGGCGGCATGGAGGAGGCGGAGGGCGACACTGCTATCGACGCCGCCGCTAAGCAAGACGGCAACTTTAAGGCTCTGTTGGGACATAGAACAGGACAAGTAAGGCCCAAGATCTCCATTGAAGCTGTTTGGAGGATGTGGAATTTGGGGAACGGCGGAGGAGGAAGAGCAGCAGCGAGAGAGGGGTCTGAGGAAAAGGGTTCTTGCGGGGTTTGGAGAGTGAGGGAAAAGTGAGAGACGGAGCTTGATGATTTGGTGGGGTTTGAGAGAGAGAGAGATGGAGGTGATGTGGGGGAGGAGCACAGAGGTCATTGCAGGCACGGATCAATGGTCGAAAATGGGGTGGGCTTTTACTTTCAAATCAATTTTCCCAAGCGGAAACTCATCCCCATTCCTCTTAAGCTTTTTACCCCTATTCCTGTTTTCATATCCGCAATATTCATAGGGTTCTATTAAACGAACTCTAAAATTAACCGAGTACACCATATGATATAAGTACACCATAATAATTAAATCAAAATGTAAAATTAACTAAGTGCACCTTATTTAACTACTAAAAACACTCATGATACATCCTAATACACTCTATCACACAACACCCTATTTTACATGAATTGGTATTTAAATTTACTTTTAATTCTTTTATATTATTAATGCCTAATTCCTAAAAGCTTTCGCTCGAATTTAGTTCTTACAGTTTCTCATCTTTTTCATTCTTGCATGACATAAGGACATGGGTTTAAGGGATTTGTGACAGCACCCAATTGCCGGAAGTTCAACCAAGGCCAAATCACTAACTTACGCTCCGCTAACGTTTGCAACCTCAACCTCGCCCGCGTCGCTGCACTGCTTGGGCTTTACCGCTACCTTGGCCACGACAATACCAGTGATCTTGATGATAAGGTCTTTTTTTTTCCCTTCTTTTCATGTTTCATGTCTCTCGTTATTTCTTTGTGCTGTGGGACTTTGCTTTATTTGTGAAAAGAGAAAACAAAACATTTTATGGAATTTAGTTGGCTGTTGTTTTTTTCTTAATCTATTTATTTATTTTAAATCATCAGGTATGAAAGATTCAGTGAAAGCAGTGGAGAAGATCGTCGGTTACAACTTCAAGAACAAGAGTCTTCTAGAAGAAGGTCTCACCCACTCCTCCCCTTGCAGTACAGAAGAACATGGTTTAAGGGAAATGGTTTAAGAGACCATGTTCTTCTGTCCTACATTTATTTTTGTCTCAGATTGCTACAAAGCAATCTCTTGTTCATTGCATGTTATTGAAATTGAATGGGACCAAAAGATAGAAGCAACCAATCTAGGCAAGGCTAAAGAGTATGCGGTCTATCTCAATCAGGCTGAAGAATTTCCACTCGTGACCCCGAAATCTGATGCAATTCAAATCACCATCCAAGCATCTTCATTTGAGCTTTTCAGCTTTGTGCCAATTTAAAAAAACCATGGCTTTTTGGCAAGGATGTTCGGCGACTTGATTATGTCAAATGCTTGGAATCAAATTAAATTATAATTTGATTAGGGTTCAATGTTATGAGTATGGTGTACTTATTAAAATTACTTTTGTTTCAATTTTCAATATATCCTTTTTTGTAATTTTATATTAGGGTAAATTAGTAATTCAATAAATAGTTTGGTAATAGGGTGTACTTAGTTAATTTTAGGATTCGTTTAACAACACCCATTATATCGGGATTCCCCATCCCCATCTTCGTTGGGGAATGGGTTTCCCGACCCGCCCCATTACGGAAGAAAAACCATTATAAAACTACTTTGTTAAAAGAACAAAAAATTGGATTAGGACAAGATAATGAATATATATATATATATATATATATATATATATATATATATATATATACATATAAGACAATATAAGAATGGTTACATATTGACTAGAATTTAACTAAATATATTAGTGTGACTTAAGATTCGTATAAGTTATATAAATATATAATATAATAATAGGAAATATAAAGTTTAGTCGGCACAATCACTTTAATATCATATTTATATATACTATAATATATATTCTAAGCGGGAGGGTTCGAATTGAGGATTAAAATACCATCCCCGCCTCCTTGAACACCATACCCAAAAATTCCCGTACCCATCCCCATATCCGTTTTTATCCTTCATAGCCGACCCATTAGGGTCAAATCCCCACAAAGACCTTTACTCGCCGGAAAATTGCCATACACGATAGTGTTTTATTAATGAGGAAAAAGAGTAACAAGTACAATAACCGGATTATAGCATAGATGATTAGGCGAGTACTCCACACCAAACGAAGCGTAGTGGTCGTCGGTCTACCGAAGTAGCCTACCTCCTCAACCGCAAGTGGGATGAGGAACCTTGCTCCGATAGAGTCCCCCGTCCCCTTAGGATCAAGTCAGTAAAAACTATCAGATTGGGTGAAATTAATATTTCATTCATAGGAAACTATTGTAGGAATGTAATTATGAGCCTATAATCTTGTAGAATCAAATAGTTGACTTAGACTAATTAGGAATGTACAACTCATTTGACACTCCCCCTCAAGTTGGAGCATGTATATGTCGTCAATACCCAACTTGCTAAGTGAGTTGTGAAATACCCTGCCTGTGACTGCTTTGGTGAGGACATTTGCAAGTTGATCTTCAGATTTAACAAATGATACCTCAATGATCTTTGCCTCGAGTTTCTCCTTGATGAAATGTCTGTCAACTTCAACATGCTTGGTTTCATCATGTTGCACTGGATTATGTGCAATGTCTATTGCGGTTTTGTTGTCACAATTCAGTTGCATGGCATGTTTGGGTTTGAACCCCAATTCTCCCAACAAATTCCTTATCCAGAGTAGCTCACATACTCCATGTGCCATACCTCGATATTCTGCTTCAGCACTTGATCTTGACACTACTTTCTGTTTTTTACTTTGCCAAGAGACTAGATTGCCTCCCACAAAGGTAAAGTATCCAAATGTAGATCGCATGTCAGTAACATAACCCGCCCAGTCTGTATCAGTGTGACCCTCAACATCTAGATGACCATGTCATGAGAACATCAATCTTCTTCCAAGAGCTAACTTCAAGTATCTCAGAATTCGGTTTACCGCATCCATGTGGGCTTCACTTGGTGCATGCATGAACTGACTCACCACACTTACGACATATGCTATGTAAGGTCTAGTGTGTCCTAAATAGATTAACTTACCCACAAGGCATTGATATCTTTCTTTCAACTCAATTGGCTTATCTGCTGGTTTGGTGACTAACATTCCAATGTCAGTCAATGTCAAGGATATATTTCCGTTGTGATAGAAATATTCCTTGTTTTGAATGAGCCACTTCGATGCCTAAGAAATACTTCAGAGCACCCAAGATCTTTCATTTCAAACTCACTTGCCAAGTGGTGCTGTAATGCTGCCCTTTCCTCTGGGTCATTCCCGATAACTACCATGTTATCAACATATACAATAAGGGCAGTGACTTTACCTTTCTTATGTTTCAAGAAAAAGAGTATGATCTGAGTTACTTTGCTTGTATCCGAAATCCTTTATAGATTTGCTGAACTTTCCAAACCATGCTTTGGGTGATTGCCTCAATCCATAAAGAGACTTTCTCGGTTTACACACCATGTTGCCCGTATTGGGCCTCATCTTGCATCCTGAAAGGGAATCCATATAGACTTCTTCTTCTTCTAGGTCACCATGTAGGAAGGCATTTTTGACATCAAATTGGTGTAATGGCCAGTCTAGGTTTGCTGCCAAAGAAAGAAGTATCCGAATTGTGTTGATCTTGGCTACGAGGTCAAAGGTTTCCCCATAGTCAATCCCATAAGTCCGAGTGTAACCATTTGCCACCAATCTTGCTTTGTATCGTTCAATGGTGCCATCTACCTTAAACTTTACTGTATATATCCATCTACAACCAACTGTTCTTTTCCCTTTAGGAAGGATAGTCATCTCCCAAGTGGAATTCTTCTGGAGGGCCTCCATTTCATCATTCATCACTTGAGTCCACTTGGGATCTTTTAGAGCTTCCTGAACATTACTTGGAATAGATACAATGGATAATTGACATACAAATGATGCACATGACGAAGACAGCCTATGTAGAGACACATGATTAGCAATAGGGTATTTAACTTTTGCTTTAGGGTCAATGTCACGCCCCAAAATCGAGAAACGTGACAACAGTATGTACGTTGAGAATCCTGAAAATATAACACCTAAGTCCAAGGGTTATACTCCCAAGATTCCCAAAATATGCTAGGCCTTTATAAATAAATTAAAACGGGTTGGATCAGAGTGTTTAATAACAACGGAAAAATAATTTATAATATTATACAAAATTTATTTGAGAGTTAAACCAACCCCAGAGGTCATGGAATAATATCAACAACCTCAGAAATTGTTTTACAAACCAATAACAAAAATAATACCAACCATCTAGAATTCAAATCTATACGTATATAGTGAAACATGATCAGTTGTGATGAATGGGGTTCACAACCTGACAACAACGTGAGACACAAGCCAAATGCTGACAAGTGAAGATGTCACACCCAGATGTCAACCAACGAAATGACTTAGACTAAGTAGGAAACTATTCTAGGAATGTAATTATGAGCCTATAATCTTATAGAATCAAATAGATGACTTAGACTAATTAGGAATGTACAGCTCATTTGACAAAAACTACAAGTTACAGTCCTCAAACAAGACATCCGAAATAAAATCTGGGGCTCCTCAAACCAAGTTAGCGAGGTCCCAATATGAAGAGAAAAAGCACTATGCGATGAGCAATAGTGTTGGTCATGCGACAAATGTGGGTAAAACCATCTCCGGTGATTGTCACCAACAAGTTCTTGGTATCCTCCACTACAGGTCCAAGTAAGGATCTGTTAATAGATGTACCTCGAATAGCTGAAACAATATGGAGAGCATCATTCTCAAAAGAAATATTTTGTAAGCCCCTTTCCTCCGCCAAGAACACTCCTTCCTATGCCACCAAAGCTTCAATATGTGCCGCCAAAAACATTTTGAACCTGCATTGCTTTACCCATGACAAAGCGGCTATATGCATTACGCACAACAACGCCTATGCCACCCACACTACTCTTGGGCTCCAAGCGCAGTCAACATTCATCTTGAGCAAGCCAATAGTAGGTTTGGTCCAGCTATGTATTGAGGCACTTGGCCCATTGCTGTGATGGGTTTGCTCGAAGCTTTCTTAAAATCTTGAAGTCTAACCACAGCTCCAATACCGACTTCCTGAGGTTGTATACATTTATCATTCCACAACAACCATTCCTAGTTTCCCATATAGCCCAACCAGTCATAAGAAAAATTTCAAAAGCATAGGTTGCGAGAGATTCCGAACATGCATGAACCCAGTCCTTCGTGTTTGTTGTTTGGAGGTCATTGTTCCCTCCCAAAATCGAACTGAACCACACACTCTTTGCACATGAACAATATCTAAGCATGTGGAGCGGAGATTACGCATCAGAATTGCTGAAGACATAGTCGCTGTCCACTGGTATTTTTTTTTTTTTAATAAGGTTGTCTTTTGTTGGGAGGATATTTGAGCAAACTCTCCACCAAAAATGGTGCACCTTGCTTGGCACCTTGGCATTCCAAATAGTTGACCAAACAAGGTGCTGACCACTCCCTGAGGAGGAGGAAGATGCACAAACTTGACCTGTTGCCCTTCTTGCTACATGATAGGCACTTTTTACCGTAAACAAACCTTTCTTGTCAAAATGCCAAATAAAAGAGTCTTGCACATGCCTATGGCTGAGAGGTAGTGAACTAATCAACTCCACGTCTTCTAGAAAAAAAAGTAGATGTGAGGAGTGGTACATTCCATTCAAGTGGTTCACCCATCAACAAAATTGCCACCTTGTGGAGAGGCAATCTGGCGGCTTTGGGGAGATTATTCTGAAGGTTGATGGACGAGGGAGCCACCGATCACTCCAAATGTCAATATTAGTGCCAGTGCCAACTTGCCATCTAGAGCCCTGCACAAGTAAAGAACGAGCAGTACACGGGCTTTTCCACCCATAGGAAGCAGTAGTTTTAACAGGAACATCTAAAAAAGAACCAGTAGGGAAATACTTAGCTTTTAATACTCTTGCTGTCAATGTCTCATGATTATGAAATAGATGCCATCTTTGCTTAGCGAGGAGTGCAAGGTTGAAAGCGTAAAGATCACGATAGCCTAGCCCACCTTCCTCTTTCGGAGCACAAAGTTTGTTCCAAGCTAGTCAGTGAATTTTCCTCTCATTATTGGAATTGTTCCACTAAAAGGCCGCCATTAACCGATTTAAATGATCACAAAATATTTCAGAAGCAGAAAACAACTCATCATATAGAGGGGAAAAGCTTGTGCCACCACCTTTAATAAAATTTCTTTACCAGCGCCACTATGGAGTTTGCCTTTCCACCCTTGAAGTTTCTTCCAAAAAGGCTCTTTAAAATGTGTAAAACTCGTAACTTCCTTGTGACACCTTGAAAAAAAATTCCAGAATATTTTTACGTGCAAAGGAAAAATTGCGTGGTCCATTTTGAGATAAGTGTCATATTTTTCCAAGTAACATTACCATTATGTTTGAGAATAACATAATTCCAAAATATATGAAGTTAGAATTTTGATGTTGTGACTTCATAGAAAAATTGTAACATCCCACATCGACCAACGGAGAGGGGGTGATGTGCCTTATATGTACATGTCCACCTCTATCTAGCACGAGGCATTTTGGAAGCTCATTGGCTTCGAATTCCATGGGAACTCCGAAGTTAAGCGAGTTTGGGCTAGAGCAATCTCAGAATGGGTGACCCACTGGGAAGTTGCTCGTGAGTTCCCAGAAACAAAACCGTGAGGGCGGGGCCCAAAGCGGACAATACCGTACTACGGCGGAGCCGATCTGAGATGTGATAAAAATATTAGATGTCGATACGAAGTTGTGGTAATTTTCGGATAATTTTTCAGAACTTGGACATATTTTTAGTGAATTTTCGAAGTTGGAAAATAGGAAATTAAATTGGAATTTCCACATGGCAGCATATGATTGGATGGAACATCTCATCCGCCACATGACATCACCTGATTGGTTGGAAGACTTAGAAGACTTGGAAAACTAGGGTATATAGTGTTATACGGTATGCACGTTAAATCTAAGCTATTGATCTGATTCTAGATCAAATATGGACCGTAAATCAAATCAAAGACTTTTGACTTGATCTATGCCTTTAGTTTGGTTGTTGGGAATGCATCTGGACCATCCATCTTGAAGCTATCATGTATCTTCCTACACATGATCCCAAACTCATCTTTTAATCTGGGCCTCTAAATTAAATATTCAAACTTCTCCAAAAATCCTCCTCCACCATCAAAGTCACTATTCCGATATTTTTTTGAAATTACTATTCATCCCTAGAAGTCATTATTCATGGTTACTATTCATCTAAAATTACTATTCATACCAAAAACATCTCGCGGTGTCTACTATTCATAGTTTTGTGCCATCTTCACTCGGGGTAATTTCTCCAGAAACATCTCTGAGGTAATTTCTCTCCCTTACCTCGTCTTTCATTCATTTTTTAATTCCGCATTTCCATTCCAAGCTGTTATGCTGCCCAATTTAAATTTGTCAAATACTCAATTTGTATTATCTTATAATTGGGTAATTTTCAAGTTATTCCTAAAATATACTTCATATGTCGTTACTCTCCCGTCTTCTACAAAACCCATGGAGAAACAAAAGAAAAGAAAAGCTTTGGACAAAGACAGAAGTTACCACACTAAAGAACCCGAAGCAATGGTATTTCTATGCTTGGGGCAGGCTGGGCATGGCCGGCCCAAATTTTTCTGAAAAAAATATTACCTACATATGTTATAGTCCAGCCCACTCTTAAAAAAAAATTAAATTAAACCTATACAACTTTCTTGCCCATTCCATTTCTCCCACCACTATGCCAAAAAAACACTTTTAGCAACGGAGAAAATCTGTTGCCTAAAGTCTGAAAATAGCGTGGTATTCATAGCCGTTGCCTATTCTTGTACAATAGGCAACGGATATTATCCGTTGCCTATACATAGTTACAACATCGCATATTTGCTAAACTCCGATGCTAAAAGATTTCCGTGTGCCAAAAAAAGGTTGACTTCTCATGCCTAAACCATAAACAACACAAGTGATTACAAAATGTAGGATGCTAAATGTGTATTACAGCATCAATGAGTTATCCTATACTGATGCGTATTATCGATTACGACATCGCAGAAACCAATAATGCCGATGCAAATTATATTATACGTCATCGCTTTTTTAATTTTTCGGACGTGAAAAGCCTCCAACAGCACTGGTTGTTATATGAATATTGATGTTACTTCTAGTTTTAGGCATAAGTTGTTATATAAATGCTAATGCTACTTCTAGTTTTAGGCATTAGTGATAATCGAAGTTTGGTTGTTTTTTTAAATCTTTTAACTTCAGTTGTTTCTAGAAAACTGAAGTTGTTTTGAACAATAGGCATCACTAATGTAACAAAAGTGTAGGCATTTTACATGTTCCACATCACAATTTACTTAGTTACTGTCGTAGAATATCAAAAAGTTATCATTTCCAAATCATTTTGTGTTGCCATTGTGCATAAAAAAGAGAGTACATATAAACATTAATTTAAATATATCCATATACTTAACACAATTTAACTTGGAGTAACAAGTAAACTTAACACAATTTGTCTAGCCCTACATACATTTGAGTAAAAATCCATACTTGTCCATATGGAAGTAAAATATATGCCTACATTGTAATTTACAGGATTCAAGTACCCAAAATTTCTGGTGTGGTCTCCATTGGCTTTAAGGGGCAACTCAACTTCAAGCCTTTTTCATACCTCAGCACCAAAATGAAATTTGTCAAAACGAGAACCACATAGAGTTAGATAGCAACCCATGTAAATAATTGAAGGTGTTGATGAATTTCAAAGTGTGTGATGGCTTAGACGACATACCATAAAGGTGCCCAAGGTGTATTAAGCTTAAGGAAAGGATATGGCCACCTGCAAGAACAAAGGATCTTAACTTAAGCCAAAACAATTTATGCCAATGATGCCACATGCATTAAAATCATTTTTGAAATAAAAAAAAGGGTTACCATTTAACACAACAGGCGTGAAGGAGCCATTGAAAAACAATATAGAGGAAGCCAAATAGCGCAAAATATGCAAACCCAACTTAGGAAATGGCTGAAAACAACATGCAAAGTAGCATAATTAGTTTTGTGGTATGAAAACAAAATGACAATTTTTGAAATACTTACGAGCCTGTTGAGAGAGGTATCCCTAATTAGAAAAACAGTATTCACAACATGTATGACACCTATGAAGTGAATATGAAGACAAAGTACCCAAAGGATCATGATGGGAGTGAATATGAAGGCCAACTTGTGGCATCCAAAACAAAAAGAGTAACTAATAGAATACATGCAACAAGAACCACCACACCTAGTTTGTGTAGAAGTGTTAGTAGCTAAAATGGCATCAGATAAATTTTAAGAGCGAAGAACATTTTTACATGGAAAAATAGGCGGTTCTACAGATCCCCATCCCCTATCATTTCTCCTTTCCCTCTTGCAACTTTCTTGGTAAGGACTCATTTCCATTGTGCATCTAAGTAATGCATTGTGGACTCAGCAAATGGAAGTGGGTGCTCAGCAAAGTTATAAAGCTAAGACACTACTAAGTATATACATCTCACACTACTAACTATGGTTCTACTAAATGTTACTTTCTCATATGATAATTTTTGAACTAGTAGATTCAACCTTATTTATCAGAGACTATATACAAACATAAATTATGTTTGGGCTTGTAGTAAGACGAGAAAAGCCAGACAACTGCTCAAGCTCATTACAAACGTAATTTATGTTTGAGCCAGAAAAGTAACTCGTTATCCCTTCAATAGATGCAAAATTGCAAATGACCAAACACTTCTTATTAACACAGGTTGTTAAAGAGATACATGGCACAAGAAACCAAGTACAAAAGTACAAAATCAATCAGTGCAAATCCCACTGTGTATAATGCGATAAGCCCACCTTAAAATGACCCAAAACTACAAACATGAGTCGACAAACAAAGAAAAAGGGCTTGCATCACTGACAAGTGCATCAGCTCTTACCTTGACCATTATCGTTGGCACTTAACATGATAAAAGCATACTTGAACAATGAAATAAGACTAATAGTCCAAAAAATCACCGAAAACACCCCAAAGATTGCATCCTCGGTTTGGTAATGGAGCAACCCTCCACAAAATGCACATTTATAAACATAAAGAGGGGCAATACTCAAGGCACCAAAAACAAAACCAAAACTCCTATACACCAAATGAACTCAATATCATTATAGATATTGTTGTCTATTGCTTCACCAATTCTTAATCTCTAACAACAAAGTTCTTGGATTCCATCACCATAGTATTATTCACTTTGCATTAGGCAAAAAAATCCAAACAATTGTATTTAATATGCAAACTTAAGTTATTTCCCAATCAGACAGTAAAAATCAGATGCATGATGTTGGACTTAATTAGTTGCCAATCATTGAGCTTGCTTGGTATAGAGGCCTTTCAAGTTCCTTTCTCTGCTGCTTGTTGAGGTCAATGACATCAGGTGTCTCAACACCAGTGGGAGTACTAACGAGGAGGTGAAAAATCGATTATGCATACAGGTGGGACAATAAATGCTATAATATCACTACAACACAAAAACCCTTCTATGACGTCTGATTTGCGTCATGGAAGACATTTAATGACGCGGATCAGACGTCGTAACCCGCGTCGTTGAAAGGGGGGGTCATGGAAACTTTTTCAAAACACGACGTCTATTCCGCATCATGGAATGGGGTTTCAATGACGCGGATAGTGTGTCGTGGAAACTTTTTCAAAACATGACGTCTGTTTCGCGTCATGGAATGCAATTTCAATGACGCAGATAGTGTGTCGTGGAAACTTTTTCAAAATATGACGTCTGTTTCGCGTCATGGAATGCAATTTCAATGATGCGGATAGTGTGTCGTGGAAACTTTTTCAAAACATGACGCCTGCTTCGCGTCATGGAATACAATTTCAATGACGCGGATAGCGTGTCATGGAAGCTTTTTCAAAACACGACGTCTTTTCCGCATCGTAGAATGGGGTTTCAATGACGCGGATATTGTGTCATAGAAACTTTTTCAAAACATGACATCTTTTATGCATCATAGAATGAGGTTTCAATGACGCGGATTGACGTCATTGAAATTTTTTCATGACACGATTTAGACGTCGTTGAAATTCTTTTTTAAAATAAAAATTCTTAATATATATATATATCCCATCATTTTAATTATGCAAAGAGAAATTAATATGTAAAAGCAAAAATGAAGACACAAAGGCAAAGTACTCTAAATTATATTTCTATTATTCAAAATGATTATAATACATTAAAATTGTCTTTAACTAATCCCACAAACTCAATCCTATGAAATTTTAGAAGATTTGATACTTGCACTGTCCAAAACAAAGTAAACATCCAAAAGATGATCTCCACGATAGTTTGAGAGGATGTGATGTTTCATGTCCAAAAGTGGGTGTAAATGGTACTAAAATAATTACAACCACACCTGCATTAAAACACAAGATCAGAAAATGAGACTGAAGGTCTAGAAATTATAAGAGCAAGTAGAAAAAGCAAGCTTCGATAATCTTTTTGTAAAACCAATTTAACCCCCAAAACTAATACGTTCAGATTTAAAATCATACCTACAACTTGAGCAATTCCAAGGCCAAGCCCAATTGTTGAGTAAGTGAAGGACATGACTTCAGCAACAATGGAGAGCCACCAAAGTTGATCAAAGTTTGGAATTTGACAGAATAATTTCTGTGATGCCAAAAGCAATCATGTAGGGGTTGTTGTTTATATGGCATGGATTCTTCCCACCACTCTTGTGGAAGCAGTTAGACCTTATTGCCCTGTTTAATCAATACCAAAAAAAACCATTAGCCCAAATATTATTTTAACATCATTGAAACAACATCACCGGATTCTTAATTGAGTTTTAACACTCAAGATTTACATCATGCTTATAGATGATGCTATTGTGTAGCCAATGGAAACTCCAAAAAGGTTCAAGTACTGAACATATCCATAGATTTTGACCTTTGCTCCACCCAAGAAAATCAAAGTTAACACAATAAAACTTCAGAACTTTTGGTAAAGACTAAAAGATGTCAAGGGGATAAAGTTGGCAGCAGCTTGTTATTCGTGAACACTAAATCTAATGTGCCAGTTTTTTAATTTTGGTCAAAATCTAATGTGCCAGTTTGTTAACACTTGAAAGTTGTAGAGCTAACTATTTGAAATGAAATTAAGCACACTTCAACCCAAGTTCATAATCATCGAGTTAATAGTTTCCTTCAACACTTCAAAGACCGAGATGTACCAGGTATGCAAGCCTTTCTCATATCCATCTAAAATTTCATTTAAATGAATAACTAAAGTGCTTGCCATGACTTTTTTAGAAATATTAAAGTTTTTTTAGCAGCAGCAATACTAAAGCTAATTCTTCTAATAGGGGAAAAACATACCCGGACTAATTCGATAAACTTTTGACAAGTGGAGTAGAAAGCAAGTAGCTGATTTATCATCCTACAAAAGGTAAAACATATGTCGAACCTTAATAAAATTAAGCATTGATCCTAAGAAGTTTAGGATGATCAACTTTACCAATAACCAAAATTCAAAACAACCACATTAAAACATATGCAATGACCTTAATACAATTTCTGTTTGAATCCTCTCAAGCACAAACTTTGCAGAATTTACATGTACCAACAAAATCTTGTCAACGTCAAGAGCAAAGAAATACAGAAAAACAAAGATGACCACAAAAGAAAACATTTTGAAGCATTAGACAGTCTACGAACAATTTGGGGATACCATTCACGGAGTTTACCAAGTGCGTAGTCGATCTCCCCATTCCCGATAAGCTTCATTAGCACGAGAAAAGTGGTCAATCGGATACAAATCTTATACTAGAAAAATTAATATATTTTGGATATATATACAACCAATGAAGTGGTACACAAACAATACAAAGGACAGACAAAAATATCCATATATCAAATGGTGCACAAACCGATTCTATGATGTTCCCCAAACTCCTAAGCCATGAGAAGATAGTGTACCATTTGACAGCTTGAACACTCCCTAAGCCGTGAGCAGTTAACTAAATTACATAAATAAACCAAGACATGAGCAGGTAAACATATCTTCAAATTGAATGACAAAAACAGATGCATTCATAGGCTGATTTCAAGCAAACTAGACTAAAACACTCACATGTTGCATTAAACTATTGTCAATAGAAATTAAACATGAAAATGTGCGATAAAATGCATATATCATCCATATCATTTTTATTGGTGTCATTGTAAATATATCAATAATAAGAATTAAATCTTTTACAACCCAGCAATTTGATGGATCTTGTAGCCATTGCTAAGATCTGATTCTCTTGAAAAACTTCATATAGATATCAGCCAAGCATGCATAAATCTTTGCTCATGTCATCAAGTTACGTGGTTGAACATCGTATTAAATACTACATTCTCCAGTTATAACAAAGAACATTTTTTTCTTCTGGTTTCTTGAAACTTTTGAGTCAAAAGCCAAAATATATATATATATATATATCATCCCAAACAACTGGGATTTGGAAACTTTCATGCAAATATAAGAGGTTCCCAAAAAGGAGATGGTTCAAAACACAAAAAGGAAGCAGAAAACTAACTTAACTTTAAGGACAGATTGTAATTACAATAGAATGATACTGTCTAAGAATCTTTCTCTCATTTAGTGCAAACACAACGTCCTGCTCATCAAAACCATTTTCTTGAGCTATATGTACAGGAGGAATAGTAGTTTTACTAGCCATGTCAAATGAATTGAGCATATCTTCATAGCCATAATGTAGTAAGTAGGAGCGAACAATTCTGGTTAATAAAGTATAAATGAATTAACAATTGACACAAAAGCTTTAATAATAAACAAAATTAAACCTAGGTAAAATTGATATTCTCTCTTTCTCTCAACCAAAACTTACCAGAACTCAACTTGACTATTGATCAAAATTTATTACTTTAAGGAGCGTATTCTAGTTTTGATACTAGACGGTCTATTGAAACAAAAGAGTTCAAATTCCAAAGCTTGTAAGATTTTTTCCTTTTTCTTGATGGGATAGTCTGCTACTATGACAAGAAGGAAAACTTGGGAAGATCCCGACTCACCTGCCCGCCCCTGTTTTCCCTCTTTTGTTTCAAATTTTCAAGGCTATCAATGCTATTTTTATGCATCTCAACAACCCCCAAACATAGCCAGTTCCTACCTTTAACACCCTGAATTTGTTAAAATTCCTACTTGAACCCTGGTTGACAATTCCGTGTCAATATTCATGTAAGTACATAATTCGGACAAGATTATATAATTTACTAACAGAACTCAGATTTAAAAAACATTCAAAATTCAAGGAGTGATGACTAACTGAAAATATATTGAAAAGATTTGGTTGCGTTAATCCAACTACAACTATCATTGAACTACAACTAATTCATCACCCTATAACATTCCTATAACTAGATTAACAAGTTATATAAAAGGTAACCACGTAAACACAAACTTCAATTACTAAAACCAATCACAGAGCATCTGTTTAACCACCAACATCGATCATTTCTCCTTAACGTATATGCCTAAGCCAAAATTCATTAGATGCCTTTCTTCAAGATATATAAAAATGTGAACTTACCCATGACTAACAGTTGGCAATGAAATTTTTTCAATCATCCTTTGTTGCTTCATCCTCTCTTGCGCTTCACATTCCTAATAAGATGTTGTGAAAATTAGTTTCGACAAGAAGACATGATATACAAACATATAGCAAGTTTTATAACTTTAATCTAATAAAATCTTTTCAAGTCTAACCTGCACAATCCTTTATGAAATAGGACTTCATGAAAAGTATAGTACATAACAAGAATGAATGAGAGAAGCAAAAAATCAATGCAGAAAGCGGGAATACTATTCATTCAAAGAAAAATCAATGCGAAATCAATAAGTCAAATTTCTACACAAAGAAAGAAAATGAGTATGTCCAAGTAATAATGATAGGATTGATTAAAAGACAAAAGGTTGATTTTCTGCAAATTAGAAGATTGAGTGTTCACATTCATAGTTCGTTTACACAAAGATTTCAAATCTCCATGTTAAAGCATAAGCGGGAGGACGGCCGATATAGTACTAATTACTAAACAAGGTCGGAACGCCAAGCAATCCTATGTAGTCTAAATCGAATAACTTTGCCATGATTGATTTTCGTCTGAAATTATGTCAAATGAAAAACAAAAACAAAAAAGCAGTTGATTGAAATTCGAAATCATGTAATCTTTGGAAAACAAATATTGGACAAGATCTCAAACAAGAAATCGGGCAACAAAAAGGGAAGTAATGACGAGACAAAACGCACCGCATCGGCGGAGGAGTTATCGGCATCCATTTCTGGTTGGAGCTTGGCGTAGAGTTGGGGCTGCGGTAAACGGAGCCGGGAGCGAACGATGTGAAATGACGGAACGACCTAGAAGGAAAGCGGAGCCCATGTAGAGGAGCATGCCGGAGATGTAGAGGAGAGGCGAAGAGAAAGAACCCCTGGTGGCGGATGAGAACGGAGAGGAGGTGCCGGACAATGCGTTGTGCCGGACACGCCTACAACGGTCTTAGGTCGGACCTTTCGTCGAAGGAGAGAGAGATAGAGAGAGAGAGTTTTAGGGTTTGGGTCCGGAGGAGGAAGGGAGTGTTGTTTCGATTTGGGGCTGAGAGACAAGCGTGAAATTTTTGTTAGGGTGAGAGCGAAAGGGTTCCAGAGGAATACAGCGCGAAATTAGAATTTTTGTGGAAAAAAAGGCGCTATAGGAAAACATCTATGACACACATTATGCGTCGTCATATAAATAGATTTCATGACGTGTTAAAGACGTCGTTAAATTTTTTTTACACTTATGACGCATATCCTGCGTCGTTGTATAAGTGTTTCATGACGCGTAGAAGACGTCGTTAATTTAAGAAAAATCTATGACGTGGGTCCTGCGTCATCGTATAGGGTACATCTATGACGCAGATCCAACGTCGTTGTATAAGTACTTCATGACATATGGAATACGTCGTTAAATTCACAATGTTAACGACGTATGATAGGCGTCGTCTAAATGTACTCAAATCAATGACACACATTCCGCGTCATTGAAAATGATTTTAATGACGCATCAAGCAAATGTCGTGATAACGGTGTCATAAACTCACTTCAATGACGCATTTTAAAAACACGTCATAGTTTATGACATATAATGACGTGTATTTTTGATGCGTCATTAAATCTGTGTCATAAAAAGACACTTTTTTTGTAGTGTATGCTTCTACTACATACTACATGAACATGAAAGAGACCAATTTTATTGTGTAAATGAATAATTGGACATGAAAGTGATCATTATACTGGACCACAACAAAAAGTGATTAATTATATATTCATATCACAATAATGAACTTAAGACATATCAAATTAAGATAACCAGGGGGCAAATTTATATCATCCTACCTTCATTTCATACAAAGATTGAGAAACATCCATTAGTTGCCTTTTAGAAAAGTTTCTGAATTGTTATGCTATTGATTATAGAGCTCAAAAAGAGTTGAGACAATATAGAAGATGCAACATAGAACTCGACCTATTACTGCGCTCTTGGTGTTTACTGGGCTGAATAGTGTACTAGTTTCCACCATTACTCCAGTCTATGATTTTGTCTGCTTCCTTCCATACTGGGAAAGAAGGGTATGTTTTCTCAAATCAGAAACAAGAGGGCATCTCATGAGCACACACAGATCACTTTTCTGAAATCTGAAACAAGTTTATGGTGCAAATTGTACACCACTTGGGGCTGTTGTACATTGTCTTGTTAGCACTAGCTAGCCTATTCATAAAATGCAAACCAACCACAATGTCTTGTTAGTCATTTTGGATTGGCCTGATAATTGAGATTTTTTAATTTTCTAATTGCAGGTTTTTTGGTCATAGTTTTTAATTTAAAAGCATCAAATTTATTCTTCTAAATGCAACCATTCATAAAGAAAAGCATTGAAGCTTCCAAGAACAATTTAATATTTGATTAAAAAAAGGACATGTCGTAAAGAAAAGGACACTATATAGAAGAAAATTTCATCAAACTAAATCACATTGTTATTGAATTGGATTGCTTCTGTTACTCAGCTTCTAAAATATAAAATGATAATCCCTCCAATCCAATTCAATCAGTTCTTAAATGTTGAACATAATTAGATACTTAAAAAATGGCAATTTTAAACAACTTTGATTGGATTGAGTCAGTTAGTTGGTCTTTTAGGTGCATCACTACATCTGGTATTTATTTTTCTTTGCAGAGAGAACGACATCGTCGGGAACATGAAGCAACTTTAACAAATGGTCCTCAATCAAATAGAAGTATTGATGAGGTCAAACCTCTTGAGTTACAGATTTTACACTTTTTCTAATATTTAATGTAGTTGGAGCAATATGATTTATTCTAAGATTTTAGTAAATGAAGGAGACGAAGGTATATGAAGATTTTGCATGCCTAAGAGGAGGCTGTTAAAGTTGATTACTAACATTTTTATTTGTTTCATGATTCCATTTGAAACTCAACTATAAAGTCTATCCACTGCATTGTAATTTGTAGCATATGACTCTGGGGAAATTTGTTGCATGAATATTTCTACTATCTCATCATTATATGGGTGTGTGCGTTGCTCATCAATCCCTCCAACATGGCACACGCACCAACAGACCCAACACCAATACCTTCGTCACCCAATATTACAGCATCATCCCACACTCAGCCCACAATATTCCATGACAACATCCAGCCCAGCCCAATTACTCCATCTTCACTGTATAACACCACATCGACCTTGCCGACACCAACCTCTCCGCAACTACCACCACCTGAACCCATACACACTACAATCAACACACCCATGCCGTCAACCGTGACCCCTCCACCTGTCGTTCCACGACGAAGTCAACGTGCACGACACCCACCACCTCACCTCCAAGATTACCATTGCTCCAACGCCATCGTGCTTCCCCGGGTTTTCGTCTTCTCATTGAGGTACTCATCATTCTTTATCCAATTTTGTTTCTTATGATCATTTATCTCCTTCTCACCGTTGTTTTATCACTAGTATATCTTCCCATAGCTAATTGACAGCTCTTCAACAGAATACAACATGGACTTTATGCCCCTTACCTCATGGAAAACGAGCTATTAGGAGCAAATGGGTCTATAAGATTAAATACCGCTCTGATGGCACGATCAAACGATACAAATGGAAGGTCTTGACTATACTGAAACCCTTTCACCCATAGCCAAATTGGTTACCCTCAAATGTTTATTTGCCATTGCTGTTGTCCGACATTGGTCCTTGCATAAACTCGACGTCCAAAATGCCTTCCTCCATGGTGATTTGACTGAAGAGGTTTATATGCTGCCTCCTCCTGGCCTTCGTCGACATGGGGCTGGGGTGAATATGGTTTGTCTACTTCAGAAGTCACTATACGGTTTAAAGCAGGTGCCACGTAATTGGTTCTCAAAGGTCTTGACAGCCATCAAAAGAGCTAGATTTCAATAGTCCAAGGCAAATTATTCCTTGTTTACTAAGGTATCAGGTGCTTCTTTTATAGCAGTGTTACTTTATGTCGATGATATGATAATCACAGGAAACGACAATACTACAATTGAAGAGCTTAAGAATTTTTTATACAACAATTTTCGGATCAACGACTTAGGACATCTCAAGTACTTCCTTGGGGTTCAAGTCAGTGGCGAAGCCAGGATTTCATGTCTCTGGGGGCCTCTCACAAAATATAAATAATAAAAACTTTGAACTCACAAGACATCAAAACATCAAAAATCATATTGTCTATATTGTCTATTCATTACAATCATAATTGTCCTCGACGAGTTTTCATATTTTGAAATCGTTGCATAACAACCTCGTCATCTATACTATTAAAAATGTCTTTCTCAATATATGCAACCAAGCAATCATTCATCCACAAATCCCCCATTCGATTGCGTAACCGATTCTTCACAATATTCATAGAAGAAAATACTCGCTCTACACTTGCGGTCGCAACAGGTAGGATTAGTGCTAGTGTCAGAAGCAAGTACACTAAAGGGTAGATCTGATCTTTTTTTGTCTCAACCATCTTTTGCGCAAGATCAGTAATCCCTTTCAATTCTGTAAATTCATTGTTAGAGCTCACGTCCCAAATGTAATTCTCAAGTTGTTCTTCGAGTAATTTGAGGTCATGCTCAGAAAAATCACTTGGATAAAATTGGGCAAGTCGCATCAACTTTGCTTTATCAAAAGCAGAGAATGAATTACTTGGACTCAAGCATGCCATACAAAGAAGTAATTCAGTATTCTTCTCATTGAACCAATCATTTAACTCTCGGAGCTGAATATCAATGACATCAACGAATAAATCAACACGATAATGATGTAAGTTTGTGAAGGGCTGAGCTTTACGTTTTGGTCTCCCTCCACTGGAAAAAATATCATCCATTTTAGGAATTTCAATATGATACTTGCCACAAAAGAAAGAAACATGATCAAGTAAAGAATCCCAACCATTATCTCTCATACTTTGCAATATTCCTTTACATATTTTGACCAAGTCCAAGGCATTCACAATATCTTGATCTTTCTTTTGTAATGCCTGAGACAAGTCGTTGGTGATTCCCAAAATTCTTTTCATCAAGTGTTGACCAAAAATAAAGCTGAATGATTGCATAAAAGTCAATAGAACCTTTGCTTCAAATTTTTGTTCGTAACCTGATCCATCTGTTCTTACAATCTTAAGCACATCTATCACATACGGGAACATGTTTTCCAAACTGATTAAACAATTATAATGAGAGATCCATCGTGTATCACTAGACCGCTTAAGATTAGTTTCTTGATTTAGGCCTTGCCCACTTAAGAGCTCATTATTATTGAGTGCTTCAAAAATTGCATCAGCATGCTTTTCTCTCAGCATATCACGGCGCTTAGCGGATGCACCCACAACATTCACCACATTAGAAACCATAGTAAATAAATCTGCAATTTCTGAATGTTTCTTTGCCACAGCTACCAAAGCTAGCTGAAGTTGATGAGCAAAACAATGAACATAAAAAAGTAGAGTCATTCTCATTTAGAATGAGTGTTTTAAGACCACTAAACTCACCTCTCATATTACTTGCGCCATCATAACCTTGCCCTCGCAATCTAGAGATGCTTAATCCATGTCTCGAAAAGAAATCATCAACAGCTAACTTGAGTGAGGAAGATTTAGTATCTGTAACATGCACTATACCTACAAAACGTTCAATTACCTGACCTTTATCCACATAACGTAGCACAATTGCCATCTGCTCCTTTGAAGACATGTCACATGATTCATCAACAAGAATGGCAAATAATGAATCACCAATATCCCTAATGATTGCATTGATAATTTCAGTTGAATAGCACTTGAAATGTCCTTCTGGATATCAGGTGATGTCAACTTCATATTTTCAGGAGCATTTTTTAGCGTGACAGCTTTTATATCATCATTGAAACGACATAGACATCGTAAAAATGCAAGAAAATTCCCTTGATTGGTTGAATTTTCAAATTCATCATGCCCACAAAATGGAAGCCCTTGTTGTAAAAGTATCCTACTAACACCAACTGATGCACCTAAACGAGTTTGATAATCAATTCGATCTTGGTTTGAGTGTTTTGAGAGAATTGTTTCAATATGCTGCTTTTGGTTTAATAAGACCTCACGACTTCTCCAAGCTTTATTATGGGCACTATTCGGTCCTCCAACATGAATTTGTAGTCTATCTTTTTTCTTCCAATTCGAAAATCCAATACCAACAAAAGATTCACCACCGGATTGCTCTCCAATATCAAGTTTAAAGAGATAACAACATAGACAAAAGGCAGCATCTTTTTCTATGATGTACTCTAACCAAGTAGGAAACTCACTAAACCAACCAGGATTAAATCGTCTTTGTTTTGCTCCAAAATTTTTGTAAGGAAAATTATGCCCTCGAGGTTGACAAGGACCTTTTTGGAGATAAGCTCTTGAACTTGGTCTCGAACATTTGGATGGTAACTCAATATTTGATTACGTAATCCGGGATCGGTGGCAGATTTTCCAAGTTAACTTCCGTAGTTTGGTTTGAACTACTTTCATTTTTCTTTTGACTCTTTGCAGGTGACAACTCCACTAACTCGGACTTTGATTTTCTTTTGAAAAATCTTTTCATAATCGAAACACATATATGAACTAAATTTAAATTGAAACAATTATGAACATCTTCTAAAACTTATAAACCGAAGCAAATTGAGCATTCAATTCAAAGCAATATATTAATCAAACCAATAGAGAATCATATATATAGAAATTTATAAAATTAAATTAAAATTTCACCAACACAAGTTCACAATTGCATTAAAGGGATAAACAATTACATACTACGCAAGAACAAATTACAAGGAATTGACAAATACATACTTGGAGTTGAATAGCGATTTACCAAATATCTCCAAAGCCTTTTCCCTTTGGTAATCTACACATAAATTGAAAGACCCATTAAAATCAACATAAATAAAAAAAAAACTTGATAATATAATTAGAATTTGAGAAGAAAAAACTCACAAGAAACTGGCTAGTTTGGTCGTGTTTCTGACCTAGGAAAAGAAAAAAAGGCTTAGGTTTATTGATTTATACAAGAATGTAATATATAATAATAATAATAATAATTCTAATCCTTTTAGGAATGGGTAGTGTATGATTTTAGGATATTTGGCTAGTTAATAGGGCCCACGTTGAAATCTGTTTTTGGTTGCTGGACCACGCCACTATGGCTTAAACTTTGGCTGAAATCTTCTTTGGCCCATATGACTTCTAAACATGTAGCCAGACTCTTGCATAGTAGTACTAATTTTTTTTTAATAAAATTTCAGTGGGGGCCAGTGACTGCACTGGTCCCCATGTGCCTCCGCCTCTGGTTCAAGTTGCCTACTCAAAGCAAGGTATTTCTATTTCCCAGCGTAAATACACTCTGGATATACTTGAGGATGCAGGTATGATTGGGGCTAAACCAACTAATTTCACAATGGAACAAAATCATAGGCTCACACCTTCAGATGGTGAACTACTCAAAGACCCATCACAATACAGACGCCTTGTTGGTCGCCTCATATACCTCACCATCACAAGGCCATATATCACCTTCTCTGTTCATGTTCTTAGCCAATTTATGAAACAACTAAGGAAACCCCACCTTGAAGCAGCGTACCGTGTCCTACATTACTTGAAGAAAGTACCAAGCAAAGGTGTCTTATTCCCATCACAAGGTAAGCTGCAATTGAAAAGATACTGTGACGCAGACTGGGCAAGTTGCCCAACAACCAAACGATTAGTTATTGGATTTTGCGTCTTTCTTGGAGGAGCGCCCATATCTTGGAAAACCAAGAAACAATCAATCATGTCACGTTCCTCGGCAGAATCAGAATACAGATCCATGTCATCTCTTACTTGTGAATTAGTGTGGCTAAAATACCTTTTACAAGACCTGCGGGTAACACACTTACAACCAGCTCTCTTATACTGCGACAATTAGGCTGCTCTACACATTGCAGCCAGTCCTGTGTTCCATGAACTCAAGAAACACATCGAAATTAGTCCTTAGACCTCGAGACATCACAGTTGTCTTATTTATAGGTTGTTTCTCTCTGAGAACACCATATAGTCGTATCGAAAGGATGTGACTTAAATGTGTTCCTCAAGATTCTCGGCATGTACACAGAGACAGTGAATGTACAACAAGGAATCTCTACTCTTAGTAAGAAGAGAGAATACTTTGAAGATATGATTCGTTGAATCTTTGGTCAAAGTATTGGATGGAAATTGAAACATGAACGTTTGCAGTTTCATCCAAATGAATCATATAACCTAGAGATGTCATATTAGGGGATTTGACACGAGCTTACCATATCCCAAGAATATGACATAGAGTATTGAATTAGAGAAGGGTCGAATTGCATTGTAATCACAAACTGACTAGGTTCTCTAAATGAATTCTTTTTAGCTTGGGTAGCCATGACATATTGCTAGGTGTCACTCATGGCTTGTGGAAGCCTGTAAAGACTAATTATAATTAGCCCTCGCCAATAGGGAGAATTGTATAGAGGGATACAATTCACACTTGGTTCAGAGTGAATCTTTAATACCCATTGTCTCGCTAATTAGAACATATAAGATCGCACACCGATAAAGGAGTCGATTGAGAATTAAGAAGAGAATGAATGATTTTGTGGCTTGCTCAAAGTCAATGTGAAAGTCAAAGGTCAAAGTCAAAAGTCAAAGGTTAAAGGTCAAAGGTCAATGACACGGTCAACTAATGATGATCGAGACCAACACTTGTTAGACAAGTGAGTGATTAAATTTGTTAAGTCACTAAACTAATTAAATTGATTACATTAATTTAATTATTCAATTAAAGTTATGAAACTTTAATAAAGGTCCCATGTGACTTGGAAATTCAAAAGGGAATGGACCATATGGACTTAGACATAGGTGTGACACATTATAGTATTAATGTGATGGACCAAGATGGCACAAAGAGGGCACACACTAGTGAGAAGGGTAATTTTGTCACATGTGTGACAATTTTGGCCCTATATATGTGTAGCTATGGCACCCTAACATTTAAGGTTTCAAGTTGGTAACTTTGGAAGAGAGGAAACACCAAAACCTTCCTCCCAAACCCCCTTGGCCGGCCACCTTGTAGAGGAAGGGCTAGCACCCACTTCTCCTCCAAGTCTTCTAATTTTCTCATCCCTCTAACTCCTTGGTGAAGAGCTTTGGGGAGGTACATACCTTTATACCAATTTGGAGAGCCAAAAAGGTGGAGAATCAACATCAAAGGGAGAGCCAACAACAAAGGGACCAATCCTTATACTTGAACACCATTCTTGGTTTCAAGATTTGCTCCAAGGGTATGAACATCTCATCTATCTCTTTAATAGGATTTTAGAGAGTTATTGGTGCACATTTTCATAAACTTATAAAGATTGGGATCTAAGGAGACTTGCATGAATCCCTAGCTATTTTATGCTTCCGCTTTTACTTTGATTACATATTAGATATGTCATGCTAGGTGATTTATTCTCTCAAAATTTGGTTGGAGATTTCTAGAAATCTCTACACCATACCCTTCCCAAAATATTCCCTTCACGTCTGCAGAGAAGCAAAGAGCTGCTGACTTTCCTCATAGAAATTTGACAGCACCGATGACTTCCTTCGAGATGAGATTTGTTACAGTTCGGAAGGCCAAAGAGTCGTCTGCTTAGGTGAAAGGTTTAACAAATGCACGAGCTGATAGCCCAAAGGTTGACAAGCCTAGCTCTGCTGTGGATGCGTGCGTGTCTAATCCTCTTAGGATGAACTTCTTATCGAGCTCATCTGCTTGCACCGGATTGGTTGATCATCTACATCAAGCTGGTGATCTTGGCACATTTTTGAGTCTTTCTCCGAAAAAACTAAAGAATGAGGCTATTGCTTTGCTTCAAAAAGGAGTGATTTTCACTACTGAGGCTATCTGGAGCTCATCTATTGTTGCCCCATCTTCTACTTAGCTTGATTCATTAGAGAAGAAGAATGGTGCTCTGACTGACCTGCTCTCTACTGAGCAGTAAAGCCAAGAGATGAAAATATCTGACTTGAAGAGAAACATGTCCATGCTGAAGAGTTCCCTTGCTTTAAAGGATGGTGAACTCGATTCCTCTTATGCTGCCCTCCATGAGTGTAAAAAGGCCTACTTCCGTCTCGAGCATGAGTTTGCTAACATGACCCACATTTATGATAAGCTGCTGGCCAAGTTTGATGCCTATCATGAAACTACCCAAGAATTCTAGTCTGAAACTATTGTTGATGCTTACAAGCTGGTCTACTTGGATTGCCAGAGAGAAGAAGCCCATGAATGATTGCTTCATTTTCGTAGGCTAAGGAAAACGGGGTTTCGCCAGTTGATCTTCTTTTGGTGGTGCGATAAGCCCATAAGACTCCGGGCAGCTTATCTACTCATTTTCCCTCGGCGCCTTCCAATCTTTTCTTTAGGTAGCCAACCACGATCTTGTTGAATGCCTCTTCTTGGCCATTGCCTTGTGAATATCTCAGAGTTGATAAGTGTTGTTTAATGACATACTTTGCAAAGAATCCAGTGATCTTGCTGCTTATGAATTGTGATCCGTTGTCAGTGACCAACGACTGTGCACAACTGAAGCAGCAGATGATGTTCTTCCAAATGAATCATTCCATGTCGGCTTCTTTAGTATACGAGAGAGCTTCCGTCTTGGTGGGAGCCGGCGGCATGACACCCACTAAGCCAATGGCCTATTGCATGAATGATCACGGGCTATTTTGCAAATGATACACTTCAGCTGGTAGACTAGGAATCGGCTTGTATCATTAATCAATCACATATTTTAACATACTCCATAGAGTCATGACACATGGTAGGCCAGAAGTAGCCTATGCTGAAGGCTTTTCTGAGCGAGTGATCTGTCCATAGTGTGATTACCACATTTACCGTTGTGGATTTTGCAGAGCATTTCAAGAGTTTATGGGTACTTTATGCATGTGAGATAAGGAACGAAATATGATATGCGAACAAGCTTGTTGTCCTCCATGTTGTACCTTGCGTCTTTTTGAGGGATTTTTCTAGCCTCGGATTTTTTTCTTGGCAAATTTTCATTCACCAAGTAATCGATGATAGGGGTCATACTTGCTAGGATCCTCATCAATCTGCATTGAGTCTATTTCTTCTGCCTTTTCAATGTTATGCTGATCAAGGTGCTCGACCGGGATTGAGTTCTTGAACTAGGTGTCCAATGTTGATCTTAGGCTTGCTAGCACATCTCCGTGAGTGTTCTCTGCTCGGGGAACTTGTTGAATGGTAAAGGTCGGAAATGCCTTAAACAATTCTTGAACTTTGTCGAGGTATTGAATCATTCTTGGGTGTTTTGCCATGTACTTATTTTGCTAAGCGCAGACCAGCGAGTAATGCCTCATATTCAGCTTCATTGTTTGAGGCTGGAAAGCCAAGTGTGATGGCTTGCTCCAACATAGTTCCATCTGGAGTGATGATGACGACAACTACTCCGGCTCCTTTGTGATTTGATGCTCCATCTACACGCAACTGCCACATGTCTTTGAGTTGGTTTGGTTTGGCGGATGAGTTCTCGTCTACTCTCAAACTTTCCTTGTTTATGTTGGCCAGCCTCCATTCCTCGGCTATGGAGAGAGTGAATTCTGTGATGAAATCTGCTAAAGCATGGGCTTCGATTTGGTTTGGGTGAGCATCGATGCCCCTTTGGGTGACTAAGTACCCCAAAAATATGCCAGATGAGGCTCCAAATGTGCACTTGCTCAGATTCAACTTCATACGGTATTTTCGGAGCAAGTGGAAGCCTTCGACAAGTTTTTTTTAATGTGATATGCTTGCTGGGGAACTTTGACCAACATGTCATTTACTTAGATCTCTATAGTCTTGTTAATCTGCTCCTTGAAAATCTTGTTCACGAGCCTCTGGTAGGTTGTTCTGGTGTTCTTCATCTCAAAGGGCATGATTATGTAGTAGTATGTGGCTCTTTCGATTATGGAAGAGGTCTTTGCTTTGTCGTCTTTGTGCATCATGATTTGATTATAGCCGGAGTATTTGGTACCTGAAAGTTGAATCCACGAGCTAATCAATTCTCAGCAAAGGAAAGTTATCTTTCAGGCATGCTTTGTTGAGATCTGTGTAGTCTACGCATACTCTCCATTGCCTTGATCCTTCTTCTCCACCAGAACAACATTGGCTAGCCATTCGGAGTAGGAGACTTCTTCGATGAAGTCGGCAGCTAGGAGTTTGTCAATCTTAGCTTCGATGATAGCAACTCGCTTGGGAGCAAAGTTGCGCCTCTTTTGGACTACTAGCTTGTTGGCTGGGTTGACATGAAGCCGATGGCAGATGATCTGCGAAAGAATGGACATAAAGAACAATCATCAAGCTTTAGGCACCGGTGTGGTACCAGCTGAAGGCTCTCCGATGCTTAAGTCAGCAAGTGTGGTAAACAATAATTTCAGTACAGTAATAGTACGATCAAATAGTAGTTACATTTTTACCTTGGCACTATTCCCCTTTTATAGAGGAATGAGGGCGAGAGTTTTGCACAAGGTTTCGATGTGGGACTTTGTGCAAATCACTGTGGGAGTGACACGTGTCCAAGGCTTAGGTTCTATCATCTAGAGCTTCAACAATCGCCTTCGGCAAGCAATCACCACATCGAGGAAGGTGTCATCAGTGCCTTAGGGGTTTTCCAAAAGTACTTTTCCTTTGGCAAGTTGTGGGATTAGTAGTGCGCTAATATCTCAGTACCGAATGTGCTCGGTTGATTATGTTATAAACAACAATAGTAAACTCCATATTGATTTTAAACCAAAACTCCCTAGAATATACGTATATATGTTTTTGTTGATAGAATGTCATGTTTATTTATAAGGAATAAGTATTGAAATTTTTCTAATTCTTGACTTTTCATGTGTATTAACACATTAGAATTAAAATTTACTTTCACATTAAAATCCGTAATTAAATATTCTGAAAACTAGGAATTAGATCATCAACTAGGGGAGTAGTTCGTCCAATTCTAATTCCTTAGTTCTCATTCCTATTAAGTAAACATACCCTATAACTAATAATAACATAAGAAGAATTGAACACAAGAGCTGAGGCAGAGGTGGAGGCACATGGGGACCAGTGCAGTCACTGGCCCCCACTGAAATTTTATTTAAAAAAAAAATAGTACTACTATGCAAGAGTCTGGCTACATGTTTAGAAGTCATATGGGCCAAAGGAGATTTCAGCCAAAGTTTAAGCCATAGTGGCGTGGTCCAGCAGCCAAAAACAGATTTCAACGTGGGCCCTATTAACTAGCCAAATATCCTAAAATCATACACTACCCATTCCTAAAAGGATTAGAATTATTATTATTATTATTATATATTACCTTCTTGTATAAATCAATAAACCTAAGCCTTTTTTTCTTTTCCTAGGTCAGAAACACGACCAAACTAGCCAGTTTCTTGTGAGTTTTTTTCTTCTCAAATTCTAATTATATTATCAAGTTTTTTTTATTTCTATTGATTTTAATGGGTCTTTCAATTTATGTGTAGATTACCAAAGGGAAAAGGCTTTGGAGATATTTGGTAAATCGCTATTCAACTCCAAGTATGTATTTGTCAATTCCTTGTAATTTTTCTTGCGTAGTATGTAATTGTTTATCCCTTTAATGCAATTGTGAACTTGTGTTGGTGAAATTTTAATTTTATTTTATAAATTTCTATATATATGATTCTCTATTGGTTTGATTAATATATTGCTTTGAATAATATATTGCTTTGAATTGAATGCTCAATTTGCTTCGGTTTATAAGTTTTAGAAGATGTTCATAATTGTTTCAATTTAAATTTAGTTCATATATGTGTTTCAGTTATGGAAAAATTTTTCAAAAGAAAATCAAAGTCCGAGTTAGTGGAGTCGTCACCGCAAAGAGTCAAAAGAAAAATGAAAGTAGTTCAAACCGAACTACGGAAGTTAACTTGGAAAATCTGCCGGTGATCCGGATTACGTAATCAAATATTGAGTTGCCATCCAAATGTTCGAGACCAAGTTCGAAGAGCTTATCTCCAAAAAGGTCCTTGTCAACCTCGAGGCATAATTTTCCTTACAAAAATTTTGGAGCAAAACAAAGACGATTTAATCCTGGTTGGTTTAGTGAGTTTCCTACTTGGTTAGAGTACAACATAGAAAAAGATGCTGCCTTTTGTCTATGTTGTTATCTCTTTAAACCTAATATTGGAGAGCAATCCGGTGGTGAATCTTTTGTTGGTGTTGGATTTTCGAATTGGAAGAAAAAGATAGACTACAAATTCATGTTGGAGGACCGAATAGTGCCCATAATAAAGCTTGGAGAAGTTGTGAGGTCTTATTAAACCAAAAGCAGCATATTGAAACAATTCTCTCAAAACACTCAAACCAAGATTGAATTGATTATCGAACTCATTTAGGTGCATCAGTTGGTGTTAGTAGGATACTTTTACAACAAGGGCTTCCATTTTGTGGGCATGATGAATCTGAAAATTCAACCAATGAAGGGAATTTTCTTGCATTTTTACGATGGCTATGTCGTTTCAATGATGATATAAAAGCTTTCACGCTAAAAATATCCTGAAAATATGAAGTTGACATCACCGATATCCGAAGGACATTTCAAGTGCTATTTCAACTGAAATTATCAATGCAATCATTAGGGATATTGGTGATTCATTATTTGCCATTCTTGTTGATGAATCATGTGACATGTCTTCAAAGGAGCAGATGGCAATTGTGCTACGTTATGTGGATAAAGGTCAGGTAATTGAACGTTTTGTAGGTATTGTGCATGTTACGTATACTAAATCTTCCTCACTCAAGTTAGCCGTTGATGATTTCTTTTCGAGACATGGATTAAGCATCTCTAGATTGCGAGGGCAAGGTTATGATGGCGCAAGTAATATGAGAGGTGAGTTTAGTGGTCTTAAAACACTCATTCTAAATGAGAATGACTCTGCTTTTTTATGTTCATTGTTTTGCTCATCAACTTCAGGTGAATGTTGTGGGTGCATCCGCTAAGCGCCGTGATATGTTGAGAGAAAAGTATGCTGATGCAATTTTTGAAGCACTCAATAATAATGAGCTCTTAAGTGGGCAAGGCCTGAATCAAGAAACTAATCTTAAGCGGTCTAGTGATACACGATGGAGCTCTCATTATAATTGTTTAATCAGTTTGGAAAACATGTTCCCGTATGTGATAGATGTGCTTAAGATTGTAAGAACAGATGGATCGGGTTACGAACAAAAATTTGAAGCAAAGGTTCTATTGACTTTTATGCAATCATTCAGCTTTATTTTTGGTCTACACTTGATGAAAAGAATTTTGGGAATCACCAACGACTTGTCTCAGGCATTACAAAAGAAAAATCAAGATATTGTGAATGCCATGGACTTGGTCAAAATATGTAAAGGAAGATTGCAAAGTATGAGAGATAATGGTTGGGATTCTTTACTTGATCAAGTTTCTTTCTTTTGTGGCAAGTATCATATTGAAATTCCTAAAATGGATGATATTTTTTCCAGTGGAGGGAGACCAAAACGTAAAGCTCAGCCCATCACAAACTTACATCATTATCGTGTTGATTTATTCGTTGATGTCATTGATATTCAGCTCCGAGAGTTAAATGATCGGTTCAATGAGAAGAATCTTGAATTACTTCTTTGTATGGCATGCTTGAGTCCAAGTAATTCATTCTCTGCTTTTGATAAAGCAAAGTTGATGCAACTTGCCCAATTTTATCCAAGTGATTTTTCTGAGCATGACCTCAAATTACTCGAAGAACAACTTGAGAATTACATTTGGGACGTGAGCTCTAACAATGAATTTACAGAATTGAAAGGGATTACCGATCTTGCGCAAAAGATGGTTGAGACAAAAAGATCAGATCTACCCTTTAGTGTACTTGCTTCGACACTAGCACTAATCCTACATTGCGACCGCAAGTGTAGAGCGAGTATTTTCTTCTATGAATATTGTGAAGAATCGGTTACGCAATCGAATGGGGATTTGTGGATGAATGATTGCTTGGTTGCATATATTGAGAAAGACATTTTTAATAGTATAGATGACGAGGTTGTTATGCAACGATTTCAAAATAGGAAAACTCGTCGAGGACAATTATGATTGTAATGAATAGACAATATAGACAATATGATTTTTGATGTTTTGATGTCTTGTGAGTTCAAAGTTTTTATTATTTATATTTTGTGAGAGGCCTCCAGAGACATGAAATCCTGGCTTCGCCACCGAGTGAGGTGCAAAATATTTCTAACTATATGAGCCACAAAAATATGAAGTTGATCCTACAATAATCCACATATGGAGAAGGAAAAGAAAAGGAGTTAAAAACTAAGATCATCAACTAATTAAAAAAAAAACATTGCATGTAATGCAGAGCTTCACGTGTGCTTGAGGTTGTCTTACTGAGCTCCTCATTAACATAAGGTAATGAAAATTTTATTAATGCGCAAGACAAAACGTAGACAAAGATAGTCATAGATAAAATGAAAAGTTCTTTTTTTTAGTACAAGTGATAATCTAAATTATAGGGAGGGGGTTTCCCACACACACAATCAAGTTGTCATGGAGATTCAAACCTAAAACTTCTTATCTGTAAATCAATACCGTTTTTCACTAGGTTAGACCCCGTTTTCCATGTGGGCTTTGCTTTTTTCTTAATAAGGAGGAAGGCTCCTAAGTAAATGCGGTTGAGTTGATACCAAATACATTAATTGATGAGTGCTCCTATTAGGTGGGAAACCTCCATTGTTCTGTAATATGTACATTGACCACCTTGACGAAGGCACCATATTCAAGTTTGATTATTGGATGCTCAAAAGTTTTGTGGGACCATTTCTCCCCTATAAATCATTTTCAACTTTATTTGAAGAGAATATGTGTGTGGAATGGTGGAAAGTGAAACAAGAAAATATAGAACATGTAGAACAATTAAAGCAAAAATAGGTGAATGGGTTCTTTTCAAAATCTTAGATACGCCTTTCAGTCACCAGTCTGTCTAGATATGTAGGGCTCTTATCTAATTTTCCCTTTGCTCTAAGTCGTTGGAAAAGATTCAGAATGTTTCCTCTTTTTGTTATTTTGCATCAGATCGACTATAAAAAAACAGGATGATATTTCCCATATTAACCCTATAGGCTAGCTGGGACACATATAGGAAAACAGGGAATTGCTACTTTAAGTCTTCCAATTATGCGGGCTTGAATGGAGATATTCATTCTTGTAGATGTGCTCATTTTCCTAAGAATATTTGTTTCAAATTAGGTAAAACCACCTGGCAGCCTATCCTTTTTCAATTAGGTCCTATCATATATGCATGCATAAAATAAAAGGAATATTATCCAAGTCCTCCACTACATACACTTTAGATTTTAAGCCATACTATGGTCAAGAATGTTGCTACTTTGTCGAAACAATGCTGAGATACATCTTTTGTTGATGGAGATTTCTCTATCAGATTGCCTAGATATAACTTGAAAGAAGAGAATCTTTTTATTTTATTTCTTTTCTTTTGGGCTTGAATTGACATATTTTTCCGGTAATTGGTGGAATTAAAGAAAGGACACAAACACACACAAAAAGAAATATTTTGGCCACCAAATTCAAACCTGTATTAGCGGAAAAGAGATAGAGACATAATCCTGGGGAGAGATGCTGAGAGCTACAATATTCAATGATATGCAGTAAAGACCATCTCCTTCACCAGATTCCCTTCTACTGAAATAAATATATATGTAAAACTGTTGCAATCGTGCCGGCAAAAAGCTTGATATAAACGTATTTGTTTTAGTCCATTTGTTAATATATAAATCACTTGTGTCATCTTTTTAAGAAAAGTACTTTTGAAAAAAGATGACACAAGCATATGTTGATGCTTAATAGTGTTGAAAAGATATCAAATCTTCAAATAGTTTGACATGTTATGTTAATAGATTATTAATTTAAATATCACACTTAATTAAATCACTATTTTGTAAAATATTATGAGAAGGGTATCTTGACAAGAAAATATTTCACATATTATGTCCATATTTCCCATAAACATACCATCCAGGTAATAAAATGTAACTTGAAAACTTAAAAAATAAAATTAAAGTTTATATGAAAACTATGGCATGTTTGTGAGTGCTTCTGAAATGGCTAAAAGTGTTATTTTGACAACGTTTGATAGAAAAATTTAAAAGTATTTCTGGGTCATAGAAACACTTTCTAAAGAACATGCTTCAGGGAGCACTCCCAAGAGAAAGCACTTGGATTAACAAGGACAAACGAGCTTGAGAGTTTGAGATCCATGGAACATTGAAGACAGTACGTTTAAACTGTGAGGGTGATGAAGGTGAATCATCACCTGATGGTGCAAGATGGCTTTCTCATGTCTGGTACAAACAAACTTTATGTCCCAATCAAGTACTACCTGAAAGCCTATGGATAATTTTATATAAAAAATACCTCAGCCTCCTTCAACAAATATTTGCTTTGACACTATATATATTGATAAAGGAAGAACAACTTGCGTGTGTGTGCATGTATCTATGCACCACTCAAAAGACCATGCATTCGTCAATGTAGGCACGTCGGCAAGGCAATTGATTAACTATATGCTTTTCTTTTTACTTTGTAATGACGCATTGCAAACATTTACTTATATTGAAACCTAATGCAATATGCACTTTTGTTTTCTTCATGTTAGCTAGAGTGCTTTCAAGTCAAAAATGGAATCCTTGCATTACGGTGATTTCCAATTAGTTTTAGGCAAGGAATAAAATATCGATGATATCGGAAATATCGGTAGTCCAAAAATACGGAAATTTCGATGGAAATATCGGGATATTATCGATATTTCGGTCTATATCGTCAATATTATCGATATTTTGGTTCATGGATATCTAAAATATCGATGGTATCGAAATATCGGTAGTCCAAAAATACGGAAATTTCGTAGAAATATCGAGGATATTATGGATATTTTATTCATTGGTTTTAGGTTAAATGCTCACATGATAACATTGTATCATATCAAATTATTCACATTTTGCACTCAAAAATTATTTAATGTTGTCCACGTGTTAGATTTGAGTGACCCCATATATGAGGAGGCGTGTTGAAAGTGTTATCATATATCGGAAATGGAAGGCTTGCGTGTGCATATATATATGCACCACTCAAAAGACCATACATTCGTCAAAAGGCACCTCGGCAATGCAATTGATTGATTATGCTTTTTTATGATAGGAATCTCTATTTGAGCTGGCACTATGGTTAGTTGTTAATCATCAGTTAGGCTATGGTTAGTTGAGAGTTGGTTAGGTTAACTCTATTTTAGCTGAGAAAATCTGTATTGAGGAGTTAGTTGAGAAATTGTATTATGGTTCTTTGTTAAGAAATAATATCATTGTTGTTCTTGAGATATTGAGTTAAGGTAGAAGGCAGATTCTATCATTTTACTTCGTAACGGTGCATTGTCACTATACCACACATAAATAGCGTGCCAAAAACACTATAAAAGGCTACGATAAAGCTATACAAAGCGTTGTGTCAGCCAACACTATAAAAGCCTCAACTATACGTTGGCCTTTTAATTGATCTTGGAATTCTTCAGTGATTGCCAATTGATTTTAGATTAAATGCTCACATTATGACATTGTATTAGAGCAAAATATTCATGTTTTGGACCCAACATTGAGCCAATGTTGTGGTGTTAGTTTTGAGTGACCCCACACGTGAGGGGGTGTATTGAGAGTGTTATCCTACATTGAAAGGGGAAATCTTGCATTAGTAGTTTAAATAATCTTGAGTGAATACTCACATTCTAATATTCAGGCACAGATCTTAGTATAGCCTAACCTGGACTACAGCCCCAGGGCTTTTATTTTTCTCAACTTAAAATATCATTTAGCCCAGCATGGACAAGAAATCAGTCGGATGCAAGAAGAAAGAACGAAGAGATGGACCAGACAGAGAGAGAAGAAAGAAAAGAAGAAGAAGAGAAGAAGAAGGAAAAAGAATAAAGGAAGGGAGAGAGAGAGAGAGAGAGAGGAAAAAGAGAGGGAGAGATTAAACAAACGGAAAGCAAGAGAGAGAAGAGGAAATAGAATAAAAAGAGAGGGGGAGACACGTGTTGGGATGGGATGTGTTTTTATTTTGTCAGGTGCACTGCCCAACAAAAGGTGATATTTTTATTTTATTTTTACTTCAATTACTTTTAAATATTTTTTTCTTTCTTTGTTTCTATTCAATCTCTTCCAAATATTTCAACAATATTATCAATAATTCCAACATTTTCTCTGTTTCAAATGTCGTAGAATAACAAAAATTCTAAATATTTGAAGAAAATATACTGAAAAAGAGTGCCTATATATATATATATATATATATATATATATTTTTTTTTTTTTTTTTAAGTAACAAACAAGGGCTTATAATTTACCCAAAAAAATTTAGCCTACCTCTACAAATATTCCTGAGTCCGCCATTGGTTATGAGTGAAGCGGTTGAGTGTAGGTTATCTCTAGTTTTTAGTTCCTACAATATGTTGTCCAAACCTAAAAATCTACAAAAACCCACCAAAATCCACTAAAATTCACCAAATTTTCTTAATACGTTTGTACTTAAGGTAAATTTAGCCCGCTGATTTGCAATTCTTGGGTTCGTCCTGCTAATATTTCATCTTTATTGCAAAGGACCACAAGTGTAGTAGTTTGGAGTAATTGCTCCATCAAATAAGGTCATAGGTTCTAATCCTAGTATTCATGTTGTGTATGTGAATTTAGTATATTATCGCCCCTCTAAGATCCTCCAAAAAATAATTCATCTTTCTTTGTCAAATTTTTTTTATTAATATTATGTACTTTTCAAGATTATTTATTGTGCCAAAAATGGTTAAAACGGAGAGGCCTTAAAACAACAACCGCACACAAGAATATGAGAACCCAAATCTCCACGATACTCAAAGCAATCACACAAAGACCTGTCCTCACCTTTATATATTTACATGTGGTATAAATGAGGCCCAAACCCTGGTACAAACAAATACCCCACTGAAAAGTCAAATACATACACATGGATAAGGGTCGGTTTGGTTCGTCAATTTTACAGTTTTTCTCTTCGCCTTACACATGCACATGCATCATGGTTGTGAAATCCGTATTTTAATCTCAATCCTATGTAAGTGTTGCTATTTTGTCTTAGGTCATTTTTTATTGTCTATTTTAGCAGAAAATCCGAATCCCTATTTCTAATACTAACAATTAGAATATTATGTAACGCTTTACTAAAGAAAAAACAACATTTTATAAGGCCATGCTGATTAACTATAGTAGGCTTAATGCACAGGCTTAATGCACATTAGTTAAAAAATGATAAGAAGTGTTGTATATGAGTTTTCATAAGAAAAAGTGAATAATAAATTATTTTTCTCGTGTTCTAGGGATTTACTAAACCTCTAAACAATGCAAAGGGAAAACTTTTTACATGAATGATTCTAACGATCAACAGCTAATGTGCCAACTTGATTAGGAATCCCCTTTGAAACTTTACCCCAATAAGAAAATACAAAAAGCATGTATTTGAAAATTTTACCCCAACAAGAAAAGAAACAACATGTGGTTGAGACTTGCGAGAAAGCAATGTATTGGAGTGAGCTAATTGTCCATAATTAAATCAATCATTTGATTGGAAAGTCACATACATCACAATCAATTCACATTATGTGCACAATTATTGTTATCACGTGTTCTCTCAACTCTCCCCAGTCAAAATTTGTGGATCCAGGATGTCCTTTGTCCTTTCATATATATAATTTTTTAACGGTTAATTGTCGATTTACTCTCTGAATTTGCACACTACTTTCAATTTGCAACCTCAACTTTTTATAAATAAAAAATTAAGTACACGAACTAATTTTTATCGCCAATTCACCATACCTTCTAAATCTCAACATTTCATCCAATTTGCCGTTGAATATGAGAATAAATTAGTCATTTTATATTTTAAAATAATTAAATAAACATAGGGAGAGAGAGAGAGAGAGAGAGAGAGAGAGAGAGAGGAGGCGGAAGGGGAGAAAGGTCTATTGGGGGGGTGAAAAAAATTAATGAGGGAGGGGTCTGTGCGATGGGAGGCTGGGTTCAGGGGTGAAAAAAACAGAATGGGGGAGGAGGAGGAGGGATTTGTGGGGTGGGGGATTGGTCTAGGGGTGGAGGGTGGTGGTCACATGGGGGAATTGGAGGAGAAGAAAACCTCGGGGGAGGGTTGGGTTCGGGGTGAAAAAACCTAAAGAGGGTCTGTGGGTGGGGGATTGGTCTGGGAGTGGAGGGTGGTGATCATGGGGGAATGGGAGGAGAATAAAAATCGGGGGAGAAGGGGAGCGCGCTGGGTTCGAGGGGTGAAAAAAACATAAGGGATGAGGTTGGGGGAGGGGTCTGTAGGCAAGGACGGATCCATAAAGGAGAAAAGGTGGTTAAGTGACGACTGCAACCTGTTTGATGAAAGTCCCCAAAGGAGTTGCTGTTCTATCTTGCTGCTGTTGCTGAGCGTGCAGAGCACGTCTTTTTTTTTCTAGCTAACTATTAATCTATGTGTTTTGCTTGTCCTAGCTAACTATTAAATTAAAACTGCTATTTTCCCTTGCTGGAAAAAAAAAAAAATTAGATCAAGCATTGTGAATACGATTAAATAAAAAGATCCAAAACAATCTTTGTTTTGGTGAGAATTTCGTATAGTTTTTATTCTCAATCCTACTGAAAATCTCAAAGGTTTCGTAAGTCATCCGTTCTTTGATCTGGTTGATACATATTTGTATTTTGTATTTTTCTCTATTTCAATTAAAGAACTTGTGGAATAAGTAGGGACAAGGAAAAGAGATGAATTAGAAAGGGGATAAGCTTTAAACCCAGAATTATTCTCATCTTCAATCCAATCGACTCGCTAAAAATTATGAAGGGACCATATGGTGATTTGAGTACTGAAAATTGTCATAAGGAGTGGACAATGGGTGGATGAGTCTGAAGAGAAATTGAAAATGGAAGAGGAGACACAATTTGAAAATGAAAGAAGAAGAACAGAAATTGAGAATGGAAGAAGACGATAAGGATGGATAAAGAAGAAGGGAATAAGAAGGCAAGGTGAGAGAAAATGGTATTAAACTTAGAGTAATGCTAGGATTACAACATTTTTACATACCACATTGATACCACCTCTCTAATAGAGGTGGAGCCCACCAATACAATAGGGCCCACCTCTATTAGAGAGGTGGTATCAATGTGGTATGCAAAAATATGGTAAGACTAGCATTTTTCTTAAACTTATATGGAGATGTGGAAAACATAATTACAGAGGGAGAAAATGAGATGGGAAAGTAAATCAAAAATTAATTTCAAAATATAATTAGTTTGTTTGATCTTAATGACTCATTATAGCCTAATCTGATGATTAAAAATTTGTGTCAAAACTTGTGTAAAAAACGCTATCACATTAGCACAAAAGCATGCATACCACGTTTCTGAAGGTGCAAGTGAAGGGGATTGAGGTTAGGGGTTTATGACTATAGATGTGATATTATTGAAATGTCTTTATAAATGATAGAATCGATAACACAATCTATAAAATCACAAAAATTTGTTGGTTCTGCTGCATTAGTCTCCATTAATTTACATCTGTGTCAACATATGCCACTTTGTCAAGCCTTTGAAAGATATGATCTAAGAGCATCCACAATGGGCTCCCTAAACCACCTCCTTAGACAAATTTTAGAGAGGAATTAGAAAAATACAACTCCAACCATACTTCCCATCCACCTCCTAAAATAGGGAGACATTTATGAGCTCCTAAATCTGAGGAGAGATAAAGGACTTCTAGTGGCTCCATATAATTTAATGCTACTTTATTTAATGAGTATTTCAAACCTTTAATTAATGTTAATTATTTTTTATATTATTTTTTAATAGAGATGGACCAATTAAAAAAGTTATAGCATTTATGACTTCCTAAACTAGAGAGTATGATTGGAGTTTAAATTTTATAGAGAGCTCATAAAATAACTTTTATATGTTTTTAGCTAAAATTTAACCAAAAAATAGAGAGCATGATTGTGGATGCTCTAACATAAGAGATTTTGGATTGTCATTTTTGTGTTAGGCATTTGTAGACATAGGCCAAACAATATAGGGTAAAATATTTTGTGATATATTTTTATTCTCCAAAGAGATGTATTTATAATACAAGTGGGTAAACCCTAGTAGGGTTATACAAGGAAAATAAAATAAAATTCTAATTACAAGAAATTTGTACAACAAAGAAATAAATAAAATACTAATAGAATAGGAAAATAAATCCTAATAGGATAAGACCTCACCAACACTCCTCCTCAAGTTGGAGCAATGATGTCACGCATGCCCAACTTGTTAAGCGAGTTGAGAAAGGCACTGGTAGAAATTCGTAAGAACATCCGCCAATTGATACTCAGAACATATGAATGGAAAAGAAACAATCTCATCATCCAACTTCTCTTTAATAAAATGTCGATCAACTTCCACATGCTTCGTACGATCATGTTGCACAGGGTTATGAGCAATTACAATTGCAGCCTTATTATCACAATATAAATCCATGGGTTTCCGTGGCCCAAACTCAAAGTCTCTCAATAATCTCCTCAACCACAATAACTCGCACACCCCTTGAGCCATCCAATGGTACTCGACTTCTGCACTTGATTGGGCCACCACTTTTTGTTTCTTACTTCTCCAAGTAACAAGATTACCACCAATGAAAGTGAAATATCCATAAGTAGAATGCCTATCAATAATTGAACTAGCCCAATCAACATTTGTATACCCTTCCACATTCATATGGCCATATTTAGAAAATAATAATCCTTTTCCAGGTGTCACCTTTAGATATCTTAAAATACAAATCACAGCACTCATATGATCTTCACTAGGAGAATGCATAAACTGACTCACGACACTCACTGCATATGCTATATCAAGACATGTGTGAGCTAAATAAATCAACTTCCCCACAAGTCATTGATAATGCTCTTTATCAGTAGGAACTAGATCAGGATACAACCACAGCTTGTGATTCTGCTCACTTGGGGTATCAATAGGTTTACAATCCAACATTTCAGTTTCTGCAAGCAAATCCAACACATACTTTCTTTGGGGTAAAAAATACCATGTTTAGATCTAATAACTTCAATCCTAAGAAAGTACTTTAAATCACCCAATGACATCATCTCAAACTTGAAGCCAAATACTTCTGGAGACTTTGCATTTCTGCCTGATCATCTCCAGTCATAATCATATCATCAACATAAATAATTAGAGGTGTCAATTTATCTTTGTAGCGCTTCAAAAACAAGGTATGATCTAAGTTACTCTTTACATAGCCAAATTTCTTCATAGATGCCACAAACCTTCCAAACCATGCCCTAAGAGACTGGTTCAATCCATACAAGAACTTTCGTAGTCTACACACAACACCTTCCTTAGAGGCCACAGGAATACCAGAAGGAAGATCCATGTATATTTCTTCCTTGAGGTCACCATGTAGGAACGCATTTTTGACATCAAACTGCAACAAGGGCCAATCACGATTAGCAACGATGGACAATAGTACACGCACATTATTGAGTTTTTCCACTAGAGCAAAGGTCTCTAAGTAATCCACTCAATTGGTTTGAGTATAACCCTTTGCTACCAATCTAGCTTTGTATCGGTCAATGGAGCCATCCGCCTTATGCTTCAAAGTAAACACATATCTACATCCAACAACTTTCTTCCCTCGTGGCAAAGGAACTAAATCTCAAGTTTCATTCTTGTTTAAAGCTTCCATTTCAACATTCCTAGCATCCATCCACTTGGGATCAGAAAGAGCATCATGTAACTTATTTGGCACACGTACACTATATAATTGACATAAATATGATGCACATGACTTAGATAAAAGATGAGTTGTCACATAATGGGTAATGAGATATTTAGACTTGACATGTATATCAGGTGAATATTGTATTTTAGGTATTCCACGAGTGGTACGTGGGGGCAACTCATAGCTTGGCATAGATAGATCATCAAAGATTACCTCACTTGTTTCACTATCACAATTTGATTGGAGCGATAATAGGATAGAGGGAGGACTTGTATTGAACTTAGCTACACACGGATCGCAAGGATCACTAACATTTTTTCCAGGTTGTAGATTGAAACAGTCTCATCAGAGATTACCAGTCATTTCGGATCCGAGAGCACAATCATCAGTTCCAGGCTTTGGCGATCAAGGTTGTTTGACCCTAGAGCACAATTATCAGTTCCAGGCTTTGGCTACTGTCTCGCGACCGTCATTTCAGACCGGAGATCACAATTATCAGTTCCAGGCTTTGGTGACCGGTCGTAGCAACCGGTCGTTTTCGTTGTGAGAGTAACATCTTCAACCTCTTCAACCATATCATTCTGCAATTCAAGTCCAAGTTTCTCCAATCCAAGACTCTCCAATTCACTCCCCTTCTCCCCCTGAATTGGAGATGAGGGAGAGACATAATAGGGCACTTCTTCATGGAAAGTTATGTCCAAAGTGACATACATCTTCTGGGTAGGCGGATGATAGTACTTGTAACTCTTCTGAGTAGACGAGTAACCAATAAAGACACATCGCAGAGCACAAGAGTCAAGTTTACTCCGTTGATGAGAGTAGACATGAACATATACAACACACCCAAAGACTTTAGGTGGCAACTTAGAGATGGAGACATGTGAAACATGGTCACCAAGCACATCAAGCGGAGTGCAAAAGTCGTGAACACGGCTAGGAGTACGGTTTATCAAATATGCAGCATACATAATAGCATGCCCCCAAAGGTGATGAGGAACAGATATATCCAAGATGAGGGAGCGAGCAACTACAATCAATTGGCAGTTCTTCCTTTCAGACAAGCCATTTTATTGAAGGGTAAAAGGAGTGGTTGTTTGATGTCCTATCCCGCTAAGAGACATCTTAAAATCCAAAGAAGTCTCTCGTATTCTATTTTAAGGGATTATGGCAATCGATTTAAATAGTGGGATGAGCCATAAAATTTTAAAGACCCGAAATCTATGGCTTTAATTAAACAATCTAATTTAATTTCCGCTATGTTTGTAGATACTTCTATAGAACCCCATCCATAACACATTACACAACAAGCCTCGATGAACCATATAATATCAAAAGGGATTAGCTTCCATAAGAATGCTAAAAGGAAGAAGAGATGTAATCTACATCTTTCATGCACTAGGGACAAAACTTAGGAAGAGAACAATTTTGTCCTTGAGTCAGTAATGGCAGTTGAAACTTCCACTTGGATAATGGATTCAAGAGCTAGTAGACACAATACATTGCAAGGTCTAGCAAATCATAGGAAGTTATCAAAAAGGTAGTGCTACGTGTGACGGCCTGAAAAATTCCATAATATTTTTACGTGCACAATAAAAATTGAACGGTCCATTTTGAGGTAAGTGACATTTTTTCAAAGTAAATATTGCCATTATGTTTGAGATTAACATATTTCGAAATTATGAAGTCAAAATTTTGGTGTTTTGACTTCATAAAAAATAGTAGACGTTGATACGAGCTTGTGAAATGAACAAGGTGCAAAGGTTTTCAAATAGTTTTATAAAAAAGTGGCCACCCCGACGGATGAAATGAACAAGGTGGCCGATAACTATCCTGTCATCACACATGAGGAATAAAAATCAGCACATGCATGCAAATCCTGGCAACTGCACAAGAACCCTCCCATATTTGTGTAGGCATATCCTGGCAACAACACGGTTCGAGCGTCCCGAAGCATGTGTGTGCAAGTCGTACGAGCGTAGACTAAACCAAAGGCAACAAGGGTAGTCTAACCATGTTTGAAGACATCTCATTTCTCAAGGCAACTAATATTCCAAAGGCAACTGACCGTACACTTGTGCAGATAAGGAACATGTAGGCAATATCCTGGCACTACACATGCAAAACATGTCAGCATGTGAGGAAAATCCTGGCAAACGCACATAAACAACTCTCCAATTCATGTGCGTGCATATCCTACCAAACTAGCATGTTGAGCGCCCCCTAAAGACATATGAATTTCTTAAGGCAACCATATTTCCAAATGCAACAACTAGGGTACCTATGGTGGGTTTTAAAACCCTTCCTGAACAAGTTCTAAAACCATTTCCCATATCTTTTCTCAAATCCAGTCCTCAAACCGTTCTCAACTTTCCTAGCTATTATCATTTATCAACATACATAAACATTTAAAGTCACTTCAAACCAAAATTGTATAATAAATCATAAACAATATGCTTGGAAGACCCACCATTTAGGCCAATTGGACTTGCGAGGCCCACGACCTCTAATGTTTGATCCGAATGTTCCTATAGCTCCACTAAGGTCCACTAATTGCGTCCCAAAATTTCCATCCCTATCCGACGCTTGGATTGACATCAATCAATAAACCTAAACCTAGAATAGTCGATGCAAAGGATCCAAACATCTGATTCTAGATCTCGTTGTAACATCCTGACCCGATTTCACTATTCAATCCCAATTGTTTATTCAATTAAATAATTTTGGTGAAATTACAGCTTTTGCCACGGATTAAGGGTATTTTAGGCACTTTAAATTTCCAAAAGAATTTGGGAAATTGAGTTGTGCCGTTGTCGTCGGCCTTTCGTCGAAACGAGTTCGTGGATATGCGGTACAATTAATTCGGTTTGTAACGATCGAGAAGCGATTAGAAGAAAAAAAAAAAAAAAAAAAAAAAAAAAACGGAATTTCAGGAATTTACTGTGGCGGCTACAGTAGCTACAAAAAACGCTCTGATAGCAGCGTCTCCTTCTTCTTCCCCGATTCTTCCTTCTTCTCCTCATTTTTCTCTCCTCCCATGGCAGCCACTTTGATCACGTGATATCTCCCTCCACAAGTGTCCGTTTCTGGAGTGATTCCAATTAAGCTAAATCTTCGTCTCTTCCTCCTCTACAAAGCCTGTCCATTCCCAGCTCAGAAACCCACGGATTTTAAACTGAGCGACTGAAAGTTCACTGGTTACCGAACTTTCCGGCGAGTTCTCCGCGACTCCGGCAACCGTTTGGGTCGAGTGAGGTATGAAACTTCATCTAATCTTCATACTCTATCCATTTATGTATGTATTGTAGATTGGTTTCAAGCCTAGGTTGTTCGATTTAGAAACCCATATTAGCCGGCTTGAGTTGAATTTCCGGCCACTTTGCCGCCAAACTAGGTGTTGCTGTAGTTGAATAAGTTGCTCCACTAGTTGAGTTGAACCTATATGCAGTCTTGACCCTTGGTTTGAAGTTTTTCCTGGTCACGAATTACTATGCACACCCAATTCCGGCGAGTTTCGGGGCACTGTTGTGGTGGTGCATTGTGTCCCAAAATGTTCCTCATGTCAGTCCCCGAGCATGTAGGCGTGCTCGGATTCCAATTTGGTTATCGTTTGACGGTGAGCATTTACGCCATTATGCGTTATCCTGGTTCGATATGTTCGCCGTTGGATCGGTCCCATTTCCAAGTATGTTGTTCCCGTACCTCTAGGATCGTGTAGGAACAAACGGATCAAGAATCGGAGTCCGGATACTCCAATCATTAACCCTAGGGTTGGGTAACCCGATTCTGCGTCCCGGTCGTGCGATTGTCGCAGCTCGAAACGCACTTTGATCGAGACCAAACTTTCGGGACGTATTCTCTAAGTCGTAGTGAACCGTAGGAACTTTCGGATCTAAGTTTGGAGGTCATGGTACCACGGGTCCGGTTTGACCTAGTCGGGTCGCTGTTTGACCAAGTTTGACCAGGGTTGACCGAGGGTCTCCGAGGTCGCCTTGCCGTGTAGTTGACTTTGTTGGACTTCTAGGAATGTCCGAACCTTTGGATGTAGTGGGCCCAGACGGGCCCGGTTGACCAAAAGTGTTTGACGCCGATTGACCGTGAGTCTTCCGAGGTAGTCCCACATATTGAAAGCGTAGTTTGACTCTAGAAAATCCCCGATAGTCGTGTACGCTTACTTTGAGACCCGAGAACTAGTTTCTTGAGTTAAAGTTTGCTGTTGGGTGCAGCATTATTAATTAAACCGTTTATTCTCCAAATGTCACAGCTTCGTACTAGGAAGAAAAGCTCTCTAAGGATTGAGCGCTGGACTTGTTGTGAGTGGACATTTATTTTGAACAAGCATATTTTTAAAGAATGAATTGCAATGCATATGAAATGATTTATTTTGATGATTGGGATTTCAAATATTGTTTAAGTCTTGGACTTGATTTTTGATGGAACTATCGGGAAATTTATGCATATAAAACTAGTCACTTTGACTAAGGGTTTTAATGATATTTTGAATCTTGGATAGAATATTTTGTGAGGTTATTTGGAATTTAAATTATATTCAAAGTTTATGCATGTTTTGGAGTCCTGGTTTATTTGTGGGACATTGAAGGTTATACATTTAATTAAATATTTTTGAGTATTGAATTTGGGACAGGACAATGTCCGGTAATCTTTGTATACAGTTTGGGTATGGTGAAATACCCGGGAATTTCTTGGAAGTTTTATATTTGGAAAAATTGAGGATTTATTGTCATGTTGGTTTTCAGAATTATTTATATTGGTTACTTTGATCTTGGAATTTTTATATTGTTTTAAATCAAGGAATTTTCTATTTACTTTAATATCTGAAATTTGTTAAGAAAATGTGAATTTTATGTTTTTGGGAATTTATAATTTATATCTTATATTTTATATTTATACGTTGATTAAATCTTTTGGGTCTTGGATTTCTTGTTTTTAAGAAATTCTATTTACATTCGATTATGGAGTTATATATATATTTGTTTCAATTATGGAACTTAGTTATTTGTTTCAAGTTTGGAATTGGTATTATATGGATTATTTGGGTTATATTTGATATTGGAAGTTTATGTATACTTTGGGTTACGAATATATATATATATATGTTGAGACAATGGTGTCTATATTCTTATGGTATATATTTTGGGTGTCAATTATGAACGATTGTAACGTCCGATATTATTGTGTTCGGGTTTGGAGTACGGGCTGAATACCCTGGTATTTAGGTATGTCGGGGATTATGTATATTAGATGGAGTGCTATTAGCACCACTTATGTACCTGATCTGCTTGAAATGGATACGAGGATAAAGGAAATCGGTTCACCCTTGGTGTTCTGTAGGCCCAATGCCCAAGGCGATCTGGCCTCAGCGTAGGACTTTATTCACCTGCACATTATTGAGGTATTTTCTTTTGTGCATGTCTCGGAGTTAGTCCCCGATTAGGGACGGCTTGTTCCCTGGCTACGTGGTTGTGAAGGAATTTTTCTCCACGTGGTCAGTCAACAATCCCTTGTTGGATTGTTTCCCTGTACAAGTATTGGTCTAAGAGTCTTACTATTTATATATAATATATATATATATATATATATATATATATATATACGTATTACTATAATTCCTTTCTTATTTTCTTTTAAGTGAGGATCCTTCCTTGCTTCTTGTGCCCTACGGGCATTGCGTCGAAACAGCTTGGTTGGGAATTTGGGGTTTTCTTGGTTTCAAGTCGTTTTGGTTATTTAAATACATTTCTTTGGGATTTCTATGGTTTTATATTTATGTTTTATATATGTGTGTGTGTACGAATTAGTGTGGGTGTGTCTATGGATTTTATTTCCGGGTTGGTTTTATTTGAATATGTGCAACGGTGATGCACAGTCTGATTTTAAGTTAAGGTTTGAATGGGATGGGTTCCGGGAAAAAGGGAGTTATTCAAGATTGCTGTATTTTACTTAAATGAGGAATTTTGGATGGATTCAATTCCATGGTTTTATTTTTTGAGAATTTAATGTTCAAGTTGTGGTTTCCAAGAATTTTACGGAAGTAGCAAAGCTACGAGTTTTCTTTATGGTATTTCAAGGTACAAATTTATTAGAATTGTTTTCAAGTACTGCTCCTATAAATATGTATGTGTTTATACAAGGATTTTTATTGCATAACACTTGTCATTATTTGCGAAAAACAGAGGGGGTTATGATGTTCTTTGAAAAAGGAGATTTAAAGTTTGATTTTCGTCCACTCACATTTTCTGTTTTGCCCCCTGTACTAGATCCCGAGGTCAAGACCACCACGTCGAGGCATCACGCTAACGGCTCTGTAGGAGTTTTCTTGTATTTATACTCTGCTAAACTTTACTCGGTTGTAAGTTTAAATTTCTTTAGATTGCTCCGTAGTGCTCACCTAGGATTGAGGTAGAGGCTAGAGGCCCTCCCTATTAACTGTGGTATACTGCTTTGTGCATCTTTCTTGTTGGGAAATTCTCTCTGTTTTTAACAGGTGGAAAGTTTTGGGAAACTCCGTTTTTCAGGGAGACTCTGTCGAATTTTCGCAGAAATCAACTCACCTATTTCCTTAAACCAAGGTTAAGGAGCGTTTTAGTAAAGTAAGTTCTGCGTCGGGTAGTGTCTCGACGGGAGCGGGGTTGGACACGAGTTCGAGGGGGAATTCGGTCCACTCATCATCCGTAAGTTCCTATAGGACCCTAGAGGTCCAAGGAACGACATATTCTAAAATGAGACTGATCCGATTGTCCGATCATAATGAACCCGAAAATCACATAATAGGCGAAATTCTGATTTGTCGGTCCACGATGGAATCTCGTATTATCCGAGCATATCATCGTGCTCAGACAACGTGGAGATAATTCTAGAACCAAAATAGGCCGCCACAATGAGGCACACGCGCCGCCACTCGCCGCCAATAGTGGTGGGTATCTTGAGCCAAATCACTAGCAAATACCTATACCAATAGATCAAGCACATCTATGGGCTTGTTTTTGGTTCTTGGACCACGACCAAAAAGTGGCCATAGTGGCCTGAAAAGCAGCCAAAATCGCCGGATTCAAAGGGTGTCTAAATAAAATTTTGAAACTCCAAAATTGACCAAACATACTTACACCAATAGCTAGATCATGAAGAGAGGATGAATTTCCATACATGGATCAACGGTCGCCGGAAACGCCATTAACAATGGCGAAAAGCTTTGAAACCCTCGGAGGTTTGAGAGCTCGAAATGGCATCATGTGGGGCGAGGGTGGCTGGGTCTTGGCCTAAACGTGGTCGCCGATCCATGCTGGTCATTTTTGACCAGTCTCGTTGTCGGAGATGGCCAACGAGAAGTCAAACAGAGACTGTGTCGCGAGAGACCAAAACATCGTAGAGAGGAGAGAGAAAAGTGGGGCTCATGATTGGGCCAGCTGTCTCGATTTTTAATCAATCAACTTCTACAAATGTACAGTTGTGCCAATGTACTTCAATAAATCAAAACATCTTCGCTTCAACTCTGATTTGGGCCTACTACATGTCTATGAACTCGTGAGCTCGAGCACTAGGCAATGGAACCAATGAAATTTTCAAAACTAGTCCCGAACAAAGAGTGAACCCTAAACCACTTATAAAGCCTAGGGGCAAAATCGTCATTTCAATTTAAAATTTTGAAAATTAAATTAATTTTGGGACGGGATGTTACAACGACCTTGCTAACCTCCAAATTTGAGGTGGTTGACGTAAAATTTTGAGGCCAATCTCTACCTCTCTTTCTATCTCTTCTTGCTGGGCTCCAATGTGGCTGATGCAAAGAGAGAGAAAGAGAGGGATAGAGGAGAGTAAGTCAAAAGAGAGAGAAATATAGGGAGTTTGAGTTTGACTGTAGGAGAAAAAGAGAGCTGGTGCACACAGACACAGAGAGAGAGAGAGAGAGAGAAAGGGGAAAGAAAGGTAAATATGAAAGAGAAGAAAGGGGGGTTTGGTAAGCGGCAGCGGATGTTGGAGCAGAGGGTGGCGGTGGGCAGTGATGGAGCTATGCCAAGGCCTGCAGTGGCCTTGGCCCCTTCAAAAATTTAACAAACCATTATGTTTGTGCTTGCATTAGAAAGGTTTAGTAAAAATTGGGTAATAAAATAAGCTTGTGGCCCCACCACAATAAAGAAAAGTTGAGGTTTTCGTCTCCAACTAAAAGGCTAAGATAGTTTCAGGGCCCACCAATATATTTATTTTAAAAAATTGAAAGAGTAAGAGATTAAGTTACTTTCGTAAAAAAAATGGTCATTATCTAATAGGCCCTTGCAACTCTAATAGTTTATACAAAAATTCATCTACATATTTACTTCCAACCAAAACCCAATTTTGAAAATGGATGCCATGAAGGATAAAAGTTGCCCATTTCTTATTACTTATTTACAAAACCCTGCCATTTTTGTTATCCAGCGATTTTTCCTAAACAATCCCTAATATCTAGCCTTTCCATTATTATGGTGTTGCTGGACTCAACAAATGAAAACATTCTCATAATACATATAATATATGTTTGTTCATAAATAATATTTATATATAGCTATACATATAAACCATAATTACATATAATGTATATATTAAAATTAATGTATATATTGGATGTCGTATAATGTAGGTAATTTACCTATACATATTTTCATAGTAGGTATATTATTCAAATGGTAGGTATATTGGATGACATATAATACCTAAATCCTAATCGTAAGTACATTAAAATTAATGTAGGTATATTGGATGTCGTATAATGTAGGTATATTGGAACAGATAATTATGAACACTTTTTATAAATTAAAAACAGGTACACTATTCATACTAGGTAAATTATATTTTTCATAAAACAAACAATAAAAAGATTATTAGTTATTTTTCATAGAACAAGTAATAGGTACATTATTTTTTCAACATAATTAGTATGTATAGTATTATTCATAAACAATTATAAAGTAGATTATTAGTCATGTATAACTCATAAAAAGAAAATAACATAAACATTTTTATTAAACAAACCGATTACCTAAATCTGTATTTATTGTTAAATTTAAAAAAATGTTTCCAAATTAATTTCTACATCTATTACAACTATTGATCGGTGCATAATTACATATCATTTTGTACCATTCTAACTTATGATTTGGTTATGTTTTTGAGTTAAACTTGTGCTTTTAATTTATTTTGTGTTTGTTTCAGTGTAATAAGCTTATGACTCACTAAATGCATTTGGAGACAAGTTAGCTCAAAACGGTGTATGCAGATCAGTCAACTTCACGGATTGGACTGTACTTGCTCAGGAAGAACCAGATAATGAACCATACGTCATTGGAAAGATACGGAAGTCTAGTTTCTGAAGAATTTTACGGTTCATGATTCCAGTCTTCTAGATGAAGTTATGCAAGTTTGGGCAACTTAAGGTCAAATTCGGCAGCATCTGCGTTACTGGGCCAAAAATGACTTTTGAAGGCCTTCCCGATTTTTCCTTGAGTTGGGCTGCATATGCTTAGAAAGATAAGACAAAGAGCTTCAAGATCCATATTTTTCCAGATTTGTTAGAGTGAAGGAACAAGCCCAAATTGAGCCCACAAGCTGACTGCAAATTGCTTGGTCATGATTAGCTATGCATGTGCTATTGTTGATAGTGAGGAAGAAGCATGTTTATTTGTCATAATTGAAGTAGGTTGTGTAAGAAATAAAGAAAGCAAAAGCATCAAGTGGGAACTAGCCAAATGATGAAAGGAGATGGATGCTCATGTGAACTTGAGGTGGCTATGCAACTTGTTGTCAAAAGAAGAATATTGGCATGTGAGTTTGATGCTTTCCTTCTCCTATAAATAGGAGGCAGCTAACCTTCAAACACACACCCCAAGGGGGAGCTCTCAAACATCTCTCTAGAGCTCCTCTCCTTCTCTCCCTCAAATTCTCTTAGTTTTCTTTTAGTTCTCAATTGTTTGTAACAAAACCATTTTGCTTTTTAGTTTTAATTTATTTTCCATTGTAATGTAATTTCTTTTCTTTAGTTTTCAAGTTTAATTAGCTTCAAGTTTCAATTATAGTTCTTGTTCTTATTCATTATGCTTATAAGTTAATATGCTTGTTTGAATGAATAATCACCATTAAAACTTGTATGTTAGCTATCTTGGTTTGAATTAAGAGTAGACACCATGCATTAATTCAAATTGAACTATGAATAGGAAGAGTATGTATGGACATTCGTCAACATGGATTAGATACATGCTTGGTTGTTTAAAACATTCTTCTTTGCTTAATGGATTTCTAATGCTTAATTTAGGTTCGACAAGAAGGATCTAATTAGGGAATTAGGAATACAAGGTTAGGGACCAAACACCATGGCTTAATCATACTTTAGCTAGAATCAATCTAAGAATATAAATTGAACTTGGTAACTAATTTGCTTGAGTTAATTTCTTTTCTTTCTTTCTTGTTTTATTTATTCTCTTTTGGTTTTCTATTTTGTGCAGGGAATCAAATTGAATCAATCTATCATCAATCCTCGTGGGATCGACTCGTACTTACACAAGCTATACTATCCAACGCCTCGTGGCACTTGCGAGTTAACAAAAAGGGAGAGAAGGCAGCTTCAATCTTAAGGATAGGAAGTATGGAGTAGTGGGAGGAGTAGCGACCTCCAAATGCATCTATGCTCGACCTAATCGCATCAAGGGGGAGTATCCAATCCTTTCTCTTTACTTGTATTGTTATTATTTTAGTAATTTTAATTTTCTGTTTCTTTTATAATTTAAAAAAATTAAAAGATTTTCATATGAGTGACTTTTGGTAACTCCAGCAACTTCCGTCTATGCAAAGTGTCTAGGAGTTCTTTAGGCGACACCTTCCGGTGTCTAAGAAGTTTGGGTTTTAAGCGGGACCATTGTGACCCCTCAACCTTCCCGGAACCCCTGGTCATGTGTTTACGAGGCCCTTAACCTGGTCATCCTGTAGTTGCTTGTATAATTGTGTGTTCTTAAATTAAATTATTATTTTTTACAATAATGGTTTAGCTTAAATAAAAATTTAAGTTTGAGTATTGTATTCTTGCTTAAATAATAATTACAAAAAAATAAAAATTTTAAAAAATAAATAAATTAAATTGCAATTTGGAACTTCTTTGTTTTCTTTTCTGCTTAGTTGTTTTCTTAAAGTTAGTCTCTGTTTTTATTTTTTTGTATTATTTTTATTTTTAGTTTTAGTTTTGTGGTGTGGTTAGTTAGTATTTTCTAAGTGTTAAAAAATAAAATAATTTTAAAAAAAATTCACTTCAAACCAGTAGCATTACAACAAAAAACAAAAAAACAAAAAAAAACAAAAAAATACAAAAAAATACAAAAATACAAAATACAAATAAATAAAACTTCTTGTTCTTCTTCTTTTTCTTCTTCTTCTTCTTCATCATCTTCATCACACGGCCAAGATCAAGATCATCATGGCACGCTTCCCGATTCCAAAATTGGAAACTTAGCGATACGGGCTGTCATCCTTTGGGTCTTCACGCACCTCTTGGGGCCCATCACTTGAGCTCCCAAAGATCGCAGCGCATGGCTGCACTCTTGGCTTGAGCACCACTTGTCTCGTGCTCTGGTTTGCTTGCGCTTACCCGTCGCCCAATAGACTCGGCGTGCATGTCTTTGGCGTGCAAATCTACCACCATCGATGATAGTCGCTTATTCTATTCGCTCGCAAACCTTCTAGCCGACGTCGATTAAACTCCACCATCCTTGTCCGCTCCTTTTCAAGTCCCTTATAATGCCTTGACAATCCTCAACCACATTCCGATGCGATCCATGCGAGCCTTTACTAGCTCCAACTCACGGATTTCGCCAATTGGCGATAACCCAGCCATGATAGTGGTCGTGTTTTGTGCGGCCATGGCATCACTCACGATTCGATTGTCACACTTTGCGCCGAGCACTCGTGCATCTCTAGAGTCACTAAACTCCTTGCGACTCCAAGGGCAACCGTTGTCCATGAGTATTGTGTCATTGACCGTCACGGGCCCTCTGTCTTGAGCCAAAATAGGGCATCCACGTTGGTGCTTGCTCCTTGACTCGACGTGGAATTGGTTGAGCTAGGTTAAGATCGGTGAAAATGGGAAAGGAGACGACATTTCTTTTCCGATTTCTTTTCTTTTTCTCTTCTCTCTTCTTTCTCTTTCCCTCTCTCTTTTCTTCTTTCTTTCTCTCTTCCGTGTGGCTGTAATTTTTGTTTTTCTCCCTTAGTTTCCTTTTATAGATATCAAACCCTAGCACCACTCAAGCTCCACAGCCTTCCGGCTTTCCCGTCCCCAAATAATTTGTCGCGACGCACCTTTTCCGAACGAACGCGTTCAACAAAGTCGTCTCGACTTTTCATGGCCCGTAATTTTCGCGCTTGTGCTCTGACGCTCTATGTGTCGACACGTGGCTTTTGCTTCGTTGCAGACATAACGGACCCTCGTTTCAGAATCCACGAAATTCCACGTTTCAAAAATAAATAAACAAAAACAAAAACAAAAAATTTTAAATTTTAAATTTTTTAAAAAAATTTAAAAACGTGTGGGCTTGAATTCATTGTGGGTCAGATTTCACGATGGTTTGGGTTTGAAATTGTGGGCTTTGGGCTTCAATTTTTTGGTTTCAATTTGCGTAAGCTTGTGTTTTGGGCTTTCATTTGTTTGTTTTATTTAATTTTATTTTTTTATTCGTTTGGTTGTTTTGCAATTTTTATTTTGTATTTTAATTATTGTATTTTGTGATATTTATTTGCTTTAATACCTTTCAATTGTTGTTATGACATTACTTGTGCTGTAATTTTTAAACATTGAGGACAATGTTCATTTCTAAGTTTGGGGGTATTAGAGTTGTAGCAAGTAAATTTGGTTTTTCTTAAAAAAATTAAAAAAAGAAAAATCTTGTTTTTCTTTTTATTTTAGTCTTGCTTTGTTTTTTATTTTTTATTTTGAGTCACTTTCCGAACACATATGATGAGATTGTGATAAATGTTTGCATGACTTAAATGAAAATTGGATTTCTTTTTATTTTTAAAAAAATTTAATAAAATTTTAAAACTTTTGGCATCGTTCTAGCATGATATACGAAACCCTCTTTACACTTGCCATTTGTCTCATAATTTTCTAATTAAAGGATTTGCATGATCCAAAGAATTGTATCAAGCATAAATTAAACTTGTATAACCATATAATGTGAGTTTTTGAGCCTTGTGCTTCATTTCATGAGTGTTATACACATATTCTTATTTTCTTGTCATCTAAGTTGTTGTTTGATCTCATTATTCATTGAATTGGTTTGAGCACTTAAAAGTCATTCATTCATATTCAATTTAATTACATGACATTTAAGAAATGATATTAAGGCCCTCTTTGGATCGTTTGTGCCTTTCAAGCTAACCTTATGCATGCTTAAGCATGATTTTCCATTGTTAACCATTTTGAGCCTACATGTAAACCTTTTCTTTCTTTTAACCAATTATATTTCCTCACCTTAGCCTGAAAAACAATTATTTACCTTTCTAAGGAACTCTTGAGCTTTTATTGGGATGTGTTTTTCATACTAAGTTTTGGAAGAGGAGTGTTACATTGAAAAAGAAAAAAATTTTGAAGCCCACAATTGGTGAAAGAAAAGAGAAAAGTTGTGATTAAGTGGTGGTTGAATGAAATTTCATTTTTGAGTTTCTTTATTGGCCTCAAAATAAATTGGTGGTTGTTCAATTAAAAGAAAGGAGTGTGAATCCTTATAAATGGAGGTATAAGGAGTTTTGAAAAAAAAAATAAAAATAAAAATCCTCATTGTGATGATTCAAGTCTTGGAAACAATTGTTTTATGCTCTTACATTTTGAGTTCCTTGGACTTTGTTTTATCCATACCTTTCATTTCTTACTCACCTTACACCTTTGGCCTCATTACAACCTATGACAAAGACCTAAATTGATCCTAAATGTCATGTGATTGAATTGCATCCATTTTCTACTTTTAAGTGTTTGGCATCCTTCTTGAGATCATATTAATGCAAGTTCTTCATCTTTCTATTTCAGTTAAGTCCTTATGGTTTAACTCTAATCTTATGTTTATAACCGAGTGATGCATTGTAGCCCTATTCCGAGTGATTCATTTGTGAGAGGACAACTTGGTGAGATTTGAAGTTGAATTTGTGCTTTGTATGATTTTTGAAATTGTGTGAAAACTAAGATTGAGAATTTGTTGCATTTGGCTATCACACTACTACACTTTGAGCATGTTATGTTTTACTGCCACATTGTGAATAATGTCTAAAAATGAGCTTTTATTGTTAAAACTTTTGAGTCATGTGCATGAGTCATTTCTCTTAAATGTTCGGAAATAATGTTTTGTTTTTGTTTTTGTTTTCTAACTACTTTGTTTTTGTAGAGTCGGTGCGGCGTTTGTGGGTATCGTATCTGTTAAACCCTCAGGAGACACAACTCCTCCTACTAGGGATGCCCTAGAGGTTTAAAAGGCTGTTGCATATGCTCAATGCAATCGAGGTTACCTGCGAAAGTGGTCTAATAAATTTATTTATTTATTTATTTTATCTTTGTTTTCCTTTTGTTTTGCTCGAGGACTAGCAAAATATAGGTTTGGGAGTATTTGATCGGCATAATTACATATCATTTTGTACCATTCTAACTTATGATTTGGTTATGTTTTGAGTTAAACTTGTGCTTTTAATTTATTTTGTGTTTGTTTCAGTGTAATAAGTTTATGACTCACTAAATGCATTTTGGAGACAAGTTAGCTCAAAAGCGGTGTATGCAGATCAGTCAACTTCACGGATTGGACTGTACTTGCTCAGGAAGAACCAGATAATGAACCATACGTCATTGGAAAGATACGGAAGTCTAGTTTCTGAAGAATTTTACGGTTCATGATTCCGAAGTCTTCTAGATGAAGTTATGCAAGTTTGGGCAACTTAAGGTCAAATTCGGCAGCATTCTGCGTTACTGGGCCAAAAATGACTTTTGAAGGCCTTCCGATTTTTCCTTGAGTTGGGCTGCATATGCTTAGAAAGATAAGACAAAGAGCTTCAAGATCCATATTTTCCAGATTTGTTAGAGTGAAGGAACAAGCCCAAATTGAGCCCACAAGCTGACTGCAAATTGCTTGGTCATGATTAGCTATGCATGTGCTATTGTTGATAGTGAGGAAGAAGCATGTTTATTTGTCATAATTGAAGTAGGTTGTGTAAGAAATAAAGAAAGCAAAAGCATCAAGTGGGAACTAGCCAAATGATGAAAGGAGATGGATGCTCATGTGAACTTGAGGTGGCTATGCAACTTGTTGTCAAAAGAAGAATATTGGCATGTGAGTTTGATGCTTTCCTTCTCCTATAAATAGGAGGCTTGGCTTAACCTTCAAACACACCCCCAAGGGGGAGCTCTCAAACATCTCTCTAGAGCTCCTCTCCCTTCTCTCCCTCAAATTCTCTTAGTTTTCTTTTTAGTTCTCAATTGTTGTAACAAAACCATTTTGCTTTTTAGTTTTAATTTATTTTCCATTGTAATGTAATTTCTTTTCTTTAGTTTTCAAGTTTAATTAGCTTCCAAGTTTCAATTATAGTTCTTGTTCTTATTCATTATGCTTATAAGTTAATATGCTTGTTTGAATGAATAATCACCATTAAAACTTGTATGTTAGCTATCTTGGTTTGAATTAAGAGTAGACACCATGCATTAATTCAAATTGAACTATGAATAGGAAGAGTATGTATGGACATTCACAACATGGATTAGATACATGCTTGGTTGTTTAAAACATTCTTCTTTGCTTAATGGATTTCTAATGCTTAATTTAGGTTCGACAAGAAGGATCTAATTAGGGAATTAGGAATACAAGGTTAGGACCAAACACCATGGCTTAATCATACTTTAGCTAGAATCAATCTAAGAATATAAATTGAACTTGGTAACTAATTTGCTTGAGTTAATTTCTTTTCTTTCTTTCTTGTTTTATTTATTCTCTTTTGGTTTTCTATTTTGTGCAGGGAATCAAATTGAATCAATCTATCATCAATCCTCGTGGGATCGAGTACTTACACAAGCTATACTATCCAACGCCTCGTGCACTTGCGAAGTTAACAACTATTTGGAGATCTTTCCAAATTCAACGTCTGTCATTATATACAATCCAATTAAAAAATGTTTCCATATTGATTCCTACATTAATATACAAAATGCAATAATGGCTTAGTTGGGGTATTTTTGGAATCTGAAATGTACAATAAATCAGATTTTATGCTTAATTAGGTAACTTGCTGAGTTGGATCCTAGTCATGGGTTTTTACTTATACAAATTGGGTATTATTTATATGAACAAAAAGTGAAGGGTTGTAGGTACGGCAAATTGAATTTGAAGGATGTAAGCCAAATTTACTATAAAAAAAGAGAGTCTCTTTTACCATATAGAAAGTATATGATTTTTAACCAACTCTTTTTAATATATTATTTGATTTATTTGTTGGTCTCCTCACACATAAACTCCTAACTCCGTCCTTGGGGGTGATTGGCCATCAGAAGATGTTGATGTGTTAGGGTATGGGGAAGATGAAATCGGGGTGGCATTTTATGGGGTTGGTTTGATTGTTCTTGTTCTTGTTCTTGTTTTTAATTTTTGTATTTTTTGTTATTTTATTCTTTAAGATATATTTGATTTTAAAGACAATGAATGTTTTGTTATATTTTTGGGGTGTGGGGAGGTTCCCTAAAATTTAGGTACTAATGTATAGTTTACCCTTAAACTAACATGGCATGCATGCAATGCAGAGCTTCACGTGTGCTCGAGGTTGTCTGACTGAGCTCCTCATTAAAAGGTAATGAAATTTTGTTTCGATTTTTTAATGACTACAATATTGAGGAAGGGAACACTATGACGAACTATAAAGTAATAATTAAAGAACTAAAGATAAAATAATTGGTCGTAATGAGAAGGTATTAATGTAAGATTCGTCCTTGACCTCTTTGATATGGCCAAAAGTCTGGGAAAGCTGAAACAAAGACTAGTACATAAAAACATGTATGTTTCAAAACCCTAATCTCAATTTCCGAGGAATGGTTGACATTGATCGATCCAAAATCCAAATGCTTAATTAAACTAATAATGCATCTTAATTAAATTAATGATATAATCATGAAGGTCATCGATTTCCCAGAGGAGAGAACAAATTGTCAGTCTTCTATGCTGTTCCGTGTTGGTCGCCGCAAAAATGTTCGTAATTTTGGATTATAAATTAATTAATTAATTAATATACCATCTAACAATTAATGACGTGTTTAATTAATTATTAGTACATTGCTTCCAATACTGTCTGTCAGGAACCCTAGGAAAAACAAAATGTTAATTTATTTTTGATAAATTACTATTGCATGCGCCAACCCCAAAACAAATTCTTCTTCTATGCAATATTGCCAGTGCATGCTACCATTTGATTCCAAATTTAGGAAGGCTCTAGCTTGGACACATTTGACTTGGAAAGTCGAGAAATTCGAAAGATTAATTCCTAAGAACTATTTCAAATTTAATAATTCAAAATATATTTTTAATGGATTTTATAAAGGGTATGTGAATAGAGTTGTAGATATATTTTTCTCACGAAAATCCGTATGCTGCTACACATGTTTGTTGTTGTTGATCTCAAGGTAGGGTTTTGTGGTCTCTCTCATGAACAACCTTGAGGTACATGAACTCAACATTCTAGGGCACACACACAATTATAGGCAAGGTGTCAACCAAACACCAGCCTTAGGGCTTGGAGATAAGGAAAACCTAGCCGTTGCAAGCCAACCCAACAAGCAATGGGTTGGATGATTTACTTCAGCCCAACTATAGTAAGAACCAATATCGTTTTATTTTGTTCTATTTTTTAAAATATAAGCGATATCAGAGGATGAGAATTTAAACATAGAATCTCAGGTGCAATAGTAAACATTTGAGCTATAAATCTTTGCATAATTCATGTTTTAATAACACCAAATGGTTTCAATTTATCAAGGGTTTAGTTATCTCCTACTATAAAAACAATTGAATATCATACTTTTCTTTTTCTCTTTCTTTTTTCCTTTTCATTTTCTCAGTATTATAAATTTATAATTAATAGTATATGGACCCCAAGTCCGTATTGGGCTTCATGGGTCATGGCTCGTGACGGTGTTGGTTGGTTGAGAGTTTGACAGTCTGTTAGTGAAATAAGAGGTACTTGCCTAATGAAAAGATAAGAAAATTTAAAAGAAAAAAAAAACAGGGTTTTAATGAAAAGGGTGGGGACCCTAATTTATGTACCCAGAGCCAGAGCCAGAGCCATGGATGGGTGACCTAACCAAAACCAAAGTTGCATATAACAAAAGGTAACACATACCGATGTTTATAGGCAAAGGTTAAAGGTATTAAAAGCTTTGCATCATCTTTCAATATGCCCAAGATAATTGATTCTACTTTTTTCATCAAAAGGGGAAAAAGAAAAGAGAGAAAAAAAAATATTATACCTTTGTTTCTCACAAGCAACTAAATTATGTGTCTTTGTTAATAAGCTTTCAACCTTTTGTGCAACAACTAGCCACTTTTTGTACAATTTTATTTGTGACAATTTATTTTATTTTATTTTATTTTCTTCTTTATATTATTGTAATTTGGGTCCAAATGAACCTTTTAACAACAACAAATATGGGCGTGTACTTCCTACTTTCATGATTTTAAAAAAATTAAAATTTGAGGAGAGGAGGAGAAAATAGGAGAAACAATATATAGGAAATTTAATTTCTGTAAATTACTTTTTGTTTTTAAATTTTGAAATGCAATTATCATAGTTTCTTTTCTAAGTGTAATCAATAATGGTATATGTTTTACTAATTTTATATCAGAAGTCAAGCAAATTTTGACTTGTTAGAAAACCAAAGTTATCATTTTCCCAACAAAAGTGATATACATTTTCTGTAATTTTGTAGTCCTTTGTTTTAGTTTAACTTTTAGTTTGACTTTTTAACTTTGACCTAATTAAAACTAAATGAAAATAGAACTTAAAACAAATTAGTCCAAAGAATTTGACCTAAATGAAATTAGTCCAAAGAATTGTTAATGAAATAGAACTTAAAACAAATTTAAATATTTTTATGGATTATCTCCCTTGACTTTGTTTACTATTACATGGTGCATTGCGGCGAGTATCCTATTTATAGAGGAAAAGTAGCAGGCACTTTCGGTTATTATTTCGATGTGGGGATGCGTCACACGAGAGGTCATCAAGTGCTTGAGCGGCACGGCAAGTGCCTTTGTTTATCCGATTCGGCAAAGGGTGGGCTTGTTGAGGGCTAGTCTCCTGCCGTGATGACTATCGTATTTCCCAGTGGCTAGGTTAAGCTAGAGAGGCCTTCAAGAGGCTCGGTCGGATACGGTATGAACATTTTATCTTTTTCATGTCGCCTCTCTTTTTATTTAATTTAAAAGAAACAAAAAAAAAAACAATAGCTTATACTAAAAAAAAATTTAAAACAAAACGTTACCAAACAATTAACCCACCTCCATGAATACCAATTGCAATATTCAATGTCTAATGTCAAAATACGGCTATAAATATAATCAAATAAAGCTAATTTTTGCCCCCAAAAAAATGGGTTGATGTTGAGAGTATCCCACATCAAAAGTAGAAATTGTACTTGAATGCTTAAATTTTTTTGGACCTTCTCACCCATTCTCAATTGATTTTGGATTAAGTACTTACATTCTAACATGGTATTAGAACAAGCTATTCAAGTGACAGGTCTGACGATCACCGCACATGCAATAGTTGATGCTATATAAATTTATTTAACATTTTAAATCAGGAATTTCATTCAATTGATAGTAATATTTCTTCTTAGATTGATCAGCTCTCAATGTCCTAATACTTTGTCTTTCTTTTTCTTTTTCTTTTTTTTTCAGAAAAAGAGAATTGCTGGCACATTGGTAAACTTTGTACGCCAGACATGCCCTGTTGTTATGGTGTCACAGAAGGTCACCAGGCAATAATAATGATGTGCTTTGTAAATTTTGGTCTGTCTAAAAATTGACCATTGTTCTTTTTTAATCCCGGCCCTAACATTGTCTGTGGTACACGTGGTTGGTGACCAGGGCGCAAAAGAGTACTTTGGTTTGCATGATTTATAGCTGTGTTTCATAGCTGGAAAAGACATAATTACCCCTTCTAAACCCATTTTTCTCTCTCTACCTTCTAAAGATATGGAGTGGTAAATTTGAATTAAATTTTTTTCTGTCCAGATTTTATGTAATTAAAAAGAAAAATTAAATGGGAATGTTGGGTTTGAACTTTAAAGTTAAACAAAGAAGAATGATGCCGTTTGAGGAAATTAAAGTTTCATCATGAGTGGGATGGAATTGGAGACAATTAACTAAACCCTAGGATGAGGAAATCATGTGTGTGTGCGTGTGTTCAATTCAATCAGGAAAATGTTCTTTGACCAAAACTAAAAATAAAAACCCAAGAAAGTGTTCAATTTAGGGTTTTGTAAAAGGAGCACAAAACCAGAGGTTTCTGTTCAAAGACTCTTCTGTGTTTGCGTGTGTGGGTTAGAAAGAAAAGGTTACAACAAGGATGAGTTGGTGAGGGGCATATGCACACGTTAAAGTTCATTTACACTCAAATTTTTTGGTTTCCTTTTTCCTCTAAAGAAAAGGCATATAATTGTACTTTATATATATATATATATATAATTATATAAAATCAGTCCTGATCTCTTGGACTATAAGGGTTCAAGAAACTTGTGGTCACCCACTGTTGGATATAAATCCAATGGTTCACTCACTCTTGCACTTTTTTAAGAAATTTTTGTGAACTCTTGGATTTATATTCAACGGTGGGAATCACAATCTCTTAGACCTCTGTGGTCCAAGAGATCAGGACTGAAAATCAATACCACAAATCTGTATAAAAATTAATTTTGCAAATTAAATATTACCACCTGCTGTTCAAAAAGAAAAAGAAAAAAAGAGAGGTGCAATTAGAAGGAATCAAGTTATTAGAAAGAAAAAATGTCCCTAACTTTATTTACTATTTTTCTTTCTCCTCTCTTTATCTTACTTTCTCACCCTAGTACCCTACCTACCCCCACGTCCACAAAAGAAAAACACACCTTCTCTCCTTCTCTGCTGCTGCTGCTGCTCTCTCTCTCTCTCTCTCTCTCTCTCTCTCTCTCTCTCTCTCTCAAGTGTCATTTTCTCACATATACTTCACACAAAAGAAACAACCATTCACTTCATACCTTGTCATTTCTTCTCTCTTTGTTTCTCTCTCTCATCTCAATCTGAAATCTCTCTGCAACTACTCCCACATATTGATCAAAACCCATCTGCACAAAATACCCAGAAATTAATCTCCAACGCCTGAAAATCCATAACCTTCATCCCTCATCAGATCACCAAGGAAGCTCACACACATAAAGCACAGTTAGGAAGCTCCTCCACCACAAGCACAAGGAAGAAGAAAAGTTCTTACAATATAAACAAGGTAGAGGGGAACATATATATAAGGAAAGAGCAAGCAGAGAGGAAGATCATGGAGCTGTTCCCTGCACAGCCAGACTTATCTCTTCAAATTAGCCCTCCAAACGGCAAACCCACATCAAGTAGTTGGAGGAGAAGTAGTAGAGAAGAGCAAGAGGAGGTGGATTTGGGGTTCTGGAGGAGAGCCTTGGACTCCAGAACCTCCTTCTCCTCCTCAATGACAAAACCTGATACCGGTTTCGAGCTCGAGCTCTCCAATCCAAGGGTTTATGCTCATGGCCTCCATCATCACCACCACCACCAACATCATCAGTCCAATATTAGCTCTAACCATATAATCCACCACCACAACCAAAATGGTAATGTTTTCCAGGGCTTTGAGCAAAACCAGTTCTCAGTCCCCCAAGTAAATCATCACCCACTATTAAATGTTCATGACCAACAATTACAATTGCAATCACAATCACAACCAGATCAGCTTGGGTTCTTGAGGCCCATTAGGGGAATTCCAGTGTACCAAAACCCTCCTCCCCCTAATTTGTTCCCATTTTCTTCCCAAAAGCCTTTGGACAGTAATTCCTGTACTTCCACCTCCACAATTACAAGCACTTCAAGCCCACTATTTCAGGCTCAAGGGGGTCTTCTTCGATCCAGGTTCTTGTCCCGCTTTCCGGCAAAGCGCAGCATGAGAGCCCCCCGGATGCGCTGGACTACCACTCTTCATGCTCGCTTTGTTCACGCTGTTGAGCTTTTGGGTGGCCATGAAAGTGAGAACAAGCTCTACTCTCTCACTCCTCTCACTTCTTTTCGTTTTCTTGTTTAATTATCCTTTCTTTATTGGTTGCCTTCAACAACATACAGGAAAAAAAAACAAAGAAAATGAAAAATAAGTTCACTTGTTCTCATCTATTCTCCTGTTAATGCCTTTCCTTTTTTCTGTTTAATTAATAATGTTGTGGGTTTATATGCGTCAGGGGCTACACCAAAGTCAGTTCTTGAGCTTATGGATGTCAAAGATCTCACCTTGGCACATGTCAAATCTCATTTACAGGTGAGCTAATATTTGTTAACACTTGTATTTTTCTTTAACTTAAATGTGTGTTCTTCTTGTACCTACGTTTTTGTCATTCTCTTCTCTCTGAGAATCAGCTAGCATGCATGTTTGGCTGTCCTGCAATCTCCCCATCTTTTCTTTTCATCTTAATTAATTTGGGTGTTGAAGTTGAGGCACTAATATTTACTAATGGAGCTCAAGTAAAGACGAAATTTGCAATTTTTAGAGCCAGCATTATATGAACACGGGGAAGGAGCTATATATGTAGGTTTTATATATATATATATATGTTCCAAATTCCAATGGTGCTGTTTTTCTGCAGATGAGACTCAGAAATCCTTAGCAAGTAGCTTGTTTTTCTACTTGCGATAGTTAGATAGATAGATCTGATGCTTCTGCTTCTGCTTCTGCAAGCTCATAATGAACAGCTTTTTGCTTCGAAGAATGAACCACCCCAAGTTAAAGAAAAAATCAATGCTCTCTCTCTCTCTCTCTCTCTCTCTCTCCCTACTATCTAGCTATAGAGAGAGAAAGAGCAGTGAGATGCATCGATTTCAGAAATCGAGTAAGACAAAGCCCCAGGAATTCAAAATAAGTCGTCGTAGCTATAGCCAAGCCGATCCCAGACAAGCTTTAAACACTCCATCTATCTATATATATTATTAAACAAAAACCCCAACATTTTCCTTACAAAAGAAAAAAGAAACAAATAAACAAGTACACAAACATCATCATTTCTCAATGATATCTTCATCAGATCATGGGTTTAATTCTAACCCTGGTTAATTACCTTCATATCTCTAACCCCAACCATGGTTACTTAACCGCAAGCATATTGCATTATATACGCATGGCATGGCATGCATCCATGCTCACATCCCTATGCAAACATGCGTGCATTGAATACAAGAATAATACAATATTGCACTTCATCCATACAAATGTCTCTCTGTATGTACTTGCACTGTATTTTCAGACATGTCTATAACAAAAACAAACTGCGAATTTTTGTAATCTTCACTCTCTCTCTCTCTCTCTCTCTCACTGTGTTTAACTCGTCAAATTATTAGTGTAGTGCTAATGCTCTATTATCCATTCTAATCTATGCATCAAAATGTTAATGTGTGCAGATGTATCGGACGGTGAAAACCACCGATAAAGCAGCGCCCTCTTCAGGTTAATAATGCCCTCTACTTTTTTCCAGTTTTTTTTTTTTTCTTGCTGATTTATTTGAAATCCTAGTTAGAGATGAAAAATGTGCAACAAAGCATTATGGTTAGGTGTTAATTTCTTAATTAATAAAAAAAAATTATTTTATTGTACAGGACAATCTGATGTGTATGAAAATGCTTCATCTGGGGACACCACTGAAGACATAATGTTTGACATTCAGAACCCAAGAAGGTCTTGTGATCAGCTCTCGCCAGCTCAGCAGCAGGGATCAAGATCAACTCCTCAGGTTCAAGAGAATAAGGAATACTATGGCCTTTGGAGCAATTCTTCAAGGTAAACACTAATTAACTTGCTGCTTAATTAATTTGCCTATATTAATCTTTTTGGCAGCTTTCTTAATTAGTCTTTTTGAATAATACAAAAGAGACAAAAGGGAGGCTTCTTCCTCTTTATTTATTTATTTTGTTATTTAGTTTTGGAGGGAGAGGGGGATGAAAACTTTAAGAAAAATGCTATTGAATTGGAATGTTCTTTTATAGCTAATTGGATTTGTTTTTGTTGTCTAGCTTTGTTCTTTTATAGCTAATCATATATGCTAATGAATTGGAATGTTCTTGTTGTAAAATTAAATGAGTTTGTCTAGGTTGGGTTAAGTGTGATTTTTGAGACATTACATGTACATGGTTGGCCCATGAGGCTCTCATAATTTTTTACTTTTGCATGCAAGAAATCACAAAAGGAATAAATCTAGAAATGATGATGATTTCATTTCTGTCAGTCATCCACAGACATATATATAAACACTCCACTGAAGCTCTCCACAGGATCATGATGGGGTAATTATAACCTCTTTCATCAAGTGGACAGGTGAAAAGCAAGTAAAAAAGAAATTTTTGGGACTACAATTTTTGACAAAATCCACCTCAAAGATGGAGAGATGTCTTTCCTTTGGATTTTGTGGGGCTCCTATTGCATGGGGCCTACACAGTTGGAAAACTTAGTCTCAAAGATAAACCAAAACCCTATACGAAATTATGTGGGCCCTTTAATTAGTAGAAATAAATCTTTGTGCCAAAGCTATATGCCCTTTGGAACTTCCTTGTAGTCTGTGAATGTTGCTAGCTATATGCTCATTCTTTCATGCGTTTAACAAATGGCTATCACATGGGAATTCTGCTTTATTTCAATCAGCACAAAATTTAAAGACTAAAGTGTGAGCTGAGAGAGAGAGAGAGAGAGAGAGAGAGAGAGAGAGAGAGAGAGCATGCTCTGTAAACAGGAGAGTCGTAAAAGACTGCTTTCTTTGAATCTTTTCCCAGTTTGCTTTTTCATTTGCATGCATGGCTTCCACTGATAGAAAATATTCTCTCAATCTGTTGGTTTGTAGCAGAGAAGCTTGGTTGCATGCAAACACAAAGGATTCTGCACCTGCAAATATACCATCACTTGATGATCAGGAGGTACCAATTTATTAATTCATTACTATTTAAATTCAATTATTTCCAAAACATATATACATACATACATATATATATACTTGAAATATTATTTGAAAAGTTGCATCACTTATATAGATATCATGGGAATAACTGAACAAAATAAAGGTAATTCCATCTTTCTCCATCAAGTCATGCACATTACAAAGAGAGAGGGGGAAAAGGGAAAGGCTTTTCAAAAGCTGGTTCCTTAAAAACCTTGAAGGGCTAATTCTGTCATTCTCACACGCCACAGGTGAAAAAGAGTTCTTGTTTGTTATTCTTTGTAGATTGGCATATATAAATCTCTTTTTCACTAGGGCAAAAGGGAAAAAGAAGAAAGCCTCTTTCTGCATATATAAAATTAATAATCCCTCTCATCTCATTACTATAATTAATAAACTACATCCTACCCCTGGACCCAAAACCTAACACATTTGACTCACCAAGCCCATAGGTTGACCATGAAATAGTAGCATAGTCAAATGCATCACATGAAGTGTTTCATAAAAATGGAGATGTTAGCTAGGTATGGAGAATAATGCTTTCTGGTGTAGTATTTCAAAGTTTCTGTTTTCCTTGATAAATATTCAATTATTCCTTCAGTGAGTCAAAATGTCCTTTGATTCCCACTCTCACAGTTCACACACATCTTAGGCTTCTGCCTGGCTTTTTATTTATTTCTTTTTCCTCTTCCTTTAAGTATATTTATGGGCATATCATATAATTATATCTTTTGTTTCAGAAGGAAGACATGATAGATCCAAAAGGCTTGAGTTATGAGAGAATATCAGATGTAAGCTCCTCAACAGCAAACATTTCTGCAGGGACAAGAAGCCCCAGGAAGCCCAATTTGGAGTTCACTTTGGGCAGGCCACATTGAAATTGAATAGGGGAAATAAATTCATTGAACCTATTCAATTTTTAATCATTTTTAATTCATTATATTATGTCTCTGAATGAATGGGGAGGCTGCCATGGAGATGAGAATCAGGTACCCGCTGAGGAAATCAGAGGAAAAAGAAACAAAAGAAAAAAAGAAAAGTAAAAGGAGAGCTAAAGAAAGACAAGGAGACAAGAAAGACAGAAAGCAACAAAAGGAGAAGGGGTGGAAAAAAAGCATGTCCTTCCTATCAATCTGTGAGATCCCAATCAAACATATTATATTCCCACGTAAATATATCAAGGGCATCTAGCTAATTGATTTTGTATGTTTTTGCACTGATGAGAGAGAGAAGAGAGAGAGAGAGAAAGAGACCTTTAACTATCTTAAAGGATGAAGTGATCCTTGGTAATTGTAATGGAATATATTTTCTTTCGTATTTTTACCAAAGGGGTGTTGAGTTCTCTTTTCATTCTTATGCACCACCACTGTCAATTGCTTTACACTTTACGGACAAAGGGAAAAGAAAGAATTTGAGAATATAAAGTATATAAAAGTTTGTGAAACGAAGACATAAAAAGTACCAAAAATACAAACACAAAGAAGGAAAATGGAAAAGGAGAATTTTGGGCACAGTTTTTGCTTTTTTTTTCTTCTTTTTTTTTTTTCTCGGTTGCCATTTTTATGTGTCATTGCTCATAGTGAAAGAAACATTTACAACAACTGGACCTAAAGGCAAGTCCAATCAATGCACTTATTACTTCTTCTTCTTTTCTTTTTTTTCTAATGAATATCATCGTGTATTTGTGTGAGAATGAGATAATGCCAAATTCCTCAACCTTCTTCGAGGCCAAGAATCATTCGCATGATAATTACGTTTTGTCATTGAACTTTAAGTTTTATAATGGATAAAGTTTAGACTGTCATCGTTAACTTTCAAAAAGGAAGATGATTGCAATTTGTAATTTTGATGTCATTTTTATCCCCAAACGGAAGCTTCTCTGAAAGTGGTCACCAAGTAACACATATGGGTTTTTACTTTTCCTCTTTTATATAGAAGAGGGATGATTTCAACTTTGAATTTCTTCTAAAAAAATGTAAAAGAAAAAAAAAATCACAAAATACATCTTAATGGGCTCATGTTTTGCAAAGGTATGATCCCACATATAATTTTGGGGTGGTTATGGCACTTGTATATACTATATTATTTTATGATAGTCATAATCAATCAAAATGTTAGTATTTTAATATGAAACACAACATGTTCTTCAAACATAGGTTATGCTAGTTGATCAAGACAGTGAGTTCGTCCATTTGCATCCAAATTCGAGTTTCTTTCTCCATAGATTAGATTAATTTAGAGCACTTTAGACTATTGCTTATATATATTATAGAGCTTCAGTTGATGAATTCCTCAAATACGCTTATTTGAGAGATGCCTTATAGGGGCCCCCTTACATTGTATTTCAATGATCTGAACCGTTTATTATTTAGCTATTTCTTCAAAGATCCTCTATACAAAAAATTGTGACACCCTGAAAAAAATTCCAGAATATTTTTCACACACAATAAAAATTGCACGGTCCATTTTGAGGTAAGTTGCATTTTTTTCCAAGTAAATATTGTCATTATGTTTAAAATTAACATATTTCCGAAATTGTGAAGTTAGAATTTTGGTGTTTTGACTTCATAGAAAAATAGTAGACGTCATTACGAGCTTGTGGTATTTTTCGGATAATTTTTCGGAACTCTGAAGTATTTTTAGTGAATTTTCGAAGTTGAAAAATAGGAAATTAAAATGTGAATTTCCACATGGCATTTTGTGATTGGTTGGAACCTATCACCATGCCACATGTCAACTTATGATTGGTTGGAAGACTTGGAAAACTAGGGTATATAGCGCTATATTGTACATACATTTAATCTAAGACATTGATTTGATTCTATATCATATCTGGACCGTAGATCAAATCAAAGACTTTTGACTTGATCTAGGCCTTTAGTTTGGTTGTTGTGAGTGCATCTGGACCATCCATCTTAGGGCTATCATGTACCTTCCTACACATGACCCAAAACTCATTTTTTAATCTGGGCCTTGAATTAAATATTCGAATCGATCTAAGCCGTCAGGAATTCTATAAATACCCCCCCAAATCTCTCATTTTCTTCATACAAAAAATTAGAATTCTCTCTTCCTCCCTCTCTTGCTCTCTTTCTCCTCCATTAGAGTTACTATTCCGACATTCTTCGGAGTAACCATTTATTCCATATACTATCCACCCAAAATACTATTTATCTCATATGCTATCCACCCAAGATACTATTCACCAAAAATCTACTATTCACTTCCCATATGTAGTATAAGCTATTACTATTCATCCTGGGAAGTCACTATTCACAAGACTATTCATACGAAATTACTATTCATACCGAAACCGCTCGAGGTGTCTACTATTCATCGTTTCATGTCATCTTCACTTGGAGTACTATTCACTCATGGTACTATTCATCATAGTATTTTACCGAGGTAATTTCTCTCCCTTACCTCGTCTTTTATTCATTTTTAATTCCGTATTTCCATTCCTTGCTATTATGCTACCCAATTTAAATTTGTCAAATACTCAATTCGTATTATTTTATAATTTGGTAATTTTCAATTTATTCCTAAAATATACACCATATGCCGTTACTCTGTCCATTTGAAATCTAATCAAATTGGATAATCTTTTTGTCATTTTCCTTCCTTAAAATTCTTAAACTAAATTATACATATTCCTCTGGTCCATGTGTACGAACAATAAAGTACTATTTAGACTTTAATTTTACGATCAGTGATTTTCTTGTTTTTAGACCAGAGATGGAACTTCAAGGACTTATAAGGATTAAGTTGTAATTTGGATTAAGTTTAAGGACCAAAGTGCAATCCAGGATTTTTCGCAATATTTTTGAATGTTGGATTATGATTCAGTTGCTCAGCAGTGGCCAGTTTGAGTTCGAATGTGCAGAGGGCAAGTTAGGCTTAAGCTTTGGATTCCAGGTAGGAGGACCCACTCTCGAACTTGTATTTTGTGTATGTATGACATAGTAAATATTGTTGTGTGAGAAAGATGCATTGTTTTTGAATGCCATATTGTTTGGTTTTATGAATGCTTGGCTTTGGTTCTCCAGAGTTGAGGGTATACGCTGCGGCATCATCCTTGACGACCTGAGGATGAAAGGGATATAGCAACTTCCTTGGGTTTCAATTTCCTAAACCTCCGGAGGGGTTATGCGGACAGACTTAACTAATACCCTACTCGTGAGGTATAGTCGACGAGGTGTAACCATTGAAATGGACACTCTAGCTACCGTACCATGTAAGTTGGTTATATTTTTATTTTTGGTAGGGGTAGTTGGCCTATAGGGATCGGTTGTCAAACAAGCATATTATGGGTACCGAGAAACGTTTGCAAAAGTTGTGTGAGCATGCCAACTGCTTTGATCCTATGTTTATATGAAAATGGTTTGTGTTGTGCACATTCTTTTCATTATTTTTCATGAACACTACTATGTTATTTTGCTATCTTTTTAAACATGACTGAGAGCCTCCTACGAGGCAAATGAACGTATGTGATGCTCACCCCTACTTTTTCATGTAGATCACAACCCTGGAGTTTTACTTGGTGCTGTTCCTGTACCAGTCAATACATTTGGTCCTTGTACTTCTTCATCTCTGACAGGTCGTGATTTCCTTTCCTAAGAGTTTGATGATGCTTCTTGTTCATTTCCTTTCTCTGTAAAAATTCTGAATGGTTGGTGTGTATTTAATCTTTTTGATTTGTAAAATAACTTATGAGGTTATAGGTACTCTTCCTTGACCTCTAAGGTTGATATTTTGACAATAAAGTTTGTATAATGTTTTATTCAGTTTTCTACTGTTATTTACAACTATGATCCAACCAGTTTTATTTAATTAAAAAGGCTTATCGTATTTTGGGAATCTTTGGAGTATAACCCTTGGATCTAGGTGTTATATTTTCGGGATCCTCAAGGTACGTGCCGCTATCATGAGTCTCGATTTTGAGGCGTGACAGAAAAATTACTTGAATCTGAGTCCATTTGACCACTGAATTAAATTGTTGTTATTTTAGTATTTTCTTGAAGTACCGTATTTGTCAATTTTGTGGGCTACAACTAGATGTCTTAACAGTTTCTGATATGTGTAATGTTTTGCAAGGATGATCAATGATCTTTGAATCCGAATTCATTTGACCACTTAATTAAATGGTCGTTATTGGAATGTTTTCTTCAAGCACTATGTTCGTCTATTTTGTTGACCACAACTATATTGAAATAAAATTCGGATCATTGAAATAAAAATTTTAGTGGACCCCCAAAGGTGTCCCCCAATAAAATTATCTATATATGCACACAAATGATAGTGTTCTGATGAGGGCTTAAGTTGAGATAACTTGAGAATTTGCATATCAATTGCTGGATCAAATATGGATATAGTTCAGATGCATAGTGGTTGATATAAATCTTAATTGTTCATATGTAATCTATAACTTGTTAAGAGTAAACTTGTACTTTCACCCCTGTTTGGTTGTCCTGGTATTGATAAATTATCGTCCCACAATTGCCCTTAACAATCATTTTTCCATGTGTCAGTCCTCGTAGGAGTGGCTATTATATTTCGGACTTGCTTTTTTGGAGCTCGACATTGTCATTTCATTTCTTTTCTCGGAGTTGATTTCAACTGAAGTTAACATTTTGTGATCCTTTTAAGATTCTTGGTCCGTTGCAAATCTTTGTAATTAATGTCCGACTTTCCTTCCATGCATTTTTGCATATGAATATACTTCTTCGCAAGAACTCTACACTTGAAACTCAAGCAATATTTTGTGATATTCTGAGCTTTCGAACATTCGTACTCCTAGTTGAAACTTTTTCTTGTCTCAATGCAATTTTTGAGGAAGGATACTCTTGGGTTTCTCAACATTAGCCCCCTTTGATTATGTGCTGATGCAATGGTAATGAATCGGCCATTTTGTTTTTATGCCTGAATGATCTGGTGCTTGACGCCTACAAGGCTAGATGGCATGAATGCTTGTGAATTGCGGTAAAACCATGTTAAGGTGTGAATTGTGGACCACTTGGCTTTGCAGTTCAAGTCATACATCTTGATGTTTATGGATAGCAATAGTAATAGTTAATAATGAGGCATGGTATGAACCTTGTGGCATGGGAGATTGAAGCACAAGGTTCATTACTACCCCCTTTCAAATCTCTCATTGGCATACCTCGACCCTAGACTTTGTAGTGATAAATTATTGTCCGAAATTTTCTTGGTGTGTATCTTTAGTAAAGAACATTTCAGTTGATTTTTTGCTAATACCACTGATGAGTAGTAGATAGATAATGCAACATGTAAAATAATAAAGTACAGAAATTAAAATTAGGGATATTGTATCAAGTAAAATTAATTTGATTCACCCTAAAAAAAAAATATTTCAATATATGAAGTGCCTCTTCTATGAAACTTTTCGAGATCCGCCACTGAGCACAAGAGTTGACCAGAAAATTTCAACATATTCTTGGTTGTCGACTTTCTTGATCTTGAGAACGCTTGATCACTACTTGACTCTAGAACTGTTGGTAGCTTAATTTGTCAGAAACAACTCTGTTTCAACGAATGGAGATAAAATACACTACCTAACTCGCTGCTGCACCAGGGTCTCAAAACCAAATATTTTAATCAGGGATCCCTCTCAGATTTAGGACCTTTTAGATGTCTCCCTATTTTATGAGGTGGATAGAGAGTATGGATGAGTTGTAGATGCTCTTAGTTTGACTTGTTCTTACTTCTTAGTCAATTTAAGTTTCATCAACTGAATTTGTGTTTATTGTGTGCATTTGGAGTCTCTCCTTCAGAGAGCTTGTAGTTTGAAGTTTTCAGTTGATAATGTATGGTTTAACTAAGCCTACTAGCTTTATGCAGAATATCTGTATTGTCCCTTTGTGGTTGTGATAGGAGGAAAATCATATTTTTCTAGGTACTGTTAATGTACCCTATCTTGAACTTGTGGCTGAATTGTGAATGCCAGATTTCAACTTCTATTAACTTCTTTATGTATATGCATAAGTAAAAACAGTAGCATGTGAATTATTGCCTATTGAGTACCTTGTGAATACATATTTTTTATTTCAACCGGCTCTAGGTCGCAGGTTTGCCTGGCTCTGGGTGTGGGAGTAGCCTCTCCCTCCCCTAAACTTTTTTCATTAAAAATTAAATTTAATTTCTTTATTCTTGTGTGAAAAAAGAAAGAAATATATAAACACAAAAACAAAAACAAAAAACAAATCTATGAAAAGAGAAAGACTGTCACATGCATGGATGCTACAAATTTAGCAGAATAAAAGGAGTCGATCATTTGACCCAAAAAAAAAAAAAGGAGTCGATCGAGAAAAACAAAGAAATGAGAAGTAACTAACAACAAAAGACTGAGAAGCACACAAAACCATTATTTATACGTTTACAACGCATTGCAAGCCGAAATTCCCGCGCGAGCCAAGAAGAATTCTTTTTTGGACAGCAGAATATTTATTTATTTATTTATTTATTTTTGGTTCCTTCTATTTTATTTTAGACGGACAACAAAAAGCATAAAAATAAACTCAACTATTATGCTTTCTAAATCCTTCGCACGTGCCCAACGACGTGACGTGTCATGGGTGGTCCGTGGTGGCAAGATGGTGCTTGGGATACAGTCAAAGACACACAGGCAGTGTCAGACCCAATGAGAGTCAAGCGGGGCGCGGACGTCGAGGTAAAATCATTTTGCAATCTATTGCTTTATGATTGACGCCTCGCTGAACGCACTGTCGTTTTAGCAGCAGAGAGGTTGGCAGAAGCAGAAGCAGAAGCAGCAGCTGCAGCTTTGTTCTCCTTTCACATCTGACGGGCAGGCCGGGCAGGAGAGAGAAGGGGTGAAGTGATGGCGACCATACCTGCCCTCTCCTACTGCGCATTGAAGGCAGTCCCGTCTTTGTCTGCCCGGCTTTCAAGGCGGGCTACTTACCCTATTTCTCTCCCATAAAAACCTCTGCTCTTCTTCCTTTCCCTCCAAATTAATTTACCCTTAATTATGGAAAGAAATTCTCATGTAATGGAAATATCACTTTTTACTATCACCCTTAATAATGCAGTGACACGTAAGATAATATTTTAAATGTCATTGTGTTATTATCCGGAGATAGCAAAATGGTGTTATTCCTGTTACATTTAAGTTTTTTTGCTAATGAGGGTTGCAATTGGTCAAATCGAGGATGAATATATCATTCCATCCTCATCCATGTTAAGTATTTTTTTTCCCCATCCTTGCAATTTTCAAATCGGGGATTCTCCATTCCCGCCTTCATTGGGGAACAAATTCCCCGACTTGCCCCATTACGAAAAAAATAAAAATAAAAAGCTAATTTGTCAAATGAGAAAAAAGCATTATAAGCACAATATATGTATCAATTCCATTGTTATTAACTAATAATCTAGACTTGTTAAAAAAATTTAATACATGTCATAACTACATGTTCAAGACATGATCATCATTATTGAAGTAGCACCACTATCATACATCTTAGAGCATCCGATATGTCAAATGCACAATGTTAAATTTGAATTTGATGGCTTATGTGGCAATTTGACTATTTGGAAAAAATTTAACTCCACATGAAATGTCAAATATCATATTATTTTATTATATTTTTAAAAGAAAATGGGACTCATATGATGCATAAAATTTTAAACAAGAGTTAATGAAAAACAAACAAACTACCAATGTTTGGTGGTTCAAGTGATAAAGAGCTTAAAAGCTTAAGTAGCGTCTCGAGTTCGAAGATTTTGAATTGGAGTAAGATCATTGGGAGACTTGCCCCCAAATGGGGTCTGACCCAGCTCAAGGGATTAGTCATCGCTTATATGCGGGGATACCCTGGATTCATAAAAAAAAACAAACAAACAAACACGAGGAGAGGAAATAAGAAACTATGTACAGAGATGGTCCCCATAGGCAAAGCGATCTTGCGCTCACGTTGTTTATGTTCTACATTGTTATGTTGAGGACTTTTATCAATTTTTTTTCATCATAAAGTGATAGTAGGGGAGGAAGAAATTGAACCTAAGACTTCTGGTACAGAAGATAAATATTATTAATCGCTTGAATTACAAACTCATTGCCGGACTTTTAACATTAAAAAAGAAAAGTTGTTTGAATAAATGTACCACGATCTTCCTTACTTCAAGGAGATCTCCAACTTTGTCCTGTCCTGGTGTTGGAGAGAAGGAGAGGGGGGAGAGGAGAAGTGTCCAGAAATAAGAGAATACATCATAAGGTTTTTTTGGTCAAGTACATCATAAGGTTTGTAAACAAAATATTGGTCACAGGGACCCACTGTCTTACTGTGATGAAAATCTTGGTTTATTTTAGACCACATTTCACAAGCAAAGCAAAACTAAGGCGACGAAAATATCCTACAGCATAATTAAAAATGGGTACTAAACTATATGGGCTTACTTGCTTTGGGCTTCCAGGCTGCCCCAGCAACTCCCTCTACCATTTATATTCTTTGTTTTTTTTTAATGTTTGAAACAACAACACAAGAAGAAAAAGAGCAAAGTAAAGGGTGTAGGGTTTGGTTAACCTTTTGATGTTTCCTATTTGCTGAAATTTAAACCTATTTTTCTAGTGATAACATGTTTAAGTGTTGATTAAGAAATAACAAAGTCTCTCTCTCTCTCTCAGAATTTTTTTTTTCTTTATTGAAGGAAGAAAGAGAGAGAATTAGAAAAGGAAGCCCGACGATCGAAGTTCACAGTTTACACACAAAAAATAGTATGATAATGTCAGGCATATGATCAGTAGTCAAACCTAATAGAGTATTAGGCATAATTACATTCCAAAAAGATTATGCAATAATTGTGTGTGAGTGGCAGGCCCCAGGCGGATAATATGTTGTTCTAATTACGAGGACATTATATATATGCTTGTAGATTTTCCACTTAGAATATCTTTAAATGTTTTGGGGGCACATACATTCAATCATAGTAACCAACCATGCAGAATATAATGTCTCTCTCTCTCACTTTCATTCGGAAAGAAAAAAATACAAAAAATCTTTCTCAGCTCAAAAATGAAAGGCCTAAAGATTATTTTATTCTCACTTTATAATTTGTTGACGAGTCCGTATTTAGTTTGGATTTTGATTCCTTATTGTCTATAAATCTGAATATATTTTGAGAATCCTCATATGCTTTGTTTCACATAATTTCCTTACAAAAAAATCTGTAAAGAGGCTGATGAATGAAAGAAGCATAAAATATACGACAATATATATTTATACAGTCTTGTTCAAAATGCAAGCAAAAGTTGGAGTTGGAAATTTTGTTGGGAGGTCAATGAAGTTGACAAGAGAGGCATGTGCAGATTGCAATATTCGTAAAATCCAGGGGCTATAAGTGAAGCTGTCTTTCAGAAAACGGTCCCTGAGATGTTTTTTCTTACTTTTAGTTCTTTGTTTCTGACACTGACTCCGACTCCGACTCAGACTCAGAGTTTATTTTATCTTTATCCCAAAGCCTGTATTGAATCATTCATTCATAATTACCTGCTTTTCAATGCCACGATGTGAAGTATGCTGTTTAAAATTTAATCTGTGCATGCATGCATGCATGGTCGCTGAGCCTGTGATGAGACCACCACTGGGATAAGGGGCCACCAAGGCATTGACCATTCAAATTGGCAACAATGATGAGATCGAAGAATCCTATGTCAAGCAAAATTGTTTGACACTGTATGATTTGATCGAAACTGAAGGAAAGGAAAATTATTGTTATTCATACGCATGTATTCGTTGAGATGGTGTTTAGTTGTTGTTTTCTGGGTTTTCCCCATATTGATTTCACCCCTAAAAAAAAAAAAAGTTTTGTTAGGAAACCTATAACAATTTCTGCTGGGCTTCTTTATCAGTGGCAGTTTGTGATTTGTTTAATTTGATAAGTGTGTTGTTGCTGATTCGCGGATCAACACCATTAGACGATAAAATCTCAATTGTACATACATAGATACAGATTTGATGAATTGGGCTATGTCCATTGTATTTGATTTGTATTTGTATTTCATGAAAAAGTATATTACAATTTAAGAGAGGCTTAAGAGGCTTTTTTGTTGTTGTTGAGAGTGAAAGTGTTCTTTTGCCTTTGTTGTGACTGTCTGCCTTCTCCCATTTATATAGAGTTTCCTAGCTGACTCTTCTTTTGGGCCTACAAGCATGGCCCTATGAGGATAGTATTTGGGCATGCAAGCAAGTTTAATCATGTTGAACTTTAACTTAGAAAGTGCATTGCCTCATGCATTAATTATTTCTTTCATATTGCTAATCTTCAAACTAATAATATTAGATATGGTGTAGAAGCTATCGGGGTCTAGCTCAGTGGAAAATGATATTTGACTTGCAGACTAAAGGTCTCGAGGTTTGAATTCACGACATCATAGTTGTGTGTGTGTGTGTGTGTGAAATCCCATCTTCTCTAGTTTAGACTATCGCTTGTACTATAAAAAAATATATGGTAGCTACCTAGAATGTTGATTAGAAATTAATACCATCAAGAACCAAATGACAAATAAAGATCATAGATCATTAAGATGGCTTGGCCTGGTTACAATGGACTTTAAAGCATTGAATTGGGCTAGCTTGGACTGACAAGGCTTTGAGTCCAATTTATTTATTTTTGCACCAAACAACAGTTTGGAATTAACTTTTTATTTTTTTAATAAATCCACATTTTATTTTATTTTATTTATTAACAATAATAAGATGCAAATTCCAACTTTTGCCTTAGTGTCTTTTTTTTTTTTTTTTCTTTAGTATCATTCTTCCTTTCTTTTTTGCAGTTACTTTTTTTTTTCTAGTCAAAATTTCAGTATCTTTCTTTATCATATAAAATTCAAATTTTTACTAGAAAAAGAAAAAGAAAAAGAAAAAGGATCATTCTTTTTATATTAGAAGAAATCTTTCTTTTTTATTATACAACACATATCTGTACTATTATAAAGGGAGGCACAAAACGGTTGGGGTCACATGCTTCACAAAAAAAAAAAAAAAAACCAGACACAAACACCCCTGAAACAAAAAAGTAATGGTTGCAGTCAACTCCATATCAATAGGTTACATGGGTATTATTGTAAACATACAAAAAATAATATAAAAGTAAAAATTGAAAAACTTCGGTAGCTGATATCATGATGACATCATCAGTGTTTTACTTTTGGCAGGTTGTGGGTCTGTTTGAGCGCCAGTCCCCCTGTGACGAATGTGCTTGGAAGATTATGGGACAAACAGTAGTCTCCCAAGTTGCGGATCAAGAAGTGGCTTATGGATCTATAGGAACTATAGGAACTTTTGGATCGAAATCGGAGGTCGTGGGCCTCGTGGCCCTGTTGACCTGTTGGTCAACAGTAGTCCCTCAGGACTTGTTAAGTAGACCTTTTGGATCTATAGGAACTTTTGGATCAAAATCGAAGGTCGTGGGCCTCGTGGTATTATTGACCAACATAAGTAATTTGACCGCACAGTTGACCACGGGTCTTTCGAGACCTTCGTATCCTTTAAATAGTACTAGAATGACCTTAGAACCTTTCTAAAACCGCACACACTTTAAAATTCCGGGAACTAGGTTTTTGAATTAAAGTTCGTGGTTGAATACATTTATTAATTAAATCTCTGTATACTCTCAAATAGGTGCTCATGCTCCACGTGCCCCTAGAGATAGTAGCTCTGGAATCCAAAATACAGAAAATATCTAAACTTAAAGACTTAATATAAAAAAGCATCTATAATGCAAATCCTGGCCAGGAACTCCCCCAACTATTCTATATCATTGTCTTTATGGAATTCAGTAGAGATAGTGTTGGTGAGGGGATTAAACACCCCACAATCTCCACACTAGGTTCTAGCTCAGCTTCCATCTCCACATACTCCTCACGGGCTCTCTTCTTAGGGCTTTTAAAGGCCAACCCTTATTCTCGCTTCCCTGGTTCTCACTATACAGCTCTTGGGATTAACTAGTCTCCACTAAAATCCCTTTCCCTTTGCCTTCAACATTTTCAACTTCTTTTCCTTTACTGTACCTCCTCCCCCTTCACTCATACCTCCCCCTTCGACAATTCTAATTCCTTTGGCAGATTCCTTGAAGGTCCTGCCGTCCTCTATTCCCATTCGAGATCTCCCTCTCCTTCTTTCGACCACAATCCATCTCGGGTTAGTATCAGTCTCCTTTTGATTTCCCTCAAGCATCTTCTCCCCATCATTTTCATTCCCAGCCATGGCAATAGTAGCTGGCTAAGGGAACACAAGAATGATGCCCTCAGAAATTAGTTGCTGCATTTCTTCATCCAAAACTAGGTTAGTAAGGAGGAATGCCGGTTCATTTTCTAACCTCTCCACTTGCAGGCAGTTTCTATTCTTCACCTTAGTAGGGCACAATGGTCATCTTCCTTCTTTTGGCAACAGTAAAAGCAAATTTCAAATAAGGTCTCATATCTCACAAAGACCCTAAACTCCTCACCCTCATCCTTCAAGGACCAAGCATCTCTTCAACGGTTTATTTAGATCCAATCCCAAGCACACTCTGACAAACATTTCGTGTCCACCAGTCAAAGAATCTTCATTGACACTAATGGGAACACCAAGGATAGACACTAACTCTTTGAGCAACTCTTCATCCCTATAGTGCAAGGGGAGGAAGGGGATCCTTGCACCCTATAAATAGTGCACCCTTTAAATTGTGCACCAAAGATTGTACTCAAACCAGATAACCTTCCAAAGTAAGTAAAAACGAAGAACAATAAGATTATTAAAACCAACACCAAGTATTATCATGGCCTACCCAATAGCTTTGCGTAGAAAATGACCAACAATTTAAAACAAAATACTGCAAAACAAAAACATGCCCAATAAGAGATGAATATTGTCTAGGAAGGCTATAAATGAACTTAATTCTGGAGAAAAAAAAAACATGTAATAAGACAAGAGAAGAGGTAACTTCTCCAAATAAATTGCTAGAATTTGATAATTGATATTGGTTAGCTCAATCGTTTCTTGCACCTGCACAATGTACGCTCGAGAATGGTGAAATTTCTTGTGACTCTACATATAACCTCTCCGAAAGTGGTGTCGTCTCTCACTGTCAATGATGATCCTCCAAAAGTAGACCACCAAAGTTTCAGAAGCAGCTGAATAGGCTCAACCATGTGATTTTGTAGAAACCCCTGTATGGGGAGTAACGCTTCTTCCTTCAATTTCCGTTTCCTTTTCCTCTTTTTCCATATTCCGAATCCACGAAACCCTAATTTCATCTTTCACCCTTGGTTCCTCCCCTCTCTTATTTTTAATGGTTTACAAATTTTAAATTATTTTTTAAAATATAATTTTTATTTCATATGTAACCAACCAAACTAAACCAAACAAGGCCGATATGGTTTCTTATTGGGCTTTTCACATGTAAGCCCATAACTAAGGCTCAAAATATATAAAACCCTACAATACTAAATTTTAGGGAAAAAAAACCGTTTGACTTTTCCAATGGACCAAATATACAATACAAGCCTTGAAAAACATAAAAATTACAATATTGCCATAAGAATTTTTTCTAAAAACAAAATTTAAGGATAATAATGGTATTTCACATATCATCCAAATTTTTTTAAAAAAATAGTACAGCTAGTCCATTTTGGAGTTTTTTCCTTCAATATATAGGTCCTTCAATATATAGGTTTTAGTGTTTATGTATAAAATCAATGCAAGGAATGAGTTTTATTATAAGGGTGATTTTATTTACACCCCATTATTTACTCTTTACACCCCACTAAATTTTAGTCAAATTTAAAAATACACACTACACCCCATATTTCCTTCTAAGTTGCCCTCACTACACCTCATTCCTAACTAATTTTTGTAAATCCAATCCCATATCAAACCCCACCCCATCTCAAACTCCATCCTCTTGCAGACACACCCCATCACAAACTCCCCTTCATTTTCAAACGCACCCCATCGCACACCTCCTTGCCTTTTCATACGCACCCCAATGCACACCCCATTCAATTTCAAACGCACTCGACCGCAAACCCCAACCCCAATCGCACACCCCAAACCCAGGTAGCTTGGAACCATTGCACATTCCAGGTCGCCTGGCACCATCGCACACCCCAAACCTAGGTCGCTTGGCACCATCGCAACTAGGCGACCACACCCCAATCTCAACTAGGGCACCACACCCCAATCGCTTCCAGGCGCCCTCACCCGCAACCTCACCACCATCACAATTTTTCTATGCTTCTATTTGGGGAACTCACCCCCAGGCAACCTCACCCCCATCATCTTGCACGACCTTAAAATCCTCTGAAAAACCAAGGTTTGATTTCAATTTTGATTTCTATATTTATGTTTCTGAGGGTTAATTAAGCTTTGGAAGAGTATGGTTCGACCCTGGTTTGATGAAAAGAGATGTTACTTTTGGTGGGTTACCACTGAAATCGTTGCATTGTTTCAGTGGTATTCCACCGAATTTATGTACATGTTTCAGTGGCTATCCACATAATTTGTGTCAGTTTTTCGGTCGCTATCTAGCGAATGTGTTTCTGTTTTTCAGTGGCTATCCACCGAATATGTTTCTGCTTTTCAGTGGTATTCTACCGAATCTATTTAGGGTTTTCAGTGGTAGTCCACCGAATTTGTTTCCGTCTTTCAATGGTAGTATACTGAATTAGTATCTTATTTTAGTGAATTCGTTTCTTGTTTCAGTGATCATCTATCGAATTCGTTACTAAGTTTGGACTTAATATTGTTTTTCAAATATGAAGAGGACTCGCAGAGGTACTACTGAGGCTTCATCATCACGACCTGATAGAGAATGTCCCACAGCCTCAACGAGGAGACATAGAGCTGCGAGGTTAGCCTCTCAAGAGGACCAGCCATAGATGCAATAGTGGGAAACGATACCTATTAGTCTTATAGGTGCAATCCATGATAAGTACATGTGGAACTGCACGCAAAATCTCAATATTAACGGGGTGTGTCCAAAACAAGTCAGTTATAGTATCACCAGTTGTCCTATGTCACTCAATATAATTGTGTTCGAACAACTTAGTAAGCAATTGTTGCCTCTGTGTTCTCCTAGCAAATTCTTTGGTTCTATTTTGGATCCTAACATTGTATATTGTCTTCATAGTTGAAACATTAATTGCATCTCTATCCTTTAGGGTGACCAAAATATCTATGAGTTTCACCAAACACTTAAACATGTCCACCAACAAGGCATTCTCCTCTTCAGAAAGTCGCCCCACAAATGAATGACCTTGAAGATACTCTGAAACAACATGGTTATGTACTTTGCAAACCACCTCCAACTTTCAATCATCCCCATCACCAATATTGACACCTTTTAACAAGAATAAGCATCCACATTTCTTGGTACCAGTGTCCCTAGAACACTTTTTCGTATCACCATTTGCATCCGACCTTACACCAGTTGTCTCACTAGACTTGCAAGACCTATAGTTACTACCCCTCTCACAAGCAAGTATTACTCGAGGTCTTCTCTTGCCCTCACCTCCACAACCAGACCTTCTAATTACAATTACAATATTATTCATTTTTCCTTGTGCATGAGCCCATCTAATTAATGCATCTCTACCTTTGAATATCTACACATTAAACTCATGTTATTTAAAGTTAAAATTTGAAACATTAATGCCACATTAATGATACTAAAAAGGATTTCATTAAAAAAAAGTCAAAATAATTACCGAATAAGTTGTGAATTGATCATTATAGTCCATTACACTTTCGGTTCCAACATTGTTGCCTTTAGTAGTGGCGTCACCTTGTCTTTGTTCCTTCAATGGGTTGCATCAAATTTGTGGTCAACAATAACTTACTGAAAAAATAAAAATATTTCAGTTTGTTGCCACTAAAAATGTAGGTAAAATTCAGTAACACACCACCAAATCACGTTCCTTATTTCGGTGGATATCCACCGCATCTTCATTCAACGGGTGGTCAAATACCACCGAAATAGGTTCAATGTTTCAGTGGCATTCAACCAAATTTTCCTGTCGCGTTCGGTACTGGTGTGCTGAACGTAACCTGCAACCAGCATGAATCCCTAAACTTGAAAAAGGCCAAAAAATAAACTCATACCTCATTCGAACCCTTTCTAACTTCAGTCTCACCATTCATGAATACAAACAAGATATTTTTTTCACCAATATAAGCGTATAAATCTTGTTAGGGTTGCATGAACATGAAGGTTTGAGAAAAAAAGTCTAACTAGGATTGCAAGAACATATATGAGGTGTAGTGAGCAATTTTAATTTTAATTTTAAATTTAAATATTTTTTGTCCTTAACGGTAATGATGTACAAGGGTAAAATATGGTATTCATGTTTTAAATTAGTATGAGATGTAAAGAGTAAATAATGTGGTGATAATAAAATCACCCTTAGAGCATCCACAGTGAAGGGGGTGTATTTTCGGGTGTAAAGTCACTTTTACATCGCATCTAAATCTCCTGAGGTTGTAAATGTGATTTTGCTCCAATGGGAAAGATGTATTTTCGGGGTGTAAAGCCATTTTTTTCTTACTTTTTCTCATGTGGATCCCACCTGCAAGGGATGTAAAGCCACTTTTTTCTCACTTTTGTCCATTTTTTTCATGGGTCCCACTTGCAAAGAGATGTAAAATAAGATGTACATGTACATCTAAATTTGCATCTCCATGGTGAGTTTTTATCAAAAATAGCCAAAATTTGACCCATACTTTCATAAATGTCAATTTTTATAAAAACTTTCAAATATAGCAGAAAACTCACATAAATAGACTTAAATACCCTTAAATCTAACACTCACAAAAACCTTAAAAACAAAAGAAGCGTTCAAGGAAAACTCATGATCCTGTAGTGTATATTCACAAAGTTCAATTTTTATTATGTATTATTACGTTTTCTATTTCTTTTTTATATATATATAATTATTATAAAAATGCGAGATAGATTGATAACAAAACAAAATTGCAAAAGATCTTCCACTAAAACATCATTGAAAATGTGTTGCTGAGTTTTCTGGTCTTGGAGCAAAAAAAAAAAGGCAAGACTTAATTAACTACCATCCTGTTACAATAGCAATTTGCAAACCATCATCCGTTAAAAAGCCGATATGTTTTCAACAAGTTGAAGGACCGCTTGAATCACACCCCTAGTATCCACTTCTATCGCACCATTAAATCTTTATACCTTGGATCGGTGCATGTATAAAACCATTAAATTTTGTTGTAAAAATTTCTTTTTACTTGAATATTTGTTTACAATATCCAAAGATATTCACTATAACTTTACATCTTCCAAGTTTTCTCTAAGTTAGAGGTATGTATGCAAAACAAAAATATCAACAAAATGATCTAAATTAAATTATAAATTAAATATTTTCAAAGTTTTATTTAATAGGGTTTTGCCTTTTAGGTTTACGTGAGTTTTGTTTTTGAGGGCGTTTAAGTCTATTCAAGTGGGTTTTGACTACTTTTGAAAGTTTTTATAAAAATTGACATTTATGAAAGTATAAGTTACATTTTGGCTATTTTTGATAAAAACTCCATAAATGCTGGTGATGTAAATTTACATTCGTTTACATCTCCCTATTACGCGATTAGATCACAAAGGGTGTATATTTAACATACACTCCATTATTCACCCCCCATTGAAAATGCTCTTATTATAATTTTTTTGTCTGAAGACCGACATGGTTTTGTTGCAAATTTTCTGTCTTATAAAAAACAAAATAAAATAAAAAACACCATTTTCTTGCATAACAGGCATATCTCAACCTTCACTTACAGCACCACTTTCTTATCCAAGTCCTCTGTTTTCATTTAACCAAAACCGAAATGGTGGATACAACAATTTCTACCATCACTTGCTCTGCTTTCAGTTTCTCGCAAAACCCAATCAACACCTCACATCTCCCTTCCCTCCAGAAGCTCTGCAAACCCAAATGGAGTTGTATCTCATTCTCACTCACCGACCTTTCTTTCCCAAGTCCTCGCCTTGTGTTCGGAAATGGCCGCCACCTAAAGACCTCCTATAGTCCCAAAGTCTCCTCCCAGAGTCTCTCCACCATCCCCGTCCCCAGAAAGAACTACGAGGTACCCTCTCCCTTGCTTCTGTGAGAACATTTTTTTCAAAGAAAGAAAAAAAATGGAGTTTTCTGCTGTTTTTGAATTTTTGATTAAAAAATTATAATTTTTCATCCTAGGTTTTCTCTTCAGTGCTGAGTCTGGAGATGGTTGAGTTACAATTGCTGAAAATGAGTTCCCTTTGCAAATTACTCCACAAGAATATGAGTTCCTTTGCAACTTCTATTTGAACATATGTTGATAGAATCTAATAAGAACTCAAGCAAACTTCTTACATAAATTAATGATCCTTTTCCTGTGAGTGACTTATGTTTTTTGTTGTTCTTACACCAGTTGGATTTTATTTTACCTCATTACAGTTTCTTGATGGTTCTTCTGAGGTGGAATTGAGATTACAGCTTGGGTGTCAAAATATCCAAAGCAGTAGAGATATTTTTGTGGATGCAAATGGCACCTCATTGACAATAAAAGTACAGCACTCTGGGTCTCTTATCACACTTATGGAAACTAATCATCTGTTTGATAAAATAAAGCCTGCTGAAACAATATGGTTTGTGAAACTTAAAGCACATGAAATTATATAAACAATGAAGATCACTTGTTTAGATGGGTAATTCTTGTTTTGGGCAGGTATATAGACGATGATGAGCTAGTTATAAACTTGAAAAAGCAGGATCCAGAATTGAAATGGCCTGATATTGTGGAGTCCTGGGAGTCTCTGATACTGGGATCTATGCAACTTCTGAAAGGAGCATCAATTTACATTGTTGGGGATTCAACTGAAATCAACCAGAAAGTGGCTCAAGAGCTTGCAGTTGGTCTTGGGTATTGCTTTTTGTTCAAAACTATTTTGAAGAAAAGATTGGATACATCGAATTGTCAATTTCAAGCTTCCCCAAATTTCACATGCTATAATGATTTTGTTACCATTTTGTAGTTTCATCTGAATAACTATTTAACTAGCTGCTAGTAAGTGTAGCTGTTTATAGTGGGAATCAAGATTCAATTGCATGACTGTAGGCTCTGCCTCTATATTCAAATACCTATAAATTTTCCTTGGTTTGATTTTCTGAGTCTTCATATATTCAGTAGTTTTCTTTGGTTCATTTGGTTTTAGATATACACCACTTTGTACAAAGGAGTTGCTGGAAACATTTGCCAAGCAGAGCATTGATTCATGTGAGTATTTCTTTGGTTCATTTGTCAAACCTCAACTCACTATCCCTTCTTCCTTTGATCTACAAGCTCATGAGTCATGACATGCACATTATTGAAACCTGAACTAGCTGTGACTCTGTGACCAATGTCAGTATCATCCTTGTCACCTTTCTTCCTGGGGTGTGCACTAAATGAATCACTGAAATTTTAGATTCTGTGCAATATAAGTTCATAATTGTAGTGGAAAACATTCTGTTGTGAATGATGAGGGTGATGGCTGACCAACCATTAACGTAGTACAAATATGTAAACAATTTATACAACAATGAGTTTACATTATTGTGGTGGGCACTCGTAGCTCTGGTGGTTGAGAGCATTTTGAATCTCCCCTCCCCTTTGGCCTCCCTTGTAACTGAAACAAAAGTTTTCATTTTTCTGTATTAGACCGCTCTGGTGCAAACCAAATGTGTCTACAACCTTTGATTTTCTTTCACAAAAAAACAGGAATAATCCTTTTAATTTTCTACTATATGATTGAGTTCTTTTCTGTACTTATGAATTATAAATTGACCATCTGACATAGGTTAAAACAAAACAACGTTAAAAGTGATTTTTGATTTTTTGGTGTTGTTTTCATTATCCTCCAAGTTTTTTATAAATGAGTTGGAAAATTGCTTCTGTTCCTATCCAACCTGTGTGTTCTGCGTCAGATCTCTATGCTGTCTTCATATTGCATATGATTTTGTCTTCCTCACTGTTATTAATACCTGCTTTCGATAATTTTCGTTTTTACCTTATTTATCTGTTAATCACGTCCTACGATCTACTTGTGGATGTTTACTTTACCCAGCATTCTATTAAAAAAATGATCTAATTGCTATTAGTTACCCTGTATTTTTTTGATTGGAATGAAACAAGACTTGAAAGTTGATATTGTACAAAAACTATCACCTATTATTAACAAGTTTAATCAATTTCAGGGCTGCTTGCTGAAGGTTCTGACTCTGTAGCAGAAGCAGAAAGTGCTATATTACAAAGTTTAAGCAGGTACTATATGTCAACAGAATATATATATTTTTGGGGGTGGGGGTTGAAAACAATGAGTATCTTTTAATGGGCTTCGTTGGTGTTACAGTCATGTTCGAGCAGTAGTTGCAACATTAGGAGGGCAGCAGGGAGCTGCTAGAAGGGCTGGTAAATGGTGCCATCTTTATGCAGGATTTACTGTCTGGCTGTCCCAAACTGAAGCTACAGGTAATTTCTCTTTGATCATTTCTTCATTTCTTTTCTTTGGACAAGCAACTGGTACCGCTGCCATTATGTGTCATGCTTAACATAATTGATTGTACGTTATTTTGTAGTGTCATTAAGAAGCTATGCAGGCTGATTAGAGTTTGCAATAAACTTGATATGTTTTGTTCGTTTACCATTGTTCTCAAAAGCATAATTCATTGCAACTGAAAAAAAAAAAAAAAAAAAACAGAAGTCATTGTAATTTGTTACAAGAACAGAAAAAAGTGTAAGTCATAAGGATCTGGATCAACAACTATTCTATATTTTAGCATTCCCTCATATGTGGGTCTCTTCCCATCAACATGTAAAATTCAACATAAATTGGGAGGTTATGGTTGCTTGAATCCAAACTCAGGATTTTCCACCCTAATACACTGATAAACTTTTTAGTTTACTGTTTTTAGAAGTTTAAGTCATCACAGGATGGGGGCCAACAATTATTTTATATTTGAACAAAAGTGAAGTATCTTTTTGTCCCATACTTCACTGAAAATTCACGGATGTCTCTATTTTTTATTTATCATTTTCATAGGTATAGGAGTCTTTCAATTTCAGTGCAAGTTATGTCTACTTGATAATTGCATTAGCTTGGATGTGTGTTCAGAGGGGTTTTTCATTGCGGACTGCAAATTAGTTATTCGTCAGGATATACGAGCCTTATCTCATACAATTGAGTAAGCATCAAACTGTTTTTTTTCTGGTCTGAAAGCATCAAACTGTTTAGTTGCATCCTCTAATGTTCAAAATTTGTTTAACAGTCAGGATAGTTCTTCCTACTCATGATTGAACATAAATCGAGTGGTTATATTTGCAAGAGTCTGACCTTAGGATCTCCTGCTCTGATGTCATGATAAATTTTGTTATTGTACCATTGTTCTTGAAAGCTTAAGAAATTTGAATGTCAACCAACTATTGTTTTATATTCACACAAAACTGAATGAACGCATGATGAATGAACACTTCTTCACTATTCATTCTTATGGCTGGCTAATCCATGTGTTTGTGGCATAATGAATGAATGGACACTTCTTCATTATTCACACTTCAAAGCTTGTTGCATTTCAGTTCCATCGTATGAATGGAGTTGGTAATTCTTTGATTTACTTAACAAAAATTATTAGTTTATCATACACAGAATTCCAATTCCTGTTATACTTCATTTTCTTTTTTCAAGAACCACCTCCAGACTTATCACCAAGTATTTATATGATGAGGTGGCCCTACATTGTTTATATGGGTCATAGCCAGCAAACTTGTAGGATGGGGCAATATGCTGATAGTTGTAGAAACAACCTTTTTTCTAGCCCTACATTGTTTAAATTTTGCTCCTGCATTAATATGGAATTGATAGATGAAGACCCTTGTCCTGGGAGGATCGGGATAAGGGTACATTTTCTTACATGTAACTACCTCTATATATGTGCAAGCAGTCATTCTTACCCACAGATAGCTCTAGCCATTGGAACCAGGAAACCATCGACATTACAATTAATGAACTTAGGTGCCCATGTGTCACACATGCGCTTTTCTTATGCCAAATTATCTTATACTTCCTGTCCATACCCAGCCATCTGTATAATTTCTGGAAGATAATGGTTCTTATTTACTTTGTGTCTCTAGGACTAAGTGATACATTGCCAGCCGATGGAGCTTCCAACAGATTGGTATTTAGGAAAGTATTGGGGTCTTGTGTTTAAAGAGTTTTTAACATCTACTACAGAAAATTAATTTATGATAAGTAACCCATTTTAGTCTGCATATGACACCACATCATTTATTAGTATGAACCCACCATGTGGGTCTGTCTTGGCTAGATTGTAAAACATTAGGGTAACTCTAATAAAAAGCTTTAACTATCACAAAGGAGATTAAGGGAAATCCTTCGGGACCTGCCCCCTCCATCAGCTGAAGCGCCTGGCTCAACTTATTAAGCCTGAAGCTTCCAGTTTGAGTTATAGATACTTGTCACAATGTCAAAAGGTGATCTCGACTCAAGCTATAGAACTGACTGAGCATCAAACACATTTGGCATCCCTAATTGAGTAGTACAAATGCCACATGACATGGCCAAGAAGAAATGGAAAGAAAAAAAGGAACCTTAAAAACCAAATTTTGGGTTTGAGGAACAAAAAGTAAATATTTCTGTCAGGCATTGATAAAATGTAAAGGCAAAAATGGAGCATCTAGAGTTCATGAGTATGAGAAAAAGATAAACTGCTCTGGAACCATCCAATTCAACTCTAGATTTATCAGCCACATCTGTAGCGGTAGCTCATTTCTTTGTTATTAAATTCAATCAGAATGTTTCTTCATAACTTGTCTACGCAGATGACGATTCAGCAAAGGAAGAGGCCAGGAGTCATATGAAAGATGGCAGACTAGCTTACTCAAACGCAGAGGTGGTTGTCAAGCTACAGGGTTGGGATACAGATCATGCTAAAAGTGTGGCTGAGGGATGCTTGAGTGCCCTTAAACAATTAATTCTGTCAGACAAGAAACTTTCAGGTAAGAAGAAATTAATGATGTTTATCCTTTAGACTTCAAGCTTGCTATGCTACAATGAGTGTTCCTCTAAGGACTTCATTCAACTTGAAGCAGTTTACGCAACTTCTTCTAACAAAATGCTAAAAATTGAAAGTTAATTAACAAAAGCCCATTCTCGTTTATAGGCTACTTACCAGGACATCTAATCCAGACTTTGGTTTGCAAGATGGGAAGCTGTGGTGGATGTCTAATTACATCTTCCTTGTCTTTGACACGAGCCAAAATTACTCTGAAACTTAAAAACTGAATTAGGATTCTTCACGGTCATAATGTTTATAACTTTTTTGTGTGTTTACTGTGCACTCACTCAGGAAACGAAGTAGTTGTGCCGCTATTTGTTCTTTTTGGTCAGATGTGCTGTTATTCTTTGGGGGGTTTTCTTTAGACCCCATATTTCAAAAAATTATATATAATGAAGCTACTGTTTTACTATTTTATTAACCCTCAAGTCTTTTTTTTTTTTTCTAACCAAAAGAACTTTATTATGTTTTAAAAAAGAAAAAGAAAGCCACGGTATATAATGCCTCTGTATAGGGGGAGAGAGGGAGAAGCCTACTAGCCAAGACGTTGGTTTTTTTAGATTATTCATTGTTTTTATGTATGTAGACCGTATGATGCCTGTTACTGACAATCCCTTTTGTTCGTGGTCTATTTTGAAGGTAAGAAGAGCCTCTACATAAGGTTGGGCTGCCGAGGTGACTGGCCAAACATCAAGCCTCCTGGTTGGGATCCATCAGCTGGAGATGATGTTTCTCCTAGTGGATTCTAACAGTAATTGCACTACATTAACGATGTAGGACAATCTAGATTGCCCCTGAAGATGTTTTGGTTGAGTTTGGACACAGGCTTGTATATGTATCTCACTGTTGTCTTTTACTGCAGATGCTCGTTATCTTTTAAGTAAACCATGGAAAACGGGCGAAAGAAATGATCTTTCTTGTAATTTGCTAATAGTTTACTCTGCCCAGATACAAGCATTCTTGTAAGTAAATCTTTATCGTGCAAACACAGGATACAAAAGTAATAGAAGCACCATTGGGAAACAAATCAAATTAGGTGAAATATTGACGTCATCTATCTCGAGCTTCACTAGTTTGAGCTAGATCAAATCTTGTTTCTCTTCCATGGTATCAGAGTCATCATGTCACAAGATTTGAGCAGCAATGTCGATCCTTCAAGTTCTTGTTCATTGATTAAATGTTGTTCATAACTAGGTTCTTCGACAGTTTTCCAAATAAAGTTAGTATTTCTGTTTGTGAAAGTCAGAAAACTACGCCGTTGTCGAAGGATAGAAGATGAAAGCTCAATCTGGTCCCAACTCATCAACGTTTTTGTCTGTAATCAATTCTCTGTGAATAAACAGATTACAGCGAGGGATATTTAAGAATATTGATGTATGTCCACCAAAATACTTTGCATATCAAGATATAACCTTCTCTAATAATTTGGATTCAATCTTCTCTGTCAAAAAAGTGTCTTGCCTATTCTGATGGAGCTTCAAATTCTCGGAAAGCTTGGTTCAATTTAGGGAAGAGATTTGCCATTTTGTCTCAGTTTGATATCACACAATTTCATTCTTTGCTTCAACCATTAGCATCTGTAGGAGCACCACTTGACAACGCTAGACAAGCTTAGCATATGAAGATTTTGTTCTACCAGTCCCAATTCCAGTGTATGATTCAATCCTTGGTTTCTCCTAACTGAGAAAGTTGTTAAGCTCTGTTTGTATGCCCGTGTGTTTTACATAAAATCCCACTTTGTCCCTGCATTTCAAGTTGGGTCACTATGTCCACTGCACTCACATTTTTTTGTTCCCCATTACCCCAATCATGTCATAAGAAGAGGCATTAAGTTTGCTTAGGTGGCATGGGTAGTTTAGTAATTTTATACACATGAAGGGGTGTAGGTCCAAATGTGGCGTGCGATGTGGCAACTTGTGGGACCACTCAGCTGATGCATGCTTAATATGCGAATTTGGGGCTTGTGTGGGCTATGCGGTCGAGTTTGAACCACAAACTTGAATCCCTAAATCGCTATTGAAAGAAGGTTTGAGACCATGACGAAAATACTCTCCAAATAGGCCACATGCGCCGCATATGGTTGGATTTGACGGAATATTGGATGAAATCACATAAAATCAAACGGCATTGGTAAAATTGGCGATATAAATTAGTACATGGTAAATTGGCTGATTTTTTAGGGGCCAAAGTCACTTTTGGTCCCTGTAGTTTGGCACATCAACCATTTTTTACCCTCTAGTTTTAATTCCGTCAATTTTGACCCTATAATTTTGTATTTGTAGCAATTTAAGGACAAGTTAGTATTTCCGTTAATTTCTTTGACAGTGCAAGGGACAATTTTGTCAATCCTAATACTTTGAGCGTAAAACCTCGTCTGAAACTTTCCTTATTTCATATTAGGGCTCGAAATTGGCCATTTGGGTTTAGGGTTCTTAAAAAATTGGGATTAGTGGTTGAATTTCGAGGCCTAATATGAAATGGGGAGAGTTTCAGACGAGCTTTTAAGCTCAAGGGTTTAGGGTTGACTAAATTGCCACTTGCACTATCAAAGAAATTGATGGAAATACTAACTTGTCATTAAATTGTTACAAATATGAAACTGCAGGGTCAAAATTGACGAAATTGAAATTACAAGGTAAAAAATGGTTGAATATCCAAACTACAGTACTAAAAGTGAATTTTAGTCAATTTTTTAATGAAGGGAGTTAATTTATAGTTCAGGGGTTAAAAACATGAAAAGAAGGCGGAGGGAAGGGAAGGCGTAGGCCTTGTCAATGGGTCGAGCCGGGCTAACGGGTTTGGGTTGGGCTTCAAGGAGGAGAAAGAAAATCACGGGCTGTGATTTTTAGAAAATTCAAAACCCAAGCCTGGGCTTGAGAAAATTCATCGAGCGGGCCGGCCTAGGCCCAACGGGCCAAGTCAAAATGGGCTTACTTTTTTATATTTTTTTATATTATATATATATAGTTTTTTTTGTTGGTCAATTCTTTATTGCGAACATCTTCATCAACATATCTAGAGTTCATTACTTGAGTGTCCATGAACATGAGTAGGATTGTTTAGGGCGGATTCCGAAAACCCTAGTGTTTGCCACACCTTAAGTCACATTTTGATAATCGCTCTTGTTAAACTTGTTAAATTATTATTTGGTTACATTTAAGCATTAGAATTAGGTCACTTGAATCAAAACCCCCCATTTTGTATGTGTTTTGTTTGAAATCTTAAGTGTTCTTTCCACTGAATTCTACTCATTTCTGTATATGTTTTTAACTTTTAGTCCACGTGGGGTTCTTCATTTTTCTATGCTGAATCCAACCATATAAATAACACAAAATTTGGATAAACGGTTGGAAAGTTATAGTTCAAAACTGGACATACATAATTATATATGTATGCAGGACTAACGGCCTGACTTTTATTGGTGGGTTGGATCGGGCCTTCTTGGGCTTAAACAGACTGGGCTTCAACATCCAAGCCCAAACCCGACCCAATCCAATTATGGGCTAGGCCATCTTAAAGTCCATAAGCCATCTCTCAAATACGCTATATCCTAAATATAAGCATAAAATAACGCAAAACTCATCTCAAGTGCGCTAAACTAAATTTTACCAAATTTGGAGGTCACATTTACTTTTTCCTCCAACCGGCCACATTTAGCCTGCGCTAGGCCAATGGCCAAATTTTTGTGGGCCCCATGCATGTATCTTTTCATTAAAATTCATCTACTTTTTGTAGGTACATGTTTTTAAAATAATAAAATATAAAAGATCCTAAAATATAGCGTGCGTACTGGAGATGGAAAATTTTAGCGCACTATTCTTTAAAAATTAATATTTTGGAGGCTAAATTTTTAATCCCTGACTACATTTAAATTTTGGTGGAGATGGCCTAACAGACCAGATTAAACTTTTTCTCAATGGATCGGGCGGGCCCCATCAGCCCATGAGCCTGCGGGCCAAATGATGAGGCCTACGAGGGCGAGACAAAGGGGTCTTCTTTCTTTCCTTTCTCTTTCTAGTAGTGCCCAGCGTCTCCGTGAGATACTGAGAAAGAGAAGAGAGTTAAAAATGGGGAAGCAGGAAGGTACCTTGTGGGACGATTCAGCTCTGATCGATGCTTTTGACGACGCCATGTCCAGCTACAAGGTTACACCTCTCTCTCTCTCTCTCTCTCTCTCTCTCTCTCTCTCTCTCTCTCTGTCTCGCTTCTGTATTTTGCTTCAGTATCTTGAGAAGAGCACTACTTACTTGCCTCCATAGCTTCGACTACAATTGTTTTCATTTGTAGACTTATGCATTCTTCAAGATTATTTTATTGGGCACAATTTTGATACTGATTTTTGTTAAAAGACCTAAAAATGGAGAATCATGGACCGGCTAATTGATTTTATTATCTTTTTTTTCTTTTCACAATTATGTTTTTATTTGATGTACTGACCTTATAATATCTGCTCTCATCTAATTTCCAGAAAATGCATAGGAAGAAAACGAATGAGGCTTCAACCAAGGAAGAAAAAGTTGCCATCAACACAGCAGAACAAGTCATTACTGAGGTTGAAGAAAGTGAGGATGCTAAAAGGTGAGCTTATGACTTGGCAGAGCTTTTCTCTTTTGTAGATTGTGAATTTTGGATTCTCATTAAAAGAAGAAGAATATTGGTCTTCTTATATTCTTTTAAATGTCTATTTTTTGACGAGCTGGGTATAGCCCCTGTCATCTGTAAACGAATATTTTGCCATTATCTTCCCATGAAGCTTAAAACAAAATGAAAAGTATTGTAGTTGTTTTGTTGCGTAAATTTTTGGGCCTCTTATATAACATTAGATGGTTTCTTTTAGATTTTGAAAAAAACTTTTCTATATAGTGGACAAGTGTTCAGAGATTGTGTGCATGGAAGTTTGTATAAATAATCAGAAGATGGAGAATAATTTTTGAGGTAGTGCGGTGAGTTTGCAAAAATGCAATAGTAGTCACTTCTCTCTTTATTTTTCGTCTGTTTTATATATTTTTTGTTTTTGGTTTCCAGTCAAGAGTGCAATGATAGTATCTTTATAACATGTTTCAGTTTATTGTTTTTGTTTTTGTATTATGTAAATTTGACTGAAAACAGTGTATATTCTTGCTTTTGTGTTTGGATTATGTATCATGTAATGTACTCTTCTAATTAATATAGTACATAAAAGAGCTAAGTTAACAGAGGAAGGCTAGAAGTCAGCTAACCATCACTTATAGAATGTCATGCATAGAACTCATTAAGCTTGAAAAACCATAGTTTTGCATAAGATAGGGTCTACTAGCAATGTATAGCTCAGGTCACCTGGTAATAATTTCTAGTGTGGTATGCAAACCTTAAATTGTATCTAATAGTGTTTATTGAATCCTGTGATGCATATGACCATTTCTTGTGCTTTAAAAAGGCAAGGGGATATAGATGACCATAGTAATGACACATCGAAGACTGCTGCAGAAGCTGGAGAGACCAGTAATATATCAGAAGTGAAAGAAAACCATCATGTAGATTCGCATGTACCTGAGCCCTACTCACAAGTTGCTCAGGATGTGCAAAATGACTGTTCATATTCACAAGGTGCAGCAGATTATAACCAGGTACTCAACCAGTATTATGAGGTTGAGGAGAAAAGACAGAAGCTACTAGAGCAGCTTCATCAGTTTGGTGGTTGGAATTACCAATATTCTGGTGAAGGTTCTGGTTCCATTGTACAGGGGGATACTGCTTATAGTTCTCAACAGCATGCAGTCCCTACATGCCAACCTTCTAATCCAGCTGTTGTCTGCTCATGTTGCCCGTATCTTTGCACTTCATTTCCTGTTAGTTTACTGGGTGGGTCATGTGCTGGAAGAACTTGTACCGATGCTTGTTTAGCAACAAGCCCTGGGAAATCATTTTCTCTTGAAGTTGGTCGAATTGTCAAGACAGCAATGGGGACTGCAGAAAGAGCATTATCATCGATGAAAATGAAAATTTCTGGTGATTCTAATATAAGTGAAGGTATGCATGTCTTCTTAATAAATATATCTTCCGGAGCATGGTTCATTTAAAGAAGTAGCCATGAAATAACAGGATTAACACTTAGAAGCTTTGTTTATAAGTTCTCCTCAAAAAATATAAATAGCTATGAAATAATGTAATTTTCATTCGTCAATATAAGTGAAGGTAAAAATTTTCTCTTGACCTGGTGAGATAGTCCTATGCCTTGGTTTATCAATTAACTATTTGGATGGCCAGAGGCCCAGAGTTGTTGATATATGGTGTTTGTAAAATCTGTATTTACTTACCTTCTAGATAATTTGATTTTATGTTGTTGATATTTTTGCTCTTATGCTGTTACGCTTTACAAACACAGATGCACACAGACACACACCCACACATAAAACATAAGTACATACATATCCTTCTACGTCATGGATATATCATCTTTGAGTCCTGTACGTTATTGAAGTAGTATTGTTGTATGATTCTCCTAGGACAGAAGATTGTATATTGAAAGGCTTTAGTTTTACTGGTTGGCCATTGCTGTTTAATCAATGACGCAAACATATTGTTCTTTGATATCAACCTTACCATTACCCTACAAAAGATAGAAGTCAAGTCTGATACATTAACTATCTACTCAATAACCTTGAATGAGTTCACAATCACTACAAATGAACCTCAGATTGGGAAGTTGAAGTATGTTTTTGTTTCAGTCCATGCCATGCCTGAACGATGGTGCTGTGGTGGCTTTATAAATTTCATATTGTTTTTGGAAAATGGAAGTTTATCCTCTCTGATTGTATCAATTACTTATTTACATAAAATACAGATAAAAAGGATGAGAAGCGTGAAGGGGAAATGACTGAAAGTACTAGCTCAGAGACAGATCTTACTGTTGTATTAAATGCATGGTATTCTGCAGGTTTCTTTACTGGCAAGTACGTAATCATTTCCCTACTTAAAATGATTTAAGCTCAAATAAATTTATTAATTTTATTCTATAATTAAGCTCAAGTTACTTTTGTTTCATGTGACAGCTGTATTGAATAGTCTCTTCACATTCCATTTCTTTACACTTTGTTGTCAACCTCTCATTATATATGATTTGGTTACCAAACATATTGCTTTATGTGATTTGCATTGCATATTTGACATGATTTTTTACAGTTTAGTCTATATCTATTGCTCTTATTCTTGAATTTCAGTAGGAATTGAGAACAAAACTTTTAAATGTTCAATTCCATCTGGACAAGTTAGTGTTTATTACCATTCTCTGCGTCTACCATTTCACTGGACATATATGTAGGGCCAGGAATATAATGAGCTCATAGACACATTTGATTATGCATTGAGGTACATCCATTGAGTTTTTAGGGTCAATTACTAAAACCACCCCTCAACTAAGGGGTCGATTTGAAGTTAGTACCCAGTCTTTAAAACGTGACATTTTGGTCCCCCAAACTTTTGAAAACACTCAAAATCAACCTTCTGTTAGGTTGACTTATGTTACAAGTGTTAAATGTTGGCAGTTTTGGGTCCCATTTTGTACTCTTATATAGAATTCAGGGTTTACGCCATCTGGATTATTTAATGTCAGGTGACAAGAAAATAATTTAAAAAAGTAGCAAAACTGTTGAGAAATATTTAAAAAATAGCATACAAACCCAAGAAAACATTAAAAACACAAAAAGACAATAAAAACCTGCTCATGAGCAGGATGAGATCTTATCACAAGGAAGCATATGGGCTCTCTCTTCCTTGGAGGTTGTGGAATAGAGCATAGAAGGGAGGGGAAAGACGCTGGGAAAATTGAATGGGAGGGGTTTGATTTTGAGGTGGAGCTGTCCATGAGATGGCCCAAATTTTAGTCATTAATATTTATAAAATTTTTAATGTTCTTGTTAATTATTATTTTTATCAATGTGCATTAAATAATCCATATGGCTCAAACTTGAATTCCACATAAGAATGAAAAAATGGGACAGGATCCAGCTGCCAACAAGACATTTAATGGTTCTAACTAATGGTCAGCCCAACTGAGGGTTGATTTTGAAGGGTTTTCAAAAGTCTGGTATGGTGATCAAAATTTGTACCACAACAGTCATGTTTTACATGTTGGCTACTAACTTGAAATCAACCCCTTAGTTGAGGGGTAGTTTTATGTGAACTATACAGAAACATGTGACATGGCACACAATTTTTTTTATGTCACTCGGTATAAATTTATTGGTTTCACATGCCAGTACACTGGAAGAACACTGTCCATCTTCCCTACCCTTCATAGAGATCGAGATCTGTGTTGCTTGATATACATGGTTCTGAAATAATCTGGTGTTTGGTGATCCTTTAAACTGATTGTTTAAAATTGGAATGGTTTATGGCAATTCTGCTAAGTGAGCTTTCTGATGTAGGTATCTTGTGGAGCAATCCGTTGCGAAGAAGCGATATAGTTAGGCATGACACATCAGGGAGAGGCAAAATAGTTCTGTTTTCTAGTGGATCTATAGTTAAATTAGAAGTATGTGGTACTGTAATCAGAGTCAAAATAGTTCTGCGAAAAAGTATATTCTCTGTTGTACAGCATTTTTTTTATATCTGGAATCGTTAATTGTTGATCTTTTTTTCTTGGTCAAATTAATTGTTGATCAGTTTGACCAAAAGATGTATGAACATGGCATTTGGAACTTGAAGTTTGTCCTATAAATGGTTTACATTCCCCCAAGTGCGGGAACAGGTTATCATTTTTGTAGTAAATAAACTCATTGCGTTTTTAGCAGGATATTGAATAGCACATCTTCAAACAGAAATATCAAATTGTATACTGTGTTATTCTACAAGCACCAATAACAACGAGCATGTGCCTTCAAGTTATGAACTTGCTTTAAAGGACCCTTCCCTCCACCTCCACCTCCACCTCCACCTCCACCTCCACTTTGTTACCCATGTTTGTGTTTGTGCAAATTTCCTCATGTGATAATATTTGCGGATAAATCTTCTCTCTTGACCGTTTCCTTGCTAGATTCCCTGCAAGATAAATGGCGGTCAACGGAGAACCATCGGTGTGGCGGTGGTCAAGGGCCCTCCAATGCCTAAGTCAGTAAAATGGTATCGGAAGATACAAATAATACTGAAAAGACGGAGATATTTCTCTACGGGAGAGATAGATGGCTCGGAAGCCAAGTAGGTAAGAGAGGTGGCGACAGCCTGGGCTGGCCAACCATGAGTGTGAGAGTTGGGGAGGATTTAGGCTAGAGAGAGAGAGAGAGAGAGTGATTTTAGGAATTTTCTCAAGTTACCTTATTTGTGTCCTCCATTTAGCTTAAATATTTTTTTCCTTTCCTGTAACATTCTTTTTCCAATTAAGGAGGGAATAATTGAGAATTATTCATCTCTGGATTAATGGAGTTAAGGGACGTTATGGAGGAGATAAATAGATTGAGGGAATTTATGGAATTTATTCCCTCAACCTAAATAGGTAACTCCCATATTGAATATATTATTAAATCAAAATATTGATTTAAATAATATATTCTTAGGGTTTGCTTCTTTTTCACGTGGAGCCTCCTGATTGGTCGATGAATTTATTTGCTCCCACAAATGCCCCTAGCTTCTACATGGCACATGTAGGGCATGTAGGAGATGTGAAATACTTGTCGGGCTTTCCAACTCCAGCTGGGCCACTTTTGAGAGTTGGACTCCTCTAGAAGTTGTGGTCAATCGCGAGATTGGTTGAGCAACTATGCTGTGTTGAGGTCGGCTCGAACTAGGTAGTTGTTCAGTTGGACAACCGATGCAATGCCTTGCCAAAGTTTTGTTATATGTGAGTTCTTATGACCAGTTGACTTTTGTCTTTCTCATGTAGTTGATGAGATCAATAGAAGGCTTGATTTTAAGCCGGACATGGCCAAAGTTTGCCAGACCATGAAAGCAGGAAGGTGGTGTGTCCTCAACCGGCATGATACATCATGGTCCTTATTCGGATGATCAGCTCGATAAAGGGATGTGTCTTCGACTAGCATGTCTGGAAAGAGGAAGCATGTTCTTGAAGGATCCAAGGATGAAATATGTCCGTGACTGACTAACTTTTGTCTTCTACTTGGATTGTAAGAAAGGGGCTACTTCACTCTACCCCATTGGTGATGAAAAGGTTGAGCTATTTTTTTCGGATGAGTCTTCTACTTGATGAGTCTTCTACTTAAGGTGAGCAGGACATCGTCACGAACGCCGATACGGCCTAGGAGCAGGTACCTGGTGAGATTGTGGTTGACGAGTTGATACCCGATGAGGCTATAGCTGAAGAGAATGCGATTGATGAGACTGGAATTGAGGAGGACGTCAACAAGCGAGAGTCTCCTGTTGAAGTCTCAAAGTAGATGAAGACTTTTTCTTCTTTGTAGCTTTAAGTATTGGTCTAGCTCTGGCCACTTCATGTGTTTTGATGAACTTGGCCTGTCGGCCGCTCACGAATATATTTGAACTTCTGGATCTGTCGATTGCCTGTTATTTGTTGAGTTTTGGGTATGTTGACCTGCTAGTGTTTTGAATGTGGGTCTGCTTATTGCTTTTTGTCATGGTGGCGTTTTGAATGGGGGTCCGCTAACAACTTGAGTGGCTCACGATCGCTTTTTGTCGCATGTTGGCGTTTTGAATATGGGTATGATGGTCGCTTGAGTGGCATGCTAGCACTTTGAATGTCGGTCCGCTTACCTTTTTGTCTCCTGCTGGCATTTTTAATGTGGGTCTGTTGACCGCTTCAGTGGCCTGTTGGCGCTTTGAATGTGGGTCTGCTGACCGCTTTTTGTCATCGACTGGCATTTTGAATGTGGGTCAGCTAACCTCTTGAGTGGCCTCCTTGTAACATTCCGCCCCAAGAATAAATTTAATTTTCGAACATGTAGGAAATTGTTTCTAAATTTTGAGCCAAAATGACCAAAATACCTTAAGTGTGAAAACTACAAAATATCCTTAAAGGATAAATAAAAATAAAGAGAATCTGAAACATGGAAGGGCATTAGCCCTTCTCCCTTCATTCTTTCCCCCTTCCCCTATGTTTTCTCTTGAAAAATAAAATCTGATTTTTATCTCAATTTGGGGGAGAAGGAGATGGAAGGATGATGATGAGGAGAAGGAAGAAGAGGAGGAAGAAAGGAGGAATCTCCAAGGGTGAGCAAAATTTTGAATTTCTAGGTTTTTAACTTTGTATTTGTGTGATTCTAATCCCTTGACGTGTATTTTGAGTCATTTGAGGAATAGGAAATTGAATTGGAAGAGTTTGAATTGTTATTTTCGGGTTGGGTGGATAGAGAAATTTTCAAGTTTCGGTGTTTATGATTTTGGTTCCATTTTGAGTTTTTGATGAGTTTCAATGATGGGTATGAACTTTAGAAGAGTTTTAGGAGCTTTGGTAACAATCTAGGAGTGTTGGAATGGTTGGAAACAACTTAGAACCAAATCTGGGAAATTTCAATTTCTGGAAAAATTGCAGTCCGTGAGCCTCACTTTGGCTCTTTTTTTTCTCCCAATCCGTTGCGTTTTTGTGGAAGACATTTGTTGGGTTTTAAAATAGACTTGACAAGGAACAAAACAAAATTGGTTTCATTGAATTTGGTTGAGTTTTGATACATCAAAACCTTGTGCAAAGTTGGAAAAAAAATCTGTTTTCCGCAGAAAAACCAGTCATGAGTCCAACTTTAGAGCTAGTTTTCTCCTTCGTTTTAGCTCCGTTTTGAGATTTGTTTGTTGGGTTAGAAACTAGAGGGAACAAGCTTCAAAACCACTGCAAGTTTGCCCATTTTCGTTAACTTTAGATTGGTCAAAATGTCTCACAAAGTTTGGGTTTTAATCTGGGAAAAAAAGGGAAATTTTCAGATTTTTGGAGACGATGATGAACAATAACCACATAACCAAAGGAAGGGGTTTTCTGGTGCTATCGGAGGTAGTGGTAGGTTTACTAGATTGGGTAAGAGGGTCGGAGTCGGAGCCGGAGCCATGCTTGTTTTGGTTGGCAATGCTTTTTGGGTATTGGTTAATTTTGGAAATTTATGTGATGTTTATTGGTTTCTTCTATGCCTATGGTCATCAAGATGATCGATGTTTGAGAATTGATGTGCGGACACAAGGCCCAATTGATATTGAGTTATATGGTTGGTTATGCTCTGAAAGAGTCTGGGATTTGGGTAAGGCCAGAGGCCATTCAGACTTAATGCGTGGATGTGTGTGATCGTAACTTATGCATGATGAATGATTGAGGATTTAAAATTGTGTTTCTACATGTGAAAGTAATTTGGGAAATGTCCGTTTTTCAGGGGAGACTCTGCCGGTTTTCCTGCAGAAGTCACAAACTCTTAAGTGGTTTTATCTTTGGAGTTAGGGCAAAAGGGCATTTTGGACATTCGTGCCTGGCACTTGACCGGTGTTGAACACGCACAGGGTTCGACGCGGATTGCAAAGTGGAATTTGGGTCGGGTCATGTCACTACTGGCGCTGTGAATGCGGATCTATTGACAAGTTTTTGTCACCTGCTAGCATTTTGAATGTGCGCCTGCTGACTGCTTTTTGTTGCCTGCTGGCATTTTAAATATGGGTCTGCTCACCGTTTTTTGTTGCCAGTTGGCGTTTTAAATGTGGGTCTACTGACCGCTTAAGTGCCTTACTGGGGCTTTGAATGTGGGTTTGTTGACCGCTTTTTGTTCCATACTAGCGTTTTGAATGTGGGTCTGTTGATCGCTTGATTGCCCTGCTAGTGCTTTGAATGTGGGTTTGCCGACCACTTTTGTCTCTTGTTGACATTTGGAATGTGGGTTTGCTTACCGCTATTTGTCGCATACTAGTGTTTTGAATGTGGGTTTGCCGATCGCTTGAGTGGCTGGCGTGCTTTGAATGTGGCTCTACTGACCTCTTGAGTGGCCTGTTGGCGCTTTGAATGTGGGTCTGTTGACCCTTTTTTGTCACCTGCTGGTGTTTTCAATGTGAGTCTGCTGACTGCTTGAGTGGCCTGCTAACACTTTGAATGTGGGTCTGCTGACCACTTTTTGTCGTATACTGGCTTTTAGAATGTGGGTCTACAGACCTCTTGAGTGGCCTACTGACGCTTTGAATGTGGGTTTGATATCTCTTATGTGGACCTGTTGACTGCTTGGTTGGGCAACTATAGCCGGGACTGTGAGTTGTCTCTTATGCGGACTTGCTGGCCTTTGTCTAGGCAGCTATAACCGATCGAACGATCCGAACCTATCGAACCCATATATCGCATAATAGGTGCAATATATGTTCGATAGTCAAACGGTAACCAAACACTAATTCGAGCATACCGTTGTGCTCAGAACGACATAGAGATAATTCTAGGACTCAAAGAGCTGCCACCGCCGCGGGCAGCGGTGGGTGTCCTGAGAAAATTTTGGCGATGGAAAATTCTTGAAACTGCCTATAAAATATATACCAACAGTTCAAGCACGATAAAGGAAACATTTTTGCTCCTCAGACCCCACCCAAATAGTGGTCGAAATTGGGTAAAACACGGCCAAAATTGTCAGCCTCCATAGGTGTATAAATTCAAACTCTGTAACAACTTAACCACACCATCAGCTAGAACACGTAGAGAGGATGAAAATCCATACCTCAATCGACAAAAACAGTTGTAGGAAACGCCAATAATAGAGGCGGAAAGCTTCGAAACCCTCGAAACTTCATAGAGCCCGCGACGGTGTTGTGTTGGCTGAGCTCATCGATGACTGGGCCGGTCGAAGTTGCTTGCTCTCTACCGTCATTTCCCCATTGGTGGAGAAGCCTAAGACCCCGAGATGACGCCGAACCATTGAATGGAAGTCGAACGATCACAGGTCGTGACCCAGGAAAGAGGCAGATGCGGGTTGGAGGAGAGAGAGAGAGTGTGAGATCATGCATGCCAGGTTTTCTGATATTTATGTAAAAAAATAAATTTCAAAATTACCAATATGTCCTTTTCGTTTCTTGACTAGTATTTCCTCCTTTTGACTATGAAATAGGAGTGACGCTTGTCTAGTAACTCGTATCATCGAACTCTACGCTATGGTGGCACCCAAATTTCCAAAACTGGTTCCCGAGCAAAAAGTGACTAAAATGCCCCTATGTCCAAGGGCAAAATGGTAATTTCCAACTTAAAAATTTATTTTGGGCCTGGATGTTACATGAATAGCAGACTACTGATGCACAAATAGATTGAGTGGTTCAAACATCTTCTCACGGGATACATGATTCACAATCACATATTTTGATGACTTGTTAATATTAGGTGAATAACGGTTTAGTGGCTTCACACGATTTTGCTTGAAAGGTAATTGATATACAATAGATTTATCCTTTAAATTTACAAGTGTAGTAGGAGTAAGTACCTCAAAGATATTCTCAAGAGATTGGTCCGTTGGTACTGTTGAGTGAAAGGGGGGTTCTTCATCTTGTTGTTCTATAATGTCTGTATGCGTGGGAATCATATCAAAAACATATTTGCAGAGATCGTGTGATTGATCACTTTTTTTTTTTTCGTAGAATAATATTTTGTTCCAGATCGATCGCTTTTGTGCAGATGCAAATCTTCTTCTTCCAAGTTGCTCCAATTCTGCTATTTACTCCGTATCTCCCCCTAAAGTGTAGAATTGGATGCTAGGTCATAGAAGAACATCTTAGATTCTAGAAAGGTCACATCCAAAGTGACATTGGTACGCCGGGTATGAGGGTGATGACAGCTGTAGCCTTTCTAATGAGTGGCATAACCCACAAAAACACAATGAAACGCACATGGATTAAGTTTGCTACGCTAATTTTTGTGGAGAGAAACGAAGACCACACATCCAAAGATGCAATGTGAGATTTAACCATAGGTTTAGGGGGCAGAGGAAACTCCTGTGGCACCTTGCTGGCTTTGGCATGTGTGCGTTTTCCTCTCCTTATATTGTTTCGGTTTCTCTTCCCTTTGGGGTTCAATGAACATTGTCAACCAAAAAAAAGAGTCTAGACTCTAGACAAATCAATCCGTTATGAATGAAGACAAAATCCCTCCCCCAAAAAGCCCACGGGAACAGAGTCGATGCTCCCACATCGATAGCATGAGTAACAAAAAATGCTAATAAGTTAGTAAGTTATACGACGTTAACTACTCATGTTTGCCTAGTCTACAATGTAATTTCATAATCCGAACTGTTGAATTTTTAGTTTATCATTCAAAAATCAACCCTACAAAATTGTATCCAAATCAATACTCGATTAGCCACTTGATTATTATCATGAATATTTCTTTGTTAATTGAAAATGTTGTGTTTGTCTATTTATTTGATCACAGTTAGATAACTAAGGGGCTCATTCAAAAATGTTTTCAACGCACCGTTTTCATTTTCTACCAAAAACGCATTCGGTATGTTGTTTTCATTTTCATTGGAATTCGTTTTCTGAAAACAATTTCAAACTCATGTACAAAAACTTAAAACACCAATTTATTATTTTCATTTTCTACCCAGTGTATTGTAGGGGTGGGCACGGTCCGGTTTGGACCGGTTCTCATCTTAAATCGAATCGAAATCGGATTATTTAATCGGTTCGGTTCGGTCCGGTTTAGTGAATTTTTTTAAAAATCCGGCCAGATTCGGTTCTCACCTTTAGGTCCGATTTCCGGTTTTTTCGGTTTTGAACCGAATTCGTTAATTTTTATTTTTATTATTATTTTTTAATTTTTTTAACTTTTAACTTTTTTAAAATACAATTTCCAACTAAAGTTTTATTTTTGGGCTTGAAAATTAATAAAAGATCAAATTTCATACAAAGAGAGATGTTTTGAAGTTCGATTTGGAAAAATATTAGTTATAACATTAAAAATGTAGCATTGTATTTAAATAATTTTGTATAAAAATTAAAATTATACACATGTTAAATATATATTTATACATAAAGAATCAATAAAAAATTACCACATGCTAAATATATATAAAATAAAGAATATAAATATATATAAGATTAAAAATATATAAAAATAATTTCTATTGGACCGGTTCGGATTGGACCAGTTCCGTGGGGTAAAATCGAACTGAACCGATCCAAATCGGTCCGGTTCGGTTTTGGTTCCGATTGTTGACTTTTCCGATCAACACGGTTTTTTACGGTTTTTTCCGATTTGGTTTGGTTTAGTTTTGCGGTTTGGCGGTTCCGATGCCCACCCCTAGTGTATTGGCCTGATTGCTTTTGCATTTTTTTCATTTTTCATTTTTTTTTGGTCAATTTTCATTTTTTTGTTGCACTTCATTATTATATTTTGTTACATCAGTGTATATATAATTTTATGATAAAACCATCATATATTATTCAATTTCATATTTTTCTTTAAATATTTATTAAACTAAAGATAATAGAATTTATTATCTAGGTTTTTCTAACATTATAATTTTTTTAATTATACATTTTTCATTGCTTATATTTATTTAAAATATTCATTTAGAACAAGAAATGAGCAAAAATATACTTGAAAAATAACTCACATATTATTATTCACAAATTGCCATACCACACCCATTTTTACTCTTTTTATTTTCTAAATATTTTTTTCAATTAATCTACATTTTGAATCCTGAAAATGCAAATTCATTTTCTTATTTTCATTCTCATAAAATATTCACATAATCATTCTTCGAAAACGTTAGCACGGCATTCTAGTTTGAGTGGAGTTGGCCAAAATGAAGTTCAGTACTTACTAGTTGAGTTGACCCGACCCGGCCAACACTGAAACATATTTTCGTGTGTTGGGAATTGAGATAGGAAGGATTCAGTGATACCGAAATTAAAGAAGAAAGAAAGTGGAAGTTGAAGAACTGTAAGAAAGAAGCTTAAGCAATGAGAAGGTAACTCAAGTACTCATTTCTCACTCCGATTCTGAACTTTCCCGATAACCAAACACAAGTGACCCCAAACTTTTTTCTTGGGTGATTTGATGCAGACAGTGGCTTCATCAACGGCAGCATGCGAAGCCAGCAGGAGGTGGAGGAGGAGGGGTGAAGGGCATGATTGGGAGGCTATTGATCGCGGTTGTGGTTGTCTTGATCTGCACCATTTCTTTGGTTGTTACATCGACGAGCAATGGCGGCGCTCGATCTGGCTCTCTATCTAAGGTTAGTTGGAAGCTGAGGCTTTGAATGATTTTGTTTGATTATAGTTTTGGAAGTCTGGCCTGTTTGGTTTCTGAGAAAATTTATTTTACATGCATTTCACCTCATGCAGTGGGGTTAGTTTTAATTAATTGGTAAATGCTACTGATTCTTGGATACATTGAAATTAGGAGTTCTATTTTTGGATGCGTGCAAATGACGCATGGAACTAAATGCCCTTGTTGTTTTCTTTTGCCACCTATTAACTGAACATCATCATTTTTATGGGTGATTGTTGAAAATTCAGGATCCATAATGTAAAGATAATGGTATTGATGACCGAAAATTGATACTTTGTCCACTCTTTCTAATGACTGAAGAAGACAATGAGACTTATGATCCAATATCCTCTAACAGGTTGATCAAGATAACTGATTTATGAAGAGAGATTATGTAACAAATCATGTAATCGAGCATAAAGCACTCAGGTCATATCCAATTTTACATTTTGTTATTATAAAAAAGACAAAAAATACATTGCAAAGTACCCTTCTTAGATACTTTTGATGATGGGAAATCCGTATCTCAGAATTACTAGGAGGTTTTTATGGTGTAATTTAATTAGGTTGTCACCTTAATCTTCCTTTGTGTTCAAAAGACTCGTTCAAAGTTTCATTCGAGGCAGACATCTTCTGTTAAAAAATTACTGTAACAGTGAAGCTGCCTGCTATTTATTTGTTGAAACTTTGACTCTGAGTTCTCTTACCATGTATATGCAGATGAGTTTAGATGAACTTTGGAGAAGTGCTGATTCTGTTGGTTGGAGACCATCATCAGCTCCACGGTCTGATTGGCCTCGTATGTCTTTACTCTTTTCCTCAATAATTATAATGCTTTGGTTTCTAGAAACATCATTTTAAGTTCTGATGCTACCACTTTGTGGCAGCTCCATCAAGCGAGACTAACGGCTACCTACGCGTGCGCTGTAATGGTGGTCTCAATCAACAACGTACTGCGGTTTGTATCTTTTTCTTTTTCCCTATGATATGTAATTAATTACGTTTTTGTCACCTATGTTCTTACGAGGAAATATTTGCCTTCTGTTATTCTCTTGGATGTTTTAGATCTGCAATGCAGTTCTTGCAGCAAGAATCATGAATGCTACACTTGTCCTGCCTGAATTGGATGCAAACTCTTTTTGGCATGATGATAGGTATCTATTTTCAATGATTGTGTGACCCTCAACTCACATATACACATTATGTTTCACCTTGTGTATTCAAATTCATTCTTAACCTGTATTTTCTGATTGAGGTTATTAAGCCAAAGACAGGGTAGATAGAATTGTAAATTTCATGTAGCTACAAGGTAGATGTGCGACATATAATTAGCAGCCTTAGTTACTAGTTTGTAACATTTTAATGAACATGGAGGAATTAGATGTTTCCAGATTTGTAGTGATAAGGCTTTACCTTTCTTCTTTTCATCATAGGTACTTAAAATTCATTACCATGGCCCTAGTTTTTTCAGTTTGTTCTGTTAGTTGATCTAGGAGGACTCTTCTCTTGGGGATTTTCTTAAGGTATATTTCAATAGTTAAAGATCAATATTGAGTTTTTCTGGTTTTGTTGCCACAAGTGGATTCAAGGGTTCTCTCAAATTATATTCTTCATACTTGCAGGAATGCAGAACCAGCCTTATTCCATAAGCGAATCTCCTTCATCCCCTCAATGATTAAGCTATTCCTTTCCATCCAGAGTCCAACATATGCCCTATCAAAAAAATATCATCCAAAGTTTGGCTAGCAAACCACACCTACTTAGCATCCTTGTCTTTTCCCTCCACCAAAAGCACAAGAACCTCCACAGATAAGGCATTACATGATGGTGGCAACACCCAAACCAACCTAAGAGCTCATTAGATGGGATAACATCACAATGCAGTGCTCCGTCTCTTAACCTGAGATCTCACGCACACCAAAAGAAGACCTACCATTGGTCTTTCTGTAGGGTAGCTCAGCTACTTTTGTCCAGTGGTTCACAAGGAAATAGGTTTAATCATATATTGACCTATTCATTGGCCTGAATGTAACTAGAGCAGTTAAATTACAACTTCTGGCATTATTGAATGGAAACTTAAAGCTTCAACATAACTGCATGAATGTATTTTCCTGTAGAACTTTGGGCATCTTTTTGGCAGAATTTCCTATAAATATATCCCTTCATACTTTATGGTAACAACTTAAATAATATATTTTCTTGGAAAAAATAAAGGTATTTGCTCTGAGGAACTGTGAGTAATGTGTCTACTGTGCTCTCGTTGTTAATTGAATGCTGGTTTCTATGAACTCCATAAAATATTACACGATTGCAACCACATATTTAACATGTGCAGTGGTTTCCACGGTATCTATGATGTTGAGCATTTTATGAAGTCATTGAGGTATGATGTAAAAATTGTGGAAAAAATACCAGAAATTCGCAAAAATGGGAAGACCAAGAAGATAAAAGCTGTACAGGTAAAACATCCGTATATGTTTTCATCGCATTCATAATCAGAAATCAATGTGAGTTCTTTAATAGGTTCAAAATGTTTACTTCCCCTTCCTCTAAACCTTGTCTCAGCTTCGTCCCCTAGAGATGCTCCTATCAGTTGGTATACTACAGACGCTCTTGTGAAAATGAAGGAGCATGGTGCTATTTATCTTACTCCATTTTCACATCGTTTGGCAGAAGAAATTGACAACCCTGAGTATCAACGGTTGAGGTGTAGAGTTAACTATCATGCTCTGAGGTTTAAGACAAATATTATGAAGTTAAGTCAATCAATAGTAGATAAGCTTCGCGCACAAGGTCACTTCATGTCCATACATCTTCGTTTTGAGATGGATATGCTGGCATTTGCTGGGTACGTTCTAACTATTTTGTGATGTTTTCATTTGCATGTGCATGTTAGGGGGAGAGGTCAGATGTAAAATAATTAGTTGATTTTGTTGCATGTGGTGAAATATCTGCTTACAAGACAAAAATATGATAGAAGTGAAAAATGAAAGCAAACCACACATATTCACGTATATAAATACGCTTGTGTACAAACACATGCATTGCGCTAAATTAAGTCAAACATTTGTGGTACTTTTGTAAAATATTTAGGGTGAGGGGGCCATAGTTTCCAGCACAACTAATGACCTGGGTGACGTATGATATAGACTGCTTTGATACTACTGATGTAGAACAAGGAGAGAACAGAAGTAAAAGAAAAAACTGACCAGTAATTTAGCACAGCAAATTGAGCTTTAGTATATATTTTTTTAGTACAAGCGATAGTCTAAACTAGAGGGGAGGGGGATTTCTCACACACACACACACACAACTATGATGCCGTGGGGATTCGAACCTGAGACCTTTGGTCTGCAAGTCAAAGCCCTTTTCCTTTGGGCTAGACCCCGTTGGCTTTAATCTTTTAGTTTAGTATCAATAGGCCAAAACTAAGATTCCAAGCACAAGAGTGGCCTATCTATATAGTCACTTCAGGTAAGTTCCTGGCGAAATTCTGACATAAATGAGGAGTGACTAGAGTGTTTTCCTTTACATTGTGTTTAGATGAGGAAATTTAAAAGTACAAAGGAATTCATAAATGACGGAAATTAATGTTTTAGAATTTGTAAAGTTTCTTGTTTGGATAACGAATTTCAAGTATAGAATTTAACCTTTATTTGTGAAGTTATCTTTTTTAAACTCAATCTCTCGTGGAATTTTAGAAATGACGACATTTAGATAGAATTTAAAGTTGGGATTTATGAACTTCAAATTCCATGTTTTTTCCTATGCGGAATTTCTAAATTTGTATGTTTTTTTTTAATCCAAACACAGGAATTGGTTCATGTCAATTTAGAGATTCTGAATTTTGTCAAAATTCCAAGTTTATTTCCCTCATCCAAACGCACCGTTATATCATGCCAAAAATTCTCGTATTTCATAGCCACTAGATAGACAAGGGGAACAATCTGTTTGTTTCATCAGTTCATATTTTGAAACAGTTCATGAGTTCAGATTTTGAAAAATAATGTTATATGATGACTTCTTAACATCTGGTAAAATTATTTCTGCAGGTGCTTTGATATTTTCAACCCCAAAGAGCAGGAGATTTTGAAGAAGTATCGAAAAGAAAATTTTGCGCCAAAGAAGCTTGTCTACAAGGAAAGAAGAGCCATTGGAAAATGCCCATTAACTCCAGAAGAGGTAATATTGTCTTTCTTGTTAATGTTTCTTTATCTGTCGGTGAAAAAGGTTTTTGTACTGCCAGTGAGAAAGAGTCATCAAGATTAAGATTATAAGATGGCTGTTACCTTGCATCAGTGTCTTGTTAAGCTAAGCTTACCATTTCAAGATAACAGGCAATATATGACATTTCCTATATGAAATCCTAATAAAATTATGGCCCCTTTCTATGCAGGTCGGTCTTATTTTACATGCAATGGGGTTTAATAATTCTACCAGGATATAATTAGCTGCTGGTGACCTATTTGGTGGGGAGAGATTCATGAAACCTTTTCGGGCTTTGTTCCCTCACCTTGAGAACCACAGTTCTGTAGATCCGTCAGCCGAGCTAGCAGAAAACACCCAGGGATTGTTAGGGTCTGCAGTGGACTACATGGTTTGTCTCCTCTCTGATATTTTTATGCCTACATATGATGGCCCTAGCAACTTTGCAAACAATCTCCTTGGTCACCGCCTTTACTTTGGCGTCCGAACCACAATTAGACCCGACAGGAAAGCTCTTGCTCCAATCTTCATTGATCGAGAGAAGGGACGGGCAGCAGGTTTTGAAGAAGCTGTTAGGCAAGCCATGTTCAAGACCAACCTTGGAGGGCCCCACAAGCGGATCCCACCTGAGTCTTTCTATACAAATTCATGGCCAGAATGTTTCTGCCAAACATCTCCACAGAATCCGGCACATAAATGTCCACCAGATAATGTGTTGGAATTTCTTGACAGCAGTTGAGTGAAGCCACTGATGGCCTGGAATCCTTGCCCAATCAAATTCGACAATATCTGTGACAGAAAGATGAGAGAGTAATGTCAGGATTTTTAGCAGGTGATTGTTTCACCACCATACTGATGAATCCCTGTATGCCTTAATGTATAAGGGATGGTTTTCCATACTCTTTCTGCCTTTCAGGTAACCACTATATCCATTCTTCTGTTCTGTTTTAAATTTTTCGTATGTCCTCTTCCACAAACATTTCATTATTTTCTTATTTATCACTAGGAAATTTATGGACATTTCATGTTCCTCTTGATCATATAAGTTGGTTCTTCAATGATTCTGATTTTCTGGGGTTTACGCCATGGTACTTCGATTAGTATATGGACAAAGGAGGCAAGTTTTCACTGATGCAGGGCCTGGAGGACGCACGAGCCATGATGGTAGTTTGCTGATGTCTTATGTTGTGATCTCAAAATTTCCATCTGATTTGTGATATAGTATGATTTCATTGACTTCCCTGTATGTTTATGACATGTATGGCTAATTATAGCCTATAAAGATTTTTCAGTGTTACCTTACCAAAATGCTCTGTTACCATTAGATTACCAGGGTTTTGATGCACATGATGTATTTAATCCATTCAAGAAAGCTCAAAGTTGTGATTCTGAGTGAACTCGAGAAAGAACAATAAATTTGTTAGTAATACTCGGGATGAGCCAAAAACCGCAACAAGCACTCCAAAGCTTTGTTTGAATCAAAGCATGCATGAAGAAATCATAAGCAAATATGCATCAAAACTAGCACTCAAAACTCCAAGCGGATGCTAACACCTTACTTTGAACCAAGAAAGAACGAATGGAAAAAAAAAAAAAAAACCAAGAAAGAACGAATAAAAACCATAAATAAATCGAAACAGCTCTTAACATCATAACCTGAGCATAAATTTTATCAACAATTTGAAATGGAAAAACGTAATCTAAGCAATTCATAAACATTTCTAAAATCAATAAGATTTTGAAAACCATTTGGAAAACAAAAGTCCAATCACAAACACTTGCTATCCATTTGGTCCCAACCAGGAATAAAATATCCATAATATCCTCGATATTTCCACGAAATTTCCGTATTTTGACTACCAATATATTTCGATACCATCGATATTTTAGATATCCATGAACCAAAATATCGATAATATTGACGACATGGACCAAATATCGATAATATCCCGATATTTTCATCGAAATTTCGTATTTTTGAATCACCGATATTTCCGATATCATCGATATTTTATTCCTGGTCCCGACCGAGCCGGCGGGTCCACCCTATAGGTAAATTAGGCATGTGGGGCCCACGACCTCAATGCAGGTACATGTTATTCTTAGCTGGACACCTTATACTAAATACAAGTACATGCAAAATTCTCTTGGGTGGACATATGTATACTAAATACCGGTATAGGCAAAATTCTCCTACGCGTGTAGACATTACCAAAGGCAACATGGTAAAGTAACCATATGGCCTATCAATGGCAATTGGGTAACATAACCATAATCCGAAGGCAACTTTTATTCCTAAGGCAACCGAAAATGGGTACTTAAGTGGGTTTGAAAACCATTTCCCAAAACCTTATCATAAACCACCTTCTCAAACCCATCAAATCCATACACACACAAAAATCGGTTACTCAAGGTGTTTATAAATGATAAGCAATACTTTCCAAAACTTTATGAACTCAAATATACCCAAGAATGTTCATACTATGAAATCAAACTCTTATTCAACACCAATGCCACGAATAAAATTCAAAATCCATGAATCTTAATTAATCAACCCAAAAGCATTTCAAAACCATATCTCAAATCAATAAACCATAATAAGCACTCGGACAATTCTCATTTTACTTTCACCTATAAATACACAGTTTATAACCACAAGCGTTCAACATGCACTAGTTAAGTTCACGCACAACCAAAAGCATTTAATCTAAATGGCCTCTGGCTTTACAAACAACCCGGACTCAATCAGAGCAAAACAAGCCACAAATATCAATCAGGCCTTGGGCCGGCACATAAGTTTGAATTAAACTCACTAAAATGTTAAATAGGATTCGAAACCCAAAACCAAAACAAATTCCCGAAATATAATATGTTCCATGGCTACACCTAGATTAATCTAGGTTGCCTACGTACCCTTATTGAGGGATCAAGCCACACGTAGTTCTTTCCCAAGAAAACTAAGTTCAAACCATACGATTGTTTACGCATAAGAAAAACCTCGGCCCATGTTGGCCTACCAAACAAGAAAATCCTCGACCAAAGCACTCCTTTTTCAAGACTTATGTTTATTCTTCAAGAATGAGCGCCGAGCGGGCAAAGAGACCAAGAAAGGAAGAATGCCCTCGGCCACGGCAAGCTTCAAACGAGGACATCGGCCGAGCCTTGCCATTCGCCCAGATAAAGGGGACGTTGATCCACCATTTGCTCGTAAGTGGCCCCCGTGGCTCATTAATAAGTAATGGGCTATGGCAGTCACACCTGTCCCAATCAGTGGATTTTTGGCGCACGTGGAGAGAGAAAGAGAATAGGAGTCACGTCAGTCGATCGAATCACAGTACAAGTGAAGTCAATTTGGTGAGATTATGCCCCCAAATCTCAAGAATTAAATGCTCCCTTACCAACCAGAGATCAAGGAATTAAATGCTTCTCTAAGCATGGACTCCGGCCCAGCAGCTGCGGCAGAAAGACACTAAGGCCTCACGGCGGTCACACCACCATGCTTTTCGGTTCTAGGCCACCTACTCTTTCCAATCAAGCCACATTATGCGGGTTGTGGCCCCATTCCCTCCTCCAAGGCTCTTCCTATAAGTACTGGGCTCAAACAACATTCAAGGGGTTCAACACCACACAAGCCTCTCTCAGAGCAAATTTATCTTTTCTGTCATTTATATTCCTGTAAAGCATTTTCAATACATTTACTTGCTTTTCTAGGAGTAGTGGCAGATTGTAAGAAACTTCCATTCATCAATATATCATACGATCCTCGATCTTTCGAGGCGCCGGAGCACCATCCTTTGTTACCCTTCCGTTCATTTCATATATCATACAACCTCTCGCCACCCGGCGAAGCGCTGGAGCACCACCCAAATCCACCATCATTTCCACCATCAACACCGCCACCAACGGCCTTGTAGCTCAGGCCGTGAACCTTGCGACCGAGATCAGTTCCTCTCTCGGTCACAGTCTCTTGATTAGAAGTCAGAAACACTCGAGCGCGCTCCAAACCATCCGTCCGCTCAAAACCACTCATCAATGCACGGTAGACTGTGTTGGCACGCCCGCGCAATCGCACTCCCCGACCAAAGAAGGACGACCTGTGTTGACGCAGACTCATTCGGCCCGGTAAAAAGGCAGTGAGATTTGCGCGGTCAACATCTTTGGCACGCCCGGTGGGATACATTATTTCCCGGAAAACTTTATGGTGGAAACAAGATCACAAGCAAAGTGCAAAAACAAGATAACTGAGATGTCCGTTGAAGTTCCTGCCTCAACCCCTTTGATCCAACTCGTAGGGGCTGAGGGAAATGTCGCTACCTCGGTCTCCATGCCTACAAAAACGACCCATTCGACCGTTCTTTTAAAGGAGCAATCTCCAATCCTGGGGGAGACGCCGGGGGCACCTCACTCGATTTTCCGTGAACAGGGGAGTTCCAATATCTCCTGCCGAATTCCTCAATCAACGGCCGTACCAATAGAGGAGCTGATGTCGAAGCGGACCTATAGAATAGAAAAATCTTTTATGGCCGCGATGCACGAAATCGCATCGAGCTACGGTCCATTTTTCAGATAGGTTGCCCATCATGACATCGTCCGTGACCACAGGCGTTAACCAAGGTAGACAATGTTTCGAGAGAATTGAGCCCCACGACGAGGGTAGTAGTGCCGGCGCGCTTGGCCGCGTTCCCCCAAAGGGTTATGATCCGTACACCTCGGCTCACGCTTGGGGGCAGCCGCAGCATGATCGGGTCAAATATAGCTTCGGCTCGTTCGGTAGAAGCATTGCACGGCCAGCCTTCAGACGGTCGCATGGTAGGAACAGGCACTCCGAATCACAAGCCTATGCACTGTTCGTTCCGGCTCAAACGATGGTCACACAACCATACTTGGGATCGCCCCAATTCCTCGGCTCATACGTACAACTCGTTCCAGGGCGAGAAAATACATCGCAGACCAGTGCAGGCCGAATCAGCGACCACGATACACACGGAACCTTCCCGAAATGCTTACCAAATGCAGTTTGGCCAGGTAACTCACACCGAACCAATAACCCGAGCCGTTACGCATCCCGGGACGCGGGGTTTGCCACCCATCGGGAGGAGCAACAGTCCACCAGGTTTTCCGGCAAGAGTTGAGCCTCCGCCTCGGCAACTTCAAGTCGAGGATGTGTGTCGAATGATTAAAGATGGATTGGCTCAAGAACGACCCACGCCCCAAGGTACATGAAGCCTTATCCACCGGAAATCGACCGAATTCCCCTCCTCGCAATTATCGGTTGCCAGACTTTATGCTTTTCTCTCGGGACGGCCATACTTCTTGGTCGAACATATAGGCCGTTTACGGCCCAATGTGGGGAGGCCGACTCGAGGCTCAAAAGCTCAAAATGTTCGTCCATTACTTAACTGGTGCTGCATTTTCCTAGTTCATCAATCATACCAATTCGGTAAGGGATCAGCCGACATGGAAAGAGTATTCCATGAACATTTTTATCAAACCAATAGGGAAATAACGGTTGCCGAGCTGGCAAGAATGAGCCAAACCCGGGTGAGTCACCCGTGATTACCTACAGCGCTTTAAAACGTGTAGGAATTGGTGCCGACCAGCTTGCCCGAGAGGGAATTTGTCAAAATGGCCGAGGAGGGTTTGGAATTCGAATACCGAAAGAAGTTTCAAGGTATCGAGTTCCGGACATGCAATCAAGGATTTTCAAAACATTTTTGAGAAGTTCATTTGAATATTAAACATGCATTTGATCAAATTAATCGCATGAAGTATATGGTGGATGTTTAAAATCAAAAACAAAACTTCTTTCAAGTATCTTAAGCCATGAACATTGATATGATTTCATAAATGGAAATTTCAAGAGAAAGGATAAGATCTAATTACCCTTGAAGCAATTATATGAACCAATTTGTGTTTGGTCTTCTCTTGATGATTTCCTCTTTCTTGATTTCCTCTTTGATCTTTGATCTTTGCTCCTTGATTTTTCTCCTCCTTGTGAGCCACAAAAGGATATGGCCTCTAAGTCTCCACACCAATGGAACCTTGAGATGAGAGGGAAGAATCTTGGGAATACAAGGATGCTAGTGCTAGATCCCCAAGACTTGGTTTCAATCTAAACCTCTTGAAAGATGAAAGTGTTTCACTCTTGAAAACTCTCTTTTTCTCTCTTTGATCTCCCAAAACTATTTGGTTGACATTGGATTGTGTTTGTGTAAAAATGAGCTTATGAAAGATAGCTTATGGAAACAATTCCCATACCCATTTACTTATGCATTTTCGGCCAAATCCCATTGGGCTTCCAAAATTGGGCCTTGTGACACTTAAACCATAATGTTTAGGTGTCTTAAGCCCTTGGGCTTAATACCCAACCATTTGGACTTCCGTTAACTATTACCGAGGCCCAAATACTCTTTTACACGCAGTAAATCATTCATATCAAATTGATCAAATTTATTTCCACAACATCATATGTATTTCTCAAAGTTAACCATTTACGGTGTGCGATCCATTAGGTTCTAATTAGCATGGCGGTGGGAAAATATTAGAACTCTTTCTAACCAACTGAATTAAAACCCCTTTTAATTTTTCCTTTATATGGATTGATCACAATCAATCCTAGGACTTCCACGAACCAAGAGTGACATCTAGCAATATATCAAGGCTACCCAAGCTAACCAGAATTGGTGAAGAACCTATTCAGCTTGGAATTACAATGCAATACAGTCCTTCTCTTATACAATGTTTCATATCATATTATTAGGGTACGGATTGATTATGTCAAACCCCTAATATGATTTATAACCTCATATGATTCAATAGAACATGATTAAGAACAACTTTCTAAATCAAGCTCAAAATACTTTGGCCAAAGATTTCTTGAATCACATCTCGAAACATTCTCCTTCTTTATCGAAGGTAGAGATTCCTTATTGTACATTCACATGCCCCTATGATGAATTAAGAGACCCCAACAACACTTTAGACAAATCTTTTACGGCTTGCCTTTAAGAGCTATCTAAGATCAATAACGTATCATAGGACAACCATGATGCCTCGTGTCTAAGGACTAATTTGCATTATTGCAACTATGAGTTCTCGTTTGACATGTAGATAAATACTCCATACGAGAACTACGGTTGATCGCGTTCAGTGTACCCATTCACTAATGAGCACCCACATACTTGTATTAGTGTCATCTACACAAATGGTTTGAGACTAACCATCCTCCTAATTGAGCATACATAGTATGTGCTAATCTTGACGGTTTATCAATGCCCATTTGATAATCCTATGATTAGGAACATTTTGGGATACTATAGTAAGAGATTAAAGGTCTCCCAAATCTAATCTTCTTTAGATTACTTTATCTCTTATTTAGCATTCCCTGGACATTTGTTTCTTTAATCAATGTAAAAGATAACAAAATAAATTTGCCCTTTATTATCATATACGAAATGTATTCTAAGGAGATTACATCAAATGTATTGGCTCTTAGGGCACATTTCTAACATGCACGACTTGGCCAACAAGGTGGATTGATACGCATCCCTTTTGAAAGAAGAATTACAAAGGAAAACGGCCACAAAAGGGACATACTACAAGAATCTGGCCGTTAGCAACGTTGAAACTCAGGGCCGTGACATGGCTGATAATGCAGAGATAGAAGTCGGTTCGACCGAGGTCAACATAGACAAGCCCTTTATTAGCCAAGAGCTCGTCAAAGCTGATAATAGCAAAACAAAGATCCCGGATGGCAAATTTGCAAGCCGAGAGCCAAAGTCATACACCTTTGACTTAACTCGGGCCGAAGGGATATTCGACTTATTGTTGGCCGAAAAGAAGGTCAAGTTGTCATTTGGACACAAGATCCCTAAAGCCGAAGAACTCAAGGGGAAGACATTTTGCAAGTATCACAGCTTCTTGGTCTCACGGCACCAATAATCAAGCTGCGTCGTCCATGCGACGTTATACAAAAGTTGATAGACGAGAAGAAACTCCAATTCACGGAAAAGCCTTCCATGAAGGTAGATACCGAGCCCTTCCCCTCACCTGTAATAAGCATGGTGAACGCCAACTTCAGAATCGAGTCGACAAAGAGGATGCGACCGAATCGCCGAGGTAATCGCTTTTGATCGCTTGGGCGGGGACCTCTCATAATACACGGGCGGCCGAAAGGAGATCATCCCAAAGCACCCTAGAACGTTCAAACCACCAATGGTACAAGATGACCGATGGTATCAAGCTCGCCTGGGGAAAAGTTGGGCTGTTAACAAAAACTCGATTAAGAAGAATGCGGGCAGGCCCAACGAGGCTAGAGCACGGTCAATCCGGAGCGAGCGCTGAACAGCGGCAGAAGGAGAGCCGAGCCATCAATCCTCGGTTTTGGGCAGTCCTAAAGATTGGCATCCCCGACCAAATAGCAAGGAGCCGAACGATGTGAACCGCGACAGAGCGGGATTAAAAGCTGCGACCAAGGAAAAGATCAAGAGGCCGTGATCGATGTATATCACGGTAAGGATTCTCCTTTTTCGCCCAACGGCTTATCTTTCCTTCAAAAGTTTCACAAAGAACACTCGGCCATCGATTTATACGGCATGATACCTAAGAACCGGAAATTGTGGAATTCGCACTAAAGAATGCTAGGCGTAAAAGCTCCTCATTACTCGGAATTCGACTCGGCCGTGAAAGCTCTGCATCAGTGCGAATCGAGAGTCGAAAGCAAAAGGGCTGACAGTTATCAACCATATATGAAAGACTTGGAATCCAAAGCTCCCTTTTCTAAAGATGATTTGGTTTACTTGCGATGGTACTTCTCGTAACACCGCCAACATCATGTTCGGCCATACAGCGGAGGAGAGAGTCCGGATTGCCCTGCTGGGCGAGTATCTCACGGCTCGGGACTCTCGATAAAAGCCAAGCGACTTCTTGAGAATGAGGCCGAGCAGCGGGCATTCCGGGGAGGGGGCGCTCGACAACCAGATAAGGAAGACGCCTGGGGCAAAAGTGATAACACGGTCGAAGCGATGGCGAAGGAAGTCAAGAGGAATTGGGGGAGATAAACATGGGCATGGTTCTGGTGTTGCCCGACGAGTTCTCGGCCCCGAGGAAGATCAAGGTAGTAGCTTCGAGAACGACGTGATGGAGGAACGGCCAACGACTAGGCCGAAATCGAAAGAAGAATTGTTGGCAATGGCTTTTGGGGAAGCCATACCAAGGGGTGAGCCGAACGAGTATCGGCATTTGAAACCGCTATACATATCGGCCCATGTAGAAGGAATACCTGTGACCAAGGTCTTTGTCGATCGTGGCGCCACGGTTAATATCCTCCCTCTTTCATTGATGAAGAAGATAGGCAAAACAATGGAGGACCTCATTCCGAGTGACGTGGTCATGAGCGCTTTTGTCGGCGATAAATCCAAAACAGTTGGAGTCTTGCCGTTAAACATAATAGTGGCCGACTGCACAAGGGTCTCGGCCTTTTATGTGGTGGAATCCAATGTTGATTACAACATCCTACTTGGCCGAGATTGGATCCATCAATCCGGTGCATACCGTCCTCCCTTTTCCAATTGCTGTTTTTCCGGGACGGCCAGAGGGTGTCTATACACCAGGCCGACAAAAAGCCGTTCAAGCCAATGCCGTGCAAGCAAGAATTTATGACGATGATGTCGGGTGGGTTGTCCTCACCGGACATGACGCAAACGGCCGCCAAAACGCCCAGCAGACTCGATGCGCGAAGTATTGATCGACCTCACCACTGTATCAATGACAAACAAAGCAACAAAAGAAGAAGGCAGCGGCCATCGCCGACTTGCAAGAGAGGTTATTAGAACACTGGGCTGAAGAATCCTGCGACCAAACTCGCCAATCAACTTAATTGAATTCTTGCACGAGTTAGACAATGGTGATGTTTTAACTATCGACGACCTGGACCACCGCACCGCCGAGATGGAGTATGATCACCCGAGGTCCAGGACCCTTTGTTAGAAATAAATGTTGGTACTAAGGCCGAACCACGGCCTCTCTTTGTAAGCGAGTTACTAGAGCCAGAGTTGAAGGCCGAGATTATCGGCATGCTCTGTGAATATAAAGATTGTTTTGCTTGGGATTATCATGAGATGTCGGGTTTACCAAGGAGTTTAGTCGAACATGAATTAAAAATCAAGGAAGGGTTCAAACCTTTCCAGCAACCACCAAGGCGTTTCTACGAGGTACAATTGAAAGTAAAAGAAGAAATTAAACGCCTTTTGGATGCCGGCTTCATTCGAACGGCCCGATACGTTGATTGGTTAGCTAACATCGTGCGCTTTAAAGAAAATCAAGGCGTTAAGGGTTTGCAGATTATAGAAATTTAAATCGCAACTCCTAAAGATGAGTACCCCATGCCAATGGCCGATCTATTGGTAGATGGGGCCTCAAAACACGAACTTCGTCATTCATGGATGGTCATGCCCGGTATAATCAGATCTTCATCGCCGAGGCCGATGTCTACAAAATCGCGTTTAGATGCCCGGAGCTATCGGAACCTACGAGTGGGTGGTCATGCCGTTCGGTCTGAAAAATGCTGGAGCCACATACCAACGAGCAATGAATCTCATCTTTCACGACTTAATCGGCCAAACAGTGGAAGTCTACATCGACGACGTGGTCGTCAAGTCCACATCTAAAGCCAATCACGTGGAGCATCTCCAACAAGCGTTCAAACGAATGCGGACGCACGGTCTGAAGATGAACCCAAGAAGTGCGCATTTGGTGTCACGACCGGAAATTTCCTCGATTTCTTGGTTCACCGAGAGAGGAATAGAGTTTGACAAGAACAAGGCAAAGGCTATTATGGCCACACCACCACCGCGAACCAAGAAAGAGCTTCAATCCTTCCCCGGCAAGGTCAATTTCCTAAGGCGTTTCGTGTCCAACTTGGCGGGTAAAATTCGCCGCCGTCTTCCCTTCTCAAGTTGAAAGAGGTGGATAAGTTCATTTGGACGGCCGAGCACCAGGCCGCCTTCGATGAAATTAAGCGGTGTTTATCCCAACCACCGGTCCTCATGCCGCTAAAGCGAGGGAAGCCTTTGAGGCTTTATATCGCGGCCTCCGAAGAGTCCATTGGGTGCTTGGCCGGGCACAGAATAACGACTTGGGACGGAGCAAGCGGTACACTATCTCAGCCGAACCCTCAATACGGCCGAGCTCAACTACTCGTCGGTCGAAAGGCTTTGTCTAGCACTTTACTTTGCGGCCACCAAGTCTGCGCCATTATATGCTTCCCTCGGTCGTCCAAATCATATCAAAAACTGATCTTATCAAATACATGCTCACCCGGCCGATCATTCGCGGTCGAATCGGTAAGTGGACCATGGCCCTCTCTCGAGTTCACCTTTCAATATGTGGCGCAGGTCGGTCAAAGGACAAGCTTTGGCCGATTTCTTAGCTCACCACCCGGTCAAGAAGCGCAGGAAGAGACCGAGGTCGAGATTGGCATGGCCCGAATAGAGAAAAATTACTGGACCATGTACTTTGACGGATCGAGTACCGAGGTCGTATCCGGAGCCGGGTGGTCATCGAGTCGCCACAAGGCCAAAGGTGGCGCTTGCCTTTCAGATCGCCTTTAAGTGTACCAACAACCAGGCCGAGTACGAAGCACTTATCATCGGCCTCGAAATCTTAAAGGAAATGAAGGCTACCCGGTGCTAGTTTATGGCGATTCGCGATTAGTGATTAATCGATTGACTAGGGAGTACCAATGCACGAGCGAGAACCACGAGGCCAACGAGATGGTGCAAATAGCATCCGGCGTAAGCATCCCCGATGGCGATCCGACCGCATGATAAAGATTGAAAAGTGGACCACGGCCTTGGCCGAACGAGGAATTCCCACACAAATGTCGTCACGAGCTTATCGAACAAATCGAAATGACCGAGGAGGATTGGCGGTACTCTATAGTTAGATACCTTCGTGACCCGTCTGGCAACCACGAGAAGACTATTCGCTTCCAGTGCACGATGGTACCTGATTTATCAAAACGAAGTTATACCGAAAGGTTCCGACGACTTGCTATTACTTTGTCTCGGCAGCAAGGAGGCAAAAACGGTTATGAGGGAAGCACATGAAGGAGTTTGCGGGGCTCACCAATCTGGGATAAAAATGAGGTGGCTGGTCGTAAGACACGGCTATTATTGGCCGACCATTCTAAAAGATTGCATCGAGTACGCTAAAGGTTGTATTAAATGCCAAATCTACGGTCCTATACAGCGGTATCGGCCAAGTTTTGCACCCCATTACTAAGCCCTGGCCGCTCAGGGATGAGCCGTGGACATTATTGGGAAAATTTATCCGCCGCATCCAATCAACACGCTGCGGATACTCGTGGCGACCGATTACTTTACCAAATGGGTAGAAGCGGAATCATATCGGTCAATCTCCAGCGCCGAGGTGGTCAAAGTTCTTCGAGAGACACATTGTTCACAGCATTCGGTATCCTAGAAACTATCATGGCAGACAACGGCCCGGTCTTCGCTTTGGCCGAAACCCGAGGGTATGCCGAAAAGATGGGGATTAGATTGATTCACTCGACTCCTTATTACCCTCAATCCAACAGACAAGCCGAGGCGAGCAACAAGGTTATCAAAAATATTCTAGAAAAGATGATTGACGAAAAGCCTAGAGCATGGCATGACTTGCTGCGTAAACTCTTTGGGCATATCGGACCTCAAAGCGCTCGGCTACCGGTACTTCTCCTTACGCTCTAACCTACGGTCATGACGCAATTCTGCCAATGGAGTTGAAGGTTCGGTCTCTTCAGACATCGAACAACAGGGGCCGAAAAGGAAAGAGTATACCTGTGCTATGGTTCAAGAATTGGAGGATTTGGAACAAAAAAGGATGGACGCGTATAATTTGATGCAAGCACATAAACGGATAGCTGCTCGAGCATACGATAAGAATATCAAAGTTAAGATTTTTGCCGAGGGCGAATAAGTGTGGCGAGCCGTTCTTCCTATTGGAACCAAGGATCCACGATTCGGCAAGTTTTCGCCAAATTGGGAAGGGCCATTTATTATCGACCGAATTCTCGGCCGAGGGGCATTTCAGTTAAAAGATAAAGACGGTGAGAGACATGAATTGCCAATTAACGGTCAATACTTGAAGAAATATATCCCATCGATATGGGAAACGACCGAGATAAGTGAGCAAGGATTTAGATTGTGTGGACGAATCAAGAATGGTTAGTAGGTTGCAAGAAGATGTGCAATCGAATAAAATTGTAATTCTATAAATATGCCAAATCAGTGTGGTTTACAAGGCTGAACTAAAGTTAAAATAAAATTACAAGCTACACGCCCGCTAAACATTCCCCGCATCACACAGTGATCTTTCTCTAGGCAATGTCCCCGCCATTGTCCATGTCGGCCAACCACCGAGCCCTTATTAACTTCCGCTCGGCCGCAGCCTTCTTTTTCTCTGCGGCCTCTTTCAATAGTTTCTTGGCCGAGGATTTTAGTTCGAACCCACCGCGTTTGCATGATCAAGTCTTTCAACAATAAGCGCGGCGGGCTTGAAGCTCGGCAAGTTGGGCATCTACTTCAGCCAGCGCCTCGATCTCCTTCTCGCCGAGTGAGGTCGTTTTCTTTCAAGGCTGCCATGGCCGGGCGTATGCGCTCTTTAATCTCGGCCAGCTCCGCATCTAAGGAGCAGCCTCGGCCATCTTTTGCCCCGCTTGGCATAGCGCCGATCATCTCCTCGCCTCCTCCAAGCGCACTTGAAGTTCATCCACCGGGCCGAGTCTAGAGAGGCGAGGGCCATGGCTGCGTCCAAACTCGCTCGAACTCGCCAAAAATCTCGGCGTCAACCATGTCATTCACTCCCATGTGAAGGAAGTTCCTGAGTTTGTCAATAATGGCACGAGATTTGGCATCCAGCCGCGCGGCCGAGGAGCTGCCTCCTTCCTCGTATAGGTCAGCGTAGGGCGCCGAGGGCGCCAAGATCGTCGGAAGAGTTGGATTGAGACAAGAAGAAATAGTAAGGAAATATCGGCGTAAGGGATTGAACAGATGACATTTGACCTAAACATTTACCTCAAAGCATCTAGGGCGACGGACGAGTCATCGACCCGCACCAACGTCGTCCACAGCCTTGGTCACGACCATAGAATCTTGCGTCAAATGAGCTTGGGGCATTGGAGTCGCGAGCGAGGATGTCACGAATGGGCTCGACAGGGTTGGGACCGCGGACAGTGCCATCGAAGGAACCTCGGTAGGAGGCGACCTGGGGTTGAAAACGAGAACCAAAACAAGATTAGGAGATTTATAGCCAAAGGCTAGACTAACCATTACGAATCAAGCACTCACCGAGTGGATTACGATACCACCGGGCGGTGCAGGCTCAAGGAGAAGGGCCGACCACTAAACAGCTTGAGACCGCCGATGGAGCAAGCCAGGCTATAAGGGTCTCGGCCGGGCTTCCTCGACCAATATATCGTCAGCCGAGGATCTCGGTGGCGATTGGCGCAAGCTCCATTACTCGAACGGCCTCGACCGCAATCGACAGGCACCCGCGGCCTCGACAGAAACATCGAGACATCCTCATCCCGAGGAGGACAAGGATTAAAATGAAGTTTAGAACAAGTAAGGGAATGAGGAATGAATGATTAGTTACCTCCGGAGGAGCGACCTCGACATTGCCCTCGCCCTCGTAAGAGGACACGGCAATATGCAGCCTCTTCCTCGGCGGTGACCTCAATTCGGGTCTGCCACCTCTTCCTCGGCCATGGCCTCTTCACTGCTCGGCCTCAACGGCTTCTTCTCGGCCGTTTCCTCACCATCCGCCTCGACCGAGGTTCGCCGGCAGCCTTCAACTTCGGCCTCCACCTCGCCCTCTTCCGACCTTGAGCTACAAACAGAAAAAAAAAATAAAGTTATAAAATGAGACATAAATGTTAGAACTAAAAAGAAAGGGGCAGATAAACACCTCCAAAGATCAAGTTGTCCGCACCACGAGCGGCGTTGGGGCAACCTCGCACATTTGAGGTCGTGGCTAGTGCAGCCGTCGTCACCGCAGCAGGAGCCCTTGTGGCTGGAACTTTGGCCGCTATCCTCGGCGTCGCCACGGGCGTGTAGCCACGGTCGGACGAGTTGTCCGAGCAACCGTTTGGGCCGACCTTACCGCAGAGTCCGAGCCTCTCGACCAGCAGAGGCGGGAGGTCAGCCGAGACCACGGCCTGAGTCTTCTTGCCCCGGCTCGTCTGCGGTGGGAGGATCCCGATCTGTGTTGGCCGGGGACCCCCTCACGGCCTCCTCGACTGCTTCAATAAATCTGGCCGAGATGAAATCCTCGTGCTGATCCTTCCATCCTCGTCAATGGCGTTGACCCGCCTCCATGGTGCGAGGGTTAGGAAGGTCATCCCCTTCTGGAGTTGGAACGTGATGGCAGCAACGCCGTGATTTTGACCAACGTCGGCCCTCCAGGAAGATAAACGGTTGAGGGAGAGAGGGAGAAGGGGAACCGTTTGCACTAGGCCGAATTGTCTCGCCACAAGGTTCGGCAAGTATACCTCGGCCCCAGCCTTGGAGAGACCGCAATGGAGGTCTCTCGACACAAGGAACGAACCCCATATCTCCTTGAGGTTGTTCTCTGTCTGGCCGTCAGGGATGATGGAGAGGTCGTGAGTGAGGTAAAAGGGAAATGGCCGAGTCAGGCACACCCAGAATTGAGCCCCAGAACGCTCGGCCAGAGTATAGAAAAATTTGAAGCAGAAGGCCGAGGTATGATGCTTGGGGGCAGCTCGAGTGAGCGCGTTGGCCAGCGGCTCGGTGTTCTGGAAGGTGGTCGCCCCTCTCAATTCCGGTTCCAGGCCACCTACTCTTTCCAATCAAGCCACATTATGCGGGTTGTTGCCCCATTCCCTCCTCCAAGGCTCTTCTTATAAGTACTGGGCTCAAACAACATTCAAGGGGTTCAACACCACACAAGCCTCTCTCAGAGCAAATTTATCTTTTCTGTCATTTATATTCCTGTAACGCACTTTCAATACATTTACTTGCTTTTCTAGGAGTAGTGTTAGATTGTAAGAAACTTCCATTCATCAATATATCATACAATCCTCGATCTTTCGAGGTGCCGGAGCACCATCCTTTGTTACCCTTCCGTTCATTTCATATATCATACAACCTCTCGCCACCCGGCGAAGCGCTGGAGCACCACCCAAATCCACCATCATTTCCACCATCAACACCGCCACCAACGGCCTTGTAGCTCAAGCCGTGAACCTTGCAACCGAGATCGGTTCCTCTCTCGGTCACAGCCTCTTGATTAGAAGTCGAAACACTCGAGCGCGCTCCAAACCATCCGTCCGCTCAAAACCACTCATTAATGCACGGTGAGACCGTGGCTGCACGCCCGCGCAATCGTACTCCTCGACCAAAGAAGGACGACTGTGTTGATGCAGACTCATTCGGCCCAATAAAAAGGCCGTGAGATTTGCGCGGTCACCAACAAGACATGAATTCATTATCATTTTCCTTTTTCTTATACCAAACTCTTTAAACTATAAATAATTTACCATCACCCATTCAAATACGTATATAACTAACCCTTTATACCTTAAGGTCATACCTCAGAATCGTCCGCATAAAACATATCCTACTGTCACCCATCAAGGGGTATATATGTATATCTTAAATCAAGGCAACTGGGAGCGGAAAAGCGGCTAACCACCGTAGATAAATCGGGCGGTGGCTAGGGATCCTGGCCAACCCCGTGCGTAACATATGAGCAGTGGTGGTGAATAATACCACGTTAATCGTACCACAAATGTTTCATCCTCGCAGAACTCAGGGGACACACAGCCAACTCGAGAACGCATATCCGTCATTTTCATCTCTTTACCATCAATTCCCAGTACCACCTACGTGATACATCCTCGCAGTACTCGGGGAACACATAGTCAACCCGAGACGCATTCCTCGCAGTACTCAGGGGACACTTGGTCAGCCTGAGACGTATTGCTCGTAGTACTCAGGGAACACTTAGTCAGCCTAAGATGCATTCCTAGCTCCACACGGGCCGGGTATCCTTAGGACTCGTGGGGCAATTGTCATACGTGCGCTGACTCATCTGAAGGCAGCAATTTGTCCGAAGACATTTAATATTCGAGGCAACTAATTCAATTTCAAATCATTCAACAAATATATATACAATTGAGCATATACTCATATATTTAATTAAATCATTTCCTGAATAAATTATAAACTCATTTCCCAACTTTCCAAGCTATTCTCATTTCACAATATGCATGAATATATTAACTCAACTCAACTAAATCAAGATGCTCAGGAATTAAAACCATATATTTAAATCATTCATAAAGCATCGAACATATATTCAAGTATAACCATCCACCACTCCCCTCGGCTCGTGCAAGAGTCCCCTTAAGCCCCGACGCTTCTCGTTGACTCATGAATGGGAGATTGAATTGAGTCAATATGATCTCATCTACAGCCGAAGACTGTTATTGATGCCTGTGCTTTAGCAGATTTCATCACATAATTCACTCTCTCCATAGCCGAAGAATGGAGGTTGGCCAACTTAAACAAGGAAAGTTCGAGAGCAGACGAGAACTCGTCCGCCGAACTGCACCAACCGAAAGACATATGGCGCTTGCGCGTAGATGGAGCATCAAATCACAAAGGAGCTGGAGCGATCGTCGTCATCGACTACTTGGTGAACAATCCCGGCCGAGCACCTTGATCAGCCTAGCATTGAAGAGGCGTAAGAGACAGACACAATGCAGATCGATGAGGATCCCATCGTAAGACCCATCATCGACTACTTGGTGAACAAAAATTCGCCAAGAGAAAAGTCCAAGGCTAGAAAAATCCCGCAAAAAGACATAAGGTATAACATGCAGGACAAAAAGCTTGTTCGCATGTTATATTTCGTTCTTTATCTCACATGCATAAAGTACCCATAAACTCTCGAAGTGCTCGCAAAATCCACGACGGCAAATGTGGTAATCACACCGGTTGCCAAGGCAAGAAATGGGCTGCACCAACCTAGGCGAGGCCTAAGGCAAAATCAGCCCGTGCTCTTGCCTCGAGGGCTATGACATTTTTTTCATCGTTGATGTGTGATGTACATGCGGTGATCGTATGCGTACGTCACGTACGCCAACAATAAAAAAAATTTGATTTTTTTTTTGGGTTGAAGCCAACTTGGCGTCAACGCCTGCTTTCCCCCAACAGATAGAAGCCACGTGGATCTACCTAGGGTGTCCGATCCATTTTTCCACTACCATGCAATGACATAAAATTTCCAAAAAAATTGAAAAAAACACCAAAAAATTCTGAATTTTTTTCTATAAATACCTACCAATATTATTCACTTTCCACACCAACCTTCTTGCTCGGGCCTCTCCCACAACCTCCTCGTGTAAGATATTGAAAATAGAATGTGTTTTGTAAAATATGAAAAATAAAAGGATAGAGAGGATATGGATGATTGGTGTGAGTTGATGGTATGATTTTATAGAGGGATTTAGAAGTGTTGAGGCCCAAAAAATTCCAGGCTAGGCCCAAATATATTTCTAGCCCAATACGACACTTATCGAGAAAAAGCTCGATTGGAGTACACTAGAGTTCGTGTGTACTCCATAAGTTATAGTCCACATGTCGTGCCAAGCAAACATACAACATCAAGCGGAAAATCCTTATTTTTGCATCAAGCCATGCAACAAGCTTAAGTGGGCCCAAGCCACGCAAATGTCTGGGGCTTGCTGAGTAGGTTGTGGTATATATGGTTACGAGTATTCACGAGGCCCATTGATGGTCCAAGGAGTGGAAGTTTTGGGCTACTTGGGAGCACCAAAACTCAAGCCCATTCCTTGAGCCCAAACATATGAGTAAGCATGAGAGAAAACTCAATAGTCTATCACTTTAGGAAACTGGCCCATTCCCTTAGTAAACTAACCCATCACCCTAAGAAGGCCTAAATGACCAAGAAAATATCTGAAAGTCTCCAGCACATGGCTGGAGACAAAACCATGACAAAAGCCAAAAGTCACGCACGTCTGCAGGCTGCTGGGAATCTCCAGCACATGGACAAAGACAAATCCCAACACAAGCCATCTAAAAAACCAGAGGATGCTGGCATGAGCAGGTTGCTGGGAGCAAAGTACCCTTCAGACCAACGCCATCACCTATTCCTTTCCCCTCCAACCAGGTCTTGCCGTAAAACAAGGGAAGAAAGAATAAGATATGGTAGCCCAAGATAGGAGGTTGGCATAGGGACGGCTGCGGGAAAGCTCTAGGGCTCCCAAAATCTTGTCTATGTGTGCTGAGATTAAGGGAATTTCATAAAATAGGAATGAGTTGAAGAAAGAGAAGAGGAATAGAGGGGGGAGACCTGGCAGATTTGGGGAAGAACCAGCTGGGGTTCCTTGGATATCCATAGTGGGCAAGCATTCTCCCTCACTACTGGAACCCCTCAATTTCAAGCTCCATCTTCTTCATTTTTCTCCTCTGGCAAAACCCTCTAGGAGAGTGACCAAGTTTTGACAAGCTGCAGGAAATTTGCTCAAGCCACCCAGCTCTTTCACCCTTACCTATTCCTCTATTCCCTCAACAAATCCTCTCAAAATTCCCTCTCTCCGTGCTCTAGATCTCTATTCCTCATAGGAAATCCAAGCTCTCTTTCTCTCTCTCTCATGCTAAACTCATGCATGCTCAGCTCCCATGCCACAAGTTTCTCATGCCAAGCCATAGTTTTGATCTCGTAAGCAACCATGGGTTTCGTTGGTGAAGGAAGCCAAGGTGTTTCCTAAGGTTCCATGAACCTTCAAGCGCTCTTGGGGCCTGGTTCTTGAACTCAAGCATAGGGACAACTATCTCCATTTTCTCTTTACGGCAGCCCAGGCCCATTCGTCCACCGCCGGAAGAAAAAGACCCTACAAGAAGATAGATATGACACGTGACGCAATTGTAGCAACTGAAAATCTTATCCGTGACATAAGAAATGAATTTTATAATAAATATGTACACGTGGCAATCGAAAATCTTATCTGAATATTTTATCCAAAATCTAATATATAAATTTTATAATAAATATGGACACGTGACAACTGAAAATCTTATCAAAATTAATTCTTTAAATATAAAAAATAAAATTTATTTGTTGTGAATAGTAATAGCCGTTTGCCATGGCAATGGGTGGAAACCCAACAAAAAATGGCAAGGATAGACACTATTTACATAAATAGTAACAACAATTGCCTCATCTTGCCTTTTAGAGCGACTCCATCGGTTGCAGCCCAAAGGGGATGGGGGGCTGAACCCACGGGCCCGAGCCCAAAATAGAGCTTCCAGCGGTAGGGGCAGCCCATGCAAGGAGTGGGACCCACGCTCACCGGGCAAGCCCGCGGGGAAGAAGCCCGAGGCCCACTGGGAGGATGACGTTAGCACACGCGCCAACGGTAAAAAAATTTGAATTTGCATGCGCTGACGTCATCACCGGTCGTGAAACGGCCACACCCCACGTGGCGCTGTGGTGGCTCCGATATTTTTTTTTTTTTTGAAATCCAACGGCTCACTGTGATTTTGGGCCAAAAAATCTAGAAAAATTCAAAAAATACTAAAAAATTATGCAATTTTTTTCTATAAATACCAACCAATATCCTTCACTTTCAACACCAAATACTCATATATTTTCTTCTCCTTCTAATATTTTTCACTTTCTACACAAAATTTTCTTCACTTTCAAGAGTCATTTTTATTTCCCATCTTATGGCATCCTCCGTTGAAGCCGGAGTTCCATGGTCAACCATTGAAGATGTTTTGTTGTGTGAGTTTGGGTCCACATTAGTCATTGTCCGATCACAGGCAATGAGATGAAGTTCTCTCATATGTGGAAAAAATTCATGCTGAATTTTTTGAAAGATCCGGTCGATTAAATGCGGAAATGGCATTGGCTAGTAGGTGGAAGCTTTTGAATAAATAGTTGGGCAAATGGAGAGATGCGTTGGCAAAAGCGATGGACAACCATTGAAGCGGCCAAAATCTTAGCGATGAGTTATATTATTTGTAATTTCCGTTTTATTAAATTAATGTCCTCATTTTTTTAATGCTCCTTGCATTTCTAATACTTTTTTAATGTATGTTGCAACCCTAATATAAAAATTAATGTTTCTTGCAATTCTAATAGTTTTTTGAAATGTATGTTGCAACTCTTTTTTTTTTTTTTTAATGTTTCTTGCATTTCCATAATATTTGTAATGTTTCTTGCATTTCCACTATATATTTTTTAAATGTTTCTTGTATTTGCATTTTTTATTTTACTTGGGCCTTGCATAACTTGCATTTCCATTTTTTAATAAATATTTCTTGATTTCCATTCTATTTTTTAATAGATTATGCAAGCACAAATGTGGTTTGGTGCTATTGGGCAAGGGAAAAAACTTTCAACCATGAGCAATGTTGGGAGGTGGTGAAGAATTGTAAAAGATTCGAATTATTCCCACGGGCCCGGCCGTCATGTTGAATGAGACGCCGCTCCATGATTCAACGGCATCGGATTCACCTATGGAATCCCGATGAGTGAAGACTCACCAATTGAAAAGGTCCCGAGGCCTATTGGGAGAAAAGCGGCGAAGGCGAAGGCGAAGAGAGGGAGTAATGATACATCTAAATTTTTGGAGGAAATTGCAAGGCAAAGTGCCATGAGAATTGACATAGACTTGAAAACCCAAGAAAACGAGAGGGCAATTCAAGTAGAATATGCAAAAGAAAGAGAGTATGCACGCAAAGAAAGGATTGAGAAGAAGGACTGAGAAACCATGGCCATGGATACAACACATATGTCCCCTGAAACAAAACAATATTGGAAGCTAGAACGAAGGGATGTTATGAGAAGAAGACTTTTCCGTGACCAAGCCGATGGACCTAGCAACACGGATTGGTTAAATAATGAAAACCATTAAGTTAGTTTGCTTTTCTATTTTAATGTTTTGTTTAAAAAAATAGTTGTAATTCATGTATTTTATTTAATTAGTAGTAATTTTTAATTACTTGTATTGGTTTTATTTGAGTGATTAAAGAAAACATTCAATAAAACTTCTTTTTATTCAAAACATTCCATACATTAAACAAAACATAATTAAAAATAAAAAAAACACAACCAAAGCATAACTAAAAATAAAACATAACCTAAACATAATTAAAATTAAAACTTCTTAACTTCACTTCATTCACCGTCATTGCCATTCACCGCCCATAAATGCTCCATCAAGTCAACTTGACGTCGTTCGTGAATATAAGACGATTGCATCTCCGTATATCGATCAATCATACGGGTCATGAAACGGCCGTCCCTAACCAACGGTTCAGGCTCCAATGGTTCTCCACTTGGTCCCACGGGCCTTTCATAAACTCTTGTCAAGGCCGTGTTCATGGGATCCGGTTCGTACACCTCTACAACATCATAATCATACTCATCCTTCACAATCATGTTATGAAGGATGATGCAAGTCATCATTATGCTCCTCAGCACCTCCTCATCAAGCATGCGCGCCGCACTCCTAATAATAAGCCACCGGGCTTGGAGGATACCAAAACACCTCTCCACATCTTTTACGTAACCTTCTTGAAAGGCAGCAAATAACTTTTGCTTATGGGATCGGGGATGGGGAATTTATTTCACAAATGTAGTCCACCTCGGGTAGATGCCATCTGCAAGATAATACGGGTCCTGGTTACGGTATTGTTGATTTCATAGGTGATTTTCGGGGCTTCACCTTTCAAAACATCGTTGAACACCGGTGATTGACCCAAGACGTTCAAGTCGCTTTGAGATCCGGCAACTCCGAAGAAAGCATGACAAACCCATGTATCAAATTCAGCAACGGCTTCAAGGATGATACTTTTTGCCCTTTTCGATTCCCATAGTCTCCTTGCCAAGCGGTTGGGCAATTTTTCCATTGCGGTGCATGCAATCGATGCTACCAATCATTCCTGGAAATCCTCGAGCTTTGGCTTTTTGTAAAAGCGGTGGAGGTCCATGGGCGTAGGTTTGCGCAGTATTCCCGGTGTATAGAGTTTCAACCGCATCACAAAATCTTACCAAGCTCTCTAACGTAGTGGACTTCCCCATACGGGCAATCTCATCCACGATCGCGGATGCACCATACGCCAACATTCGTATAATAGTGTAAGCTTTTGCTCGGGAAGAAGTCCAACAAACCCCAAAGCATCACACTTTTGAACAAAGTAGTCATCATAATTGCAAATAGCATGCATGATTTTATTGAATAAATGGGGTTGCATTCTATATCGCCTTGAAATCAAAATCGAATACAGAGAAGTTGGGATAAAATAATCTTCAATAAGATTCTTACCCCGAGAATGCCTATGTCTGTCCACATTCGGGCCACGACCGACTTGTGAACCATGGCGACTCTGGTTTTCTTCATCAAGCATTGCCACCGCTATGACAATTTGCTGATCTAGTTCTCTCTGCGCCCTTTTGCTGCAGCCTCTTCTATGCCTTCTTTCTCTAGTTTCTCGCTCTTGCCTCTCCAAGATCTCGTGAATGTTTGACAATGAGAATGGAGTATGAATTCTAAAATATGAGAAATGAAAATATAGAGAAGAGCCTATGGTTTGAGAATGGTGTGAGAGGTATGAAATTGAGCCTCTAGTTTTATAGAAAAATTTAGGTAGATAGAGATGACACGTGGCGCGATTTTTTAGGGTGAAAATCTTATCTGAAATTTGAAATTCAAATGAAATTTATCTGAAATTTGAAATTCAAATGAAATTTATCTGAAATTTGAAATTCAGATGAAATTTGTTTGAAATTTGGAATTCGGATGAAATTTTTTGAAATTTGGAATTTATTTCAAATTTATCCGAAATTTGAAATTTATCCGGAATATGAAACCGAAAATCTTATCCACAAATTTTATCCGATTATGAGATATGAATTTTTTAATAAATATTGACACGTATAAACCCAAAATCTTATCCTAAATATTATCCAAATTAATTATTTAGGTTACAAAAAAACAAAAACAAAAAATGAATAGCGATTACCACTTTAGAATGAAAATGCACATTCTATTTACATAGGCAGCCCACTATTCACGCGTGAATAGTAAATTTCAGCCTCCCCCTCCCCCTGCCATGACAACAAAATAATGGGTGGAGTTGCTCATAACATAGCAAATAGGTGAAAACGCTCTTAAAACTATAAATATATTGCTCGACTTTAAAATAAGAAATCGTTGAAACGGTATCTAGATAAATACAATTGCAAAAACAAAAAGAGTTTTAAGTCGCACGCTTCCGCGCGGAGAGGCTAGAAGAAAAGGAAAAAGAAGAGACAAACTGCTTTCAATCAACCACCAAGACTTCCACCATCAAATTATCACACTACTCTCTCTCTCTCTCTCTCTCTCTCTCTCTCTCTCGGGGACATACAAAATGCAGGTTTCAGGTGTTATTGGCGACGTTTCGTTGGTGATTCCCTCGGGCGGTGGTCTTAGTTGGCCAGAATTCAGACACTTCCATTCGCATACGCTCTCTAATTCCAAGTCATTTCTTTCTGGTGCTTTTTTCAGAGTAAGCTCTCGTCCACTTTCATTCATGTTTTGCTCTCGTGTTTAAACCTTTGGTTGCTAAACAAGCGTGAGAAACTGAAAGGAATTTTTTAGAATTTAATTAATGATGTTTGGATATTTTTTTAGAGCCTTTCGTTTCTTTGGGTTAGATTGGACACAACCCAGATCGGATATTTTCTTTTACCCTGTTTGGTTTACTAGAAAGTGTAGGCAAATTTGTGACTGATATAGAATTATCTATCTCCACTTGGTTTATTGAAAGCCTATTTCGTGAATAAATTAACAACGATAAAATTTTACTTCCTTAGGAACATATTTTATTTTTATTTTTTGAAATAAATGGAGCCATACGTATTCAGACTGGGTGTGAACTGTTTGTTCATTTGAAGTTAATTCTTCAGTCATTCAATTGTTGGTGATCATGAACTTTCGTGGTCAATAGTGACCAAAAGAACTAGACCTTGTGCTCCCAATATTTATCAATCAGTTGGGTTTTAGTTTTATTTTTCTATAATTTTAGGTTATGAAGAGTTATCCCTGCAAAAACGTTGTTAGATAAAACTGAAACGAAAATGTAGACAATCAAATGGCTAAACAATTTTCAATTTAACTGAATTTTTGCATGGATAATCGTTGATAGTCTGATAGAGAATCTAAAAACTAAACAGTTCCAATCATTGTTTTGTATCCCAGAAATAGGATGTACATATTTTAAAGAAAAATAAGGACATCCTTAATACACTCGTGTCTCTATGTTTTTTTTCTTTTGCGCATATGTTGAATTTTGCTATTTTTGTCACGATCCTTTTTCTATTGCGCATACTCACATCGACTTTGTCAATGTTGTCAACTGATTTATGCCTATTTATGCCTATGTTCTGTCTTGTCTAGTGCAAAAAGAGAGGAAGAGAGAGCAATCTATATACTTAATTTATCTGCCTGCCAACAGTTTCCTCACTCCTTCTTTCTGGATCTTCTGATTTTTCTGTTATTTTTCTTTATCACAGGGTTTATACATGAATTTACCTGTTCTAAACTTACTGAAGAAAAAAAATGATACCAAATGTACTAAGTAAATCATAATAATCTTACCTAAAAGACTCATGATCCGAGCCATAAACTGAAATGGTTGCTGCAACCTTAATGAGATTAATGATAGTTGGGTGGCACCAACTATCTGCTTTTTTTTCTTTTTTTTTTTGCTGGGTCAGAAATTTATAGTATTGGGTGGTGGAAGGAAGGCTACAGTATTATGGGGCCGTATGTTGATGGCTATCATTTAGGCTATTTGGTCAGAAAGAAAACAAAGGATCTTCAAAGATGTAAAGGGGATGGAAGTGGAGGAGGTGTGGGAGAAGGTTAATTACGGGCTGTGGGCATCTGTTTCTCCTGATTTTAGGAACACTTCTATTTTGGACATTGTTTTAGACTGGAAACTGTAGTGTCATGATTTGCTAAACTAGTTGTAGCATGAATTATTGTTTTCTCTTGTACATTTATGGTGGAAAGCTTATCCATGGTGTTGTACAGCTTCTTTTGTGAAATAAACTTTCATCCCCTTGTTTTAAAAAAACGGTTGGGTGGGAGTAGGATTGAATAAGAGTAGCTTCGAGTGGATGTGGCTTGCGTTGTTTTTTACTATAAGTGAAACTGAGTTGCAGAAGAGTAAGAAAATACATGCTTAATGCAATGTCATTGGTGAAATAACTAATGGTTGTGAGATATTGTTTTTGTTCACAAAATGTTGCACAACTTTGTGATGGTTCATAACTGGGTAAATATCATCTATTTCCTTAAAACAGGCATTGGATTTCACTAATGCCAGTATTTAAAGCAACTGAAGTGCCAATCGAATGGGAAGAACCTTATGTTGGGAACCAAATAGTATTTAGGGTTTCAAGCAAATATGGGAAAGGTTAGAACCAGTACCCAAAATTGGTGCATGCTTCAAGGGGTGGCCACACTTACTAGGAAAGGAGGTTGTTAATTTAATCTTCTTAACATTTTCCATTATGATTTAGACCCCTTCTTTAATCATATTATTCTTCTGAAAGACTCAACTTACCAGCAGTCCTGTGAGTCATGAGAACTTATCTTCATAAAGTGAAACTGTTTACTATAGTCTGGGTATCACCGTCGAAAGTTGGCAATCTCCTTGAGAAACAAAAATTGAAACATAAACCCAAATTCCAGCCAATCCCCACATGACAATGTAATTTATTAAAGTTAAGAGTTATTAATAAAGAGAGCAAAGTTTACCTGTGGAAGATACCTATGAAGATACTTGCATTATCACCCAAACTGGACCAAAAATGGTAAGAGGATCCATAAGTAAAACTAGAACGGAAGGAGCAGAAGATGAAAAACAGAGAATAATGACAGATGCGTAGATGGGGTAGAAAAAAACTGCTGTCAACTGCGTAGCTGCTAAGGGTGAACATCTGTTTTGACAACATTTTGTAACGAAAATGATATATTTGATTGATTGCTCCTGAATTGGCTTTAATGTATTATTTTTCCCATGTCTTCATTGAATTTGTATCCCCATATATTCTGTTTTAGTTTTACCAATTTCTAATCCTTTTGATTCTATGCATTTGTATCCCCACATATACTTGCATGGTATCATTTTATAAGCTAGTTGCCCCAAGATGCCTAAAGGGCCTATTCACCATTATGTATGTCAGTTTCCAAGTAACACTGATTATCTTGATTTTGGCATTGATTTAATATATATATATATATATATATATATATATATATATATATATATATACATACATACACACTGAATTTGACTGCTGAAATCCAATGAAGAGAGTTGTATGAATATTTCTGCACCATATTGCCGTATCCAGGGTGGGCACTAAGGCAAGGTTGTGAATGGTTGGCACTTTAATAAAATCTTTTTCTTTTCTTTTCTAGAGCTGTCCTTCATCTTGCATCCCAAAGCTGGGAAACAGACAGTATAAGTGCCGAGCAAGAGGGTTGATTGTGAGAGCAGCAAAGGATTCAAGTGATAATTTGGTGCCAGTTGCTCCTCTTCAATTTGAATCCCCTGCCGGCCAGTTTTTGGCCCAAATATTGCAAAATCATCCACATCTACTACCTGCAGCCATTGATCAGCAACTTGAGAACCTTCAAAAGATAGAGATGCCCAGAGAGAAGAAAGTTCTGCTTCATCTGAAGATCTCCTCTACAAGTAAGTACTGTGATCTCTCAAGAGTAGTTATTTTAGTTTTGTTCTTGAATGGACGGTATTTGGTAAATTTTTACATTTTGAAACAGCTCAGAATTTGATGCACACTGATGGAATTGTTTAAATATCCTCTTTGGATGCCCACCACTAAGCCCATTGCCCTAAATCTGACTGTAAGGCCTTTTTGGTAGTGTAAGAGTCATTTAATTTTAAAATAGTTATAATGTTAGTCAAAGAGTTAATCTGAGAGTTAATAGGGGTTAATTAGAGTGAAATTATTTGGATCTTAGCTTCAATTTGTTTTAAGATTTCTTTGAGTTCTATTATTTCTCTAGAAATTAAATTATTTAAAAAATGTTAAAAATTGCTAATTCAATTTTCGAAGTTAAAAACAAAAGCTGAAAAAAAACCGGAGAGAGAGAGAGAGAGAGAGAGGACATTTGGGGTGGGGGTGTTTGGATGGCTTAGAGTAATTAAGCAAATCATTAACTAATGGGTGAGAATAACTACTTTCTTCGGGCTTGGTCCACCTGCAATTAATTTGTGTCTTTGTGTCTATTGGCTAGTTACTGTAAGACTCCACAGGATGCAGACCAGTGGTCGTACTCAATTCGGCAGTTGAACCCTCAGTTGTGTCAGTAGTAATTGAAAAGAAAAATAAATATTGCAAAAGATTTCATATTAGGTCTGCGCTGTTTCTATCATCCCATCTGATGATCACCTTCTTGGTACAAGATAAACTTTGACATCTATGTAGTTGTCTACCTTTGCTTTGAATCTTTGAGATTTAGTATTTTACACTACAGGTTGTATCATGTTATGTGCTGCTCTAGTTATTTCCGGGTTTAAACTTAATTTTTATTTTATTTTAATTTTAAAATTTTGATGGCAAGAGCTTCCTATGTAGCTGAACTACTTGATACATGCCAAGTAAATTTTTCTAGTCGTACTGTACTTGTTTTCATTTATTTTCTCTTTTCTATAATTTGACTTGAACCATTTTTGTTTAAATATAGAGTGCGGTTCAATTTGTATGCATGTGCTTGTGTTTACATGTGTTTGACAACTGATGGGTACAATTTAGCACAATGCTAACACCCCAATGCTAGTACTTTAAGATGTGATAGGTACCAGCAGGAATATGATATAATTTCACTAAGATCAATGAATCTAAGAACTTTGTGCCAATGCTTACTCTTAGATTGTGGCACTACCATCAATCAATCTAAGAATACAATTACCTTTCCTGCAGTTGCAAAGTTGATGCATCACTGCCCTCCCGGAGCCTATTGCACACAGGTCCATCCACCATTTCGGTGAGTGCATTTAGATGACATCCAATCAGAGACGCAAACTACCAAAAAACAACCTGCATATGTTTCCCCTCCATTAGCCACATTACAGTACTAGCACTAGAATGTCACCATCCTCACCAGTAATCATGTTGGTGTCACACCACTCACCACCTTGAGTCTTGACTTACATTAGGCCTCCATCAGTATCTTACCTTCATTAATTTGTACTGCGTTTCTGACCTACCGTCACCATCACCGCATTCAGGCTGAATCATAGCTCCAAATTTTCTTTCTTCTCTTGAAAGTCAATTTTAAGTAGACATGAATAGGTGTCTAAGAAGAGATGCTGTTATTTCCTTTAAAAAAAATTGAAGAGATGCTGTTATCATGCATGTCTTCATACTGTACACAGTTTGAAACATATCATCTAACAATCTCTTCGCATACTGGTGCTTGCTCTTTATTTGTTTTCCCCAACTATTGTTAGATTCATTGTTTTGGTGTTTGAGGATATTGAGTAACTTCTTAAATAAAATCATGAATTTTAGGCGAATAGCTCAAATCAAAGAGAAAGAAAGACGCATGGCATTGGAAGAGATAATATACTGCTTGATAGTGCAGAAATTCATAGACAATAATATTTCAATGATCCCGAAGATATCAGCGACCTCAGATCCCACCGGAAGGGTGGATTTCTGGCCAATGCAAGAAAATAAACTAGAATCTGTTCATTCTCCTGAAGCATTAGAGATGATACAGAGCCACTTATCCCTTGTACTTGGAGAGCGACTTGTGGGCCCTCTTTCTGCCGTCGTTGAGATTAGCAAAATCAAACTTGGAAAGTTGTATGCTGCTTCAATAATGTACGGATATTTTCTCAAGAGAGTTGATCAGCGGTTTCAGCTTGAGAGAACCATGAACACCCTTCCTGATGGTTTCACTCCAGATGCAGCACCAGCAAACCAGCTATGGGATCCGGATTCCTTGATCCGGATACCTCCAGACGGTGGTAGTGATAGTGATGGAGGTAGTTACATGGACAATGGTGACGACAAGTCGTATCGACTGAGATCCTATGTGAAGTACTTGGATGCGGAGACACTCCAGAGATACGCTACTATAAGATCAAAGGAAGCGATTTCCTTGATTGAAAATCAGACCCAAGCGCTATTTGGGAAACCTGACATCAGGATTACTGAGGATGGTTCAATCGATGCCTCTAACGATGAAGTGATTGCGCTTACTTTCACCGGATTGACAATGCTTGTCTTGGAAGCTGTTGCTTTCGGATCATTCCTATGGGATGCTGAAACCTACATTGAATCCAAATATCACTTTGTCAAAAGCTAAATGTTTATTTATTTAAGCCCAGAGGCGAGGCTGTTGCTTCTATGGTAATTGTATTGAGCCATGGTGTAATGAGTTTCCTGTAAATATAATGGTTAGTCACCTCTTGTTACAAAAGTTACTGTCTAGATGTGTCGCCAATTTGACCTTCTTTATCCCAAATGCTAACTGCAGGAACGATGCACATATTACCTAGTGCTGGGCCTCAGGCGTGCGACTCGACACCACCAATGTTGGTGATTTCTAGTGTCTTCATCAAATTTTTAAGATGGCACCAATTACACAATCCGAGTATACTAACGTGCTATGTTGCATGGATATCGGTATAAGTGGGAGAATACGATATTACATTTGTTCTACTGAATTAGTTCTAAAATATAATACATTTGTTCTACTGACGGATCCTCAAATAAGAGGGACACCTTTTGAGGCCGCCTATGAATTTTATTTTCACAATCTGAACTGCTTATTTTTCAAATCTTCACTCATAGATTATCCTTCTAAAAAATTAGGCAAATCGGAAACCGTTAATACATCTTAATTGTGTTCAACAAAATCGACGAATATGGTGTTTTAAGAAAAAACTAAAATAACAATCGTTTAATTGAGTTGACAAATAAATTCGAATTCAAGTGATTTTTTGCAGTGCTGATATTTTTAAGGGAATGAAACAACAATATGTGTAATCAGACCTAACATCAAATGGTTAAAAAAAGAAACATTTAAGATCTGATTGTAATTAGACCAAACATCAAAGCGTACCAAAGCAACTACCACATCTTTACCAAACGCTTAATTATTCCACACGCAACGGGCCGTTATTTAAACAAACTGTGACCATCATTTCACTTGCTCCGCATATTTATTTATTTATCTTTTTTATGTATTTCATACCCAATTTGACTTGCTCCTCATTAAAAAAATTAACAAAAAATTTGATTCAGTATCCTAAATTCTCGGGTATAAATTAAACTCATTATTTATAAAAATAAATTAAAAGCTAATGGATCTAGCCCATTGAAAAAGGGTCTTGATTTACAGACTAGATATCTCAGGTTCGAATCCCCACCTCATCATAGTTGTCTGTGTAGGTGAGAAATCCACCCTCCCATGTAGACTATAGCTTGTACCTTAAAAAAAAGGGCTTTCATAAATAGACTCGTTCTAACATAATATTTATTTGGAGGGGAAAGAGACCTATCAATTAGCCACTTATCATTTTCTAATTGACTATTAGTGTGTTACGATTTTTTCGATTGAAAGTACAATATGTAGTTTTTTCTAAAGTATTGGACTTGAAGGGTTTTCCTTGATAAAATATCATGTTATTTTGTGTCTATTTGCGAAAAGCCCGAAAAGGGTAAACAAAATTTGAAGTCCTCTTAATGACCATATATAATAGGGATAAATACCTTTTTGGTCACTAGGTTTTACATGAAATTTCAATTTGGTCATTGCGAATGGGTGAGAAGAAATCCGGGAAGGGGGTGGTGCCTCTAGGTTTGTTGGTGGGGTTGTGGCTTAGGGATTAATGGTGGTTGGATTCTATTTTTGTTACTTTTTTAAAAAAAATTTATTAATTAATTTTAAAAATAATAATTTTCAATACCCAAGTTTTATTAATTTAAAAGAATTTTTAAAAATTTCACTTACTATAAAAAGGTAATTAATTTTTATCCATGTGGTGGCTCCACTTTGCCACATCACCTACTCAAATTGGAGTAAATGACCTAGGTGCACAAAATTATTAAAACATCTCTGTCGCATCATCAAACTTAACTGACTTTTGGATGTAGTTGACGGTGAGAGAATGCGAACATCGCTTGGTCAAGGGAAAAGTGAGCCAGTTTGACTTTAAAGAGGTAAAATGGAATTTGACCAATGTTTGAAGATACACTATAGCAATTAAGCCTAAAAAAATATATACAAAATTAACCTTAACAGTGATTTTAGTCTCTTGTTTTATGATGTGCCATATATATGAAGATGTCATCAACCTTCTACTCCTACGTACTCCCTTCATAGCTTAACAGATGTCCCTTTTCCAGCGTCACATTAAAGGCTTGGGTAGATAAACTTAGCTTAAATTATTGAGTTTGATGATGGGAACATTTGGCTAGGCCACCTATCTATAGTCTATAGATTACGACTTTTTCTTATTATTATTATTATTATTTTATTCTTTCATATATGCCCCCATATTTTATTCTTTCATATATGCCCCCATACTTATTCTTGTAGTCTGTCTGCTTAGCAAATAACAATTAATTAATTAACAAATATGTCTACTATATATAGTATACTTAGCTAAATACGAATATAGTATGAATTTAATTTTAATGTGTATTCATCTCTCTTGAAGGATCAATATATAGGGATACAAGTTGACTTAATCATCAAGAAAAGCTAATTACACGGAATTCTAATAATTACAGAAATCCCACAATCCTAACCATACTATATACTAGGAGAGTTGACTCATGCTAACAATATGTATAAAATACTCACATCTATTATTCGCCAAATTTCTTAAAAAGATACAACGCAAAATTCGGCCATTATATAAAAACCTGTAATTATGCCTAAATTTGTTTATTTGCATTTTTTTAAAATTGTACGTGAAAAATAATGATAAAATGGACAAATAATTGTAAAATGTTTTAAACAAACTTTTACTGTTTGTAAAAAATATCTACATATACATGTATAATATGCAAATAATATATTTGCTTAAAAATGCATCTCTCTCCATGTAACCAAGAAGTATATGGTAAATCAAAGTACTTTTAAGGATCAACTATAGTAAACTCCCAAATTATGAGGGTCATTACAAACTCATACACAACATTTATTGACCCATTTGATCAATACACAAACTTCACGTAACCTTTCAAAATACACCATCCGTTAGTGAACCCGTCAATTTTTCTGTTAAATGCTTACGTGTGTCAAATATGTTAGTTTTTAAATTCTTATATGGACGCCACGGGAACTAAAAACTAATAGAAAAATCTTGATTTCTTAAATTATTTAAAAACCTTAAAATCAAATATATAAAACAATAAAGGAAGAGAGAGAGGGAAAGAGAAAGGAAAAGAGAGAGAGAGAGAGAGAGAGAGAGAGAGAGAGAGAGAGAGAGAGAGAGAGGGATGAAGGGGAAGGGTAGGCGTTGGGGTGTGGTATGGGATGGTGGTGGGTGTTTGGAGGCTTGGTTCTGGGCTGGGAACCTGGGATGAAGGGGAAGGGTGTGGGGTTGAGGGAGAAGTCAGGGGACATGGGTAGGTTTGTTTTGTTTGTTTTAAATATATATATATATATATATATATATATATATATATATATATATTTGATATAAATAAGTTAAAAAATCAAGATTTTTCTATTAGTTTTTAGTCCACGTGGCGTCCACATAAAAATTAAAAAATTAACATATATTTGACACATAAGCAATTTAATGGAAAAGCTGACAGATTCACTAACAGATGGTGTATTTTGAAAGATTCCATGAAGTTTGTGTACTAGTCAAACGGGTACATAAACATTGGGTATCGTATGAGTTTGTAATGGCCCCATAATTTTGGGGGTTTACTATAGTTGATCCTAATTTTAAAGAATACATATATGTACGCGTATAATAAGAGAATATAATAACTAGGATATATAGCTGGTGATTTAATTAATTTGAATTTTTATTGTTGCATGGTAGATTAATATTTATTTAAAATGTTAGAGCATTTGCAATTGTTAGGATCAATGCAATTTTATTGTATGAAATTGAACTAAAATAGAAAAATCTTACTTACAATGGTGTGGTTTAGTTCATTACAATAGGTACAACTGCAATAGAGGGTGCTATGTGATGAACCCTCTATTGAATTGCAGTATGCTAACCATGGGACCCACATGCCAATAAAAAAAAAGAAAAATACGTCAATTAATGTAATATGCAGCATCCACAATGATTGTTTAATAGTTCAATGCAATAAAAAAAAACATCAATTAATTTATTTTTCAAATATATTGAAAATTGGTCTCAAGAGGTCTTTGAGAAAATTTCAATGCTACAATTTTAGTGTTATTAAATTTATTTATTTTTTTATTTGAGTATGTAAAAAAAAATATGTAAGAAGATATAACTATTGATATGAAGTTATTGAATAGTACCGTTGCAAGTAAAACTGCAGTTCAATTCAATGATATGCTAAATTTGTTCAATATTGAACTATTGAACAACCATTGTGGATTCTCTTAGAAGAATCGTGGCATGAAGTATCAACTTTATTATTCTTCTTTTTTATATAGAGAAAAGCGATAATTGTATTCATAAATTAAGCACAAAGACCATTAGCCACAAGGGCAAATACAAATGCCTACAAAGGGTTAATACAAATATGGAAGCATGGTAATCACATAGGGTTAGTCCAGATACAGGCCACAAAAGACCAGAGAAATTTCGGCATAAAAGCCGCATGCCTGAATAAACCATACATGAATCACAGGGCCCAAATCTACCAATACAACTACAACTTTTAACTCTCACAAGTACAAAATACAAGTAGAAACTAGAAAACAATAAAACACCCACCACACAAGGAGTTGATGCAATTATTACAAAATAAGAAAACTGCAAGCAAACAACCAAAAACCAAAAGAGCCACTACCGTCGTTGTTGCCACCGCCACCACAAAGCCGTCACTGCTTTGGAGACAAAGAACACCACATAGATTGTAGGCTCGTTCAACCTTGATAGGATCTTCTTACAACTAAAACTGTTAGACTCGTTCAACCTTGACCCAAATGTACAGAAAGAATATACTATTTTTATTACTCAAAACATACAATTCAGCATCCCAACTAATATTGACTAAACTCCAATTCTTTGCTAATACAAAAGACTAAAACACCCTTAGGATCCTATCATTGCCCACCCCACAAAAACAAACCTTGTCCTCAAGGAAGAACACCAGAAAATGCAAACCTAAAACACCCTTAGGATCCTATCATTGCCCTCCCCACAAAAACAAACCTTGTCCTCAAGGATGAACACCAGAAAATGCAAACCTAAAACACCCTTAGGATCCTATCATTGCCCTCCCCACAAAAACAAACCTTGTCCTCAAGGATGAACACCAGAAAATGCAAACCTGCCTCCATCCCATAGGAATCTTATCTTCCAGAAGAAACGACATGATTATTATATGTAACAACCCGACATTTATTTTATTTGAAAAGTTTAATCTATGCAAATCCTAAAGTTAAAACATAAAAACAATGACAATTAGTTGTAACTACCAGGCACCAACTATATTTTGTATATAATATCTCTTCGGTGAAACCATATGACATGGGTACATTGTGTTATCAAATCTTCCATGTTATTATATGTATATCTGTTTATTCATATTATACATAGTTCCATGATATATTAATCAAGTCTTCAATTCATATTATAATATGTGCACTATTACGTAACACTATGCATCGATGTGACCATCAAACTATAATTTTTTCGATGTTTGTTTTTCCCGTTTCTTTGGCAAAATAAAAAACCCAAAAAACCTAGCCTCTCTCTCTCTCTCTTAGCCCCAAAGGAAAAACTGAATAGAGGTGATGGGGTAGGGGGAGGAAGAAGGGTAACTGCCCCTCCTCCCCTCTCTTATTTTCTTTTAGGTTAGTGAATACTCCCTTACAACGTTTTCAATAAGAAGTCCATTGTGATTTTATCTTCTGACCCATGCTTAGGTCGAAGTTCCTCATCACCTCCTTTTCCATAATTGTTTGATTGACATATTTGTTTGTTGTTATTCGCAGTTAGATGGCTAAAAAACTATGTTTTCCCCAAATCAATAATATATTTTGTATTTCCTTAAAGGTTAGGTGCGGTGGGTTTGATGACGGTGTTTTTTTAAGGTGGTGGTTGTAGTATTCATTTAAAGTTGGTCGTTTTAGAATTATGGGTTTTGTGGGTTTTGCTTAAGATAACCATGCTAATGGTAGTGATGTGAGATAGGATAGGAGTTGTGTGTTTGACTTTTATCCCCTTTAGTTTTGTTTTTTAGCGTGTTAGTTTTGTTTTCCTTATAGACTTGATACTTTGGATGTGATATATATATTTTTAATACAAGCAATATAGTGTCTCACGCACACAACTATAATGTCAGGTTCGAACTTGAAACTTCTAATCTGAAAGTCAATTCACTTTTCCATTAAGCTAGCCCGGTTGGTGGCGTGATGTTGATTTCTTAGAGTTGTACAGATGTCTAATGAAGTTGGTCCTTCATTTATCTAGAATTTCTTCGATTTGATCTCTGATGGCCAATCGGATAATATCCCAGCCAACCAAGGGCATTATCGTACATCCGACAATTAATTATTTAATTAATTAATTCAAAGCCTGATCAGCAGCCGAGGACCATATATTCTTTCTTTTCTTCTCTCTCTCTTAACCTTTGCATTGAATCCCTCTTGGCCTCTTGGTTTGGTGGCCTCTTAGCTCCTCCTCTTGTGAATTGTATATAAACAAACTCCTAGAGAAATCAAAGGAGGTGGGATCGGATTAGAGAGAGAATGCAATACAGATAAAAATTTGAATTATTACAAAGGAAATAGAAAATAAAATTATGGAGGGGACAATAAAACATTGTAGATGTTGGTTTAATGGGATTTCTCTCTTTCTCCATCCTCTGATCATCAGTATCTTAATCATATTCATGTGTATGGCTAATATTGGCAACGTGGACGCAGCTTTCAGTAACCTCACCACCATTCCCTTCAACCAAGGATACAGCCCTCTCTTCGGTGATGGCAATCTTGTCCGCTCCCCTGACGGGAAAGGTGTTCGTCTCCTCCTCGACCGCTTCACAGGTTAGTTGTGTTCATTTGTCCGTGCAGAGAGGCTAGTATAATATTATACAATTCGTTCTATGACCTTTATTTATTTCTTCAATTATATTCATTTTTTCTCTCTTTCATTCTTCATATTGATTAATTTGGTTAATTAATTTAATTAAAGGGTCTGGCTTCATCTCCTCTAACCTCTACAACCATGGCTTCTTCAGCGCCAACATTAAGTTGCCATCCGATTACAGTGCCGGTATCTGTGTTGCCTTCTACGTAAGTTTTCTTATTATATTTTGGAATTTGGAATCCCTTCTGGTTGGGAAGAAATGAGGGGAATTTTATACAAAAAATCATATACTTTTTCATCAGTTAAGAACTTTTGTTGCTACATATCCTGCAAATTAATTAATTTTCCAATAAGTGTACGTACGGCAATTAATTCTTACTTTGTTTATTTATATGATCATGATCAAACTGAACAAACAGACCTCAAACGCGGACGTATTCGAGAAGAGCCACGACGAGTTGGACATAGAATTCTTAGGGAACACAGAAGGGCAGCCATGGAGATTTCAAACCAACATCTACGGAAATGGCAGCACCAACCGCGGCCGGGAAGAGCGTTACCGGCTGTGGTTCGACCCTACCAAGGACTTCCACCGATACAGCATTCTTTGGACCCCTCAAATCATCATGTGAGTTTTATTAATTTTCCTTCTCTAATTTGTGTTCTTTTCCACATAAATATTTTTGTTTTGCCTTCTTTTTCTCTGCCATGTTTTGCTTTGATTGTTCCTTCTGTTTTGGGAAATAGTTCTCGTATTCTTGTCAACGTGGTATGCTTTATTTGACCTCACGAGCGGCCACACACGCTTTAGGATTGCGTCTGGGTTGCTTTTTAACCTAAACAAATGGACAACACGTGAATCTGTCTATTCAACCTAAACAAATTTTATATAAATTATATATATAGATAATATCTCTTCTCTAGAAAAAAAAAAAGTCCAACATGTTATTATTAGGTCACACTATGAATTTAATTAGATGGTTGATTAAATAAAGTTATGTATAAATGTGATCATACTTTGTTTAAAATTTAATAATAATCCAACACGTCACATCTAACACAAGAATAATTTTCTTTTATGCTCTCAAAGAAAAAAACAAGAACCATTTTTATATACGTGGTCGTACATACACACACGATAATTTTTGTCGTATATAATACAGAAATATATACTAGTTTTTCAGGTATTTTTACAAAATTGTAGCAATACCGGACTATAAACATTTTTCTTACATATTGATATTTGAATGGAACTGCAACAATAATTCATATAAAGAAAGCATCCTCCTACACCATTTACATGGCGTACCAAATTTTTGTTAGGCTACCAAACTGACCCATATGCAGATCCGAAGTGTTCTATAAACCTTATTGACTCAATCATTGCCTAATTTTAATATATAATTAGTTAATTATTAACTTTGTAAAAAAAAAATTCAATTAAATTAAGGCCATGATCGACGTATCAATTTCAGATGATGCAAGTAAATCTTCCCTTATAATTAATTACTAAAAATTTATAAATGAATCAGATTTTATGTGGATGACGTTCCAATTAGAGAGGTGGTGAGAAGGGAAGAAATGGGGGGAGACTACCCATCAAAGCCAATGTCGTTGTATGCGACTATATGGGATGCTAGCAGTTGGGCCACTTCAGGAGGAAAATACAAGGTGAATTACAAATATGCCCCTTTTGTAGCCGAATTCAAAGACCTAGTCCTGGAGGGCTGCCCTGCCGACCCCATCCAACAAATCCCAGCCGCTGAAGCATGCGCCGAGAAATACGCCCTCCTCGCCACCCAGGACTACTCCGTCATCACACCTCAGCGGTGGGCTGCCATGCGCAGGTTCAGGCAGCGTTACATGTACTACTCTTATTGCTATGATTTGTTGCGGTATCCCGTGCCACCACCCGAGTGTGTCACCATTGCCGCCGAGAAGGCGCGCTTCAAGGACACGGGCAGATTGAAGTTTGGCGGCAGCCACAAGCGGCAGTCCAAGCGGAGAGCCCGCAATCGCAATCGGGTACTCCCTGATTCCGACGTTACATCCTATTAACCTTTCGGTCAATTACCATTATATTTTATTCATACAACTTATGCATGCATGTAAATTCAAGCCTAGCTTATACTACACTATACAATACTGTACCTATATAGGTTGGTGGGGCGTCATTCCCTTTTTCTCTCTCCAAATTAAGTTCAAACCTTAATTTTTTTGTTGAAAATTAGTATAAAATTTGGCATCATGAGTTATATATGAGCAACCACTTTTGGAGGGATTCGGATCTGCTTGTGGAGGGATTCGGATCACCGCTATGATTTTCTCTGTCATAATCTGCTTGATTTTCGTTCTCCACACGCCTCATCATTAAAATTTAATCTAAGGGACTTAAACGGGATACATCATCCTTAAAATAAAAACTCAATTTACTCCGAATTAAAAATGGAAAAAAAAAAGCCATAACTTGACTTTATGATAACTTACAGGAATTAAAAGTTACAATAAGAATCGCCACAGAGCATAGCAATGGGTGTTTTTCATCCAATCCGTTAAGTATTGTTCTTCTGTTAATAAAAATCATGATTTCTTGAACACCATAAAACTATCCAAATTTCTTGTAGATTGTTAATCATACATCAGTTACCCTAGTTTTTTGAGAACGAGCGATTTTATTTTAATAAGAATGAAGTATTACATATTGTCCTCTACTAAAGCATCGAGGATGATCACAGGAGGTTCTTGAAACCATGATGGTGCTGTAGGCAAAGAAGCAGCAAATTTAGCTAAACGATGGACCACTTGGTTGGCCTCACGAAAGACAAAATTAATAGAAATATCATGTAGCTGACTCACTAGCAGTCTACAATCTGAAATCAGAACACTGAAACAGGATCTGTCATCTTATGGAGCAATGATAGCCTGTACCACTCCTCGCTCATCGCTTTCTATTAGCACTGGTCTTCTTCTTAGCTCATGGGAAAAAGCAAGGCATCCAAGAGAGAAAGAACCTCCGCATGTTCAAGTGAAGATACGAAACGGAATCGGCATGCCTTTGCAGCCACAAAGGTCCCATCAACTTCTCGCACCACCATTCCCCCTCCTCCATTGCCAGTATGAAGGGTAAAAGCGCCATCGACGTTGATCTTGATAGCTCCCAGAGGGGGCTTCTGCCACTTTGCCTAAGCTCTTGACTTCACTTCAGGCAAGGACTGCTATTCTTTAAATTCATACAAGAGTTGCATGGCCCCTTCTACCACTTCAATTGGAGTACGCCGTTTATCCATCCACACCACCATGTTGCGTTCGTTCCATCAGGCCCACATAAGCATGCTCATTTCCTTCACTTTAGCCATGGCACAGCCCAACAATAGTTTCTCAATCCACCCAGAAAGCTCCCACTCCTCTTGTTCCCACCAATTAGCGCTGAAGAGGCTGGTATTCCAAATCGAAGAGGCAAAAGGACAAGACTCCTACGATTCCATTGGAGCTCCACATAACACATATCCACCTAGTTATCCAGTCACACCCTTAGGTTCTAGCTGTTCTCCAGTGGGGAGGATGTTCAGAAGAGCCCGCCATATGAAGATTTTCACCTTGGGTGGGACACCAATCTGCCAAAGCTTTTTCCATGCCTTAGTCGACACCCCATAAAACACATCCCCATTCAAACTACCTTCTCCACCATCGTCTAAGAGGAAACGTTGTGCGACCTCATAGCCGCTGTGTACTGAGAAATAACCATTCTTTTCGAAGTGCCAGATTAGTCTGTCCGTCGGGCTTCTATAGCTTAATGGGATGCGAAGGATGCACTCGGCTTCATGTGGGAAAATCCAGTCTCTGATTAAGTCCTCTCGCCACTGAGCCGTCTCATGATCAATTAAATCATTAACCTTAGCAGAATGACCATTTCCAATTTGCCACCTAGAGCCCCGGGCTGGTACCACTCTTGAATCGCAAAGACTTCTCCATATGTAGGAGGGAGAATTCCCCTTAGCAGCATCCAAAATGGAGCAATCTTTATGGTAATGTGCTTTGAGCAAGCGAGCCACCAAAGAGTTTGGATGGTGATGAAGCCTCCACACTTGCTTTTCTAGTAGAGCCATGTTAAAAGCCTCCAACTAACCCAATGTATCTTCCGTCTCTCATCTTGCTCTCCCCCCAACCAATACCTTACCATCATCTGGTTAATCTCATCACTTAGAGTCTTCGGTATTTGGAAACAACTAATCATGTAAATGGGGATTGCCTGAGCAACAGCCATTAAAAGGATTTCTTTGCCTGCAAAGCTCAGTAAATTTTCTTTCCAACCTTGAATATTTTTCCAAATCCGTTCCTTGAGTGGTCTAAAGCACACCATGCAAGACCTCCCAACAAAAGTGGGGACTCCCAAATATTTGTCATGTTTTGGTACCCGTTGCACTCCCAAATACATCTGCCAATTCATACTAAACATGTTCATCTAAGTTACTACTGAAGGAAACACAGCTCTTTTGGTGGTTAATCTTCTGTCCTGAGGCAGTTTCATAAATTTGGAAAATTTGTCTGAGTTGCAGGCATTCATTAAGAGTGGCCCTTGTAAATAAGAACGAATTGTCTGCAAAAAATAAATGAGAGACTGGCGGTGCACCCTTGCAAATGGAACACCATGCAGCAGCCCCTGATGTACAGACTTATCAATGAGGCCAGAGAACACCTCTGCACATAACAGAAATAGATAAGGTGATAACAGGTCTCATTGACGAAGACCCCGTTGTGGAAAAACATATCTCATTGGAGAACCATTAATAAAAAAAAGAGTAAGAAACAGTAGTAACACATGCCATAATGAGTTGTATTCACCGAGGAGCAAACCCCATGTGTCGCATAACTGCTTCTAGGAAGCCCCATTCGACCTTGTCGTAAGTTTTGCTCATATCTAGTTTCACGACACCAACCACACTTGCTATCACAACGTCTTCTCTCACTTGAGAAAAAGGTGATCCCGAAATATCTTCATTCCTAAACTTCAACTAATGATACTTTCACTACCAGTCAAATTCCCAAAATGCAGTTGAGAGGTTCAACCATCTTACCCTTTTCTCAAACAAAACACGTGCACTACACTAACCCATACTCAGTCATATGGAATCTTGTTCCAATAAACAATTGATCTCGAACTAAACGGTTCCCTTGCTAACAGTGATGTACTTGTCATCATTCGTTAGCGGTCTCCGCTACCCTCTTTTAGTTAAACTGATAACAATTTCTAGCATAAGTTTACTCCGAAACAACCGAATCTTTTTCCTGAAAGTCAACCACAACCTCAAAAATGAATTTTTGGTTATTAATATTCTGAAAAATCATACAAGGTTAATTAAATGTGTGGGTAATTTATGAAGTGGTTTGGTGTGGGAATAATGGATTTACGATTGTTTAATATCAATTTGGACTAAAATGCCCTTACATTTAATTTAATGATTTTTCAAAGGAAGTTCAAGAAATTGAAGTGAGAAAATTATAATTTTTCGATTGGAAAATCGAGCTTGATCTCACAAATGCATAGGGGCAAACGGTTCGTGAATCGAATTATAACGAAGGAGAAATTAAATTTCGAAGTTTTGAAATTTAATTGGAGGGATAAATGGTGAATAGTGAATAGTTAACAGTGTTATTTTCAGAATTCTATAAATTAGAGGATCACTGTGCAAATAGCAGCGAAGCCTATAATTTTCATAAATTTTATTCTCGTCCAGAGCCTAGCCGGAGAGGCGATTTCCGACTGCTGCGGCGGCCGCGGTGGTCGGCGGAGATGTTCAACACTGTCAACCCAGATCGGAAGAGGAGCATCATGTAAACATAATCCAACTGGAATCACGGTGATCGTAGCGACGCAGTGCCTATAACTTTGGACTGCGATTTGAACACTTTAGAGGTCGATTCAGGTAAACTTCCAAGTTTTAAAGTTGTTTATCTCGTTGAGTTACTTAAGGTAGCCTAGTTTTTTACCAGTGATTCTAAGATTTTTCTGTGGTCGGAATAGTACCCGAACCACCATGCGCAGTTGCGGCGCGTGGCGGTGGTGCTGTGTCTGAGTTCAAAAAATAGTTTGTATTCCTCGAGGTGCTAAGCACAATGTTGTTCGTCGTTTTGCGATATTTTGCCGTTTGACCGACGATCGGAGCCTCGTAAATCTGGATCATTATATTGGAGATGATTGGACCGTTGGATCGTGTCCGATTTTATATGGTGTAGTTGGTGCTGTTTTGAGTCTATAGGATTAGACGGATTGGTGATTAGAGATCTCGATCTTAAGTTACTGCATTTTGAAGTTATGGCAAGCGATCGTCGTTCGATCGTGCGTGATTATGCGATCAGATCCGACAGTTGGATCGGGCCCAAATTGATGTAGGGTAATTTCGGGACTATTTAGAGTCCATTGGTGGATCAGATGCAAAATATGAGGTCGTGGGCCCAAGGCGGATTTTTGGAGTATCAGTTGGACTGGTAGGACCTGCAAGACCCAAATAGTGAATTTTTGGACAATAGGTGTCATTGGTCATGTTTTGACGTCGATAGTGTGTATGTCACAGTTTTGGAGTGTTCTTGACGATGCTTTGGACCCTACGTTAATCTGAAGGGCATTTTTGTCAATTGAGTGCATAATCTCAAATTTGTGCTAGATTGAAGATAGGTTTGACGACATGGTTGGTCGTGATATTTTTGGAGTTGTCGGTGACTTGGGTGAGTCACGGGCGAGGTGCGTCTCGAGTGACGCATTTCTCATTTTGCGTTCAAGTGCATGATTAGTTGAGATGAGCGGGAGCTCAATTATTATTGAATTTTGGAGTTTTGTGCTTAGTTGAGTTACGTGCTTTGCTTAGGTTCTGCTGGAGTCGGAGTTGCTCGTTGAGGTTTGAGATTGAGAATTCGTTGAGTTGTTGAAGATGCGGCTTGACGAAAGGTGAGTAAAATCATCTGGATCGTGAGTAAAATCACTAATTATTATATTTATTATAATGTGATTTTGATAATGTTAATGGATATAATTAACATGTTGATGTGGTTTTTAAGAAACTGTTTTGTGTGAGTTTAAAATCAATCAAATGTGTCTTGATTTTAAATGAATTACAAGTTTTTGCAAAATGGATGGTATTCAGGGAATGACCATATTATGTTATGATTGTATGGTGGTGTTCATTAGTGATGATCACGTAAATATATATAATTATATATATATATATATATTGATATGATGGATGTATTTGAGATAGAAAACAATATTTGATGTGAAAAGGCATATTTATTGTTTTCGGTGTGTGTTGATGTTGTGATTGGAAGGATAGATTTGAGAATGCAATTATTCCTTCAATTGGAAGATAACCTTTAGGTGGTTGACCATGGCAAAGGATTGGAGCCCTTGGGTAGGAGGCCCCAAACCATTTAGAGCTCTAGTTGGCCCCATCACAAATGTTCATGAGGGTAATACATAGTTACTTAGCTTCGGCGTAGTTGTGAATAGGCACTATTGTGTGTGGATTTTAGTGTTCATGAGTTGGGAGAATCTAGCGTATTCTCACTTCTGTTGTCCAAGAGTGACATTGATGGGTTGTGTTTCTTGAAACATGTTTTAGGTCAAATAAGGACCGAACAATTCTTATAAATAAAAGAATTGTGATTTGACGTGTGAAAACTACTTTTAAGATAAATGAATTTTGGTGTAGTCACAGGTGGTGACTTACACAGTTCTTGAAAATAAAAGAATTGTGATTGGGGTGAGTTGATGGATTATGAGTACCTTGATTGTACAAGGATTGTGTGATGCTAATGAAAGTGCATGTGATTGTATATTATGTGTAAATGACATATTCATACTGCTGGTTGTGGTTTACTTATACGAGCTTTAGAGAGCTTACTGGGCTTGTTGGTGATGAACCCGGTACACTATTCAACGGTGCAAGGGCTAATCCTGCAAGTAATAGGAACGCATTACTTCGTCAAGAGCAGAAAGCAAGATGTGTACTTGAAGTGTACAAAGTTTGTTTTAAGAGTATTGTTGAGATTAGACTTCCACTGTGTGTGATAAACTCTGAGGAACAGATATGTAATAGGTTGAAGTTTCAATTTCTTATGTAACTGTTGGAATGTAATATTTGACTCAGAAGATTGAGTCAATATTGACATTGTGGTTCGGTACATGTGGTATTGTATTATGGAAAAAAAGAAAAATTCCTTGTACATTTGTTGAAAGTTCCGAAATTCACGTCCCGGATCGGTTTGTTTGTAATAACTTATCATGTTATTTGTGATTGAAAATTCGGAGCGTGACAAATTTGGTCCAAGCTATAGCATTCTGACAAAACTTTCTTATATTTGGTGACGTATCATCATCATCATGTGACCAATTTTAAAGGAAATTTTTAGCAAAATAGCTTATTTTAGTCCTAAAATTTATGTTTTTGCTAAAAAAATGTCAACTTCTCTCCATTTTGGATTTCACATTTCGGTCTGTTTAAACTTATCATGGATGTTATACGGTATACTGAATATGGCAGAGAACCTTGCATCTTCAACCAAACCGACAAGTACCGACTCTTTTTGTTCAAAATTTGTGCATTATTGCAATCTTTTTACTTTTCACTTATCTTGGGCAGAATAATTTCGTACCATTTCGAAGGCTACTTTGTAGTAGCGTAACTCTCAAATGTTTAATTATGTTTATGTTCTCCATATACTATTCGAAAGCTTGTGTGACACAATTGAGAAACACATCATGAACCAAAACAGCCACTAATAAAAGTGGTGGGGTTTTCGAGGGCGAAAGTTTTCTGCTCACCAACTATTTGTAAGGCCTTTTTGTTTCTTTTTGCTGTATCTCTCCCATCTCTCAAAATACTGGACCAAATGCCAAAAAGGGGTCGTATTGAAACCCTTCAAGCAAATTATTGCTTCTATTGATAAAGAGAAAATTGTGTGAATGGAATGTTTGATTTTATATTCTTGGTGTCCAATTTGAATTGACATGGCATGAAAAAGAATTAAAAATTAACCTTTTGGTTATAATCATGGGGCTTTATCATATAAGGACAAATAAGAGGACAAGACAAAATGACCCAATTTCTCAAAAATTGACAAATAAGTCCAATGTCACTATTCGGATGATATGAAATAACTCTTATGTCACTCATTGAGGACATCAACAACTCTCAGTCATTGTCCAACAAACGCATAAGAGTTATTTCATGTCATTTGCCGACGATGTGACTTATTGTCATTCAATTTTAGAGGGACTAGTCCATTTTAACATTTTATCTTCTGTGAATGACTTTTTTATCATTTTCTGTATAATCAATTATTTTTTGTTGACATTATCAATATATATTCATCAAAATCAGTTACTTAATGCAATTGCCACTAATTGCAATTTGCATTGCATTTTTCAAATTCAAAGCTCCAACCGCATGGTGTGGCAATTTTTTAATTTTTATTCATTTTTTACACAAAGTAATAAATGCATCTTACATGAAGAGGGTAATTATTAATTAACATAATATATACTAATTATAGGATTGACATCATAATTAATATTTTTGTATTAAAAAATTAGATATTAACCCAAAATTGTAAGCATTCATAGGGTATCAATGTAAGCTCATTTTTTGGGTTTTTATTCAAATTTTGATTAATTTTCATATTCATGATCATAGTTTACTTTTCTCAATGCCCATTTACCCCAACTAATATCCAAGTTTATTTATTATTTACCAAAACAAAACTTTCTTTATTTGCTTTGAAATATAATGACATAATAACCATTTAGCCATAAATGTTCAAATTCAAAATTTAGAATGCTTTAAATCAAGGACTTTTAATTTGTTTCCATTATTTACTTTCAAGGGAAAAATAGTCATGAAAAATAAGTAATAAATGCAAATTGGGCCGCGATTCATTAATTCAAATACGTGGGTTATACCCAATATTTTCTTTCAGAATTGGGTTTGACTTGAAAAGCCCCTTTTTTATAAGATGACATCATAAATATTTTCTTCTTTATGATATAATTTATATAATGTTTTTTATAGGATTGATATAGACATATACCTAGAAATAAGCATAATTAATATCAATTATTCTATAGAATTAAGTGCATGGCATTCTTCAAATTCAAATCGTTTTTTTTAATAAGCGATAATATATTATTGATGAACAAATAGAAGTACAAAGCAACTATATGCGAATATGGGTAAATCTTCTCGAATGACCAAACAAAACAATATGTTGGGTCAAATTCAAATTTTATTTAAATGTAGTTTTGGGATAATGGATTAAATATTAATAAAACATCAATTAATATAATACATATTAATCATACCTTAAATATTGGGTTGGGTTACAATGGGCTTAAATGGATCAAGCTTACCATGAAGGAAGTTGAGGTTCCACCTCAAAACCAATTGGCAATAAGGAGTAGCCCAACTCCTTATAAACTTATGCTAGGTCCCCTAACTTTTCAATGTCGGACAAACACTCTTAACACGCCCGCACGTGTGGCGAACTTTCAAACCTAATACGTGAACAACACTTGAAGCTTTGCTATGATATCATGAAGGAAGTTGAGGTTCCACCCCAAAACCAATTGGCAATGGGGAGAGTGGCCCAACTCCTTATAAGCCCTTGCTAAGTTTCTTAACTTTCCAATATGGAACTTTTTATCTTCACATTCTCAAATGGGCTAGACTTGGGTCTTAAACTCTTAGCTCAGGCTGTCCATCAAAAAATTGAGTTGGGTCGACCCACCTAAAGCTACGAGGTGGCTCGGGTTGACCCACTTTGGCCCACATGCCATGACCCATATGATGAATTTATTATTTATAACATGGAATGAGAGTAAAAGGAGAGCATTTGAAGATTTTTACTAGTAAGTTGGATTAAAGTATAATTTCTTTTGTAAAATGGCATTCTATTAATCACACTAGTTTTCATTCCAATTCTTAACAATTTAGTAAACAATGTAATGAAATCTTTATTTTATTCTGAATTCAGACAGTTAGTAAACACCTCAATGTGAATGCCTTGGAGTGACTCGTGCTCACTTTGATTCCTGTTTGCTCTTATTCCTAGTTAGTAAACATGTCATAAAGAGAAACTTATGTGCAAACTAAGTCAGTTACACTCTTATCAATGTTGGCATTATATCACTACTCCTTGTTATGTGGTCATTAATATGACGTGACAAAATAGTTATAAGCATACGAGCCACACGACTTTCTCCAAATTAAGAGAGAAATGTATATGCAACGTGGGCAGCTACTCTTATTAGTGTTAGACACTAAAGATGGTATGACATTATGTCATTGGTTCTTTTCATAGCATCTCTAATAGCCTATTCAACAACTTTGGAATGCTAAAATAACTTAACCACATCAACAAAACTCTCTCTAATAGATTTGTCAAACTCAATCACCAAAGCTGCAACTCATTTCTCTCTCTTCAGGACTGAAAAGTTGACATTGGCTCTTCAAAACATTTAATTTTACTTTGGAAGAACAAAACCTACATCGAAAATGATACAAACCTACACTATTTTCTTTTCAAATAATAAATACATAGACTTTCTTCACATGTTTTTGTATTTTTTTCCTTTTTTCCCATAACATTGCATTAATTGAATTGAAGAGACTGTTGGGGCACAAATTATTAAAATAGCAAATAAAACTTTTCAAATTTCCACTTAGATTAACAAACTTTAATTTGAAAAGTTTAATTTGCTACTACTATTGGAATGCTCTTATGTTGTCATCTATTTGACATGGCACGATAGTTATAGGGGATCCAGTGCCTCTACACTTAGGTGTTGTGCATTTACCCATATTTTGCAACATCTAGGCCATTCCAATGATCTAACCATGTAAGATATGACACATCATTAAACTTTAAAAAAAGTTTAATAAAAAAATATAATAACTTAAAAGAAATTAAAATTCAATTTAATTTTAAAACACAAGATTAAAATGTCATAAAATCCAAGATGAAAAGAAAAGGACCAGAAAGCTAACTCCCATCAATGAACGAGGAAAAACAAGGAATTTCATCCCATCAATGAATGTGATGATTTGTAAAATGTTAAGTTGACTTCCCCTTTCCAAAACTCGTTGGAGCCCTAACCCCTCACCTTTCACCAAAATGGTGTTGTTTTAAAACCAAAAACAAAAAACAAAAAAACAAAAAATCATTTTAAATAGTTTTTCTAATTTAAAAAGTAATTTTAAACACTTGAGTTGATGATGTGTCATGTTTTATTCGGTTAGATAATTAGAATGGTTTAGATTGTGCAAAATGCGAATAAATGCACAACATCTAAATGTAGAGACTCGGGATCTAGTTATAGGCACACGAGCCGTACAATTTCTTTAGATTATGAGAAAAAACTTACCTTTAACCTGGGTAATTACTCTTGTCAGCATTGGTAATTGATGATTGCATGGCTTTATGCCATTGGTCCTTGTTACGTGGTATTTTATTTCACGTGACAAAGTAGTTATACGTATACGAGTCTCGCGATTTTTTTCCAAATTACGAGTATTACGTGAAGAAAGACACAGAGTCTATGACATGACTTTATGTCATTGGTCCTTGTTACGTGGTCGTCTATTTCACATGACACAACAATTATGAATTGCACGATTTTTTTCCAAATTACGAGAGTGTATCACGTGAAGTAAGAGACGAAGTGTATTACGTGGCTTTGTGTTATTGGTCCTTGTTACGTGGTCATTTATTTCAAGTGACACAATAGTTATAGCCTATAGGCACATGAGTCGCACGATATTTCCAAATTACGAGAGAGTGTATCACGTGAAAAGAGAGATAGAGACGAGGGTTATATACACCCAAAACCCACGAAAGTTATTTTCTTTTAGGCACCACACACTCTTCAACATCACTCTGTCTCTGGAGGTGGACTGTTGGAGTACATCTTGCAAGGCGCTTCCTCTGCTCCGCGAATATCTTCTGTTTCTTGTAATCTCATTGGCATCAGGTACATCCGTCTTTATTTTTTTATTCTTTTATTAATGTTTTGATTTTGTTGGATGGGATCATGGCTGATATTGGTCATACTATTGATCGCGTTCATGGCAGCAATCCCAATTTCGGATGTTTTTATTTATGTTTTTTTATTTAAATTTTGTTTCGTTGAATCGATTCATGCTCCCCAAAATGTGGGTTTGTACCATTTTTATGAAATGATTCTAATGTTCATTTTCATTAGTTACGTTGAATGTATTAAAAATTCGGTCTGACAGAATTTTTGTCTTTCTTTTATGATTTATGAATTGGGTTTGACAGAAGTTTATGAAGAATGTTGATTGTCTGCAGAATTTTATTAAGAACGTTAATTTTCTATGGGTTTTCGTTCAGATTTCCTACAAAAGTTTTACAGCGTTGCTCTAGGTTGATCAAGTTTTCTATTTATAATCTGAGATTTCAGGGTACTTATGTCCATTACTAGGTATTAGATACTTGTATTTGAAGTTTAGTTTTTTAACTTTTTGGTCCCTCAAGAGAAAGGGTTGTTTTCCAGGATGAGTTCAAGAAGAGGTGGTGGAAATTCCAAAGGAAAGGAAGTTCGTGAAGTCAATAGCCCGAAGGTTAAGCAGTCGAGTCATGGTGTAGCAGACATTAGCCTGGACTCGGTACAAGACGATGGAGAGTGGGCGGTAATTTCCAGAAAATCCAAGAACAGAGCTGGTAGCAGTGCTGCAAAACAAGTCCAATTGGGTCCTCAAAATTATACTTATAAGGCGTGGGCACCGGCGCATGATGCTCAGAAGCCAAGTATGCGAAATGGAACTGGTGGTTCACAAACTGGTAATTCTCAACCACCAGCTGGAGGAAGAAATGCAAGGCAGCAGCCTAACACTACTGGTGGTTTTGGAAGCAACTCTTTGGCCCGGCAACATTTGATTCCCCCTCCCTGGACCATGGATGGAATTGGCAATCTAGAGCTGGTAAAAAAGACAACAATGTGGCTGCTGCTCTCTCTGATGATAATGATGATGACAACTCTGATCCTATGAGCGATACTGACGAATACGATGACGAGCTATTCAGTGATGAGTTTGACTCGGATTCAAGTGAAAAGAGCCATGGCACTCGGAAGCAAAATAGATGGTTCAAGAAATTCTTTGAAAATTTGGATGGTTTAAGTGAAGGTGAGATTGGTAATCCTGATAGACAGTGGCACTGTCCTGCATGCAAAGGTGGTCGTGGTGCCATTGACTGGTACCAAGGCGTGCAGCCCCTGAAGAGACATGCCGAAACAAAAGGATCGAATAGGGTGAAGCTCCACAGAGAATTTGCAACACTTTTGGATGCGGAGTTGCAGATGAGAGGACTTATGGCTCAATCTGTGGCTGCGGGTGAAGTATTTGGTAAATGGGTAGGTTTAAAAGATGAGGAAAAGGATTCCAAAATTATCTGGCCTCCGATGGTTGTCATCACGAATACTAGACTTGAAAAGGATGAAAGTGGAAAGTGGACTGGTATGGGAACCGAGGAGCTTGCTGAATACTTTGGATCTTATCCTTATTTGAAGGCTCGACACTCGTATGGTCCACAGGGACACTGTGGGATGAGCATTTTGACTTTTGAGGCCTCAGCAATAGGCCATTTTGAGGCTGAGCTGCTGCACAAGCATTTTGCAGTGCAAGGATTAGGCAGGGATACTTGGGATTGTGGTCCTATCTTGTTTCGTGCAGGTGGTATTCGACAGCTTTACGGCTACATGGCAGTGAAACGAGACGTGGATATATTCAACCAGCATACCGAGGAGAAATCTAAGCTGAAATTTGAGCTGAAAAATTATCAAGAGGTGGTCCTACACCCAATGAGGCAAATGAGTGCGGACAGCCAACAGGTTATTTGGCTGAAGGACAAACTTCCTAAAGAACAGAGGCTTAGAAAAGATGCTGAACAAACTAATGAGATACTTCGTGGCAAGCTCGAGAAGGTGCAGGAGGAAAATCGCATTTTAAAACAGAGGATCAAAATGCAGCTTGAGGAGAACAAGGAAGAGATGGATCTGCAAGAAGAATTTTACAAAGATATAATGTCTCGTACCCGAGATTGAAATTTTTTTTTCTTCAAGTTTATTGCATTTCCTTTCTATTTTGCGTTACTAGAACTACAGCTTTTGTTTCCCTTTCCATTTAAACCATAAACATATCTTGACATTAGTATTTTAACTTGTTAAGTGTTTACAAGGTTGCCGGATATTTTTATGTTATTTGGTTTTGTGACATGGGTTTTTAGCCTTGGTTACTAAGCATTCTATGGCTTCTTTACTTTTCTATATCTCGAAGCCAAATTAGTAGATTGGTTAGGTCATTCTTGCATTTACAATTGGGATTGGGTGCTTTGCTTGCTGCCCAAGTCTCCACAAAAATAAAAAGAGAAGAAAGACTTAAGGTGCTCATTGTAGAGCTGCAACTTCTCTGTCATTGCTGGCTGGAGTTCTGTTAGAAAACAGAGGAAAACAGAGAGAACAGAGGATTTTGCTTTCCAATGGGATTGCTGCTGCCAGTTAAAAACTTGTATAGGATTTTTCGTTATCAGAATCTAAATGGAAGTAGGTAATTGAATGTTGTTAATTTTAAGACTGAATGAATTTGACATTCATTTTCAAAATCTTCTTTTCAATCTTAAAATTAATCTTTATAATTAGGAAATGGAAATCTTTATCCAAATCCACACTATTCCTTATTTGGGAAATAGGAAACAAAAACAAATGCAAGGTTTTTTTTTTTTTTTTTTTTTTTTTTTTAACCGTTGACCACATAGATTTGTGATCCATGAAATGTTTTAAAGTCGGTAATCAATTATCGATATGGCCAGTAATAATCTATCCACCAAAATTAGTTGACCACATAGATTTCAATGACACTATTTTTCCTCACCACTCTTGGTGGCGAGCATTACCACCATATAAATCAAATTCATGGACGTTTAATTAGTTGAATTTTTAGATTCGTGTAACAGGTAAACTAAATCACACTCATCCACCGCCAATTAACATGCTGCTAATGCTCACCAGTATTTAAGAGTGGTGAGCAAAAATGTTCTCGATTTCAATAGCTGCATTATTCTTCATGGAAATATTTAATGTCATTCTTCCCCAACTAAAAGCTTAACCAATTTGTGCTAAGTGCTGTTATCTTCACCCCTTTATCCTATTTTCCCACCCATCTTTATTTTCAAAATTTTGAAGACAAATTTACCCCTTTGTAAAATGACTTCTAAGAACTTAGTGAAAAGGATCTCCATTGAGATTTGCTTGCCTTTTCCTCTCAACTTGCCACATCATTTAAATAAATTCAATCTAAGAGCTTGAGAGTTGACACATCACAATTATAAATTTTTTAAAAAAACAATCTGCCTTGACAATTCCAAAAATATATATATTAAAAGAGAAAGAAGCTAAAACCCAGTAACGTTAATGTTTCCGCAACCTCTCTTCTTTCATCTTCGTCATCTTCCTTTCTTTCTTTTTTGCTTTGGTCTTCAACGCTCCTCAAGGTTCTTTCTGCTCAATAATTCATACCCCCCTTCGTCTTATTTTTTCTTTCTTTCTCATATTCAACTAATTGGCCACAATTTAATTTTGATTTATACTGATGAATCATAGTTCTTTTGTGTTTTGCACAATTGAATCTTAGGTTTTGATATTTAGGTTTAGACTTTATGTCTAAGACGTAGGATTGGTGATGTGAGCATTTGTTATTATTGTTAATTATTATTAGTGTAAGGCAATTGGTAAATAAATTTGTTCTTCCCTCTTTCTGCGTTGTTGCTGGGGAGAGATTCTTTTGGTAAATAAATTTGTTCTTCCCTCTCTTTTGAGAGAGAGAGACTCTTTCTGCGTTGTTGCTAGAGAGAGAGATTGAATTTGCTTGAATTAATAAATAAATGATATTTTAGAAATAATGGTGGGTGGAAAGATAGGATTGTATTTTTAAAAATTTAAATGATGGTGGAAAGATAAGGTGGGTGGGAATCGGGGTGAAAATAGCAGCACTCTTTATGAAAATTTACATTCCATTGCCTAACCAAAATAAGCCCTTGACAAATGGATAACAGGCGTAAAAATTAATGCAAATACCTATTTCCTTTTGTGTGTGTGTTTTTTTTGCCAAATCCTTTTGTGCATTTAGAAAAAATAAAATGAAACTAGAGGATGCAGCATAATCCAATTCACTGTATGGTCCATTTAAGTTCCGGAGAAGCTACGCAGACAAAACAAGAAGGAAGAAAAAATAACAGCAAGGCAAAAACACGGAATTACTCAGCTCTAGTGATGGTATGTCATGTATCTTTAAATCTGAAAACAAAATACTCGTATCAACAAATGTATACAATCCATTTTTCCTATGAATATCAAGTTCAAATCAGTCAAAAAATGGCTAGAAAATGTACATTTCAGTAGGCGACCCTAGACGACTTCCTGCAGGTGCTGGCTTAAAGTAGCATACAGATGGACAAAAGATGAGATACCTTCAAAATAATGTGTGGAGTACATGCATCATGGAAACTGGAATGAGCCCCCAATTTGATTATTCCCTGATGGTGGGTCGATAGCCACCCAAAGGAGAGATATGGTGATTGCTAGAAGACCAGACCACACAAACACAATCGTTGGTGTCCTCCCTCTTCTTCCCATAAGCCCTTTTGCAAAGGGATATAGATGAGCTAAGACCCAGAAGCTGAAGAAAACACCACCAAGCAAGCTGCTCCAATCTGGTGTAGCACTATATATTGTTCGACAAGTTGCAACTGCGATTCCGATCAAGTTAGTCATCATGATAGTAATTGGTGGTACCATCAGAGCTGTCCATTTGAAGACATAAAGATCAACAAAATCATCATCCCCGTCATCACCTCCAGATTTTGATGTCAAAGTGAATGAAATCTCAATGCCTGCTATAACCTTTAGAAGACCTTGGAGCACCGCAGCAAGATGGGCACTTGTGCCCCCGATCAACCAAAACTGTTCGTTTCTCCACCAGTCTTCTAGTGCAATGCCAGACCACTTGATCTCAAGCACGGCAAGAAGAATAAGGGTCAATGTGATGCCCAAGAGGTATACCAGGAAGGTTATGTTCAGGGACTGAACAATGAACTGACCAGTAAAGAGTGAGAGTGCAGGAAGGAAGCAGTAGACAATGAGGAAAATGGAAGTGAAAGGGTAGATTCCAACATTCAGGTAAGCAATCCTTTGCAAAAATTTCATCCTTGAGCTGGCCAGCAGAGCATTGTTGCGAGAAAAGAAAATCTCAACAGAGCCAGTAGCCCACCGGAGAACCTGATGAAGCCGATCAGTGAGATTGATTGGGGCAGTGCCACGGAATGCATCTCTTTTTGTTACACAATAAACAGATCTCCATCCGCGGTTGTGCATCCTATAGCCTGTGACCACATCTTCAGTTACAGATCCATAGATCCACCCAACTCGTTGGCCCCATTCCGTCTTATCCTCATACCAGCATGAGATGACACTGATTGCCTCCGCAACTGTTGATGCATCAAGAGGCTCCCGAGGAAGAGTCAGAGCACCTGGCGGACGTCCATGTTTAATGGATGGATGATCAGCAAGGGGCCGACCTTGGAATTCTGCTACACGGATTGAGTCAACAAGGAAGCTTGAGTTTCCAAACGTTTTAGGAATAAGAGCAAGACTCATTTCTTCATCCTCCATGTCTCCCAGTTCAATTGATTGGCTGTCTTGAGAGGCAACTTCAGGGGAAGAAGCCACCGAAGAAGTTTTCTTGGGATTGGTGAAGAAACCACCACAGAAACCATTACGCTCTTTCCTGCTAGGTGGATCGAAGCCATAAAGGGCAGTCCGACGAAAGAGGCATCCTGTTCCTACATATACTGGACCCTGAATCCCATCAAGGGCTAGCATGTTGACATCAAAGAAAACAGTGTTATGGTTTGCATAGCGATCAGATGGGTCAATTCCTTCAAACCTCTGAGGAAACTGCACGTAACAAATGCGTTCCCCACCATGGTCCATCATGAAGCACATGCCTTCTCTCAATGCCTGGGAGTAGTAGATGTAGTGATCACAGTCAAGGTTAAGAATGAAGGGGCCATTGGACATGATGGCTGAGGCTCGAACCAGTGCATTCATAGCACCAGCTTTCTTGTTGTGATCATAGCCAGGCCGCTTTTCACGAGAAACATAAACTAGCATGGGAAGACGAATGTCAACCTCACTTAGATTTATGGAATTTGAATCCACTGCTGTGCCATTCAGTGGCTGATCACTAGGAGGTTTCAACATCACCTACACATGGTACAGATAAACTTGTTAACCAACAAATTTTAATTCAATCTGAATGCATATAAGAGAAACTTGCTGAATTCTACAAAACCAATAGAACTTATATGTACCTGCATGATACTGGCATGATCGCCCCTAGAATGCTCAGGCGCAGAAACTGTCCAAGTGCCAGGCCAGTGGGTTGTATCAGCCATCCAAGTAGCTTTTGGGAGCTTTAAATTCTCCACTGGTTCGTCATTTGAATTCTCTCTCTGAATTTTCATAGCCTTGATCTCCTCTCTAGCGTTAAAGGCATCGGAACGTCTCCGGATTGAATCAGGAAGACTATTAATCCTTACCTTAAATTCATCATACTCACGCTTTACCTGCCTGCGATCCCTGACAAAATCTGGGCGCACTTTATTCTTATAAGGGTCTTTCTTCATATTGAAGTAAGATTCTGGATTCCTTGGCTCAATATCATGCTTCCGGCAGAAAGGGACCCACAAGTTGGCAAAACTTGCAGCTTCTGCCATGGCCTCAAAAGTCAAAAGTGCACCTCCATCATCAGAAACATAACAAGAAAGCTTCTCAACAGGGTAGTCAGCTGCAAGAATCGATAGAATGGTGTTTGCAGTGACAAGAGGTGGTTCTTTCTCTGGATCTGCCGTAGATACAAAAATATCTAGGCCTGGGAGATCAGATTTTCCAGTAGGATTGTTGGGACTCGGTGTTTCAAATTTCTCCTTCAAAACATCAACATCAGCAATGCGATTGATGGGGCAGAGCTTCGGAAGCTGATCCAGTAGCCAAGAGAAGGCAAACCAGATCTCACAAACTACAGACATAGCCCACAACCAGACAGCATCGTCATTAGGGTTTCTGACTCTCCATTGCAAAAATAATCCAAGGACCACCATTCGAACAAGTACTAGGAGCCTGAGATTATATCCAACAAAAATTAAAGAGTGTAAGTTTATAAAGCAAGCAGTACTAACTAAGCTTATATGCAATGAATTCTGTGGGATCACAAATAATAATGAAATGAGAATCTCCAAAAATTCAACAGACTGAAGTTGATGACAATTGAGTGGCAAGAAATAATGACTTGTGTACTTGAAGACCCTGCTACCATTTTGAAACAAGTAGCAAAAAGAGTGGCAAGAAATAGACAGAGAGGATCAAACAGTTTTACCGATATGGACTGAGAATTGCAGCAGAGATATTCAAGGTGCGCGTAAGTGGCTTCCATTGCTTATTTTGAAACACATTAGGATCACCACTAATTCCATCATCACTTGCATTGGCAGTATCTTTTGGCCACATAGCATTTCCATAGCCATAACTCCCCTTTGTCTCAAACAACCATTGGTCATGATCAAAATCATTTGTCTGACTCTCCATCAATGCTGTTGACTTTGTTGATTTTGATTTCATCAAAGACAACCTCCTCTCCATCTTTGACATCCCAGCTGTAGATGGCAGAGACAGAGGCTGCCGGTTTGCCACAGCATACTCGGTCATGTCCAGCACCTGCTCCTTATACGGTTGTTGGCAGCCCGGACAAATACTCTCACCAATTGCTATAGCATCTCTATAACAATCCATACAAATCTTGTAATTGCATTCACAGGGAACTATATCTAACCCCCTCTCATCAGTCACAACCTTTGCATCACAACCCTCCACAGCACAATACGACCCTTGTGCTCCGGTCATCTGTGGATGGCTAGTTTCGGACTCAATCACCTTTTCCTTCAACTGGGCTCGTGTAACACAATTATAGCCACCTGTAAACAAAGAACTCGATGCATATTGATCCTCAAACCTCTGAGAAGTCGACCGCTGCATCGAAATTCCGGTGGGCTGGTTGTCAGGTGTAGGGGGTATGTGGACAGTGTAGGTAGCAAATTCAGCACTCCCAATCTCACTGTCAAGGTCATTGCTGGTTTGGCTAACATGGCGAAACCGGGGGGATCCACTTGAGAGACTGAAGCGAGATCCAGATGCCATAAAGCTTACCACAACCTGCAATTCATGGCACATCAGAAATTGATCAAAATTTGAAATAGCTAAACACAAACACAAATCCAATCCTCCTCTTTCATAGACAACAAATGAAATATACAGATTAAAATTTTGCTTTGCTTACTCGGTAGTCTCAGAACTAGAGGAAAACGAGAATTCAAATCAAGTGAAACAGAAACAAAACAAAACAAACAATGATAAAATCTCACTGTCTCTTCAAAACTCGGTTACTCTCTCCCTCTAAGAGAAACAGAGAAACTCAAACTTTCGAAAATACAGTCTCCCTTGCTCTAAAACTAAGAAAACCAAACGTATAATAAAAAATAAAGCAATCACAGCGAGATGGAGAGTTTTTTTGTCAAAAGCTTACCTATTAAACACCAACCCTCTTCAGTCTTCACCAAATTCTTAAACAAATACAACGCCACACACAAAGTGTAAGAAACTTTCAAATGCGCCTCCCAGAGAAAAGCCAAGCAAGAAAACAAGACCAAGTCCAGCCTCCCTAGTCACTACTTTTTCAAACCCTTTAACAGTTCCAACACAAACCCACTTCTTCTTATACCCAAAAACCCAACGCCGGCCCTCCAATACACCTCATGATCATCAATTTATCAAATGGGTTTTCAGGGTTTTGGAAGGTTTGTTTACCTTTGTTTTTTAGCAATGAGGTCGTCTTATATGTCCATTTGCTTCCTTTTTGGGTATGGTGGTGTTTCTTTTTGCAGAGAAGTAGTCAGAGAGAGAGAGAGAGAGAGACTGTCACAATTGGCGCAGAAAGACAATGGAGATGGAGAAGGAAGCCTGTCTTGTGCTTGTTTTATGTGAGACTGGTAATGGTTGAGGTCTTGTTTTTGGGTTTTATAGGGGACAAATTGGGAATTTCTACGGTCGGATTTTGGTCGCTTTTGTACAGTCCAGTTTTTACGCGGTGTGGATGTAAGATTCCCCTGCGGTTCGGAATTTGGGTTCTTATTACAATCGGTTTCATTACAACCCTACATCACAAAATTGTATTGTAATCTTTTATAAAATGATGACTGAAATTCCTATTATATCTCTAATAAAATTATATTAAAAAAACACAATATATTATAACAATAACAAAAATCATAATCATTTTTAGTAGTTTCACTTATCATGTTTTATTTAGTGGCGGGCAAAAATATTTCCTTTATTTTTGTTATATGATCTGCAGAGAATCCTCCTTATAATTATTTTTATTTTTTAATTAAAAAATCATCATTATTTGGAAAAATAATTAGGATCATCTCAGCTGGCAATGGGTCGTGTCGTGTTAAGATCATATACTTGTCAAGAATGCTCAACTCAAACTCAACCTGTTTAATAAACGGGTGTCGTGTCAGATTGACATGCTAATTTTTCGTGCAGGTTTCGATTCGTGTATTTGATTGACATGCTAAGTAGTAGTAACTAAAAGACTTTAAAAAATTAGAAAAATGAAGAATAAACAAAGAAACGGGTCATCGGGTTGGCGGGTTACATAGGTATTTTAGCGAGTTAATAGGTATTTTAGTAGGTTGGTAGGTTGATCCGTCATGACTCGTTTTGTTAAACAAGTTACATGGGTATTTTAGCGAATTGACCTGAAACTCACCCGTTTATTAAACGGGTCATGACGGATTGACCCAAAAATTTAATCGTACGGATTGACCCGCTTATTTTTTTGTGCGGGTTTCAAGTCATGTATCAAATCGTGTTGGAAATCCTAATCTCAAGTATTATAATGGTGATTACTTTGTTATATTTTATAGGACAATACTAGAACCACTAATTTTTTTTCAGAGTTTTAGTTACCACCTTCCTTATTAATATATTACTAGCACAAATTGGCCATATTTCTTAAATAAATAAATAAAAAGCATAAATTGGTCATACTATTTTAATAACATTAAGCAATTGTCATTAAAATAATATATATTACATCAGCGCAGTGAAGTTCATCTTGCCCTGATCAGTTTAGAGGACAAGCATGTGTCGGTCTTTTTGTGGATATTTCTTGATGAGATGGTTATGCTGTTGCAGAGGATCTTTACCCTGTTTGAATATGAGCTGTTTATAGTTGTATTTACACACTGCGTGCACACCCCATCCATCCAGTCAGCTAAAACACGTATACTCAATCCCTTTCGTGAAATGGCTCTTCAGATGACAAATTTTTTTCTTCAAATGTTCAATGAAAAATATTAAAATAGAGAAGAAAATATAAATGCAAGGGTAAATAAAAAGTGAAAAGAGACACAATATATTTTAGGTTTATTTGTTTAAATACCCCTTGTAGTTTATAAATTGTCTTATATTGCCCCATGACTTTTATAATGGCTCAATTTCCCCCCTGAACTTCCATTCTGTTATCAAGAGTGCCCCATTCCGTTAGTTTTCAAATAAAAACCGTTAAATCAATTGAAATGGCATGGGTATTTTGGAAAATTTAACTATTTAAAATTAAAAATTCAATTCAACTATAAAATCACCCACCTCTCTCTCTCTCTCTCTCTCTCTCTCTCCCCAGCCCCACTAGCAAATCACCCACCTCTAGCACAACCCACCACACCGGCCACAAGACCCTACTACCCGCAAGCCACATCCACCTTGGCCATCATCATCGTCATCCGGTATCGATTGCGGCGGTCCGCGTAATCGTCATCATCATCGTCTCTCGCCTCTCTCCTCCCGACCCACAACCATCTCCGGTAGTCATGGGCTTCGACGATGAAGATGATGATGGGTCGAAACCCAAATTTAGTTGAAACCCAGATTTGTTAATAATAGCTACTGGAGATGTTGATTTTGGTGGGTTTGAACTTCAAACCCATATTCGAACCCCGATTTTCGTGGTTGTTGCTACTCAATTTTTGTTTATCACTCTATATAGAATGAGAATGAGAAAGATGTAAAAATCTAGGGTTTGGATTTTCAGATTAAGAAAAAGAAAAGGAGTTTGGGAGCAATGGCTGACCCACGAGGCGCAAGGAGGTGTAGCTGCCCACCAAGTGCTCTTGGGAATGCCACAAGTGCAGCCTTCTATTTTGAGTTTGATGCGTTGCTGCGCAGAGGCACATCACCTATTCTATTTTAACTCCTAGCCAAAACGATGTCGTTTTGGTATACAACGGAAGGGAATGAATCCACTTGCAAGATATCAACAACAATATAAATTAATTGAAGACCCAATCCCAATCCCAAATCCTTAAAACTTGAATAGCGCTCTTCTCTTGCTTGTTGAGTGCAGAGATGAAGAGCCTCTCATGCTAGTGCATCACTCCTTTTTTTTTTCCTTCAATTTTATTTCTTCTCATGTATTTTTATTTTTCATTTTGGTATTTTTGCTTTAATTTTTTAATATATTTTTTATTATTTGTTTCTGATTTAGCTCTCTCTATATTAGTTAGAGCAGGAATGGGTCATGTCGTGTCGGGATAATAAACGTGTCAATAATGCTCAACTTGAACCCTACCCATTTAATAAACGTGTCGTGTCGAGTTCGGTTCGGGTCATCTTAAATAGGTTACCTGGTTAATAACATGTTTAATAAAAAGTGGTAGCAACTAGTAACCAATGGAATTCGATTTTGAACAACTCCATCATTTAGTTTTTAGTGGGAGAAACCAAATAGAGAAAGTGGGATTGATGATGATGATATGAAAGCTTAAGAGGAAAAAAAAAGTAGACATGAGCATTTTTTTGTTTTCTTTTGTTGATTGGAAAAATCAAAAAAATTTCCATGATCACAATAATGTGAGAATTGGTTATGATGCGCAAAGATCATGTTTAAATTACTAAAATAATTATGCATGTAATTGTATAAGAATAAATATGAAATAATATACATGTGAAATTCTAGTTCTTTGAAAAACAGCTTGTAGAGACATTATAAATATCAAATGTTGTAGTATATAATCACAGAGTTGTCAGCAGCATGGTGGATAAGGTGCTAGGAGAGGAATGGAAGTGCAGGGTTTGAAACCCCTTGTGTGCGCTGAAGTCTCCATTTCCTTTCATTTTTTAACTGGTTGACACGACTTATGATACGACCCGCTTAATAAACAGGTTAAACATGTGTTTTAATGGGTTGGCGGGTTGACCAAATTCACCCGTTTATTAAACGGGTCATGATGGGTTGATCCGAAAATGACCCAAATTTTTATTTGTCGTATTTTTTCCATGCGGTTTCAAGTCGTGTAACGAGTCGTATTTGAAATTGACACCCTATGTGAGGATAAATTGGACCTTTTTTAGAAATAGATAAATTGGACTTTTATATGTATAAAACACCTCTCCTGCTTCCCCTCCCCCTTTGTTGCCAAAGTTAAGAAGAGGAGCGTGGAAATTCACACCGTGTAATAGATAAATTGGACTTTTATATGTATAAAACACCTTTCTTGCCCCCCTTTGTTGCTAAAGTTAAGAAGAGGAGTGTGGAAATTTACACACACGGGTACCGCCGGGGCGGGGTGTGAATCCAAGGCCACTTGAGAACACACCCAAAACCTAAGTCAATCCAACTAACCCCTCATTGGTGCTCCCTTGTTTTGATTGGTTGTAAATGTCCGCTTCTATTAAATACACTTATTCAACATGTTTCATCTTAGAGGAATGAAAAAGTAAGCAGAGCCCACACAAAATTAGGAATTCAACTCCTGATTTTGGACGAATTTGACTCTTGGGTGGGAGGTGATATTCTGATTCTTAGAAAACTAGCCCATCATGAATCCATCTTTTTTACCCATTATATCCTCACCTATATTTTAAAACTCCAAATTTGTTATCCACTTTAACCCAATAATTTATTTAGAACAATGGCATTTTAGTAAACAACTTATAAGGAATCAATACAATTCATATCCTGATTCCACATATTTTAGTAAACAACTTTAATGAGAATTCGGATTCCAACTCCTCCTTACTCCAAATTTTCGTCAATTCAATTCCTCCTAACATATTTGGAGTACAATACTTTGGGGGGTGAACATTGTATTGCTCGAGGTACATTCGCTATCTGGTGGCTGGGACTTCGGGCCATGACAATGTCAAATTCCCGTTAGTTCCTTTTATTTCTGAACTTCACGAATTTACAAAATAAACTATCTTGCCAATAAAAAAAGTATCTTTTGCTGAATTGAAGTCATAATTTGATTGATATCAGACAACTGAAAATATAGTAATCAAACCACAAGGTGTGATGTGATTGGTAAACTGTCACCTCCAATTGGCAAGCTACTAAGTGACTCAATGGTAGAGGTTCGAAACCCGTTGGAAACACTTTGTGGCCAAAAACAAGCTGAATCCCGAGTTGGGATTAATTCCACCCTTAAAATATGGGGACATCTCGTAGTATTTAAAAAATATATATATAGTAATCATCTTGAAGACGAACAATGACAGGAGGACGTTACATAATTGATAAAGAAAAATACGTGTTAAAATTGCTAAAATGCACATTTATCAAGTTAGGTAAGGACGTCGATATTCACAACTTCATATTGTGGAGACAATGATGGCAACGTCATGGAAATGATTGAACATTTAAATATCAATGGAAGATCCAAGCCAAGAGAAATTTGGCGATCTAAAAAGTTGCAAGTGCTACGAGCAACTTTTCTTTTTTGTGTTAAGTTACTTTAGTTTATGAGTAATGCTACACTTACCACATTTTTATCCCACATTTTCATACCACATGATGTGGCATGTCCATATTATATGCCACATCGATTAAATGAATGAAATGTATTTTAATAAATAAAATTAGAAAAACAAATATTAGTATTTAATATGATGTGGTATGTACACATTAGCTGCCACATCATGTGGTATAAAATTGTGGTATAAAAATGTGGTAAGACTAGTATTATTCATAATAGCCTCTAAGTTTTTATGCATCTGTAATGCTAGATGTACCATAATTTGATACCACATGACGTGGCAATTTATGTCATTGGCCACATCATCAATTTTAATTTACTCAATTTAATAATTTAATCTTGTTATTTTAATTTATTAATTATCATATTAATTTTTTTGAAACAAAGCCATAGTATTTATTAAAGAAATAGAACATAGTACAAAGCCACAAAAGTGTCGAAATAGGTACAATATCTCCAATGACCAAATGAATTGATTTGGAGAGAATTACGCCTAAACCAACAAATATTCAAACCTCTGATTCAGCAGCTTGAAGCACCTGTACTCATACTAACAATATAAATCCACTGTGAAACGGCAGAAACGTCAAATTCGTATCGCAGTCGAAAACAGAATACAAAACATGAAACTCCTAAAGAGATCCAAAGCATCATACCGGCTAAACCCTTAGTGCCGCGCCACCTAAACCACAACCCACACAAACCTACAATTTCCATTATTGTAACTCCAAACTCTGAACATGAGCCAAAACTCTGTGTATGTGGGCTAAAAACGGCAACTAATCATGGCAACAATAGTGTTTCACGGTGGCTACTTCAACGACCTCCAAGATACACAAGAGTTCCAGCAAAATTACCCAAGCCGACCAAAACCAATTGGTAGTCCTCGAAAAAAGTATAGATCTGGAATAGATCTGCACAGGAACTCCATAATCTGCAACAAAACTAAACAACTGAAACCAAACCAAAACACCTACAAAAACAAAATAACCACACAAAATCAAAGTAAAAGAGGAATAAGAGGGGAAAACTGAGGGAGGGGAAGCCATGGAAAAACAAAGCATCTCGCAGTCGTGGGGTTCAGAGGGAAGAGAGAGGAGAGGAGGGAAAGGGAGGGGCAGAGAACATCTCCCCCCTGTGCGGCGTTGAAGGAATGGTGTGGAGGCTAGGGTTTTTTTTTCGACTGGAAAACAAATTTTGTCACCAATTATAAAATGTGAGGAAATTAAAATTGATGATGTAGCCATCGACATGGATTGACATGCCATGTGCCACATTATGTAGAATCAAATTGTAATATGTAATATCAAAATGTGATTTACCTAGCATTACTCTTTCACTAAATACTCTGTTTTTATTTACAGAATTGGCAGTTGCAACTCTTACTCGTATAATTATATGTATTGTTATTTATACTCAAAAATTGATAAAATTGTCACTTTAAATAAATAAATAAATAAATTGAGTGAGTGATCATTTCCTCCAAAATAAATAAATAAATTGACGAGCCAATATCCTCCAATTGTCATGCCGTAACCCGTGGGGTTCTGTGCGGTTTGTTTGTAACAAGGATAACATTTTTTTGCTATTTTTTGTCAATAACATAATGACACGTAAATGCATTATTGGCCAGAATAATAACAAAAAATATAGTAAATTGAGCTTAGACCCAAAAAATTAACTTTAAATCACCTATAGCCCTTTCCTTTATTTTTATTTATTTAAAATACCCACATTTTCAAATAATACCTGATGACTAGGATCCAACTAAGCAAGTTACCTAATATAACTTAAAATCTGATTTATTATATTTTTTGCATTCCAAAACTACCCCTATTTATAAGCTAACGTGTTATGTGGGGGGTGTAACTAATGGCACACGTTGAATTTGGAAAGATATCCAAATGGTTGTAATGGATGTAGGAATTAATTTAGAAACTGATTTGAAATTAAATATTAAATTCAACATTAACGTATTAGTAATCTATAGGTGATTAACGTTTTGATTTATTTAATAAAAAAATAATATTGTTTTCCTTTTATGAATTATATGACTAGTAATCTATTAAATTCAACATTAACGTATTAGTAATCAATATCAATATTGATATTGATGTCAATATCATTATCAATATTATCAATATTGACAATATTATCAATATCAATATCATTATCATTATTGATATTGATATTGATAAAATCAATATTGAAGTGGACATTATTGTTATAAAAAAAGGTCGATTATTGTCCATAAAAAATAAGTAGATTATTATAATAATAAAAAGATAATAGGTCAAAAACTGTCAATATCAATATTGACAGTTTTATATTGATATTATCAATATAAATATGTTGATAATATCAGTATTGATATTGATATCAATATCAATATTGATATATTGATGAAGCGTTTATTAATATATTCAATATTATCTACCAATTGATCGGTTGATGGAGTAAATTACCTATTACTCCAAAAAGGAAAAAAAAAGATGTTAAAAAGATCAATATATTGATAATGATATCAATATATCAATATCAATATATTGATATCAAAATTGATATTGATATCGATATTGATATTGATCAGTTTATTCAGCTTAAGTAAATCGACTCCATATTAATAATCTATCTCATATTATTAAAAGATAATAATCTGAGGTAGATTATTGTCAATAGGTAGATAAACTCTCATTATCCATAAAATGTCATCAATATTAATATGGATATATTAATAAACTCTTGATAAAATATTGTCAATAGGTAGATAATATATCAATATTATCTACATATTGATAATAAGTAGATTATTATTGTCAATAATATTATCTACTTATTATCTTTTCTTAATATCCATATCAATATATGGATATTAATATTGACAATAGGTAGATAATAATAGGTAAATTACTGTCCAAAAAAGATATTGATAATATGAACCTATTTTTTCTCTAAATAATGTACCTATTTTTTTCTCTAAATATTGTACCTTTTGTCTCTAAATAAAGCACCTATTACTTGTTTTATGAAAAATAATTTGATCATCTTTTTATTGTGTTTTAAGAAAAACAATTTTTTTATTATAAATGAACCTATTTTTTATCTCCAAATAATGCACCTATTTTTTTCTCTAATAATGTACCTAGTAAAACAATTTACCTAGTATAATGAACCAATTTTTGCTAAATTTTGTATCTATTTTTTCTCTAAATAATGTACCTATTACTTGTTTTATGAAAAATAATTTGATAATCTATTTATTGTTTGTTTTATGAATTTTTTTAAAATGGACCTATTTTTCTCTCTAAATAATGTACCTAGTATAATTAACCTATTTTTTTCTTCTACATAATGTACCTATTTTTAATTTAAAAAATGTGCATAGATTTCAATTATACAACGTACCTATTTTCTATAAATCATTGCTTACCTATTTTTAATTTGTGAAAATGTACGGAAATTTCAATTACAAAGTGACTGACCTAGTTTTTTTATAAAAAATTTGGTAAATAATATACCTATATTTTTATACGTATATATTTATATTTATATTTTTCATAGGTACATTATTGGATATGTAATTTACAGATTTTTTTTTTGGTTTGCAATTTTAGGGGGCGATATGTTAGAGGGAATGGCAACCAAAAGAAATGAGGTGATTGATATGCCAGTAATAGGGAGTATTAATTACAATTATGGCAGTTAATGAAATGCTTGAAATAAATTATAAATAAAATATGAAGTTTGATGGCAACGATGTAAAAACATATGAATACTATGACCTCTTATATCCTGCTAGTCATTTAAGTTTGAAAACATATAGAGTGATGGGTATATGTCTAGAAAATAGAAAATGTAGGGACATATATTGGACAAGCTCTAAAAAATATTATCTCAATTGCATGAAAGTCTTTCTCCGATATGAGCCAACAATGTGGTTTTCGTATGTGAGCTTTTCATCCATCCATCCATTTGAGTTTCCAATTGCTTTCTGGTCTGTGGGAGCAGAGAAACACTTCCTTGCACCCGGGATAGGACAACAGTCCTATCCCCCTTCAATCGAAGGCCGCCACGTTGCATACTTTGACATAAAATTGTCACATGGCGGCCTTTGATTGGAGGGGGATAGGACTGTTGTCCTATCCCGGATGCAAGGAAGTGTTTCTCGTGGGAGCGTGAGAGAAGAGAGAACTCAATCTGCCGTGATTCCAGCAGCGCATGATGGAAATAAGTGCTTTTGTGTTGACCAGAAAAAAGTGATTTTATTGGGTACTTCAGTTACGTGGTCCTATAAAACAAACACCACGTGAATGACTTTACAAAATTCAAAGTTTAATGTTACTTGGGTTTCAAAGGGTATTTGTTTAAATTGATTGAAAGTCATCAGACCAAAAAAATTATTGAAAGTCAATAGATTTTTTTCTTTTGTTCTTTGGTTTTGAAAGCATAGAGATCATGTTTGTTTTGAATAGTCGAGAAAAAAATTTAGTTCGTCAATTCGTGTATTATATGTGTTCATACATGTTTTTTTATTATCATATTATATATGTATGTATATATTCAAAGGCGGAACAATAAATTTTTCAATGAATGGGCTAGCTAAAAATCTATGATCATTTTTTTATGTACTTACAATTCCTATAGTTATTTTAGAAATAAAAGTATACATTAAATTATATAAACCACTCTAGTTCATAGCTCTATTAACTAATTCCCAATATACTTTTTTCGATGGATACAATTGATATTGGGGAAGGGGGAATCGACCTAGGACAATGGTAAATGGTCGTAACTATTTGAGCTACAAACCCCTTGCAATTTCCAATAAGCTTTAGCATAAAACAAATACATATTAAATGCAATCGAAAACCACATATTATCAAAATGAAAATATATTCAACAATAGAATTGTAAAAGTATCTATTTGAATGTATATTTTTATTGTTGTCATATAACTAAATTTATAAAGACTTGGACTTTTTTGAACTCGATAGGTTAATGCATACTGAATTGTATTTAAAACAGGACAAATATATAAGTTTGATTTTTTCCCCAAAAATCTCCCTGACAGCCCACTGCAGCCTTTGCAGTGGTTCTGTCAGTGTATATATTCTCATGATAATACGCATTTTTGGAATATTTTACACATTTTTCACGTATTTTTTTAAAATATACAAATAACAATAATTAATTAAAATTTTATATGATGGGCGAATTTTTAACAGTATGTTTTTAATAAATGTGCCATATAATATATGTACGTATATATATAGTTGATACTCATCTCGTATTTTATTAATTACGAGAAAAAGTATCCATGTTACAAATTCACATCTTATAATACGAATTAACAATTATTTATATTTAAATTATAGTACTAATTTATAGTGTTCATGTTGTGGCTTTTGATATAATGGCTTTTATAAGTCTTTGGAGATGGAATTCAAACTCATGTGCAGAGTGGGGAGCACATATGCTCTAACCAATTTATTTATTGTTAGTGTTTATGACCGGTTAGCCCTCTCTTTACTAAAAAAATGTAAAAAGAAAAAGAAATTATAGTATGAATCGGCTAAGGATTCGGCTTCTCTCTTGAATGTTTCATTCCTCAACTACTTTCAAGGACAAAGTGCCACGTAGCCAAAGTGACGATAATATCAAAGAATTGCTTGGTTACCATATTTAAAAAATGTAATTTGTTGGAGTATTATTTAAGAAGGATTAGCCAAAATGGAGGAAGCTGTTGTCAAGTTGAAAAGTCCTTGAGTTGAGAGCTTATACGAACATTCTTTCTTGTGCCGGTGATGATCATTTGCATATGGAAGGTTAGGTATCAGGTGTTCGCACATCAGTCAATGAGTATTTTATTAATATCAGACCTAGGGCAAAAGGCAAAACAAGATAATCTCTAGAAAGTCTTGCATGCCTAGTGAAAAATAAAATAAATAATATCAAATCAAGAAAATGTGAGCAGAGCTGGTATGGAATATGTCAAAATAGAACAATTACTAACCAACACACAAAGTAAGAGATTGGAATTATAGACGGAGTCTAGCTCAGTGAAAAAGAGCTTTAATTTATATACTACTGATTTTAAGTTCGAACCTTAAAGCACCTTGATATTTGGCTATATAAACCAAAGATCAACTTTATAATATTGCACATTTGTTAGTGAAACCTAATTATTTGTCAATGATGCAAAAAAAACAATAGGTGGTTGCTAGATCTAGTTTGGTGTATAAGAGTTGTTGTGGTTAATGACCATATTGACATAGTTAAGAGTTGTAGGTCTTATGAAATTATATGATGATAACGAGAGACAACAACTAATATTGCTCATAATCCAGTGCAACACGTTGGAACTAAACATGTTAGGGTTGACATACATTTTATTAAGGAAAGATTTGTCAAAAGGTTTTATTGTAATCCTTCCTAAAAAGAGAAGATCGAAGATATTCTAATCAAATGAGTCTCAACTCAACCAAAGTTTTAATTGTTAAAGGGTGATGATTTCCCCACTCCATTTTTGTCCACTTACACTCCGTTGTGGGAAAATCACTTCTCTTGTTAAAAGGCTTTTTAAGAGCTTTAGTCCTTGAACTTTGTATCGACTTGAGCTTTAGTCCCTTAACATCCAAAATAGCTTCCACAGTCCCTCAACTCCACTTTTGTGTGTAACAAAAGTCCTGGAGTCTGTTACTTTTTTCATCAAAATGAGAGGCAAATTGGTCCTTTTAAGTGTCTAGTCATTTTTTTGTTTTCTAAATCAATTTAAATTTAAAAATTAAACAACTACAAAAAGAAGAAGAAGAAAGTAACCTCCAGTCCCTTTCTCTCTCACTCACTCACTCTCTATCCCTCTCTCTGCACACTCTCTCTCTCTCTGTCCCTCTCTCCTCCCCCATCCAATTTTGACCCAACCAGACGCCATCACCAGAGAGCCCCTCTCTCTCCCTTTAGGAACTATGGTCACATATATTTTTGTTGAGTCGGAGCTATATGGTCATTTGGTGCTGTGTGTCCTCTGTTTTTCAACCAAATAATTGCACATTGCAGGCTTATAACAAGACAAACATCAAACATGGTGCTAATTTTTTTATTAATCGAAACTTAAATTCCCTTTAACCAGATTAAACCCAACAACAAAAAAACCAAAGTTTAATCAGCCATTACAAAAATTAAAGGAATGAATTGGGGTTTTAGGTTTTCTCTCTCAACCCAAATTAAGATGGTGAAAGCTGGTCGACTTTGAAAATGGGTATGGCTTGGGTTGGGGCTGGCCTGGGCATTGCCCAAATCAATGTTAAATTAATTTAGAAAACAAAAATAACTAAACACTTAAAAGGATCAATTTGCCCCTCATTTTGATAGAAAAAGTATCGGAAGTTACTCCGGGACTTTTTGTTACAAAAGAAAAAGAGTTGAGGGACTGTGGAAGCCATTTTGAACTTTTGTTACAAAAGAAAAATAATTGAGGGACTGTGGAAGCCATTTTGAACTTTTGTTACAAAAGAAAAATAATTGAGGGACTGTGGAAGCCATTTTGAGAGTTAATGGACTAAAGCTCAAAGCTCAAGTCGATACAAAGTTCGGGAACTATAACTCCCAAAAAGCCTTGTTAAAATTGGAGGTCGACATCTACTCCGCAACTTGAGGGGGCATGTTGACTTGTATAAATTAATTATGTGCAATTAGCTATTTCATATGGCATGTATGAATAAAGGCTTTTAGATAGGTTTCTTTTTTGAGCCGCTCTTTTAATTTACAATGATAACCTTTTTGGATAGGATTCTAAATCTAAATAAGCCATTTGTATATTATGAGTAAGGGTATTTTTGGCATTTTCATATTTGGTGAAGCGTTCGACTCGAAAGTAGGACGGACTTGTGCGGAAACATCACTTAAACTCAGAATGTTTCTCGAGAAAGACCAGACCATATAACTAACTCTTGGTTTAATACTGCACTCCCCAAAATTGGAAGAGGTCTAAATTCAAATCCCTCTCCCGTGGACGAAAACAGAAAACAAAAAAGGTCCATAAAATATCCGAGTATCAAAAAGGGAAAACAGAGCAGTATCAAGAGACTAATCAATTGTATGTATTAGTAAACCCATCAGACAACTATTTCCTCCTGTTTCCAACACTAATGCACAAGAGAAAGGGTGTTAGCAGATCAGAAACCTATACAAAGCACATTGTCACCATCAGCCATCGTGCTTCCCGTTTAATCCGCTGTGTGTTCCTATGCAGCACCGCCAGTTAAAACATCTAATGCAGCAGCTTGGTCCTGCACATTTTAGGCATTTCGGTCGCCAGGAACATTTTACGCAGCTGGGCTTCCAGCATGCAGGGCATTTTAGCTGCCATGAACAACATTTTACACACTTTGGTGTTGTACATTCAGGGCATTTGGGTCGGCTGAGTTTAATTCTACAGCACTTTGCACAACTTGCACTTGATCTCTTCTGCGTACGCATATTTTGCCAAATCTTTTTAAGACGGATTTCTGTGGTTATGTTCTCCATTTCTTGGATAAACCTGCAAAGATGGCGGATGTAATCAGGGTAAAGCTCCAGGTTGCAGTGTCCACCTCCTTTAATCCACAAAGGCTCATACGCATCCCTTGCCATTTTCCACAGCGCATCACCATGTAACCAATTCACAATATCATCTTCTGTACCCTGAAAGATGATTTTCAACACATTTCTGATTATTATCATTATAAGAAGGAAAATCAGATAAGTCTAATTAAGTTAGAGCAATTTGTTAGAAAATCATGTAGACATGTAAGCAACAAATAGTGGGAAATTTACTTTGATAAGCTCAGTCAACTAAAATCTTACTGTCAATGTTTGAAGGTTTAGTTTTTTATTTATTTTATAAATAATTAATAATCACCAAGACAGCAAAAGACAACTCTAGGACATCAAGTTAAGCAAGGGATATATACATGTCAAAACATATATCAGAAATGGTTCCATCCAAAGTTGTTCTCAGAGGTGCAATACTAAACAGGGTAAAGTTGGTGTTCACTTGAAGCCTTCAATTTATGTTAAGATGCACAATCAAGTGATTACCATCCTATAATACCTGTTTAAGTAAGGTTTTATGCTTCTGTTTCAACCTCATGCTAACAGGGGGAAGGTGCTGCTTTTCCTAAATTTTTTGACATTTCATATCTTCTTTCTAACTTTTTGGCTGTTACAGATATTGATCTTGAATGAAGTGATGAAGCTTCCACTCTAACTAGTACATTTTAACAAGCTCTCCACAACACCATAGATATAGACAAAGCAGAAATAGTAGACAACCAATCAAAATGAGAATTTGAAAAGCATTAAAATTTTGAGTGGGCAAATGTATAAGAAACTGAGGGGAAAAAATTTGAGGGCGGAAACAGTCACCCAACAATGATGAGTTTAGTTGCGATACCACTGTTAGATGTTGAACAGTACATGAGTTAATAGATACCATGGTTTAGTTTACTGTTTAAGATGATAAGAAATCGCATGGCTTTACGTCTAAGGGGCAAATAAAATATGAAATAGCAATTAAATCCGGAGATGAGCCCCATTGATGTAGGATATGGTTGAATTGAGTGTTTTGGTAATTTTGTGGAAGAAAGAACAATGGAAAACAGAAAATATAACAAAGAAAGAAAGGTCTGGAATCACTCCAGGGGTTGGCTTCACACCAAGAAGTCTCCAATCTCTGGAAAATAAACTTTTCTTAATATCTCAACAACTCTCCTTTAAAAAACTACATGGGGGGTATTTATAGCAAACTAAAACCTAGAGACAACAGGATAAAAATCCCTTACTAAAACAGAGATCCTAATCCACCAAGGAACTAATTCAAATAAACTAGGAAACTTAAATCAAATCCTACTAAAATCTGGAAACCAAAATCCTAGTGAAATCTGGAAAACTAGGATTGCATTAATAAAATTATCTGCTTTTTACCAAAAATAAATAAAAATATCATTTCTGCTTCAACAATTTCAGATCAGCTGGATAAATATAAATCCATAACATTAATGACCACTACTGCCTCAAGCTCGTCTTAGCTACACTTTCCCTATCATCAATATAGTAGGATGCCTAACTATTGATGAGGACATCTTTGTCAAACCCATTAGGGTTTACAAAAGAAAGAGATGGAAGAGGAAGTCATTTAATTTGGTCTTTAAATCTGGCAATTTTTTTATTCCTGCGATTAGTTTCTAACTTGTTCTCTAAGTTTTCCAGATTTTAGTAAGATTTTTAAGTTTTCCAGATTTTAGTAGGATTTATAAGTTTCCTATTTTATTTAGGTTAGAATTCCTGTTTTAGCAACGGATTTTTTATCCTATTGTATCCAGGTTTTAGTTTGCTATAAATACCCCTCATGTAATTCATTATAGAGTTGAGTTGTTGAGATATAAAGAAAAGTTTATTTTCCAGAGATTGGAGACTACTTGGTGTGAAGCCAAACCCCTGGAGTGATTCTAGACCTATCCATTTTGTTCTATTTTCTGTTTTCCATTGTTTTCACTTCCGATAAACTACCTAAATACTCCATTCACCCGTGCCCTACATCAACTATATTCATCTCCTTCATTCCACACTCCAATTTTAATTTTCTGGTCAAAATAGAACCAAAGAAAAGGTCCAGATGTTCACTTGGTCAATATGCAGGTGATTTGAAAGCTTTCTTCAAGTTTTCCACTGAGTTACAACAATTTCCAATGAGGAATTGGGAGGGCAGGTTAATTGGACATGTTGGTTGAATCCTTAAGAAGCTTGGTTATTCGACAAGTTTTTAGCATATTATTGAATAGAAAAACTAAGGAAATTCATAGAGAGAAAGTTACATGGACATGGACTTTGTAGATCAGAGACTACATAGTTGTTTAAAAAAAAAAGGAATTAATCAATAGCGAGCCAAGAACAAAAACATATGAATGGATGTAGAGAACAAGCAATTACACAATTAGACTTCGTGTGGAAACCCTCCAAGGTGAAGCGAAAAACCACGAGTAAACTCTGAGAAGCTTGCTCTATAAAAATTGGGATTACGAGTACAAAAATCTCTCTAACTCACTAGAAGATAACACTCTCAAGAGAATACATACTCTTGGATAATCCCCACGTCTGGCATTGAACATTTTGCAGGTTGCCACTCACATCCATTATCTAATCTCCCATATAAAACTAAACGTGAATAGATGTAGGTGGTTATATGATGGAAATGGTACAATTTTCAAAGATTTACAAGCCACAAAATCAACTCAACTACAGATTAATATCAACCAATTGGGGTTGGCTAAGTGAACCCTTTCATATTTAAGCCTCTCTAAGGCCATCTTATTTTCTAAGTTCACTTTCAAAGGAACTAAGCTTTACACTGGCCTACAATATATAGTACAGCCTCCTTCATTCACAAGAGAGAGGAAGAGATCTTAAATGTAAAAATTAAAGATACACCAACTCTTTTCTTGTGAAATCAATGGTCCCATAAAGCCACAAGCTCATATTAAACCAAACAATTTGAACCTCAGATACAGAAAGCCTATGTTGGCAATCTAATGTCCCCCACTACCAAGAAAAGGGGTTGACCAGACTGGTAAGGTTACCCAGGCGAAACAAAAGGCCGTCAGGGTTGTCCCATACGTGGGAAGATGAAGTTTTTCATATGCTAAAGAAATCATTCGCATGATTTGCTATATGGGAGAAAGTGTCTAGACTCAACTGATGACAATGGGGTCAATGAAGTACTGCAATACAACCTAATTTTATTTACACTTAAATGCTGGTATGCTGCAAAAGATGCTAATACAAAAAAAGTAACATACGAAGAAATTCAATTGGAAGGAAAGAGTAACTTCATTAGCCCTTGAAGAATTATCAAGCATACAAAAGTTTTAAAAATACAAAAATTATGCATTCACATGGTACTGTTTCCTACAATTTTAAACAGACAGAAAACAACAAAGGAAATTCAAAGGGTGTGATTATAATTTTTTACATTTTCAAGAAGAGAAGAAGTACTTACATGTATTACTAGCACAGGGCACTTCACCTTCTTAATTTTATTGATGTTCTGCACACATTAGAATAGCGAAAAGCTCAGAACAGCGGAATAGCGAAAAGCTCAGAACAGCAGCAGAACGAGCCTCAGCAATACACAATATTAAATCATTCTAACAGTCCGCTGACGTCAGTATAACAAACTACTGACAAATAGCCTATTTGATAGACTGTTTCAGAATCAAGCTTTTGCTAGACATCTGCATTACACAACTAATCAAGACATAATCTTCACCTTATAAATGTCAAAGCAGAATGTGAATTTCACATGACACAGCACACGAAGACCAGAAAGAATTGCGCTGTGCAGAACTACACCCTCAGCCTTGGCAACTTAGCCGCCAAGTGCAGTGTCGGGCCACTTCCGACTGACTGCCCATACAAGATTAAATCTTCCTGGCTAACTCCATACTCAGTCTCAAGGCACTCATATACTGCCTCTATGTCAGCATATGTATTCTCTTCACTAGGCTGGATTTCATTAAGAGGAAAAGAAAAAAACATAACAAACATAATTAGTACTTCTACTGGACAACACTCAAAGAAGACAAGCTGTTCCGGACTTTATAATATGACAAGAAATACCAGGAAAACTAAACTAACACAGTAACCACGTGTAAAGTGATCACATAGAATGAACAGAGACCCATAATTTCCAAGGAAAACAAATAAAGCATAACAAAATCCAGAACATCAATCCACTCTAATACTTAAATAAAGTGGTCATAACCTCACATATATACTTTATTCTAAATAACTCTGTTTAGATTAACCATATTTAAAAAAGAAAAAAGAAACATAGTTTTATTAAAGAAGCATAGCTAATTACAAAAAGTGGATAAGGAATCCACATTCTGGGAAAGAACCCAGTAAAAACAAGAAAGTACAACTCAAAAGATGTAAAATAAAACGAGCTCAGTAGACAAGAAATTCTAATCTCACTTCACAGCTGCTAACAAATCCAACATTATAGAAGAATAAGCATAATCCTTAAAATCAGCCGTACCCATAAAGCTGCCCAGAACCTCACTCTATTCCAAACTTCAGATTAACCATATCATGCAACATCTAGTAAATTTGGTCATGTTTGTGACAGTGTCAGCTAATACCAGGACTCAAAAACGAACCCCGAACTGTTTGTGGAACTATTGATATATGAAGAACAAGCACTTGTCGGTGCATTTCTTGTCTTCTTAACATTCAAACTTTCTGCTATTCTACTGAAACAATTCCAAAATGTTACCCCATTGTGCATTCCTGCCATCGGTTTCTTACATAATTATATGTTGTTCTAGTGTAATTGGCCCTTGATCTATTGTTCTCCATCTTGGAGGAATTTATACAAGATTGATATAGAAAACTAGAACACAATTAGAAGCAATCAGCCTAATTTCAGGTAAGAGACAATAAATGTCTTCCAAAATATATATCACCTAATTCCAGTTCCACAGGCGAATTATATGAAACGTTATTACCATTAAAAAGAATCTTATATAATAAGGTGGAACTAGAACAAGATTCACATGAGATGGCATAAAATGATTGTAGCTACCTTGCCAGTTGAGGCTCCATATCCAGAATAGTCATATCTGCATAACAAAATCAGGGCTAGATTAAAATCCAATCAAGTGAAGCTAAATATCAATCACATTGCACGCAATCAGTGAAATGGAAGTAAATCCCATCATAAAAATTCTAAGGAAAAGAATTAAGAGTTCAAAAAATGGGGGTTCACAAATGTGAAAAAACCAATCTGCAGAAGTCATAGATTGTTCATTATAATTGGGAAGAAAAGGCAGAATCGTCCAAAGGCAAAAACCACAGAAAACCATACTCAACAAAAAGCAATTCCTTTTGAACAAAGAGATAGAAAGAAAAGGGGGAGAGTAATGATACATCTGAAGAGCCAGAAAGGCACTAAATTCCAAGAAAAAAAACAGTAAAGCTGCGTCTCTATCCAAGTAGAAGGATAAAAACCAATTACTTTATAGAAAGAGAAAAAGTAACATTAGAAAAGGGAGAAAGGTTGAAAAAGACTGATACGAACTAACACCTAGGAAAACTATTAACTCGGTGGCCTTGTTCACTTTCACTTTGATGTCCAATACTAATACAAATGGAGTGAGAAAAAGGTAAAATAGATCTAAAAGCCCATCAACAAAATCACACCCGAAGATTTGCCAAAAATTTGAAAAAACTAAAAATCAGACCCAATGAAAAGTTTTTAGGAAAGGTAGTAAATGAAATTAATTAACTGTTGAGAAAAATCAAAACATAAAAACCCACAAATTTTTTTAAAAAATAAAGAAAAAAAAAGAGAAATAGAGAGAGTTGGGCTTACCCAATGAGATTGACTCTGAGAGTCAGCTTGAGCTGGAGAAAGAGGTCATAGAGCTGACCAAGGTCAGCAGCATTGCCATGAGAGTAAAGCAGAGTGAGGCGAGCATAAGGGTTTCTGAGATAAAAAGCAACGATCTTGTTGCCGCGTTTTGTGTCAATGAGCAAGACGTCCAAGGAACTGTCATCGGCGTGAGGAACAGGCAACGACGTCGTTGTGGAGGCGGAGGCGACGACGGTGAGCTTGCCGTCGTGGTCGCGCTTCTGGATCTTGTAGGTCGGTGGAGATGGAGGAAAGAAGGCAAATTTGGAAGCCAGGTGAGAGAACATGCACCCCATTCACAAATCCAATCACAACCCAATTAAATAAATAATTTATTAACAGAGTTCAGCTTCAACTTCAACTTCAACTTCAAGACGACCCAACAACTCATGGAATCGAATGGCATATATGTGTAAAGAGAATCTCAGGCTTTCGATAAATAATAAATAAATAAATAAGAGAATCTCAGGCTCTGAGGTAGTTTTTTTAAGCTTCTGGGTTTCTGGTTTTCTGATTTTTATTTATTTTTTTTGGGTTTAAGGTGGAATGAGAATGGAGCTAAGTTATTGTTGGTTGTGGTGATGGGGCAGCACAAAATAGTGCTTGGCTACATATCTGTAAGATGAGGTCACTGGGTTATGATAGTACAAACTTATATGAGAGAGAGATAGATTTGCAGGTTTTGTGTACTGTGTGAGTGAAGTGTGGAGTGTTGGGAAGTGGCAAGAGAGAGAGAGAGAGAGAGGAGGATGGTGGCCTGGCTTTAGAAAAGAGGAAGGGGCTCAAGTTCAAAAAAGCTGAGTCAAATTTAAGTGCATGACTTCATTGCTTGTCAGCTGGACACTGTGCAGTGCAAGATTGCATTGCATCTCTCCTGGCTGACTAAAGCTACAGGACATCTCGTTTTCTGGCCATTCTTTTGGGACTCTTTTGCGTACTCGTTTGTGTTTTAGACAATTCAAACACTCGCGATCCTCCTTTTGACATTTGTATTCTCTTTTTCTTTTCTTTCTGGTAAAGACATTTGTATCCTCTTTGTAATTATCAGAAAGCCCCCCTTTTACCTTTTAGTTTTTTTTTCCTTCATAAAATTGTGGGTGATTATTTGATGTCTATCTTGGTTTCTAAGATTTCATTCATTTTTTCCTTCGTAAAATTAAGGTACAGGCATAATCATGTAACGGTGAATTATTCTTCATTAGACGGTAATGATTATGGAATTATCACATTTCTTGGAGTGATGAGTGCAAAATTTTTTTACTCATAAGAGAAAAACACTTACGACAAAAAACCACAAACAATTCAAATTATAGAATTTTTAGGAGTGTTGATATCAAATATGAATTGGGCCTGTTAAAATAAGCTCAAGGACAAACCATCGCCACCTAAGGAGATAGATGAGCTCAAAAGGCCAAGTACAAGGCCCATAACCTTTTTATTTGCGCATGAGAAGGCTCAAAAAATAAGAAAGGTTGACCAAGCCCATCAGACCCATGGTCATAAGGACAATGTGTGGATCAAACCGCCCACAGCGCGTCTAGCAATTGGGCTCTTTACCTTAGAGGCCCACATGCTACTCCATTAAAAGGACCATTAAACCCATGGAATATTCAACTAACATATGATTTCCCAAAAGCGACTAAGTATCAAAGGGGCCACGTCATCGGTGATCCTTTCATCCCACATCGAAACAAAGTGAAAGTGAGAACTAACTTCCCCAATATAAGAGGGATGTACTTTTCACCAAATAGGTCATCTGAACTTTCTCCGCTTTTAAATACAATACTCTTTATACATCATTTGAGGGAGAAGCTGACTTAGGCATCAGAGAGTGGTTGGTGGTCCATCCACCACCTCCAGTTTTCAATCACTATCCCTTATCTTTTTGCAGGGATTGAGAGCTAGAGACTACCCCACTTGGCCACTCCAAGTGAGGCTAAAAGTACACTGAAAGTACCCATATCAGACAAGGTGGAGACTACGCCACTTGGACACTCCAAGTGGGACCATTCCATACCTTTTCAACCATCTCTTTACTTAGTTTTTGTGTTTAGGTCTTTCTATATTGAGTTGATTACGTTCTTTTCATGTTATTTAGGTTAAGCGGCGACATTGTCTCCTTTTACTATTGAGTCTAACATAGTACTTTACTTATATCATTGTTAACTAACCATATCCAAAAAGATTTTCTTGTGTTAATTTCATATTCCTAAATGTCATTCTTAACACATAACGTTTACATAAAGGAGTGTGAGAAGTGGGTTAGCTCTAGTACATTGAGGTACTTAGCCGAGAAACCTAATAGGATCTAGGGATATCACAAATAATAGAGAGAGAGAGAGAGTCGTTCTACTCATTCACATCTTGATGTGAGTTCCCACATAATTTGGCCTCTAGCAAATATGTATCCCCGAATATTACCGTGAAGCATCATTGTACTAGTTAAGTATTAGCCCACCATGCTTGCTTAGTATAGAGATCCAAACACAAACCTCATCATAATAGAATGTTGACCATGTTTGTTCATACCCTTGCAACATCCAATATATAAATGGATTCCTTCTAAATAAGAGTACTTTGTTGTCGGCCCCCCATATTTGAGGCAAGCCTTCACAAGGGTCATTCTTATTTAGAATCCACCATGGTGGAAGGCCACGACTAGGCTTTCAAAAAATCTATCGTTTATCCACCTAATTTAAGGGTTAATTGAGGGTTTTAAGGTCTCATCATATCATGCTTAATCCAATTAAACTACTTGGCCTATGACAACTATTATTCTAATTCATATTAGTAGTTGTACGATACTCCCCCTATTTGTTTTAAAACTAAATCAATTTCATAAAACTCTTTTATTTGAAATTGGGAATATGCACTACTACTAACGAAAAGCCTTTGCATTCCTTAAGTTTAGATAAATAGTTGTTTATAGGCTTACGGATGGACTTGATTTCGATCTAACATCTAGCCAAGATGTTGGATCTAAGGTCTTTGGCAGGCAATTGATTTTATTACGCGTCTTAACTACTTAAAACATTTGTGGTTGCTTGGGTGTTCTCTTGTCTTCTTCAACAGGCCTCCTTCTTCCTATTTACAAAACTATTTGAGAATAGAAAACTTAAAGTTACATTCTTAGGAAGGTAGAAATTACAATTTGAAATTTAAGAGATGAGAGGCATGCAAGCCTCTATCTTAATTTACAAACCAATAAATCAATACATTCCATTCATCTAATGAATAAAGGCCAATCTCATAGTGTGTCATGCATTTGCGTTCATAAGTCCATAATCATCTTTTTAATTATTTAATCTCATTAGATAATTAACTTTAGAATGCAATTCTCAAAACTTGTTATTGGATAATATGAGTTTAATTTCAATGGAACATTTATTTCAAACAAATAAAGATTCTTAACAAAAAGACGAAAATATTTTGTCATTTAGTGAAAGGGGCAAAACCGCAATTTTCCTAAATATTGGGCAAAACCGCAAATATCAAATATTGCATACAACTCCTCCAATTATTCAACAATTACAAGAGAGGTCCCTTGGTGGGATTCTCTTATGTGGGGCCGGGCAAGGGGTGTGTGTATGTGAAGTTTGGTGAGTGTGTGAGAGTTGTTGGGTGGTCCAACTTTATTCCAATTGGTCTATTTTGAAACTTTAGGGAACAGAACTATATGGTATGTGGAAATGTCATAAGATGTCATAAGATACTTTTGACTAACATTCAACATACAAATTTCAAGTATCAAACAAGATCAAAAAGCATGTTGACAAGAAATCCTATGAACAAATCAAGAACACCAAGAACATCTCATGAACTTTTCCATATTTTTATGACACTTCATAAATCACACAAAAATCCTAAATGCATGCAAAAACCATATTCATACTTAGAATTTTAAGACCAACACAACCATGTAAACATTTCACACATTGACACACAATAGCACAAAAGTCCCTAAACTACCCTTATGGCCGAAATTCCCTATGTGCTCTCTCTTGATTTTTCTTTTCATATTACATCTCATTCCACCTATATCTCATATCCCTTGAATAAGTAATATGAAAAAGAAAATCTAGCACATAAATCACATATGTTTTAATTAAGCTCATATTAGAACCAATAACAAAAAATAAAGGGGCACAAAGAGACTAGAAATTGGCTCTTGATACCACTTGAAGGAAACATTGCATCTCATGGCTTATAAATGAATTTAGCCACAACTTATAACACAAATACATTCAAAGTCCATTTCATTTACCCCAAGTATCTTATAATCTAGTCTCTTTGAGTGCCAAAAGAAAAATAGAGAAAAACATAAGATTTTACCCTTGTAGACTATTTCTTGGAAATCCAAGAATGAGCATCTTGTAGGAAATGTCTTCTTTCTCTTCCTTTTTGATTGAAACTTCTTCACCTCAAGACTCCAAAGTAGAAGCCCTCTACCTCACCACACCAAATGAAATTAGAGATGAAGAGAAATCAATCCTTGAGAACGTAGATGCTAGACTTTCTTTAGGTTGGACAGATTTTTGGCTACGAAAGATGAGAGAGAGGATGTCTCTCCTACACATCAAAAATACCACACTTAGAAAGCCAAAAATCCTAACTAGGTTTTGAGTCAAGTTTGGCTTTTATAGAAATAGCACACAAAAGGAGAGAGAGAGAGAGAGAGAGAGAGAGAGAGAGAGAGAGAGAGAGAGAGAGAGAGAGAGAGAGAGAGAGAAATTCTCTCCCCTTAATTTTGGCCACATGTGGGGAGTGAGCCCATTGTGGGTCTTGTGGATTTGTGTTGTCATACAACACTTATCCAGGCCCAATTAGCTTTTGGATATTTGTCTTTCTTCTTTTAAATCATATTTAAAAGCTCAATCTAATTCCTTATGTCAAAGTTAATTTCATAATTAACTCTTAATTATGAATCATGATTTAACTCCTAAAACACTATTATAGTCTTACTAACTAGATTTGGTCAAACATGTTGACTTTGACTTGACCGTTGACTTTGACATTTGACCTTTGGCCATTGACTTTTGACTCCTAGTTGCTTTTCTCTTCATTTGTACCTCTAATCACATTCTTACGGTGTGCGATCCCGTAGGTTCCCTTTAGCAAGATAGTGAGTTGACTCAACTCCTCTGAGCTGACGTGAGAATTAAATCTTACAATTTAATTCTTCCTATTAGTGAAGGTCAATTTGAACCTTTCAGGACTTCCACAAACCATAGTTGACGCCTAGCAACATGTCATGGTTATCCGAGCTAAATAAGACGTTGTGAAGAACCTCTTCAAATTGGAATGACCGTGTAATTAAATCCTTCTCTTATACAGTACTCCTTATTCACATTTTTTTGTCAGATCCTTATTCACATTACTAGATAATGAAATATAATGTCAAATATCATAATGTGAATTATTCCTTTATATGATCATGGTAAGATTTGAAGACTTATTCTTTCAAATCTTATCCACTACTCAGCGCAGAAATTTGATCAATCATATCCTTGGAGTATTCTCTCTCCTTACTGAGAGTAAAGATCCATTGTTGTACATTCATTTTCCTCCATGACTTTATTGAAAGTCTTTGTAAACACATTTAAGTCATGCATACTTCAACACAACTGTATAGTGCCCTCAAAGACTAACAACATAGCCACAAGACATCTATGATGTCTCGTGTCTAAGGATTAGTTTGCACCATTGCAATCTATAAGTTATAGTTTGACATGTGAGTAAAGACCTTCATTCTAGAACTCATGTGTTTGATAGCATTCAGTGTACTTGTTCTCCTGCAAGCACCTACATATATATATATATATATATATATAGGTGTCGACATACTCAATGACTTGAGACCTCGTCATTCTTTACATATAGAGATGATACTGTGTGTACAAGGCTTTGCGGAATATCAACGCCCAATTGATACTCCTATGACCATGAACATATTTAGGATCAAGGACCATGACAAGCCTCAATGTATGCAATCTCATTACATAGTTCTCATGTCCACTTTTATATTCTTAGGACTATAGTTGTTTTGCTATTATGATAATATACCAAATATCATGGTTGAAAACAATTGGTCTTGCCCATGAATAACTTAATAAGTTATTATAAAAGATGTCCTTAATATTAATTATCATATAATTAGTTGGCTTTAAGGGCATACTATTAACAAGAAGCAGTAGCATGCATCACAGACATGGAAGCATCACCCATGATAGCAATGGAAACACAACACAAACATAGAAAACGCTAAAAGAGCACAAGGCAAAGACAAAAAACCCTAAGAAGTGTGACAGGTACCCTTTGGTGGGGCGAGAAACCAAGTTGGCCTGCATTATTCACCCTCTTACTAAAGAAAGGGTTGACCGCTTGGACATCATGTAGCAAACGCTCAAAAACGTGACGCTTCATTCGGAATCGGCATCTAAAATCATCTTTTGTGTACACTGGATTAGGATTGAATAGTTCTTCATCAATGTTTGGTGCACAATCTCTCGTTGTCAGGGTTTGGTAACACTACACTACAAAAAAAAAAAACCTTTTTTGCGACCAAATTTTCTGCGACCAACCAAAATTTGGTCGCCCAATAAGCTTATGAGCGACGAAACAGTGCAATTTGGTCGCCAAAGATTTTGTTAGAAGCTGGCATGTGGATTAACTGAAAGGCGACCAAATATTATTCATAGGCGACGAATATGTTTGGTGGCTATCTGACAAATGAGCGACCAAATGCTTGGTTGGTCGCGATTTTCTAAATGTTGCGCGCGTGAAAATGAAAAAATCAGAGGCAACGGAATTATTTGGTCGCCAAGTTTGCAAGAGTCGTCTCCATTGGGAAATCTCGCGCCTAAATATTTCATGGTCTTTGCGACCAATATAATTTTCGTCGCTGATACAAATTGAGATTATCAAACTACGTCGGTTTACGGTTCTGATTTTTTTTTCCACCAAACGTTTTGTGGCTGATTCTTGAGTCTTTAAATTTTAAAAAATAAAAATCCCCTTTCCCAACCCGTTAACTTCCTAATTCAAGGCCACTGGTGAAAAGAAGCGAGAAAATGAAGAACGAAATGGGAGAGGAGCAGAATATAGGGTTTCAGTTTTGGGGATCTTCTGGAGAACTCGAAAGAAGAAGAGGGAAATTGAAAGGCATATCAGCTTCGTCCTTTGAAGACCTCGAAGAAGGCCCTCCCTACGAGCTGCGTCGAATTCGTGCTCGGACTCTTTGGAAACTACATCTGTCATGAGCCACACCTGTTGGAGCTAGATTCTGGTAGGTATGTCAACAAAATGGGATTGTGGAGTCCTTCCATAAACAAAGAGATTTGGTGGGCAAGCAGTTAGCGGAGATTGAGATGGCCAATCTGAATATTTTGGGGAAGTCTTTTTACTTTATCCTTTTCCTTTTTTCTGTATTTGTCTTCTTACAATCCTTGAGCAAATCCTCCCTTTCTTTGGCCAGGATTTGATTTTGAGTAATGATGGGGCTATATTATGTTCAGAATGAATCTTTTTTTCAATCTCTTTTTTTTTTTTTTATACTTAGCACTTGGGAGACACCACTACCTATGTTTTTTTAAAAGTATTTTCGGAAAACATGGAACGGTTTAGGTAAAAAGAATATTAAAGTCTTGGAGGGGAAAAAGAAAAAGGGGTTGTTGATTACCTTATTTGCTTCAGACTATGTGGTTTTATGTTGGGGCTTTGTCTTGGATATTTGGTCCTTTTATGATTGGTTTAATTATGATGCTTTGGATTAAATGGGCAAAAAAGTTTGCATTTTTAGTCTGTTGTATTTTTTTGTTTAAGATTGTGATGTTCAGTGGAACTGAGGGCAGAGGCATGGACTATTTTGAGTCAAATTTGGTCTCAACCTCTCCCAAGGCTCAGATCAGTGGCGGCTGTTTGATGAGCGGCCTGTATGGCCAAAGGATTCACTAACTGAACGCTTGGTTGATAAGGGCTTCAACTTTTCAGATCATCTACCCAGAAGGTTGTCTCCTTATAAGCCCTTACATTCTATTCTCAGTCTTTGTTCTGTTGGTTGAAGTCATACTGTTCTTGCAGGCTTCTTTCTAGAGTCGCATACTACTTTTCACATGGACCATTTCTCAGGTTTTGGATGAAAAAGGATATGATCCTTGCAAGGAACCTGATTCTCGAATGTGAGTATATTAGAACCAGATCTTGCACATAAATAGTATTTAGTATCTGTCCACTTTTGCATATAATTTTATGTTTTCCGTAATTTCTGGCTTAAATGTCTTTTAACGATGATGAGTTAGTTTATATGTGCAAGCTCACACACTCAGTATCAAGAGCACATTCTAAACTAACATGATTATGGATGTTATCTTCATTTTTGCTTACATTAATGTCAGCTTTAGCAGATATCAGAAAATTGATTTTTAGTCAGACCACCATTACAGAGTTACTGTGATGCTAATTCAGCCAATCAGTAAGTTTCTTTTCAAAGTCTTCTTTTTGGTTTTTTATTTTTGCTTCAGATTTGCAATCTACTGTAACAATTAATAGAAAGAGAGAATAATCTACTTACTGACACCCCTGCAGGATGTAGTCAAAATGTGTTTTCTACGAGTGCTCATTTAGTTCATTAAGGACCTTCAATACTTTCCATTGAATTCAGCTCATTAAGAAAGCAATGCTTAGTTCTGACAGAGTTGTCCAGAAACTGGTTGTTGGGAAAAATCAATCATCTTAGCTCTGTACCGATCATAGTTTTTAGTTGGGAATAAAATTTTGGAAATGTCACCTGACTTATACACCATTTTCAATTGGTCAATAAATAAGATTTCAAAAATAGAAAAGAAATAAAAGAAAAGGAGAGCCAACCACCAATCCATCCCCACAACGAGTTTTTTGCCAGAGTTAACGTCAGGTAACAAATTAAGGATTTTGAAAGATTAGGATGACATCTTCCGTTAATTTTTCCAAAAAATTTAACATCTAGCGTTGAAGTTCATGTCACACTCCTAAAATTTTCCTTTTTTAGTTTTCGGTATATATATTCAAACTTATGTATTTGATTTTCAAGCATTATTTGGAGGATACTTATCATGGACTGTGCAATTAGATTTTTTGCCCTCCTTATTCTAGCTTTGAACATCAAAACTTGCTAATATCAATTGTTAATGTAAATAATATTTTTTCTATAGAAATAATTTATTTTTGTCCTTTTCTTTTTGGGGTGTCTTGCAGACTAAAGCATAGGTGGGAGGATATTTGTGCATTTCGAGTGTTTCCTTCCAAGTGCCATACAACATTGCAACTATTTGAACTTGGTGATGATTACATTCAAGAACAGATAAGAAAACCTCCAGCTCAGACAACTTGCTCTGTGAGTTTCTCGAAATAAGCTGTGTTTACAATCTGTTTCCGTGTTCCATAAAATCTACTGGAAGCTAAAAACAAAGATCTGTATGATAACTTAGCGTTCCTTCTTTTTTTATTTTTTATTTTTTTTCCTTTTGGCTTCAAAATTCCATATTTCAAAGATGGCATGTATGAGTTTCTCATTACTGAATTGAGGAAGTTGAGTAAGAATAGTTGGTGAGAGAAGAGTTAAGTATGTACGACATGCTTGAGTATCTTAAGTACTGAAATGAAGATGTAGAGAATATGAATATGTACGTTAATGAAGTTAGTAGTAGACTCTAATATTATAGGTACTAATCTTTGAAAATTTCTATTTGTTTCAGTATTTGCTAGCATTGGTTTTGGTTGGTGACATTTAGCTTATATATTTGCAGTCTGAGATAGGGTGATTTTCATATAACACGCTTGAAAACTTGAAAGATTGTGTTAAAGTGAGGTTCCTATCTGTATTCCCAGAACCTGGTGCGGAGCCTTTGCTAAAAGCTGCTACTGAAAGCTTCAAAAAGTCCAAGAAGATGTGTAGTAATGACAAATTAATGCGTGATGAAGTGGTACACCGACAGGCCAAAGCAGGTATAAAAGAAAACCATATTTGTCGACCCTCCAGTTCTTTTAATAGTTTTTTTCTTAATTTATAATTAAAAGTGTGTTTCATATGAACTTTCAAAGCATTTATCCACTTCAAATAAGACACTTCTAGAGTGTCTTATTTGACACAAATCTGTAATACATGCTTCTTTTCTAGCATCCTGCACATTTTCTTACTGTAGTTTTTTTGGGTCAGGACTACTAATTTTATCTCTTCTCTTGTTACACCAAAGATCTTGCTTGTTCAAAAGACTTGTTCTCTGATCTGTTTTTGATTTTTCGTGGTATGTTCAAATGATTTTAATGGTCTGAAGTAGGATTTGATTACTTATTTGTGAACTCATATTTCATTAGTTTGATTAGCTGCACAGCTATTTGCAACACTTATTTATTTTTCACTGGAAACATTATAACATCTTTTTGCGATAATAAAAACAGGACATGCTTTTTTGTCTGATTATTGAAACGAACTTGGAGGTATTTATTAACTACGTTTATCTAAAACTTATAGGATATGAAGATGTTGAGGAACCCAACAATGTTGAGGAAGAGGAAAGATGAAATTGGGGTTAATAATGGTGAAGATGCATTAGATACAGATGATGGACTTGATGTGGTACTTAATTCTTTTCTCTTCAACCGGTTATCTATTGGATCACTGTTTTTCTCTATTTTTGGTTTCATGACATTTACTTTTATGAGGCCTGCCTCCTTTTGTTGACTTATATCATGTTTACTTGTTCGTAGGCTGAGGATGGTGAAATAGTACACAGGCTTTTATGAGGCATGACTACAAAACTGGGGATACAAAGGGCATAGTACATAGGCTTTTTTTTTTTTTTTTTTTGGGTCAAAGTAGTATACGGGCGTGGTCTCTAGTCTTAGAGTGGAGAGATAATGTAACATGGGTTTACCAAGGACAAGATATATGGAGCTTGTCCTCAGTCTTTCAGTGGAGTGTTCCTTCACTTGTTTATGTCTACTATTTTTGGATATGTTATGTGTACATGACTAGTATGCTCGTGTACTTTTGAATGGGAGAAACTTTTATTCGTGTCATTTTCTATTGATCTATTTACCTAAATTTATTGTTTTCAAAATTACAATATGTTAATGAACAAAAGGTTAATATTATCACAAAACAAAATGTAAATATACTAATTAAAAATGCTTAAAAAATATTTTAGTGACCAACTAAGTAAGCTTTAGCGACCAAATCCGGTAGTCACCAAAACCTATAGGCGACGAACCAATTTATTTGGTCGCCCAATCCTTCCTAAGTTCGTATCAAATTTTGGTATTTTCGAGGACCCTTCTTCATAGGCGACCAACTAATTACTGTTAGGACGACGAAATAAATTGGTCGCTTAAAGGTTTTAGCGTGAAAACAATGTTTCGTCGCACGATACTTTCTCAGCCACGCACCTAAGGCGACCAACTTGGCGACGAAATAATTTAAGTCGCCAAAGTGTTTATGGCGACAAAATTTAACCTTTTAGCGACCAAAGGTGGTGGTCGCCAAAGTGTTTTTCCTTGTAGTTTACCAACAACAGAGCCACCCATTGGGGTTGTTGGGACGTTTCCTCACACACACAGGATGAGGCGGTTGCCACCATAAGGTCGTGTATGCGCCTTCAGGTATCATCTTCTTCATCCTCCTCCATCAGTTGGCGCCTTCGCTCCTCCCATTGGTCTTCCAATTCGAAAATGGAAGAGGAGCCCTAGTTGGAATCCATTGCATAATTGAATTGGAATGAGAAATTATACAAATTGAAGAGAGGAATTGGAGAGGAATCGGATGAAGGTATGAGATATGAAACTCAAAACATCCTTTTTATTGACATTTGAAGATGAAAATAAGATGTGTCACGTGAACAAAAATCCAATCGAAAATATGAAGGGCCAATCACATACACACATGTGGCTCTCGAAAATCCTATCTGAAAACTTGTTGGGTTTACATCATGATAAGATGTGCCACATGGAGAAAGAATCTAATCATAAATCTATAGGGCTAATCACATGCCGACACATGCATGTCAATAATCCTATCCCAAAATATTTTCTCTTGTAAAATGTATTTTAAACATGATAATAGTAGTTTAATTAAATTAACTAATAAATTTACATAATATACTAAAAACTATTAAAATATTAAATTTAGCCATTTGCAGCTTAAAACAGTTAAAATGTAGCCCGGACATGATCTTATGTTCCTTGTAATTGGCAAGCTATAAGCAAATTTGGAGAGAGCACATTGAAACTGGGATATCAATGCAAACATATGGTCAAGTGAGAATATTCAAGGATAGATTAGTGGTCGCTATGTCAACATTCTACCTGCCCAGGCTGTAGGTCTCTTCTCATCGTTAACAACTTCCAAATCAGACTCTTAAGTGCCTATATAATCCTTCAATCTTATGATCTTATCTTCTTTTGGGCATATATAAGTAATATTTCACTGTGAAGAGAAACAGTGGACTCCCACCAAGCATGAGATTAGGGCACAGAGTTTGCAGTACTTATTTGAAACCTGGTAGAAAAAGGTATGTGATTAAAATGAAGCCCTGAGTTTTGGGATTTTAGTTAAAGTTTCTGGCGGGGGGTTAGGAAACTTAAAATGATGAGGTTATGTATAAAAGCCAGATAGGTTGAGTAACCCTGATTTGAAGCCCTTAGAGTTTTATTTTTTATTTGCTGCATAGCTTATTATTTTCCTCAAGCTATGTTATTATAAATTTGTATTCTTTTGTTTATTTATATTTTCTCTTTGGGTGTCTATGTTTGGAACTTGTTTTTGATTCAGAAGAGTTTAGGGGGAGATTGGCTATTCTCACCACCAGCGCCAGGGCATACTCACAACCTCGAGTTGGATGGACCTACGCGTGGCACCCAACTGCAAGTTGTCCCCGGTATGGATTTACATAGGAATTTACAGATCGTGCATCAACGAGAACCGCTGGCAGCGAGACTTGAACCTTAGTGGGGCTACACACAAGGCGGGACCTTACGAACTGAACCAACCATCATTGGGCTGTTTGGAACTTGTTTTGATGTTTGGAAAGTTGTCTGGTTATGGATATTTTTTGTACTTTAGTGGACAGCTTGTCCAGTGTTGTTGTACTTTGGTTTATAGATTGTAAATAAAATATTTGCGTTTCCAATCAAAAGAAAAAAGTTTGGCTGGCATTGCTTGTGTTGAACTTATTGCTGGTATTCCCTGGCTATTAAGTTGTTAGTTGTCTGCACTTTTGCTGACTTCCAAAGGTGGAAGCATGTTGGGACAAGAGGGTTCTAACGACCCATTGGAATGCCTGAAATTTTGCTGTGGAGTCCATGGACGACCCCTTGGACAATTGCAGAGCGACCCCTTGTGTGCACATCAGGTGCTCGACGAAAGTCCCAGCCTGCCTGTGAGTTGTGTTGGTCTGCCATGGAATCAATAGACCACTTGTTTTTCAATTGTGGACTGATGCAAAAGCCAAACCAACCGCAAGGAACAATTAATATTTTTTTCCTTTTTAATTTCGTACTGCACTTGTTTATTTGTTCTTGTGAAACAATGGAAGAAAGAAAGCCTCTTCGTTTAGTTAGTAGCGGGGAGACTGGGAAGAAAGAAACAAAGATAGAAAGAATTAAAAAGAGAGGGGGAGGCTGGAAGAAGAAGGAAAATAATAAAGAAAGAGAGAAAGAAAGAATAAACAGAGAGAGGGGGAAATATTAAATGAAAGGAAAGAAAGAGAGAATAGAAAAAATAATAAAAATAATAAAGAAGATGGATATATCTTCTCTACTCACTTTTTTTTTTTCTAATTAAGTGGGTTGAGATGGAAAGTCGAGAAAACACGGTTGTGTAACTCGAGGTGGAAAGCCATAAATTATGGGTGTGTAGCTCGAGGTGGAAAGCCATAAATTACGGGTGTGTAGCTTGAGAAACGAGTGTCATAATGGATGTCTATAAAAGGAAACAAGGGGAGAAAAAAGTCACAACTCAGAAAAAAAAAACCTAGCTCCGCTAATTTACTTACCAGGACTTCCTTCAATTTGAAAATAAAATGGAATTCCCTTCGATTCCTGAAAACTCCTTAGATTTGAATTTATCTCTTGCTCCTCCTTCAACCTAGGAAATATCACATAAAAATGTTTTGTTTCCACATTCCAATTTCCATACCGGTTCTACTACTTTGTACAAGCTGTAAACATGCATAATGAAATGCTATGAAGTATGCACTTGCATAATGAAATGGCAAGGAGCAAGAGACCCAATTTCTCGCTCGCAGTGCTGCTTCAGTTGCAAATTTAGGATTGTGTTTGCTAGCAAGGAACCAAGAATGTGCTTTATTGCCTGCGCAAGTCACATCCTTGAAGGCTAAAGTTGCAGAATTGCATAAGCTCCTCAAACAATCAAACCGAAAAAATCAAGACTTTGCTGAACTAGTGCAAGTTTTACAAACACGTGTAAGACTCGTAGGTTATAGTTTTATTGATGAATTTAATGCTTTTAAAGACTCGTGAGGTACTACTTTTCTAGTTTTATTTATTTTGTTGTTGGCATGTTTGATTAAAATAGTCTATAATCATAAGTTATCTTTTATCATGTTATATCACAATTGGAACCCCAAGAAAACGGAGAATTTGAAAGAGTAAAAATAGATAAGAAAAAGGGAAAATTCTCTATTTTTTTTTGGAACATTTACACTATGACCCCTTGGGTTACGGATCCTGGATCCGCCACTGCTGACTTCCTATTGATGTATTTGTTCTACATTGTTTTTTTTTTCTTTTTTGGGTGAGGGTTGTTGCTATTGTTAGTTCCTTGTGAAGTGAATTATTACAAGTTGTTTTACTACATGTTGTTTTTCCTACATGTTGTTTTACTCTGTTAGTTCCTTGTTAGTTCTTTTACTACATGTTGTTTTTCCATGTCTTATTAATTTGTCATTGCTGTTTAGTTATCATGACAATTCCATCAAGCGGCTGACCACCATTTGAGTTATGCTATAAGCTCTGTAAACAAAGAATGTGTCAACCATTTAGTTTGTCAACATACGCTTTCCAGAAGACAAAACAAATTTCAAATTTTCTCATTTTCAAGATTTCTTTTGCTGAGATTCTGTAAAGAGTAGGAGCAAATGTGATATCACTTTGTGAAGAAAAGTACTTTTGGGTGTACAAATATGAAGTTTTGGACCCTATGATATGGTACTTTTTTCACAGTAGTAGTCTCGCCAACCAAATTATGTTCATGCATGATCTATGCTCTAATCATTTTTATATTGGTTACAATATCTGTGAGAGTTTGAAGAATATACATTTGAGTTTATGAAACAATAATGTTGGGCAGGGAAAGCTTATGTTTATTTTGTTTGGAAATGGAATAAATATCATGCTTGGAACAACCATGGAGTCTACTGAGTGCTCTGCATGTAAATCATGCGTTGTTAACTGCTTTACTAGTAATATAATATGTTGTCTTAGATTTCAAGGGGCGTGTAGCTTAAGTGGTTAAGAGGATTCATCATGCACTTGAGGTCCTGTCTTGGATTCCCCCTCTTCCGATATGGCTTGTGTTCTAAAATTTTTATATATGTTTTCTTGCATTTAGACTTGCTCAAAAGCAAGGCATAGTAAGTATGGTCTGTCATCATTACCTTTATTGTATATGTTTCATTCTAAAGATGCCTGGGAAAAGAACAGAAAAGATAACATGGGAGGAGTCATGGCAGCTTCAATCGAGTTCTCTTACAACATTTCTTCATCCATAATTTCTCTATTTATATAGTCACCTTGCATATAAGACAATTAGTAATACCTGGTTGCCACTATTTTGCGGTATTACCCAACCTTTAATTTGAGTTGTGTTTGGTCAAATTTTGTGGTGAAGAACATCAAAGTAAAAACTTGTTTTCTGTTTTGTTTATGTTTTTATTAAGTAGAAATCTCAGATATTCAAGTATTTTTTGAAAGTAGAAAAAGTTTGGAAGCATGCTGCTACGTAAAAAATATTACTAGAGTTATTCACTATTGTTAAATCTAAAACTTCCTATTGAGTCTTATGAAGCATCTCTACTTGAGTGATCTGAGAAAATGATGCAATACCTAGTTAGTGTATTTTGCTGTGTTTGTGTTTATTATATTCTCTTGTAGGCCAGTTGGAGTTAGGGATCACCACAATTTGGATGTCAACTTGGAGGATGCGTGATATTGTTCTATCTAGGGCTGGTCATCTCGACGTCGAACCAAGCCACATAAAACCGTTTGTTCCAGTTAATAGAGGCTTTTGGTTTTTTGGGGTGGTGGTTCGGCGCCGGTTCCAGAAATACCTCCACCAAGGCTCTTGGTTCGGCGTACGATTTTGGCTCAACACCGAACCGAACCATACCGAGCCCACCCCTAGTTCTCTCTAGGGGTGGATGCGGTATGATAACCGCAAAATTTCATGTAAATCACAAACCTCCCAAGAAATCACAGTATTTCATTATTTGACACCGCAAATTAGTCAAAGAGTTGCGGTTAACTGTGACTCGGTGGAACCGCAAATCGATGCGGTGTCAGCAAAAAATGTGGTATCCATCGATTGGGCCAAAAATCAGCAAAAAATCTCCTGCCAAATTTAAATCCCTAATTTCAAAATCCAAAATTGAAATTGCTCTCTTTCTTCACCTGGATTTCTCCTTTTGTTTCCTCTTCCTCTGTTATCGGCGTAATCCGACTGAGAATTTAAGCGCTTTCCATAACTGTCCCTCTGACTTGACATACTTGATCTGCATCCGAATCAAACACCCAAACTAGGCCTAAAAAATAGAAAAAAAGAAAAGAGGGAAAGAAGAGACGGAAACAGACGGAGAGAGGAAGAAGGAGGAAAAAAAAGAGAGTTAGAGAAGAAGAAGAAGGAAGAAGAAGGAAAAAGAAAAGAAAAAGTGAGAGATGAGAGATGGAAAGCAATGGAGAGGGGAAGAAGCAGGAAAAAAGAAAGAGAGAGGGAGAGAAGGAGGAAAAAGAAAGGAAAGAGAGATGACAAAAAAAACAGAGAGATGGGGAGAAGGAGGAAAAAGATAGAAAGAAGGAGGAAACAAATGGAGAGAGGAAGGAGGAGGAAAAGAGAGAGAGAGAGAGAGAGAGAGAGAGAAGCAGGAAAAAAATTAATTAATTGGGGTATTGTGGTATACCGCAATATAGGGATTTGCGGAACCGCATCCGCAACAACAATATCCGTAACTACATATTGCGGTCGGTTCCAAAAACCGCATATTGCAGTCGGTTTTTTCGATATCGCGGTTTTGTTGTTGTGAAATTGTGAAATTAGCTGTATGTACTCTTAACATGTTAGTTATGAGTTTTACATAAATGAAATCGTTTTCATTTTTCATAATACTAGTCCAGATGTGGTTTTGGGATAATTTTGATTCAAAATAGTTCTTTAGTTTGTCAATATTTATTGGTTCTTCAGCTCTTCAAGCCTCGCATGTGCTTTGAAGAAAATGCGATTCTGATGATGGGGTTCTTCGAAATGCATTCTCCTTATTCACATTTTTTTGTATTTAGAATTTCCAGATTTTAATAGGTATTAATATTAAAAAGACATTGAATTGTGCCAATGGCTTTATCAATTGGTTCTTTTTCATTTTCTTGTTTAAATGAAGGTTTTATTTATATAAGGAAACAAGAAACATATACAAGTGAATACATCCAAAATATGAGTAAAATGCTACTAAAAAAATTGAGTAAAACATTTATGATGTCATGTCAAATTTCAATGAAGAAAAAAACTAATATCAAGTTTTTTTTTTGTCATTATACCAAGTCACAACACTTCTACATGAAAGTTTACCAAACACACCGACTTTTTTAAATACATATTATAAAACACTTCATAGCAGTTTATTCTCGCATCACAATAAAAATATTTTATTTATTTATTTTCTAAAAACACTACAATACCAAACTAGACCTTATTGTAAATAACTCAACCTACAAAATTCTAGATTGCTCGTGCAGAGCCCAATCTCTCAACCCGAACCAAGAACGAGCCAATTTTGACCAAAAACCCAAACGAAACGACCCATCGACACGATTACAGATAAGATATAAGGAAACGCTCCTGGGCCTTTGTTTAGTTGTCCTTGAGTGATTCGGGCACACTGTCAGCCGAAGAAGAATACTGAAGAGAGAGAGAGAGAGAGAGAGAGAGAGAGAGTTAGGGTTTCAGAGAAAGAGCCGTAGAGGGGTCTCTTCAGCTCCGTTCAATTGCGTATTCAATTACTTAGGTAAAATTCCCTTTCATCCAGATCGAGTATTCTCCTACTTTTACTTCGCCTTTCTCATCTGTTTTGAGTAGTTATGATCTTCACTCTGTAAGCTTAATCTTTCCCCTCTGGCTTTGCTCATAGTTTGTTCCTTTTAATTAAATTTTGCTCAGAAATTTTCAGTTTTGTTTCTGGATTTGCCCTGCTAAACCCTAAAATCATTGACGGTTTCAGCAAAACCCCTAAAATCCGTTTGGGGTTTTTATTCAATTGTTTTTAATTTATCAACTGTTTCTGATGCCTGATGATGGATGTTGACATGTCTTGATGTGCAGGATAATCCGTAAATTGATATAAGAATTGCAAAATTAGATGGAGGACTGGGGTAATACTGCTTGCTCTAAATCTATCTTATTTATGTGTGCCAAATTCTATGTAACCTTTGCTTGCTGTAGGTTGTTTAAGATTTAGCATGTGCATGTGGGTTTTTTTCCCTTTAATTTTCTATCATTTTGTTTTTATTTTATTTTATAATATTATAATTGTGGTAAATTTTTTGTTATTTAATTATTAAGCTTGGTACTTACCGTAAGTTTTCCTAATGAACATTTGTCCAGAGTTGTTCTTTTTCTTAAACCTTTGAAGCCAAATTCCATTTACTATTTATTCAACTGGAGTGTAATTTTGTTTATAAAGCTGACTTTCTTTTTTTCCTGCTTCAGAGGATGAGAAAATTCCAGCTCTTCTTTCTAAGGACCAACCGATACGTACATGGGACGACGAAGATGTGGATGAAAATGATATTAAGGACTCATGGGAGGATTTTGATGAACCTGCTCCTCTGGTATAATTGATAGCATCGTTAAGATCTTATTATTTTGTTGAGTTTCTGAAAGGGTTTTTTTGCCTAGTTTCAAAAGCCCAATAATTGACTGATGGTTAATGTTTCTTGGTTGAGGAAACTAGCCAATCTACTGGGGAAAATAGGCAGCATGATTGTTTGTCTTTTGATATGAGACCTTCAATATGGATATTGCATCAATATAAATGTATATAAGTGGTGATTTTATGCAAAGACACCAGATTTGAAATTTGAGATTATATGGGTCCCGTAATTTTTAATATTAAAGAGTGTTGGTTAAGAAAGAATTAACAAAGAAAAAGAACAATATCATGAATGTGATTTCTGCTGGATGCCTTTGACTGGTCGCAAACCATTAATGCCACTTTGTATTGTGTTTGTCCATGTGGTCTAGTCATTGTAAATAGTTCATTGTTCATTATTTCTCTTCCTTGCCCTCAATTGAAAATAGAGATGACTAGTTTTGAAACAAAGGGTTTAACGCTATTGTCCTACAGAAAGAGGTTGACCACCTTTATGCAATGATTTGATACATTTCAACGTTTGGATTTATTTCCCCTTTACTAATGGAAGTGAGATTGACTAATTTAGGCCGTATCAAGTGGTTTGGTATGACAAGATTTCGCGATTTAAATAATGCAGGTGTTAGTCTATTAGATGAATAAGATTTGGATCATCATGTTATATGGTCAGGCGAAAAGCTTTGCTTGCTACTCCAGTTAGTTAAATGAACATTCTAGCTGAAGGAGAGACTTTACCTTTACTTAGAGAGGGGCAGCAATACTAGAAGGGTAAATGAAATTTGTAATTGGTCAAGATGATACGAAGCATTTTTGTTTTCCGCGTGTTGACTGGAATGGAACTAGTGACATTGAGCACTGAGCACTGAGCAGTGTTTCCATTTCTCAAATTGGTAATGCCAAGTCTATCTGTTGTTTTTTTCTTCTGATTTAAATAGAATTTCTACCAAACAAAGTAATAGGTGCAAATACCATGGATGCAAACAAAGCTAGAAATCACTTGTGGAAGTGTATCTCCCATCACAGAAGGATTAGAATTATTCGTTAACCTTTTTTAGTTGGCGCAAAATTAAAACGATATTAAAGAATTGTTTTTCAATATTTGTCTTTATAAAACAAATTTTGAAATACTTTCTTGGTATGCACATTGTTGTGAGCATATATTGAATCTGTCCACAAAGTATAGCGAGCAGGCTGTTGTGCAGTCATTAAGTTGGAGGGATTTGACCAATCAGATTGGAGTAATACTCCGCATGCATCATCATATTGATTGGGTTAATGAAAAATCTGTATGTCCTTTATAATAATGATTATCCTCGATAATTTGTTATTTTGATGGTGGCCAGGAACCTGCAACAAAGCCACCTGCTGAAAAGGCTCTCAAGAAACCTGCAACAAAAGCTACTGAAAAGAAAGGAAAAACTGTTGAAGTAGAACAAGAAGAGCCACTAGATCCCGTTGCTGAGAAACTTCGCCAACAAAGGTGAGAGTGAACAGTTAATCTCTGTTATCACTCAATTATCACCTATTTTTAAATATCGAGGTAATATGTGTTCTAGAAATGGAAGGTGCTGTTATACACAGAGTAGCATGCAATGCATGCCTAAATCATCTCAGAGGATCGCTGGTCATATAAACTCACAAGTCATATTCATATCTTCCCTGACTCATGCTTAAGTTCAGTTCATTTGAGCTGACCTATAATTTAGGTTGATGCTCTATGGAACTGGGAAATGCGTGCTTTAAGACCAGCTGTCCTCTGAAGTGTGGCTAGCCCAGTCTGTAGCTACACTTAGGAGGAAGAAAGGGGATATACTGGTTATTTTAACGTTTATTTTTAATCTGTTTAAAGTCCCACGCAAACCACATTGTTTGTTATGTCAAACTCCAAAAAGCCGTAAGCCTATGAGGAATTAGCTCAAAATTCACGCCTTGAAGGGACAATGTAATCGCTTCAGGAAAAAAGCTTTTATGCTTTTTGGGAGGTTTTGCCTTTTAGAGGAATGCCTGAACGCCTGAAGCACTTGTGTTTGGTACTATTATTCCCAAATTGGTACTTATTAGGAATCTCGAGTGGAAGTACAGGCTATGTTATGTAATCACGTGAGAACTTTGATTTGTTCATACTGAATGTCGGAACTTAATTTAAATAGATACTTTGTTTAACTATTGGCTTATAATGGTAAGAAATTGTTCTTCTGTAACCATATTCTGAAGGATGCTTGGTAGCCCAATCAACATGATGTATGTTGTTAAGTCCAATGACAGAGGTTAGAGGGCAGCTAAGTTAGTGGACAGGCATCAAAATATTAGGCAAGGGACAGAGAGAGGTACAGAGATTTTAGGAACAGAGGATCTGGACTCGTCATTAAGCCTTACTAAATGATGGTGAGGCCCATTTATTGACTAGGTCAAATTTTGTTTAAAAAGTTCTGTAAATTTGTTTCTTCTGTTTTTCTAATTCATTGTTTTGACATGTTGATAGTAATAGTGCCCATGTGATAGAATCATTAGTTTGGGCACCCTTTCTGTATAGTGTCTACGTTGTCTTTAAAAGTTGATTCATCTGTCCACCATAGTCTGTGTTCTGTGATCTGAATGGTGCACCTGGCCTGCACTTGTACATCTGTACTCATTGAAGAGTTTTGTGATATGCAGGGACTGGCCTCTATTGGAGTTTCTTTTTCCTGAATTTTCATTTATACTGAATGCGTTGGATGTGGAACCAGGTGGTTCAACATTTGTCAACAATTTATCTGTGAAAACATTATTTGTTACAAGTGATCGAACAATTACATGTTGAATACACCAAAAGCCTAAACCTAGTACACGAAAGCTTTATAATATTAAATACTTGGTTAGATTTGGTCTCTGTCGGTTCTGACTGAAGCGTTTCTCTGTCACAGGCTGGTGGAAGAAGCAGACTACAAATCCACCAAGGAACTGTTTTCCAGTAGAGGTGATGACAAAACCATTGATAATTTCATTCCCAAATCTGAAAGTGACTTCCTGGAATATGCAGAACTTATTTCGCATAAACTTCGTCCATTTGAGGTGCGTTATTTGTGCTTCCCTTTTGAATAAAGGTTGAATAATTCTCGAACTTGTTTATGTATATTTTATGCCTTTTCCTTTTTAATTTCATTGCAGAAAAGTTTCCATTATATTGGTCTTCTGAAGGCAGTAATGAGACTGTCAATGACTTCTTTAAAAGGAGCAGATGCAAAGGATGTTGCATCTTCTATTACGGCAATTGCAAATGAGAAGATAAAAGCAGAGAAGGAAGCAAATGCTGGTAAAAAGAAGACAGGTGCACATCTTTAGCCTACTTCATTCTTTTCAAGAACAGAATTTGTCATGCTTCATTTCAGTTTTAGTTATGATATTTGATTCTATAAAGGAAAAAGAATACAAGTATTTTGGAACTTAAAGGAAAACCAAGTGTTGCTGTTTGAATGTTTTAAAATAATTTTGAAGAATCTCCTGCATGTTGAGAAAAGAAAAAGAAAAAGAAAAGTGAAATACACTATTGGGTTTTTGTTTTGAGAAGCATCCGCCAGAGCCTCTTAGTATTGTGGAACTCAGAAAGTAACGAGTTGAGTAATATCCCATCCTATTATATGTCTCTTTTTAAAATGCCTAGCAGTGTAGTTAATAAAGTGGAAAAGCTCATGAGATCCTTTTTATGGGAAGGAGTGGAGGAAGGGAAGAAGGACCATTTGGTTGGATGAGATTTGGTGGCCAAATTTAAGATTGAAAGCGGGCTTGGAGTGGGTTCTTTGAAGGAAAAGAATTAAGCTTTGCGTGTTAAATGGTTGTGGCGTTTCCCTTTGGAACCTAATTCCTTGTGGCATTTGGTGATTATTACTAAATACGGGGTTACTAGGAACGGGTGGGACGCCAATCCTGCAACTACGGGCTCCTTTTGTAATCCTTGGAATGATATTTCTTCTGGTTACCATTCCTTTTTACAGTGTTGTAGGTTTGAGGTGGGAAATGTGGATAGGGTGAGATTTTGGAAGGACAATTGGCGAGGGAGGGGGTTTTGAAGGATATTTTTGTAATTAGAGTTGAATGCGTATGGTTTTAAGTGTTCTTTTTCTATAGTTATGTAGATCTACCTATCATGACAGTGCCAGACTACAGATTTATATAACTTCTCACTGGTGTTTGTTACTTGCTTTTCTTGTTTGCAGGTGCCAAGAAAAAGCAGCTACATGTTGGTAAGCCGGATGATGATATAGCTGTTGATGGCTATGATCCGCTCGATGACTATGATTTTATGTGAGTGTTTTGATGTAGCAAGTTTTATCAAAAAGGCAGTACAGGAACCTGTATTTTCAACATTGAAGTAGGGAGTAAGATTCATCCGGCGGCCCCTCGGAGGAGATTGATTGATATGAGTGTTATGTATTTTGAGCCGAATAAGAGTGTCAGATTGCCTTTTCTTAAATGATGGTCAATTTTGTTAGGCACGGATGCTTGCTATGCACTTAAGCTCATGCACTCATTGGCTTGTCAAATCAAATTAAATATATGACTACAGTTGAGAAAGTTTGACGTTTTTTGGGCCCCCACATGTTGCATTCATTTTTTATGTGCACTATTTAATGTTGGATCATAGTTTCCTGGATAAATTTCATTCATTGATTATATTTGAATCCTTAATCAGTCGAGTCGGGTTAGCTTCCAATAACAAGTGCTAGGATTTGCCTCCTCAACTTTGACTTGTTCATTGCTCGGTTTGGTCGTTTTTCGGTTGTTTTGAATTTTTCTCGTCTTGGAAAAAAAAAAAGATAAACTGGGAATCGGTATAAAATTTTTTTTTCCCGCAGGAGAATCGGGATAATTTGAAGTTCAGTATTGGTACTTTGATCTGTTGCTTGTGCCAAAGATTAAGGATCACTCTGATGAGAGAGACCAAAAGATTAAGGATTACATTGATTAATTTGAAAGTTTGAAAGTTTTAGGACTGAAATGAGGACTTGAGAAAAGTTAAGGACTATTCGTGATAAAATCCCCAAAAGAAAATTAAGGCATCTTTATTGGAAACTTCGCGCAATGAACAAAACACAAATTCACAAGTTGATTATGAAGGCATCAGAATCAACCACTAATTCTGATGCAAGTTGATTGTGAATTTGTTAGCTTGCATCAGAATCAACCAATTGTGGTTGGAAACAAAAGCTAGGATTTTAAATTGATTATGAAGGCATCTAAGCTAACAAATTCACAATCAACCACTAGGATTTTAAATTGATTATGAAGGCATCAGAATCAACCACTAGGATTTCTATCCTTGGACTAGCATAAAGTCAAATATTTATAGATGCAATTTACTTATGGTCAAGCATAAATTAAACACTAGAAACTCATTTAATCAATGAAAATGAAGGATTCATACAAACGTCAATATCTCAGGTCTAGACTTTTATACATTTACAATCCTCATTCTCAAAAAAGCTAATTGAAGCATGCAATTTATTGGTCCCATTGCACACAACACATCGAATAAGACTAGATGCAAAACCCTAATGGTGGCCAATCAAAAAATTCAACAACTTGCACTAACTAAAGCAGAGATTAAGAATTCATCAATCAAACTTGAAATTTAATAACTTAGTATCTAAAACTCACAAATAATACAATTTGGGCATACTCCTAGCCTTAACTATGGAGTTTAGCTAGACATAGTCAAAGAAAACAACATAATTAATGACGTCATATGATGACATGCTGCTTTGACTTTTTGGAGATGACTTTGACTTTTCCACTTAAGATTCTTTCAAAATTTGATATGTTAACCTTTATTGCATGTGACAAAAACATTCATTTTGATTTAAACTAGACTAGACTAAGGGCTGGTTTGAGACTAGACTGGACTAGACTAGCAATCAAAGTATAATAGGGTAAACTGCCGAATACCTATTTCGACTGTAGAACTTAGCACACAGAATGATTTTTCAGCCAATTTAGCCCTCGTATTAAATTTATTCGCCAATTTCTCCAAGCCGTTAGCTTTTACACAATTCCATCCAAATGTCTGTAAAAAACACCAAGTGAATGGCAAGTGTGTCCACTTTGAGGTTAATCTCATCCTTCTAATCATCAAACCCATTTCCCTCCATTTTCCTAATCTTCCTCTTTCAGTTTGCGCCAAAACCCACCTCTTTATGATAGAACCCAATCTCATTTGTAGGGATTCTAATCTTATCATTCCGCTTATGTTCATCAATTTCATGAACAAGACTAGAAATTGCAATTAAAGAGAGGATAAATAGGAACATACCTGCATCTTCAACCAAATCGAGTTCGAGCACTTTTATTACGGAGGATGTTATGGTACGTATCTGCCAATGTGGAATTGAGGCTAAAATGATTGTTTGCTGATATGATGATAATCCAGGGAGGAGGTTATATGTGTGTTGTAGAGAGAAGTATGGTAGTGGTTGTGGTTGGAAGGATTAGGAAGACCCCAAAATGTCTGAGAGTGCTAAACATGTCATATGTCGATTGATAAGGCGAATAAACTCATTGGAAGAGAAAGAACTAGAGAGAAGAACATTGTATATATAGTACTTAATGACCTCTATACATTCCTGCATATTAGGAAACTCAATCCCCAAGTGGAATTTTGGATCTAATAGGTCATGCTGTTTATTGTACTGCTTGAAGTTTGGTTGCCTAAGACCTCTCTTATTGCCATCTTCATCTTCATTATCTCCATGCAAACTAAGTTTGATGTATTATAATCATCAGCCTCAACCTTACCTAGTTCTTTATACTCATCATCTTGCTCATCCTCTCCATCTTGCTCATCCTATGAAAAGTCATGTTGTCCTCTTCATCAGTTTTCTCAAACTCACTATCTATGAAATCACCATCTTCTTCCTCATCCTCATCCTCCCTATCAAACTCACTTTGGTTGCCTAAGACCTCTCTTCTTGCCATCTTCATCTTCATTATCTCCATGAAAACTAAGTCTGATGTATTATAATCATCAGTCTCAATCTTACCTAGTTCTTTATACTCATCATCTTGCTCATCCTCTCCATCTTGCTCATCCTATGAAAAGTCGTGTTGTCCTCTTCATCACTTTGCTCAAACTCACTATCTATGAAATCACCATCTTCTTCCTCATCCTCCCCATCTTTCTCTGCTACAGAAGCTTCCCTCTACTTCACCATATTCTTCCTCTGCCTCACCAAATTCTTCCTCTATCTCAACATTCACGAAGTCAACATGAGCAGTTTCTTCATTACCATCATATCCATGAGGAGTCTCTTCATAATCTTCAGCATTTTGAACATTTACAGAGCATTGTGGGGACTGAACCTCGCAAGAAGGAGTAGGCCCAGGTGTTGGATTTTTAGTTATCTAGAACACAAACAACTGCCTCCTTTTCAACAACTTCACAGCTTCAAAATAATCCTTAACTGCCTTAATTTCAACCAACTCGATTGTCCTGTGCTTGTAATATTATTGAATGCTATGTTCGTAATAACCAAGGTGTTTACCCACTTCAAATAACTCAAGCATTAACACCTCATTTGCATCTTGCCAATCAACCCTTTGTACAATACCTCACATATATAAACCATCAACAAAGTAACCCCCTTGGTGTACTTCAAGTGTGAATATGTCAGAATTAGCTGCACAACAATTAATTTTTCATTAATTTACTATCTACCCTAAACAATACAATACAATACAAACACAAGAAACAACTTACATATTGTCAGACAAACAATAAACAAACAACATGCATAGGGACCACATTCACAACCTGACATTGTTAAAGTCTCAGTCAACAGACAACATACATTGGGACCACTTTCTTCCTTTTATTATGTTTTTCATGAAGTCCAACATAACCAAAACAATCAAAGCCAATGAAGCCAGACATAAACAAAGAATCTCTCTCTCTCTCTCTCTCTCTCTCTCTCTCTCTCTCTCTCTCTCTCTCATCTTTTAGTCTGAACACTAACTCTGATTTGGGAATTGGGAATAAGGAGGGCTAAAAGGGGTCTGAGGATTATAAGGACGAGATTACCCTCAACAGTGGATGCACGTGCCATTCACGTGGTGTTTTTTTTTTCTGACATTTGGATGGAATTGCGTAAAAGCTAATTGCAAGGGTGAAATTGGCAAAGAAATTTAATATGAGGGTTAAATTGGCTGAACAAAGAAGTTAGGGTGCTAAGTTCGACAGTCGAAATAGTTCAAGGGGATATTTGGTATTTTATCCCTAAAATGGACATTGTTGTCTAACTTGGAGGAAGAATGAGGACTATTCATAAGAGGTTGATGACTAAAATTAATCCCTTTATAGATAGTTCCCATTCATCCTCCAAGTTCGACAACAATGTCCATATTGTGCTTAGAATACATATGAAATGAAATATAGGCATTTTGTTAGTATAGTCCAGTCTAGTCTAGTATATTCTTTCCTATTAAACAAGCCATTGAAGTTTACAATGGTTGTACATCATACAATTTATTGAGAGACTTTCAAATAGATTTCAGTTTTGTTTTCACTTTTGTTACTCCTCCCTCCCATCATTCCCTCTCATCTTCCCTCTCAATCACATTTTTCACTCTCAGTCTCACTTCCATTCTCCCTCATTTTCCCATATACTCTAGCACGCAAAATAAAAAATAAAAACTAAAAACTAAAAATAAAATGATTATCAAAAGTCACAGTAATTTACTAATAAGTAGTTTAAACTTAAAGAAATATATGGAGTTTCACAAAAAGGAAATTTGAAATTAAAAAAGTGACATCCCATTTAGCAGCCACCCCCCTTCCCACCTACGTCAACGTAATTAGAAAGGATAACATATTTCAGAGCAGAAGACGAAGAAGAAGAAATCAACAAGAAAAAGAAGACAGACAAGTATTTGAGAACGAAGAAAATTGAGTGTTGGACATGGAGGAAACCAAGAACCAAGTGTTGTTTTCATTGCCAACAGTTCGATTGGCGCAGGTTGAAGGAGCTGAAGAAGGTTCACGCAGAGGGATTTGAATACGATGATTCGAAGCCAACATAAGTGAATCAGAACTTTCAATAAAAGGATAATAAAGAGCAACGATTCACGTAATATTATACCATTCAAGTTGTGCATTATCATTGCAGCATTTAACTCTTAATAAAAGAATTGAAAAGAAAAGAGATACTTGTGCTGATAATGTGTTATAAAAAGACTAATAAAGAAAAAGAAACCATTGAATATTTGATGAAACAAGTACAAACAGCATAAATTTGAACGAGCGAGACCAGTTGCCTCTGGCAGGCAGTCACCAATATTCTCTCAGCTGTACATGGCTCTTGAAAATTTAAGACTTCTCAGGTGCTAGAGAAAGAGCTATTGATTTAAAAATAACATCTAGCGATTACAAAGAAATAAAGTTCAATTTACATTGCTCATCAACAACTGACCCCATATCTACAGTATACACCCAAAAACCGAACCCTTGTGAGATAGCTTCAATTCCCAAAGAATCCAGCTCTTGCCTAAACCATATGAACAAAAAGAATCTCCATCTAATCGACGGTGAACTTATGTTTGTCATCAGCTTCAATTAAATCTTCTTGGCATAGTGCATACTTGTGTTGGAAGGACCAGTGGCCTTTTGTGGTCAGGAGTTGCAAAATTATGGCAAAGTCCTAATCTGCAATATTCAAACAAATCTAGTTAATAAAAGAAAAAGATAATCACCAATGTGGATTGAAATAAATTCAATTGCCCCCTAATGAGCACAAGTATAAATGTATAATGAGAAAAAATCAGCTAAGAAAATCTTTGTTGCTACATTTCATTGATTTTCCAGATTCTTTATTAGGGATTTCACGAACATGATACTCTTAAACGCTGTCAAACATGCTGCCAGTCAACCTTTTCCCGTTTATAGAAAAGTTAAAAACTAGATACATTTCACTGCAGTCAAGTGCACACTTATTTGTTTAGCAGTTCATGACAGGTTTTATCTGCTCTAATTAATATACATGAATGGATTACTTATCCAAGATTTGTATATTTCTTTGGAGTTAAATCTATGTTTCTCTAATATATAAAAACGAAGGCAATACATAGTTATCCTACTTTAAATGTAAAATTTAGGATCTGCAAAGGTACCTGATTATTAAAGCTAAGTAAGAAGGAAAATGTGTTTAAAGATAGACTAATTCCATGGTTGTGACAAAGAAACATTTGGCGTAGATGCCCTTAGCCCTTGTTTGCAATGTATAGCAGATTTGAGCACATTGTACTGTTCAGTAACAATTTTATACAGAGCTTGTGTGTATGTCTCCCTAGCCTGCAAGAGAGAACAGCCAGAATACTTAGAAACAATAGAGAAATTTATACAACAATTATATGTCACACACATGACCACTAATTCAAGGTAATTTAGATCACTAAAGCTGAAAAAAGAAAAGAAGTTAAAACCGAAAAGACCTGTAAATCTGAAAAAGAAAACATAGGCCGAATTTGTCAGGATTTTTCAGGCTTTAGGGCTTTAGTGATCAACAACATGACCTTTTTCTGTTATGTTTTCGACGGCAGGCATCTTTTTTCCTAATATAGCTTGATGACTAAAATTGGGACGTTCTAAAGTTCACGAACCAGAGTATGAATGGTCAAAATTCAAGGGATAAAGGTGAGATTTAACAATTACAAATTGTTGACCAATCTATTCCGGTTGTGCACCAGTCATTACATAATTGTTGACTTGCTAAGGAAATTACTATTACTTAACTACTAATGTTCATCACCAATAAACAGGCAGAGAAAAGTTTTCCACACTGTTCAGCGGTTCTGTAAAATGGTATGATGACATGATTTAAATGCAATGCTAATTCTCATATCAAAGGCAAAATTACATAAGATCTTTCATTGCAAAATAATGTAAAGATAAAGAAGCATATGACAGGAACCATCCACATCAACCAGGCAGGTGGAAGACGTGTATATAGCACACACCTCTTCAGGATTTTGACAGGAAGCAGAAATATCAGAAAAGGTGATTTCTGGTGCAACCGACAATCCAGTACCATGGAAGGAGATCATTCTCTTCTCTCCAATTTCTCTTTCCACCTGGAAATGAATTGTATCACAAAACAGGAAAAGTGGCACAGGAAAGACCAAAACAGAGACAACAAACCTGGCGCGGTGGAGGCATGATGTTGTGGCACAACAATGCTAAGGGATATATATGCCCTGGAGCAGCAGAATGTTCAGCAAGCCTTCTTAGATTGTCCAGTGAAGAAGCATCAAAAGGTGCCTGACCAGTCAACAAGTTTCTTTAGAATGTAAAAATGTGTTCTAAAGAAAAATATATACGAAAAAAATTATATTTGTAAGCCTTCCATGGCTAACTATTTTGCTGGGTACAAATTACACTAAAAGGCCATTGGTAATTTAAATGATCTCGTCATAAGTTCCAACAATTATGAAGAAATTCATAGTCATTGGTTTTCTCAAATATTGTTCTAACAAGATTTCTTGATATCCCCCATTGAGAAACCATAGAAAAAAAATGATTGCAGCTAAGTAGAAAACTTAATATAGCACCACCACCAACTGCATATCCTTGGCAATATAAGTGGATGCTTCTCTATATTGGTAAATTCTTAATCATAGGAACAGTATATGCCAACATTAATGAATTGTAGCCTATCTTGCCTATCTATCCATGTTGAGTTCCTTAGATTTTAAGCCTACATGGTTTGCTTGAGCTGAATCCATAATTTACAATTACAACATATAGATGCAACTTTAAGACCTTATGTAGCAACACTATAGAGACAATTGCATCATAAAAATCATCACAGGAACAATGAATCTCTTATCGAGATAAAAACTTTTAACAAAAAGATCACTAGAGAATAAAAAATAACATATATCAATAATGGAAATCAATAAAAATTTTTATTTATCCAACTTCTCATGCATGATAAAGTTGAAAGAGCTTACTGGGTACCATTCTCCTGTTACAGGATCTGGCCGGTCCCTTCCACCACTTGGTGCAATCCATACAATTTGCGACCCCCCCCTGCACTTAAACATGTTCGATTAGAAATCTGCATTAGAAAATATATGAAAACACATATAGAATTGATTACTTCAAAAAAAGTCTAAGTTTTCTTATAGAAAAGGAAATGCATGATGTGTCACAAAAAACCATAATACACGAACAGTTTCCAGTGTGAAGTACATTATGCCATTAACCATGAAAACTTTTACAACCCAACTCTTTCTGTTTCTGGCCATTTTCTTTAACTGCCACAAATATGCAAATAAGAGCAAACAGCTGAACAACTCTCTTAACCCACAACTTCAGATATCAGGGAAATTTATCTGCATCCTAACATATTACCTTGTATTCTACATATTTATCACTGACAACTTTAAAGCAGCCAATCCAAAGCTACGCGTGAAGACCAGACTGGTATTTTGTCTCAGTTACTTGCACAGCAGTTGTACCATACTTCCAAAGCTTACCAACACTGGCACTGGCCACTAATACTGTGATTTAGTGTAAATTATTCCCTTATCAGTCATTGAACTTAGCAATCACCTCCTGTAGTGATTTAAATTAAAGCAATCATCCCCCCCTATTTGGAAAACCTACCACCAGATCCGCCTAAAGGTGACAATACCATTCAGCATTAGTCACATTGATTAACCTTCACTCTCTGCATCTTGCCCAAAGAAAAGTATCTTCATTCTCACTACTGATACCATCATTCCCAGATAGTAGGATAATTCCTCCAATTTGACATGCTAATATAGAAAATCAGAGTCACGTGTCCATTAAGCACCAGAAGGATGCATGGAGAAAAGAGGGCAGCACCTCCTTGAGTTGCTATGCATTGTAGTATGCTAACAAGTAAAATCAGCATAGCTCCTCACCAGTTTGTTAGAGCATCTCCAATGGGGGGTTGTATAATGAGGTGTATGTTAAATATACACCTATTATGATCAGAATCACCCACAATGGGGAGGTGTAAAGGGGATGTAAATTTGCATCACAACCGTGAGATGCAAATTTAGATGCACATGTACACCCTTTTTTACATCCCTTGCAGGTGGGGCCTACATGAAAAAAGGTGAGAAAAACCACATTTACATTAGATTTACATCTTCCCCATTGGAGCAAAAACCACATTTACAACCTCCGGAGATTTAGATGTGATGTAAAAGTGGCTTTATACCTCCGAAAATACACCCACCCACTGTGGATGCTCTTACTAGCTACTTTTCACAACAACGAGATGCACTTTAAAAAATTCAGTTTGTTCTGGACATGTATAATGCCCTCTAAGGTTCACAGAGACAAGAAAAGAACAATGTAAGAGCAAAGAAAACAAAGATATTAAGGAATAAGAGATCAAGGTTCATTGTCCAGGAAAAAAAAAGAAAGAAACAATAGCAAATAAGGAAAAAGCTTTCTACAAAGAACTTGACATCGTAGTAGCACCATGGACCATGATGATAAAAAATAAGAAGAGCAAAAATAATAATCAAGCCAACTTTGACCATGCATAGGCAAACAAAACAACTGAGCTACCTCAACAGCAAAGCCATTTCCTTCAAACTCCGAGTATTTGCTTTTCTTTTCATTTCAGTAAGCTCAGGAACATCATTCATGTGCTTCTTTGAGTACACACATATCAGATTCCTGTAAGAATGCGAAAAATGAGAATTTCATCACTTAACTAACAAGAGTTGCATACTAATTGCATAACATTATCTAAGAACTTTACCTTCCCATGCTGAAGGGCTTACAAAGAGGATCTGTCACAACTCTATCTCCTGCTATGTAGGTCTGCAGTACAAAGTCTAAAATTTGGTTATGCAAACAGTTACAAATGCACAAAATAGCATGCGTCCATTGTACGCTTAGAATGAAGACATAGCGATTCACCATGTTCTCAGAAAGATATGAGTTTGTTGTTTCAAGCAATAAGGCAATGACAGCTGGATCTGCTTCAGTTTGGTGGTTTGATATCAAAAAAATGTTGTGACCCTGCACGCATAATCCAAAAGCATTACATCACATAAGTCACCTCTGAGTGTCTTCATGAAACACTAATTAATATTTTTCAAATTTTATCCCCTTACTGACCAAATGACCAGGTGTTGATCATCAGTGACACAACAACAAAACTAATGAAGATAATAGGGCATCTGCACACTGCATACTACAGTACCTTCAGGATCATACCACCAAAAGCACAAGACAACTACTGGTCAACCATAATTAAGATATTAGCACCCAGACGAAGTTATAGCCCAAATCTTGTATCCCATTCTGCACAGATCAGTTTGCTTCTGTGCTATTGCCTTAATCTAGTGCCAAAATGACCAAGAATTGTTATTATTTTCATAGCCCAAGAAAGGAACTGACTGACTACACTTGGCATGCCCTCTCTATGACTTTGTTTCAAAACAATTTTTTTACACTGTTTCAAAAGACTTCAACATACATATGTACAAAACTTGAACTGCCAAACTTGCATTTACATCTCATGCATATGTAAGGCCACTATATAACTTTTAAACAACAAAACAAGAACAAAGTTCAGTGTAATTTTGCTGCTAGAAAGTAACAGCGTTTCACAATTCAACAATATTTAGTAGTTACCACACAACCCAAAAAAGAAAATAAAGCTCAATACTCAGATAACGTACCTGTTGAAGCTTCTCTTCAATATCTTTGAAAACAGAAATATTGCCAACATATGAGTTTCTGCACATATAATCATCAAAGCTTAGGACATCAACATATGCCTATGCCTCACACACAAACAGGAATTCACAAGAACTTTCTTTTTTCACTAACTGATTTTAAAAGCTTACAAAGTAGCCCCTTTTATAGGGTAATTGGTACATGAATCTGGAAAGATCCACATTAATACACTTAGGAATTCTAGAGACATAATTATGACACCTAATATATTAATCATGTGACATGAAGAGAGTCAAAGACAGTAACCTTCAGAAAATTGCATAATAAGCATAGGAAACTAGAAAAATTATCATTTATAAAACTTTGAACATTGCTCCTGCATCACTAATTCAGAGTTATGTTTGAACCATCCAACTGCGAGTTAGAGTGGAGGAATGATGAACCATTCACAACTCCAGCCACTTCAATACAACAATTTTTTTTAAGAGACATCAGTCACATTAGTCTTTAACTTGTTGTATAAGAGCAATTAAAGAATCATAGAAAGCCATAGAAATAATATTTACAATTTTCAATATAATTAGTATATTAAAGAAATTCCCATACAAATTCAATTAAATAATTTCAGTGTCATTATGAATAATCTGAAGCACGTTGGATGACAACTCACCCATCACCCTGTCAGTTTTAAGGCTCCATGGACTTCATGAACCAATGCATTAACAGTACATTCACTTTCAGAAAAAGCAGACTACATGGATAAATCCAATTCTCACTTACTATATGTACCAAAAGTAACTGATGAAGATGGTAAAAGGATGGAACTTGTCAAGTCACCTGAAATCAACTAAAGGACGAATATAGGTTTGACCAAACATGTAGTAGTCAAAAGGCTCTCGCATTGCTTTGTGATATGGGGAGAAGACAAATGGGTCCTGAAAAATTACTGTATATCATATACAAGAAAACAAAATGATAATTCGGTTTCATCATACCCATAGAAACTATGGCAGCCGTGCGATAACGCATAAAAATAAAATATTACCTCTATATCCAAGAATACACGATCTAATACAGCAGTCATATTGGACAACACAATCTCATCTGCCTTGGGATTTCCACTTTGGAGAATCTGAATCATGATACCGTAGGATTAGGGATTAGGATTACGAAACAGAAAATGAGTTTCTTAGCTGTTAGATTAAATGGCTGCTGGGCATCTAACGCATCTGAGGTTATTTGAGGGACCCCTCAATATATATCATACAATAATACATTCGATAACATGTCAATACTCTGTCAATGACTAATCAATAATACGTAATGACAATTATTCAAGAGTAATGATATGTTATTCACTGTAACACAACATGTTATTGAACACAGTATTCCATGTCTGCTAAGGAAAAAAGGGCATCCTCTCTAGAAGTGCCCTCCACACAGGGATTATATATTTGTACATAAAAATTATATATGAAGTTCATTTCATTCCAGAAGGTGATATAAATACCCTAGGATGAGTTAACCAGTGAAGCATAGGAAAGATAACTTTTCATAGTTTAGAAAGTTTACAATGGTTCATATACAAGCTTGAAATCAAATAACCATGAGTAAAATTTTGGTCAGTGGCACAGTGGTCACATAGTAGCTTATTTGATCGTGTAAGCATGATGCTCAGACTGAATGGTTTAGATTTCTGATAGAAAACAAGTCACACTCTTTTTGGCCTTAAACAACTAAGACACAAATGGCATGTTAGCTTGTGATTTGAATCTATGTTAAGTATTAAAAATCCTACTCACCAGCAAACATATAATATCTCTAAGTAGAAATATTTTTAGCAAGTAAGTTGGATGATACTCTCTTTTTCACAAGGAAGTTCTAAATTGTGTGGGTTTAATATGATATGCCATTCTTATTTTATCATCCCAAATAATATGGTTGCAGCTCCAATCAAATAGTAAACACTAAAATCTTTTCTTTTGCTGAGAAGAAAATACTAAATCTTCTTATTTTGGCCATTTTAAATGTCAAAATCTTTAAAAATAAATAAATTTACACATGCACGTTTCTTTTACACAAATTTCATTCCGAAGAAAGTGAGCCAAAATGTTTATGCATGTCAAATAAATTCAAAATTGAAAGTTTCTGAAGCAAATCTAACTATGTATAGTAAAGCATGAGCTTAAGAATAAAAGTTTACAGCATTTTTATAATTCTGATATAATTCTTCCATTCCCGAAGCTAACATTTGAGGGAAGCCTTCCAGCTTCTGTTTCCTTCCTTATTGCAGACAACAGCTCTGCAAATGAACATTTCAAATTAGTCAACTGCTTAATAAAGGAGATTTTCTGCATTCTAATGACCGCCTAGCTCTTGGTCCCCTCTCCCATTATCCCATTATTCAGAGATAAAATATGTAGAATATTTAATGCTGGACCTTTTGTTGAACTACAAGCATCCTGGTGGAAGTCAAGTCAGCCAAAAATATATATATATAACATCATTATTAGTATATTAATGTTGATTTCTAAGTAAAAAAATTATAGACTGCAATTGGAAAATATGAAAGTATATAAATGAAAGAATAGGATAGCAAATAACTCTTCTAGTGACTTCTAATAATTGTTTCACCTTACAATCAAGAGCTCTCCAAAGATGAAAGTAGTGTGCATTTATATCTATGTACGTATATGTGTATGTGTGTGTGTGCATAGAGTGTACATTTTTTTAGGAAATGACCAATTTATTAAATAAAGAAGTTACAAAACAGGCTGGACAAGAAATCCAACAGGAATACAGCAAAACCCGAAACCAAATAAACCAATTTACTTACGTCAGCATAGATGACCAATCCCAGTAAATTAAACTAGAAGGGACATCCATAATGAGGTCCACAGGGACGCAAGGAATTTAACTTTGTCCCACACTGAAAACAACCCTTCTTTCCTATCCTCAAATATTCTTCTATTCCCTTCCACAACTCAAGACCACTGCTTCAGATAGGGTAGCAGTTAAACATCAAACTTTAAATTAAAGTAAATGGCTATACGTGAAATGAGTTCTTCAGGTATTCCTTTTGTTCTTTCCAGATAACAAGCTCAACCAAACTGCACACGCATTCCTAAAAACACAATGTTGTCATAGCTTGTTGGCTTTCATTTTTGGACCAAAATCAAGTTTGAATAGATTAAGATATCGGAATTTCGAGTAGAAAGTTTGATTATCTTAGGTCACATAATTTGTAATTTCATAGAACATCAGACATGATTTTGTAAATTTTGGCCCTTCCAAAGAAAAAAGTATGACGTATCTGTATAAATGTAGGTACTTATGCATATGTATATGTAGGCATGTAGACGTGTAAATAAGTTACCTAATATATAAATGCACAAGAAATTCAGAATCTATGGACTTGAATAAACAAATATCTCCTGTAGACTTCCAACGGACTTGCACCATCCTTTTCTTTGGAGAAGTTTATAGCTTATAAAGCATAAAACATGCGTGCACACACACAGATAGCTTTTCCTCTTAATCTATGTTTAATGTAATCTATCTTTTCTTTTCCTTTTTGTTTTCTTTCTCTTTTGGGTCCATGGTGGGGATATAACATAGGAATTTTATCGTGGGTAAGCATAATACATAACCAATGCACTAGAGGTAGTATCACTAGACAGGCTATCTCCTAGTCTGAGAACAGCCAGAAAGTTCACTTGATATGGCTTTACAATAGTTAATAATATGTACTGCCAAAAATTCTACCTACATGAAACACAAGCCCATGATGAAAGGTTAACCATTTGATAAACACATGTTCAGTTTTTACGTCATTTTTGCACCACTTTGAATTATTGGAAATTTTATATGGTTAGTGAACCCATTTCATTTATCATGCAAGATTGGTGAGTTATATATCATGCATTGATGGGTATCTAATTAGCATGGACTTGAACGGCAAAACCATTGAGTAAGTATATCTTACCAAAGATAACTCATCCAAAGAAAAAATCTGGGATGAACATGCAAACAATTCAAACTATGGGTATGAGATGTACAATCTATATGAAAACAAACACAAGGAAGGTGCTTAACACACAAAAATAGGCAACAACAATTGAATAAGCCATTTTTAACATTTTGGATGTGAAGGTGACAACTCATGTCTAGTGAAAAACCAATATTTTCTAATAACTTTGTATAAGGAAATAAAGTGTTCAGAGTATGAAAGACTTATTCCAGAAATTTGTCATAACTTACACTGTCCTTCATTTGTTCTCTGTTTTTGTTTATTCTTTGAATACTCTAGGTAGGTTGCTTTTTGAAATTGGACAATTTTAATAATGAATTTTTATTTATAACTCCTCTGTAAATAAATCAATTTTCCTAAAAACAGAATATCAAAATATTCTATATATGAATATATATTTGCACAAAGCGTTTACAACCCTAAAGTAACAACTAGATCCCATAAAATACCTTCTATATGACACTATCATTCTCCTTATTGTCCTTTTCTTCTGACTTTGTCTACATCTCCATCTACATCTATATCCACAGATATATACATAAACCAGTCTACAGTTTCACGCCCTAGTGCATAATGCGACAATAACAGACCTAGGCCTGATAGCGTTACATAAGATGGAGTACGCAATTTGAAGACATCATAAACACAAATAACGTATGTAAGCCTTTTTATATCATATTCTATACTGGGTTTTAAAAAGTGAAATATCCGGACTATTAAGGATTGACAATCCAACACTGTACATCACTTGGCAAATATACATGCCCAACAAGAAACGTTGGGTCCTCGTATATGTATCACTTAACATAAATATGGCTACTGCAACCCGAACTTTTTTGTCAACATTTCCAAATTTATAACAAACATTAGAGATGCATCCTCTCCCAAAACCTATTGAGAAAACTCTCTCACTCCCCTATGTAGATTTAATTCATGCAGAAATCAGGCACCAAACACATATATGGTCCACTATTACCAAGGCACCAACAGAATAATGAATACATAAACCACTTAATTGGAACTTCAAGAACTAAATCACGTTGCTATGGAAGACTACCAATGTTACTTGGAAAAATAAAGGAGCCCTATCTTTTTATGATTTGTAATGTGGTATAATAAATACATATTACTCCACATTTACGGAACTCCAACCACTGCACTTGGTCATCAAATTAAAGTTAAAGGAAATTGAAAGAAAATTCCATCCCTTCCAAGTTGGGACAACAAAATTCTTTCTGAGTCAAATACTCAACTCATTCAGGAAAGTTTAAAAATAAAAGAAAAAGTAACATTGCAAACACTTCTATATTCTCCTACGCAGCCAAAAAGAAAGTAGTGGAAAGAACATACATATCAAAAAGTTCATTCTCTTCTCCTGGGAAACAGAAAGAAATGCTGCGTGATCAAGAAATAAACTAACCTTCATTGGCTTTTTTAACACTTCTCAGAATTAGGGTACAGTTTGGCTCTCAAAGAAGGAAAGAATCTAATATGCATAAAGTATCATGCAAAAAAGGCTCATGAATATTAAGCTTTGAACAAAAAGAAAATGGAAGGAAAGACAACCACTACTCAAGTCTTATACAGAAATTTAAGTCGGTCGTAAAAATAAATTTGACAACCAATTTCAATTATCAAGAAAGGGAACGTTTCAATTCAAAAATATGAGTCTAACATTCTTGCATTTTCTCAAGAGCCAAACAGCGGAATGAGAAAGAGCTCTCACCTTCTTCAGTGGTGGTATTGAGAAACGTACGAGAATGGTTAGTCTCCCTCCTCTGCGCATTCTGAATGGGCGATAAAGACGATTCCGTGTCCTTCACCAGCTCCGCCATAGCACTCACCTTCAAGGAGTAAAACAGGCATGGACAAGCAGAGCTCTTTCGCGTACTCGATCTCACAGAAACCAAACACAGCCTAGAAGAAGATGATAATGAAGAAGAATAAGAAGAGGAGGAGGAGAGAGACGAAGACGAAGACGAAACCCTAGGCGTGAAGAATGTGGTGGATGGCGAACCAGAGAGGATAAACATAGTGAGAGAGAGTGGTAGGCTAGCGATGATCTCAAGTTACAAAAGAGAGAGAGAGAGAGAGAGAGAGAGAGAGAGAGGCGGGGAGGGGGTGTGGTTTTGGGTCACGTGCTATTTCCAAGGCCAATAGTGAAGAATGGTGACGGTGGTTTTAGATGTGGGGGTAGAGAGAGACACCAGCGGCAGGCGTACGGACACGTGGCCAACGTGGAAGGGTGGGCTGAGAAACCGACACTGCGTATCCTGTCGTTTGCTTTGGGTTGGAAACTCGAATTGGATAAATAAGATGTTTTTTTTTTTGTGAAAAGGATAAATAAGAAGTTGGATAGGAGAATGGTCAACAAAATGCCACCACCAATTGTACACTTCGGAATCGGAGTTACTTCAAGGCATGAGAACACTATTTTACAAAACTTTTGATTATCCATGTAATTCTAATCATTGTTGTTGATGCTAAAAAATAAATTACCACTATTTGGCCCAACTTAGAAGTGTGAGGTGTGATGGATGATGTGTGAAGGCAAGGGCCTTCATCAGGTGCGTTTCTTTGGGAGGCATGTGATTGCCGTAGACATGTAATGATAGAAGGAAAGTAAACAAGAATATAGAAGGCAGATGTAGGTGGTTCACCTGAAAAATAAGCTATGTCCACAGAGAAAGATATTATAATTATAATATAGTTGTTTATATTGTAGAAGGGGTAAGACCCAAAGATAAGGGGAAGAAGAGAGAGGGAGCAAGGACCCCTTCTAAGTGGAGAATTGTCTCCTTTTATAGGTGAGGGGAAGTCTTCACTTATTGTAATATTCCAATGTGGAAAGTGACCCAAGCACTGCCACCCGCCGTGGGCAGCGCGTGGTTTCTTGAGAAATTTCCGGTGACAGAAAATTCTCAAAACTCCCTACCATACCTATACCAAAGCTTTAAGACTAACAAGGGGAGCAATTTTTCGTCTGGGACCCCGACCAAAAAATGGCCAGAACTAGGTGAAAACAAGGTCAAACTATTAGTAGTATGCCTTTAAAGCCAACTAATTATATAATAATTAATGTTAAAGACATATTTTGTAATGACTTATTAACTTATTCATGGGCAATACTAGTTATTTTCAACCATGATATTTGGTGTTATTATCATAACAGTAAAATAACTATAGTCCTAGGAATATAAAAGTGGACATGCGAACTATGTAATGATATTACATACATCGAGACTTATCAGGGGTCATTAATCCTAAATATGTTCCTGGTCATAGGAGTATCAATTATGAGTTGATATTCTGCAAAGACCAGTACACACAGTATTATCTCTATATGTAGAGAATGACGAGGTTTCAAGTCATTGAGTGTGTCGACACCTAGATAGGTGTGTACGTGCTTATAAGAGAACAAGTACACTAAACACGATCAAATTCATGAATTCTAGTATATGAAAGTCTTTACTCACATGTCAAACTAGAACTCATAGATTGCAATGGTGCAAACGAATCTTTAGACCTAAGACATTATAGATGTCTTGTGGCTATATTGTTAATCTTTGAGGGCACTATACAGTGATATTGAAGTAGACATAACTTAAAGGTGTTTATCAGGATTCTCAATAAAGTGATGGAGACAAATGAATGTACAACAAGGGATCTCTACTCTCAGTAAAGGGGAAACAATACTCCAAGGATATGATTAATCAAATCTCTGCGCAGAGTAGTGGATAAAGATTTGAAAGAAGAGGTCTTCAAATCTTATCAGGATAATCATATAAAGGAATAATGCACATTGGAATATTTGACATTAAATTCCATTATCTAATAATGTGAATAAGGCATATTGTAGAAGAGAAAGATTCAATTGCACAGTCATTCCAATTTGAAAAGGTTCTTCACAACGTCTTATTTAGCTCGAATAACCATGACATGCTGCTAGGCTTCAACCATGATTTGTGGAAGTCCTGAAATGTTCAAATTGACCTTCACTAATATGAAGAATTAAATTATGAAATTTAATTGGCACGTCGACTACGAGAAGTTGAGTTAATTCACTACCTTACTAAAGGGAACCTACGGATTGCACACCGAAAGAATGTGATTAGATGTACAAATGAAGAGAAATGAAACTAGGAGTCACAAGTCAATGGTCAAAGGTCAAAATTCAACATGTTTGACCTGAGAAATTGACGAAAGTCAAATAGTTTGACCGGGTCAATTAAGTGAGACTATAATTATAATTCATAATTAAGAGTTAATTATGGAATTAACTTTGATATATATATATATATATATATATTGGATTGAGTTTTTAAATATGATTTAAATGGAAATGGACAAAATTGCCCAAAAGGCAATTGGGCCCAAAGGATAAGTGTTGTAAAACAACAAAAACCCTAGGACCCAATTGGAGCCCCAAACCCACCAAAAGGGCCAGCCATAGGGGAGAGAATTTCTCTCTCCCCTTGTGTGTATTTCTGCTATAAAAGCTAAAGTTAGGTACATGACCTATAGCTAGGGTTTTAACTTTTCATTTTGGTTTTGATGTGTGGGTGAATCCTCTTTGCCTCTCATTTCCATAAGCTAAAACTAGTCCAATCAAGAGGTAGTCTAGCATCTAAGGCCTCTTGGTTGTTCTCTCTTCATCTCTAAGAGCATTGGTGTGGTAAGGTAGATGGCTTCTACTTTGGATTCTTGAGGTGAAGAAGCTTTAATAAAAAAGGAATAGAAAGAAGGTCTTTCCTACAAGGTGCTCATTCTTGGCATCCAAAGAGACTAGATTATAAGATACTTAGGGTAAAATGACATAGTCTTAGCTCAACTCGAATAAGCAAAATTAATCCGCCATTTAGAATTTTTTGTGTTATAAGTTGTGGCTAATTCATTTATAAGTCATGAAATGCAATGTTTCCTTCACAAACCGCCGGCCTTAGATGGGTGTATTGAAAGATTTCTAAAACCTCAAAACCGATCCCAACCACCTACAAAAACATATAAAGCACGAGAAATAAGTGTAGAACCACACTAAGATCGACGGAATCGGTGGCTGAAGTCGCCGAAAAAAGCTTAGAACTGTGGGCCTTGGCTTGTGAAAAATCAAAGAAATCCAAGGTTTTGGATGTCACAAAACCCCTGGCCTAGGTAGAGGAGGAAGAGAGGAGAAATTTTTTGGTGGTGGCGCCGACTATCGTTGTTAGAGTTGGGAGGACGACGGCGAGGAGGAGGCCAGGAAACATAACATGAAATAAGAAGTTTTGCTTGTCTCCAACAACAAGAAGAATCACAACTCCAACAAGAATCAAACCCTAGTTGCTCTGAAGACAAATGACAAGAATATGAAAGATCAAAACAGGAACCGCAACAACAACAACAACAACAACAACAAGAATTAAAATAGTCAACACAACCAGAATCGGAATCCTTATCACAATCAGAATCGAAACCTTCATCATAATCAGAATAGGAGTCAGCCCCCTCACGTGATGATGATTCGAGATAGTTTTTATGTTATAACTATCACAAGCTGGGGCACCTTGCTCGAAACTGTAAGAATAGGTCTCGCCCTGCTTCTTAAGTGAATGTAACTAAAGAACAACTTAGTGCTAAGATTTCATAAATCAACATGGTTGATGGATCCGAGGGGTGGTAGGCAAACACTGGAACTTCTTGCCATGTTTGCTATAATTGTGCTCTTTTCAAGACCTATTCTGTCACTGACGACATGAAAGTATTGTTGGGTGATTTTGACACAACAATTGTTGCTGGAACTAGGGAAGTAGAATTAAAGTTTACTTCGGAAAAGACTGTCATCCTCAAATATGTCCTGCACACTCCAGAAATAAGGAAGAATATGGTCTCAGGCTATCTTCTCAACAAGGCTTGGTTTACTCAAACAATTGGAGCAGACTTGTATACAGTTACAAAAAATGGAATGTTTCTTGGTAAGGGCTATGCTACTGATGGGATGTTCAGATAATCCACTAAGTCAAAAAGATTCTTACAGGTACAAGTAATCACTAGCTCAAACAATCCTAGATCTATTAAGTAAATGAGCACTACCTCTCTGTGCAATTTTCTTCTCCAAACTTAGTTGAGCTAGAAGCTTGTCCTTCATGGAAATGGTAGCTAGTCCATCAGCTTCTTCATTCCATGGCACCTCAACTCAGCTCTGGATTGACAAATCGATGAATATGTAGATTCAATGAATAAAAGATCGATTTCTTCAAGAAACCATTCTTGAAAATATTAATCCAAGAATCTGATCTAGATATGAATGAGAATGTGTTTAACTATCCTAGATGCAGATTTTGAAGAACAAAGCAGATTTCAAAAACAATTTAAAAATCTCATTTTGGAAACCTTGACCTCACACATCTTGAAAATGTAAAGCAAGAATAAGCTCTCAAAAATTCTCAAAGCATGAAGTAGATTTCAAAATCTAGAAGCAGATATTAAAAATACTTTGAAAATCTCATTATGAAAAACCTCATACGGTACCTTAAAAGGACGATGAACCTTGGATTACACTATAAGAAGTTTCCCGTTGTTCTAGAAGGATATAGTGATGCTAATTGGAATACCCTGTCAAATGATTCAAATGCCACTATCAGATATATATTTAATATTGTTGGCGGTGTAGTTTCATGGAAGTTTAAGAAACAGACTATTCGGCTCGATCCACAATGGAGTCGAGAGATGATAGCCCTAGTAATGGCTAGTGAGGAAGCAGGTTGGTTGAGAAACCTACTATCGATACCCCCTTGTAGGAGAGACCGATACCAGTTCTTATCCACTGTGAGTACTACAGCTATTGCAAAAGTTCAGAACCATTATTATAATGGTAAGAGGCGACAAATACGTCTCAAGCACAGTACTGTTAGAGAGTTTCTTTCTAATGGGGCTATGAGAGTTATGTATGGTCTGATGAGAATTTAGCTCATCATTTGACGAAAGGACTAGCACGAGAAAAGGTTTGGAAAACCTCAAAAGGAATGGGACTAAAACCCCTATAAGGTAAACTCACTTGTGATGGTAACCCAACCTATAGATTGGAAATCCCAAGAAATAGGTTCAGTGGGTAATAACAAGTCATGTAGTGATATGAGTGAAGTCATGCTAATATTGTTCTATATCCATCCTTAGAGCAACTCCACCCATAAGGGCAAGGGGGGGCAAGGGCGGGCACTATTCACATGAATAGTGGCAGCCCTTGCATTTTTTGCTCCACCCATGGAAGGGCAAGGTAGGGCAAATACTATTCACGTTAATATTTTTTTATTTTTTTTACTTAAACAATCAAGTTGGATACGATTTTCGGATAAGCTTTTAGGTTGCCACGTGTCACTATTCATTAAAAAATTATCATATAAAATTTGATATAAGATTTCCGGATAAAAATTTTGGATTAAATTTTCGGATAGGATTTTTGGTTGCCACGTGTCGACATTTTGATGAAACTTTCATATCTCAATTTTCAAATAAGATTTTCCGATAAGATTCTCTGTTGACACATGTCAAGATATATTAAAAAAATTCTAAGCTCAGATTTCAGATATGATTTTCATCCTCTTAAATTGCGCCACGTGTCATCTCTATCTTGTAAATTTCTCTATAAAAATACACCCTCAACTCAGAACATCTCACACACTTCTCTATCCTTTCATTTCTCAGATTCAAAAAAACACATTATATTCTCAATGTCAAACTTGAGGAGGGAGTTAGAGAGGCAACAACAAGAAGAGGAAGAAATCATGCGCAGACGGGCTGAAGAAGATCTTGAGATGGATGAAGAGGACGAAGAAGTTGTTTTAGCAGTCCATATGATGAATCAATCAAGCCAACCCCACCGTCGTCGTGCCCCAAACGTGACGGACATAGGAATTCTCGGGGTAAGCATCTCTTGGAAGATTACTTTATCCCACATTCTTTATATCTTGTTTCTTTTTTTCGAGGAAGATATAGAATGCAGCCCCATTTGTTCCAAAAAATCATGCATGATGTTTGCAATCACGACACATACTTCGTTCAGAAGCATGATGCTTGTGGGTTATTGGGTCTTCTTCCGGAGCAAAAACTTACAGCTGGTTTACGGATGCTTGCGTACGGGGCATCTGCAGACCAGGTGGATGAGATTGCTAGGATGGGGAAATCAACTGTCCTAGAGTGCTTGGTCAGATTTTGTGCTGCAATAGAATCACTCTACACGGCGGAATATCTCCGCAAACCCACTTGGAGGGACCTCAAAGGGCTTCTACAAAAGGCGAGGCTCGAGGTTTCCCGAGGCATGATCGGGAGCATCAATCGCATGCACTGGCAGTGGAAGAATTGTCCAACTACTTGGCAAGGAGATTATGGGAATCGAAAGGGCCAAAAAGTATCATTTTAGAGGTCAGTAGCTTCATTCGACACTTGGGTTTGGCATGCCTTTTTGGAGTTGCCGGATCTCGTAATGATCTCAATGTGCTTGGGCAATCCCGGTATTCAATGATGTCTTGAGAGGTCATTCCCAGATCACGTGTAAAATAAACAATACACAATGTCGTGGTGCGTACTACCTATCCGACGGCATTTATCCAAGGTGGACGACATTCGTCAAAACAATTCCAAATCCCCAATCGGAAAAGGATAAAAGCTTTGCTGCCTTTCAAGAGGGCTATAGAAAAGATGTCGAAAGGTGTTTTGGCATCCTACAAGCTCGTTGGGCAATTATCGAAGTGCTGCACGTATGTTTGATCAAGAGGTGCTTGAGCATCATGATGACTGCATCATCCTCCATAACATGATTGTGGAGGATGAGTATGATTATGATGCCCAGAGGTTTTTGAACCCAATCCCATGAACACACCATTAACAAGAATTTATGAGCGGCTAGTGGGACCAAATGGAGAACCAGTGGAGCACGAACCGTTGATTAGAGATGGTCGATACAACAACCCTATGATTGACCGTTATCATGAAATGCAATCTTCTTTTATTCACGAGAGACGTCAAGTTGACTTGGTCGAGCACTTATGGGAGATGAAAGGCAATCACGGTGGATGAAGTCAAGTTTAATGCTTTGTTTGAATTTATGCTTTGTTTGTGTGAGATTTGTAATGAATTAAGCTTTGTTTTTATTTATGCTTTATTTGTGTGAGATTTGTAATGAATTAAGCTTTGTTTTTATTTATGCTTTATTTGTGTGAGATTTGTAATGAATTAAGCTTTGTTTTTATTTATGCTTTGTTTGTGTGAGATTTGTAATGAATTAAGCTTTGTTTTTATTTATGCTTTCTTTGTGTGAGATTTGTAATGAATAAATTGCTATATTATTTAATGGTTCATTTATTTAATAAAAGAGAAACAATACAACAATTAATACATATGGTAACTCATTCACTACAACCTATTGGTTTTGATCATTCAACCAATCCGTGTTGCTAGGTCCATCTTCATGGAAAAGCTTTATTCTAATAACATCTCTTCGTTTTAGCTTCCAATAGGCCTTTGTTTCAGGAGAGAAATGGCTCGTATCCATGGACATGATTTTCATCTCTCTGTCCTCCTGGTCTTTTTCTTCTGCCTTTTGTGCTAGAATTGCATTTGTTTCAAGTCGGACCTTGTCAGCTTCTTGTCTTTGCATTTATCTCTCAAGTCTAAGTGCGCTATTCTTAGCAATTTGCTCTAGATATTTTACACAATCATTGTTCGAAGTGTTCCCTTTCTTTGCCTTTGCTGCCTTTGCCGCTTTTCTCCCAATAGGCCTCGGCTCACGTTCGATTGGTGAGTCTTGATCCATTGGGGAGTCCAATGGTGAATTGGTTGTCGTTGAATCGTGTAGTGGGGTCTCATTCAACACAACCGTTGGACCGGTGGAAAGAATTTTGAATCTCGCACAATTCTTCACAATGTCCCAACAATGGTGATTCATGAAACTTTTTTTGCCCCCGCCCATGGCACCGAACCACATTTGTGCTTGCATAATCTATTACAATAAATGAATTGGAAATCCAACAAAATATTAAAAAATTGGACATGGAAGAAAAGAAATATAACAATGAAAAGAATAAAATAGTCTACAATAGAAAATAACACAATTTGACATGGAAGAAAATATAGAAAAAAGGAAATGCAAACAAATATTTAAAAATTTTGACATGCAAGAAGATATATAAAAAATTTACCCTCAAGAAAATATAGAAAAAAAATGCAAGAAAATGGAAATAAAATTGTGACATTAAATTTAATAAATATTTTACCTCGTCCGAAAGATTTTGACCGCTTCTAATGTTGTCCCTTGCTTTTGCCAATGCATCTCTCCATTTCCCTAACTCTTTATTCAGCATTTTCCACCTACTAGCCAATGCCATTTCCGTACGAAGGGAACCGGATCTTTCACAAAATTCTGCATGAATTTTTCTCCACATATTTTGGGACTTCATCTCATTGCCCGTGATCGGGCAATGACCAACTTTGACCCAACACTCACACAACAAAAGATCTTCCACGGTGCTCCAAGAACCTCCGGCCGATGGAAGTGGCCATTTCTATTTGTACACAAAATAGAATTTTTGAGTAGAAAATGTTGGGTGGAAAGTACAAAATATTGAAAGGAGATGAATTTGTATGCAAATTTGGTGTAGAAAGTGAATGGGTATGGTAGGTATTTATACAAATAATTTCAAGAATTTTATTATATTTTTAAAAAATTTTGCAATTTTTTGAATTTTTAAAGGGAAAAAATGGCACTGGCTTCGGATTGTACAAAGAAAATCGATCGGAGGCTCAGGAGGCAGCCACGTGGCACATAGCCGTTGGGGAGTTCACGAACGCGCTCGTTCAAAATTTTTAACGTTGGCGCGTGCATTGCACGGGCCAACGTTAAAAAATTTGACCGAGGCGCTACCGACGTCAGCGTCGGCGTCGGTTGCCTCGAGCTTGGGCTCGGGCAAATCTTGACCGTGGGCTCGCCCGGGCTGGTGGGTCCCGCATGTAGCCTGGGCTCGGGCTTGAACGCTGGAGCTGCTGGCCTTCGATCGGGCTGCCTCCCGCCCCCTCCCCTTTAACGCTGGGCTTGCTCTTAGAAGCATGAAATCCTGAAGCGATTTAAGGTTGAGTTTTTTTATTTTTTTATTTTATAATTTTATAACTCTTAATGAGATCTATACTCTATATTGAGTAGGATATCTAGTTACATGAATATCCTTGATAGTCTCACCTATGTGAATGTGAAAGTGAGGCCGCTTTCTATGAAATTTTTTGGGAGTTATTTTCTAGAGCTTTCACTATATCAGGGTACAAGCACATGATTGAAACCTCACCTTAGTAGGGCTGTGTGTGTGGTGTTGTCAGAGATAGAGTTCAAAACTATATGTTACTCTTGTCTATTCTGAAGCTCCATCACTATGTAGAGGTTCAAGTTGAAAAACACCTTTACTTATGCATAGTCTTAGTATATGTTGCTCAATAAATTTATTCTAAAATAAACAAGTGGGGGATTGTTGAAATTAGTATATTTATTTTTAAATAAATTATTTCAATAATGACCCTAAATCACCTTTATTAGTAGGAGTTATTTTTTATTAATATGGCTGATTTCTCAACTAGTGTATCTGCTGCCTTTAAAACCCATCATTGTCTCTTTTGTGATATATTATGTATATATATCTCATATAGCTAGAAGAAAAAAGCACGACACAATAGTAGCAGCCCTTTTCCTCTTCATCTCAAGAAATTCTCTCTCTTATTTTCTAAACTGAGTTTTCTGAGCAACATAGAAAGGTGTTTGTATCGGGTCATTCCTCAGTGCAAGGAAAAACCTAAACAGTGAACCTGTTAAGTGGTAGCAAATAAAAAATTCTAAATTTTGATAATTTAATAAAGTAATTGCATTTTTTAATTTTTTATATATAAAATAGTTATTGCATTTTGCCGCTCTCTATGTATGAAGATTGAGAAAGAGAAATAAAAGAAATTAAAAATTGAAGAAAATGAAGAAGAAACTAAGAAACAAGTTGGGGGGTTACATATGTATTTTAACGGGCTGGCAAGTTATATAGGTATTTTAATGGGTTGGTGGGTTGACCCGAAACCCACCTGTTTATAAATGGGTCAGTGGCGGGTTGACCCGCTAATTTTCCGTGGGAGTTTCAAGTCGTGTCGGAAACTGCCACCCCTAGTGAACATTGGCCAAGTCTATGCTGGAATGATGTGTATTTTGGCTTATTTTGTGAACCATGGCCAACTCTATGTTGGAAACGATCTGTATTTTGCTTATTCTGTAGGGGCTTTTGTGAAATAAACTTATATACACTTTAGTTCATACCACAAAAATTACTTTTGATGAATCTTGGTCAATGAATGCAAATGAACTCAGTCTTTGCTTAATGAAATTTATGTTTCTTTTCTGGACTTCTTGCTCTCTCATCGCCATCTGGAAACTACAAAATTTTGGTTCCACAAGCCATTTCGTATCAGCCGTCCATTACCAATTTACCAATAAAAGGCTAATAACAGACCACGTCACCAAATGAGGCTGAATGAATTACGCGACGCACTCCACCTCAAAGTCAGCATACGGAGCTGAGCGAGCGAGTGTCGTCTGTTTCAGTCAAATGGCGTCGTTTTTGCACCTCCCTGCCATTTTCACACTTCCCTCTCCTCTGCGCGGAGCTTCCTTCCCAGCTCGCTCCAAGCCCAGCTCGCTTTTCGAGACCCGGTTCGTTCTCTCCTCTCTCTCTCTCCCTCCCGTCAGCTGGAACTTTGAGAGGGTTTTATTTGGTTATTGCCTTGCCTTAACAATTGGTGTTCTTCTGCTAAGAATCTTGATATCTGAATTTGGTTATGCAGGTTCACCGTCAAGTGCAGATATGCAGAGGCAAATGTGAACAAGGACGCCTTCAATTCCGTTTCCGCCTCCATAGATGTTGTGGCTGATGTTAAGCCTGAACGGGTAAGCCAAAGCCAAAGCACCACACAACTGGCAAACAATTTCACATTTAATTAGTTTATAAATCAATTTTTCGTTTTTAATTCCTCAGCTTCAGCTTCAGATATTTGTTGTGTTGGGTTTTTGTTTGTGCCTATGAATGATGTCGTATGCTTCCCTTTAGTAGGTTGTCGTATTAGGAGGCAACGGTTTTGTTGGTTCTGCTATATGCAAAGCTGCGGTGTCCAAAGGCATAGAGGTCATTGGTGTAAGCAGGTGCTGAAAACATCATTGCTTTTTCATTTGGCCTGCAGCTTTTTAATTTTGAGTTCCATTGTTTTATGTGTGAAATGTTTGCTCAATTTCACAGGTCAGGGCGTCCTACTTACTCCGGTTCATGGATAGATCAGGTTAACTGGGTGCCAGGTACATTACATTCTTCAATCTTCGTGTTTTTCAATACCTTGTTTCCCTTATAATGCAATCAATCTAAGCTTTCTGTTTTCAGGCTTATTGTCACTGCCTTAAAAAGGAATTATTGGGTTCGCTATTAGGATTTCCGAAATAGAAAAATGATATTTGTAAAAATAAAATAAAGTGACGAGGGAAGATTGCTCTTGGTGCTTCCTGGAGAATGTAGAATATAGAAGTAAAATGAGATAAAAACTGATGCATGTAAAATTGTTGACCTGGAAATTTATGATGTGTGATTGAAGTGAATATGATATAACCCTAGCTTGAGCATGATGTGGCCTTATTATATTCGTTTCAACCAAACCATTGGTTCACATTTAGAGTTATTGGTGTCATTGTTCTGAATATGTCATAACACTTGGGGAAAATCGCAATGGGGAAAATCAACACTTGTGATCTCATCTAAAGAAGGCAACTGATGATATGTTTATCCCCTTTTTGGTGTGTTCTGTGCAAGAATAGTACTGAAAACATTGATCACCTTTTCATACACTCTCAGTTTTCACTAAAACTTTGGTGGAAACTTTTAAGCGAACTCGGAGTTACTTGGGTGATTCCTAGAGATAGTACTGATCTCCTTAGTCTTAAATGAGCAGTGTCGGGAAGAAGGAAGAGAGCCCAAACCCTCTGGAGCTGTCTTATCCATGCTATTTTTTGGACTGTTTGGCTGGAGCAAAATCGAAGAATCTTTCAGAATTATAGTGGTGCGAGCATTGAAGAATTGTGGGAGAGAGTTAAATTTTGGGGATCAATGTGGGCTTCTGTTTCTGGTCATTTCAAGGATTATCATTATTCCATTATCATGAGAGATTTGAAAGCTGTCCTTTGATAAGCTCCTTATGTATCGTTTGTTCTTGTCTTGGTTTTCTTCCTGTGTTGTCTGTTGTAGTTTAGTTGTCTTTGGTCTTTTTTTCTCTGCCTCAACGAGTGCAGGTTTCTTTTCTTAGTTGTAGATCGAGGATATCTTATCCTCTTGATTATCAATATAACAGTTTCTATTCAAAAAATAATAATATGTCATAACATGTGTTACTTCAAGTTGATGACATCTTGGACTGGCTGGTTAAATGGCATGCAATTTTTGAAGTAATTCGTGTGATGCAGGAGATGTTTTCTATGTAAACTGGGATGAAGTACTTGTTGGGGCCACTGCTGTGGTTTCAACCATCGGTGGTTTTGGCAGTGAGGAACAGATGCAAAGGATCAATGGGGATGCAAATGTTGTTGCTGTAAATGCTGCAAAGGATTATGGTAGTGATGTCAATTATCACATTGCAGTAAATTGTACTCCTTTGCTTGTTTTTTTCCTTTTTTTTGCTACTTCTATTATTTGATTAACTCTTCTTGGTACTGAAGCTTCCTCCCCCTTCTCTCACTTTCCTCTCTTTTATTCATTCCCTTTTATAAGTAACCTTCTGTCTAAACTCTATTCAGCATGCTTGTTTTCTTTGCAACAAGACACTAAAAGAAATTTGTAAATAACAATTGTAGAGCTACTCATGCAATTCCCCTCCAGAGTCTTCAGTTGATATTCCTAGTTCTTTTTAGATCACTTCTATGAGTCACTGCCTTTGAAGGACCTATAAGTTTTATAAGTTTAGTTACAATTGTGGACTTCTAAGTTTTTGTTTGTTCACCAAAATAGAGAGGATGACATAGAACCCTCAAAACATTAAAGGCACCTTGCTGTGACGCTTGAATTCCCAAGAGAGTCAACACCTGTTAGGAACAGATAGAGGAAGCTTAAGAATTCTTCTCAGCAATGTTCTTTGAAAGAGGGATTAATTTGAAACAGGGAGATGGTTAAGGCTATAGAGGTTTGACTCTGGTCAAGCCGGTAGTCGAAGTGTAACTAGATATAGGAGTTCCCTAATGTGGAAGTCTGTATTTTGCTTAATGTCCGGATGTGTGTTTTCTTTCACTTGTTGTGCTACTACATCAACTCAAAAACTTTCATATAATTGTTTATTAGTGCATAGGAAGTAAAAACATATATTCCACCACTTTCCCACCGCTTTTGTTTTGATGTTCCATTGTAGGCTGCCTCTGTTTTGGTCTGCTATTGACAGCTGCCTGTATTTGGTCTTTCATTGTTTTGTTTTATACAAATGTAAGCTGTGAGTTATCTAAAAACAACTAATTGGATGCAAGGAAAATGACTAAACCAGCACATCTGCATATTAAAAATATATGGACGTCCGGACTAGAGCATAATTGTATATATATACATGCTGATTTTTTTTTTTTTTTTGAAATGCATACAACAAAATACTCATTTAGGGCACTCAACAGTGTGGCTCTGTGATCTGAACTATTCCTTTTTTAGGTTCCCCTTAAAAGATTGTCCATGCAAACGATCACCCAAATTCAGAAGTCATTTAGTCATCTAACATTAATCAATTTAATAGACTAATACATTCAAATGGCGATTTGATTTCCGATTTTGTTGATCTCTTGTGTGGATTGTCTTTGAAGGAATACTTAAAACATGAAAGGTTCAGATCATAAAACCATTTCTTGAGTGGACCCAAAAGATTAGTTTGTTCCATATTAAGTTACATACTGGTATGCATTTTGAAAATTTCTCATCATATATTCATTAATGGAACAATGATGGTCTTATTATGTATAACCTAGATGTTGTGTAATTAAAGCTACTCTTACATCTCACAATTGCGCGCAAAAGACGCTAGATATGTAACTTTTATTTTCCTCCTTTTTTCCTTGGCAGGAGTTCCCAAGTTTATCTTGATCTCAGTGCATGATTACAATCTGCCTCAATTTTTACTTTCATCTGGATACTTCACAGGAAAGAGAAAAGCTGAATCGGAGGTTCTCTCCAAATATCCCAACTCTGGTAATACCCAAGTTTTTTCTCCGTTTTTGGAAATTTTAGAAGACTAAATGTGGAACGTGTAAAATTAGTTATCAAGTATTTTGATAAAGAAGCAATGAAGATGAGTGAAAGAATAGACTTTGTTAGAAAAATGTTTTTAATTGATTGGAAAACATCATTATTTAAAGCCCTTTGGCCCATTTGTTTAAGTTGATAAAGAGTTCTCAACTAAATTGGAGCAACTGGCAACTTTGTTAATTAACTCATTGATATACCTATATAAATCATACCGACATTGTTTTCTAGCTTTACTGATTAACTAATTAAATCTACCTTCCGTCCTTATATTTTGTTGTTTCCTTTCTTTCTCCCCTAACATTTCTTTTCAATTTTAACGTCCTCAGGTATTGTGCTAAGACCTGGTTTCATATATGGGAAAAGGAGGGTGGATGGATTTGAGATTCCGTTGGATCTTATAGGAGAACCAGTGGAAAGAATTATAAGTGCTACAGAGAACTTTACCAAACCATTGAGTTCTCTTCCAGCATCCGATGTGCTCTTGGCTCCACCTGTCAGTGTTGATGATGTTGCACTTGCTGTAATCAATGGAATCAGAGATGATGACTTCTTCGGCATTTTTACTATTGCGCAAATTAAGGAAGCCGCAGAGAAGGTGAGGGTGTGATATCTTTTGACATGTAAAATTAGCAGGTAAGTAATGCAAACAGGTCTGAGTGTCACAGAACGCTGCAACCCCTGGTTGGGAAGATAAGGATAAGTTAGGTTCTGCCGTTGTAAAGACGCTCAAATTGTTTCTTAATTGAATAAAAAATGTTAGCAACAAGAATTCCTGGAACTTGCCATTAGATTTTGTTGTTCTGGTATATCGAAAATGACATGCATCGGAAAGAGGCCAGACAAGACCAGCAATCCACTAGCAGGCCAAGAGAGCCACAAAAGCACCAAAACCAGGCACTTTCAAAGAAACACAAACTACAGCAGCAAGGCAAGCCTCCTAAATGCATTCTTCGCAACTTCCAAGACCGGAGAAAGATACTAGGATTTCGAATATCGATAATGATATTCCTAGGAAGAATAATGTGGATGTTATGGCTAAGAAGGAGGATGTGGAGGAAATTATTTGTTCTTTTGACAGGGTGTTGTCACTAACTAAAGAATAACAAGATGGCCTTCCGGATGATACGACATCGATGAATGAGCAGCCCCATCTCTATTTGATAGGGATGGTACTTACTGATCAAGGTTTCAACCGTGAGGCCTTCAAACAAACCATGTTGAGGGCCTGGGGTACAATGCGAGAGGTAGGTGTGAAGGACTTGCGGGATAATCTATTCTTATTCATGTTCACAGCTATGAGTGATAAGGAGGTGGTGATACGAGGGGGGCCTTGGAATTTTGATAAAAACCTAGTCTTACTAGAAATCCCAGATAGTAATATAGCACCGAACAGAATGGTTCTTGAGAATGCTGACTTTTGGGTTCAAGCGCACAATCTGCCATTAGATAGAATGACTGCTATGATAGGACGCTAGATTGGAAATAGGTTGGGTCAATGCATTAATGTGATGGAGGGAGCAGATGGTGAATGTTTGGGTAGGTATTTGCATATTAGGGTTCGGTTGGATGTTACCAAAACTCTTCGCTGAGTGATGAAGCTGCGATTTGACCACTCTTTGGAGGAAGTAATTGAGTTCAACTATGAACAACTACCTGATTTTTGTTATGCTTGTGGGAGGATTGGCCATGTCGTCAAGGAGTGCAAATTTGTGAGTGCCGTGGAGAAGGAAGCAAAAGATATGCCTTATGGTTCCTGGTTACATTCGAAATTTGAGGTGGGGAGGGGAGAACTATTAGCCCAAGGAAGAAGGAGATTGTGCATGAGTGGATGTGGGGTCTAGAGGCGGGCAACATGGGATTTACTTTAAACATAAGGCACGTGGTACTGGTGCTTCAGTTACAATTGAGGATGATTTAGTTGAGAATGCATCTTTGGCAAACAAATTGAAGTCTAAGAGGGGGTGGTGAAGGGGGGAGTAAATTCACAATCAGTGAAGGGGAATTCATTGGTTGAGAAATTTGAGGAGGCAGCTCGCCGCCGAAAGGGGGAATAAGACGAAATTCAACAAGCGATGCACGAGGCAGCTTGGGTGGCAGCATAAGTAGTAGCTGTTGATATGCCATCAACCAAACCCAACATTGTGAGTGATCAAAAAAATAGAAGGGGAGATGATATGCAAAGTAAGGGAGATGAAGCTATGTTGATAAATCAGAAAGACAGTAAAAAGGTGATATCGGATCCCCTTCAAAAGACAATGTTAAGACGGTGGCAGATTGTTTTCATAAGATATTGGGTAGCTTAAAAAATAATGAGGACAACATTGTAAAAGGAATAGCACAAGCTGATGCAGAGAAGGGAATGAAACTTGTACCTGAGAAAGTGGAATTAACAGAGATGGCGATTGACAATGTAAATAGTTCTGAAACGATGGGAAAGGAATTGCTTAAAGCAGGTGGAGGGAGATCGAAGCGCAAGGCACAACTGGTGAAACATATTGGAGAAAATACAAGTATTGGGCTTGATAACAACGTGGGAACGAAAGGGGTAAAAGAAAATGGGAGGAAAAGGATGCTACTGATACATTTGAAACAAAAAAGTGAAGATAGAAAATAAGGTTAAAATTGTTGAGATAGAACACGTGGTGGGACCAGCGGGATTGGTCGACCATGAACAATGAGAATTTTAAGTTGGAACGTCCAGGGTTTCGAGACCCCTGGGACGTTCCATTCTCTCAAACATATCTTCAGGGAGAAAAAACCCGAGCTGGTATTCCTTATGGAAACACGGATGACAAGGGCTCAAATGGAGAAAAGACAATTTCAATGTGGTATGACAGGTGGAATTTATGTGGGAAGAGTGGGGTTGGGCAGGGACAGACCGTCCCTTTGGTTAACATGGGCTATAGCCAAGGCTGTTCTTTTTTTCTTTTTTTCTTTTTATAATATAAAATAACAAACCTAGCACACCTACCTCAAGTTCCAATCAACATAAATGGACCCTAGCTGTGCGCTGACTTGGTGAAACAATGAACTTCTTTGTTTTGAGAACAAATAAACAATTAACCTTAAAAAACTTTAATTAAAAACCACATTTACCCATCAAATTTTTGTTTAAATTAAAACCACACCCCCTTCCGCAGCTTTAATATTGTAACAATAACATCAATAAGAATTTTGAGACAAAGAAACAAGTAATACATCAGCTCCAAAAAAAAAAGTAATAAATGTTATATTTTTTTAGATGTAATAAATGTTATCTTTTATCTCCTTATACCATTTATGAATCAAAAATTTGTTTCCCAAATTTGATTTTTTTAAAGTTAAATGTTCAAGAAAATAAATTACGATGATATAAACTAAAATTAAATTAAGAAAAAAATTAAACATAAAATTATTTTAGAGTTAAATCATTTTTAAACAATTAATAAAGTTGAGTATGAGATATACATGAATAGTTCTATTTTAGATCGGGAAATTTTCGGTTTGAGTTATCTAGCATTAGAGATGGACTTAATAGGTTTATACGCAAAGTAAATTTAGCCCACCCCATTTTGAAATCCTGGGTCCGTCCCTTGGGTTGGGGGAGGCTTATTATTGATGTGGACGGCTGGTTGGAAGGTGAATTTGTTATCATACTAGACATGTCATATACATGTATCAGTTAAAACCCCGAATAATTATTTGCTTATTTGACAGGTTTTTACGGGCATCTAGAAATCCAAAATCAAAGATTTTCTTGGGAATTGCTTCAACGTCTCTCACAGTCAGTGTATGGTCCTTAGCTTGTCATCGAAGACTTCAATGAAATCCTTGACGGCTTCAAAGAAAAAAGGGTTGAGAGATCGCCCAACATATTAAATGAACTCTTTTCGCCAAGCCTTGGTGGATTGTGACTTGTGTAGTGTCCCATACCAAGGATATCCTTTCACCTGGGCTTGAACATATCTGAGTGGGGATACAGTGGAAGAAAGGTTGGACATGTGTGTGATTAATGGGAGATTTAGTGCGGATTTTGGTCATATCCTGACATATCATTTAGTAGTGTTGGGGTCAAATCATTATCCGATGCTTATCGAATTATTGAAAGAAACCCCCCTAGTGGAGGCAAAGGAAAAAAGAAGATTTCAATTTGAACAAATCTGGACACTTGAGGAAGGTTGTGAAGATATTATTCATGAGGCTTGGGTTTCAACTGGTGTTATAGGATGTGTGAAGAAGGGGCGTAAGAATTGTGCAAGGAAGTTGGCAGAATGGAATAAATTAACCTTTGGGCATGTGCGATGCGACTTGTTGCTGTCCATAAGGAACTAGAGGTTTTATAGGGGAGAATGGGACAAGATCAAGTGTTGCTAAAGAAAAAGTAGAAAGGATCATTGCTGTTGTACTCGAGAAAGATGAGGTAATGTGGAGGCAGCGTTCCAGGATTGCTTGGTTAATGGAATGCGACAAAAACACCAGGTTTTTTCACGAAAGAGCCAACACAAGGGAACGGAAAATACAATAAAGGGTTTGTATGAAGAAGATAAAATTTGGCAAACACATAAGCAAGTTATTGGTTCGATGTTTTGTAATTTTTTCAATAATTTATTTTCTACTTCAGGTGGTAGGGGAATGGAGAGAGTCTTGGAGGTGATTGAGCCAAAGGTGATGCAGCAGATGAATTACCAATTACTCCAACCTTTTACTAGAGCGGATGTGGAGACTGCATTATTTCACATGTATCCTATAAAGGCACCAGGACATGATGGAATGCCGGCTCTTTTTTATCAATGCTATGGCACATTGTAGGGGACGAGGTATCACGCAAGTGCTTGCAGATATTGAATGGAGAAAGCAAAGGTCCAAGAATTTAAACTTGTCATGGCGAAGGCCTATGATTGAGTAGAGTGGTCTTTTTTGCAAGCAATGATGTTGAGATTGGGGTTTGATTCATAGTGGGTACAACGGATAATGGACTGTTTAACAACAGTCATTTTTTGGGTGCTATGGAAAGGTAATCCATTAGGGCATGTTATTCCTCGAGAGAGGGTTAAGACAAGGTTGCCCTCTCTCACCATACTTATTTTTAATGTGTGCTGAAGGCTTTTCAAGGCTGTTGTAGAATGCTGAAAGGATAGGGAGTTTGCGTGGGATTTGAATTGCTAATGGAGCTCGATCGGTCAGTCATTTATTCTTTGTTGACGATAGCATTCTCTTTTTGGATGTAACCAAAGAGTCATGTGAAGCAATGAAGAATATATTTCAAGTGTATGAGGAGGCTTCGGGCAGAAGATCAATTTCACAAAGTCGGCTTTAACTTTGAGCCCAAATGCTACTGCCATTGAAAAATAAATAGTCTTGGATTTACTGGAAATTCTGTTGGTGTCTTGCCATGAAAAATATTTAGGTTTGCCTATGGTGACGGGCAGGGGAAGAAATCAGATTTTCTGGACTGTCAAAGATCGAATAGGAAAATGAATTAGTGGGTGGAAGGAAAAGCTCTTATTTAGAGTTGGTAAAGAGATCCTGATTAAAGTTGTGTTGTAGGCTATGCCCACCTACTCGATGAGCTGCTTTCGGATGCCTAAGGGGATGTGTAAGGAACTTTATGGCATGATGACTAAATTCTAGTGGTCTAAGAGTAAGAATATGCGAGGTATTCATTGGACTAAATGGGAAACATTATGTGTGAGCAAACATATTAGAGGATTGGGATTTAGAGACCTTGAGGCTTTTAATCAAGCTCTCCTTGCAAAACAAAGTTGGAGATGATTTTTTAATTGTGAGCAAGTAGATGATTTTCTGCATTGTAATTTTCTAGAAACTGGGGAGGGGTATCGACCCCATGTATTTGGAGTTCGTTGATATGGGGGAAGGATTTGTTGAAGGCAGGTTTGCGGTGGAGAGTGGGAAATGGTGAAGATATACAGGTTTATCAAATCGTTGGGTGCCTTTACCAATGAATTTCAAGATTATCTCAATGCCACAATTTGACACTTCTATGAAAGTATGTGAGCTGTTTACTGTAGCAGGACAATGACATGAGGAGCTACTAAAAGCTAATTTTTGGGAACAGGAAGTGGAGGCTATTCTCCAAATTCCATTGGCTTCAAATAATAGAGAGGGCAAATTAATTTGGCACTATGATCGAAGCTGCAAATACTCAGTCAGAAGTGGTTATATGGTTGCATGCATGAAGAAGCAGCGGGAAAATGGCATGGAAGGTTCCTCGATACAAGATGGAAAATTGTTATGGAAAAAATTGTGGAGTTTGCAGGTGCCTGATAAGATCAAATTCTTTCTATGGAGATGTATATGGGGGCTTTTTTCCTAGCAGACAAAATCTTTACCATAGGAAGATCTTGAATTCTCCAATATGTCCACGTTGTGGGAAGAAAGTGGAGTCAGTTATTCATGCAATATGGGCTTGTAATGAAGTGAAAGCAATATGGTCTTTTTCACACTAGAGTGCAAGTCGACATGAGTGGAGAATTATATCTTTCAATGAACTTTGGCAAGCTGTGATTGCGGTCTCAAGTAAAGAGGAGTTGGATCTTTTTGCCTTTTTGTGCTGGGATATTTGGAATGAAAAAAACAATCTGTTGTTTCAAGGACGAAGTCTTGAGAGTGTATCAGTGTTTAATAAAGCTTTGGCCACTCAAACAGAGTTTTACTCAGTAAAAATTGCTCTTAGATGCTCCAACAGTAGCCAAGGGCCCGGCCAGAGTTCGGCTAATTGGCACGCCCCATTGGATGGTCAGTACAAAATTAATGTTGATAGGGCTACCAAACTTGCTGGGTTAGTGAGGGGAGTTGGAGCAATGATTCGCAATGGTAATTGGAAGTTTGGCTGCTTGTTCTCGACAAGTGGTTGGACATTTTAGTGCCCAAGCTATGGAACTAATTGCTGCAAAGGAAGGTATTCAGTTTGCATACGATCTTGGCTTTCAAGACATTGTGCTCGAGATGGATGCGCAAGGGGTGGTAGATAGAATCAATTCTAATGAAGAGTGTGTTGAAGGAGATGCGGGGGTGGTTTAGATCTTTCTTGTGTAATTGGCAACCACGAGATGGTAACAAGGTTGCCCATAAGCTGGCTCAATATGGCTTTAGGAATGATGGCTTTTCCACATTGACTGAGGACTGAGGATGACCCAGAAGATTGATTGATTTATTACACTAAAACAGTTATGAAATATGACAATTTAATTAACGGTGGAAAATCAAGTTGATGTGACACTAGAGCATCCGATTTCACCATAACCAATTCCACTTAATTTTTATAGCCAATTAATCATAATTACTACTGTTTGAGCAAAATTTCATACGAGGAATATTCGCATGTAGATTCTTTGACCCTTGAACTTCCTTCTCCCGATCCTGCGAAATAAACCCGAGTAAGTAGACTACACCAGGGTGTTGGCCAAAGGCCCTTTGATGCCTAAGTTAATTCGATTGGATCTTGAAAAAGGTACGACACCAAAACCAAAACACCAACAACAACACCAACACCAAAACAATATAAAATGTCGTTTCACATTAAACATTGTTTTATAGCTAAATACACCAATCACAACAATATATATTTATGTGGTTATTCACGCATGAATTCCCACCATACACCCACAACATATGTTATATGGTTCAACACCAAAATATCCAATAAAAATCAATTTAAAACAAAATAGGTTTCACTTACCTCATAAACCATTGACGAACAAGTTCATGTGCTTTAAATCAATTAAAACATTTGTAACGACCCTGACCCAAAATTAAAGGAAATTAATTAAATTAATTGAATTAAACAAATAAAGAATTAAAAAGGAATTTAAAATGAATTAAAAGGATTAAAATAATGAAAATTGAAATTAATTAAGAATTTAATTAATTAAAGGGCATTTTGGTCAACTTAATTTTCGGACGACAATTTGGCGAAGCGGGTTGCGCCATTGCGTCCGGCACGTCAACGAGTCCGGGACGTGCGGCACGATCAATTTGGCTAACAAACGATAAAGTGGAATATTTTAATATTTTAAAAAGGGATAAAAAAACAAAAGGAAATTTCGATTGGTCAACCCCAATCTCTCTCTCTCTCTCTCTCTCTCTCTCTCTCTCTCCCTCGGACCCGTTTCCCCCATTTCAAACAGCCGGTGGCTGTCTCTGGTATCGGCGCCACCACCGCCACCACCTGGTCGGGACCACTCCCAAAAGATCGGCCACCTCGTCCGGTCCCATCCCCGGTAGCCCAGTAGTCCCGGTAGTCGTGTGTCGCCGAATTTCACGAAAAACAGCCGGTTTCTGCTCAAACTTCGCCGGCCGTGCGGTGGTTTCCGGCCACCATTTCTTGCGATCCAGGTGAGCTTTCTTCTCCCCTTGAACCCTCTAACTGCTTTCGAACTTGGAATCGATCGTTTTGGCCGCGAAACGATCGGATCAAAACTTCGCTTTGGCGAATTCTTGTCGACGGTTTGGCCGAATCCGGCCGGTTCTCTGCGGTTCTCACCGGTTCTGAGCTCCTCTCGGGACAGTGGTTCGAACCTGGTGGGTGGTGTCGGCCGGTGTGAAGTTTTGTCGTCGGCCGAATCGCTCTACACACCCATCACGCTGCCGGCGCGTGTGGCGGCGCTGCGTGGCGGCTGTGTGGCGGCGGTTCTCCATCCCCGTGCGATCCTCGTGTTGTTGTGAACGCGTACGTATATTCGGATTTCGATTCGGACGTCGTTTGGACCTCGAACCATTGTGCGCCTATTATGCGTTACGTGGGTTCGACGTGTTCGACCGTTGGATCGAAACCGAATTCACGTATGTTGTTCCCGTATTTCTAAGAACGTGTAGGATTTGACGGATCATGATTCGAGCCGGATGCTCGGATCAATGACTTCAAGTTTGAGTTAAGCGTAATCGTGCGATCGTGCGATCGTGAGAAATCCGACCGTCCGATCGTGACCAAACTTTTGGGACGTGTTCTCTAAGCCGTAGTGAGCCTATAGGAACTTTCGGATCTAAGTTTGGAGGTCATGGGACCCACGGGCCCGGTTTGACCTATTCCGTAAGTTTGACCAAGTTTGACCAGGGTTGACCGAGCGTCTCCCGAGGTCGTCTCGTCTCCTAACGAACGTCGTTGACCTTAGAATTCCTTGTACGACGTTTTGGTACACTTTTGTCGGGTTTGGTTAAGGTTGACTTTTAAGGTTATCGCTTGGCCCGGTTGTTAACCTTAATCCTCGTGTTCTTGAATTAGGTTCTCAAGCGCTTCGTGATCCTCGTGTGGAATCCTTTTCGGGTTGGGCAGCGAGGGACCAACGGTGAGTGGACTTTGTTTTCAAACGAGCATGCTTTTAAAGAATTGAATGTGATGAATGTAAATGAGATTTAAATATTGTTTTGAATCTTGGTTTGATCTTTGGTTGAATTTATTATGATTGTTTTGGTATTTGAGTTTTATATTTGATTTGGATTGCCGGTTTGGTTGTGGAGCCCTGTTGGCTATATTTTAGTATTATGCTTATATTTAAGTATTGATTTTGGGACGAGTCAAGCGTCCGGTAGTATTTATGTTTGGATTGGAGTACGGTGGAGTTTATTGGATTTTCCGTACGAGTTTTATTTAATATTTAAGTTTATGGTTTCGTTGGGTTCCGGACTTTATTATTTTATTATTACGTATGTTGTGGTTTATACTTTTAACCTTTGGAATTTATACTTTATATATTTTCGGAAACTTATATATCTACTTTGACTATATAAATATACCTACATTTGAATTGAGTATTTGGGCGGTAAGTTTTGGACGCTAGTATAGTCCGGTTGTTTATGTATTTGGTTTTGGTATTTAAACCTTATTGTTTAGGTTCATGCTAATACTTTGACTATATATATATATATGTGTATATATATATATATATACATATAGATCAAGTTGGAAGGATCATGTCGGATTATTGAGGCTATCGAGAATACATGTCGGATAAATGGGGCTATCGGAAATATATGTCGGATTATCGGGAATTGATCTTATGTATATATATATATATATGTATATATATATCTACTTTGAATGTATATTGTATATATTCCTCTACTTTGAAAATAATTATATTTATCTACTTTGAATATATATTATATATATATATATATATATATATATATATATATATCTACTTTGAAAATAGGTATGTATATCCACTTTGATTATATATATATAAATATATATCTACTTTGAGTATATAAGTATATCTACTTTGATTTGGAGTTTTCGAACATATATGTATACGGTTTGGACTTTCGGCTATATTTTATTGTACCACTATTTATGTTGTTTTTAAAGCATGAATTTCAGGGTTGTCGATTACGTGGGAATTTCAAATGCTTGAGTTTGAGTTATCATATTTTAAAGGATAATTATGTTTTGTATATATATATATATATATTTGTATATGTATATATATACGTGTATATTTTGAATAATACGTTTCGGGTTTGACTTTATATTTTTAAAGAGTAGTACCTACTATGTTTTGAAGCATATGTTTGACTTGGGTTTTGAATACTATTTAATTGTGCATTTTTCCGTGATCTGATATTTTATTGGTTTTTGGATTTGTTATATCGTCGTTTGATGCTTGTGTCTATTTTTAACTATAGAATTGTATGTTTGGGACGGTGATGTCCTTATTTGAGTAATTGGTGTTATTGGTTTCGTTATATGTATATTTGTTTTGGTGCGTGATATTTTGGGGATGGGTGCATGTGTTTTATTGGTATGTGGTTTTTCGTGTGGTGTTGGTTTGAGTGCAGTTGCCTTTGTGTTATGTACCTCCCCTATTATTGTTGGTGACTATGGTTTGGAGTTTGGTTCGATCCGGTGCATACCTTAACGGGGTGTAGCCGTAGACCCTTGATTGGGTAGTCTGCGCGTATGACTAGTTCGGACGCATGGTTATTGAGGACTCGCCATGCGGGCCGGGAGCTTAGTCCCGATTGGACGGCTCGACCACAGGCACGAGGCCATTGCGATGCTGTCCGATGTCTAGTTATCCTGGGCATGAGACCATCGTGAATGTTGTCCGGTGTCCAGTTAAACAATCCCCTGTTGGATTGTTTCCCACAGTACTTGTTGTGGTGTCGAGGTTATATATTATATCTATACGCGTGTGTTAGTACCTTCGTATTCTTATTTTCTTTCGGTGAGGATACTTCCTCGCTTGCAGTGCCTACGGGCATGCGGTTGTTTTGAGTGTGGGGAAGAAAGGGTTAAAGTCTTTTAAAGTGTTTTTATTTTACCTTGTGGTGGTTTTGAAATTCTTGAATTTATCTTGGTCTTTGGACCTTTTACGTTGGTTTGTCTTTTGGAAACTTTATTTTATTCTTATGCTTTTGATTTTCAAGTTCTTTCCGTTTTTAATTATATTTTTGTCTTCGCGGTTTAGTTTTGAGAGGTTTTGCCTCGGGTAAAGACAAAGGCTTGGTCTGGTTTTATCCTTCGAATTATTTTGAGATATTGGTTTTTAAATCAATTTTATATACAACGGATTTTAAGTGCATGGTTTACATGGTTTTGAAACGGCGGGGTTAGTATGTTGTTTTGACCTACTAAACTTTGTTTTGTCCACTCACACTTTTCCGTTTTGCGCCCCCCAGGCCCTAGTCGTGCTACTGTACCTTCCGGCCGAGCGCTTCTCTTCTCGAGCGTCGACTTAATTGTAGGACTTCGTGTCCCTTCTCTTAACTTTAAATTTCTGCTGTTAAACTTGAATACTCTTAGTTGCTCTGTTATTGCCCAGTAGGGTCAAACTTGTTGGCCAAAGGCTTGTTATGTATTTATTGCATGCTGGCAGTTGGTTGTACTTATTCTGCTGTTTTTGAACAGGTTGGAACTGTTGGGTTTGTGTGTTTTTCTGGGGAGACTCTGCCCGTTTTCCGGCAGAAGTCTTGACCCATTTGTGTGTTTGTCTCGGGAAGAGGGATTCTGTAGTATGTGGGCCCGACATCAGGTGGATGTCGGTTGATCACAGGGTCCGGGTCAGGTTCCGGGGTGGAATCCGGGTCGGGTCCTGTCAACATTTTATAAAATAAAAAACAATATGTTAATTATAGCCGTTAACATTATCGGAACCATATTATAATAAATATAATATTTTGTGATTTTACTCACGATCTAGATTGTATTACTCACATCTCATCCAAGTTGTGTAACTTTGACAACTCAACGAATCCACAATCTCAACGAGCAACTCTGGCTCCACGAAAACCTAAGCAAAGTACACAACTCAACTTAGAATATTTAAACTCCAAAATTCAATAATAATTAAGCTCCAGCTCATCTCCACTCATCATGCATTTGCACGCAAAATGAGGTACACATCACTCGAGATGCACTTCACCTGTGACTAGGCAAAGTCACCAACAACTCCAAAATGGCGCGACCAACAACATCGTCAACCTTAACTTCAATCTCGCGCAAATCAGAGATTTCGTACCAAAATGAGGAACATGCCATTCAGACCAACCCGCGGTCCGAAGCGATCAATTATTGTCCATAACACTCCAAAACTGCAGCTCAAAATAGGACCAATGACACCCATTGTCGAAAAAGTCACTATTTGGGTCCCATGGGTCCCAACCGTCCAACCGACACTCCAAAAATCTGCCTCGATCCAGACATCACCCTGCATTAATTTGGGCTCGATCCAACGGTCGGATCATCTTGATCGCATGATCATGCACGATAGAATGACGATAGCTAGCCTTAACTTTAAAACACAACAACTTAAGATCGGAACTTGCGATTACCAATCCTTCTGTACCTACAGACTCCTCACAACACTAGCTACAACATATATAAAATTGGAGATAATCGAACGGTCCCTTCATCTTCGATCAAGCGGTCCAGATTTGTGAGGCTCAGATAGTCGGTCAAGCGACGAAATCTTGCAAAACGGAGCACACCACCATGCTCAAGACCTCGAGGACTACAAACTATGTTGAACTCAGACACAACACCACCACCATGCGCCGTCACCGCCATGGTGGTTCGGGTACTATTCCGGCGACGAAAAAAGCTTAGAATTGCTAGTCCAAAACTACACTACCTTAACGAACTTGACGAGATAAACAACTTTAATTCTTGGGCTTACCTCAAAATCGTGACGGAAGTAGATCAAAACCACGATTGAAGTTTCGAATTTGAATCGCCGGTCCAAAACTACACTACTTGAAAGTTTATCTGAATCAACCTCTAAAGTGGTCAAATCGCCATCCAAAGTTATTGGTTTTCACTGTGCATGAACGAACGTCACAGTGTCCTCACGCCTTCATGGCTGATCTAATCACCGTGATTCCAATTGGGTTATGTTCATGGGTTTTTCCTCTTCCAAACTGGGTTGGGGTGGTTGAACACCTCTTCCGGTAGCCGCCGCCGCAGCCGTCGGAAATTGACTCTCGGCGAACTCTCAAACCTCCAGGGATGAAAATGAAATTTCTGGGTTTAAACAGTGCCCCTCTGTAATTTATAGACAAAAATATTTATTGTTTGAACCCCCATAAACTTCAAATTAGAATTTCTCCATCGTTTTAACTCTGATTCACAAACCGTTTGCTCCCACGTGTTTGTGAGATCTAGCTCTATTTTTCTAGGCCAAAATTATAATTTCATCACTTTACTTTCTTGAATGTTCATTGAAAAATCATTAAATTAAACATAAGGACATTTTAGTCCAAATTGAGATTAAACACTTGTAAATCTATTATTCCCACACCAAACAAATTGATAAATTGCCCACACATTGAATTAACCTTGTATGATTTTTTGAAACATGAATAACAACAAAATCCCAATTCTGAGGTTATTATAGAGAGTGATTGTGAGTTTAGACTTCCGTTATGTGTAATAAACTCTGAGGAACAAATATGTAATCGGTTGAAGTTTCAATTTATTATGTAACTGTTGGAATTTAATACTTGCACTACTACAAAAATCGAAATAGACGTCGGTAAAATGACGACGGACAAAATAAATACCGTCGTTAAATTTTAAACGACGACGGTAATATAAAAACCGACGTGGATCAGAAACTAAAACACCTAAAAATTGGAAATTCATTTGGGCATTTTTAAAACACGACGCATAAAACTTTAAAAGCGTCGTCTTATTAAACATGCCATTTCGATAAGAAAAAAGACAACAAATAAACAACGATGGTATGTGTAAATATACCGACGTAGTAATTATAGACGACGTTTTACATATAATACCGCCGTTTTGAACATCCAATGAACACGACGGTAATTGTATTATTAGAGACGTATCAAGTACTATTTAATACGACCGTAATTTTATAATTACCGACATGTAAAGGTAATTAAGCACGTCCGTTTTTTATTATTTTACGCCGTATTATACATTGGATTACGACAGTACTTATAAATAAAAGGTGGTGGTAAACAGTTACCACGTCGTCATAATATAATATAACGTCGTGGTTTTTCAGATAATACGATCGTTTCTATAAATTATATCGCCGTTGCAAATCATTTTAACGTCGTTTATATTAATTATACCGTCGTTGTTATTTAAAATAAAGCGCGACAACAAAAGTCGAAATAAACGTCAAGTATAACGACGACGGAAAACATAAATACCGTCGTTGTAGGTTTCAAATTGAAACTTTCGAACTGAAACGTCTCGCTTTATCTGCGAATTGGAGACTCAAACGGCGGCTTTTAGGTTTCCAAGTCGAAATAAAGGCCCTTTTCGGTTTCCAAGTCTTAATTAAGTCACTTTTAGTTTTCCAATTCTAAATATTTCTTTTAAATTGTAGTTTTTATTCCAAACGTTCAGTCTGAATTCTCACATCTCCGAATGGTTTCAGTCATGCAAGATGTCTCTCTTGGGAACTCAGTTGTGTTTTTGCACCAAACCAATCTAAGAACTTCGGTTTGGTTCAAAACAACAACTGAGTTCCCCGTAAAGATTAAAAATTTTGTTTCTTGTTTAACACAAATTTCTATTTCTCTGTTGTTTTTGTATTTAAGACGCCGGTTTTGTAACTAACTCGACGTAGTATAGGTTTATAACGCCCTATTATTTAAAAACCGTCGTGTATATTTTAATTTATACACGGTTTAATTTTACTTTCCGTCGTTTATATCCAAGTTAGAGGCAATCCAAATAAGTTTATAAATGTATCTCTAACTAAAACTTGCTTTTTTTTTTAATCTTGGTTTTGCAATTGCAAGAAGGCAACGCTAGCTCATACCCACACAAGAACAAATTGAAGAAATTCGGATCGAATTATAGTTTAATGAAACAAATTATTTTGTATGTATAGGAATGAAGATTGGTAAATATTTTGTATGGATATATAGGAATGAAGATTGGTAAATATTTTGTATGTAATTATTATTGATCTTCAAGTTTTATGAAACAAATTATTCTTGAGTATATTTATTGTTCACAAAGCATTATATATGGTTGTTTTTTTAGCAAGAAAAAATCGCTGCGAGAGAACCATTGGAAGCAAGAAAAAAATATAAAAATGTAAAATTACTAAATCTTTGGATATATAAACGACAGTTCTTTCAAATAAACCGTCGTCTTTACATTAATAGACGACAATTCTATCACAAACCGACTTCTTTACATATAATAGACGACAGTTCTTTCATAAAAATTGTCGTCTTTATAAATAATAGACGACATGTTTTCATAAAAACTGACGTTTTTAAATATAATAGACGCATTATTAACATACGTATCAAGTGCTTTTTAATACGACCGTAATTTTATAATTACCGACATGTAAAGGTAATTAACCACGTCTGTTTTTTATTATTTTACGCCGTATTAGATATTAGACTACGACAGTTCTTATAAATAAAAGGTGGTGGTAAATCATTACTACGGCGTTATAATATAATATAACGACGTGGTTGTTCAGATAATAGGACAGTTCTATTAATTATATCGCCGTTGTAAATCATTTTCACGTCGTTTATATTAATTATACCGTCGTTGTTGTTTAAAACAAGCGCGACAACAAAAGTCCGAATAAAGCGTCGATACAACGACGACGGTAAACCTAAATACCGTCGTTGTAATTTTCAATTTGAAACTTTCGAAATGAATCGGCCGCTTTATCTGCCAAATTGGGAAATGAAACGGCGGCTTTTAGGTTTCCAAGTCGAAATAAAGGCCCTTTTCGGTTTCCAAGTCTTAATAAAGTCACTTTTAGTTTTCCAATTCTAAATAATTCGTTTAAATTACTGTTTTTATTCCTAACGTTACGTATATCTCAATTCTCACCTCTAATGCAAGAATATCTTTCTTGCGAACTCAGTTTTGTTGTACACCCAACCCATCTAAGAACTTCGGTTGGGTGTAAAACAAGAACTGAGTTCTCAAGTAGGATTGTATATTTAGTTTCTTGTTAGCACAAATTTCTATTTCTCCGAAGTTTTTTTATTTAAGACGTCGGTTTTGTAAATAATCGACGTAGTATATGTTTATAACGTCCGTATTATTTAAAAACCGTCGTGTATATTTTAATTTATACGTCGTTTTTATTTTACTTTCCGTCGTCTTTAAAAACGCGGTCTTTTGAAAAATTTGACCGCGAAATGTAATTTTTTCAATTTTTCCTAAACCCTATATATATAACATTTCGCTATCTTTCTTCAACTCATATTCTGACCTTAAGTTTTCTTTCTCCATCAGTTGCTCCAAGTCGAGGTACATTTCATTCCGGCTGCTCATATTCTAATCTTTCATTCCGGTTTTCAGTTTCTCAAGTCGGAGGAAATCCAAATAAGTTATGCTCCCCACTTCGGCTTTTGTTTCTTGTTTCTTTTTTTAATCCTGTTAAATGTATCTCTAACTAAAACTTGCTTCCTTTTTTAATCCTGTTTTGCGATTGCAAGAAGGCAACGGTAACTCATACACACAAGAACAAATTGATGAAATTCGGATCGTTGTAGAGATATATAGTTTAATATTATGGATATGATATTTTGTATAGATATATAGGACTGAATATTGATATTTTGTAATTATTATTGAATATTCAAGTTTTATGAAACAAATTATTCTTCTAGATTCATAGGAAGATGGATTATTTGGAGCTGAATTTATTGTTCACAAAGCATTATGGTTGTTTTTTTAGCTAAAATCGTTGTAGAGAACAATTGGAAGCAAGGAAAAAAAAGGTAAAATGTAAAAATAAAACATCTTTGGATATAATAAACCTCAGTTCTTTCAAAAAAACCATCGTCTTTACATCAATAGACGACTATTCTATCACAAAACCGTCTTCTTTACATATAATAGACGACATTTTTTTCATAACAACCGTCGTATTTACATATAATAGACGACTGTTATTTCATAATAGACGACATATTTCACAATAATAGACGACTGTTATTTCATAACAACCGTCGTATTTACATATAATAGACGACTGTTATTACAAACCGTCGTCTTTACTTATAATACACGTCATTTTTTTTATAAAAACACGTCGTCTTTAAATTAATAGACGTCGGTTTTTAGTAAAAGCGTCGTTTTTATATATAATATAGACGACGGTATTTTACCGTCGTGGTTTTATGTATAAAAGATGTCGGTCGATTCCTCGACGGTTGAGAAAGTAAATTTACGACGGTAAATTACCGTCGTCTATTGCGATTTTTGTAGTAGTGTTGACTCCAAAGAGTTGAGTTTGTATTGACATTGTGGTTCGGAACAGGCGGTATTGTATTATTTGTTAAAGAAAAAAATTCCTTGTACACTTGTTGAAGTTTCCGAACTTCACGTCCCGGATTGATTTATTTGTAATAACTTAATAGGTTATTTCTAGTTGAAAATTTGGGGCGTGACATAAACAGTGTTGGGTCAAAACATAAGATTGTTGGTTTCAAATAAAATGACGCTTAAACATATGTATTACATGTCACTTGCGACATCATTTGAGACTCAAATCTGGTGTACAAATTTGGTTTCCTAGCAACAACTTTATTTATTTATTCATCTATGAAAAATCTGAACTCTTTTGAAAAAATAATTATAATAAACTCTTGAAAGTTGAAACCAAGCAAGAAACGTGATAAACTGCTAATTGCAGAAAAGATTAGCTCCACAATCGAGATCAACTTTGAAAAACTTATAAGCATTTTAATTGCCACTATGCAATGATCCCTACTCCAAGTAACAAAATTAAACAGACAATGAATTAGTTTACTGCTCAAATTAACTACACTCAATAGGAAGTGTCGAGTCCAAACTTTTGTAAAATGAAGATGGCATTGCATCACCGAATAAGTGATTAGTGGAGAAAATCAAGGATCTCAGCTTTAAGCTACTGTGTGTGCGACTTTATTATCAGGCTTGTAACCTGCCCCTGAGAGGAGTTATCGTTTTTTCGGCCCTATGGGTTGAATGGGCCTAACCGAGGCCCTACTCAAGGCCTAAATTTTTTTAGACTCATGGGAAGGCGAATGGGCTAAGACTGTATGGCCATATCAAATGGGCCACTCTTATGACATTTTTGGATTCAAATGCGCCAATATATAAAATATTATATTCGTAAATTTTAAATTTACCCTTGCATCAAATTACATGCAAGCTTTATTTTAATTCTTTCAATTATTTTAACATAATTAATATTAGTTTACCTTTATAAGGATATTAATTAATTAACTTGAATAGGCAGGCGGGGCTGTGTAAGAGTTTACAAATCATGACCCATACACTACCCTTTACACAATAGGCTGAGTTGATATGTCCATATACCAGATCCAACGGATCGGGCCAGCCCAAGCACGGCACGATCAGCATAAGTAAGGCCCGGCACGGCACGGCCCTTATCTTTGGGCCGTGCTAGGATGAGGTAATTAGGTCTAATGGACGGGCCCAAGACATCCCGTTTGACACCTCTACTCTATAACTTGAAAAATAAGGTCAGGTTTGACATGTCACCTTATATTACGGTCTAATTTTCAACATGAACATCCAATTCCTTGTAAGTTATAAAGTGAACGTGGGTGCCAACGATCTAGTTCAATGGAAAAGGTCTCGACTTGCAGATTACTGGTCTATGGTTCCATTCCCATGATACCTTGATAGTGTGTGAAAAAACCTCAGTCCTACAATATCGCTTGTATAAGAAAAATAAAGGGAATGCCGGTGATATATGTTTTCGAAGTGAGGGAAAAATACCTTGTTTAGTAGTGTCCTTGTGAACCCCAATGCTCCATCGAATGGAGGTTCAAATACCATTTCTAGAGGTGTCTCATTTCGCGTCTACAAGCTGAACGAAGGCTTGAATACCTTGCAGAGAAAAAGCTCATAAAATATTATGTTTACGGCATTCTGGCTCTCTATTTGTACTTTAGAAGTTACTAGATTAATGATTTTTCTTGGTTGTTGTTGAAGGTTATAAACAGAACATTTCTATTTTACATGTCCCAAAAAAGAAAAACAGTAGCATGGGGTTGTTCATTGGATCTTAGAAGTCCTGTTATATCTTGATTTAGTGTTACTAAATTTGGAATATTATTGGGTATGTATGAATCCTTCTGAGGCTTCCATTGGCAAGTGAATGTTGGTGTTCTAGTTTTGCATCCTCTTTACAAAAATTTCCCCATCATGAATCTTTTATTGCTTGTGGATTTTCAAAATTGTGGAATATCTAAAGTGCTATGGTTTGTTGAACTTTTTTGTTGTTGGAGGACATTTTTTATTGAGAGGGGCAATAATATACTAAACTTAATTACACACACAATAAGGATAGTAGGACTCGAACTCAGGACCTTACCTGAAGGAACAATTACTCCAAACCACTATACTTTGTATCATTTGCTGTTGAACTTGTTTTTGATAAATAAGGAAAAAGAAAAAGGAGAACAAGATGGAACTGGACTGTATTTCATTCTTTGTCGCGAAAGGTCTATTAGCATTCTATTTAGGTAAATTACTTATATGCCTATTATACCTGACAGAATTATACACATCCATAGCATGTGTAATGCATGCTTTCCGTGATTCCTAAAACACCCACGTCGACTTCACGAGCTCGAGTATTTCTTCCACTTCTTGAAAATAAAGATACGCTAGAGACTCTGAGAGAAAAAGAAAAAAAGCCCACCTGCTGCTTCCTTTATAAATTTAATATTTGACAACTTGGGGTATTTACACTTGGAGATGACGGAAAGTAAACGTCCAAGATAATTGAAACATCAAACACGCAAAAATAAGGGGATGCAAAACGAGAAAATCCCAGGAGGTCACCTATCCTAGTACTACCTTGCCCTAAACTCGCCTATCTTCGGAGTTCTGATGGGATCCGATGCACGAGAATTGGTATGATCGCATTCGTTAGCTTTTAACACCGGGAGTGTTCGATACGCAACCCATGGTCATACGACATGTCTCAAACATGGCTTATATACTTTTAGGTGTTAAAAGCTAACAGATGCGATCATATCAACTCACATGCACTGGATCCCATAAGAACTCCGAAGATAAGCGAGTTTGGGCGAGGGTAGTACTTGGATGAGTGACCCCCTAGGAAGTCCTCGTGTTGCATCCGCTTCTTTTTGCGTGTTTAAAGTACACGGAAAGCAAACGTTCATGATAATTGAAACGTCAAACACGCAAACATAAGGGGATGCAACACGAGGACATCCCAGGAGGTCACCCATCCTAGTACTACCCTGCCCTGAACTCGTTATCTTCGGAGTTCTGTTGAGATCCGGTGCACGTGAGTTGGTTTGATCACATCCGTTAGCTTTTAACGCCGAGGGTGTTTGATAGGCAACCTGTGGTCATACGGCATGACTCAAACATGGCTTATATATCTTTAGGCATTAAAAGCTAACAGATGCGATCATACCAAATCACATGCACTAGATCCCATTAGAACTCCGAAGATAAGCGGCTTTGGGAGAGAGTAGTACTAGGCTGGGTGACCTCCTGGGAAGTCCTCGTGATGCATCCCTTCTTTTTGCGTTCTTGAAGACGACAAAAAGCAAATGCCCATGACAATTGAAACGTAAAAAACGCAAACAGAAGGGGATGCAACACGAGGACTTCCTAGGAGGTCACTCATCCTAGTCCTACCCTCCCCTACACTCAATTCTGATGGGATCCGGTGCATGTGAGTTGGTCTGATCACATCCGTTAGCTTTTAACATCGGGGGTGTTCGATCGGCAACCCATGGTCATATGGCATGGCTCAACCATGACTTAAATACTTTTAGGGGTTAAAAGCTAATGGATTCGATCAGACCAACTCACATGCACAGGATCCCATAAGAACTCTGAAGATAAGCGAGTTTGGGCGAGGGTAGTACTAGGATGGGTGACCTCTTGGGAAGTCCTCGTTTTGGATCCCCTTCTTTTTTCATTTTTGAAGACGATGGAAATCAAATGCACACGACAATTGAAACGTTAAAAACTCAAAAACAAGGGGAATCAACAAGAGGACTTCTTTGGAGGTCACCCATCCTAGTACTACCCTCCCCTAAACTCGCTTATCTTCGCTGAGGATAATGCCCGCATGCTTATACCCTCCAAACTTTGGAGAACCAAAGCCAAGCATTTGTAAAACTAAACAATATGGCATCCAAAAACAGTGCATCTTTTGCACACAACAATATTCACTATGTTATACATACACATAAAAATACAAGTCCGGGAATGAGTCCCCCTACCTGAAATCCAAATTTCAAGCCTGACTTGGCCTCTGCACCTTCAAACTCAAATTGGCCACTCATGAGCAAGTGAATCATAATCCAACACTAAAAAATATTAAGAAAAATCATTGATTGCACTTTAGTCCTTTTTCTTGTCTTTAATTGCACTTTAGTCCTTAAACTTAATTCAAATTACAACTTAATCCTTATAAGTCCTCAATGTTCCAAGTAATTTCAAAATAGTCCTTGTACTTTCTGAAAGGTCCAAAAATATCCCAATAGTCTTTGAAGTTCCATATCAGGTCCGAAAACGGTAAAATTAATGGTACGATAAAGTTAAGGATTTTTAGCCATTTTGCCCCCTGAACTATTAGGCAATTCGAACTTACCCCCCTTAATTATTTCATCTGTCGATTTAGTCCCTCAACTCGTAATAAATAGTCAATTTCCCCCTTACCATTAAGTTTATCTAATTCCATCAACTTTTCTGTTAATAACAAGGGCAAATTTGTAATTTTAACTTAAAATTCATAAAAATATTGTAAATAATTAACTTTTAGAAGAAAAAAAAAATTATTCTCCCCACAAAACCCCCACCCCCACCGATTTCTTCTCCCCAAAAGATTTTTTTTTGCTTCTAAAAGTTAATTATTTACAATATTTTTATGAATTTTAAGTTAGAATTACAAATTTGCCCTTATTATTAACAGAAAAATGGATGAAATTAGATAAACTTAACGGTAAAGGGGAAATTGACTATTTATTACGAGTTGAGGGACTAAATTGGCAAACAAAATAGTTCAGGGGGGTAAGTTCGAATTGCCTTATAATTCAGGGGGCAAAACCGCACTTTACCCTAAAGTTAAAGTCTAAATAGTACTTTGGTGTTCATGCACATGGACCAGAGGAATCGGTATAATTTAGTTCAAGAATTTTAGTGGAAGAAAAATGACAAAAAAAGATTATCCATTTCGATTAGATTTTAATCAGACAGAGTAACGGCATATGAAATATATTTTAGGAATAATTTAAAAATTACCCAATTAAATAATACGAACTGAGTACTTGACAAATTTAAATTGGGTAGAGTAACAGTTAGGAAATGGAAATACGGATTTAAAACAAATGAAATATGAGGTATGGAGTAGAGATTACCACGGTCGGAGTAACGATGAATACTGTAATCCGATGTGAATAGTGACTTCCCGGAATGAATAGGAAACGACTTATACTACATATGAGAAGTGAATACTACATTTATCGTGAATAGTATTTTGGGTGAATAATATCTGGGGTAAAAAGTAACTTCAAGAATATTGGAAAGTAACTATAATGGAGAAGAATGAGAGCAAGAGAGGAAGGAAGATTATGAAAATCTTTGGTGTGAAGAAAGATGAGAGATGAGGGGGTTATTTATAAAAATCCCTGACGGCTCGGATCGATTTGAATATATAATTCAAAGGCCCAGATTAAAGATGATTCTTTGATCGTGTGTAGGGAGGTACATGATAGATTCAAGACGGATGGTCCAGATACATTCCTAACAACCAATCCAAAGGCCTAGATCAAGTCAAAAGTCTTTGATTTTGATCTACGGTCTAGATCTGATCTAGAATCATATCAATGGCTTAGATGAGTCAAGCATACGGAATAATACTCTACACCCTAGTCAACCTACGAATAGTAGTATGAGTCAAAGTTTTCCTTTCCGTCCAACCAATCAGGTGATGACATGTGGCAAGGTGATGTGTTCCAACCAATCATAAAATGCCATGTGTCAAACCTATTTTCTTTTCCTATTTTCCAACTTCGAAAATTCACTAAAAATATTTCTTAGCTCCAAAAATACCACAAGATCGTATCGATGTCTCCTATTTTTCTATGAAGTCAAAACACCAAAATTCTAACTTCATAATTTCGGAAGTATGTTAATCTCAAACATAATGGCAATATTTACTTGGAAAAAAATGTCACTTACCGCAAAATAGACCGTGCAGTTTTTCTTGTGTGCGTAAAAATATTTTGAAATTTTTCAGTGTGTCACGGTTTGCCTAATATTAAAAGAGAGAACAAAACTAGTTCTTTTTTTTTTTTTTTTTTTTTTATAAATTTGCTCCCAGCCAATGTTGCACTATTTTAATTTCCCTTTTTTTGCTTTTAGGGTTATGTATCTATATTTCTTGTGTATATAGTATCTCATATTCTGGAAAAAGAATGAAATCTCTAAGCCTAACTAATTTGTTATATCTTTAGTTATAAATTCTGAATGACTAGTAAATTGGTGGAGACTACTGGACGAATACGATTTGGGTAGAAAAAGGTGGCATCCCAATTTTAAAAGGAGAAACGTTTCTTGTATAAGCAAATAAATTTATTAGGTAGGGAGAAATTTAATTGGCTTTTAATTTTAAGGGTATTTGAGTCTATTTAACTAAGTTTTTGACTATATTTGAATTTTTTTAAAAACTTACATTTATGAATTTAGGGGTAAAATTTAGGCTAGATATGATAAAAACTCCTTAACTAGGCTTGGTCCCTAGTCAATTGAACAACATCAATTAAATACTCCAATGTCCCATTTAAGCTCCAAATTACTCCTAGGTTTAATTCCTTCAAACTACTCACAAAAATAAACTAACAATTTAACTCAAAAATATCATAGCAATATGACAAATAAATAGATAAAATATCAATATATCACATCCCTTTATTGGTGAAGGGCTGGCTTCCCACAGTGTAACACCTAGCAACATTCTTTGGTTTTCTGACGTAGCGTGATGATGAAATTTGGCTAAACCTTAGCCTAGTCACGAAACTCTGGAATCCACCAGGAAGAATTGAGGAAACCTCAATAGCTTTATTTGAGAAAATTGAAAATAATATCACCTAAACCTTAGCCATGGGTTAAAGGGTGTTTAAATACTCCAAGAAAGCCTAGGAATACAAAAAAAAAAAAGCACGTTTCCAAAAATTTAAAAAGAAAACATTAAAACACAATCTCGAATGCCCGAAAAAGCCCATACATCATGGCAAAGTAATGAGTTTTACTCGTGATGTTGTTCTCTTTGAAATGACGGATCATGGGCCCAATTATGAGCTCGAACTCCAAACTGCAGTTTGTCCGTTTTCCCTTTACGCACACGTCGCTCTAGCTCCTCATCGATTGCTTCAGCCATCTGTTCTACATCATTTTCTTGTGTGCTGTCCTCGGATTCTTGCCTAAGCAACGACAATGATTCATAACTATCATGGTTCACGAGATCCAAACTAACATAACCAACCAGCCAACTGCTCATCATCTCAACACCATCTCTTTCTCTCTCTCTTTCTCTCTCTTGCAAGAATACAGAAAAGAAAATGGAACCAACTACAAAATTGGTCACGGGCATTGAGTTGAGAGAGAGCAGAAGAAAGGGCTCTTACACTGGCAATGGTTTCCTATGAGGACAAGCAGAGAAGTGATTGTACGGTTCCCAAGCTCTATAAAACAATATATTTTTGTGCTTTAGTGGTATATTTGTTGGGCATTAGAAACCCAACAGTAACTGGGTCATGTGAATGCACATTTGTCTTGTGGGAGGTCGTATGCGATCGCTTTCATATTACCATTATTTCACATGCATGAGAATCGAAAGAATGAATATATACCAATCCCTATATCCTCTCACAATTCAGGTCATGTCAATTTTCTTCTTCCTTTACTTGGATTGTATTGTATTATACACCGATTTTTATTTATTTATACAAACGATATTGGAGAAGGGGGATTCGAATACAGGATCTCGGTGTAAGGGTGATTGCTCTTAACAACTTGAGACTTTGAATAAAGCGAAAGTGTTTAATTAATTCAATTTAGGTTCATTCTAAACTTTGTTTTTAATACTAGCATACTAGCAAATAGTATAAATCGATATACGTTTATAGTAAGTGGAACATTATTTATCCGTTACAATAGTATATATCGACATACGTTTATAGTAAGTGGAACATTATTTATCCGTTACAATTGTAACATTCATAATGCTATAGTTGCTTGCATATATGGTTCTCAACTTCTCATCCCATGTGACTAGGTCATAAATTCAAAGACAATTTCTTTTGTCTTTTCTCATCTTGTCCTCCATATAGTTGCTGCTACCTCTGCCACAGTATTTACTAACTATAATTGAATACGGAATGCCTATTGATTCTCTTTTGGGTACAACAAAGCATTTTCTTTTTCTTTCATATATTTACCAAAAGAAGGATGCCTTATTTATTTATTTTTATTTTACCCCAAGAGATGCATAAACTGTACACTGATAATGAATTCAATTAAAGTTGTACAAAAAAAACATACATGGTGAAAACAACAAAATTCTGTAGTTCGGGAAAAACTACAAGGACAAAAATGTGATTTGGTCTCTAGACTATGGCATGGCAGTATGGCACACCATATACCTTTCAATGCAAAAGACATCCATAGAACTCTCTTGTTAAATCTATCAGTTAGAGAGATGCAAATTTAACAATCCTGTATATAAATAGTCCTATGTAGTGCTAACACCACACTTCAGGAAAACAACTCTCTCTCTCTCTCTCTCTCTCTCTCTCTCTCTCTCTCTCTCTCAAGTTGCTTCTTGAGTGATAGTAGCCAGCATTTCTCTTTTCTGATATATACAGCAGGCAATGATGGCAATGGCAAGAACTCTAAGTATTGTGATGCTCTCCTTGTTATGCTTCATTTCTTAATAGTAGAGAACCATGTAAGCGATCATTTAATCTTTGATCTCTCTCTCCCTCTTATATATATGTTTATTTATATGCTCATTTTCATCTGTATATATTATACATGCCTGCAGTCCTAATCACCCTATAAAAATTCAAGTCTCTCATTGAACTGTTGAACTATTTGCATATGTTGTATTCAAACTGAACCAAGTGAATAACTTTAACCCCTTGCTTTGCTCCTTGGCTTAATTTTTTAACAGTACTTGGAAGCAGAGATATATAATTGTAGTATAGGATTATTTAAAAGAAAATGAAAAAAGAAGATTGTGTTAGTCAATGGTATTATTGAGTGTATGCAAGTCTATTATATGCCGAGACACTCACAAATTATGTGGTCAAAGTTTTTGAAAATCTTAAACATTCTTTCCCATCAAAACTTAAAACATTTTGAAATTTCTCCCTGGCTCTATCGGATTATTCATTTGCAAATTTCGTAAAAATTTATGTTGCAGGCTACTACCGCCACTGAGGCTCCAGCACCACAGCCCCAAGGCAGTAACAACCACACGATGGTAAATTATATACTATTTCACACTGCAACTATTTAAAAATATATATATATATATATATATATATATATATACAGTCATTCTCTTATCCGGATGCATTAACGTGCGGGCGTGCGGATGCATGTGTAAATAGGCAGGAAAGCAAGGCGGGGTAGTACAGAATACATCAAGTGCGCACGATAATAACGTCCGGATGTCCGCATAGGAGAATTTCTGTATATATATATATATATATCTACTGGCATTTTGCTTCAATTTTTGATATGTTATTGTGTGATATTTAATTTAATTACCTCTTATTTTCTTGAAAAATTCAGAATGGAATCACTGAAAGCAGCCTTCAACCTCAAGGTAAAGATCCTAATTAGCCCCATATATATATATAGAGGTAGTACAAAATACATGGCGTTCGCACGATAATAACGTCCGGATGTCCGCATAGAACAATTTATATATATATATATATATATATATGTACATTATGTAATTATATACGTTCTTGTGCCAAATTTTTTGAAATCAATTGTTTTATTTAACCAAAAAGAAAAAAAGAAAAGGTTAATAGAAGTTTAACATGATGATATTGTACAGAGTGTGGTCCGCGTTGCTCTACAAGATGCTCAAACACACAATACAAGAAGCCATGTTTGTTTTTCTGCCAAAAGTGCTGCGCTAAGTGCTTGTGCGTGCCTCCAGGCACCTATGGGAACAAGCAATTCTGCCCTTGCTATAACAATTGGAAGACCAAGAGAGGAGGCCCCAAATGCCCTTGAGCTAGCTCACTCCTTGGACATATAATTATGTTTTATTCTTATGTTTCAGGCTATTTTTCTTTAACTCAATAATTCAACTTGTATTGCTTTATATGTTTTTCAATTTGTTGTTTGTATATATATTTATAAAAATTCGGTTTCGTTTGGCTAAAACACCTCTAGGTGGATTCTAGCATCTAACTGATCGGTGCATAATTACATATCATTTTGTACCCTTCTAACTTATGATTTGGTTATGTTTTTGAGTTAAACTTGTGCTTTTAATCTATTTTGTGTTTGTTTCAGTGTAATAAGCTTAAAACTCAATAAATGCATTTTGGAGACATGTTAGCTCAAACGGTGTCTGCAGATCAGTCAACTTCACGGATTGGACTGTACTTGCTCAAGAAGAACCAGACAATGAGCCATACATCATTGGAAAGATACGGAAGTCTATTTTCTGGAGCATTTTACGGTTCATGATTCCGAGTCCTCTAGAGGAAGTTATGCAAGTTTTTGCAGCTTAAGGTCAAAATCGGCAGGATCTGCGTTACTGGGCCAAAAATCACATTTGAAGGTCTTTCCGATTTTTCCTTGAGCTGGGCTGCATATGCTTGGAAAGATAATTCAAAGAACTTCAAGATCCATATTTTTCCAGATTTTTCAGAATGGAGGAACAAGCCCAAAACGAGCCCAAAAGAAGACTGCAATGCATTGTCAAGCATGACATATGCATGATGAAATGTTATTGATTGTGGGAAATTTTGGTGGAGCATATTCAATACATATAATTGGAGTGGAGTTTTGCAGCAGCCAAATGAAGTAAAATAAGATGAAGTGGGAGTTGCAACACTAAGCTTAAAGACAAGAAGAATTGTTTTCAAATGCAATTGTGTGAATTAAGTGTTGTAAGTTGGTGAAGTGAGTTTGTAGGTAGAAGCAATACTTAATTCAGATTTTCACTTCCCTAGGCCTATATACAGTGAGGTTCTCCAAACTTGTAAACACACCCCAAGGGGGAGCTCTCAAACATCTCTCTAGAGCTCCTCTCCCTTCTCTCCCTCAAATTCTCTTAGTTTTCTTTTTAGTTCTCAATTGTTTCCTTTAAGTTTTTCTTAGTTGTAATTTATTTTCCATTGTAATGTAAATTCTTTTCTTAAGTTTTCAAGTTTAATTAGTTTCCAAGTTTCAATTGTAGTTCTTGTTCTTATTCATTATGCTTATAAGTTAATATGCTTGTTTGAATGAGTGATCACCATTAAAACTTGTATGTTAGCTATCTTGGTTTGAATTAAGAGTAGACACCATGCATTAATTCAAATTGAACTATGAATAGGAAGAGTATGTATGGACATTCGACAATAGGGATTAGATACATACTTGGTTGTTTAAAACATTCTTCTATGCTTAATGGATTTCTAATGCTTAATTTAGGTTCGACAACAAGGATCTAATTAGGGAATTAGAAATACAAGGTTAGGACCAGACACCATGGCTTAATCATACTTTAGCTAGAATCAATCTAAGAATATGAATTGAACTTGGTAACTAATTTGCTTGAGTTAATTTCTTTTCTTTCTTTCTTATTTTATTTATTTTCTTTTAATTTCTGTTTTGTGCAGGGAATCAAATTGAATCAATCTATCATCAATCCTCGTGGGATCGACCTCGTACTTACACAAGCTATACTATCCAACGCCTCGTGCACTTGCGAGTTAACACTAACCCATAAAATTGTGGCGCAATTTTTTTTTTTTTTTTTAAGGAACCTTTTCTATTGAGAGGCGATAATATACTAAACTCACACACACTACACTCGATACTAGGACTCGAACCCGGACCTTGCCTGGGTAGAACATGCTCTAAACCACTACACTAATGGGTCCTTTGTAGTGGCACAAATGTTTTAGTTCACTTCAATTTCGCAACATATTGAAGTAAATATTATAGTAAGGTCTCTTGAATTCAAAATATAAAGGTTACTTTTGGCCATATACTTTGATCCCCGTAGTTTCAGTTTTATCAATTTTATCCTTGGATTTTCAATTCTGAGTAATTTAAGGACATGTTTAAATTTTTGTCAAATTCCGTAAGTTTTGACCACGTGGAGGAGTATTTTAGTTCACTCACAAATTGGAGCTCTTCCCATTCAATTTAGGGTTTCAAAAAGTTTCAGTTGCATATTTCACAACGCCACCATCATATCTTTCTCTCTCTCTCTCTCTCTCTCTCTCTCTCTCTCTCTCTCTCTCTCTCTCTCTCTCTCTCTCTCTCTCTCTCTCTCTCTCTCTCTCTCTCTCCCTCCGAACCGTTATGACCGAAACCATACTTCAATTGACAATCGGCAAACTGGTAGTTCAACTTGTAGCATTCCGACCACCGTCCCCTAGTAAAAACCTCCCATTTCAGTCAACTCTCCATCATCTTTCTACATCAAAGAAAGACTTTAATTAAGTTTCGCGACTCGACAAGATACTGTTCATATTTATGTCAAATGTAAAATGTAAAATTTAGATGGGAATTTGACACTTTGTTCATTTGCTCCCTTAAACTCTCCTTTTGCTTCATTATGACTTTGGCATCGGAGATGGTTGGTTGGGGTGGGAGCAAATTTCGTCCCACGAGAATATTCGTCTAAGATCCCGTCTTCTTCTTCTCTTCACTTTCTCTCTGCAAAACAAATAGGAATAAGAGGACCACACCCGGGGGGTGTTGGCCAAAGGCCCTCCGATGCCTAAGTTAGTACGTGTGTTTGTATAAAAACGGTAGCTAACAAGAGAGTACGAAGATGTATTTATGGTGTGAACCGGGTGGCCGGAGCCGTGTGTGGTGGCCGGAGCCTTGCGTGGGAGAGAGAAAGAGTATGATGACTAGGGTTTGAGAGATAGAATTTATGCAGTATTTTGAGAGAGAAGTTTAGACGTACCTTCACCCTTGTGCGTAGCCATCTATTTATAGAGGGCCTCCGAGGCTAGGGTTTCAGAAGAATAATTTCATAGATGGAAAGAAATTATTCTTCCTGATTTGGTGAGGTTGGTGAGGTTGGTGAGGTTGGTGTGATTTAGTGAGGTTGGTGTGATTAGGGATTTAAATCAAATCCCTAATTAAGGAAAGAATCAAATAACCTCCCAATTAGTTTAGGTAACTCCCAATTAGGTCAATTAATCGAATAAATCCCTAAATCAAATAATCCCCAAATGGAAGGAAATCATTTGACCTAAGAAATTATTAAGGGAATAAATTGGTTTCCACAAATGCCCCCCAGCTTCTGCGTGGCGCTTGGCGGCATGGAGGAGGTGTGAATTAATTGTTGGGATGTCCAGCTATATATGAGTTTCCTTCTTTGACTTGGGCTCCTGTTTGGAGGAGGCTTGTGACTTCTTGTAGGTCAAGGAGCCTCAATTGCTATAAGTGCAGGGCTTCTCTTCGCTCCTTTCCAAATTGCAAACTTGCATCCTCTACTTTCTATTTGGAGGGTCGTATTGCTTGTCGAGAAGAGGAGTTGCCGTGCACACTAAGGTAGGTCATGGTCTGCTGATCTACTTCCATTTGAATTCTTTGATGTGTGGCTGATTGACTTGATCTTACGCTTGTTGAGAATGATATCGGCAAGAAGTTGAAACCGGGGCGGACATGGCTAAGGTCGGCCGAGCTCAACATTCCTCGTAAGTTTCGCAAGTGGCGTTGGCTGTTGAGCGAGTATCGGGAGGAAGTCGGTGGGTTGCCCCACGACCAGGATGTTGAGATATGGAAGCGAGCGGTCCAGACCACGATGATCACTGCGGGCCGGGAGGAGTGTTCTGCTAAACCATCATCGAAAAGGAAGGTCATGGCAAGTCTTCAAGAGATGAAGTTGGTTCTTCGCGGCGAAGAGTATGTCTCTATTGAGGAAGAAGCCGAAGTTGCCTTCTCGTTGAGAAGACACAAGTACGAGCTGTCCCTCCATCATCTCGCCAGGGTTAAACACCACGTTGGTGCAAATAGCAAGAAGATTGGCGGTATGCGCAATGCTCTGGATGTTCTACTCAAGTCTTATGCCGACAAGCTTGAAGACCGTGATCTGCTCCGTGAAGTAGTCCGTGTGTGATCTAGTTCACTTGCCGAGAGGCAAAGAGATGCAGATATTCCTCTCCGAAGTTCAAGTCGTCTGTATCGGTCAAAGGATGGAAATCGAGTTGGGAGGTCCGCTCATGAACCGGCCATCGAGTTACGGGCAGTCAAGCGTGGAGTTGATTCGGCATCATTGACTCATTTGGATGTGAGGTTGGCGGAGGCTAAGAAAGCGAGAGAGTCATTTGCTCGAGCGAAGGGTTCTTCTGTAATGCCTGCGACTAAGCCCGAGGTGGAACACTTCAGTCATGTCGAGAGATGCAGCGTGTCGATCTGCTCAAGACTAACTTTCTGTCAAGCCCTTCCACCAGTCTTGAAATGGTTAATCATATCCGTCAAAGCCGGCGATCTTGATACCTTCTCGAGTCTTTCCTTAGAAAAACAAAGGGAAGCGACATTTCATCTGCTTCAAAATGGAGTAGTTTTTACCGATGAGACTATCCAAATTCGTCTGCTGTTGCCCCTCTTACGCTTCAACTCGGCGAGTTGGAGAAGAATAATGCCGAATCGACTAGCAAGCTTTACGCCGAGCGGTAGCGTTATGAAAAGAAAACGTCTGCTTTGAGGGCGATGATATCTCGAGTGAAGAGTTCTCTTGCCCGGAAGGATTCCGAGCTTAGCTCTTCTCTCACATCGACTTGGTTAGTCGAAAGGATGCTTACTTCCATCTTGAGCGCAAGAATGCTGATCTCTCCCTTAGTTATGACAAGCTCCTGGTTAGATTGCGCGCCTACCACAAGTCTGCTGAAGAATCCAAGTTTGAGGCCACCGTAGATGCGTATAAGTGGGCTACCTGGATCGCACAAATAGGACTGCTCCTCCTATGCCATTAAAGATGTAGACATCGAGACGCTCCGCTCGACTTGTTCTCTGCGCATGGTGAGCAAGTTAATGCTGCAAATGCTAAAGGAGTTGAAGGGCGGCGGCGAAGAGGCGGTAGATGGAGCGAGAAGAGGACGGTGATGGGATGATGGCGGATGTCGTGGATCGGACCGATGGGGCTGCCGAGAGCATGGTGATCAAACGGGTTCTAAAAGGGCTGCAGATCAAGGATCTCCGCCTGTGCTTCGAGTAGACGACGACTTTTTTCAGTTTTTGTTGTTTCCTTTCTTGTTTAGAATAATTGGTTGTGTTTGACCATTTTTTTGTTGAACTTGGCCGATCGGTCACTTTGCTATGGAAATTTCAGTTATTTTTTCAACTTCAACCTCGCACATTGTCTTGTGAACTCGCTTGAGTAACCGGCTAGTGTCTTGGTTGTGCGTCTCCCTTAGGATGTTTGAATGTTTACACACCGCCTACTTGAAGGGTGCTTTTACGCTCATTCTTCAAAGATGCCTTGTAATTCTCACCCATTCTTTTTGAAAGCGCGGCTTATGGGTGATTGTCTGTGAGGTCTACTCGCAACTTCTGCCTTGCATCTCCCGAGGATGCGACTTATAGGCGATGCTCGCTTGACCTGTATTGTAGTTTTCACCTTGCATCTCCCTAAGGATGCGACTTATAGGTGATTTTTCCTGAGGATGCTTTATGACCTACGTCTCGGCACGCGCTTAGGGGCAAAGCGTGGATGACCTATTGTTACGCCCGCATCTCCCGAGGATGTGGCTTATGGGCGTTTTTCCCTTAGGATGCTTTATGCCCTACGTCTCCCGGCAGACGCGCTTAGGGGCAAAGGCGTGGATGGCCTGCTTTGTAATTTACACCATGCATCTCCCGAGGATGCGGCTTATGGGTGTTTGTCCTGAAGGATGTTTCGTGGAGAATCGTACACTTCTTTTGAATGAAAAGCTGAATATTACATTGATATTGCATTGAGATAACTAGATAAGTAATACAAAAACCTTCAGCAGGTGTTCTTCCCTCGTGTGTGCGGGGATCGATTATGTGCCAAGGGCCAAGTTAGTAGGTCGGATGGCGACCATGCGACATCTGGATCAAGGGGTGTTAGCTCGACGTCCTTCTGGGTCGACCAGGATCGTGTTGATCCCGATAATTTTCTGGGGTGGTTCCCTGCCGCATCGCGGTCCTCAATTTGTTTGATGGCCTGCCCAGAATGAATTCCGTGCAATGGCCTTCCTTCACCAGTTCTTCGAGGTGTTTTTTCCAAGCAAAGCAACTATTTGTGTAATGACCGAATCCTCCATGGAAGGCGCAGTACTTATGGGCATTCTTGTCATCCGGGTCTTTCCTCAGAGGCGGTGGTCTCTTCACCCAAGGTTTGTCTTTCACTTGGGCTAAGATCTGATGTATGGGGATGGTAAACTCAGTGAAGTTCTCATCAGCTTGGGCATCTTCATGAGTTTGCGATTCGCGCCTGCCTCCGATTTTGTTGTTGGGCCTATCGTTCTTTTGGCTTGCAAGCTTAACTGGTTGATTAGCCTGGCAGGCAGCTTTTTTGGTGGCGTTCCGATCGTCATCCAAAAGTGCGTAGCGCTCTGCTGTCGAAAAAACCTCTGCCAACGTCTGGCTCGGAGTAACGGTCAGAGCCTGGTAGAGCACGTGCTTAGTTGGCCTGAAAGTTGACGATGCGGTTCGTTCGTCACATCCTATGATGGTCGCCTTCTCTGCCTTGAACCTCTTGATGTAATCTCGAAGAGATTCGTCGGACTTTTTGTGCAGGTTGAACAGGTGGTCAGCATGCTTTTTGATCGTCCGGTAGGAGGTGTACTCTTTGGTGAAAGTAATGGTGAACTCTCTGAAATTGCTGATCGTCCCAGATGGGAGGGTGTGAAACCACTTTTGGGCAGCTCCGTGCAAGGTCATTGCGAACACCTTACACATCAGGGCGTCGTCCGCCTTGTACAAGATCATTGTACTTTTGAAGTGACTCAGGTGAACGTCAGGATCAGAGTCCCCCTTGAATGGTGTGATGGTCGGTGGTGTAAACCGTCTCGGAGGAGTAGCCTGCTCTATCGTGTTCGTGAAGGGTGAGCAGTTCACCCGGTCGGCCTCTTTGCATAAGTCATCTTCTGGATCGTTCTTGAGCTGGAGGTTTTTAAGCCGGTCGTTCATGAGTTTCTCGACATTCTCATCTCGCAGGGGCTACGATTTGCAATCGGAGTCCTCCGCGTGTCGGGTGCAATTGATTAGCTTCCTCCTCGCCTTCCCAGGTCGATCCCCTTGGGTGTCCCGCTCTGGGCGCGTTAGTGGATTGAGCTTTTAAGGACTTCTCCCGAATTGTCACCGGAATTAGCTTTGCCTCGAGCGGGTTGGTGAGCGTTGATCACCGTGTCCGCCATGCGGACGTTCACGATCTCGGGACCCTTGTGGTCCCAACCTGGAGTTGATGTTTCTCTGCGGGCCTGAGCGGGCATGCAAGCTTGGCTGTGGGCCCAATCTCTCGAGCACATTGGTCCTTGGACCTAATCTCGAACTAACCATTGATCGGCTTCGAGATTGGCCTGCGGATGTCCGGGCCTTGTTTGGGTCTTTGAACAGCTCGGGGCGCTCAAGTGCTAAACAGCACGCTCTCGTTCTCCTCCTTGTCGCTTGTCACTTGCACGATCGGCTCGGGATCTCTCGAATTGCTGGCCGTCTGGCTTATTCCTCTCTCTTCGCCTTGAGACCCTAGACCAAGACCTCGAACCAAGTCGATCTGCACGAGGAGCCGACCAACCAGATCGTTTTGGTTGTCTAGCCTGTGTGTAAATTGATTGACCCTAAGGCTAAGGTCTGCTTGCGTGGGTTAAGGGGAGAGACTTGCGTTGGGCCCAAATGCATACGGGCTAGGGTTTCACTGGTGGCATGTGCCAAGTGTGATAGCAAAGGAGGGATCAAACGGATTTGGTCCAAAACAAGTGCAAGGTCCGTGACGGCGTCGCGGTGGTCTTGTCCTTGCGGCACCAAGGTGATGGGAGCCATGGGACCCTGAATTGGAGTGGCTCCAACTAGGGTTTGGTGCGGCAAGGTCACGTGGGGGGTTTTGAGGCTCCGACGGGCGGCGGCTCAGCTTCAACTTCCACTCCTTGTGGCGGCAAGGTGGTTTCCACCGTTTCGGATTGCGTCGTTGCGGCGGCTTTGCTTCTAGTGCGCTTGCTTCCAACCATGATTGTTTGGAAGGCTTCGGTTGATTGAATAAAGTGTGAAAAATGGATTTGGAGCACGCTTTGAGTATTATTTTGCGCTCTCAATGTAAGCACCAATTTGTGGGAGCAAATTTCGTCCCACGAGAATATTCATCTAAGATCCCGTCTTCTTATTCTCTTCACTTTCTCTCTACAAAACAAATAGGAATAAGAGGACCACACCCGGGAGGTGTTGGCCAAAGGCCCTCCGATGCCTAAGTTAGTACGTGTGTTTGTATAAAAACGGTAGCTAACAAGAGGGTACGGAGATGTATGTATGGTGTGAACTGGGTGGCCGGAGCCGTGTGTGGTGGCCGGAGCCTTGCGTGGGAGAGGGAAAGAGTATGGCGACTAGGATTTGAGAGATAGAATTTATGCAGTATTTTGAGAGAGAAGTTTAGACGTACCTTCACCCTTGTGCGTAGCCATCTATTTATAGAGGGCCTCCGAGGCTAGGGTTTGTAAGAATAATTCCATAGATGGAAAGGAATTATTCTTCCTGATTTGATGAGGTTGGTGAGGTTGGTGAGGTTGGTGAGGTTGGTGTGATTTATTGAGGTTGGTGTGATTAGGGATTTAAATCAAATCCCTAATTAAGGCAAGAATCAAATAACCTCCCAATTAGTTTAGGTAACTCCCAATTAGGTCAATTAATCGAATAAATCCCTAAATCAAATAATCCCCAAATGGAAGGAAATCATTTGACCTAGGAAATTATTAAGGGAATAAATTGGTTTCCACAGTTGGTACCACATCATGCCTCTTTGATGACTCGTTCTATCCCATGTACAGATAATTTTGATAGGTAATAGAAGACCACTCGTTCAGTTCGGACCCAATAGAAGTCTGACTTTGACCCGATTAAAGTCCTTAGTTGACCATATGCAATCAAGTGTCAACATAAAGTAAACAATAGTAGGGCCCAACATGAAAAAGTATTAAGAAAAAAATGTGACATTTGATCCTCTATTTTGACATTGCCCTTGTTGCCTCCAAATTCATATAAAATTTTATTACTAGTCTGAAGTAGTTTTCTCCTTGTTCTCATCACCATTTCATGTTTGCATGACAATTTGACATATCGGGTGAAGATGCTCTTACATGAATAATGTTAGAGAAAATGAGCCTATGAGCCTCTTTGAGGTGTTACTATTGGAACTAGCGGATCTATGCCAAGGGTAGGGAGGGCTACTACCCAGCCCAAATTTTTCCAAATAAACAAATAGCTACATATGTTAGTTTATACTCATACACTGCCCACCCGAGTCCGAGCACACAACTTCTCCTCTTATCCTTTTGGCTGGGTAGAGCTTCTCCTAAGGCAATAACATAGTATAAAATTTGAATTTTGTTTTTAATGCTGGGAAAGTTTAAAAGCCAACCCTCATTAAATATTATACCTACTCACTCCTAGTTGCTATTTTTACCCCTCATCAGGTTTTTTTTTGCCCACTAACATGTGATTGTGTAATCATTTATTTTCTACCTCTTGAGCATATATATGTTCTTTTCTTCATTCTTAAAGAAGAAAAATCTCTACATAAAAACTTAAAAACAAAATACAATAGTCTGCTTATAGTTTTCTGTTCTATATAGTTACTCTTTGTGCATTACGACTTTTAATTGAATTTGTTTTCTCTTCTTGAGATTTTATTTTTTCAATACGAATGATTTGATGGTCACATTATTTTTTGAAAGAACAAACAAATACAAGAAAAAAAGGCATAACAACAAATGAGAACCAAAAAACACAAAAGAGAAAAAAAAAAAAACTCAAAGGAAAATATGATATGTAAACTATAGATGTGCATATGTCTTGATTAATTTACCACTTATCCAACAAGAATCTTTGGTTATGATTCTCTCATCTATTTTTAGTTCCCCTCTCTGTGTATTTTGTATGTTTATTAATCAAATTAGCATGTACCGTCGAATTTAGTAGGTAAGTTTTGCCCATCCGGCTTTCAAATCTTGGATCCGCCACTTTGGAATAGTAATTACATGAGAAAACGACAGAAAAAATGGCCCTATATATGACCTTCTTTGATGTCTTGTTATTTGAGTAGTAATTACATCATACATGAGTAAACTTGGAAAAAATGGCCCTATAAGCCTCTTTGATGTGTTATTATTTTAGTAATTATAACCTCAGTAGAAACTGAAACCTTACACTATTCTGTTTAAAGAACACAAGGAGTTTGCAAATTATAATCCTTAATTTAATAATCCAAAAAGCTCATTAAAAGAAATTTAAAAATTTAGAGTATTTTATTTTATTATATTAAGAAGAGAACCTATCAAACAGAAGGAAGTATCTTTTCATTTATAACTAAGAAAAAAAAGAGAGAGGTTATATATCAATAACAATTCTTGAACAAATTAAAGGCAATCTTTTTTATGGAACTTTCACATACAAATCCATAAACTTGAGCCAGAAGGCAGTTCAATATCATCTGTCTTCAGTGGTCTGTGAAGGCTCTTAGGCCCCATGAGCCACCTTCTTTGCTTTGGCCTATGGAAGTAATAGCTTTGAGCACCTTATAGTGACGCAGGCTGTTATTATTATGACCAACTCCAAGGCTTGTGGGCTTTAAGGGCTGTTCAAGATCCTCCACTACGCGATCTCTGTTAGAAGTTTGAAGATGAAGAAGAAGTTGATCTCTAGGACTGGGACTGGTGCTGTCGAAAGCCATAGGCTTTGTACGAGGGTAAAAGAAATCAGTAGGAAAGAAGTTGTACTGCAGGCCAGCCATGGTTTGGTAGTGAGAAAAGGCCACAAATCCGACTTTTTAATGATTTGTTTGTGGCTGAATTTAATGGTGGGTCATGCTAAAATAGGCCATTGTAACTCAAATACCTTAGACGATAATTCACCAATAATACAATGTTTAAGTAATATCATTTATAAGTAATAATGGATAAATTATTACTCATAAAAGATAATAGGTAAATTCCTGTCCATAAAAGATAATAGCTGGATAATTACTCATAAAAATAATAGGTAAATTATTATACCTATTAAAGATAATAATTTACCTATTAAAGATAATAATAGGTAAATATTTGTACCTATTAAAGATAATAATTTACCTATTAAATTATTGTACGTATTAAAGATAATAATTTACATATTAAACTATTGTACCTATTAAAGATAATAATTTACCAATTATCTTTTATTGGTAATGTCATCCCCGAAACCGATCACGTGACAATGGCACGTGCCTCGAGAAAATCCAAGAATACAACGCCCAATCGCCAAAGCATCATACTCCCAAGTATTCCCGAACACTACTACAAAAATTGAAATAGATGTCGGTAAAACGACGACGGACAAAATAAATACCGTCGTTAAATTTTAAACGACGACGGTAATATAAAAACCGACGTGGATCAGAAACTAAAACACCTAAAAATTGGAAATTCATTTGGGCATTTTTAAAACACGACGCATAAAACTTTAAAAGCGTCGTCTTATGAAACATGCCATTCCGATCAGAAAAAGATAACAAATAAACAACGACGGTATGTGTAAATATACCGACATAGTAATTATAGACGACGTTTTACATATAATACCGCCGTTTTGAACATCCAATAAACACGACGGTAATTGTATTATTAACAGGCGTATCAAGTACTATTTAATACGACCGTAATTTGATAATTACCGTCATGTAAAGTTAATTAACCACGTCATCCTTTATTATTTTACGCCGTATTATACATTATACTACGGCAGTTCTTATAAATAAAAGGTGGTGGTAAATCGTTACCACGTCGTCATAATATAATATAACGTCGTGGTTTTTCAAATAATACGACAGTTCTATTAATTATATCGCCATTGTAAATCATTTTCACGTCGTTTATATTAATTATACCGTCGTTGTTGTTTAAAACAAGCGCGACAACAAAAGTCGAAATAAACGTCAGTACAACGACGACGGAAATCATAAATACCGTCGTTGTAGGTTTCAACTTCGAATATTTTGAACTGAAACGTCACGCTTTATCTGCAAAATTGGACAACTTTGGCGGCGGCTTTTAGGTTTCCAAGTCGAAATAAAGTCCCTTTTCGGTTTCCAAGTCGTAATAAAGTCACTTTTAGTTTTCCAATTCTAAATATTTCCTTTAAATTGGAGTTTTTATTCCAAACATTCAGTATATCTCAATTCTCACATCTCTGAATGGTTTCAGTCATGCAAGATGTCTTTCTTTGGAACTCAGTTGTGTTTTTACACCAAACCAATCTAAGAACTTCGGTTTGGTGTAAAACAACAACTGAGTTCCCCAGAAAGATTGCATATTTAGTTTCTTGTTTAACACAAATTTCTATTTCTCTGTAGTTATTTTTATTTAAGACGTCGGTTTTGTAACTAACTGACGTAGTATATATTTATAATGTCCCTATTATTTAAAAACCGTCGTGTATATTTTAATTTATACGACGTTTTAATTTTACTTTCCGTCGTCTTTAAAAACGCTGTCTTTTGAAAAATTTGACCGCGAATTGTAATTTTTCGAATTTTCCCTAAACCCTATATATATAACATTTCGCTATCTTTCTTCAACTCATATTCTAACCTTAAAGTTTTCTGTCTCCATCGATTGCTCCAAGTGAGAGGTACATTTCATTCCTGCTCATATTCTAATCTTTCATTAGGTTTTCAGTTTCTCAAGTCGGAGGAAATCCAAATAAGTTATGCTCCCCTCTTCGGCTTTTGTTTCTTGTTTCTTTTTTTAATCCTGTTATAGTTGCAAAAGGTTTATAAATGTATCTCTAACTAAAACTTGCTTCTTCTTTTTTTAATCTTGGTTTTGCGATTGCAAGAAGGCAACGCTAACTCATACACACAAGAACAAATTGATGAAATTCAGATCGAATTATAGTTTAATATTATGGATATGATATTTTGTATGGATATATAGGAATGAAGATTGGTAAACTATGTAATTATTATTGAATCTTCAAGTTTTATGAAACAAATTATTCTTGAGTATATTTATTGTATGGTGTGGATTATTTGGAGCTGAATTTATTGTTCACAAAGCATTATGGTTGTTTTTTTAGCTAAAATCGTTGTAGAGAACCATTGGAAGCAAGAAAAAAAAAGATAAAATGTAAAATTACTATATCTTTGGATATAATAAACGACAGTTCTTTCAAAAAAACCGTCGTCTTTACATTAATAGATGACAATTCTATCACAAAACCGTCTTCTTTACATATAATAGACGACATTTTTTTTCATAAAAATTGTCGTCTTTATATATAATAGACGACAGTTTTTCATAAAAACCGTCGTCTTTACATTTAATAGACGACTATTATTTCATAATAGACGACAGTTCTTACAAACCGTCGTCTTTACATATAATAGACGTCATGTATTTCATAAAAACCGTCGTCTTTAAATTAATAGACAACGGTTTTGAGTAAAAGCGTCGTCTGTATAAATAATAGACGACGGGATTTTACCGTCATGGTTTTATGCGTAAAAGATGTCGGTCGATTCCTCGACGGTTGAAAAACTAAATTTACAACGGTAAATTACCGTCGTCTATTGCGATTTTTGTAGTAGTGGAAACACGTTAAGCCCTTTTGTTCAAGAGAAAAAGGGTTGGATCAGAATTTAATTTAGCAGTAGAAAATAAAAAATAAAATAAACAAAACAATAAATTGAAACATTTTATTGGAAGCCAACAAGGTTACATGTTGAATAGTTGGTAACCTCGGACACATCTGTAAAAGATAAAAATCGATTCACAACCCCAACAAGTTACAAACCACTCAGAGTTTCGCTAGTTTGAAACAAATGAATGACATAAGATAGATGTCAGCACAATTTGACAGGAAGATATCAAATTGGATGACATGTCGGATACAATAAACAAGGCAAGATCAAGGGCTAGAAGTTGACAAGCCACAAGCTACCGCAAGATCAATGCCCAAAGTCCTCACCACAATGTGCACACAACACCTGCAAGATCTAATCTCCAAAGTCCTCACCACAAAGTTGCTGCTTGGTCCCACACATTCCACTTGTTAAGTCCAACTCACAGCACGTCACGTACACGTTTGGCTAACTCCTCCTAATCGTGCAACAAGTAACGTGTTAAACCAAGTTGGAAATACGATCTTGACGTACTAGGGTTAGTTCGGGTCATGTCTTACTAACCCTAGGTCGAAGTACGAACCTTAGTTCAAAACCCTAAGTCGTTGTCGGAAACTTAATGTGAAAACCCTAGATTGGGTTATGTCGTAAACCCTAATCTCGTTTTAGGTAATTTAAGAAGCTTGGAAATAAATTTAAATGCTTCGGATAAGGTTAAGAATAAGTTTAGAGGTGGTCCGAAACTTTAGGATTTGGTTCGCGACTTGAAAATAATTTTCAAAGATTCAAAATAATTTTTGAATAATTAAAACCAATTTTAGAAATTTTGAAACTAATTTACAAAAGTCCAAAATAATTCAAAATAATTAAATACACTTATTTATCAATTATTAAATATTTTTACACTTTTAAATAAATAAATACGTAATAATTATTGAATATAAAACCATTTAAATCAATTATAAATAAGAATTATTGAATATAATTCAATTTAAATAACAAATTAAACAAATTAAGGAATCTAATAAATTAAATAACTAAATTAGAAATTAATTAGATTAGTTAATTAGAACTAATTAAAGTAATTAAATAAGTCTAAACTATTACTTAGATACCAAATTAAGCTAATTTAAACAAAATTAAATTACTTCAAACAAATTAGGAAATTACAAATTATTTAACTATATTACAAATTAAATTTGAATTAATTAACTTAACTACGTAAAACTACTTAATTCGACTAAAACAATAATTAAGACTAATTAACTAAGTTTAATTAGCAAAACTAATAATTAAGCTAACTAAGATAATTAAACTAAATTAAACCATAATTAAAACTAATTAAAACACCTTAAACTAATTAAATAAAATTAATTATAACTTAGAGAGAGAAAGGAAGAGAACTTACCAAGGAGAGATAGGCTCTCAAGAGAAGAAATCTGCCAAGGTGAAGAGAAATGGCTGAAATGAGGTATTTATAGGCAAAGGGGAAGGAAATGGATGGCTGACATTGAAAGAAATATAAAATTTTGACAAAAATGGAAGGCTGAGATCAAATAAAATGGGCAGTGTGATGCGGACCTTTAGATTGTGGCCAAAAATCTAATTGGAGGGTCTAGATTGCGCCAAAAACGACAAGGAATTACTGCAGCACGGAGAAAACGACATGTCGTATGGAATGGAGGGTTCAAATTCGTTGATGACGTCAGATCAATGGTCTAGATGAAACAGGTCAGCGTGACCCGAATAGCAATGCGTGGATCCTCAACTGGGTCGGGTTTTTATGTGGATATTTAACGATGTGCCACATCAGCGCACAGTGAGGGTCTCTCCTCCAATCGCATAGCACCACTTCAAAAACCTGCAGCGCCTCCTGGTCCATTCGATCTGCTTCGTCAGCGCGCCATTGACGCTCCAAATTGCACCACGTGTCACGCCTAATATAATTTTCTTTTTCCAATTTTTCTTATTTTCCAGAACTTAAAATCCACCAAAAATAGCTCCGAGCTCCGAAAAATTCCCTAAAAATTCCTATGGACTCGTCTCGACCTATTCTATTTTTCTGTAGCTTTATCTTCTCCAAAATCCTTCAAAATATTTTTTTGGAAAATTCTCCAACTCTTAATATAAATTCAAATAAACTCCAAAAATTCAAATTAAATTTCCAGAAATTCCAAACTTCACCAATTTGAGTCCAAAGATTTTCTTTTTCATACAGATCGCTCCAACTAAAAATACAAACATTTCCAAGGGCTCACAGTCCACCCCCCTTAAAATAAATCTTGTCCTCGAGATTTATCAAAGGCAAACGAACTAAGTTCACTAGTGCGGATGCTTCCGCCTCTAAGTCTTTTGCTGACTTCACCAACCACTTCGTCACTTATGACATTCTCAACTTTGTAACATCGTTAACTTTTCGTGTGGGATATTAGGCACAACCTTCACTATCACTTGTGTATGTATGAAGTATTCATCATTTCCAAACAGTTAATCTCGGTTGGTGGCGACTATGGGCTAAGGAAATGGCACATTTACCAGATTCTACACACAACCATGGGTGCAACCAACCTGTCGGGTTACCCAAAACCCTTACTTATAATAGAAGTGTTGGCACAATTTGGACACCAAGAATTCTTCTCTAAAAATTAGGTTTTCACAAACCTCATTATAGCCAAAAGCTTTAAGCAACTTAACAATTTGAGTTAATGATACCCGTTTCACACCCTTTTGAAAGAATTCCAAGACCTACCATTTATGGTGGCTTCAGTCATTAATAACAAAATTTTCAGCCTCTTTGAGGCAATCCTTCCATTTTAACTAATGTGGCCTTAAGCCTTTTACTGCACTGCCCCTTAGGGTCATTAATTACACTTAACTTCAAGAATACACCAGTAGTGTGCATAACCAAGGTCAAAATAAAATCAATGGTAGCGGTCAGTTGGCTTCAACCCGGAAGAAATTTCAATATGACAAAATTCTGGCAATATCCGTCCATAAATACAAAACTAGATCATATAGTATGTCTTTAGAAAAATATATATATATATATATATAAAGAAGAAAAAAACAAAGAGAGAGAGTGAGAGAGAGGAGAAAAAGACGCCATTGAGAATTCCTGGAACTTTTGAATGAGCCAAACAATATTGTGCACTCTACTAAACTGTTCGAATTGGACAACTTAATTTAAGCACTGATACTTTTAGTATGGTTTAACAACTAAATTTCGTTGATACATGACAAGCTAGGGGCTAGGGAAAAACCAGTTGTCTATAATGTACTTGACAATAAAGTTGTAACAACCCGGTCCTAATTTAAGTTGAAAATATTAAAATATTAAGGAGAAGGACGATTATACCCCGATTTAATTATTGGATTTAAAATTTGACTTTAAGTTCGGGAAAGAATTTGGTGGAACGGAGTGCACCGTTGCGTCCGGCTCGTCGAAACGAGTCCGTGGACGTGCGGAACACTCGATTCCGAGCCCGAACGAACATTTAAAAGTTTAAAAACCCTAAGGGCATTTTGGTAATTTACGAAAAGGGGTAAAAATCAGGAAACCCAGCTGGCCAATCGGCCAGCGCGTGCCACAACCCCACCCCACCCCGTCTTCAACCTCACGAAACCCTCTCCCTTGCTCCGATTCGCACCAGACCGAATCAGCCACGATTCCGGCCGAATCAATTGCGCAGATCTTCACCGAAGCTTCCCCTCACCTCCCTTAACTCATCCCTGCCGTCGGTTTCGTCAGAAAACACCTCAATCCACCGGTGCGAACTCGAAAACCAACCGGAGTAACTCACCTCCGTCCGGCGTCGTCAGGCCGTCAAACTCTTCGATTCTGGTGAGTTTTCTGACCTATTCGACGAGTTCTAGCTTTCTTTAACTTTGGTTTCGATCGATTTGAGCTTGTGTAGCAGATTTAAGAGTTAGGGTTTGGGTGATCGGAACTCAGTGATTCCGGCGTGTTACCGGCCGGTTCTTGGCCGGTTCTCAATGCCAAAACGCTCCCCTCCACCCACTGATCACATAGCCATAAGCTTTGCCCCGAAATTCCAAGATTTTCCGTCGCCGGAAAAATTGCTCAAGCCACCCAAGCTGGCCGCGCGTGTGGCGGCGCATGGGCCAGGTGGTGGCGGCGGTTCTTCGTGCCAAAACACCTCCCGTAGTCTCCCGAGCGCGTAAGTATGCTCGAACGAATTTTTGGAAATCGTTTGAGCGAAGAACCAATGTTACCGGTAGAGGTGTCAAACGGGCCGTGCCGGGCCGGCCCGTCCCATTTAAATTCGTGCTTTTAACATTTTCGTGCCGTGCCGGGTCGGCCCATTTAATTTATCGGGCCGTGCCGTGCCGGCCCATTTAGTAAAATCATTGATCCCGGCCCGGCCCAAAGCCCATGTCCACATTGAAACGGGCCGGGCCGGGCTCGTGCCGTGCCCGTGCTCGTGCTCGTGCCATAATCGGGCCCAAGAACCAACTCATTTAATTTGAATTTTTTTCACTTGATTTTTTTTCCCACTAGATTATTCAAATTATAAACATTAAAAATATAATTAGAGGCAAGAAATGATGAACTATTTGAAAACATTAATCAATCAAACATCTAAACAATATGAAATGGCGGAGGGCAAAAAGTGTCCAACTCCACAAAGTCCAGTTCAACTTTTTATCTTTAAACAACTTATTATTTTATATGTGAAGAAATGTCTTGCTTTGATTATAAGAGAAGCGTATATGTCATATGTACTAATTAGATATCAACTCTAATATTGTTTAATTAATTTGTAGTTGATATGTTTAATTAATTAAGGACCCAAGTAATTTCCCTAAAATGAAAGACATCAAATATATGTTTATGATTATAAAAAATAAAATAAAAACCATATAAACAATTACATTAGATGTCAAATTTTTGCATTTTGACTTTTGAGAAAGAAAAAAAGTTAAGTGGGCCGTGCTTAAAGCGGGCTTGGGCTCGTGCCGTGCTTGAAGCGGGCTCGTGCCAAGCCCGGCCCATGTCGTGCCATGGGCCGGCCCGGTCCATTGGACCTCATTTTTTGATCCCGGCCCGGCCCATGCTTTCGTGCCGTGCCGGCCCAACCCATTTAATATTCGTGCTCGTGCCGTGCCATGCCTAATTTAAACGGGCTGGGCTCGTGCCGTGCTGGGCCGACCCGTCCCGTTTGACACCTCTAGTTACCGGTTAAATTTAACTAGGGTTAACTTGGGTTCGTTGAGTTTGAACCGTCGGATCGTATTGAAACTTAGAAGTTAAGTAATTGGGGATCTTAGAAACCTATAGGAACTTACGGATCGTCGTTTGGAGTTCGGGAACCCCTTGAATGCCCGGGTGGAACCAAACTAAGGATTTAATCGAATATTTAATCCCGGGGATCTCCGAGTTAACTAAACGGCTTAAATTAGAATCAAATGGGCCTAGGGAAACCTTTCTAATCAAAATTGAACACTTTAGGCCCGGGGGTCGGGATTTTCATTAAATTACTATGCCGAGCTATGGTTAATTAATAAATGGTTTTAATTTGCAAATAGGTGCTCAGGCTTCGGCGAATTTGCAAGAAGGCCCCTCTAAGGGTCAGGCTAGGTCGGACCGACAGTGAGTGGACTTTGTTTTATAAAGGAATTTTTATGCAATAACTATTTTATTAAATGCTTATCTTTGAATTAATTAGAAATTATGCTTTAAACTAGTTGTTGAGATTAAACGGAATTTTATTTATTATTCGATTATGTTCTTATTTCGAGCCTAGGAATGATTTATTAAATGAGATTTTTGACTATGGAAGTTAAATGGCTTGAGGGAAGTATGAAGGGATTCAAAGTATTGATTTTCAGCATGAAACTAAATTTAATGATTTTACTTGAAATATTTATTATGAATATTGTTCCAAACTTGGAAATGAAGTTTTATATTTAATATTGTGGAACTTGAATGGCTCGGAAAGATAAAGATTGTTTTATGTATGAATGGTTTATGAAAGGTTTCAAACCACTCTAGGTACCCTAGTATGTAACTGTTGCCTTCGGAATTATTATGCTGCCTACGGAATAATGTGACTTTGGTTATTACCCGGTCTACGGACCATTGTTGCCTTCGGTTTAAGTCTGCGCGCATGACTCACGCCCCACGAGTCTCGGGGACGCTCGGACCGTGCGGAGCGAGGACGCGGCTCGGGTAAACTTTGTGTTTTCCGAGTCTAGCGAGGACGCGGCTCGAGTAAACTCTGTGTTTCCTGAGTCTTGCGAGGACGCGGCTCGGCTGACTTCGTGTCTCCGAGTCTAGCGAGGAATGGAATTGACGGAATTTATAAGGGTATACCTAGGTGGACTCTATTTAAAGTTGATTTGTTAATATCTTCGTTTATGAATAAGAATTTCTATTTTGATGAACTTTATAAATTTGTTTTATATGCATACTTTAATTTACTGTTCATTATAGAATTGTTTTCTAACGTTTTTATTAGTGGGGCTAACTTCTTGTTTTCAGTTTTCTAAAACCTATTTTTTTTGGTCCACTCACCTTTTAAATGTTTTCGCCCCCAGGCTATAGGTTGTAGCTGAGCACCACCACCGGCCCGTCATCACCACCACCGCACTCCTACGACCTCGTGTAGGGTCCTTGACCCGAAAAACTTTGTATTTAAATATTTTAGTAGCTCTGAACTTGCCCAACTGTTGTGAGGCCTGAGGCCGTACTTTTGAACTTCTGTTGTGTGTGAAACCTAAATTGTGCTTGCTGAAGTTTGGGAAGATAATCTTGTGCTTTTGCAGGTGTAAAAAGAGTTGGGAATTAAGCCATTTACAGGGGAGACTCTGCCGAAATTTCGCCAGAAGTCGAACCTCAAAACTTTGTTTTCTCAATTTCTTAATTTAAAGGGCAAAATGGTCAAGTGTGTCCGACACCCGACAGATGTCGGACACGGACAGGGCTTGGCCCGGATTCCAAAGCAGAATTAGGGTCGGGTCTTGTCAAAAGTTCAATTAGAAATCCATGAACCTTAAGATGATCGTAATTTAAATCTATTATTTACCTAGAGTTGTTGCGTACATGAATCAAGGTTGACTGACAGATGCTTTAGACAGTCAACCCCAAGCATCTGTCTCAAGGCCGAAAGCCCACCATTAACCCTTCGGTCCAGATTGTAGCCCATCTTTCATTCCCATTTCCAAACTTGGCTCCATCTCTGCTTCTTGTAATTGTTTGAAAATAATGTTTTTCTCATTTGATAACTTCTTTGAGATACGTCCGGTTCTCCTTTAGACAGATGCTTCGTCAAACTATATAAATTTATTATTTTATATAAAGATGCACAGCTCCATCTAATTTGGTGGCCCGGAATAACTCGTGATGAGTTGACCAAAAAAATTGTTTATAAAAAGTAACTCGTGATTAGATTCCTAAATCATATTCCCCCTATTAGTTAAAACAAGTAAAAGATTCTCTTTTGGCACTAATAATAAAACAAACAAGTAAAAGATTCCCTCAAGTAAAAGATTCGGTTGAGGGACTCATCAAATAAAACTTATTTGAGGACACTTTTGTATACCACCATACACTCATTGAAATTTTAAGATTTCTTGAAGACTATATTAATTGATTTTCTAGGACACAATTAGATGTCTAAATGGTTTCCGATTTGTCTAATTTTTTGCAAGAATGATCTAAGAATGAAGACTTAAAAAATAAATGGTTTCAATCGTTGGAAATTTTTTTGTAGGGTACCCCGAAGGGCGTCCCTCAATAAAAAGGGACTATATATATACACAAATTTTCCTTTTTGTAACTAAAGTACACACATCCTTCCTAGAGTTATTCAATAATATATTTCAACAATGGAAATAATTTATTCTTAGGTTTTCTTTGACAAAAAAAAATTCGTTTGGTCATTTAAAATGTAAGATGTAGTTTGTTACATGAAATTGATACAAAAATATGGATAATCAAACGGCGAAACAATTTATGATGACTGAGCTGATTTTTTACATGAACAATCTTTGAAAGAGAACCTAAAAACTCAGCGGTTCCGATCATTGATTTACATCCCAGAAATAGAATTAATACTATTATTAATTTATTATAAGGAAATAAGGACTATATATGGTGGAAGGCATGCACCATGACTTCATGTTAGCAAGTAATAAAACAAACATTTATTTCAAGGCATGCAAGATGATGACTTGATAAGTTGATAGCAATGTGCTTGTAGGGTAGGTAGTACCAATACCAAACCTCCCAAACACAAGAAGAAAGGAAAGTCTTGGCAGTTGGCATGTGTTGTTTGTGCAAAAACTTGGACTTCTCTACTTCACTTGGCATATTCGCAGCCACCGTGGCCTGCACGCCATGGATCATTGGCATATGCTCCATTCTCTTATTATGTTAAAAATTAGACAGAAATGCATGTTCAATTCTGAAAGCACACCCTAAACCCAATTTTCTATTAAGTTTCTATCCATCTCCATGTTTTAAATTATTTCCACATGTGTCCACGAATATTGGGCCTACCAGCAATTCTCACACCGCTAATTTGGACGGCTTTGCGATGCCCACATGGATTCTATGTCATGGGAGTTTATTTCTTTGTTTTATTTATTTATTTATGTTTTTGGATAGTTTTTTTTCTGATTCTCCAATAAGTATTTTATGTTAAGAATTTATTACATATTTTTAATATCAACCGTTGAATTGCATGTATGTTGCATATTAAATCTACTAACACATCTAATATATGGCCCATAATTATTAGAGGCACCCTCAAAATCTAAGTCATCACTTTCCATTTTCTGGCGGGTGCAGGTCTCATCTTTTAAACTTTACAGTCAAATTTTTTGGTACTAAGATTTTTCAGCATAAAATAATTGTCAATGGGAACTTGGTTTAGCGACCATTAGCCTCCATTTTGTGAGAAGAAATTTTCATACGGTTGAAAAAAAAAAGGTAAGCACAACAAGTGAACTGAAATGTCAATCAGTTTTTTGGCTGAAATTTAATTTTTTTTTAGCTCAAAGACCAAGCATGGTTGCTAAGTGACAGTCGTATAAAGTCTGCGAAGCAAACTTCTTTCTGATCACTTATTTGTAAGTTTTTTTCTTTTTCTTTTAAATTAAGTTGCAGAAATTTCATCTGTATAGCACATGTAGATTGTGCCTTAAATTGTTGCTGCTGGGAAAAATGGAAAAGGGAGAACAGAAAAAGAAAACCATCAAATTTGCTAAATATATTCACGACTTTCACAATAATCTAAAAATAAAACACATATTCTGGATGATGCTAACACCATAGAACACCCACCATCTTGTTACATGGCTGAAATAAGTACGTGATACATGACAAGGAAAGTAAAGTAACCATATATACTTGGGGTAGATATAATACCCCAAGTTCATTACTTTGATCTTCATCGAATTCTTGCATATTTAACCATGCATAGGAGGAGATTTGCCAACCTTGACGGCTTGAACTCCACGGCTTTGAATGGCCAAAGCTTTGAGCTGTTCGAGATCGCCGGCAGCTACATGATCTAGTTTGGTGGTTAGGATTGGAAGAACAACTGGTTTGTTGGTGGCCTGTGGAGTGGTGCGAGGGTAAAAGAAATCAGTGGGGAAAAATTGTATTGAAGGCCCGCCATGGAAAAGAAGGGAGCAGAAAGGAGTGTATTTAATAACTACTGAGAGATGCTGGTTTGGTGGACTTTGGCAGAGATACCTAATACTTTGGTTTATATACTGCAGGGGCTTCGCAGTTTCAAATTCAATGAGGGACGAAACTACATTTTTCCTTTTGGAGAAAAATAAATATATAAGGGATGGGCTAAGGGCTATGGACGCCAGTTGTTGTGACCTTTGGGTTCAGTGGGCTTAAGCCCAGCTTGGTATATATTAAAATACTGAGTTATTTACATTAATAACCTTTGAGGCTTTTGATGTTTTCACGAATGATGAGCACAAAATTAATACAAGTTTTATCCTTAAATTTATATTTGTTAGTGTTTTATTTTATTTTATTTAAATCTATTAGAGTATTTGTATTGGTTATTTACCATCTTGATTTTTGTATTTAATGAATGGTTATTCGTAGATATTAAGTGTCTTCCGCCCATAGCAAATGATAAAGGAATAAAATAATGCAGACCATTCCAATTCTAACGGAGCGTGGAGGCCGTCATTCTTCAATCTCTCATAAAAGAAGAATATGAGAAGAAAAGATGGATTTGAATTTGATATATAAAATCCCATTCAACCGACAAATCATGCAAATTGCAATGCAAATTGAGTACAAGTGATTCTGCATCTACACATGAAGAAGCAAAATAGATAATGACCAGCCCCAAGTTGATTACCAACATAAAGAAAGCAAGAAATATTCAACGGTGGAGCAATGGATGGGAGACAAGAACAAATAAAAGAAAAGATCATTGTGTGCAACCAATCAAATTAAGAAGTGAATAAAGAAAAGACAAAAGTGGTATGCTTACATGCACAAGAAAAGCTGAAGACATGGTGATAAGAAGAAGGTGTTGTCACAACTTGGTTTAAAACAGCAAAAGGCAAAAGAGTTTTTTATGATTGGGCCATGACATGGTTTAAATCTCTTAAAGCCCATCTCCCTTATTTTCTCAGTCATGACCCATCAAGTCAGAGGAGGGATGGTCTATGTCAAGTGGAGACAACTATGTGATAACCCTGCTCGACTTATTAATTAACTATTTTGTACATGCATGATGAACCAATTTCCAAGTCTCTAAAATAATATATGGGAAATAATCTAGAAATAATATGGTGCATTTGGTGACCATTTCATAAATACATGTAGACTTGGCAGATTGGGTGCATTCAGAAATGGCTAACTTCCAAGTCTCCCATAATTTATATGTAACTTTTCTCTTGATTGGTCGCAGTTGAAAAAGAGAAAGATGACAAAGGATGAACAAAAGGGTCCCTATGTTTTGTCATCCTTCAAAGGGTGGAAAAAAAGAAAAAGATGATGACATTTTTAAATATATATTGAGTTCTTGAAAAAAAAAGGTCATTTACTTTTCAAGTTTTAAAGTTGGGCCAGGCTTTTAAACAAGAAGGGTATAATTTTCTTTTCAATTATTAATGTAAGCTGGACCAACGAATTTGCGCCTCCTCATTGGGCATATCCAAAATAAAATTTGATTTCTATTCACCAAACCCAAACAAAAATACTCTAGGTATCAAATCCTCATTAGTAAGGATTCTTATCACTGTGGGATGTTCTCTCTCGTACACGAGGAGAGCCGTGGGAAAAACCTTTCAGAACCTAAGGTTTCTGCGTCTAGGGTTTTTCGGTCCTGTCGCCCTCAGACTTCGACTCCCGGTGCTGCTCCCCTGATGTCTCCGGCCATGAGCGCTTGTGCGGAGTTGCCTTTTACTCCCCTTCGATTGGTACAGAGAACTCTTCATTCGATTTTCTCCCCTTGTCGATTTAGGGTTGTGTGGTTGTTCTCAAGTGTGTTGGTGGGAGGATGGGGATCCTTGTTTCTTGTGGGGTCGAGGTTTTGATGAGACCAAGAAGTTCGGTGCTCGGGTGATTAGCTTCTATGACCATCCTGTTAGAAATAAGTCCTAAAGCCAAACATGTGATGTTGCTTTCTGGATATTTCACCATCAGTAATGGGTAAGATTGTTGTTTTCAACCATGATATTTGGTCTATTATAATAACAATGAAACAACAAGTCCTTGGGATATGAAATAGTATGAGAGCTATGCAATGAGATTGGATATAAAGAGACCTCACATACTTCCAAATCATTTCCTAAACATTCCCTGGTCTTAGGATTATGAATTGGGCATTGATAATCCACAAAGATTGGTATAACTAGTGTCAAGTCATTGCGTGTAGAGAGACTAAGATAAATAAGTAAGTGCTTATAGGTACAAGCACACTGAATGCGATCAAACAGTGAGTTCTAGGATGGAATTCTTACTCACATGTCAAACTAGAACCAATAAATTGCAACAGTGCAAACTAGTCCTCAGACTTGAGACATCATAGTTGTCTTGTGGATGAATCGTTTGTCTTTGATATCATTATATATGGCCATTGAAAAAAATGACGCAAATGTGATTTTCTAGATTCTCGACAAGTTCACATAGGGAAGTGAATGTACAACAATGGATCTCTGCTCTCAATAAGGAGAGAGAATGCTCCAAAGATGTGATTGGAAAATCTTTGTAAAGTATCAAATATGATTAGAAAATAAGTTTGTGACGACCTGACCCAATTTTAAAATAAAATGAATTAATTAAGTTAGTTAATTAAATTGGATAATTAATATGAATTAAAATGAATTAAATATGAATTATTGGAATTAAATTGGAATTTAATAATTTAAGGGGCATTTTGGTCAACGATATTTTCAGGACGGAATTTGGTGAAACGAGTTGCGTCATTGCGTCCGCACGTCGAAACGAGTTTGGGGACGTGCGGCACGTCTCGATCCGAGCGTTAGATTGTTCGGAGGACATATTGGTCATTTCGTAATTTGTTAAATACCCTCACCAATCGGATCTCGTCTTCTCTCTCTCTCTCTCTCTCTCTCTCTCTCTCTCTCTCTCTCTCTCTCTCTCTCTCCTCACTTCTCTCTCCTCCATGCGACTCAGCCCCTTCTCTCTCTTCGATCTCCTCCGTCCCAGGTCATGGTCGAGGATCGAGACCACCGGCAAACGAAAGCTCTCGTTGTCATCGTCATTTCCCACCCAAGATCGGAGGCTATCTCGCCGGCGTTTGCAGGTGGGAACGTCTGCAACTTTCGGCCCGATCCTTCATTTTCCCGGTGACTTTCCGGCGACTCCGGCAACATCTTGCGTCAATCCGTATGTTTTCGACTCTCCTTGCTATATCTATTTCTCGGGTGGGTGTCGATCGATAGGGTGGTTTTGTAACCGGATCTAGAACTCTAGATTTGGCCGGATCTTTAAATCAATTTTCCTGCCGGATCACGGCGGTTTTGGGCGGGTGTGAGCGGTTCAAATCCACCGGTGGAGGTGAACATTTTGGTATAAGGGTTGATGCCGAATTGAAGTTTTGTCGCTGCCGAATTTCTCAAGACACCCGCCACCCACGGCGGCGCGTGTGGCGGCGCGTGGTGGTGGTGTGGTGGCGGTTTTGTGTTGCTAAACGATTCTCGTGTCGCTACGAACGCGTGCGTGTGCACGGATTTTGATTCGGACGTCGTTTGACGATCGAACCAACGTACTCCTATTGCTCGTTTCGTGGGTTTGATGTGTTCGGACCGTTGGATTGAATCCGAATTCACGTATGTGGTTCCTCGTATTTCTAGGAGCGTATAGGAATTGACGGATCGTGATTCTGAGTCCGGATACTCCGGATCAACGACTTGAAGTTGGAATTAAATCGTAACCGTGCGATCGTGAGCGATCCAACCGTCCGATCGAGACCAAACTTTGAGGACATGTTGTTTAGGTCGTGTTGAACCCTTAGGAACTTTCGGATCTAAGTTTAGAGGTCATGGGACCCATGGCCCGGTTTGACCTATTCGGTCGGTTTGACCAAGTTTGACCAGGTTTGACCGAGGATTTCCGAGGTCGCCTTGCCACGTAGTTGACTTTGTTGGACTTCTAGGAATGTCTAGATCGATTTGGAGGTCGTGGGCTCCGCGGGCAGGTTGACCGAAATGGGGTGTTTGACCACCCGGTTGGACCGTGAGTCTTCTGGGGTGGTCCCACCTGTTATAAGAGGTAGTTTGACCTTGGAATCCTTCGTAGGACATACGTGCACGTTAAGTGGGGTTTTAGTAGGATTTGAGTTTAAGGTTCTCGTTGCGGTGCGATTACTAATCCAATCATCGTATTTAACGCTTTAGGTACCTTGACTTTGCATACTTTGTAAGCGGGACCCTTTGAGGGTTGTGCGGCATAGGACCAACGGTGAGTGGACATTGTTTTCAACGTGCATGATTTTAAAGAATTGAATGCAATGCATGAATGAGATTTGATAATTGTTTTAAAGTCTTGGTTTGACTTTGGTTGAATTATATTAAAATGAATTGCATTGAGGTATATGCATGATTTGGGTTGCCGGTTTGTTTGTGGGGCTTTGATGGCTATTTTATTATTATTTACACCTTTGGGTATTGAGCGGGACGTGGTGAACGCCCGGTGATTTTCGTATTGAAATTGGGTTATATAATTGAGCTATTTTAAGCTTGAAGTCGTTATACGTTATAAAATATAGATTTAATGGATTATTATACATAAATGAGAATTTATGGATCGTTTGGGATATTATATTTAAAAGAGTTGTTATATTATATTTTAATTATATAATTGAATATTTGGACGTTAGTGTAGTCCGTTTGATTACGTATTCGGTTTTGGCGTTTAAACCTTATGAAGTATAATTACTTATACTTTGATTATATATATGTATATATTTATACATATATATATATATATATTTACTTTGAATAAATACTTTGGAATAATGGGAATTGATTATACGTATATATATATATATATGTATATGGGATTGGGCTTGAGTTATTGTATTTTAAAGGATCATTATGTTTTATGTATATATATATATATATATATTTATATATATATATATATACATATGTATATTTTGGATTATACGTTTGGTTTAACGGTATGTGTTTACAAACGAGTTCTTTATACTTAATTATATACCTTTGGGTTGGAATGCCACTGTGTCGGGACATGAGGTCCCTTATGTAACTATTTTGATGTTTATTGACTTTTGGTTTAAGTTGGGTTTTGATTATGATTTTAAATTAAATGTAACATTTGAATTGAGTAAGGTCTGTTATGCGGTCTTTTGACCCTTGTGATTATTTTGAATATAGAAATATATGTTTTGGACGGTGATGTCCTGACTTTGAGTGTTATTATTGGGTATTTGACTGATGGACTTGTATATGTCCTGGTGTTTGATGTTTGGGGTTGGGTACATTGTGAATGATTATATATATATTGATTATCGCGTAGCGATTGATGTGAGTGCTGTTAGCACCTTGTATTGTACCTCCCCTGTTCCATCGATGATCGCATGGCGATTGATATGATACGATTACCTGGTTTTGGTATGGTTCAATCCGGTGCATACCTTAACGGGGTGTGGCTGTAGACCCTTGATTGGGTAGTCTGCGCGTAGGACAGATTTCGGAGTTATGGTTGGTAAGTTTTTACCATATAGGCCTGTGAGTTTAGTCCCACTTTGGACGGCTCAACCACAGGCACGGTGTCTCGATGAGATTGTACCGGTGTCCAATCAAATGATCCCCTGTTGGATTGTTTTCCCCTGGTACTTGTGTTTGTTGTTGAGGTCGTATTATACCTATACGCGTGAGTTAGTACCTTCATATTCATATTTATTTTAGTGAGGATCGTTCCTCGCTTGTCGTGCTTGTGAGCATGTGGTTGTGAGAGTGCGGAAGTTTGGGGAAACTGTTTACCTGTTTCGGTTGCGATTTGATTAGATTTCAGATTACTTGATAGGTTTTACTTATTGGATTGTAAATCCTGATTTATATATATTTATATATATGATTTGAACTGCAAGTGATTTACGTATTGTTGTCGAGTTGGTTTTCTTGGCATGAAGGTGATCTTTGTTATTTTAAAGATTGTTTTGGTTTATGGAGTTTTATGATACTTTCGTAATCACGTTTATCTAATTCTCCTAATTCTATTTTACAAATATATGGGTTCGTGATTTGGGAGGTTATGCATGGTTCGCATTATTTTAACGGTGGAGTTAGTACTTTGATTTAAGTATGTAAAACCTTGTTTTTGTCCACTCACACTCTTTCTGTTTTGCGCCCCAGGACCGTAGTCGCCGTTCTTATCGTTCAACCGTGCGCTCCTCTTCTCGAGCTTTGACTGAAGGGTAGGATCTGTTGTCCTTGAACTCTAAACTTTGTATTCTGTTATTTCTATTCCGCTGACTCTTAGATTGCTCAGATTATCCGCAAGGTCCCGTTTGGTTCATGGGAAAGGAGGTTTAGGGATGAGAAATCAATTGCTTTCCCATGTTTGGTAAATCCGGGCATGGGAAATGGTTGCCTAGCACATGAGAAAGTAGAGGGGAAAGTGAAGCCCTTCTCTCAACTTGGGTTTTGATTTCCCTCCTCATGGGAAAGTTTGGGAAAATGAGCCAACATTCAATGCACATTTTTCATGACCATTTTGTCCCCATGAACAATTTAGAATTACAATGTATCATTAAATGCTTTCTTTTTTTATTTGATTTAATATGAGTATAATTGAAAAATTATACAAACTTTGTTTTCCATTCCTACTCAAAACAAACATGGGAAAGGAAACAAAGTGAAATATTCGGATTACTTTCCCAACATTACCAAACGTGGGAAAGGAATCTTACATTCCCATCCCTTGGGAAATGACATGGGAAATGATTTCCCCTCAAATCCATTCCGTGAACCAAACGGGGCCTTAGGGTTGAATTTGAATGGCCGGAGGCCTGTTATGTATTTGTGTATGCATCTTTGGCGCTTGGGTTGTAATCTGTTGCTTGTTTGAACATGTTGTAATTTTTGGGATAGTCTTTGTTGTAGGGGAGACTCTGCCTGTTTTTCGGCAGAAGTCTTGGCCCCTTTCCTTGTAAATTTCGGGAAGAGGGAACTTGTTTAGTTTGTGGGCCCGACATGGGTTGATGTCGGGCAATGTAACAGGTCCGGCGCGGGTTCCGGTGGAATTCGGGTCGGGTCCTGTCAAAGTTTCTAAGCATAACCAATGTAATCATATAAGTGGAAAATTCATATTAGTGTTTCGACAAAAGTATTCATACCTTGATATTATGAATTAGGAGTACTATAATAGAGAAGGACTCAATTGCAACACAATTCCAACTTGAATAGGTTCTTCACCTTTTCTAATTAGCTTGAGTAGCCATGACATGTTGCTAGGCATTAACCATGGATTGTGGAAGTCATGGTTAATTATAATTGGCCTTCGCTAATAGGAAGAATTAAATAATGGGATTTAATTCACAATCAACTCTGAGGAGTTGAGACAACCCACTACCTTGCTAAAAGGAACCTATATATAGATCGCACATCAAAAAATGTAGTTAGAGGAACAAATGAAGAATAAGAAACTTGAGAAACAAATGAAGAAAATAAGAAGTTGAAAGTCAATGGTTAAAGTCAACATGTTTGACCAAAATGGTTGACCAATTCAAACTATTCGGACTATGGTTAGGAATTAATAATTAAGTCGCAAATCATAATTAAAATGTTAATTGTGAAGTTAGTTTGACGGTTGGACTCGATTTGGATTTAAAAGCATTTTGGGCCAAAGGGAAAAATAGCCCAAGGGCCCATTGGGCCTAGGAACATGTGTTGTATGACAACACAAGTTAAATGAGCCTAAGAGGAACCTAAGAAATGCTTTGGCTGAAATTCCCTATTGGGGTTTCTCTTTATCCTTTGTGTTGGCTAGGCTATTCTCAGGTTGTGGTGTTGAAAATAAGGAGAAATCCTCTCCTCCACCTTTGCTAAAATCGGTCACCAAGAGAAGGAGTCTAGCATTTCCATTCTCTTGGTTATTTCCTTCTTCATCCTCTAAATATTTAGTGTGGTGAAGTAGAGGGTAGCTGATAAGTCCATAAATTTCTACATTTATGTACTCTTTATACTTAGTTTTTGTAGGAGAATTGGATTTAAAAAGGACTTATTACTTTATTTTCTCCATTTTCAGATTTCTAGAGCAGTTAATTGGTTTTCTACGAAAATACAACTTTTTGGAGGAGTTTTTGTGCAAGGCCAGTTGGAGATTGAAGCTAAGACCCTGAAGACAATTGTGGAATTTTTCTAGAATTTTTGGAGCAGCCAATGAGAACAGTCTTTGAAGTTAAGTCAGCATAAAGTGCAATCCCGTCAGATTTGAGTTACTGTACGAAAAAGGCAATTTGAAGGACTTCCCGATTTTTGCTCAAGTCCTGCGATATATGGTTGGAAAGATAAGACAAAGATATAAAATTCTCATATTTTTCCCGAATTTTCTTGAAGGAGGAACGACCCCAAACGTGCGAGCAAAGAAACTGACGTGTTATCCCAGTCAAAGTAGGAAGAGGAGTCAATTATTTACCCTTTTTGGATTTATGTTTTAATTAGGTTTTTCTTTATTTTTGGGCTGCTGTAAAAGCCCAACTATGGTAGGAATAGGATTGTGGTGCTTTATTTAAGCGTTAGAAAACAACTCATTTAGGGTTACGCAAGATTTGGAGAAATTGGAGACGCCGGAAGAGTACCGCAATTGGCTAAGTTTTATTATTTCTTCCTTATGTTTTTGCTTATGCCGAATTCTATGACTGTGTAACTAATTTTCCTTTGCTAGGGCATGATGAAGCCCTAGTATGATAATCTAGTTTTCTTATTTTACCTATCTATTGATTGCCGTTTGATGTTGGATTCTTAATCACTGTGCTTAATAACTTGGTTGATTATCTTGATGTTTGATCACCATCTAGACTTTTAATTGAGTTGATCGGATGCAAATTAGAGTAAATACCATACTTAATTTGAGGCTTGCTTCTTGTGATTAAGATTTGTTATTCGTCTAGGGTAAATACCATACTCCTAGGGTTTACATGCTTGTTGGAGGTTTTCACTGATCTTAATGAGTTTCTATGTGTTGATATTTGACCTAAATACCATAGGCGAATTGCATGTAGGAATATACGAGTTAGCCTAAATACCATAGGTAATTCATGAAAAAGGAAAACTAAGCGGCAACATCAATTGGATAATTAATAGGTAGGTGAATAAGAGGCTAGATTGGATTACTAGTGGTGAATTCATTGTCCTAGTGCTTTTATCAATTTGAATTTCTCATTTTTGTGTTTTGTGGCTTTCTACTTATTTTGTCTTTTAATTTCGTGTTAATTAAATCATTCTCTTAAAAAACCCCTTTGTGTTTACGTGAGTATGCTACGTGTTTAATTTCTTGTTTATATAATTAGAGTAGTTAAAGTATTTTGTTAAGTAAATTAGGTTAGAATAATTGGAAGTTGAACTCAGTCCTCGTGGGAATGACCTCGTATTTGCCATACTAAATTACGATTGACCTTGTGCACTTGCGAGTATAATTTGTGTTTAGACTAATCTTTATAATCTCCATTTTGCAGGTTGTCTAAAATTCACAACAGTAGCTACTTTGGTACCATGTGAAGAATCCATGAAGCAAGATATGGAAGAAGGCATTTCCAAAGGTGAAAACTTGAAGACCATCCAAGAGAGCTTCAAGGGTAAGAAAGCTTCATCATTTCCTCGATTTTTATATTTGGGCATATATGAGATTAGACCTAGAAAGATACTTGGGAAATTGGATAGTATTAGGCTCAATAAGAACTAAAATTTGCTTCCACCTCTTTGAATGCTTGATTCATGTATGTTGTAGCCTCAAATTAAATAAAAATATTTTTAAATATATGTCCCCTTCACATCATGTACCTCCCCAATGGCGCACAAGTATGAGCCTGTGGAATCAACTATGGAAATTGAGATTACTCAAGGGAGTTGTCGCTACCTGGTTGATGGAGGCTTGGAGTTTTTGCAATGGCCCGTTCTAATCTGGCTAAGAAGACCAATCTTGTGGGGTCTCATTAGGGCCAACCTTAGTGTGCAGCTGGAGTGTTCTTGGGCTTGGTATCCGACGAACGCTATGTTCCCTGAACCCTTCTTCTTCAGGTTATGTGGCCGACATGGGGTTTGTTTAGTGTGGTGTTTTATGTCGTCTACCTCTCTACCTGCTTCTCCAGTTATGTGTTGGTCAACGGACTATGGTTCTTTCATGGGAGGTTTCCTTTGACATTGTTAGGATGCGGTAGTGTATTTTCTGCGGGGTTTTTCTTCGTTGTTTTTATGCCTTGTTGTCCTTTTTTTCTCCCTCTGTTGTGTTGACCTTTTGTAGCTTTTCTCTACTCTGCGCCGTCTGAAGATCTATGCTTGGCCATAGGAGGTTTTCTTTGTCAGGTTATGAGTTGAGTTAGTGGGCTTCTCTGGGGTTCCTCTTTGTTTTTGTCTTCGTGTTTTCTTGGTGTGCTCTCTTGTATCTCTGACCCTTGGTGTGCGATGTTGTTCTTGTGCTGTACAAAGGACTATGAGTTCTCACAGAAGGCTTCTTTTGACAATTGAGCTGCGTTGCGGTTCTCTCCTGCAGGTCTACTTGGTGGTGTCTAGTAGGTTTCTTTTCTGGTTTTTGTAACTGTCCAAAGTGGCCTAGGTCAGACTCTCTTGTTAGTCCATGGCACACGTGGTATTCTTCTCTACCCTGGGGGTTTGTCCCATGTGATTTCCCTAGAAAGGTTATATGAGCCCACTGTAATTGTGTCGTTCTTTGTATGCCTTTTATGGTTTATGAATGAAATCTCATTCTAAAAAAAAAGGATTCTTATCACTAATATCTAATTTTTCTTAATTTATTTATGTTCAATGAGTAGTATTAGGATTGTTTGCTATAATGCGACAATATCGACATTATTGGTAGGACAATATATAGGGACTCTTATTTAAGAACTTTACTACAGTAACAGTGATTTTTAGAGCATTTTTGTTATTTATTATATGATGAGTAGAGGTTTTGTAAAACTTACAAGTGTTTACGTACACATCTAGGTCCTTTTCTACAATTTTTCCGTATTACGTTTGACAAGGATTTTGGACAAACATTGGTACATTGGGTAGTTATAGATAGGAACTTTCCAAAGATTGGAAGTTAAGATTTCTTGTGTCCTAGTAACCAACTCATAATACTAAAGAACGAATATTATATGTTGTGTCCTTAAGGTACATGACATAATAACATGGCATAATTACAAACAATATGAACATAGGAATTTTCTCCAAAAACTGTTTGTTTTGCTACGCATTGATATTTTCACCACCAACCAACTAAACGAATTTTCCCCACTATTGTTTTATAGAGAACATATATAAATAGGAAACCAATCCCAATTATTCAACAACCATAGGACTCATCACTAGCATTCTAGAAAACACAAAGTTTCTTTTAGTGCTCAATTGGGTCATTTTATATCATCTCCAATGGACAATATAATCAGTCCCAAGAGGCTCATTAAAATTGCTAGCAAGTGGCAGAAGAGAGATGCTATGGGGAGGAACAGAAATTCATCGCCAAGAGTAGCTAGCAACAATATGATGAATAATATGGTGGGTGAAAAGGGAACTTTTGTTATCTACACCATTGACAAGAGCCGTTTCTGCACTGCCGTTATCCTATCTCTCTAACTGCATTTTCCAAGAGCTCTTCAAGATGTCTGAAGAAGAGTTTGGACTCTCAAGTAGTAGAGGGCCTATTATCTTGCCATGTGACTCGCTCTTCATGAATTACATGGTCTCACTTCTGCAGAGAGGAATGACTGCAGATTTGGAGAAAGCTTTGCTTGCCAACTCTCTCTTTAGCAGTAGCTGCTCAAGTTCTGCATTACATCATGGACAAACAAGAAACCCAACTATTCCTTTGTGGTTACTGCTAAGCACATAAAATCATACTAGAAGTTTTGTAAATGAGCGATGGGACTTGAACTGAATGTGAATATATTTGTATATGAAGTACAAATCTATCATGGTTATGTATCTCAACTTTCCAATGTTTCATGACTTGTTCTTGTACGTTTGTGTTTAGTTTACGGTGCGATAATTTTGCTTCCAGAACTCTCAACCATGGAATTTACAGGAATATAGTAATTGGACACTCAACCATGGATGTGTAACTAGAAACTCATTAATATACGTGTTACGTTTTATAATTGGAGTGAATTCAATACACTGCAGCAGGCGATCTGATAATATTATCATCATTTTGAAGTTAAGAAGACACTAGTGCCTTCTGAGGAAGCTGTGGAGATTACGTCAAAGGGTAATTTCAAAAGTTTAAAGAGTTTTATGTCCTCGAGTTAGCCCGGGCATTTCAGATTATACTGTTTTAAATTAATAAGTTCTCTATCACACAAAAGTTAGTTTTTGTCATTTCGTTATTGTATTTTTATTGTTGTGGCCGTTGGTATTATCATTCTGCTGTTGCTATGATTATAAATGGTAGAAATTGCTTTTTGGCTAACTTTAAGGGATCTAGAAATTGAAAGTTTTATCCTCTTAATCATTCAAAACCATTTTTAAAATTGAAATGTGATATTAAGAGCATTTTCAACAATCTCTTCAATATTTTTGTAACACTATCAATATTTTTGTAAACCTCAGAAACGTACGTTTTGGGATGAAAAACATTTTTTATATTAATATGAACATATATAGAGATGAGGTGTTACTGCCTGTCATTGGTTTTAGGGCACATTCCTGTCATGACACAGTACTTTGTTGTGTTTTTTATTGAAAATTAATTTATAAGGAACTGCTCTCAAACACCACTATTAGAGCATCTCCACCCATAAAGGTTAAGTCTAGGGCAAGGGCAAGCAAGGGCTGCCACTATTCACGTGAATAGTGTCAACCTTGCAATTTGTTGTTCCACCCATGAAGGCTAAGTCTAGGGCAAGTCTAAGGCAAATACTATTCATTGTACTTTATTTCCTATTTTTTATACTTTAAACCATTAATTTTGATAATATTTTCTAATTAAATTTTCGGATAAGATTTTTGGTTGTTATGTGTCCATTATTTTTCGTAAACAATTTCCAGATAAAATTTTCGGATATTCATTAAAAAAATTATAATCTCAAATTTCGGATAAGATTTTCACCATCTAAAATTGTGCCACGTGTCCCATGTCGATAAGATTTTCAGATATGTTTAAAAATTATAATCTCGCATTTGAGATAAGATTTTCACCCTCTAAAAAATGCCACGTGTCATCTCTATCTTCTAAATCCCTCTATAAAACTACACCATGAACTCATACCTCTCACACCATCTCTTATCTATTCCTTCATTTCTCATATTTTACAAAACACTTTCTACTCTCAATGTCAAACTTGAGGAGGGTGTTGGAGAGGCAACAGAAACAAAGGGAAGAAATCGGCGTAGACGTCAAGAAGATCGGACGCCGATGAAGAAGAGGAACAAATGTTTGCAACAGCGGCTTCTATGCTTAATCAATCAAGGCAACACCGTCGTCGTGGCCCGAATGTGGACAGACGTAGGGAGTCTCGGGTAAGAATCTCTTGGAGGATTACTTTATCCCAAATTCGTTATATCCGAATCTAAGTTTCGAGAGATATATAGAATGCAGCCACATTTGTTCCAAAAATCATGCATGATATTTGTAATTACAACACATACTTCATTCAAGATGATGTCGTTGGACTTTTGGGTCTTATCCCTGAGCAAAACTTACAATGCTGCGGATGCTTGCTTATGGGGCATCTGCAGAAAGGTGTGGATGAGATTGCAAGGATGAGAAAATCTACTATCCTAGAGTGCTTGGTCAGATTCTGTGATGCAGTGGAAAATTTGTACACGAGGGAGTACCTTCGCAAACCCACGACGAGGGACCTGCAAAGGCTTCTAAAAAAAGGTAAGGATCGAGGTTTCCAGGAATGATTGGAAGCATCGATTGCATGCACTGGCAGTGGAAGAATTGTCCTCTTGCTTGGCAAGGAGAGTACGGAATCGGAAGGGCCAAAAAGTATTATTTTGGAGGCCGTAGCTTCATTCGACACTTGGGTTTGGCATGCCTTCTTTGGGGTAGCCGGATCTCAGAATGACCTCAATGTCCTTGGTCAATCCCCGGTGTTCGACGAGGTATTGCGAGGTCATTCCCCCCAGGTCACGTACCAAATCAACAATACCGTATACTCAGTGCGTACTACCTCGCCCGACGGAATTTATCCTAGGTGGACGACATTCGTGAAAACAATTTCAAATCCCCAATCCGAGAAGGAAAGAATCTTTGCTTCCTTTCAAGAAGGTTACAGGAAAGACGTGGAGAGGTGTTTCGGTATCTTGCAAGCTCGTTGGGCAATTATTAGGGTGCTGCTCGGATGCTAGATGAGGAGGTGCTGCGGAGTATTATGATGACTTGCATCATCCTCCACAACATGATTGTGGAGGATGAGTATGACTACGATGCTCCAGAGGTGTTTGAACCCGATCCCATGAACACGGCGTTGACAAGAATATATGAAAGGCCTATGGGACCAAATGGACTACCAATGGAGCCCGAACCGTTTCCGGGATGGTCGATTCAACAACCCCATGATTGATCGTTATCAAGAAATGCAATCTTCATATGTTCACGAGAGACGTCAAGTTGACTTGATCGAGCACTTGTGGGAGATGAAAGGCAATCACAATGGATGAAGTCAAGATTAGTGCTTTGTTTGGAATTTTGCTTTGTTTTTAATTATGCTTTATTTTGTGTGTGGTGTTTTTTGGAATTATGCTTGTTTTTATTACTATGCTTTTATGTATGGTTTGTTTTGTGTGTTGTTTGCAATAAATTAAGGTTTGTTTTTAATTAATCTTTGTTTTGATGCTCAAATGTTTTTAATAAATTTGGGTATTATTTAATGCTTTTTTATTGAATAAAAAGGAAACAATACAACAAATTAAAGGATAATACAACAATACAACAATACAACATATGGCAAAGGTGTTTTAATAAAACCTAATGGTTTTCATCATTTAACCAATCCGTATTGCTAGGTCCGTCATCTTGGAAAAGTTTTCTTCTCATCACATCCCTTCGTCTTAGCTTCCAATAGGCCTTTGTTTCAGGAGACATATGGCTCGTATCCATGGCCATGATTTTCATCTCTCTATCCTCCATGTCTTTTTCTTGTGCATGCTTCTGTTGAATTGCAAATGCTTCCTCTCGTGCCATGTCCAATTCATCTCTTTTCAAGTCTCTCTCAATTCTTAGTGAGGTGTTCTTCGCTATTTGCTCCAATAATTGTACACATTCATTGTTCGAGGTGCCACCTCTCTTTGACTTTGCCGCTTTTCTCCCAATAGGTCTCGGTGGACGTGGGAGTGGTGACTCCGTTTCCATTGGGGAGTCCAATGGTGAATCGGTTGATGGAGAATCGTGGAGCGGCGTCTCATTCAACACAACCAGCGGACCGGTGGGAATAATTTTGAATCTCGAACAATCCTTCACAACTTCCCAACATTGGAAATGCATGAAACATTTTTTGCCTTGCCCCATGGCACCGAACCACATTTGTGCTTGTATGATCTATTAAAAATAATAATTGGAAGTGTAAGGAAAAAATTAATTATGCAAGAAAATATAAACTATTTTGAAATGCAAGAATAAAATTGATTATACAAGAAAATATAGACAAATTGGAAATGCAAAAAGAAAAAAAGATTATGCAAGAAAAATAAATAGAATATGCAATAAAAAAAAGTTACATTAAATTGATTAAAATGGGAATTATAAATATTTTACCTCATCGGATAGATTTTGACCGCTTGAATGTTCTCCCTTGCTTTTGTCAAGGCATTTCTCCATTTCCCTAACTATTTATTCAGAATTTTCCACCTACTAGACAAAGCCATTTCGGTTCGAATGGAACCTGATCTTTGACAAAATTCTCCATGAATTTTGCTCCACATATGATGGAACTTCATCTCATTGCCCGTGATAGGGTCATGACTAACGTTCACCCAAGACTGACACAACGCAATATCTTCCTGAAGTTGCCCACGAGCCTCCTGGCTGACAGAAGATGCCATTTGTTTTTTTTTATACAAATGGAAAGTAGTAGAAAAATGTGAGTGGAGAGTAAAAATATTGGAAGAAGAAGTTGTATGGAGAATTGGTGTGGAAAGTGAAAAATGTGGGTGGAGAGTAAAAAATTGGAAGGAGAAGAGTTTGTATATAGAATTGGTGTGGAAAGTGAATAATGTGAGTGGAGAGTAAAAATATTGTATGGAGAAGAAATTGTATGAAGATTTGGTGTGTAAAGTAAATAAAATGGTTAGGTATTTATAGGGAAAAATACATAGTTTTTTGGTATTTTTTTAAAAATTTCAGAATTTTTTCGATTTTTTTGCAATTTTTTAGCCAAAAAAGACAACCGTCGGATTTCTGGAAAAACCAATCGGAGCGTCCAGGTTGCAACACGTGGCATTTGCCCGTTGGAGGCTGACGTCGACGCGGAATCTCAAATTTTTTTACCGTTGGCGCGTGTAATTCACGCCAACGGTAAAAAATTTGAAATGCCGCTGTCGACGTCACAAGACTTCATTGAAGCCCGATCGAAACCAGCCCTTGGGCTTGCCCTGGCTGCTGGGTCCCACGCGAAACCGGGCTGAGGGCTGCTGCGCTGGAGGTGACTTGGGCTTGCTCGGGGGCATTTTGCCTGGTTTGGGTCCTGTCTTTGGAGATGCTCTTATACTGTCGCAAAGTTCCCAAATAGAGCACTATTAACGACAGGAAATAGACCATATCGACAAAATATTGATATTTTGGTAATGTCATATCAAGGAGTGTATGGAACTATTTGCTATGTAAATAATGAGGCAACATCGACATAATCGATATAATATGAGATTATTCGCTACAGAAATTGTGCTATTTAAAGATAATTTTCCCAATTTTTTTGAGTCAGCTCTAGGTTGGTATAAAACTTACAATTCTTGACATACAAAACATTATATTTCACATCTAATACCTTTTCTGATTCATCCGTATTAGCTTAAAAGCATTGACAAAGATTTGTGGCGAACTTAGGCACAATTTGATACCATGTCAAATGCAGTGTAGTTTTTTCACTTATCTTTCCTCTAAATGGGGAGGTTTATATATACACATAACAAAGCAAAAGTGCTCCATAAAAATATGGAGATAAAGATGAACTAGTAGCCTAAATCATTCCTAAAACTAGGGCTGTGCATTTGGACCTGAAACCCGGCTAACCCGCCCAAACCAAACCGATCGGATTGGGTTGGTTTTATTTTTTTCAATTTTTTTTTGGTTATCGGTTTGAATCCAAACCAAACCGAGACCAATGGTTCGGTTTACGGTTTGCATTATCCAAAATTACGATTTAACCAAACCAAACCGATGATATTAAAAAATATTATAATAAGAAATATATATATATAATACATGAGTAGTGATCTCTTGGTCACCTAGTGACCAAGGATCCGTGGTCACCCACCGTTGGATTTAAATCCAACGGTCCAATTGAGTTTCTTAAAATGAGTGCCAAAGTAGGTTGACCTTTAGATTTAAATCCAAAGGTGAGTGACTACTGATTCCTTGGTCACTAGGTGACCAAGAGAATACTACTCTATAATACATAGTTTAAAGCGGTTTATATATATATATATATATATATATATATATAATACATCTTTTTTCCTTCTTCTCTCTCTCTTCTTTTTCTCTTCTTCTTCTTCTCCATCTCTCCCTCTCTCCCTCTCTTTTTCTTATTCTTCTCTCTATCTCTCCTTCTCTTCATCGTTTTTATTTCTTCTCTCTCTCTCTCTCTAAGAAAGCCAAAAACTGAAACCGAACCAAACCAACCCACCAATTCCGGTTAACCGAAGTGGTCGGTTTTCATCAATTATGGTTTGGTTTCGGTTTCCAAAATAGCCAAACCGAGACGGTTCGGTTTGGTTTCAGGTTAAGCCCAAAACCGAACCAACCTAAACCGAGCCCACCCCTACCTAAAACATGCTAATTGTCTGCTATTAAATAATATTAAAATATGGAGATAAAGATGAACTAGTGGCCTAAATCATTGCTAACACATGCTAACTGTCTGCTATAAAACAATATTCTCCAAACATGATAACGTGCCCACACATGCTAACCATACAACTATATTTTCTAACTCATGCCAACACTCCCCTTTAAGTTGGTGCATAGATGTCTCGCATTCCCAGCTTGTCAAGTGAGTTGGAAAACGTAGTGCTGGAAACAACATGACAAGAGACTGCCTTTATTAATATGTCTGCATCGAGCTTCTTCTTAATAAAATGTCGATCCACTTCAACATATCCCCTCACGTGGGACCACCACATAGTGGGTCACACGGGGAGTTAAGGCCAAATCTGAAGTTAATCATTATGGTATGTTGATGGCAACACCTAATCTAGGTGTGACCGGTCGGTCGGGTTGGTGGCAACACCTAATCCAGGGGCAGCCGATCGGTCGGTAGATCACAGAAACCATGCGAACACAGCAAAGGCAAAACAAAGAATAGAGAAACCCTGCGAATACGGCAAAGGACACAGAAACCATATGAACACAACAAAGGACACATAAACCCTGTGAACATGGCAAAGGACACATAAATCCTGTGAACATGGCAAAACCACACCCTAAAAAATAGGGTAAGAAAAGACAAGGCAAAGTAAGGCAAAATAAAGGAAAAGGGAAAAATCGCTCCCCCTATCCTTTTACCACGTCCAATCATCTCGTGGGTGGTGAGACCCCGAGTAAGGAACACAACATATCATTGCAGAGTACAGAACAGAGGCACAAACACGGTAGGAGCAACAAGACTAGCACCAGCAAGAGCAATACAAGGTAGGGCCAACGATGGCAGCAGCATCAACAACAACAACAAATACTTCCATATCAAGTTTATCAAATTCATGCAGACACAACTTTTCTTCACTCCCCCTCTCCCCCTGAAGATAAGGGGTCGTCGGAGCCATATGATTAGTGGTATTTGAGAAACTTGCACTGACTGACGCTGAGATTTAGCATAATCAATCATGGCAGATATGTAGTTGAATTGCAATGGAATAGATGTCTAAATAGCTGATAGGTAGAGAAATTGGTGGAGCTGCTATAAAAGGGGACAGCAGTGTGCTCCTGTAAATGGGCAGATGTGCTGCTGTAAATAGGGCAATGATGTGCTGTAAATGAGCAGCGGTCTTGCTGCTGTAAAAGGGGTATGTCACTCCCCCTCAAATCTGATGATGTATGAGAGTCGAGATTTGGAGAAAGCAACACCCAAATAAAGCTGCAGCACCCAAATAAAGTTGTGTCTATCTCCCCCTCAAATCCGACGTTGGTAGAGGGTCAAGATTTGAAAGAAGAGAAATTGAAATAACAGAAAAAAGACTCAAACATGTCGGTCTCGTGGCAGAAACAAATGCAAGAGAGGAAGGTAGAATGGAGGTGGGCAGCCGACAATTGGAGGAAAAGAATAAAAGATGGAGAGGAGTCACTTTAACTCAGGAAAGCAAGACAAGGAAACAAAAGCAAGAGGGCCAACGGTGGCAGCATACAATTGTACCATGAAGAAAAAGCCTCGGAAGAGGACAATAGTAAGGGAGGAAACCCACCAAATCAAGAACAGAGACAAAGATAAGATGCTTAAACGGGAATGAGAGCAAATGACACCGAAAAAGGAAACCCATCAAGTGGGGAATATGAATAGATAGAGTGCCCATCAAAGGGAGGCAATATTATATCAGGGAGAGGCGGAAAGCTAGAGATAATACAGCAATAGCATAACAAAATGGAAAGGGCCACGAAGCCGACAAACGTACAAAATCATAGGAGGGCAACGAAGAGAGAAAAACAAAAATAAAAACAATATTAGTAAAGGATTTGGTGCAAGCCAATCTTGGCAAAAGCAAGAGGAGAAATAGGGAGTAAACACCCATCGCATGGGAAAGACGAGAGTAGAGCCAGAGGTGCACATGAGAGAGAGCACTAAGTGGTGAGAAAAGAAACCATAAAAAAAAAAAAAGGAATAGTAATAATAAAATGGAATATTGGGGTACAAGCAAGACACCCATCACGTGGGCAACATAGGAAATCATGGAGAAAGGCAACGTATGATAAAAAAAAAAAAAACCCCCACCGAAAAACAAAACAAGAAAAGAAAAGGGAGTGAAATCCAATCATTGGCCACAGGTAGAAAGAAATAAGCATAAGGGTAAAAGAGAAGGAGAGAGAAAAATAAATAATAAACATCCAATTGGAAAGGCCAGAGAGAGAGAGAGATGGCGTGGGGAGAGAACACAACAAACACCAGCCATTGGGCATAGAGAAAAAATAAAATAAATGAAAAGGAGGAACCACATGAGAAACAGTGGCCAGGCATGCGTGCAGAGAAAGCCTTAGAGCAAGATGGGGAAGAGTTGCGGAAGCTCATTGAGAGAAAAAGAAAAAAAAGAAAAAGAGAGAGCTCCATGACAGAGAGGGAAAGTCTCTTAGATAAACAGAGAAAGATGGCTCAAAACATAGAAGTGGAGAGGGATTTCAAGAGAAAGAGAGAAACCAACGATAGACATGAGGCAGCGGTTGTGCAAGAGAACAACAACGGCAGTATAACAAGGCAAGACATAGACAAAGGCCGGCTAGGAGAAGACTCGGCGAGCGGTGACAAGGCTCACAGAGGAAAGATATCAGGCCAAGGGGCATGTTGCCCATACATATAAAACAGAGGCTCGGCTGTGAGCACAAGAGACTGAAAGTAACATGGGCTCAATATGATTTCAACAGAAAGTGGCAGCGGCAAAGAAGGCTAGGGCTGCTGGCATAGGTAGAGAGAAAAAAAATAAGGTAATGACAGATTGAACAGAAACAAGGTAAGGACAGAGACAAGAGTTTTTTTTAAAATTATATATGTAACAGGAGGAAAAATTGCAGAAAGGTGCGACTATGGCTAAGGCAGAAGAAATACATGTTGATTATAAAGGAAGGGAGAAACGATAATTTACAGCAAGATGAAGACCCATGATGGATTAGGAATCAATAACGCCAACGACTCTTAATTTAGCAGAGGATCTCAAGTATTAGCAACTACGCTCTGATACCTATGTCAAATGCAATGTAGTTTTTCACTTATCTTTCCTCCAAATGGGGAGGTTAATATATACACATTACAAAATAAAAGTGCTCCATAAAAATATAGAGAAAAAGATGAACTAGTGGCCTAAATCATTCCTAACACTTGTTAACTGTCTGCTATAAAACAATAGTAAAATATGGAGATAAAGATGGCCTAAATCATTCCTAACACATGCTAACTGTCAGCTATAAAACAATATTCTCCAAACATAATAACGTGCCCACACATGCTGACCATACAACTATAATTTCTAACTCATGCCAACAATAAACAATGGAACAAAACGGTAGTTAGATAGGAACATTCCAAAGATTGGAAGTTATAAGATTTCATGTGTCCTAGTAACCAAACGGATATAACATGACATATTTGGCTCTCTGATGAACATTGGAATTTTCTCCACAAGGCAACCAACATAATTTTCTCCGCTAAAAGTACTAACCAAGTGCAAGTGCGGCTTTATAAAATAAGTACATAATAGTTTGGTACAGTGGTTAAGCCACAAGGCAGTACATAAACTTGACATACATCCAAAAAGTGTCGGTTGCAAAGCATTGAAATTTTCACCACCAAGCAACAAAGTACTAAGCCAATATAACTAATTATTAATTTATAGCGTTCTCTGGAGAACATATATAAATAGGAAACCAATCCCCATTGTTCTCCATCAATCAGTCTTTAGCATTCTTGAAAATAAAAAGTTGCTTTTTAGTGCTCAATTAGGTTTTACATAACTCCATGGACAACGTAATCAGCCCCAAGAGGCTCATAAAAATTGCTAGCAAATGGCAGAAGAGAGATGCTGCGGGGAGGAACAAAAATTCAAGCCCAAGCGTAGTTGGCAACAATTGGATGAATGATATGGTGGGTGAAAAGGGAACTTTTGTTATCTATACCATTGACATGAGCCGTTTTGTACTGCCTTTATCCTATCTCTCCAGCTATATTTTCCAAGAGCTCTTGAAGATGTCTGAAGAAGAGTTTGGAGTCTCAAGCAGCAGTGGGCCTATCATCTTGCCATGTGACTCGCTCTTCATGAATTACATACTCTCACTTCTCAAGCGACGAATGACTGCAGGTTTGGAGAAAGCATTGCTTGCCATCTCTTTCAGTTGCTGCTCAAGGTCAGCATTGCATAATCATGAACAAACAAGCAACCCGACTCTTCCTTTGTGGGTACTGCTTAGCAGATAAAAGCGTACTTTAATTTGCAATTTATGTATACGATGTACAAATATATAATGAGCTCTCATATAAAAGCATGCTACTCCCTCGACTTGAATCCAATGTGAATATATGTACATGATGTACAAATATATAAGGGACACCATTGACAAATATATAATGTGTTTGAACCAAAATTTGCAATTTTCCGTGGAATAAAATGGAGGAATTCTTGGAGTTATTACCTTGTTTTTTCTTAAAAAATTGAGTGGAATACAAGATAATATTTTATGAACATCAACAATATGGCCAACACATGGCCAAATTTGTTAGCTCATAACTGCGAGTCGTCAGATTGAAACAATCAAAAGGGCAACTTGCAATGCTCAAATGTGATTGACTCCCTCATGAAAATTGTTCCAAAAGATATGTAGAACAACATATCCAACTTTCGGATCAATTGGATTAGCGTAGCCTTCTCGGACTGTCAAAAACTGAAGATTGCTCTAAGAAGAGCCAAAACGTGAAGTTGTCCCGGTCCGACCTACTCAAAGGAGCAATTTGTGATGCTTGTAGTTGATTATCTCATGAAAGTTGTTTCTCCGGATGTCTACTATAACGTATATATCCAAATTTGGGAGCAATCGGACAATTGTAGCATTCTCACCGTATCAAACACCGAAAGTATGTCCATGTCCGAGAAAGTCTCCGAGAAGAAACATGTCGGGGAAAGTGTTAGCTTGTCCGACCCCTTCAAATGAGCATTGAGGAAGCAAGCAAGAACGGTGAGCAATCCCACATCGCTCGGGAGGGAAAGGTGATGTGCTTATATGTGTGGGCACGTATCTTCCTAGCACGAGGCCTTTGGGAGCTCAGCTTCGGAGTTGTGGGAACTCCGGGTTAAGCGAGTTGTGGCTTAGAGCAATCTCATGATGGGTGACCTCTTGGGAAGTTGCTCGTGAGTTCCCGTAAACAAAACCGTGAGGGCTCCGCCTAAAGCGGATAATATCGTGCTAGAGGAGTCGGGTCGTGACATAAGTTGACAGGACCCGACCCTAATTCCACTTTGGAATCCGGTCAAGCCTCGTCCGTGTCCGACATCTCTGTCGTGTGCTGACACACTTGACCATTTTGCCCTTTTAGTAAAGAAATTTAGTTTTAAGGTTCGACTTCGCCGAAAATTCGGCGTAGTCTCCCCGTAATTGGCTCAATTCCCAAATCTTTTACACTGTGAAAGCACAATTTAATTCCACAAACTTCAGCACGCACAAGTTTAAGTTCACACACCAACAGAAACTAAAGAGTTAGGCCTCGTGCCTCACAAAAGTTTGGGCAAGGTTCAGAGCTACTAAAGTAGTTAAATACAAAGTTCTTGGTCGTAGACCCTACACGAAGAGTGGGAGAGCAGTGGTGGTGAAGACGGGCCGGTGGTGGTGCTCACCACGACCTACACTGGGGCGAAAACATTTAAAAAGGTGAGTGGACCAAAAAGGTAGTTTTAGAAAATTGAAAACGCAAGTTAGCCCCACTGTTAAAAACATTAGAAAACAGTTCTATAAACGAGCAATAACTTAAAGTATGCACTAAAAATCAAATTTATAAAGTTCATCAAAGATAAAAGTTCTTATTCAATAACGAGATATTACTCAATCAACTTAATTAAAATCCACCTAGGTATACCCTTAACAATTCCGTCAATTCCATTATTCAACCGTCAATTCCAATCCTCGTAAGACTCGGTGACACAAAGTCGGTCCGAGCCACGTCCTCGCAAGACTTAGGAGACACCAAGTCAACCTAAGCCGCGTCCTCGCTAGACTCGGAAAACACAAAGTTTACCCGAGCCGCGTCCTCGCTCCGCACGGTCCGAGCGTCCCCGAGACTCGTGGGGCGTGAGTCATGCGCGCAGACTTAAACCGAAGGCAACAATGGTCCGTAGACCGGGTAATAACCTTTATCAATTTTTATTCCGTAGGCAGCATTATTAATCCGAAGGCAACATCAATAGGGTACCTAGAGTGGTTTGAAAACTTTCATAATCTTATAACTCAAAAACAAGTCTTTTCCTCAAGCCATTCTAAAATCCAAATCTTATAATCATGCATTTCAATCTAAAATCCCATCTTAGGCTCGGAAGTTAATTTATAGAAAATATTCAATAAATTCAATTAAACTCTAATATGCAAATCATAAATAATATTTGAAAATCAATAATTCCACAAAAGCATTAAATGAGCATTTATGTAATAAAAACATTTATAGAAATCAAAGGTCTACTCACAGTTGATCCGAGCTTGCCGGACCCTTAGAAGGGCCTTCCTGCACCTCCGCCGAAGCTTGAGTACCTATTTACGAAAATTAAACCATTTATTACTTCACCAAAGCTCGGCATAATAATTTAATAGAAAATCCTGACCCTCGGGCCTAAAGGGTTCAATTGTAGTTAGAAAGGTTTCCCAGGCCCATTTGATTCTACAATAAGCCTTTTAGTTAACTTGGAAGTTCCTGGATTAAATATTGGATTAAATCCTTATTAGGTTTGATTCGCTCGTTCCTTAGGTTTCCGACCTCCAAACGATGATCCGTAAATTCCTATAGGTTTCTAAAATTCCCAAACACTTAACTTCCAAGTTTCAATACGATCCAACGGTTAGAACTTATCGAACCCGAGTTAACCCTAGTTAAACCTAACCGGTAACATTGGTTATTCGCTCAAACGATTTCCAAAAATTCGTTCGAGCATACCTATGCGCTCGGGAGACTACGGGAGGCATTTTGGCACGAAGAACCGCCGCCACCACCTGGCCCACGCGCGGCCAGGTTGGGTGGCTTGAGCAATTTTTCCGGCGATGGAAAATCTTGAAATTTCGGGGCAAGACCTACGGCTAAGTGATCAGTGGGTGGAGGGAAGCATTTTGGCAGTGAGAACCGGCCAAGAACCGGCCGGAATCACGCCGGAAATTCGAACCCGATCGGAGCAAAACCTAGGTTTTTCAATTCGTTTCCAAACTTCAATTCAGCCAAAACCAACCTCAGAAACGGCTAGAACTCGAAGAAAGGAGAAGAAAACTCACCAGACCTGACGAAATTGGTGGCCGGAATGGAGCAATCGACGGCGAGAAGCTCCGACTGGTTTTCGGCTTTGCAGAGGTGTTTCGGGGTGGTTTTCGGCGAAACGAAGGACAGGGATGGGTTGAGGGAGGTGAGGGGAAGCTTCAGGCGAGGTTTGAGAGGTCGGCGTGGCCGGAAATGGCGTCGGTGCCGCCTGGTTCGAAACCGAAGAGAGAGGGAGGGGTCGCGAGGTTGAAGACGCAGGGGGGCGGGTTTGCACGCGCTGGCCGATTGGCCAGCTGCGTTATTTCAGTTTTACCCCAATTCAAAAATTACCAAAATGCCCTTAGAGTTTTTTGACCTTTAAACGTTCGTTCGGGCTCGGAATCGGGTGTTCCGCACGTCCACGGACTCGTTTCAACGAGCCGGACGCAACGGTGCACTCCGTTCCACCAAATTCTTTCCCGATCTTAAAGTCAATTTTTTAATTCATTAAATTAACCGGGGTAAAATCGTCCTTTGCCTTAATATTTTAATATTTAACTCTTAAATTGGGATCGGGTTGTTACAATATTTCACATCCAATTCTTTTTCTAATTCATCCGTACTATTTTTGACAAGAATTTGTGGCAAACAAAGGTTTTATGTTATAACCGAAAGATGGGTAGTTCGACGGACATTCCAAAGATTGGAACTTAAGATTTCTTGTGTCCTAGTAACTAACTCACGATACTAACAAACAGCTATAATCTGTTGTGTCCGTAAGCCACAAGACATTATAGCATTGCATAATTTCAAACAAAATCTAAGACTTCTCTATATGATGAACATTTGAATTTTCTCCACGAGGCAAATAAAACAATTTCCTCCACAGAGTACTAATCGAGTACGGCTTTATAATATAAATACATGTTAGTTTGGTACTGTGCTTCATGTTAGAATGGGCCTATTTGTAGAAAGTCCTTTTTAGTATTAGGCTGGTTAAGACTACTCAGAGTATGTGGTTTTGTAGTTTTCCAAAGAATTTGTACTTTATAATGTTAGCTCATGCAGTTGGTGTAAGGGCTCCAAGGGGAATGTTATTGCTCCATTAGGTCAATTTATATATTTCCATGGACAATATAATCGTCAGCCCCAAGAGGCTCCTTAAAATTGCTAGCAAGTGGCAGAAGAGAGAAGCAATGGGGAGGCACAAAAATTCATACCCAAGAGTAGTTGGCAACAATTTGATGAATAGTATGGTTGGTCAAAAGGGAACTTTTGTATCTACACCATTGACAAGACCCGTTTCGTGCTGCCTTTAACCTATCTCTCTAACTACATTTTCCAAGAGCTCTTCAAGATGTCTGAAGAAGAGTTTGGACTCTCAAGTAGTTCTGGACCTATCATCTTGCCATGTGACTCGTTCTTCATGAATTACGTAGTCTCACTTCTCCAGCGAGGAATGACTACAGAATTGGAGAGAGCTTTGCAGGCCAACTCTCTTATTAGCAGGCATAAAGGAAGAACAGGCAACCCAACTATTCCTTTGTGGTTACTGCTGAGCAGCTAAAATCGTTACTACTTGAACTTTTGTAAATGCGCTCTCAATCTAAACCTTGTCTTTCATTTGTGTACAAATCATAGTGTTAAGAATAAAATGACATTTTCCTTATTTGTATTGGACTTCACATATTGTGGGTCAACCTCAATCATAGCCTCAATTAATAGCCTAGAATAGCTTCCTAGAATAGCTCCTTGTATCATCCATATATGCATACATCCTGTACAAACATTCTCATTGAAGAAATATACAGAAACTTCATCACTTTGGATTCTTATCACATAGACAACTCCCTTGATAGTGTTAATTGGACTCGTATTGAATTTGAATGTATGTCTGTGTGTATGTGTATAGATATATAATGGAGACCATTCTCTATATATGTTGAGTTTTCAATCTTTCGTCACTTCAACTTATACTTTTGTTTATAGTTTGCTCCTCTTCAACTTCTTCGCCGTTGTTTCCCCTCAGCAGCAAAGCAAAGAGTCAAAATCCACTCGTAATTCTCTCTCTATATTTCTTTGTTTCTTTTTTTCCCCTCAATCTTTTTCAATCTCATTGTGTCTCCATTTTCAGTTCACTTTTCATTTCTGTTTCTTCAACTTTCTGTCCGGGAAAATGTCAAGATCGGAAATGGAGTTTTGCAGATGGAGAAAAATGATTTAGGTAATTGAAAAGTAACATAACAAAAGGGCAGTTAGACAAGAAAGTTCAATTGATTGGAAGTTAAGATTTCTTGAGTCCCAGTAACAACTGATAATGCTAACCAACGCATATAATCGGTAGTGTCCTTAAACCACAATACATATTATACGATGAGATAAATTCAAACAATATCCAAGACTTGGCTATCTGATGAACACTGGAATTTTCTCCAGAAGGCAAGCAAAATGAATTTTCTCCACTAAAATTACTAATCAAGTACAGCTTTATAAAATAAATACCTATTCATAGTATATACGTACGGCTTTATTCGATAAATACATGTCCTTAAGCCACAAGCCATAAACTTGACATCATTTTTAAACATCCACATGCGTCGTTTGCTACACATTGAAATTTTCACCAAGAAGAAACTAAAGGAATGTTCTCCGTCAGGAAACTACGTACCTCTATTCCAATATAACTAATTAATTCGTTATCGATAATCACTACGTCAAGAAACCTATATATTACATTATAAATAGGAAACCAATCCCCAGTGCTCTCCATCAATCAATCAACATATAGAAAGTCATACCACTCGTCATATATAGCATTCTTAAAAATACAAGTTCAAACTTGATTTTCCTGCTAAAGTTCATTTTATATATATATCTCCATGGGCACAATGATGAGCCCTAAGCAGCTCATTAAAATGGCTAGGAAATGGCGGAAGAAAGCTGCTCCGGGAAGGAAAAAAATTCATACCCAATAGCTGGTAAAAATTTGAGGAAAAGTATGGTGGGTGAAAAAGGAAGTTTTGACAAGAGCCGTTTTGTACTGCCTTTATCGTGTCTCTGTGACTGCATTTGCGAAGTGCTTGCAGATATTTGATCCTGAAGAATAGTTTGGACTCCCAAGTAGTAGAGGGCCTTTTATCCTGCCATGTGATGTGACTCGATCTTCATGAATTACATATAGTCTCACTTCTCCAGAGAGGAATGACTGCAGATTTGTGGTTACTGATCAGCTGCTATATCATATTTGGACTTTTGTAAATGAAATTTCAAGAGCTACCTTCTTTTTTTCATTTGTGTACAAATTATACGCTTTTCCGCGTTTTGGGACTGGAATTAATGTGAATATATGTATATAACTGCTGTATAAATATATCATGTAGACCATGCTTTATATATCTTGACTTCCCCACATAATTCATGACTTTCCCATGTCATATCCCGAAAGTTAAAACATCCCTCAAAAATTTTTGCATTGCTTCTTTTTTGAAAAAAATTTTTACATTTTTGTATTGGCAATCAGAATATCACTTTACATTTGGAGCTAAGTTTTTCTCCATCACTTGGCAGCAGAGATCTCGATCTTAGGATTGAATGGGAAAGGCTCTCCTTCATGTAAATTACAGTAGTTTATAATATTCCTCTATAAAAAAAAAAAAAAAAAACTATAAATTAATGTTTTCATGTATTAAAAAATAAAATGGATGAAGAAATAGAAAACATGGTGAGAATAGCAACAGTCTATCAAAAACGCAACATTGCCCCGACTCATATCCTATATATATACGTGTGCGTTTGTGTGTCTCAGAAAGCTTCAATTGAGGGATTCTTCAAATATTATTTTAGGAACACTCTTGTGAACCATTCCATATTGTATTTTAACAATCCAATCTTTTAGATATTCATTCAAAGATCATCTTTACAAAAAATCATTTGAATCCGAAATTATTTGACCACTCAATTAATGATTGTCATTTTAGTGTTTTTTTGAATCACCATGTTTGTCTATTTTGTTGGTCACAACTAGGGCTGGGCATTTAGGACCCAAAACTGATCGAACCAAACCGATCTGTCTAGTTTGGTGCGATTTTGTTCTTTCTCTTTTGATTTTCGGTGTTGAACCGCATCAACCGGTCAGATTAGTTCGGTCCACAACGTGTAGAATCGGTTCGATTGATGCACTCGATATCATCCATTTCCCGGTGCGACGATACAAAGTCGGCACTAAGATTTTCAATAACGAGGGTTTTGGTTCGACGTGCACTTTTCTCTCAAACCTGAAGCAAACCAAACCTAGCCCTAGTCACAACTATGTCTCTAAAATTATTTGAAGGATCCCTCAATAGAATGAGACCGTATATATACATACACATATATATAGTCCCCTTCTATTGTTACTTATTCGAGGGACCCTTAGGAGCCCACTACGAATTTTATTTCAAGGGTCCGAACTATTTATTTATCAAGAATTCATTCATAATCATACATGCAAAAAATTAGACAAATCGGAAACCATTAAGACATCTAGTTGTGTCAAACAAAATCGACGAACATGGTGCTTGAAGAAAACACTAAAATAACAATAATCTAGAGTTCTCAAATGGATTCGGATTCAAGTGATTTTTTACAGAGATGATCTTTAAATGAATACCTAAAGAATATAAGGTTCAAAGAATTGAAATATAATGTTATTTTGTAGAGATGGTCTTTGAATGAATAGCTAAAAAAATAGATAGTTTGGATCATTGAAATACAATGCGGGGTAAGACCTACAAGCATGTTGCTCAAATAAATTTGAGCTCAATTGAAGCTCTATATATAGTTCCCTTCTATTGAGGTACACCTTTCCGGTCCCACTACAAATCTTTTTCAAGTATCCAAATCGTCTATTTCTGAAGTCTTCATTCATAGATCATCTTTGCAAAAAAATTAGATAAATCAGAAACTGTTAAGACATCTAGTTCTGCCCAACAAAATCGACGAACACAGTGCTTCAAGAAAACACTAAAATAACAATCATGTAAATGAGTGGTCAAATGGATTCAAATTCAAATTATTTTTTGTAATGATGATCTTTGAATGAATACATATATGATAGACCGTTCGGCTTATTGAAATGCAATGTAGAATGGGGCCTACTAGGGTGTCTCTCAAATAAAAGTTTATTTGAATGCTTCAGTTGAGGTGTCCCTCAAATATATATATATATATATAGCAAAATGTTAAGAATGATAACATATTCAAAATGCCAAGAAATGCCTTTTGTTAATTAGGTTTATAAAACAAAATAACTTAATTAATAAGGGATAAAATAGTAAAAACAAAATAACATAACATATATATTCTTTTGGGTCCAAACTCATATTTTTTTCTTACTTTTCGAATGCGTGGGATTAAAGTTTTCTCACATCTAGAAACCAGACTCTAGCCGTTACGCACAATCCTTTTTTGCGGAACAAATAATATACAGCTGTCAAAGAATATTCAACATCTAAACAAGAAAGACCAGTCAATGCCCAAATTAATAAACCAATAACTTATGCCCCAAGTCATGACTTAATATAAAATACAGCCACTTTAACAACAAGGCCACCATCAGAAACAAAACAAAACTTCAACGAGCTTTGCGACTGTGTTTGAGCCATATCCATCCATGTCTGGCCTCCTCCAATACAACTTCTTTCCCACTGATTTCTTTTACCCTCGTCCGCTACCCATCAACCGCGACAGTGACGCTACCAGTAAATCGCTCATGCCTGTTCAAAATCGTCAGAGAAAGGCCAGAGAAGATCGAGTTGATGATCAACAAAGGGCTAATGTAATGGTTCGTCTTCATTACAACATGGGCGAGGATCACAATAAGTTTTGCCAGGAAGCCTCTTCTTCAACAGGGCTACTTTCTGTTAGACGTGTAGATGTCTATCTCATGAAAGTGTGGTCTTATAATCATCGAAGGATTCTAAGACTTGATATCAATTAGGAGTTCAAATACAACTAAACCTGTAGCTCTATTAAAGTTAGTGTTTTAAGGCTAATATAAGAGCTAGAAGGATTCCTATCTTAATTGTGGATTAGAAGTTATAAACCTAATGCAATAAGGACTTCTTGAGAGTTTCTTGATGGGCAAGACTCTTAGGTAGATGCATATAAATACAAATGCCCCTGCTCAACCGATCAAGCCAACCCACACAAAAGAATTCACCCTATCTAGAATGAGTGTATCAAGGGATCGGATTGAGGAGATGTGCTCTTGTATATTCTTGATATCTGACAACTCTAATGGAAGACCAAAGACATGTGTTCTACTTATGTGCAGTCAATATAGTTTACATGTGGTATCGTAGCCTAGGCTGCATGTTTTGGAACCAAAAGAAATCACCCATCCTTTCAGCCACTGCAATTGGGCGGCATTTTTCCAAAGGCGAAAAGTTCTTCCTCTTTTGCTGCCTCTTGACATGGCCTCCAATTTTGGTTTTGAGGCATTTTTTCGAAATTCAATTGCGTTGTGGAGACAATCTTGGATGCACGGAGGGCTTCCTGATTTGAATGTCTCGACTTCTGATGTACCTGACTCAAATTCAAAGATTCTAGAAGACATATCAAAGGGTCTCCAATATGGAAATATGACACTCTAAGCTTACAAGGTATGTATGAATGACCTGTACTATATCTGTTTCTCATCAACAGACGTGCATGCAAAAGGATAAAGTTGCCTATAATTTGATATATAGGAGTTGCACTATAGAATAGGCTCATCTTTTCTAAAATTAATTGTTGTGAGATTTTTTTTTTTATAAAAAAAACGGAAGGAACTTGCTCACCTATTTGGACATTGCAAATTATACATTGAACCATTATATGCATGAAAGCTTTATTGTAGCGTGGGTAATACTTTTGTCTCTACCAAACATAACATATAATTGTATATGTCGCAAGCTACAGTTACTAATACTTGGCATAAAAGATTTTGATGATCACATCTGTCATGAATTGTTTTACCAAGAAATCCATTTTAGCTATTCTTTGGTCAATCATTTTGCGCTATGATCCAGTTTTCTAGTGTTAATTTTAATATCATCATGTTCTATGGCATATTAAATTTGGGCCTCGAGTTTTGATCTCATGCATGCTTAATATCTGAATTGCAATATAAAGAATATGTATGTGTATAATCAGAGTTGAAGGCAATACTAAACTAAAGCATCACACGATCACGAATTCTGTTTTGCACATGATTTCATTCTATCTAACCAAGCTGAGTTTCAAGATTTTTATACAAAAGCATAACAAGTGTACATATGCGAAAAGGTTATAAAGTACCAAACTATAAAGCTAAAACCTAGAACTGAAATCTACAAAAGCATGTATTATTTTCATATATTTTATTGCACTAACATTTTATGTTAAGCATGTCATGATATAAAGTTATTTATCATCATTCATGCTTGAAAGGCTATTGATCAAAGACTGGAAATCTCAATTGCATAAGCTAAGCAAGCCACAGCGGCTTAGTCATACAAGAGTGGTTTTCATTCGACGCTTTGGTCAATAATTGCATCTATATTAGTAGCCTTCAGATGATTTTCCATCCACAGATGGGAATTGTATAGATTGATAACAATATGATGGAACAATCTGGATAGCAGATTGCATAGACTAGCAAGTATTCTCTACATCCACAGATGTGAGTTTTCTTGCACAGAAGCTTATGCGCTTATTGTCCGGGATTTTGGAATATGGTAATTTACACCCACAGGTATAAATTAACGTATTTAAGTAAAGATTTTGGGGACAGTTTATCCATGTATATTCATGGTGGAGTGATGCAAAAGACAACTTATGTGAATTAATAGGAATTTCTCTCTATCCACAGATGTGGGGATTTAACCTATGAAAGGAATTCATATATGAACTCTTTTGGTGATCACTAAAAACATGTTTGATTCTCGACCCACAGGTGTGAATCAATAATGTACAGATATTTAAGCATTATGGGACAACTTATTCAGATATGTTTGTGTTTAAAAACTTTTGGAATGTCACAATGAACCTTAACTCCATTAGGCTCATAAACGGTTTCGTTTTTGTTATATGGATTGTAACATGATACATGTCCTATTTATCGGTTTTGATAAATCTCACCTATTTGAGTTGTTGATGATAATTTATTAATAGTGATCTTAAATAGTCATTAAAGTTGTTTTCATGACTCAAGGAAAGATAATTTTGGTTTATCACATAAAGGGAAACGTGAGCTATTTTGGAACTTTCTTTCTTGGCTATATTGTTTGTTTATGTATGGACATGTTTGAGACTTGGTTGCCTTTTGTATGCATTTAAGTGAATGTTTTGTAGCATCAATGTAACTTCACATGTAAAGGGATTGATCCGTAGGTGATTTGGATTAAACCATGTATAGTTGGACTGATCCACACGTGTTAAAAGTATTAATCCGTATTTAATTGATTGAATCATGTAAAGTTGGATTAATCCATAAGGTTGTGTTCATCATAAAATAAATTGGCTGTTTTGTAAGGTCTATAATAATTTTGGTGTGTTGCTGCATGTGTTTGGGGCATGATTACTGTTATAGTTGACACTTTCAGTTTTGAATCTCAAGCTTAAAAGAAATTTGTTTTGTGAATATAAGTTTACATGCATTACAAGTATTAATTTGCATATGTATTGCATTTAAGGAGCATCTCAATTTATTGCCATGGATATTGCATCACAGTTTTTTAATTCTCAATTTTATCGACGTCTAATTATATGTCATGTTATATAGAATTCGTGCTCATTATTAAGAAAGATGATCTAAATACCCAAGGAAGGATAATATTTTGAATGATCACCTAAATAAAACTTGAGTTTTTGCATGGCAAATTTTGGATACAGTTTTGTTATAATTTGAAGGAAAAGTCATGCAATATGAAGCTTAGATTATGTTTAAGAATATTGTATTATTGTTATTTCTTAATTGAATGAGTTGCATGGATCAAATTGCACTTCTAATTAAGGCTTTTGAATCAAAAGTGGCACATTGTAATATATAAAATACTCAAGATACGAACGATCTTTTGATTGCTCAAAGTGTTTAAACTTGATAAAGTGATATTTTATATTTTACCTTTGTGATATGGTATTAATTGTTTTGTTTGCACCTACATAGAACTTCATGTTGTATGTTTAGAATGCATAAGGATAACTAAATTTTGAGGTGTATATTGTTAGCATTCATAAATTTATAGTTGACAATTTTTCAGTTTTGAACTATGCTGACATGTCGTCTGTTAGGGTGAAGTTATAATTCGAATTAACTAATGATAAAATTAGGCGAGAAGGATGATTTTCTAAGGTTTCTGTAGGAGCTGATTTCATGAAAATATGTTGAGAATTAAATTTTTGGTGAATTTATAAAGTTGAAACAGATGCACAGGAATTTTCCTGACAGTTTCTGCATTATGTATAAAGATCGTTGAATGACTCACCTAAAGATCTTCAAATAACCTGAATTTTTGGTATAATGAGTATATACGTGCCTTCTTAAATACTGCAAAGTTTCGTAAGTTTTGGATATATAGATAATTTGTGAGAATTTTATAAGTGATCAGTGTTCAAGAAAAAGCATGTGCAGGCAGTTTTCTGAGTAACCTTGTAGGAAAATTTTAAGACCTTTTAATTCGCTTAAAAGACTCCATATTTTTCTATATGAAGATTAATGTCTCTAGTTTGTTTCCATGAAATTTGAGGGCAGTCAGACTTATAAATTAATTATGGTAAATTCTCAAGTAATCACATATCGTTGCTGGAAATTTCTTGACTGTACAGTTTTGTGCATTTAGGCTTATACTGTGAAGTACATTAGGAGCATGCATTGAAAGTTCTTTTACACCATTTTGTCAGTGTTTCTAATCATAAGGTTATTGGTGCACTATTTATTGAAGTAGCAAAGTAGTGAGTGTTTGCCCAAGTGGGAGAAGTGATGTAAAGTTTTGGGCTTCACACTCAATACCTTATTATCTTGTATTTTGATAAGCTCATAAAGTTTTTCGAGCATACTTGGAACTGTTTTCTGGTTGTTGACACATTGAAGTTTTACATCTTAAGTGTTGGTTTTATGCATCTATATGTTTATGACTAACGTTTAGATGACTGGCTGTTTTTCATTTTGGCTACTAAAGTTCTTCAATGCTTATGGTTTTTAGCATTTATTGGTTAAAGAAAATTTAATTGATATTTAAAGTACAAAGTGAATAAAGTTTAATGCATTCATGACGGTTTTGTTATTTCTCAACTAAAGTCCAATCTGCATGACATGTTATATGTTTTTCAAGATATGTGTTAGTAAAGTGCTATTTTGAGAAATAAATTGAAGGAATTAAAGTTGAGGCCTAATCCTGAGGAAACAATTTCAGTGAAAATAATATGATTTGTTCTATGCTCATTTCTTGATACATTTTTGGTGCAAAACATGTGTTCGATGAGTGGGAGCATTCAATGATCTTCTTTGTTGCATACATTTAGTTTTGACTGTTTATGATTAATCACTTAATGTTCCAGTTCCTCAATAAGGGTTTTAAGGCTAATACGAACAAAGATTGTTTGGTTGAATTAATTATTCTTGTTAATTCATATTTTCAGTTAACAGTGGTTAATCAATGACTTTTACCTTTCATTGAATTTATGATCACTAATAAACATTAAGGTTTTTGTTTCAAGCTTATAAGGTAGAAGGTAAAAGAAAGGAAATTGCATTGGTTGATTGATTTACTGCATGAGGTTATTCCCAAAAGTGTTGATGAGAAATTTGATATAATTTTGTTATATCGTTTAGTTTGGATATGCAAAATCAGTGGGAGCTAAGTTTTATCTCACTTAGTTTCATTATTTTCTTGGAGACAGTTCAATTATTTTTATAGCTATTTGGTTTAGTTCTTTTAATATATTATGTGACTTCAGCTTTATGTTTATTATTCTTGACAAATGAATCCAGTTACATGTCATAATGCAGTATAGCTAGCTACAGTCACTGCATAAGACATGAATTCATACCAGAGTCATTAAGGTGAGATCTTGGTAATCTCTTAAGGGAGGGCGTATGAATGAAAGTGACCTTTGTAAACACAAATTAAGTTTGGTCATGATCATTCTGCATTCTAGTCTTGACGGAAGTCTCATGTGATCTTGAGAGCTTGTATGGGTAATTATAAAGACCTTGAAATATTGAAATGTTCAATAAGTCTTGATAGTTCCATGCTTGTTCTTTTGATTGACAGTGACTTGATTAGGAATTATAGTTGAATTGAATTCTATAGGCCTTACAGTAATTGATATTGAGTTCTTGATGATCATTAGACCAAGTGGGAGAATGTTAGACGTGTAGATGTCTATCTCATGAAAGTGTGGTCTTATAATCATCGAAGGATTCTAAGACTTGATATCAATTAGGAGTTCAAATACAACTAAACCTGTAGCTCTATTAAAGTTAGTGTTTTAAGGCTAATATAAGAGCTAGAAGGATTCCTATCTTAATTGTGGATTAGAAGTTATAAACCTAATGCAATAAGGACTTCTTGAGAGTTTCTTGATGGGCAAGACTCTTAGGTAGATGCATATAAATACAAATGTCCCTGCTCAACCGATCAAGCTAACCCACACAAAAGAATTCACCCCATCTAGAATGAGTGTATCAAGGGATCGGATTGAAGAGATGTGCTCTTGTATATTCTTGATATCTGACAACTCTAATGGAAGACCAAAGACATGTATTCTACTTATGTGCAGTCAATATAGTTTACACTTTCTCCCTGCGTGACGATCAAGAAGCGCAAGGCAAGGTTGGACGTGTAGATCAATCAACTATTCTGCTGGGCTGTGCATTTGATTCTTTACTATTTACTAACACATTCGTCTTCTGTTCCGTCTATATTATGCATGCACAAACCCAAATAATGTCTATTTTCAGCCCAAGTTGAAATTCCCAACCCGGTCCATTGTATATAATACACATTTGTACACAATAAAGACTAAACGTTTTTGCAAATGGGGCTTCTTCATGCATGTTATAGAATTCCTGACTGAAAACGATCAACGGAATTATCTCAATTAAACTAATTAAGACAATAATTACCACATAATATTTCATAGCATCTTCAATGGTTATTATTCCAAATTAAAAATCCTCCATTTCGGAATATTATATATACTTTGTCAAAAAAAAAAAAAAACTATACATCCGCCAAAATGCAACCACCTATGAGGAAAACCAGCAAAAAATTAATTATTACTCAGCTAGCATGGGAACATAGCACGTCCTAGGTACATCACCTATCAAAATCCCAAAACCTATGGCGGTGGCTCCGGGCACAAACGCAACCTGCAAATCTAAACACTGTGGGTTCATGATCACGCGTTGCGCCGACCACCCCCACCCACTCCTATACGTCGCCCAAACTGCCATCTGGACATTAAATCTCACACCCCCAAGCTCTCTCTCCCTCTTCATCTTCTTCAACATCCCTTCTTTAAGCGCCGGTTGATCCCCTTCCCAATTCACCATTCTAAGCCTGAGCCGCACTTCGTTCTTCGTCTTCATAGGCAGACCGAACGGCTCCACCTGCTCGATGGCCAGCGTTCTGTCCTCGTACAGAACAAATCCTTCGAGCCGGTCGAACCAAATTTGAGAGACAAGATTAGGGTTTCCAATTTTCAACTTGACGTCCCATTCGGCCGTCAGGTTTGTTTCGGAAATGTTGAATTTGTGGACGGTTAAGGCGGTAAGTTGGACCATGGGGGCTTGGGGCCCTAAATTAAGCTCCTTTCGTATTAATGGCAAAAGTACAACAACGGCAAGAGCGACAAGGGAGAGAAAAATGACAAGGGTGAATTTGGCAATGGTGGGTACAGAGGAGCCCTTGTTATTACACCTTGTTGGAACATGGGATTTTGAATAAGGGTTGTGTGAAACTGGGAGCAATGGAACCTTGGCTGAGAGCTCAGCTTTTGCATGCTTTGAAATGGGAATCTCCATCAATGACGATGTTGAAGCCATGCTGATGCCGCTTTATATAAAGCTGATCAATATTTAGGGTAAATTGGTGGTCGCATGCATGCAAGAGGAGAGCTCCTTTTCGCAGCGGGCCGCAGCGTCAGGTTTCCCCGGCAAGCGAACCACTATGGTGGCGGCGGATTTAGTCCTTGCATATGTCGCTAGAGCAAGTCGGAGGGGATGTGCCCAGCTTGGGGTTGGGTCACGGATCTCCAATCCTGCTCAGCTCATGCATGCATGCGCTCGTACGTTGAGGAGTGCTGGTCTTGGGTTTGCCTAGACCTTGTGCACAAAAACAGCCTGGGAGTTGGATAAGGATCACACATTTGTCTGGTGGACATTTTTTCCAGCTCCTCTTGGTGATTTTAAGGCCAAAATAAGATTGGATTTAGATTGAAATTTGAATGGCTTTATAAATCTAATTTAGCTCTTCAGGATAAATATTTTAATGTGATAATCAAACCAAAATATTACTCTACCTTTATCACCAAGAATAAAAGACCTAGCTTTTTAAAAAGGAACTCCACCTCATATGAAAGTATACTTAAAATCAGTACCACACTTTCATTATTTACAAAAGTAGTTGCTATAAAATTATCATTCAAATCCATGAATTAAACCAACTAGCCTTTCGTTTATGTTATTTGTCTCAATTTGGTTTGAGGAGGTCTTAGTTCGACTCACATGACGATGCACAATTTTGATATGTTCAATACTTGGTTGTAGCTAGCCCCATTGTGGTTACGTAACTTTGTTGTGGGTGTATTGATTGTTGTAAAAGTACTTTGTAAATATCCTATTATTTGTCAAATATAAATCCATAATATTACCTTTAAAATACGAATTCCGAAATTGAATTAGACTAAGATAATAATAGTTTTGATTAGTCATTCTATAATAGACTAGTTGCTGCCTTTGAATAATTTTTTTATATAAATGTTTATATGACTAGTTGGAGCACTAGTCATCCGCATTTGTTTTGTTTCCTTTTTTGGGGACTATTTCATTACAACCCGCGTTGTTAATGGTGTCATGTTCGGGATGACACATATAATTTCTCTATTGGGAGCCAGTTGACCCAATTGTCTATTCACACCCTACTAAAAACTATAGGACATTTAAATTGGCATGTCTTACTTGGGGTTTAAGTAAAAACAATTCCTTTCTTTGTGTGGGCTGAAGGGGAAATTTTGGTCATTTAAGTTCACATCAGGGACCCAAGGAAGCTACATCTTTGGCCTATCCGAAGGATCGGCCATGCTCTTAAAGACAAGCATTGTCATATATATGATCACTTCAATGAAAGCATACGACACCCATCCGAAATGCAAAACCAAATGTTACTTGACCTTTTTTTCTTGAACTTGTGTAAAAAGCCAATTGACTCTAAAATATACCAAACTTACTTATTATACCACAATTTCGTTGTCCGGAAAAGCCCTTTTAACCCAAGAGACATGCATGAATATATGTTGTTGCACAGACTATGAGCATTTAAGAGCACGAGGTAGGACTATTTACCATATTTGATGGCTATATGAGCAATGAAATTCCAACGTACTTGCAATTTCATCTTTTCCAATATCATAGTAGAAACCCACTTTTTTGTTAGACCCAGTGCATGCAGTGACGGAAGGATATCTTAAAACCAATACTAGAATTCCCTGGAGATTTAAATCATTTCTAAATGCTTCGAGTGCACTTACGGCAATACTAATCAACCATCATGACCAGTCTAAGCTTGTGATAGCCAATGTTGGAAATTCTTGAGATGTCATTTGCTGCAAGAATAGAGTGGTTAAACAGTTATCTGCTGATCACGTGCCGAGCAATGAAAATGAAAGGAAAAGAGTTATGGCAAGAGGTGGTGTGGTAAGAAAAGGTCCTGGGGATGAACCACTTGTTGAGGGGGTTTTTCCACTATCAAGGGCCAGGGCCGGCATTGAGTTTATGGTGGCCCGGTGCCATATATTAAATTAGGCCTGTTTTTTTATTTGATTTTTTTTTTTGCCTTTTTTGTCAGATTTTTTTTTTAAACATAAAAAATTATGCACATGTGACATGTATTTGTTTTAGCTTAAAGAAAGTAATTTCATTGAAATAACAAAGACGAAGTACATGAAAAACCATATTTAGGTCCATAATCAAATGTAACCCCAAAAAAAAAAAGTTATCAAGTTCATATAGCTTTGTTTGCTTCCACTGCACCATCAACTACAAACCAAAAAACAAAATCAGCAAAATAAAAAATACAAAACAATCACGGAAATAATCTTGATCTTCTAGTATTTTGAGAAACAAAATCATTATTAATTTTAGTTTTGAAAAACTTCTTTCCGCAGATGCCTTTCTAAATCATCAACTGAATCTTCAATTGAAGAATTGGCTTTTAAAAACTTATCAACTGCACCTTTTTGAGTTTGAATCATTATTTCTATTTTTTTTTCCTTTTATTTCTTTTTTAACTTCCAAACTGATGTTTCCTAGGAACATTTTTTTATTGCAATAGAAAGTAAAAAAGACAAACTCCACTCTCCACCTGGGTTATGCAAATATGTAATGATTTAATTTTTTAAAAAAGTCTGTGTTGCAAATCTTTTGATTGACTGCATTTTGAGAATTAAAAAATCTGATGATACTACCTTCTCAAATTCTCAATATCGTCGAGTCGATGTGGTCTCCTCTCTTGTTCCCCATCAATTTCAGAGAATTTTTGCTTTAGGAACTGAGAAATAATATAGGGTTTGTTCCATGTAAATACATTGGAGAGAATAGGATATGAGAAATAAAAGGGTTTGTTCCATGTAAAAGAAGACTGGGAAACCATAGGTCTTGGAAAGGAAGAGGCGTGGCTGCGTGGTCTTGGAAAAGAGGAAGCATGCTCTTCTTAGAAAACAGAAAGCGTGTATGTTTGCTGAGTGAAGGAGAAAAGTGTGGCTCTGTATTGAATTAACTTTAATTAGTTTTTTATTTAAAGTAACTTTGCTTTACCAAGTTTGCTGCGTGTATTGAATATTGGGGCCCCTCGATAAATTAAAAAAAAAAAAAAAAAATATTGGGGCCCCTTTAATTGGATGTTGCTTTGGTAAAAACTTTTTTCTATTCCTTTGGGCCAATCCGCCTTAATTTTTTTTTATTCTAGATGTGGGTCCATATGAGATATATACAAAATTTTGGGATCCTTTTAATTGGAGGGCCATGACCGTCGCCCTCGGCGTCCAGGCTCAAGGGCATTCAGTGGCAGCCCTTTTGAGAAAGCAATTAGTTGTGAACCAGATGTGGTGGTGGTGGAGATGATATCTGATGAATTGGAGTTTCTTGTGTTGGCAAGTCGTTCACTTTGGAATGTGAGGTCCAACCAACAAGCTACAGATTCCATTAAACAAATAAAGTACGCCCAAGAAGCAGCACAACACCTTATTCAACAAGCACGCAACATGACGGGCTATCGTGACGATGATGATATTTCCTGTGTAGTCGTAAGATTTCATTGATTAATGAATGCACAGCATTTATGATATGTGATGGATGTTAAACATGCGTCATAGTGTAAAAGTTTGAAATTTTTTTAAGATAAAAATAACATTAGAAATGAAACGTTCATTCATAATTCATATAAAAATAAAAATAAAAACAACATTACAAGCTACAATTGTCCACTACGAGATTTCATATTTTGAAAACGTAGCATTATAACTTCATTTTCAATACAAGCAAAAACATCATTCTGAACGTAAACAAGCAAACTATCACTCAACCATTGATCTCCCATTTTGTTCCGAATTAATAACTCACATCAATTAAATAGAACACCAAATTTATACCAATTAACTACAAAAAATTCATGAATGAAACATCCAATAAATCAAAACAAAATAATAAAATCAAAATCAAAATTTCAATTTGAATTTCAATTCAATTAATTTAGACTTAGAGTTAGAATTTACTTGAATTGTGAGGTGGTGGACGCGGCGACAAGCTTTTGGCAACGGCGGCGACAATGGAGGAGATAGGGGTGCTGGGCTAAAACGACGTCGTTTTGGCCAGCTCATTTAAATAAAAAATTCGCTTGGCCAAAACGACGTTGTTTTGCCAGCGTTGTTTTTTTTTTAAAAGAAGCGTGTTGCGCTTCTTCTTCTTCCTCATGCAGCAACCATTTTGTTCAGGCCAAACAGCAAGCAGGTGAAGGGCATCTATGGAGTCGCACAGTCAACTTAAGGGGACCTTCAATCTTATTTTCATGTGACCCCATTGACCCCACTGTGGGTCCGGTCCTGGTTGACACTAAAGTATACTTGTTCCTCATTTTCTACTCGGGGTTTACTATAGATTCATCTATGCTAGAATTGTTGCAAAAACTTGTGTAACACTTATTGAATGGAGGCCCAATTTGCTTTTTTTTCTTAATGGTGTCTTGCCCTTGAAGGTAAAAAAATGGAAACATATTGAAAGTAATTTATTTAAGGCATTGTTACTCTTAAATTTTGAATTTGACTTCGAAACATTTTTGGCTAAAAAAAAAAATCGTACCTCACATACATCAAATAAAAAAAATGATATTACAAGTATAATGCATGTAAGATACATATAATCTCTACCTAACCAAAGGGTCAAAATGAAGAACACATGTATGCATTAAGAAAACATGCATAAACAGAAATATAAAATTATGTTGCCTTATTAATATGAGGATATGAATTAGTATATACCTATATGAGTCATGATCTCTTGGTCACCTAGTGACCAAGAGATCTGTGGTCACCTACCCTTGGATTTAAATCCAATGGCCCACCTACTTTTGCACTCATTTTAAGAAACTCTATTAGGTCATTGGATTTAAATCCAAGGGTGGGTGACCATGGATCTCTTGGTCACTAGGTGACTAAGAGATCATGACTTATACCTATATATGCATATTATTCAGAAATCGTATTTCCCTTCGTTAGGTACGAGAAATTTTTGTATGTTCCGGGTGCACCACGTGGATGGTGTACCATCCAATACACATGGAACACGTGGAAATATTTTATTTTTATTTCGTATGTGTATTGGACAAAATACACACATGTTTCATTTGTATTGAATGGTACACCAGCCACGTGGTATACCCGGAACATGCAAAAATTACTCGTTAAGTACACCGTACACTACATCGATACTTGAACCTATTTAGTAAGTAGTTGATAATATATAAAACCCTTTTACCTAGGTACACAAATGACCTAGACAAATCTTTATCACCCTGAACTAGAGGTGTCAAACGGGCCGTGCCGGGCCAGCCCGTCTCATTTAAACTCGTGCTTTTAACATTTTCGTGGCGTGCCGGGCAGATCCATTTAATTTATCGGGCCGTGCCGTGCCGGCCCATTTAGTAAAATCATTGATCCCGGCCCGACCCAAAGCCCATGTCCACATTAAAACGGGCCGGGCCGGGCTCGTGCCGTGCCCGTGCTCGTGCTCGTGCCGTGCCCGTGCTCGTGCTCGTGCCATACTCGGGCCCAAGAACCAACCCATTTAATTTGAATTTTTTTCACTTGATTTTTTTTTTCCACTAGATAATTCAAATTCTAAACATTAAAAATATAATTAGAGGGCAGAAATGATGAACTATTTGAAAACATTAATCAATCAAACATCCAAACAATATGAAATGGCGGAGGGCAAAAAGTGTCCAACTCCACAAAGTCTAGTTCAACTTTTCATCTTTAAACAACTTATTATTTTATATGTGAAGAAATGTCTTGCTTTGATTATAAAAGAAGCGTATATGTCATATGTACTGATTAGATATCAACTTCAATGTTGTTTAATTAATTTGTAGTTGATATGTTTAATTAATTAAGAACCCAAGTAATTTCCCTAAAATGAAAGACATCAAATATGTTTATGATTATAAAAATAAATAAAAAAACCATATAAACAATGACATTAGATGTCAAATTGTTGCATTTTGACTTTTGAGAAGAAAAAAAATGTTAAGTGGGCCGTGCTTGAAGCGGGCTTGGGCTCGTGCCGTGCTTGAAGCGGGCTCGGGCCAAACCCGGCCCATGTCGGGGCCATGGGCCAGCCCGGTCCATTAGACCTCATTTTTTGATCCCGGCCCGGTCCATGCTTTCGTGTCGTGCCGGCCCGGTCCATTTAATATTCGTGCTCGTGCCGTGCCGTGCCTCATTTAAACGGGCTGGGCTCGTGCCGTGCTGGGCCGGCCCGTCCCGTTTGACAACTCTACCCTGAACAACAATCTATAAAAAGAAGCAAGAAGACCAAATAAAAAATAAGTGACGCATAAGAAGACAAAAGAAAAAGGAAAAGGAGAAAATTTGATGTTAAGTCTATTATGGATGTTATATATGTTTTTTTATATCAAAAATAAACTTTAACAGTACAATTAAAGACAAAAACAAGACATGTAACATCCCACATCGACCAACGGAGAGGGGGTGATGTGCCTTATATGTATATGCCCACCTCCATCTAGCACGAGGCCTTTTGGGAGCTCACTGGCTTCGAATTCCATTGGAACTCCGAAGTTAAGTGAGTTTGGGCTAGAGCAATCCCAAGATGGGTGACTCACTCGGAAGTTGCTTGTGACTTTCCAGAAACAAAACCGTGAGGGCGAGGCCCAAAGCGGACAATATCGTGTTACGGCGGAGTCGATCCGATGTGACAGAATGGTATCAGAGCCACTATGCCGTGTGGTATGAGTGTGCCGACGAGGACTTCGGGCCCCTAATGGGGGTAGATTGTAACATCCCACATCGACCAACGAAAAGGGGGTGATGTGCCTTATATGTACATACCTACCTCCATCTAGCACGAGGCCTTTTAGGAGCTCACTGGCTTCGGAGTCCATGGGAACTCCAAAGTTAAGCGAGTTTGGGCTAGAGCAATCCCAGGATGGGTGACCCACTGGGAAGTTGCTTGTGAGTTCCCAGAAACAAAACTGAGAGAGCGGGGCCCAAAATGGACAATATCGTGCTACGACGGAGCCGATCAGGGATAAGCCCACATACAACATAACTGAACGTAAAGTAACCCATGAGCCTAAACGAACCATATCACCACCACCTGAAGAAGTATTGTGGCAGCCATACCCATCACTGCATCCATAATAGGTTTGGCAAAAACATGGTTTCCAACTATCTTGTTAGGTTATGTTTAGCTAAGGTTTTTAGCTTTCCTTGACAACTTTGAATTTGCACATGTAATTCATCAAGCTCAAGATTAATTAGACTAGGTTAGTCTAGTTGAAGATGATTACTGTGGCTGAGATCAACAGTGGCACAATGCAATCAAGATCTTCAAAGGTATATCATGCATTGCATATCTTAAAGAGCATTAGGGTATGACTAGTCAACATATTCGACTAGTAACATGTCTACTGCCAGCTCATTTGAATTCTCACATGTCCAGCTTGTAACATCCCAACCCATTTTAAGTATTATTCAAATTATTATAAAATTATATTTTTGCCCTTGGGGGTAAGGGTATATTAATCACTTTATGTTCGGGAAAGGAATTTGGGGAATTGAGTGGCACCGTTGAGTGGAGATCGTCAATATGAGTTCGTAGACAGGCAGCACGCCTAATTCTAAGTTGTAACGAATGAGAAATATCTGAAAAAGGAAAGGACGTAAAGGGAATTTTGAATTTTGTTAAAACTTTAAAAACCCTGTTCCTTTTTCTCCTCCGTGTGGGCGTCACTCTCTCTCTCTCTCTCTCTCTCTCTCTGCTGTTCGACTCCCCGGTGAGGGATCTCCGCCGTTTGGCCACGGTTGCCAGCGATCTTGGTTGGGTTTTCCTCACCTCTTCCTCCTCTTCATGTCTATACCCATTTCCAGCCTTGATTCCACAAGATTAGCCAAGAAAATTGAGAGAAACCGAAGTGCAAACCAGTTTCCAGATCTTTTTTCTGCCAACTCCAGCCACCACCGGCCGAGATGTTGGTCCCAAAATGACCACTAGCCTCTCTACTACCTTTTCCACCAAGCCTGATTCGATCTGTCACCGTGAACAAAAATCGAAGCCAAGAATCTCTGGGATTTTTCAGGTGGAAAATCATGGATTTCAGCCACTTCCCAGCCATATTGTGTGAGATCCCACATCGGCCAACGGAGAGGGTGATGTGCCTTATATGTACATGCCCACCTCCAAATAGCACGAGGCCTTTTGGGAGCTTGATCGCCGGAGTTGTGGGAACTCCGGGTTAAGCGAGTTGTGGCTTAGAGCAATCCTGGATGGGTGACCCACTGGGAAGTTGCTCGTGAGTTCCCGTAAACAAAACCGTGAGGGCCTACCAAAGCGGACAATATCGTGCTTCTGGCGGAGCGATTCAGGATGTGACAATTTGGTATCGAGCCACTCTGCCGTGTGGTGCGAGTGTGCCGACGAGGACGTCGGGCCCCTAAGGGGGTGGATTGTGAGATCCCACATCGGCCAACGGAGAGGGGTGATGTGCCTTATATGTACATGCCCACCTCCAAATAGCACGAGGCCTTTTGGGAGCTCATCGGCCGGAGTTGTGGGAACTCCGGTTAAGCGAGTTGTGACTTAGAGCAATCCCAGGATGGGTGACCTACCGGGAAGTTGCTCGTGAGTTCCCGTAAACAAAATCGTGAGGGCCCGGCCCAAAGCGGACAATATCGTGCTACGGCGAGCGATTCTGGATGTGACATATTGACCTTCATTGCATGTATATAAAACACTCATCTCATCTTGCTTGATTTGTTGGTATAATTATTAGAATCAGATTTGGAGTTTTCCGAACGAGTGGCGGCTCATGGACCACTTTATGGAGGCTTATTAGGTTCCAAAATACTCCCCATGTCGTCCCGAGCACGACCGTATGCTCGGATTAGCTATAGGTTACCGTTTGACTATCGAACATATATTTAGCCTATTACGCGATATCCGGTTCGATAGGTTCGGACCGTTCGATCGGATCCATTTTCAAATCTGTCATTCCCCATACCTTTAGGATTGTATATGAACTTGTTGATCGAGAATCGAAATTCGGATACTCCGAATTCGTTCGATAGTGCGATCGAGAGTGATCCGACCGCTCGATTGAGACGAAACTCTTGGGAATTTTCTAGTAGACTTTGTCAGACCTTTCGGAACTTTCGGATCAAAAATCAGAGGTCGTGGGCCCCACGGGGCCCGATTGACCAAAATGAAAAGTTTGACCGCACAGTTGACCACAGGTTTTCTAAGACCATTTCATTATTCGGAAAGTACTAGAATGGCCATAGGAACTAGGTTTTTGAATTAAAGTCGTGGTTGTGCAATGTTATTAATTAAATCTTTGGCATTCTCTCGAATAGGTGGTCAAGCTCAGCGTAACCAACAGGAGGGACCCTCGCAGGGTCAAGCAAGCTTGGACTTGTTGTGAGTGGAGATTTGTTTTTAAATGTGCACTGTTTTCCAAATATTGAACTACATGTATAAATGGGATTTCGTTTGAAACATGGTTTAAATTGGTTTATGGGAATAATGGGATTTGATGCATGACTTGACTATGGTTTTACAGTATGGTATGAAATTACAAGCACTGATTTCTAATGATAAAGTATATGGATTGTGAGTGTGAATGAAGATATTTCTGTAATGGTATATACTGATGGTTGTGATATTTGAGTTTACCATAATATGTACCTCCTCGGTTCGATATGGATGATAACCACATGTACGATGAGGGATGCCGGCGTGTGGTGATATTGATGATGATTCGGGCACCCTTGGCCGAGTGTGTCGAAGGCCCTTGGCGGGCCAATCTGTAAGCGTAAGACTTGATTCAGAGATTCAGCTACACGTTGATGTGATGTCGATGTGTAAGCTGGGAGCGAAAGTCCCCCAGTTGGACAACTCGTCCTTAGTCACAAGGCCAATGCGATGCTGGCCTGTGGTCTAGTCAAACAGTCCCCGTTTTGGATTGTTTCCCCTGGTACATGATGATGGTGTATATATATGTATATATATATGTATATATATACATATATATATATATATATATATATAATTGGCACATTTGTGGGAAAAACTCTTTTCGATTTCTATTATGTTATATAAATGGGGCTTACGGGTATGCAATGGTTTTCAAATCAAGTACATTATAGTAAAGGATTTTCATTGCATGTTTTGGCATCATTTTCAAAAACGGTGGGGTTAGTACGTTCAAATATAATTATGTTCAAAACTTTATTTTTGTCCACTCACATTTCTGTTTTGTGCCCCCCATGCCATAGCTCGAGGCGACTAGTAAACTCAAGCCAAGCAACTCTCCTCGTACATCGGCATCATTGTAGGATGTGTGTGTTATTCCTTTGAACCTTTTTGGATTATAAATTAAAGGATAAATTCTTAGATTGCTTTACTATTGCACGTGTATAGTTGAATTTAAGGCCGGAGGCCTATGTTGTAAATTGTGTGCTGTTGCATTGTGCATGTTGTAGTTGGGATATTTTAATTGCATTGTATGCAAGTGGAAAGATTTGGGTAAATGTCCGTTTTTAGGGAGACTCACAAATTTCAGTAGAAGTCTTGACCCTTTTTATTCATTGTGTGGGGATGATGGTTAATTTAGTAAGTGGGTCCGACATTATTTGGATGTCGGACAGGTAACAAGGTTCGACACGGATTCCAAAGAGGAATTCGGGTCGGGTCCTGTCACAGCTGGGGTCCTAATGGTTTTTGTCTTATTCTCATACATTCTTCTACTGCCATCTGTCCTTTTCTCGGCATAAGAATTTTGGGTAAAAGTGCCCTACAGGGTTTTGGCAGCCGTCACTCATGGAAAGAGGTTTTTGAGAGGTTTCTATTTTCCTCTACATTTTTCCTCTGTGAGTGAGCTTTGCATATTTCATAAATGGGTTTTTAAATTGTTTTTGAAAACTGCTTTGAAGATTAAAATCTGCATCTAGGATAATCAAACATGTACTCATATCTAGATCATATTCTTGAATCAATTTCTTCAAGAATGATTTCTTGAAGACATCGATTCCTCCTTTGAATCTATAGTTCTTTCATTTGTTCTTCTGGAGCTAAGTCTTTGGTGCCATGGGGTGAAGGAGTGAAGATGGAAGTCGTTGCTACCACATCGCCATGAATGAGCAAGTTGTTAGTTCTTGCTAAGGTTGGAGAAGTTGGTTGTAAAGAGGTATAGATCTTCCTAAATAGATTAGGAGTCTTGAGCTTGTGGTTGTAATCTTTGTAAGAACCTCTTCCGCTTAGTGGATTGTCCGGGTCGATGATGACCCCTAGTTTTTATCAATGATGGGTTTATGGGTAATCATTTTCTGGTGTTCTGTTATTGCTACTTGACTAGTCATCACCTAATTGTTTTTATTTAATTGCTTCATCTGCTTTTGATGGATTCACACACTCTTCTCACCTTAGTTGTTGCTAGCACATGAGATGCCTAGATTGATGAATCCTTCCGAGCGTCTAGGTTGTCACTAATAATCTTCCAGGTGTGCGGTATTGGTTGTCTATCTCTGTGTGTGCCTTTTGCTAAATTTATGACTAGTGGTTGACTAGTCATATTGTTCTTAGTTTAAGTTAAGCTTTGTGTTGTAGTTTAATTTGTCAAATTAGTTTTTAATTTTACCCCTACCACCTAAGTACCAATTTCAGATCTACCTATAGCTAAAAGCGAACATATAAACGAAAACAACTACCTTGACAAAGAACAATTTGGATGGATGTTATCTATATTAATTGTTGTGATTTGTCTTTTTAATTTTTAACTTTGAACTGGTTTAAATTTGAACATTTTATTTTATGTCATTTGAACCAGTGGCACTTGACCGGGCAAAACTTATATACTAAACTCGACGGTACGAGTGAATTTCATTAATAAACATAAAAAGATACACATAGTGAGGGGGGATGTAATGAGCCTTACCCTTAAATGCATCTATGTCTACAATACAAAAACTAAAATAAAAACAAAAATTAAATGCAATGCAGTACAATACAAAACAACACTATTTAAATCTAAAATTTAACCCTACGAGGCTTAGAATTCTTAAATTCCTCAATTATTGATGAATTGTCACTAGTATTGGCAAACTCTCTTTCAATGTGGAGGATCATACAATCAGCAAGAAATTCATCACCTATGGTGCTTCGAAGTCGATTCTTAATAATTCTCATACATGAGAAAGCTCGTTCCGTTGTTGCTGTAGAAACAGGAAGAGTCAACACCAACTGAATCAACCTGTTAATCAAATAGTAGTTTTCCCCAAAGTTGTTTCCATCAATTGTTGACATAACTGAGGAAGAGTAGTGATTTTCTTAAAGTATGGAAGGCGTTTTATATCATTTTGAAAATACTTGAGCTCTACTTCTAAAGCTTTCAACTCATGAGGAAGGAAATCAGCATGATAGAATTTCTCGGCAAGTTTACATATATGCTCAATATTGAATGACATGAAAGAATAACGCGGATCCAATACTGAGCTAAGGGTAAGAAGTTCAACTGTTTGCTCTGGAAATCTATCATTTAACTCCCTCATCATGCAATCTATAACATCATTAAATACATCAACATATGGATTTTTTAAGCTAATCCACTTTTGCATAGAAAGATGATGTGGTGAATTTAGATTGCCAAGATGATGTTGAAATGCACATTGATTCCCACCATCTAAGTGGCTTGATAATCTTCTAACTCGGATTGACATGGCCCTAAAAGAATATATGCTCTTCACATATTATCTTGTTCATTCATCGAATATTTGCATATTAGACGACGTAATCCTGAATCTCGTTCAAGATAATTGATATTAAAATCTTGATCAACATTGACTCTTTGATTCTCAACTCTTTCAATTTGAGGCTCTGTGACGACCCTGACCCAAAAATTAAAAGAAAATAAATAAAATAAGTGATTTAATTAAATTGGGAAATTAAAATGAATTTAAAATGAATTAATTGGAATTAATTGGAATTAAATAAGAATTAAATAATTAAAGGGCATTTTGGTCCACTATATTTTCGGAACGGAATTTGGCGAAACGGGTTGGGCCATTGCGTTCCTCTTGTCGAAACGAGTCCGTTGACGGGCGGAGCGTTTCGATACGAGGTCGGGAGCTTGAGGGGCATTTTGGTAATTTGTAAAATGAATAAAATATTATAAAAAGGACATGTGGCCCAATCAGATCGCTTCTCTCTCCTCTCTCGCATTTCTCTCTCTTCACCCACGACACCGGAGCTTCTCTCTCTCCGATTTCTCTCGTCCGGCCACGGCTTGGCTCGAGACCGGTCCCAATCGAAAGCTAGTCACCGTGCGGTCACATCCCATCCCAAATCGTGGCCTGAAACGTCACCGTTCGCCGGCTGTGTCGAGGTGAAATTCCGGTCAATTCTGCGTCTTCTCCGGCGTCTTCTCCGGCGGTTTCAGACGGCGGCTCCACTTGGGATAGATACGCCTCCTCCCCCTCTCTCTTTCCCCTGTGGTCCGCGACAAAACATGGCGGCGTAGCCGCCGATCTGAGAACCCAGAAATTTGGCTAGAACCCTAGGCGGTTTGGCCGTGATTTCCTCCGATCCCGACCGGTTCTTGGGCTGGTCACGGCAGTTCCAAGCTCCTCTCGAGGAGGTGAGTCTAGAGGTAGGTGGGTTGTGGCTCAATTCGATGTTTTCCGGGTGGCCGGAATTGCTCAAGACACCCACCACGCACTGCCGGCGAGTGTGGCGGCACCTGGCACTGTAGCAATTGGGCATTTTGGTTCTGTTGCGATCTTTGTGTCGCTACGAACGCGTGCGTGTGCGCGGATTCTGATTCGGACGTCGTTTGACTGTCGAACCAATGTACGCCTATTGCGCGTTGTGTGGGTTTGACGGGTTCGGACCGTTGGATCGAATCCGAATTCATGTATGTTGATCCCTGTAATTCTAGGATCGTGTAGGATTTGACGGATCGTGATTCAGAGTCCCGGATACTCCAGATCAATGACTTGAAGTTAGAATTAAACCGTAACCGTCTGATCGTGCGATCGTGAGCAATCCGACCTTCCGATCGAGACCAAACTTTGAGGACACGTTGTTTAGGTCGTGTTGAACCTCTAGGAACTTTCTGAACTAAGTTTGGAGGTCATGGGACCCACGGGTCCAGTTTGACCCACTCGGGTCGGTTTGACCAAGTTTGACCAGGTTTGACCGAGGCTTTCCCGAGGTCGCCTTGCAGTGTAGTTGACTTTGTTGGACTTCTAGGAATGTCCTGATCGATTTGGAGGTCTTGGGTTCCGTGGGCCCGGGTTGACCGAAACGGGTGTTTGCTTATATATATATATATATATATATATATATATATATATATATATATGTATATCTACTTTAAGAAAAGGAATTACCTATACTTTGGTTATATATATATATATATATGTTATTCTACTTTAAGAAAAGGGGTTATCTATACTTGGGTATATATATATATATATATATATATGTTTATACCTTAGATTTGACGTCTTAGAGACTGGTGATTTTAAAATGAGTTTGTATGCTTGGCTTGAGCATTGAATGAGATTTAAATATGATTTTTCAATGAATAGGATGTTTGATTTGATTTAATCTGTTATGCGATCGTTTGACCCTTGTGATTATTTTGAGTATAGAAATATATGTTTTGGACAGTGATGTCCTGACTTTGAGTATTTATATGGGTTAGTGGACTGATGGACTTGTATATGTCCTGGTGTCTGTTGTTTTGGGGTTGGGTACATTGTGATTGTATATATATATATATATACTGTTATCGCGTGGCGATTGATTTGAGTGCTGTTAGCACCTTGTATTGTACCTCCCCTGTTCGAGCATCGATGATCACTTGGCGAATGATACGGTTACCTGGATTTGGTATGGTTCGAGTCGGTGCATACCTTAACGGGGTGTAGTCAGTAGACCCTTGATTGGGTAGTCTGCTCACGTAGGACAGATTTCTCTTGGAGTTATGGTTGGTAAGTTTTACCATATGGTCCTGTGAGTTTAGTCCCACTTTGGACGGCTCAACCCCAGGCCGGTGTCTCGATGAGGTCACATGGTGTCCACCAAATGATCCCCTGTTGGATTGTTTTCCCTGGTACTTGTGTTGGTGTCGGTTATACTATACCTATACGCGTGTGTTAGTACATTTGTATTCATATTTCTTTTAGTGAGGATCGTTCCTCGCTTGTCGTGCTTGTGAGCACGTGATTGTGAGAATGGTGATGTTTGGGAAAGCTGTTTCCCTGTTTTGGTTGTAGTACTTGATTAGATTTCAATACTTGATAGGTTTTACTTGTTGGATTGTAAATCCCGTTTTATATATATATATATGATTTGAACTGCAATTGAGTTCTGTAGTGTTGTCAAGTTTGATTTACTTGTTTTAAGCGAGTTGTTCGGCATTTTAAGGTTTGTTTTACCTTATGTGAATTTTATTCCATCTTTATGCTTTTATGTTAATAAATCCTTTTGTTTATGTTTTATAAACTTGTGAGGGATTTGTTTTGGGAGGTTATGCCTCGGGAAAAGTAAAAGGTTAGTTTATTCAGAAAAAGGGGTTTTAAACTGGAAATGTTTTCTCATACTTTGAGAGAGTACGGTTTTCAAATTAATCAAGTATAAAAATAGTATAATTTGCATGTTTGGCATGGTTTTAAACGGTGGGGTTAATACTTTGTTTTAAGTATGTAAAACCTTGTTTTTGTCCACTCACACTCTTTCTGTTTTGCGCCCCCCCAGACCGTAGTTGTTGCGTCGACACCGTTCGGCTGTGCGCTTCTCTTCTCGAGCTTCGTTGGAAGGGTAGGATTGTCATCTTTGAACCCTAAACTTGTAATCTGTTATTCTTTTCCGCTGTTGAATTCTTAAACTCTTAGATTGCTCTGTATCACCTTTAGGGTTGAATTAGTTTGGCCGGAGGCCTGTTATGTATATGTTGTATGCATGTTGGCGCTTGGGTTGTTTATCTGTTGCTTGTTTGACATGTTGAAGTTTTGGGTTAGTCCCTGTTTTAGGGGAGACTCTGCCCGTTTTTCGACAGAAGTCTTGGCCCCTTTCACTTTTGTTTCTGGAAGAGGGTAACTGTTTAGCAGGTTGGGCCCGACATGGGTTGGTGTTGGGCCCACCAACAAGGTCCGTCTCGGGTTCCGAGGTGGAATCTGGGTCGAGTCCTGTCAGGATCAATAATGGGAGACTCTGGAAGATTTTTCTCATCACAAATTAGAGTAGATAAAGAAGTGCTAGGCATCGTATTAGATGATGACCCATCATTCTTTTTCTCAAAAAAATACAACAAGTTCTTTATTTTCCTGGAGTTCCGATTGTGATCCGACATAATAAAAGATAATCTATAAATAATATGTAGAAATGATTTTAATCAAACATGTCAACAACAAAAAACTAATTCTCATAATAGAATCAATTCATTTAATCAAACATACCAACACACAAATCAAACATCTCAATAATACCAACAACAAATTAAACATCTCAACAAAATTCCTAAAATCAAAGCCCTAATTAATTTCAACAAAATCTCCAAATTAGAATTCATTCCAAATTAAACCCTAGAATATTTTCTATTCAAATTAAAGAGCATAAGATAATTAAAAATGAGAGAATAAGAAGAATACTTGTTGTTGCTTGCCAAGAAGAGAAGTTACAACTTGCTAGTTGCAAAGAAGTTGAGAGGAGTAACGTTGATGGTGGCTAAAGGTGGAGACAGAGAAGTTGAAGTTGAGTTTCTATTTTGCTGAGGCTGCACACGGGATCCCTTGAATCATGAATGGCTGCATATGTTGTTTAAGTGAGGATTAAGATGGGCTGGGCTAGCTAAGGGTAATTTTTTTTTGGTCAAAATTTTGGGCCGGGCACGAGTCCAACCAACCCATAGTTGGAAGGAACCGCCACTGATTTGAATGTAAACATTGAAATTCTTCTTGAATTTTGTTTTTGGAGTTTAGCTTAATCATTATTCACTAAAAAAAAATTTCAAAAAATATTACCCATACATGCCCAAATTTTCATCTAAAAACTCCCAGAATATCATTGCTGAAATTCCCGAAACGGAGTTATTATATTCTGAAATTTCTGAATTGAAATTTAAACTCAAAATCAGTTCCGAATATTTTCGAATCGAAATTCAAAATCAAAACACTTAGACCCAAAAACAACCATAGTACAGGGCCAGTTGGCCTCGATGCATGATTATTCATTGCTTGGTTCAACAATACGAACACTTGAAAAGTTAAAATAGACCCAAATTGTAATTGAAATATGAAAAGTTAATACATTTTGCAAAAGTGGTAGATAAAAGCATCTTTTATGGTCAAAATTGTTACATAACAATTAACACATGAAAAATACTCAGACTCCATTTATTCCAAATTTATGGATTTCGAAAGTATTGTACATAAAATTGTTTGTATAGATTGTTACAATCAATGTATGCAAAGATTTAGACAATAAAAAAAAATAGAAAATAAATGAATTTCAAACCATAGTTTTATTTATTTATTTATTAAATTACAAGCAATAATCTAATCTACAAGAAACGAGGTTTCTCACACACACATTATTATTATCAAGATGTCATGAGGGTTCAAACCTGAGACCCTTTTAAGTCAAGATCTTTTTACACTGAGCTAGACCGTTGCATCTAGTTATTTGAAATATATTCAATTTAATATGGTTCTTGAATGAGCCATAAAGTATTTTCCTATTCTTCACTGATTACCCATAAAGTATGTTCCTATTCTTTCGTTTGCTACGAAATTTTCAGTGCCCGCTTTGCTCTGTCATCGGTTTCTCTCTCTCTATCTCTCTCTCCATAACTTTATATGAACTTACAGACGAAGTTGCTTCCTCAACAAGTTTTTAAATATGGACTATTCAGTGTCCTTTGAAATTCCAAAGTGGTCCAGCTCAGTTGGTTTTAAAGGCACACCTTCTCTGTTACTTTTACATTTGCTTACAGTTTTCGGATTCTTCTGCTTTCACTATTTTCCCAAAAATCACAATCTTATTCGCTTCTTGGATCAGTTTCTGTAAGTCCCTCCCCCTTCTTTAACTTAAATGTTGGCTTTAACATGCCGTTTGTTTCTTTCCAATTTAAACAAATGGGTTTGTTTTTGTTTTTGCTTTGGTGAATGATGCAGGGAGAAACTATGGAACCAATTAACATGGAGATAGACGGAACCCAACAACCATCTGCGGCTCCTCTTCTTGTGGACGAAGCGACACAAGAGCTTGGTAACTTCTCCAACCTCTGCCCATGCCAAATTACTTACTGTTGCTTAAAATTCTTTCCATTTTTGTTCTTAAAAAAAAAAATTCTGGTACATAGATTTTTTTTGTCATTTCTAGTTGCCATGTGTGCAGGGAATGAGCCTTATGATGATGAACAACCCAGTTATGTCCCAGCTGAGCTTGTCCAACCTTGGTGTTCAAAGGATGCTAGTGTATTGTATCACTGCTACTTAATTGAGATGAAGCCGAATTTTTGTTATGATATTCCAGTTAATGATATCGTACTTGGCATGAGGGCCGAACTTGATTGCGATATTGCAAATATGACTTTTGACTTGGAAGTTGGCAGGGGTGCTATAACAGTAAACTTTAAAAAGGCCGCAGAGATTCATCTTAGTTCAGAACAAGTTATGTTTCCTGAATTTTATTACTTTTTTTATTATGATATGATACAAGAAAATAAATTAACGGTTTCTGTAATTTTATTTGCCAGATTCTTCAATGCAGAAGGTTCCAAATCACAATGTTTCGAATTCTAATGGATCACAATTTGCAAAAGTTGGAAGAAGTTTTAGAAAGACTTAGTGTGGGACAAAATCTTGAGGTTGAATCAATTGATTACCTTTTGCTCCCGGCAGCAAGAATGCACCAGAGACCTTCGATCATTGATTGGGAATGCGTGACGTCTGAGTATCCCAAAAATTGTTCTGGTGTTTTACATACGAAAAATGGTATGGTTTGTACTTGCAGGATCCAGAATTCCCTGGTCTGTACCCCTCATACTGGTCTCCTGTATTGCATCACTGGTTTGTTGGATGACTTGAATGGAAACTCACTTCTGAGACCTAGGGGCAGGAGAGCTCGTACCTACAAGACGCACTATGAAGAAAAGTATATTCTTGTATCGTATAGCTCTATAATTTGCATGTGTCATCTTTGCATTTTAGTGATCGCTATCCAAAGAAAAGAACATCATGAAATATCCAGAGTAGTTGCTGTTTATATTGGATGAAATGTTGTTGCTGGTGCCATTAGAGCAGTATTTGCTTACGTGGAGTGTGTTTTCGGTTGTAAGCAATCCATTTATAAGTATCTTGAATCATTCTCTTGTTTCAGGCATGGGATCAAGTTGCGTTTTGCTCAGCAGTTATTGCTGAAGGGGAAACGCATTTTCAAAGTACAAAATTATCTTCAGAGTTGCAGACAACAGACCGAAAAAGGTTTGATTTTCTAACTTCTTTTAGATAAGGAAGCCTAGTTTCATTTAATTTTTCAGTATGTTTTCTGCTCATCTTTGCAGTCTTGTTATTGCTTGTTAGAGGAAAAGGAAATGCATATGCTTGTTATTGCTTCAAAGGTTGCCTGAATTGTGGAAATTTAAATGTTGATTTATTAATTGCAATTCAGTGGATTAGGTATGATGAATTTAAATGCTGATTTTACAATACTTTCTTTGCAGATTCAAGTCATACATCTGTTGAATTGCCGCCTGAACTTTGCTCTATAGTCATGTCGCCTTTATCAGTCAGCAATTTATATTCATTCTCCTTTGTTCCATCCATCATGCATCGTCTTGAATCTTTACTTCTTGCTGTCAACTTGAAAAGGATGGTTTTGGATCGTTGCACCGAAAATGTTACTATTCCAACCATTAAGGTATGCTACATTTGTTCACAGGACAAGGTATTATGCTATATTTTCATCGAGACGGCACATTTCTGTGCCCAGGTGCTTGCTGATATTTGTATAGTGAATTTCTTTTTTTTCTTTTTCCCTTCAAGTTGAAGACAATGAATGTCAGGCTAGGTTGTTTTCCCTGACAACTCTTTGAATTTACTCAGGATGACCCCATCCCTCTGTTTTCCTTACAAAATCCTCAATGTTTTCATTTCACAACTAAGATAATTGATTATTGTTAGTGGTAAAGGCTTCAGTGGAATCATAAAGTGGTTATCCGTGCTGGCTCTATGACCTCCTTGTTGTCATATTATGTATGGAATGAATGAGTGTGATGAAGCAAGGTTTGAGTAATACATCTTCTTTTTTATGATGATAAACAAACTTTCATTCAATGAAAAAGAGAGAGTAAAAAGAACAGAGGACAAGGTGTCCTCTGGTCTATAAGACCTGATAATGGCAGAGAAAAATTTAAATCAGACAGTACACAGAGAAATTTAAATCAGCCACCAAAAAAGTACATCAAAATGGCAGAGAAAAATTAACAAGAGTCTAAGACACTACAGCTTTCTAACCAGACAGTATAACAGAAAAAGGAATAGTCCCCAAACTCTGGAGATATCTGAGCCCATTAAGATTCCCTGTATCGAACTCTTTCCCCGAAAACTATCAAGTTTGAGCAGATAATGTATTGGTGAATTGATGTACTCTTTGTATCAGCCAGTTCAATTATCTTTTTTCTTGACACTAGATAAGGTATCAAGTGTAGTCGTAGTATTGCTGTCAAGTTCAATATGGCACATGACTCCAGCTCTTTTCTTTTCTTTTTTTTCCTTTGTGGCACATTATCCAACTGATTATTTATCTGCGTATCCTTGATTTTTTGTGTTCTGAATGTTACATCTGAGTTTGTTCTGTATCCCATATCTACCGTAGGTCTTGGAAGCTATTACCACAAAGCATTGCCAAGAGAACTTGCATTTGGAATCCTTAGAGGCTCTTGGAGATTCATTTCTTAAGTATGCTGCAAGTCAGCAGCTTTTTAAAACCTATCAAAATGATGATGAGGGGGATCTTACAATAAAGAGGGAAAAATAATTTCTAATGATGCCCTTTGCAAACTTGGCTGTGACCACAAACTTCCGGTAGCATTTCTTTATTCTATTTACTTTTCGTGTTTTAGATCTTGTTATGCTGATGAACTGAGAGCTGCGTTCAGATTGTTAACCTGCATGACTTCTCTACAATTGTTTTTGTATTGTAGGGTTTTATTCGTAACGAGTGTTTTGATCCGAAATCGTGGATTATACCCGGAGATTATTCTGGAAGTTCTTTCTTAAACGAGGAGTTGCCTTTTAATGAAAGGAACATCTACATTAGGGGAAGAAGGAAGGTAAAAGTAAAACGGTTGCTGATGTAGTTGAGGCACTAATTGGTGCATTTCTTAGCACATGTGGTGAAATAGCTGCCATATATTTCATGAATTGGGTTGGTATAAAGGTGGATTTAGTCCATATACCTTATGAGAGACACTTCCAAGTGCAGCCAGAGAAGCACATTGATGTCAGACATTTAGAATCCCTGCTTAACAACTATTCATTTCGTCATCCTTGTCTTCTACTGGAAGCACTAACCCATAGATCTTACATGGTTCCTCAGATTCCAGGATGTTATGAGGTACATACAAATGCAATTACGCAATGACGATGAAATTTATTACATGCATGTCTACTTTGTAAAATGTTAATTGTATGGCACATCCTAACTGATAACCGTTGTTCATTTCACTTCCACATTTGTTCAATTCTGTCTGTTTGAATTTACTCCTTAAAGAAACAGTTTAGCTTAAAAAGTTAAGAGAAGTATATGTTCTTTGTTGTGCAGCGGCTAGAATTTCTTGGTGATGCAGTGTTGGATTATGTGATCACTGTTTACTTGTACAATAAGTATCCTGGTATGTCACCAGGAGTTTTAACTGATATGAGATCTGCTTCTGTGAACAACAATTGTTATGCGCTATCGGCGGTGAAAGCTCGACTACACGAACACATTCTTGCTTCGGTCAATGTCCACAACAATATTGCCAACACTGTTAACAGTTTTGAGAGGTTATCTATGGAATCAACTTTTGGATGGGAATCTGAGACATCTTTCTCCGAGGTTGGATTTTATCGTGCTCATATCATTTCTCTGCTACACTTTTTCCTTGTTTCTTTTGGTTGATACAAGAAGAAACGTTTCTCCTGGATAAATCAACTCGAATGAACTCAATTGCCTTTAGTAAAATCATTTACGAACTCTTTCTGGGAGTGGTCCAATTTAACAAAACAAATCTAAATCATATAATTTATCATATATATTTTTTATTACATAAATCATTTACTAACTCTTGTGCATTTTAACAATTTATAACAGGTACTTGCAGATATTATTGAGTCTCTAGCAGGGGCAATTTTTGTTGATTCTGAATACGATAAGAATGCCGTATTTCAAAGTATACGTCCCCTTTTAGAGCCGTTGGTTTCTCCAGAAACGATGCCGCTCAATCCTGTAAAAGAGTTCCATGACTATTGCCAAAAAATGCAGTATATTATGAAGAAACCTGTGAAGTCCATCCAAAACGGTGTGGCTACCAGGACAATAGAGGTTGAAGCGAATGGGGTCGTCAAATACACACATACATCAACAGCTTCTAATAACGATACAGCAAAAAGATTAGCTTGCAAAGAATTTTTGAGGTTGTCGAAGGAAACTAATCCGAAATGAAACAAGTTTTAAAGATGTTCCAGCATATAGATAGCTTCAAAGATATTATGAATATTTGTGTTGTGTTATTGGGATTTATAATAATTCTTGGATAACCATAAGTCTTGTGACTTGTCACATTCAAAGTAATGTAGTTGTCATTCTGTCAAACATAGGCATCTTATATATATGTCAGGCAAGCACTCTGACAAGAGAATTCACGTTCTAATGTACTTCAGTTTGTGTCTTGGATGAACACAAAATTTGTAGCCAGTTCCGTTCATAATGCGAAAAAAAGTTCGAAAACTAAGATCGAATCTGTAAACTTGGATTGTATTCTTAGGAAAGTGTTTGGTATTAAATCTGTAAATTGTCTTCAAACTTCAAAAATATAAAGACACATCTGGTTGTCACTTTTTAAATCAGGCGTTTTCATTTTATTAAACACACTTTTTTGGCCCAAGCTTCTTCTTTAACTTGGCAATAAAAATTCATATCCGTAATTTTTTTTTTAAAATGGGGGCATAAGTGGAAAGTGTGATACAAGTTTGGGGTGTAATTCAGCATTTACCTAGTTAAAAATTGTAAAGTTCTCGCATAAAGCATTTTCCTAATCTTTTCGTTCCCAAAGAAATTTTCAGGGTTTGGTAAGATCTATGTCTTGTGTGTAACCCCACCAAAGTTCGATTCCTATTGCCAGCAGCTCTTGTTGGTGCATGATCTATAAATTCCTACGTAAATCCATACTGGTGATAGCTGACAATTGGGTGTCACGCGTAAGTTTATTCGGCACACGTAAGTTTATTCGGCTCGAGTTTGTGGGTATGCCCGGGCTCTCTCTCTCTCCAGAACTTTATGTGAACTTACTGTGAAGTTGTTTCCTCACAAGTTTTTAAATATGGACTATTCAGTGTCCTTTGAAATTCCAAAATGGCCCCGCTCAGCTGGTTTTAATTTAAAGGCACACCTTCTCTGTTACTCTTACATTTGCTTACAGTTTTCGGATTCTTCTGCTTTCACTATTTTCCCCAAAATCACAATCTTAGTCTCTTCTTGATCAGTTTCTGTAAGTCCCTCCCCCCTTTCTTTAACTTAACCGTTGGCTTTAACATGCCGTTTGTTTCTTTCCAATTTAAACAAATGGGTTTGTTTTTGTTTTTTCTTTGGTGAATGATGCAGGGAGAAACTATGGAACCAATTAACATGGAGATAGACGGAACCCAACAACAATCTGCTGCTCCTCTTCTTGTGGAAGAAGCGACACAAGAGCTTGGTAACTTCTCTAACCTCTGCCCATGCCTTGACTGCCTCTTTTAAGTTATACCTGTAGAATAATTACTTTTGCTGAAAATTCTTTCCATTTTTGTTCTTTTTACAATTTTTTCTGGTGCATAAATTTCTTTTGTCATTTCTAGTTGCCATGTGTGCAGCGAGTGAGCCTTATAATGATCAACAACCCAGTTATGTACCCCCTGAGCTTGTCAAACCTTGGTGTTCAAATGATGCTAGTGTATTGTATCATTTCTACTTAATTGAGATGAAGCAGAATGTTTGTTCTGATATTCCTGTTAATGATATCGTGCTTGGCATGAGGAGCGAACTTGATTGCGATGTTGCAAAAATGACTTTTGACTTGGAAGTTGGCAAGGGTAGTATAACAGTAAACTTTAAAAAGGCCGCAGAGATTCATCTTAGTTCAGAGGAAGTAATGTTTCCTGAATTTTATTACTGTTTTAGTTTGATATGATACAAGAAAATAAATTAACGGTTTACCTTGTTTCTGTAATTTTATTTGCCAGATTCTTCAATGCAGAAGGTTCCAAATCACAATTTTTCGAATTCTAATGGATCACAATTTGCAAAAGTTGGAAGAAGTTTTAGAAAGACTTAGTGTGGGACAGAATCTTGAGGTTGAATCAATTGATTACCTTTTGCTCCCAGCAGCAAGAATGCACCAGAGACCTTGGATCGTTGATTGGGAATGCGTTAGGTCTGTGCCGTTTAGATCTGAAGAAAATTCTGAGTATCACATAGGTTCTTCTCCACCCAACAATTGTTCTCGTGTTCTACATACCAAAAATGGTATGGTTTGTACTTGCAGGATCCAGAATTCCTTGGTCTGTACCCCTCATACTGGTCTCCTATATTGCATCACTTGTTTGGATGATTTGAATGGAAACTCACTAACGAGATTTAAGGGCAGAACAGTACAAACCTACAAGACGTACTACGAAGAAACGTATGTACTTGTATCATATACATCTAGAATTTGCATGTTTCATCTTTGCATGTTAGTGATCATGTGTATCCAAAGAAAAGAACATCATGAAATATTCAGTGTAGTTTCTGTTTATGGTTTGGGGAAATGTTGCTTGTGCCATTAAGGCAGTATTTACTACATAGAGTGTGTTTTAGGTTATATGCAAGCCATTTATGAGTAACTTGAAGGGTTCTCTTGTTTCAGGCATAAGATCAACTTGCATTTTGATCAACAGTTATTGCTCAATGGGAGACACATTTTCAAGGTACAAAATTATCTTCAGAGTTGCAGGCAACAGAGTAAAAAAGGTCTGATTTTCTAACTTTCTTTAGATAAAGAAGCCTAGTTTCATTTATTTGTTCGGTATGTTTTCTGCTCATCTTTGCAGTCTTTTCTTTTGAATGACAATTGTATTCAGTAATTCATAATCCATTTCTTATTTATCATAATGTGGAAGATGCTTTGAGTTTTTAGAATTTTTGTGTTGTGCCCTTTGCTATTGCATGATTAGAGGAAAAGGGAATGCATCTGCTTGTTATTGCTTTGAAGGTTTCCTGAATTGTGGAAAATGTAGCCTTTTTATCACTTTGATTTATTAATTTCAATTTAGTGCATTAGGTATGATGAATTTAAATGCTGATTTTGACTAAGGTTTATAACAACTACATTCACTAAGTTTTCTCGGATATAATTGACAGTGCATTTTGATTTGTTAAAGAGTACACAGTCGTGCAATGTGCATTGACATTTTAATTATGGAAGCCATAATTTAATTTATGTAGCAGAATGTGTGGACTTTCCGTAATAATGAGAGGTAGAAGTGGAAAGAATTGGTCAATCATATCAGTGGGGGATTTGATTCCGTCCATTGGGTCTAGTTCTTCTTTTTCACATATTTGATTATAATTGAGTAAGAAACTTAATCTATGTTTTCTTTGCAGATTCAAGTCATTCATCTGTTGAATTGCCACCTGAACTTTGCTCTATAATCATGTCACCTTTATCAGTCAGCAATTTATATTCATTCTCAATTGTTCCATCCATCATGCACCATCTTGAATCTTTACTTCTTGCTCTCAACTTGAAAAAGATGATTTTGGATCGTTGCACAGAATACGTTACTATTCCAACCATTAAGGTATGCTACATTTGTTCACAGGACAAGGTACTATGCTATATTTAATGAAACATTTCTGCATCGAGAAGGCACATTCCTTCGAATTCCTCTATGTTTTCATGATACAAAAATAGTTATCCTTGCGGGCTCTACCACTTCCTTGTTGTCATAATATTTATGGAATGAGTGTGATGGAGCAAAGTTTGATTAATACATCTTTCTAATGATAATAAACAAACTTTCATTCAAGGAAAAATAGAGATTAAAGAAACAGAGGACAAGGTGTCCTCTGGCCTATAAAAACTGATGAGTAATTTCTAGAGAAATTTAAATCAGCCACCAAAAACCTATATCAACAGAGCACAGACAAATTAAAAAGAGTCAACAGCTTTCCAAACAGACAGTATAACAGAAAAGGAATGGTCCTTAAACTCTGGAGATATCTGAGCCATAAAGATGCCCTGAATCGGACTCTCACCCACAAATTATCAGGTTTGAGTAGATAATGTACCAGTGAGTTTATATAGTCTTTGTGTCAGCAAGTCTTCGTATTTTTCAACTCAAATATTGCCCACAGTTCAATTTTTTTTTCTTGGCACTATTACATAAGGTATCAATTGCAGTCGTGTTATTGTTGTCAAATTCTATATGGCACATAACTTCAACACTTTTCATTTTTTGGGCACATTGTCCAGGTGATTATTCATATCTATATCCTTGGTTTTTTGTGGTTCTGAACTTTACATCTGAGTTTGTTCTATATCCAACATCTGTTGTAGGTCTTGGAAGCAATTACCACAAAACAATGCCAAGAGAACTTCAATTTGGAATCCTTAGAGACTCTTGGAGATTCATTTCTTAAGTATGCCACAAGTCAGCAGCTTTTTAAAACCTATCAAACTAATAATGAAGGCCTTCTTACTGTACAGAGGGAAAAATTAGTTTCTAATACTGCCCTTTGCAAGCTCGGATGTGACCGCAAACTCCCGGTAACATTTCTTTATTCTATTTACTTTTGGTGTTTAAGATCTTGTTCTTCTCATAGATCTAGCTGAAAGCTGCATTCAGATTGTTACCGTTATCATTTTAGAAAATTTGCTATTTACTTTCAGTGTTTCTGATCTAAAGCTTCCTGCATGACCTCTCTATCATTGTTTTTGTATTGCAGGGCTTTATTCGGGACGAGTGTTTTGATCCAAAAAAGTGGACCATACCTGGAGATTATTCTGGAACTTCTTTCTTAACTGAAGAGTTGCCTTTTAATGAAAGAAACATCTATATTAGGGGAAGAAGGAAGGTAGATGATGAAACGGTTGCTGATGTAGTTGAGGCACTAATTGGTGCATTTCTTAGCACAGGTGGTGAAATAGCTGCCATATATTTCATGAATTGGGTTGGTGTAAAGGTGGATTTAGTCCATATACCTTATGAGAGACACTTCCAAGTGCAGTCAGAGAAGCACATTGATGTCAGAAATTTAGAGTCCCTGCTTAACTATTCATTTCATGATCCTTCTCTTCTACTGGAAGCACTAGCCCATAGATCTTACATGCTTTGTAAGATTCCAGGATCGGGATGTTATGAGGTACATGCAAATCCAATTACGCAATGACGATGAAATTTATTACATGCATGTCTAATTTGTAAAATGTGTTAATTGTATGGCACTTTTGAACTCATAACAGTGGTTTCTTTGCTTGTGTGGAAATACGAAATTCAGCTCATTTCACTTCCAAGTCGTTCAATTATGTCTCTTTCATATGCCATCTTTTACGTATATAAATTTACTCCTTAAAGCAGCAGTTTAGCTTAAAAAGTCTCTTAGTTCCATGATGCACTTAATTTATAGGGAGTATGTTACTTTCTCATGGGCTGAAATCTTTCAAGCCCCATCTGTACTTACTCATCAAAAGTATGTTCTTTGTTCTGCAGCGGCTAGAATTTCTTGGCGATGCAGTGTTGGATTATGTGATCACTTTTTATTTTTACAATAAATATCCTGGTATGTCGTCCCCTGAATTTTTAACTGATATGAGGTCTGCTTCTGTGAACAACGATTGCTATGCACTATCTGCTGTGAAAGCTGCATTACACAAACATATTCTTGCCGACGTCAATGTCCTCAACAATATTGCCAACACTGTTAACAATTTTGGGAGCTTATCTATTGAATCAACTTTTGGATGGCAATCTGAGACGTACGTCTCCGAGGTTGGTTTTTAATGCATATTGTATTGTGCTCATATCATTTCTCTGCACCACTGGCTTTATAGTTACTTACAAATCTAAATTATATATAATTTAACTTAGTTTATAACAGGTACTTGGAGATATTATTGAGTCTCTAGCAGGGGCAATTTTTGTTGATTCTGAATATGATAAGGATATTGTCTTTCAAAGTATACGTCCTCTCTTAGAGCCCTTGGTTACTCCAGAAACGATGCCGCTCAATCCTATAAGCGAGTTCAAGCGCCATTGCCAGAAAATGCAGTATAATATGAAGAAACCTGTTGTGTCCATCCAAAATGATGTGGTTACGAGGACAATAGAGGTTGAAGCGAAGGGGGTCGTCATATACAAACATAAAGCAACAGTTTCTAATAACAAAACGGCAGAAATATCAGCTTGCAACAAATTTTTAAGGTTGTTGAAGGAAACTAATCTGGAATGAAACAAGTTTTGAAGGGTGTTCCAGCATATTTCTTTATAGTATTTGGATTTATAATAACTCTTGGATAAATCTTGTCACATTCAAAGTTATGTATGTATTGTCGCTATAGTTATGTAATTGTCATACTATACTGCTATTCTGTGATAATATGGAAATACCTAACACAATTTAATTGCTCTTTTCAATTTTTTAATATGCAAATTTTTCAATAAACTCACACCGAAAGTCCAAAGAAACTATTACGTAATAGTACTTACATGTTATTCTTTATGGAACAACTCATCTATGTCTCTTTGTTCATTAGATCATATTTATTTCCACATGAAGTTAGTCATAGTGAGTATAAAAACCCCAATAGATTTTGAAATCCATACTTTTCATAATTTTGGGATATTATACCCATTCCGATCCAGTTTTTTTGAAATTTCGGATGTCGGATTTGATTTGGGATTGCCAAAGTTGAAAATTGGCCGGAATCCGAATTTCCTATCCAACTTGCACCCCTACACTTATCATGGACACTGCCAACAGCCGGTTAATCTGGGCGGCATGATTTGCAGTTACCAAACCCGTTTCAAATTTAATGCTTATAAAAGGTGAACTCTTTGGAAAGCTACCATCACATAGATTCAAAGATTTACAACACCACCTGTATAAGGATTTATGAACTTTTCTGGATTTATAAATGTCCAAAGAATATGTAGAATTTTTTACAAAACTGACCTCAAAATTGGCTTTTTGCAACCCCTCGCCCTACACCTCCCCCTCCCAACAATAATACATATGAAGAGAAACACAAATAAACCTCAAAAGGCAAAGTACAAAGGAAATAAAAAGAACTTTTATTACATCATCCACTTTGCAAAGTTCATAACATGATGGCTTACATCTGTATACGGTATACTTTCTGCCTTTCAAATGACACAATCAACTAAAGCTTACTTGTTCAACTGAGGTTTTCTACTATGGACATGCACTGCTCATTATGAAGTTGTGGAGCCATCCAACCAAATAGCTTCTGCTAGTTGCCACACCTGCAAAATGTTTAAGGAAAGACTGATGAGTTTCTGTTCAAACTTTAGAGCAGGATATGCCTTACGGTGCAGTCCAATGGAACATCCAATCTAAAACCAATTGCCAATGGTTGGGATATTGTTTTGTCCAACGTCCATAGCTTCTTGTTTGCATGGCTTTCTGAGCTTTACTAAGAAAAATGAATATAATCTGTAAAAGGAAATGAAAACTAGGAGAGGAGCATTGTTTTTACCTTAAATCAGTGAGTAGGTCGTGGCTTGAATGGGTTTGGAATTCCATTGCTTGGAATGACTGTTTCGAAAGCCTCTACAAGCAGTGATACTTTTCTTTTGCGAGCTGGAGTTAATCTGGAAACAGCCTGTTGAAGGGCATAATCAAGCATCCATTCCTCAGAATTCTTCCTCCCATCCACGTTCTGCTGCTTGAGATGAACTTTCTCTGCTTCCGGGTCAGGCTCCAAGGGCAGATATCGTGGCCCTTGTGGGTTGAACTTCTTTACATTTTCCAATGCCTTGATAAATCGATTAAGCAGGATCATTTTCTTCAGATTGCTCCAGTTCTTTGACATTTTCTTGTTAGGTTTCTCTTCCACCATTGCAACTTCTTTTTCTTCTTCTCGGATGGTAGCATTATCAGATTTTGTAGAGCTGGCAGAGTTTGTGAAAGTTGAGATCAAATATTTCCCTTTTATGTCAACTTCATTTTCTGGAGGTTCGGGGTCTGGAATTAAGCCTCTACTGATTGACTTATCATCATCTGATTCATCCTGGTTCTCTGGAAGAATGATGTCATCAATCGCTTTCTCTACTTGCAGCTTGATAGTTTCAATATGCCGGAGTTCAATCTTTTTGTTGTCTATTCCAGGCAATCTGTTGGCATCATCTGCTTGTTCCTCTTCCGCTCCATCAGGGAATTCATCTCCATCTTTTGCATCAATACTTGATACCATGTGCTTATATACTAAGAACCATAAGTTTGTGTATTTCTGCTTTTCCAACCGGGTTTCATGTGGTGCACCAGTATTGCAATCTAAATGAGATTCTTCAAGTGGAGGAAACCCTTCAACGACTCCAGATTCTGGCGTAGCTCCTCCCCTCACTTCTTCTCTTGCTGCCATTGGCTCCTCAATTGGTTTTATGGAAGCTAAAGTGACCACCATGTTATTTGCTGTTGAATCCACATGATTTTCAGTGATCTGTTCCTCAGAAGAATCAAATTGCACATCGGTTTCGATGAATAACTTACTGGTTTCCAATTTGATGTTTTCCACCTTGGAATTCAAGTTTCTAAGTTCCAAACTTGTGATTGAAGTAACTTCTTTGGAGGCTTCTTCAACTATATCATTTACCAGACCTTCATAAATGGTGCTACCATGTTCATGTTCATCACATAACCTGGGATCTTTGGTTTCTGATAAAGAAACATTAGTAAAATCTATTACATCGTTCCCAACAATGGCTTTGTCATCCCCATCATCAGCGTTGAGAAAAACAATTTGATTCTCCTTCTGATCTTCATTAGTAGCTTTAGGAGCAGCTATATCCCGTTCTGTTTTAATGAAACAGTGGTCTGTACTTGGTTCTTTAAGCTTAGAAAAATTCACTGGACTTTGCTGGTGTTCCACTTGAACATCCCTGGCCTGAGCTTGATACTCATTGAAACTTTTCTCAGAGCCTGACATATTCCCACCCAAGATTCCAGCAGAAATTCCAGAATCACTCTCTTTACCTGTATGATCAGCACTTTGAACTGAATAACCATTGCAGACTTGAAGATCTGCTTCAGTGGAATCTATTGTACTGGACCTGTGGCTAGTTTTAACTTCCGGAAATGGGAGAACTGTTTCAAAAGCTTCTACAAGCAATGCAACTCTTCTTTGTTGAGCTGGAGGTAGTTTAGATATAACCTGTTGAAGTGCATAATCAAGCATCCATTCCTCAGCATTCTTTCTCTCTTCTGTTTTCTGCTGCCTTAGAGTGACTTTTTCTGCTTCTGAATCAGGATCCAAGGGCAGGCATTGTGGTTTCTGGTAATTGAGGTTCCTCACCTTTTCAACTGCCTTGACAAATCTCTTGAGGAGAATGAATTTTTTCAGACTGCTCCAGCTCTTGGGTGTTTTCTTGTCTGTCTTATCTCCTTTTGACACTGTGTTCTCTTCTTTCGGGGAACTAGTAGTTTCAGCTTTGGTCCATATTTCTTCTGGAGTTTGTACCTTACTGTCTTCAGAAGAATGACTGGAATTTGAGGTGCTCTGCTCCCCACATTCATCTTGACTCTGTCCTGATGCTTCCTGGTCTGAGCTTATGCCATTAGTAAAGGATTGATCATCATATGCGCGGTCCTGAACTTCTGGGAGAAGGATGTTATCAAAAGCATCCTGTACCAGCTTAATGGCATCATGGTGGCAGAGCTCAATGTTTTGGTCTCCTCCACTGTGATTTATCAAAGCTGTATGCTCATCTGTTTCAGTAAAACTTAAATTGTTCATTTCAGATACGGTGTTGGTCCCTTCTACTTGCTCTTCCTTGTCCGGTCCACCAAAAGGGAGCTGGTTTTTAACACTTGCAGTGGGAACTTTTACTGCATGCTTGTACATCAACTGCCACATTCTGATATATTTTTGATCCTTTGACTGCACACTCTGTGCCACATTAGCGGCCTTATTGGGATTAGAATCTGGCTGCGCACTTCCATTTTTGTTCTCATTAGCGGCATTTTTTTCCTCCAATGCTTGGCAATCAGAAGGAGAAGAGATTTCATTGTGTTCATTGTCACTCGTTGGTTCAACAATGTCATCAGGGATTGGTCTTTCCAATTGATGAGGTGGTTTGACAGCTGTGCCAGCATCAACCTCCACACTTTTTCCAATCGATTTAGGATCACTATTGCTCAGATTATCCGAGCAAGTGGATTGAGCACCTTCATTGGGATCAGGTGCTGCAATTTTTTCCTCTTTCCTGTCTGTGTTGGTGGCGTTCAAATCTGTTCCAATGCAACAACATTTCGGACTTAAACCATCAGGTGCAGGGAGGGACACCAAAGCATGCTGTTCTACTGTTTGCAGGCTCTCCTCTAAATGTATATGAGGAATTGAAGTTTCACGAAGCAGCTTTTCAGAAATATTTGAAAAATCATAGTTGTTTTCACCATTTTCACTGTAAGTACCTATTCCACTTGGCTTGGCTTCTGGTTGATCAGCATAGATTTCTAAAGACATTTCCCTGCTCAATTTTTCTACCACAGGAGAGGTCGTTTCATGAAGTGCACCATGTCCATTGCAGACCATCTGATTTGTCTGATCCTCCTTAATCTTGCCAGACCTTTTCACCCTGACCTGGGGTTGAGTTGCCGGTGTCACGCTCCTCTGAGTCTTCAACATGCGCCTCCTTATCGAAATGAGGCGCTTGAGTGGAGGTACATTGGCGTGGCGATGGCCATGAAGAGAGCAATAAGTGAATGGGCAAACCTTCATGCCCGAAATTCCCTCAGATTCAGTTCCCTCTGCCTGAAGACCCCGGATGTCAGGGGACTTAGAACCTTTGAGTGCCGAAGAACATGTAGCTCTTTGTACACTCAATTCTGGAAATTGGGAGATTTGTTCGGAGTGTTTCCTCATGGAACACTTCTTGGATTTTGCTCTAGTCAATTTTGTTGAGGCATTCAAAGGTGACTTCTGACTAGCAGAAGTTGAGTTTGGCTTTGAAAAAACTGATCTTTTCCTAGTCTCAATACTACTGCAATAACTTGATTCAGAAGTATGAGGACTTGCCTGAAACTGTTTCTTTCTCCCATTGGAGCTGCAGGTCTCCTTTGAAAAGGTTGATGATGCTGAATCTGTATCACTGGATGAAATGGCAGAAAACCCAACATGCCCAGATTTCTTTTGTCTTGCAGATGGTGTTGAGCTCTCAGAATTTGCAGGGTTAGCCATTCTTGATTTCTTCAGATTATTCATTTGGGTTCCTCCAGAGCTTTTCCTCACCAAAGGGTTCTTGAATTTTAAGCTAGAAATTCTTGTCAAATTCCTTACAGGCTTAAAACTAGACCGCCTTGTTATTGTTCTCGCTGAATTCTACATAGAAACCAAAAAAGGAAAAAAAGGGCAATCTTCAATTTCCTGCTATTTTCAGCAAAACACAAAAACAGAAAGCTAGGCTGAGAATTCAATATACTTGCCTGTAGATTCTCTGTATTTGTATCAGATGAAATTGATTGTGCTGCTGAGCTTGCTGCATCACTGCATACATGGTGATTATTGGATCTCTGCCTGGCCCTTCTTCTAGATGACTTCAGGCTTGGTGATTTTGAGAGTTTGATTGATCTCAAATTTTTCAATCTCTTTTGCAGCTCTTGTGCTCCTTGGCTTCTGCCATTCTGGTTTTGCAAAATGGATGAGTCAATGGCCATTGTAAACTTCTCAGAAATTTGGCTATCACCCAAATCATCTACAACTTCAAGCTCCTTATCAATCATTTTTTGTTCTTCTGTTTTACTGGATTCAAATTTCTGATATGAATTTGGCTTAAGGTGTTTTTGAAGCAGAGTTTTACTCTAGCAGGAGATGGCTCAAGAAAACCAGAGGTTGTTGTTTTTTTTTTTTTTTTTTTTTTCTGCAATTTCTAATTGACTACAGTGACTGGTTTTTCTCTCCTAAGTTTCTTCTCAAAACAAATAAATAAATTTCTGGTTTGAGTGGCAGCTAATTTTTGAATGAATATGGTTGAGATCGGACTGCCATTCTTTATGGTGTAAAAGAAAATTCACACACAACTAAAAGTCTTTGATCAGAAAGACCAAAACTTCAACCAAAAAAAAAAGTTGGTCAAAGAAGAAACTTATTAATTGCAAATGGGAAACAAACAATTACAAGGAAGAAACCCTAAAACATCAAAGTAAACACTTGATTGTGGTTCCTTGCAAACATGTAATGATTTGGAAAACTCTTTATAAAACAAATAAAAAGATTTGTGGGCCCTTCTAGTTCTAGTGAGTCGTCGTGACAGAGCACTTTAGCAACAGTTCCAATACTGCACTCTCCTTGTAGCTTGTTTGTTGTACTAATAAAAAACAAATTAAGAGATTAATAGATTAACAGATTAATACTTACAAGAAAGATATAATAGAAATATTATTCACACTAATTTGATTACTCTAGTAATACAATTGTAACGAAAGTAGTGAAAAGATTTCACTCTAGCATTTGTACTCGGAGATTATCACTGATTCGATTCTTCTTTCTTCAACATCGCTTGTATTAAAATATAAAAAGTAATTATTTCCTAAACAAAGTGAAGAAATAATTTATAAAAGAAGCATTTTTCTTCACTATTTTAATCCAATGTGTATCCTCACAACCATTCTTAACATTTGTGGCGTGTCGTAAGTATAATCGTTGTTGAATAAATATAAAGCGAAAATTAACTATGATTATCTTTATGAGCGCGTGTTAAGTATTAAAAATGATGATAAAAATATACCGAATTAAAGTGATGAGTAAAGATATTTCGTTCGTTAAAGTACCGGAGAAAGTCATTGATATGGGGGACACAGTAACATGCAAGTATATGACCATTGACTAAATAGACTTAAAAGCATATTGTCTCCCTAGCTGGGGGCCACTTAGTTGGAAGCCAGTGCTAAAGGACTTGGTGCAACTCCCGTGTACATATTATGACAAAGATTGTTATCGAGGACAAAGATCTGTACTAATTAAAATTTAAACTTTAAACCCACCAAAAAAGGTGATATATCTGCGGCATTTATATTGTTTGCTAATTTATCTCAAGTTATTAAGGACTAACAAAATGGTTATATTGAATTTTTATTGCATCTCCAAATTTAGATTATATGCAATGTTTAGAAGATTAGCGCAGATCTCCATGTTAATTACATAGTTAGAAACCTCCTCTGTATCCATGTATTTTAAAATTTTATCTTTGTTTTCTCTGGATTTGAATATTGTATGGTACAATTACTTGGACATGTGTGACTCGGATTATTTCTTCTTTGCGGTGATTTTTTTCTTTTTCAAATTAAGGATTAGCTAAAGATTGTCTAAAAGAAACGTAATGTATTACATACGATCAACTATATCTCGATTAAATCACAAATATATATGTTATCGTCATTTATGTTAATCGAACCTGAAACATCTTTCATCAAAGTAGAAACAAATGCCATTAAATTAAAAACTTGTCGACGTTAACAGCTGAAATTGGAAAACAATAATGTTTTAAGCACAAACTTTTTTCCTCAAGTTTATTTACCGAGTGATGTATTTGTATACGTGTTAAAGTTTAACTTGCGTCAATAATTGAGTAAATAACAAATGAATAATCACAACTGTTTGGTCTTTCATTAAATGGGTGAGGTGGTAAGCGTTAAACCCATTTTTGTGCTAACGTGTAAACAAATTATGACAAAAATTCTTTTTCTAAATGCAAATAATAATAATAAAACAAAACGGTTGACAATTACCAAAATCGCCCACCTCGTGCCCATCTATCTCATTCTTTCTTCTCCCTCTCCCTCCTCCTCACCAAACCTAACCGCACTGCAACCCTTCCCAACGTCTCCTCTCTCTCATAAATGATACCCAAACAAGTGACAACTTTAGCCCTCCTTTTTTTGGGGTAAACTGTAGCCACTTTTTTCTTGTTGTGCCTTCTTTCTTTCTCTATCTTTTTTCCCCTCTTTCTCTCTTCTTGGTTGCATCTCATCATACCATCACGATTCACCTCTCTGTTGCATCTCATCTTCTCAAGCCAAAAATCAGGCGAACCAAACCAGAATCATACCCAGTCTAGATTGTTTTAGTTCCCTGGGACTTTTGTATGAAAACCGAACTGAATCAAATCGTGTGTATTTTTGAATTTCAGTTTCAATGTGAAGGGTGAACTGGAGTGTACCCAACCCTAACAAAATGAGTTTCACACTTACTATGTCACTAATTTAATGGAAGACCAAACTGTCAAATTGACCAACGAATGATTTAAATTGATGCGACTTCAAAACTTTAGAGTATAAGTGAGAAAATTAAAATGTCTAGGCCATTCTGAGAACCACCTGTAAACGGGTAAGATTTAGCTAGCCCTATTTTGTAAGAAGAGATTTTAATTGAGTCTAAAGAGAAGCACCTATCATTCAACAAGTTGGTGCTCTGTTCTCTCCCCCTTTTTTTTGGCAAACAAAGTTGATATTCTTCTTAAACTTTGGTAATCTAAAGAGTTTGGGGAATGTTAGCAACTCCTTTGCATATTGTCCATTTTTCTCATAATATGTGACACTTGACTTTCTTTCAAAATAATATCATTAATGCATCACACAAATTATCTTCTGTTTTCCAAATTTAACCTTATTAAATGTATTATCCATGTGTATTGTTTTAATATATATAAATTTTTTCAAAAACCTTTGTTGTTTTTTAGCCATTTTGTCCTTCCTCTTTATTGAATTACTGTTTAAAAAAACAAATGATACATAAATTAATAAAAAAGTGTTGTTGGAGATCGACAGGATGTGTGGAGGGGAGGGCGAAAATCGAGGTGAGGTTGTGACAGCTCGTTACGCAGCCAAGGAAATCAACGCCGGGGGAGGGCTATTGAGAGAGAGAGAGAGAGAGAGAGAGAGAGAGAGAGAGAGAGAGTAGTGGCAGTGGATGGCTAAGTTGGATTGACAAGGAAAGCGGTGATAGAATGGTGTGGTGGCTGGCTGTAAGTGAGAGTAGGGAGAAAAGGCATATGGGGCTGGTGGGTCAAAAGAAAAATTTATTCTATTAGTATTAATGTCTAGGTCTTATTTTTTTATTTGTAAAAAATAATGGATACATTTAATGAGGGTAAATTGAGAAAACAAAAGCTAGTGTTTCTAATGCATTAATGATATTGTTTTAAGTGTAAGCAAAGTACCGAGAGCATCTCCAAGTCCAATTGATATAAAAAGAGTGTTGTGAAAAGAACAAGGTAGATTGTCTTCTTCTTCTCTTTGTTTGTCTCCATCTATGGAGATCTGCAGCGACAATCTAGCCTTTGTCTCAGTCGATCTTGCCATCTCGTCGTCTGGCCTCTGTCTCCATCGATCTCGTCACTTCGTTCGGCATCATACCGAAGCCGATCCAACCAAATTGTACGACCGGTTAACTGGAGATGGTGATTTGGCATCAACGCCAGACAATACTCTACCGAGGGCTACGATTCGGTAGATGGTTTGGGGTGAAACCCAAACCGAGTTCATCCCTAATTATGATCATAGTCCTATCATTTTTAATTTAGAAATGGAACATATTTATATTCACGCCTCTTTTAAATAATAAAAAATGTAGAAAATTTTGTTACATGACCCTTCTTTTATTTCCACTGTTAAAACCTGCTTGGAAGCATACTTTTCATTTCTTTTTTTTGTTTCTCTGTACATATATGTGTTCATCTTATAGATATGGGTTCAGTTCTTGGAGATCTGGGTTCAGTTCTTGAATATCTTGGTTAAGATTGTAGATCCTGGGTTCAAATCTTGTAAATATGGAATCTGATTATCGCTACACAAATACTTTCTCTCTACTTTTGCTTTGAAAGTTCTTTATACTCTTTCAATTTCTTGGCTACATCTACTGGTCTCTCCCTGTTGGGCAGAGTTGCTTTGTTGGTCTTTCCCTTATGGGCTGAGTTGTTTTGTTGGCCTTGTCCTCTTGGGCAGAGTTGTTTTGTTGGTTTCTCTCTTGATTTTCATTAGAGTGTGTGGTGGTTTTGGTTTTGTCCTTTGTTGTCGTGCGAGTCGGTGGTTTTGTTTTTCTCGAAGATGCTTGTGTTTACTTCAAATGGGAGAGAGGGGATGTTTTTCAACCCATTTGGAGAGAATCTTTTGGAGGTCCATGTCTCTCATGGCAGCCACTACGTGCGTTCTTTGGTTGATGTCGTTCTGCTTTGCCTGTGGTGGAACCACAATCGTCTGAGCGATTATTAATCCTTAGTGGTTATTTTTTCAGCTTCACGAAGCGATTGGAGCGGTTGGTTTCATTTTCAAATTTAACAGATAAGTCGAGACTTGTTGGAAGTTATTAGCGGTTATCCTTTCTGTTTAATTATTTGTTGGGCCTTCTTATTGGTTTAGCCCATGTGTGTTTTGCGCTGTTCTTTTTCTTTTATTTTATTTTGTTTCCAGCTTTTGTGCTTCTTACTTTATTATTATTTTTACCTTTTTGTTTGGGTTTTGTTGGCTAGTTCTCTTTTCTTACTGTTCATTTGTGTTTTTACTTTTACTTGTTTTATTTTTAGTTTATTTTAATTATTATCTCATTTGTTGCTTATTTTTTCTGATTTTGTGTTTGTTGTAGGTCGCAAGTTTCTGGTGCTGTCCAAGCTTCCATTTTTTTCTTTTCTCTTTTCTTGTTTCCCATTTGAGTTGTTTAGGCGCGAATCTTTTTAAAGATCACGGATTTGTTCATGTCTCTCATGTTTGGGTTTTGGATAGTATTGACTGCTTTTCAGTGCTATCTTTTGTACACTTTATGGTGTTCATTATTTTTAATAAAGCATCTATTCCAACAAAAAAGTGTAAGTAAAGTGTCACATGATGTCATGAGAAAAGGAGAAGGTCCAAAGAAGAATGTTAAAGAGAATGTTGCTAGCATTTCCCAAAGGCCTCGTTTGGTTCATGGGAAAAGAGGCTTGTAGATGAGAAATCAATTGCTTTGCCATGTTTGGTAAGTCTAGGCATGAGAAATGGTTGTCTGACACATGAGAAAGTAAGGGGAAAGTGAAGCCCTCCTCTCCTATTGGGTTTTGTTTTCCTTCATCATGGGAAAGTTTGGGAAAATGAGCCAACATTAAATGCACTTTTACATGACCATTTTGTCCTTATTAACAATTAAAAATTACGTATGAGCAGCTTTCTTTGTCTTTTTAACTTTTTGGTGGATTTGTACTTGTCAAGAAATAAATAGGGATGGCAAGAAACCCTTGCTTATGGGAGTCGACTTTCTCTCCCTTTCTCTCTGTTATCTCTCATTTGTTTAGGTTTGCTCCCTCTCTGTTTGAGAGTGTCCTCACCCTCTGTTGGTGATTTTGCTTGGGCTTTTACTCATTTGTGGAGGTTCTTTTCCTCCTGTGTAACTATCCACTGTTGTACTCCTCTTTTTGCCTCATCTCCTCTGCCTCTCCATGTTTCACTTTTCTGTTTTGGATCACTCCCTGCTTGGCTCAATTTCTTGCAACCTCCTTCGCTCTCCTATGTCATCCTCTTCATATCCATGGCTCCATGTTGGCTACTGCTGCATTTTGACTTTGGGATCTCCTTAAAGAGTCGTTGTCGCTTATTGGTCGTTGGAGGACGTCGTCTTCTTCCTTTGCATCGCTCTTCGAGTTCCTATGTTCTTTGTTCTTGGTGTTGTCTTGATGGTGGGGTTGCTGGGTTTCTCCGATGCTAGTGCGGCTATGTGCATCTCCTTCCTTGTGGCGGACAGGGTTTCCTGGTCTTTTGTTTTGTTGTTTGATATGGCTTGTTTGTTGTTTTGTTGGGCCAGTGTTTTGTTTGGGCTTTTGTTGTTCCTTCTTTTTGTTGGATCTTATATATTATGTGTAGATGAGCTCTTTGCAAAGGGATTGTGTTTGTGATCCTTTTTACTGGGCTTGTTATCATAATTTCTTTATCTAATGAAGTTTCAAGTTGACCCAAAAAAAAAAATTTAAAATTACAATATAGCATTAAATGTATTTTTGTTTATTTGATTTCATATGCGTATAATTGGAAAATTAAACAAACTTTGTTTTACATTTCTATACAAACCAAACATTAAAAATAAAATAAAGTGGTATTTAGGTTATTTTTTCCTAACATGACCGAATATGAAAAATAAATCTTTTATTTCTCATCTCTTTAGAAATGACGTGTGAAATGATTTTCAATCAAATCATTTCCGTGAACCGGGGCAAAGAGTTTTAAGCAGGAAAAGAGAAATGAGGACGCAAGGATGTTGTGTCAAAGGGTCGGTGTTGGTTCAAAGAGTTTTAAGCAGGAAAAGAGAAATGAGGACGTAAGGATATTGTGTCAAGGGGTCGGTGTTGTGGGAGCCACAGATTGCAAGGAGATTGTTCAGACCAAAAATTTCTCCATCCGATGGAACATGTGGAATTCCTATGCTATTCTAATTCTAACGTCGATTTTTTCTATTTTTCGGTCGTCATCATTAACGCCATTGTTTTAACTTGTAAGCAACCAAAAGCGCTTTCGTTTACTCAAAATCAAAGCCTCTGCTTTCTTACAATCAACCAAAATTTCAAAGTTTTGTTTCGTCTCCTTTTCTTGGTGTTCCATCTTGTTTGCCACTTTCCTGAAATAGCAGTATAAATAGAAGCTTCCAACAATCAATATAGTTTTGTCGGATAGGTCGCGGGGTGGTCTCTGCCACCTTATCCGCCTTTAATAAAAGAGATTTCCTCCATACCCAATTCAAACCCATCAGAGCGGCGTCACCATCACGTCGATATCTTTATCCATTCACAATTCCCAATACTTCCCATAAATCCCATCCAATCCAATCTATTGATGTATTAGGTTCCATTTATTGAAGTTGGTTTACCTGTTATTTGTTGCTTGGAATTTCAATCTCTTGGTGTTCCTTTAGCAGCAGTGAGAAAATTGGGTTCTGATCTGAGAACCGATTTGGCTGTTAATTTGATTGCTCCCGAGAATATGAGGCAAAACCCAGTTGCATTTCTGATTTGGAAGGTGGATTTTTGTTTGGTTTGCTGATCAAGTTTTCTGGGTTGAATTTTGTGGATTTGAAATTCTGGGGTTCCTTAGGGCTTGGTTGGGCAGGTTTTGGAAACCCACCTAGCTTTTGAGCTGGTGGGTGTTGGCAATTTGAGGATTTGGGGTCAAAGTTTGTGTCTTTCCATTGGTTTTGGAGGGGATTTTTCTGGAATTTGGAAAGCTTCAAGATTTAAAGCGGTTGGAGAATTTGGTAACTGATATTTAATTAGCAATTAGATTTTCCCTTGTTTGGTTTGGTGGGTATCGTTTTATTTCATTTGAGCTAAAGTTTGAAGCAATAGATAAATATTTTTTGAACTTTTGGAATCATATCTCATTGAATTCTGTTTTAGTTCTGTATGATTGTACAATTTGAAATTCTACTGCAAGGACTCGTTTGGCATTCAATTGCCTTCCTCATCCTTTTGTAAAACCCTTCAGCTTTGTTGACCAAGGATATATACCTTTGCTACAACGATAAAAATACAAACACTTATTCCAAAGACATGGATATAAGCAATGAGGCCAGTGTTGATCCATTTCCTATTGGACCTTCAACCATTGTTGGTCGGACTATTGCTTTCAGGGTTTTATTTTGCAAGTCAATGTCACAGTTGAGGCAACAAATGTTTCGTACATTGTTGCATCTCATCTATAGATGCAGGGACTTTTTGGCTCCCATGTTCTCATGGTTGCATCCTCGAAATCCACAAGGGATATTGGCAATGGTGACAATTATTGCTTTTTTGTTGAAGCGATACACAAATGTAAAAGTCAAGGCTGAAATGGCTTATCGGAGGAAATTTTGGAGAAATATGATGAGAACTGCATTGACTTATGAGGAGTGGGCTCATGCTGCTAGGATGCTTGATAAAGAGACCCCAAAGATGAATGAATCAGACCTTTATGATGAAGAAGTAGTTAGGAATAAGCTTCAAGAGCTCCACCACCGTCGTGAAGAGGGTTCTCTGAGAGATATAATGTTCTGCATGCGAGCAGATCTTGTTAGAAATCTTGGTAATATGTGCAACCCTGAGCTTCACAAGGAGAAACTTCATGTTCCCAAACTCATAAAGGAATACATCGATGAGGTCTCAACTCAGTTGAGAATGGTCTGTGATTCAGACTCAGAAGAGCTCTCATTGGAAGAGAAGCTAGCTTTCATGCATGAAACAAGACATGCTTTTGGGAGAACTGCCCTGCTCTTGAGTGGGGGTGCTTCTCTTGGATCTTTCCATGTGGGTGTGGTTAAAACGCTGGTGGAACATAAGCTTTTGCCAAGAATAATTGCTGGTTCCAGTGTGGGGTCCATTATGTGTGCTGTTGTTGCCACTAGGTCTTGGCCTGAGCTCCAAAGTTTCTTTGAGGATTCTTGGCACTCATTGCAGTTTTTTGAACAGATGGGTGGGATTTTTACAGTTGTCAAGAGGGTCATGACACGCGGGGCAGTTCATGAGATCAGGCAGTTGCAAATGATGTTAAGGAATTTAACGAGTAGTCTTACGTTCCAAGAAGCTTATGACATGACAGGTCGAATTCTTGGGATAACTGTTTGCTCCCCAAGGAAGCACGAGCCACCTAGATGCCTCAATTACTTGACTTCACCTCATGTTGTTATATGGAGTGCAGTGACAGCTTCTTGTGCTTTTCCAGGCCTTTTTGAGGCTCAGGAACTAATGGCAAAAGATAGAAGTGGAGAGATTGTTCCTTATCATGCTCCATTTAATTTGGGTCCAGAGGAAGGGTCAATGCCAGTGCGCAGGTGGAGGGATGGTAGCTTGGAGATAGATTTACCTATGATGCAGCTGAAAGAACTGTTCAACGTTAATCATTTTATTGTCAGTCAGGCAAATCCTCACATTGCACCATTATTAAGGCTAAAGGAATTTGTGAGAGCTTGTGGAGGCAACTTTGCTGCCAAGGTATGTATGATAGACCTCAATTCAGATTCTTTTTAAAATTATTGTCTTTGTCCAATGGTTTTAGTTGTCTGCGTAGTTTTATTTTTCTCGTTACGAATATGAAAGGTCCTAGCCTTATCAACTTAGAAAAAAGTGATGTTTTCCTGTAGCTGGTGAAATGTTGTATGATTCTCTAGCACTAAAGATGATCCTCAGTTGTCAGCCAGAAAAAAAGGTTATCCTCAGTTGGGATACCAGCTGATGATAAATTCTTGGCTGCATCACCAACATGTTGTTTGAATTTCAGTAAGAGAAATCCAATTAGTTTCAACTTGTGGTTTGAATTTACTTGCTTAGGAAATATTTCTTTTGATCTCAGCATCAGGCCACATCTTTATGGACTCCAGTTCCAATGGCTTTGCCAAAAACAGTCTTGATAAATTACAGCAGTCTATTGTCTTGGTTTATCAGCAAGCACCTTATTGAAAGGAATAGACATTAAGCTAGGATTGCTTATCAGTTCTTGCCCACTGGTTGTAATATGTTATTTGGATTCTGTTACATGATTTTGTTACTTCGACATTCTGATGAGAGGAGAATTAATCCATTTTAATCTTTAACTGTGTAGCTTGCTCATCTTGCTGAGATGGAGGTGAAACATAGATGTAACCAGATCCTGGAACTTGGTTTTCCATTAGGCGGAATTGCGAAACTGTTTGCTCAAGATTGGGAGGGTGACGTTACTGTTGTTATGCCTGCCACACTTGCTCAGGTACGTGGAGAAAATAATGATTATCATAGTCAAAAGGCATTAACTACTGAATTAGGCTTGGTCATTATTTCATGGAAGTTGGAACCTTACATTATAGTACTTGCTTAACAAATTTGTTAAAGTATAACTAACTTTGGATTGGTTAAATTGAACAAAGTAGTTCAAAATTAAGTTTTTTGGAGTATTTTGAATTTTTGTTTTTCTCTTGTGGACCAATTCGAATATTCCTTTACATGGAGACTAACTAGCCATTTGTTTTTCTGACTTATTTACCAGTACTCAAAAATTATACAAAATCCATTAAGTGGACATGTTGGCCACTTGGTTGGGCAACTATATCCAGAGCTATGACTTGTCATTTAGGTGGACCTGCTGGCCGTTTGATTGGCCAACTATAGCCAAAGCTGTGAGTTGTCTCTTACGTGGACCTGTTGGCCTCTTGGTTGGGCAGCTATAGCCGAAGTTGTGAGTTGAGTCTTACATAGCCTCTTGGTAGGATGAATATTCAAAGTTTTAGAACCTCCAATGCCTAAGTCAGTAACATGGTGTCAAGGATATGCAGATTATACTGAAAGGATGGAGTCGTTCTGTTCAGGAACTGACGAACCTCTCGAATTCCTCTTTTTCGCGATCTACTAACTGCGTGGTTGAGTTAACGGGTTAATCAGCCGCCTAGTGAGTTACCATGTTCTCGACCTTTCACATCTCTCTGGGGATGCTTGAATTTTTTACCTACTCTTACGGAAAAGGTGTCATCCTCTGCTGACGGTGAATTTTTCTCGAACACTTCTTCGAATGAAAAATTGAACTTGTATTGATGCTTGGATGAAGAACTTGAAACATCAACAATAATCTTTCGAACTCAAGTGGAGTAAACTTAGTCATCTATTGGGGACTACTTTGCTGAGTATAAGCTTCATGGACAATACTTTCTGAGGTGATAAGCGTTCCACTGTCTTGGAATTTCTTGCCCTCCAAAGTGTCAAGTGTATAGCTTTCTCTGCCCTCAAGTATGCTGACCATGAAGGGGCCTTCCCAACTTGGTTTCATCTTTTTCAATAATTCCCTACATGTTCTAGTGAAGGCCTTTCTTAGTACAAGGTCCCCAGGTTGGACTTGTCTGACATTAGCTCTCTTGTTGTAGTAGGACATAAATTGTTGCTGATAAGTTACAACTCAAACAATGGCTTTTCTTATTCCTCCTCGAGCAAGTCAACATTTATCTACATTTGCTCCTAGTTTTGATCTATGTTGCCCACCTTGACACTCATGGATGGAACAGTGATGTGAGGAGGAATGATTGCTTCGGTTCCAAAGGATAAGGAAAACGAGGTGTGATATGCACATAGTACTTCATGCTTCCAATCTCTTTTTCAGGCAGTTCAACATGATCTTGTTGGAGACATAAGCTTGACCATTGTCTTGAGGATATCTCGGAGTTGATAAGTGTTGCCTTATACCATACTTCGCGAAGAATCCGACGATGTGGTTTCCAATGAATTGTGATTCATTGTCGGTGACCAACGACTGTGGCAGATGATATTCTTCCAGATGAGTCGTTCCACGTCGGTGTCTAACGTTGGTGAGGCACCAAAACTTCTTGAACTTTGTCAAGGTATTGGATCATTCTTGAGTGTTTTTTCATATATTCCCTCGAGACTTGATTAGTGATAAGTTGCGAATCTGAATAAATGACTAACCTTTTAAGCGAGCAATGCCTCATACTCAGCTTCGTTGTTTAAAGCTGGGAAGCTAAGTGTGATGACAATGCCTGCTCCATCTCCCTTATGATTTGATGCTTCGTCTACGCGCAACTGTCATATGTCTTTGAGTTGGTCGTGTTTAGTGGAGGAGTTCTCATCTGCTCTTGAATTGTCCTTTTTTATGCTGGCCAACTTCCCCTCTTCTTCACCGATGAGGGAGTGAATAATGCAACGAAATCTGCTAAAGTCTAGGTTTTTATAGCAGTCTTTTGTCGGTAGATGAGATCATATTGACTAAATTCAATAGCCCATTTCATGAGTCGATGAGAATCGTCGGGGCTATGAAGAATCGATTTCAAAGGAAATTATGTCATGACGATAATACGGTGATCTTGATTGTAGGGTCTTAACTTTCTCGCGGAAACTACAAGGGCCAAAATGAGCTTTTCCATTTTCGGATAGTGAGTCTATGCATCTAGGAGAGCTTTTGACGTGTAGAATACTAGTAGTTCTGCCCCAGCTCTTTTCGGATGAGAGCCGAGCTTATCACGAGTTGGATACCGCCAAGTAGATGAACAGGTCTTCACCTGGCTAAGGCTTCGAAAGTAGAGGTGAAGTGAGGTATGCCTTCAAGTTTTGAAAGGCTGACTTGCACTCTTCATCCCACTTGTCTTTTTGTCATTTCTTCAAGAAATAGGTTGCGTGCGTTTTCTCTGCTCATGATGCTTTGTATTTCTTTCATGGTGGCAGGTGACTTCATCTTGACAATGGCCTTGATTTGGTTGTGGTGAGCCTCGATGCCTATATGGGTGACTAAGTACCCCAAGAATCTCCCAGATGAGACTCCAAATGTGCACTTGCTTGGATTCAACTTCATTAGGTATTTTTGGAGTATGGTGAAGGCTTCGACAAGGTTTTAGATATGATCTGCTAGCGAAGGAGCTTTGACCAGCATATCTTCAATGTAGACTTCCATGGTTTTGCCGATCTGCTCATTGAAAATTTTGTTCACGAGCCTATGATAAGTTGCTTTGGCGTTGTTCGGCCCAAAGCGCATGACCTTGTAGCAATATGTGCCTATCTTGATTATGAAAGAGGTTTTTGCTTTGTCGTCTTCATGCATCATGATTTGATTATAGCCGGAGTACGCATCCATGAAGTTGAGCAGCTAATTACTGGAGGTTGAATCCATTACTTGAGGTTGAATCCACGAGCAAAGGAAAGTTGTCATTCAGGCATGCCTTGTTGAGATATGTGTAGTCTACACATACTCTCCATTTGCCTTTATCTTTCTTCGCCACCAGAACAACTTTGGCTAGACATTCGAAGTAGGAGACTTCTTTAATGAAGGCGGTATCTAGGAGCTTGTCAATCTCGACTTCGATGATTGCAACTCACTCAGGAGCGAAGTTGCGTTTCTTTTGGGCTACTAGCTTGCTGGCTGGGTTGACATGAAGCCTGGGACAAATGACCTATGGGTCGATGCCAGACATGTCAGATGAAGACCATGCAAATACATCCTTGTTGTTTTAAAGGAAGGTGGTCAACTTCACTTTTTACTTTGTGCTAAGGCACGAGCTGATCCTCACTTTTCATTCTAGCTTGTCAGGATCAAGAGCTATGAATTCGACGTCCCCTTCGAGCTTCCAGCCTTCTTTAGGAAAAGCCTCTAGGTGGACTCTTCTCGATCCTGATTCTTTAATTGCTATTGAGAAGTGACTGTTTATTTTCCTTTCGAGTTTGCTAGATTTACGGGAATGAAATCCACCTTCTCCTAAGTTTGTTATGTTCCTTTCTGGTCTATTCGAATTACGAGAATGAAATGGGCATGCTTGCTTTCCTTCAACCCTTGGGCTGAGCATCTTCTCGCTATTCTCGGATCGCTGTTGATCTGTCCGATACCCCCCACGTATAGGGTAGCGTATCTTCTGGTGTGTGGTGGAAACGATGGCATCGATCTTGCCAATTCATGGTTTGCCCAAGATGCCATTATAAGGGAGATCGCGTAGATGATCATAAGATTCCAAACTTCATAGGAGTACAAGAAAGAAGATTTGGGCAACTTTTATACCATGCAATGGGTGTAGGTGTGTTTCGGACTTGAACCTACACTTAGTGCAAACAACTTTCATCTGAAGAAATCATAGTGAACTATGTCTTGAACTAGACCGCTTTTGGCCAGATTACTAATTGCAACAAACATGGCACTGATACATAAACTTGGCGCAGGTTAGCGTTATTAATGGCCATGCGCTTATCTTGATTCTCATGAGAATTAATAAAGAATAACCCAATCTACATAGTCATGGCCTCACGACCACTCTCACTTAGGTGAGTTCTCCAAAGGTACATGTGACTTGCAACCTGCAAGAGTATGCCGCCTCGAAACTCATTCAGGGTTAATAATGAGTGCTATGTTTGAGTTACGCAGTATGAATTGTTTCTTCAACATTGAACTTCCTTCATGGGATCTCCCATTCCAGAAGTTAGGTTACCTCCCTAGGTGACTCCCTTATGGGCTAAAGCACATCCCTCTCGACATTTAGCGTGAATAGCCTCCACGAGGCATGCATATCTTGGCTAGTCATTTAATTTATTTAGCCTTCACAAGGCATATAAATGTAGGCCATATCTTTGTTCAGCATATTAGCGCTCTAAACCTGCATGTCAAATCTAATTGCAAGCTAAACTAATTAGTCATAAATCATCACAAATTTAGGGAGTTGAAGGAAAACAAGCCTCAAGAATTCCATCACCGAAACTATTCATATGAAATTTTTACATGATAATCTGCAGTCACACATAGACATAAATATTAGCAAGAATAATTGTATACCCCTAATATTCATCATATCATGAAAGTAGTGACAATATTCTCATGCTAAAAGCTCACCGAAGAAATTCTCATTCAACAATATGTTAATGTAAAGTCCAGACTGACATGAGACACAACAAACTACAAATATATCTTTTTTTCTACTCTTTAATTTTAAACAAATTTATACGCATATATAAGCTTCCATCTGTAAATCTCCATTGCATCATTAAGCATAAGCACAACAATAAAAAAGTGAAAAACCTCGAACTAGAAAGAAAGGATGTATACTGATGCCAAGGTGTGAAGGTCAATTGGAACTTGTTTTAAGCAACAGAAATATTATGGCAAGAACCCACTGTGATATCAACCACAGGTAATTCATCAATTCACCTTTTCATAAACAGGTAATTCACAAGACCCTGGACAATAAATATAATTTACTTTCATAGGATCAACGAAAAGAATTGATAAATAAAAAAGGCTAAACATGAAAGGATCAATGAAACTCAAATAACAAAATTTGGCATGATCAAACTGAACTTACAACAAATCCGGAAAATTCAAGATAACTACCAGCACTATCTATTTTATGTTCATACAGGAAGAATGAACATACATATGCACAAAATAGAATAATCAAATTTAATTTCTCCACAAATAAAAAAGATCTAATTCTCAATAAACTGAGTCTGGTTTCAAAACAAATAATCACAGAAAACTGATATGTGCTGTCAGAAAATTAAAGTTTGACAAGATTGGATGTATGCAATCAAGAAGACATTTAACAGATAATCAGAGAAAACATGTCCATTCTTCTCCTTTTGATAATATTAATCGTCAAACTTCAAAACACTAACAATATTAGAATTATCAAGAGTCAACTTCAATGCATTAGTTCTGTACATATAGGATATATATGACAGAAACTTAACCGATGCATCTTCACAAGTTCAGTAGACATATGGTTTCACATATATAATCAAACTGTGTAAGGGAGAGAGCGAGTGCGAGAGAGATTTTTTCATTCATTGAACCATATGAATCTCATTTGTGTACACAGGTAATTTACAAAGTCAATGGCTTCATGGGTGCAGAACTCAAATTCAAATTCTTTGTCCAGCAGAAGCAACTGAGCGCATCGCTAACATGTAGCCTTGAAGCAGTATTCTCGGTATTTATTTCAATCTTGAAAAGTATGAACTCCTCATTTTGTCAACAATTGTACCCAATTGTGTAATAAATCTCTTAGCAAAACAGATGTTAAAATCAACCATCCACAATGTTCTGATGATTACAATCATCTACATTAGGTTGATCCGTCGACTGGCAATTGGGTGCCGTTTCTTCTAAGAAGATGTCTGAAGTGATATCAGCATCGCCGCATTCAGATGCAGATCTAGCATCCATGTCTTTTTCTAGACAATCAAGTTGCATGCATTCAGCAACTTCACTGCCGTAATTTTCCATGTCATGACTACTCCTACTTGACAATGTTAAGTCTTCTTTCTTCACAATATTGAATACAATCCCATTATGTATCCTTTCAGGCTGCAAAAGATCACCTTCAGTCACCATAATGCTCGACCCATTTACTGAAACCATACTTCCAAAATCCCTCTTATCGAATTTAGTGCTTTCGGGACTTCTGTCAGGTGTTGTACCCCTTGGGCTTTGATAATAATTATTATTGCCTCCCATCTGAAGCGTCGCTGAGTTAGGAATAGCCAGAAAACTTGTGTTCAGTTCAGCATCAATGTCCAAATTTTGGACAAAGTCGATGAATTTATTTGCCGATGTTGTTCTCATCAAAGGTCCACCTGATCTTGTCCAAGAATTCACTTCAACACTCTCGGATTCACTGTCACTTCCATCATGTATATTACGGTGCGTTTGAAAGTTTTTACCAGACAGAACTGCACTGGTGGATGCACCAATACCTTGATGGATTGAGGAAGCACCATCTCCAAAGTCTTCAAGGGAACCAGTTGAATTCTCACGAGCAATACAATTCCAAGAAGGAATTCTTCTTGATGCACTGAATTTGACTGTAGCAGCTAGGCCATGAGACGAAGAAGCTGCAGCTCTTTCAGCACTCCTTTTGAGTCTGCGCATGTGGTTGAGAATTACAACACACTCATCAAGAGCAAGCTCAATGCCACAGTTTGCTTTTATGGCCGAGAGCTTCTCCCAAGTGCACCTTCTACCTTGGTTGGCTGCCTTTTGAAGTTCAATATATGTTGGATTTTGTATAATTTTTGAGTACTGGTAAATAAGTCAGAAAAACAAATGGCTAGTTAGTCTCCATGTAAAGGAATATTCGAATTGGTCCACAAGAGAAAAACAAAAAATTCAAAATACTCCAAAAAAAACTTAATTTTGAACTACTTTGTTCAATTTAACCAATCCAAAGTTAGTTATACTTTAACAAATTTGTTAAGCAAGTACTATAATGTAAGGTTCCAACTTCCATGAAATAATGACCAAGCCTAATTCAGTAGTTAATGCCTTCTGACTATGATAATCATTATTTTCTCCACGTACCTGAGCAAGTGTGGCAGGCATAACAACAGTAACGTCACCCTCCCAATCTTGAGCAAACAGTTTCGCAATTCCGCCTAATGGAAAACCAAGTTCCAGGATCTGGTTACATCTATGTTTCACCTCCATCTCAGCAAGATGAGCAAGCTACACAGTTAAAGATTAAAATGGATTAATTCTCCTCTCATCAGAATGTCGAAGTAACAAAATCATGTAACAGAATCCAAATAACATATTACAACCAGTGGGCAAGAACTGATAAGCAATCCTAGCTCAATGTCTATTCCTTTCAATAAGGTGCTTGCTGATAAACCAAGACAATAGACTGCTGTAATTTATCAACACTGTTTTTGGCAAAGCCATTGGAACTGGAGTCCATAAAGATGTGGCCTGATGCTGAGATCAAAAGAAATATTTCCTAAGCAAGTAAATTCAAACCACAAGTTGAAACTAATTGGATTTCTCTTACTGAAATTCAAACAACATGTTGGTGATGCAGCCAAGAATTTATCATCAGCTGGTATCCCAACTGAGGATAACCTTTTTTTCTGGCTGACAACTGAGGATCATCTTTAGTGCTGGAGAATCATACAACATTTCACCAGCTACAGGAAAACATCACTTTTTTCTAAGTTGATAAGGCTAGGACCTTTCATATTCGTAACGAGAAAAATAAAACTACGCAGACAACTAAAACCATTGGACAAAGACAATAATTTTAAAAAGAATCTGAATTGAGGTCTATCATACATACCTTGGCAGCAAAGTTGCCTCCACAAGCTCTCACAAATTCCTTTAGCCTTAATAATGGTGCAATGTGAGGATTTGCCTGACTGACAATAAAATGATTAACGTTGAACAGTTCTTTCAGCTGCATCATAGGTAAATCTATCTCCAAGCTACCATCCCTCCACCTGCGCACTGGCATTGACCCTTCCTCTGGACCCAAATTAAATGGAGCATGATAAGGAACAATCTCTCCACTTCTATCTTTTGCCATTAGTTCCTGAGCCTCAAAAAGGCCTGGAAAAGCACAAGAAGCTGTCACTGCACTCCATATAACAACATGAGGTGAAGTCAAGTAATTGAGGCATCTAGGTGGCTCGTGCTTCCTTGGGGAGCAAACAGTTATCCCAAGAATTCGACCTGTCATGTCATAAGCTTCTTGGAACGTAAGACTACTCGTTAAATTCCTTAACATCATTTGCAACTGCCTGATCTCATGAACTGCCCCGCGTGTCATGACCCTCTTGACAACTGTAAAATCCCACCCATCTGATCAAAAAACTGCAATGAGTGCCAAGAATCCTCAAAGAAACTTTGGAGCTCAGGCCAAGACCTAGTGGCAACAACAGCACACATAATGGACCCCACACTGGAACCAGCAATTATTCTTGGCAAAAGCTTATGTTCCACCAGCGTTTTAACCACACCCACATGGAAAGATCCAAGAGAAGCACCCCCACTCAAGAGCAGGGCAGTTCTCCCAAAAGCATGTCTTGTTTCATGCATGAAAGCTAGCTTCTCTTCCAATGAGAGCTCTTCTGAGTCTGAATCACAGACCATTCTCAACTGAGTTGAGACCTCATCGATGTATTCCTTTATGAGTTTGGGAACATGAAGTTTCTCCTTGTGAAGCTCAGGGTTGCACATATTACCAAGATTTCTAACAAGATCTGCTCGCATGCAGAACATTATATCTCTCAGAGAACCCTCTTCACGACGGTGGTGGAGCTCTTGAAGCTTATTCCTAACTACTTCTTCATCATAAAGGTCTGATTCATTCATCTTTGGGGTCTCTTTATCAAGCATCCTAGCAGCATGAGCCCACTCCTCATAAGTCAATGCAGTTCTCATCATATTTCTCCAAAATTTCCTCCGATAAGCCATTTCAGCCTTGACTTTTACATTTGTGTATCGCTTCAACAAAAAAGCAATAATTGTCACCATTGCCAATATCCCTTGTGGATTTCGAGGATGCAACCATGAGAACATGGGAGCCAAAAAGTCCCTGCATCTATAGATGAGACGCAACAATGTACGAAACATTTGTTGCCTCAACTGTGACATTGACTTGCAAAATAAAACCCTGAAAGCAATAGTCCGACCAACAATGGTTGAAGGTCCAATAGGAAATGGATCAACACTGGCCTCATTGCTTATATCCATGTCTTTGGAATAAGTGTTTGTATTTTTATCGTTGTAGCAAAGGTATATATCCTTGGTCAACAAAGCTGAAGGGTTTTACAAAAGGATGAGGAAGGCAATTGAATGCCAAACGAGTCCTTGCAGTAGAATTTCAAATTGTACAATCATACAGAACTAAAACAGAATTCAATGAGATATGATTCCAAAAGTTCAAAAATATTTATCTATTGCTTCAAACTTTAGCTCAAATGAAATAAAACGATACCCACCAAACCAAACAAGGGAAAATCTAATTGCTAATTAAATATCAGTTACCAAATTCTCCAACCGCTTTAAATCTTGAAGCTTTCCAAATTCCAGAAAGATCCCCTCCAAAACCAATGGAAAGACACAAACTTTGACCCCAAATCCTCAAATTGCCAACACCCACCAGCTCAAAAGCTAGGTGGGTTTCCAAAACCTGCCCAACCAAGCCCTAAGGAACCCCCAGAATTTCAAATCCACAAAATTCAACCCAGAAAACTTGATCAGCAAACCAAACAAAACCCACCTTCCAAATCAGAAATGCAACTGGGTTTTGCCTCATATTCTCGGGAGCAATCAAATTAACAGCCAAATCGGTTCTAGATCAGAACCCAAGTTTCTCACTGCTGCTAAAGGAACACCAAGAGATTGAAATTCCAAGCAACAAATAACAGGTAAACCAACTTCAATAAATGGAACCCAATACATCAATAGATTGGATTGGATGGGATTTATGGGAAGTATTGGGAATTGTGAATGGATAAAGATATCGACGTGATGGTGACGCCGCTCTGATGGGTTTGAATTGGGTATGGAGGAAATCTCTTTTATTAAAGGCGGATAAGGTGGCAGAGACCACCCCGCGACCTATCCGACAAAACTATATTGATTGTTGGAAGCTTCTATTTATACTGCTATTTCAGGAAAGTGGCAAACAAGATGGAACGCCAAGAAAAGGAGACGAAACAAAACTTTGAAATTTTGGTTGATTGTAAGAAAGCAGAGGCTTTGATTTTGAGTAAACGAAAGCGCTTTTGGTTGCTTACAAGTTAAAACAATGGCGTTAATGATGACGACCGAAAAATAGAAAAAATCGACATTAGAATTTTAGAATAGCATAGAAATTCCGCATGTTCCATCGGATGGAGAAATTTTTTGGTCTGAACAATCTCCTTGCAATCTGTGGCTCCCACAACACCGACCCTTTGACACAATATCCTTACGTCCTCATTTCTCTTTTCCTGCTTAAAACTATTTGAACACAACATCCTTGCGTCTTCATTTCTCTTTTCCTGCTTAAAACTCTTTGCCCGGTTCACGGAAATGATTTGATTGAAAATCATTTCACGTCATTTCTAAAGAGATGAGAAATAAAAGATTTATTTTTCATATTCGGTCATGTTAGGAAAAATAATCGAAATACCACTTTATTTTATTTTTCATGTTTGGTTTGTATAGAAGTGTAAAACAAAATTTGTTTAATTTTTCAATTATACCCATATGAAATCAAATAAACAAAAATACATTTAATGTTATATTGTAATTTTAAATTTTTTTTTTTTTGGGTCAACTTGAAACTTCATTAGATAAAGAAATTATGATAACAAGCCCAATAAAAAGGATCACAAACACAATCCCTTTGCAAAGAGCTCATCTACACATAATATATAAGATCCAACAAAAAGAAGGAACAACAAAAGCCCAAACAAAACACTGGCCCAACAAAACAACAAACAAGCCATATCAAACAACAAAACAAAAGACCAAGAAACCCTGTCCGCCATAAGGAAGGAGATGCACCTAGCCGCACTAGCATCGGAGAAACCCAGCAACCCCACCATCAAGACAACACCAAGAACAAAGAACATAGGAACTCGAAGAGCGATCTGCAAAGGAAGAAGACGACGTCCTCCAACGACCAATAAGCGACAACAGCTCTTTAAGGAGATCCCAAAGTCAAAATGCAGCAGTAGCCAACATGGAGCCATGGATATGAAGAGGATGACATAGGAGAGCGAAGGAGGTTGCAGGAAATTGAGCCAAGCAGGGAGTGATCCAAAACAGAAAAGTGAAACATGGAGAGGCAGAGGAGATGAGGCAAAAAGAGGAGAACAACAGTGGATAGTTACACAGGAGGAAAAGAACCTCCACAAATGAGTAAAAAGCCCAAGCAAAATCACCAACAGAGGGTGAGGACACTCTCAAACAGAGAGGGAGCAAACCTAAACAAATGAGAGATAACAGAGAGAAAGGGAGAGAAAGTCGACTCCTATAAGCAGGGGTTTCTTGCCATCCCTATTTATTTCTTGACAAGTACAAATCCACCAAAAAGTTAAAAAGACAAAGAAAGCTGCTCATACGTAATTTTTAATTGTTAATAAGGACAAAATGGTCATGTAAAAGTGCATTTAATGTTGAGCTTTATTTTCCCAAACTTTCCCATGATGAAGGAAAACAAAACCCAATAGGAGAGGAGGGCTTCACTTTCTCCTTACTTTCTCATGTGTCAGACAACCATTTCTCATGCCTAGACTTATCAAACATGGCAAAGCAATTGATTTCTCATCTACAAGCCTCTTTTCCCATGAACCAAACGAGGCCTTTGGGAAATGCTCGCAACATTCTCTTTAACATTCTTCTTTGGACCTTCTCCCTTTTTCTCATGACATCATGTGACACTTTACTTACACTTTTTTTTGTTGGAATAGATGCTTTATTAAAAATAATGAACACCATAAGAGTGTACAAAAGATATCACTGAAAACAGTCAATACTATCCAAAACCCAAACATGAGAGACATGAACAAATCCGTGATCTTTAAAAAAGATTCGCGCCTAAACAACTCAAATGGGAAACAAGAAAAGAGAAAAGAAAAAAAAATGGAAGCCTGGACAGCACCAGAAACTTGCAGCCTACAACAAACACAAAATCAGAAAAAATAAGCAACAAATGAGATAATAATTAAAATAAACTAAAAAATAAAACAAGTAAAAGTAAAAACACAAATTAACAGTAAGAAAAGAGAACTAGCCAACAAAACCCAAACAAAAAGGTAAAAATAATAATAAAGTAAGAAGCACAAAAGCTGGAAACAAAATAAAAGAAAAGAAAAAAGAACAGCGCAAAACACACATGGGCTAAACCAATAAGAAGGCCCAACAAATAATTAAACAGAAAGGATAACCGCTAATAACTTCCAACAAGTCTGACTTATCTGTTAAATTTGAAAATGAAACCAACCGCTCCAACTGCTTCGTGAAGCCTGAAAAAATAACCACTAAGGATTAATAATCGCTCAGACGATTGTGGTTCCACCACAGGCAAAGTAGAACGACATCAACCAAAGAACGCACGTAGTGGCTGCCATGAGAGACATGGACCTCCAAAAGATTCTCTCCAAACGGGTTGAAAAACATCCCCTCTCTCCCATTTGAAGTAAACACAACCATCTTCGAGAAAAACAAAACCACCGACTCGCACGACAACAAAGGACAAAACCAAAACCACCACACACTCTAATGAAAATCAAGAGAGAAACCAACAAAACAACTCTGCCCAAGAGGACAAGGCCAACAAAACAACTCAGCCCATAAGGGAAAGACCAACAAAGCAACTCTGCGCAACAGGGAGAGACCAGTAGATGTAGCCAAGAAATTGAAAGAGTATAAAGAACTTTCAAAGCAAAAGTAGAGAGAAAGTATTTGTGTAGCGATAATCAGATTTCATATTTACAAGATTTGAACCCGGATCTACAATCTTAACCAAGATATTCAAGAACTTAACCCAGATCTCCAAGAACTGAACCCATATCTACAAGATGAACACATATATGTACAGAGAAACAAAAAAAAAAGAAATGAAAAGTATGCTTCCAAGCAGGTTTTAACAGTGGAAATAAAAGAAGGGTCATGTAACAAAATTTTCTACATTTTTTATTATCTAAAAGAGGCGTGAATATAAATATGTTCCATTTCTAAATTAAAAATGATAGGACTATGATCATAATTAGGGATGAACTCGGTTTGGGTTTCACCCCAAACCATCTACCGAATCGTAGCCCTCGGTAGAGTATTGTCTGGCGTTGATGCCAAATCACCATCTCCAATTAACCGGTCGTACAATTTGGTTGGATCGGCTTCGGTATGATGCCGAACGAAGTGACGAGATCGATGGAGACAGAGGCCAGATGACGAGATGGCAAGATCGACTGAGACAAAGGCTAGATTGTCGCTGCAGATCTCCATAGATGGAGACAAACAAAGAGAAGAAGAAGACAATCTACCTTGTTCTTTTCACAACACTCTTTTTTATATCAATTGGACTTGGAGATGCTCTCGGTACTTTGCTTACACTTAAAACAATATCATTAATGCATTAGAAACACTAGCTTTTGTTTTCTCAATTTACCCTCATTAAATGTATCCATTATTTTTTTACAAATAAAAAAATAAGACCTAGACATTAATACTAATAGAATAAATTTTTTCTTTTGACCCACCAGCCCCATTTGCCTTTTCTCCCTACCCTCACTTATAGCCAGCCACCACACCATTCTATCACCCCTTTCCTTGTCAATCCAACTTAGGGCTAGTTTGGCATTGTTGTGCTTTTAAAAAAAACTGCTTCTGCTGTGCTGCGAAAATAATCAGCTGTGAAAAAAAGTAGCTAGGCGTTTGGTAAACTATTTTTGAAAAACTGATGTGAGTAGTCGAAGTGTTTGGTAAATTTTTATCAGAAGTGCTTTTAGTGTGTATATTGACAAAAAAGGACATAATGATGAAACTGTTTGTTATTTTCTTCATTCTTTTTCTACTTTTAAAAAAAGAAAACCAACTTCACTACATAAATTTTTTTCTTTTTTTAATTCACACTTTTTTTTATCAAAAACTTTAATCTATAATTAGCACCCATATTTTACCATAAATTATAAATTACTATTGTAACAAAAGTAGTTCTAAATATTGTTATATTAATAATAATAATGTCTTTTGAGGGCTTCAGACATAACAAATATACATAAATTGTTCAATTTTAAAATGCCCCAGTACATCACTACAATATAAAAGAAGCTAATTAGATGCATTCATTAAACTTGTAGCAATGCTATTTCTCAATGCATTCATTAGCTTCTTTTTTTTTGTTTCCAATGGTTCTCTACAACGATTTTAACTAAATAAACAACCATAAGCTTTGTGAACAATAAATTCAGGTCCAAATCTGCTAATGCCCACACCATATATATATACTCAAAAATTGTTTATTTCATAAAACTTGAAGATTCAATAGTAATTACACAGTTTACCAATCTTGATTCCAACTATATCCATACAAAATACCATATCCATAGAATTAAACTATAATTATAAATAGAGGAGCTACATGTGATTGATCATAAATGCTGCCCATTCGATCCGAATTTCATCAATTTGCTCTTGTGTGTATGAGTTAGCTCTGCCTTCTTGCACTGCAAAATCAAGATTAAAAAAACAAGTATTGATCTATAATTTGAAATCTGTAACATATCAAAAGCTCAAAACAATACAAAGTAACCCTCTTTCTTCCACATGTTTTGAAGTTGAAATTGAAAACTAAGTAGATATATAGACATATAGAAGCAAAACAGTCAGAGAGAGAGAGAGCAAAGGCCACAGACAATCAGCAGCAGCACATATGAACTGAATAGTTTATATTTTTAGGTACAAAATTTGAAGCATGGATGAAGCACTCCCCATTGGGTCTCACTTCAAAGGTACAAACTTTGAACAAAGAATAAAAACACATCCATCACTTACCCTTGTAAGCCAAAACCCAGAAACCAATGAATAAATAAACACTAATTTTACGCTTCAGAAGGGGTGGAAAAATGTTGCTAGTCTCAATTTCAAAGGCCAAAATTGACATTGAAAATAAAGGGCAGGTCAATTCTCTGCCCCTATACATTAAAGAACAGTAGACCAAGTTAAGAACCTGAGTTTCCATGTTGCTAGCACAAAACTTGCTTCAGAATTGATACCCTGCAGGCAGAGAGTCGTATTATTAATCGTTACTTATCCAATTGAACTTATCAGTCTTTACAAATCCTACTGAGCTTAAAACAACTAAGAAAATAGTCATGAAAAGAAACTGTTAAGTGAGTACATATGTAATTAACTCAGATTTGTCTGCTCTTGGCTTCAAATGAAGCACACATTAACAATCAGTTCGCATGCTTAATGTTGCTGTGATATATCTTAGATTATAATACTGAAATCCAACTATAATCCAGTGAGAAATGACTACCTTCTCGATCTTTTCCAATCCAATTGATGGAGATTCAACGAAAGGAACAAGCAATTTCAAGTTGCGAGAATACAACTCCTTACCTAAACAGCCAAACACCATGCAAATTAAACTTAAACCAAGAGATACAAAGAAAACGGAGAAAAGCCAAAAAAGCAATATTGGCAAAAAAACTTACTCCGAGCACTATGTTTCTCCATACACGCTTTGTTTCCAAGCTTCAATCAAATGGATTTCTCTAATTTCCATTAACATAATACAAAATGCAGATTACTTGAGTTCTAAATTAATAGAATAACTGAGATACGTCTGTATGTCATGACCATTATCCCTCTAAGAACTTATAATACCTATATAACCTTGTTAGAATCACTTACAATCTGATGTGCATGTAGCCCTGTCTAATAACAAATTCTAAGCCTTTTTTTTAAAAGTACACCCCTCGGCAACTGAAATATACTATAGTAATTTGGCACAAATTCTTTGTACTTATCACAATGGGCACCAGAAAGAGCAAAGAATTATAATGGAGAACAACGTTTTTACTTTTCCAATTAGGAAGCCAGAGGCATTAATCTTTTGACCCCAGCTCCCAGTGAATGAAGTTTCATATCTAAGTTCTCATAACCACGGTCAATATGAGTTGCCTTAATTTCTATATAAATTGAAAATATTTTTAAAAATAGAACAATTTGCCCAGATAATTTACAATTAAATAGCCAAATATTTTAACCCTAAATCATATTAGGGATATAGAAATTGATTCTTCAAAAATTATAGAAAATAATCCTAACAGAATGACAGTTGTTACCTGTGGAATGGAGGCTCTCATGGAGTCAGCCAGCAAGAGAGATTGAGCAAGCCAGCGAAGAGATAGAGCGAGCTAGAGAGAGATAACAAGAAAGAGGGCGCCGACAAGAGAGAGCCATCGAGAGAGAGTCGTCGAGAGGAAGATGGCGTCGATGGCGGTTGGTGATGATGATGCGAAGAAGACGATGGCGTCGGTGAAACTCATCACTCTCTCCCTCTCACCCACTCTGGTTTTCGAACAAAACGAAGAAGGAACGAAGTATCGCTCGATGTATTGGTGGAGGACAAAGAAATGTCATTTTGAAAAATAAGTGAGGATATTATGGGAAATCAAAAAAATCATTAAAGCACGGGTTAAATTTTTTTTTAAGCACCTTTTAGAAGCTGGGTTGTGAGGGCTTTTCAAAAACAAGGGTCATTGACAGCAACTTTTTTAAAAAGCCCAATTTCTCATGTTTACCAAACACCCAAATTACCATAACTTTTTATTAAAGCTGCTTTTTTAAAAATTTAAGCAACCCCAAACGCCACCTTAGCCATCCACTGCCACTACTCTCTCTCTCTCTCTCACCAATAGCCCTCCCTCCGGCGTTGATTTCCTTGGCTGCGTAACGAGCTATCACCACCTCACCTCGATTTTCGCCTCCCCTCCACACATCCTGTCGATCTCCAACAACAATTTTTTTAATTAATTTATGTATCATTTGTTATTTTTTTAACAGTAATTTAATAAAGAGGAAGGACAAAAATGGCTAACAAACAACAAAGGTTTTTGAAAAATTTATATATATTAAAACAATACACATGTATAATACATTTAATAAGGTTAAATTTGGAAAACAGAAGATAGTTTGTGTGATGCATTAATGATATTGTTTTGAAAGAAAGTCAAGTGTCACATATTATGAGAAAAAATGGAGAATATGCAAAGGAGTTACTAACATTCCCCAAACTCTTTAGATTACCAAGGTTTAAGAAGAATATCAACTTTGTTTGCCAAAAAAAAGGGGAGAGAACAGAGCACCAACTTGTTGAATGATAGGTGCTTTAGAAAAAGAATTTTTGTCATAATTTGTTTACACGTTAGCACAAAAATGGGTTTAACGCTTGCCACCTCACCCATTTAATGAAAGACCAAACAGTTGTGATTATTCATTTGTTATTTACTCAATTATTGACGCAAGTTAAACTTTAACACGTATACAAATACATCACTCGGTAAATAAACTTGAGGAAAAAAGTTTGTGCTTAAAACATTATTGTTATCCAATTTCAGCTGTTAGGGCACTTCCAGCAGTGAGCCCTTTGCCATGGCAAGGGGGGAGCTAAGGCAACTACTATTTACGTGAATAGTGGTTGCCCTTGGAAAAAGCAATGTGTATTGCCATGACAAAGGGCAAATACTATTCATTTTTTTGTTTATTTTAATTTTTTATATGGGATTAATTTTAGTTGTATGTATGAAATTAATAATAATAAAATTGATAGGTATGTATTAAAAAATATTTCTGAATTTTTTGAATTTTTTCAGATTTTTTTTCAGGTTTTTAAAAATATTTTTTATGTCGCTGACGTCAGCAAAAATATCGCTGACGTCAGCATTGCCCTGGCACCAGCCCAAGCAAGAAGGGACCGAGGGCCAGCCCAGGCTGGTGGGCCATCACCTTGCCCGAGCCCTAGGGGGCTGCTGGAATCTGCTTTTGGGCTCTTGCCCCCCAGCCCGAGCCCTAGGGGGCTGCTGGAAGTGGCCTTAACGTCGACAAGTTTTTAATTTAATGGCATTTGTTTCTACTTTGATGAAAGATGTTTCATGTTCGATTCACATAAATGACGATAACATATTAATCGAGAAATAGTTGATCGTATGTAATACATTACGTTTCTTTTAGACAATCTTTAGCTAATCCTTAATTTGAAAAAGAAAAAAAAAATCACCGCAAAGAAGAAATAATCCGAGTCACACATGTCCAAGTAATTGTACCATACAATATTCAAATCCAGAGAAAACAAAGATAAAATTTTAAAATACATGGATACAGAGGGAGGTTTCTAACTATTTAATTAACATGGAGATCTGCGCTAATCTTCTAAACATTGCATATAATCTGAATTTGGAGATGCAATAAAAATTCAATATAACCATTTTGTTAGTCCTTAATAACTTGAGATAAATTAGCAAACAATATAAATGCCGCAGATATATCACCTTTTTTGGTGGGTTTAAAGTTTAAATTTTAATTAGTACAGATCTTTGTCCTCGTTAACAATCTTTGTCATAATATGTACACGGGAGTTGCACCAAGTCCTTTAGCACTGGCTTCCAACTAAGTGGCCCCCAGCTAGGAGACAATATGCTTTTAAGTCTATGTAGTCATATACTTGCATGTTACTGTGTCCCCATATCAATGACTTTCTCCGGTACTTTAACGAACGAAATATCTTTACTCATCACTTTAATTCGCGGTATATTTTTATCATCATTTTTAATATTTGGCACGTGTACATAAGTATAATCATGGTTAATTTTTGCTTTATATTTATTTAACAATGATTATACTTATGGACACGTGTCAAATGTTAAGAATGGTTGTGAGGATACACATTGGATTAAAATAGTGAGCAAAAATGCTTCTCTTTTATAAATTATTTCTTCACTTTGTTTAGGAAATAATTACTTTTTATATTTTAATACAAGCGATGTTGAAGAAAGAAGAATCGAATCAGTGATAATCTCCGAGTACAAATGCTAGAGTGAAATCTTTTCACTACTTTCGTTACAATTGTATTACTAGAGTAATCAAATTAGTGTGAATAATATTTCTATTATATCTTTCTTGTAAGTATTAATCTGTTAATCTATTAATCTCTTAATTTGTTTTTTATTAGTACAACAAACAAGCTACAAGGAGAGTGCAGTATTGGAACTGTTGCTAAAGTGCTCTGTCACGACGACTCACTAGAACTAGAAGGGCCCACAAATCTTTTTATTTGTTTTATAAAGAGTTTTCCAAATCATTACATGTTTGCAAGGAACCACAATCAAGTGTTTACTTTGATGTTTTAGGGTTTCTTCCTTGTAATTGTTTGTTTCCCATTGCAATTAATAAGTTTCTTCTTTGACCAACTTTTTTTTTTGGTTGAAGTTTTGGTCTTTCTGATCAAAGACTTTTAGTTGTGTGTGAATTTTCTTTTACACCATAAAGAATGGCAGTCCGATCTCAACCATATTCATTCAAAAATTAGCTGCCACTCAAACCAGAAATTTATTTATTTGTTTTGAGAAGAAACTTAGGAGAGAAAAACCAGTCACTGTAGTCAATTAGAAATTGCAGAAAAAAAAAAAAAACAACAACCTCTGGTTTTCTTGAGCCATCTCCTGCTAGAGTAAAACTCTGCTTCAAAAACACCTGCCTTGTACTAGAGATAATCTTGTTTTTCTGAATTTTAGGGTTCAATTAGTAGTCATGTGATATAAATACAAGAAATGGTTTGCCTTCTTGGAAGATGTTGCGCTAACAGGTTTGGTAGGACTGTATTTCCCACTAAATTAAACTAATCAACCAACCCCTGCAACAATTAACTTTGAAAATGCATGCCTTAGTGGGAGACCCTTGACTACATAGCAGAACACTTCTAGCTTATAATCTACCACCAAAACTCTGGCTTCATCCAAAGCTGAAACCATATGTTCTAGATTACATTAAACAGAGTACATGTATCATCTCCACTGTGACGCCCCCAAAATTTCCAAATATTTTGTTAAACTCACAATAAAAAAATTTCCCTGTCCAATTTGTGGTAATTTGGATTTTCATGAAATAATTATTGGTTTATTAAAGGGAGGATTTATTTCCTGATACCTTGAAATTGGAATTTTGGTAATTTGATGTCATTGAAAAATAGTAGATGTCCACACGAGCGTTTGACATTTTTCGTAGAATTATTCGGAACTCTGAAGTATTTTTGGCGAGTTTCGGAAGTTGGGAAGAAGTAAAAAATGAAAAGATAAGAAAGCAATAAATTATTGTGCGGCACTATACCCACATGGGCTGCCGACACTCTTATCCTTCTATCTTAATTCTTTTCCCTTATCTTCTTCCTTTACTTTCATTTCATTTTACTTTCTCATTTTTCTTCTTCTTCATCTTCTTCTCCCTATTTAGAAACCCAAATCGTTGGCACTGTTCATCACTATAGAACTCCCATCTCTAAAGCTGAAATCAGAAAAACTTATTCATGAAAGTTGTTCATCTGCTCGAGGACTATAACATATCCAAAACTCAGCATCATTAGACTAGTTTAGCTACCTCGAACCGGCTATGAATTTTCTGTGTTCATCCATGCCTGGTGAGTTCTTTGCAGCTTGGTTTTCAACATTTGTTCTTTAGTCTCTACTGCTCGTTTGACAAACTTTCCTTCTCTGAAGTTGTTCCTTAGTTTGAGAACTATGACATATCCAAACATTAGAGCAATCCAAGTACTCTAGCTATGTCTGTGGTAAGCATATTCGTCACTTCCTCATATTCTGGTGTAATTACTATACAACACCATATTCACTCTTGTATGTCAATTTCTCTTGCCCATATGACAACAAATCCTTCATTGAAGGTGTTCAAAATTCTGTTCTCTATAACATATCCAAAAATCGTGGCAATCCAGCCAGTGTAGCCTTTCCGGGAGTGGATCAACTGACACAAGCTTTTGTTAGTTTTCAAGTATAATTTGAGTTGATTATTTGTCTTTGGGAGCTCACTTAGAAAATTCAGAAAAATTCAGAGGGTTAAGGAAAAGATTTAAGATGGTTTGATTTCTGGTATTGTCTCTGAATTGTTGGCCGAAAGCCGGTATTGAAATTGGAAGATCCAAAAGATAAATTGAAACAAGTATAAGTGTCAAAGGACAAATAAGGTAAAATATAAGGACCAAAGTGAAATTATGAATAAGTTTGGGGACTGAAATATGATTTGGACAAAGTATAAGGACCAAAGTGAAATTATGAATAATTTTGAGGACTGAAATAGGATTTGGACAAAGTATAAGAACAAAAGTGAAATTATTAATTAGTGAGAGGACTACAGTGCAGTTAAAAATAGTTGTAAAGACTAAATTGCACAGAAGGATTTTAAGTAACATTTTTTTAAATGAATGGACTAGGAATCAGTTGCCCAAGAAAGAACAATTTGAGTTCAAAGGTGCAGAATGCAAGTCAGGCATTAGTTTTAGATTCCAGGTAAAGGTGTCAAACGGGACGGGCCGGCCCAGCACGGCACGAGCCTAGCCCGTTTAAATGAGGCACGGCACGAGCACGAATATTAGTGGGCTGTGCTCGGCACGACATGAAAGTTTGGGCTGGGCCGATCAAAAATTAGGTCCAATGAACCGGCTGGCCCGTAGCCCGATATGGGCGGGCTTGGCCCGAGCCCGCTTCAAGCACGGCCCGAGTCTAAGGCCTCTTCAAGCACGGCCCGAACCCGACCCACTTAACCTTTCTTATTTATTTATTTATTTATTTCTCAAAACCCACTTAAAGAAGGATAGTGAGGGATGGGTTTATGTCTGACATGTACACTGTTCCAGCGGTTTTGAAATCTTTTGTTAAGTTTTGGGGAAGGGAGAGGGAAGACAGGTTCATGGGGTGGTTGTTAAGATGGGTTTTCAGTGTGATATCTATACTCAGAAGAACTCGCTTGCAACTAACCCACCAATTCTGCAACTACGTTGTTTTATATTTTTTATTAAAGCAATTCTGCAACTAAGGACTCATTCGCAGAACACCTCTTTTTATTTGTTTTCAATTTGGGTGAGTTGAGTTTTTAATTTTTCTTTCTTGAGAACCAGACAAGTAAAGAAAAAAGAAGAGTATATTGCAAAGTTTCTGCCTTTTCGTTGTAGTTTCCACCGTTGTTTTTAGTAACCAAGCGAGTTTTCGTGTGACAAGTAAAGAAAAAAACAAAGTATATTGCAAAGTTTCTGCCTTTTCGTTGTAGTTTCCTCCGTTTTTCTCAGTAACCAAGCGAGTTTTTGTGCCACAACAACTAACATAAGTTGGGAAAAAAACAAATCAAGTGAAAAAAAATTTAAATTAAATGGGCCGATGCTTGGGCTTGAGTACGGCCCGAACACGAGTACGGCCTGGCCCGAGCACGGCATGGCCCGTTTCAATATGGACTTGGGCTTTGGGCCAGGTTGGGATCAATGATTTCACTAAATGGGCTAGCACGGCACGGCCTGATAAATTTAATGGGCCGGCCCGGTATGGCACGAATACCTTAAAGGCACGAATTTAAATGGGCCGGGTCGGCATGGCACGCCCGTTTGACACCTCTAATTCCAAGATAGGGGACTCACTCCCGAACTTGTATTTTGTGTGTATGTATGACATAGTAAATATTGTTGTTTGTAAAAGATGCATTGTTTTTGGATGTCATATTGTGTGGTTTTATGAATGCTTGGCTTTGGTTCTCTAATGTTTTGGGGGTATACGCCTGCGGGCATTATCCTCGAAAACCTGAGAGTGAAAGGGGCATAGTGACTTCCTTTGGTTTTGATTCCCTAAACCTCCAGAGGGGTTACGTAGACAGACTTTACCAATATCCTACGTGTGAGGTATAGTCGATGAGGTGTAACCGATTGAAATGAACACTCTCGCTATCATACCAGGTAAATTGGTTATATTTTTGTTTCTGGTCTGGGTAGTTGGCCTTAATGGATCGGTTGTCAGACAAGCATATTTGGGATCGGAAAAATGTTTACGAAAATTGCTTGAGCATGCCAATTGGTTTTGGATCCACAATAAATGGATACAGTTTGTGTATGTGCATATTCTTTCACTGATTTTGAAATAAATCTATGACCATTATCATTATTATTATATTCATTATTTATTTTGAAACCTGGCCGGGAGCTTCCTATGGGGCAAATGAACGTATGTGATGCTCACCCCTACTTTTGTTGTAGATTCCTTACGTGGGTGACATCTTGATGTGACCTCCTCACTTATCAGCATCTGGCTCGTGTCACACGTTGTTGTCAGGTTGTGAACCCTATTCATCACAACTAATTATGTTTCACCACATATGTATAAATCTGAATTCTAGATGGTTGGTATATTTTCATTATTGGTTTGTAAAACAACTTCTGAGGTTGTTGATAATATTCCATGACCTCTAGGGTTGATGTAACTCTCAAATAAATTTTGTATAATATTATAAGTTATTTTCCGCAGTTGTTAAACACTCTGATCCAACCCGTTTTAATTTATTTATAAAGGCTTAGCGTATTTTGGGAATCTTCGGAGTATAACCCTTGGACTTAGGTGTTCTATTTTCGGGATCCTCAAGGTACGTGTCATTTTCACGTGTCCCAATTTTGGGGCGTAACGTCCACTACAAATCTTCATATTCGAAAATAAATATGATTATGTTATTAAAATTGAAAGCAATACATGGAAAATATTCTGCAATATGTGCAGTAGACTTTTCAGACTTAACTGACCTATTTAGCAAAACACTCACTTGGATTCTATATGCATGCTAAGAAGGAAAGCTATTCAACAATTGAATTCCAATATCCATTGTTATTGCTGAAAGAATATAAAAACAAACTACCCAAATACTTGGGTTCCAAGATCCAACATAAACAAACTAACGCCCCAAATAATCTCTTACAATGTGTTTGGATGAGGGAAATAAACTTGGGATTTTGACAAAAGTTAGAAATTCTAAATTGACATGAACCAATTCCCGTATTTGGATGAAAAACATAGAAATTTAGAAATTCAACGTGGGAAAAAACATGAAATTTGAAGGTCATAAATTCCAACTTTAAATTCTATCTAAAAGTCATCATTTCTAAAATTTCAAGAGAGATTGAATTTCAAAAACGATAACTTTACAAGTAAATGTTAAATTCCGTACTGTAAATCTGTTATCCAAATAAGAAACTTTACAAATTCTTAGAACATTAATTTCTGTCATTTATGAATTCCTTTGTACTTTTAAATTTCATCATCCAAACGCATTGTGACAGTTTTTCTTACCTCAACAGAATATACTGGTGAGCCTTTTTTTACTTCTTCATACTTCAAAGTTCCCTTACCCAACATAAGCGTCGTGCGGAAGTGCTTATAAGACGGAGACAGAGATGTCAAGAAAATAACAGCCTTGTCTTTGACTTATAAGCCTGATCCATTCTTTGCAGATTAGCAATACATCTTTTGAAGGCGCTCACGTGCTCCATCATGCTTGCGCCCTCCTCCATCTTTAGAGAGTGAAGCTCTTCCTTCAAGAAAAGCTTGTTGGACAACGATTTTGACGCAAGCATATCTTTTAGTTTCTCCCATGTCTGCTACGCGGTATCTTCTATCTTGGTCTTCCCATTTTGCATCCTTCATGGTGTCCGACTTCTTTTCCTAGCCTGCCAAAATGAAGATGAGACCTTGCTGCTTAAGGACATGCTTCATCCTTCTTTGCCAAAGCGTGAAGTTCTCGTTATTGTCGGTGAAAGGCTCAACTCGGCCTTCGTACTTGCCACGTGTGGTGTCTTCGTCTGGGAGCTTTCTCCTCCCTCGTCGCCTACCATCGTCAACCCACCGTCGTTTTTAAAGTTGTAAAAGCACTTAGGCATAAACTAATACCCGCCGCAACCACGGCTCTGATACCACTTGTTGTGTGAAAACACTTCAAAACCTTATCATTGATGGACTGCGTAACTACCACACACAGAACGATAAAGCACACACACGAACCAAAAAGTAAACACACACAAGGAACACAATAATTTATAGAGGTTCGGTGTTGTGCCTACGTTCTCTCTGGTGATCCCCGAGAAATTTACTAGTATAAAAGAACCCCTTTGGTTACAATGAAGAACCCCCCTTGGCTTTCTCACAAACCCTAGCTCTCTTTTCTCTCACCCTTTACTCAAACTGAATTTGACGTCTTAGTTTTCTCACATTATGAAAACCCAATGCTAAAGTGTCTATTTATAGTTTATAGGACTTAAGTACAAACCTAATAGGAATAGAACCCAAATGGGCCCAAAACCCGAGTAAAACTCCAAAACAATCTGAGACACAAAAGATGCGGCGACCAATTGCGACCGGTCGCATTGCATAGCAACTCGCGACTTTGCTCTCTATATTATGTGACCGGTCGTTTTCGGAACTGGCGACTAGTCGCTGGCTGCTTCTCCTTCCTATTTCCGCACCTTTAAGTTGAGCCAACTTCAACACTATACCCCTCTCATATTTGGGAGATTGGCCTTCCTTTGACGTGTTCTTCTCTTTCTTTTTCTTTTTTTGATCTTTTTGGACCTACGTTCCCATATGATTTTTCCTTCTAATTTTCCTTTTTCACATAAAAAAAAAGAGTGAACTATATATACTTTTTTTTTTCTTTCTTTGATAGGGAAATAATGGACTAATAATGACATCCAATTTGACACACATCATACACCAGCCACCCCCATTTGAAATTTGTGTAGTTGAATAGTGACATTCCAATCCAGCTGTATGTGAATCACATACTTGATTGGAAGATGCAGTAATTGATTGTTTCAAAAGCATATGATATCCTATTGATGATCACCATGTCTTGCAAAAAGTAGTGGATGGCAAAGAGTCAAACCCCATCACCTCTTTTTCCCATCAATGAAAATGGCATTAAATTATTATTCAGAGTGTGTGTATAGTGTGTGTGGTGGTCCAACAATGCCCACTGAGTTTGGGGAAATCAAACGTGGGTTGTCAAGAGAAAAGGCCAAAAGGAAAGGAAAACCTTTGCATTGCATACATAAGTGAATTTCTCCATTGTTCACTCACTGTGTGCGTCACGGTTTCTCGTGTTGTTTCCGCGTGCGACCTTTTTCAACCCTTACTTAGTCGGCGCTCAACCTAGTTCCGTATAAATCATTTCCATTTCCATTTCCGCCACGCCGAAATTGCGGAAATCTTATCCATCATCTTATTAATCTTTGTAGGCTTAATCCTTGGCCGTGCCTTGGGATTCGGATCCTTTGCTATAATTTTCTTTGTTATAACTATTTGACTTTTATTCTCCACACGACACTTCATTAAAATTTAATTTAATATACTTAAACAAGACACATCATCCATATAATAAAAGCTCAATTTACTCCCAATTAAAAATGGAAAAAAAAAAGCATTAACTTGACTTCTGATAACTTACAGGAATTAAAAGTTACAATAAGAATCGTCACCGAGCATAGCCATACGGTGTATTTCATCCAATCCGTTAAGTATTGTTCTTCTGATAATAAAAAATTCATTATTTCTCGAGCACTATAAAACTATCCCAAAAAAATTTAGGTTGTTAATCATACAGCAGTTACCATAGTTGAATGATGAAAAAGAAGATTGGGCCTTCAGTCTTCGCAGTACTCACCAAACCAATTCTACTCCAAGTTTTGGCACAATTAATCTTAATCTATATATATATAAAGCAAAAGGCAGAGAATGGTGAAACATTCAAAATACCAAAAAATGGCCTTAGTTAATCCAAACATTAAGAATTGAAATTATTAATTAAATGAGGATAATATGGTAAATTCACACTTTTTTATATTTTAAAAAAACTAAAAAATAAAAAAAATTAGATAATGAATCCTATTTTTATGGAAAAAAAACTACCCACTTTTTTGTTTCCTAATTCTAAAAACTAAAAAAAGAAAACCAATTGGCACACGCGTGAGCGTGTGGCAAGGGGCTAGTTACAAAATAATGGAATTAAATAAAAGAGAACTGATTTTCTCACTCTTTTCTATCCACTTACACTCCATTTTATAACTAAAAATGGAGTGTAAGTGGACAAAAAGGGAGTGGGGAAATCATCATCCTTAAGTAATACAACTAGTTAACAATAACGGTGAATTGGATAAAATGTTTAAGACAATTGATAAAATTACGAACATATGCGAATTTGCTTCCAACCAAAAAATCATTCACGTAGCCCTTCTGGCAAGATTGATCCAGCAGCTGTTGTATTTGATGAATTGAATGGAATCTTCAATTTTCCGCAGTCTGATAGAAACCTCATATTTCTGAGGGCCATTAAGAATCATGGTTCAGGAAATTCGGGAAAGAAAAGATGGATGAGTTTGGGGGGAAGACGTGCAGAGAAGAAAGATAAGAAAACAAAAAATTGTTAGACGTAAAAGTTGGAGTTAATCAAGTTAGAATTTTTTTTTTTCATTTTAATAGGTGTAAATTGGGTTTTTATTTTAAGGATGATGTGTCCAGTTTAAATCCCTTAGATTAAATTTTAATAAGGTGGCATGTGGAGAACGAAAGTCAAGCAGATCATGATACAGAATATCAGGGCAGAGGATCTGAATCCCATGCCTAGACCCGTTCAATTTAAGGTTTAAAAGTTTGGGAATGGATATGAAATTGTAGATTGTTTGATATGCTATTGATGATCACCATGTCTTGCAATAACTTACTCATATGGGTATGAACATCCCATGTAGGAGGAATTTCATACCATTGACTCTCCTTGAGAATCTTTGCCCCTACTTGATAAAGAAATTAATGCACTTTTTTGGAACTATAGTACCCATATTCTAATTTTTACATATTACTTTCCATTAATAACTTTAATTAAAAAATAAGGGGTATTATTGGAAAACTCAACAACTTTCCATTTCAAACACAAACTAAATTAGTAATGAGAGAAAATAGTTCATTTCCTAATTCTCATTTCACAGCGTTTCCAAACATCAATTTCCTTTAAATATCGGTCAAAATTGCTGATGGGACTTCTACGTTGCAAGTGCTACATCATTGGTTTTAACATAATGACAAAAAAGCAAAACGTTGGTAAATCGGGCAAAGATGGATCATCGAAACTTACAAAGACAATATTAGATTTGACCATAATTTTAGGCATTCCTAGATAAGGGTGGGCATGGGTTGAATTAGGTCGATTTTAGTCCCAACCTGATATATAGCGGTTTATGATTTTTTGGACTTAAGATCCGCTCATTATTAGGCCAACCCAATTCAAACTTTTTATGATCAGGTTGGACGGTTCTTTCGGATTAACTCAAAATTAAGCATACTTTCAAGTTTTTGTTGCATCCCGTACATAGCGCTTTATGATTTTTTGAACCCATGACCCACTCATTTTTAAGCCAGCCCAACCCACTATGATCGAGTTGACCCGAAATTGTGCCCACCCCTAACATAGTTTTTTTGTTGTTGGAATAGATCCTTTATTAAAATTAATAAGCACCACAAGAGTGTACAAAAGATAGCACTGAAAACAGTCAATACTAGGGGTGGGCATGGTCCGGTCCAGATTTTACCTCAAATCGGAATCAGAAACGACTTATTTAATCGGTTCGGTTCGGTTTGGTTTTAGGGAAAAAAATTTTGAATCCGATCGGTTCGGTTTGTACCAATTTCGGTTCAGATTTTCGATTTTTTCGATTTTGAACCGGATTATTATTATTATTATTCAAAATATTATTTTTATACAATTTCCAACAAAAATTTTATTTTTTGGGCTTGAAAATTAACAAATAATTCAATTTTATGCAAAGAGAGATATTGTGCCTAGAAAAGAGTGATGTTTTGAAGTTGGGCTTGATAAAATATTAGTTATGAGATGAAAAATATAGCATTGGATTTAAATAATTTTGTTAAAAAAATGAAATAATACACAATCGGTTCGGTTCGGTCCGGTTTGATAAGGTGTGAATCCGGAATCGAAATCCGTTGAAATCGGTCCAGTCAAGTTCGGTTCCGATTTGTTGACTTTTTTAGTCAACCAATTTTTTCGATTCTTCTTGGTTCGATTTTCTGGTTCGGCGGTTTTTATGCCCACCCGTAGTCAATAATTAAAACAAACTAAAAAATTAAACAAGTAAATGAAAAAACAAAAATGAACAATAAGAAAAGAAAAAAGAACAGTGTAAAACACACATGGGCTAAACCAATAAGAATGCCCAACAAATAATTAATCATGAAGGATAACCACTAATAACTTACAGCAAGTCTGACTTATCTGTTAAATTTGAAAAAATGAAACCAACTGCTCCAACTCTTCGTGAAACCTGAAAAAATAACCACTAGGGACTAATAACTACTTAGACGATTGCGGTTCCACAACAGGCGAAGCAGAATGACAGCAACCCGCAAACGCACATAGTGGCTGTCATGGGAGACATGGACCTCCAAAAGATTCTCTCCCAAACGGGTTGAAGAACATCTCATCTCTTCTATTTGAAGTAAACATAAGCATCTTCGAGAAAAACAAAACCACCGACTAACTAGACAATGAAGGACAAAACCAAAACCACCACACACTCTAATGAAAATCAAGAGAGAAACCAACAAAACAACTCTACCCAAGAGGACAAGACCAACAAAAAAACTCAGCCCATAAGGGAGAAACCAACAAAGCAACCCTGCCCAAGAGGGAGAGGCCAATAGATGTAGCCAAGAAATTGAAAGACTAAAAAGAACTTTCAAAGCAAAAGTAGAGAGAAGTATTTGTGTAGCGATAATCAGATTTCATATTCGAACAATAAAAAATTAGATTCCATATTTACAAGATTTGAACCCAGATCTACAATCTTAACCAAGATATTCAAGAACATAACGCAAAACTCCAATAACTTAATCCAGATCTACAAGATGAACGCATATATGTATAGAGAAACAGAAAATGAAGAGGAAAAAAGAGACATAGAAAAACAAAGTTGCAAAGAAAGAGATATAGAAGGAGAGAGAGAAACATAAAACCAAGAAATAAAATCAAAAGGAAGAGACTTCGAACGTACATTCCTTCACGTCTTTGGATTCGTTATGAGTCCCTATACCCAGGGACGGACCCATGCACTGTACAACCTGGGCTATAGCCCAGGTGAGTTTTTTTTCTTCTTCTTATAATTAGTGTTAATGTTAAGCCCATTTAGAGTATAAATATTAATTAAACTAATTGGATAATTGTAGTCTTATCTCTGGGTGTCGTGCGTCTATCTAGCTCTATCTTTGTGATGATAAATTTTCATTTTTGAATTTTCTTATGAATTTCCTTTTCTCTTAATTCATTTTTGTTCATCATGTTAGACCTTAGCTGGCATTGTTGGTGTGAAATAGGCATTTTAAACAAATAAAATAAAAATTATATGTTCTTAAATTAAATTTATAAATATTTATGATCAATTCTATAAGTCTCCCTTAAAATTTTGACGAGCCTAAAATCTAACAGTTCAATAAGGTAAATCTAGCCCACCTTATTTTGAAATCCTGGGTCCGTCCCCCATGACTTTGTGATTATTCATGGGCATGTTTCTTCTTTTTTAGTGCGCATGATTCTAAAGAAGTGTTTTTTTTTTCTCTTTCTGTGCACATGCTTCTAGTTTGAAATCAAAATTACAGACACGTTGACGAAAGTCGAAAAATGATATCAGAGCCAGAGAACACAAAGAGCGCAGAAGAAGAGGAAGAAGGAAAAGGAATTTGGAGTTTGATCAAGCTCTGAAACTTCTCTCTAATTTCTTGAATTATTGTGTTTGTTACCCCCCTAACATAGTTAAACATTTTGTTTTATCTAAAGAAAATATTACTATTTGTATGAATTGGGACCTAATTAATCGATACAAAGCGATCAATTTAAGCACGTCGTTTTGAGTGTACGACACGCGTACGCTATTAACAACAACTCACGATGATGCGTAGTCTTTGTTTTTGTAATAGAAGGAAAACAAAAAACATTCACTTTATTTTATAATTCAAAACCTTGACACAGGATGAGTGCTAGTCAAATACTGAGTTCTAACACGTTGTTTACTTAAGAATGCTTTATTATTTATTCCATAAAGAAGCCTTTCTATGGGAGAAAGAAAGGTTTGCACGGCATGTCGTCGTTGTTGTCCTTCCTTTGGACCGAATTTGGTTTACTGCACACATTTCTTTGTTGGTTATTAACTTATTAATGAAAAGAAAAAATCGATATCACCTTTAAATGTAAGGTGGAAACGAGGGATAAAATTTAACAATGAAGATTAAGTATTATTAACACTTACTGCTAAAATAAAAGGGGATCATGATGTGCCAATTACACTATCACGTATTCAATTACTGCTAGGTAATTGTGACGCTATCCCAACGCAATCACACATTGTTATATGAAATTATCAAAAGGAAAAGTCCTAGGTTCGAGTCATAGCATTAATGTAGTGTGTGTGAATTTAGTATATTATCGCTCCTCTTAATAAGAAATGTCCTAGAAAAATATAAATATAGCCAATGGGGGTCTAGCCCAATGAAAAATCTAAATATAGACAAGAGGAACCCCCATGGCATCTTAATTGTGTGTGTGAAATTCCCCGTCCCACTATCGCTTGTACTCACAAAAATCTAAATATAATTAAATCAATAGATTAACACAATGTTTTCTATAAACAACAAAGATATTCATGTTAATATCAAAATGGTTAAACGATATCTAATTTTACTTATATTTTGCAAAGGAGATATTGGAATTGTAACATAAAAAGTGAAGAGTTCGGATCATGAATTGAGATGACATTGTGGAAGTGACTCAAATGAGTGGTCATCGTTGTATTAACTTAGTAATGGTTAGCACTTATGCTCTCGTGTCATAGGATTATTCTCGACGTTAAAAATTGAAAATTAAGAAAAATTGAAAACCAGTAAACTCATGTCACATTATTATCAAAATAATTGTGGTAGGGTTGGTTCAGTGGGAAAGGTTCATGCTCTGTGTGTAGCCCCACCAACATTCGAGTCCCACTATCAGCAGTTCTCGTTGGTGCGTGATCTGTAAATTCATACGTAAATCCATACCGATGGCAGCTGGCAGTTGGGTGCCACGCGTAAGTTCTTTCGGCTCGAGGTTGTGGGTATACCCTAGCGCTAGTGGTGAGAGTAGCCAATAGGGATGGCAACGGGCTGGTTAGGGGCCGAGTATGGCAATACCATCCCCGTGTTAGTAGTATGCTCTTAAAGCCAACTAATTATATAATAATTAATGTTAGGGACATCTTTTGTAATGACTTATTAAGTTATTCATAGGCAAGACCAGTTGTTTTCAACAATGATATTTGGTTTATTACTATAACAGTAAAACAACCATAGTTTTAGGTATACATAAGTGGACATGAGAACTATATAATGAGATTGCATACATCGAGACTTATCATGATTCCTAATTCTAAATATGTTCCTGGTCATAGGAATGTCAATTGGGCCTTGACATTCCGCAAAGACTAGTACACACAGTATCATCTCTACATGTAGAGAATGGCGAGGTCTCAAGTCCTTAAGTGTGGCGACACCTAAATATGTGTGTAGGTGCTTGTAGGGGAACAAGTACATTGAATGCAATCAAACACATGAGTTCTAGTATGGAAGTCTTTACTCATATGTCAAGCTAGAACTCATAGATTGCAATTGTGCAAACTAATCATTTGACTTTAGACATCATAGATGTCTTGTGGCTATGTTGTTAGTCTTAGAGGGCACTATACAATCGTGCTCAAGTACGTATAACGTAAATGTGTTCATCGAGACTCTCAATAGTCATGAAGGCAAATGAATATACAACAAGGGATCTATACTCTCAATAAGGAGATAGAATACTCCATGATATGATTGGTCAAATCTCTGCGCAGAGTGAGTAGTGAATAAGATTTGAAAGAAGATGTCTTTAAATCTTACCAGGATAATCATATAAAAGAATAATTCACATTAGGATATTTGACATTAGATTACATTATCAAATAATGTGAATAAGAAGTATGATATAAGAGAATGATTCAATTGCATGGTCATTCCAATTTGAATAGGTTTTTTCACAACGTCTTATTTAACTCGGATAACCATGACTCGCTGCTAGGCGTCAACCATGATTTGTGGAAGTCCTAAAAGGTTCAAATTAAACTTTACTAATAGGAAGAATTAAATTGTGGAATTTAATTCATATGTCAACTCTGAAGCCTTGTGTGTATTTTCCTATAATGGAGCCCTATCACCCATCCTATTGGCCTTGTGTGTATTTTTCTATAAATACTAAAGTTGGGTGAAAGACCTAGCTAGGGTTTTGGCTTACCATCTTTTGGTTGATGTGTAAGTGCAATTTTTAGCCTCTCGTCTTCAATAAGCTAAAATTCGTCTAACAAAGAGGTAGTCTAGCATTTAAGGCCTCTTGGTTGTCTTCTCTTCATCTCTAAGAGCAATTGGTATGGTGAGGTAGATGACTTCTACTTTGGAGCCTTGAGGTGAAAGAGTTTTAAATCAAAGAGGGATAAGAAGGCCTTTCCAAAAGGTGATCATTCTTGGATTTCCAAGAAAAGTCTTCAAGGGTAAATTCTATGCATTTCCTATCTTTTTCTTTTGGCACTCAAAGAGACTAGATTACAAGATACTTGGGTGAAATGAAATAGGTTTAACTCAACTTGAATAAGCAAAATAAATAAGCAATTTAGAATGTTTTTGTGTTATAAGTTGTAACTAAATTCATTTCCAAGACATGAGATGCAAAATGTTTGCTTCACCCCGTCCCCACTTCCCATCCCCGGTTTTTCATTCTCGGGGAATCCCCATCCCCCTTCCCGTTGGGGGATTAAATCCCAAACCCAACCCGAAATACCCGAATTTTTATATATAAGAAAATTAAAGTATTCATATTACACTTTAATTTCACCTTAAACTGTCATTCAACTCAATTCAAAACAATTGAAGTATATAAGAAAATTAAAGTATTCATATTACACTTCAATCTCACTCACCTTAAACTGTACTACAATAAAGTTTACCCACTCTTACAGTTCAATACATCAAATTTTTTTCGTTTGAGTCACATACATAAAGTTCATTTTCTTATCACTTTCATACATACCTTCGCCTTCCGTTAGAGCAACTCCACCCATTTGCCCTTTGCCATGGCAAGGGGGAGGGGAGGAGCTAGGCTACTATTCACGTGAATAGTAGTATGCCTGCAAAAAGAATGTGTGTTTCCACCCATTGCCATGACAAATGGCAACTACTATTCATTTTTACTTTTAATTTTATTTTTTTTACATGTGATTAATTTTAGTTGTATGTATAAAATTAATAATAATAAAATTGCTAGGTATGTATTAAAAAATATTTTTGGATTTTTTCTAGATTTTTTTCGATTTTTTTAAATTTTTTTGTTGTGACATCAAGAGTTAGGCCTCAGGCTCTTTCCCCTGCAGACTTGCCCAGTTCGCATGGGGCTCGTTGCCCAAGCTGCAAAGGCCCACTGGAACTTCATTTGTGGGCTCAAGCCCATGGGACCCACTAGCCTGCCTTAGCCCAGGCGCATTGGTGGAGTTGCTCTTAACAACTCTATTAAATGCTAACGTAGCAGTAAATAGGCCACAAAGACCGTCATATGGTCTTGGCGTGATCCACACATATTATTAAATAAATAAATAAATAAGAAAACATTATTAAATAAATACATTAATTAAAAAAATAACTTCAAAATAAAAATCATCTCTCATCTTCTTCCCCAAACCTTAGCACCCATCTCCTCGTTGCCACCCACCCTCTCCCCACTCATCTCATCCCCACCCTCTAGTCGCGTCCGCCTATCCCTTCCTTTATTTTCTCCCTCAACCCTCAGCCTCATTCATCGTCTCCCTCATCCCAACGAACCACACCCCCTCACTAACCTGCACCCTAGCCACACAACCAGTTAGAACCCCTTCTCTCTCTTGCATCAAACCCCTCCCCCACCATTGCACTCCAGTCCGATATGTGCTGCAAGCCGCACCGTTGCCTATACCAACCATCACCAGTCCGGCACCTCTGCACTTGCAAGTTCTCTGTCCTACTCCCTTCTTTTAACTAAACTATAGTAACTCGTATCAATCAGTTGCCAAATTCATTTACTCAACAATGAATATCAACAGGATCAATCAGTTGCCAAATTAACTAAACTATAGTAACTCGTATCAATCAGTTGCCAAATTCTTTTAACTAAACTATGGTAACTCCCTTCTCAAAATCCCTCATTTTCGAACCCTCCTCTGTCTAGGACCTCCAGAGCGGCTTACTTGGAAGAAATCCGCAAAACATTGTCGGAGTTTTGGCAGCGATCCTCTGTGCTAGAACCCACAAACTCAAACTCTGCACCTTCACATCAATCTTCAACAGCTCAAGGTTCTACACAACAATGAAGACAGATTGCCGATGTCGATCTTTGCCGATGTCAATTTTTTCCTCCCTCACGTTACAGCTCTCTCTCTCTCTCTCTCTCTCTCTCTCTCTCTCTCTCTCTCTCTCTCTCTCTCTCTCTCTCTTCCATGACCCTTGTCTGAACGATTGCAATAAAAAGCACTAAGATCGAAGAATTGCAGAGTGTATGGGCAGTGGATGTGGCTGTGGCTTGGAGGATTTGGGCTGTGGCTATGAAGGGGTGAGGTTTTGGATCTGGTGCATGGGGCTATCGAGAGAGAGAATAATGGTTTTTAATTTTTTTTTTATTGTATAGTCCGGGGACGGATCAAAAAATTGTTTACACCTTCAATCATAAATGAAGCTTCTATAAAAAATTACAGAGAAAGGGTTTGTATAAATAAAATTCATGGTATCCTTCTTATTATTAATTACTTAGAATTTGAACAAAAAACAAATCCATTTGATATAAATGATAGAAAATCATTAGTAACAGAAATTGGTTATTTATTGAATTTAATCAATGAATTGGCTGTAAAATCAACATCAAGTTTAAATTTTCAAAGACTTTTTTTAGTTCCAGAACACGAACAAGTAAGAATTCATTCAGAGGATCAATTAAAAATTTTAAATTTTTTATTCAATGCAGTTAGAACTGTTCCGAACGATAAAACAATAAAAAAAAAATCTATTGGAATAAAAGAAATTAATAAAAAAGTTCCTCGGTGGTCATACAAATTAATCAACGATTTAGAACAACAAGAGGGAGAAACCGAGGAAAGTGTGGTAGAGGATCATGAGATTCGTTCAAGAAAAGCCAAACGCGTAGTGATTTTTACTGATAACCACCAGAATACTGATGCTTATACGAATACCCAAGAAACTAATAATACTGATCAAACAGACGAAATTGCTTTAATACGTTATTCACAACAATCGGACTTTCGTCGAGACATAATCAAAGGCTCTATGCGCGCTCAAAGGCGTAAAACAGTTACTTGGAAACTTTTTCAAGCAAATGTGCATTCCCCCCTTTTTTTGGACCGAATAGACAAATCTTTTTATTTTTTTTTTGATATTTCAGCGCGTATGAAAATAATTTTTAGAAATTGGATGCGGAAAAACACAGAATTTTCGGATTATACAGAGAAAAAAAAAGAAGAGGACAAAAAAGAAGAAGACAAAAGAAAGGAGAAAGCGCGTATAGAAATAGCAGAAGCCTGGGATAGTATTTTACTTGCTCAAGTAATAAGAGGTTTTTTGTTAGTAACCCAATCAATTCTTAGAAAATATATTATATTACCTTCATTGATAATAGCTAAAAATATAGTCCGTATACTATTATTTCAATTTCCTGAATGGTCTAAGGATTTAAGGGATTGGAATAGAGAAATGCATGTTAAATGTACCTATAATGGCGTTCAATTATCAGAAAAAGAATTTCCAAAGTCCACGTGTAATTTGATTGTCACGTCATTACTTAACGGAGAATATAACGATCAAACTAACGAATGTATGAAATTGATATAGAATTAAATGTTATAGATGTGACTGAGACGAAAAAAACTTGTTGTATCGAACTCTAAAACATGGACAATTTCTTAGTAGTAAACTGATAATTACCCAAAAAAAAATTTCTTAGTAGTAAACTGTCACATCAATCACAATAAATTCTATCAACCAATGGCAATATAACAGCTCAGCTTAGAGAATCATAAAACAGCCACATATTGCTCGTAAACCCAAACCAAAGCTCAAATTTTCCAGCTAACCAAACACACCCAATAATCTCCTTCCTCTAGAAAAGAAATAGAAAGGTGTGTACAAAAGAAAACTCATTTTTACAACAAAGGGATGCAAAACCAAACCAAGAAAAATAAAACACAAAGACCCACCAACAAACAAACAAACCAGCCCCAAAGTCACACCAAAAAAGGTGGGGCCCCACCCACCTCTGAATTTTAAAAAAAAATCCAAATCTCACACGAGAAATCAAAAGAAGCCTACTTTTTCTTGCTATTTAATTAAAACATAATTAATTGTTAGTTAAACGGTGGATTTTCGTAATTATCATATATAAATCAGCCGCATGGAAAGGTTCACTACGAAGCTTCCTGGAAGTTGCCATGGCAGAGTCTACATTCCCACCATTTAACCCCGCATCCTGTCCTCTCTCCTTCACACCATTGCCCTTCTCTCTCCTTCCTCCTCCTCCTCCTCTTCTCACTTTCTTTCTCTCCAACCTCTTTTCCCATCTGCGTTTTCATTTTCGATCATGAAGCTGATCACAATCAGCTCCAAAAGTCTCAGCCCGAAACGCCTCTTCCGGTCCAAGAAGGACCGATCCGCGGTGTCCCGCTCCGACCCACTATCGTTCGGGTCCGGAACGGCGTCATCATCGTCCTCGGACTGCCTCCACAAGCCCGGAACCGGGGCCGAAGCTGGTGGTATCGGGACGCCGACGAGCGTTTTGCCCCAAATATCCGGGGACTGGTCCGAGTTCTCGGCAGATCTGCCGCTCGACATGGCTCAGGCGTTTAAGCTTATAGACCGAGACAACGACGGAGTGGTCTCGAGAAAAGAGCTCGAGGCTCTACTGAGCCGGCTCGGAGCCGACCCGCCGAGCCAAGAAGAGGTGATGTTGATGCTGAGCGAGGTGGACCGAGACGGCGATGGTTCAATAAGCCTTGAGGCGCTGTTGAACCGTGTCGGGCCGGTTTGCGGTCCGGCCGCCTACTCGGAGCTGCGCGATACATTCGAGGTCTTTGACTCGGATCACGACGGCAAAATATCGGCCGAGGAGCTTTTGAGCGTTTTTACTGCGATAGGGGACGACCGGTGCACCTTAGAGGACTGCCGGCGCATGATAGCGGGGGTAGATAAGAACGGGGACGGGTTCGTGTGCTTCGAGGACTTTGCTCGTATGATGGAGCTGCAGAGATGATGATAAATTATCATGATGATGACGTTGCTCCTGATTTTAGCGAGTCATAAAAAGTCTTTCGACTTTGTTTTTTTTTCTTTTTTAAATTTCGGTTGGGATAATAGATGTATGGTTTTTCACGGTATCTTGAAGAAGATTGAATATATCAGAGGATCTGACGGCTTGGATTGATTGTTCTCAAACTTTAAAAATTTGTGTTTGCACTCGGAATAATGCTTTTTCAACAATTTGTAGATAGGTGAATATTAGAAAAAAGAAAGAAAAAGTAAGTGCTATTATCTGATTATATTTCAATTTCTGAGTGTGAGGAAAAACAATAGAAAACATTGGTCGAACCTCCTATTAAAACTAAAACACAAAGAGCACTAAACCTCTCACGTGGTAACAAAATTTTTCCATAGTCACAGGTTTTATTTATTTATTTAGGGGTTATGGGTTATGAGTTCGAAATACTTGTTTGAAGAGGATGATGAACTCATACTGCAGTTTTGTGATGGCTTTGGATGATGATGACGTCGGGGAAGGGGTTCTGGCGATGGGGGGCTGGGTTCGATGAGGTTTCTGGGTTTGATGGTGTTGAGGATGGGTGGGTTCGATGGGTTCGAAAGGAGTTGGACAGCAGGATCCAATTGGAACTCATTGTATAGTTAAAGGACGTAATTGCCACACAAAAAAGTTCCAGGACCCAATTGCAAATTGGGCCAAAGTTCAAGGACGTCTAAAGTAAAAAACTCAATATTTTAATTGAGATTGACGGTTTTAGCCCTCAAATTAATGGCCAAATTGACGGTAGGACCTAATTGAAACTAGTTGTCGAGTTAACTGACTTGATTGGCACAAAAAAAAGTTCGCGGCCCAATTGCAACTCGAGGCAAAGTTCAGGGACGTCTACAGTAAATAACCCATTTATTTATTTTGAGTACAAACGATAGTCTAAACTGTAAGAATAGAGATTTCTCACACACACAATTATGATGCCATGGGGATTAGGATTCGGCAATTCGAACCTGAGACCTTTGTTGTATAAGTTAAGGTCATTTTCCATTGGATTATTCTCCATTGGTTTTATTTATTTATTTATTTTTCATTAAAAGGACTGTTAGCAAAATATCTCCCAAACTTGGAATTTCTCTAGAGCTTCTGGCTCAAGTTGTCAAAAGTATGTACTCCTGCATACGCATATATATGGCTCAAGTTGTCAAAAGTATATACTCCTACATACGCATATATATGAGGTTTTAGGTTCAATTCTCCACTTGAATCGCTTAAATAAAATATAACAACAAAAGAGTTTAGTTGAAATTAGTTGAAGGCCAAAACAAATTGAGGAATCTTGTAACCTTCTCTCTAACATTCTCTTTGGGCCTTCTCCTCACTCATGTGGCGTGTCATTTTTACGCTTAAAAAAATGGAGATTTTGACATAAAGGTTATCTAATGTAATAATGACTTTGTTTTAAGTATGTAAATTGACACGCCACATGGCAGGAGAAGGCCCAAAAGCAGGCTGCTAGAGAGAAGATTGCGATTCCCCAAACAAATTTCCACTGAGAATGTATGATTGATTGGCCTGGCAACCCTGGGAATACTTGACAATTAGACTATTGCAATTGAGTGGCGGTCAATAATTTAATTCATTTGTTGTTTGTCTAATGTTTCGATTCCAATTAACCCTTTTTATTATTAGGGTTTCAATCCTTAATCTGAACCTTTAACAGCTTGCTTACAGTTTGATAATCTCTTAATCTCTTTTAGAGGATTGATAATTCACCGTTGGAGGATTTTTGGCCGGCACCACACTTGATAATTGATTGTCGAAGCATCATTGGCCAGCACACACGATGCCCTCACCCTTGAGGTTTGTTTCTTTTGCAAGTTACATTGGTAATTATACTTTGGACACTATACGCTTCAATTCTAGTCAAACACAAAGAAAATGCCATAACTTTCTTTCCCCTTATTCCAAAGTGAGAAATCAGTTAGGAAAGAGAACTAAAAGAATGAGGCATGGAATACCTTTATCTTATATTTTTTTTAACTACTATTATCTTATGTTATTTGCTCAAGTAGTTACTTCTATTTCATTAAACATATATATATTGAGGGATTCTTCAAAGAATTGTATTTGAGGGACATCCTTGAAGGTATTTTACAAATTTTTTCAACGATCCAAACCGTTTATTTTTCAAGTCTTCATTCATAGATCATCCTTGCAAAACAAAAAAAATTGAAAAATAGAAAGTCATTAAGACATCTAATTTAGACCAACAAATTCAATGAATACGCTGCTTAAGAAAGTACTTAAATTTCAATAATTTAATTGAATGGTCAAATAATATCGGATTTAAGTGATTTTTTGTAGAGATAATCTTTGAATGAATATCTACAAAATAGACAGCTTGAATTAGTGAAATACAATATGGGGTGGGCCTTACAAAGGTGTCCCTCAACGGAGGCTCAGATTTTCTCCTATGCGGACTCCATGTATTTTCTACTACCTCTCCTTACTTTGCTCCCTATTTACAATAAAATCCGCATAGTAATAACATCCAGATTTCTGTGTATATATTGAAACAAAACTTTGGAATTTGCCTAATAGATTATTTTTTCATAGAAGTTGCTATCCCTTTTCCTTTCAATATGAATATGACCAAATTAACAGTAGTTGCAGAGTATATTTAGTCTTCTTCAACTTGGATCGGTTTCTCATTTATGTTTGGCATCCTTTTCAATAATTTATTTATTTATTGAAGGGAATAAAAGATTCCTTGCTAAAAAAACTTGCGGTGCCAACTTTTTAATTTGACTGGTTATAGGAATGACATAAAAGAATGTCCTCAAAAGTTTAGCCATTCTCCATTATTTTAAGGGATATGCTTCTGACAAAATAAAATGTTTAATATTTTTTACAAATTCTATTATATAATAATATAGGTTTTAATCTTTTATATCTTATATTATTTGAGATCGAGAGGCAGTTGGATGCTCAATAATGCTTTCGTAGCTTAACCACGTACGTTCTTCATCTAATAAACAAACAAGCATAAACATTCATCATGACAGGACCCGACTCAAATTCCACTTTGGAATCCGAGCCAAACCCTGTGCGTGTCCGACACCTAACAGATGCCGGGCACAAATGACCTAATTGCCCATCTACTAAAAATTCAAAGAAATTCAAGGTTCGACTTCTTCCGAAAATTCGGCGAGTCTCCCCTGCAATTTGACCGTTTACCAAAAATTTCACCTGTCAAACAAGCATATATCATATAAACCAACTGCCATCATGCATAATTATACATTCCAACAGTTAAATTTGTTCCTATGGCAATTTATTAGAGCAAACAACTAAGAGTTTACAAGAAAATTAATTACTTTACAAAAGATGTCCTACATCGAGTGAGAAAGGAGCGGAGCGTGAAATCTGCCCTGTGGTGGCCACCTGGTGCACGTCTACTACTTGGGGGGCACAAAACATTTAAAACTGTGAGTGGAACAAAAACCAAGTTTTGAAAGTATATACGAACGTACTAACCCCGTTGTAAAAACAGTTATGAAAACTAAATCAATTTCTTCATTTATACTGCATCGAAATCGAGCATTCATATCTATATATATTAAGGCCAATCATACTTTTAATCACACAATAATTCCTTGAAAACATTGAAACCAACTTTGATCTACCACCTAGGTGTACCCATTTTATTTCCGTCAATTCCTTATTTCCGTTTTATCCCACATGATCCTTCAATTCCTCCCGTCACCATTGGTGACACGTCCTCGCAGGTCTCGGTAACACAAAGTCGACCCGAGTCTCGTTCCTCGCAGGATTCAGGTGACATTTGGTTAGCCTGAACCGCATTCCTCGCTCCGCACGGTCCGGATATCCCTGGGACTCGTGGGGCATAGTCAAGCATGCTGACCTAACCGAAGACAACCAATTTATCCGAAGGCAACATATATACCAAAGGCAACCTTTATTATGCTTGGGTAACTAGGGTGGTTTAAATATATATATATATATATATATATTCTTGAAATGTTTGGAATAAATAAAATGAATTATGTTTACCTTAAACCTCTGCTGCAATTTCATCTGGTAACTCTTTGAAATTCTAAATTTTCATATTCTTAAAGCAATCTCAACTCGGCAGCATAAAAATAAATTATTTAAACTCAGCAAAATATGCTAGGAAAACACGAGCTATTAAATACTCACTCAAGATCAAATAATGGAATTTAATTGCATAAATCATTTATAAAATTCAAAAGTTCACTCACTACTGGTCCGTCCTAGCTGGACCTTTCAAAAGTCCCTCATGCGGGTCTGCCTGTGCCCGGGTGCCTGATTAAACCATCATAATATTTTATTAATAGAGAGAGAGAGGGAGAAAAGAGAGAGATTTTTAAAAAAATCCTGATTTCTGAAATTACCATTTTGCCCTTGTATGTATTTTGATCGTATTATCTTCAATACGACTCGGAATTGAACCCACAATATACCCACGAACTCGTATCGACGAACCCGACGTAATAATGTGGCCCATTTCCCCAAATTCTTTCCCGAACGAAAAGTAAATTTTAAAACCCATTAAAATATTATGGGGCAAAATTGTCTTTTCCTCTAATAAATTAATAATTAAATATTATTTAAGGTTTGGGTTATTACACATCATCCTACATAGCACAACAAATGAATTTTATTATTCAATCTTTATGTACTTATAACTATGCATTTATGGTTGGTTGGTAGGAAAAAAGACACCAATGGGTTCCTAGTTGGATTTGTTAGGATTTTTGGTGTGCTCCTAAGTGGTCTTGTGACAGGACTCGACTCAAATTCCACCTTGGAATTCATGTCGAACCCCGTGCGTGTCTAACACCTGTCAGATACCGGGCACAAGTGTCCAAAGTGCTCTTTTTGCCCTAATCCCAAAATAAAACCATTTAAGGGTAAATAAAACCATTTAAGGGTTTTGACTTACTGTCGGAAAACCGGCAGAGTCTACCCTGAAAAATGGACATTTTCCATATTATTTCCACCTGTAATAAGTAGTTATAATTCTCAATCGTTCAATGTACAAGAATCTCGTCCATACGCAATTCAATAGTGATTCAAATGGGCCTCAGACCCGCATAACGTAAACAAAACACCAACAAACACCTTGTAAAAAAAAACTAGAATTAAACAGCTAAACAAAATTGTCCCAACTAACACACGGGTTTCAAACTAAACCCAATTCAAGAATAACTCAATAGTTTATTTTGCGGCTGCACCTAGGTTAACCTAGGTTGCCTACGTATCCTTACTGAGTGATCAAGCCACACATAGTTCTTCAATCTCTAACACTTAAGCATAATATAATGATTTCCCAACAATCTTCAATCCAACACATGTGCATACACATATACATAAAGGTATAACAACTCATTACAGCTAAGTAGGAAAACGAGAAAGTTATTAAAATAACATTGGCCACGTGAAACCTCAATAACAATATCAACGAACTCATGACTTAAGAAATAGTTGTGAATCGTATAAAATCATTTTAAACTTAGAAAAATCTCAATCCTTGTCTCATAAATCTGAAAACATGTAATAGAACTTCCACCAATAAGTACCAAGATAAAATCATCCATTTTAGTTTAAAACATCTCAAAACTTAAATACTGTCCACCTAGGCGTACCCCCAATCAAAATCTGTCAATTCAAATAATATTTCATCAATTCCACCCAGCAGGATTGGGGGACACGAAGTCAGCCTGAAACGCAAATCCGTCAATTCCATTAATATACCGTCAATTCCACCTAGCAGAATCGGGGGACATGAAGTCAGCCTGAAACGCAAATCCTTCAATTCCATTAATATACCATCAATTCCACCTAGCAAAATCGGGAGACATAAAGTCAGCCCAAACGCAAATCTTGGTAGAATCGGGTGATTAGCCCGAAACACAATCCTAGCAGAATCGGGGAACACAAAGTCAGCCCGAAACGCAAATCCTCGCACCACACGATTCGAGCATCCCCGAGACTCGTGGGGTGTTACCATATCTGAGTAACTATTCCGAAGGCCACATGGGGGGTACTCATGTGGTTGGGTTGAAAACCATTTTCCAAAACTTATCATAAACTTCCTTTTTCCACAAATCCACTTTCCTGAAACCATTTTCCGAATCCTTCTTCAACTTTCTAAAAATCTGTTTTAAAAATAAATAAACCAAATCCCTTTTTGAAAACCGAGATCAATCCATAAAAACTCATCAACTTGGTTCAAACCATGCATAAACTTCCAAATAGGTATAATATTCTATACATAAAACTAATATTCATAATTCAACAATTCTAAGCCATCGAGCATATATTTAAATACAAACATATTATCAGACAACTTGCAATTTAATTCTCCATGAATATTTAATCAATTTACTGTAACAAGAAAACCACTTTCCGAATAAAAGTCTCTCCACCCTTACAACTTACTTTTGGACCTCGACGAAGTCCACCCTGCCCACTTTAATCATTTTCTGCAAATTAGAATGGTCTTAGAAGACCCGAGATTAATTATATGATTAAATTTCTAAGTTGGTTAACCAGCCCCTCGTGGGGTCCACAACTTCCGATTATTAATCCATAAGTTCCTATAGGTTTACAAAAATCCCCTTAACATGACCTATGAGTTCGTCGAGATCCGACGGTCCGAACGTATCGAACCCGATAAAGCCTAATGGGTAAAATTTGATATTATACTCAAACGATCACATTAAATTAATCCGAGCATACCGTCATGCTCGGGACGACAAGAGCATAATTCTAGGTCGATAACACATAGGTGGCACCCCGCCGACGCACCACCAAGCTCTGCTGCTGACTGTGGGTGCCTTGAGGAAATTCCGGTGACCGGAAAATCTCCAAATTACCTGTCAATACCTATACTCAGACTAGCTAGGTGATCAACTTTTGTTCTTGGACCACGACCAAAAACTGACCAAAAATAGTCAAAAACACTGTCAAACTACGGGAAAAAACCTAACCCTTTCTCAGCTTCGATTTGAGCTCACCGTTCACGAATCAGATCGGGTCTTGGGTGGGTTTGTAGAGGAGGATGAAAGGAACATTTTTCGTGAAGGTGGCACTGCTAACCGGTGCACGACGGTGTCGATTGGCTGGCGGGAAGTCGAACAGTCACCGTCGCGACTTCAAAGGAAAGAAGAAAACTAATGTCGCGGGGATTGGGGGAAATATGATTTTTGTTTTTCCATTTTTTATTTTTTATTTTTATACTTTTTTCATTTTAACTTTTTACAATTAAACTTATACTTCAATAGCTCGTAACTTTCCCGTTTCAACTAAAATTTGAGCCCACCACGTGTCATTAACTCATGAGCTCACGCACTACGTAATGGAGCCAAGAAATTTTCCAAAACCATTCCAGAACAAAAAGTGAACCCTAACCCACTTAGATACCCTCACAGTAAAATTGTCTTTTACTTTAATAATTTAAGAATTTATTAATTCTTTGGGTGCGGGATATTACATCTTGGGTTCAAGCCCCCATGGTACCAGTGTGTAAGAGTTTTCCCCTCCTTCCTAAAAGCAACTTTAGTGGCTTAGTGTACATGGGTTTGTATACTATATTTACACCCGCCGGAAAGTGCTCCAATGCAAGTATGTAAATGGGTGTAAATAAACATACACGACCATGGGATGGAAGTTTAGATGCACAATTGCATCTTTTTTACATCTTCTGCAGGTGGGACTCACATGATTAAAAGTCAAACAATATGGGATAAAATATTTTCTGATATATTATCATTCTCCAAAACGAGGTATTTATAATGTAAGTGTGTAAACCCTAGTAGGGTTTTACAAGGAAACAAATAAAATCCTAATTACATAAGATTTGTACAAAAGAGAAAGAAATAAAATCCTAATAGAATAGGAAATAAATCTCCCAATCAAACTAGGATCTCACCAACACTCCCCCTCAAGTTATTGGTTACTCTTCTACTCAGAAGGACACTTCTTCATGGAAAGTAAAGTCCAAAGTAATATGCACATTTTGGGTAGGCGGATGATAGCACTTATAACCTTTCTGAGTAGAAGAGTAACCAATAAAGACAAATTGCAGAGCACAAGGGTCAAGTTTACTCCGTTGATGAGAGTAGACATGAGCATATACAACACACTCAAAGACTTTAGGTGGCAACTTAGAGATGGAGATAGGTGAAACATGGTCACCAAGCACATCAAGTGGAGTGCGGAAGTCATGAACACGGCTAGGAGTACGGTTGATCAAATATACAGTAGACATAACAGAATGCCCCAAAAGGTGATGAGGAACATACATATCCAAGATGAGTGAGCGAGCAACTTCAAGTAATTGGCGGTTCTTCCTTTTGAACACACCACATAGTTGAGGGGTAAAAGGAGTGGTTGTTTGACGAATGATACCATGGACACGAAAGAAACATGCCAAAGTATTACTCACATATTCACCCCCGTTATCAGTCCGGAATACTTTGACCCGAGCCTGAAACAGAGTAGACACTATAGTACAAAATTCTGGAAGGACATAAGCAACATCATTTTTATTTTTGAGCAAGAGAACCCAAGTGAGTCGGGTACAATCATCAATAAATGTGACGAACCAACGAAATTCCTTCGAAGTAACACTAGTAGGACCCCATACATCATAATGCACTAAATCAAAAGACTTGGCAGCTTTATTATTACTTAAGGGAAAAACAGTACGATGACTCTTGGCCAATACACAAGTCTCACATTGAAAGGTAGACTCATCACAAGAATGGAATAATGATAGAAACAAACGCTTAAGATAACCAAATGATGGGTGTGTCCTAAGGACGATGCCACAACCAAATTTGTCGTTTGTCATTGACACTGCCACTCTGAACTTTATTAGCAACACGATCACGAACTATTGCAGCTGGTAAAGTCAAGTAGTACAACCCCCTATCCGTTTACCATGTCCAATCTTCTCGTGAGTCTTGAGATTCTGGAAAACAAAATAAGTAGAATAGAAAGTAGCAAACGTATTAAGTGTATCAAGTAAGCGACCAACGATAACAAATTGTAGTGGATATTAGGAACCATGAGCGCACGTGACAAAGATAAGGAGGGTGTGAGGTGAATTGTACTCACCTGTAACAGGTGAGAGTAAGCCATTATCACTAGTTATGTAGGGGTCACAGGGATTACTAGACAACTCATCAAACCATTTATTATCACAAGTCATATGATTAGAAGCACCAGTGTCAATTATCCAAGTATTTGAGCCAATACCTAGAAGAGTATTAGAAACACATAGATGGGCAAACAAAGTTGGGGTATCCGTCTCTCCTTGGGTCACAGTACAAGCAGCTTTGGGGCCATACATCATGTCAAGAGTAACAGGAGCATAGTAGTCACGTGAAGGACGATCATCCATCATCCTAGAAGCACTAGCCTTCGGCACAATCTTGGAATCGTCACCCATGATAACAGAGAAAACACCAAAAAAAATAGCAAAGGCGCACAACAACACAACTCACAAACCCAATAGGGCACACACTTGGCACAAACAAACAAAAATGGAGCTAGAACACGGGTGGGCACAATACACAGGTCACCAGAAAGTCGGCTCTGATGCCAAGTCAAACAATATGGGGTAAAATATTTTCTGATATATTCTCACTCTCCAAAATGAGGTATTTATAATACAAGTGTGTAAACCCTAGTAGGGTTTTACAAGGAAACAAATAAAATTCTAATTACACAAGATTTGTACAAAAGAGAAAGAAATAAAATCTTAATAGAATAGGAAATAAATCTCTTAATCAAACTAGGATCTTGCCAACATTAAAAGCTGGAGAGAGAAAGAGAGAAGATGTTGAAAACTCTTGGAGAAGATGTTTATGAAAAGTCTTATAGTTGTTTGGTTAATATGAACATTTGAATCTACAAACTTCTATGTTGGATTCTGTTTTAATTACTTGCATACCTAAAATTGTTGTATCAAATATTAAGTCTTGGTTTAGTATTTTACTTAACCCAAGTACACATTTGACGTATGTCATGATCATGCACAAAAAATTAAGGATTTTTGAGTCGAGCCATAATAGGCTGACGCGATAAAAATACAATTTTTAATGAGTCAGGTTAGTACTTTTACTCACGAAAAATGATTTCGCACGATATGTTTATGATATACTTACATTTTTCTTAATATATTTCTAGGAAATATGTTTAAGGATTTGTTACCCAAATTTTTAGGAAAATGATAGGGAGATCAACTTTCGATACCAACTTGCGTACTATCTTTTTAATAGAGCGTGAGACCCATTGTGAACTCCACCTCTATTAGAGAGATAATACAAAGTTGGTATCTAAAGTTAATCTCCCCAACATGACCCAATTTTTATAGTATTATAGGATTTTTTTTGTTTATATTAATGTTAAATTTGCGAATGAGCTTCAGAATTATGTCATCGAACAACAACCAAGACATTTGTCCAGTTGAATTGAAATTGTCTAATCCAGTTCCACCCACCAAAATGTGGCCATAAATTCACCGGTCCCAATTCGCCGTCTCGTACACATTAGACACCTTCTAGATTTCAAATTTTCCACACCCACTTTATTTTTGGGCCAAACTCTATTAATACTCAACGTTATATAATAAACAAATCAATTCGTATAAAAAAAAAAACAAATCAATTCGTATTAAAAAAAACAAATCAATTGACATATGTTTAGATTTTTATTGTTTAATTAGTTTCCTGGAAAGTATTGACAAGTCTTGAAATTAGGGCGGTTTGGCGTAAAGTGAGGGCATAGTTTTGTATAATTCTTTAATGATGGGGATGAGTGATAAGAACATGTATACGACTAAACAACATGTAACCAACAATCCCTATCTCGTTTTTGGACTATTACTGCTTTTGAAAATGTCCTTTAATTTGTAGCGAGTAGGAAGGTATAAATTTCCAAAAATTCTTAGGTAGTCGTTTACATTATGAGCTTATTTGGTACGTCAGATTGTACTGATTAATTTCTGTTATATAATATTAATCTGTTTTAGAGCATCAATCGTTTATCCATAATATTATAAGGCGTTTGGTCTTGTTATTGATAAATAGTTTGACTATGTTATATTGGAAAAAATTTTAAATGTTAAAGTGCAGCGCGTGGTAGTGTCATTCAATAAACGTAGAACGTGTGGAATTACTTTCTCATTCTTGCATTATTTTTTATGACATGTGGCGGGCTGCATTGGAAATATTCCACGTGTTACATGTCTAGTGGATGATGTACAAGTACATGGTGTCTGGGAACACCCAAAAATTACTCTGTTTGGTGCTCCGTTAGATAACAACGGATCAAACAATTAAAAAAATTTAATTCCTTGATAATAAATTTTCTTTTGGTAACATTTATATGACAAGATTTTTTTTTTTTTGCCAAGGTCTATAAGATAAGATTACATGAACTAACCCATTATTATAATTATATAACTTAAAACCATACGTTTTACATAGTATATTAGCTGGATTTCTTTTGTTTATGGATAATTTCCAAATTGAAAACATAATTAACATATTAGAGAACTCCTCATATCTCATAAAAATTCCAACATACTCAAATGCGACAATAAAAACATTATCAAATAATGTATAATTTAAAGTGATCTCATACTAAGGTGATAAGAGCAAAAGGGAAAGTTGTTCATAAACTACACTGAATCAAAGTGCATCTCGTAACACCCTAGAATCGAAGCTGATCCTTCCCAACAAGGGAAAAGAAATATAAATTTCATGTTAGGACTACAAACCCAATACATTGGTTGCAACCTCCCCTTTCGTGTTCGATATCTTGGTTTATCTTGTTTAGGGACACGGCCCCCAAGCATTTCAACACAATAAGGTATCTTAGAAAGTTAAAATATAAATATGATAATTAAATTTACCAAGACTACAAAATACCATCCCACTTGCATAGCCCTAATTAGAACCAACTTCCTAATGAGTGCAAACTTATATATATATTAGATAGTTATTTTCTTATCCGGATGTCAACACGTTATCATCGTGCGGATGCCATCAGAAATGAGCAGGAAAATAGAGAAGAGATAGTACAAAATACATAACGTCCAGGATGTTCACATAATAGAACTTCCGTATTTTGTATATATATATATATATATATATATATATAATGTATTTCACTAAACTACCATGTCCCTGACGGAAAAAATAAATAAATAAATAAATACAATAAGATCCATTCCTAGAGGAAGGATTAATTGATTGAAGGAATCGTAGTGGGGAGGCGGAAAGATAGGCTCCTGTGTCCATTAGTGGCATCTTTCAGAATTTCTCTCTCTCTCTCTCTCTCTCTCTCTCTCTCTCTATATATAATACTATTCTTTTCAATTGTTCTATCTATTTCTAGTTCTCAACAGGGTGAAAAAGTGAAAAACACCAACAAAAAGCGAAACATGGGCAAAGAAATAATTCCACGAATCACTTTATTTGCTAAAGATTCCCACAATGTCAAATTATATCACATACAAACAAAATATTTGATTAAAAACACTACTACAAAAAAGTTAATAGACAACGGTTTTTAGCTGTTGTAGAAAGTCTTGGAAAACCGTTGGCGTTAGCTTGATGTCGTCGTTGCTGGCAGACTATGTCATAACAACGGTCAAAAACCGTTGTAATACGTCACTTTCAACAGCAACGGTTTTTCTTAAAACCGTTGTTAATTCTCATTTAAAAATAGGTATATAAGAGTGGCCGCTGTAATTTGTCACTTTCAACAACGGTTTTTAGTAAACCGTTGTAGTTTATTTCATCACCTTCGCGGTTTTTACTTAAAACCGTTGTAATTTATCACCTTCAACAACGGTTGTTTTCTAAAACCGTTGTAATTTATCACCTTCAACAACGGTTTTTACTTAAAAACCGTTGTAGTTTATCACATTCCACAACGGTTGTTTTCTAAAACCGTTGTGAAAACTAATAGATTGTTTATAAACCATTGTTGAAAATCACATTAGATAACGTTTTTTAAAACCACTGTTGAAAATAGCATCGATAACGACGTTTTGGTACACATAAAATTACTTAAAATTCCAAAGTAATTATTCACTATGAAAATTAATGGAAATTCACACTAATAATTTATACCACAATATCAATTTACCATTAGAATTCAATGTATGTACACTACAACAATTTTCACAATAAAGAAATTGTGTTTATCTTGTTCCATAACATTATCGCTCTACATAATAGTCACAAAACTTGCTCACTCATTTCGAATTAGTTCTTTGTGCACTATGCAGGCCACATCCCGACAACTCAAGGATTTGCAATGGGCAAAAAAATCAGTAATCCATTGGTATTGGATTTCTTTGCATTAAAATGAGAAGAAGAAAACTTAGAGCAAAAGATAAATTATTAAACAAATATAGTAAAAATGTAGGACAGTATAAAGGTAACAAAAATTGGCATATCAACGGATATATTGCGTCCAAAACTAAATGGAATAAAAAGGGGTTAAACGGAGGGAGGGAAAGAAGAGAGGAGAGTTTCAATTAACTATAAGTTTATAATGGTATTATTAACCAGGGCTAGTTTGATAATGCTTTTTTCTTTTTGTTTTCTATTCTCTCAATTACAAAATAGAGAAGGAAAAGAAATAATAAAAACTGATTTTAAGAAATAAAAGCTAACCAAAAACAAGTTTCAATAATTATATTTATCCTCGGTTCTATCATTTATCGTCTCTTGCCCATCTCCATTTTATTACTTCTCTTCACTTAAATAAATATATAAAAACAACTAATCTTATGCTTCAAACCTTACCTTCAAGGAAAAACAACAAACATGCAACAATAATGCATTTTTTTATTTCAAGAAATAAAGTACAATACTACAAAGCACAAGTCTTTAAGAATGGACAAATGTCATTAAAGGGAACTTACCAACACTTGGCTAAGACAAAAGCGACAATATATCCTCTTCCTTGATGCCCAGATAATCTAACCCGTAGATTTTCACCAGGTCCATACGTTTAACCCTATCTTCATAAATGAATATAGCAACAACTTTCACCGAACCCCGCAAACCAATGTTTTCAATTGTAATTTTTAATACACTGTATTATAAAAGGGAAATTATAAAGAGGAAAAGAAAAAGAAATATAATATTAAAAGGAACAGGGCAGAACCTTATTTGGCATGACAAACAACGAATCCCCTCTCGCACCGAACCGCATTCCACTTTGCCCATTAACAAGAGTTCCCATGTCCTTGAATTTGTCTATGATAGGCATCCTACAGTATGGAATTTGAAAGATCAAAGAAAAACATTAACCATAAATCAACAATTTCGCTCTTCTTTGTCAATTTACTAACGCACCCATGGAGCTACCGATCCCACATCATACTCCACCCCTCCCTATATTTTATAACGATTGCAGGTGATCCAAATTCCATTGCCAAACAATTACTTTGACATTGTTAAGCAACTAGACTAAATGCACAGTAAAAACAAAGCGATATAAAAGTAGGCTTTGTATCATGGTATTTTAAGGGGAGAGTAAATTTCCAACAAATTGAATACCTCCTCAATAAGTAAAACATCAATTAGGCAGTGAATCAAACCAAAAAACATTATATACACAAATACGATACTTCGCAGTATTCAAAGGTTATAAGGAGGGTTCTCAAAGTCAGAGATTAAAGATTCTTAAATAAGCTAAGAAAAACGTAAACACTTGTCATTGGACACTTCCTCTATGCCGAAAAACCAAGAAAAAAAGGGAGGAAAAATAAAAGGCAATATTAATTAACCATGTACTGAATGGACCTTTGGGATCCCGTAGAGGAATCTCAATGGCATCAAGGGCTTCAAACGGACAAGGACCATGCCACCACGAACATCAAGGTTTTTATTCACTCGGTTTTTATGTTTGTACCAACTAGACCATATATAGGTAGGAATTGGACATCCGTGGGAAAAGCACAAAATGATGACATCATAAGTCAATACACCATGATAATACAAAGCAATGTCTTCCAAACTACCATTACTAACGGTTTGATATAGGAGAAAAAACAAACGCAATCAAAATAGTACTAAGAAGAAATCCATTGATGTAACATTCAATTACTATCAAGTAAATGGTTAACTACACACTCAAAACAATTAAAAGGAGGGAGGGAGGGAGAGGGAGAGGGGCGGACTTTATCCGGAAAAGCAGAAAAAGATTCAAGAGTCAACAAAAGATACAGCCACACTTAGTCACAGATCGTGGGTGGCTTCAACATCGCCTAACCCATTGATGATCAGGGTACACCGATTACAGGCATGTAAATTCCATCTCTTATTTAGATAAATAGGGTATAATTGTGTATTCAATTATCACATGGAATTGCCAATACTCCAAAGGAAGTAAGAATGCTAGCTATCGTGCATTCGAGATGGTTAGAAAGTACGAAGGAAAAGGAAAGGAGAAAAAGTATACGAGGTGGAGAGGATAAGGAAAGGAATACAAATAATGTTTCTCTTTTTCTTCTTGATAGAAATGACATAATAAGCACAAACAAGTAGAGAAACAAAAAGCATATAAAATCACGATATACTAAACCCCAATTTATGTCCCGACTTGATGACAAATATTTGCATTGAAAAAGTAAGGTTTCGCTTATTTTCTCCTCTAATCCCTTCAATTTGGAGGACCTTTGCAGAGCAAGTTGCCAATCCCTCCACTATTGTTCAATTCTCCCTCATCACTCCTATCAAACATGGGAAACCATGCCTTCCAGTCCTCCCCTTTTCAATCAAGATCAAACATAGGGTAACTATAGCTTGAGAAAAATAAATTGCCTAAACCTATTCCGCTTGTAATAACATTAGAACCTAAATTAGAAATCCAGCATAATTAGCAAGTCGGTGGAATAGACCCAACCTAAAAGAAAATACAGAAATAAGATATCACTTCCTAAAAACCATAAAGTTTGCAAAAAAAAAAATCCTTGCATACCTTTGTTCACGTTGTAGCTTTGATGTTTTAAGGAATAGCATAATCTTTGACACAATTTCATTGTATCTGGTGAAATTATGACATAAGATATCACTAATCACATAGGGGCAGGCACACACAAGAGAGGAATGGTAGATTACCTTTCTTTGCCCAATTCACAGTGAGGTTCATCCATTTTATTTACAACAAGAAGCGTTTGGACACACCCAAAGTTTTAGCAAGTTCGAACATGCTCACGAGTCTGTCCACCCTCTCATACCCGAGTTCAAATTCTCCTTTCCGATCGAAATAACCTAAATATAGAGAGAGGGGAAATAAATTTAACATACAAAGTTTACACATGTAGGATTGATACATCACGGATATAACTCACCAAAGACTCCTACATCGACTTGAGATCTACCTATAGAAACCCATCATTCGCAGATCTACGAAATCGTAGACTTGGGTAAGTGTTGAAAACCATAATTCGCAAATCTACAAAATCAAAACCCATCATTCACAGATCTACAAAAACCCATTTAACAAAAACCCATCATTCGCAGATCTACAAGTGTTGAGTTCGTGAAGAAGAAGAGAGATGGGGATTTGGGTAATGAAAATGAGGAGCCCATTTAACAAAAACCCATCATTCGCAGATCTACAAGGGTTGAGTTCAGCAGAAGAAGAGATATGGAGATTTGGGTAATGAAAATGAGGAGGAGAGATGGAGATATGGCTGTTGAATGTTTTGTTGTTGTTGGCGTCTAGATGTGTTCTTGAACTTGTGAAATTATGAGAGGTTTGAGGAGAGGAAGGGATCGGGACGAGGAGAAAAGGGAAATGACGAGGACGAGGAAGAGAGGGATCTAACACGTGAAAGGGAGAGAAGAAAGATAAAGAGAGAATGAGAACTATCGGGGCTTAAGAAAAATATTGAGTGACTGCTCACTCACGTGTTTTTTTAAAGCTTCAATTACAACGGTTGCTGCGAAAACCGTTATGGAAAGTTGCAAAATAAAATCGAAACCACATACCCTAAAACCACAACGCTTAAAAACCCCTTTTAATAACGGTTATTAAATAAACCATTGTGGAAAAACAACTACAACGGCTTTGGAACCAACCGTTGTGGATTTAGCGTTGTCTTTTTGAATATTTGTAGTAGTGAAATATGTCAAAAATGAAAAACTCATAACCTAATTTCCACAAAATTTAATAGAAGATGAAATATATAAAGAAGAGAGAAGAAGTAAGACGAAGCACATTGGAGAGAGTATGAAAAAGAGGAAGTGAGAGATAGATACCTGGAGAAGAGTGAAGAGCATAACATGTGGAGTAAAGAAGAACCCTAGGGAGAAGAAGATGAAAAGAGGGTCTGATTTTTCACGTAGAACTCGTGTTCTTTTTCCCTAACCGTATAATTAAGCGTGTATTATCTAAATTGGAGTGTGTGAGTTGTATTAGTTCGCACACTGAAAGAAGAGTCGATTGGGAATTAAGAAGAGAATGAATGATTTTGTGGCTTGGTCAAAGTCAAAGTCAAATGTTAATGTCAAAAGTCAAAGGTTAAATAGTTGACCCGACACTTGACATGGTCAACTAAGGATGATCGGGACCAATACTTGTTAGACAAGTAAGTGACTTAATTTGTTAAGTCACTAAACTAATTAAATTGATTAGATTAGTTTAATTATTCAATTTTATACAGAAGTTATCTTTCTTTTTCCGTTCAGCTTGTCCTATTTGGGACATTTTCCAAGCTTTCCACTTTCCAGGGAACTTCATTGCCTTCTTCCACCATCACCTCAAGATAGAAAAATCTTGGTTGGACTCTTCTATTTCTCAATAGGAGCAGGAGTAGGGCAAGGGCAAAAGACAAGCGTTGAGCTGGTAGAAAAATACTATTAAACAAGTCGGTTTTTGTTTGTTTGTTTTGTAAACACTATTAAGCAAGTCAAGTGTTAGATTTTAGACATCAATTTGGGTTCTTGTACTGCCAACTTGCCAATTACCATGGTCAAGATTTGAAAAGTCAATAGAGCATCACTATGTCAAATTTCACTTATAGCAACACTAGATAGGCATCGGTAGAGAGGGAAATCGATGCTATTAACAGATTAGGCATCAATTTCGTAAATAACGATACTAAACAGATATAAAGACATCAGCGCGCATTTTTGTTTATTTATGACGATGGCTTTATTCCCCTTTAGCATCATCTACATAAATATAGATGCCTAAAGTGATTAGTTTTTATTTTATTTTTAAGAGGGTCATTTTTTGGTAATATACCTCTGATGCCTAAAGTCTGAGTCAACGCCCTATCCCAAAATTTTTACTCTCCCTCGCAAACTCTCTCTGAAACTTCAGCTCCCTCTCAAACTCTAGCCCCAATTCTTCTAACTCCCTCTCAATTTTTTCACTCACTCTGAAACTGTACCCTAAAAATTCATCTCCTGAACAAAACTCTCCTTCAATCCCTCTGAAACTCTCTCTTTCTTCTCTCCCATCACTACCTCATTCTTGCTAAAACCCTCAGATGCTCAACCATTACAATTCACAGTGAGAATCATTCTTCCATTCGACGATTCTCAAGCCAGCTCATGCAATTTCTCAAGCCCAGACACTCAGATGGAAGTTTAAGTTGACAATTGTGTGATTTCATCTACCAGTTCGAAGCACATTTCCCTTTCCCCCAAAAGTTAGGGTTTTGACCACACCCCACACCTCCTCTTCTAGTAAGCTTTTCTTCTCTCTTCACAACTAAAATTTAAGGTTAAACATTCTTTCTCTCAATACTAGGAAAATCTTCAAATTTTAGTAATCAGCACCAGATCAAGTTTTTAAAATATTTTTTATAGCTTTTTGTTGTGTTATGTTGCTAAATTTGTGATTGATGATCTTGGAACCTACTTGATGGTTTAATATGATTCGGTGGCTTGGTTTATTTGATAATTTGATTCCGTGGCTTTTGTATTTTCATGTAGAATTGAGTTTTGGGAATTTTAGTTTTTGATAGGTGTTTGCTTTCAGTCTAAGCTATAAACATAATTGGGTTTTTTTCACATTCGTCAAGTTAGTAAAATACGTAGAGCTTGGATTGGTATTGACCATTTATGTAATTCATCAAACAAAATTCCTACAACTCTCATATGAGAAAGACAGGTGAACCATTGCAAAGCTCATTGACTATGCAATGGGAACTGAATTGACGTCACAAATTGCCACCATCAGTTTCACAGTCCATGTGTTTAGTTTGTTATGTAATTAGTTTGACAAGTGGTTTTGCTATTTTCTAAGTGTAATTTGTCAGTTTAGGTTTTGAATTGTTCTTTTATCTAAGATAGAACATTTATTAGTTTGGGTAGTTTGTTGAGTTGCAAATTTAAGGTGGGTTTTTAAACATTCCTTACATGTTCAATACACCTGAAGGTGGCTGTAACTTCTATTAGTATATTAGCTTTTTATTTTTATTTTTACTAAGTTTCAATTTCTGTGTTTACTTTGTAAATAATATTGTATAGTTTTCTAGTCCAAGTTGCCTTAATTTCTGTGTTTAATTTGTAAATAATATGTTAATTTGTATTTGCCTTAATTTGCAGGGTTGTCAAAGAGGGATCAGATCTGTTTCTGCAACTGATGATCTTTTGACTGCTGTAAGTACACTTGTATTTCATCAAAATTTACAAGTTCTTGCACTTTTTCATGCCATGCTTAAATTTGGTGATGAGTTAGAGGATGCCGTACTTGAGCACCAATCCTTTATTAATGGACTACCAACAGTAGAAGAATTTAAATATGATATTGGTGAGGGTGAGGCGAAGTATATGCGAACAGATTGCGAGGGGATATGGGTCACTAATAGAAAAAAAAAAGCATAAATGTTGGTTTTTTATGTGAGAATTTTCATTAACTCTATTATGTGTATTATCTTTTGTGTGTATTGTCAATTTACATAATTTATTTTGTTATATGCATATTCTAATGTTCTTCTTTTATGCAGATATGGCTGAATCAAATGAAGGGAGTACATCACAAACAACTAGTACATCAAATAGTGAAGGTAAAGGAAGCGTGGTCCAACAGAAATGAATCAAATTCAAATAAAGAAACGTAAAGGGAAAACGATAAAAGTTCTGTTTAACTCCAAAGGAGAAGCAAGTGGTCAGGCGGGTAAACAATTGGCTTCATACACAGGTGTAGTAGCTCGAACCTTTATCCCCATTACCATCAATGCTTGGAGTGATGTGGATGACCAGTTGAAAGAGAAAGCGTGGACAGAAATTACGGTAATACTAATTTAGTTAATGCTTTTACAAATTTGTTTTAGTTTTCTATTGTAATTTGCCTAAACTGAACATCTTTATTTATTTTATGCAGGTAGTATTTGAATTGCCACCCGAAAGCAAAACGGGATATTGCAATCAGCTTGTAACAAGTGGAGGCAGTTCAAGTCTAACTTAACGAGGTACCACATACTACCATATAGAAATGACCAACAAGCATTGAAGCAGCCTCCTGACATGTATGACTTCATTGAGTTATCGGATTGGCAAACTTTTGTAACCTCAAGATTAAGTACTGAATGGCAGGTATGCTGACATACAAACTTGCTGTTTTTCATTTAAAACAATGATTTTTTGGATAAATATGACATATAAACTTCTGGTCTTATACTTATAATGTAGGAAATCCATGAAGCCCAAAAGGAAAGGCAAAGTAAATGTAAATATCATCACAAATCAGGGCGTAAAGGGTATCTTGGAGTGGTCGAAGACTTGGTAAGTGTAAGAGAAGAAACTGTTTTTTGGACTCTTATTTGTGTATTGCCCTATGCTAACTTTGATCAATCTTAAATAGTATGAGAAGAATGTAGTGGAGAAGGGTGAGGAAATTGACAGAGCTCTTTTATGGAAGTATGCACGTAAATATAAAAATGGGGAGATAGCTGATAAGGAGGTAGCTTTAATGGCTGAAAAGATTGTAATAGTAACTTGATGTTTTATAATTTTCTGTTTCTCATATTGGCTATTAATCTTGTGTCTCATTTAGTTAGTAACTATGGAAAATGGTTGGCAGCTATTTGTTTCGCTTGGTAAAAAGCTAACAAAGGGATCAAGTGATTGGATTTATAGACCCACGTACCGCACATGATCCAAGAGATGGGAATTTGAGGTCGGAATACATTACGAAATGTTTGAAACAAACGAGCATTGACAACATCTTTTTGATTCCATATAATCCTGGGTAAGTAAAGTGGTTTTTTTTTTAATACAAGGAATGTTTGAGTATTACTAATATGTTTTGAATTAACATTAGGGGACATTGGATCCTAACAATAATTGATGAGGACAAAGATAATGTGTATGTCATGGATCCTCTTGGGGCTTGTCACCCTCATGATGCATGGAAAACTGTTGTAAATGAGTAAGTCCGTCTCTCTTAGTTATTTCCTTAATATGTAAATTTTTGCATTTGGCTTACGGTCTATAACAAGTATTATTTATCTGTTAAAGTGGGATCAAAGCTTTCAATGCGCAAATTGGGAGACGACCTCGTAAATTACCAATGTGGATTATGCTTTTGGTATGCTTGTATTTCACAAACATTGTAAGATTAATTTTAAGGAACCTAACTAACTAAATGCTGAATTGTTGTGTAAAAATGTAGGGTGCTCCTAAACAAAGCGATGGTAAGTCATGTGGGTATTTTGTGATGAGATACATGAAGGACATTTGTAAAGATTCCTCCCTTGAATTTCGAAATAAGGTACTTATGGAAATTTGAAACTTCTGTTTTTTTGGTAGTTAGGTCTGTGTTAATATGAACCTTGTATAATTTTTTTCATAGCAATGTGCCTCTGTTTTTTGGTAGTTAGGTATGTGCCAATTGAGAAAAAATGCTAGTTGTGCTTGTCCAACTCTCTACCCCATCACATAATCATTTAATTGCTAGTTTAAACATGAAGTGGGATCCAATTAATGACTTCTTGTTATCTAATTAGATTGATTGACAAATTAGATTTTCTTGTTCACCAATATGATTTCGTAAATTTGCATATTGGTTCATTTGAAGTGACAACATATCTTATGCAAATTTAGTACCTTGCACTTTTTAAGCTTATGTTCATATTTTGTGTTTACATTCTATGTGTTTTTTTTTCCAGTATAGAACTAGAAGGAAGGACACGTACACCCAAATGGAATTGGATGAGGTGCGAGAAGAATTGGCAAGTCATGTCCTAGAATGGCTTTTTGATTAAGCTAAACATTCCTTCATTTTACATGTCTTTCTAGCTAGTATTTTGCTTATGCATAGACAAGTATGGATAATTTGTGGTGTAGGGCTGGTAAATTTGTTATTTGGATGTGACAAGTATGGATCATTCAAGTATTTTGCTTATATATATATATATATATATATATATATATATAGACAATTATGGATATATTCAAATTACTGTTGATATAATGCTTTTTTATGAGCAATGGCAACACAACATGATTTGGAAATGAGGCCTTTCTTAAATATTATTACAAGAACTAAGTAAAGTGTGATGTGAAACAAGCAAAATACCTACCCTTGCCTTACATAAATGATGCCTATTGTTTATAACAACTTCAGTTTTCCAAAAATAACTGAAGTTGAAAGATAAAAACAACCAGACATCTATTATAACTAATGCCTAAAACGAGAAGTGCTACTTGTTTATAACTGATGCCTATTGTTTATGTAACCACCAAAGACTATTGGAGGCTTTTCACGTCCGCAAAATAAAAAAGCGATGATGTATAACATAATTCACAACACCATTATTTGTTTCTACGATGTTGTAATTGATAATATGCATCAAAGATAGTAGATATCACTGATCTTTGTTAGACCTCTTTAGCCTCATCCCTTTTAAAACTCATACGATGATGTTAGACCTCTTTAGCCTCCTCCCTTTTGAACGACCGATCTTGTTTCGGGTTTAGGCGTCAGTCAACCTTTTTGGCACCCGGAAATCTATTAGGCATCGGAGTTTACCGGATATCCGATGTAGTAAGTGACAAACGGGAGAGAATATCCGTTGCCTATTACATAGGAATAGGCAACGCTTGAATACCACGGTATTCATGTGTAATAGGCAACGGATTTTATCCGTTGCTAAAGCCCTTTTTGGCATAGTGCATCGTCAAGGGTATAGGCAAACGAAGTAGGCAAAAATATATTATATAGACTAATGTGGCATGTAGCCACAACCTCTCCGACCCAACCCCACCTAAACCCACACAACCCACAACAACCACAAAGCCTTTGTCACCCCCACCATCACCACACTGGCGAAACAAGCATTTTATCCATGTGGGGGCTTGGTTAATGACTTTGGGCATCATATGTTTGAGCTAAATAATTTTTTTAAGTGGAGGCTAAGATTTGGGCAAAAATGGGCAGAATTGGGCCATATGGGGTTAAAATTGAAGAAACCAAGGTATGAGCAAAGAGTTTGACAAGGGTTTACGCTGAATTTTTTTTAAGCTGCCCACACTTATCATTAGCTGGGTCTACCAGTGCCTCACCATCCCACCCAGTCCCAACCCCTCTTTCCCAAGGATGAAATATTTGAATTTTTTTTTCATCAACAAAATTGAGGATATGATATAGAGTGAGTGGAAGAAGCTATCGCTCGGAGGGTGTGAGATATATGGATGGGGAAAGTCAGTGGGGCAGTGGGTGTGGGGTTTGGCGGCGCCAGGAATTGCCCATGTACCCAAGGAGTGAAGCAATTTCTGATTTTGACCCTCAACAATACATCATGTGTCATGCACATGCTCAAATTTAACAGAAAAAGTTAACAAAATTGATCAGAGGACCATTTGTCGCTTTTAAATCAAGTTGAAGGACCACATGAACTATTTTGGAAATTGATAGACCAAAATGCGAATCAGGTCAAAATTTAGTGACCATTGAACCTAAAAACCCTAGAACAAATGATAGCAAATTGAAGTAGATCTTGAACCCTCCAAAATAAGCACAAAGTGAACCCACCCAATGATAGTGTTTATACAGGCCCACTTATTGAGCTCCTCAAAACCTTGTGTCTGTGTTTGGTACGTCTCATTGGACTGGACTGGCTTAAATAACACTTGAAACTCATGTTTGGTAAAAGGGGGACTAACTTAAATGAGATTATATAGTCTGACAGGGAAAAAACCCTCACTCGCTCATCTAATATAATGAAGTTGAAATGCGGTTCGCAAAATAACAACATCGCTAAATAGAACAGGCAAGTCCGAACTAAACCAATTTCTTCTTCTTTTTCACCTAGAACTGGATTTTCTGGATTTGTGTTTTCAGTAAACCGTATCCACCAAAAACCATACCCAATTGAAAACCCATCACCACCCAACCCATGCTTAACCCAGAAACTTGACATCTCCACCTTTCATGCACAACCCACAACATCCTCTGCACAACTGATTCCCACAAAGCTAATAATTCCATGGACAAGCCCAATAATTCCATTTACAAAAATTAAAAACGAGATAATAATTATTTTTTAATATTATAATAATTAAACGAGCTTGTAACACCAAATGTAAGTAAGTCGATACTTAATCCAACTTTAGACCAATTCAAACCAATCCAAGACAATCCTAGAATTTAGTAGTGTCATGACAGGCCAAACGAGCTTGTAACACCAATTGCAGACTATATTGTCCCATAAAAGGAGCTTGGGTACTCTCACAGTCTCAACCATTTTTCCTTGAAAAAATAAACAAAAGCTTTTCCTCTGAAATTTACACTCGCTCTGAAGCCAATTTGGAAGTGGATGTTTTAGCTTCGATGCTCATAAACCTCAGAAGAACAATACACATTCCATTTCATCCCAAACCTTCACTCTGCATTCCTTTGAATCTCTTCTCAACTTCAGCACCAAACCCAAACTCTACAGAGCCTCTTTCAGAATCCCAACTCAAATCCTAAGTTCTCAACCATTACAAGCATGGCAAGTTCACCAACCTCCTCCAAAACGCCGTCTCTTTGCCCACTGTCCTCCTCGCCGCCTGCCAAAACCTCACCACCCCACAAGCCCCAAATGGAAATGGCCTCAGCCTGTCCCTTCTCGACTCGGTCTCGAAGCGGTTCGCAATCCATGAAATGGGTCGCGAGCTCTGCGAGAACGACCTTCACTCTCATATTAAGATCTCTGAAAAACCCAAGTCACATCACAGGTACTTTCTTGATTATGTTTTTTTTTGTCATAATCGAAGTTATGTTTTGTCCATGGTATTTTTGCCCTAGTTTTCTTTTTCTTTTTTCTGTTTTTTCAAACCAAAGTTTTGCAACAAGGCTTCTAGTCGTTCAGAGTCGCTAGACCCAATTAGATCTCTGCTATTATTTTCTTGGGTTCTTCTAATCTAACCATCAAAAATTCTCCCTCTATGTTTTGTGGAATTATAGAAGATAATATGGTGGCCCCTAGAAGAAGAAGCTTAGAACTCATACCTAATGAGGGCACTTGGAAGATGACCTTTCGGAAGCGAAAGAAGAGTATATATAAAAAGGCAGACGAGCTTTCGAAGCTTTGTGATATTGATGTTTGCGTGATCGTCTACGAAGCCGATCAAAAGAAGGGGTGGGCAGTTCAACTGGAGACGTGGCTGCGAGATCCAACTCAATTCAAACGCATTTTCAATAAGTACAAGGATTCTAAGGATATGTCCGCGCCCGGTTTGAAGAGAAACTTTGATATGTCCGATTTTTATGAGGACAGGAAAGATCACGTGGATGAAGATGACGAAAAGTTTCAAAATATAGGGAAGAAGATTTTTGAGGAGGAATACCCGACAAAGTTTCAAAATGTAGGGAAGAAGATTTATGAGGAGGAGTACCCAACATGGGACGATCGAATTGATGAGTTTTCGCAGGACGAATTGACTAAGCTCATTGATTCACTCGATTCTAAGATACAAGTTGCAACCAAGAAGATTGATTCTATGGAAAGATATAAGAGGTTTGTTAAGAAACAAAATCAAAGTTTGGTCCGGGAAGAGACTAATCATGATGAGCAGCCGGCCTATCAAGTCCCCGCTTTGATGTCTCCTCCATCACTTGTGCATTATCCAATGTTGCCAAGTGCATGGGTTTCAAGCTCAGAATCGGAGAAGAGCTAATGACAACTTGACAACCTCAGTGTATCTAGTCCTTTGTAATCGAATTTCTAGTAATGTTTAGTTCGATTTTGATGTACCTTTTGTTTAGTTCAATTTTGATTTTAGTTCAATTTTGATGTACCTTTCGGCATGGGTTTCATAAAATTTCTAGTAAATTTTATGTAATCTTGTTTAGCAATTTACTGCTGCTGTTTGCAGAACTTTTGTAATGCCTTCAGGAATGTGTATTAACCCAATACACAATAATAAAGAGATCCTTCATCACTCAAATAATGCAATTTCAGGAGAAAGGTAAGTTAATCAGAATGTTGTATATACATTTTTGTTAATCAGAATGCGCATGGTATACAATCAGAAGAACGGACTTCCCTTCACTAGTTAGGTGGGCAGCAAACTCCTGTTCCATGGACTCTTTGTACGTATGATATGGACCTCATGTACCAATAATTTTGGACAATTCAAAAATGTGGTATCGGTTGGTGGCAACAAGTATGAAGTTGGGAACTAGAGGAGTTGCCCATGTGGAAGGAGTTACTCGTGTTGATCTCAGCGAGAACAGTAGTTTCTCAAATCTTTTACTCATAAACAGAACTACAAGACCTCTTGCATGGTAAATTTCTATTTCATTTTCTTTTAGTGTTAAAACCTACTTGTTTGTTTCAAGGTGTGGTTTCACTCGACTTGTTGAGATAACTGTTGTGCATGTATTTTTGAAAGAAATTAAGTTAAGTGAGATACTTGTTTACAGTATAACTCTAAATATTTTTTTTCCACTTAATCATATCTGTTGCAGTGGCCCTAATAATATTGTTAGGGACTTACACATCTGGAAATTTCTCGTGCTACTTATAACCTCTTGTTACTAATGTTTTCAAAGGTGAGGCAATAGGAAAGTGAGGCATGAGCCTTCAGAGACATGAATTCTTTAATTAAAGAAAACTATTTTAATATCAAATAATTAGAAAGAGAATGCCAAAGAGAATAGAGAATTAGAGAGAGAGAAGTTTGGAGTTGGGACTTTGGGAGTCTGATTTGTGCCTTTGGTAGGAGATTTATGGTTTGGAAATTTGATTTGGGGCTAGGCTAGTGAGGAAGAAGAAACTGTTGGGGAAGAATAAACCACGATATACCTTAGTTAAGTTGTATGAGTATTAGAATATTGATTTTGGTTGTTTGTGGAATTCATAGTGGGCCGCTATAAAGGTTTATGGAGTGCAAAGATCGAAAAAGTCGTAGTGCTATAATTTTGCCATACTCCTTTCTCCCCTCGATGGCCTTGTCCAGGTCTGCAAAAACAGAAGCAGGAAGCCTAACAGTTTGCATCGTGTAATAAGGGAGAGTGGAGGTAACCGACTGAATTAGTGTGAATTTGCCAGCCAATACTAGAAAATACTAGAGCCATAAGTTCCCTCATGCCACCAATGAGTCCAAAAGAATTGAAGAGTTTCATTGGAAAGTTATCATACATCTGGTGCTTCATTCCTGGTTTAGTAGCTGTGACAGGCGTTTTTGACTCCTCTGCTAAAGAAAGGCAAACAATTGTGTGGAGCAAAGAGTGCCAAGAAGCGTATAGACAAGTACAACATTTGATCATCAAGTTGTCAACCATGAAGGCACCTATCCCAGGACTTCCACTCAAGCTCTATTTGGCTTCAACAAGTAGTATTGTAGGTGCTTTGCTTGCTCAAGACAACAATATTAGAGCCGAGACACGTTATCCAAAGATCGAACGATTGTGCCTTGCCCTTGTTTATGCCTCACAACGGCTACGCCATTATTTCCTTGCTCACAAGTCGTAGCTCATGGTGAAATCTGATCCAAGAAGGTACTTACTTACAAGACTTGCATTATCCGGTAGTTTGGCACACTGGCTATTACAACTATCTCGAGTTTGACATCACATGTATAACCCCGCTATCAAGGGACAAGTCGTGATTGATATGTTGGCCATGTTTCCTGAAATTGAAGACTCTTTCCAAAGAAGTTCCAGGAGAGTTGTTGAAAATGGTTAGAGCTGCTATGGAAGAGGAACCTTTAACTCTGTACTTTGATGGCTCTTCTACAAGTAATAAAGGAGGCGCAGGAGTGGTGCTCGTTAATCCCGAAGGACAAGCCACAACACTCATTCAAACTCAACTTCCCATGCAAAAATAATGTAGCAGAGTATGAAGCTTTCATCACAAGATTATCCACAGCCAAAGAAATGGACATATGGAAGATCAAAGTTATTGGGGATTCGAACTTGGTGCGAGCCGGTTGCAAGGTGATTTTGCAGAAAGATGTAGCCTTGGCCCCGTGTCGAACTACTGCAGAGAAGCTAATCGGCCTTTGAGCAAGTTGTCGAGCATATCCCGAGAATCACTAATAGGTATGCCGATGCCCTAGCCACTCGGATCAAAACACTTTCACCAAGGAACAACCCAATATCGTGAGTGATACGGAAGACATGCCCACGGTTGAAGCCACATCTCTAGAAGAGGTCTTTGGAAGAGGCGCCAGGAAGAAGGAGATTGGAGAAATTCTATCAAAGAAGAACTGGCTTCATTAAGTAAAGAGGGCAGCATCAAGAACTTGAAAGAATATGCAGTTATCTTAGGAGAACTATACAGCGTCTCCCTGGTGGTATCTTAGCCCGTTGCATTGGAGAGATTGAAGCACATAAGCGATCGCTGGAAGTGCACAATGTCTCTTGTGGTTTGGATCCCATAATCAGCTTGTACCGGTGCCTACAACACAAAGGCTATTATTGGCCCGAAATGAAGAAGCAAGCCGGTGAAGCTCAAGCCAACTGTCCTAAATGCTCCACCATGCCCTTAGTGGAGGAGGGCTCCATATTTAGCGTTCTTAATGGATAGCCAACTAATCCTGTGGACGCTTGCAAACTAAAGAAGACTGCGAGGAGGTATTTTGTAGATGGATTAATTCTCTCTACTACAAAGGATTCAATGGAGAACCGCTAAAGTGCCTAGGAGAATCAGAAGCACAACAAGTCATGCAGGAAATACACACTAGAGAATGTGGAGAACACCAGGGAAGGAAAAGACTCTACCGGCAGCTGCTGAGCTTAGGATACTATTGGCCTACCATGAAGAATGATGCTCACAACTTGATGAAAAAGTGTCATACATGCCAAATCTATGCCAACCTAAGACACAAGCCTCCAACGCTATTACAAGACATGCGCACCCCTTGGCCCTTCCATACTTGGGGGCTTGATTTGATTAGAACTATCCACCCACCTTCTGGCGACTACATATGGATCCTCACTGCCACAGAATACTTCACAAAATGGGTTGAAGCAGTTCCCCTTCGAAAGTCCACGGGAGCTGCAATCTCAAACTGTTGGAAATATGCCCTAAAAGCCAATCATATGATGTAATTTTTTTAAGGATATTTCATATATTAGACTTATGTTTAATTCTCTTAAAGGGCAAGTTTATTGTTTATTAGTAAATGTCTCATTAACAGCTACACATGGTTAAACAATAAGTCCAAGGGATGTGAGATAGAGAGAAAGTAATCTAAGGAAGTTAAATTCATAAGACCTTGACTCTATTATCCTCATACCCTAAATGTTCCTAGTCATAGGATTGTAAAATGGGCGCTAACAATCCGGAAAGACCAGTACTTGCTATGTCTTCTCGATTGAGAGGATGACTGGTCTCAAGTCATTCGTGTGGTGACACTAAGACAAGTATGTAGGTGCTCAATAGAGAATGAGTTCACTGAACGTGATCAAATGAGAGTTTCTTTTATGGAAATTTTACTTATATGTCAAACAACAAACTCCAATTTGCAATAATGAAAATTAGTCCTTAGACCTAAGGCACCATGGTTGTCTTATGGGAAGGTTGTGGATCTTTGATGATGCTATAAAGACGTGTTCTAATCACGGACGTGGTACAAGCATTGTTGGGGTTCTCGATTGACTCATAGAGACATGTGAGTGTACAACATGGAATCTCTATCTTTCAGTAAAAAAAGGCGAATGCTCGGAAGATATGATTAAGCAAATCTCTGATTAGAGTATTCGATATGACCTAGAAGGATGTTCTAGTCATACTAATACAAATCATATAATACGTGACAATCTCATTAGGGGCTTGACATGCACCATGCCCTAGTAATGAGATTAAGAGTATTGTAATAGGGAAGGACCATATTGCATTGTAATTCCAACTAAATAAGTTTTCTACTTATTCTACTTAGCTTGGATATCCATGACATACTGCTAGGTGTCACTCATGGATAGTGGAAGCCCCAAGGACTAATGATCCTAACTAATATGGAGAATTAAAAGACGGTTTTAATTCACAATCAATTACGAAAAGTTCAAATTGCCCACGGCCTTGCTAATTAGAACCTAGTGGATCGCACACCGTTAAACTTGAGTTATTTGAGAAACCGTTATAGAGATAATGAATTGAAGAGGTCAATTCAGCTTAGTTAATTGGTTAAGGCAAAATTAATTGTGGAATTAATTTAAACGATATGTGATGTCGTAATAGGCTTTAAAACGGGAATGTTGAATTCTAGGCTCATTGGGCTTTATCCTATTGGACATGGAGATTGGGTTGTATGACAACTTAAATGAAATAGAGCCCAAGAGGCCCAATTTAAGGGGATGGGCATTCGTATTTCCTAAGGTTGCTAGAGTCAACTTGTTGACTCAAGTAAAAGATGACTATCATCTTTTTTGAAGCCTAAGGTGTCATAAGTGAAAAACAAGAGAGGGAAAGAAAGCTCTAGTTTTCCAAAAACTCTCTCTACTCTTTCATACTACCTTAGTGAGGGATTACTAGCATCATCTTCTCACTAAGCTTATCTTATTTTTCTCAAGCTCTTGTTGGTGAAGAGACTTAGAGGTTACCTACTTTGGTGACTTTTGGAGAACCTCTCAAGTTGGAGTTTTTTGAAGGAGCCATTCAAGCTTCAACAACAAGGTCGAGATTTTGAAGGAGCAATTCAAGCTTTAACAACTTCGGTGGAATTCGATCACAGGGTTCAAAGCACGCACCAAGGGTAACTCCTCCTTCCAATCTTTTTAGAAGTATGTTCTAGGAAAATAATACAACTATCACTTGGCTTAAAAGATTCATGGAAAAGTTTTTCTTTTTGAACTCATAGATGTATGTTTAAGCTTCCGTTGCCATGATTTTATTTATCTATGTTGATGTTCAAATGAAACTCATGATTATCAAGAGCCAAGGTCAAGTGATAAGTTGTACCATTTTGGGTTTTTGTTTATGAATACGGGTCAAAAGTTCTTTGTTGTTATGTGTTGGGATGCCTTGATTGTTTATTTATTTGAAAAGTCTTGCATCTTTAAGTGTTATAAATGTTTTAAGAGAATGCATTAAAATTTGAACAAATGGGTATCAAAGGGTTTCAGCCATATTGAATTTTTTGGGGGTTTTGTGATGTTTCAATGCTAGCTTGAGCATTGTAAAATTTCTATGATGATAGCCATTTTAATCTCCATGAAATTTGACACTTGAAAAATATTATTTTTGTGTTCTGTGTGTTCTTGAGTTCATATGAATGTTCTTGTGAGTTCATAGGATGAATGCATGTGTTCTAGTTTTTGATCTATTTTGGTGGGATTAAGTTTCGAAATTGTGTTGTCTTGATTTGAATGAGGACATTGATCTTGGTTATCCAAGATTCCTTTTCCCTTTGTTCCCCTAGTCTAAGCATGCTCCTCTAGTTTTTAGCAAATTAGAATATCAAGACATAGGCATGCCTAGTGTGCCATTGGTCTTTAGGAATGTTTCCTTGATTGAAGAAATGTTCCCTTATCCCTCCTTCCTTTCCTAGGAACTTGTTTGCATGGGAGACCACACTCTTGGTCTTAGGAATGTTCCCTTGTCCCTTCTTCCTTTCCTATGAACTTGTTTGCATGGGAGATCACTCTTGGTCTTATAAAAGTTTCCTTAAAACTTGATATGGCATGCGTAACCCTTTTATGGGACACTCACATGCATGTCACACATTTCACATGGCCGGCCCCACCTTAGAATCCTCTTGGGTTCCTCATGCAATTATATTATTTGTTTTGGACTTCTAAGCAATTACTTTACTTTGTGGTTTGGTCCTTGAGTCTTTAATTAATTGCATACTTACCCCACATTTTGAACTAGGCCCATATACTAAAAACCCAAAATGTTTAAGTTTGCATTCTAAAGTTTAATTATTTTAATTTGATTAAAGTAGTTGAAAGGATGATTATGGACTAAGACCAAATTGCAATCGAACTATGTGAATGGCCGACTATCAATTTGATTGAACCATGGGATGTGATTAATTCATTTATTGGGCTTGTAATTAATAATGTTTAATTCTTTTGTTAAAAGAGGCTTGCATGTCTCTCTTTTTCTTTTCTTATGTAATTGTTAAAAGGCTTGCATGTCTTTGCTTTTCATATGATGTAAGTTAAAGGAGATGAAGTCCAAGGCTCAAGTTAGATGGGCCTCAAGCCCAATTAGGATTGCATGTTTAATTAGTTAAACGCGTAATTAAAATGAATCACCCTCCCTAGACCAAAATTCAACATTTGGCTCATGTTGGGTCAAATATTCAAATATTAAAGTCCATAATCATCCTAAGATAACTATATGTCCAAAATTCAAGAATGCAAAATTTTAATTAGTAGTAATAGATACTCCTTGATTTCTAAAACAAATAGTGGGAGTACCATATGCTACTAACAATTGGACCAATAGTTATGATATGACCAATTTTATTTTAATGAGATTGAAAAGAACGTTGTATGATGAGACCTAAAACTCCCTCAACCAATAATAATATTAAGTTGATAACAGAGAGGTATTTTGAATATCTTTTTGTGGCCTTCCACCATTGTGGGCCCTCATCAATTATAACCAATGCACCGTGCTTCACCCAAATATGGGGAACACAAAGTATATGTTTATTTTTGAAAAGGCTCATTTCAAAATATTTGATATTGTGAATGTAGACAACGAGTAAGGCCAATATTCTATTATGATGAGGTCTTGTTTGAACCCCTACACTCATGGGAATGGTGGGCATGACTTAACTAGAACAAATGGTACCTCGCGATAACATTTGGGGGTACACATTTGCTAGAGGCCAAAGTGATGGGTAATCACATCATGATGTGAATGGGTAAGAGTACTCTCTCTTCACCATTCAAGCAAACCCAAGATTCTATTATGATTTGGCAAGCTTGATGGTGGTGAGCCTCCCATCCTCACTAAGAGTTGAAACTAAAACTCTCGAATTCCATTTGAGGGATATGAAATTTGCCAAAAAATAGTGGGAGGTGCCATTTGATTTAAAAGACTCGAATCAATGGTTTTCTAAAAGCAATCTAATTTAAAATTTTGTATAATCTAATTTAAATTTATGTACATTATGTAGATGTGTCTGGAAACACGCTCGCCAAAATTCTTGACAACAATTGCCTTGAGGGGCACAATTTCTGAACGGATCCGAAATCTCAAGATCGTTTTGACCGGTGAGAAAATTGCATATGTGCTTGATAAGTTGTTCCCTCGTCAACCTCTTGGTGATAATGTCATCGAGGAGGAACGTGCTCAATATGTTAAGCACATACAAGATAACACACAAGCTAAATGCTACATCCTTGCTTCCATGAACTCGAGCTTCAAGCAACATGAGCACATGGATACTACGGGTGATATGATCCTTCATCTCGCAAGAGCGGTATGGTGAGGGTATGCGTAATGTATGGTTCATGATGTTTGTGAGCATGTGAAGACCAAGATGGTAAAGGGAGCGGCAACAACCAAAGATGGGTCAAGAAGATTGGACTCATCGAGCGCTTGGAGAACTTAGGAACTCCACCGGATGGGGAATTGACCCAAGACTTTATCCTTACATCCCTCTCAGACCAGTTCTCCCAAGACTTTATCCTTGCATCCTTTCTTCCCTTACCTTTGATGTACTTGACTTCGAGAAGCCTTGGCTTGTGTACAAGTTGGAAGAAGAATAACAACAGAGCAAAAGAAGACCCAACCTCGGTTGGAGATAGCGACTCATGAACTTCCTAAGATGGGGAATTGGCCCAAGACTTTATCCTTACATCCCTCTCGCATCAGCTTCTCCCAAGAATTTATCCTTGCATCCTTTCTTCCCTTACCTTTGATGTACTTGACTTCGAGAAGCCTTGGCTTATGTACAAGTTGGAAGAAGAATAACAAAGAACAGAGTAAAAGAAGACCCAACCTCGGTCGGAGATGCCTCGCTCATGAACTTCCCTCGGATAGGAGGGTTAGCCCATGACCCTCGATGCATTCCGGCAACGCCGTTGTCGATCCTCCCCATGCCGAGACCTCTCGCCTAAGCACCCTACCCTTCCCGAGGCCCACACGCGCACGCCCGAAACCAAGGTCTAAAATATCCATAATATCCCGATATTTTCATCAAAATTTCCGTGTTTTTGGACTACTGATATTTCCGATACCATCGATACTTTAGACATTGACCAATATACTTGCTTTCAACCATAGACCAAAATATCGATAATATCGAGGATATTATCGTCTTTTCGGGTCACAGATATTTTGGAACATATCCATACACATATCGTATCAATATCGATAATATCGACGAAATGTCGAGGAAATATCGATGTCTATAATTTCGCTCCGACTTCAGCAATATTTTGGCAAAATATCGGCATGATATCACTATAATATTGAAAATATCAATTTGCACATGAGAATAAGTTTACTTTTCAAGTTTCAACTTTCCAACTACTCTTTGCAATACACTTACTCTACGCATAGAGATGAAGAAGATAGTGAAAATTTTGAATCTCATAATAACTCTATGTGGTACTAAGTCATTCATGTATCTTACCATGCAATGTATAAAGTGTAAAATATTGTAGTAAATCATTATATATAAATGATTTGGAGTGTTTAATCTTCTTTCACTAATTACTACATATTTTCTACACTCAGTGTTTGTCAATTCGCTATATAATCAACTTAAATCAGTTAAACTCATCATGCAATGCATTTCCTTTCAATTTTTTGTGATAAACTAATAGATAATTGACTAAATAAACATCTTCCAAAGTTTCAATAAAAATTTCCAAGTTTTTCTTACAATTTCCATGGTTTTTATTCAATTTTTATCGATATCGATAATATCCAAATATTTTCATCAAAATTTTCGTGTTTTTGGACTATCGATATTTCCGATACCATCGATATTTTAGACCTTGCCTGGAACCTTATTATTGTCTTCCATGCACCCCGGGCAATGACTGTTCCCATGATGTTAAGAAAAGGAAGATCACTCAATGAAAGGAAAAATCCATCCGACACCAGAGAGGTTGCCCAGAGGAGAGGTTAATAGTTGAATGTTGGGCCAATAGAGAAATGAAAAGGTGGGCAAGGAAGGCTCAACTAGCTAGAAGGGCCGCCGCTCGTGAGTAGTGATCCAATGTTTGATCTTGTCAATGAGTAGTGATTCGATCTTTGATCTTGTCAATGAGTGGTGATTCGATCTTTGATCTTGTCAATGAGTAGTGATCCGTCCGATCTTTGATCTTGTCAATGGTTTGATCTTGTCCGGTGTTTTAATCAACACCACACTATATAGAATAACTTTAAAAAATACAAAAAGAAAACACCTCAATGCAAATTTCGATTAATATAAAACCAAGACCTAATCATAAATTAGAATAAGAAAACAAGTAGAACTAAAACATAGCTCACAAAATCACAAAGTACGAAGTACAAACTAACAAAAAATACCAGTACCAACAAATTCTATTCCACTCAAGAATATAATAAAAAACTAATCAACTCAAGAGGTACAAAGTATCAACTAACCCAAATATAATGACCATTAAAACTCACGAACAAGCCCACAGTAAACAAATTCTAATCCGCACTCTAGAATGGAATAAAAAATCTAAGTGCCAGTTTGGCATTGCTTATTTGGGATAATAAGTGATTTTTTAAAAATTTTGGGAAGCCCAACCCGTTTGGTAAACTATGAGAAAATCACTTATTATTAAAAATAGCTGTGAGAGAAAGCTATAAGGGAAAGCAGCTAATGAGATGCTTTCATTTTCTGATTATGCAGGAATCAGTTTTGAAGAGGCGTTGGGTTTAATGATTATGCGAGAATTATTTTTCTGATTATGTGGGAATTAGTACCAACAACACTTTTAACAAAAAATTTACCAAACGCCAAACTGCTTTCTCTCACAGCTGATTTTTCTCACAGCAAATCTAACAGCGATTATTTTCACAGCACAGCAATGCCAAACTGGCCCTAAATAAATTAATCAACAAAATAGTTACATAGTATCAACCAACTCAAATATAACAACAAATTCGAAAAATCTACAAAATTGCATAATCAACACCACACTAAATAAAAGAACCTTAACAAATTCAAAAAGTACACAACTCAATGGGAATTCCCATTCATCTAAAAGTAAGACTTAATCATTAATTAGAAATTCATAACAAAAAGAAAAACTAAAACATTAAAACTCACCCAAAAAAAACCCCCACTACCAACAAATTTTAATCTACTCACTCAAAGAGGTACATAGTATCAACCAACTCAAAATTGCTTAATAAACACCTCACTACACAAAAGGACCTTACATAATTAAAACATAACACACCTCAATGGTTGATCAAACTCCGATTCATCTAAAAAAAAGATCTAATAAAAATTTAGGAACTTGAAACAAGTAGAACTAAAATATACCTCAAACAATCACGAAGACAAACAAAACCATTAAAACTCAAGAAAAACCACACTGTCAACAAATTCTAATCCGCACTCTAGAACATAATAAAAAATCTAAAAAAAATAAACTCAATGGTTACATAATATCAACCAACTCAAATATAACAACACATTCAAAAATTCTACAAAATTGTATAATCAACACCACACTATATAAAAGAACCTTAAAAAATTCAAAAAGAACACACCTCAATGCCAATTCCGATTCATCTAAAACCAAGACCTGATAATTAATTAAAAATTCATAACAAGTAGAACAAAAACATAGCACAAACAATCAAGAAGACAAATGAAAACACTAAACCTCACAACAACAAAAAAAACCTCACTACCAATAAATTCTAATCCACAGTCACTCAAGGGTACAAAGTATCAACCAACTCAAATATAATGACACATTTGACAATTCTACAAAATTGCATAATAAACACTTACACAAAAGAACCATAAAAGGTATTAAAAAAAGAAAAAAAAAGAACACACCTCAATGGTTGAACCAAATCTGATTCTTCTAAAAACAAGATCTAATAATAAATTAGGAATTCATAACAAGTAAAACTAAAACATAACTCAAACAATCACGGAGAAAAACAAAACCATTAAAACTCAAAAACAACCACAGTACCAACAAATTCTAAAACACTCTAGAATATTAAAAAATCTATAAAAATAATCAACCCAAGAGGTAAATAGTATCAACCAACTCAAATCAAATGAAAATTTTGAAGATTCTACAAAATTGCAAATAAACACCTCAGTATACAAAATAACCTTGACAAATTAAAAAAATAACACACCTCAACGGCCGAACCAACTCCTATTAATCTCAAACAAAACCAAAAACCATTAAAACTCACGAAAAATCCCACCGTCAACAAATTATAATCCACACTATAGAATATAATAAAAATCTAAAAAATAATAATAATAATCAACTGAATAGTTACAAATAATCAACCAACTCAAATATAACAACACATACGAAAATTCTATAAAATTTTATAATCAACACCACACTATATAGAAGAACTATAAAAAATACAAAAACACACATCAATGCCAATTTCGATTCATCTAAAAACAACACTAATCATAAAATAAAATGAAAAAACAAGTAGAACTAAAACATAGCTCAAAAAAGCACGAAGAAAAATAAAGGCATTAAAACTCACCAAAAACACCACTACCAACAAATTCTAATCCACTCCGATTCCGATTCATCTAAAAACAAGATCTAATAATAAATTAGTAACTCAAAACAAGTAGAACTAAACCAAAACCATCACGAAAAAAACAAAACCATTAAAACTCATATAAAAAAACCCCATTACCAACGAATTCTAATACACTCTAGAATATAATAAAAATCTATAAAAATAATCAACCTATGAGGTGCATAGTATCAACCAACTCAAATAAAATGACCCATTCGAAGATTCTACAAAATTGCATAATAAACACCTCCGTATACAAAATAACCTTGACAAATTAAAAAAAATAACACACCTCAACAGCCTAAGCAACTCCAATTAATCTCAAACAAAACCGAAACCATTAAAACTCACGAAAAACCCCACTGCCAACAAATTCTAATCCACACTCTAGAACATACTAAATTATCTAAAAAATAATCAACTCAATAGTTACATAGTATAAACCAACTCAAATATAACACCACATTCGAAAATTCTACAAAATTATATAATCAACACCACACCATATAAAAAAACCATAACAAATTTAAAAGAACACACCTCAACGGCAATTTCGATTCTTCTAAAAACAAGACCAAATCATTAATTAAAATTCATAACAAGTACATCAAAAACAAAGCACAAACAATTACGAAGAAAAATGAAAACATTAAACCTCACAAAAAAACCCTACTACCAACAAAAACTAACCACCAGTCACTCAAGAGGGACATGGTATCAACCAACTCAATATAATGACACGTTCAAAGGTTCTACAAAATTGCATAATAACCAACAAAACCATTAAAACTCACAAAAAACCCCACTACCAAAAAATTCTAATCCACACTACAAAATATAATAAAAATCTAAAAATAATAATAATCGACTGAATAGTTACATAGTATAAACCAACTCAAATATAACAACACATACGAAAATTCTACAAAATTATATAATCAACACCACACTATATGGAAGAACTATAAAAATACAAAAAAACACACCTCAATGCCAATTTCGATTCATCAAAAACCAAGAACTAATCATAAATTAAAATGAAAAAACAAGTAGAACTAAAACATAGCTCAAAAAATCACGAAGAAAAATAAAGGCATTAAAACTCACCAAAAACACCACTACCAACCAATTCTAATCCACTGCGATTCCGATTCATCTAAAAACAAGATCTAATAATAAATTAGTAACTCAAAACAAGTAGAACTAAATCAAAACTCAAAAAGAAAAACAAAACCATTAAAACTCATATAAAAAAATCATATTACCAACAAATTCTAATACACACTAGAACATAATAAAAATCTATAAAAATAATCAACCTATGAGATACATAGCACCAACCAACTCAAATAAAATGACCAATTCGAATATTCTACAATATTGCATAATAAACACCTCTGTATACAAAATAACCTTGACCAATTAAAAAAATAACACACCTCAACGGCCGAACCTACTCCGATTAATCTCAAACAAAACCAAAACCATTAAAACTCACGAAAAACCCCACTGTCAAAAAATTCTAATCCACACTCTAGAACAGACTAAATTATTAAAAAATAATCAACTCAATAGTTACATAGCATAAACCAACTCAAATATAACAACACATTCGAAAATTCTACAAAATTATATAAACAACACCACGCCATATAAAAGAACCTTAACAAATTTAAAAAGAACACACCTCAACGGCAATTCTAACTCTTCTAAAAACTAGACCAAATCATTAATTAAAAATTCATAACAAGTACAACAAAAGCACGGCTCAAACAATTACGAAGAAAAATGAGAACATTGAAGCTCACAAAAAAGAACCTACTACCAACAAATTCTAACCAACAGTCACTCAAGACGGACATAGTATCAACCAACTCAAATATAATGACACATTCGAAGGTTCTACAAAATTGCATAACAAACACCTCACTACACAAAAGAACCTTATAGAACTAAAAAAGAACACACATCAATGGCTGAACCAACTCCAATTCATCTAAAAATATGACCTAATGATTAATTAGAAATTCATAACAAGTAGAAATGAAACATAGCTCAAACAATCATGAAGAAAAACAAAACCATTAAAGCTCACACAAAAAAACCCCACGGCCAAAAAATTCTAATCCACACTAGAATATAATAAAAATCTATAATAAAAAAATAATCAACTGAATAGTTACATAGTATCAACTAACTCAAATATAACAACACATACGAAAATTCCACAAAATTATATAATCAACACCACACTATATAGAAGAACTATAAAAAATACAAAAAGATCACACCTCAATGCCAATTTCGATTCATCTAAAACCAAGAACAAATCATAAATTAAAATGAAAAAACAAGTAGAACTAAAACATAGCTCAAAAAATCACGAAGAAAAATAAAGGCATTAAAACTCACTAAAAACACCACTACCAACAAATTCTAATCCACTCCGATTCCGATTCATCTAAAAACAAGATCTAATAATAAATTAGTAACTCAAAACAAGTAGAACTAAACCAAAACCATCACGAAGAAAAACAAAACCATTAGAACTCATATAAAAAAAAACCTCATTACCAACAAATTCTAATACACTCTAGAATATAATAAAAATCTATAAAAATAATCAACCTATGAGGTATAGTATCAACCAACTCAAATAAAATGACTTATTCGAAGATTCTACAATATTGCATAATAAACACCTCTGTATACAAAATAACCTAGACAAATTAAAAAAATAACACACCTCAACAGCTGAACCAACTCTGATTAATCTCAAACAAACCCAAAACCATTAAAACTCGCGAAAAACCTCACTGTTGACAAATTCTAATCCACACTCTAGAACAGACTAAATTATCTAAAAAATAATCAACTCAATAGTTACATAGGATAAACCAACTCAAATATAACACCGCATTTGAAAATTCTACAAAATTATATAATCAACACCACACCATATAAAAGAACCTTAACAAATTTAAAAAGAACACACCTCAACGGCAATTCTGATTCTTCTAAAAACAAGACCAAATCCTTAACTAAAAATTCATAACAAGTACAACAAAAAACAAGGCTCAAACAATTAAGAAGAAAAATGAAAACATTAAACCTCAAAAAAAACACCATATTACCAATAAATTCTAACCAACAGTCACTCAAGAGAGACATAGTATCAACCAACTCAAATATAATGACACATTCGAAGGTTCTACAAAATTGCATAATAAACACCTCATTACACAAAAGAACCTTATAAAATTAAAAAAGAACACACATCAATGGCTGAACCAACTCCGATTCATCTAAAAATATGACCTAATGATTAATTAGAAATTCATAACAAGTAGAAATGAAACATAGCTCAAACAATCACGAAGAAAAACAAAACCATTAAAACTTACACAAAAATCCCACGGCCAAAAATTCTAATCCACGCTATAGAATATAATAAAAATCTATAAATAAATAAAAATAATCAACTGAATAGTTATATAGTATCAACCAACTCAAATATAACAACACTATATAGAACTATAAAAAATACAAAAAGAACACACCTCAATGCCTATTTCGATACATCTAAAACCAAGAACTAATCATAAATTAAAATGAAAAAACAAGTAGAACTAAAACATAGCTCAAAAAATCACGAAGAAAAATAAAGGCATTAAAACTCACCAAAAACACCACTACCAACAAATTCTAATCCACTCCGATTCCGATTCATTTAAAAACAAGATCTAATAATAAATTAGTAACTCAACAAGTACAACTAAACCAAAACCAACACGAAGAAAAACAAAACCATTAAAACTCATATAAAAAAACCCCATTACCAACAAATTCTAATACGCTCTAGAATATAATAAAAATCTATAAAAATAATCAACCTATGAGGTATAGTATCAACCAACGCAAATAAAATGACTCATTCGAGATTCTACAATATTGCATAATAAACACCTCTGTATACAAAATAACCTTGACAAATTAAAAAAATAACACACCTCAACGGCCAAACCAACTCCGATTAATCTCAAACAAAACCAAAACCATTAAAACTCACGAAAAACCCCATTGTCAACAAATTCTAATCCACACTCTAGAACAAACTAAAATATCTAAAAAATAATCAACTCAATAGTTGCATAGTATAAACCAACTCAAATATAACACCACATTCGAAAATTCTACAAAATTATATAATCAACACCACACCATATAAAAGAACCTTAACAAATTTAAAAAGAACACACCTCAACGGCAATTCTGATTATTCTAAAAACAAGACCAAATCATTAATTAAAAATTCATAAGAAGTACAACAAAAACACGGCTCAAACAATTACGAAAAAAAATGAAAACATTAAACCTCACAAAAAAAACCCTACTACCAACAAATTCTAACCAACAATCACTCAAGAGGGACATAGTATCAACCAACTCAAATATAATGACACATTTGAAGATTCTACAAAATTGCATAATAAACACCTCATTACACAAAAGAACCTTATAGAATTAAAAAGAACACACATCAATGGTCGAACCAACTCCGATTCATCTAAAAATATGACCTAATGATTAATTAGAAATTCATAACAAGTAGAAATGAAACATAGCTCAAACGATCACGAAGAAAAACAAAACCATTAAAACTCACACAAAAAAACCTCACTTCCAAAAAATTCTAATACACACTATAGAATATAATAAAAATCTAAAAAATAATAATAATCAACTAAATAATTACATAGTGTCAACCAACTCAAATATAACAACACATACGAAAATTCTACAAAATTATATAATCAACACCACACTATATAGAAGAACTATAAAAAATACAAAAATAACACACCTCAATGCCAATTTTGATTCATCTAAAACCAAGAACTAATCATAAATTAAAATGAAAAAACAAGTAGAACTTAAACATAGCTCAAAAAGTCACGAAGGGCCTTTCGAGTTTAATGGATTTAGGGACATGCATTTTCTTTCCGATGGGACCATTTTATTACGAAGGGACTTTTTAAGGTTCATGGAATTAGGGCCAATCCATTTTCTTTCCGAAGGGACTATGGATTACAGGACATCCCCATTTTTTTCCGAATGGACATTTCTTACTTCTTCAAGGAATTTCATGCATTTTCTTTCCGAAGAGACCTTTCGACTTTCTTGGGTTCACGGAGATTCTTTTTCTTTCCGAAGCGTCTACAGATTTAAGGACATCCATTTTCTTTCAAAAGGGACTATGGATTCAAAGACATCCATTTTCTTTCCAAAGAGACTTTCGTGTTTCAAGGATTCAAGAACATGCACTTTCTTTCCGAAGGGACTACGTATTCGAGGACATTCATTTTCTTTCCACATTGAACATTTTCTTTTCGAATGGACAATGGATTTAGGAATATCCATTTTCTTTCCGAATGGACTATGGATTCAAGGACATCCATTTTCTTCCCAAGAGACTTTCAACTTTAATGGATTTAGGGACATGCAATTTCTTTATGATGGGACCATTTTCTTTTCGAAGGGATATCCATTTTCTTTCCAAGAGACTTTCGAGTTTCATGGATTCAGGGACATCCATTTTCTTTCCGAATGGACTATGGATTCAGGGACATCCACCCATTTTCTTTCCGTATGGACTATGGATTCAGGGACATCCACTTTCTTTCCGAAGGAAACATTTCCTTTTCGAAGGTACTATGGATTTGAGAACATCTATTTTCTTTCCGAAGGGACTATGGATTCAGGGACATCCACTTTCTTCCCAAAGGGACTTTTGAGTTTCATGGATTTTAGGAACATGCACTTTCTTTCCGAAGTGACCATTTTCTTTCTGAAAGTATCTGAAGGGACTCTAGATTCAGGGGCATCCATTTTCTTTCCGAAGGGACTATGAATTCAAGGGCATCCATTTTCTTTCCAAAGAGACTTTCGAGTTTCATGGATTTTGGAACATGCACTTTCTTTCCGAAGGGAATATGGATTCAGTGACATCCATTTTCTTTTAGAAAGGACTAGATTTAGGAACATCCATTTTCTTTCCGAGGGGACCACGGATTCAGGGACATCCACTTTCTTCCCGAATGAACTTTCAAGTTTCATGGATTTAGGGACATGCACTTTCTTTCTGAAGGGGCCATTTTTTTCCGGAGGGACTATGGATTTAAGGGCATCTACTTTCTTCCCGAAGGGACTTTCGAGTTTCATGGATATAGGTAAATGCACTTTCTTTCCGAAGGGGCCATTTTCTTTCTGGCGGGACTATGGATTTATGGACATCCATTTTCCTTCCGAATGGACTACAAATGCAAGGACATCCATTTTCTTTCCGAAGAGACTTTCGAATTTCATGGATTCAAGGACATGCACTTTCTTTCCGAATGGACTATGGATTCAATGACATCAATTTTGTTTACGAATGGACTATGGATTCAGGGTCATCTATTTTCTTTCTGCATGTACCATTTTCTTTTTGAAGGGTCTATGGATTTACGAACATCCATTTTCTTTATGAAATGACTATGGATTCAAGGACATCCATTTTCTTTCCAAAGGAACTTTCAAGATTCATGGATTTAGCGACATGCACTTTATTTCCAAATGGACTATAGATTTAGGGACATCAATTTTCTTTCCGAAGGGCCTATGGATTCAGGGACATCCATTTTCTTTCCAAAGAGACTTTCGAGTTTCACGAATTCGAGGACATGCATTTTCTTTTAAAGGGCCTATGGATTCAGTGGACATCCATTTTCTTTCCAAAGAGACTTTCGAGTTTCACGGATTCAAGGACATGCATTTTCTTTTTGAAGGGACTATGGATTCAGGGACATCCATTTTCTTTCCGAATGGACTATGGATTCAGGGACATCCATTTTCTTTCCGAATGGAACATTATCTTTTCGAAGGTACTATGGATTCGGAAGATCCTTTTTCTTTGCTAAGGGACTATAGATTCAAGGACATCCATTTTGTTTCTGAATGTACTATGGATTTAGGGACATCCATTTTATTTTCAGAAGAAAATTTCGAGTTTCATGGATTCAGGGACATGCACTTTGTTTACGAAGGGGCTATGGATTCAAGGACATCCATTTTCCTTCCGAATGGACTATGGATTCATGGAAATCCATTTTCTTTCAAAATGGAACATTCTCTTTTCAAAGCGACTACAGATATAGTCCATTTTCTTTCCAAATGGACTATGGATTCGGGGACATCCATTTTCCTCCCGAAAGGACTATTGAGTTTCAAGGATTTAGGGACAAGCACTTTCTTTCCAAAGTGACCCTTTTCTATCCGAAAGCATTACAGATTTAGGGACATCCATTTTCTTTCCAAAGGGAATATGGATTCATGGGCATCCATTCTCTTTCCGAAGAGACTTTCGAGTTTCATGGATTTTGGGACATGCACTTTCTTTCCGAAGGGAATATGGATTCAGTGACATCAATTTTCTTTTCGAATGGACTATGGATTTAGGAACATCCATTTTCTTTCTGAGGGGACCACGAATTCAGGGACATCCACTTTCTTCCCGAAGGGACTTTCGAGTTTCATGGATTTAGGGACACGCACTTTCTTTCCGAATGGGCCATTTTTTTTCTTGACGGACTATGGATTTAGGGGCATCTACTTTCTTCCCGAATGGGCTTTCGAGTTTCATGGATATAGGGACATGCACTTTCTTTCCGAATGGGCCATTGTTTTCTTGACGGACTATGGATTTAGGGACATCTACTTTCTTCCCGAAGGACTTTCGAGTTTCATGGATTTAGCGACATGCACTTTCTTTCCGAAGAGGCCATTTTCTTTCTAGCGGGACCATGGATTTATGGACATCCATTTTCTTTCCGAAGAGACTTTCGAATTTCAGCGATTCAGGGACATGCACTTTCTTTCCAAATGTACTATGGATTCAGGACATCAATTTTCTTTACGAATGGACTATGGATTCAGGATCATCTATTTTCTTTCTGCATGGAACATTTTCTTTTTGAAGGGTCTATGGATTTACGAACATCCATTTTCTTTATGAAGGGACTATGGATTCAAGGACATCCATTTTCTTTCCGAATGAACTTTCAAGTTTCATGGATTTAGCGACATGCACTTTCTTTCCAAATGGACTATAGATCAATATTCTTTCCGAAGGGCCTATGGATTCAGGGACATCCATTTTCTTACCAAAGAGACTTTCGAGTTTCATGGATTTAGGGACATACATTTTCTTTCCGAAGGGACTGGATTCAAGGACATCCATTTTCTTTCCGAAGGGACTGGATTCAGGGACATCCATTTTCTTCCGAAGGTACTATGGATTAGGAACATCCCTTTCTAGCCTAAGGGGCTATGGATTCAGGGACATCCATTTTTTTCCTAAGGGACTTTCGAGTTTAAAAGATTTAAGGACATCCACTTTCTTTCCGAATACACCATTTTATTTCCGTATGTACTATGGATTTAGGGACATCCATTTTCGTTCCGAAGAAAATTTCGAGTGTCATGGATTTAAGGACATGCACTTTCTTTCCGAAGGGACTGGATTCAAGGACATCTATTTTCTTTCTGAATGGACTATGGATTCATGGACATCCATTTTCTTTCAGAATTGAACATTTTCTTTTCGAAGTGACTACGGATTTAGTCCATTTTCTTTCCGAATGGACTATAGATTCAGGGACATCCATTTTCTTCCCTAAGGCACTATTGAGTTTCAAGGATTTAGGTAAATGCACTTTCTTTTTGAATGGAACATTTTCTTTCTGAATGAACTATGGATTTAGGGACATCCATTTTCTTTCCGAAGGGACTATGGATTCAAGGACATCCATTTCTTTCTGAAGATACTTTCGAGTTTCATGGATTCAAGAACATGCACTTTCTTTCCGATGGTTCTATGGATTCAGGGACATCCATTTTCTTTCCGAATGGAACATTTTCTTTTTTAAAGGACTATGGATTTATGAACATGCATTTTCATTCTAAAGGGACTATGAATACAAAGACATCCATTTTCTTTTCGAATGGACTTTCGAGTTTCATGGATTTGGAGACATGCACTTTATTTACAAAGGGACTATAGATGCAGGGGCATCCATTTTCTTTCGAAGGGACTATGGATTCAGTGGAAATCCATTTTCTTTCCGAAGAGACGCTCGAGTTTCATTGATTTAGGGACACGCACTTTCTTTCCGAATGGACTATGGATTTAAGGACATCCATTTTGTTTCCAAAGGACTATGGATTCACGGTCATCCATTTTTCTTTCTAAAGAGACTTTCGAGTTTCATAGATTCAGGGACATGCACTTTCTTTTCGAAATGACTATGGATTCAATGACATCCATTTTCTTTCCAAAGGGTTAAGGGACATCCATTTTCTTTCCAAATGGAACATTTTCTTTTCGAAGAGACTATGGATTTAGGAATATCCATTTCCTTTCCGAATGGATTATGGATTCAAGGACATCCATTTTCTTCCCTATGGACTTTCGAGTTTAATGGATTTAGGGACATGCAATTTCTTCCCGGTGGAACCATTTTCTTTTCAAGGCGCAACGGATTTAGCAACATTCATTTTCTTTCCGAAAGGAGATCCATTTTCTTTCCAAAGAGACTTCCAAGTTTCATGGATTCAGGGACATGCACTTTCTTTCCGAAGGGACTATGGATTTAAGGACATCCATTTTCTTTCTTAATGGACTACGGATTCAGAGACATCCATTTTCTTTTCAAAGGGAACATTTTCTTTTCGAAAGGGCTATGTATTTAAGAATATTCATTTTCTTTTTGAAGCGGCTATGGATTCAGAGACATCCATTTTCTTTCCGAATGATCTTTCTAGTTTCTTGGATTTAGGGACATGGACTTCATTTCCAAAGGGACTATGGATTTAGAGACATCCATTTCTTTACGAAGGGATTATTGAGTCAGGGACATCCATTTTCTTTCCGAAGAGACTTTCGAGTTTCATGGATTCAGGGACATGGACTATCTTTCCAAAGGGACTATGGATTCAAGGACAACCACTTTCTTTCCGAATGGACTATGGATTCAGGGACATCCACTTTCTTTCCAAATGGAACATTTTCTTTCCGAAGGGCCTATGGATTCAAGTACATCCAATTTCTTTCTGAAGGGATTTCGTGTTTCATGGATTTAGGGACATGGACTTTCTTTTCGAAGAGACTATGCATTCAGGGACATTCATTTTCTTTCCTAAGAGACTTTCAAGTTTCATGGATTTAAAGACATTCACTTTCTTTCCGAAGGGACTGTGGATTTAGGGACATCCATTTTCTTTCTGAAAGGACTAGATTCAAGGACATCCATTTTCTTTCCGAATGAACTTTTCTGAATGGACTTTGGATTAAGGGACATCCTTTTTTTTCCGAAGGGACTTTTCTTACATCTTTGGGGAGTTTCATGCATTTTCTTCCGGAGAGACTTTTCAAGTTTCGTGGGTTCACGAACATCCATTTTCTTTCCGAATGTACTATGGATTTAGGGACATCAATTTTCTTTCCAAATGGACTAAGGATTCTGGGACATCCAGTTTATTTCCTAACGGAACATTTTCTTTCTAAATGGGCTATGGATTTAGAGACATCTATTTTCTTTTTGAAGGAGCTATGGATTCAGAGACATCCATTTTCTTTCCGAATGGTCTTTCAAGTTTTATGGATTTATGGACATCTACTTTCTTTCCGAAGGGACTATGGACTTAGCGACATCCATTTTCTTTTGAAGGGACTATGAAGTCAGGTACATCCATTTTCTTTTCGAAGAGACTTTTGAGTTTCATGGATTTAGGGACACACACTTCCTTTCCGAAGGGACAATGGATTCAGGGACATCCACTTTCTTTCTGAATGAACTACGAATTCAGGGACATCCATTTTCTTTCTGAATGGAACATTTTCTTTCCAAATGGGCTATGGATTTAGGGACATCAAATTTCTTGACGAAGCGGATTTTGTGTTTCATGGATTTAGGAACATGGACTTTCTTTTCGAATGGACTATGGATTCAAGGACATCAATTTTCTTTCCGAATGGACTTTTCGACTTTCATAGATTCATGGACATCCATTTTCTTTGCTAAGAGTCTATCGATTCAGGGACATCCATTTTCTTTGGTAAGAGACTATGGATTCATGGACGTTCATTTTCTTTCCAAAGGGACTTTCAAGTTTAAGGGATTTAGGGACAATTCATTTTCCTTCAAAATGGACTTTCCTTCCGGGAGTTTCATGCATTTTCATTTTGAAGGGACTTTTCCAATGGGAGAGTGAATTAAGGGACATCCTCTCCTTTTTTCCCAAAGGGGCTTTTGTTCCATCGTCAGTAGTTTCATGCATTTTCTTTCCTGATGGACTTTTCGAGTTCCAAGGATTCACGGAATGGGACACTAGTAGCAGTGGACCAATACCCAATACTTATCTTACTTACTATAGAAATTAGAAATTCACTTCTTAGATAAAGTAAGAAATTGTGTTATCTACCAACCTCGCTTTAGCAAAGATCACCACCAAAGTTGCTTTCCTGTGCTAAGTGTGAGTGGCGTACATGAACATCCCATATAATAACGGAAAAACCAAATTAAAGAACTCTTGATTACCAAATGCTTTTATAACCTAAAAACAAATTCATGCAAGAAAACTTCGTTACAAGACATTTCAAAATAAGTCAAATTTCAAGTCAAGCATTATGATGGCAAATCGAATGTATGCAAATAAAAGCATAACGTATTCCAAAAGCCTATAAAATAGTAAAACAAGTAACATGAATCGAAGCATAGATTGCATGGTAATGCCCAAGATAATCAACAAGTATATTGTAGATTGACATTTGCACTCTCGTCATCTAGATTTCAATACAGTAGTTTCTAACTTCTAAACCTGGACTCTATACAATTAACTAGTTTGACAAGAATGTTAATGATCCATCAAAGGATGATCATATTTGAATGGTTTGATTGATGGGAGGAAAATCAATCAGAATTTAAATGCATCAGCAACCTAGGCATCCTATTTCTTTCGAAAATTTAACCAAAAGAAAATTGTCTAAAATTCTTACAATCTAGCCTATATGGATTACAATACTTTATTCTTCCTTTTAAAATCTTTCATCTCTCCCACCTTGTCCGAAAAATAATATTATTTATATTTACCCATCCAACAATCCAAAAATAGCCCAACCACATTACTATTCACAATACCCACGTAATCAACAACCATCAACAAATAGAAGGAGATAGAACCGTAAGCGGTGGACCGATACCCAATACTTATCTAACTTACTATAGAAATTAGAAATTAACTTCTTAGATAAAAGTAAGAAATAGTGTTATCTACCAACCTGCTTTAGCGGATCACCAGCCAAAGTTGCTTTCCTGCATCGAGTGTGAGTGGCGGACATGAACATCCCATATAATAACGGAAAAACCAAATTAAAGAACTCTTGATTACCAAAGGCTTTTACAACCTAAAAACAAATTCATGCAGAAAAACTTTGTTACAAGACATTTCAAAATAAGTCAAATTTCAAGTCAAGCATTATGATGGCAATCGAATGTAGTACAAATAAAAGCATAATGTATTCCAAAAGCCTATAAAATAGTCAAACAAGTAAACATGAATCGAAGCAAAGATTGCATGGTAATGCCCAGGACAATCAACAAGACGCACATCGTAGATTGACATTTGCACTCTCGTCATCTAGATTTCAATAAAGTAGTTTCTAACTTCTGAACCTAGACTCTATACAATGAACTAGTTTGACAAGAATGTTAATGATCCATCAAGGGATGATCATATTTGAATGGTTTGATTGATGGGAGGAAAATCAATCAGAATTTAAATGCATCAAGAACCTAGGCATCCTATTTCTTTCGAAAATTTAACCAAAAGAAAACTGTCTAAAATTCTTACAATCTAGCCTATATGGATTGCAACACTTTATTCTTCCTTTTAAAATCTTTCATGTCTCCCACCTTGTCTTGAAAAATAATATTATTTATATTTACCCATCCAACAATCCAAAAATAGCCCAACCACATTATTAATCACAATACCCACGTAATCAACAACCATCAACAAATAGAAGGCGATAGAACCATAAACAGTGGACCGATACCCAATACTTATCTGACTTACTATAGAAATTAGAAATTAACTTCTTAGATAAAAGTAAGAAATAGTGGTATCTACCAACCTGCTTTAGCAGCATCACCAGCCAAAGTTGCTTTCCTAGACTGAGTGTGAGTGGCAGACATGAACAGCCCATATAATAACGATGACTATTAGAAATTAACACACTAAGAATACTCTCCAGAATATGACCTACAACAATGACTACAGTTAATATTGAAAAGAGATAGCGCATACCTTCTTTTTAATTGCCCATGATGATCATCCAATGCCCACACAAATGAACGAAACAATTTCTGCCAAGTACAACTAGAGGGCTACCCTATCACTACTTGTATGCTCTTCCCACAACTCTTCAAACACGCCAGAAACAAACTTGTCATCCTCGAATCTGCATATGAACCATTAGATACCTTACATATGTCTTGCATCATGTGACAGTATTAAGTATACTACAATAAGTGCAAAATGGAAACTTCAATACCTTATATCCAATTTAGTATCAGCTGCCCCAAGCATCCAAATAAAATGACTTGGACAATGTTGCAAATCAAATAAAGAAGTCGCCCATCTCATTACACAGAATCGTACTTCACTTTGTTCCTGGTGAGCATTGAGCACCACGTAAACAGGCTTCCATTAGGAAATTAATTTATGAAACCCAAATTAAATAATAGATTCAAATCCCATAAAGGTAGAAAAGGGATAAATAAAAGAAAACTAGTGCCGCCAATACTCTAAAAAAGGCAAAAGTATGACACCGCTTGAGAATTTTTCGGCAAAAGTGTCCCCAGATCCTTTAGAATTGTTGATGGAGCTCCCTAAAGGCAAATAATAATCGGTATCAATAATTTGAATATATAGAACTGGTAATTAGAACAAAGGAGAGAGTGACAAAACTGGGAAAGAAAAAATCTAGAAAAGCTTAAGTATTATATCTATATTAGAACCAAAACAATTTTGAAGAAAAACACAAATAAAAGAGAATATCGCTCCAATATTCGCAACATTTTGACAACACTGACAGCAAGTGTCAACAAAAGTTCGGTCCAGTCTATGGTCCTTTTTCTACTGGTTTGAACAAACATTGACATTTGCGTTGCTGCGACATGGTGGGATTCCAATCTGGTGATTAGAGGTTCATGTAAAAGCACTTGGAAAAACATTTCACGGGGAATGAGAATGTACTTGTTCAATTTGCAATGGACATTCCATGATGCCTTGGTAGCCTATGCAACCTTGGAAAAGCATTTTCCAATGAATTTTCCCCGTATCCAAATTTCAGACAATATTGGAAAAGAATTTCTCGGGGCCCAAAAGAAAGAGACGTCAGCCAATATCTCACGCACGTATATGTTTTGACATTAGACCTAGAGGATTTTCACGTCAGAAAGATAGAGAGAAGTTTTTCACGCCAGGGAAGCAGAGGAGAAAAGCTGACAGCATAGCCTGCAACTTCAAGGGTCTTTCTTCTCTAGTTTTTAGTTTTCCTTCTTCCTTATGGGCACTAAAACTTCAAATATGATGTGCAACTAAGTTTACATTCTAAGGTTTCGATGTAGCCCTAGTATGAATATTCTAAGGTTTTAGTTATTTGATTTCCAGATTTCAGATTATGTGTTTGAGTTCTTATTCACTGTTTTAATATGCTTAATTTCAAATGCTTGTGATTGATCACCATTAGTATTTGTTTATGAGTTATCTGATGCAGGATTGGAGTAGATACCATACTTCATCTTAATACTTGCTATGTGAAAGAAATGTGTGAATTTCTATGCAGATACCATGTCTAGAATTTACATGATCATTGTGTTCTTCTGTTTTTAAAGGGTTTCTGATTTGCTGATCTACATTGGATACCATAACTAGGTTGCATGTTAGAAATACTTGATTAAAACCAAATACCACGGATAATCATACTGAGATAGAATTGATCCTCAATGCACATATGATAATTTGGTGATAAAGAGCTAAGAACTGGAATAGGATTACTAGTGGTGAAATCGGATCCTTAGTTCTCTCTTGATTTTCAGAAACTTCAACTCTTTGCTTCTTCTTTGTTTTATCGTGAATTTAATTCTAAAGATTACAACTCTACACTTTTAATTTTTGTTTGTTTTATGGCTTTTAAATATTTCTTTCATCAAAATCAGATTTGTCAGAATTAACAAGTGTTAGGATTTAACTTGAGTTGAGTAACTAGAATAGTATTAGAACAGTCCTTGTGGGAACGACCTCGTATTTGCTTGCTATATTATCTTATGGTTCGTACACTTGCGAGTTTTATTTGAGTTTGGATTTAATCCATTTAGGTTGAGTCTAAACTATACAACACATATCCCTCTTTTTTCCCCAAAGCTTATAACTCTCACAGTACAATGCAGTACAAGCAGTCAGAGTATCCCAACTCTTTCAGGAATACCATGAACCATGCCAAATGTGAGCATCTTTCAATTAAATATCATAAAGGAGTGGAAAGGAAAACATTACAAAACAAGAAATGACCATACTTCTTGTGCCATCTTTCTGTTTTTGCTTTTTTTAATCAATGGTTTTTGTTCCTTATCAAAAAGAAGGGGAAATGAACCTAACTCAACAATTTGTTTAAATTGGTTGTTCTAAATCTCTGGGCCAAACAAAAGCTGTATGAATAGGATTGCATGAAGTAGACAAACATAATCATAGCTTCAGCCAATAGAAAACATGTGCCAAACCTTGTAAGCAGTGGCAAGGGAATTGGTTGCTTCCTGAATACTGAGGCAGTAATGCTGGGTCTCCAACTTCAATGCATCAAAAAGGTGCACAGCGATGTCAATCTTATCTTTGGAAGGAGGGAAACATGTATTCAAAAAAAATTCCCCTACAAAATCTAATACAAAGCATGAAAGGAACATCAGAAGAACAATATGTACAAAGTCAAAGAATATAGAAACTGGAACCAGAAGAATCAAAAAGGAAGATATTGAACCTGAAAAGTTGAAGCATAAGCTGTCCAAGCAACACAATTGCTTGATAAGCAAAAGTTTTGGAGTCCCTCCCTGGGTAGATTTAGTGCACTATATCAATCAGACTGAAATTCTGCCATTTCCATATTATAAAAGGTAAAAATGAACAGAAGTTTAAGGGGCGTTCATTGCTTAGGGAGCAAACCTGATTCTGAACTTGAAACTGTATCAAGTGACTTCAGAATAACAGGGCCCATGAGTTTAAGTTGATCAATCTTTTACTGCACACAGAGATCTTTAAAATAAATTTTAAAAACTAAATTAAAAGAAAAAAGTGGAGCACAACAAATGTCAAGTGAATAGTAACACTACAGAAATAATGGAAAAATAACAAATTTCGGTGATCAATCACAACAACATTACAAGTCATGAAATATGTTAAGTATGAATGCTACTTGAGACTAACTAAATCCAGACAAGCCAACCACCTATAGAAAGAGAAGCCTTCCTTCACCCAGCTGCTTCCAGAAATTTTCCACTACAGGATGCCAAAAACTCAAAGAACGCACCTTACCGCCTAAAGGAAACCTCAAATAACTCAAAAGCCGCCCACCTATTATGGACTCCAGAATCCTATGATCAATACACACCGAACCACTATTGGACATGTTTATCCAAAGACCAAAACCCATCCCAAAGAACAAAACAATCTCGACCAGATTAACAAATCTAACCATATTATCCTGCAGTGAATTAATGGTGTCATCTAGAAAACAGAAGATGGGGCAACTGAGTTCACTTCACACCCACCTCAAAGCACTAAATCAAATTGAACTCACTAGCCAAAGCCACCAACCTACTCAAGTGTCAAGATATCAACCATTAAATCAAAAAAGACACAGCAAAAGGGGTTCTACCTGTCCAAGCCCCGTGAAACTTCAAAACTACCCCCGGGTCTACCATTTGACAACTAAAAAGTTGGTTGAGTACTCCTTGATCTCCCAAAGCAATTTCTAGCCAGAACAAAGTCTAGGAAACCCCAATCAACATGATCCAAATCCTTCTGCATTAAACCATTTTACAATTGACCAACTTTGAACCCTTCAGACCAATAGTTGAGCAGGACGAACACTAAACCTAGACTAGTTCAGGCAATCTTGTGAGCTCATTTAACTAGCATGGAAAACTTAGTATCACATGTCATCTTGTCTCTGTAAAATTGAGACCCAAGCCTCAGACATTAGTTTGCAGACAATAACCATGAGACCTACCAAAAATTTGGTGCTATCCCTGCATCATATATATTTATATAAATTATTAAAGTATAGGAATCATTAACATATTATTTGATTAACAGGAAACTATTGTAATACCAGTCACCTTGTCAGGTCACTCTCCAAGATGGTTCTGAACCTTATTTTAAGATTTAGTATTGCTAGGGTAGCCACATTTTTGCACCACATTTTAGTACCACATTGATATACAACTAACATCAACTGAGATATAATCATAAATTGACATGGTATGTAAACCTCAATCCCCACATCACAGGGTATTAAATTGTGGTACAAAAATATGGTCTCCCTAGTATTATTGTATAAGATTATGTCATTGTTTATACTCGTAAAGTGAACTGGCAAGGGGCCTGGCTAGAGTTAGGCGGTTAGAATTGTTAAATTCTTGGGTATGTAGTTTAGTTGTAATTGTCTCTCATTGTAGCATATGTTCAATGACTTCTTGTCAAAGGGGAGCTTTTAGTTTCATATATGTTGATGTGGACTGATTGTCCTCAGATTGTAATTTCTTTTTCATTAAAAAATTTATTTTTAAAAAACAAATACATGACTTAGCTTTTTGGTCTACAAATAATGAGGAGACAATTGACAAAAACTGACCTTAATGTTGAACACATTGTATTTCTTAACTTACTACAAAAACCATAAAGTTAACATGTACTATAGTGGACCCACTCATGAAAGGGGTCAAAGTTAAGTACGTGGAACCCTAGCGTGTTAAACGTCCCTCAGCAAGTATTTAACACCTTCATAGGTCACAAAGAATTTCGAAAATGAAAAGCCTAATCCAAAACCAAATCAGAAGGTCCTTACATGTTTAAATACCCAGACAGCGAATTCCATTCCCAACTGCTTCAACCTTGATGTGGTATCACTTCCTATTAATACCAATTACAGCATATCAAGTAAATAATCAGTGGAGTATTATATCTCATACCCAACACTAAGATATCATAAGATGGAAATAATTCTTCTTTTGGAGAGGGGTATAAGCCATTGGGACTGACGTGACACGTATAAAAGTTAGACGATGAGAACAGTGAGGTGGTTCTCATGCGAGAAAGACTCCACTGGCCACGTGTGATTTTGGAACACTCAACCTTGCTACATTCTTTAGACTCCTTTGCAAAAAACCGTCTCTACTATGGCATAAAGCAATTTACTTGAAATTTGAGCAAAATCGTCCACTCCAGATATGCAAAGAATACTTATTTAACACTCAAAAGACCTATTTAATTATAGAAATTTAAATATATACAAATTCAAGTGTAGTTAACACTAAGAAGATAATATGCATACCATATATGCAACCAAAAATGCGCTGCAAAGTGGAAGGGAAACTGTTTGCTGCTGTAATAGACAGGCAGAAAATAGATACAAGTTTTGCTTTCAAAGAAACATTTTGAGATCCAGCAGTGTTAGGTTTTGGCTCGTCAATTAGTGTCCTTTTCTGTTTATGATTGTTTTAGGAAAAAAGGGTGCACCAATTCTTCTCCTAAAAGGACTAGGAAAGAATCTTAGTTTCCTAATTCAATTTAGATTAGAAATCCTACAAGTCTATTTGGAATTGTAAAGAAGTCTATTTTCTTATCCCACTTAGAATAGGAATTATAATCTGTAAAGGACATGTAATCAACACCCTATGCCTATAAATAGGGTGTAGCAAGGCTTAAATCTTTAAGAGAGAAAACTGTGACAGCCAAGGCAAGAAGAGAGGGATTAGTTCTAGGGTTTGCAAAAGTTCTGTAATCTCTATTATTAATCAAAGAGGCGGTGATTTCTCTACCTAGAGAAATCACAACTGGACGTAGGCAAAAGTTCTGCCGAACCAGTATAATTCTTGTGTGTTTTCTAAGTTTTCAGCACTTGCGAGTTTAGTCTATTGCCGTTGGATACATTAAAGAACAAGATCTAGTAAGCGGAGGTTTTATTTCAACAAGTACCTGCATAAGTTGAATGTTATTTATTTTATAGAAGATGAATTTAAGGTTAAAACAAAACTTAATTCTTTTCAAAAGAAATAAATAAGAGTCCAAATTTTATGTTGATAATACAGTACTAAAACTATAGAAATGAGGACTGAATATTACTCCAACCACCATTGGAGCCAAGATTTTTTTTTTTTTTTCTAAAAGGAGAAATCTAGAAAATAAAATTAAAATAAACATAACCCTAAAGCACAAGAGTTCCTAGTATTTGAGGAAAATACTTGCATCTGATTACAACGCATAGAATGTTTATTGTAGTTACAGAGACCTTTAACTTGCTTTTTTTTTATTGGTGTCCGTTGTATCCAGATTTATCCTGTTTGTGGGTGGACTCCTTGTTCATTTTTCTTGTTCACACAAGGAAGTGACAGACTTTGGCAGTATGGGACAGTTCAGAACAAGGAACAAGTTTAAGGGGTGAAGTGAGGCAAATTACGTTTCAAGGGAAAAAATGAGATGTGTAAATGTTTGGGGGGTAAAGGTGAAATTAGACCAAATAGCAAAGTAGAGTATTCCTTTAATATTTACTACCAATTGAATGGGGAAGGATAAGTGATGTGCTCAAATTTTTCCATCAAGTAAAACAACCACATAACTTTCATCAAAGTATAGGTGGTGATAGAAACTTCTAACATGACTATGAAAGCAAGAAGGCATGACAATAACGCGGGATAAATGCTTTGCTCTATTCCATTTACAAGTTAAAAGCCATACACAATTACAAAACCCTTTGTGATGACACCCCAGAACCTCAACATGACTATGAAGGTATCGAAGCCAAGTTTCACTCTTTGAACTAAAGCTTGGAAAAATAATCTCTTCTAGTGTTTCTTCGCATTTTAAGAATTTTCATTCGAAAAGAGGAAATTTTATTATGTAAAAGAAACTGTACGGTAAAGTGGACAAGTAATTAATTCAACAAACAACATCTAGCTTAAGAACCCAAAATTAATCAAGTAAGGCTTTTGATAACAGAATATTGCATTATTTGGGTTTGAGGCATGTGCTCTTAATGTCCTTCAAATCCTTTAACTAGATACTCTTAAAAGCCAACCCCTTATTTTCCCTTCAAACCGTAATATTTCAAAAACCAATTTTCCTGAAACCCTAACAGCAGTAGAGTAGTACACAGTAGAAGGGCATTAAACAATTATTGCACGTATGAAATAACAATAGAACAATGAACCCACGAATTAAAATCTTAATCTAAAACTATAAATTACTAACAAAGTCAATGAATTAAAATAAAATAAACAAAAGAGCTTTATAATATGTACCATTAAATAACAAAAAAAAAAATTTGTCTTTATGAGGTCAGAATCATCTAAGTTGGCTCCAGCAGCCTTCTTCTTTAGGTCAATTATTAAAATACAAATCCACATATCAAATACATAACAAAATGAGGAGACACTAAAATTTCAATAATAATGGGGAAATTAGAATGTACCAGTCCTCCGAATCTCAGCATTCAGCGCAACAGCAGATGCCCTATTTTTCTCTTTCGAAGCAATCTCCGCTTTCTGCAAATAAAAAGAACTCTGGTTTCAGTTCAGCACACCATAGAGGTGAAAAACCCTAACTTCACTCGAAAATTCTAGTGAATGTCGTGCAACTACGTCCGGATCCGCTATTTGCCTCTTGAATTTTCCCGAGTTTTCTCAGGGACCAAACAGGGATCGCATTGAGTGAAAATTGAGAGAGAGAGCGTGAGAGAGAGAGAGAGAGACCTGAAGAAGGGCTTCAATGTGGGCTTCGACGGAGGCGTAGAGGCGAGCAAAGGCATGTCGCCGGAGACGTTGAGATCCTTCTGCTTTCCGACGTCGTCTCTGTCGTACTTCTGGCAGATTGCCTCTACTCTTGTCAAGATTTCGATGACGCTCATCTTCTTCTCTGCTTCGTCTCCCTCCTACCTTCCGTTTCGATTGCAGAGTTGAAAATAAGTCAAAAACCCAGGACCAGAATATTAAAGTTCGATTTTTCTTTTTGGGCGAGTGTTTGTGTGAATGGGTGGGAGAACCACTAAAGAAAGCGGTTTCAAATTATTAAAATGATTAACTACAGTAACCCCAAACTATGGGATTATTACAAATTCATACCCAGCCTTTGTTGACTCGTTACTTGAATTTACGGAAACCTTTCAAAAGACACGCTCCCAAACCATTAAATACATTCAATGCTGATGTGGCAATGTAAATCCCATTTTTTATGCTGATGTGGCACAAAAAAGTAATAAAAAATCTTTAACTTTTTTATAAAGGGTTTTTTGTAGAAATGTCACTTGAACTTATACACCAAATTCAATTTGTCACATTAAAGAAAAATTTAAGAGAAATGTCACCTTAATTTTTTAAAATCCATAATTTGTCATCTGACCTTAACGTCATTCAATTTTTCATTCATTTTCAAGGGTATTTTAGTATTTCCAAAATATAAACTCTTTTTTATTTTTTTATATAATGCTATGTAAACCCTCTTTGAAGCTCATCAAATCAAGCACACTAAGTAAATACAAGCCAACAATAGTCACAGACAAATGGAGGAAATAGAACAAGTGAAACCTCAATAAATCAAGCACACTTCGTACCAAGAGGAATAAAATCTTCAAAAAATATGTTTGATTCATCCAGTGCACAAGTCTCAAACCCAAGTTTTTCTGCTACAAGAGCAAGCATAATGAGAACCAACACCAAGTCTTATGCCAAGAAGAATAACATATGGATACCATAAAGCACTTAGGTTTAATTGATCTTGGTATCATGCAAAGTTTATATTACAAACAGATAAACATTGAGATTAGGTTTTGAAATGATGTAGCTTTGTGGTCTTGGTACAAGTTGTAGACTTGTTTACGTTTTGAACCTATATATTTTGTGAACTCATTTGGGCTACTTTTGTTTTGTATGTCAATTTCCAGATGATGTCTTTTGTCAATTTCTTTCTCAAATTTGAATTAGTACTTTTGATTATTTCCCTTTAAAAAAAATTGAAACCATAAAGTTTGAGTGTTGTTCATGAGTAAAAGTCTTGGTTTTGGGGTTTTAACTCCCTTTTCTTCACTCAAAGATGAGCTTCAAAGAGGGTTTACATAACTTTATAATAAAAATTAAATAAAAAGGGAAATATGCGGCTTTGCCCCCGGCTCGCCTAATTTATTCAAAAATGCCCCCCTTTTGAAACTCAATAAAAAATGCCCCCTATAAAAACTCCATATTGACAACCTACCGCCCATCCTTCACTAAATTTGTGTTCTTCTCTCTAAAATCCTCTCCTATGTCTAGTCTTTGTTGGAATTTTAAAAAGGTTTTAAAAATTTAACTGTTTTGATTTATTTAATTATTTTGGATGTTTTATTTTATTTATTGTGGGGGTTATAAATATTTAATTTTCAAGTTTTATTTTTATATTGAATGCCTTAATTTTCTAGTTTAATGTGGTGAAGGTTACATGTTATTGGATGCCTATAAAAGACCACTCATCCTTCACATTTGAAAAAACCATAATACATCATTAGAATATCACATACCACAATCACCACCACAATCTGATTCTCTCCTATTCTATTTTTTATTTACTTTCTCTACTTATATTATGATTTTGGGTAATGGTTATGTGACTTGGATACCTATATCCGTCTATGAACGTGCTCATAGCGGATCTTAAGTTTGTGTATAAGGGGTCGTATCTTGGAGTCTTGTAAACCGCCAATACTTGCACGTAAGAAGGCTACAAAGGTTTTAGGACAGCGTCTTTGACGTGCTTCACCGTATCAAACTCACCTTCTTACTTATTATTTAATTTGCTTTTACTTACCTATCAATTTGTTTTCTTCAATTTCATTGTACCTTAAAAGCTTTCCAATTTGTTTATATGTTATTTATAATATAAAGGCTTTTGTATTTGGCTTTACGGAAAAGGAAATTATATTTTTTTTATAACAAGCTAAAGACTTTGTAAGTTAAAATTATTTTCTTTCCGTACCGTACTGCTATAGTTCTTTGTAGTTTACAATTGTTACAATTGCATATCTATATTTATGTAAGCTCTGCACGGCAATATGTTTGTTCCTGTTAAAATCTATTTAATTTTATTTATTAAAGGCATTTGGTAAAAGGCGTGTTGATTTGAAATTGCTAGCGTGATTATTTGAATTTTCTATTTAAACAACCAAACAAATTCCCAGCCTTTTGTCAAAGAACCGTTTATCCGTGAGTTTCAGAGTTCTATCCAAATATTTTTTTTATTAGTTTGTTGGTTAAACATAATTATTGGTTTGTATAATTTTGAGGAAAAATTGTTTTTTTTTTGTTGCATCTTTGTCGTGCAGTGGTATATATATTGCAAAGTTCGTTGTGTACATTTGAAACCATATATATTGCACAGTTCGTTTTTGTTGTTTGGGATATTTTAATTGCTGACTTGATTTCAATTATCTTTGGTTTTGGAAAATGGATCAAATTATGTTATGTGTGATGTCTTTCAAGTATTTGATATATATATATTGCACTAATGATTGTGTTTAAGGTTTATCTTATTTATGAGAATAGAGATTTGTGTGATTTTCAAGTGGGAGTTATAATGGAATCGATATATCAGAGGTCCAATATCATATACCGCGAGTTAAGTGCTACCAACTAATACTTTATCTTATGTAAGTGTGAGCATTGCTATAAATGTATGTGATTTCAAGAAATTAACTTAGTTTGAATTTTGTGAAATAAGACAATACAAAAACTTATCATTTTCCACTTGTTTAGTTTCGTCAAAATTTAAATAAATAAATAAATCATCTGAAATGGAAATCTATTTCATGATCTTATTATCGACATGGTCTTTTTGTTCTTTACACATCAGAGTTTGTATTGTGTCTGTTTATTGTTTTTCTTACTGTATTATTGTTGGTAATATACTTTCACTGCACGTTTTCAAAATCCAAACTTTAAAGTCCAACTTAACAAAACTGTTAAAACAATAATATTAAACTATTTGCCAAGTTGGTCTGCACGTTTTAGAAGAGATTTAAATCTTTAATTGCTCAAAAGCAACCAGTCAATTAATTACAAAATCAATTTAAAGCTAGATATTTGGTGTGTCTTTTTCTACACAAACCAAAGTCAATATCCTTAAATTGGTCTGCAAAATTATTTTTAAAATAATTTTTAAAATCTTAATAATGTTAATAGTATTCAAAAGCTAATTAATTACCATTGAAATAAAAACAAAATTGAAGTGAGCTACGGTTTTCCTAAGTTATTGTTGTTTTAAATAGCAGGTATTGTTTCTTTGGTCTTTGAAAAGGCGTGCATGCATAATTAAATGTTTTCCTAAATTCTTTTCTTTTTTAATTGTTATATACATTCAGTTGTTACGACCAGGCCAATTAAATTGAAGTTAGTGGTTTTGGACGTTAGTTCTTTTTGGTTTCAAAATTGGTTAATTGCTATTAACTTATTTTGGAAGCCTTTGCATTGCACATTTAATTACGAGACCTCTGCAGCTTTAATTTCAAAACTTTAGTTCGGGAATTGGATATTATCAATTTCATGATGTTTAGAGCTTCTATTTTTGGCAATAAAGTTGTTGATATTGTTGGGTGATTATTGCCTTTAATGCACTGAACATTTATGCAATTTAATTACATTTTTGTTTTAATGCCTTGGATTCATTTTAAAGTTGCCAACGCCTATATATTTCAATTGTGCAATCCTTCATATTAGTTACTTGAGTTAATCTTGATACAAATACACTGAGTGAACTAATCTTCTTTTGATTGTGAAGTCTTGACAGCTGCCACATTGAGTTAATTGCCAGGAAGTGTACGTTGTGAAACCTTCTGGAGAAAACTGAAATAAAATGATAAATTATATCACTGTAAGCGGCATTTAATTTTGAATTTTGGTGTAAGGTTTTCAACCCGTAAATCCTCTAAAGTATTATTGGCATATCTTATGAATTAAAAATTAAATTTGGTATGTCTTCATATATTTTGAGAATTCCCTTATTTTGTGGGGTTGAGTTTTTCCTTAACTATGTTGGTAATTATTGAAATTTTGTGGGTTTTTAAAATACAAAACTAATTTCAATACTTATCTTATGTTGAAATTAGATTTCCAAATTTTGAGTAGTTTTGATTACCTCTTTAAAACTAAAGTTATGTTGTACATTTATTATATAAGTTTTGATATCTCTTTTATTGGGATATATCTTATTTTATTTTAATTAGCCCTCAAATGTTTATGTTATTTTCTTTCATTATTATTTTAAAATCATGTGGAACTCTTTTGTGGGAGTAGGTTTTTTTTTCTTTCTCAAAGGGAACTTTAATGCTATAATTTTATGTGTGGTCAATGTTGAGCAGTTTTTGTTTTAAGTTGAAAAACGTTAGACTCATTTAATGTAGTCTAATTGCATTGCTTTAGTGTCATAGTCTTTTTGGAGGTAACTAACAATCATTTAATTAAACTCCTTTCTTTCAAAATAATAATAATAATAATAAAATCATATAAAACTCTTCTTGTTAATTGGTGACATGGAGAAATCACGCAATTTCCTTCTCACTTCTCCTTCCCAAAATTTTGAGTGTGTTTTCAATTTTCTTTATGCTCTCATGGGAAAGATTCATTATATTCATTTAGTGACATAATAATTTTTATATTTCCTTGGCAAATATACGTGTCTGTGTGAAATTTGTTTAATTATGAAAGTTTATTATGAGACTAATTTATCTTCAATTTCGATATGAAAGTGTTTGCAACTAATGATGGTTTGGGTATAAAATTTTGGTAGACTTCTTATTGTCTTATAGGTTCATATTGAGAATCGACAAGATACAATTTCAACTTGGATATGTGATCATGATTTCAGCCACTTGGAGTGCACAAAAAGGGAGTAAGAGTATCCTGAAATACTTAGTATTTATAATTAAATTTATTTAATGAATTAAGGGTTGCATAGTTTGTTCATAGCTTCATCAGGTGCACTCAAAGTTTCAAAGACTATATTGCAGACCCATATTTGAGTACCAATATTTGAGAGGTATTTAGATTATATGAATTTATATATAGTGGGATTTCCATTATATTTTAATGTATACCAATGTGTATATAATTTCCAATTATACTGAGGTGAAATCCACTAATTATTTGTTTGCAAGATTGTTTAGGAACTATTTTAAGAAAAATTTGGTAATACTCAATAATATGGAAAATATTAAGGATATAGTCAGTGGGCTATTTCTGTTTTGGACTTAATCATGTGTTTTTAAATTTTTCTTAGCTTGAAGTCAATGGGCCTCTTAAAAGGCTATAGGATCTGTTTAATTTGTATTTTAAATTACGTTTCTACCCTTCGTATTTTCTATGGGAGCCAGATCTGAGTCTCATCGATACAAGTTACAACAACACTGACGAGTTCAATTCCTTTCAATCCCAAACGGAGACCACGAGGTCGCGACCACCATGAGGTCTCAATCGGAGGATCCACGCCGGCAGATTCTCGAAGCTCCGGTGAGATCGAAGCTCCAGTCTAACGATGAGAACAGGGAGAACAACGATGATGAATCAGTGGGGCAGAGAAGGCCGAGGAGGTGAAAAACCAGTCGCTAGGCGGTAGCTCAAATCGACGATGCAACCGATCTCTCGACGAAGCAAAGGCTCTTCCTGCGATTTCGGTGACTCGCCTAATAGATATCTATCTCATGCGGTAATTCAGAACGTATGCTAATTATTGTGCTATTTCAAAATGTAGATTTCAGCTAAAGTTTTGGTTTCACATATTACTTACAGTGGTTTGTGAAAATTGCATAAAAGCAAGAATGTTGTTTTTAAGTTTGTGGAATTTAGTTTGGGACAAGTTGTTGAATGAAACATGGAATTGTAGCCCTGCTTTAATTCGTTTAATTTTTTAGTATTGAAATGCTATTCTTGATATCCATTTGCTTGTGTTTGTATGCGTGATCTTGAATCTTGAATTTGAATTCGTTCTGCATGCTTTAATAACCCTTAATCTTATGCTAGGTTGTTTGGATTAAACAACCTAGCATAAGATTAAGAGCCGGTAGACTTCTCTCACTCTCACTCTCTTGTGTTTTGAATTTCGAATTTCTATGAATTTAGCGCTTTTTATTGGGAATTTGTTGCTGAATTTCATTTGAAGGGATTTGTAAATGTCTAGACGGACAAGGATTTCCATAAATTATAGTGAATAGCCAGGCGGACCCCTCTCTAGTTTCAATAAACATGGTCAAAGATTGATCTAGACACTTTATCACCTTGATATTGCATTTATGATCATCACATAAGAGCAACTCCAACCCAAGGGCAAGGGGGCAAGGGTTGGCACTATTCATGTGAATAGTGGCAGCTCTTGCCTTTGTTAGTTCCACCCATAAAGGGCAAGATAAGGCAATTACTATTCACTTTAATTTATTTTTCTATTTTTTAAACTTAAACAATTAATTTGGATACGATTTTCGGATAAGATTTTGGGTTGCCACGTGTCATTATTCATTAAAAAATTATCATATAAAATTTTATATAAGATTTTCGGATAAAAATTTTGGATTAAATTTTCGGATAGGATTTTCGGTTGCCATGTGTCGACAGTTTGATGAAACTTTCATATCTTTATTTTTACACAAATTTTTCCCCCTGAACTATAAGGCAATTCGAACTTACCCCACTGAATTATTTCGTCTGTGATTTAGTCCCTCAACTCGTAATAAATAGTCAATTTCCCTTCAGTTAAGTTTATCTAATTCCATCAATTTTTCATTAATAACAAGGGCAAATTTGTAATTCTAACTTAAAATTCATAAAAATATTGTGAACAATTAACTTTTAGAAGAAAAAAATCTTTGGGGGAGAAGAAATCGGTGGGGGTGGGGGTTATGTGGGGAGAATAAATTTTTTTCTTCCGAAAGTTAATTATTTATAATATTTTTATGAATTTTAAGTTTAAATTACAAATTTGCCCTTGTTATTAACAGAAAAGTTGATGGAATTAGATAAATTTAACGGTAAGGGGGAAATTGACTATTTATTACGAGTTGAGGGACTAAATCGGCAAACGAAATAATTCAGGGGGTGAGTTCGAATTGCCTAATAGTTCAGGGGGCAAAATGGCTAAAAATCCTAGAATTTTTAAGTAAAAAATGTTGGGTGGAAAGTAAAAAATATTGAAATGAGATGAATTTGTATGCAAATTTGGTGTGGAAAGTGAATGGGTATGGTGGGTATTTATAGAAATAATTTCCAGAATTTTATTATATTTTTTATAAAAAAATTTGCAATTTTTTATACCCTAAAATTTGCACAGTCGTCAGATTGTACAAAAAAAGACAATTGGAAGCTCAGGAGAGCACCACGTGGCAAAGAGCCATTGACCCATGACACGATGCGCCTCGTTCAAAATTTTTTTAACGTTGGCGAGTGCAATGCACGCGCCAACGGTAAAAAAAATTGAAACGGGCTCGCTGACGTCAATTTGCCTTCGGGCTCGCTGATGTCATCGCTGACGTCAATTTCGATTTCCAAAAGCAGCACGTGGGATATCTGCATATATACAAGAAGGGTGATGTTTGGAGTCTACATGATTTGCTCCCCGGAATGAATTGACAGCAGACAATACAAACTTTTGTTGTCAAATCTATCTCTTGCTAGGTTAAGTCAGTTGATCAGGACAATATTCTCGTTTTTTTACGTCAGAGTATTGTAGTTGACTGTGGAAGGGAGCTCGAATAAACTGTCGTAATCAAATAACCTAACTCTCACGTATGCATCTATTCTTCTATTATTGTAAAATATTTTTTTGAGGACATTTCTTATTAAGAGATGCGATAATATACTAAACTCATACACACTACACTGATGCTAGGACTCGAACCCAGGATCTTACTTGGATGGAACATGCTCCAAATTACTACACTAGTGAGTCCTTTACTTATTGGAAGATATTTTAAATTAGGATGAAGGGTGCCATTATTTGTATTACTTCTTGGCAAGAAATAAAATATCGATGGTATTGTAAATATCGGTAGTCCAAAAATATGGAAATTTCGATGGAAATATCGGGATATTATGGATATTTCGGTCTATGTTGTCAATATTATCGATATTTTGGTCCATGGAGATCTAAAATATCGATGGTATCGGAAATATCAGTAGTCCAAAAATACGAAAATTTCGATGGAAATATCGGGATATTATGGATATTTTGTTCCATGCTTCTTGGTTATAGATTTCCGTAAAAAGAAAAAGAAAAAAGTCATCGCTTATCGCGTGCATCCCTCGTCGACTTATTGTTCTCCAAGGTGTAAGGCCACTTCCAATAGCCCCTTAGGGCTCGGGTTGGGGAAGAGCCCAAAAGCAGTTCCAAAGCCCCCTAGGGCTCGGGCAAGGTGTCCCTCACCCTTCTTGCTTCTGATCAAGCCATGGCAAAGTCGACGTCGGCGATATTTTCTTTGACGTCAATGACGTAAAAATATTTAAAAAATCTGAAAAAATCCAAAAATTCGTAAATATTTTTTAATAAATACCTATCAATTTTATTATTATTAATTTCATACATACAACTAAAATTAATCTCATATAAAAAATAAAATAAACAAAAAATTGAATAGTGTTTGTCTTTTCACATAAAGAATCATTTAAGACACATTCTTTTTGCAGAATGCACCACTATTCACGCGTGAATAGAATGCTCTTGCCTCACTGCCATGGCAAGGGTTTCACTGCTGGAAGTGCCCTAAGAAATCTAAAAATTTACAAACGAGAGTTTATCACCCGGGAGAGCAATCTATCCCATATTCATCGCCTGCCCTAGCTCCCCCTTGCCATGGCAAGGGTTTCACTGCTGGAAGTGCCCTAAGAAATCTAAAAAATTTACAAACGAGAGTTTATCACCCGGGAGAGCAATCTATCCCATATTCATCGCCGTCCTCTGTCTCACACACCGAGCCCACCCCTGAAATTCCCATTGGATCCCATTGATTTTTGGGAATTTAGGAGCAACCCAATTGAGGATTTCAGGAAATGGGGGGCGGGAATGTGGTCTGTTCAGCGTTTAAATTCAAATCGGGGCAGATGATAATGGTGGCTCTGCTATTGATGGTCGGGTGCTTCTATGCCGGAACTCTCTTTGGAAATAATGCTCCAATTTATGCATCTCAACTTAGCATCAGTTCTTCTTCATCTCCTGGTTTGTTCTCTCTCTCTCTCTCTCTCTGAGCTTGTTTTTCAGACCAATGAAGGTTTTATGCATGCATTTTAGAAACACCTTTGATTTTGGGGAAAAAAGAGTTTGCTTGAACCAAATTTTCAAGATAATTCTTACTACATTTGTTCAAGAATCCAGATTTTTGTTTCTTATTATTTCCTATAAACTGAAGTATATAATAATGTTACACCATGTCTAATTTGGAGCTCAAAGTTAATGACCTTGTTTACTAGTTCACTGTTGAGCAAAGCTGTAATAAATTGTATGTTTTGATTGGGACTTTTCTTTTTCTTTTCCTTCTTTTTATAATAAAAATACATATTTGTGGTGGAAATTTGATAGTGACTGACTTCATTCTCAATGATAAGTTCTTTTCAAATTAGGAATCTCATTGGATTTCTGAAAGCTTTAGTAACATTTGAAAGCTAATTTCAAAGGTGACATCTAGTTGTAGTCTTGTTCACTAAAGCTGTTTGTTTCTGTATAGTCTGAGCTGGTGGAACTTAATTTCTTGTGAGTAATTGTGCTGCAGGTACTTCGACATTTACAAATAAAGCTGCTCTTACTTACAGAAAAACACCACTTTTGATCCCAGAGACTGGTATGGATGTATGCCCATTGACCTATAATGAGTATATCCCTTGCCACGATGTTTCTTATGTAAAAACTTTGCTTCCGAACTTAGACATTAATAGAAAAGAAGAACTAGAGAGGCACTGCCCTCCAATTGAAAAGCGCTTGTTCTGCTTGGTTCCTCCATCAAGAGATTATAAGATGGCCTACCAGCAGGGACTATGTGTGGCGAAGCAATGTGAATCATACACATCTTGCTGAAGTCAAAGGAGGGCAAAATTGGGTGCATGAAAAGGATCAACTCTGGTGGTTCCCTGGTGGTGGTACGCATTTTAAACATGGCGCAGCTGAGTACATTCAAAGGTATCTGCAATCAAGTTGTTTACTTTTCTTATTCTCGTTTCGATGTCTTTCTTACACTCCTGCTAATTGGAATTTCTGGCATTGAGGTAGATGATTATCTATTAGCTAACTTCAAGTAATCAATGTTGTGAAATTTTTTTAACAAATACGAATTCATTCGAGCAACTTGTGAAAGTCCATATACCTACATAACCTATTTTATAACCCAGAAAAGGTCAACACCCAAATGAGCACCTAAGAAAATAAAGAAAATTTACAAATTAAGTCAATTCACCTAATATGAAATTCTGGACATCTAAGCAATTATTAGTTGAAGCCACAAAATTTTGCAATCAAAATTTAAAAAGAGACCAAATAAGCTATTTGAGTGATAAGAGGCTAATTGTTTTCAAGGCCTTGCAAGATAAATTTGAGGCTTGCAGGGGAAGAAAAACAGAGGGGCGGGGGGAATGAAGTTTAAACCTGATTCAAGATAATTGAAGTTTTTATGTGCAGACGTCACTATCAGTTTGTTTCGCTTTACTGGATTTTGCAGATTGGAACAGGTGATCTATGTTCTGCAGGGGTCACTCAAGTTTTGGATGTTGGTTGGGGGGTTGCCAGCTTTTCTGCTTTTCTTCTTCCCTTGGATATACAAACAATGTCCTTTGCTCCAAAGGACGGCCATGAGAATCAAATTCAATTTGCTTTAGAGCGGGGCATTGGTGCAATGATTTCTGCTATAGCAACAAAACAAATGCCATATCCCACTGGCTCTTTTGAGATGGTTCACTGTTCTAGGTGTCGAGTTGATTGGCATGAAAATGGTTTTTTTCTATCCTAAGCTTCATGTATTGGTTTTGAGTTATTTTCCATAAGGTCCCATAGCTAGGTTTCTACAACGAATTTGTTTATTAAAGTCTTAACAGCATGCTGATTTAGTCATTAATAATGCCAGCCAAAAAACAAATTGAAAATTTGTCAACAGTTCCCACCAACACCAAAATCCGTTGACATCTCAGTTTCCACTCCTTATCAATATGCAATGGCTTCAAAAAAGGAAATTTCATTGGATATGTTAAACATTGAACTAGATCATGGCTTCTTCTTTTTTTGTTTCTTGTTTTCTGTTAATGGTATGGGAGGTATAACTGCAATAAGCTAGATTTTGTGAGGCTGCTTTGCCATTTCAGGGTTTGAAACCTTAGTGTTAATTCTATTAATATGTTTGTATGCTTCCATCGAGTTTGCTTATCGTGTGTGTTCTTTTTTAATTTGTTTTGTGCAGATGGCATTACTAAAAGAAATGAATCGCCTTTTGCGATCTGATGGATACTTTGTCTATTCTGCTCCCCCTGCTTATAAAGCGACTAAAAACTATCCATTAATTTGGGAGAAGCTAATGAATCTGACTTCAGCAATGTGCTGGAAGTTCAGACTGCAATCTGGATTAAACAAGATGATCTGTCATGCCTCCAGCACAACTCTGAACAGATGCTTATAAATTTATGTGATGCTGTGGATGATTCCGAGTCATCATGGAATACACCACTGAAGAATTGTATACAAGTAAGGGGTGCACAAACAGATTCTCCAAAACTCCCTTCTAGATCTGAGCGCCTTTCGATATACACTGAGAGTCTTAGCAGAATAGGTTTGTTCCTTCTCTATTTCATATGATAAGCTTTTGTCTTTCTCTTTCATTTTCTTCTCTTAAAAAAAATAAAAAATTCCCTGGAAAGTTTTTTATTTAGTTTAAAGATGCTTTTGTTACCTCCCTAATTATACATAAGGCTGAATTTGATGCATGGGATACAACACTAAATTACAATAATGGACCAGAAGTTTAGGTTTTTCTGATACATGAGAAGGACTACTACTAGTGTCTCACTTTCTTTATGTCTTTTCTTAATGTATTAGAAAACAATGTTATTCAGTCTGATTACACCCCTCGTAAATATGTTTATAATAGGTGTTACTCAAGAGGAATTTACTTCAGAGACCATCTTTTGGCAAGATCAAGTTCAACATTACTGGAGGTTGCTGAATGTCAGTAAGACAGAAATCCGAAATGTCATGGACATGAATGCTTTTTGTGGTGGATTTGCTGTGGCCTTAAATGCATCGCCTACATGGGTGATGAATATAGTTCCTTCAAGCATGAAGAATACCTTGTCTGCCATTTATAATCGTGGTCTGAGTGGTGCTTTCCATGATTGGTAAGTTCTTGTTTACCTGTTACCTATTGCTAGTAGATAGTGTACAAAATGTAGCTAAATTGTGATCAAATTGGTACTCCAATAAAAAGAATGGCATCTAATCTGCCCTGAATATTAGGTGCGAACCATTTCCACTTATCCACGCACCTATGATCTGTTACATGCCAACCATCTCTTCTCTCATTGGAGGATATCCTTTTGGAGATGGACAGGATAATAAGACCCCAGGTAATAATTTCGATCGATGCCATCTCTTATGCTTGTTTCTATTGAAGTATTAAAAACATAAGTTATGGAATATGAAGAAACAAAGAAAGAAGAACAATTTTTTCAAGGATGGCAATATACTTACTTTTGCGTACTAGGTTTCTATTCCAAGTTTTATCATCATCATCCTCACCTTTATCCCATGCATATGGAGTCAGACATAAATTCTCATATTCCATTGTTTATCATTTGCATCACTATTCTACTTCTTGATATCAGAAGTGATTTGTTTCAGTAATATAGTTATTATTATGTTCAGTGTCTGTTAAATTTGTACTCCATATATTCTTAGTTCTAGTTCTTCGTCAGCCCCTTCATTCTAATGCATTGAGTTCATTTTTTTGCCCAGTTTTGTCTTGTGACAAGTGTTTCATTAGATGTGTCCAACAAAACCGTGCCATCTGCAAACACATACTTCAGATGTCTTCGTATAAATTTATAGTTATTCTTCCAGCAGTTTTGCAAATGGATAAGGACCTAGAATTGTAAACCTACATTTATTGGGAAGTCGGTACTTTCTTCACAGTGTGCGAACTTGAGCTTTTCTGTGATTAGACAACATCGTATATAATTTTAATATAGTTAAGAAAAACTTACTTCTTTGTCAAGCATTATAATACAGAATTATATTGAGTGAGTTATTTTGCAGGGATTTATTGTCATTAGAGACGATTTAAACCATTACATCAAGGATCCAGGATCTTGCTGCAAAAATTTTGTGGGAGGTTGAGTCACATTTGCTGGAAAACAAAGAGAAGAAGACAGAAACTGTGTTAATTTGTAGGAAGAAGTTTTGGGCAATCGTCTGAACTGTACCGGCATACAGAGCTTTGCGAATATAAGTTTTCTTTCGAAGATGTAGATTGCTTGTAACATGATACATGTACTGCTGTATCTTTGCATGATTAATGACCTAGTAGAATGAAATCAGGTCTTTAGTAGAACGTATTCCTTGCTAGCTTACCATGTCATGTCTTGATGTAATGTGTACAGTACAGTATAACCAGTGGACATTTCTTGACTTGCACTTTTATTCACTTACAATTATCAATCGCAAATTTGATTTTAATTCTAATTCTTCAAACTATCAAGTTTTAACTGCCTTAGCTTGCCCGTCGCATGTTTGTCCAAACAACATGCTTAGGAAAATTAAATTTGTTTACCAAGTCATTTATCCGATTTATCGTAGGGTTAGAGTAAATAGGGGTCCCTAGACTAGTAAAAGGCAGCCTTACGGCTACTTTTAGGGTTCATTTGGATGAAGTGATTCAAATTTAAGTTAAATTGTAAGATTACTAGTCACTTTTTTCTTCTTCTTTCTTTTCCACTTTTCAGTTTGCTTTGTGCGAGATGGATTGATAGTGGGCTGGACTGGGTTACTGGAGTGTGTGGGCTTGGGCTGGCGATAGATTTCTTCGAAAGGTTCACTTGTTTTGTAGCCAAACCAAACCCACAACTAACATTTGAGCAAACATAGTTCCACTATTCATCCAATTCAATCTAATTGAACATGTTAGTCGAGTCCAGTCCCACATACTAAGCCGCAAGTCATTCTATAGTGAGGGTCTTATCGCCGCGAGTCATTCTATAGTGAGGGTCTTATCTAAGGTACTTAGAATCTAGATGAGGTCTTATTTCTGAAACGTTTGATCAAATTGGTTAATTTAATCCAATAATTAAGAGATAGAACCTCATCTAAGGCCCTTGCTATATAATTCTCACAGACTAAGCATATTTGTGGAAATATGTAATCTATGTTAATATCATACACAGATATATATGATTCATCTTTAAAAGGAAAAACAAAACAAAAGAAGAGGGAGGCCAATCTAGTAATTGCAAAAAGCACCAAGAGGGAAGGAGCTCAGCTAACCAATTACTCTTCTTAGAAATGTCAAAAGAGGAGAGGAGGGGGTAGGCCACTAAATACTAAGGTGATATGATAAGACAACCCCACGCTTGTCCCCCTTGCCCCCCAACATTAATATATTTATATACATAATATAATATAATATAATATATTATGATTATCCACACCATTATTAATTTATTTATTTCAGTCGCAGTTGATAGCCTTGTGCCTCATTCTCATTTCATGTGGCTTTTAAGGTTTGCTTTGCTTCTGCTGTTGGGATTTATTTATGGGATCGATTTTTTTTTTTTTTTTTTTTGCACGGAGAGAAAAAGGAAAGGTATGGTCGAGCGGGGTTACCATAATGGTTGTGGCCCTCCTTCTTCTCCAGTTTAGCACGCAAGATAAAAACTCCAGAATTTATTTCCTCTCAATGTAACCAAAAAAAAACAGTATGCCACACGAGCACTATTATGGGATGGATTTTTGCTCTGTGCATGTATCGAGATATTGGACAAAATTGAAATATATCCTAATTTTGGGCCACATGTTTATTCACACAAGTAGAAAAGATTAGCTAGATTAGGTGTGCTGAACCAGTTCGAATTTATGGCTTTCATAAATTCTTGATGACAAAATGTATTAAAGATGTACTAAATAAGTCAACTGTATCGTGTGGCAAATGGATCATGGGTGTTATTATAATCAAATACATGAGAAATTTTTAAATGTTCCTTGCGTCATGGTTGGTGTCTGTCTGATAGGCTTAGGGCGTGTGGAATTACTCTCTAATTAACTTATTGCATTATTTTTTATGACATGTGGACATGCTGCATTAGAAGTATTCCACATATCATACGTCTAGTAAATGATACACCAACCACGTGGTGTATTGGAAACACTCAAAAATTACTACAAATACATAGGAAAATTTAATCTGGTTTACTTTTGATAAATGATTTGAAATTTGCGTTGTTCCATGCACTCATAATTTACCTTAAAGACTTGAATTTGATAAGTAATTGGGCTATTGAGGTTTTACCGGTTGCCCGTAAAAAAGAGAGTAAGAAATTAGTGTAAGCGTATAATATAGGGTAACATAAATATAGGAGACGTAGTAAGAGATTTATAATTTAAGTGATTAAAAGTAATTATTGCTGCACTCGAGGTCCTGTGTTCAAATCTCTTCTTCCTTATTATCTAATTACCTGTTCGGCCAGAATCGCTCCATGACCAGACGCAAATAATACATACAGTCAAATGGAATTTTGGTGTTCAAATCTCTTCTTCCTTATCATCTAATTACCTGTTCGGCCAGAATCTCTCCATGACCAGACGCAAACAATACATACAGTCAAATGGAATTTTGGTGTTCAAATCTCTTCTTCCTTATTATCCAATTACCTGTTCGGCCAGAATCTCTCCATGACCAGACGCAAATAATACATACAGTCAAATGGAATTTTGGTCATTCGCAAGTAACTCAAAAGTATAGATGCCTGGAATAAATTAATGCATGGTGGGCTACAAAGCACTATATAGTAATTAAAAATGTCCCATGGGTGTTACTTTTGTCGCAAACTAATATAAAAAAATTATATATATATATATATATATATATATATATATATATGTTTCAAATTGTCGTTGGACCAAAAGAGAGCTCTAGCATATGGTATCATTACCTGGGTAATTACCAGTCTAATCCATAAAGGTTTAAAGAAAACGAAAGGGATAGCAAATTAATTATGGCTGGACCATATTAGATATATAATCAGAAGTCTGAGAATGATATGGTATAATTCTGTAGTACGTCTAATGTATCGGTGCATTGCATTTTTCAGTCATTTAATTAAAAGGTGCATCGGTGCATTGCATTTTGCAGTCATTCAATTAAAAGATTAATGATAGGATTTTCAATCTCTTCCTGCATTCTTTTTAAGTTCACATTCAACCAGCAATAATCAGCCCACTCATCAGTCGATCGTACATCATTTTGAGAGGATTTGAGAGCAAAAGTACTTCTACTTGTACATGGAATTCAAGATGTGTGTGGTTATGCATTCATAATCCGAGCGTATCGTACTTATTTTGCACTAAAACCAATCTTAATTATACACTAATGAAATGATTCAATCATCACATATGTCATTAAAAAAATGAATGAAACTTGACATGCATTGGAGGGGATTATAATTAGAAATTTGATTGTAAAGTCAGTTGCAGCTGGTAAAAGTGAGCCCTTCTCCTTTTTGCAACATTATAAAACTAGTTGTTGTTAGTGTGGTCCTTGAAGATTTCGTATCGTTTATTCACACCTTTAAACTAATAAGTAAAAGAATACATGATGTTTAAAAAAGCTTGTCGCAAACTCTTTAATTGGATTCTCATCTTCCCACTTGCTAATTTTGCTAATCTTTGTCTGCTCCTTCTGTCACAATAAAAGCCACTGTCTAATTTGGGGCATAAAATGCACTTTCTGGTTTTTAAAAGCGAAGATATATAGAATCCTAATCCAACCAACCAACCATCCGTACTACTGCCAAAAGTTTGATCAAGGAGGCCATCTTCTAATAATCTTTGCAAAATGCTCACTTCCTTTTAACTTTGCATATTGTATACAATTTACAAACACAAAGTAAATGATGATGATGATGATATTGTTGCGGTTTAATTATCATAATGGGCATATACCATTCTTAATTAATTTGGCATTTTTTTTGCGATAAATTTTTTTAATGATTGTTTTTAGCTTGTTCGAACTTCCTCTTGAAGAGAGAAGACAACTACAAAGTTTGATGGTTAAAAGGTCATTACAATTGTTAGCTTGGTTTACTTGTTGATTTATTCTCTTGTTCGAGTAGATTAGGGGATCTAAACACAACCCTAGTTTTTACTAATCTTGTGTTACTAAAAAAAAATTATTAAATCTCAAATAGACTCAAATTCACGAGTAGGGTCCGTTTGGGAACGCTTCTGGAACAGTTAAAAACGCTTTTTGATAATCAAAAGTGTTTATGACAGCGTTTGGCAGAAAAGTTTAGAAGCGTTTATGGGTCATAGAAGCGCTTTCTAGAGAAGCACCTGCCATGTGCTTTTTCAAGAAACACTCCCAAGTGCTTTTCCAAGAAGCACTTCTATTTCTTATGAAGATTTCAACGTCTTTATAACAAAAGAGTTTTTGCTAGAAGCGCTTATAAGCAAAAGTGCTTCCTAGAGAAGCAGTCCCAAACTAGCCAAATCTACTCATTGTGTGTTGCGCGAGAAGGCCACTGCCAAATTAAGCCACTACTAATCTCATACTATGATATTACCTTCTTATGCCGCGTATCAATGTCATCCTTGACGTCAATTCCATCTACAGCATGTGATCAAATTTTGAAGGAAAAACTCATCTTAGAACCAACCCACGGGCATTGATGTTGGTCAAGAGCCTCACAAGTGAATCACTTTAGACGGGAAATTGGACAGAACTGACATTGAGAATGACATTGTGCGCGGCATAAGAAGATGGAAATGAAATGGATAGACTTGAAATAATCTAAATGAAAATAATGTATTCAAAATAGTACAAAGACTACTCAGTAATAAAAATTCTAGAGAAAATAAATATAAAGCATACTAGAGGTAAGTGTTAAAACCCAAATATTTTCCCAACTCAATTAGTGGAGCACTGATCAAAACGTGCCCAAACTAATTCTGTTTGTTCTTTCTTTTTATAACTAATAATATTTTGCATATGGGCCCATTAAACAAAACTTATAATATTGTACCATATTCATAGAGACAATTCTGCTGACAGCCAACCATAGGGAGCAGTGTGAGGGGGCGTACGTTTCCAAACTGTGTCGTTTCTGGAAATTAATTGATGATCGATCCAGTACAAATTGACTGACTGTGCCCAATACAGTTTACATTGATGTGACTAGGGGAAAGTCTGAACTCATAAATTCAGACTGTTCCAAAGCTTCAAGCTAAAACGTACGTAGAACTAAATTAACACGTAAAAAGTTTTAGGGTATAGAAACCAGGTGTCAAGTTGTTTGCTGATAAACTAGTTAATTGTCATTAATTAAATATGAATTTATATATTTGGAATTATGTTATTAATTGGGAACATAGAAACCAAGACAAAAGTTTGTGTTGATGTGTAATGGGAGAGAAATGAAAGAAGCAGAAACAGAAACAGGAAAATGAATAGGGCTTGTGTTTAATTGTCAGCTGGCAGCAATAACCAAATGTCCAAAGGGTCACAGAGGGCTCCTAACTGCAGTTAAGGCTGTACACTCTCTTTTTTCTCTCTCTTTTACAAGACACAGATGAGACAGACAGACGCTACCGAGAGAGAGAGAGAGAGAGAGAGAGAGAGAGAGAGAGAGAGAGAGAGAGCAGAGGTGAAGTGAAGGGATGGATCATTTCAGTCACAACATATATATATCTCTCAATCCCAGGAAACCAGATGATGGAGGGTAAAAAGGCAAAAGGAATATGCAAAGAGGGCAAGATGAGGAGACATGTGATGGGATGACTGGGTAGGCTCTCTCTCTCTCTCTCTACTGTTTTAATGAAGAATCTGATGAGAAATCACTAGGGTTTTGGAGGAAAGAGAGAGAGAGTTTGAGAGAGTGTCAGTGTCTGATTCATGGGTCATGGGTGATAGTTGGCACGTGGGAGTCAGTGCCCTCCAACAAATACAAAAAATACACACAACTGCCTGCCATGCCATGCCATCTATTATTTCAAAAAACCAAACCAGAGCCCTCTCTGCTAGCTGCTGCCTAGCTACATGACTTCCACAGTATTTAATTAACTGTTTCCTCCTACGTTCAAGTATGAGAGAGAGAGAGAGAGAGAGCGAGAGAGAGAGGGAAGGGGGAATTTGGTGGGTTTGTGACACGTGTAGAGTGGTGGTGGGGGGAGGTAAGGCCATGGACACCGTTTGTAAATGATGGTACGGGTCTAGCCGTTTTCTAGTAAAAACTAAAAAGTGTCTCTCAAAAACTTAAATGAACGAATGGGTGTGGCTGTGTGTGGGTTGGACAGGTGCCTGCCTCTGTTTCCTCTGCCCTCTGCTGCAATGGATTGAAAGGTCAGGAGGCCTCTCACATGTCATGTCTCTCTCTATCACATGCACTCTCACTCGTCTTGTCAAATCATCATATATAGAATCATTAAACATCACGTTAACCGGCCCTTACCACCAACAATCATCTCCATATTTTTTACATTCTATCTTTTTTCTTTTATTTACCAAAAAATAAAAAATTATAAAGACCATATACATATTATATGAATATACAGATATAGCTTACATGTTTTACTACTTTGTCTCCGTAATTTTAATTTTGTCAATTTTATACCTATGGTTTTAAATTCCTCACAAATTAATGATGTGTTACAAATTTTGTCATTTGTCCAAAATATCAATCTATATTCGTGACATGTACTTACACCTTTATAAAATTGAACAAATATTTGGACGTGTTCTATGAATTACGAGGATATCAAACTATAAGGGCCAATTGCTAGAAATAAAACTAAAGAGACAAAAGTATATTTTTGCCTATATGAATATACATGTCCAAATTTATTTTTTTATTCTATCTTAATTGTTTTACTAGCCCTTCATGCGTATGCCAATTGGTTTTTTAAAATTTTTTATTCTATTTTAGAAACAAAGCTAATAGGTAGTTGTGTTCCATAAAAAATAAGACCTATTATATGATTTTCCTTTTAATTTTAATTTTTTAAATATGAAAAAGTGTAAATGTACAATATTGTGCTCATTTAATTAATAGTTTCAATTCTTAATGTTTGCATTAACCAATGGCATTTTATAGTGTTTTGAATGTTTCACAATTCTTTGCATTTTGTTATATATATATACACTAAAAAAATGTAGACCATATACAAATTATGAAAATATACATGTACAATTATAATGTATGTTGTTATTCGTTAGAGCATCTCCAACAATAATATCAAATAAAACTATTTAAATTGAAGTTTGTTGACCTACGTGGCAATTTGAAAAGTCCTATTTGCTACTTAAATAATTTTTGCTCCAACAGACTCTTCAATTCCATTAATGCAATATCATGGAAAATAATGAAAAATATGAAAATATGTGATAAGTGTCTATGTATTTATTATATAAAAAGAAAAAATGCATGTTTTTAACATTTTCAAGGTATGTTTTGTTTTTCCAAAGTAAAATTAAATATTTGAAGAGTCAAAGTCAACTTACTAGTCCTGAAGAGAGAGAAAGAGGTTGCAATTTTGATGATTGAGGTTGAGGCTGTTGGAGAGAGTTTTTCTGATGTAGCTAACCTATTTTAGAATTCCAAAATTATTGAAGAACCTGTTGGAGATGCTCTTAGTTTTGTTTTTTGTGTGTATATTTTGTCGACAAATTAAGAGGTGATGGGAGAGGTGAAAATTCTATACACGAATCCCTATGATGTACGAGAGCACACATCAAATCGCATTACAACAAACTTGACCATCAAGAGAAAGCATCCCTTCCATCCAACATAAAACATTTAACATTTGCGACCCCTGAACTGACTTTGGTATTAGAAAAAGAGTAATGCAAAAGCAAGGAACATTATAGTTTTTAGAATCTATTGTAATCTTTGATGGGAGATGGGAGTTGTGTGCGTTCAACGAACTTTGATCCAGCTTCGTATACTGCAAAACAACCTAAACTTGATGAGAGATTTAGGGCCTGTCTAGTAATGTTTTCGGAGAATATTTTCAGAAAATGAAAATGAAAAAACGAGTATGCATTTTCAAGATTCAAGAATGCGTTTGGTAGATTAATTGGAAAACAGTTTCAAAAAATGTGTAATTTTAATTAAAATTCACCATGTAATCCATTTGTGAGCTATTTTTCAAAGGCATTTTTGTTAATGTCTCATCTTTAAAAATAATTCAATTTTAAAAATAGAATAAAAGTCTAATGTTAAAAGAAAAACTAGAATTATCTTCTTCTTTATTTTGTCAGGAACCTAGAATTATCTTTTAATAATAAGTGAAAATGATATATATAAAAAAGTTGAATTTTGTTGGTTAATTGATAAACAAAAAGAGAGTATGCATCCAAGAAAATCGAGCTCTGTAGAATTTTATTAAATACCCATGATAAAATGAACCAGAAGCAAGGGAAAGCAATGGAAGCCAGTCTCACTCATGATAGGAAATCGACAACACAATACAATTGAACGACAATCAACCAAGAGAGAAAAATGTACAAAGAATGTCAGCAAGGAAGATACAGAAGAGAGAGCGCTTGTTTTCCATGTTTTCTCTTCTTTTTTGGTCCGCGTTTTCTCTTTAACGCAACTAGAGTGCGGAAACGGTGACAACATCATTTGAGTGGGAAACTCAAAGAATGAAATATGAAATCATTTTTAGAATTCATTTCCCATGTTTTCCCATTTAGCTCGCCCAACGTGAATTCACTCGTTTTCATTCTCAGAAAACAGAAAATGGGCTAGGAAAACGTTAATGAACGGGGTCTTAATTCCTTGACGGATTAGAATCTTTAGTAATATATATTATTATAATATACCCATATATTTTATATTATAATATACATATATACACATATACTATAATATACATATATATGCGTATATTATATATGTATATAATATATGTAATATATGTATTATATATGTGTATATACATATATACATGTATATTAAATATATTATATAATATATGTATATACATGTATATATATATATTACATATATTATATAATATATTTAATATACATATGTATATACACGCAATGACGATACTGTTCATCGGCTTAAGTGGGCTGTGGCCCAGTGCAAAATCTATACAAAAACTAAAGGGAGTCCAAATTTATAAGCTATTTCTACTCCCCAAAAATTTTAGCCTGCCCCACTTGCCTTTGTTTAATATATCTTTTTGCCAAACGTTGTAACTTGCCATTGTTTAATATTAGTCCAACCTTTTTGGGTTGACTATAATATAATAAGCTAATAAAAAATTACATATTGTTATTTAATAATATATCTTCATCCCACTTGCATTCTCTTTGTCTACTTACCTTTTTTATTGTCGAATTTTACTAATTAACCTTAAACCCTATTCTTTGGCTTTTATTTGGCCTATAACAAAATATCCCTCTGTTTTCTTTTCTCTCGGCCACGAAAAAGTATCTTATATCTCTTTGAACTTTGAACAAGAGGCAATAAAGTATCTCATATCTCATATCTCTTTAAATAAGAATAATAAATATGGGAAGTTATAAATCAAGTAATTATGTGGCTGTTCATATGCCTACTTGGTTTTGAAAGATGTATGAAACGGAATGTACAGTACCTTAACCGAAAATCACTGTGTTCTCTCAACCAAAATCTAAATTCATTGGTGCAATGCAAAACAGAAAAAAGGAAGGATTTTAGAAGTTGCAAACAGTACAAATATTTATATTACAGATTTTTCTTGTTATCCCTTGTAAGCCCTATTGGGATACTGTAATGGACTCAGCAATAAGTTGGGGCATGCAAATCCTTCTAAAATCTATTTGGGAAAGCAACTTGTGGGACCTGTTTGAGAGAAACCCTTGGACTTGAACAATCTCATGGCTTTTGTCTCCAAATAGCTCAAATTGGAGTTGAAATATTTATGGATTGAGTTGCATAGCTATAGGAGATGAGTCTAGGAAGACAACTTAGACAACATATCAATCAAGAAAAAGAAAATGAATATGGGAACAAAAAAAGGCTAGAGAGAGAGAGAGGAAACCCACAATCTAATTCCCACTCAAGTATTTTGCCCATTTTCATGATGATGTGGATGCACAAATTGGTGGAGGTCAAAGGGTCTACAGAAAGTGGGAATTGCTATCATCCTCTTCCTTTATATGTATGAGTGGGTGGTGGTCTCCTAGAGGCCTCCGGGGTCACTCAAGGTAATGAGCTTCTTTTTCAATTTGGTCAAAGTTTAATATTCTTATATTTTTAGGGAAAATGACTGCATAAATATCTCATTAGTTAGCTAATACAGTTCAGCTATACCTTTTTTATTTATTTATTTTTTAAATTTGGTTACATGTGGGCCCGAAGCCAAAAAAAATGTAATTACCTTGGTTGGCAATCTTACAAGTGGTATAATTTGACTTGCATTGCAATTAACCAAAAAAGCTTTAGTCATGATGCCTACAAGAACTGCGTCGTTCATTAATGCGAAATAACATAAGCACATGCGATCATATGGAAAAGTGGTCAATTGGAGTACCGGAATTAGTGCATTCTATGCGAAAATTCCAGAATATTTTTCAAACATAGTAAAAATTGCACGATCCAGTTTGAGATAAGTGGCATTTTTTTTTTCTAAGTAAATATTGCCAATATGTTTAAGATTAACATATTTCCGAAATTGTGAAGTTAGAATTTTGGTGTTTTGACCTCATAGAAAAATAGTAGACGTCGATACGAGCTTGTGGTATTTTTCGGAGCTCGGAAGTATTTTTAGTGAATTTTCGAATTTTGGAAAATAGGAAATTAAATTAGAATTTCCACATGGCACTTTCTGATTGGTTGGAAGGCTTGGAAGACTTGGAAAACTAGGGTATATAGCGCTATATCGTACGTACGTTTAATCTAAGTCATTGATATGATTCTAGATCAAATCTGGACCGTAGATCAAATCAATGACTTTTGACTTGATCTAGGCCTTTAGTTTGGTTGTTGGGAATGCATCCGGACCATCTATCTTGAAGCTATCATGTATCTTTCTACACATGATCCAAAACTCATTTTTTTAATCTGGGCCTCTGAATTAAATATTCGAATCGATCCGCTGTCGGGGAATTCTATAAATAGCCCCCCATATCTCCCATTTTCTTCACACTAAAACTCTCCAAAAATCATCCTTCCTCTCTTCCTCTCCTCCTCCACCATCAAAGAAACTATTTCGATATTTTTCAGAATTACTATTCATAGTTACTATTCACAAGCACTATTCATCCAAAATTACTATTCTTTTCACTGTTATTCATGAACACTACTATGTTATTATGCTATCTATTTTCAAACCTGGTTGGGAGCCTCCTACGGGGCAAATGAACATATGTGATGCTCACCCATACTTTTTCATGTAGATCACAACTCTTGAGCTTTACTTGGTGCTGTTCCTGTACCTGTCAACATATTTGGTCCATGTACCTCATCATTTCTGACAGGTCGTGATTTCCTTTCCTAAGAGTTTGAGGATGCTTCTTGTTAATTTTCTTCGTCTGTATAAATTCTGGATGGTTAGTGTGTGTTTAAATCTTTATGGTTTGTAAAATAATTTAAGAGGTTACTCGTACTTTTCCTTAACCTCTAGGATTGGTATTTCTTTAATAAAGTTGTATAATGTTTTATTCAGTTTCTGCTATTATATATGACTCTGATCCAACCCGTTTTATTTAATACAAAAGGCTTATCGTATTTTGGGAATCTTAGGAGTATATCCCTCAGATCTAGGTGTTATATTTTTAGGATCTTCAAGGTACGTGCCGCTGTCACGTGTCTCGATTTTGGGGCATGATAGAAAAATGGTATCAGAGCAAAACATTGTTTTCAAAAGATTTTAAATGATTTGAAAAATTAAAATCTTTTCTGATTCTAAGACTCTTGAATGTTCATTCTACTCGATATTAAACTTGTATTTTTTTTAACAGTTTGTGTTCTTGTTGACAAGTCGTTAGTAGACAATCCGTGCACAACACAAAACCTAAGTTATGAACTTTGTTTTCTTGATTGATGAACTACATGTGGCTTGATCCATTAGTAAGGGTACGTAGGCAACGTAGAGTTCCTAGGTGCAGCCGCAAGGTTAAGTTCTGAATATATTGTATAAAGAGGCCTGATGTCATTCAGATTAAATCATTTTATGCATGTTGAACGATTGGGGTTATAGAACTGTGTTTTATACATGTGGAAATTGTTGGAAACGAGCATTTTTCAGGGGAGGCTCTGCCGGTTTTCCTGTATAAGTCAAGCCTTTAGGCAATTTCATATTGGATTATGGCAAAAAGGGCATTTTGTACAATTCGTGCCTGGAACCTGCCAGGTGTTGGACACGCAAAAGGTTCGACACGATTCCAAAGTGGAATTTGGGTCGGGTCCTATCGTAACCTCTAAATGTAGATACTTGGGATCCGTTCTAAGGTTATTAACTTAGTATCCAAAATCTGAATATGGCAAGATCAATAGGGCTCCAAGGCGGGCAACATCTGCTCCAAGCTCTCTCTCTCTCTCTCTCTCTCTCTCTCTCTCTCTCTCTCTCTCTCTCTCTCTCTCTCTCTCTCTCTCTCTCTCTCTCTCTCTCTCTCTCTCTCTCTCTCTCTCTCAATTTGGAGCTTAATGAGTTAACTTTGCATAAGGGGTGCATCTCTTGCTTTTATTGAGGGGAGGAACGTCTAGTCCTTCTCCTAGAATCATAAGGACTTAGTTTTTTACTCTCAAGGGAAAACCTAGGTCAATCAAGTTAAAGTTGTTAATTACCAAGCAAGTTTCCTAAAATGAGTAGTCTGTACTAAAAAGTCCTTAACTCCTAGAAAACTATAAATCATGAACTATAAAATGCTATAGAAAGCTAACTTCCAGAGCTGTCTAACAATGTATGGCTCATTAACTGGTTCAATTTGAGGGAGTCAACCCCACTCCGTGAAGTTCACTTTCCTGCACTAGCAGTTTATGAGAAGAGTTGTAGGATGATGAGGTGGCATTATAGAAGAGACAGAGACAGAGACAGAGAGTTTAAGGATTTATACATTTTTCAAGTCTCCTAGAAATGAATCCGGATGATGAGGTGGCATTATCCAATGAATTCGGATTCCAATTCCTTCTCAATCCAACTTCTCCTCAATTCATTAGAGAATAGAAGTCTTGTATAAATGCTTAAAATCTTTGGTCTCTCTCCTCACATTGTTAATTGATTCTGAGTTAAATGTTCACATTTTAATTATGGTATCAAAGCATGCTATTCAGAAGACAACCATGGTTGGTGGAGCGCAAATAGAAACACCAAACAATAATTAAGGGGCAAGGTTTGTGATTTGCCTAAACTTATGAGAATCCGACCTAAAAGAATTAGGGATGAGAAAACGACAAAATTCGTTTCAACATTCAGTCCGTGGCATTGTCGTTTATTATACAGTGACCTCTCGGTCTTCTCCTCCACATGGACTTCATTTGGTGGCCCTTCCACGAACTGCACGATTGATGTCACTAATTGAGGACCTTTTTTTGTCCTCCTCTTCCTCATAATTCGTCTCATATGAACTCTTTGTTTGCTTGTTTTTATTTTATTTTATTAGTTAATAGTAAAAATAAATATTATGGCCTTTTCCATAAAAATAAAAAGAAAAATATAGATTTTTACAAGCTAGCATTGATTGAGAGGAAATCTTGCATGGTTATATATAAGCCTTGTATTTTCCTTTGTTTTGCTTGATGAAAATGAGAGAGGTTAATATCTGAATGTGTCAAGGGGAAATGATTTTTCATGAAGACCATGGGGCTAATTTGCACTTCCAGATGTTATCCATGTGGCTGGCCACATATCATCAAATGCTAGTTTTTGTCACCTTCAGGTCAATCAGCTCACCAAGTCAAAGCTGGCCAACCTTTCAATAGTGGACAAAAACAAAACAGAAAGAAAATGTCTTCTCGGAAACCCATTTGAGAAAAAGAAAATTTGTCTTCTCGGAAACCCTATGGTTGGGAAATGAGAGAGACAGAGACAGAGACAGAGAGAGAGAGTTCATTGGTGGAATGTGCATTAGAAGAGGGCTATAGACTTTGAGATGACTACAATAGCATTCCACCACTAGATATGGAAAAATAATTGTGGGTTTTTTGACCCTTTAACCTCCACACAAAGAAAAGAAACCTAATATGATTGATCTCACGCACTTCCCAATTATGGAGTTGTCATTTTTTTCCCGAGTAACAAAATATCTAATCACCAACATACTCACACTCAACATATAAAGAAAGAGATCGTAGAGTAGTTCAATGGTTGCAATCATCGGATTTGCTTGACTTTTGACCTATAGACCATATGTGGCATTTGAATGAATTGTTCCTCTCTCTCTCTCTCTCTCTGTGAGGTAACAAAATGATTTTCGAAGCTGACTTTGATCATTCTAAGTTTGTACATTTTTCAAGTCTCCAGGAAATGATGTATCTAATCTCCAGCTAGCATATCTGAATGAGGGTCTACTTTGAAGACCATGGATAACCAATTAAATTTATTGGACATGGGATGCAATTAAGGAGAGGCCATTTCAAAATGGTCAATCAAATCTTATCAATGTTCAACAATTAGCTTGCCAAACTAGGTAGGGCATAAGAGTATTTTGCTTATGATCTCCAATTTTCTTAGAATGGAACTTCCACACCATTAGACCCTTTCATGGTGAACAAACTAATTTGTATACCAATTTATAGCTAACTTCAATTTGCATCTGTACTGTTTCTGTCACATCTTGTTCCGCAGTTAATATTTTTTTTTTTCGATTATTGCACATTAATTTTGTGCATCTAAGCATCGACCATAATCTTCAAGATTCACAATATGTTTCAAGAATATTTGGTTTATATGTGTTCCTAAAAGTGGATTTTATCTGTCATGCTGCGCTATGCATGTATATTCTTGTAGTTAGCTAAGGTATTGATTTGGTTATGCTCTGTATTGTAGTTAATTAAGGTATTAATTTGGTTTAATCAAGAAGCTGCGTCCTGATGTCCTAAAAGGAGATATTTGGGAGGATGATTTGTGACACATATTTAAATGACGTGATGTCTAAGGTATAATGAGAAGTTCTTTAGTGAGGTTTTGCTCCAATACAGGATACGGCTTTAGATTATGTATGGATTATACGAGTGTTTTAATTGAATCTAAACACCTGAATTGCCATCTCATTAATTCAAGTTATAGTCACAAAATTCTTATGATATTGGAATATTAATTAGTTTCTAAATTATACGGATGAACAATATCGTAAAAAATTAGTCTTGTTAATTAGTCTAGTGATACTTCTCTCGATGTTGAAAATTACTCAAAATTCAAATTCCCCCAACTCTAATTGATGCATAAAAAATAAAAATAAAGGAAGCACCGAGGCCAATAAGGTGAAGCTTTACAAACAAAAGATACAAAAAAAGTGAATAACTTTTCCATATATACTGCTGCCATGCCATGTACTAGTAATGGAGAGCCTTTTGTTAACATAAAAAAACTAGCAAATTGGTTTTTGGTAGAAAATATGTTAATTACGCAAGGGATAAGGTGAAAAAAATAATACCAAAGGTTGAAAAGACTCCTCATCAGTGGACAAAAAGGACAATATAACATCTTCTTTTGTGATGCCTAGTGATTTTTATACCCTAATCTTAAGGCACCTGCAAAAAGGAGCGTGTGGAGAAGACGCAAATGCCATCCATTTTTGGGGAAAGTGACTGCTAAATTATACACGCTTGTCTGCGGGCCTCTCTCTCTCTCTCTCTCTCTCTCTCTCTCTCTCTCTCTCTCTCTCATGCATATAACACATTAAATATGTTAGGCCATGTCAAAACTCAAACCTCAAAAACTGGCTTTAACCAAAAGCTACCTCTCACCTGCCACATTCACAGAATAGATTCACTCCAATTTTTTCTGTTTTTTATTATTAGTTTGGTAAATATAGTCCAATGCGCCTAAAGCATCAATCGTTTGATATCAATCATGTGATGAGGTTTGATTTTTGCTACAGTTTAAGTGTTTGGAAGATGAACTTGTTTTCTTTCAAGAGTTTGGAAGATGTTTCTTTCATGAACAAGATTTGACAGTCGTAGGCTTTGCAAGATCCAAGAGTTTGGAAGCTGTTTTAATCAACAGATAGATAATTTAATTGGTTATGTTTACTAAGCTCATGATCTTCAGGTTGCAAGAAATTTGTTGGGCTACTTTGACTGGAGGTATATACTGCGTATACGTATGTATAAGTGTACATATACACAGTACTGTCTGTATATAGGGTGACATTACAAGAATGAAAATAGGACGACCTTTGTTGAGAAAATTTATAACATCTCCTACTATTATACGTTGGAAATTATATTCCTTTTTGGGTACAATGCCCTTGGAAATTATTTTGCGCTACTGACAAAAGGAAAAATACAATAGTTATGAGCAAGCTTGGACATATTCTTCTTTCTGTGAATCTCTTTCCTTTTCCCCTTTCAAAACAATTGATAGTCAAATTGAAGAACATAGCAGTTTAGTTTTTTTTTTTTTCTTTTGGCCATCTTTCTTTTTTTGTTGTCAAAATTAGGAAAGGGAGGGGTTTTCTCATACATACACTGCCAATGTACCGTGGGATTTGAACCCGAGACCACTAGTTTGTAAATCAACACAATTTTTCACTCGACTAGACCTCGTTGGCCTTTTCTTTTAGTTATCGTGAGAGAGCCTGATATGGTTTTTTTTTAAAAAATTAAAAAAATAGTGGTTGGAGAAATGACAACGGTCAAAGACGCTCAAACAACCATTAAACTTACATCACTAAAATTAAGCATGATATGAAGTTATTGTTTGGACAGAGCATGATATGAAGTTAAGCCTACAAATTCAAAACATCCAAAATCCTGAAACAACCCATAACCGAAGTGAGCACCGCCACAACCTAAAAAAGAAGAAAAGAAGAGGGGATGAGGGATAGAGACGCTTCTTCTTTATTTACCCCTTACTCCGCCTTTTCCCTATGATTGGGGGACAGAGTTTTCGTTTTCTTTTTTAATTTTTAATATTTAAGACGTTTTAGAAGTCCAACTTGTTTTACCCAAATAGGCATTTAGCACTTATTGCTAATACTAAGCTATATCACTAGGTAATACCACATCAACTAGTTAAGCTTTTCATTTGTTTATGGTAATATACCTACATTTTTATTTAAATAATTTTTTCTTCAAATTATATGGTCTAACGGCAAAAAAAAAAATAAAATAAAATAAAAAGAAAATGACTTGCTTATGAGCTAATCTGTGTTATTTAACCAAGTCGTATGAGCACTGAATTTTGTCCCACTTTTATTTAATTATCCAAATGATTTACCCTCCGTGAATAATGAGTTCCCCACATGCATATTTAGGTTTCACATGAAAGAAACTATTTCGAATGATTTCCCATTCCAAAGTTCCCTTTTCCATTAACCAAATGCAACCGTTCCGTAGTTTATACTCTATGGCTCCAAATTAATGATCATAAATTTGTGCCTAACTTTCCTCCCCCCTCTAAAAAGACCTTAGCCAGTTAGCCGTTCTCCTCAAAGCCTTTTCCAACCCCGAGTGGTTGACTCTCTTCAGCACCAAGTGGGGTTCTCCTACCACTCAAGTGTGAGTTGGTCATGATACATGTCGTCTTATTTCCTCCTTTGTCTGGTTTTTTCCTCTCTTTTCTCTTTGTTTTTTCTCTGTTGGAATTTCTTTCATATATGTTACTAAAATAAAAAAAAGGGTGTGGGAGGAAGATAGACGTGTTTTAATTAAGAGTTACAAATGAAAGTTACTGAGAAAAATATAATATTGTAAAAGAGAGATCCAAAATGTGTGCACAAATTAGAACTGGAGTACTAAATTAACCTTAATTTTTTAACCTATTAATATATAATTAAATAAAATTAATAGGGACCAACTAGAGGGTTGATTTAGTAATTTTGCGAATAAGTTTAAGATTAGAATTTGACCCCCAAAAAAAGTTTAAGATTAGAAAACTTTTGTTAATTCCTAGCGCTTTTCATAAATAAGCAATTATTGTAGTTTGTTATTGTGAAAGCATTTACAAAGATGTTAACAATAGGATAAATCAACAAGGGTGCGAATCAAAATATGGTATAAATTAATATTGTGGGCTCATGCATATATATACACCGTGAGAAAGAGAGTAGTGTGTGTTTTCTCTTTTTACACTGGCAATTTGAAAGAAAGGGAATTCGAATACAGGATTTTGAGTGCAAGCATGATTGTTTTTAACTATTTGAATTATAAACTCCTTGAAAGAAGAAATATATATTAAATAATGCAGCTACGTATTAAACACGTATGATACTACATACTCGATGTTGGCATTTGAGATGTATGTAAATAAATAAATATAATATATATACATGTATGATATAAAAGTATGGTTAATTACAGTTTAGTACCATGTGATTACACTCTTAAGATATGTTAGTCCATATCTTCTAAATTTTTACTATAACATACCTCGGTTTTTTAAATTTGTTACAATGTGGTTCCATAGTTAAGTTTTCATCGATCTCTCGTTAGTTGTCTACGTGGCACTATGGGTCCCACATTTTCTTTTCTTTTCTTTTTTTTTTAAATTTTAATGTGAATAAAATATTAAAAAACTGAAGAAAAAAATAAAAATAAAACTCTCTCTCTCTCTCTCTATGTGCTCTCCCTCTATCCAGATTTCTTCTCCCCCATTCCCCCATGACCACCACCCGCAACCTCCAACCCCCAAACGCATCCCACAGGCATCCTCCACCCCAGCCCACAACCACCCATGCTCCATCCCCCTCCTTCCTTCCGATTTCTTCCTCCATTCCTCTTGATTTCTTCCCCTCCTTGCCCCCTTCTTCCTCCCGCAAATTCACCGTCTTCAAGTCTGGGTGGAGAGAGAGGGAGAGAGAGTTTTTTTTTATTTAATTTTTAAAAAATTAAAATTTTTTTGATTAATATTAGATATGGGATGATGGGGGAAGAAATCGAGGCTGGAGTTCTAGGTTCGTGAGGGCTGGGGTGGAGGGTGATTGTGGGATGAGTTTGAGGGTTGGAGCTTGCAGGTGGTGGTCATGGGGGAATATGGGAGAATAAATCAGGATAGAGGGAGATGAGAGAGAGAGAGAGGTAGATATTTATTTATTTTTTAATTTTTTAATATTTTAACTTGAAAAAGAAAAAAAGAAAATATGGAACCCATAGTGCTACGTAGGTAACTAATGGAAACCTAACGGTGAAATCATATTGTAACAAATTTAAAAGACCAATGTATGTTATTGTAAAAATTGAGAATGTATGAACTAACATATCTTAAGAATGTAATCATGTATTATTAAACTATAGTTAACCATATAAAGTATATTTTTACATATGTCGTATGCACAACAAGACAACAGAGAGAGAGATGAGCACAAAAGGAGTGGTGGGGAGAGTGAAAAGACAAGTCAAACGTCAAATCGGAGGTCTTTGGTATCATAAGACAGTCAGTGGGTTGTGCTGTCAATCCAAAGGATTTGATTTTCCCACTTTTTTTCTTTCTTTCTATTTATTAGGGGGCAAAACAACAGCTTCCTTTCTTTTCCCATTTTTCCATTTTTCATCTTCTTCTTCCTTCATTTTATTGTCCCAAAAATAAATAACACATAGTTCATAATTAGGTAACAAACAGTGTTCTTGGTCTCTTCTGTTGCACGTGACAGGCCTTGTCTCACGTGCACACTACCATGCACTGGTATCAAATTTAATAAACTTGGTGTTGTTTGGTGGCAGCAGTCCCAATATTTATATATATATATATATATAAATATGTGAATCTTGAACCCCAAAAGACCGCGTTCAGATATTCTCTCCATGCTTTTGTGTGTCCTTCTCTGTCCATGACTTAATTTTATGACACGTGGCATTATTTTATTTTTTTATTTGTATTAAAAGATAAAAACATTAATTTGTTAAAGTATTATTAAGTGGAATTTCACATGTCAAAAAAGTAATGCATAGACAGAGAGGGAGACACAAAAACAGGGACAGGATCTGGACTCCAAAAGACCAAGCCAACACGTTTTTCCATGCCCACTTTCACATCTTGTCCATTCTCTCTTCTCCTGTCTCTCATATGCCCTCTTCAATATTTTGTTCAACAACTAGCATTTAACCCAGTAAAAAAGAATGTTTGACAATTTTCATCTATATATATATATTTTTTTATTTTTGTTGTTGGTTTCAATCGAGGCTAGAGGGGCCTTCGAAGTGTGGGGATAAAAGTTTCAGAGAATATTATGTTTTAATTGACTTAAGTTTGATGCTTTGATTAGATCTCTTCGTGTCGTGTTTGATGTAGTCTTTTGGGGACGTTTATTTTAGCCATCGTTTGGCAAATAAAAAGACTTAATTATAGAGGTACCTCACTTGATTATTATATATATTCTCTTAATTATTCTCATCTCCGCAACCATTTTTTTACTTACAAAGTTAGATAATTTTAAATTAATCATCCAGTTAATTAGCTTAAACTTGATTTAACTGTCGGTGAAGGTATGCCAATAAATTAGTAAACCAATGGACTGCAATAAAACTGTCTTTCCACAAAGAGACATTTAACTATTGGACTCAAAATGGTGTCATTGGTAATCATCATGGCTGTTTTCGAAAGTTGGTGTTTGATTGTTATGCATCAATAAATACAAACCAGACACAAAATCATTCAATATCCTTTTGTCCCATTTTATGTTTTAGAATTCCAAAATCCTCTTGCACCAAATTTGGAACCAACAGTTAGAGTTAAGTTGATCGAAAACAGAAATTGTTGTGATGTGAGTGTCGAGTATCTCACGTTGAACGATGAAAGTTCAATTTAAGAGCTTAAAAGTTTTGGGCCCTCAGTATTCATTGTCAACTGATTTTGGATTGTATGCTCACATTCTAACGTGATATGAAAACATACTATCTACGTGTAGGGTGATGTTAATTGTAATATCTTTTAACACAACCAAAGGTATGGATGCATTTTCTTGCAACACAACTATAAGTATACATAGCCTAAGATAATGTCTACCTAGAAATTTGGACAATGAGTGTTGAGGAAAAAACGACTCAAGGTCGAGACAAGAAGTAGTGGTCAATTGTATCAAATTACTAAATTTAGGTGTAGTTAGGTGTAGTATTTTCTGCTCTTTTAATTTGTAGCTATTAGTTTCAAATTTTAAAATTGGACATTTTAATAATTTTATGACAATTAGTTCTTTTACTAAATGTTAGTGCATGTCTCGCTTACGTGTAAGGAACTAATGAACCACTTGTGCCATGTGAATATATTTAGCAAATAAATTATCTTGACAGAAATGGACAAAGCGAGATACAGAGAAATTCATATTTTAAGTTTTACGGTACGTATATGCAAAAATTTTATCATTTTAGTCGTTTTTGGTCCGATATGATGATTTTTTTCTTTCTATATCATTAAATATGTTTTTAATGCAATAACTGTCATATATATATATATATATATATATATATATATATATATATATATATATATGAGATTTGAACTTGGGAATTCCTCTAATAAAGTGAAGACTGAGTGTCATTAATTAAGTAAGTCATTTTACTAATGAAACTATCAGTATGATTGCTTTCTTTTGATCATTATTTTCAATACTTTACATTTGGTGGAATTCCAAACAGTTGAGGAAATGAAAGATTTATTATTATTATTATTATTATTATTATTTTGACATTACAACAGCAGCATAGTCACAATGGAATAATTTCAATTCTGATTTTTAACTTCCTTAGTTCTTGAGGTTCTTATGGGATGATGGATATAAATCACATCTGTTGAATGGACAGATGGAAAGGTAGTGCAAAATGCTAGAATGGCTATACAAAGTCTCCCCTACCCACATTTTCTCTTTCCTTAGTACAAAAGAAAAGAAACAAAGACAAACAAAATAAAATAAAGTAGAATGAAAAATAAAACACCTCCAATTTGTAAAGGTTTTATTATAATAATTAATATCGAAGGAGTCAGGATAGATGTTGTAAAATACGGATAAATATACAATCTCTAACTGTAGAGACTCGGATCCATTTTGTCACACCTTACGGTTTACATGCTATAAGCTTAAGTAGGGCATGAAAAACAAAGCATACAATTAAAGAGAAATAATTAGAATATATGAATTGCAGTCTAAACCTTGTCCCATGATTGAGAAAGTTAAAGAAACACAGGCATCTAGAGATACATAGAGGCTAAAAGTGGTTCGGGCCACATTAGTCATTAGTCTAACAGCAGTCAACAGAAATCATAAAAATATGATATCCTAATATCCAATATCCCCCACTTCCATAAACGGGTGAAAATTTTAACTTGTTTTTCTGACAACTTATTTCTATAATGAGGTAATTACTGTTAACTTAGGGTTGTTGATAGTTAAACACGGGGCTAATCATGAATATTAATTATATAATATTCAACCAAAAACAATATTATTATTAATTATATAAAAATAAAACCTTTTGTTAATTTTCTATTCTTCAATTCCCCTCTACCCCTGACCCCCTCCCATCATTTTCTCCCCTTTCCCATCAATTTTTTAACTAACCAATTATTTTATTTCTTTTTAGATTTCTTTTTAAATACCTCAGCCGCCCAGAACAGCCACCCAAGTTGCTCTCTCTCTCTCTCTCTCTCTCTCTCTCTCTCTCTCTCTCTCACACACACACACACACAAAATATCTACCAACACATACACAAACACAATATCACTCCATTGAGACAAAAGAATCCGTCAAAAACAATAACAGCGGAGAGAGTTCCTCTTCCTTCTTCTTCATCCTTCAACAACTAAGTCAGTCAATCGCCCCAAAAAGTAAGAATTACAGAAAACAAACATGAACCCATTACTGTTTTAGCTCCTCTCTCCAGCTCTGAATTTCTATCTCTCTCTCCCAACCCTAAAAATTGGTTTTACCACCACATCCAGAAAGCATCATGAGCAGCCTTGAAGAGTCTCTAAGATCTCTGTCCCTAGACTACCTAAATCTGCTCATCAATGGCCAAGCCTTCAGTGACGTCACCTTCAGCGTAGAGGGTCGTCTTGTCCATGCCCACAGGTGCATCTTAGCTGCCCGGAGCCTCTTCTTCCGCAAATTCTTTTGTGGGCCGGACCCACCTTCCGGGCTTGACCCGATATCCGGGTCCAGGATGAGCCCCGGTGGCACGTCGTCCTCGTGCCACCGTGCCGGCAATTCACAGCAGCAGCAGCAGGTTATACCGGTGAACTCGGTGGGGTACGAGGTGTTCTTGTTGCTGTTGCAGTTCTTGTATAGTGGACAAGTCTCGATAGTGCCTCAGAAACATGAGCCAAGGCCTAATTGTGGAGAGAGAGGGTGCTGGCACACGCATTGCACCTCCGCCGTTGATCTTGCTCTTGATACTCTTGCTGCCGCTAGATCCTTTGGTGTTGAACAACTTGCATTGCTCACTCAGGTACTGTGTGTTCGTGTGTGTCTAATCACTCTCTCTCTCCCTCGGCTCTTTTTCTTGGTTTTTGTGTGTGTGTTGTTCAGTCTTATGTTTTGTGGGTTTTGGGAATTTCTACAATTCCTTTGTTTTGATTTGGCGTTTGGGAAGTGGTAAAAGATTTTGTTTCTCTTTCTTTTGTTGATACTGGGTTTTTTTCTTCTCTCTTTCATCACTTCATTTGTTCTTTGTTCTGCAAACTGTTGGTCTTTATGATGAACTGGGTGAAGTTGTGATGTTTTTCTGTCCAATCTCAAACTTTTTTCCCTCCCAATTTCTCTTTTTATTTCCTCTATTTAGAGTAGCATTGTCTAATTATTTTATTTTGAAGCAATATTTGATTAACCATATAGTACTTGCAATAATCCCTTTTATGGTGTGCTTAATTATACCTCAGAGGGCTCTCTCCTCCTCCTCATTTTCTTCTTCTTCTTCCTAGTGAAGGTTGTATTGAAGTTCTTTTGGAGGAAAGAATACATGTTTTTCTTAATTTCATGTACCATTTTGCAAGTTTCTTGAATTTGGGTTTTTTTTTTCTGTCTTTTAAATGCACATCCTTGACTTTCTAAATCGAGATCTTGATATCCAGTCTTGTCTTCCACAGTAAACACTACAAATCTATCCCAAACATACACTTCCCTCATTTAGTTTAACTGGAAAGGAATACAAAATTCAAGAAAAGGACTCCTATTGCTTCCCCACACATATAATTTTCGCACAAAAACATCCCATCACTTTTATCAATACAAATCTTATTATTCATAAACAAAACCATCCCAAAAGTACACCCATCTCACTAATGAAATTCCAACTACACTTCTCATCTATACAAGTCCTTTTTTTTTATGTCCTCACAGAAGCAATTGGCAAGCATGGTGGAAAAGGCCTCAATTGATGATGTGATGAAAGTCCTCTTAGCTTCAAGAAAACAAGACATGCATCAACTCTGGACAACTTGCTCTCACCTTGTTGCCAAATCGGGCCTCCCACCGGAAGTCCTGGCCAAGCACCTCCCCATCGATGTCGTGGCCAAAATCGAGGAGCTTCGTCTCAAATCCTCCCTCGCCCGCCGCTCAATGATGCCTCATCACCATCACCACCACCACCACCACGACCTTGGGGCAGCAGCCGATCTCGAGGACCAGAAAATCCGCCGGATGAGGAGGGCATTGGACTCATCGGATGTCGAACTTGTCAAACTCATGGTAATGGGGAAGGCCTAAATCTCGACGAGGCATTGGCATTGCACTATGCGGTCGAAAATTGTAGCCGAGAAGTTGTGAAAGCATTGCTAGAACTTGGAGCAGCAGATGTTAACTACCCGGCCGGGCCAGCTGGCAAAACCCCACTTCACATTGCATCCGAAATGGTCTCGCCGGACATGGTGGCCGTCCTGCTCGACCACCACGCCGACCCGAATGTCCGGACCGTCGACGGGGTTACTCCCCTCGACGTACTTAGAACCCTAACTTCAGATTTTCTCTTCAAAGGGGCTGTTCCGGGACTTACCCACATTGAACCAAACAAGCTCAGGCTCTGCCTGGAGCTTGTTCAATCGGCTGCTCTTGTTCTTTCCCGCGAAGAAGGCAACAACAATGCAAATAATTCTTCGAATTCGACAGCGATTTACCCGCCGATCAGCGACGATCACCATAGTAGTGGCAGCAACAGCAGCAACATTGGCAACCTTAACTTGGATTCTAGATTGGTGTATCTGAATCTTGGAGCAACCCAAATGGGGTCTAGAAATATGGACGGTCATGATCATCAAGATCATGATCATCATGGGAGCCATAGTAGCCATAGGGCACAAGGTGGCTGTGACCCAGCAACAATGTACCACCACTCTCATGACTACTAGCTATTTTAAATTATTTTGCTAAGACTCTTCATGATCAGTTATAATATTATTATTTACATATCTTTTTTTTTTTTTTTTTTCTAAATAGATGCATCCACTTGGATGGTGAAGCAGAAAAAGATCATAAAAATTTCATGAAGAAATCTAATATCTATGGAGATCAATTAACATTGTATCCCAAAATTATATATGTTTTTTCTCTGCTTTTCTGTGGTTGCTTCTGATCTTTTTTTGTAGGCTTTCGTTGATCGTCGTACGAAATTGGAGCCATGGGGTTGAATGTTGATGAGACAAATGGAGAATGTGAGATTTCTGCTAATGCATGATGGATCCATGGAGATTGGAGAGACGCAGGTCAATCTTTTCAACCCCCTTGGCCTGTCATCTCCTTTGTATTTATTGATCTATCTAATTTTATTGCGTATTTATTATGGCCCTTATATTTTCTTGTCCCCCACCCACCTCTCATCATCCCTCTATACATATCAAATTCACATTATTTTATTTTATATTATAACCTAAAGATCAATATTATTTTCTTAAATCACATATAAAAAAAGTTCATATCTGATTTAATGATTGACACAATAAGTTTTAACGGTTTTTTTATATGAGAATTTTCAACTTCAATCCTCATTAGAATAGGAATTGGGTATCTTATGGTCCAATTTTAATGTGTAAGGCTTTGTTTGGACATGGGTACTTTTTTTTTTTTTTTTTTTTTTGAGCAGAGGACATGGATACTTTCAGCACAGGGAATTATAGGGAAATGAGCTGTCTGTTCCCCATTTTCTTATTACTTTTATACATGTACAATAATCTGTGGGAAGAAAGTCTTGGCAGTAATTTTGGCTAATTATTTTTTAAAAAGGACGTACGAGAACTCATGACAAATTGAGTGGTTGTCTTGCATGAATGCAACAGATTGAGTGTGGCAGCACCCTACACTGCAGACTAGAAACTTAAAAATAATATTGGGAGGTTTTTTTTTATATATATTTTTTCTCATCAAACTCTTTTGTAATTGTAACCCTCTTTTTGTCTCCCTGTAGTGTACCTTATCGGGCCCTCTTATATATTATGCAGACCACAAGCTTACAGATAAAACCCTAGTTTTTTTAATGTACCTTTTTTGTCCAGACCTATAGGTATATATGGTGGTCACACTCTCTCACTCTCTCTCTCTCTCGCTCTCTCTCTCCTGCATGTATATGATCCATTTTTCATTTTCTTCTATTTTTTTATGGAAAATATTCTTGTTTTTGTTTTATAATTTTTCATCAGCTTCGAACTAAAGGAAACGACTATAATTAAAGAGGGTTCCTTAATTTAATTGACTCAGTAATCTATGCCAATCAATTTGGGAATCCGCCCTCCACATTTTTTTAAAGTCCTAATTATATGGTAAGTGCAATAAGAAGAGAAAACATGCATTAATCCCATTTTAAATTTGCTTATGGATCTTTGAAGGTTGCATGATTTGTTCAGGCACAAGTTGTGTTTAGTATAAAGCATTCTGGACGTCCTTTAATCTCAATTTCATTGAAATGCATTTATTCGTGAGGATCATCAACCAACTCATCGCTTAGCTTCCTGCCTGATTGTACCATTTCATGCAAGGTTTTGAATGTAGAACAATCTTATGATCTAAGGTTTTGAATTCAAGATTTCGGTGTCGAGACGCATAGATAAATTAGATAATAAAAATACATTTAATGGTCGATTTTCCATTTCACTACAATACCAAATTTTTATAATGATGAATGCTCTTGCCGAAATCGGATATCTCTCAGTTTCTTATTGCTGATTTGACTCTAGCTAGTCAGGCTGTTGATAAGCTATATTCTTGGTTTTGTTAGCCTCCAGGTATATGTATATCTCTAGGCTGATTACGGTTTCTTGTTCAAGTCCTAATATTCCTGATTTCTCTAATTTTTATAGACATAGATAGTTAATTCATGATGATTTTTTTCATTATATTGAGATACAGCAAGAAGCTGTTAACCATTATTATATCAAAAATCTCCCATGCATATTCTAGTAGTGCTTCTTCAGATGATACCAAAATGAAGAACATTTTGTATGATGCAGATATAGGGCTCGAATTGTATGTTTAACATGCAAGGAAGGTTTCAACTTTTTTGCTATTATTTTTCCTCATCTTTCCGAGATATGGAAACGTTATTAGATATTGTATTTTGAAATCATTGCATCATTGGCAATCCCCAAAACTTCTTGCACTTCTTTGCAACTAATTACTTTCCACCATTCATAGATAATCAATATTTGTTAGATTTCTATAAGTGTCCATAATCTTTCACACAATCTGAAATATATAGAAGACATATCTGACGCCATCTTTCTTGAGTACACAATCTCACAACTAATTCAATCCCAAAGGCATCAATACAATCTCAGTCACGAACGGCTTAAGGCTTTTGCTCTCTCAGAAAATGTTTTAGCTCTCAGAAACTGTTTTATCTCTCTGTCAGAAACTAGTTTAGCTCTCTATTTATTATGAGATTTGGGTTTGAGAACGTGTATGATGTGAGTAGGATCGTAAGCTTATATAGGGCTAAGTCAAATCGTCTCTACTCATCACCAAGGGCCGACTTGACTAACAATCTAGGCTCATCAAGCAACGGTTCACGCAAAAGGAAATAAATAGGACTCCTTTAATTCGCTTCAAAACTTTCCTTAATTCACAAGGTTTTGGGCCTTAAGGTATAACCTAATTTAAACTCTTATCAAACTTGATATAACTTAGTATCTAGTGCACCGATCTAAATAGGAATATAACATTCTCCCACTAGATCAAGCACTAGAGCACTAAGCTTCTGTATTGCAAGTCTGATAATCTTTATTGGCCATGAGTTTAAACAGTTAAGTCCTTCCCTTCAAGTTACAGTGAAAAGTGAATAGACAAAACAAACTATAGACAAGCACTATTATACTTTATGAAAATAGGGCATCTATAATCACATAATGCAATCTCAAAACACATGAAGTGCCTACAAACGTGAACCTTAACATGTACTGATCCATAATGTGAATCTTTATGCCTTTAAGTACATATACCCCTTTATGACTTAGCAAGAGTCAATCCGCAGTGTTATTAAAACAATAGTATCTCAAAGAGACCACAAACTCACATGCATAAACAACATGCATAATAAGTTTAGAAAACTAAATAGTCAAAATGGTAGAAATTATGCAATAATCAAAACTGCCAACCAAATTAACATCATTAAATGCCAATCCCTCAATCCAGAAAACAACAAAATTAGACATACTAGAAAACTATCAGAATGGGAACAAGACTCCCACTAGATTGCAGCATCAAATTTCCTTAGCCATACTGCATGAGAAGTGGCTTCATAGCAAGCTATATATTCTGAAAACATAGTTGAACTCGAAACACTAGTTTGTTTAGCACTCTTCCAAGTAACAGCTGCCCCTGCCATCTTGAAAAGAAAACATGAAGTAGAGATGTAATCATCCTATGCTTTTCCAAGATTCGCATCAGCATAACCAACAAGCTCTAAATTCTCTATGCAGGTAAATCAACACATAAGCCTTTGTTCTTTGTAGGTACCTTAGAATCTTCTTTACATCTATCCAATGTTGCATTCCTGGATTAGACTGAAATTTCCCCATCTTGCTAATGCACAAGGCTAGGTCTGGCCTTCTACACACTTATGCATACATAATGCTTCCAACTAGAAAAGCATACGGCTTGTTCCTCATCTTAGCTTATTCTTCTTTATTCTTGGGGCAATGCTCCTTCTTTAAATCTCGTTTTGCTAACGAAACTTTCTGTCAAGAACACATACTCATGTGAAAACGCTTAAGTATCCTTTGTGCTCCATTGCATGCCCGATTTCTTTTCATTTGACTAGTCATGTTTGTTTGCATCAGTAGGATTTCTAGCTCACTGTTTCCAGCTGGATCCTAACAAATTTTTTTGTCATATTCTACCAATTTTCTCAGCTGCCATGTGTACTATTGACAGGAACCGACCCAAATTCCACTTTGGAATTCGAGTCGAACTCCGTACGTGTCCAACACCTGGTAGGTATTAGGCACGAATGTCCAAACTGCCCCTTTGCTCTAATTCCCAACTCAAAGCCACTTTAGTGCTTATGACTTCTGCCAAAAAAAGGGAAAGTCTCCCTTGAAAAATGGACATTTCCCAATACAATTCACCTGTAATAATACAATTTTTATAATCCAAAGCGTTCAACATGCATAAATTAAATCCACACACAATCAAAAACAGTTAATCTGAATGGCCTCTGGCCTTACAAACAACCCGGACTCAACGTTGTCACCAATTAATTCCTAGCATTCTCCTCCAATGAAATCATTAATTCTCGAAATATCAATTCTACAATATCATTGTTATAAACAGCATTATATGAAGAAATCTATTAAGTAGAATTCATTATCGAACAAGCCTCATAATTCAAATATCTATTGACCTTGGGCCCGCACATAAGTTTAATTGGAACTCAATTGAAATATTAACTAGATTCTGAAGCCAACTCCATAACCAATTTCCGAAAACATTCTCTTACATGGCTGCACCTAGATTAATCTAGGTTGCCTATGTACCCTTATTGAGGGATCAAGACACGTAATTCTTTCTTCAAGAAATTATAATTTAAACAAGAAAATAAAACATCCAATCAATATGCAGAACTTTATATCAAATCAATGGGTTAAACGAAAAATGTCTCAAAATATATATTCAAACATTCACCAATAAGCATTCAAGACAATCCGTTAGTTTTCGTTTAAAACATCTCAAATCTCAAAATGCTCTCCACCCAGGTGTACGCCCAATCATTAATCTGTCAATTCCAAGTTTCATTATGTCAAATTCACCTAGCAGAATCGGGGGACACGAAGTCAGTCCGAGACGCAAATCCGTCAATTCCATCATTTACCATCAATTCCAAGTATCAGTCCATTAATTCACTTAGCAGAATCGGGGGACATGAAGTCAACCCAAAACGCAAATCCTAGCGAGAATCGGGTGATCAGCCCGAAATGCAATCCTTGTAGAATCGGGGACACCAAGTTAGCCCGAAAAGTGGCCTCGCTCCTCACGGTTTGGGCGTCCCGAGACACGTGGGCGTATCATAACCGAGTATCTAATCCGAAGACAACAGGGGGGACTCTTGTGTGTGGGTTTGAAAACCAATTCCATAACTGATCATCAAATTCCTTTTTCCAAAATCCACTTTCCTGAAACCATTTTCCCAAAAATCAGTCTTTAAATAGATAAACAAAATCTCCTTTTTGAAAACAAGATCCATCCCAAAATTCTTTAATTATAATAAACCATACACAACTTTCAACAATTGTTCTCAAACCAAATCCACATTCATAAAAATATACTATTCAGAAAACTAATGTTTGTAATTTATCAATATGAATTAAATACCCAATATCCTCTTAAACATTAAATGATCAGTTCTCACACAATTAACCACTGCTAAACATATACAAACCATTAATAAAGCAAAATATAAACTCATAATATTAATATATCAAATAATAATCCCACATAAACAATAATAATAAATTCTCGTTAATATAACCCAATAAACAAACATTTCGCAAGTCCTTAAACCATGCTAGTACTTTCAAAAAGATGGAACAACCTCGGAAGCCTTAGGGTCAACTGACGGTCAAACATCCCGTTTTGGTCAATCGGGCTTGTGGGGCCCACGACCTCTGATTCCCGATCCGAAAGTTCCTAAAAGTCCAACAAAGTCAACTAATCACGTCTCAAAAATTTGGTTTCGATCAAAAGGTCAGATTTCTAGCGATCGCACGATCGGACGGTTTCCATTAAACTAAACTTTAAGTAAATGATCCGGGGCTCCGATCCTCGATCCGCGAGTTCCTACATGATCCTAGAGGACCAAGGACCGATATATTTGAAATTGGAACCGATCCAACAATCTGAACATATCGAACCCGGATATCGCCTATTATGCGAAAATCTGTTCGATTGTCATACGATATCCAATTTCAAATCCGAGCGTATCGTTGCGCTCGGGATGACATAAGGGACATTTTGGAACGGAAAAAGAATGCCACAAGTGGGGCCACGCATCGCCACATGCGTTGGCAGCGCGTGGGTGTCTTGAGTAATTTTTCGGCGACGGAAAATTCTCGCGACAACCCGCAACAATCACACCTACAGACTCAGGGCAACCTAGGAACTCTTTTTCTTTCTTGGGGACCGGCCAAAAGTGTCCGAAAAGTGGTCGGATTTCACCGAACCCGAAGCCTCAAACCCTAGGTTTTGGAAACACATTCAAACACCAAAATCAATCGAAAATAACCCTTAAATCAATTAGAACACTCAAAAAGGATGAGGAATCATACCTTGCTCGACGGTCAAACTCGTTGGAGTGGTCGGAAATGGCGATTGAAAAACTGGCAGAATTGCATGTCGTTACCGTCGAAGATACAGCTAGAATTAAACCGGGATTTTGGGTGGGTTGGAAAGAGGAGGAGGAAAGGAGAAGAATGGAGGTGATTTGGCTGGATTTCATGACCACAAATAAGAAATCTCTGTTTGAAATCCGGTGAGTCGAACGGAGAAGGAGAGAGATCGTGAGGAGAGAGAAGAAACAGGGGAGGGGCTCACATGCACGTCTGATTGGCTAGAGGGGGTTAATTTCAGTTTTTTTAAAATTACCATAATGCCTCTTCATTTTTTCAGATATTTTTGGGCTCGTTTCAAGTCGAAATCGAGCATGCCGCACGTCCACGAACTCGTTACGACGAGCTGGACGCAATGGTGCAACTCGTTTAGCCAAATTCTTTTCCAAAAATTAAATTGACCTTTTTGCCCTTTAAATATTAAATATTATTTTAAATTCCAAATTCTCTTTAATTAATTATATTAATTCAAATTATTTTATTTTGTTTATTTATTTTAATTTATCTTCTCATAATTGATTTAATTCCTTTATCTTGAATTTATTTATTTTACTTTATTATATTTTAAATTTTCCTTATTTTTGGGTCGGGATGTTACTACTATTCTGACCTATGAATTTTTTGGGTAAATACTGATTGATTCCTCATTTGACAGCTGTCACTTTTGGGAGAGTTTTCTGAAAGGGTTTCTTTTCTCCTTTGCTCTTTTTCTTCCTTGAGTGAACCTCCATTTTTCATTAATGAGTTTTCTAAATTGATTTTTTCGAAACAGTTTTTGAAATATGAAATTTGCATCTAGCTAGAACAAACACATTCATATACATATCTAGGTCAGATTCATGATTGGTTTCTTCAAGAGCATGGTTTCATGAAAAAATTGGTCATTTTTCCTTGAATCCAAATTGTTGGTTTCTGGTCGAGTCTGAGATTGCAAGCTGGTGCCATGGGATGAAAGAGTTGAAGAAGGAGCTGTCATTGCCATGAAGGACTAAGTTGTTAGCATTGCTAAGTTGGAGAAGAAGATTGCACAAAGGAGGTATGCTTATCTTCCTAAATAAATCTAGGATTTCTTGAGTTTGCTTGAGTTTCTTTGTAAGAATCTTCTTTGCTTAGTGGATTGCGTGGTCGGTTGATGACCCCAAGTTTTTCTCAATGATGGGTTTCTGGGTAAACGATTTTCTGGTTTGCAATTTTGTTATTTTCTGGGTTTGTGTTCTTGACAGTTGACTAGTCATCACATGATGTTCATGTATTTCTAGGTTTGTGTTCTTGCAGTTAACTAGTCATCGTTATATGATATTTATTGTTTATTTGATTGTGATGTATTCACACACTTGCACCATAGTTGTTGCTAGCATAGGGGATGCCTAGATTAACGGGTCCTTCTGAGTGCCTAGATTGTCACTAGTAATCTTCTAGGCTTGCAGGTGTAGATTGTTATGCTATGTGTGTGTGCTCTTTATAATGGTTTTCATGACTAGCCGTTGACTAGTCATAATTCTATCTGGTCAAGTTTTAAAGTGTGTGAATATTGTTGTGTCTTTTAGAATAGCTTTTAAATTTACCTCTCGTCACCTAAATACCAATTTCAGCATGGCATATCTAATATGTAATCAAAGTAAAAGCAAAAGCATAAAATAGCGTAGGATTCATGCAAGTCTCCTTAGGTCCCAATCTTGATAGGTTTATAAAAATATGCACCAATGACTCTCTAAAATCCTATTCAAGAGAGAGATGAGATGTTCATACCCTTGGAGCGAATCTTGAAACCAAGAATGGTGGTCAAGTAGAGGGATTTATCCCTTTGTTGTTGGCTCTCACTTTGATGTTGATTCTCCACCTTTTTTATTCTCCAAATAGGTACAAAAATATGCACCTCCCCAAAGATCTTCACTAAGGATTGAATGGGATGAGAGAATGAGAAAACTTGGAGGAGAAGTGTATGCTAGCCCTTCTCCTACAAGGTGGCCGGCCAAGGGGTACTGGGAGAGAGGTTTAATGTTTTCTCTCTTCCAATTTTACCAACTTGAAACTCTAAAATGTTTGGATGCTATAGCTACACATTTATAGGGCCAAAATGTCACACATGTGACATTAAAACCCTAAAACCTACATGTGTGCCGCACCCCCTTGCTTTGCCCTCTTTGTGCTATCTTGGTCCACCACATTAATCCTATAATGTGTCACACTTGTGTCTAAGTCCATATGGTCCATTCCCTATTGAATTTCCAAGTCACATGGTGTCATGCCCCAAAATCGAGACCCGTGACAGCGGCACGTACCTTAAGGATCCCGAAAATATAACACCTAGATCCGAGGGTTATACTCCCAAGATTCTCAAAATACGATAAGCCTTTCTTTATTAAATAAAACGGGTTGGATCATAGTTGTAAATAACAGCAGAAAATTGAATAAAACATTATACAAACTTTATTGTCGAAATACCAACCCCAGAGGTCAAGGAAGAGTACCTATAACCTCATAAGTTATTTTACAAACCATAAAGATTAAATACACACCAACCATCCAGAATTTATACAGAGGAAGGAAATGAACAAGAAGAATCCTGAAACTCTTAGGAAAGGAAATCACGACCTGTCAGTGATGAAGAGGTCCATGGACTAAATATGTTGACAGGTATAGGAACAGCACCAAGTATAGCTCAAGGATTGTGATCTACATGAAAAAGTAGGGGTGAGCATCACATACGTTTATTTGCCCCATAGGAGGCACTCGGCCAGGTTTGAAAATAGATAGCAAAATAACATAGTAGTGTTCATGAAAAACAATGAAAAGAATATGCACAACACAAACCATTTCCATATAAATATAGGATCAAAATAGTTTGCATGTTTACACAACTTTCACAAACGTTTCCAGTACCCATAATATGCTTGTCTGACAACCAATCCCTATAGGCCAATTACCCTTACCAGAAATAAAAATAACAACTTACCTGGTATAGTAGCGAGAGTGTCCATTTCAACGGTTACACATTGTCGACTATACCTCACGTGTACTGTATTGGTAAAGTCTATCCGCGTAACCCTTCCAGAGGTTTAGGGAATCGAAACCCAAGGAAGTTGCTATGCCCCTTTCACCCTTAGGTCATCGAGGATAATGCCTGTAGGCGTATACCCCCAAAACTTTGGAGAACCAAAACCAAGCATTCGTAAAACCAAACAATATGGCATTCCAAAAATAGTGCATCTTTTGCACACAACAATATTTACTATGTCATACATACACACACAATACAAGTTCGAGAGTGAATCCCCTACCTGGAATCCAAAGCTTAAGCCTCACTTGCCCTCTGCACCTTCGAACTCAAATTGGCCACGGCTAAGCAACTGAATCATAATCCAACATTCAAAAATATTACAATAAATCCTTGATTACACTTTAGTCAATTTTCTTGTCTTTAATTGCACTGTGGTCCTTAAACTTAATCCAAATTTCAACTTAATCCTTATAAGTCCTTGAAGTTCTATCTCTGATCCGAAAATAGAAAAATCACGGTACGGTAAAATTAAAGTCTAAATAGTATTTTATTGTGTGTTAACATGCAGTGAAAAAGAACAGAAAAAAAACGAAATGCAAGAGGAGAAAAAAACTGTTGAACCCGTTCTCAATTAAAACTCCACGTTCGAGTATCCAGTTGCAAACTGTCTAGCAATTGAGAACTAAAAATTGGAACCTAAAATAAATTGGAAACATGACAAATAGTCACTAGTTATGGATCAGCTAATACGATAGATGCACACTTGTAAATAAATCTTCTTGCATGCATGAAATTTTGGAGGTGAAACCTCATATACGGTTTGACCGAAAAAAAAACCTCATAGACGCCAAGTTTTATAAAAGTGTCAGAAAAAACTCACTAAGTTTTCAACCGTGCATTATTTCGAGTTTTTGGCACTTTGTAGTCAAAGATAATGTGGTAAGGAGTTTTAGAAATTTTTTGTGTACATTTATGTTTTTTTAAATTAATTTTTTATGAATTTTTTTTAAAGTTTAACAATAGAAAAAAAGAAAAAGAAAAATTTAAATAAAACATACCAGAGATTGTCATAAGAAACACTAAGAGACTACGTTAAAGAGTATTAACTTTTCTCACTAACCCTCTTCCTCCAATTATTGCTTTTCAATTTCCTAAGTGACAATTTGATTTTGGCACTTTATAGTCGAAGATAATGTCGTAAGGAGTTTTTAGCAATTTCAGTTTATTTTTCTGATTTTTTAAATTAAATTTTCGTGAATTTTTAAAGAAAAATAAGTAATATCCTTAAGAAAAGCAAGAAAAAAATAGAAAAAGAAAACCTAAATAACATGTGGCACCATAAGAGAGTGACACATTTCAAAAGAACTGACGGCGCACCACTCGGACGTTGCTATGTGACATTATCTTATATTTATTGTTATTTTAAATATTTAAACTTCCAAAATTCATAATAAATTCATAAAATAAACCAAAATCTTGCGAACTCATTATGACATTTTCTTCATATTTGAAGCTTCAAAATATAATTTTGATTTAGAAAAAATTCAAATAATTTCTCATACTCATTTATGTGACACTAAGTTTGAGAGAATTTGTTAGAGTTTGTATAGGAAAATATGTTGGCGAGATCCTAGTTTGATTAGGATATTTATTTCCTATTATATTAGGATTTTATTTATTTCTATTTTGTACAAATCTCTTGTAATTAGGATTTTATTTTATTTTCCTTGTATAACCCTACTAGGGTTTACCAACTTGTATTATAAATATTTATCTTTAGAGAAAGAAAATATATGAGAAAATATTTTACCCCATATTGTTTGACTTGGCATCAAAGTCGACTTTTCTGGTGACTTTGTGTCTTGTGGCCACTCATGTTCTATTGTGTGCCCTAATTTTTAAGGGTTTTCTTGTGCCTGTGTTCTGCTGTGTACTCTACCGTGTTCTTGCCTTTGCTGTGTTCTGCTGTGTACTTTGTAGTGTTCTGTTGTGTTTCCGCTGGTGCTATTGATCATATGACTTATAATGCTAAATTATTTGATAAGTTGTCTAGTAAAACCCGTGACCCATACATAACTAGTGCTAATGGCTTGCCCTCTCCAATTACTAGCGAGGGCACAATCTCTCTCACTCCTACTATGTCCTTGTCCAGTCCGTTACTAGTTCCCAATACCCGTTGTAGCTTGTTATATGTTGGTCAATCACTTGATACACTTAATGCTTCTACTACTTTCTATCCTACACATTTTTCTTTCCAAGATCTCAAGACTCATGAGACGATTAGGCATGGTAAACGGATAGGGGGGGTTATATTATTTGACATTGTCTGCTGCACCAGTTCGTAATTGTGTCATTAAAATTGTTCAAAGTTACAGTGTCAAAGACAAACAACAAATTTGGTTATGGCATCGTCGCTTGGGACATCCGTCGTTTGGCTACCTTAAATGTCTGTTTCCATCTTTATTATACTCTTATGATGAGTCCAATTTTAACTGTGAGACCTGTATTTTGGCCAAGAGCCATCGCACTATTTTTCCTTTAAGTGACAGTAAAGCTGCAAAGCCTTTTGATGTGTGGGGTCCGGCTCGCGTTGCTTCGAACGGATTCCGTTGGTTCGTCACATTTATTGATGATTGTACCCGACTCACTTGGGTTTTCCTCTTGAAAAATAAAAATGATGTTGCGTCTATCCTTCCAGAGTTTTGTACTATGGTGTCTACTCAGTTTCAGCCTCGGGTCAAAGTATTCCAAACTGATAACGAAGGAGAATATGTGAATAATACTTTAGTGTGTTTCTTTCGTGCTCAATGTATTATTCACCAAACGACAACCTCGTTTACCCCTCAACAAAATGGTGTGTCTAAAAGAAAGAACTGACAATTGTTGGAAGTTGCCCGCTTAGTTATATTGGATATGTATGTTCCCCATCATTTTTGGGGGCATGCCATTCTGTTTGCCGTTTATTTGATTATCGTACTCCTAGCCGGGTTCTTGATTTCAAGACTCAGCATGATGTGTTTGGTGACTATGTTTCCCCTATCTCCGTCTCCAAGTTGCCCCTTAAATTTTTGGGTGTGTTGCATATGTTCATGTCTACTCTAATCAACAGAGTAAACTTGATCCTTGTGCTTTGCGCTGTGTCTTTATTGGTTATTCTTCTACTTAAAAGGGTTATAAGTGTTATCATCCTCCTACTCAGAATGTGCATGTTACTTTAGACGTGACTTTCCATGAAGAAGTGTCATATTATATTTCTCCCTTCTCTCCAATTCAGGGGGAGAGGGGGAGTGAATTGGAGAGCCTTGGATGGGAAGATCTTGGACTTGGTGGCCAAAATACAGTGTATGAAGATATTGCTCTCGGGAAGGAAATGACCGGTCGCCATCGCAGCGACGGCCGCCAGCCAGAATCCGACCGGTTGCCCAGGTCTGGATATGACGATATTGCTCTCAGTGACGAAACGACCAGTCAAACATCTGGATGCGACCGGTCACCTATCGCTGAAGATGAAGAAAATGCCCTTTGTGAAGAAACTACTGGTCGACATCTAGAATGTGACCAGTAGCCTGTGCCTGAAAATTGTGATAGTGACTCTTATGATCCGTGTGTTATTGAGTTCGATGCAAGACCCTCATTTGCCCTGCCATTTCTCCAATCAAATTGTGATAGTGAAACAAGTGAGGTAATCTCTGATGATCTATCTATGCCAAGCTATGAGTTGCCCCCATGTACCACTCGTGGGAAACCTAAGGCCATCTCCAGCCATGGGCTATATCCCAAATATAGCCCTAAAATAATGCAAAAACCATCTCCAGTCATGGGCTAAACAAAATTTTGGCCAAATTTGGAGGGCCACATTTGGCCCTTTAGCCCTCCAACCAGGCCACATTTAGCCTAGCTTTGGCCTAGGCCAAATTTTTTGAGGGCCCTATGCATGTGCTTTTCATATTGCACATTGAAATCCATCCACTTTTTTGTGGGCCCCATGCTTCTCAAAATAATAAAATATAAAGGACCTTATAGCCCTGCATGACTGGAGATGGAAAATTTTAGCCCTGTACTATTCTTTAAAAAATTAATATTTTTGAGGGCTAAATTTTTAGCCCCGGACTACATTTAGCCATATGACTGGAGATGGCCTAAAATACAATACTCACCTGATGTTCACTCAAAGTCTAAATATCCCATTAGCCATTATGTGACCACTCATCGTCTATATAAGTCATCTGCATCATATTTGTGTTAATTATCTAGTGTTTGTGTACCAACTAAGTTGCAGGATGCTCTTTTTGACCGTAAATGGATGGATGCCATGAATGTTGAAATGTAGGCTTTGGACAAGAATGGAACTTGGGATTTAGTTCCTTTGCTACGGGAAAGAAAGCTGTTGGGTGTAGATGGGTGTTTACTTTGAAGCATAAGGTTGATGGTTCTATTGATTGTTACAAGGCTAGATTGGTAGCGAAGGGGTAATACTCAAACCTATGAAGTAGATTATGTAGAGACCTTTGCTCCAGTAGCAAAACTCAATACTGTGCGTGTGCTCTTGTCCCTCGCTGCTAATCGTGACTTGCCCATGTTGCAGTTTGATGTTAAGAATGCATTTCTACATGGTGACCTCAAGGAAGAAATATACATGAATCTTACTCCTGATATTAATGTGACCTCTAAGGAGGGTGTTGTGTGTAAACTGCGAAAGTCCTTGTATGGATTGAGGCAGTCTCCTATGGCGTGGTTTGGAAGGTTTGCGGCGTCTATGAAGAAATTTGGCTATGTACAGAGTAACTCATACCATACCTTGTTTTTGAAGCGTCACAAAGGTAAATTGACGGCTTTAATTATTTATGTTAATGATATGATTGTGACCGGGGATGATCAGGCAGAAATGCAAAGTCTCTAGAAGTCTTTGGCTTCGGAGTTTAAGATGAAGTCATTGGGTGATTTGAAGCACTTTCTCAGGATCGAAGTTGCTAGATCTAAACATGGTATTTTTTTGTTTCAAAGAAAGTATGTGTTGGATTTGCTTGCATAAACTGGAATGTTGGATTGTAAACCTATTGATACCCCAAGTGAGCAGAATCACAAGTTGGGGTTGTATCCTGATCAAGTCCCTATTGATAAAGAGCATTATCAACGACTTGTGTGGAAATTGATTTATTTAGCTCATACACATCCTGATATAGCATATGTAGTGAGTGTCGTGAGTCAGTTTATGCATTCTCCTAGTGAAGATCATATGAGTGCTGTGATGCGTATTTTAAGATATCTAAAGGTGACTCCAGGTAAGGGATTATTTTTTTCTCAATATAGCCATATAGATGTGGAAGGGTATACAGATGCTGATTGGGCTGGTCCAATTATTGATAAGCATTCTACTTCCGGATATTTCACTTTCGTTGGTGGTAATCTTGTTACTTGGAGAAGTAAGAAATAAAAAGTGGTGGCCCGATCAAGTGCAGAAGTCGAATATTGTTGACAGGACTCGACCCAAATTCCACTTTGGAATCTGCGTCGAATCCCATGCGTGTTCAACACCTGGCAGGTGCCGGACACAAATGACCAAAATACCATTTTTGCACTAATCCGCAATTGTAAATGCATACTTAAGGGTTTAACTTATGCCCGAAAATCGGCAGAATCTCCCCTGAAAAATGGACATTATCCAACAATTTTCACCTGTAAAACACAGTTTTATAACCCCAATCGTTCAACATGCATAAAAAGATTTAATCTGAATGGCATCCTGCCTCAATATACAACATAATCAGAACTTAACTTTGCGGCTGCACCTAGGAACTCTAGGTTGCCTACGTACCCTTAGTGAGGGATCAAGTACATGAATTCATATTCTTACTCCTTTTTCTTATGTCAAACTCTTCAAATTATGACTAATTTACCATCACCCATTTAAATACATATATAACCAACCCTTTTTACCTAAAAGTCATACCTGTAACTGTCCGCATAAAACATATGTTCTGTAATCACCTACCAAGGGGCATATCACTAAATCTGAAGGCAACCGGGGAAGGAGGAAACTGGCTAACCACCTGTGTAGATAAATTGGGCAGGTAGCTAGGGATCTTGGCCAGCCCTGTGTAGAAGAAATGAGCAGGGTGGCGAACAATATCCTGTTAACTGTACCAATCTAACAATAATAAACTGTTCTCCACATAGATGTGCCTCAAACATAATCCATCAATTACACCTAGCAGAACTCAGGGAGATACACTTAGCTTGAGAACGCAATAAACCGTCAATTCCAAGTACCATACATGTTACATTCTCGCAGAACTCGGGGGACATGAGGTCAGCCCGAGATGCGTTCCTTGCAGAACTCAGGGGACACATGGTCAGCCCGAGAAGCGTATCCTCGTAGAATTGGGTGATCAACTAGAAATACGTATCCTCGCATAACTCAGCGGACACGTGGTCAACCCGAGATACGTATCCTCACGTAACTCGGGGGACACGAAGTCGACTTGAGACCGGCAATCATTAATTCCCCTCGCACCACGCGGTTCAGGCGTCCTCGAGACTCGTGGGGCGTTGTCATACTATGTAGGCTATTCCGAAGGCAAGTGGGATGTCCGTAGACATCAATATTCCTGAAGGCATCCAGGATGTCTGAAGACATAATATTTCTGAGGCAACTAAGATGTCCAAAGACATCGATATTTCCTAAGACATCTTACTTGGAAATAAATCTGATATTTAAACCTTCCATGAAAATTAATAAATTAATATAATAAGCATGCTATTTTTAGAATAAAGTCCCCCTTCACCAAAACCACTTACTTTTCAACCACAACGAAGCCGACACAGCCACCATCCATGCAACTGGGCTCATAGAGCCCACGACCTTAAATTTAGTATATGAAAATTCCTATTGGTCCATAACCATCAGTTAAACCCATCCTAGAAGTCTCGTTAGGATCCAATGGTCGGTTTGACCCCGATCGCGTAATATGACCGATTGGGCCCGCGGGGCCCACAACCTCCTATTTCCAATTCAAACATTCCTATAAGTCCAACAAGGTCTACTTATCAAGTCCCGAGAGTTTGGTCTCGATCGAGCGGTCGGATTGTTCTCAATCGCACGATCGGACGGTAATTGGTTTACTTAACCCTATAATCATTGATTCGGAGTATCCGGGACTCCGATTCTCGATCAATGAGTTCCTACATGATCTTAGTAGTACGAGGAACAACATATTAGAAAATGGGACCCATCGAACGATTCGAACCTATTGAACCCGGATATCCGTGTTGGTTGGCTTGAGTAAATTCTGACGATCGAAAAACCTCCAAATCGCAGGTCAATCCTTATACCATTAGAACCACCACCATGAGGAGAGCGACTTTTGGTCTTGAACCCTGGGCAAAAAGTGGTCGGAACTAGCTGAAAACGCCTCCACAGTCGGCTCAAATCCTAGGTTTTGGATTGAACTCACAACACTCAAAATTGACCCAAACCACTTATATAGATAGCTAGAGCTCGATGAGAGGATGAGAAAGCATACCTCAATCGACTGAATCCGTCTCCGGAGTCGCGGGAAAATGCTCAAGAGTCGTCGGTGAAAATTCTGGGTTTGGCTCGTTTTCAGGCTAAAATCTCGGGTTCTCAGGCTAGGAAATGGGCTGGGTCATGAAGAGGAGGAAGAGACGGTCCTTTTGGGACCAAAACTGTGGGCAACGGTTTTGGACGTGAAAGATTCACCAGTAAAAGCTTGAAACGGCACTGAGAGAGAGAGAGAGAAGAGAGAAAGAGTCGGGCCGGGGAGAGAGAGAGCTGGAGGGGTTTTCACGCGCGTCCCAGGAGAAAGAGAGCTAGGGTTTTTAGGGTTTTTGGACAATTTCTATAATCCCCGATACGTCCTTTTCGTTTTTAGACTTTTTCTCCTCTGTTACAACTCGGAATTGAGCGTGCTGCCTGTCTACGAACTCGTATTGACGAGCCCAACGCAACGGTGCAGTTCAATTCCCCAAATTATTTCCTGAACAAAAAGTCAACCCTAAACCCACTAAGATACCGTAAGGGTAAAATTGTTATTTACTTTAATAATTTAAGAATTGATTAAATCTTTGGGAATCAGATATTACAATCGTGGGATGGCTCAAGGTGTGTGCGAGTTATTGTGGTTGAGGAGATTGTTGAGAGACCTTGGGTTTGAGCCACAGAAACCCATTATATTGTGATAATAAGGCTGCAATTGCGATTGCTCATAACCCTGTGCAACATGATCGTACGAAGCATGTGGAAGTTGATCGACATTTTATTAAAGAGAAGTTGGATGATGAGATTATTTCTTTTCCATTCATAAGTTCCGAGTATTAGTTGGCAAATGTTCTTACAAAAGCTGTTTCTACTAGTGCCTTTCTCAACTCGCTTGACAAGTTGGGTATGCGTGACATCTTTGCTTCTACTTGAGGGGGAGTGTTTGCAAGATCCTAGTTTTATTAGGATATTTATTTCCTATTCTATTAGGATTTTATTTATTTTAAAATTTGTACAAATCTCTTGTAATTAGGATTTGATTTTATTTTCCTTGTATAACCCTACTAGGGTTTACCCATTTGTATTATAAATACTTCTCTTTAGAGAATGAAAATATATGAGAAAATATTTTACCCCACATTGTTTGACTAAATACATCTTCAATTTGTCTCACATTGGAAAGGAGTGGTTTCCTTTCATGGTTTATAAGCACTAACACTTTAAAAACACTATATATATAAGATGGGTAATGATTTTATATATATATATGGCTAATGATTTAATTAATATTATTATTTTTAATTAAAAATCATTTTTAGATAATAACAATATCTAAAATTCGAATTCTATTTAATAGTTATTACAACTGTTGGATGAAGAGGTTTTAGACCTCTATATATTGACAATTTGTCCAAACCAGGCAGATAGAATATTTTTTGAATTGCATTATCATTCTCAACACATAAACACTTCATGAGAGAAATCATATCAATGTTTACCAGAAATCAAAGCCACAGTGATTAGGCTTTGATTTGTGATAGTTTAATCCTGGTGGGCGGACTCCTATCGAACTACAAGTACAAGGGGTAGAGGAGAAATACTGTCTAAATGACACCGCAACTCTGCATGACTCTATCACCTATCCAAGTCAGTAATTTCTATTTGATTATGTTGTATTGATTTGATTTGATTATTTGTATATAATATATTTTCGTGTTTTTATTATGTTATTTGGTTATATTCTAATTGTTCTCCAACATAATTAAATTTTATTATTTGCCACGGTCATGCTCCCAAAGCAATCTTCCCGAGGGAATAAAGGCATTCTCACCATTACCCTCCAATCACAACATCACACATGCAAAAACAATATAAATATTTTTTCACATTAAATACTATTTTCTACTAAATATAATTATCACAGCAATATATATATATTAAAGATAAATTAAATTATTGCACCTCACAAGAGCAGAAATGGGATGGTCGGCCCCCTAGTCAGAGAATGTGGGTTTAAAATCCCCTGACCAAAAAGGATTGCACATAAGTTTAGAAATGAAAAATAGACTATTCGAATTATGAGACCCTATTACACAACATGCGAACTTCCAAACAATTGTCAACACCTTGTTCTTAGTGCATTTCTTTAATAAAATAATGGAAGCATATATTATAAATAAGCGAACCTTCTTCACTGATTGAAAACCTTGGTGTAGAGAATTCTTGTTCTCACACCTTTTGTCAACTCTTTTTATGCTTTTTCCACTGCTTTCTATTCTCCTCTTCAGCAAGTAAAGAATCCAAATCAAAAGCAACCCGCATCTCTTTTGGATTTTATGACTTTGTTTTCTCAAAGTTTCGCCTTTGATTAGCCTTTTCTGCTTGCTTTGGAATTGTATGACGTGCATGAACATTTGCTTTATTTCAGTTTTTAATGCAAATTTTGGCTCACCAATCTGGCTTCAAACAATTGATGCTCAGAAGATGATAGTAGCCATAAGTTGATAGAGCCCTTTCCCAAGAATCAGAACCACACGTCAGCTGAACAGGTTCATAAGCAAACTCAAAGCCACAATATGCTCTGCCTTCAGAAAAAGGCTCTTTAGACATTACATTACTAGAAGCCGACCAATATCAGAATCTTTACTCCATTATACCATTATAGGGTTCATGAGCCTCTCTATATATATGCATTAACAGATGAATCAACATTTACACTACCACATACAGATTTATACTAGTCACCAAGACACCGATCTTTGAATCGAATTTGATCTTTCATCTTAAGTTAGTTCATAGCTTCTGCTGTTTCTTCTCCAAGATGGCCAAGACTCAGACACAAGAGATCCAACCTCCAGCAGGTACCTTTTTCACTGTCACAAATTTTTATTTTTTCCTCATGATATGCCAGGACTCATTTTTGATTTTTTTGTATTGTTTTGGTTTGAAGGATACCCGACTGCAACTGAGAATCCCCAACTGGGAAGAAGTCTAGGCCTCGGACCAAAAAGAAAGGAGACAGGGGCTTTATTGAGGGATGGTAAGTTGTTAGACATCTTATACATCAGTTTTTTTTTCTTTCAATCATCATTATAAAAATGTCATAAATCTTAGAAAAACAAGAGCCAACCTGTTACCTAACCCTAAACCCAAGCACTATGGATTTCCTCATAGTGGAACCTATTCTTCTTATACTTGCAGCATTCAAAATTGCCTACTTTTTTTTTTCCCTTTTCCTCTTAATTGATGCTAATCATTTTGTTTCTTTTGTGATATCTATTGGTGCAGCCTCTTCGCCTTATGCTGCTGTTGGCTTTGTGAGGAATGTTTCTGAGATAACTATAAGCACTACTACCATAATAGCTTACTAGCTTACTCTTGTATCTCTTTTTAGCTTGGGGCGGTTGACTGACTCTTATTATTTTTCCCTGTGTATTCACATATTGTAATAATATGTTTATTTTCTGCTCAGTCTTCTTATTTTTCTCTGCGTCTTTCTATTCTCTCTATTAGTTAGAAGATGCTCAACATAAGTACATCATACAAGCTACATCATAGCAAATCAAGGACATTTGACATACACCCCATTGTTTTGCCACTTCCCAACATTTCAAACAAGCAATTTATATTGAGCAAGACGCAGATTGTCCTGCTAATAAATTATTGTACTTTTTCAAGAAAGTCGCAGAAAAGATGTGTTTCCAATTCCTGTCTAGGCCTGAGAATCAAAGTCAATATCTTTGATATCAAGCGTCGAAAAGGCTTCTCCTTTGTGCCATTATCAATAAATTTAATAATACACCACATCATATCTCATGATTCCTTTTAAATTTACAGTTATATTCTTAGTTCTAAAGATGCTGGAGGCAAATTTGGGCAAAAAAATAAAACTTTGAAGCTAAAATGCATTCAATTTTAGTGAAAAGCCATATTAATCAATAACTAACCACTGAAGGATGCTTCTCAGATGGTATCTGATAATGGGAAAAGCTTTTCCAGCTTGTTATTTGAAAGGATCCTGCTCGGGTCCAACTCCTTTCGTGCTTTATTGTATGCATCAACTGGAAAACGCTTTCTTAGCCTGGCCTGGAGAGCGGCAAGCTCTTGTTTATTCTTTGGAACCTGTGCACGATATGGATGTCTAAATAAAATCCACAACAGTAATAATATAGTATCTTTTCTTCAGTCATGTTACAAAGATAAATTGGTGGAATTCCTTAGAGAAGCGGCTTGATCAGCTACAAAACAACTTTAATCTGGACATGTTACTCTTGCTGTTCCCTTGGCAAAATTTGTTGTTGAGGTTGCAAGTGAATGCAACCCTTTTAAAAATTAAGTTCGCTAAGATGTTGGAAATTTAGCAGGACTTCGAGGGTATAGAAAAACAATAACTTCACTCTTTAGGATTCCATAATATCATGGTGGTATTATAATTTTAGAATGGTTTTAGGAAGACAATCATCTACGATGAAATTTAATACCTCAATCTTTGCCCAGTGTTCATAAGCGGAATACTTATCCCACAACTGTGCTTGGGTCAGACGCCTGTAGTGAAAAAACTCTTCTGTAATTTCCTTTCTTTGGCGGGCATCTATTGTAGGAAGGTACATGATTATACCAACCTGATACAAAATTAAAAACAGCTTTTACACATGAGCATTGTAGTTGGTAACAGCGTTTGATCAGAGAGTTTACTAATTCCACATACATGTAACGTAGCAGAGGTATGCAATATTTTGGCCAGGGTGAGCATCCAATACAGATACAGCCCCAAATACAGATACGGATACTAATACGATCATTGTTTGTTACTACACTTATTTACTTGGTGGTTGATTATTTTTTGTCACATTTAAATAATTTTGATGCAGGATGCGTAGGACCTAAATTTATTAGTTTCCTAATGTATTTATTAGTTTCCTAGATTTTCTAGTTTTCCAATTTTTAGTAGGATTTCTACTTTTCCAGATTTCCAGATTTCTAGTTTTAACTTTCCTATTTTATTTGGGTTAGGATTTCTGTTTAGGCAAGGGATTTGTATCCTATTATGTCTAGGTTTTAGTTTGCTATAAATAACCCATGTAGTATTTTAAAATTCAGATTTGGATATTGAATAAACCCTCTCTTGAAACTCTCTGATTTCTGTCTTGTCTTATCGGTTCTCGGATTTCTGTCATTTCTTTCGTCCCTTCGATCTATATTTTCGTCTCCTCGGTCTCCTATATTCTTCTCGGTTCTATTGTTTGAGTGCTTAATCTAATATATACAGGCTGTTCTACATCAATTGGTAATCAGAGCCTTCCCTCCCTTTCGCTTGCGTTTGCTCTCTGCCATGGCACCCCAATCCATGGCCAGCCTTGCAGAACAATGTTATACGTTCCAAGACAAAGTTTCCAAGCTCCGCGCTGACCTCAAAGAAGAGTGGGCACAGGCTCACAAACATCGTGTGACAACACACCTTGCCATCAACAAACTCCAAGACTCCGTTCAAATGCTTCTCAATCACTTTCGACTTGGAATGACTGAGCCTTCTTCTACCTCAGCGGTGCTCTCGAGTTCGTCTACGCTGCCGCCAAAATGTGGTCTTCTTCCCAATCCACCGATGGATCAAAAACTCAAGGCCGTGCCACAAGGTATTCTGAATCAGTCAACGGGACTATCGATTGACATGCCCAAGGCTCAACTGGAGCCCATCTTTTCTTTTGGTTCTATGCCGCAACCTAACCATACCCAACATATGATGGGTTCTCCTCTGGTTGACGACAACATTCCCGTCCCTACCCCGCCACCCCGACCACACGACAAGAACTTCATGCACCGACACTTGGATTTTGAGATAGCCCGCCATGCCAAGCCATGTGTTTTTCCTGAACTAAGGCACTATGGCGACGACTTACGAACACAATGGATTGATGGTCTATCACACCCACACACACGGTTGCATTCGTTGGCCGATCATGTTCGTCATGGGTCTAGGCAGAGCTCTCTATTTGCCATTCTTACAAGGACTAATGTTCTATGCTTGCGGAACGGCTGGTTTCAAGGTGGCAAATATGATGCTGATCTTGAAGAACTAACGAACGCCACATGCCTTTTCACACTTCCTTGGGATTTTGATTTTGTTGCTGTTTACTCGACGGAGTCGAGTTCTTTTCGGTGGAGGAGAATGATGCAGGATGCGTAGGACCTAAATTTATTAGTTTCCTAATGTATTTGTTAGTTTCCTAGATTTTCTAGTTTTCCAATTTTTAGTAGGATTTCTACTTTTCCAGATTTCCAGATTTCTAGTTTTAACTTTCCTATTTTATTTGGGTTAGGATTTCTGTTTAGGCAAGGGATTTGTATCCTATTATGTCTAGGTTTTAGTTTGCTATAAATAACCCATGTAGTATTTTAAAATTCAGATTTGGATATTGAATAAACCCTCTCTTGAAACTCTCTGATTTCTGTCTTGTCTTATCGGTTCTCGGATTTCTGTCATTTCTTTCGTCCCTTCGATCTATATTTTCGTCTCCTCGGTCTCCTATATTCTTCTCGGTTCTATTGTTTGAGTGCTTAATCTAATATATACAGGCTGTTCTACATCAATTGGTAATCAGAGCCTTCCCTCCCTTTCGCTTGCGTTTGCTCTCTGCCATGGCACCCCAATCCATGGCCAGCCTTGCAGAACAATGTTATACGTTCCAAGACAAAGTTTCCAAGCTCCGCGCTGACCTCAAAGAAGAGTGGGCACAGGCTCACAAACATCGTGTGACAACACACCTTGCCATCAACAAACTCCAAGACTCCGTTCAAATGCTTCTCAATCACTTTCGACTTGGAATGACTGAGCCTTCTTCTACCTCAGCGGTGCTCTCGAGTTCGTCTACGCTGCCGCCAAAATGTGGTCTTCTTCCCAATCCACCGATGGATCAAAAACTCAAGGCCGTGCCACAAGGTATTCTGAATCAGTCAACGGGACTATCGATTGACATGCCCAAGGCTCAACTGGAGCCCATCTTTTCTTTTGGTTCTATGCCGCAACCTAACCATACCCAACATATGATGGGTTCTCCTCTGGTTGTGACAACATTCCCGTCCCTACCCCGCCACCCCGACCACACGACAAGAACTTCATGCACCGACACTTGGATTTTGAGATAGCCCGCCATGCCAAGCCATGTGTTTTTCCTGAACTAAGGCACTATGGCGACGACTTACGAACACAATGGATTGATGGTCTATCACACCCACACACACGGTTGCATTCGTTGGCCGATCATGTTCGTCATGGGTCTAGGCAGAGCTCTCTATTTGCCATTCTTACAAGGACTAATGTTCTATGCTTGCGGAACGGCTGGTTTCAAGGTGGCAAATATGATGCTGATCTTGAAGAACTAACGAACGCCACATGCCTTTTCACACTTCCTTGGGATTTTGATTTTGTCGCTGTTTACTCGACGGAGTCGAGTTCTTTTCGGTGGAGGAGAATGATGCAGGATGCGTAGGACCTAAATTTATTAGTTTCCTAATGTATTTGTTAGTTTCCTAGATTTTCTAGTTTTCCAATTTTTAGTAGGATTTCTACTTTTCCAGATTTCCAGATTTCTAGTTTTAACTTTCCTATTTTATTTGGGTTAGGATTTCTGTTTAGGCAAGGGATTTGTATCTTATTATGTCTAGGTTTTAGTTTGCTATAAATAACCCATGTAGTATTTTAAAATTCAGATTTGGATATTGAATAAACCCTCTCTTGAAACTCTCTGATTTCTGTCTTGTCTTATCGGTTCTCGGATTTCTGTCATTTCTTTCGTCCCTTCGATCTATATTTTCGTCTCCTCGGTCTCCTATATTCTTCTCGGTTCTATTGTTTGAGTGCTTAATCTAATAACTGCGGGCTGTACTACATCAAATTTTCACAGAAACCTTTTTCTCAATTGTCAATGCCAAATTATTTACTTTCAGTAGTTGATAAAATCTAAAAGTACCACGGGGCGATTTTATTCCTATTAAAATTGGCTACATATTCTTAATTTATTATTTGTATATAGTGTCGTGGAAGTAAAGCCTCGCAGAGTAGTACTAAGATACATGATGCCCTGGGCTTCTCTACCCATTGTCAACTGTTTTTGGGTTGGATGTAAGATACATGATACTAAACAAGTTAAATACGTGTACAAAATTACAAGATACGATAGTACCTCATCTTTTTCATTCTTTGGAGTTGTTTTTTGTTGTAGACAAATTAGTTGTTGACGGACTTCTCGTATTTTCTGTCACTTTACTCATAAAGTTTGGTTCTTGTAAAAAACAAAAATACATGTGAAGTAGGTTGAATTCCCATAAAGGTGTTAAATGGTGACCTATTTCAAGTGGGTTGTATCATGTCATATCATTAACAAAATCCATTAATTACACAGGTCAATGGGTTCTGGTCCTGGATGAAATCTGTTTATCAACAGGTTACACAAGTAGTGATGTGTTACCTATTTAATAAATATGTCATGTTCGTGTTAGAACCTATGCCAGAAACACCAGCAATAAGCACAAACATCCTCCCTAAGTTAAATGTAAAGGGAATATACTTTTACACTAAACCCCAGAAGACTTGTACCACCAATTCATCTATCATGCTTAATCAAGGTAAAATAAAAACCTTAACCCTAAACATGTCTTGTATGCATGGTCAACAAGTGATTAACGTTTTTACACCACTGACACCTTTCTGATTCAAGATATGCACAAGGAATTAACCCAAGAGATATAAAGAACAATGCGAAGAAAGATTGGTTCATGAAATTACCCATGAAAATATATCATCCTCTTTTGTACTTGAAGCTGGACTCATGGGGCTCTTAGTGCAGGCTGTCCAGCGCTGCTCTATTGGAGCAGGTGCTGGTACCTCGTTCTTCTCTATGAGCTGCTTTACATCCTCTATGTATTCAAGGTCTTTCAAGCTTGGTTTGGCAAGGGTTCCAGCTGGAAAACAAGTTTCTGAAACCCACTGTTGACCACCACAATCAAAGCCCAGAATTTCATCACTCCATCCCACTCTGTATCCCTCTGACTTCCTCCAGAATTCGGCCTCAGCTTGATTAACCTTTACAACATGATCTTTGTCGAGAGGATCTAGGGCAAGCAGTTTATCTCTTAACTCTGTAAATGAGAGCTCATTTATTTCCACATCATTCTTAACTGGAACTACACTGCAAGTAAAATGTGTAAATAGTTAGCTCCAACGAACAGATGAATCAACAGAATAGCAATATGGGAGTTTTTGGTTAAATGAGGCAAAAAGAATAGAAAATAGAGGAATAATAATGCAGGACCAGTAATCCATTTTATGCTAACAGAACAACACCAAAGACAGCTCTAGGAGTTTGCAATCCATGTCCACCAATCTGCGTACAACATTCCAATTGGGATTTCATTACCTGGGTTGACCTTGGTCAAACCAACCCCAACCAAGCTTACCAAACCTTACAAGAGTATAAGTGTAGCCAGTAGTAAGAAATCTAGAATATCAAAGCCACTGAACACTGAAACAGAGAAATGAAAGAAAAAGAGCAGTCATTTAAGACCATGTTGAAAAAGTTTTTGTTTCTCATTTCACCACATAGCTCTAGCATTACTTTGATGCCTTTACTTGATTGCAATTGCAGAGTCCTCTAAACCAAGTGAATATGAGAATAAGGAAAATGATAAATGACAAAAGGGAATAAGAGACATTCAGCATGTACGGCTTATTGTCCTTCAGCTCAAACAGGAGAAAATATCTTGTTAGATTATATGGTTGACAGGAACAGGGAACAACTTTACCTGTACTTCTGGAGGAATTCCCTGTAGAGATCTCGAATGTGCTTTATGGCTTCATCCCTGCTAAACTTGGGTTTGAACTTTGGGGGACCTTTCCATTTTGATACAGGGTTACACTTCACAACCACAACAGTGTCGCTTATATGGAATATAAAGGTACTTCACATGTTTATTCTCAGATAGTAATTTCCTGTGAAACAAACAGGTCATGTATCATTCATTTCCTGATTCCATATTGCACTATAATCGTGCATGAGCGCAAGGTGAGTGAAAATACGAGAGAGAGAGAGAGAGAGAGAGAGAGAGAGAGAGAGAGAGAGAGAGAGATCGTTATAAATAACCAAAAACAGTACATACAGCTTACCCTTGCTAATCAATATCACTAGATGAAATTCAATGAAGGGTGTTGCATTACAAGCCACCACAATCAAACAACTCTGAAAATACAATTTAATGATCTCTTAGCACTCAATCGAAGTGTTTTCACCATCCCTTAAAACATTGTAAAACCCTATGCTCCAGACCAAACGATGGTTGCCGCACACTCAATAGTTTTCAGTTTTCCATAAACTTGTTGCAGTTTGCAACTTGCATGCAACACTCATGCATTGTGTACTTAGTACATGATTGAAAGATAAATTAATAAATCTAACAATGAAAGGAATAGTTACTTATGATTTTTCTTGATCTCTTCCATGTTTGAAACATAAGTGTGCTCTACAAGCTCCTGTCTCTCAACGCATTGGATGGTGACTTCGGCAACCACTCCAAGGCCACCAAGGCCACAGCGGGCTAAATAAAACAGCTCTGGATCTTTCTCTTTAGAGATTTCTATTGTTCCCTTAGCAGGAGTGACCAGTTTCATACTGATCACCTGTTCATCAATCGGAGGCAATTTTGCACCAGTACCATGTGCACCAACCTACACGCATATGAGCATGAGGCAAAGAGAAGGATCATATCATAACAATTTAGCAAAAATCAAAATGTGATAAGGCCAGTCAATTGGAAACAGTTAAACCAAAACCCACATCAAACTTAACAAAAAAACAAACAAACCAACCTGTAAAATGCCACCAATCTGCTGCTCCCTAATGGAGGCAAAGTTCTGCAGAGTAAGGCCATGTTCCTTGATCCCATCCACCAATTGCTGCACCCTTATCCCAGCTTGCACTCTCACCCTCTTCTTCTCCTTATCCACCTCCAAAACCTTATCCATCAGTGCCAAATTGACCATTCCAGCCCTGGACAATCCAATCCCATTCGGGGACAACCCGGACCCGACAGGCCGAATCCGGGTTTTCTTCTCATGGGCATCCTTGACAACCTTTTCCAGCTCCTCAAGGGTCTCAGGCTGGTGGAAAACCCGGGTCTGGACCTCGTGGGTCCCACTCCAGTTGGAGACTGTGTGGAGATCCTCGGGCAGAGGAGCATATCGGAAAATCTGGGCTTTTTTGTGCTTGGCGCTTTCGGGGAAAGGGAAGGAGTAGTAGGTGGCTGCAGCAGAGAACAAGACGAGGGCTGTGTAGCCTAAGTACTTGCGGAGCTCAGAGGCTGATGAAGATGCTGATGGTGATGAAAGAGTGGAACATGCTCGTGCTGGGCTAAATGGGTTCAGTGGGTTTTGGGGGATGGTGGTGGAAATGAGTGGCCTGAGGTGGTTGTGGTGGTGGAGGGACTGGAGTGAGCGTCTGAGAGTCAGAGCTCTGAGCATTTTTCCGTTTTTTCTTCCGGTGCTCCTCCTTCCTTCTTTAGTATTTGGGATGATCAGTTTCGGTTTATCAGTCAATTGGGTGGTTTTACTTTTTTAATTTGTATAATTTGTAAAAATTGAAATTTAAAATAAATAAAAAAGCTCGTATTTATTCTTTTTGTGAATATTATTTAAGAGACTGAAACCTACCGATTAGAGTTGGACATCGGGACTGAAAAACTGGAACACTGAGTCGGATTGGATGGAAAAAACAGGAAAAAATCGATTGACTAAAAAAGTCAACAAATCGGCACCGAACTAAACCGAACCGAATCAATTCTAACAAATTATGGTTCCTGCTTTACACCTTACCAAACCTGGGACTTCAGGTGGTGTATTATTTTATTTTATTTACAAAATTATTTAAATCCAATGCTACTTTTTTAATGTCATAACTAATATTTCTCAAAGCCCAACTTCAAAACATATCTCTTTTCTACGCTCAATATATCTCTTTGCATGAAACTGGATTTGTTAATTTTCAAGCCAAAAAATAAAATTTTAGTTGGAATTTGTATCAAAATAATAATTTGAAAAAATAATAATAATCCGGTCCAAAATCGAAAATCGGACAGACTAGTTTCATAATTTTTTCTCTAAAACCGAACCAAACCGGACCGGTTAAATAGTACCGATTTTGGTTTGAGTTTGAGGTGGAAACCATACCAAACCGAACTGCACCCACCCCTAATTATTTATTCCAATGACCCCTAATTTATATTTTACTAGCCTCCTTGCACACGCGCGGAATGCGCACTACGCGGGACTTACAAAGTTTCTTTATCTATTTTGTAATTGTATTTTTCTAGATGACCGTCTTCAATGTTTTCTTTTATCATCCGTATTTTTCTAGATGTCCGTCTCAACAGTTTACATGTGAAAAAGAAAAAAATTTGCTTTGTTGAGAGAGGCATCTAGAAAAATAGGGGCCATAAAAGAAAACTTGGAAGACAGTCATATAGAAAGAGCTTTGGCATCAAATTGGATTTCGCCAGGAGGACAGTTGAGGAGGAACCAATTTGCTATTTCTTTCTTCTGCTTCTCACTTAGCTTTGCTTCTTCTCCGTCTACCATTTCTCTCTTTCTCGTTAATGGGGTGCGAAGGAAGTGGGTGAAAACTGAAAGGAACTGCTCATTTCACACAATGAGGTCGAGTTTTTGGGTTTTTTTAAAATAAAAATAAAAATCTCCTTTCACAAGATAATAGGGTCGAATTGTGTGGGTTGTTGTTTAGTTTAGTTTTTTTTTATTGTGTATTTACTAAAATACCCATTTAAAGATTGAATATCAAAATTTGCTCAGTCGTTGGTTTTTATGTTTCAAGGGGTTTGTGAAGCCTGTGACCCAACAGTTTTGTGCCTCCCTTTATAATAGCTCTAGATTAAACATAATCCATATGTTAATTCCATAGAGGGGCAACTATTAATTAACTTAAAAAATTCTCTTCCTAAAAAATATGGAAAATAATATTAATATTCCATTCAGTTAACATAACTTTCGTATTAACTTTAAAAATAAGGCAATTAAAGTTAGTGGGTATTAAATGATATTGAGAGTGTGTAGCCTTGATTTTTTTTTAATCAAGAAGAAAAGACTTCATTGAAATTTCATCAACATGTATTACAAATAAAAAGAAACAGAGGGCGTAAAGTGGCCTCATTGAAACCATGCTTTAAAAAACCCCCCGAATGAGGAAAATCATGTTAAGGAAAAAGAGTATCACAACCCTCCCAAATAAAAGGAACACACAATTACATTTACTCCCTATCTTTCTCTAGCGTGGTCCATAGCCAAGGTGGTGCTACATCCTCATAGAAAAACTGCCTAACTTCTCTTAAGCCAAATTGTGCCAAGGTATGAGCCACTCCATTGCCCGAACGAGGTTGGAAAACCACATCAACGACATCCTTATCCAACATCAAGCACTTAACATCTTCCACAATATTACCCACATTGCTCCACCATTCCTTTTCTTCCTTTAGCATCGCTTAACGCCTCTTGTGAATCAACTGGCAATGATAAAATGGGTGAAGCCCTTGAACCCATCATCATCAAGCCTTCCCGTATAGCTGCCAGCCCGTCCCTAGCACGTCCACACCCGCGGCCCCGAGCCAGCAAATCCGCATAGAAAAACACCAGCCACACGACAAAGCATCCCTCAAACTCTCTATTAGAGCCCTCCCGACCTAAAGCAACATCACGGTTTAGAAGTATAGTGTTAGGAGGAGACGAATCCACTTATCCCGCAAGGACAAGTAGTTTTTTTGCAAAGGTCGCTGTGCATGCTTTGAAACGCATAAAACTCCATGGTATTCTCAACTAAGACCTCCAAACTGGGAATATTCCCATGCAAACAATCATTTCGACTTGCCATACCTTCCAAACAAAACATGCAAAGCGTTTCTATCTCCAACCGAGAGCATACCTTCCTAATGGTGTCAAAAAGATCCGCAACGAGCCACACATTATTAAAATGACCAGCAAAAGTGGTATACCTCCAAAACTGCTTATTGAAAGTACATCTCCACAAAGCATGATAGGTATCTTCTGCGCATTTACCACATCGAAGGCACACATGAGATTGACCACCTTCCTCCCGAATAAATTCATGGCAATGGCAAAATATCGACCACGCCCTTCATATAAAAATTTTAACCTTGTTAGGAACACCTAATTTCCATAGACCTTTTCAAAAATCATAATGAAATGATGTATTCAAACTACCAACTCCAAAATCTTGTTCACACTACGAGAAAGCCACACGAATCGCTTAATCGAATACTTCCCATTTTCTGAAAAAACCAATATCGAGAGAAATGCTAATTATAGCGTCCCTATCCTCCTTATAGAAATTGTTTTCTAGAAGTGCTTAATCCCAAACACCTGAAGTAGTGATCAAGTCGTGACACCCGAATATTCTCATCCAAACCTCTATTCATCAAGGGTTTAAAGGTCGCAGTTTTGGGATCCACTTGTCATTGAACACCCCCTATTGACCGCCCATTCCCACTCGCCACACCAAACCCTTAAGAATATTGTTGGATGAGGGATGAGCCTGTGAGCCTTTGGATGTTAGCATGACATGATAGTCCTTAGTAAGGCATGAGTGGACTAAATTAAATTTTAAGCTGAAAAAATAACAACTCACCTAGACTATAGCCGCCCAGGTTAGTCCCTTCTAGGGACCGTCCCTGGTTGTGATGACTAGTTTTTTTCTTTTGCTGTGGCAAATAAGCTTCTGCTTCCTGTAATGAGTTGTGAGTTTAAAGTGTTTAGTTGGACCCCAATCATATAACCAGATGTTCCTTTTGTAGAGTTTTTACAGAACGTGTTTAGATACGAGAATAAAGTTGCAAGCAACAGTTCTTCCATATACAATGATTGGCGCATATACTAAACTTGTGATGGAAGTTAAAGTCACTATCAAATGTGTGAATTTCCAGAAATTATTCTAAGCCTTCCATGCAAATAAAGTCATTATAGTTGCCTTTTCCTTTTGCTCTGGAAAGTCACAACATGCACTTGCTCAATGGCAAAGTGCATATCCAAATATCTTTGAATAATAATGGTGACAGATCCTCTATTCTTAGTTAAATCTCAAGTGCCTAAAACCTATGGTTTACTATAAAATGCAGAAACTAGGGAATATCAAAGCAACGAGCACCTAGAAAAATAGCCTGAGATTGGAAGTGAAAAAACCATAGTTTCCATGGGGGAGGTAAGGGAAAGTCCTAAGGAGAAGAGATTCAAAGAATTGAGGGATGCACCAAAAAATCCAATACACAGCTCACAACCGAAGATCCAAAACGTTCCCTTCATGCTCCGGGACAAAAATTTCGAGAAATACTATGAGCCAAGGGCAGTAGCAATTGGTCCTTTCCATCATCGTAATCCAAGGTGCCAGCTGGCACAAAAATACAAGCTCATGTTGACATCAAAGTTTGCCGAATTTGTTGGCCAGAAAGATGAAGATTTGTACATGAAGATTGAGGAGAAGATCAAAGAACTAAGGGAATGCTACGTCAAGGAAGCAACAGAGGACATTGATGATGAGACCCTCGCCTGGATGCTGTTCTTAGATGGGTGTTCAACCTTACAATTCATATACTCCTTTATGCACGAGCATGAAGGGTCAGAAAAATTGTTTGGGATCAAAAGAGACCAGGTAGCCTTTGCACAGCAAGACTTATTCTTGCTGGAGAATCAAATCCCATATCAAGTCCTCGAGCTGTTGATGAGCTCAAGCAACAAGCGTGAGGATTTGAAGCGCGCAATCGAGAGTTTTGTTCAGATGCACATTGGACCCGTAGAGAAACAATCAAAAGGGCAGGAACAGAAGCACCAACCAGGAATACCAGAAAACAGGGAACAGAAGCAAGAACCAGACACAACAGCAAGCATGGAACAGAAGATAGACATAACAGCAAACACAGAAACAAAGCAACAAGGTGTAACAACAGACACTGATCAGAAGCAACAACCAGGCATAACAACAGACGCTAATCAGAAGCAACAACCAAGCGTAACAATACCCATGGAGAAAGAGCCCATTCATCTTCTTGACCTTCTGCGCAAAAAAATTCTAGGTTCACCAAATGAGGATGTTCCAAAGAAAGGAGTTGGAGAGTACTCTAAACAATCTTTTCGCAATGTGCAGGAGCTTAGTGCAGCCGGGATATATTTTCAGCCCAGTAAGAGTAACTTCTTGGGGGACATATCTTTTAAGTCTCATTGCTTTGCAGGATTCCTTAGTCTTCCTCCAATATCAGTAGACGACTCAACAGGGCCTAAGTTCATGAATTTGATAGCCTATGAAATGTGTCCTGATTTCCAAAATGATTTTGGGGTTACCTCTTACATAGGTTTCCTTGATGCACTCATTGATCATGCTGACGATGTTAAGAAGCTAAGGTCAGCGTCTGTGCTGTACAACTTTCTGGGGAGTGATAAGGAGGTGGCTCAACTCTTCAATGAGATAGGCACTGACTTGGTGCCTAACACTGCCATATACCTCAGTGTTAAAGCCGAATTAGAAAAGCACTACAAAACCAAGTGGAAGACCTGGATGTCTCAGTTCTGTCACGATCATTTCAGTAGCCCCTGGACTATCCTGGCTTTCCTTGGGGCCTTATCGGCACTTGGTTTAAGCGGCATCCAGACTTGGTACGCAGTCGATTCTTAACCCTCTCCTTGTGAGGCCGTATGCCAGTACTTGAAAACACAGCTACACATAACCTGAGAGATACATATAGGCACTAAAAGACATGGTTGGGTTGTTTTTACATGCATTTCTTCTTTCTAGTTTGTTTGGCTACATGTTTTATACCTTCCAGTTGCCGGTGCCGGTGCCGGTACCTAAATAGTTCTCTAGTCATAGTTTTGTGAGGGTCCTCTCCATCTGGTAATTCTAACCTTTCAGTTCTCATTTATATTTCTGTGTGTGCAGGTGTGACTATAATAAGCCAAGTTGTCTTAATTGGTTGAGCTGTTTATCAGAATGTAATTTAATTTTGTGTGGCCAGTGTATTTGTAAGTTTTCGTTTAAGCAACCAAGTGATTCCATATGTTTGCCTATTTTATGAGTTTCTGTAAACTAACCAGCATGTTACATGTTGTAAGAAACATTTCCTAAACATTTCCAAAGCCTCTTGACAAAATTGGTCAGGTGCACAGCAACCTCAGCTTAAATCGAATTTTCTGCTCAAATTGACAAAACCAAATACAACCACCTAAAAAGCTAAGCTTGAATCGAATTTGGAGTCACGTTCTAAGTTCTAAGCGACCTCAATCAGACTAACTTGACAAAAAAAGGCTATCCAAACAATTTCAGCTGAGTTGTAAACAAGATTAGTTCAAACAATTTTAGAAAATCATTGAGACTTTAGTTTTTTGCTTTAGTTTTCAGCTTAAAGATTTTCTTGGTTACTTGTTGTGACCCTTCGAATTCTGCATCAACCTCAATTAACTTTTCCATCTTCAAAACCTCGCCTATACAACTCATGATTTAGAGGCAATGTCTCAGCTCAGCAATGCAACCGTAACCATTATTCTTTTTGTTTGTTTCGTTTTTTCTCACAAACCAAAATGGGTAAACCAACAGGACAAGAAAACTTACCTTTATTGATTGCCCAGCACAAAAAAATAAATAAACAAATTGACTTGCAAGTAAGCACACAACGAGGTAAATTATTTGAAATTTCAAATAATTAAAGCCATGTCCAACTAGAAGAGTTTCTGTAAGCTAAGTATTGTACATATAATAATAAGGTACAGATGATTCTTTTTTCTTCCTTTTTTTATTTTTTTGAAAAGTAGCTGATTCATAATGATTTGCCGACAACTATTAGCAATTGTAAGTATTTTCAAGATGCAAATTTATCAACACAATTTGCATAATACAAATAATATCAGTCCTAACCTCTATCCTGTATCAAGTTGTTGATCATCTTTACCAAAGGAAGAGTTCCCTTTGCCATAATTTCTATTCTACTAGCATTAGAAGCACGAGAAAACAGTGAAAGCCCAAAAAGTATAAGATCAGGTAGAAAGAGTCGAGATGACAAGAATCCGTGCCAATAACGGGGTTCTAGATCAAAGAACGCATTGAAAAACCTCCGAGTACTTTTCAAATCAAGCTTAAGCAGAATAGCCATACCAAAACAGAAAAACTCCCTTTGTCTCCTCCTTTCTATGGGCCATAAATCTTTCCAAACTTCTGCAGACAGTTCATTTCCTGAAAGAATCCGATCAGAACCAAGGTACTGAACTATCGCATTTGCAACGATAGGAGCCGCTGCCAGAGTCCTTGCAACCATATAACCAGTTGAAGGATGCACCATTCCAGCTGTACCACCAATTCCAACAACTCTTTGAGGGAGCACTGGAAGGGGGCCCCCCATTGGAATGACACAATGCTCATCCTCTTCAATGCTCTTAATTTTAATGCCTAGGTGCCTTAACCTAGCAACCATCCTATCCTGGATATCTTTCATAGGTACTCCAGGCCGAGCTACCAGGGAAGTTTCTTCAAGAAATATCCTGTTGGATGAAAAAGGCATTGCGTATAGAAACGTTGGGATCCTAGCATTTCTCTCCTTCAGTTCGATATTATTATTCAAGTGCGAGTCTCTCCAATCCATAAAAACCATCTTATCTACATCAAATGGATGTTCTTCAACCTCCGCCAAAATCCCATAAGCCACTTGGTAACCTGGATTGTAGGGCTTATCATACTGTACAAGGCATCTTGAAAAACCAGTTGCGTCAAGAACCACAGCAGCTTGAATAGTGACACCATCATTGCAAATCAACAGTGATTTTTCCTCCTCGTGAATAACCTTATTTACTTTAGCTTGGTGAAATTTGACACCATTTAATATGCATTTTTGCAGCATCTTGGACTTAAGCTGCTTCCTGTTAACCCTTCCATAAGGTCTGTCGAGATCCTTTTTTGATTGCTCATCTATGAACACAACAGCACCAGACCAGGTAGTGTCCAGGCAATCAAGCAAATCCATGGCCTCAAATTCATCCACCCAAACACCATAATTATTGGGCCAAATTAATTTGGGAGATGGGTCAATCGAGCAAACAGAAAGCCCTGCCGCTGAGACTTGCTGTGCCACGGCAAGTCCTGCAGGGCCGCCGCCCACAACTGCAAGGTCCACCACAAGACCCTTTGATGGGTCATACATGGGAAGCTCAAAGTCAAGACTCTCCTTCTTGGTTTCTGGAACAAGCTCCAGAAGAGCACTGCTACTAGCCTTAACAAGACTAGTCCGACTCAATTTCATATGAGACTTCCTAAGACCACATCTAAGCTCCTGGTTTTGAAGCTTTGAAGAATTCAAATTACTCACTTTCTCTGAAAACCCATGAAGCGGGTGCAAAAATTCAAGCTTGTTATGAGTTTTAAGTAATGTATCCATGAATTCCCAATACTTTTCCCAGATATCTCCCTAAAACTCAAACTGGGTCGCCACAAGTTCCTGAAACTACAATCTGGGTGTGAAGAATTCTCGCAGTTCTCAACTGAGAACTCAAAATTTCCAGGATGGGTTCTCTTTAGGAAACTTAATTTTCACACAGACATACAGAAACAGCAACTAGAGCAATTTTTCTGGGAATTTAGAAGAACAAAAGTATGAAAATCTACAAGAAAGGAAGCTCACAGTGAATTAAAGTAGAGAACTTGTTGCTTACCAAAGAGCTGAGAGATATGAGAAAGAGAGAAGAAATCATTTTGCAGCCCAAACTCTCCGAGTGACCCAAAGAGATTTGTACAGGTGAAGCTTGTGTGGCCTATTATCGACGACGACAAACTCGAGCGGTTTGTGGTGGACGTCTACTGTGTCCTCCATCTCATGAAGTGGCCCACTGTTCCTCGTCATAGATGACAGACACGTGTCAACGTGATCGTCATTGTCCTTGTGTTCTTTTTTTTTTCTTTTTTTTTTATAAATACCAGGAGGTGTCTCCACACTCGAAGAGTGGAATTAATCCCCGCTCGGGTTCGGTTTGCCCCTGACCACAAAGTGCTTCTAACGGGTTTTGAACCCTTGCCATTGAGGCACTAAGTAGCTCACCAACTGGAGGTGGCAGTTTGCCAACCGCACCACATCTTGTGGTTTCCTTGTGTTCTTCCGTTGTGAACCAATAATGGAGGTTTGAGTCACATCATTTAAGTGACCAATTTTTTTGGTAAGTTTACGTTTTTTCCTACTGTAAATTTACCTCTTAAACTTTTCTTTTTCAGCTAATTAAAGACGTCATCTTCTCTAGTTGGTGCTTGGATTGAGGATGATGGTGCTTTTAGAGCTCTAGCTGTCAGGTATTTTACCAACTTCTTCTCTCAGGCGCAAATAGTTCAGAATGACATTATTCTCCCTAATATTGCTCCTATGGATATTGGTTCTTTAAACAGAAAAATTGAAGTAGTGGATGTTAAACAAAGTTTGTTGGAAGGATTAAGGCCCCTGGTTTAGATGGGTTTCCTGCTGGTTTCTTTCAAAATCAATGGCATGTCTGTACTACTGATATTTTTGCAATGGTGTGTAGAGTGTTTGAGGGGTGTGTAGAGTGTTTGAGGAGTGTAAAGTTCCTGAGGGGTTGAATCATACTCTGATCACCCTAGTTCCAAAAGTGGAGAGCCCTCTCTCAATGGCTCAGTTTAGGCCAATTAGCCTGTGTTGCACTCTCTATAAAGTTATCTCCAAAATTATTGTGGCTCGGCTCAAACCCCTTATGCCTAATTTAATCAGTCCAAACCAGGTAAGTTTTGTCCCTGGCAGGCACATAAAAGATAATATTTTAATAGCCAAAGAGGTTATGCATAAATTCCGAATTTCTAAAGGGAAGAAAGGGTTTATTGCCTAGAAGGTTGATCTCTCCAAGGCTTATGATAGACTCAACTGGAACTTTGTGGAGTATATTTTGAAGGGAGTGGGTCTCCCTACCAAGATGATAATGTTAATTATGGCTTGTGTCTCTAGTGTTCGATATCAGGTTTGTGTTAATAGTGAGCTTATTGAAATTTTCAAACCTAGCCATGGTATCAGACAAGGGGACCCCATTTCCCCTATTTATTTGTTTTGTGTATTGAAAAACTCTCCCATATTATTTTTGATGCTGTGAGACAAAAAAAGTGAAAGCCTGTTAAAGCCTCGAAGTCGGGCCCATTGGTCTCCCACTTATTTTTTGCTGATGATTTGATCCTTTTTACTAAAGCTAGCTCTAAGCAAGCTAGAATTATGAAGAGTTGTTTGGAGTTATTTTGCAATGTGTCTGGTCAAGTGGTCAATTTTGAAAAATTTGCAGTATTCTGCTCTCCTAATACTTGTAAAGTGTTGGCTAATGAGATCAGCTGCATTTGTGGATCTCCTCTCACAGTTGACCTTGGTAAATACTTGGGGATGCCCTTAATTCATTCTAGTTTGACCAGGAATACGCACAGGAGCTTGGTCGAGAAAGTTCATAAAAGGTCAAGGCCCCGGAAAAGTAAGTTATTATCTTCGTGGTGCTCTTACCGATGAGCTTGTCCAGAAATTGATTGGTACGCCTGTTGAGTTTAATAGCAATTTGCAGGATGGGACATTTACTGTTAAAACTACTTATGAGTTGTTAGTTGCTAGTCATGGCTGGAACGACCCCCTCTGGGAGCATCATTGGAGGTTGAAAGTTCCCTAAACTAAAATTATTCTTATGGTTGGTTTGTCAAGGGAAAATTCTTTCTAATGAGTAGAGGTATAAAAGACAGCTTACTATGGATCCCTCCTGCAGCATTTGTGATGGTAGTTCAGAGACGGTTCTTCATATCCTAAGAGAGTGCCCACAAGCTAAAGAGGTATGGAGAGCTATTTTGCTTCCTTTGCAAGTCCCTCATTTCTTCCAACAGGATTTGCAGCCTTGGTTATCCTGCAATATGTTAAATATGAAGTTAAGAACAAAGGTGGTGTAGGTCCGCCTTGGAGTACAATTTTTGGTTTTACCTGTTGGTATATTTGGAAGTGGAGAAATCATTTTGTTTTTAATAGTGAGGAGGCTCTACCTTATTGCCCCCAAAATACTATTTTGAAAGCTGTTAAGGAGTATGGTTATTGCATGCTTATGTGTCTCAACCTCAAAAACTGAAAGTGTTGGTTTCTCTTGCTTGGATTCCACCTGATGTGGGATGGTTCAAACTGAATGTGGATGGCTCTTGGAGATTTTCTAATGGCACTATTGGGACTGGAGGGGTACTTCGTAACTGTAATGGGGGTTGGGTTGAAGGCTTTACTGCTAGTTTGGGTCAAGGGCAAGTTTTGGATGCTGAAATTTGGGGTCTATTCTTTGGTTTGAACTTGGCAATGGATCGTAACATCTAGTAGCTTATTGTGGAGATGGACTCTGCTTTAGTGGTACATCTCATACAAATAACTTATCCCATTCTTTTCCATCCTCTAACTGGCGTAATTATGGCTGCAGACATATGATGGCGCAAATTGGTTAATGTTGGCTTCATCATATTTACCGTGAGAAAAATTGTGTTGCAGATTGCTTGGCTAATAGGAGCTTCAATCGAGATCTGGACCTCTGTATTTATGATGTTTCTCCTAGTTGGGTAGCTTCCTTGTTAGCTGATGATGTGTTAGGGGTGTCTCAAACCCGTTTGATTTGTTCTGAGTCTGTTTAGTTTGCTTTGGAGTGTTAACCCCCCTTTTCGCACCCGAAAAAAAAGACGTCATCTTAAAAAGAGTATGCAAAAGAGCTAGGCAAATATATAATTCAACAATTTAAGTGACATCTTGTGTATACATTCGTAAAGTTAATCACTCCAATCAACTTGGCAATATAATTGTACCAATTATTGTTTTATTATTATTTTTATATTTTACATTTATTTTTCTCTTTTATGAAAAGTAGATGGGAGGGAGGAAATAATATTTTGTTGTAAAACATAAGTGGAACTTAATATTAGGGCTGGGTTTTTTGACCCTATCCGAACCCACAAACAGTTCGGATCAGATTGATTGGCTCGGGTCATTATTTAAAAAACTCGATTTTGGTCCAAAATCCATACTAGGTCTGGGCACGGTTCGGGTCGGGTCTAAATTTGGAGGATCCATGGGCCGAACCGAGCATAGCAGCGGTTCGCAATTCGGGTCGGTCCAATCTCAAACCCGAAAATGAGCTGACCCGAATGATCCGGTTCGGTTCGCTTTTTGGTCGGTTCGGGCTTGAGCCCAATACTAATTTTTAAGCCCTTTTTTGGGCCAAAACCTGGTTTTTTTTTTTTGCCAAAGCCCTTTCTTTTTTGTCAAATTGGAAAAACCTAATCAGTTATTATTAACAGCCCAAATCAATTTTTCAACTCTTTCAAACAGCCCATCAATTAAAGTCCATTTTGTTTTCCTTGCCCAAATTATGTAACCTGCTTTTTTAAAAGTATCTAAACTATCAAATTAGATCACAGTCATCCAACTATCAAATTAAATTTTATAACCCATGACAAACAAAATACAAGTAAAGCAGCAAACATATTCACTTGTATCAGTTAAGGGAGCTGCAAACAAGTTTGCAGCTCCCATGGCTTCTCCATCATCATCGTTCCAATTCGACAAAAGCACCAAACCTGCATCCTGATCAAATATCAGGACAATGGAATATCGAGATACTAATTATTCCATACAAAAACTAATTAACCCAAATAAACATAAGAAATAATATTTGTTATAAGAAAAGCAAGAAACCCATCACATGAGTCATGAACTACCTGCATTGGTGGCAAGTTTCTCCCTTAACCAAATCCACACCCAGGGGCCAGCTTGTCTTACAATCCCCCAACTCGTAATGTACCCACAATCTGCACAGATACAATGAAACCTTAAAGGAATTGAGAATATATCACAATTCAACAAATTCACAATATACCCACAAATCGAAGCACAATTACTCTGGAACTTTTCTCTCTCTCTCACACAACCTCATAAAAAAGGAGCAAAACTGCAGAGGAGCACTTACAGTGGTAGATCATGGCCATTCCCATCCCCAGTTATGAAACAGATTCAAGGCTAATATTCAAACAAAATCATGGAAATTAATTAACCATCCCCAACATCACTCCATGAGCATATGCACAATCAAAACAGAACATTTCTTTTTTTTTATAGATGTATGCATGATTGAACTTGTACATATATATACCTTTCGACGAATGAGAAGCAAAGCGTCTCCATCACCATCCCTCATAATCATCTCATCTTTCGTGGCCAGAATTCCACATCCATCAACCCTGCAAATCAAATAGGAGCATTTGCTCAATAATACAGATTCAAATATATTTAATAATTCAAATATATTTATCATATAAACAGATTCAAACAAAATCTTGAGGCAGATTCAAACAATCAAATAAAATATATACAAATTCTAAAAAACCCTAAAAATACCCAGATTCAAACAATCAAACAAAATCTTGAAGAGATCAAGAGAGATCAAGAGAGAGGGTGAGCTCTCAAAAAACCCTAAAAATACCCATAACTGAGATCAAGAGAGCAGAGATCATACCTCCATTGAAATACCTAGAGCTCTCAAAAAAACCCTAAAAATTCAAGAAATTTTGGATGAAATTCGATGGGGTTAGGTTAGGGTTTCGGGAAAGAGAAAAGGTGAGGTCGAGAGAGAGAAGCGGCTGGAACAGAGGGGGTGAGGTCGAGATCGAGAGAGACGCGAGGAGATCGAGATCGAGTGAGAAGAGAGGAGATCGAGATCGAGGGAGACGAGAGGAGATCGAGATCGAGGGAGACGAGAGGAGATCGAGGGAGACGAGAGGAGATCGAGGGAGACGAGAGGAGATCGAGAGTGACGAGACGAGGGACGTCGACATTGTCGCCGTTCATTTGGTGAGGTCGGGAGAGACGATAGAGGTTGAGGGTGAGGTGAGGTCGAGAGCGAGAGAGAGGCGACTGAGAATGAGATAGAGAGAAAGTGAAATGAAAGAGAGGTGGACCGTGTAGCGCTAGGTTAGTTGTGGTTGGGATATAGTACGAGCATCCCAGCGTATGCTCTTATTTTAGCCAATAAACAGAGGACAAGTGGTATATTTATATATTATTAATATTTATATATTATTAATGAATAGTACCGATTCGGTTCAGGTCCACCGGTTCTGAAAATTTTGGAACCAAAGGCCGAACCGTTGACTTGGTTCGGGTCAGTCCAACGTTGACTTTTTCGGTTTGGTCAAAAACCTTATTTTTCGGTTTGGTTTGGTTCAGTTCATTCGGTTCATTCGGTTTATCGGTTTTTATGCCCACCCCTAATCCATACCAAACCGTCCTTGAATGGTTCGGCTCTCTCAGCTTGATTTTTTCAAACCATCGGTTGGATCGGACCAACCGAAATTGATAAAATAGAGAAAATGTTTCAAGAATTGTTGCCAAAGGGTATCGAACCCTTGACCTCCAAATTGAAACACTTTCTCCCCACCACTGGAGTAATAGCTGCACTTATAAAATCATTATACATTTACTAGCCGCTCATTCCCCCTCCCCAACCGCCTTCTTCTTCTACTCTCTCTCTCTCTCTCTCTCCAACAACATCAACTTCAAAATCGAAATCATCTCTTCTTCTGCTCCCTCCATATTTTCTTCTCTTATTTCATCTCCCCATTTTATTCTCTCTCTCTCTCTTTCTCTCCCTCTTCTCCCCATCTCTCTCTCGAGCAACTTGCCTCTGCAACTAAACACATTTCGTAACTCATGGTGGTGGTTGATGGTGGCGGTATCCGATCAAGGCGCATGTTGCCGACCGTCACCGGCTTTATGGCGGTTCCATTTTAGGCCATACCACTGTATGTCAGACTATTTCCGGTATCTTTAGATCGAGTCGCTTGCCAACCCGATTCTACATGTACTTAATATACATATTGCTTTCGAGGTGCTTTATTAGAGGGATAGGTAAATTTTTTCACCATGAATGTCTACTCCATTTTGGCAACAAAAAAAAATTGTCTACTCCATAGGAGGACAAAAATATTTATGTGGCAAGGCTTGCTTACTTTTGCAAGACTCTTATGCTCTTAGATTCTACAGAAAAAAAAAATGCCTATATAATCCTTATTATCGTGGTGGCAAACGATAATTTACTCTTTTTATGTTACCAAAATAAATGTGGATAAAGAAATGAGTAAGGGTACAACATATTATCTCAACTTGTTTTTTAATACAAGCAATATTGGTGAAGGAGGGTTCAAATACAGGACCTCGTTGCAAGGAAATTTTCTTAACAACTTTAGCTAGAAGTCTCTTACATATTATCCAAACTTTTTAATATCAATTGATGTGGAACATACATACTATGTTTGTTACTTATTGGTTGTAAATAAATAAAGTTTTTAACATAGACAAACAAAAGCAAATGAAATTAGCAAGGGCCTTGTAATCGAATCGTTAAGGATACCCATGCACCTGAGGTCCTAGGTTCGATTTCCCCTTCCCGCACTATCACTTGTCTGAAAAAAAAAAAACAAATGAAATTATATCATATCAATTGGGATTTAATGAGTTGGAATATCAAACGCTTGGGATATCAATCATGCTATATCAATATCTCACCTCGGCATGGTTTTTGCCCGATTGATTATTGTCCTTATCTTAACTACTAATATCTTCTTCTTTTTTTTTCTTGGTTTGAAAGACCGTTTATATCTTTCAAGATAGTATGAGCTAATAATGTGTATGCATTAGCCCTTAGTCTAATTGTAGTTGTCTCCACTTGGTTGGAAATGTCTCAAGTTGATTTCGCATATGTGAAGATGATATATATTTTTCATGAGTTTGATACCTATTTGGTGCTAACCTTACTGTGGTGACGTATTTTTATTTTTTATTTTATGTTTGTGCATGTGTTATCCTATTGTAAAAATGTATTTGAAATTTTTTAAGAAAGCAAAAAACCCTAAACAATCTCTGAGAAAAGCCTAACCTACCTCATCTCCTCTCCTTTCATCCCTTCTTCTCTCCTTCCCTCCATTTGCCCTCGAGATTGTTAGTTTATTTTGTGATGTGGAAGCAGTTGTCATGAAACGATGCCGTCTCCATGATATAGTCACCGTATTTTAGCCCACGTGCACAAGGAGTTGGCTCCCTTCGACATAGTTTGTAGCTCTAAATAGGGGAAGATGTCTGGTTGCGTTGGGTTTGAGTTTAGACAATGAGGGACTATGGGTTTAGCCGGCATGACTCTATGATTTTCTTTGAGTTGCCCTGAAGATGTGGAGCGGTGGTCATGTTTCTTAGTTTTGTTTTAGACTAATAATTAATTTTCAGAAACTCTTTAGGAGTTTGCTATGATTTGTTTTCTATTTAGGATTTTTATTTCTTTTTAGCTTTTGGCTTTCAATAAGGATTTGCCGTTTTAGCCGTTGGGCGGCGGATTTGTATTGTAGGTGTGAGTACATGTACTTCTGGTTGCTGGATCAGGAATTTAGTCATTGTTTTTGTTTGGTTACTGGAGAAGATTTACCCATATTCGGCACTTAGTTGCTTTGTACTTTTGTTTGTTCAAGAATAATATACTGTCGTGTATTTTAAAAAAATGTATTTGAAAATATTTTATGGTGTTAATTCATTAATTGTGGATAACTACCATATAACATCCATAAGCCCTACCATTTGAATAGCTTGTAATGTATGCACTAAATGCTATTGTTATTAGCTTGTAATTTATGAGTTGTAAATGTTTTCATATCATCTTAATTACTTTTTATCTCTATATTTACAGTGTTGAATCTTGGGTTAAGTTTTCAAATGTTGGGCTTACATGGCTTACTTGTTGGGTGACTTAGGGTTTTTTTTTTTTTTAAAAAGCTTTTATCACAAAACGTCCATGAGGTTTACGAAACTGTTATGTTCCATCCTTCTTTTTGTGTCATTCGTGGTCCTCAATGTTAACATGCATGCTCACAAGTAGTCTATGCCATTATGTTTCATTCAAACCCTTGCTCGGCCTGAAATTTTAGGGTTCGGGCCTAGCTTTCGTGCTTTTAAATTTTTCAGACCGGGCCAAGGTTTCAAAGGACTTGGCTGGGCAGCCATGGGCCTAAACAACCCATTTATTTTTCTTTTCTAATTCTTTTAAACCTTTTTTTTTTGTCAAAAGTGATGGATAAAGAGTCTTCTTTTAAACAATAGTATAGATTAATACATAACTTTAAAAAAAACAAAAATATAATAGTCAAACTCTTTTACTAAACCAAGACCAATAGCCAACCAATAGCCAATATATTTAAAAAAATATTATGCCTAAAAATGAATCTTATGAAAATATGTTACTTCTATCCCAAACTAGGATTGATGTCATGAAAATTAAAGCAATTTGCGATATTAGAATTAACAAAACCAAAATAAGCTTTCAAATTCTTTATTGAACCAATAAATTTGAACTTGACAAAAAAAGGGCACTAAAAGATATGTATATTGCTTGTTTGTTACAAAATGTTAGACAACGTTGAAAAAATTAATTTAATTTATAACATATGTAAACAAAATAAGAAGTTGATTAGTTTATCATACATATTACATTATTTTGATTAAGTATAAAATGAGGTTGGGCAACATATCAATTAAATCTTTTTTAAAAAAAGGGCAAAGGTAGGCAAGCCTAGGCTGGGGTGGGGTGAGGGTTTCAATTAATTTATTATACATATTACGACATGGACTACTTCTGAGCTTGTATGTTAACGTCGAGGATCACGTGGGGACTTCTCACACATATACTATCAAGATGTCATTAGGATTCGAATCTGAGACCATATAAAAGCGATATTAAGAGAGGGAGGAAATCGAACCTAGGATTTGGGGTGACTTAGGATTAGATGATGACATATTTTTTTAGAAAAAGTCAGCCGCACTATTAATATGAGAATAAATGCCAGTAAATGGTAACGTTTTCTAAAGATATTTTTGTGAAATGTTTCCAAACAATAAAAACGAGAAAACAAATTTGTATTCTCAATATATGAAAATGCGCCTGGTAGCTTAGTTTTTTTTTTGGATCAAAGATAAAATTCATTAGATAAACTTCAACATTACAATCAAAGACATCAACATGACATTTAAAGTATCAATCCCGAGAGGGCAATAAACTAATATGTTAAAAAAAAATAAAGCGAACAAAAACCGCACTAAAACTACTAGCCCCCATCGCCACATTTAACCATAAACCCAAACAAAGTCCACATACCCAACATAATCGAAACCCTAAAGTAACTCATTAGCCTAAATGAACCCTAGCACCAACACCTACGGAAGTGCCGTCATGGCCACACCCACCACCGCATCTGTAACATATATGGCGTAAAACATGGTTTATAGTGATCTACCTGCACATAAGAGTTAACAAATAAACGAAAACAACTAACTTGACAAAGAACAATTGGGTGCTTTGCAGCAACCTTCGTCGAAGACGATGTAGACCCAAATTTAGAGAACATGAGCAGTGTTAGAGAGCTAATTTTGGGAAAAGGATTTGTTTGAGAACACCTAAAAGGGTTGATGGAGAACTTCTATCTAATTAAGCATGGCTCAGGAAAAATTACCATAAAGGTATTCTTATTCAAAATGCCCCAATGAACTTATTCACTAACCCAACAAAAAAAAGGAGACGAGAGAGGAGGGGCAATGACGCTTCTTCCTCCTCCCATCTATGGAGTTTTTCTTTGGGATTCACAAAAGGCAGTGCCGGTCCTGAATTTTGAAGGGCCCAGGGCAAGAGTAAAAATTAGGCCCCCATATATATAATTTTTTTCACTTATTGATGGATTCACACTCATTTTTTAACCAATATCTAACCTGTCAAAATTAACTAAAAATTTAACATTCAAGGCAAATAAATTATATAAATTCAAACTTCAATATATAAACATTTAAAATAAGTTCAATAAGTTCTTGTTCATCCAACAACAAGCAAATAGCAAAACAAAAAATTCTTTGCATCCTCAATAGCCAAAGCAAAATAGCAGCCTACTTGAAAGAATAAAAAAAGAACAAAATAACCTGGAAAGAGAATGTGTAACTCATAATTTTTGTGCTTGGTTTCGGATCTTCCAAAGCAACTTCCAGCTACAAGTTCTTCTTGTCCCTACGGCACAAGCTTGGATCTCTCTTGAAGAAGATGACGATGATCTGGGTTGATGCTTGTTTATTCTGGCTAGGGGCTACTTGAAATTAGAAAGCTGAGTCATGTTAGTTCACAAATCTACAACCAAAAAAAAAAAAATCATCATATTTTCCTTTTCATTTGATATCAAATCATGAAAAATTACCTTCAATTGATTTCTTCTACAATGACCAATTTTGCACTGAACAAAAGCTCACACTTTGGATTTTGGAATCTCCCCAATCTACCAACAGAAAAATTAATTTAGGGGTTCTCACAACTCTGGAACTAGTAGTAGGAGAGGTTTAGATGAGATGAAATGAGATGAGAAGAAGAAGAGGAGGAAGAAGAAAAATTTATAACAAATAAATCTAATGTTAACCTGGAGGGTTCTTCTTGATTAGTGGAAAAGGGGTTCTTGAGGAACGGAAGCGTGCTGAGTGAGTTCCTCCAGTCTCAAAATGCCATCTCTTTTTGTAGGAAATAATATTATATTAGTTTACAATTATATAATATAACACTTATAAATTTTTTTAAGGCCGCCCTAAATAATGGGCCCAAGGCGATTGCACTTACTGCCCCCTTCAGGGCCGGGCCTGACAAAAGGAGAGAGTGGCTAGGGTTTCAGTTTTTTTTTCCGTGTAGCTTAGTGAAAACTAAAAATGATCAAACAAATGTGATCTTTGGTGAAAGTACATTGACTAAAACTATGTTTAGCCATTTTAGAAAGGCAATTTTATTAGTCTTAGTGGTTTCGTAATTAACTCAACAATTTTGTTTCTTAATTACCTTCCCTAACATTATTGCCTTATCCTTCAAAAGAATTCCACATCATTGGTGATATCGAAGAGTTTTTATCAAAAATAGCCAAAATTTACCCCTCACTTTCAAAAATGTCAGTTTTTATAAAATCTTTCAAATATAGCCAAAAACTCACTTAAATAGACACAAATGCCCTTAAAAATTAAAACCCACATAAACTTAAAATTTGATGTGCATTCTGCTACATTGTTACTTTTTCTATGAATATTATGTGCCCAATCCGGCAGTCCGGGTCTATTTAATGAAAGCTTCTACCAGCCCATGATGTTGGGAAGAGGATGATATTCTTCTTGCCGCTGAATTACTGCCATTACAGCTGCAAAGTCATTTTCAACAACCGCAGCCAAAATGCCTTTCTTTCGAGGCTCCAAGCTAGTTTTAAGCCCATGAATAGCTCAGAGCTCACCTAACTTTGAGTAAAGGAATTTCCAAGCCTGCAGAGCTTGAATTTTAAGGAACCAAGGTGCCTTTGGTGTCACCAAAGGAAACATAATCAATGTAAAGCTAATTCATAAATTAAACCAAGTGAAACGGCCAAGCACTTCATTAAGACAAGCACTGAAAGAACACTAAAATATGGATATACACAACCCAATTAGCAGATAGTCCACAGCTCTGGCAGATCCCATAATAACCTAAAACATAATTCCCAAAACCCACAATAAAAAGGTCAAATAATATAATGGCACATCCTCCCGCACTAGGAGAACAACGAACAAAACCAGACACCATGTGATGAAATAAAATAACCCAGTTAGACATAACATGTTAAACCAATGCAATGCTACTCTCTCCAGCATGCTTTATTTCTCATCTTCAAAAGTTTACATAAAAAAGTTTAAGAAAATTTTAAAATTAAATATTCATCCATTGTTCATACTAATTCATAAATTTAAATAGTAAAATATTACACCTATCTACGAGGTAGGATGAAGTGCAATCGGATTCTTGCAAGTTTGTCGATAATGGCTAGTTGAACCACATCTTGAACACTTACGAGTTGACGGTTCTTCTCTGCGTGATGGGATTCTCTTTTCCTTGCGCCTGCCGTACCTTTTTCGTGTAATTGGTGGTAGGACAATTCTATTTTGTACGTCATTAGGTACCACCCAATATGTCTGATCCCCAACTGGCCAAACACTACTACAAAAATCGAAATAGACGTCGGTAAAACGACGACGGACAAAATAAATACCGTCGTTAAATTTTAAACGACGACGGTAATATAAAAACCGACGTGGATCAGAAACTAAAACACCTAAAAATTGGAAATTCATTTGGGTATTTTTAAAACACGACGCATGAAACTTTAAAAGCGTCGTCTTATGAAACATGTCATTCCGATAAGAAAACAGATAACAAATAAACAACGACGGTATGTGTAAATATACCGACGTAGTAATTATAGACGACGTTTTACATATAATACCGCCGTTTTGAACATCCAATAAACACGACGGTAATTGTATTATTAACAGACGTATCAATTACTATTTAATACGACCGTAATTTGATAATTTCCGACATGTAAAGTTAAATAACCACGGCTACAATACATACAGAACGCCGTCTAATTTTAAAAATATCCACGTCTGTCTTTTATTATTTTACGTCGTATTACACGTTAGACTACGACAGTTCTTATAAATAAAAGGTGGTGGTAAATCGTTACCACGTCGTCATAATATAATATAGCGACGTGGTTGTGCAGATAATACGGCAGTTCTTCGTGTAATTTTGAACATATCCACGACGGTCTAAATTTAATTCAACGCCGTTTCACGTAATAACGCCGTTGTACATCTACTTTCACGTCGTTTCTATTAATTATACCGTCGTTGTTGTTTAAAACAAGCACGACAACAAAAGTCGAAATAAACGTCAGTAAAAAGACGACGGAAAAAATAAATACCGTCGTTGTAGTTTTCAACTTCGAAACTTTCGAACTTAAACGGCACGCTTTGACTGCGAAATTGGGGACTGAAACGGCGGCTTTTAGGTTTCCAAGTCGAAATAAAGGCCCTTTTCGGTTTCCAAGTCGTAATAAAGTCACTTTTAGTTTTCCAATTCGAAATAATTCATTTATATTGGAGTTTTTAGTCCATCCGTTCAGTATATCTCAATTCTCACCTCTTTGAATGGTTTTTGTCATGCAAGAATGTCATTCTTGCGAACTCAGTTGTGTTTTTACACCCAACCCATCTAAGAACTTCGGTTGGGTGTAAAACAACAATTGAGTTCCCAAGAAAGATTGTATATGTAGTTTCTTGTTTAACACAAAGTTCTATTTCTCTGTAGTTATTTTTTATTTAAGACGTCGGTTTTATTCTGAGGGTCGTGAAAATATTTTACAACGACTTTGTTTGTAACTAACTGACGTAGTATATATTTATAACGACCCTATTATTTAAAAATCGTCGTGTATATTTTAATTTATACGACGTTTTAATTTTACTTTCCTTCGTCTTTAAAAACGCGGTCATTTGAAAAATTTGACCGCGAATTGTAATTTTTCGAATTTGCCCTAAACCCTATATATATAACATTTCACTCTCCCTCCCAAATTATTCAAATTCTACTATTTTCTCTTGCTTGTCCTACTTTATTTAATGATTTTGCGTTAAACGTTCTAACCTAATCTGACATACTTTTAGGTATGTATCCATTGTTCAAAAGGAAGGCCTTGAGATATCACAACCAAGACTAGATTATTCCAAGTCGAGGTACATTTCATTCCCTGCTGTTATAGTTGTAAATGTTACCTCTTTCTAAGTTTTATCACTCGCTTTCAGTTTCTCAAATTAGTGAAGATAATTTGTTTGAACATTTGCAGCTTCAATATGGAAATCCAAATAAGTTATGCTCCCTCTTCTGGCCTTTGTTTCTTGTTTCCTCTTGCAAAAGGAAAGGGCACATAAAAGATTATAAATATATCTCTCGACTAAAACTTGCTTTTTTTTTTAAATCCTGATTTTGCAAAGGCAAGAAGGCAACGCTAACTCATACACACAAGAATAAATTGATGAAATTTGGATCGAATGGGTAGGAATGAAGATTGGTAAACTATGTAATTACTATTGAATCTTCAAGTTTTATGAAACAAATTATTCTTGAGTATATATATGTATGGTGTGGATAATTTGGAGCTGAATTTATTGTTCACAAAGCATTATGGTTGTTTTTTTAGCTAAAATCATTGTAGAGAACCATTGGAAGCAAGAAAAAAAAGCTAAAATGTAAAATTACTACGTCTTTGGATATAATAAACGACAGTTCTTTCAAAAAACCATCGTCTTTACATTAATAGACGACAATTCTTTCATAAAATCATCGTCTTTACATCTAGTAGACGACAATTCTTTCATAAAAATTGTCGCCTTTATATATAATAGACGATAGTTTTTCATAAAAACTGTCGTCTTTACATATAATAGACGATCGTTATTTCATAATAGACGACAGTTCTTAAAAACCGTCGTCTTTACATATAATAGACGACATGTCTTTCATAAAAACAGTCGTCTTTAAGTTTAATAGACGACGGTTTTGAGTAAAAGCGTCGTCTTTATAAATAATAGACGACGGGATTTTACCGTCGTGGTTTTATGCGTAAAGATGTCGGTCGATTTCTCGACGGTTGAAAAACTAAATTTACGACGGTAAATTACCGTCGTCTATTGCGATTTTTGTAGTAGTGAAATAGGTTCTGCATACGCAATGACCAATGAGTTTGTAGTATAATATTGTGAACACATTGGGTAACATGAAATTTGTCGATGTCTACATGCAGCACAAGCATGTGCACATGGTAGTTGGTCAAGATCAAACTCTCAACATGTGCAACACTTCCTCTCTAAATTTACAACTTCAACACGACATCCATCATATACATAAAATGAGTAAGCCTCAATGGGGGAAACATGCATATTCAAGAAACAATAAATAAATTTATAGTACTCCGCAATTATTTTATTTGAAATATTTTCAAAAGATCTGTAGAATATTATCATGCATATATTCCTTAAATAAAAGAACAAATAAAAATATCAGCAAAAACTACAAAAGAAAATGTCTACCCACTCACAAATGTCTGCATATATTCCTTACTTGCAACAAAATAAAATTTAATGAATTTGAAATACCTGCAATGACAACCCTTTCTTGTTATTTTCTCGCACCAAATTGTCTGCCCACTCTGTCAAATGTGAATCCATTTTGGCTGCCTCAATTCGACGTTCATGGAACCACTTTTGAAGTATATTCATTCTTAAATACTCCATAAAATTGGTAATAGGTAGTTTACGAGCATCTCTAGTGATTGAGTTGAGACATTCGGCAATATTTGTTGTCATTTGGTTGTACCGCTTCCCATTAAAGTGTGCACGAGCCCACTTTTCATATCCAGCCGCATTAAGATAATCACCCACTTTGGAATCAACATTAAATATTTGCACCATAAGACGATCAAATTCATGAACAAGATATGCTTTAGCAGCTCTAAAATACAACGAATGTGCTCTCTCATGCTTAAAATGGTTCTTAAAATTCTGACTTATATGGAATATGCATGCCCCATGATGAGCATTCGGAAATATACTGAAGATAGCCTTACGAATGCTTTCATGTCTATCAGAAATGAAAACTAAGTCATTAATATCCCCAATAGCTCCCCGTAATTTTGTCAAAAACTAATTCCAAGATGCATCATTCTCTGAATCTCCAACTCCAAATGCAACAGGGTATGTTTGGTTATTTCCGTCCTTGCATGTGGCAACAAACAATGTCCCACGATATTTACCTTTTAAAAATGTTCCGTCAAGTGCAATTACTGGCCTGATAACAGTGCGAAATCCCCTGATGCAAGGTCCAAGTGACATGAAAAAAATACATAAAATGATTATTACTGTCAGTTTCAATATGAGTTATCGTACCAGGATTTTTGGCGACGAATAGCATCCAATGAGCATGAGTGTTTTGTAAAATATTTTTTTACCATGAAATATGAGGATTTTTGTACCTTGGATGCACGCAGTTTCCACATGCATCGGTCATAGACACAACCAACTTCAAATCTTTCTTTATTTGATCTCTTCACTTTGAACTCATAATTTTTCGTCATAGCATCAATACCCAACTTTGTTTTTATATCCTCCTTAGTCTCATACACTTGACCTACAATTATATCTCCACTTGCATTGCATAGCTCTGTCATGTCTAATCCATGTACATTGTTTTTATCCTTGTTCCGAGCATTTGGTTTGTTGGAGTTGGGTTCATCATAGTGCACATTGATAGTTGGAACATCATCACATCCCAAGTTTTCACGAGGCAAGTCATTGAATTCAACATTATCTTGGAACACATTATCAACCTCTACATGTGGCATATCCTCAAATTGCATGTTCTCACAAAGCAACTCATCTAGCTGTGTTGTATTGTTTTCCTCTTCATATTATGAGTCCTCAATTTCTGCATTTCCCAAGTCATTTTCTGAATCATGGTATTGATCATTATCTTCAAAATCAGCTTCAGTACCCAAATTGAGGCCCATTGGCATTGGTTGATTGCTTCCACTTCCATCAGAAAATATTTTACGCTTCAATGTAATGCACAATGGAATCTTGTAAGTCCTTGAAAGACTTTCAAAAATGAAAGCTCTCATGTCATCGTCATCAACTATTTCTGCCGGCCATGCACTTTTCATTGCATCGTATATGACTTTCATAGTTATCTCATACTCATTTCGGTCCACATTTACAATGTCATATACCTTATTATGAAGCTCCTCTATTGTAATTTTATCTAAAACAAGTAGTCCTTTAGTTTTGCAATTTTTGTACGTTGAGTTAACCCACTTTCCATTGTAGTTAATCAAAATTGCCAAATTAGACATTATCCTGAAACGTAAACCAACATAATAAATAATACAATACACATTGAGAAAACAATGTTCAGACCATATATATATATTTTTCAGAATAGCAAATATATATATGATTTGTATATTTTGTTGTCAGAATAGCAAATCAGTAATCATGTGCAATTTGGGTCTACCACAAGAGAAACACTCACAACACCCACAAAACACAAGAAACAGATTTGGGTCTACCACAGGAGAAACACTCACAACACCCACAAAACACATTTAACATATTTACAGAGAGGAAATTTCCAATTATTTCTGCTAGGGGATGGATTTGCCTGGATCATTGTAAAGCACGCACATCTGTATAGCCTTGGTCTGAAGCAATTTCAACACTCAATAATTCAACTTACAATGATTTAGGCAGACCCAATCCACTAATACGCAAATGATTTTCATCGTCTTTGACTTTGACAAATTTCAACCACTTTTGAACCCTTTCTTGTTACGTAATGAGTTCTTTATCTTCAAATCCAATCCAACAAACAAAATTAATAAGTTGAATAAACTATTTCAAGTGGCCAACAGAAAACCATGGAATTAAAACAAGGATGGAAGGAGAAAGAGAAAGAAAAGCAAACCTGGATTTCGTATTGGTAAGTTGAATTAGGAAGTGTTGGAATTGCTTTAGACCAAGGCTATAGACGTGCGTGCTCAGCAGTAGTTCGACCAAAGGCTACAGACGTGATGCGAATGCAAACTTTGTGTAGTAGGGTTTTGTTTTTTAGGTTTATGTGGGTTTTAATTTTTAAGAGTATTTGTGTCTATTTAAGTGAGTTTTTGACTATATTTGAAATATTTTATAAAAACTAACATTTTTGAAAGTGATGAGTAAATTTTGTCTATTTTTTATAAAAACTTGATATCGAAAGAGAAAAACAAATATAAACAGTAAAAAAAAGATAGTCATAATCATGTGTGCTCAATGACACATGGTCTTGATAACAACTTCCACTCCCAGTCTGCCACTGCTGCATATTCTTCAATCAAATTTTGAGCTATCGTATCACATCACCCCACGTGTCCAATTTTACTAGCCCATATTCCACATATCCAACACCGCCCCACTGTGCTCCACACAGCCACACAAAGAAAAACAGAGAGTGCGAGAAAGCGCGAGAAAGTGGGAGAAATCAACCACACCGGAGATGGGTAGCTCGCCGGAGGACTTCTCGGTGGTGGTACTGGCATCGGATCTGGGTATAGATGCGAGGCCATTCTTGACGAACCAAGAAAGAGAAGTCGAAGAACAAGAGAATTGGTACGACTGCCCTCAGAACCTTATTGCCGACGAGGATTTCTCCGATCTCGAGCTCTTGCAGTTCTTTCGTGTTCAGGGCCGTGACAAGTGTGGAAATCGCATTTTTCGCATAGTGGGCAAATACTTTCCCGGTAAACAAACAGATCCAACTATCCTTATCCGTTGTTACAGTGGGTGAATTGTTGTTTAGTTAAACCAGCTGCGTAAATGAAAACCTGTTTCTCAGCTGAGATGTGTATTTTACTAGTCCATATCTGAGTTAACTGATTATATAAGCATGTCCTAATTATTTTGGCTTCGGGGTTTCGTTTGAATTTGAAGACTTTCTATGTTTGTTTGGGTAATTGACAGTTTTTTGGGTAAACTACTTTGCGTTTTTGATAATTTTCGTGTGTTCTTTTATGTTAAACCCTTTACTTGTATTTATCTTTTTGGGTCTTGTGGTTCGCTTGGGTATGGAACAGCTGGGTTTATGGAACTGCTTTTTACTTACTTAATTTTTAGTTTTTGAAATTTGTAATGGTCTGTTCTGTGAACTGTAGAAGCTGTTAATAGACTAGTACCTTTTGTGGCAGGGACTTACCTTAGGTTGCATAATTTCGCTAATTTGTGGAAAGAGTTATGTGTTTTTCTCTTCTAGATGTGTCTCATTGGAAACAAATTGCACTTTGTGGTTTGAGTTAAATATAACACACTTTATATAGCTAGGTTTAGTATTTCAAAGCAAGAAATTAGGGGTTGGTGATCACCGTCCTGTTCGTTGTTGATTTCTGCCTGTTTAGCATAAACCATCTTTCTCAATAATTCAATCAGAACAAAATGGTTTTCAGTTTTGTACAGGGTAGGATATCTCCCTTCTTGTACTCTGTATAATGTATTTGTTGCTTTTAGGATGTTTGCAAATGTGAGGTGGCAGGGATTCAGGCATGATGTGGGAGTATTTGACCATTGGTTTTTGAGATGTAAAAGTCAATTTGAAATACCCTTAATGGCTGGATATAATGGCGGCGTTTATGCTTATGTGAATGGGGTCTGTTTGGAGGGAAAAAGAATTGAGGTTAAAATTTCCATCATACTGCGCAGAAACTTTGATTGTATCTCTTTGTAGAAGACTATAGCACCTTCTGTTTCTTCAAATTGGCTTCTTTCAGTTTCCGTTGGATAAAACCTTTCAGGAATATTATCTTAGTTGAAATTTTTTAGGGGTTTGTTATGTCTGGTTTTGCATTTAACTTTCGGAAAGAAAATGGAATTTTGCTTCCTTTTGGTTTGGATAAATTCTTTTCTATATTTATATTTGTGGGAAAATAATTAATTCTTGATTTTTGTTTTTCACTCTCCTTATTCTACTTTTGAAAAACCCTGTGTCACATGACAATTGTTTTAATTTATCTGATGTTCTTTCTGCAGCTCCAGTTGTGAGTGGAGATAGGCTGAAGAGGTATATATTCCACAAATTATGCAGTGAGATTCCAGAAGGGCCATACTCCATTGTTTACATGCATAGTACTGTGCAAAAGGAGGATAACTCCCCTGGCATAACTATCCTGAGGTGGATTTATGAAGACCTTCCTTCATATTTGAAGGACAGGCTTCAGGTTGTGTACTTCATTCACCCTGGGCTCCGATCAAGACTTGTCTTTGCCACTCTTGGCCGATTCTTCTTAACTGGAGGGTGAGCGATTTCATATACTTTGGATACCCACAATCTAACATAATATTGATTTTTTTATTTATCATAAAATATAAAATAAAAAAAATAAATGAATAGAATGGAGAGTTTGTGTATTAGTATTTTTTATATTATTGACATGTCTCCTGACTTTGCTTAATACTGTCTTGAAACTTTGTGAATATTTTATTCAATGAAATGCAATGTAGAAAAATCTGCCTTTGAGATAAGTACTAAAATTTTTTATGGCTGATGTTGAAATTCTTCGAGTGATGTTTCAAGCAACATTATAGGATGTACTATATAGTCATGCAGATTATGCCGAAGCATCCACAAATGACTTTATTTCCCTAAGTACATTACCCTAGTGAATCCATATCCAAGTTACAGCCAACAGGGAATTGCGAAGCATAATGCAATGTGTTATTTGTTTTTCTTCTAAAAATTATCTTTGTTTGCAGCCTATATTGGAAAATAAAGTATGTAAGCCGCCTGCAGTACCTTTGGGAGGATATAAAGAAGGGAGAGGTTGAGATTCCTGAATTCGTGAAAGGTCATGATGATGTTCTTGAGCATAGACCACTAACAGATTATGGCATCGAGCCCGACCCTCTTCACATGATTGAGGTTCCGTCAACAGCCTACTCATTTGGAAGACATGAGGAGAGATGGGCATCAAGAGAATATACGTCATAATTGGTACTATGTGAGCAGCCCTTCCCTACTAATTGGGATTTAGGCGTCAATAAGCTGGGTTGATTGGTGGCTATACTATATATGCGTGGTTTGTACAGAATATTACTGATGTTGTGTTGAGTAGCTTGTGCTCTTAAATGCTGATTATTGCATACTATGAATCCAACTATTGTTTACTCACACTCTATCTTATACGGTTTTGGGTATTAGATTTTCTTATCTTCCAGGCCTTGTTCGTTTTCTCCTTTCTCTCACCCAGTCAGTTTCTCCGCACTCTGCTTGACCGTTCTGCTCTAGCTTAGATTTGGAGGCCGTGCCTCCTTTGTAGGTTCTTTCTTCTTTGCTGATGGTGAGGCTGCTGGTGCTTAAGTTGTTTGGGGTGGTTGGTCCCGGTCATCGCAATATGGTAGAAGTGGTGATGTCGATGAAGTTTTAATGTTTATCTTTTTGGCTAACCGAAAAGTCTTTTGAGACTTAAATACATAATTTAATGCTAATATCTTTTTAGAGGTATCAATCTATATAAATGAGTGATGGTAGTGGCAGTGGCGGTGGCGGTGTTATTACAAGACATTTGGGCACGGTCAAGATTGGATTAGTTTCACGTAAAAAATCATGGCCGAATCAATTACAATATAATGGTTTTGTTCGTTTCGGTTTTGACAAAAATCATGGAGGAAATCGAACCAAACCAAAATAATTATAAAAAGGTTTAGTTCAATTTGGTTTGACCAGTTTGGGCTTCAGTTCAATTTGGTTTGACCAATTTGGGCTTCAGTTCAATTCTCATTCCTTTTGCCCTTTTTCAACATTGTTAGCTCAATTACAATAAAAAATATTCACAACTTGCTCCATACTTTTTTCATTTTCTAGAATATCAAGTCATTCTAAAACTCAACATTTCATAAAACTTAGCATCACCCAACAAAAAAAAAAATTTGTTAGCATAACACTCCCTCTCGCTTGTGATGCGACTCAAGGTTAAATGCATGAACAACGCATATGGAAGGAGATGAATTTACTGTACTAGCCAATTGACCTAACTTATACAAAATCATTGAATTTTTATCATTTAAGCAATTAGGCAAAACTTTAATTCATCAAGGCTACACACTCGAAGTCGAGGGGGCGACAGAATTTGATAAAAAAGAATTGTTGATAGCAGGGGTGAGTGGTGTACTACTAGCGAGCAGATTGGTTCTATTTTTTGTGAATATTTTCATGAGCTATACACGTCGAATGGATTGGATAAGTATGCGGCAGTAACGACGGAGATGAAAGGAGCTTTATCTTCGGTCCAGACCAATAGGTTAAGTTTATTTTTTTCTAGAGCGGAGATTGAGTTCTCTTTGAGTCAAATGTTCCCTACAAAGTCACCAGGTGTGGATGGTATGCTAGTAAAAATATTGGGGGATTCTGGGGAATGGCGTAGTGGGATATTGTCTAAATGTTTTAAATGGGGACGCCAATGTCAAAGAAATTAACCATACTATTCTGACTCTTATTCCCATATCCCCTTTCTCCTTACTTGTTCTTAATTTGTGCGGAAGGCTTGTCTGCGTTGATCTCTAGTGCACTACACACTAAACGTATTAAGGGATTATCTGTGGCTCCTGGAGCGCCTACTATTTCCCATCTTTTCTTTGCTAATGATTGTCTATTGTTTTGCAATGCACATTTATCGGATTGCTGTAATCTACTCCACATTCTTAGATTGTATGAGAGGGCTTCAGGGCAAAAAATAAATTTTGAAAAGCCTGTGGCATGTTTCAGTCCCAAGTGTAACATCCCGTCCCGAAATTTAATTTAATTTAATTTTTGAAATTCTAAAGTGAAAGGACAATTTTACCATTAGGGTTTCGCAGTGGTTTAATGTTGACTTTTTTGTTCAGGAAGGAATTTGGGAAATTGAGTTGCACTGTTGTGTTGAGCTCGTCGATACGAGTCTGTAGATAGGTGGCACGCTCAACAGGGGCGGAGGGACTCTAGGGCCTGAGGTGGCCTTGGCCCCTCCACAATTTGTTCTTAACACAATAAAACTTGGGTTTTAGTTCATATATTTAACAATGCAAACCATATAATCATCCTAATGGCCCCCCCAATTGCAATTCATAAAACTTCATTTATAATTATATGTAAAATGTTTGTGGGCCTATTACACAACTGACATAAAAAAGAAAGTATTAATCATCTAATAATAAAACCAATGAGCCAAGGGAATAGAAAATAATTTGACCAAAAAAAAAAAAGGAATATAAAATAAATAGTTTAAAGGGAAATGAGATTTTATCAGTATACTATTCTGTTTTGATACATGAAATTGAGTACAAAGTTCTAAAAAATGACCATTTTTTCTTATATATATATTATTGATGTAAGATTTATTTTTTTTTTTCTATACTTGCATTACGATTCGGCCCCCCCACACATACAATCCTGGCTCCGCCACCGACGCTCAAATCAGAGTTGTAACGAGAGAGAAAACATCTAAAAATAAAAAGGGCGTAAAAGTCATTTTGAAATTTGTTAAAAAATAATAAAACCCGTATGGGTCCCCTTGTGTGTCACTCTCTCTCTCTCTCTCTGCGCGCAGCGCTTGGCCTGCGTTGTCGGTGCCACCACGGCAACGATACGAGCTCCGGAACCACCAAGAGTTTCGAGTTTTCCGACCCCGTTTCCGGTGATTTCGGTGGCCAAATTCGTCGATCCAAGTATGATTTTTCGTCTACTCAACGTGCTCTAGTTGATGGTATGGTTGGTTAGGATCAATTTAGAAGTTTGAAAGTGTGGTCTAAAACCTAGAAATTGGCCGAGGATTCAATGGAATTTTCGGCCACTTCCTGGTCAAATTGGAGGTCGGCGCATGTATGAAAAATGCTCCCATAGTTATGCTTGATCCATTGATATAGGTAATGGCTGGTGATTTGGGGATTTTCCGTAGCCAAAAAATTACTCAAAACACCCACGCACCGCTAGCAGCGTGGGCCAGGTGTCGGTAGCCGGTTGAGTTCTAAAATGTTCCCCGCATCATCCTCGAGTACGACGGTATTCTCGAATATATGAAATTCTATTATTTGAGCATTGAATGGATTTTAACCAATTATGTGATGATTCGGGTTGAATATGATCGGATTGTCGGATCGGTCCCGCTTTGAGATATGTTATTCCCCGTATCTCTAGGATCGTGTAGGCACTTATAGATTGATAATCGAAGTCCAGGATACTTGGAGTCAATGATTCTAGGGTTAGGTGAATCGATCGCCGTCCGATCGTGCGATTGACGTTGATCCGACCACTCGATCGAGACCAAACCTTCGGGACTTGGGTAGTATACCTTGTTGGACCTATAGGAACTTTCGAATAAAAAACTGGAGGTCGTGGGCCCCGCGGGCCTAATTGACCAAATTCCGCAATCGAAGTCAAATCAACCGTTGGATCATGACGAAACTTCTAGGATGACTTTAACGTATTACCATGGGCCAATGGGAACTGTTGGATACTAAACTGGAGGTCATGGGCCCTACGAGCCCAGCTTGACTTAGATAGGAGGTCATGTTGGCTCTACCTGAGGTCGTTTAGTAAGTTGTAATCGCGAGTGGATATTGTTTTTAAATATGCATTGTTTTCCAAATATTGAACTCGCATGCATAAATGGGATTTCGTTTGAAATATGGTTTAAATGGGTTTATGGGAATAATGGTATTTTATGATTTGATTGTGGTCTTACAAGATGGTATAAAATTACAAGCACCGATTTCTAATGATAAAGTATATGGATTGTGAGTGTGAATGAAGATATTTATGTATGAATCTCGAATTCGAATATGATTGTGGGAAATTGGATGTTGGAATTAGTACATGTCTATGGGATTCTTGGTAAATAGAATTTGGTTATACTGTCTAGAAATTGGAATTGGTAATGGTACATATTGATGGTTGTGATATTTGAGTTTACCATATATGTATATGTTTATATATATATATATATATATACATATATATATATATATATATATTTGTAAATTGGAATTATGGGTTGCACCATTACGTGTACATCCCCTTGGATACTGATACTTAACCCACACGTACAATGAAGGATGCCGGCGTGTGGGCCCACACGTGCGATGTAAGATGCCGGCGTGTGGTGATGATGATGATGTTGATCTAGGCACCCTTGACTGGGTGTACCGAAGGCCCTTGACAGACAATCTGCGCACGTAAGACTTGATTCAGAGATTCAGCTACACGTTGATGCGATGCCGATGTGTGAGCCGGGAGCGGAAGTCCCCGGTTGGACAGCTCGTCCCTAGTCACAAGGACAATGCGATGCTGGCATGTTATCTAGTAAAACAGTCCCCGTGTTGGATTGTTTTCCCCCGGTACATGATGTACACCATGATATGTACCTCCCCGATTCGATATGGTTGATATCCACACGTGCGATGTAGGATGTCGGCATGTGGTGATGATGATGATTTGGGCATGCTTGGCCGGGTGTGCCAAGGCCCTTGGTGGGGCAGTATGCGCACTTAGAATGGATATTCAGCCATACAAGCATTGAGGATTTTGGTGTGCGTGTATGGTGAAAAATAGTCCCCATGTTGGAATGCTTGTCCCTAGCCACATGAGTATTTAGGAGTCTGCCATGTTGGCTAGTTAAAACGGTTCCCATGTTGGATTGTTTTCCCCTGGTACATGATAACGGTGTGGGGTGTGTGTATATATATATATATGTATGTATGTATGTATGTATGGGATAATGTGTGGATGCGTTTCCGTGTTGGATTTACTTGAGCATGTGCATGGAGAGTACTCTGCATAGATGTAATCATTTGATTTGAAGTTTAGAAAGTGTGATTTGATATTTGGAAATCACTTGTTTTGCAACATACGCCTTGGATAGGGTATGATTGTGGGAAAAAGATGATTTTACTTAACTATGTATAAAATGATATGAGGTAAAGAAATTATTTTGGAAAGGTAATTGAGTTTCAGAATTAAGATTGGTTTTAAAAGAATTATGCATATTGCATGTGAATTGTTACAGAAAAATGGTTTTGAGTTATGAATTATGGGGAAAAGGAATTTATAAGGAATTTATAAAATATTCAGGAGAGACGTGGGGAGTACTAGAGTCGGGAATGGTTTGGGTAACCGGATTTGACATTAATAAGAATTTAAGGCAATATTTAGTTATATAACTTGTTGAAATTGAAGTTGAGAATGATTCTAAAATTTAATTGTTGGTTTTACTTGGACAATATTTATATTATCTGAATTGTGATTTTTGGTTGAAATAACTACATGTGGCTTGATGCCTCAGTAAGGGCACGTAGGCAACCTAGGTTAACCAAGGTGCAGCCGCAAAATAAACTGTTTGAGTTTTGTTTTGATTTGTTGTAGTACGTTGTAGTAAAGGGTTGAAATTGAGGATGGAGGCCTATGTTGTAAATTGTGTGCTTAGCTTTGTGCTTGCTGAAGTTTGGGATTTATATTATGTATCATATTGCAGGAATTTTTTTTTTGGGTAAATGTCTATTTTTCAAGGGAGACTTTGCCAAAATTTCAGTAGAAGTCTTGACCATTTTTATAGATTGTGCGGGGAATAGAGTTAATTTAGTAAGTGGGCCCAGCATTGTTTGGATGCCGGACGGGTAATAGGGTTCGACACGGATTCCAAGGAAGAATTCAGGTCGTGTCTTGTCACCAAGACATACCTGATAATGAAGACTTTGATTTCGTAGATGTTTGAGGTGCAGATTATGGTGTGCCATGAGCGCTATCTTGGACTCCCTACATTAGCCTATCGAAATAGATCCCAAATGTTCAACAATGTCACAGAGCTTTTGTGGAGTAAGCTTAATGCTTAAAATATCAAACTGTTGTTGTCGGCAAGAAACTAAATATTGATCAAGGCGGTAGCACATGCATTACCTACATATACCATGGGAGTGTTTCAACTTCCAAAAAATTTATGCAAAGAGTTATCAGGCATGATTGCTAGATATTGGTGGGGGAAGTCAAACTAACGAGGCATACATTGGATGGGGTGGTGGAAACTTTGTCAACCCAAATGTTTTGAGGGGCTGGGTTTTAAGAATTTTGAAGCCTTCAATAAAGAAATGATTGCGAAACAAGCATGGCGGATTCTAGAACAACCGTCCACTTTGGTGGCAACGATTTTGAAAGCCCGCTACTTCCCGAGTGTCGACTTTATGAGGGCCAGTTTGGGGAGCTCACTGTCTCTAATTTGAAAGTCCATTTTGTAATATCCAGCTCCCAAAATTTAATTAAATTCTTAAATTATTAAAGTAAATGACAATTTTACCCTTAGGGTTTCTAAGTGGGTTAGAGTTGACTTTTTATTCAGAAAATAATTTAGGAAATTGAGCTGCACCGTTGCGTCGGGCTCGTCAATACAAATTCGTAGACAGGAAGCACGTTCAATTCCGAGTAGTAACGAGAAAGAAAAAGTATAGAAACGAAAAGGACATAAAGATCATTTCCAAATTTGAGGGAAAGTCCTAAAAACCAAGATTTTTCTTTTTTTCTCTCTCTCTCTCTCTCTCTCTCTCTCTCTCTCTCTCTCTCTCTCTCTCTCTCTCCTCCCCTCTCTCTCTCTCTCTCCTCCCTCTCTCTCTCTCTCTCTCTCCGTTGCGATACCCACACAAGCCGGCGGTTCTTCGACCATTTTCTCTTCCGTCCGACCACCCGAAGGCACAAGATTACATCCAAAATTCTCCTCTCTTCCTTCTCTACCTAGCCCACTATGTTTCCCAGCTCGAAATCATGGCAATTAGCTACTAGAACAAATGGGATTTTGGCCGGTTTTTCCAACTCCGTTTCCCTCGATTCTCGCGGCCAATTCTGTCGAGTGAGGTATGGTTTTTCATCCTCTCAATGCCCTCTAGCTGTTTATGCAAGTTATTTGAATCGATTTGGTTATTTGAAGGTTTGATTTTGAACCCTTGGAGCCGACGGCTTTAGCCGTGATTTGGTCCAAGAACTAAATCCACTCCCTTGACCATGCTTGATAAATTGGTATAGGTGTTGACGGGTGATTTGGAGATTTTACAGTCACCGAAATCTCTCAAGCCACCCACCGTCGGCGACGGCCAGTAGCGGCGCGTCGGCTAGGTGCCGACTGCATGTTATCGACTTAGAATTATCCCCTTATCGTCTTGAGTACGACGGTATGCTCGGATTAGCTAAATATGATTATTTTAGTATTATATCAAAATTTACTTATTAGGCGTTTTCGGGTTTGATACGTTCAAACAGTCGGATCATGACGAAACTCTTGGGACATGTTAATGAGATTATTTTGAGCTTATAAGAACTTGTGGATCGAGAATTGGAGTCTCGGATACTCCGAATCAACGATTTTAAGTTTAGGTGAATTAGTCGTTAATCCGACCGCTCGATCGAGACCAAACTCTCGGGACTTGTTAAGTAGACCTAGTTGGACTTATAGGAACATATGGATCGGAAATCGGAGGTTGTGGACCCTGCAGGCCCATTTGGTCAAATTCCGTGATCGGGGTCAAACTGACCATTGGATCGTGACAAAATCTTTGGGATGGGGCTAACTTATTATTATGGACCAATAGGAATTGTCATATAACAAAAGTGATTTGTTAGAGGTTAGCTGTTGCATAACTGGTTTTTATATTGTAACTGCATTGTCTAATGTGTAGGAGTGATTTTGTGTATAGCTTGTATTTCCAAATAGGACGTATTTATATTTTAATATTATTCAAGAATGGCTTGGAAGAATCGAGTGTTTATGAAATGTTTAGAAAAGACTTGGAAAAGTATGTGAGTCGGGTTTGGCTTGAATAAGGATTTTATGAAAGGTTTGGTCATATGTATTTTTATATATATGTTTCAATGATATGAAATTGGATCGTGGTTGCCTTTGGAAACTGAAATGTTGCCTTTGGAAATATCGATGTCTTCGGATATCTTGGTTGCCTTGAAATTATCGATGTATTCGGACATCCTAGTTGCCTTCGGAATTAAAGATGTCTTCGGACATCTCGGATGCCTTCAGAAATATGGTTGCCTCGAAAATATTGATGTCTTCGGACATCTTGGTTGCCTCGAAATATTGATGTCTTCGGACATCCTGGATGGCTTTTGAAATATTGATATCTACGGACATGTGTGGTACTTGAAATTGACGGATTATTTACATTCTCAGCTGAGTATATCTCCCTGAGTTTTGTTAGGTGGAATTGACGGATTATGTTTTAGGCACATTTATGTGGAGAACGATTGCATCGTTGATATATTGCTACGATTAACAAGATATTGTTCGCCACCCTGCTCATATTTTCTGCACATGGTTGGCCAGAATCCCTAGCCACCGCTCGATTTATCTACACAGTGGTTAGCCGCTTTCCCCTTCCTCGGTTGCCTTGAATTTAATGATATAACCCTTGGTGGGTGATAGCAGGATATGCCCTATGCGAATTGGTTGCGGTGTGGCTTCAGTAAAAGGTTTGGGTTGATACATAAGATTGTGTCGTAATATAAAGTTAAGGAATATGATAGTCGGGTTATAAACGTAAGGTTGTTGCAATATTATATTATATTATATGAATTGTGATTTATTAGTAAAAGAACTACGTGTGGCTTGATCCCTCAATAAGAGTACGTAGGCAACCTAGACTAACCTATGTGCAGCCGCGAATGAGAATATAATTTGGGATTTAGATATATAGATTGGATTCGAAATCTATTTAGGATTTTTGTTAGGTTCAATTTGAACTTGTGGGTGGGCCCAAAGCCCGATTGATACTTGAGTTTTATGTTTAGATGTGCTCGATATAGTCAGAATGTCTGTAAGGCTGGAGGTCATTCAAATTAAATGCTTTTGGATGTGTGTGAACATAACTTGTGCATGCTGAAGTTGGGGAAGTTTGAACTGTGTTTTTTACAGTGAAAATTTGGGAAACGACCCTTTTTAGGAGACTCTGCCGGTTTTCCGGTAGAAGTCAAACCTTAAAGAAATTTTAGGTTTTAGTCAAAAAGGTATTTTGGTCATTTTTGCCCGGCACCGCCAGGTGTTGGACAAGCACGAGGTTCGACATAGATTCCAAAGTGGAATTTGGGTCAAATCCTATCACATTTTGTAGGGCAGGAGGTGATTGAAGAGGGTTTGGTGTGGCGAGTGGGGAATGGGCGGTCAATAGGGGTGTTCAATGACAAGTGGATCCCAAAACCTGCGACCTTTAAACCCTTGATGAATAGAGGTTTGGATGAGAATATTCGGGTGTCTGACTTGATCACTACTTCAGGTGTTTGGGATTAAGCACTTCTAGAAAACAATTTCTATAAGGAGGATAGGGACGCTATAATTAGCATTTCTCTCCGATATTGGTTTTTTCAGAAAATGGGAAGTATTCAGCTAAAACTGTTACCGTGTGGCTTTCTCGTAGTGTGAACAAGATTTTGGAGTTGGTAGTTTGAATACATCATTTCATTATGATTTTTGAAAAGGTCTATGGAAATTAGGTGTTCCTAACAAGGTTAAAATTTTTATATGAAGGGCGTGCTCGATATTTTGCCAACTCGCCATGAATTTATTCAGAGGAAGGTGGTCCAATCTCATGTGTGCCTTCGGTGTGGTAAATGCGCAGAAGATACCTATCATGCTTTGTGGAGATGTACTTTCAATAAGCAGTTTTGGAGGTATACCACTTTTGCTGGTCATTTTAATATTAATGACGGCTCGTTTGCGAGATCTTTTTGACACCATTAGGAAGGTATGCTCTCAGTTGGAGATAGAACGCTTTGCATGTTTTGTTTGGAAGGTATGGCAAGTCCGAAATGATTGTTTGCATGGGAATATTCCCAGTTTGGAGGTCTTAGTTGAGAATACCATGGAGTTTTATGCCGCTTCAAAGCATGCACCGAGCGACCTTTGCAAAAAAAAAACTCTGTCTTGCCAGGATAAGTGGATTCGTCTCCTCCTAACACTATACTTCTAAACCGTGATGTTGCTTTAGGTCGGGAGGGCTCTAATAGAGGTTTGGGGGATGCTGTCGTATTGCGGCTGGTGTTTTTCTATGCGGATTTGCTGGCTCGGGGCCGCTGGGTGTGGACGTGCTAGGGACGGAACTGGCAGCTATACGGGAAGGCTTGATGATGATGGGTTCAAGGGCTTCACCCATTTTATCATTGCCAGTGATTCACAAGAGGCGATGGCGATGCTAAAGGAAGAAAAGGAATGGTGGAGCAATGTGGGTAATATTGTGGAAGATGTTAAGTGCTTGATGTTGGATAAGGATGTCGTTGATGTGGTTTTCCAACCTCGTTCGGGCAATGGAGTGGCTCATACCTTGGCACAATTTGGCTTAAGAGAAGTTAGGCAGTTTTTCTATGAGGATGTAGCACCACCTTGGCTATGGACCACGCTAGAGAAAGATAGGGAGTAAATGTAATTGTGTGTTCCTTTTATTTGGGAGGGTTGTGATACTCTTTTTCCTTAACATGATTTTCCTCATTCGGGGGGTTTTTTAAAGCATGGTTTTACCGAGGCCACTTTCTGCCCTCTGTTTCTTTTTAGCTGTAATACATGTTGATGAAATTTCAATGAAGTCTTTTCTTCTTGATTAAAAAAAAAAATCAAGGCTACACACTCTCAATATCATTTAATACCCACTAACTTTAATTGCCTTATTTTTAAAGTTAATACGAAAGTTATGTTAACTGAATGGAATATTAATATTATTTTCCATATTTTTTTGGGAAGAGAATTTTTTTAAGTTAATTAATAGTTGCCCCTCTATGGAATTAACATATGGATTATGTTTAATCTCGACTATTATAAAGGGAGGCACAAAACTGTTGGGTCACAGGCTTCACAAACCCCCTTGAAACATAAAAACCAACGACTGAGCAAATTTTGATATTCAATCTTTAAATGGGTATTTTAGTAAATACACAATAAAAAAAACTAAACTAAACTAAACAACAACCCACACAATTCGACCCTATTATCTTGTGAAAGGAGATTTTTATTTTTATTTTTAAAAAAACCCAAAAACTCGACCTCATTGTGTGAAATGAGCAGTTCCTTTCAGTTTTCACCCACTTCCTTCGCACCCCATTAACGAGAAAGAGAGAAATGGTAGACGGAGAAGAAGCAAAGCTAAGTGAGAAGCAAAAGAAAGAAATAGCAAATTGGTTCCTCCTCAACTGTCCTCCTGGCGAAATCCAATTTGATGCCAAAGCTCTTTCTATATGACTGTCTTCCAAGTTTTCTTTTATGGCCCCTATTTTTCTAGATGCCTCTCTCAACAAAGCAAATTTTTTTCTTTTTTCACATGTAAACTGTTGAGACGGACATCTAGAAAAATACGGATGATAAAAGAAAACATTGAAGACGGTCATCTAGAAAAATACAATTACAAAATAGATAAAGAAACTTTGTAAGTCGCGTAGTGCGCATTCCGCGCGTGTGCAAGGAGGCTAGTAAAATATAAATTAGGGGTCATTGGAATAAATAATTAGGAGTGGGTGCAGTTCGGTTTGGTATGGTTTCCACCTCAAACTCAAACCAAAATTGGTACTATTTAACCGGTCCGGTTTGGTTCGGTTTTAGAGAAAAAAATTATGAAACTAGTCTGTCCGATTTTCGATTTTGGACCGGATTATTATTATTTTTTTCAAATTATTATTTTGATACAAATTCCAACTAAAATTTTATTTTTTTGGCTTGAAAATTAACAAATCCAGTTTCATGCAAAGAGATATATTGAGCGTAGAAAAGAGATATGTTTTGAAGTTGGGCTTTGAGAAATATTAGTTATGACATTAAAAAAGTAGCATTGGATTTAAATAATTTTGTAAATAAAATAAAATAATACACCACTGGTCCAGTCCGGTTTGGTAAGGTGTGAAACCAGAACCATAATTTGTTAGAATTGATTCGGTTCGGTTTAGTTCGGTGCCGATTTGTTGACTTTTTTAGTCAATCGATTTTTTTTCCTGTTTTTTCCATCCAATCCGACTCAGTGTTCCAGTTTTTCAGTCCCGATGTCCAACCCTAATTGGTAGGTTTCAGTCTCTTAAATAATATTCACAAAAAAGAATAAATACGAGCTTTTTTATTTATTTTAAATTTCAATTTTTACAAATTATACAAATTAAAAAAGTAAAACCACCCAATTGACTGATAAACCGAAACTGATCATCCCAAATACTAAAGAAGGAAGGAGGAGCACCGGAAGAAAAAACGGAAAAATGCTCAGAGCTCTGACTCTCAGACGCTCACTCCAGTCCCTCCACCACCACAACCACCTCAGGCCACTCATTTCCACCACCATCCCCCAAAACCCACTGAACCCATTTAGCCCAGCACGAGCATGTTCCACTCTTTCATCACCATCAGCATCTTCATCAGCCTCTGAGCTCCGCAAGTACTTAGGCTACACAGCCCTCGTCTTGTTCTCTGATGCAGCCACCTACTACTCCTTCCCTTTCCCCGAAAGCGCCAAGCACAAAAAAGCCCAGATTTTCCGATATGCTCCTCTGCCCGAGGATCTCCACACAGTCTCCAACTGGAGTGGGACCCACGAGGTCCAGACCCGGGTTTTCCACCAGCCTGAGACCCTTGAGGAGCTGGAAAAGGTTGTCAAGGATGCCCATGAGAAGAAAACCCGGATTCGGCCTGTCGGGTCCGGGTTGTCCCCGAATGGGATTGGATTGTCCAGGGCTGGAATGGTCAATTTGGCACTGATGGATAAGGTTTTGGAGGTGGATAAGGAGAAGAAGAGGGTGAGAGTGCAAGCTGGGATAAGGGTGCAGCAATTGGTGGATGGGATCAAGGAACATGGCCTTACTCTGCAGAACTTTGCCTCCATTAGGGAGCAGCAGATTGGTGGCATTTTACAGGTTGGTTTGTTTGTTTTTTTGTTAAGTTTGATGTGGGTTTTGGTTTAACTGTTTCCAATTGACTGGCCTTATCACATTTTGATTTTTGCTAAATTGTTATGATATGATCCTTCTCTTTGCCTCATGCTCATATGCGTGTAGGTTGGTGCACATGGTACTGGTGCAAAATTGCCTCCGATTGATGAACAGGTGATCAGTATGAAACTGGTCACTCCTGCTAAGGGAACAATAGAAATCTCTAAAGAGAAAGATCCAGAGCTGTTTTATTTAGCCCGCTGTGGCCTTGGTGGCCTTGGAGTGGTTGCCGAAGTCACCATCCAATGCGTTGAGAGACAGGAGCTTGTAGAGCACACTTATGTTTCAAACATGGAAGAGATCAAGAAAAATCATAAGTAACTATTCCTTTCATTGTTAGATTTATTAATTTATCTTTCAATCATGTACTAAGTACACAATGCATGAGTGTTGCATGCAAGTTGCAAACTGCAACAAGTTTATGGAAAACTGAAAACTATTGAGTGTGCGGCAACCATCGTTTGGTCTGGAGCATAGGGTTTTACAATGTTTTAAGGGATGGTGAAAACACTTCGATTGAGTGCTAAGAGATCATTAAATTGTATTTTCAGAGTTGTTTGATTGTGGTGGCTTGTAATGCAACACCCTTCATTGAATTTCATCTAGTGATATTGATTAGCAAGGGTAAGCTGTATGTACTGTTTTTGGTTATTTATAACGATCTCTCTCTCTCTCTCTCTCTCTCTCTCTCTCTCTCTCTCTCGTATTTTCACTCACCTTGCGCTCATGCACGATTATAGTGCAATATGGAATCAGGAAATGAATGATACATGACCTGTTTGTTTCACAGGAAATTACTATCTGAGAATAAACATGTGAAGTACCTTTATATTCCATATAGCGACACTGTTGTGGTTGTGAAGTGTAACCCTGTATCAAAATGGAAAGGTCCCCCAAAGTTCAAACCCAAGTTTAGCAGGGATGAAGCCATAAAGCACATTCGAGATCTCTACAGGGAATTCCTCCAGAAGTACAGGTAAAGTTGTTCCCTGTTCCTGTCAACCATATAATCTAACAAGATATTTTCTCCTGTTTGAGCTGAAGGACAATAAGCCGTACATGCTGAATGTCTCTTATTCCCTTTTGTCATTTATCATTTTCCTTATTCTCATATTCACTTGGTTTAGAGGACTCTGCAATTGCAATCAAGTAAAGGCATCAAAGTAATGCTAGAGCTATGTGGTGAAATGAGAAACAAAAACTTTTTCAACATGGTCTTAAATGACTGCTCTTTTTCTTTCATTTCTCTGTTTCAGTGTTCAGTGGCTTTGATATTCTAGATTTCTTACTACTGGCTACACTTATACTCTTGTAAGGTTTGGTAAGCTTGGTTGGGGTTGGTTTGACCAAGGTCAACCCAGGTAATGAAATCCCAATTGGAATGTTGTACGCAGATTGGTGGACATGGATTGCAAACTCCTAGAGCTGTCTTTGGTGTTGTTCTGTTAGCATAAAATGGATTACTGGTCCTGCATTATTATTCCTCTATTTTCTATTCTTTTTTGCCTCATTTAACCAAAAACTCCCATATTGCTATTCTGTTGATTCATCTGTTCGTTGGAGCTAACTATTTACACATTTTACTTGCAGTGTAGTTCCAGTTAAGAATGATGTGGAAATAAATGAGCTCTCATTTACAGAGTTAAGAGATAAACTGCTTGCCCTAGATCCTCTCGACAAAGATCATGTTGTAAAGGTTAATCAAGCTGAGGCCGAATTCTGGAGGAAGTCAGAGGGATACAGAGTGGGATGGAGTGATGAAATTCTGGGCTTTGATTGTGGTGGTCAACAGTGGGTTTCAGAAACTTGTTTTCCAGCTGGAACCCTTGCCAAACCAAGCTTGAAAGACCTTGAATACATAGAGGATGTAAAGCAGCTCATAGAGAAGAACGAGGTACCAGCACCTGCTCCAATAGAGCAGCGCTGGACAGCCTGCACTAAGAGCCCCATGAGTCCAGCTTCAAGTACAAAAGAGGATGATATATTTTCATGGGTAATTTCATGAACCAATCTTTCTTCGCATTGTTCTTTATATCTCTTGGGTTAATTCCTTGTGCATATCTTGAATCAGAAAGGTGTCAGTGGTGTAAAAACGTTAATCACTTGTTGACCATGCATACAAGACATGTTTAGGGTTAAGGTTTTTTATTTTACCTTGATTAAGCATGATAGATGAATTGGTGGTACAAGTCTTCTGGGGTTTAGTGTAAAAGTATATTCCCTTTACATTTAACTTAGGGAGGATGTTTGTGCTTATTGCTGGTGTTTCTGGCATAGGTTCTAACACGAACATGACATATTTATTAAATAGGTAACACATCACTACTTGTGTAACCTGTTGATAAACAGATTTCATCCAGGACCAGAACCCATTGACCTGTGTAATTAATGGATTTTGTTAATGATATGACATGATACAACCCACTTGAAATAGGTCACCATTTAACACCTTTATGGGAATTCAACCTACTTCACATGTATTTTTGTTTTTTACAAGAACCAAACTTTATGAGTAAAGTGACAGAAAATACGAGAAGTCCGTCAACAACTAATTTGTCTACAACAAAAAACAACTCCAAAGAATGAAAAAGATGAGGTACTATCGTATCTTGTAATTTTGTACACGTATTTAACTTGTTTAGTATCATGTATCTTACATCCAACCCAAAAACAGTTGACAATGGGTAGAGAAGCCCAGGGCATCATGTATCTTAGTACTACTCTACGAGGCTTTACTTCCACGACACTATATACAAATAATAAATTAAGAATATGTAGCCAATTTTAATAGGAATAAAATCGCCCCGTGGTACTTTTAGATTTTATCAACTACTGAAAGTAAATAATTTGGCATTGACAATTGAGAAAAAGGTTTCTGTGAAAATTATTTAAATGTGACAAAAAATAATCAACCACCAAGTAAATAAGTGTAGTAACAAACAATGATCGTATTAGTATCCGTATCTGTATTTGGGGCTGTATCTGTATTGGATGCTCACCCTGGCCAAAATATTGCATACCTCTGCTACGTTACATGTATGTGGAATTAGTAAACTCTCTGATCAAACGCTGTTACCAACTACAATGCTCATGTGTAAAAGCTGTTTTTAATTTTGTATCAGGTTGGTATAATCATGTACCTTCCTACAATAGATGCCCGCCAAAGAAAGGAAATTACAGAAGAGTTTTTCACTACAGGCGTCTGACCCAAGCACAGTTGTGGGATAAGTATTCCGCTTATGAACACTGGGCAAAGATTGAGGTATTAAATTTCATCGTAGATGATTGTCTTCCTAAAACCATTCTAAAATTATAATACCACCATGATATTATGGAATCCTAAAGAGTGAAGTTATTGTTTTTCTATACCCTCGAAGTCCTGCTAAATTTCCAACATCTTAGCGAACTTAATTTTTAAAAGGGTTGCATTCACTTGCAACCTCAACAACAAATTTTGCCAAGGGAACAGCAAGAGTAACATGTCCAGATTAAAGTTGTTTTGTAGCTGATCAAGCCGCTTCTCTAAGGAATTCCACCAATTTATCTTTGTAACATGACTGAAGAAAAGATACTATATTATTACTGTTGTGGATTTTATTTAGACATGCATATCGTGCACAGGTTCCAAAGAATAAACAAGAGCTTGCCGCTCTCCAGGCCAGGCTAAGAAAGCGTTTTCCAGTTGATGCATACAATAAAGCACGAAAGGAGTTGGACCCGAGCAGGATCCTTTCAAATAACAAGCTGGAAAAGCTTTTCCCATTATCAGATACCATCTGAGAAGCATCCTTCAGTGGTTAGTTATTGATTAATATGGCTTTTCACTAAAATTGAATGCATTTTAGCTTCAAAGTTTTATTTTTTTGCCCAAATTTGCCTCCAGCATCTTTAGAACTAAGAATATAACTGTAAATTTAAAAGGAATCATGAGATATGATGTGGTGTATTATTAAATTTATTGATAATGGCACAAAGGAGAAGCCTTTTCGACGCTTGATATCAAAGATATTGACTTTGATTCTCAGGCCTAGACAGGAATTGGAAACACATCTTTTCTGCGACTTTCTTGAAAAAGTACAATAATTTATTAGCAGGACAATCTGCGTCTTGCTCAATATAAATTGCTTGTTTGAAATGTTGGGAAGTGGCAAAACAATGGGGTGTATGTCAAATGTCCTTGATTTGCTATGATGTAGCTTGTATGATGTACTTATGTTGAGCATCTTCTAACTAATAGAGAGAATAGAAAGACGCAGAGAAAAATAAGAAGACTGAGCAGAAAATAAACATATTATTACAATATGTGAATACACAGGGAAAAATAATAAGAGTCAGTCAACCGCCCCAAGCTAAAAAGAGATACAAGAGTAAGCTAGTAAGCTATTATGGTAGTAGTGCTTATAGTAATCTCAGAAACATTCCTCACAAAGCCAACAGCAGCATAAGGCGAAGAGGCTGCACCAATAGATATCACAAAAGAAACAAAATGATTAGCATCAATTAAGAGGAAAAGGGAAAAAAAAAAGTAGGCAATTTTGAATGCTGCAAGTATAAGAAGAATAGGTTCCACTATGAGGAAATCCATAGTGCTTGGGTTTAGGGTTAGGTAACAGGTTGGCTCTTGTTTTTCTAAGATTTATGACATTTTTATAATGATGATTGAAAGAAAAAAACTGATGTATAAGATGTCTAACAACTTACCATCCCTCAATAAAGCCCCTGTCTCCTTTCTTTTTGGTCCGAGGCCTAGACTTCTTCCCAGTTGGGGGATTCTCAGTTGCAGTCGGGTATCCTTCAAACCAAAACAATACAAAAAAATCAAAAATGAGTCCTGGCATATCATGAGGAAAAAATAAAAATTTGTGACAGTGAAAAAGGTACCTGCTGGAGGTTGGATCTCTTGTGTCTGAGTCTTGGCCATCTTGGAGAAGAAACAGCAGAAGCTATGAACTAACTATTTGACCATGATTGATGTTTCAATTTTTGCAATCTTGTTGCTTGGTCTTGTTTTTGCACTATGGTGTGTAAAGAGAATTTCATTGGTTGCCCTTGGATTGATATTTGTGCGCTTGATCTATGTTATTTAGGGGAGGTTCTTTTTGTGCAATGTAAAGAGAATTCTCATTGCTTGGATATGATTCGTTGCAATTTTTGCTCCATTTCTTATTCTCTTTATCCTAATGCACTTTTGTGATTGTTAGTTTTAGGGGAGAGTGCATTTCGTGTTTTGAAAATGAAGTTCTCATGTCTTATCTATTTTTGATATATCAAATTTAGGGAGAGTTTGCTGGGTTAGTATGTCAAAGGTTAATTCCTTTATATTATCTTATACTCAAGGGGAGCATGTTCTCTAAGAGATGCTATCTTTAGGGGGAGACTTTTGTTTTTGGCCAAATTGTTTGCAATTTATATGCAACACTTTGTTGTATCTCTCTTGATCTTAATGCATTTGACTGTGATTACATGCCTCACTTAATTGTTTGATGTTTTCTCAGTCTTATATACATGTACTTAATTGAACACATGACCCTTGTTCTTTGTTTAATCACATTGTGTTATGTGCTTATTGTTTCTCTCTATTGTTATCTTTTTGTACTTTCCTTATCAACAAGGGGGAGAACAACTCTCAACCTCATAATGTTTTCAATTTCTGTGATGATATGCTTGTTTTTGTGCCTGGGAGATTGGTTGTTTTTGTAGGTACTTCAATGGTCATCATCTCTATGGGTTTAGTTGTGGGTTGAGTGTTTTTAGAGAGTGTGTTGTCAAGGAAAGCCAAAAAGGGGGAGATTGTTAGGTTTATACTTTATAAGTTTTTTTTTCTTTTGGCTTCCCTTGACAATATTGTAATAGGACATTCATTGTATTTCTCAAGCTCAAGTTTAGATTAAGAATAGTTACTCTAAGTTTTCTTATTTAGCTGCTATCTTATGGAGGTTCAATCAAATTGACAAAGGTATCTTGTGCATTTCATCTTTTGCATCACATTGCATTCAATAGAATTTATGAGATTATGACTAGTCATCTTTGTTACGTATGACTAGTTAACTTTTGCATCTGGAGGATTTTCAACTCATTGGTTTCCAGTTGGATCCCAACCAACTTTTTGTCCTATTCTACGAATTTTCTCAGCTGCCATGTGGACTTTTCTGACCTATGAATTTTTGGGTAAAACCCCAATCATTCCTCATTTGGTAGTTGTCACTTTTGGGAGAGTTGTTTTCAAAGGGTTTCTTTTATCCTTTGCTCTTCTTCTTCCTTGAGTGAACCTCCATTTTCATCTATGAGTTTTCTAAATTGATTGGGTAAAACCCCAATCATTCCACTTTGGGCAGCCGTAACTTTTGAGGATTGTTTGAAAAGGTTTTTGTAAGCTTTTTGCTCATCTTCTTCCTCAAGTCCAAATCACCATTTTTCATCTATGGGTTTTCTAAATTGTTTTTGAAAACTGCTTTTGAAATATGAAATCTGCATCTAGGTAGAACAAATTCATTCTCATTTAGTTCTAGGTCAGAGTCAAGATTGCTTTCTTCAAGAGTATGGTTTCTTGAAGAAATTGGTGTTTTTATCCTTGAATCCAAATTTGGTTTCAGTTTCGGGTTGAGCTTGCAAGCTGGTGCCATGGGATGAACGAGCTGGAGAAGGAGCTGCCATTGCCATGAAGGACTTAGCTTCAAGCATTGCTAAGTTGGAGAAGAAGATTGCACAGAGGAGGTATATCTTATTTTCCTAAATAGACCTAGGATTTCTTGAGCTTGCTTGAGTTTTTTTGTAAGAATCTTCTTTGCTTAGTGGATTGCCTGGTCGGTTGATGACCCCCAGTTTTTCCCAGAGGTGGGTTTCTGGGTGAACAATTTTCTAGTTTTGCTGTTCATGTTTTTCTGGGTTTCTGTTCTTGAGGTTGACTAGTCATCTTATGATGTTCATGAATTTCTGAGTTTGTGTTCTTGTTATTGACTAGTCATCATCTGCTATTTGATATTTATGTGATTATGATGTATTCACACACTTCCACCTTAGTTGTTACTAGCACATGGGATGCCTAGATTGACGGGTCATTCTGAGTGGCTAGGTTGTCACTAGTAATTTTCTTGGCTTGCAGGTATAGATTGTTATTCTCTGTGTATGTGTGCATTTGTTGCTAGGTTCATGACTAGCTATTGACTAGTCATAATTCTCTGAATTAGTTAAGTCAAAGTTTGTGAATATTTCTCTGTCAATTAGAATACCATTTTAAATTTATCCCTCGTCACCTATGTACCAATTTCACGTGTGATTGGCGAATCGTGTTCGTGTTTGATATTTTCCATCCATTTTCTTATTGTGTCGTGTCGTGTCAACTCTTTAAGAAAAATGGGTTAATAGTACACGACACGAGCATTGATACCCGACACGAATGCCAGGTAAACATTAAGAAACTCAGCTACGTACACTGATCAGCATCAGACCATCAAAGTTTAGTTTAACAAATTATCATCAGGTGAGGGAGAGCTTTTTATTGCGACAAATCCACCCGTGCAGTGAAGGGCTCGAGATATATCGAATAATATGCGGCGAATTGAAGCCAATATTCCTGAAAGACCTTCTATAGAATTTTCGATTGATGGTGGGTTTAATAGTTCTCAACCCAACAAATGATTGTAAAAGTAATGATTTTAAAAGTGAATATTGATGGTTCGTAGGTTCTCAATCGAAGTATGGAGAAAGATGCTGCACTGCACATGTCTCCAAAATTGGCAGCTTTGTTCTCAAAAGCAAAGTGCGACCATTACGAGTTTACAAGGTGAAAACCCATCTTGCAGATGCATCTACTAAAATCATAAAATAGTATCACTTAAATGAGGCTAGCTTATTATCATTCCATTTGGTTTCTTGAGTTTCTTTACTTAAACGGTATTTATCTATAATGGTCAAAGAAGTTATACTCGAATTTCATTTTGGTCCTCCAATTATCCCAATTTACTTTTTCCGTCAAATTTCATCAATTCTCTATCTATTAGACCGGTAAAATCGTCAATTTCGATACAATTATCCTCTAAAAACCACCAGATAAGGCATGAATGTTAGACATTCAAAACAAAATCTGCTGAAAAGTATAATATATTCTTATACATAAATACGTTCGCCAAAAAGCAAAGCAAAGTGACCTAAGCCATAATGTTTGAATGTGCTTTATCGTCCTAAAAAGTTCCAAATTTGATGTAAGCGAAGCTTGTACTTAACTCACCTGACTCAATTTTGTGAAAAGATTTACCAGAGTGAACACAATATTCTTTGATAATATGGCCAGTAGTGTCAACTTTTTGCATGAATAGACACATTGACTCTCACATAATATTATTAGTTAAATTTGACAGAATATGAGATCCCTCTTGCAATATCTTTTTTTTTATTTTTAAAAAGTTTGGAAATGCTATAAAACAAACAAGAGGCTTCCAACATGTAATATGCATGATTCATTTAGGGATTAATTACAACAAAGGCCACACATGATCGCATATTGTTTATTTATTTATTGGTTTTTTTTTCCGAGAATCACATCGATTATCAAATGACAACTTGTTAATGTATGCATTTTGAGTTTTTCTTTGGGCTTCCCTTGACAATATTGTAATAGGACATATGATGTATTTACCCAAGCTCAAGATTAGGCTAAGATTAGTTGTTTTAAATGTACTTATCTGGCTGCTATCTTAAGAAGGTTCAAGAAGATTCAATCACTTTGGCAAAGGTAATTTTATGCATTTCATTCATTACAATGCATTAGAATTATGACTAGTCATCTTGATTTCATTATCAGGTAAGAGATACAATGCATTAGGTTATGACTAGTCATCTTTGGTCGCCAGCTCATTTGTTTCTAGCTTAATCCTAACCAATTCTTTTGTCCTATTATCTGAATTCCTTCAACTGCCATGTGTCCTTTTTGACCTAGGAATTTTTGGGTAAATGCCCATTGCTTCTTCATTTGGAGGCGTCACTTTGAGAGGAGAGTTTTTTTTGAAAGGTTTTGGTTTTCTTCCTTTGCATTTCTTCTTCCTCCAAGTGAACCACCATTTTTCATCTATGAGTTTTCTAAATTGATTTTCGAAAACTGCTTTTGAAATATAAAATCTACATCTAGCTAGAACATATACATCCTCATATATATCTAGGTTAGATTCAAGATTGGTTTCTTCAAGAGTATGGTTTCTTGAAGAAATTGGTCTTTTCTCTTTGAATCCAAATTGTTGGTTTTTGTTTGAGTTGGGCTTGCAAGCTGGTGTCATGGGATGAACGAGTTGAGAATGAGCTGCCATTGCCATGAATGACTGAGCTTGAAGCTTTGCTAAGTTGGAGAAGAAGATTGCACAAAGGAGGTATAGCTTATTTTCCTAAATAGACCTAGGATTTCTTGAGCTTGCTTGTGTATTCTTTGTAAGAATCTTCTTTACTTAGTGGATTGTCTGGTCGGTTGATGACCCCCAGTTTTTCCCAATGGTGGGTTTCTGGGTGAACAAAATATGGTCTGCATCTCTATAATTTTATGGGTTTGTGTTCTTGATAGTTGACTAGTCATCGGATGTATTTCTGGTTTATGTTCTTGCAGTTGACTAGTCATCATTATCTGCTGATTGTTGTTTACTTGTTTATATTGCTTTCACACACTTTCACCATAGTTGTTGCTAGCACAAGGGATGCCTAGATTGACGGGTCCTTCTGAGTGCCTAGGTTGTCACGTAGTTATCTTTTAGGGTTACAGGTACATTTTAGCATGCTTTGTGTGTATTCTTGATTGTGATTGTTCATGACTAGCAATTGACTAGTCATAAGTTTTTGGTCAAGGTCTAAAGTGTGTGAAGATTGTTGCGTTGTGTTTAAGTGTTGTAAAATTTACCGCTCTTCACCTAAGTACCAATTTCACAACTTACAATAAGCATGTTACACACAAAATTCAACTAAAATCTAACAAAAAGTTCCACCAAATTAAGAAAAAAGCACACATGTTCAACTTGCCTTATTTTAGTCACATCTGCTGACAGTAAAATACCAAATGGAGAGAGGACCCTTGAGAAGCTGACTTGTGAAAAGCTCTAGAAGAAGTCGTAATTGGGGGGACGTACAGAACCATGCAGCACACAAATTGCAAAGCAGCAAATGTATTTGTAGTACCTGAAAAAAGGCTGAAGGGATCACAACAAAGTTACGTACGCATATTACATTATAATTATCATGCTCGCTCGTAGTCCTTTTAGTACCCGCGCGTCTTCAGGTACTCAAGTAAGGCCTCACATGGGGGGGTACCAGAATAGACGGTGTACCACGTCTGAACACCGGTCATCCCAAGCCCTAAGAGAACACCAATGAAAGCCCCGAAAGTCCAGGGGCTGCTGAAATGGTCATGAAAGAATTGAGCCATCCATTTCTTCCACGTGTTCTGGTAGTGAGCTTCTATCTCGCTTTTAACCTTGCCGTAAATTGCATCGTTAGGCACCAAGTCAGTGCCTATATCATTGAAGAGTTGAGACACCTCCTCGTCACTCCCAAGGAAGTTTCGAAGTATGTGCTTTTCCCTCAGATGCTTCACATCATCCGAATGATCGATGAGCGAATCGAGGAAGCCTATGTAAGAGGTGACCCCAAAATTGTTCTGGAAATCGGGACACATTTCGTAGGCTATCAAGTTCCTGAACTTAGGCCCCATTGAGTCGTCTACTTTTATTTCGGGAAGATAAAGGAACGCACTGCATCGAAAGCTCTTAAACTTTATGTCGCCCAATACGCTTGGCCCCTTTATCGGCTTAAAATGGATCCCGGCTGCCTGAAGCTCTTGTACATTGCGAAAAGATTCGAAAGGAGGCTTGACACTTGTCTCACTTGTCTCACTTTTCTCACTTTTCTCACTTTTCTCACTTGTGTTGTTAGGTTGACGCCCTAGCATTGTTGTCCGAAGAAGCTCAAGAAGATGAGTTGGCTCTGGGTCGATGGTTATTGGATGTTGCTTCTCTTCCCTATTTATGTTTGTGCCTGCAGGATCTTGCTTCTGTTCCGATTTTTGAGTTGGTTGTGACTTCGGCGTCTCAAATGGTGCATGCATCTGAACAAAGATCTCGATTGACTTCTCCAAGGCCTGTTTTTGCTGCTCGAGCTCATCAGCAGCTTGAGAAGTTCATAGGGAAGTTGGTTCTCTAGCAAGAACATGTCCTGTTCTGCAAAGGCCACCTGGTCTCTCTTGATCTTAAAAGATTCTAACTTCTTATATTTGTATATGAATTCCAGCGTTGAACACCCATCCACGAACAGCATCCACGCAAGGCACTCGTCGTCATAGTCCTTCGTTGCTTCCTCATCATAGCACTCCCTTAGTTCCTTGATCTGCTCCTCAACCTTCTCGAGCAAAGCTGTCTCATTCTGCACACTGTCTATGAGAAACTTTGCAGCTAATTGATGCTTGACTTTCTCTGGCTGCTCGTACTCTGGTTTACCATGGTGGAAAGGACCGATGGCAGCTACCCTTGGCTTGTAGTTTTTGTCGGAATTTTCGTTATCTCGGAGCATGAAGGGAACCCTTTGGATCTTTGGTTTGGCATTTTGAGCACTTTCCTCTTCTTGTGCTGCTTCCCTGATTTTTTTGAGTTTCTCCTCCCTAGGAATAGTTTTTATTGGCTCATGGATTGTAACACTCACCTTCGAAGTTTGCTCCATTTCTGCAGGTTGGTCTTGGTCTTCTCTGCTTGCTTGCCCACTTCCTCTTTTGGTGACTTGCCTCACAAACAGCTCCTTCTCCTTGGAAAGTACATTTTCATTTTTTTGGGCCATTTAATTTCAAACTGCTGCTTGTTGAAATGAAGATTTGTGGCTATTCTTTTCTTTTCTTTTTTTCTTTTTGGTTTGGCCTGAATAATCTGTGGATGTCATGCATATTTATATATAGCACAACACAACATGCCACAGAAATTCATCACTTGGGCTTCAAGAAAATAGAAGCTTAATTGAGAAGAGTGATGCTTGATATGCTTGGATGTAAATGACACAATATTGATATTGTTAGTGAAGGAACAAGTACACTTGAATGACTTTATATGAATGGGAAGATGGTATATGAGAGGTTTTTGGTCTCCATATCGGATAAAAAGATTGATTGCCTTGTAACTTTAATCATGCAGTAGTATGTTATTTTGGACCACACTCTGAAAGAAGAGAAAGTTTTGCTCATCATGAAGATTGGCTTGCTATAATTATTACGACTTGCTAATATACTTACTTGGGATAGTTTCTTTCTCACTAAAAAGAATGAAAAAGCTAGCTAGTGTCGTACAATAAGAATCAATAATGTGATGCAACTGTAAAGTAGAGAGTTTTTGCATCCATGAAGAGAAATTTTCATATAAAATATCAAGAAGGTGAGTCACGTAATTCATTAGGATTTTGATGGAGTGATTCCAAATTGAAGAATTTGAATAACATTATAAGGTTAAATTATTTGTTTAAACTATTACAATTTATACAGTCAAAATATCAATAAGAGAGAAACGACGAAAACAAATGGATTCCAAATAACTTTAATCATGCAGTATAGCTTATATGTTATTTTGGACCACACTCTGAAAATCGAGAAAGTTTTGCAGTATTGGCTTGCCATAAATATTATGACTTGCTAATTTACTAAAAAGAATGAAAAAGCTAGCTAGTGTCCTTTAGACCAAAAAGTAAAAATAAAAAATCTAGCTAGTGTCCTTCAGACCAAAAAGAAAAAGAAAAAATCTAGATAGTGTCCTACGTACTATGAGAACCAATAATGTGATACACATGTAAAGTAGAGTTTGCATCCTTGAAGAGAAATTTTCATGTAAAGAATGTGAGTCACGTAATTCATTAGGATTTGGGTGAAGTGATTCTAAATTTAGGGATTTTAATGACATTATAATTAAATTTAAATTGTTTGTTTAGACTATTACAATCTATGTATGGCAAAATCTGAATAAAAAGGAAATGATGAGAACAAAATGGATTCTAAATAACTCCTCAGAGGGTGATCGACCAGGGCCTCGAATCAAGGGAGCCCTCAAAACTTTTTACATATGTATATATATAATTGCTTAGGCCCATATTAAAAGGCATTTCTTGAGAGTTAAAAAAAATACAAGGGCCAAAATAAAAATACTTCAAGTCTTTAAGAATACAAGGCCTCATTTGTTACATAGGATTGTCTTGGCATGGACTATGCTTAGGGACTGTCTTGGCTTGGTTCAAGTTGGATAACACTCACTAGCAAACCTACACATGAGCAAGGAGGTGCAGCTGCACCTCCCTTCGCCGGAAAATCCATTGGGGTGGCCGGAATTTGCCCCTCTGCTGGTGCCCACCATGTGTTCGATTAAATGTCTTAAAGAGACTTTGTAATATTCAATTTGTTTTATGCTTCACATAAACTTGTTGTCTCCCAAAATTCCATAATGGTGTATCTCTATTTAATAAATATCCATGAGCTTTATGCAAATTTCATGTTTATTTATTCAAAGTTTCTCTTTTCCCTGTCGACTAATGTAGATTGATTCATGGACTCCTTGCACTTGAATTTCCCTCACATACTTTTAGCCTTTTAAATGTTACTCCTCCCCTGAAAAATTCCTGGGTCCGCCAGTGATAACACTTATCCTGCGTTTGGTGTACGCTTGGACTACAACTATATTTTTTAATTTTTCCAAAAATATCAATATATATAATTTATAAATACATATACTATGTACGTGTATATATGTATATATGTATATTATAATATATAATATATATGTATATATATACATACATATATAACATATATGTCTATATACATGTATACATGTATATTATAATAATATTATATATTATAAATATTATAAACATTATATATGTATATATACATATATATATATATATTATATACATACATAATATATATATGTGTATACACATGTATATATGTATATTATAATATATATACATATATATATATATGTATATTATAATATATATATACATATATGTGTATATAGGTGTAAATATGTATATTATAATATATACATGGGTATAATATATATACATATTATATTTGTATATTATAACAAAGTTGGATGGCTTCTATGATTTAGATTTAAAACAAAGTTTAATAACTCATTTTTACCTAGCTGATTTCTCTCTCTCCCCCTTTCCTTTTTCCTCCTTTTCTTCTTCCATGCGAGTTCTCTCATCTCTCTCTCTCTCTCTCTCTCTTCTTTTCCTCCCATATATTTTCTTCCTTTTCTTCTCTCTCTCTCTCTCTCCCTCTCTTATTTTCTTCCTTTAATCCGTAATGGGTTTTTCTTCTTCTGCGCGAGTTCGTTCATCTCTCTCTGTCTCTTTTTATTGATTTTAATTTAATTTTTCTGGTTCTTTTTCTCTCTTCTTCCTTATCTTCTTCATTTTCTCTCTTGTACCAGATGAACAAATTAGTCAACCTCGATTCCAAAAATAGCCAAAATTCCCAACATGAGCAATTACTAATTTCAGTAAGAACACCCATGTAAAATAATCGATACAAATAGAAACAAATAGCCAAACCCAAAAAGAAAAAAATACTAATTCCTTAGCCAAAACCATAAATTAGTCCGACATCAAGACCCCGATTTGTGCATATAGATCTCCGCATTCATGACCACGACGAACCACACACCTTCCTTCACCACCACCACGAACCACATAACTCTGCCTGCACTCCGTTTCTCAATGCGGAGAACCGTCATCAAATGTTATTGGTGGACCTAGGGAATTCCAGCAGTGAGAAGGATAGAAAAGAAGTAAAAGAGAGAAAATGAAGAAAATATATGGCGGACGAAAAGAAGAAAAAAAAAAAGCGATAGAGAGAGAGAGATGAGCGTACTCGCACGGAAGATGAAAAAGAGGAAAAAGGAAAGAGGAGAGAGAGAAATCAGCTGTGTATAAAATGAGTAATTAAAATTTGTTTTAAATCTAAACCATAGAAGCCAGCCACGGTTAAAAACAAAATTTCATAACGGCTCCGCATATTAGAAATTCGTAATGGAGAATATATGGGTATGTTATAATAATAATTTACATATATATACACGTATATATTTATATTATGGTATATATAAATATATATATTTATATAAGTAGTGTTATCTTTACCTAATGAGAATCCATCATTATTTCACCTTTGGATTTAAATCCAAAGCCCACCTACTTTTGCAGACTCATTTTAAGAAATTTATTGGACCGTTGGATTTAAATCCACGGTGGTTACGGATCCTTGGTCACTATATATATTTATATTATGTGTATAGAAGTGTATACGTGTATATATGTATATTATAATATATACATGGGTATAATATATATATATATATATGTATATATGCGTATATATATGTATATTATAATATATTACATATATGCACGTATATTATCATTATATTATATATATTTGTGTATATACATGTATATATGTACATTATAGCATATGTGTATGTAAGTATAATATAATATAATATACATGGGTATATAATAATAATAATAATATATATATATATATATATATATATGTTATTATTATTACAATTTAAAGGGTGGTGATTTTCCCACTCCCCTTTTGTTCATCTACACTCCCTTTTGTTTTTTTAATACTTTTTATTATAAGATAAAAAGGGTAAATAAACAAAAAAGGAGTGAGAACATACAATTTTAAAAAATGGAGTGTAAGTGGATAAAAATGGAGTGGGAAAATCAGTATGCATCTTATACATTGATGAGCATGAGACTATTTAAACTTTCATTTCCACATGAGTTTATTACTCCTCCTAAGGAGGTGTTTTGAGTGGGCCCGATATTAGCAATCTTGTCTAAGACTATGATTAGATGAAACAATATGACCAAAAAAAAAAAATGATTAGATGAAACAAACATAAAACTAAATTTAGTCCAAACCAAGTGTGTGTAACAAATAGCCCCCAAGGGCCTACATTTAAAAATTGAACATTAAAAAATTATTAATTTTCTTTGGAACAACAAACATCTTTTCAATAATTTGATGGTTTTTGATTCATGTATTTTTGTTTTTGTTTTAGTGTAATGGAACTACCATATTTAGGCCAAAATAAAAGAACCTGTACACAATTTTGTTTGTTAAATTGTGATTCTATACAAAGGGAAATGGGCCTCATTTTAATTTCTGGCCTATGACACTCAAAAGTCATGGCAGACCCTCTCTCTCTCCCTCATTTTAATTATTTATTTTCATAAATTAAGATTTTGGCAAAGTTTTTAGGAAAGAGTTCCTTCCAACAAGTAAGCTGCAAATTTACCCTTGTGCACATAAGAAATTCGACTACATTCATGACAAAAACTTAAACCACGTTAAGAAAAAAATAATTAAATAAACCAGTACATCCTCAACTTGATTTATTAATTTAGTCACACTTGTGTACAGTAAAACAAATTAGTGAGAACTGAAAAGTTGGGATTTTCTAAGCACAAATCCTAAACCTAAAAACAATGTTGTTTTAGACAGAAACATGCATTGAAAATGTAAATAAATCCTATTACTGATAAAAACTGCGGACTGAGTACCAAGTCTGGATGCCGCTTAAGACGAGCGCGGTTAGAGCACCAATGAAAGCAAGCATGACCCAGGGGCTACTGAAATGATCTTCGATGAATTGAGCCAGCCATGCCTTCCACTTGGTTTTGTAGTGTTGTTCCAATTTGGCATTTATGGTCACGTGTATAGGGTTAAACACCAAATCAGGGCCTATCTCGTGAAAGAGCGCAGCAAGGCCTTCATCACTCCCACACAAAGTTGCAAAGTATGCGGGCTGACCGTAGCTGCTTAGCATCGTCGGGATGAGCAATGAGCGGACTGAGGAAGCCGAAGTAAGAGGTAACACCAAAATCATTGCAGAAATCAGGACACATTTCGTAGGCTATCAAATTCAAGAACAAAGGCAGCAGTGGCGGATCCAGAAAAGTTTTCTCTTTGGGGGCAAAATTAAGCTCTAAATATATATGACTACAAATGCTGTCATTAGTAGCAAAAAAAAATATTATCAATCATAATTATAATGTTATTATTAATACAGTCAAATACATTTTTATCAATGTATACAACCTCTAACACCTAAGTTGTTATAGAGAGGACACACACTACTACAAAAACACTTTGTGCGACGAAATAAGTTTGTTGCGCAAAGTACAATTTCGTCGTGCAAAGCTCGTGAAGAAAGGGTTTGCATGACCAAAAATAATATTCGTTGCGCAAATCTACTTTGCGAGGCAATTTGCACGACGTTAGTTTTTGTCGCGCAAATCTACTTGCGTGGCGAACCATAACGTCGCGCCAAAGAATATTTGCGTGACGAACCATAACGTCGCGCAAAGAATATTTCTTGCGACGAAACCTAACGTCGCGCATTTATTCTTTGCAAGACGTTAGTTTTCGTCGTGCAAATATTCTTTGCCCAATGAATATTATTTTTGGTCGCGCAAACCCTTTCTTCACGAGCTTTGTGCGACGGATCTTGCGCGACCAAATTGTACTGCGCAACAAACTTATTTCGTCACGCAAAGTGTTTTTTGTAGTAATTTTAATTAAAATAAATAAATTTAATAGTTTGTGCGACGAAATATTTTGTCGCGCAAGATTTTTTGACTTTTTTTTAATTAGTTCTCTTATATTAATTATTTCAAATTTTTATTTTTCAAATTTAATTTAATTGTATGATTTTATTTTTTAATTACTTTAATTTAAATTGACATATTCAAAATAAAATTACATATGAAAAATAGTGATCAAATTATCCAATATATATATATATATATATATATATATATATAATATTCAAAATGTACACATAAATTAACAAAGTACAATAATAAAATCCTAATACAAAGCCTATTGTGGTGGTAGTGGCGGAGGATATGTTTCGATAGCGTCCTAATCCTCAACTTAGCCGTCAAAGTCTCGACGATTCCCTACAAAAAAACAAATATGGTCAAATAACAAAAAATAACATAAAATAATAACAAAAATAAATTTGGAGAGACTATACCTTTTGACAAGATTGAGAGTGAGTGAGAATGAGAGGGAGAAGTGTAACATCCCGTCCCTAAATTAGTATTTAATTCTTAAATTATTCAAGTGAAAGACATCTTTACCCCGAGAGCGTAATAAATTAAATAATTAAGTTAAGTTTTTAAAATAAAAGAAAATAATTTGAAAATAATATAATAAATTAAGGAGAATTTGGAATTTTAAATAATAATTAATATTTAAAGGGGCAAAAATGTCATTTTAAGTTCAGGAATGAATTTGGGGAAGTGAGCCACACTGTTACGTCAGGCTCGTCGATACGAGTTCGTGGGTATATTGTGGGCTCAATTCGAGCTATATTTAATAAAATATGATAAAAATATTGAGAGGGGCAAAATGGTAATTAGCCAAGGTTAGATTTTTAAAAATCTGACCTCTCTCTTCTCCTCCCTCTCTCTCTGCGTAGAACGCCCCCTCCCCTTCATTTTTCTCACAGCGCCACCACCAAACCTCCATAACAACCACCCAGCCCACCAGAGCTCACCCAATCGAATCGGTGTCGACCCCACAGCCCGGTTGACACCTCCCCTGCCGCCAGCCGCCATCTCAGCCCGGAAAACACAGGAAAACCATCGATTTTGACTGAAACTTCGTCGGCTTCGTTCTCCCTCCTCCGGCCACCAAATTGGACGATCAAGGTATGCTTTTCCACCTATTTTCATGCTCTAGCTGATGGTTGGGTGGGTGCAGATCGAATCGTAGCGTAAGTAACCCAAATTTCAAATATAGGTTTCAGCCGGTTTTGAAATTAGGTTTTGGGCCATTTGCGGTCCAAATTGGACTTTCCCGTAGTTGAGAAAAGTGTTCGGGAGGTTGAGAACTAGCTGTAGGTGGAAGGACAGCTCTTGGTTTGGAGTTTTCCGAGCGACGAATTTATCGCTTTATGACTAACCGAAACTGCCAGCGCGTGTTCCCACGTGTGGGTTCACTTTTCACTGTCAATCTTTATTCCTAAATTATCCTTATGTCGTCATGAGCGCATAAACGTGCTCGGATTTCAATTTGGAGTTCGTTTGACAGTCGAACGAATTTACGCCTATTGTGCGTTATTCGGGTTCGATGAGTTTGGACCGTTGGATAAATTCCAATTCTTAGTATGTTGTTACCCGTATTTTTAGGACCATGTAGGAGCTGACGGATTGTGGATCGGAGCCTCGGATTCTACGGATCAATGACTTATAGTTTAGTTTCACGAAAACCGTTCGATCGTGTGATCGCGAGAAATCCGACCGCTCGATCGAGACTAAACCTTCGGAATGTGATTAGTTGACCTCGTTGGACTTTTAGGAGAGTTCAGACCGAATTTGGAGTTTGTGGGCCCCGCTGGCCCAGTTGACCAAAATAGGGAATTTGACCACTAGGGTTATCGGGAGTTTTTTGAGGTTACTTAATCCTTTGGAAAGTACTAGAATGGCCCAAGGACTTGGGAAATGGTTAATTATGTTAATAATCGCTAGTATGGCGAGTTTGTTCATTTCTTAGTAAAGAGGTTTTTGGGCAGTGAAATTTCAAATTTATAAACGTTTGAAATCCAAATGGTGGGTACAGAGTATTGATAGTTATGATGTTGTTAAATGGTGATATTGAATAGACATGTTTGATTGGAAACTAAATTAGTTTGAGTAAATAAAGATATGGGATTCCGAGGGTTATTTATTTATTGTTATTGTTATTGTTATTGTTATTCCTATTGTTATTGTTATTATTGTTGTTGTTATTCATATTATTATTATTATTATTATTATTATTATTATTGTTGTTGTTATTCCTATTATTATTATTATTATTATTATTATTATTATTATTATTATTATTATTATTATTATTATTATTATTATTATTATTATTATTATTATTATTATTTTATTGGGTGAATGTTATTATGATTCAATTATGGGTTTTATGAAACGTTTTATAAATGAACTTATATGACTATATGTATTATTACATGATTTGAAAATTGCATTGGTTGCCTTCGGATATAATGATGTCTACAAACATCCCGGTAGCTTTCGGATATTAAAATGTATTCGGACAAATGTTGCCTATAGATAATGATGTCTACGGACAGTTGTTGCTTTCGGTTATGTCCGCATGCGTATGACATTACGCTCCACGTGTCCCCAAACCGTGAGGAGCGAGGACGCGGCTCGTGTTTGACTATATGTCCCCTGAGTCTTGCGAGGACGCGGCTTGGGTTGACTATATGTCTCCTAAGTCTTGCGAGGACGCGGCTCGGGTCGACTTTGTGTCGCCGAGTCTTGCAAGGAAATGGAATTGACGGTTTATTGAAAATTATATGGAATTGATGGGCTGTGTTCTCGGGTTGACTTTGTCTCCCCGAGTTCTGCGAGGATATAAAGGACTTTGTTTGCCACCCTACTTCTATTTTTCTGCACGGGGTTGGCCATGATCCCTAGCCACCTGCCCGATTTTACTGCACAGGTGGTTAGCCAGTTTCCCCTTCCTCGGTTGCCTTCGAAATAAATGATATACCCTTAATGGGTGATAGCAGACTATATACAATATGCGAAGGGTTGCAGGTATGGTTTTCTGGGAAAAAGTTTAGTTATCCAAATGTTGTGATAGTTTGATAAAGGAATTAAATAGTTAATATGTGACTTCCTGCATGGTATTCAACTATATAACTTGTGGAAATCAGGGTAAATATTGATTCTAGATTTAGTGATTGGTTTTCTTGATTAAAAGAACTACGTGTGACTTGATCCCTCAGACAGGGTACATAGGCAACCTAGTTTTGGGTGCAGCCACGAGAAAGAATATTATGGAATTTGATTATGGGTTCGAAATTGAAATCTATTAAACATGTTAGTTGAGTTCAATCTGAACTGGTATGCGGGCCCAAGACCCAATTAGTATAGAGCTGTGAAGTTTGTTTGGTAATGAACTTTACTTATAAGATTTCTTCATGAAACGCAGTTAATATTGATGATGTGCTTGTTAAGTTAATAACTACTGAAATGATTATAGCTGAATGATTGGCTAGGATTCTCTTTGATTAAATTAGGACGGTGAGAAGGGTTGATGCTATTGTCAAATTGTTTTATTGAGAATTGATATTTTCAATGGATAAAAATGTTAGGTTTGAATTGATGTTAATGCTTATGATTGGTTGTTGTTGGGCCGGAGGCCATTTAGTTCAAATGTTTTTAGTTGTGTGTGATTATGACTGTGCTCACTGAACATTTGGGGATATTTAATTATGTTATTTACAGGTGGAAATTTTGGGGAATGATCAAATTACAGGGGAGACTGCCGAATTTTCAGCAAAAATCGAACCTTGAAATTGTTTGAAATTTTGATTAGAAGGGCAATTTAGTCATTGTGCCCAGCACCTGCCAGGTGTCGGACATGCACAGGGTTTGACACGAATTCCAAAGTGGAATTTGGGTCAGGTTCTGTCAAGAAGTTGAGTGTGAGAGAATTAGAGTGAGAGATAGTGAAAAGAGAGATGAGAGAGTGAGTGAGTGAGTGAGTGAGTGAGAGTGAGAGATAGTGAAAAGAGAGATGAGAGATAGTGAAGAGAGAGATGAGAGATAGTGAAGAGAGAGATGAGAGATTAAGTGAGAGGAGTGAGTGTGAGAGAAAGGGTCGGATTTGGGGAGAGGGAAAGAGAGAGGAGAGGTAAGAAAGAAATTGAGAAAATGGTGGAGTTATTTTGGTTTTAAAAACCGTAAAGAATTTGCGCGACGAAGTTATCGTTTTGTCGCGCAAAATCTTAAAAAATTCCCGCGTCCCATTTTTGGTGCCCGCTCAAATTTTTAGAGTTTTGCGCTATGAATTTTTAATCGCATATCACTTTGCGCGACGAAGCACTAGTTTGGTCGCGCAAAGTCTTAAAAAAAAATTACAGCTTCCCATTTTTGGTGCCCGCCCAAATTTTTAGAGTTTTGCGCGACGAATTTTTAATCGCATATCGCTTTGTGCGACGAAGCACTAGGTTGGTCGTGCAAAGTCTTTAAAAAATTCCTGCATCCCATTTTTGGTCCCCGCCCAAATTTTTAGAGTTTTGCGTGACGAATTTTTAATCGCATATCGTTTTGCGTGACGAAGAACTAGTTTGGTCGCGCAAAGTCTTAAAAAAAAAATTCCCACGTCCCATTTTTTGAGCCCGCCCAAATTTTTAGAGTTTTGCGCGATGAATTCTTGGTCGCGTATCACTTTTACAGCTACACTCCTTGACCCTATATGAATACAATGACTGAATTTGATCTTCAATTTAAAATATTTACACTAGTGGATACCACAAAATCTTATGTTATATTTAATGAAAGTATAAATAAACTCTTAATTGTTAGTGAATATATTGTTTTGATGGCATACGCATTCTATGAAACTAGGTTCAACGATCCAACTGTCAAATTTGTTTGTTTATACTTCGAGATCATATACGCCAAAAATCGGAAAAAATAAACATTCAGAGATCAAGTAATGGGACAAAACATTTTGACGGTTATAAACGAAAAATCACGATTTAATAGTTATTTCAACTTCAATTTTGATGATTTTTTATAGCTACAATCCTTGACCCTATATGAATACAATGAACTAATTCGATCGTCAATTTAAAATATTTACACTAGTGGATACCACAAAATCTTTACAAAAATAAATTTTTATTTATTTTTGTAAAGACTTTGCGCGACGAAGTCATTATTTCATCGCGCAAAGTCACTTTGAGTGACGATGTGGTTTCATTGCGTGAACTCAAAAATTTTAAAATATAATTTTTTATTTTTGTATAGACTTTGCGGGACGAAGTTATTATTTCGTCGCGCAAATTCAAAAATTTTAATAAATAATTTTTTTATTTTTGTGAAGACTTTGTGGGACGAAGTTATTATTTCGTCGCGCAAAGTCAAAATTTTGAAAAATTAATTTTTTATATTTTTTTATAGACTTTGCTGGACGAAGTTATTATTTCGTCGCACAAAGTCCATTTGAGCGACGATGTGTTTTTGTCTCGCAAAGTGAAAATTTTAAAAAAGAATTTTTTTATTTTTGTAAAGACTTTGCGGGACGAAGTTATGCTTTCGTCGCGCAAAGTCACTTTGAGCGACGATGTGGTTTCGTCGCGCAAAGTCACTTTTAGGTATTGTGTATCAATATTTGTCTATTAGTTAATTTCTTTATTTTTGCTTTTAAATGACTCTCAATAACGACCCATTTTGAGGAACTCAATCTGTTGCCTACAAGCCAACTGAGTTGCTTGCCCCTGTATACCTACCTCAGCCCCTTATGTGAGGCATTTGATCAAACATGTTGTCCCCACACTCGAACAAATCAACATAAAATTACTAGAAAAGTTCATGGTGGAGAAAAGGTAGTGAGGGCAATGGCCTTCACTGGCCCCTTGCTAGATCCGCCAATGAAAGGCAATGCATCTTCGTTTATCGGAGGAAGACGAAGAAATCCTACAAAGCCTAGGGAAGTAAAAGATATGTCCCTCAAGGAGCTACTTTCGCTACGCCTAAAATGGATCCCAGCTGTCTTACGCTCCTGCGCATTGCGAAACGATGGCGAATCATATCTAGTGCTAATCCTTTCCTTTGGACGGAGCACAAGCAAGTAGATTTTCAAGCGAAAACCCTAAAGAACGAAAATCTGGAATCCACCAAGAAAATAAAGAGTAATCTCTTGGAATTATTTGATAAATAAAACTGAGTACTAAAACCGTCCTCATGAGCTATCTAAATACATCATTCTCACCCTTTGAACTGCTAAGGGGAGTTATTGAAATTAAATAGAAAATTAAACAAAAGTTTGAAAATTAACTACAACTCTTTAAATGCTTATTTGGAAGGTGAAACGGTCTCAGAAGCACAAAATCCACCGTATGTCACAGTAAATCTGTGAGTTGTACTCGCTGTGCTGTTCCCTTTTCGGGAAATTATCATGCGCCCCATCGGAGCTCGGAAGCCAAATCTGTAAATTTCCACTACGTCCTTTTTCCATTCTTCACTCCAACTCTTCTTCAATCCATTCAGCCATCTGTTCTATATCAGTCCCCTCCACCTCCGAAGAACTCGACCTCGAGTTATGTTCAGGATAAAGGATTACATCTTCTTCTTTGTCGGCCTTGAGCAACCCCTTCAACACCATGGGGCAAAAATAATCTGCTTCTTTTATTGCCTCATTTAACTCTTGCTCGCTGCTGATCAGAGTTAGAAAACTAGAACTTTTAGTTTTGGGCTCAGCTGATTATTTCGAAGGCACTGCAGTAGCCATCGCAATCTTGTGGTTGTTCCAGGAAAACAAGATCACATTATCCCAACCCTTAAAGGTCGCATCCACATCAAATTGCCAAGGTCGCCCTAACAAGATATGACATGCATCCATATCAATAACATCACATATGACTTCATCTCTGTAATGCTTACCAATAGAGAGTGGCACACGGCAAGTCTCTGCAACACGAACTAAAGGTCCTTTTTAAACCCAACCCAGTGAATAAGGGCTAATATGTGGCTCTGTTGGTAGCAGCAAACGCTCCACCAATTTTTTTGACACAAAATTCTCACAACTCCCATTGTCTCTGATCACATTACATATTTTATTTTTGATTGAACACAGAGAACGAAAAATGCTATGACGCTGCCCCTCCTCTTTCGGTGCCAAAAGAACTTGCAGTAAAACCAAAGTAAGCCTTTCCATTCCCTCCTCAATTGCAAACTCAGCCCCTGCATATTCATCGTCCACAACTTCGTTATCTTCCTCATTATCACCGACATCTTCTATAAAATTAGCTTGCCTCGCCAGACAAACGTTGGAACGATGCACTGGTTTATGGCATTGGTAACAAATATCCGTCATGGGCCTGGCATACGGATTCTCCTTCTAGGGCTAGTTCCGAGTCTGCACTCTGTTGGAAGTCCGACTGCTGCCTTCATTGTCGCTTTTACTTTGGACGTTGGCGATTTTGACGATCCTCTAAAGTTTTGCTGCTGCATTTTTTCCTTATCACTAGGAACAATAGCAGTAGCAGTATTTTCTGAATAATCCGTCGTGTTCCTGTGGTAATTATTTTGGCGTTTCTCCTTCTCCAACAACTCAGCCTTTAACGCCATGTTAATCACCTCCTGCAAAGTCCACATATTCTGCAAACCAATTTTTTCTTGAATGGAAATTTTCAGGCCATTGTTATACCTTGCAACCTTTTGGTTTTTGGTCTTGGTCAAATGATTACGCTCCGCTAGATGCATAAACTCTTCGGTATATTCAGACACCGAACGGTTGCCTTGCACACAGCCTATGTACATGCGGTATAGAATTTGCTCATAGTCAGTAGGCAAGAATCAATCCATCATAAGCTGCTTCATCTTTCGCCATGTACGAACCCGTTGCTTTCCTTGCCTCTGCCGTGAATTTTGCAACTGATCCCACCATACGGCCACTGTGACTTTTAGACGGAAAGCTACCATCTTCACCATTTTGTGCTCGGGAACCTCCATAATCTCAAAGAACCTCTCCACTTCCACCAGCTAATCCAAGAAATCTTCAATTTTCAGATTTCCCCAAAAGTTAGGGATTTCGGCTTTAATCCGATAATCACCAAAATTGTTGAAATTTCGTTGATGTGGATTATTAACCGATAGTGGTTCCTCAAGTTCTTCTTCAGACTTCGACTCGCTTTCTGGAACACGTTGTCTCCTATTATTTCTTCCTCCATTGCCTCCTTGGTTGTTGTCTCCTTGATTGTTGTCTCTGCCATCTCTTCTATTGTTGCCACCAATAGCTTGTAACAACAATTCACACATCTCCCCAAACTGATTGGCTAAATTGTCGATCCGTTCGTTTTGAGCGTCCAAGTCCGCTCGAGTAATTGGGACAGCAGCTTCACGATCACCAATGATAAGCCAATAATACTGAGACGGAAGAGACCCGCTCTAATACTACTTGACGCAGCACAAGCAAGTAGATCTAAAGAACGAAAATCTGGAATCCACCAGGAAAATAGAGAGTATTCTCTTAGAATTATTTGAAAAATAAAACTGAGTACTAAAACCGTCCTCAGAAGCTGTCTAAATACATCCTTCTCACCCTTTGAACTGCTAAGGGGAGTTACTGAAATTAAACAGAAAATTAAACAAAAGTTTGAAAATTAACTACAACTCTTTAAATGCTTATTTGGAAGGCGAAACGGTCTCAAAAGCCCCAAATCCACCATAAGTCATTGCAAAGCAATGAGTTGTACTTGCTGCGCCGTTCCCTTTCCGGGAAGGTATCATGCGCCCCAATCGGAGCTCGGATGCCAAATATGCAAATTCCCACTACGTCCTTTTTCCATTCTTCGCTCCAACTCTTCTTCAATCCATTCAGCCATCTGTTCTACATCACCTTTTTGCGAACATCATAATCAAGCTTTACTGGACCAAGCATTTCTTTCCAAAGAAGATGAGTGGGTTTGTGGCTCTTGTTCCATATCGATTCACTACAAGACAGAAACCCTTCCACGACGTCTGATATGCGTCATGAAAGACGTTTCATGACGCGGTTTAGACGTCGTAACCTGCGTCATAGAAGGGGGGGGTCATGGAAACTTTTTTAAAACCACGGCGTCCGATATGCGTCATAGAATCTAATTTCAATGACGCGGTCTGTGTGTCGTGCTATGATTTCCATGACGCGTCGTATATGTCGTAGATGTTGTTTTAATGACGTTAATTCCGCGTCATTAATATTATGACGTACATATGGACGCCGTCTATTAAGCTTTTAAATGACGCAGAATAGACGTCATTGAATTTCACGACGTCTATTAGACGTCATTGAAATATTTTTCATAACGCATATTGGACGTCGTTGAAATATTTTTCACGACGTCCATAAGACGTCATTGAAATATTTTTCATGACTCATATTAGACGTCGTTGAAAGTTTTTAAAATAAATAAAAAATTATAATATATCCATCGTTTAACTTAACGACGTGTCTTAGACGTCATTGAAACATATTTGACGACGCATATTAGACGTCATTGAAATTTTAAAAATATATAATAATAATTCTAATACATATATATCCCAGCATTTTAATTCTACAAAAAGAAATTAATATATTGCAGCAAAGTCTTCACAGAAATGCTAACGTACTTTAAATTAATATTACTACTCAACATGATTCTAGAATACATCATGACAAGTTTAAAAATTGTCTTTTAACTAATTCGACAAAGTCAATCCTATGAGTATGAGAAGATCTGATACTTGCACCGTTCAAAACAAAATAGACATCCAAAAAGATGAGCTTGATGATGGTTTGAGAGGATGCGATGCTTCATGTCCAAAAGAGGGCGTAGTTCCGGCCAAAATAATTACAACCACCATTAATATATACCTGCTTTAAAACAGAAGATCAGAAAATGAGAATGAAGGTCTATAAATTACGAGCACACATGCATGAAAATTATCCAAGTCAGTAAATTCTTGGTCCAAATGTGAAATTTCTTTAGATCGAAATGTCTTGCCAAATAAAACAAGAGAATAAGAGAATCCAACAAAACTAATTTTAAGGACCAAAAATTCATGAATGATGTTAACTGACCAAGAACCCATTAAAAAAAAGATAAGAAGGCATGTTTAATCTAATATACTTATGCATTAAATTATTTCTTTTATCTGCTGCCCTACTGCAAGCAAGCACCATAGCCAAAGAAATCATGGCATGAAAAAGCCAAGGCAGCAGAATCTTCTTATTGCACAAGTCAATGATGGCTAGCATAAATCATAAACTCAGAACTTTAAACAAAAAGCCAAAAGCAGAAATCAACTAAAAATACAAGTACTTGGGATCGAAGGAAGCACAAAAGGCTGCATAATTGGTGGTAATTAAATGACAGAATCATGCAATTGTTTATTAATCACAAGGGCCACAAGAAAATGCAATTGTTTAAATCATGTAATTTTGTGTTAGCTAGGTAACAATATGAACTAACCTGTACTTGTCCGTAGTTTCAAATTAATTCCATCTTGACTTTTGCCTGTGGCATTACCCAGCCTACTTTGTAGAGAATACCGTAAAGCACCTGCAGAACAACATCAATCATATTAAAGTTTCAAAATTGACACAATAAGAATGAGTTTCAAAACATCATAGTATTTCTCTACACTATCTTGTAAGGGGTTGCAAGTCACATTGGCTTTAACTGGTACACACCCAGCATATGTTAAAGGCCATTCAAAAACTACAAAGCTCCCAAAGGGGATTCCTAATGTTGACCAAAGACATCTGAACAAAAGCAACAGTAAACCATGAACTTGAACTAGTGAGAGAATGCAAAAATGCAATTACTGACTTGTAGAAACTTGCTGAGATTTATTGTCGATCTGCAATATAATAGATTTGCTGCTCAAAAAAGCATCTCTCTGCCGATCAATGCTAACGGGAGCCCGAGTAACACCATTTTCACCAGTTGGCTGGAAGGATAAGAGAAAATTAACCTTAGAATAAAAATAGAGCTTTTATTTGGTCACAAACAACACAAACCTTGTACTACTTACAAAAACGGGATGTCCAATTAAACTGTTCAAAACAACTGATTTACCAGCACCCTGACAATAACCATGAGGAAAAAAGAAAGGCATATATCAGGATCTCCAGACAGTGAGGCCACTATGGATAAGTGAGAGATTAATCCCAAACATAAGAAATGATGCCATATATATTTAATGTTTTGAAAATATAAATTCATCTTCAAGCTCTTCATCATAAATTATAAGAATAGATAGCTACTGAACTCAAGAATTCCTGAAGCTACAAGGTAAGAGTGATTCCATGGGATAAACACATTTATAGACACAAATGCATATTGCACCAACAATAGCAATTGTGGAGGAATAAACAATGTGTTGCAAGAAGAAAATGTGTGCAGCCAAAGTCAAGGAAATCTTCTCAAGACAAAAGAAAAGCATGGAGAGCAACCCTTGTGAACATATTCATAGCCAAAACCAAAGAGGAAGAAGTGTGTGTAGCAGCAAAAGCAAATGAAGATGAGATAAAACAAATGGAAAGAAGAAGCAATCAATTGCACTAATAAGCTCCGGGACATGCATGCAAGCTGCCATATTGAAGAAATAAAGAGAGAATGAATAAACGAAGAAAGAGAAGTTCAAATTGGCTACTTGCAAGCAATGAATGCAAAGAAGAATGATGATGCTTGAGTTGTTATAAAGGGAGGAAGCTTGCTGCAGTTTTAGGAGAGACATACGAAATGGAGCAAGTGGAACAAGTGGAGCAAATGATAAGAAGACAAAAATAAAGATTGAGTGAAGCCAAAGTCAAGGAAGTAGGCCGAAATTAAGGAAGATATTTGAAAATGATGGGCTACTTATTTGAAATGGTGAGCTACTTGATTATTATATATTGTCAAAGAGAAATATATAGATTAGGAAGTAAAAGCATATTGTTAATATACCAGTATAATCCATGAACTATCCGCTTCTCCATGGAAATGCTCTTAACTAATACCAGTATAATTTAATCAACCAAGTAATGAAGAAGATTCTGTATTGCACAAATAGAACTCACCTTTTCAGCAAGCCCAGCAAGAGCTGGATCGCTGCTAACTTTACTTGACATGATAAAAGCCTTACGGATTACCTTGCAGCAATTATATCCGCTTCCATACTTGAACAATATTTTTCATTTACATGAAATAGGAAAGATTCGGAACCTAAAATAATAAATGACAGCAGTTCTTTAGTTCAAGTTCAAAAGAAAACCAGAAGCCAAAGGAAACCATATTAAGGTAAGGGTCTGCCAAATGTGCCATCACCTAGATTGAGCACTGAAAAGTAACGTATAATGTAGTTATAATATTTCAGGGGAAGGTACTTATTTTGGAAAGGAGTCCCTTTACATTGACACAGGAAAGTTGACTAGTAGATGGTCAGGGGAAAACATCTACCCTGCAAGTTGACTAGTAGATGGTCAAGGGAAAACATCTACCCTGAAAGTTGATTGTAGATAATGGAGGAAAACCCATGCAAGCATGTCTATATAAAAGAATAACATCTACCCTATAAGTGAGAGAGACCCACAAGGCAAAACATTAAAAATTTCCACCCACCATCCAAAAAAAAAAAAAAAACCACCACATAAGGAAATTCTTTGCTTCTTCTCCACTGGATTTCAAATATACCCGAACCCAAACCAATCTAGATCCAAACACAAACGAAGTATTTGAGAAATGGAAACAAAGAATTTGATTCAAGAAAACAAACAACCCAAAATCAGCTGCTATGCAAATAGTCAAAGCAAACACTTTCTTTACCAAACAAACACAAACAGATATATAGCAAAGTTAGAGGAAATTCAAAACCTGGAACTTACAGAAAACTAAATTGAGATACATATAGAAAAAAATATATGAGGAAAAAAACTTTATGTTGGTGAGAAGTAGACAATGGGTTTTGTTTTGTACTCTGATAGTGGTGGGAGGCAACAAAAAACAAATGCAGAGTCAATATCTTATTAACTACATTCCCTTAATACCTTGAAGCTCAACTGATGCCTGTTAAAAATTATACATAAAGAAGAAGTGACACCTCAATATCAAGCACCACATGCAAATGCACAAAATGAAATTTTGGGTAACAAATATATTTAAATGAGTCAAACTTGTTCATTGATTCTAATTCTATTTCAAACTACTCGAAAAGAACCATCCTTCTAAGTAGTTCAGCCATCTAACCAAACATAAAAGATAATAAACCCATCGAATTAATATATAGAAAAGATAATTATCCATGTGTAGCCAAATATATGATGTAATTTAGTTACCTCTTCCTTGAAATTCAAGTCATAAGTCATCATAGAATTCTGAAGCAGAACATCCATCAAGCTTTAGCTATTGTTGTCTTCAATAGCTCAAGACCCTATTTGTTTTCCTATAAATAAAAAAATCAAAATGATGAAGTATCCCACTGTATAGCCTAAAAAACAATGGTCATTTTCTACAGAAGCAGAAGTTAATCTTTTGTACTATTGGAACACATGTACTCTGAAACTAAGTAAATTAAATACTACCAGTCAAATAATTAAGATAGTAAAGAACACAAGAAAGGCCTGCTTCCGGACCAACGATAACACAAAGCCTCTATAAGTTGTCTTGTTTTGCTAATATTTTCACGGACCTGAATATTAGCCAGTTCATAGATTAATATATGGATGATTAGTTAAAAATCATTAAAGAAACATAAAATAGAAGAGTTAGAAAAAGAACATAGGTACCTCATAAAAGCGGAAGACAAGGACTCCATTACTTGAAGGCCTATCTATTGATGCTCTCTCTTTGCATGAGACTCTCAGAAGCAAAAGAGAACTTGACAGTACTCGAAAATCTGGAAAAGCAATGAATTAAATTAAAAAAATTCGCTCAAATATCAGCAGATCCAACATATTTATAAGGAAAATAATCAGAATCCGACATTACTCGAATACCAAAATATAACCCTAAAATCAAATTGAAAACTTAAATTTATTTGTTCAAAACCCTTTACCATAACCCTAGATTAGAAGAGGAAAGGAAGAGCAAGAGGAAGAAAGGGGTTTACATGTCACCATGGCAACAGAGGATTCGCGAGAACAAGGAGCCCAAGTGGTGACGAGAGGAAGAACGACCGAGTCCCAATGAGTGGGGTTGAACTGAATCAATTAATTCTCACTGATTTCGGTTTGTGGTTCTAATTTTGAGGGTTTAGGAGATTATGAATGACAGAGAAGATGGCGGCAGAGATGGAGGATAGAGAATAAGGTGTTACAGAGATGAAGGAGAGGGACAAAAGATAGCAGAGAGGGAGAAAGGAGAAGAAGTCGATGAAAGAGAGACGGGGAGAGAGAGGGAGCAAAAGAACTTGCAGACACAGTACCTGCCTACAGCATGAAATTTTTGTTAGGGTGAGAGCGAGAGTTCCAGAGGGAATAAGCGCGAAATTAGAATTTTTGTGAAAAAAGGTTCTATGGGTAAACATCTATGACGCACATTATGCGTCGTCTTATAAATATTTCATGATGTGTTGATGACGTCGTTAATTTTTTTACATCTATGACGCATGTTCTACGTCATTGTATAAGTATTTCATGACGTGTAGAAGACGTCGTTAATTTAAGAAAAATCTATGACGCAGGTCATGCGTCGTCGTATAGGGTACATTTATGATGCACGTCCTGCGTCATTGTATAATTACTTCATGACGTATAGAAGACGTCGTTAAATTCACAATGTTAACGACGTATGATACGCGTCGTCTAAATGTACTAAAATCAATGACACACATCCCGCGTCATTGAAAATGATTTTCATGACGCATCAAGCAAATGTCGTGACAATGGTGTTGTAAAATCACTTCAATGACGCATTTTAAAAACACGTCATAGTTTATCACATTTAATGACGTGTATTTTCGATGTGTCATTAAATCTGCGTCGTAAAAAGACATTTTTTTGTAGTGATTATAAAAGCTTTCATTACCATCCTTCTTTTTTGACTCTTCGTTGGTTTTTCTACTGCAGTTATCTGCCACTGAACAAAACTCATGATTTCTCTCTTCAACTCCTCTTTTTTTTTCTTTTTTTCTGCTGAGCTCATCGACAGCCTGAGGACTTGATAAGGGAGTTGGTTCTCCAACAAAAACTAGTCCATCTGTGCAAAGGTATTTGGGTACTGTTCATCCCAAACTCTTTCAAGCGACCATATTTGAAAATGAATTGCAAGGTTGAACATCCATCTATGAACAACATCCACGCTAGTTTCTCAAAGTATTTCTCCAAAATTCCGTGACTTCGGAGAATTTTAGGAACACTTTGGATCTTTGTTCTTGAGCTTCTAGCTGAATTGTCATCGCCGAGAGTTGGAAGTCTTCTTCCTGCGTCCTCAGTTTATTTACTCCCTGCTCCACAGAATCAGCCTTTTTAATGTTCTGCTAATTGGAAGCAAATTTCTTCTTAATTTGTCTTCCTTTTGCGCTTTGTATTTTCAAAGTTCCTCCTATCTAAGAAGCAAGGCAGTTCTCAATCTCTCTCTCTCTCTCTAATATGACTCGACCGATTAGCAAAAGCATAGGGACTCAGAGGAGGAACCTAACATTTAATAAACACTTTATCTGCAAGGAAGCTTGGTATTATATTTGGACCCTTTCTAAGCTTGGTATATACTTTGCAAAAGTTTCGATTTCACTTTAACTCCATTTCAAGTTTGGCATATATGGCGACTTTTGATTCCAGGTTGTTAAGAGTAACGAATTAGACTGTTCAGATTACGACACTTGTCACAATTTGAGATAGTTAATTAACTATGTTGTTAGAGAGTTGGTTAGCTAAATTGTTAAACAGGTTATGGTTATGTTATGTTAGAACCTTTATATAATTAATCTCTCTTTTCTTTTGTATCAGTATGGTCCCAAACATTTTTTAAAGAGTCTATTATTGATAAAAGAAAAGGGCGTTTAGGATTCAGCCCATTCGGAGGCCGTATTAATTCGACGTATATTATAAAATGATATAATATTTTATTTTTAGGTTTTATGGTTTAGAATCATTGCGAGAGGATCCTAGCCGTGTTGCTCTACACCAAGATGCTGAGATTACAAAGGAAAGAAAAAAGTGTCTTGAGAAATACTTTTCGGATGACTGGGCTAGAAGAGATATCATTGTAGAGTATGCCTCTTTTTCAATGTGCATAGATGACTTTGGAGCTATTGATACTATGAATGATAGGTTTCACATGGAACCAATGGTGGATTGTTCATGGAGCTTCCACACCAACTCTCCAATCCATAGCTTTGAAGCTACTTGGACAATCATGTTCCTCCTCATGTTGTGAAAGAAATTGGAGTACATACCATTTCTTCCCCTTTTACCACCATGTTGTTGGTAAGTTTGTGTTTATTACCTATCAAAACTCATTTTATATATATTCACACAAGCTGTTTCTGAAAATAAGAATTGAATTACTCCCCACGTTTCAACCTACAACACTTACCATTTCATTAACTAATATGCTATGCTGAAAATAAAAATATAACTAATATGCTATGTTGAAAATAAAAATTGAACTACTCTCCACTTTTATATATAAATGATTATGGTATGTTTAATCTTCTTTCATTAATTACAACATATTTTCTACAGTCACAATGTTTGTCAGCTCGCTATATAATCAACTTAAATCAGTTAAATCCATCATGTAATGCATTTCCTTCCAATTTTTTTGTGATAAACTAATAGATAATTGACTAAATAAACATTCTATAAAGATTCAATAAAAAATTCCAAGTTTTTCTTACAATTTCCGTGGTTTTTATCCAATTTTTATCGATATTTTCCCGATATTTCCGTGTTTTTGAACAACCGATATTTCCAAAACCTTCGATATTTAAGACCTAGGTTGGGACTTAAGTTTTTCATTTTTCTAGAGTTTAAATTTGAATTTGGTTGATGAAATTGAATTTTATGTTATTTAAAATAGGGTTAACTACAGTAAATCCCCCAAACTATAGGCTCATTTTCAAGTTCATACCCAACTTTAGAGACATTTACGAGTACATACTCAAACTCCCGGAAACCCTACAATTTACCCCCTCCGTTACCTAAACCGTTAGTGAGTCTGTTAAATCTTGACGTGTCAAAAGTTAGACCCATTTTTTGATGACGTGGACTTCCACGTGGACCAAAAACTAATAAAAAGTTATTTCAAAAAATTAAACATATTAAATGAAAAATAAAAAAACACTAATCTCTCTCTCTCTCTCTCTCTCTCTCTCTCTCACCTCCTCCAACGAACCCATAACAATCCCAGCCATAACCCCAACCCCATCTCCAGCCATCATCGTCGCAACTCACCCCATCTCAAACCCAGCTCACACACCCCTCAATCTCGTCGTCCCGACCCTATTCCAATTAGCCCACCCCCATCTCCGAAATTGTTTGAGCTGGTTGGATTCTAAAGAACCAAACTCAGTCGTTTACATCAGTTTCGGCAGCTTGGCTAGGTTGCCGCCCGCCTAGCTCGTTGAGATTGCTCATGGGCTCGAGGCTTCGACCCACAATTTCATTTGGGTTGTCGGGAAGATTTTCAAATGCGTAGAGAACGAAGGTCGTGTTGGGGATGACGAGAATTGGGTTCCTATGGGATTTGAAGAGAGGGAAAAAAATCCAGCTCTCCCTCTTTTTCTCTCTCTACTCGTCTCTTCCTCCACATCGTCGCTCCACGGAAACCCAGATCTATATCTGGGGTCGTCATAAAGGAGGGGTGGTTGTTTGGTTCTGTTGGCTGCGGTGTTCTTGAAGCTGACGATTCATGTAAGAGGAAGTTATCCCTCCCCCAACTCCAACCCCAAACCCAGAGATACTGTATTCAAGCTTCGATAAAGGAAAGGGCTTGGGTTGTCGACCCCAACCCCAAACCCAGCACGAGGTTTTTTTCCTTTTTTTCCCTGACCTCAACTAATTCTTTTATAATCCCATCTTCAAGCTTCGAATTCACAACCTATATCTGGTCTCCAAATCCAATCGTGAGAGGTTGGGGTGCTCTCAAAGCTGACGAATGCTTAGTGTTTGGTCTTCATCGGAGGCTCTGAGAATTTCTACAGCACATTCGAAAATGAAGAACTCCAGCACTTGAGCTTCTGTTTGATGGTTTTTTTGTTTGCTGTTATGGCTTATGTTTTTATTGAAAATGAAGAACTCTAGCACTTGACCTAATCAAGTTGTTGTTCAACGCATTGAAGAGAGACTATCTGCTCTTGGTATTCCATATCTGGTCTCCAAATCCAAGCCCTAACATCCCGGATCTTCCTCTAATCTCATGACCATCATCGTTAGGAAGAACATGAAATTGATTCACTCCAATTGAAAGCAATGAAATGAAAGTCAAATCCCTAGTGCTGCAATGAAATTGATTCGCGACCAAGGAAGAACATCAAGATTTTTTCTTGAACTGGAGAAGTCGGGAGAGGAACATTGATTTTTAATTTTTAATTAATACATTTTAATTTGTTTATTATAATGATATATTTTTATTATTTAAAAAAATAAAAGAATTGTTTACTATATATTTTGCTCACATGGAGTCCACTTCAATTAAAAAATAGGTCCCACAAATGCCACATCAGTATTTAATGATTAACTAACAGTTTGGCTAACGGAGGGTAAATTGTAGGGTTTCTGGAAGTTTGAGTATGTACTCGTAAATGTCTCTAAAGTTGGGTATGAACTTGAAAATGACCCTATAGTTTAAGGGGTTTTATGTAGTTTTTCCTTTAAAATAGGTTTCAAATTATATACATTGTTATTATATTTTAATATATATTTTTAATTGCCGTATCCATGACATATCATATCCTAGTTTTTAATATATATGAAAAATCGGTTTTAGTGCAAAATATGATTTAGGCTAAAAATGTTGGCTCATTAAGTCAATATATACTTCATACTAAAATCCCATAAAATCAAGTTTTCTTATTTGATGTGTAAGGAATAAAAGCCGCCAAAAATTATCTTGAGAAAATGATTATTCCGAAAAACCATTTTTCATACTTAGTCAATATTTTTACATAAAACAATTTTTCATGTATGATATGAATGCATGTCAATCTATAGGTAAAAAGCCTTAGATGTTCAATCCACAAAGAGTTTTTAGCCTTTCAAAATTGCACCTCCGCTAAAAAATTCAAGGGTCCGCCAGTGCTTAGAATGTATTTGTCTATCCCTTTGTCGAGGACAATTATGTTGCAACTACTAAGCAATATAATTCTTGACATATGTGATATATATGTACTACTTTTCGTATGTATTGTGAGTTCGCATTTTTGATTCTTTATAATTTGTAAGAGGCCCCTACACACACAAGAAATCCTGGCTTCGCCACTACTAGCAATCCTTAATTTTCTTGTACAAATCTTCATCTTTCTGGCTGCTATGTGTTTTCAAAGCTCCTGTCGATAAGCAAAGGCAGTTCTCTCTATATATAATATGATCACTCAGACTCTTAGAGGAGGAACTTAACGTTTGATAAGCACTTTATCTGAAAGTAAGCTTGGTATTTTATTTGGAGCCTTTCTAATAATGGTATATATATTTTGCATAAACTTTGGATTTCACTTTAACTTCATTTCAAGTTTGGCATATACGGTGACTTTTGATTTGTGGTGATCAAGGATTAAAATATCGGCCGTGTAGATAATATCGGGCCTCCAATTTACGGATATTTCGGGGATATATCGTTATCGTTTTAGTTATCGGAAAAAAATGAACAAACATGACATATATAGGCATTGAAACACATAATTTTAGTGTCAAACTGTCATAGATGTTATGTACATTATCAATGAATGTGTTGAACAAATAAAACTCAAAATTTACCAATAATAAGATATAAATATGATGAAATATAAGTGGTATATAATGCTCGTTAATGAAAAGTTTGAAAATAAAATGTTGATTAGAATGAATAAACCATGCATAAATCCATAGTTTGTTGAAACATTGGATTACAATTTAGATAAGTGTCCATCTACATAAATGAAGAGCTTCTATGAGGGACAACCATCTAGATTCATACAATTAAAAGTAAAGGCAAAGACCAAAAACAATTTTTGCAATGGTCTTAGAATAAAGTAGTTTCACGTTGGCTTTTTGCAACTACAACCTGGAGTCCCGGGCGTAGGTGTGCACGGTAACAACTCATGTTCACCTACAATCAGCATGCTGCAAGTGCATGATGTAATTAGGATGAGTAAACAGCCTTATGCTGATTGATGATTGCTGAAATTATTTTCTGTACACATGCAATTAACTCTTTTGTCTTTCTTTGAAATCATCAAGTTGAGGCGACTTGGGAAATTCTTGACCACACAATTTACAATTGTACAGATGAAATTGCTGTGAGTTGTTCAATAAAATTGATCCCGTGCCTATATGACTTTTATTTCCTTAGGAACATAATCTTGGAACACAGGTCAAACTATGGAAAGGATGCATCATTTTGCTTCAATTCCCTTCAAAATTTCTGATTTTTTTTTGGGTTTTGTTATGGGTATCGGGAAATATCGAGGATATCGGCAAAATATCGGGGATATCGGGGGATATATCGTCGATACGGGGGAAGATATTGCCTTACCCCCCAGTATCGGTGTCGACACTTCAAAATATCGACATATCGGCGACATTTCGGTGTTATCGGCCGACTTTTCAATCCTTTCCTACAAGTGAGAACAAATGTGATACATGTGAGAATATATTTCTATGTGTATACCCAATGGATGGAGCCATATTTCTAATATGTATCTTTCTATGTATACGTATACCAACGGAGGACTCATATAGCCTCATTCCCAACAAATTATACATGAATAAGTTAAGCATATATAGCTCTAATCTGTTTGTTTTTGAGCTGAAATTTAGCTGTAATGTGTAAATTTTTTAATATTATGTGTGTTATCTTGTGGGATACAATTTTCAGAAACTATATGTTCCTTCGTGACACGAAATCGAAGAGAAAATAGCTGAGTTCCCTGGACACCAATTAGAGATTTCTGATGCTTAAGTCGAGTTAGAGATTTCGAGAATTAGGGTTCTTCGACCGAGAATTAGAGTTATAGGCTATTTATACCGTTTCCAGTTATGCTACAAATATCTTGCCGATTAGCCATTTGGTGTTGCATTGCGGATCGTTGTCCGATTGAATGATCCGTATTTATTGGATCACTAATTGCCTGGTGAGCAAAGTGACCATAAGTGACTTGATTCCTACTTTCTGTTATGAGCATTTGAATTGACGGTGAAACTATAATGAGGGGCAAGTTATAAGGGGTGAGTTATAAGGGGTTCACTTTATAACCATCGAGATCAATCCAAGGGCTAGGGAGAATTGAGATAAAGTTTTACAATCGGGTAGGTGAGGAACCCAAATCCAAATTGAATACCCAGCATTGAAGTTGGTTTGAAAAAAAAAAAGCAAAGTTTGAACAGAAAAAACCCATAGCTCTAATAACCGAAACCCATAGCTCAGAGAAACCACTAAGCTCACGAGAAAGCCATAGCTCACGAACAAACGTTGGTTGAAGGCCACTCTTAACGACGGTTGAAGGCAAAGGTTGAACGCAAGTCGGTTCTCTAAACCACGAAAAAGTATTTAGTTTGAGTGGAAGGGGCAAAGGTGTGGATTCGAAGCAGTGAAGGGGCGAAGTAGTGGAAGGGGAAGGACCGAAGCCGTATTCGTTGGAAGTGATAGGTTCTATTTGTGGAGCAAAGCAGCACAAAGACCCAGCACAAACACCCTGCGACTGTTCAATAACCAGCATTTGGTGAGTAATTTATGGAATTTGAGTGTAGGGTTAGAGTAACGATTTTCCCCAATTTGTACCGTCAATGTTGTTGGATTTGGCATCTCTTGTTTGTGCTTCACTTGCATGTTAATTTTTGATTGGGTATATGTAAAAAAATCGAATGAAAATGAAGTCAATAACATGTCAATAATGATATGAATAAGATAATGGTGTTGAATTGGAGGAGGCCCTCAAAACCTTCCACATTTGAAGCAAGGCAGTGCAGATTATCTCTCTGGCGCTAGAATATATATATATATATAAATATTATTTCCTTTGTTAGTAAATTTGCCTGTGAAAAATGAGAACATATAATAATAAACTCATGAATAAAAGTGCAAAGCATTTGAAATAAAGGTTGGTCCATGAATATAGTGGGTTTGAAGAAAAAGATTGAAAGAAAGAAGGATGTGGCAATGGCGTAGCAAGCGGATAGTAGAGCGGATGCTTTGCTTTGCTTCCTTCCACCATCTTTCTTATTTATTTATTTTGTGTTGTGTATGAGATGAGAATAATTGTCATGTGTGTGAAGTGCAGAAGTTGCCCAGTTGCACTCACACTCACACTCACTCATGCATCAACCATTGATTGGAGTTTGGATCCATAAATAAAACACATGCTATTGCTTGTAATTCACGTAATCATTGCATTAACAGGTATTTGCACAAAATTTGTCATATTGGTTTGATGATGTTAAAGCCTATGATCAGTAATCCATATGCGCATGTACTTCTTAAATTTTGTAATGTGTCCGGTTGACTAGTTGTGTAAAAACCAATATGATTGTGCAAATACATGGTAGTATATGTGTTCACGTTATTTCATATTGTATTTCAGGAAATGGGATCCAATGTGCAGCTGGTATGGCCGTGAGTCGAGGCATATGCGGCACGGGTGAACAATCGCTCACATGCAAATTCATCCCTAGCTGCAATTCGAGCAAAGTTGATTGCCGAACAATTAGAACAATTCAAGACATCATGCTTTGGCCATCTTCTGAATATAGATAAGATTCAGTTTAGCGGGCAGATTGTGCATGGGGTTGTGTTGCGTCGAGTCGCGTGGCAGGGTGTGAAGGACTTGGATGGACTGAGTTTCTTAATAGGGTGCGACGTTGCTCAATTCACTCGTCAGATTTTTGTTTGATCACAGGGCTTCGTTTTGGGGAAGTGCCTGAAGTTTCCAGTGGAGAAAGTGCTGAAATTAGACTTCAGAAAAGATATTTTATAGACGAAGGAATTACATGTACTGCTTTAGAAGAAGCATTTCTGAGGTGCACAGAGGAAAATGACATCTACAAGCTAGCTCTTGTTTACTTTGCTGAGTTAGTGGTTTTGGGAAGGGACAAGCATCTGAACATCAATGTAAATTACCTGACCCTTGTGGAGGACATGGATGCGTTCAATAGGTATCCGTGGGGTTCGTGTCCTTTGACAAAACCCAAGGCAGTCTATTGTCCGCACCAACAAAGTATACGAAAAGCTTTGAAAATGAAGATGGAAGAGGGAAGGGGAAAAGTAAGGGAACGGGAACAAGCTGGAGAAATGAGAAGGGCAATAAGGATAAGCATGTTGAAGTGCAAAGGCGTGGTTGGAGTTTTAAAGGTTTCACGTATGCTTTCCAGTGCACGTGGTAATAATGTTCATGTCGGTTATGCTTTGTGGATTTTAAAACTTAAATAATGACATTTGTCCTGTGAATTGTGTAGATTTGGGTATATGAATTAATTCCTAGATTGGCGGACTTGAATTACTGCAAGGTTGTTGATCCAACAGCTTGTCCCGCGTATTTTGCGATGGAGAACTACTACGTCTGTTCCCGAGATGAGAAAGTTGAACAATTATTTTTTCCGAGCAAAGAGGTTCGGTTTGCAGGCCTTGAAACTGTTTATAAGATTCAATGAAATTATTAAGTAGAATGATTGAATAAGAATCTTGTCTGTTTTCTGAAACAATCGGTTCAATTGCGGGCGCTACGTCCGAGTGAAGAGGAGATGAGACAACCGTATTGGAGTTGGCCACAGGATCGCCCGCTTTTGTCTCGTCGTAGTCAATTCCTTCTTCATGTGCTGACCTTGATGAGTTGAATAAGGTGGTAAGCTTGTTGAGGTCCTGAGTTGTTTCAAGTAAAGCGGGAAAAGGATGCCCTTGAGTTAAAGGTCATACGGATGGAAAAACTTTTGGACCGTTGTTTAGGTCCTCGGTTTGAGAGGGAAGTAAGGAGCGACCTAGCTTTCTTGAAAGATCGGACGAATCGTTGTGTCCTTTCACATATATTTAAGGGATGTGAGGAAGAGGATGACATTGAATGGGATGAAGGGCCAAGTAACAGAAATGAGGAAGAGGAAAAGGAAGATGAGGGAATTGAAGGGGTGAAGTGCAAAGAAAACCAAGTGAGGTAGAGGAAGCGCAAAGAAACAAAAGTGAGGGAGAGGAAGTGAAAATAAAAAGCAGAAAGGGAGAGGAAGCGCAAAGAAAAAGCAGTGAGGGAGAGGAAGTGAAAAGAATAAGCAGTGAGGGAGAGGAACTACAAAGAAAAAGCAGTGAGGGAGAGGATCCGCAAAGAAAAAGAAGGGAGGGCAAGGAAGTGAAAAGAAAAATAAGTGAGGAAAAGGAAGTGCAAAGAAAGGAATGTGAGGAAGAGGATGATGAAGTTGTTTTGCTTGGTGATGACATTAGCGAGAGCACGGCGGGGACAAATGTTGAGTTTACTCTCGGAGACATTGATTTGGATCAACCTACAGCTGTGCTATCTCGGTTGAACGTTTGGTTGAATGATGAAGGTAAAGTCATGGAACAAGGGGTCCAATTACGGAAGAGGAAGAGAATTATGTTTATGTGGAAGATCATTGAAACTAGTGAATTGGTGAAAAAACTGTGGCAAAGACAACCCGACTTGAATGTTAGACCCAATGAAGATGATTCCGCATGATGATATGGTGAAATTGCTGAAATTTTGTTGGGAATTGCGCCATAACCCAAAGTAAGTCCCTTGTTTTTTGAGATAGATTACGTGAGTTTATATATTTTTATTGTTGTGACCTAAATCTTTTTATATTTGCAGTTTAGTGATGCAATTTGGCCACGTGGAAGCCGAGATTGAATTCTTCGCTTCCCTTGTCAAAGCCGACGGTTGGCTAAAAGGAGATGTAAGTTTAATTGATTATGCATTTGTTTTAATGTACATAGATTATGAGATTGACAAGAAAAACATGTGCAGCACATTGATTTGGGGTTGTATCTCATCCTAAGCGACAACAAGATTTGGAGGTTGTAGAAATATCGATCGACAACGACCGATGTATTTTTCATGGTATTTCCTAGGCCTTGACCAAGTGCGATTAATAATTACATATTATCCATACTTGGTTTGTGGAGGTGTTTAACCATTGATTGTTTTCTATTTCACGAGAATCACATCCGGACTTGCTTTGCGGATAATTAAAAGAAAAAAGAGCGAGTTCGTGGAAAATTAGAAAGCAGTTCTTGAACGTTGTAAATGGCAAGGTTCCGGCGTGTGGGATGAGTTGGGACGTCGTGTATAAGGTGTATGCCCGTGTATGTTGACGAAGCATAAGCATTGGGTGGCTCTAATGATTGATCTGGTTAAGTGTGAAATCAACGTATGCGATTCAATGGTTTCACCGATTCCGGATGAGATCTTAAAGGAAGAACTTCGCCTTGACTTTCAATTACGATTCCAAATCTTCTCAACACCATGGACTTTTATGAAGAAGGTGTTTACGCAAAGCGATTGCAGCCGAGATTGGTGGTGTCCGTGGCCAATAGAACGTGTGGATACTCCACAACAGTCTAATCGATGAGCACAACTTGTTAATTTAATTACTTTAAATTGTCAATTACGCTAGAATGTTATTACTTGAATTGATCGAGTTTTTGTTTTGCTTCGCAGGCGATTGTGGCATGTTCGTGTTGAAGTATATTGAACTTTTGAGCGCTGAGATTCCTTTAGCTACTTGCACCTCGCAGAACATGCCCTTTTTCCGGTTGAAGTTGGCTGCGGAGATATTACGGGAGATGCTTACATGCCATGATATTGGTTGAAATTGGTTCAGGTACATGATGATTAATTGGTTTTGGGAATCTCGAATTTAAAACTCATATTAATACACAATACAGAGCCATGGGTCCTTTTCCAATTCTACCTCTACTCCTCAATTCTTCTTCGCCTTTCTCAATCTTAGTGTATTTTTGTACATTATTTAAGGTTTAAGTTATTGGACAATAACAATTACAACCAAAATAGTGGCAAATATTATAAGCGGATGCATGCTTTCATTTCTATTAGTGTGATACGACGTTTCTTAAAGCATCTCATATTGGGTTAAATGTATATGGTAGCCGGATGCGACCATAGACAGAAAAATGAAGCGCAGAGGAAGAAAAAGAAGAATCTGAAATGGAGATGCAGAGGCTTGGTGAGGAGCAAAGTAAATGGATCTCATGTCGCACGTGGCCAATCTAAATGGATCGCCAGATGCGTTTTTAAAGTTAGGCACATACATAGGCATTATAGAATGTGCATTTGCAGTGTAAAGTTTTTGGATTTAATGAAACAAACATCTGTGTAATATTGGCCTAACTCCTTGACGACATTTACATAGCCTTATCAAAGCGCTTTCAATTGGGATTTGAAGACTGCGTATGTTAATGGGGGTGATGGCTTTTGAAGTGTATTACGTAATTGCAAAGTGATATGTCATGATTTATCCAAGTCACCATTCCAAATATCAGATCCCAATCTTGAAGCCATTGAACATGCCTTGGCTTAATTGAAATGGCTTGCATCTTAATAAGGTAATTCTTTAAGGGTAATAGGAGGCTATGCTCTCGACTCCAATGTTTTATTCAATCCTTAAATCTTACTTGAGTGGTACTTTTGCCCCCAATAAACATTCAATATCCGGTCAATAACACATGCAATAATATGAGATATACAGGCAGTAAACTATCAATAAACCTTCTATACGCAAATAAACAATCTATATACACCCAATAATTATGCAAATTGAAAAAATTTATTGTCTTATTATTGCGTCGTATTGGCCCTGTATTGTGATTTTATCGTATTCGTATGACTTTATTTTTTAAAGTCAGTCTTGGAAAGTTTTTGCCCGGTTTCAGACAAATAAATGCTTTTGTTTCAAACAATAATTTAAACTCAATGGCAATCCACGTATTTCAAGAACAAAAATTACAAATTGGGTTTGAAAACTCATTGGTGGTGCGTGCAACATGTCTTTTTGGGGAGAACTTTTACAATCCTTGAAACTGTACTTAATTGGTCATTAAAAGAACAAATAAAATGAAAATTGATACAAGTAATAAAACTAATACCATGTCCTTAATGGACTTCAGCATATTCAAGACCGTAGCATCGTAAGTGTCATCTTGGTGTTACGCTTGAGCGGAGGCTACATCAACCCATTCGAATCCATTGCAACCGCTGGCTCCCTAATTGCAGTCATCATATATGCAAAATAATTATGTCGAGTTAGACCTAGGTTTTTTTCACCCACATACATGTTCTGGAAATGAAAACTTACATAGGAGGTTAGACACTTCCAAAATGGCTTGCCTCGATTTTTATCGATTTTGAAACCCGAAGCACCATAGCGGCTCCACAATACCGACACCTCTTTGTTTGATCTGCAGATGAAGACGAAGGCATGTTGAATCTTCTCAGTTGTACCTCTTCTCACTCGGATCTTCTCACCGAAACCTCTTCTAACTTATACCTTCTCACCGAAACCTCTTGAATCATACCTTCTCACTAATACCTCCTCGGTCATACCTCTTCTCACTCATAGTTCTAAGTCATACCCCTTCACTCACAACCCTAAACTTATTAGTAAGGTCTCTCTCATCTTTGGCCAAATCGAATTATATCCTTCTTTTACGTGTGTGGGTGGGTGGGTCATGATCTGGACAGTCAGTAGCGTCAAGATTGTGGCACCTTTTACCCGAAAAACCAATATAATATTTCACTACCAAATATGAATCTGAAAATTGAGGGAACACTGCTTTAAATATATTATTTTAATTATTTTTCATTAAGGAAACTAGTTGGATAAGAATCCTTCATCATTGGTTCCATTATAATAACCTGACTAGGGTTAGTTTGGTGTGGGAAAATGAAAAAGTATCTGATGGGACCTTCTGTGACTAGTCAGTAATCCATCAAATTTGTATCAATGAATGTGATGATGTGATCCAAATTAGGGTATGCAAATAGGTTATTAATTTACTTTTGTACTGTCCGACTCTCTTTGCATTTCGATGACGGCTTCCCTTATCTTCTCTTTAGTTTTACAGTGTTGGGTTCAGTGTTGTTGAATCAAAACTTGGACTTCCCTTCTCTTCCCACGTATCATATCCCAAACGATTTGGTTACACGTTTTTTAAGCAAAACTTGGACAATGAGTATTGTTGAATAATTTTTTTCTCATGTTATACAATTGTTGGCATGTATTTTTTTCATTTCATTTTTCAAAACATCCCTTAACCCTAATAAAAATTAGAAATTACCAAGTTGAAGAAGAGAGAAACTGATTAGCACTTGAAATGGTCTTTTCGCACGGCAAAATTACCAAAAAAAAATTTTAGGGTAAACAAAATTAATAAATATAGAGGGTAAAAAGTAATATAATAATAATTTAGGGTAAATAACAATATAATAATAAGTTAGCATAACCACGAAACGGGGAATTCAGTAAGAAAGATGAAGTCTCAATGAATTCGTAGCAATTTTCGGAAGATTTTTATCATTTTTGTGTATTTAGTTATGAATTTTGTAAGACAAAACAATAAAATAATAATTTAGGGTAAAAAGCAAGGATGTGGCCATGTTTATTGACGTACACTTGTGCAAGTGGTGAAGGTTATGCACTGAGATTGCGCCATGTGTCAGCTTGCGATTATTTTGGCTTATTTTAGTACAAAAACTTGAAAAAATTGTAATAAATAGTAGGAAAATCGTAAAATGCCCGAAAATTACTCCGGCCTCCTTGTGATGTTATAAAACTGGGGAAGCTACAAATCATCAGTTTCATAATGAAAATTTTGAATGGCTTTAGATAACTCAATTTCCTCTTAACCCTAGCTATATATGTTCTTAACTTCAACATAACTAACCTACATCAAGAAGCATCTCCCGTGAATGCTCAAACTTGTTTTTTAAAATGAGTAACCACGAAACGGGCAATTCAGTAAGGAAGATGAAGTGTCAATGAGTTCGTAGCAATTTTCGGAAGATTTTTATCATTTTTGTGTATTTAGTTATGAATTTTGTAAGACAAAACAATAAAATAATAATTTAGGGTAAAAAGCAAGGATGTGGCCATGTTTATTGACGTACACTTGTGCAAGTGGTGAAGGTTATGCACCGAGATTGCGCCATGTGTCAGCTTGCGATTATTTTGGCTTATTTTAGTGCAAAAACTTGAAAAATTGTAATAAATAGTAGGAAAATCGTAAAATGCCCGAAAATTACTCCGGCCTCTTTGTGAAGTTATAAAACTGGGAAGCTACAAATCATCAGTTTTGCAATGAAAAAATTCAAATTGTTTTAGATAACTCACTTTCCTCTTAACCCTAAATATATATGTTTGTTTTTCGTAACAAGTATATTTCCCTAATATTCGTAATATAATTTGTAATAAGACAAAAATTAGTTTCCTTTCATATATAAGGATGTAAAATTATCTGTTTTGTTATAATAATGTACATATATAATAATTGCACACTGCTTTGAAGCCATCATTGCAATCGCACCAACAAACTTTGAACAAGTCACGAGTATTCAATAAGTTGTCCTTATGCAATCTGCGGCTAGAGTCATGAACACGTCAGAGGTATTCAATAAGTTGTCCATTGGGAATCAGTACAATATGTCTATCATGTCCAATCACATAAAATAATGCCATACTTTTTCTAAAAAACCTCACACCAGTCAAGCAATTTTAAAATATTAGTGAATATTTGTCCTAGTCTATATGAGTGATTATATATTCACTCAGCATTTTTTCTCAGTATATGTTAACTTTGAGGGATTCCACAAACATATAATATAAAGAAAGAAAGCAATAGTAGGAGATGAACCAAGATAAAAACAATATATAACTAGTACAAAATAATGCCATAATCTTGTCACAAACGCACTTACAAATGCTTTTCCATAAACCTTGCCCTAACATATAACAAATAAAGGCAACATTGCAAATGATGCAACCATGTCCAAATCTGATACATGATCACACAAAAATGGACATGGCAGCAACATATGACCAAGTAGATGGGCACTTTGCATCCGGTGTTATCGTAATTAAAGACATCGAAATATTAAGGTTGAAATCTTCCATAGTTGTAAGCATCAAAATAGGTTTGAAGCAGAGTTTAATGAAAATTCCAATTCCACTGATTTGCCTCTGCTCAAACACGATAACCAAAATGGTTACTTCCCTTGCTCAAGATATTTGTTAACGTCGAAAATGGTAATAGATGACCAATCAAACCCGCACGACGAGTTTTGCATAGGACCGAAGTAGTCAAATCCAGCTTGCATCACACGTTTCTTTGACTCGATCGCATTAGATGAGTTCTTGTATTTTTAACAGCTACACTCAAGTCGTTTGTGTCTACGCTTCATGCGCTGCAACTTCGCCCTATCCAGATTGGCCTGCCTTTTGTCGTCTTCAATTTGGCCTTCAACAAATTCCAAACGTGCCCTTGCCCTTTGGATTTCATCACCAAGTTGAAGATGCCTCTCCTTCCGAATCCAAGAACTCTTTCGGACTCAAAACTTCCAACAAAATGGTCATTCTGTCTAGGAATGTGACCTTTGCTTGTCCGGTGTCTCACTTATGCGTTCAAGGCGGTCTTTGTTTTGGAGGGGTGTTTATTATGCTGACATCAAACTTGGTTAGTAAATCCATTCTAAGGAGGGAGATCGTTTACGTGGAGGAGAGAGTTTACGTGGAGGTGAGAGTTTCAGTAGATGGAGAGAGATTCGGTAGAGGGTCGGTTTCTTGTGGAGGGAGAGTTTATATGAAGCGGGTGATAGTAGTACCAATAAAAGGTTCCCGCCAAAAATTTGGTTGACAATGTATAAATTAATTTTTGGTCTAATACAATATAAGTTTAATCCTAACTAGTTTGGTTAGTTTGGTTGGGTTCACTAACTAGATGTCACTTCCATTGAGTTTCTTTCAACCACCAGCGGTGGTGTAAGGAGAGTTTTGCATTGACATGCTTGAAAAGCAAAACCTCGACACCTCTTTTTAAAAATTGAAATAAAGTAACATACCTTGACTACACGCAAGCTTTGGTATGTTGGTCTATAAAGCTATGTCCCCTTTCTCAAACGAAATTGCATATGCAATCCTCATCCTCTAAAAACAAATAGGATTACTCAAGCATGTCATCCTCTTCAGGCGCCAACAACATAGTCGAAGATGAGAAATTGGAGTCGCGGGTTCCATTTCCACGTTGTACTCGCCGACCCCTTCCATTTTCAACATCATTTGGGAGTGAGGAGGACTCCGATGATCCATTAGAGGCCATACATGCAGTCAGTAGCAAGCTAGATTATAATTCCAGACTGATCAATTCATGGCACGAGAAATGTGTTGAAGACGAGGCCATTTTGGCTGATCTTAACATTAGAGTTAACAAAGCGTTCTCCCAAAAGAACAAGTACTTGAAGCTGAGTCATAAAAGGAAGCTGAAAGTCGAGGAGTTGGATACATTAATGAATGATGAAATTAAAGGTTGTTTGATGAACCATATGCGATTCGAAGAGCACCACAGTGAACTCCAATTGGCATTCAACAAAGGATTCGAAAAATTCCGAGCATTTGCAGCAACTACTCATACAAGTTATAATTGGGACTATGTATCCCCTGATGGTGTGAGAGAGATACTAGACGATGGTGGTGACATGGGTGAGCATAAGCACGTCAAAGCTGCTCGGAAGAAGCCGACCAATACGACTAAGTGATTGCGGCTACCGTTGTTCCGTTGGTTGAGGGTGATCGTGGTATTGCACAAATTAGAAGTATATTCCCTTAATGTCATTATCTAATTTTAAATAACACAAATATCAGTTTCATTTGCTTCATGTATAATTATTGTAACTATGTATTGCAAGTCATCATGTGTTCCTTCTGTCTAACATTATATTTTGCAAAATCGAAATTTTATTCAATAAGCATTCAATATCATAGCACGTTGGGAATCGATGAAGTCCCATTATCATGTCCGTTTACATTAAAGAGCTGCCGTACTTTTTTCAAAAAGCGACACGTGCAACATAAGCAACATACCATGTGCTATACATTGTTTAGTGAATGGTTTATGGTTTATTTATATATAATAAAATTCCAAATATTGCTGAATATTTTTTCGTCTATATCGGTAGGGACATGAGTGACCATAAGCACATCGTGAGCTGGTAAGAAGAAGGTGACCAATACGACCGAGTGATTGTGGCTACCGTTGTTCTGTTGGTTGGGGAGATCGTGGTATTGCTAAGAGGAGCACATAAAATGTTTTGCAATCAAATTTTCTTTTGTGTGTGGAATTATGAGTAGTTCAAATATTAGTGTACCCTTTAATATTCTCCAAGTGTTCAAAATGTGATTATCTGCAATGTACTTTTTACACGCTGATTTCTAATCATTCAGTTCCAACAAAGTGCTTCCAAGATCATGACGTACCACGAATGTTTACAAAATCGTGCACCTAATAACCAGTCGAGCTCATATCTTAATAACCAGTAAAACACTAGAACATAACATTCGGAAAAATTGGGTGCTGCTGAAATCATTATTGCTAATGGAAACAACGGTGATCTTGGAAATGCTGCATTAGCTTTGTCATATAATCGATGAATCTCTGTTAAAACATAATTCACCATAAACTACCCATTTTACATGGTAAAAGTCATTGCTTCTTCACATAACTCAAAATTTGATACTTTATCAAATGTCTATGAAAATTTCTAAATTGAGAGAAGAAGTAAAATTAACATGTGTCCAAATTTCATGCAAGAATCAAACCAACCAATGAATCTTTGTTAAAACATAATTCACCATAAACTACCCATTTTACATGGTAAAAGTCATTGCTTCTTCACATAACTCAAAATTTGATACTTTATCAAATGTCTATGAAAATTTCTAAATTGAGAGAAGAAGTAAAATTAACATGTGTCCAAATTTCATGCAAGAATCAAACCAACCAATGAATCTTTGTTAAAACATAATTCACCATAAACTACCCATTTTACATGGTAAAAGTCATTGCTTCTTCACATAACTCAAAATTTGATACTTTATCAAATGTCTATGAAAATTTCTAAATAGGGAGAACGTAAAATTAACATGTGTTCAAATTTCATGCAAGAATCAAACCAACCAAATTTTCATTTCAATTAGCAGTGGACATAGTAAGAGCTCATCGGTGGACATGAACAAAAAATAATAATAATAAAACTGCATATGCAAAACTTCACCTGATCATTAGTCTTCATAACAATCGGGCATTGTATAATAGAAACATAAATCATTCAGTTGGTCCATGCATCCTGTCAAATTCGTCCAATAATGGGTCACTAAGATCTATTGGAGTTGATTCGTCATTGTTTGATGGCGATGTCCTGCATAAACACCAAACACAAGCACATAAAAAAAATTTACCTATTCAAATTTTAGGTGTTATTATAAATAGTTTGAACATCTTATGGTGTGTTCAAATTTCTTGGGCATTGTCTTATATCATGACCAATGTGTCCACACTCTGACAGTGTTGAATCCCTCGCTTCATTGCCTTTTCCTTTGCTCCCGTTACTCGTTTCGACCTTCCTTTGCACCTTACTCTCTTAGGGTCTTTCATATATTGTGTTTGAGAGCCGGACCCTCCAACTTCAGTTATTACTTGCTCTATCCTTCAATAACTTCAACTTCACCCGCAAACTTTTTAGAGTCTCCGACAAGAGCTCACATCCTTCTTGAGACATTAATGCATCATCAACCACATCTGAAGCAAGTTGGGACATTGTACTCCGCTTTATTAAAAGACCAGGGTCTGCACAATCTTTAATTTCGTTGCCATTTGCATCGACACCAATCCAGATTTCGCAGTTTTCTTCCACTGTTCAAAATATATTTATCGGGCATATATTCAATCTGGTCCCTTCGAACAATGCTAGGATGTGCTTGCAAATAATTCCAACAAATTCAAATCTTTTGCAACTACACGACGCGTGGTCAGAATCTTTGACATATACGACTTCTGCCACTCTTGTTTGCCAATTTTTCCTTTCGCTCACATTAAAGACAACTTTAGAAGCATCCTCTGTTTTGAGCTCTAGGAAACATGCTGTACTTTGTATTAGTTCTTGCTCAAACTTTTTAAACATTTCCCTTGTGTACAAGGTAGCCATTTGTTTGTTCATTGGCATCGGTAGAATACATTGAGCCACTTCAAATGCATCTACGTGATCAGCAACTAACTCTTTTTGACGTTCTTTGGGAAAGTGCCCTCTCAAATCGTATTATGAAATCCATCAATGAATTTCTCCTTGATATGTATTGCTTGAAGAAAGCATGAGAACCTTCCGCTCTTTGGCTGCTTGACATTCCAACGGCAAAAACGTGTTGTACGTGGTGGAACCCAAGATTCCCTTAAATCAAACATTGAACTTAGCCATAGATGGTCAGTCAAACCAGCCTTTGTAACCACAATATTGCACTTTGCATCAAACTCATCCTTAGTGTCGATTATCCCATATGGTTTTCTGAAATTCACGCCAATACTCCTTATAAGCGAGAATGTGGTAACTTAGCGAGAGAACTTTGATGTGATGTGCCATATGCAAAGTCGATGAAATGTAGTCGAAGGCTATTGAAATTGCTCGCCATTGCCGCATCTTGATCTGTAATGATAATTTTAGGTTCGCCACCTGGCATGGCTTTCTTAAACTCCTCAAACATCCAAATAAACAACTCGATCGTTTCCTTGCTCAAAAATGCGCATGCTAAGACAATTGTCTGACCATGGTTATTAACTCCCAACGTTGGTGCAAATGTCAAGTTGTATCGATTCGTGTTGAATGTGGTATCAAATACAACAACATCTCCATAAAACCCGTACGCCCGTCTAGAGGTTGCATCTGCCCAAAAACATCGACTAAACCTGTCATCGCCATCTCCCTCAATCTTGAAATAAAAAGCCTCATTTTTTTTTTGTTCGGCCATAAAATACTCAGTCACTAGTTCAACATCATGGTTCCTCAGCTTCCCATTCACACTACATTCAAGATTGTAAATATCCTTTTTGATAAAACCGATTTTCTCCATTCCTCCAGATTGCACCTCGTAAATACTTACCTTCTGATGAATGGGGATATTAACCGAACCCAACTGCTTTGTGAGTACTTTTGTAGAATCTGAAATACGACGGTGTGATCTCAATAAATGCACTCTTTCTCGAGGGTGTCATCTTATGATTGTGTCCCTCGGCCAAAAGGGAGATGGTATACTTCTTGCTCCCATTTCTCTTCACAACCACAATCTTAGCTTTGCAATCGCATCTACTTATTCCCCGCTGTCTTTTTCTCTCCCGAGTTTCATCTTTCCTATATACACCTTGTTTGCAACATACAAATTCTTTCCTCAGAATCTCTTTCTTACTTTTCCCCAAAAGCTAGAATGAACTCGAATACCAAAGCCAGCCAAGAATGCATATCTATTATAGAAATTATAAACGAGGTCAGGAATGTAAACTGTCCCATTAGGCTGTTGCACAATCATCACTCTGAGCCCCCGGACATTTTACCCACATGTATTATTGGACTACTTCTATATTACTGCATAGCAAATATTAATTCATTAATCAATCATTACCGCATTACAACATATCGAGTGCATTCCAATTACACAAAACATTGCCCAAATTGATGTAAAAGACGCAGAGCGTAGTTTGTTGGATTCCGATTACACAAAACGCAAGCAAAATTTAATAATAGTTACATCATCTCTTGTGAAATAATCTGGAAAAAATAACAACTTAGAACCAAAATGTTCAACTAAGAATACAAATGTAATTCAAACCAAAGAACTACAGAACTTCACCCAATATCCTCTCCTAATGCTTACTCCTAATGCCATTAAGCCTAAGTTTAGGATCTTTTACCTACATTTCATAATTTCCCACCCCTACCAAAAACAATCAACTAAATATATTGAATATTCATAAGATGGCGAAATGACGAATTTCCCACCCTCACAAAAACAAACAATACCCAATAAAATCAATCCCAAGAAGAGTGAACTTACCTCTCAAAGTCAATCTGGAGCTCCAAGTCGATCGACTTGAGAGAATGTGGTGGACATTAGACAAGACTCTTTGGTACTAGAGACTCCATCTCCACCACAATTGAGGAACAAGCTGTTGCAGCGTCTAGCTATAGAAAGAGATATGCTACTTTCCTTTCATCCGGAATCTCGTCTGCTAAACGAAAAGAGAAGGGGTTTTCACTTGAGCCATAGAATCAAAACAGGGCAATAGCTAGGTAAGAGCCATTAATTATCATACCGAGGATACCATAGATCGCAGGCCTCCCAAGGAGCTGATGACAATGGAGCGACTATTGGGTTTGGCAGCTTTGGATCTTTCTAATTGTGGGTTTGCGTTAGATTCAAAAAGAGAGGACTGAGGTTCTTCAGTTTTTCGAGAGAAAGGGAAAGATGTTCAACTGAAGTTGGGTTTCCAACGGGTCAGATTTGAACCCGGTTCTACATGCACCCTCTTTTAAAAACTCACCGTTGGATGAAATCCAACAGCGATTAGATACCCCGCAAACATACCCCGTATAACTTCCCACGCACTATAGAACGACCCTTTGAATTGAGGAAATACGATGCATGTAGGTCCAACATGCGGTTTACGTCGTCTCCACTAGGCTTATGTTCAGCTCATCTACTTTGGGCCTTAGGTTGTCTCGTACACGTGTGAATATCTCACTGGGTCTAAAATCTATGTTCCCACAAATGCCCCTAATCTCTTTTATTTTCTCAGGTCGCCTGCTTTAGCGCATTGGAAGAGACGCATCTTGTCAACCCGTATACCAAATCCTTTCTTTGATAATCTCATCTTCATTTTAAAAGATGGGTCTGGGAGACTGGGACGCACACTTGAAAATAATATCTCTGCGCCTTTGTTAGGCAAAGACCACTGAGAATTCTTCCTCCAAAGAGCGTGGTTCTAAAGTCTGTTTCCAGCCACTCTGCTTCTCGCCATAGCGAGAAGAGATTGAAAGAAAAGCGTACAAGTTTTGAAGGAGAATGAATATTCCTCAATGAGGAGTTACTCTACACCTACTGCTATTGTTATATATTCATTGCCACAAATCAATAGATTCCATACCAATTAAGCAAAAAATATAGTTTTGTGAATAAGTCTACAAGAAGTAGCTTACAATTTCATGTTCTTTTTGTGTGCTCTTATATACATTCAATCTTTTTCTGTCTAAAAACGATAGTCGAGTAATATTTAAGTGATGCTTTGATGCGGGGCAACAAAAGATGGCTCTACATATGGGCGGGGGCAACATGGAGACAAGAGCAAAGTTCATTGGGTCAGTTGAATTTTGAGTAAAAGCTGCCAATCATATCTTCTGATTTGTGTTCTTTACCGTTAAAAGCATTTGATGAGGAGCCTCCGTTGAAAGCATTGGGCTTGGAATTGCACCAATGCTTTGTTAACGAACATAAAATCAAGAGATTTTTATTATTATTGCTAGCTAAGCTTATTCTACCTGTAGTCCAATCTTGAAAATAGTATTTCAATCAAACTCTAATTCAGCATATTGTAGCAAGGGACAATATATAAGAATCTATAATATTCTCTGAAAATGATTTCTGTCCCCTGAGTTATGAAAAGGAAGGGCCAAAAGCTTATCTGATATAAGAATATCACTGTCACTGGCTCTGCAAAAATTCTTGGCTCCTGGCAGCAGCGAGGACTGCATTCATCAATATTCCACGAAACCCACCCTTCTCCAGCTCATGAATGCCAGCAACAGTAGTTCCAGCAGGTGATGTTACATCATCCTTTAGCTGACCTGGATGCTTCCCAGTACTAGTAACCATAGATGCTGCTCCTAATACCTGCAAAGAGAAGCAAATAATCGGCTATCCTCACAATACGGAATTGACAAAAAAATAAACCAAAGTGACGATACATTATGAACAGCCAGCAAATATAATATGAACTCTTGACGTTGAAAAGAAAGGAATTTTTTAAAATGTGTTTCGTATGTTCAAGCCACCAAAATCAATCCAAAGGCAGTTGAGAGTTAGAAACTATTTCAGTTCTTTAAATACTTTTTCCTGTTGGTGAAGGTTTAAATTTTAAAAGTAAAGTGATTATCTACTTTCATATATTTTATGCAAATGTCCCTTTTAAGGAGATGTAGACCTACATTGTTATAATTTGTGACAAACAGACACAAATACACGATGGTGTGATGATGTCACATGACTGGTTGAGTACTAAAACACCATGCAATATAAGCAGACTTACAGTTAGAGATGCTAGACCCAGTGCAAGTTCTCAAGGTAGACCTGCAGCAACTCCTCCATCTGCCAAAGCCTCTATCGCCAAATATATATATGCAGGACCACTGCCACTGTATGTTTATAAAAGGTATTAATAAAACCAGAATCTAGGACTTCATTTCTAAAAAATTTACAATTATTGGGATGAAAATGCATGATTAACAAACCTAGGAACCTCTTTGGAAGATACACAGAGTATATTTGAAAGAAAGAGAAAAATATCTCTGATTGCAACAGGAGATAAGTAAAAGATATTCTGCAGTGGAGAATGAACAGCATCATTTTTATTGCGACACAAAGTCACATACCTAACGCCAGTAACTGCATCAAACAATTTTTCATCAGCTTTCCACGTCTTTCCTACTGATCCAAATAATTTAGCTATTAGGTCTCCATCTTGTTCTGTTGCACCTACTCCCAAGCTGATAACTGTGTGACCCGAGGACTAGAGGCATGATCATTCTACTCATACAAATTTGGCGTACCAAATTAAAAGTAATATGAAAAATAAACGAAGAAATATGCCCATAAGAGCCAGAGGAAAACTTCAAGAGTTAAAAGGTACGTAAGACTACCCGTAAGCAACAAAAAATGTCAATTTTCCTTTTTCTCCATACTAGCAACATGTCAATCAATCCAATGCACTCTACCACAATCAGCATTTCGCAAATCTTGTAACCACTATAACATGTCATACTAGCATGATCTAGGGTGGCCAGATATCATATTCCCAACTTTTATGCAAACTATTATGGAAACACAAAAAACAGTACTTTTGTGTAATACCCCAAAAGCTGCTAGTTATTATTTCTATAGGCAGCAGAAGTATAACATGAAGTTTAGTAAATATTGCTTTAAAAATGGCTTCATAAAAGAATATTAGTTTTAAAAATCCTCCAAACCTATTAATTTATTTTTTTATAACTGAAAATTTGCATGGAGCACCTCATTGTAAGTTCATACTGAAAATATTCACTTAAGCAAATAACAATTTGGTTCGCAATGCAAAAAACAGTACCAAGAACAGCTTGCAGATACGTTAAAAATAATAGTAGACCAGACATTATTCATTTTTATTCTAAGTCAAGGATAACACCCACAGAACCGACGTCGATGCCGAACCAGCACCTCCAACAACGAACATTGTTGGTTCACCGAATAAACAGTTCAATGCGGCGGTTTCAGTTTTCGAGGGAGAGGTGACGACACATCAAGGTGGCGGCGACTCCAATCGACTGTAAACCCTCAAGATCTTCAGATCTTGTGATAAGACTGAGGGGGAGGAACAAAGAGAGAGAGAGAGAGAGAGAGAGAGCAGAGAGAGCAGAGTTTTCTTTGTTATGGATAAATTGAGAAATTATTGGACTGTATGGTGTCTTGTTTAAGTTCTTGAAATAAAAGAACAATGTAACATCAAATTTTGGCATTTTGCCGAGTGTTGAATCACGGAATCAGATTCGTATGAACAAATTATGGGAATATACAAGAATTAGCTTTCCACCTTGCGTTCTTCTGTAGTATCTAATGTGCTTTATGCATTCATCTTCTTTATGTGTAAAAACGAGAGACGTGATGTTTTGATGCTCAATTATCTATTTTGATTACGTTTTGTTTGGTGCTTTTTTTCTCCTTATTATGGTCTTCATTTGTCTAAGCCATGATATAGAAAACTCAAAAGGTGGAAGGACAAAGACAAACCGCTGAGATTGGGGAGCAAGGAGGTGTTATTGAAATTTGTTGCTCAAGCTAGTCCGATGTATATGATGAGTTGGTTTCAGCTCCCTACGACCTTGCGTGAAGAGCTTCAACAAAATATGGCTAGATGCTGGTTGGGGCAACACGGAGATAGGAGGAAAGTTCATTGGGTCAGTTGATTTTTTAGTAAAACCTGCCAATAATGTCTTCTAATTTTTGTTAATGAACATAAAATCAAGAAGAATGTTTTATTATTGCTAATCTTATTCTACCTGTAGACCGATCTCCAAAATAGTATTTCAATCAACCTCTAATTCAGCAGATTGTACCAAGGGGCAATATTTAAGAATCTGTAACATTCTCTGAAAACGATTTCTATCCCCTGAGCTATGAAAAGGAAGGGCCAAAAGCTCATCTGATATAAGAATATCAGTCACTGGCTCTGCGAAAATTCTCGGCTGCGTCTGGCAGCAGCGAGGACTGCGTTCATCAATATTCCACGAAACCCGCCCTTCTCCAGCTCATGAATGCCAGCAATGGTAGTTCCAGCAGGTGATGTTACATCATCCTTGAGCTGACCTGGATGCTTCCCAGTACTTGTAACCATTGATGCTGCTCCTAATACCTGAAAAAAGAAGCAAACAATTGAATATCCGTGCAATACGGAATTGAAGAAAAACCAAATTGACAATACATTATGAACAGCCAACAATTATACCATAAACTCTTATCCTTGAAAAGAAAAAGGGATTTTTGAAAATGTATTTCTGATGTTCAAGCCACCAACATCAAGATCCGAAGGCAAGTTGAGAGTTAGAAACTATTTCAATTCTTTATTTACTTTTTGTTTCTTGGTAAAGATTTAACTTTTAAAAGTAAGGTGATTGTCTACCCTCGTATATTTCACGCAATATGTCCCTTTTGAGGAGATCTGGACCTACAGGCCCCATTTGGTCCATGGGAAAGGAAGTTTGGGGATGGGAAATCAATTGCTTTCCCATGTTCAGTAAGTCCAGACATGGGAAATGGTTGCCTGGCACATGGGAAAGTAGGGGGGAAAGTGAAGCCCTCCTCCCCCATGGGTTTAGTTTTCCAGTATCATGAGAAAGTTTGGGAAAATGAGCCAACATTAAATGCACATTTTTCATGACCATTTTGTTCCCATTAACAATTTAGAATTACAATATAGCATTAAATGCATTCTTTTTTTATTTAATTTCATATGGGTATAATTATAAAATTAAACAAACTTTGTTTTACATTCCTACACAAACCAAACATGGGAAATGAAATAAAGAGGTATTTCCCGGTTACTTTCCCAACATTACCAAACATGCGAAATGAATCTTCCATTTCTCATCCCTTGGGAAATGAATCTTCCATTTCTGACATAGGAAATGATTTCCCATCAAATCCTTTCCGTGAACCAAACGGGGCCACAGTGTTATAATTTGTGAGAAATAGACACAAATACGCTATGGTGTGATGATGTCACATGGCTGGTTGACTACTAAAACACCATATAATATAAACAGACTCACAGTTTGAGATGCTAGACCCAATGCAAGTTCTCGAGGTAGACCCGCAGCAACTCCTCCATCTGCCAAAGCCTCTATCGCCAAATATATATATGCAGGACCACTGCCACTGTATTTTTATAAAAGGTATTAATCAAACCAGAATTTATGAGTTCATATCTAAAATAATAATTACAATTATTGGGTATAAGCGCACAATCGACAAACGTTGGAACCTCTCTGGAAGATACAGAGTATTTTAGAGTAAGGAAAAAATGTCTCTGATTGCAACAAGAGATAAGTAGAGATATTCTGCAGAGAAGTATATAACAGTATCATTTTTTATTAGGACACAAGGTCACATACCTAAGGCCAGTAACTGCATCAAACAATTTTTCATCGGCTTTCCACGTCTTTCCTACTGATCCAAATATTTTAGCTATTAGGTCTCCATCTTGTTCTGTTGCACCTACTCCCAAGCTCATAACTGTTTGGCCAGAAGATTAGAGCTAGAGGCACGACCATTTTCATTCTTCTCATAGAAATTTGGCGCACCAAATTAAAAGTAATACGAAAAACAAACAAAGCAAAATTCCTATTAGAGCCAGAGGGAAACTTCAAGACTTCAAAAATACATATGACTACCCGTAAGCAACAGAACTGTCAATTTTTCTTTTATTCCATACAAGCAACATGTCAATCAATCCAATGCATTACCGCAATCAGCATTTCACAAGTCTTGTCACCACTGTAACATGTCATGCTAGCACGATCTAGGGTGGCCAGCTGCCATATTCCCAACTTGTATATCCAAACTATTATGAGAAAAATACTTTGGTTTAATATGCCAAAAGCTGCTAGCTATTGTTTCTATAGGCAGCAGAGGTATAACATGAAGTTTAGTAAATATTGCTTTAAAAGTGGCTTCATAAAAGAATATTACTTTTTAAAATCTCCAAACCTATATAATTTTCTAACTGAAAATTTGCATGGAGCACCTCATTGTAAGTTCATACCGGAAAAATTCACGTAAGCAAATAACAATTTGGTTCACAATACAGAAAACAACACTTCAGCTCTACATACTTCCTGCGCCGGCGGTAGCTAATGAACATAAAAACAGACCAAGCACAGTTTGCAGATAAGTTAAAATTAATAGTATACCAGACATAATTTTTAAATTCTAAGTCAAGGAATAAACCATTGAAAGAATAACAGAAGTACCTGAGGCTGCCTCACCAACAGCAGAAGGAGTGTTTGGCATTACCCTAATAAATCGGCTGTTACCAGCCCACTCCTAAGGTAGATAGAATGATTCCGTTAATATATTGAACAAAAAAAAAAACTGAAGATGTCTCAGCCTTTTTATTTTCAATACGATTAAGAACTCAAAAGTTATACATTAAAGAATGACAAAAAAAAAACGAAAAAGAATACTTGTACAGGTAGGAATCAAAGGACTTAGAGCATGGGTATCAACATATAGGAAGAGATAGTGCGCACAAAATATAGTAGCTATAGCATTTCACGTTATGATTAACGTAGAGAATAATAAAACTATTTATGTTAAACAGATTTGATTCTAAAAAGTCATTTCCAGGATTAGGCCTCCCTGGTATTAAAAGCATGCAGTCCAGTAACTATAGTTATTATCAAGAGATGCTGGTCAAAACAAAGTACACCGTGTTCTGGAAATCATAAAACTAGTAACCCCAAATTACTGAAGTGGCCCAATATGTTTTTTTCAAAAATAAAATGATTAAGAAACTTGAATTTTCATTACTATGTTGTCACAAATTTGAAGGGTGAGAACTGGCTAAATTGAGCAATGGCTAAATGTTGTAACTGTGGGTAAATAATTGACTTTGTGTGAGGAGAAAACTGCATTGTCAACATCTCTCAAACTTCAGTATCAGCACTATCATTGTCATCAACAGCATCACAATCTTTCGGGTTGCTGGCACATTCATAAATGGGGATTATGATAATTAGACACTAAGGGACCTTTCAAAAGTTACTAACTGTGATATTTCCTTATAGACAGGAGCACCAAGGGGAGAACTACAAGTGACCTGACTCTGAAATTCAAGAATGAATGCTAAGGTGATAACATTTATTGCCGCATGCTATATTGCTCATTCAGTTCATCAAATTGTTTGTTCTGTTATTACCTTATTACTCCTTTCAATATATAGTGAACCAAACATTGAGGACTTCACATTTCCCCTAAAAATAAAATATAATTCTACTTTCTTTTCTATGTATAAAACTTGGTAAACAGCATCGTGCGCTTATTCATTAGACACTGCAAGGAAAAAAAATGTGGAACAGAAAAATAGAACATTCATCAATGGCATTAGACAAAGAAAAGGGTGGTGCTTGAAGCTCTTTGGGAAAAAAATGCACTCTTTTATAATTGACTTTTACACAAGCAGACCTGAAAATTGGTTCGAATTTCAAAAAAAAAATTACATATGTATGTTAGACTGACGTTAGTCAAGCCCAGCCCTCTAACCTCCCTTTTACCTTCACAAAAGTTAATCCCTACTCTCTGTCATTCTCTAGAGAAAGGCAAAAGGGAGGTGAAAGATGAAAAAAAGTTGCTCAGTGTGGAATGATAAAGGAGTGGAACTAATTTTGTGGGAAGGGAAAGGGAGAGGCTTACCTCCCCCTACAAAATATATATATAGCTCAGCACACACCAATATAAACTTTTGGCTACACTGTGTACAATACTTAAATCAATTAACGCATGAAATATGTTCAGAAGATGACCTTTTCGTAGAAACTGGAAACAACTCACTCAAAATCGAAACAATAAACTGGAAGATAGATGTTCATGAATAAAATAGATAGTGTTTTGGCCAATCCATATAGACTAAAGTCAATTTAGATAAAAAGCAAGAAGAGTGGTAACTGAGAGACCTGCAGATCTTTCAATTTGACCCCAGCAGCAATTGAAACTAGCAGCTTCTTCTTGGAAAGCAGTGGCCTCAACTGCAAAACTACATCTTTAACTGCACAAATGCAAAGGGACAACAACATCATTATCTAGTAAACATCCACAAAATCACCACCTAAAAATTCATTCCCATATCTATAAAATCAAGATACATTTCAATCATACAAGAACCAAGAGCAAATGATTTTTTTTTTAAAACAATTATATTATATATATGTAATATATAAATACAATCTTTGAGAAATTGAGAGATAATGGAAAAGTGTAAATACCAACTTGAGGTTTGACAGAGAAAATGACAATATCACTCTCTTCCACCACCTGTAATCACCATAGAAGAAATGCAACTCAAATTATTCACCACAAAAGATACAGACAGATACACAAAGAAGAAAAGGGTGAGAAGGCCAAACGTCGTCGTTTTTGTGGAGGAGCTCGACGCCGAAGGACTCGAAGGCTTGGCGTCGAATGGGGTTAGCGTGGAACGTAGAGATGCGATTTGGAGGCAGAACGCCCGATCGGACGATGCCTCTGGCGATGCTCTCCGCCATTTTACCTGCTCCGATGAACCCTATCTTGAACGTGTCCGTGGGGATGGGTAACGCCTCCATGGCCAAATGCGACGTCGTATCAGAGTCTGATTCAGTTTGTTTTTGTTTTCTCAAAGTGCCGCAGAAACAGAAGTGAGTGCGGAGGAGAAGTAATCTCAGTCAGCAGCGCGGCAGTGCCGCTTTTATCATGACTGGTTTGTTTGAACATAATTCGGGTCATCTGACCCGAACAAAGGAATTGATGGGTCGGGTTGGATTGCATGACACGTGTCAGACTACGACAAGCTTTGCATCCCCTTGATTTTAGATCAATGACAATTTGGTGCATAACTTTTTAAATCTATATATATATAGTGACAATTTGGTGCATAACTTTTTAAAAGCGCAAAATGTTGAGAATGGTAAAACATTCAAAATATCAGAAAATGATATTGGTTAATACAAACATTAAAAATTGAAATTATTAATTAAATAAGTATAATATGGTAAATTCACACTTTTTTATATTAAAAAAAATTAAAATTAAAAGAAAAATCAGATAATAAATCCTATTATTTTGGAACACAACTACCCATTATCTTTTTTAATTCTAAAATAAATTTAAATTTTTTTTAAAAAAAATATCACAAGCGGAAGAAGAAATTGCGGAGAGAGGCTAGTTTTTATAAAAATAATTATAAAGTTACAAATCTTTACATCATTGGTCCTTCATTACTTCTTTTTTTTTTGGCAGAATGGTCCCTCATTAGTTTAAGCATGACAATTTTGTTTTTGTCAAAATAACATTTGTATTTTTTGACGTAGCACTTGATGAACCCATCTGATTACATAACTGCTAGATTGATGTCATGAGAAAACAAATGAAACCTTTTTTTTATAAAGAAAACCGTAATGTTCTAGATACAAAGATAGATGAAAAATGACCTATTGTGACACTAATATGGACTAAACTCAAAGACTCAATTGCCTCAATTAAGTTCCCTAATTTATTATTAATTTTAATAAGGTTCCAGTTTGTGATTAACATAAAAATAATATTACAATAATTATGGATCCATATCTGAACAGTTTAAAATATGGAAACAACAAACTTTCAAGCCTAAAAATATCCTATACCCCTATATGGCCACATGCACACCAAGTTATACCTAACATAATCTGTTCCAGCCACAGACAAGATTGCGTGCCTAACATTGTCTGTTTCAGCCAGCCACACACAGGTACGTGTTGAGAACATAAAAATCCCAAATTAAGTATTCGAAGCCTTGACTCACAATATATAAAATTTCAAAGTTTTGAGATCAATAGTCTAATTTTAACACGGTATCAGAGCAGAAGATCGAGAGTTATTTTTGTAAAATTTACGCTGAGAGAATTGACAGTCTAAAGTAGAAACCGTTTATTTTACATAGCATTCAAGTACACATGCACACACTGGGACTGGAATCCACTTCAACCCAATGCAGAATAGTAGGAGTCATACCATGAGCAACATAGTACAACATCGGCTGGAATGGCCGGTCTCCTGCATCTGGAGTAACTTCCGATGTCTTTGTCATCAACATAGACAATGCTAGCCTACTACTAGGGCTAATTCACACGTGAAAAGCCAAGTCATTTGCCCATCTCATGACTGCGCTTAGTAGTAGCAACAACCGCATTCATCATGCTTGCACGAAAAGCACCCTTCTCAAGCTCATGAATCCCAGCAATGGTGGTTCCTCCTGGTGAAGCAACTTGGTCTTTGAGCTGACCTGGATGTTTTCCTGTTTTAATGACCATGCCAGCTGCTCCGTAGAACTTTGGCAGAACAAGCGAGACAGAAGGAAAAATTGTAAATCAGAGGCCTAGAATTGTTCATAATCTTAGAACATCACATGAGGCTCAGGTCCTAAATAGTATAATTGTCATAGGCAAAAGCACGGCAAATCATGATGATCATCCAAACTGCTTTGAAAAATGCTATCTCAAAGTTCAATCCACCTCCTTTTTAAAAATATTATGTTCTGATCCCTCTGATATTTGTGCATCTAAAACCTATCAAATGCCTGCCTTATTAACTCAAGAGAAAGAAGCCGGAAGTGGCTGCCTTCGTTTATTATGGAATCACCTCTACAAATTAAATGCTTGCTCAATTACTCATGTAAAACCATAAACTTAGAAACGTTCCATTATGACATTTTAAACTGTACATGTGTTATCTAAAGAATGAAATAGAAGCAATTCTTTGCTAAAAGCCACTTTCTAAATAGACCATGAAAAATCTGTATGTATGTATGTATAACCCCTCACTAGAAGGTATGTTCTGTGAATCCAGAGTAGGAGTCTGAGCTTTTTAGCCAATGGAATCTAGTAAAGAATTTGTAGCCACTTATTCTTCTTTTCTTCCTGGGGTATTGTTGTTGTTTTGAGTATAACAAAACTAAAAGCAAAAGCATGATAGAAACTATTTAAGGCCTTGAATTGTTTTCAGAAGCATATATCCAGTACCCTCCATAGACAAATCTTGGAGAAAGATAAGGGAGTGTCAAGATATATATGGTTATAACTTTTAATACACCATTAGATTCTTATGACATATATTACAGTTTCCACTTACAGCTTGGGCAGCAAGACTCAAAGCAATTTCTCGGGGTAAGCCTGCCGCTACACCTCCATCAGCCATAGCTTCTATTGCTATATATACAAATGCCGGACCAGAACCGCTGCAAAATTATCCAAACAAAAAGCCACTAACTTTGGTGAACTGTTATTGATGTATGTCTCTACCCATTCAATTATGCATTTGCTTCTTTGAAAATAGAAAGAGATGCGTATTGATGAAGACATCTTTGTCAAACCCATTAGGGTTTACAAATGAAAGAGATGGAAGATGGAATTATTAATTAGTTTCCTAATTTATTTGTTAGTTCCTAGATTCTCTAAGTTTTCCAGATTTCATTAGGATTTTTAGTTTTTCCAGATTTCAGTAGGATTTCTAAGTTTCCTATTTTATTTAGATTAGGATTTCTTTCCTAGAATAAGTTTAATTTTCCTTTTCACTCTAGGGTTAGATTATTATAAATAACCCTCTCATGTAATTCATTATGGAGTTGAGTTGTTGAGATATTAAGAAAAGTTTATTTTCCAGAGATTAGAGACTACTTGGTGTGAAGCCAAACCCCTGGAGTGATTCCAGACCTATCCCTTTTGTTCTAATTTCTGTTTTCCATTGTTTTCGCTTCTGCTAAACTACCTAAATACTCAATTCACCCATATCCTACATCACGTATGCGAGAGGACACACATCTATAGAGTCTAGTATTCCATAAAGTGCCCAGAGGAATAAAAAGATGAGCTTGTCAAATATACCTTTAGATATTTGTTTACAGATGTACATATATATGCACACAGAATGATGTGTAAGTGCAAGAGCATGTGCATTTCCAAACTCTAATGATATAAATAAGCAGTAACCAGATACTTCCTAGTGTACAAGTGTGATTATGTTTTATCTTTTGATTTAGAACAGGAATGATACAGCAGCAGCAACAATATGCTGCTCAGTTTACATGAGTGATTATGTTTATCTTTTGATGATAGCAAAGAGATGTACGTACCCGACAGCACCAGCAGCATCAGACAATTTCTCGTCCATTTTCCATACCTTGCCAACAGCTTCAAATAGATGTGCTATTAGCTCTCCATCGTTTTCTGTTGCTGCTTCTCCCAAGTGCATAACTGTTTAATAAAGTATATTAGCTCTCCATCATTGTCAAACATAGGATTGGATTAGTGTTATTCTCTCCAATCAAATGTAATCCAATGCAATCCAATCTTAACTCATAATCCAATCCAATCCCAGTCACCAAACATGGCCAAACATCAATGAAGTTAAATAATTCAGATGTAGAAAGCATTCCTTTCAGTATAACATAATAAATGTGTGAACAAGGAATTAGTTGTTACCTGTAGCTGCCTCACCAATGACAGAAGCAGTAGTAGCGATTACTCTAACAAATCGACCATGACCGGCCCATTCCTGGATAGAAGCTTTGAACAAATAAGTATTAAAAATGTGAAAGTTCAAAAATTTGACTGTAAATTACTAATCTTAGAAAACTTTTACAAAATGGTCTAAGCTGTTTCTCAATTTGATAGTAAACATTACTGATTATTATGGCATGCAAATAGCAATTTATCCTGATCCATTCTTTTTTATGTATGAAAACCAACTCTTAACCTTCATATGATGGATAAAATGCACATGTTTTCCAATTTTAAGTTGCTACAAGATATTCCATAAAACCTGTTTAGCAATTGGCAAAGTAGTAGACAGACCACATTGTGATTGATGATAAAATCGACACAGAGTCAACTGGGAAGATGAACTTTAAGGGGACCGGGACCGGAGTGTCTAACATTATTGCAAGATTCTATTAATAAGCACTTATGCAATTCAAGTCGTCAATGACTGGCTATAGAGTGTCATCTATACAAACCTGTAGAGCTTGCAATTTATGTCCCACAGCAAGTGACAGTAGAAGTTTATTTTGTGAAAGTAGTGGCCGTAAGTCCAAGATTACTTCCTTAACTGCAAATCCAACAATCCCATTTATAATAAAAAAGATAAAACTTAACAAGGATTATCAGTGATCAACAGAGCGTTAATAAGAATGCATCTCAAATTATTTCAGAAGAGTAAGAGGCTAAGAGCATTAGTTGGCAGAGATGAGTGCCATGTTTCATATTCAAATATGGACGGGAAAAGAAAACCAAGCGAAAGAAGGCGTACGTATTTGAGGTTTCACTGCGAAAATGATTACATCACACTCTTCAACTACCTGTCTCAATGACACGGAAGCAATACAAAAACTAATTAAATCCAAGTCAGCAAGAAGGGAGCAACAAGGCCAGCAACCAAGAAATAGACCCAATTAATAATGACTTTGAGTGTGACCATAAAGAGAGATGTACCTGATGATTTTTCTGGAAAACCTTAATCCCAATGGATGTAAAATCCACCCTGCTTTCTGGGTTCCGGTGTGCCGTGAAAATTCTTGAAGCTGGTAGTATCCCCTTCTTGACCAATCCGGTTGCAACACTTGATGCCAAATTACCAGCGCCAATGAACCCCAGCTTGAAGGCTTCCTTGTCAATTGGGTTGACTTCCGATAGTGGTGACACTTCCTCACCTGCCATTTGGTTGGCTCTGTACCCAAACTGAATGCTCCCTCAGCAGCACCTGATCAGAGTAGGAAATAGAAAGAGGTTGATGCAGTTGCAGTAAGGTGGTTGGTGTTTTTGATTCAGACCAAGACCCAGTAGAATGACTTAGGGGTCTCTGTCACGGTTATGATAGGCAAGGTAAAGCAGTCAAGGTCGGAAACTCAAGCCAAAAAGAAGATGCCATAGTTTTTTTCTTTTTTTTTTTTGTTGTTTTTTGGTCATATGGAAGACATAGTTGTACACTTGTAATTGCGAGGGGCAATGATACTATTGTTGAAATATAAAAAAATTTCATGGATAGCAGATTAATTTGGATCATAATCCAAGTAGGCCCATAATCATTTTGGCCTGTAACAAGTCAATTCTAAATTTTGAGGCCCAAAATCAAATCAGTAAAAGGCAAAGCAAAAATAAAAGAGTGTTGTTAAACGAACCATAAAATTAATCGAATACACCCTATTACCAAATTATTTATCAATTACTAATTTACCCTAATATAAAATGACAAAAAAGATATACTGAATATTGAAACAAAAGTAATTTTAATAAGACACCCTACTTAACATATTAAATCCTAATCAAATTAGAATTTCATAATTTGACACATTGAAGCTACCGAACATAACCCTGCCAAAAAGCTATGGTTTTTTTTGGGTACAAGGATAAATCCTCCCCAAACTCTGCACCCTCAAGCAACCCCGAAGTTGGTGTACACCCTTGCCAAAAAGTCATGTATATATTGTGTTAAACAGAATAAGGCAGATGAGGCGAGGGCCATCTTAGATAAAATTTGTCATGCCGAAGAGGTTGAGGCCGAAATGAAAGCCTTGCATGAATCTGTCCAAGCTGAAAAGGCTGAGGAAGGAGATGCTGGGGATGGCATGATAACAAAAGTAAAGGGTGTTCTAGCAACCCCGTGGTTCAAAGAGGATTGTATGCATGCATTACTGTTCAAGTGGCTTAGCAATTTGTGGGTATTAATATAGTTTTGTATTACAGCCCAACAATCGTTCAGTTTGCTGGATTTGTATCGAACCAGACGGCTTTAGCACTCTCTCTTGTCACTTCTGGCCTCAACGTGGTTGGCACGATATCTTCCAACTGTATTTTCCAACACTGAGGGTCGAGTTCAGCCTGTCAATCATACAAATAGAAGTCAATATGACAATCAAGTATACTAGCAAGCAAACATTTTCAATTTTAATGTCTGCATTGTACTTAGTATTAGGGTGTTGTGTGATAAAGTGTATTATGGTGTATCATTGGTATTTTTGGTAGTTAAATAGGGTGTATTTAGTTAATTTTACTTTTGATTTAATTATTAGGGTGTACTTATATTATAGGGTGTACTCAGTTAATTTTAGAGTTCGTTTAACAGCACCCAAAATAAAATAAAAGCTTAAATGTTAAAATGGTCTATGTGCTTTACTCTTTACTCTGTTGGCTAATTTAGTCCCTGTGTTTTTAACCTAGTTCAAAGTAACATAATAATGGAATGGTTAGAATTGTTTTTTGAAAATTTCATAAACTAGTTCAAAACATTTGAATGGTTAGAATTGGCTCAAAATTGAAAACTCATACCTAAAGCTCGAAATATTATTATATGCGCTAATCCTTAGATGTTATTATCCTTTATGGAATAACTTGTCAATGTACATTTGGTCATTAGATTATATTTAGTTCAACATGAAATTAGTAATTGTATGTAGTCTAAACTTGAAACCCCAATATATATCGGAATTGAATTTTTGGTATCTCAAGATAAATTCCAATTCCAATTTCATAATTTTCAAATTTAAGAACTTTTGGATGTCCAAATTGATTTTGAGTTGCTAAAATTGGAATTTTTTTGTATTAAAATCGGTTGAAATTGTATTTTTCAATCCAACTTGCAATCTTAAAAGGAACCGTGCAAGAATTGAAAGATTCTATTATTAGGACACATATTATCTCACAATATTTTAATGATTTAGTAGAGAAAGTTTGTTTGCTGGAATGCAAATTATTTGTCCTCTTAACTTAGATGGTGTACCTTCTCAGATTCGATTCAACCTATGATACTATTTTTTTTTATTTAAAGTAATAATGAACTAGGTGACACAACTAGATATGGAACTCATATATACCAAATATATATCATCATTGTCATTCATATAAATTAAACATGAGACGTTCGCTAACTAAGTGAAGACAAGTAATACTAAAGGCTAGGTATGATTGGCTTTTTCTTTAATACAGTTTGGTGGACATAATAAACTACCGTAGAGAAACCACATTTATAGACCACCTTTATGTACTACCACCTCTCTAATAGAGATGAAACGCACCAAAATATTGAGTTTCACATCTATTAGATATGTAAATTTGGTCTTCCTAACCTTTTCCGTAAACTAATAAAGAGATGATGAAACTTTCACTTGCAATGATTAATGTTTACAACTAAACACAGTACATAAAAATAAAGAAAAAAATTGAACACTTGTTGCTTCTATTTCGGGTCGAAAAGTTCGAATTGGATTTGAAAAAAGAGAATACAAAAATCCCAACAGTATTGTGTGTTGTGCAAGCATAAAAACATCAAAGTAGTTTTACTTTTTGCTGTGAAGTTGCCAAATTGAAGTGTTCCACCTCCCACAATTAGACCAATTTTATTTACACCTTCCCCTAATATCACCCAAGTGAATCAAGTTGGTTCTGAACTTCTGATTGGTCAGTCAGTCAAAGTGTGGTCCCTTAGCTTTATATAAATTTGATAGCGTCACAACATAGAAATTATATTACACAACAAGAAGTCTTGGCTATAAACAAAAACTCAATAGAGAGATATGGCGAATCTGTTCATCAAACAAGCAAAGCAATATGCGAAGGCTCGGCCAGATTACCCAGAAAAGCTATTTGAATACATAGCCTCCAAGACCAATTGCCACGACGTCGCATGGGACGTCGGCACGGGTACCGGCCAGGCTGCCCGATCCGTAAGTTTCTCTTATATTTTCCTAAATTTTTCTTTCATTCCTTATGAAGTTTCTATTAATTTCTGTTAGGGACTCACCATATTCCTGAGGAATCAATCCTAGTTAAAGCAAATTAAGACAGAATTTCGTTGTAATGCCTAGGTTACATCCTGTATATATATATATCATGTAATTGTAAACAGATAATATCAACGAGAATCCTTTTCTACATGGTATCTAGAGCCTAATATTTTTTTCCTACTCGATCTCTTGTTCTCTATGGCTTCTTCCAATGACTCCTCCTCCTCTTCCTCTCTTACTCCCTCTCTTCCTCCCAATATCCCTCTCTTCCTCCCAATATCTCTGGCCTTGGTTCTTCCAAACTTTCTGAAACCAATTACTTGTTATGGGAAAGTCAAGTGAAGCCGTTTCTTATTGGTCAGAGTTGGTGGCGATTACTTGTTATGGGAAAGTCAGGTCAAGTCGTTTTCGTGGAGGTGGGGGCGATGGCACAAGCTAGTGGGCTCGCCCATATGATAAGATAAGATGTGTGTTTGGGCCTGAGTCCGTATTGAATATTTCGAAATTGTTAAACATTTTGAGTGACCCTTGCACTTCAAAACTGTCTTTAGACACCCATGACATCAAATTATTTTGGTATTTTGACAAAACCCCTAAGATAAATTATTTCTATCCTCTTGAAATTTTTTTGGTATTTTGACAGAACTCCTAAGATAAATTACACAAACACGTCTAAGGTTTCAAATTGATTTCACACAACCTGTTCCTTTAATCAATGATTGAGCCTTGCGGGTTAACAATTTCGGAGTTTTAACAATTTCGGAGTTTTTTGAAAACACCGAAAAAACCTTCAAAGATGCAAGTGTTAATAACTAAGAAGTACCAACCTAAATAATAAAACATCCATTTAAAAATATAAGAAATTAAAAGGACTTAAACATCCAAATAATTGGTCATTTCCATTAGTATATATTTGGATATCCATATAGAATTTTATGATTTAAGAATCAAATATGGTTCTTTAAACATTGCTATTTTATTATTTCTTAAATCAAACCATAGATATCCTTTCCAAAGTACATTCATTCAACTAATTAAATTTCAGCTAGCTGGGATCTACAAGAATGTCATAGCCACAGATACAAGCCAAAAACAACTTGAGTTTGCAACCAAGCTGCCCAACATTCGCTACGAGCATACCCCTGCAGTTATGTCTATAGCTGAGGTTGAACAAAAATTGGCACCAAAATCAAGCATAGATTTGGTGATCGTTGCTCAGGCCCTACATTGGTTTGACCTCCCTACTTTCTACCAACAAGTGAAATGGGTGCTGAAAAAACCCAGCGGTGTCATTGCTGCATGGTGCTATACAATTCCTCGGGTTAACAATGTCGTAGACACCGTTTTTGATCGATTCTATACCGTTGATGTCGACCCTTATTGGGATCCAGCGCGTAAATTGGTGGACGACAAGTATAGGAGCATCGATTTTCCATTTGAGCCGGTGGATGGAGAAGAGAACACAGGGCCCTTTGAGTTTATGACAGAGAGGTTGATGGACTTGGATGGTTTTTTTACATACATAAGGTCATGGTCTGCATATCAGACAGCAAAGGAGAAGGGTGTTGAGCTTTTGAGGGATGATGTGATTGCGGCATTTAGGGAAGCTTGGAATGATGCTGGAGATGGCAACAAGGCTGTGAAGTTTCCTGTCAATTTGAGGATTGGAAGAGTGGGGAATTAATTAATGCTGGCATCATTTTTGAAAAGCCTTGAAGATTGACAAGTACTGTAACTTTCATATAATAATTTGTGATGCATGCACATGGTTGGAGAATAATGTGATATTCTTCCTAAACAAGAGTATCACTTGGTTTTAGAGTACATTTGCCTCAATGCCATCTCAATTAGTCAAGAAAAGCTGTTGTATTTGCTTTGATGTAGGCCAAATGATAGATGAGTTTGGTCTTAACTTCTTATCATGTATGAAAATCCTCAAACTAAACACAAAAGGATTGAATAATTGTGGATGACATTATATTTCTCCAAGAAGAGGATATATATATAAGTACAAGTTGACTTTTCCTACAAATGAAAGTAATTAACTAATTACAAGGAATCCTAACTAGGTAACTATTCTAATTAGGTAACGCGAATTACACAAGGAAATCAGGGATCACGGGATCCCTGAATTATGGCTCACGCCAACACTTCCCCCTCAAGTTGGTGCATAGATATCTCATATGCCCAACTTGTCAAGTGAGTCATGAAAAACCTTTACTGACATCGCATGTGTTAAGACATCTATCAGCTGTTCTTTTGACTTTACAAATGGTATATCGATTAGCTTATCTACCACATTCTCCTTGATATAATGCTTATCCACTTCAACATGCTTAGTTCTATCACGTTGAACTGGATTATTTGCTATCTCTATCGCAGCTGGGTTGTCACAGTAAACCTCCATGACTTTCTTTGGTGGAAAACCAATTTCGAACAGCAGTATCCTTAGCCAAAGAAACTCACAAACTCACTGTACTATGCCCCTGTATTCAACCTCAGTTGAAGATCGAGCCACTACATTCTTCTTCTTACTTCGCCATGTAACCAAATTACCACTAATGAAAGTGAAGTAACCTAATGTAGAACATCTATCTGTTATATTGCCTACCCAATCTGCATCTGTATAACCTTTGACATCCAAATGTCCCAGTTTTTTGCATATCAAGTCTCGGCCTGGAGCTTTCTTCGAATAACTAAGAATTCTCATAAGTGCCGCTCAGTGATCCTCACTAGGAGAATGTATGAACTGGCTAACAACACTAACTACATATGCGATATCTGGTCTAGTGTGCGAAAGATAAATTAGTCTTCCCACTAACCTCTGATATCTCTCCTTGTTGGTTGGCACTTGATTAGGGTAGATTGCTAGGTGATGACTATGCATAATAGGGGTTTCGGCTAGTGCACACCTTAACATACCAGTTTCTGTCAATAGGTCTAGAACATACTTCCTTTGAGAAAGACAAATATTAGTAGCGAACGAGTTACTTCGATTCTCAAAAAATACTTCAAAGCCCCCAAGTCCTTCATCTCAAACTATGAGGCTAAGTACTTTTGTAATTTACCCATTTCAACAACATCATCACCAGTACCTACCATATCATCGATATAGATTATCAGCAAAGTAATCTTACCATCCATATGTTTGATAAATAGGGTATGATCCGAGTTATCTTGATGATATCCATACTTCTTCATTGCTTCAATGAACCGTCCAAATCATGCTCGAGGAGACTGCTTCAATCCATAAAGGGCCTTTCGAAGCCTACACACATTCCCACTGTTATTAGACAACCCATAGCCAGGTGGCATGTCCATGTACATGTCTTCTTCTAGATCTCCATGCAGAAATGCATTCTTCACATCGAATTGCTTGATAGGTCAATCTAAATTAGCTGCTAAGGACAATAGAACTCGCACCGTATTCATTTTTGCCACCGGTGCAAAAGTATTTTGATAATCAACTTCATACGTCTACTTATACCCTTTGACCACAAGTCTTGCTTTATATCTATCTATTGTGCCATCAGCTTTGTGCTTAACTGTGTACACCCATCGACATCCAACAAGTTTCTTTCCTTCAGGTTGCGGAACTATCTCTCAAATTTCATTCTTCTGTAAGGCCTTCATATCCACATTCATTGCTTCCACCCATTTTGGGTCTTACAAAGCTTCTTCCAATGTATTAGGAATTTTAATTCCTTCCATCTAACTGACAAATGCTTTAGATTGAGGAGACAATCTGTGTGTGGAGACATAATCAACAATGACATATTTCACATTGCTTTCTAGTGAGAATCTATCTAGAGTGGTATTCCCATGTTTGCTTGAGCAGGTAATTTTGTTCACAATTTCAACAATATTTTGAGAAGCACTAGGATCCGAAAGACTTACCTCAGGGATGTTCAGTGGAGCATGAGTAGGTATGTTAGAGAGAAGGGGGTTGCTGCTGTCCAATTCGGGATCTCTGATGTCCACTTCGGCTCTGCTCGGCTGGACTGGTCGGCATCTTGCTTGCAGCAATTGCTTGGCTCGACTCTGCTCAGCTGAGCGGCTCGAGTTCCAGCGCACTATTTTGTGATTCTTTCCCTCGTATTTCTATCTCAAACCAATTATGTCATTTCTTTATTGTATTTTCCATGAGGGACATGATTGGGCACGTCTGACAGAAAAAACATCTCATTCTCCACAAACGTAACATCCATTGTAACATAAAAGTGGCGACTGAAGGGATGGTAACATTGGCAACCCTTTTATTGAGGTGCAAAACCCACAAAGATACAACGGAGGGCATACGGATCCAGCTTGGTCCAATGAGATTTATTGAGATGGACATACGCCACACAACCAAAAATGCGCAGAGTGAGGTTAAGATGGGAACAAATAGGAACATGAGCAGCCAATGTCTGGAGTGGTGTTTTAAAACACAAAACACATGAAGGCATACGATTAAGAAGGTAGATAGCATACTGAATAGTTGCGGTCCAAAAGGTTTGGGGAGCACGCCCCCCAATAAGAAGAGCTCGGGCAATCTCAAGAATATGGTGATTTTTGCGTTCAGCCACCCCATTCTATTTTGGAGTCTACGGACACGTAGTTTCATGAAAATTGCCTTTTTCTGTGAAAAAGTCTGCGAGTGTGTGGTTAACAAATTCCCCTCCTTCATTTGAACAAACAACTTTAATCGAACAAAAATATTGAGTTTGAATCATTTGGTAAAAATTCTTGAATAAAGAACGAACTTTACTTTTATGCTTCATAACATAAAACCAAGTTAACCGAGTACAATCATCAATGAGTATCGTTAACCACCAAACATCAAAGACAGTAGTAAATATCTGAATGGATTAAATAAAAAGGAGATGTGCTTTTATTCAAACTAGGTGGATAAAAAGTTCAATGACTTCTTGCAAGAATACAGGTCTCGCACTAAAAATCAGAAATTTTTACTCCACAAAATAGACATGGAATAAAAATTGCAAATAACTAAAGGAAACATGACCCAACCGCCAATCCCATAACCAAATCTTCTTATGCTTCTCACTGACAACGCCCCGAACCTGATGAACACAACCTGATGCAATGTCATCCACATAGTAAAGTCCCATATCTTAGTACCACGCCCAATGATCTCCCTAGTCTAAACATCCTGAAGCAAAAAAAAAAAGGAAGAAAACATGAGCACGCAACAATCTAACTGTTCGGTAACTTTCCAAACAAATAATAAATTATGAGACAAAGAAGGAACAAGCAAAGTTTTATGTAAAGAAAGGGTAGGAGTATGAGTGATGGAACCAACCCCAATGATTGAGTTAGATTCCCCGTTGGCAGTAACCACACTTGTTTTGGTTGGTACAGTCATATAATGAAAAATGATTTATCATATGTCATATGATCAGTAGCACCAGAATCGATAAATCAACCTATATCTCATTGGTTAGAAACCACCAAAGCTTTTCCCTACTTACCTTCACAGTCAGCAGGTTCTGGAAGGGATAACTAAGAGAGAACAGTAAGAGAATCATCACCTAAAGGAGCTGCCGTGGGCGAGGTTGTGACACTTGAGGTAGTGCTGGCGGCGGCTGACAGGACCCGCCCCAAATTCCCCTTTGGAATCCGTGACAAACCCTGCTACCCGTCTGACATCCACCTGATGTTGGGCCCACTTTACTAAGAAGCCCCTTAAGCCCTAATTTAAACTTGAAGACAATTCGACTCCTACCGAAATTTCGGCAAAGTCTCCCCTACAATTGGAATATTCCCCAATTTACAGTACTTGCAAACAAGCACTAGAACAAACCCAACTTCCAGCATGCACAAGGTAAATGCACACACAACAGTTAAGACTATTTCAATGGGCTTCAGGCTTTGTACCCCGAACTTAACAACGAGCAGCTAAGAGCAACTAAACATGTCACGCCCCAAAATTGAGACACGTGATAGCGGCACGTATCTTGAGGATCCCAAAAATATAACACCTAAATCTGAGAGTTATACTCCCAAGATTCCCAAAATACGATAAGCCTTTTGTATTAAATAAAACGGGTTGGATCAGAGTTATATATAACAGCGGAAACTGAATAAAACATTATACAAACTTTATTGATGAAATTCTAATCCCAGAGGTTAAGGAAGAGTACGAGTAACCTCTTACGTTATTTTACAAACCATAAAGATTCAAATACACACCAACCATCCAGAATTTATATAGAGGAATGAAATCAACAATAAACATCCTCAACTCTTAGGAAAGGAAATCACGACAATTCCCTTAATAAAAAGGACTATCATCAAGGAATAAAACAATCTGCCGCAAACTACAGAGAGGTACCGGCATCTTCTTGATTTTTCTTCTAGCTGATCTCTTCGAGTTGAATTTTCAACTCTGATATCTCAATTCAACTTGAATCCTCAAACCACTCTTGCTTTTCTTTTCTTTTCTTTTGTTGTTTGTGTAAGCAAACAAAACCATCTTCAAAAGAAAACAAACGTGGCTTTTGTTGTTGACTTTTCCATCTTCAACTATTTTTTTTGTCAGTTCACACACCAAAGTCACTCTTCTTTTACTTTGATTGCTTGCTATGACAGGACCTGACCCGGATTCCACCCGGAACTCGTGCCGGATCCTGCTGGTTTGCCCGACATCAACCCATGTCGGGCCCATAAACTAAACAAGTTCCCTCTTCCCGAAATTTACAAAGAAAGGGGCCAAGACTTCTGCAGAAAATCGGGCAAAGTCTCCCCTGAAACATGGACTATCCCAAAAATTAACAACCTTCCGGAAACAAACAGAATATACAACCTTAGCGCCAGCATGCATACACAAATACATAACAGGCATTCGGCCATTCAAATTCAACCCTAACGGGCGATAACAGAGCAACTCTAAGAATATGTTAATTCAAGCAACAGAATTCAAAGTCAAAGACAAGGGACAACAAGTCCTACAATTCAGTCGAAGCTCGGGAAGAGAAGCACTCGGCCGAATAGTGTCGAAGCAACGACTATGGCCTGGGGGGTGCAAAACAGAAAGAGTGTGAGTGGACAAAAACAAAGTTTTCAGTTCAAATCAACGTACTAACCCCACCATTTCAAAACAATGCAAACCATGCATATGAAATCATTTATATACTCACTTGAAATACGTCTTCCCAAACTTCCCCACTCTCACATAACCACGTGCTCACCAGCACGACAAGCGAGGAAAGATCCTCACTAAAAGAAATATGAATACGGAAGTACTAACACACGTGTATAGGTATAGTATAACCTCAACACCAAACACAAGTACCAAGGGAAAACAATCCAACATGGGATCATTTGACTGGACACAGGTATAGCCTCCTCGAGATCCTGTGCCCACGGTTGAGCCGTCCAAATGGGACTAAACTCACAGGTCTATATGGTAGAAACTTCCAAACCATACCTCTGAAACATGTCCTATGCGCGCAGACTACCCCATTAAGGGTCTACAGCTACACCCCGTTAAGGCATGCACCGGATCGAACCATAATCAAGTAACTGTATCATATCAATCGCCACGCGATAATCAATATAAGAATAGGGGAGGTACATAACAAGGTGCCAACCACACTCTAATCAATCGCCACGCGATAATCAATATATATAATATTCAACCACAATGTATCCAACCCCAAACATCACACAACTGGACATATACAAGTCCGTTAATCAAGTATCCAATATATATACTCAAAATCAGGACATCACCGTCCAAACATATATTTCCATAATCAAAATAATCACAAGCGTCAAATGACCGCATAACAGACCATAATAAAAATGAAACGTCATATTCATTTAAAACCATATCCAAAACCATATTCCAATCTAAATCAAAACATAATAATATTCACTTTATAAATAAGATTCTTAAAAACCCAACCGAAAGTCCAATCCCGTATACATATACGTACGGACGTTTAAACGTCCCCAAAACTCCATATTCAAAATATATAGTCAAAGTAGACATATATATAATAACCCATTTATACATAGATATCTGGACGTCCCAAGACGTCCGTAACTCAAACCCAAAGTATATGTATAGTACACACAACGGTTCTTAAAATATAGCTCAATTATATAAATATAATATAATATAACAATTCTTTAATTATAATATCCAATGAAAACCATTAAATTTCCATTTATGTACAAAAATCCATTAAAACCATGCTTTAAATAATATAACGATCCCAAGCTAAAAATAGCTTAAATAATTAATCCAATTCCAATACGAAAACCACCGGGCGTTCACCACGTCCCGTTCAATACCCAAAGGTATAAATAATGATAAAATATAGCCATTAGGGCCCCACATACAAATCCGGAACCCAAATCAAGCATTAAACTCAAATGCTAGTTCTTTTAGTATTTTTCAACCCAAGTCAAACAAGAATTAAACCGTTATCAAATTCAAGATTTAAAACCATTATTAAATCTCATTTCATGCAATTCATTGAAATCATGTTCGTTTGAAAACAAAGTCCACTCACCATTGGTCCTACGCTGCACAACCCTAAGAGGGCCCCGCCCGCTGCGTAGCAAAGTCAAAGTACCTAAAGCGATATATACAAGAATTGGATTAGTACCGTGAACCGAACAAGAACCTCAAACTCAAATCCTACCAAAACCCGACTTAACGTGCACGTACGTCGTACTAAAGATTCTAAGGTCAAACTACCTCTTTTAACCAGTGGGACCGCCCAGGAAGACTCACGGTCAACCGACGGTCAAACACCCCTTTTTGGTCAACTCGAGCCTGCGGAGCCCACAACCTACAAATCGATCCGGACATTCCTAGAAGTCCAAAAAAGTCAACTACATGGCAAGGCGACCTTGGGAGACCCTCGGTCAACCCTGGTCAAACTTGGTCAAACTTTCCCGAATAGGTCAAACCGGGCCCGTGGGTCCCATGACCTCCAAACTTAGATCCGATAGTTCCTAAAGGTTCAACACGGCCTAAACAACATGTCCTGAAAGTTTGGTCTCGATCGGACGGTCGGATTGCTCACGATCGCACGATCGGATGGTTATGGTTTAAATCAAGCTTTAAGTCATTGATCCGGAGCATCCGGGACTCCAAATCACGATCCGTCAATTTCTACACAATCCTAGAAATACGAAGAACAACATAGTGAGAATTGGAACCGATCCAACGGTCCGAACACATCGATCCCGGATAATGCGCAATAGGCGTAAATCCGTTCGACTGTCATACGAACTCAAAATTGGAATCCGAGCACACCTACATGCTCGTGACAACGTAAGGATAATTTAGGAATGAAGTTTGACAGCCCCAAGTGGGCCCACGCAGTGGCACCGGCGCTGGCAGCGCGTTGGGTGCCCAAAGCGATAACCCGTCGTTTTTCAAACTTCAAACCAAGGGCTATCCTTCCACCTTCACATACTAATCGATGATTGTAACACTTTCTTCAACTACGGGAACATCCAATTTGGACAGCAAGTGGCCGGAATCTCCACTCAAAAACCGGCCAAAACTTTGGGTTAAAGAACTGATAACCTACGCTACGAATTGATCAAAACCTATCCAACCATGAGCTAGAGCTCGAAAATTAGTTACGTTTTCATACCTCATACGTCGAATTCCGTCACCGGAGGAGGGAGAACGACGGCTTGAAAATTTGACTGCAATCCGGCGGTTTGGCTGCGTTTTCCGGCGAACGGCGGCGGTTCCAGTGGCGGAACCTGGCTGGGGTTGGAAGAGGACGGCGTCACGGTTCTTTTGGGATTGGTATCACCCCATTTGGTGCCCGGATGAATCGGTGGCCACCAAAAAACCCATCGGTGGTGTTTTAGGAGGGTGGCTGCCCAAGGGAGGGAAAGAGAGAGAAGAAGAAGGGTTGGGGTCGTGGCACTGTACGTGTTCGTTACAACTCAGAATTGAGCATTCCACATATCCACGAACTCGTTTCGACGAGCCAGATGCAATAGCGCAACTCATTTGGCCAAATTCCGTCCCGAAAATAACGTTGACCAATTTGCCCCTTAAATTATTAAATTCCTATTTCTTTCCATTTTTATTATTTTAATTCCTTTTAAATCCTTTTATTTTAATTTTAATTACCCAAATTAATTAACTCAATTATTTAATTTATTTTCTTGTATTTTTAGGTCAAGGACGTTACATGCTAACACAGATACAAAACAATCTCCAAAGTCTGTGTAACGTGGCCTCTAATACCCAATTGTTTGTTTTTGTCGGTTTGCAAATAATGCCAACAAACCTTCACCATCTCCCCCTTTTTACTTTAGCTCAACAGCTTGTCCAACCGATGGCTTCCTTTAAGGCCATGATTTCTCTCTCAATTGGAAGTCAATTCCAAAGAAAAGGCATCTGCCTATTTTTTTCTTCTTCTTTTTGCTGACTGCTTGTTGTTTTATCAGCTCTATCTGCAAAAAAGAAAATAGCACGGCCTTCTTCTTTTTTTGTGTGCTTGTTTTGGGAATTAAAGCCCTCTATTTTTTTTTATTTGTAGGGTAAAGAGGAAAAGGAAGCAATTAGTTCTGGCATAGAGGAAAAGAAAGCAATTTATTCTGGTGTAGAGAGGAAAAGAAGCAGTTTGCTCAGGCAGAGGGGAAAGAAACAAGTACGAAGGATTTTTTATTCAAAGATTTTCCATTATAGGTTTACACCCACGATTTGCGTCCACACGATTTAAGGGTTTACACCCATGGATTTCAGATCCAAATGATTTAAGGGTTTCACACCCACGAATTTGCATCCAAACGCTTTAAAGGTTTCACACCCACGTATTTCGCATCCACACGATTTAAGGGTTTCACACTCACGATTTGAGGGTTTCACACCCACGATTTGCATCGAAATGCTTTAAGGGTTTCACACCCATGGATTTGCATCCACATGATTTAAGGGTTTCACACCCATGGATTTGCATCCAAATGCTTTAAGGGTTTCACACCCATGGATTTGCATCCACATGATTTAAGTGTTTCACACCCATAGATTTGTGGCATATTATGTCTATCACAGAAAAGAAAATAGCCATCATACTATATATACCTGTAGTATTTTTCCTCTTCTCTGTACTGCTGCAATTCACCAGTATTTTTTTTTAATCTCTCGGCTGATCCCTGTTTTCTTTTCTATTGTAGCCTTTTATAAGCCAATAGGATGGATAAGCCTCTCTTGGGTTATCAACGCATTTGAATTTCAAAATAAGTGTTGATAGAGTTCCCCCCATTTTAGGCATGTTATCCCTTTTCTTTTCTTTTTTCAACATTTTGAAATGTAACATATATCCCGAAATAACACATGCTATTATTATTTTTATTTAAGGGATATAATTTAGTTTGATTTTTTTTTTAGTTTCAACAGATGCAACCATGGATGGATGGAGGATGAGGACGAGATGAGTTTTGGGTGGTGGCAAGGATCGGGGTGGCCGGAGAAGCCAGCGGCTTCTCTGGTTCTAAACTAAGAGAGAGAGGAGGGTTTTTGGTTGGGGAAGACGAAGGGGCACAGGGGTTAAGGCACGTGCAAGCCCATTGGCCGATGTGGAAGGGGTTTTTAATTTTTGTTTTTAAATTTCCAATTTTGCCCTTTTTGCGTTAAAATTCCAAATCGAGAGTGCCGCCCGTCTACGAACTCGTTTCGACAGCCGGATGCAATGGCTCAACTCGTTTCGCCAAATTCTTTCTCGAAATTTAATTGACCTTTTTGCCCCTATAAAAAATCAAATAATATTTTAATTTTCAAAAATCTTAATTAGTTCAAATCATTTTATTTTATTTGTTTATTTCAATTTATTTCCTCTTATTTTAATTTATTTAATATATTTTCAATTTTTATTTCCCTATTTTTGGGTCGGGATGTTACATCTGGTGCAGCTCGGGGTTCCGATTTTCACAGAGAGCGACTACCTCCCTCTCTTTATAGCCCGTTTGGGTGTGTCTCTTTATAATAAAATCGCTTTTGCTAGAAATGCTTATAAGCACAAGTGCTTCCTACAAAAGCAGTCCCAAATGAGATAACGGGTCAAAAAAACAAAGTGAACCCAATAAAAATGAAGTGGATCCACATAAAACACAAGAAAAAACTAAGGTAATTTAAAAGTACTAACGTGAGTTAATTGTGGCAACGAAGGAGATTTATTTCATGTGTTAATTAGGTAATTTTTTTCTTAGGGCTCGTTTAAGAGTGATTTTGGAGAGGCCAATAATCACTTTTATGAAGAATCACTTCTCCAAATAATCACTTTATGTGATTTTGTGGAGAAGCACATAGGAGGTGATTCTGCCCATAATCACTTCAAATCACTAAAACCGATTTTTTGAACAAACACGGGAGAGATACTTCTTCCCAGAAGTGATTATGGCCTATTCAGAATCACTCCCAAACAAACCCTTATTGTTTTATATTTAATTTAGTTGACAAATCCTTGTATTAGTAATAGTTATTTTTCTGTATCTGTTTTCTTGTAAATCACCCATGTAAATCTCCATATATTTCTCCTTATATAGAAGAATTCAAGCAAAATAGTTCTTAGCAAGGGATAGTTCAATGTTTTCCCATTTTACCAACATGAACTCACAGAACAACTTCACAAGTAGCCTTGAGTTATATGGCCATCACAAAGTGAAACGACGATGGAATCGAGCATCATTGACTTGTGGCTGAGGATATTTCTCCTTTACAAATGGATGATGTAAGAGCTCTGTAGCAGTGGGGCGATCACGTGGATTAATTTGCAAGCACTTCTGTATGAAATTTCGTGCATCCCTTGGGACAGATTCAGGAATCTCAGGGAGCAATTTCTGATAGATGGTGAATAATGCAGCCTCCTGTCAAAGGGAACATGCATCAGATCTGTCATCATCATCATCTTTCTGCATCAATTACAAATTTACCTAAATAAAAAATGGTACGAACCGGTTCTTGCGAATAGTATGGAACCTTCCCGGTTAACATCTCTAACACAGTGCATCCAAGGCTCCATATATCAGCTTCAATCCCATAACCTTTTTCCTTCGCCCTAACAACCTGCACAAGCATACTCCATGTTACAATCAACAAGTGCAACTTCTCAAACAAAACTTGGCAATAATAATATGCAACTAAGTTTTTCAAAATTTTCAAAGTCTAGCCATGACTTTAAAGAACATCATTGGATCCGTTCAACCTAATACACAAAAATGATATTCAATATAAGAGCCCATATCTTAGACAATGGTAGCAGAATATGATCCTAAAACCTAGAAGAATTCAACTCTCCAAGAAGACTCAACAAAATGTTTTAGTATGAGAAACCCCATAATAACCCTTCCATGTGAAAAATAACATTAAAAGAACTTTAATCGAGAAGAGAGAGAGAGGGAGAGCGCTATAATTTTCATTTTCAGTATGTGTGGGTGATTGTTTCACTTCTGTCTTAGGGAGTTTAATTAGGAGTAAGTAGTATAATGTGGGTGGACTAATTTGCTAGGATGTGTGACCTCTCTAGAAATTAGTAATAATTATTTATTTTGTCTTAATCTTGCACTCAAAGTTATTTAACATTTGTGTTTCATCAGTGTTTGAAGCAACCATAAAATCAATCAGTCTCAAAAAGAGGAACTTTTGAGAACTGGCACTAAGCAGAAGTATATAAGAAAACCTCAGGAGCTGTCCAGTATGGAGACCCCTTGAAAGATCGGATGTTGTTCCCTTCGGTTATCTGGGGAAAAAATTCACTATCATTCTGGATTTTATTGAAGACAACAAACAGAATAGGTTTGGAGGAATGAAAGACGAACCTTTGCCAATCCAAAATCAGCAAGCTTCACGGATCCATTTGCATGCACCAAAATATTTGCGCATTTAATGTCCCTTATTAACAAAAAAAAAAAAAAAGAGATTTGAGAATGGACAGATATGGACATTGTTAACCCACATCCACTTTTCTTTTAGGATGACTCTTAAATGATACGGCTCATTGGTGGTACCAAATAACAAAATGTTCGAAGGAAAATATAGAATCTTCTAATCTAAAATCCTTACAGCCAAAACGATAACTATAGATCATGTGATGACATGAAGTACCTATGAATCACATTTCGGTCATGAAGATACTTCAAACCTTGCAGGATCTGTCTTGTGTATGTAGAGACATCAGAATCTGAGAGACTTCTTCCTGAGCTACGTAATAATGCCAAATAGATATCAGATATGCTTCCCGCGGTTACAAGCTCCAGGAAGATATAAAGCTTTGATTCATCCTGCAAAGATCATTTAGAAAATGTATATAAAAAAACAAAATGGTGCTCACAAACAAGTAGATTTTAGACAAGTACAGGGCCTATATGGAGATCCAACTTAATAACCAAGTAGGCTATGAGAAAATTTATGTTCAACAGGAAACCATAGTGAAGCATCAGAAAAAGCAACAAGAGAATGAATCCTAATTTAATGGTCTAAGTTTTTCACAAGCCAGTATACTATAGTACTGTTTTATACTACAAGTCCAGACACAAGAGCAATAGATCAAATACGACGGATGGCTGCTTCAACATCTTTCAGGTAATATCATGCATTTACATGCCACTAGATGTCATTATAGGATACATTACATTGTTTCTTCATTGTTCTAACAAGAACAATGTTTTCTGAACAGCATGACTAGTAGGATGACTATAGTTATCTTTCGTATAGCCTTTGGGAATTTTTGCTCCTTTTCTTTCTGCATTTTCACATTAAACACCCGTGGCAGTTTTCTTTGCTTCCATTTACGTGCAGTTTTCTTAAGTGTTGATTGCTTGCATTTGAATCTGATTGTGTTGATTTATAATTTAGGGGAAGTAATTTTGGATAGGCCACTAATCATCACTTCTATAGATAATTGATCACTTCTCCATATAATCACTAGTTTTAAGTGATTTTATGGAGAAGCACATGAGAATCACTTAAAACTACTTACGGAGAAACACGTGGGAGGTACTTCTACCCGTAAGTTATTTTGGCCCTCCAATAATGACTCCCAAATGAGCCCTTAATTAAACAACAACTGATTCTTATTACACACTTTGTCTAGTTGCTGGCAATGCGGGGAGTGCTAGGTTGACGCATCCTTTGGTTTGAAGGTTGTCATGAGTGTGAGTTAATATGAATTATATTTGATCTAATTGAGTGTACCTTGCTTGATTGTTTTCTTGTTTGTTCTTGTGGTATCAGTATATACTGACTAGCCATCCATATCATAACTCTGTTTGTGAGTTTTGAGTTTTGAGTGTTTTTGAGTCATTTGGGGAACCAGTTTCACTGGAGACACAAACCAAACAACTTCCAAAAGCATAACCAGATGTTGTTGAGAATGTTTTGGATGTCAAAGAGGTGAAATCAAGGTGGGGCAACCAGTATATAGGCGTAGTGGTTGGGTACACACACTAGTGATAGTACATATGGACCGCTCAATGACTTGAAGAGAATTGATCCAGAGATATATTTTGAAGTTTTCAAGGCGTTCTCACTGGAGTAGAGTTCTTGCAAAGCTAAAATGGCCCACGAGCGCTCTAGTTATAACTAAGAACTACTAAAGATTTATGAAGTTGTCCCAGTAGGGCTAGGATTTATTAATAGCTAAGAACTAGGAAAGCCAGGGCTACATTATTCTAGTATAAATCGCCTATTAAGAGATTTATCCATGTTTATCTATATAATTCCGCAATTCAGATTTAATAGTTTCCCTTGGGATTCTTTCCCTAGAACTAGAACTCAATTATCTTCATTCCTACTTCGAGTCTATTGTTTTATCTCCCTATTCTTTGTTGTCATTGCTGGGAGTTGTTTCCTACTGAGTAAAATCTTCTGTTATGCACCCAATGAGACGTCTTGTAATTTCAACACTTTGAGAAAATCTCATTTCCACTCAATTTTCTTCTGCTTTGATTATATTTATTGACATTGATTGTTTTAGGGTGCAGAATCATCATTTAGACCTTATAATTTAGGTTTCAAGTCTCGGACTGAACATATATAGGGTGAGTGTTACTTACTTTGGTAGATAAGTGTGTATCACTTAAACAACTCTTATGGTGTACAAATTCAAGCTCAAAAGCAACAACAGAATATTGTACCTTATCTGTGCCATAATATCGAACTATGTTCTGGTGTCGAAACTTACTCAGAAGTGCGATCTCCTGGAATATGGGAAAGAAAACCAAGAATGAGAAGAAATATGCAAGAAACAGTGATCAATGCAGACCCCTACTCATATGAAGGAAGCTCTAACTCATCATCACAGCCATTCAGTCAGATCTTGACTGAGGCCGTTGATCATGATCTTGAGTGAATGGCTGTGATGATGAGTTAGAGCTTACCCATCATATACAATTACTGAATCAGCTACTTAATAGCTGAGTAGATGAGACATGCAAAATCACGACAAATGACCAGGACGCAACACAAGCCCTCTGTCACGTGTCACCTGTTCAAGTTGCTCAGTTCCCCGATCACTTAAGGAAACTTCCTTAGCAGCAAAGAAGGATCCGCCTCTGCAGAGAAACATGAATTCACAATCAAGAAAGCTGTGTCAGATACTGTTGTTTTAGCACAGTGATGAAATATCAGATACTGATGCGGGAACGATAAGATATATAGAAATAGAAATAGAAATAGAAATAGAAATAGAATCACTTTCTTAATAAGATTTTTACGTGAGTGAGTGCAGGGCCGGCCCTGACTTAATTATTACGAATCGGAATGAAGACAACATGAGATTTTGAGTACGGTTTTTCTTAGGTTAGTATTTTGGGATTTATCATAAAAATATGAGGGTATTATAAGATTGAATGGCCGCCGATTAAAAGCAATCACAATACCATCGCCATTGAATTCCACAGTTGAGGTGTGATTGTCGATTTTATGCGGGTCCACTCTTTTGTGATACCCAAAGTGCTAGTAAACACTGAAACGATATATATATAGTCCCTCACAATACCATCGCCATTGAATCCCACAACTGATGTGTGACTGTCGATTTTATGCGGGTCCACTCTTTTTGTGATACCCAAAGTGCTAGTAAACACTGGAACGATATAGTCCCTCACAATACCATCGCCATTGAATCCCACAGCTGAGGTGTGATTGTCGATTTTATGCGGGTCCACTCTTTTGTGATACCCAAAGTGCTAGTAAACACTCGAACGATATATATATATATTCCCTCTTCTATTAAGGGATATCTCAAATAATTTTATTTGGGGGACGCCCTTTAGGGTACCCTACAAATTTTTTAATTTAAAATCTCTTGTTGTACATTCATTTGCCTCCATGACTCTATTGACAATCCTGATGAACACTTTTAAATTATGTCTACTTAGCACAACTGTATAGTGTCCTAAAATACTAACAACATAAACACAAAACATCTATGATGCCTATTGGCGATTAGTAATTTATGAAATGACAAAAATTAAAGGTTAAATTTACTTCAACCGAGCTAGAAGAAGATATGTCAAAAATAGCATATCAAAAAGCTTTATGTCAAATATTATTTTAATATTGGCAAAATTCTCTGAAAAAATTTCAGAGAATCTGATGATCAAAACGTAAGGAATGAGATAGATATATACACAGGTAACATGAATTGTATTTGGCATGTCATGTCACGTGACACATGGAGGAAACCGTATATATCAAGAATATATTACCACCCGAAGGAAATATTTTGACAATCCGATCTGACACCTGAACTTCACTTTCGATGTAAATCTACCACTTCCATCCACATTTCCTTTAAATATTTCCAAAGACGCCTAAAAGAATTTTTGCCTTTGATTAAAAAAGCAAATTAAAAAATTAAAAGTAACAATAAAAAAAAACCAACAGTCTGCAACAACAGTCTGCATCCACTTTTCCCGATCTAGTTGTAATGTTCACAGATCTATAATAAAATTAAGGATCTATACATGTATAATAAAATTGAGGACCAGTACGTGAGGACTTACGGAGCCATTACCAACCACACAGTGCCGTAAGATCCGCGACCCAGCTCCTTGACCTTTTTCAATTCCCTCACAGAAAGTTGGATCTCCTCCTCGCGTGGAGGATAGTCCGGGATGGTCGACATGTGGGAGCGAGCAGCCATTGTCTGAGTTTGCTGAGTGAGTGAGTAATTGAGTGAGGTTGTGGAAATCAGAGTTTGTACGATTTTAAGTGCGTATATTATGATGGAAGAGATGTTTACATGTGGCGGCAATCCGGACAGTAGCATGTCGACTTCGAAAAAACTTTTTTGGAACAGGGATAGAATCGTAATTCTATCTCCTCCAATTACTCCGTCTTACGTAGACAATTTTGTTGAGAGAAAGAGTGTTTTTGTCCACATGACGCACATCGATTGGAGGAGAATAGACTACAAATCTATCCCCGTTCCAAGAAAAATTTTCTCGTCGACTTCTCATAGCTGCAAAAATACTTTTTTTTTTCCCATTTGGGTTAAAAAGTGATTTACGCTTTATCGAGTAGGAAACGACCTTTGCCATATGACCAAAAAAAAAAAAAACGACCTTTGCCACATCAGCAATGCGTGTACTACAAACCTCCTCCACTCATTCTTAATTTTGCCAAAAAAACATAAAAGGAAAACTTAATCTCTAAAACTAAGAGCACCAATAAAATGCAATCTGTGTGGCGTAGGACCCAAGCGACTAGCCCGATAGGCGGATCCAGCATATGCCCACTGTCGGCCATCGCCCTCACTCACCATTTGTTAGCCATGTGCATATATTACTTTTAAGTCTTCACTTTTTCCTTCTCTCCTATTTTGTACTTCCCTCCGAGAATTCACTCTTTTATCTCTCTAATTTTTCTTCTACTTTCCTTCTCTCTCTTTTTTTATTTTTTATTTTTATGAAGACAAGTTTTGGGAGAGATTTGCCACTCTCACCACCAACGCCAGACATACTTACAACCTCGAGTTTAGGCTGAAGTTTGGCACGGTGCAAAAAAATTTTGATTTCACCCCTATTTATAGACCACACGACTTAAATTTTCTGAGTCCGCTACAGTTCAACGCGACAGATGTAAAATCTAAACGAAGATTAACACTATTCAAATCCCACGCACTCACCATTATCAAACTCTTTCGCGCATGTCCTCCCACCTACTCAAAAAACTTGAACCCTGTCACCTCATACTAACATTACAGAGACCATGCTACAAACCAACCAACCAACTTTATAACACTGTGCAGGCCCACGCCATCTTCTTTACATTTCTTCGGATTGTTGGTTTTCTTTTCCATCTGCAATACCCACAGGGGTGTAAATTCGGGGAACAAATCGATCTACAAATTATAAAATTCCGAGAAAACATGATACAAGTTTTGTTGGCTCACTAAAGAAATGAGACTCTTTTTTTAGTATAATTTAAAAAATGAGGATGGAAGGATTGGTTAATATATGAAAAAGTGTTATGGAATGGATGGTATAGTGCGGGAATATTGAGCTGCATGTAAAATAAATGAGACACAATATTTAAAGAGGTTCGGCAAGTGATGCCTACATCCCTGGAGAGCAACAACAGTAACCTTTTCACTATGTAAAATAGTAGGGCTACAAGATAAATACAACTCTAACACTATCTGCTCTCTTCTCTTCTCTTCTCTTCTCTTTCTCTTTCTCTTTCTCTTTCTCTCTTCTCTTCTCTTTCCTTTTTTTCTTTCTCTTAACTTTCCTTTGGGTGTGTACGCAAAGGGGAGGGGAAAGCCGTATTTATAGGCAAGGAAGGATGTTGGCAGACAAACATCCTTATTATTTCTATTGTAGGTTCCACCAACTATCTTCCACTTACAACACCTCTCCTTTGGAGACCACAAGTAACTAACAGGTAGTCTCATTAAATCTTGTTAGGAGAAAACCCAGAAAAGTAGAAAATTGGTTGAAGGAAGAATAATATAGAAATCAATGTAGCATACTTCTGGATGCTCCCCTGATGAATATCTCCCCTTGATATCTTCATGACTGAAAATCTTTCGGAGTGAGTGGAGGGTGTAGCCATCAGAAATTCATTAGTTGAGTAGGTAAATATATTTCCAAGGAGCGATATCTATGTAAACCATAGAAATTTCTAGAGTCCCCGCATTCAACAAAACTTGGGCTATTTGTAAGCTCACTTTAATAGAATAAGCCCATATATGGTGTTATGCGGAGATAGCATCAAATATGCATCACATCACTCCAAATTAATAGCTGAGCTTTATCTGACAAATACAATGTCCAGTCAAGTATACTTCCGAAAAATCATTTAAGTGCCCAACGGATAATCCACATAAAAATGCTTCAATATTTTCTTAGTATAAGCAAGAATCTCATTGGCATAATGCTCGATCTTCAGCCTGAGAAAATATTTCTTGAACTCTTCAGGAGTTTTAACCAAGTATTAACTCTTCAGGAGTTTTGATCAATTATCAACTCTTCAGGAGTTGTAATGTGTTGCAACATATCTTAATAAATGTACTCACTAAGGCAATTTAATAATATTAGTATTGAGTACAAAATTTGTGCTTCAGGCACTTGTCCTTCCGGGACTTACTTTAAGCAGTTTAAATCCTTCACGGATTTTATTTAAGGGATTATACTCCATGACACATTATATAGCTTTATACTCAGCTATTTATACATCTTTAGGGAATCGCTTTTGACGATATGCTCCACGCATTTAAAGACTCTTAAATATAACATGTTGGTCTCCATAAATGTGCAATAAGAAGGTACGATTGCATCTGTAAATATGGAGAACCTCAACATTCCTTGTTTCTACCAGAAACATTGTGTCATATAAAGTAAGTGTATTCCTCTTTATTCTGAACACCCATGTATAACCTTCAAGGTTAACATTTTTTGGGGTTCGTACTATGGGTTTCTTCTTTCACGTTCATTTTCATATGTAATGGTATTGCCTCTATCCATTTTGGTCAATGATTTTGTCTACATTTAATAATAGAACATGGTTCTAATCAACACAGCCAATTGATGATTTGAGTAGCTACTCTAAAACCAAAAATTATCATTCATCAATCCATGATCCCACCATTCTTATGTGCATGCGCATGCATCAATTATAAGCATTTCTTTGCTTGTGGGTACCCAACCCACTTCAGGGGCTTTCATTGTCTCTTTCTAGACAGCCACCTTTCATAAGAGGAATTATGTGGGAATGTGGATCATAACCTCCAATGGAGTGTTATTTAAAATAGGACGTGGATATTCTCCATTCAGGGAGTTGGAACATTTTAGAACCCATTTATCTCTCATGCTTTAGGCATGCCTCAAATTAATACAAACATTTCAATGAATTGTCTTTCTAGGACTTTAAACCATACAATTTGCTACGCATTAGGCGTACACCATATTAATATTGACATGTTAATGGATTGTCTTTCCGGGACCTCATTCCATATAATTTGCTACGCACTAGGCGTGCATCGCATTGATCACTGCCATACCCATGTATTGTTTTTCTGGGACTTTTAATCTATGCAGTGTATTATCAAAGTATTCAACTTGCAATCTATAAAATTTGCATTAATAATTTATGAATACATATCAGAATGATACAAGCCATTCTTCTGGAATGGTAATAATACAAGTAGTTGTTCTGGAACGATTTGCAAGCCATTCTTCTGGAATGGTCCTTTGCATGTCGTTCTTCTAGAACGGTCTTATCTCCCAATTTTGTCGTCACCGAAGATGTTGTACAAAATATCAAAATACTAACAAGAGTACAAGTATTGCTTACATCTTTCGATATAAAAAAAAACTTTACTCAAAGATTCTTGGATTGGCGCAACAAATATAATGAGGCACTTGATGACCCAGTTATATAATCTTTCAGTATGAAAAACTTTACTCAAAGATTCTCAGATTGGCGCAGCAAATATAATGATGCGCTTGATGACCTAGTTATATCATATTTCAGGGATTTGTTCTTCATATGAAGGATCTAAAGACACAAAATTCCCTTGGAACTGATACTGACTGCAAAGTAGGTAAGCAATCAGGGAAGGAAACGGGTTCCATCTCTTCTAACAAAGATGGAACCCTAAGGTTCAGAGGGATATGGTTGCCCTACATTCCCTTGAAAGCACAGAACATGATCAGAGATAGTCTCGCTTTCTAAATGGATGATCAGAGATAGTCTCGCTTCTTAAGCACATCAAGTGCTCACCGATAAGAAAAACAAAAGGATATTGCATCATTAGATAGGGAGAAAACTGGATGTATTCTGCAAAGAAGTTTTGTTAGTAACATATTTATACACAAGATGGAGGAATAGTTTGAGACGGTGAATCTCAAATTAACTATAGAAACTTGGGAGGTTCTCGAGACACTTTTGAAAAAGCAACTCCGTGAAATCCGTAAAAGAAAGATCGATTTGACAAAAATAGTTCTTGAACATACATTAATGAAGGCCACGTGAAGTTTTGAAAAATGAACTTGTTTGTATATACAAATTGTAAAAAGATTTAAATGAATCTTGTTTGAAAATAGTTCTTTTTTCAACAAATAATAAATCTTGTTTGTTTATACATAATTGTAAAAAGATTTAAATGAATTTGTAAAAGAAATTACAAAAAAATGCAATACAGAAGTCAAATTTGGTGTGGGCCCATCTTGGCCAGTTTAGTGGCCCGACAAGAGCATGGCCTGAGCCCATATGGGCTAGGGTCGCGGGCTCAGCCTGAGATTGATGATTTTCATAAATGGACAACCCGGTATGGCCCGTTTATTAAATGGGCCGACACTAAACGGCCGGCCAGTTTGACACCTCTAGTTGTGGAGAGAAACTATCATGCAACTAGGATAACACTTTTTTCTATCCCGCCCAATAACACATTGACACTTGGAATAAATTTTTCACGAGTAATGGTGTTATTGGTCAGGGATAGCAAAACAGTGCTATCCCCATTACAAGTTTGTTTTTTTCCTAGTTGTGGCCCTCCCCCTTCCCCCGTGCTTGGCACACAGAATCGAAACCTCAGAGTTTCTTTTCTTCCAATGTAACAAAAAAAAAAAAAACCTTTATTGTCTTATGTTGACAAAAAAAATATTAAAATTAAGAAAGAGGCTTTGGCAGCAGTGTTGATGTTCTTATGTGAAGGAAGAAAACAAGTAAATATTGCTTGTAGAGTGGAAAGCAAAATTGGGAAGAATATAAAAATAAGAAAAATGATATGAACGTTGGAGGAAGCACTTCCTCACTCAAAATTTAATGGTCAACTTCTTGTGCAGCTGCGTCCCTTAATAGAAGGGGTATCATTAAACAGAAGGAGACTCTCAACCAAAACCAAAATCTCAAATACAGATTTCAACTCTAATTTCAGATAAACACTTTGCTTTCCTTTGGGATTTCCAGTTAACAACTTGTGTGAAATTTCCTTATTTTGTTTCTCAGCAACATATTTTGCTGGTATGATTTCCAGTTGACGATCAATTCCAATTGTGATTCTTGTTGTTCGATATGAGTTCAAGTTGTCTAAAGACTCGTCACTTTATTTTGTTGTTTGAGGGGCTTTCTATTTTTTCTTGGCTTGTTTTGGTTTTTACTTTTTGTACTAGGGAAGTCCTCATGTTACTTGAGGTATAGAAAATTAAGGTGGTGTTCGGTAACGTTTTCGGAGGTTATTTTCATTTTCAGAAAACAAAAATGAGTCAAAAACACGTTCGGTAGCATGGTTTCATTCTCGTGGAAAACGTTTTCATAAAATGAAAACAAGTTCATGTATACTTGTAGAAAACAGAAAAAAGTTGTTTTCATTCTCGTGGAAAACGTTTTCTCCAAAAACGTTACCGAACGGGCCCTAAAGAACTTGTTATTTTGTTTGTTTTTTATTTTATTTTTTCATGCTCAATACAATCTCATTTTATTATAGTTTTTACTATAATATTGGGACGCTCGCAATCACATAAAATCTCAATGGTCAATCGCTAATAGCAAAAAAACTTATTTGTAATGAAGAAATCACTATTTTGCTATTTCCGATTAATCTCAATGGGACACTCGTAAAAACTGTTATTCATGTTACATGAGAGTTTCTCTACTCTAATAGCCATCAGAGCTGGATGATGTGAGTAGTTGCCAAATTGAAGTCTTCCTTCCAAGTTCTAACTCTCATGATCCACATGCCTTTTCCATCTTTCTTTCTTTGACTGTCAAGTGAGATGACTTCACTTCTGAATTGGTCAAAACACAACAGCGAGCGACAATATTCGTCTCACAATGAAAGATCAAGAGATGCTTCCCATTTGGCCCAATTCCATCACCTTCCCCAAACCAAATACCACCCAAATTGAACATACTTTTGATATATGGACCAGCCATATCCATATGCTATATATGAGTGCAGTAATGGTAGTAACCAACCAGAGAGGTCCAATCTGTAAGTTTCTCTATACACATTTGAACCTTGTGTTAATTTGTTATATATTAGAGAGATTGAATAGAATTGATTTTTCTCGTGCAAAATATGGAAGGACCTTTACTTAATGGGAATATATTTGTTCAACCATTTGATTAAATATGAACAAGATTGATAGACCAATGTCTATTTCAGAAGAAAAAAACAAAGTTTAACCAATATTTACGGGTATTTACCATTTATATCAATGATCATTTGGTCTAGTGACACACAATCTTCACTTTATTGAAAAAAATTCTTAAATTTCATTAACTACATATATTGAATATATAAATTTAAAAAAAAACAAACTATCAACAAGGGAGGAGCCACCCTTAGACGGGTGGGCTCCGGCCCAGTGCAAGTTTTTGGAAATACAATTTGGTGCTAATTTTGAGGACATTCGTAGTGGAAATTAGTCCATCTCACCCGTTGGTCCACTCCTAAACCATCCACATATAATAGACAAAAGAACACACACTACATTTATCACAAGAAAAACATTTATAGTACATATTTGGTCATGTGCCGTTTTTTTTATTTTTTTATTTTTAGGACATTCCTATTGAGTGAGACGATAGTATACTAAACTCACATACATTACACAAATGCTAGGACTCGAACATAAGATCTTACCTGAAGGAATAAATACTCCAAACTACTACACTAGTGAATCATTTGCGGTCATGTGCCCCGTAATGTTTCTTATGTCGCTACTACACAAAGTGCTTTCTATAACATTTATTAATAGAGAGCATCTTTTATGAAGGGTATTGTTAAACGAACTCTAAAATTAATTGAGCACACCCTATGATCTAAGTACACCCTAATACACTCTATCACACAACACCAAATCCATTCGAGAACTGGCTACTGAACACTATCAGCCCACCAAACCCTTCTTCTTGTTCTTGAGATATTAGAGTCAACAAAACCCTCAAAAACCCCATTTTATTTCTTTCATACCATCGCTTTTCTTTCTACTCTCAATTGAGACTTATAGAAATTATTTAATTTCCAGCCCATGATAAATTATATGGCTATATAGGTTAGTTCGATTTGAAATCAAAAGAAGAAAATACACAAGACAAATGAGAACAATATATATTATTTCCTTCTGATTATGTTTGTGTTGACAATATTTTGCTATGAGCAACAATCTAAATAAATGATAAAAGCAGCAAGGCGTCCTCCTCCAACACCCATGGAGGATTATAGAAAAATTTCAAACTCAGTTTAATATCATGGGACACAATTACTACTAAAGCCAACGATTTTTGTGGTGCTCACAAGATTCACAACCCATCACTGTCCATAACCTTAATCCCACCTATTGCACTCGCAGCTTGTTAGAGTTATGCCTAGCCGACTCCAAGTGATTAATAATTGTGAAATGTATGCATATGGATTACTAATTGTATTTTGAATCACTCATATTGGTGATAATTTGATTGGAAATATACAAGGGGTTTACTGCATCAATGAATTACTAAACAACGATGAAATAAATTGTTAAAGATTTTTTTTTTTGGTAAAAAATTGTTAGAGATAATACTAGGTTTTTGGTTTACATTTGATTACGGTTAAATATTGTGAGAATGGTGTAATTATTAAAATTACATTTGTTTCATAATTCAATATATCTTTTTTGGTCATTCTATATTAGGGTAAATTAGTAATTCAATAAACAGTTTGGTAGTAGGGTGTACTCAGTTAATTTTAGAATTCGTTTAACAATACCCTTTTATGAAGATTGTCCAAAATAAAACAGCCCATTCTAAAACAAAGCCCATTTTTGAAGCCCATTTATCCTCCTCTCTCAAGCTCGACGTCAGAAGCCTCTCCTCTCTGATGCCCTCGCTCTCCAATGGCTCTCAACTTCTCTCACGTCGTTCATCTTCTTCTTCACTCTCTCCGAATCGCACATTGCAAATCTCCAATCTCGATTCGCTATTCGCAACTCAAAGATCCTATATGGATTCTCGAAATCGGAATATAAATTTCTGTGGTAATCTTCATCTCTCTCTTTCTCGCTTTCGGCTTCTTCTATTTCATCTGTGCTCTGTATGTTTGGTTCTCGAGAAACCATGGAAAAACGTGAGAATTTCATCAACTCATATACTTTCGACTATGGCCGACCCTTACCGAGGCTGCTGGAGCTATCATCGATGTAAGTGCTCGTCTGATTCTATAAATTTACTCATTTAGCATCCTGATTTCTGATTTAGTTTCTGCTCTAAATTGGAAACTTATTACCTTGTGTGTTTTTGTTTAATTCTTATGGGGTTAAAAGGATTCTGCTGCCGTTTAGAGGGACGGAATTTTATTTCTTGATATATATTTTTTTTGTGTACACGTCAATGCTCTAAACATGTGTTGTGTATGTGTTTGGTACCCAACTATTTCGAATTTATAAGATATGGAAATGGAATGGTTCTTGGTTCTTGGTGCTTGGTATAGGCTGTTGTTGTACTAAAGTATATGTTAACCAATTTTCAGCTAGCTGGGAATCGATCTACAAGAATGTGATCGCCACAGATACAAGCCAAAAACAACTTGAGTTAGCACCCAAGCTGCCCAACATGCGCTATGACTATGAGCATCCTCCTCCAGTCTTGTCCATGGCCGAGGTTGAACAAAAGTTGTCACCCAAGTAAAGTATGGATTTGGGAATAGTTGCTCAGGCCCTCCATTGGTTTGAGTCACCTCCCTAGTTTCTAGCACCAAGTGAAATGGGTGCTGATGCTGAAGAAACCCGATGGTGTCATTGCTGCATGGTGCTATACAGTTCTGTGGGTAAACAACATCATAGAGGCCATCTTCGATCCATTCTATACTGTTGATATCGACCCTTGTTGGGATCCGGCGCGTAAATTGGTGGACAACAAGTATATGACCATCAATTTTCCGTTTTGAGAAGGTGGATGGAGAAGAGAACACAGGACCATTTGAGTTTGTGACAGAGAGGGTGATGGATTTGGATGTTTGTTTACATACATAAGGATAAGGTCATGGTCTGCATATCAGACAGCAAAGGAGAAGGGAGATGATGTGATTGAGGCTTTTAGGGAAGCTTGGAATGATGTTGGAGAAGGCTGCAAGGCTGTGTGAAGTTTCCTGTCAATTTGAGGAAAAAAAACTTACATGTAAGGGGATAACACTGTTTGTTATCCCTAAACAATAACACAATGATATGTGAAAAAGTTATCATATGTTTCATTGCGTTATTAGCCAGGATTACACGAGAATTTCCCTCCAATTTGAGGATCGGAATAGCAAGGAATTAACTAATGCAGGCATTATTTTTGGGTAGTGATTTCCCCACTCCTCTTTTATCCACTTACACTCTATTTTTTAATAATTGTATAGTCTCACTCCCATTTTATCTTATAGTAAAATGCATTAAAAAGTAAAAAGGAATGAAAGTGAATAAAAAGAAAGTGGGGAAATCACAATATTTTATGAAAAGCCTCGAAGATTGAAAAGTATTTTAACTTTCAAATAATTTGTGATGCAGTGGACATGGACATGGTTGGAGAATAATGTGATGTGCTCTTCCTAAACAGGACAATCACTTGATTTCGGTCTTGAAATTTGATTGACTGAGATTACATTTTATTTTGCCTCAATGGCATCTCAATTAACTGATAAATGAGTTATTTATTTATTTATATGAAAACTGATAAATGAGTTTGGTCTTTAAGTTCTTTATCATATATAAAAACATCATTGGAAAAATAATTTACGTATTTTTGTTTAAAAATGAAAGAAATAACTATATCTCCAAAGAGAAAAGAAAATGAAGAGATAACTATAAAAACATGAATAAAAACCAATAAAGTAGTGACTGTTGAGTAGATTGAAATGATTAGATTCCTTCTCGAGCGTGGTGAACTAGACCAACTCCGTCTAGTCACTTCCCTTCACGATATGCTCCCTAGTTCACGAGAACAGAGCAGATTTTTCTTCACGACTAGAAACGGAGCAGATTTTTATTCTTCCTTCATTCCAGGACTAGAGTGTTTATACATACGAGTACATCATCCAATCGAAAGCTTTCCCATAAAACTCATCCAAGCTTTTGATTTTGAAACGCATCTCTCAACCAAGCTTTAGAGTTTATTCAGCCATGGCTTCTCTTTATGACAGTCCAGCTTTCATACCCCATTTCTTCAGGATCATTCTAGATGAGACTTCTAAAAACATCAGAATTGTAAGCACCTCTCCCTCTCTCTCTCTCTCTCTCTCTCTCTATTACTATGCTAAGAATGTTTTCTCTTAACATGTTCTGTTGTGCAGAAAATTCCAGTGAAGTTTGTGACGAAATACGGAGACCGTTTATCTAGTCCCGTACATCTTAAGCTTCCCAGTGGTGCAGAAATGGAAATAGAACTCAGAAGATGCAACGATGGTGGGGTTTGGTTTGACAAGGGTTGGCCAGAGTTCTCAAAGTTCTGCTCTCTCGACTATGGTAATTGGCTAGTCTTCGGATATGAAGGCCACTCAAACTTCCATGTTTTTATATTTGATAGAACTGCTACAGAAATTGAATATCCTAAGCCCGAGATGGAAGAAACTGATTCTTATTCTGAAGAAGAAGAAGATGATGATGCTGATGATGAATCTGTTGAAATCTTGGATGTTTTTTCACCCTGCCCAAGAAAAGCACGGGAATATCCTAAGCCCGACATGAAACAAACTGATTCTGAAGAAGAAGAAGAAGAAGATGATGATGAGTCATGCCATGCCAGAGGAGGAGAAATCAAAAGTACGTAATGTTATATTTGGTCTTTTATTGTGTTTCCTACCAAAAAATTATAAGAGACAACCTTATTTTAACAGGAGAGAATGATATGCCAACAAAGAATTATTTTGGAGGCTCATCTAGCAGTCAAATATTCGTTAAACGAACACCTGATGTTCTTGGGAGGACGCATCCATTGACTAAAAGTGAAAAAGCTCTGGCTCTTCAGAGAGCCAATGCTTTCGAATCTGAATATCCTTATTTCTTGGTTGCCATGCAACCTGATTATATCCAACGACGTTACCTGGTAAGCTTTCTATAAGTAACACTCTGCTAACTCCTATTACTAGATGTCAGTGTGAGAAAAGATTAAGCAAAGACACTTCCCTCATCAAAAAAACATCCTTATATATATATATATATTTTTTTTTTCTGATTTCCTTTTTGCATAAGCATTTGCCATCCAAGTTTGCAAGGAGACATCTTGTCAAGCAGCCCGCAGGTAACATAATCCTTAAGATTTTAGATGGAAGAACTTGGCCTGTCGAAATCAATTATAAAACTTCAGCAGCCCGATTCCGGAGTGGCTGGTCGGCGTTTGCAAGGGACAATAATTTGAAAGTCGGTGATGTGTGTGTTTTTGTATTGATTGACTGCAATGAACGTTTATTTGAAGTTTTCTTTTATCGCCACAACAACGCTGAAGATTGCCCCTTGTCACCAGGTAAATCTGTTCATTTGCGAATACATGCTCATTATGTCTGCATTGTAATTTACACAGATTCTGTTGTTTTTTTCTGTAATTTTTGGGGAACGCAGGCCATGGTGGAGGAGCAATTGATCAAGTTAAGAAAAGGAGAAACCCCATAAATAAAGTTGAAACTGGTTGCACCACAGATTATGAAAATGGTGTGTCTTGCTATCTTGATCCTTCTCTTTAAATTGGTTAGTCCATCAGAATGAGAAATTCCCAAAATTAAGGTTAGGGAATTCAGATTATATTTTGTTTCTTGTACTGTAGGCAAGTACAAAATGTTGAAGACTGGTGGGCAGGTTACTCAAAGGCCTTTAAATTCATCTTCAAGGGCTCTTGAAGCTGCTAACAGGTTCATCCCAAAGAATCCAACCTTCAGAGTCACTCTGGGGTCAAAACCCCAGACATTGGTAGGTTCTACATGCTCATACAACTTTTGCTTCAAACATAAATGCTAAAAATAAGCTATATATATATATATATACATAAATTCTCCTATGCGGACATCCGGACGTTATTATCGTATGGACGTCATGTATTTTGTATTACCTCTCCCTGCTTTCCTGTCTGTTTACATGGCATCCGCATGTTCCGCACGTTAATACATCCGGATAAGAGAATAAATGTATATACATATGTTGTCTATGTACTAGTTCTAAATCACACCTCCATTATTTATTTAATAATCCTCACTAGGTTTGCATAGAGTTTCATTTCCATATATCCGTCATATGCAGCATGTACCAATTACATTTGCCCGGTCTTTCGTCAAAAAGAGGAAGCAAACTGTGACTCTTCAGGTCAGAGAGAGATCGTGGCCTGTGAATTTGATTGGTCATACTAAAGAATCAGGAGCTAAACTTTGTGGTGGCTGGCGTGAATTTGTGACGGAAAATTGTTTGATGGAAGGAGATGTTTGTATATTTGAGCTCATCGAGAGAAATGACATTGTACTGAAAGTTCACATTTTCAGACGTTGATTAGGGAAAGTTATGTCATTTAAAGAGGGATGCAGAGAGGTCAGTTATCACATTTTGCTATGTAAAATGGACCACTATTTGGTGTAGTTAAAGAGGATATCTTGATACTTTGAGTCACTTTATAATTTTATTGGTGTTAATTGTTATGGTTGAAATATTTCTGATGTTAGAATCCTGGATTTATTCTAGGTGCAACTTTTACTATATTTTTCGATGCATAGAACATATTTTACACTACGTTTCCTAGGCAGACATGCATTCAGATCCCTTTGTTGCCTTACCTGGTTTGTATCAGCATGCCCAATTCTCTCTGTTTCCTAGTGTCACAAATTTCACGTCAGAACAAAGATTTGAAATCCTCTCATCTTCATCTTCATGGCCCAGCAGCGTCTCACCTGATGAAAGGAATAGCATGTGAGATCAGAAAATAGGCCATCACTGCCATGCCAATTAGTATGAGATGTGCAATCACCAAAACAGCATTCTTCCTAACAGAAACAGAACTGCCAAATCTTGCAAAATGAAAGTCTTCAATATCTGAACTAATTTCTGTTTCTAAACATCTGATAAGGCAGGATTTTAGTTCAACATTTTCCAGATGTTTTCAACAAGACTTACAAGAAAAACGTATACTAAGGGCCCATCTGATAACTCCATAACTTTGTTAGCAGTGCATTGCCTGAACAAATATTAGAAAGTGTTGAACCTTTTCAAGTAATTCTCTTAGAATGCAGAACCTTTTTTTTGGCAATGCCTTCATGAAAATGTCTGCAACTTGATCTTGACCTTTGCAATAGATCAGATCCACCACTCCTTGAATTGCATCTCTGATGAAATGGAACTTCCTTCCTATGTGCTTTGATCTTTAATGGAACATAGGATTCTTGGACATAACTATAGCAGATGTGTTATCACACATGATTGGTGTAGCTTCTAGTTGCTCTTCTCCAAAGTCACCCAGCACAAATCTTAGCCAAATTGCTTGAGTTGTTGCTTCTGCAGCACTGACATATTCAGCCTCTGCAGTTGATAAAGCAACACAGTTTTGCTTCACTGAGGCCCAAGAAAATGCACCACTACCAAATGAAAAGGCATAGCCCGATGTGCTTTTCATGTCGTCTTCTGAACCACCCCAATCACTATCTCAAAATCCAATCAACATAGTTGGCTTTCCAAACTCATATTCAATGCCAAAATCCAGAGTTCCTTGCACATACCTCAGCACTCTTCTTGCAGCTCCAAAATGCTTCTTTGAGGGACCATGCATAAATCGGGCAAGCAAACTAGCTGAATACATGATGTTAGGCCTAGTTGTTGTTAGATACAGTAAGCTTCCCACAATTTTTCTGTAGGTCTCCTCATCTGCAAGTTCACCTTCATATTCTCTTTTGAGTTTCTCTGTTGGAACTAGTGGTGTGCTCACTGGTTCCTTCAAACCAAATTTGTCAAGCAGAGTCTTTGTTGTGAATTAGGACCAACTCACTCCCTTCAAGACCTTGTTGTTGATGGACTTTGGACAAGCTCAAGGATGAACTTGTTGCACACACACACACACTCAGAAAATAACCAAGAACAATGAACACAAGTATTTATAGAGGTTCAGCAATTTGCCTACGTCCTCTTTGGTGATCCCCTTGAGAAATTTCAATATTGAAGAAGGAGTTACAGATTTGGTTTCAATGGAAACCCCCTTAGAACCCCAAACTCTCTATCTGTTTTCTCTCTCACCCCTTAGCTCACACACTTGATACAAGATGCTCTCTCTCTCTCTTGGCTTCCCAAATCTGAATGCAACACTTGCCACAAGCTCCAGCTACTTAGCTCTATAAAAGAAAGAGAAAAGAAGCCACCCACATGCAGCAAACCAGCCTACCTCAAAACATGGATCCTTAATTTCGTGAAAGCATAAAGAGATAGGCTATCATACAACCCACTAACCTACCTAATCAATGTTTAGGACTTTTCTGGTGGTTTGCCAACTGTCTTGGACTCATACCAACGTTGGGGTTGCATGTGAATTGGTAGGGACCAATTAGCATCCAAAGAAAGGGCAGAAAACGTGCTGAAAAATCAGCACAAAGATGAAGCTTGCGACCGGTCGCCAGAACTTGCGACCGGTCGCTTTATACCGAGAGGAACGTTAAGAATCTGCCGGCGACGGTCGCTCAAAACCTGCGACCGGTCGTTTTTACACCGTAGCTTCAACTTCAAAATCGCGCATGCGACCGGCCGCTCAAAACTCTGCGACCGGCCGCTCCTTCGATCTTTGCATCCTTAGGTGAGCCATTTTTTCCAACAATCTCCACCATGGCGAGCCTAAGCTCCTTGAGAAGATTATTGCCTTTCAGGACATCTTTAACTTCTTGAGAATCGTCCCGATAACTCCCAAGAACTCCACCTCAATCTCTAACATGGAACAAGATTGAGCAAGCTCAAGCAATGCTTGAACTTTGCAGTATGGATGCTTGGTGAGACAATCAAGCATTCTCGATGTATGAACCTTCATTACCGTGATGTCTCCATCATTCACCCAATCCCTTATCCGGTGGTATCGGACATCAATGTGTTTGGACCTTCCATGATACACTTGATTCTTGACCAAGCAAATTGCACTTTGACTGTCACTTTGAATCACCACCATGTCTTGGGCTATTCAATTCCTTTGCCAATCTCTTCAGCCATACCGCTTCCTTGAAGCTTCCGTGAGCGCCATATACTCCGCTTGATAGTAGACAAGGCACTAACCGATTGCAACACTGCTCTCCAACTAATCGGTCCTCCACCACAAGTGAAAACATATCCTGTGGTGGATCTCCTCTTGTCTAAATCCCCTGCATAATCGAGTCTACATACCACGACACACTTGCTTTTCCTTGTTGTCTTGCAAACAATATCCCAAGCCTCTTAGTGCCCTTCAAGTACTGAGAATCCACTTCGCTGCTGTCCAATGAAGTTTGCCCGGATTCGCCATGTATCTTGACACCACACTCACGGCTTGAGCTAGGTCGGGCGTGTGCAAACCATTGCATACATGAGACACCCTACCAAGCTTGCATATGGAACTTTGCTCATTTCTTCCTTCTCCTCATCCGTGGAAGGACATTTACGTGCACTTAACTTAAAATGCTCCGCCAAAGGAGTAGACACAGTTTGCAATCCAACATATTGAATTTTTCAAGTACTTTGGTAATGTACTTACTTTGTGACAGCCATAGCTTGCCTCCAACCCTGTCTCTCCTTATTTCCATCCCTAGGATCTTTTGTGCAGAACCAAGATCCTTCATGTCAAACTCCTTTCCAAGCAATGTCTTCAATTCCTGAATTTTTGACATGTCTTTACATGCAATTAGCATGTCATCAACATAAAGAAGCAAAAGGATGAGATTACCATCCTTGAATACATGAGTGTATACACAGCAATCAGATTCACATCTTCTATATCCAATCTTCATCATGAAAGAGTCGAAGCGCTTGTTCCATTGCCTTGGAGATTGCTTCAACCCATAGAGAGACTTTTTCAGCTTGCAAACCAGATTTTCCTTGTTTGCTTCAATGAACCCTTGAGGTTGGCTCATGTAGATGTCTTCCTCCAAATCACCATGGAGAAAAGCAGTCTTCACATCCATTTGCTCCACCTCCATGTTCTCTTGTGCTACTATGGATAGTAGTAGCCTTATAGAAGTGTGTTTCACTACTGGGAGAGAAGATTTCATCATAATCAACTCCCTCCTTTTGCAAGTACCCTTTGGCCACCAATCGAGCTTTGAATATGGTGGCTCCCTTCTCATGCATTTCTTCTTTCTTCCTAAACACCCATTTGCTGCCAATAAGCTTGCGATTCTTGGGTTTAGGAACTAACTCCCAAACTGAGTTTTGGTGTAGAGATTCCATCTCTTGCATCATAGCTTCCATCCAACTTTCCCGTTCCTCATTCTCAACAGCCTCTTGGAGAACGTGGTTGGTTCTTCTTCACTAGCATTCAAAGCATAGTGAACTGCATCCTTGTCCCATCCAAACCTTTGAGGTGGTTTGATGGTTCTCTTGGGCCTGGACCGAGCTATAGATGATGGCTCCACCTGCTCTTGAGCCTCTTCTTCTTCTTCTTGAGTTTGTTGTTGTTGTTGCCTGCATCTTCCTCCTCAATGTCGGACTCCACCTCCTCCTGAACGTCTTCGATTGGCTGTTTTTGTGAAGTCTTCTTGAACATCTTCTTGAGTGGAACTTCAATGGTTGTTTCTTTCCCAACAACATCCTCCTTTGCCTCTGAATTCTTGACTTTGTTCATAGGCATGGTCTTCTCATCAAACACAACATCCCTGCTGAGTATCTTCTTTAGGTTCACATGATCCCATAGCTTGTAGCCCTTCACACCGCTCTCAAATCCGATGAAAATGCATTCAAGAGACTTTGGCTTCAACTTGGACCTTTCATCACTTGGAATAAGTGCATATGCACTGCATCCAAACACCTTAAGATTAGTATAATCAATTGACTTATTAGACCATACCTCCTCTGCACATTTGAACTCAAGATTTTTGGAAGGAGATCGGTTAACCAAATAGGCTGCATGGTTAACGGACTCCGCCCAAAATGACTCGGGCAATCCTGCATGAATCCTCATGCATCTCTCACGCTCCATGAGAGTTCTATTCATCCTCTCCGCAGCTCCATTTTGTTGGGCGTCTTCTTCACGGTAAAGTGCCTCTTGATGCCTTCATTCCTGCAAAACTCAAGAAACTTGTTGTCTTTATATTCACCACCATTGTCACTCCTTAGGATCTTGATCTTCCTTCCGGTTAGGTTCTCTACTTCCACCTTCCACTCCTTGAATTTGGTGAAGACCTCAGATTTCTCCTTCATGAAGTAGACCCAAACCTTCCTGGAAAAATCATCCAAGAAAGTCACGAAGTAACGAGCTCCACCCTTTGATTTAACCGGTGATGGCCCCCATACATCCGTGTGAATATAATCTAGCACCCCTGTGCTTCCTTCCTCTTTGTTTCGCTGCTTGAAAGCCACCTTAGATTGCTTTCCAATGGTACAATATTTGCAGAACTCAAGCTTGCAACTTTGAACACCTTTCAACAACTTTCGGTTGTGTAGTTCCTGCATGCCCCTCTCACTCATGTGCCCTAGCCTCAAATGCCAAAGCTGAGTTTCATCCTCCGAGTCCTTGCTTGTGGATACAAGCTGCTCCACTGTTATTGTAGTACCACACAATCTATATAGACAATTAGGTTGAATCTCTCCTTTCATAATCACAAGTGAACCTTTTGAGATTATGAGTTTCCCTCCATTTGCTTTAAATGAATAACCATTCTTATCAAGAGTTCCAAGGGAAATGAGATTCTTACGCAACTTTGGAATGTGCCTTACCATTCCAAGCGTCCTAACAGCCCCATCATGCATCTTCACCTTGATTGTACTGTGCCTTTGACTCTACAAACCGAGCCATCCCCCATTATAACTTCACCACCTTCTTCCTTTTCATAAGTGTCAAACCACTCCTTGTTTGAGCACATATGGTATGAGCATCCTGAGTCCAAAATCCAATCGGAAGAGGAACACCTTGAAGAATTAGCAAATGCATTAGTTTTAACATTGCTATTAACACATAAAAGCTCACCATCACTTTCTGTGACTTCTTCCACTGTGTTGGCTGCATTCTTCCCTTTGTTCTTCTTCTCCTTCCATATGGGGCAATTTCTTTTCCAATGCTCCTTTGACCCACATTCGAAACAACCTTCTTTTGCCTTGGATTTGGACCTTCCTCTGTTGCCTTTCTTGCCCTCTTGCTTCTTTGAGCGACCTCTCTCTCCGGTCTTTGCAACTAGACCTTCGCCTTGAGAGTTTTCTCCCGAACGTTGAGCCATCCTATGGTGTGTCATGATGTCTTGCACCACAGGCTCAAAATCCAGAGTGACCTTCCCGAACATAAGAGTGGTTCGAAAGTGTTTATAGGACGGAGGTAAGGATGTGAGCAACATAAGAGCCTTATCCTCCGAACTATAGTTAACTTCCATTCTCTGCAAGTCAGCAACACATCTATTGAAACTACTTAAATGTTCCATTAGATTACCTCCCTCCTCCATCTTGAGATTTAGGAGTTCTTCCTTGAGGAAGAGCTTGTTGGATAGTGACTTCCTGCAAACATCTCTTCGAGCTTCTCCCATGTTTGCTTTGCCGTATCCTTCATCACGTTGATGAGCACCTCATCGGAGAGGTAGTTTTCGATAGCTCCTCTAGCTAACTCATCAAGTACACTCCACTCCTCATCTGTCATGCTCGTTGGCTTCCTTTCCTTTCCAACTAACACAACGTGGAGGTGTTGTTGTGTGAGGGCTGATTTCATCCTTCGTTGCCAAAGAGTGAAGTTCTCCTTCCTGTGAAAGGCTTTAGCTCCACCTTCATGCTTGTTGCTTGTGGTTGCTTCAGCTGCTTTGTGAACTGCTACCACTCTCAACTTCCTTGTCACTTGCCATCTTCAACACACTAGCACTCCAAAGAAAGAACTAGCACAGCTGCCAACACAACTACGATACCACTTGTTGTGAATTAGGACCAACTCACTCCCTTCAAGACCTTGTTGTTGATGGACTTTGGACAAGCTCAAGGATGAACTTGTTGCACACACACACACACTCAGAAAATAACCAAGAACAATGAACACAAGTATTTATAGAGGTTCAGCAATTTGCCTACGTCCTCTTTGGTGATCCCTTGAGAAATTTCAATATTGAAGAAGGAGTTACAGATTTGGTTTCAATGGAAACCCCTTAGAACCCCAAACTCTCTATCTGTTTTCTCTCTCACCCCTTAGCTCACACACTTGATACAAGATGCTCTCTCTCTCTCTCTTGGCTTCCCAAATCTGAATGCAACACTTGCCACAAGCTCCAGCTACTTAGCTCTATAAAAAAAAAAAGAGAAAAGCCACCCACATGCGACAAACCAGCCTACCTCAAAACATGGATCCTTAATTTCGTGAAAGCATAAAGAGATAGGCTATCATACAACCCACTAACCTACCTAATCAATGTTTAGGACTTTTACGGTGGTTTGCCAACTGTCTTGGACTCATACCAACGTTGGGGTTGCATGTGAATTGGTAGGGACCAATTAGCATCCAAAGAAAAGGCGAGAAAATGTGCTGAAAAATCAGCACAAAGATGAAGCTTTGCGACCGTCGCAGGAACTTGCGACCGGTCGCTTTATCTACCGAAGGAACGTTAAGAATCTGCCAGAGCGGCCGGTCGCTCAAAACCCTGCGACGGTCGTTTTTACACCGTAGCTTCAACTTCAAAACTGCACTGCATGCGACCAGGTCGCTCAAAACCTGCGGTCGCTCAAAACCTGCGACGGCCGCTCCGCCCGATCTTTGCATCCTTAGGTGAGCCATTTTTTCCAACAGTCTTGACATATTTTTGTTGATGAATGAAGATTCTCCCTTCTTTCCGGATTACTCCCATGCGTAGGAAATGATGCAACAAGCCAAGATTAGTCATCTCATACTTGTTCATCATGTCTTCCTTGAACTTTTCCATCATTTCACTGCTGCTTCTAGTGTACACAATGTCATCCACATATATTGACACAATGACTGTACCAATACCTTCTTTGGTCTCCACATACAGAGTATCTTAACTTATGCTTATCTGAAATCCATAATTAAGTAGATGAGTGTCAATTTCACCATACCAGGCCCTTGGTGCCTGCTTCAAACCATAGAGAACCTTCTTTAACTTATAGACCTTGTCTTCTGCTCCTTGAACTTTAAATCCTTCAGGTTGCTCGATGTAAACTTCCTCGTTCAACACTCCATTTAGAAATGCTGATTTCACATCCAATTGGAAAAGTTTCCAATTCCTTTGAGCAGCCAAAGCAATTAGAGTTCTAATTGTATCCAACCTTGCCACTGGAGCAAACGTTTCATTGAAATCTACTCCTGGCTTCTGTGTGTATCCCTTAGCTACAAGTCGTGCCTTGTGCTTTTGGATAGAACCATCAAGATTCAGCTTTGTCTTGAAGATCCATCTCACACCCACAACTGGTTTGTTACCAAGTCTTTTAACCATCTCCCATGTGGAATTCTTCTCAATCATTGTGATCTCTTCTTTCATAGCTAAATTCCAAGCCTCATCTTGAGTTGCTTCAGCAAAGTTTTCAGGTTCCATAATGCTTACTTTGCATTGTGCAAAGATTTCATTTAGACTCTTCCACTTCACAGGTGTGTGATCATAGGATTCAGCTGTTACAGCTTCATTTGATGAAGATCGGGCACATGGAGAAGATAGAGTTTGATTGGAAGATTCAAACTCCACCTCACCTTCAGTCATCCCTGCTTCCTCACTACTATCCCAAGGAATTGACATGTGTTCTTCATTTGCTTCCCAATTCCAAAGAGATTTCTCATCAAATATTACACTTCTTGACACTATTACTTTCCGAGTTCTCAAGTTAAACACTCTTTACCCTTTCTCACAGGTTCCATACCCAACAAAAACTCCATTTTCCCCAGTTTCTTCCAACTTATGCCTCAGCTGAGATGGAATATGAGTATAGCAGAGAGAACCAAACACTCTCATGTGCTTTACTCCAGGTTTTCTTCCACTGAACGCTTCAAACGGGGTCTTGTTCTTAAGAGCACTTGTAGGACACCTATTGAGAATGTAAACTGCAGTGTTAACTGCTTCTCCCCAGAACTTGGTAGGCATTCTCTTTTCATGAAGCATTATTCTAGCCATCTCTACAATGGTTCTATTCTTCCTCTTTGCAACTCCATTTTTTTGAGGAGAATAGGCCACTGTTAATTGCCTTTCAAGCCCCAAGTCTTCACAGAACTTATTGAATTCCGTTGAAGTGTATTCACCACCTCTGTTCGATCTCAGTTTCTTAATCTAAAATCCACTTTGCAACTCCACCATGGTTTTAAATCTTTTGAACACTAAGAAAACACTTGATTTGTGTTGCAAAAAGAACACCCAACACATCCTTATATGATCATCAATGAAAGTGAGAAAATATATGTTTCCTCCAATTGTAGTGACCTGCATCGGGCCACACACATCTGAGTGTACTAACTCCAATGGTTGTGAAGCTCTCCACACTTTAGTTTTGTCAAATACTTCTCTGTGAGCCTTGCCTGTAGCACAACCCTTACACACATCTCCAAAACTTTCCAACCTAGGAAGTCCAACCACCATTTATTTATCTTGTAACATCTTCAGGCCAACATAGTTCAAGTGACCAAATCTTCTATGCCAATTCCATGAGTGATCCTCAACTGCAGCTCTATTTGCCATTACTGGGTTCATGAATTCAAACTTCATAGGAAAACATCTCTTCCCTTTCATTGGAACATTAGCCACCAACTTTTTCATGTCCCTATCAGCATATATATTCACCATAGAATCACCAAATACTAGCCAATAGCCGTGTTTAATCATTTGCCCAACACTTAGAAGATTTTCATCTAAACCCGGTACAATCATAATTTCTTGTATATATCTAGGACCATCCTTTAGCTCGATGACAAGGGTCCCTTTTCTAGAAACTTGAACCAATTCCCCTGTTCCCATCTTCACCTTGCACTTCAAGCTCCTATCAATGTTAGTGAGCAGTGACTTGTGAGATGTCATATGATTGCTACACCCACTATCAACATACCAGACACCAAGATCAGTTGGTTTTGAAAGCGAATGAGAGGCATAGAACATGTTGGTTGTCTCCGATGTTTGATTCTCTGCAAATTGAGCAACTGGTCTAGCCTTGTTTTGTATATTGCTAAAGCAATTTCTAGCAATGTGACCAAACTTCCTACATCGGTGATACTTGACTTTATCCTTGAACCTGATTCACCGTAATGCAACTTGTTACAGTGCTTACAATTTCCTCTATTTTGATCATTCTTGTTGGACTGATCACTCCTCCAGTTTTCATTCTTCCCACCCGAATTGGGTTTATCTTCCCACTTCTTGCCTTTATTCTTCCAATTCTTCTTGGATTGACCACTCCCTGTAAAGGGTGCGGCACTGGCTCCCTTTACACTCATACTAGCAAACGCCTTCTCAACAATATTCTCAGAGTGTCTCTCAAGCCTTTGCTCAGACACCTTCAGGGTGGCCACAACCTCCTGCACTTATATTGTATCTAGATCCTTGGTCTGTTCAATGACCTTGCAAACAGGGTCATAAGCCTTGGTGAGACTTATCAATGCTTTACGCACAATTCTACTCTTAGATAACTCTCCTTCAGAGTTTTTAATTTGAGCACCCATACTCTTCATTTCATTTATCAGTTCAAACAGTATAGTCAAATAAGCAGATAGAGATTTATCTTCACGCATACGAGTATATTCAAAATCTCGCCTCAAACCCTGCAATTTGACTGACCTTACACACTCATCTCCTCTGTATTCTTGCTGTAGTAGATCCCAAGCTCCTTTCGCAGTCACTTCGTTTGAGATTCTGGGAAAGAGCTCATCTGAGACAGCGCCTTAGATGAGATCCAGTGCCTTTGCATCTTGCTTCAGGAGCTCAGACAATGTAGATTTGTTTGATGTCTCCGTCTCCTTCGTTTTGCCTTTTGGATCTGGAATTGGTACACCTTCTTCAACCAATTCCCAGATTCCGTACGATCTGAGGATCGTTGTCATGCGAATTCTCCAGAGCTCGTAGTTTTCTCCATTGAAAATTGGAGTTCGTGACTCCCTTCCAACCAAACTAGCCATGTGAGACTAAATCAATTTAGATATGAAGATTTTACGTTGAAATCTTCGAAAACTCGCAGCGGAAAACAACGCCCAGATTCAAGAAAGAACCTGGCTCTATGATACCATGTTGGAATTTGAAGGTGTTATATGGATTTAGGAAGTTCGGGCAAGATAGAATGCAATAAAACTATATTTCAGACAAATTTGATCAGCCCGATGTAGATGCCCGATTTAGCTACTGTAGCAATTGTTATTGCCTGATTTAGTTGGAGATGAATGCACTGGCTCATATTGAGCTCAGCAATGTATGCTTGTATATATAACGAAAACGGTTACATTCAGAGCATTACAAAAGTGATATGCCAATGTGTGTATGACACTTGGCGATTTCCTACAGGCTTTTGAGCCACACAAAAATCTCATAACAGAATGGAATCTAAGCTGTGTTACTTAGTCACATCTAGCTGTAAACAGTAAAACTGTAAAAGTAAATCAGTAAAACCAATTTACACATCAACAATTAAACTCTGTCCTAAACAAATTACTGAATTTCTCAATCTTTATATGTACATCTTGAATTTCTCAATTCCTTTGTCAGAGAGAATGGTGTTTCCATAGAAATAAAAATTTGGAAGCTCCAAGCCACATCCTCTCCTGGAACATACAGGTAGATTTGTAACTGATTATATACGTACAAAGATCCCTTTATGTAGTTTATTTTATGCAGTGACATAGCAAGAGCAAGGCAATGTGCAAAGAAATAGACGAAAAGAAAAGGAAACATAATGTGAATCAGAATGTCTTCTATTTTCGAAATGAAATGAAAAATACAGAGCATTTAGTTGTAGAGTAAGGCAGAGACTAAGAAGAGCATAAACGCGTACGATGTAAAAGTATTCTCTTATTCTGCCATATAGAATACTGCCTTGCATGATGTCACATACATATATGATACACAAAACATCCTTATTAAAATAATCTGCTGCTCATAGATGAGCTTATATGATGAGATTAGGCGGCAAACTTCAGCTATTGAATGAATTGCTTGCTTATTCTTCAACTGAGATATGATTCTCTAATTGACTTCATTTTGTTGACAACGACATTCATAAGCATCCGCTCTCCTTGTGATATTGCAGAGCATGAAAGTCCTATTTGCATCACTGAAACCAGACACTCCTCCAATCTTCTTTCTTGAACTGGGTCGCGATCCCGGTTTCTTTTACTTGGTCTTTCTTGCATGTCACCGCCGTGTCTGTCATCATTAGCCTCCGCATCATCTCCTTCAAGGAGCAATGAAGGGTCAGCTACATCAAAGGCATGGTCAGGCAACGCCGCGTTAGTGAATTTGTGAATACTTAGACCATCTCTAAACATGTCATCCGTAGGTCTTTTTCCGGTGAACATTTCGAGCAACAATATTCCGTAGCTATAAATATCTCCCAGTACGGAAACTTGGCCTCCCATGCCATACTCTGCCATTATATATATATACATATATATTAAAGGGTCACTATCAAATGACTAGAAGTTAGATCTTATTTGAAAATGTTCTCATATGTATACTTCTTTTCCAGGAAAAAAGCAATTATTATCTTTCCAATAGAGACTTAAGTAAGTTAGCTTAGTAATAAGTCTTTAGGAAGAGAATAACTGAGAATCGTAGAAACTCGTACCTGGAGGAATATAGCCTATGGAACCCGTTAACCCAGTTGACAATGTTTTACTTTGGGACGGATCATTTGATGTTTCCAAAAGGAACCTTGCTAAACCAAAGTCACCAACATGGGCTACCATATCCTCATCAAGAAGAACATTGCTTGGCTTTAGATCACAATGAACAATGGGTGTTTCACAATGGTGATGGAGATAATCTAAAGCAGAAGCAACGTCAATAGCAACGTTCAGTCTTTGGATAACACCCAATCTCTTAATTTGACGTTGCTCCTCGGCTCTTGGATACAACCATGAGTCTAGACTTCCATTTTCCATGTACGCGAAAACTAGACTTTTGAACTCATTACCCAGATTATCGATGCTTGAGCAGGAAGTTATGATCTTTAGAAGATTACGATGCCTTATACTTCTTAAAGCTTTGCATTCATCAATGAAACTCTTGAAAGATCCTTGGTGGTGAAGGTTTAATACCTTAACAGCAACTATTGTTCCATCACTAGGGATTACTCCTTTGTAAACAGAACCAAAACTTCCTGAACCAATCAGGTTGTCCACAGAGAACCCATTAGTTGATTGACGGAGTTCAGAGTAAGAGACACCTGATTTCCAATCCTTATAAGAACGTGAAGTTACTGGTCCACCTCGTGACATTTTCACCTTTGAATATATAGCAATGGAACATGACAGAGCAATTATGAATGCAAATGCACAAGCTATAAGGATGACTACTTTTCGGGAAAATGGTCTTTGAGATGAATGGGGCTTTACCTTGGGGCATGCAGGGAGAAGGAATTGTGAGATGCCACCACAAAGCCTAGCATTTCCAAAAATTGAGACACCACTTGCATTTGTAAAGATCCCTTCTCTAGGCAATTCACCCTCAAAATCATTATGAGAAACATTGAGAAGCTTAAGAGCTCGAAATTTGCCTAGAAATTCAGGAAGCTGCCCGGACAATTTGTTGCGGGAAAGATCTATTTCTTCCAAGCCTCTTAAGTCTTTAAGAGATTGAGGAATTTGTCCATCAAATTGATTACTTTCCAAATGTAAGCGTACCAAACTAGAACATTTGCCAAGGCTCTTGGGTATCTCACCTGATAACTTGTTTCCTGAGACATCTAGCTCCGCGAGATTTACCAAATCACCCACTTCAGATGGTAGAGAACCAATCAAAGAATTGTTAAACATTGTCAAAGAAATTGAAAGAGATGAGATCCCAACAAGTTCTTTAGGTATGGTTCCAGTTAGATTGTTTATAGAAAGGTTAAGTACCAGTAGATTTTGGCAGTTTCCAAGAGTTGGAGGTATGCTTCCCTGTAACCTATTATTCTCCATGGTGAGCTGTGTTAACAAAGTCAAGTTACCTAGGGAGGATGGGATTGGCCCAGAAAATTTGTTATCATTCAAATACAGTATCCCTAACTTCTGAAGCTTCCCAATTCCATCAGGAATACTACCACCAAATTTGTTACCTTCCACTACTAAAACGGTCAAGTTTACAAGATTTTCGATGCCGTTAGGGATGCTTCCATGTATCAAATTGACACCTATAGCAAGAAGACGTAGTGTGGTCGAAAAGTTGGCTATGGATCCTGGCAATTCTCCTCCAAAATGATTACCCGTAAGACCCAACGTCTCCAGACTAGTACAATTAGCCAAGAAGTTGAGAAAATTCAGGTCACCAGTTCTCCCACTTCCCAGTCTATTGAATTCAAGGTTTAGCCAAACTAAGCCTCGCAAGCTTGCAAGATTTTCAGCAGGGAGTGTCCCAGTGAAACCATTTTGAGCAATATCAAGAAACTGAAGTCTAGAAGCATTTGACAAAGACGCAGGAATATTTCCTGTGAATTTGTTGGCTCCACCGTTAAATCTTATGAGATTAGGAAGATTAATGCCAAGATTTGGTGGTAGCTCTCCATGCAGCTGGTTCAGACTAAGTCTGATAAGGTATAAGGAAGAAATATTATAGATTGAAGAAGGGACCATACCAGACAGATTATTCTCCGCAAGTGAGAATATCCTCAAGCCGGTTAGACGCCCGAGCTCATTGGGTATGCTTCCTTGAAATTTGTTGCGATGAAGATAAAGAGTATTCAAAGACGAAAAGTTTCCAATCCAATATGGGATGATTCCAGTGAGATTGTTAAGACCAAGCTGTAGGTGAGTTAATCTCAACAAGGAACTCAGTTGGTTCGGAATGGATCCGATAAGCTCATTCGAAAGAACATCGAGCACTCTTAGTTGTGTACAATGAGACATATTAGCTGGAAGTTTCCCACTGAAGGAATTGGATGTCAGGTTGAGATAGCTCAAGCTTCGTAGACGACCGATTTCTTGAGGAATTTCACCATGAAAGTTGTTCTCTCCGAGGTCGATTTTAGTAAGAAAAGTAAGATTTCCAATAGAATGTGGTAAGGAGCCTACCAGTTTTTGAGCTTGGAGGTTCAAAATCATGACTCTCTTGGTGGAATGGTTGCATGTGACGCCTACCCAACTGCAGAAATCGGTGGAAGCATTCCATGAGCTCATGACATGGAGAGGATCTTTAGCTATTCCTTTCTTCAAGTCTAGCAGTGCCAGACGATCAGATTCATTTCCAGAAGTACTTTTGGGTAGTGTTGCAGATTCGAGACGTGTGCTCATGCATAAAAGAACGAACCCATGAAGGAATCTAAGCAAAATATGCCTAGCATGAGTACGTGAATTCTCCATGTTCTGAAAAGAGAGCGAGCCAGAAAACCAAGTTTGATTTACACGAATGTAGCACAAAGAAGAAATCTTATCTTGTAGGCATTCTAGAAAAGTCCTAATAAAAATCTTGTAATAAGGTAATAATACTTTTATTAGAAAATTTGATATAGATCCAAATTTCCATTAAGAAGTTGGTTTTAATCCTCGAAGTTGGTGACTTTGATACAAGTCCTTTGACTTTTGTGCCACATAGAATTACATTCCTTTTTTAATATTTTATGATGTAATCTTTTTATTTTTATTTTTTAAAATCATTTTTTGTTCCAATGTTGCCCCTTATACCTTGAATCGGGTAAATGTATTTTATGTGATAATTATGGGAAAGAATTGTTTATGACCATAATTAATTAACAAATTAAGTGCTTTTGACCATAATGATTTTGGTATATTAATTACGTTGCCTTTTTTTTTCTTCTTTTAATTGCATCCATGAATTCTATTAATTGTCCATGATTTTGTATATTAACGTTGTCTTTGTTTTTCCTTCTTTTATTTTAACCCAAAAAATAGTTGGCTTTATTTCTTATTGTTTACGACCTCTTTATTAGGTAAATTGAAGAAACAAAAAAAAAGGTATATTGAAAATAACAAAATACCTATATGTCAGGTAGATTATATATTATCTCATACTTCCCCCAATAATCAGGTACAATCCTATATTTACCTAGTAAGTTATGTACATAATCTCACATTTACCAAGTAATTAGATACATAATCTTATATTACCTAGTAACTAGGTACATTAGAAAATTCTACCTATATATATACACATATTAATATAAAGCACATTAGCTCATAGTACCTATATATTAGGTACATAAAAATGTCATCAATAGTTCTCTTGTTTATTTTGTTTTTCTCAAGTTTTTTACCTGATGGATAGGTATATAATTTCATGTGGGTGCTTGCTCCATCGATTAGTGTAATATGTGAGTTTATACTTTTATTGATTAAATTGTATTTTATACAGTAAATATTCACAAGGAAATAATTCAAATTTTAAATTATGAAATTCAATTACAATGAAATAATACATTAAATTTGGATTTTCAATGTGTTTCCTTATTTATCTCAAAGGGTAAAATTGACACACACAAAAAAAAAAGTCAAAGGACTTGCATCTAAAACCAAAACGGTGAGGACTTAGCCTAATGACAACTAATCTTTTTGGACCTAAATCTAAGAAGCCCTACTTTTATCTTGTAAACTAGTGGGTATGAGAAGAAAGCCAAGTCCACCGACTTGGACAATGGTGGCAGCCTATATCTATAAATAGGTGCCCTCTTGTATAAGTGAACTAAGAGAGAAGAGGCCAATAAGCCAGAAAATAGGAAGGAGGCCAATAAGCCTAGTAAACATTTTCTAGTTGTTGAAGGCCAATAAGCCTAGTCCTCTATAAAGCCTTGTACTCATCTATTGTTGAATAAATAAAATCACTTTATTGTTCTCCTAAAATCCCATCACTTCACCACTGTGTCCATGTTATCACAGAAACAGAAGAGAAAAAGAAGACGCTTCATTATGTCAGTTGTAGAAAAAAAATAAATCTTATCCCAGAATAAAGCTTCATTACGTCAGGGTTAGCAAAAAAATTTAGTGGGGGGAGAAAAAAACTTCAAACAATTATGGAAGTGCATTCGAAAGCTGAGAAAGAAGGCTTCATTATGTGAATGTTAGAAAAAATTTAGTGGAAGGATGAAAAAAGTCAAATAATTGGAAGTACACTAACGTTTCTCTTTTCAAATGAGAAGTTCACATATCTGGACATAGATAGGCTGGGGTGGTTTGGTAAGCCCCAATCAAGTTGCTGAGGTTGGGGAAATTACATTTCCAACTTGCTAAGTTTATAACAACGTTGACCTAGGCAATGCAATGGAGTATCCAAATGAAATACGTAAACTAATTTCATTTATATCCAGACTTTTTTGCTTTATGAAAAAAGTTAGTCACTACTGTGGGAACCAAATTAAGTCATAACCCTTGTCAAATAATTCATTCCATTTGGGGATTATTTGACCTAATTGGGAATTATTCAACCTAATTGGGAGTTACTCAATTTAATTGGGGATTACCCAATTAAATGGAATGTTACCTAATTAGGTTGAGAATTGATTTGATTCCTACCACAATTCCCAATTAAAGGAGGAGTTACCTAATTAAATTAGAAATTGATTGGATACCTACCACAATTAGGGATTTGATTTAAATCAAATAAATCAAATCCCTAATTAATCAAATCTCACCAAATCGAGGAGGAGTAATTCCTTTCCATCTACGGAATTATTCCTCTGAAACCCTAGCTCCTGAGACTCCTATAAATACATGGCCACACAAAGGGTTGAGGTACGTCTAAACTTCTCTCTCAAAATACTGCAGAAATTCTATCTCTCAAACCCTAGCCGCCATACTCTTTCTCTCTCCCACGCAAGGCTCCAGCCACCACACACAGCTCCGGCCACCCGGTTCACACCATACATACATCTCCGGCCACCCGGTTCACACCATACATACATCTCCGTACCCTCTTGTTAGCTACCGTTTTTATACAAACACACTTACTAACTTAGGCATCGGAAGGCCTTTGGCCAACACCCCCCGGGTGTGGTCCTCTTATTCCTATTTGTTTTGCAGAGAGAAAGTGAAGAGAAGAAGAAGATGGGATCTTAGACGAATATTCTCGTGGGACGAAATTTGCTCCCACAACTACAATGAACTAGGCAATGCAATTGTACGAGCCATTATTACGGGAGTTGATTTTCCCAGTCATCATAAAACTAATTTCTTTTACATTGCAATCATCATCATCATCTTCTTCTTGTTGTTGTTGTTAAATTGATATATGAGCCCCTGACTGCATTCATTTTGTTGACAACAACATCCATAAGCATCCGCTCTGTTGGTGATACTGCAGAGCATGAGAGCCCTATTTGCATCACTGAAGCCACACATAATCTTTTTACTTTGTCTGGGCCGGGATCCTAATTATATCTGGCTATGGGTCTTTCTTGTATGTCATTTTTGCATTCGTCGTCGTCTTCATCGTCCTTTGTTTCAAGCAGCAACGAAGGCTCAACTATGTCCATGGCATGGTCAGGCAAAGCCATGGCTGTGAATTGGTGAATGCTTAAACCATCTTTGAACATGTCATCGGTTGGTCTTTTTCCTGCGAACATTTCTAGCAACAACATCCCAAAGCTGTAAATATCTCCCATTATGGAATAGAAATAAATGAGGATTTTAAACATTTATACCTGGAGGAATGTAGCCTATGGAACCCTTTAGCCCAACTGACAAGGTTTGATTTTTGGTGGGATTATTTGATGCTTCTAGGAGGAACCTTGCTAAACCAAAGTCACCAACATGGGCTACCATATCTTCATCAAGAAGAACATTATTTGGCTTTAGATCACAATGAACAATGGCCGTTTCACAGTGGTGGTGCAGATAATCTAGTGCAGAAGCAACATAAATTGCGATATTGAGTCTTTGGATGAGGCTTAATCTCTTAGGCTGCGATTGCTCATCTTCTCTTGGATGAAACCACTGGTCTAGACGTCCATTTTCCATGAACTCCAAAACTAGACTTTTGAAGTCATTGCCCTGATTATCAATACTTGAGCAGCAGTTACGATCTTGAGAAGATTACGATGCCTTATACTTCTTAAAGCATTGCATTCACCAATGAAACTCTTGGAAGCTCCTTCTTGTTAAAGGTTTAATACCTTAACAGCAACTACCGTTCCATCACTAGGGAGTACTCCTTTGTAAACAAAACCGAAACTTCCCGAGCCAACCAGATTGTCCACATAGAACCCATCTGTTGATTCAACGAGTTGAGAGTAAGAAACACTTGATTTCCAATACGTATGTCTATCTCTTGACTTTTTCACATATGAACAAGCAGCAAAGGAGCATGACAGAGCAATTAAAAATGCTAGTGCACAATGTGGGAGTGATTTTCCTCCATAGGAATATTCGTCCGCGAGATCCCCTTTCTTCTTCCTTGCCTCTCTATCCCTGCAAAAATAACACGGAGTGAAGGACCACACCCGGGGGGTGTGGCCAAAGGCCCTCCGATGCCTAAGTTAGTTCGATTGATTCGTATAGAAACAAAAGCTAAATAGGGTACGGAGTTTATTTCTCTCTCGAGGAGAGTTATGGGTGGTCGGAGTCGTGTGTGGTGGTGGCCGGAGCCTTGTATGAGGGAGAGAGAGATGGTGGCAAGGCTAGGGTTTGATGGGGAATTTCTGCATAGTTTCAGACTGAGAGAGACTTACCTCTAGCCTTGGTGTAGTCACGAATATATAGAGCTCTCGGGAGCTAGGGTTTCAGGAGGAATAATTCCCCACATGGAAGGGAATTATTCTTCCAAATTGGCAAGATCTAATCAATTAGGGATTTGATTTGGTAATCCCCAATTAAATAGATTAATTCCCCAATTAGTCAAATAAATCCCTAAATCAAATATTCCCCAAATGGAAGGAAATAATTTTACCTAGGGAATTAATATGGGAATAAATTAGGTTTCCACAACTGTCCCCAGCTTCTGCGTGGCCCTTGGCGGCATGGAGGAGGTGTGGATTAATTGTTAGGCTGTCCAACTGCATCTGGGCTTCCTTCTGTGACATGGGCTCCTGATTGGAGGAGGCTTGTGACTTGCTAATTTTCTGAACACCCAGTTGGAATGGGCTTGAGATTTCTTGTAGGAATATTGATCCTTATAAATATGGGGCTTCTCTTCGCTCTTTTTAACTCGCAAACTTATTCTCCTACTTTCTGCTTGAGAGAGATCTTTGGAGGGTTGTACTGCTTGTAAAAGAGAGAAGTTGCCGTATATTCCAAGGCAATTCAGCTTGAGATGTTGATTTTTTTTTTTTTTTTGAATTTCCGATTGCACAAGGTTGAGGTGCGGTGATGATGGGTAGCACGACTTGAAGTTTGGCTATGTGGGTCCATGCTGGCTTAAGTTCACATCCAGGCTGCAAGAATTGGATGGACTCTTGCGGTGGGGCCATGGCTGGAGCAGTACGGAATGATGTGCATGGACATGCACCAATGGTGCGTGCAAGTTGGGTGCAAGGCAGGCTTGGCCTAGGCGAGCTTGTGGGCTCGTGAGAAGGGGTGTGCAGGCACGCTGGCGCAATGTGGTTTGGGCTGGAGGCTTGCGCCCGATGGGCTAAAGTGAGGCATGCGCAACAGAGGCGTGTGTTGGAGCCACAAGAGGCATGGGCCTCGTGCTCCGCACGGGCTTCGGCCCGGAGGCACGTTGGGCTAATGCACGTGGTGGGCTGCGGAGCAATGTGTGGGCCAAAGGGTTGGAGCAAGCAAGGTGTGGGCCTGGGCCAGTGTGGAGTGCAGCATGGGTCTAATGCGCTCTGGGCTGCGCGCTGGTGTTGTGGTGTGCGCATGGGCCTGCGCGAGCTGGGCTAGACAGCAACTTGGGCTGTGAGCTGGGACCCACGAGCTGGCTGCTTGGGCTGGTCCAAGTCGTTCTAATCTTCCTTTTTTAAAAAAATTAAAAATTTGCTGCTGCTGTATATATATATATATATATATATTTTTTTTGCTGCCGATATGCGCTTTTCTCCTCTATTTTGCAGTGCTCGTGACCATGTCTCGTAATGGGAGAAGCCAATCACCAAGCTCACAAGCGCCTTTGTACCTGTGGTGCGGCTCCTAGGTATACAAGAAGCAGTTTGTGGCAAATCTGCACCGTGTCACGAACGAGGCTCAGTTTCAGGGGTGGCGTTCCATTTTTTATTCCGCCATTCCGAGGGATGTGCATGTAAGGTTGGAGGAGCCGTTGACTGACGATGTTTAGGGAAGTGTTCTGCGCCATAGAGTGTGCCCTAAGTCAATGCACCCCGAACGTATATCGGGCGATCATCTCCTTTGAGAATCTGGATCGCTTCTTCAAGCTGGGTTTGACGGTACAGGACTTCTTCTACTTCTTTGAAGTAAGGTGTCACGAGAAGTATGCTCAGGTCTGTGTGTACAATGACAAACTGTTTGACAGTCTGAGTCAAGGCAATCATGTGTGGCAAGCCGACGTACTGGAGGTCAGCGACAACTGGGAAGGGGAGGTTGGCGACAGTCCGCTCGTTCCCCTAGTCTACTGCAACGGTATGTTCTGCCCTATTGATCTGCTTCAATTTTTCTTGACTTCTTTGATGCGTATCTAATTGTTTCCCGTATTCTACTTGCAGAAAAATTCATCAGTAAGAAGCTTGAACTCGAAACGGACATGACCAAGGTTCATCAAGCTTTGAATATCCCTGCCAGGTTCTGTGAATGGCGCTAGTTACTGAGTGAACATCGGAATGTGGCAGGTGGTATGCCCCCTGCCGAAGATGTTGAAAGATGGAAACTGAATGGCCTAGACCTAGATGATCTGCCTGCTGAACAGGAGGAGTCCTCGACCGAACTCCCTGAAAAGAGGAAGGCTGGTACTAGGTCCATCAGGGACAAAACAGCGACCCCATGATCAAAGGAGGTGTCCCCATTGAGGAAAAAGTTGAAACTTCCTCCTGCCACGGTCAAATTTCTCCAAGGGGGTCTCGTCTGCTGAGAAGGCTCATGCAGGAGTTGTGGCTTCTTCGTCTACCAGGGTCAAGCACTTTGTCAGTGTGAACAGCAAGAAGATGTGTAGTATGCAGAAGATCAGGAACATTCTGCTTAAGTCTCCACCCGAGCCACTCAAGACCTGCGAGCTGCCCTGCAACCCGAATGATGAGAAGCCGAGTTTGAGTCATCTACGCCGATCCATGGACCGTACTGAGAGGACTATGCCCTTGTCCAGCAATCAAGGTCCGTCTGGCAAGCCAGGAACAATCAAGAAAGTTGGAGAGTCTTCTGCTCGAGCAAAAAGTCCTTGGGTTTCAGGAACTACTGGTCCGGGAGCCGGTGATAGCTCTGCTAGGGATAGGCACGTGTCTGACCTGCTCAAGTCAAACTTCCTGTCAAGCTCATCTGCTTGTGCCAAGTTGGTTGACCACATACATCAGGCCGGTGACCTTAGCACGTTCTCGAGCCTTTCCCTGGACAAACAAAAGGAAGCTGTCATGCATTTGTGGTTGATCAGAGCGAAAGTAGTAACAATACTGTTGATCAGGGGAGAGCTGAGGAGGTCGTCGACCCAGGATCATCTGCTGGAACTCCAGAGTAGATGGAGGCTGCATGATTATTTATGAGCTTTGTAATTTTGCTTTCAATAATTGGTCTCGGTTGACCAACCCATGCTTGTTGAACTTGGCCAGTTGGATACCTTGCTATTGAATTTTCAGTTATTTTTCAAACTTCAATTCACACAGTGGCTTGTGAACTGCTTGAGTCTCTCTTTGGATACTTGATTGTTTACCCATCACCTGCTTGAAGGTTACATTTCTACTTCTCCTTTAGGAAGCTTCGGATGCTGATTTATATCTCCTTTTAAATGCTATAGATGGTGTCCTACGTCTCCCTTAGAACGTTTAAGGACGGTTTCCTATGTCTCCCTTAGGACGTTTAAGGATGGTGTCCTACGTCTCCCTTAGGACGTTTAAGGATGGGGTCCTACGTCTCCCTTAGGACGTTTAAGGATGGTGCCCTATGTCTCCCTTAGGACGTTTAAGGGCGGAGTCCTATGTCTCCCTTAGGACGTTTAAGGATGCTATCCTACGTCTCCCGTAGGACGTTTAAGGATGTTTTCAGGGGCATCTCTTGGGGTGCTATGGATTAGCATTTCACGAACACTTCACTTGAAAGGAAAACTCGAACTTGCAATGATGTTTGTGTGAGTACATCGCTTTATTGGAAAAAAGGATGGATAACATAAATAACATCAAAAGTAACTCTTCTTTAGCTAGGTGGAAAGGACTCGGTCGTCTGCTAGGAACTGAGCCGGTGAGTGGGAAGCTTCAAGGATAATATTCGGAGGTGATGGGCATTCCACTGTCTTGGAATTTCTTTCCCCTCCAGGGTGTCATGTGTGTAGCTTCCTCTGCCCCCCAGATCGGCTGATCACGTAGGGGCCTTCCCAGTTGGGCTTCATCTTCTTCGACCCTTATTTAGGTGCTGTAATGAAGGTTTTTCTGAGCACAAGGTCCCCAGGTCGGAACTGTCTGATCTTGGCCTTCTTGTTGTAGTAAGACGTCAACTGCTGTTGGTAAGCTGCAACTCTGACAATGGCCTTCTCTCATTCTTCTTCGAGTAGGTCAAGGTTGACCTTCATCTGCTTGCAATTCTGTTCCAAGCTGCTTACCTCAAGGCTCATGGTTGGAATTGTGATATGAGGCAGGATGATCACCTCGATCCCATAGGCCAAGAAAAATGGGGTTTCACCGGTTGATCTCCTTTTGGTTGTACGATAAGCCCATAGGACTCCGGGCAGCTCATCAACCCATTTCCCTTCAATGCCCTACAACCTTTTCTTTAGGCAGTCCAGCACGATCTTGTTGGATGCCTCTGCTTGGCCATTGCCCTGCAGGTATATGGGAGTTGATGTGTTACGCTTGATGTCATACTTTGCAAACAATGCGGTGATCTGCCTACCCACGAATCGTGTGCCATTGTCGGTGACAATCGACCGCGGCAGCCAAAACGGCAGATGATGTTCTTTCGGATGAACCGCTTGACATCGGCTTTCTTGGTAGAAGACAGGGCTTCAGCCTCGATCCATTTTGTGTAGTAGTCGGTGGCGGCGATCATCATATCTTTCTTGGCGGTGTGCAGGCGGTATAGGTCATACCAAGTCAATGCCCCATCGCATGAATGGCCAGGGGCTGTTCTGCAGGTGGTACACTTCGGCGGGTAAGCTGGGCACTGGCTTGTAGTGTTGGCATCGATCACAACTTTGAGCATACTCCGTAGAGTCATGGCGCATGGTCGGCCATAAGTAGCCCGCACTGAGTGCCTTTTGGGCAAGCGATCTGCCCCCAGCATGGTTTCCGCACTCACCGTCATGTATTTTGCAGAGCACCTCGAGAGTTTACGGATACTTGATGCAGGTGAGGTGAGCACCGGAGTATGATCTGCGAACAAGCTTGTTGTACTGCCTAAGCGGGAGTGAACGCTCGGCTGTGGGCCCAATCTCTCGAGCATATTGGTCCTTGGACCTAATCTCGAACTGACCCTTGATCGGCTTTGAGATTTACTTGCAGATATCTGGGCCTCGTCCAGCTGCTGAACAGCTCAAGTCCGGTTATGGTACTGGACAGCTCAGGTCTGGTCCGTGTGCTGAACATCACGCTCTCGTTCTCCTCCTTGTCTGCTTATTGCTGCTTGACCAGCTCGGGATCTCTCAAACTGCTGGCCGGTCTGCTAGCTCATCATTCTCTCTTCGCCCTGAGATCAAGGCCAAGGCCTCGAACCAAGTCGATATACCTGCGAAGCTGACCAACCAAGTCGTTTTGGTTGTTCAGCCTCTGCGTGAGTTGGTCGACTCTAAGGCTGAGGTTTGCTTGACTGCGTTTATCTGGAGGAGAGAATTGTGTTGTGCCCAAATGCATCAACCTTGGTGATCTATGGTCTGCCCAAGATGCCGTTGTAAGGGGAGACTTCGTCGATGTCCAGGAAGTTTTGTGAGCAGACCACATGTGGCGAGTAGATGTCGAGGTTGATCGCTCCCACGGTGATCGACATTGCTCCATTGAAGCCTGTGAGCGATCTGACCAGTTTGGTGATCTTGTTCTCCAACCCCATATGCTGGATAACAGATAGTTGGAGGATATTGGCTGCGCTTCCCTCGTCCACATGAACTCGCTCGATCATAGCTTGTTCAATTTGTATGCAGATGATGAGGGCGTCATTGTGTGGCAGGTCCAGGCCGATCAGGTCCTTTTTGAAATGCCAAAAACATGATCGTCTTCAAGGGCTAGGCAGCTGGTTGTGACCTGGGACACTAGAGTTGCTTGCTTGATCTTTTTATTCTTCTCAGGGCTGGTCAGCCCTGACTCCTTGGAGTCAGCCAGGATTGTATTAATTCGGTTGACCTTTTGCTGGGGCTCCTTAGTAGCATCGCGATCCTCAATCTGCTAGATCGCCTTCTTGGCCACAAACTCTGTGCAATGGCCTTCTTTGACCAGCTCCTCAAGATGCCGCTTCCAAGCTATGCAGTTGTTCGTGGTATGCCCGTGCGTTCCGTGGAAAGCACAGTATTTGTTGGTTGGCCTCTTGTCTGGACCTCCCTTCAGTGGAGGTGGTCACTTCAGCCACGGTTTATTCTTCACCTAGTCCAGGATCTGGTGTATCGGAATGGTGAACTCAGTGAAGTTCTCATCAGCTCATCCACCTTCACAGGGCTGCGATCTGCGCTTGCCTCCGATTCTGTTGTTAGACCTATCATTCTTTTGGCTTGCCTGCTTTGGTGGTTGGTCAGCCTGCTTGGCAGCTTTCTTGGCGGTGATTAGATCACTGTCCAAAAGTGCGTAGCGTTCTGCTGTCGCAAAGACTTCTGCCAGAGTCTGGCTCGGAGCAACGGTCAGTGCCTGGTACAGCAGGTGCTAAGTTGGCAAGCCCTTCCTGAAAGCCGAGGATGCGGTTCGGTCATCGCATCCTATGATGGTCACCTTCTCTGCCTTGAATCTCTTGATGTAATCTGGAAGAGATTCGTCGGACCTCTTGTGCAGGTTGAACAGGTAGTCAGCATGCTTTCTGGCCATCCCGTATACCTCCTTGGTGAAAGTTAAGGCAAACTCTCTGAAGCTGCTGATTGACCCGGACGAGAGGGTATGAAACCACTCTTGGGAAGCTCCATGCAAGGTCATTGCGAATACCTTGCACATTAGGGGCGTCGTCTGCCTTGTACAAGATCATTGCACTTTTAAAGTGCCTCAGGTGACTGTCAGGGTCAGAGTCAATTTTGAATGGTATGATGGACAGTGTTGTGAACCATCTCAGAGGAGTTGCCTGCTCTACCTTGTCGGTGAAGGGTGAGCAGTTCACCCGGTCAACCTCCATGCATAAGTCCTCCTCTGGGTCATTCTTGAGCTGGAGGTTTCTAAGTCGGTCGTTCACGAGCTTCTCGACATCCTCTGCTCGCAGGGACTACGACTTGCACTGGCGTCCTCTGCATGTCAGGCACGATTGGTTAACTTCCTCCTCAACTTCCAAGGGTCGATCCCCTTGGGTGCTCTGCTCCTGGGGCGTGCTAGTGGATTGAACGCTCGGGGTCCTTGCGGTCCCAACCTGGAGCTGATGCTTCTCTGTGGGCCTAAGCCGGAGTGAACGCCCGGCTGTGGGCCTAATCTCTCGAGCACATTGGTCCTTGGATCTAATCTCGAACTGACCCTTGATCGGCTTCAAGGTTGACTTGCAGATATCTGGGCCTGGTTCAGGTGCTGAACAGCTCGAGTCCGGTTATGGTGCTGGACAGCTCGGGTTTGGTCTGTGTGTTGAACAGCACGTTCTCTAACTGCGGGCCGGTCTGCTAGCTCATCATTCTCTCTTTGCCCTGAGATCCAAGGCCAAGGCCTCGAACCAAGTCGATCTGCCTGCAAAGCTGACCAACCAGGTCGTTTTGGTTGTCCAGCCTCTGCGTGAGTTGGTCGACTCTAAGGCTGAGGTTTACTTGACTACGTGGATCGGGAGGAGAGAATTGTGTTGGGTCCAAATGCGTACGGGCTAGGGTTTCACTGGTGGCGTACGCCAAGTGTGACAGCAAAGGAAGGAATGTCCGGATTTGCTCCAAAACGGCGCCGTCACTTGGTCCATGCGGCGGCAAGGTGGATGAGGCCACGAGGCCTTGGTTTACTGAGGCCACAATGGGTGCAGAAATTTCAGCCGCATGTGTGGCCATTCCGGCGGCCATTGGCGGCCGTTCCAGGGCTGCCGGAGGCAATTGCAAGGCATGGACAGCAACGGGGGGTTGCTGCGATGTGCGGGTAGCCACCGGAAGTGGTTGTGATTCACTGGCAGCCGTGGGGAGGGGCTGCAAAACAGGTACAGCTGCTGCCCCTTGTGGTGGCAGCGATGTTTCGGTTGTTCCGGAGCGCATTTTCGCAACAATTTTGCTTCTAGTGCACTTGCTTCCAACCATGGTTGTTTGGAAGGCTTCGGTTGATTGAATAGAGTGTGGAAAATGGATTTGGAGCACGCTTTGAGTATTGTTTCGCGCTCTCAATGAAAACACAAATTTTTTGGAGTGATTTTCCTCCCTTGGAATATTCGTCCGCGAGATCCCCTTTCTTCTTCCTTGCCTCTCGATCCCTGCAAAAATAACACAGAGTGAAGGACCACACCAGGGGGTGTGGCCAAAGGCCCTTCGATGCCTAAGTTAGTTCGATTGATTCGTATAGAAACAAAAGCTAAATAGGGTCCGGAGTTTATTTCTCTCTCGAGGAGAGTTATGGGTGGCCGGACTGTGTGTGGTGGTGGCCGGAGCCTTGTATGAAGGAGAGAGAGGTGGCGGCAAGGCTAGAGTTTGATGGGGAATTTCTACAGAGTTTTGGACTGAGAGAGACTTACCTCTAGCCTTTGTGTAGCCACGAATATCTAGAGCTCTCGGGAGCTAGGGTTTCAGGAGGAATAATTCCCCACATCGAAGGGAATTATTCTTCCCCCAAATTGGCAAGATCTAATCAATTAGGGATTTGATTTGGTAATCCCCAATTAAATAGATTAATTTCCCAATTAGTCAAATAAATCCTTAAATCAAATAATCCCCAAATGGAAGGAATTATTTGACCTAGGGAATTAATATGGGAATAAATTAGGTTTCGACACACAAGTTGTAGGGATATATACTTTTGGGGCAAGTAATCCTCGTGGTGAATGGCTCTTTTTGCTGGAGCATGCAGGAAGAAGGAATTCCGGAATTCCACCACATAGCCTATTATTTCCAAGGATTGAGACACTACTTGCATTTGAAAAGATCCCTTCTCTAGGCAATTCGCCCTCAAAATTGTTATGAGAAATATTGAGATGCTTAAGAGATCCAAGATTTCCTAGAAACTCAGGAATTTCCCCTGATAAGTTATTACGCGAAATGTCTATTTCTTCCAAGCCTCTTAAATTTTTTAGTGTTTGGGGAATTGCGCCTCCAAGTTTATTACCTTGCAAATGAAAGCTCCAAACTAATACATCTGCCAAGGGTTCCTGGGATTTCACCTGATAACTTGTTTTCTGAAACATCTAACTCCCCAATATTTTTCAGATCAAACACTTCAGATGGTAGTGAACCAGTCAAAAAATTGTTAGACATGGATAAAGAAATTGAAAGGGTTGAAAGCCCAATAGCCTCTTTAGGAATGGTGCCATTTAGATTGTTACTTGAAAGGTCAAGTACCTGTAGATTTTTGCAGTTTCCGAAACTTGGTGGTATACTTCCCCCAAACTTATTCTCTTGCATGAGGAGCCTTGTCAATGAAGTCAAGTTACCTAGGGAGGACGGAATTGGCCCATAAAATTGGTTAGCAAACAACTCCACACCCTGTAACTTCTGAAGTTTCCCGATTACATCAGGGACATTACCACCCAAATAGTTTTCTGCCACTACCAGAAGGGTCAAGTTTATAAGATTTCCAACGCCGTTAGGGATGCTTCCATGTATGAAATTGGTCCCCAAAGTAAGAATTTTTAGTCGGGTAAGGTTGGAGATTGATGCTGGCAATTCTCCTCCAAAACGATTACCATTAAGACCCAACACCTCAAGACTAGTACAATTAGCTAGGAAGCTAAGAAAATTCAGGTCACTAGTTCTCCCACTTCCTAGTCCATTTTGATCAAAGTTGAGTCTAACTAAACTCTGCAAAGTTGCAAGATTTTCGGCTAGGAGTGGCCCGGTGAGATCATTTTGAGCAAAATCAAGCACTTGAAGTCTTGAAGCATTGGACAAGGACAGAGGAACAGTTCCAGTGAACTTGTTGACCCCACCGGCAAATACTTCAAGATTAGGAAGAGTATATGGATGAAATATTATAGAGTGAAGTGGGGACCATACCAGATAGAATATTATACCAGAGTAAAAATCTTCTCAAGTTTGTTAGACGCCCGAGCTCATTAGGTATGCTTCCTTGAAAATTGTTGATAGCAAGCGAAAAATTTTCCAAAGATGAAAAGTTTCCTATCCAATTTGGGATAGTTCTGGTGAGGTTGTTACCCGCAAGAACCAAAACAACTAAATTGAACAATGAACTGAGTTCGTTAGGAATTGACCCAATAAGTTTATTGGAACGAAGATCGAGTATACTTAGTTGCATACAGTGAGATATATTAGATGGAATTTTCCTACCGAATGAATTGAAAGGCAGGTTGAGATGTTGCAGGCTCAATAGGCGACTGATTTCTTGAGGAATTTCACCATGAAAGCTGTTGTTTATCAGGACGATTCTAGTAAGATAAGTAAGATTTCCCAAAGAACGTGATAAGGAGCTGTTTACGCCTAAAAATCTCGGTCCAAGAGACCGATCTTATATACAGCTTCATTTGGCAAAAAATTTATGGCCAAGGGGCTGGTGCTCACGCCCAATCATTTGAGCTTAAGATTGTCAAGTCCTGAGTCGCGACCCTTGTGGAAGTTTGCATAAATACGACTGCCGCTTAAACCTCGGTGCAATCCCGGCTGAATCCACTCCTTATCCACGGCCAAGGTTAGAGAAAATGTTAGTGTACCACGTGCTAAGGGTAGGCCCCACGGCTCATTAAATGGGTAATGGCTTAGGGTGCGAGCGCTCAGATCTAAATCAGCAGTCACACTCAAAGGGACATATAGAGAGCAAGGCCAAGTACCTTAAATCATGGGAAAGTTACCAACCACCAGGGGAATTAAATGCCCCTCAACTACCATATCAAGGAATTAAATGCTTCTCCCAAAGCACACGATCTGGGTCACCTCTTGTGACGGTGGACTGAACATCATGGCGGTCACATCATCATGCTTCCAAATATTCAGGCCACCCACTCCCTCCAATCCAGCCACATTTGATAAGGTTGTGGGCCCGCCTTCTCCTTCAGAACTCACCCTATAAATTTAACACCTTCAGCAACGTCAAGGGGGTTCACTCACCAAAACAAGCTTCCCACGGATCAAATTATTTTTTTCTGTCATTTATTTTCAATGCACTGTAATTTTCAATACGTTTATGTGCTTTCCTAGGAGTAGTGGAAGTTTGTAAACAAATCCATTCATTAATATATCACACGACCCTTGAGTTTTCAAGGCGCTGGAGCATCATCCTTTGTTACTTTTTTCGCTCATTCCATATATCATACAACCTTTGCCATCTGGTGAAGCGCTGGAGCACCACCCAAATCCATCTACTGTTTCCACCGTCAACACCATCACCAATTGCCTTATAGCTCAGGCCGTGAACCCGACGGTCGAGATCTGTTCCTATCTTGGCCACAGTCGTTTGAAGTGAAGTCAGATTCAAACAGGCGCACCTCCTCTATCGAGCATATCGGCCGTTTCATGGCCCAATGTGGAGAGGCAGATTCAGAGGCCCAAAAGCTTCTGTTGTTCGTACACTCCTTGACCGACGCAGCCTTCTCTTGGTTCATTAATCTTTTGTTGAATTCAGTAAGGGATTGGGCCGACATGGAAAGGGTATTCCATGAACATTTTTACCAAACCAACAGGGAGATAACGGCTGCCGAGCTGGCAAGGATGAATCAAAGGTCAGACGAAATGCCTCGCGACTACCTGCAACGCTTTAAGACGTGCAGAAATTGGTGCCGGACTAACCTGCCAGAGAGGGAGCTCGTCAAGATGGCAGAGGAAGGTTTGGAGTTCGAATATCGAAAGAAATTTCAAGGGATCGAATTCCATGACATGCATGACCTGACTAACAAGGTTGATAGGTACGAGTCCCTCTTGAAGGAAGAGATGCAGAAGAAAACGGCCACAAAGAGGACGTACTACAAGAACCCGGTCGTCAGTTATGCCGAGACCGACGATGAAGAAGTTGGATCAGCTTGGCCGAGGTTAGTGTTGACAAGCCTTTTGTATGCAAGAAGCTTGTCAAGGCTGACAACAGCAAAAGGAAGATCCGGATAGCAAGTTCTTGACCCAGGAACTGAAAGCTTATAGTTTTGACTTAGCCCAAGCCGAGGCGATCTTCGATTTATTATTAGCTAAGAAGAATGTCAAATTATCATTCGGCCACAAGATCCCGAAGGTCGAGGAGCTCAAAGGAAAGACATTTTGTAAATACCATAGTTCTTGGTCCCACGGCACCAACAACTGTATTGTTTTGCATGACGTCATACAAAAGCTGATAGATGAAAAGAAGCTCCAATTCCCGGGGAAGCCTGCAATGAAAGTTGATACAGAACCGTTCCCTCCGCTGGGTATCAACATGGTCAATGCCCATTTTCGAACAGAGTATAGAAGAGTTCCTCAGCCCACTAAGGCTGAGACGCGAGGGTTAGGGAAGGCGTCAGGGCCGGAGGATGAGAGAGGGACTTTGCCCAAACCAGGACCGACAATTTGTGATCAGTGCGAAAGTGAGATCGGCCATCTGGGACCGAAGGAGAACAAAAGAAAGACGGTAGAGCCCGATCAGCCGGCCGTGGGCCGGTCCCTTAGCCAGCATGGTCGCCGACCCAGAACGGGTACCGTTTTCGATCGATTGGGGGCACGGACTCCTCGCATACTGTTCTGACAAGAAGAGCCAGCTGCCCTAAGACAACCCAAGAACTTCAAGCCTCCGTTGATATAAGACGACCGCTGGTACCAGGCTCGACCCGGGGGTAGAGCTGAACCGTTAATGAAGACATAGCTGAGTAGGATGCAGAGGCAGGTTCAACAGGCTAGGATGCAGAGGCAGGTTCAACAGGCTAGGGTGCATTCGGCACGGGTTGAAGGTTCCAAATGCGAAAAGAAGAAAACGGTCGTGGATGTGTGGCCACCTACTCCGGCCAACGCTTTCTTGGCCAAAGTTGCTAGTACTAAAGGCCCGAGAGTATGGCGTCCTCGGCAAGATGGGGAATCCCTCAAAGTGGCAGTCGTTTCAGGTAAGCTAGAAGTTGCGGCCCTTACGAGGCCCGATGAGGGCATTGTAGACGTTTACCGTGGCAGGGTCCCTCCATTTTCACCCAACGGTTTGACCTTCCTCTCGGAGTTTCACAAAGAACAGTGGCTATTGACTTATACAGCATGGTGCCTTAGAACCGAGAAATCGTGGAACTTGCTCTCAAGAACACTAAGGCAGAGGGACTCCTTATGACCAAGAATTCCGATTCGTCAATGAAGGCCATGTACCAGGCAAACTGTGAGGCGAAAGCAAAAGGGATGATTTGGGTTACCTCCAGCGGTATTTCGCCGTTACGTCGACCGACGAAATATTCGGCCTGACAGCCGAGGAAGAGGTCCGAGTCACCCATTTGGACAAATACCTCGCCGCCAGAGATACCCTGATCAAAGCCAAGCAGGTCCTTGGAGAGAAGCCTGAAACTCCAAGTGCCTCGGCAACAGAGGCATCCATGGCTGAGGATGACGATTCGACGAAACCTGTGGAGGGTGCTCTTGTTAGTCTGTTACCCAGAGATGACACGGAGGACGAACCCACGAAACCTTCCGCCTGACCGAAGAGGTTGTCGTGACCAAAGATGATGAAACGGCCGAAGGAGAAACCTGGAGGAGAGGCACGGCCGAATCAAATGAAGTAAACATCAACATGGTTTTAGTATTACCTGCCGAGTTTTCGGCTTCAGATGGTCAAAGCAGTAGCCTAGACGACGACGTGCTCGAGGAAAGGCCTGGATGGAGGCCGAAGACGAAGGAGGAGCTACTAGCCGTGGCTTTCAACGAAGTTATACCCAGGGATGAGCCAAATAAATATCGACACCTGAAACCGTTGTATATTTCGGCTCATGTGGAGGGAGTACCCAAGTCCAAGGTGTTCATTGACTGCGGTACCACAATTAATATTCTCCCCCACGCCTTGATGAAGAAAATAGGTAAATCCAAGGAGGATCTCATCCCTAGCGATGTAGTCATGAGCAGCTTTGTCGGCGACAGGACCAAAACCATTGGAGTGTTGCCATTAAAAATAACCGTGGCCGATCAAACGAAAGTCGCGACCTTCTATGTGGTTGAGTCCAGCGTGGACTATAACATGTTACTTGGTCGTGACTGGATTCATCAATCCGGATGCATACCGTCCTCACTTTTCCAGTTGTTGTTTTTCTGGGACGGCCAGAAGGTATCACTGCACCCGGCCGATGAAAAGCCATTCGAAGCAAATGCCGTGCAAGCACGAATCTATGACGACGACGTCGGCTGGGTTGTTTTGACCGGCTATGACGCAAATGGCTGACCAACCAGGACTTCGGCTAGGAAAGTTCTGGAGTTAGGTACCGAGAATGTCCGACAGGACTCGGCGCGTGAAGTATTGATCGACCTTACCAGCCTCTATTAATGTCAGACAAAGCCACGAGAGAAGAAGGTGCGGTGGCCGTGGCGTCTTTGCAACCAGGTTCGCCGATCAATCTGATCGAGTTTTTGCACGAGTCAGACGACGGCGGCGTCCTAACTATCGACGACCTGGATCCCGCACCAGCCGAACCACGACCTCTTTATGTAAGCGAACTTTTGAATTCTGAAATAAAGGCCAAGATTACCAACCTGCTTCATAAATATAAAGACTGTTTTGCCTGGGATTATCATGAAATGCCAGGTTTGCCAAGAAGTCTAGTTGAGCATGAATTGAAAATCAAGGAATGGTTCAAACCTTTCCAACAGCCACCGAGAAGATTGTCGGCTAAAGTACAATTGAAAGTCAAGGAGGAGATTGAGCGGTTGCTTAAAGCTGGCTTTATTCGTACGGCTCGGTACGTAGAGTGGTTGGCTAACATCGTCCCGGTCTTGAAGAAGGCCGGGACTTTGAGGGTTTGCACCGATTACAGAAATCTGAACCTTGCGACACCTAAAGACAAGTATCCCATGCCTATGGCCGACCTTTGGGTCGATGGGGCCGCAAAACATTAAGCTCTTATCATTCATGGATGGTCATGCTAGGTACAATCAAATTTTCATCGCCGAGAATGATGTACACAAAACTATGTTTAGATGTCCAGGGGCTATCGGGACCTACAAAATGGTGGTGATGCCCTTCGGCCTAAAGAATGTCGGTGCAACGTACCAACGGGCCATGAACCTCATCTTCCACGACTTGATCGGCCGAACGGTTGAAGTTTACATTTACGATGTGGTCGTTAAATCTCCATCTCAGACCAACTACGTAGGACATCTTCGCTAGGCGTTTGAACGAATGCAAGCTCACGGCCTGAAGATGAATCCCAAGAAATGTGCTTTAGGTGTCACGGCAGGAAATTTCCTGGGATTCTTGGTCCATCAGCGAGGAATCGAGGTCGACAAAAATCAGGCAAAAGCCATCATGGCCGCGCCTCCTCCAAAAAACAAGAAGGAGCTCCAATCTTTCCTCGGTAAGGTCAATTTTTTGAGACGATTCATATCCAACCTGGCCGGAAAGATTCCGAAATTGTCTCCATTACTCAGATTGCGAGACGCGGGGCATTTCTTTTGGAAGACCGAGCACCAAGCGGCTTTCGATGGAGAGCAACATGAGTTACCAATCAATGGCCAGTACTTGAAAAAGTATGTCCCATCAGTGTGGTAAACGACCGAGGTAAAGGAGTGACGTGTTCAAAACAGGAAGGCGAGAGCGGATATGGTAAAGTTAAGAACACATGCATTCAGTCATTTGGCTAGAGCAAAAAATATCCACATATATTAAAATCATCAAATTTAAGTTTTTAGAAAGAACGGCCCGTCTAAAGGCCGAATGCACACAAAGAAATGATCAAGGGCGGCTCAAATCCCTTCACTAAACATCCCCCAGATCAGACAGGTGATCTTCCTCTAGGCAATGTCCCCACTGTCCATGTCCGCTAGCCACCTCGCCCGAATCAGCTTCTCGGCCAGCGCTTTCTTTTTCTCGGCTGCCTTTGTTAGCAGTTGTCTCACCGAGGCCTTCAGCTTTGCTCCGGTTATGGCAGCCCGGTCTCGTTGCTCGAGGATGATGGCACACTGAGCTTGGAGCTCGGCAATCCGAGCCTCGACCAGGGCAAGTTCGTCATTCTCCCTTTGCACGAGGGAGTGATTTTCCTTAAGTAAGGCCATCACGAGTTGGGTTTGTGTTTTTATTTCAACCAGCTCTTCGTCTAGGGTGCACCCCTCGGTCATTCGTAAGACGGCCTCAGCATACCGTTTTATCATCTCTTCACCTTCGGCCAAGCGAGTGTGCAACTCATCCAGCTTGGCCGAATCCAATAGCCCAAGAGCCATGGCCGTGTCCAAACAAACCCTAAATTGGGCATAGGTCTCGGCGTTGGCCATGTGATTAACTCCCATGTGGAGGAAGTCTCTCAGTTGTTCAATAATGACCTTGGAGTCGTCATCCAACGGAGCTGCCGAGGCCGAGCTACCTCCCTCCTCGTATAGGCTGGCAAAAAGTGCGTCAAGGTCTTCTGAGGAGTTTGGCTACCAAATACAGAAAAGTCAAAATCGCTCCCAAAAAGATACGAGGTTAATAAACCAAAGAAAGAAAAGGGGGTACCTCAGCATCAGGTTGCGTGCCCGAATCCTCGACTGGCATCAGCACTGCCCCCACCTCGGCCACAACCGTGGACTCCTGAGACAATGGTATCTGGGGTGGGACACCGTGACCAAAGGGATCGGCGCTGGGCTTGATAGCGTGCGGGCCGCAGGCGGAGTGACTTGGGGGGATAAGGCCAGCGAGGATCTGGGAGCCTAAAAACCCAGTCAAACCACGACTCTGGTTGAGTATTTACCGAGCGGATAATGATCCCACCAGGGCGACGAATAACGACCGACGCGGATGTGACCACTGCGGTTAAGGGGGAGACGGTCAGGATCGAAGTCGCCTGAGCAAGGACCGATTGGGTGGAAGCAATGGTCACGACCACTGGTGCCTCGGACGGGGGAGTTGCTGCCGGCACAGTAGCCACAACCTCAGTCACGTTGCCTGCTACTTTCTCATCCCTTGGCGCTTCGTTCTAAGGGGCCTAAAATCTCAAATACTTAGTAACTAAAACATGTGGACCAAAGCGCGAGGAAATGCGAGGAGATGATATTTACTTACCACGGGGGGAGGTACCTCATCCTCACCTTCGTCCTTTGACAAGATAGGAGCAACCTTTTCCTCGGCGGCTCCCGCACCTCTTCGACCGCCTCCTCTTCGGCCTGCACCTCTGAGGCTACTTCCTCATTGATCGTGATCTCAGCCACCTCCACCTCCGCTTCAGGGACAGCTGCGGTCAAAATAAATGGTTAGACACGGTCAAACAAAATGTTTCGAAAAGAAGGGGGAGACCCAAGTAGGTACCTTCGGTAGCACTCTGCCGGGCCGGTAAAGGGGACGAGGTAGTCCTTGGGACTGAGGTGGCGACTCTCATCCTCGGCTTGGCAACGGCCTGAGTAGTAGGCCGTGGGACTATTGTGCGGCGTCGTTCGGCCACCAAAGGCCGAGATATTGGGGCCGCGATTACGGCCAATGTCTTCTTTCCCCTACTGGATTTTGGAGGGAGAGGGTCCCAATCTACATTCTTCAGTGCCCCCCTCAAGGCTTCTACAACCGGCCGAGCGAACCTGGCCGAAATAAAATCCTCGTACCAGGCCCGGTAATCCTCATCCATTGCATTGCGCCGCATCCAAGGAACAAGGGTTAAGAAGGTCATCCCCTTCTAAAGTTGGAAGCTTATCCCAGCCACGCCTTGGTTCTGACTGACCTCGGCCCTCCAAGATGACAGGCGATTGAGAGACAGCGGAATGAGGGGGACCGTTTGAATCAAGCCAAATTGCCTTGCCACATGATTGGGCAAGTAGATCTCGGCCCCGGCCTTCGAAAGACCGCAGTGGAGATCCCTTGAAACTAGGATTGACCCCTATGTCTCCTTAAGGTCATTCTCTGTTTGGCCGTCAGGAATGATGAAGAGATCAAACGCCAGGTAGATGGGGAAAGGCCGAGTGAGTTACACGCGGAGTTGTGACCCATAAGCAAAAAGCCGTGGTGTTGTGCTTTGTGGGACACCGAGCAAATGCGTTTACCAACGGCTCGGTATCAGCTATTGTCGCTGCCCCCCTCAACTCAGGAAAGTAGGCTTGGAGCCAAAATTGGAAAGCCCAAAGTGGGCCGCCGTGCTTGGGCTTCATCCTATCAGTAACAATATCGTGAAGTGTTCGGTATATGTGGCCGAGGAGGAAGGGGCCGAGCGCCAGTTTCCCTTCCTGAGCGAGGTAGTCAACCAAGTGGGCAAACTCTAAAGTAACCTTGTTCACCTGGCTTTAGAAGACGAACTTGCATAGCCAATACAGCAAGAATGCTGCATGCTCAACCTCGTCCAGAGGGGCGAAAGAGGAATCCTCGGCGTTGTCTTCCACGCCGAAGTTGTTGTAGAAGCTGGAGTAGTTGAGCATGTTGTTCGCCTTTCCCCCAGCTAGTTTGGCAACCGTTGGCCAGGCAGCCTTGAAGTTTCCTACGGCCTCTAGGGCCATAAGTTGGGCGTTTACTTCCACGCCGATCGGGAATAGGCCGAAGAGAGCGGCCATGTCCAGTACGGTCGGTGTCATCATATCAAACCGCAGGTTCATGGTATTGGTCGCCGAAGACCAGAAGCTGAGAGCTGCGGCAAGGAGTGATCGATCCATGAAAATTGGCCTCTCGAAGAGTTTGATCAGGTGGTAGATCCCTTGAATCTTCCACAGCTGGCCAAAAAGGTGCTCCATCCTTGGCAACCACTTCTCCCAATCTGGGGTCGAGGTCGGCCATTGTTGTTGTGGCCGAGTGGCATTCCAATCTTGGTAGTCCCCCTGGTCAAAAGCATAGAGATCCACCATCTCGGCCTTCAGATGCTCCGCCAGCCTTTCTGGCATCCCGCCTTCCGGATGAGGGTCAAAGAGGTGGAACTCCGATGCGACTCCATCTTCAAACCAAGGGGTGACAATCGGCCCTCGACCGAGCCTTGAATCTCTCGGCGGATATCTTCAAACCCGGTTTGAAAGGCTTGCGACCGAGTGTCAACGGAGGAGGAGGTGTTTGCTGCCATTGAAGTCGATTAAAGCTACGTCTGGGTAGGAGAAGTTTGAAGTTGGGTGAAGAACGCGAAGAGCACCAACAATGGGAATCCAGAAACCGGCAAAGGATTAGATTTTTGGACGGAGAAGAGGAGGAAGCGGCTGGAAAATCGATTGCAAATGGGGATATTCTAGTAAAAACGAAGATTAGACAGCGGAGAATCGAGTTTGAAGGCTGGGGGGTTCGAGAGAAAATTTTGGCAGAGTTTTGGCGTCTGAAAAATTTGGTAAGCGTAGAGAAGAACGAAGAAAATCAGGTATTTATATTAGCGCATGAATTCGAAACGAACGGACGCAACTTTCTCGAGCGACGCAACAGCCTGACAAGGCACTTAAGCACACATTGACGTGTCAGGCCCCTAGAGGCCATCGTTTCATTTGACAAGACGAAACGACGGCTCGCACAAATCCAGGCAATAATGACCAGATGCCACGATCAGGCATTGATTGCCCACTGCCCCTTTTGATGTCATTTCTTGAAAAGCGGAGCGACCATTCCCTATGATTCATTCGGCCTTAAAAGTGATGTTTGAACGAAGTATAAGGCCAAAGAATCCAGAAATGGGGGGGCAATGTTTATGCCTAAAAATCTCAGCCCAAGAGACCGATCTTATATACAGCTTCATTTGGCCGAAAATTTATGGCCGAGGGGCTGGTGCTCACGCCCAATCATTTGAGCTTAAGATTGTCAAGTCCTGAGTCTCGACCCTTGTGGAAGTTTGAATAAATACGACCGCCGCCTAAACCTCAGTGCAATCCTGGCTGAATCCACTCCTTATCCACGACCAAGGTTAGAGAAAATGTCAGTGTACCACGTGCTAAGGGTAGGCCCCACGGCTCATTAAATGGGTAATGGCTTAGGGTGCGAGCGCTCAGATCTAAATTAGCAGTCACACTCAAAGGGACATATAGAGAGCAAGGCCAAGTCCCTTAAATCGTGGGAAAGTTACCAACCACCAGGGGAATTAAATGCCCCTCAACTACCATATCAAGGAATTAAATGCTTCTCCCAAAGCACACGATTTGGGTCACCTCTTGTGACGGTGGACTAAACATCACGGCGGTCACACCACCATGCTTCCCGATATTCAGGCCACCCACTCCCTCCAATCAAGCCACATTTGACAGGGCTGTGGGCCCGCCTTCTCCTTCAGAACTCACCCTATAAATATAACACCTTCAACAACGTCAAGGGGGTTCACACACCAAAACAAGCCTCCCACGGAGCAAATTAAATTTTTCTGTCATTTATTTTCAACGCACTGTAATTTTCAATACATTTATGTGATTTCCTAGGAGTAGTTAAAGTTTGTAAGCAAATCCATTCATCAATATATCACACAACCCTTGAGTTTTCAAGGCGCTGGAGCATCATCCTTTGTTACTCTTTCGCTCGTTCCATATATCATACAGCCTTTGCCATTTGGTGAAGCGCTGGAGCACCACCTAAATCCATCTACTGTTTCCACCGTCGACACCACCACCAACAGCCATGTAGCTCAGGCCGTGCACCTTACGGTCGAGATTTGTTCCTATCTCGGCCACAATCATTTGAAGTGAAGTCAGATTCAAACTGGCGCACCGAACCCAATCGCTCGCCGCATACATCACCCTCGAATGCACGGTAGACCGTGCTGGCACGCCGCGCACACATTCGAAACCAAGAAGGACGACCTGTGTTGGCACAAATCCTCTCGGCCCGGACCATCAAGCCGCGAGATTTTTGCGCAGCCAACAGGAGCATACCAAATTTTGATCTTCCAGGCTCAAAATCATGACCCTTTTGGTGGCAGGGTTGCACGTAACGCCTACCCAACTGCAGAGATCAATGGAATCATTCCATGAGCTCATGATATGGAGAGGATCTTGAGTTATTCTTTTCTTCAAGTTTAGCAATGCCAGGTGATCAGATTCATTTCCAAAAAGTGGATAGTGTTGCAGATTGCAGACATGTGGTCCACCATAGAAGAAGGAAAAATCTAAACAAAATCTTGCTAGAATGAGTTTGTGAGTATTCCATCTTGTTCTGAATGCAAATTTTATGCATGGATATATGATACTGATACCTTAAATCCTGCTATTCTGGATGGAGGCAATGTAGCTGAGAGGATGGATTTTATGGAAGATCAAGGCCAATTTCCTAGTGGAGAAGTTACAAACATCGCCCCAACATTTTAGGAGGGACTCCTCCTACCTGCTGAGGCCTTTGCCTTTAGGTTACTTCTTCACTGGATGTATTTAATAATGAATATTTTATGCTGGAATGTCAAAGGTGCTGCAAACACCAAGTTTAAAAATTGCATGCTGGATCTATGTCGCTCTCCCAGCTTGGATATCTTATTTATTTGTGAACCACGTGTTAGTGGCCAGAAAGCTCTATCTATCGTTAAATCTTTGGGTTTCCCCCAATTTGAGATTGTTGATGCTGAGGGCTTTTCTGGTGGTTTATGGCTCCTTTGGAAAGATAGTAATGTTAAAGTGGATATTATTGGCACCACTGACCAGGCCATCTCTGCTTGTGTGTCGTGGCCCGGTCAAGCCCCTTGGATCTTCATTGCAACTTATGCTACACTTTGTGTTAACAAACGTGACCAATTGTGGGACTACCTCAGGTTTGTGAACACTTGCCACCAAATGCCCTGGCTAATTGCTGGGGATTTTAATGAGATGTTGTGTGCCAATGACAAGTTGGGAGGTCTCGATCCTAGAAAATTGAGTGGTTTCAAAGATTGGTTTAATGACCACAATATGGTGGACCTTGGCTTCTCAGGTCCCAATTTTACTTGGACAAATGGTAGGGTGTTTGAAAGAATCGACCGGGCTATCTGTAATTTAAAATGGAGGGGCATGTTTAGTGATGCAAATGTTATTCACCTCCCATGTACTAAATCTGACCACCGCCCTCTCAAGATTTTTCTTCAGCCTCGCTTCAATTCATCTCCAAGCCAAAGACCCTTTAGGTTTGAGGCTATGTGGTTGAAGCATAATGCATTCAAGGAGTTTATTGGGCAACGATTGAACCAGGAACTGGCGATGCCATTGATAAATCCTTTCACCTTCATTGATGCTTTCACCTTCGAGGTTTTTAGTTGCTTTTTCCTGGGCTTTGCCTCTGTTTTATCAAAAAAAAAAGACTAAGTGATTTCTTAACAAAATAAAAAGACTAAGTGATTTTAGAGCTCACCAATATATTAATAAAAATAAAAGCAACCAATCAAATAAAGTTTCAAAAAATCTCATTTATCAAATAGGAATAGTAGACTTTTACCCAAATAAAAAAGGATTGGGATTTTAATTTTTGTTCCTATATGAAACGACATGAACTTAGTTTGAACCAGCCGCACACATCAAAAGAAAATAATTGAATTTGGTTGTTTGCTCTACAACCTCTTGCTTTAAAATTTTTAATTCCGGGTTAGATAACTTTACATAGTTATATTCCTTTGTTTATTTATTTTTTTATGAGAATATATTTTTATTTGTTTATATGAGTGAAAATTAAAGTTTTCATTGTTATAGTTATATGTTTCATATCTTATATGTTCTATTGGTGGTATAATTTATGAATCATGTCCTTAATAAAATTTGTAATTGGTTTGTAGATGAAGAAACAACCTAGAAGACGAATTTCTCACAGACTCTTTGATTATGTACGTCGAAAGGGAAATTGCAGAAAAGTTTAGCATTGACTCAATCATAAATAGTTTTCGAGATTTGAAAGAACAAATTAGTGTTATTTTGATACCTAATTGAATAAACAATTGTTTTCTGCCTTTTATTTTTCCAAACATTGTTAAGGTTGAAAAATTGAAATTTTTTAATGTCTTATTTGGTTTATATGTTGGCCCCCCAACACATAAATTCCTGGCTCCTTGACTGGATGAGAGTATAAAAAGCAGAAATCTTTCTATATAGAGAGAGAGCCAAGGGGTTTGTTGCAGGACCACACAAATAGTAAACTATTAATCATCGAAGGTCCCAGAAATAAGAAATTTATTATGTAGCTGAGATTTTTATTTGGGGAGCCATTAGTATCGGCAGGCTCAACCATTGTGGTCCAAATTTTTAAATTCATCATGGAGATTAGTTTTCTAGTTGTTAAACTATATGTAGCTTGAATTATAGTTTTTTCTCTCATGTGTTCTTGATGGATTGCTTATCCACGTTTATGTACAGTTTTCTGTTATATGAAATAAAAAATGAGCAAATCGAAAACCGAGTTTCATTTACATGATGAAAGTGTAAAACTGTTGATTGCAGACCACAAACACTTGAGAAATATGAATTAGAGAAATCTATGATGGTGATTTGGTTTCAATAAAGTCTTCAGTTTTAATTTGGTTATGAAGATGATATTTTAAGGGTGGGGAAGCAACCACTGCAGTCCAAGTTTAATTTCATTATGGAAACAAAAATTGAAAAAAGGAAACTCAAATGTGACTCTTGCAGGTTCCTACTAGAACATGGAGGAAGCGTTATGCTGGCCTTTCTTCTATGTGATTCCGCATCTTTCATCATTGTCATCTTCTTCATTCTCGTCATTTGTTTCAAGGAGCAATGACGGCTAAGCCATGGCTGCGAATTGGTGATTGCTTAGACCATCCTTGAGCATGTCATTGGTTCGGTTGGTCTTTTTCCTGTGAATATTTCTAGCAACAGTATCCCATAACTATAAACATCTCCCAGTATGGAAATTTGGCCTTCCATGCCATACTCTCAAGGGCTGCCCTGGGCACAAGAAGGCAAGGCGACCAAATTGGGAGGGCTTCAATTTATATAATTCATTTATATACAATACTATACTATTATACAAAAAAAGAATTTATATATAAAATTTATATTAGACCGAATTCTTAAAGGCTAAAAGTCATTTTTGGTCCCTGTAGTTTGACACTTCAACCATTTTTGATCTTGTAGTTTCAATTCCGTCAATTTTGACCCTGTTGTTTCCTATTTGTAGCAATTCAAGTACAAGTTAGTATTCCCCTCACTTTCTTTGACGGTGCAAGGGGCAATTTCATCAACCCAAAACCCTTTAGCGTAAAAGCTCGTCTGAAAGTCTCCCCATTTCATATTAGGGCTTGAAATTGTCCATTTGGGTTTAGGGTTCTTCAAAAATTGGAATTCGTGGTTGAATTTTGAGACCTAATATGAAATGGGGAGACTTTCAAACAAGCTTTTAAGCTCAATGGTTTTGAGTTGACGAAATTGCCCTTTGCACCGTCAAAGAAATTGACAACAATACTAACGTCAAAGAAATTGACAATAATACTAACTTGTCTTTGAATTGCTACAAATATGAAATTATATTGACAAAATTGACGGAATTGAAACTACACGGTCAAAAGTGATTGAAGTGTCAAACTATATGGACCAAAAGTGACTTTTGACCATTATTAAATCCAAAAGATAACTGATCTTCCCACTCCATTTTATAACTAAAAAAGGAGTGTAAGTAGACAAAAGGGGAGTGGGGAAATCATCACCCATCCAAAATTATGAAAGAGCCCAAGTCAAAAGATTCTCCACTAAAAAAAGAAAAAACCTAAAAGGACAGCATTGACATTGTATACCATCTAGTTGTCAAAGAGGACTTTCTTAACATAGTATAGAAAATGCATTGACATTGTATACCATCTAGTTGTCAAAGCCAGATTACGTCAAAATGAACTCAAATAAATGAGTTCACACAAAATGCAATACAAACAGACATAGAGCCCACTACAAATAAAACTAACAAAATGCATAAAGCACACATATTAAGCCCACATAAAGGGAAAGAGCCGACATAACGGCAAAAAGCCCACAAAAGGCAAAAGCCCACAAAACACAACACAACATTAGGAAACCCTAACACCAATAACAAATGTGTGCCGCACAATCCAACAGCCACAAGTCGTGCCACCATAGCAAGTCGACAACCACCAAAGAGAAACTCGTAACCAATAGAAAATGGTGGTGAACAAGCCACCAAAGCTACACCTAGTAGGAGTAGCGCTATCATAATCCAAGCAATAAGTGCTATTTGCTCTTTAAGGGCATCCCAAACTCCATAAGTTCCACCGAGGATAAACAACGGAAGAAACATCTGTGGAGTCAAGGAGCCGATGATAGTGGTTAAGACCAACCGATGTGACGCAACCTCCAACCATGAGGAGAAAAAATGCATTGCAGAAACCTGTAAAGAGCACCTGAAAAATAAAACCAAAGCCTTCACGACCTAAAAGATAAAACGAATTAAACTTTAAAAATAAAATCAAAGCCTTCACAGTCTGGTGCTCTTGATCCCTAGTTTTTGAAGCATTTCTGACAAAAAAATTGTTGCTTAATTGTTGCTAAATTAATCAAATTTATAAGGGGATTCAAACTTGCGTGCAAGATAACAAGGTCACAAACCTAACCCACATTTGCTTATCAATGTCTTTTTATATCAATTTAATCATAAAATTCGATGATGTGGGTGAATGAAATGAATCATGAGTCGTGTAATATGACCCTTTTTAAGTCTCAACTATATTTATTATTACTATTTTAAAAAGTTCAGCTGTGAAAGATAAAGACAAAAATGTCATTTTGGTAATTACGTGTTTTAAAAAAGGAGCGTAGTGTAAAGTCATATAAAGTAACCGTTGAAACCCCATTCATCATCTATCGTTTATTTGAACTGAGCCGGAGAAAGAACGAACCAACTTTGCAATATCTGATCAGTTTTAGAGAATTCGCGTTGTATTCCAAAGTGAAGGCCAGATATCGATCGCTTACTTCAAACACTTTTGGTGAGTTTTCCCACATTCTTTAAAAATTTGTATGATTTAATCTAATTCATTTAGGGTTTAGGTTTGAATTGTAATTTGGGAAATTACAATTCTTGGGAAATTTTTTTGAATTGTGGTTCTTAACCTCTAATTGTGGGGGTTTCAAGGAAAAAGGGAAATATAATTCTCACTAGACTCGGTGTTCCATAACTTTTCTGGGATTTGGTTTTGGTGTTCTTGTTTTTCAAATATTTGTACCGTGAAAACAAGAATCTAAATTTGAGATTCAGATGGTACCCATTAGAAATGATTGAAAATGATGGTGAATGGTGAATGGTGTTGAGGGATACATATTAGTGATGCAAATAAATAAGAGTTTGGTGTTTTTTTTCCATTGCCATTTGAGGTTCTTAGCTTATAAGATTTTGGATTCTGGATAGTATTTCTTTCACTTCAGTGTAAGTGTTCAACTAGTGTTAGAACTTTGAATATATATTTCTTTATCTAAGGCCACATATTGTATGGAAGTTGGGGATGTGAAGGATTGTTCTAAGTGTTTTTATTTTCATTTGTTTGTGCAGTTGGCAGAAAATTAAATCGAAAAGTGGGTACAAAAAGCAACAATGGCATCACAAGTTGGTCGTGCGATTCAGGATCAGAATCTTAGTGTTCAATCTAATGGTACTTCTCAAGCCTACCAATTATGTTCTTTTTTGCCTAAGATTCTTGTTGGGCTATTTTGGTGTAACCCTGACACCGTGTACCACAGGTGCTTCTGTTGCGGGAAAGGCTGATGCAGTTAAAACACAGAGGAAAGGGGGCCTTGGTGGAAGGAAACCCCTTGGTGATTTATCCAATTCCGGGAAGCCTGCACACAATCAGGTATCGAAAAAGCAGCCTTCCAAGAATTTAGCCACAGGAGCTTCTATTGTGGGAAAGGGTGATGTTTTAAAAACACAAATGAGAGGGCTTGGTGGAAGGAAACCGCTTGGTGACATATCGAATTCGGGAAGCCTGTTCTCTCCCAGGCATCAAAAAAGCAGCCTTCCAAGAATTTTCCTGTCGTTGAGGAAGCAACCAGCATTCCTAAAATCGTTCAGGATGCAAGCACTGGGAAAGGTGTTTTTAAAGCCTCCGAGAAAGTGCAGACCCATAGGAAGGCGTTATCTCACCTTTCAAACTCAGTGAAACCAAATCTGCAGAAGAAGCACAGCATAAGGCTAAAGGTTGTGGCAGAAGAACCTTTTTGTCCTAGTGCTATTGCAGAGGAAGGGTTTGTACACAATCATCAAGAATGCATCAAGGCACAAAACAAGGCCATGGACTTGGATCAACTTCTAATGAATCTCAGTGCACTGAAGGTAAGTCTGCATTTCCTTTTTCTTCCTTTTCCGAAGTTATTTTGTCGGTTTGGATTTCCTAACAATGCGGTTTTTTCATCCTTTTTTTTTCAGCCAGTGAGTCCCTTGAGGTACAAGAATTTGGAAGAGATGTCTGACAAGCTTGACTCTCCACTTCCTGTATTTGAATCACCAAAATACTACACTCCATGTGAGGATTTTGATGAGCTCTCTGACAAGCTTGACTATCCACCAAATGAGTATACTGATTTCCCTTGGATTTCAGAGGACTGTGATTTCAAGTTGATGTCTCCAAATCGCTGATTCCCGTGAATTTCTAGACGTGCTTTATGAAATGCTGCATATGCAGTTGAAGGAGAATCAATGAATGTTTTGTAAATTTTGGTTGTTCCATCCATCAACTAGAAAGTGATATAGTCAGCCCTTTTAGAGGGTTTGGTTTATGTTAGTTGTGTAGGACTCTTGTTTGTAGTGTCACTCTATTTCTTTGGCGTTTTTGTTAATTGAGTATTTGAATTCAGAACTGCTTGTTCCAAAAACTCCATTGTAATGTACTATAGATCATGAATGTTTGACTCTTTTGTTCAACTCACATACAGTTAATGTCATTATTGATTAATGAACTGATTTGTTTGATATTTTTGCATCCTAAGCCTTCTGCTTACATGAATTTTGAAACTGCCATATGTATTGTTATATATATAAAATGTCATTTAGATCCCTATACCTAATTTAAAAATTATATATTAAAATTGCTGATATATTTCGTAACAGAAAATCGTATAATAGTTTTGCATCAACTCGTTGACCTCAACTCATGATAAAACTAGAAAACAATGATATTCTTCCAAGTATGAAGAGAAACATGCATAGCTCCCTCGTTCTGATTTATAATTTGTAGAACAAATTCTGGAAATTTAAAACCGGATTTCCTCCATACACTAAACCAAAAGAAGAAGAAAAAGAAAAAGAGGGAGAAGAAAGCAATTTCACACTTTCAATTTGCATGTGTGCACTCCTCCTAATCTTTTTCTTTTCATAATTTGACTTTTCTTTTGTTTACTTACTGAATTACCAAAAGAGAAAAGTACTAGGAATATAAATAAAGGCTAAAAGTCACTTTTTCATATTACGGCTCGAAATTGGCCATTTGGGTTTAAGGTTCTTCAAAAATTGGGATTAGTGGTTGAATATTGGATATGTCCAATTGCGTAGGACAACCACTAATTTAAGCTCTATATCATAATTATCTCACTGTTTGGTTCCCCTCAATCAAAGTCCTTGACCAAATTCACCAAATTTGACGAAATTGCACCTTGCACCTTCAAAAAAATTGACAGGAATACTAACTTGTCATTGAATTGCTACAAGTACAAAATTACAATGGCAAAATTGATGAAATTGAAACTATATGATCAAAAATGATTGAAGTGCCAAATTATTGGACCAAAAGTGACTTTTGACCTTAAATAAAAGAGGATGGGGCATTTTGTCATTGGTCTGAACGTATTTTGTAGTGGTTGGACGAAAATATCTTCATTCATTTTTAAAGGGAGCTCATTTTCCCACTCCCCTTTTCTTCACTTACACTCCTTTTAAAAAAAAAAAAAAATTTACTCAATTTTGGTTTTTTTCTTTCTCTTTCCTATTCTACCCTTACCATACATTAATTTATTTTTCTTTATACTTAATTTTCCAACTTGCACTCCATTTTTACTTCACTTTTATATTAAAAAAATACTAAAAATTGAGTACAAGTTGAAAAAATAAGTATAAAGAAAATGAAATTAATGTAGGGTCAGGGTCTAGGTAGAATAGGAAAGATAAAGAAAAGAGAACAAAATTGATTAAAAAGTATTAAAAAGTAAAAATGAGTGTTAGCGGAGAAAGAGGAGTGAATTGCCTTGGAAGTTTGCTTTTGTTTTTTCAAATACTGACAAGGGAGATTCGTGTTTGCTTTCCATGCCAAACTGGTCCAACTTTATTTGTAAAGTTTGGTACTATGTAGATGATCTTCTCACGTGAATTGAAGCTGCTACTACTACTTCTACTATGATCTCTTCACATGGATTGGTGATGCCACTATTGCTTCTATTATGGTTGTTTATGCTATTTGGCGATGAGAGATAATCTTATGTGTTAGTATGAAATTGTGTTGGCATTTCTTAAAATTTAGTATCTTAGAATTTAGTATAGGTTTGGAAGTGTCATTTAGTTGTAGGATTTAAGCAAAATTGATGTCTCCGATTTCCAGAAACTACAAAAGTGAAATAGCTTAGCAATCCAAAAATTTCAGAATTGTGACTTAACACGTGTGAGGCAATATTTGATCCAAGGTACGACATGACATTTTTCATCCATTCATGCTATGAACGTTTTTTTTTAATGTATGATATAAATTTAGTTCTTAATCTTCCTTGATTTTAATCAATTAGAATCCCTTTAAGAGTGCATCTCGATTAGCCATATTTTGCAAATCTTTTATTTATAATTTCTTTCTTTCATGAATAAATTATTATCTATCTTTTAAGTAACTTGCTTGGAAATCATGTTTTTAATCATATCACAATATTAAAGGTGGTGATATATCCTTGGTATTAACCTAAGAATACTAGGACTCCTTTAATAGTGTGATTATCAAAAATCTTCTTTTATAATTGGAATTTTCATTTTCTATTGTTTTGGGCTTCGTGTGATCATCATTAGAATATGAAAATATCTTTTTGATTTTATTCAATTCGTGCAAATCAAGTAAATTGTTTTGAATGTGTGGTTACTTTTTTGGTAGAACAAAAGGCCAATAAAACAAGACATTTGCCTTCTTTGTTTGACACAGCTTTTTAACAATAGTTTTGGGTGCTTAATCATTTAAGAAAGCTGCGTTTTTATGTAAGATAAATCATCAAGTGTTCCATGTTCACTTGGTGATTCATCAAATACTTTTTCATTCATATTGCATTCATTTGCATGTTCAGTGATTCATACGGTTGAGGGCACCAAAATCGAGGTGGCTGTTTTTCTCCATCAAGCTTGAAGAAATTGTGACCAGTATTGCGTTCAACATAAGGAGTGTCAAAAGATCATCCTGCTAGAAGTTGAGTTACGAAGATGTAGGTAAACATTATCTAGAATGCGTCTAGGATAAGTTTGTGAGTACTTCTTGTAAACATTATCTAGAAACGTACTTTTCACCCCACCCCCCCAAAGTATTTTTAAGGTATCCTACATAAACTCACATGCATAAACAAAATGCATAATAAGTTTAAACAACAAAATAGTCAAGATGGTAGAAATTTTTCAATAATCAAAACTATCAACCAAATTAACATCCTTAAATGCAAATCCCTCAATCCCAAAAAAAAAGAAGCAAAATTAGACATAGTATAAAACTATCGAATGGGAACAAGACTCCCACTAGATTGCAACATCAAAGTTAGGAAATAATCTCATGCTCTCAACATGTCGCAGAAAAGCTTTTGAATGAAGAAACTTTGTAAACGAATCTGCAATCATATCTTGAGTTATGATATGATCAAACCTGACTAGTTTGTCTACTACCTTCTCCCTCACTATTAAATATTTTCTATCAATGTGCTGAAGCCCAGATGACATCTTGTTGTTCATGTAGTGAAAAACAGCCGTTATGTTGTCATCGTATATCTGCACCGGTCTTGAAATCAAGTCCACCACCTTAATGTCTTTGATAAAATTCCTTAGCCATCTTGCATGAGAAGTGGCTTCATAGCAAGCTATGTATTCTGAAAACATAGTTGAACTTGAAACACTAGTTTGTTTAGCACTCTTCCAAGCAACAATTGTTCCTGCCATCTTGAAAAGAAAACATGAAGTAGAGATCTAATCATTATCTGCTTTTCCAAGATTCGCTTCAGTATGTAAGCAACAATTGCTCCTGCCATTTGTAAATCAGCATGTAAGCCTTTTTTCTTTGTAGGTACCTCAGAATATTCTTTCCAGCTATCCAATGTTGCATTCTTGGATTAGAATGAAATCTCCTAATCTTGCTAATGCACAAGGCTAGATCTGGTCTTGTACACACTTGTGCGTACATAATGCTTCCAACTAGAGAAGCGTACGGCTTGATCCTCATCTCAGCTTCTTCTTCTTTATTCTTGGGCAATGCTCCTTCTTCAAATCTCAATTAGCTAACGGAACTTTATGTCCAGAACACTTGCTCATGTCAAAACTCTTAAGTACTCTTTCCATGTATGTTTTCTGTGACAAGCCTAGTAGACCTCGAGCTCCGTCTCTTTGAATTTCAATGCCTAACACAAAAACAGCTTCTCCCAAATCCTTCATCTCAAAATTGTTTGAAAGTAGTCATTTAGTGTCCTTCAATAAATTGTGATCATTTGTAGCCAAACGTATATCATCAACATACAAAACTAGAAAAATAAAACGGCTCCCACACTTCTTCAGATAAATGCATTCATCAGATGTGTTCTCTTCAAAACCATAGGATGAGACAATTTGATGGAATTTTAAATACCACCTCCTACTTGCTTGCTTTAGTCCATAAATCACCTTGTCAAGTTTACAAACCATATGCATTTTTCCCTCCTTTTTAAACCCTTTAGGTTGCCTCATAAAATTTTCTTATTCAAGTTCACCATTCAGGAAGGCAGTTTACACATCCATTTGATATAAAAACAAGTCCTAATGCGCCACCAATGCCATAATTATGCGGAAAGAATCTTTAGTGGAAACTGGAGAAAACGTCTTAGTGTAGTCAATTCCCTCCCTTTGGGTGAATCCTTTTGCTACCAAAAGAGCCTTAAATCTTTTGATTTTACCATCCTTATCCTTCTTTGTTTTAAACACCCATTTTCGAGCCTACCAATTCCTGGCTCTTGTGAAGCTCAAGTAATTTCCATACTTGATTATTCTTCATGCTTTCGAGTTCATTTAACATTACTTCCCTCCATTTGTCTGCATTTTGACTCTCCATAGCTTCTTTAAAACATGTTGGATCAGCTTCATCTCCAATATCAAAATATGCTTCTTGTAAATACACATTATCTGAATTTGCTATAGATTTTCTTGGTCTTTCAGATCTTCTTGGTTGCATTGGTTCTGGTTGATTATCTGGTTTAGGATTTTCGACATCTTGTTTTTGTGGTTGATCAACTAATTCTTCAAACTGAGGCTCCAATACAATATCACTTAAAGGAATCAAGGGTGTAACATCTTGTTCAGCATTCTCGATCACAGCTATATCACATTCTTCTTTGAAAATAAAATCATCATTCCCAGTAGCATTCTCCTCATACTCTATAAACTTTGGACAGCCTAACAGAACCTACCCAAATTCCACTTTGGAATCTGTGTCGAACCCTGTTTGTGCCCGATTTTTGGAAAAGAGCAGTTTTTAGGGGAGATTCTGCCTGTTTTCCAGTAGAAGTCCAACCCTTAAGTGGTTTCTTTTTGGTTAGGGGACAAGGTATTTTGGTCATTTGTGCCCGGCACCTGCTAGGTGCTGGACACGCACAGGGTTCGACACAGATTCCAAAGTGGAATTTGGGTCGGATCCTGTCACAGCTAGTCTCAACAACTCTGGTACTATAATTTGGATAGTAAAATCTAAAACCCTTTGACCTTGCAAGATAACCAATAAAATGGCAACTGATCATTTTAGGATCAAGCTTCTTCTCTTAACGGTTATAGATTCTAGCTTCAGCCTTGCAACAACATACATAAAGATGTCGCAAGCTGGGCTTTCTGGTAGTCCAATTTTTGAAAGGTGTCTTAGGGACGGACTTGCTGGACACTCTATTAAGTATGTAGTTTGGTGTTTTGATCGTCTCTCCCCAAAGATGCTTAGGAAAATCAATTCTAGAAATCATGCTACGAACCATGTCCTCAAAGTTCAATTTCTTCTGTCAACCACACCATTCTGTTGCGCAGTTCCTGGCGTTGTGTATTGAGCAACTATTCCATTATCTTGTAAATACCTAGCAAAAGGTCCAGCACGTCATCCTCCTTCATCAAAACATCCATAATATTCACTCCTTTTGTGTGACCTCACAATTTTGATCTTTTTCTCAACTTGTCTTTCGACTTCATTTTGATAAAATTTGAACATATCAAAATCTTGAGATTTTTCTGCTATGAGGTATAGATAACCAAAACGATAATGGTCATCTATAAAGGTGATGAAATATCGATTTCCACTAATTGTTTGATGAAAGGAAAGGTCCAAAAATATATGTGTGGATGATTTATGAAAGATCACTACTGCGAGTTGCACCTTTCTTTTTAGTCTTAGTGAGTTTTCCTTTAACACATTCAATACAAATCTCATCATCACTGAAGGTCAGTGGCAGCAAGACTTGTTCTTTAATAAGAATTTCATCCTTCCTTTTGAAATGTGCCCTAAATGTCTATGCCATAACCTAGTGGATGTTCCCTCACTTCTAATCATTTTCTCACTTAATTCAGCCATTAAAAATTCACCATCCATATTTATTGAATTAAACAACATTGATAATCTTTAAACATAAATTAAATTATGTCCTCTTTATTTAGGGTACTAAAACTACATCATCCAATTCAAAAATAAATTATGAATCCAACGTCAAGTTAACTACTCCAATGGCTTTTACATCTACTTGCTCTCCATTCCCCCCGAACACTTTAACTTCATGCTTTCTTGGATCCCTCCTTGTCACAACGCGCTGTCATAAAAGTGTTGATCTCCCTAGCAGGGAATAGGTCAAGTACCACTATCTTCCTGCTAGTGGTGGTATCGAAAATCTCAATATAGGTGATTCAAAATGGGGCATAGGTTTCCCAAACTCCATTAGGAGATTCTTGTATTCAAGTAGCTTATTGATGTTTTGTCCTCTCCCATAAGTACATACACCAAGCTTTACGGTGATCCTAAGACTGTCCCCCGTAGTCGTGTACCTTCTTATGGGTCCTCCATGAAGTCGACACATGTCAATGCGCCTCAACCCTCTTTTGGCTATAACTCATTTTCGTTCCACTTCTTAATTAGTTACCTTATATTCTTTACTAGAATCCCATTCGTGATAAGTTGACACGAGTGGCACCTATTAAACACCAGATGCTTCTCCTTCTTCCTAAGCTTTTGGAGTCGTACTACAAGATACATAAACAAAACGGCTAGCTTGAATTAAATGTAGTCACGAGTGAGATAATAATCGATCTCATTCATTCGAAGAATAACTTCATAATCAAACTTCTATCTTTTGAAGCTTGATCCAATGAGTGTTTCAATTTGCTAGAAATTCATTGACGAAGGATTCGACGCTGTTAGGATTTGCAATAGAAAGTATAAGTACTTCCTAAGAAAACTAATTCTCAATTTGTTAAGAGACAACAGTTTTTCGGTTTAACTTTAATTCCACAAACTAACAAGTAACATATGGAAGCTTCCTTAATTAAGTATCACACCTTTGTGGCAAGAGATTACTTATAACTTACAAATAGATCACGTATTATTTTGTGCCATCATAAATAGATTACAAGATATATTCCATTTGTTGAAGAAACTTATCGAGTAATTTAGGTGTGATGCAATTTTGGTTATTTCTTTAGGGTTTGAGTATTTAGGTTTGGCTTGGTTATAAAAAAAATTTGTTGATTCTCATAACAAAAGCAAGTTCCTATCTAGCACAGAAAATAATCAAACAAAACACAATCTAAGAGAAAACCCTAAAATTGATGTGAATAGTGTTTGTGCAGTGAACAATGCTTTTTGTTGTGAACAGTGTTTTAGGGGTTTTCAGTGTCCGTTTTGGATCCATTATACCTTTCCGAATAAGGAATGACATAACTAACAGAAACAGGTTTAAAGTTTTGAAAATATGAAAAATCAATTGAAACATGCTTTTTCCAAATTCTTTAATGTTCATAGTATTTAGAAAACATGTTTAAACTATCATCAAAATTTTAAACATAACCAAAAATAGTCATGGCATTAACGGATAAAGAAATCGCAATAGGCATGCTTGAAACGGTCACAGTGTGTGTGAGTAACCATGTGCTCTAATACCAACTATTATATTTCTATAAGTGTCCATGATCTTTCAAACGAAACTGAAATACATATAAACATACATGACACCATCTTTCTGGCATACACAATCTCTGAACTCATTCAACACATCAGTAACACTAGCAAAAAGGCACGAATGGCTTAACACTTCTGCTCTCTCTTAAAAACTGTTTTAGCTCCCTCTTTATGATGAGATTAGGGGTAGAGAACTTGTCTTATGAGAGCAGAGTCTTAAGCTTATATAGGTGTTTGTGCATAAAAATCTCGGCCCGTACTGGCTGGCTAAATAAATAAAATCACGACCAAAACATTGTTTAAACTGGGTAATTATAATTGTACGTCAAAGACCATTACCGTATGAGCAAAGAAATTGAGAAAGAATGAACACGGCCACGGTAATTGGTAAGCCGAGGGAAGTGGCCGAGCCCCATCATTCGGCCCAAATCTAAAGGATGTCACCACTTACCAGACAGGTCCCACAGCTCATTTAATGAAGAAGTGACTAAAGATTACGTATGAACCATACCACAAGAGAAGGTTGTCAACTCTGCCAAGCACGTGAAGAAAGAGAGAAGGGGTCGCATCAGTGTACTTTTCAGTCAAATCCCAGTATGGGTGAGGTCAATTTGGTGAGATTATACTTCTCAAATCACGAAAATTAAATGCTCCTCTACCCACCAAAGATCGAGGAATTAAATGCTTCTCTAAGTGTGAAGTCCGGCCCAACTACTACAGTAGGGGAAACTGAACTTCACGGTAGTCACACCACCATGCTTCTCGGCCTCCACCCACCCACTATTGCTGAGTTAGTCGCATTTCACGAGGGTGTTGGGTCCACCTCCATCAGCTGGCTCTTCCTATAAATACTAAGCTCAAAATACATTCAAAGGGTTAAAACACCACACAAGCCTCTCACAGAGCAAATTTATCTTTTTCTGTCATTTACATTCGTGTAACACACTTTCAATACGTTTACTTGCTTTCCTAGGAGTAGTGGCAGATTGTAAGAAACTTCCGTTCATCAATATATCATACGACCCTCGATCTGTCGAGGCGCTGGAGCACCATCCTTTGCTACTCTTCCGTTCATTTCATATATCATACAGCCTTTGCCATCTGGCGGAGCGCTGGAGCACCACCCAAATCCACTAACTATTTCCACCATCAACACCACCACCAACGGCCTTGTAGCTCAGGCCATGAACCTTACAACCGAGATCAATTCCTCTCTCGGCCACAATCGCTTTGAGTGAAGTCAAACTCAAACAGGCGCACCAGATCCACTCGCCCATCCAAATCAACCTCGAATGCACGGTAGACCGTGCTGGCACGCCCGCGCAATCACATCCAAAACCAAAGAAGGACGACCCGTGTTGACGCATATCCCCTCGGCCCGGCTCAGCAGGCCGTGAGATTTGCGGGGTCAACAATAGGGCTAGGTCAAGTCATCTCTACTCATCACCAAAGGCCAACTTGACTAACATTCTAGGCCTATCAAGCAACGGTTCACGCAAAAGGAAATAAATATGACCCCTTTAATTGGCTTCAAAACTTTCCTTAATTCACAAGGTTTTGGGCCTTAAGGTACCTAACTTAAACTCTTATCAAACCTGAAATAACTTAGTATCTAATGCACCGATCTGAATAGGAATATAACATCTTATGCTTCCATCAAGTTCTCCATATTGTGAATATCTTCTTTTGTTGAGTTCTTCCAGTGTGAGCTATCATTGTCTTGTGCTTTCAGCTGATCCAAAAGTCTCTTCTCTGTTTTGGACGAGTGTTTTCTTATTTTGGACTAGAAGTCTGCTTGAGAAAACCAGAAAATAAAAAATAAAAAAGACTTACTTAAGTGTGTGTTAGCATGAATTAAGATATAGAGAGTTTTATTGAAGGCTGAAGGGAGATACACCAAGGGGCTTGCTTCTCAGACATGCCCTCTCACTTCAGGGATTTCTCCTTTATATACACATGTATTGTTGATACTGGGAACACTTCGTTGATACCATTTCTTCATACAAACTACACGCACATCATATCACTCGCTACTAGAAAAGATCCATATAAGCCATAGATACACCGATGGCCAACCTTTATATACACAGGCATTGTAGGTACTTATACTTACACATTACATGCACCTCTTATACATCACATTCACATATTACACACTTACACATCACATGCACACATTACACATTTACACATCACATGCACACCTCTCATACATCATATGCACACAACACGAACAAGAAATTATAAACAAGATTTCACATGCACAGTAACAAACAAGAAAATACAAAAAACTATTCCAAAATTTTATTGTCTTCGGTGGAGCGAAATAACACACTAAAAAACAGGACTTGCAAGTCTTTTCATTTGGTATGTGTGCCCACTTTTTTCCTTTTAAAAGTATAAATTTAATGGGGTCTATCTCGGTGGAAAAGGGCATTAACTTGCAAACCAATTGTCTCAGGTTCGAACCGCTATGACACCTTGGTAGTGTGTGTGTGTGTGAAAAACCTAATCCCCCCTTGTAGTTTAGGAGTAATTTGTATTTGAAGGACTTTTTGATCATTTACTTTTCTATTAAATTAGTAGTATAACACAATGGAGTCTAGCCTTGTGGAAAAGGGTCTTAACTTATAAACCAGTAGTCTCAGGTTCGAACCCCCATGGCACATTAGTAGTATGTGTGTGAGAACCCCCTCCCCTTTGTAGTTTAGATTATCGCTTGTATTCAAAAAATGAGCAGTCTAACAATTAGATGTTAGTTTAATGGTACTTCTATTCTCAATATAAAGTTGAGTTGAAACAAGCATAGACAAAGCACGGAAAAGATAATGAATAACCTATATTTTTTTGGGTTGTTCACAAATAGGCTCATTCTAACATGACATATTATACAAAAACTCTTATAGAACCTATTTGGAGAGAAAAATGCAAAACTAGCCACTAGCCACTTGTCACTTTCTAATTGGTTTTTAGTGAGTTAAAATTTTCTAAGAACCAATTAGAAAATGACAAGTAGCTAGTTTTGGTGTTTTTTTTCTCCAAATAGACTCTATTGGCGTCATGCTAAAATATACTTATTTGTAAAAACTAGGGGGGTTTTCGGTGTGATTACGGCATTGAAATGAAGTAACCGACAACCGCATCGCCAAACAGCACAAGGCTAGTTACCAGGGGTTCCAGTTACCGTGGTGGTGATCGGTATAGGTTCTGTTACCAAATCTGCAAAAAATAATAATGATTGAAAACAAAGAATGAGGGAGAACATCGGCAGCGGCGTCAAGACAAAGGGAAGGGTGGGTTATGGATATGGTGCAGCAACATCGTCGAGGAAGAGATATCAAGACTGAGAGAGTGTCGGCATCGTCGTCGTCGAGGCCAAAGGATGGCGTTGATGTGTGTGTGTGTGTGTGTGTGTGTGTGTGTGTGTGTGTGTGTGAGAGAGAGAGAGAGAGAGAGAGAGAGAGAGAGAGAGAGACAGACAGACAGAGAGACAGAGAGACAGAGACAGAGACAAAGACAAAATGAGAAGAGGGAGAGAGACAAAGAGCCAAAGAGAAATAGCTAGAGGCCGATGGATTTTGGTACTGTGAAATCCAAATTGGAGAGGGGTGTCTACTCCAGCCCATGGATTTCGGTACTTTGAAATCCAAAGAATAGGGATGGTCAAGCTCGCGTGTTTGATGGTGGTGGTGGTCAAGCTCCGGACTCGCGTGTTTAGAATAGCACCATCGTTATTTTGCGAACAAAGTTTTGGGCTCGCTGTATTAGACAAGCGAGTCCGATGGTTTTTTCCCCATTGGACTATACAATCTCATTTAAGTTAATCTCCTCCCTTACCAAACATAGGTTTCTATGACTATTTAGCACAGTCTAGTCCAATGAGACATAATGAGGCATGCCAAACTGCACAGTCCAGTCCAGTCCAGTGAGGCATAATGAGGCATGCCAAACATGGCCTTAATATACAATACAATATCTGTTTAATTATAAAATAAAATATAAAAAAGCCAACATTCAAAAGTCTCATTATCACAAAACGTCCCTAAGGTTTACGAAACTATCATATTGCATCCCTAATGTTTTTTTGTGTCATTTGTGGTCCTCAAGGTTAGTGTGTGTGATCACAAATGATCCTTGCCGTTAGGTTCCGTCAAAAACTCCGTTAGTTTGCTGACGTGGCATATATATATCACAAAATATCCCTGAGGTTCACACACCTATCACAAATGGTCCCTGCAAAATTTTTTTAATTTTTTAATTTAAAATTCATAAAATTTTGGTTTTCATTTTTAAATTTTATGAATTTTAAATTATTTAAAAATATATATTGTATTTTAAATACACGTGACACTATATTATTGGAGATGTGGGCTCCAAATATATGCCACATCAACAAACTAATAAAGTTTTTAAAAAATAATTTAAATTTCATAAAATTTAAAAATGAAAAAACCAAGAGTTTAGGGTTCATAAATGGTCCTCAATGTTAAAATCCTTCTATAAATGGTTTTTTTATTTTTTTATTTTATGAATTTTAAATTATTTTTTAAAAACTTCATTAGTTTGTTAATGTAGCATATATGTGGAGCTCACATCTTCAAAAATATAGTGTCACTTGTATTTAAAATACAAAATATATTTTTAAATAATTTAAAAAAGAAAACCAAAATTTTATGAATTTTAAATGAAAAATAAATAAAAATTTGCAGGGACCATTTGTGATAGGTGCGTGAACCTTAGGGATGTTTTGTGATATATATGAAACTAACGGAGTTTTTTATGGAATCTAACGGCAGAGACCATTTGTGATCACACATACTAACCTTGAGGACCACGAATGACCAAAAAAAAATTAATGATGCAATTTGATAGTTTCGTAAACGTTAAGGACGTTTTGTGATATTAAGCCTTAAATACAAAAAGAGCTGAAAATTTCCTTACAAACCTATAAATACCAAATCCAATCTCAATCCCAATCCCAATCCCAATAGTACGATGTGAAATTCCCCCCGAGAATTGAGACTCAATCATTTCATCAGCCGCAATCACAAAATGGAACAAATGTTTGACAAAATTTTTGACTCCATCGCTAACTTTTTCAGCGGCGGAGATCAGATCCCCTGGTGCGACCGCGACGTCATCCACGTAAGTGCACACTACACAACCCCAATGCTCATTTTCTGCTTGTTTCCCGAGAAAATGAAGAACCCTGAAGGAAAAACGAAACAGAGATCTGGCTTCCTCTTTGTTCAGCCAATCCAATTTGGATTGGTTTTTGTTTGCTTGAATTAAAGACCCTTGAGTGTTTGTGAATTGTGGGTCAGGGGTGCGAGAAAGAAGTTGCAGAGGCCAACAAAGGTGACTCAGATGAGCAGAAGAGCGAAAGCATAATGGGGTTATCGTGGGCACTTGTCCACTCAAAGCAACCAGAAGATGTGCAGCGTGGAATTGCCATGCTTGAAGGTATTATCATTATTCTTATTAATATTTCTAAACATTTATTCTCATTTTTAATTCAATGCTGCAAGTTTTTACTTTTTAGGTAGCCTAAGCATATTGAACCATTGGTGTTGTCAATTCATTACACTTCTTTTTACATTTCCCTATCGTCTCGATTTTGATTCTGTACATGTCTTTTTCAACCATAGAATTCCTGATTATTTTCACGGGTTATTCATGATTTCTTTCATTGTGAGTTTTAATCAATCTTCACTAATTGCTCGTCATGGTTTCAAAAAATTTGTGTAAAATATAGGCCAATTTGGTAGCACTTTTGTTTTTATTTTTTATTTATTAAAGAAAGAGAGGGGAGAGGGAGCTGAAAAGGAGAAGAGAGATATGAAGGAGAAAGGAGGCTGAATTTATAAAATCTCACATCTCTAGTTTTTCTTCTATTTCTCTCCTTTTCTCCGTCTTCTAATATTAAAGCAAACAAGAAAATAAAAATAACAACATCATCAAATCTGCCGGCACTGATTCTTTATATTTTGCAATGGTTTGACAGCCTTTTTAGAATTTGTATGCCCAAAGACGTTCAATCAATTCTAAGTTAATGGAACAATCATTTATGTTTCTCCTTTGTATGGGGTATTAGACACTGCAGGAATAGGAAAGACTATTATGAGGGCTCACACTGCCATGAATCTTCCCTCTTTTCACCCTATTGCTCTTCTGTACAACAGTAGTGATGGTGTTTGTACACTTTCATAATGCATACCATCTTTTTTCCTGATTCTCACTAACAAAACTATTCTCCCAAGAAATTCATTTGAGTATCTTTTTCTACTTCATTCTGCCATAAGAACTTGGAACTAGGCCCTCCATGCCACAAGAAAATTTATAAATTACAAGATGCTAAGCCCTTCTGGATTTCTTGTAATGATTACTTTTGCTTTGAACTGAAGAACTTTCGTTCTAGCGTGTCGCTGATGCTTGAGTTTCCAATATTAGATAATGACAGTGTAGGTTTTCATTCTCTAGTGGTATCTTTTACCTAAAATTGTTCATCTCAAAATACTGAAGAATATGATTTTGTACAGCTTCATTGGCCAACACTAGCTCCCCTTTGCATCAGAGAGAGAAGCTTTACCTTCTGGCTGTTGGATACTACAGAACTGCTGAATATTCAAATAGTCGGCATCTTGTGGAGCAATGCTTAGAGGTTTGTTCTTATTTTTTTTCGTTTCATTTGCACCTAATTTTCCAGAAGCCTTTAGCTGGCATTCATCTCTCTTTTCTGTGACATGTTCATGTGTCTCTTACATTTAGCATATGGTTGACTGACCATCATTCAGTGAAAATCTGCCCAGACTAATACTATTTGTTTCAAAGGATCTGTCATTTAAATGTTCAACAACACTTGACTCTGCTATATAGGTGGTAAATTTAAAATGTGTCGTCCTTTTCTCAAATTTTGATTGCGTGCTGTGTGCTTGTGCATATATTGTATTAGCTGATTTTCAGCATGGTGAAATTTACTTATAGTTCATCATCTAATTCTGTACTGTAACTATATCTGTGTGGACTTAACCTTTAGCTGCTCATCTATTGTAGTATTGCAGACTATTATCTATCCTCCTTTTCACTATACAAATGAGTTGCCTTCAGCGTGTTGTTATTTTAATTTCTACAATTCCTACCAATGGTTCATCCTGATAATGTTTTAAAATTATATTTTTAATTTTTTTTCTTTGTTTTGCAGATTGCTCCTGATTGGAGACAGGCTCTGGCCCTTAAGAAGACTGTTGAGGATCGAATTGCTAAAGGTATTGAGTAGTTTTCTTTTTCTTTTGGTTTTGCATGCACTGTAGTACTAAAATCAAGGAATTGTGAACACATTGCTTGGAATGCAGATGGCTTTATTGGAATAGGCATTACTGCTAGTGCTGTTGGGCTTATAGCAGGTGGGATTGTTGCAGCGTTGGTTCGCAGGTGATGAGCACAAGCCAGCAATGTTCATAATGACTGTCTATTACTTATAAGTTTCATTTTTCTCCTAAAAAGAGAAGGTTCTGAATAATCAAACTGAGAATAGCTCAAAACAAATTCTGCAGCTTGACACCACTTTTTCTGAAAAAAAAAAGCTTTTAAATTTGATATTTTGTGCAAATGAATTGGTTTTCCCTCATGTTATGTTGTTAATCAGTTGATAATGCTTAGCTTACATATATTCTGCCATTATTTCGGCATATGTACCTTGCAAATATGTATGGAAAAATTGCGATTTTATGTTACGTTGTATATGTTGCCTTGTTGCAGTTAAAAGGAAGTCTCATTCTATAGCAGTAGTCTCAATACTCTTCAACAAATTCGACAGAAACCCAATGTCCTTTTTCTTTTTTGTTGGTTCTTTCGGGCATCCGAAACATTATTAACTGGAAAAAAGTTTGCTGGATATGGAAAGTACACTTGCTCTTATTAGTTCACATATTGCCACTATGCTTAATCATATATTTGGCTTGGTTTGTGTCCAACTCAAGTTCATGTGGGTTGAGAGGCTTAGGTTTGTAAGCCTAAAACATTTTAGCTGACTAGGTATCCACAAGCAACAAGATTTTAAACATTTTACTGAAGCAAAATTAGGTTGGAAAATTTTAACCCGCCCCAATAATTAGTTGTTCTCAGTTAAAACCAAGAATCTCCAACATTTCTCCCTTAATGATGCTAAAGAATATTCTCATGGCAAGGGACTTCATTGGATTAATTGTATAAGGGGTTCGTTTCATTATATTTCTCCCTTTAATTGATATTTTTTTCTATTTTTTTCTAATGGGCCAACGAAACTATCATAAAAAAATAAAAAGAAAGATCTGAGAGGTCGTAGCTTTTATGTCTGGTTGATCCTAGTCTTGATGGCTTTATACAAACAGCCATAGTCCTACAAGATCAACCAGCACACCACTAATACGAGGAGCTTCGGTGCACACACAATAGGCGGGCCTGATCAATTCATGCCAACAGCAACAACTTGAATGCAAGTGTAATTAACAAGCTTTTTTTTAGTAAAGCGAAAATCTAAATTACAAATGTGATGGAGTTTCTCACACACACATACTATAATGTGTCGTTGGGTAGGGGTGGGCACGGTACGGGATGACACGGGATGAAGGTCATCCCGGTGTCAATCCCGAATAGGAGAATCGGGACGGTATGACACGGGATGAGGCATTTACAAAACACGTTCAAACCGTACCGGTCCCAAACGGGACCGGTATGGTTCGGTATCGGTATCGGGATCCCGTTTACAATAGTGTAAAAGTATGATCTTTCTTCTTTTTTTTCAATTTTTGCCAATTGCAAAAGCTGCTGCCAATTGCCAAGCAAAACAAAACAAGATGAAGACCTGTGAAATAAAACAAAACAAGATGCAAAAGCTTTAAGCTGCTACTAATTGCCAAACAAAACAAGATGCAAAAGCTGCTGCCAATTGCCTAACAAAACAAAACAACATGGAGCCTAACATGAATCTCATGGTTTACAAGTTATTGCAGTTAAATAAATTATTAGGGTAGTGAGTGTATTTTACAAGTTATTGTAGTGAGTGAATTTTACAAGTTATTGCAGTTAAATAAATTATTAAGGTTGGATTTTTTATTCTTGTGTGTTGTCCATACGTGCTCAAATTGAGCAGTTAGAATCATTTCAACATGAATCTCATGGTTTTGCTTAAAGACAAAACTATTTTATGAAACTATGCACATCTTACAGTAGAGCAACAAAGACAAAGAAAGAGAGAGAGGACAAGAAAAATTGGCCTTACCATTCCAAAATCGTGTGCATATGACAGGCAGGCAGGCAGCAGGTCCTTCTTCTACCTTCGACTTCGACACGGAGAGAGAGAGAGAGGACAAGAACAGAGGCAGAGACAGAGAGGAGGAGGAGAAGAACTATTGAGTTGAGACGAAGATGGTGACCGTGTGGAGGGAAGGAGAGACTTAGAGGGAAGGAAGGAGAGACAGAGAGATGGACGGATAGAGGAAGGATGGCAAAAAAATTTTGGATCTGAAAAAATTAGGTTTAGTTCGTGACTGAGGTGAGGGTGGATGGAAATGGACGGACCACTTTTAGTTTTAGACATATTATTAATATTTATTATTTAATATTAATTATTTACTGTTCGGTATGGTATGGCACCAAACGGGATCAACAAACTGATACCGGTGTCGTGCCAAACAGTAACGGTATGACACGGTTTCATCCCGTTTCAGGATCAACACCAAACGGTTTGGCACGAACTTGACACGGAATGGCACGGTTTCGGGACGGTATCGGTATTTCGGTTTTGATGCCCACCCCTATCGTTGGGTATACCGTAGGCTTAACATGCTTTTCTTTACCTATCGCTAAAAAGGTGTAGAAATGATTGTCCACCTAAAGGATAGAAGGTAATAGATTTCCCTCGGCAGAAAGAGAAAGCAGGGCTCTTGCCACCAGAAAACATCACAAGGGTCATTGTAAAGTAAATCAAAAGACTAATGACATGTTTCATTGCAAAGTAAATCAAAATTTCCGTACTTTCATTAAGTAAACTCTATTCATAAAACCACATAGGGAGGGCTCTTGCCACAAGAATACAAGAAACTTCAGGGTTCATACTTTTGAGAGCATATTAATAAAACTCCATACAAAGTTTTCCATCAAATTTAACCCTATCTAAATAAAAATTTCATTGTTAACAGATCAAAAACAAAAGTAGCGAAAATAATGTGACCACAACTTGTGCAACAATCATCGGATCAACAAAGAAACATTGACCAGTTTACCAGTTGTTCAATAATACAAACCTATATATATTTATACAGAGGCAATCATACAACAATAAGTCTACTGGTGCATTAAAGAGCTGACTGCAGTACATCTTCGAGATACTTTTCTGCAGCAGCATATTGCCTGTTCTTGTCCTCGATTGCCAAAGCAGCCAAAGCTTTATCCTGCACACATACATATCTGATAAACCTAACAATCTTTGTAGGACCTAAACAAACTGCGATCAATTAACCAATAAAGAAAAGTACCGGAGGTAAGTCTTGGTAGCTTCTCAAAGTATCGAGGACTGGCTTTGTCTTCTTCTCTAATTCCTTCCGATTCTCAGCCAATTCAACCAACACCCCATGGCTAATATCTGGGGTGTAACCCACACGGTTAAGAGTGTCCTGTCCAACAAGTTTACACAACAACTCTTAGTCAAATTAAACACAGAAATGTAGGCTTTTATTTTAACAGCATAACCAACAAAATGGCTGACATTCGACCAAAAAAAAAAACAATATGGCTGACAAAATACATTCCTGCGACTTCAGTATGGAATTTCAATAAACTAGCCAATAGAGACTGATGAACAATTATCACTCATTTTATACCATCCACCAAGCAAAAAATTTACTTTTCCTTATACACGACACAAAATCATGGATTTCTTGCCACATTCTACCTATAGTGTGATATCCTTCCTCAAACTAAGGCAATCATCCAAGGGTTAGAATGCCTTGCTGAGCTGCGGCAGGTTAAAATCCCAAATTTCTAATAAATCATCACCATTTATTAAAAAAAATTAAAATTATTAACCTTCCTCCCTTTCTTTATGATTAAGGCAATGCAGATGCCCATTTTTTCAATACCCTGATTATTCCTGTGTTCCACCATTGTTGGACATGGGCTTGCATTCAGAAACCCAACAATATCCAACTTCATTCAACTTCAGCTTAATCAAAATTTATTTCCACAATTTCAGAGTTGGTAATTTTATAAGATCTTGGAATACGTATCACAATCTATGCACCATTGAAATACTTTTCTTTGTCCAACTCCCAATCATATTCTCTCACCTCATGGACAATATAAATGGAGGTTGGGGGGTGATGCGGTGGGGTGGGCACATTTCTGCAGTTGTGTGTGTGTATTTAAACCACATCTACAAAATGGTCCAAAAGTATGGAGCTTCATTTTAGATATATAACAGGTAATACAATTTGGTCTATACAACTACTCTTAGATACTGATGCTCAAGAAATCCACCCACACGTATAAAAAGGAGGAAAGAGCAATTGGACCAACAGAAGCAAGAAAAGAAAATAAATACCTTAAAGCGGACAGTTTCTTGGTTGTATTGTTTCTCCTTACCAAGCATCAGCGCCAAGTTGTTCTTCCAATGCTCAATGTGTGCCTCACATTGACCAGCATCATCTTCTAGTTGGGCAAGTGTTCTGCATAAAATTGAAAACTCAACATATTCAACAAAATCAAAATGCCACAACAAAATCATACTCCTAAATTTACAATTCTTGCAACATATCCTACCTTTTCAAATAAGTTAACCTGGAAATCGCCTTTCGGGTATAATCAAGAAGAACATTGGACTCTTTTTGCGCTTTAGCTCTTTTCTCCTCCACACCTGTCTTCCGCAATGATATATCCCCCATCGCCACAAGAAAACTAAAACCCAGAATTCTTATGTCAGCCCAGTATTCAAACAACAATGTAAAACCCAAATCTCTTTTGTCAGATCAGCATTCAAACAACAATCTAAAACCCAAATCTATTATGTCAGATCAGCATTCAAACAAAAATATACAAATCAAAATTCTTATCTCAGCCCAGTATTCAAACAACAATGTAAAACCAACATTTCTTGTGTCATCTCAGTTTTCAAACAACAATGTAAAATCCACATTACCACAGTGTGAGCTCAATGAGTCAGTATCCAAAGTAAAACCTAAAACCCAGAATTGAAAAACGCACCTGCTTAGCTCAGTGTCTCTTATATTCAACAAATTGGCTACATTCGCTAAGACCTGAGCTGAAGACACCACGTTCGAAGCCAAACCCTCTTGTGCCAAACCTACACTCTCCAATATCTCTCTGATCCTCGCAGCTAACACCCACAAAGAAAAAATCAAAATTTTGTTTGAAAAAGAGAACATATATACAAATTATACAACATAAACAACACATATGGAAATACAAAGAGAACATGAACAAGAGATTTTTGCGTTGGGTTAAAAGGGGAGACCTTGGCCTCGGTATTCGGAGGCTTTGAGGCGGAAATCGGAGGCGAGGATCTTGGAAGCTTGAGTTTGGGATTGGGAGAGAGTGGCAAGGTTGTGTAAATATGCCACCGAACGAGGGGTATATTCGAAATCGGGCACTTCTTTTCCGGCTTGAGAGAACTCTTGAGTCAGCCATTGCTTTACCTCTCCGATTCGAGACGCCTCAGACACTCCGCCGCTGCCGCTGCCGCTCTTTGACGTCGTTTCGTTTATCGTGGGATCGGTCATTGTGTGGAGGTGACCGCTGAGTCGACTCAGAGCACCGTTGGCTGGGTAGGTGGTTTTAGATTTTGATTTGAAATAAACTTAAAACTTTGACGCTTATATACTTCCATAATTTCACAAATAGAAATGAAAGATCACAAATACAAATAATAAGTGGCGTATTCATGAATTTTTCAGAGAAAATGCAATGTTAAAAAGACTAAAAGGTCAAAATAAATAAATAAACAACCAAATAGCCCTTATAATTTAAATAATATTCGTATTATTTATAATTAAAATAAATAAGAGTTTTACGTTTAAGACTAATTTACTATAGTCTATTTTGTATATCAATTAATATGCACAAAACTGTCGTGGGTGTCCACCATATAATGACATTGTTGCCACTGGCGAAGTCAGAAAATTTTCAAAGAGGGGGCACCTCATATTGTGAAATATATTTTTCTTTAGAGTGACAACCAAGCTAATTTTTTACTTGATACAAAATCCCTAGTTTTAATTTACATACTTCATTATTTTACATGTTATATTAACTATCTACTTATTATCGATCCTAGCAAAAATAAAATAAAATGTACTTTAAAAAAAAAAACTCACTAAGAAAATTTGAATGATAATTTATCACTACAAAATTTAGAATCGAAGCAATAAGATGTTGAAAGGGTAGCAATGATAGTGAGAAAGGAAAATAAGAGAAAAATACAAAGAGAGAAAGGGGCACTTTAAAATTTAATTAAGAAAAGGATGATTGAATTAAGAAGACAATAGCCTCAATGAAGATTTGAGAGGGGGCACATGCCCACCCTGGGCCTTAGCTCCCACCGCCACTGATTGTTGCCTCATTAAAAACCTTTATTGGAAAACCCAGTGGGACAAAACCGAAGTAAAGGGAAAAAGAGTGCAATTTTCTTCGAGTTTTTATATTTAAACCTCGCACTTCTCTTTGTTCACCTCCACCCCTTATTCTAAGTTCAACTCAATCTCTAATTCAAATTTTCATAATTTCTAAGAAAACTCAACTATCTTCCCAAACTATCCCTAAATAGACACCCAACAACAACAACAACAACAAAACTCTCATCAACCTCAAACCCCCACACCTAAGTGAATTCTCATGTTTGAAAACATATCATTAGAAAAAAGAAAAAGAAAAACAGGATGAGCGTGGTTTATAATTTCAAAAGCCCTTCTCTTCCTTTGGTAAAACATCCAAATGCTGTCAAAACATTTCCCATGTTAGAAATTAACCTTTGTATGCATAAAAAAAGTTTAAATAACTTTCGAAATTAACATACGTGTTTAAAGAACTGCTTCACTGCCTCGTGGTGAGGTGTAGAAAATGCATCCTGTTTTTCAAATATTGGCTAATGATGCTACAACATCCAGGTGAACTCCTTCTTTTATTTTTTAATTATTTATTTTTAAAATTGAATTCAAATATTGGCTAACGATGCTAAATACAGGGATCAAATTAGCCAAATTGAAAATACAGCAACTAAATTTGCCAATAAGCTAAAATATATAGACCATTTTAGCATTTAAGCCAAAAAAATATATATATGAAGAGTAATGGGGTGTGTATAGATGTACTAGGGTTAAGTATTAAGTTGGATGACCTGTTTTGTCTTTTTACACAATAATAAAATTTAAGAGCTTAATGTTTTTAAGTATTGGGTGAACAAAGAAAAGTGTGGAGTTTAAATAGAAAAACTCATTTTCTTCTGGATCATTGATATGGTACTTGGACTTGCTTATGTTGCCTCGTTAAAACCTTGCTAGAAAAAACCGGGTGGGACAAAACCCTAGTCGAAGGGAAAATAGTACAAAGTGCATATGTCTTTTATGTAGTAAAACTAGGATGCTCCCCTAATTGATATCTCCCCCTGATTTTCAATAACTTGTAGAATATAGACTTCGGAAAAGTTTTGGTAAAAAGGTTCGCCAGATTATCTCGTGCACGAATTTTTTTGACTCCAATCTATTGGCTTTTCCCGAAACTATGTTACCCTTGATGAACCTTTCTTTGATTTGAGCAATACAAGCAACATTGTCTTCATACATAATCGTTTATCAAAATATTCAACATGCTTTTCACTTTTCAAATGATTAAACTATTTAGGAGCATCAACAACTAATCTAATAATTAGAATATGTTACAACAATATCAAATTTAAATTCAAAATACTCAGAATATCGCGGTACACGCTTCATGCGATATATCTCAAATATTTCATGAGCTTTGAGGATTTTCATGTACCTTACAATCTTAATAAATATGCATTTAAACACATGCTATAAGTTTCGCTTTAAAATAACAACTGTAATTATAGAAATGTGGATGCATTTACGATGGGATGGGAGACTGTTGTATCATAATTGGCGTAAAATCAATATGCTAACTATCCAATTAAAAATACTCGCAAATGTCCGAATCTATTGGGGTATAGATTTGTAAATATGAAATTGTTCCCACGAGGACTTGATAGTGTATAAGTAAATCTAGTTTGAGTATGCTAAGGCACTTAATTTAAACACAATCATATGAAATGATATTATATACACTCGATAAGGAATGAAACAAGAAAAGTGAAAAGAAATGACAAAACAGGGGAAAAGCGACCGGTTGTTTCTAACTAGGCGACCGGTCATTTTTCACAGTGAGCTTCAGTCTTGGAAGAAAACCAAAGTGACCTATGGTTTTTACCCGGGAAGAAATGTTCTTGGTAAAAACACACAACATACACACACAAGGGGGAGGGGGTTGATGATTCAAATGACTTAATTCTAAAAATGAAAATGTATCCAAACTCTAATTTAACAAGATTAACAATCGTTCGTGATTAACAAAGTGACAAACACTAGGGTTTCTGGAATTCACCCTAAACAATCCTACTCATATTCATGGATACTCAAGTAATGAGTTCTAGGTATCAAGACCGGGTTTAGTGTCTCAAGACGCATTGATTCTCTCTAAAATAAGTAAAGTGTGTGTTTAGTGCTACAATACTCATGCTTCCCATACAATCAATCTAGATGTGCTTAGTACTTCGATTTAATCATATGAAAACCCCATTAAGATTGAAGATAATAAGAACATCACAAGAACCCTAATAGCATGGTGTTTACATTAGGAATTCAAGAAACAAAATCACATGAATGATTCTTACTTCATTCATTAGTTGCTAAGGAAAACATGAAATCATTTTAATGAAATGGGGAGTATAGATGCAATTTTGACTTTTGGCAAATTACTAATTTAACCTTTTTATTATTTTCCAGCTCAAAAAATATTTTATCATCCCATGATCAATTAACCATGTGCGTAGATTAGGATTCCCTTCCATCTTCTACATGATAGCTAGAGAACCACAACCCCAAAATCACTTACCAAATCTATCAAAGCTTTCTCCAGTGAAAATTTAAGTGTTCATGTGTTAGTCTTGAAGATATGTCATTATTAGGTAATATTTCATTTGGCCTTTACAACTTATTTCTCACTTTTATTTCCCCCCTCATCTTTCTATCAGTTTTATGGCCAATTGTGTATCTTATGTGTTGAGATTGATTATTGTGCTTAGATGACAATTACTATTTATATTTTATTATATTAAACTTATTATTATGTAAGCGGCAAATAAAAATATTTTCGATTTAAATAGATGTTTGGTTGTTGGACTAATAACTGAAAGAAAATAATGGATGTTTGATTGCATGTTCAAGAAATTTGATCAAAATAAATGAGTTTTTCTATTTAAACCCTGCACTTATCTTTGTTCATCCCATATTATAAGTTCACTTCAACTTCTAATTCAAATTTTCACAATTTCTAAGAAAACCTAACTATCTTCCCAAATTACCCCTAAATACACACCCAGAAGAAAAGTAAAAATAAAAAACTCATCAACCTCACACCCCACACCCTACTTTCTCCTTCTATGTGGTGTTCTGTCGAGTAGAAGCAGTCGGAGCCCTTCTTCGGGTGTTTGGTGTGGCAAGAGTTTTAGGCACCTCAATCTTTTCTATGTCTCAAATCGTTATGCTTTGCTTAGTTCATGTATTTGGTATCTATTTTCTTAGTATTTAGTATTACGGTGATGGTGTTTTTGACTCTGGGTTATCTGAAAGTTAGGACGGCATGCGTAACCAAATAAATAAGCTAAAATCCTTTATCTTGTAGCTGAATACAGAATCCTTAGGTCTTGAACTTTATTTGTCCATATATATGGGACGGTGAGTCATCTGTTTTGACCAACCTACGGTAAGTAACTAATTAGCTAGTTTCTATTGGATATGCTTTCATGGAAATTGTATGCTTCTTTCATAACAATTCACTTACTCCTATTCATACATTAATTACATTTGTTGATGCTCAAAATGGTTCAGCCAAGATTGAGTCCAACTTAGTGATGAGGTGTGATGGATGATGGGTGAAGGTGAGGACTTTCAGCATGTGTGTGAAGATTTGGGCAAAACGATAAATATACAGAAGACGAGATATACGTGGTTCACCCTTAATGAATGGGCTACGTCCACGGAGAATATGTTCTCATTATGATTTGTTTACATTTGTACAAGGGGATTAGACCCAAAGATAAATGGAAGAAGGCCTAGGGCCTAAGGTACAAAGCTAGGAAGCAGAAGCCCAGGGGTCAAGTCCTAAGATCCAGAGACCCAGGACCCGAAGGCCAGACTAGCAGGAGAGTCCTGAAGAGAGAGCCCCCTTCTAAGGGGAGAGTAGTCTTCTTTTATAGGTGAGGGGGAGTGTCCATCTCTTGTAGTTTTCCGATGTGGGACTCCTGGTTGCTTGGTTAGTCACAGTATCAACAATATTTATACTTTCAAATGTCAATGACAATTCTTCCGCTTTTTACCTTATCTTCAAATGGTGGACGAGTAACAGTTTCATGATGGTATAACACTTGAGTTTGTTGCAGTATTACTTGAGGTCAGCCGGATGTAAGTATGGAAAAGATTGTAGATACAGCTACAGCAAAGGGAAACCTTCTGTAGATCCAAAACTAAACTTTTTGGGCCTGCCAATTCGACCAGTATAAAACTTAATATGAATAGTGGTGGGGTGTAGATGAGTTTGTGTTTGATCTGGCAATAAGGTGTAAAGGAGTTTGTGTTTTTCTAAAACTTAATATGAAGATTGGTTGGGGTGTGTGGGGTGTGTGTGGTGTGTGTATAGATATACTATGATTAAGTATTAAGTTGGATGACCTTTTTTGTTTTTTTACACAATAATAAAACTTAAGAGCTGAATAATTTAAGTATTAGGGTGAACAAAGAAAGTGCGGGATTTAAATAGACAAACTCAAATAAATTATGCGACAGTGATGGTGGTTGAATTTTCTAAAACCACCATTGAAGAAATGATGATTGGGTCTCCAAATTCACCCTTGAGGACAGGGGTGTGACTTATTTCTCTTTTCTGATTGGAGTCTTGCCAAGTACATTGATGCATCATGACTAATACGATTAATGAATGATAACGATATGGTGAGCAAAATTGTCATTTTCTGATAAAATAATTCTTTCGGGACTTTAGACAAAATGGTTTGAGGACTTACTAACATTTACTCAGAAGCTTTTCATGCAGGCCACTCAAACATGCCGGCTGCACAAGCATTTTGTTGCAAAACTTTTATTTAAAGCTACACTTCCATTCAATTGCTGCCCAGAAATTTGGAAACTATACATCATATTGCTCTTGCTCAGTTCAGTGTCTGATGTTTGAGTGTCCATGAGTGAAATCATTTAGGGTTTTTTAATCACGAATGGTCCGTATATTATTCCAAACGCATCATTTTAGTCCTCATTCTTCAAATTCGATCAAACAAGCCCCTCACATGAGCAATACTCAAGCATTCATCGAGCTAATGTTGAAAAAAGAAATAAGTTCCTTTTTTTATAAGGAAAACAAGAAACAAAATAAAAGAAAGATATTCATCAAGGTTGCAGATACAAGAGGCCACAAACTAGAAACTAGAAACTAGAAAGGGGGTCATTCCTCAAAGGATATGATACAAAACAGCACCCAGAAGAAAAAGGCGTCACCAGATGCAACGGTATGTAACATGTGACTCGGTTATATCACCAGTATAGGTAACTTTCACTACCTGCCCCTTCTCAAGTCCATAGTACTGTGCAATCGCATCTTTTCTTGACAGTCGGGGAAGCTGCAGGAAGACCAGTTATACGCCAATCAACCATCTACGCGAAATGTAATGGAAATATACAATTTCATAAACTAAAATGCAACATTCGGTACACAATTGTATGGAATTTCCATTGTTAAGTCCTGGATGGGAGAAAGTGAAAGAGAAAGAAGATTGTGCTAGATGACTACTATGCTTGCAACCTTACCACAAGTTGGTTAACTTGAAGGCATATAGGCAAGCCTCTAATGTAGGTCTAGCGGGCCAAAGAGAACTGTGAGTCCTTAGATTCGGGTCAAGGAGACCAGTTTATCATTTGAGTTTGCTCTACATAATATAGGTCTATAGGCACAAATTATTATCAGTTGCTAGGAATGACAATAAGCCATCTCAGCTCAAGTTCCTAAAGAGAGAAATAGAATGAGAGATTCACACATTGATTAAAACTAACTTTAGAGAATTCCTTCAATATGCAGCCACATAGAATACAATGTGCTTGAATGTGTTTGTGTGTGAATGTGCGTGCATACTTGTGTTTTGATCCCTACCTTTATTAAATGTTTCAACTCACTCGGTGAAATTTCCATTGTTTCAATCAAGAGTTCCCTATCTTGGATGCATCAAAGATATTAAACAGAAACTTTTGTGGTGACCAATAAATTTGACATTGCTATTTTCTTTATCTAATATGGAATTAATACTGATTACATTACATAAAAATGGGCTCAACCCAATTCACTACTTTGAACAATCCCCACCAGCCAGCCACAGATAAAGTCATAGCACTCTTTTTTAACCTCATATCATAAGTAATTTCAAATGATAGAGGGCATACCACAGCCCAAGTCAGATTAGCAATTCAAACTCATTCAAGATTATTCAAAAATTAAGAATGACATGAACGATCTCCAAAGAAAGCAAATTAGAGGCTGGTTTTTCTTTACTTGAGTTAATAAACTAACCTGGTTTTCTTCTATGTTGTACTTCTTCAGGAGTTTTTGTTTCTCTTGTTCAGTCAGTACATGATGCTTTGGCTTCAAGACATGCTTTGTGATATTAACAAGCAAGTCAGTAATCTGAGAAACAAAGCCAGAAATAGAAATATGAGAGGAGTGAGAAGCAGAGCCTCCAAGTGAGTGAACCATTAAAACTATCGAGAATAGGCAGAAACACTTGTACAGTGTTCAGTAAATGTTTCACTAAAAATGCTGCAAATAAAGTAACCAAATAAAGGTAGGTTAACTAGGAAAAAGCAAAGGCAGAAGCAATCGTTAAAAAGCTATTGTGAAATGGTTTTCAAAAGCACTTAAAGAAACAACAAAAGCACAACTACGTACCTTGGTCATCATTTCAAATCACATTATTATAAATTTTCTAAAAATTGTATATATAGAATTTCAAATTTTCAGAAGATACAATTGACCTGAGTAAATTGCATTTCCCTTTATCCTTTGTGCCTAAAACTTGCAAAACAGCCAACTGTATCAATGCATTTTGATCCGTAAACAACACTAGTTCATCAATTTTACTTCTAGGAGGATGCCTATAATGCCTCCCCAATCATAAGCCATCTATAAAACTAACCTAAAAATCAGAAACAGAATCAAATATAATTATCCTGCAGGACTTGCAATGTTTTGAAAAAAAGAAAATTCAAACGATCAATGACATTAGGAAACAAACCTGGAAGATTTCAGTTTTAAATGGATAAAGTTCCATAGTTTTTAGAGCTTGGCTTGTTATTTGGTTTTGGATAATTAATACGAGCCCATTCAAAGTGTCTTTACTAGCAATCTGAGAATGCAGCCCACGAATCACATTAACCTTCACGATACCAGGCCCGCAGTAAATGACCATAATCTGCAATTCAAACATTAATCATAAATAACGATTGCTCATAAGTTATTACTAGTATCATTACACCAACTTTCAGTGAAGAGCAAGGAAAATACATCACTGCCACTTTTTTTTCATTTTTCCTGTACCCATGCGCAACAGTTTTACAATTCATTCCAATGGTAAATGGAAGGAAGTCGCCTTGACTCAAGTGTAAATGGAATTGTACAAGTAAATGCGGTTGAGCAGTCATATCTAATCTGGATAAGTAAAGTTAAGCAGTCTTTGAAGTCACTATGCAACTCATTAACATCATATCTATCCCTGGACTCTTTCTCCACTTCCCCTGTAACACAGGACCTTTCCGCAGTTTCAAGGTATGTCTAGTATGAATAGTTGGCCACATCATTTATCATATACTAGAATATGACACTAGCGACTGATATCAAAGCACAGCATACTAATCCATCCACTTAAAGCATTGCAGAATATGATAAATTGTTCCATCAAAGGGAACAACCTATCCAGTGAGCGATAGAAAAAGAAGAATAGGAAAAAGTAGCTTCCAGAGTCTACAGGATCAGACATCCAGAAGAATAAAGGAATCACTTTGCAACATGGTACACGACATCCAACTCAAGCAAGCTCCAATATATGAAACAAACACTCCACACTCTCATCTCCAAACTAAGCACATGGAACTGCCTCCCAAACAACAAAGAGATGCTAAAACGCAATAAACAGATCTAATCACAAACTTCTGAAAACAGATAAAATTTTGATTAGCAAATTAGCAAAACCTTGATTTTCACATCAAGTCATTTCTTATCCTCCAAAGGCAACGCTAGCATCTTTCTTTTCAAATGATTTTTGTCAGTTCCTTAATCTTATATCATCCACTGTAGTTTTCACATGAAATTAAGCTATCTGTGGCCTAGTAAACATCTGATTTCAAAATCCTAGTAAGCATTCATTGTTGTACTGAGATATCTCAACACAGAAAAAGGCCACCAAATAAATCTAAGGCACTAAATCAGACTTGCTTCTTCTTTGAGGACCGAAGACCTAAAGTTCGGAGACGAAGCATGTATCCATGATTAGCAGAAGTTAAGGACAAGATAGTAGTTTGGTCAGCTTCACAAGGATATGCCAAAGTCAACAAGAAAAGGCTATAAATTAGAGATAATTCTAATCAAATGAGAACATGCATCCATAGACAAAGCATTTATATGACATGCAAAGTAAGATTGTCATGGTTAACCTCAAGTTGCAGCCATATTAGTTCACCAACTGGAACAATATTACTAGTTACCAAAAAAAATTGTAGACACATATAGCTAAACCCCAATTGCTTGTTCGAACCTCAAAATTGCCAACTTTGTGAACCATATAGATTTCAAAATCCTAAACATAATTAATCCCAAGCACAACAATGAAGAAAAAGAAAACGACCCAGAACCAGAAATTCTTCTTTCTTTGATTTCTTCCCTTCTCTGGTCAATGCAAGAAGAAAATAAAAGAAATTCAAAAAAGAGAGAGAACCCATGAAAGGTTACTGTTTATTTACTCTGTCAGAAGGGTCAGTGCGATGAGTAGCGGAGAAGCGGAGGCGCTCAACATCCGGATTCTGGCCGTGAAGGGCTCGAAAGTCTTGGAGAGAGAGGTCGATTTCTGAGCTTGGAACAGAATAGCCTCTGTCCCTTATCATCTCCAGCACTGTTCTGCGTGACAGGTAGTATCTGTGGCTCTCTGGGCTACCGTCGTCTACATAGCCAGTCAAGCAAGGCCCTAATATCTCCCCGTTGGCATCGCCATTCGCCTCTGCGTCACCTTCCATCTCTCCCTCTTATCTCTGTTGGATTTTCCTGAGTCCTGTGCCTGACTGACTGTGAGAGTTGTCTATGTTGTCTGATGACTTACTAAACTCAGAAAAAGTGCACTTGGGTTTGGGGCGCTGGGAAGTGTGCTGGAATGAGGAAAACCTCACGGATCTTACCATGGGTTTTTAATTAAATTTTGTCAATTTTTCCATAGTAATTTTATAATTGTAACAATTCAAAACATGTCACAATTTCGGTCAATTTCTTTCATGGAGTAACCATGTGACCCTTTTGTGGAGGGGTATTTATGTCACTTTGGGCCCTCTAACCATAAAGATAAAAGTCATTTTTTGTCCTTGTAATTTACTAGTTTTTTTATTTTCGTCCATGTATTTTCAATTTTGCCATTATAATTTCATAATTGTAGCAATTCCAAGACACACTATGAAAGATATTGGCGGAAATTGTGACAAGTCCTTGAATTGGTAAGATAATGAAACTACAGTCGCAATGTTGACAAAATTGATACCATAAGGACGAAAAGTGGAAATCCGATAAACTACAAAGACAGAAAATGACATTTTGCCCTTCTTCTTTTTTTACTCTTCGCATTGAGCACATTCGTATTGAGCACAGTACTTGGCTTAAGTAAAAGTGGAGATTGTTGAAATTTGTTGGCTTAAATTAAAAGCCCATTTGTGTGGGTTTGAGAAAGCCCATTTGGCCCACTTTCTTGTCGTTTAGGGTTTTAAAGTTAGCCATTTGTGCCAACCTATATCAATCATCTTATTCTCATTTGATGGATGTGCCTCCGCATTTGGTATAAGAGAAACCTCTCCCTTTTGTTTGGGTGGAGTGGAGGTCACCATTTGGAACCATTTGAGAGAGCTAGAAGCGTCAAAGGTGAAGAAAGATGAAAAATTGTATCTGAGGGTGTAATGGGGCACAATATTGTGGAATAATATAGGGCTAATTCTTATTGCAGAGAGGCAGAAGGTTCTATCTTTTAGATAGCTTAAATATATGACAATGAACCGTTGAGAAAATAATGGTTCTTAAACATGAGATAATGAACCCTTGAGAAAGTAAGGCATAACGATGCCAAAGGAAGAAGAAAAGGCAACAGGATGCTAAAGAAAGAAGAAAAAGCACAAGAATGGAATGGAAGATGGTTCCTATGAAGAGTTTTTTTTTTTTTTTTTGTTGTCTAAACATCACTTCATTAAGCAAACGGCCTAAACAAACAAAGGAACAATACAAGATATGCCACATGGGCAAAAAGAGCACAGAAAGACCAAAGAAATCTCCTAGGAAAGTAAGTAAACATCAAAAGAAACATAAATTAACATAGACATACTCGAAGGGGAGCACTTAGGCCATCTCCAGTCATGGGTTATATCCTAAATATAGCCATAAAATAATGCAAAACCCATCTCCAGCCATGAGCTAAACAAAATTTTGGCCAATTTGGAGGGTCACATTTGGCCCTTTAGCCCTCCAACCGGGCCACATTTAGCCTAGCTTTGGTCTAGGCCAAATTTTTTGTGGACCCCATGCATGTGCTTTTCATATTGCACATTGAAATCCATTCACTTTTTGTGGACCCCATGCTTCCCAAAATAATAAAATATGAAGGATCCTAAAATATAACCCTGCATGGTTGGAGATGGAAAATTTTAGCCTAGCACTATTCTTTAAAAAATTAATACTTTGGAGGGCTAAATTTTTAGCCCTGGACTACATTTAGCCCTATGACTGGAGATGGCCTTAGGAGCTAGGAGGATAGGGCATACCATCCCTAGACAGAATCAAGACCAAAGAGGGAGGAGGATGTGTAGCCCATCTCAAGGAACGCACCGTCATATTAGACAAAGCTGCAGCAACATGCACATCAATATTTGCATGGCGAGAAATCCATTCCCACTTCACATATGAGAACCAAGTGGTCAGTCTTCTAATCTCCAAGATGATAGGAACGATCCTCCAATTACCGCACAAATTTTCAATAGCCACGCATGAAATAACATATTTCGAGTCACTCTCCAAAATAACCTTCCGGCAGTTTATCTCTTTGGCAAAGAGTAGCCCATCTAAAACTACTTCAGCTTCTACATGTACAGCAGAGGAACGAGTAACAAATTTACTAAACCCAACAAGGATCTTCCCTTCCTAGTCACATATACAGTAGCCATGATACCTTAATGTAAAGAGTTGATTCACCAAGCGCCATCAACATTGACCTTAACTCGCAGATGAGAAGGAGCTCTCTAGAGGTTACAAGAGATAGAGTTGGGAGACCTCGTTAGGGAAGTGGGGTCAAAGAATAACTCTCCCCACAAGGAAAAAGCATGTCTAATAACCGAATAAGGGCACAGAGAAGTCCCTGCAAACAAAGTAATACAACATTCCTTCCAAATCCCAACAGATGATACCAACCAAGGCAAGTAATTCCTTAGCTCTATTTTTTTAAAGATTCCAAGAAGACACCATATCCAAAAGCCAACGATCCAGCAAGGACACATAGTAAGTTAGGACACGATAGTTTAGGGGCTACCATACCACACACAAAGCAGTCTATGGATATAATAGAATGACATGCTCCAAGGAATCTTCTTCAACCAAAAAGAACATAACGGACTGGTCCTCACTCTCTACTTGAATAAATTCAGAAGAGTGGGCAGAGAGCTTGTGATAGCTTTCCAAAAAAGTATCTTAGTTTTTGGCACAACAGCCATACTCCACACAACTTTCCACAATTTCTTATCCACTTGATAGGAATGATTAGCATGAATGTCCCTGACAGAGCTCAGCTTTGACATAGCCTAGTGATATCGACTTCTAACAGAAAATATACCATCATTGTTTAAAGGCCACACCAAGCTATCCTCACGAGAGATGTTCCTAAGAGGGATGGATCGAATAAGATTTGCCACAGATGGCTCAATAATCCTCACAATATTGTTAAGATCCCATTCTCTAGTGTAAGGATCAATAAGCTCATTCACCATAGTTGGAATTAGACCTGTTATAGTAACCAGTGACTTAATGAGGCAGCCAGTTAGCACTCCATATTTTAATGTTTCACCTGTTACCAACTTTGGGCTTTCATCCTCTATTATAATAGGACTCAACCTAGGGGTCTAAATAGTAGCCTCTGCAGGTCTAGAACTCTGACCCTCCTCCCTAGGTTCTGTAATCTTTAAACCTCGGACCTCTATATTTGTCTCATCGAATAGTCATGCATAGACCGCCTTCTTGGCATCCTCAAACATTTTCTCCTCATCCTCTTGGACCCTTTTATTTGTACCTTTTACCTCGTCCAACTTTTGTTGCATCTCTCCAGAGTACATTTGTACAATCCTAGCTAGGTCATTCTTCTCCTTCGTAGTCTGTGTTGGGTTGCGGCATGTGAAATACGATCAGCTTTCTTCTCATCCTGCAGTGCTTTGATTACCGTATCACCGTCTTTAAGTGCGTGCTTCAGCTGTTGGACCTCACGATCAGTTCGTTCACGCTCAGCATTTAACTCCTCCCTTTGCGTCCTGACCAATTGGTGACATTCCCGAAGCACACTCCTTTGATTCCCTAATTGGGTTGTCAGTTCTTGTACTTCCCGACTCTTTTCTCTCAGTCGTTGCCCTAAGTTTGCAACCGATGCTGCACATTGGACGCTTAAAGCCATCACGTCGTCTACGGCGGTATGCTCATCCTTCTTCCCTAGTACTCGCATATCTTTTGGAGTTAGCAGACTCCTACAGCTACATCGTTATCTCTTATTACAGAATCCATTACTGTAATAGGACATCTCGAAAAAACAAAATTGGGATGCCACACAGCTACATTCACCGATGCTTGCTCGGTTATACGTTGAACTTCTTGCCCATAAGAAGTAAGATTCAAATCCAAGTTCCATCGAGAAGAGGAAGCCATTTGAAACGATTGAGAATTGAAAGAAATTTCAAAATTTTAGAAAGAATTTTGGAAGTTTAGGAAGGAATTTGGAAGTTATCTTCTAAGCAAAAGGATGATTTGTGGATTGTAAATTCAGTTCAACGCTACTTAAAAGGATAGCCTGAAGGAATTGTTTCTCAGTTTTCGAACTCTTAAATTCAAACATTCTACAATTGAAAATTTGGTCCAGTTATGGACCTTCCTTTCATCGTCGCCACACTTCTCGAGATTTTCCATTTTCCTCTTTCGGCGTTGTTGTACAGAAAGGCTAACACATTTTCCAGTATTGATATTCCCTTTGCTGGGAAGTGTCTCCAAGTACCCAACATTACTGGATTTATAATTGTGCTAGTTGCAGAAGTCAAAGATAGACGGGTTTCAAGAAATTTTCTAAAATGTAGGGATTAATGAAAAGAATAGTTGTTGTACCTACGATTAGGTCTGAGACAATAGAAGCTTATTTTATAATGGAGAAAACCTCGAACTTTGCTCCAGCGCGTCTAGACCAGCTCCTTTGTTTATTGCCAACTATGTCTGTAAAACTTGTCGGTGTCTTCTTACAAGACGCAATATCCATACGCTGAAAATTTCTCTAGCCTTGACTTTGGTAACTACCAAGTTGTTCTTGGAAGATAGCAAACACAATGGCAGCACTCTCGCCAACTTGTAGATTCCGCAATTCGAGGTAAGACAACTCAAGTAATTCTTCTTTTCCTAATTTTTCAGAAAAGTTATAGCAAAAAAAGTGGATCGCGTTTACTAATGGCTCTAATACCTCGGCAGACACACGTGTGTGCACCATCCACATAAATCAATAAATAACACTTCCTTCTCGAGGATTTTTTTCCATAAACAACCTATCTTGGTGTCTCATACTACCATTTATTCCTTATATCCATTCAATAACTTAGCCCTTTTGGTACTTAACTTATCTCCTTCAAACCTTGAGTAGAGCAACATTGAATTCTGATGCAGCTTTTCCAGCATCTTACATTCTTATATGATTTAAGATACAACCAAGACAAAGTTCTTGACTTAAAGTATGAGTCATAAAATATGCTTTCCAAATAGCACACTGTACCATCATATGAGGTACGTTCACCATCTGAATATGTTTAATCTAGCCTTAAGCTCTATTCACTTTAGATGTTTCAGTGAACTTCATAGCTTTCATCTTTAGAAACCATTCCAAAAATATTAATTTGTGCTTTTTTTGCACATATTTACCTTTACATTAATTTTCTAATCACATAGCCACTTTAGATGATGACAACCAAGTTTTAAGGATCCCTTCTTTGGATTGGTTGTGCATATTTTAACGTAGACTTGTCAACATGACCAAGAATGATAGGAAACAAAACAAGTAGAACTTGTATGTCAGGATTTAAATAATTTGATGAGTCTCATCTATAGAGAAGAATTAATTTCTAGGAATACGATAGTCTTCCTTCAAAACGACTTCGAATGGAAAGAATATTTTATAATCACATAGGCTTCTGATGGATCAAGAATACGAATTCCTTGAAAGGAATTCAAAGGCATTGAGCAAGTGGATGGTTGGGTATTTTTCAGAAAACCCATGTAAATCAAAGTTGTTCAAAATTCCTTTTTAGAAATCTTTCAAAATTCTTGTTTAAAATAATTTTGAAAACAGAGTTTGCGCTCTGATACCGTTTTTATGTCACGCCCCAAAATCGAGACACGTGACAGCGGCACTTACCTTGAGGATTCCGAAAATATAACACCTAGATCCAAGGGTCATACTCCCAAGATTCCCGAAATACGATAAACCTTTTTAATTAAATAAAACAAGGTTGGATCATAATTGTAAAAAAACAGCGAAAAATTTAATAAAACATTATACAAACTTTATTGTCAAAATACCAACCCCAGAGGTCAAGGAAGAGTACCTGTAACCTCATAAGTTATTTTACAAATCATAAAGATTAAATACATACCAACCATCCAGAATTTATACAGAGGAATGAAATGAACAAGAAGCATCCTCAAACTCTTAGGAAAGGAAATCACGACCTGTCAGAGATGATGAGGTAGAGGGACCAAATGTGTTGACAGGTACAGGAGCAGCACCAAGTAAAGCTCAAGGGTTGTGATCTACATGAAAAAGTAGAGGCGAGCATCACATACGTTCATTTGCCTCGTAGGAGGCTCCCGGCCACGTTTGAAAATAGATAGCAAGATAACATAGTAGTGTTCATGAAAACAGTGAAAATAATATGCACAACACAAACCATTTTCCATATAAATATAGGATCTGAAACAGTTGGCATTTTTCTGGGCCCAAATATGCTTGTTTGAAGACCGATCCCTATAGGCCAACTACCCCTACCAGAAATAAAATATAACCAACTTACCTAGTACGGTAGTGAGAGTGTCCATTTCAACAGCTTACACTTCGTCGACTATACCTCACACATAGGATATTGGTAAAGCCTGTCCACGTAATCCCTTCGGAGGTTTAAGGAATCGAAACCCCAGGAAGTCGCTATGCCCCTTTCACCCTCAGGTCATCGAGGATAATGCCCCGCAGACGTATACACTCAAAACTTTGGAGAACCAAAGCCAAGCATTCATAAAACCAAACAATATGACATTGAAAGACAGTGCATCTTTTGACACAACAATATTTATTATGTCATACATACACAAAATACAAGTCCGAGAATGGGTCCCCCTACATGGAATCCAAATGTCACACCCCAAAATCGAGACACGTTACAGCGGCACGTATCTTGAGGATCCCGAAAATATAACACTTAGATCAGAGAGTTATGCTCCCAAGATTCCCAAAATATGATAAGCCTTTTTAATTTAAAAAAAAAGGGGTTGGATCAGAGTTGTAAATAACAGTGGAAAACTGAATAAACATTGTACATACTTTATTAATGAAATACCAACCCCAGAGGTTAAGAAAGAGTACGAGTAACCTCTTAAGTTGTTTTACAAACCATAAATATTTAAATACACACCAACCATCCAGAATTTATACATAGGAAGGAAATAAACAAGAAATATCCTCAAGCTCTTAGGAAAGGAAATCACGACTTGTCAGAGATGAAGAGGTACAAAGGACCAAATTTGTTGACAGAACAACACCAAGTATAGCTCAAGGATTGTGATCTACATAAAAAAGTAGGGGTGAGCATCACATAGGTTCATTTGCTCTGTAGGAGGCTCCCGGCCAGGTTTGAAAATAGATAGCAAAATAATGTAGTAGTGTTCATGAAAAACAGTGAAAAGAATATGCACAATAAAAATCTTTTCCATATAAACATAGGATCAAAACAGTTGGCCTGCTCACACAACTTTCGCAAACGTCTCTCGGGTACTCATAATATGCTTGTCCGACAACCGATCCCTATTGGACAACTATCCCTACCAGAAATAAAAATATAACCAACTTACCTGGTACTATAGCGTGAGTGTCCATTTCTCGGGTACTATACCTCAAAATGGACCGTGCAATTTTTACTGTGAACGAAAAATATTCTGGAATTTTTCAGGGTGTCATACCAAAGTTTAAGCCTGACTTGCCCTCTGCACATTCGAACTCAAACTGGCCACCGCTAAGCAACTGAATCATAATCCAACAATTAAACAAATATTACAACAAATCCTTGATTGCAATTTAGTCCTTTTTCTTGTCTTTAATTGCATTGTGGTCCTTAAACTTAATCCAAATTTGAACTTAATCCTTACAAGTCCTTAAAGTTCCAAGAATTTCAAAATAGTCCTTGTACTTTCTGAAAAATCCAAAATTGTCATAATAGTCCTTGAAGTTCCATCTCTGGTCCGAAAATGGTAAAATCACGGTATGGTAAAATTAAAGTTTGAATAGTACTACTTGTTGTTCGTGCACATAGACCAAAGGAATAGGTATAATTTAGTTCAAAAATTTTAATGAACAAAAATGACAAAAATATTATCCAATTTGATTAGATTTCAAATTAGCAGGGTAACGCTATATGAAGTATATTTTATGAATAACTTGAAAATTACCCAATTATAAAATAATACAAATTGAATATTTGAAAATTTTTAATTGGGCAGCATAACAGTTAGGAATGGAAATACAAAATTAAAAATGAATGAAAGACGAGGTAAGGTTGAGAAATTAACTCGGTAAAATACTATGATGAATAGTACCATGAGTGAATAGTACCCCCGAGTGAAGATTGCATGAAATGATGAATAGTAGACACCGTGAGCGATTTCGGGTATGAATAGTAATTTCATATGGATAGCGCTCGATGAATAGTGACTTCTCAGGATGAATAGTAATTCTGAAAAATATCGGAACAGTGACTTTGATGGTAGAGGAGAGGAGGAGAGGAAGAGAGAGAGGATGATTTTTGGAGAAGTTTGGTGTGAAGAAAATGGGAGGAGGAAAGGTGTATTTATAGAAATTCCTGACAGCTCGAATCGATTCGAAATATTTAATTCAGGCGCCCAGATTAAAAGATGAGTTTTGGATCATGTGTAGGAAGATACATGATAGCTTCAAGATGAATTGCCTAGATGCATTCCCAACAACCAAACTAAAGGCCTAGATCAAGTCAAAAGTCTTTGATTTGATCTACGGTCTAGATCTAATCTAGAATCAGATCAATTGACTTAGATTTAACGTGTGTACGGTATAGCGTTGTATACCCTAGTTTTCCAATTCTTCCAAGCAATCAGGTGCTGCCATGTGGCGGATGAGATGTTCAATCCAATCATATGCTGCATCTGGAAATTCCAATTTAATTTCCTATTTTCTAACTTCGAAAATTCACTAAAAATACGGCCAAGTTCCAAAATTATCTGAAAATTACCACAAGTTCATATCGACGTCCAATATTTTTCTATTTCACAACATCAAAATTCTAACTTCATATTTTTCGGAATTATGTTATTCTCAAACATAATGGCAATGTTACTTGGAAAAAGTGATGCCACTTATCTCAAAATGGACCGTGCAATTTTTCTTGTGCGCGTAATAATATTCTGGAATTTTTTTCAGGGTGTCACATTGAGAGACATGTTGGCTATGGCGAAGTGGTCAATAGGAGGGGATGTTTTTTGGTAAGAAGGAGTCAGGAACAGGTTTGGCGTCAGATAGCGATCGATCGTTGGAAGAGGGGCGATCGATCGCATCGGTGATGCGAGAGTCTATGTGCTCTCTGTCAAAAAATTATCGATCGTCTAGAGATGGGCGATCGATTGCATTGGTGTTTGGAGAGTCTGAGTGCTCTCTGTAAAAAATTGATCGATCACTGGAGGAAGGGCGATTGATTGTCTCGGGTCTGGGTTCGATTTGTGTTGAGTGTTGTTATGTTTCAGGGTTAAAGTTTTCGGGAAAAGGATTTGGATGGAGAGGAAATACATGTTCATGAAACACAACATGTATTTCCTAGCGATGTGTTGTGATGGAGAGGAGGAAGTATGGAAAGGAAATACATGTTCATGAAACACAACATCACGGCTTGAAAAAAGTTTGTGGGTGTAAAGGTCATAAACTCGATAAGTTTTTTGTCCCAATGGATATCCCACAAAGACACAACGGCGAGCCCTAGGTGCAAATTTGGAAGGTGAGGTGGTGTTGGTAGCATAACAAAGACACCCAAAGGTGCGAAAATGAGCATATGTGGGAGGTGTTTAATTGAGAATTTCATACGGTGATTTTTTGTTGAGGGTATGTGTGGGAAGGAGATTGATGAGATAGGCAGCGGTGACAAAACTCTCTCCCCAAAAATGGAGTGGAAGTTGAGCCTAAAATTGTAGGGCTCGACCAACATTGAGTAAGTGTTGATGTTTACGTTCAACAACTTCGTTTTGTTGTGGAGTAGAAGGATATGAGCAGTGAAAAGTGATGCCATGTTCATCAAAGAAGGAAGTCATAGACACAAATTCAGTCTCATTGTCGGAACGGACAGTTTTGAAAGAATAATGAAAGTGTCAGATTTGTGATGCATGAGGTGAAGCCAAGTGTAGTGTGAGTAATCGTCAACAATGGTGAAAAAGCATCGTGCACCTGAATGAGATTCAATGCGGTGGGGACCCTAAATATCACAATGAATCAAATCAAAAGGACGAGTAGTTTTTATTGAAGTGGAAGAAAAAGGCAAATGAGTTTGCTTGGCTAAAGGAAATACATCACAACGATGGTGTAAATTAAATGTAATTTCAAAAATTGTTTGAGACAAAAGTTTGGACAGTTCTTTGGAGGGATGTCCTAAGCGTTGATGCCAAAGAGTTGCAGTTTTGTGGTTGAAATGGCATGTGGTGGCATTGGATGTGGATGGTGGAGTGGTGACATTCTCTTTCATGAGGAAGTAGTATAATTCATTAACTTGTTTCCCCATGCCAATCATCCTCTTCGAATCTAGGTCATGTTAGACACAAAAGGTAGGGACAAAGTGAATAGAACAGTTGAGACGAGGTGTAAGTTTACTAACAAAGAGTAAATTAACAGGAAAGGAAGGCACACAAAGAACTCCATCTACAGATAAATTTGGACCAAGAGATGAGGAACCAAGGCCATAGATTTTCGCATGAGATCCATTAGGGAGATCAACAGTAGAGTTGAGAGGGGTGATGACGGATAGCCTCGATGGAGTTGCAATTTGGTCGGTGGCTCCACTGTCAAGTATCCAAGGATTTATGGATGATGAGCCCATGAGGGCACAAAAAGTAGGTATTTTACTTGTGAAATTAGCACGAGGTTTACCATCATGAAGCAAGGACTTGAGTTGAGCATACTCCTCAACAAAGAATTTGTGGATTGTGTCTGATTTTCTGTAAAGGGTTTCTTGGAGCGATTGGGTGACTTGACATCTTTGCCATGAAGCTTGTGCATGCCCAGGAGGAAAACCATGTAGATAGAAACACCTATCAACGAGATGGGTGGTGTCCTCACAATAGGTACAAAAGAGAGGTTTGCGTGAATTGCTTCTTTGAGCGATATGTTTGGACGAATTGGTCTCTTATGCTTTGGAGTTGCTGGAAGAGGAAGAGCCAGTGGCTTGTATGACTTCTTCAGTAGGTGGTGGGGTGGATTGTGTCCGATTTGATGTGGAGGGTTTCTTGGAGTGATTGGGTGGCTTGACATCTTTGCCATGAGGCTTGTGCCCAGGAGGAAAACCATGTAGATAGAAACACATGTCAACCAAATGGGTGGTGTCCTCACAATAGGTACAAAAGAGAGGTTTGCGTGAATTGCTTCTTTGAGCTATATGTTTGGAAGAATTGGTCTCTTGTGCTTTGGAGTTGCTAGAAGAGGAAGAGTCGGGGGGCTTGTATGAATTGTTGCTCACATTCATGACATGGGCGACTGCAGACGAAATGTGTTCACCCACTTCACGCTGTTGTTCCTCCTCGATAATCATAGAATAAGTCTTCTTGACAGAAGGGACAGTTTGCATTAGCAATATTTGGCCTCGAATGGTAGTATATGAGTCATTAAGACCCATAAAAAACTGTATGACCTGCTCTTCATCTTTGCGTGCTTGCAACACCTTCAAGGCTCCACAGGTGCAGTGCAGTACGGATTGATAAGAGCCCAATTCATCCCAAAGGGATTTCAACTTTGTGTAGTGTTGACAGACGGTTTGCTGCCCTTGTTTGTGTTCGGCGATGGTCCTCCAAATCTGAAAAAACATGGGTGAGGTTACCAAGAGAGAATCGATCCTGCAGAGCACTCTAAACTTCAGCAGGGGTCTCAGCATATATGACGTTGTTAGCGAGGGCTGGTGTGAGAGCATTCAACAACCAAGCCATCACCATATCATTGCAGCGGCGCCATAAGGGGTATTTGGGATCTTTCTCATAGAGAGATTTGATGGTGCCATAAACAAAACCTTTTTTTTTTTGGCACTAAGACTAATGGTGATGGTGCGGTGCCACGTGTTGTAGTTATCTCCATCAAGAAGTTGGGAGACAATAACAAGCCCCGGATGATCCAAGGGTTGTAAGAAGTAAGGAACAGTATGATCCATGGTTTCTGCGGGAGAGGTTTTGGTTTATGTTTGGGAGATTTGGCTAGTGTCGCCCATGGAGACTTAGACAACTAGGGTTTGTAAACAAAGAGACACCTAGAATCGGTGCTCTGATACCATGTTAAATTGGAGAATGTGTTGAGAAGAATATTTTTTCGTTGTATTGATAGAGACATAATGCTAAGTATTTATACAAAGATTTAGAAACCCTACAAAGAATACTAGGTTACTTGGAGGCTATTCCTAAATCAATTACAATCAATTACATAAAAAGGAAACTAAATAACTTTCTGATTTCCAAACGGTACCACGCCGAATTTGTAAGTAAACTGCATTCAAGTAGTAAATCAGCCCAGAATTACATAAAAGGAAGCATTCACTACTACAAAAATCGCAATAGACGACGGTAATTTACCGTCGTAAATTTACTTTTTCAACCGTCGAGGAATCGACCGACATCTTTTACGAATAAAACCACGACGGTAAAATACCGTCGTCTATTTTATATATAAAAACGACGCTTTTACTAAAAACCGTCGTCTATTAATTTAAAGACGACGGGTTTTATAAAATAAATGACGTCTATTATAAGTAAAGACAACGGTTTTTAAGAACTGTCGTCTATTATGAAATAAAAGTCGTCTATTATTATGAAATATGTCGTCTATTATGAAATAACAGTCGTCTATTATTGTGAAATATGTCGTCTATTATGAAATAACAGTCGTCTATTATATGTAAATGCGACGGTTGTTATGAAAAAAATGTCGTCTATTATATGTAAAGAAGACGGTTTTGTGATATAATAGTCGTCTATTAATGTAAAGACGACGGTTTTTTTTTAAGAACTGAGGTTTATTATATCCAAAGATGTTTTATTTTTACATTTTACCTTTTTTTTCTTTGCTTCCAATTGTTCTCTACAACGATTTTAGCTAAAAAAACAACCATAATGCTTTGTGAACAATAAATTCAGCTCCAAATAATCCATCTTCCTATGAATCTTGAAGAATAATTTGTTTCATAAAACTTGAAGATTCAATAATAATTACAAAATATCAATCTTCATTCCTATATATCTATACAAAATATCATATCCATAATATTAAACTATAATTAGAAAAAGAGGGCTACATATGAAATTCGATCCGAATTTCATCAATTTGTTCTTGTGTGTATGAGTTACCGTTGCCTTCTTGCACTCGCAAAACAGGATTAAAAAAAGGAAGCAAGTTTTAGTTAGAGATACATTTAACAGGATTAAAAAAAGAAACAAGAAACAAAAGCCAAAAGTGGGGAGCATAACTTATTTGGATTTCCTCGACTTGGAGCAAATAAACTTCAAATAATTTGAGAAACTGAAAACCGGAATGAAAGATTAGAATATGAGCAATTAATGAAATGTACCTCGACTTGGAGCAACTTTGATGGAGAAAGAAAACTTTAAGGTCAGAATATGAGTTGAAGAAAGATAGCGAAATGTTATATATGTAGGGTTTAGGGCAAATTCGAAAAATTACAATTCGCGGTCAAATTTTTCAAAAGACCGCATTTTTAAAGACGACGGAAAGTAAAATCAAAACGTCGTATAAATTAAAATATACACGACGGTTTTTAAATAATACGGACGTTATAAACATATACTACGTCCGTTAGTTACAAAATCGACGTCTTAAATAAAAAAAACTTCGGAGAAATAGAAATTTGTGTTAAACAAGAAACTAAATATACAATCCTTCTTGAGAAGTCAGTTGTTGTTTTACACCCAACCGAAGTTCTTAGATGGGTTGGGTGTAAAAACACAACTGATTTGGCAAGAAAGACATTCTTGCATGAGAGGTGAGAATTGAGATATATAGAACGTTCGGAATAAAAACTCCAATTTAAACGAATTATTTAGAATTGGAAAACTAAAAGTGACTTTATTAAGACTTGGAAACCGAAAAGGGCCTTTATTTCGACTTGGAAACATAAAAGCCGCCGTTTCAGTCCCCAATTTCGCAGATAAAGCGTGCCGATTCAGTTCGAAAGTTTCGAAATTGAAACCTACAACGACGGTATTTATGTTTACCGTCGTCGTTTTACTGACGTTTATTTGGACTCTTGTTGTCGCGCTTGTTTTAAACAACAACGACGGTATAATTAATATAAACGACGTGAAAATGATTTACAACGACGGTATTTATGTTTACCGTCGTCGTTTTACTGACGTTAATTGGACTCTTGTTGTCGCGCTTGTTTTAAACAACAACGACGGTATAATTAATATAAACGACGTGAAAATAATTTACAACGGCGATATAATTTATAGAACTGTCGTATTATATGAAAAACCACGTCATTATATTATATTATAATGACGTAGTACCGATTTACCACCACCTTTTATTTATAAGAACTGTCGTAGTCTAACATCTAATACGGCGTAAAATAATAAAAGACAGACGTGGTTAATTAACTTTACATGTCGGTAATTATAAAATTACGGTCGTATTAAATAGCACTTGATACGTATGTTAATAACAGTCGTCTATTATATTTAAAAACGTCAGTTTTTATGAAAACATGTCGTCTATTATATATAAAGACGACAATTTTTATGAAAGAATTGTCGTCTATTATATGTAAAGAAGTCGGTTTTGTGATAGAATTGTCGTCTATTGATGTAAAGACGACGGTTTATTTGAAAGAACTGTCGTTTATTATATCCAAAGATGTAGTAATTTTACATTTTTATCTTTTTTTTCTTGCTTCCAATGGTTCTCTACAACGATTTTTTCTTGCTAAAAACAACCATATATAATGCTTTGTGAACAATAAATATACTCAAGAATAATTTGTTTCATAAAACTTGAAGATTCAATAATAATTACATACAAAATATTTACCAATCTTCATTCCTATATATCCATACAAAATATCATATCCATAATATTAAACTATAATTCGATCCGAATTTCTTCAATTTGTTCTTGTGTGTGTATGAGCTAGCGTTGCCTTCTTGCACTACAAAACCAAGATTAAAAAAGAAGAAGCAAGTTTTAGTTAGAGATACATTTATAAACCTTTTGCAACTATAACAGGATTTAATAAAAAGAAACAAGAAACAAAAGCCGTAAGAGGGGAGCATAACTTATTTGGATTTCCTCTAACTTGGATATAAACGACGGAAAGTAAAATTAAACCGTGTATAAATTAAAATATACACGACGGTTTTTAAATAATAGGAAGTTATAAACATATACTACGTCGCTAGTTACAAAACCGACGTCTTAAATACAAAAACTACAGAGAAATAGAAATTTGTGTTAAACAAGAAACAAAATTTGCAATCTTTGGGAACTCGGTTGTTGTTTTGCACCAAACCGAAGTTTTAGATTGGTTTGGTGCAAAAACACAACTGAAGTTCCAAAGAGAGACATCTTGCATGACCTGAAACCATTCAGAGATGTGAGAATTGAGACTGAACGTTTGGAAGGAAATATTTAGAATTGGAAAACTAAAAGTGACTTAATTAAGACTTGGAAACCGAAAAGGGCCTTTATTTCGACTTGGAAACCTAAAAGCCGCCATTTCGCCTCCAATTCGCAGATAAAGCGTGACGTTTCAGTTCGAAAGTTTCAATTTGAAACCTACAACGACAGTATTTATGTTTTCCGTCGTCGTTATCGACGCGTTTATTTCGACTTTTGTTGTCGCGCTTGTTTTAAATAACAACGACGGTATAATTAATATAAACGACGTTAAAATGATTTACAACGGCGATATAATTTATAGAACTGTCGTATTATCTGAAAAACCACGACGTTATATTATATTATGACGACGTGGTAACTGTTTACCACCACCTTTTATTTATAAGTACTGTTGTAATATAATGTATAATACGGCGTAAAATAATAAAAGAGAGACGTGGTTAATTAACTTTACATGTCGGTAATTATTAAATTACGGTCGTATTAAATAGTACTTGATACGTCTCTAATAATACAATTACCGTCGTGTTCATTGGATGTTCAAAACGGCGGTATTATATGTAAAACGTCGTCTATAATTACTACGTCGGTATATTTACACATACCGTCGTTGTTTATTTGTTGTCTTTTTTCTGATCGGAATGGCATGTTTAATAAGACGACGCTTTTAAAGTTTTATGCGTCGTGTTTTAAAAATGCCCAAATGAATTTCCAATTTTTAGGTGTTTTAGTTTCTGATCCACGTCGGTTTTTATATTACCGTCGTCGTTTAAAATTTAACGACGGTATTTATTTTGTCCGTCGTCGTTTTACCGACGTCTATTTCGATTTTTGTAGTAGTGATTGATATTGGTGATATGTTCACAGTTGTTGCTTGCCATGGAGCAGAAAATGATATTGATATATCTCTGAATTTGTGGGCGAATTATAAGGTGTTTAGACATGTAAATATCTTTAAGGGGTACCTTCTATAAAGTGCATTAATTTAATCTGAGCAAGTGTGCTATTTTGGATTAATAATTTCATTCCAATCTTATTGGAAATCTTTTTCTTCTTCTTTTTTCCTTTTCTATTCTATTTTTCTTCTTTCTTTTCATCTTTAGATGTGTTCGCTCTTTGTGCCATCGAATATTATCAATTTAACTACTACATGGCTGAGAAAAACCAAATCAGATTATTCTTTGATTCTATTCCTATATATCCGGCAATATTTGTCTTGGTTTTTGGATTCATTTCATTTAGCATGCTACTAGCTGTGTTTGTTTTGTTGTGTCATTGAATATTATCAATTTAACTACTATATCTGCCATTGTATATCTAATTTTTTGCATGCAAGTGGAAAAGCATGGTCGTGCACCTGACCCTATTGAGTTGTTTGATTTGGTGCACAAGCGGCATGATGAAAACAACAATTCGATTGATGATGCGTCAGAGCAAATGGCTGTAAGTTTGATAATGAATTACTTTCTTACATACAATACTTCATAGCTTTTCCTACTTGCTCCCATGATGAGGAGACGGCAAAGTTGAGATTGCAAGCGTATGTAGCAGCAAGGGGTTTTGAGACCCGAGGTAGAGTTCGTGGTTATGGAAATGTTGTGACACAAGATATGGGGCCTTGGGTGGTACAAACTCAACTGACTTCTTCATCTTGTCGATCACGTAGAGGACAAGATTGGAGTCTCCGTTTTTAGAGCTGCAAGAAAATTACGAGAGGTAACAAAAAAGTGATGGAGGAGTTGAGGCAAATGATATTATCATCCCATCAACAGCCATTGCATCCACCTTCACATCAGCAGTCTTCCTCGCAAGAGCAGTCGCCTTCCCAGCAGTGTTCTAACTCCCAACAACGGTCTCCCTCCCAACAACAATAATTCTCCCAACATCAGTCACCTATAGACCAAACTCCATCTTCACATCACTATGCGCCATATCAGCAGCCTCCACAACAGTATCTGCCATATCAGCCACAACCTTACCAGCCAGTGCCTTATCCTCCTGGAGAGTTTTCAGGGATGCTTCATGAAGAGTTTTTGTATAATTTTATGTCTTCCGATCAAAGGACGAATCGTCCTAATCATGGTTACGATTTTATGCTCTTATCTTCACGCATTTGGGGAGTTTGTGATGTGTGTAGTACATTATTACTTATTTTATATTTTTTTATGTCCTTAGGAGTACAATACAGTATTACTTATTTCATATTTTGGATGTTTGGGTGATCTTGGACATCTGTAATCCTTTGATATTCTATTAGATATATTTACAGTGAATTTGAAGGTTCCTAATTATTTTGATGTTTTGCATAAATATTTAATAGAGTGTTGCTATTTCCACACACCGTTCCATTTCCCCATCAATCTTATTTCCCACCTACCATATAAATTTGAAAAAACACATTCTTATCTTTCCACTCACCATTATTCCTAAAATACCCTTTAATTGTTAAAATTAATTAATAATACAATAACATTTTTAATAAGAAATAAAAAAACAAAAACTCTCTCGCCTTCTCTCTCTTCCCTTCCCCATGCAGCCCCACCCCTCAGCAACCCTAGCCACCAGCCCCTCCCCCACCTCTTCACCCTCATCCACCATGGCTTGAGAAAAATCCTCAAAAACTTGGTTATTTATGCAAAGCTTCTTCAACCTTTGCGCGAAATTGGGGTTGAGGGTCGGGTTGTTGTTGGAGGCCTTGCTAAAATTGAAGATGTGGTTGCTGAACTCCAAAACTTGTTATCAAAATACAATTGTCAGTAATCCTTCTGAAGATTCAGCAAATCAAACAAAGTTAAAAAATTGACATTTTGTGGTAGAGCTCAACCATATTGATTTTTTTATTTTTTGTGATTGATTTGTACGTGGGTGTTTGCTCAAATTGATTCTTTGATTACATTTTCAGTTTCTTCTTGTTTGTTCATTTTGAACTGCAAATCCCAAGAGAAGCTTTTTAGCATTGTTCTGATGATCACTAGGGCAGGTGTAACAGGGGTAGAAAAGCCCTCAAATTTTCTGACCCTTGCCCGGCACTTAGACTCCACCTAAGTCAGCCTTCCCACACCTCTAAACTCGTGAGGCTTCAGAAGTCACGCAGCGGTACAAGTGTTTGCCAACACCCTCAAGTAAAACCTGTCTCACACAAGGAATAACACGCACACTCTTACGGGAAATTCCCAACCTTTCTATTTCACTCTCAATAGTAAGGAATACAAGTTTTTACTCTAGTTGGACTACCACAACACTTGGTATCTCAACTTCACCTTCACAAGGTATTTATAGGCATTACAACTATGTAGATGACACCCCCATCTACTTAGGAAACCTTGGCAACCGTTAGATTTGCCACCTAGACATTTTTCTCTACTCAAAAATCTGTCTAGCCACTCATTTCGCCACCTTGCAGCCCATTTCTGTCATGGGACATATTTTCCCTCCTTAAAAATCTCCCCCACTCCTTGAAACATGCAGCCACTCTCTAGTAACCGCCCACTCTAGCCACAAGATCAGCCACAACCCGAGTTTTAAGCATACAGCCCTTCTAGCCACGTCCAACTACCTTTGAACTGCTTCAAAACCCTTTTTGCCACGTCAGAAACCCCACTCAAAGACGTTTCCAGCCAACCGCCACGATCTGCCCACGATCTGCACTGCGTGCGTTGCGCGATCTGCGCGCCTGCTGCCGCTGCTCTCGACCTGCGCTGCAGAATCGCCTTGCGCGCTGCAGCCTCGTCCAGACACATGCCGACATGCGTTGCGCATCCTGCGCACACCACCTGCGCGCTGCACGTCGACATTTTCCCTCGGCATCTCTCGGCATCCTCGACAGCGCTGTCGCCGACAGCTCTCGGCATCTGCCGACAGCCCCTGTCACAAGACTGTCGGCATTTTCTGTCGGCACCCTTTGCACACCCTGCCAAAGATGTCGTCGGCAGAATCTGCCGACACTGCTATGCACTGTCGACAGCTCCAATGCCAATGCCTCCAAGTCTGCTGTGCTGCTGCCATGTTTTCGCTGCCTACTCTCAGCCCAAAACACTTGTCTCCCGACGTTGTCTTGCTTCCCAAGTGCACCTCCTATGCACCTTTGGCTTGCCTTGACATGGTGCAAAACATCAAAACCATGCCATGGCCTATGCCAACTTGTAAGGGTCTTACAGCAGGCGTAAATGCCTGAATTTGTCTTTGTATTTTTCTCAACGACCAAGCAAAGAGTAAAGTCAATTGTTTTTATTTATTGTGTCAATTGTCTTTGTAAACTGTTTCAAAGTCTATCGCTGCTTTCCATTGCTCTTTCACACATACATCACCCCCAAAACAAACTCTCATATGCACTTGTTATTTATGGTGTTGCGGTGGCAGTGGCTTCTAGCATCGGGGATGAAAGCCCCTTGAAAAGCCGGGAAGGGGTGAGAGAGGAGAAAGAGAGAGAGTTTTTGTTTTAAAAAAATGTTATTTTATTATTATTTTATTTTATGTTTTTATTTTAATTACTTTAAATATGTTTTTCCTCTAGTCCTTAAAAGTCATTTTACAAAGAGTAATGCTATTTAGACACACAAAATTGACCACATTAGTTAACCACCTTATGTGGCAACTGATGTGGTCATGCCATGTCAATTAATGAATTTTTTCATGTGGATTCTATTTTTATTTATTAATTTCTTTTTTCAATAATCATTAAAAACAAAAGCTAAAAGTGAAATAGAAAGTAAATAAATAAAACCCTAGCGTCCCTGTATCCTCACTCTTTCTCTGTTCTTCATCTCTAGCACTGCCTCCCACCAAATCTCATTAACAACAATGGAGGATGGGGATGGGTGGATTTGATGGAGGAAGGAAGTGCTGGAGACGAAGAGCAAATAAAGTGTGAGACTACAGAAGAAGGATACTAGGGTTTTGTTTTTTATTTTCTATTTCATTTTTGCTTTTTATTTTTAATGATTATGAAAAAGTAAAATAAATAAAAATAGAATTCACATGCCAATATTCATTAATTGACATGGCATGACCACATCAGCTGCCACATAAGGTGGTCAGCTAATGTGGTCAATTTTGTGTGTCTAAATAGCATTACTGTTTTACAAATGAGTAAATTTGTATTTAAATTTTTGAAGATAAGGTGGGTGGGAAAATAGAATATGGAGGTGGAAATATCAGCACTCATTTAATATCCTACAATTAATTCATTTGAAACATAAATTATATGTCGATTTTTATAAATTTTGAAAAATAAAAATCTGATGCTAGAATTGTTTATTAGGAGCGGAAGTTGTGTATTTATTAATGAATTTTAAATATATTATGGGTACATATATGTGTCCCTATAATTAATAATTATTTATTGCGAGAACATAGGTGGGGAAATAAACGCCCCTAAAGTTTTTATTACCTCCCCCCAACACTTCTTTTTAGAGGCGCTTTTAATAGAGTCGCTTTCATCTTCCGCCTCTCCTGTGATTAGTGCCGGATTTAGCTTGCATTTCTCCCCTATTTAAAGTCATAGGGGCGTGTTATTAACTGCCCATATTTCCTCCTTTATTTGTAGTTTTTTTGTTGGAAAAGATGCAGATCTCACGTGACTGGCGGATCCAGATTTTTGTTCATCTGGGGGTTTAAAAAAAAATCCAACCAATATATAACCAAACAAAAAATATTTGGACTTAAAGTGAACTTAGTGGCTAAGTTCTTCACAAAATTACAGAATGAGTGAACTTGGTGGGATCTCTATTCTTCTTTTTGAACATAGCGTTTTTCTTTTTTAATAAAAGCTTTGGGTTTAAAGTGTATGTATTTGATGAGTTATGTGGGGTCTCACCTAAGAAGGACCCAAAATTTTTTTTTATAAAAAAAATGTGAGTTTGGGTGGGATTATATGGCTGCAACTTTTTTGTAAGTGTGGGCAAGTGCCCACAGTAGTCCTTCATTGGGTCCGCCAATGCGTGACTTGGTTGTTGGAAGATATATATAATTGATTTTTTTTTTGTTAATTGTAGGATAATTGACAACATTAGCCAAACAAATGTTTCTTAATCACATCATTTGAGTCCCCTCATTTCAAAATCTCATCACTTTGAAGTCCCATCACTTCAAAATACTTCATCCAAACACACCCTTAGTTATTGAAATACAAAGTTTACTTAGGTGTTGTTTTCATTTAACTTTTATTTATCCAGTATCAAAATTTAGTGAAAAATATAACAAATAATAAACACTGCACTGCTTCCTTTTTGGTTTTGGTGATAATTAACATTGCATTAGAATGTTTTTTTTGTCGTTTGAATTACCATAAAGAGACACTGAGCCCCCACATATGGTTTGTGTCAAAAAAAGAAGATGTGTATACGCTAAGAGCATCTCCAACAGCCTCTTCAACCACTTTGGGATGCTCAAATAGGTGAGCCACATCAGAAAAACTCCCTCCAACAGCCTCTTCAACCTCAGTCATCAAATCTGCAACCCCATTCTCTCTCTTCAAAACTGGTAAGTTGACCTTGCCTCTTCAAAACATTTATTTTGTTTTGGGAGAAACAAAATCATATTGAAAGGCTAAAAACATTTATTTGCTTGATGGGTTTGATGTACATTTCATAAATATTATTTATTTTCTAGAATATTATCTTTTTTAAAGAAGAATTTTATTAATTATTATTGTTTAAAGTCAAATATTGTATTAATTGAATTGAAGAGACTGATGAGGCACAAAATATTAAAGTAGCAAATAAGGCTCTTCAAATTGCCACGTAGGTCAACAAATTTCAATTTGAAGAGTTTTTTTTGCTACCACTGTTGGAGATGCTCTAATAAGGACAGTACACAGGTTATGCCGAAAAAATTGGGTACAGACCAACGATCCTACCAACTAGCAGTAATGGAGATAAGAAATTAATATGAGCACTGAGCCCCACATAGAGGATTTCGGCCTAACCACCACCTCACTACTCCACTGGACTCACAAATTCACAATTACAGGCCACCCCCACCCTCGCCTCTCCTATATAAAAAGGCCATAAGTCTTCTCCAAATGCACTGCACAGCCTTCAACCTTTGGTTCTGGCACTCTTTATTTATAATAGAGGAGCCTAAAACTAGAAAGAAAATACTTGCCTCCTTCTGTGTAAGTAAGAACTTTTACATTTGTGACAATAACAGTTTGATGTGTGTAGAAGTTGTTTTTTTTTGGGTGTTTTTTATGAATTATTTTTGCGCATGCGTCAAACCGTAATATTTTTCACCTTCTCAGCATTTCGTATATAAGTATTGTATTATTGCTTAATTGTTGTGATTTAAAACATTTAACATATAGAATATCTGTTTCAATTTTCTGTCAACTGTGATTCTCTCTTTATATGATTCATATTCATTTGTATCCTCATGTAACTGTTAATATGATCATAACAGCTTCCAATTCCATGCATCATGCATGTGGCTAGCTGCTTGATCGGTTAAGATAATCAGGCTTTTAGCCTGAAAACTTGGTTAATTAATTAATAAACTATAAGTACTTCGTCAAAAATAATGAACGTAGGATTTCATCTCATCATTATGCTTTGTATATGTAGAATGTGGAAGTTGAAGATAGCCGAAGGTGGACCTTGGTTGACAACCGTAAACAATCACGTAGGCCGACAACATTGGGAGTTTGATCCAGATGCCGGAACACAGGAAGAACGAGAAGAAGTCGAAAGGGTTCGTGAGAATTTTAAGAAAAACCGGTTTCGAATCAAACAAAGTGCTGATCTTTTGATGAGAATGCAGGTGTGTATGATGAAACCTTATCAGACTATATGTATTAATAACTGAATCAAAATGACAGACAGAGATCCAATTACCACAACGACATATAGTTCTTTCAATTGCATGTCATGACTCATGATCATATGGTTAATATGCAGTCGCTTACTGGTTGTAACCAAATGAACACCTACATGTTTTGAATGCGGAGTTAAGAAGTTTGCATATGAGTTAAGGCGTATAAGATTTATATATTTTTTAAAAAAAATATTTGTCATTTTGCTAATCTTTGATGCGAAATTTAAACTCACAGCTTAGGAAGGAAAACAACTGTGGACCAATACCAGCTCCAGTGAAAGTGGAGGAAACAGAAGAGATAACAGAAAAGGCATTGACAATTACACTGAGAAGGGCTCTTAGCTTCTTTTCTTCCATTCAAACCCATGATGGTCATTGGGCTGTTGAATCTGCTGGTCCCTTGTTTTTCCTTCCACCTACGGTAATAGATCCCTCTTCTGTTGTACGTAGCAAATTCATTTACATGCATACATGCACAGTTTCAAGTGTTAACTGCTTCGTAAGTTAATACGGTGCTAACTACTCGTACTCTACGATGCCAGCTCTCATGATCAAAACCGTTTCTTTTTAGATCATTGTTCAAGGAACATCTCAGGCTTAATTAGGCAAACTGGAAATTGTTTAACCATTTGATTATTATTGTGAAATTTTTCATTGTTTATAATAAGGTTGTCTGTTTATTTCATCATAGTTAGATGACTAAAATCTTTTCTAATTTGGATACATTTTTGCAAGGGTGATCTTTAAATGTTGATATAAAAATGAACAGTTTTGATCATGTGATGACATTGTGGAGTGGGCCGAAACGAACGTTTAGCGCCATATTAACTTACTAACTGGTTAGCGCTTGAGTGCCCCTATATAATTAATATTGCTTTTGGCTCTTTCCTTACTTATTTTGCCCCCTTAAAATTTGCATATTAACTTACTAACCCATTTGATTCATTAAACTACAATACGGAGTGAGCCCTACAAAGATGTCCCTTAATTTAAAAAATAAAATTAAAAAAATAAAAAGGAAATCATTGAGATAATTAATACATCCATTTATGCACTCATGCAGATAATAGCATTGTACGTGACTGGATCGCTTAATGCAGTTTTAGGACAACAACACCAGAAGGAAATGATTCGCTACTTATACAATCATCAGGTACTTATTAATTTCAGCTATGACTAGTAATTTGCATTAAAAAAATTTGTTTTTAACTAAAAATTTGGGCAGAATGAAGATGGAGGTTGGGGGCTGCACATAGAAGGTCAAAGCACAATATTTGGGTCAACGCAAAACTACATTGCCTTAAGGCTGCTTGGAGAGGGTCCTGATGATGGTGAAGACAGGGCTATGGCTAGAGCCAGAAAATGGATTCTTGACCATGGTGGTGCCGAGGGAAACCCTTCTTGGGGAAAGTTTTTCTTTCGGTACGTATATAGCAGCACATCAATCTTCTACAGAAAATTTAAAGAATTTCAAAATTTGGAGATGCAATCATTCTAGTTTCTTTTCTCCAATCTATAATCAATAATGTTAGGTCACAAGTCTAACCAACTTTTGATTCTTTGGAGAGCAAAACTTACCATTTCGGACTTTTGATTGAAAACCAAATATTGCGGCATTTTGTGAAAATGGGGACAGTAGATCGGAACTCCAAATATATGACTGACTCATAATATTATTGAAACTATTTTTTGACCAAATGAAATTATCCCTATCACACCTACCACACAAAAAAAAGTAAAAATTGAAAATTTCTTTCTTTCTATTCAAGGAAGCTAATCGTAATTAGGTTCACATAATTAAATAACCAAACTTTACCAGTAAATGATTGTAGTTAGGATTTAAGTAACCGAAAGCATGTTTCATATAAGTACACAATATTTTATCAATTATGTTACAAAAATTAAAAGCTTTACCAAATGTATATGCGTGATATAGGTACTAGGTGTGTACCAGTATTCAGGCTGCAACCCTACGCCGCCTGAGTTATGGCTTCTGCCAAAAATGTCTCCCATCCATCCAGGTTGGTCATGAAACTTACACATCTTTTGTTTTTGAAGCTGCTGCTAAAGTAGAATATATATACTTTAAGAGAATAATTATATATAAACGGCCCATTCTCGTAGAAATGACATATTATCTTTCACACTTTTCTGGGTTGATAAAAATATAGTTGTTGGCATAAAATAATCTCGGCCAGGTAGAGTGACGATGCATAGGGGCGGAGCCATGTAGAGACGAGTGTCGTCTAGGCCCTAAATGAACGTACTCTGGCATTTTTAAAAGCACTACATAAACATCATAAACATAGTACTAAAAACGAGAGTACTTCTCAATATAACCAGTTATATAGTTATTCACTCCTTCGAATACACGTTGACATGTTATTATTGTAGGGACGTCATTGTAAACAAGGCAAAAAACAGGAAGGGATAGTAGAAAATATATGGCTTCTGTACGGTAATAACGTCCGAACATTCACGTAGGAGAAAATCTGACTAGTTATATATTATTCTTTTTTAAAATAGAAAACAAAAATTTATCTTGATAATATAATTATGAACACAGGAAAAATGTTGGGCCTTGCCCGGACTGTCTGCATGCCAATGTCATACTTATATGGGAAGAAGGTTGTTGGTCCAATTACTGGATTGATTCGATCACTAAGACAAGAGCTGTACACAATGCCTTACCATGAAATAAACTGGGCTAAAGCCCGAAACAAGGTTGCCAAGGTACATTAGTTCATGGTTTCATACATAAACAGAAAAAAAAAAAAATATAGTAAACTTGTTTATATAATAAAGTGTTCAATCCAATCCTATTTGACCAGGAGGATCAGTGCTATCCAATTCCCCTGGTACAAGATATTCTATGGGGATTTCTTTACCATGTTGCTGAACCAATTCTGAGTCGTTGGCCATTTTCTAGCTTGAGAGAGAAGGCGCTGAAAGCTGCAATTGAGCACATACATTATGAGGACGAGAATAGTAGATACTTTTGCATTGCAAATGTCCCAAAGGTATGTGTTACATAATTAATTTGGTCCCTAATCATTAATTAGCTAGCAAGTAATGCGGAAATGTAAACTAATTAGGACTTAATCTTTCAATATTGGAAAAAGAAATACCACTAAATCAAAAGCTAGTTGGTGTTTTAGTTGAAGGTTATATATATATTTTTTTTTCACAATATTTTTCTTTTTCCTCTTCTGAGGTCAGAAAGAGAGTTATCTTCATTAAATAATAGCATAAATCAATTGCAGGCATTGTCTATGATTGCTTGTTGGGTTGAGGATCCAAATTCAGAAGCTTACAAACTTCATCTAGCAAGATTACCAGATTTATTTTGGGTTGCTGAAGATGGCTTGAAAATTCAGGTAATTGTACTATACACGAGTTGGTTCGCACAATCTGCCCACCAAACCGTAACACCGAAGTGGTTTGGTACGGTTCTCAGTTTGGTCTACACTAAAGTATGTAGCTGAACCAATAAGCAGGTGAAATGTGTTGAAAAATTATTTATATAAAAGGGTAAATCATGACCCATACTGGGTTGGATCGATTATGTTATGTTCTTAAACAATTCATCAATTTTGGTCAAAATTCAAACTGCCGGTTCGATTCGGTTCTTTGCATTGCCAGTTTTATGTCGAGCCTTAGTACTCTTCATATCGCTCATCTTCTATTCATTACGATTAATTAGTTCTTAGTCCAAAACCAATGTGCATAAAAGAGTAATGTTTACTTCTCAAACTGTGAACCTAAATCATAGATGCACATAAAAACTAACCTAATCAATAGTCTAAATTTAGGGGTACATGACACAGTTGTGAGTTGTATGAGCTATAGCCCAGCCCACAGCCCAAATTTCTTCACATTTTATTTTTTCTAACTTTAGCCCACTGCTGAACCAATGCCTTTACTCAGACCATCCCCTCCAGCTCCATTCCAGAAGTTTTTCTACTTCCCAGGAGCATAGCCTGAGTTGAATATGAGCATCCTTTTATGGTAATTTGCATGATAAGAGAAGATTTTTCGATATACAAATTAACATCACTACAAAAAAGTGGCAACAGTTACCAATAATTGGTGACATTTGGTGACTAATGTGGGGGTAACTAAAGGCTTTAGTCACCAAAAAATCCCTTTTGGTATTTTTCGATATACAAATTAACATCACTACAAAAAAAAAAAAAAGGTTTTTTGGTGACTAAAGCATTTAGTTACCCCACATTAGTCACCAAATGTCATCAATTATTGGTAACTGTTGCCACTTTTTTTGGTAGTGCATGTATGTATGTGTTCTGATAAATGAATAATTTCCAATGGGGCCTTTATTGATCACCTCTCACATACACTCGTAGGACTCATCTCTATTAGAGAGTTGGTCGTCATCAAGATGGTCATTAAAAGTGATACAAATAGCATTATTTTTTCCCAATATATATAATTAAATGTAAGTTTTGTAATGATGCCACATGACTTTTTGTACAATGTGTGTGTGTGTATATATAGAGCTTTGGCAGTCAAACGTGGGATGCAGCTTTGGCAATTCAAGCAATACTCTCCTGTAACCTAAACGAAGAGTTTGGGCCAACACTTCGAAAGGCACATGACTTCATCAAGGCTTCACAGGTTAAATGGTGATATGCATATATAACACTTTTATATAAATCAATAAGTAATTAATCATACACGTTATTTTGAATTAAGGTTAAAGACAATCCTTCTGGCAACTTCACTGCTATGTACCGACACATATCTAAAGGTGCATGGACATTCTCAATCCAAGATCATGGTTGGCAAGTCTCCGACTGCACTGCAGAAGGATTAAAGGTTTATAGAGTTTTTCAACGTTAAAGATGTCATTGTTGTAAGAAAAATGCAATCGAAATATAACGAAGGAATTTTTATTGGCACTCCGAAAATCTAATGCACTCTGTTTGTGTTCGTATAAAAGATGGGAAATGCTGAAGGATTATTTCGGAGTGTCAATAATATCTCACTATATACTTATACTTTTCGACGTGGACTTTATTAATTAAATAATGAACAATATTGAGTCATCATGCATGATATCGCTTTCTTTTCTCAATTACAGGCTGCACTCCTGCTCTCACAAATGTCACCAGATCTAGTTGGAGAGAAAATGGAAACAGAATGTTTCTACAATGCAGTGAATGTCATTCTTTCTTTGCAAGTAAGGAAAAAACCAACTATGATACATATCGAATTGCTAGCTAATTAAATGAATTTCCTTTCTTTAATTAATTTCCAATACAGAGCACCAATGGTGGTTTTACTGCATGGGAGCCTCAAAGTGCACCCCGTTGGGTGGAGGTAATTAATTTTAACCCTCCAAGTGTATATATATGCACAATAGCAATTTTGTATCTTTTTTTAATACAAGCGATATATAGGTCAACTTAGCAAGGCCATAGAGTTCAACAATTTCTTTTTCTTCTTTGCAGAAGTTCAACCCCATAGAGTTCTTCAAGATAGTCTTATCGAACGAGAGTATGACCCTTGAAAAAAAAACTACTTCTGTTATGTACTCTTTAATTTCACTTTCTAACACTTGCAAATTCATGGGCCTTTAAATATTCCAGGTATGTAGAGTGCACATCATCAGCAGTTCAAGCTTTAGTGCTCTTCAGGAAATTGCATCCCAAGCATCGAAGCAAAGAAATAGACAGTTGCATATCAAGAGGAATTCGTTACATTGAAGACACACAACATCCTGATGGTTCATGGTAATTTAATTTAATTTATTTATTTTAGACACCATATTATTATAGCGAGGTGTTGGAAACCAAAGATTGATAACACATGGACGAATTTAACCACAAGGTCGTATTCCAATATCATATAATAATTTCTTAACTTGAGCGTAAAATTAATTAATTTTTCTAATAGAATGTACAGTATTGTGAAGCAAGGTTAGAAATTAATTAATTAATGATCGAATTGTTTCTAACATTTCAACAGGCTTGGACGTTGGGGTATTTGCTACACATATGGTACATGGTTTGCTACAGAGGCGCTAATAGCCTGTGGGAAGAACCACCACAATAGCCCCACAATTATGAGGAAAGCGTGTGAGTTTTTACTATCAAAGCAGCTAATGAATGGTGGATGGGGAGAGAGTTATCTTTCTAGCCAAGCCAGGGTATGCAATGCAAGGGAAATTTGATGTACTTTCTTTCTCTTTGTCAATTATTATCAATAAATCCTAAGATTATAACATAGAGATAGCCATGCCTTGACCCAAAAAAGATAAAAGCCATGGAAATATCTTCATGTTGTTTATATGAGTAACTATAGTGTAGGCCGTCATTCCAAAGATCATACAATAATTTCTTTCCTACTTGAATTTCTTGTTTTTGATTCAATAACTTATCCATATAGCCATAATAGATCACACGATATTATACATTCATCTTTCTTATCTTTCTTTCTTTCTTGAAAAAAAAAAAGGTGTATACAAATCGAGAAGGCAACCGTGCTCATTTGGTCCAGACTGCCTGGGCCTTGTTAGCCCTCATTAATGCTGGGCAGGTAAAATATTCCATTGATTTAAAAGGATTTTCTTGTTTATCCAAAAGCATAGAGATTTTTAAAATGTTAAGGGGAAAAGCTCGTCTACTGAGGTAATTTAGGGAGTTCATTATTCTTACCGTTGAGTTGTTTGTTTGGGGTAAGGAATACCTTTCAGCCTTTTTGTAATGTATATATGGTTTTTTTGGTTCAATTCAGGCCGATATAGATCCAATGCCCATCCATCGTGGAATGAGGTTATTGATCAATTCACAAATGGAGGATGGTGACTTCCCTGAACAGGTAATTCATATAATAAATCTATCTATTATGTCCACTAGTTTCTTCTTTGTTGTGTATATTATACAAAGGCCGACCAATATTAGTCAAATATACAAATGCATCAACTTCCATGGAAGAAATCTATATACATGATGTTAAAACATAAAACTAGGTTTTTTAAGATACTTTTTGTTCAGATCTCTCATGTATTTTTGTTTTTAAATATTTTGATCTTTCATGTATCCTTATAGGAAATTACTGGACTATTTATGAGGCATTGTATATTGCATTACGCAATGTATCGAAATATCTTCCCCGTATGGGCTCTCGGAGAATATCGACGACGTGTTCTACTGCAGAAGTCTTGAAATTTCTGAGAATAAGGAACATTTCATACATCATACAATGAAGTATACCTTCATGAAATCTTCTTTGAAACGAATATCCAGGCTCCACACTGTTATAAGCTCTAAGCATGAATGTTTGATATTCTGAAGGTGTAATTTATGTCTACAATTAATCACTCTTAAATTAAATATATGTATGCACTTCCCTAAGAAGGCTACATATCTCAATGTTATGATATAATTTGCGTCTACCTTTCTTATATATACTCAAAACGTTTTGAAGAGAATGAAACTTTGGTCCAATGTACCACTTTAACGAGACACAACAACATAAAACTAGTACATTGGGTGCAAAAACAGATAGTGTACCATAAAAGACCAAATGTATCACTCCTTGGATTTGTTGGAAGTTAAATTGGTAGATAGGGTGGAGAAAGTGATAGGCTACTTCTTTTCACTCCCATGTAGTAACGCACAACACCATAAAAGCTAGTACATTGTGTGCAAAAACAAGTAGTGTATTATGAAAGACCAAATGTAACACTCCTTTGGTTATAGTTGGAATGTAATGGTATGCATAACGTGTGGAGAAAGAGATAAATTACGTATTTTTGCTCCCATGTACCACTTCAATGACGCACAACACCATAAATTTGCTAAAATATGAATATGATTTGAATGATTCAGGTTAATTGTATTCTTCTCCGTAAGGAGGTATATATAGGAGATTACAAGTAGTGGTGTACAAGGAAATATAGATACATGAATTAATTAGGAGAATATCTCCTTATTATACAAGGATTGTCAAATATGTGAAAACAAGAAAGTAAATCACCTAACTAACTTAGGAAATAAATCTCCTTGATTTGTTAGGTTAACTCACATCAACACTCCTCCTCAAGTTGGTGCATACACATCACCAATGCCCAACTTAGTAAGTGAGTCATAAAATACTCGTCCACGAACAACTTTTGTCAAGACATCCACTAACTGATCTTCTAATTTTAAAAAGGGTAGGCAGATGATCTTGCCTTTAATCTTTTCTTTGATGAAATGTCGATCCACCTCGACATGTTTTGTTCGATCATGTTGAACTGGATTATGAGCAATATCAATCGCTAACTTGTTATCACAATGTAACTGCATATGTGCTTCTCTGGTTTAAAACCCAATTCTATCAAGAGCCTTCTGATCCACAATAATTCACAAACTCCTTGAGCCATACCTCGATACTCTGCTTCTACACTAGACCAAGCAACAACATTTTATTTTTTACTCCACCAAGTGACTTGGTTACCTCCAACGAATGTAAAGTAACCCGATGTAGAGCGTCTATCTGTAATAGAACCAGCCTAATCAGCATTTGTATATCCAACAATTTCAAGATTTCCATTCTTTGAGAACATTAATCCTTTCCCAGGCTGACTTTAAGTATGTTAAGATTCGATCAACTGCATTCCTATGAGAAACACTTGGTGAATGCATAAACTGACTGACCACACTCACAACATATGCAATATCTGGTCTTGTGTGTGCCAAATATATCAACCTTCCAACAAGGTGCTGGTATTGTTCCTTATTGGTTGGCAAACGGTCCATGTCTTCACACAACTTGTGATTCATTTCAATTGGTGTGTCGGGCTTACATTCTAACATTCCTGTTTCAATGAGTAAATGCATCACATACTTCCTTTGAGACAGAAAAATACCAATTTTTGACATTGCTACTTCAATTCCAAGGAAGTATTTCAAAGGACCTAGATCCTTCATCTCAAATTCCCGAGACAAATACTTTTGCAGCTTCTGTTTCTCTCCTTCATCGTTTCCAGTTACAACCATGTCATCTACATAGACAATTAATGTAGTAATTTTTCCTCCATTATGCTTTACAAACAGGGTGTGGTCTAAGTTACTTTGAGCGGAAGTGCAGGCGCTTGAGTGGACAGGCGCTCTAGTGGGATTACAGGCGCTCGAGCGGACATGCATGAATCCAGGCAGATCTTGGCGTGTTCTGACTTGTTTTTCCTATTATTTTTGGTCTTTCTAGCCTAATTTAATAGGGTTTTAGTTTCCTATTCCTAGTTACCTTGTAACTAAAGTCCTATGCATTATAAATTGGACTTTTAGGGTTAGGTTAAGTATGAGAAAAGAGAATTTAAGAGTGAATTTTCCCGGGAGAAACACAAGACAGAGTTCAATGGTGAATTCTTGAGTGTTTACAATGGCATCAAAGGGTTTGAGCAAAGGGTGAGAGAAAAGAGATCTAGGATTCTTGTGAGAGCTAAGGGGGTTCAAGTTATAACCAAAGCTATTCTTACATACTAGTGAATTTCTCGGGTGGATTACCAAAATGACGTAGGCAGGAGGCGGAACCTCTATAAATCTTTGTGTCCTTGTGTGTTTGTTTTCTCTCTTCGGTATGTATGTGCTTTATTCTCAAAGGGGTTAGTGTGTGTGCTCTATTCATCTTTAACATAGGTATCGGGTCAAAATCCCTACTTCTATGCACAAGACTATCACCACGCTGGTTGCGCGGTTGAAAACACAAAGGTGTCTTTCATTTAAAGGCTTGTTTTAATCAGTATACATGGATCCAATGATTACATGGTGTTAGTAATCTTAAAGAAAATCGATCATGATTAAATATTACATGTCGGAACAACTGTAAAAGTTATTTCCAAAAAGAATATCAACTCCTGTATCATAAAAATAAATCGGAGGAGTTTTAATAAAAAATTTTCCAATAATAATTTTTGCCTCTGGTACTCCTTCGATTAATCTTATGTATCTATTTGATATATCTCCTCCTCCTATTTGAGGTAATTGCTGCTTATAAGTATCAGGAAAATAGCTAGGCTTGCTTAAACAGGTTCCTACTCCTGTATCTATATAAGCTGCAAAATATTCAGCTTTGAACTCGTTATAGGTTAAACCTATAGGTATATAAATTGAATATCTACTGGTCATTTTGAAATTCTAATGACGTGCTAATCTATATAAAAAGTTAAATCATTTGAAGAAGTTTTCCATGGTTTTACCTCTTCAAAGAAATTGGATCCTAATAAAATTTCTTTGTTAAGTGAGTTATTGTTGACCGCGCAAATCTCACGGCCTTTTTACCGGGCCGAATGGATCTGCGTCAACACGGGTCGTCCTTCTTTGGTCGAGGAGTGCGATTGCGCGGGCGTGCCAGCACGGTCTACCGTGCATTCGTGAAAGATTTTGAGCGGACGAGTGGTTTGGAGCGCGCTCGAGTGATTCTAACTTCTAATCAAGGGACTGTGATCGAGAAAGGAACTGATCTCAGTCGCAAGGTTCACGGCCTGAGCTACAAGGCCGTTGGTGGTGGTGTTGACGGTGGAAACGATGGTGGATTTGGGTGGTGCTCCAGCGCTTCGCCAGGTGGCGAGAGGCTGTATGATATATGAAATGAACGGAAGAGTAACAAAGGATGGTGCTCCGGCGCCTCGAAAGATCGAGGGTCGTATGATATATTGATGAATGGGAGTTTCTTACAATCTGCCACTACTCCTAGAAAAGCAAGTAAATGTATTGAAAGTGCGTTACAAGAACGTAAATGACAGAAAAGATAAATTTGCTATGAGAGAGGCTTGTGTGGTGTTGAACCCTTTGAATGTTGTTTGAGCCTAGTATTTATAGGAAGAGCCTTGGAGGAGGGAGTGGGGCCACAACCCGCATGATGTGGCTTGATTGGAAGGAGTAGGTGGCCTGGAACCAAGGAGCATGGTGGTGTGACCGCCGTGAAGCCCTAGTGTCTCCTGTCGTAGCTGTTGGGCCAGATTTCATGCTTAGAGAAGCATTTAATTCCTTGATCCTTGGTCGTACAGATCTACCATCACTGTTTTTGTCAAACAAAGTGACTATCTTAGGGTCTATATAACTTTTAATCATATTTATGCTGAATATTATATCTATAGGAACCGGAGCCGGACCCTATTGATGGGCCCACATCAACCCATGTCGGGCCCACATCCTAAAACAGTTACCCTCTTCCCGAGATACAACCTATAATGGGCTAAGACTTCTGTCGAAAAACGGGCAGAGTCTCCCCTAAAACAAGGACTAGCCCAAAACTTCAACCTGTCAAACAATCAACAGATAAACAACCCAAGCGCCAGCATGCATACAACAGATACATAACAGGCCTCCGGCCAAACTAATTCAACCCTAAAGGGTGATACAGAGCAAACTAAGAGTTTAAGAATTCAACAGCGGAAAAGAATAACAGATTACAAGTTTAGGGTTCGAGGATGACAATCCTACCCTTCCAACGAAGCTCGAAAAGATAAGCGCACAGCCGAACAGTACGAAGCGACGACTACGGTCTGGGGGGCGCAAAACAGAAAGAGTGTGAGTGGACAAAAACAAGGTTTGACATACTTAAAACAAAGTACTAACCCCACCTTTTAAAACCATGCCAAACATGCATATGAAATCATTTATATTCTTAGTTGATTTGAAAACCGTACTATCTCAAAGTACGAGAAAACATTTCTAGTTTAAAACCCCTTTTTTCCTTTCCCGATAACTAACCTTTTACTTTTTCCGAGGCATAACCTCCCAAAACATGAACTCATATACATATGCAAGTATAACTGAAATATCTTGAAGAATGTAAGCATGAGGATATAATAAAATCCTCAAATACCAAAACAACATTTAAAATGTCAAAGAACTCACTCACGCAGAGAAAACCAAACTCGACAATAATACAAAACTCAAATGTAGTTCAAACCATATATATAAACATATATAAAAATCAGGATTTACAATCCTATAAGTAAAACCTATCAATTACTGAAATTCAATCAAGTGCTGCAACCACAACAACAGTAAACGGCATCCCAAACTTCCCCACTAACACAACCACGTGCTCACAAGCACGACAAGCGAGGAAACGATCGTCACTAAAAGAAATATGAATACGAATGTACTAACACACGCAGCGTATAGGTATAATATAACCAACTCAAACACAAGTACCAGGGAAAATAATCCAACGAGGATCATTTGATTGGACACCTGCACAGTGCCTCATCGAGACATAGGAAAAAGTTGTTGTCTAGTAATGGAAGCCGGGTTTTTAGTATTTTAGAGAGCTTAGTTACTGGGTTTTGGCTTCCAGAAAACATATGGTATGCTGCTGCTGACAAAGCCATAGCTGCTATATATGCAATTCATCCAACTCCGGAAACTTCAGCTTCCAATCTAGTGAAGAAATCCCTAAGTTCTCTATTTGAATGTAGTGGAGGTGAGGAGTTGCAGAGTGAAATCACCGGTGGTAGTGCTGGCATACTTACCACAGTTCAGGTTGCAAAACTTAGTAGATATCTCTTTGTCATAAGTCATATTGCCATGAACCAACTGGTATACATTGAATCCTGCGTTCGGAAAGTTCAGAAACAGAAAATTGGGAAAGAGAAGACAGATACTGATCAGCATGCTAACGGTACCCCTAAGGTGAGGTTGGTTTTGATAAGAATCATCAATGAAATAGGGTACTGTTATTAGCCACTATTCAGTATTCTTTTCCAAATTGATTGGTGCTATAACATATATTGTACATTTAAATGTTTTTCTTCTTTGGTGCCCTCCTACAGGAAAACGGTATCAATGCTGAGCTTGGGCTTGCTGCTTCTGAAGATGCACTACTTGATACACTCTCTGAAAAAGCAGAAAAGGAAATAGTTTGTGGGGGTTCCACTGACAAGAATTTGATTGGACATTGTGCACCTTTCTTGTCAAAACTTTGTAGAAATTTTAGTTTAATGCAAAAGGTGATTCCCCTGCTTTTCTTTGCTTTTCCACAACACTTGAATTTATGATCAAATTCTTTATAATTTAGTCATTACCCTCACTCCTACCCTAGTGTATGTGGAATCAGAAATTTATTTTGTTTTCTACGACATTGAATTATGATAATGAATTCATCCTTTATTGTTTAGTCAATATAAGAACAATCCCTTTCTGGAGGTGATTGAACATATAAGATCATATGTATTAATTTTATTTTTTAATTCCAAAACCTTTGGATGGATGTCCTGTATATAGTTACAATATAGTATGTGTGTATCTATTATTATTATTATTTTTAAAATTTAAACAATACAAAGTGCCCTTCTTCTGTATAGTTTGTATGTTCCTAGTTATATCTATTTTTCTTTTTCATTTAAAACTAATTCAATAGATTGATTAACTGCCATATCCTTTCAGTACCCAGAACTACAAGTGTCTGCAATGCTTGCTTTGTGTCGGTTTATGATTATCGATGCAAGTTTCTGGTGAGATCTCTCTCTCACTCTCTCTCTCTCACTCTCTCTCTCTCTCTCTGTGGGTTGGTGGGCATAAATGTATTTAGAACATTCAAACATGGTCTCTGACTTTTAAGTATAATTTCCAGCGATGCAAATCTTCAGCTTCTCTTCACAGTTGTGGAGAGTGCGTCATCAGAAATTGTTCGTTCTAATTGCACTATTAGTCTTGGTGACTTGGCAGTTCGGTTCCCTAATCTGTTAGAACCATGGACAGAGAATATGTATTCCAGGTTACAGGACCCTTCAGCTTCTGTTAGGAAGAATGCTGTTTTGGTGCTTTCACACCTGATACTAAATGACATGATGAAGGTTTGAGAGGCTTGGCAATACTGCTGCTTCTTTTTATTTTGCTATGATACGTGGCCTCTAATTTTGGCTATTTCTTGATCAGGTTAAAGGCTACATAAATGAAATGGCTGTACGATTAGAAGATGAAGATGAGAGGATTTCAAATCTGGCAAAACTTTTTAATGAGTTATCTAAGAAAGGTAAACTTTGATATGCATCCAGTTAGTCTGTTTTGACACTGTCATTTATCTTTTGGTCTTGTGGAATTTCCTTCTAGATAAAGAGTAAAGTTTATTCACCCCAATTTTTGCTACAGGTAGCAATCCTATATATAATCTGCTTCCAGATATACTCGGAAAGTTATCCAACCAGAATCTGAAGAGAGAGTCTTTTGCAACATCATGCAGTTCTTGATTGGTTCCATCAAGAAGGTACAATTTATTTCATTTTGGTTCCTTTAGCAGTTATTTGTTTCCTATTAAGGTATTATGTTATTTGGGTACTTCTCCAGGACAAGCAAATGGAAGCTCTTGTTGAAAAGCTTTGCAATAGGTTTAGTGGAGTTACAGGTAAGCACTCCCTTATTGGTTCCCCTTTTTTTTAAAAAAATATTATGATTTGGTATTTCTTTTTGTGTTGCCAATTTTGAACTTCTGGCAGTTATACAATTTAGGGTGTAAAATGATAATGACCTTTATTTGTGTTAAGCATATGCTATAGTGTATAGCATTATTTAATCATCGGACCTCGTTGACTGTTCCTGATGAGATAGTGATTTGTGAAACCTGGTGTTTTCAGTTTTCCCTTTGAGTGGTTTGTTTGGTTTAAAAGTGGTGTGTTGTACTTATGTATTGACTTCATCAGCTATGTGATGCTTATTATCCATGTCTGTTGGAGTCTTATTTCCACATGATAAAGCTAATGCGTGATATTTCAAGACCAGAAGGCTGTTATGCTGTATTGACTAGTTTAGTTGATGCAGCTTGTTATATGTAACATCATGCCTAGGATATGGAAGCTACTAACACCCATATTAATTATTGTTTTCAGAAATGTCAGAGCAACTTTTTTTCTTGTTTTTTCTCAACAATTGAAGTTTGTTCCTAATGCTGTCTTAGGAAATTAAGTTATTGTTGATGTTTTCCATTACTTAAATTTCTCACTAAAGGTAGTTTTTTTTGGTTTTGGGCAACTCTATTGCTCCAGATATCAGACAATGGGAATATATTTCTTATTGCCTCTCTCAGCTGGCATTCACTGAAAAGGGAATGAAAAAGCTCATAGAGTCATTCAAGACATATGAACACATCCTATCGGAGGATTCTGTGATGGACCACTTTAGAAGCATAATAAACAAGGTATTGAATAATCTCCTCTTATAGAATTATCAAATCTTCGTCAGTTCTCTTTTTCTTACAATTGATCTGGAACAGGGCAAGAAGTTTGCAAAACCAGAAGTTAAATTGTGCATTGAGGAGTTTGAGGATAAGCTGAACAAGTTGCACTTGGAAAAGAAGGAACAAGAAGTGACAGCAAGAAATGCTCAAATTCATCAACAAAAGATTAGCAGCATGGAAGGTTTTGTGGTTACTAGCAGTGCTGGTGATGCTAGTTCAGAATCTGATATTTCTGAAGGTTAGTGCAATCAATTTATGCTTAATCAAGTTACTGTGATAACCAATGGATTTGGAATATAACTATTAGAATGAAATCAACGTATGCTTGGTGTTAATTATGCTTTGGTGTTCTAATATGGAATTATGATAATTTCTGAAGAAGGTTCCGATTCTGAGGATCAAACATGATAGTTGGTCCTTCAGACTTCACAGGATTACCAAGGTCTTCAAGATTTTAGGATTATCATATTCTTTGATGGTTGTCATTGCTGTGGCATGCTGAACTGAAAGCAGCGGATGCCGTACTAAAGAATTTGTTCCATGCATGTGTTATCCTTCTGAATTTCTGTGGTTAGGGTCTAACATTGGGTATTTGGTATAGAAACAGATGGGGATGTCGTTGATCCTTCTATCGAAGGGATGACCAAGTCTGTGGATGACATGTCAAAATCTAGACTTGTTGAGTCAGAAGAATTTTCCGGCACTTCTAGTGAGTTGACAGAATCAGAACCAGGGGATATTGAAGTTCAATCGCCAAATGTTAACATAAGAGGTAGTTTAAGTAAACACCGTAGCTAGTTCGTAACGTAGTTGTATTGTACATTTGCGCTAAACTGATTATATGACAGGGGCCGCAAAATCCAAAGCCAAGAAAAGCAACGTGAAAGATAAAAGAGGTCATATTTCTGCATCCACAAGAAGTAATATCAGGACAAAGCAAAGGTACGATTTTATTGTGTTTGCTCTGTCGTTGCAGATGGTTGATGATGTGTTCTCAAAAGCACTATTCATTTTAGTAAATCAAAGCAGCTCTCTTGAAGATTGATGTTAAGTTTTTCTATATAAAGCACACACACACATTTATATTAATATTTTTATAGTCGAGATGTATGCATATAAGGATCGGGAATATAAATTGTGAAATGCATCAAATAAGCCATGACTGAAGGAAATACTCTCTTTTTTTTGGACGATGAAGGATATACTCTTTACACCCATAGCTTTCATAGTGATATGACATAATGCATATAATTGCTTGCACATTCAGTGGCTGGCTTGCCACTATTCAAGTTGATTGGTTCATAGCTTGGCAACTAATAGTGGGATAGTTAAAACATTTTGACGGATTCTTTGTTTGCATTTAAGTAATAGTGAGCAAAACACTTTTACAGGGTCTGTTATCTTAGGGGCTGTTCGGTAACGTTTTCAAGGCCCCGTTTTCATTTTATGTTATCATTTTCTACCAAAAACGCGTTTGGTATGTCGTTTTCATTTTCATTGGAATTCGTTTTCTGAAAACAAATTCAAACTCATGTACAAAAACTAAAAACACCAAATTATCGTTTTCATTTTCTACCCAGTGTATTGGTCTAATTGCTTTTTTTTTTCTTTTTTTTTCTTTTTTGTTGGTTTGATTTTTCTTTTTTTTTCAATTTTCTTTTTTTTCGTTGCACTTCATTATTTTATTTTGTTACACCCAGTGTATATTGATTTTATGATAAAAACATCCTATATTATTCAATTTCATATTTTTCTTTAAATATTTATTTTTAACCATATATAATAGAATTTATTATCTAGGTTTTTCTAGCATTATAATTTTTTAAATTATACATTATTATTCTCAAATTATACATTTTTCATTGTTTATAATAATTTTAGCCTTTATTTAAAATATTCTTTTAGAACAAGAAATGAGCAAAAATATACTTGAAAAATAACTAACATATTATTATTCTCAAATTGTCCTACCAGACATGTTTTCACTATTTTTATTTTTTTGAATATGTTTTCCATTTAATCTACCAGACGCATTTTCGAATCCTGAAAATGCAAATTTGTTTTCTTGTTTTTATTCTCAGAAAATATTCCCAGCAAACATTCTTCAAAAATGTTATTGAATGGGCCCTTAGGTAACCGTATTATAATGGAGAAAATGATCGGCAAAACGCTTTTTGAAAGTTTTAAAAAAAAACAGAAGGGACATTTAACATATCTTTATCATTTTGCAGGTAGAGTTGTACAGATAGTGGGTTTGGATGAATCATTCTTCTGAGCAGAAGCAAGAATCTCTTTTGCAGTTGAGTTGCTTGAAGTGTATGTAATGTTTAGGGTACTATTTTGGTTGCATTAGCACAAACACAAACAAAACCAAAAAGAAAGAAACTAGATAACCAAATTGGTGTAAGGTAACAGCTATCAGGAGAGAGATGATCTTTTGTACAACCAAGCTAGCTCTGCTTGATTCTTGCATAGACGAGACGAGTGAAGGCTGTTATTGAGTTATATAATTCACTACTACTAGTCTTTTTTGAGGTCTCAGCCGACCACAAAATAACATGATTCATGGGCATGCCCATTGGGGTTTTGCTACTAGGCAGCATGAACATCTGCTGCTGACAATATGATACAAAATACTGTCAACAAAAGGATCAGAACTGGATGATATTTTCAAATGCTGCATTTGATTAAAAAAATGGAGGATAGAATTGTTTAAATTTTTTAAAGAAGTGGAAGTCAAGTTGCTATAGAATTAATTTTTGTGGATTTATTAAACAACCCGAAAGCTTGGTTTATTTTTGCTGGGTAGTGGGTATTCAGTTTGAAGGCTTTCCAATGTTGGTTTATTTTTCCCCTCTTCTGTAAGTTTCGTACCTTTTTTGGCTTGGAATGAAATTTAGTGTTGACCACACGAAAAAATGTTTTTAATTACTGAAATGGTCGCTTGTGGTTTTAAAATTATCACTTTTGATATTTTTGTTTTTTGTTGTTGACCTTATTAGTCTTTTATGGTATCTTGACAATCAATTTGAGTAAATGCGTTAGGTTTTCAAAATTTCTGTTAAATTGATGACGTGGCGTGTATGTGTAGCATGTCCGATAATAATATGGATTAAATTAAAAAGAATTATTATTTTTAATATATTTAAGAAATTAAAAAAACACCAGAAAACTAAATTTAAACCTTAAAAAAGAGAGGGAGAGAGAGCAGAGGAGGTGGCAAGGAGGAAGGGGAGGTGGAAGGAGAGGGGGTGGCATGGGGAGAGGGAGGTGGAAGGGGAGAGAGGGGAGGGAGAGTTTGAGTTTTTCCTTTCTTTTTAATTTTTTTAAAGATTTTAAATGTCAAACTATTTTTTATTTAGATCCACTTGGCATTTTCTCATTGGCTATGTGGGCATCACATATGTGCCATGTTAGCAATTTAACAGAATTTTTTTAACGGAATCTCACTATGGGACCAAATTGATGTATGAGGTGTAACATAAAGTACCAATAATGTAAAAAAAAAAATAAAGAATCAAATATGATAATTTCGCAAACCTCAGGGACCATTTGTGATAAAAACCCAAAAAATTTCAATAAGCCAAAAGCCAATTCACCATGGTTTCTTTGATTAGATAAATGCGGTGGGGCTGTGGGGAGGCACAGGGGAACAATAATTGGAGGAAATGATGAGAGAGAGCATACACCCAACTTTTTTTTTTTTGGTCAAGCATACATCCAACTTAAGGTTGCCAATTACAAGACCTGTATAATGTAAAGTTAATTTCATGATCAGGAACAAGTTAATTTAGTGATAGGATTTATTTTATATTTTAAATGTTATTTGTCCTTAACAGCAATTATATATAAAGATAAAATAGGAGTTATTTACGTTTAAAATTAGTGTTGGGTCAAAAAATAGGATTGATGGGTACAAATAAAATTACCCAAAAGCTTAATAAGACGAGCAATAAAAAAGAGTTTTTCTATTTAAATCCCGCACTTCTCTTTGTTCACCCCATGTTCTAAGTTTGCCCCAACTTCTTATTCAAATTTTCACAATTTCTAAGAAAACCCCACTATCTTCCCAAAGTATCCTCTGTGCTTCATGTAGTTTTTGGTTATGAACCACATTCGGTTTGCCAATTGGTGTTGTTGCACTTGCTGACCTTATCGGGTTCTTGCCTCTCGCCAAAATTAAGGTCCTTGCAAGTAAGCGCTGTAAGACTTCTTCACTTTATTCACATTGTTCTTTCTTATTTTCATATAAGGTCAACCATTTTACATGACATTTTAGCTACAGTTTTACTCATTATGTGTTGGAATTCATGTTTATACTCTTAATATTGGAAACTTCGTGGGGCCTTTGTTAATTAGTTTAATTTAACTCCCGTTCTCTTGAGCCATGCATTTGAACTTGTTCCCGGTGAGGTGTGTGGGGTGTGTGTATACATCTTTGGGGTGTGTGTATACATACTAGGATTAAGTATTAAGTTGGATGACTTTTTTTGTCTTTTTGCACAATAATAAAACTTAACAGTTTAATGATTTAAGTAGTAGGGTGAACAAATAGAAATATGGGGTTTAAATAGAAAAACTCATAAAAAATGGGCATCTAGAAAAATACAATTAACAAAAATACAAATCTATAATAATACCCAATTCTACTACTAGTATTATAAAGAAACTCAAAACCATTTAAATTCTATAAACAAACCCAAAAAAAACCAAAAATTGACATATGTTACATTTTTTAGTTTAATTAGTGAAATGAAATACCTTTATTACCCTTTTCACATTAAATTAGTTTTGTTGAAAATGTTTGATTAAAAAAAATTGAAGAATTGTAACCTAGGCTGGTGAAGAAGCTCAGATCTCTGCTCTTCCTCTATGGCCAAGCTCATTTACACTAGCTGAGCTGGAGGTGAAAAAGCAACCCGTCATATAGAAAACCGAAACCGATTTCAAGCCTAGGAATCGCAGTAATCGGACATTTCGGGCGATTAATTAGAGTGTATCGGAGTATGAGGGTGCTAAGCTGGAGGGGAAGAAAAGCAATGAACCAGAGGAGAAGAAGGTAGGGAACAAGAAGAAGTAGAAGAAGAATAGGAAGAATGTTAGGGCAGAGAGGTGACTGAGAAGGAAGGTATAGTAGACGCGCCTCAAGCGAGTAGCAAGAAGGAAGATGAGCAAGCGACAGGGAAGGAAGAAAAGAGACCTGAAATTGAAATTAGGGCAAAGAGAAAGAATGTGGTTCCGACGGTGGAGATTGTGCCGAAATTTAGGGATTTATCGGTGAATGGTGAGACTGGAAAAAGGGATGACGAGTTGAAGAGACCAAGAATAGTTGATCCCCGTGGTAATGGAGAATTTAGGGGTTTTTTTAAAGCGGCCTAATTGCTTTGGTGTGCAGAAACAGAGAGGTTATGCTAGGACGGTTTGGGTTAAGAAAGGAGAGGTTGCTGATGACAATGGTAGTGGAGTTCAACAAAGCTTGGAGCGCAATGATGTTATTTCTGGTGAGAATATATTTGTTTAAGCAATGCCTTTATTTTATTAGTAGTATGTTTACTTGCTAGCTCTCATTGACATGTGTCCCCAAGACATAGGCCAAACGGGCCACGCTCATTGACATGTCTCTCTCGAGATATAGGCGAAACGGGCCACTCTCACGAGACATAGGCCAAATGGGCCACTCTCATCGACATGTCTCCCTCAAGACATAGGCCAAATGGGCCACCCACAAGAGCAATCGACATGTCTCTCTCGAGACATAGGCCAAATGGGCCACTCTCATCGACATGTCTCCCACGAGACATAGGCCAAACGAGCCACTAAACAGAGAGCTATCAACATGTCTCCCCCGAGACATAGGCTAAACGGGCCATTTTCATTGACATGTCTCCCACGAGGCATAGGCCAAACGGGCCACTAGCCAGAAGACACTCAATAAGTCAACAAGAAGAAGATGGTCAACTAAGACCACTTATTGAAGTGAAAAGCAAAGTTACAAAGTTTGAAAGAAATAATAAAGGAGTCTACATCTACTAGGGAACTCCAGCAAACGACACTCAATCGACCACCTCCTCAGCTTCTTCATGATCTGTTGCACACCTTGACCTCACTCTGCTCAACCATGCACCTGCTCGGTAGCCCTAGCTGCTCACTCTTACGCATCTGTCTCACCCTCATCAGTGCACCACCCTTGGCGTCACCCTCCTCTGCCATTGTCTCGTCAACCATCGCTCTTCAGCTTCAACTTCCGCAACATTGATACATTCACTTTGAGCATGGGGCATGTCAGGGTAGAGCAACTCAACATCTTCATCTTCAATGAGTTGACAAGGAGCGACGCCACTCTTGTAGTCCAAGTATCCCAGCTTGTATGCATCAATGACGACCTTATACTCGGACTTTTTGGCAGCTTTAACATGGGCGTTGAACCTAGCCAGCAGCTTGTTGTAGCTTTGGGCCAGATCGACATACTTGTGTTTGAGGCGAAGGTACGCCTCCTTGCGTTTGGGCTAGACCTAGCATTCGTGTCGTGTTAGTGTCAACTCGTTATTCTTAATGAGTTGACACAACACGACACAATAAGAAAACGTGTGAAAAATATCAAACATGAACACGATTCGTCACAATTCGCGAATTATACAACACGACCCGTTTCACCTGTTAAGAAAATAAACTTAAAATAATAATTAAAAAACCTATTTTTGAACTTAAAATTCTTGAACTTAATCCATATCATTCCAATTCTTGAACTAAAATTCTTGGATCTTTTGTAGTGGCCACTCCAAAGAAAATTAGAGAACTCATGTAGGTTGATGGCTTGACCAATGACGAAGTGAAGAGTCATTTGCAGGTCGGTTCTAAGTTTCCCTTTCCTTGCTTCTATTTGATTATGTAAAAAAATTTCAAAGTAACAAAGGAGAAGGCATTGTGGAAGTCTTCATCCTTGGAAAGAATGAGATTGAACTTCCAAACACTTTTATCACTTTTGACATTGAATGTTGATGTTGAAAATTGAGTGAATTTTCTTGTCAATGCGTAAATACCGACTTCACACAAGAAGAGTTCCAGTGCCACTGCAGCCCATGACAATCAATTTGTAGTTGTTTTGGGGGCTTGTGGATGTCCCAAGATCAATATGTTGATTCTTCAAAGGCTAGTAATTCTCAGTCTGGCTCACCCCAAGGTCCACTGCATTTAACTGGAACCGGCAGAGATGATGAAGATGCAAAATCTAAAAGTTATAGCTGGAAAGGTCACATTCAAAAACCTGGAAAAGATGATGTATAGAGTTTATCCACCATCAATTTTGTAGATATATTTATACAGAGATGAAAGTCAAACAAATTTACCAAAAAAAATAAGATATTCATATCTTGAGAGAGAATTTGGAAGGGGACGATCTTGGAAGACAGAGATAGATGTGAGATCGCAAGGAGAAGAAGATGAGGTTTTTGAAAGAGATAAATGGAGAGAGATAGATGGCAAGGAAGGAGAAGATGAGGTTTGAGAGAGAGAAAAAGTTGCAGAGAGGAGAAGAGGAGATGCGCCAACGCGAAAATGAAAGGGATGCTAGGGTATGAGAGATTTTTTAGAATTGCAAATTACAAAATTACCTCTACTTAACGGGTTGGTTCGTGTATTCACGAATGAGCACCGAAACGACTTGTTAGCTTAACGGGTCCACACGATAACAACATGACACGATAACTCAAACCCAAATATTGAATTTTTCGTGCGAATTTGTGTCGTGTTAACGAGTCGTGTACAATATTGCCAGCTCTAATCCACGTTACATAGATTTATAACAAAATATTTCATTTCCATTTCCATTATGAACCCCCTTTTGTGCACTTTTGGCTAGGGGTGGGCATCCCACCAAAAACTGGAACACCAAATCGAGACTAAGAAAAAAGGGGGAAAAAACCGATTGACCAAAAAAGTCAACAACTCGGACCGAAATTGGGCCGAACCGGTTCGGTTTCACACCCCACCGCACCGCACCGACCGGTTGGGGTTTTATTTATTTATTTATTTATAATACATATTTTTTAAATATAATACTATATTTTTAATTTTATAATTAGTATTTTTCAAAGTTCAACTTCAAAATATTTCCCATTGTATGAATTGCATCATTTGTTAATTTTCAAACCCAAAACATAACTTATTTATTATAATTTGTATTTAAAAAAAATAAACTGATTTAAAACCGAAATTGGTCAAAATTGGACCGAACCGGACCGACCGATTTTGAAAAAAAAAATCACTTAAATCGAATCAAATCGGACCAGAATAGGACGAAATGAATAGTACAAATTCCAATTCCGGTGTGAGCTCGGAATCAGACCGCACCAGACTGTGCCCACCCACCCCTACTTTTGGCCCCAAGCACAAAAAAGCAAATAAGGGAAAAAAACAATAATACAATTATGTAAAAGGAACTTACCCTTGATATTGGCCTGGATTCAGTTTAGACTATGAAAAAGACAAAAGAAAATAATAGTTTCAGTTCCACACGTGTGCACTGAAACAGTCACTGAAAGAGGAAAAAAAGGAGCGCATCGCAAACGGCGTCGGCGTAATAATCAGAACACTTACTTATATATATAGAAAGTTGTAATTGACAATGGCGGAAACTGTTAACAGTTCCACCAACGCTAGCTCCTCTCAGCAGAAGAAGCACTGCCCTGAGCAAAACCCTAGCATTCGCTTCTTCAACAACAATGGCCGCTTCTTCTTCTCTCTCTTTTAGGCCTCTCCTTAGCTTCCTCGTCACGGATCTCAACGACGTCGTAAGACTTTCCAATCTCATTCTTGCTTTTGTTTTAAATCTAATATTACTTGAATGTTTTTTGTTTGGAGGCTGAGAAAATGCAGGAAAAGAAACTCTTGCTGGGTTAGTATAGTTGAGAACATCGTATAACTATTGAGAAGACATATGATTTTGAGTATCTCCAATAGTAATATAGAATACCTAGCATATATATACCTGTACTTCAATTTTTGATCTTTTTTGTTAGTTATGTAGTGGTGTGATTAAATTTATATTCTGTTTGGTTGCTGAGAAAATGTAAGCAAAGGTTTTATAATTTTGAAGCTATGTTTTGTTATATGTAATAGAAAGCCAGTAGCATACGACCGCAAGATTTGTATTTTAAAGTTTATATTGTTAGTTTTGTGTTATGTTATCGGTTTTCAGGTACAATGTAGTGGATGCTTAAGATTGGTTTGGAATCGAGTTCTGATTGGTGGATTTTTGTAGGGTTTATCGCCTGTGAATTTAGTACCAAGCTTTAGGGATTCCCTTGTGAGTTTTGGGTTAAAAAGAGAAACAACGCTGAGGGGAAAGAGGTTGTTGTTGTCTGGAAATAAATTCAAAGTGAATTGTTCAGCTGACAGAGAGATGGATGTGAGCACTTCAGCTGTCGTTGATGGTGTTGCCGACTGCTTAAATGGTTTGTGCAGCTGTTCTTTTTTTGTTGAATTATACTTAACAGTTCATGCTTGCTAATTTGTTGAATTGGACACAGAAATTGAGCTGAAAGAGCCTAGTATTTCAACAATTCTGATGAATTTCGAGAACAAGTTCGATCCTTACAATGCAATGAATACGCCACTTTACCAGACAGCTACTTTTAAGCAGGTAGCACACAGAGTAGAAGATAGAGACTCATTGCTAAATTTTGCGAAGTCATGATTATTCTTATTGTTGTAGTTGTTAGGGATAGCCAGGAATTTAAAAATCATTTAAAGTCCAATGCTGCTCGGGGACACGATGTAATATTGTAGGATTGTTTGTCATACTGTTGACTGTTGAGTGAGAATCTGGTGTGGGGCTGTTGTGTGGAAGCATGGAATCTGTAACTCTTTACTCTTATTTAAGCCATCAAGCTGAGCTTTCACTGTTAGGGGCTCAGGTCTTTATCAAACAAGTAATAGAAAGCAGAACCAAGAAACTGATTGTGAATATGTGTGAATGTTGGCGTACTTTCCTTTTTAATTATTCTTCTTTGCATTTTAAGAGGAGTGCAATTGTGACTGTCAAATATATGCTTGTATCTGTGCTCAACGGTATCTTGATTGCATGAGAAATCTCTCGCTTACACTATCTATGTCAGGTGACATTCTGTGACCGAGTTTCATATTAATAGTGTCTTCATTACTTTGTTGTGCAGCCTTCAGCAACAGAAAATGGTCCGTATGATTATACCAGAAGCGGAAATCCCACACGGGATGCCTTGGAAAGGTCCGATTTATTGGTTGTATGCCGTTGAAGTAGCTTTGAAAACTCTTGCATCTCTTTTTTCTTCTTTCGCAACATAGTCTTTATTGTGAGTTTTTGTTCTTTCTGTATTCTCAGCCTTTTGGCAAAGCTTGATAAAGCAGATCGAGCATTTTGTTTCACTAGTGGAATGGCTGCTCTGGCTGCTGTTGCACATCTTGTAGGGACAGGTACTTTTTCAATTATAGTATCATTTATATATCATATAAATTAGTAAGTTACCTGATGCAGGATCATCTATAGGGCTCTCCAAAGAGCACTTGGGCCTTTAGTCAATTTGGGCTAGGGTTCTATTTACTTTAAATTATTAGTTACTTCTTTTGTTTTCCTATTCTTACTAGGATTTGTTTTAATTTCCTGTTTAGGTTTTTAATTTCCTATGTCAATTAGGTTTTCTGTATTCTAAGTATAAATACACTATTAAGAGACTCTTGTATGGAGTTTTTGTTGATGAATATAATTTCAGACTTTGGTCTATAGAGTTTCTATTGGGATTTTGCCCTAGAACTCAATTATCTTCGTTCCAACTTCAATTCTACAGCTTTATCCCTCTATTCTCTGTATTTTGGGTATGTTTGGGTTGCTGGACAGCAGCTTATATCCGCTGCCCTGCATCATTACCGTACTTGAGTATGAGTGTGAATAAACATAAGTATAATGAAGGAATATGAAGTATGTAGTATTTGATATCGTTACTTTGTCAATAGGCTCCCAATATGCCTCGACATGTTTCAGATACTCCAAATCCGTATCCAGTTGACTTGTACCTGGATAAGTGAGGGGTACTTGATAAGTATGCAAAGGGTTTTCTTATGTATATAAGCAGAGGATTCAGGATTTGCGTGGTTTCTCAAAAGGTTAAGTGCAAACATGAAAACGAAACAAAACATATATAAGAAAAAAAGGGAAACGAAATAATTCTTTATACTTTATGTACACGTTTTTGTGTGGTTAGCCTATAAGAGGTAAAGGTTTTATGCCCAAGCTTGATCCGGCCTAGTTGGTTAGAAGGTTTAGTTGTTTCTTAAAAAGCAAAAAAATACTGACTTGAACTCACAACTTGCAAGTAAGAAACATTGACTTAACCACCGCTCTAAATGTGTGTATTTGTTAATTATGAAAAATAATACATATATAAGTTAGGTTGAGCTAGCCCTTGTACAGGATGATATAGGCCTACCCAAGATCATCCTGAAATCCGTCCACTCTGAACTCAAATAAAGCTGTCCCAAAGTTCTGGCCAATCAATTGGTTTTAAGCTGGCTAGGCAGGATTGAGAGTCCTGATTTTAATCTTGCAATTAGTGTATATTCATCAGTGTATGGATTCTTAGCAGTATATTCTATACTAATCATATGCGATAGACAATGGTTTGCTGTTAAGTCCTTGCCCTGAGCTGGTTAGTTTTGTACAAGAGAAATGAATTTCATTTCTTGATGGAAGTTGTCTGAATTTTATTGTAAATTGGTAATGATGTTTTAGGTGAGGAGATTGTTGCCGGAGATGACCTGTATGGTGGTTCAGATCGATTACTGTCACAAGTAATTCCAAAGACTGGAGTTGTGGTGAAGTTAGTATGCTTCTCTCCTGTTCTCATCTTCATTCATTTTGACTGAAATCTGACATTATAATGCATTTATCACTCAGACGAGTGAACACGAGTGATTTAGATGAAGTTGCATCTGCTATTGGCCCCTGGACGAAGCTTGTGTGGCTGGAGAGTCCCACCAATCCTCGACAAATAATTTCTGATATTCGCGTAAGATGTCTTTAAACAAGCATTATACTATTCTAGCAGGGACAAGCCCATAAGCAATGTATAACTTTTTTATTATTCTGTTTGATGCTGCCAATATTTGATGCTTGATTGTTGATATGATGGGTGTGAATGAACATGCATTCGCTAATGCGGGTCTAGGAAGTCCTCTCAGAGATTGTATTGTAAAATCTTGCAAAGCAATATAGTATTGGCATCTAAACAAGGTTTCTGTAAATTATAAACAGCGTTTTAGAAGTTGATATGTTGTCAGCATGCATAAATAGCCTTTTCCTAGGATAATAGTGAAAGTTTTGTTCTGATTGTGTTACAAAATTTGTGTACTGCTTAAGCAAGTCCTTTGAACTTCTTAATTTTTTCTATTCCCCGTAGTTTTAGTGATTGCTTTTCAGTTCATCACAATTCTTAGTGAAATATTTAGTATGGTCTCTTCTAATTTCTTCTGGCACTTTGACTCTTCTACTCTTTGTGCCATATTGCTCATTGACCCCACTAGTGAAGTAGCTTAAGAACAACTTGTAACTTGCTTTGCGTTCTTACATTCAGGTTGGCAGGTTCCATGTATTTGGATCTTCGATTCATACCCAAATTACTTGTAGTTACTCAAGTACAAACTAGTAGTTACTAATTTGAGTATTAGGTCCATCCCTTGAAATTCATAAAACTTTAACATGACGTTGAAGATATAATCTAAAAACATTCATGTAGGATAGAGAAATAGCTATCGAAGATTTAATTTTATATGGTGCCTTCTAATTTCTTCCGGCAATCTTTGACTCTACTACTCTTTGTGACCTATTGCTCATTGACCCACTACCGAAGTAAGTATAAAAAGTTGGAACTTTCATTGTGTTTTTAAACCAAGGTTCCATGCATTTGGATCCAAATTTATGATATGATTACCCAAATTAGTTGTAGTTAGATAATTAACCAAAGAAGCAGTCACTATGTTGAGCATTAGGTCCATCCTGAAATTCTTCAAACTATAACTTGATGTGGAGACTGTAATTTCAAAACTTTCAGCAGGATAGCAAAATAGTTATCAAATATTTAAAGTCTAAATGTTTGAGGCTTGTGGACTGATTATTTGGGCAAGAGCCTATTTAATTTATTTTTCTGGCCTTTAAGTAAACAAGTTCAAAATGATAATTAGTGAATGTCATGGTTGAATGCAGTCTCAGTAGGGCCTTGTGTAGCTCTACTACGATGTAGGGCCTATTGGCTGTGTTTTGGAAACCTGTTTTGGAAGCAGTTTTCAGTTTTCACCTGTTTTGTTTCCTTGAAAAGAACACAACAACATTATGAGGTTTCCTGTGCTCCAGCTTGTTTTACGAAAGTTGTTTTTGTAATGGTTTTCTCAAACTCATTTGGAAGTGTATTTTGTTTTGCATGATTTTGAGAATACAAAAAGATTTTCTGAAAAGAAACCAGTGAGGCCTTAACTTCTCTGATGACAAAGGGGTTAGAAGAGATGTGTAAATCTAGACATTTTGTAGTTGGAAAACCTATTTAAATATGTTGTGAAAAACAAAGGTAAATTTGTTTTATTAGAGCATTTCAGGGGTGGATGAAATAGCAGATGGGTTATGTAAAATTGTGGTTTTAATGCTTGAAGAAGGACTAAAGGAAGATAGCATGTGGGTTTAATATAAGTTTGAAATGAGACCCATGGGCCACCATGACCACCCAAATGCAAAGTAATACAAAATAAGTTAGTGGCGAACTCTTTTCTATATTAGTTTTGCATTGATGCTTGGCTACATTGCTGATGGATAAAGCAGTAGATTACATTGGTACTCACTGTTTAATGTTTAGTGATATTTGTCATTGACTCGATATCATAAAGTTTCTAACTTTAGTACAGTTTCCTATTTTGTTTCTATTTTTAACGAGGCGCTAGTTTCTAAAGGCAAATTTTTTCATGTCTATCCGTTGATAGAAAATAGCAGAGATGGCTCATGCACGCGGTGCCATTGTGTTAGTGGATAACAGTATAATGTCCCCTGTATTGTCACAGCCATTGGATCTAGGAGCAGGTAAAATTAGGACTTCCAAGCTTTTGCAAACTACACATCCTTTTGAGTTCTTACTAATTTATATTAGTCCATCATTCTTTCAGATATTGTTATGCACTCAGCCACTAAGTTTATTGCTGGACATAGTGATGTCATGGCAGGTGTTTTAGCCGTTAAAGGGGATAGGTGTGCCTCTTGCTCTATCTTGACCATTGGTTTTACGTCTTGTATTTATACCTTACTTCCTACTTGTTTTCACTGTTAACAGCTTGGCAAAACAGCTATATTTCTTACAAAATGCAGAAGGCTCTGGGTTAGCTCCATTTGACTGTTGGATCTGTTTACGAGGAATTAAGACAATGGCCTTACGTGTTGAGAAGCAACAGGTGTGGTTTGCCTCAAAGCATTCTACTTGTAGGATTTGATTTCCCCCAAATGATTGATCGTAGTCTGTTGTACTATTCTGATGTGTCTGCACATTTTGCAGGACAATGCGCAAAAAATTGCTGAGTTTCTTGCTTCCCATCCACGAGTGTCACAAGTTAATTATGCAGGGCTTGCTGATCATCCTGGACGTGCCTTACATTATTCTCAGGTATTGACCTTGATGGACTTGTAGATTCATAATGCTATTCACAATCTGTTCTTCTAGATATTTATTTACACCTGTTTCAGGCAAATGGTGCAGGATCTGTATTGAGCTTCCTGACAGGTTCACTGGCATTATCAAAGCATATTGTCGAGACTACCAAATACTTCAGCATAACTGTCAGTTTTGGTAATAATTCCTACTCAATTTTCAGCGTTCCCAGGTCCGAGATTTTTTAGTGATAGATAGTCAGTACTGTGGCAAAAGATGTTATTTGTGTTTTCTTTGTCTTGTGAATAGAGAGATAGGGGCAGAAGGTTTCTTCGAAACTGATTTCGAAAGCAGAGTGTGCTCATTTAGTGCATGTGTATGCGTTCATCAGTTCATAAATCAGTCTGTAAATTGTATGACATGGTCTACAGTTAATATATCCTTTTTTTTTGGTATTTTTAGGCTTCTTTTAATTATTGTTATTATTATTACTTTTATGTATGGTCTATTAGTAGGTGAATCTTAAGTATCAACTCTGTTGAGTGAAAATCATACAAAACAATTCTATCATTAAGCTGACCTAAGATTTTTTTATATTTACAGGAAGCGTGAAGTCTCTTATAAGTCTGCCCTGCTTCATGTCTCACGCAAGCATACCATCAGCAGTGCGCGAGGCCAGAGGTCTATCTGAAGATCTTATTCGTATTTCTGTGGGAATCGAGGATGTGAATGATCTGATTGCTGATTTGGACTACGCACTTAAAACTGGCCCTCTGTAGTTACCTGAGGGTATCCGACTGGCAGCGCTTAATTGGCATAAATGCATCTGCTTTGAAAGGGTTATAGAGCAATTGGTAGATGGCAATCTTATTCTGGGGTGCCCAAACAGTCACAGGAAGAGGAAGGATTTTTTGGTTTACTTTATTGACTACGAAATTATTAGTTGAGAACATATTTTAATTTAAATTTGAAAATGTGGGTTCTGTACATATGTTGATAAATCAATCTTAAACATGATTTTTTAGATCAACGAAATGGAGTTAGTGCTCCTGCTCTTGTAATTTAACAGAAATTTTCATCTTATCTAAAAAAGAAGCGGTATATTTCCTTTCCCTTCCCCTTCCCTTTATGTTCATTTGTCGTGTTTTTAATTTCGGAAATTTGAATGGTTGCATAATAATTGGGGGTTTAAACATGGAAAACAAGGTCAAAATTGTCAAGATCTTTTGAGATTGGTAACTCAAATCCAATGAGAGCACAATGGAGGTGGTGGCTGGGTGTAGAGATTTATTTATTTAGAGACAACAAATATATTGTTTATGATCAAATCCAGTGAGAGCACAATTGGAAATCTATATTTCATTAATGTACTGGTTGGGAAGGGTGGTTTTGCCTGCTACGCTAGTTTAGAGGAAGGGGTGACGCTATAAGAGGATGCAACAGCTGAAATGGAGGAGCAGCAAGCAAATCTCAAATTAAGAAAATGGTTGGAGACTATTGCTGCAATTTGGCATTTCTAAAAGGTGAATTCATTTTCTAAGTGTTTGTTAGAGCATTTCCACCCATTTGCCATGGCAAAGGGCAAAGGCTGTTACTATATATGGGAATAGTGTTTACCCTTGCAATTTTTTGATTGGTTTTTCATCCATTGCCATGGCAAAGGGCAATTACTATTCACAACAAATTAATTTTATTTTTTTAACTTTAAAGATTAATTTTGATAAGATTTTCGGTTGCCATGTGTCCAAATTTATTATAAAATTCACATCTCAGATTTCGGATAAGATTTTCAGTTGCTACAATTGCTCCACGTGTCATTTCTATCTTCTAAATCTCTCTATAAAATTAACTGGAGCACGAACCGTTGATTAGGGATGGTCATTACAACAACCGTATGATTGAGCGTTATACGGAAATGCAATTTTCTTATGTTCATGAAAGATGTCAAGTTGAGAGACAATCATGGTCAATGAAGTCAAGTTTAATGCTTTGTTTTGTTTGTATTTTGTAATGAATTATGCTTTGTTTTGTTTTGTTTGAGTTTTGTAATGAATTATGCTTTGTTTTGTTTTGTTTGTGTTTTGTAATGAATTATGCTTTGTTTTGATATATGCAATGTTTTAAATAAATAACTAAATTATTGAATGCTTTAGTAGTAGAAAATTTGGTATGGAAAGTTAATAATATTGGAATGAGAAGAATTTGTATGAAAATTTGGTGTGGAAAGTGAATAATATTGGTAGGTATTTATAAAAAAATTCAGAATTTTTTTGTATTTTTGTTTATATTTTTTATTACTTAAAAATTGGCAGTCGATGGATTGTAGTGGATGAATGGATTAGACACCTCAAATAGTGCCATTTGGCATCTAGCTGTTGGGGGAAAGCAACGCTGATGCCAGCCTGGCGTCAACACAAAAATTCAAAATTTTTTACCGTTGGCGTGTGTGACGCACTAACATTAAAAAAATTTAAACCTTGCGCTGATGCCAGCCTGGCGTCAATGCTGACATCATCACCCCCAAATAGGAGCCCGAGCTCGTTTTGCCCTGGGCCTTTCCCTAGCTAGAGGAGCCTACTCCTTGCCCGGGCTTGCCTGCATCTCTAAAATTGGTTTTGAGGGCCCTTTGCCCTGACTGGCCTACACCGGTGGAAATACTCTTAGGTTTGCATCTACTTGTTCTACATGCATAGGGCAATCAAGTAGTTCCTTATCTTCCCTCCTATCTGCATCCCCAGGCTTCCATGTCTTAGAAATAAAAGCGTCACCATCATATTGGTGATAGTGGCGTTCTCTGCGCGTCTGATTTTAGTGAAGGTCACTGCCTATCCTGTAGACTACACCATTGCTTGGCTTGTAAACTGTAACACTACCCTCTCCTTTTTTGACCAAGCCAAACAATGGTGTGGTCTACAGGTTAGGCAGACTGAATTTATGCGGGAATCGAGGATGAGAATGATCTGATTGCCGATTTGAACTAAGCACTTAAAACCGGCCTTAATCATCTCCTTGGAGAACTAAATTTGCTTCTAACCCCTAGGGTCTTGTAGCTAATACAAAGAAACATGCAAATTACATACACATAATGGAAATGTGGCCCTTGTTCTGCAATTTATATCCCCACTTCTGAAATGATGTATAAAATTAAACAGAACAAATTTCAACTACATTTCTTTAAAAGTTGTCAACAATTCTAATTGAAGCATAATGAGATCAATACACACAAGCATTAGTTTCCTCTCTGTCAATTTCTCATTTGGATTGTGCACAGATCACCATCATCAAAACCACATTAGTTTCAAAGATAAATATACCTCAAAGATAGCCAACTATATCAAACCTGCAGCATATCGAAGATCACAAAAACGATTTCATCAAGAAATTCAACCTTGCTGTCCACTTGTAAAGAAGCACTATACTGTCATTCTCTTTCTCACTACCATCACTGAATTTTACACACCAACCAAAATCTTAAATGGTATGTACAAACCCTTCTATCTTAGCATGAAATTTTACCTGAACACAAGGTGAGAAGAAAGTAAGGACAAGTAAGAAAGAATTTCACAAACAATGTACAGAATTTTCTTGCAAACTTGAAAATGGGCCCTAAAAAGAGTTACTTTCTGTTTTTGCTTTTTTTTTCTTCTGCATTTCCCCCTCAGGTTTCATAATAAAAGAAGACAATTTCAGAACTAAAAACTGTTAAGAAAACTTGACTCAGCTTTGTTATTAGATGTGGAGCTGCATTTCTCCTTCACATACAAAATCTGCATTTCTTTCTGTTAATTGCATCATGACTTGAACCTTAAGATCAAACCCTTTTCCCACCCATCCCAATGGCCACCTGAGCTTAAATTCTTGGGCACAATTTGCATTTCTCGAAATGTGATCTCAAGAAAACAAGAAAATGCTGGGTCAATATATTGGAAGTGCAAGATAGCAATACACATCTGACTACAGACTTATCTGAGATGGGAAAGAACATAATAACATGTCATTTACCCTAATGACATGTTAGTAACAAGCGGGAGCTATTGTCATCATGGTCATCATCAGGGAGTAAAACTGAGGCATCAAATTTATCAATAGAATGGAGATCCAATGATTAGATCTCATCAATGTTAAATACTAAATTTCATGCACCAACTGTAAACAATATGATATGAAGTTAAAACGTCTTGGGAAGGAAAAAATGTTCCACTAGCGCAAACACCAACAGGCCTACCAGGCTAAGAATAACCCCCAGAAAGGTATATAACATTGAAAATGGGGTGCCACACAAATTTTGGCATCAAAGCAGTGATCTTGAAAAAAGAAAACGAATAAGACATCCTTCCTGCAGCATGCGTTACTACAAGGAAGGATGAGAAAATGCAGTGCCATGATGAAAAAATTCATAAACAGCTTAGCTTAAGTCTGAAGCAGCTGAATCACATTTAAATCGAGACAACATGGTTGGAAATCTGGTAGCCAACAACCCTTAAAAGAGCAGTAGATATAACTTACTTTTGAAATTTTATTACTATTCACTGCCAAAATCTTCATAGCTTACGCCTTCTGAAATGGTGTCCAACCGGTTATTGTCTCCTGTAAGAGTGAGGGAAAGTTAGTAACCCCCTTGCAGTGTAAGTTGTAACAATGACATATATGTCAAGTCCTCACCTTGATGTTCTCTTTCACGAGAATCCAGGAAGTTATCATTATCTGTTGCCAAGAAGGGTGATCTAGGATAGCTCTCCAGTATGTCTAAAAAATGTAGAACATAAATTATTAATTAAGAAACATGAATGCCATGACTTTTCATGTTTACTGTTTAGATAGAAGTTCTAAACATGACTCGAATAACTCTAACGCATAACTTAACCTGCATTTCCATCTTAATCATCTATTATTGAGGGGCTACAAGGGAGAGAGAGAGAGAGAGAGAGAGAGAGAGAGAGAGAGAGAGAGAGCACCTGAACTCTGAGAAAAGCCAGCTGTCAGGTCTGAAAGGCTAAAACTTTGAGGAATATGAGCTAAAAAACCAAATGATGAAGAGTCTGCATCAAGAAGTGATTCATTTAGGGGCTGTGAGTTGGACTCTACGCTGTTGAATGCTGCAACAGAAGCATCTCCAATAGTGGGCCGTGCTTCCAGGATGTTTCCATCAGTGCTAAACATGTAAGAACTGCCTGAATATCCAACTTCTGATTTGATAATTCCCCCATTTATTCCTTGCATCAGACCTCTGTTGGAGCTCTGATTCAAAAGCATGTTTGGTGGGACATCAATCCTACTGGTATGCGCAGACATTTTAACAGCATTGTGCATACTACTGTGCAATGAAGACCCACCATTTGTAAATGCATTAGGTACGCAGGAACCAACTTGGTGGTGTATATTTTCTGCCTTCAATGCTGGTCCAACATGCTCTGGCGCATAGCATGTGGAGTTTTGGTGCACTGTAAAAAAAAGTAACATCAATTGCTAATCTGATGGATATTGACCATTCCCTAACAAAGCAGAACTATAAAATATAATCTGGATGAAGTGAAACACAGTTTAACACAAAAGAAAATGAAAGCTGTGTTGTTCGAAAGTAGGAGGTTAACAACTGGAGATGTAGACCAAAAAAGAACAGGGTAAAAAGAGGACTAATTTGAATGAATCATAGACAGTTACATACTACCTAATTTGTTGCAAAACACAGAACCCATAAAGAAATGTAAATCTAGTTCAATCATCATGCATCATATGCATGGCATCAAGAAACTAAACATCTAAAATAGAGTAACCTATGAACTTTAAAATATTACAATTATTCTTTTCACAAGTGATTACACTTTTATACCTTAGTTAGAGCATGGATGACACAAAGCAGAATCAGAAATTTGAAACGAAACAACTGATTAGATGGAGTAAGAGTCTTTTTTCTTAAAAAAGAGAAATTGTATCCATACAGACATTACAGGAAGTTGAGGGTGGGATCATAATTATCTTCATTTCTCTCCAGTCTCATGACAAAACAAAGGGTAGAAAATGGTTAGCCCATAACTACTTTCTTTCTTCCCATCTATATTTTCCCTTGTTTAAAGAGGCATACCATTTACTGTGCACTAACCATAATGACAGTATTCCATAGATCAAAACCCACAAACTATAAAGATTAATTTGCACCGATAAAAAACAAGCCAATATCTTAGCCACAATAAAATTTACATCTAAGCAGATAGAACTCTTACTTGATGAAATGTGAGATCCATTGGTACTAGGTATTGAAACAACTCCACTTGTGTGTAACTGACTCATTAGCCTCACCTGTTGCTCAAGCAACCTGTTATATTCTATTATTTGGTGCTTCACCATCAATCTTAAATAATAAGCCCTGAAAAATTCCCGATTCTCTTCCTCAAGCTTCTGCCAAACTGGAAATGCAGCAAGATTTTAGTGTTAAGATTCCTTTTAAACTATTGACTGGGGGCATAAAGATTTCATGTTTTTTAAGTTAACATTGAAGATTAACATTTCATAATCATTCACACATAACTGCAAAGACATTAGATTCATTGACTGGGGCAGGGTCCTCAGAATAGAAAGATAAATCAATGAAGATAATTTCAAAATCAGTGCAGAGTGAATTCGGATTCTGTGGCCAATAGGTTTTGTTTCTCATCACCGATTGATGCAAACGTGTTTCTTGATGACAAAAGATTAATCTAAAAGTCACAGCGGCTTTGTGGGAATCATTATGAAAGAAAGCCATGTCATAGAATACTACAGGATATCTGCTTACCAAGTTCTGTGAAACCAGGCTCTATTTTTGCCTGGTCCAGTAGTGTATCTACCACTTCTGTCTGGTTCATGTAAAGCTGGAGACATCGCTCGATGAGGTTCTGTACCTAAAAATCAACAGAAATCATCCAAAAATATCAATCAGGACAGTAGACAAACTTTCTGTATGTTAAGCCTCTATAAGGAATTAAAAACATATGGAAAAGTAATGAAACTTTACTTGGATTTTGCACTTTGTGTACATAAAAATTTATGTCAAATACTTGCATTAAAAATTCAATCAATAATTTCACAGAAGAATGGAGAACCAAGATGAATTATACTCAGGTGCTTAGGAAAAGGAAATATGCATTATAATTATAACTAGGTGCTTTACTGTTTTCTTCCAGTTTTAGTTTGCATTTGAAAATATCTCGTTGTCGCTATTCCACTACTATATCAAAGTTTAAATGGTTTAAATTTTTTCTTCTTTTAAACAACGATAAACAATCATAATTGTATAATCTATGATATAGTCAATCAACAAAATCCTTACCAGTTGTATATCTTGACGCGAGACTCGTCTAACGGGTCCACTCGACATATTCCAAGGTTCCAGTAGAAGATGCTTGTGTAAGAAAGCTTACACTGATTGATTTTAAACTTATAAATGATCCTTATAACAAATGCTACAAAGGACACAGTGTCCAGAGTGATGGATGCTTCAGTTAACAATCTGATGCACAACCTGTTGGGAAATGACAAAAGAAATTCATACCTGAATTAGCTCTTTCAATTAATCGGTTGGAAAAAGTTAAAAAAATATGAGCTTCGACAAAAAACAAAGGACCAAGACATCAAATAGCGTATAATATGTTCAAACAGCGTGTGCAAATGTACACAGCCTGTACAGTGCACGTAAAGAAATTTCAGATAAGTATTTAACAAATAACTTTAATATGGCAAGAAGCATCGCCTTTGACATTTAAAACCAAAAATTCCTGGGCCATGTGATGATAAAATTTAGGCATTAAATTGTCCGTAAACCCAATTCCTAACTAGTACTTGACTGAGTGGATCGAAGCATTCATGTTGAATCAAATCAGGAATAAAATGTTTGCCTCCAAAAGGTATATTAATCAAAGAATGCACTACATTCCTCACCACCCAAATCAACATGTCATAATCTTGATGAATTGATATTCAAACACAAGATACAGGGCGTAATTTACTACTATCTATTTCTACTGCCTTCCCAAAAATCACCGCAATCAAAGGATAAAAAAGAAACTCCCCACTGCACTAATTAAATTCTTCCCTTACACGCCTCAACACATGAATAACTGCGTATCAAAGAAGGACCATTAAATACTGGGATTTGATTGCTTTATCCTTTCACATGAGTGTTGTAGAAAAACACATAGCAACCACATGCATGTACAGAATAGTTTATACAGGACAAAAATAAATATTGAATTCCAATCACAGAAACGAAAATATCTATTTATTAGTGACCGAAAGAAGAGATAATATAAGGTATAGGCTTGAAGCAAAAGTAGTTGAGTTTTTAAATTCTCGAAATTTCCCGCTACTTTGAGCCAGAGAGAAACTCAGAGTGATTTTCTGTCAGCCAAATAGAGCATTATGTTAGGGTTTGATCAATTTTCCGGTCAGATAAGGTTTGATCAATTTTTCCGGTCAGATAAGGTTTGATCAATTTACACAAACGAATCGACCTAAATCAAAATAACAAAATTTCTATGATCATCACATCAACTGACAAGCCGAAACCCTAGACAAGTCACCCCAATCACAGAAAAACACAGAGCCACACAGATACATATAGGCAATCACACACATGCAACACAATTACAATACCAAATTCGAAATCAAAAAACGAAACATAAATGAAACGAAGGGGAATCTCTTGCAACCAGTTTTGTTTTGCAGTTGATCTCACCTGAATTCGATCGAGCTTTTCGGAAAAGTTTCAGAGCCTTTACAGAGAAGAAGAAGAAGAAAAGCTCGGGAGCCTGATCAGAAGAAAAGCTGAGCAAGAAAGAATAAGAAAGTAAGGTGACGAAGCTCTCTGTTTTTAACGGTGGAACTCCTCAGCCCCCAAAGCTTTTAGTTCATTTTTCTTTTTTCTTAAATTTTTATTGTTGCTTGGGTAAATAGACTCGTCGAAGCGGAGATTCGCGCCACGTGGCGTCAGTGGAAGAGAGAGGAAGGGGGATGTTGGCGGGACCCACAGGCGGGAGATCAGGTTGAATGGGACTTGTTTTTATTCTTCTTATTCTTATTGCTTAGAAGTTACATCCAATCCAATTACGTAGAAGCTTTCGTCAAAATCAAACGAACATTTTGATTTGTATTTTGAAATTGTTTTGACTTTTGACCAACGGTGAAATCGTTAAATGCAGACCAAACTGTGAACAGTGTTGGACTGAAAATGATGTCAAAACTTCCCACCAACACGCTTTGAACTCGGAGGACATAATGTATGGATATGAAATTTCATTGTGTTTTATTCTTGTTTATCCAAAATCACTCTAGCCTCGGTTATATACTAGAAGATTATCTTGTACGTGAGCGTGCCACTATTAGCATTCTAAAAGATTAATAATAGACTTAATAAGATTGTGTAGTTTATGCGAGCGTGCCGTTTTGTAAAAGATTAATAATAGACTGAATAAGATTGTGTAGCTTATGCAATCAAGCTATTGTGAATTCAGTGAGATACTAGCTCAATTAAGATTTTTTCTCTATGTATTGAATGAATTAAGGACTATAATAATCTCTCTTGTGCAAATTGAAAAATGTTTGAATCTCTCTTGCGCAAAGGGAATAATGTTTGAATTAAATTAAAACTTAATACAATTGAAATCCATCAATTTGAAAGCAACTACGTGCAACAATAGTGCGAGATTTTTTTTGCAACAATAGCAACTCATATGGACGTCCAAAAGTCTGCTTATCAAGAATGGTAACTTGTGATGCTTAGTTGTCAAAACTAGCGCAAAATTCCAGCATTGGCCCACTGGTACTAAAATTGATGTAACTTTCTATAGAAAACTCAAAATGATGAACCGTAAATTCTCCAGAAACTAGACTTCCATGGCTTTCTAACCATATATCGCACGTTATGTGCTTCGTCCGTAAAGTCGACCCATATGCACATGCAGTTTCTTGAGTTCCAAGTTGCTAATTCCAAATTTCTGCATTCTTTGCTCTTTCTCACCATATTTTTCTCTTTTTAGCTCCAACTCACCTTTAGGGACGATTTCCTACATAACTCACACTAAACACATCAAAATAACCAATTTCACATAAGAAACTAATGCAAATCATAAGAATAGGGTATATAAAATAAGCACAAATATGGCGTTATCAAATATCCCCAAACCTATCTTTTGCTAGTCCTTGAGCAAAACAGAAAGAAATCAAATTAAGAAAACAAATTAAGAAAACAAATTAAGAAAACAAAACAAGAAGTTAATCTAGGCCACTTTTGTAGGGAATCACGATGGCACTTAGCATGTGCCACAAGCCTTTAAACCCCCTAGGTGTCTCTAGTAGGAGGAGTTGTGTCTCATGAGGGTTTACCAGTTACGATAACCACAAACGCATTCTCTGCAAAACAAAAACAAACAAAAAAACAAAATAAAAACTCTAAAATACCACTTTAAACAAACTAATAAAAACCAATGTATGCGGAAACCACTATCTCAATACTAAACTTATGTCATTCAAGTAAATGCACCACATGTCAAGTGTAAAGCCAAACCTCAAAATATATTGGCTTAAAGGCAGCCATACCTCAATGTTGAGGATAAAATTCGTCTCAACTCTAGGCCTCAAAGGGAATCACTCTTATTTTCTCATAGAACCTAGGTTTACACTCTCATCAAGCATATGCAAATAGAGTTTATGTATAGGGAATCAAGATTCATCGCATATAAATTTTAAGAAATAAAAGCTCAATTTCTGAAAAATAGACCTCATGAAAGGAATTAAATACTAAGAACGCAGGTACATACCTTCACCTCCAGGCAAGATGTTCCAAAAGATCCATTAGGTCTTTACTAAGGTTGTAACATATGGCTCGGCTATGGTCTATAAAAAAAATGGGAAGGAAAGACTAGAACTTGAGACATGCCAAGGTTCCTTCATGCAAATACTTTAAGACTACATGGTTGGCTCTTCTTGCTGAATTTGGTGCTTGGCATCCAGGATTTTGTGCTTTACCTCTACTTCACTTGGAATGATTTCAAATTGCTTACTTCTTTATAGGCCCAATTTTACGGGTCTTTTGATTTTTCTTTTGATTTTTTTTCATTTTTTTAAACACTTATAATTTAGCACGTTCTACCTCAGTACACGCCACTTCTTTGGTGTAGAGCTCAACCTCTTGACTTTATCTTCATCACTTTGGCATCTCCTAAGCTATAGGGTATGGCTTAGAATCAGCTTAACTAGGTAAGGACTGATGTGGGTGATGAAAGAAAATGCTAAGTGTTTGGCTTAAAAAGGGTAAACGGTGCACACAGAGGGTCACTAGAACAAAAAACACTTTAGTCGACGGTGGTCCACCGTCGTCTAATGTGCTCCCAAACCGTCCTATAGGTGACCGTCGTCTATTGTAACATTTTAGATGACGGTGATTCACCGTCGTCTGTTAACCACTTAGATGACGGTTATTTGTTGTTTTTTGTCGTCTTATAGACGATAGTACGCCATCGTCTATTTGTTAATTCAGACGATGGTGTCGTTGTCTATTTGTTGTTGTTTTTTTCATCTTAATGGTAATTAGACGACAGTATAATCTCGTTACCGTGGCTTAAGTGGTGATATTTTGTAGTGGTATTTAAATTAATGGACTATTTCAATGCTCAAGATCCAAATTTTTTCAAGAAAATTGAACTCAAATTTCATTCAATGACATCAAAAGAATTACATGGTCTCATATACATGGTTTTTTTCCTCATAATCTTAACAAATGGTCAAGTATCTCAAAATCATAGTGTATACAATCCCCTAGAAATGCTTTCAATCACCATTCTTGTAGCAATTCCAAGTGCAGCTCTTATTCCAAAATGGCTACAATCAATGTCCAAAAGCTGGAAATAACATATTGAGTTTGGTAAGAACAGTTAGAATATAAAGCCAAGGCCACAAGAATAGAAAGGAAAAAAAAAAAAGGAAATTAGGTGGCTGCCATCAATGTCCCTTTTCAGAAATTTCATCAAATGTCAGTCTCATACAAACCACAAGGTCCAAAATACAAACAAATTCATCAAAAGCAGCCATTGACGCATATATACAAACTATTCTTCCAAGGTTTACAAAACTGTATCCAGGATACACTTTGCAGTCAGTCATTTGAGTTTACTTCATAAATATTCAGAATGCAAAATCAAGAAAGGATCGAACCAAAATGTACACCGGTTTATCCATGATAGTAGAAAAATGGTTGACTGATCTTACTTGGTTGGTCATCTGAAATCAGATTGATCTTTCTGGCATTAGACGAGAATCAGAGTTTTCTTCTGGTGATTAAGAAACTAAATTTAGAAATTGAATTTCTTTTTTTCACTCTTGCTGGAAAATCATACTCATTGTATGTACTCTAAACCATTATAAAAATAAAAGGGAAGCCTTGTTTCGTAGTTTCCAGAATTTCTTTTTGTTTTTTAATTTGAGTCTAGAAATATATTTATGGTGTTTTTACTAATCAGGAATTGAATTCCACCTATGGAGGATTCCTGCGTTTTCTTCACATCAATGAATTAAAAAGTAAGTGGGGCCCACACTAAATTAGAAATTGAATTCCTGATTTTGGAGGAATTCAATTCTTGGGTGGGAGGTGATATTCTAATTCCTGGAAAACTAACCCATTAGGAATTCATATTTTTTACCCACAATTTTAAAAACTCCAAATTTGCCATCTACTTTAACCCAACAACGATGACATTTTAGTAATTAGTACAACTCCTACCCCAATTCCATATGGTTTAGTAAACAATTTCATTAGGAATCCGAATCTAGTTCTCCTCAATCTAACTCCTCCTCAATTCAATTCAATTCATCCTCAATTCAATTTCTCCTAATCCAACTATGGATTAGTAAAGATGCCATTAAATGCATATCTTCATCAAGAAACCACCCTTTCCAAGGAGACTGGTGACAGATGAAAGAAGCAAGATGTACGGGGAGAGTGGCTTGGCTTGGCTTGGGTTCATGAGTCACTCCAAGCTACGGCCTGGGGAGCACAAAACAGAAATGTGAGTGGATAAAAATAAGGTTTGAACATAATTGTATTTGAACATACTAACCCCACCATTTTGTGAAGATGATGCAAAAACCATGCAAGGAAATCCTTTATAGTACACTTGAATTAAAAACCATTGTAATCCCATAAGCCCACATTATATATAATAATATAAAAATCACACTGACTTCCTCCCACCATAGCACCCATTATACATATATACATATATACACACAAAGATCATCATGTACTAGGGGATAACAATCCAATACGGGATTGTTTGACTAGACCACATGCCAGCATTGCATTGGCCCTGTGACTAGGAACGAGCTCTCCAATTGGGGGACTTCCACTCCCATCTCACAAGTCAGCATCGCATCTACTTGTCGCTAAATCTCTTAATCAAGTCTTACGTCGTGCTGACTGTCCTGCCAAGGGCCTACGACACACCTGAAGGAAACATTTTGCATGTCATACAATGGAAATGAATTTAGCCACAACTTATAAAACAAAAATATTCTAAATGGCGGATTAATGTTGCTTATTCAAGTTGAGCTAAGCCTATTTCATTTAACTCAAGTATCTTTAAAATCTAGTCTCCTTGAGTGTCAAAAGAAAAAAAGAGGAAAAGCATAGAATTTACCTTTGATGACCATTTCTTGGAATTCCAAGAATGAACACCTTGTTGAAAGGCCTTCCCTTTCTTCTCTTTGAATGAGAACTCCTTTCACCTCAAGGCTCCAAGATAGGAGCCCTCTACCTCACCACACCAAATGCTTCTAGAAATGTAGAGAAGACAACCAAGAGGCCTTAGATGCTAGATTACCTCTTGGTTGGACCAATCTTGGCTTATGGAAGATGAGAGGCTAAGGATTGCACTAACACATCAACCAAAAGATGATAAGCCAAAACCCTAGCTAGGTTTTCTCCTAACTTTAGCTTTTATAGGACAACACAAAGCAAGGGAGAGAGAGCTCCCATATGTGGCTGAAATTTTGGTGGGTTTCGGGCTCCAATTTTAGGTCTATGGATAGTGCTATCTCATAACACTTATCCCTTTGGTCCAATTGCCTTTTGGGCCATTTCATCCATTTCCTTTTAAATCATATTTAAAAGCCCAATCCAATATATAGAATTAACTTTTAATTATGAATTATAATTTAACTCTTAAATTATAATTATAGTCTCACTTAGGTAGCGTTTGGCAGCATTTAATTTTTTTTAAAAGCAGCTTTAATAAAAAATTGGCATGAGTTGGGTGTTTGGTAAACACAAGAAATTATGCTTTTTTAAAAAAAGAAAAATTGCGGCCAATGACCGCTGTTTTTCGAAAGCTATATCTAACCGACTTTTAAAAGCTGCTTCAAAAAAAATTTAACCGGTGTTTTAATGAATTTTTTACTTTCCCATAATACCCTCACTTATTTTTCAAATAGACAATCATTGTCCCTCAAATAAACATCGAGCAACGCAGACTCCTCATCTTCTCCATTCTGCAAACTCCCTTTTTCTTCTTCATTCTGTTCATTTGCAACCCTCCCTCCTTCTATTCGTTCTAACTCACATCCCTTTTTCTATTCGTTGTCTGCAACAAACCCCGCCCAAGCGCCAGCCAACCACAACCACAACCTTCGACCATGGGCTGTAGACGGCGACGATGACAGACGAGCACCGATGGCAGACGATGATGACAGCGATGACAAACGACGAAGACTCCATAGCTTGGGCTATAGACGATGATGACGACTGTGCAAGGAGGATGACTTCTCTGGGCAAAGGGGGGAAAAATAGAATAAGGAGAAGTAGTAGAGAAGAGATGCAAATCTGAAAAAAAAAATGAAAAAAAAGATGCAGATCTGGAAAAACAAAAGATATGCAGATCTGGAAAAAAAAAGATGTAGAGAGAGACGAAAAAGAGGGAGTCTACAGGTGGCATCTTTTTGCTTCCTTGGTGTTGTTGTGCTGGGCTTTTGGCCCCCTTGTTACCAAAAAAAAAGTTTGACCCAAAAAATGTGTAAATTAAAAAAAAATTATGTAGCATATAGTTGGTTTTTTTTAAGTAGAAAAATAAATAAGAAAACAACAAATAATTTCAGCATCATGATTCATGTCCTTTTTTGTCATTGTACACATTAAAAGCACTTTTGATAAAATTTATCAAACACTTTGATTACTCATAGCACTTTTTAAAATATAGTTTACCAAACGCCTAACTGATTTTTTTCACATTTGCTTATTCTAGCGAGCAAAGGTTAGCTTTTTTAAAGCACAGCAATGCCAAACTAGCACTTAATTGACTTGGTCGAACTCTTTGACTTTGGTCAATTGCTCCGGTCAACATTTTGACTTTGACATTTGATCATTGACCATTGACCATTGACTTGTGTCTCCTCGTTTCATTTCTCTACATTTGTGCCTCTAGTCACATTCTTTCGGTGTGCGATCCGTAGGTTCCCTTTCGCAAGGTTGTGGGTTGACTCAACTCCTCATAGTTGACATACGAATAAAATTCCACAATTTAATTCTTCCTATTAACAAAAGTTACTTTAAACCTTTTAGGACTTCCACAAACTATAGTTGATGCCTAGCAGCGAGTCATGGCTATCCAAGAAGGTTTGTTCATATTCAATCATTTCTCATTATTGTAATCCTCGTGATGCTACTTTAGCTTCATATTTTTCTATCTTGCCCTTCAAGCCCATCTTCCTCTTGTAGACCATTTGCAGTCAATAGATACAATACCTTGTGACGGGTCAACTAGAGTCCAGACTTGCTCGACATGCATAGAATCCATTTTGGATTTTATGGTCTAATGTCATTTAATATAAGTAGATGTCATACATTAACTCATGGTAGTTTAGAACGATCTCCCCATTCTTCTAAGATGGTTCTCAGATCCAATTCAAACTACGTGGAGCTTTTCTTGGAACTAAGTTGTCACTTGAGTGTTGATGTGGTTTCATATCTTAAACTAGTCCTCTTGCAAGGAATATAGCGTATTATTCGAGAAACATCTATTGCTTGTCGATTGATAGAAATAATGTCATAAAGTTTCCTTTAGACATTCCACAAATCTATATTCAATAAGTTTAGCTCTAAGTTTATACATATAAACCCTCTGATATCTTTGACAACTTCAAATCTTAACATTATTAAGATTCGACTTTCATTACAACTACATCCGATGAAGTTCTTTTGGAAGGTACTAGGTTTGGCAGGTATGTTGCCATTAACCATGCTTATCCTAATAGGATATCAATTAATAATTATGGAAAGAACCAAAACCAATAGGGTTCAATTTCTTGCTAAGAGAAGTCCATTATGATATGATGCCATGTTCCTTTAGTACTACTAGGGAATGTTTATCCTTTAGTATTCATTTCCTTGATGAAATCCAGGGTTTTAATACTATTGATGACATGCTTCTCTTTTATACATTCTTAAATACTTTAAAACTATTTTAAAGGATTCGGACTTGTGTTTTACGAGATACACATAGTCCAACCGAGAGTGATCATCGGTGAACGCTATAAAACAAGAGAAGCCTCTTGAGGTGTTATCCTTCTAGTAAGGTAGACCCTCTCTTAGACCTTTTGGGTCTTTAAGGCATCATTGTTTCTAAATAGTCATTCTATCATTCATTTCTCAAATGAAAAGAGGCCATTAATCGGATTGTAGCAATCCAATTATTTATAAATAAAAAACAATACAATTTTGTCAAACAAAACAAAACGGCTTTTATAAAATAGCCACAAGACATCTATGATGTTTCAGGTCTAAGGATTAGTTTGCACCATTGCAATCTATGACATCTAGGATGTCTCAGGTCTAAGGATTAGTTTGCACCATTGCAATCTATGAGTTCTAGTTTGACATGTGAGTAAAGACTTCCATACTAGAACTCATGTGTTTGATCACATTCAGTGTACTTGTTCCCCTACAAGCACCTACACACATAGTTCACAATAGTTCATATACTTTATCATTAGCAATCAGTGCTAGTACTACCATAGTCAAAACATGCATAAAATCTTATAATTCCCATAAACCATATCACTCGTGTTTCCAAACTCAATACCCATATACTCTTGTAAAAGTCAAGATAAACCGATATGACCTTTTATAACCTCAATAACCCAAGATAACTCAATTTCCCATCAAATCACATTTATGCAGGCATTTCAATATTTGGAAAACAATGCACATTTAAAAACAAATGTCCACTGAAAACAAGTCCAAGCTTGCTTGACCACAGGAGGGTCCCTCCTGTCATGGAATAAAAAATCGAAAATATCGGCGATATTTCGGTGATTTTGAGGAGCGATATTATCGCAAGGGTACAAATTTTTTCGAAAAAATCGTCGACATATCGCCAAAATATCGTCGGCGATATTTTCGCTCAGTTTCTCACTTAAAATGGTGATAAAATTATCGATAATATCGCGATATTATCGCAGGAGGAAAAAAAGGGCCTTGCGTCGCCGATCTTGTTGAAGACTAGGAGGAGGAGTCCAGGAGGCGATCGAAGAGGTCGTCGTCCATGTAAGAGGGCTCGGACTCGGGAGGAGAAGGTCGATCTGAGTGCGGAGACGACATGGTTTGGATTAGGGGCTAGTGGGTTTGTGGGTTTGAGATGGAGGAAGGAGAAGATCAGATTAGGGCTGCGGTGGGTAGATACGAGAGGGGATAAATGGCATGGCAGATTTCGAGAGAGAGAGAGAGATGAGACAGAGAGAAAGGGGAACTGGGAAATGGTGGGAGGAGGAGATATATCCACGCAGGCTTATGGGTTATCTTGTTGTTTATGTCATTTTAGGATCTGCAGAGAGAGAGAGAGAGAGAGAGAGAGAGAGAGAGTATATAAAATGGAAATGAAAATGTAATATAATTTGATATTTGAGAGATTGACAAAGAGGGCACAATACAAGGCGTGCCCAATGCCCATGGTCTCTTTTCTGCTTTTATTATGCCATATCTACCCCACCATCCACTAAATCACATGGCTCCTTTCAAGCAACCCCATTTTATTATTATTTGTTTTCTTTCTTGAATTAAAGATAAGCAGAGCTTATTTTGAAAAAAATTAAAGGATCCTAATCCTAACTATTATTTACGTTTCGACCAACAATCCTTTGAATAATATTATTTTTCTAGCTTTGACTCCCTTAAGATATTTAGAAATAGGGAATGCTAGCAAAATCCTTTGAATAATATTATTTTTCTAGCTTTGACTCCCTTAAGATATTTAGAAACAGGGGAATGCTAGCAAAACTCATATTATGTGATTATTATGTATCAAAACTCATATTTATATATGTTGTGAGTCATTTCTTAAAATAAAAATTAACATAATTATTTATTGTTTTATATTGTTGATCAATTACTCAATTACTCAATTACTGAATATAATTTATTTATTTCCTATTTAATCAATTTAATGTTATTGATTATTTTATTATTCATTATAAGTACTTACATTACTAAATTTCCCTTCAAATTGTTGCTTAATTACTTAAATTTCAATAATCATTTTATTTATTTCCTATTTAATTCTTCCTTGGATAAATTTATTTATGTTCTTAGTTGATTTATCATTTATTTTCTCTACAGTCCACATTATTTGTCATTTCGATATATAATCAACTTAAATAAGTTAAATCCATCATGCAATGCATTTCCTTTCAATTTTTTGTGATAAACTAATAGATAATTGACTAAATAAACATTCTCTAAAGTTTCAATAAAAATTTCCATGGTTTTTATCCAATTTTTATCGATATCGATATTTTCCCGATATTTCCATCGATAGTTCCGTGTTTTTGAACCATCGATATTTTGAAACCTTCGATATTTAAGACCTTGCCTCCTGTTAGGTACGTGAAGCCCGAGCACCTATTTGAGAGAATATCAAGATTTAGTTAATACACATACTCAACCACGAACCTTTATTCAACAACCAAATTCCCAGAATTTAAAGTGTGTACATGACTTAGAAAGTTCCTAGGGCCGTTCTAATACTTTTCGAAGGTTAAAACGGTCCCAAAAGACCCATGGTCAACTATGTGGTCAAACTTCCCAGATTGGTCAATCAGGTCAGCGGGGCCCACGACCTCCAATTTCCAATCAGATAGTTCCATTAGATCCAACAAGGTCTGCTAAACAAGTCTCAAGGGTTTGGTTTCGATTAAGCAATCGGATCACTCTTGATCACACGATCGGACGACGACTATTTTGTCTAACCCTGGAATCGTTGATTCGGAGTATCCGAGAACTCTAATTCTCGATCAACAAGTTCCTACACGATCATAGAGGTACGAAGAATAATATATTTGAAAATGGAACCGATAGAACGGTTCGAACCTATCAAACCCGGATATTGCATAATAGGCGCAATATCCCTTCGATGGTCAAACAGTAACCTATTGCTAATCCAAGCATACCATCGTGCTTGAGACGACATGTGGAGTATTTTAGAACCTAAGGGCTGCCACAATGGGTCTCACGTGCCACCATGTGTCGCCGGTAGCGCGTGGGTGGCTTGAGAAATTTTCGGTGATCGAAACTCTCGAAATCATTGGCCAAGACCTATACCAAAAGATCAAGCAAGGTGAGATGAGCAAACTTTATACCTGAGTCCGGATCTTAAGGTTTTTCGACGAGAAAAACCTTGAACTTTCCAACGTCGTTTTGAGTTTTCCGGCAAGGTACGGGGTCGGATCCATAGGGTAAAAGATAGAAGAGAGGTTGGGAAAGCTTTTTCATGAAGGGACCCCATCTAAAGGTGGCCAGAGATGGCCGGCGCTATCTCTGTGACTTCCATTTTCTAGGTTAATCTCATGGAATCAAGGCCGGAAATGGGGACACACATGGAGGGAGGAAGAACCGGTCATTTCGTGGGGTGGTTCGTTACCGACCGTGGCCGGAGTTGTGAGATCTTCAATGCTGAAGTTGTGCTTGGGCTGTGCGAAGGGGAGAGACACGAGAGAGAGAGAGAGAGAGAGAGAGAGAGAGAAAGTCGGGAGAGAGATCATATCTTTTTAAAAGTTGACTTTACAAAATTCCGGTGGTGCCCTTGCACTTCTTCATTTCAAGTCGGAATTGAGCTTGCCGCCTACCTACGAACTCATATCGACGAGCTCCACACATAGGTGCAACTCAATTTCCCAAATTCTTTTCCAAACAAAAAGTAACCAAAATACCTCTACCCCAAAGGGCAAGAATGTAATTTATAATTAAAATAATTAAATACACACTTAAATTGGGTAGGGATGTTACAAATAATCTCCTTATAATTATCAACATAAAAGGAAATTTTGATGAGTTACTCAAATTACATAGTCATATTCAATAGGGTTGGGCATCCGAAGTCAAGTATCGATATCGCATACACGCATCGAACCGTACCGAACCGATTTCATCCTGTTTCATTTGGTTTTAGGCTGCATCCGGTACAATACTGAACCGTGTCAACTTTGTATGGCACGGGAGCGGTACCTAATATTTGATATCGTTCAATCCCGCATCGCATGCAATAGTAACAAAGACTAATTTTTATAATTTTTTCACTCTCAATATCTCAGCCCATTCGAAGAATCTCGATGCCCATCTCTCTAGCTTTCTCTATCTCTCGATCTCACTCGATCATTCAAGCTCTCTCCAAGTCAAACCCTTCTCATCTCATCTCGATCTCTCTCTCTCAACCTCACTCTCTCAATCTCTGTCTCACTCTCACTGTCTCACTTTCTCGATCTCTCGATCTCTCGATCTTTCTCTCTATGTCACTCTCTTGATCTCTGTCTCACTCTCTCGATCTCTCTCTGTCTCACTCTCTCAATCTCTTGATCTCCATCTCTGTATGGAATCTTGATCAGCCCCAAATAGACGAAGCCAAAAATGGTAAGTTGTTCTTGTTCTGATTTTTGTTAATTTGTTTATGGTTAATATGTTTGTTGTCTAAATTTGGATTGAGAACGAGAGATTGAGAGAGTTATGTTGGGGTTTACTATCATGCAGTCTCGATTAGGTAAGCAACAACATCATGAGCATAGTGGGCTTGCTACTTCTTCAACGGCAACATCACTGTGCAGTTGGAAGGCCAATCTTCTGAAGCTCCTGTGCCAGAGCCAGTGCAAGCCCAAGCTATTGAGAGTGAAGATACAGAAATGGTTAGTGAACTAAACTCAGATATCAAAGCTAGAGGTAATAAGAGAGGTTGGGTTTGGGATCATTTTACACCCTATGATGATAAGAAAATTGTCAAAAGAAAGGATGAAGCCACAAGGAATATGGTAGATGTAGAAGTTGTGAATAAAAGAGCTAAATACAGATATTGTCCTAAATCTAAACATGGTTTGGGAGATTATGCATGTGATAGTGGGAAAAATGGGACTTCAGGAATGATAAGCCACATTAGAAAATACTGCAAATACTACCCACCTAACCAAGATAAAACACAAAAGATCATTGCTGGTGATAAGAGTCAGGGTAACAAAATGGTTGTCATGGGTTTGGTGCAGAGTGATGTTATGGATGCATGTGTTGAAATGATTTTCATTGATGAGATACCATTTTCTTTTGTAGAAAAGAAAGATTTTAGGAGATTATGTAGTGTTGCTTGGCCAATGTTTGAAGTGCCTAGTAGGAGAAAAATAGTGAGGCAGTTTCTTAAAATGTATGATGCACATAAGGAACAACTAAAGAAGGATTTGAGTGCACATAGGATCAACCTCACGACTGGCACTTGGACAAGTGTCCAAAACACCAATTACATGGTGCTCACTCTTCACTTTATAGATTGTGATTGGAAGATGCACAAAAGGGTTTTAAATTTTTGTGTTATTCCTAATCACTTTTGTGTTATTCCTAATCACCAAGGCAACACCATAGGAGACCTCATTGAGAGTTGTTTGTTATAGTGGTGTATAGAGGAAGGTTTTAACCATCATTGTGGACCATGCCTCTGCAAATAAAGTGAAAATTGATTGGGTGAGATTTAAGATGAACAAATGGAACAATTCACAAGTTGTTTTGGGTGGGAAGTACTTACATGTGAGATGTTGTGCTCACATCACTAATTTAATTGTGTCTAGTGGGTTGAGAAAGCTACAAAAATCTATTTTGGCAATTAGGAATGTTGTGAGGTATGTTAGGTCATCTCCATAGAGATTGGATTATTTTAAAACCTTTGTTGAGAAGGAGAAACTAATCCACAAGATGGAATTCAACATACGTGATGTTGGATGCAGCCTTGAAGTTTAAGAAGGCTTTTACTAGAATGGCAGAGGAATTGAACAGCCCATTCATTGCTTATTTCAAAGAACCAGATTAGGAAGTTGATGAGGATGGTGTAGTTCAGACAAATAGTAGGTAGTCTTGGGTTGGACCACCAACTGATGTTGATTGGGACAATGCAATAGTGTTTGTGAGGTTTTTGAAGGTGTTTTATGAGGTGACCTTAAAGGTGAGTGCATCTTTGCACCCCACAGTTCATAAAACATTTCACGCAGTTATAGCCATGGAAAATGAGATTGTTTTGTGGCACCAAATTGCCACCGGTTGAGATGCGAGAGAAAGTGTTGAATGACATGGCTGGAGTTATGAGAACAAAATACAATAAGTATTTTGTCAAATATTAGGATTTGAACATGTTGGTATTGATTGCACTTGTTTTGGATCCAAGGTTCAAGTTGAGGCATACCGCCCATCTCTTTAAAAAGGACAAATTTGATGAGGATGATATGCAAATGAAGACAAGAAAAGTGAAAGGAGTGTTAATGGCCCTTTATGATGAGTACGTAGAAAAGGTAGATGGTGGCATTCACATGAGATATAATTCTACCACAGAAAATGTAGGATCTGCAAGTGGTAGTAATAATATGGTTGGAGAAAGTGTTGATGGTGATGATTTGTTGGATGATTGGATTAGGGAGGTGGAAGAGAGTGATGAGGCTGTGGTGTCACATGAAGTTGATTCTCACTTGGCATATCATTTGGCTTTGGTTTCCAAAGATGCATTTTTTGACATATTGATGTGGTGGAAACTCAATGGACCCAAGTATCCTGTCTTAGTAGCAATTGTGAAGGATGTCCTTTCAATTCAAACTTCCACAATGGCATCTGAGAGTTATTTTAGCACTGGTGGCAGAGTCATAGATGCATTTAGGAGTTCATTAACTCCTAGATCAATGGAGGCTTTGATTTTCATGCAAAATTGGTTGAGAGGGGATGAAATTTCAAGCTTGGAAGATACACCTTCAATTGAAGAATTTGAATTTTATGAAACCATTGAATTAGGTAAATTATTTTAAATACTGTTTGTAATTTGTATTAGTTTGCATTGAATTCTAATAGTTGTTTATGTAATTTGCAGAATATGCAAATTATGGGGCTACTTGAATTGAAACCTTGGGCTGCAAATGAAGTTTGGATTGCATAACTTTGTATTTTTTTCATTTATGTATTTGGAATCGGATTGCATATGCTTGGATTGCATCATTTATGTACTTTCTGTTATACCAAAATTTATGTGTGTTTGTAACTTTGTAAGCCATAAGGTATTGAATTGCATAATTTTAAGTTTTAACCATTTGAGTTTGTAAGCCATAAGGCATTGAATTGCATAAGTTTATGTTTATTACTTCATTTCATGAATTTCATAAGATCTATTAATCATAATTACATAAGTTCTGTTGATCTGAGTTGATGAATAAGAGCAGGTATTTGATGAATTTACCGAATTGCTAGATTATGTTTTTGTTTTGTCATTTGGTACCGAAATGGTACCATTTCATATCAGAGCCATCGGCTCGGTATGGTCCGGTATCGACTTCTTCAAATGCCAATCCCGCACTGTACCGTACCATATTGGTTCCAATTTCCATTACCGGTATCAGAAAGTAGTCCATCCCATACTGTACCGTACCATACCCAGCCTTAATATTCAACAATTTTCACTTTCTTCTTTTTTGACTAGTCACATTTGGCTTTTAGCACACATCAACCCAAATTACAGTCAGAAAACAATTTATGGAGACAATTTGCATCCAAAGTCCAGATTATGTATTTATTTATTAAAAAATTAAGATTGAAAAGTATGCAATTGATTCATCTCCTACTATAAACTAGGTCCAAAATGAAACAAAACATAAAGGATCATAAGGAACATGGACTTGTTAAGCAAAAATATTAGGAATTCACCTGTAGCCACAATACTTAGGTCTGTTTAATTCACCTCTAAGAAAAGATTTTGATTGCATGAACCAATTTACCAGTGGAAGAATGCTTAACATCAATTTGTCAAAGGCAAACAACCCAAATAAGAAAACACTAATTCACCACGAATTCAGAAGAGAAAAAAAAATTAAAGAAAAACTTAGAATGAAAATCTTAGAAAGAAAAAACAGTAAAGAAGTAGAGGGAGAGGTCTTCATCTCATACACCAAGTTAGACAATTGCACATAAAATGTAGGCATTTTGCTAGCATAGTCTTGTAACATCCCTGACCTAATTTAATCAATTTAATTCAATTTAATTATTTTTCTAAAATTACAATTTTGCCCTTAGGGGTAGGGTCACTTTTTAATCCACAAGGATTTTGGGGAATTGAGTTGCATTGTTGCGTCGGGCTCGTCGATACGAGTTCATAGACAAACGAGACGCTCAATTTCGAGTTGTAACTAGTTTGTAAACCTCTGAAAACCAAAAGGACGTAAAAGGAATTTTGAAAATTGTTGAAAAACCCTAAATACCCAGCCAATCCTGTGTGCACATCATTTTCTCTCTCTCTCTCTCTCTCTCTCTCTCTCTCTCGTGCATCTCTTTCTCTCTCCTCCCTTAGACTCTCTCTCTTCTCGTCGTGATGCCCGAAATTTAGACGGCGATTCTCGAGCCATCCGGCCACCCCAACCCACGATACCACATCCAAACTCTTCCTCTCTCTCTCTCTCTCTCTCTCCTCTACGCAGCCCACCCCATATCTCCAATTGAAACTAAGGGAATATTATGGGAATGGTGTTGTTTAGAGATTTCTAAAAACTCTACAACCAAACTTTGAGAGTATAAATTTCCGGCCACCCAAACCCAAGAATGGTGTTCAAGTAGAGGGGGTGGTCTCTTTGTTGTTGGCTCTCCCTTTGATGTTGATTCTCCACTTTATAGCTCTCCAAATAGATACAAAGATATGTATCTCCCCAAAGCTTTTCACCAAGGATGAATGGGATAAGAAAATGAGAAGACTTGGAGGAGAAGTGGATGCTAGTCCTTCTCCTTCAAGGTGGCAGGTCCAAGGGGTAGAGGAAGAGAGCTTGATGGTTTCTCTCTTCCAATTTCACCAACTTGAAAACCCTATGATGATAGGATGCCATAGCTAAACATTTATAGGACCAAAATGTCACACATGTGAGAAAAATAGCCCTCCCCTATGTGTGTGCTGAACCTCCCCTTTGTGTGCCCTAATGTGTACCAGTCTTTGCGGGTCACCATTGTCCAATTGGTGATCCTATGACGAGGAACGTTTTAGGATATGATATTCATGTTAATGGAAAAGTCTCGTGCATCTAACTTTCTTAGACCACTTTCCATTTATATCTTAATCCATGGACTTGTTATTTTGTGTATGTTATGGATCTAAAGTTACATTCTTGCCCCTTTGATTATGTTTATTATATCTATTTCCTTAGAATTATCCATTTTTATATTGGCTTCTAGGGCATATATCTAATAGAAACCACAGCAATCGGCGAAGACATCAACTGGAAAAACAGGCAGAAACTACCCTCGCCGGAGACATTTTCGGCCACTTCAGGTCACACTATCAGTTGCTTCAAGTAGCTCTCTCCTCCCTCTTGCTTTCCCTAGGTCGTCGACACCATTAGTTTGTGTCGCCACCGAATTGAGCGTGTAGAATTCTGGCCACTTTTTGGCCATGGTCCAAGAACCAAAAACACTCATCTTGTTGTGCTGATTCTGTGTGTTTAGATATTGTGGGGTATTTCAAGAAATGTCCATCGTCGAAAATTTCTCAAGACACCCACGCACTGCCGGTGTGTGTGGGGGCTTGTGGGCCACGATGTGGCAGCCCAATTCATTCCAAAATGTTCCCCTTATCATCCCTAGCATGACGGTAAGCTCGGATTTGGAATTGGTTACCGTTTGACTATCGAACAGATATTGTGCTTAATAGGTGATATCCGGGTTCGATAGGGTTGGACCATTGGATCGGTTCCAATTTCAATTATATCGTTCCTCGTACCTCTAGGATGGTGTAGGAACTTGCGGATTGAAAATCGGAGTCTCGTAAACTCCAAATCAGTGAGTCTAGTGTTAAGTGAAACGATCGTTGTTTGATCATGCGATTGGCATAGATTCGACAGCTCGATCGAGACCAAACTTCCAGGACTTGTTCCCTAGACTTTGTTGGACCTATAGGAACTTTCGGATGGGAAATCAGAGGTCGTGGGCCCTGGCCCGGTTGACCATTTTGGAAAGTTTGACCACTCGGTTGACCGTGAGTCTTCCATGGTCGTTTAACCTTTCAAAAGGTGCTAGTTTGGCCTTAAGAACTCTCCGGTAGTCGTGCACACACACTTTGAATCCCAGGAAAAGTTAGGAGCCTGTTTTAAAGTTCTCGTTCAAGATGCTTTATTTAATTAAGCCCATTTATTCTCTCGAATATGTACTCTTGCTTCGCGTACTCTAAAGGACAAGCCCTCTAAGGATTGAGCAACATGGACTTGTTGTGAGTGGACATTGTTTTAAAAGAGCATTAGTTTTCTAGTATAGAATTGCATGCATAAATGAAACTTAATTTAAAACTTGGTTTAATTAGTTTATTGGGATTTGATAGGAAGTTTAATTACGAAAGTATTTTATGGAAACTTCATGTGTAAATACGTTTGATTATTATTTGAATTATCTTGGGTCTTGAGAGGAGTATGAGTTTTGTTTTGGGATTATCGGTTTTTAATTTAATATGTGGATAATTTGATTTTCTTGACCTTTGAGATTTTATTATTGTTTTAATCTTGGATTATGGTATTTTACGGAGTTATTGTGGTATATATGAATATTTTGGATTCCAAACTATATATATTTGGGGTTGAGTTATGGACATTATAAACGTCCTGTTGTCTTTGTATTTTGGGATTGGGTACATATGGACTATATTTGGATTTCGGGAAGTGCTATATGGATATGAGATGGGTTGTGGATTTATGTTAGTTTGGAGTGCTTTTAGCACCCCCCCTATGTACCTCCCGACACTTGATTATGGATCTTGGAAAATGTGATTATCGATTGGATATGTCGGAACCCGGGCACTCTTGACGGGTATTACTGTTGTGTTCCTTCCAAGTGCCAATAGATGGTTAGTATAATGGTACAAGTAAGGGTGTCGAACCACAGGGACTGATTGAACCTCTATAAATTACTAGTTTTGAAAGAACCCTAACTAAGAAATGAAAGTGACAAATTGAAAGTAGTTTTTGTGTTGTAAATGAAAATAACTTAGAATGCAAGAAGAATGTGGCAGTGAATGATATATTGATGTAGAAAGAATAGGGAAGAGACCAAGGATTTCGAACTCACCATTGCAAAACCAATTCCATGTTTGTAAAGTTAAGCCGTATTCAACCGCCAACTTGTTTCCAGGAGTTCGTTTACATATATATGATATCCATATGATGTGTGGTTTTGATCAAATTCTCCTTAATCTGTAACCTAATTGGGATGTTCAACTTTGGTTCCAAGTTAAGAGTCATTAGCATGCAAGAAAACGTTAAAGAACCAAAGAGAACACATGGCAGATGTTTGCATAGCATTCTCTTTCATTCATTCACATGCATACCAAGATTAAGCATGATGTTTACTATAACCTTGTTCAGATAATCTGTAGGCAACCTAATGGTGATCAAACATTAGAATTAAAATACAAATTTAACAATAGATTCAGTGAATGAAACAAGACAGTTGATGAAGCGAATACTTTACTTAGAAACATGGATCAAAGTTGCAAGGCTACATCGAAATCCATAGCTATGAATTTAGTTACACATCATGTTCACAGAGATTAAAACGAAAATAAACAACATGAGTGAAAATAAATTCAAGAGAGGAAACCCTTGAAGCAATTATGATGTTGAACTTCTCCAAGAAACTCTTCATGATGAGACTTGATGGTGGTAATATATGGAACGGCTAGGGTTTTTGTGTGCATGAAAAGAGAGAACAGATGGCCCTAGGGTTGTGAAATTGGTCCATATAAATAAGGTAAGTAAAAGTGGCTGAAAGGCAAGTTTTTATGGGGTAAAAGAGGCTGCAAGATATTGCAAAGAGATCCTAACAAATCAGCCTTTATTTTGCACGTTTTTGCCTTATTTGGCACCTCTAAATCAGGCTAAATCCTCATTGCTTTCCCATTCTGCTCTTAGTCTTCAAACAAGCCGATTTGCCTTGGATTCTTTATTTGAACTTCAAAACAGGTCACAAAACTTGTTTCCACGTTTGAATAAGGGTCATCTCCAAAAATGGTATGTTTTCACTTCTTTTGCCTTCAAATTGATCCTACAGTAGATGCAACTGCATACTAACACAAAATAGGGTAAAACGCATAACAAGTTTAACTCAAAAAAATATCACAAATAGACTAGAAATGGATGGTATAAATGTATAATTATATTAGTTATCAAATACCCCCAAAACTGGTTTTTGCTAGTCCTCGAGCAAACCGAAACTAAAAACACAGGGACAATAAAATCTAACTAGACCACTTTGTTGGCTAAACGATTGCATTGAGCATGTGCAACAAGCCTTTAAACCCCTAGGTGTCCCTAGTAGGAGGAGTTGTGTCTCCTGAGGGTTTACATGACGCCTACAAACATCTATATACTTACAAGCCAATTGGTTAAAGCATACTTATGGCAAACTAATAAGAACCAATGAAAGCTTAGTCATACTTTCGAACCAATAGTTTGCCACTTCAAAGAATCATATCATATGTCTAGTGTAAAAAGAAAAAATTACTACATGTCCCATGACTTCAAAGACACCATACTCAAACACCAAAGATAGAATTCGCCTCAACTCTAGTCCTCACAGATATCACTCAAATTTTCACTCAGATCCTAAGGTGTGGTCTCTCCACAAACATATGTGAGTGATGCTATGTAAAGGGAATCAAAATCCTCACATATGAAATATGAAATAAAAACACAATTTCCGGACAGATCTCATGAAAGGAATCAAACACTAAGAATATGGATAGCACACATATTTAGCAGCACCCATGAATACATCCTCAAAGATCAGCTAGGTCTTTCACAAAGTTTGTAATGTAAGGCTTAGGTCAGGGGTTATGAAAGAAAGGATAGGAAAGACTAAAGCTTGGGACATACCAAAGTGTCTTCCTTGTGAAAGCATCGAGCTCTCCTCTTGAATTGATCTTTGTTGTTTGTTTGTGGCGTCCAAGTGACTCGTGCGATAATGGAAGGATTTAGAAATTACATCATCTTTGATTCTTTTTCTTTTCTTTTATTTTTCTAAAACTTTGTTTTTCTTTCTTTTTACAATTCCAGCACACATACTCCTCGGTACACTCCACTTCTTTGATGTAGAGCTCAGATTATCTCATCTTCATCAACTTTGGTATTCCCCAAACTATAGGGTATAGCGTAATGGGCTAAATATCTGCTAAAAGCGATTGGCTTAAATGGGATAATGGCACACACATAAAGGTAAGGAATTAGGCCTTTTGGTGGTTAAGACATGCATAGCCTAACATCGTCTCAATGAGTTCATTCATGAGTGTTACCAAACACATGGTATCTGAAAGAGAACAATTCTTAGCGTTCAATCAAACAAAAATAATGAGATCATTTGAAGTGAAATTGAAGCAAAAGATAGGAGCACAAACACTTTAAACCCTCTCAAAGAAGTAAATAGGCTCAAAATCACTCACTAGGGTAGTCTCCACTATTCTTCTTCCGTAATTTGAGCATGAAACTTTAACCACCATGATTCCAAGAGTAATGCTTGACTTTGTAAAAAAAAATATGATACGAACTTTTTCATGACAACACAGAGTGGTCATTGTAAACCATAGCCCTCATATACATTCACATCGGCAAGCAAAAGCAAACTTTCACCAGAACTAAAAACAAACTACTAAAATCCCACACCCCCAAACCTAAACTAAGCATTGTCCTCGATGCTTAAAAAACAAATGAACGGAATGGATGCAATGCAAATTGGCAGAGTGTGCATGGAATGAAATAAAAAAACAAGTAAAAGGAAAGAACACAAACCCAGCTAGGTTGCCTCCCTAGCAAGCGCTTTATTTAATGTCTAGGCAAGACATGGTAGTTTGTCTAAGTTGTCATAAACTCAAGAGAATCCATAACTTACATAACCGCTCTCCTGAAACATTCTCCAAATAAGGCTTCAAATGCTGTCCATTGACCTTAAAACGGGTGCCATTCTTGATGTTTTCTATCTCCATAGCTCCATGGGGAAATACTTGAAGCACTTTGAATGGTCCAACCCATCTAGACTTCAATTTACCTGAAAAAAGTCGTAAACGTGAGTCATACAAAAGTACTTTCATACTTGGATGAAACTCCTTCCTAAGAATTGCTTTGTTATGGTATAGTTTGGTTCGTTCTTTGTAGATCCTAGCATTCTCATATGATTCATTTCTGAGCTCTTCCAACTCATTAAGTTGGAGCTTCCTTTGAGATCAAAATTGAACTTCTTTATGGCCCAATATGCACGGTGCTCAAGCTCCATTGGCAAATGACATGCCTTTCCAAACACCAATCGATAAGGGCTCATTCCAATTGGGGTCTTGTACGCTGTTCGATAAGCCCAAAGTGCATCATTCAATCTCAGTGACCAATCATTCCTTGTAGGGCTGACGGTTTTCATCGAGATGTTATTTATTTCTCTATTGCTGATTTCCACTTGTCTAGAGGTTTGAGGATGGTATGGAGTTACCACTTTATGTGTGATGTTGTACTTCTTCATCAATGCCTCAAAAGTTTTGTTGCAGAAGTGACTGCCACCATCGCTAATGATAGCTCTTGGAGTTCCATACCTAGTGAAAATCATATCTTTGAGAAAATTCAAAACAACTTTGTGATCATTAGTTCGTGTAGCTGTTGCCTCAACCCATTTTGATACGTAATCTACTGTCACTAGTATGTATATGTATCCAAAAGAAGATGGGAATGGTCCCATGAAGTCAATTCCCCACACATCAAACAGCTCCACCACTAAAATGTTGTTTAATGGCATTTCATTCTCTGTGGATCGATGTTCCCCATTTTCCGACACCTATCACACTTAGAGCAAAAATCAAAAGCATCTTTAAACAATGTGGGCCAAAAGAAACCAGATTGTAAAACCTTTAAAGCTGTCTTTTTGGCACTAAATGACCTCCGCATGCCAATGCATGACTGAATATTAGTATGCTTTGCTGCTCACTCCTCCGACACATCTTCAAATGATTTGGTGAGAAAGAGATTCAAACACTTTGAATTGTACAATTTATCCTAGCACGGTCATGGTGAGGAGACTATTTTGCACATCTATGATAGTCTTTGCAGGGCCATAAAGGGACTCCTAAGCAAAATAGGTAACTCATGATCATGTATAGGAGCCTCTTCCATGTCCAACAATACAAAATCAGCAGGCAAAATTAGCTTGTCAACTTGAACTAAGATATCTTCCATTATACCTCTTGGATATTTAGTGATCGATTAGCAAGTTGCAATGAAATAGTTATTTGCCTTCAACACCCCCAAACCTAATTGAAGGTACACGAATAGGGCATTAAATTGATGCTAGCCCCAAGTCAACAATAGCCTTTTCCACTAGCTTGTCTCCAATGGTGATATTGATAGAAAAACCTGCTGATCCTTGAGTTTGGGTGGGAGCTGAAGCCACAGCACTCACATTTTCGACACCATCACCTTCTCATTAGGTCCATACTTCCTCTTATAGGTGTTTAGCTCCTTGAAAAATTTCCCATACGCTAGCATATTCCTAATGACATCAAGCAAAGGTAAATTAACATCCACTTTACTTAAAATATCAAAAATTTCTTTAAATGACTTATCACGCTTGCTTTTGGCAAGTCTTCTAGGAAATGGGATGGGAGGAATGTAAGGTTTTTCAGCTTTTTCAGCTTTGTGAGGATTTATAGCTTCGTGACTTAAGAAGTGGCATTACTTGGATTGTCATTCGGTTTCTCATTTTCTTCTTGAGTGGGACCTGCATTCACATGATCAGATTCATTAGTAACTTCATTGCCAACTCCATTATTAATAACCTTACCACTTCTAAGTGTTATGACATGACTTTTGGCTTGCTCTTGGTTCCTTTGAAGTATCACCCGGTTGGCTTGAAACTTCCCGGGTTCTCTTTGACTCAAAGCATCGACAATCTGACCTAATTGTGTCTCCATTTTGGTTAGAGCACTGAATGTTGTTGGAGAGTACTATTGGTAGTTCTTCGAATTGAACTGTGTTTGAACTAGCATTTTGACCGTATCTTAAAGCGTAGTAGCAAGCTTTGGTTGGAAATTTTGAAATTGATTGCTATTCTTCCATGAGAGATTGGAATGATCTCTCCAACCAGGGTTATATGTATTAGAGAATGGGTCATTCCTTGACCTCGATTGTAGAATTCATGATTCACTTGCTCTTGAACGAATTCGGGATAAGCCTCACTAGCTTGAGCATTGATGAGTAGGATGACTGCTATGTTGCAAATGGCACACACCTCGCCTATCTTAGGCACCATATTGAGCACGAATCGAGCTTCTTTTCCAAACTAGCCACCGCAAGGCAAGATCGATATTAGAACTCATTTCATACACTCCAACTCGTTTACCTCTTGTATCTTTGTGTTGAGCATTTGATCCCAACATCTCATAAATGTTGTATGACTCTTGAGCACTTTTTTCTTCAAAGCTCCACTGCTGCATTATCAAGCTGATTGACATGTTTGGGCTAGTCCATCATAAAAAAATTTGCATTTGTAAGCAAAGAGGTAACCCATGATGTGGACATTGCAGCAAAAGCACTTTGAAATGCTCCCAACATTCATTGAAAGGTTCTCCATCATCTTGTTTAAAGTTAAAGATTTGCCCTCTCAAAGTAGCTGTCCTTTGAGTAGAGAAAAACTTCTCCAAAATTTCTTAGCTACGGCATCCCAAGTGGTGAGGCGAACCAGGTGCTAAAGTCATTAGCCAACCCTTTGCTCTATCTTTCAATGTATAAGGAAAAGCCCTCATCCTCAGATTTGCTTCACTCACTCCTGCAAAGGTAAGCCACTCACAACATTGTAGAATTCCTTAATATGGGCTAATGGATCTTCGTTAGGTAACCATAAAAAGAAGGAAGCATGTGAAAATGTGAAGATTTGAGATCATAATTTCTAGCTTGAGGCAGCAAGATGCACGAAGGTGAGTTTGGTATAACCGGTTGCGCATAATCCTCCAAAGCTCTGGGTTGTCATCAAGGTTATTGCACGCCATCTCTTCTTGAATTAGAGTTATTGAAAGAATCTACGTCGGCCGAGCTAGAAGAACTATTGTCCTCTTCTACGCGACTAGTCGAGCACTAGTTGATACAGAATTCTCAAAAGTGTTGCTCTTTAACTGCTCAAGTCTTTGGCCTATCTCAGCAAGTTTATCTCGACATATACTACCCGAGAAACAAAAAAAAAAACGTAAATTAAGGTATCTAAGATTAAAAACAAAATAGATAGGGTTTGAGAACAAGCAATTATAGGGGACTGAAATCGGTCACCCTGGCAACGCCATAATTTTGTTGTGGTCCTTCCGAGTGCCAATATATGGTTGGTATAATGGTACAAGTAAGGTGTCGAACCACAGGGGGTGATTGGACCTCTATAAATTACTAGTTTTGAAAGAACCCTAACTAAGAAATGAAAGTGACAAATTGAAAGTAGTTTTTGTGTTGTAAATGAAAATAACTTAAAATTCAAGAAGAATGTGGCAGTGAATGATATATTGATGTAGAAAGAATAGGGAAGAGTTCGCTTTGTAAAGTTAGTAGTATTCAACTACCAACCTGTTTTCGAGTTCGTTTTACATATATACGATCAGCCATATGATGTGTGGTTTTGACCAAATTCTCCTAATCTGCAACCTAATTGGGATGTTCAACTTGGTTCCAAGTTAAGAGTCATTAGCATGCAAGAAAACGTTAAAGAACCAAAGAGAACACATGGCAGGATGTTTGCATAGCATTCTCTTCATTCATTCACATGTCTACCAAGATTAAGCATGATGTTTACTATAACCTTGTTCAGATAATCTATAAGCAACCCTAATGGTGATCAAACATTAGAATTAACACACAAATTTAACAATAGATTCAGTGAATAAAACAAGACAGATTGATGAACATAATACTTTAACTTAGAAACATGGATCAGAGTTGCAAGGCTTACATCGAATATTTAGCTATGAATTTAGTTACACATCATGTTCACAGAGATTAAAACGAAAAATAAACAACATGAGTGAAAATAAATTCAAGAGAGAAACCCTTGAAGCAATTCGATGTTGAACTTTCTCCAAGAACAGCCTCCCTGCGATGAGACTTGATGGTGGTAATATATGGAATGGCTAGGGTTTTTGTGTACAGGAAAAGAGAGAACAGATGGCCCTAGGGTTGTGAAATTCGTCCATTATAAATAGGGTATGTAAAAGTGGCTGGAAGGCAAGTTTTAATGGGGTAAGAGGCTGCAAGATATTGCAAAGAGATCCTAACAAATCAGCCTTTATTTTGCACGTTTTTGCCTTATTTGGCACCTCCAAATCAAAGGCTAAATCCTCATTGCTTTCCCATTCTACTATTAGTCTTCAAACAAGCTAGATTCGCCTTGGATTCTTTATTTGAACTTCAAAACGAGTCACGAAACTTGTTTCCACGTTTGAATAAGGGTCGACTCCAAAAAATGGCATGTTTTCACTTCTTTTGCCTTCAAATTAATCCTACGAGTAGATGCAACTGCATACTAACACAAAATAGGGTAAACGTAACAAGTTTAACTCAAAAAATATCACAAATAGACTAGAAATGGATGGTATACATTTATAAATATATGAGGTATCAATTACCTTAGGCCCTTGCTAGGTAGTCTATGCGTGTAGGACTTAGTTTCAGCCACACTAGTATTGAGGTTTCTACTGTGCATGCCTTGGAGTCCAGTCCCCTAGTTGGATGGCTCGTCCCTGGCCACATGGTTGTTGAGGATTCCTCCATGTGTTCTATACTATATCGGGATATTGGGATAATCTTGGTTTTAAAGTTGTTTATGTTATATGTGTGAAGTTACTTTCCAAGTTGAGTTTTCTGAGCATGTGCATTGAGACTATTCTGCATAGGTATGGACTTTTGAGTGAGTTTTGGATTTGAGATTGGGTATTTTCAAATTACTTGACATTTTATATGTTGTAAGCATATGCCTACGAAAGGGGTATGATTGCGGGAAAAATGAGTTATTTTGTTTATGTTGGTTTTATTTTGTAATAACGTAATATTTTGGTTAAATTGGTATAAAATTTTATAATAAGGATTTAATGTATGGGTTGACAATGTTTTCAAGGAATTAAGGAAGTAGTAAAGATATGGTTTTCATTATGGTATACTAAGGTACAAATTTAATGGAATTATTTTTAAATATCAACTCGTATATGTGTATGGATACTAAAGAATTTCGTAGCTTAGGGTTTTGACATTATTTTCTAAAACGGAAGGGTTTATTATGTTGATTTATAACTTATGTTTATCGCTTGTTTTTGTCCACTCACACTTTCTATTTTGCGCCTCCCAGGTCCTAAATATCCGAGGTCGAGACCACCACGTCGAGGCATTGAGGCTATCGCTTGTAGGATTTCCCTCTTTATCTTTTCTTACTTTCCTTCTTGCCCAAGTTGTAAACTTAAATCTTTAGTTGCTCTGTCTGCTCGTTTGAGTTTGGGTAAAGGGCGTGAGGCCCATTGCAATAACCTTACATGTGGTGTGTGCTTTAGCATTGTGTGTGCGGCCGGTTGGTTGTTTATGCTATTTTTTAACACGTGAAAATTTTGGTAAAGTCCGTTTTTCAGGGGAGACTCTAACGAAATTTCGGTAGAAGTCGACTTGTCTATTTATGGGTAAAGGACATTTTAGTAAAGTGGGTCCGGCGTCGGGTGGTTGTCGGATGGGAAGCAGGGTTCGTCACGGATTCCGAGATGGAATTCGGGTCGGGTCCTGTCAAGTCTAGTCCTCCTTCATACACCAAGCTAGACAACAATATCCATATTATGCCTTGATTGTATATAAAATGTATGCATTTTGCTAATCTAGTCTAGTCCTCCTTAACAAACGAGGTCTAAGTCTTTCTAAATTGGACACCCATGTTTTTTTTTGTATTCATCTGCCACGTGTTGCCTCCTTACTGGTCCAATTTCAATAATTCATTAAAAATTCATGCGGACTCCGACAAATTCTCCGAAAATTACCACACACTAGTAGCAATGTAAACTATTTTTCTATAATATAAAATTACCAAAATTCTAACTTCAAAGTATCAGGAAATAAATCATCCCTTGAATAAACCAATAGTTAATTTATGAAAATCCAAATTACCACAAATTGGAGTGAAATTTTTATTGTGAGCTTAAACAAAATATTTGGAAATTTTCGAGGCATCACAATATGGTTGCGGGAAAATAGGATTCTTGGAAAGGTGTATGAATTTTAGAACTATGTGAGTAAAGAAAAATGGGTCTATCTTCAAAGATTGACTTTTTGTGATTTAATTTAAAGTGAAAGATTGATTCCAGAATTAAGTTTTTGGGTTTTCAATATGGTTCACATGGTAGTGCTTTAACTGGAAACTCTTGATTTGCACTATTAAATTGGTAGTTGATACTTGTGCTTTGTATGACTAATATCAAACTGTGCTTGTCTGATTTATGGATAATATTGTAGTGGTTTATTGATTCATATGAATGAATTAATAAGGATTTGACTTAACATTCAGCGGCTGAATGTTTGTAACAGCTTATAGTTTGCAAGAGAGTTTTGGTGATTTAGTTTCTGTTTCTTTAAAATTCAAATTTTGAATCTTCTTTTGTAGCATTGAATTCAGAATGGGATAATTGAATGATATTTGCACTCACCTGTGTGTGTATAATCTTCAACATGTGCTTTGGATCATTGTTGTTTCTTGGATCATTTGACTGTATGGGTTTGTCATTGAACTTTTGGGTTATTAATACAAAGTCCCTTGGTGGCGGTATCATTATAAACCTGAATTTAGGAACATTGATTTCAAGTTTGAGTTTGCATCCCCAATTTTATTGCATGGAAGAACTACTCGTGGCTTGATCCCTCAGTAAGGGTACGTAGGCAACCTAGGTTAATATAGATGCAGCCGCAAGATAAGCTGTATGAGTTTCGTTTGATTTATTCTAATACGTTATTAAAGGATCGAATTTGAGGCCGAAGGCCATTTCAAAATTTGTGTGTGCTTTGCATTGTGGGTGTTGCTGTTAGGATGTTTTATTTGTATTGTTTATAGGTGAAAATAATTTGGTAAATGTCCGTTTTCAAGGCAAACTCTACCGAAATTTCGGTAGAAGCCTTGACCCCTTTTTCTTAAATTGTGCAAGGAGAGGGTGTGATTAGTAGATGGGTTCGGCATTGGCCGGATGCCGGACGGGTAGCAAGGTTTGACATGGATTCCGAGGGAGAATTCGGGTCGGGTCTTGTCAGTTAACTCATTTGGAGACGAGGATGGCTGTGGCTAAGAAAGTTAGAGAGTCGTTTGCTCGAGCGAAGGTTTCTTCAGATGTGCGAACTACTGGTCCAATGGTTGACAAGTCTAGCTCCACAGGAGATGCATGTGGTGTCTGATATGCTCAAGACGAATTTGTTGTCAAGTTCATCTGCTTGCGCTAAGCTAGTTGACCATATACATCAGGCTAGTGATCTTGGCACATTCTCAAGTCTTTCATTTGAGAGGCAAAAGGAAGCGGCTATCAATTTGCTTAAAAAATGAGTAGTTTTTATTGTCAAGGCCATCCGAACTTGTCTGCTGTTGCCCCTTCTTCTACTTAGCTAGATGAGTTCTTCTGCCCCCATATCAGCATATGATGTTCTTCCAAACAAATCGCTCCACATCGACTTCTTTAGTAGAGGATAGAGTCTCGGCCTTGATCCACTTAGTGAAGTAATCAGTGGCGACGATTATCATGTCTTTCTGGACAGGTGTCAATAGCATAGGTCCCACTAAGTTAATGACCTATTGCATGAATTGTCACATGCTATTCTTGCGAATGGTACACTTCGACTGGTAAGCTAGGCACCGGCTTGTACCGTTGGCATTGATTTGAAATCCCAAGATTACCTGGGACGGGTAATTAGTGACCCCGCGATCAACTTCACAATCTCCTGATGGCTTGGTGACTGGTTAAGTTTCTGCCATGCTAACATCTGGGTTGGTGGAAGGATTGGCACCGATACCTCCGACTGAATTTGCCAAACAAAGTTAAGAAAAAAGTCTAAGAATGGAAAATTCAACCAAGATGGTCCAAAAGAGCTTACCTCTGCTTCAACCTTAGAAATAATAGTCCGTTCACTAAACTCAGCATCAATTATGGGGATTTGAGGTTCCTACATCCAGACCACAAGTTCAGCAAATACTAGGAATAAAGTTTTTAAAAAAATTGATGAGAAGGAAACTTACCGTAGCAATTTGAAGAAGAAACGGCTCGGTGAGCGGCCATGGTCGAGTGAGTGGGGTTGAGTTGCTCTACTATCATACTCGAGCCTACAATGCCAAAGTCTAGGAATTAAAAGAAAGAAAAAAATGACCGTACCTGGGGGCAATGGTTTCTTTGGGATCTTTCTCGGTCGGGTAAGGGTGATGTCGTCGGCTGGTGGAATCTCAATATCATAGCCGGAGGTGTCTTCATCACCCCCAGCATCTGGAAGAAAACATCAGATGTTAGCTCTTAAAAAGTTCAAGATTAAGTGAGAAATGGCCAGAAGTCCAACAAAAGTTGGCTTACCTTGGGTGAAGAGAAGTGGCATCTTCTCTCCTCGACCAAATGGAGTCGGCACTCGCTTCTTTAGCTGCTGCAAAAGATGAAGATGTTAGGAGATTCACAATCAAAACTAGCATATATATAAAGGGTAACAATGAAAAAATTTACCTTGCTTAAAACTATAATAGGTGGAAGAGCAAGCACAACCACAAAAGATTTTCTCCATATGGACACTAGAAGGTTGGGAAAACCAAGTGGCCGACATTTTCTCCCACCAAGCCTTCAAGGATTCGGTGAAGCCGAATTCGGGGTCGCGGGTCGGAAAGTCGAAAGATTTGACCAAGTCACGATTAAAGTTCACCACAGGTTGACCTTGCTTGCTTCCTTTAAGGACACTCTCCATGAGGAAAAGTGGTTATGGGAGTCAACCATGGGAGATGGAACACCTTGAATGAAACCCATCTGACGACCAACGACGACGGAGAGTAGATTTCCCAACCACATGGATAATGGTTCGTTTTGGCCAACGCAAGGCCATAAGGAAGGTCTTGGTTGATTAAGATGCTTGCCCAAAGCTCTCGCCATTCCTCTTTGATCTCCAAAGTGGGGGAGTTGGCAAGGTCCAAGGCCAAGTAGCTTGGGTAACGATGGTCCAAGCACATGGATAAATCGCCGGGCGACCTCTCTAAACAATCGTAGAAGAATTTGAAGCAATCTTCTACATGATGCTTGGGCAAAGGCCACCTAGCAATTGATGTACCTAGAAGTGTGTCACTTCGAAATGTGATGTTAGCTAGGCCCAACTTCGAGAAATAGATCTGGAGCCACAATTGAAAAAGCCAAATCGGGCCAGAAGTGGTGCATGCCATGGGTTTTGAAACGACCTCATGAAGGCATCTGTAAAGGTAGGCCAAAAAGATAGGACCCAAGGCCACCGCTTGGGCATTCGCAAGAATCTCAGCCTGTACAAATCATACCAATTTGTCTTGGGCTCAATGTCGGCCTCTGGGTTGGGTTTCTTGGCCTTGGATTTTTTCCCAACCACAAGGTCAACCTCAGAAGGTCTGCATGGCGGAGGATCATCACTTTGCTTTGCCCAAATCTGGAGGCTGACGTGATTACAAAGGGCCAACAACATATCTTAGGATGTCTCCTTGGAATTCTATGGCATAGGACTCTTCGAGTCGACCTTTTTAAATTATGGATTGTATCGAGTCGACTACACCAAATCTTTCAGGGTACAAATAAAACTATGGCAATTTAAAATTAACCAAAGAAGTGTAGAAAAAACATTAATTTATTGGATAATTAATAATTGGAACTTAATTAATTGTTTCACTATATGCTGGAAGTTCTAGGAACAAAGAAATTGTTTTATTTTTCAACACAAAATGCCTCAAATTCAGGAAGTCATTACACACATTAGAACTTTTTAGAAAATGAAAAAATAAAAATGCTAAATCTTATGGTTGGAGTCCTCCTCAACAAAATAATTTTAAAATTAACTTTGATGGCTCTGTCTTAACTACTGGAAATTCTATGGCAAAATTTGTAATTTGAAATTCGGATGCTAAACCAATAATTGCAGGGTCCATTCCTATAGGATATTGTTTGAGCAAATTTCCACATGGGGAATATTCACGTGTTTATTCGTTCCTTGAACTTTCTTCTCCTTCGTCTCCATCAATCCTTGAAAAACACATCGGAATAAGTAGACAACACTTGGGGGTGTTGGCCAAAGGCCCTCCGATGCCTAAGTCAGTTAAATATTCTTGAAACAGATACTTAGATAATGGAAATGATGGAGGTCTTCTCTCAAGGGGAGAGCCAGTGAACGGAACCGTGTGTGAGGGTGGCTGGAGCCGTGAGGTAGAGAGGGAGAGAGAGGTGCGCCACCAAAGGTATTTTGGCAGCACCTTGGTAGAGTTCTCGGAACTTAAAATTACCTTGGAGGTGTGTTGTAACCATGCATTTATAGGGCTCTTCATATCGAGAGTTTTTCAAAGAATATTTTTGTTTGGGTGTGGTCTCAATTCCAAGCCAAGTCAATTCCAAGAGGCCTGGACAAATGAGAAAAGGCAATAAACAAAAGCAAGAAATAAATTAAATCCAACTAGTTGGGTTTAGAATAAAGGATGAACCAAGTGGAAATTCAAATTCAAATTCTCACCAGCCAACTTCAGCAAGTGGTTGGGTTTTCTCTCCCTTGCAGACAAAGGGCCAAAAGGTGTGTGGCTAGAGAAGTTAAATAGAGAATTAGGTTGGTGAGGCTCGCGTCGGGGCGGCTAGTTGTTGGGGAGTGACTGGTTTTTTGCGGCTGGTTTCGAGTTGGCTGAAAATTGGAAATGTTGGATGTTTTTGAGTTGTTTGGATGGAGTTGAGGTGCGCCTGATTTTGAGTTGGTTGAATGGAGAAGTGCACGATTGGGGTTTTGGATGGAGAGTGAAGGTGTGGCTGGAGTTGTTTTGTATGGATGAGGTTTGTTTTTGAGTTGTTTGGATGGAGAGTGAAGATATTGGCCGAGGTTTAAAAATTGGGTTGAACTTGAGTGAGCCCACGTGGGTTCACCTTGAGGTTTTCAAATTCGGCAAAAGCTAGGAAGCTAAAATGGCCATTAGCTATATATATGTGTGTAAATTATATAATATTTAATTACCAAATCATGGCCTTACAATAAGCCTAGTGTGAATTATCTGAAGGTCAACTTGGCCTTCACAAGTTGATTTGGCCAACTCAATGGCCTTCATAATAATAATAATAATAATATAATCACAAAGGCCAAGCCATGTCCTTATGGTTTGCCTAGTACCAACTTGTCCTTCGCATGTTGATTTGGCCAACTCAATGGCCTTCATATATATATATATATACTCACCAAAGGATGTGTCTCCGTTGCTAAAGAAGCCGAGACTTCCTTCTGCTGTGATAAAGTATTCTTCGAAAGAGGTTTCGTCTACTAGGAAGACTCAAATAGGAGTTGCTCTTTTGTCGCCTGCCAGGGTCAAGCACCTCATCGGTGTGGATAGCAAGAAGATTAGTGGCATGCAGAAAGTTTGGGGCATTCTGCACAAGTCTCCAACTGACAAGCTCAAAACCTTTGATTCGCCGTACAAGAAAGTCTATTCCTAAACCAATTCGCCTGCAAAAAAACAAAGGGCGGTTGACATTTGTAGGGTCTTTTCTTTCCGGCTTGACGAATGGGCTTTTCGGCACTTGACGAATGGGCTGCTATAAAGTGCAAAACGATGAAATTTCCCCTGTGCATGAGTTCAAGAACCAGGCCCCGAGAGTGATTCGAAAGGTTTGAGAAGCCTTAGGAAGCCCTTTGGTTCCTTTCACCAACAAAGAAAACAAGAAAGATAGATTAATAATATGGCTTGGCTTGAGAAGCTTGTGGCATGGGAGCTAAGTATTCCCGAGTTTAGCAACATAGAGATAAAGCATGGGTTCCTTAAGGGAAGTAAAGGGTCTGAGTAGGGAAGGAGAGATTTGGTGGGGTTTTGGCTTGAGGAAGAGGAAGAGGGTTGAAAATAGAGCACGGGGTGGCTTGAGTAAATCTCCACCGCTTGACAAAGCTTGGTCGAGCTCGGATGTGGTTGTCGTTGCTTGCTAGAAGGGAAAATGAGAGGAGATGGAGGGATAGGGCTTGAAAGCGTGGAGTTTCGATGTGAGAGATGTGCTTGCTCTCTTGGTATGGATTGTGTTTCTGGGTAGAGGACGCTTCCTTTTATAGGCATTTGGAACCCTAATTTCGTCGATCCTCCATTCCCACTTTTCCTTTGCTTTTTTCCATTTACTCCTTTTTGGTGAAATTTCTCCAACCAGAGTGTATGGGTCACAGGCTCTTTGGGGTTCCAAGGTTTTTGAGCAGCTGGACCTCCCCATGGGGGGTGAGGCGCCACCTGCTTTCCTTCTTGGTTTTCAAAATGGAGCTTACAGAGGAAAAGAGAATGGGTAGATTCATTTGTCCAAGGGGTACTCTTTTCACATGTATGAGTTTCCGTTGGTTTTTTGCAGTGGCCTGCTTTTTGACTTGGTAAGGTGCTGGGCTTGGGCTATTCTCTAAGGTTTTGGGTCATTAGCATTTTATTTCCATCGTTCTGTGAGTTGGCCTGGTTTCGTCAAGCTGCTGGAAGCAGCTTGCTAGCTTTGTTTTTGACACGGTGCTGAGTGTCTTAGCTGGCATGGGCTTTTCTAAGTGTTGCAGACCATTGGGTATTCTCCTAAGGCATTGGGTCATTCTTCTCTCTCTCTATTGCTTACCCATGTTTTTGGGCCCAAGAAATGGGCCTGAGTTTTGGTGCTCCCAAGTAGCCCAAAACTTCCACTTCTTGGTCCATCAATGGGCCTCGTGAATACTTGTGACCATCCATACCACAACCTACTCAGCAAGCCCCAGGCATTCGGGTGGCTTGGGCCCACTTAAACTTGTAGCGTGGCTTGGTGTTAAAATAACGATGTTTCGCTTGACATTGCGTGTTTTCTTTTGGCATGTTTGTGCTTGATCTTAACCGTATTGTAACAGGCTATGACGCTTGACGAGATAATAAGCATGGGTTCATAGAGTTAGCATGTTTCAAAGGCTTGTTACAACTCTCTACGGATTGCGTGCTTATGTGGCATGGCATGCAGCATATATCAAACGTATACGACGAATTCTAGCACATCTCAATTGGGCCTTTCTTTCCGGGTTAAATGCCATATTGGGCCAAAAATGCATTTGGGCCTACCCCTTAATTTTTTGGGCCTCAACAACATTCCTCATTAAAGTTCGCGTCGTATGCGCCAGTCTAAGGATCGAACAGGGAGGACTGCTCATTCATCTAACAATCACGATCCATCTGCCAAACCACGAGCCGTCAAGAGAGGAGCTGATTTAGCGTCGTTAACTCATTTTGAGGTGAGGATGGCTCTCTAGCTCCTCAGGGGATGCATGTGTGTTTGATCTTCAGGTGCCGATGTGTTGCAGGGGATGCATGTGTGTCTGATCTTCAGATGCTCAAATTACTGGTCCAAAGGTTGACAAGCCGATGCATGTGTGTTTGATCTGCTCAAGACGAATTTGCTATCAAGTTCATATGCTTAAGTCAAGCTGGTTGACCATATACATCAGGCTAGTGATTTTGGCACGTTCTCAAGTTTTTCCTTGGAGAAGCAAAGGGAAACGGCTATCAATTTGCTTAAAAAATGAGTAGTTTTTCCTGTTGAGGCCATCTAGAACTTGTCTGCTGTTTCCCCTTCTTTTACTCAGCTCGATGAGTTCTTCTACCCCAGATCGGTAGATGATATTCTTCCAGACAAATGGCTCCACGTCAGCTTCTTTAGTAGAGAAATAGAGTCTCGACCTCGATCTACTTAGTGAAGTAAACAATGGTGACGATCATCATGTCTTTCTTGAGAGGTGTTGGCTGCATAGGTCCTAATAAGTCAATGGCCCATTGCATGAATGGTCATGTGTTGTTATGCAAATGGTACACTTCGGCTGGTAAGTTGGGCACCTACGTGTAACGTTGGCATCAATCACATCTTTTGACATACTATGTGGAGTCATGGCACATGGTAGGCCATAAGTAGCCTATGCTGAGAGCGTTTTAGGCAAGTGACCTGCCCCCAACTTGGTTTCCACATTCATCATATTTTGCAGAGCACTTCGAGAGTTTGTGGGTATTTGATGTAGGTGAGATGAGGACCGGAGCATAATCTGCGAACCAGCTTATTGTCTTTCATGTTGTAACACCCCCTTAAGTACTCCATCCTGGGTCTTGAGAGCGCGATCTGTCATCCTCTATCTTCTGGACCCTCTGTAGAAGAAGGTGAATGACCGGATCTCGGCTAGGTATCTCTGTTTACTGGTAATCTTCCGATTAGTAAGGCATCTATCTTAGGTTGACTTCAGAGTACCGTGTAGGCATAGCCGAATGGTAGGCTGTATCCCTAGTCCCGGATGGGATATACTCAGGATCCGAGTCCCTAGTGGATTCCAGGCCTTGCACCCTCCGAATGGGGGATTTGTCGCGCAACACCCTCATGCGAGGATCGTTAAGGCATGCCTCAACCCTGATCGGTGACCTGTTTCTTTCTTCTTGTCATTCCATAAATTGGTAGCGACAATCGGAATAGACTTTCTGCGACAGGTGGGGCTGGTTTTTGGGGCCGGGACGACCAAATGCTTAGAAAAAGCCGGTGTTGCCTTCATTCATCTCCTTCCTTTCTTCTATCGACTCGAAGTTTGCAAACTCTGAGAGGATTGGTTGGTTTGAATGTTCTAAGTCTGTTCTTGATTGAGCTGCAGTGTGTTTCATCCACTTTGGATGAAATAGTATTGTTGTGTTCTTGCATCTTGGCCATGTCATGCCGAAGTGCTGTGATTTGGTCTAAGAGTTCGGCTTCGGTAGCAGATTGGGGTGTTGCCGAATTGTCAACTAGAGTGCATGGAGGCAACGCTGGGCTTGCCCGCTTTGCTTACCAAACGGTGACCCTTCTGTCGGTAAAAACAATGGAACAAGTGATGTACCCATCATAGATGCGATAGGAGTAGTGGATCGATTAGTATCGATTCCCACAGACGGCGCCAAACTGTTGATGCTCAAAAATGGTTCGGCACTTTTGGGCCCAACTTAGTGATGTCTTCGCCTTCGGCAGCTTCTGGGCTTTGGTGGAGTGATCAATCTGTAATATACGAAATGATTGATATGCCCGTTAGGCATCGGTGTGGTACCGACCGAAGGCTCTCTTATGCTTAAGTTAGAATAAGTACGGAGTGAGAAGTAATTTTAGCAAAGTAATAGCTAAGTGGCAGAAGGCTACAGTTACCTCTCTTTCGGGACTTGTGTTTGCCTTTATAAGTCTTGGAAGGTGTGCATTTTGAGTAAAATCTCAAAATGGGACTGTGGACATTGCCTGAGGAGGCTCCACGTGTCTCAGCAAGGATTTAGGGTTAAATTGGGGCCTTGGGTTGCGTTCGGCAGTCTTGGTTGCAAAAGGAGGTGCATACCGAGGGTGACGGTATTCCACATGTGGCTTTCTCATTGGCCGTTCAGATTAGGTATAAACAAAGGTTAACGAAGGCACTCCGATGGCTCTTCTCGACAAAGAGGGACGTCTATGGCTCTCTCTTTTAGGGTTTAGGAAAAGATGACGGTATAGATGGAGGACAGAGAAGAAATCGATGAAGAAGAGAGATGCTAAAGGTGAGAGGGATGAGAGAGTGACTGTGACTATGGGTATCGCGAGAGAGAAGAGATGGTGTTTAATTTTTGGCCAAAAATATGAGAGGGAGTCTGAAATATTCATGACGGAGCGAAAAATTTTAGCGAAAATCAATGTAGTGGTCAACCATGCTTTTGGCGTCGGTGCTAAATGTTCTGCTTAAATTTGTTCTTTGCAAAATCATTTTACGCATCAGTATATTTATATCATAGATGCTAAGTATAATCAACGGCATTGGTAGGAAAACCAAAATTTTGTGATGATGCCTTTATACACTTTTAGTCTTATTATTTATAAAATCGATGCCTAATATATTAACAGCATCGGTTTTCCATTTCACCGATACCTATGTAGTGTTGCGGAAAGTGAAATTTGGCATAGTGAAATGGGCATATTTGTAAAAAGCTGTTTATATATTAGGCCATCTATTCTAGCCCAGCCCACCATGTCCTAGTGCATAGTTGTAGGGTCCATTTCATACAATAAAAAAAACTTATATATCTCATATTTCATACAACTTTCTCTCATCATGTGATGATAGAGATAAAGATAAAGGTGAATGAAACATGTTACATGGAAATTTGACTCTTTACTTGGGTGTGGAAGAAATTAGGAAAAAAAAAAAGGAAACTTTTGATTCAGCCCAAATGAGGGAGTATTTATAAAGGGCAAAAAAATTTGTATTTTGACAATAAAGCCCTTATTCATTTTTAGATTGCCTAAGAAGTCCTTTTTCTACTTTTTCAGATGGTGCCAAAAGTCTTGCTTCTTGCTTGCCGTATAGAGCCAAAAAGTTGGATCATCTTGCTTTGATAAACTTTGTACTGATGCTACATTTGCTTATCCTGAACCCATATATCTCATTTAGTCTCCTGGATGTAGTCTCAAAATAAATCTTGATAAAGTTGGATTTGTTGGGATCTGTGTATTTACATACTCTGCCAGACTAAGCAGTTCATTATGAGAAATAACAATATTATGTTGTGCTTTATCTCGGTAAATACTATCCTTAAACCACTGGTGAAGTATACTGGTGAAATCTAATTTTACGTTTTTCCAGAGAAGGATATAAAAACCTGTAACCTCTTTTAATTTTAAGGAAAATGAATCTAAATGATGACTATTTTCAACATAAAGTTGACCTAAATAACCTTACTCTGCTAAAAAATCCGAGAGGTAATTGTAATAGTTTTCTGGTTATACTTTAAATGGAGTTCTCTATATTCCACCATGTTAAATAAATAGTATAATGAGAACAACTTTTAATAATAATTTTTATTCCTAGATGTGGATTATTTTTCAAATTGAAAAGAAAAGCTTGAATGTATAACTGAAGAATTGTATTTTGCTTATATTCTAATCTAATCATATGAGTCTTAAAATCTTATGGTAAAAACCTATACCTTTCTCTAGCTAGGGTTTGAAGAAAATATGGATTTTTAGTTTTTGCTCATGGGAAAATTCTTTATTGTGCTCAAGTAAGTTGGGCTCATTAGCCTCGTTTTCTTTTTCTTATCATACTTAAATTTTGACATCTTAAATTGATAATTCTAAAATTTCTTATTATTGTTTCCTGCTCTTTCTTAAGTTCTTCATTTTTAGCCTGCAAAAAAGAAAACAGTTGTTTTGCTCTTATATAATCATAATTGTAAGCTAAAAATTCTTGCTCAAGGGCTTTGATATGTTTTTCATGCCCTTTTCTCATACTTTCATTATTAGTTCTAATATTCCAAAAATTGTCTAAAAGAACTTTTTGTTTTTCTAGTAATGATGCTTCAGTACGATATTTTAAAATAGGGTTTCTAATTTCCTGCACTAGAATTCCATTATAATAATATGTATTCGCTACTGGTCTTACGATACTATTTTTTGCTTAATGGGGTACCACCCTGCGATGGTGTACCATTATTTTGTTTCTAGAGGATGATGCTCCAAAATATTCCATACATGTTAATGAATAATACGAGATAAGATGTCTACTAAAGTATTATCAATACCTTTAATATGCTCAAATACTAGCCTAAATCCATTTCCTGTAATAGAATCAACAAAATTAACTTATCTTCGAGCTGCTTGTTAGTTAGTAGTAATTTTATTATAATAAGAAACAATATTTTGACAATATATTCTAATAGTAAATACTTCATTGTGTAAAAATAATGAAAATACTTCAAGAGAGTTTAACTCCTTAAATTTTTAACTATGTGGCTGGAAGTCTAGCATGTATATCACTAAATTTACCTGATGCGTATCTACAAACTTGTTCTTCATATTTATGTTCTTCTTTATGCTTCTTGTGTAGCACCCTGTGTAACATCCCATCCCGAAATTTAATTTAATTTCCTAATTTCTAAAGCAAATGACGACTTTACCCTTAAGGTTTCGTAGTAGTTTAGGGTTGAGGCCCAAAATTGTTACGCTTAAAATAGACCTACAGGGGGTCTTAGGGTAAAAATTTGAAAACAAAATTCAACTGTTTAGGCCCCAAAATGAATCCCAAAAACAAAACCCTAAACTATAATTTATGCTGTCAAACAACATTGTTTAGCCACCACATGAATTTTATAAAAAAATACCTAGCTGTCCAAAAATCGTAAAATTTCATAAGCATGAGGCATAGATCTTAATCTACATATTTTAAAAATATTGAGTCGTTTTATTATCAAATACCAGCCCATAAAAGACTCCCAATATGTTCCTGAAGAAAGTCTATCAAGCCAACTGATTCTGACCCAGTCCACTTCATAAAACTGTTATAAAATAACCATAAGTCCCATGACCACGAGATTTTATAGAGTCATAATAGCCTTAACGTTTTACATCATATCAAAAGTTGAGGTCAAACGGAGTTCGACTTCTATGTCGTCGACCAATTACAAAACAGATATTCATAAATGGAAGACTGGGACCAACGTTATGGGACCAACTTTGAAATATCTCCATAAATTTTATACTTGTCCAAATTCGAAGGTCTTTATATTTACACAAATATGGGGATGTCTAGATTCTTATTAGAAGGAGAAACGATTGTTACCTTCTCGAACCCTCCTCTCTAAGCTCCAGTCATCAGTGTGCCTCCAGAAAATCCTTTTTCCCTTTTCCGAACTCTCTCTCCTTTTTGGACGTTTTTTCTCTATAACCAACTGAGCTAAACCCTAAAGTTCATTTTTAAATGTGCCACCAAATGGGTCAGCCCCATTCCTAGAGCTGAAACCCTAGCTCGCCTCTTAAAACGTATCAGAGGGTCAGCCTGCTCACTCTAACCTTCTTGAGCTTTCGTAAATTAAAGTATATTGGGCCTAAAAACTTAGAATAAGCTTATGTCACTACGCTCAACCTTATTCACAAATGTATCATATTAGAACTTAAATTATAAGGAGAAAATTGAATTAAATATGTCGGGCCTTACACCCAAACCTAAAGTGTAACACCCCGGCCCAATTAAGTACTTCATTTAATTATTTAATTATGACATTACAATTTTGTCCTTGGAGGTAGGGGTGCTTTAGTCACTTTTTGTTCGAAAAGGAATTTGGGAAATTTAGTTGCACCATTGTGTAGAGCTCGTTGATACGAATTCGTAGACTAGCGGCGGGCTCAATTTTGATTTCAAACAAAGAAGTTATGATCTATGGAAGTGTAGTAGCACAATCGTAATTTTTGCGAAATCAAACTTTAAAATATCTGGGTCACACCCTTTCCACTTCATTTATCTCTCCTCCCTCCCGACTTTTCTCTCTCTCTCTCTCTCTCTCTCTCTCTCTCTCCGCGTGACGCTGGACTTTGGCATGCAATTTCGTCACTATCAGGCGACCGTTTTAGGCAGAATTGGTCCCAAAAGTTTCGTATCGACATCCTCTACCTAACCCACCCCATTTCCCAGCTTGAAAACCCATGAATTGGCTACTATAACGACTAAAAGTACCGACGGTTTCTGAGCTTTTTTCAACGACTTCGGCCACCATTTCCGTTGTTCGAGGTATGAAACTTCATCCACTCTTCATGCTCTATCTCTTTATGTACATGGTTAGGTTCAATTTTGGAGTCTTGGAAATTAATCAAGACACCCAAATTTGACCGGAGGCTTTGGCCGTGTTTCTAGTTGCTTTGGCCACTTTTTGGCCGAGGTATGGGAACAAAAGACGTTCTCCTTGTTAGTATGATTGTATTGGTATAGAGCTTGACCGGAGTTTCGAGAATTTTCAGTCGTTAGAGAAATTGTCAAGCCACCCACAGTTGCCCATTTTGTTCTCCTGAGCACAACGGTATGCTCGGATTAGCAATAAGGGTACCGTTTGACTATCGAATGCATATTGGGCTTGTTATACGATATCCGAGTTCAATAGGTTGAGACCATTTGATCGATTCCATTTTCAATTATGTTCTCCCCTTACCTCTAGGATCGTGTAGAAGCCTGTTGATCGAGAATCGGTGTCCAAGATACTCCGAATCAAAGATTCTAGGGTTAGGCAAACCGGTCACCTTTCGATCCTATGATCGATATTGATCCGACCACTCGATCGAGGTCAAACCCTCGTGGCTTGTTTAGTATACTTTGTCGTAGCTTTTGGAACTTTTGGTTTTGGAAATTAGAGTTCGTGGGCCCGTGGGTCCCGTTGACCATTATGGAAAGTTTGACCGCTCAGTTGACCCCGAGCCTTCAAGGTCGTCTCTTCCTTGGAAAAGTACTAGATTGACCCCGTAAACCTCCTTAAAGGTTGTGCACACGCTTTGAGACACGAGAATTAGAGTTTTGAATTAAAGTTTATTGTGGGTACTTTTATTAATTAATTTTGTTTATTCTCTCGAATATATATATATATTGGTTTGTGGATTTCACCATGATATGTACCTCCCCTGGTTCGGTATGGATGTTACCCAAACTTGCAATGTGGGATTTCGACATGTGTGATGATGACTCGGACACCCTTGGTGGGGTGTGCTATAGGCCCTTGGTGGAGTAGTCTGCGTTCGTAAGACGAATATTCAGCCACATGTTTATGTGATTCCGACATGTGTGCTGGGAGCGGAAGTCCCCCGGTTGGACGGCTCATCCCTAGTCACTAGGCTAATGCGAATATGGCCTGTGGCCTCATCAAAACTCCCCCCGTGTTGAATTGTTTTTTCCCCGGTACATGATGATGGTGTGGTAAGTGTGTGGGTGTGTGTGCATATACATATATATATATATATAGGTATATTGTGTGGATTTATTTCCAGGTTGAGGTTTCTTGAGCATGTACATTGAGACTACTTTGCACAAGTATGGACATTTGAAATTATTCGTAAGAATGTTTGGCATATGGTATTTTTTGCAAGCATACGCCTTGAAAGGGTATGGTTGCGGAAAAATTATTTTGGGCATTGATGATTATATTTTATATTAACGGGTTTACCTTGGAGGTTTCGATTATACGGTTTTATAATAAGGATTAAATAAACGAGTTTACATTGTTTTCCAAGGAATTTGAGGAAGTAGAGAGAGAGAGAGAGAGAGAGAGAGAGAGAGAGAGAGAGAGTGTGTGTGTGTGTGTGTGTGTGTGTGTGTGTGTGTGTGTGTGTGTGTGTCATCACAGAGAAGAGAGAAAGGAAGAAGAAGAAAAAGAAGACTTTTGGAAAGAAAGATGATGTCATGGAGGAGTGGTCAGCTAGGGTTATGAGAAATGGTTGAGGGAGTGTTAAAAATGAATATAAAGAGTTGGGCCTGGTGAGATGGTTAAGAAATGCAGTTGGGCCTATTTACTTATTTGACTTTTGGAGTTAGGCTTGATGGAGAGTTCTAACAATATATAATTAAATATCAAAATTTTTATTTTTTTAATTTGGCGGTCTGGTTCGGCTGGTTTGGTTTTGAAGGCATGGAACGAGAACTTAATCGGTCAGAACAGATCCGGTTCCGTTTTTTTGATTGGTTGTTGACTTTTTGGTCAACTCGGTTTTTTCCAGTGCGATTCGGCTTGGGTTTCCAATTTGCCCGTTTGAATGCCCACCCCTAAAATATATGGTTTTTCTTATCGTATGCTATGATTTTGAGTTACTGCATTAAAATATTTTCAAGTATCATATATTATTAATAACATATACAAAGGATTTGATTGCATGGTATAACTTTCTAAAACGGAGGGGGTTATTTATGTTGTTTTAAACTTATGTTCAAAGCTTCGTTTTCGTCGACTCACATTTTTTTTTCTGCGCCCCCCAGGTTCTAAGATATCTGAGGTCAAGACCACCACATCGAGGCATCGCCATCATCCGCACCATAGGATTTTTATATTATCATTCTCTACCTTCCATTTTTCCTGTGACTGTAAATTTAAATCTTTAGTTGCTCTTTTTAAGTTCGGGTAGAGGGCTTGAGGCCCATTTACATAGTCTTAACTGTTGTGTGTGCCTTTACCTTGTGCATGCTGAAAGTTTATATTGTTTTTGCACTCGTTTGCAAGTTATGTAATTAGGAAATGTGCCAATTACAGGGGAGACTCTACCGAATTTTCAGTAGAAGTCAAATTGTTTTCTCGTCTAATTTAGGGCTTAAGAGACTTATTAGTAAAGGGGGTCCGACATCTGTCCGATGCTGGATGGGAAGCAGGGTTCGTCACGGATTCCGAGGGAGAATTTGAGGCGGATCCTGTCATAAAGGGCTATGGAGCATAACTTAGAGGTCCTCTGAATTCAAAGGTTCCTTGATAGACATTTAGTTGTTGTTAGGACAATTATCAAACATGACCAAGTGCTCAAACAAAATATGATCGTCAGTATAGCAAGATAATAACATAATTATAAAATCATTTCCCTGTTTTGGACAAGAAGTGTGCTAAGAAAACCAAAAATAAAAAGGAAAAAGACTTACTTAATTGCTATTGTTGCTGGAATTGCTAGCCCTGAGTATTAAGAGTAAATTTGCAGTTTATGTATTAACAGTCGACGGCGTATTAACAGTGGTCGGAGTAAAAAAGTGTATGAAGAAACAAAGGGAGTTTTATTCAAGATTTAAAACTAAAGGAGAGTACTGAGATTTTTTCTTCTCTAGGATTGTACCTCTCTCTTCCTGAGTTTCCTAACTATATACACCTTCAGCTACTATCCTTTCAAGGCTTATGATCCCATATGGATTTGCATAACACTTCCTTACAAAAATCCTTCACACTACTTTACATGCACACACCACTTACATAAACAAACGAATTCACATGCACACTAATACAAAAGGCACTCAAACATATGCACAAACAAATAAAACTTTTTAACATGTTGCACAGCTGACAATGTTGTTGAATAAAGACAAAATCTTCACATATTGCTTTAAGCCTAAGACTTGCATGTCTTTTATGCTAATAGGGATGGCAACGGGGCGGGTATGGTCCGGGTATGTCAATACCATCCCCGTCCCCGTTTCATTACTGGCCCCGACCCCGACCCCGTCCCGTATAAGCGGGTTTCGGGGATCCCCATACCGTCCCCGTCGGAGAGTTATTCCCCATCCGCCCCAGAATCCCTGATTGTTTCAATAAAAAAAGATAACAATATAACCAAATCAACAGCATCTCTAAAACCAATGTATTGAAATTTCTCAGAAAATAACACACACAAAATATTTTCGTTCACAAAAAATGGGAAATTGAAAGAAATTAACATATCTCATCCAACAATGATCAGCCAAACATAGGAAAAACAACTGACAAAGGGAACGTGCTGCAAAAGTTTGCACAAAGAAGCCACATCTTCTTCCTCAAGGGTTTTCTCATAACCCTGTGGTGAAGAACCATCTGCAAAAAGAAGAAGAAGAAGAAGAAGAAGCAGCTGCAAAAAAAGAAAAAATAAAAAAGAAAAAAAAGAAGAAGAAGAAGCAGCAGCTACAAAAAGAAAAAGAAGAAGAAGAAGAACCAGCTGCAAAAAGAAAAAGAAGAAAAAGAGAGGAGAGTGATGGGCGGCGGCTCTCAGAGTGAAGAGCCCTTTATTAAATACTTTGATGGAATGGTGAATGGGTTGGAAGAGTTAGTTTTATAATTTTTTTGCTGGAATGGGGAATGGGAAGTATTAAATACTTTGATTGTTTCATCCTTACACAAAAGTGGTTGTGTGCTAGTGGTTGGCTTGTGGCTTATTTTGGTGCTGGTCATGGGTTCGAAATTTGTGGTGTGCAAGTTTTTTTTTTTTTGTTGGAAGTGGTGTGCTAGTGGTTTATATATATTTTTAATTATAAAAAATAGATATAACCCCAATTTGTTTATTTAAAAAACTTTCTTCTTCTTTTTCAACACCATATGGAAACTGAAAATACAAAGTTGATCCTCTACATATACATAAATACATATTTGTGTTGTGTATACTTATTACACACAGGGGAATGCATTATGATATTAAATAAATTAAGTATTTCATTAAAACACAACATGTGTTTGTGCATTGATGGTAAGTCTGTGTGTTTCAAATTGAGAAGGTAGGGTTCGAAACCCTTGCCCCATCTCCAATTTCATCTACAAATTTTTCTTTTATAAATACTTTCACCAATTTTTTGAATTAATGACATAATTTTTGTGAATTTTGTCAATGTCTCATTATTTTCTTCTTCTTCTCTCTCATCTCAACCCCAATATCGTACATGGATATATTTCTTCTTCTTCCCTTCACATATGGATATGGATACCTTGATTATGATAGTAATTTGTGTTTCTTGTCTACCTCTATCATAGACTCATAGAGTGGTATGTGATTGTCAATCTACATTAGTCATCCAATTGTTGCGATAGTATTTATAGTAGTTGTCCATTGTAAAGGTGATGTTTGGTGTTTGATTATTTTCACTATCCTTTGATTGTTTGAATTTGTTAATTATACATGTTTGCATATGAATTTTGTTTTTTAACATCAATATTTGTTATGGTGTTTGATTATTTTCAAGTTATCTTTGAATTATTTGCATTTGTTGATTCTACATGTTTGCATATGAATTTTGTTTTTAAAATCAATATTTGTTATGGTGTTTGATTATTTTTGTTATCTTTGGATTGTTTGAATTTATTGATTATTATACATATTTGCATATGAATTTTGTTTTTAAAATTCATGTTTGTTAACTAGAACTGAAAGGGTAACCATTAAATAAATTAATTATGTCTTTATAACACAAGGACCCTTGGTGGAGTGGTGTGGTATGCAGCTGGGCTTGAAGGAAGGAGGTTATGGGTTCGAAACCCATAAATATTTTAAGGAATATGGTTAGTTTTGCTTTCTTTTATGGAACAAGAATGACAACTATTAAATACATTCATTATTTAGATATAAAACAAGTAACCTTGGTAGAACTAGTGGTAAGTGGCTGAGGATTTAAGGAGGGAGGTCATGGGTTCGACACCCATTGCCTTCATTCCCATAAGTATTTTAAGGTATTTATATTATTTATATATAAAAATTAAATTAAAATATAAATATCGGGGCGGGTTCGGGGATGGGGATCTGATTTAACCATGCACGTCATGCCCGAACCCGCACTGCTTAGCGTTAGGGCAGGGGACCCGACGGGGACCCTGCATGAGGATTTCTGCCATCCCTAGATGCTAAAGATAAGAGATCTTTCCATCTTTTTGAAAATATTTTAGGTTTGTTTAGAGTAGGCTGTCTTTCGGGTTTTTCACTAGATTCCTTAAAATAAAATTAAAAATTAAAGAGAAAAAAAAAACTATGGTGCTTCCTAGTTCAGCCTAAGGGCAAATCATATTGCAAATGGGTCATCATTTGGCCCGCAGGCTCATGGGCTGATAGAGGCGCGCCCAACCCAATGACGAAAAGCCCGGCCTGTCAAGTTTTGGGCCACATATAAATAAAGTTCAATACATTGGTAAAGTTTAACAATATCGGGGCAGTTGCTTATCAAAACTAAAAACAGAACAAGAAGACAAAAAAAGCGGGAAAAGAACTCTATTGTTGAACAACATCCAGCAATCTTGCTTCATATACATGATTTATTTTTTCTACTTTATGTCATTTAAGTAGCAAAAAAAAATTGGAATTAACTATTTCCATGTCAATTGTATACATGAAAAAACCTCTCTCTACACTCATTTCGGCCAGCATCAACCAGCAGTGAAATGGAAAAAAAGAAAAAAAAAAAAAAAGGTAATAGAATTACATTGTTTAAATCAGAAGGAAAAATTTGTTCCATGATCAATCAATCAAACCACAGTGGTGATGCCATTGTATCTTGGTCTAGTTCTATCTGGTGAAAGCCCCTCTTCCATGGCCTTCCTCTTGTTACTGTTTGCTGGTACTGGTTGTTGTTGTTGTTGATCTACTACTTGTTGATCCTGCTCCTGTGAAGCCTCTGAGCTTTCAGATGATTCTTCTTGTTTTTCTTCACTTTCTTCCTTTCCTTGGTTTTGATCCTTGGACTTGGTTTTCATGATATGGGGTCTAAGCCTACTCAAGTCTGATAGCCTCACTGGCTTTAAGAAAAATTCTTCAGCCCCTTCTTCCAAGCACCTGTTACCAACCACATCAATTCATCAATTCTTCAATTCCACTTCACAAACCAAAATCCCAGATTCCTACAATATTCTAAATCTCTAAGAGAGAAAATAAAACCAAAAAACATGCAAATCAGGTAAGGTCATATTATTTTTCTCCTCTGTTACCTGTTGATTCTTGAAGGCTCATTCTCAGATGACATGATCACAACTGGTATGTTTCTCAGAGATGAAGATTCCTGCAAAAACAATCAAAATCCCATTAATTTCTTGAACAAACATTTTTCCAAAGTTCATGAATAGATTTGTAATTTTGATGACAAGAGGACCCATGTAAAACAAAGGAAATCTTCTGACATCTACAACCTGATCTAATTGGGTTGAAAATTGGTGGGGAAATATTCCAAGAGAATTTTATTTGATATTCAAAACCAAGTGGTAAAAAGAAGGACCCAAGTGGACAATTGTCAAACTCTAGTGGATAGATGGAAAACTCAATGGGGAAAGATTGAGGAAAAAGCAAGGGAATATAATGATGAAGGAGAAAAGAGACAAAAGAAAAGAAAATAAAGCATACCTTGATTTTCTTGAGCAAATCATATCCTGTCATGCCAGGCATACAATAGTCTGTAATAACAAGATTCACTCCCACTTCCTGCAAAACCACAAGAAAACAAAATCAATTTAGAAACCCAGAAAAGAAAAGTTGTGGGAAATTAGGAAGAAAATAAAAAAGCTCTAGGAATCTCAGACATTAAAGAAGAGACGAATCCATCAATCAATCAATCATAGTACCTGTTGATTGCTTTGGGAAACAGAAGGTGAATCTGGACTGCTTTGGTCATCCTCATACAAACCCAGAAACTCTAGAGCCTTGCTACCAGAATCAACTGTAGTAACTGCAATGAAGAACAGAGGAGCAGAAAAATCACACCACAGCAATAACATAATGAAACAATGAGACCCAAGATTGAAACTTTCATTCAGATTAGCTCCCTTTGTTTTTTCCCCTTTTTTTCTTTTTTTTTCTTTTGTGCTGTTGGGGTAGGGTGGTAAGTAAAAGCAACCAAAGAAATTATAAGAACCTTGATATGAAGAGGTCTTGAGGAGCCTCTCAATCAGTTTTCGATCTATGAGGCTGTCATCAACAGCTAAAACATGAAACTGTGAATCTGCAGCAGCCATCACCATTTCACCAGATGAAGAAGATTCAAGATGAAAGCAAATACCAAAAGGCCAAGAGAAGAACAGATGGCAGTGACTGAGAAGTAGCTAAAATAGCTAAAAGCCTCTGTGAGCTTTTCTTTTTCTTCTTTTGGTGGGTTGGTTTGGTTTTGCTATGGGAGAAGAAGAAGAAGATGAGAAAGAGGGGAGCTTTGTACTGAAATAAGAAGACCCACCAATATCCACATCCCACAAAGCAAGATCCGACCAGATTTCATCCCAAATCTTGCAAATTTTCCAACTTGATTTTTGAATTACAGGGCAAGCAATGCAAAAGAAAAATGAAAGAAAATAATCCCAATGAATATTTTAGTTGATGGGGAGGTGGTGGGTTGTATTTATACAAAAGGCTAAACATAAGAGAGGGCAGGAAGATTTTGTGTGAAAATTAGAAATAGAAAGTCTTTGATGAAAGCAAAAGGGTAAAAGTGGAGAGAGAGAGAGAGAGGGTGGGGGAGGTGGGACCCACCAAAATCCTCCCAAGAGATACAGGTGATGTCAGCAGAGGTGCCTTTTTCCCTGGGTGTGAAATCATGTGGCGCCTCCCATATCTTGAGCAGGTGGGGAAGTGGTGGCAAAAGAGAGGGCAATTTATTTTGATTCCCTTTTAAGATTTGCTTCCCATGCATGATGATGATGCTCGTCTCCTTTCAATACCCATGACCATGCCCATACCCATTCCATTCATGCATCCATACATTAAACATACATGAGCTTGCTAATGCCATTCCTAATAGCCACTTACCCCACCCCAATTCCTATTAAAATTCTCTTTTGGGTTGAACAAACTTATCCGGCGTCTAGAATCCCTCGTCCACGCACGCACATATTGTGTCGTTGAATGAGTTTAATTTTTGAAGTCTGAATAGGTTAAATCAAAATCCTTCAGTACGGTGAACAAATCTTCTGTTTATGACAATGGAGTCATATCGTACAGTGTTTGGCATCAGACCATGTTTGAGGTTCGAAACCCACCCCTGGCATCAGAGTTTGTATTCCCCCATCCTATCGACTGGCCAAAAAAACAAACAAACAAATCTTCCATTTATTCTCTAATTGTAATTAACGCTCATGCATCTGTTTAAATATTTACAAATAAGTCGTTAGTTGTCTCAGTCTTTAGAGAGCATTTTTGCTCAACACTTTAACCTAATGTGTATCTCAACACTTTAACCCAACGTATGTCATCACCATTCTCAACACATGACGTGGCCCATTTAACATAATCATAGTTCAATAAATACAAAGCAAATAGTTAACTATAGTTATGTCAATGGACATGTGTCAAATAGTGAAAATGGTGGTGAAGATACACCTTAGGTTAAAGTGGTGAGAAAAAATATATAAAAAATCTAAAGTATGTCAAAATTACCACAATCTTCGCTTTTTTTTAACTATTTAATGGCCTCTTGTGGTTAATTTGTATTGGCCATTTGTGGCTAATGTCTTTTTTTCTGAATTATGAATGCAATCCCATAATTTCTAAAATTAAAAAAATCAATTTAAGAATCTTTTTTCTAATTTAAGATTGATAACCAACTAACTCTAGTAATAATACTTCTCTTTTAGGAAGAGGGCGTAAATTCAAATATCATCTTCCCTATTCATTAAAAAGAACTCAAAATTGACCAATTGACAAAAGCATTCAATAAGATTCCTTTTAATTTCATCACTAAATTAATAGTTCATTTCAAAATTGTCTTCATATAGCGTGGAATCTCATCCAAATTTGGATTGACCCCTAGAAGTATAACACCAAAGAATTATGTGCATTTCACCTATTTCAAAATATCATTATCATAAGATTTTCACAATCATATGCTATCTTGTAGTATTATTACTATTAATAGGAATAAGATGGACTTAAAAGATCATTAGAAGAAAAAAGAAAACACTTCTGAAAAGACTGAGAATAATATTTTCTTTTCTTTTTCTACAAATACACGAAGATATTGTCACAACAATATTTTTTGTATTATTTTTGAATCGTGTTCGAAATCGTCACTCCAAAATATCTTAAACGCTAAATGGTGTTCTATCCTCTTGATTTTAATTTATAAATTTGCAAAAGAGTTTACCCTTTTTTTTAATGGAATGCATATACACTTTGGTCCAACCATTTTTCTTTTAAAACCGATTGTTGGTCCAACGAAAATTGAAACTGAGTAAAAACCCTAAAAATTGGGCAAAATAAAAAGAAGCTTCTGTTCCAAAAGTGAAACACCACATAGGGCACCATTTAAGAGATAATTTGGTAGCCATTTGAATTTGCTTCTATTTTTTCGTAGAAATAGAAAAAGATTCTCAGACAGACACACTTTATCTTGTTGTACAACCTGTCACACATAATCCACACTTGTTAAACTTGTACAACAGAGGCACTACCATATTGGACGACACAGCCTGCCATTGCCAGACATGATTGTTGATCCCATGCTGCTTAGCTCCACCAACAACCATGGACCCAAAGCCTAACGAAGTTTCCGTTCCTAGTCTTATCTTATCCTATGGTATTACTATTTCACCATATCACCGGCATCATACAGGAAAATCATTTGAATTTTAAGAATATTAAGAAATATTGTGATGCTGCAAAGAATCTTAAGGATTATTTTTTCAAGTAAAATTATATAATTAAAAGATTGAGTTGATGTTTGATATTAAATATAGCAATCCAGGGACATCCAAGTTATTTTCTTTATCTTATAAAGTTGTGTTTGTAGCATTTACAATTACATATTCACAACCATCTTTTCCCCTCACACACCCCTCTTTCTATTTTCAAACCTAAAGGCCATAGATTACATTCGTGATTCATGCATAAACATGGTCACCCACAAGAGACAACACAAATACAAATAATCACATAGGATTTAATGTAAATATGGAAATACAGTAACCATGAAGGGTTAATATAAATACAGAGGAATCCACTAGTAGCATCAAGTGCACAAGGTGTACCTCCACTCATAGCCACACAGGACCAAAGAAATTCTGACATAAAAACTACATGTTTGGAAAACCCAGTTAAAGATCTTTGCGCACAAAACTACAACTACAACTACAACCTTTAAACTCTCACAAATAAAAACTATGAGTAGAGACTAAAAACACGGAACACACACACACACATACTCGTTCAAATCTTACTCAAAAAGCTCCATATTTGGAGTATTAGAACCAAAGTTCTAAGGGCATTTGTGGACATAAAAATCATTGAAATACGAGTGCAAGGGGAGGAAAGAGGAGTGTGAACATCAACTCCCTACATTAACTATCCCATTGTTTTAATTTTACTACCTCAAAGTTTGCCAAATTTCAGCATTTACTACCTAAAGTTCATTCCTTGACATTTTCATAGACATATAAACTATGAGAGAATAATATTTGTTTGTGAGAATTTTCTATGTATTACTCTCCTTGTAGAATGATATATTTATAGTACAATAAATCCTTGTAGGTCAAGGAAAGAAATAATTCCTATTCTATTTACAATAGGAAACCAAGAATTAAAGTAAATCAATCACATTTAATATAGGAATCCGTGTAAGGAAAGTAAACGCGGATCCACAAATCACGCAAACATTAAACATATAAACTATGAATAAGGACATTATCGTTACAATTATAGCATAAAAGAGAAGATCACTAGCATTGAGAAAGGAAGCAAACACCGCACACAAAACCTAACTAAAATCACTTTGCTACATTTTGAATGAAGTGTTTGAAAAGAAAAAAATTTATCGTAATCACATTATCTTGTTTCTTTAATTTCATAAGCGTTGTTAGGGGTGGACACAATTTTAAGTCAACCCGACTGAATCGCCTAACTTGATCATAATGGTTGGGTTGGCCTAAAAATGAGTGAGTCTTCGATTCAAAAAATCATAAACCGCTACATATGGGTTGGGTTATGAGTTGGAACCAAAATTTTTACGTATGCTTATTTTTTAACTAACTCGACCAAACAGCCTAACCCAATCACAAAAAGTTTGGGTTGGGTTGGGTTGGGTTAGGTTGGGTTGGCCTAATAATGAGTGGGTCTTGGGTCCAAGAAATTATAAACCGCTATATATCGGGTTGGGAATAAAACCGACCCAACCCAACCCATACCCACCCCTAAGCGTTGTTGTTTAGCTCTACAACGGATAACTCATATTGACTTAAGTTTAGAATGTTTGGGGCCAACGAGGTATAACTTAGTTAGTTTAGCTCTTCCACCTCCATCTATATAGGCAGAGTTCGAAACCCCTATGCACCAAATAAATATTTGTGTAAACTCCCTTTTCCCAATCGCCTATACTAAAAATAAATAAAAAATTTAGCATGCTTGGGTTAATAAATAAAGAAAATTAAAAATCCTATGTGGAAAAAAACACTTGCAATTTGAGGGTTATATATATATTTGAACATTAAATCCACATAAATAAAGGTGATTTCTAAAAACTACAATCTTCGTGATCAACTCTATTAGAAACGAAGGCACATATAGGCATGAAGTGGTTGTGGCCCCTCTCAAAAGTCCTCCTATGGCTCTTTTAAAGGAAACTTGTAAAACTATAGATTAAAAGTTTTGAAACTCTTTTCTTTTTCGTTGTCATATTGTGTGAATGGCTGACAGGACCCGACCCAAATTTCACTTTGGAATCCGAGCCGGACCCTGTGCATGTCCGACATCTGTTGGGTGTCGGACACACTTGACCATTTTGCTCTTGTTAAACAAATTCAAAGAAATTCAAATTTTAAGGTTTGACTTCTGCCTGAAATTCGGCAGAGTTTCCCCTGTAAAAGGCTCAAATACCAAAAATTACACATGCAATAAAACGCAAAATATACTCCCAAACATCCAGCACGCACAAGGTAAGTTTCACACACCAACATAAGTGAAATGTACAGTCTCAGGCCTTACAAAAAGTTCAGGCAATTCAGAGCTACTAAACTAATTAATTTACAAAGTTTTTCGGGTCACGGACCCTACACGAAGTCACGGGAATCGAAGGCGGTGAAGAGGGCCGGTGGTGGTGCTCAGGTACAATTTATTGCCTGGGAGCGCAAAACATTTGAAAATATGAGTGGACAAAAAGAAAGTTTTAGAAAATAGTATAGCAACATACTAACCCCACTATTAAAAACCTTAGGAAACAGAAAACAATTCTATATTCGTAGAATAAAACAACGCATGCATATTTATATTTATATAATTTCCACCCAACCAGAAATTCTCATTTCATAAAAAGAAATAATATCAAATCAAACTTTCTAAAATCCACCTAGGTGTATCCTCTTTAAATTTCCGTCAATTCCATTATTTCCGTCAATTCCATTTCCTCACTAGACTCGGTGACACCAAGTCAACCGAGCCGCGTCCTCGCAAGACTCAGGAAAACACGGAGTTTACCCGAACCGCATCCTCGCTCCGCACGGTTCGGGAGTCCCCACAGACTCGTGAGGCGTGAAGTCATATGCGTGCAGACTTATACCAAAGATAACTATGTCCGTAGACAGGGTAATAACCAATATCCATATATATATATATATATATATATATATATATATATATATATATATATTCCGTAAGCGGCATACTCTTTCCGAAGGCAACATTTCTAGGGTACCTAGAGTGGTTTTAAAACCGTTTATAAAACACATAATTAAAACATAAACCTTTCCTCGAGCCATTCCAAAATCCATAAACCATATTCAAGAAACTCATTCTAAAATTCAATAATAGGCTCGGAAGTCAAATCATAACGAACATTCAAGAAATTCCATTAAATTCCATTATGCATTTCATAAATAATATTCAAAAATAAATAATTCCATAAAAGTATTAAATAAACCATTTCATGCCAAAATTCATTTATAAAATAAAAGTCCACTCATTGGGCGTCCGAGCTAGCCTGACCCTTCGAGGGTCCTTCCTGCAAATTCTCCGAAGCTTGAGCACCTATTGCAAATTTAAAACAATTTATTAATTAAAAATAGCTCGGGACGATAATTTATTAAAAATCCCGACTCCCGGGCCTAAAAGTGTTCAAACTTGGTGAGAAGTGTTCCTAAGCCCTCTAGGCTTGATTTTATCCGATAGATTAATTTTATAATGCCTGGAAATAATTATTCGATTAAATTCTTAATTGTGTTTGACTCGGTCGTTCGTAGGGTTTTCGACCTCCGATGGATGATCCGTAAGTTCCTATAGGTTTCTAAGATTCCCAATAACATACCCTCCAAGTTTCGTTACGATCCAACGGTTCGAACCTATCGAACCTGAGTTAAACCTAATTAAACCTAACTGGTATAAATCGGTTTTACGCTTAAACGGTTTCCAAAAATTTATCCGAGCATACCCATGCGCTCGGGAGGTTACGGGGACTGTTTTGGCACGGAATTGGATCGCCACCACATGGCCCACGTGCGGCTAGGTTGGGTGGCTTGAGTAGATTTTCCGGCGACGGAAAATCTTGGAATTAACCTACAAACCCTATACCAATCGACTCGGGGTGGTGAAAGGAGGCTATTGGACCGTAAAACGGCCAAGAACCGGCCAAGAACCAGGCCAAATCTCAGAAATCCCGATCAAAACCTTAACTCCTCAAATCTGTCACAAACCTCCAAATCGATCTATTCCAAGTTCAAAAACAGTTAGAACTCGAAGAATAGGCGTAGAAACTTACCTTGGGCAGTCGAATTGGTGGCCGGAATGGAGCAATCGACTGCGAGAAGCTCCGGCTGGTTCTCAAGTTCGCAGAGGGTGCTCGGGGTGTTTATGGCCGGAGATGAGGTCGGGGTGAGTAGAGGGAGGTGAGGGGAAGATTTGGGGGTGAGTAGAGGGAGGTGATGGGAAGATTTGGGGGTGATCGGAGGGGTTGGTTTGGCGGAGTTGTGGTGGCCGCCGTTGGTTCGATCGGCAGGTTGGGGTCGCGAAGAAGACGAAGGGGAGAGGGTTCGGATGAGGGGCAAACACGCGCTGGCCAATTGGCCAGCGTGTTTTTATTTTTTTTCCATGTTTTCCGAAATTACAAAATTGCCACTAGGGTTTTTAGACCTTTATGCATTCGTTCGAGCTCGGAATCGAGTGTTCTGCACGTCCACGAACTCGTTTCGATGAGCCGGACACAACGATGCACCCCGTTTCACCAAATTCTTTTCTGAACATAAAGTCAAATTTAAACCTATTAAATTATTCCAGGGGTAAACTCGTCTTTCTCTTTAATATTTTAATATTTTTATCCTAATTTAGGATCGGGTTGTTACAAGTGCCCCCTATGGAACATTTTTCTGCCTTCTTCCTTCACCACCTCGCCCACTCAACCACCATTTATATATTTAGATTCATACCTTTATATAGATAAACTTTAAATTCTGCATGCAAATCCCTCTATACTAAAACTTTAATTCTAAAGAAGAAAATTTACAAATATTAAAACTTTAAATTTCTTCTTTTAGTTGAAATTAGAACATTAAATATCAATTTTTTTTAATACAAGAAATGTCTATACTACAAGGAGGAGGAGGTTTCTCACACACACACACTACCAATGTGTCATGGGAATTCGACTCTCAGACCACTGGCTTGTAAGTCAAGGTTATTTTCTACTGAGCTAGACTCCGTTGGCTAAATATCATATTTTTATATTCCATCATTTTGAAATTATTTAATACGCTTAAATTTCTTAATTGAAATTCAATTCCTTGTTTCGCAAAGCATTATTAAGAAATTTGGTGAATAAGTTCTTTACTCAGCTCAATAATCAGCATATTAATTTTCTACTATAGTTCAATTTATGGTAAGCTCCCTGAGAGATACCAAACGTGAGACCCTATATAGTCAGTGTCTTGGATGGACAGAAAGTAGACCAAATATTCGCAATAATCTTAGGCCATGATCATTCTAAGAGTACAGTTTGTCCACCAAGGCCTGCTTGCTGCAGGAACCTTGCATGTTCTCATTTCATCCATTTCATCATCACATGACGACCCTACCAACATAATTTTCAGGATAATTGGTTGCGCTCGTCATGGACCAATATATCAATCTTGGGATCCTGTCGCATTGTTGTTGTCTAGTTGTTTGTTTGTTATTACTTATTAGCAGCTCTGCATGATCCAGAGATTATTAAGTTTGTCTCCATAATAGTTGGATCAGTAAAACAAGAGTTAATTAGGAGATTATTGAGATTGATTTACAGAAAAAAAAAAAAAAAGATGCAGTGTCAGAAGATTCATCATTATCTTGATTGCAATATACGAATATGGCCTCCACATGGCTTGTGTTGTCCATATATAGCAAATAAGATACATCTTATATGCATGTTTAATTATCTTTCCTTCCTTTACTTTTTGGTAATTTGGAAACCTTGATTTAAAGCAAATTTAGAATGACTCTTTAATTTAGTAACATTTAGTCCTATATAATTGGAGGAGATTTTGAGTTTAAATTTGATAAGAGTTTATAGTTATTGAATAAAAAAACACGAAGTAAATATCTGAATACATGCAATTACTCACAAACCACAAAATATTGAGCAAATTGAGGTGATAATTGGCTGGCCGGCCGGTAAGGGTTGAACCTAAAATTCTTATGTTTGTTACCCAATTTGTTATTTTTTATATAGTGCATGGTTTCTCAAGATCATGTTTACAAAGATAAATCACAATATTTTTCACTAAAATACAGCAAGAAGGAAAACGTGTGCATAGTAGTGAGTATGCTATTATGAAATGTGAATTGGCTTATAGGAAAGTTAGAGAAGAGAGGAAGCATCTTCGATCACCACATGGGTTGTCACGTAGAATTTGACAGGTAGAAAATACTGATTAGCATTGGCTTTTTTGCATGCATATATAAATATATATATCATGTATATGATATGATATATGGTCCCGTTCTTCCTTGTCTTAGGGCTTTTCTAGTTCATGCCTTCATGGTCCCCCCTTCTTCAATTTGTTTTCTTTTCTCCATGTGTAAAAGTAAGTCCCAAAAAGGTGATCTTGGGTACCACATTATATGGGTAAGTGGGCATTCATATCATCATCCCTTATTATCCTCGATTATTACTTATATAAGTGTTTCAAAATATGAACTCTACTGGCTTCTATACACGCGCTATATAAGAGAAGTTGTTTTCTTAATCATGCGTGACTCGACATAAATGTTTTTAGTTTATGTTGTGCTGGAAGATGATTTTATTTTTAATCACACATCATAAAGAATTTTTTATAAATTTAGTTTTAGTTTATTTTTAGCTTATATGTGGTTGTCTTTTTTTTTCTTTTTTTTTCTTAGGGCCCTAAAGCATTTGGCACTATAATTTAGGGTCTGGCTTAGAGATGAATTTGTGTGCATGACCCTTTTAAGGAGCTCCTCCTCTTTTTTATTTTTTATTCTTTTTTTAAAATAAGTAATAGTAATTATTGATTAAAAAACAAGAATATATACAAAACAATTGTAGTGCCGAATATGGATAATGAGCTCCGACTCAATTTGAAGGAGCCAAGCAATACTCATTTTTCACCTCATACCAAGCCACACCATATCATCCACTATTTTTATCCAATCCCGACTAATTTATATATGGATTAACTACATTTTACTCTCTTCGTGTTTAGGGTCATTATCCAAATGAGCCCCGATATTTCAATTTCATAAATATGAAACCCTACATTTTTAAATCTGACCCAAATTACGCACTTAGTCAACTTCACAATTTGATTTTCTGTTAAATTGGTGACGTGGCGGTAGGATAGTCACTTTTATGCTTATGTATAAAAGAAAACAATAAATAAAATGACAATGGAGTGCGTAATTTGACAACAATTTAATAAAAAATCAAACGATGAAGTTGATGGAGTTCATAATTTGGTAATATTTAAAAACGTTGGATTTCATATTGATGAAATTGAAACCTCGAGGCCCATTTCGATAATAATCTTAACCTATAAGGAGTAAAATGTAGTTAATCCTTTATATATATACATAATACCCAACCCACCTCCCTAATATTCCTAATGTCGTGGATGGGCATGTCTTAACTTGTCACGACATATCATAGAGTTGCACTATTCACAGCTAATTCTTTGAAATTTTTATTTAATCTAAAATTTCTTGTTATTAATGCATTTTCCTAATATTTTATAAAATAATAACATAAGCACATGGACAACATAACTTCAACTATAAGGTAATGGTCCAGACCCAAAAAAATGAAAACCTACTATAAGGTGGCTCACGGTCAGTATCTACAAAAATAAAATCATGGATGTCTGGAACTGGAGATGATGAATTATATAAAAAGCAATGCAAAGTCGTTCTAATTTATTTTTTCAGTTATGAAATTTGGGTAGGAATATTTATTTATTTTTCCACCAAACTACAAATAAATAACTTCACATCACATTGGCCACATGTGGACCTTTAAATGGTATAAGGTTTGTCAACCACTTTTTTATGTTTCTTTTTAGATAAAAGTTCTCAAATGATAAACTCCATATTTTTGATGATTTAAATAAACCAAATAATTAGTATTTGACTTTTACTGAAATTAATATGAATTAAGTGTTAGGTCAATGTCAACAAATTGACGTGCTCAAAAAATTGTTACATGTGACAAGATATGGTGGCCGTTAGTCTTTTTTTAGTCTATTCATGAATCAATGGAAATGTGACAATAAGATGTGTCACTTGAAAAAAGTTGAACCAAAACCTACCTGTTAAAATTAATTAAGCCTTAAATTAGCCACCCACTTGCCAATTAAACAAAGCCACACTTATATGCTTTAATAATTTTTTTGTTAGGACCACTCTTGTTGGGTGTGACGATAATATACACTACACTAACGCTTAACTCGAACACAAGACCTTTTCTCGAGGAACAATTCTTCTAAACCACTACATTAATAGTGAATCCATTATGCTTCAATATTTCGTATAATATTGAAATAATACAGAAGATATGGTTAGAGAGCAGGTGCATCCAATCATGATTTAGATGTATAATTAAAGAGAGTTATCGGCAAATACAGTGAACCCACAACCAAAACCAAGGCTGTATATAGTTTTAAGAGATACAGTTGTACTCTAAGATCTTGAAAAGATAAACAAATAATTAAAAGATTGGGATCAAGTTGTTTAACAAGGGCATTAGTTAGGTCTTAGGTGGAAGATCAATTATATTAAGTGCAAATAAATCATGCACACCAAAAGTGACATAAAAAAACTACCAGAAAAAGCCTAACGATATGCCAAAGTTGGAAAATAAGTGCAAAGAAAAAGGCTAAAGGAAGGGTTTTGAAAGTCGTCTCTGTTATCAGAAATAGTTCTACACTGCTTTCTATAACACAAGGTTTAGATGTTCACCTTGTTCTTGATTCTATAGCCAGACAAATTTAAACCCTTTTATTAATTTTAAAAAAGGTATTTCATGTGATGTCACACAGTACATTTCTAATTGGATTAGAAAGAAGATCTTGCATGAAATTTCAACTTTAAAATTCAGTGTGCGATTGAGGACAATCTATATGTACGTATATTGGTTGCAACAAAACTATAACTCAAAGTGAAGACTGGTTACAAAATATGGCCTCATATATCACTTAAGATTAAGAGTATTTATTGTTGCACTTGAGATCTTATATTTTATTATCCCATTTTCCAATTTTTCTTGTAAAAAAAAGTAGCATGACAAATATTACTTTTTCACAAATACATTTTTTTTAGTACAAGCGATAGTTTAAATTATAGGAGAGGTGGATTTCTCTAATACACACACAACTATGATGCCATGGGGATTCGAACCTGGGACCTATAGTCTACAAGTGTACTACTCCGTTTACGTTAATTTACTCTAATGTATGGGGACCATCACCTATCATTGCTCCTTCTGGCGTTCTATGGTTTGTCACATTCGTCGATGATTGTACACGGATGACGTGACTTTATTTGATGAAGAATAAAAACAAAGTGTTTTCACGGTTGCAGTTCTTCCATAAACAGATTAAAACTCAATTCAATGCTCAAATACATATTCTTCGCTCCGACAATGGTGGAGAATTTGTCAATCATGACTTTTCAGACTTACTCCCAAAAGTAAGGAATTATCCATGAGACGACATGTCCTCAGCACCACAATAAAATGGTGTTGCTAAACGGAAGAATTTACATCTTCTTGAAACAGCCTGAGTACTTCTGATTGGTGCTCATGTTCCTTGCCATCACTGGATTGATGCTATCATCCCCGCAGTTCACCTGATCAAACACATGCCTTCTAGTGTCTTGACCTTTACAACTCCCTTACAAGTGCTCGCTCAACACGGGCCCCTGCCCGCTATTTTGGTGCTCACACCCTGAATCTTTGGATGTGTGGCCCTTGTTCATCTCCACAAAATCAGAGCAGCAAACTTGATCCATGTACGCTTCGTTGTGTTTTTGTTAGATATGTCACTCATCAGAAAGGCTACAGATGCTATCACCCTAATACCCGAAGTACTTATGTCATTTTGGATGTGACCTTTTTGAAATATGAGATGTTCTTTCATAACCCGACATCCATCTCTACGCTTCAGGGCAAGATATAGAGTGAAGAGCAGAATTTGAGCAATCTAGAAGACGGAGGAATTCGTTTCTGCCCAGAAACAATCCATCGTCCCAACTCGACGATCCATCGCTTCAAAGTCTGGAGCACGAGGCTCGTCTTGGCCAAAAAACAATCGATCATCCAGACACTAACTATAGATCGCTTCGGAGTCCTAAAGACAATACTCCTCTCGGCTAGAAAACGATTAATCGTCCAAACCCTGTTGATCAATTGTTTTCCACCAGTGAAGATATTTCAGATTTGGGTCCCACTCCTGAATATGATCCAGAACCGCCAATTGAAGACCCCCATCTCATCCAATAGTACTTACTGACGAATTGCCTAAGAATATCCCCGAGGTAAATGCTCCTACTACACCTACAAATTTGGTTGATAATTATATTGGATATAAATTACCTTTTAGGTGAAACTGTGGAAAGCCACTAAATTGGTATTCCCCAAAGATTGGCAAAACATCAAAGTATCTAATTGCCAACCATTTATCCACTCAAAAACTACTTGAACCACACTAGGCTTTTGTGCATCAGTTTTCTGCTATCCATATCCCAACCAAGATAACTGAGGCATTGAAAGACCCTAATTGGATTCAAGCTATAAGGGAATAGATGAAGGCTCTTGAAAAGAATTAGACTTGGACACTGGAACCTATACCACAAGGAAAAAGATCGTTGAACATAATGTTGATGGATCTATTGAATGATACAACGCAAGGCTTGTGGCAAAGGGGTACACACAAACCTATAGTATAGACTATGAAGAGACCTTTACTCCAGTAGCTAAGTTAAACACCGTTAGAGTCTTACTGTCTCTTGCAGCTAGTTTAGATTGGCCATTTGATGTAAAAAAAAATATTTTCTTGCATGGAGAACTCACAAAGGAGATATACATGGACATTCCACCTGAATATGCCACTTCTACTTATAAGGCTAGATTGCAAACCTGTAGACACTCCTATTGTTCAGAATCATCACATTGGAGAATACTCAGATTAAGTTCCAACTAACAAAGAAAGATACCAAAGGTTAGTGGGAAGATTGATCTATTTGTCATCAACTCGACCAGATATTGCTTATGTGGTGAGCGTAGTCAGTCAATTATGCATTCTGCACCTAGAAAATGACTTGTGTTCTCAAAACATGGTCATTTGAATATTGATGGTTATAGAGATGCAAATTGGGCAGGTAGTGTAACAGATAGAAGATCCACATATGGTTACTTCACATTCGTGGGAGGTAATTTGGTGACATGGAGTAGCAAGAAACGTAAGATAGTAGCTCTATCTAGTGCAGAAGTTGAGTTCAGAGGTATGACTAAAGGAATTTGTGAGCTCCTTTGTGAGGTTAAGGAAGTTACTTACTGAACTTGGGTATGAACCTACATCCATAATGAATATCTTTTGTGACAACAAGGCTGCAATAGCTATTGCACGTAACCCAATTCAACAAGATCGCACCAAACATGTTGAGGTGGATCAACACTTCATCAAACAGAATTTTGAGGCTAAAGTGATTCAGTTCCCTTTCGTGAAGTCCGAGGATCAATTGGCAAATATTTTGATAAAGGCAATTTCCAATAGAGATTTTCACAATTCAATGGACCAGTTGGACATTGGCGACATTTATGCACCAACATGATGGGGAGTGTTGGCATGACTTGTGACTTTCTTTGCACACCAATGATTCCCATATTAATTGTAATTGATTTCCCTTTTATTTCTGATTTCCTACCGTAAATAGAATCAGGAGTTATTAATTTCCTTGGCTTTCAAGGTTTTATTGTACTATAAATATGATGTCCTACAAGGAGAAAAATACACAAAAAATTCACACAAACAAATATTCTCTCATAATTTCTCATATTTTAGCAATGCCCATTTCCACTTAGACCTTTGGTCTGCAAGCCACAACTGCATTTCAAAATAAAGGAAATATGTCCTCATATCAAGAACAAGTCAAATTCGTGTGGAATGAGGAAGGGCGGTATTTAATTCAGTCATCCATATATATAGTTCACCGAGTTCAATTCAAACATCTTGATATATGAATATGATTTACTTTACTATCCAAAGTTTTTCGAGTTTTCAGTATTTACTATCTAGGGTTTTTGCTTTTTTATTGCATTTTCTACCTTCCTACCCCTTTCATATCTCTAATATGTTCTCCGTTTTTTATTTATTTATCAAAGATAAACTTTAATAATACAATCAAATACATCAACATGACATATGAAGTATTAATCCCAAAAGGGCAACAAATTAACATGTTAAAAACAAAACTAAGTGGACAAAAGCCGTACTAAAACTATTAGCCCACATCACCACAAATAATCATAAGCCCGAATAAAGTCCACATACCCAACATAACCGAAATCCTAAATCATACTATTCGTTAATTCATGACATGGCAATGAATGAGTCACAAGAACTCACTCATATTATACCACGTGAACTGACAAAATAAAAAATAAAAGAATTAATCCCCCCTCCAACAAATCAGTACATGAAGAACTAAAAGTGATTTAGCTTTGATACGTAAGTTTTGAATATTTATGTATTTTTCACATTAGTATTTACAGTTCCCCCCTCTCCAATTTTACAACTGTAGCTCCACTGTTGTTCTTCCGTCACCCCTTTTCTCCACCAACAAATAAGTAAGAACTAATAATTATTTAGCTTTGATACGTAAGTTTTGAATATTTATGAAAAATAAATAAATAAAGTCCATGTATTCAACATAACCGAAATCCTAAAGCATACTCTCCGTTAATTCATGACATGGCAATGAATGGATCACTAGAACTCACTCATATTATATCACGTGAACTGACAAAAGAATTAATCCCCCTCCAACAAATCAGTACATGAAGAACTAAAAATGATTTAGCTTTGATACGAAAGTTTTGAATATTTATGTATTTTTCACACTAGTAACCCCTCCCCTTTACCCACCCACCCTCCACCACCCCTCTCTGCACTTCATCCCAAACCCTACACAAGGGTTTGGCTGCTGAAATCCTCTCCAACAAATCACTTAATCAGCCTCTTAATTAAAATGTATTTTTGTAATTTGTAATGATTTTTCACTTCCAATTTAGACACTTCAAATGTATTTTGTAATTTTTATACGCTCACAGTGATATTGGAAGTTCTGAAAGCTAAACATGAGGGCCAAAATCGTACGTTATCCAAAAAGTCATGCTTAGCATGCTAGCAAAATAAATTGAACAAAATGAAAGCATCTTTGGTACCAATAATTTCCTCTTCTCAGTAATAATGTAACACTTGGACATTTGTCCACTCAACAGCTGCTGCTTAAAACTAATTAAATAGTCAACGCACTGATATCATGATGTTATCTGTTAATTAAGCATAGTTTTATACTAGAACTGTTTGTTTATTGTTTTTTGGTTTTCATGTTCATGGAACGATATATTGCACTAGAACCCAACTGCAATTCCAAGAGATACTTTGTGTTTAAACAGATCCTTTGGGAATATAGAATTCAGGTAAAAGGCTATACACATATAATATGTTCTTAACAACCTAAGAACCCTAGTTGCTACATTTGTAACACGATAATTATAGAAAGTTACACAATCCCACTTGCCAACATGGGAAAATTGCCCAAACAATGAACACATATGTTTTGGTACCAAAAGGTTAGAAAGTGCCTGTTTTCGGGTTCAAGCGATATTGTGGGAAGGGAGATTCAAACACATGACCTCGAATGAAGGGACAACTACTCTTAACCACTGGAGCTACAAGCCCCTTACATGGAGTCATGAATTATGTGTTGTGTTGTTTGTTTATTTTTATTTTTAGGAGCATGGAATATTTGGTGATTCTAAATATCTTCACCAACATGGAATATATGATTTGTAAAGGATCAAATATTATTTTCAAAGGCAACTCATTACCATACCCATTGTCCACTGACATGCATATACCAATACAAAAGTGAAGAACTAATACCATAATTAACTTGCACTTGCAAATCTGAAATTTGCTGTTGTTATGGCTGATTTTAATGGGAAGAAAAATGGTCCCAAATCTCTTATTTCAAAAAGAAAGATTTGCTCTTCAAAACCAAGGATCCTTTGGCATATTTGAAGTTTTCAAATTCAATGATTCTTGCCGGGTGTAGTGGGTCAGTCAGACTCAGGCCTGCTTTTTATAAAGAAGAATGCAATGGCAGTCAATGCAGAAGAAAGGGCTTGTGGTTTGTGGGGTAAATTGCCCCATTCCCCATCCAAACAAACACACTTTAATTATTATTTACCATTTACCAAATGAAAATGACCTCTCCAACTTACCAAGGCTGGCTGGTATGAGATGACTCACACAATTTTACCCGGTTTAACTAGTTTTGCAGTAACATTTTTGCTCTTCTTGTAAGGATGATAAGTTAATAACTCACCAAAATAGTAGATGTGAGGCTATATTTTTCTAAGCATAATGTTCATTATGGGCAATGACAATTCAACTATATAAATGCATATACTATTAAATTGATGAAATAAGACTTTATAATCATAATTTGTCATGGGTGTTAGGATGAAGTGTTTTATCATTAAAGTTATAAACTGGCATAAATCAGACCAATGAGGGCAGCTCCGTGTACCCAAGTTTGAATCTACCTTTCTATAAATTAAATTAGTTTAGAGTAGATTATCGCTTGTATAAAAATAAAATAAAAAATTATAAACTCGAATAAGAATTTGCATCATTAAATGTAACTATAACGATCTATATATGTTACACGTTTCTAATAAATTTGGTGAGAAAGAAGTGTATATCTAACGGAAGTTTTGTTAGATGAGATTATGTATTAGGTAGGCGTACAGCAATAATTTTTGCTATACAAGAATCTTGTCTCATACATTTGTTACAAAATCTTGGTGCCAGCCTATGGTTGTTGGGTATCATGATTGAACTTTGAACTTTAATAATGCCTAAGTTTTGGAATTTACAGATCACTTATGAAGTTTGTGGAAGGCATCCTAATACATGCAATGTGGAATAATAAGTATTAAATTCTTAAATTTTTTTAGTTATTTTTTTTGGGTCAGATAGTTTTATTTAGTTTTACTTTTATTTTTAAAGCTTGGAGATACACAAGGGCAAGAAACAATGGCAGGGATAAGCAAGCAAGGGCCATAAAACATGATTGACCAAATTAAAAGTACAAGATATTGGGGCCCTTACTTAATTGGTCTCTCTTGGGCAAGGATTTCCTATTAAACTTGGGCTTAGGCTAGCATTTCTTTATTGGGCTAACCAACTATTTGTTCAGAGTTTTTGTCTGACCCAAAAAAAAAAGCCTCAAAAATTTATTAGTCTAATTAAGTGCTATAATCATTGAACTTGATAAAAGAAAAACAAATAAGAAAACAAATATTCAATAACAGTTTTAATTACATGTTTAATTCTATAAAGAGAGCAATCAAACTTTAGATTAGGTGCTTTGCTTCGTTTCTCTTGATTAATATTTAATACTAACTTCAAGATGCTTTAAGAAATGGAAAAAGCTCTAATTTTGTTAATCTAATAAGTTTGCAACAAACAATAGTAGATTTCATTAAAAGCTTCTGAATTTGTTATTGTTGCTTCCTTGATTGTCAAGAGTCTAGAGACACAATAATTATAGGTTTGAGTCTTCAAAAGAAAGTATCATTTGTTCAAGTATAGCTAGATGTGTCAAAAGGATAGGGCCGGCCCGAACACGGCCCGCTTAAGTAAGGCTCAAGACGGCACGACCTATATTTTTGGGCCTTATCGAACGAGGTAATTAGATCCAATGGCTCGTTGTGGGCCGCGTCAACCAATCCAATGAGCCGGTCCGTTTAAAGCCCATTTATTAAATTATACTTATTTTAGAGAAAAATAATACATAGTATTATTGCATTTATATATTAAATTCAAATCTCTCTCTCTCTCTCTCTCTATATATATATATATGTATTAAAATTTAATGTTTTCTTTATATATAAAATAATGATTTTGTTTTTCAAGTTTCAATTTTTAAAACCCAAACAATACTCTAGCCATTTTCTATTTATGTACTTTAAATAAAGTTATTGACCTCTTTTTTTTAAGAAATAATAAATGTGATTAGTATATACATTGACAAGACCCGATCCAAATTCCACTTTGGAATCCATGTCGAACTCCGTGCGTGTCTAACACTTGGCAGGTGCCGGGCATGAATGACCAAAATACTCTTTTTGCCCTAATCCCCAAAATGAACCATCCAACAATCCAACCGATGCCGGGCCCATTTACTATTTTACTCTCTTTCCCACATTCATAAAGAAAAAGGGTTAATGACAGACCCGACCAGTTCCACCCCGGAACCCGAGCCGGACCACGTTGATGGGCCCAACACCAACCCATGTCGGGCCCACATACTAAACAATTACCCTCTTCCCGAAACAAAAGTGAAAGGGGCCAAGACTTCTGCCGAAAAACGGGCGTAGTCTCCCCTAAAACAGGGACTAACCCAAAACTTCAACCGTCAAACAAACAACAGATAAACAACCCAAGCGCCAAAGATGCATACAACATATACATCACAGGCCTCCGACCAAACTAATTCAACCCTAGAGGTGATACAGAGCAACTAAGAGTACGAATTCAACAAATGAAAAGAAATAACAGATTACAAAGTTTAGGGTTCAAGGATGACAATCCTACCCTTCCAACGAAGCTTCGAGAAGAGGAGCGCACACCGAACGGTAACGAAGCGACGACTACGGTCTAGGGGCGCAAAGCGAGAAAGAGTGTGAGTGGACAAAAATAAGGTTTTACATACTTAAAACAAAGTATTAACCCCACCATTTAAAACCATGCCAAACATGCATATGAAACCCTTTAAACATTTGGTTGATTTGAAAACCGTACTATCTCAAAGTACGAGAAAACATTTCCAGCTTAAAACCCCTTTTTTCTCGAACAAAACACCCTTTTTCTTTTCCCGAGGCATAACCTCCCAAAACCAAACCCTCACAAGTTTATAAAACATAAACAAAAGGATTTATTAACGTAAAAGCATAAAGATGGAATAAAATTCACATAAGGTAAAACAAACTTTAAAATGCCGAACAACTCGCTTAAAACAAGCAAATCAAACTTGACAACACTATAGAACTCAAATGCAGTTCAAATCATATATATAGATATATATATATATATATATATAAAACAGGATTTACAATCCAACAAGTAAAACCTATTAAGTACTGAAATCTAATCAAATACTACAACCAAAACAGTAAACAGCTTCCCAAACATCCCCACTCTCACAATCACGTGCTCACAAGCACGACAAGCAAGGAAGAATCCTCACTAAAAGAAATATGAATACGAATGTACTAACACACGCGTATAGGTATAGTATAATCAACACCAACACAAGTACCAGGGAAAACAATCCAACAGGATCATTTGATCGACACCGCATGACCTCATCGAGACACCGGGCCTGTGGTTGAGCCGTCCAAAGTGGGACTAAACTCACAGGACCATATGGTAAAACTTACCAAACATAACTCACGAAAGAAATCTGTCTTACGCGCTGCCAGACTACCCAATCAAGGGTCTACAGCTACACCCGGTTAAGGCATGCACCGACTCGAACCATACCAAATCCAGGTAACCATTTCGCATCAATCGCCATGCGATCATCAAGATCGTAACAGGGGAGGTACAATACAAGGTGCTAACAAGACTCAAATCAATCGCCACGCGATAACAGTATATATATATACACACAATGTACCCAACCCCAAAACAACGGACACCAGGACATATACAAGTCCAACAGTCCACTAACCCCTATAAATACTCAAAGTCAGGACATCACTGTCCAAAACATATATTTCAATACTCAAAATAATCGCAAGGGTCAAACGACCGCATAACAGATTGAATCAAATCAAACATCCTATTCATTGAAAAACCATATTTAAATCTCATTCAATGCTCAATCCAAGCATACAAAATCATATTAAAATCTCCAGTCTCTAAGACGTCAAATCAAAGGTATAAACATATATATATAACCAAAGTATTGATAACCCCTTTTCTTAAAGTAGATATATATATATATATATGTATATATATACATAACCAAAGTATAGGTAATCCTTTTCTTAAAGTAGATATGCATTTATATATATATAACCAAAGTACATATATATATATATAACCCTTTCCCAATAATCCAAAGTATTTACTCAATTAGCTATATATATATATATATAAATACATATATATATATAATCAAAGTATACGTAATATTATTCATAAGGTTTTAACACCAAAATCGAGTATGAAGTCAAACGGACTATACTAACGTCCATATATCCAATTATATAATTAAAATGTAATATAACGGTTCCAAGCTTAATATAGCTCATTTGTATAATTTAAAATCCGATATGAAAATCACCGGCGTTCACCACGTCCCGTTCAATACCCAAAGGTATAAATACTATAAAATATAACAACAGGGCCCCACATAAAACCCGCAACCCAAATCAAGATTAAACTCAAATGCAAACCTTTTTAAATATAATTAAACCAAAGTCAAACCAAGACTTAACATTCAAGATTTAAAACTATTATTAAATCTCATTTCATGCATTTCATGCAATTCAACCAATTCATGCTCATTTGAAAACAAAGTCCACTCACCGTTGGTCCTATCTTTGCACAACCTCAAAGGGTCCCACTCACAAAGTACGCAGAGTCAAGGTACCTAAAGCGTTAAAGACGAGGATTGGATTAGTACCGTGAACCGTGCGAGAACCGTAAACTTAAACCCTAACAAAACCCAACTTAACACGCACGTACTTCCTACGAAGGATTCCAAGGTCAAACTACCTCTTATAACCGGTGGGATCGCCCCGGAAGACTCACGGTCACCGGGCGATCAAACACCCCGTTTCGGTCAACTCCGGCCCGTGGAGCCCAAGACCTCCAAAAGGATCAGGACATTCCTAGAAGTCCAACAAAGTCAACTACATGACAAACATACCTCAAACACTCGGTCACCCTGGTCAAACTTGGTCAAACCGACCGAATAGGTCAAACCGGCCCGTGAGTCCTATGACATGCAAACTTAGATCCAAAAGTTTCTAGAGGTCCAACACGACCTAAACAACGTGTCCTCAAATTTTGGTCTCGATCGAACGGTCGGATTGCTCACGATCACACGATCGGACGATTACACGCTTAATTCTAACTTCAAGCCATCGATCCGAGTATCCGGACTCGAATCACGATCCGTCAAATCCTACACGATCCTAGAAATACGAGGATCAACATATCCAAAAATGGACGCGATCCAACCGTTCAATCCTATCGAACCCGAGAATCGCGCAATAGGCGAGATTCGCTCGATGGCCAAACGATCTCCGAATTGAGATCCGTCAACTCCCACGCGCTCACAGCAATATGAGGATCGCAAAGGACCCAAGAATCGCCACCACACGCGCCACCACGCGCCACACACGCGCCACCGTGGGTGGCGGTACCTTGAGCAAATCCGGTGATCGGGTTTTCTTCTCTACAACAACCAAGGCCTATACTAAAACGATCCTGGGCTCGTGGGGAGTCCAGAATCGCTCACACCCAGCCTAGAACCGGCTGGTATCCGGCTGGAAAATCGAATTGCAATTCGGCCGGTTTCTAGGTTTTCGCATCCGATCCAAAACCTTCAAATTGATCGACACCGCTTATACAGAAGCTAGAGGAGGAGGAGGAGGAGAGTTGTTTTCATACCTGGATCGCAGAGATTGGTGGTTCGAAACCACCGTATGGCCGGTGAAGTTTTGACAGAAACCGGGTGGTTTTCTGCATTTTCCCGCGAAGGACGACGACGGTAGCGTCGAGCTGGCCGGGTTGGAGCGCAAGACAAGTGCGGTCCTTTTGGGACCTTGCCGCCCGCATGGCGGCCGGTGGCGTCGGTGGTGGCTCAAAGAGCCACCGGCTATTTCAGAACCACAAAGGGAGGGGGAGCCGAAGGGTCACACGCAGGGGGAAGAGAGAGAAGGAGAGATTTTCTGATTTTTTTCTCATTTTTTGATTGGCCCAAGTGTTTTTATTAAATTTTGAAATTACCAAAATATCCCTTTTAATCGTTACAACTCCAAATCGAACGTTCCGCACGTCCACGAACTTGTTTCGACGTGCCGGACGCAATGACGCAACTCGTTTCGCCAAATTCCGTCCCGAAAATAACGTGGACTAAAATGCCCCTTTAATTATTTAATTCCAAATAAATTTCCAATAATTCTTATTTAATTCATAATTAATTCCTTAATTAATTAACCCCATTTATTTTATTCATTTTCTTTTAATTTTGGGTCAGGGTCGTCACAGTTAAGACTCCTACCCAAATTTCGGCAGAGTTTCCCTTGAAAAATGGACATTTCCCAATAAATTTCCACCTGCAAAAACGCAGTTATAACTCCCAATCGTTCAGCATGCACAATCTAATATCCACATATCAATTTATCCAAATTACAATAACTTCAGGCCCCTGTATACAACATAAATAAGTTATCAATTCCAATATGACCTGACTGAGCAAATATCCGTAACTTAACTTTGTGGCTGCACCTAGGAACTCTAGGTTGCCTACGTACCCTTACTAAGGGTTCAAGCCACACATTGTTCTTTTTCAAGAAAACTAAGTTCAAACCATAAAGTACATAAATTAGTATTCCCACACATTTTCTAATATTAAACTCTTCCAACTATAATCAATCAGCTAGAACCCAACCAAAACATATTGGTTTCAAAACAATCTACAATCCATCACCTATATATATATAATTATTACCAATAAGTAGAAAATTAGAAAATTAGTAAAACAACATTGTCCACGCGAAAACCTTTTATATCCATATCAATGGGTTATATAAAATATGTCTCTGATCCACACAAATACAAACGAACTCATGATTTAAGAAAACAATTATGAATAGTATAAAATCCTTGACTTTGAAAACTCTCAATCTTTTGCCTCATAAATCTAAAAGTATGTATTAAAGCCTTCACCAATAAGTATCCAAGATAAAATCGTTAATTTCCATTTAAAACATCTCAAATCTCAAAATACTCTCCACCTAGGCGTACCCTGATCATAATCTGTCAATTCCAAAGTATACCGTAAATTCCACCTAGCAGAACTCAGGGAGATACACTTAGCCTGAGAACGCCATAAACTGTCAATTCCAAGTACCATACATGTTACATCCTCACAGAACTCGGGGGACACGAGGTCAGCCCGAGACACGTTCCTCGCATAACTTAGAGGACACGTGGTTGGCCTGAGACGTGTATCCTCGCAAAATCGGGTGATCAGCCTGAAACGTGCATCCTCACAGAACTCGGGGGACACGAAGTCAGCCCGAGATGCGCAATCCGTCAATTCCCCTTGCACCACACGGTTCAGGCGTCCCTGAGACTCGTGGGGCGTTGTCATGCTTGAGCAAACTATTCCGAAGGCAACTGAGGGGTACTCCTGTGGTGGGTTTGAAAACCTTCCATGAATATTCAGAAAACTAATATTCATAATTCATCGATTCCAAGCCATAGAGCATATATTTAAACATAAACATGAAATCAAACATTTAAATAAATCTTTACATAAGCCCAAAGCCAGCTATCAAGCCGTTTCCAACTCACGTACGTTTTCAAGTCTTCCTAACCATTTAATACACACTTGAATTCCTTCCAAGCTAGAACTAAATAATAATAAAATAAAAATACTTCCTACTCGGAAATACAAGCGATACCCAAATCATTCATACACACTAGATAACATCGTTACATAAAGATAAGACCATTTACGCAACAACTAACCACTAACCAATGCTAGACATCTCATCATGATCTAACGGTCTATAACCACAAGTTAAACCCATCCTAGACATGTAAATGCGTGATCTAACGGTCGGTTTGATCCTAATCGCGGAATTTGACCAATTGGTCGGTTTGATCCTATCCAAACATTCCTATAAGTACAACGAGGTCTAATTAAATAGTTTCAAGAGTTTGGTCTCGATCGAGCGGTTGGATTAACTCCAATCGCACGATCGGACGTCGACTAATTCTCCTAACCTTAAAATCATTGATTCGGAGTATCCGGGACTCTGATTCTCGATCCACAAGTTCCTACACAATCCTAGAGGTATGAGGATTGACATATTTGAAAATGGGACCAATCGAACTGTCCGAACCTATCGAACCAGGGTATCGCCTAATAGGCGCAATATCCGTTCGATAGTCAAAAGGCAACCTATCGCTAATCCGAGCATACTGTCGCACTCAGGACGACATGAGGAGTATATTGGAACACAAGGGGCATTCACAAGGTGACCCACAAGCCGCCACAGGCTCGTGGGTATCTTGAGCATTTTTCGGCGAGAGGAAAATCTCCAAACCTATCACGACCCGACTCTCCTAGCACTATATTGTCTCGCTTTAGGCCCCGCCCTCATGGTTTTGTTCCCGAGAACTCACGAGCAACTTCCCAGTGGGTCACCCATCTTGGAATTGTTCTAGCTCCAACTCGCTTAACTTCGGAGTTCCAAGGAATCCGGCCGTTGAGCTCCCAAAAGGCATCGTGCTAGGAAGAGAAGTGCCCACACATATAAGGCACTTCACCTTCCCCGAGCGATGTGGGATTGCTCACCGTTCTTGCTTCCCCAAGCTCACAGGTCTTACAATCCATCCCCTTGGGGCCGAGCGTCCTCGCTGGCACACTTCTCGGTCGGGGTCCACTCGATACCATTATGTCACGACCCGACTCTCCTAGCACAATATTGTCCGCTTTGGGTCCCGCCCTCACGGTTTTGTTTACGGGAACTCACGAGCAACTTCCTAGTGGGTCACCCATCCCGAGATTACTCTAGCCCCAACTCGCTTAATTTCGGAGTTCCATGGAATCCCAAGCCGGTGAGCTCCCAAAATGCCTCGTGCTAGGAAGAGAAGTGCCCACACATATAAGGCACTTCACCTTTCCCTCCCAAGCGATGTGAGATTGCTCACCGTTCTTGCTTCCCCAAGTTCACTGGTCTTACAAAACCGCCGGTCAGGTCAAGTCCTATACTAAAACATCAAGCACAACTAAAGGAGTGTTTTTCATAACTGCGCCGACCTCCAATTTGGCCATAAAATTAACAAATAGTCTCCACTTTTCTAGGTTTTTGATCGAACTCTCAAACGTGAAAATTGATCCAAACCACTTGCACAAACAACTAAAGCTCATTAAGAGGATGAAAAACCATACCTTGATCGAAAGATTTGGTGGCCGGAATCGCCCAGAACGGAGTCGAAAAATTCAGAACATTCTCGGCCTTTCCGAGCTCCCAGCACCTCCATGAGTGGTGGTCGTGGCTAGGCTTCCGTCCAGTCGTGTTCGCCGCACAGTCATTTTGCAACAAGTCTCAACCTTGGGGGTGGCCGGACGACGAGAATCGCTGTATGCCGTGGTAACTCAGCGAGGAGAGAGAGAGAGAGAGAGAGAGAGAGAGAGAGAGAGAGAGAGAGAGAGAGAGAGAGAGAGAGAGAGAGAGAGCCGAGGGGAGGGTCCACGCGCGCCACTGGGGTCAAACCGGGTTTTTGTATTTTTATCAAATTTTGAAATTCTCAATATACCCTTTTAGTTTTCAAACATTTTCTCTTTCGTTACAACTCGGAATTGAGCGTGCCGCCTGTCTACAGAATCGTATCGAAGAGCTATACGCAATGGTGCAGCTCAATTCCCCAAATTCCTTCCCGAACAAAAAGTCAACTCTAAACCACTGAGAAACCCTAAGGGTCAAATTGCCATTTACTTTAATAATTTAAGAATTAATTAAATCTTTGGGAGCGGGATATTACATACATAATTATAAAAACGATTTAAATGAAGTTGTAAAAAATGTTACCAAAAAAAAGCACTACATAAGTAAAATTTGGAGCGGGCTCATATTGGCTTGTTTAGTGGCCCGGCAAGAGCACGCCCGAACCTATATGGGCTCGGTTCATGGGCTCGTGATGGAATTGATGATTTTCCTAAATGAGCGGGCCCGACACGGCCTGTTTATTAAATAGGCAGACTCTAAACGGGCTGGGCCAACCTGACACGGCTCGTTTGAAACCTCTAAGTATAGCTCACAAATCAACTTTTGCATTTCAATTAGGGCCTATTTGGTTTTATGGATTTTCAATGGGTGGTTTTGCCAAATCATATTGTTTGTGTCCACTTTAAGTAAGTGGACTTGTATTTGGACTAAATTCACTTAGAATTTGACGAGTTAAAATTTTACGGATTTAGCTAACGAGGTTTAGCCCCATGGAAAAATGGCATTGATTTGTACAGCAAAAGTTCGAGTGCATGTGTGAGAAACATCATCCCCTTTGAGTGCTTGTATTTAAAAACAAAAATTACATATTTAAAATATAAATATTAAAAATTATATTTTCTAATGATTGACCTTATGTTAATATATTTTGATTAAAAAAATAAATATAATTCTTATCTTCCACATTATTAAAGTTTTTATTGACTTAAAAAAAGCGTTGAATTTTTTTAATTATATTTGCAATTAATTTGTTTTCTTTTGATTTTCCACGTGGCACCACATAAGTGAGTCCACATGGACTCATTCATTGCCACGTCACAAGTTAACTATGGGAACACATATTTTGGACAACCAATAGATGGGTGACAAGTGGAAAAAGAATATTTCTTAGGTCAACTAATTACCATAATTAAATCCTATTTAATTAGGGAATTATATTCGATTTAATATAAAAATATTTCCCCAAATCAATGATGAGATTTCCACCAAATCTCCTTGATTATTCCTATAACCTATTTTTGGGTAAGAATAATCCTAATTAAATAAGGATTATTCTTCAAACCCTAGCAAGGAAGGAGGCTATAAATAGATCGCATCACACCATATTTGAGGTAATTCTAAAATTATGGAACCCTAGAACTCTCTCTCTCTCTCTCTCTCTCTCTCTCTCCCACATGGCTCCGCCACCACACACCTTTCCGTGCCACCAAACTCTCCCCTAAGACAAGACCTCCATCATTTCCGTTATTTGCCGTATCTTCCTAAGAGAGGAATGTGCTGCCCAGCACGCACGTCACAAGCATCGTGAGCCCCACCAAAGCAAATCGAGTGTCCGTTTGAGGTTAGGTCCAAAGACCAACGTGCACGAGAGGTTGGGCGCATGATATGATGTTCATGCCTGCCTGGGCCCACAAAGAAGTATTCATGCAAGGCTAGGTCCTCGGGAGATCTGCCTCATGACCCTCATCGTGAAGTACTTGAAGATAGACGATCACCCGCCCGTACCTAAAAGCCGAGTTCACCGTGATATACCACAGAAGATCCTTTGCTAGCTATGTCCACCAATACGCCGCACATGCAGGATAGCAGAGGAGATCAACCCCCAAAGGACATTGAGGAGGTCAGTTAACGACGCTCACAATGTAGACGTCCCTAACAGGAATCACAAGCATTATGAGCAGAAGGTTGGAGAAGATTTAGAAGATGCTCTACGCAAGGATGTTGACCAAGTAAACTCCTCACCATTCATTGAAGAGATCAAGCAAGCAGCTCCCCCAAAACGGTTTTTGACACCGTCCTTTATGCCATTCAAAGGGATTCCGATCCGAGAGCCATCTGAACCACTTCAAAAGCGTCATGACTCTCTAAAAGGCTAAGGATGCGCTGATGTGCAAGGTGTTTGCAATGACCTTGTGATGAGCAGCTCAAGACTAGTTCTATAGCTTGTCGACCGGGTCGATTAGCAGCTTCAGAGAGCTAGCACTTGCCTTCACAAAGGAGTACACCTCCTACAAGATGATCAAGAAGAACTTCGACCATCTACTCAACATGCACAAGAAGCATGATGAGTCTTTTTGAGACTGCATCAAAAGATTCAAGGCAGAAAAAGCTAACATTGTGGGATGCGATGATCGGATCGGATCGCATCCTTTGCTTTTAAGAAGGGCTTGCTAGTCGAGCACAACCTATTTTGCGAGCTGACCATTGCTTCCAGCCAGACTCTAGCAAAAGTCTTCACAACCTTGGAACGCTACATGCTTTGGGATGGCGATCGAATCCTCGCAAACAAGTCTACTAAGCAAGCTGATCAACCGCCCAAGGAAGCATGTTAGAGGAATGATGGATTCAGCGGTAAGAATGTGGAAAGCACATGTCGCGATCTAGAGGTGGCTCATCAACTGAAAAGGGTAGTACTGAATTCACAATCCCAATACATCTGATCCTGGCCCAAATGAAGGACAAGCCCTGGCTCAAGATGCCACCACCTTTGAAATCATGATAAGAGGGATACCAACAAGTATTGCGCCTTCCATGCGACACATGGGCATGACGGTCAACTTCTGGTCTTGGAAAATGCACATCGAAGAGCTTGTAAGATGGCCACTATAGAGAGTTTGTGGCAAAGAAGGATATCCAGCAGATCGAGGACCGCGATGCAGCTAAGGAACCTTTATAGAAGGTCATAAGGATTAATACAATCCTGGCCGACTCCGAGGAGTCCAGGCTGACTAGCAAATAAAGAAAGAGGAAGATTAGATAGGCAACTGTAATCTCCCAAGTCCTCACTAGCTGCCCATTAATTGAAGGCGATCCTATAATCGGCTTCCAAAGAAAGAACTAACCTGTCCTGATCTGTCGCACAATGACACCTTCATCATCAGCATCCAAATCACACGTGCCGTGATAGACCGAATTCATATAGATGAGGGTAGCACAACCAACATCCTGCAGCTTTTAGTTGTCCAAGAGATGGGTATGGAGACCAAGATCAACAAGTCAGCCACGTCATTGACAGGCTTCAATGGAGCTACCTCAGTCACCGTGGGGACAATAGAGCTCTATTCTCCACCGGTGATCAACTCGCAAACCTTCATGATCATTGATGAAGTATCCCCATACAATGACATCCTGGGAAGACCATGGATTAGCAAGATCAATGCCGTAAATTCTGCCACACAACAGAAGATCTGCTACCCAATCCCTAGGGGCGACTTTGGGCGGATACATAGTGATCGGGAGAGACGCTCAGCCCAATCCATGGTGAGAAGATGCTCAGCCCAAGGGTTGAAGAATAGCAAGCAAGCCCAGTTCATTCCTATATGTCGAGCGGACCTGAAAGAAACAAAATAGGCAGATAAACGAGCCATTTCATTTCTGTAAGCCATGGAGAAAAGCGCGGATCGGTTCGCCCTTAAACCCAGATGAGAAGGTGGAGCTGACCACCTTCCTCCAGAACAACAAGGATGTGTTCACATGGTCACCGTCAAACATGCCAGGAATTGACTCACAAATCATCGCCACATGCTTCATGTTAACCAAGCTAGCAAACCAGTAGCTCAGAAGAGAAGCAACTTCGCTCCTGAGCGAGTAGCCATCATCAAAGCCGAAATTGACAAGCACTTAGCTACCAACTTCATCGAAGAAGTCTCCTACTCCGAGTGGCTGCCCAACGTTGTTCTGGTGGCTAAAAAAGATAAAGGCAAATGGAGAGTATGCGTAGACTACACAAATCTCAACAAGGCATGCCCGAAAGACAACTTTCCTTTGCCGAGAATTGATCAGCTCATAGATTAAACTTCTGATAATCAGCTGCTCGGCTTCATGGATACCTACTCTGGCTACAATCAAATCATGATGCAAGAAGACAACTAGGCAAAAACCTCTTTCATAATCGAAAGAGGCACCTACTGCTACAAAATAATGTCCTTTGGGCTGAAAAAAAGACCGGAGAAACCTACTAGAGGCTCGTGAACAAGATTTTCAAGGAGCAGATCGGTAAGTGCACATTACGTAGATGACATGCTAGTCAAGGCTCCCCAGCGAGCAAATCACATCAAAAACCTTGTTGAAGCCTTTGGCCTGCTTCTACAATACCACATGAAGTTGAATCCGCGCAAGTGCACATTTGGAGTCTCATCTGGCCGATTTTTGGGATACTCAGTCACCCAAAGGGGCATCGAGGCTCTCCCCAATCAAATCAAGGCCATCCTCAACATGAAGTCGCAAGTCACCACGACTGAGATACAAAGTTTGATGGGCAAAGCAACCACTCTCAACCGATTTCTTTCAAGATCTATCGACAAGTGTAGGCCATTCTTCAAGGAGAGATAAGTGGGATGACGAGTGCCAAATGACTTTTCAAGTATGAGATTTCCACCAAATCTCCTGATTATTCCTATCACCTATTTTTTGGTAAGAATTAATTACGATTATTCTTCAAACCCTAGCAAGGAAGAAGGCTATAAATAGATGGCATCACACCACATTTTAGGTAATTCTAAAATTCTGAAGCCCTCTCTCTCTCTCACCGCACTCTCTCTTCTCTCCTCTCTCCCACACGGCTCCGACCACCACACATGCTCCGTGTCACCTAGCTCTTTGCATGAGAGAAGACCTCCATCCTTTTTGTTATTTGTCGTATCTTCCTAAGATCCAATTAACCAACTTTGGCATCGGATGGCCTTTGGCCAACACCCTCTGGGTGTGGTCTCTTGACTCCAATCTATTTTACAGGGAGCGAGGAAGAAAAAGAAGAAGGAAGTTCGAATGGTGAAGAATCAATCTGCGAATATTCCCCGTGTGAATATTTGCACAAACATTAACACACTTCCTAAGTGTAATGGTATATAAAACTATAGTGAAATAAAAATTTGGGTGCGAATTTGACGCAACGAAAACCTTAGGTAATAAATTCTGAAATTCATTAAACTGTGAGATAGTAAAGTGAAATTTATCATAATTTTGAATTAATCTCTCCTAATATTTTCTTATCAACAAAAAGAGTGTTATTTATAAAATAAACTTTTTTTTTGCCGGACAGAAGAAACTGTATTTTGAAATTGAATGGAAGCGTTAGGTGAAGAAAAGTTTGTTGTAATTGGAATGATCATCTTCCCAACTTTGTAAGTGGAGAGTCAAACCCAACTCCTTACAACAAGTATCTTCAGAGCAACACAGAACAGACCTCATCTAAGTGGAGGGTCAAACCCAATTTTTATTCTTTTTCTCTCAAAGTTAACTTTGATCGCAGCAACACTAGCTGTGGTGTCCGTAGTGTTGGCTCTGAACCCACTTTACTTGTTGAAGCTCTTTGGAAATGGAGTAGCTCCTATTTCAGGGTCCCATGACCTCCTCCACACTGCACAATTAATCCAGGTACCCGGAGCCCTTGGCCCAGAGAGCCTTGCCTTCGACCCCAAGGGCGGTGGGCCCTACACCGGCGTCGCTGACGGCCGTATTCTCAAGCAGGATCAAAACGACCGTCGTTGGACTGAGTTTGCTGTCACTACTTCACAGAGGTAGCCAACCTTCTTATTATATCTGTTTTGTGCTTGCAAGCATTTTATTGAAGCATTGAATATTGTTTGCTTCATTCAGTAATTGTGCATGTTGCTGGTGTTTGTGGTTTGCAAGTATTGAATTATCTCGGATGCTTATACTTTTTATTTTTGGTTTTTTTATGTGACAATCAATTCAATAGACTGGCCACTTCAAAATTTGATTTGGGTTCATGCATTTTTGGCCAAAATGTACAAATATGTGATCATTTAGTAACCTGACCAAATGGATTGTAAAGGGTCTTTGAAATTTAGATTTTACCCAGTTCACGTTATCTTGCACTTGCACTAGAATTACTACCATCGAATTCGAATGATCAAATTAGGCTCTATTGTGCACCTTGTGGCAAGAAGCACACTTGTGGAGTTCATCAGTGTAACTAACATGGATGGTAACAAATTGCAGAAAAGCTCTCTTCACAATTCTTGCAGCAACTTTTTCATTTTCTTTTCTTCTGATGAATCTCATACAAACAGATTGTCTCTAGCTTAAGAGGATTTTGGTTGGTTTTCGACTAAGCACCGATAAATCAAAATCCAATTAAGCAGAGCTCAAGCTGATGGAAAATGTGTGAATATGCTAGTGGACTGGAACCTTATAGGGCTAGAGGATCCTTATTCCTTGGTCTGTAAAATGTTGTAATAAGTCTAACTTTTCAAGATTCCGTTCTCATTAATGAGTGGGATTAACCAAAAAGACGCACAAAACACATTCTGCTGTAGTCTTATTAGGAAATGGCCATATTTGACTGCAGTTGTCTATATTTTAGATATTAAATATATAATTAGGATGTTCAATCCTAGAAGAATCTTTCTAGGAATTTGATTTCAGACAATCTACTAACCTTATTCTGTAATTTAATATATAGCTTTCTATGTCAAGTTTCATCAGTGTCATTCAATGCGTTGAATTATTTTGCTATTATTACTTTGAACTCTTAAAGTGTAGAAGTATGCAAGAGCTAATGTATGTTCTTTTTAATACATTTTGGCTTTCTAAATAACTGAAAACTGCTGTTAGTAACTGCGTTTTTTGCCCGAAGCTGTAGTAGGGGGCTAAGTAGTCTTTCAATGAACATTGAAACCATTGAACCCAGCAGATATGGTTGAACCCTGTACCTTTTAATCATTTCCACAATTATAACTTATAATAATGACATAAATAGTTTTTTTCTGCATGAAAAGAGATTTAATCCCATGTAATTATTTTGCAGCTTGTTCTAGGAACTGAGAATGCGTATCCTCTGTGGTGATAGCTAGAAGCATGTCATGCTGTGGATAGAAACACAACCTCACAAGTCTTTTGACTAATGGGGTAGGCTTCTTTCTGCAGCATGGCTTACTTCACAAGCAGTATTGTAGGGAACCCAATCTAAACGATGTAACACATGATGTCAGAAACTTGTCTAAGCTGGTCCGTGACTGCATAATATTTGAATAAAGAAAGCCTGCTCCTAGAAATGTATTTCAGTTCATGGAGCATCGCCTAAAAAAATGATCATGCAGTGAGACCCGGTATCATAAATTAACATGGGGTTTGTAACATGAAAGAGTAAAATAAATATTTTGTATGTTTTACTTGATCCACAAAGGCTGATAACATTTCCAAACAGTTGTATGTTTCTCTGTTTGTTTCATGTTAAACTTTCTGTCAATTTATTCATTTGGAGTTAAGCTGAAATGGGGCAAGTCTGCTTTATTCATTGGGATTATGCTCCATACCCTGTTAAATTAGTTTCAAGCTTACATATATTACTGATATCATCTGTTTCAAAGAATGCTTTTTTTACTTTGTTAAGCTTTAATTAGTTAATAACTGTTCTTTTTCAGGAAGGAGTGTATTCGCCCTTTTGCACCAGAACTGGAGCATGTTTGTGGAAGGCCTTTAGGACTAAAATTTGATACGAAAACTGGAGATCTCTATATTGCTGATGCATACCTTGGCCTTAAAGTAGTAGGCCCTGCTGGAGGTTTGGCATCTCAAGTGGTCAGAGAAGTTGAAGGTTAGCCACTTCGCTTCACCAATGATATTGACACTGATGAGCATAAGGATGTGATTTACTTCACTGATTCAAGCACAATATTCCACAGAAGGTAATTTAAGCAAAAAAAACTTTATCTTCTTAACCATCGGAAAGTGATGTGAAGTAGAATTTCACTTTCAGCAGCCTCTTGTGTTTTTGTCAGAGAACAATGTGATGGTGGATGTCCAATGGTATATGCCAAAAGTATGTAGCGTTCAACAGTTTAATCTACAAATTACTTTTTCAAATTTCATAAGGATAGTGTGTTCGAGAGACATTTCTTGGGATAATTTGGCATTTAAGCTCTTTCAATTTCAAACTCCAGATAACTTGTAGTCTGCTTCACTTCAATGGTCACGCGTTTTTGCTCCAGATGTATCAAAATATGAAAAAGCGTGTTTAAAATATAGATGTGTTGCCTGTAGAAGGCATCCAGTAGATATATAAATGCAAAAGTTATATTTCTGTGTTATGGTCTCCTTTTTGCATTCTATACGTATCAGTGTCCAATTGATTCTTTGAAAATTTGGATGCCAAATCAACAGTGCCAGATTGAGTTGAAAGGCAGTGCTTTCTCTTTTCTTGTTTTGTTGTTCTCTTCCGCCAACATTATCCTTTATTTCCATAATCTAAGATCTGTCTGCATTTGGATTTTATTACTGCATTGCCATACTTAGGAATTCTTTGCTAAAATTACTTCCAAGTTTAGAATTTCATGCTTCTGTGGGTTTGCAGGCAATTCATGTCATCAATCTTGAATGGAGACAGGACTGGCAGATTACTCAAATACAATAAATCAAGCAAAGAAGTAACGGTTTTACTACGAGGTCTTGCCTTCGCCAACGGTGTTGCATTGAGCAAAGACCACTCTTTTGTGCTAGTAGCTGAAACCACTACTTGCAGGATCTTGAGGCTTTGGCTTCATGGTCCAAATGCTGGAAATACTGATACTTTTGCAGAGCTTCCAGGATTCCCAGACAACGTGAAGGAACTCAAAAGGGAGTTTTGGGTTGCACTGCATGCAAAGAGGGGATTTTTCGCGAAGTGGTTTGTCTCTAACAGATGGGTTGGAAAGTCACTGCTAAAGCTTCCCCTTGATTTTAAACAACTGCATTCACTGCTAGTCGGAGGGAAGGCCCATGCAACTGCTATAAAGTTAAGCGAGAGAGGTGAAATTTTGGAAGTTTTGGAAGATTGTGGGGGAAAGAATATGAGATTCATTAGTGAAGTGGAAGAGAAGGACGGCAAGTTGTGGATTGGGTCAGTTTTAATGCCATTCCTAGGCATTTATGAACTATAGGAATTAGGAAACAAGTACTTAAGTAATCGTAATGCTACATGATCTTTGATTTGTGAATTTATGCTTGAGTTTCTTTTCAGTGCGCATGATACTAGATCGTTGAATGAGTTAATCTTTGGAATCCTTATAAATTAAATCAAAATCATTCAATAACCTTTTTTCTACTTCAAGATTGATGACAAATTGCTCTTGATATAGTGGTACGTCTCTTCCTAATGTTGGAAAATGTTCTAAGTTCGAATATCTCATTTCTCATTAATAATAAAAAAATCAAGATTGACCAACAATCGCAAGCATTCAATAAGATTCAATTTTATTTCATCACTGAATTAATAGTTCATTTCAAAATTGTTATCGCGTAGTGTGGGATCTCATCAAAATTTAGATTGACCATCTGGAAGTATTATACTATGTCATTATGTGCATTCCACGGTTCACCTATGTTGAATATCATTATTTCACAATCATATGCTATCTTGTAGTATTCTTACTATTAATAGGTCAAAGATGGACTTAAAGAGATCATTAGAAGAAAAACGAAAACAAGTGTGAAAAGATTAAGACATTATGCAGTCTTTTTATACAAGCGATATTGGGGAGGGGACATCGAATCTAAGACCTCAAGTGCATGATAGATGCTCTTAATAACTTTAACTACAAGTCCCTTGCTTCTTTATACATGAATAATCTTTTTCTTTCTTTTTCTACAAATAATCCAAGATATTAATGTAATAACCTCAAAAATAAAATTTGGTTTTATAATTTTTGTGGAAGAAATTATTGAAGTTGTTGTGAAGTTACAACTTTACCCTTGAGCATATGGGCATTTTGGTCAATTTTTGTTCGGGAATGATTTTGGAGAATCAAGAGGCACCATTACATAGAGCTCGACGATACGAGTTCATAGACAAAGGCACGGCCAGTGCGAGTTAAACCGAGAGATAAGCGATCTGAAAACGAAAAGGACTAATAGTCTTTTTGGAAAAAGATTATAAAATTCAGATTTCTCTCTCTCTCTCTCTCTCTCTCTCTCTCTCTCTCTCTCTCTCTCGTGACTGTTGGATCGGGCCCAAATTGTTATAGTGTGATGTCGGGACTATTTATAGTCCATTGATGCGATCGGATTTGAAATCTAAGGTCGTAGGACCGAAACAGATTTTTGGAGTGTCGGTTGGACGGGTGGAATCTGTGGGACCCAAATAGTAACTTTTTGGACAATGTGTGTGATTGGCCCTATTTTGATGTCGGCAGTGTGTACGTCACGATTTTGGAGTGTTACGGGCGATAATTGATCACTCTAGATCCTGGGTTGGTCCGAAAGGCATTTTCGTCATTTGGGAGCCGAATCTTGAATTTTGGAGTTGTGTGCTAAGTTGAGTTACGTACTTTGCTTAGGTTTTCGTGGAGCTAAAGTTGCTCGTTGAGATTGTGGATTCATTGAGTTGTCAAAGTTAGGCGACTTGGACGATAGGCGAGTGAAACCATACTAATCGTGAGTAAAATCACGAGTTATTATATTTATTATAATGTGGTTCCGATAATGTTAATGGCTATAATTAACATGTTGTTTGTGATTTTATAAAATGCTAATTGATTTAAAACACATGAACTTGTTCGTCAATGGTTCATGAGGTAAGTGAAACATATTTTGTTTTAAATTGATTTTTACTAGAGATTTTGGTGTTGAGCTATAACATATGTTGTGGGTGTATGGTGGGAAATTCATGCGTGAATGACCACATAAATATATAAATATATATATATATATATAATAAATATATAGTGTTGTGATTGGTGTATATTGCGATAAAACAATGTTTAATGTGAAAATGACATTTTATATTGTTTTGGTGTTGGTGTTTTGGTGCTGGTGGATTTAGGGAGAATACCTTCAATCCCTTTTGAGTTTGTCGAGATGGGCATTCTCGTGACGAATAATGAGGATAAAATACCCTAGGAAGAAAGACCTAAGAAAAGTTAAAGCTTTAGTCTGGTGCCATCTAGTTCTCGTGACTTTGTGTTGAACACAAGACTCATGACTATGTGTGGAAACATGAGTGAACACTAAAATTGTGTTGTAGTGTTATAGATTAGAGGTTCATAGTATTCTCTCTTCTATCCATCAAATAAGTGACTTGTGAAAACTAGGCCTGGGCACGGTATGGTATGGTATGGTGGGAAGGTGATACCAATACCGGTAGGAAATTTTAACCGGTATGATATGGTACGGTGGTGTGAATAAGGTTTTGAGATATTGGATCATACCGGTATGAAATGGTATCATTTCGATGAGGACAGAAAAAACCTATTTGCAAATTTACATTCTTTCCTTGTCTTACTAAAAATTGGTTCAGTTCATCCCATCTACTCATAGGTAAGCATCCTCTAGAAAATCCAAACAAGCCATGACTCTGCTTTACGAAAGGATGGCAAGGATATTTCAAATTTCCTACATCGTACAAGAGTTGGTCTTGCAAGGAACCTCCAAAAGAAAAAAGCAAATGCATATAGAGGTATCTCTGAGTGCTTACAGTGGTTGTAGTCGCACTTTTCATGATTCCACTAATCACATATGATTCTTTTGAGAGAGAGAGAGAGAGAGAGAGAGAGAGATATTTGATTCTGTGGTTTGGATAGAGAGAGAGAAGGTTCGTCGATTTGGGGCTAGTCGAGACATAGAGAGGGTTCGTCGATTTGGGGCTAATCGTGAGAGATCAAGAGAAAGAGAGATGAGGCGGAGATGAGAAGGGTTCGGGAGGCTGGGTGGGAGATCGAGAGTTAGACAGAGAGTGATAAAGAAAGTGGGTGGGAGATCGAGAGTTAGACAGAGAGTGATAAAGAAAGGCTGGGTGGGAGATCGAGAGTCTTCAAATGGCTAGGAGAGAGAGAGAGAGAGAGAGAGAGAGAGAGAGAGAGTGAAAAAACTATAAAAATTCGTTTATGTTATTGTTCGATATGGTACGGTATCAAACAAGACCAAATATCCAAGATCGCCTCCCGTGTCATACAAGGTTGACACGATGCAGTATCATACCGGATGCAGCCTAAAACCAAATGAAATGGTATGAGTATCGGTATTTCGACATCGATGCCCAGCCCTAGTGAAAACTACTTTTAAAATAAAATAATTTTGGTGTAGTCACAGACGGTGACTTAAACAGTTCTTACAAAAATAAAAGAATTGTGGTTGTGATGATATTGATGAATATGAGTACCATGGTTTTACATGGAATGTGTGATGCTAATGAAAGTGCATGTGATTGTATATTATGTGAAATTGACATATTTATACTATGGATGTGATTTACTCATACAAGCTTTAGAAAACTTACCAAGCTTGTTGGTGATGAACCCGATACACTATTCAACGGTGTAGAGGATTATCATGCAGGTGGCGAGAGACGATTAATAGGGTAACCGAAGTTAGGAGCGTAAGGCTCTGTTGATATACATGTTTTGTACAAGATGTGGTTCATTTTTGTGTGAAGACTTCTGCTGTGTGTATTAAACTACGAGGAGCAGATTATGTAATAGGTTGAAGTTTCAATTTTTACATAATTGGTGTGATGTTATATTTGACTCGGAAGAGTTAAGTCTATATTTACATTGTGGGTTCGGAACGGGTTGTATTGTATTTAGAAAAATATTTTCAGGTACAATTGTTAAAGGTTCCAAGCTTCGTGTCCGGATTGTTTGCTGTTTGTAATAACTTTAAAAGGTTATTTGAGGTTGAAAATTCGAGGCGTAACAATTATTGTAGTTGTTCTTTGTGTCATTTTTGGTTGTATTCGAAATTGTCACTCGTAACCCGGTTACTAGAGCAGAGGATTATTTCATTTGAAGGCATTCTGAAACATAATATGTGGAGTCCAGTTTTATACGGTGGAGCAAAGGATTATTTCATTTGAAGGCATTCTGAAACATAATATGTGGAGTCCAGTTTTATACGGTGGGTTCATGTGTTTGTATTAGTTCTTGCTCTTGACATTATGTGAGAACAAATACCCTACAGACAGATACAATGAAAGCTATAATTTGATTAATACATATACACTTTCCAAATAAGAAGTCAAAACAGAGGCTTGAAAAGAGTCGTTGAGGGTGTTTTTTTATTGGGCCAATTTTCTTTTTACCTTTTTTTTCTAAGGAAAGGAGCCTAATAGTTGGATTAAATTAACCAATTGGTTAGCCGTTAATTTAATCCAACGACTAACCAATTTGATTCAAATGTTATGCGAAAGAGCCTTATCTCAGGCCTTTAAGGCCCTCACAATAGAATTCTCATATGTCAAATAGCCTGAGACTATACCATCAAATTCAAAATGACCTTCGCTTATAGATCCAATCCACCCACAAAATGAAAAAGAAAACGATTTGGGCTCCAATCCACCTCATAAAGCTAGTTCTCAGTAATTTCAGCTTCAAAATGTGAGGCTGTTGGATCCTAGTGACTCATTATTTCCTATAAGCGATGTCCATGAAAACTTTAAGCAAAAGATTAAAAGCATTAGATAGGAATTAGTTCTCCTAATTTATGTTAAATTGGGGTCATGTAAGTAGCCTACCACCAAGATACACAACTACAGTAGTATCAGTATTTCAGTTCACGTGCACAGTTGGAGTGACTTCTGTTATGTAGACGCCTCCACCTTTTGAAGGTTCTTTCTTTTCACGTGGTCTATGGGGCTTGGGGACTTTCGCCGAATCAAAGCATTCCCTCTTTACAAATAACACGGACGCTTCAAAAGAGTCTCAAATCTTCAGCCTATCAACATAAATACCTCCTTGACAAAATTTCAAACGTTTTGTTTCTAGACAGGCCAGCAACTCATGAAATCTTAACATGCATTTCCTCCCCAACTTCCGCAAATATTTCCTCCACCCTTTTAAAAGAGAAGAAACTAATCAAACCTTTAAAACATGAATTTGCATCTTGGAAACAATAATTTATGGTACGCATCAGCGCCTTAAGAAACAATAATTTATGGTATGCAACTGCGCAAATGTTATCAAAATAGAAAGTAACCATAATCATTCTTACCTGTGAAAATCTATGTTCACCTCTGCAAGCCATGTTGTTAAATAAACCTGCAAAATCAAATTGGTTTAAAGGTACTGAAATCCATAAAAGCAAATTTTAGGGCTTGTTTGTCTATAGCGGGCAACTTTCTATTTCACTTGGGCAAACAACTATTTGAAAACTAACAAGAAAACATGTTATGAATTATCTGCATCAGTCTCAATTCTTAAGATCCATACTGGAAATTCTTTCCAGCTGAGAAAACCGATTCCAAATTGTATATCCTGACAAGAAAATTCCATTTGTATTGGCTAATTATGAAAATAGATGAGAATTTGAGCCCAAACATATTACCAATAGCTTTAAATCAATGGCACCCATACCTGCAAGACATCATGATCTGGCTGCTGGTTACATCGTGCAGCTGGCATTTCAGATTTCTGATCATTCAATCTTGGATAGACTGGTTTACAAGTTTCCTCAAAGTTACATATACTCAAATCACTAAATTCTCCTGGATAAAGCTCATCTGACCATTGCAAATTGTTTAAAGTTGGAACTTTGCAACTAATGGATAGTAACTCCACCACTAGCAAACGCTGCACAAACAAGTAATAAAGTGACAAACAAAGAAAATGTAACTAAGAACATGCTGAAATTACCATAGAAGCAAATGAGTAGCAACTTACCTTCAAATTTAGCTCCAATATAAGCATCTGGACAAGCTCCTCTGCCACCTTTTCTGAGATTGTTCAAGGATAGCAGTTTACAATCATGTGGAACTTATATGACAGTAGCTTTATACATATACAGATTTTTACTTTGATGCAAAATATCACAATCACTGCTTTTCCTGGCTGTTTTACTAACCATACAGTACCAAAGGGCAAATGTCCTAGTAAGGCAAAGCTTCGATAGAGACCAATGATATACTATATTCCTCTACTTCTCTTAATCTGTATCGTCTTTTGTCACTTGAGATTATTCATATTACCTTACTCTCACAGTTATTAAAAAAATTTGATGGCCAGACAAAACACATCACAAAATTTGAACCTTTATACCATGCACATGTTCATGTACGATGCAAGGTAAATTGGAATCTGAAAATTTTCAAGCAGCAAAAAACCTTCCCCATTGTGACAAGATAAATATAATCTTAGGTGATGACAGAGCGTATCTTTGTATTTCTCTTGCATGATATCATATAACGCTATTGTTATAAATCCAGAGTTAGTTCTTGATTTTCTGCAACCACATGCTGATTGTGTATATTATTCCTAAAAACTAACACAGATAACTAATTTTGTAGGTGCATATCGGACCTAGGGAAAGCCATTTTTAATCAAATGTGTTTCCCTGACCCAATTAATACTAACTAAAAATTAATTTAAAGAACTGCACCCAAAATTAAACTGGGTTTATTCCAGTTGAGATTGTATGAATAAGAACCAAACATACAAGCATGATCAATCAATAGAAAGACGCAGTATAGATGATCTTTAATTTAACTAACCGAAGTAAGAGATCGACCAAAATGTAAAGACTGGAATTCCACCACCATCTCCAGGATCATTCTTATCTTCGGAATAGCCAGAAAAGTGTACAAGTGGACTACTGCTTGCCCCTTTGAGAAAGCATTTCATGGATCTACTAATGTTAACCATGTGAATTACAACTGACACCTGGAGATAATAGTCATAAAACAAAGGTACGTCCTAAAGATAAGAGCTTATTATTTAATATGCAACTCTACGTCATAAAGATGATAATCACCAGAGAAGTCGAACCAAACTTATTATTCAGCAACTTTTAGGTCCAAAGTGCTTATCTGAATAATTTTGACATGATCCTGAAAGAACATTTGATTGATGTACCAATGTGTTATTCTAAAATTAATATCCTCAATGTCTGAGTCAAAACAAGCACTATGTGCTGTCTACTTATAGATTAGATAATACAACTCACTGATTATATAAACAATAAGAAGTCATATTGTCAAGTAGCAGTTAGATTCTAGTTTGTTATAGGCTGATGAAAAGTGCTTCTAGTTCCTCATCCAATCTAACTTTTTCCCAAAAGAAAACGAAAAAGAAAATAAAGATGTGTAAATTCTAATACAACTAGAAATGAAGAAGATGAGTGATATAACCATTATTTCGTACATTTTTATTATCTTTCTCTTAGATTCTTGCTATGTTCTTGAGTGAGTTTAGTCCATTTTTACTTAGTTTTATGTTTTATTAGGTTTGAAGAGTAAAGATAGAAAAGCAAGCAAAAGGAGCATTTTTGGGATTAAAAGATGTTTCACAAGAATGTGCTGTGCAGATGAGTCAACTTGACAGAATATACTGTTCTTCCTCAGAGCGAACCAGATGTTGAGTCTTATATCGTTGGAAAGATACGGATGTTAGCTTTCTGTAGAATTTTACGGTTCGTGATTCGGACATGTGTGGAGAGAGTTGTGGCCGTTTTAGTACAGACAGTTCAGGCAGAATGTGTTCTGCGGGTTTTGCAAAAATAATACTTTTAAGTTTAATCATTGGAGTCTAATTTATGTCAATTGCATTTGGAAAGTATCTACAAGGATGTGGGGTAATTTTCTGAAGTATGATTCTATATTTAGTAGGATTTTGAATGTCAACTCATCAAAGTTAATTGGAGCCAAACTAGGAAAGCGAGTTACCGAGTGAAAAGAGGATTTGTTCCTTATTTAAAAAGATCAGAAAATTAGAGTTCTTTTATGCTGGAGTTGGAAGGAGAGTCAAAGAGCCGCTGCCATCATCAAGTTCTCGAGCATCGTCACAATCCATAAGTTTTATTTTATGTTTTCTAGTTTTTCAATTATGTTTTCTTTGAACATGCGTAACTAAATTATTCTCTAGGGCGAGGATGACGCCCGAGCATGGATAGTTATGATTTCTAATGTTATTTAATGGATTCTAAGTTTCTTCCAGATGAATGCTTAATCACTATTTTAATTGTTGCTATGCTTAATCACTATTTTAATTGTTGCTATATGTTTAAGTTCTTTGATTGATCACCTTAGGGCTTTGCATCTAGTAAATTGGAAGATGAATTTGAGGCAGAACCAGCAATATAATTCAATTAGCTTCTTGTGATTAGGTGTGGTAAATTACATTATTGCTTGACGAAGAATAATGGTTTGCTTGGTTCCCTTGTTTTCTAGAACGTAATGAATCCAACTTGTTAAATTTATGCCTTAACCAGGATAGATTGCATGATTGGGTATATGATCTTTGTCTGAACTAGAAAAGAATCTTACACTTAAGGAAAACTATGGTCTAAGTGCACGAAAATGACTTAGATACGGGAATTATCATCTAAAGAATCGAAAGAATCATTGAATGCATTGTAATCTAACTTGGATTGCTTGTGGTTGATTCCAAAACCCTAGACCTTCATCATTGTTTTTCAACCTTAAAATTAAACCCTTTTATTCTCAATTGCTTTTATTAATTTCTTGTTTGTTTCATAAACTTTTACAACAGCAATTTCTACAAATTCACTTGCGTATCGAGTTAGATTTAATTTAGGTATTCGAATATTAGATTAATTTGGAATCCTCGTGGGAACGATATTCTTGGACTTGTCAAACGCTATACTACATCATTCTTGTGCACTTGCAAGGCAGACCAAGTTTTGGCGCCGTTGCAGGGATTCTAAATTAGTTTAAAATTTGGATTCCTAATTTATATCTAGTTGAGTTTGTTTTGTGTTTTATCTTATTATTATTATTTTTATTCTTATTCCTATTTTGTTTCTTAGTTTATTATTAATTTTTTTTTTTTTTTGTGTGTTTTGGTTTCAGGTTATAAAAAAAAAAAAAAAAAAAACAGGCAAACAAAAGGAAATACGCAACAAAAGAAGTCCCAACTATTCCTGTTGGCAATTGGATTCCAACTTCAAGTCCCCAAAGCTGACTCTAATTCACGCCACTATTCCTTTGTGAAATTGGATTCCAAGATAACAAGATATGAAAGCTGTACCAGCAGCCACTTTCTAACTTTATATATATATATACGGGAAAGCAAAAGTTAAAAACGCAACAACCCAACTGAATTGGGTTTTGTCTCCCAGCTATTGTTTTTGTGTTTTATTTGATTTCTTTTCTCTTAAATTGTTTGGTTTCAGGTTTTAAAAAAAAAAAAAACGAAAAAGAAAAAGAAAAGAAGAGTAAAGCCCAACGCAGCCAACACAACAGAGGAGGAGTCCTTTGTACAGTCAACAAAGGAGAGTCTCGCGAGACTCTAAAGGGTTAAAACAAAAGGAAACACACAGCTCCATTTAAGAGAAATACGCAGCCCCAAATTTTTTTCAGGTTTCAAGCTCCTTTTTGCTCCAGATCATTCACGCAGCCACCAAAAGGGCAAGTCAAGAAAAGACAGAGAGAAAAGGAGAGTACATTCACACAGCCACTCCTTGTTCCAGATTGGAGAAACCCATCGTGCCAGCCCAAAGCCCCAATTCAATTTGGATTTCAAAGGGAAGACAACAAAAAGGAGAAATTCGTTCAGACCCCTTCTTGAATTGGGAATTATTTTCCCAATCTAACCCAGACTTTAATTCTTTATTTTCTTTCCAATTTCATTTGGGTTTTGTTGATTTCCTAGTCCAATTGTATTATTCTTTTCTATTTAAACAACTCTTTGCCATTGTTGCAGGTACCAAAACCAAAATTCTGACAATTATATGCAAGGGAGGCGTTCTCTCAAATTGGAGCTAATTCCCATTGATCAAGAACTTGAGCGTACAGTACGAAAACATCGAAGGGAGCATTTTGCACCAAGACCAGGCATGGGTGATCGAATCAACAATGATGGAGATAACCCACCACCACAACCAAGGCGTTTAAGGGATTACACTGCACCAGCGGAGTACAATGCACCGTCGTGCATCATTTTGACTCCAATCACACAACGATTCGAAATTCGCCCAACAACTATCCAACTTCTACCTAGTTATCATGGGAAGGAAGAGGAAAATCCCTACCATCATCTCAAGACATTCTTCACCATATGCTCTACATTCAATTATGGCGGTGTTAGTGAAGAGCAAATTCGACTCCGATTGTTCCCATTTTCTCTCAAGGATAAAGCGACAAACTGGTTAGACTCTCTTCCAGAAGCATTCATAAATTCTTGGACTGATTTATCTAAGAAATTTCTTTCCAAATTTTTCCCTGCTCGTAAAACCAATGCTTTGATATCAAATATTATGAGTTTTCGTCAACAAGAGCGTGAACAATTTCATGAATGTTGGGAGCGCTATAAGGATTTGTTTCTTCAATGCCCTCATCATGGTTTCGACATATGGCAAAAAGTTCACTACTTTTATAGAGGATTGAACCCGCAAAGCAGAAGCATGGTAGATTCAACAGTTGGTGGAAGCTTAATGGACAAGACTGCAGATGAAGCCATAAGCGCATTTGAGACAATTTGTGAAAACTCTGAGCATTGGGATTTTCCTACAAAAGATTCAAGAGTTATACCTACATCATCGACACAGAAAGGAGGCATCTATGAAGTAAGTGCAAGCACGGGTTTAGAAGCACAAGTTGCAGCTCTCACAAAACTTCTCATGCCACTGGTACAGAAGGTAACTGCACAACCATGTAATCTATGTGCTAGCATCGCCCACGACACTGCAAATTGCCCATCAAATCCTACTTTAGAAGATGTGCAAGAAGTCAATGCATTCAATGGAAGGCCCCGAAATGATCCTTACTCCAATACGTATAACCCGGGGTGGAGACAACACCCAAACTTCTCTTGGAGCAATTCACATAATACAATAGGACCTTCCAATTCCTCAAAGCCGTACCAGCAGCCCTATCAAGCTCCTCCCACACAACACGAAGATCCTTCTATCAAGGAGATGCTATCTCAACTATTGAAGAAATCAGAAAGATATGAACAAGAGGTTGCATCACTTAAACAAAGTCAATTGGTGTTGGAAAAGAGTCAATCCAAATTCAAAGTTCAGTTGGGACAAATAGCCACTACTCTGAACAGATTAGAGAGAACACAAGGTCAATTTCCAAGCCAAACAGAAGCCAATCCTAGAAATCATGATCAAGTCCAAGCTGTTACGACTCTGAGAAGTGGAAAAGTGATTGATAATAAAATTGGAAATCCAGAAATCACTGATAAAGAAGAAGATGAGGTCGTGACAGAAACAGGGCGGCAACTTGATACGAAGTCTGAAGACTCCTTGAAGTCGGACAGCCACGCTAAGTCTGTGAACCATACTCTTCCCACGCAAAACGCAGACACTCATGGTCCTCTACCCTTCCCTCAACGTAGTAGACTGGTTCGAAACAATAAGTATAAGGGAGATATTATGGAGCAATTTAAGAAGGTACAAATTAATATTCCTTTACTTGAGGCTATTAAACAAATCCCTTCATATGCAAAGTTTTTGAAGGATATTTGCACCAACAAAAGGAGGTTTGAAGAGCATGAAAAAGTGATGTTATCCGACAATGTGAGCGCTGTACTTCAAAGAAAGTTGCCACCCAAGCTTCAGGATCCTGGGAGCTTTACAATCCCGTGTGTCATTGGAGAGAGAAAGTTCGACAAAGCTTTGCTTGATTTGGGGGCCAGTGTGAACTTAATGCCTTATTCAGTATATGAACACCTTGGGCTAGGGGAATTGAAGCATATCTCTATATCTTTGCAATTTGCGGATCGCTCTGTGAAGTACCCAAGAGGGATTGTTGAGGATGTACTCATTCACGTTGATCAATTTATCCTCCCTGCTGACTTCGTAGTCTTGGATATGGAAGAAGCTGAAATTTCAGGTCGCGAACTCCCTCTCATCCTTGGCGGACCCTTTATGGCCACGGCAGGTACGAAAATTGATGTTAAATCAGGTTTACTAACCATGACTGTGCAAGATATTACTGTAAACTTTCAGGTCTTTGAAGCTTTGAAGAGACCCATAGATCCCTATGATTGTTTTCATGTCGAAGTTATGGATCGCATTATAGAGAAGACATTCATTGAATCAAGCCTAAAAGATCCATTGGAAATATGCATCTCACAACATGGAATGAGTTTTGAGAAGGCCACCATTCTTGCAGCAGAAGAAGATCTCAATGTCGTGACATCATATCTCCCTTGGAGCCAACCTAAGTTTGAAATTTTGCCCTCCTCACATACCAAACTCATTCCTTCCATTGTCCAACCTCCAAAGCTCGAACTCAAGCCCCTTCCCACAACTTTGAAGTATGTATACTTGGGTGATTCAGAGACTCTTCCTGTTATCATAGCTGCTGACCTTAGTCAAACTGAAGAAGAAAAGTTGATTCGGGTATTAAGGGAGCATAAGCAAGCCTTGGGATGGAGTATTGCAGACATCAAAGGGATTAGTCCTTCACTTTGCATGCATCGAATACACCTAGAAGATGACTCAAAGCCTTCTAGGGAGGCTCAGAGACGACTCAATCCAAATATGAAAGAGGTCGTACGTGCAGAAGTTCTTAAGTTGCTAGATGTTGGTATCATATATCCTATCTCTGACAGTAAATGGGTGAGTCCAGTGCAAGTGGTACCCAAGAAATCTGGAATTACAGTAGTAAAGAATGAAAACAACGAGCTTATACCTCAGAGGACAGTCACGGGTTGGCGGGTTTGTATTGACTATAGGAAGCTAAACAGTGCAACTCGAAAAGATCATTTTCCATTGCCCTTCATTGATCAGATGCTTGAACGACTTGCAGGCCATAGTCATTATTGTTTTCTTGATGGGTATTCAGGATATAACCAAATTCCAATAGCTCCAGAAGATCAAGACAAGACAACATTCACGTGTCCATTTGGCACTTTTGCATATCGACGAATGCCTTTTGGTTTATGCAATGCTCCAGCAACCTTCCAAAGATGCATGATGAGCATAGTTTCAGATATGGTGGAGAGATTTATTGAAGTGTTTATGGATGACTTCTCCGTTTTCGGTTCCTCTTTTGATCAGTGCCTCCACCATCTTTCATTAGTGCTCCAACGGTGTCAAGAAACCAATTTAATCTTAAATTGGTAAAAGTGCCACTTTATGGTAAAAAGGGGAATTGTTCTAGGCCACATCATCTCCTCTCAAGGTATTGAAGTAGATAGAGCCAAGGTAGAGCTCATTTCAAAGCTTCCCCCTCCAACCTCAGTCAAGGAAGTTCGTTCTTTTCTTGGACATGCGGGTTTTTATCGACGATTCATTAAGGATTTCTCGAAAGTCACAAAACCCTTGTGTGACTTGCTTGCTAAGGATTCCGTTTTTAACTTCAATGAAGAGTGTTTGACAGCTTTCGAAACTCTCAAGAAGGAATTGACACAAGCCCCTATCATACGCGCTCCAGTTGGACTCTTCCTTTTGAAATCATGTGTGATGCTTCCGATTATGCACTAGGGGCTGTGTTGGAACAGCGGGTTAACAAGCTTCCTCATGTCATATATTATGCAAGTAGAACTCTAAATGATGCTCAAATGAACTACTCAACCACAGAGAAAGAATTGCTTGCCGTAGTGTTCGCATTGGAGAAGTTTCGGAGCTATTTGATCGGCTCTAAGGTGACTATATTCTCTGATCATGCAGCACTCCGACACTTATTAACCAAGAAAGACGCAAAGCCCCGACTTCTCGGTGGATTCTCCTCTTGCAAGAATTCGATCTTGACATCAAAGACAAAAAGGGGACTGAAAATGTTGTCGTCGACCACCTTTCGCGATTGGTTCAAGAAGGTGGAGAGCTCCCTATCAATGAATCATTTCCAGATGAGCAACTCTTCTCTATCGAACAACTTCCTTGAATGCAGACATAGTAAATTACCTTGCCCAAAAGTTTATTCCGACAAATTGGGACAAGCAACAAAGGAAGCGCTTCCTTTCCCAAGTGCGACACTACTATTGGGATGATCCATATCTCTTCAAGCATTGTCCTGATCAAATCATTCGAAGATGTGTTCCTCAAAGTGAAGTTCAGAGTATCTTGACGTTTTGCCATTCATATGCTTGCGGTGGGCATTTTGGTGCAAAGAAGACAGCTTTAAAGGTACTGCATAGTGGATTTTATTGGCCTACTTTATTTAAAGATGCACACCATTTTGTTATAACATGCGATAGGTGCCAAAGAACGGGAAACTTATCCTCAAGATCACAGATGCCCTTAACCAATATTTTGGAAGTTGAGTTGTTCGATGTTTGGGGCATCGATTTTATGGGTCCTTTTCCTATATCTCATGGTTATCTCTACATTATTGTTGCGGTGGATTACGTTTCTAAGTGGGTAGAGGCGCTGCCCACACGGACCAATGATCACAAGGTGGTGTTAAACTTCTTGAAAGAACATATCTTTACCCGTTTTGGAACCCCGCGCTATCATTAGTGATGGAGGCTCCCACTTTATCAATAAACCTTTCGACGCTCTAATGCGGAAGTATAATATCACCCATAAAGTTGCTACTCCTTACCACCCGCAAACAAGTGGCCAAGTTGAAGTTTCCAATAGGGAGATTAAACACATTCTTGAGAAAACCGTGAATCAAAACCGTAAAGATTGGGCTTTGAAGGTGAGTGATGCATGTTGGGCATATAGGACAGCTTTCAAGACTCCTTTAGGCATGTCTCCTTATCGGTTTGTCTTTGGGAAAGCATGCCATCTTCCGGTGGAGTTAGAACATCGAGCATTTTGGGCCTTAAAGACATTGAATTTTGACATAAATGAAGCTGGGACTGCAAGGAAACTCCAACTTAATGAATTGGATGAATTGCGGAATGAAGCTTACGAGAATGCGAAGATTTATAAAGACAAGACAAAAATTGCCCATGACAAAGCACTACTACCCAAGCATTTTGAGCCGAATCAAAAGGTGTTGTTGTTCAACTCAAGACTTCGATTATTTCCAGGCAAACTTCGTTCAAGATGGTCTGGACCGTTTCTAGTTGTTCGTGTATTTCCACATGGGGCTGTTGAGATTCAAGACATGAAAACAGGTTCTATCTTCAAGGTGAATGGGCATCGCCTCAAACCTTACTTGGAGCAAATTGATACTTTGCAAGAACAAACCAAGACTCTCGAGGTGTTGTACCTCGATACTCCCCCGTCTATGTGAAGGCCGTTGAGTCCGGATGAAGACTTTAAATTTAGCGCTTCTTGGGAGGCAACCCATGTTTTGGATGCATGAGGATGATGAGAGGATCTTGGCGTTTGCAGCACTTCCTACTCGAGATTATATGCCCAGGGAGCTCTAATCTTTACTCTTTACTCTTTATTGTTTTAATTATTTTCTCTCTTTACTTGATTCATTGCATGCATTTTGATTTTATTTACATTGAGGACAATGTTTCATTTAAGTTTGGGGGAAGGATTTAGTTTTATTGCTGTTTGTTTTTGTCTGAAAACGTAGGGTTTCGTTTTGCTTAATACTGTTTTAATTGGTAACTGTTATGACAATTTGGTCCGCGTTGCGTTCTTTGTTTTTTCGTACTGAATCTAACCATATAAAGAACGTTGAAATCGGACTAGCGGTTTGAAAGTTATGAGCTAAAATCTGAACAGAGGTCGAAACTGCCAAAAAACTGCATTTTGAAACTCTTTGTTTTCTTGGTTTGTTTGAGTTTTCTTTTATTTCTTTTGTGTTTTTATGTAGTTCAGTAGTTAAGTTGTTGTTTTTAAAGTCACAAAACCCATAAAAATTAAAAATTAAAAAAATCCAAAACGATTTTATCCCTTTTCTTGAGTCATTTTAGTTAAGCTTTCCACAAGTCAATGATAACACTTAAATTATACTTGTTATATAGCTTTTGAAGATTGGTAATCATTATGTGAATTTTAAGTGTGATTCTTTAGTTAACTTTCTCTTACATGATTATTCTCATATTTTCAATGCACATAGCCAATTTAATGCAATTTGCTTTGACTTAGAGAGTTATATGTGGATTTTAGTGTAGACTTGTATAACCCTTGTGAGTTTTGAGCCTCATGCATATTATTTTCTTGAGAGTTATACATTCTTGTCATGATTGCATTATCATTTACTAGAACTTGCTTCAATATCTTTCAAGGCTTTGTATTAATTCACATGATTCTATCTAGGAAGTGATTAAGGCACCTAGGATCACCACCATGGCCAAACAAGCTTTTGTCCCCACTACATTATCCCTTAGATAGCCCCTTTGAGCCTAAATAAGCCTTTTCTTTCATGAACCACACTATCCTTAACCATAAACTTAAACACTTAATCCTACCTTGTTCTATGGAAATTGGTAGAGCTTTAAGTTTGGGGGGAATTGCACCTTACCTTGTGAGTATCAAAGTTGTTATGAAAAGAAAAAAAATAGAAGCAAAGATGAGTTTGAGGTTGGTGTTATAGAAGAAAAAAGAAAAAGAAAAAAAAAACAAGAATGAAAAGAAAAAAATAATAATAATAAAGTGAAAAAAAAAAAGAGAAGAAAAAAAATTGTTGAAAAGTTTGAGAAATATGTTGATCAAAGTGAAGTTGAAGCCCAACAATGAAATTTGGCTTCCAATGAAGTGCATAATTGGTGATACCACAAGAGATACAAGAGAATTTGCAATCCTTCATGGTCATCTCGTGCTCTACTAACTTTCATAGAATATTTTTTTTTGTTTTCCATACCCCTTCTTTCTTTTAACCATAACCCATAACCCCATTACAACCGTAATTTAAGACCTTTTGATCCTAGAAATTGTGTGAATTTAATTTGTGGAGATGTGATATGAAGAGCAAACTTATGGGGATTGATTTTGTTTTCATGCATTCATTTTTCTTGAGTGAAACCTAACCCAAAATTTGAGCGTTTTCTTTGTGAGTGACATTCTTGGTGAGATTTGGAGTTAAAACTTTGATTTGCATACCTATCCGGGTTGAGTGAGTTGCATTGATATTTGGCTATTTCACACACTACACTTGAGAATGTTATGTACGGTTTTGTTAACTTTTAAATCATGCTTGTGGTTTATATGTTGGTTATTTGATTCTTGAGAGTTATATACCTTGCGCGATTTATTGAGACTAATATGTGGAGGCCTAACAATTCTTTTGAGTCTTTGTTTTGTTTTGTTTTGCTTGAGGGCAAGCAAAGTCTAAGTTTGGGGTATTTGATATAACCATTATTTCGTACATTTTTATTATCTTTCTCTTAGATTCTTGCTATGTTCTTGAGTGAGTTTAGTCCATTTTTACTTAGTTTTATGTTTTATTAGGTTTGAAGAGTAAAGATGGAAAAGCAAGCAAAAGGAGCATTTTTGGGATTAAAAGATGTTTCACAAGAATGTGCTGTGCAGATGAGTCAACTTGACAGAATATACTGTTCTTCCTCAGAGCGAACCAGATGTTGAGTCTTATATCGTTGGAAAGATACGGATGTTAGCTTTCTGTAGAATTTTACGGTTCGTGATTCGGACATGTGTGGAGAGAGTTGTGGCCGTTTTAGTACAGACAGTTCGGGCAGAATGTGTTCTGCGGGTTTTGCAAAAATAATACTTTTAAGTTTAATCATTGGAGTCTAATTTATGTCAATTGCATTTGGAAAGTATCTACAAGGATGTGGGGTAATTTTCTGAAGTATGATCCTATATTTAGTAGGTTTTGAATGTCAACTCATCAAAGTTAATTGGAGCCAAACTAGGAAAGCAGAGTTACCGAGTGAAAAGAGGATTTGTTCCTTATTTAAAGAAGATCAGAAAATTAGAGTTCTTTTATGCTGGAGTTGGAAGGAGAGTCAAAGAGCCGCTGCCATCATCAAGTTCTCGAGCATCGTCACAATCCATAAGTTTTATTTTATGTTTTCTAGTTTTTCAATTATGTTTTCTTTGAACATGCGTAACTAAATTATTCTCTAGAGGCGAGGATGACGCCCGAGCATGGATAGTTATGATTTCTAATGTTATTTAATGGATTCTAAGTCTCTTCCAGATGAATGCTTAATCACTATTTTAATTGTTGCTATTTGTTTAAGTTCTTTGATTGATCACCTTAGGGCTTTGCATCTAGTAAATTGGAAGATGAATTTGAGGCAGAACCAGCAATATAATTCAATTAGCTTCTTGTGATTAGGTGTGGTAAATTACATTATTGCTTGACGAAGAATAATGGTTTGCTTGGTTCCCTTGTTTTCTAGAACGTAATGAATCCAACTTGTTAAATTTATGCCTTAACCAGGATAGATTGCATGATTGGGTATATGATCTTTGTATGCGAACTAGAAAAGAATCTTACACTTAAGGAAAACTATGGTCTAAGTGCCTGAAAATGACTTAGATACGGGAATTATCATCTAAAGAATCGAAAGAATCTGTTGAATGCATTGTAATCTAACTTGGATTGCTTGTGGTTGATTCCAAAACCCTAGACCTTCATCATTGTTTTTCAACCTTAAAATTAAACCCTTTTATTCTCAATTGCTTTTATTAATTTCTTGTTTGTTTCATAAACTTTTACAACAATTTCTACAAATTCACTTGCGTATCAGTTAGATTTAATTTAGGTATTCGAATATTAGATTAATTTGGAATCCTCGTGGGAACGATATTCTTGGACTTGTCAAACGCTATACTACATCATTCTTGTGCACTTGCAAGGGCAGACCAATGAGTACCATGTCTTTATATGATGATAAAAGTTTGCCTCGATGAAGCACCTGAAACAAAATTAAGTAAAGCAGCACAAGATGTACACTAATCACGTTACAAGAGTTATAAAAAAAGCAGTCAATTAAGTAAAAGCTTGCTTGTTACCCTTACCTGCTGCTTAAACAATTTCTGAGAAGCTTTCTTCTTTATATTAGGGAAATCCCTCAAGGCGCCCAACTCCATGGAAGGCATGTATCTGAAAGAACCAGTGAATATTAAGCTTTATGCAAAATTGTGGATTTTTAAGCATGCAATTGAATTCCAACCATGCCCCAGAACAGAAAATATAAGTAGAGACTGGAGAGTTGTACGTTTGAGAAAGATAGACGTTTACAACAGCGGTGGCATGTGATCGTGCAGTAGAAGAAGAAGATGCCCATTGTTGTCTATAAGAAGCTAATTTGGACCATTGATTTCGCAGGTTTCTCTGTGCAGTGGGTCTCCATAGCCTTGCCAGCGGTGTTGCTAGTACTGATGACGGTGAGGGGTTTGGGTTGGGTTTTGGGGACATGGGGTTGCTGATTTTGGAGAAAGCGGTGGAGAAGAAGAACAAGAAGGGGTTTCTGCCATTGCCATAGAGTTACCGGCGCGGCGCTATAGATGAGGGCTTTAAGTGTGTGCGGGGCTCCTTAATAGCCATTCGAATCATCGAATGGTTTATATCAACTTTCAATTTATACTACAACCGGGTAGTCTTCAACCCGAAACGAAGATCCAAGGTGTTCAAAAACCGGGTAGTCGTAACACTCAGCTGGCTCTTGGTTGATCTAGGACGAGATTTGAGGGCGAAATCATCCAAATTTTTCTCAACCCGCCTTGGTCGTACAGTCTGCGGCATCATCTCGAACAGAATTTAGAGCGGGCTTCTTAAAATCTTTCTATTCACACTCGCTCTCGCTAAAATTTTCAATTCACCCCTCTCCTTCACTCTCAGTCTCTCTCTCTCTCTCTCTCTCACGAGTCACGCCCTCTAGACTATGGCTCTTCTCTTTCTCTACTCTGGCTCTATGTCGCTGGCTTGCTCTCACCCAGCCTTGCTTCCTCCATTCCCTAGCAGATGATCCAAGACTCTCAACGTCCATGTGAAAGGTAACAATTTCCCTCCTCTTCATTTCTCTTTCTAACTGTGCATATGAGGATTTAGATGATTCAAAAGACTATGTTTCGTTCACGGAACGGATTTGGGAGAAATCACTTCCCATGTTTCATGTCCATCCTAAATTCATTTCCCATGTAACCGGAGAGAGTTTTATAAAAATAGCCAAAATTTACCTCCCACTTTCAAAAATGTCAGTTATTATAAAATCTTTCAAATATAGCCAAAAACTCACTTAAATAGACACAAATTCCCTTAAAATTAAAATCCACAAAAACTTAAAAAGAAACCTCATGTACAAACAGGATTACGAAAGAAAGCTCATGTGCACATGGTAGTTGGTCAAGATCAAACTCTCGGCATGTGCAACACTTCCTCTCTAAATTTACAACTTCAACACGACATCCATCATATACATGAAATGAGTAAGCCTCAATAGGAGAAACCAACATAATAAATAATACAATACACATTGAGAAAACAATGTTCAGACCACATATATATTTTTGTCATAATAGCAAATATATATATGATTTGTATATTTCGTTGTCATAATAGCAAATCAATAATCATGTGCAATTTGGGTCTACCGCAGGAGAAACACTCACAACACCCAAGAAACACAAGAAAAAGATTTACATAGAGGAAATTTCCAATTATTTCTGCTAGGGGATGGATTTGCCTGGAACAACTCTCTGGCCAATCCCAACAGGAAAACACGAGCACTCACGTCTGTATAGCCTTGATTCAACTTACAATGATCCAGGTAGACTCAAATTGGAAAAAATTTATTCATCCAAATCGAAAAAGAAATACAATTAATAAGTTCTTTATCTTCAAATCCAATCCAACAAACAAAATTAATAAGTTGAATAAATTATTTCAAGTGGCCAACAGAAAACCATGGAATTAAAACAAAGATGGAATGAGAGAGAGAAAGAAAAGCAAACCTGGGATTACAGATCGATAAGTTGAATTAGGGAGTGTTCGAATTGCTTCAGACCAAGGCTACATACATGCGTGTTCAGCAGTAGTTCGACCAAAGGTTACAGACGTGCGTGTGAATCCAAACTTTGTGTAGTAGGATTTTGCTTAACTAACATTTTTGAAAGTGGGGGGGGGGTAAATTTTGGCTATTTTTGATAAAAACTCAACCGGAGATATCACTTTATTTCCTTTTCCATGTTTGTTTGAGTAGGAATGAAAAAAAAGTTTGTATAATTTTTCAATTATACCCATATTAAATCAAATAAAAAAGAATGCATTGAATGATATATATTGTAATTCTAAATTGTTAATGGGGACAAAATAATCATGAAAAATGTACATTTAATATTGGCTCATTTTTTCCAAACTTTCCCCTAATTTTCCATGTGCCATGCTACTATTTTTCATGCTTGGACTTACCAAATATGTGAAAACAATTGGAAAAACAATTTATTTCCCATCCCCAAGCCTCCTTTCCCATGAACTAAATGGGGCCTAAGGGTATTTCAAGTTAGTATTATTGTCTAGGGTTTCTAACAAATCGATTTCTATGCCTTAATTGGGTTTGGGGTTAAATTATTTGGGTATTGAATTGTAAGCTATAATTATATTTCTTGTAAATATTCTGAATTTATGAAGAAATTTGGGTAAAGTTTCTGAAACTATATTTTAGGTTTTTTTAAGGAATGAGTTTTTCTATTTCTGGGTTTTTTTCCTCTTTCATATTTTTATTCTTTCAAATTTGCCTTTTGTATAGTTTAAGCAGACATTGGATCATTCCCTCTTCTTTTTCTGTTCATCATGGTGTTTATTTTCACTATCCCACTTACTGATCTCTATCATTGTAAAAAGCTTATGCTTCTATGCAATTATTAATGTAAATTATAACTTTATCAGATTTCCTCTGTATGGTGGTGCTCTCTTTCTTAATTCCTCTAGTTGGGTTTTTCTTATTTCACCTTAAATTTCTGAGTTTGAGAACTTGATAATTTTTGTTTGACTCATTTACCAGTCGCATCACAGGTTTTCTCAAGAGAATTGGGTTGAAGAGTGGAAATTGGTTGTATAGGAGTAGTTTTTAAGTTAATGGTTCGGTATCAGTTTTGATACCGAACCATACCGGTCCTGTTTAGGGCGGGTATGGTTTAAACATCTTGTGAAAATCCTTCATCCCGTGTTATACCGTCCCGAAACTTTTATCAGGTATTGACACCGGGATGACCTCCATCCCGTGTCATCCCGTACCGTGCCCACCCCTAATCTTGGTTACTATGAACCATGTGTGTTTCTCTTAAGCATAGATTCTCACCCCTCTTCTAATTATATTTTTTTGTTAATATTTTGGATTTATAAAGAAAAAAAAAGGGAAAAAGTAAATTGAAATGCTACATAGCCTTATATGGAAGTGGCTGATATTTTCTGTTCTCTGGCCTCTACCCCTGTTGAAGGATCACGAGGGGTAGTATTGTGAGTTTCCTAATAGCTAATCATAACTTAGAACCTTTGGAAGTTAATTTATTGCAATGAAAAACAGAAGTTGAGTTTTGGGTTTTTTAAGAGGTTCTTCTTAATTGGCCTTTTAATTTGGCAAGTGGATTTGAAACACAAGAGGAGGCTGCTCTGAAGTTTTGGGGCAAATCTGCCACATAAAATTCCATGTATGTTAGTTACTACATTGACATTACTATATGTTGGAATAATTGCTCTAATTAATACTCACCTATATTACCGTTGGACCAAGGTTCTCAATTGTACCACTATATTGGAATTGGAACAGTCTTCTTATGACTGCATACTAAGAGAGTTTTGCATATATATGTACTACTGAATCTCTTGTAATTCTTATGATGAATAAGAGCAAACAACTCTCTTTCAAATGGACGTAGGCTATATCAAGTAGCTGAACCACTATAACTATGTGTGTCTTATTCTCCTTATTTCTCTTTATCTATTTCTTTATGGTATCAGAGCAGGACTCTTGAGTATCCTGTCTCTTTGACTTCTCATGGGTGTTTCACTTGACAAGGCTTCTATCTTTACCATGGATGTCGATGGTAATCCTAATCTTCGTCTGTGTTCAATACTTTTAAATGGGTTTAATTATATTACTTGGTCAAGAGCTGTTATGTTGGCTATTGGAGGAAGATCAAAGCTTGGTTTCATCAATGGAACCATTCGAGCACCAAAGGCTAGCGATCCAAAGTTTGAGGATTGGTTCTGTAAAGACCAGCTTGTTATGTCTTGGCTACTTACTCCATGGAACCTCAAGTGGCTGAGATTTTTAGCTTTTCAAATTCCGCACATCACCTTTGGGAATCTGTGAAAGAAATGTATGGGCAACAAAACAATGCTGCCAGGATTTTTCAGTTAGAAAGATATTGCTGGGTGTTATCAAGATGGGAAACCATTCATTGAGCATCTTGGGAAGCTTAAGAGCATGTGGAATGAGCTGTCTCTTTATAGACCTCATACTACAGATTTTGCTACTCTTCTGAAACGAGCAGAGGAGGATAAAAATTTCAGCTCTTAGCAAGTTTAGATCAAGAATATGAAGATCTTCGTAGTCATATATTGATGAGTGCTGAGATACCTTCTTTGAACAACGTGTGCACAACAATACATCGAGAAGAAATCAGGAAGAAAGTCATGAACATGGAAACAAAAACAAATGCTGACAGTTCAGAGTCTCGTGCATTTGTGGCTAGTTCCAAAATGTCAGAAAGCAAGTCATTCAAAAGTAAGAAACCAAATATTACTTGCAGTTATTGTGGGCAAAAGAAGCACACCAGGTATAGATGTTGGGTTCTCCATCCACATTTGAAGCCTAAATTCAGCAAAGATAAAGGTTCACAAAATTCTGAAGCCAATGCTGCTGTATGTTCTAATTCTGTACCCAATGATATCATGGCAAATTTCAAGTCAAATCCTTCTGCCTTGCTTTATCTTCAACAACATGGTTCATCTGGAAATATAACTCAGAATGGTGGTGCAAGTCAAACTGACGCTCATGCAAATATTGCTACAAATCCATCGGCCCTTCTTGGCTATTTTGCATCATTTCTTCAACAGTTGGGCAAATAAGAGAATTCTCCTCTTGATGGAACTGTCGCTTCAGGTATTTTATGTGCCTTCATGTCTGCACTAATATCTAATTCAAACTCAAATTTTTGGATCATTGATACGGGTGCTACCGATCACATGACAAATCAAAAGAATCATCTTCATAACTTTAAGGCACCAGTGGAGACGCAATCTGTTTCTGTGGCAAATGGTATGAATGTTCAGGTTATGGGTCAAGGAAAGATTAAATTCTTTAATTCAAAAACTGACTCTACTGCTCTTTATGTGCCTTTCTTTCCATTCCAGCTCATGTCAGTTGGAAGGGTAACTAATTCTCTAAATTGCAATGCTATTTTTCCCCTCATGATGTGATTTTTCAGGATCAAGTCACATTGAGGACGATTAGTAGAGGACATTATTTGAATGGCTTGTACATCTTACATCAAATGCCCTCAAAATCTACAACAGGGGTGTTCCAAGCCAGGTCTTGTCCAAATGGAGTTTTGTGGCATCAACGTCTCGGTCATCCTTCCGATATTGTTTTATCAAATATGTTTTTCTCCTTAAATAACGCATCTCATGGCTGTGAAGTTTGTCGATTCTCAAAGCAAACTCGGTTGTCTTTTAGCTCATCGGTAACTCAAACAAGTAGACCTTTTGAGCTTGTTCACTCGGATGTATGGGGACCAGCTCCATTAGAATCGCATGATGGTTTCAAATATTTTGTCATTTTTGTTGATGATTATTCTCGAGCAACTTGGTTGTATTTGTTGAAATCAAAGGGTGAAGTTGCTCCTGTTTTCCAGGATTTTCACAAGCTTGTCATGAATCAATTTGACTCTCAAATTAAAGTTTTAAGAACTGATAACGGCACCGAATTCGTAAATAGCTCTATGACTCAGTACTTGAGCTCTTATGGTATCATGCATCAAACAAGTTGTGTTGGAACCCCCAACAAAATGGAATAGCCGAAAGGAAGAATCGTGATCTTCTTGAAAAAACAAGGTCTATTATGTTGAATATGAATGTTCCAAAAAATTTTTGGTCACATGGTGTTCTTACAGCAGCATATCTAATCAATAAGCTACCCAGTCGCATTCTCAAGCTTAAGTCTCCCTTGGAAATTCTCAAGAAAAGGAAGATTGATTTATCTCATTTACGGGTCTTCGGTTGTGTGTGTTATGTTCATGTTCAAGCTTCAAACCGTGACAAACTTGATTCTCGAGCTGTTAAGTGTGCTTTTATTGGTTATTCCACAACTCAAAAGGGTTACAAATGTTATGATGTAAAAGCAAGACGGGTTCTGATCTCACGGGATGTCAAGTTTGATGAATCCAAATCTTTTTTTGAAAAGACTTCAGAGAATAATCCTCAGGGGGAACAATTATCTAATGGTATTCCATTACCATTGATAGAAACAGATTTATTTCCTTGTTCATCAAATGATATTCCAGATGAGAATTTTTTCATGAGCATAAGGCTGAAAGTCCTAATGGTGTTCAAACTGAAATAAATGGTGAGTCTGAAGTTACTGTCATCGCTGCACCATGACGCAATCCTATAAGAGAATGACATTAGCCAGCAAGACTGAAAGATTACATTACTTTTGCATCCAGGTATCCTATAGAGAATTACATCTCTACTGCAAATGTATCTTTGTCTCATGCTGCCTTTTTAAGCAATATTTCAAAGTATTGTGAACCATCTTCCTTTGAAGAAGCGAATTCTCGGTCTATTTGGAGAGATGCTATGAGGGAAGAACTTCAGGCCCTTGATGAAAATTGCACTTGGAGTATTGTCAAACTGCCACAAGGAAAAAGGGCAGTTGGATGTAAGTGGGTTTACAAGACTAAATTTAAAAGTGATGGCTCTCTTGAAAGGCATAAAGCCAGGGTTGTTGCAAAGGGGTTTACTCAAACGTTTGGGGTTGACTACAAAGAAACTTTTGCTCCAGTTGCTAAAATGAATACTATGAGAGTTCTTTTGTCAGTTGCAGTCAACAATGATTGGCCACTCTTCCAAATGGATGTAAAAAATGCTTTTTACATGGAGAGTTAGAAGAAGAAGTCTACATGAGATTACCTCCCGGACATCCTCAAGAAAAACAAGAAGGTATGGTCTGCAAGTTACACAAGGCTATCTATGGCCTTAAGCAATCACCAAGAGCTTGGTATGCGAAATTAAGTTCTGTTCTTGAAAGTGTAAAATTTCAGTGGAGTTTTGCTGACTCATCTTTATTTGTTAAGGATGAGAATGGTAGCAAACTAATAGTGCTTATATATGTTGATGACATTATTATCACTGGAAGTAATCTTGCAGAAATTACCAAGCTGAAGTTATTTCTTCACCAGAAGTTTGCCATTAAGGATTTGGGATCCTTAAAATATTTTTTGGGGATCGAAATTGCTGCGTCCAGGAAAGGATTATTTCTTAACCAACTGAAATATGTCCTTGATCTACTTAAAGAAGCACGAATGATGGAGACGAAGCCTATTGCCAATCCCATATATGTCCAGAAAAAACTTGGTCTTGATGGAGAACTGTTATCAGATGTTGGTTACTATCAGCGGCTGGTTGGCAAGCTTATTTATCTCACCATCACTCGTCCTGATATTGCTCATGCTGTTAGCTTGGTCAACCAACATATGCATGCTCCAAGAACCACTCACTTGCAAGCTGTCAAGAGAATTCTTCGATATTTAAAGGGCTCCCCTGGTCGTGGAATTCTAATGAAAAAGAATGGGAACACTAATATTATTGGGTATTCAGATGCCGATTGGGCAGGATGTACAGTTGATCGAAAGTCCACCATTGGATATTGCACTTTTGTTGGAGGGAATCTGGTTACTTGGAAGAGTAAGAAGCAAAATGTCATTGCTCGATCTAGTGTCGAAGCAGAGTACAGAGCCATGGCTTCTCTCACTTGCGAATTAATTTGGCTTCGCAGTCTTTTGAATGACTTGGGTTTTACAGATCCTGAACCCATGACCTTGTTTTATGATAATCAAGCTGCAATCCATATTGCTGCGAATCCTGTCTTTCATGAACGAACGAAGCATATCGAAGTAGATTGTCATTTTGTTTGAGAAAAGGTGCAATCCAATATTATTCGCACAACCTTTATTGAAGCAACAAACAATTGGCTGATGTCTTCACTAAAGGGCTCTCCTTAGCTCAATTTGAAAGTCTTTTGTCCAAGCTTGGTTCGATCAATATTCTCGCACCAGCTTGAGAGGGAATGTTGGAATAATTGCTCTAATTAATACTCACCTATATTATCGTTGGACCAAGGTTCTCAATTGTACCACTATATTGGAATTGGAACAGTCTTCTTGGGACTGCATACTAAGAGAGTTTTGCATATATATGTACTACTGAACCTCTTGTAATTCTTATGATGAATAAGAGCAAACAACTCTCTTTCAAGTGGACGTAGGCTATATCAAGTAGTTGAACCACTATAATTCTGTGTGTCTTATTCTCCTTATTTCTCTTTATCTATTTCTTTAAGATATTTATGATTTGCTTATTAAGTGTACATCAGTTACATATTTCCTATAATGTGTCTTTTGTTCTTTTCCGCCCCTCTAAACTATTCTACGTATAAAATTTCCTAGATGACAGATGGGAACATGGATTGCTTATCAAATTACAAAACAAGTGCTAGCTTTTGCAAGGGCATATCTTGTTGGTGTTAGTAATGATATGGTTTTAGTATAGAACAATTTAATGTTAAATGTAATGATTCATCTGCATGGCTCTTACAAATATTGCTAGTTTGTTTCTAATAGAATGTGTTGGTATTTTTTAATTTGCCATAGTAACTTTCTTGTTGTCTGTTCTCTCAAATTTCAGTATCATCTCGATGAGACCCCAGAAACTGTGAAGGTGTTTCCAATTCCACTTGATTTGGATGGTGTTGCTGGGGACTATGATCTACTTAGTTTATCTCATGTGTAGAAAAATATCGGCAGCAACTTATGGTTCGACACCGAAGTGGTTATGCGTTGAAATTGGAAAGGTTTTGGACCCAGCTAATAAATCCCACGAAGGGACGCAGAGTTGACAAAGCTAGTATTTTTTATTCCATTTTTGTGTATTTTTTATATATATAGTGTTGTGTATTTAAGCCAAGTTAAAAGACGGAAGAGATATTAAACAAATGCAATGGAAAGCCTATATTGAAACACAATAAGAAAATATGAGAAATTTCATGAAACTATACAGCGAGTATAATTAATATTGGTGAGTAAATATTATTAAATAGTGAGTAAAAATGTGTAATTTTTGTATTAAGAATAATTATTTCGTATAGCAATGATTAATTGCACCATAATTTATATGAAAGATTGCATTAAAACTGCACCATATATACTACACCCAATTTTCCTTAGGTTATGTACTAGTTATTGATTATGAACTTGACTATCAACGCCATGATATTGATCCCTTATTAAAAAAGATTTCATTTCTAAGATTGAGACACGCACCAATGATGACTCACAACCAATGTCCAATTATTATATATGTAGAGTATTGTAACTTAACATATACTTGCAATTAAATGAAACGGATACTTGCATTATTATAAGTTATAACTTATGATAATGAACAATAAGGAAAAATACGTAATGTGGGTTATTGCAAAATATATAGTTAGGGTTTACTTTTTCAAATTTATCTTAAACAAATCATAAAAAATTAATTAAAAATCAGAAAAACACACCAAAAATTGCTACAAACTCCTTACTACATATGCAGTAGAGCCCCTTCTCTCTGTGAAAAAAAAAAAAACCCTACCTCCCCACACCCCCTTCAGCGTCGCACCAAGTGTTTGGGGAGGGGGGAGTCCATCTTCCCTCATCTCTTCCTCCTCTCTCTTCCCTCTTAACCCTTTTTTTCTTTATCCCCTCTTCCCTTCCCCTTCCTTCTCCATTTCCTCATCCCCTCGTCCGCTAGGGATTGTAGTTTTGGTTTGTGATGACACTTTGTTGCCCGGATCCACGTGGATCTTGGTTTTTGTTTTGCTTTTTTGTTTTTCTGTTTCTGGCTACATGTGGCACTCGACGTCGGTGGGGTAGAAGCGGTTTCTATGCTGGTTTGTAGATGCTATTGAAGCAGCCACCATAAAACACCATTGTCGCCATGATTTAGTTGCCGTTTTTGGCCCACATACATAGGGTTTTGGGTCCAGTTCAGATTTTGGAGTTACAATCATGGAAGTTGCTGGTTTGTGTGGGCTCGGGTTTAGCTAGTGTGGTGTTATGAGTCTCTTCGGTTGCCAGAGAGGATGTGGAGTGGTGGTCATGTTTCTTTGTTTGTTTTAGTCTATTACTCGTTAGCAATTTGTTGCATTTTATTTGAATTCTCATGAACTCTTTAGGAGTTTGATGTGTTTTGTCTTTTAATTTTCTGATGCGATATTGATCTGCAGTTTCTGCGGTTGCACGGTGGATTTGTATTGGTAGTCTCGAGTACAAGCGCTTCGGGCTGCTGAATAAGGGGTTTGAGTATTTGTTGGTTTAGGCATAATTCTCTCAAGATCAAATCAAGTGAGGTAAATTTTGGTAATTTATGTGTGTCTATTTATTAGTTGCTTCCACAAACCACTCATAGAAAACCTAAAGTACAGTATTCTCTTGATATACATGCCAAGTCCAAATATTCAATTAGCCATTATGTGTCAACTCATCGTTTATCTAAGTCATATGCATCATATTTGTGTCAATTATGTAGTGTATGTGGGCCAACTAAGCTGCAAGATGCCATATTTGATCCCAAATGGGTGGATGTGATGAATGTTGAAATGGAGGCCTTGAAGAAGAATGCAACTTGGGATTTAGTTTCTTTACCAAAATGGAAGAAAGTTATTGGATGCATATGTGTGTTCACCTTGAAGCATAAGGTTGATAGTTCTATTGATCGTTACAAGGCTAGATTAGTAGCAAAAGTTTATACCCAAACTTATGGAGTGGATTATTTAGAGACATTTGCCCCAGTAGCAAAGCTCAATAATGTTTGTTTGCTCTTATCCCTTGTTGCTAATCTAGATTGGCCTTTGTTGAAGTCTGATGTTAAAAATGTGTTCCTACATGGTGATCTTGAGGAGGAGATATACATGGACCTTCTTCCTGGTATTCATGTGACCTCCAAGGAGGGTGTTGTGTGCAAAATGCGAAATCCTTGTATGGGCTGATGAAGTCCCCTAGAGCGTGGTTTGGAAAATTTGCTGCATCTATGAAGAAATTTGGTTATGTGCAGAGTAACTCAAACCACACTTTGTTTTTGAAGCCTCATGGAGGTAAATTAAAAACTTTAATTATTTATGTTGATGATATGTTTGTGACTGGAGATGATTAGGAAGAAATGCAAAATCTTTAGAAGTATCTGGCTTTTGAGTTTCAAATGAAATCATTGGGTGAATTAAAGTACTTTCTTGGGATTGAATTTGCCATATCTAAACATGGTATCTTTATGTTCCAAAGAAAGTATATTTTGGATTTGCTTGTAGAGATTGGAGTGTTGGATTGTAAACCAATTGATACCCCAAGTCAACAAAATCACAAGTTGGGGTTGTATCATGATCAAGTCTATACTAATAAGGAGCATCATTAAAGTCTTGTAGGGAAATTGATTTATTTGGCCCACACACGTCCCGATATAGCATATGCAGTGAGTGTGGTGAGTCAATTTATGCAGTCACCTAGTAAGGATCATATGAGTGTTGTGGTGCGTCTTTTGAGGTACCTAAAGATTACTTATGGCAAGAGGTTATTATTCTCTAAGAATGGTCATGTGGATGTGGAAGGGTATACATATGTTGATTAACCTGGTTCAGTTATTGATACGCGTTCGACTTCCAAATATTTCACTTGTTGGTGGTAATCTTGTTACTTGGAGGAGTAAGAAACAAAGGTGGTGGCCCGGTCAAGTACGGAAGCCGAGTACTATGGTATGCTGCAAGGTGTGTTCAAGTTGCTTTGGTTGAAGAGATTGTTGGAAGACCTTGGGTTTGAACTCGAGAAACCTATGAATTTCTAATGTGATAATAAGGCCGCAATTGAGATTGCTCATAATCCTGTGCAACATTACCGTACGAAGCATGTCGATTGATCGACACTTTATTAAAGAGAAATTGGATGCTAGGATTACTTTTCCATTCGTGAATTCTGAGTATCATTTAGCGGATGTTCTTACCAAAACCGTTTCTACTACTGTCTTTCTCAACTCGCTTGACAAGCTGGGCATACGTGACATCTTTGCTCCAACTTGAGGGGAGTGTTGCCGCTTCCCTTGTAAATTAGGTTGCTTAATTTAAGGGATTTTATTTTATCTTATTTCGTTTTCTATTTTATGGTGTAAATAGAATTCCTTGTCTAACAAGAATTAATACTTGTACAACAGTCTTGTAATCTCTATAAATTTCCTTATTTGAGGAGAAGAATACAATATATTAGAGAACACTACAGTAGTACAACCACATAGTACATCTTGTATAAGTGTTATAATATTAGTAGATATTTATTGATACTATTCCCTAAAATGGGGAAAAATAAACCATGCCATCTATCCATATTATAAAACGTGTACAAGATGTACCACATAGCCATATATTACCGTAGTATTCTATAATTTCTCGAAGAATACAATCAGAAAATTCTACCCATATTGTTTGACTCATTTCTTTTGGGAGATAGAAAAACACTAGAAAGCCTCTCTTATAGAAAATAGGGAGAATACTGATTATATTGTATTCAGCCCACTCACACATATACAATCTTACTTATTGAATATATTTGTATCAAACTTGACAAAGTGTGATTCTTTTTCTTTTCTTTTTATGTATTGCATAAAGCTTGTTAAAAATGAATATCAAACTAGTTTGGCTGATAAAATTTTACTTAGAATTTTATTTTACTATAGTATTAACGGTATGTAGACACTAGTTCACTCTTTCGAAAAGTCTTGACTATGTCCTTACCTATTGTAATTTGAGCTAAAACTTATGAGTTAATATGTAGATTAAGAGTTGATTAAGGGTTTCTAATTTCAGCCATTAAATTACATGTATAGTTTGTTGGTATCGTGACTAACCGAGCAACTAGCTAGGCAAGATCAGCCACGTGCCATGCTTCGAGAGGTGATCACCTTAGCCAAAGAAGCCTTGCCACAAGTCACAACTAGAGGCAATGTCAAGAGTCCCACATTGGAAGACTACAGGAGATGGAGACTCCCCTTAACCTATAAAAGGAGGTCACTCTCCACTTAAAGGGGATCTTGACCCTTTGACCTTGGACCCTGGGTCTTGGATCTTGGATCTTGGACCACCATCTTAGACCTTGGGTCTTCCCCCTTCTTCCCTTCACTTTGGGTCTAATCCCAAACATTATTATAACGAGAACATCCTTCTCCGTGGACGTAGCCCATCATTCGGGTGAAAAACGTATATCTTGTCTTCTGCATGCCTATTTACTTTACCTGCTGAAGGCCCTCACCTTCACACAGCATCCACCACTTCACATCTATCTAAGTTGATACCAATTTTGGACATCAACAGTTTGACGGTGTCTGTGGGAATCTACACAAGAAGCTTATGTCGTTCTTCCCTTCTTTTAGCACCTTTGACACCCTTTCAATCATCACCTTTTAGCTTACCGCTTAGCACCATCTGTGCCGAAGAAACTTTGGGGTCTTAAGGCACCAATATGCCGAGGACATGTGTTTGCTGAAGCAACCCACCTTTCAGTCACTTTGAGTAGTTTCAATTTGAAGGTTGCCAAGTACTCCAATTCATCAAAAGTATCATTTTTCATGGCCAAATGAGTCACACCACCATGCCAATCCAAAGGGCAGCCCACATGGTCCACTTCCATGAGATAAGTGGCATATTCATTGTTTTATATAGATTATTTAATATATGGGTGTGGATCCTACTAGTACATTAACAATAAAATATATTGTTGACTAATAAATCTCAATTTGTGGCTTAGGTGTTGTTGAACACTTGTCAATGGCTGTTCAGCAATTCAATAGAATAGCCATACAATGAAGAATGACTCATGGGATTGGCATCATTTTGATCAAAGCCCCTGGCTGTGCACACCATGCTGATGAATTGCTTAGGACACCCATGCTAAAGATTTCAATAAAGACACCCCTACTAATTCTGTATTGCTGAACAACAACCCAACACAAAGTCTTCAGCCTATTCCCTTCACTGGTTTTTGTTCTAAGCCAAAACGGCATGGGCCATCGAGTAAAATCAAGACCTCTCATTCAACCCAAAAATTGCCAAAATGGCTGGCTAACGGCACCTAATGTAAGACCCATGTCTTGAGGAAGCAAGAACGGTGAGCAATCTCACATCATTCGGGGAGGGAAAGATGAAGTGCCTTATATGTGTATGCACTTCTCTTCCTAGCACAAGGGCTTTTGGGAGCTCACTGGCTTCGGATTCCTTGGAACTCCTTAAGCGAATTGGGGCTAAAGCAATCCCATGATGGGTGACCCACTAGGAAGTTACTCGTGAGTTCCCAGAAACAAAACCGTGAGGGCGAGGCCCAAAACGGACAATATCATGCTAGGGAGTTTGGTCATGACATAATGGTATCAGAGCCAGGTTTCAATCCTGGGACCTGTGGGTTATGGGCCCACCACGCTTCCGCTGCTCCACATTTCAATCCTAGCGCTTGTGAGATTCTCCCAGACATGGCCCCTATCGATCGGTAGGGCAATGGTGAGCCAAATCACGTGCCCAAACCTAAACCCTAGGAAATACACCCCATGATCACTCCAACAGCCTACGTCCTTACCATCTAGTAAGTGTTTATGCCAAAAATTATCCCATATTTGCCCAATATGGGGCTGCGTAAATTGGAGGCCATTTTTGCATGGAGAAGAGAATGCCACATACAGTAATGAAGAAGTTTGGCCATGAGAAGTTTGACGACCGAGTTTGACGGCCGAATTTAATGGCTAAGATCGGTGGATCGAACCTTGAGGACGAGGAAGGCCGTGAAGAAAGATGGCCATGCAAATACAAGTGAATAGTGCTCGGTCATGAGTAGTATTCGATCATGAATAAGTGCTCGGCCCCATGGACAAACTTTAAGGCTGAGGATGGTCGTGCAAACGGCCATGGCCAAGACGTGGAGCTTCGGTCGTAGCCAAGAAGACATGGTCGTGACCGTGCAAAAAGGGAACAAGAGATGGCCATGCAATTGGCCAAGGAAGGAAAGACCATTCTCGATTATGGCCAAGAATGCAAAGTTTCTAAAACAACAAAGTCACATAGTGGAGCCCACAACCTATTAACTTTTGATTATAAAAATATACTCTTATGGTTTTATAATTGAAAGAAGAAGAGGAAAGGCATACAGGGCATGCAAACGGCCAAAGAAGATGGTGCAAGTTTTGCTCATGATTTTGGTGGTCCACACAGCTCATTTATGAGTAATGTTTTTGACTGACCACACGTAAGAGGTTGCCTATGGAAAGCCAGTAATTCACGCCAAGGAGGAGTCGTTGACTTTACACAATGAGCAAGTGGAGAGAGGAGAAAAGGCGGCACCAATATGATTAAAATAAACATGTGGTGAGTAAATCAGGTTGGTGAGCACAGGATATTAATTCATGGGAAAGTCATCAACTGCCAACCTAGGGAATTAAATGCTTCTCCCAGCACGAACCATGGACCAACTATCATGGTTGCAAACCGAATTTCACGGAAGTCACAGCACCATACCCCCCATTTCCAGGCCACCTACTATTTCCAATTGTCCACGCCATGCAAGCAACGGCCCCACCTCATTCTCCAAAGTTTCCTCTATAAATACTGGTTTCCAACTACATTCAAGGGGTTCAAACACCAAAACAAGCCTCCCGCGGAGCAAATTATCTTTTATGTCATTTACTTTCAATCTCACTGTAATTTTCAATACGTTTATGTGCTTTCCTAGGAGTAGTGGCAGTTTGTAAACAAATCCATCCATCAATATATCATATGACCCTTGAGTTTTCAAGGCGCCGGAGCATCACCCTTTGTTACTTTTTCGCTCATCCCATATATCATACAGCCTTTGCCATCTGGCGGAGCGCTAGAGCACTACCCAAATCCACTAACTATTTCCACCGTCGACACCATCACCAACGCCCTTGTAGCTCAGACCGTTAACCTGACGATCGAGATCTGTTCCTATCTCGGCCAAATCGTTTGAAGTGAAATCAGATCCAAGTAGGCGCACCGAACCCAATCGCTCACCGCACACATCACTCTCGAATGCACGGTAGACCGTGCTGGCACGCCCGCACACACATTCAAAACCAAGAAGGATGACTTGTGTTGGCCCTAATCCCCTCGGCGCGGACCATCGGGAACTCTCGGGACTTATTGAGTAGACGTTGTTGGATTTGTTGGACCTATAAGAACTTTCGAATCGGAAATTGGAGGTCGTGGACCCCGTGGGCCAGGTTGACCCATATGAATAGTTTGACCGCACAGTTGACCACAGGTCTTTTGAGACCGTCTCATCCTTTGAAAAGTATTGGAATGGCCTTAGGACCTTCCCAAAAGTCGTGCACATACACTAGGTTTTGAATTAAACGTTCGTGGTGTGCTGTTATTAATTAAATCTTGGTATTCTCTCGAATAGGTGATCAAGCTCCGTGTAACCAACAAAAGGAAACCCTCGTAGGGTCAAGGAAGCTTGGACTTTTTATGAGTTGACATTGTTTTTAAATGTGCATTGTTTTCCAAATATTGAAATACTTGCACAAATGTGATTTGAATTGAAAATTGGGTTTGTTTTAGGTTATTAAGGTTATAAAATGTCATATCTGTTAAACTTGGCTTATACAATATTATATGGGATTTTTCTTGACTATTTAATTATTATTATTATTATTATTATTATTATTATTATTATTATTATTATTATTATTATTATTATTATTTATGTAGGATATGGTTTGGATGTTGAGAATATGTTATTCGAATATGATCATGGGAAACTGGATTTTCGGGAAAGTGGTATATATTGATGTCTATGGGATTTCTGGTGCATGATGTCACGCCCCAAAATCGAGATACGTGACAGCGCACGTACCTTGAGGATCCCGAAAATATAACACCTAGATCCGAGGGTTATATTCCCAAGATTACCAAAATACGCTAAGCTTTTGTAAATAAAATGGGTTGGATCGGAAGAGTTGTTAATAACAGTAGAAAAATGAAATAAACATTATAAAACTTTGTTAGGGAGAAACCAACCCCAAAGGTCAAGGAAGGGTACCAATAACCTTAGAAAGTTATTTTTACAAATCATAAAGATTAAATATATACCAACCATCTAGAATTTATACGAAGAAGGAATTAAATAGGCAGTACACTCGGCTCTGAGGAAAGGAAATCACAACCTGTCAGAATGATGAGGTACATGAACCAAATGTGTTGGCAGGTCCCGAATCAGCACCAAGTGATGTTCAAGGATTATAATCTAATGAAAAAGTAGGGGTGAGCATCACATATGTTCATTTACCTCGTAGGAGGCTCCCGGCCAAGTTTTAAAATAGATAATGAAAATAATAATAATATATTGAGCTCTTGGTTCATATAGAAATCAGTGAAAGAATATGCACAAACACAAACCATATCCATTTATGGTTTGATGCAAAACAGTTGGAATGCTCACACAACTTTCGCAAACATTTTTGGCTAGCCTGTATCTGCTTGTTTGACAACCAATCCTTAAAGGCCAACTACCCCTACCAAAAACAAAATATAATCAACTTACCTGGTATGGTAGCAAGAGTGTCCATTAACCAGCTACACCCCATCCACTAAACCTCACACAATGGTATTGGTAAAGTTTGTTCGCGTAACCCCTCTAAAGTTTTAGGGAATTGAAACCCAAGGAAGTCGCTATGCCCCTTTCACCCTCAAGTCATCGAGGATAATGTCCGTAAGAATATACCATCCAAACTTTGGAGAACCAAAGCCAAGCATTCATAAAACCAAACAATATGACATCCAAAAATAATGCAGTTTTTCGCACACAACAATATATACTATGTCATACATACACAAAATACAAGTTCGAGAGTGGGTCCCCTTACCTAGAATCCAAAGCTTAAGCCTGACTTGCCTTCTGCACTTTCAAACTCAAATTGGTCACTCTTGAGCAACTGAATCACAATCTAACAATCAGAAATATTACAAAAATCCTTAGTTGCACTTTAGTCCTTTTTCTTATCTTTAATTGCACTTTGGTCCTTAAACTTAATCCAAAGTACAACTTAGTCCTTATAAATCCTTAAAGTTCCAACTAATTGCAAAATAATCCTTGAACTTTCTGAAAAGTCCAAAAATGTTCCAATAGTCCTTGAAGTTCCATCTCTGGTCCGAAAACGATAAAAATCATGGTACGGTAAAATTAAAGTCTAAATAGTGCTTTGTTGGTCGTACACATGGACCAGAGGAATATGTATAATTTAGTTCAAGAATTTTAATGAAAGGAAATGACATAAAGATTATCCAATTTGATTAGATTTCAAACGGACAGTATATGAAGTATATTTTAGGAATACTTGAAAATTACCAAATTAGAAAATAATACGAATTGAGTATTTGACAAATTTAAATTGGATACAGTAAAACTTAGGAAATGGAAATACGGAATTAAAACAAATGAAATAAGAGATATGAAGTAGAGATTATCTCGATAAGGAATAGTAGGATACGACGATGAATAGTAAAATATGTCGATGAATAGTAACTTCCCGGAAATGATAGGTTACGATACTTGCTACCTTTTGGTGAATAGTGCACATGGTGAATAGTAACTCCTGTGAAAGTTAGCCAGAATAGTGACTATGGTGGAGGAGAATGAGAGAAATGGAATTCCCCGACAGCCCGGATTAATTTGAATATTTAATTCAATGGTTTAGATCAAAATTTTGAGTTTGGATCCAGTTTGGGAAGGTGCATGATAGCTTAAAGATTGATGGTCCAGATGCATTCCCAACAACCAATCCAAAGGCCTAGATCAAGTCAAAAGTCTTTGTTTTTGGTCAACAGTCAAAATCTATTCTATAATCAAATCAATGGCTTAGATTGAATGAGCTCACGGAATAGTACTATAGACCCTAGTCAACCTCTGAATAGTAGTCTGAGTCAAAGTCTTCAAAGTCTTCCAACCAATCAGATGTTGCCATGTGGCGGATGAGATGTTTCATCCAATCATATGTTGTCATGTGGAAATTCCAATTTAATTTTCTATTTTTCAACTTCGAAAATTCACTAAAAATACGTTCGAGTTCCAAAAAATTATCCGAAAATTACCACAAGCTCGTATCGATGTCTAATATTTTTCTATGCAGGCACAACACCAAAATTCTAACTTCATATTTTTTGGAATTATGTTATTCTCAAACATAATGGCAATGTTACTTGGAAAAAAAAAAAACATGTCACTTTTATTAAAATGGACCGTGCAATTTTTCCTGTGCGCGTAAAAATATTCTGGAATTTTTTAGGGTGTCACACGTGATATTGTTTAAAAGTATGTGGGTATTGAGTTTGGATATTTAGAATATCGGAAGAATTAGGGATTATGGATACTATGAATATTGATTTGTGTATTGCACCTTCATATGTACATCCCCTGGTTCAGTATGGATGATACCCACATGTGCGATGAGGGATGCTGGCTTGTGGTGATGATGATGATGATGATGATCTGGGCACCCTTGGCCCGGTGTGCCGTAGGCCTTGGCTAGGCAATCTGCGCACATAAGACTTGATTCAGGTACACATTGATCCTATTCCGACGTGCATGCTAGGAGCGGAAGTCCCCCGGTTGGACAGCTTGTCCCTAGTTACAAGGCCAATGCGATTCTGGCATGCTAAACCCGTGTTGAATAGTGCACCAAGTGAATAGTAACTTCGGTGAAAGTTAGCCAGAATAGTGGCTATGGTGGAGGAGAGGAAGAGAAATGAAGGAAGAGATTTCTGAAGGTGTGAGGAAGAAGAAAATTTGAGGGGTATTTATAGAATTCCCCGACGGCCCGGATTAAAAAATTTGAGTTTGGATCTAGCGTGGGAAGGTGCATGATAGCTTAAAGATTGATGGTCCAAATGCATTCCCAACAACCAATCCAAAGGCCTAGATAAAGTCAAAAGTCTTTGTTTTTGGTCAACGATCAAGATCTATTCTATAATCAAATCAATGGCTTAGATTGAATGAGCTCACAGAATAGTACTATAGACCCTAGTCAACCTCTAAATAGTAGTCTGAGCCAAAGTCTTCAAAGTCTTCCAACCAATCAGGTGCTGCCATGTGGCGGATGAGATGTTACATCCAATCATATGCTACCATGTGGAAATTCCAATTTAATTTCCTATTTTCCAACTTCAAAAATTCACTAAAAATACGTCCGAGTTCCAAAAAATTATCCGAAAATTACCACAAGCTCGTATCGACGACTAATATTTTTCTATGAAGTCACAACACCAAAATTCTAAATTCATATTTTTCGGAATTATGTTATTCTCAAACATAATGGCAATGTTACTTGGAAAAAAAATGTCACTTATCTCAAAATGGACTGTGCAATTTTTCATGTGCACGTAAAAATATTCTGGAATTTTTCAGGGTGTCACACATGATATCGTTTAAAATTATGTGGGTATTGAGTTTGGATATTTAGAATATCGGAAGAATTGGTGATTATGGATACTATGAATATTGATTTGTGGATTGCACCATCATATGTACCTCCCCTGGTTCGGTATGGATGATACCCACACGTGCGATGAGGGATGCCAGCGTGTGGTGATTATGATGATGATGACGATGATGATCCGGGCACCCTTGGCCCAGTGTGTCGTACGCCCTTGGCTGAGCAGTCTGCGCGCGTAAGACTTGATTCATATACACGTTGATGCTATTCCAACATGTATGCTGGGAGCGAAAGTCCCCCGGTTGGACAGCTTGTCCCTAGACACAAGGCCGATGCGATTCTGGCATGTGGTCTAGTCAAAACATCCCCGTGTTGGATTGTTTTCCCCTGGTACATGATGTAAATTGTCACGACCCGACTCTCCTAGCACGATATTGTCCGTTTTGGGCCCTACCCTCACGGTTTTGTTTTTGGGAACTCACGAACAACTTCCCAATGGGTCACCCATCCTGGAATTGCTCTAGCCCAAACTCGCTTAACTTCGCAGTTCCAAGGAATCAAGCCAATGAACTCCCAAAAGGCCTCGTACTAGGAAGAGAAGTGCGCACACATATAAGCATTTCACCTTTCCCTCCCCGAGCGATGTGGGATTGCTCACCGTTCTTGCTTCCTCAAGCTCACGGGTTTTACATACACCATGATGACATGACTTGATCCAAATTCCACTTTGGAATCTGAGCCGAACCCTGTGTGTGTCCGACACTTGGCAGATGCCGGGCACAAAAGACCTAATTTCCCATCTACTAGAGTTTCAAAGAAATTCAAGGTTCGACTTCTACCGAAAAATTGGGCAGAGTCTCCCCTGTAATTTGATCACTTCCAAATCTTCACCTGTCAAACAAGTACACACTAAAACAACCCAACTGCTAGCATGCTTCACCATACAGTCAAACAAATTTACATCCTAGGGCAATTCCTCATAGCATCTAACTCAGAGTTTACAAGGAGGTTTAATTAGTTTACAAAAGATGTCCTACCTCGAGTGAGGAAGGAGCGGAGCTGGAATTCTACCATGCGGTGGTCTCCCGGTGCACGCCCACCGCACAGGGCGCAAAACATTTGAAAAGGGTGAGTGGACAAAAGAAAGCTTTACAAAATAGCATAAAGAAATACTAACCCCCTTGTTAAAACATTTAGAAAACAATTATAGATATAATCGTACTGAAAGATAAGCATGTATAATACATATTTATATAAGCTTCTCGAAATCAGAATTCTCATTTAGTAATGTAAACCAATTTAATTCAATAAAAAGCAATTAAAATAAGAATTTCCGAAAAGACTTTTCAATTTCCACCTAAGCGTACCCTTTTCCAATATTCCGTCAATTCCATATCCTCGTCGGACTCGGTGACACAAAGTCGGTCCGAGCCACGTCCTCGCAAAACTTAGGAGACACAAAGTCAACCTAAGCCGCGTCCTCGCCGAGCTCGGGGACACTTGGTCACTGAGTCGCGTCCTCGTTCCTCACGGTTCGGGCGTCCCCGAGACTCGTGGGCGTATAGTCATACGCTCGACTTAAACCGAAGGAAACAATAGGTCCGTAGACCGGTAATCACCAATATCAATATTTATATCATCCGTAAGCAACATAACCTTTCCGAAGGCAACATTCATTCCGAGGCAACATCTAGGGTACCGATGGTGGTTTAAAACCTTTCATAAATCATTCATATATATAAAACAAATCCTCACCTTTCCGAGCCATTCAACTTTCGCAATATTAAACATAAATATCATTTTCCAATTCAATTCCATGCTCGGAACAATATTCATAACAAATACTTCAAATAAACGATTGAGATCAAATTCAAGCTTAAACCCGTAAATCATAAAGTTCATTTCAAGAAATCAATATTTGCTCGGAATAGAAATCATAAATGAATATTCCAGAAAATCAATTAAATTCTACTATGCAACTTAAAGATATTATTTGGAAATAATTAAATCCATAATAAACTTTTAATAAAACATTTATTGCATAAAACTCGTTTATAAAATAAAAGTCCACTCACTACTGGTCCGTGCTAGCTGGACCTTTCGAAGGTCCCTCCTGCGGGTCAATCTGCGCCCGGATGCCTGATTAAATCATCACAATATTTTATTAATAAAACTGCTCAATATAATATTTAATTAAAAACCCTGACCCCCGGCACCTAGAAGTGCGTGCACTAAATTTAAGATGATTCATATGCCCACATAAGCTTTTCCAATGCTTAGAATGGTCAGGAGTGCCTCAGGACTCAAAAAGCGCTAAAGTCCCAAAAAGTCAACACGGGACCCAGTGGGGTCCACTACCTCTGTGACGTCCCTGACCTTTTTATTTAGAAATTAATTAAATTAAATGACTTGGGGTAATTTTAAAAGAATAATTTAAAGGGATATTTTGGAGTTAATTAATAAATTTGGAATTTAATAAGAAATTATTAAATTAAAGGGGTTTTGTGGTTCACTTAATTTTCGGGAAGGAATTTGGCGAATCAAGTTGCGCCATTGCGTCCGGCTCGTCAAACGAGTCCGTTGGCCGAAGCGGAACGTTTCGATACGAGCATCGGATCAATTTAAGGACATAACCGTCATTCTAATTTTAGCGATAATCTGATATAGTCCATGTAGGACCAATCAAATTTCACAATCACTCTCTCTCTCCTCCCACGCGTCACTCTCTTTCCTCTCCTGGTTTCTCTCTCACCGACCTCACTCTCTCTCTTCGAATCCGGCAAAGACAGTCACAACAAGGCCGAGCTCGAGCCTTGCGTTGGGAAGCTCTCGTCTTCCTCGTCAAAACCCATCCCGTGCCACCGTCCACCTCGCCGGCGTTCGTCCGTGGCGAGCTCTGCAATTTTCGGCCAATTTCCGACGTTCGAGGCGGCTCCTCCGACGGCTTTAGGTCATGGCTCCGCCACCAAAAGGTAGCCCTTCCTTCCTCTCTCTGTTTTGGTGGGTGTGGGACACCCGGTGGCGCGTAGCCGCCGTCTCAAATAACCCGGATCCGGCCAAAACCCGGGCGATTTGGCCGTGATCTAGGGTGGTTTCCGGCCAGTTCAGAGGCGGCTCGGCCCGATTCGAGCTTCCCGAGGCTTGAGTCGTTTGGGGTGGGCGGTGTCGGAAGTGGTGATGTTTTGAGATTGGCCTGAATTGCTCACCACACCCACCACCCACGATGGCGCGTGTGGCGGCGCGTGGTGGCGGTGTGGTGGTGGGTCTTTGTTCCATAGAGATCCTCGTATCGCTGCGAGCGCGTGGGATTTGACGGATCTCATTTTGGAGATCGTTTGGCCCTCGAACGAATCTCGCATATTGCACGATTCTCGGGTTCGACAGGAGTGAACGGTTGGATCGCATCCATTTTTGGATATGTTGATCCTCGTATCTTTAGGAGTCTATAGGTTTTGACGGATCATGATTCTGAGTCCCTGATACTCTGGAATCACCAACCCTAGCGATAGGTTTATTAGAAACCGTCCGATCGCACGATCGCGAGAAATCCGACCGTCGGATCGAGACCAAACTTTTGGGCATGTTCTCTAAACCGTAGTGAACCTATAGGAACTTCCATATCTAAGTTTGGAGGTCATGGGACCCACGGGTCCGGTTTGACCCACTCGGGTTGGTTTGACCAAGTTTGACTAGGTTTGACCGAGGCTTTCCGAGGTCGCCTTGCAGCGTAGTTGACTTTGTTGGAGTTCTAGGTTTGTCCGGATCCTTTTGGAGGTCGTGGGCTCAGCGGGCCCGGTTGACCGAAAGGGTGTTTGACCGCCGGTTGACCGAGAGTCTCCGGGCGGTCCCACTAGTTAAAAGACGTTGTTGGATCTTAGGTTTCTTCGTAAGACGAATCGAACACTTGAGTCGGGATTAGTTAAGGGTTTTCTTTCAAGTTATCGTTCTAAGGTTCGGTTGTTAATCCTTAATCGTATTCTTGAATTTAGGTACCCAGGCACCTCATACTTCGCAGCAAGACCCTCCCAGTCAGTCTTGGGACTACCTGTGAGTGGACTTTGTTTTCAAATACACATAATTGTCAATGAATAAACAACATGCATATGAGTTTGATGATTTCAATGCTATTGACTACTTTGAATATCTATGTTGACCTTTGAGTTTTGGACGCTTGTCCGGTAATTGTATTTGGGGTTGAGTGCATGGTTGTGGGTTGAAATGTGAAAGTATATGAATATGTATAAATGGATTATTGCATGGCGATGGTTGTGAGTGTTGTAAACATCGTATTATGTACCTCCCCCTACCTGTTCGGATACGATTCTTGAGTTATGGTTCGATCTGGTGCATACCTTAACGGGTGTAGTCAGTAGACTCTTAATTGAGTATTTTAGTCAGCGCGCATGGACTAGTTCGGATGTATGGGTATTGAGGATTCTGCCATACGGGTCGGGTAGCTTAGTCCATTAATGGACGGCTTAACCACTGGTACGAGGCCATTATGATGTCGTCCTCGTATCCAGTTAAACTATTCCCTGTTGGATGGTTTCCCCGGTACACTTGTTTGGTGTTGAGATGTTATCGTATATATATAAATATATATATATATATGTATATGCGTGAGTTTACTAAATTCGTATTCGTATAGATGTTAGTGAGGATCTTTCCTCACTAGTCGTGCCTACGGGCCGGTGACTAGGTGAAAATGGGATTTGTTTCATGATGTGATTTTTAGGCTATTATACTATGATATTGGGGTTTTGATTCTCTTAACTGAACCTTTATATAAATGTTTTGAATTGCATGATTTTAGCATCGGTTTTGAAACGGTGAGGTTACAATGTTGTTTTAACTTATGAAATCTTATTTTTGTCCACTCACACTTTTTCTATTTTGCGCCTCACCAGGCCGTAGTCGTAGCATCTGAGCTATTCGACCGAGCGCTCCTCTTCTCAGGCTCGACTTGATTGTAGGGCACTTGCCCCTATGTTGTAAACACGTTTTTCTGCTTTATTCGAATTACTCTTAGATTGCTCTGTATCGCCCAATAGGGTTGAATTTGACGGCCTGAGGCCTATGTTTCGTTGTAAGCATGCTGGCACTTGGATATACTTTTCTGTATGTTTTTATCAGGTTGAATCTTGTTGGTTTTATGCTTATTTCAGGGGAGACTCTGCCCGTTTTTCGGCATGAGTCTTGGTCCCCTTTTCTCTTTGTTTTGTTGAAGAGGGTTTCTTTTAGTAAGTGGGCCCGACATTGAGTTAATGTCGGTTGTCTACGTTGTCTACAGGGTTCGGCACGGGTTCCGGGGTGGAATTCGGGTCGGGTCTTGTCAACTTGGTATCAGAGCATTAGGTTCAATTTCTTGTGGACTTCAAGTTTTCTTTGTGCACTCTAACCTCAATTGGTTTCATTGTTTTTCCTCTTGCAAGAATTATGCCTCCGCGTCGTGGTAGGCCGAGGACTGGTTCCCGGGGAGGGAGGAGATCTGTTCCATCTCCACCTCCATCGCCACCACCTGGACCTACATTTGATGAGCATGCTGGGGAGAATGAAATGGATTACCGCCAGATGTTTGAGCAGCTCACCAAGTCAATGTCTACAGCCTTTCAGGGAAGAAGAGGTTCTGAGGGTGCTGACATAAAAAGGGTCAAGGAACTTGGGGCCCAGGATTATTATGGCGACTCTGATCCCGCCATTGTTGAAGCATGGTTAACTGATTTGGAGAGGGTATTCAATGTTCTGCGTTGCCCTGAGGAAGACAAAGTTCGTCTTGCTACATTCCTGCTGAAGGGAAATGCTTACCACTGGTGGAAAGTTGCACGTAGGGGGTATGCGGATCCTACTTCCCTTACTTGGGAGGAATTTCAGCGGATCTTCTTCATTCAGTTCTATCTTCTTCAATAGGCGTAAATCCGTTCGACTGTCAAACGAACTCCAAATTGAAATCCGAGCACGCCTACGTGCTCGTGACGACGCAAGGATTAAAGTAGCAGAAAGTTTGACAATTAAAAGTGGGCCGGGCGTGAGAACACGCCTTTGGAAGATCCGAGGCCTAAAAAGCGATAAAATTAGGTGTTCGGACAAACTCCAAACCGGGAGCTATCCTTCCGCCTACCACAAGTTGTCGGCCTCCCAAACACAATTCTTAACTACGGGAAAGTCAATTTCGGACCCTAAGTGGGTCAAATCTCGATCACAAAACTGGCTGAAACTTTACTTCGAATTTAAACCTATCTATGCTGCGATTCGATCTGCACCTACCCAACCATCAGCTAGAGCATGAAAAATAGGTGAAGATCCATACCTTACTCGTCCCGATCGGTGGTCGGAGGACGGCGTGCGGACGCCCGTGAAGTTTCAGTCAATTTCGTGTGTTTTCGGGCTGATTCCAGCGAAAATTAAATTGCGCTGGGCTGGTCGGTGGCGGGACGAGGAGCTAGGGTGGTGGTGGTCCAAACCCGACCGGTCTCGAGGGTTGAGGTGGAGTGTGGCGGTGGTTATGGTGGTGAGAAGGTGTGGGAATGGAGAGGCTTTGGAGAGAATTGCAGATTTTAAAATCTGCTTCAGTTTTTTTTTTTTTTCCTGACTGCTGACTTTGGTTAATTACCATTACGCCCGACACAATTTTAATCGTAGCTTCTTCAATATAACTCCGATTCGAGCCCACAATATATGCATGAACTCGTATCAACGAGCCCGACGTAATGTTGTGGCTCGCTTCCCAAATTCTTTCCCGAAAATTAAAAGTTAATTTTTAAAACCAACAAAATACTTTAGGGATAAAATTGTCTTTTTCTCTAATAAATTAGTAATTGAATATTAATTAGGGATCGGGTTATTACAATGATATGTACCTCCCATATTCGATATGGATGTTATCCACACGTGCAATGAGAGATTCCGGCGTGTGTGATGATGATCTGGGCACCCTTAGTAGGATGTGCCGTAGGCCCTTGGCGGGGCAGTCTGCGAGCGTAGGACGGATATTCAGCCTCACGTTGATGCGATTCTGATGTGTGTGCTAGGAGCTATAGTTCCCCAGTTGGATGGCTCGTCCCTAGTCACAAGGCCAATGCTATTCTGGCTTGTGGTCTAGTTAAAACAGTCTCCGTGTTGGATTGTTTTTCCATGTTACATGATGATGGTGTGGGTGTGTGTATATATATACATAAATGTGTGTCGGAATATATTGTGGATTCATTTTTGGGTTCGGGTTTCTTGAGCATGTGCATTGAGAGTACTCTGCATAGGTACGAGCATTTTTAAATGAGGTATGCATTGGAAATTCGAATATTCGAAAGAGTACTCTACATATTTGTTTTGCAATATATGCCTTGAATAGGGTATGGTTGCGGGAAAAAGAGGATTTTACTTAACTTTATATGAAAAGGTTTTAAGGTGGGGAAATGATTTTTGGAAAAGTCTATGAGTTTGAAACGATTGAGCAAATGGGTGTTACTTGAAGGTTTTCAATCTACTGTTTTACAATGTTCTCCAAGAAATTTAGCATGCATTGAATATATGGTTTTAATTAAAGTTTGTTATGTTATAAGTCTATGGAATTGAGGTATTTCAAGTTTGTGAATGACATACGTATGTACGTTTACCGTAGAAATTTGTAGCATTATGTTTGAAATTATTTTCTAAAACGGAGGGGGTTAGTTATGTTGAATATAAATTAAGTTCAAAGCTTGTTTTCGTCCACTCACATTTTCTATTTTGCGCCCCCATGTTCTAGGAATCCGAGGTCGAGACCACCACATTGAGGTATCGCCATCATCCGCACTGTAGGATCTTTCTTATTATATCATTCTTCTATTCTCCTATATTCCGGGTTGTAAATCAAATTATTAGTTGCTCTGCTAGTTTGTTTATGTTAGGTAGATGGCATGAGGCTCATTTGAATAGTCTTAACTGTTGTGCGTGCCTTTACTTTGTGCATGTTGGACTTTGGGTTTGTTTTGGTGCTTGTTTGCAGGTACGCTAATTGAGAAATATTCCAATTGCAGGGGGGACTCTGCCTGAATTTTAGTAGAAGTTTTGACCCCTTTTCTTTATTTATGTGAGGAAGAGGGTTAAATTAATAAGTGGGCCCGGCATCGTTTGGATGTCGAATAGGTAACAGGGTTTGACACAAATTCCAATGGGGAATTCGGATCTGGTCAGGTCCTATCGCATAGCCCATCACTTGGGTTAACCACGTATATCTTGTTTTTTGCATGCTTATTTACTTTACCTGCTAAAGGCCATCGCCTTCACACATCATCCACCACTTCACATCTATCTAAGTTGATAACAATTTTGGACATCAACATAGTACATATTAAAATGACTAATGCATCTAATATATGAATAGCTAAGATTAGAATCCCACATAAAAACTTTGTATTATTTGTCCTCCTTTCTCATCACACGCGAGGACCACGACTAAAAGTTTAAACACGTAACGGTATGTCCCATCATACAAGTTTTTTTTTACAACTAAGGGCTAGTTTGGTACGTCGAACCGTACTGACTAATTTCTGTCGGATACTATTAATCTATTTCAGAGAATACTGACTGTTTATCCTTAATATTATAAGGCGTTTGGTGCTGTTTCGGAGAGTACTAACTGTGTATAATGCATAATTGTGCTTAGCAAAAGAGATATTGAATTGTGATTAGTATTTTATGGTATGTTGATTGCTATATAAACCACACTCAAATATTTTTATACATCAAACACATCCCAGACAAAACCACAAGTACAAATAGAGAGAAACACAGAGAAAATGAAGAGCTCAGCAAAAACGAACGGTGCATACTTCGATATTATTTCCTAATGAGTGCAGACTTCTATTTGTTTCTCTTTGCATGCAGGCCACACCAGTAGGCATGTCGTGTTTCACATACTACAGTCATTGGTCCTTTCCTTTTCTATCGACCGCAATATTTCAAAGCCAATTGCCTTGCCGCCACAAAGCAACCATTGGCATCCCTCAAAACCATACCCCAACCATTGTTCTATTTGTTTCTAGTTCTCAACATAGTGAAAAAATGAAAAACACCAAACAAAAAGCAAAACATGGACAAAGAAATAATTCCACAAATCACTTTATTTGCTAAAGATTCCCACAACGTCATATCATGAGTTTTTCTATTTAAACCCCGCACTTCTCTTTGTTCATCCCATATTCTAAGTTCACTTCAACTTCTAATTCAAATTTACACAATTTCTAAGAAAACCCCCACTATCTTCCCACACTACCCCTAAATACACACTCAGTTGAAGAAAAAATAAATAAATAACGCATCAACCTCACACCCCACACCCTGCTATCTTGCCCCTCACCACTCTAAGTTCACCTCAACCGCAAATTACTTAAAGATATAAAACACTGTTGTCAAATGTGTAGCAGCATTATTTTGTTGTTATTATTATTATTATTATTATGTACACTTCATTTTATTGACAAAAACTTGTAGCATTGGAAGAGAAGAGTAATCTGGCAATAGGGTGTAGAGGAGTTTGTGTTTGTCTAAAACTTAATATTAAGAGTGGTTGGGTGTGTATATAGATGTAATAGGGTTAAGTATTAAATTGGATGACTTTTTTTGTCTTTTTACACAATAATAAAACTTAAAAGCTTAATAATTTAAGTATTGGAGTGAACAAAGAAAAGTGTGGAGTTTAAATAGAAAAACTCTTATATCACATACAAACAAAATATTCGATTTAAAAAATGTCAAAAACGAAAAACTCATAACCTAATTTCCACAAAAACTTAATAAAATAGGAAATATATAAAGAAGAGAGAAGAAGCAAGAAGAAGCATATTGGAGAAGTATGAAAAATGGGAGATGGATACCTGGAGAAGAGTGATGAGAATAACCTGTAGAGAAGATAGCATAGAAGAACCCTTGGGAGAAGAATGAAAAGAGCGTTTGATTTTTCACGGTAGAACGCTTGTTTTTTTCCCCTAGTCATATAATTAAGTGTGTATTATCTAAACGGGGGTGTGTGAGTTGTATTAATTAGTCAGGTAAGGAGAGTATTAAAATCCCAATCCGTTTAAAATAGTCAGGTAATCAAATAATACAAGTGGACATCAAACACATAATATGTACTATTTACTCATATTCAAAATCTAATACGGTGTACCAATACCAAACGAACCCTAACTGGCTTGATGCGGCAGTGGGCACTTTGCACACTTTAAGGTATACGTCCTCTTATAAGTCTGCAGTTAACTATTACATGCCACGTGTGTGTATATATATATATATTTATTTTTATATAGCAATCCCATTAAGCACACACCTTCTACTCGTCTCCAAGAGCAAACATGAACGCAAAGCTCTTCTTGGCTGCAAGCATAGGCGTTGTCCTCTCTGTCTTGACAGCCCTCAACGTTATCAAATTTTGTTCTATTAAAGATAAAGCAGCAGCAGCAGATGTAGAAAAGCTTTCAAATCATGAGGACAATAACTTTGAAGTTGTTCCAATTGTGGAAGGTACTGTTGGTCCTGAAAGCTTTGCCTTCGACCCTCTCGGCGGAGGTCCCTACACCGGCGTTTCAGACGGCCGCATCATCAAATGGGATCAAGATAAACACCGCTGGATCAACTTCGCTGTAACTTCTCCAAACAGGTATGCATCCAATGTATAATTCTTATTTCTGAACCTTTTTCTTTATTTAATTACGCTCCAAGCCAAGATAACCCATCCATTGAAATTCCCGTCCGTTAAAACAGAATATAAAACTATTTATCTTGTACAAGCGATATTAGAAGAAGCAAAAGTTGAAAGTAGAACCTCTGATCCGAGAAATATCGTGTATAGTTTGCCAAATGGCCGTGCCCGGGCTGGCCGCTCATGTAGGAAAATTGTCAATCGCAGTCTTAGTTACAGGCTCGGGAGAACCACTAAACGGGCCGAGATGGGCTCATGTCAAATTTGACTTATGTACTTCTTTTTTTTAATCTTTACAATTTCGTTTAAATCTTTTTTACAAGTATGTATATACCAACATGATTTATTATTTGTTGAAAAAGTGGCCAATAACTTTCTTGAAAGTACATTTAAATAATAAAAAAATGACTAGATTATTGTTTGGATTTTAAAAATTGAAACTTGAAAAAAAAATCATTATTTTATATATAAAGAAAATAGGGAGCTTTTGTTTTTAGCCAACCCGAAATTTCATAATTAGGAAAATGCCAAAATGCAATCCACTTTTTACCTTGGGCTTGGCCTTTTCCTAAATAATTTTACTTTCTTTGACTAAACCCTAATAGACTTGAATTTAAGATATAAATGTAATAATATTATGTATTATTTTTCTCTAAAATAAATATAATTTAATAAATGGGCTTTTAATGGGCCGGCTTGTTGAATTTCGGGCTGGCAAGGCTCACGACGGGCCACGGGCCGCCCCGGCCCATTGAGCCTAATTATCTTGTCCTGGCACAGCACAAAGATACATGCCATGCCATGTCGGGCTTTACTTAAGCAGACCGTACTCGTGCCGGGCCGGTCCGGTTCGTTTGACACCCCTACTCTCAAAACAGTTTCTTCTTGAGTTGAGAGGTGAATGTTCTTAATTACTTGAAGTATAATCCCCCTTGCAGTAGAGCATATGTGTGAAAAGAATCAACCAGCTACGCGTGAGGTGGTTGTTCGTGGCAGCTTTGAACACTCTAACTAAATTTATCTATGAGCAAAGAGTTCCATGTGAAGCTTAGGTTGGGGGAACCATAGAGAGGCTTAGTTTGGGGTTGAAATTAATTAGGCCAAATAAGTCGGATGTTTCACAAGTAGGGTTAGCTGGTACGTGTCATATATGCATATATCATGTATGGTCCCTATGGAACAGGTAAGTCCTTGCCCTAAGCGACAAAAATGAGAGGCCCCGAACCACTCACATGAGTTTGGGCACTCTTTCCATTCCGTTTTCCTTCGCTATTTTTTGTGTCACACAAAAAGCTTCTTGTTTTTTTTTTCTATGGGTAGAAGCATGGTGGGGAGTGCTTATCGGCCCTCCCAACTACCCACGATATTTATTATTACTTGGACTACTTTTTCATTGAATAATTGTCATACTCAACATCTCTTCTAACATAAGAAAATCGGGTGCATTACAATGACAGTATACCCACCAAATTTATTACTTGCACTCTATTTTCATTCAAGAATTGTAATCTATGAGATTTGAAGTCAGCATCTCCTCTAACAAGAAGAAAATTGGGTGCATTAGAACCTCATTACGCACAGTCCAACCTTAGTGATAGTGGAACTTTAATTACCATGTGAGCCATGCAAGATACTCTTCCTCATGCATCTCCCATATACATAATTTCTTATACCCAAAAACTTAGTATGTCGGAAAATATACCAACAATGTATCGAAAACTAACATATCAAAACTTCGAAAATTCTAATGTTGCAAGGTTCCAATACAGAAACTGCAGGCATAAAACTTTTACATAATAATATTGTGCATCCATGCATATATAATCCATTTAAACGCAATAGCACATGTAGAAATTGCTTGACTTGCTACAAACTTGCTTTATCGATCGGTTAGCAGAGATGGCTGTGAAGGGTCACATGAACACGACAAAACAGAGCACATTTGTGGACGTCCATTAGGCTTATGTTTCAACCAAACGAGTGGTGATCTTTACATTGCTGATGCTTATATGGGGCTACTAATTGTGGGCCCTGAAGGTGGCTTGGCTACTGAGGTTGTGACACGTGCACATGGTGTTCCATTTGGATTTACCAATGCCTTGGACATTGATCAAGAACTGGGAGCAGTGTATTTCACAGATAGCAGTTCACAATATCGGAGAAGGTAAAATAAAAACCCACCATGAAAAGAAATTTTTTTCTGCGTTTTTTTAAAACTCAAAATGGTAATTATATTTCTCTTGCAAATGCTAAAGCAATGGTTCAAAAATATTATTGGATTAAAGTTGCACCTACTATATATATCTCGGGTTAGGATCGAAGAACACACAAAAAACCACACATTTTGACACACATTATTAGTCCTTAGATTAAACCACCTTCAACGGTTAAGATTGCATTTGATATTAACTATTTGTTAACATAATATTAATTTTTCTCGTAGCTATCAATACCTAGAATTGTGTCAACGTTCTTCTCTCTCATATCTCTTCCACCGAAAAAGAAGTTTTAATTTCATTTAATAAGAGACTCAATTCATCACTTGTTTTTGGAGAAGTGATACCCCACCTTTGGACTGCTCTCTACTCCTGCACTTTTTGAGAGAAACTCTCTTGCACCCGGGATAGGACTGTAGTCCTATCCCCCTCCAATCGCAAACCGCCACGTGGCCAACTTTTGAGAGAATTGAGAGAAAACCGCCACGTGGCGGCTTGCGATTATGTTCGAGAATTGAGAGAAAACCGCCACGTGGTTCAAGAGAGTTTTTCTCGCACTTCTTGATGCCCAACAGTGGTGTTGTTGCCCATCACTATAGCTAGAGGATCCCGAAAAATTATAGTTATGGATGGTTTCTCTTTATCAAGGAATAAAATATCCATAATATCCCCGATATTTCCACGAAATTTCCGTATTTTTGGACTACCAATATTTCCGATACCATCGATATTTTAGATATCCATGAACCAAAATATCGATAATATTAACGACATGGACTGAAATATCGATAATATCCCGATATTTCCATCGAAATTTCCGTATTTTTAAACTACTGATATTTCCGATATCGTCGATATTTTATTCCTTGCTCTTTATCAACTCAAAACCTCAAACTTTGGATGTCTGTGAATATTACTTAAAAATTTATAGTAAGAGTTTTAGATGGCTATGACTATGGGTAATTCGATGAATTAATTTGGATTCCTCTTGGTTCCTCCATTTCAAGAGATATCTACAGTCTGATTATCTAAGGCATGACGATTCTCTTTGGTGCATTGTGCCATTTTTTAAAATGGTACAGAAGGAGATGGCAGGGGAGGTTTGAGCCTTCTATTTTTTTCTTTTTCGGTTCTTCGAAAGTGGTTTCTCCTTCAATCTTTCTTCTTCTCAAGTTTGGTCTTAGTATTGTGATTGTGAATTCTTCTAATGTTTTTCTCTGTTTCTGATAACTTCATAACACAAAAGATAAGTCAAAAGAAAATTATTGGAAGAGTATGTGGGTGGGTGAGACCGCCGTCTACTTCATCGTTTTTCTAGAATACAAGAAGGATTTTTGCAGAAAAAAAAAAGGGAAGAAGAAGGATCTTGTTTTTGGTCAGGGAAGAAGAAGGGTTTTAAAGAGAGAGGAAACTTGGGATGGAGGAGACAGAAAAAGAAGAAGCTGAAAATGCTAATATTGAGGAGAAGAAATCGAGAGGTTTTAATGGGGAGAGAAATTAATGCACCATACTATGTATTTAATGATCTAATTAAAATAATAAAACATTATTTATTAAATGCATCTCAATCATTGGATGACAAAATATCTAATGATGAAAAATGTGTGTCAAAATGTGTGGTTTTTGTGTCTTCTGATCCTAACCCATATATATATATATATATATATATATATATATATATATATATTTCTTTTCTTTTTTTCTTTTCCTAAAGGACTAATGGCCATGTAAGTGATGCATGTGCCTTTTTCAGGAATTACATCTCTGTGATACTAAGTGGGGATCAAACTGGAAGGCTAATGAAATATGACCCAGAAAGCAAACGAGTGCAAGTTCTTCTTGAAAACCTCTCATTTCCAAATGGGGTGGCATTGAGCAAAAATGGGGACTTCATTCTAATGGCAGAGACCACACATTGCAGGATTATGAGGTACTGGTTAAAAACACCGAAAGCCGGAACTTCCGAAGTGTTTGCTCGACTTCCAGGATTTCCAGACAACATTAGAAGGAGCCCCAGAGGGGGCTTTTGGGTGGGGATTCATTCAAGAAGACTCTGGATTTTGAAATTGGTTCTTTCATACCCTTCCTTAGGAAATGCACTGCTTAAGCTTCCTTTGGACATTATGAAAGCTTATTCTTACGTGGCGAAATGGACAGGGAGTGGATTGGCAATCAGGTTGAGTGAGCAAGGTGTTATATTGGAAATGCTTGAAGACACAAGTGGAAATAGATGGAAGTCTATTAGTGAAGTAGTGGAGAAAGATGAAACTCTTTGGATTGGATCAGTTAAAATGCCATTTGCAGGCAAATATAAACTAATAATATGATATATATATATATATATATATATATATATATATATATATATGTGAAACTCTAATTTCAGAATCCTATTAGAATACTAAATGAAAATTAATTTCCCTTTAATCAAGTTCCATATACTTCGATGACCCAATATGACTATTAGAACTGATTATCTTTCTTGTTGTACACATAATGTAATAGTACATTTTTCTTGTTTTTTAATTTATTAATGGGGTTTAAAGGGTTCGAATTTGAGACGTTTTTCGGCATTGGGAAGAAAAGTACCACTGTACCAAGAGCTAATTGATAGTACATTTTTCTTGTAAAAGGATCGATCCTAGAACATGCGCTTTCCTGCTTTTGTCTTACTTTGCATTGTCTTGCTGTATTACCTTTGCCCTAAATCCCAAATTTTTAGAATTTTGCCTCACGTATATTGCTTTATCTTTTACCTTTGACATAAACCGTAAAATATTTTTTCAGAGTTTCTTATCTTTATCCCTTCATGTGCGCCTTGTTATTGTCTATTGGCTGCTTGCCTTGCTGCTCTGCTTTGATTTTTCGCTACGTGTCACTTGCTGCCAGGTTGCTAGATTTTCCAATGGGTAACAATTTGAATTACTTTTTGCTTCTTACTAGTCGCGCCCGCACTATGAATACCGTGAACTTTGTCACGGCAAATGAGCTACGGCTAATTCTTACGCATGATAAGAAAAATAGAATAGTCAAAAATAAGTTTTGGATTTCAGTTTACTTTCCCCTCGTACCATTGAGGTTTTCTAGAAAAAAAAAGAAAAAAAGAGAGAAGGGAATCCACCTCCGCCCTTATGTGGGTAGATGTTCAATTTCTCATGCACTTAATGAATTTTTATGTAAATCCCCTCTCCCAATCACTTACAAGATCTCTAACAGTACCTCTTGATAGTTTTGGAATTCTAAAATGGGTGAGTCGCATTAGAAAAACTCTCTCCAACTACTTCTTCAACCTCGATCATTAAAGCAACCTCTTTCTCTCTTTTCGGGACTAGTAAGTTGGCTTTAACTCTTCAAACATTTAATTTTACTTGGCAAAACAAAACCTACCTTGAAAATGTTAAAACATGCATTTTTTCTTTTCATATAATAAATACATGACATTTTCACATGTTTTCATATTTTTTATTCTTTCCACGATATTGCATTAATTGAATTGAAGAGTGCATTGGAAAGCAAAAATTATTCAAGAAAGAATAAAGGCAAATCGCGTAGATCAACAAACTTCAATTTAAAGTTAATTTTATTTGCACCATCGGGGATGCTCTTATACTAAAAAAGTGTGGATCCATGTGAAAACAAATTGTGTGAAACTATACTGAGAATGCTAATGAGCTATACTAGTTTCATCGACGCTAAACCCCTTTTTTAGAGAAATCAACGCTAAACCCTATTCATGTAATAAAAATATCAAAATGGGGATTAAAAAAACAAGAAATTAAGTACAAATACCATATATTCAAATTATATTGTATTTGAATATGTCGGCAATTGTGAAAGCCTAAAATTTATTTTGAAGTCACACATTTCAACTAAATTATGAATATGTCAGCAATTGTGAAAGCCTAAAATTTACCAAAACCTATTGACCCAATACTGACAGAAAGGTCCAACACGCTCACTTGTACACAAATTAGGCCCAACGTTATATGCAAAGACACAAAATGGAATATAAGGGAAAGTTTGAGGAATCAATCTTATGTTTTCAAGCCATCAGGTTTGCATTGACAATGAAAGGGGTCGAGCACCACTACATCCACCACGCATACAAACTTATGATTGCAAGCCATTGGGTTCTTTGAGTTATCTTAAAAGTTGGATAAGTATCCTTCTGATTTCTTGGTACTGATTAAGGTTGTTTGGCATCATTTGTGAAACTTCCTTTATGACTTTTTTTTTCAATTTTGTACGCTCTTAGTTTATTTGGGTTCTTTTTTGCAATTTTGTTTACAACTCAATACATTTGAATGGTTTTTGTTTATGTTTTTCACTGTTTTTTGTCATTCTCCCTTAATATATAGGGATAAAAGATTATAAATTACAATTTTTAAGTAAATATTATTATGTGATAGAGAATTTTCCATCGTATTTCTAATCGTATACTATTATGACAAAGAGAGAGAAAATGCACAAATTTTATAAAGCGACCTAATAAAATTATAAGAAGAATGCTTTAGATATATTAGTGCCCTTTAAATTACGGTCAAATCTCGTATTGCGCTCTGAAAGTCATGATGACATGCCTTTCCTCTTGACCAACGTTTTACGTCTCAATTTACTCTCCATCGTCAAGTCCGTCAATAACTTCGTCAAAATCAATGACGTGTGCATGACCCTCTAACTTCCTGCCTCATGTAGCCACATCATCAATTTTGACGGAATTTTTAAGGCGCCTGATGGCGTGGAGCAAAGTGATATGTCAAACATTTATCAAGAGGATAAGATGATCATCGTGACTTCAGGGAAGAATCTGAAACTTAACCACGCTTTCATTTCAAAGTAGCACTACAGTAGTCAGCCTCAGAAAAATGTGGCGGAGGAGTGCTGTAGAGAGTTAGCGTATGGTGGGCCCACACCTGTGGCCCACTTATATCCACCACGGCTCTAATAATTAAAGCATTAGTTCCAAAATAGTGGGCCCTTTTACTCGTATACCCACATACTGGTTTGTACAAGCCCAACAACTAATCTCACTCACCCGTCCTCAACACTGGTGTGTGGTTTGGTTAAGTCTCTTTCCCAGTTTTCTCAACCATTCATTTTGTGTCGTTTTCAGTCTCTGTGTCGTTCATGTGGCTAGAGATGAACAAAGGACTAACCAATGCCTTCGAGTGGGGCATTTGTGTTAGGATTGGGTTCCTTCTTTTATTTGAAAAAGTACAACTTTCTTTTTCATCTAACAGGATAACATAATTTGGAGGGAAAAAAAAGTAGAATACAGCAGGGCCGAGAATTATTGTTGATCCTCCCGATCGTCTTCATGGTTACTATTTATGTGAATAGTGGCAGTCCTTATAATTGTGTTTCCACCCCTATGAGCGAGTCGAGGGTAATTACTATTCACAATGAGATATGAGGAGAGGAATTTGTATAGGTTTTAGTATGAGAAGTAAAGAATATGGTGGGTATTTATTAAAAAAATTCTTAATTTTTTGGTATTTTTTTAATTTTTTGTTATTTAAATTGGTTGATAATGTCATTATGACGTCAGCATTGTATCACTTGCCCAAGCAGCAGCACGGGTTGGATTTACCTATGGGCTTGCCCGGGTTGGTGGGTTTGAAAAAGTACAACTTTTTTTCATCTAAGAGGATAACATAATTTAGAGGGAAAAAAAGTAGAATACAACAGGGTCGAGAATTATTGTTGATCCTCCCTATCATCTTCATGGTTACTATTCACATGAATAGTGGCGTTGTGTTCCACCCCTATGAGCGAAGCGAGTAATTACTATTCGCATGAGATATGAGAGAGGAATTTGTATAGAGTTTTGGTGTGGAAAGTAAAGAATATGGCTAGGTATTTTTTTTTAAATGGTATTTTTTTTCAATTTTTTTGTTATTTAAATTGGTTTCGGCAAGATTACATCAGCCCAAGAGCAGACGAGCTGGATTTACTTGTGAGCTTGCCCGGGATGGTGGTAGGTATGAGCGCTGGAAGTGCTCTTATATATGCTAAACTTTCAAATAACTCAAAATTATCCTTATTTTAAAAAAATTATTTTTAGAGCATACATGGGTTTAGGCCAGTTGGCTAGGGCAATAAGTTCACCCCTTTGGTAAGTCCATGCAAGGGTGGAGCTAGAATCGCAAAGTTAGGGGGGCTGAAGTAGAAAATACAAGTATATAAAGTACCTAAGTATTTACTAGGTTCATGTTTAGAGCTAAATATTTATAATTTGGTCATGTCTAATTTGTTTTAGAGGGAATTTTAACTTAAATTATAAGTTTTTTATTACAAATTATATATGTTATATATAATATAATAGATGGGAGATCAAAATTTGGGGCCAGTACTCCAGCCTGTGAGTGTCTCCGCCACTGAATTAAATGCATAAGAAATGGTTCTTAGACATGTAGGAAATAGAGGGGAAATGAAACCCTCCACTTCCCTTGGGTTTTATCTTTTGTTCCTATGGGAACTAAAGCCAACATTAAATGCACCTTATTGAAGATGAATGCGAAGACGTCTTTAAAAAATATGACATTTGCTTATTGGTTGTATATAGGGGAGGTTTAAAATGGGCTCAAAATATAAACGTACAAGTGGTGAAGAAGGATGGTGCAATAGGTTAGGATTTATGATATGCGCAAATTCCCTCCAACATAAAAAAGGAAAAATGATGTGAAAAGTTAAAATATAATTTTGTGACTCGAGGAAATTTTTTTTTGTCAAATACAGATATAATAGAGATATAGAAGTACATTTTGCGGTATATTTCTATTTTTATTTTTTTCTGCCTTTGTTTTTTAAACAAAGTAATCTTCATCACTTGCCAAAGGATGCCAACCTGGAGACTAGTCCTTATCAAAGTTTTTAACTGCCATGTGAAGAGAAAACGTACAACAAATCATATTCATTTCTATAATTTGGTTCGATTGGGTTTTCCTGTTTGGAGTAGGGTGAGATGAGGTTAGCCGGTAATTAAAATATACTAGTGTGAGTAAACATAAATAGAAATCCACAAAGGTTAATCATATATGGTAAATTATTATTAATTGACTAATATTTGTAGTAATTAAACCTTGCATACGGCAAAGAACAATATTGGGATACACACCACGATGCATCACACTGCCCATCCCTATTGTGATTAACGAATCTTCACTGTAAACGAGTGAATCGTTCATTTTATAAATAATTGTCTACATATCATCTTTGAAAGAAAAAAATCAATCAAATTGGAGATCATTTATTCATTTATTTGTATTGGATATAAATCTACACTTTTGATAACAATTAAGATTCTCATGATGAATTGTCCATTTATTTGATAAGTTTGAATGACTAATCGATCTCTGACAAAAAAATTTAAAGAGACTAATTCATCTCCAATTGAGATAATTTTTAAATGGTGATTTAGAAAAATGAACAGTTCTTATTATGACATATGTACGGTGAAGATTAATTAATCATAACGAGATGGATATGAATGCTGCACCATGTTGTGCAGTCAAAGTATTGGTGTAGGGGAAAGAAAATACACATAATCAATAGGCTGCTTCTTATATTCACATGCCTATTTTGGGTTTACAAACTACAAATTGGCCGGTAAGTACACCATGACCTGTACTTTGCAATAATGCAATATACAAATTTGAAAATTGAGGCAATTAATGCTTCGATTTACCTATCACTCAAACTTGTCCATTCTAATGAAGACATTTGCAGTGCTTGGCACTGACCAGGACGTCCTCATTACGACAACCACAAGCAGATAAGCACCAAATATTAATGGGTTAAGTACAGTAAACTCCCCAAATTATAGCGCCATTTTCAAGTTCATACACATAGTTTAAAAATTCGCGAAGACATACTCAACATCACAAAATTACGAGTACATACCCTCCGTTAGCAAAATCGTCAGAAAATCCGTTAAATGCCGACGTGTCAACAGTGGGATCCGTTTTTGATGACGTGGACTTCCACATGGACCAAAAACTAATTAAAAAATTATTTTACGGTTTAAATTATTTTTAAAAATTAAACATATCAAATGAAAAATAAAAAAATAAGAAAACCCTAATCTCTCTCTCTCTATCTATCTATCCAGATTCTTCTTCTCTCTCTTCCTCTCTCTCGCCTCCTCCGACGAACCCAGATTTGGGTTTCAATTTAAAATCATCGTCTGTTGTTCAAGATTTCCATGCCCCAGCCTCATGCCCAATGGGTCTCTCTCTCTCGTTCTTCTTTCTCTGAAGCAACAGCTCCACCATGGTAATGGCAACCTCACCTCACTCTCTCTTCCTCCAAAACCCAAATACCCAATTCCTCAAAATACCCTTCACCACCATACCCATGACCTCCACTCGCCTCTCCGTCAAATGCTCAGCCACCACGACCCACATCCAGGATCGCCCACCAGCCCAGCCCCAGTCCCAAGATCACATCTTCAACTTCGCCGCAGACCCGCCAATCTACCCGAGAGCGTCCTCTTGAAGGCCCAATCGAGCTCTACAACTGGTGCGAATGCGGGATGAACGCCATGGAAATGTCCCGTATTATCAAACCAATTAGCTCGAATTTGAAATTTTATTCAATTTAATGGCATGGAATTCAAATTTCAAATTTCATTTCGTAGAAATATCAAATCTAGACACCCAACTACAGCCTTCCTCTCCCCTCCATCTCCAACGCCCACCAAAGCTCCATCCTTCTTACTGCAACACCTAACGTCCATCAAAGTTACCCCTCGCCCACCTCCCAACGACAAAACCAACTCTAGATTCGACTCCTAATCCAGATTCAGATATGGGTTTTGTGTGCACTCTATTTCATTAAACAATAAAAGATGATTTTTTTTTAATTAATTTGACAGATGGTGGGGAAATAGAGTTCATATGGGTTTTGTGCGCACCCGACCACGGCTGTGGAAGTGGGATGATGATATGGGGGTGGGGGAATAAGGATGGGTTGGGGACGATGAGATTTTGGGGGTGGTGAGCTGGGTTGTTTCTTTACTTTTTGATTTGATTTTTCTCTTCTTCTTTTTGTTGGTTTTTTATTTGATTTGATTTTTTAGTTATTTTAACAGAATCTTGGGTGGATCTAAATAACCCAACCCCAGCTGCTTCTTCACGTTCTTTTTGTCCAAATAACCCATTTCATCTCTCAATGATACAATTTCATCTTCAGCTGGTGGTGCCAAAACAGGAAGAATGTATTCCTGGTAATATGGCTTAGTCCATGTATGATGTATCTCCCATAAGCAGAGATATTGGTGAGTGAGGCGGGTTTCTGGGTTTAGAGAGAGAGAGAGAGAGAGAGAGAGAGAGAGAGAGAGAGAGAGAGAGAGAGAGAGAGAGAGAGAGAGAGAGAGAGAGAGAGAGAGAGATAGATAGATAGATAGAGAGAGAGAGAGAGATTTTAAAATAATTTAAATAGAAATATAATTTTTATTAATTTTTGGTCCACGTGGAAGTCCACGTCAGTTAAAAAATAGGTCTCACAAATGCCACATCAGCACTTAATGATTAACTAATGGTTTGGCTAACGGAGGGGCAAATTGTAGGGTTTTCGTGACGTTGAGTATGTACTTGCGAATTTTTAAACTATGGGTATGAACTTGAAAATGGCGCTTATAGTTTTGCGGGGTTTATCTGTAATTAACTCAATATTAATTAAACAACTAAAAACATAGGACGTAAAGAACCCTAAACCGTTAAAATATAGGGTCATTTTATACTTTTCATGTACAACCATGTCAATAAATAGTATTAAAGTTGAATAAAATTGAGCATAAATAAAATTTACTTGGCGCATTCGTAAAGAAAGAATGGATCTGCCCTACATAGTGAATCTTTGCCTATGTATAAAGCTTTCAATTTTTGAATTATGACGCTAACTCTAGACATACCTACTTAGTGAGAGTGTAGAGAGTTTTTTTAAAGAGCGGAACTTGCTTTTCATTCACAAATTAATTTGAAGATCGTGACAATTAAAAGCAAAACAATCCATTAGACACTCAGGCTCCTCAAAAAAACACCCTAGCCTCCTCTAAAAAAAACACTCTACAATCATTTTCACTCTGAGGGGGGAGGAGGCCACCATTCTTCCTCCCTCTCCCCTTCTCCATTCCTCCACCCATCACAGGAGGATGCGTCTCGGTGTCGGATCTTCACCTGTCCTTTTGTGGTTTCTTCATATTTTGAATAAGTCGCTGTTTGAGGGTGATGAAAATCCACCAAATCCGGGCCTCCTTTTTCTCAAAAACTTGAGGTGAGGCATGCACGGGCCGGTGCCTAGACCTTCGCGATCGAAGATTTGGAGGGCTGCGGTCGGATTTTGCAGTTAATGCCCAATGGTTTGCGGTCGGGGTTCTTAGAGCAGAGTTGGCGGCCGGGTTCTTAGAGCAGAGTTGGCGGCCGGGTTTGAGTAGAGTTGGCGTCCGGATCTATGGAGAGTCTGCGGCCGATTATTTGGAACTGAAGCGGCCGGTGCCCAAAGGGTTTTGCGGCCGGGATCTATGGGTCTTGGCGGCCGGGTTAATTGGAAGGTGAGGTCGTGGGTTTTGTTTAGGCCAAGCTGGAGTTGTTTAGGTTGAGCTCTTGGATTTATATATATAAGTCAGTCCTAGAATGCGGCCGCCAACCCCAAGTCTTAAGCTCACAGCCTCCAACTTCTTAAATTCGTTTATATATATAAAGACGAATTTCACCCGCAACTCAAGTGGCCCTCAATTTCTTTAGATGAATTTCAGCCTATTTGCAGCTGGAGCAGCTAAAGTCTGGGCTGGGGCAATTAAAGAATTGAGGGCTTGAGCAATTGAAGGCCGGGTGAGGTTGGAAGAATATCGGCCGGGGTGTTTTTGCGCTAGTGGGGCAACCATGCATATATATATATGATATATCTGTTTATATATGTTGCCAAATACATACGCATGCTGCCAATATATATATATGGCTAATTTCAAAGTTCTCATCTTTATATATCGATATATATATATATTAATATATATGTATTATATATATACAATGAATATATAAGTTGGCAGAGGCTTTCAAGGTTGAGGTCTGGAGAGATGTTGACCTTCCATGTTGCGTTTTCATGTATAGGTTTAATATATATATATATATATATATATATAATAATAAATTATGAATATGCATATTCACATGTATAAGGAGGCGGCTGGAGGATTTGGCAATTGGGGCCTCCCTTATTTGTAATATATATATATATATATATATATATATATATATATATATATATATATATTTATATGTATATATTATATGCATATGCATTAATGCATATATACAACAATCACTACTACAAAAATCGCATAGGCATTTACGGTAATTTACCATCGTAAATTTACTTTCTCAACCGTCGAGGAATCGACCGACATCTTTTACGCATAAAACCACGCGTCGGTAAAATACCGCTGCCTATATTATATAAAAACGACACTTTACTAAAAACCGACGCCTATTAACTTAAAGACGACGTTTTTTATAAAAAAATGACGCGTGTATTATAATTAAAGACGACGGTTTGTAAGAATCGCCGTCTATTATGATAGAATGATCGTCTATTACATGTAAATACGACGGTTGTTATGAAATAACGATCGCCTATTATTGTGAAATATGTAAATACATTATGAAATAACAGTCGTTTATTATATTTAAATACGACGGTTGTTATGAAAAAATGTCGTCTATTATGATAGAATAGTCGTCTATTGATGTAAAGACGCTGGTTTTTTGAAAGAACTGAGGTTTATTATATACAAAGATGTTTTATTTTTACATTTTACCTTTTTTTCCTTGCTTCCAATTGTTCTCTACAACTATTTTAGCTAAAAAACAACCATAATGCTTTGTGAACAATAAATTCAGCTCCAAACAACCATAATTTGTTTCATAAAACTTGAATATTCAATAATAATTACAAAATATCAATCTTCATTCCTATATATCTATACAAAATATCATATCCATAATATTAAACTATATATCTCTACAACGATCCGAATTTCATCAATTTGTTCTTGTGTGTATGAGTTACCGTTGCCTTCTTGCACTGCAAAACAAGATTAAAAAAAGGAAGCAAGTTTTAGTTAGAGATACATATAACAGATTAAAAAAACAAGAAAAAAAGCCGTAAGTGGGAATAACTTGAGAAACCGAAACCGAAAACCTAATGAAAGATTAGAATATGAGCAGCCGGAATGAAATGTACCTCGACTTGGAGCAACCTGATGGAGAAAGAAAACTTAAGGTCAGAATATGAGTTGAAGAAAGATAGCGAAATGTTATATATATAGGGTTTAGGGAAAATTGAAAAAATTACATTTCGCAGTCAAATTTTTCAAAAGACCGCGTTTTTAAAGACGACGTCAAGTAAAATAAAAACGACATATAAATTAAAATATACACGACGGTTTTTAAATAATACGGACGTTATAAACATATACTACGTCAGTTATTTAAAAACCGACGTCTTAACTAAAAAACTTCGGAGAAATAGAAATTTGTGCTAACAAGAAACTAAATATACAATCCTACTTGAGAACTCGGTTCTTGTTTTACACCCAACCGAAGTTCTTAGATGGGTTGGGTGTACAACAAAATCGAGTTCGCAAGAAAGACATTCTTGCATGAGAGGTGAGAATTGAGATATACAGAACGTTCGGAATAAAAACAGCAATTTAAACGAATTATATAGAATTGGAAATCTAAAAGTGACTTTATTAAGACTTGGAAACCGAAAAGGGCCTTTATTTCGACTTGGAAACCTAAAAGCCGCCGTTTCGATTCCCAATTTGGCGGATAAAGCGTGCCGATTCATTTCGAAAGTTTCAAATTGAAACTTACAACGACAGTATTTATGTTTACCGTCGTCGTTGTAATCGACGCGTTTATTCGGACTTTTGTTGTCGCGCTTGTTTTAAACAACAACGACGGTATAATTACTATAAACGACGTGAAAATGATTTACAACGGCGATATAATTAATAGAACTGTCGTATTATCTAAACAACCACGTCGGTATATTATATTATAACGCCGTAGTAATGATTTACCACCACCTTTTATTTATAAGAACTGTCGTAGTCTAACATCTAATACGGCGTAAAATAAGAAATACCGACGTGGTTAATTACCTTACATGTCGTCTATTATATATAAAGACGACAATTTTTATGAAAGAAATGTCGTCTATTATATGTAAAGAAGGCGGTTTTGTGATAGATTTGTCGTCTATTAATGTAAAGACGACGGTTATTTGAAAGAACTGTCGTTTATATATCCAAAGATTTAGTAATTTTACATTTTTATATTTTTTTTCTTGCTTCCAATGGTTCTCTGCAACGATTTTTTTCTTGCTAAAAAAACAACCATATATAATGCTTTGTGAACAATAAATATACTCAAGAATAATTTGTTTCATAAAACTTGAAGATCAATAATAATTACATACAAAATATTTACCAATCTTCATTCCTATATATCTATACAAAATATTTACCATTCCTATACATACAAAATAATTTGTTTCATTAAACTATAATTCGATCCGAATTTCTTCAATTTGTTCTTGTGTGGGTATGAGCTAGCGTTGCCTTCTTGCACTGCAAAACCAAGATTAAAAAAAAAGAAGCAAGTTTTAGTTAGAGATACATTTATAACTTGGATATAAACGACGGAAAGTAAAATTAAACCGTGTATAAATTAAAATATACACGACGGTTTTTAAATAATAGGGCGTTATAAAACTATACTACGTCAGTTAGTTACGAAACCGACGTCTTAAATACAAAAACAACAGAGAAATAGAAATTTGTGTTAAACAAGAAACAAAATTTTTAATCTTTCTGGGGAACTCAGTTGTTGTTTTGCACCAAACCGAAGTTCTTAGATTGGTTTGGTGCAAAACACAACTGAGTTCCAAAGAGAGACATCTTGCATGACTGAAACCATTCGGAGATGTGAGAATTCAGATGAACGTTTGGAATAAAAACTACAATTTAAAGGAAATATTTAGAATTGGAAAACTAAAAGTGACTTAATTAAGATTTGGAAACCGAAAAGGGCCTTTATTTCGACTTGGAAACCTAAAAGCCGCCGTTTCAGTCTCCAATTCGCAGATAAAGCGAGACGTTTCAGTTCGAAAGTTTCAATTTGAAACCTACAACGACGGTATTTATGATTTCCGTCGTCGTTATCTTGACGTTTATTTCGACTTTTGTTGTCGCGCTTGTTTTAAATAACGACGGTATAATTCCTATAAACGACGTTAAAATTATTTACAACGACGATATAATTTATAGAACCGCCGTATTATCTAAAAAACCACGTCATTATATTATATTATGACGACGTGGTAACTGTTTACCACCACCTTTTATTTATAAGTACTGTCGTAATCCAATTTATAATACGGCGTAAAATAATAAAAAACAGGCGTGGTTAATTATCTTTACATGTCGGTATTTATAAAATTACGGTCGTATTAAATAGTACTTCATACGTCTCTAATAATACAATTACCGTCGTGTTCATTGGATGTTCAAAACGGCGGTATTATATGTAAAACGTCGTCTATAATTACTACGTCGGTATATTTACACATACCGTCGTTGTTTATTTGTTGTCTTTTTCTGATCGAAATGGCATGTTTAATAAGACGTCGCTTTTAAAGTTTTATGCGTCGTGTTTTAAAAATGCCCAAATGAATTTCCAATTTTTGGGTGTTTTAGTTTCTGATCCACGTCGGTTTTTATATTACCGTCGTCGTTTAAAATTTAACGACGGTATTTATTTTGTCCGTCGTCATTTTACCGACGTCTATTTCGATTTTTGTAGTAGTGAATGCGGTTAGGATCTTTTGAGCTAAGGACCGGTTTTGTCGGTCGGATTTGCTAGAGGTTGGGCAAGAATTTTGACTAGGCGGGAAGATGAGAATTGCGGCCGGGTTTATAAGTTGAGCAAAGTTGGCAGCCAAGTTTTAAGTGCGGCCGGGATTGTTGAGTTGAGGGTGGAGCATCAATATTTTGCCAATTATATTTATTGGAATGTTTTACTCAACCAAGCCTAAACCACGGATTCGTGCCCAAGAATTTCGGAGGTCAATGTGCATGTGACGGAAGCCTCATAAGGAAAGAAATCAAGGAGATTGATGGCGATTCGGAATTGGCCAAAACAAGAGAGAATCAAGCAATCAGCAATATCTCCGTCAACATGATCCACGGATTTGGGGGCCTCAAAAGGAAATGATTTTAAAAGAGTTGACATTTGGCCATTCAATGGCCAGCCCATGGGCTGACGGATGCCCCTATATAAACCTCACCAGACGAAGGCAAAACACACAACATCAGACAAACAAACTTATCTTTCGTCTCGCACTTTTCTTTTCCTAGACTTAGGATTTTACTTTTCAAGCACCTAGCATAGCTTGTTCTTCCTTTCCTTAGTATAAGTTTAATTCTTGCAATTTACTTTCTCTTGTCATTTAAATTCTTGCAATTTCATTACATTTTCATTTAAATTCAAGTTTAATTTAGTTTATCGTTCTTATTTCGTTCTTGTTTATTTATCGCTTTGATCTATTTTATCGCACTTTAAATTACGCACTCGTCTTTTCAATTATTTACTTTACGCACTTTATTTTCCGCACTTGTCTTTCAATTATATTTAAATTCAAGTACCTTTACTTTACGCACTTGTTCTTCGTTTCATTACGTTTCATTTTCAGTCTTCATCTCCACCCACTTCACATTATTTGGTTGCTCACATAAAGCCTTGACCCCGAGGTAGTGAAAGAACCTAGGCCGTGAGGAGGTTCCTTGCTCGGCCGAACAATCGTTTGATTAAAGTCAGATTTCGGACGCAACATCCACTCACATTCCATTCAAGCCAAATTCGTGGCTTGGTGGTGGCACGCCCCGCACTCAAAAAAGAAGAAGGACCAAAAGTTCCTTACGTCGGCCTACCCGGCCGAAAAGAGGGAAATAGTCGCAGAGACTCTTCGGGTTTTCTGTATAGTTTTCACCTCTCGTTTTGTGAGAGCTTTTCATCTTTCCTTTGTGAGAGCTTTCCACCTCTCATTTGTGAGAGTTTTATTTTATTTGTTTTGTAATGGCTTGGTTTTTTCAAGTTTTATCTATTTTTGATTGTTATGAGTTTATACTCTTAGTTGGGATGCCTATACTAGCGTTTCTTTGATCCTACGTTATCGTTAGTGGAGTATACCTAGATTTTCTTAATTTTGATGTTAGACCGCTTCGTTATTGTAATGGTCATTTGTGGCTAATTTGTATTTGGCATTTGTGGCTAGTGATTTTTTGGTTGAATTATGAATGCAATCAAGAATTTCTCAACAAACAAAAAAAGACACTCAGGGCTACTTTCTGAACAAAAAAGAACATACTAAAACAAAATACCGCTATTGTAAAGAACTTATAGTTCAAGTGGACAAAAGCAGTTACTCATATACTTGAGGTATGTGTTATAATCTCCCTCCCCCAACATTGCTTATAAATAAAATTAAAAAAATAAACAAACAAAACAAAAACATCAGTCTCGTGGCACAAAACGCGTAAAATGATGCGTTGAAAATTTATCTTTACAACTTCAAAAAGCCACGAAAGTAGTTGTACTGTGATATCATGATGAAATTATTAAACAAGTAAATAATGAGATGATCTATAATCATCAATACCACGACACATTTTTTTGTTGTCATAACGACACATATTATTTAGTACTAAAATAAGATAAATGTGTTCTCATGAAATGAGTCTTTTTTAAGTGAATTTGATATAAATAAGGACACGACTAGTATGATGCTGAATGTAACTCAAAATGATATGAATACCAGAAAACCTTTTTCTGCATATGATACGAGTCATGTTATCTTCATTAATTGTATTCTCCTTCCCTTTCTTTTTCTAGCCAAAGTAAAAGAGTACATTAAAAAAATAAAGTTGTTATTCAATACGTTGAAATCATGCTGTGACTCTTTAAAGAATGGAGATCTATGTGAAAATGAATTGTGAGCTTTTAACGATAATGCTAATTATTAGTTATACTAGTTTCATGGTAGTAAACCCTATTCATGTAATCTAGGAGAAGCAATAGTATTTTATTAATAAGAGGATAAAGAAATTTAGTATAAATACGTCCTAAACATAAGGGTTCAGTCGTCGGACTAATCAAGTAGCTTAACTCTCAACTTTAAAAAGGGAGAAGGAATCTTGCTCCTGATAGAGTACCCCCAACAAAATATCATAGATAAATTTTTGGGAGAGACCTGAGACCTCAATGTTTAAATTGAAGTAATTCAAATTTTCTAATACAACCAAATTTATTAGGTCTCATTTGTTAGTGATTCTGAATAAGTCAGAATCACTTTTGAAGAAGCGACTTCACGCGTCTTCTCTATATAATTACTTTAAGTGATTTTGGGGAGAAGCACATTTCATCTGTTTATACATAAAAGTACGTACAACTATCTAAAGTGATTATTTGGAAAAGTAATTTTCCATGTAAGTGATTTTTGGCGTATCGAATCACTCCCAAACGAGTTCTTAGAGACTTATTATAAGAAACTTTGGATGATTTTTTTTTTAGCTTTAAAAGGGAAAGAAAGAAAGCCACCAACTACACATGAAACACCAAAATAATAAATAGTTAAGCCTTCCAATAATTGTACATCTAATACCAAAATAATAAGCCTTCCAATAATTGCACTAAAAATTAACGAGACAAATTTGGCAACACACACACAAGGCCAAAATATACAATCTATGTATGGCGGGAAGAGAGAGACTGCTTATTGAGAGAGACGACGATGAGGACAGACTGATGGAGAAACCTGGCGTATGAAATCAAGTCGACTGAGGAAAACAAAGTGGGCCCCACATGCATGGTGGTCTTGAGATGGCCCCACTTCCTTTCAGATATGGTTGAGGTGCAGAGGAAAGAAGGGTCAATTTGATGATGCGGATTCTAACCGATTTCCAGCGTCTGCCACATTTCGTGTTATCCCAGCGCTCACCCACATGTCGTTTTAGTTTTCTTGTCTCCGTGTGTGCAGAGTATTATTTTCTTCACCATTTTAATCGAGTGTATATTCATTACCTGGTCTTAATATTTGATATACGCCCATAAATATAACCATAATTACATAAATCAAAGTAAAAATTAATCATGATTATGCCAATAAATATGTGTCAAGTATTAAAAAAAGTAGTAAGCATGCACTTTCAGTTAAAATAATGAACAAAAAGTTTTCGTGTGCGCATATGAGGTTCAGTTGGTTTTAAATTATCAAGAGTACATTGCATATGGAAACCCTGCCACCAACAAATCAGTGCAATGGTTTTTAATTTGGGGGAAGTTCATACTAATAAATTAGGTGTTATATTCTCAATGAGTAATGTTACACTTACCACATTTTTATATCACATTTCTATACAATATGATGTGGCATATCCATATCATATGTCATATCAATTAAATCAATGAAGTGTATTTTAATAAAGAAAATTTAATTAACATTTTTTTTAAGTGTTAATAAATCATAAAAGAAAAGAAAATATTAAATAATTTTAATTGATATGATTGTCCAATTCATCTACACATAGGACACTTGAAATATACACATATGATCAAGAAAACAAGAACCAATTTTGATATTTTCTACTAGCCCAATTTTGATATTTTCCTTCTTTTTTTTTTTAATGAAAAAAGGTTTAGGGGAGATTGGGTACTCTCATCACCAAGATCGGACATACCCACAACCTCGAGCCGAAATGACTTATACGTGGCACCCAACTGCCATCTGCCTTCCTTCTTTTAACTGCAATTTATCTCTTATATTTTTATAGAGAAGTGTTGGATATTTTATTAAGAAGTGTTGGATATTTTATTGAGTGCCCATAACAACTTTCTATAGAAATATCCAAACATTCTACTGTTGGGAAATGTGAATTATCACAATCTCTTCTAAGTGAAAGAAAAAATGTCACAATCGCTTGTTAATATATTGCAATAAAATCATCACAATCATCACTTGCTTCGCATTTTACTAAGGACATGTAACCTAATCCGATTCTAAAATTAGCACCATAAAAAGTGAATCACGTGAAATATATATTGGGGCATATACATTTTCTGTAATGGTCATGATTGAATGAGGCTGTGTTTGCGAAGTTGTTCATCAAATTTGATTGATTGTGATATATATGATTTAATCGTTAAGAAGATGAATCTAACTTCCTTATTTAAAGTCATACATTATGATGACATAAACTAACTTCCTTATTTGCCAATATGGTTTAGTATGTGGAAAAGAGCTTAGATTTGAAGATCAGTTATGCCGAGGTTTGAGCATCCACAGATGCATTGATAATGTGTGTGAAACCTATCTTCCCCTTATAATTTAGACTATCGTTTGTTTAAATAAAAAATCAAAGACAATGAATTTGAAGAAAAAGAAGAAGTTAAAATTATCGTCACATCAACCCCATCCCCATCCCCACCACCATCTCCTCCACCTGAACTTCAACCACCACCTCATTTTCATTATCATCCCTACTGTTGCAACCACCATCATTATATTCACCACAACCATGAACACCACTACCATCACCACCCCCATCTCGTCACTAGCACCATGACCACCATCGTCATTGTTAGGGGTGGTTGCGGTTCGATTAACATAACTTTTCAATGAAACCTTGAACCGAACGACTTATTACAATATTGTAAAAATACGAACCATGAACCGACTGACATATTGCGGTATATCACAATTATCGGTATATTACGGTCGATATACCTCTATTATCGGTATAGGCAACTTTACAAATTTAATCAGCTAACCCACTAATAAAATCTAATATGGTGCATACTTTTCTTCTAGGCATATGGGTAAAAAAAAAAATCTTTTATACACTTTTCTCGGCCTAGTTTTGAAGCCTTTTAAGTCCAAGCATTTTGAACTTTACAAATTTAAGCAAACCTGATGACACAAACTAACTTCCTTATTTGCCAACATGGTTTAGTCTGTGGAAAAGGGCTTGGATTTGCAGACCATTGGTCTCAGGCTTGAACCCCCATGGTACATTGATAATGTGTTTGAGAAACCTCCCTTCCCCTTATAGTTTAGACTATCGTTTGTTTAAATAAAAAATCCAAGACAATGAATTTGAAGAAAAAGAAGAAGTTAAAATCATCATCACATCCACCGCATCCCCATCCCCATCCCACCACCATCTCCTCCACCTGAACTTCAACCACCACCTCATTTTCATTACCATCCCTACTGTTACAACCACCATCATTATATTATCCACAGCCATGAACACCACTACCATCACCACCCTCATCTCGTCACTAGCACCATGATCACCATCGTCATTGTTAGGGGTGGTTGCGGTTCGATTATGCAACTTTTCAATAAAACCGCGAACCGACCGACATATTGCGATATTATAAAAATATGAACCATGACCGACCGACATATTGCGGTATACCGCAATTATCGGTATATTGCGGTCGGTATACAGCTATTATCAGTATAGGCAACTTTACAAATTTAATCAGCTAACCCACTAATATCTAATCTTTTACATACTTTTCTTCTAGGCATATGGGTAAAAAAATAAAATCTTTAAGCATACTTTTCTGGGCATAGTTTTGAAGCTTTTTAAGTCCAAGCATTTTGAACTTTACAAATTTAAGGAAATAAACTCACAACCCAAATAAACAAATTTAAACCCAAGAAAATAAAGTTAAAATTTAGTTACAACCCAAAATAAAAATGCAAAATGCAATACAAATTTAATTAAAGTTAGAACCCAAAATAAAATGTAATGCAAATTTAATTAAAGTTACAAACCGAAAGAAAAAATGCAATTCAAATTTAATTAAAGTTACAAAACATAGAGAACTCAAGTGTTGGTGTTGAGAGAGAGAGAGAGAGATGAGAGAAATCTTAGCCGCTAGATTCATCTAATGGCTATTAGTTAATATTAATTATATTATTTATTGCGGTTTGCGGTTTACCTCAACATTTGGGGATGCAAACTGCCACCGCAACCGCCACAATACGGTGGATTCTAAAACCGCAATTCACTATTGGTTTTCTTGATGGTGCGGTTTAGTCGTGGTAACATATCGGTCGATTTTTGCGGTATTTCGATCTAGAATGCCAGCCCTAGTCATTGTCATGGCCACTGAACCATTACAACTATCACCACCACTTCTTATTTATAGATTATACTTCATAAAGATAAAATTTATTGTAATATACCGTTCCTAAATTAATATTAAATTATTCAAGTAAAGGACATTTTTACCCCTAGAGTATTTTAATGGGTTTTAAAATTGACTTTTGTTCGGGAAAGAATTTGGGGAATTGAGCCACACCGTTGCGTCGGGCTCGTTGATACGAGTTCGTGGATATGTTGCACGCTCAATTCCAAGTTGTAACGAGAGAGAAATAGTCTAAAAGCGGAAGTAGTAAAAAAAAAAAATCATATTTAATCCCCCATTGTCTCTCTCCCTTTAGCTCCCTCACTCTCTCTCCTCTCCCCTGCATCCGTCGCGACCCCAAGAACCAGGCCAGACTTTGCCGGCCGGTTGCCACCGATTTCGGCCACCATTCGACACCCTCTTGCACTCTTTTTCTTCCTCTCTTCGTCCTCTACGCAACCCACTAAGTTTCGGAGCTTGAATTTGAACGTTTTGTGGTTTGAAAATTGGAGATTTTTGGCCGAATTTCCTCCTCCATTTTCGGGCGACTCCGACCACCAATTTCGATGAGTGAGGTATGCTTTTTCATCCCCTTGACGTGCTCTAGCTGTTTGGTTGGGTATTTAGGATCGATTTTAAGGTTTGAGGGGTTGTTCAAGACACCCATATTGCTCCAACATGTTTGGCCGTGTTCGAGCTATTTTCGGCCACCTTTTGGCTGGATACCAAGAACTAAAAACACTTCATTTAAGGTGCCTAACAAACTGGTATAGGTTTTGACAGATGAATTGGAGATTTTCTGGTCACCGAAAAATCTCTCAAGCCACCCAATTGACGGCGGCTCGTCGGCTAGGTGCTACCTGCGTGTTTTTGGCCTTAAATTATCCTCATATATTTTTGGTGATCGTTTGAGTGTAAAACCAAAATTTTACCTATTAGGCATAATCCGGGTTTGATATGTTCGAACCGTCGGATCTTGACGAAACTCATAGGATATGTTAATTGGATTTTTATGAACCTATATGAACTTTTGGATTATTAATCGGAGGTTGTGGACCCCATGGGGGACCGATTGACCAATATAAGGATTTAATCGTATAATTAATCTCGGGTCTTTTCAGACAATTCCAACTGTCATAACTAATGAAAATGGGCCTAGGAACTTTCTTAAGTTACGCACATGCACTTTAAGGACAGGGGTCAAGATTTTTGAATAAATATTCATGGCAGAGCTATTGTATTAATTAAATGGCGGGTTATATGTTATAATGAAATGTGTGGTTATATGTTTTTTATTTTTATGATATGTGTTTAGTGAAGTGGACTTTGGTTCTACTAATTTGTTTTCAATTATGGAAATTCTTGAAATTGTTGGTATATTTTTCGGTAATACGGTGGTACTATGAATATCATAAAAGAAATTGGGATTTTATTAAGTACTTATATGATTACGGGATTTCCATGATTATTATTACTATTATTGTTATTATCATCATCATCGTTTTGTTTTGACGAATTTTATTATGATTCAATTATGGCTTGATAGAGGAGTTGGTGGCAGTGAGGATTTATTTGGTGTTGGTTATACGTTTCTACTCAAAGATATGTTTAATGGGTTGGAATTAAGGAGATGTTGATTATATGTTGATTTATATATATGTTAAATGATTTTTAATTGAATGGGTTGCCTCATATTATATTGTTGCCTTTGGGTCATGTATGGTTGCTTTCGGATATAATGATGTCTACGGACATCCCAGTGGCTTTTGGATATTAGAATGTCTACGGACAGTTTGTTGCCTTCGGGTATGTCTGTGCGCATATGACATTTGCCCCACGAGTCCTAGGGATATCAGGATGTGACGCCCCTGACCTAAAATTACAAGAAAATAAATAAATTAATTGGGTTAAATAAATAAAGAATTAAAAAGGAATTAAAAGGAATTAAAATAATAAAATTGAAATTAAATAAGAATTTAATAATTAAAGGGGCATTTTGGTCAACTATATTTTTGGGACGTAATTTGGCGAAACGAGTTGCGCCATTGTGTCCGGCATGTCGAAACAAGTTCGTGGACATGCGGAAAGTTCGATTTGGAGTTGTAACGCTTAAAAGGGATATATTGGTCATTAAAGAAATTGTTTAAAACCCCAATATTTGATGTGGACCAATCAGATCCCTCTATTTCAGCTTCTCTCTCTCTCTCTCTCACGCTCGAAACCTCTCCCTCTCTCTGCGCCAGTGGCTATAACCACCACCACTGGTCGGCTCGTGGCACAGGACCGGACCCAAACGGTCGGCGACACCTCCGCCGTCACTTCCTCCACCTCCTTTGACTCCGGCAGCCTCTGGATTCGCCGGAAAAAGCCCAAAACCACCCGGTTTTGTCTCAAACTTCACGGAGGTCGTACGGCCGCCTCCGACCACCTCCTCCGGCGTGTGAGGTATGATTTCGAATCCTCTCCTCCTCTTCTAGTTGTCTGTTGGGTAGGATTACATTGTTTGAGCCGTTTAGATCTCCGATCTATAACCTAGAAACTGGTCAGTTTTTGATTCGAGATTCCGGCCAGTTGTTGGCCGGTTAAGGCCGGTTTTGGAACCCCCTCTAGGTGTTGATTGTTTTGGTATAAGCCTTGTCCCTCGAATCGACGAAAACCTGAACGCCCGAAATTGCTCAAGGCACCCACGCGCTGCCGGTGCATGTGGCGGCGCATGGGCACTGTAGCAGGGTGGTTTCTTCGTCCCAGTGCAATCCTCGTGTCGTCGTGAGCGCGTACGTGTGCTCGGATTTCGATTCGGACGTTGTTTGACGATTGAACTAACGTACGCCTACTGCGCATTTCGTGGGTTCGATGTGTTCGGACAGTTGGATCAAATCTGAATTCACGTATGTTGTTCCCCATATTTCTAGGATCGTATAGGATTTGACGGATCATGATTCGGAGCCCCGGATGCTACGGATCGATGGCTTAAAGTGTGAATTAAACCGTAATCGTCCGATCGTGCAATCGTGAGCAATCTGACCGTCCGATCGAGACCAAACTTTCAGGACATGTTCTATAAGCCGTAGTGAACCTGTAGGAACTTTCGGATCTAAGTTTGGTGGGTCGTGGGCCCACGGGCCCGAGTTTGACCTATTCCGGATAGTTTGACCAGGGTTGACCGAGCGTCTCCCGAGGTCGGTTTGTCTTCTAACGAACGTCGTTGACCTTAGAATCCTTCGTACGACGTAATGGTACACTTGAGTCGGGATTAGTTAGGGTTGACTTTTAAGGTTATCGCTTCGGCCCGGTTGTTAATCTTAATCCTCGTATTCTTGAAATAGGTTCTCAAGCTTCTCGTGATCATCAGGCGGGACCCTTTGCGGGTCAGGCACTGTGGGACTATCTGTGAGTGGACTTTGTTTTCAAAAGAGCATGATTTTAAAGAGTTGAATGGAATGCATATAAATGAGATTTAATAAGTGTTTTAAGTCTTGATTTGAGTTTTGATGAATTCATTATGAGTGAATTGGTTTTTGAGTTTTATACTTGATTTGGGTTGTCGGTTTGTTGTGGGGCCCGGATGGCTATATTTTATTGATATAATTATCTTTAAGTATTGAATTTGGGACGAGTCAAGCGTCCGGTAGTATTTATGTACGGATTTGGGTACGGTGGAACTTTATGGATTTTCTTTGGATTATATTTTAAGCTCTTGGAATTTATACTTTATATCTTTTTGAGAAACTTATACCTATACTTTGAATTGAGTATTTGGGCGGTAAGATTTGGACGTTAGTATTTTCCGGTTGATTATGTATTCGGTTTTGATGTTTAAACCTTATGAATTATATTTACTTATACTTTGATTATATATATATATATATATATATATATATATATATATATATATATATATATATATACATATAGATCTACTTTGGAGGAATACGTCGGATTAATGGGAATATATGTTTCGGATTATTGGGAATTGACTATATGTGTGTATATATATATATATATGTCTACTTTGAATATATATGTATATCTACTTTGATATGGAGTTTTGGGACGTATATGTATATGGGATTGGACTTTCATTATATTTTTAATGAATCACTATTTATGTTGTTTTAAAGTATGAATTTAAGGGATGTTAGTGATACGTGGGAATTTCGAATGCTTGACTTTGAGTTATTGTATTTTAAAGGATAGTTATTTGTATATATATATATATATATTTTGAATAATACATTCGGATTTTGGACTTTATATTTTTAAAGGGATAGTACCTATACTATGTTTTGGAGCGTATGTTTTACTTGGGGTTTGACTTGACGTTTCTTGACTTGGGTTTTGAATACTGTTGATTATGCATTTTCAGTGATTATGACAATTTAATGGTTTATGGATTATTCTGTGTCATTTTGACGCTTATGCCTATTTTAACAATAGAATTGTATGTTTGGGACGGTGATACTCCTTACCTTGAATATATATATGATGTTATTGGATTGTTGGACGTATATATATGTCCTGGTGTGTGATATATTGGGGTTCTGCACATGTGATTAAATATGTATATATGGATTACCATGTAGCGATTGGTTTGAGTGCTGATTGGCACCTTGTTATGTACCTCCCCTTGTTCTTGATACTTCTATCGGATATGGACGTCTCAGACGGATACCGATGCATGCCTTAATCTGGGTGTTACTGTAGACCCTTAATTGGGTAGTCTGCATCGTATGACTTGTTTTGGACGTATGGATATTGAGGATTCTGCCATGCGGGCCGGGAGCTTAGTCATAATTGGACGGCTTGACCACGGGCACGAGGCCATTGCGATGTCGTCCCGATGTTCGCTAAACTGCGGGCATGAGACCATCGTGAATCGTCTAAGGTGTCTAGTTAAACAATCCCCTGCTGGATTGTTTCTCTGTGGTACTTGTATTTGGTGTCGAGGTTATATTATACTTATAAGCATGTGTTAGTCCGTATGTATATGTTAGTACTTTAGTATTCGTATTTTCTTTAGTGAGGATCCTTCCTTGCTTGTCATGCTTGTGAGCACGTGGTTGTCCGAGTGTAGGGAAGAATGGGAAACGAGTAATATGATATGACTATTGTGTTGTTATATTGAAATTATTGGGATTTGAAGGACTACTTATATAAATGATTTCATATGCATGGTTTGCATGATTTTGAAACGGTGGGGTTAGTACATTGATTTAAGTATGTAAAGCTTTGTTTTGTCCACTCACACTCTTTCTGTTTTTTTGCGCCCCGTGTAGTCGTGCCCGATCTTGTCACGGAGCGCTTCTCTTCTCGAGCATCGACTTGATTGTAGGACTTCGTGTCCCTTATCTTTAACTTTGAATTTCAGCTGTTTAAACTTGAATACTCTTAGTTGCTCTTATTGCCCATTGGGGTTGAACTTGTTGGCCGGAGGGCCCTGTATTTATTGCATGTGGCACATTAGTTATACATATTCTACTATTTTTGAACAGGTTGAAACTTTTGGGTTTGTTAGTATTCTTGGGGAGACTACGCCGATTTTGGCATGAAGTCTTGACCCCTTTATCTGCATTTGTCTCGAGAAGAGGAATTCTTTTAGTATGTGGGCTCGATATGGGTTGATGTCGGAACTTTAGCGAGGATTTGGCACGAGTTACGGGGGTGGAATTCGGTCGGTCCTCGTCACAAGACCTTGCGGAGCGAGGAATGCATTTCGAGGGTTGACGTGTGTGCTCGAGTTCTGTGAGGAATGCGGCTCAAAGTTGAAGTGTGTGCCTTGAGTTTTGTGAGGAATGCTGCTCGAGGTTGACGTGTGTGCCCCGAGTTACGTGAGGAATGCGGCTTGGGTTGACTTTGTGTTCCCGAGACCTGCGATGATATATCACACATGTGGCCACATGTGTGGTACACAGAATTGATGGTAAATTAATGGAATTGACGGTACTTTGTGGGAATGGATGGATTGCGTTCTAGGGCTGACCGCGTGTTTCCGAGTTCGGCGAGGATGTAACAAGAATAGGACATTATTCACCACCACCGCTCATGTTTTATGCACAGGGTTGGCTAGGATCCCTAGCTACCTACTCGATTTATCTACACATATGGTTAGCTAGTTTCCCCTTCCGATTGCCTTGAGAATAAATGACATAACCCTTGACGGGTGACAATATGATATGTTTAATGCGGACGGTTACATGTATGGTTTAAAGGTATAAAGGGTTGGTTATAAATGTATTTGAATGGGTAATGGTAAATTATTTATAGTTTGAAGAGTTTGATATAAGAAAAATGAATAAGAATATGATTTCATGTACAATATGGTTTGAACTTAGTTTTCTTGAATAAAGAATTACATGTGGCTTGATCCCTCAGTAAGGGTATGTAGGGTAACCTAGATTAATCTAGGTGCAGCCATGAAAGAGAAGTTTTTCGGGAATTTGTTTAGAGTTGGATTCGATTCTATTTATTGTTTTAGTTGGTTCAATTTGAACCTTTGTGTGGGCCGAAGCACGAGTGTTAGTTGAGTTGTGGTTTGTTATACCGTGTTAGAGTTCGGAATGTTTGTAAGGCCGGAGGCCATCCAGATTTAATGCTTTTAGATATGTGTGTGTTAGAATTTGTGCATGCTGATGGTTGGGGATATTAAATTGTGTTATTTACAAGTATATAAAAGGGGAAATGTTCATTTTTCAGGGGAGACTCACGGTTTTTTCGGCAAGAGTCAAACTTTAAAAGAATTTTTGAGTTTTAGTTTAGAGGGAAATTTGGTCAAGTGTGCCTGGCTTTGTGGTGTTGGACACACACAGGGTTTGATACGGATTCCAAAGTGGAATTTAGGTCGGGTCTTGTCATTTATATTTCATATTTAAATCCCATTGTATTTAATGACTTAGCCAATTAATGTCATATTGTAGAACCGTTATGACGCACCATGGAGGAAAAAAGGTTTCCAATATTTGAGAGGATGCCATTTGGTAGTTAGTCTAAGTGGCGAAGCTCCAATGATAGATAAAAAGAGAGGGATGAAAAAGCAAAGTAAATGGGATTATAAGTTTTTATTTAAAAATACAAGCAATAGTCTAAACTATAAAAAGAGGAAGTTCTCACACACAAACACTACTCAGGTGCCATGAGGATTTGAACATGATATCACTAGTCTACAAGTAAATGCCATCTTTCACTGGATTAGACATGTTGGTGGGGTTGTATATATTTTTAAGAGATTCTTATGTGTCAATTGGAAAATTAAATAACAAATACATCTTTAAAATAACTTCAATTGGAAAATTACCTTACCACCCTCCCCTCCCAAATGACGCCATGGCGGAAAAGAGGTTTCAAATATTTAAGAGGATGCCATTTGGTAGGTAGTCTAAAAGCAGTTTTAGCGCAGCCCTTTTGCCATGGCAAAAGGGAGCCTAAACTCCAAAAACAACTTCTACCCCATCCCCTTTTGCTTTGGCAAGAAGTGGGCCATGAAACTGGGCAAGCCCAAGGGCAAGTTGACATCATGCTAATGTCAATGTGACGTCAGCGACTAATTTAAATACCAAAATAATTTCAAAAAAGAAAAGAAAAAAAGACCACAAAATTCAAAAAAATTATATAAATAACTAGCCATGTTCTTCACTTCCCACACCAAAATCCTTTCCTTATATCCTATGTGAATAGTGATTGTCGTTGGATTGCCATGACAATGGGTGGGAATGCATCAAAAAAATTGCTTGGGCAGTCACTTTTTACATGAATAGTGTCTGCCTTTACTTGTCCTTTCCCTTTGCCACGACAGATGGCATCATGGGTGGAAGTGTTCTAAGTGGCGGAAGCTCCAATGATAGAGAAAAAGTGAGGGATAAAAAAGACAAAGTAAAAATGAGGTTATATAAGTTTTTTCTTTTGAATATAAGCGATAGTCTAAATTATAAAGAGATGAGAGTTTTTCAAACACAATACTTGGAGATTCGAACCTTATACCACTAGTTTGCAATTTAAAACTCTTTTTACCGGACTAGACCCATCATTAGTGCAATTATAAATGTTTCTAAAAGATTATTGTGTACATCTTCAAAAGAGCTTCAATAAATAAGAATACACAAATTCTACGCACATCAAGCGATGTGCGGCGACCTACTAGATTACAAGAATGAAAGGACGCAACGTAGATTCAATATTGTATACAATCATTGGTCATCAGATTAATCTTGAATTTTCATTGAAATTCTATTCTATTTTTAAATCTGGTGGCGGTAGAATACAAACCAATCATAGACACCAAACAAGAATATTACATAATTAAATAACTAAATAAAGATTAAATAAGGATTAAATAAAGGAAAATTGGAAAACCTCTTAGAGGCCATTATAGTAAAACCAGAAAACCGGAGATGCATTTCTATAAAGACTCCCAACATCAAGGATTTTGAAGATGTTGCCACCCAGCATTCGGGTCTGGTTTTAAGCTGAGTCACGCAGGGAGTCAAAAACTAAAACAACTATTGTGCAGCAGAGCCTTAAATGAAGCTCAGCAATGGCGCTAATCGCAACCAGAACAAAGCTCTTTAGGCTGCTGACGACTCTCACCACGAAAGCACCAATTTTGGGATCTGGGTCTTGCTCCAATGGCGTTAAGGGACCGGTTCGGGTCGACCGGGGCTGTGGGCTCGGGTTGATGGCCTATTCGACTTCTGCTGTGGCACAGCAAGAGCCAGGGGTCGTTGGGTCGAGGCACATGGGGTTGGAGATATTGGGTGTGAAAGATTATGAAGATTATAGGAGGTCTCTTTATGGTGAAATCACCCACAAGGCTCTGCTTGTTGATGCTGTTGGCACCCTTGTTGTTCCTTCCCAGCCAATGGCTCAGGTCCTCTCTCTCTCTCTCTCTCTCTCTCTCTCTCTCTCTCTCTCTCTCTCTCACGCACACACTTTACATGCACAGCCATATATTCATTGCTCAATGTTTCTATGTATGTATTGAACTTTTGGGTTTCTGGTTTTGTATATCTATGAATTGAAGTTTGTGGGTGTTGTTTCTTTTGCTATTTTTTGTTTCTTTGTTTTTCCATTTTGTGTTTTGGGCTAAATTTATACATAAATGGTAAAAATCCAAGAACATAATTTACTGCGCATTTTGTATGGAGGTATTTATAAATTATATGTATAATATTATATGTATAAATATTGGTTTTTTGTGCGTGCATTGAATTCTTGATTTTTGTGGCAGAATTGGATTTCTGGGAAATTCCCTTTAAAAATTACATTGTGCTTGTGGTTTTGTAGCCTAGCAATTATTGGGTTTGCAAGTTTATGGAGCTTTTTTTTTTTTTCTGTTTTTTTGTTTTAAAGTTCTTGCGCTATTATCTGTGTCTCTATTTCTTTGCTGACATATTGTTTATTTTGCTGTTGATATAGATATATAGGAAGATAGGCGAGAAGTATGGAGTGGAGTACTCAGAGGCTGAGATTTTGAACAAATACAGAAGGGCTTACGAGCAGCCTTGGGGTAGATCTCGTCTCAGGTCTCTTCCCATTTTTATTCTCCATTTTTTATTTTTTTCTTATACTGGGTCATAAGGTTTGCAATAATCCATTGAAGTGTAAATTTTACGTCTTTACTTTTTGATTCACAATGGTTATCATGAATTTCTGTCTCCTATTAGTTCTTGCCTGATTTAGTTTCTGAGGAGTTGTTCTGAAGTGTTGCACTTGCATTTTATGGGATAGAAATAATTAAATCAAATTTTGCCTTTAATAGCTTTGATATTGCATTTTGGAAGTTATCAGAGAAGCTAATTTCATAAACTCTGTTTTTCTAATTTTTATAACATTTAGTTGGCAAGTTTCTATTGGTAGTGATTTGATGCTTCATGTGATCCACTTCACTTTCGTTTCTCACAGCTGAGTATTGACTGGGAGAGATCTAACAATCTGAAAGTCTTGTGGTCTATCGTAGAATTTTCCCTATCTATCCAATATGTAATCAATGGGTTGGTCAAGTAGAAGAGTTCTTTTCCTTTCTTTTTTGTTTTGTCTTTAATCTTTCCTTAAGTTAAATAAAGAAGTTTAGCAGTAGTTCTGTCATGTTTGGAGTGAATTCTCTGATTTTCTTTTTGATCATTGAAGTGAGCATTTATCTCTTATTTCATTGCAGATATGTAAATGATGGGAGACCCTTCTGGCAATATATAGTCAGTTCTTCCACTGGCTGTTCAGATTCCCAGTACTTTGAAGAACTTTATGACTACTATACAACTGACAAGGTTTGACGATTTATAATTACCGTTATCTGTATAGCAATATAGAAGTCAGAATTGGGTTATGATATTTTTCACTGTGTTTTCTCGTAGGCTTGGCACCTTGTTGATCCTGATGCTGAGAAAGTGTTTCAAGCTCTGAGAAAAGCAGGTGTCAAAGTAGCTGTTGTGTCAAATTTTGATACTCGATTAAGACCTCTTTTGCAGGCTCTAAATTGTGAACATTGGTTTGATGCTGTAGCAGTGTCAGCCGAAGTACGTGAATTGCTTAGAATCTTTTAGCAGTTTCCATGTGTTTTGCCCCTCTCTCTCTCTCTGTCTCACTCACACGCGTAACACAGACAAGAAGAAAGCTTATTCGGATTTTCGGAAATTCCATATTTGTTTTATATAAATAATAAAAAATATTGGGAGAGTTTTTATTATTATTATTATTTTTAAAATTTTAAAATTTAATTTTTCTTTAATCTATGGGTATGTATGTCTGGTAACAAAGCTGTTGCTAGTATCAATCATTATGCGATTGCTTATGTTATGATTTTCTCTTATGAACAGGTTGAAGCTGAGAAGCCAAATCCAACAATATTTCTTAAAGCTTGTGAATTATTAGGAGTAAAACCTGAGGATGCTGTGCATGTGGGAGATGATCGTAGGAATGATATATGGGGTGCTAGAGATGCAGGCTGTGATGCTTGGCTTTGGGGAAGTGATGTTCACTCCTTTAAGGAGGTACGTCTCATCACATTTCTTCTAAGGGAATTTTAAGGGTATATTATGCTGTGTAATTTAGTCTCTAGAAAATCTTCCAGGAACAGTTTGATCAGCCTACGCTGGTTCAGATTTTTTAAAATAACACTTCAGATTATGCAATTTGAGGAAAAATATTTCTTCTCTCTGTCCCTGAAGTTGCTTCCAATGCAACCTTTGGATTGGGGAAAAACCTTTTTTCATCTCTTCTCCACAACTTTATAAATTTCCACCTACCATAGCTGCTCCATTTCTAGAATGTGTGAGTCCATATTTTCCTTGAAGTCGGGATCTTGGATTCGGTAGAAATTTAAACTACCCTGATTTTGGGGAGCTTCCTTCAGCTAGATCAGATAGGGGGAGCTGCATTTTGGAGTCTGCCTTCTAGCGTTTTACTATTTGTTCAATTTTCTGAACTTGTGGATCCTATACACTTATTTGAGGACCATAGAAATGTGTGTCCAACTCTCTTGGCATTCATCCTCCTTGTCGTTATTGTTGTCCTTGCCATTCTTGTTTTTTTTCATTTTGTTCTTTTCTAGTCATCCTCATTCCTAAATATGTATTCACCCTATATATTTAGTTTAACACTCTTCCTCATTTGATGGCCCGACTTGGATTTGATTGGAGTTTAGTCCAAGCCAGTCCTTATGAGTCCCACCCCTATAGGTGAGACTTGTAAGCTCCAATATGTTGGATGGTTGTCTAATTTAAAAGTCCAGCCCCGCACACACACCAAACAACGGCTAGGACTCGTCCATTTTAATTAAAATAATCCAATCCAGCCGCACCAGACATTCATGGGTAATAACAGTTTGATTACTTTTCTGCTGATGCAGGTGGCTCAGAGGGTAGGGGTCCAAGTTTAAAATGATGTCTCATGCAACATGAATGATGCTCTCTGTGGACAGGTTTCTTTAGCTCCAATGGGGGAGATATGTATATTTCTGCTTTGTTGTAATCTGCATAAGTGAAACGTGAGGCCAGAACACTAAGTTGAAACATAAAGAGAAAATAATGTAAGGCATCTATGTCATCTTTTTTTTTTTTTGGGTGTGAAAATGGCGTGCAATTTCTATACTTGTTATCATATGTTAATGTTTCAAAATGGGACCTAATTTAAAGCTAACAAAAATAGAAAAGACACTGCAGCAATTTCTATGTCGATTCAAGCTAGGGCAAGCATTTCACTAGATTTTCTAAGGTTTTCAAAGGATTCAAGGCTTCCGTTGATTTATTTGCGTTTATACTCAGATTTGGGCCTTTTGTGGATTGGTGTTTGAGGCTTGATTATTCCCCAGCCAATTTTTAGATTGTTATTGATTTCCAATTGATTTTCATCAATTGAATGTGATGTGATCTTCTTTTACAGTACAGTTTTCACCAAGATTCTAGTTCCTGCACGTTATTTTGGTTTTCGGCTCGAGGTTGTGGGTATCTTGTGTGAATGGTAGTGAGTAAGCCAATCTTTCCCTAAACTTTTGTTCATAAAAAAAGAAGTTATTTTTCTCGTTATTTTTATTCTTATATTTATTAAGGTTTTTACCACTAATAGTGGCACACTTGCAATTAAACAATCTCTTGGCATAATAACAAAACAGATTTGGGGTAAACAAAATCTAACAAATCTAAACCAAACCAATTTAAGACATTGTAGTTTGGCCTGTGTGGCCTAAGCCCAATTCTTTTTTCTTTTACATTTTCTCAACTTTGTTAGCCCAATTAAAAACAAAAACAAAAATTCAAAATATGCCACATATTTTTTAATTTCTAGCAAATCAAACAATCCTAAAATTCAACATGTTATAAAACTTTTAAATTTAATAATATAGTTAGCAATTCAAATATCAATGACTTCAAAGTTCCATTAAACTTCAAATTCAACATTCTTATCTAGTTATTATCCAATGAGAGGACTACATTTATAAAATAAAATTTGGTTTGCTAAAACTCAAAATTAAATCAAAAGATTACCATCTAGTTCGGTTCTTAAATCGTTTGACCATTTTCTTGTCAAAACCAAACGAAACCATCCATTAGGGTTTGGATTGGCCGGTTTAGTATGTTCGGCCGAATTGAAGCCCACACTTATGCATTACTAAAAAAAAAGGCGTGCTCAAAGCTCAAATCAAAATTGGGGCCAAAAGTTCAAGCTTGAAATCCTCATCTTGCCTAAGTATGGCTTGACTCAGTTCGAAATTTTTGAAAAGCCTAATGGACTCACATCTAAACTCAATATTTTTGGCTTGGGCCGACCTGCTGTTTGGAATATATATCTTGTCGACTGTATGATGTTTGAATTTAAATTGGCTATACAAAAATTAATCCGTGTTGGTCGCAATGTCCCTTGATCCTGTTATGGTTATTTGGCCTTCATAATTAGCCTTAAGGCACCTACTTATGTATAGACCATTTAACTTTAAACAATCACACGACAAGCAAGGGGTGGGCGCGGTCCGTTCGGTTTCAAGCTCACATCGGAATCGGTACTATTCATCCGGTCAAATTGAAGTTGACTTGGAAAAATATTAATTATAAAATTAAAAATATAGCATTAGATTTTACAAAATATGTAAAAAATATGATTTAGATAGCAAACCTTCAGCTAAACTTTAAGAATTAAAAATATAGCATTGTTGATTTTTAGTCAACCGATTTTTTTCTTTCGGTCCGATTCGGTCCGGTCAGGATGCCCTGGCAGCTTCGGCTTGCTTCAACCATGAGGCTATTTAGGAAGCATGCACATGATCTCAATGTCTATATATAATATAATATTAAACTTGATCATTTTGTTTCTTAGAGTCAGCCTATATCGTCTTGGTCACTCATTCCAGGCACATCTCAAACTTCGGCCCCAACCTGAGGCCTGATTAGCCACATGTCACATAATTTCATCTATCAAGTCACATAACATTCCTCTACGTGGATTTAACTGAGCCTCCAACATTGCCCATCAATTCTTTGGCCTTCAATTGGTGGAAGGGTAATTGAATCGAAATTTTACGAATTTTCAATTTCCTCCATAGGTCTGAACTTCAAAAATTTCATGCTTTATTATGGAAATTATTGTGTTTGAATTAACTTCGGATTCAAAGAGATACCCAATCAATTTTGAAAAACTTTTGAACTTCTCCAACCGTTGGAAACCTTAGGACCTATATATAGCAATTTGCCTCCAAACTTCTTTTAGAAATCTCTCTCACATCCAACATTAAAATTTCTTTATGAGATCCATCATTTCGTAGCCTAAACCCACTCCAATCACCATGAAATTCATTATTTGCAAGTTTTTAGGTAAGTTACACTAATTTTCTGTTGATTTTGGTTTTATTTTGATGAATTGCGGCTAGAAAGTTTGATTTTGAACTTTGAAAGTTTGGGTTATCCATGACGTTCTTCATGTTCTTGGCAAATTTTCCCTTTTGCCACTATATTTTTTCTTGATTCAAATAGTGTTTGTGTTTGTAGGATGAATTAGGAGTGAGAGCCCATCATCTCTCATCTGGCCAAATTGAAAAAGGTCATGGCTGAGAGTTGAGACAAGCCCAAGGAAGCATCTGACTTCAAGGCGAGTTTCCTAGATATCTTCTAGGCCCTCTTTACTCACTTCAACCTTTAGATGAAGTGGTGGCAACTTAGGCTGAGCAAAGTGACAATCACCTACCTTACATAGTTTGGTTGGTCGTTAACTAGGGAGAGTTCTAAACCTTTCAAAGGTTGGCCATATGGGCCTACTTCCAAGGCCGACCTTGTGGCAGGACAAACGTCCATGTTCAAAAACTTACGACGGTGGCTGACAACAATCCTAATCGAGATTGGTATAATTGGTTCAAAGCTATGTAACCAAAATTGAAGAACTTCTCACAAGACATTGCCATCTACGATGAGCTAGTCCTCTGCGCCTCCGGAACCTTTTCTTGTTATCGACCAATTATCATAGATGGATTATGCTTTTGGTCGACCTCTACTAATTGCATGAGAGTTAGGTTTGGGATAATGACTCCTACTCTACTTGACTTGGTTGCGATCATCGGCCTCCATTCTCACGACAAAGACTATTCGGCAACCCACCTCCCTAGTCCCATTTTGGACTGGGATTATAGTAAGTCCAACAAGAACTTTTGCATTCAGATAAAGACTTACTTTTGCTTCACCTAGTCATCCTCCAAAGCTCTAATAGGTTCCAGGAATGATGTATCTCAAGTGGAGCAGGTGGCCTTCCTACAAGTGTGGTTTTGTAAGTTTTTGACTTGCTTGAAGTTTTTCTAGATTACTTAGAAACTTCAATCCTTGGCTGAGTTTCTTGTGGATGGCCAACCAGTGGCCTTGTAGAAGGAACCATTATTAGTGTATATGTGAGATCTACTTCTCCATCATCGTTGGTCATCCGTTGGGTTTCATTAAGGGTGTTCGAGCTCCCATGGTCGACTTTGTCAACCACTTGTCTTCATGGAGGTGGTTTCCTTGGTCGCCTTCAACTTCGAGTTGGCCAAAGCTTTCACTGTTGTTGGATTTCTGGCCATTATCCCACTTGATCTGGAATTTAGAAGCTAACACTTCTACCTTTATTATTATTATTTTTTAAAAGTCTCGGAGGATGGGAATTCCTCCATCCGAAATGTTGGGCTCCCACCAAACAACAACATGTCACTTGCTCGCCGAGAAAGATCCCAAGGAACCTTCTGCCCTTAGTTTTATCGTATGAATCTCATATTCCCATATTTGAGGTTGAGGTTGGTGGATAGACTATCTCCTCTAGGCTTGAAGTAGAGGTAAGCTTCTTTGCCTTGTCTTGGTTGAATTTTCCATACTTAATATACTTTCTAACTTCATTTGCGAGCTCCATGTTGAGGTGTTCAATGTCAATCCTTCAACTAAAGTAGATGTTTGCATGGTGGGGACACGGGAGGTAGCCCAACCATCAGGTAATCATGAGCCTGATCTTGGGGTCATCAAGGACTCACACTCCATATTCTAGATCATTAGGTGACTTCAGATTTCATTTGCTCCAACTCTTTTACTTGCCTGCTTCTGGTTCCCGTACTAAAACCTTGGACCATTTGGGAGGCTCCTCTTGGTCTTGACACCACCTCAGATGACTCGACTACCGTTAAAGTAGAAGTTCATACTTCACAAGATCATACCTCAGAGCCCTAAGTCAACCAAGCCGATCATTCCACTAGGATGAGCACAAAAGATCAAATTCGTCAGTTAACTCTTTCTCACAAACTCCAGAGCTTCCGAAAATTTATCGTATTCTTCCATAGGAGAATGTGGTGGACCACGAGATTATCTTGGAATGATCATTGTTAGTGCGGCACTTCAGCTTGCCCAACAATGTCAAACAACGTGAACGCACCACAATATTTCTCAAATAATATCTCATGGTCGTCACCCTTCAGATAACAAGTTGACACATCCCGCCTCAGTTTATGAATATACAGATAAATGACAATGAAAAATTAAAAAATTCACACAAAAAGCAAACTACCAATTTATTTTTATATATGAAAGTAGAAAAGGACTTAGGTTAGTGTGAAAGAGAGAAATGTGGACTAGCTTACCAGGGCCAAAAGCTCTTCCTACAATGCTTCAAGTTCCAAGATTGATGTACTCAATTTTTCAGACAGGTTTTCTAGTTCAGATGCTAAACCTTCGCTAATCGACACAACATCTTATTTTTCCTTGTATACAGCTGGTAATTCTCTTCTAGAGAAGTCATTTATGTTTCCATTTCAAAAGCATAAACTTCCATCTTTTTGTATTCTTCTTGAAAAACAAGAAAAACAAATAATAGAGTTTCCATCATTGAATACTAAACGAGTCTCAAAAAGCTTAAGCAAAGTAAAATAACAGCAAGGACCATGTAAGTTTGTGAAATCTAAATTGTTATTCTTCTCATTGTTGGAGGAAAATATATATATATAGCCAAACTAACGTTACAATAGGAAATATATATAACGGAATTCCTAGTCTATAGGGATTGACAATTAATATAGTTGACTGGAGAGATATAAACGGTATATACATCAATTAGTTATAAATCAGGGATGCTGTCTAACACTCCCCCGCAAATCCGACAATGTGGAAGAGATGAGATTTGAACGAAGGAGCTGGAAATGATGCTTAGAAAGGCCATTGGTGAGAATGTCAGCGAGCTGATCAGCAGAGGAAACAAATTGAACTTGGTGAGAGATAGAGATAATGCGCTCTGAATGAAGTGGTAATCGAGTTCAATATGTTTAGTGCGAGCATGAAACATCGGATTGGAAGCCATATAGGCAGTGCTGAGATTGTCACACAACAATAAGGTTGGTCCAGAAGGAGGAAGCGCCAACTCATGAAGGAGATTAGAGATCCATGTAGTGTCTGCAAAACATGAGCCAGAGAGCGATATTCAACCTCAGCAGAGGAGCGAGAAACTTTCGATTGTTTCTTAGCACACCAAGAAATAAGGTTGGAACCAAGAAACACACAAAAACCAGTGGTCGAACGACGGGTATCAGGACAACTAGCCCAATCAGAATCAAAGAAACCACGAAGAGCAAGGGGACTCGGAGACCGACGAAAGGAAAAACCAAAACCAATAGTGCTATTCAAATAATGAAGAATACGCTTAGCAGCAACCAAGTGAGGAGAACGAGGAGTGCTCATAAACTGAGCAATATGAAGAAGGGCAAAGGAGATGTCGGGTCTAATGAAAGTGAGATATTGAAGGGTGCCCACAAGCTGCCCATACTCAGTTGCATCAGAAAGTAACTCACCATCAAGAGAGGACAGCTGACGAGATGCACAAACCGGAGTACTACAAGGCTTACAATAAATCATGGAATGCCGTTTGAGAAGACCAACAGTATATTTGGTTTGTGAGAGAAGGAGGCCAGAGGTGGTAGAGGTGGCTTCAAACCCCAATAAATAAGAGAGTGGAGCCATATTAGTAAGTTCAAACTCTTGACCAAGTGTAAGAACAAATGAGGAGATGAGAGAGGACTGATTCCCTGTTAGAACAATATCATCAACATACAATAAGAGAACCATAATGTCAGAAAAGCGGCGAAAGATAAATAAAGAGGGATCAGCTTGACTCTGAACAAACCCAAACTGGAGTAAAAAGCCACTAAGTCGCTGAAACCAAGCACGAGGAGCCTGCTTGAGACCATAAATGGCTTTATGAAGTCGGCATATATGAGTAGGGCGAGCTGGATCAACAAACCCTAGAGGCTAAGACATAAAAACAATAGTGTCCAAATAACCATGAAGAAATGCATTCTTCACATCCAGTTGACGAAAGAGGCCAACCAAAGGAAAGCGCCAGAGAAAGAATGGTCCGAATCGTTGTGGGCTTCACCACAGGACTAAAAGTCTCATCAAAATTAATACCAGGTTGTTGATGCACTACAACACAAAAATCATTCTATGACGCGTGATCTGCGTCATGGATGACCTTTAATGACGCGGATCGGATGTCGCGACGCGTCATAGAATGGGGGTCATCGAAAGTTTTTCTTAACAATGACACGCGATACGCCGTCATGGAAACCTCTTTCAATGACGCAGACTCGACGTCATGGAAAGTTTCCTAAACAATGACATCGATACGCGTCATGGAAACCTCTTTCAATGACGCAGATCGACGTCATCGAAAGTTTTCCTAAACAATGACATCGATACGCGTCATGGAAAACTCTTTCAATGACGCAGACTAAGCGTCATGGAAAGTTTCCCTAAACAATGACATTGGATACGCGTCATGGAAACATTTTTCAATGACGCGAACTAGTCGTCATGGAAAGTTTTTCTAAACAATGACGTTTCATACACGTCATGGAAACCCATTTCATGACATACATTAGACGTCGTTGAATTTTTTTATTTTAAAAAAATATAATATGTATATTTAACGCATCAATTTTATTAAGCAAAAATATATTAATGTGGAATTCCTTTCCCCTTTCCACTACCGGACCTGATTTCCCTTTGTGGTGACAATTATTATTAATCGAAATGAATTTTTCATCACAAGATATCATGTCATCATGCCGATGAACCAAATAAACTACATTATTATATACAGCCAAAGAGTAACTAACCAAGAAACTACTTAAGCTCATAAAGACTTTGCCAAGTAGTGATTTAAGTGAACAAGTGCACAATATATAAACACAAGAAACAGAATATGAATTGACTTCACAAAGTGCCATTAGATGCAAGGGATAAAGACCATGATGTGGCAAATCAAAATCACAATCCACCTTATTATTATCCCGCTCAACCAAATACACCAAAAATATTCAGTACATCATTATATAGCATCAAATGTATTGTAAACAAAAGGTATTTTCTATAAAGGACATGACATAAACAATATGAACAAGAGGAAAAACTCAACAATATGAATAATGGGCAAAAGTGATAAAGCTATCTACATGCCTGTAACAAGGACTCAAATTGAACCTTATCCTGAGTATCTGATGAGATCTTGAGCTTTTATCATTTAGGCAAGCCGAGCATTTAAATATAACTTTGCCTCATAAACATGAATTCCACATGACTGGTTCTGAATGAAATTACTAGAATTAGACTCTGTGCTTAAGAAGTCTCTAGAAAGGCTATAAGCCCAGGTTTTGGATGGACTAATATAATAGAGTGAAGTTGAACTATCTTGCTTCATAATAATTGTCACCGACGCTTACTCCCTCACCACCACAATTTATAAACAAGGAGGAAGGATCTGCAACCGGTAGTCAGAAAGGGATAGATTAGATAAAATAAAATGCAAAATAGGTACTCAAAATGAGATGTTAATAAAATGAAAGAGCAATAAAATTGACCTAAAATGACATACTCATCAACCATGTTTTACAATGGTCTTTTTATGAATTCTTACACCGTGACTACCAGCTTTCCTGTATACATTGTTAAAGTTCAGATTATACTCATACTCTCTTATCATGCTTATGTGACCAACGATTTACAGAATTCATCCCTTGGAAGAATAATACAACTATTACAAACTTCTTCCTCACCAAACGAAATGATAAACGTGTCAAAATTATTGTTAAATTATTGTTCAAGTATTCTATTGCCTATTTTCAATCAGGAATCCTTTAGGTAAAGTTATGTGTGATTGTGTGGTGACTGTGGTCTTAATCGATAGTCTAACAACATAACACAATGGACTTCTTGGTCGAGAGCATTACTCAAGAATTTTTCATTAATGTAAGGCCCGGAAGAAGCCAGGACAATCTTTGAAGAACCAACCAAACTCACATTTGGATTTTCGTCCAGGACAATGTGTATGCATTCGTTTTCTTGGATCTCTGAATAAACCAGCTAATTTGTAAGAAATGGCTCTTGGCCTTACTTATACTAGAACATATAAAAATATTAACATATACACAAGTAGTTTATCTGGATCGGTTGAACTTGAACTGCTGCAGCAGGCAAACAAATTCCTAAAATGTATGGAAAAGGATCTCATCATAATTCCACATGCAACTAGATTGGTAACAATAGAAAAAGAAATTAATGCCAATTCTTACAGATGATCTCGCCTATGCACTACGAATCTAACTTCTGAAAAGTTATTGTACAACAAATCCCTGAAAAGACATTAGGTCAAATTTCATAGCTAATGGAATGTGGGAACAAATACGCTCCTAGAAAATCATGATTGTTTAAGAAATAAATATCAATAATCAAGATACTAAGCTTTCGGACTTACTTGACAGCCAATACATGAAGATATAAATAGCTGTACATAGTTTATAAGATTACGAATATAGAAGCTTACGATCTAGTGTTGATTGCACCAACCCAAGCAGGGATTGTTCCATTAAGTTTATTCTTTGCCAAGGACCTGAGGAGATAAAGTTGATAATAGAGTTTAACATCAACAAGAGTTCTGTTGTCTTTTGTGTAGCAAAAACACACGAATATCATTCACTTACACGTGAGTTAAATTTAAACCACTCATGGATTGTGGGATTCGTCCCGTTAAATGGTTAAAGCTCAAATCCTGTTAAGATTACATGGAGTAATTAACAACTTGGAAATTTAGTTAACTAAACTACTCTGCTTGACAAATAGTCCCCGAGATGAATTGTATCAAAGTACTTTAAAAGCAGGAATTGAAACAAATCAGAAAAAGCATAAACATAAACCATTACTCAAAGGACTCATGAAGGTGTTGTGTGTGTGTGTGAGAGAGAGAGAGAGAGAGAGAGAGAGAGAGAGACTCACAAGTATTTTAAATTTGACATTTTACCAATGTATTCAGGATTTCACGGTGATGGAGCAGTTCCTTAATATCCTACAAACCATGAGAAGGGGTGAGTGATTGGATTATCATGAACATGATGTTTACATCTAGTGATGCTTGACTGCATAAGACATTCTGCAACCGAAAGAAATGTTGGGGTTTGTCCCAGAACAAAGACTCTTGCATATCAAAATAAAGTTTGCTTAAATTCATTATCTTTGGTAAAAGTTTAAATACGGCCGGTGAGCATGAATTAATTCAACTCTTTGCCCTGTACATTATTTTGTATTCAATCTCTTTGGCTCATATAATGAATAGATGTGTTCAACATGCAATAAAAAACTATTTACAGAGTGTTTATTTTGCTCAAGTTCGCAGATGGTGGGAATTGGAAACCAGACTTTGCAACGTCACCGATCGTTACGCAAAATGGACACAAAAATTCATCACGAAAAACAGAGTCGGTGATTTTTCTTTTCTTTTTCCTTTTTTCTGAAAAACTCAAGTTAATGAAACAGAAGAGGACAGCGTACTTACAAATGCTCAAGACTGAGAAATTAAAAAGTTCTGCAGGTAGACTCCCTTCAAAATTGTTTCCCAAAATTGACACGTGAGCGGTGCGAGTAATATTAAATTCATATGTATGGCATCCTATCACAAAATTCTTTACATCTATATTCCTAAAGATTAATATGATACAAATTGCATGCAGCAACGTAAAGGAAAACTTACGGATAATAGATTTGGAACAGAGTTCTACCTCTCTTTCAAATTCAATTTTTTCCCCAACTTCAACTGGTTCCTGAAAACAAAACCAAAGAACCATCAGTTTTCATAACCGAGATAGATCCTAAAACTATCATAAATGAAAAGAAAATAAATAGAAAAGAAGAGAGGGGAGAAGAATTGAGAAACAAAACCTGAATGCCATTGGGTGAGATCTGGGAGGTTACGACTCGGAGCTGGTACTCAGCCTCGTGAATGGGCTTGGGGTGGAAGATTCTGATGGAGGCGATCCTACGCGCGGTCTTGAGGAGCGAGAACTTGAAGGCGTTGGGGTCCATAGGGCTGTGCAGAAAAATATCTGAATTGGGATATATATATATATATTGAGAGAGAGAGAGAGAGAGTGCAGGTGTGAAGTTTGAGAACGAAGAGGAATTTAGATGAGAAATAGAGAGTGAGTGTTTGGGTTCAGAGAGAGCTAGGGGGAGAATTAGAGAGAGGACGAGAGGTCAGACTCAGATAACAAAAGGGTTCTGGAAGGGATAAAGCGCCAAATTAGAATTGGGTGTAAAAAAAGGCGCCATCCGAAAATAAATTACGGGGAGAAATCATATATATATCTATGACGCAGGAAGAGTGTCGTGGAATATTTTTACACCTATGACGCACGTTCTGCGTCATTGTATAATAATTTTATGACATTTAAAAGATGTCATTAATTTGAGGAAAAATTTGGTGTATATCTATGACGCAGGACCTGCGTCGTCGTATATGGTACATCTATGACGCAGGTCCTGCGTCATCGTATAAGTAATTCATGTCGTGTAGAAGACGTCGTTAAATTCATAATATTAACGACGTATGATAGGCGCCGTCTAAATGCCCTAGAATCAATGACACACATCCCGCGTCATTGAAAATGATTTTAATGACGCATCTAACGAATGTCGTGATAACGGTGTCATGAACTCCCTTCAACGACGCATTTTAAAAACACGTCATAGTTTATGATATTTAATGACGCGTATTTTGGATGCGTCATTAAATCCGCGTCATAAAATGACCTTTTTTTTGTAGTGATGGAACCCCTTAGCAACAAGGCGAGCCTTGTACCTCTCAATAGACCCATTTGACTTCCGTTTAAGCTTAAAAACCCACTTACTTCCAACAACATGTTGCTGAGAATGAGGAACAAGAACCCATGTCTGATCTTGAGAAGAGCATTAAATTCAGTAACCATGGCCTCACGCCATTCAGGAAAACGAACAACCTAAGAGAAACAAGTGGGTTCTTCTGGAGTAAGAGAAGCATGAGCAAACAAAGCACGGGGAATAGGATACTGAATGGTGCCTTCAGTACGAACTCGAGGGCGAAGAGTACCAGCCTGGTGGTGAGTAAGCATAGGATGACGCATAGCAACAGGAGAACCAGAATCAGAAGTATACCCATCAACAGTGGGCTCGGGAGCTGTAGGAGAGGATGGTGCAGAATGAGACTGTGAATCAGGAGGTGGAGTGGGTGGCGCTGGTATGTCCGAATAGGGGCCACGTGTGGGGAAGATGATGCCTTTGTAGCCGATGGCAAGGTGGGATATGGCAAAGTAGCAGGAGGGGGCACAACAGGTGAAACAGGGACTATGACCCATTCACTGGGAAATGAATGCTCATCAAAGCGAATATGGCGAGATATGTAGAGACGACCAGTAGTGCGATCAAGGCATATGTACCATTTATGCTGCAAGCTGTAACCTAGAAAAACGCACTCAATAGTTCTCAATAAAAGTTTGTTAGTCATATATGCACCTAAATGCGAATGACATGCACAACCAATCACTCGCAACTCAGAATATGAAGGAATTTGTCCATAAAGACGAGAATAAGGGGAAGACCAGTGAAGAACAGGTGAAGGAAGACGATTGATGAGAAAAACAGTAGAGGAGACGACATCAACCCAATGACAAGTAGAAACCTGACTCGAGAGAAGAAGAGTTGGAGACATGTCAGCAATGTGATGGTGCTTGCGTTCAGCAAGGCCATTCTGTTGAGGAGTATGGGGCAAGAAAGCGATGATGGATTCCATAAGAGGAGCAGAGTGCTCGAAAGGCCTCGTTATCATATTCTTTGCCGCCATCACTCTGAAACTATTTTAAGGAAGCAGAGAATTGAGTTGTAATGTATGACAAAAAAATTGTTAAAATGGGAAAGAACCTCATACTTATGTTTCATGAAATATAGCCAAGTAAACCGAGTAAAATCATCAGTAAACAACACATAATATTTGTAGCCTTTAACAGACGAAATAGGAGATTGCCAAACATAAGAATGCACAAGAGAAAAAGGAGAATCAGTACGTACTTGATTAGAATTTTTAAATTGAAGTTGTGTGGATTTACCCAATGCGCAACCTTTACAAAAAGATTTTTGGAATTTAAATTGGGAACCTAACAAGTGATTTTTGCCTAAAAAGGACATTATTTTACTAGAAGGATGACCTAAGCATCTGTGCCATATAGATGATGACTGAAGAGAAGCAGATAAACATGTAATATGAGACGGAAGAGATGGAAGCTTGTAGAGACCATTCTTACATAGGCCCCTGAAAGAGGAGAGAACCATTAGAGCGATCAAAAATATAAAAGTGTTGAGAATCAAAGGCACACAAAACATTATTATCACGACAGAGTTGTGCAATAGACATAAGATTTTTACGCAGTGAAGGAATCGCATAAACATTGTTTAATTGGAAAGAGTTGGAGCCAATGGAGAGTGACATGTTCCAGCATAAAAGAGTACGTGCTCGAATTCTTCCAGCAAAACACCGTAAGGACGAAAGATGAAGTTCTCAACGCTATCCAAAGAACCCTAGGAAGTTTTGACCCTTCTTTTACATCCGTTTAAACCACCTACAAATTAGAGGCAACCTATCCAGCATGTACGAGCTCTTACCAACATCAACAAGTAACCTAGCCCATGAATAAGGGAGTAGGGACACGTCTAACCCTTTGAGGTGCTCCCATAAGAATACTTACACGAAACTTGAGTTCAAAAGAGTTTCCACAACCATAGTTCCGGCTGCCCATTTTTAAAGAAAGTGAACTTGGTCCAATATGCGGTATAGGTGCCCTAGGAGCATGGGGATTATGGGAATTGCGTTGCCACACGCTATAGACAAAGCCATAGGGAACACTCGCTCATACTGGCAGCCCTGAGAAAAATCACATAAGACAAATCTCCTAAGCCATAACGATATAAGCACGGCAAGTCAGCAAGGCTCTTCTTTGTTTGCATTCCCAAAATGTTGTATCTAATTGCTAAACCAGAGAGATGGGCTGAAGGGGGTCGGGGCACCCTTCCGCAAAATCTTAAACTTGTCCCTGTCCCCTGGAGTTTGAACAACGTTGAAGGGATCTTGATTTCCACGAATGGGGAGGTGGAAAATGTTTGCTACATCCTTAAGTGTAGAGGTAAATTCCCCCCACGAGCAAATGAAAGTATGCATCTCGGTGCTCCACCTCCTAACCATGTGACGAAGCATATTTGCTTCAAGATGAATGTTGCATGTCTTGGAAATGAAAATGGCATCCAGCTCCTCCGTCCTGCACAAAATTTCACGAGTAGATGGGTTCGTTAGCTCACGATCAACCCACTCTGACCAACCATTACTGACGCCACAAGGGTATTGACAAAAATAAAGGAACGGCCATAAACAAGCCCTTCTCTATGTAACATTTAGAGATAGACGTAGGATCAACCACATGGGTAGTTTTGGTGCCGGCTCTTCACCTATGACAAGGTTCTCACAATCGTTCTTAAGCAATGGGGTGGCCTTCCCCTCTTCAACCTATCATCCAGTGAATATAGGTGATCCGCCATCACCGGTGGAGGATCGGTTGGTGCCGTAATAGAGCTCATTGGATTGCCACCTAGGGCTGAGTTGGGAGAAGTGAGGAGAAAAGAGAAGAGGACACCTAGCCAATTGGGGAGTGCCACCTAGGGTTTCCTAGAAATAAGGAGCTTCCAACGGCTATAAAAAGTGGCATATGCTACCCATTGAATCAAGACAGGCAGAGCAAGCAAGCATCCTCACTCACTACTGGAAGCTTCAATTTCAAGCCATGTTCTTCCATCTTCTTCTTCTCTCTCCTAGCAACCCATCCAGAGCGAGCAAGCATCGAGCTTTGTTTAAAGCAACGCATCGAGCTTTCTTCTCTCTCCTTGCACAAGTATTAAAGCAACGCATAAGAGCTTTGTTTAAAGATCCTACCAAAATTTCGGCTGCATTCGCCTTTTTTAGGATTACCCAACCTGTCAAAGTTTTAAGCAATTCATGAGAATAAATATCTCCAACCAAGCAAAATATATAAGACGAGCGGGATTACAACATGCCTCAAGCATTCCAGAAATTGATCAAATCCCAACAGTTCATGCATAACCATGCCACATTGCAAGGTCTTGGCAAAGTAAGTTTTAGGTTATCCAAAAGAAATACAACCCAAACAAAAAAATTTGTACAAGCCAAAGATCAATGCACCCTGTGGTTTAAAAACAAAAAATACTACTATGCGCGAAGCCAACCATTCCTCATGCCAAAGAAATACGACCTGCAAGGTAGAGTAAGGATAAATGTTAGATGGTGCTGGAAGATATGTCCTCACTGATAAAATGTCAAGAAGAATAAGGAAAAGAGAAAGTATGAGAAGCTATGGACCTCAAAATCACGGGGTATGTCTAAAGAGAACAGAAGAAGAAATATGAGACGACCTAGCCGCTGCCTCCACCACACATTCAGCAATGTCGGCAGAAACTCATAGGCCATAAGGAGGGCACGCAGTTTATGGCGCTGGAATCCCCGTTGCTTAAGATTCAAGGTATCGACTACCGCTTTCACCTCATGAGAACCGGATGACGTCTCCATGCTATGGATATCTCGTGCCCCAAAGACGACACACGCTAAATTCTTCAGTAGGTTAAGAAGGAAGTCCGTGCGAAATCCTAAGGGGACGGCTTCAGAAATTGGGTCCCACCAGCAAAGAAGTCTATAATTCATGATGTTCAAGAGCTGCATGGTGTCCATACCATAAAGCACCAAACCAAGTGTGAGACCTTGGAAATTTTATGGTGCTTAGAAACTATTATAGAATTTTGGAGAATTATTTTGGGTTTGTTAGAAGTGCAAAAGATTTTTTTTGTGGTCAAATGGTGATTTGGATATGATTAAATGAAAGTACATGAATTTATGAGTTCGTAGTATTTTTCGGAGAATTTTTCAGAGCTCGGATGAATTTTTGGTGAATTTTTGGAGATTTGGAGGTATTGTGAATTTTTAAATGAGGTGGCAAAACATGGATCGTTGGATAATCATACTAGTATTCAAATCCTTTGGTTGAGAAAGCGCCAGCTCTAAGACATGTGGCACTACAAGAGGTAATCAAGTGCTATGTGGCGCATTTTGATTGGACCGCTTAGGGTGGGAAGAAAAATAAAAGGAAAGGAGAAGAGCATGTTAACAACCAGACTTTGTTTACTTCATTTTTCACGCCATTCTCTCTCCCAAATAGAGAGTTATTCATCTCTTTCTAATCTCTACTTCTAGAACTCATATCTCCAAATTTATTTATAAAAATTTCAAGCCATTTTCGTCTGCATGCTCAAGAAAATGAGTTCTATAATCTTAGGCAAGTTCTGGAATCTTTTTGGTGGTTTTCAAAGTTCCGTAAATTTGGAGTTTTGACTGATTAGGCTTAAACCTTATGGTTTGAGTTGGGTTTCTAGTTTCTTTGGGAGAATAAGAAGATATCAGAGACGTATTTGGAGAATCTGAGGTAATTTCTTTTCTGCTTTGCTGCTGGAATTTTGGAGTTGGAGATTTTGACTCATTCGAGCATTTACATGGAGTTGATGTAGTTAATGATTGTGAAACTGTTGAGGGATTAGTAAATTATAATTGAATTTGGGACTGTTTTGGTGTTTAAAGCTGATTAGAAGTGAATGTCAAATAATAAGATGGATGTTGATGAAGTCTGCATTTATGCAGAAATCTGAGTATGTGTTCTGTTCTGGACAAAATTACCTAGTTCGTATTTATGTTTTAAACTGGGTTTTTTATGTGTAAAAAATAGACATTTCGATGAGTATTTCAAAACTAATTTCATTCAAATTGGAGTTAAATTGAATTTTTGACAAATTTTCAAATTTGGATGTATTCTAGAGCCTATTCTGTTTCGTATTTAGTCTTTGACTTGCTTCCTTAACTCGGAATTGAATGAAATTTTGATATGTTGAATTTTTATATGTCTATATGTGATATGGAAATTTTCACAACATTTGGAATCAAAATGGATTTTGAGTGATTTTCCAAAGGCAACATGTTTATGCCTAAATTGTTTAACAAATATGAAGTTTGTGTTTTTAATTGAAGTCTTGGATCTCTTTTATTAGTCCAGAGTAGAACAACATCATCAGAGACTTTCCTAAGAGCTAGAATTGTCCTAAGAAGTTGATAATTTGGTTTAACAAACCCAAGAAGTGAAAGTGGGTTGTAAATCAAAGTGATAATGTGAGTTGGAGTTGATGTTGACCCTTGTTGTTTATAGGGATTTCTGACTCTCTTGGAGCTCTACTGTGACGTTTGGTTTTACAGTTGCGTGGACACTAGGTAAGGGGTCTTCACGCCTTGGTTAGAGGTTTTCCTGTGTATATGTATGTAAATATTGATGCGTGAGAACTATGCATCGTTTTTGGTTGCTAGTATGCATGTTAGGGAAATGGATTTGATTTTTCTGGCATGCCCTTCTTGTGATACAATTGATACTTAATTTGTGACCTAAGAGGGAAAGGAGCGGTGTGACTACTTGTTTTTGTTGTGCATTATTTCCTCTGATAGTGTTGACTATATTCTTATTTTCAAACCTAGCTGGGGTGGCCCTTTTTGGGCAGCGGTTATCTAGTGTAGCTCACCCCTACACTTTCAGGTATTGTGCCAGACACCGTGTTGGACTGAGGTGATCAACGGTGTGTCCGTGATCTTGTCAACTACCTTTACTTCTATTTTGTCAACTAAAGTTTAGGTTCTTTTCAATCTTCTACAGTTGTTGTTTTGGATGTTTTGAACTATGTTCTGAAAAGAATCTGTTTTGTTGTCAAATCCTACTGTAAATTTTGTACTCTTGTGGGTTTTGTAAATAAAAGGTTGCTTGTGAATATAACGAGTTTATTTCCGTTTCCGCACCGTTTTCAAAGTTTTATTCCTAACTCTAAAGCCTTACGTTCTATTGAGAACGTGGTGTTATGATGTTCGTTTTTTTTAACATTGTAGCATTGCGTTGTCAATAGGGCTTGGCGTTGTTATGTGCCCGTTTTCCGGGTCGTGACATAAAAATAGTATCATAGCAATTACTATTTTAAAAAAAGGGTTTTCAAATAACACAAGTAATCAGTATTCAAAAATTTGATTTCAAAACATTTTCAAGGCATCCAAAAACTTTACAACTGTCTTACCCTAGAAGGTTGCTCGAACTATAGGTTGGGACGGCCCCGCGAGCACTATGTCAGTAGTTGTGTTGGGTATTTCGAGAGAGGGAGATGGAGGAAGCATGTCATTTGCACTCTGCGTGGCATCCCCAATATGATAAAATAATAATAATAATAGATAAGCTATAATGAAAGGCATAAGTTTGAAGACACGGGAGCGATAGTATAAAAAAAATGGAAAGAAACACAACAACATGCGAACATAAGTAGGAAAAGGGCAGAACAAGAGAAGCAAGCATATGATACCTCACCCCCATCACAATCCTGTGCCAAATTGGTAATAGCATCAGGGAGGTCAAAATGGGTATATGGTACGAAGCCTCCCATGCTCTCAATAATATAGGTAACCTGGGGATTGAGGAAAAAACATGAACTATGAACCAAAACAAGCAGTTTACGATGCGAAGTATATGCATAAGTAAATGAGAGAAGCAGAAAGTATGATAGGTACCGGCTCATTGCTATCATGGCATGCATCATTGTTGGCAAATCCATGGGGAATATATGGGTCATGCGGTCCCTCCGGATGAGGATCAAAGACAAGCACTCCTCCGATGCGAAGAAACGGAGGGAGTGGTAAATCCGAGCACGAAGGGAAGGTGTTTCTCTCACCTAGAGAAGATGCGGGCCCCAACTCCTTACCCGAGCACTACGGAGCCGTTGAAAGAGGAGTTTCTAAAAAAGGATAGTATGAACATGAGTCACAAATACTTGAACAGTTCGATAGCAGTCCTCTATACTCTCACCGTGAGAGGGTGAAGTTTCCGACGTCTCACCAGAACGTTTGCTGCCCTAAGAAGCTGTAGATTCCTGAGGTAGTGAATACTCAGAGGAAGCCTTTCCCTTGGCCCTTGGTGGACCACTGGCTGCCACTTTGGGAATGAACCTCTTCGGCTTCTTGGCGATGCGCTTCTGTCTCAACTTGGAGAATTTCGACAATCTCACCACTTTTGGAAGTAAAAGGGAGATTTTGCTTTTCACTTAATGAGATGGTTTTCTCTTCCGATACTAGACGAGCATGACGAACCACTGATGGAGGTAATCTCTCACAGTGATTGATGTGAAATCAATTGAATGAGGATTTAGTCCAAACAGGCCTGGGCTATCATGGCAGGGACGACCCCAATTTATGCACGGGCTTTTTCGTTTACGCAACTCCGGATGGTCCTGGGTTCTTTGTGAAGAGAAAGTGGGTGGTGTAACCCCTTTGCTTGAGTTTAAGAATCAAACCCCAAAGCACTCAGAAAACTTATGGGTCCTTATGGAGTGCCATGGTTTCTCTCACCAAGAAGATTTGGTGACTATGGTGAACCACAATATCAGCATGGAATGAGTACCTTTTGGTGTGGGAGTGAGCTTCCATGAGTTTAGCAAGAGAGAGAGAGATTGGGCTACTTCCGAGAAAAATAGAAACGCTTGGTGGTGTTTGGAATGGCGATTTCAAGGAGAAGAACCATTTCCATAGTTGTTTGATCATGTATCCCCTCTTATCATGCTTCAAATAAGCCATATCAATATATGCATGCTTTTGAAAAGGTTTTCTTGAAATCCAAGACTTTTAGCTGCCGTGAAGTTTTGAATGCCTGGATCATTTTAGGTGTTAACACAATGCAAGTAACTAGCACAATTCTTCCTAGTATCATGGCTTTGCTCGGAGGTTGAGTCGATCGAAATATCCATGTTGGGCGTTGGGAACTAATCTTTCGACAAGCCTTGTTGAGGTCTCGAAAATCAACACATACCCTTATTAGGCCCGTCTTTTTTTTTTTTTTTTTTTACACAGGGACTATGTTTGCTAACCGGATAGTATGCTTGATTGGCTTGATGAACTTGGTAGCTAAAAGTTTCTCAACCTCCACCTTAATTTGCATTTCTACCTTTGGACGGAAATTCCTTCTTGGTTGCGCAACAGGTTTAGTGCCTGGTTCGACATTCAAAGTGTGACACACCAAGTTTGGATCCAAACTGGGCATCTCCTCATAGCTCCAAGCGAACACATCTTTGAACTCCTTTAACAGGCTAACCAAATTTTCTTTTTCTTCGTCTGTTAGGTGGACACTAATGGAAATGGGCTTCTGAACAGAGGGATCGTCACTTAAGTTGACTACTTCTAGCTGTTCAATAACTGCTGCGCCATCCTGCATATGCTTAGGTGCTGGCATCAGCTCCTGGAAAGCACAACGCATGAGAGACTTATCAACTGGGCTTGCATTATCTTCAATTTACATAACTTCTCCACTGTGCGTCCATCTAGCAGTGTAACCTTCGAGCATTGTGACTTGGCATAAGCGTGATTATTGACTTCTGTGTTCCTCTTCCTCTCTCGTTCAACGATTGTTATGAGTTCTTCATTGCTAAGATCACGAATTTCAGTCCATGAGGGTAGATACGTTCCAAAAGCCTTGGATGGATTGCTTCCGCCACTTGTACATTCGGTATAGAATTATGCTTTCGAATAATGGGCTTCGTTTTGATTAAATGGTGCTTGATTTCCTGGTATGCTCATTGGCCTCAACCTTATCCTTCCCTTTACACTTCGGTGATACGTGGAGACTACAGGCTTATGCTTGTTAAGCCATGGCCTTCCAAGTAGAGTGTGGTATTCTACATCCACATCTACTACATAGAATTTGGTAAGTGAACAGATAAGCCCCACTTTCAAATCTATACGTATATAGTTGACTGTAACCTCATTCTTATTCCCGAAACTGCTGATGCTCGTTTGAGACTGCACTACCTTCGATAGTGGAATGTTAGCTGCCGTGAGCATAGACAGAGGTAATATGTTGATAGAAGAACCTATGTCTACCAAAGCTCTCTTTATGAATACGTCATTGATTTGGCCCTCCAAGTAAAACGACCTCCTGTGATTCGAATATGGGACTTCCATGACTTCTTTGGTGAAGACGATAACATTGTCATTTTCTAAAAACGACTTTTGTGGTTAAGCAGTGAAGCAGTAAAGATCATATTGATCATACTCTCTGTGGTGATGTTCATAAGGGCTACGACAGTTCCTTCTCTTGCTTGTGGTCCAAAGCCTAGTTGCTCAAAAAGTGATTTGAACTTCGGATACCTTTGGAGAGTCTTTGAAGCGGTAGTCCCTTGTTTTAGGCCTAGGTAACGCTCCATCACATTCACTTCAACATCTGTAAGATTATGGAACGTTACAGTAGCTATTTCTCGATAATCTTGTTGACCAAACGAAGCTCTCAAGTGGCATTCCTCTAGCATATCTAATGTGAACACTCCGCTATTGGAACCGTCATCCCATCCATCAGCAAGCGGCCATGGAGTGTCGTAGCTCAAATGCTTTGAATATTTGCACTAATATGCCTTCTCTATGTTTCGGCAAGGCTCCCAAATAGCTTCCGGTGGCTTTGGGTCATTCTTCCATGGGTGGCACAATTTATCGTTGTCGAGCAAGTCATCAAATCATGTAATGATGACAACTATCTACTTTCCTATATGCTTTGGTAAGAGGTCTTCATCAATAGCTTGCTTCTTACAGGGTAGCTCAAGACTTCCGTCAAGTATCTTGGTGTGCAAGATCTTCCTCAAAGTTGGCAAGCCGTGATTGGATGTTCCACAAACTGGTGGTAACAGCAGTACCTTGAATCGCTTTTTTCTTCCACGGTAGGGTCTTTGTCAAGCCTAGGCGGCTTGATTGCACAATCAGTAAACATTGCATCAAGAATGGCATGAAATTCCCCATCCTTGCACGTCAGCGTCATATATGTTTCCCTATCCTTTCGTTTGCATGAATTGTAATCCCCAGGGATTCTTAGTCCACAACTAACATCTAGTGAGCTTCCTTCTTCTCACTCCTCCAAGTTCTCTACCCAGTTAGTTTGACTGACATGCTTGTTTTCCTTAGAGCACTTCCAGCGACACCATGAAGCCCGGGCAGGAGAAGGCCTAGGCCCACGAGATGGCTCCAGCATGCAAAGGCAAGCCTGGGCAAGACATGGGGCCCACCAACCTGGGCAAGCCCACAGGAAGATTCAGCTCGTGCTGCTGCATAAGCAAGTGACGTAAAGCTGACGTTAGCAGCCAATTTAAATAACAAAAAATTTGAAAAAAAAGGAAAAAAACCAGAATTTTTATTTATTTATAAATACCTAGCCATATTCTTTACTTCCTACACAAAAACTCTATACAAATTCCTCTCCTTATATCTCATGTGAATAGTGGTTGCTTTTGGGTTGCCATGGCAATGGGTGGAAACACAACAAGCCTTTTGCAAGGGTTGCCACTATTCACATGAATAGTAATACCCTTTGCCTCCCTTTGCCATTTGCCATGTCAAATGGGTGGAAGTGCTCTTACTGCTTCCAATAGCCAAGAAAATTGGCTGATGCCAATATTCTCAAGATAAGCTCTATAGTATGCCACAATGTTGCTTATGTGTATCTCTACAAAGCACTTCCTTATCCTTTTCATCATAACAGTCCAAAGCCAAATCTCGGAATCAGCCCAAGAAGTCCATAGGGTCCTCCCCATGCTTTTGAAGTGTTGTTGAGTTGGGTCGTAGTAACTTTTTCCTCGTGCTGGAAGTACTTCTTACACAACTTGCCTACTAAGTCCTCCCAAGTGTGAATATAGCCTAATGCTATTTTGGTGTACCATGTATTTGCATTGTATTGGTGTCTCGTAACCTTTGGGATAAGGATGCTAGAGTAGATTTGATGGATATGGTGGCTGATGGACATATTTTCAATCAACCTAGCTTTGATTGAGCTCATTTTCCAACATGGCAATGACATCTTCCTAGGTAACGAAAGATGGCCCTTTTGCTCAGAACCCTTTCTTTGAAGGCATTGGTGAAGATAGCGGCTTGATCCCCAATCGAGTCGCCAATTTATGTAGGGACTTTTTTGTTCCGGCACCCCTAGATGGGCACAGGCTTTGTAAAGAGAATGTGGGTGATGTCGCCTTTGCTTGAGTTCTGGAATCAGACCCCAAAACACTCCGAAAGCTTATGGATTCTTAGGGAGTGCTTCAGGTTCTTTCACCAAGGGGATTTGATGACTACTTAGAATCTTAATTTTGGGCTTGGCTTGAGCAGCTTGTGGCATGGGATGGGTTGAGTGGATGGGTAGAAGATGCCCCCTTTTATAGTGCGCGGGAGCCCCTTATTCCCGGGGAAACCCTAGTTGGTTCTCCCCAATTTTGCCAAGTCTTCTTCTCCCTTTTCCCTTCACTTCCCTTTTAAGTGAAACTTGCTTAATCCAAGCATACCGAGACAAAGTTTTTGGAGCTCTAAAGTTTTCCTGCAGCTAGGCTTTGCAACATCTTCCATCCTTGGCAATGCTTCTCCTCCTTTTCCTTCATTGTTTTCTTACACAAGCTTGTAGAGGGAAAATGGGTAAAGGTGCTGGTCTAAAAGGTGCGTCACTTCTAGTAGCCCTTGTATTAATGTGCACATGAGTTTAGTTTGGTTTTAACGAGATGGTTTGGTTTCAATTTGATTTTAACAGAGGTGTTGGGATGTGTCCACTCTCTAGCATGCTTACCCATGTGATTGGGCTCAAAAAATGGGCCTAGGTTTTGGTGCTCCTAAGCAGCCCAAAACCTCCACTCCTTAAACCACCAATGGGCCTCATGAACACTCGTAACTATCCATACCACAACCCGCCCAACAAGCCCCAGGCGTTCACATGGCTTGGGCCCACTTAAGCTTGTTGCGTGGTTTGGCACCAAAATAAAGGTTTCTGCTTGGTGTTGCATGTTATGTGGCACTGACTTCGTCATATTGCAATGGGCTATGGCGGGGCTAAGTGGTGCTTGATTGGACAATTGGCATGGGTTCACAGAACGGGTACATCTTTGATGGCTTGTTGCAACCTCCCTACGTGGCAGGTTGCGTATTCGCTTGGTGTGGCACGTGGACCGTAGCTTGTGCAAGCACATACGACAAATCCTCGCATACCCCAGTCAGGCCTCTTTCTCAGTGAAGTGTTGCATTGGGCTTTAAAATACATTTGGGCCTTCCTTTGGATTTTTTTGGGCCCCAACATATATATACCCCATTTGGTGAATGAAATAGATAAGCAAAACTCAAAGTAGTTCCTTAGCTTCTTCCTTTTGTTTCTCTAATTGTCTTAAAATTACTCTCGTTCCCTTATTCCTATAAATTAGGAATTCATAGTTTTATCGCCTAAATTTTGGATCAATTCAAGCTCATTAAAGGAGGGTAACATTGAAGCTTAAGGGATTAAGTCAATAATCCAAGGCTTTAAGGTTTAAGCTTATTGTACAATACAACTTTGTCTCCAAACTTTTGAAAATTGCACTTTACCGCAAAGAGTGATTAACGCTTTTCACCTTTGGCAGGGGTTGATAGAGGAAAGTCAACGTTTACTTATTATTACTATGTCATCAAAGCCATAGATTCATTTCATATTATGCTAAAGTAATTTACCTAAATGGTGCTTGTTCCATTTAGACCCTGGTTCCATTCGAATTTCTTTATTTGGCTTCTAAACTTGCATTTAATGCCCTTTGAAGATCTGAAATTGAAATTTTATTAGATGATTGTAAAGTTCTTTCTTGGCTTTGCTTTGTCTCGACTCTACCCCAAATTTACCCCTAGAAAGTTCTTTCCAGCCTTCAAAACATGATTTTGTCCATCTAGGCTTCAACTCCTACTCACCAAATGTGTGGTCCTACTTAACTTCCTTCATTGTTCTATCCACTCCAACCAAAGTATTCCATTGCCCTCATCTCTAGAATCAGACATTCTAATAACAATTACGATATTATTCATCTTTCCTTGTGCACAAGCCCATCTAATTAATGCATCTTTACCTTTGAATATCTACATATAACACTCATGTTATTTGAAATTAAAATTTGAAAATTTAACGCCACGTTAATGATACTAAAAATGATTACCTCGTAAGTTGTGAATTGATCACTGTAGTTCATTACACATTTTGTTCCAACATTGCTGCATTCACCAACGGCATTACCTTCTTTTTGTTTGTTCAATAGGAAAAAGGTAAAAATATCTTGCATTAAATTTGTGGTCGACAACAACTTATTGAAAAAACGAATATATTTCGGTGGGTCACCATCGAATAATATTTAAAAATATGGTTAGATACAAATGAACTTCTTTCAACTTTACAATGGAATACCATCGAATATTAGGTTAAATTTCAGTCATCTACAAGGGAACTCTTTTGGATTTTTTTGGTGAAACAACACCGAAATTTCCTATTGTGTTCGGTACTAAACTACTGAACATAAGCAGCAACCACCATGCAACTAAACACTAGAAAAACAAAAACAAAAAACAAAAACAAAACTCATACCTCATTCGAAGACTCCCTAACTTCAGTCTAAGCTTTCATGAATAAATATTAAGTGTTTGACCAATATAAGCGTATAAATCTTCTCAGGGTTTAGTTACAAGAACAAGAGAGCAACATGACAATTTGGGATTTATTGTTATGTTGGGTTTAGTGATAAGATTTATTTTTTATTTTAAATATTTTTTATCCTTAACGATAATTACGTAAAGTGGATAGAATATGTTATTCAAGTTTAAAATTAGTGTAGGGATAAAAAAAGTTTAGTGTTGGATCAAAAAATAGGATTGATGGGTACAAATAAAATTACCCTAATATTAAACAATACCTATATCTATATATAAAACAAAAAGGCAAATAATGGTGGAGCATTCAAAATATCAGAAAATGCCATTGGTTAATGCAAACATTAAGGACAATATGATAAATTCACACTTTTTCATGTTAAAAAAATTAAAATTAAAGACAAAATTATATAATAAGTCCTATTTGTATGGAACACAACCACCCATTAACTTTTTTAATTCTAAAATAAAATAAAATTTTAAAAATCAATTGGCACAATGAGCTAGTATTTATTAGGACTGGCATTTTAGACCGAAAAAAACGCAATTATCAATTGAGGTTGTACTGCATATAAAATGACCTATCACGAAAACTGACTGCAACATGCGGTTTATATAATCGACCACAATATGCGGTTACGATGACGGTTTTGTATATCCAATATTACGGTATACCACAAACCGCAAATATAATATAATTAATTATTGTTAGTTCACAGTTTATCTTTTTAGCATACTGGTCAGTTCACGGTTTCATTGAAAAGTTGCGGTAACCGAACCGCAACCACCCCTACTATTTATAACATAAGCGCTTTATTTATTTATTTATTTATAATTTTGTGGAGCCTATTTTCGTCATTACTACTCCTCCACTTCCAAAGCACCCATATACAGAGGCGGGAAAATTAGCGGAGCCCCAAAAACCCCAATGAGCTTTTGAAAACCACCATAATTGCGGCAAGCAATCGCCACCGAATTCTGCAAAACAGAGAATGGAGAGAATACACGTGACTGTGCGAGCTAGGCCACTCTCGGCTGAAGACGCCAAGACCAACCCTTGGCGTATCGCAGGCAACTCCATCTTCATCCCCAACCACTCCTCCAAGTTCGAATTTGGTACCTAACTCTGTCTCTCTCGCTCTCGCGTCTGCTGCTCTGCAGTTTTAACTCCCATGGGTTTAATGTTTTTATTTTCCAATTTTCTTATATTTTCTTCCTTCTTTGTTTATGTTTCGGGTTTGTAGATCGAATTTTCGGTGAAGATTGTAAGACCTTCGAGGTCTACCAATCTCGGACCAAAGATATAGTCGCGGCCGCAGTTCGCGGTTTCAATGGTACATTCAATAATACCCATTTTTGACTTAATTTTAATTTTCACTTTAATTTCTTAGATATATATAATACATTGTTTTGCTTATTTGTAGGAACAGTTTTTGCTTATGGGCAAACTAACAGTGGGAAAACTCACACAATCCGAGGGTCGGCTACTGAGCCTGGGGTGATTCCTCTTGCAGTGCGTGAGATGTTCAACATTATTCAAGAGGTACTCGTTTAGTAAGTGCGGGTTGTATTGTCAAATGTGTAAATTGGTTTATTAGGGGCAACCTTGTAAGTTGCCAAAGTAACTAATCTGAAAATTCTATTACCGAATTAGTGTTGCTAGTTCTAATGTTGAAAAGGTTTAGTGAAAAGTTGTATGATTACATTTACATGCTCTAGAAATCACGTTAGCCTTTCAGTTCTCAGCTACAGAAAATTGTTGTGCACACTTGTGGTAATTTTTGATAATATTTTCACGACATCTGGTAATATTTAGCGCTAAAGTAACCATACATCTGTAAATTTGTTATCGTGTTGTAGCTGTGACATGTATAGAGTGACAGTCCATTAGCCTGGACTCGTAAAAACAGTTTAAATGAGTAGGTGGCCTCTTATTTACGTAGCTTAGCTATTAGCATTTGTGAACTACTGAATAGAGCACTTGAAGTCAAATCTTCCTCAATGTTTTTCCAATGATTGTAGTTCTTTACTTTTGAATTCATAAAATTTTAAAGTATTTCACTTTTCTGGCTTTGAGCAGAATATTGTTACTTTAATATTATATTGTAAAATCAGTGTATGCACATACTCAGGTTATTTCTTGCTTTTAGGATGTTGATCGGGAGTTTCTTTTACGAATGTCTTATATGGAGATCTATAATGAGGACATAAATGATTTATTGGCTCCTGAGCATCGAAAATTGCAGATTCATGAAAGTCTAGAGGTATTGAATTTACTATAAAGTTGAATTATTATGATAGTTTGTCAATAATTATATAACTGCAAGTTCTGTTTCCCTTTATGCACATGCAGCGAGGGATATATGTTGCTGGATTGCGCGAAGAAATTGTTGCCTCTCCAGAGCAAGTGCTTGATCTCATGGAGTTTGGGGAATGTAATTACCTTTTTACAGTATCATACACATTCTTCCTTTTCAAAACACTATTCAAGAGATATTTAGCTCTCTCTCTCTCTCTCTCACATGCACACACACACAGACACACTCTTACTCACAACACACATACACACCAGCTCCCGGCACACAAATACACATGTAGAGACACCATTTATAAAAACACCATCCACTTGCAATCCCTCCCTTCACCTGAAAGCAAGGTGCTATGATTGACCTATGCATATTGACATTATTTTGACACTTTCATGCTTTAAAATTTCAGCTCATCGGCATATTGGAGAGACAATTATGAATCTGTACAGTAGTAGGTCCCACACCATTTTCCGCATGGTATAGTTTTACATCCTTACTGTTGTTGGTTGCCATTTAGGTTATACATCTCATATGGCTATTATTATGCTTTAAATAGATAATTGAAAGTCGAGATAGAAACGAAGATGAAGATATTGGTAGTTCTTGTGATGCGGTCCGTGTTTCAGTTTTGGTATGTTTTTATTAAAATTAATAGATATCTTTATTTTTTTTCCTTTCCTCCTATTTTATTATGGATGGAACGTTTGTTTTTGTAATTCTCACAAAATTCTTTTGTTCCTGAATGTTTTCTTTTGGTTCTAGAATTTAGTGGACCTAGCTGGTTCAGAACGTGCTGCAAAAACCGGTGCCGAAGGTGTCCGGCTCAAAGAGGGTTCCCATATAAATAAAAGCCTTATGACATTGGGAACTGTCATTAAAAAATTGAGTGAAGGTGCTGAGAGTCAAGGGTATGTTCTGCATTTGTTGAATGTCAAAGTGTATTTCTATGTACATATCATATATTGACCTTATTCAGTACTTGATGCAGGGGACATGTACCATATCGAGATAGCAAACTTACGCGAATTTTACAACCTGCTTTGGGTGGAAATGCAAATACAGCTATAATATGCAACATCACACTAGCACAAGTAAGGTTTCCAATGGTCATTTTTTAATGAGAAACCAAATATATTTATTTTATATTTTGAAAAGGAGAAATTTTATTTCATAAAAAAACCACACAGAAAGGTGGACAAGTAATCCACCAATAACAGAAACGAAAACTAGTATATAGACCTACAACTATGAGAAGAAACCTGTGAGAATGTGAAGGTAAAAGTCCCACATTGGAAAGTTAGAAAACCTTGCAATGGCTTATAAGGAGTTTGGCTACTCCTCCCATTGCCAATTGGTTTTGGGGTGGAACCTCAACTACCTTCAAAACCAATCCTAATCAAGACACTGCAGCCTTCCAATCAAGCAAAATATTTAAAAGGGATGTATTCCTAAAAATAGGAGAAACAGAAGCCCATACCGCCGCCCAGAACTTTGCCTAAATGATAACCTAAATACAAGGAGCAAAGTCTTGTTGGACAAGATGTCTATCATCTTGATAATCTCCTAAAAAACAAAATCAAACTATGACTCTGTCATGTTAAATAAACAAACCCTACTTATATCTACTCCAAAACAGACTTGACTTTTCCCTGACAGGTCTCGATGAGGAGCACAAGTGGATAGGTTTGATGATTGAATAAAATCGTTTACACCTTGACGATTTGATGATTGAATAAAATTGTCGGAGCTTTTCAGCTCTCTAAGTTTGTGTGATGCCTAACCCTAGTTGTGATGCAGTAAGGCCTCTAGGAGTGATTCCTAGAATCCTACACTACTGGTGTGATGCTAGTAGTTCCTATCCTTTTCCTGTAATTGCTTATCGTTCCATAAATTTCCCTTTTGTTCTTTCTCACTACAATCTTACAGTCTCTGACCAAAAAACTATAATCTTACAGCCTTAAAAGATTTAATTTTAAACAAGCTTCAATCTTGTCTATTAATTATCCCTCTTTTCCTGCATCAGGTCTCCACTTCTAAAAAATTATTGTACTTCTCTCCAACCAAATTACCCAAAAATCCATTTCATATATCCATGCCTTCCTTTCACCCCAAAAGACTTAAACAGTTCACAAAGACTTTCTGAGGGTGGCTGAGGAATAACCCAACTAACTGCAGCAGCCTGAACCCATCGCTACCACAGCCCTAAAGCATATGGGAAATGTAAGAACAAGTGAGTTCCAGATCCACCGCTTTTTGCACAAAAGAATGTTAAATGGCAGGCATTCCTTGGAGGGTTCTAGCTGTCAACTTTTCGAATAGTGTGCACATGTAACAGTACACTTATGGGATAGGTTATGTATGTAGGTGTAGGGGCTTCCTTTCTTTGGTTGTTAGCTTACATAGGATGGGGTCCTGAATATGGCAAAGAATTTCTTTAATTATGTTTAGACCATATGATGCACACTTTATGGGAGGAAATTTTGGATTTCATATTTCAAATTTTACTGCTTCAAACAGTAGAAATGCGATTAAGAAAAAAAGGATATCAGGGGCTAGAGTACTTTCAGTTTAGGTTCAAATTTTCTCAGAAGGTTCCTAATCAACCACAAGACTACTCAACTCGAAAAATAGTAGTATATTGTGTATTGGTCAAAAGAGAGTGTTAATGATTGACACCAAACTTTTCTAAGGTACTGTTTGCTTCTGACTCTCTTGTTTTCTGTAACTTGTGCAGTTGAATATTCTTTAACTTTTGAATTATGATATTTTATTTGTATCCTCTGGCGTGGTTTCTCAGAACCTTTGGTTTGATGTCAGATTCATGCAGATGAGACTAAAAGCAGTCTCCAATTTGCAAGTAGAGCATTATGTGTTACAAACTGTGCTCGTGTCAACGAGGTTTTTTGTTCATTTTAATTTTTTAATTATTTTTTGGGTTAAGTTTAAATCTTCCCTTTGAGATTCTGCCTAGTAGGCATTTATTGGCCATAAGATTGGTTCTTTTATGCCTACCATATGTTTTTAACTACTGCATTTGAACCTTTTTCTTTTCTTCATGGCAGATTTTAACAGATGCTGCTCTTCTAAAGCGTCAAAAGAAGGAAATTGAGGAGCTTCGAGCCAAATTACAGGTTGGTTTTATATTTATATCCAACATTGTCATTCATTTATTATTATCAATTTTAGATTGTGCATGTGAAGTGCAAGCTTTTTATTATTCTGTGTTTCAGGAATCTCATTCAGAACATTGGGCAGAGGAGATCCTCAATCTGCGAAATACACTACTGCAGGTTTGACAATATACACTTTATGGTTTCCTGTAACTAGAAGAAGCAAGTGTATTCTGGAATATGTATACTTTCTGTGCAGACTGAGTTAGAGAGGGAGCGCATAGCTTTGGAGTTGGAGGAGGAAAAGAAAGCCCAAGCCGAAAGAGAGAAGATGGTGCAACAGCAAGCTAAGAAAATTGAAAATTTGAGCTCAATGGTTTTGTATTCAAATAGGGATGACACTCGCGATCGCTTCAAGAAGGTTTGCAAGATGATAAATTAATTTTCATTACTTCTCTTCTTTGATTTTCAAATAAATGTTTTGTTTCTTATTTTTATTGTTTTGGAATTAAGAGAATAACTACTTCAAAGTTCAAGCTTCCATCATCTTTGGACAGAAAATATGTGCTTGGTCTTATTGTTTCCTTTCCGATCAGATAAGATTTAGTTTATATTGATACACAAAGAGAGGGGGATTAGGGATAGGTAATTTGGTAAAAACCAAAGCATTTTTGGGTAAGTGGGTGGGGATTTCCTTTGGAAAGGGAATCTTTTCGGTATGCTGTGACCAGAAGCAAGTATGGAATCCAAGGAAATACATGAGATGCAAGACTGGCTGTGAGCTGGTCAAGTCTTAACCATGGAAAGACAATTTTCACCAGGTTATGGTAGTTTCATAGAGTGCTGTAAATTGGTGTTGGCTAGCTGAGAAAGGGTCAGGTTTGGGAGGGTAGTTGGGCTGGGGGCGATTGTGAGGATTGGACTGCATGCAGCTGAACACTTGTGACATGCTAAAGAAGAGAAGACCAGATGTGTGTATATATCCAAATTGGTGTGGTATGTGCAGAGGGAAGGGAAAAGTGAACTATTTATTGCTTCATCGTTCAGTTGTTTTAAATTGTGGTTTAACCTTTTTAGGGAAGCAGCTATGGTTTGGGTTATTCCAGGAGAGTGCTCATCTATGTTGAGTGAGGCATAAAGGTTTTGGTGGTGGGAAAAAGCGAAGGTTTTATGGAGATGTAGAGTTTTGGTTATCCTTTAGGTCATTTGGATGAAACAGAATAGAAGCGTTGAGGACTACAGAGGGGCGAAGGTGGATGAGAGTTGTGATGTTGATCTGAATTTTGTCCATCTCTAAGGGATTCTTCTGGTAATCTTTTTAGGGGTCTTTCTGCTGTTTTTGTTTGTTCTGGTTGTACTATTGTTGTGGACTCCTTGTCCACTGTGTGTATTGTTTGAGTTTTGTGTTAATATAAGTATCATTAAAACAAGTTGTAAGCTGAAGATTTGGTATATATGTGGAGGGTTTAAAATGGCTGACCAATATGACCAGGTGCAGACTTCATGCATAACTAAAAATGTACGGAATGGTTGATTTGGCACATTAGTCCTGAAAATATAAAAGAACCCTTAAGAAATAGAGCACCCTTAAGAAATAGAGCACAAAAAGAAGGTTGTGCATCCGTTACGTATCTTCTATGATCTTACTTCTTTGGGCTGGGATATTAGTTGATTAGGTCCATGTTGAAGAAGAGAAAATGCTCTGTGAAGGAAGTTATATTGGTTCTGTACCAGTGACAATTTAATACTACTTGTGATTTAGTGGAACTCGAGTCATGTTTGTGTCACATAATACAGGCGATCTGCTATATAAATAGCTAACCTAGTAGATTTTCGATAGATTTCGTTGTGTTTTAGTGTAACTCAAGTTCTGTAACTCCTCTTTGACAAATTTGTTTTAGGCCCTTTTTCCCAACGAATGTTTATTCCCATATTGAGGATGACAGTTTCTTGACCATCTACACCTATAACTTGTTTTTAGGGTTTACTTGCTAATCCTCTTACCTGTATAATCTTACCAGCTTTTCCCTCCCTGTTTTTCTGTCTGTCTGTCTCGTTCTCTCTCCCTCTGTTTTTTTATTACCTATATAATCCCTCCTTGTTTTTTGTCTGTCTATCTCTCATTCCCCCTCCCTCTGGTTCTCGTTAAGTTTTCCTGTTTGTTGCTGCAGGAGAAGAGGCGTGATACTTGGTGTCCAGGTAATCTTGCAAGGGAGACTCAGGGAGAGGTAATACTTTATTCCTGCGCAGTGTATACGATTACTTCATTTCATCTCATTTAATTGTAAGTTCCAATTTTTAGTAAAACAGGTTTATTTTTTTACATATGTTTCTATATTGCATGCATACTGTGTTTCTATTTTATTGCAAATGCAAAATAAATAAAAATTGTATGGTGGTGTTGGGTACTTACTAGAAATGTATTTTTTTTTTGAGACACAATTTCACTACGATTGAAATGAGTACAAAGCTTAACGAACAAGATTTCATTAGACGATACAATCATGGAAACCTCAATCTTCTCAAACAGTACAACTACGCAAGTCTTCTTTTGTTAGGAAGCAAAGTTTCGTTAAAGGAAAACAAAATTCTACAAAAATGTGGACAAGATGGCCACTGGACATAGGTGTGATCCCGCATTGAAATAAAATTGTGTCGCATTACGTGAGTACATAGGTGTTTGAATAAAAATCCAAGACACAAAGTCAGAGATACAAATTAGCCTCATCTTTATTAACTGATCTAATCAATTAACAATTAAGCTAATCAAGGAAGTCAACACTTCAATCAGAATCAATTTTGGGGCAGCAAACAGCTTATATTCCAATACCAAGCATTCTCATGCAGCCCATATTTGCTTTTAGTGATAGCATACCACAGGCAATCTCTCTCCCCGTGAATCTCCACAACCATTTTCCCAGTAGTGCCTCATTTATCTTCACCAAATTCGCCCAACTGCCTACCACCTTTCTCCTTCACTTGAGATCCCACATCCCATATGACCAAATAATATCTTTTCCCCTCCTGCATCCCTTCCCATGGAAATTCTCTCATCAGTTTCTCTATCTTTTTAGCCACACCATATTGCATATGATGGATATGGCCCTAAACTAAAGCTGGAAAGAAGGAAAACGGCATCTGCAGCCAATCTTCTGCAATTGGAATGTTACATTTTGTTGAGCCTATCACATGGCTCCATGCATTTCTTTCATCTGGCTGGATTATAATGTGCAAACATGTTAAGTATATCTATGTGACTGTTATATTGCCTAGTTCTGGATAACAAGACAGGAGACAGGAGACAGGATGCTGGAAATACTTATTAACTACTTTTGTTATCTTTTTTGATGAGGCTCTGACCATGTCATATCAGTTATGTTACAAGTTTCAGCTATTTTTACTTTGCTGCATTTTAGGTGGTATCCACCATCCAATCAAAGGCATCCGCAGCAAAAACCGTGAGACCTGCACGTGATGTTGGACGACTTCTTCCTTTTCAAGCACTGGTGCATGAGACTGAAGTTGCTGAGAATGAGTCTTGCAAAGAAGATGAAGAATGTAAAAACATCACATTGGATGACTCTGCCCTTCCCAATCCATGTGCTTTATTACATGTTACTAGCAGGAGAAAAGTGCCACCTAGGAAGAAAAGCTTACCCCTGGTTTGTACTATTTCCATTACATTTTTCTGTTCTGAACTTTTGGCAATCCACATTTTTAATCTCCATAATCTTGCAGGACAATGATTTAGTAGATTTGCAAGCAGAATACGAAGATTTGATTATAAAATTTGAAACTCAGGTTCTTATATTTTATTGTTTCTATTGCTCAATACATCAGCAAACCTATTTGCACTCTATACTAATCATTACCTCATGCAGAGAACTTTGAGTGAGATACAAATTGATTGCTTGACACGAAAGCTTGCTGAGGCTGATATGTTTTCTGGAGCAATTTATAATGACTACGTCACATCTTATCTCGATAAAGGTACCATTAATGGGGACAATAACATTAGTTTAAGAGAGTCGGAGGCTATTCTTGTGATTAAGCGACTTCAAGAACAGGTTGTCCTCTTACTCTTTTGTTTTTGTTTTTGTTTTGTTTTGTTTTTTTATCATATGGAGCTGTTTTCTGATATTCTTTCTTGTTTTATTTATTTATTTATTATCTTTGCAAATTTCGATAATTCAGTATCTAGTTAATGCTATTTTTTATTGTTTTGTTTATTCATTTTCATTTATTGTCTGTCCTCTACTTGCAGATTAAGATGCTAGAAATGGAGACGTCTTCAAGCCAGCAGAATCTGGATAGTGTAGTTGAGCTGGCAACAGAGCAGAACATATGTGCCAGGGAGAAGTTTGGCGAGGTAATCGTGGTTTGTGTTAGTCAGTTGTATAAGCATGTGAATAGATTTAATCTATATGGAGCTTCATCAATTATTCAAGACTTTTTTAGGGTGTTAGTAGGTTTAAACATTTAAGCCGATAATTGCCCTGAACAATTTAAACATTTTTTTTAATGCTAATATGTTGCAATCTGTTGGCGTGATATATTAGGTTTAGGGTTTATTATTTAATATAGTTGACTTTGTATACTTTGTACATCTTATAAATCCTCAGAATGAGAAGAATAAAATAATTCGATTCATTCAGATTTTCTACTTGGTATCAGAGCAATCGATCTGATTAGCTCTACTGCGATTTGAAACCCCAAAAAATTACAACAACAAAATCCCTAACCCACTCTTTGCAGCCGCCGCACCTCTTTAGGGTTGGTTACCCTGCTTTTGTGTTACCGCAGCCTTCTAAACCTTCATCAAGGGTATACTGACCTTGGTGTTGTTACCTCTCACCCTAAACACAAAACCCAATTCCGCTGCCAATATGCCTACTCTTACTAGCGAAACTAATCCTTTTACGCCCTTGTCAAGGACACCCACTATTACCATTCGGCAAGACGTTGCTTCCTCTCCCATCAACGTCAAACTGGATGGAACAAATTATTGCCTCTGGTCCAAGGTTTTGGAGATGCATATCGCTGCTCGTAAGAAATACGGCTATATTTCTGGTACCAAAGCTACACCCAACACTTCTGATTAGAAGTATGAAGAATGGGTGGCCGAGGATGCCTTGGTGAAGTCATGGCTCATCAACTCCATGCATACCAATCTCATGTTGAACTTTATTCAATGTGAAACTGCGAAGGATGTGTGGGATACGGTGAAGAAGGCCTATCATGATGCTTTTGATTCTTCTCAAGTCTATGAACTGATGAAAAAGTCCTTTCAACTTGGACAAAGTGGTCGGCCCTTATCCACTTATTTTACTGAGATGAATTCTCTCTTTATGGAATTGGACTATCGTCGTCCGAATGATCTTGAGAATCCATCCGATATTGTTGAATTGAAGAAACATACTTCTAAAGAATGCGTCTACATGTTTCTTGCTGGTCTCGATCACAATCTTGACCAAGTGTGTAATCGCGTGTTGGCTATTGTACCACTTCCTGATCTTAATGAGGCTTATGCCATGGTGCGTTGGGAGGCCCAACGACAAGTTACTATGATTGCCGAGGGTTCCATCAAGCATCGGCTCTTGTGGCCAAGAAAGCTCAACCTCACCTAGTTCCTGACTCTAGCTCTTCTAGGTGTACTTACTGTAATGGGGCAAAGCATGTGAGGGAAAATGGCTGGAAATTGGTAGGATATCCGGAGTGGTTCAAACTGAAACAGGCTACTCACAAGTATAAACAAAAATCCCAAGCACATTTAGTCTCATCGGACTCAACCCCAACAGCCACTGCCTCTCAGGTTTCTTTTTCCTCAACCAGTACAGGTAATATCGGTTGTGCTTTCTCCTCTACCTCTACACGACCTTGGATCATTGACTCCAGAGCCTCGGATCACATGACCAGTGACTCTTATCAGTTTGTCACTTTAGTGGTCCACATCGCAGCTCAGTTAAAGTTGCTAACGGTGCTCTAACCTCAGTTCAAGGAGCTGGTTCCCTTAATTTGACACCCACTATGTCATTGTCCTCTGTCCTATATGCCCCTTCTCTATCCAATAATTTGCTCTCTGTTCGCCAAATTACCAAACAATTAAATTGTTCTGTAACCTTCTTTCTCACTTATTGTGTTTTTCAAGACCTTCTCACAAAGATGACGATTGGAATTGGTAAGGAGAGGGGTGATCTCTATTATTTTGAAGAAACTAACTTTGCTGGCCGTGTGTTTCAAGTTGATGGGGACCCTACATCGGAACCAGAGAAGATTATGTTATGGCATTGCCGTTTAGGACACCCATCTTTCTTGTATTTGGAACGCTTATTTCCTAGTTTATTTACTAAGGTTGAGTTCAAGTTTACATTGTGAACATTGCATTTTGGCTAAGAATCATCATGTTACTTTTTCAATTTTCCTCCAATAAAAGTGAACGACATTTTGCTATTGTTAACACTGATGTTTGGGGTTCGTTTTCTTCTCCTACTTCTGGTGCCAAATGGTTTGTGTCATTTATTGATGATTGCACTAGAGTTTGTTGGATTTACCTTATGAAGCAGAAAAGTGATGTGACTTCTATACTTCCTAGATTTTATAAAATGATTTGTACATAGTTTCGCAATCAGGTTCAGGTGTTTTGTTCTGATAATGGGAAGGAATACCTAAATCAGACTCTTATTGATTTCTTCCATCAACATGGGATTCTCCACCAAACGACATGTGCGTATGCGTATACCCCTCAACAAAATGGGATCACATAACGTAAGAATCGCCATCTACTTGAGGTGGCGCGATCCTTGTGTTTCACTATGCAGGTTTCGAATTTTTTTTGGGGTGATGCTATCATGGCTGCTGCATTTCTTATTAATCGGATGCCCTCTCGTGTCTTGGATTATCACACTCCTCTTCAAATGTTGTCTACCTTTCATCCGATCCCTGGTCTCCTTTCCCTGGATCCTAAGGTGTTTGGATGTGTCTATTATGTTCATCTTGACTCGATCCACCGTGACAAATTGGATCCCTGGGCTCTCAAGTGTGTTTTCTTGGGCTATTCATCTACCCAAAAGGATTACAAGTGTTTTCATCCTCCCACGAGCAAGTACTATGTCTCTATGGATGTTGAGTTTCAAGAACATACTTCATATTTTTCTCAGGATAGCCCCAATTCTCCACTTCATGGGGAGCATCCAAATTGTGAAGGTGAGAATTTGGCACATTTGGAGTTTAGTGATTATTTGACAGAGTTACCGATTGAGTTTTTGGGCTTGAATAAGAGGGGTAAATTTACAAACAGACATTGAACCTCGGGGAGTTACCTTCAGTTGTAGAGGAAAATGAGACTTCCTCTATTCCAGCTCCTGTGGTCTATAAAATGTATCAGAAGAGAGAAATTTTTGGCTAACCCCTCTCTTAATACCACCCCTGTATTCCAATCGGCTTCCCGTGAGAATGCGTCTGTAGTAGCACCATCTGAGGTACAAACATCTAATCCTTCTCTTTTGTATATTGATCCTACCCATTTCGAGTCTTTTTCTTTGAACCCAGTTGGTAACGGTCGAGTGGAGATACCCATCCCGCTCAAGGAATAAACCAGATCGGTTTAGTTTCTCCTCTAGTAATTGTGTTACTTACCCTATTTCTAACTATGTGTCCTATCATAACCTCTCTAAATCTCATCTAGCCTTTGCACTTCAGTTGTCTTCTGTGTCTCTTCCTAACTCTTTTTAGGAAGCTTAAGAAGATCCAAAGTGGAAATCTGCAATGGTATAGGAAATGAAGGCCTTCCAAGCAAATGGTACATGGGATATGGTGAATCTTCCTAATGAGAAGAGGACTGTAGGTTGTAAATGGGTGTTTACGATCAAGCATAAACGGATCAATTGAGAGGTACAAAGCTCGGCTTGTGGCAAAGGGTTATACTCAAATTTATGGAGTGGACTACTTGGAAATGTTTGCTCCGGTAGCTAAGATGAACACAATACGGGTCATCCTATCTCTTGCCTCAAATTTGGATTGGCCATTACGCCAATTCGACGTGAAGAACGCCTTCTTACATGGAGACTTATAAGAGGAAGCTTACATGGATCCTCCTCCAAGGTTTACACCAAAGGGAGGAAAAGTTTGTAAGTTAAAAAGGGCACTTTATGGCTTGAAACAGTCGCCAAGAGCTTGGTTTGGCAGATTTAGTTGATCTATGAAGGATTATGGGTTCAAACAATCTCAAGCGGACCACACTCTATTCATTATGCATGGTGGTGATAATATTACTATGTTAATTGTGTATGTGGATGACATGGTGGTTACTAAAACGATATACGTGAGATTGAGGAACTCCAGAGTTACTTAGCTAAGGAGTTCGAGATGAAGGATTTGGGAGCTCTCAAGTATTTCTTGGGAATAGAAGTATCTCGTTCTAAGCAAGGGATATTTTTATTTCAATGCAAATACATCCTAGATCTCTTGGTTGAAGCGGCAAGTCAACATGTGAACCTGTTGACACCCCAATAGTGGTGAACCACATTTTGACAATTGATCCAGATCAAGTACCCACCAAGAAGGAAAGATATCAATGGCTGGTTGGGAAGTTAATTTATTTGGCTCACACTAGACCTGATCTGTCATATGCGATTAGTGTGGTAAGCCAGTTCATGCATAACCCAGGTATTCAACATATGGAGGCTGTAGACTGTATACTTTACTATTTGAAGTCATCTCCTGGTAAAGGAATCTTGTTCTCTAAGAATGGAAACTTGGATATAGAGGGTTACATAGACTCTGATTATGCAGGATCTAAGTTTGATAGGAGGTCTATATCTAGTTATGCATCATTCATAGGAGGCAATCTAGTAACTTAGAGAAGCAAGAAGCAAAAGGTGGTGTCTTTGTCTAGTTCGGAAGCTAAATATCGAGCTCTTTATCATGCTATGACAGAGTTGATTTGGTTGAAGATCCTAATGAAGGAACTCGGATTTGGCCCCGAGAAACCAATGATGTTGTATTGTGATAATACAGCAACCATTGATATTGCTAATAATCCCATGCAACATGACAGTACCAAACACATTGAGGTTGACTGACATTTCATCAAGGATAATATTGTGAACGGCATAATTACTGTACCTCACATCAAGAGAGCAAACCAGCTGGCCGACATGATGACCCATGCAGTTTCTAGCAAAGACTTCCATACATCACTATCCAAGTTGGGCATGTGTGATATCTATGCACCAACTTGAGGGGGAGTGTTGGCGTGATATATTAGGTTTAGGGTTTATTATTTAATATAGTTGACTTTGTATACTTTGTACGTCTAATAAATACCTCAGAATGAGAAGAATAATATAATTCGATTCATTTAGATTTTCTACTTTTAAGATTCTAGCTTATTATGGCCATCCACCTGTAATAAGAAACGCAGGAAAAGAAATGGTTAACAATACTTTTTTTTTCCCATACAATTAGGCTTCATTTTAACAGAAAATTTTGCGCTCCCTCTCTTTCTCTCTATATATGTATGTGTGTGTGTGTGTGTTTAGATTGTTGCAGTTAGCCGCACTAGATACACATAGAGGGTGTGTGTAAGTGTTTGTGTCATTATATACATGTGTCACTCACATGTGTGCATGATCGGGACACCCACTGTTCAACATGCCTCCATATGTATATTTGACTATTCAACATACCTCTGTATATATATGTATGAATTTTGACTATCAATACCGTTTTGGGATGCAATTTGAATGTCTCAACAGGGAAATGATTTGTTTTAGGTTTTGTATTTAAGGTGTAAGTCTCTCGTATGTTCTCCTCCTGTCACAGAAGCCAAGTTTCTATTAGCCTTTAAATAAACCTTTGTTTTAGCATATCAAGTCAAAGTGTTGTATCTGTTTAAAGTTTCCATCTATGCATGTACAAGCCTACCCACTTGTTGCTCTCTGTTTTCTTTTTAGAAAGATCCAGTGAACCCTCATTTCTTTCACTTCCATTGTTTTATCTTTTATGACGATGTTACTACTGTCTCTTGCTTTTTAATTGGCATGTATTGTTTGATGTCCTTAGCTCTATGAAGAGCTTCTAATTGCACGTGAGGAGGCTAGGGTCGCTTGTGAGCATCCTTGGAATGAATCCATAACAAAAGTGGATGTATGATCTCCTTCTTTTGTGTTAATTTCTGTGACGAGTCATTATTTATCTATTGTTCACATATTTTATGGTGTTCATAAATTTAGGTTTTGGTTGAGTATACATGTTCTCTTTCAAGTCTGTGCAGCTAACTTTTAATAGCTTTGTATAGGACAAAAGTTCTGACTTGGTGATCAAGCTTGCAAAGGAAGTCCGAGAAATAATGTTGGAAGTTCAAAGCTCAGAAATAGCAATAGAAAGTGTATCTTCACTTCTGGACGAGAGCTCTAAGAGTTTCTCTGTGCTATTTGATATGCTCCTAGTGAGTACTTTGAAACATCAGCTCCTAATGGCTTTTCTTATTTTCAGTTAGTATTCTAAAGAAATTGCTTGCTGATGTCATAAGAAGTTATCTCTGATGTTCATTTAATTTATTTTCTGAAGCCTGTGTGGGTCTTTATTCAATAAATGCTTGTATTCTCTCTCACCATCTAGTGGCTTGACTTCATTGTAATGTAGGATTTCAAGACTTCAATGTGCGAGTTCTCTTCACAACAAAAGAATATTATCAGTAACCACGAGAAGTTAAACTCGTACCTGATGGAAAAAGTTTCTGGACTTGAGAATGAAAAGGTTCGGTTGTAACTATACTTATATGAAAGACCCTGAAATCTATTTACTTCTCGACCACATTGTCATTTTTTTTTTTTGGTGCTGTATTAATATCTGGTATGCAGTGCCTTTTGTACAATCAATCAGTTGATCTTCAGAACCAGATAGAGGAACTGCAACTTGACGCTCAAAATTCTGAAAAGTCCTTGAGGGTAAGCTTGTATGTCAGTATTAATATGCCTGTCACTGTTAGTAGTATTAGTCTTAGTAACCAGTAAAAGCCTTTCATTGATAGTAGTTTATTTCAGGAACTTCTGGAACAACAGGATTTGGAAAAGGGAGAATATCTTTCTTATATGCAAGTTCTTGAAAAGGAAATATCAGGTTTATCATCTTGTTCTTTGGCTAAGGAAACGGAAAGTTTGAGAAAAGATGTTGAGAAAACAAGAATGAAGTTGAAAGAGTCTGAGTTTAAGCTTAAGAATGTCATACAAGAGAAGACCAAACTGGAGGTTTGATGCTATATGCCTTTTTTTTTTTTTTTTTTTCTGTCATTGATATCATCCTAACACAACCTTTCGCTTTCACAAACATATTTGCTCATTTGCAGGGTGAAAAAGCCTCTGCCGAGCGAGAAATAAAACGATTGCATGGTCAGAACTCTCTTCTTGAACGTGACATAAATAAGCGTGACTCGCTTGCTGGTAGAAGGCGTGATTCAGTTATGTCTGATTCTCAAAGAACAAAAAACCTTGCTTTTGAACAGACATTGCAGGTGGTGACAATGATTTTTAAGTTTTTTCCATTACTATCCTACATAAAAATTTTATGCAACATGCAAGTTATTTTAGCTTTAAACGTCCATATGCTGATGTGAAGAGATACTTATATTAAAAGAAACTAATTTTCTTGCTGAAGAGAGAACGACTTGATAGTTAATATTTTGTTAAGGTGTTAAAGTAAAATTAGAATTTTACACTCTGTTATGTTGTTTTTCCTGTTCTTCAGGAAGAATACAAAAAGATGGAGGTTTATGCTTTTGAAATGGAAACAAAGATGACTTCTCTAGAAGAAGAGTTAGCAGCCGTATACAGGGAAAAAGAAGATGCTGTGTCGATTAGCGAAGGTTTAGCATCTGAATTAGAAGACCTGTCTGAAAAATTGAGTACATCAAACTTGGAACTGGAAGCATTGCAGGAAGAGCTTTTGGCCCTGGTAAGCTAGTCCGCATTTCTCTTTTTCACACTAACCTAAATCTTTTTCTACTTTCATTTATAAAAATAAATTGCTAGTTTGCTTTTTTGTGTGAATTTTTTAAATTTTCTTTGTCATTTATCTGTATATTCAGAAACAGAGGCTGGAAGAATCTAAATTTGGGCAGCAAAAGATGGAAGGCTCCATTAAAATGTTCACTGAAGAAAAAGAAGACTTGGCGATGGTAGACTAGTTTTGGGTCTTTTCCTGAATTATAAAATAAAAACATCAATCTGTAGTTGAATTTTGAACCTGTGTGTGTTTCTTGGTGCACAGTTGCTCATTTGATTCTATCTTTGGCTGGCAGCAACTTACAGATTCCCTTTTGGAAATGGAGGAGGAAAGAGCAATATGGTCAGCTAAGGAGAAGGCTTCCATTGAAGCCATAGAAGAGAAATCAAAGGTATACAACATGGAGATTACATCATTATCAAGGGAAATATCAGAGGTGAGGTTCATCTCTGCTTGTGTACATCATGAAGAGTTTGCTTGCCATTCTTCAAATTTTGATCTGCCGAAAATTTCAATTAGCAAGGAAATTGAGGGCATGCACATCCTTCTTTCCTTGAGCGAATTTGGCGATTAGGGATTGACCTTATTGTATCACCTTCAGTTTGATTATCTCCTGCTGAAACTTCTAAGGCTGAAGCTTTGGTTGTGGTATCACAAAAGATATATCTTCGTCCACATTGCTTGTCTGAAAATATGAATTTCATTTCCCCTGTTTGACTAATAGCAAAGATCTGTCATCACCATTTTGTCTAGATAGTGTAGCTGGTCTTTACCTGTTTCAGATGCATCTACTTGTGATATAGAGTGTTTAAAAACAGCAATATTTGTTACTTGATTATTCATAGCAGTATCTGCTTAACCTGATATGATTATGTCACAATGTAAGGTAAGAAATGAATTGGAGTCTTGTAGACAAGAATGCAAGGTCCTTAGGGAAAGATTGACTTGTTGTGAGGAAACGGCGGGACAGAAGACATGCAGGTTTTCGTCAATTTCCTTCCCCCTTTTTTTCTCCATAAACTGATATATTCTTGTATATTATGTGGTCTTATATACCATTAGCGGCAATCTGAAATTCATACTGCATGTTTAATTTGTTACTTTGGAATAATGCTGGCCATATTGTTATTTGCTGAATTAAGCAATTATATGGACAATTTAATTCCCTAAAAATCTAGCTTTTGGTATTCAATGGTCGTCTGATAGGTATATTGTGATATTTCATGTTTTCCCGTTCAAGGTTTGTTAGTGCTTTTAGGGGTTAGGCTTGGGATAAATTTTCCGCTTGCCACAATGTCCATGTTCTTTCCATAATTCTTTAATGTCGGAAAATGTTAAAGGAATATCCAAAGATGGGATAGATTTGTAGTACGTTTTTGGGATAATGTCACAAATTATTATCTAATTATAAAAATTACTCTCTGCTCTTTGGTGCTGGATTTATAAGGTTGTCATTTTATTGAATCTTCTTTGCTGCTAGATTTATTAGAATATCTTGAATATTAATATCAAAGTCATAAATTTCTTGGAAGACCAAAACATTGTTATTTTATTATAATTCTTCTGTTGTAGCATGGAGAAGTCTTTTGAGATTGATCAACTGAATAATGACGAAAATATAACTGGTGCTCTGAGCAAACAGTCTGAAGAAGTGAGTAATTTGCTTTAGCTCAGAATATTGAATGGTTATTACACAAAATGAAATTATTGGTATTCACGGCTTTTTAACTTTTACTTTATAAACCATTTAGATGTTGAGCTCAAATTCAGATTTGAGTGGAATTCATCAATGCGAAGAAGTGAATGTGCTTCGGAAGGAGCTCACCTTTCTGAATGAAGAAAGAGAAGGTTTGTTGACTCGAATAAGAGAGTTGTCAGAACTTTCAAAGGACTACCAGGTATTATCTCCATTCTGTTCTCTAGGCACCAGGATATAATGGTCAGGGAGAAAAGTTCAGTAGTATTGAGGATGGAACTAACATTATTTATTCAGAACATTTTCCATTTGTTTGATTGATTGCATGTTGTCTACAGAGTCTGAACAACCGGCTCTGTGTTATGTCAAAGGAAAAGGATAAATTAGTGACTCAGATCGAAGAGCAGCAGAAACATGCAATTGAAGAAGAAAGTCTCAATAAACGTTATGACTTGGTAGGTCACTGAAGTCCTTGTTTTCTCATTGGCATCTAAATTGTGAGTTGTTTCAAATATTGATGAACTTACTACCAGTTAATGGAGGCAAAGTTTCAAGTGGAGGAACTGACAAGGAAAATTTCAAGCATGGAGCTTAAGATTCACAAAGTAAGTGCTTGTATACTTTCATTTGTTGTGCAACGTAGTTTTCATCTTTCTGGGCACGACCAATATATGTGCAGCTGCAGCTTCAACAATTGGGTTTGATAGGTTTTGGTTAAATAGCAGTTTGGATAATAAGATCCACGCTCTCCAAACGGGGTCAAAATTTCTGTCACGAAAGATAAAAAAAGGAAGTCAAAACTTTTCATCTGGAGTTGTCAGAATTCACAATTTAGAACTGTCCCAAGTAGTTGTTTCCTTTCAGAAAAGAACCAAAAAAAAAAAGAACTGTCCCAAGTAATATTATCTTTCTTTTGTTTAGTCTTTAATTTGGCCTGGTATACTTCAAACAGGATCAAGTTGAAAACGGCATAGAGAAGGCAAAGCTTCGAATGAGGCTTCGAGGGGCACAAGCAAGGTTAGATGCCTTGCGAAGTAGATATAAAGAAACACGGGACGAGTCTGATCACATGAACAGGAAGTTTGAGGAGGCTTCAAAAAACCTAAAGGAGCAGTTAGCGGCAAAAGGAGTGGAGGTCCTCAGCCTCAAGAAGCTGCTTGCTGCAAAGGGGTTATGAACAAAAATTCATCAAGAAGTTGTAAAGCATGATTATTTGCGTCCTGTGTAGTATTTAATTAAAATAGGAATGAGTGTCTTGTGCACAGCTATGAACCTTGAATGGACAAATGGAAAAATATGATGTTGCAACACGTGATGAACACTGCAGGGGTGAATACGCGTTGATCTTTTTAACGAAAGAACACGTTTTGCCAATTGGCCAAAGGTAGTCTGTTCACCTCTGAGGCTGAGTTCAATTTTCTTCCTCATACATTAGAACAATTTAAAATATCTTTTTGTAAAGACAAAAACTAAAACGTATGAGTAATTACAGCAGTGTATTGGAGTACAGTCATGTGGCTTTTACGTGTTCTAATATAAAATATGAAAAATGGAGGACGGTCATATGAGTAAGTGAATATGCATTGATGTTAATACCATATAAGTTGGAAAATGGTAAGAATATAAAATTAAACAAATGATAAAAGGCGTTGGAAGAAACACATGGGGAGCCGCACCAAAGCTTTTCAAGAAAGGAGAGAGAAAGCAAGGGGAGTGAACTGATGGGCTGGAGATGTGTGACCTACTCCACACCCTTTGTTCCTCACTCAACAATTGCGTTGCTGTCTTCTTGGGCATTTGAGTCCCCTCTATTTGTCTACAAATGAAGGGAAATCAGGGACGATTCAACCACACAAATTTCAGAACAGATTTCAACTCTGATGTCATATACACACTTTTTTTTCTTTGGGATTTCCTGTTGACAACTCTTGCGAAATTTTCTCATTCTACGAGCCCTGCCCACCACATATTTTGCTAGTATGATTTTCTGCAGCAGCTACTCAAACCCTCTCTTCCTCTTCATCACACACAACTAGCAACTACTCTTACCCTTCATCATCATCACTCATGACTGGTAGTATAAGTGATGCGGAATGGAGGCGCATTGATAGAATAGCAATAAAGGAGAAAAAGGCAAACGAAAAGAAGAAAGAAAAAGAAAAACGTGAGGGAGCCAAGTCTAAGGGTGAGAGCTCAGGGAGTGGAGAGGAAGTGAGAAGAAGTAAAAGGGCATGAGTGTTTTGTGTGAGTGTGATGTGTGGTGACATTATTATAACATTATTACCACACATCACACAAAACACTCATGCCCTTTTACTTCTTCTCACTTCCCCTCCACTCCCTGAGCTCTCACCCTTAGACTTGGCTCCCTCACGTTTTTCTTTTTCTTAGCTGCTGCATGTTGGTTGTATTGTGTGTGATGAAGAGGAAGAGGGGGTTTTAGTAGTTGCTGCAAGTTGGTTGTGTTGTGTGTGATGAAGAGGAAGAGGGGTGGTGTTAACTCGCAAGTGCGGGCCATTGGATAGTATAGCTTGTGTAAGTACGAGTCAATCCCACGAGGATTGATGATAGATTGATTCAATTTGATTCCCTGCACAAAATAGAAATGAAAAGAAAATAAGTAAAACAAGAAAGAAAGAAAAGAAATTAACCCAAGCTAATTAGTTACCAAGTTCAATTTAGATTCACGGATTGATTCTAGCTAAAATATGATTAAGCCATGGTGTTTGGTCCTAACCTTGTATTCCTAATTCCCTAATTAGATCCTTGTTGTCGAACCTAAATTAAGCATTAGAAATCCATTAAGCATAGAAGAATGTTTTAAACAACCAAGCATGTATCTAATCCCTATTGTCGAATGTCCATACATACTCTTCCTATTCATAGTTCAATTTGAATTAATGCATGGTGTCTACTCTTAATTCAAACCAAGATAGCTAACATACAAGTTTTAATGGTGATCAATCATTCAAACAAGCATATTAACTTATAACCATAATGAATAAGAACAAGAACTATAATTGAAACTTGAAAACTAATTAAACTTGAAAACTTAAGAAAAGAAATTACATTACAATGGAAAATAAATTACAACTAAGAAAAACTTAAAGGAAACAATTGAGAACTAAAAAGAAAACTAAGAGAATTTGAGGGAGAGAAGGGAGAGGAGCTCTAGAGAGATGTTTGAGAGCTCCCCCTTGGGGTGTGTTTACATGTTTGGAGAACTCACTATTTATAGGCCTAGGGGAAGTATAAATCTGATTATACAATTGAATTTATTAATCACACTCACTTCACCAACTTACACCACTCAATTCACCACTAAAATGATTAGCTCATGCATGACAATGCATTGCAGTCAGCTTGTGGGCTCGATTTGGGCTTGTTCCTTCACTCTAAAAATCTGCAAAAATATGGATCTTGAAGCTCTTTGTCTTATCTTTCCAAGCATATGCAGCCCAACTCAAGGAAAATTCAGGAAGGCCTTCAAAAGTCATTTTTGGCCCAGTAACGCAGATCCTGCCGATTTTGACCTTAAGCTGCCAAAACTTGTATAACTTCCTCTAGAGGACTCAGAATCATGAACCGTAAAATGATCCAGAAAATAGACTTCCGTATCTTTCCAATGACGTATGGCTCATTATCTGGTTCTTCTTGAGCAAGTAGAGTCCAATCCGTGAAGTTGACTGATATGCAGACACCGTTTTGAGCTAACTTGACTCCAAAATGCATTAAATGAGTCCCAAACTTATTACACTGAAACAAACACAAAATAGATTAAAAACACAAGTTTAACTCAAAAACATAACCAAATCATAAGTTAGAAGGGTACAAAATGATATGTAATTATGCACCGATCAGGTGGGGTTATTTATATACAAGGAGAGAGAGAGAGAGAGAGAGAGAGAGAGAGAGAGAGAGAGAGAGAGAGAGAGAGAGAGAGAGAGAGAGAGAGAGAGAGAGAGAGAGAGATAGGCCGACTGACATCACATGCATGCATTTATAAACTAGATAGAGGAAACTTCTTCCTTTAGATTGAAAATCTCTAAATACAAATATCACAGATATTTGCTTGAACAATGATCTATTATATATAACATTTGGTTTTGTTCTGTTTTGTTGATACTAGGAGTTTACAAGTATATCCAGTGGAGTTATGGAGGAAGAATCCGAAGTGATGAGGTTCCTCTAGAGAGAGAAATAGGGTGACTGACATCACATGCATGCATTTACTTGAAAAAGCCCCAGCAAGGTCAAGGCATCAAGTTTTGCAACAGAATCTAAACTCAGCAAACTGGCCAAAACATCATCAATGAGTGCCAAGCAATAATACTCATATGGAGGCAAAATTGTGTCACATGCCGTGGAAAGAAGTGTCTCTGTCTAAAGAGTTAGGTGGGCTTGGTATTAGATCTGCCAGTCAATTCAGTTTAGCAAAATTAGGTTAGAAATGGTTAACTGATAAATCCAATTGGTACCAAAAAGTACCAGGAAGTGCATGCAAGATTGCCAATCCTAATAACCCTATTAAGTGGCAGCCTCCTCCTAATGGCTAACTTTGATGGCTCTGTCCTCAATTCTTCTGCATGCAGCTATTGGCAATGTTTCAAACTGATAGCAATATAGTCTTCCTGAGGTTAACTACCAAGATATAAGCACCAATCCTCTTTACAGGGTAGAGGGTACTAAAGAAAAATAATTTTATTTAGAAATTTATCTTGCGATTTGTTGGAAAATTTGAGAGGCTAGGAAGAAGTTATTATTTTATAATGAGCAGCCTAATATTATAGGTTTGATTTTTTAAATTTAAAAAACTTGTTTATAGAGTGGTAGAGGAATCTCGCCATGCGTCAATTCTTACTACTTCTCCGCATTACTTTTCTGCAGTTGAAGACTATTCATTCTATCATTCGCTCTCAATTCAAGTCACCAGGTTCAATCAACTTAGACAGTAAAACATTCAATAACAACCTGGTTCAAGTTTTCAATTACCAAATTCATGACAAACATAAACAAATTCCTCATAATACCAACACATAACACCAAGGACAAGAGACTTAACTATAAAGAGCCTATCCGAATTAGACACTAAATCATTCAAATACAATACTTGATTCAAACATTGTCTTCCTGGGAGTACCCGGACATAACTTCCTAAGCAAGCCAAAGGTAACATGACTTAAATCAACGGTAGCGACCAAGGGAGAGGGTGGTGTTTCTCTTCCAAGTTGCCCTGCGAGATGGTCGTGCCTTGTGGTATAGGTGACCCTTTCCACGCAATCCCCTGTACTTCTTCCCAGCCGAAGTCAGCCCACGAAGCTCCCTGTGCTTGTGAACAGGATTGCAGAGCCAGTTGATTCTTGGGTCATTTCGGATAGCATTATGAGCAACATCGACCATGATTATCTCAAAGTACTTGTACGTCGAATCCTGCACCCATAGAATAGATAGATTAGCAAAGAAGAATAAGTAAGTGCATCACCACAAAATAAAAATACCACCAAGCCGCCCCCAAAAAGAAAGAAACAGCAAAGCAGGTACTGCAACCCAAGTAGTACAAGAATAGAGAAGTTACAACTGAGTCACCTCATTGATCCAGTATGAATTCAGAACCCTAAGGCCAGCCAATTTCCGGCCAGCACGCTCCTCGGCTACAGACCTCAAGCTGCGTTGAAACTTTAGTTGTGTCACACCTTGGTTTGTGGGCTTCCCATATACGATACCCTTTGGAACAGGCCTCTTGCGACCCCCACGCTTTACACGGACACGATAAACAACATAACCCTGCAACACATTTTCCTAGAACAATCAGCTGGAAGATCATAAACTACTTAACCTGAGCACAGATGGGGAACAAAAGGTACATCAGAACAGACAACAATTAGCATGCAACAAAAGCAAAATATACGACGCGGACTGAAATGGCGCATTTATCAGATCAGGAAAAAAGCAACAACCATCAATAGACCTCCCTAGGAAGATGATTGATTGTTTGGTTTAGTACTGCTAGTCTCCGGAAGCATTTACTGATTTTAGGCAAGCACCCTCTTTAGGCAAACTGCTTCAGCATCGGAATGCTGCTTAACCCAGCATATATACTGGATTGGGCCTACTGGTCTACAACACAAGGAAACAACACGCAAGAGGAAGTGTGCAGGTTCACCGAAACAATTTGTACGTAATTATGTATCATTAAGCAAAGCATGAAACTTATAAACCTCTAGATATGCATCAGATAGTATAGGACTGTATTCCAGTGCAACACACAACTACAATAATCATTCCATAGAGTCAGAAAGATCTACATTGGCATATGTACAAGTCAACAGCTTTTGGACACCTATTAACCTTAGTGATGAAGTTAAATAAACAAAATTTCAACAATGAGTTGCGTATAGGATGTGATCCTTGAAATTATCAGTACCTGCTTGGCCTTGTAACCCAAGAGACGAGCCTTGTCTGGGCGTGTGGGTCTTGTGACTCGGACAATGGAAGGATGCTGGCGATATTCCCAACAGCGCACCCTCTGAACGAACCTCATCAAATCGGATTGCTTCTTCCTCCATAACTCCGATGAAAACTTGTAAGCTCCTAGTATCACCAAAAGAGAACAAAACCAAATGTCATATAATATAGATCATTGTTCAAGCAAATATCTGTGCTATCTAAAACAAACTACATCTCATCCCAATCTCAAACAGTACCCCAAGTGCATTAGTTTCTACCTTATCTTTTCCAATGTTATAATTGCAAATTTCATGCTTTTCCAGGAAATGAAAAGCCTCATTACCCAAAGAAAATAAGAGCCGCCCTTTAAAGACATTTTAAGCATCTAAAAATCCTTGATCATTAAAATGCTGTGTCAAAAGCACCATCTATGATTAATTTCATGGAAAGCAAAAACTTAGCTGCAGTCATATACTACATCAAATGAAAACACTATCAGCCTCGAAATGTGGTGTTTTGCTTAAAAGATTTAGGACACAAGAAAAAGAATAAACAATTTTTGTTCCGAAGTTTTCGTCGTTCACAACCTTGGGAAACCAAGGTTCTCAGAACATCAGACAAATACCAACCCAGTTGCAATAAATTGTCCATTTATCGAAATTCAGGTTCCATTTTTCTGCTACCATCTTGGTTTTACACGCACAAGTTACGTAGTAAAGTATAAATTATCAAAAGCACACAAGCTCACTAGCCATTACTGGGATTTACAAACCGAATAAACGCTAAGAGAGAGAGAGAGAGAGAGAGAGAGAGAGAGAGAGACGTACCCATTGTATCAGCAATAAGCTACAATGCGCAGGCTTCGGCAGTAGGGTTTGTGAAGAAACCTCAACTTTAAAGTCTGGGACTTCGAATCTGGGCCGTCCATTTCCTACGTAACCGTAATATTAAAATATCCCGAGCCGACGGTGTGTCCAGTCCCAAAGAAACGACAGCGTCTTTTTGGGCTCTTAAATCAATTTACCCAAAATCTTGGAGCCGAAATCCATGACTAAAACATGTTTCTTAAGGAGCTGGTCTACTGATTTGGACTTAGTTATGCACTGCTCAGTCACACAAAAACATTAAGAAATCATAGGCATTTGGAAAAATTTTAGAATATTTTTTATGATCCAAAGCATCAAGGCTGCAAGACACACGGGCGGTCCTACCCACAGGGCAGGCTGGGTGCCTACCCAGCCCAAAATTTGTCAAAAAAAAACTTATATGTGTTATAACTTATAAGCTCATCCCAAAATTAAAAGCACACCTTACATATATGTTGCTCAAGTGGTCCTTCCATATCTTCTCTCTCCCAAGTGACTCTTATACATTTTGTTTCTCTTTCTTTCTCTTTGCTACCCAACATAGCAGCAATTCTCCCTCTTTTTTATTGGGGTCAAATGCTCCCTCTATTGGCTGCATCTTCTATTATCTTGGGTGGACAACTTGGCAACCACATCTTCTCCTCTCCTTTTGTCAACAACAAGTATTATTATCTCATTCTCTCCTTTGCTATATATCTTTAATTATAGTTTTAATTTAAATTTGAGTATTCTAGGGTTTAATTAGGGATGAATTATAATTTTGGAATTATGTTGAAATTAATTAGGGCTTTGATTAGGGATGAATTATTCTTGGGCTTTGATGTGAGATTTTGTTAAAATTGAGTATTCTAGGGTTTAATTATGGATGAATTATAATTTTTGGATTGGTATTGTTGAGATGCTATTATGAGAATTTGTTTGATTTTTTGTTGGTATGTTTGATTAATTCTACATATTATTCATAGGCCATCTTGTTGACCGTGCAAATCTCACGGCCTGCTGAGCCGGGCCAAGGGATCTGCGTCAACACGGGTCGTCCTTCTTTGGTTTTGGGTGAGATTGCGTGGGCGTGCCAGCATGGTCTACCGTGCATTCGAGGTTGATTTGGATGGGCAAGTGGATCGATGCGCTTGTTTGAGTCCGACTTCGCTCAAAGCGATTGTGGCGAGAGAGGAACCGATCTCGGTAGTAAGGTTCACGGCACGAGCTACAAGGCCGTTGGTGGTGTTGTCAACGGTGGAAACAGTTGGTGGATTTAGGTGGTGCTCCAGTAGCTCCGCCGAGATGGCAAAGGTTGTATGATATATGGGATGAACGGAAAAGTAACCAAGGGTGGTGCTCGGCGCCTCGAAAGATCAAGGGTCGTATGATATATTGATGAACGGAAGTTTCTTACAATCTGCCACTACTCCTAGGAAAACAAGTAAACGTATTGGAAATGCGTTACAAGAATGTAAATGACAGAAAAAGATAACTTTTGCTCTGTGGGAGGCTTGTGTGGTGTTTGAACCCTTTGAATGTAGTTGGAGATTGATATTTATAGAGAGAGCCTGGGAAGGAAGTGAGATTGGCCCGTGTGACGTGGATGATCGGAGGCGATGGGTGGCGGGAAATGTGAGGTATGGTGGTGTGACCTTTATGAAGTTTGATTGTAGTCACGATAGTTGGTACATGTATTGTCTTTGGGATAAGCATTTAATGCTTGATTTGGCGATTGGCGGTTTTTTCCTCATAAACAAAAATCCTGTCCACCAACTCGATTTGCTTACCTCAAGTTCATCTCAATCACTTCCCCCTTTGCGTGAGTTGTTGGCTTTCCATAGGCAGTTCATTGTATGCACAGCCAAATGCCATTACTCTTTAAATGCTCGGTGGGGACCACTCCAACAAATAGCAAGATTTTCACCTTCCTTCCTTGCATGTAATAATATATATATATATATATATATATATTGTGAAGGTTTAATGGGTCGTGGGTTGCTTGACCCTTCATTCTTCCTTCTCTATCTTGGCCTTGATCGTTTTGCATAGCCACCTCTCCTTCCTTTTTGCATGGGAGAGATACTATTCATGATTGAGTACTATTCATCAACCGAGCACTATTCACGATCGAATACTATTCATCGGTCGAACACTATTCATGACCGAACACTATTCACGGTGAAAACTATTCATGACTGAATACTATTCATGACCGAACACTTTTCACTTGTATTTGCATGGCCATCTTTCTTCATGATTGTACGTGGCCTTCTCTCTCCATGCAAAAACCATTTTCATGCAAAAATGGCCTCCAATTTCAACAGCCCCATATTGGGCAAATATAGGATAATTTTTGGCATAAACACATCTTTTATTATGTCGGATCACAATCGGAATCTCAAGAGAACAAAGAATTTGTTGTCTTTTTTTTAAGAAAAAGAATGATGGGTCATCATCTAGTACATTGCATTCTAGCACTTCTTTATCCACTCCAATATGTGATGAACAAAATCTTCCCGAGTCTCCCATTGTCGAGCCTACAGTTGAAAGAGTTGAATCTCAAAGAGTCGATGATAATCATGATTTCAATATCAATTATCTTGAGCGTGATCCAGGATTACATCGTCTAATATGTAAAATCTGGTGAATGAACAAGATAATGTGCAAATAGCATATATTCTATTAGGACAATGTCAACCTTAGTTAGAAGATCATCCAAGCCACTTAAAAGGGCCGAATTTTCGTCGATTTAATAAAAAGTGGTTTGGCCAATTCACTTGGATTGAGTATTCAATTGCTAAGAATAACGTATTTTGTTTTCCTTGCTTCCTTTTTGACATGAATCAGTCACACTCAACCTTTTTTGCCCAACCGGCTTTTGAATCCTGGAACCGCCAAGACAACTCAACCTTCAGCTCAAGACATCAAGATCAAATCAAGAGCCGCTCAACGCGCAAACCTTTTATCTTTTCATGTCATGACAGCTTATTATATAGGCCCTGAAGCACAACGCGCAAACCCTTTATCTTTTCAACAAACTACTGAATCAAGAGCACTACCCTAAACACACAAACTCACCCAGAGTTCCAGGGCCAGTTCATTGATTTTTGGGCCCTGTGTCATCGCCTAGCCTCGCACAACATGTGGTCTGGACCTGAGAGTTTCTAAGCTCACCCGCCGAGGTCGAACCGCCCCACAAACTCACTGAGAGTTTATGACATGAGCTCACCCGCCGAGCTTATGCCCCCACGACACCTTGATTGATTAAGCACGCAAAAGCCTCGTTGCTGAGATAGGAGAATCTACGACCGAGATTTGTCCTTTCATCAGCCACAATTGCTTTGAAGAAGTCAGATCCTAGCGTATCATCCACGTCATCGATACTCACTCACACGCTCGACGCACATAGGTTGCCGTGCTAGCATGCCCTCATCCACGCATCCCAAGAATCATGAGTTGATCTGATGAAAACGCCATCCATAAGCACCTGTAATGTTCTGGTTGAGCATTAAGGAATGATTATTAGCCATATGGTAGCCATAAGTTGTACTATAATTGGCTCTGAACAATGGACTTCTTTAAAAACGTATTTTGGTCGGACATTGTATGTGACAATGAGACTAAGAACCCAAAAACTGCCGCTCGGATTTTTACAACTGGCAAGGTGGTAGTGTGTAGTGCAAAATCTAAAGTAGAACAAAAAAGAATCGAAATTTGCTGCCACAAAATATGCCCGAATCAGTCAAGCGCTAGAATTGCATGTACTGAATATGTCCACGTGGTATAAATCTAGCATTAGTAGATAATATAGATCATATTTCCCAACTTTCATGCTGAGTCGAGAGGTCTCAGGGCTTAATATCAATAAATATCCACTTAAATAAGTTATAACACGACTCTCCAATCCAATACAACATTGTAATCACTACTACAAAAATCGAAATAGACGTCGGTAAAAACGACGACAAAATAAATACCGTCGTTAAATTTTAAACGACGACGGTAATATAAAAACCGACGTGGATTAGAAACTAAAACACCTAAAAATTGGAAATTCATTTGGGTATTTTTAAAACACGACGCATGAAACTTTAAAAGCGTCGTCTTATGAAACATGTCAATCAACATCAAATACCCAAATGTCGGTATGTGTAAATATACCGACGTAGTAATTATAGACGACGCTTATATATAATACCGTTGTTTTGAACATCAAATAACCGTCGCCTTTACATATATTCCACGACGGTTTTTGTAAAAAACCATCGTCTTTACAAAAAAATCCACGACGGTTTTTTTATAAAACCGTCATCTTTACAAACAATCAACGACGGTTTTGTAAAATAACCGTGCCTTTACATACAATCCACTTACGGTTTTTATAAACAACCGTCGTCTTTACATATATTCCACGGCGGTTTTTGTAAAAAACCGCCATCTTTACAAAAAAATCCACTTCTTTACATACAATCCACGACGGTTTTTATAAATAACCGTCAGCCTTTACATACAATCCACGACGGTTTTTATAAATAACCGTCGCCTTTACATATAATCCACGACGGTTTTTTGTAAAAACCGTCATCTTTACAAAAAAATCCACGACTCTTTACATACAATCCACGACGATTTTTATTTATTTAATTCATAATATTCTTAATAAATTTTAAAAAATTAAACCGACAACTACTATTCTATCATTGAGAGATTGTCTTCCCCCAAAAGCTTTGAAAAATGTAATTTTTTTATAAAAATTACAAATGATAAGAGAATTCAAAATTGTTTGTTTACAAAGCACAATAGTCCTTATACTTTCACAACATAACCCTAAGGTTTATGTGATCCATTGGTGACCATAAATAAAAATATATGAAATCCTGATTTTAGCCTTTTAATATAGAAGGCATTGTCGTAAGGAGTCCATTGCAATTTTTAGTTTATTTTTTGCATACTTGTGTTTTTATATAATTTTTGTAAAATTTATGGTTTAGGATTTAGGGTTTAGGGTTTAGGGTTTAGGGTTTAAGGTTTATGGTTTAGATAGAGTTTATTAAAACGACGCCGGTTTCCTCTCAATCTGTTTTTGGTCAATTACGGCCTTGGTAACGCGCATTCGAATCCCAGGAAAACCATAGCCCTCTTATTTATTTTTATTTAAAATGAAGGTTTTATGGTGAGCGTCGTAAAAAGTATTTACAATGACGCGTTTTCTTTAATCGACGGACGTAGTAAAGTTTTACAACGGCCCTATTATTTAAACACCGTCGTTTATATTGTCAAATTATACGTCGGTTGTATTTTACTTTCCGTCGTCTTTAAAAACGCGGTCATTTGAAAAATTCGAGCGCCATCCTCAATTTTCAAAATTTGCCCTCAACCCTATATAACATTTCGCTATCTCTCTTCAACTCAAATTCTAACTTTTTAGTTTTCGCTCTCCATTCTCCATCATATCGATTGAGCTTTCCTCCCAAAGCATTGGTGATATACTCTTAGCTCGATCTCGTAAGTACAAACCCTAATCTCATATGCTTGTCCTACTTTATTTTGGTTTTGTCTTCTCTTCGAGGTTGAGGTTGATGATGTTCGTTGCCTCTTTCTTCGAGGAAGTTAAGCGTCTGGTGCTAGACTAACAGTTGCACATTCTCGAATACTTTCTGTTGCCCATAGTTATACCATTGGCATATAACCATGTAGTTCTATGGAAATATAGTCCAATTATAAAATTTCTCTATCACCAAATTTTATTTGTTTATAATTTAACTTTTTTATCTTTCTGTCATTTTGATTTATTTGCAGGAATGATGGAGGATACTTCAATTGTGCAGCATTTGTATGTTTGGATGAGAGGAAGGCTTGGATTAGGAGTACATAGGTCTTGTTAGGAAAAGATTGTATTACTAATTACCATGTATCAATTGAATATTTATATTTAATTGGTAAGAAGTATGTTTGTTGTAGAATAAACATTAGTTAACAAACAATCCACGACGGTTTAAAAAAAAACCGTCGTCTTTATTCTTATAATTAACGATCTTTACCTCTAAACAACGACGGTTTTTATAAAAACCGTCGTCTTTAAACAATCCACAACGATTTTTGTAAAAACCGTCATCTTTACAAACAATCCACGCCGGTTTTTATAAATAACGATCGTCTTTATTTCTATAATTAACAATCTTTACCTCTAAACAACGACGGTTTTTTTACAAAAACCGTCGTCTTTACATAAAAATAACGCGGTTTTGAGTAAAAAGCGTCGTCTTTACAATAATAGGCGGCGGTAATTTACCGTCGTGGTTTTATCATCAAAAGATGTCGGTCGATTTTACAACGGTTGAAAAACCGAATACACGACGGTGAATTACCGCCGTCTATTGCGATTTTTGTAGTAGTGAATTGCTCAATTTTTTTTTACAAAACGATATTTTAAACTATTCTAATATACGAGAAAAGGAATCAAATTTGAGCCGAAGGAGATGAACACATACCTTGAGTTAACAAATCAATACATGTTTTTTCATTAAAAATAAAATCAATGCGTATTCTGCCCTACAGTGCATCACGTGTTCCCTTCCCACATCATATTTTTACATTTGTCCAGTTGACGTATTTATGGGATTGTACTCAACTACAAGAATTAAAAATGTAATTGGGCATTTTCTATTTAATAAAGTTTTCCACTCCAATGCATCTACAAAGTTATCAAAAAGGACCACACAAAAATCAAATACGATTCGACCAAAAAAATAAAATCCAAATATCGTTGGCTGGACACTGCAGTGAATGCAAAATAAGAAATTAAGGTCAAGGTCATGGTTCATAGCTCTGCCCTGGAAGCCTCATTCGAAGCTTAGCTTTCTCTATGCCCTTTTCAACTTGATCCTGTTTTGAAATAAATTTTTCATCTTTTGTGACATAAATTTGTAATTCATTTGGAGAGCGTGGATCTTATTATGCAAACTGTTATTTAACCAAAAGCTACCAAACCCAATTGTTGAAACTGCAGCTGCACAACTATTGTTCATGCCCAGAAAGATGAAAACTACGTTGCACAAATTTCAATTTGGAATTGGGATTTTGCTTCTTTGATGAGGCTTCGTATGAGTTAGCTCTCTGTTGGTGGATGACTTGCTTGGTCTTGCTAGAACTCGACTCATGCGCGGTGTTTAATTGTTGTTTTCCCCTGTGGAGCAAATCTTTCGTCTCCAATTACGGCACGCAACATGGAAAAGAAGAATATCCCTTAAATTAATTAATTGAGCTCATTTATTTGGCCAATTAATTAAGGGTGTATTTTGCTCACCACTTTAATCATAGGTGTCTCACCACCACCTTTAATGCTTGTGGCGTGTCATAGGTATAATCGTGGTTTCATAAATACAAAGCAAAAGTTAACTATTATTATCTTTATAGGCACGTGTCGGCATTGAAAAATGGTGGTGAGACATCTATCATTGTTAAAGTGGTGAAGAAAACGCTTCCATTAATTAATACCAAAAATTGAGTATCCAGCTAACATTCGCACAACTTGTAGGACCTAGCCATGATTTTCGCTAGACCTCGCAGATACTTGAGTTTTTAATCTTTCAAATATCTGCTCGCACATAAATTGAAATAATTGAAAGATTGAAACTTTGTAGAGCCACTTGAGAGTGCAACCGTGAGGTTCCGCAAACTAAATTGAAAGAATTTTGGATAAAAGCGGAAAAATAAAAGACTTTGTGGGGTCAAAACATAATAGTTGAAACCCTTTTGGACAGATTTGAAATTGTTTTAAAACGTGGGGTTATATTTGTAAACAACAACTCTTGTAAACCTACCTTCAGCCGCAGCAGCATCGCATTTGTAAACCCACAGCCTGTGGTTAGTACTTTTCTTCTTCTCTCCCTCCACATTCTTTTCTTCTCATTTTGCCTCTTGTGGAGTTGTGATTGAGAACGATTCTTGCAAACTGTTATCCAGGTGAGGCTTTGCACCTTTTGATTTTTTTTCTCTCTGTTTTCTTATCATATTTATTTGTTGAACTCAATCATGTAATACGAGATTTTATCTCTGCTTTCTTCATAGTCTCCTGCGAGCTGCAAAAATGGGGAGGCCATATGCAGTGAAGGGAAAGAAGCGAAGGAAGAGGGAGGATAAATATGACAGAGCAGAAGAAGCAGAAGAAGCGTCAGAACCAGAAGAAACAGAGGCTTCGCAGCCAGAGGGCGTCAACAAGGGAGCTATGGTTGAGAAACAGAGTAATGGAAGTGAAACAGAAGAAAAAGGGGGTGACCCAATTGAACTTGAGGGTATTCCAATAACCCCAGTAGAGCTTAGCACCAAGAACGGACCTGGGGCCATCTTTATCCTTGAGAGAGCTTCTTTGGAAGTTGCCAAAGTTGGAAAGGTACAATTTCATTGTTATTCTGTTATTTATGCTTATTTTTGTTTTTTCATTTGTATGTTTTGATTGAGGAGCTGGTGGGGTAGATCCACAGAGCGACAAAAGGGGTCGCTTGACCCCGTGAACCCCCGATATCCTTAATGGAAGCTCCAATCTCGACCCATTAGACGGTTGTTGGGCGACCCCAGAGTGCCCACCAAGTGTTAGCTGAAATGCTCCACAGAGAGGGGTCTTCTGTTATGTTTCAGTTATGTTCATGGTCTAAATTATAGAGGTGCTGCTGCGCATGCGAAGAAGGCCTTTTTTTTTCTCAAAAAATTTCACACAAAAGGGTTCGCATTGCTTTTGTGTTTCTATGCCATTAGTGCCGTTTCAGTTATCTACCTAATGAAACTGTGTGTCCCGTTTGTCTTTAAAAAGGAAAACCCACGGTTTGTTTTGTATAAAAATAAGTCAGCGCACCCCTTGTCTATCCTTCCACTCCAACCATGTAGAAACGAAGCTAAAAATAAAAAGTAAATTGATATAGGGTTTTGTGTTTCGATTGATACGTTGGCGCACCAAGATATTTTTCCATGAATTATTAATGATGGTAGTATTGATTATGAGAACTCATCTTGTGATGTTTTTCCATGAATTATGAATGATAGTAGTATTGATTAATTTTACCAGGTACTTTTCGTTAAAATAAAAATTGGGAACTTTTACACATTGGCTGCTCAGGTTATAAATCCTGGATTCGCCAAGTGCTTAGGCTTTTCTGGTTTGGGTTTAGTTTGTTTCTTCATCGTTGGTGTTGCTTTGCTTTCTTTGAACCCTTTGTCTTTATTCTCAAAAATTTTGAACTTGTTTTCTGCTTACAGACTTATCAGCTATTGAATTCTGATGATCACTCAAATTTCCTGCGGAAGAACAACAGAGATCCTGCTCTTTACAGGCCCGATATCGTTCATCAGGTTAGCAACTCCAGCTAATTGTCCCGTGTATATTGTGTTCCATGAAATTTCTCTTTATGAACTTCATACACTTTTCTCTAGTTTTTTTGGGTTTAAATTTTTGTGAATAAAGTGAACTCATTCCTATAGTAGCAAAATAAAAGAAAGCAGCTGGTAGAAAACAAATTAGGATAAACTCGGAAGTTGTAGACACCAGGTGTTGTAAATCCTACTCACGACATCTGATGGAAATTCCTCGTCTTTCTCCTTTTATGCCACTGTTTCGTAAGTACCTCCTACTGGTTTTTGCTTGAATTCATAGGAGGGTTAATACATGTCATTATTGAAAAAGGGGTGCTGAGTGCAGATCACATCTTTCTTCATTGCCAGGTTGCTTCGTTTTTGTGGGTTAGGCTGTCTAGGGAGTTTGATTTGAGCTGGGTTGTTCCGGAATATTGTGTGGCTTTATTATGCGTGCGCCACATGTTTTTTTGGAGGTAAGAAGAGGGGTGTGTTCCTGGATAGACGTGCTATAACGGCTATTTTCTGAGTAATTGGGATGGAATGGAATACAAGGGTGTTTCATGGTGCTAGGGGCAGGAGAAGGAATACTTGTGGGAGAGGGTTCAATTTTGGGCTTCATTATGGCTTGCCTGCCAACAGAGTTTAGGGGCAATTCTTTCATTGCTATCTTTTCTGATTGGAGGGCTGCTGCTTCCTAATGCTTTGTTCTGTTATTCTAGATGTATTTTTCTGTATTCTTTTTTTCTGGTTATGTGTTTGATTCATTTAATCAATGAAATTTCTTTCCTATTAAAAAAAGAGGACTTATTGTTTAGCTTCTATTTTACTGAAGTGTTATGTGATCCTAACTAAATATTTGATATCTGCAGGCTCTCCTTATGGTTTTGGATAGCCCAATTAATAAAGCTGGGAAGTTGCGAAATGTATATGTAAGAACTGCAGCAGGTGTTCTTATTGAAATTAAGCCACATGTTCGTATCCCAAGGACATTTAAGCGGTTCTGTGGTGTCATGTGTAAGTTCATCTGTTTTCTGATCTTATGCAAAATAACTTTTCTCTGTTCTTTACATTTTCTGGATGGTATTTTGTCATTCTTTTAATCCTGCCAACCACCTTGCAGTGCAGCTGCTACAAAAACTGAGTATTTCTGCTGTTGGTAAGCGTGAGAAACTTATGCGTGTGATAAAGAACCCTGTGACACAGTATTTACCTGTCAACTCTCGCAAAATAGGTGAGTATATCGTGGTTTATAATCAATTTTGGCATATCTATAATGAAAGCTGAAGATGTATTCTTGTGTTCCAGGCTTCTCGTACAGTTCGGAAAAATTAGTTAACATACAGAATTATGTTGCTGCTGCTGAAAACAATACAGACTTTGTTTTTGTGGTATGTTCAGAACTAACATTTTGGCCATAAGTTTGAATAGTATCTGTTTACACTTGCGGCTATGTTATAATACCTGTATTTTCAGGTTGGTGCGATGGCTCATGGAAAAGTGGAGACAGACTATACTGATGATTTTATATCAAGTATGTCCTTGCTTTTCACCAGTATAATATTTAATATTTTTTAGGCATATTTTTCTTCTGCTGTTTTGAAGTTTGCGGAACCTTTTGATCAGTGTGACTTCCAAAGGTTAAAATAGTTCCAGTTTTGAACTGATTGAAGGATTAGAATTTTGACAAGACTACATTGATCAGAAGAACATAACAATACTAGATCATTCAATATTTGTGAAATGTTTAGGTACATAGCAAACATTTATCCATTGTTAACATTCCATTCAAGAATTGAAGTGAAGTCTATAACATATTAACTAATATTCTTAGGTTTGAAATCTCATATGTGGTAAGTGAGATGAAAAAATTTGAAAAACCTGACTATCAAAATGTGCTTGAATTCAAGCACATAACTGTACGTTTATGCAATCTTTATCCTGAAACGGCGAGTCAAGTTCTGCTCCATGATGTGCTTTGGTCCTTATTTTTAATTCTTAATCTTGTTTTGAACCTTGAATTTTTAATGCTTGTGGCTATGTTATTGAATTCAGTGATATGCAATTTAACACATTTTATTTTATCAATTTTTGCAGTCTCTGGTTATCCCTTGAGTGCTGCATTTTGTATTTCGATGATTTGCCAAGCATTGGCGGGAAAGTGGGATATTTTGTGAACCATACTTCTGGTTTGAGTCTGAATCTTAGCACTTAAATGTTATTCTTATCTATGTGATGCATAATCTTTCAGGCTTATTGCTTTTAGGGTTTTTGGAAGTGTTTGTATCAGATTATGTTCTAGCTCTGTCTATTATTTGATGAAATTTTGAGGGTTGTGATGGAAATTTATACATATTTTTGTCTGTAAATTAAGTAATGGGTCAACTACATATAACCTCCAAATTATCAGGAAATTTTCAAGTTGATGCATGATCTGTAGATATTTTACGAGCTAAGACAAACTCGAATGAAATCCACAAATGGACAATTCCGATAACCTACATGCTTTCTCTTCTATTTTCTTGTAATACACTTTCCTTCTGTTGTTTTTGACAACATCTGAATATATTTTTCGAGATCAAATCCAAGTTCATGATGAAAACTTGAAAACGACTGTTGTTTTCAGCATTTTCAAAGAACACGATAATTCAATTTCCCTCCCTTTATCATAGGATGAGAGGACCACTACCGTGGAAATTCATCTCCTCAGACCCATCGCAGTTGATGACCATTGCCGACACCTGAGCTGAGCTCAGGCCATTTTATAGGGTAATATATCGTTTTTTCCCTAAGCTATATTGAATTATACCAAACTAGTCAATCCACTCATATTGTCATTTTCCTTGCAACTCCATCCAAAATGCCGTCAAATAAAGTCACGTGCTTAACACATGACTCACTTTTGATGGCTTCTTGGTCATTTCACGCCGTATTCTTTACAAAATGTGGCCTAAAATGTCATTTTGGAAAGTCACATCATCAACACTTCATTTACTTTTGAGCATTTTTTGTAAAGAATATGACATGAAGTGATCAAGAGGTCCTCAAAAGTTAGCACATGACTTTACGACATCTTGAGTCGAATTGCTAGGAATATGACGGTGAAGGGGTAGATTGACCAATTTAGTATAATTCACGGGAGAAGCGGCTGAAGAGAGAAGTTTGAAGTTGACGGTGTTGATATAGTCGTAGGAGTAAAACGACAAGTTACTTGAAATCATAACACGTATATTAAGTATACAGTTCACCGCTCAAAATTATACACAGTGCTGTGCCGTTACGTGTTTTCAAGTAAGGTCAGCTCCATTTACATCAAGAACTCGTCACTAGGAAGAAGAGAGGGAATCCGAGTCTGCAGCACAACATTGAAGGTCTCTAATTTGTCAAGCAACAAGATTATTCAGATAAAAGAAAGCCCCCATGGTCCCCTACATTCTGGAATCATCCTGTTTGGAACAACCTCATTTTCGCAGTCATGGTAGCCCACAATTTTCAAGTACTAGCCGCCTATCAAACGCTTACTAGTTAGAGAGAAGAAAGAGTATAAAATATATAAGTGCACAAAAATTAAATTAAAAATAATAGAACATCAATTGGGATTTATACAAATATGCCTACCACAACCACGAGTTGTTTATTAAGCAAAAAAATAAATAAAAAGAAAATAAAAGAAAATGATCCTTTCCATGTGTCTTTTTTTGGGTAAATATCACGAGGTGTCTCCATACTCGAAGGGTGAGATTAATCCCCACTCGGGGTCCGGCTTGCTCCTGTCCACAAGGTGCTTCCAACGGGTTTTAACCCCTGTCATTGAGGCACTAGGTAGCTCGCCAACTGGAAGCGGCAGTTGGCCAACCGCACCACATCTTCTGGTTGCTTTCCATGCGTCTTTGTGATGTTCTCAACTTTAGTTTCAAGAATATATTAAGTGAATGTAGTGGTTGCCTTCACCATATGTCTCGTTTATAATAATAAATGGCTTTTTTTTTTGGGACGAAAAAAGAAAAAAACAAAGGGCGTGTGGTTACCATGTGCCCTTTCATCAAATCCACGAGCATAGGAGAAGTAAATACAAACCAGAGCTTGTGCCTCCCACACATGCCACACGTATTTTGTGCTTCAAAGTCGTCTTCACCATTTTATAAAAATCAAAAGCCAAGTGGGCCTCCTCCTAAAACAAGAAGGGAATTCTATTCGGGAACAAAAAATGGATATCCCTTGTATTTTTTAAATTCTTTTATGAAACAAACATACTCAAGGAAGGGAATTTGAAAACAAAAGCCAGGGTACTTGGGTACGTAAATGCTCTTAACTAGTTGAGTTATAAGTCTCTTTGATACAAATGATATTGGGGGATGATAGATTAGAACACGACTTCTAATGCAGAAGTAAGTATTTGAGCTACAAACCCCTTGTAATATTTTTTTTATTTTCATGTGTGTATCAGTCAGTCAGGTGTATATTTGACTATGATGAATCCTAGTTTGTGTAACGCAATACACATTGTGATGGTAAATAATGGGATCAAAAGTGTTGTCGGATCAACTTAACTCTAAAAACCAAGAAAAAACTCGAGCAGTGCGTATTTTGAATATTATTGTGTGGTCATATATATATATATGTATGGAGATATGTTGGAAGAAATCAACGAGCCAAATTATATCATGCTGTAAACTTTATGGTTTGTGAGCAAATTAGTGGAATTGATTAAAAACATTAAAAATTCAGGACCAAATAGCTCTAGATCTAGTGGCGGTAAACATATGTTGAAGAGGACAAAAAGATTGTTTCGAGACAAGGAAATCGAAATCAAGATTTTTGAGAAAGGAAAAACAAACTAGAGCAAGTCGTGCTAATCAGTAATCACACCTATAACAAAAAGTAAGTAAGAGAGAATATGTGAGAGTAAGAGAGAAATTAGAGAGAAATTAGAGAATTAAAATTTGGGAGATTCACTATTATACCCAATATAGGGATTCAAATTATAAAAAAAAAAAAAACATTTATGAAATGGACTTTAGAAACACACCAAAATCCCATTTACAACATAACAAAGAGTCTTCGAACTTCCTATAAATTACAAAATTGCCATTGATTTCTTAAAACAAGCTCAATCCCAAAACCTCATTAAAAAAACTCAAAACACTCAACATGACATCAAAGTAATTTAATAATCAAAATTAAATTCAATAGGGCCAGCTGTCATTTTTTGGAGTATTTTTGGGTTTGTTTATAGAAATTAAATGATGTAGGGTTTATCTATAGAAATTAAATGATGTAGGGTTTATCTATATCACTAGTGCTAAGAATGTATATATAACTAAATAGCTCTTAAAAGTAGTTTACATTTCTTCTCATTAGACTCCATATCTATAAGTTGAGGGCTTATTTGGACGATACTCCCAAATTTCTCTATTTAACACAAGCAATAATTTTAGTAAGTAGTAAATTTATAACACCCCAAATGATTTTTAATATAAAAAAATTTATGTTGATGGAAAGCTGGGAGTAAACAACTCGAAACCAAGTCGAATATCATATTGCTCAAGCTTGGCTTGTTTGTTTTACGAACTTCACACTTTAGAATAATAAGATGACCATATGATAAGATTCATATTTGACGAAAGTTATATGTGGATTGATTGCGTAAGTTAACATGATCTATAGCACAAATATTTACTTGGTCTAGTGTGGTGCTTATCCAATGTTGGAAAATGTCCCAAGTTTGAATCCCTCCTCCCTCGATGATTAACAAATGAATTTTTTTATAAAAAATATAATAAGAATGGTCCCTCACCTTTTCAAAGTCTTCATTTGAGCCCTAAAATTTTCAAATCAATCAATGTGGTACTTAATCTTTTGATCCACACATCAGTTTGGTCCCTCTAGTCACATTTTGTCAAACTCTTCATTGAAATTGGTCAACAAGGCTATCTTCTCTCCTTGATGGAACTAAATGTAAAACCCTAAATGGAGATAAGAGAAGATGATCTTGTTGAGCAACAACATGCGTTTTAGGACTAATGAGCTATATTTGATAAAAGAACCCCTTTAAAGTTGGTCATGTCACCAAATTTAACGAAATTTTTGTCGAAATGCGATTGTAAAGACTAAATTGATGTGTAGACGAAAAAATGAAGGCCTATATTGATTGATTTATGAGTTTGAGGACTAAAATGAGGACTTACTAATTCTAATTGTTGTATATAAATTTTTGTTTTTATTTTGTCAAGCAGAATTATTAGGCTAAAAGTCATAAATTAGGTACAGATGTGAGTGGTGATCAATTGTTATGAATGACAACACTTTTTAAAAAAAAAAACAATGAAGGATGAGAAATTTTAATTTGGGGCTTTTTTCAGTTTCACTTCAGCATTGAGAAAAGAAATATTAACTGATGAATAACAACACTATCTGCATAATATAATTCAAAATTGATCTATTATTGACACTACCAAAATGTCATATTCTACATCGAATTTGATAAAATGATAAATACAAAAATAATAAATACAAAAAAAAGTGAATGTAGAATGATATTAGAGCATCTCCAATATAGTAGTAGAAAATTAAACTCTTCAAATTAAAATTTGTTGACCTATGTGGCAATTTGAAAAGGTTTATTTGGTACTTTAAAGTTTTATGCCCCATCACACTCTTTAATTTAATTAATGCAATGTTATGGAAAATAATGAAAAATATGAAAACATTTGAAGAATCTATGTATTTATTACTAGAAAAGAAAAAGTGCATTTTTTAATACTTTCAAGGTAGGTTTTGTTTTTTCAAAGTAAAATTAATTGTTTTGAAGAGCCAATGTCAACTTACCAGTCCTAAAGAAAAAGAACGAGGTTGCAGCTTTGATGATTGAGTATGACAAGGCTGCTGGAGAGAGTTTTAATTAGGCGTCGGCATCGGGACCGGAAAACCGGAACACCGGAACACCGAGTCGGACTAGATGGAAAAAATCGGAAAAAAAGTTGACTAAAAAAGTCAACAAACTAGCATTGAACCGGAGTATTTTTTTAATACAAAATTATTTAAATCCAATGCTACATTTTTAATCTCATAACTAATATTTCCCCAAGCCCAATTTCAAAACATCTCTTTTTCTAGGCCAAATATCTCTCTTTGCATGAAATTGGATCATTTGTAAATTTTCAAGCACAAAAAATAAAATTTTAGCTGGAATTTGTATTGAAAAATAAATAAATAATATGTTCCAAAACTAGAAAGCTGGACCGAATCGGTTCAAACCGGATTGGCCAGTTTTATAATTTTTTTCACTAAAACAGGATCGAACCGGACCACGCCGTGTTAGATATATGCTCTAGAAGCCAATGTAAAAATGGATAATTCTAAGGAAATAATATAATAAATACAATCAAATGGGCGTGAATGTTACTTTATATACATAACGTACACAAAGTAACAAATCCATGAATTAAGATATAAATGGAAAATGGTCTAAAGAAGTTAAATGCATGAGATCTTCCCATAAATAATATGAATAGTGTATCCTAAAATGTTCTTGGTCATAGAATCATAATTGGACAATGGTGACCCGCAAAGACTGACACACATTATGTCTGCTCAATTGGGGGATAACTAGTCTCAAGTCATTCGTGTGGAGACATTGAGACAAGTGTGTAGGTGCTCTATAGAGATGAAGTCCATTGAACGCGATCAACTCAAGATCAAGGCCTCCAATCAGCCAAGATCAAGGGCTCCGATCAGCCGGGATCAAGTCATTCGATAAGCCAGGTTTTGACTCCAAGTTGGGGTCAAGCGTCTCCAAGTTAAGGTGGGAACCCAACTCCAAGTCAGGGTAGAACCAAACTCCAAGTTGAGGTGGGAATCCAACTCCAAGTCGAGGTCGAGCAATTCCAAGTCACTAACATCAGTGGGTGTTTCAACTAAGATCAGAACTCTAGAAGTTACGATTGTTAGTAGTATACCCTTAAAGCCAACTAATTATATGACAATTAATGTTAAGGACATATTTTGTAATGACTTATTAAGTTATTCATAGGTAAGACCAGTTGTTTTCAACCATGATATTTGGTCAATTATCATAACAGTAAAACAACTATAGTCCTAGGAATATAAAAGTGGACATGAGAGCTATGTAATGAGATTACATACATGGAGACTTGTCATGATCCCTAGTCATGAATATGTTCCTGGTCATTGGAGTATCAATTAGGCGTTGATATTCCACAAAGATCGGTACACACATAGTATCATCTCTATATGTAGAATGACGAGGTCTCAAGTCATTGAGTACGGTGACACCTAGATATGTGTGTAGGTGCTTGTAGGAGAACAAGTACACTGAATGCGATCCAATGCATGAGTTCTAGTATGGAAGTCTTTACTCACATATCAAACTAGAATTCATAAATTGTAATGGTGCAAACTAATCCTTAGACGTGAGACATCATAGATGTCTTGTGGCTATGTTGTTAGTCTTAGAGGGCACTATACAATTGTGCTAAAGTAGGCATAACTTAAAAGTGTTCATCGGGACTCTCAATAGAGTCATGGAGGCAAATGAATATGTACAACAAGGGATCTCTATTCTCAGTAAGGAGAGAGAATACTCCAGGATATGATTGGTCAAATGTCTACGCATAGTAATGGATAAGAGTTGGAAGAAGAGGTCTTCAAATCTTACCAGGATAATCATATAAAAGGAACAATTCACATTATGATATTTGACATTAGATTCCATTATTTAATAATGTGAATAAGGAGTATTGTTATAAGAGAATGATTTAATTGCACAGTCATTCCAATTTGAATGGGTTCTTTCACAGCGTCTTATTTAGCTTGGATAAGCGTGACTCGTTGCTAGGCGACAACCATGGTTTGTGGAAGTCCTAAAAGGTTTCAATTAACCTTTATTAATAAGAAGAATTTAATTGTGGATCATCTACGAGGAGTTGAGTTAACCCACTACCTTGCTAAAGGGAACCTACGGATCTGCACACCTTAAAAATGTAATTAGAGGTACAAATGAAGAGAAGTGAAACAAGGAAACACTATTCAATGGTCAATAATCAAATGCCAAAGTCAATATGTTGACGAGAGCAATTGACCAAAGTCAAATAGTTCGACCGGGTCAATTAAGTGAGTCTATAATTATAATTTAAGTGTTAAATTATAATTCATAATTAAGAGTTAATTATGAAATTAACTTTGACATATAGATCTATTGGATTGGGTTTTTAAATATGATTTAAAAGGAAAGAGACAAAATAGCTCAAAAGGCAATTGGGCCAAAGGGATAAGTGTTATGAGATAACACTATCCGTGGACCCAAAATGGAGCCCAACCCACCAAAGAATTTCAGCAAAAAAAGGGGAAGCTCTCCCCCTTACATGTGTTGTCCTATATAAGCTAAAGTTATGTGGAAGACCTAGCTAGGGTTTTGGTTTTTCACTTTGGTTGATGTGTGAGTGCATCATCTTTGCCTTTCACCTTCCATAAGCCAAAATTGGTCCAACTAAGAGGAGGTCTGCATCTAAACCGCTTGGTTGTCTTCTCTTCATCTCTATGAGCATTAGGTGTGGTGAGGCAGATGGCTTCTACTTTGGAGCCTTGATGTGAATGAGTTTTTAATTCAAAGAGACAAAAGAAGGCCTTTCCAAAAGGTGATAATTCTTGGATTTCCAAGAAAAGTCTTCATGGGTAAATTCTCTGTCTTTCCTCTTTTTTTCTTTTGGCACTCAAAGAGACTAGACTTAAAAGATACTTGGGTGAAATGAAATAGGCGTAACTCAAGTTTGCAACCCACATGAGAAATGGATCCCTTGCTGACTTGGTCTTGTGTCCTTGTGGCCACCTTTCAGGCATTCTATGGGTATTTATTTGAATTGCAACCCAATTCCTTTTCTCGAGCCCAATTGGCTTTTTTTTTTTGTTGCAAAAAGCTATCGAATTGGCCCAAACAATTATTAATATATAAGTTTGGAGTCGGTACTATATGTTTTATAAAAAGCCAAAAGTCACTTTTGGTTCATGTAGTTTGCATCTTTTTCACTTTTTGTCCTGCAGTTTCAATTTGATCAATTGTGCCCTTGTAGTTTAGTTGTAGCAATTTAAGGATAAGTCACGAATTTTGTCAATTTCTTTAACGGAGTTAGGGATATTTCCGTCCATTTCAGATATTTATCTCACTCTTAGGTTGTTCTCAATCCAAACCCTCGACAAATTCCCCCAAATCTTACAACATAAACCTAAGTTTTGGAAGAGCCCCAAATTGAAATTCCCATTTTCACACCCTAACATGAAATATGGAGTTTCTACTTGGCTATGACGTTTAAATGGCATAAATGGACGAAAATACCCCTAACCTCGTGAAAAAAATTGACGGAATTCGCGACTTATCCTTAATTTTCTACAATTATGAAACTATAAGGGCAAAATTGACAGAATTAAAACAACATGAACTAAAAATGAAAAAAAGATAAACTACATGATCAAAATTAACTGTTGATCTTTATAAAATAGCCGTTATAAATTAATGTACACTTTATAACATTTTGCTTTTAAAAAAACACAGTAGAAGCCAAAATGTCAATAAAGGGGGCGTCATTTTTACATGTCTGGATAATATAGTTAAATGTTCGTTAATTAGCTTGTTATTAAAAAATGAGGAATAAGAAGGATGTGTGCTCTCCATGCGATACACAACTTAAGCACGTGGTATGTTATGCATGGCACGCGCTGTCTGCACTTCCAAAATCTTCTTAAATATTTGCTCTGTCAATTAATTAATTTTTTAATTTTGAGGAAAGTATATAATAATAAAAAAATGATGTGAACCTTTGGTTTTGGAAGCCAAAAGTTTGGGAAGTCATTGTTTATATTAACGTTTGTGGATAAACTCTGATTGACTTGTTAGATCTTGTGCCTGATCCGTCTGCATTAGTCCAATTGCAAGAAGAGACTTGTAAAATATATTTGTAGACAAAAATTTCATCAACCACAATCCTACTTGTTGCGGGTACATCGAAAGGGGCTTTACTAGGCTTATAAGGAATCAATTGGTTTTGAAATGAAACTTCAATTTTTTTAAATGGTATTTGTGAAGACTACTCACGTGTTGTGTTGGGCCCAACGGCAACGTGGACCCACACACACGAGTAGTTGTTCACATTGGAAAATAGGAATTTGAATTAGACAACTCCCCCATTGCCTATTCATCTCAACTTGATGTAATAAATAATCGAAATGAGAACAATCTCCCAAAAACACACACTCTCTCTCTATATATATAGTCTACGAAATGAAATGCATACAAAATGCTCAGTGTGAGGGCAGTAAATTGTCAATTATGTAGCATACATATAGGAGTATAGAATACTAACATGTACATTTCTCACCATGAATTTGATATTTTGGAACGTCCAAAATACTTTGGTATAGTACAATTTTTACCTAACTACCTACGGGTTAATCCACCTGGATCTCTCTCCCAACAGAAGACACATGCCCCCCACACGCAGTGGAAGTTTGATGAGTCATTTTGCCGACCATCTTATTGTAATCTAAATTTTGATTATTTATAAACAAGCCACTTTTATATAATTATTTAAAATCAGTCACCTTCTACAGTTTAATTTAAAAATGCCTCTGTGTATATATACACGACATGATCATTTTCAATTTCTGAGCAAACTAGACCTTTACATACCCTCTCATCACATCATGTGTGCTTCTCCTCCTACGTTTTCAACCATTGGATGGCCCTTACAGGATCCCAAAAGTCATGGCCAGAACTACTTCTACAGGAACAGTTTTACGGATCAAATTGCAGAGTCATTTCTTCATAGCGTTCCATCTCAGCTGCCGAAAATTGAGCCTGATCGTTCCACACCATCCACAACTGTCAGCTGTGAGTACTCCGGCGTTTCCACGATGGCAAAGAAGCTTAACCATAATGCTAGTGAGCGTGATCGTCGAAAGAAGATCAACAGCTTGTATTCTTCACTGCGTTCACTGCTTCCTGCAGATCAAATGGTACGTATGAAATTTTATTAAGGCCACTCTTGATGCTTAGGATTGGATAACTAATTATGATACAAGGTATGTTGAAAGAAGAAATGGAGGCCAACTTCAAAATTGTGTCCAAATTGAAGGTTGAAGTTGAATTAATCATGAAGGAAACGCATCCCTTCCAATCCCCCACAAAATAGTAGGTTATAACATATTTTCCCTTCTAATCCGCGCAAAATGAAAAATCCTTCAACTCTCTCTTCATTCCTTACTTCATCATACCTTGAGTTTTGTGAGTTATCCAATCCGATCTAATCCTATGCCCTCAACATACTCACAATTTCTGAAATTATTCCATGCTAATGTTACAGAAGAAATTAAGCATTCCAAACACAATTTCGCGTGTGGTGAAATACATACCAGAGCTCCAAAAGCAAGTGGAGGGACTAATTAGAAAGAGGGAGGAGCTTTTGTTAAGAATTTCTAAGCAAGAAGATCAGGAATTGCATGAAGAGAAGAAAATGAAAAGCACAGCTGGGAGCTCATTATCTGCCGTTTCAACCTACCGTCTTAATGACAGAGAAGTTGCGATTCAAATATCCACCTTTAAGACCCACAACAATCTATTATCTGAGATATTGTTAAACCTGGAGGAGGAAGGGCTTCAAGTGCTAAATGCTTCTTCCTTTGAGTCCTCTGGAGAGAGGGTCTTCTATAATTTACATCTTCAGGTATTTGTTGTACTACATATTTAGCTTAATTCTATTGCTGTTTAGATTCAATCCATTTTGATGATATGTTTTTTTATGTTTTTGTTTATGCATTATCGATTATACAGGTCGAAAGAAATTATAGATTAGAATGTGAGAATTTAAGCGAGAAGCTCATGTCCTTCTATGCCTGAGAAAAGGCAAGAGTTATTCCCACAGCAATTTTGGTGCTGACAGAATATGTACCCCATTTGCTCTCTTCGCGTTCAATTGAAGTGTATAGAAGGACTACGGAGATATTAGTGTCAACCATGGGATCCTTTACCCTCCGTTTGGATGAAGGAATTGAAAATTACATAGAATTCTAAAATGACGGAATTTAGATTTCCATCATTTCAATTTCTGGCAATTGAAGATTTCAGTGTTTGGATTTATGTATGTCAAATTTTGTAAATGACAGAATTTTGTAAATGGCACTATGGAAATTGTGAAATGACACCTATTTTGGTGGAAATTAAACTCGGAAATTTGATGCCCCAATTTCCATGATTTTTTCCTCGCGTCATTTAATAAATTATGTGCTTAAGTTGCCAAACAAGGGAATTGTTAATTTTTCCTCTTAAATTCCGAGTTAATTTCCACAAAAACTAACGTCGCGCAAAGTAGATTTGTGCGACGAATATTATTTTTGGTAGCGCAAACCCTTTCTTCACGAGCTTTGCACGACGGATCTTGCGCGACAAAAATTTCGTCGCGCAAGTTTTGCGGGACAAAATTGTACTTTGCGCAATGAACTTATTTCGTCACGCAAAGTATTTTTTTTAGTACTTTTAATTGAAATTTATTAATTTAATAGTTTGTCTGACGAAATATTTTGTCGCGCAAGGTTTTTGACTTTTAAAAAAATTTATTTCTCTTATATTAATTATTTCAAATTTTTACTTTTTAAATTTAATTTAATTGTATGATTTTATTTTTTTTAATTACTTTAATTTAAATTGACATATTCAAAATAAATTATATATGAAAAATAGTGATCAAATTATCCAATATATATATAATATTCAAAATGTACACATAAATTAACAAAGTGCAATAATAAAATCCTAATACAAGCCTATTGTGGTGGTAGTGGCGGAGGATATGTTTCGATAGCGTCCTAATCCTCAATTTTAGCCGTCAAAGTCTCGACGATTCCCTACAAAAAAAAATGATCAAATAACAAAAAAATAACATAAAATAATAAAAAAAAAATTTGGAGAGACTATACCTTTTGGCAAGATTGAGAGTGAGTGAGAATGAGAGGGAGAAGTGAGTGTGAGAGAATTAGAGTGAGAGATAGTGAAAAGAGAGATGAGAGAGTGAGTGAGTGAGTGAGAGTGAGAGATAGTGAAAAGAGAGATGAGAGATTAAGTGAGAGGAGTGAGTGTGAGAGAAATAGTCGGATTTGGGGAGAGGGAAAAGAGAGGAGAGGGAAGAGGTAAGAGTAGAGAAAGAAATTGAGAAAATGGTGGAGGAGTTATTTTGGTTTTAAAAACCGTAAAGACTTTGTGCGACGAAGTGATCGTTTGGTCGCGCAAAGTCTTAAAAAATTCCCGCTTCCCATTTTTGGTGCCCGCCCAAATTTTTAGAGTTTTGCGCGATGAATTTTTGGTCGCATATCACTTTGCGCGACGAAGCCCTAGTTTGGTCGTGCAAAGTCTTAAAAAAAATTCCACCCAAATTTTTAGAGTTCTCACGAATTTTTTGTCACATATCTATTTGCACGATGAAGCCCTAGTTTGGTCGAGGAAAGTGTTATAAAAAAATTCCCACGTCCCATTTTTGGTGCCCGCCCAAATTTTTAGAGCTTTGTGCGACGAATTTTTTGTCACATATCTCTTTGCGCGATTTAAGCCCTAGTTTGGTCACGCAAAGTCTTAAAAAAAAAAAATTCACGCGTCCCATTTTTTGTGACGGCCCAAATGTTTAGAGTTTTGCGACGAATTCTTGGTCGCATATCACTTTGTGCGACGAAGCTCTAGTGGATACCACGAAATCTTAATGTATATTTAACGAAAGTATAAATAAACTCTTAATTGTTAGTGAATATATTGTTTTGATGGCATATGCATTCTACGACACTAGTTTCAACGATCCAACCGTCAAACTTGTTTGTTTATACTTTGAGATCATATATGCCAAAAATCGGAAAAATAAACATTCAGAGATCTAGTAATGGGACAAAACTTTTCGACGGTTATAAGTGAAAAATCACGATTTAACGGTTATTTTAACTCCGATTTTGATGATTTTTTACAACTACACTCCTTGACCGTATATGAATACAATGACTGAATTTGATCTTCAATTTAAAATATTTACACTAGTGGATGTGACAAAATCTTATGTTATATATTTAACGAAAGTATAAATAAACTCTTAATTGTTAGTTAATATATTATTTTGATGGCATATGCATTCTACGAAACTAGTTTCAACGATCCAACCGTCAAACTTATTTGTTTATACTTCGAGATCATATACGCCAAAAATCGAAAAAATAAACATTCAGAGATCTAGTAACGGGACAAAACTTTTCGACAGTTATAAATGAAAAATCATGATTTAACGGTTATTTTAACTCCGATTTTGATGATTTTTTACAGCTACACTCATTGACCATATATGAATACAATGACTGAATTTGATCTTCAATTTAAAATATTTACACTAGTGGATGTGACAAAATCTTATGTTATATTTAACGAATGTATAAATAAACTCTTAATTGTTAGTGAATATATTGTTTTGATGGCATATGCATTCTACAAAACTAGTTTCAACGATCCAACCGTCAAACTTGTTTGTTTATACTTCGAGATCATATACGCCAAAAATCGGAAAAAATAAACATTCAGAGATCAAGTAATGGGACAAAACTTTTCGACGGTTATAAAAGAAAAATCACGATTTAACGGTTATTTCAACTTCGATTTTGATGATTTTTTTTATACCTACACTCCTTGACCCTATATGAAGACAATGAACTAATTCGATCGTCAATTTAAAATATTTACACTAGTGGATATCACAAAATCTTTACAAAAATATTTTTTTACTTTTTTATTTTTGCAAAAACTTTGTGGGACGAAGTTATTATTTTGTCGCACAAAGTTAAAAAGTTTTAAAAATAATTTTTTACTTTTGTAAAGACTTTGTGGGACGAAAGTATTATTTCGTCGCGCAAAGTCAAAAAGTTTTAAAAATAATATTTTTATTTTTGTAAAGACTTTGCAAGGACGAAGGTATTGTTTCGTTGCACAAAGTCACTTTGTGCAACGATGTGATTTTGTTGCGCAAAGTTTGTCATGCAAAGTGACTTTGTGCGACGATGTATTTTTCGTTGCAAAATTTAATCGCGCAAGATTTTGAGGAAGAAGTTTTGTATTTCGTCACAAGAACTAACTTTGTAACGAATTGTGTTTTGTCGCGCAAGGGTATTTTTTTACTAGTGCGGGAGACTCATGTGTTAACTTCACATAGATGAATGAAAGTACAAGTGGAGCACACATAAAATTAAGAATTCAAATCCTGATTTTGGAGGAATTGGACTCTTAGGTGGGAGGTGATATTCTAATTCCTAGACAACTAACCCATCAGTCACACACAATTTTTAAATTTCTAGATTTTCCATATACTTTAACCAAAAAATAAGGGAATTTTAGTAATCAGACTGGTTTGAATTCCAATTCATGAGAATTTAGTAAACAACTTATAAAGGAATCAATGCCACTACTTGATGCAGCACGGAAGCACGGGTTTATGGATCGACAAACGTCTAAACCCGAAAAGATAAATTGAAAACCATCAAGAATCGAATCCACTAGAAAATAGAGAAAATCTCTAAATTTGATTAATAATATGATAAAAAGTTATTAATACAATGCCATGAGTTGGCTTAAATAGAAAACAAAGAAAACCTAAAACCGTAGGAAACCCTAGGTTCCAGTTATTCCTAAAACTTAACTAATAAGAAAATAATTTAAATCCTAATTAAAATCATATCAGAAAATAATATACGATTGATAACTTATTCTAGAAATATAAATATAATATAGATATTCTCAAGAAATCAAGCAACCCGAAAATCCCAACGATACGTCTTCCTTCTTTTCCTAACGCCATAATTGATGCTCAAGCATATTTTCTATATTTGAAGCCCAATTTTCTGATTTTGAAAATTTCCCCTTTTTCAAATTTCCTTCGTAGGAACAAACCCATGATTTGTCCTACATTAGACCCCTTCACTTGTAAAGAACTCGACCTCGAGTTCTCCTTGAATTGAACTTGGATAGACATAGAATTTGATGTGTGAATAAACTCTTCAATTCTTGGAGTCCAAACTTCCTCATACTTGGATGGAATAATCATATAATTAATTTCATAAACAAGATTTGAATATGCTAGTTGATAATCAAACTCCTTGAATAAATGCGTTTCCTCCTCAAATTCGAATTTATTCATACCTTCAATTTTTCCCTCCGTCTTGTGGGTTACTGGATCATCAATAAATTCAACGTCCATTACAATTTTTTCTTCTTTGACTTCTTCCTCCATCTTTTCTTGGCTCGCCAAGATTTTGGGTTGATCAATCTTGTAACCATTCCTTGACAAATATATATCATATTCAAAAGGAAAGAATTTTTCCACAATGAGTCTCTTCATCATACGCCAAGAAGCGATATGATTTTCACTTTGTTGCTTCATAGATTTCTGCATATGATCCCACCAAGAAGCGACATCACCTCTTAAACAAGACACAACATTTTTCATCATCTTCTCTTCTAAAATCGCTATTGTATCAAATATTTCCTCTACATCTGCAACCCATTCGAGAAGCCCTTCAATGCAGTCACTTCCCATAAAACATGGAACATCTGCAACATAGGATTTATGAGGTTGGCTTGGGCAAATCCACCACCACGTTCCCCTTCAATATTTGATATTTCCCCACGACTATTGTTGATGAGGTTTGCGTACCTCCCATCATTGCTCATCATTGAGAAGGCAAATCCTTGCCTTGAATGATGACCTGCTCTGATACCACTTGATGTAGCACGAAAGCACGGGTTTATGAATCGACAAATGTCTAAACCCGAAAAGATAAATTGAAATCCATCAGCAATTGGAATCCACCAGAAAACATAGAAAATCTCTAAATTTGATTAATAATATGATAAAAACTTATTAATACAATGCCATGAGTTGGCTTAAATAGAAAAGAAAGAAAACCTAAAACCGTAGGTTCCAAATTATCCCTATAACTTAACTAATAATAAAATAATTAAAATCCTAATTAAAATCATATCAGGATAATAATATACTGATTGATAACTTATTCTAGAAATATAAATATGATATAAATCTTCTCAAGAAATCAAGCAACCCGAAAATCCCAACGATACGCCTTCCTTATTTTCCTAACGCCATAATTGATGCTCAAGCATGATTTTCCATATTTGAAGCCCAATTTTCTGATTTTCAAATTTTCCCCTTTTTCAAATTTTCTTCGTAGGAACAAACTCATGATTTGTCCTAAATCACTACTACCTTAATTCCATATATGATTTAGTAAACAACTTCAATGGGAATCCAGATTCTAACTCCCCTCAATTCAATTCGTCCTCACCCAATTACAGATTAGTAAACATGTCATAAGTCTAACTTAGGATCATGTACATAGATGGAAGAACTAAAAATGATTGTTAAGAAATTTGTAAAAAATTGTCTTAGTATGGCTTACATCACAAATCTATCTTGTGATGTGAGCAACTTTTAGATTATCATTGAAAAATCATGCTTGCAAAACTTCTCGCATGCCAAAGTTAGAGTTAGTATACACATGCTATATATACAAATCTCTTTTTCCAAATTAAGTATCATATTTGTTCAATGTAAGCATAGTCAAACTAGAATATTTTGCTTACCATGACTAACAAAGCCTCTTCTCTTAATAGCATAGATAGATATGTAATGGAGACCTTTTTGTTAGTATCGATCAACTAAAGAAAGACACATTTTGTCACTATAGATTATGAGAAGACATTGGCAATCTTTCGGAGAGCTTGATTTACATTTGCTATATTTTTTTAGGCTTTATATCACAAAATGTCACCGAGGTTCACGAAATTATTAGATTGTGTCCTTCTTGTTTTTTGTTTTTTGTTTTTTTGTGTCATTCGTGGTCCTCAAGTTTAATATACGTGCTCACAAATAGTCCATGCCGTCAGGTTACACCAAAACTCTGTCGGTTCTTTGATGTGACATATATGGGAGCTCACATATCCAATAATATAGTGCCACGTGTATTTAAAATACAAAATATATTCTAAAAATAATTTAAATTTTAAAACTCATAAAAATTAAAAATGAAAAAACCAAAAGAAAAGTTGTATTTTAAATTATTTTAAAAATATATATTGTATGTTAAATACATGTGGCATTATATTATTGGATATATTGGCTCCACATATATACCACATCAGCAAACTAATGGAGTTTTTGACGGAATGACTATTTGTGCACACATATCAACCTCGAGGACCACGAATGACACAAAAAAACAAAGATGCAATCTAATAGTTTCGTGAACCTCAGAGACATTTTGTGATAAAAAGCCTTTTTTATATAGAATATGACCAATGCTAGGCATACCACATTTGCATATCACATTGTGTACCACGTCTCTAATAGAGAGGGTAATGCTAGGTTTACCACATTTTTACACCACATTGTGTACCACTTCTCTAATAAATGCAATAAGCCTAGCATTTTTCTTAAAGAGGTGTACACAATGTGATATACAAATGTGAAATTACTATAATTTTTTTTTATAGAATATACTATTCAAAATTAAGTCCACCAAGTATGCAGATTTGTAGAGATATAAATATACATGCACATATAACCACCTCAATTTCTTAAGAATATGATGGATGCATTAATTGTGGCTGTCGTTAAGATTTTAAGGACTTTGTGTGAAAATTAAAAGTTAAGTCGTCTCTGTCAACAAGGTCTAGCACAGTGGAAAATGACTTTGATTTGCAGACCAGATGTGTCAAGTTCGAATTCCCAGGACATCATAGTTGTTTGTTTATGTGTGTGTGAGAAATCCCCCTCACTTCTAATTTAGACTATCGCTTGTACTAAAAAAAAGTTGAGTCGTCTTTAACAATTTGTATAAAAGAGAACAAAAACTTACATATACGAATACCACAAAAGCAAATTTTATAACTAAAAGTTTTCATCAGATATCCATTACAAGACCAAATTTGAGCATGTATGTAAATGCATCACGTTAATCTAAGTTACCATCTCAATCCAACTAATTAAATGGCCTCATTGATTTGGGGATTGTTGTTCAAAATATATGAAATTGTGGATTATACGGTTGCTTTGAGTTATAGTGAACATAACGTATTAGAGAGGATATACCTGTTAGAAAGAGAGAGTTGAGTCATTTGCACACCGATGTGGTTCAAAGATTCTCATATATATGCTTAAGTTCAAGATATCAAAAATTAAGGTTCTTGGACTCAGATACTATTCTCAAATGTCTTTTGAGTTTGTATTTGCCTTAATTTTGATGGATAAAATTATGGGATTGATCAATTTTCTTTGTCAAGCATTTCAAACTAAACTCAAGACATTGTATGTGCTTTAAATTTTGTTGAAAACACAAAAATGCAGCTTCAAGATATGAGGGAACATGGTTGGGATGATTTATTCTTGAGTGTGGTATCATTTTGTGAACTGCAAGGTGTTGATGTTCCAGATATGGATGCTCGTCATATGAAGGGCACACTTCGTTCTTGTCAACTAAAATATTTTATTACAATTGAGCATGCCTATCACGTTGATGTATTTAATGATATTATAGACTGCATGTTGAGGGAGTTAAAATGATAGATTTTCGAAGCAAACAGTTGAACTTACCTTTAGCTCATCATTGGATCCTCGTAATTCCTTCAAGTCATTAAATATTAAGCATATACGTAAACTTGCAGAGAAATTCTATCATGCCGATTTCCACATGAGTTGAAAGCATTAGAAACAGAGCTCATATATTTTCAAAATGATATACATCGCCTTCATTGCCTTAAGGAAACCACTACTCTTCCTCAGTTATGTAACCAATTGGTGGAAACAACTTTAACATAAAACTACATTTTCCTTGATAGATTCGGTTGGTGTTGATTCTTCAAGTTTCTATAGCAACAACAAAACGAGCTTTCTCATGTATCAGAATCATTAAGAATTGACTTCAAAGCACCGAAGTTCATGAATTTCTTTTTGATTGTATGATCCTCCACATTGAAAAAGAGTTTGCTAATAATATCGATAGTGCATTGATAATTAAGGAATTTAAGAGTTCCAAGCCTCGCATGGTTAAATTTTACATTTAAATAGTGTTGTTTTGTATTGCATTGCATTTACTTTTGGTTTTAGTTTTAGTTTTTGTATTTGTTGAACTTTTATTTATGGATAGAGATGCATTTGAGGGTAAGGCTCATTATGTCCTCCCTGACTAGGTGTATTTTTTATGTTTATTAATGAAATTTACTTATACCGTCGAGTTTAATATGTAAGTTTTGCCCAACTTACTGTTGAATCCTGGATCTACCCCTGTATCACTCTATCTCATATCCATGAGGTCACATATATACTTAGACTATTTCCAATGCAACTGACCAATTGTTAATTAGACATGTCGTCAACTATATCGCGGATTTCAATTCCTATTATTGCCCATCATATCGTCAATTAGCTGTTTGATTTGGGAGGGATAACTATCAGATTTATTATTAAAACAAGACTGGGTTGCTATCAAGGCACCTCTTCAATATAAAAAAACCCTTCTCAATGCTTAAAGACACTCTTAAGTCACCCGTTAGTAAGTTAATACAATGCTGACGACTCATTGGCCCATTTCACAATGTATCTCATAGTTCAATCGTTCATTTCTTAGATCCTCAATGCAAGATCTTCCTTGCAAAAGTTCACTCTAATTAAAAAAAAAAATAGCTATCTAGTTGTGACCCAATAAGTAGATGAACAGAGAGTGTTTTTGATAAATAAATTGTTCACGATGACAATCATATGGGTATACGATTTTTGATGTGGCTGAATTTCTGTAGGATTGATAAGTGGATGACGACCTAAATATGAACAGTTTGGATAGTAAGTTTACTAACTTATTAACTATAGCCTAGTGCTTGAGGGCTGTAAAACCAGGTCTTAAGCTCTAAAAGCTTACAGAGGGGGGTGAAGTAGGCTATAGGACAATAACCTACCCTTTTAAATTTTAAGTTCTTTAAAGGCACACAAGCACAAACACAAACAATTTGGTGGTTAATAAATTAAAACTAGTAACAACGGAATGTAAATAACACACGAAAATTGTTGACCCAGAAAACCCTGTGAGGGGAAAAACTGGGGGCACCAATTCAGGAGAGATCCAATCTACTCAATTAAGAAATATAAGAAAAACAAAAGAAGACTTAGCTTAATCTATCACCTATAGGCAGCTACAATCCAACCTTTCAGTAAGCACATTTTCTTTATCTCTTAGCAGCAAATCCTCTCAAAAGCACCAAGCTCAAGTTGCATGTAGTTTGATGTATGAAGTGAGTTATGGTTTTACTAATTCATCTATCTCAATCACAAAGTATGATTGAGCTAGACAAATGAAACCTAACTATTGTGATGATTAAACTAGAAGTAATGAACTTGAAGCATATAGTTTAAATCAAAATAAAAACAATGAAACAAAACATTCAGCCACAATAAGTATAAAATAATCTTGGAGACAATCTATGTGTAAGCGATCATATACATACTCGCAAGTGTTCAAGTGGCTGAAAATAAATGAAATGTTTTTGATTGCTCAAGAGCACATTTGAAAATTCTTTTCAAAAACTAATAAACAAATCTGCAATGATTGATAGGAGTAAGAGAGCAGCTGCTGTTTAGAACAAAATGAATGAAGGCCTCTTCCTTCACGCTAGCTATAGAGGAGAATATATAGATTCTTTTAATCCCTAGGTTTTCAAAGACACAGACCAACCTTTCTTAAGGGATGAGTGGCTCAAGACGAAAAGGAAGATGGAAGATTTTTAAATTCTTTTTGGGACGTGAACTAACAAAACACAATGAATAAAGCTAATTAAGATAGGCAACAGTGTTTTGAGGAGTTGGAATCAACAAAGAGCCGCACATGGCTTTTGGTTTGCCCAAGAGAATGAGAAGACATAAAGGTGGGCAGCAAAAACAACAAGCCACTTGCGTGAGTTATATTAAATATAATACCATGTGCTTTCATGGGAAGGAAAGATCAAATAACCAAAAGCATCATAAAACTCACCCCTGTGTGCCACAAACATATAACCTTCTTCCAGGGTTTAAATTTGTCCACGATGTCCTTATTAACGCATCTTTTCGACATTTACAATATTGCCCCAACATAGCTCCTCCACATTCACTCGAGGTCGATAACTCGTGCCTCATCTCAAGACCACCACCGGTCCGGATTACAAAATTGGGGCTTTAGGTCCGATTGGGGGAATATAAGGAGGGAAGGGCGAAGTGGCGATTTTGCCCTTCTTAAAGGGGTGTGTGCGCATCACGTGAGAAGATTAAAGTAGACATGAATGAAATCAGTCAAAATTTGACAGTAGGGACCTAATTGGCTATTTAAAAAAATTAGTATCTTTAATTTACCGAAAAAATAATCGAGGGTGCAAATTGACAATTATGGTATAGTTCAAGGGGCATTTAAGCCTTCTGAAAAAACATGGTAGACGCCAAAATGTCAAGAAAGGGAACATTATGTTAGAACATCTCCAACAGCCTCTTCAACCACTTTGGGATGCTCAAATAGGTGAGTCACATCAGAAAAATTCCTTCAACAGCCTCTTCAATCTTAGTCATCAAATCTACAACCCCATTCTCTCTCTTCAAAACCGGTAAGTTGACCTTGCCTCTTCAAAACATTTATTTTGTTTTGAGAGAACCAAAATCATATCAAAAGGCTAAAAACATTTTTTTTTTATGGGTTTGATGTAAATTTTATAAATATTATCTTTAAAAAAGAGAATGTTATTAATTATTTCAAATGTTATTAATTATTATTGTTTTAAGTCAAATAATATTGTATTAATTGAATTGAAGAGACTGATGAGGCACAAAATATTAAAGTAGCAAATAAGGCTCTTCAAATTGCCACGTAGGTCAACAAACTTCAATTTGAAGAATTTTTTTTCATACCACTGTTGGAGATGCTCTTAGCATTTCGTTAAATGTCTGCTTATAAGCTTGCAGGATTAAGAAGGGAGAAGAAGAAGCGATGTGCGCTCTCCATGCGACGCAGCAGCATTTGCACGTGGAACAAGTGGCAAACTCTCACCAGGCCTGGTGTATTTTATGCATGACACGCGCATGCAATCTGCATTTGCAAAGCATTTCTTAATCTGCTTAATTATTTTTGCTCACTCTCTCTTCTTATTTTTGTAGAAGTCCAGAAACTGCAACTTGGAAATGATGTCATTTTCTTTTTTTTTGAGAAAGGCGATAGATATTATTATTTTAAATACAAGCCAAAAGTATAGGAACCTAATTATTATTTATAATTATTATTCTTATTTTAAAGGTTAAGCCACCTAAATCTCTCCCAACAGAAGGCGCATGCCCACACACGCTGTGGAAGTTGAGAAGTCATTTTCTCAACCATTTCATTATAATGCATGTTTTCATTTTTGAAAGACAAAACCAGTATTTTATGTAGTTTAGTGCACTAATCTTCTAGATTTTAATTTACAAATGCTGAGATGAATCATGAAAACGACGGCTGGTTGTACTTGTATATATAACTGACATGCATGGTCACATTACTTTGTAAGCAAATTAGACCAAAACGCAGCCCCTAACTGATCATCACATCATGTTTGCTTTATCTCGTCCTTCGTTTTCAACCGTTGGATGGCCTTCAGAGGATCCCTTAGGTTATGACCAGAACAACTTCTACAGAGACAGTTCCACTGATCAAACTGCAGAGTCGTTCCTTCATATCCTTCCATCTCAGCTACCACAATTTCAGCTCGATCTTTCCACAACTATCAGAGGCGACAACTCCGGCGGTTCCACAATGGCTAAGATGTTAGAATTCATCAGACTATGATCTGATTAGGATTTGGATTGTTGGTAGATGGAGCTCAAGAAAACTAAAAAGAGTGAAAAATACAGAGAACTTGGAGAAGACGAAAAGAAATATGAGTCTGTAAATCTCATACTTGCATCATGTACAAGTTGAGCTGCACTATATTGATAAAACCGTTAGGAATGAGAAATTCCTTTTACATCATCCAAATCTAGCCATCCATTTCACTATCCTATGAGATAGCAACACCTGGCATAATCCATTACTTAAGCTAAGAAAGCATCCTAGCTGCACATTGGACTGTGATCCAATGGTTCACACTTAAAGCAAAACAACCAAATTAACTAATACTAATATTCAGCTAACACACTTATACTTTAACACTCCCTTCTAAGTGTTTAGCTGAAACGACTCCAAGCTTGCCCCTTAGATATTCAAAACGATCCCTTGCCAATGCTTTGGTAAAAATATCAGCATTTTGCTCACCTGTCCTGCAGTATATCAAATCTATCTCACCATTTTGCAAAGCATCACGAATGAAATGAAAACTTCTATTTATGTGCCTTGTTCTGTGGTGATGGACTGGATTCTTTGTTATTGCAATTGTTGAAGTGTTGTCACAGAGCAGTGGAGTAGCTTCAACTTGTTCTTCACCAAAATCTGATAAGACAAATCTCAACCAAACTGCTTGTGCAGTAGCCTCTGCTGCACTAATATATTCTGCCTCTGCTGTGGATAGAGCTACACTGCTTTGCTTGACTGAGGCCCAAGAGAAAACACCTGATCCTAGGTGGAAAGCATAGCCAGAAGTACTTCTCATATCATCCTCACAGCATGCCCAATCACTATCACAATATCCAACAAGCATAGCCTCTTTTCCCTTTTCATAAGCAATGCCATAGTCAAAAGTGCCTTGAATGTATCTGAGCACTCTTTTAGCAGTCCCCATATGCTTCCTAGTAGGTCCATGCATGTATCTAGCTAAGAGACTTGCAGCAAACATGATATCTGGCCTTGTTGCTGTCAGATATAGTAGGCTTCCAACAATCTGTCTGGACACTTGTTCATCACCGCTCACTTCCATCCTCTTTTGACAACTTCTCATTCATAGCAAGAGGAGTTGCAACTGCCTTGCAATCCTTGAAACCAAACTTGTCCAATAATGTTCTTGCATATTTTTATGATGCAAGAAAATATAGGACTCAGTTTGTATTACCCCTAAACCCAAGAAATAATGGAGTAAACCAAGGTCACCATTTCATACTTCTTCATCATCTCGCTTTAAAATTCATCACCAATTCTTCTGAACTTCCAGTGTAGATAATGTCATCTACATATAGAGAAACTATTAGAATTCCACTTTCTGCAGTTTTCACATATAAAGTAGCCTCACTAGGACTTCTTTGAAATCCTGCAGTTGTGAAATATGAGTTGATTTCTTCATACCAAGCTCTTGGAGCTTGCTTAAGTCCATACAAAGCTTTCTTGAGTCTATACACCTTGTCCTCATTGTTTTCAACCACAAATCCTGGAGGTTGATCCACATATACTTCCTCATTTATCACCCCATTTAAGAACGCAGACTTTACATCCAATTGGAACAGTTTCCATCTTCTCATGCAGCTAAAGCAATTAGTGTTCTCATTGTATCAAGTCGAGCAACAGTGCAAATGTCTTATTGAAGTCTATACCAAGCTTTTGAGTGTAGCCTTTAGCTACAAGCCTTGCCTTGTTTTTCTGAACCGATCCATCTAAATTGAGCTTGACCTTATAGATCCATTTGACTCCAACTATAGGCTTGTCAGATGGTCTTTTCACCAATTCCCAAGTATCATTCTTCTCAATCATTTCAAGTTCAGTTTCCATTGCCTTTTGCCATGCTGCATCCTTGACAGCTTCTTCAAAAGTCTCAGGCTCAATGATGCAAACATTACATCTCTCATAAATTTCAGTTATGCTTTTGTACTTGATGGTGTGTGATCAAAATCCTGTGGACTAGTGTCAATTTCAGCATGAATTTCTTCATCATTCTCTTCTGCTTGAATCACATTTGATTCATTGATCTCCTTGTCTTTCTCAAAAGCTATATCTGTAATTGGAACAGAGATGCTATCCTCCTTTTGTGTATTCCAATTCTAGCTTGCCTCCTCTTTGAACACCACATCTCTAGAAATTATCACCTTTCATGATTCAATATTATACAATCATAACCCTTCTCACAGTTTCCATATCCCGAAACACACACCTTGTGCTAGCTAGATCAAATTTCTGCCTCTCTGCTGATTTGGAATCTGTGTATAGCACAAAGAACCAAACACCTTTAAATGCTTAATTCATGGCTTTCTTCCACTATAGGCCTCGAATGGAGTTTTCTTGTCTAAAGACTTAGTTGGACATCTGTTCAGGATATATACAGCTGTGTTGACAGCTTCAGCCCAAAATTCTAGAGGCATATTCTTCTCTATCAGCATGCACTTAGCCATCTCCACTATGGTCCTGTTCTTTCTTTCAGCCACACCGTTCTGCTGTGGTGAATAAGCAACTGTAAGCTGCCTCTCCATTCCCATTTCTTCACAGAATCTGCCAAACTCAGTAGAGGTATATTCTCCCCCTCTATCACTTCTCAATTTCTTCAATTTGTATCCACTTTGTAACTCAACAGTAGCCTTAAACTTTTTGATTACATTAAGCACCTCAGACTTGTGTCTCAAGAAATAGATCCAGCACATTCGAGTACAATCATCTATGAAGGAAAGAAAGTATCTGTTACCAGTTTTGGTAACAGTCTGCATTGGTCCACACACATCAGTGTGTATCAATTCCAGTGGAATTTTGGCTCTGCTAGTTGCCTCTTTTGGAAAAGGTTCTCTACATTGTTTCCCAAAAACACATCCCTCACACACTTCATTTGTACCCTTAATGTCTGGCAGACCAACCACTATCCCCTCATGTTGCAGCATTTTCAAGCTTTTGAAGTTTAAGTGTCCCAATCTCCTATGCCATATCAAAGTTGACTGACTTACACTTGCATGTAATGCCAAATGTAAATCAGTTTGAAGTTTCAATGGAAAGCTTCTATTTCCCTTCATTTGTACTCTAGCCACCAAATTAGAGAATGAGCAGTTATCATAAATTTCAGCCTTATTGTCTCCAAAAATCAGAAAATAACCATGTTCCATCATTTGCCCTACACTGAGTAAATTCTCTTTGAGACCAGAGACTAACATCACTTCCTTGATATATCTCTTTCCCATCTTGGTTTCAACCATCAAGCTTCCTTTCCCAATAACATCAACCAACTGTCAAGTCCCCATTGCCACTTTTGCCGTTATATTTCTATCCACATCAACCAAAACATCTTCTCTGCCAGTCATGTGGTTACTACAACCACTGTCTAAATACCATATATCTTCCATGGATCTCTTGTCAGTAGCATTGTTGGCATAGAACATAGTTGGTGTCGCTTCAACCTGAGTGACAAAATTTAGTTGTTGAACTGGTTTCTCTGGTTTCTTGCTATAACAATCCTTGGCAAAGTGACCAAACTTGTCACAATTGTAACATTTTGGTTTTCCCTTAAACCGACACTCACCAAAATGTAGTTTGCCACAATGTTTGCAGGGGTTTCTAGCTCCATCAGTTGGTTTATTATCCCACTTTTTGCCTTTTGCTTTCCAATTCTTTTGATCCTTAGAACCACTTTGACTTCCACTGTATTTTTCTGATTTGGGATTCACACTAAGACTAGCAAATGCCTTTTCAGTCTTATCTCCATAATGCCTATCTAGCCTTAATTCAAAACTCTTCAAAGAAGCTACCACTTCTTGTACCTCAATTACATCCAAATCCTTAGAATGCTCAATAACAGAACATATTGAATCATAAGTTGATGGCAAAGCGATTAGTAATTTTTGAACAATCCTTGGTCTAGCTAAATCCTCTCCATAGCTCCTCATTTGGTTCATCGAGATCAAAGCAGTTTGGTAAGATAAGCGTAAAGTGACTCATCATCTCTCATTCTCATATATTCAAATTCTCTACGTAGACCTTGCAATTTAACACTTCTAACCTGTTTATCGCCATGGAATTCCTTCATCAGGATATCCCAAGCTCCCTTAGAGGTTTCTTCATGAGAGATTCGAGGGTCTCATCGGATACTGCTCCTTGAATCAGACCCAGAGCTTTAGCATCCTTCATGAGTAGCTCAGTGAGAGTCATCTCCTTAGCTCCACTCGATTCTTCCTTTTCTTTCTTCTTTTCGTCAGATTCGCCAGCTCCCTTCGAATCTGAACACGCTATTCCCTTCTCAACCAATTCCCAAAGCCCATGAGATTTGAAAATGGTTTTCATTCTTATACTCCAGAACTCATAGTTACCACCGCCAAAGATCGGCGCTCTCAGCTCACCACCTCCAGATCTTGCCATGCTAGACACAGATCTGCAACAAATCACAGCTCACTTTCTTCACAGATTCAATCGCCCAGCTAAACAATCGAACCTGGCTCTGAGGCCATGTTAGAATTCATCAGACTATGATCTGATTAGGATTTGGATTGTTGGTAGATGGAGCTCAAGAAAACTAAAAAGAGTGAAAAAATAAAGAGAACTTGGAGAAGACGAAAAGAAATATGAGTCTGTAAATCTCATACTTGCATCATGTACAAGTTGAGCTGCACTATATTGATAAAACCGTTAGGAATGAGAAATTCCCTTTTTACATCATCCAAATCTAGCCATCCATTTCACTATCCTATGAGATAGCAACACCTGGCATAATTCATTACTTAAGCTAAGAAAGCATCCTAGATGCACATTGGACTGTGATCCAATGGTTCACACACTTAAAGCAAAACAACCAAATTAACTAATACTAATATTCAGCTAACACACTTATACTTTAACATGTATATAGGCTACTAAGATTTGAAGTTTGATGATAGGTTTGATAGATTTCTTGATAAATTTTACAAAATCACACCGCTTAACGTGATACGGTGGTAGTGAGTCTACCGATATTGTTGCTGCCATTAAGGTTTCCGGTCTGGAGATCCGGATCTTTTTTATGGCTGGCTCCAGGTAAAGCGAAAGTTCACTTTTTATTTTTCTTCTGGTCACTACTACAAAAATCGCAATAAACGACGGTAATTTACCGTCGTAAATTTAGTTTTTCAACCGCCGAGGAATCGACCAACATCTTTTACGCATAAAACCACGACGGTAAAATCCCGTCGTCTATTATTTATAAAGACGACGCTTTTACTCAAAATCGCCGTCTATTAATTTAAAGACGACGGTTTTTATGAAATACATGACGTCTATTATATGTAAAACGACGGTTTGTAAGAAGCGTAAATCTATTATGAAATAACGATGCGTCTATTATATGTAAAGACGACGGTTTTTATGAAAAACTGTCGTCTATTATATATAAACACGACAATTTTTATGAAAGAAATGTTGTCTATTATATGTAAAGAATACAGTTTTGTGATAGAATTGTCGTCTATTAATGTAAAGACGACGGTTTTTTTAAAAGAAGCGCTGCTTATTATATCCAAAGATGTAGTAATTTTACATTTTATCTTTTTTTCCTTGCTTCCAATGGTTCTGTACAACGATTTTAGCTAAAAACAACCATAATGCTTTGTGAACAATAAATTCAGCTCCAAATAATCCACACCATACAATAAATATACTCAAGAATAATTTGTTTCATAAAACTTGAAGATTCAATAATAATTACATACAAAATATTTACCAATCTTCATAAAACTTGAAGATTCAATAATAATTACATACAAAATATTTACCAATCTTCATTCCTATATATCCATACAAAATATCATATCCATAATATTAAACTATAATTCGATCCGAATTTCATCAATTTGTTCTTGTGTGTATGAGTTAGCGTTGCCTTCTTGCAACTGCAAAACCAAGATTAAAAAAAAAAAAAAAGCAAGTTTTAGTTAGAGATACATTTATAAACCTTTTGCAACTATAACAGGATTAAATAAAAAGAAACAAGAAACAAAAGCCAGAAGAGGGGAGCATAACTTATTTGGATTTCCTCTGACTTGAGAAACTGAAAACCGGAATGAAAGATTAGAATATGAGCAGCCGGAATGAAATGTACCTCTGACTTGGAGCAATCTGATGGAGACAGAAAACTTTAAGGTTAGAATATGAGTTGAAGAAAGATAGCGAAATGTTATATATATAGGGTTTAGGGCAAATTCGAAAAATTACAATTTGCGGTCAAATTTTTCAAAAGACCGCGTTTTTAAAGACGATGGAAAGTAAAATTAAAACGTCGTATAAATTATAATATACACGACGGTTTTTAAATAATAGGGACATTATAAATATATACTACGTCGATTAGTTACAAAACCGACGTCTTAAATAAAAATAACTACATAGAAATAGAAATTTGTGTTAAACAAGAAACTAAATATGCAATCTTTACGGGAACTCAGTTGTTGTTTTACACCAAACCGAAGTTCTTAGATTGGTTTGGTGTAAAAACACAATCGAAGTTCCAAAGAAAGACATCTTGCATGACCGAAACCATTCGTAGATGTGAGAATTGAGATATCTTGAACGTTCGAATAAAAACTCCAATTTAAAGGAAATATTTAGAATTGGAAAACTAAAAGTGACTTTATTACGACTTGGAAACCGAAAAGGGCCTTTATTTCGACTTGGAAACCTAAAAGCCGCCCGTTTCGATGTCCAATTTCGCAGATAAAGAGTGCCGTTTCAGTTCGAAAGTTTCAATTTGAAACCTACAACGACGGTATTTATGATTTCCGTCGTCATTGTAATCGACGTTTATTTGACTTTTGTTGTCGCGCTTGTTTTAAACAACAACGACGGTATAATTAATATAAACGACGTGAAAATGATTTACAACGGCGATATAATTAATAGAACTGTCAGATTATCTAAACAACCACGACGTTATATTATATTATGACGACGTGGTAACGATTTACCACCACCTTTTATTTATAAGCAATGTCGTAGTATAATGTATAATACGGCGTAAAATAATAAAGGACAGGCGTGGTTAATTAACTTTACATGACGGTAATTATCAAATTACGGTCGTATTAAATAAGTACTTTATACGTCTGTTAATAATACAATTACCGTCGTATTTATTGGATGTTCAAAACGGCGGTATTATATGTAAAACGTCGTCTATAATTACTACTTGGTATATTTACACATACTGTCGTTGTTTATTTGTTATCTTTTTTAATGGCATGTTTCATAAGACGACGCTTTTAAAGTTTTATACGTCGTGTTTTCAAAATAACCAAAATGAATTTCCAATTTTTAGCTGTTTTGAGATATACGTAACGTTTGGAAAAATAAAGTGACTTTATTACGACTTGGAAACCGAAAGGGGTCTTTATTTCGACTTGGAAACCTAAAAGCCGCCGTTTAGGTCCCCAATTTCGCAGATAAAACGTGATGTTTCAGTTCGAAAGTTTGAAGTTGAAACCTACAACGACGGTATTTATGCTTTCCGTCGTCGTTGTAATCGACGTTTATTTGACTTTTGTTGTCGCGCTTGTTTTAAACAACAACGATGGTATAATTAATATAAACGACGTGAAAATGATTTACAACAATGATATAATTAATAGCACTGTCAGATTATCTAAACAACCACGACCTTATATTATATTATGACGACGTGGTAATGATTTACCACCACCTTTTATTTATAAGTACTGTCGTAGTATAATGTATAATACGGCGTAAAATAATAAAGGACATACGTGGTTAATTAACTTTACATGACAGTAATTATCAAATTACGGTCGTATTAAATAGTACTTTATACGTCTGTTAATAATACAATTACCGTCGTGTTTATTGGATGTTCAAAACGGCGGTATTATATGTAAAACGTCGTCTATAATTACTACGTCGGTATATTTACACATACTGTCGTTGTTTATTTGTTATCTTTTTCTGATCGGAATGGCATGTTTCATAAGACGACGCTTTTAAAGTTTTATGTGTCGTGTTTTAAAAATACCCAAATGAATTTCCAATTTTTAGGTGTTTTAGTTTCTGATCCACGTCGGTTTTTATATTACCGTCGTCGTTTAAAATTTAACGACGGTATTTATTTTGTCCGTCGTCGTTTTACCGACGTCTATTTCGATTTTTGTAGTAGTGGGTGGAAATTTGTAAGGAATGAGGAATAAGGATAATTCAAATTTCTTATCCTTTAAAGAATTATTAGCTGAATTCAAATTTGTTAATAAACGCAGGATAACTCAGGAATAGATAACTCTTCATAAGTTGGTGATTATCAAATACACTGAAAGTTCACTTTTTATTTTTCTTCTGGTGGAAATTTGTAAGGAATAAGGATAATACAAATTTCTTATCCTTTAAAGAATTATTAGCTTAATTCAAAATCAAATTTGTTAATAAACGCACGATAACTCAGGGAATAGATAACTCTTGATAAGTTTGTGACTATCAAATAGTTCTTTTCTTATCTTTTAAGAGATAATAAGCCTCAATCATTCATAACTTTGTATAATTGCTGTGCAGAAAATTCAGTACTCACCCTTCTATCTAAGAAAGAATCGATGACAGAAAATTATGGATGCCGCTCTATTATAAAAATATGACACATTCAGCATTGCCATTCAGCAGAACATTCAAAGCAGAAGAAAAATACACAAGTCAAAATAGCAGAGGCCAAAATTTTAGTTACAATACTAAACTTACAATGGTTTGAATTCATAATACGAAATGATCCATGCTTACAAACCAAACCCAGTTTGTAAAATTCAGGATAAATTTGGAATCTTTCTTCTTTTTTTGTCTCATTTCCTCTCTCTCTCTGTTGTGTATTCTAATTAAGAAGCTGTTTTGTTTTATAATGTTGAAAATTTGGTTCTTGAATCTTTTCCTGTTTTACTGTTTATTAATGAGATTGTTTCTGCATGCTAAGATATTTGATTGAAAGTGAACCTTCGAACTTGGTAGTATAAGAGTTCTTTCTTCTTTTCTTAGTGGGAAGCTGGAAATGTTAGCTGCCTGTAATAGATATTTATTTTCTTGAATTTAATTTCATTCACTTGGAAATTAAGAAATGCAGGGGATTGTTGTTTGATAGTTGATAAGCAGGTTAAAGCCAATTTGTTTTAACAATACTTTTCTCATTAGACCTTTCTAAGAGAATTTCCACATTTATGTGTGTCTATAATTTTGCAGACGGCTTTCAACACCCAAAAGGACTTCGGTAAAGAATTTCGGCAGGCTGCATGGGCCGCTGAACAGCGAACAGTTCAGCGATGGTTCAGGAGGCTGCATGTACACCCCATTATCCTATTTTCCCACCCACCTTATCTTTTCACCAATTCTCTAAATTTGAAAGAACACAAACTTATCTTTCCACCCACCATTATTCCTAAAATACCCTTTAATTATTAACTCAAGTAAATTCCCTTTTGCTAATCATTAGTAATTTTATTTTTAAAAACATTAATTGTATTTTCATATTTGCCATTACAATTAAAAATTCCTCAATTAGCCCATCCCCACCCTAAGGCTCTCCCTCCCCATTTATCACCCCCTCCCCGACCCAAACTTCTTCCTTAAAAATATAATCCCTCAAAACCCAAAGAGAACCCATTGTATTTTGATTCCCATGATCGTGAATGGTTCCCTTGCTTTTCTCTCTTTCTCTGATATTTAAAATAAACTATTAATTTTATCTTATTTCCAATTATTTCTCTCAATCAAGAATTCATTTTTGTCTTTTGAGTTCTGACGCCTAGATATGGTTGAAGGTTCTATTGTTCTTGGAAGAAGGAAGTATATTAGGTCTGATTTGAAAACAAAAGAATGGAAAACATTTTGTTATCTGGGTTGGGTGTTTGTCTAATGCTTAACTGGGTTGGGTAATGTTTTTTTATATGCTTAGCTGTTGGGGAAGACAATGCTAATTCCGTTAGGCACTCTTGCTTCTAGAACAAAGAGAACCCAGAAGTTGAAATATTTATTTGCTTGACACGATTAGAAAAAAAAAAACAGTGTGCAGTTAATCCTTTCTCCCATAGTTCTGTAAGTTCTATTCAGATGGCGTGTTTTGAATCTATGTTCAGGCCAAACATATACTAAAGAATGATATTTTGGCGCCATAACCAAATTTATCAATTTGACTTTCTAGCTTTGTATAATTGATGTGCAGCCTGCACAGTGCAGGAGTTATTCTTCTCTTACATCGTTGCTGTAGATAGATCGGCTCCAACTGTGGGTCTTCAACTTCTTGAGGTTTATCAGTCTTGAAATTTAGTTATATTAAAAAGAAAAAAATTAGTGTTGTTTGTTTCCTAACAATAATGCGATTAAAGAATTTGTTTGACTACAATATTTCAATTGATCATTTGTTCTTCTTTTCTGGGAAACGAAAGGAAAATATGGAAACAAAAATAATAAAAGAAAAAAAAAGAGGATAAATTTTCTTAACACGGTAAATTTTGTATATTTCCAATTCTGAGGTTTAACCACCAATATAACACATAGGTTCAAATAAGTTTCCACGTCACAGCAAATGCAATGCCACTACACCAGCTCAACCTCGCGTAGGAGGAATTTTAGAATGACAATGAAATCAAAATTTAAGATATTCTTATCATTTGATCTTAATTAGGTGATTTTTTTATTATAAAAATTAAATGTTCACATGTTCGACATTCATTGAGTAATTGGAATACAAGAATCGACTTGGAGAAACTAAACAACTTTGTTATTTTGTATGTTTTACCATTCTCTGCCTTTTCTTTATCTTAGCCTCGCACGCGCTCTTGCACATGCGGGAGGCTTTTTTCCTTCACGACGCTACGCGCGACTTACAATTTTTCTGTTTTTAGTTTGAAATTGTATTTCTGTAGATGGGCATTTTTATCACCCTTATTTTTCTAGACGTGCGTCCAAAGCTGTTTCTTTTTTTCTTTTATCGCGCATAAAGCTGTTTGACGTACGTCTAGAAAAATAAGGGTGATAAAAATGCCCATCTACAGAAATACAATTTCAAACTTAAAAACAGAAAAATTGTAAGTAGCGCATAGCGTGCGTGAAGGAAAAAAGCCTCCTACACGCGCAAGAGCCCGTGCAGGAGGCTAGTATATATAAAGCAAAGGCAGAGAATGGTGAAACATTCAAAATACTAGAAAATGCCATTGGTTAATCCAAATATTAAGAATTAAAATTATTAATTAAATAGGGATAATATGGTAAATTCATACTTTTTTATATTTAAAAAAGTATAAAATAAAACAAAATCAAATAATAAATCCTATTTTTATGGAAAATAAGTACCCATTTTTCTTTTCTTAATTCTAAAAACTTAAAAAAGAAAACCAATTGGCACACACATGAGCATGTGGCAAGGGGCTAGTATATTTATAAAATGATATAAAATAAGAGTAAATAATGGGATTACCTTGAAAATTTTGCTATGGTTCTCATGAAAGTGTGCACATGAGAAAATCAAAAGAGTGGATGTGGACTCCCCGTTGGAAAATGTATGGGCTTGCTTCTCACAAAGGCTTATGTTCTGGACTAATAGACTTTACATGGAAAGTTGGAAATGGGCCTCTTGCTTTTTTGTATTAGAAGTTCCCATAAAGACTTGTCCCCTAACATTCAAGACATGAAAAGGTCATGATCATGAAGAAAATTTTGATGCTTTGGGGATTCTGATAAGCCACAGGCCACAGCAGTTACAGCAGCAGCTGAAGATAAATTCCTCTTCACTCTGATTTATCTGTGTTTAATTATCTTGTACAATTATCTAATATGATCTTTCTATAGAATGGAGATTTTTACCCATAAAAGAAGGGACCTATCTCTGCCTTTAGTAAATTGCGTACAAGGCCTTATCTTCTCGTTTTCTTTTTCTTTTTGTTTTTTCAACTTTTCTATGTCTATTGATTTTCTTTGTTTGTAGGTTTGCTAAAGCTCCAGAAGCTGCTGGAATGGATTGGTCTGCATTCACGGTGTATTTGGATGAGGGATTTTGAAATTATGGGATTTTGAAGTGGAGGGGATTTCAAAATGATGGGATTCCAAATGATTGGATTTATAAAATCACTTGTTTGGCTAAATATTTTGTTGGTGGGATTTGATTGGGTAATTTTTTTTGTAAACATAAGAAAAAAAAAATTTCTTGACTTTTTTTTTGTTCCATTTTTTTCAGCTGTTATTTATTTTCTCATATCTCGGCTATATTTTCCAATCGGAACTAGAGACCAAAACTAATGAAACAGTTAGGAGATGACATAATCGACAACTCTTCAGGAAATTCTCTCAAGAAATGCTCACATCATGTTACAGTTCCAGCTTCATTCACATTCAAGCCAAAATGGATAACTAAAGAGCAAACTTGAATTTAACCAACAAAATTTCTGCTACTAGATCATAATTTTTGATAACTATTATAAATTTTAACAAATTGATCTACTAACAAAAGCTACAAAAGCCCAGAAGCTGGAAATATGATATGAGTATGAAAAGAAGACTACTAACTTCAGAAATTCTTCACTTCAATTCAATCTCCACATCTTCATTGGCAGCTCTAATTCCTCAAAATGGCAAGCTCTTTGAAATTGAACTTGAGGTGAGTGACTTGAAATGATCCAATGGGACGAAATCTTGCGGCAAATTTGCCCTCCTCATGATCCTCCGCATGTTGTTTTGCAAACTCTGTTGCACTAATTGCTTCATGGCTTTCTTCTCCTCACTCATCATGTCCTCCTCCTCTTCCAAACACTCCTTGGAACCCATGTTCGGGTTTGTAGAAGACGATGAAGAGCTGCAAATGGGAGCAGCAACCGCTGCACCCATGCCCACCAAAGCTTTGTGAAACCTGCTTTCCTTTATCCACTCTCAAACACTCCAAGATCCTCAAGGCTCTCTTCTGTGCCAATGTGCTACCCAAAAGGGTTAATTCAAGCAATGGCGATACCATTCCCGCCTCGATCATGGCTTGCCTATCCTCAGATGCCGTGTGTGCCATCACCATCAAAATGTAGGATGCCTTCTCTTGACACCCTGTCGGATCGTTCCAATTCAATGCATCAACCAATATTGGGAATGCATCCCGGACACTGCTAATTGATTTCCGACCTTCGGGGACAGATACCATGTTGCTTAGAATTGCAAGGATTCTTTCACTCACTTCCATTACTCCAAGTGAATTCAGGAAAAATAGGATCAAATCAGTTTCCAATACGAACGAAATATTGGATTGGAAGATAGAAAGGTTGTACAGAGCTCTCAAGGCATCTTGCTTAGCTTGGGAGCTACTTGTGTTGTCCAAATTCTTGAGGGTTTTAATCAAGAAGGGTATAGCCCATGGAGCTCCAATGATGGGTTTAGTCGAATCCAATGCGCTTAAGCCAAGGAAATTTGCAATTATAGCTTCTGAGACTGATGGATCTGGAGGATTTGGGGATTCAATGAGTTGAAGCATTTTGTGAATAGCCCCTGCTTGGAGAATAGCAGTCTTGTTTCTGCAGAAGGGGTGTTACAAAAAGGATCGATAAATTTTTTTTAATTCAGAAAAAATGACAGAAAGCAGAAACACGAATTAAAACCAAAACCAATTGCCCAATTAATCAAAGCTAAGAAACTGATAAAACAAAAATGCATGCAAGAAGAACAATCACATAGAGAAATTAAAACGAGAAAATGACACAAAAACAAAATTAGATCAGGGAAGGCTCAAAATCAGAAGAACGTGTTAACTCACACATCGTTGTCGATCCTGAGATTGAGCAGAGTGTAGAGCGATCCGATCTGAGCAACGACGTCGTCGAAGTCGAGCAAGGCGACGAGTGGAGCATCGCAAGCGGCTTCCACATCTTCCTTGGCGAGCAATCTCACTCTGCTCGCTGCCTCTTTCCTCTTCGCCGAGTCGTCTTCAACCTGCAGTTCCTCGGCGTTGGTCGTCGGCGTTCGGGCGTTGGTTGTCAGCGTTCGTGCGTTGGTCGTCGGCATTGGTCGGACTTGGTCGTCAGCGTTCGTTGGGCGTTTGCTGCTGGTCATGGTTCGCGTCTTCGGGAATCATAATGGGATTTGGGCTTTCCAAATCCGAAGATATTCTAAAGTTCCTCTATTGGGTTTGCCAAACAAGTCATTTGCCTCATGAGATTTATAAAATCCAAGAAAGCCTAAATTCCTCTTCTAAATCCTTCATCCAAACACACCCTAAGTTTCTTTTTTGTACTTCTAGTTTATGTGAGTGTTCCACTTCAGAAGATCGACCTGGACTGCGCTAATTGGCTTGGATGTAATAGTGTGCTCATGATTTTTCTACTCTTCCTGCTCTTAGATACCGGTGACTTTTGTCTTCACTAAGTGTGACAAAATGAAGGTGGGCAAAGGAGCAGGGATGAACTTTTGCTTCACATGTCACAGCTTCAAAACTACTTGGGTCAATAGTCTGCATAATCATAAGACTGGCTGATTCCTCAACCTCAAAAGGGGACACAAAGAACAAGGACTTCAACTAAACTAACACCTCAAAAACAGCAGGCCAAAAGAAAACCACGATGGTGAAAACCAAGCGACTGACAAGAGAAATAAGGGTATACTGATTATTTGCCCACTGAACTTGTACCTCACTTTTAATTAATCTCCTATCCTGTTTTTTTTAGAAATTTAAGGATATGAACTATTTTTTTTCACCAATTTCCCCCCTCCGTCTAAATTTTCAACATTTCATCCAATTTTCAGTTAAATAAATTTTTTTTTTTTAAATTTGGAAAAAATTGAAGAACCCACCCTAGATGTAAGACCCGTGAGCTTGGAGAAGTAAGAACGATGAGCAATCCCACATCGCTCAGAGAGGGAAATGTGAAGTGCTTATATGTGTGGGCACTTCTCTTCCTAACACGAGGCCTTTTAGGAGCTCACTGGCTTCGGATTCCTTGGAACTCCGAAGTTAAGCGAGTTGGGGCTAGAGCAATCCCAGGATGGGTGACCCACTGAGAAGTTGCTCGTGAGTTCCCAGAAACAAAACCGTGAGGGCAGGGCCCAAAGCGGACAATATCGTGCTAGGAGAGTTAGGTCGTGACATAATGGTATCAGAGCTGGACCCCGACTAGAAGTGTGCCAGTGAGGACACTGGGCCCCAAGGGTGGTGGATTGTAAGACACGTGAGCTTGGAGAAGCAAGAAAGGTGAGCAATCCCACATCGCTCGGGAGGGAAAGGTGAAGTGCTTATATGTGTAGGCACTTCTCTTCCTAGCACGAGGCCTTTTGGGAGCTCACCGGCTTTGGATTCCTTGGAACTCCGAAGTTAAGCGAGTTGGGGCTAAGAGCAATCGTAGGATGGGTGACCCACTAGGAAGTTGCTCGTGAGTTCCCGTAAACAAAGCTGTGAGGGCGGGGCCCAAAGCGGACAATATCGTGCTAGGAGAGTCAGTCGTGACACTAGAACCCAGTCCTTCTTCCCCTTCCATCTCCTCCCTTCCTCCTCTCATTCCCCCATGACCACCATCCTCCACTCCCGGACCAATCCCCCACCCCAATGCACCCTTCCCCCACCTCCCCTTCGTATTTTTCATCCCTCGAACCTAGCCCACCCCCTCTCCTCCAGGGTTTTCTCCTCCCATTCCCCCATGACCACCACCCTCCACTCCCAAACCAACCCACCCCACAGACCCCTCCCTTCTGTTTTTTTACCTCCCAACGTGCACTTGCAGAGAGAGAGAGAGTATTATTTGAATTTTTTGATTTTTTTGATTTTTTTATTTTTTAATGTATAAAATGACCATTTTGCCCTCATTTTTAACGGCAAATTCGATGAAATGTTAACTATTTAGACGACAGGGAGGAAATTAGCGAAAAAAAATAGTTCATATCCTTAATTTTCTAAAAAAAATATTGGGCTAATTGAAAGTTAGATACAAGTTCATGGGGCAAATCACCATTATACCCGAGAAATAAAGAGAACAAAGCCTGAACTAAAGCACAATAAAAGACAAAACTTAAAAGAACAATAAATAAAAAACTAACTGAGAGCAGAGGATAGGCAAACCTGAACTAAAACAGACACCAAAACCTAAACCACGAATAAGTCAGAATCTTCCTAACCAAGAAAAATCAGAAGACAGAAAAGCAAGCAGATCAAATAAGAGAAAGGAACATAGTAAAACCTCGAAAAGCATAGAAAACAAGACAAAATAGAAACTAAAACTACAAAACCAGGAAAAACGCAGACTGCATCAAGTGAGGACAAACAAAACAAAGAACAACACAAGAATCAACTAAACGAAAATATTGTTTGGCTAATGGTTAAGTTGACCTGGAATTATTGTTAGTTTGTTAAAACAGACTCATGTGTTTAGTTTTAAGTCTATTAGATTAGTTAGACTGTTTTGCTATAAGTGTAACTTTACTGTATAAAACGAATTATTCAGAAATAAGAATCATAGAAAATTCAAATTTGGTTTCTCTATTTTCTCTCAAAAACCTCATCAATGGCAATCTCTCCTTTGAAAATTGACGGACTTCTCGACATGGTGACTTTACGGCCGGAGGATAACTTCTTGAAATGGCGATATCAGATTGAATCTGTTCTCGAAGGTCATGATCTCTTCGATTACTTTGATGGCTCTGTCGTTCCTCCTCCTAAATTTGCGATCTTGGATGAAGAAGGAGTTACGGCTGAAATTACTGTAGCTTATAAGGATTGGCTCAAAATCTATAAGGCGTTACTCAGTTTTTTGATCGCTACACTCTCCGACGATGCTATTGAATATGTCACCGGCAGTAAAACGTCTTGTGATGCTTGGCTGAGCCTCACAGATCTCTACGCCACAGTTTCTAGGGCTCGGGTCAATCATCTCAAGACTGAGTTCCAAACAATTCAGAAAGGTGGAGATTCTATCGAGCAATTACTTCTTCGTCTGCAATTACTTCTTCGTCTGAAACACATCAAGGATCAGTTGGCACTTACGGGTGTTTTGATCTCCGATGATGACCTCATGCACGCCGCTCTGAATGGATTATCGACGGAATATGCTATGATCAAGACTGTGCTTCTTGCTCTCGAGACCTCGATTTCTTTCAAGGAGTTTCGAACTCATCTTCTCGCTGCAGAACAAGCTGCTGAGACTCGAATGTCATCTCTTCAAACTCCAATGGTTGCTATGATTGGTCATGGTTCTTCTGCTCCTCGCACCTCTCATGATGGTCTCCTTCCTACTCCTTTTGTTTCGCTTAACACACCTACTGGTTTTCATGTTCACTCTCGACCTTATGGCTCTTTCGGAAAAGGCAATTTCTCCGGCAATCGATCTTTTACTCATGGAGGGTTTTCTGGTAATCGGCCATTTTCTAATGGGTTTTCTGGTCTTCAATCTTCCTCTGGTGTTGTTCCTGAGTGCCAAATTTGCCAAAAACGTGGCCACACCGTCATCAACTATTATCATAGGAATTCATCTCCTCGAATTCTGCTTCTCCTTTTGTGATTGAGTGCGGTTGTGGGAAACGTGGCCATGGAGCTTTGGATTGCTTCCATAGGTCCAACTATGTGTATCAAGGCTCATCTCCCCTGCTTCATTGATCGCCATGACAGCCAAGGTTCTTTTTCAAATGATTCTCGTATGGATTGCGGATAGTGGAGCTAGTCATCACATGGTGTCTAATCTCAATCCTTTGGATTCTGCTTCTCCATGCAACACAATAGATCGCGTTACGGTTGGAAATGGAGAAGGTTTGCCTATTGCCCATGTTGGCTCTGCCCATGTTTCGTGTGCATCTTCTAATCTACATCTGAAAAATGTCTTTCATGTTCCTAAGCTCACCGCTAATCTTCTCTCTGTCCATCAACTTTGTCAAGATAACAATTGCTCCATTATCTTTAATCAATTTGGGTTTTCTATACAGGACAAGGACAACTGCTCGATTCTACTCCAAGGTCGGAGCAATAAAGGATTGTATCCAATTCCTAGTGTGATACCTCCAAGCATCCAGTCTAAGGGAGTTGCTTATCTTGGTCAACAAATAAAGTCTTTTGTGTGGCATAGTAGGTTAGGTCATCCTACTAATGAAATTGTTCACGCTATGCTTAAGTCTGCCCAATTACCTTTTGTAGTCGATTCTACACAGCATTTATGCCCTTACTGCTTAAGTGGCAAGATGCATTCTTTGTCTTTTCCATCTGCTCATATCAAAGCTTTTAGACCTTTCCAATGTGTTCATAGTGATGTATGGGGCCCTGCTCCTTGTAAATCTCTTGATGGATATCGTTATGTAGTGAATTTCATTGATGAATACACTGGTTTCACTTGGATGTTTCCTATGTTCAATAAGTCTAAGGTTTTTACAATGTTTACTCGACTTCTTGCTTTTGTGAAGACTCAATTTTCTGGTTCGATTCAATGTTTTCAAAGTGATGGGGGTGGTGAATATATAAGCAAGCAATTCAAGGAATTTCTTTTATCTCAAGGCATTGTACCTCAAGTCTCTTGTCCACATACACCTCAGCAAAATGGTTTAGCTGAGAGAAAGAATAAACATCTCCTTGAAACTTCTCTTACCTTAATGACAACAGCTTCTCTTCCTCAGTGTTTTTGGTTTCACTCAATGGCACATGCAATGTATCTTATTAATAGGATGCCTAGTCGAGTTTTAGATAATCAATCACCATATTTTCGATTGTTTCATAAGCTCCCAGATATTACATATCTCAGAATCTTTTGCACGGCTGTCTATCCATGTCTTAGATCTCATATTTTACATAAGTTGCAACCTCGCTCTACCTTGTGTGTATTCCTCGGCTATATGATGGGATATAAAGGAATTCTTTGTTATAACTTGGAGACTAGAAAGGTTCTTACTTCTCGAAATGTTGTGCATGATGAGAGTTGTCATCCATTTAAGGGTCCAAGTTTCCAAGCCTGTTTTGGTCTCACAAAATTCGTCTTCAGTTCCTGTTGGTCTTTCTCAGGATTTTATTACATGAGCTACTGTTTCTAGTTCTTCTTCCCCACCACTTTTGGACAATTCAGTGCATCATTCCACAGAGGTATCTTCTTCTTTTCAGCATGAGTTATTACCAGTGTTGTCAGAGCCTCAATTAGACGTGGTGTTACCTCCTGTTACTAGTTCTTCTAGTTCTTTCTTCTTCAAATGTGGATTTATTGTCTTCTTCCTTCGCTACATCAGGCCCTAATTCTTTGCCCTCAGCCAATTCTCATCCCATGACAACTCGATCTAAGAGTGGCATCTGAAAATAGAAAGTTTATTCTTATTATCAGTGTTATAGTACTAGCTTGCTTGATGCCTTGGAAGAGCCAACAAGTTTCAGAGTTGCTTCTTTTTCTTCTGAATAGAAAAAAGCTATGCAGGAAGAGATTGATGCTCTTCATATGCAAGGTACATGGATATTGGTTCCTCCTCCTTTGCATAAGAATGTAGTAGGCAGTAAGTGGGTTTATAAAATTAAAAGAAATTCTGATGGTACTATATCCAGATATAAAGCAAGGTTGGTGGCCTAGGGTTTTAGTTAAGAACTTGGTTTTGATTATTCAGAGACTTTCAGCCCCGTGGTAAGGCATACTACTCTTCAAGAATGTGTTTTTACATGGTGACTTGGATGAGGAAGTGTTTATGAGGCAACCACAGGGTTTTGAAGATCCACAGAAGCCTTAGTTTGTGTGTAAATTGAAAAATCCTTGTATGGATTAAAGCAAGCACCTAGGGCATGGAATGCTAAGTTCACGGGTTATCTTCCAGCTATTGGTTTCAGAGTGTCTCATTCTGATCCGAGTTTGTTCATTAAGCATACAGGTTCAGATATCATTGTTTTATTGCTCTACGTAGATGACATTATTTTGACTGGCTCAAATACATCTCTTGTTCAAGAAACTATTGAGAATTTAGCTTCAGTATTTGAACTCAAAGATATGGGATTACTTACTTACTTTCTAGGGCTGCAAATCTCTTATGCATCCACAGGAACTATCTTTGTTAATCAGCATAAGTATGCTAAGGAATTGTTAGCTAAAGCATGCATGAGTAGTTGCAAGGCATGCTCAACACCTTGCAAACCTCATTCTCAAATTTTGACAACAAATGGTGAACCATTGAAGGATCCAGCTTTGTTTCGTAGCTTGGTAGGCGCTTTACAATATTTGACATTCACAAGGCCTGATATTGTCTATGTAGTGAACACTGTGTGCCAATACATGACAAATCCTACAGACTCTCATTTCTATCTTGTGAAAAGAATTTTACGATATATTCAAGGCACACTTCAATATGGCATTACATTTTGTTCTGGTCCAATGCAACTAACAGCTTATAGCGTTGCCGATTGGGCTGGAGATCCTTCTACTCGAAGATCAACTACAAGTTTCATAGTGTTTCTTGGTCATAATCCAGTCTCATGGCAATCAAAGAAGCAGGGAACAGTTGCTAGGAGTTCTACAGAAGCAGAGTATCGCGCTTTAGCTAATACTGCTGTGGACATTAGCTGGATTCGACAGGTGTTAGCTGATTTACATGAGCTCTTGCCAGAGCCTCCTTTAACGCATTGTGACAATCTCTCTACCTTGGCTTTAAGTTCAAATCCTGTTTATCATTCAAGGATCAAGCACCTGGACACTGATTTTCATTTTGTAAGGGAGTGTGTTCAGCGAAAAGATCTTAATGTGCAGTACGTACCTACTGATGAACAAGTTGCAAATGTTTTCACCAAAGGATTACATGGTCCTCTCTTTGCAAGACATTGTAGCAATCTCAGACTAGCTAACCCAGCTGAGATTGAGGGAGGGTGTTTGGCTAAGGTTAAGTTGACCCGGCATTATTGTTAGTTCGTTAAAACAGACTCACGTGTTTAGTTTTAAGTCTGTTAGATTAGTTAGACTGTTTTGCTAGTAAGTGTAACTTTATTGTGTAAAACGAATTATTCAGAAATAAGAATCATAGAAAATTCAGATTTGGTTTCTCTATTTTCTCTCAAAAACCTCATGAAACTTCTCGTCTATTCTATACCTTCAACCTCTGTTAACAAACACTACTGTTAACTAAACCAACCAATGCATCAAAAGGGAAGGAAGCAAAGGAAACAACGAAGTATATACATATTAAGGGTCAAGCAACAACAACTAGAAACAAAAAGAACCTGTGAATCTAATGTAGGTTGGGGAACAGGTGATTTGAAAACTAGTCCAACCTGCAGCAGGTTTTGAAAAACAGAAGAGTCAATCATCAAAGACATTAGAGAGTAACACGTTGGACAGCCACGGAGGCCCCCTCTTACACAGCAGGAAAAAGCCTTAGATATGTTTGCGCTTCTGCTATCAGTGTACCATCGGAATCCATACATTAATTCCTCTGAAGCATTCAAACATCTAATCCATACACTATAACCAACCTCAAAAAGCGTATATATTCCAATTGAATTTTCCCTTTCCATGTCTCTTTCTATTGTTTGGTTATTTTGCGTACCCAAAAATTGTTCCAATTACCCAAAAATTAACAATAATAAGAGAAACTAAAATAAACAGTAGATCTCCTTTCAATGAAACTCAACCCCTGAAGGGAGCAAAGGATTAACTAGTAGATATATTCTACATATGGTACAAAATGGAGCCCTGCCTGCCACTATTTTACATCCACAAGCTTACAAACATATATATGTAAGGCGTATAATGATCTGCAGGCTCTGGCTTATATGTTACAAGCAATCTCAGCTCTCATATATTACACAATAACTCCAAGTTAAGCTTAGGTTACGTGGAGATAATCAAGTTGCTTCAAGGATTTTGAAGCCTGATTCTTGATTAATTTCACTTCTCTGTACCCTTCAGTACTTCCATTTTCTTATTATCAGCAGTGCCATCTTTGCTGATAACAATTCCCATCAATTAAAATGTCTGATGAGCCTCCTCTAGCATTTGAACCACAATTCTCATGGAGGGTCTTAGCTCAGGAAGCCTAGCTGTGCATAGAATCGCAATTCGCAACACCTTGATAGCCTCTTCCTTGTAGGCCTCTAGAAGATATGAGTCCACCATACTTAATATGCTCCCTCTACTCTTGAGCATGCTGCACACCCAGCTCACTATGTCCTTGTTCTCCCCAAACTCTGGCTCCATCGGCCTTTTCCCAGTCACTAGCTCCATTAACACCACTCCGAAGCTATACACATCACTCTTCTCATTCACTTTGTAGGTGTATCCATATTCTGCATAATTAACAATTACAATAGCACAATAAAAAAATAACTCAAAACTACAGAATGAAAATAAAGTGAAAGAATTTCATTAATTACCAGGAGCAATGTAGCCATGTGTTCCAGCAACCACATGGGTAGAGTCCTTGCCTGCACTAGCCTGAACAATCTTGGCAAGCCCAAAATCAGAAATCCTAGGCTTCAAAAACTCATCTAATAAAATGTTACTGGACTTGACATCTCTGTGCATCACCAGCCTCTCCAAGCCATGATGCAGATACTCCAAACCTTTGGCTGCTCCCACTGCTATCTTATACCTTGTCTCCCAATCAAGCTTCATATTCTGGCACATATGAAGCCGATCCCACAAGCTTCCATTTGGCATGTACTCATACACCAACAAGCTTGAGTCCTCACTTGTAATGCTGCAATACAGCTTCACCACATTCACATGCCTAATTGAGCTCAAGGTCTCCACCTCAGCATCAAATTCTTTTGACTTTCCACCACGTTTAGCGAGCATTGGAGTTGTGCTCTTGAACTTTTTCTTGCCATTTGGATTGGTGTTCCATATGTGTTTTACAGCGAGTTCCATACCATTAGCAAGTAAAACTCTGTAAACATTTCCGGAACCCCCTTTTCCAATAAGATTCTCTTGCGTAATGGAATCAAGAATCTCATACTCAGTGAAGCTCAACACATGGAATGACTTTAGGTCCCAAGATTCTTCCTTTAATGAACGGTCGTCATCCTTTTTGCTCTTCTTTAAGAACAAGAAGCATGTGAGGGACACAAGCAAGATTACTGAGCCTACTGAGAAGCAAATTATCAATGTGCGGACATCCTTGGACATGCCCGAACTAGGTGAACACTGCGGGAAGGAGTTGATGTTCATGCTGCAGAGATCGGGGTTACCAGAAAAGTTACTGTTGTAGGCTGCAATCGATAGACTTTCTGGTATGACACCGGTGAGTCTGTTTTGTGATAGATCAAGAATGCTCAACCTTAAAGATGTCAAGCTTTCTGGGATTTGACCAGAAAGTTGGTTTTGTGATAAATTCAGAGAGTTCAAGGTTGGGAGAGAGCCTAAAGATGATGGGATGTCGCCAGAAAGCAAGTTGTTGGCTATGTTCAAGTCACTCAGGGAAATACAGCTTCCTAAAGACTTTGGTATTGAAGCTGAGAACATGTTGCTCTGCAAGTACAGAGTACCCAGATTCTTCATATCTCCAATAGTCCCCGGAATTTTACCCGAAAATCGATTGTTATTCAAAACAATGTACACCAAAGATGTTGCTTTGGAAATCTCATCTGGCAATTCTCCAGATAATCGATTGTAACTCAAGTACAACTGTCCAAGCATCTTAGCGTTTTTTATATCAGAAGTAATCGTACCTTCAAACTGATTCGAAGTAAGGTCAATGATTTCCACATTCGGCAAGCCCCAAATCCCAGCAGGAACAACACCAGAGAGCGAGTTGTTGTTGAGTATGAACCATTCCAACGTCGAACACTTAGCGTAATTTTGAGGAATTTCGCCTGTGAACTTGTTCTGCGTTACATAAAGGTCCGTCATCGTCCCCATCTTGCACATATCAGGTGGAATAGTTCCGGACAAGAAATTCTCATCCACAGCAATGAAGTCAACTTTAGACCAGGAGCCTAGTTTTTTAGGCAAACTACCTGTCAGCTTGTTTATGTACAAAGACAGGTCCACAAGCTTCTTGAACTCGCCAAACTCAGCTGGCACTTCTCCAGATAAATTGTTATTATGCAGTTGCAAAGAAACTATGTTCTTCAAGAATCCCAGCTCTGACAAATCGCCTTGAAGTAAGTTGACCGAGGCATCAAAATTCTCGAGGTTTGTGAGGTTTCTTAGCCCGAAAGGAAGCGTTCCGGTGAATAGGTTGTGGTATAGCTCGAGCTGCCAGAGCTTGGTGAGCTTGCCAATCTCGGACGGAATTTCTCCCACCATGATGTTATCAGATAACTCCAAGTTGATAAGCTCTGTGAGGTTTCCGATACTTTTCGGAATTGATCCTTGGAGGCTACAATTTGACAAGTAAAGCCAGGTGAGATTCTTGAGGTTGAAAATTTCGCTTGGTAAGGAGCTTGGCTTAAAAGAGTTGTCTCCCAAGCTCAACCGAATCAGACCGCTCATGTTGTTCAATGATTTCCACGGAAAAGTACCCGAAATTCCGCTCTCGTTCAGATGAAGATGTTGTAATTCGGACAAGGATGATATCTCAGGGAACGATCCTGTGAACAAATTGTTTCCCAAATCCAAGTACTTCAATCTTGTGCAGTTGTTCAAGTCCTCCTTGATCGTGCCATTCAAAGAGTTGAATCCCAACGCTAGTTTTTCCAAGGATTCGAGCTGGCATATTTCGTCCAGCGCAAGAAACCCGGAAAGGTTCTGATTCGAAAGCTCGATTTCTCGAACTGAATTCTTTTCATTGCAGACAATTCCGCTGAAACTGCACAGGGGATTGGAGGAGGTCCATGTGCTGAATATGCTGCTGTTGGTGTTTGAGTTTTGGAATGTGAATTTGAGTTTCAAGAGAATTTGAAGCTCGTCCACCGCAGCGGCTTTCGTATCGGAGAGAAGGCAGAAGAGAAAGAGGAGGCAGAGGCGGAGATGGTTTTCCCGGTTTGTCAATGACGACATGTTTGGGGGTTGACGGGAGGATAGACTTTTGGAAATGAAGCTTCGAAGAGGGAACTTTGAAGTGAGAATCTAAAGAGTGTGCCATTTTAAACTAGAAGACGTTGAGTGGTCATAATTATTGCCCCCTTGTCGAGTCTTTTTACATGAGACCAAATTAAGATTTTACATTTTACTTATTATTTCTAGGAAGCTTCTAAATTGATAAAATTTGCTAGTAGTTTGCTTAAGAAGATCACTTTATGTTGCTATATACTATGTATTTATTGTTTTGTTGGTGTTAGTCTCACATGCTGTTGTTGAAGACTGGAAGCAACTGAAAACTAGGAGCCACCAAGGCATAGGTCATGCATATTGGTAATATTACGTGCACGTGTCATATGATGTTGCAACTATCTGAAAAATGAGTTGTGATTCGACCAGTTCTAATGGGTGCATTTTTGCTCACCACTTTAACCCAAGGTGTATTCTCACCACCATTCTCAACACTTGACATGTGTCCATAGGTATAACCATAGTTCCATAAATACAAAGCAAAAGTTAACTATGGTTATGCTTATGGACACATGTCAAGTATTGAGGATGGTGGTGAGGATACACCTTGGGTTAAAGTGGTGAGCAAAAATGCTCCCGTTCTAATGGGGTTGTAATTGCAATCAACTTTTTTGTTATTTTGGGGAGACTCAAACCTTGAACCTATCCAAACTGTAGTAATTTCCGACAACACCACCTACTCCTCGGCCTACTAGACCAAATTGTCATCGAGTTAGAACCATCGAGTCATCATGGAGTTTCTTTTTGTGTTTTGTTATAAAAATAAAAACATAAATCCTCAATGTTCATGTGGCATGATTTGAGTGCTTGTGAGACTCACATGCATGCCACATCAACAAATTAACAAATTTTTTTATGGAATCGAACGGGTGGGACATACATTATGTGCAAAGATTAATGTGATTTAAGTGGAGGGGGATCCCTCCATTTTCATATAAAATGTAATAAATTTCGAAAAGTTTGCATATCAAATATGGATATGAAATCTCTCAAACATTTTTAACTCTTCATTCATAGGAGACAAATTGCTATCAAATCTTCTTTATATCTTTTTGTTTAGGATTTTTATCTTAAGCCGTTTAAAGCTGGACACATGACCAATTCCACTGAAGGTTTTAATGAAATGCGATGACTATGACCAAATTGATATGTGGACAAAAAGGTTACAATAACGATACGGGCACCAACTTATTTACCAACTTTTTGATACCAACACATGTGGCACATGATATGGGAGCCCATGTCATATGCCATGTCATCTGTTTTTGTTTACATATTTTGTTCCCAAAAAAGAAAAGAAAAAAGGAAAATTAATCAGCAAAAACACACAAAAAATAAAAATAAAAAACCCGGCCATCATCATTATCAATCAAACATTAAACACCAGCCCCCACCACAGAAGAAAAAACCCTAGAAACTCAGTAGCTTCTTCCATGGAAGAAAAAGAAAAAAGAAAAAAAAGAGGAAAGAAAACTATAACCAGGAAACTGTATCCATCCACAAGATTTTATACACTGACAACATTAATTGGGATTTTCTTGATGAATATGAATACAATATTATTGGTTTTGGGGGCACAGATCCCTTCCCAACTTAATATTGATTAGCATACTTAATTAATATTCATGGAATAGCAATGGTTTTTCTATTATACTGAATCAATGGTTTCATGGATATTAAGCAAGGTTGTTTTTTGTTTTTAGTCGAAAGCTATTGAGCAAGGATGCAAGTTTGTATGTGAGATTTCAATGGAGGAAGCTATTGAGTTTTTAGGGTTTTTCTTCTAGGGCTGGGGCTGGGGTTAAACGTTGAATTAATCATGATGATGGCTGTTTTTTTTTTCTGGTTATAGTTTTCTTTCCTTTCCTTTTTTTCTTTTTCCTTTTTCTTCCATGGAAAAAGCTACTGAGTTTCTAGGGTTTTTCTTCTGTGGTGGGGCTGGTGTTTAACGTTTGATTGACGATGATGATGGCTGGGTTTTTTTGTTTTTGTGTGTTTTGCTGATTAATTTTTCTTTTCTTTTTCTTTTTTGGGAACAAAATATGTAAATAAAAACATATGACATGGCATATGACATGGTCTGCCATGTCATGTGCCACATGTGTTGGTATTAAAAAATTGATAAACAAGTTGGTGCCCGTAGCGTTATTGAAAAGGTTAATGACCACATTTATTGATTAGAAATTTTGAGGACTAAAATAAGGATAGTTAACAAATTCATGACCATTTGCGATAAAACCTCTTTGTCTATTAGTAGGATATGAATATTCAAACTTCATAAAAATTTTCAATATTAAAAAGAGAAATACAATTTAACTAACATTTTTCTAGTCCATATATTTCAAACAAAAGTTGAATAAGTTTATTTGTGGAATTTTTTTTTTGACAAATGGTAGGATGTTTACAAGATATTTTTATGACAGTTCAATACACTCACAATAAAGATATACAATGGCAATAAGGTTAGTCACAAATAGATATCAATCTCATTACAATATCGTCATCGTCATTCATGTGAGTCGAACATAAGATAACACAAACTAAATGAAGACCAATATAACTAGACCAAATGCTTTTATATAATATAGTTTGCAATAAAAACATGTAGATTGAAGAGGAACTGACCCACATAAATTAGAGTTTTATTTTCCTTGTTCTTAATTAGAGTTAAAATAGCTGATAGAGTGCAAAAATATATAACATCAAGCAAGATTCAATGCATCCGTGTGTCTAAAAGGGACACGTGGGATCCACCTTCTGGAAGAATTTGACAAAATTAATTTGACTATGAATTTGTAATGATTGCGATTGACTATGCTATAGTGGGAACCCAATCCAAAGGTCCCAATTAAAAGTTCGTTCCCCACCTGATCCAAAGGCTCTAACCAGCTTTCCTTTTTTTTTCTTCTTTAAAATATTTTTATTGAAGAAACAAAAATAGAAGGAAAAGGGTTTTTTCCTCGTTTTGCTTGCAGAGTCAAGCTTGAGACAAAAGCAGAAATTTTTTGAAGAACCCTATTTCGCTTTTGAACTTGGAAGGGACCCACCCTAGCCTCCCTACCCCACTATCATTCTTAGGGAATGTATCTAATTCTAACTTTTAATGACTTTTAATGAGTTTAAAAGTCTGGAGGTATTCAATTGTGACTTTTAAATAGTCTTTAAAAGTTTAGTTGTATTCAATTGAGAGTTTTAAAGAGTATTTAAAAGTTTTGAGGATTTAAAGTTCAAGAAAATACTTAAAACACTTTGTGTTTTTGAATTATCTCTAGCGCTCTCTAGGTTTTTAGGGTTTGCTAGGAGAGTGGAGCACCTACTGTGTAGGACTCAAGGCGTTCTTCTGCATGTCCTGGGCTGTGGTTTCACGGTGGGGACAAGAGCAGATCGATCGATCTATTCGTTTTTCATCTGCAGTTGAAGAAGGTTTAATGGCACTTGAAGATATGTGCTTTCAATTTACATCCCAATTTGCTCTCACAGCGAAGAACGCCAGAACTTGTGGTGGACTCTCGGGAAGCTCTCTCGGCCAAAACAAAGCGTCACCTACTCATTGGTAAACTCTGATCGATCAGCCTTTTAATAGAGAAGCCCTCAAACGCACCATGATCGCCTTGTGGAGGCCGAAGGCTCGTGTCACGGTGGTGGATGTTGGTCGAGGACCTGTTCACGTTCTCATTCCGGACTCCGAACAAAGGGCCATGATTGTGTCCGGGGACCTTGGCTGTTCAATGACGCCCTCTTTGTTCTCGCGGAGGCCGATGACACCATAGGTCCGTTCAATATCCCTTTGGTCCACCAAGAATTTTGGCTTGATTAAGGGGCTGCCCTTGGCGTTTATGACTAGGAAAATGGGGAGCATTCTAGGCAACGCGATTGGTTCATACATCATTACGGATCATAGCAGAAAGGAGGACCATTTTGGAAGCTAGTTGAGGATTCGTACCTCTATCGACATCACAAAACCTCTTCGTCGGAGTATGTTGTTGAGACTTGACGGGACACAAGTCGAAGTTGCGATCCGTTACGAAAAATTACCGATTACATGTTTTCTGTGTGGGTTAATTGGGCATTCCGAGTAGACTTGTTCTCTCCCCACCCCTTTACATAAAGATGATAAATACAAGCCATATGGTAAATGGTTCCAAAATGACGTGTTCGATTCGAATACCACAAACCTATGGGGCGGCATTTCGGTTTATCCCCTGAGCGGCCTCGTTTCTTGAGCGCCGTCGGTGGTGGTGTCAAGTCCGAGGAGGCGGGTTCGACTTGGATGCCGACATCGGGGGCCTAATAGGGAAAGTAGAATTGAATTGTCTGCGTTACCAGATTTCTTGGAGAATAATGGGGGCATTAATGATGCTTTGATGGGCGAGAATAACGTTCCATGTCGTAGGATTGATATTGATGCCCAAACTTCATCAAATATCAATTCAAAAGCAATTATTCTTTCCTACCTTCCAAAAATAGGATGGGGATAGTTCAGGACATTAATGAGGATGATTGTCCAAAGTCCAACTTTCCGTTTCAGTGGGATCTTAATGAGATTGCCCCCAACCTCGGTGATGATATGGATAATTTCCCTATGCAGAACGGTGGTACCTCCTTGCCCCACTTGGGCCTGGACAGTTTGGGCCAAGACAACTCCCTTAATTCAGGGACGAGTTAGCTTCCTACCTGGCCAATTCCTTTTACTCCTAGGCCACCTAATGTCCAATTATCTCTCTCGATCTGATCCATTTAATCTTAGTCCCATAATCAAAAGGTCAACCAGACACTGTGGCCAAGAACAAAGCGACGGAGGATATCCAAAAGGTCCCCTCAACGTCGGGGCTTCCATGATCAACGTGGGCACTTCCTGTTGTCGGTGATAAGAGGACAATCGGTGGCCAATCATATGGAAACAACAACCCTCCTTTCAAAAGACAACATATTATGCTCCCCTCTTCATCCTATTGTTCAACGGCGGCGGCCGAGTTGGCTCGCCCCGCCAAGAGCCATGAGTATCTTGAGCTGAACCGTCAAGGGCTTGGGAACCCTCAGTGCGGTTCAAGCACTCCGCCATATCATTGGCGAAAAGCTCCCTCCATTGTTTTCTTATGTGAAACTAGATGCAATGGACACATTTTATTCTTTAAAGTTTTCTTTAGGATTTGATCGTTCCTTTGTCGTAAGTTACGTAGGCGGTCGGGTGGCCTCTATCTACTTTGGAAGCAAGATTCTGATATATACATTCGCTCCTCCTCCTTACACCATACTGATGCTCTTGTGGGAGGTAGGGGTGATCCTGAACACTAGAGAATGACTGGTTTTTATGGCTTTCCAGCAATCGATGACCGATTCTGGTCATGGAACTTATTAAGAATGTTGGCCTCTCAAGATGCCATTCCCTGGTTGTGTTTTTGGGACTTTAATGAATTACTCCTGGGAATGAGAAAGAAGGCGGTGCTATTCACCCAATCCGTCAAATGATGGCCTTTAGAGAGGCTATTGGTGACTGCAGACTACATGACCTGGGATACCACGGGTGTCCATTCACTTGGTTTAGCTCACGATGTGGCGGTATTAAGGAGCACCTTGATCATGCTCTTGCCCACTGAGTGGAAAAATCTATTTGGCTCTGTCGGGGTGGACCACCTAGCCCCAAGAACTCTGATCATCTCCCTCTATTGATTACTTTCAAGCCGTCCCTTAAAGCTTGTCGATCCAAAGCCCTTTTCGTGTTCGAGAGTGTGTGGTTTCAACATGAGGAATGTGAAGATATTGTTCGAGAAGCTTGGAACTCCCCAACTGTTGGGACACCTATGTTTATTGTTGTTGAGAAAATAAAAGCAACCAGAGTCAAACTTCTCCAATGGAAACGTGGGAAATTCAATGGAACAAAAATGGACATTGCTCGTGTAATGCGAGCTAAACTCGATGATCTCATGAACCAGCTCCTTAATCAAACAAACTTAGCAGTTTGAAGTATCCTTGTCTCACAACTAGACGAACTTTTGGATCGTGATGAAGCATCGGCGACAACGATCAAGAGTTGCTTGGATCAAGGACGAAGATCGTAACTCAAGTTTTTCCATCAACAAGCTAATAGTCGCAAACTAAAGAATTTTATTCCTGGACTTAAGGACAGTGATGGTGTTTGGCATGATTCTAATAATGGTATGGACGATGTGGTGTTAGATTATTTTAATAATATTTTTCTTCACAAGGCTGTCATGAACAGCAAGTGGTTTTGGATGCCATTGAAGAACGCATCACCGCTCCTATTGTAACGACTCCTGGCCCAAATTTAAAGAAATTTATTTAAATTAAAATGAATTTGGTAAAATAAGAAATTAAAAAGGAATAAAAAGAGATTAAATTTAAGAAATTGGAATTAAATAAGAATTTAATAATTAAAGGGGCATTTCGGTCCACTTAATTTTCGACGGAATTTGGCGAAACAAGTTGCGCCATTGCGTTCGCTCGTCGAAACGAGTCCGTTGACGGACGAAATGTCTCGATACGAGTTACGGAAGTTTCGGAGGACGTAAGTGATCGGGGCATAATTACATATCATTTTGTACCCTTCTAACTTATGATTTGGTTATGTTTTTGAGTTAAACTTGTGCTTTTAATCTATTTTTGTGTTTGTTTCAGTGTAATAAGCTTATGACTCACTAAATGCATTTTGGAGACAAGTTAGCTCAAAACGGTGTATGCAGATCAGTCAACTTCACGGATTGGACTGTACTTGCTCAGGAAGAACCAGATAATGAACCATACATCATTGGAAAGATACGGAAGTCTAGTTTCTGAAGAATTTTACGGTTCATGATTCCGAGTCTTCTAGATGAAGTTATGCAAGTTTGGGCAACTTAAGGTCAAATTCGGCAGCATCTGCGTTACTGGGCCAAAAATGACTTTTGAAGGCCTTCCTGATTTTTCCTTGAGTTGGGCTGCATATGCTTAGAAAGATAAGACAAAGAGCTTCAAGATCCATATTTTTCTAGATTTGTTAGAGTGAAGGAACAAGCCCAAATCGAGCCCACAAGCTGACTGCAAATTGCTTGGTCATGATTAGCTATGCATGTGCTATTGTTGATAGTTCTTGGTTATGATTAGCTATGCATGTGCTATTGTTGATAGTGGGGAAGAAGCATGTTTATTTGTCATAATTGAAGTAGGTTGTGTAAGAAATAAAGAAAGCAAAAGCATCAAGTGGGAACTAGCCAAATGATGAAAGGAGATGGATGCTCATGTGAACTTGAGGTGGCTATGCAACTTGTTGTCAAAAGAAGAATATTGGCATGTGAGTTTGATGCTTTCCTTCTCCTATAAATAGGAGGCTTGGCTAACCTTCAAACACACCCCAAGGGGGGGAGCTCTCAAACATCTCTCTAGAGCTCCTCTCCCTTCTCTCCCTCCAATTCTCTTAGTTTTTCTTTTGAGTTCTCAATTGTTGTAACAAAACCCTTTAAGTTTTTCTTAGTTGTAATTTATTTTTCATTGTAATGTAAATTCTTTTCTTAAGTTTAATTAGTTTCCAAGTTTCAATTATAGTTCTTGTTCTTATTCATTATGCTTATAAGTTAATATGCTTGTTGAATGATTGATCACCATTAAAACTTGTATGTTAGCTATCTTGGTTTGAATTAAGAGTAGACACCATGCTTTAATTCGAATTGAACTATGAATAGGAAGAGTATGTATGGACATTCGACAACATGGATTAGATACATGCTTGGTTGTTTAAAACATTCTTCTATGCTTAATGGATTTCTAATGCTTAATTTAGGTTCGACAATAAGGATCTAATTAGGGAATTAGGAATACAAGGTTAGGACCAAACACCATGGCTTAATCATACTTTAGCTAGAATCAATCTAAGAATATAAATTGAACTTGGTAACTAAATTTGCTTGAGTTAATTTCTTTTCTTTCTTTCTTGTTTTATTTATTCTCTTTTGGTTTTCTATTTTGTGCAGGGAATCAAATTGAATCAATCTATCATCAATCCTCGTGGGATCGACCTCGTACTTACACAAGCTATACTATCCAACGCCTCGTGCACTTGCGAGTCAACAAAATTTTGGCGCCGTTGCCGGGATTGACGGCATAGTTTGGTTCTATTTTCTTTCCCTACTTGTTTTACTTTTGTATTTCCTTTTTTATTTCAGTTTTTATTTCCTAATCCTTTTAATTCCGTTTCAAGTTCTGTGTTTGTTTTAGCAATATGAGATAGCTCAATAAAAAGGGAGAGAAGGCAACTTCAATCTTAAGGATAGGAAGTATGGAGTAGTGTGAGGAGTAACGACCTCCAAATGCATCTATGCTCGACCTAATCGCATCAAGGGGGAGTATCCAATCCTTTCTCTTTTACTTGTATTGTTATTATTTTAGTAATTTTAATTTTCTGTTTCTTTTATAATTAAAAAAATTAAAAGATTTTTCATATGAGCTGACTTTTGGTAACTCCAGTAGCAACTTCCGTCTATGCAGTGTCTAGGAGTTCTTTAAGGCGACACCTTCGGTGTCTAAGAAGTTTGGGTTTTAAGCGGGACCATTGTGACCCCTCCAACCTTCCCGAACCCCTGGCTGTGTTTCTCGAGGCCCTTAACTGGTCATCCTAGAGTTGCTTGTATAATTGTGTGTTCTTAAATTAAAATTTATTTTTTTACAATAATAGTTTAGTTTAAATAAAAATTTAAGTTTGGATATTGTATTCTTGCTTAAATAATAATGTTTTATAGTATGTGATTTTTTATTATTATTATTATTTTAATTTGTATGTGGTGTGGTTTGTTTGTTTGTTTCTGAGTGTTTAAAAAAAAATTAAATTAAATTGCAATTTGGAACTTCTTTGTTTTCTTTTCTGTTTAGTTGTTTTCTTAAAAGTTAGTCTCTGTTTTTATTATTATTATTATTTTTGTATTATTTTTATTTTTAGTTTTAGTTTTGTGGTGTGGTTAGTTAGTATTTTTCTAAGTGTTAAAAATTAAAATAATTTAAAAAAAAAAAATCACTTCAAACCAGCCGCATTACAACAAAAAACAAAAAAACAAAAACAAAAAAAAACAAAAAACAAAATACAAATAAATAAAACTTCTTTTTCTTCTTCTTCTTTTTCTTCTTCTTCTTCTTCTTCTTCTTCTTCTTCTTCTTCTTCATCATCTTCATCAATCAAGATCGGCATCATCATGGCACGCCTTCAGTTCCAAAATTGGAAACTTAGCCGTCTGGACGTCATCCTTTGGGTCTTCACGCACACCTCTTGGGGCCCATCACTTGAGCTCCCAAAGATCGCACTTATGGCTGCACTCTTGGCTTGAGCACCACTTGTCTCGTGCTCCTGTTGCTTGCGCTTACTCGGTCGCCCAATAGACTCGACTTTGTGCGCATGTCTTTGGCGTACAAATCTACCATCGATGATAGCTGTTTATTCTCCGCTCGCAAACCTTCTAGCCGACGTCGATTAAACTCCACCATCCTTGTCCGCTCCTTTTTCAAGTCCTTTATAATGCCTTGACAATCCTCAACCACATTCTCGCGATATCGCCAACTGAGCCTTTACTAGCTCCAACTCACGGGATTTCGCAATTAGGCGATAACCCACGATTGCGATAGTGGTCGTGTTTTGTGCGGCGGTGCCATGGCATCACCGACGATTCGATTGTCACACTTTGCGCCGAGCACTCGTGCATCTCTAGGAGTCACTAAACTCCTTGCGACTCCAAGGGCAACTTCGTTGTCCATGAGTATTGTGTCATTCAGCATCACGGGCCCTCTTGTCGAGCCAAAATAGGGCATCCATGTTGGTGCCGCTCCTTGACTCGACGTCTGAATTGGTTGAGCTAGGTTAAGATCGAGTGAAAATGGGAAAGGAGACGACATTTTCTTTCTGATTTCTTTTCTTTTTCTCTCTTCTCTCTTCTTTTTCTCTTTTCCCTCTCTCTTTTCTTCTTTCTTTTCTCTCTTCCGTGTGGCTGTAATTTTTGTTTTTCTCCCTTAGTTTCCTTTTATAGATATCAAACCCTAGCACCACTCAAGCTCCACACCTTCTCGGCTTTCCCCGTCCCCAAAATAATTTGTCGCGACGTACCTTTTCTGAACGAACGCGTTCAACAAAGTCTTCGCGCCTTTCCATACCGCCCGTAATTTTGGCTTGGGAAGCGCAAAGCTCTGCGGCGCCTCTATGCGACGACACGTGGCTCTTTGCTTCGTTGCTCGAGACGACATACGGACCCTCGTTTCAGAATCCTCCAATTCACGTTTAAAAAAATAATAATAATAATAATTAATTTTAAAAGTTTTTAAAAATAAAAAAAAAAATTAAAACGTGTGGGCTTGAATTCATTGTGGGTCGGGTTTCAAATTGTGGGCTTTGGGCTTCAATTTTTTTTTTTGGGTTTCAATTTGGGTAAGCTTGTGTGTTTAGGGCTTACTGCTTGCTTTATTTATTTATTTTTTAATTTTTTAGTTGTTTTGCAATTTTTATTTTGTATTTTAATTATTGTATTTTGTGATATTTATTTGCTTTAATACCTTTCAATTGTTGTTATGACATTACTTGTGCGTAATTTTTAAACATTGAGGACAATGTTCATTTCTAAGTTTGGGGGTATTAGAGTTTAGCAAGTAAATTTGGTTTTTCTTTAAAAAAAAATTTTTTAAAAGAAAAAAATCTTGTTTTTCTGTTTTATTTTAGTCTTGCTTTGTTTTTTTATTTTTTTATTTTGAGTCACTTTCCGAACACATATGATGAGATTGTGATAAATGTTTGCATGACTTAAATGAAAATTGGATTTCTTTTATTTTTATTTTTTAAAAAAAAAAAAATTAATAAAAATTTTAAAACTTTTGGCATCGTTCTAGCATGATATGTTCAAACCCTCTTTACACTTGCCATTTGTTTCATAATTTTCTAATTAAAGGATTTGCATGATCCAAAGAATTGTATCAAGCATAAATTAAACTTGTATAACCATATAATGTGAGTTTTTGAGCCTTGTGCTTCATTTCATGAGTGTTATACACATATTCTTATTTTCTTGTCATCTAAGTTGTTGTTTGATCTCATTATTCATTGAATTGGTTGAGCACTTAAAAGTCATTCATTCATATTCAATTTAATTACATGACATTTAAGAAATGATATTAAGGCCCTCTTTGGATCGTTTGTGCCTTTCAAGCTAACCTTATGCATGCTTAAGCATGATTTTCCATTGTTAACCATTTTGAGCCTACATGTAAACATTTTCTTTCTTTTAACCAATTATATTTCCTCACCTTAGCCTGAAAAACAATTATTTACCTTTCTAAGGAACTCTTGAGCTTTTATTGGGATGTGTTTTTCATACTAAGTTTTGGAAGAGGTGTTACATTTCGGAAAAAAATACACAATTGGTGAAAGAAAAGAGAAAAGTTGTGATTAAGTGGTGGTTGAATGAAATTTCATTTTTGGGTTTCTTTATTGGCCTCAAAATAAATTGGTGGTTGTTCAATTAAAAGAAAGGAGTGTGAATCCTTATAAATGGAGGTAAAAGGAGTTTTGAAAAAAAAAAAAAAAAAAAAAAAACCTCATTGTGATGATTCAAGTCTTGGAAAAAATTGTTTTATGCTCTTACATTGTGAGTTCTTTGGACTTTGTGTTATCCATACCTTTCATTTCTCACTCACCTTACACCCTTAGCCCCATTACAACCTATGATAAAGACCTAAATTGATCCTAAATGTCATGTGATTGAATTGCATCCATTTTCCTACTTTTAAGTGTTTGGCATCCTTCTTGAGATCATATTAATGCAAGTTCTTCATCTTTCTATTTCGAGTTAAGTCCCTTATGGTTTAACTCTAATCTCATGTTTATAATCGAGTGATGCATTGTAGCCCTCTTCGAGTGATTCATTTGTGAGAGGACAACTTTGGTGAGATTTGAAGTTGAATTTGTGTTTTGTATGATTTTTGAAATTGTGTGAAAACTAAGATTGGAGAATTTGTTGCATTTGGCTATCACACTACTACACTTTGAGCATGTTATGTTTTGAACTTTGCCACATTGTGAATAATGTCCAAAAATGAGCTTTTATTGTTAAAACTTTTGAGTCATGTGCATGAGTCATTTCTCTTGAGAAAATGTTCTAAATATTGTTTTGTATTTGTTTTTGTTTTGTTTTTGTTTTCTAACTATTTTGTTTTTGTAGAGTCAAGAAACGTTTGTGGGTATCGTATTCTGTTAAACCCTCAGAGACACAACTCCTCCTACTAGGGATGCCTAGAGGTTTAAAGGCTTGTTGCATATGCTCAATGCACACTACAAGGAAAAATGCTTTTGGCGACCATCAGATTTCGTCGCTAAAAGGTCATATTTCGTCGCCAAAACAATTTGGCGACCAAATTTTTTCGTCGCTAAGGTCGTCGCCTTAGGTGCGTGGCTAAAAGTATCAGGCCACCAAAGTTGATTTTGGTCGCCAAATTGTTTAAGCGACCAAATATTTCGTCGCCTTATAGACTTTAGTTGGTCGCGTATGAAGGTAGCCTCCCGCGAAAAAACCAAAATTTGGCGCGTACTTAAAAGGGATTGGGCGACCAAATATAATGTTCGTCGCCAATAGGTTTTGGTGAGCAAAAGATTTCGTCGCTGAAGCTACATATTTCGTCGCTAAAATGTGTTTTATTATTTTTTATTTTCTTTTATTGTCAATTAAAAAGCATGCGAAGCTTCTCAAAAATAATAAATAAATATATTGTAATTTCATAAAACAACAAAATTTAGGGAAACAAAATCAATTGAAAATGATATAAATAAATTTTAAACATTCAAAGACACACAAGCTTGCATACTAGTCATTTAAGTACACATAAATTTCGTATCCTATATCCAAAAACAAGAAGCGTAAATGAATGAAGAACACTCAAAGACTAGAGTCCAAGTTCGCCAAAAAATTAAAAAAAGAAACTAGAGACTAGGCTCCGATTTTTCTTTCGCTTTGTAACCCCAAGTTATGCATTCATTATTTCTCCACATGAAGACTAGAGACCAAGCTTGTGGGATATGGACCGTGACATGAACTCGTACTCTACCAATTGTTGCTTCAGCTTCTCAAACTCATTCATCATCTGCCTCTACAAAAGAAACAAAATAAAGCAATGTCAAATATGTACTTATATAAATATGTATATACAGAGTAATACAAAAGACAAATTGGTATTAATGTGGTACATCTTTGATCTGCTCTATTGGAACCATCACTCTCCTTTTATTGCTATATATGCAGATGCACAAAAGCACAAACAAGCCTAATTTAAAATCTCCTACTTATGTATCAAGAAAAAACAAACTTAAACCCATAGCAGACTAATTTTCTTATAAAAATGGAGTTCATTGTTTTTCGTCTCAACTTCATTTGCAACTTATAACTCACATGGTATCCAAAATTTCAGGCAGTGCATGACAACTCAATCAAGTTAACTCCAGAAAAATGAGTGAACAACAATATATAATCAATGAAAGAATTATGACAGAGGCTGATCAAGGAGTTTCTTAGAGAAATTTCAAGTCGAATGCAAATAGCTGGAAGAAAAATTGAGGCAATGAAATTGGAAAATTAATTCATGTCAGCAAATCTGAACACTGTAGCATACGGAGAATACAAGATATCGTCATATATACGAACATAATTCATCAAAAGCAAGCACTTGGTAAACTGGGAGAAGTATCACGGAGGGTAGAAAAACCATAGGTCAAGCTCAGAACTGAGGCATTTATGGTCACATTCAGATTTAACACAAACAGGTAGGTAGAAAAACCAGATTTCATGACTTCTTATGTCAACTGTATCCCCTCCGAAATTTCGATACACTTCATTCCATTGTAATATGTTATCATTTTTCACAGAGATCCTGAAGAACAAAACAGATGCAAAATTCAACCTTTGCGTGTTCAGCTTTTACATCATCTAACATTACACCAAACTATAACAATGTATTGAAAGAAAATACACGCCTACCATCAAAACAGCGTATACTTTAAAGAACACAGCCAAAATGTCAAAGCTACCCAAATTCTTACCTCTACATCCAAGAAATTTAAGTATCAATGTAACTTAGCATGTTTTCTAATTGTTTGATGCCCACTTCTCTTTTTCTCCTACCCTAGCCTGTATCCAGACATAGCTTTACCCAAATTTTTATATATCTAATAATCATAATCTAATTAATATATCCATTAATTATAATATACTTAAAGAATGATAGCTGTAAATTTATATTTACTATCAAAATAACAATTGCAAAGAACTTTTCACTCATCCAGTGACTATTTGAAAATCAATCATTGCACACTACTTGCATCTATCCACTCATGTTGCCTAATTGAATGCTTTGATTACAAATTGGTCCTATCTCTGCAAAACACAACAGCTTGCTAATTTGTTTTAATTTGGATAGTTATCAAACTTGAGCTGGGGTAAATGAGTCATTTTCTGATATTTTATATCTTCATCATTAATTTGAACGATTTGTTTTGTTCAATCCCTAAAAGCCATGCAGCTAATTAAACCACACCAGCTTCTTTATGCTAGCAAGCTATACCAGACAAACACATAACTGGTTGGGAACTTTCAACTCCTTAGTTTTGTCTTGCAGGATTTAAAACTCAAAAGGTTCATTTGCGCTTACCTTTGATTAATTCTATACCTGCCTGTGTTCAAACAAACACAAAGGTTGGAGTCTACATTCCAACAACAGTGAACAAAGCTGGATAAGTTTTTCAAGCCGTTGTGTTTGGTTTCCAAGAAAATGCAGAGGAAAATGAGAAGAAAAATAGGAAAAAATTAAAGATTTCTGTAAACATTTACACCAACTAAGCTCAAAGCCTCAGAGTCATTCCTTACCTCAAATTTTCACCAACTAACTAAAGAGTAATTCAACTAAAACTTCATATGGCAAAACATTTCAGATGCAAAACCTCTGTTCTTGTAAGTGAAAGATCATACTTGGATCTAACACAAAATGCACATTCTTAGCAAATACCCAAGCACTCAACTAAAACTTCACATGACAAAACATTCCAGAAGCAAAACCTCTGTTCTTGTAAGTGAAAGACCATACTTGGATCTAACACAAAATGCAAATTCTTAAATAATACCCAAGCACCCAGTTCGACTGAAGCCAGACAATGGACTTAGAGAAGAAACTCAAAGGACAAATACAAACTCACACGCACATACAGAGACAAATAAACACAGACATGATTATTCAACAACATTCTCAGATATTAGAGGGTTTAGGGTTACAAAGCTCAGACCAAGAATGTTACTTGACAGTCAACAAAGTTCTACTTTCTCTTGAAGAATACTGAACAATACTTACTATTCTTGGGCTGTTTCAAGCCCAAATTGGTAACAATCTTTTACTAAAAAATTGTTGAGAATCTTCTATAATAGCCAGAGGAGATCTCTAAATTCTCCTCAAAAAGCAGTCAAGAAACATCCTTGTTTTTGAAAATTCATGTGCCTACCTTTACCTTATCATTTTTATTTATTTATTTATACACCCTCTAAATTCTCCTCAAAAGCAGAATGCCATCATGCAGATTGGCCTCACACCTCCTTGCTACCAAACCTTCTCCTATTGAACTATATTTTGTTTCTTCTCTATCTTCTATTCTTCATAGAGTTAATACAACAATATTGGGTTAGGATCGGGTAATCTGCATCCTGAGGTTTAAATCAGCACATATACTTGCTGGCATGGCTCTGTATGGATGATGTAGTGTCATCTAGCTCAGCCCTTAATCTCTTATTCTCCTTAATGTCACGAAGAAGCATGAACATGAAAACAACAGATGAACATGCAAACAACAGAAATTCCAGAAATTTGAAACCATTTCCACAAAACCAAAAGAAACAAACAAATTCAAAAACCAAAAAACAACATAAAATCAGATATTGTACCCAATTGCCAAAACACTCAAAGGATTCAACAACATGCTCAGATATTGTAATCATCTAAACCTATCATACTCAGAAACCCATCAGCAAGTTATTAATCCATTTAAAGGTTAAGAGTATGCAAACCTCAAGAGAGACAAAGGAAGAACTCGCAGAGCGATAATCTGTCACACGAACGCTGAACAGAGGACGAAAGGTGGCTGAACCAACGAATGAACATATGAGATCAGATGAAGACCAAGCGAACGGCGAGATTCGCAAGACGCCAGTCCAACCCCAAACGAATCCCGAAGAACGAAGTGGCGCGTTCCATGGCTACCCTCCAAGCAGCCTCACGAAGCTTGTTCGAATGGAACCAGCAAGTGTTGATGTAGCAGCAGTGGAGTAGAGAAATCCGAAGGGGAAGAGAGAAGGGGAAAAATAACTCATGGCATGAGAAATCTGGAGGGGGGAGAAAGAGAGGGTGGGTATATGCGTGATTGGTCATCGACGAAGGATTGCGCTGGGAGCGTCGATGGAGGATTGACTTGAAGGCGTCGGTTGTGTTGTGTGGGAGATGAAGACAGTGGGTGCCAGAGAAAGGAATTGGGGGAATCGATGGGTTAGGGGAATTTTTAATTTAGTCTAAAACTCAGCCACAAAATCCAAAAGGCCAAACAAGTAAAACGATGTAGTTTTAATACTTTAGATGCCTACCTCTCAATGATCAGCGACCAATTTGTTGGTCGCTAAATCTGACGAAATTTTTGGGCGGCAATTTTCATTTGCAGACGAACCAAGCATTACATAGAGACCAAATATTTTGGTCGCATTTAATTTTAGATTTCGCGGGTAACTAAAATTGAAAAAGGGGCAACCAAAATTGCATTTGGTCGCGAATTCATTGCACAGCGTCGAAATAGTTTGGTCGCCCATAGAAAATTTTTTGTCTCCAATCAGTTGGTTGAAGTCTTAACCCATGCCTAAATGTCACTAAATATTTGGCGACGAAATTACAAAATATCCTCGCTAATAAGTCCATTTGGCGACCAAAGTTACGTTGGTCGCCAAAATTTTGGTCGCAGAAAAGGTTTTTTCTTGTAGTGGCAATCGAGTTACCTGCGAAAATGGTCTAATTAATTAATTTATTTTTATCTTTGTTTTCCTTTTGTTTTGCTCGAGGACTAGCAAAATATAGGTTTGGGGGTATTTGATCGGGGCATAATTACATATCATTTTGTACCCTTCTAACTTATGATTTGGTTATGTTTTTGAGTTAAACTTGTGCTTTTAATCTATTTTTGTGTTTGTTTCAGTGTAATAAGCTTATGACTCACTAAATGCATTTTGGAGACAAGTTAGCTCAAAACGGTGTATGCAGATCAGTCAACTTCACGGATTGGACTGTACTTGCTCAGGAAGAACCAGATAATGAACCATACATCATTGGAAAGATATGGAAGTCTAGTTTCTGAAGAATTTTACGGTTCATGATTCCGAGTCTTCTAGATGAAGTTATGCAAGTTTGGGCAACTTAAGGTCAAATTCGGCAGCATCTGCGTTACTGGGCCAAAAATGACTTTTGAAGGCCTTCCTGATTTTTCCTTGAGTTGGGCTGCATATGCTTAGAAAGATAAGACAAAGAGCTTCAAGATCCATATTTTTCTAGATTTGTTAGAGTGAAGGAACAAGCCCAAATCGAGCCCACAAGCTGACTGCAAATTGCTTGGTCATGATTAGCTATGCATGTGCTATTGTTGATAGTTCTTGGTTATGATTAGCTATGCATGTGCTATTGTTGATAGTGGGGAAGAAGCATGTTTATTTGTCATAATTGAAGTAGGTTGTGTAAGAAATAAAGAAAGCAAAAGCATCAAGTGGGAACTAGCCAAATGATGAAAGGAGATGGATGCTCATGTGAACTTGAGGTGGCTATGCAACTTGTTGTCAAAAGAAGAATATTGGCATGTGAGTTTGATGCTTTCCTTCTCCTATAAATAGGAGGCTTGGCTAACCTTCAAACACACCCCAAGGGGGGGAGCTCTCAAACATCTCTCTAGAGCTCCTCTCCCTTCTCTCCCTCCAATTCTCTTAGTTTTTCTTTTGAGTTCTCAATTGTTGTAACAAAACCCTTTAAGTTTTTCTTAGTTGTAATTTATTTTTCATTGTAATGTAAATTCTTTTCTTAAGTTTAATTAGTTTCCAAGTTTCAATTATAGTTCTTGTTCTTATTCATTATGCTTATAAGTTAATATGCTTGTTGAATGATTGATCACCATTAAAACTTGTATGTTAGCTATCTTGGTTTGAATTAAGAGTAGACACCATGCTTTAATTCGAATTGAACTATGAATAGGAAGAGTATGTATGGACATTCGACAACATGGATTAGATACATGCTTGGTTGTTTAAAACATTCTTCTATGCTTAATGGATTTCTAATGCTTAATTTAGGTTCGACAATAAGGATCTAATTAGGGAATTAGGAATACAAGGTTAGGACCAAACACCATGGCTTAATCATACTTTAGCTAGAATCAATCTAAGAATATAAATTGAACTTGGTAACTAAATTTGCTTGAGTTAATTTCTTTTCTTTCTTTCTTGTTTTATTTATTCTCTTTTGGTTTTCTATTTTGTGCAGGGAATCAAATTGAATCAATCTATCATCAATCCTCGTGGGATCGACCTCGTACTTACACAAGCTATACTATCCAACGCCTCGTGCACTTGCGAGTCAACAGTAAGCGTCATTTCCAAATTTTGAGAAGAATCTGATAAATGCCATGTTGACCAATCAGAAACTAGAAATCCCATCTCTCTCTCCTCCCTGGCGTCTTCTCTTTCCTCAAACCCGACACCCACTTTCTCTCTCTTCGGTTTTTGGGATTCCAGCAACGGCTGAGCACGGCACCGGTCGGGATCGAAAGCCCTTGTCTTCCTCGTCAAAACCCACCCCGTGCCGTCGTCCATCTCGCCGGCGTTTGGAGATACGAGCGACTGAAAGTTCCGACAGAACCTCCATTGTTGCCGGCGACCTTTTCGATCATTTCAGGTGGCGGCACTACTTGGATCAGGTGCGTCTCTCTTCCCTCTCTCTTTCCCCCATGGTCCACGACAAAAATGGACGGCGTAGCCGCCGTTCCGATCACCAGGAAATCCGGCCAAAACCCTAGTGGTTTGGCCGTGATTTCCTCCGATTGCCGCCGGTTCTTGGGCGGTTCACCACGGTTCCAAGCTCCCCATTGGGTCCTGAGTCGATTGGTATGGGTCTTGCTTCAAGTCTCGAAGATTTTTGGTTGGCGGTCCTTGATTAAGACACCCAACCCACAGCGGCGCATGGGCCAGGTGGTGGTGGCGGTTCGGTGTTCGATGCGATCCTCGTGTCGCTACGAACGCCGTATGTGTGCTTGGATTTCGATTCGGACGTCGTTTGGTATCAGAACAAACGTACGCCTATTGCGCGTTTCGTGGGTTCGATGGGTTCGGACCATTGGATCGAATCCGAATTCACGTATGTGGTCCCTCGTATTTCTAGGATCGTATAGGAATTGACGGATTGTGATTGAGTCCGGATACTCCGGATCAATGACTTGAAGTTTGAATTAAATCTTAACCGTCGATCGTGCGATCGTGAGTAATCCGACCGTCCGATCGAGACCAAACTTTCAGGATGTGTTCCTTAAGTCGTAGTGAACTTGTAGGAACTTTTGGATGTAAGTTTGAGGTCATGGGACCCACGGGTCGGTTTGACCTATTCGGTCTGCTTGACCAAGTTTGACCAAGGTTGACCGAGCGTCTCCGAAGTCGTCTTGCCACGTAGTTGACGTTGTTGGACTTCTAGGAATGTCCGTAACCTTTTGGAGGTAATGGGGCCAACGGGCCCAGGTTGACCAAAAAGGGGTGTTTGACCGCCGGTTGACCGTGAGTCTTCCTGGACGGTCCCACCGGTTAGAAGAAGTAGTTTGACCTTGAAATCCTTCGTAGGACGTTTGTGCATGTTAAGTCGGGTTTTGGTAGGATTTGAGTTTAAGGTTCTCGTTTCGGTTCAATTACTAATCCAATCCTCGTATCTATCGCTTTAGTACGTTGACTCGCTTACGCGGTAGTGACCCTTTAGGGTTATGCAACGTAGGACCAACGGTGAGTGGACATTGTTTTTCAATGATATTTTAAAGAATGAATTGAAGTGCATATGAAATGGTTTTCTCTCGGTTATTTGGTTTTAAATATTGTTTTAAATCTTGGATTGGGATTTTAATGGAATTTCTTAAATACAATTTATATTTGGGTTTGGGCATGTTTTGGGTCCCGGGCTTTATGTGGTTATATTTTAAATATTGATTTAATACCGGATCTTTGGCAATTATTGAATATTTTGGATTATATTTAAATATTGAGATTTGTGGTTAATGTGAGTATTGGATGACATGTGGGATTATAATTTCGGTTTGGGATTGAATTGTGAATTTTCTTGGGTTTTGTGACATTGGAGTCTTATATGGTCATTAAATTACAAATTTGGAGAATATGGGAAATATGAGAGATTTACAAATGTTTTGGGTTTGGTTACTAATAATTATTTATACTTTGATTATATTTGATAAGTTGAGGTTTACGGCTTTGCCGGGTTTCAAGCTTATATAATTTGGTTATTTGAATCATGGGATTACTATATGGATTTAATTAGGAAAATTTGCTATTTACCTTAATATTTGAAGTTAAGAATATCTTGGGTTATGTTCTATACCTTTGGGAAATTATATATGTTATATATATTCTCTACTTTGTAAAGTTTATATTTTATATCCTCAAGAATTTAGATTCTATCTTTTGGGAACCTATAAGCTATACATTTGGAAAATCTATATTATATATTATTTTGGAAATTATATCCTATATTTTGAGAAGTTATATGTTATATTTTTATGAATTTACATTCTATATTCTCGGAACCTATAAATTATACTTTTGGGAAATTATACGTATACTACTAAGAAACTTATATTTAAATTATTAATTGAACATTTGGGCAATCCTATCCCAATAAATGTCGGGATTGGATTATATAATTGGATGATTTGACTTTAGAATTATTATATTATTCTATTTATGTACTTAACGGACAATCTTTAATATTTGAAAGTTATGAATGTCGTGAGTCATGTGCTATACCTTTGGGAAGTTATACTTTATATCTTCGGGAATTTATGTCTAAACCTTTGGGAATCTATATTTATATATATATATTGTATTTCTTGGGAAGCTTTTATCTATCATTTGAATGGAATATTTGGGCTATACTTTGAAGAGTCATATTTACATCTCAATCACATATCTTGGATTATGCGATGGGTTAAATTAATATGTTTAAGAATTGGTCCCTTATAGTTTAATTATACATATTGGGGTTATATTATCGTTTTGTTATGGAATTATGATATTTGATCATATTATCGGAATTTATGTTGGTATTTGGGTTTTGTGATTATTTTGAGTATATATGTTGGGCATTGAGTTTTGGATGTATATGTATATATTCGGGTCTTTGGCATATTGCAAGTATCTTGTGTTATGTTATAATATTTTCGAGAATGGATATATGTATGTTGGTTATGTGTGGGGTACGTGGGTGTGGATATTGTGGAAAGTGAGAAATGTTAGGTTATGTCAGTTTAAAGTGCTATATGCACTACCCAATGTACCTCCCCCGGTTACGGAACTTTGGAAAGTGAATACTTGATGAAATGGTTACTGGATATGTCGGATACCCGGTGCACCCTTGATTGGGTGTGACTGTAGACCCTTAGCGGGGTAGTCTGCGCGTGTAGGACTGGTCACAGGTGTACGAGTATTGAGGATTCTGCTGTACGTGCTGATAAGCTTAGTCCCAGTTGGACGGCTCGTTTCCTGGCCACATGGTTGTTGAGGATTCCTCTATGTGGTTCAGTCAAACGATCCCTTGTTGGGATTGTTTCCCCGGTACAAGTATTGGTGTGAGAGTCTTACTATTTGTATTTGTATTTTATTATTATTATTATTATTTATAGTTCTTTCTTCTTTTCTTTCGGTGAGGATACTTCCTCGCCTGCAGTGCCTACGGGCATGCGGTCGGTTGAGTGTGGGAAAGAAAGTCTACTTTTGGTGTGCGTACTCTGTTACTATGTTGTCGTTTTGGGTTGCTTGGTTTTATCTGGGTTATTGGAAGTTTGATGCCATTTTGATTTTGGGAATTTTCTTGATTTTCATGCTTACAACCTTCAAGTGGTTTCTGTTTATATTTACATATATGCGGATCAGTTTTGGGAGGTTATGCCTCGGGGAAAGGAAACGAAAAAGGTTTGAAATTTATTTATTCTTTTATTTTATTTGAAATATTGGTTTGGAAATCAACTACGTATACAAAGGTTTTGAATTGCATGTTTTGCATCGTTTTTATAATTAAAAGGTGGGGTTAGTATGTTGTTTTAAGTATTGAAACTTGTTTTCGTCCACTCACACGCTTCGCTTTTGCGCCCCAGTCAGTAGTGCGATGAACCGATCTTTCAAGCCGAGTCTTCCTCTCCGCGAGCTTCTACGTAAGAGTAGGACAACTATGTCCCTTTCGTAAATCTTGAATCTTTGCTGTTCATTTCATTTGCCCTTAAATATGCTCTGTTATCGCCCATTAGGGTCAGATTTGAATGGCCGGAGGCCTGTTTGTGGTTGTGGTTGTTTCTTTGGTGCTTGGGTTGTAAACTGTGTTTTGTTTGGCGGGTTGAAGTTTTTGGGTAAGTTAGTTTTTCAAGGAGACTCTGCGAAATTTCGGCGTAAGTCTCGGCCATTTTCCTTTGACTCGGGAGTAGGAAGTGTAATTCTTTAGTAAGAGGAATTTGGGTCGGGTCCTGTCACCTATGAACTCCATCTTGACTACTCTCTTGTAGAGATTAGAGAAGCCCTTTTTCAAATGCATCCAACTACGACTCCTGGCCGGATGGTATGCCCTCCATTTTTTCCAAAAATTTTGGCACATTGTTGGAGAAGACGTTAGTCGGGTGGTATGTGATTTTCTTACTTCCGAAATATTCTACGGAAAATAAATTTCACCTACGTTGTCTTGGTACCCAAAGTGAAGAATCCTCAAGACATGACACAGCTCCGATCGATCGGCTTATGTAATGTGTTATTCAAGATTGCTTCTAAGGAGTTGGCTAATGCACTAAAAGGACTCCTTCCTTCTATCATCTCTCCCGCGCAAAGTGCTTTTATCTCAGTCGGTTAATTTCCGACAACACATTGTTAGCCAAGAAATCGCTCATTTCTTGAAAAAGAGACGACGAGGAAGAAGGGCTTCATGGCTCTAAAACTTGATTTGAGCAAAGCCTATGATAGTGTTGAATGGAGTTTTCTCAAGGGTATGATGTCAAAAATGGGCTTTGATTCTCACTGGATTGATCTTATTATGACATGTATTTCTTCAGATCGTATTCTTTTATGGTGAATGGCTCTCCCAAGGTTTACCTACATCCTACTCGTGGAATTCGTCAGGGTGACCCGCTATCTCCCTATCTATTCCTCCCGTGCGCCGAGGGCTGTTGGCTCTCATTGCAAAGAGGGAGAGAGAGGGATGTTTCCAGGATTTCTTTGTGTCGAGGGGCCCCATCTGTTAGTCACCTTCTATTCGCCGATGATAGCTTTATTTTTGCCCGTGCTACTATTGATGATTGCCTTACTATCCGTGATATTCGGCTCACTATTCCCAAGCCTCGGGACAACAAGTCAACTCGTCAAAGAGCTCCCTTTGCATTAGCAGCAACATTAAAAGACCCAACCAAGATATCCTTGCTGCGGCCTTTGGGTGTGCAAAGAGTGGATTGTCGTGACCGATACCTCGGTTTGCCTACTTTGATCGGAAGAGATAAGACTGCCAGCTTCAGCCACATTAAAGAGAGAATTTGGAAACGCTTACAAGGGTGGCGAGGTAAGTTACTGAGCCCAGCTGGAAAGGAAGTTCTCATAAAAGCTGTTGTGCAAGCGATCCCTCTTTATACGATGAGTTGCTTCCTTCTTCCGAAAGGTTTCTGTGATGATCTTCACAAACTTATGGCAGATTTTTGGTGGAATATTTCTAATGGTGATCGAAAAATTCATTGGATGTCCTGGGAAAAACTATGTCGACCAAAAGAAGAAGGGGGTCTGGGGTTTCGAAACCTCTATGCTTTCAACCTTGCGTTGTTAGCCAAACAAGGATGGAGATTAATTACTAAGCCTGATACCCTTACGGCCCGTGTTCTCAAAGCTAAGTATTTTCCCAATTCATCTTTCCTATCTATTAATGTTAACCCCCATGCTTCTGCTAGTTGGAAAAGTCTTTGTGCCGCTCGTCCGGTTATTGAGAGGGGGTCTCGATGGCAGGTGGGGAACGGTGAAACTATTGACGTGTGGTCGGACCGTTGGCAACCACAACCGAAACTATTCCGTATTTTCTCTCCTAAACCAACAGACTGTGTGGTCCAGAAGGTTGCAGATTTATTTCATGCTGACTCACCTCGTTGGAATATCCCTCTTCTCAAGACCTTATTCTTTGCTCAAGAAGTGGACTTGATCCGTAGTTTGCCTTTAAGTATCCATCGCCCTCTCGATCAACTTATTTGGCACTATAACTCGAAGGGCTCTTTATTGTTAAAAGTGCATACCATGTTGCCCACTCCCTTATTTTGGGTTACGGGACTGTTTTGGCCCCCTCTTCGAGCTTTATCGCAGACTCATCCATGTGGCTGGCCCTATGGAAACTTCAGATCCCGGCTCGCGTAAAAATTTCTGGTGGCGTGCTTGGTGGAATATTCTACCTACGCAAGACAATCTCTTACGAAAAAGGGTGCCGACAACCATTGGTTGTGTGCTCTACTGGGGCTGACTGTGAGTCATTTCTTCATTTACTCAAGGACTGCCACTTCACCCGTTGTGCCTGGTTTAGTTCCCCTCTTGGTTTCCAAAGAAGACTTATCTGCTTTTTTATCGAGTTCGAGATTTTCTTGTGGATGTGCCCACATTTTCCCTACGTCAGCCTTTGCCTCTATCGTAATGATGGGTTGGACCATTTGGGAAGCACGCAATGCACTCTTGTGGAACAACAAACATAGTGACCAGCTTTGATTTGGACCAAGACTAGCAGTAGACTAAATGAATTCCTACAAGACCATGTGGCAACAAGTTCCAAGGCCATGCAAAGGGCTATTGTTTCTAAATGGTGCAAACCAAAGGCAGGAGTGGAAGGTTAACCTTGATGGCTCATGGGATAAAGACAACCAAGTGGGAGGCGTTGGGATTGTGATTCGTGATTCAGATGGTATTTGTGTGGCGGCGCGAGCTACTCGCTTTGATAATGTTTTCTCTCCCTTACATAGTGAAAAGCCCTTGCGGCTAGAGAAGGCATTAAGTTGGTGATGGACAGGGTCTACATAATGTTTGTTTTGAGAGCGATTCTCTCCAGATCGTCTCAAAGACTTAGGCAACTCTCTAGTGACAGTCGTCAATTTGCCCGATCGTGGAGGACTCTAAGTTCTTGGCTGGCTCAGATCACCGGAGAAGGTTTTGCCCACATCCGTCGCCAAGCAAATGAAGTTGCTCACCGTATTGCTCGTTTTGCTCTACACATTGGTTCTACCATTTCTTGGTTTGAGGAACCTCCAGATTTTATTTGCGATCTTTTATTTGAGGAGGGTAATATATAATTTATTTTTTTATGGGTATGTTCTTAGGGTGTCAGGGTGCTCTATGTAGTGAAACTCCCTTAATCCCCAACGACATGACCCGATTTTCTGGTGCTGTTCCTTTTCTCCATATCAATAATACTATCGCTCTTTTCTCAAAAAAAAGTTTTGAGGTATCCAAAATGTTAATGACTTTTAAAAACTTTGTTAAATAAATGACTTCTCAATACTTTTAAAGCTAATTCTTACTACCAAAAGTCTTGGTAACTTACACCAGACTTTATGAAAGTATTGGGAAGCGGAGAAGATAGAAACAAAACGTCTCCAATTCTTTCTTCCCTCATTATATCAAGCAGCAAGCAGACTGATCTCTTTTCTTCATGATTGGGGCTCCACTTTGGTATCCCATCTTGTCATCCACTTCCTTCATGGGGGTTGTATCTAATTCTAACTTTTAATGACTTTTAATGAGTTTAAAAGTCTGAAGGTATTCAATTGTGACTTTTAAATAGTCTTTAAAAGTTTAGTTATATTCTATTGTGAGTTTTAAAGAGTATTTAAAAGTTTTGAGGTATCCAAAATGTTAATGACTTTCAAAAACTTTGTAAAATAAATGACTTTTCAATACTTTTAAAGCTAATTCTTACTAGCAAAAGTCTTGGTAACTTACACCAGACTTTATGAAAGTATTGGGAAGCTGAGAAGATAGAAACAAAACGTCTCCAATTCTTTCTTCCCTCACTATATCAAGCAGCAAGCAGACAGATCTCTTTTCTTCATGATTAGGGCTCCACTTTGGTATCAGGTTTCAGTTTTCGTTGTGTTACATTGATAAACATCTCTTTAGATTACAATATCTGTGGGAATGACCCTTGCTTGCTTACTATACTATCATTTGATTTGTGCACTTGCAAGGTTTTAATGTTGTTAAATTTCACCAACAGCCAGCAAACACATCTGTGCATTTGTGAAGGAGAATCATTTGGAAGAAGGTGATACCTTTGTGTTTGATACATTCCAAAATGTGCTGAGCCTTATAAATCTTTTGTTTCTAGAATGGTAAAAATAAGACGGGAGTAAAAGAAAAGGCAAATCAACATGTCAAGATCGTGTTTTCTAAATGGTTTGAGAAAGGGAGGATCCTACTAAAATGCAGATGCATAGGATGTGCTGACGTACAAATAAAAAACCCTAGACCAGAATACACTTTGAGAGTATGTTCCTCCAAGTTTGGTCCTTATTTTTTCAACTGTTCCGATTAGATCTTTCAATTTTTAAGTGAAGCAATGAGATCACTTGTGCGCCATAATCATGCCACTGTTTACTGATATGGCGTCAAAGTTCAGTATAGAGCATATACTAATACCATACAGCTTTCCTGCCAGCCACACCCTTCCGTATTATAGTCTACTTACGATATAACAAGTCCATTTTTCTGAATTTGAGCATTGAAACTGCTTACAGTGAGCTCAACTAAAATCAGGATTACTAACATTACTAACTGCGGTAGTTCAAATTCTTCTTTTTCCCTGGATATGGAGAAAATCATTATTGTGATGGAGGAGTGAACTACATTGCTTCCATTCGAAAAATAAGAGGACGTGGTCAAAACATGCGAAAAGAAAAACAAGTTATTGTGGCGTATTGTGATCACTAGTTCTCTTCACAGTAACAAGGAAAAGAGAATTTGTTAGAGACGTAAATCAAGTCCAATTTATATCAGCTTGAATAATAAAAAATCAACCCACCCATGTTATCCAACTGTGAAATTAATTTATAGCAAGACTGCAAAATGCGGCATTAAAATTTCAACTTATTGAAGCAAGTTCTTCAATGACAATTGCTCTGTTTCCATCCTTCTCAAAAAGTTCATATGCACATCGACCATGTTGTTCCCAACCATCAAGTGCCTCGAGCTGATGAACACTTCACGTGAGCGCCTAGCGCGAAGGTTGCTTTACAAAATAAAAAAATATAAGGCGCATTAGCGATTTAGTTTTCAATTCAGTAAGGGGTGGAGATTGAAGAAGCGAAGCGAGCCTCTAGAGTAGCAGCCTATTACATTTGTAATAAAGGCGTACATTAGCTTGATTGCAATGCTTGAGAGAATCCTTGATTGCACGAGAAATGCAGTGGCACAGAACTCTTCAAAATCCATTCTTCTGTATTGAAGCGCATTTAGCTGTCATGGAAGAGATAACCAGTCAGCACTGTTACAACCTATGAGGCCTAACAACATAGAAAAAGTCATGAACATCGAAGCAAACAATTAGAAACCAATTTATTACCGATGCAATGAGATCAGAAATCCGAGACTCCCTCATTGCATCTGTAGCATTTTTCATCAGGGCCTGTCCAGGACAAAATGAAAAGAACACTTTGAGCATTAACTTATCTGAGAGAGAGAGAGAGAGAGAGAGAGAGAGAGAGAGAGAGTGAGTGAGAGACCAACCATTCTAATATTGTCAAGAGTTATAGTGCCATTTTTGTTTGGCTCCAATAGTGCAAACGGTTCCTTCAGATAAAAGAGTTATCCAGAGTCAATGTCTTCGATAAGGCCTGCCACAAAATTGACACAAATGAAATGTTAAGAGATTGATTGTGTATATGCCAAAATTTCAAGTCATGAACAATATAAAACATACAAAAACAGAAAATTAAAAACACAACTAGGCACACATATAGAAGAATAATTTGGATGAAGCAATTATCGAGTATCAGATGACAACACCTTAGCAGACCCTGTTCTTTCCATTATTTTCACCAGGTTTTGATGGGTTCATTGAGTCATCATTAATTATGGAATACTAACAATTATTTTCAAATTTTAAAATGTCTTAGAACCCGGAAACAAGAATCTCATTCATCAAGAAAATATATAAATTTCTTAACACCAAGAATCTGATTCAGCACTGGCAAAATTCAAGAAAACGTTCTCTTTCTTTTGTCAGTGAAAACACATACACACCATTAAAGCAGCCTTTTGAAGGGATGACGGTCGCATATAAGCCTTCATGAGTCTAAATATTAAAATATCAAGAGGCACTTTTAGATCATTAAAATTCCTCACCCAAGGATGACCTGCCAACAAAAGTTTATGGTCAGTGACTCAGTAAAGTGATGGCAGAAACTTAAAAGATAATAGAGATAAGGAAAACTCACTTAAAGCCTGCACTGCTGTCATTCATTTCCAAGGGTCCTTGTTCAATAAGCCTTTAACAAATTCATTTGCTTCAAGAGATAAAGAAGGCCAAGGTGCCTCATCAAAAATGGGATCAGCTTTCTACACCGCCCGAAAAATCCCAGACTCAGTCTGCCCAAAATGGGTGACTACCACATAAAAGAATATATGCTCTTTACTCCAAACATCAGCCTCTGTACTATAAGATCTATGTAGAACCTCAGGGGTGACGTTGTATGCGCTTCCAACAATATCATTAAGCCTCTCATCTGTAAGCCAGAGTGTGTACTAAAATCCCACTCCAAACTCCAAAGACTGAGACATTGATAATAAGAAAGAGCTGGATTATTCAAAGAAAGGACAATTCTGGTTTGGCAAAATCTGATAAGCCAAAATCAATGGCTTTCAACTGGGAATTCTCATCCTTAGCAGAATACAAAGAGTTCTGATAAGAAAAATGAAAATAGAACATTAGTTTCATACAAATATAATTACATACAGAAAGCACAATCAATATATCAAGTAGACCAGAACTTTGAAACATCACAAGGAAAAACAGTAAAATGATATGTTCAAAAGTTAGCTTACCTGCAATACACGTGAAGCTGTGGCGACAGCCTTGTTGTGATCTTTCCTTGCAAGGGTGCTTGCAAGGATTGCCTGAAAGTTTAGTAAGACGGTATTATAGATGATAAAGAATTACAGCAAATAAACAAGGCTAAGACTGAGGTAAAACAGAGCAAAATGCAATTCTTAACACGAGCAAAACATAATTTCTGAAACGATATTTACAGAAGATAGTCTATACATGGCCAAACACCATGCTCATAGGTTGTAGATTTTTACTATGCTTGATACAATTTCTATACATTCTTAAGTGAAGTGCAATTCTTATTTGAACATGATAAGGTAAGTCCACAAAATTGTGGGATGTCAGGAATGTAAATTACCATCATATCAATCCATTCTCTTTTCAAAATCCATTACTTACTTGTCCAGCCACAGCCAACCCGTCAGCAAGCAAAGAGGCTGCCAACCAGATCTGCAAGCAAACTTGGAATGCAGCCATTGTCGTCGGTCCCTGCCTTGCAGCTAATGCTGCTGCCAGAGTAACACAGAATGTTGCAGCTATCACCCTCACCAATAACAAAAACCCTGACCCAAGACCAAAAATAAAGTTATGGAACAATCAACAAGCAATTAGTTTCTATGAGTTTCTAATAGAAAAACCATAGACCATAAGATGAGGAGCTAGTGCAGGAAATTTTTTTGTTTGTTGAGAATTTAGATTATAATGAGAGAAAGGCCAACACGAGAAATTCTTATAAAATAACTTGAATGTCAAAAATAATGATCGTAAGACCTTTAAGATAATAACAAACCTCTCAACTTCATGAAAAACTGCTTGAGAAGATATGGGAACTCGACTAAAGGCCAGTGAATTCTAATGTAAATGAGGCTATCGGTGTTTTTGTACATATATTAAGAACATGGATTCATTATCTAAGGACTGGTGAAGTTCTACTTGCAGATTATTTACTTACAAAGAAAAAAAGAAATAGAAGCCTCTACCATTTTTCAGAAACTGGCCTCGTAGGTAGACCCGGCAATATCGTACACGACCCGATAACACGACACGAATTCGCAAAAAAATTTCAGTTTTCGGGTTCGTGTTATCGGGTCGTGTTGCTATCGTGTTGACACGATAGCCACACGAATTGTTATCGTGTCGTTTCGTGTTAATTCGCGAAAACACGAATCAACCCGTTAAGTGGGGGTATTTTTGTAATTTTATATTCTAAAAAATCCTTACCAACCCTAGCTATCTCTTTCTTCACTTCATTTTCAGCCGCCTCCTAGTTCGCTCTCTCCCTCTCAAAACCTCATCTTCTTTTCTCTTCTTGCGATCTTCTTTTTTCTTCTCTTCTCATCTTCTCTTCTTCTTCCAACTTGGGCTTCCTCATCTTCAAGTATGGCAACAATGGACTCGCATTGCTTCCCAGGTAACTAAAATCACTGGGGATACTAGAATCCGTGCTGCTGTGCCCACCATCAAGTACTTGCAGCCTTGCAGGGCCATGGTGCCAAAGTCATCCTCTCATGGTGTGGGATCTTAGCAGGTATTCCTTAAATAACCGATTATCAGCTTTTGTTTTTAATTTATAGGGAGAGGTGATCTTCACTCAAACTTGTGGTATTCTAACAGCAAAAATTAAGGAATGAGAATACAACAGATTTGGTGTCGTCGTCTTCGAGACCATGACTGATGTGTTTCCGGGGCCGGGTGCGGAGGCTTTGGCCGTCAATGTTCTCACTTGGTAAGCCACGCCTCCCATCAATCCACTCTTTTTCTTACTTGTGTTATCTATTATAGCATCTGGGTTCATTTTTTCTGTGACCAAATATTTATGATTGTTTTGGTTTGTAAGATTTGTGTGTGATAAGTTTTTTGTTGTTGTTGAAGTTTTTTTCCCCCGTGTTTGGGAACTCTGTATAGTCAACTTAGCTTGAACGGCTTTGAGCTCTGTGCCTTAGTATTAATCATAAATCATGATGAGATGCCTGCATGAGGGGTTGGTAATGTGGCCTTCTGTCTAGTGTGAGATTATTTCACTGCCAACAGTAATGTAGTGGCACCCCCTTTCTGATTGTCTCCTATTTCAGGGACTAAGTTTGGCTGTAGGTTCTTACAATGGTGAAGATGTACTTGTATCATTTGGAGGGTACAATGGGCGTTACAACAATGAGGTGAGGATCAGACTTCAATATACTTGTGGTTTACTCTGCTCTTATTCTATGTTCTTGTTAAATTTGTTTCTTGATGTTAGGTTAACGTTCTTAAACCAAGCCACAAGTCAACCTTGCAATCAAAGATGATGGAAACTCCTGTGCCAGACAGTGTTTCTGCTGTGCTTAATGCTACAAATGGTACCAGAGATGTGGAGTCTGAGTTTGAAGCAGGGCAAGAAGGAAAAATTAGGGAAATTGTTATGGACAATGTTGAGTCAGATCTCATGGTATGCGACTTTGAAAAGCATGTAGAGATTTGGCCTTTATTTTTATTTTATGTGGCACACCCATCTGATTGTCATTATAACTTCTTTTTTCAACCTTATTTTTATTTCCAGAAGTTATTTACTTTGTTAAAGTCGTCTATGGTTACCACTTTCTTAATGATCCAGTAGTTGCCAATGTCCGATAAAGTTTATTGATCTTGTATTACTCTGCATCTCTGATTTTTCATGTTTTTTGCCACAATACTGAGTTTTAATTTTTTTATTCACACACTCTTATGCAGAAAGCAAGAGGCAAGAGTACCAATGAACATCTTTTAGCAACCCTCAAAGCAGAGAAAGAAGAATTAGAATCATCACTAAGCAAGGAGAAAGTACAAACTCTCCAATTAAAGTAAGAGTTAACAGAAGCAGAGACTCGAAACACTGACCTGTACAAGGTAACTATTATTACATACATGCATGATATATTTTTGTTGCTTTTTGCAAGTGTGTTCACAAGGAAATTATGACTAGAATCCGATCCTTTGTGATTGTGAATGGTACTAATTTCTGGTTGGCTTCTCTTCACGCTGGAGATTAAATGGAGATTTTTTTATTGTCCACTGTTGGTGGTGATCATCAAAATTTTCAAGGGTACACATAATTCTTGTGTATTTTCCTTTCTTAGGAATTGCCATTGATTTCCTTGTACTGACTTTGTAGGAGCTTCAATCTGTACGTGGCCAACTTGCATCTGAGCAGTCAAGATGTTTCAAACTTGAGGTAGGATCTTATCACTTGTTTCTCGGTTGATCTAGATGTTTCCTTTGCCAGTTCAAACTTTTGTTGACCTTATAATAGTTTCTGGGATGATCTGTGTGAAAAATTGAGGTTCAGGAGGAAGGTGTTTAACCTTATGAATATTCATTTAAGCTGACCTTAGCAAGCAGCCTGATTGTTTGTGATACAATCAGGCTGCCTCAAACATTGGCCATAATCTGGGTCTTCTGCTAATTACTCTTTGAACCTGCAGGTTGAACTTACAGAACTTCGACAGAAGCTCCAAACAATGGAGGCATTGCAGAAAGAACTTGAACTCCTCCAGCGACAGAAGGCTGCATCCGAACAAGCAGCTTTGAATGCTAAAAGGCAGATATTTTTGGGCATGTATAATGTATTGTTTGGAGATATTTTTGTTATCTCAAGTTTGGTGTAAAGGTTTAATATGTTTTTAGCTTTTCTTTGGATTTTTTGGGGCATGTATAATGTATTGTTTGGAGATATTTTATTTTAAGTTTTTAAAATTTATTTTAAAAAACTGTTTATTTTTCTTATCGTGTGAATCGTGTCGTGTCGTGTGATTCGCGAATTGTAACGGTCGTGTTCGTGTTGGGCATTTCCAACCCCGTTTTCTTATCGTGTCGTGTCGTGTCAACCCGTTAAGAAAAGCGGGTTGGCGAACACGACACGAACACTGCCAACACGACACGAATGCCAGGTCTACTCGTAGGTCTTTGACACCAGAGGTTAAGAGATCAACTTGCTTGTTTAATTTCCACAACAATATCAGGGAGATTAAGTACCTACAATGATCACAAATCAAGTGAAACAGCAGCAAAGACGCCAAAGAGTGTCATTTATATTAACAAAAAGAAAAGAAAAAGAAAAGTCTTGGCAAATGGTCTGAACTTATCAATTACTATCAGCCAAAGATAAGCTAAGTGAGAAATAACATGGGCATTGGCCCCGCACCTATAACACCCATATAGAATACGAACATTAATATTGGGTCCAAAATGATGTTTACTACATCTCCCACAATTACATATTCTAGTGTTTGCAAAGTTTTAGATCATTGATACTTTCTTCCTTGATTATTTAGCAGTATAAGCAGTTGTTAAACCAAAAAAACTGGAAAGACTAAATGTGCAAGTCAATGAACAGATATACATATATATGGGATTCAAGCATTCTACAACTTGGATCAACTATCAAATGCCATCTTTTCATAAGACGGATGCATAAAATATAATACAAACAATGAATAGGTCAAGGCTCAGGTTTTTCTTCAGTTCTTCAAAAACACCTGTTAAAGAAACAGCTGGGAACCAACTACAGCCCCGTACAGCAATGATATCAGAAGATGGCAGGCCAAAGAGATTGATAGGATTTTCATCATGCCTAATGAACCAAACATACTGAACTGTTTAGCAAATGCACTGAGAGGTATGCCATGCCACCGTGATATGACACGGGCAGCTCAACATCGATCTGGTCTAAGTCCGAGCTTCCATCAAACTAGTTCAGTCGGGCAAAAGGAATGAAGCCTTTCAGCTTTAAGCCAGAACCCAGCTCAAACAAGGGACCTTTGAGAGCCACTTCTAAAATAAGAAGAACAAAATATATATATAACAAATGAGAAAGATAAACTTAACCATTTGGCTTGTTCCCTAGACGTGTGACAACATTGATTTGAACGAACGAAATCACTCAGCTTATTCTTGAAAATTTAAAACCAACTATGAATGCAAACTAAGTACCTTGAATGGTATTGTGATCCGAAAGCATCCTCGATTAGAACAAGAAAGACCATTACTAGGACATCCCTAGGCAGGGGAAACCAAAAGCATCCTCAGCCACAAGGCTTGCAACACTAGAGGAGGCCGAGACCACAAAATACAAAAACGGAAACAATCCGCTACCACATTTTGTTCTCCATAAACATGGCATATATTGCCCCTACAGTTTTGTCTTCTTTCCCATTTCTTGAAGAAGAAGTTCATCTTCTTGTTCCTTATAAGAGCCAAAAGTGTCACTTCCACTTGCTTCAGACTCATTTGAGCAAGCCACTATAGCACTGAAAGTATTTTCTCTGACAATAATCACAATCAAGGTGATTGTGCATTTCGACATGCTACACATCATTTACTTTGCCAGCTGAAAAGAATGCACTCTGCTTGAACGTTTTCCATCATTTTTTCTCCCTTTAATACGATAATGTTGGCATTATTTATCCCCCTGCAGAAGCTCTTACTCCACTATTTGGAAGAAGGCCGTCCTTAGCCATGTCACTAAGCACATTAAAAACTTCATCCATATTTCCTTCTTTATGGTTGATGTCAACAAGTAGTTTTGCAAGTTCAGCATCAGAAAGCTGACTGCTTCTCAGTGTGTTACCTATGACTTGACTCAGTTCATTGTTCATCCCCTCTGTGAAAAGTGCTTTAACCAGCGCAATAACCGTCACAGTATGCGGAACAAATCCACAATGCAACATTTCCTTGTACAAGTTATATGCCTTGTGAACATTTCCACCCTTACAATGACCATGAATAATAACATCATAAACTGCTTCATTAGGCTTGTGTCTCCTCACAACCATTGACTCAAAAACTTGGTCTGCTTCATTCATCAAACCCTTCATACAGAATCCTTTTACAAGGGCTACCACACTCTTAAATTCACTATTAGTGCAGTTCTCTATTAGTGTATTATATGTGACACCATCAGGGACAGACTCTTCGTAGAACAACTTGAACAGAAGCCTCTTTGCTTCCCTCGTCCGAGCTTGTTTGTTAAGTCCATTAATAAGCACACTGTAGGTAACAACATCAGGTAGGAAACCTTTTTGTATCATTTCATTATTCAACTGAAGAGCCTTTTTTAAATCACCTTCCACACAGTAAGCATTTATCAATGTTGTGTATGTAAATTCATCAGGAGGCATACCCATACTCAACATTTCTTTGAATAGATCACAAGCTTCAACTAGTCTTCTTTGCTGGCAGACACCTTGAATGAGTGATGAATAGGTAACAGCATCAGGTGATACACCCTTCTCCACCATCTCCAGCTTCATTCTAAATGCGCTCTGCAATTCCTGATGCCGACAAAACCCAGTTATAATAGTACTATAACTTACGACATCAGGGGACAACCCTTTCCCTGTCATATCTTGTAGGATTCCAATGGCATCTTCCATCCTCCCCAATAAGCAGCATCCATTGATAAGTGCATTGTAAGTCACAATAGAAGGTGAGAATCCATTCCCAGTCATTTCCTCCAGAACATCATAAGCTTCATTTAAGAACCCCTGTTGGGAGAATCCATCAATCAACGTAGTATACGTCCTCTGATTTGGACGAAGTCCTCTAACACGCATCTGATCGAAAAACTCCATTGCTCGATTCAAATTCTTTGCCTTGCACATAGCATTAATCAATGCTGTATAAGTGACAACATTTGGAGACAAGCCATTCCTCCGCATCTCCTCTTGCAGAACAAGTGCTTGGTGAAAATTACCTTCCTTGCAATACCCACTAATAAGTGTATTACAAGTCACCTCATCAGGAACAAAACCTTTTCTTTTCATCTCCTCGAGAACCTGACTTGTGTCGTTCATCCTCCCTTCTCGACACAACCCATTGATTACCACATTATACGAAATCAAATTTGGCTCCAAACCCTTCAATGCCATCGATCTCAACAGTTCAAATGCCTGATCAATCTTCTTCAATTTGCAATATGCATCAATCAACGTATTGTAAGTAACCACATTCGGCAAACATCCATTTCTTTCCATTTCACCAAAAAGTACAGCCCCATTTTCAAATTCCCTGCTCCACTAAAACCCCTAATCAAAATGTTGTAAGTATAAACATTCAGGAGACCCCATTCCTAATCATCTCACTAAACACCTCCTCAGCAAATTGAACAGACCCTTTTGACCTAATTATTGCATCTAAAATTGCATTATATGAAAGCACACCAGGCATAAATCCATGAACTTTGGCTAAATGAACAATATTCAGAGCCTTATCAATGAAATTCAAATGAGAGTAAGACTTCACCACCAAGTCGAAAACCGCCGAGCTCGAATTGCAGATATGCAAGGAGTCACTGAGGCACTGAAAGACCAAATTGCCCCTGTCGTCCATGGTATTGACGGCAACATTCTCGGCGAGGGCTTGGGCGCTCTTGTAGAGCTTGAAGCGAGTGAGGATGTGGAGGGCGAGGCACTTGCATTGGAAGGTGAAGAAACCATGGTTTCGAGCCCAACTGAGGAACTTGAGGGTTATCGGCTGGTCGAATTGGGATTTTTGGAGTAAATAGGAGGCTGCCTCGGGGTAAAACAGGAAGAGAGAGAATTGAGATTGTGGGGATGGCGCTTGAGGTATGTGATTGCTTTTTCTGCGAGCAGGGTGTCGGAGGGAGCACAGGGGAAGGAAGATGGCTTGGGGATATGAGGTTTCAGGAGGGACATTTCCGGAATTGAAGAAGTTAGAGGTTTATCAGAAGCACAACGGGAAGAGATTTCATGAAACCCAGAACTGAAATGAAATTTTCAGAAATTGAGAGAATACCTGTAGAGTTTATGGTAATTCCTCTGCTTTCTTTGTTGCTCGATGGGGTGGTTCTTATCTCTCAATCTACGCCAGATGCGGCCGGCCCATTTAAATTCGAGCAACTAAGTTATTTGGCCCAATTCGGCCCGTTCATTAAATTAAGGGTTAATTACAGTAAACCCTCTAAATTATGGGTTCATTTTCAAGTTAAATACTTAACTTTAGAGATATTTACGATACATACTTAAACTCCGAAACCCTATAATTTACCTTATCATTAGTCAAACCGTTAATTAACTGTTAAATCTTTGATGTGGTTTTTGTGGAACCCATTTTTTAATTGACGTGAACTCCACATAAGAAATAAAATAAACAATAAAATAAAATAAAACCAATCAAAAATCAAAAACCCCAACCAAAAAAATTCATCTTCTCCGATATATAAAAAGGTTAAATTATATTAAATACAAAAATTAACACTGAAAAATTATCTCCCCTCTCCTCCCCACCCAACCCGACCCATTAGCCAACCCCGGTAGCCTCCACTCCCAACCCCAACAGTTATCCCTCTCCCAACTCCTACCCCAAATTCAACAACCGCCCAACCACCCACCATTGTAGGAGAGACTGAGATTAGCAGGGGAAGAGGTCGTGGGTCGCTCCCAAATTGTAAGGTTATGAAGATTTCAAATGCGAGTGAGTCGTCCAATCAAATCTTGAGCAAGTCGTCTTCACGAGCTGCAGCTACTTGAGAGCATTTAATGATTCACTAATGATTTAGGTAACGGAGGGAGTAAATTGTAGGTTTTCCGAGGATTTGAACTTGAAAATAACCCTATAGTTTGGAGGGTTTACAAGCATTGGTTTTTTGCTCTGGGTTCCTAGGTTTGTACCAAAGGGTTGTGTTGTCCATTATGTTTTTCAAGGTTGCTGGTTTACGAACATGGGGTTTTTGTAGTTGTACACTTTTATTGTATCTATTATGCAAATGAAATAATGTAGTTGTTAACTTCCAGTATGTGGTATGAGCAGTTGTTATAATATTCATACCGCAATTGAGTTGATTTCAATGACATAGTATTAACGGTGTACTTTTATGACATAATATTAACAGATTTTTAGTAACAAAGCATGCTCTATATTTTGCTCTATATATAGCTAAGAACTCAAGTTTATGATATGCATAATGTGATTTTTACTAGGAAGATAATTTTATGACATAGTATTAACAATGTACTTCCATGAGATAGTATTAATATTGTACTTTTTTTATTGGAGGTGATTTCTACTTAAAATATATCGGATGTTTTGCTGGGTTTTTTATTTATAGTTTTTTGTATGAAATGGTATTAAAAATGTTTTTATATGAAATAGTAGTAACTATGTATTTTTATGACTGGTATTAACAATGTACTTCAAGCTTGCTAGGCTTGTTTTGAGTTTTTTTATAGTTTTTGTGTTGTGATTCTTTTAAGTTAATCAATGGCAGTCATGTATTTTATAGAAACTTCAACACTCATTTTTATATAGTAAATAATTTTTGGATATATTTCTAAAGTGCATTACATGTGAGATTTTTATAATTTCAACTTATATTTTGGGTGTAATACTAAAGCTCCCAATTCCTATAAATAAAAAAATAAAAAATAAAAAGTTCCCAATAAAAATAAATAAAAACCAATCAAGAAGCATGGGGTTAATAAATACTGACTCTTGAATTGATTGAAATGATTAGATTCCGTTTCGAGCTTAGTGAACTAGATCAACTCCGTCTAGACGGCAACTAACATGCACCCATTAAACTCATTCAAGCTTTTGATTTTGATACACATATCTCAATCAAGCTTTTGAGTTAATTCAGCCATGGCTTCTCTTCATGACCCTCCAACATTTTCAGCTTCTATACCGCACTTCTTCAAGATCATTCTAGATGACACTTCTAAAAACATCAGAATTGTAAGCACCTCTCTCTCTCTCTATTCTAAGAATGTTTTCTGATTATTGAGATATTCATTTCTTTTGTTATTTTCATTAAAGCTTTAACATGGTCTGTTGTGCAGAAAATTCCAGTGAAGTTTGTGACGAAATACGGAGACCATTTATCAAGTCCCGTACATCTTAAGCTTCCCAGTGGTGCAGAAATGGAAATAGAACTCAGAAGATGCAATGATGGTGGGGTTTGGTTTGACAAGGGTTGGCCAGAGTTCTCAAAGTTCTGCTCTCTCGGCTATGGTAATTGGCTAGTCTTTGGATATGAAGGGCACTCAAACTTCCATGTTTTTATATTTGATAGAACTACTACAGAAATTGAATATCCTAAGCCCGAGATGGAAGAAACTGATTCTGAAGAAGAAGAAGAAGAAGAAGAAGAAGAAGATGATGATGCTGATGATGAATCTGTTGAAATCTTGGATGTTTTTTCACCCTGCCCAAGAAAAGCACGGGAGAAATCTCCATTGCCATGTCCTCAGCAGCACAAAAAAATGAGAACACGTTCGAGTGGAATGATGCTTGACGAGTCACTGAGAAACAAGGCCTCAGATTGCTCCAAATCAGAAATGAAAAGTAAGTAATATATACTTTTTTTTTGCTTCTGTTTCTTACCTTAGTTTATTGTAATTTGTCTCATCAAGAAATCGTGTTATAATCTTGAACAGGGGAAGATGAATCATCAGATGATTCTGTTGAAACTTTGGACAAGTTTCCCTCTTGCCCAAAAACAGGGGACAAATCTCCATTAGCACCATCAGAGGTCAAAGATGGTGTTGGGAGGATGCATATATCAACTACAAGTCGAAAAGCTATAGCTCTTCAGAGAGCTATTGCTTTCAAATCTTTAAACCCTTCTTTCAGGGTTGTAATGCAACCCTCGCATATCAAACAAAGTTTGTTGGTAAGCGTTTCTACAATCAAGTTACCGCTACGATCCTCTAACTTCAGTCAAAGATGCTAGCATGAAAATAATATTTAAGCAAAATAACAATATTATTGCTCATTGCTCTCTTTCTTCAAAATCTTGTTACTGTCTTAATTTCCTGTTTTCCATTTCTTTTAAGCCTTTGCCATCTGGGTTTGCCAAGAGACATCTTGTTGAGCACCCTGCTGGTAATGTCTTCCTTCGGGTTTCAGATGGAGGAACTTGGTCTGTTAAATTCAAATATGATAATTCAAAAGCTCGATTCCAGTGTGGTTGGTTGGCATTTGTAAGGGACAACAATTTGGAAGTGGGTGATGTGTGTGTCTTTATCTTGATCGAGGACATTAAACTTTCATTTGATGTTGTCTTTTTCCGCACTACAGAAGAAGCTGCAAATTACCCCTTGTCTCCAGGTAAACAATCAGCTGTTAGTTTGTGAATTCATTATCTGTTCTTTTGTTTTTAACTTTTGTGAAGGCAGTTAACACATCTCTAGGTAAGTGAGGAATGTGTTGAGGTGTGAATTCAATATACTTGATGTGCACACTTATTGATTATAAGCTTTTTGGTTATTTTAAGCTCGGGGAACCACAACTAATCAAGTCAATTCAAAAAAATTAGAAATCAAAACTATGGAATGTATATTTGGTTTTTTTAATTTTTTAATTTTAATTTTTATAGTTTACCTTCTTGTTAGTTAAGATGCAACCTTATTTTTCTTGTAATATCCTATTATAATCTTCAACGGGGAAGATGATCCGCCCACAAGGAAAGATTTAGGACGCTTGTCTAGCAGTAAAATAATCCGTAAACGAACAACTTATGTTCTCAGGGAGGAAGTATCCATTGACTAAAACTGAAAAAGCTCTTGCTCTTCAGAGAGCCAATGATGCTTCAGAAGGTAATGAAAAACAAAGATTCACATTGCTCTAAATTAGAAGCGAAAATAAAAGAACTTATATGGTTCTATTTTATTACCTTATTGTGTTTCCTGCTATTCTGTTCTTGCTTGTGATATACTTGTTGTAAATTTTCATAGGGAGACATGATTTTCCAACTAAAAAAGGTGGTGGAGGCACATCTAGCAATCGAACTAGAAAAGCTACAGCTCTTGACAGAGCGAATGCTTTTAGATCGCAAAACCCTTCTTCTTTTATTGTTTCCATGAGTCCCAGTTACATCAATGGTTGGAGTTTGGTAAGCATTCTATAGATCACCTGCTGAGCCATAACAAATTCTGTTTACTTATATCAGTAGACTAATCATTAATATTCTCTGTCTTCAAACATTTCCTTGGTTTTCTTTTTGTTTCAGTGGTTGCCATCCAAGTTTCACAAGCTACATCCTAGTATTAAGCATTCCTGTGAAGTCATCCTTCAAGTTTCGAATGGGAGAACTTGGTCTGTTGGGTTGAGCAAAGGAAGGACCACATTCGGGCATGGTTGGATGGATGTTGTGCGTGACAATCATCTGGAAGTTGGTGATGTGTGTGTTTTTATGTCGATTTCCAACAGAAGTACGCCTTTATTTGATCTTGTCATTTTCCGCTGTGGAGAAGGTGCAAAGTGCACCAATGATGGGGAACAAATAGTACCTACGAAGGAAGAAACTGATAATGAAGATGGGGATTCAAGTGATGATTCTAGTAATGATTTGAGTGATGATTCTGGTGATGATTCCAGTGATGATTCTGTTGAAATCGTGGACAAGTTTCCACCCCCAAGAAAAACAAGGGTGGTGAAAAGATCTTGAAAATCTGGTGAAAGTCCTTATCAATTGTTCTTTAAGACATTGATTTGTAATATTGTTTCTTTTTGGTTTATGTAAGTCAGTTAACCAACTGGACAAATCAGACTCCTTCCTGTAATTGCAAGATGTATCAGTCCTTTTGTGGTTTTTTTAGTTTCTCTTTTCTTTCCATACAGAATGTGCTCATGAGATTATCTGCCGTATCAAACTAACAAGATCCCTTTGTATTCCGAAGCCAATTCACACTTTGTATCATGCACTCATTTAATGATGGATGATTCTGATGACGCTTCTGTGGAAATCTTAGACAATTTTCCACAATGCCCGAGAAAAACAGGGGAGAAATCTCCATTGCCATGTCCTAGGCCCCGGGAGAAGAGCAGAACAAGTTCAAGGTAAAGCAGAAACCAATATGAACTTACACAATGTGGTTCCATTTTTCTCTAACAAAGATCGCTTAATTTATAGATGATCACTAAAGTTTAATGTGATTGAGTGTTTAACATTTTGGTTAGCAAATTGAGATTTTATTCTATTTATTTCTAAAATTCGGTTTGTCATTCATTCTACAAGCACGTACTGTCTAGCATCTGTGGCGCAGGTGCAGCCATGGGTCTAGATTTATGTCCAGCTTAAAACATGCATTTTTACGTAGATTGGACATTTCACTAAAATTGGTAAAGAAAAAAAATTAGACCTGTAATTGTTTTGTAACCAAATTAAAAGCATATGACCAATCCTGGTTTATACTGGGTATCAAGAACATCCTAAAAGCGGCATGGAAGGATTACGGGAGGCTAAGATTATCTGGGTCAGGGATAATTTGTTCGCTATAACAGTGACAGATGAAGGAATGGCAAATAAGATCCTTGACAATGGCCCCTGGTGGGTCATGAAGTGTTGCTTTGCAGTCAAGAGGTGCCTCACTGGGTTCAGATTCGGGGTATTCCGCTGAACTTAGGCCATGAAGAAAACATGATCAAGCTAGGGGAGAAGGCAGGGGCTGTTATCAAGTACGAGAACCCGGCGAAACCCAGGGGTTTTCTGCGAGTGCGAGTCGAAGTGGACACAAATCATACACTCGTTGCCGGATTCTGGTTACCAAGGCCCGACGGTTCTGAAACATGGGTGGAATACCAATACGAAAGACTTGCGGACTTTTGTTACCGATGTGGAAGAATCGGACATTGAAGTTTCATCAGAAACCGATGCGAACTATGGAGAATGGACACGAGCGAAGATAATCAGAGAATTCTTCGACCCAAAACCACCAACTAAGGCACCTTGGGAGAGAAGAAGGGTGGCTACAGTCAGGAGGAGGTCTGATGGTGACGGAGCGGAGCGTGAAAGCAACGACCAATTTCGGCAAGGTGAGGTGACTCTCGAAAATCACAACACCCAATCAGATCAGACGGCGCCTGCTATGGGACAGATGGGAGCAGCCAAGATGTTAAGTTGTCACACGCATGGGAAGTTGATCCTGAGGGAAGGTACGAGAACTTCCTTGGCACAAGACAAAGGGCGCTTCTGTACCTGACACAGGGCAATCATCCAAGACAAATCTTTGGAGGAGCAGAGAATCCAATGGATGCTGAGATTTTGATTTTAGATGAACTAAACGTGGCTGCCAATACCTCTGGACACATCACTCAAAGACGGATTCAGGATTTCAAATTAGAGTGGACTAAATTTATATTATGCACAAACCTATTAAAAACATAGAAAACTCGAATTTCATCAATCACAAAATATATCCAAATCGAGAGGACATGATGAACTTTATCCTTAAAAAGGTGAAGGGTTTAGGGTTGAGGTGACTCTGACTTCTATCTTAATATTTAAAGTGCAAATTTGCACAAAAAAAAAAAAAAAGATGTAAAGAAAAAGTCCAAAAAACAAAACGGGCGACAATTTATTTTTGTTCTTTGCAATAGGACTGGGCATGGTGCGGTATGGCCCGGTATTGGGCTGATACTGCACCGTGCAGGAATTGTGAAAGCGGTATGACACGGCACGATATATGTGTTTTTCAAAATTGATACCGTATCATCAGAATCGCTTTGGTTCCGGTGATGATACGGTACCAATTCGGTACCATACCGAAACAAGTGCATCAAGACCTGCCTCCGCCCCACCCTTTACTTCCTCCAGAGCATCGGCATCTCCCAAGTGAACAAGCACACCTCTCTCCTCTCTTGCAGCGTCGAGGACAAGCTCTAGCCCGAATCGACTACCTCGAGAAAATCGGGTTCTCTCGCCGAGACTCTCCATGTTTCGGCGGTTCCGCAGCCTCTTCTCACTACAGAGCTTTGAGCAGAATTTGAGCCGAAATTCAATTACTTCGTGGTGGAGATGGGGCGAGACTTGAAGGAGCTCAAGGAGTTTCCGCATAAAAGGGAAAAATTGAAAGAGTTTTTCCGAATGAGAATCATTGTATAAGCTACTTTTTACGTAAAAATTGACCGCAACAATCACTACTTTTTATAGCACGTGAAAGTTCAATATCAAGACTGACACGTAAAAGTAACCCTCTGAACCAAATAAAAGGAAATTTATTACCATTCCAATAAATGACCATCAAGCAAATAGCCGTGATCATCATCGCACCATATTTTTCCTAGCATATGTCAGCTTTTCTCTTGAAGCCTTCGTGTCTTCTTCATCGCCCTCGGTTTTGTTCAGCTTGGAGAATCGCATTCGGCCAAGACACCGGCCCAAATGTGTGTGGAGAAAGGGGTTTGTTTTCCTCTCACTGCTTTGTTAAAAACCGGTGAGGCTCGATTTCGGGATAGGCTTGAGATTTGTTGTAATTCTTCTATCCCTTTCAGCAATCTGGGTATACGATGCAGTACGGTATATAACGGTACCAAAATATTGGTACCGATACCGTACCATATGTTAACGATACGGATGCGGTATGATACCAAAATTACCCTGCCCAAAATTGATACGGTATGAAACCGGTATGGTACGATACGATTTCGGGATGGTTTCGGTATTCGGTTTTGATGCCCACCCCTACTTTGCGGTGTGTTGTGCTCGGTGGAAAGTCATAGGCTCATAAAGATGGAGGAGTATCCATGTAGCGTACAACGAATAGAAGAGTGCGAGTGCATGGTTGTCCATTGGCTGGGCTGGGTATATATATTAGTTTAGGCTGAAAAAAAAGACAAAGTTACATGGGCTATAGTCCAAGTTAGCCAAAGGATAGGTCCATCCCTGCCATCACCGTTCTAGTCCTAACTCAACGGAAAGAGTCTTGAGTCGGTCCAGGGCCATATGACCAAAGGAAATTCCTTTGTCGCACATTGGTGCAAGCCCGGCCTAAACACAAAGATGAAAGGTTGGACCTTGGGCTTTTGGGGCAACCAATCCGTAAGGAACCACAATTCAAAAATCCCTTTGGGCCAGCAATTACCGTCTCTTCTACAAGGGTTGTCTCACAAGTCAGCACCGTGCTTCATAATCTGGGGTTGAAACGCCTCAACGAATCCGAGAGGGGGCCACTTTGGCTCCCACAGGAAAAAGAAGAAAAATACCCATATGAAAGGAAATTCAGTGGAAGAAAGAGGCAAAAATACAAAGAGAGTGCGTAGATGCGAAGTCAAAAAGAGGGTGTATAAGCCAAGGAAAACCATCCATGGCGAATCCAGTACCACCAAAGCCATAACAAGGAGGTCTCCAATGACTTTTGAGCTAAGAAGCACGGATACGCTACGTATCGTGTGTCCGATACACCGGGGATACGATAAGCAATGGATACGTACAGATATGCGCTGGATACATATCCGAGTCAACGGATACGGTCAATGACAAAAGGATACGCATATATGACATTACAAATACGGGTATCCTGATTTTAGGATACGTTTTAGGTATAATTTTGAAACTTTGAAGATCTTTTCCTGCAAATCTTCTTCTTCTTTATATAAATAAAGAAGCAAAGTGCCGACAGCGCACCCATTAATTCTTCTTCTTCTTCTTCTTCACCCATATATAAATAAAGAAGCCTGTGTTCTTGAATTCATTTGGTGTGGCCGTTGGTATGTTCACGCTTCTCTCTACGATCCGTGTTCTGGTCCAAATCTATTTTTGTCCTTATGTGACCAACACATATATTATTATATTACATGTAACCAACGCATATATTATTATATTTCATGTCTGATACCCTATCCTTAGCTATCACATGTGAACTTGTAGGTATCACATGTCAGCTATTACATAATCAAAGAATCCCCCTCCCCTCAAGAGCAATTTTATTTTGAAAAAAATTTGTGGTTAGGTAATTTAATAATATTATATTTAATATGTTGAATTTTATTTATATTCAGGAACATGAGTCATCCGGATAATAATGCAAGTGCTAATGTTAATCCTAATGAGAATAATGAAATTGAGGTAGATGATCATGCTCCATTGTGGAAGTATGTTAATGTTAAAAGGGCTTCACAAGTTAGGAAAAGGAGGAGGAAATACTATGTTTGAATGCAATTATTGTCATAATACTTACAAAGGCTCCTACTCTAGAATCAAGTTTCATTTGTTGAAAATGTCAGGAAATGGGATTGCACCTTGCAAAAAGATTGCGATGAAGTTTTTGCAGAAATGAAAAAACTTGTGAGAGAATGTGAATATCGATTGAAAAGTGCAGCTCCAAGACAAGTGTCTTTGCCTAAATACTGGTTCTTTACTTTGTTCTTCTCGTGTCTAATGTTGAGCAAAAGAAGAGAAAGGGAATGAATGAGCCCCTTGATATAGCTTTTCAAAAGAAGGCTAGAGAACTATGTGATGCTGAAGTTGCAAGGATGTTTTATACAGTGGATTGTCCTTCCACCATGCAAGGAATCCACATTATCGAAACTCATATGTTGGTGCTTCTACACTTCCAGGATATGTTCCACCAAGTTACAATACACTAAGAACTACTCTTTTGCAACAAGAGAAGAGCCACATTGAGCGGTGTTTACAACCAATCAAGGGTACATGGAGCACTAAAGGTGTTAGTGTGTGTAGTGATGGGTGGACAGATTCGCAAAGAAGACCACTTATTAACATTATGGAAACTTGTGAGAGCGGGCCTATGTTCTTGAAGGGAATTAATTGTGACGGAGAGTACAAGGACAAACATTGCATTGCCAACTTTCTCATCAACTCCATTAAGGAAATTGGTTATCAAAATGTTGTTCAAGTATCATCGACAATGCGCGGTTTGTAGAGCTGCCGGATTACTTGTTGAGGCTAGATATCCCAATATCTTTTGGACACCATGTGTGGTTCACACTCTCAATCTTACGCAAGGAGGTCGACCAAGTGAATTCCTTGCCCTTCACTAACGAGGTGGAGCAGGCTAAAAATAAAAAAACACTTTCAAGCTGTTTTCAATAATAAAGGTGATTTTGAAAACTAGATTTCACTTTTTTGAAACTGAAAACGAAATTAGTTACTAAACATGTTTTCAGTTTTCAGTTTTCAGTTTTCAAAAAAGTGAAAATGAAAAGTGAAAATTGAAAATGAAATGGTTATCAAACAACCCCTAAGTTATTGAGTTTCAAGTTGTTATCATCATTGTTTTAGCTCATACTATGCATGAATTTCTATTGATTGATCACCTTTAGGGTTTGGATCTAGGTTGTTTGATGTGTTGTGTGTGTGTGTTGGACCAATAATTGCATACTTCAATTAGCTTCTTGTTAAGAATTGTGAATGCATATTAATTGACCAATTATTGTGTTTCACATGATTCCTTTGTTTTCATTGCTCAACTGAGCTTAATAGCTTTCTAGGGTTAGATTTATCTTGAGCATAGGTTGACAGCACCAAGAAGTTAGGAGCTAATACTTAAGGAAAATTCGGTACTTGTCCTGGACCAATAAGGCTTGTGTACATAATCATTATAATTTGACTTGTTAATATGTAACTTGCATCTAAGAACTTGGATAAGAGAATTAGTGGTTGAGTTTGATGCCCTAGTAATCATCATGTTATATATACCTGGAACCATAACTTTAAGGATTGCTTTGCTTTCTTGTTTTGTCATACATTTTCTTCTTGTTTGATTACTTTATTTCATTTCACTTGCACACCCGCTTTAATATTTTGCTTTCCTTGTTTAATTGTTTTTTGCTTTGTTTGTTGGTTTAGTCGAGTCTTAAAAAAGGCATAGTTGTATTAAGTTAACTAATAAAAATCAAAGTCTACATCGGATCAACCTCGTGCTTGCATTAGGCTATTCAATAACTGATTCGTGCCCTTGCGATTAATTAAATTGGCTTTTAATTGATCTAAATATCTAGGTTGAGTTAAAGTACAACAATAATTTAAGGAATCAATTCCTAATAACTAGTTGGACAACTTGTTAATAGATTCATTATTACTTATTAGCATTACAATTTCTATTAAATATTAAGAAACATTTTCTCCCTCTAAGTACCATAGAGTGATACTTAATTAGACACATGATCGTTATGTGCTTAATCATGGGTCACATTAATGAAACCCTATTTAATATTGGATCATTATTTATTAATCGTTGACCAATTTTAATATAAATCGCGAACAGTCTGAGAAAACCCTAAGGAAAGAAGTCTTAGTCGCCGCCCCTTTCGGGTTGGTGGCCTCCTTCCCTACCTCCTCCCCTCTCCTTTCATCCCTTATTTTCTCCTTCCCTCCCTTTTTCCTCAAGATTGTTAGTTTATTTTGTGATGTGTGAGCAGTCATTGTGAAAACGATTTCGTTGCCATGATATAGTCACTGTATTTTGGCCCACGTACACAAGGAGTTGGCTCCCTTCGACATAGTTTGGAGCTCTAAAGAGGGGAAGATGTCTCGTTGCGTTGGGTTCAGGTTTAGCCAGTGCGGGACTATGTTTAGCAGGTATGTCACAATGATTTTCTTGGGGCTACCCGAAAGATGTGGAGCGGTGCTCCTGTTTCTTAGTTTTGTTTTAGAGTAATAATTTTCAGGAACACTTTAGGAGTTTGCTGTGATTTGTTTTCTTTTAGCTTTTGGCTTTCGATACGGATTTGATGTTTCTACCGTTGCACAGTAGATTTGTATTGTAGGTCCGAGTACATGTGCTTCTGGTTGCCGGATCGGAGATTTAGTCATTGTTTGGGTTGTGCGTGATTCTCTCCGCATCAATGCAACATGTTGTTGTGTTTGGTCATTGTAGAAGATTTACTCATATTCGACACATAGTTGCTTTGTACTTATGTTTGTTCATCAATAATATACTATCACTTATTTTAAAAAAATATATAAATAGCGAACAATACAAAATGCTTAAAAGAGGAAAAAAGGTTAATTATGGGATACATAAATGAACTCCAACCCTCAAAATTGACATATATACATTGTCTTATGTTAACAATTGACCGTTATATTCGACAAATGATATTTTCCACAAAAAGAGAAAACCCTAAGAGAGAAAAGTTTCTATCACCATAATGAATACCCTAGGAGAGAGAAAAGTTTCAGTTACCATAGAGAATACCCTAGGAGAGAAAAGTTTCAGTCGTTGTCCCCCTTGGGTACTGTCGGTGGTCTTCATCCCTCTCCTCCTCCCCTCCCCTCTCCACTTATGTTCCTCGCTCATCCCCTCCAAGGCCTTTGTCTTGGCTGATTTTGGTGGCTATTTGGCTGCCTTTGGTGACAACGTGGTGTCAGATCAACTTTTATTTAATTGTTTTGTGTTGAAGTTTTGAGTTATAACAAGTGCATCAACTCTTTTTGAGTTTTTTGCGTGTTTCTAGTCTCTATTCTTGTATTTTCTACTTATGAGAATTAAACGGTTGTAGTTGCAGGTTGTAGTTTGGTGCGCTCAGGAATATGTTCAAGCTTGCGACATTTTTGGCATAATTTCTTAGGCTATGTGTGGTCAAGTGGATGTACATCTTGTGTGCTTGCTATAGATTCCTTTGTACTTGGGCTAACCCCTTGTGGTTACTATATTTCTGTATTTGTATTAACTTTGTATGGTTATTTGTATTGGTCCTTAGGACTGATGGTCTTTTGACATGAATTATGAATGTAATCTATTGCATTTTTCTATAATAAAAAATTAAGAAAACATAGTTGACCGTTATTCGTTAGAGTACGGAGTTCGGACTACCCAGTAGCCTATCCTCTCAACCACAAGCAGGAGAGAAAACCATACCCTTGATAGAGCACCCGCCCATCTCCCTGGGAACCCACTTACTTGTTACAATCCTCAAACAAAACATCAAGAAGAAAATCTGGCGGCTCTTCAAACCAAGTGATAGAAGAACCAATGTGAAGAGCAAAGTGTGCAATCTGGTGCGCAACCTCGTTCGCGAAGCGGCAAATATGAGTAACAGCTTGCCCTTATTTAATATGAATTTGTAGGAGAAAATTTTACTGAAATTAAAAAAAAAGGATATGTACCAGTAAATCATGGGACGAATTAATGAGCTTTGCAGCCCCAAAAAGGTCCATATATAATATAATCATGGGATACATTAACGATCTTTACACCCCCTAAAAATACATCCATTTACAAGACCTTATTTTAACACAGTTATATAAATTGATACATGTACTCATGTAACTTCAAGAACAACTATACCCTGTTGGTAGGGTTAACCGGTCTGAGACTTGGAGTTTTCCACCTAAAGGTTCCTATAAGCTTAATGTTGATGGAACTACTGACAACAGTACATGTTTGCGTAGTATAGGTGCAGTGGTTCATAATGACTATGGAGTTAATATGGGTGTCCCAGCTATGCAAAGCCCTTTCCATATTAGCTACAGAATTGCAGGGGATCTATAGAGGAAGTTTATTTGTTGCAGATGCTGGTTGTTTCCCTTTTCTCATAGAAACTTGTTCTTCTGAAGCAGCCATGATGGTTAATTCTGGAGAGACTATTTGGGCTGATGTGAGAGACTTGCTTATGCACTTATCTTTGAAGGAAGTCCCATTTCGACCTAGGAAGTGTAACAAAGTGGCTCATACTCTTGCCTTTTGGCTTTACACAGACAAGGTCCTTATGACTAGTTACTGTAGTAGTTTACTGCCTGCAAATTATTCCTAAATCAACTGAGCACTTAAACCACACATTAACACATAAAGACAATTAAACAAAAGAATGATTAGAGATAAAACTTACTTGAATTAGTCATAATCAAATATACAAGATGATCTTTTCCTCTTAGTATTTCAAAATGTCAAGGTTTTCAATAGGACAAGCATACATAATATGAACGTATGTATGAGAGCAGAGACCAAGCCTTTTATGTAAGTTGATTTACAACTGACACTCCTATTAAGAAACAACTGCCAGCCAAAACATGGAGAAAGTGGTTGATAGCCACCTCCTGCATAAGTTATTCCATTTAGTCATTATCTGAATAAAAATCTCATAATATCTTAATTTAAATATAACTCTATTTATTATTTATATGACACCTCATAATAATCAAATGGCAAACTCACGAAATATATGGAAAAACTTACAGTTAGAAGAAGACCCGGCGTGGCGATTGAACATCAACATTGTTGTAACCAATGTTTCAGGATATCTATTTGACAATGCACTTGCAATTTGTGGTCTCATTCAATAATGATAACTAAACACGAATATCTAGATTATAAAGTGGTTTCCTTTGCACTTGTGGATTCACAAAATGATTTGTTAGTCCTGAGTATAGTTCGCAGCTCATGAATTTAATCTTCTTGTTTTTAGTTTGTTGCTTCATACCTTACTATTTTAGTTTTCTTTACATCAGATTGGAAGAGACTACTAAATAAGCTACAGTTTATGCGTTTAAGTTAGGCCTAAGAGAAACCAAACCAGGATAACCCCACTTGATAGTTAATGTTGGATTCACTTGCCACAGGAAAAATAATTACTCAGTGGGTGGAGAGGATTTAGATTATAAATCCCACAGTAATTTCAAGGTTTGTAGCTATGAACCCATTTGGAGGTTGGTGGATGAACTGATTTGGAAATCATGCAAATACGCCAATAAATATGGTGTACAAGGCAACTGTATTATAATTGGATTTGGGACAATAAATGCTGTTACTCGATATAGGCATATGTAGTTGCAAATATGACTCAGATATTGTTTTCACTTTCCTTTAATTTTCTACACCACCTTTCAGAATTGGAAAAACAAAAAGCTTTCAATTGGCTATATTGCCAGACACCTCCTTGCTCATGTTCATGACTCTTAAGAAATCTTGTCTGTTCTCCCAAAAACAAAATGGGACATTTTCTCTTCCTTATAAATCTAAAGCCTTTCTCCCTTTCTAGACCATGTGCATTTGAGCTCTTATCTCCATTGTTTTAGCTTTGCTACCCCTTTTCTCCCTTCTTTAGCCCTTAGAACTCTCTCTCTCTCTCTCTCTCTCTCTCTCTCTCTCTCTCTCAAGATGTCTAGCTCCTCAAACAACATTTCACTACCATTTTCCATCCTCGATGAGCTGGCACTTGTAGTTTCGCAATATACACCTTCACTAGATTTTGGCATAGACTTTAACAATTTTCCCGAGGATGTTTTGGTCACTGGGCAAGACCAGCCAGTGGCCATTTATCCAAACCCTAGAGCACTAGAAAGCTCTAGTGCTCAAATTAATGAGGAGTTGCGCAACCAACTCTTCAAAGGCCTGAAAGAAAGTGTTGCTGTAAGTTTGTTTCCTGTATGATAATGTGGTTAACTTGATTACCATATCCAGAACATTTAAAATTTTTTTTTCTTTTTTTCTTTTTTCAGGATGTTACGTCGGCATTAAAATCCCAGTCTTTTGAGCAACCACAACCATATACTCAAAGGCCAATCATACTCACAGATGCGCCGCCGGTTAGGATCCAATATATAAATCTATAATATATATATATATATATGTATAGGTTTCAATAGCCATGTTATTTATCATGCGCAGTACTCACAAAGTTTGCTTTTTCATTTCAAGTTACAGGAAGCATCTAGAAGATCACCAGGGCCCACCACTCCGGCTGGTCAATTAACTGCAGTGTGTTTCAAACTGCCGGAAGCTTTTTATAGGAATGATCTTGACGTTGAGAAGGTATATACAGCTTCAATATATATAAAAACAGTGGCCAGGAGCCATGGCATGCATTGATATATCTTTATATATATATGTATATACCCTGTAGTCACATAACAAACAGAGAGGATTTACAGAGAAACTCACAGAGGCAAACAAAATATGGAATTTGAGAAGGATCGGTACAAGAAAACATAATTAATACTTACAGACATTCGTGGCACATGATGAGATAACTAAAAGCAAGCACTATAGGCCCTAATTAATAGCGCATTTAGCCACCCTCATCCTGTGCCACGGATGTCAGTGGCTATAATGTTGTTTTCATGAGTGTATATAGTATTCTTTTAAGTATTTCTTACATGCTGATGAATTACAAGAGAGTTTGAGTATTTATATTCATAGTTATATTGCTAATAGAATCGTTGCTTAACTAAATTTTTTTGTTTGTGGATGCCTACAGTTGGTGCCCCAAGAGGCAAACCAGAATGCAAATACTCAGATCAAACGCAAGTTCTCTTTCTTTCAAAGACTTGAAGGCTGGAGTATTGAGCGGAAATGGAGATCTAATGGAAAAAATTCTGACATGGTAATTTGACTAGTTGGTTTGTCATTCAGATATCATGCCTAAACTCAATCTTATAGAAAATATTCAACATCCGACAATCAACTTGTCCATATATGAAGTTAGTTTATGGGGTTTTGGAAACCTTAATTAGTTTCATTGATGTTCCTAAAAACCCTACTGCATTGTTAATGGAAAAGTTTCCCAGTTGCAGTTTGATTTTAATGTGATTATAGAAATCCTAGTTCTTTCATTTTTCCTAAAGACTGAATTTATTACTTGTTCATATCTTCAAAATCTAGAAAAATAAAATCATTATATATGACTTTGTATATTTTCTGAAGATACTGAAATGATTCATGCAGTATTACCGGCATGAAGGAGCAAAATCGACCTTCCGATCTGTGGGTGAAGTCGTCAGATTCATCCTGTACGAAGAATACCCAGCCACATATAAAGGAAAAGAACAGGAACAAGTGAGTTAATTAGACCAAACAATTATAACATAGGTTTCGTTTTATATGTATTGAAACATAAAATATTCTTGCTTTAGATTGTTATGAAACATGGTAAGAGAACATTACTCAAATTAAGAACTCGAATACATATTTATGTTCGTAATATTATGCAACATTTGCTTATTTTGTTTATCGGCAGGGCGAAGATGGGTCTGGGATTAAGAGAAGTCGGAAGAGGAACCTTAATCATTATAATGACAGCAGAGTTAGGGCAGTCCTAATGTCTCATCCAAAAATATGAAAATTGGCGGCCCCAGTCACCTGATGAATTGTGATGATTTCACCATTGATGATGTTGAAATCATCGGTGATGATGAATGCTATTATCTTCATCAGAATGCTCTTGAGCAAGAGGGTGGGCCAATGCACGCTTCACAACTAATGATGGTCCAGCGGCTGCAGATGATCAACGCTATTATCTCGATCAAGAGATGTATGTGACCATCGGGGATCTAAATCCTCATTGGGTCGATGAGTTGAGGAGATTTTGGCTGTCTCGAACAAAAAACAGAGGATGTATTTAATGTATAATGAGTTCTAAACATGTTGAATTTTGGTTCTTTTTTGTTGTTTCAGTTTTTAAAAGTATTATTATCAAATTGCTTCTGAAAATAATCTTCTTGTTAATTTGAATTTTATGCCTCCAACGGTCAATCATATTTTACTCATCTGATGATCTACTCAGGTATATGTGCACTTGGCCAATATCTTGGCAGATTGCTCAAGTATCATAGCAGTGGTTTTTCAGGAAAATATGAAGTATAGTGAGGAAGTTTACTCGATTAATTTTAGTTTATAGAATAAATGAGGGTGATGATAAAACTTCATGTTTTTCTTATAAAATTTTACTGCCCTGGTTCGATAGGGATTTAATTTGTTGATGAACTAAAAATTTTAGGGCCGTTTGATAACATTTCAAATTTTTTTTTGTGCTAGAGTATATAAGAAAAATAGGGAGAGAATTGAAGTGAGATGAGAGTGATGCGATTGAGAGAGAAGATGAGAGGGAGGATGGGCGGGAGGAGTAACAAAATTGAAAAAAACTAGAAATTGAAATCTATTTGAAATTGTTTACGGTTTCAAATTTTTGTTTTCACTTTTGTTACTCTTCCCTCTCATCCTCACTCTCATTCTCACTCACATTTTCCTTTATACTCTAGCACAAAAATGAAAACTAAAACCTAAAATTGAAATGATTATTAAACATGACCTAATTATTCAATGAGTGGAAAAGTATAACTGCTTGTGGAATGCTGTTAGGTTCTAGATTTGCTAGTATTGGCTTCCCTTGCCAAGTTGTATTGTTGCTTGTAATTTTCTAAATCCTATTCAAGCTCAGATGTTTAGTGATATATTGATATTTTATATATTAATTATACCTCTGTTATCTGTTATATTCCTATGATTTTGAATTAAACTGTTGGTTTTAATTATTTTTGTGAGTATTTTGAAGGATCTAAACCTAGGAGCAATTTGGAGCTTAAATGGGAAATTGGAGACCAAGCCAAGCAAGTATCTTGTTTTGACCAAATCTCACGTTATCTACTACTAGAATTAGAACTTCTTGTTATTTTCCTATTTAGACTAGAAGTCAGAGGAGGGGAGATTTTGATTGGCCATGTATTAATTCCCAAACATAATAGGAAGTGGAGATAGAGTTTCAGTAGGAGGACAAAAGCATGGGATATCTAATGTATATCTCATCTTGTAACAAAATTGACGTGGGTTCTTTGGGGGGTGCTTTGGCTTTGAGGCTTGGAGTTTCCACATGCACAAAAGGAAAGAGGGAGAGCTCTACACCCAGAGCATGCACAGACTCAAATACGAAGATAGAGTTGAAGATTTATTCCATGTCGTCGAATTCAACCATGTTTGTTATTAGTTTGATCATGAACTAAGTCCTTTTGCTAGGACTAGGGTGTACTCTTATCATGAACATCTAATTCCTGTTATTTTATATTAAAATCGGTCATTGTCCATGTTGAGTAATTGTTATTGTGTTTTATCGTTATCAAATAACTGGCCATTATTTGTGTGGAGAGCTAAATTGTGATCGACGGGTTGAATTTAGTAGATTGCTTCTCATAACAATTACCATGAATTACATAATCGAGTAGACATACTGGTTATGATTTGTGTAGTATTGTGTAATTATCCATTTAGCGTAAAGGGTTTCAAATATCTGTATCTGTGGCTAGACATAGCATGGGTAGATAGTTAGAAACACGGTTAGTATATTCTCGAAAGGAAATATTGACGAATCAAGGGATAATTGCTAGCAACATGGGAATAATTTGATTTTAATATGAATAAAGGGATTAGATGGGATTGAGAATGAGGGACCTGATGTCCTAGTGCTTCATTATAATAATCTTTCATAATTCATTCACTTTTACTTCGTGTTCTATCAATTGTTACTTTCACTTTCGTTCGGTTTCCTTGCATATTTTGAGTTTGTCAACGTAATCCTTCTTTTATTCAAGTTTAGTTTAGAGTCAATCTCAATAGTAAAGTTAGGTTAATCGATCCTTGTTTGAACGACACTCTACTTATCACTATATTACTTGAACAATATTGTACACTTGCAATTATCAACAACATTTAGTCTAGATCTAGACATAGTCATCTCAAGGTTGATACAAGCTGAAACTCATGATCTCCAAGGGTAAAGCACGTATTGCATGGCATTCTTGTTTAATCATACAAGTTTTTATTGTTAGATGACTAGTTCATGCATTGCACTAGATTCTGTATAGATGACTAGTGCACTCTCACTAGTCATCTGCACTAATTTTCTATGCACTCATTTTGACGATTCAGTTTAAAGGATCAAGTAACATTGTCTGGTAGTTTTCCCGTTTTTTGGCCTTCTTTTCAGTTGTGGGTTGTTCACCTACTTTTTTGTCCTATTATATCACAAACCCTTGGCTGCCGGTGTCCTTGGACTTGCCCAATCTTATAAAAACGTTGGGGTGGCTGAATCTTGTTGGCTAACACTTTCATTTCCATTATTTTCATTAGTTGTTTTCCTCTGTTTTGGCAGAGAAAGTGTTCATGGTGCAGAAAATGGATTTGAATCCTTTTATGTAAAATCTACATCTAGTTTTTCATCACCACTTTCATTGCATCAACTTCTCTAAGAAAAACTTGGATTTTCTCTATGTTTTTGGCTGAAAGTGTTCTTGGTGAAGAAATGTGTTTTCATGAATTTATATTTATAAAAAATCTGCAACAATTTTAAATCTGACCCTAGTCTTTGCTATCATTCACACATATAGTTTTAGGTGCAGATTCACTATTGATTTCTTCCATATGTTGGTTTCTTAAAGAGATTAATATTGTTGTGTGAATCTATATTTTCTCATATTGAAGACTAGTGTTGCTGATCTACTCTGGGTCAAGTGAGGAGAGTTGTACAAAGATCAAGGGTGCTATGGAGATGAAGAGCTAGAGGAGCTAGCTGCCATGATCATGAGGACCCAGTTGAGGTGCATCTGATCCAGAGTGAGTGGAGTTGCTATGAGATATAAGCTACCACTTAGAAAGATTCTAGGTGATTTTGAGCTTGTATAGGTGCCTCTGTATTGAATACCTTTTTGAACAGGATTGCCTGGTCGGAATGATGACCTCCAGTTTTTCCCAATGGTGGGTTTCTAGGTAACCATGTTCTTGTGTCTTGCTTGATGAAAATGTGTATGAAATCCATGTGTTTCACAAAGTTGCTTTTATTTATACTTGATGCCTATTGGATTGCCTTCCTCTGTAGGTTTGGATTAGAGCACACACTTAGGTCACTCTAGTGGTTGCTATCACTAGGGACGCCTAACTTGACGGATCCCTAAGTGCCTATGTTGTCACATATTCATGCTCTGTTTTGCAGGTTAATATATTTGGTTTCTTGCTTGATTATTCTGTTCCGTGCGCGATTTTTTCTGTGTATGACTCCTTGAGTGATCTAGTCATCTAGGCGTTAAATCTGGGTATAGCGTCTTGGTCTTGTCTCCTTGTAGTTTAGTTGTAATCCGAAAGTATTGGAAGATAGGGAAAATTTCTTGGGTTTATTGTCGTTGTGAATACACTATTACGTATATTCTCATGTGTATTCTTGAGCTATTTTCTTTGAGGGAACCTCGAAGATACGAGGGAAATTTTATTAATGAAGTGAAAATTACAACAGAGGGGGAACAAACAACCTGAGCCGCGACTCATGATCATAGAATCATAAAGTATTGCATCCTAAATAAAATCAGAGAGCTTTGTTTTAGTTTGCTTGCAAATTGTAGTAACATCAGAAAATATATATATATCTTCACAAGTACTTGCTGATCACAGTCCATGTACTATATCACAGATTCACAAGTATATACTTCACCATGGATGATATAACAAATTTATCATGCATAATTCAGTTTTTCTATGTTAAGGATCTCCTTATGGTAAGAACAATGCACACGTCATCAAACAATGTATTTCAAATTTTCAATGGTCATAGCTAATTCAAGGTTATCCTTTAAGGATTATATATCCATGCAAAAAATCATTTAGTTCGGTCATCTAAAATGTGCGAAAGACAAAAAAGCTGTTCATTTAGTTCGGCAGTTGTTTGGTCATATTAATGATCTCTACGCCCATAAAAAGATATCCATATACAAAACCCTATGTTTGACAAAATATATTTACCAACTATATATACATGCATTAAATTACCAAAATATATATTTGCCCTAATTACGTACATATTCACGTAATTGTGGACTATGTTGCACACGGACACGTAAAACATTTGGAGTGTCGGACACTGCGACACGCCGACACAGCGGGAACATGCGAAGGACACGCCCCGGACAAGGTCAAGACACAACATGGACTTTTTTGCAATTTAAAAAATAAAAACTATGAAGAGATTGAAGATGGTGAACATAGAAGCCTTTGCTTGAAACTTTCCCGATTGAGAACCAGAGAGATTGAGGGAATAACCATAGAAGGGAGCGAGAGAGAGAGAGCTGAACCCAATTATTATCTTTTCTTTTGTTTTGCTTTAGTTGCTGCCTTGTCATCTCATGCTCAGCAGCAGCAGCAGCAGCCATGGCGTCAACTTAACCCAATTATTACAGTCTGGGTAGGATTTGGTGCTGTATGTGCGAGGGAGAGAGAGAAGGAAGGAGAGGGGTGGGGGCTAGGGGCTAGAGGTGAATGGAGGAGAAAGAGAGAGAGAATGCGGGAGGTTTCTTGATTAAATAAAAAATAAAGAGAGAGAGAGACAGAAAAAAAGAGAAAAAGAATGGGGATGTGGGGTTGGTTTGATAGGACCTTTTTTTTGTTTTAGATAATTTTAGGTTTTTTTATGTTTTAAAATATTATTCTACGTTTTTACTACCATACCCCTTTTTGGAATGGATGAAAAGTATAAGAAAACGGGTGAAAGTGATATATTAATGACAGTTTCATTTCTTAAAATTGCTCATAAAAATTATTTTATTGAAAACAATTATATTTAAAGTATTGAGTATGAATTATTTTTTTAATATATATAAGTTTATTATTATTTTAATTGTCGTGTCCTAATTGTGTCCGTGTCCTAATTTTTTGAGATTGCCGTGTTGCGTTTCCATATCTCCGTATCCGTGTCCGTGCAACATAGATTGTGGATATATTAATGACCTATGCACCCTTAAAAATGAGATCCATATATACAAAACCCTAATTTATAACAGTTATAACTGTTTGTAATAATGGGATACCTTAATGATGAACTTTCTATCCCACCCCCGTTACAAAACCCTATTTTGACACTCGCCCCTCAAAGAAGATCATTCACAAAACCCATAGGTTAACAATTCATTTGTTAATCATTAGTCAATACATAAGTTACCACTGAATTCTTTTTATATCAATCTCAGCTTGAAACACTTGCTAGAAAGGGAAGGGTTTTCATCACAAAAGATTCCTGAGATTCACTATACTATGAGCTTCGGTCCTCAACCTTTTTTTTGTGTGGCAAAAATTCATTTTTGGTTTGTGTAATTTATCACTTTTACCACTATGGCTGCCGTAGTATCAATTTGATCAAATTTTTCCATGCAGTTTGAATTCCAAGCAATTCAAAGACAATCCCCAATTTTTGTCAAATTTATATTCACATGGAGGGGCATTTCAGTCCAATCTTGCAGACCCTCCCCAACCACTCCCACATCCACCCCAAAACCCCTCTAGTAGCTTTTCTTATACTTTCAACTCGCAAAGTCCCTTACCTCCAATCTTGAATAAAAGTTGTGTCACTTTTTATATGTGACTTTTTTGTTTTTGAATTTGGGTTTCATGAGGAGAGATTTTGAGCAATGCATGGAATTAGGGTTGGTAATAGAGAGAGAGAGAGAGAGAGAGAGAGAGAGAGAGAGAGGGAGCAAAATGTTGGGTCGAGAGGGGGAAGAGGGAAGGGATAAGGTGGATGTGGAGGTGGGGGTGGTTGGGTCGTGGTATATATTGTTTGTGCAAATTTCCTCCCTGGAATATTCGGAGAAGATCCTTGCGTCTCTTGATTGAATTCTTCCAAGAACAGTGTAAAATAAATGCGGTCAATCGGAGAACACCGGTTTGGTGTTGGCTAGGAGCCTTCTGATGCCTAAGTCAAAATATGGTCTCGGGGAGATAAAGATGTTTCTGAAAGGAAATGAGTTTTCTCCCCGGAGAGAGAGGAGGATGCGTGGAAGCCGAGAGAGTGATAGAGAGAGAGAGAGAGATAGAGAGAGAGAGAGAGAGAGAGAGAGAGAGAGAGAGAGAGAGAGAGAGAGAGAGAGAGAGAGTGGTGTGATGCCTAGGGTTTTTAGTATTTGGAAGAAATTTAGAATTACCTTCATGTGCGAGAATAATTTGCATTTTATATAGCCTCCTTGTTTGGTATGATTTATGGAGAATAATTCCTTCAGGGAAGGGAATTATTCTCTCTCTTGAATAAGGAGGTGGAGTGAACCAAGGAGATTTGATGCAAATCAGATCCTTAATTTGGGGAAGAAATTCCTATTTTAAGTTGTGATAATTGGCCAATTAAATAATTATTTAATTGGCACAATTGTTTGACCTCAGTCATATTCCATTTTCCACGTGTCACCCTCTGAATGGTTGCCAAAAATCCATTTTCCCACATATATAGGGTTGGGTCGGGAGGGGGAAGAGCAATGGAAGAAGGTGGTTGTGGGGGTAGTTAGGGTGTTAGATTGGACTAAAATACCCATTCATGTGATTAGAAATTTGACAGAACTTAGGGATTGTCCTTGACTTCGGAATTCAAACTATAAGGACAATATTGATCAAATTGAAACCGCACTAGGTAAAAGTGGTAAACAACATGAACCAAAAGTGACGTTGTGCCTTTTTGTTTTTGTTAGGGATAGTCCTCCGTGTTAACCCCCACACATGAAGTTGGTCTCTGTCGTTCGATTCCATCAAATATTCCTTACACTACTACAAAAATCGAAATAGACGTCGGTAAAACGACGACGGACAAAATAAATACCGTCGTTAAATTTTAAACAACGACGGTAATATAAAAACCGACGTGGATCAGAAACTAAAACACCTAAAAATTGGAAATTCATTTGGGTATTTTTAAAACACGACGCATGAAACTTTAAAAGCGTCGTCTTATGAAACATGCCATTCTGATCAGAAAACAGATAACAAATAAACAACGACGGTATGTGTAAATATACCGACGTAGTAATTATAGACGACGTTTTACATATAATACCGCCGTTTTGAACATCTAATAAACACGACGGTAATTGTATTATTAACAGATGTATCAAGTACTATTTAATACGACCGTAATTTGATAATTACCGACATGTAAAGTTAAATAACCACGGCTACAATACATACAGAACGCCGTCTAATTTTAAAAATATCCACGTCTGTCTTTTATTATTTTCCGTCGTATTACACGTTAGACTACAACAGTTCTTATAAATAAAAGGTGGTGGTAAATCGTTACCACGTCGTCATAATATAATATAGCGACGTGGTTGTGCAGATAATACGGCAGTTCTTCGTGTAATTTTGAACATATCCACGACGGTCTAAATTTAATTCAATGCCGTTTCACGTAATAACGCCGTTGTACATCTACTTTCACGTCGTTTTTATTAATTATACCGTCGTTGTTGTTTAAAACAAGCACGACAACAAAAGTCGAAATAAACGTTAGTAAAAAGAAGACCGAAAAATAATACCGTTGTTGTAGTTTTCAACTTCAAACTTTCGAACTTAAACGGCACACTTTGCTCATGAATTGGGGATCTAAACGGCGGCTTTTAGGTTTCCAAGTCGAAATAAAGGCCCTTTTCGGTTTCCAAGTCGTAATAAAGTCACTTTTAGTTTTCCAATTCAAATAATTCGCTTAAATTGGAGTTTTTAGTCCATCCGCTCAAGTATATCTCAATTCTCACATCTCCAATGGTTTCGTCATGCAAGAATGTCTTTCTTGCGAACTCGCTTGTGTTTTTACACCCAACCCATCTAAGAACTTGGTTGGGTGTAAAACAACAACTGAGTTCCCTAGAAAGATTGTATATTTAGTTTCATGTTTAACACAAAGTTCTATTTCTCTCGTAGTTATTTTTTATTTAAGACGTCGGTTTTATGCCGAGGGTCGTGAAAATATTTTACAACGACTTTGTTTGTAAACTAACTCGACGTAGTATATATTTATAACGACCCTATTATTTAAAACCGTCATGTATATTTTAATTTATACGACGCTTTAATTTTACTTTCCTTCGTTTTAAAAACGCGGTCATTTGAAAAATTTGACCGCGAATTGTAATTTTTGAATTTTCCTCAACCCTATATATATATATAACATTTCGCTATCTTTCTTCAACTCATATTCTAACCTTAAACTTTTCTGTCTCCATCCTCCGTCGTATCGTATTGCTCTCCCTCCCAAATTATTCAAATTCTACTATTTTCTCTTGCTTGTCCTACTTTATTTAATGATTTTGCGTTAAACATTCTAACCTAATCTGACATACTTTTAGGTATGTATCCATTCTTCAAAAGGAAGGCCTTGAGATATCACAACCAAGACTAGATTATTCCAAGTCGAGGTACATTTCATTCCTAAATTTCTTGTTATAGTTGTAAATGTTACATCTTTCTTAGTTTTATCACTCAGTTTTTAGTTTCTCAAATTAGTGAAGATAATTTATTTGAACATTTGCAGTTTCAATATGGAAATCCAAATAAGTTATGCTCCCCTCTTCTCGGCCTTTGTTTCTTGTTTCCTCTTGCAAAAGGAAAGGGCACATAAAAGATTATAAATATATCTTTGACTAAAACTTGCTTCTTCTTTTTTAATCCTGGTTTTGCAAAGTGCAAGAAGGCAACGCTAACTCATACACACAAGAACAAATTGATGAAATTCGGATTGAATGGGCAGCATTTATGAGCAATCACAGGTAGCCCCTCTTTTTCTAATTATAGTTTAATGCTATGGATATGATATTTTGTATGGATATACAGTAGGAATGAAGATTGGTAAACTATGTAATTACTATTGAATCTTCAAGTTTTATGAAACAAATGATTCTTGAGTATATATATGTATGGTGTGGATTATTTGGAGCTGAATTTATTGTTCACAAAGCATTATGGTTGTTTTTTTAGCTAAAATCGTTGTAGAGAACCATTGGAAGCAAGAAAAAAAGCTAAAATGTAAAATTACTACGTCTTTGGATATAATAAATGACAGTTCTTTCAAAAAAACCGTCGTCTTTACATTAATAGGCGACAAGTCTTTCATAAAACCATCGTCTTTACATCTAATAGGACGACAGTTCTTTCATAAAAATTATCGTCTTTATATATAATAGGACGATAGTTTTTCATAAAAACCGTCGTCTTTACATATAATAGGCAGCAGTTCTTAAAAATCGTCGTCTTTACATATAACGACGACATTTCTTTAATAAAAACCGTCGTCTTTAAGTCTAATAGGACGAGTTTTGAGTAAAAGCGTCGTCTTTATAAATAATAGACGACGGGATTTTACCGTCATGGTTTTATGCGTAAAGATGTCAGTCGATTTCTCGACGGTTGAAAAACTAAATTTATGACGGTAAATTACCGTCGTCTATTGCGATTTTTGTAGTAGTGTTAGTTTGCTACCGTGGTAGTAAGCAAATGACTTTTTGTTTAGTACCTTATTCAAGAAAACAAAAATCAACTACTATATTATTTTAATTAAAAACGGTCAAAACTATATTTAATCCATATTTTGTATTAAAAAATTTATTACGGATGGACTTGTGGCTCAATTTGGACTAAATTGAATATGATCACAGACTTAGCTAGTCTTTAGTCTCTATCCAATTTAATAAGTTCAGTCGTAGCACTTATAATTTCACTAAATAACGGCTAGGAAATTTGTTTAACTTAATTGAAATAATCCACTCTAGTCCATGTCTCAGATTATATATTTTTCCATAAGGTTTTCTTTAATTATTAAAGGACTTTGACCTTTGGAGTAACACAATGGTGTACAAAAAAACCCTAAGGAATAATCACAGTCACAGCTCCCTTTTGGGGTTCGTGGCCTCCCTCCCTACCTACATCCTATCTTCTCCTTCCCTCCCCATCTTGCCCCCTTTTTCCCCTCATGATCCTTTTTCCTCTTTTGTTTTGTGATGTGGAAGCAGTTGACGGAAAACATTGTCGTCACCATGAAATAGTTGTCGTATTCTGGCCCACGTATACAAGGAAGATGTCGGGTTGGGGTTTAGTCAGTATGGCTCTATGGATCTGTTCAAGTTGCGCAGGAGGATGTAGACTGGTGGTCCTCCTTCTTAGTTTGACTTTCGATACGGATTTGCCATTTCTGCCATTGAACGATGGATCTGTAGGTTTGAGTACATATGCTTCGATTGTTGAATCGGGGATTTTAGTCATTCTCGGGTTGTGCGTGATTCTCTCCAGATCAATTCAACATGTTGCTGCATTTGGTCACTAGAGATGATTTACCCATATTCGGCACATAGTTGCTTTGTACTTTAGTTTTATTTATCAATAGAAACTATCGCTTATTCTCAAGAAAAAAAAAAGAAGACTTCGACCTTTGATCCATCAACCTCTCCCTACCCATGATTCATAAGGGCCTATGAAGTCAAGTGGTAGGCTGTATACTATTTTCATTGGGCTTACCCCAAATCATGTTTTGAAAAGAGCAATGAAGTGCCCCCTCCTACCAAACTATGACCCTAATCGAACTTACCCCCGAACTAAAAATTTGCCAATTTAGCACATGAACTAAATGAATTCCCTAATTTCACCCCTACCATTAAATTTAAGATGATTTCATCCAAAGTTCCGTCAAAATTCCCACGTGAAATAGAATTGGTGGGAAATATAGTCATTCGAACACCTTTCCCTTCTGATCCTCATCTTCCTTAAAGCTTGGCGCAACAATAAAAACATAGCAGCATGGCAATAGATTTTGAAGTTTCATTGGCCCTCTCCGATATTGTTGCAATCCAGCATGGCCAGAGATTGAAGTTTCCTTTATTGGTAAAGCCTGTTTTTTATTCGTGTCCTATTCACTGGGACTTCCTTTGCCATTTTGGGGAGATTGCGGTTGTTGTGGTTAACTATCGGTCGATTAGCAATTTTGCTATAATTTTTTGTTGGGCAATTGTAGCTTTTCTTTTTGTGTACCAGATCTAACCTTATTTGAAATCAAATCTACATATATGAAACAAATCTTATCTTATTTATAAGAAGAAAGAAAGAAAGAGAGAGAGAAAGAGAGAGTGAGAAAAAGAGTGAGGATAAAGAAGAGAAAGAACCAAAGAGAGGAAGAAGAAGAGAAAAAAACCAAAGAGAGGAAGAAGGGGAAGAGAGAGAGAGAAAGAGAAAGTTGTAGAGGGAGAGATGAGACAGTGTGCATGAGTAAGAGGAAGAGAGGAAGAAAAGAGGGAAGGAAGAGAAGGAAAAAGAAAAAGAAAGTGTGCATGCGTTAGAATGACTATATTGCCCTCTAGTTACTCGCATGTGAGGCTCAAGTGTGAATTTTGACGGAACTTTGGATGAAATCATATGAAATCTAATGGTAAGGGTGAAATTAACGAATTTATATAGTTTGGGTGCTAAATTGGTAGATTTTTTTAGTTCATGGGGATAAGTTCAACTATGGTGATAGTTCAGAGGGGTAAATGGCTAAAAATCCTTTTGAAGATATGTTTCAATTCAAGAATGAAAGAAAATCATATTTTTGGTAATGAGTAAAGGAATCCATTTACCAATGGCGTCTTAGCTCAATCGTAGAGTTGTTGGCATGGTGGCTGCAATTTGATCCCCCACACCATAATGTGTGCACGTGTGAGAGAGAATATTCTGCTTCCTCACCTAACTATGGCAAAAAAAAAGTAACTCATTTACTAACAAAATGCAAGACTCTCAAAAACGCAGTTAAACGATACCCCAACTAATTAACAAAATTATAGCCCTCTGTGCTCTAAAAAAAAGCAATAAACTCCCAGAGTGGCCATTATTATCAAAACATCTTTATCCCAACACTAGGAGAAACATCGTATATGTTTATACCATATATGACAGACCAATTATTCTGCACCACGTGGAGTATGAGACCTACAAAAGGATGTACGAGCCCAATCAAAACACAAGGGCCAGTAAAATAACCATCTGTAGGGAGCCTTCGGCATCCCTATCCTTGTACAAATCATCGGCATGGTCAACCTTCGACAACCCAACCTGCCTATCCAACTAAATAAGGTGCCTGCTAAACTAGGTTGGACAAGGGACACGTGGTAGCCTCTTAGGCAATGGCCACAGTCCCACATCAAAATCTCACTCAAGGTGCACAACTCCCAAGATCTAAAAATAAGGGCATAAGTTCCCAAAATGAGGTAACTGTTACATTCGACGCAACATTTCTAAGTTGGGCCCAAGAGTGCAAGTTCATTTTTATGCACAAACAATAGTTTGGCATCGTCTCTGGGAATCAACACTAAAAGATCTGCAACTTTATAACGCTAAGATGGTTACTTCTCCAATCCTAGGACTTTGCCTATCCGAAGGACCATCAATTGGAAACGGCAGCCGGTTTAACTAATGGCTCAGATAACAATCCTACGATAGGATATGGCGAAGACCTGATCAACAATATACTTTTGTCCAAAGTCGACAGCACACAGAAACAACTAAATCATCAGCAGACTCAACACATTCAGCCAGATCAATCCCTCTAGAGCATACACACTCCCAATCGACGAAGGAAGGGCAAAGACTTGATAGCTACAGAGCCAGCTCCCTCCGAGGAACTAATCGTTCCTCCACCGAAAAACAAATCGTACCAGCCTTAGAAGGTTTATACTGATCGTCTGCATAGGCTGATAGATCGATAGGAGGAGAGGGAGGATTTGTCTATCAAGCTTAACGTGCGACTTAATAATCCTCGAATGAGAGTGCTAGTTGACAAATCATCCCTTCGGCGGATGTATGAACTAGAGGAGACTTCAGACTTAGATTATCTCATATAGAAATTGCCTACCATTTGGCAATGTTGCGTCGCTCGCATTATGAACGCCCATGCTCGAATAATTAGCAGTATGCATGTAACCGAATGGTAATCGAGAACTCACGCCAATCTGAGGTCTGCCCAAGAATCTCGCCTTGCCGAACGGTAGCTCATCTGGAGGAAGAGGAACTACCAAGCAAGAACCCTTTAGTTTGTCTCTTTTTTTTAGAAGATTAAGAAGATGGAAGACAAAAAGTCCCGACTATAAGAACTGGCCTGGAGCAAGCCTCAGCCAAGGCCATTTACCGATCACATCCGAATGTTCAGGTAGGAGAAAGATGTTCAGGCCTTAAGAGTGCCGTTCTACATAGGAGTCAAAGATCCTTTGACTCATATGCACACCTTTGAATAATTAGGGTACAAAGGCCTTGGCGACAAAAGGCAATGTCTTCGCTTCCCTTCAATGCTCACTGGGGAGGCTCTCAATTGGTTTTACCGATCGGAACCAGGTACGATATATTCCTTTGATCAATTAAAGCAAATTTTTCTTAACCATTTTATGATTCAGACCTATCATTTGTATTCGGCTAACGATCTATATACCATTCGTGAACATGACGAAAAGCCTTTGACGATCTATATTCCCGGTGTTAGGAAACTGATGATAGGGCAGCCTTTGACGAATTAATGAAGCAATTAGACCACATATTCCCGGTGTTACATGATCCATAGCAGCAATTAGACCACATATGATGAATTAATGAAGCAAGCTGCAATTCATGCAATTCAACTCAAAAAAATTTGACTTTAGTCTTTCTGATCAGTCAAAATTTTCAATGCAAAAACCATCATATTCAGCCCCCACTGAAGCCCAAGCTTACACATCGGAGGCAAACGGAAAGATAATTTCCAGCCACGATAAGAGAGCTACAAGAAGAATAAAGGGAGGTTTAACTAATGTTACATTGCTTAACACCACCTATAAAGGCATCCTCATGAATGAGCAGGAGATCATCCCCAAGCCAGCCCACCGATAACCCAATTAGTAGGATAACAAAGATACATGCAAATTCTATTGGTACAATCAGCACAATAACCACGATACCGAACATTATATCACTTTGAAGAAGATCATAGAACCTCTCATTCGGGAAGGCAAATTGAATCAGTACATTGTTTGCCCTCAACAAGCACCCACCCTAGTGCCAATCGGAATATTAATATGATCAGTACGATCAACGGTAGCCCCACCCTTGCCGGAGCATCCAACAGATCCATGAAAAGCTATGTTCGTGCTACCAGTACCCACAAGTGTTCTACATCGAGAATGCGTGACATCGCAAAGTACCAAAGATACGTTGTGAACTAATCAATTTCAGGGAGGAAGAAGAATAATGAATCATCCTTCCACTCGACGATCCCATGACCATTTGCTCCAAGATTGCCGATTTTGATGTAAGATGTGTCTTAGTCGATATTGAGGCTCGGTCAATGTTATCTTTGCCGATGCTTTTGGAGAACTCAGAATTGATTATCAACACATCAATCAGTAACTCACTCCCCTCTTTAGCTTTCCAGACTTTGTTTAGCCAGTCAGCAATGTCAGTTTGCCCATAGCCTTTGGCACGACTCTAAGAAAGAAGTTAATCTATGATCAATTTCTCATCGTCGACTGCCTAACAACATACAATTCAGTAATGGTCATAAAGGAAAAAGACAGATGGCGTATGTGCTTGGATTATACCAATCTCAACAAAGTTTGTCCAAATGACAACTTCCCTTACCAAGGATCAATAAGCTCATCGATGCTATTGCCGGTCATGAACTACATAGTTTCATGGACACATACTCAAGTTACAATAAGATATTTATGCACCATGCTATTCGCGAGCATACAAATTTCATCACCAACAAAGGTTTAAACTACTATAATGTAATGCCATTTGGTCTGAAGAACATAGGTGCTACTTATCAATGGTTGGTCAACCACATATTTTCCGAACACATCGGTAATACAATGGAGGTTTACATGGATGACGTGCTGGTCAAAAGAAAACTATCGAATGACATCTTGACAACCTCCTGCTCATGTCTGACATACTGAAGAAGTACCGAATGCGCCTGAACACAATGAAATGCACCTTCGACATGTCATTAGGCAAATTCCTTGGCTTAATGATTAGTCATCTTGGTATTGAAGCAAATCCAGAGAAAACAAAAGATTTAATCAAGATGCAGGTGTCGAAGACACAAAAATACATTCAAAGTCTTACTGGTTAGGTTGTAGCCTTAACAAGATTTATTTCTAAGGCTATCAATCGGTGTGTTCCATTCTTCAAGGCCCTCAAAGGCAATAAACGACACATCACTTAGACAATTGAATGCGATCTTGCCCTCCAGGATCTTAAAGATTATATGAGCAAAACACCACTATTGTCCAAAACTCTTCCTGGGGAAACCCTCCTCATTTATCTTTTCGTATCTCACACTGTCGTGTACTCCAAGATGCAAAGCTTCGGTACCCATAACTAGAAAAACTTTCTTTCGCTTTTATAGTATCGACACACAAGCTTCATCCATATTTTCAAGCTCACGCCATAATTGTACTCACCAATCAGCCTTTACAGCAGGTGTTGCAAAAGCAGGAGATTTCTGGTTGATTGATCAAATGGGCAATCGAGCTGGGAGAATTCGACATTCAATTTCAACCACTACCAGCCAAAAAAGGCCAAGCAGTTGCTGATTTCATATCTGAATTCAAAAGTACCCATTAAAGAACCGAAGGTCGTGCCCTAAACAAAACCCTGTGCCATACCGATTGAAGGGATGTTTGACTTTGCAATTTCCCTTTGGAATTTACACGTCGATGGATCGTCCAATCAACAAGGAAGTGGTGCAGGCTTAGTACTAACGATACTTGATAAAGTAAAGCTTGAGTACACCATCAGATTCAAGTTTAAGGCCTATAATAATGAGGCTGAGTACGAGGCTCTTTTAGCTGGCCTTCACCTTCTACATATATAGTGATTCAAAGCTTGTTTTCAATTAAGTCACTGCCGATTTTGCTGCCAAGGATACATCAATGACAACCTATTTATCCACGACACATTAGCTCCTTAAACGATTCACAACTTATCAGATGCGCCAAATCTCGAGGTCAGAAAACAGTCAAGCCGATGCTTTAGCCAAGTTAGCTTCAGCAGTTAAGGACAAAGTCGGTCGATAGATTCCTGTGGATATTTTGGCTCAACCAAGCACTTCTGAAACACCATTGTGTACTGTTCGATACATAGACACATGGATGGATCCTCTTTATTCCTACTTGGTTAACGCTACTGTTCGACACTACTATCAATGATATTTTGTAAATGCGTGGTCATACCCTACCGTACCTCAAATGTATAATGGTAGAATAGGGGGACTACATCCTTCGAGAGAATCACGATGGTCTTTGTGGAGATCATTTAGGATCAAGGTCGTTAGCTCATAAGGCATTTCGGCAAGTATACTATTGGCTGACTATGCATATCGATGCTATTTCGCTTATGAAGAAATGCGAAAAATGTGAGCGCTTCGGTAGCATCCCTCATCTCCCTGCCGAACCATTAAGCCCAATCATCAGCCCTTGGCCTTTCGCCCAATGGGGACTCGATCTCATCAGTCCAAGGCTGCAAGGCAAAGGACAAGTCAAATTTGTTTACTTGCCGTTGAGTATTTCACAAATTAGGTCGAAGCTGAAGCCCTTGCTACTATTATAGCTCCCTAAATTGAAGATTCATCTAGAAAAACATTGTCTGCCGATTTGGCATACCATATGCAATCATCACTGACAACGGCAAGCAATTCGACTCTACTCGCTTTCGGCAATTTTGCACCCGCTTCAAGATCAACATATTTTTTGCTTTGCTAGCACAATGACAATTCAACTATCAAGTTTAAGCCGTCAACAAGATCATTAAGAAAGTCATTAAGAAATGGCTGGTGATGCCAAGGGTGAATGGTCGGAGAAACTTCCAGAAACACTATGGGCCATTTAGACATCTTTACGAAAGTCCACCAGAGACATGCCATTTTCTCTAGCCTTAAGTACAGAGGCAATGGTTCCAGTAGAAATTGGTGATGCCTCCTACCGAACGGGAACCTTCAAAACATAGGGAAATGATGAGCAATTGGCTCTCAATTTGGATCTCATAGAAGAACGCCGAACACAGGCTAACCTTTGGAACATGGCTTACAAACATCGTACCTCCCAATACTACAATTTGCATATTAAGCCTCGTTCTTTTCGAATTGGAAATTTGATCATTCGCAAAGTATCGCTTGCCACAAAGAAACCTGCCGAAGGAACCCTCAGTCCTTCTTGAGAGGGTCCCTATGAGATCATTGGCATATGCCGATTAGGAACTTACCAAGTACATGACACCAACTAGCTATGGGCATGGTATATGATGACATGGGATGGAGGACTTCTCGGTGTCAATGCCGAAAAGGTTAATCAGGATGGGACGGGACGATATTGATGTTTTTCAGGAGACATCTGAACCATACCGGAACCAAGCGAGACCAGTATGATTCGGTACCATTTTGAGTATCGGATCAAGAATGCAATTGAGTAGGAGACAGAGCCAAGGTGCAAAAACATTCAGAAAAAGTCAACGTGCAGAGCAAAATAGCAGTGTTTGTTTTCATAGCCAAGATTTTCAAACTTCAAACCCTTAGATCTAAAAGGCTCATACCCCGTCCAATAATCACTTTAGACAATACAAAAGGCTCATGCCTAAGTTCTTACAGATCTGAAAATAGAAAGATGAACAAAGAAGAAAAAAAACTGAGGTGAAAGAGAGGAAAAAAAAAGGAAACAGAGAAACAAAGAAAGAGATAGGAGATGAGAGAAAAAAAAAAGAGACAAGTAATGGAGAGAAAGAAAGTGATGTGGAGGGAGAGAAGAAAGAGAAGAAGAAGAAACAAAAAAGGGTGAAGATAGATAGGGATAGAGTGGCGGGAGGGGCTGAGAAGAAAGAAATATAAAGGAAGAAGGAGGATGAAAATAAATGGTATCACACCAAACGGGATGAGAAATATGGAACCAGTGTCGTGTCAAACAAAAATGGTATCATACTATTTATTATGCAACACCAAACAACACGGTACAAGATTGGCATTGTTTGGGTTCTATATTGGTTTTCCGGTATTGATGCCCAGCCCTAATACCAACGGCATGACCCTCAGTCACCCATGGAACGCAAATCACCTGAAATACTACTACAAGTACAAGTGTCTTAGCCATCGGCAAGCACCAGTTTTACACTTTCAGTGCTCAAGGAATTTGCCATCGGCACCTCTCTTCTGTAACTAAAATTCCTATGGCATGCATTTAATGAAAAGCCCTCAAAGGCAACTTTTTGACAACTTAATCTATTAGCCTTCGGCAATAGTTAGTACCGTACTGAATTGATGTTAAATAATCTGTCAGAAAACCCTAGTAGGATTTAAATCCAGCTTTTTAGCCATTGACAATAACGACTGGTACTATAAGCCATCAGTCATAGTCATCGACTCAACATTGAAATATTCAAAGCATAATTTAAAAATTCAAAAGCCATGTCTATTAGCCATCGACAGTAAGACATTCGGCACACATTTTTATCGACAATTAAAATTCACCTAAAAATAAGATATGGATCAAAATAAAAGGCCAAAGGGCCCCAAAGTATCCGTTCAAAGCAAATAAATGCCTTTTGGCATGTTGTTCCAAAATATTACAGACTAAATTAAAAATATCATTAAAAAAAAAAGCAAAGGAATGCAGCAGCAATGACAGGATCAAAGGCGTCGACGATCTGAACATCAAGAGTACCAGCGACATAGGTAGTAGGAGCGTCAGGGGCATTCGGCTTAGCATGTGCTTGCATGGCATCCTCTCCCTCATAATTATCGATATCTTGTTCAGTCATACCTTCAGGGAAAGGTGGGGCAAGTAAATTAATCAAAGTTTAGCTTCAATGACACACCGGGGCTTCACACTCCGAACAACACGCTCTCCATATTTGTCAATTTCCATGTGAAACGCATCACGAATTTCTGTATAAGATCGATAATAGGCAACTGCCAGCTGTTTTCGGCTTTGGATTTTTCAAGCTCTTCGGCATGGGCACAATCAACATTTTCCTTTTCCATCTCTACATGGCCTTGTTCGCCTTTATTTGCATATTGGCAGGTGATAAGCTAATATTTTATATATATTTTGTAACCCTTTTACCTATTTATTTATTGTTATCCTTTATTTAAATTGGTTGTTTTAATATGTTTTGTGAGATTTGTGTAGGAATTGTGAAACAAGAGAAATTGAGCTAAAAAGGGTAAGAAGATGAAGATTGGAGATTAATTGGAAAGAAGCCAAGTTTTTCCTTTCATCGCAAGGAATGTTGTCAAATTTCCTAGTTCAAGATAGTTCAAGTCTTACCAAGTCAACAAGCAGAAATAAAGAATACCCTAAATTAGTAGGAATCCTATTTTTATAATAATTGTAATTATACCTTAGATAGGTTGGATTTCTAGGAGTATTATAAATAGGGAGTTTAGGCCATTGATCAAAGAATCCTCCAACACCCCCTCTACACCATCAAGACCCTACGCCATCAAATTCCTACACATTCATACTCATAGCCGAAAGCCCTAAGAAGAACAAGGAGAGAGCTTGCGCAACCTTGGCGTTCAACTTGGAGAATTCGATGCCGCTCATGTCTTCATCAACCGTCATGATTCTCAATAAGTCATTCATGAACTAATTTCTTTTACTAGGGCTACGATGTAGCCTAGCTATGAATACTCAAATTCTTTGATATTGTTAATTTTATTTATCTATACATGTTGAGTGCTTGTTACCGTTCTTAATGCTTTCAATTAATTGGCCACTAATTGCATGATTGGAAGAATTGGGTTGAGACTGGAAGGAGATGCCTAATAAATAGCTTCTTGTAACAAGTACCATAAATTACATAGCCAACTCGGAAGATTAGGTTATAGTTTGTATAATCTTTAATGTTTTCCACAAAGCTTAATGGGTTCTTAGCTATCTAAATCCATAACTAGGAATAGAGTGGGTTGACTGTGAGGAACACAACTAATATAACTCGGAAGAGAGTATTGGTGAGGTAAGGGAAAACGATTATCAACATGTTAGGTAATTAGGATTAACAATCTAGAAGGATTTGGGTGGGATTAGCTAAGTGAAATCGGTGCCCTAGTACTTTATCATCTTTGTTTTCATCTATTCTATTATTTACTTAATTTAAATTTACTTGCTTAATTACATTTTAATCATCATAATTTGTTTTTTCGTTTAATTCAATTATAATTAGGAATAAATCATTCTAGTATTTAATAGGTTAACTTGATCCCTGTTGGAACGACACTCTATTTACCACTATATTAATTTGAGCGATATTCTCCACTTGCAATTAATCACATCAGCGGCCTCTAGCCTTTTCACATAAGCTACTGTTCCTTCATTGCTTCACAATTCGCTACACCGATCACGACAATCGGCATACTTCTTCAAATAAAGTTTGGCCACTCGCACTACCCACCTCATCGACAGCGACATGTCCATGTTGGCCTAAAAAATAAACAAGTCTCAGCACAATTGGTAGCATACAAAGTAAGGCAAACTAACCATAAACTCATCGATGCTTGAAGTAGGAACACCCTAGCCTCTTGATCCCGAAGGCTCTTCGGCGGCGCTAAATTGGCGAAGTCACTCACATCTATCTGGGCCCCTTACCTTTGTCCCTCCCTGCCAACTCCATCCTCTTTCGGTCAATCTCAGCAATTTCCTTCTCGATGGCCACCGCAAAAGAGATAAGTGGCTTAGAATCGACAGTTACACAAAATACCGAAAGCTAGGGCATAAATATGAGAACTTACTCTCCTCCTTTCCTCCTTGGTTATTAAGAGTCCTAGGGCAAGATGATGAGGGCATAGAAGATGCTCAAAATTCCGTTCGGCAGGAGTCGAACTTTGCCTCACCCTAACAATCGTCGCGATATGCTCTTTAGTCATGCTCAGTGGTTTCAACTTTCCTTTTAAAGATAAAAATGAAGAACAATCAAATTTTGCTCAAGTCATGGAACATTCGGCAAGATACAAAAAAAAACATAAACAAGATCATGAGAAACTATATCACGCCAAGCGCTGAACGACACATACCAACGGTTTGGAAATCTATGGTTATGAGAAACATAGGCAGCTTGGCAAGATCAACAACTTCCCAATCACCAAAGGCTGTCGACACCTTGGTTATAAAATGCCCCCTCCTCTTTGCCTCCAAGTAATTTGCCAGGACCCGACTTCCTAATCCATTGACACATTTGGCCCTCGTCAAAATATACAAATAGGCATATTGCTCATATGACAGTTCCTCGGCAAGAGAAAACTTTATCAAAATTGAGGACTTTAATTCAAAAGTACAGAGAAAAGAATAAAGTACCTTGTTTAAAAGGACACTCACCAAAAATCGCCTCAAAAGCTCTCGAATTGTCTTAATATAGCGCAAAGCGTTTTTTCAAAACCGAACAACTCCTTATATACTGAAGGCTCTTATGGTTCACCACCATTATGACAAACCAGCACATATTACAAACCCTTGCCACGTGGCACCTGGCTACAATAAAATAGCCACCCAAGCAAGCACAGAAGACTAAGGGTCCAGCCATTCAACTAATTGGCTCTTAACCTCAAGTTGTCCAAAAAAAAATTGAAAACCACAAGTCCGTGCTCATTCGGCAACTACCCTACTGAAGCTGCAACGATCCCCACATTCCGTTCCGACGTATGATATATTTTGGAAATAAAGTAGCCACGACTTGCTCACTTACCGAACGGTAGGATACATTTTTGGAATCAAGTACCCATGTCATGCTCTCCCACTCACCGAACAACAAGGCACATTATGGAACCACCGAGCACTGTTATTTATTCACCTACTGAATGGCAGAGTGCTCTCTGCGCACATCAAGAGCTAACCCTATGCCACCCACCATTCGACAAAGTAGTCTCTACACCGTATCTTGCTTTGCGCCCAACCTACCGATTCAGTATGACTTTCATTTGTCCCCTCACTCCAAGTGCCTCATTATTCGGAGACTTGAGGGACTATGGAACTGCGATCGACACAGAAAGAAAAGCAAAGGGCAAGCTCATCATCTTTGCGAAATCAAACCTGGTTAGAATGCCGAAGATAAAAGCACGTCCCCAACCAAGAAGTCTATTCTCAATTGGGAACTTGGGGCGGACTCCTGTTTATACCATATATGACCGGCCCATTACTGTGCGACATGTGGAGGATGGGACCTACAAATGGACCCACGAGCCCAATCAAAACATCGGGCCCGTAAAATGAAGATCGATAGGGTGAGCCTTCAAAAACCCAACCTACCGATCCGGCTAAAGAATGCGCCTGTAAAACCAAGCTGGACAAGGGACACGTGGAAGCCTATCAGGCAATGCCTAAAGTCCCACATCGAAATCCCACTCAAGGTGCACACCTCCCAAGATTTATAAATAAAGGCACAAGTCCCCAAAATGAGGCAGCTGTTACATTTGACTACTTAGCCCTCACTCTGTCAAAATTACTATTCACTCTATTCTTAAGCTAACTTTAGCATTGGAGAGAATTCGGCTGGTACCACACCGGTGCCCAAGGTCTTACTACTACTCTTTGTCTTGCAGATATTCTACATCTGCTGAAGAGCCCAAGAGGCAGAAGACGACACAACGTTTCTAAGTTGGGCCCAAAAGCGCTGGTCCACTTTTGTGCATCGACAGTATATATCCTATCCTATCCATCCACAAGAAAGGTACAGGAATGAGCCTGATTGCATGGAGTACAACAAATTTATGTTGTAACTTGTATATTTTAAACTGAAAAATCATTATAAAAAATGGGGTCCGAAAACGACTGAAAACTACAGGATATGGTTAGAATCATTCCCTTTTCTAAAAGCTCAATTCCAACCCTACGTTCTATAAGTTCTGGCTTATAGTTATTAGCTATAATTCTTGTGGATGAGAGAGACAAAAAAGAAAGCAAATCTTATTAGATGCATTGCATATTGTAGGAAGGTGTTACATGTCAACTATAGCTTCTTTATTATTGCTTTAATAATTATTTTCCTGGTCTAGTTATTAAAGTATTAATATTGAAAAGTTTTTCTTGGATGAAATCACTTGATATAATATATTAAGGAATGACGTCTTTAATCTCTTAAAATGTTTGAGGAAACAGCTTGAGTCTTTCCTCTCTTGACCATTAATGACGTCTTTAATCTTCAAATCCAAAGAACTTTTTGGGGTGTATTCAATTAGGATTCTAGACCGTTTAAAAGATTTTGTTTAAGTGCTAGATTTCATAGAACTTAATGGAACTTTAGATTTCATATAGAACTTGATAGGCTTTCAGAAGACTTCTATATAATTTTTTAATAAACTTTCTTAAGATTTGTATGGCTTTTATTCCAGACTTCTATATTTTCTTTAACATATATATATTTTTAAAACGAATGCTAAGAGCCAACTAATTAGTCATGCCTACAACTAATTAGTCATTAATAACCAACTGGTAATCTCGATAATATTGACAGCCACATGAATAGTATTCAGCAAAGAATGTGAGAAAATGAGATATGCATACAGAAATTCAACTTTGTCCTCCAAAAGATAAGCAGGCGTGCATGAATGTCACAACCCTATTGGAAAAAAATCACGAAATTATCATACTATTATTTACAAAAAACGAAACAATCGAACCTCAATGAATTTAAATATAAAACATTATGCACTCATACTTGATTTGTACCAAGATTACACTGATGTTAGTTGAACAACATGAAATAAAAAGCCAAATTTATAAGATCTTTTCCTTGAACAACATGAAATAAATTTTATTTTAAAAATTATGTTTAACGAAAAGCAAAATTCATAAGAAATATAGTGACAAATGTATTACGAATTTGAAAGAAAAGTTTAAGGAAAATATTTAACTTTCATTCATTATCCTTGATTCTCATTGTTGTCATTGTGCCCAGCATCTCTCCACATTTTGGTATCTGTAGAAATCTCGTTGCTATTCAGGTTCAATTTCTTAAATGTTCCCAAAAATAGAAATGCTTCTGCCCTTTAAGCATTGGCCTCCATGTTTGGTCAGAAGTTGAAATTTCTTCTAGACCAATTGATCTTGCTTACTTCTGCTTTTATTCTTACTGATAGAGTGTCCTGTGCCATAATTTGAATTTCTGAGTTTGCTTATAGAAATGTTAACTCATCATGTATGTAATAGGAATTTAATGCGTTGCACGTTTTTGGTACCGGTATCTGAATGTGAGTGCAACAATTTCTGTTGCATTAAACGACCAACATACCAGCAACTCGGAAAGATGTCAGTTAATCAAAAGCAGGGCTTTTTGGTACCGGTATCTGAATGTGAGTTCAACATCACTACTGCAATTGAAGAGATCCATTCTTCACTTCTAGGCAAGCCTGGCCATCGCCCGCTAAGGTCTACAGGAGTAGCAATATCAGCTGCAGTTGGATCCCTTATCTTCCACCTTCACTCCCCTAATCCCTTATAATTCAAAAAAAAAAAAAAAAATCCAAAGAACTTTCAAATAAAAATGAAAAATTTGCCAGAGAAAATTGTAAAGATTGACTGACAATTGTCCAGGTCTCCTCTCCCACCAAAAGTCTAACAATATGACATTCTTTTTAGTTATGAAAGTCTTCTTATCTTGATTAAGGAGTTACTGTTCTGTATGAGGTTAGCGCTTACGATGCGTTTGGTTAAAACTACGAAGAAATTCATTATGATGGAAATTAATGGTCTAGAATTTGTAAAGGTTTTTGTTTTGCGAATCTAAAAGCATAATGGATTTAAACACCTAATTTAACATTGATCTTCTTGTGGTAGTGGTTGTCAGAGTTTGTATAGAAAAATACACTTTCACTTAGTCCCACATTGGAAAGGAGTTGATTCCTATTGTGGTCTATAAGCACCAACACTTTAGAAAAACTAAATCGGTTATGGGCCTAGTGGAGGCAAAGTTAGGCCTCATCTTGGTTTGGACTTGAAATATACATATATATATATATATATATATATATATATATATATATATATATATGTAATTGTCAAAAAATGTTCCTTGGGCTCTGTTGATTTAATTAATTTTTATTTTTATTAATTAGAAATTCTTTTTAGATAAAATCATTACCTGAAATTCGAATCTGTGTAAACAATTATTATACAAAAGCAACGATTTTATCTAAAAAATCAGGAAGTAAGACCTCCCATGCCGAAAAGCCTAAGAAATTCAAAGGCATTGACTTCAAACGTTGGCCATCAAAAATGTTGTTCTATCTGACAACATTAAATCTAGCCCACATTCTCGAGACAAGATGCCCCTGTATCGAATGAGAATCCCGCAACTAGAGACTGTTGTTGCAATTAGTGAATGGACACAATCTGATTTCTTGTGCATGAACTATATCTTGAATGGCCTCGATGACACGTTGTATGATTTTTATGTAGCATTCAAGACGGCTAGAGAAGTTTGGGAATCCCTTGAGAAAAAAATATAAAACTGAAGATGCAGGATCCAAGAAATTTGTTGTAGGCAAATTTCTGAATTTCAAGATGGTAGATTCTAAACCTATTGTCAAACAAGTTGACTACCTCCAGAAAATTATCCATGAGATTCTTGCTGAAGGCATGAAGATCAATGACTCTTTCCAAGTGGCATCTTTGATTGAAAAACTACCACCAAATTGGAAAGAATTCAAGAGTTATTTGAAACACAAGAGAAAAGAGATGAGTATGGAGGATCTCATAGTAAGGCTTCAAATTGAGGATGATAACAAAATAAGTGAGAACAAGAATGTGGTTTCAAACATGGAAGCCAAGGCAAACATAGTTGAAGGAAACTCATCAAAACCTAAATCCAGTCCTAAAAAGAACAAGAAGAATTTCATTCCTAGAGCGAAAGGAAAGACTTCAAAATGAGTAAAGGAGCATGCTGGTTTGTGGGAAAGCGGGCCATAAGGCTCAAGACTGAAGGCATATAAGGATCAGAATCCAGCCAATCCTGCAAATCCAAACAAACACAAACCAAGGAACAATCGAGGCCAATGTGATCAAGAAAACCTAGTCAGTAGTGGTGTCGGAAACCAACATGGTTTCGAATGACAATGAATGGTTGATTGATACTGGAGCCACCCGCCATGTATGTGGTGATAAGAATGCATTTCTTACTTACCAAGAGATACATGATGGTGAGCAACTTTTTATGGGAAATGCCTATGCATCTGCTGTTGTTGGAAAGGGAAAAATGCTCCTAAAATTCACCTCTGGAAAGGAACTAACCCTCCTAGATGTGCTGCATGTGCCGAACATGCGAAGGAACTTGGTATCTGGACTTGTTCTAAGCAACAAAGGATTCAAACTAGTTTTCGAATCCAACAAAGTTGTACGAACTAAGGGAGGGAATGTTTGTGGGAAAGGGTTACCTTGCTGATGGGTTGTTCAAACTTAGTGTATCTGCCAATTCTATCAATAATAACATAAATAAGGCTTATGTTTATATTGTTGACTCTTCTTTTACTTTATGGCATGCTAGATTAGGGCATGTTAATTTTCGTTCTTTACATAGAATGTATAATTTAGGATTGCTGCCTAAATTAGATTCTATTGAAAATGTTAAATGTGAAACTTGTACAAAATCAAATTTTTCTAGACAAAGTTTTTAAATATGTACATAATAGGTCCAATGATTTGCTAGGCTTAATTCATAGTGACTTGTGTGATTTTAGATCAACACCAAGTCGTGGTGGAAAGCACTATTATGTGACTTTCATTGATGATTGCAGTAAGTACTACTATGTATATTTATTACATAGCAAAGATGAGACCTTAGATATGTTTAAGACATATAAGGCTGAAGTTGAGAATCAACTCAACTAGAAAAATTAAAGTCCTAAGATTAGATAGAGGAGGGGAATATGAATCCACTAACTTTGCTGAATTTTTGCAACAAATGGTATAGTTCACCAAACAACAGCACCTTATACACCACATCACAAACAGTGTTGTTGAAAGGAAAAATAGGACATTTAAAGACATGATAAATTCTATGCTAAATAGCTTTGGGCTTCCACGTAATATGTGGGGTGAAGCCTTACTTACTACAAATACTATCCTGAAACGAATCCCACATAAAACGAGTAATAAGTCACCATATGAAGTATGGAAAGGAAGGTTACCAACTTATAAGATACTTAAAGTGTGGAGTTGCCTAGCAAAAGTTCAGGTTCCTTTGCCAAAGAGAACCAAACTTGGACCCAAGACTATAGATCGTGTCTTCATTGGATTTGCATCCAATGATGCTACTTATAGATGTTTAGTCTTTCATTCTGAAGTTTCTGATTGTTAGAGTTTGTATAGGAAAATACACTTTCACTTAGTCCCACATTAGAAGGGAGTTGATTCCTATTGTGGTTTATAAGCACCAACACTTTAGAAATACTAAATAGGGTATGGGCCTAGTAGATGCAAAGTTAGGCCTCATCTTGGTTTGCGCTTGAAATATATATAATTGTCAAAAGATTGGCCTTGGGCTTTGTTTATTTAATTAATATTTATTTTTATTAATTGATTTAATTAATTTTTAATTTTATTAATTAGAAATTTGTTTTCAGATAAAATCATTATCTGAAATTCGAATATGTTTAAAACAATTATTGTAATCATGGATGAAGAGGTGTCAAACCTCTATATTTTGACAATTTGTTCAAACCAGAAATCGATAGAAAATTGAAATAGAATTATCATACTCACACATAAATACTTCCTGAGAGAGAAAGCATATCATTGTTCACCAGAAATCAAAGCCACATTACTTAGGCTTTGATTTGTGATAGATTAATCCTGGTGGGCAAACTCATGTTGAACTATAAGCACAGAGGGTAGAGGAGAAATACTATCTAAAGGACAGTGCAATTCTGCAAGACTCTATCACCTATCCGAGTCAGTATTTTCTATTTGATTCTAATGTATTGTTTGTTTTGATTATTTATTTATAATATATTTTCGTGTTGTTTGTTTTATTCTGTTATTTGGTACATTTTTTGATTGTTCTCCAACACTGATATACATGTAAATACAATATTAGAATTTGTGGATGCAATATTCTTTGAGGACAATTTTCCTTATAAACAAGGAAGGTCAAATATCAATAGAAAGAGAACTATTGATGATTCTAGAATAAATGAGAATTCTGGAATAGACGATGTTAGTCCTACTTCATCTAGTGTTCAAGAAAATGAACAAATTCAAAAAGCTAGAAGAAGTAAAAGGACAAGAATACCAAAAGAGTTTGGACCTAATTTCTTGACCATGATAGCTGAAGCTGAACCTCAAACATATAAAGAGGCAATATCAAGTACTGAAGCTCCATTTTGGAAAGAGCAATCAATGGTGAGGTTGAATCCATTATGCAAAATCATACATGGGAATTGGTTGATTTACCACCTGGTAATAGACCAATTGGGTACAAATGGATCTTTAAGAAGAAATTAAAACCATATGGTACAATTGATAAGTATAGGGCCTGATTGGTAGCCAAAGGATACCGTAAAAAGGAAGGTTTGGATTTCTTTGATACATATTCACCCATGACAAGAATGACATCAATAAGGATGTTAATTGCTATAGCGTCAATTTATGACATGGAAATACATCAAATGGATGTAAAAACCGCTTTCTTAAATGGAGAGTTGGATGAGGAAATATATATGGAACAACCCGAGGGATTTGTAGTAAAAGGTCAAGAACAAAAGTTTGCAAACTCGTAAAGTCTCTCTATGGACTAAAACAAGCTCCAAAGTAATGGCATGAAAAGTTTGACCATAATATGATGACACATGGATTTAAAATAAATGAATGTGATAAATGTGTCTATATTAAGAGACATAAGAACGCATGTGTCATAGTATGTCTATATGTAGATGACATACTCATAATTGGGACAAACAATGACATAATTAACTCTACCAAGAAAATGTTAAAACTGCAATTTTGACATGAAAGACTTAGGTCTTGCTTATGTAATTCTTCGCATTAGAATTAAAAGAAATTCAGATGGTTATATATTTGTGGAAACCAATTTATTCCCTTAATAATTTCCTAGGTCAAATGATTTCCTTCCATTTGGGTATTATTTGATTTAGGGATTTATTCGATTAATTGACCTAATTGGGAGTTACTCGATTTAATTGGGAGTTACCTAATTTAATTGGGGGTTACCTGATTTAATTAGGGATTTATTTGATTCCTTCCTTAATTAGGGATTTGATTTAAATCAAATCCCTAATTACACCAATCTCTCCAAATCAGGAAGAATAATTCATTTCCATCTGCTCTTATTCCAATCTATTTTGCAGGGAGAAAGAGACGACGAAGAAGAAAGGGGAATCAATCGATCGAATATTCTCGTGGGACGAAATTTGCTCCCACAAATTGGTGCTTTCGTTGAGAGAGCGAAATAATACTCAAAGCGTGCTCCAAATCCATTTTCACACTCCATTCAATCAACCGAAGCCTTCCAAACAACCATGGTTGGAAGCAAGCGCACTAGAAGCAAAACTGCCACGACGACGCGCTCCGGAACGGCCGAAACGTCGCTTGCACCACAAGAGGCAGCAGCTGTACCTGTTTTGCAGCCTTTCCATGCAGCTGCCAGTGGTTCACAACCACTTCCGATGGCTGCCCACACATCGCAGCAGCCCCCCGTGGCTGCCCATCCTTGCAACCACCTCCAAAAGCCCTAGAACGACCGCCAAAGGCCGCCGGAATGGCCACACATTCGGCTGAAATTTTTGCACCTATTGTAGCCGCACAAAACCAAGGCCTCGTGGCCTCCTCCACCTTGCCGCCGCAAGGACCAAGCAACGGTGCCGTTTTTGGAGCAAATTCGGATGTTCCCTCCTTTGGTCGTCACACTTGGCGACACCGTCAGTAAAACCCTAGCTCGTATGGATTTGGGCCCAACACAATTCTCTCATCTCGATCCACGCAGTCAAGCATACCTCAACCTTAGAGTCGATCAACTCACGCACGGATCGGACAACCAAAACGACCTGGTTGGTCGACCTTCTCGTAGATCGACTTGGCTCGAGACTTTGTCCTTTGATCTTAGGGTGAAGGGAGAAGAATAAACCAATGAGACCGGCCCACGCACGAGATCCCGAGCCGGTGCCACGGTGACAAGCGAGGACAAGGAGGAGAGCGAGAGCGTGCTATTCAACACTTGAACTAGACTGAGTCACACCAACCATACCTGCGTCAAAGACTTAAACCGCACTCCAGGACATCTGCAATTCAATCACGAAGCCGGTTGATGATCGGGCCGAGATTAGTCCAAGGACCAATGTGCTCGAGAGATTGGGCCCATAGCAGACATTCACTCCCGCTTAGGCCTACAAAGAAGCATCCACTCTAGGTTAGGACCGCAAGGACCCCGAGTTCGTGGGCGCCCCATGGCGAACGAGTTGATCGACGCCACCAACTCGCTCGAGGTAGACCAACTCACGGCGATGAACCAACGAGAAATCCTCTCAAAAGCTCAATCCACCAAAGCACATCTGGGTGCAAAACACCTAAGGAGATCGACCCTTGGACGCCGAGGAGGAAGTTAGCCAAACCACGCCCGACATGCAGAGGACGCCAAAGCCGTCGTAGCCCTGCGGAGTGCAGAAAATGTCGAGAGGTTAATGGATAACCGACTCCAAATCTCCAACTTAAAGGAAGCACGGAGAAAGCCATGCTCAGGGAATTTGATCGACTCAACTCATCGCCCTTTATCGACGAGGTGGAGCAGGCTACACTCCGAAGCGGTTCACGACGCCATCCATCACACCGCTCAAAGGAGGCTATGATTCTCGATGGCACCCGAGGCACTTTAAAAGTGCAATGATCCTATACAAGGAAGACGATGCCCTGATGTGTAAGGTGTTCGCAATAACCTTGCATGTTGTCGCTCAAGATTGATTTTACACCCTCCTCTCCAGTGTCGACCTCACCACCGTGAGGGTTTGCCCTTATTTTCACCAAGTTATACACCTCTATCGGACAATCAAAAATTAATCAAAAAGCCAATCAACCAACTTGAGCAGTGTCAAAAGAACGATGAGTTCAACAAGAATAGTGGCAAAGCGCAAATCACAACCTCCCGAGAAGGAACTCCAGCAACCGAGGACTACACCGAAGTCCACCATCTCGCTCACCGATCTTAGCTCGGGAGAAAAGACCACGACCTGCAGTGGGGAACCCGCATCAATTACGCATGCGCGATGCCCACGAGCATCCCTTCCAATGATATGAACATTTGGCATGCGTAATGCCCATGAACATCCCTTCCAATGTTCAACACATTACATCATTCGGCATGCGTGATGCCCCACGAGCATCCCTTCCAATGATACGAACATTTGGCATGTGCGATGCCCATGAACATCCCTTCCAATGATTCGATACATTACATCATTTGGCATGCACGATGCCCACGAGCATCCCTTCCAATGATACGAACATTTGGCATGCGCGATGCCCATGAGCATCCTTTCCAATGTTCAACACACTACATCATTCGGCATGCGCGATGCCCATGAGCATCCCTTCTAATGATTCAACACACTACATCATTCGGCATGCGCGATGCCCACGAGCATCCCTTCCAATGATACGAACATTTGGCATGCGCGATGCCCATGAGCATCCCTTCCAATGATTCGATACATTGCATCATTTGGCATGTGTGATGCCCACGAGCATCCCTTCCGATGATTCGACACATTACGTCATTCGGCATGTGCGATGCACACGAGAATCCCTTCTAATAATTCGACGCAAAACACTCAAGCGTTCACAAGATGCAATGCGAATTGAGCAGTGACCCTAGTCAACGACCTGCTAAACAGCCCTAGTTGCTTGCTTGGCATTAACGCCTCCATCATGTTTAGCTACCTCGGCAACTCTAGTCACACTGCTCAGCAGCCCTAGCTACCTACTTCGCAACATGTACGCCACCATCCTACTCGGCTATCGCTTAGCAGTCACATGCTCAGCCATAGATGCTCGCCAACACCTTCATCTTATTTAGCTACCCGCTCGCCAGCTACCCGCTCAACAGCCCCACCGCTGCTCTGCAACACATGTTCCTCTGCTATGCTCACGCAACCACCGCTCAACTAGCAGATCATCTAGGTCCGAGCCATTCAACCTCCATCTTTCAACATCTTTGGCAGGGGCAGACCACCAACCTCCTTCCGATGTTCACTCAAAGAACCAGCACCATTCACGGAACTCGATAGGAACGTTCAAAGGTCCGATGAACCTTGGTCATGTCCGAGCCGAGGTTGAGCTTCTTGCGATATCATCGTCAGAAGCGTAAGATCAAGTCACCACCACACATCAAAGAATTCAAATGGAAGCATATCGTACCATGACCTACCTTGGTGTGCACGACAACTCCTCCTCTCGACAAGCAATACGACCCTCCAAGATCTCTCTCACAAACAGAAAGTAGAGGAAGCAAGTTTACAATTTGGAAAGGAGCGAAGAGAAGCCCTGCACTTATAGCAATTGAGGCTCCTTGACCGCAAGTCACAAGCCTCCTCCAAACAGGAGCCCAAGTCAAAGAAGGAAACTCAAACACAAATGGACAGCCCAACAATTAATTCACACCTCCTCCATGCCGCCAAGCGCCACGCAGAAGCTAAGGGCATTTGTGGAAACCAATTTATTCCCTTAATAATTTATTAAGTCAAATGATTTCCTTTCATTTGGGGATTATTTGATTTAGGGATTTATTCCATTAATTGACCTAATTGGGAGTTACTCGATGTAATTGGGAGTTACCTAATTTAATTGGGGCTACCCGATTTAATTAGGGATTTATTTGATTCTCGCTTAATTAGGGATTTGATTTAAATCAAATCCCTAATTACACCAATCTCTCCAAATCATGAAGAATAATTCATTTTCATCTGTGGAATTATTCTTCAAACCCTAGCCTCCGAGGCTCCTATAAATATTTGGCTACGCACAAGGGTTGAGGTACGTCTAAATTTCTCTCCTCAAACTCGCAGAAGTTCCCTCTCACAAACCCTAGCCACCATAATTCTTTCTCTCTCACACACGGCTCCGGCCACCCGGTTCACACCATACACATAACTCCGTACTTTTCGTTAGCTATTGTTTTCCTACAAACACTTGAACTAACTTAGGCATCGGAGGGCCTTTGGCCAACACCCCCGGTGTGATCCTCTTATTCCAATCTATTTTGCAGGAGAAAGAGACGACGAAGAAGAAAGGGGAATCAATCGATCGAATATTCTCGTGGGACGAAATTTGCTCCCGCAATATTAATACAGTCCCATTATGTAGAAACTATTCTTAGAAAGTTTGGTCATTTTGGAAGTAATCATGATGTGACACCTTTTGATACAAGTTGCAAATTAAAGAAGAATGATGGTGAAGCTGTTTCAGAAAAGAAATATTCACAAATCATTGGAAGTGGAAGTCTTATGTACATTATGAATTGTACAAGACCTGATATAGCTTATTCTGTGAGTAGGTTTAGTAGGTATACAAGTAATCTAAGACAAGATCACCGGGAAGCATTTATAAGAGTTTTGATATATCTGAATTACACTTTGGAGTATGGATTACATTATACCAAATATCCTCCAAGACTATAGGGATACAATGATGCCAATTGGATTTCTAATGATTTAGAAACAATTCCACTAGTGGATATGTTTTTACACTAGGAGGAGCATCTGTATCTTGAAATCTAGTAAACAAACTTGCATAGCCTGATCAATAATGGAATCGGAATTTATAGCTTTAGATAAGACTGGTGAAGAAGTCGAATGGCTAAGAAATTTTTGGAGGATATATTCCTATTTGGCCTAAGCCTGTAACGGCTATTTGCATACATTGTGACTGTATGGCTACTCAAGTAAGGGCAAAAATAATGTATACAATGGAAAGTCTAGACATATTAGACGAAGGCATAATACAATCAAGTAGTTGCTTTGAAATGAAATAATTTCCATTGACTATATAAGGTCAAAACAAAATCTTGCCGATCCACTTACAAAAGGTTAGTTAAGAGAGCAAATTAAACAAACATCTAGGGGAATGGGATTAAAGGCAATTCAATAAATGAATCGGTCTAGCGAAAACCTAACCTAGCTGATTGGAGATCCCGTGGTCTAGGTTCAATAAGCAAACTAGTTAGACATGGTTCAAATGAGCTAACACACTTATATCTCATTCCTATGATGGAAAGAAGTGTGTTGTCTGCAAGAAGTCTATTAGGGTATGAAAGTTTAATGATGTTGATTTCTTGAAATCAAGAGGAATAGAGCAGACTATTCTTAGTCAATATTACCTATGTAGGAGTAAATGTGGGGTCGCATTTATGAGAATGAGATGGCTAAATTCTCTAAAAGCTCCTATGAATCCCGGATTTGTTCAGGACCAAAATGAACACAAACATATGAATAAGTGGTATGCTAAGATGTACCATATGTGATACTTGTTGTCTCAATTTACTACAATAGGTGAACAGTTCAAGATTTTATATTCATCGCATCATCTAGTAAATCCGATAAGTATTCACTAGGGTAGGTTCAAGTCGAAAAGACAACTCCCTTGATGTGTGTTATATCTAAGTTTTCTCTCAAATATGCACGTTATAATTTCCTATACAAATGTGGGGTATTGTTAGAGTTTGTATAGGAAAATACACTTTCACGTAGTGCCACATTGGAAGGGAGTTGATTCCTAATGTGATTTATAAGCACCAACACTTTAGAAATACTAAATAGGGTATGGGGCTAGTGGAGGCAAAATTAGGCTTCATCTTGGTTTGGGCTTGAATTATATATATATATATATATATATTACTAATAAATATATATATATATATAATTGTCAAAAGATGGGCCTTGGGCTCTGTTGATTTAATTAATATTTATTTTATTAATTAGAAATTCATTTTTTGTGATAAAATCATTATCTAAAATTCGAATATGTTTAAACAGTTATTATAACTGTTGGATGAAGAGGTATCAAACCTCTATATATAGACAACTCGTCAAAACCAGAAAACATAGAATATGGAATAGCATTATTATTCTCACACATAAATATTTCATGATAGAAAGCATATCACTGTTTGCCATAAATCAAAGCCACAGTGCTTAAGCTTTGATTTGTGATAGTTTAATCCTAGTGGGCAAACTCGTACATAACTACAAGCACACGGGTAGAGGAGAAATCTTGTCTAAAGGACACTACAACTCTACAAGGCTATATCATCTATCCAAGTCGATTATTCGTAATTCATTCTTTATCGTATTGATTTGATTATATCTATAGATATATTTCGTTTTGGTTTTTATTATGTTATTTGGTTATATTCTAATTGTTTTCCAACAATGGTGGTGTGTCATTGTGTGTGATATTGGTGGTGGGGTTGCTAGTGATAGTGGTGGGTGAAGGTGAAGGCGGTGGTAGGGTGGTTGTGGTGGCAACTTGGGCCATTGAAAAGTGGTGGTAGTAGAGGTGGTGGTGGCACCATGATGGCTATGGCGGGGATGGTGGTGATGGCCATGAAAAAGTGTTGGTGGTGGGGACATGCTGGCGCAGAGGCAGCGGTAATGACCATGACAAGGTCATAGTAGGAGTAACGGTGATGGAGGGATGAAGAGTTGTCTACAATCATTGGGGACTTAAGTCCTTGTTGGGGTCGATGAGAATAGAATGGTTGAGGATGGTGATGGTGGTGGCAGCGAGGAGGGTTAGATAAAGAGTTGTCTACGACCATTGGGGATTTAAGTCCTTGTTGGGTCGATGAGAATAGAATGCTTGACGAGATGGTGATGATGGTGGTGGCTGGATGAAGAGTTGTTTGCGATAATTGGGGATTCATTGTTGGGTCAATGAGAATAGAATGCTTGAGGGTGATGGTGGTGATGGTGGAGGTGGGATCATTGGGGATTTAAGTCCTTGTTAGGTTGATGAGAATAGAATGCTTGAAGATGTGTGTTTAATGTTTAATGAGTACTAAATGTCTTGGATTTCCATTTTGTTTTTGCTTCCTTTTTTAAAATGTAATTACCAAACTTGCTTTTTCTTTTGCCTTTTTACCCCCAGAAATTGGTGCTCGACCTTATTGTATCTCTGAAACTGAAATTTTCTCATTTAGCCCCCAAAATCTCTAAAAATTGTTGAAATTTTCTAGCTTTACTACTTTTGTCCATTTTCATCCACAAACCCATTAAGTGTGCTCACGTGACATGTGCACTTTAGTAATTTATAGTTATTAAAAAACTTTAAAATTCAAATTAAATAGAAAAAATAGATTTTTTTTAGAGATTATGGTTAATTGCGAAAATTTCATTTTCATGGGGTAAAGTGAGACCGAATTCCCATTTTAGGGGGGTAAAACAGTAATAAACGACTACAAGTGATATTGGGCGAAGGGGGATTCAACCACATGAGCTTGGGTGCAAGGGTTACTGCTCTTAACGACTATAAACCCCTTGCACCAAACTTGCTTCTAGAATTCTTTTTAATTTGAATTTGAGTGATTTATATGCACACCAACTCCAATAGTGCCAAAGAGTTTTTATCGTTTATAGCCAAAATTTAACTCTTAATTTTAAACCAATCAATCAATAATATATATAAGTATCAATAGCAAAATTATAAATCATGTTTCTAGACAAAAGTTTATTAAAAATGCTAGTCATACCACATTGTATACCACCTTCGTGCCACCTATCTAATAGAGGTGGGTCTCATGTATTGGTGGGCTCAGGTTCTATTAGAGAGATGGTACACAACGTGGTATGCAAACGTGACATGCCTAGCATTGCTCTAAATTTATTCCAAACAAATGTATTTTTGCTTTGTACCTTATTCAAGAAAAAAAAAAAAGATCAACTACTATTTTTTTCTATAATAAAAAGTCAAATATAGTATTTAATGCATATTTTCTATTTTTATTTTGATCATTTTACAAAAGGGGTATCGGTGTGTTTAGAAAATTATTATATAAGGAGATATTCCTCATTCCTTCGAATCACAATTAAAAAAATATGCAAAAATAATTTATCAAAAACACAAAAAGAAAACTTTATGCACATATGTTACACTGCTTTTGGCAACAATGTAAAAGCTCCTATCTACATGATAAGAAGAAAAGTATTTTCCATATTTGTCCATGTTGTAAATATAGTGGGTGGAGCCCACACGTTATATTCTCTGTCTACCTACCACATGCTGGAGGAATCCTCTCTGCACATTCACATGTTGGAGAATGAAGACTTGCACATGCTCTGCACATCCACGGGTGTGTGCCTCAGCCTATAAATAGGCATTCCCTTTTCCCTTGTTAGAGAGACCAATACACCCCATCAGAAGAAGAAAATCAAGTAGAGAGCCAGGCAGGGAGAAAGAAAGAGTGATCTGAGAGAGATGAGAAATATTCAGGTAGTCCTATTATTATACATAATGGAAAAATGTTACTACGGCTGTTTCGAGAATGTAGGCACATAATTTGCTGAATCTCGCTAAATATTATGTCTCATTACTTTGTGTGCTGTTTAATATTTCCAGCATCATTTTGGTTTTTTTCACAACAGTCCATAAAATTTTCTTAATTAAAAGACCTCAACCTTTGATCCATCAACCTCTCATTACAAGCCTCCATGCATGGCCTTACTAAGCGGGGAATGTTTTAGGCCGTATACTATTCTCATTGGGCTTACCCCAAATCATGCTTCTTCAAGAGCGGACATAGATTCTGATAAGGTATATAATAGTGAGCCAAAAATGGTTTCTAAGTCACACTCAAAAATAAAATTTAGAAAAAAAGGATAAGAAAATAGCTTTAGATATTCTTAAAGTGGCCATTATTATAGCAAAATATCTTACCCCAACACTGTGGGCAGAAACATCGTATGTATCCTATCCATCCACCAGAAGGGGACAAGGATGAGCCTACCAGCAGAGTAAAACTTGCTTGCAGGGAATAGGAAAACAGTCATATCCCCTCAATCGCAGCCCGTGTGTTCATTTTCTGATAAAATGTGGATACGTGGCGGGCTGTGATTGGAGGAGGATAGGACTGTTGTCCTATCCCGGTGCAAGCAAGTTTTTTGGCTACCTGCATGGAGTACAATAAAATTTATGTTGTATATTTTAAAGTGAAAATATAGATTGAAAACGACACAAAACGAATTGAAAACGACAGGATATGGTTAGAATCATTCCCTTTTCCAAAAGCTGAATTTAAACACTACGTTCTAGAAATGATGGTTATTCACTCATTAGTGACATGCTTAATTGTTTCGGTGCTTCTTGAAAGTAGCTCACTCTTCATATCATCATGTAAAACATTGACCAACAAAATAGATTACTTCAACTTTAAAGGACATGTAAAATTTGACCATACTTTTAAACGGGGCTAGAGCAATTAAGCCTTAGTTATATTTCTTGTAGGTCAGAGAAACAGGAACAAAATTAAACAAATCTTATTAGATGCACTTAGGGGTGTAATTCGGCGGATCGGATCGGAAATAGCCATTCCAATTTCCGTTCCAAACATTTCGAATTCAATAAGCACTTCCGATTTCCGTCCAAAAAATTTCGAATTCAATAAACACTTCCGATTCCAATTCGAAAAATTTCGGAAAAATTGAACTTTCCGATTCCAAAATTTTGAATTCTTCAGAACTTAAAATCATACAAATATTATACTAACTGACAAAATAATATTAAAAATCTCCATTTAGCTTCAACTAAGAAGCCCAACTTGGAGTTTCTTAAATACCCCAACTAAATAATGACCCGTGAAGCCCATTTAATATTGTAGGCTAAACTGGAAGTCTGTTAAAATTTCCCTTTGGGTGAAGATATTTATAACGAACAAAACATCTTAAGTTTATGTTTTCAGTCGATGTGGGACTCCAACAACTCTCAGAAATGGGTCTGCTGCATGAGGCTCTTCTTGCTCCTCCTCTGTTTCTCAAACATCAATACAGGTGTTTTGCTATGACACTTGATGACATTTCTTCTTGGTCTGTGTCATCCCCAGATGTTAAACTTTGCTTTTCAAGTTTCAATATGCATATGGTTTGATTGGCATTATGCTCCACTACACCTTTGCAGCCAGAGGGGTTGGGACGGGGAAAGAGAAAAGGAGAGACAAGGAGAGGGATATCAATATGGAGAGAAGAAAAAAAAAAACATAGTGGGTTGTGGGGAGACTAAGTAACAGAGGGGAGATAGTAAGAAAGGAAGAAATAGCTTAAGCCTGAAGGGGAAAAGAAAGGGAAAAAGAAAGGGGGAGAGAAAGAAAGGGAAAAAGAAAAAGCAAAAAGCAAAGTGAATGGGTAGACCGTAGAGTTGTTTTTTGTTTATGATAATATTTTATGTTTTAAAGATAATTCTTTTTATTGTCATTTACTTTAACCCAATAACAATTGCATTTTAGTAATCAAATTGGTTTACTTTAACCCAATAACGATTGCATTTTAGTAATCAAATTGGTTTAGTCAACAACGTCGACAGAATCGGGAATCTAAACTCTCCTCAATAACGATTACATATTTATCGTATATGTGGTGTTTCATGTATAAAATGATTTTATAATTAAATTTTTAAATGAAGATAGTTTAAATTTTTTAAAATACATACATACACACATATAGTCTTAAAGTTTTATACTCATATCATGATTCATAGGTAACAAACACACATATGCGTTTTGGTTATATAGTATTTTTGGATCTAATTACCATACATATGCACTTTTGTTATATTCAAAACAACTTATATTAGCCAAAAATACATCATCTTAAGTAATATATACTCATATACATAAGCACATATATGTATATATAATAAACTTTTAGTTTATATAGGCATGTGTATACTTCTTAGGTATACATGTATGTGTGTTTTATATAGACACATACATCATCATAAAGTAATATATACTCCTATGTTTAGTATACATGTCTATTTGAATATTTGTATGTGGGTACTTAAATATAACAAATGAGAAATGAAACATATATAGAACTTATAAACTAAAAACAATGCAATTGAAATTATAAATCATAAAATATTATTATAATTTCGGAATTTTACGGAAAAAATCGAAAAAATCAGATCGGAAAGGGTTCGGAGAACTTCGGAAATTTTCGGATCGGAATTTCGGAATTTTCGGAATTTACAGATAGATTCCGAATCCGATCCGAATTTTATCGGAAATTTCGGATTTCGGTACTTTCGGATATCGGATGTATCGGAGTCGGATTTTTTTGGAAAATTTCGGACCGGAATCGGTCGGAATCGGATTTTCCAATCCAACTTACACCCCTAGATCATGCACTGCATGTTGTCGGTAAGTGTTTGTGTCAACTTGCATCGTTATGATTGCAGTTAAAGCAAGAGCTGCAGAATTTTGACGTCTCAGATTTGAGTTTAGACACAAATACAGTTTTCGCCTAGCTAGGGCCCCCTTCAGGGACAATTGTACTGTTTAGGGGGTGTAAATTGGATTGGAAAATCTGATTTCGACCGATTTTGGTCTGAAAATTTCCAAAAAAATCCGACTCCGATACATTTGATATCTGAAAAGTGCCAAAATCTGAAATTTCTGATAAAATTCGGATCGGATTCCGAAAATTCCGAAATTCTGAAATTCCGAAATTCCGATCCGAAAATTTCCGAAGTTCTCCAAATCCATTCCAATCCGATTTTTCCGATTTTTTAATTAAAATTCCAAAATTATAATAATATTTTATGATTTATAATTTTAATTGCACTGTTTTTAGTTTATGAGTCCTATATATGTTTAATTTCTTATTTGTTATATTTAAGTACCCACATACAAATATTTATATATACATGTATACTAAACATAGGAGTATATATTACTTTATGATAATGTATGTGTCTATATAAGACACACATACATGTATACATAAGAAGTATACACATGCCTATATAAACTAAAGGTTTATTATATATACATATATGTGCGTATGTATAGGAGTATATATTACTTAAGATGATCTATTTTTGGCTAATATAAGTTGTTTTGAATATAACAAAAGTGCATATGTAAGGTAATTAATAAATATATCCAAACATATTATATAACCAAAATGCATATGTATGTTTGTTACCTATGAATCATGATATGAGTATAAAACTTTAAGACTATATATTTTTGGCAAATATGCTTGTTTGAATATAACAAAAATGAATATGTGTACATGTTATATCCAAATATAGGGAGTATAATACTATTTCATTTGTATTCTATGTATGTGTGTATTTTTGAACTTTTAAACTATCTTCATTTAAACATTCAATTATATAAAATCAATTTTATGCATGAAACACCACATATAAAATAAGTATATTCAATGGGGCTTGACAATTGTAGTTTTTCAATTGTCTAGAGCAAAACTAACACTTTTTTAAGAATGAACAAATATACATATCAAAAACTATTTTTCCATTAGTTTGTCATTAACAAATACCACGTGAAATACTTTCATTTTGTTATCTTTTTTTGTTACAATGTATGTGTATACATAAAACGTTTCCCAAGTTATATTTATACAAACCAAGATTAAACACACATTTAATTATATGAGACATAAATATATTTTGCAACAAATAGATTCGAACCCACACCTTCATGTAAGAATCATTCTCACTTTTCACTGGAGCAAACAACCTTCTTGTGTAAACTTGCCATAAATATGGTATATAATTAGTTACTCTGAATAGTAAAATATTATAAATAAAAAATGTGAGAGCATGCATGCACTGTGCATCTGAAGATGGGCTGAAACCAATGCCCTTTTTCTTTCTTTTGTATTTTTATTCTTTTTCTTCCCCTTATCTCATCTCTCCCAACACCTTCATTTTTATTTTTTCCCATCTTCTTCTTCCTTCTGTCACTTTCCATCTCTCCCTATCTCTTTTTATTTCTTTTTCCTTCTTCTTCTCTCCCTCTCTCTTTTTTTCCTCCTTCTTCCTTTGTCAATCTCTGAAAATTTTTCCTCTTCTCCCTCTTTTGCATCGTCTCCCATATCTCTGTCTTTTTCTTTTTCTTTTTCCATCGCTCTCTCTTCTCTTCGTTCTTCTCCTTCTTCCCGTTGTCTCTGTCTTCTTCTTCTTCTATTTTTCCTCTTCTTCTTCCTCTCCCTGTCTCAATCTCTCCCTTTGTCTATTTTTTTCCCTTCTTCTTGTTTTCCGAAAATTTCGGATTTTTCCGATATATCCAAATTTTTGGAATTGGAATAAGATTGTGACATGAGATCTTGGTGGATTAAAATATTTTTGGGCATAGAAGTTACTTGGTCAAAGTAAGGTATATTTTTATCTTAAAGAAACTATATTTTGGATTTATTGAAGGAAATCGTATGTTGGGGTATCAACCTATTGATACACCCATTAAGCAGAATCATTGTCCTGGAGGAGCTCCCGGATCAAGTACCAACTAATAAAGAGAGATATTAGAGGTTAGTTGGTTGATTAATTTATTTGTCACACACTAGACCGAATATTGCATATCTAGTAAGTGTTGTGAGTCAGTTTATGCATAATCCAAGTGAAGTTCATGAGTGTGGTGATGAGAATTTTGCGTTATCTCAAATCTGCTCCTGGGAAAGGTCTTAAGTTTTCTAGGCATGGACACTTTGAGATTACAGGATATACAAACTCTGATTGGGGTGGCAAAGGTTTCATACAAAGATCCACTTCTAGATATTTTACCTTTGTATGAGGAAATCTGGTTACATGGCATAGTAAGAAATAGAAGATGGTTGCTCTGTCTAGTGCAGAAGCAGTACATAGCTATGGTTAAAGGCATATGTGAATTATTATGGTTGAAGAGACTTGTGGAAGAACTGGGTTTTAGACCTAAAAGGGCTATGCAGCTTTATTGTGATAATCAGTCAACGATCAAAATTGCAAAGAATCTGGTGCAGCATGATCATACAAAGCATGTGGAGATCGATCGTAATTTTGTGTTTGAGAAATTGGAAGATAATATTATATAGATTCCACTTGTGAAGACTAGAGAGCAGCTAGCTGATATTCTAACAAAAGCCATATCTAGTTAAGCATTCCATGATTCACTTGTCAAGTAAGGCATTGGAGATGTATATGTGCCACCTTGAGGGGAGTGTTGGCGTGAATCATGCAATTGATTTAAATTAGGAATTGTATTCCCGTATAATTATAGGATTCCGGTATTAGATGAGATTGTAATTACTTTCCTTTTGTTGTATACTTGTACACATATAAATACCCTCCTGGAGAGAAGAATAAATCACTTTGAATTATTCTACCCTAATACACATATTTTAAGTTTAGGGTATTAATTAGGTTAAAACTCAATCTTCATGGGAACGATCCTGTACTTGCACCCTATACTATTGTTCGATCTGTGCATATGCAGGTTTAACTTTGGATAGTTTTAATCTATTAATTAGTTGGAGTTCGTTGTATCTATGATTCATGGTAATACTTTTGATTTATCTCCCCCAAAACTAATTGTTTGGGCTCAAATAAATAGAAGATTTTTCCATATTAATCTTTTGACCTGAAGCTTCAGAGTAGGTATCAAAAATTCTTCGCATCTAGCTACAATTATAGGGATGTAGCATGAATGAAAAATAGCGAATCATCAGCAAAGAAAAGGTGAGAAATAACAGGACCCCCTACAAATTTGGATACCCTTAAACCTATCTTATAGTATAGCGCAAGAAATGTTTTGAGATAAAACTTCACTGATCAAGATAAAAAGGTAGAGGACAGCGGATCACCTTGACGTAGCCCATGAAAGGGAGAAAAGGACTGCCCAGGCCTACCATTAATGAGCATCAAGAAGTAAACAATTGAGACACACTTCATAATCATGTTAATCAATGTTCTGTCAAATCTCATTTTCCTCATAGTTGCCGCAAGAAAATCTCACTCCACACGATCATATGCCTTATTCATATCCAATTTTAGGCCCAATTCCCCCACTTTACCTTTTCATTTCATTTTCAGAAAATGAAAGGATTTGTGGGCGATTAATATATTATCCTAGATAAGTTGACCTGGCACAAATGCATTTTGATGATGAGAGATTAGGTGAGGAAGAATTCTTAGACCTGAGACATCATAGATGTCTTGTGGCTATGTTGTTAGTCTTTGAGGGCAATATATAGTTGTGTTAAAGTCGGCATTACTTAAAGGTGTTCATCGGGACTCTCAATAGAGTCATGGAGGCAAATGAATGTATAACAAGGGATCACTATTCTCATTAAGTTGAGAGAATACTCCAGGATATGATTGGTCAAATCTCTACGCAGAGTACTTGATAAGATTTGAAAGAAAGATTTGAAAGAAGTGGTCATCAAATCTTACCAGGATAATCATATAAAGGAATAATTCACATTGGGATATTTGACATTAGATTCATTACCTAATAATGTGAATAAGGAGTATTGTTATAAGAGAATGATTCAATTGCACGGTCATTCCAATTGGAATAGGTTCTTTCACAACGTCGTATTTAGCTTAGATAACCGTGACTCATTGCTAGACAACAACCATGGTTTGTGGAAGTCCTAAAAGGTTTCAATTAACCTTTATTAATAGGAAGAATTAAATTGTGAAATTTAATTCGCGTATCATTTTTGAAGAGTTGAGTCAACCCACTAACTTGCTAAAGGGAACCTATGGATCTGCACACCGAAAGAATGTGATTAGATATACAAATGAAGAGGAATGAAACAAGGAGTCACAAGTCAATGGTCAAAAGTCAACATATTTGACCAAGCGAATGACAAAAGTCAAATAGTTCGACCGGATCAATTAAGTGAGACTATAATTATAATTTAAAAGTTAAATTAAAATTCATAATTAAGAGTTAATTATGGACTTAACTTTGACATATATATTGGATTGGGAAATATGATGTAAAGGAAAAGGCAAAATACCCAAAAGTCTATTGGGGTCATAGATAAGTGTTGTATGACAACACAAATTCATAAGACCCAAAAAGAGCCCATCTTCTCCATTTGGCCGAAATTTTGGGGAAAGAGTTTCTCTATCCCCCTTCTGTGTATTTTTCCTATAAATACTAAAGTTGGGCGAAAGACCTAGCTAAGGTTTTGGCTTTTCACTTTGGTTGATGTGTGAGTACATCTTATTTGCCTATGATCTTCCATAAGCTAAACTTGTTCCAACCAAGAGGTAGACTAGCATCTAATATGCCTCTTGGTTGTCTTCTCTTCATCTCTAAGAGCATTTGGTGTGGTGAGGTAGAGGGATTCTACTTTGGAGTCTTGAGGTGAAGGAATTTCAATCAAAGAGGTATATGAAGACCTTTCCTTCAAAGGTGATCATTCTTGGATTTCCAAGAAAAGTCTTCAAGGGTAAATTCTATGCCTTTCTCTCTTTTTCTTTTGGCACTCAAAGATACTAGATTATAAGATATTTTGGTGAAATGAAATAAGCTTAGTTCAACTTGAATAAGCAAAATTAATCGCCATTTAGAATGTTTTTGTGTTATAAATTATGGCTAAATTCATTTCAAATTCATTAAATGCAAAATGTTTCCTCCACCTCGTACCAGTGATAGCAGGGTCTTCCACTGTAATAACTCTACCAATCCGTTCAGCAATCATAGACGCATTATTTTTGGTTTGCTGGCCTAAAGGAGTTCCATGTGCTTGAATCTAAAAGGCAGCCTTGCAAGGAAGAATCTCATCAAGAGCACACTGATCCGGCCATGGCTTAACCGAGAAAACATCGTCATGAACAAACCACGGGGCCACGTTGGATGAGTTTCGTCGCCACTTCTTCGTTTTCTACCGAAATCACATGAATATTTGGATTTTCCCATGCAATTTTGACATCATCCCTGTGAATGATGTTTCTGTGCGGAGGGCATTCTTCACTTCACCCACGAGTGGTTCTTTCTCAGTAATGAGAAATCCAGCCAGGCTTATGCCTCTGCGGATACCATTGAGCTCCAAGCTATTTTCCAGATGAATAGTCAGCTGCTCAGCCAAGAACTCTTCACTGTCATAGTCTGCCATATTAGGAACAAGAAAGCTAGAGACAGAGGGAACACAGGAAGCAAGAAGACCGATAACTTTTTAGGATACAGTGGGTTGGTAGGCAAGAGACTTAAATGTCGAAAAAAAACTCAGGCATGGGGATGGAGAGTTCTCCATTTCTACTTGCTTAGGAACCATTACGATTCTGCAGTGAGACGTTCTCGCATTGAGGATTGCAAGGCACTTTGAATAGTTCCAATGCGTCTCATTTTCAAAGGTTGGTGGCGACAATAATTAAGTATCTTCTCTGCATCTTCGATTAGTTCAAGTTTGAACATCAGAACAATAGTTGGTTGGATGGGGCTATGGGTATTCTTGATGAGAATAAGCAATGCCTTGCTAGGTACATTAACCCATCCATTAGAACTCAAGATCTCACATTGGAAAAATGACATATTCTAGAATGGTTTAAGACTTCATGGGCACATCTCCCTTGCAAGTTAGTTTTTAGGGGCAAGTTCTACCCATGAGTTCTTAACCGTTTGGATGGTAAATCCACAAAAGTGAAAAAGTCCAATTGCCATTTCTGCAATTTCCCCTAATTTAACCACAGTGTTAGCCGTTATTAAGCACGAAGTACAAAGTCTATAATATCCAATGGTTGAAGAAAATTGTATGGATATACATAGAGAGTATATGCTACATATGTAATATGTTCGCCTATGTAAGCGAGATGATAAGATAAAAAAATAGGAAAAAAGACAAAGTTTCAAATATATGACCCTGCACAATGAACCCATAAATAGTCATTGTATTAATTAGATGTAAAATAAGTTTTGGTTGGGTGAACCAAGACAGAGACAAAAAGTGAGGTTTGACAAAGGCTAGCTCTTGCCACCTAACCTACTTCATATCTGCCAGGTACTATTTCTCCTCCACTATTTATATTGTTTCCCTTCCTACAATTTCCCTTCACGCTAACTCCTCTTGAATCCTCTTGTTCTATACCAGTATATAAGATCTTTGGCTTTATTACGAATTAATTTTGAGTTGGATGCTCTAATTCTATCAGCGTCTTCACGAATAAAAGTTGATGCTGTTTTACTAACATGGATGACAAGGACGATACCTGAGAGTTAGGACTATTCAACAACAGAGATAGTATTGCTATAGTCAGAGATTGATGTTGAAGTACTTTAGCATCATATCAGTCATGATTTTAACAATTTTGACTGTGTTTCTTGTGGTACTGCCGCTGCTTTTGCCACCCCTGCCACCGCCGCCGTTAGTACTTCTCTTTGTTCCGGTTCTGATCATGGCGGTTCTCGTTTTAGTGGCTTTTTCTCCTTTGGCCCGAGTTCCAGGTCATATGCCAGTCATTTCTGTTTGATATGAATTTTAATGAAGCAGCTTTCTTCGTTTGTCTCGAGGTTTGGCCAAACTCCCTTACCCATTACCTTTTTTTTTTTTTTTTTTTTTTTTTTTTTTTTGTAAATATGTATTAACGTGAGATTAATGTAAAAAGAACGAAAATCAAAAGTAAATAAATAAATGATGCCTGAAAAGAAATATAGTTTGATTTATTATTTTTGGTAGATGTCTTAAATGATGCTCTTCAAAGTTAGAAGTGGATCTTGCCCAACATTTGGGAAGGAAGCCTAAAGAAAAAAAGGGGTTGAAACTCAAGAATAATTCATTTCTCAAGTTTTTTCCGTACCACTTTTCATTTGGTAGAAGGAAGCCAACAGAGAAAAGGAGTTGAAACTCAAGAAATCCGCCGCACAAATGCAATCCATATCTCCATCTCACACAACTCAAGTTTAAGAAAGTTTAATTTTTCCAAGTTTTTGTTACATAGATTAATTATTTAATTCTCCTTCATTTTTCCCTCCTCTCTCCCACTAACTCTATCTCTAGCTAGCGCTCCCTTTCATCCCTCATTTCTCCTATGCTTTCCTATAGCATTAACGAAAAAATAATAAATAAAAAATTCAAAACAAAAAGTTGGCCTACACTCGTACTGATGAATTACCGAGCGAGAGAGGTTCTCATTAAAATTTCCAGCAGGTTTCCTGAGCACAATGCAGTAAATTATACATAGATTCATCCGCAAACAATTATATGTTGAAGATAACCCAAATATCATGCTGCCTTATATAAAGTACTTTAGGAATTAATTAACGGACGAAATACAAGTGGTATAATAGACACGGGACAAATATGCATGTGGTTAAATTTGGGACAATATCGAGGTTTGTAGTAGTGGGTCACGAGTCCGTCCTTTTCAAATTTTAACATGATATTAGAGTGGGGTGATTAATTAGGCTCGATTGAAACCGAACAAAAAAAAACACATAGACATTGTGATACCACAAATCCCACATCGAACATGGATGGGATGGGAAGATTTAAGTACTTAGGTAAGTTCTGTAAGTAATTCAAATTCAGCTAGCACTTTTGAACGAGGCTTTGAGTCATTATACACAAGATCTAAAATATCGAGAGTTTCGGAAATATCGGTGGTCCAAAAACACGGATATATCGATGGAAATATCGATATCGGTAAAAATTGAATAAAAACCATGGAAATTTTTATTGAAACTTTAGAGGATGTTTACTTAGGTAATTATCTATTATTTTATCACAAAAATTGGAAGGAAATGTATTGCATGGTGGGTTTGAGTGATTTAAGTTGATTATGTAGAGCGTTGGCAAACACTGTGACTCCAGAAAATCTATAGTAATTAGTGAAAACAAATATAAGATACCATAATTTTTAGTTATAATAATTTACTATAATATTTTATACTTTATACATATGATAAGATATATGAGCTCGACCAAAAAAATAAAGAAAAGATATATGAGTAACTTAGTACCATATAGAAAGAATTCCTATAAGGTTCAAACTAGTGGCGGTTCCAGGATTCGAAAGTCGACTAGGCAAAACTTATATATTAAACTCAATGGTACGAGTGAATTTCATTAATAAACATAAAAAGATACACATAGCTACGAGGCTTAAAATTCTCCAAATTAGAATTCATTCCTAATTAAACCTTAGAATATTTTCTATTCAAATTAAAGAGCATAAGATAATTAAAAAGAAGAGAATGAGAAAAATACTTGTTGCTGCCCAATGGCGGACCTATAAAATTTGAGCAGTGCGTGCCATAAATAGGGTAAAACCAAGAAAAATTGCATGTGCCGTTTCAGCCAAATTGGCCAAAGAAACCACACAAAGTCAAATGGAATTCATGGGCGGAGGCCTATTGTGTAATTTGTATGCATGTTGGTTGTTAGTGTATACTATTTCTGTTGTGTTTAACAGGTTGGAAATTTTGGTAAAGTCCGGCTTTCAGGGGAGATTCTGCCGAAATTTCGGCAAAAGTCTCGGCCCTTTTCCTTTTGCCTCCGGAAGGAGAAGTGTATTCTTTAGTATGTGGGCACGACATCGGTTGGATGTCGGAAAAACAGCAGGGTCAGTCCCGGGTTCCGAGGAATTCGGGGCCGGTCTGTCATGTGGGCCTTTGGACTTTTGCAGAGGAGAAGTTGATGTTTTGCAGATGCTACACGGGAGGATTAGGAGTGGGGGATTGGCTGGCTAGCTGCATATATGTAGTTTAAGTGGGAGGAATGGGCTGGGCATGAAAGGAGGAATGGGCTGGCTTCATATGTAATTTTTTAAAACAAAATTTTAGTCCGGCATGAGCCCAACCTGCCATGGGCTGGAGCCGCCTTGGTTCAAACTTAGTATCACATATATTGAACAATATTAAAACTCAAATAGTAAATAATAATACAACTCCATAATATATGACCCAAAAAAATACAACTCCATAATAAAATAATAAATAACATTAAACTGATTAAATTTATACTAGGGAATTTTTTTATAGGGAAATTTATTCTAGGGAATATTAAAATAATAAGTAACATTAAAATTTGTTTGCATAAAGTTTAGAGACGTTATAAATATTACACGTTGTAGCTTATGATCACAAACTCATCCACAGCGCGGTAGATAAGTTTTAGTAGGAGGAAGGGAATGGAAGGGGTTCGAATCCCCTTGTGTGTTCAAGCGCTTTCTCATAATTTTTCATTTCTTTTTCGATTTAATATCACGATATCGGCAATATTATCAATAATATCGCGATAAATTACCCAAATATTACATGCGGATCCATGATTATACAATAGGTACCAGACCGAAACCCAACCCATTTCCAAAGAGGGACCATGGGCCAATGTTTTTTTCCACTTGTGGTGGAAAAGACCTGCATGGTAGGGATTCTGATAAGGTATGATGTGAACGTAGAAAACCATATATTCTAGTGTACGAATGACCCTATTTAAATATCATATTAGAAGACAGCATAAATTTCGAAAGTTGCCATTATTATTAGAACATGGGTTGATTACATTTTTTGTCACTAGAGTTTGGTTGGAAATCAAGTTTGATTTTTTTTAATATTAAATATTTACATGTAATTATTTTAAACTTAATATTAAATAATTTTAATTAAATAAATTGACGGAATTGAAGTATTGGACTGAATTTATTAACTACTGCAAATACAGTGACCAAATTTGATTTTCAACCAAATTTCAGTGACCAAAAATGTAATTAACCCTTAGAGCCCCAACACTGCGGGAAGAAACATCGTATGTATTCACAAGATGGAGACATTTATGTAAGACAGGGATGAGCTTGCAAATTCAGTTGAACAAAAATTATGGTGTATATCAAAGTGGTTATTATAATTAAAGAAAAGGTATATATATGTAGGGACAGAAAACGAAAGGATATGGTTAGAATCATTCCCTTTTCTTAATAAAACTTTACGTACAAGTAGTGCTGGATAGTTATATTTTGTGGATGAGAGAGAGAGATAGAGAGGAGGGAGAGAGAGAGAGAGAGATGCATTGCATATTGTAGGAAAGTGTCATATATGTCAATAGTCAACTTGCTTCGTTATCATTGCAGTGAAAGCAGCAGCTGCAGAATTTTATCAACGTCTGACTTCTTGTCATCTCTGAGTTTAACACAAGGACTAGCAATAGCCCGTATTGTTTGTCATTCCTTTAAGATAAAGCGATATAATATGATGAGGAAAAAGTTCACGGTAGAAAATTTCAGACAAATGTGAAGAGGAATATTAACCGAGCAACTCAAGTATTTAGTCGTGGGGCTATAATCAAGTACCCTACCTTCCTCGCGCAGAAAGCGATTAGAAGGAACCGCAATCCGTCTTCCACCCTACATTCCAAAGTCCCACGACAAAGCTAGAGATTACCAGGAAGCTTCTAAAACCAAAACTTATGATTCCCAATATCAATATGTAAAGCAAACCTCGCAAGACGACGACCTAGTTGGACCATCTGCTTTATAATTAATCAGGGCATGCAACCAAATATCTTGTTAGTACTCTAATGACTATCAAATGTAACCTGAAAATTATTTATCAACTCTCCATACAAATAAAGAATCTAAAACGAGCAAACGACCCACTAGTGTAGTAGTTTGGAGCATGCTTCACCCAGACAAAGTCCTGGGTTCAAGTCCTAGCATCAGTGTAGTGTGTGTGTGAGTTTAGTATATTATCGCTCCTCTCAATAAGAAAGATTCTCAAAAAAGAATCTAAATCGAAATCATAAAATTAAAAAAATAATTGAGATGAAGATGGAATTTCATTGATCCACTGGTTCAGACAGACCGAGAATTTCAAACATGGAAACAGAAAACAATTACTTGTTTTAGGATCTAATGACGCATAGACACGGATTTTTATTTTCATTTTTTTTTGTTTCGCATTTTTGTTGATAATACGAATGGCTGAAATTTAATCTATTATGTAAGAGTTGAGTATTGTGGTGGTGTTTTAATCTTAACGGTGGGGAAGAGTTCGTCTTCTTCACTTGCAGCACTTTGCCACGCACTGAAGAGACATGATAACTATGTCGTGGTCATTTATTTTAACTGAGTGCTTTGAAAGCTACCAAAAAAAGGGTATGTTTTTTCTTTTTAAATTAATAGGAGAGGGGGTTTCAAACGAATTTAGGAAGCTTTCAACATAGAGATGACCAAGCGCTAGTTGGTTCCATGATATGTTATTCAACATTTTTGGTTTGGCTTATAATACCATTTCAATCATGAATTAATGTACACGCCGCTTGAGTGATTTCTAAGATAGAAAAGTTTCAACTGCAGCTCCTCTTGGGGTCCTTGGCCTCCTTCCCTCAACTCCTTCACTTTCCTCCACTTCTTGTTGGCGAGTTCTTACTTAATTAGGATTTTAGTTCCTTATTTGGTTAGAATTTTGGTTACTTACCAATTATTATTCAGTCCTATTGTAATAACGATTTATTTCCCATTGTAATTTAGATATATTTCCCATTTTATTTAGGATTAACACATCTTTGTACTTGTATAAATACCTCCATATTTGAGAAGAATAATAAGAAGAGCATATATGAGAATATATGGGCATAATTGAATATTTTCCCTACTTTGTTTGACTTGGTATCATAGCGTGGTTCTCTTGTGACCTGTTCTTGCGTTCTCCTTGCAATTTAAGTGCTCTCCTCCCCTCCTTGGGAGTGAAAAAGATATGTTTCTCTTTCCCATGGAGATATTGCCTCTTTCTTGACTCCGACAACCCCTTCTCATCAGGGGGAGAAGAGGATTGAAGAGAAGTTGTGTCTGCGTGAATTAGCTAAAGTTGATATGGAAGAATTTGTCATCGTTTTCAGCTATCGTTTCTGTGGTTGTTGCCGTTTGCCGTGACCGCTATTGCCGCCGTTGATGTTGCCTTTGTTTGCTTCGCTTTCCGATGCTATGGTCATTGCCAATGATGTTGATATGTTTTGACCCGTCTCTACCCTAACCCTAAACACTACCTATTTCCGCTGCACTATACACCTAGCCTGCCTGACAGGACCGGCCCCGAATTCCTCGAAACCCGGGACCGACCCTGTGATTTTTCCGACATCCAACATATGCGGGGCGCATTTACTAATTTAGAACTTTTTCTTTTTCGAGTTACAACAAAGAGGGCCGAGACATTCGGCAGAGTCTCCCCTGAAAAACAAACTTAACCAAATTCTTCACCCTATTCAAAGACAACAGTTTAAACTAACGGGCAGCACACACAATTTTAAAGACACACAGTTTACAGTTAATGGCCTCCGGCCTTAGGTTTCAACCCTAATGGGCAATATCAGAGCATACTAGAATCAGAATTTTAAATTTACAATTCCGAGCGGGAAAGGATCCTCACCAAAAAGAAAGTAAGAAGGGATTGTAATACTAATAATATATATATATATATATATATATATATATAGTACGACACTGACACAAGAACTTGTACCGAGGAAACAATCCAACCAGGAGATTGTTTAGCTAGACCACGCACTGAAGAGACATGACAACTATGTTGTGGTCATTTATTTTAATTGAGTGCTTTGAAAGCTACCAAAAAAAAGGTATGTTTTTTCTTTTTAAATTAATAGGAGAGGGGGTTTCAAACGAATTTAGGAAGCTTTCAACATAGAGATGACCAAGCGCTAGTTGGTTCCATGATATGTTATTCAACATTTTTTGTTTGGCTTATAATACCATTTCAATCATGAATTAATGTACACGCCGCTTGAGTGATTTCTAAGAGAGAAAAGTTTCAACTGCAGCTCCTCTTGGGTCGGTGGCCTCCATCCCTCAACTCCTTCACTTTCCTCCACTTCTTACCCTCCCAGACCTTCCCCTTCCCCTCCCCCATCCCCTCCAACCCCTCCGTCTTGCCTGAGTTAGGTGGCTGCTTAGCTGTTTTTCTGACGCAGATCGGCTTGCATTTACTTATTGTGTTGCAGTTTTTGGTGTTGTAGTACGTGTATGAGTTTTCTGTGTGTTTCTAGTCTCTACTTGTGAGAGTTAAAAGATTGTAGTTGTGTTTGGGCCTAGTTTTTACACAACTGAGATTAAATCCATATTTGACCAAATTATTGTATGCACTTTAATCCCAACCGAGATTAAATCCATAATGGCATGTTTATGTTCTTTTTTTATTAGTTTATGTTTTTAAGTTGAAATAGCATGTTTAGTTTTTTTTTTTTTATTAGTTTCTGTTTTTAGGTTGCAATGGCATGTTTATGGGGTTGTTTTAATTGTTTTGCTTGATTAATTTTAGTTTTAAGTAGCCCTGGCACGGTTCGGGTCAGGTCATATTTTCGGCAACCTATGGGCAGAACCGAGCAAGCTCACAGTTCTCTGGTCGAGTCGGGCTGAAACTCAAAGCCAAAGTTAGGCCGACCAGATGCCTCCTGCTCAGTTCTGGCTTTTTGCAAATTTGGACTTGAGCCCAATACTAGTTTTTAAGCCCAATTCATATTTATTTTTGCCAAAACTTTTTTTTTTTTGTCAAATTGCCAAAACCTAATAAGTTATTATTAACAGGCCCAAATCAATTGTTTCTTTTCTCTTTCAAATGTTGAAATAATGCAAATTCAAGTATAATCCATAAAAATCCATCATTCTAATCTAAGTTTCTAAACAACTAAATCAATCCCAAATTCACACAATCATCAACCAACCAAGGAAATAGAATAACTTATGAACCATTACAAAAAAAAACAACACACAAATAAAGCAAGAAATCAAAATTATACTTATGAATGATTACAATCCATGACAAAAATACACATAAAGATAATTAATATCCTTCCAAAACAGTTGCTACATCCATTCTTCCAAAAGCCTTAACAAAGCAACCTACATAACACTTGAAGAATTAACGCAAAATTCCACCATCAAAAATCATAATTAAAAAACAAGATACAAGAAAAACACCTTCCAAAATAGCTGATGCATCCAAAATACCTTCGAAAAGCCTTAACAAAGCAACCTACATAAAACTTGAAGAATTAAGACAAAGTTCCACCATCAACAAATCATAATTAAAATAAGATACAAGAAACATATCCTCAACACACTAAGAAGGGAGAGTCTTGTTCAAACTTGTCGTGGATGTTTTACTCCCAATTTCTACAAAATAGAATAAAAGAACTGTAATTTATGTGTGGCTGAGTGGAGGTACACCTTGTGCGTTTACTGTTGCTGGTGGACTCCTCCCGTTGAAGAAAAATGTGAACCTCCCAACATAATTTCACCACCACTAATTAAATAATGGGGTTTTATTTTTTAGGTTCGACCCATTCGAGACGTAGTGTCTCATAATTACAATCACTTGCTTCAAGGGAACACCCTTTGTCCATCATAAAAAAAACAAAACGTGTGTGCTTGATTTTTGCGGCTGCTCCCAAGTCGAACCTCGGGGTGCCTACGCATCCCTAGCGGGAATCATGCCACTCGCATTCAAAGAATTGCAATGAGTAAATGACTCATTGCAAAAGGGATTTGAATGAACTTGATTGAAAAGTGTTTGGGTGAATTTAGTTGAATAAACTAGGGATTTGATTTTTGAATTGTGTTTTGGGGTGAATTTGGTTGCGAATAAACCAGTGATTCAAATTTGGTTACGGTTGCGTCTATTGGTATGTTAGACTGCCTACATACCCTTGATGTGATCAAACCAACATAGTTACAATATTTAAAAATTAATGGGTAAGTGTGGCCCACTAATTTAGAATTTGAGTCTGAAAAATCCGACTTTGGTTGCGGTTGCGTATATTGTAATGCTAGACTGCCTACGTACCCTTGATGGGATCAAACCGGCGTAGTTCTAAAATTTGGAAATTAATGGGTAAGTGTGGCCCAATAATTTTGTGTATGAGAAATTTGGAAATTAATGGGTAAGTGTGACCCACTAATTTAGAATTTGTGTTTGATAAATTTGAATTTAATCTCATAGATATTTGCATGGGTAGATGACCCATGGGAAAAATTGGATGGTTTTGTACCATTTTTCTTATTGTCAATGTACAAGAAAAATAATGAGCAATTTTGATTAACCCACTAATTTTCTAAAATTGACATTTGCATTTGGAAAAGTGTTTTGGCCAATTTGGTTAGGATAAACCAGGGATTCAAATTTGGTTGTGGTTGCGTCTAGTGGGATGCTAGACTGCCGACGTACCCTTGACGGGATCAAACCGACGTAGTTCCAAAATTTGAAAATTAATGGGTAAGTGTGGTCCACTAATTGAAAATTTGTGTCTTTGTGACAATTTGAAGGGTAGATGACCCAAGGAATAATTTGGAAGTTCATGGGTAAGTATTCTTGACAACCCAATAATCTGTTTCCGGACCTTGGATGTGGTTTTGTACCATTTGAGATTTGGTGTGGTTTTGTACCACTTGACAATTTGGAATTAAGGGGTTTCTTTTATTTGAGCATGGAATTCCATAATTTGTGAATTTGAGACTTTGCACCAATTGTTCGCCAATAGATTTTTTAATGGGCAAGTCCATTGGGCTTAAAACTTGTAATGAATGAGCCCAATGTGTTTGCGGCCGTCGAGTCTTGGAATATCGACTTGAGATTCTCTCATGTTGAGAAAGAGAAGCACATCGGCTTTTAACTAGCCCCAATTAATTTTGAATTGGCATATTGTCTTCATGGTAGCCATGATCGGTGCATAATTACATATCATTTTGTACCCTTCTAACTTATGATTTGGTTATGTTTTTGAGTTAAACTTGTGCTTTTAATTTATTTTGTGTTTGTTTCAGTGTAATAAGCTTATGACTCACTAAATGCATTTTGGAGACAAGTTAGCTCAAAACGGTGTATGCAGATCAGTCAACTTCACGGATTGGACTGTACTTGCTCAGGAAGAACCAGATAATGAACCATACGTCATTGGAAAGATACGGAAGTCTAGTTTCTGAAGAATTTTACGGTTCATGATTCCGAGTCTTCTAGATGAAGTTATGCAAGTTTGGGCAACTTAAGGTCAAATTCGGCAGCATCTGCGTTACTGGGCCAAAAATGACTTTTGATGAAGGCCTTCCCGATTTTTCCTTGAGTTGGGCTGCATATGCTTAGAAATATAAGACAAAGAGCTTCAAGATCCATATTTTTCCAGATTTGTTAGAGTGAAGGAACAAGCCCAAATTGAGCCCACAAGCTGACTGCAAATTGCTTGGTCATGATTAGCTATGCATGTGCTATTGTTGATAGTTCTTGGTTATGATTAGCTATGCATGTGCTATTGTTGATAGTGGGGAAGAAGCATGTTTATTTGTCATAATTGAAGTAGGTTGTGTAAGAAATAAAGAAAGCAAAAGCATCAAGTGGGAACTAGCCAAATGATGAAAGGAGATGGATGCTCATGTGAACTTGAGGTGGCTATGCAACTTGTTGTCAAAAGAAGAATATTGGCATGTGAGTTTGATGCTTTCCTTCTCCTATAAATAGGAGGCTTGGCTAACCTTCAAACACACCCCAAGGGGGAGCTCTCAAACATCTCTCTAGAGCTCCTCTCCCTTCTCTCCCTCAAATTCTCTTAGTTTTCTTTTTAGTTCTCAATTGTTGTAACAAAACCATTTTGCTTTTTAGTTGTAATTTATTTTCCATTGTAATGTAATTTCTTTTCTTTAGTTTTCAAGTTTAATTAGCTTCCAAGTTTCAATTATAGTTCTTGTTCTTATTCATTATGCTTATAAGTTAATATGCTTGTTTGAATGAGTGATCACCATTAAAACTTGTATGTTAGCTATCTTGGTTTGAATTAAGAGTAGACACCATGCATTAATTCAAATTGAACTATGAATAGGAAGAGTATGTATGGACATTCGTCAACATGGATTAGATACATGCTTGGTTGTTTAAAACATTCTTCTTTGCTTAATGGATTTCTAATGCTTAATTTAGGTTCGACAAGAAGGATCTAATTAGGGAATTAGGAATACAAGGTTATGACCACACACCATGGCTTAATCATACTTTAGCTAGAATCAATCTAAGAATATAAATTGAACTTGGTAACTAATTTGCTTGAATTAATTTCTTTTCTTTCTTTCTTGTTTTATTTATTCTCTTTTGGTTTTCTATTTTGTGCAGGGAATCAAATTGAATCAATCTATCATCAATCCTCGTGGGATCGATCGACTCGTCTTACACACGTCTATACTATCCAATGGTAGTGCGACTTGCGAGTCAACAAGCCATCTGCTTGCTAGGCCAACTTGAGACTCGTAGCTTTGTGAGCCTCATATTTAACTAACATTTGTGACCAATCCAAACTGAGAGCAACTTCTTGTTGGCCTAGTTGCCATCACGAATTGGGCTTCATGACTGAATGTTCAAGGCCATGTTGCCTTAACCATTTTTTATGTTTCCTTTATTGTTTCCTTTATTGTTTCCTTGGAAGAGTCAAACTCTCTTTCTTTTGGCTGGCCTATTTTCTTTCTTCTTTGCTACTGTTTTTTTAATTTTGTCTGTGTTTACACCCAATTCAAACTACCAATAAGAAGAGTACACGTGGAAACATAGAGACATCGGCATATGTTGCCGAAGGCACCTCAAGAACATGAAAGCTTCATTTCTCATCTTGGACACGTAGAGCCTAATTAGGCAATGTCTACAGTCTCACATCGAAATTATACTCAAAATGCACACCTCCCAAGATCTATAAAGACAGGCACAAGCTCCAAGAAGGAGGTAATCAAGAGCCTTCGCCACTTAACTATTACTCTGCTAAAATTAGTATCCACTTCGCACTTATTCTAACTTAAGCGTCGGAGAGCCTTCACCGATACCACACCGTGCCTATCGGCCTTACCGATCGTTGTCTTACCTCAACAGCCCCACCGAGGCCCGTGGTCTACCGTAGGCGAAGACATCACAGTTGGGCCCAAAGTGCATAGCCATTTTTAGCATCAACAGTCTGTTTGCAAACAAATACAAGAGAAAGAAAGCCTCCACCATATGATGTTAGACGACCTCTGGGCTTAATTTTTCCAAATGGGGCTGCGAAGGCGCATGCCTCTTCTCACCATTTTTTTGTTATTGTTGCTGTATTCTTCCTCTTGTTTTGACAGGTAGAAAATTGGTGATTTCTGATGAATATCATCAATTGGTTGATGATGGGTTAAATATCCAAGCCTTCAAGAGATGGTTTGCTTGAATTGAAACTACCAATTTCATTTTTTAGAGGCTTTAACCTGCTCTGCCCTCCTTCTTCGTTGTTGCCCTCTTTCTTTTGTTTTGACAGTTTGTCAAGATGAGAAATTGGTATGTACAAGAGTGGGCTGTGTAATGTGGCCTTCTCTTTCAAATTTCTTTTATGCAACCTACAACAGACGATTAACCATTTTCTTAGTATTCCTGAACAGAGCAGCAGAAGGCTTGTGCATTTCACTCACACACAGAAGCAATTGGCGTGAACTTCTTCAACAGAGAGGAAGAGAGTTGGTAAGAAGAAATTAATTTGGTTTTCTCAAACAAGGGTAAAGCCCATCTCTGCTTTCCATCTCGGAACCTCATTTTTTGGTTTACTGAGTATAGCATTGTCAAATAAGCATGATTCCCATGGTTTTCACATTGCTCAGCAGAGCTTTATCGAAAAGTCCAGTTGTTTGATTCAAGGGTTGCCACCCCGAATGATGGATTTATTATCCAAGAGACTTGAGTCATGGGTTGCCACCCCAAATGATGGATTTATTATCCAAGAGACTTGAGTCATGGGTTGCCACCCAGCAGAGATGGATTTATTATCCAAAAGATTTGAGTCATGGGTTGCCACCCAACAGAGATTTGATTTGTGGGTTTTATACCCAATCATGAAAGACTTTAAGAGAGGAGCTTTATTGAAGATGCATATTTGATTGCTTCCGTTATTTTTCTCTTCTCCGGCCTTTTTCGGCCTTTGTGGCCTTGTGGCTTTTTTTTTTCCTCTGCAGCCTCACGGCTGCTTCTTGTTTTTTTCCTTCAGCAACAGCTCTCCTTCTTTTTGTCTCCCTTCCTCCCTGGACGTTCATGTCTTTTTATAGGCAAAATTACAAGGAACGTTGTTGAGTATGCTCTTGCGCTGAACAAAGTTGTGGGGGTGTGAGGATAAGCATGATCTGATCCCACCTCTTCTATGTATTATTTTACTTTTTATTTTCACTTTTTTAGATTGGGCTTCAGTAAGGGCATTTGAATTAAAGATAAGCATTTGAAATTTTTATCTCCTACTTGCAGCACGTGAGATTTAAAGCAAGTGCCATGTATTTTTTTGTTTAATTTGATCCCCTTTTATAAATATTCTTTATAAAAAATTAGGGTTCAACACCTCCGTATTTAGATTAACCGCTTATGGTTACTGTGATTATGTATTTGTATTAACTGTAAGTGGTTATTTATATTTGTATTGGCCCTTATAACTGACGGCCTTTAGATCTAAATTATAAATGCAATCTATTGTCTTCGTCTTTAAAAAAAAACTCATGGACTGATACGCATTTGTGAAAATCCCATTGTGCTTAATATAAACCTTATTAAGCACAATGGGAGTTTCACAAATGTAGCCTAAGGTTTTGGGTAGTTTTGGTGGGTGAACTCCTAAAAGTAGCTCTCGATAATGTGTACACTAAATTTGATCATCACTTAATGGGCCCCTACATGTGTTTATATCTTATATGTTGATCCATATTGTTGGCTCAAACTTGAATAAATGAAAGATTGCCACATCATTTATGTCCAATATTTAGATATGATTAGTGAAGAGGTTTGTAAGGGGAAAGAGAAGGACTTTTGTTTGGATGGGAGATGCTTAAAGTTAGTGAGCTTTTATTTCTTTTTATTTTTTGAGATGGTGGATTAAAGTACGTCAACATTTTGACTATAATAAAATGACCGTGAACTTTGTATGTTTTGTTGTGGAACCAAATAGAGTTTTAGTCGTGTTTTCCTTGTGATTGAATAATTGGGTGGAAACAAGAATTATATTATAATTGGCCTTTAATTCAAAACCGGGACCTTAAGCGAACGCCTTAATCACTTGGTTTACCAGTCCTGTTACAAGGGGATCGAAATGCTTTGGAGATCTTCATTCTTTGAATATTCTTTTATCGACCTGGGAAGGAATAATTCAAATCAGCAGTGGAGCTAGGAATTTTTAGCAAATAGCGATTGACAGTTACAAGGCAATGTGGGAATCTTTAGCAAATAAAGTAATTGCGTAGGAATGCAATTGCATCGTGGAATTATTTATTTCTCTATGCTTTGCTTTTTGTTCGGTCTCCTTCACTTTTTCACCATGTTGGGAACTAGAAATTGATTAGAATGAAAGGAAACGATGGTTAAGAAGTATCAATTATAGTTACGCAATTCGCTCACCCCTTATGAATTTCGAACTGGATCGCACATACCGAATCATGTTATGTTAGCGTTCTGGAATGATACATTTAGCAAACCAAAACTCAGGAAGAATGGAACAATACCTGAGCAACCTTGCTGCCCAAACTCGATTGCTTGTTCCAATCATCAACTTAATATGATGGTGGGAGAGCGATAGAGGGAGCCATGAAAAGAGAGAACCATGGAGAAAAAGAGATAGAAAGACAGAGCCATGGAAACAGAGAACAATGAGGGAGTTTTGAAATTGGGTCAGAAGCAGAGGAGGAAGAGGTTGGGTTGTTCAATCTAATATTTATCTTTCTTGTTCTCTCTCACACGTCCCTGTGCATAACATTGATGTCAATGATGATGATGAGGAACTTGAGGTTGAACCAAATCATTCTGCCTCTTTGTCAAGATCAAATCAACAAAACTTAGCTAGCTCAAGCAGTCAAAATCGCAAACGAAATGCAAATACTAATATTCAAAAGGAAATGGCCAAAGCATTTGGTGAGATGATTTTTGAGTATGTTGACCAATTGAAAACTATAACTAATTGTTATTATTTAAAAGGTTTTAAAATTTTGTTTTAATTTTTTGGTTGTTTTCTTTTATTTATTATGAGAGTTACAATTGTTTAATTTTCATTTTTTATTTTATATTCATTGCCTTAATTTTCTGGTTTAAATTGTATGTGGAGGTTACAATTTTTGGATGCCTATAAAAGGCCACTCCTCCTTCACATTTGAAACACACCAAAATTTGATTTCTCTCTTCTCCCACTTTCATATATTCTCTAATTTTCATATTATTATTTTTGGGCAACGATTCTGTGACTTGGAGATTTCTATCCGACTGTGAAAGTACTCATAGCGGACCTTGAGATTGTGTATTGGGGGTCGTATATTGGAGTCTTGTAGACCGTCAGTACCTGCACGTAAGGAGGCTACGAAAGCTTTAGGACAGCGTCTTTGACATGCTTTCACCATACCAAGCTTGCTTTCTTACTCTTGTCTTATTTTACTTATTTCTTTATTTTTAATTTATTGTTAAAACTTTGTTTTACATATTATTTATATTTAAAGGTTTATAATTTGGATTTTACGGAAAAAGAAAAACATCAATTTTTAATAACAGTCTAAAGCCTTTGTATGTTAAAATTCACTTAATATTTAAGTCTATCAAAATAGATAAGTACTATCTTTTAACAATATTACACCTTTGGCAAGATTGATATGCACATTTGATTTTAAAAATGAATTTAAAAACTTAATAAACTTAATAAAGTTTACTATTCAAAACGTTTAATAATTTGTCTGTACGTTTCAATTGATTCTCCTTTTTAATAATTTATTCTTAAAATATTCTCGTTGCTTTATTCATTAAAAACGTATTTGTCAAATCCTTAAATATCCTAATAACATTAATAACATATTTGTTAAAAATAATAACAATAATAATAAAGTTACCTATATAGAAAACGTAACAGTACTTGAATATAACAGTATTTGTATTAGTAACAATAACGATAATAATAAACTCCCAATTAAATTCCCACAATAACTATTTGTATTACTAACTATTTGCATTAATAGCCAATAACGTATTTGCTTTCATCATACCATATTTTGTTGCTTCATTATTGTTTATTGGAATTGAGATGGATAGTGTAGAGACCAATAGTGTTAAACTTGGAAAATTTAATGAGACAAATTTTAAGAGGTGGCAAAAACAACTAAAATATTGGTTAATTATTTTAGGGCTAGTTTCTGCTTTAGAATATCAAACCACACCTACTCAAACTAGTGAAACCACTTCTAAAACAAAGGAAAAGATGAAAAAATAAGAAATAGAATATCATTGTCATAACAGAATCCTTAGTGCTCTTTCTGATGATCTCTATGATGTTTATCAAGATACAAAAAATGTGAAAAATTTGTGGGATGAATTAGAGGCTGAATATGGGATAGAAGATGCTGGAATAGATCGTTTTACAATCTCAAATTTTAATAACTATAAGATGGTTGAGAATAAAACTGTAAGTGAACAAATTCATGAATACCAAGATTTTTTGAGAAAAATAGAACTTAAGGGTACTAGGTTTAGTGAAGAGTTTAACGTTTCTTGTCTCATTGATAAATTACCCCCAAGTTGGTCAAACTTTGCAAAAACACTTATGCACAAATAAGGAGACTTAACTTTAACCCAAGTATTAAATTCCCTTAGGATTGAAGAGAAACATAGATCAAGTAACAAGCCTGAGGAAGAAAAGACAAAGGTGAACCTAGTGGAAAGTTCAAACAGTAGGAATCGTTTCTAATCTAGAATGAAATTCTTAAAGAGAACAAATAGAAATGGCCAACCCGATCACAACCAAAACCAAAATCGCCAACACAATAGATCCAATAACAATTCCAATGGCAATAAGGATCAACCATGCTTCGTTTATGGGAGAACAAATTATTGGGCCAAAGACTATCATTACAAGAAGACCGAGCCCTACAAGCCAAAGCCTAAGTGGAACAAAGGACAAAGGGGCACTACAACACAAAAGCCCTTCTATGACGTCTGATTTGCGTCATGGAAGACATTTAATGACGCGGATCAGGCGTCGTAACCCGCGTCGTTGAAAGGGGGGGTCATGAAAACTTTTTCAAAGCACGACGTCAATTCCACGTCATGGAATGGGGTTTCAATGACGCAGGTAGCGTGTCATGGAAACTTTTTCAAAACACGACGTCTAATCCGCGTCATGGAATAGTGTTTCAATGACGCGGATAAGCTGTCATGAAAACTTTTTGAAAACATGACGTCTTTTCCGCGTCATGGAATGAGTTTTCAATGACATGGATAGTGTGTCGTGGAAACTTTTTCAAAATACGACGTCTATTCCACGTCATGAAATGGGGTTTCAATGACGTGGATAACGCGTCATTGAATTTAACGACGTTCATAAGACGTCATTGAAATATTTGTCATGACACGATTTAGACGTCGTTGAAATTCTTTAATTTTTTTTTAAAGAAAATTCTTAATCTCTCTATATATATTTCATCATTTTAATTATGCAAAAAGAAATTAATATATAAAAACAAAAATGAAGACACAAAGGCAAAGTACTGTAAATTATATTTCTATTATTCAAAATGATTCTAGACATAAAGTACTCTAAATTGTATAGGCTTTATGGAAGTTAACACAACTAATTTTGTCGATCAATCATCTTCAAAACCACGCATCCAAAATCCATGTTTGCATGCTTAACAATTGCTTCAAGAAGCCCACGTGAATTTTCAGAATGTACAAGTTGATAGGCAGCCTGAGCACCAGGTATATCCCCATTCTGTTCTTTGAACCGACCAGCAAAAAGGTGAATCTCTGGTTTTCTCTGCCATTTCAAGACAGACAAGTCATACATTAAACATTCCCAGAGAAAAAGAAATATTCCTCAATCAAGTGATAACATGAGGAAGGCAAGCTCCAAAATGTAGTTCATATAGCAATATCAACTCCATACATTACTCTACTTAAATCAGCATATGGTAATACACCCTCAAATTCAATATAAGACAAGTGCAACCCATGTGCAAGGCTGATAATCTGAAACAAAAAGGTCCCTGTTGTCTATCTGCATATAATACAATGTGGAAACAGAGGGGAAAAAGATAGCAGGAAAAGAAGGGCATCGAAAAATGTTTATCATATACTGTAACAATCAAACTCCTTTTGAGAGTTCAATATCCAAAATCTAAAACATTTTCAACACTTGAAATATCACTCATGTTTGTAACTGTGACAAATCAATATAAACTCCGTTCTAGACAAAGAAACTTGGGGAATTCATGCACAACAGTGGACTTCATAACCATCTCAAAGACAACTTCCAAATTTCAACTACCTTAGGACTTCAATTCTCCACACAATCTATCCCATTAACTAGATTTCATCTTTTTCCACCAACCAAACTACTTACAAGTATTCAAGAGAGATGAGAAAAAAAGCAAGGCATGGTTTTTATTATCATTACTTTCAAAATAAACAGTTATAGAATCTCCATATTAAAAAGTGAAAATGGATAGGACTGTTTTATTTTCTCATTAGCGGCTGCCACGCTGCCATCTCCTATGGTGGAATGCAGACAAATAAAATATAGCCATGGCATTTGTTTGACCATTGGCCATAATATCTGTGTTTAGAACTGTTTTATTTTCTCATAAGTAGGATGATCACCAAAGAGGACCTTACAGTGAATCTCCCAATCACCCTTCCCTAGCCACTAATTGAGTGCCCATCATCCCACATAGAATTGTGCAACCAAAATTGTCATGTCAGAGTCATGATTGTCCACTCTATGGACACAAAAATGTTTTTAAATTAAAGAAAAATCTGGCAATAAAACAAAAGAAGCATGGTTGGAAGAATATACCTTGAAGAAGAAGAGACCCAAATGCTATAGCTGCACCAGCATGCCCCTGCAAGTATTAAAAGCAAGAACAGTTTAAAATGGTACACTAGTTGAACATGAGATGAGGTTCCGCGTATGTAGACAAAACAATTGTAAAGTTTTGTTTTTCGGAAAAATTCAGTCATGTTATTCATATGATGCACCAGTAATCATCTACCCAGTTGAATTCCCTTCTTTCTTTTCCACATTTGGATCATGAAACTTGACACAAGTTTTGCAAACGGAAGAACGAGGCTGTTCAAGCCAAGAAAATGTGAAAAGTTTAAGTACATATAGTTAAATGACAGAAGAATCTATCAAGTACATCTAAGCCTTCAGAATTCACCATTTTTGCCCAATGAAAATCTGTAACTACTAAAACACTTGTTTAAACAGTGTTGAATTTTATGACTATTACTTAGTTTCCACCGACATGCATATCCCTCATTGATGGTCCATCACTGAAACAGGGAAGGCAGCGTTTACCTTGTCTGATGCCCTATGGAAACACCATAGTGCGGAGGCAATATCTTTCTTCACACAGTCCCCCGTCAGATACACCGCACCCAGAAGATAAAGAGCACCTGGATGCAACTAGAACATAGCAAGCTCAAGTAAGGATTCGATACACATTTCAGAAGCATTAAAGTTTCTGCATTATAGAAACATACCTGGTCAACAGCCTTCTCCAGATAATGGAAAGCTTGTTGTTCCGATTGGACGTATTCATTCTAACCAAAACCCCAGCCAGAAAACATCACAAAGTCATTGTATAAACATAAAGAGAAAAGGACAAAGGAAAGACATGTGATAAAACAATTGACAAAGCCCTAATTTAAACCAAAAGAACAGTGTGCTAGTAGGGGAAGAGTTAGGCATAGGAGCCATTAGAGTGCATGTAAGCCTATTACAGGAATAGCGCCTGGTAAACCTTGGAAACATAAAATTAATACTCAGAAAGCTAAATCAATCCATGCAACTAAAATTCTCTACTTAAAATACAAATTGCTTTATCAGGGCATACCTCAACTCTAAGCTTACAACCTAGTTCATACTGTGCATCCGGATCACCCATATTCGCCGCTTCAACTAACAAAGCAGCTCCTCTGTTAGGGAAAAATGGCAAGAGCATCAATTCCATGACCTCTTTTTCCTTTTCTTTTTCTTTTATCAAATGCTGATCTAGATGTCTCATGAAAAATTACAGAGTAATGATATGTATGGCCACTATCAATGAGTAAAAGGATTAAGATAGTCGACTTACATAGCTCTGCAAGCACCTGGGACATGGTATTTCAAATGCAATTTGGACAACCAGTACCTGGCATGGGTATTTGAGTTGTCAGCTTCTAGAGCCAACTCAAAGTTTTCCTTCGCTGCTTGATGTTGATTCAAATAACAGAAAGAGACATGTCAGTGCATAATTTTAGATAAGAAAACAAATTAATATCAATCTGAAAACTTGCTTTTTCAGATTTGAAGAATATCACATATAAAAACAGAGAAATGTCTAAATTCTTCTGTCTTCTCATGGATAAAAAGTGGCAATTTTGTCAGTTTCTGTGGCTGCTACTTTTGCTAATATAACTATCAATAGATTAATATAGATATCTAATGATCAAAAACACTTAACTCAAAAGCTGCAAATATAGTCAGCAGCAGCAGCAACAAAGGCAGACATAAAAAGCTTGCTAGCTGCATCCGTGGATTCAATTCAACTTAAAAGCTCCAAAGTCTGAGCTAGCTTTTGGAATTTGGATCAAAACAAAGTTCCTTCATGTGCCTCACAATCCACTATCTGCAGATTAATGGCAACAGAAGTTGATATTCCAGAAACTACATCTGTCACAGTAGGGATAGGTTCATACTATACCTTTGTTGGAACAACACAGTCTTAGATTGAAAGGCAGAGATGGAAATAATCTGAAAACCAAAGAACCACTGGAAACCCATTAGATAAAGAACCAGATAACAAAAACCAGAGAAGACAAAATCAAAAATTGCATAGAAACCACTCAAACCCCATTCAATCATCTTGCACAGAAACCCAATTATATTATTCCCAATTCAATCATCTTGAATAGAAACCACTCGAACCCATTCAATTGAATACCCATGAATATTGACAAAATAAAAAATTGCAGGTAGATCGAAAGCTCACCAGCGAAACTTAGATGGATGGTCTTCTTCTCCCTCTCTAGAATCCATCAACGAAACTGAAGTCAATTGAAGAATCAGATTACAACCCTCAAATTAATGAAAACTCAACTAATTAGATGTTGAAAAAGGAAAAAAAAAAGTTGAAGAATTTCAGCTAAAATTGCGACAGAACTCTAAAATACCCGTTTCTCTAAATGGAATTGGGAATCAGAGAAAATGAGAGGGGGGGAAGGAGGAGGAGACTAACCTTGAAGATGCTCAATGAGACCTGCGACAGAACTCCAAGACACGAATTTGGAAAGAGAAGTAATACGAGGGAGATGGCGAGCTCAGAGAGCTCGGTGACATGGAGAGTGGCGAGCTCGGACTCTGAGAACGGTTCTTGAAGGGATAAAGCGCCAAATTAGAATTGAGTGAAAAAAAAGGGCGCCACCCGAATATAATTTAGGGGGAAAAAAGCATATATATCTATGACGCAGGAAGAGTGTCATTGAATATTTTTACATCTATGACGCAGGTTTTACGTCGTCGTATAACTATTTCATGACATGTAAAAGACGTCATTAATTTTTAAAAAAAATGGTGTATATCTATGACGCAGGTCCTGCGTCGTCGTATATGGTACATCTATGACGCAGGTCCTGTGTCATCGTATAAGTAATTCATGTCGTGTAGAAGACGTCGTTAAATTCACAATGTTAACGACGTATGATAGGCGCCGTCTAAATGCACTATAATCAATGACACACATCCCGCGTCATTGAAAATGATTTTAATGACGCGTCTAACGAATGTCGTGATAACGGTGTCGTGAACTCCCTTCAACGACGCATTTTAAAAACACGTCATAGTTTATGATATTTAATGACGTGTATTTTCGATGCGTCATTAAATCTGCGTCATAAAAAGACCTTTTTTTTGTAGTGGGGTCCTAAAGCCCAAGTGAATGTGTTGATGGATCAAGAGGATCAAAGTGAACCCAATCTAAGGTATAATCTTAAGCCTCTAGTCAATGTCACATATTCAAGTAATAGTGATTGGCGGTTAGATTCTAGAGCAAACGTACACGTGTGTTTTGACAAACGAATTTTCAAAAATTATTAAAACTCAAGTTGAGGAAGTGTAACCCTAGGAAACGACACCGTCGCACAAGTACGTGGAATAGGAGAAGTGGAATGAAAGATGACATCTGGGAAGACTCACTACAAAGAAAAATCGTTTCGGCGATGAAAACAGTTGGTTGCTAAAACATCACATTTCGTTGCCGAAACCGATTAGTGACCAATTATGTTCATCGTTAAGTTGGTCGCCGAAAGCTCTTTGCTGAAAATAAGAAGCAAGCAAACAATATTTCGGTCGCCAAATAGTTTGGGTGACCAAAATAGTTCGTCGAAAGCTCTTCGGGGAAGTAATGAATCGGTATGGAAAAAATAATTCTCATTACTCTATTTACTAACCATATGGAATCATCACAAGAATAGGGTTGATTCACATTGTTATTGTTTACTAATTCTCATGAATCATAATCGAAATTAATTTCATTACTAAAGTAATGGGGTGTTTTGGAATTATGGTAAAGTCATAAGGGTATTTTTGGAAGGTATTAAGGGAAAAAAATGGGAATCGGATCGACTACCCCTCTTTTAGTTGATCTATTTCCTAGTTTTGAAGGGATGTGATTACGAATTTTGAGGTGTGGCCCACATATTTTTTCATTCCTGATTGCAAGTAAATGCAGGGGAAGTTAGGAATGGAAATCATTCAATTTCCTCTCATACCCATTACTGATACGTAAACATGCCATAGAAGTATGTATAGACTCCACGGAGGCTAGAATGAGGACTTATGTGGTTCAAGAGATCGGGACTGTCTGAATGCCTATGTAAGCCAGACGATTAAGAAAACAAGATAAAGAAAAGAAGAGAAAGAAAAAGAAAAAGAATACAAAGTTTCAAATATATGACCCCGCACAATGAACCGAAAAATAGTCATTATTCATTAGAATTTAGATGTAAAATAAGTTTTGGTTGGGTGAACCAAGACGTAAGAGAAGATTGGGGTTTGACGGAGACAGAGGCTAGCTCTAGCCCACCTTCTATCTGCCGTGCTCCACTATTTATTTCATTTAACTTCCCATTTTCCTTTCACTTATATTCTGGTCTTCTTATCTGATACATATAAGCCACGCCATCTCTTGCTCTATTTATTGAGAGTATTTTCCTGCATCGGAGAAGTAAAGCCTTGTATCACGGAGCAATTGGTACGTACTTCTGCATCTATTGTTAATTGATTTTGAGTTGAATTCTGTAATTCTATCGAAATCTGTTATTTCTTCGTGTTGTTTACTTTGGTTTTGAAGCGGAGTGTACGTTTCGATGCTGCAACCATGGAGGGTGAGGACGCTGCATGAATTGGGTTCATGGGTGGTATACGTTCCTCAAACAGACTCTACAACATTGGTTTGCGCAGGGCTTGATGTTGATGTTTAGCGTCACATCAATCATGGTTTTGACAATTTTAACTGTGTCTTTGGTGGTACTACCGCTGCTTTTGCCGCCACTGCCACCCCCACCGTTGGTGCTTCTCTTTGTTCCTGTACTGATCATGGCCGTCCTCATTTTACTGGCGTTTTCACCATTGTCTCAATTTCCAGATATGGTTGTCACTGCTGTTTGAGATTAGTATGAATGAAGTAGTTTTCTTCAACTTTTCATTTGTGTGGAGATTTACCAATGTTAGAAAACTTAGAACCCATTACCCTTTAATTTCTTTTTTTTTTTTTTGTAAATATATAAATTAATGTCAATGGAACCAACATTAAAAAAGGAATATAAATTCAGACTTTCTTTTTCGTATTCTTGATTTTCGAACGTGAACTTTGTTGGCCTCAAAATCCTTTTGGGCAACTGCGTAGATATTTTGAAATAAAATAATCGACAACCGATCGAATTTGGGAGCAAAGTAGTCCTTCTTTCATGTGAGTTCTTTGCACGGCGTGTCAGTTTTCATGGTTGTTGGCGGCTATGATAGCGTAGGTTCTAAGATTTTGAGAGCCCTGTGCAAAACTTAAACGGGAGCCCTCACATCGTCTGATATGAAAATATTTATGATAAAAAAAATTTATATGACTTAATACAATAAGATAAACTTTTTAATAACTAAAATTCTTCATCGATTAGCATGCAATGACAATCATAAATCAAATTCACACAAATTTTAATGTTTCAATTTGAGAAAAAGGAAGAAGAAGAAGAAGACATGAAATTTTTTTGTTTTGTTTTGAGTGGGTGAAAACATACACTACAAATTTTTTTGGTTGATTTGAGAAAACTTGTATATATTGCTTTCATCTTCTTTGGCATGTTTCCTTATTTTTGTTTTTAACATGTTTTTCGTTTGTTTTTCTTGTTGACAAAAATAGAAGAAATGTAAATACAACTACTGAATGACACACTACTGACTCAAACCCAACTTGCCTACTAAAATCAGGGCGTTGATTTCCAACTCAACCAAATAGTCGCTTGTGTGATTGTCATGCACGCTCAAGTATATATATATATAATACCTATAAAATTAGTATATATATAATATACACATAAAAAATTTTGGGACCCTGTGCGGTGGCGCCACTTGCACACCCTCAGGGCCGCCCCTAGCAAATAGGGTGGTATGGTGGTGTGCGCCCGTAGATCTGAATTCATCAAACGACTTAGGCCGAGTTAGGAACCTTTCCTTGGTTGTTGGGTCCTTAGCCTTGGTAACAAAGCTACTTGTGTTGTGTTGCGTTGGGTAGATCTGCCGTGGTCGGTGATGGCATACTCGGCTGTCAAATGATCTCTCAAGTCCTCTTTGAATCAACAATGAAACAAAGATTTAAATGAAAAAAAAAGTGTGTTTTTAGATTTATTGGATTGCTAGGTCAACATACTAACTTGACTTTAAGGCACGTTTTCTATACTCGAATAGTTTAATCGAATGATGTGTCTTAACAAAGTAAGCTAGATCATTTGTTTTAAAAATGAAATTTTAAAACGTTTTTTTTTCCAATGCATATATGATCATAGATAGCGCGTGGAACATGTGAATCTTAAATGGGCATAAGATGAGAATTAGTTCTAACAATTATCCACTACTCGAAGGTTGAACGAGGGAGTTAGATTTTGACATTTTTTAGCCCTTTGTCAAACCTCTTGCATTGAGCTTTTTTCTTTTTAGGACGTTGAATTTGTTGAAGTAAGATTCTCTTCCCTTGAAGCAATTTTTATTATTATTTATTTTTATCAAAATGAAGGTTTGGGTTGTTTGATTTTTTATGAATGACATTAACTTGTCTAAGATTTTAAATTTGAGGAGAGAGAAAGAGTTTCAATATTATTTGTCCGAACACGAGTCGTACTTCGTAATTAGGTATATATTTTTAAGTTTGGTGTCTAGCTATGTTTTTAATACTAACATTCCTCAGTGGCTCCGTGTTTTATGAGGCCGAGGTTTGGTTTTTACATTGGTTTAGATGGTTTTTGTTTAAGATTTTGGGTTGATCATCTTTACTATCACGTTGTAAATAAAGGACAGGGTTTTGGATTGCCCACACTTCTATGGTATTAGTCGTCTCTCCTGTTCAAAATTATTGCAGCGAGCGAAGGAAGTTGCTTGCTTTCAGTACCCATTGTCTTCACCAAGAAAGAAGGAAATAACCTCCTTGGAGTCCAATTCCAAAATCGAGTGAAAACAACTTAGACATAGCACCTGACCCTGTTCAGATACGTTAGTCTTAGTGGGTCGTTGGCTCCATCTGTTATCTCCTTCTACGGCATGATGTTGTCGTCGCCATATAAGAAATTTAGTTTGGTATTCTTTGTCTTTTAAAAAAGCTAACCTGTGTCTTTGTGAGAATAAACAATTGTGAAATGAAGCGATGAAGTGTTTGGTAATCTATATTTGTAAAAGTCTTTGTGAGTATAAAAAGCGATTAATAATAGTGTTTGGTAAACTTTTTTTAGAAGTGTTGTATTTGTGTATAATGACAAAAAGGGTATGATATTGAAATTGATATTTATGTTTATTTTAATTTTAAAAAATTGATATTGATGTTGTTTTACAATACATTTACAATTTTTTATAATCTTAATAGTAATATACAGTTTTTTTTAAAAAAACTTGAGAAGGAAAAAAGGCCCCAGGACCCTTTTCACCTTTTCCTTTTTCTATCCTTTGATTTGTCGACCCTTCTTCTCCCTTCTTTCTTTCTCTCCTCAGCCTCTTCATTCAACAAACCAACAGCCCACCAAAGGCACATCAACACCCAGTCGTCACCATCCCACCATTTCTACCCACAAACCCAATCCCACCAAGTGCCTACACCCACCCATCACGACCAAGAGATGCTTGGTAGTGCCTGTGCATATTGAATTTCATCATGCTCTATCCTCCCTCATATCCTTTTCTTTTTCTTCATCATCCCCTCTCCAGTCTATTCTTTTATCCCCCATCCTAAAAGTAAAAACACCCTTCACCCTCTGTCTTGTTAGCCTCCAGCCACCGCCACCGCCTCCGCTCCTCACCTCATGATCTCCTCGGATCAACGCCAGAAAACAGATCTGGGTGGGTGTTGGTGCTTGGTTGGGTTGGGTTTGTGAGTAGGGATGGTGGGTTGGGTTTGTTGAAATGTTGAAAAATAATTTGGAGATATGAGAGATCTGTGAGAAAAATGAGATATTAATGGAGAGTGGGAAGAGAGAGCTACAGAGGACTGAGGTGAGAATGGAGACCCGATCGTGAAAAATGAAGAGGGTAAATCACGTCATTTTCTAAAATAAACGAGGATAATACGGGCATATTGAAATATTCATTAAAAGCTCCGCATGCTTCCATCCGCAGCAGCTTTTAAAAGCAGCATCTCAGCTGCTTCTGAAAACTGCTGCCAGTGACCCACGATTTTGAAAAAAGCAGTTTTGTTTTGATTTACCAAACACCTTTTCATTCAAAACTTAAAAATAAGCTGCTTCTTTTAGAAGTTAAGCAACCCCAAACTAAGCCTAAGTATCTCCAAATAGGTAACGTGCATAACATAACGGTGCACCTCTACCCACTACTCAATCTAGAACAAATAAAGCATCATCTATACTCAATTGATTTAAGTAACCCTTCCGTCACGTCCCCTACCAATTTAAATGCTAAACACATGTGTTATTTACACTGCTTGAGATTTGTGTTGTTTTCACACTCGTTAGGTTTTAGAAATTACTAACTTCTATTTTAAATTATTTTTACAAAACTCTTTTATTATATTTTTCATCACAAAATTTGATGATTTCATTTATTAAAAAAAAGGATTTTTGTAGAAATGTTACTTTAATTTTTCAAAATCTGTGATTTGTCATCTGACTTTAACACCATCCAATTTTTCATTCATTTTTAAGGGCATTTTAGTCTTTCCATTTTCACGGGTACTTTAAAAATGTAAAAAACATTATAAAAAAATTTATATATCTTTTAAACAATTAAAATTGAAAAAAATATATCCACCTTCCTCATTCTCTCTCTACCATGAAAGACCTACCCTTCACACATAAATTATCTCAGCTCACCCAAACAAGGCGGAACTAGGAATTTATATAGGGTGAGCCAAACTTTTTATTGGGCTTCTTCTATATTATAATAGATTCTTCAATTGGTCTAGAGAAATTAGAAAACAAACAAGTTCATTCTTAGCTTTGTGGAATAAAATACAATCAGTGGCTGTAGCTTTATTTGTGGGAGTATACGGGTTACGTAACTTATAAAATTTGCGAGGGTGGGCTAATATTTGTGGGCGCATGGGTACCTTATCATACTCAGAGAGAGAGAGAGAGAGAAAAGGGGGAGTGGGGGTGTCCTGACTCTTGTGCAATGTGTTTTGGGGGCAGGTGGGGTTGGCGTGGGGAAAAAGGGAGAGAGATTCTCTTTTTCTCACTTTTTTTCCGTGAAAATGAAAAGACTCTATAATACCCTTAAAAATAGATAGAAAATTGGATGGTGTTAAAGCCAGATGGCAAATTATGAATATGTTGTTAATATGAAATAGGAGCAAGTAGGTTAATTTTTTTATAAAAAAATAAGTCAAGCATGGCGTGAAATGAGAGCAGTATATTTTTTTTTAAAGCATTAAAGTCAAACACGGCGTGCAATGAAGGCCATAAATTGTAATCAAATTAGTCTTTTACGGCGCGCATAGCATGCATGAAAAGTCTTTTAAAGCGCCCGTTTGCATGCCATAAATAAAAAATTCCTTTTACTGCTTGGCCTTCCGTGGCACGTGGGTGTACGCTGTAAATACTCATTTACGGCGGGCATTGCATGCCATAAATACCCCTTTTTGTTGTTGTGTGTATTATCCAATGTGAGACTTACACGTCATGACTTGTATTGAGACATACACCAACACACCTGACCTTGATCATAATTATCCTCCAAATAGGTGTCGTGAATCAAATAAAGTTCACCTTAATCCACTCTTCAAAATAAGTGCCTTGTAGTTGAAGTGATTAAGAGAACACATAAAGTATATATAACAAGTTCGTGAGAAACACCATTCATTAGATTACATCCATGAAGGGCATGTTTGGTTCACTCATTGAACTTCTTCAAATCCATTCTCAAACTCCTAAACCTTTAATCAAACGGTCCTAAGGTTAGCTTTATATTTGTATTTAAGCACTTTCCTCTCTCTCAAATTATTTCTTTTTCTTCTAATTTTCATCACATTATAAAACATCTAAGTATTCAATTAATAATTACATATTTCAAGCTAAATATTTCTAATTGAGTCATGTCTAATTTGTTTTGGAGGAAATTTTAACTTAATTTATAAGTTGTTTATTACAAATTCTAAATATTATATATAATATAATAAAGGAGGGATAAAAATATAGGGGACTAGGACCACTCCAGATCTAAGTGTGGCTCCGCCATACGTACGAGTTATTCGTAAATAAAGAAACAATTTACATACCCTCAACAAAAATGTAGTCTTGCTGTCCAATTAACAATTTGGCATGGGTGTAGAGTTATGCACACCTTTTAAAGAATATAAAATAAAAACATCTCAAAGAAGTGATTACACAATAATAAATTCAAAAGAAATTCTCTTCAGTGTTGTTGAAAATGTTTTTTTTTCTTTTTCTTTTCTCAACATCTCAATAAGTGTCTATAAAAAATGGAAATGAAAATAAAATCAAAATCAAAATCAAAATCAAAATCAAAATCAAACCTGGCAATTAGTGCAATTACAAAAATAGGCTTGGAGGGGCATTAATAGCCAACGCCGATTACACATTACTGTCCTAACCCAGAATAAATATGATGCGTGCACGGCGCACGTACGTTGCGGTGGGTTGAATGAGGACATCTTCTCCCCCTCAAGCTGACCCGTAACCCCCACTCCAATTTACCATTCTACCCTTCTAACCCTTCCCTCACCGTCCTCTACCAATTTAAACTCTAAACATGTGTTTATTTACACTGCCTGAGATTTGTGTTGTTTTCCCACTCGTTAGGTTTTGGAAATTACTAACTTCTCCTCATGTTTTAAATTGTTTTTACAAAACTCTTTTATTTAATTTTTCGTTGGAAAATTTGATGATTTCATTTATAAAAAAGAATTTTTGTTGAAATGTCACCTGAATTTATACATCTGTTTCAATTTGTCACCTTAAAGAAAAATTTAAGAGAAATGTCACCTTAATTTTTCAATATTCATGATTTGTCATCTGACTTTAATACCATCCAATTTTTCATCCATTTTTAAGGGTATTTTATTCTTTCCATTTTCAAAGGTATTTTAAAAATGTAAAAATCATTATAAAAAAAAATTATATCTTTTAAACAATTTATCACCTTCCGCATTCTCTTTGTACCATATGGAACACCTACACATAAATTATCTCAGCCCACCCAAACAATGGCGGAACTAGGAATTTATATAGGGTCACGAAATTTTTTTTTTCTCTGGCTTCTTCTATATTATAATAGATTCTTCAATCAGTCTAGAGAAATTAGAAATCAAACAAGTTCATTCTTGACTTTGTAGAATAAAATACAATCAGTGCCTGCATCTTTATTTGTAGGAGTATATGGGTTACGTAACTTATTAAATTTGTGAGGGGTGGGCTAATATTTGTGGCCGTATGGGTACCTTATCATGCTCAGAGAGAGAGAGAAAGGGGGAGTGGGGGTGTCCTGACTCCTGTGCAATGTGTTTTGGTGGTAGGTGGGGTTGGCGTGGGGAAAAAGGGAGAGAGATATCTCTTTTTCTCACTTTTTTCCTTGAAAATGAAAAGACTATAATACCCTTAAAAATAAATGGAAAATTAGATGGTGTTAAAGCCATATGACAAATCAAGGATTTTGAAAAATTAAGATAACATTTCTCTTAAATTTTTTTCAAGGTGACAAATTGAAACTTATATATAAGTTCAAATGACATTTCTACAAAAATCCCTAAAAAATTTCCTCAAATGATCAGACTTCAGGACGGGTGTATGTGCAATCTTATATCTGATGTTAACATTGTCATTTGAGTGGGTGTTAGTATTAGAGGTGTCAAGCGGGCGTGCGGCGGGCGTTCCATTTAAACTTCGTGCTTTTAACATTTTCGTGCCATGCGTGCCGGCCCATTTAATTTATCGAGCCATGCCGTGCCGCCCATTTAGTAAAATCATTGATCCGGCCCGCCCAAAGCCCATGTCCACATTGAAACTGGGCGGGCTGGGCTCGTGTCGTGCCCGTGCCATACTCGGGCCCAAGAACCAACCCATTTAATTTGAATTTTTTCACTTGATTTTTTTCCCACTAGATAATTCAAATTATAAACATTAAAAATATAATTAGAGGCAAGAAATGACGAACTATTTAGGCAAGAAATGACGAACTATTTGAAAACATTAATCAATCAAATATCTAAACAATATGAAATGGCGGAGGGCAAAAAGTGTCCAACTCCACAAAGTCCAGTTCAACTTTTTATCTTTAAACAACTTATTATTTTATATGTGAAGAAATGTCTTGCTTTGATTATAAGAGAAGCGTATATGTCATATGTACGGATTAGATATCAACTCTAATATTGTTTAATTAATTTGTAGTTGATATGTTTAATTAATTAAGGACCCAAGTAATTTCCCTAAAATGAAAGACATCAAATATATGTTTATGATTATTAAAAAAAAAAACTATATAAACAATGACATTAGATGTCAAATTATTGCATTTGGACTTTTGAGAAAGAAAAAAAGTTAAGTGGGCCGGGCTTGGGCCGTGCTTAAAGCGGGCTTGGGCTCGTGCCGTGCTTGAAGCGGGCTCGGGCCAAGACAAGCCCATGTTGTGCCATGGGCCGGCCCGGTCCATTGGATCTCATTTTTTTATCCCGGCCCGACCCATGCTTTCGTGCCGTGCCGGCCAGACCCATTTAATATTCGTACTCATGCCGTGCCGTGCCTCATTTAAACGGACCGGGCTCGTGCCGTGCTGGACCGGTTCTTCCCGTTTGACACCTCTAGTTAGTAGAGTTTCCAAAATCTTAAAAGAGTTTTGTGAAAACACCAAAAACTGGTGTTAGTGTAAATAACGTAAAAATATTAAGCCAATCCCAAAACACTTGGCTGCCTGTTACACTGCTCACTCACCCCGTGGGACCCACAACCCTCACAATCTCCCCTTCCATATATAGAAGGCTTTCTACCATCTTTGACGTTCACACCAACCACCACCTCCTCCACTTCCAAGAGCTGAAGAAGAAGAAAAGAAACGCAAACAAAGGCAAAATGCAGAAAGAGATGAGGGTGCGGTCAGATTAGTCATTTCAACCCACAGAAAGCAGCACTCCAGATCAGACAGAGAATTTTAGGGTTTCGTTGTTGCATGGTCCAGTTTTTCAGTGCGGTTTCAAGGATGTTAATGGTGGTGTTCGCAGTGACCCTTCTGGTGCTGCCGCTGTTGCTGCCGCCGCTGCCGCCGCCGCCATTCGCTCTGCTTTTGGTTCCCGTCTTCATTCTCCTCCTCCTCTTTTTCATGGCCCTCTCGCCCTCCATCTTGCAGTTGCCCGACATTGATCACCTCCCTCCCACCGTCTGATCAAAAAATAATAACCCTAAAAGAAAAATGTAGTGAATAAATATGCTAGCTCCTCCTCTACTCTGTCTGTCTGTATTTTTTTCTTTTTGTGGGTAGGTTTTGCTCTTTCTCTCCTTTTATTCTTAGATCTTGATTATCAAGATCAATAAAGGACATGTAGAATCAATGGAAGTATTGTAGAGGGTTCCTGTTGATATATCGGTTTCTTCCTTTTTTTGTCTTTATTTTAATTTGTGGGAAAATCTAGAATGAGCATCATATATATATATATATATTTTCTAGTTGGATTTAAAAAAAAAAAGGAGGAATTAAGTGAGAAAATATATTGACTTGCATTCGAGTCTCAAAATCAAATTCCTTCGGCATCATAGTTGTGTATGTGAGAACTCTTCTTCTGGAAATAAAAAAAAGAAAGGAATTCCTTTGGTATCATAATTGTGCGTGTGAGAACTCTTCTCCGGAATAAAAAAAAAGGAAAGGAAATGTAGTAGATCCATTTCTATGCTGATCTGGCACAATTAAACTGGGACTGCAACATATGTTGTTGGGAATTACTCATAATGGCACAGAGACTAGTCATGATACTGGCAGTACAAAATTACTCAAAATATACAAAGACTGAAATTGTACTTTCACAATAGTCCCCTGATCATGTTCATTTAACTTATTATCAATCTTGTCGACATTCGTTGGATGCAATTGTGAGAGGTTCGATGTATTGTATGCACCATACGGTCATGTTATTATTGTGAAAGACTGATTGTATACAGCAAACGGTGTGAGAGATTTGTTGTATATAGCCTGATGGTCCGATGGTTACATTGTTATTGTGAGAGATTTGTTGTAAATATCTTGGAGTCACATTGTTATTGTGACAGATTTGTGATATTAAATGGTCACATTATTGTTGTGATAGATTTGTGATATTTTTTTAATAAATACCACTAGTTGTTCGAGCCAGCTTGCAAGCACCTCGATTAATCCCCGTTCGCGGAATTGAGCTTGTCTCTAACTACCATATGTTACAACTGTCGGAATTTGAACTGAGGAGCAAACCCAACCAAACCCTAGAACCTTACCCAAATGACGGACCTTATTAACTTATTCTGACAGATTCGTGTTATATATTATTTAGTGACATTGTTATGGTGAGATTCATATGTACAAAACAAAGTCACATTGCTATTTTAAGATGTGTGTACATTCCTTAGAGCAACTCCACCGATACAAGCCCGGGTGTGGGACCCAGGCCCGAGCCCAAAAACCACGTTCCAGCGGTAGGGGAGCCCAGCATGCGGGCCCCACGCACACCGGCAAGCCCGCGGGGAAGTTGCACGAGGCCCAACCCTGGCAAGCCGACGTCAACAACAAAAATTTAAAAAAATTGAAAAAATCTGGAAAAATCTGACAAATTCTGAAAAATTCAGAAATATTTTTTAATACATACCTAGCAATTTTATTATTATTAATTTTATACATACAACTAAAATTAATCCCATGTAAAAAAATAAAATAAAAATAAAAGTGAATAGTAGTAGCCCTTTGCCATGGCAACGGGTGGAAGTGCACATTACTATTTGCAAGGGCAGCCACTATTCACGTGAATAGTAGCCCCCTAGCTCCCCCACCCCTCCCCCCTTGCCATGGCAACCCCCTAACGGGTGGAGTTGCTCTTATATGCAAGAATTTTCCATTTTGAAGGGATTGAAAGGTTGGAAGCCACTATAGCACACAATGCATCATCACATTTTATATATTATAGTGTAATCTAATAGGTTTGTGTGCAATCTTATTTTAATACTAAAAACAGAGCAAATTTGCCATATTGGGTACTGAAGTTGGGAAAGACAGGGGGATGGTACTAACCCAAATACCGAGAATCTAGCCCTCCAAACCAGACCAAACCAAACGCGTCCTATGTTGGGAAAGTAGAAAATCTATCTGCCTAGAATAACCTTATAAATTATTTATAAAAATGAAGCGGCAGAGATTTTAATTAAATAATAAATTAACAAAAAATGGAGAATAAAAAAAAACGTCAAAGGGGTCAGACACTGAGAACGGGTGGAGAGCACGAGGAAAACATTAAAAAAATGAATTCTTGATGTGTTAGTTCTCTAGAAATTAAAATATCACTTCCCACTCAAGAGTCCAATTCCTCCAAAATCAGAAGTTGAATTTCTGATTTTGTATGGGTCGTACTTGTATTTTCATTCCACTATGTGAAGTAAAAATAGGAGTAATCCGTAATCGAAATTCAACTCATTATTTTCATTGCGTTTAGTTCATGAAAAAGGAAGCTTGGGATGGGAAATAAATTGTTTTTCCATGTTTGGTAAGTCTCGACATGAGAAATGGTTGTTTGGCACATGAAAAATACAACGAAGGGGGAGGGGGATGTGACCCTCCTCTCCTCTTGGGTTTCATTTTCCCTTCTCATTGGAAAGTTTGGGAAAACAAGTTAGCATTAAATGCACATTTTTCATGACTATTTTGTTCATATTAACAATTTAGAATTACAATATAGAATTAAATTCTTTCTTTTATTATTTAATTTAATATGAGTATATTTGAAAAATTAAACAAATTTTGTTTTACATTCTTACACAAAACTAAACATGAAAATGAAATAAAGTGTTATTTCCTGATTACTTTCTTAGTATTACCAAAAAATAGAAAACGAATCTTCAATTTTTCAATCCTTGAAAAATAGGAAATGACATGAGCCCCATCAAATCTTTTCGATGAACTAAACAGGAAAAGACTTCCCGAGTACAAACTGCACGTGGACTCAGTTGCTTATTTTGGGAGTTGAGACAAAAGTAATTAAGGGGCTTTAAAGTTTTAAACGTTAAACCATGGGCCACATATAAAAATATTGTATATTCTCTGTGGATTATCAAAACCTGATGTTTTTTTGCTTCCGGTTTTGGTGGTTTTTCATGTGTGTTATTTTGACAATATTATATCAAAAATATGTGCGATCAAAATTTGGGAATTCTCAACAAATTACCAAGAATCATCTTTCAAAATAGATATTATGGGTAGTTTAGGTAAAAGTAAATCCACTAAAATACCTCTTTTTCCTTTATGAACTCGTGATTTGTTATAATCTATGTCTTCCTCTCAATGTTTCAACATTTTGATGCTTGACCAGTACAAAATTCAAAAGTATTTGTTAGGATAAAAGCCAAAGTTGGGAAATCTATTAAAAATTACATGGGTTTGGCATTGGCTTCAAGTGGTTAAAAAATTGGAGTAAAATAAGGAAGAAATGATGGAGACAGAAGAATTTGAAGGCCTAGTTGTGCATGCCTCTTGTTTTGATAACATGTCCACTTGGCCTGGTGCACATCAACCATCCATTATTATAACTAGTTCAATTCAAATCTCATCACCATTATGTCTAATAGGCAGCCTTTTGGTCCAATAGGCGCATGTCTAAGTAGGCAGCTTTTTTGGTGAAGCTAAAATGGTGGCAAAGTGTGCAATCACTCCGAGCCGGGACCTGTTTGTGGATAAAGCTCTCCTCAAAGGGTGTTTTTCACAAACTTGAATTTGGAACACTGAATCTCACAGAATATCCAGCTAACATTCGCCCAACTTGCAAGACCAAATCAGAATTTCCGCTAAACCAAACCCCTTGAGTAAGTAGGCAGCTTTTTGTACACCATCAAACCCCTGGTTTTCGTACGTAGCACCACAAGTTGAGCATATATATATATAAGAGGCACCGATGCCACGAATTTGGTGCAAAAATGTGGTATTTTTAAACCGCTTAAGGTTAAAACTGTGGAAAAGGTAAACAACTAGAGGAGGCCCTGAGCATAAGCGGGCAAATTGGAAGGGCCCCCAATTTTTATAAAGCTCTATATAGAAATATGTATGTTACTTTAAAAAATTTACTATATTAATATTATATTAAGCTCAAGTACTACTAAAAAAGCACAACTATTTTCTCTAAAACTTAAAAATGAAAACTTAATAAGGGACCAATTATTTTTTAAAGTTTAACCAGTTTAATAAGTTAACCTATTCAACTAGGTTAACCTAGTAGCATATACCGTAGCAAAAACAGAAAAAACCTAGCATCATATAGGAAAATATGCTTTACTCAACTCAAGAAACAAAAAAACAAGTTGTTTATTATTGAATATCTACTGCAAGAGGAAAGGATCTTCGAGGAAGAATAAGAAGGTAAAAACTAGGGGTGGGCTCGGTTTGGGTTGGTTCGGTTTGGGCTCAAACCGAACCGAAATATAGGCCATCGGTTTGGCTATTTTGGAAACCGGAACCAAACCATAGTTGACGAAAACCGACCACTTCGGTTAACCGGACTTGGTGGGTTGGTTTGGTTCGGTTTGGGTTTTTTTGGCTTTTTGAGAGAGAGAGAGAGAGAGAGAGAGAGAGAGAGAGAGAGAGAGAGGAAATAAAAGCGATGGAGAAAGGGAGAGATGGAGAGGAGAAGAAGAAGAAAAAGAGGGAGAGATGGAGAAGAAGAAGGAAAAAAAGAATGTATTATATATATATAAACTTCTTTAAACTATGTATTTTATATATATATATATATATATATATATATATATATATATATATATATGGAGAGGAGAAGAAGAAGAAAAAGAGGGAGAGATGGAGAAGGAGAAGAAGGAAAAAAAAGATGTATTATATATATATATAAACTTCTTTAAACTATGTATTATATATATACACTTCTTAAAACTATGTATTATATATATATATGTATGTATTTCTTATAATAATATTATATATAATATTTTTTAATATCATCGGTTTGGTTTGGTTAAACCGTGATTTTGGATATTGCAAACCGTACATCGAACCATATGTTTCGGTTTGGTTTGGGTTCAAACCGATGACCAAAAAAATTGAAAAAAACCAAACCAACCCAAACCATCGGTTTGGTTTGAAGCGGTTTGACCGGGTTATCGGTCTCAATGCCCACCCCTAGTAAAAACCCACAAGACTATTGCTTATATTTTCTATTGAAAAGACATGGTAGAAAAACTTAATTATGCAAAATTAATTGATACTTTAGCATCGAAAAATATAAGACGAGTGATGTTTTGATGTATTTTATGAAGTCGTTATGTGAACACATTTTGGTAGTTCGGATAGGTCTCCAAAACCTTAGGACCATATACAACTCTTGACTCAATTCAAGTGATGGTGCATGCATGTATCTTTTATAATTCAGCTGGCTAGGTCCTCTAAAACCTTAGGACCACCACTGTAAACAACTCTTGGCTCAATTCAAGTGATGGTACATGCATGTATCTTGTATAATTCAGCCAGGGTGAGGAGAATGCGATTTGTCCTAACTATGCAAGGTGTTATATATTGACGAAATATTTTCTTTTTCTTTCTTTTCATTCACAAATTAAATATTATGATTTTTCAATGAAGTTGTTTATAAGGTGAGTTATATTTTGTATGTTTGTGGTTTGTGAGATGTAACAGTTGGTCACTATCTTTCAAAAATTTCCAAAAGCTAACTTAAAATTTGTAAATTGTTACATTATTGACCTTTCCATCCATCAGAAATTAACCATATTTTTGGTCTGAAATTCGATGGACCTTTGTTTTTTTTTTTTTTCCGTTACATTGGAGGAAAGAAATTTAGGGTTTTAAACCTGGAAGTCATGGGAAAAGGGAGAATCTACTACCACTGTGGTGGGAACCATTTGCTGATGGACCTTTACTTTTGCTTACACTGACATCAGATTGATGTCGGGTGTGGGACATTGTTCATCCCATTCTGTATCAAGAAGGTTAGGTTTTTCTTTCTTAAAAAAATTGTTCTTTTTTGTTGTCCATATGACAATCGTTATCAAGGTTGTCCATATGAAAATCATGGTATCAAGGTGTCCATGTAAACATAAAATTGGTCCGGATGAGTGCAAACCAGAGGGGTTTTGTGACCGAGTATCTGCCCTCTTATTTTAGTACATGTTACCAAAAAGTTTCCTCGTCATCATTTTGTGACGGGTTTGATGATCTAGGAAACATATGTGCTTATATACGTAGGTTTTCCGTAAATTTGTGTATGATTTTATAGGGTCTTACATTATTAGATGCCAAAGACTATAAATCAAAGCACATGGAAAGTGCAATTGTGGTCAGTAAACCATTTTATCACGCAATTAATATAACATAAAAAACAGGTATAGTCAAGTACAATGCATAAACACTAAGAAATAACACTGATAGAAAATTTGTCTGCTAATTAACTTGACTAAGAAGAAACTTCTCATTTTATTTTTCATTTTTGTCGTGAATTAAGGAAGTTTCTTGAAGTTAAGGATCCGTGGGCCGTGGCAGCTTCTCTAGCCGCCTGCCATGCCTGCCTACCTACCTCCCTGGTACCTAATTGATGGGCAACCTAATTTGAACACTGTTGTTTTCATTCACTATATTCAAATTTGATCATCTTTGACCATAACAATGGCCTCTGCACTTTGTCTGCTTCAACAGCAGTCCTTGTAGGGAGGCTAAACTGCAGTCATGCTATTTGTTGAATTGCATTTGGAATTGTGTAGTCGTTATTTACCATAACACACAACACAAGGAAGAATGGCAATGCAAATTCTATGAAGTTTCTTGGCATTCATTGAATTGACGTTCTAACCTAAAATTGAACAAGTTAGTCCAACCAAACTAGACCGATTATCTTCGTCTCTCTTACCTTATCCGGTTGAATTCTATTACATTCTTTCTTTTACTTTAAAAAATTTATAATTAACCTAAATCTAATTTTCATATGACCATTTTGAAATGTTGTCAACTTTATTCTGTCTTTCTTTGTTGGATCGTGTTGTAACTCCATGTACTTCTACATTCATATCTTGAGTTCGAACCTCCCTTGCCCCAATATCAATTTATTATTAAAAGAAATATAGAAAGAAGAATTCAAGTCATTAGTTGGATTCGTCCCCCAACCCCTTTAAAAAACCTAAAAGATTAAAATAAGATTGCCTAGAACTGAAAGGGGAAGCAATTTCTTCATGAGTAAATAGAGCAGCTACTTGAGACACAATAGGGCAGGTTTAAACATCATTCCCTAGTCGTTTCCTTCATCCCCCGCTCCCAGTCATTTTAGTGTTTTACGCTTTCTTTACGTTGTCCCCCTGTGGTTGGACTTGTATTTGCTGATGTATTCTGGGTTGGGCTTGTTGGCTGCTGCCCTGTTTGAATGAAAGCACTGTTTCTGACCCCAAAAAAGAAAACTTCATTTCCAAGTTTGTTTATACATGTTTCAAACTCTTAAGAAACGGTGATGTGCAAAGGGTTTGTAGCTCAAGTAGTTAAGAGCATTTACCACTACAACCAAATAAAATGCAACCGGTCAAGATAATATGAAATTTGGTAATCTGAGTAAAAGTTCAAAGGTGATTTTCATTTCATTAAGGGCAAACGAAACAAGAATGGCAAGCAAGTGTACTGTCACCAAAGCTTTCACAAGGGTGAAGAGCTCCAAACTGGCTTACAGTTTCAACAGCAGCAGTTTTGACATGACTAGAACTATATGAACAAGCTTGAATTTACAATTTCTACCACAATCACTCACTACACATCTGCACTAGTGGAAGAATGTTATGATCAGATTCTTAGACACCAACCAGTGATGTTCGTCTACTTGTAGCTTTTTGTCCGCAATGGTGCCAAGGCCCTCCGAAATCCCATATACTAGTAGAGTTTTCCAGTATAACAATCACGTTTCTTCTACGATCTATACAAGGTAGGTTGGAAACTTCTTGGTCTTTTATGTCAGGTTTCATAGTACCGTGTCATTATTAGTCTATGCGGCGGACTGCATTGTCACCTCGCTAGCAGCTGTTTGCTCATAGTCTGCACATGCCTCTGGAGTGTCTTCTTCACTAGGTGGAACCAGCTGGTAAAACAGTGGTAAATATTTGTCCCACTCCTTCAGGATAGCAGAGCCCTTGCCGCTTCCAGTTTTTTCCTTCAACCAAAAAATTAGTGAATTTAGAATATTATTTTTTGAGTATTGGAATTGTTACATGGACATTAAAATAATGCATTTTCATACTGTTTGATTCATGCACTTACAACATGGGCTTCAATAAGGCTCTTCAGCTGCATCTGCCCCACAGGAGCATTCACTCTTTGGATTTTCACAATCTCCCTATTTACCTGTTCATAGGTTTTCAATAAATTATACAAGCTGAAGTATGTGTACAGAAATGGAAAGAACTCAACCATAATAGTTGAAAAAATGGTGTTGCAATTGTCACGAAGATATGTAGTCAAAATGTAAAGTCAAGAATCACTCTAGTCTCTGTTTCAAGTAATGAACGTGGATGTGCCACCCTTCAATCGATACATTTGCAGAAAGTGAGAATCACCATCATAATCTAAGGCAAGAAATTACTGTTTATTTTGCATGAAAATTCACCATGTGCAAGTTGTTATTACTAGCTTTCCCTTTCTATTACTTTAAGTTATGTCTATCAAACAGGCCATTCTTTCCTATGGCGCCCCAAATATTACCTGCTAATTAAAAAGTCATGTAGACGAATTATTCAAGTGCTATAATTATGTCAATGATCACTATAGACAATAGTTGTAATGATAAAAGCATGTGAAAACAAAAGAGGTGGCTTTTGAGCTTTGCACATTTTGATGGTGATAAAATGATAAAAGTGATAAAATGGATTACCAAAGTAATACGCACAGCAGTGCAACAAGGCCAACATAATCTTTGTAAACCAAATGGATGCTTTTTATTGATTAATTTATTAGATATCAGATAGTAATAAAGAATATAAGGTCCAAGGAGGACAACCAACAAAACTGGAAAGAAAAGGGAATAACCACAAACCTTCGGGATGAAAGTATCGTCCTCATCAAGAATGTATGCCAAACCTCCAGTCATTCCAGCAGCAACATTTCTACCCACTCTGTCAGAAATCAAACAGTAGCTTGAACATTAACTCTATATAATTCGTATTTTCATGTTACAATAAATATGCTATGTAAAGAGATGTTACTCACTTTCCCAGTATAACTACACAACCACCAGTCATGTATTCACAACAGTGGTCTCCAGTGCCTTCAACCACTGCTTGTGCAAGTGAGTTTCTTACAGCAAATCGTTCCCCAGCTTTCCCTCTAATGAAGATTTGACCCCCAGTGGCTCCATACAAGCAGGTATTCCCTACAATAGTTGCATCCTCAGGGCAAAACCCAGTATTCTCAACTGGAGTCACAACCAACTCCCCGCCAGAAATACTCTTGCAGAAATGATTTTTCCAATATTAGCCTCTCAGGAGTAAAACTGATTAAAGTATTCAGTAACTGCTCAAAATTTAGACTAGAGAAAATAGTTGGCCAGTAGAGTTGGCAAATAAAATGAGCCGAACTTGATATAACCCAATTTTAGTTTTTAACATTATAAAACCCAAAAGAAAACATGATTCCTACAACAAAATGCAGCTCTTGAGCATGATAATCAATTTCAATGACAACCACTAGGCTAATACATCATAGTTAACACGCAACTCTCCTACTTGACAGACTCATAACAACGGAGAATATGCAACTAACCAACTTAAATGAAGTTAAGCCAAGTCTCTAGTTTACTTGAACCTTTGAGATCTTGAAGATTGCATTGAATGAAAGATACCTTTCCGACATAATCGTTTGCCTCTCCAACAAGCCGAATGTTCATCCCAGGTGTCAAGAAGCACGCAAATGACTGTCCAGCACTCCCTGTAAAGCTGAACAAAATAGAGAAAACTCATTAGCTTTCATCCCAAAACAGATATGCTGAGCAGACCTGAGAATATATCTATATATGACATGACCATGCTCCAACTTACGTTATGTTCAGCTGCCCAGCAAAGCCAGTGTCGCCATACTTTTTTGCAACCACCCCTGCTATACGCCCACAAACTGCACGGTCAATATTGTATATCTTTATGGTCTTATGGACCACCTTTTCATTCTCAATTGCATCTGATATCTGTACAAATACAAATAATATTTCCTCAAGTTTTCGCAACAGCAGGAAAATGCATGACATAAGTCTCTGAGCTCTTTTTATATTCATATTCTTGATCATCAAGATAGTTTTTCTTTTAGAAGTCAGTATCTATTTTCTTTCTTTTCTTTCCATACATACATGTTTGAACAATTTCAAAGAAAGGAATTGGTTGCTAACTGTTAACAATCACTAACACAAAATACCTACTCTTGTTCCCTCATTGTAATATACTAATACTTTTTTTTGAAAAAGAATAATATACTAATACTTAATGTTTACCAACAAGACATCTTCTAGTATCAAATTAAAACCAAATTTCATAAAATCACTAAATTCAGAAAATTTTGGAGTCAACAGCCAAAGATATAATAGCAACAGCATTTCCCATTTTAAAATCACAAACTAAAGGAAAAAGCAGTTCTCCGCATTATCCATCCTCCCAAAACTGTAGGATTCTAACTTCTAAAGTCTTTTTGTCTGTAACCTATCGTGAATATGTACATGTCCTACTAACATATCTTCAAGACTGTCATCCACAACCAACATACATCAAACACACAAATTCGAAAATGTCTGATAAGTTCATAGAAAATCAACAAAACAAAAATACGCAGCCAGCACCAACAAATGTCATCAGATAAATCTGGTGATGAAAATATTGGCTGAATACCAAAATATCTGCCAATATTTTGGATTATATTTCAACCCTGCCACTGAAATTTCAGCAAGGAAAACTTTTATGGTAACTGAAGGTTTTGAGGTTTTTGTCTCAGTTTCCCTGAAATGTCTGATACCAAATATTTCAGTAGAATATCAGTATTGCAGCTGCTGAAAAACGTATATGCTGGTGCAGTATCCAAATGATGTCATGGTGTATCATTTTCCACACAAAAACTTGCAATCTATAAAAAGCAGCTTCGGGTGCAGCTATTTTAAAGAACACATGTGAAGCAGCAACTTTTTACAGCTACAAAAGCTTTGAACATTTACAAAATATATTAAGTTTTAAATATTTGATGTATCATTTAGGTTATTTACGTGAATTGAGGGTTTTTCAATTTCTGAAAATTGGCTTTTCAAATATATGGATTATGCAAGTAAAATGTAAACCAACAAACAGGAAATAATTACCCCAGTGTCGACATTTTCAAGCTTATATATATAACTGTAACGGAAAAAAAAAAATAGACATACATGCAACACAATTAGATTCCCTGTGATCATTAGCTATGTCACAATAGACCTAATAAATCTATTTTTCTTCACTTACTAGTACAATGGAACATTAAGTACTTCAAACATGCAGATCAAACCTATAGTAAAATCCCATCTTCCTATCGGGATGCGCATAAAGCTGTTGGTTTAGAGAATTTGAAGCTAGAGAGTTATCAGAAAGTACAAACCACGTTTATTTAGCTAAACAAACAAGCATCAGTCCAAGTGTTACCTCTGGATCTGCTAGTAAAATATCATCTAGAACAGGTCCATTAGTGTGAACATCTTGATTCCTGATCATGGTACTGGTCCATTTTGGTAATCCAACGTTCTGGAATCAAAAGAAGTTATAAGAAAAAATCATGTCAAGAATATTAAATACAGGAGCAAGAAACAAAATGTATTATTCAACTACGTACTGAGAGAAGATAACTGAGATCAAGATGTTGTGTTTTCACTAGAGATATATCTCGCGGCCTTAGTAAATCTGTCCTCCCAATTATGTCGTCTAACTTCTCATATCCCAACTGTGCCAACATACCTCTTACCTGGGGAAAACAATAATCAAGAAAGAAACAATATCATATAGGAAGATCAACCTTGACAGCATGAACCGTATGGATTTGCCAAAAGTACAATTGTACACAAATAAAGAAAAAATAAAACTGCAGTGAGAAATTTAAGCACGAATCCTGTTCATACATGAAAATTTAAGAAAAAAACAAAAACAAAAACAGACGGAAGGTTACCTCCTCAGCAACATATAAGAAAAAGTTGACAAGATCACCAGGAATTCCAGGAAATCGAGCACGCAGTTCTTCTCTCTGAAGATAAATTGAAAAAAGGGAACGAAATAATGCAACCCCAGTTTCCATTTGAAAGAAAAAAGATGAAACAATAAAAAAAAATGGAAAATGCTAAACATACTCCCCAGACAGTTCTTTAAATTAATTTTTCAGAACGTAGCTATTGATGCTGTGTTTGCCATGTTTATTGCCGATACCCACCCCATGCTTATATCATGTCTAGCGGGAAACCAAATGGCAAGCCACATGTCGTTCCATGTCATGGAGTAGCCCAAATCTATAAGATTCTTTAAGTGTATCATTACTCGTAATAAAATATAAGAAAATTGGTCTCTGTGATACCTGACTGGCTACGCCAACTGGACAATTATTTGTATGGCAAATGCGGGCCATAACACATCCCGTAGCAATCATTGCCACGGAACCAAATCCATATTCATCGGCGCCCATTGCTGCAGCCATTAGTACATCAACTCCACTTTTAAAGCCACCATCAACTCTTAAAATGACTCGTTCTCTAAGTCCATTTGAAAGGAGTGTCTGTCAAAATTTTCCAAAGACCAAATAACACTTCAAGCATATTCAAAGACATCAAATCACAAGAAGAAGTCACCCTATCTAGCTGTTAAGTTTCATTACCTGGTGTGTTTCTGTGAGTCCTAGTTCCCATGGACCACCAGCATGCTTGATGGAACTTATAGGACTGGCTCCAGTTCCACCATCATGGCCTGATATCTGCATATTACAAAATAATAGAGATATTAGTCACAACTTCTGACAGTTGCTTTCCTATCACACTGATAATGCAACTATGCAAGCACTTTGAAAATAAGTAAACTAGTATGAAAGATATGTTATAATAAAATAATATTAATCAATGACTATCATTATTCTATTATCATGAGAGATATGAAAGCAGTCTTAAGATAAGCTTACTTAAGTGTCTTATGTGCTTGTCTTAGTAATTCATCTTTTTTGTTTGTAGTAGATTAGCAGTCTTTGGTCTTATGTTCTCTGCCTCTCCGAGAGCAGGTTTTTTCCTTTGTTGTTGATCGAGGATAACTTATCCTCTTGATTATCAATACAACAGTTTCTATTAAAATAATAATAATAATAATAATAATATTAATATTAATATTAATAAAGTTTTAAATGTGAACCTGGATGCATTTGGTGATAAAAACCATAAATTTAAAATACAACTTGCAGGCAGAACAGAAAAAGAAAGTACTTATTAATGCCTTAAAGCAATATTTGTTAATAACTTAGCCAATAAAAATAAAGAAAAGACATCTCATGAGAGGTATGTTTTTTTTATAATTTGTTATAAATACAGGGAGCAATTCGTTTTTTGGGATATCCGTGTAGCAGAGGACTCAATGTTTCTTTTTATAACATATACTATAGGTATTACATTACAACTTAATAAACTGCTTTCAACTTACTTGACAGCAGAAAATACAGATGTAGGATTTTTCTTTTTCCCTTTCATTCCAAGAAGCAAAGTGGATAATATTTAGGAACGAAAATGATAAATCATGGCTAAAAGTATTCTCTTCACTGTTACCCAAAGAAACTTAAATTCATGATGTTGACAGCTACATAAAGAGCACGCAGAAGCTAGACCATCAAAATGAGCATCTTACCCAGTACATAAGAGATGCACATGTTAAATATAAGATAAAAATGAGTAACATAATCATTTAGTGCCCATTCAAGGTTTAGGATGAGTACCTGTATGACATCAGCATTACCCTTTGCAACACCAGAAGCAACAGTGCCAATTCCAGCTTCTGCTACAAGCTTTACTGACACCTTAGCCTTAGGGTTCACCTATTCATCACGTGGACATTGATATTTTTTATTAGCAATCTTGTGATATTTCAGTAAGAAATTAAGCCTACCAAATTTGCATCAAATAATCACCTGGTGAAGATCATAGATCAATTGTGCAAGATCCTCTATGGAATAAATGTCATGGTGTGGAGGTGGAGATATGAGTGGAACCCCAGGTTTAGAATTTCTCAACCTTGCAATATATGCACTAACTTTTTTACCAGGCAATTGGCCACCTTCCCCAGGCTTCGCACCTTGTGCAATTTTTATTTCCAGCTGGTCGGCATTGACCAAGAAGGTTGGAGTGACACCAAAACGTCCTGAAGCTACCTGAAGATATATAAAAGATTTTTGTGATATATTGGTTATAGGAAATGCACAATCAAATCCATTTCAATTATCATTACATAGACAAAGGACACCCTACTACTTAAAGATTGAAAGATGGCTACTTTCAACTTCACTACTCAAATATTTTCGTATATACTACTGAAACAAGGTAGTAAAAGCTGTTTGCAGCTAGTGCCACAACGGGTTCCTTATAAATATGCATTGGGAGTCCATATTAAGTTAAAGAAAATGTTCAATGTGGTGACCTGCTTGATGGCACTTGTAGCAGTATCTCCATTTTGAAGACCTTTGAGATGTGGAAGGGTCGGAGAGTACCCATCAACGACATCTGTAAGTGGTTTCCAACGAATAGGATCCTGACGAATGGTTACACAATCTAAATTTTATAAATATAATCATCATTGAAACACTGAACTGATGAAATAATACATTACAAGAAAACTGTATATGCACATAAAAAAGTTGGAGGTGAAAGCTTTACCTCGCCACCTTCTCCAGAATTTGACTTTCCGCCTATTCTATTCATTGCAATGGCTATAGCCTCATGAGTTTCTCTTGAAATAGCTCCAAGTGACATCCCACCAGTGCAGAACCGTTGAACAATGGATACAGCAGGTTCAACCTTTCCCACAGGAATTGGAGCACGATCACTTTTGAACTCAACAAGATCGCGAAGCACCTAAGGTTGAATTAACAAGGTAAAGGTCAAAATCAAAGATAATCCAATTCTGGAATTTTCTTATAAAATCTATCATGAATTATTGGAAAATAAAAAGGGAAAAGAAATAAATGACTTGAGCACTCACATTCACTGGTCGGTTAGCTAAATGCTGCTGGTAAACTGAAAAAGCATTTTCATTTTTTTGGCGAATAGCTTTGTGGAGCAATTTTGACATCTCTGGGTTGTTTCCATGATACTCACCTTATATAATAAAGAAATAAACAAGGGTATCTTAAGAATTTTTGAGGAAGAAAATAATTTGACCAAGCAATGACATCAAGTATGAAATAATTTGATCAAACATATACTTTGTCTGAGTTAAAAATAATTTTCATTTTACACAACTAAAGCCAGCATATAGATTTGCGTCCAGCTGGTATTCTTGTACCCAAATTTTACAGTTGATTTATTCATAGAAGTCTGGACACTGCGGTGAGGTAAGGTCACTAGTCCCTTGAAGATAAATGTTTGATAATAACAGTTACCTCCTGGTCTGAATTGTATAAATCCAAAATTTTCAAGTCTTTTAGCTGTATCCTCAGAGAAAGCCTTCACCCAGAAGGACAAAGTCTCCCTTGCAAGCTGTGAAAGAAAAAACATAAAAGAACCAAAAAATAAATTCACTGGATATGTGAGCCAGGAGAGCGTGATATTTTAAACACAATATTGTTATGACAGTCTCCTAACAACCTAAGATTGGCTGTACAATATTATTATTAAATGCAACCTGTGTGCATACCGACAGTAGCAGTGGTTTAAAATTATATATTTTCACAACACTGTTGCTCTTTCTGTTTTTCTTGCATTATATATATATATATATATTGAATAGAAACAGTTGTATTAATAATCAAGAGGAAGAGATAACCTCGATTAACAACAAGGGGAACAATTCAAGACAAACCAAGACCAAACAGAAAAAACATGTAAGCTACTGAAACTGAAAAAGAAGCTGGACTAGAAAACAACTTAAAAGAATCAACTTAAAACTGCCACCATATCTCCCAAATTTGTAGAGTAGTGATAATATTTGAACTGCCCAGAAACTTATGCCCAAAGAGAAGCCCAAAACTTAACTCTTTCCCATAATTCCTCAGCCCTAACCCCAATGTGACCCTGAAAAATTCTACGGTTGCGCTCCATCCAAATATTCCATAAAATGGCTTGAACAAGACAACCTTTTAAAACTTGAGCTTTTTTCCTCCTCCCCAAATTCTCCTACGCAAATGTCCGAACATTATTATCCTGCGGACGCTATGTATTTTTATTACCCCTCCCTACTCTCCTCCCTATTTACAATGACATCCACATGATAATAACGTGCAGACATCCGGATGAGGGAATAACCGTATATATATAAATATATATATATATATATATACAGCTTCTATTGAGGGACACCATTGTAGGGCCCACTCAGCATTGTATTTCAGTAATCCAAATCGTCTATTTTGTAGATATACATTCAAAGATCATCTCTACAAAAAATCACTTGAATCATATATCATTTGACCACTCAATTAAATTATTGAAATTCAAGTACTTTCTTGAAGCACCGTGTTCATTGACTTTGTTGATCTCAATTAGATGCGTTAATGATTTTCAACTTGCATGATTTTTTGCAAGGATTGAAGATGTGAAAAATAGATTGTTTGGATCGTTGCAAAAATTTCGTAGGGGACCCTGAATGGTGTCCCTCAAATAAAATTATTTGAGGGATCCCTGAATAGAGGGGGCTATATATATACTACATATACATGTTCAGATATACATAATATTTATATGCATGATGATGGTACCGTTGTTCAATCTGCAGCCATACTTTTCAAGTTTTCCATGATTCTTACCTCATCAAAAGTTAATCCACCAACACTTGATATACTCCCAGAAAATGCGAGATCAACAACCTCCTTTCCCAATCCATAAATCTCAAATATCTGTGCACCGCAATAACTATGTCCGGGGAAAGAGGTAAAAAGGATTTGTCAATTAACAGGATAAAGTGAGGGACAAAAAAATTTACTAAAGATAAAAATGAAAAAAATGAGTTAAGAGAGCATGAATATTAAATCAGAATTCATACCTTAGAAAGAAAGATACAAAGAAAGATAAATTTAAAATTTAAAAGATAATGAATCAGCATTTGTACCTTGAAAGCAACGAGATGCCCATTTTGGAAAGAATTTTAAGAAGACCAGCCTTAACAGCCTGAAATAGTTAGAAACAATCAGTTTCCCAGTATAATGTATTCAACGTGTGCAGTGGACGAGCAGTAAACCTTGTCCACCATTATTAAATAGTATTGATAAATGCAAGTTCCAAGAACAAAAAAATCATGGCTCATTTTATTAATTACATTTTCAACCAGTAGCTCCATAAATACAAAACTGCTTATTTGCTCTGGCTCGGTTGTTGGATAATGCTTAGCATGTATTACACCACTACTCCAAGGAAAAACATATAAGAGAAAAGAAGCTACTTTCAAGATTTAAACAATTTGCCCAACATATGGGTTGCAAAAGTTATTTCATACATAATAATCCGTTAAAAACAGGAATCAAATTACCAAAAGTAAATAAATCAAACTATACAAAGAATGCCTTCACTTGAATTAAAAATGTACCAAGAAATTTTACTTCTGATACAGTTGTACTATTGTACTGACCTTGCAGAAATTCTTTTGAGCTTGTTCAATCGTTACAGTCGGCATCTTCCCGTTCCGCATTAAATTTACTGTTTTAGTACTCAGACGCCATTGCCGACACGTCTCCAATGCCAAGTATGGGCACACAGCACTGCAAAGACCAATTAAAAATATAATGTTATGCATTTTGAAACAGATAAAATGTTAGGAAGTAGGTCTATACATTTTGTGAAATTCATGCAATGAACATAACAAATGAATATGGGGACCCTTAAAATGCATAGTATAACATTTTTATACGTTGTTTCAAATATGGAAGAGTCACTCATACAGTTAATCGGAAAACTCATTAAATCTGTTTTGGTTTTATAAATTGAATAATATGGTAAAGTACCAGGGTGGTGAACCTAAGATGAAGAAAATGTTTCTACACTACACATATAATAAAAGTACACAGCTTTAATGGCAATTACTATTATATGTCTATTTACACAAAGCAGCAACAAAGAAAGGTAGAAAAACACCCAAGGATTCTTTTAAAAAGAACTTGTGTGATGGACAATTGACCTTGCACCATATCCAATCAAGCAGGCAAACTGATGGGTGCTAAAGCACTGAGCGGTATCCACTATGATAGAAGCTGACATTCGCAAGCCATTTTGAATAAGATGCTGATGAACAGCACCAACAGCGAGAAGGATTGGAATTGCTGGGCGAGTTGCTTCCTGAAGTACAGAGGAGAAAAGTAGAAAATGCATCACAGACTTGTTAAGAATTCTATCATCTACAGAGAACAAGGCTAATCTGATAAAACCAATGGAAATAAACTGGCAAAGAATGAGTCGTAAAATCTTTAGCATTGATTACCATGTTTTAGACAATAAAGCAATTCACACCATTGGTTTTGACATTCAAAGCAACACTTCAAATTATATAAAGGTGTTAACCCCTACAAGCTAAAAAGAACAGAGCAAAGTGCTACGTAGAAAATAAAAGATTAACTGTAAGAGAAAACGGGTTTTTAGTGCAATCATCATCCAGGAGGAGGATACTCAAATATTTTCTCTTTAATGAACATATAAGTGCTCACAACTCAACCTATTCTCATTGTACAGGACAATCTTACATCAACTTCAAAAATGGTTGAACAAAGAAAAACAAGTTTTGCATGAATAGAGAGAAGCTAAATTGAATCCTTACGAGCTCATCAGACCGATCAGAGAGCACAAGCAATTGGCATCCATTTTGAACAGCTTCATCAGCAGCTTCACAAAGCCTATATAGTGTCTTTTCCAAGGAACCATCAACCCCTTTATGGATATCAAAAAATGTAGGTAAAACTTGGGGTTTCAACTGAGCATCCTTTAGCAGCAAGTTAAGTTCCCCTTCATTCAGCACAGGACTAGACAAGATAACCTGCTCCAGAACATTATACAAATTTTAATTCATAAGATCTATATTAAAAGAGAAAAAACTAATACTTAATCTTCATTTCAACAACATTATAGTTGCCATCACATATATCCGAGGCAGAGTGGTACATGCTAACAAACCTGCAATGCATTTTCAGGTCCAACCTCCAAAATATTTCGTCGTTTTCCAATGTTGACTTCAAGAGACATAACCAAACCTTCTCTAAGAGGATCAATGGCGGGATTTGTAACCTGCAAAGAAGAAAATGAATAACCAATGGGCAAAACAAAGAAATAAGATATTAACATAATAAAACTCATACTTACAAAAATACATAAACAACTATAAAATCAAAAGCCAAATTTTACATTCACATCAATAGATTTACAGAAAGAACATACAGACCATAACATTAAGAATAATTGTAAGATGTGGTTGAGGCATGATCCCTTAACATCTTTTAGGACATTTCCAGTGTGAACTAATGAAGTTCCTTACGCAGATATATGACATGACAAAAGGCTCAGTTTCAGTTCCACTAGGGTAGAAGCTTATTTTTAAGAGACATTCCAAAAATACAAATAAAAACATAAGAACTTCTACCCTTATGGAAATACGACTAAAAATAAGAGCTTCACCCTAGATGAAATGAGACTAGGCCCTGTGTCATGTTGTAATCTATCTGCATGAAGAACAAGAAGAGCAATTATGGATAAAGTGCAACAAGATTAATGATTCTGAATCTTTGTACTGTTTCATGTTGTTTCTGTCCAAATGATTTGGGACAAAATACCCTCAAGACAGCAAATTTTGTTGGTTGGCTGTTCATGCGAAAACAAATACTTCTGACATGATCCAAAAGAGAAGACCCTATACTTGTCTATCTCCACAACAGTGTGTTTTGTGCAAAGGGGTACGGGAAATTGCTAATCATATTTTCTCTTGCATTGACAAAAAGAATATTTATTATCTTTTGCATTGGACCTTCACAACGCAATCTGGGTTATGTTGCATTTGTTTGAACTGGTGGGGATTTGGCCGTGGAATTGCTATTGCTTGCTGGCGAAACTTTTTTGGGTATTGGAGCCGACAAAACGGCAATTATTCTTTGGTAAGTGCCTCCATATTCATGTAAAGAGACCAAGAGTCATTTTAACAACTATGCATATACAACCCATACAGCAGTGGATAAATGATTCTGTTCTACTCTCTTAATACTCTATTTAAAAGAATATAATCAAAGGGAAACTCAAATGTTTAGTAGATCAATCATCTAATTTTGGCATATAAAATAATAAGGGCTCCTCATATTTCAATGGAAATTGTTACAGTATAGGTAATCTAGGCAACCACTCACAAGTTCAATTAAAACTGTAAGTAACGGACCTGTGCAAACCGTTGCTTGAAATAGTCATAAAGCATATGCGGCCTCTGAGATAATATTGCCAATGGGATATCATCTCCCATGCAAAATGTTGGCTCCTTCCCTTGTGAAGCCATAGTCTCAATAACCATTTGCACGTCCTCACTGGAGTAGCCAAATGCCCTGCTCCGATAGAAGTTTACAATAAATAAGCTCCATTCAAGAAAGTAATTATGTAATAACCATACTCAAAGTAAAACCTTGGCCATCACAAAAAGACTGGAAACGTCAATAAAATAGACCCACTAAATCAAGTAAAGCAGTCAGTCTGAGACACCAATAAGATACTTTAGATAGAAATCAACTTATACATTCCATTGTCATTAATTTAGTATTATCCACTTAGTTTTTATTCTCTACAGTTCATAGAAATCAAAGCTAAACATTTGCTTTGGGGTTTTTGCTCAAATATTCAATTCGACAGATTTATCAGACTTTAATTATTACATTTTATATACTCTTTGGTATTACTTTTTAAATGGAAATACATCTGGCTAAATACTTGCTCTGCAGCTTACAATGCAATAAGATGCCAAAGAGAAGACAAACAGTTCCAAACTCAACAAAAGGTGTGATCAGAAAAGCAACTTTTCCTTGGGAAGAAGAAAGAAACCAAAAGAGTAAATATGTTTACTGCTACATTTATGTGGCTTTGACCATTTCAAGAAGAGAAACCCCACACCCAGGGAGATTGTTTTCTTGGGGAAAAATAAAAAATGTACACAGTGGAAGAGATAATATCTAACAGTATTTCTGATGAGAGCACATTGGCATGCTAAAACCACAGTACATGATATCTTATACCACAACAATCAAAACCTGTATATTATTTTTGCTATGTATCAGCAAAATAGCATGCATATCACAGAAAACCATGTGGGTGCAGCAGAAAATCATGACTATAATACCAATAAGAACTTATACGCGATTGCTACCGTATCTTTGCATTTACGAATAGCTAATGAAATAGATAACTCACTGTTGCCGCCTCAGGATTGCATCATTTTCTGCAACAGTGGCTGAAAGGAAGTTCACAGCTTTCAAGGATCGCATGTTTTCCTGGACCCACTTTCCATACGGATGTGACAAGGCTACTCGCTTTTTAACTTCTGTGTTCTCATACACCTGCAATTTGAAATGCTTAAGATTTAAAATAAGCTCTAAAGCAGGGAAGCCTAGATAATGGGTACCAGAGCTGAAAAATAAAAGAAAGGTTAAATTTTGATGAGAATATGCCTGATTTGAAAGGAAAAAAAAAAAACAAGAAACGCATGCATCATCAACCTATGTACTCTCATGACCAAAAATATGAAATGCTCAGGTTAAACCATGAGCATAAGGAAACATCGAGACGCAAGCCAGTTCTAATTTCATTTTTCTTACTGCACCATCATCAGTTAACAAACCTCCTGACACAAAAACTGATGTGAAACATAAGTTTGGGTACGAGAGTGCAAAGGAAAAAACTTTAGGTACTAAGTACTGAAACTCGGTAAACTTCTAGGTAATAAAGGGAAAACTACTCAGACAAAAAAACAATAATCATCATAGTTACTTCAAAACCATCCATCTATATATAGCACCAAGGAAAACCAAAACAATGTTGTACAAACTTGGCCTGTCAATAAATCCACAGTTTCTACCATTGTTGGGACTAAATGTTCATCACAAACAAATCCAAAGCAGCAATCTTATACAGAGACAAAGCAACAGAAAAGAAAAAGAAAAAAACTAAGTGCTCTACAAACCTGACCACTTATTAAATCAGCAGCTATCATCATTCCAGGACCTAGACGGCCTTTCATTGTAATTTTTGACTCATCCACAGGTAGAACACCAACCTGAACAAGATAAGCACATCGAATATCTTTTAGTACATTGATCGTAAACCAAAGTCAACAGCTTCAAACGTTTAATCGCATCAAACGCATTGTTCATGCAGCAGTGGAACAGAAAATATCTATCCTTATGTGCAGTAATGGAAAAAACCAGGACACCAACTTCTAGTCAAATGCTTTCAATGAAGATAATACGTTATTAACTCATCACTGTATAATTTTCATGGAAAAATAGTGATTACATTGATTGAAGAAAGGACGGTTTGGCCAAGCAAACAAGCAAATTATAAAAATAAAAATAAAACACACACACACACACACACACACAACATCCTAAGAGGGTGGCATCCCAATCCATGCTTACACTGAAGAAAGGACAGTTTTTGAATTAGGAAGTGACTCACACCCAAAGCAAGACCCAGAATCTATCTTGTCACAAAAGAAATCCACTGCCTCTCTATCTTTACTCTAAAAGATGAAACTGTTTCTTTCAGACCAAACCACCAAAAGAATTGCCAGCACTCACAAAGACACTGAAGCACATAGGACACCGATTGAGGGTAAGCACACTGAAAAGTACTGCAAAATTACTACAGAACTAAATACAATAGGCCAGGTGCTGGACTCTCATATTTCATACATTATAAGGTCCATCTACTCCCTAAGAGTATTCCAAACAGAATTAATAACGTTTTCTCTTTCTCAGTTAACCATTTAGTATTTCTAGACATCACTAATACTTCTTGCAGATTCTGAACTCTCACTGATTGACTACTATTAATGATCCAAGCACCCAAGCTTTCCCGAACATTAAGAATTTTCAAGCAATAAAGGAAACAGAGCGCACCTCAGATGCAACATATACAACATTATCAGATGTCCGCCAATACCTAGCCGGGCGAAGTCCATTGCGATCAAGACAGGCCCCAACTGTTTTTCCATCACTGTACCATATAAGTTAGAAAGCAACAATCAGAAAGAATAATTGTACATTAAAAAAGGATGCTATTGGAAATGCAAACGTGACTCAGCAAAGAACAATTTTCAGTCACAAAACTATACTGTACAAATATCAGAAAGCAATATGGTGTGTAAACATCATTGATCCAGAGCCATGTATTTGTCACACAAGTATACTACTTTACAAAGAGAAAATTTCATCACAGACTAGTTTTTCAAACCTTTTAGGGAAACAAAGAAAAGACCTACTTTCACACCTCATTTTTGGTAGTCTACTACCCAAGGATGAAAGTATAGGTGTCCAAACAAAATTGATCCAGTATCCAGATTCACATAAACATCAATAGTCTTCTCGATTTTACGAAATTTTCAATGAAAATATCAGTAAAAATTATGAAAACGGCGGAAGTTTTCTCATAAGCATGAAAATATTGAACAAAAGTTTGAGCTACAGCAGACTAATGAACGAGTTAAACATGTGAAAGTCATAAAATAGCATAATCAATAAATCTTTATAAATATATGCTGCTGCCCACGTCATAACTCAGGACAAACAAGAAGTAACAAATCTTTATAAATATATGAGATAGCTGCTGCCCATGTCATAACTAAGGACAAACAAGAAATAGCTCATGCGGCTTTAGCAGCAGAGTTAGCTGCTTTTTGCAGCTGCTTCCTTCAAATCAAGCTGTTGATGGAATCTGAACATCTAAAAAAATGTTCTGCTGGAATTCTGGTGTCAGTGGAAACTCAAGTATTTCTAGGGAAAATGAGGTAGAAATCCTCAATTTCCACCAACACAGAAATTTAGACACAATGGTTGAAGGATACACTTTCAACGCTCTTTTCAGTGTTCCTGCTCTCAAAAGAAAAAAAAAACCCGAAATATTGGCCCATATTTTCATTCTTGTCAGGATAGAATATAATTCTCAAACCAACACTAAAACTAAAAGACCATGTGTCTCCTAGCCAATCTCTGATACCCTAAAGCTCTCATCATTCACATCAAAGACATCAAAATCAAATTGGATCATTTGGCACTAGCTGCAAATCTAGAGGTATTTAATAAGAAATCTCGTACAATTAAAAAAAGAAACACTCTTTGAAGCAGTAGCTAACTGTATGGAAAACTAAAAACATGGATACTGTTATATTGTTCTTAGGCCGCACAATGAAATAGCTTTTCACTAAACAAAACAAATGAGAGTATGCCTCATTTTAATCAATGCACTCTTTACCTTCACGTTTTCATATGCTTTTAGTTATGCAGACCCTAACAAGGCATCTAATTGTTCTTTAATATCGTATGCATTGACTTCGGAAGCTTTACCTGAATAACAGTAAAGCAGGTCCATCCCAAGGCTCCATCTGACCCTTGTAATAGTCATAAAAATCAACCACCTAAACACAGAAACAAATTAAGTATAAATATAGCATAACCAAAATGTGGGATAACTTAAGGATTTACCAATTTGGTTCAGGATGCAATCTGTTTAGCTCAGACTACAAGAGTTGTCGAAAATGACAGATTAAGAAAATCCAGACGTTAGAGAGAAAGAGAGTTTTTTCCTGTTTCTGTGTTCTCAAATTCTTTGGTATGCCATATCTACAGGCTAAACAAATAAAACAGAGAAGCCTAAAATACCCTTGCACAATAACTAAAGGCACTAGGAGCCAAACAACAAACAACAACAACCTGCCAAGGGAACAAGTAGACAAATGGCAAACTTGTAATATGACTATATCACTTAGCAGAATTTGAAGGGTAGAAAGTGCCAAGACTACGGACAACGATTCAACTAGTGATTTAAATCAAAATGAAGGCTTTCTAAAGTAAAGACAGGTGAGAGTGGATTGAGGCATTGAGAAAGGAAATTTTTTAAAATTAAACACAAAGGATAGTTAAAAAGGATTAAAGAATCTAAGCCCCTTCGTTTAATTATGGATTCACCGTAAAGGTTAAACAAATGGACACAAACCAGATTAAAGCTAACAAAAAAAATGAGACACAAAAGATATGTAAGAAAAGAAAGGCAAACTATAATGCAACCACATGCATATTCATGCTTTAAACCAAATGTTGAGATATCAACTAAGATTACCTCAGGATATTTTATCGACAAAGTTGGGTGATTTTTGTATCCCTCTGGGACAAGAATCATTAGAGCCTCCTCAGCACTGCGGCCACTTCTTAGTAAGAACTAAGCACACATAGAGAAGGATGAAAGGCAATAAGTCAACTCGAGAGGAAAATAAATTTTCCAAATAAAATAGAAGCATAAAAGTTCTAATCAACCATGAAAGAATGTGTGTTCCAAAAATCAAAAACTCGAAAGTTTGGAAGAAGTTGGGCAGCATATAAATGTAGACCAACTATCATGAAAACAGGCACATAACTCAACACACAGAAAAGAAGATGAACAACTCATCATGAATCAGCTTCAAACCAAGCTCGAGCAGATACTAATCAGGAACAGACAGATTGGCATAATGTTACATGGATAGTTCGGATGTGAAATCAGCTTTTTATTTCACAAAAATTTACAGAAAAAAAAAAAAACAACACATGTCCACAAACTGTTTAACTTGCTATTAAATTTCAGAAGATATTTTTGTACTATATAAACTTCCTTGGCAACATGGCAGCATGTATTATAGGTCAAGTTTTTGAATTACCTACATACATTTTGGACTGCCATTGCAACAGTAAAGGAGAGGAACAAAGAAATATCAATTTGCAGAATAAATCAAAGAGTTTCCCAATAAATTTATATTTCGTTACTTTTGCTACAATAGACCATTTATTAAGAACCAAAAATGTGGAGGGTCTGTAGGAATTGACAGATTGTCAGTGTGGCAACCCTTTCCATATCTATAATGATGTTGAAACAACTAGCACCTAATTATAAGTTTCGGAATAAACAAAACATGATGAAGATACAATTGGGCTAAAAGATATTGCACCTAAACATCGTACTCATAATGCAAAAATTTCTCTGAACTGAACACATTAACTTGGTTTTATCCTTAAAGCAAGTGATGCCCAGAAATAAGCATCCAGAAAGCTATAAGTAAAGCGTGATTGGCTCTACTTCAGTTTTGTAAAGACATGCTGCAATATCATCGAAATATTGGACCCGCTTGAAGAGAGAGAGAGAGAGAGAGAGAGAGAGAGAGAGAGAGAAAGCCGATTTTACAAAACCCACTTGGAGATAGGTTAGTTTTACGTTTTATTTATTTAATTCCTGTGACTCTCTATAAAATTATAAATAAGAGCTACATATGTTAATTCCATACTTCAGCTGCACTATCAAGATTTGCAGAGTCAGATGCCTTTGGATTGCCGTATGGCCGAATTTCATTTTCACGACCATTCCATACAGGTGATTTCAATGAGGCTTCACGAGATTGCATCCAGTTCAAGTTTCCCTGAACATAAATGTGGTGTCAATTTAAAATGAAACTGTAACTCATACAACCAATTTAGAAATTATCTAGAAAACTTTTCAATTTAAAGAAATGAAAACCTGTATGGTGTTAATCTCTCCGTTGTGACCAAGTAACCTCATTGGTTGTGCAAGGGGCCATCTGGGAGTGGTATTTGTGCTATACCTTCGATGATAGATGGCAAAAGGGGACTTATACAGGTCACTTTGGAGGTCAGAATAAAATAAACCAAGAATTTCTGAGCGGAGCATTCCCTTGTAAACTATTGTTTGATTGGACAAAGAACAGAAATAAAGCTCATTTCCCCAACTTTCTGAGCTTGCTGCTCTTTCAATTAACTTCCGGCATATGTACAGTTCTCGTTCAATGTCCCCAACATTTTCCTCTTTAACAACTTTGACAAATACCTGTTGTATGCTGGGCATTGTTTCTTTTGCATAGTAACCAACTACAGAAGCATTCACAGGAACGGGTCTCCATCCGAGCACTTCAAGACCCTCTTGTCTAAAAATATTCACAATAACTACAAAGAAAACAGAATTTTCGGTCAAACAACAGATTATATGAACGAACTGAACTTAACTCAGAAATTATGGCAAACAGAACTGACAGAAACTGATAGATAAATAGACAGATGGCTGGGAGATGCATGTAGAAAAGCTGGACAGAGATAGAGATAAATTTATATTTCTTCTAGTAATCGACAAAGATTATTCATTGCCACGAATACATTATAAGAAAGAATGAGGACACGTTTCTTATCTCCCCATCTACAGTTTTGCTGCTATTTATTTTTTTGAAAAGAGATGATATTTTATTGCCACAGAACAAAAAGGAAACAAAACAAAAGAGTGGCTAAGGGAGCCACAAGGCCAAAAAACGCAAACAACAAAGAACCAAGAGAAAAAACAAAAGACAAAGCTAAAGGAGTCTGTAGTGATCACAATAACATAAAACTAAGCTAGACAGTAGCTACATAATTGCAGCATTCCAGTTTAATAATATGAAACTTAAGCTCGTGTTCTTGAACTCAGAGGAGGTACATGCCCATAGCGATGTCCAAAACCTGATTTGATCCCATAGCAGATCAAAACCATCCCCCTCAGCATTCTCGAATATTCTTCTATTCCTCTCTCCCCACACCACCCAGAAATCAATATTGGTCAGTTCATCAAGAAACTTACATTGAGAAACAACAAAGCTTTAAATCTAATCAAATCAACTTTTTTTAATTGAGGTATGTGAAAATAAAAACCTCAAAGGGGCTGTGGAAATCATGAGGTGTGACCTAACCATTACATCTTACACGACCTAGAGAAGACATCTGCACTCTCTATTAGTCTCAAAAGGTTCTGAAAAGATTTCATCGACCCGCAAGGAAACCTTGATAGCCAAACTATTCGTGGTTTTAGAGTGGACTCTTTTCAGGTTGGCACAGTGCCTTCTTTTCTTACTCCATTTCTTGAAGATCAGCACAATAGTTTGTTTCAGTCTCTTCTGCAGCATCTAAGGAATCTGGAAAGATCCCTGATCACAAGTCATGCTTATTCAATGTGAGGGCATAAACTAGACACAAAATACTGACCAAATGACTGGATTAGCTAGCTTCGAAGCTAATAGACTGTCCAAACTCGCTAACTAGTATAGAAAAATAGGCAAAAGACTAACAATTATAATATGGAGGACAAGTTATTGAATTTATAAGGTTGGTGTAGTACCCACTAAAATACAAGTCCTTACCTGGGTGGTGGTTCATGCAAAGCTAAATACTTGTGATATGATTCAAACAACCCTTATGTATGTTAATCTCAACACTGGTCCTCTTTGTGTAGAAGAGAGGGAGAGGGTGATGTTAATGTTTTCTCACATTGCAATTTCACACAGCAAATTTAGGCCAAGTTGCTAGATATGTCTGGAGTGGTATGGGCTTGTCCTTGTCGGTAGAAAGGCTATTGCATTTAGAGGTCAACAAAAAGGCAACCACTCATTGCGGTGCTTGATTTTGGTCCTTTTGTGGATTGTTTGGTTGAAGAAAAAAACACAGATTTTTTACAATAAGAGATATGATCTTCTTTTGGATAGGAATAAATTTTTAGCTTCACTCTGGATACCTTTGCCAGAGAATTTAAGAGATAACACCTAAACCATCGTCAGACCGAAAATAAGATAAAAAAATCATCTTGATGGGTGCGGAGGAGGGTTGACTTGCTTTAAACATAACTCATGCAGACCTTAACCAAAATTCAAGAATGATGCACATTATTGTATCAGTGAAAACAAAAATAAATTACTGAGACCCACTTAATTCAAGGATTATAAATGAAAATAATTCACCTTTTTTGGCTTCTTTCATAAGGTCGTCATCTTTTGGGAGGAAAACCATTCCAACACCAGTGTGCAACTTGTCAAAGGAAGAAATCCCTTGCTTGTTAGCCCAATTGTCAAATAGATCCCATGGGATTGAACTCATCAATCCCGAACCATCACCAGAGTCATTATCTGCTCCACAGCCCCCTCGATGTTCCATGCAGCCAAGAGCTGTTAGAGCATCTTCAATAATCCCATGGGATGTTTTGTTTTCCAAATTGGCAATGAATCCAACTCCACAAGCTCCCCTTTCTGCTATAATATCATGCAAGTCTGCAACCTGTTGAGCATGGAATTCGATTTTCTCGAAATAAGTGCTTGCAATAACTCATTCCAAATGCATAACAACCAACTATTGAGCCAAAAAAGAAAGAAAGTGGAAGAGAACAGAGGGTCAAAGTTTCGAACAAATTTTCATGAAAGACAATAAACTTTCATGAAATAAGTCTCTCTCTTGCTCCGTCCTCAAGACAATGGAAATGATTGACAGCTATCCTGCACAACCACTGCTGGAACATTGTTCAGGCTGAAGGGGGTCATGCCAAAAAGAAAGAAAGTGGAAGAGAACAGAGGGTTAAAGTTTCAAACAAATTTTCATGAAAGACAATAAACTTTCATTAAATAAGTCTCTCTCTTGCTCCATCCTCAAGACAATGGAAATGATTGACAGCTATCCCGCACAACCACTGCTGGAACAATGTTCAGGCTGAAGGGGGCATGACCCCCTCCCCCTCCCTCCTCCCTCCCAACCTAAGACTTCAAAATTCCCTTGACACACCAACTATGGGACAATTGTCTCTTTCACAATATATACTCATAGAAAACTCTTATACAGTAAATAAATTGAGACAAGTACAACCTTAGGGCGACTAAATTTCTGGCATATTAGTGGGTATATCCTGCAAACTTTATATATGGTTTACTTTTAGAACTAATATTTCATATTACAGCTGTAGAGTTTCAACTAACACATATTCATGCATAGAAACTAAATAACCACCCAATTATGTATGAGAAACTCTACTAGGGGTGTATCAGATATCAATCCTCATTTTTGTATATTTCACCAAAAAATTATACAGGTAACCCACACATATGTTTCATCAAAGTACTAAAAACTATTTTTAAGAATTAATCAATGGAAAACATCAAAATTTGAACTGAAGGGTATCACCGGACAGAACTCCTAAGCTCTTCTATAATACTTATCGACTATATTAGGTAAAGAGGCAACCGGTAATTTGGTAGCATATTATCTCATATGTATGTGTTACAGCAAGAATTTTCTGTAATGAAGATTGTCAAAAGTAGACTGCATCATATCTTGTATATTGAAAAGAAAAGTAGACAGAAGTTTTTACTTATTTTATGATAAGATGAGGATATTGGTTAAGAGGATAGTTTAGTGAGAAATTCTATTTTTGATCTTTCTTATTATCAGCATGTTCCTAATTAATTTCACACCTTAAATTTTACTCTAGTATAGATAAATCTAGGAAGCACAAAATCTCCTCCAGGTTTGTCATGACAATGTTTGACAAAGGGAGGGCACCTTTAAGGGTAAAACATATATACAGACATTCCATACATGTCAGAAAGGAACAATAATATATCTTTGTTATGGAACAAGATACAACACACATGGACATGCCATGCCACTGGGTGCATACCAGGACATGCCTATGCTGTTTGTCTCTTTGATTAATATGGTTGATGTAGTCAGTGGAGAAAGACTCAAATAATCACACTACTACCTTCAGTTATGAACAAGCACCATTTGACAAGCATACTAGCAGACATGAATTATAGCGTGGTACTTAAGAAACATCCCTGAGCATTTCTTTTACTACATTAGTTCACTATTTGTAACCGAAATCATTCATCTTGCGTTTAGCATAAGTCAGAAAACTTTAACGCTTCAAAGCAATGAAAAATAGATACTTCCAAAAGCCTAAACAAACAGTTCCTTAAGACCTTGAAGAACAACTGCATAATCCATATCAAATAAAAGAGGCTCGCAAACACCAAACCAGAGCTTTAAATTAACAGTTTAAGAACATTTCCAACTATAAAAATGAAAACAAACACAAGGAACACGTTTGACTCTGTTCTTAGAACCCATTTTCTATTTTCCTGGGAAAACGGTTTGTTAGGATCGGAACCAAACACCTCCTCCTCTCAAAGTCTGAAAGCATACCTGTGGCTTCAAATGAGAAGACGGAGAATCAGCTGATTGATCCAAAGCAGCACCGCTACGTCCAAGGTCAAGAACAGCTTTGACCGAGTAGCTCCTGGAAACGAATTGAGGGAAGGACCGATGCTCGGAGGCTCCGTATTTCCTGCGGGTCCGCTTCGATTTACAGTAGAGCCCGACGAAATCGAAGACGAAGAGCCCGTTCCGAAGAGGCTGGGCAGGCGAGCGGCCATTATTGGAGCAGTGAACCAGCTGAGGAATCGGAGCCACTGACTGCAAAGCCATTATTGAAAGCGAAGAAGAAGAGAGAAGGTACAGAGAGAGAGATTGGGAAGGAGGAGAGTGAAAGAGAGAGTGAGAGTGGAGTTTGTGGAGAATGAGAAATGTGGTGTGGTGTGCATGAGAGTTGAAGATAAAAGGGAGAGAGAGGCTCGGAGAACTAAAACCAACCACCCGCGTCTCACCTCTGGCGTCTACTTCGTCTTCGATTTTCCTTGTTGGTTCGTTTACTTTCTTTCATTTTGTTAACTGGGCCTCCACCACCGCAGCCTCTATCTCCTGCGCCTCGGTGCACCGTCTTACGCTGCGTCCTCGCCCTTCGTCTTTTTGTCCCTTGGGTGATCCCAAATCCCACTATGTGGGAGAGAATGAGATCAGAAAAGGGCTCGGTTTTTTTTCTTCTTTCTTTTTCTTTCTTTTAGTGGTCGGTTCGGTTTGTTAGGAAAAACAATAATAATTATTAATTAATTATCAAGTGAGAAAGAAAAAAAGACAAATGAATCTGTCAGCTGATTTGTCGTACATTATGGCCGGCCAGTGATTTGTCGTACACTCACTCGTGAACTATTCTATCATGACTGAATTGTTTCAATTCTATTCAATCACTCGTGCAATCAACATTGCACTTTACGGTTACATGATTACCATAAGAGCAGTTCCAGCCATCAGCCCAGGCGAGGGCAGTCAGGGACCCAAGCTCTGTTTGCAGCAAGGGCGGAACCACACTAAGGGCTACAGTGGGTTGTAATTTGTTTTCAATATTAGTCTAGTCAGTGGCAAACTTATTAATGGGCAAGGAGGTGCAGCTACACATTTCTTTATTGGAAAAACCATTGTATGTACTTCAAATTGCCCCTTTGCTTAGCTGGTGGTGGTGCACTTCAGGTGTACAGATTACCTTATTTCCATTTTCAACATTTAAGTAAATTTATTTGCCCTTTTACTTTCATTTATTTTTATATTACTTCATTTACTTAAGTTTACAATGTAAATAAGGAAGTACTCCCTATTTGGATTCAAATAAAAATACTAGAAAATCAAATTCCCACCAATTCAAAATATGAAAAATCGGTTTTAGTGCAAAATACGATTTAAACTAAAAATGAAAGAAAATGATTATTCCGAAAAACCATTTTTCATATTTAGTCAATATTTTTACATAAAACAATTTTTCATGTATGATATGAATGCATGAAGGGACCTAAGGTCAATCTAGATAAAAAGTCTTAGATGTTCAATCCACTATGGTGTTAAACCCCACTTGGTTTATGTTAAAATTTATTGAAAATTAATCTATGGAGCTATGAACTAACTTGGTTTATATGATTTAATGTTTACTTTTATTTTTAGAAAAACTATAGAAATTGCAAGTACGAAAGAACAATAATTATTAAATTTTAAGCTAATAATTTTAGCTAGCCCACCCGTTGAAAAATTCATGGTTCCGCCCTTGGTTTGCAGGTTTCAGTAGGCCAGTTTTGCCCGAGCAGGATGTTGGTTCCACGAAACCAGGCCAGCCCCCAGGTGATTTCAACCCGCGCAACAGCTGGAAAGCTGGTTGACGTCATCACACGCAGTTTTGAAATTTTTTTTACGCTAACAGTAACATGCCATGTGGTACGCTGAGGTTGCTCTGATTGGTTTTGTCATCCAATCCAACGGCGCTTTTTTTTTTGCTAAAAAAATTCAAAAAATTACCAAAAAAATTCTGGAATTTTTTTCAATAAATACCAACCAATATCCTTCACTTTCAACACCAAATCCTCATACATTTTCTTCTCCTTCTAATATTATTCACTTTCTACACAAAATTTTCTTCACTTTCAATTTTCATTTTTATTCACCATCTTATGGCATCTTTCATTGAAGCCGGAGGGACGTGGTCAACCATGGAATATGTTTTGTTGTGTGAGTGTTGGGTCCAAGTTGGTCATTGTCTGATCACGGGCAATGAGATGAAGTTCTCTCAAATGTGGAGAAAAATTCATGCCGAATTTTGTGAAAGATCGGGGTCGGCTCGTACGGAAATGGTCTTGGCTAGTAGGTGGAAAATTTTGAATAAAGAGTTGGGGAAATGGAGAGATGCGTTGGCAAAAGCGAGAGACAACCATCGAAGTGGCGAAAATCTTAGCGATGAGGTAAATTATTTGTAATTTCCGTTTTATTAAATTTAATGTCCTAATTTTTTTTATGTTTCTTGCATTTCCTTTCTTTTTTTTTTTGCTTAATGTTTCTTGCATTTCCAATATTTTTTTTGTTAATGTATGTTGCAACCCTAATATTTTTTTAATGTTTCTTGCATTTCCAACATATTTTTAATGTTTCGCGCATTTCCAATTTTATTTTTATGTTTCTTGCTTTGCCATTTTTTTTAATGTTTCTTGCATTTCCAATATTTTTTTTTAATAGATTATGCAAGCACAAATGTGGTTCAGTGGCATTGGGAAAGGCAAAAAATCTTTCAACCATCAACCATGGTGGGAGGTGGTGAAAAATTGTGCGAGATTCAGAATTATTCCCACGGGTCCGACCGTTGTGTTGAACGAGACGCCGCTCCATGATTCAACGGCATTGGATTTGCCTATGGAATCCCCAATGAGTAAAGAATCACCAATCCAAAAGGAGCCGAGGCCTATTGGGAGAAAGGCGGTGAAGGCCAAGAGAGGGAGTACTTCCAGCAATGATAGTGCAAAAATTTTGGAGCAAATTGCAAGGAATGGCACCATGAGAATTGACTTAGACATGAAAAAGATGCGGACAAGAAGGCAATGAATGAAGAATATGCAAGAGAAATGGAGTATATACGAAAACAAGACATTGAGAAGAAGGATCGGAAACCCTGACTATGCATAATTACATATCATTTTGTACCCTTCTAACTTATGATTTGGTTATGTTTTTGAGTTAAACTTGTGCTTTTAATCTATTTTGTGTTTGTTTCAGTGTAATAAGCTTGGGACTCACTTAATGCATTTTGGAGTGAAATAGCTAAATGGTGTCTGCAGATCAGTCAACTTCACGGATTGGACTGTACTTGCTCAAGAAGAACCAGACAATGAGCCATACATCATTGGAAAGATACAGAAGTCTATTTTCTGGAGCATTTTACGGTTCATGATTCCGAGTCCTCTAGAGGAAGTTATGCAAGTTTTGGCAGCTTAAGGTCAAAATCGGAAGGATCTGCGTTACTGGGCCAAAAATCACTGAAGGCCTTCCTGATTTTTCCTTGAGTTGGGCTGCATATGCTTGGAAAGATAAGACAAAGAGCTTCAAGATCCATATTTTTCCAGATTTGTTAGAGTGAAGGAGCAAGCCCAAATCGAGCCCACAAGTTGACTGCAATGCATTGTCATGCATGAGCTAATCATTTTAGTGGTGAATTGAGTGGTGTAAGTTGGTGAAGTGAGTGTTGTTATTAAATTCAATTGTATAATCAGATTTATACTTCCCTAGGCCTATAAATAGTGAGTTCTCCAAGCATGTAAACACACCCAAGGGGGAGCTCTCAAACATCTCTCTAGAGCTCCTCTCCCTTCTCTCCCTCAAATTCTCTTAGTTTTCTTTTAGTTCTCAATTGTTGTAACAAAATCCTTTTGCTAAATTTTCCTTTAAGTTTTTCTTAGTTGTAATTTATTTTTATTGTAATGTAATTTCTTTTCTTAAGTTTTCAAGTTTAATTAGTTTCCAAGTTTCAATTGTAGTTCTTGTTCTTATTCATTATGCTTATAAGTTAATATGCTTGTTTGAATGAGTGATCACCATTAAAACTTGTATGTTAGCTATCTTGGTTTGAATTAAGAGTAGACACCATGCATTAATTCAAATTGAACTATGAATAGGAAGAGTATGTATGGACATTCTACAATAGGAATTAGATACATACTTGGTTGTTTAAAACATTCTTCTACGCTTAATGGATTTCTAATGCTTAATTTAGGTTTGACAACAAGGATCTAATTAGGGAATTAGAAATACAAGGTTAGGACCAGACACCATGGCTTAATCATACTTTAGCTAGAATCAATCTAAGAATATGAATTGAACTTGGTAACTAATTAGCTTAGGTTAATTTCTTTCTTTCTTTCTTGTTGTATTTATTTTATTTTCATTTCTATTTTGTGCAGGAATCAAATTGAATCAATCTATCATCAATCCTCGTGGATCGACCTCGTACTTACACAAGCTATACTATCCAACGCCTCGTGCACTTGCGAGTTAACAAAATTTTGGCGCCCTGTTTGGGGATTGACGGCATAGTTTGGTTCTATTTTCTTTCCCTACTTGTTTTACTTTTGTATTTCCTTTTTCATTTCAGTTTTTATTCCTAATCATTTTAATTCCATTTCAAGTTCTATGTTTGTTTTAGCAATTTAGGATAGCTCAATAAAAAGGAGAGAAGGAAACTTCAATCATAAGAATAGGAAGTATGGAGTAGTGGGAGGAGTAGCTACTCAAATGCATCCATGCTCGACCTAATCGCTTCAAGGGGGAGTATTCCAATCCTTTTTCTCTTTACTTGTATTGTTATTATTTTGTAATTTTAATTTTCTTTTTCTTTTATAATTAAAAAAATTAAAAAGATTTTTCATATGAGTTGACTTTTGGTAACTCCATGAGCGTTTTCACAATGCAGTGTCTAGGAGCTTTAGGGCGACACTGTGTCTAAGAAGTTTGGGTTTTAAGCGGACCATTGTGACCCTCCAACCTTCCCGAACCCCTGGCCGTGTTTTCTCGAGACCCTTAACCGGTCATCCTAGAGTTGCTTGTATAATTGTGTGTTCTTAAAATAAAAATTAAAAAAAAAAAAAAGATTTCTTGGTTTTTCTGTTTTATTTTATTCTTGCTTTGTTTTTATTTTGAGTCACTTTCCGAACACATATGATGAGATTGTGATAAATGTTTGCTTGACTTAAATGAAAATTGGATTTCTTTTTATTTCAAAAAAAATTTTAAAAAAAATTAAAAATTTTGGCATCGTTCTAGCATGATATGTTCGAAACCTTCTTTACACTTGCCTTTTGTTTCATAATTTTCCAATTAAAAGATTTGCATGATCCAAAAGAATTGTATCAAGCATAAATTAAACTTGTATAACCATATAATGTGAGCTTTTGAGCCTTGTGCTTTATTTCATGAGTGTTATACACATACTTTATTTTCTTGTCATCTAAGTTGTTGTTTGATCTCATTATTCATTGATTTGGTTGAACACTTAAAAGTCATTCATATTCAATTTAATTACATGACATTTAAGAAATGATATTAAGGCCTTGTTTGATCGCTTGTGCCTTTCAAGCTAACCTTATGCATGCTTAAGCATGATTTTTCCATTGTTAACCATTTTGAGCCTACATGTAAACCTTTTCTTTCATTTAACCAATTATATTTCTCGCCTTAGCCTGAAAAACAAGTATTTACCTTTTCTAAGGAACTCATGAGCTTTAATTATGATGTGTTTTTCATACTAAGTTTGGGAAGGGTATTATATATTGAAAAAAAAAAAAAAAATCACCCAATTGGTGGAAGAAAGAGAATGTTGTGATTGTGGTTGATTGAAAATTCATTTTGGGTTTCTTTATTGGCCTCAAAATAAATTGGTGGTTGTTCAATTAAAAGAAAGGAGTGTGAATTCTTATAAATGGAGGTATAAGGAGCTTACAAAAAAAAAAAAAAAAAAAAAAAAATCCTCATTGTGATGATTCAAGTCTTGGAAAAAATTGTTTTATGCTCTTACATTATGAGTTCTTTGGACTTTGTGTTATCCATACCTTTCATTTCTCACTCACCTTACACCCTTAACCCCATTACAACCTATGATAAAGACCTAAATTGATCCTAAATGTCATGTGATTGAATTGCATCCATTTTCTACTTTTAAGTGTTTGGCATCCTTCTTGAGATCATATAATGCAAGTTCTTCATCTTTCTATTGTGAGTTAATTCCCTTATGGTTTAACTCTAATCTCATGTTTATAATCGAGTGATGCATTGTAACCTCTTTCCGAGTGATTCATTTGTGAGAGGACAACTTTTTGTGAGATTTGAAGTTGAATTTCAAGTGCTTTATATGATTTTTGAAATTGTGTGAAAACTAAGATTGGAGAATTTGTTGCATTTGGCTATCACACTACTACACTTTGAGCATGTTATGTTTTGAACTTTGCCACATTGTGAATAATGTCCAAAAATGAGCTTTATTGTTAAAACTTTTGAGTCATGTGCATTTAGCCATTTCTCTTCAGAAAATGTTCGGAAATATTGTTTTTGTATTTGTTTTTGTTTTGTTTTTGTTTTCTAACTACTTTGTTTTTTTGTAGAGTCAGAAACGCTTAGGTATCGTATTGTTAAACCCTCAGGAGACACAACTCCTCCTACTGTGATGCCTAGAGGTTTAAAGGCTTGTTGCATACGCCAATACAATCGAGTTACCTCGAAGTGGTCTAATAAATTTATTTACTTATTTTGTTTTTATTTTTTGTTTTCCTTTGTTTTGCTCGAGGACTAGCAAAATCTAGGTTTGTGTATTTGATCGTGCATAATTACATATCATTTTGTACCCTTCTAACTTTATGATTTGGTTATGCTTTTGAGTTAAACTTGCGCTTAATCTATTTTCGTGTTTGTTTCCAGAATAAGCTGACTCACTTAACGATTTTGAGTGAAGTTAGTCAAAATGGTGTCTGCAGATCAGTCAACTTCACGGATTGGACTGTACTTGCTCAAGAAGAACCAGACAATGAGCCATACATCATTGGAAAGATACAGAAGTCTATTTTCTGGAGCATTTTACGGTTCATGATTCCGAGTCCTCTAGAGGAAGTTATGCAAGTTTTGGCAGCTTAAGGTCAAAATCGGAAGGATCTGCGTTACTGGGCCAAAAATCACATTTGAAGGCCTTCCCGATTTTTCCTTGAGTTGGGCTGCATATGCTTGGAAAGATAAGACAAAGAGCTTCAAGATCCATATTTTTCCAGATTTGTTAGAGTGAAGGAGCAAGCCCAAATCGAGCCCACAAGTTGACTGCAATGCATTGTCATGCATGAGCTAATCATTTTAGTGGTGAATTGAGTGGTGTAAGTTGGTGAAGTGAGTGTTGTTATTAAATTCAATTGTATAATCAGATTTATACTTCCCCTAGGCCTATAAATAGTGAGTTCTCCAAGCATGTAAACACACCCCAAGGGGAGCTCTCAAACATCTCTCTAGAGCTCCTCTCCCTTTCTCTCCTCAAATTCTCTTAGTTTTCTTTTTAGTTCTCAATTGTTGTAACAAAATCCTTTTGCTAAATTTTCCTTTAAGTTTTTCTTAGTTGTAATTTATTTTTTATTGTAATGTAATTTCTTTTTTCTTAAGTTTTCAAGTTTAATTAGTTTCCAAGTTTCAATTGTAGTTCTTGTTCTTATTCATTATGCTTATAAGTTAATATGCTTGTTTGAATGAGTGATCACCATTAAAACTTGTATGTTAGCTATCTTGGTTTGAATTAAGAGTAGACACCATGCATTAATTCAAATTGAACTATGAATAGGGAAGAGTATGTATGGACATTCGACAATAGGAATTAGATACATACTTGGTTGTTTAAAACATTCTTCTACGCTTAATGGATTTCTAATGCTTAATTTAGGTTTGACAAACAAGGATCTAATTAGGGAATTAGAAATACAAGGTTAGGACCAGACACCATGGCTTAATCATACTTTAGCTAGAATCAATCTAAGAATATGAATTGAACTTGGTAACTAATTAGCTTGGGTTAATTTCTTTCTTTTCTTTCTTGTTGTATTTATTTTATTTTCATTTCTATTTTGTGCAGGGAATCAAATTGAATCAATCTATCATCAATCCTCGTGGGATCGACCTGTACTCACTACACAAGCTATACTATCCAACGCTCGTGCACTTGCGAGTTAACAAAACCATGACCATGAATACAAGCCATATGTCCCCTGAAACAAAACAATTTTGGAAGCTAGAACAAAGGCATGTTATGAGAAGAAGGCTTTTCCCAAACGATGGACCTAGCAACACCGATTGGCTAAATGATCAAAATCATTAGGTTATTTTGGTTGCCTATTATTTAATTGTAGTATTTGTAACGACCTGACCCAAAATTAAAGGAAAATGAAATAAATTAATTGAATTAAACAAATAAAGAATTAAAAAGGAATTTAAAATGAATTAAAAGGATTAAAATAATGAAATTTGAATTAAATAAGAAATTAATAATTAAAAGGGGCATTTTGGTCAACTTAATGTTCGGACGACAATTTGGCGAAACGGGTTGCGCCATTGCGTCCGGCACGCGTCAACCAGTCCGGGACGTGCGGCACGATCAATTTGGTTAACAAGCGATAAAGTGGAATATTTTAATAATTTAAAAAGGGATAAAAACAAAGAAAATTTCTTATTGGCCCAATTTCTCTCTCTCTCTCTCTCTCTCTCTCTCTCTCTCTCTCTCTCTCTCTCTCTCTCTCTCTCTCTCTCTCTCTCTCTCTCTCTCTCTCTCTCCCTCGGACCCGCGCCCCCATTCTAGGTCACGTTTTTGGACGGCGGCGCCACCACCGCCACCACAGGTCGAGACCACACCCAAGCAGACGGCCAGCCTCCCCGATCCCATCCCACGGTAGCCCAACCGGCCCGCCCCGCCGCCGTTCGCGAATTTGCGAGAAAACCACCCGGGGTGGTTTTCCTCCAAACTTCGCCGGCCAGACGGTGGTTTCCGCCACCATTTCTTGCGATCCAGGTGAGCTTTTTCATCCTCTCGATCCCCTCTAGCTTGTCAGTATAATTGGTTTCCTTGAATTGTTAGTTTTGGAACGGATCGTGAGCCCTAAATTTGGCCGGATTTCAAGTTGATTTTTCGGCCAGTTCACGGCCGGTTCTTGGCCGATTCAGGCCGGTTTTGGAACCCCCTCTAGGTGCTGATCAGTTTGGTGTAAGGCTTGACCCTTGAATCGACGAAAACCCGAACGCCGGAATCGCTCAAGACACCCACCACACGCTGCCGGCGCGTGTGGCGGCGTGGCAGCTGTGTGGTGGCTGTTCTTCATCCCAATGCGATCCTTGAGTCGTTGTGAACGCGTACGTATGTTCGGATTTTGATTCGGACGTCGTTTGGACCTCGAACCATTGTACGCCTATTATGCGTTGCGTGGGTTCGACGTGTTCGGACTGTTGGATCGAAACCGAATTCACGTATGTTGTTCCCCGTATTTCTAGAAACATGTAGGATTTGACGGATCGTGATTCGGAGCCCCGGATGCTTCGGATCAATGACTTCAAGTTTGAGTTAAATCGTAATCGTCCGATCGTGCGATCGTGAGAAATCCGACCGTCCGATCGTGACCAAACTTTCTGGACGTGTTTTCTAAGCTGTAATGAACCTATAGGAACTTTCGGATCTAAGTTTGGAGGTCATGGGACCCACGGGCCCGGTTTGACCTATTCGGGTAAGTTTGACCAAGTTTGACCAGGGTTGACCGAGCGTCTCCCGAGGTCGGTTCTTCCTCTAACGAACGTCGTTGACCTTAGAATTCCTCGTACGACGTGTTGGTACACTTTTGTCGGGTTTGGTTAAGGTTGACTTTTAAGGTTATCGCTTCGGTCCGGTTGTTAACCTTAATCCTCGTGTTCTTGAATTAGGTTCTCAAGCTCTTCGTGATCCTCGTGCGGAACCCTTTCCGGGTTGGGCAGCGTGGGACCAACGGTGAGTGGACTTTGTTTTCAAACGAGCATGGTTTTAAAGAATTGACTGTGATGCATGTAAATGAGATTTAAATATTGTTTTAAAGCTTGATTTGATCTTTGATGAATTTATTATGATTTGATTTGGTGTTTGAGTTTTATATTTGATTTGGATTGCCGGTTTGGTTGCGGAGCCCTGTTGGCTATATTTTATCATTATGCTTATCTTTGAGTATTGATTTGGGACGAGTCAAGCGTCCGGTAGTATTTTCGTGCGGTTTTGAGTATGGTGGAATTTATTAGATTTTTCTTGATTTATATTTAATATTTGAGTTTATGGTTTCGTTGGGTTTAGGACTTTATTATTTTATTATTACGTATGTCGTGAGTATACTTTAAGCCTTTGGAAATTATACTATATATTTTTGGGAAACTTATATATATATCTACTTTGATTATATAAATATATTTACTTTGAATTGAGTATTTAGGCGGTAAGATTCGGACGCTAGTATAGTCCGGTTGACTACGTATTTGGTTTTGGTATTTAAACCTTATTAATTATGTTCATGCTAATACTTTGATTATATATATATATATATATATATATATATATATATACGTATATATGTATATACATATGGATCAAATTGGAAGGATCATGTCGGATTAATGAGGCTATCGGGAATATATGTCGGATTATCGAATTGATCATATGTATATATATGTATATATATATATATATCTTCTTTGAATGTATATTGTATATATTTCTCTACTTGAAAATAATTATACTTATCTACTTTGAATATATATTACATATATATATATCCACCTTGAAAATAAGTTTGTATATCTACTTTGAGTATATACGTATATTTACTTTGATATGGAGTTTTGGAACATATATGTACACGGGATTGTATTTTCAATTATATTTTAAGGAATCACTATTTATGTTGTTTTAAAGTATGAATTTAAGGGATGTCAATTATATGTGGGAATTTCGAATGTTTGAGTTTGAGTAGTGTATTTTAAAGGGTAATTATGTTTTGTATATTTATATATATATATAGGTATATTTTGAGTAATATGTTTCGGGGTTTGACTTTATATTTTTAAAGAGTAGTACCTACTATGTTTTGAAACGTATGTTTTTACTTGGGGTTCGACTTGACGTTTTCTTGATTTCGGTTTTGTTATGGTTTGGTTGTGCATTTTACGTGATTTGACATTTTAATGGCTTTTGGATTATTGTATCGTCGTTTGACGCTAGTATCTATTTTAACTATAGAATTGTATGTTTGTGATGGTGATGTCCTTATCTTGATTATATTTGATGTTGTTGGATTTGTTATACGTATATATGTTCTGGTGTGTGATATTTTGGGGTTGGGTGCATGTGGTTTATCGTGCGGTGTTGGTTTGAGTGCAGTGGCACTGTGTTATGTACCTCCCCCTGTTCTTGTTATGGTGACATGGTTTTGGAGTTTGGTTCGATCCGGTGCATACCTTAACGGGGTGTAGCCGTAGACCCTTGATTGGGTAGTCTGCGCGTATGACTGGTTTCAGACGCATGGTTATTGAGGACTCTGCCATGCGGGCCGGGGAGCTTAGTCCCAGTTGGACGGCTCGACCCTGGGCACGAGGCCATTGCGATGCCGTCCGATGTCCAGTTATCCTGGGCATGAGACCATCGTGAATGTTGTCCCGGTGTCCAGTTAAACAATCCCCTGTTGGATTTTTTCCCCCTGGTACTTGTTTTGGTGTCGAGGTTATATTATATCTATACGCGTGTGTTAGTACCTTCGTATTCGTATTTTCTCTCGGTGAGGATACTTCCTCGCTTGCAGTGCCTACGGGCATGCGGTTATTTTGAGTGTGGGAAAGAAAGGGTTAAAGTATTTTAAAGTGTTTTTATATTACTTTGTAGTGGTTTTGGACATTTTACGTTGTTTTGTCATTTGGAAACTTTATTATTTTCTTATGCTTATGATTTTCAAGTTCTTTGGGTTTTAATTATGTTTATGTCTAAGTGGTTTAGTTTTGGGAGGTTTTGCCTCGGGAAAAGAAAAAGGTTTGGTTTGGTTTTATTCTTTGATTATTTTGAGATATTGGTTTTTGAATCAATTTTGTGTACAACGGATTTTAATTGCATGGTTTACATGGTTTTGAAACGGCGGGGTTAGTACGTTGTTTTGAACTACTAACCTTTGTTTTGTCCACTCACACTTTTCTGTTTTGCGCCCCCCAGGCCCTAGTCGTGCTTCGAAACTGTCCGGCCGAGCGCTTCTCTTCTCGAGCGTCGACTTGATTGTAGGACCTCGTGTCCCTTACCTTAACTTTAAATTTCTGCTGTTAAACTTGCATACTCTTAGTTGCTCTGTTATTGCCCATTAGGGTCGAACTTGTTGGCCAAAGGCCTGTTATGTATTTATTGCATGCTGGCAGTTGGTTGTACATATTCTACTGTTTTTGAACAGGTTGGGACTTTGGGTTTGTTTGTTTTTCTGGGGAGACTTTGCCCGTTTTTCGGCAGAAGTCTTGACCCCCCTTTGTCTGCTTGTCTCGGGAAGAGGGATTTTGTAGTATGTGGGTCCGGCATCGGGTTGATGTCGGTTGTCAGCAGGATTCGGCACGGGTTCCGGGGTCGAATCTGGGTCGGGTCCTGTCAGTATTTCTTAATTTGTTATATTGCTTTTCTTTTATTGAATAAAGAAATCATTCAATAAAAAAAACCTTTTTATTCAACACATTGCATACATAACACAACCAAAGCATAATTAAATACATAACACAAGCAAAGCATAATTAAAAACAAAACACAACCAAAGCATAATTAAAAACAAAACACAACACAAAGCATCTTCACTTGACTTCATTCACCGCCATTGCCTCTCACCGCCCATAAGTGCTCCATCAAGTCAACTTGACGTCGTTCATGAACATAAGATGATTGCATCTCCATATATCGATCAATCATACGATTCATGAAATGACCATCCCTAACCAACGGTTCATGCTCCAATGGTTGTCCATTTACATCCATAGGCCTTTCATAAATTCCTTTCAAGGCCGTGTTCATGGGATCCGGTTCGAACATATTTGGAGCATCATAATCATACTCATCCTCCACAATCATGTTATGGAGGATGATGCAAGTCATCATAATGCTCCTCAGCACCTCCTTATCAAAAATCCAAATTGTAAATCCAAGCAAACAACATATACATGTGTTAAACTAAATTATGACGACAATGACATAATTGAAGTAAAAAACCCAAAAATCAAAATCATAAATCCAAGCAATCAACAATATAATCAAAATATGATTTCAATATGAAAATAAAATTCATTAAAAAAAATTGGAATACAAATTTGATAAATACTCAAATCTAACCAAAATCACTAATAATATAGCAATAACAGTCTCACACAAGCACAAAAAAATTGCATTGCACAACCATTTCCATACGCAAAACGAAATTAATGACATTACAAAGTGGACTCATGTTGAACTCCATAGCAAACCTAAATTGAAGACAAATGAGATCGAAAATCTTAAATTTGAAACTACATCTACAAATCTCCAAATTCACAACTACAAATTTGCTAATAGGCATTAGGGAAACACCGATGCCTTTTACTATCATGTACCGACGCCTCGTAAGGTGATGCTAAAGGGTGGTGTAAATGGCATCGTTGTTTCCTTGATGCCTTTGATATAAACAACATCGGGTTCTTCAACCATAATGATGCCTTAATGACCTTCAGTTGTTGACTTTCTTCCAAATCATGTTGACTTCCGATGTCTTTGACGATAACAGCAACGGCTCTTTGTATACCACTAATGCCTTTGTATAATAACCACTTCACTTGCGTTTCATTTTTCGATGTCTATAACAGTTTTCGCAGCTGTTTTTCTTAAACATTGTAGTGTATTTTTGTCATAAGCATCATTTTATTTATAGTTTCGAATCCTTTTATAGAGAACCACTTCCATTCAAATATTTTTGCTGATGTCTTTAAAGTATATTTAGCATCTGTTATTTTCCACACATTATAGTGACTGACTGCTATGAGCATCGTTTTCTTCATATTTGTAATGCCTTTTAAGGACAATTACTTCACTTCTTATATATTTACTGATGTCTTTAAGTTATTTAGCATTGGTTATTTTTCACTCTTTGTAGCGTCTGACTGTTATGAGCATCATTTTCTTCATATTTGCAATGCCCTTTGACAAGAAACAATAAACTCAGCAATCATACGAATGTCATACATTCAATAAATTGCTAAATGTCATTACAAATATGATATAAGCATAAAACCAACTAAATGTAACTCAATTTATTCAATGCCCTCAAAACAATTACATTGGTCTCATAAACAATAGTTTCTCTTCTACATGTTTTTTTTCTTCTTATAACTACTCTTGAGAAATTTTATGTAATACCCTTGGGCTGTATCTTAGCTCTAGTGGTGTGAGGCGGTTACCCTGGTTGTCGATCGAATGAATCATAGTGATCAAACTAAAAACCTGTGGAACAATATGATGCATTGCCCATTACGGACCAAAACTCTTACGCAAGACTATTTCAAAATGTTAGTGGCATCACAATGGAAAAACTTGCAACATAAATTGCTAAATGTCATTATATATATTATAAAAGACATCAGTATTTTTAAGTGGTGAAGTCTTTAGGTAATTAACCAATTACACACTTCAAAAAAAATAATTTAATTACCACCAATGGTAATTAAATTCACATTTTAAAATTGGTTGGTTTAGAGTGATTGCCCAGTATATTAAGGAGGTTAATAAGCCATCAGAACTCAATTCCAAATTGACAACCTTATAAGATGGGGAAAGTAGTCCACCTTTTATCAAAAGCATTGGATATTTTTCTCAAAGTGCTGCTTTCTCTAGCACTTGGGCATTTGTTTAAAACAAAATGATTGACTTTTGTTTCATTATGAATGCAAAGAACAGACGTAAGGCACTTGGGGAGTAGTCGACATAGCAAGCCAAGAACAAATCAACATAGTTGGCTGCCAACTTTTGGTTCTTACGACATTAAGAATAATTATTTCTAAGTGATAAGTGATCAGGCAGAGAGTTACTTTCCAGTTGTAATTCTTCAAATATCTAGAGAAACATCATCATGCATTCTCCTATAAATATGGGAGCATTAAGACTGGAAGGAGGATGAACACACAACCAAACAATCAACAAACAAAAACAACTCTCAAAAACCCATCAGTTAAATTGATCAAGCAATCAAAAGATCACTCGATCTCAAAAGTCTTCAAACTCAGAAGCAATCAAGCTATCTAGCTTACAGAAGCCATCCAATTCTCAACAAAATAGGCAGAACTCATATTTCTGACTCCAATCTAGCTCAGAGAAGTACCTCAACAACAGGAAACGAGATTTCTCTAGTTGCAAATGGGATTTAGCTCAGAAGAGTCAAGCAGAACTCAACTTTCTGCAGTTATAAATTTGGTTCACAACAGGTAAACCATGCAGCAATGAATTAAATATCGGAGGTTTCGGAAATATCGGGGGTTCAAAAACACGAAAATATCGGGATATCGAAAAAATTGGATAAAAACCACGGAAATTGTAAGAAAAGCTTGGAAACTTTTATTGAAACTTTAGAGAATGTTTATTTAGTCAATTATCTATTAGTTTATCACAAAAAATTGGAAGGAAATGCATTGTATGATGGATTTAACTGATTTAAGTTGATTATATAGCTAGTTGACAAACACTGTGACTATAAAAAAATATGTTGTAATTAAATAACAATAATGAATGAGAATAACTTACTAGGAATTTAAGTAGGAATGTAAGTAATTTGGAATAATGAATGAGAAAATAATTGTAGGAATTTAAGTAATTATGAAAATAATATGGAATAATAAAATCTAATAATTAATAAGAATCCAATTCAATAATAAAATAATAAATAACATTAAACATATTAAAATTATCCTAGGGAATAATTATACAACATTACTTATTTACTTCAAAGAATTAACATGCAAGTATTATTCAAGTATTATTTTTATTTTAATAAACTATAATAATATAAATATAAGTTTGTAAACTTACCTCACAATGGTTTTGGTTGGAGAGATTTTGAGAAAGAGACGGTGTCGGCATGGGAGATGGAACCATTTCATTTTATTTGCATATATAGAAATAGGACTACAACTAATTAGGTAGGTTAGGTGAATGGTTGAATGGTAGGGTAGGTTGAATGGTGGGGAGTGGTTCAATTTTTATTTTCAGAAAAAGCTTGTGAACATATATAAATATAAGTTTTGATAGATAATAGACACAAAGTAACTGACAGTGTGGTGGAAAAGTGGGAAGGAGCGCATGCAACAGGGCCTGGGTTCGAACCCCAGGGTGCTGCAGTTTTGAGTTTTTTTTTCTTCTGGGTTTTCCATTGTTTGGATAATATCGCGATATTATAACCATTTTCCGTGAGAAAACGTAGGAAAATATCCCAACCGATATTTCGATATTTTCGAAAAAATACGAAAATAGGCTGTATTCTTGAGATAATATCGCGCCTCAAAATTGCCGATATTTTCGATTTTTTACTCCATGCCAGGCAGAACTCAGGTTGTTCATCATATGAAAACCTCAACAAATTTGTCAAAGATCATACGATCTTCAAAGTCTTCAAGATCAATTCCAAGCATGCAATCCTTTCTTTGAGATAATCCAGTCCAGAACAGGAGTTTATCCAGCAGTAGAATCAAGCGTAACTCGTGTTTTACGTCGTTACAAAGTTGGTTCATCAGCTAGAACAGGTACTAAAAGCAGGTTCCAATACATATAAAACCAGTCCAACTACCACAAGTAGTTTCCAGCTCAGGCACTGCCAAATCCAGATGCATGACATTTCAGTCACTTCCAATCCAGGTCAGTCCAGACAGAAATAGTTTCTTCAGAAACAAGCAGAACAGGTCCAAATCAACGTTCTGTACACTTTTTAAGCCTCTCTATGGTTCAACCTTGATTAGATCTACCAATTTCAACATTGGTATCTATTTCTGGCTAATCATCATTAGTTGAAGGTGCTGACGTGCAATTCCAGTACAAGAGGATCCAATCCAGATAGAAGGAATACCAGTCCAGCTTGGCCAGAAGTTAGTTCTGCCACTTAATTTCTACAGGAAATGAAAGTACAAAGTTCTGAGAGCTCTCAGGAATTGGAAATCTTCGCTATGGCTTACAATTCAGGTAGTTATGCTTGAATCTCGTTATTTCATTCTTGTATGAGTGTTTTGCTTAACTTACCAGTTTTTATCAAGGGAAATTATAAAGCCCTCACCGGTCTGAGGCATAGAAAAGAACTTACTTGGGAGATATTCCTCACCCAAATTCACAATCACTTGATCAAAGCCAATAGCTTGGGGCGCAAGTTATTACATCATACAAGTCTATTAGGGTTTTAAACTGCTAATAGTGGCACGCTCAAACATAAAAGAAAGTTGACTTATTAATTACAAGTGGTTTTAAGTCAATGGAGAATTTCACCTAGCCATCACAGGTACAACAGAAAAACAAGTGAACATGTTTATACTTCGATTTAAAGCTGGCGGTGGCTAAGGGTTTGTCTAAGCTTATTGTGGAGATGGAATCTGCTATGGTCGTTCAACTTATCCACAAAGATGATCGCTTGGCGTGTTTGAGAATGCTCCTCCTTGGTTAAGTGCTCTGATGATGATTTGCTTGGGATTGCCAAATCCCGTTTGATCTGTGCTGAGGGAGTGTAGTTGTTTTCCTGGGGCCTTTGTTTATTAAAAAAAAAAGCACCCATAGATTTCTAAAAGAGGGAATAACATTGAAATTTGATGAATATGTTGTAATTCTTCTTGCCTAAAGGGAGGAAAAGGGGACTGAGAGAAAGAGAGGGATGAAGAGAGAGAATTTTTTTTTTTTGTTGGACAGGTTGATTTTTTTAAAATGTTATTTTATTATATTATATAATTGATTTATTACTTTTTTTGGGATTGGTGGGTCCCACAATGGACACGTCATAAGTTAACGTCTGACCCAACAGTCAACTTAACGGAAGGCTTAAATTGGTCAGATTTGAAAATTATCGGGTGTAAATTGATGAAATTGAAACTCGGGGGTCCATATATATTGAGAATGACCCCAAACCTGAAGGGGGTCTTTGGACGTTAGCCCTTAAATTAATTATCAGTGGTTGGCTTTTCTTCTTCTTGTTGTTTGAAGGATTCTCTAGCACGTCTCCTCATCTTCTTTTCTACCCTTCTAGCAGCCATTAAGCTAGAATGCTCAGCCTCGTACATCCATAACACGCCCTCACCGCCGTCATCCCTATCATCACTATTGTCCAAAGGTTCCCATACGAGAATCCCATCCTTAAACAACGGATCTCGATCCGGTGCGGGCGGGGGCATCCCCGGATGGGCTTGCGGTGGAGAGAAAGTAGAGGGCGGAAAGCGGGTTGGTGTTAAGAAGAGATAAATTGACAGATTTCATCTATGATGGATATGTGCTAATGGATGGATGGATATGGATATCCGACTATTTTTATTTATTTATTTTATAAGCGGCGGAGAGAGAAGTATTATGGTTGGGGTGAAATTAGTTTCCAGATTTCAATAGGATTTTTAGATTTTTCAGATTTCAATAGGTTTTTAGTTTCCAGATTTTGGCTGCCCTGACCCATTGGTCCAAATTACCTCATTACGGCTCAAGTCTGCCCAGTACATTTGACACCTCTGATCACGTACAGTGCAATTCTACAACTGAAAGAATTGAAAGAAAACTGTCATTAAAAAAGTGTAAACAACTGGATAAGGGAATGAGTAATAGTGATGGAAGGCAATTCATCAAATAATCGAGCAAAGTATGGAAAAAAAAAAAGAGAAACAATTAGAGTATACCTATGAAGAACTGAGTAATCGAGCAATTGAGTACACCTTAGGAAGAACTGATTTGGGCAATTTCCTTGATCCTTTCTCTATTTTCCTTCCTTCCACTTGGGCCTGAGTTCATACAACGTCACCAAACCCAAAAAAATGAAAACAGGAGAAAAGCATAGAAGAAGAGGAGAGCAACGAAAAAGTGGAAGCAACTGATGTTTGACACGATTGGGGCAAGTTTTCTGGGTTCCAAATTAGTAAAATCGGACTAAACTCTACCAGCTTATGCTACTTTCTATTCTCCAAATGCATAAGACATGGTTTAGAAAACGTTCAAGCCCCAACTTTAGCACAATGTTATTGCAGACGTATATGCCTAAAGCTGTAGAAGAAGGATGCCATATCTAATGAAATCTTTCCATTGTCATGAAAGTTAAGACTTTAAAGTTTAAGGCATACAGGTTTGGCTTCCAATTGTCTGGACACATCATAAGGAACACAAAACCAGATAATTCTATGAGGCATAGAAATGCAACCACTATGTAACATCAAAAAAATGAAACTGTCCTTTTTTATTTCATGCCCTTAATAACAACAACAACAAAAACCACCGTATATTGCTCCTCCTTTTCGAGATTTCGAATTGTGCTTGACAACCGCCTTTGATTTCATTTCAGACATTCAGAAGGCACTAGGTTAGTCTAAACAGATTTTATTTAAATAAACTTTAGAAAAAGTTCTCAACCAAAGTAAAACACCTACATAAACAATTGCACGAACAAAGTTGCTAATTCATCGAATATTCATATATTCGAGCACGGACTCAGTCCAACTAATTAATATTACTAATCGAGCACAACTCAAATTCATGCCCACCTTTAAAGACATTTACAAGTACATACTCTTTTTTTTTTTGTGTGGGTAAAATGCAGCTTTCATAAAAACCCAAAAGCTGGGCAGGCACAAACAGAGAAAAGCAAAGGCAAGGAAAAACAAAAGGTAGTATACCAAGGCTAACCACGTAGCCCAGAAAACTACAAAACATGACAGGAGCAGAGTAAAAGCACTAGCTTGGTGGCCCAGGCAAGCCATCACGGGAAAGAACAAGCACCAACGAGGGAGGGGGCTGAGAAGCCCATCTAAGATGCCTCACCCTCAAATTGGTGATAGCTGCTGCCACATGGGCAGCTTTATTGGCAGTACGAGGAATCCATGCCCATTGAATGGATGAAAACCAAGACTCCAACCTGCGAATAGCTTGAATAAATGGGTAGATCTTCCAAGGGATTGCCCTGTTTCTGTCTCTGAGAGTCTGGACAACTTCTTGAGAATCACATTCAAGAACCACATCGTGATGGCCATGCTCCCTTGCAAGATGAAGACCACTAAGAACAGCCTCCGCTTCAGCCTCAATAGGGGCAGAGCGCACGTTGATTCTTGATTCTCCCCCAAGTAGCTCACCATTAGAGTTCCTAATGACACAACCAACACCAGCAAGCCTAGTGGCTGCATTCCAGGCACCATCAACATTAATCTTAACCTTGTCACTGGGAGGAGGTCTCCAAAAGGGAGTGGCCTCAGTAGTGATAACATTCCTCGCCTCCAAAGAGCTGCTGTTAGTCTCACCCATATTCATCTCCTGTAGGCTGCTAGAGCACTTTCGCAGCACCACCTCAGGGATTGGGTTCCGATTTTCAAAAAAAGCAGAGCAACGCTCTTTCCAAATTTCCCACCAAAGGATACCAATCGTTCCCAAAACACTCTTCAACATATCGTTATCGCTTGAAAGAGATGAAGATAGACCTTTAAGCCAAACATCCAGCGTTGATATTTGTTGAGCATTTGGTATGTAGTTCAGAGAGGACCCCATCCAAACACAATGAACCAGGGCGCAATAGAAGCAAATGCTCAGAGTTTCTTCAAAGCTGCGCAAATGGAGCAAAGAGGTCTGGTGGCAATCTTTCTTTTGAAAAGATTAAGAGTTGTTTGAACAGCATTCGAAATTGCTCTCCACATGAAGTTTTTTATTTTCGGAACCACCTTCAAACTCCATAAGACCTTCCAGATGTCTTTATCAATTTGGTGAGAAGAGTTACCAGGTAATAAACTCAAGGCATACTTTTTAGCTATTGCCCGTAAATATCCACTCTTAACCGTGATAGTGCCTCGTTTGTCCCATGGCCACACCAGTCTCTAATCAAGGCAATACCTTTATACAAGTACATACTCAAACCCCTGAAAAATCTACAAATTGCTCTCACCATCAGTTAGATTGTTAGTAGGTCTGTTAAATGCTGATGTGGTGAATGTGGGCTCCATTTTTAATGATGTGGACTTCTAGGTGGATAAATAAATAAGAAACTATTATACATATTTCTTTAAAAAAATAATTAATTTTCTTTTTATAATTTAAAAATCAGAAGAATTGTTTATGGCAACAACGGTGGGAAGATCTAATGAGAAGATCTCATCAGCTCACCGCCACCACCCCGCATCTAATGAGAAGATCTCATCTTTCAATTTTTGGGTTTTGCAGGTCTAGATGATTAATCAATTGTTTGATTTAAAAATTGAAAGAAAAATTTCATCTCTCAATTTTTTTTTTTCTGGGTGGATTTATTAATTGATTTTTTGGTTTGTGCGGTGGTGTGGTTGGTTGTTGAAGAGAAGGGGAAGAGAGAGGAGAGTCTAGCAATAGAAAACCTAATTGACATAGGAAATTAAAATAAAACCTAGTAAGAATAGGAAAACAAAAGAAGTACTATTAATTTAAAGGAACTAGAACCCTAGACCAATTTACTAACAGGCCTAACTAATCTTAGAGAGCTTCGTAGATGCTATGCGTTAGTGAAAACCAAGAATTAGATTGATCTCATACCCATTCATTCTTTCCTCATCAATTCTTGACTTCCCCTAAGTAGTAAACATATCACACTCTTTGCAAGGGGCTTGTAGCAATAGAAAACCTGCAATATCGCTTGGATCAAAAGAACAAAAACATGTCACACTCCTCTTTAGGATCCTTCAATGGTAAGAAATATATCTTAATTAACGCTTTTCCAACTAATTTGCGCCAAATTGCGTGATACTTGGCCACTGATTTTAAGCTTTGCCCCAATAGCAGAATCTTATTCACCAATATATATATATATATGTTTTGGTTGGTGGTGGTAACATGAAAAGTTCAATAAAGAAAGAAAGTGCTCGTGAGAAATTGGTTGAAGTCACAATTGGGGAGCTTAGAATAACTCAACTGATGTTATAAACTGGGGCAGCGTTCAGAAATAACAAACATCAGAATCCCATTTCATTTTTCCTGTATACAATTGGATACAATACAGAGGCTACAATTCCCAGAAACCTCTCTGTCTCTCAAGCTCAAAGAAGAGAGACAAAGGAATAGATTGATTACAAAATTTTAGATTCTGATACAGTTTACAATGCGCTACTGCTGCTCCTGCTCACAGCATCTTTCTATAATTAAAAGGAAATATTTAATACATCTACCTATGGCCTTGTATGTATAATTAATATATGGTAATAAAAAAATAAAAATTGAAAAGGACAGAAGCTTTCTCCAAAGGGTGAAGGTTTGTAATCTACATGGAAGACTACTTGTGAAGGGGAGTCCACCTATTATAACCCCTCATTACAGTCTCTGTGCTAATCTTGACCCCACCCTTGTTAGAGTATAAGGTCCATACTTAATAGGAACGTCAACCATGCTAGGTTGTAGAGTCGTTCTATGGTGAGGGTGTCATATATGGATCATAGATGTGGATCTTCATATTAGCCACATAATTCATTTGAATAGTAACTTCACTTAAGTTTAATGAAATGACCATATGGTTAGAGACTGTATTGGTTTCAAGTAGTCTCCTCAGCAAATACTTTATATATGAAATCACGAAAGCGCCTTGAATATTGTCTTGGATCAACGGCTGAGATCGAAGTTGGGTCATATTGGATGGATTTGTATGCATGCTCCAGCTTCTTGCTAATGTCATAGTCTTGAAGTATGTCTATGATCCCAAAGAACATTATCACTTCATAAAACTCCCCTGTTGGGTCTCCCACAAGCTGAAACTCACAATCACTTTTTCTCTCTGTCTTTTCAACTCTTGCTGGCATATTCAGCCCCAGTTTAATACTATCCCACCTGCAATGGCAACATTTTTTCAAAACAAAATTTCCAGTTAAATTTATCATTTTCAGCCTCTAGCTTTGTTTTAATCACAAAAAACATAAAACCAGATTACTTGAAATTACTTAACTTTAGCACCAAGTAATGATTTAATTAGAGAGAGATTTCACCTCGATGGGTCTAAAAGAAGCTGATCCATGTCTGCTCTTGAAAGGCGGGGGGCTCCGTCGCTCTCATTTTCAGCTGTGAGAAAGAAAACATTGCAGCATCTTGTATGGTGAGCGCATTGTTAATCCAAAGTGGAGAAGAAAAACAAAAGAGAGCACGTAAAAATCAATAACCAGTAGGAGTGAGGGCTCCAGAAGGAATCAGATCCCCGGCAGCTGATGTATTTCTGAAATGAAGTCCAACCAGCAGACTATAATCCATTATTCTCTCCTGTTCAAGAAACTCACAATCTCTATCAATTTGCCTGCAAAACAAGGCCGACAACAGGAAAACAAAAACAGAAAAGGAATTAATGTTTCATTGAGTTGACAAGAAGAAAACAAAAGAAGGGAAAGCAAAAGCAAAGAAAACCAATTCACCTGCAAAACTCTTGAAACCATGACTTCTGAAGCCGGAATATAAAGTTAAGATCAAGGTCTTTAAGGATAGTCATTTCATCAATCTCTGTCAAAGGCTTATCTGTTGTTCGGCCAAGGGAAGACCCCTTCAAGTCAAAACGCCTATGAATCGTGTATTCAGAACAGAAAAGGTTCCCCATAATGATGAACCGCACCTGGATCATAAGATAATCATACAATTGAATGCTTAATCTATTTGTAGGATATTAACATTAATGGCCATCTTTCTCCGAATGACAGACACATAAATTCAAACTAGTTACAGGTGGACAAATACCTTCTTTTGAATAGGTTGGCCAGTTAGCTTTACACAGTGCAGACCATAAAATTTAGTCACCAGAGTGTTCTCGTATGCCCGAACATGGTTATAATAGGCCGAAAGCATCCTCATAAGAACCTAGCTCACCATGAAACACAAACCACCTACTTAGTTAGAACCAATGTTGATTTCTAACAGAAATATACGAGGGGAGTAGAAATAGAGCTCACTTTTACTTCTGCCTTCTTCATAGTTTTGATCATGTAGCGGTCATCATTGGTCAAATAAAAGAAGCTGCCACTTTTACCAGGAGAAGAGAGTTCCCGAAGAGCATCATTCCCACAGATTGATAACATGTAGTCAGCTGGATCGACCTTGAACAATTTCCTAAGAGTCCTGAAAATAATAAATTGTACATGGTAAACAGCAAGCTGCTAGGAAATCAACTAACAATGTACATCAAACAACAATCGAGTACCACTTAAACATTTCCTGTTCTTTGTCGCAACATTAAAGAAACAAGCAACAACAAGCTATGTGCATGCTTTTTATACAAGGGCAGACCTGAAGACTAAAGGACAGTAATCCTTCCATTTAAATTCACAGGACTGGTGTGGTGGAGTATATTTGGAGCCTTCTGGAGGAAATCTTGTCCAATATTTTTCCCTGGGGTCGAAAGCTGAAGGCTTCAGGTCAAGGGATCCAGATGGACCTGGTCTTCCAACAGAATGCCTGTGCATGGAATTATTCCACATACATCAAATGACTGGCATAACACTACAGGAATCAAATCCATAACAGCATCAGACAAATTACACTGCTGTAATGATCCTTGATTCATAAACAATAATGAAAAAGAAGGAAACCATACTACATATTTTTGTTGTGTGAAGAAAGATAGAATTACTGTATCATAGAAAAAGTATAACCAAGATAATATGAAAAAGAAAAGAAATAGGTGAAATGAAAAATAAAAGGAAAAAGGAATAAAATCCCAGTGAAGTTAAATAGTTGATCAAAACCTGATTCCTAGCTGCAAATTGAGCATGAGTTCAAAATTTTTGTGCCCCTTGCTGATTGTTTCCCCTTGTCTCCTAGCTGTCTTAGGTACCTTCATTGGCAGTCCCCTTTGATTCCCATCTTCCACATGTAAACCCATCAAATCTTCCACCAATTCTCCCCCACAGTAGAAGGTCTATGATCACCAGCATTACAAGGTGGATCATGATCACCACCATCCCAGATTTGCATCCTATCAAATGGTCTATCCAACCCTACACTTACCCTTCCGTCCACTGACATTCTTCTTGGCTTAACACTCTCACCCTTTGCTGATCTCCACACCGCAAGCTTCTTCTGCGATGGCAAAATCGAAACCTTCTCCCCGGGACAAATTTTACAATCCTTCAAATCAACTTTGTACACCTCTTGAGGGTTCCATTCAAGATTGGCTTCTGGGGATGACTGGGATGGATAATAAGTCCCATTTTGCTCACTTGGATCTTTACTCCAATTCCCTACATAAAGACTCCCATCAGGCCATCTGAAAGTCCCATTCTCCTTAGGCACAGAATCTTCCCAATTTCCATCATACCTATTCCCATTACTCCAAATAAATGACCCTTTCCCACAAATCACTCCATTCTTCCATTCCCCAGTATAATTATTCCCATCCTTCCATTGATATCTCCCATGACCTTCCTGCAACCCGCGTCTCCATTCACCTTCATACCAATCCCCATTTGAATAATGCTTAGTACCGTGTCCATGTTTCAAATTCATAACCCATTGTCCCTTGTAAGTGTCACCATTTGTCCCTGTGTATGTACCATTTCCATCCATGTAGCCACTTTTAAATTCACCCTCATATGTAGCCCCAGAAGGCCAACTGAACCTGCCTTTCCCCATGGTTTTTCCTTTAAACCACTCTCCAATGTACATACACCCGTCGGTCCACAAGTACTTGCCTTGGCCATGAGGGAAATTTTCGCACCAAAAACCGGTGTAGTAGTCTCCATTGGGAAGAATCCTATCTGCATTATATATGATTTCTTCAGGACCACAATCACTTTCGTCACTGCTATGATCATGATCATCCTCATCTGCATGGTCCACCAAAATTCCAAAAATGCTATTAGCACGCTTCCTTGCAGCCTGTGTTTTGCGCACCGTGGCCTCCCATGCCTTATACACACTACTACTGCTTTCTTTGCTCATTGCTGCACCAACTCTTTATATTTTTCACGTTTCCATGCATATATATATATATATAATCTTTCTACAATGAAATTATGCAAAATAAACAACAAGAACCAAGATCAAATCATTCTTGTACAAGAGAGAACATGAATCAATGCCCAGATCATGAAGAAAATGAATCAAATCAACAATGCAGCAAAAACTAATGAGGAAAACAAGGAAATTTTGAATGTTTCATTCAAAGAATTTTTTATTTTTTGGGTATAATATTCTTTGTTTTTGTGAAGAAAGCGAAAAGAGCGATTGAAACAAAAGAGGTGCCTTTTCTTTCTGAACCAGATCAAGAAGTGTCTGTCTGAGTTTCGAAATCTTGACAAGTGGTGAACTTATTTTCCCTAAAACCAACACTAAAAACGGGCGGGGTTGTCGCAAGGGAAGTAAGTAATTTAGGCAACATTGTTGCTAAAATGCATGTAAATGGTTACCTAGTTATGTTTGTTTGTCAACAAAAAAATGCTTATGTTGTTACATATTTCTTTTTTCCTATCAGATTATGTTGTTTCCACAAAACCAAAATATCAGATTATGTTGTTGCGTCTAATTTTGTCGAAAATACATTAAAATTACGCACCTTTTGTTTTATTATTTTCCTTTTATATATGAAAAGAAGAAAAAAAAAGTTGATTTTGTTGTGCTCGTTGGTTGGTGGTTGCATGCAACTTGTTTTCCTAAGTTCGTTGTTGCTTTGTGGTTGAGAGAGTGTCTCGTTCATTTCCTACAAGTTCTAAGAGCCATAACAAAATTGGAGACAGTGGCAGGGTCAATGTGGTGGTTACCATTCTGGCATTCTCTCAGAGTTTTCCTTTGACAAATATCTGGGAATATTTATTGCTCAAATTAAAGGGGAAGAGAAATCTAGTTTAGCATCTTAATGCTTTCAGTAATCATCGCTTTAATCCAACTTTATACAAATGTCCCCTTTTCTTGTTGCTCTAATGGCTGCCTACCTGGCTAAGCCAAGTTCTCCTCCTTGAGTTCTACTGGAAAAGCCACGTTCAGTGTGCAAGATATTGTATTGGATGGTTGTTAAGGAATTGATATAACATAAGATTTAAAAGTTGGATTAAGTACATAATGTTGTTTTGTGTTGGATTTTGGTATCCCAAACTCGAGTTGTCGGGTCCCGGGGGCTAGGCACCGCACGCCGAGCTCCATGGCGTCAAGGATTAGAGTGCTGGAGTCCTGGATCCATCTCGATCGATAGGGTCCCCGGACACAGGTCTCGGGTTCAAGGTTAGTGGGTCGGAGTAGTTGGATTAAGTTATCCCAACATTATGGTTAGCATTTTCAACGTGGCCTAAATTTACATGTCCTTCACATTAGTTGAAAGGAAACATAAACTTTTTCACCTTCATTTCGGCAAGGCAGAAGAACAAATACCGTGACAGAAATGTGGACTCAGGCCATGATTAAAAAACAAGGGTAGTTTGCTTAAATTAATCTGATAATCAGGCCAGAAAAATTAATGACCAAAATGTAAATTTTAGATGCATTGTAATTTTAGAAATTTATAAGGATAAATTCGTTGAAATTAAATTTTTAATTATTTTTATTTTTTGGACTAATTGAACAAATAATTAAGCAAATACAAGAAAGGGCATGTAGTTAAGTGAAAAACTCTAGAAAGAAAACATTTACCAAGCATCCAATGGTTGAGATGCTATACTCACGTTAAGTCCACCAAGCATCCTAAACCTTATGCATCTAATAAATATCTATTTAGTTTCTCAAGGCAAATAACCAAGCAACTCACATTTTGCTAGCATTGAAATTGTTCATAAGTGCTTGAAAGGCCAAATACAGAGACTTTTTAAGCTATAGAGTCATATACAGAGGGAGGACAGAAATGGAATAGGCAAATACCATAATGAAAAAAAATCTTAATCTTCATCTGTACCCCAAGCATCATCTTTCAACTTTTGCCGCATGACTATGCGGCTTTTTCGATCATCTTCCTGTTTCTTCAAATCCACGGACCCAAAGGCTGTGGAAGGCAGTTTCAGTCCCATTCCATGTGCAATGAGCCTCTGTGCAGTTCTTACTGATGTCTGTGGCCTTTGACGTGGCGGTTCCAGATCTAACAATGAATAATACAATGAAAGTATGAGTAAATCATCTGGCAGCCATTACAGACAAATTTTCATTTGTATCATTCAGATCTTCACAACAGAAACTAAGCATAGAGCAGTACAAAGTACCTCAAACTGCTGAGGAAGGATATGATGAATTCAGGGGATGATGCTACCTAGTACTGTGGGAGGTCACTCAATTTAAACTTGGACCCCTAATTAGTAGCAAATTCAAAATAGAAGGGTATATCTAACTACCTGGTTTATAAAACAATAAAACACAAAACAAAACAAAAACAAAAAACTCTGTTATCATCATTGTTATTCTTCCTCCTTCCTCCTTTCTCTCTTATTGTAGTTGCACCATTTTTATGTAATAATGGGTACCAGAGCAATGGACATTTGAATTAATTTCTTGCACACTTCATTTATGTCTATGTTTTTTCTAATCTCTCTTTCCAGAGGCAGTGGAAATATGCTCTTTGGTCCCAGTTATTCATATGGATCCTCCACATTAGAACGCTAACCTAGACAGACCCCCTTTGATAGTTAAAGAGTATTTTTTAAGGCCTCTCCTAATGAAAGGGTCTATATATATCTACAAACTCACACACACACCGATGCGGGGATCGAGCCTAGGACCGCTTCCTGGGAAGAGGCAAATATGGGCAGTACCTAGAACGTGCTTAATTTAATAGGGATTTCTACTACTTGCAGGGTATATTTTCCTATTCTTATTAACGTTTCATTGTTGACTCCATTTCCTCATTGGATTTGAGCTGCCTATTATAAAACTTATTGAACCTAATGGACCAGACTTGAACAGCAAGTTGATATTAAAATTGAAACCCTATCTTCCTCCCTATTGTTCTCTCTCCTAGTATCTTTCTCCTCTTTCTCTTTTGAATTATTTTATTTTCCTCAGTCCATACAGCCCTAGAGCACTTCCTCAACCTTTGTAGCCTTTTGAGTCGGTTTATGTACTGATGATCTCATTCATGCTATAATTTTTAAAATTTCTTAGTTCACAAAAGAAAGATTAGATGAAACTGGTTCTAAACTGTTGAAGGATATAAGATTGTTTCTAAAGCGGCAGACATTTCAATAGCAACCACCTCTCTTATTAGCTACTTTGTGAGGACCCACTGTTCAATACTTGATTATCTACAGGACTACAATACGTAGATGAACTAAGGTACCCAATACTACTGCTCCCCATATTCTCAAGCCTTGCAAAATTACTCCTCAGTCACAACAAAAATATGTAACAATTTGGGTCAGCAGTCTTGTACCACTCATATGACCTAAAATCAAGGGAAGCCAATGCACTAAGACTTTCAAGTCAGAATTCGAGCAACCAAAGTGGAGGAGGAATTTATTTGCTTATTTTACCTTTGGGTGAAATTGATATTATAGGGTAAAATACTTCAGCTCATTGTACAAAATTTCAACGATAGTTCATAGAGATAGAGGAAGAAAATGTTTGAATCTCTCAGATTTAATTTCTGTATGACCAAGCAAACAACTTTTGCAGATGTGGAGAACCAAAGCTATTGGGCTCTGTGGCTGTATGTTGCATGAGAATATTGAAGAGTGAAAGGTAAAAATACATGTTTTTATATTTTACCTTTGGGTGAAATTGAGCTCAAAAGGGTATCATCCTCGTCTAGCACTCGCACTTTCATAGCACATCGAATGCAATTACGAGCTTCAAGTGCTGCATCAAATATTAGAGATCGTCAATTGATTACAATGATTCTGAAGAGGAAACCCAAATCCACACAATGAATTGCAATTATTATTAAATAAGATCAGAAACTAAGGCTTCAAAGGCAGCCCTACTGCTAAACGAAAAAAGGAACTCCCAGTCTACGGCAACCTACTAGGAACAAAAGGACAAACATCTATTGCTCCATAATCTTCGTCCATTTAGCCATCATCACATTCTCAAAAAAGAAAGAACAACAAAGCCAAAACAATGACAAAAGGAGGAGTAACTAACTGCCACGTTTTTTTATTTCTAATTTTCTAACTTTATTTTAAACTTTTTAGTTTATTGTGTCCCATAAAGATAGAAGATCATGTTCTTTTTTTGTATTTTTGTTTTAAATTTACCTAAGGGTATTTTTGGAATTATGAAAGTTTCACTCCCTTTATATTGATATAGAATAGATAGACTGATAATTACCTATATACTTACGTTTAGTTATAATAATTATCTATATACTTACATCTCGGTTTGCGAGACATAGAATACCTCGCCTCAATGCCCCCGCTTTGAAAAATGATTCTAATAGTTTAGTAATTGCAGTTTACAACTCTATACCATTTTGTAGCTCAAATTCCCAACTGTAAGGAACGTCTTGAGCATTTTTTGAAGGATTCTGGATTTGCTGTCATGGTATTTTTACCATGTGCATGACCAATTGCAGATGGTGTCAACAAATTCATCATTTTCAATATACTTATTCAGCTCAAAATGGAATCAAACCACACACAGAGCCATGCCTGCTCAAATAGTAAACACTCTGCCTAAATCTAGGGTTGTCCTTATAGGTTCTTACTTAGCCAAAAACAACAAAAGTGATCGGTTGTCCATTAAGTACAATGTACAACTGTTTTTGGTCACCCATAAAATATTATCCTAATAGCACAAGATCAGCATATATGAATAACAACAATAGCATGTCAAACGGCATGTACTTTTTTTTTTAATAGAAACGAAATTTATTGAAAGAAACAAAAAGGAACACACAAGTGGATAAGGCATCCACAAGCCAAACGAACAACAACAGAAAAAACAGACTAAAAAAACAAAGACACCAGCCAAATGGCATGTAGTTTGGCAACAGTTATCTAATGTTAATTAATCTCAAAAATTCCAAAATAATTAGGTTGAAAAACCGAGTAAGTATGTAATTACCAATTGATGGTGTTCGGAAAACTGCTAATGCGACCGTATCATTGACCCAGCGAACAACAACTCCACGATCTCCAAAGTCCTGAAAAAGCTTCTCCAACTCTATTGTCGTGGTACTTGGTGGAAAGTCAGCCAGAACGAGAACATGTTGTGTACCAAATTTTGCTGAATTCACAACAACAAATCCTTAGATCCTGTACACTACCTGAGATAAAATTCAAACCTAAAGACTGAAAACATCTTGATGATATTTGACAATGCTTACAAACAAAAAATAGCAAGATCTTCTAACAAACTAATTGAACTGAGAAGTTCTTTCATGTTCAGCCAACGTGCAGACTTTTGTATGGCATCAACATTTTCTTTTCTGGGTCAAAAGCATTAACAGTTTGAAAGCCAAGAAACATCTAAGTATGTTTTACTATATAAAAGAGAGAATCTATATATGAATACACAAACTAAGCACACCGGCAGCGTCGAACTTCAAACATGGAAAAGATAAAACTTACAATTTCTTAATTTTGGATCTCCCTCTAAATTATGGCACACATCTTCATCCTCTTGCGTATCAATAATTAACTTATTATTAGGTATTTGGTCACTGTAAAGTTCATCTTTCTTATATGAAAATGTTCCTCTTCCACGCCGCTTAGGGGTTTGAACTTTGGTATCTTCCAAAGAAAGTTTTGATAATTCAGGCAAGACTTGTGAGGAGAGTAATTCATCAGGTTCGCGGTCTGCAATAGCTTCCCAATCTGTAGTTACAAAATGAACAAGTATGTCATAATTATGCTATAATAACTTCGAAATAGGAGGAAGAAATATGCACTACAATCATAAGCAATGCTAGCTACTGATATAAAACTGGCCTTCTTCCATTGACATATCCGCCTGCAGCGGCAGCTGTGTCTCACCATCTCTTGTCAGATCAGTTGCTTCCCTTGAGAAATCACTCATGTCTCCTGCCATGAGAGTGAATATATAATATTACTAAATCATCAAAAAATTCATCTAAATGTAAATTTCACCATCTCCATTTATTGCTAACAGTTCTACTCGTGCAGATGTCATTATGGTAGTGATAAATTTCATAAACATGAGACAGACGCTTAGTTTCATTCAGTAATGGTAGACCAAGTAAAGCACATAACACAGAGTTCAGGATACAATAATTGAAACCCCAAATGTAGCAATAAGCTTCATATCACTGATCTGGTAGAGTAATTGCATAAATGAAAAAAAATATTCATAGAACGTTGATTGGGTGAAATCTTCCCTTCAAATATTTGGTGCATGATAAGTAACAGGTCTTATTCTATGCTTAATACAGATGACAAGCAGGAACAACCTACACACATACATTGTTTTGTGTGCAAAAGCTTATCCATTAACAGAAATTGTCTTTGATTCCGCGTAATTCTTGATCAAATCAATTGCCTTCTTTACAATTTTTTTAGAAAACAGCATTCTTTACAATCACCAGCACAAAATGAAGAAATTTGAAGCGCTTAATGGAAGCCACACCCAAACAAATCGAGATTTATTAACCAGTTGACATTTAGATAAAATGCTCTGTTATGGGTTACAACCACCAGCACAAAATAGTTCTCTATACTACGGATTTAAAGGAAAAATAAAATAGCAAATAAGAAACGTAAACAAACAAATCAAAATTAATAACCAAGTCAAAAATAAACCCCAACACAAGCAAAATTGAACAAGAAAGTAACAGAAACCTAAAAGTAACTAAGAGGATTGAAGAGAAGAATTAAAAGAAAATTCTACCTTTTTGCACATAAGGATGCTCACACGGACGAAAAAACACAAATGCAACCTACAAGAAATAGAAAATTAATATGAGGACTGATAAAACAAAAAAAATGAAACAAGAATCAAACAAAATTTCATAAATCATACCCCAGCAAAAGAAAAAAACCCACAATTTTTAACCTGAGGGGCGACCAGAAAGATCAACCCAAAAATCCGACTAAAATCAAATGAATGTAGTCGGAAATTCAAAGAGAAAATTGAAAACAATATTACCTTACCTGTGCAGATGGTTTCGCTTGAGACTGAATGACGGTGTTTAGTTGAATGTATCACTGAAGAAGGGATTTGGGACTTTTGGTATGGTCAAAGACAGTGAGACGCTGGAGAGGGAAACGAAGCAGCTATAGAGAACGAGTAAGTTGCAGAGTTCGATTTAACCCAAAAAAAGTTGCAGAGTTCGAGTGGTTTTCCGACGGTAATCAATTGGAAGTGCTTGTTACAGGAAGCAACTATAGATAACGCTTTAGGCATGGAAATCATTTCCCATGTCTATTTTGAATGGATCGGAAAATGGAAGATTTTTTTCCCCTTTTTGATCATGCTCGGAAGTTAACCAAGAAATTACACTTTTTTTTTTTTTTATTTTTTTGAGCACCTTCCTATTAAGAGAGACGATATTATATTAACCTCACACACACTTCATGAGATCTTTGGGATTCGAACCTAGAACCTTAACTAAGGGAGTAAATTAGATGGGAGGATAATTTCTAAGACGCACAAATGATGCCATAAGGTTCGAATGTGAGACTTCTTGTCTGCAATTCAAGATCCTATTCCACTCGGCTAAACCACTTGGCCATTTTCTCATTTTTAGTTTGTGTAGGAATGGAAAACAAACTTTGTTTACTTCTTCAATTATACCATGTTAGCAATATGGAATAAATAAAATTAAAAAAGAATATCAACCGTTCTTATTGTTTAAATAAAATTGTAATTCTAAATTGTTAAAGTATATTGAATGATGCTAACTTTGATTTCTCACGGTAACCATTTTCTATACTTGGACTTACTAAATATGGGAAATCAAATAATTGTCCATTCTCAAGCCCCATTTTTCCCATAAACGAAATGTACCCTTATGATGTATAAGCACTTTAAAAAATTTCTATCGAACGCATTCAATACAAGGTATGTAAAAATGCCACAAGCTTGATTGCCCAAACCCGGCCATATTTTTTTGGATATGGGCTACCCTCGTTCGGCACTACGGACAATATCAACCCGGTCCATTGTGTAAAGAGTAAGATTTGGGGTGTGATTTATAAATCCTTGGGCGGCCCAATCAATTCAAGTAGTTGTGTAATTAATTTTTGTACCTGCCAAAAGTGTTTGCGGCCTTTTGGTGAACAGTGTGATGCCCCAGTTTCTTTGTAGGTTGAATTTTAGCTGTGATTTGTTGCTTGTTGGTTAAGAAAGGCTAGTTTGGGCCCTTAGGCCATCTCTAGCCATGGGTTATATCTCAAATATAGCCCTAAAATAATGCAAAACTCATCTCCAGCTATGGGCTAAACAAAATTTTGGCCAAATTTGGAGGGCCAAATGTGGCCTTTTAGCCCTCCAACCGGGCCACATGTAACCCAGCCTAGGCCAAATTTTTTGTGGACTCCATGCATGTGCTTTTCATATTGCACTTTGAAACTCATCCATTTTTTTATATATTTTTTTAAATGTTTTCAATTCATGTTGTTTAAAAAATTTATAAAAAATTCTTGGTCATGACTGTTGGAGGTCAGACCATTGAAACCCATCCATTTTTTTTTTAATTTCCTTTGTTGGCTTTATTATTATTATTTTTTTAAATTTAAAAACCTAAAATTTGTCTATAAATACCTCAAAATTTCTTCAAAAAATTTCCCACTCATTTTGTGACTCTCGGACCTAAATTTAATTAAAATAATTGAATTAAACTAATTAAGTAAAAATGAGAGATTAAAATTGAATTAAAAGGAATTTATTTAATAAAATTGGAATTTAATAATTAAGGGGGCATTTTGGTTAACTTTATTTTCGGGTTCGAATTTGGCGAAACGAGTTGCGCCATTGCGTCAGGCTCGTCGAAACGAGTTCGTTGATGGGTGGCACACTTCGATACGAGTTTAGAACGTTGAGGGCATTTTGGTAATTTGCGAAATTGAATAAAAAATTATAAAACACCCAATTGGCCAATCGGATCGTTTCTCTCTCCTCCCTCACACGTTCTCTCTCTATTCTCTCTCTCTCTTCATTCTCTCACGTTCGGCCACAGCAAGGGCCAGGATTGGTCACAATCAAACCGGTGTGAAGATCCGGTCACATCCTGCCGGCGGAATCGTCGAATCCTGCCGGCGGTATCGACTGGTTCGTCTCCGGTTTTTCAAGGCATTGCCCCGCCGTCTCCGGCCACCTTCTCCGTCGAACCAAGTGAATTTTCGAGTCTCCTCTTCCTCTTCTAGCTGTTTTTGGGATTATCTGGGATCGATTTGGCCATTTTGTAATCGGATCTAAAAGCTAGGTTTTGGCCGGATTTCACTTCGAATTTTCGGCCAGTTGGCGACAAGTTCTTGGCCGGTTCTCGACGATTTTGAATCCCTCTCGTCGAGATGAGTTGATTGGTGTATGGGTTGGGGCCGATCTTGACAATTTTGCGTTGGCCGAAAATTGATCAAGACACCCAACCCAAGGCCGGCGGGTGGGCCAGGGTGTGGTGGTGTTTCTATGTCCCATTACGATCCTCGTGTTGTCGTGAACGCATACGTATGTTCGGATCTCGATTCGGACGTCGTTTGAACCTTGAACGAACCAACGCTTATTATGCGTTGTTTGGGTTCGATGTGTTCGGACCAATGGATCGAATCCAAATTCACGTATGTTGTTCCCCGTATTGCTATAATCGTATAGGAATTGACGGATCGTGAGTTGGAGTCCTGGATACTTCGAAAATATTAACCCTAGAGTTAGTTAAATAGTAACCGTCCGATTATGCGATTGTGAGCGATCCGACAGTTCGATCGAGACCAAACTTTCAAGACGTGTCCTATAAGCCGTAGTGAACCTGCAAGAACTTTCGGATCTAATTTTGGAGGTCGTGGGCCCTACGGGCCCGGGTTGACCTATTGGGGAAATTTTGACCAAGGGTTGACCGTGCTTCTCCCGAGGTCGTTTCGTCTTCTAATGAACGTTGTTGACCTCAGAATTCTTGTACGAACGTACGCACACTTTGAGTCGGGATTAGTTAGGGTTTGACTTTAAGATTGTCGTTCAAGGTTCGGTTTTTTAATTAATCATCATATTCTTGAAATAGGTACTCAAGCACTTCGTGATCCTCAAGTGGGATCCTCTCCGGGTCAAGTTGCTTGGGACTATCTGTGAGTGGACTTTGTTTTCAAACGAGCATGATTTTAAAGAATTGAATGGAATGCATATAAATAGGATTTGATAATTGTTTTAAATCTTGGTTTTGACTTTTGATGAAGTCATTATGATTGAATTGGTTTTTGAGGCTTATGCATGATTTGGGTTTCCGGTTTGTATATGGGGCCCTGATGGCTATATTTTATTAATATGATTATCTTTAAGTATTGAATTTGGGACGAGGCAAGTGTCTAGTGGTAATTGCGTACGGATTTGGGTACGGTGGAACTTTATGAATTTTCTTTGGGTTTTATATTTAATAATTGAGTTTATGGCTTTGTTGGGTTTCGGACTTTATATAATTTGATCATTATGAATCTTGGGATTTTTATATGGTTCTAAATTATGGAATTTTCGATTGACTTTAATACTTGAAATTTACGAATGTCGTGGGTTATACTTTAAGCTTTTGGAATTTATATTTCATATCATTTTGAGAAACTTATACCTATTCTTTGAATTGAATATTTGGGCGGTAAGATTTGGACATTAGTATAGTCCGGTTGATTATGCATTCGGTTTTGGCGTTTAAACCTTATGAATAATAATACTTATACTTATACTTATATTATATATATATATATATATATATATATCTACTTTGATTATGGCGTTTTACTATTGTTTTAATCGTGGGTTTGGCACTTTGTGAAATAATGGGATTATATTGTAATTGAGGTTTATTGACTTTTGGTTTAATTTGGGTTTTGATTTGACGTTTTCTTGACTTGAGTTTTGAATACGGTTTTGAATATGCATTTTTGGTGATTATGACATTTTAATTAATTATGGATTGAGATGCTGTCATTTGACGCTTGTGAATATTTTGACTATGGAATTATATGTTTAGGACGGTGATATCCTTATTTTGAGTATATATGATGGTTATTGGATTGTTGGACGTTTATATGTCCGGGTGTGATATTTTGGGGTTTGGGTACATGTGATTCAATATGTAATTATGGATTATTGAGTTGTGTTGAGTGGAGTGATGTTGGCACCACTGTATGTACCTCCCGGTGCATTCCTTAATAGGGTGTGACTGTAGACCCTTGATTGGGTAGTCTGCGCGTAGGACTTGTTACGGACGTATTGATATTGATGGTCCCTACCATACGGGCCAATGAGCTTAGTCCCAATTGGATGGCTTGACCCTAGGCACGAGGCCATTATGATGTCAGTCGGTGTCGATCAAACCTTGGGCACGAGACCATCGTGAATGCTGTCCGGTGTCCACCAAGCAATCCCTGTTGGATTATTTCCTCGGTACACGTGTTTTGGTGTTGAGGTTCTATATTACTATATGTACGTGTTATGCCACCCAAACCCCCTCTAATCTCTCCTTCTCACTCCCTCTACTCATCCCCCTGGGTTTTTGCGGCTCGAAAAACACCCCAAATCCCGATCAGCAGGATAAAAACCGCCGGTTTTAATTTTGAGATTTCCGGCCATTTTTGCGGTTTCCAAGGTTGATACAGGTACAATCTCACCCATATTGAGTTATTCTTTGTGTTTTGGAGTTTTATTTCAATTCATTAGAAGTTTTTGCAAAATTTCTAGAACCTAGGGTTTGAATTCGGGTTTTCCTAAATTCCGGCCAGTTCTCGGTAGTTTTCGGGGCTGGTCCTGTCACCCAGAAGGTGCCACGTCATTAACTGACCTTCAATCTCACATTGAAACAACACAAAAGGAAGTCAACTTCCCCGTATAAAAGAAACGTACTTTTCCATTTAAAAGGTAATATGAACTTCAATATAGTACTTTTCATAATTCATTTGAGGAAAGCACTGACTTAGGCATCGGAGGGTGGTTGGTGGCTCTCCCACTACCACTTTTCAGAGACCATTCCTTGTCTTCTTACGGGGATTGACAACTGGAGTTTCATCCTACTTGACCACTCCAAGTAAGTTCAAAATACATCACCAAACACCTTTGTCAACTAAAGAACACCCTCAAGGAACCTGTCAGCTAAAGAAAGGGAGGGTTGAGTGAGGGTTATTTCATTCTGATTGGTTATGCGACTTTCAGTATCTGTTTGTGCAAAAATCCTCGCGGGAGAATATTCGCCTTTTGCTTCTTCAACCTTTGATATTCCCTATCTCTCTTCCTCGTAACTTTGTAAAATAGGTAGAGTAAAGCAGACCACACTCGTGGGTGTTGGCCAAAGGCCCTTCGATGCCTAAATTAGTTCGATTGAATCTGGGTGACACAATAGCTAAAAAGGGTACGGAGATTTCTCTAGGGTGAGAACCGGGTGGCGGAGCCGTGTGTGGTGGCGGAGCCTTGTGGAGAAAATATGGAGAGGGAGAGAGCTTTGGGTATTTTTCTCGGGTTTGAAGTGAATTTAGATGTACCTTGAATGATGAATGAAGTCGTCTATTTATAGGAGCCTCGGGGCTAGGGTTTCGCAGAGTCCCAAATTGTAGAGATTGCATCTGATAATATCTTCATTTATTCAGATAATATCTAAATTAATGGTATTATCTTATTAAATGAAGATAATATCATATAAACAAGATATTTTCTCATTTATTTGGATAATATCTGAATAAATGATATTATCTTATTAAATTGAAGATAATATCATTTAATTAAGATATTATCTCAATTTATTTGGATAATATCCGAATTAATGATATTATCTTATTAAATGAAGATAATATTATTTAATTAAGATATTATCTCAATTTTCTAAAATTAATTAATTGGCCAATTAAATGGGCTCAATTAATTAATTTTAAAGGATATTCTTCTTTTCCACGTGGCGTGCTGTAATTGGAGACGAATTAAATATTTGCTCCCACAAATGCCCCCCAGCTTCTGCATGGCGCTTGTGTGGCATGTAGGAGATGAATTATTTTTTTCGGGCTCTTCAACTGCGTCTGGGCTTTCTTCAATGAGTTGGACTCCTTTTGCAGATTAGATTCCCAATTGGAGTGTGCTTTTGACTGTTCTTGGAGTTGGGTTCCCAGTATGAATGTGCTTGTGATTCCTTCTTGACCTAGGATGCCCAATCTGTATAAATACAGGGCTTCTCTTCACTCTTCTTCACATTGCAAACTTAACTTCTCTACTTTCTAACTTGAGAGAGATCTTGGAGAATTTGTACTACTCGTCGAAGAGAGGAGTCGCCGTGCATCCCAAGGTGAGTCGAGCACGTATATTTTTCTTCGTCTTCTGTTTTTCATGGCGAGGACCAGCTGGGTGGGACCAGGCTGGTTTGTCATCGTGAGTGGCAGCCGAAGACGGTTGGAGCGACAGTGGCTGCTGGTGGTCTGATGATCTGCCGGCTGGACTGGAGGAGTGCTCTGCCGGACCCTCCTAAAAAAGGAAGGCTGATGTCAAGTCTTCTAGAAATGAAGCTGCTTCTTCACACGCGAAGAATGTGTCCCCGTTGAGGAAGAAGCCAAAGATCTCTTCTGCTCAGAAGACTCAAGTAGGAGCTGTTCCCCCGTCGTCTGCTACGGTAAAACATCTTGTTGGTGCAGATAGCAAGAAGATCGGCGGTATGCGCAATATTCGGGATGTTCCACTTAGGCCTCATGCTGACAAGCTTGGAGATCGTGATATGCTCCTTGAAGTAGTTCGTGTGCGATCTAGTTCACCTGCTGAGAGGCAAAGAGATGCCGAAATTCTTCTCCGAAGTTTGAGTTGTCTGCACCAGTCAAAGGATGGAGATTGAACTGGAGGTCTGCTCCTTCGTCAAACCATCATGGTACAGCTATTGAGTCACGAGCAGTCAAGCGTGGAGTTGAGTCGGCGTCGTTGACTCCTTTGGAAGTGAGGTTGGCAGCGGCTAAGAAGGCGAGAGTGTCATCTGCTCAGGCGAAGGGTTCTTCTGCAATGTCAGCCACAGGGAATGCAAGCGTGTCTGATCTGCTAAAGACGAACTTCCTGTCAAACCCGTCTGTCTGCCTCAAGCTGGTGGATTGTATCCATCAGGCTAGCGATCTTGATACTTTCTCAAGGCTTTTGAAAAACATAGGGAAGCAACATTTCATTTGCTTCAAAAAGGAGTTATTTTTTATGCTGAGACTATCCGGAACTCGTCTGCTGTTGCCTCCTCTTCTGCGAGTTGGAGAAGAAGAATATTGATTTGATTCGCAAACTCTTTGCCGAGCAGATCCGTTATGAGAAGAAGACATCTGAATTGAGGTCGATGATATCTAAGCTGAAGAGTTCCCTTGCTGAGAAGAATTCTGAACTTAGCTCATCTGCTGCGGACCTGGAAGGAGTTGAAGACCAGGAGCCGAAGAGGCAATAGTCGAAGAGGCAATAGTCGAAAAGGATGGAGCAGATGAGGACGCATCTGATGAGATGGTGGCAGATGTTACGGAGCAGGCAGGTGGAGCTGCTGAAAGCGTGGCTGATCAGGTGGATGCCAAAGAGGCTGCTGACCAAGGGTCCCCTGCTGGCGTCTAGGAGTAGATGAAGACTCTTTTATTTAGAATAATTGGTCTTGTTTGACCATCTTCTTTTTTTTTGAACTTGGCCGGTTGGTCACTTCGCTATGGAAATTTCAGTTATTTTTTCAACTTCAATTCGCATGTAGTCTTGTGAACTGCTTGAGTAGTCGGCCAATGTCTTAATTGTGTATCTCCCTTAGGATGTTGACAGGAGCTAGGATCCCCCTTGAGGGATTCCGGGTGTCTTCTACCCATTCTTCAAGAAACTTCGGCTGTCATGCCTCCCTTAGGAAGCTGACAGGAACCTGGGTCCCCCTTGAGGGACTCCGAGCGTCTTCTACTCATTCTTCAAGAAATTTTGGTTGTCATGCCTCCCTTAGGAAGCTGACAGGAACCTGGGTCCCCCTTGAGGGACTCCGGGCGTCTTCTGCGTCTCATGAATGGCGTTTTTGGTTGTTGCCCTGCGTCTCCCAAAGGACCCTACTTATGGACAACTGTATGACTATCATGCCTCCCTTAGGAAACGAATAGGGACTTGGATACCTCCCTTTGGAAATTCCTAGCGCACCCTGCGTCTCCTGAAGGACGCTTCTTTGTGGGCTGCGTCTCCCGAAGGACGCTTTTGGTCGTCGCCTGCGTCTCCGAAGGACGCTGTTTATGGGCAACTTATATGGTTATCTGCCTCCCTTAGGAAACCGATAGGGACCTGGATACCTCCCTTAGGAAATTCTGGCGCACCACTGCTCTCCCGAAAGACGCTCTTTGTGGGCTGCGTGCCCGAAGAACCTTGTGTGACCATCCTGCCTCCCTTAGGAAACGGATAGGAACACGGATACCTCCCTTAGGAAATTTCTGGCGCACTTTCCTCTCCCGAAGGACGCTTCTTTGCTGGCTGCGTCTCCAGACGGACGCTTTTGGTCGTCGCCCTGCGTCTCCCGAAGGACACTGCTTATGGGCAACTGTCTTTGAAGTGTGAGCCATTGTCGGTAACCAGCGACTGTGGGCTGCCAAACCGGCAGATGATGTTTCTCCAGATAAATCGTTTCATGTCGGCTTCTTTAGTAGAGGATAGAGCTTCGGCCTCGATCCATTTAGTAAAGTAATCAGTGGCAACGATCATCATGTCTTTCTTGGTGGGTGTCGGTGGTAGGGGTCCCACTAGATCAATAGCCCATTGCATGAATGGCCATGGACTGTTCTGCGGATGATAGACTTCGGCAGGCAGGTTAGGAACTGGTTTGTACCGTTGGCAGCGATCACATCTCTTGACGTACTCCGTAGAGTCATGGCGCATGGTAGGCCAAAAGTAACCTACGTTTAGATCCTTCTCGGCAAGTGACCTGCCCCCAGAGTGGTTGCCACACTCACCGTCGTGTATTTTGCAGAGAACCTCAAGTGTTTGAGGATATTTTATGCAAGTGAGATGAGGGTCGGAGTACGATATGCGAATGAGCTTATTGTCTTGCATGTAGTATCTCGCGGCTTTCTGCTGGACCTTCCTAGCTTCAGACTTGTCCGTTGGCAGATTTTCATTCACCAAGTAATCGATGATAGGGTCTTGCCGGCTAGGGTCTTCATCGATCTGCATTGTGTCGATTGGCTCTATTTCTTCGATGCTTGGTTGGTCAAGGTGTTCGACTGGGATGAAACGTCTGAATTGAGTATCCAGCGCTGATCCTAGGCTCGCCAATGCATCCGCATGAGTGTTCTCTGCCAGGAACTTGTTGAATGGTGAAAGTTGGGAATTCTTCCTTGGACTTTGTCGAGGTCTTGGATCATTCTTGGATGCTTTGCCATGTACTACTTTGAAGCTTGATTCGTTATCGGTGGGAGTCCGAGTAGATGGCCAATCTTTTGATCGGCAGTTCCTTTGCTAGGCCCGATCCGTGAGCAACGCCTCGTATTCTCGCTTCATTGTTTGAAGTGGAAAGCCAGTGTGATGGCTTGTTCTAACAAAGTTCATGCGGGGTGATTATGACGACGCCCGCCCCGCTTCCCTTGTGATTTGATGCTCCGTCTACGTGCAATCGCCACATGTCCTTAGGCAGGTCTGGATTGGCGGGAGAGGTGTCGTCTGCTCTCGAATTTTCCTTGCTTTTTCGACCAACTTCTCTTCTTCGGTTGTTGGAGTAAACTCTACAACAAAATCTGCTAAAGCCTGAGCTTTTATAGCGGTCTTCGGCCGGTAGAGGAGGTCGTATTGGCTGAGTTCAATAGCCCATTTCATGAGTCGCTGAGAAGCGTCGGGGCTGTGGAGGATTGATCTCAAAGGAAACTCTGTCATGACAACTATTCGGTGAGCTTGATAGTAAGGCCTTAGTTTTCTCGCGGAAACTACAAGCGAAAAAATAAGCCTTTCCATTTTCGGGTAGCGAGTCTCTGCATCGAGAAGAGCTTTTGAAGTGTAGAATACCGGATGTTGTGCCCCAGTTCTTCTCGGATAAGAGTGAGCTAAGCTTTGAGTTGGACACCGCCTGTAGATGAACAAATCTTCGCACAGTATCGGTTTTGAGAGTAGGGGAGGTGAAGTGAGGTAGGTTTTCAAGTTTTGAAAAGCTACTTCGCACTCGCCATCCCATTTGTCTTTGTGTCATTTCTTCAAGGCTATGAAGAATGGTCTATATTTGTCGATAGATCTCGAGAGGAATCGGTTGAGAGTCTGCTCTGCCTGCTAAACTTTGTATCTCCTTCGTTGTGGCAGGTGACTTCATGTTGAGTATAGCCTTGATTTGGTTTGGATGTGTTTCGATGCCTCTTTGGGTGACTAAGTATCCCAGAATCGGCTGATGAGACTCCAAATGTGCATTTTCTCGGGTTCAACTTCATGTTGTATTTTCTGAGCAGGTGAATGCCTCGGCAAGATTCTTAATGTGGTCTACTCGTTGGGTAGCCTTGACTAACATGTCGTCGACGTAGACCTCCATAGTCTTGCCAATTTGCTCCTTGAAAATTTTATTTACAAGCCTTTGGTAGGTTGCTCGGCGTTCTTCAGCCCAAAGGGCATGACTTTGTAGCGATATGTACCCCTTTCGATGATGAAGGAGGTCTTGGCTTTATCGTCTTCATGCATCATGATCTGATTATAGCCGAGTAAGCGTCCATGAAGTTTAGCGATTGATTGCCTAAGTTGAATCTACAAAATTTGGTCAATTCTTGGCGGTGGAAAGTTGTCTTTAGGACATGCCTTGTTGAGGTCTGTGTAGTCAACGCAAACTCTCCACGCACCCTTTTCTTTCTTTGCTACCGTAACAACGTTTGCTAGCCATTCTGCGTAGGAAACTTCTTCGATGAAACCGGCGATTAGGAGCTTGTCGATCTCGGCTTCAATGATGGCAACTCGCTAGGGAGCGAAGTTGCGTCTCTTCTGTGCTACTAGTTTGATGGCGAGGTTGACATGAAGGCGATGGCAGATGACCTCATGATCAAGGGGTACTAACTCAACGTCCTATTCAGGCTTCCATCCTTATTCAGGAGAGACCTCCGGACGGATTCCCTCAACTTGGTCCTGATTCTTTGATTGCTATTTGGGAGTAGCTATTCCCTTTCCTTTCTAGTTTGCTTGGATGTCGGTATCTGCTTTCTCCTCTTGTTCTACTCCCTTCAGCTCTGCTTGATTCACATGGCGGAACTGCATTTGCTTGCTTTTCTTCAGCCCTTGAGCTGAGCACTTCCTTGCCATTGCCTGATCGCTGTTGATCTGGCCGACACCGCCCCCATGGATTGGGTAGCGAATTTTCTGATGTGTGGCGAAGGTGATGGCGTTGATCTTGCCGATCCATGGTCTGCCCAGAATGCCATTGTAAGGGGAGACTTCATCAATGACCATGAATGTTTGTGAGCTGATTACCGGTGGAGAATAGACGTCGAGGTCTATCGTACCTACAGTAATCATTGTCGCGCCGTTGAAGCCGGTCAGTGACCTGGCCGATTTGTTGATCTTCGTCTCCAGGCCCATCTGTTGGATAACTGCCAATTGTAAGATGTTGGCTGCGCTACCCTCGTCTGCATGGACTCGATGCGACCATGGCACGAGCGATTTGAATGCTGATGACGAGGGCATCATTGTGTGGTAGATCAATGTCAATTAGATCTTTCTTTTTGAAACCGATCACGGGATCGTCTTCTGCCATGAGGAGGCTAGTCGAGACTTGGGAGATAACCGTGGCCTGTTTAATTTTCCTATTCTTTTCTTTCTTTGGTCAGCCGGATTCCTCGGAATCGGCCAGGATCGTGTTAATCCTTATAACTTTACGTGGAGGTTCCTTGGCGACGTCGCCATCCTCGATCTATTTGGATGACCTTCTTTGCTATGAACTCGGTGCGGTGGCCTTCTCTCACGAGCTCTTCGAGGTGCGCTCTCCAAGAAAAGCGATTGTTTGTGGTGTGCCGTGCGTCCCATGGAAGACACAGTATTTTCTAGTATCCCTCTTGTTCTGGATCTCCCTTTAAGGGTGGCGGTCTCTTTACCCAAGGCTTGTCCTTCACTTGGGCTAAGATTTGATGTATGGGGATGAAGAAATTGGTAAAGTTCTCTTCTGCAGTACTTCTCCTTGCGGCGCGGCTTACGCTTGTCTTTGTTCCTGCTATTAAACATGTTGCCTCCCGACTTGCCTGCTTGGTAGGTTGATCTTCCCGCTGGTGAATTTCTTCGCGGCGATTTGATCTTCATCCCGGAGCGCGTAGCGTTCCGCGATCGCGAAGACCTGCCAAAGTCCTGGCCGGGAGTGATAGTCGGCTCGCGGTATAAGTCGTGCTATGCGGAAGACCTTTCTTGAAAGCGATGAGTCGCGACTTGGTCATCGCATCCCACAATGGTTTTCTGCTTTGAATCTCCTAATGTAATCTCGGAGAGATTCATCGGACTTCTTGTATATGTTGAGCAATTGGCCATGGTTTTTCTTAATCGTCGGATAAGAAGTGTATTCTTTAGTGAAGACATAAGCTAGCTCCTTGAAGTCAGCTGATTGACCTGCATTTACGTGGTGTGGAACCGATCTTGGGCTGCTCCTCGTAAGGTCATTGCAAACACTTTGCACATTAACGCGTCTTCGGCCTTGTAGAGGATCATAATACTCTTGAAATGCTTCAAATGGCTTTCGGTCGGAATCCCCTTTGAAGTGTGTAAGAAAGGGCGTTGAGAATCGCTTTGGGGGAGCAGCTTGCTCAATTTCGGCGGTGAAAGGCGTGGAGTTCGCTTGGTCTACCTCCTGCATAGAGCGTCTTGAAATTTCCGCCACCTTCAAGTCTCGAAGTCGATTATTCACAAGCTTCTCGACGTCTTCTGCACGCATGAGTTGCTGGTCGAGTCGATGACCTTCATGATTCGGGCAGCGCTGGTTGACTTCTTCTTTGGCTCGCAAGGGCCGTCATCCTTGGTTGTCCTGCCTAGGTGGCGTATTGGTGGACTGCGCTTGAGAGGGTTTCCCTATGACTTGTCGACGGGAATTGGTTCTTCGAGAACGGGCAGCCGAGCGTCTTTCTTCACGATCCTCGTTGTGAGAATCATCAGGTTGACCTTATTGAGGGCCCACTGTCGTGCACACTTCCCCGCTGGCCTAGGCGGGCGCGGATGTCGAGGTTGTGGGCCCAGCCTCTCACGCACGTTGGTCCTCGAACTCAATATTGATTGGATACTTCGTCCGCTCGGAGCCTGGCTCGCGGATGCTTGTGAAATGCCCGACTTGTGGTCACGTTGTTGTCTTCCTCTTTGTCTGCTCGCTCTGCTCGACCTACTTGAGACCTTTCGAACTGCACTGTCGGTGCGTCCGTCCATCATTCTCTCTTCGCCTGTTGTCCAAGGTCAAGATTTTGGACCAAGCACCTTGGTTGAGGAGTTGTCTCATCAACTCGGGTAGGTCGTCCATTCTTTGGGTCGGTTGGTGGACTCTTAGGCGAGGTCTACTTGACTTCGTGGACCGGGAGGAGAGAATTGCGTGGAGCCTAGTTGCACACGGGCTAGGGTTTCGTTAGAGGTGTACACGGGAACGTACGCTTACGCGGCGGCAAATGAGGGAATGATTGAAGTGGTTCCAAGACCGGGCCAAGGTCTGTGGTGGCAAGATTTCTGTGGTGGGAAGCTCCCCCTTGAATGGCGGCGGTGCCATGATGGTGGGCTTCGGATCCGACGGTGAGACCACGTGTAGGAGGGTTGCTTGGGCCTTGCGCGTGGGCATGCGGCTGCAAGGCGGTTCCGGCCACGAGGCCGTGTGGTGGTGGTGCCACTATGTCGATCGCGGGTTCATGGGAGGAGTGACTTTGGGTCGTCGCGGATCGAGCCATTGCGGCGGTCTTGCTCCTCGTGAGTTTGCTTCCAACCATGGCTGTTTGGAATGCTTCGGTTGAGTGAAAAGAATGAGGAACGGATTCCTTGAGCACGCATTGAGTATAACTCGTGCTCTCAATGAAAGCACCAAATGTTTGTGCAAAAATCCTCGCGGGAGAATATTTGCCTTTTGCTTCTTCAACCTTTGATCTTCCCTATCTCTCTTCCTCGTAACCTGTAAAATAGACTGGAGTAAACAGACCACACCCGGGGGGTGTTGGCCAAAGGCCCTTCGATGCCTAAATTAGTTCGATTGAATCTGGGTGACACAATAGCTAAAAAGGGTACGGAGATTTCTCTAGGGTGAGAACCGGGTGGCCGGAGTCGTGTGTGGTGGCCGGAGCCTTGTGGAGAAAATATGGAGAGGGAGAGAGCTTTGGGTATTTTTCTCGGGTTTCAGAAGTGAATTTAGATGTACCTTGAATGATGAATGAAGTCGTCTATTTATAGGAGCCTCGGGGCTAGGGTTTCGTGAGTCCCAAATTGTAGAGATTGCATCGATAATATCTTCATTTATTCGTATAATATCTAAATTAATGGTATTATCTTATTAAATGAAGATAATATCATATAAACAAGATATTATCTCATTTATTTGGATAATATCTGAATAAATGATATTATCTTATTAAATTGAAGATAATATCATTTAATTAAGATATTATCTCAATTTATTTGGATAATATCCGAATTAATGATATTATCTTATTAAATGAAGATAATATCATTTAATTAAGATATTATCTCAATTTTCTGAAATTAATTAATTGGCCAATTAAATGGGCTCAATTAATTAATTTTAAAGGATATTCTTCTTTTCCACGTGGCGTCTTTGTAATTGGAGACGAAAATATTTGCTCCCACAGTATCAACAATATGCCCAGTGACCAAAATTATAACTACCCCAAACCAAAAATACAGAATTGTTATCAAACCGGTAAGTTAGAAAAAGTATGCATAATTGATATTTTTAATGCATGAATGCTAATCAAGGATTTCAAATTAAAATTCAACTCATTAAAAAATTCAACAAAATTAGAATTTTATTTTTTGTAAAAGGAAAGTTCTATATTTTGCCAAAAAAGGAAAGTTCTATATGGATCCAATTTTTTGCTAGGCAGACTCAACAATTTTTTCACCAAAATTCTAAGGGTGATTTTATTAGCACCCCTTTATTTGCTCTTTACACCCCATACTAATTTTAAACATAAATTACCTATTTTATCCTTGTACATAATTACTATTAAGAATAAAAAATATTTAAAATAAAAATAAATTGCTCACTACACCCCACATATGTTCCTCCTCCACCTCTTGTTCAAATCCTATTTTCTTTTCGTTGATTTCGATTCTTCGATCAATTAATTTGTTCTGTGAAAAGCCAATTTGAATTTGAATTTTCTAATTTACATAGGATTTTTTTTGGTTGGAATCAAATATATTCATAGAGACCCCATAAACATGAGGAAACAGATTACATGGAGAAAGCAGAAAGATGAGAACAGACAAGAAAAAACAGATTCGGGAAAATTTGCTCTTTACATTAGTATGCAAAGCTCTGATTCCGAGTGGTCTATGATCGCTCATTTCGAACGCAAGCTCAGCTGCTCAAGCTTCGAGTTCGCTAATCTCACTGCTGAGTTTCATTAGTATGCAAAGCTCTGTCAAGCAGAAACTTCGTGCTTTTCGATAGACGGATCCTAAGCATAGCTCGCTGGACGGCGTCGTTTCAGCAGAGAAATGGGATAGGATTTAGTTCGGAATGGGGTGTGGTGAGGGCAATTTAGGAAGCAACATGGGGTGTATTGAGTATTTATAAAATTGACTAAAATTTAGTGGGGTGTAAAGAGATGGGGTGTAAATAAAATCACCCAAATTCTAATGGTACCCTTAACTAATCATGTTTTATGCAAATTACCCAGAGAAGCAATCTATACCACCTTCTATAAAATAAAAATAAAAATAATATATATATACATATATATATATATATATATATATATATATATATATATATATATATATAGTGAGCTTCGATTGAGGGATCCCTCAAATAAGCTTATTTGAGGACACCCTCGTAGGGTCCACTCTGCATTGTTTTTCACTAATCCAAACCGTCTATTTTGTGGATATTCCTTTAAAGATCATCTTTACAAAAATCACTTGAATCCAATATCATTTGAGCACTCAATTGAATTATTGAAATTTTAGTACTTTCTTGAAGCACGGTGTTCATCTATTTTGTAGGACACAATTGCATATCGAAACGATTTCCGATTTGTCTAATTTTTGCAAATGAAGACCTAAAAATATATAGTTTGGATTGTTGAAAAAAATTTGTAGGGTACCCCAAAGGGTGTCCCTGAAATAAAATTATTTGAGGGATCCCTCAATAGAAGGGGACTATATATACATATATTTAAGGGATCCCTCAATAGAAGGGGACTATATATATATATATATATATATATATATACCACCTCCCGCCTTTTCTTTCGAGCAAAATCATCGTCTAGTTCGACAAAATCTACCACGACACCCGTTGACCGTCATCTCTTCCGATCTCTCTATTCTACACTAACCTTGGCTTAAGAATTAAGAATTATATAACGTCAAGACTCAATACCTAATCAGAAACATGCAATATCCAATTCAGCTAGATGTGTATCACTAATTGTCACATAAGTTGGAAAACCAAACTAGAAAACAATTAAGACAAATTTAAAAAGATGTAAATAGATCATCAACAATTTAATACATTAATTATACTAAAATAATTAATTGTTGATTTCAATCTTGGACAATATATATATAATTTATGAAAAACCCTCAGTTGGCAAGTGCTCCATTGCTTATATCTTGTTGAGTTTAGCAAGTACGAAGACAGTGGCAGAGGTGATGCATGGAATGAAAATCTCATTAGGAATGACACGTGGCATCAGTCGTTGCTTGACAAACAAGGCAGTGAGTGGAACACCAAAGATGTAAATGAGTGTGTCCTTGGCTCCTCCTACACCAGTAAATCCTGTACCAAAAATCACATCTCGGAAAATCCTTTGAAACTCTTCCCTTGTCAATGATCTTCGTTGGCCTTGATGGTGGTTCTACAATTATATATTAATTAATAATTTTTTTAACATTATAAAATATTATAATTTTTTGTTCACATTATTATAACCTTTACCTTCATGCCCATCCTAAAATATATACCCATCTGTTTGTTCAACATCCTTTCTGGAAAATTCTCCTATATATGTATGATTTGAGTAGTGTTAAAAACTAATGTTGTCAAATAAATACTTATGTTGTCATAGTACGAATTTGGAATACACATCGAATGATAATCAACCTAATTAATTGTCCAAATTTACAATATGGCAACACATGCACAATTTGGCAAGAGAGTTTCGTATACTTGGTGTAGTGTTCTTTTATCAAAATATGGTATAAATAGTTACGTTGTTATTAGACTGTGAATCTAGGTTACACATCCAAACAATATAAATGGTGCCCTAAATTTAGGCAATGCAGATGTGCCATTTTTTAAAATGACTCATATTCGGTATACCTAATGTATACCAGATGCATTCATGAATCTTGAAAATACAAATTCATTTTTTTTTTTTCATTTTTTTCATTTTTCAAAAACATTTTTTTATAAAACATTACTAGCTGGACCCTTAGAAATGCTTACGTCGTATGCTTGCTTGAGTTTGCTTTCCGCTGGCACGCAAAATTGTGTGTTACCAAGGTGCTTGTTGATTTCCCTACCAAAAATATGGGATTAAGGTTAGCACATGTTCATTGCCCAAAAAAAAAAAACACACGAAAAAAAGAATTACTGCGAGGTAAATGATTTATACTCGACAGTTTCGCAGACTGCTCGGTAAAAGTCAGTAAAGGTTAGTTCCTTATTGGGGGTGCCTTTAAAATGGGTTTCATAGCACTTCTCTAGTATGGGACTAATTTCCTTAATCTTATTCTCCTCCGTTCCTGCGCATAATTTCAGGGTGACATTAATTAGTATAATCCTCAAATATACAAAATTTAATTATTTGGATTATTAATATTGTTTATGTATAATAGAGTTCTCTAGTATATAATCCTTAAATACAAGAGAACCCATTGTACATCGATAATGCTATGGGCACCAACTTGTTTACCAACTTTTTGATTCCAACACATATGGCACATGACATGGCAATCCATGTCATCTGCCACATCATCTTTTCTTAATCACTCAAAAATATATTTATGACGTCGATTAAGAAGAAAAGGAGTGCCTGTGGAGAGGCTAGCAATGCGATATTATTGAATTTGAATGTTATATCATAGAAAGAAAACATTGCATTTCATATCATTCATGAGAGAGAGAGAGAGAGAGAGAGAGAGAGAGAGAGAGGGTACCAGGAGCTAATTTCTTGAGGGTTTGGCCCATCTTCTATCTTTTCCTTAAGGTTTGTACCAATTTATATATAGAGATGGTGGAGATATAAATAAAGGGAAGAGCTTGCTGTGCTTTAATATGATCCAAGCCTCAATATTGTGACTTGCGAAGTGGAAAGAGAATATATGCACTTTAGGAATAGGAAGCAACACCTTAGAGAATACATGTACGGAGACATATGGAATAGGCATTAAGCAACGCATATTGCAATTGCCTAATTTGGGCCAAAGATGCGTAGCGCCAATTCATGGTAATGCTGATAAAATATTATTAGGGCCAAAAGAGAAGCCTAATCTAACTAGCTCGGCAATCATAATATATTTTCCTCTTTTCTTCTCTTCTTTCTTCTAATTTCCAAAGTATAAGCAAGGTCATAGATGTCACGAGAATTTATTGCATAATACTGAAAGACTGACACATGATACAATCAATTCATGTGTTATAACATCGTTAACCGATGAGCTTATTCATAGATATAGAGAGCTTCAATTGAGGGATTCTTCAAATAAGCATATTTGAGAAACACCATTATGGGGTCCATTCCGTGTTGTATTTCAATGATCAACACCGTGTTTTTTTTAAAGTATAATTAAAAAATCATCCTTGCAAAAAATTAATTTGAATCCGAAACCATTTGACCAGTCAATTAAATTATTGTTATTTTAGTGTTTCCTTGAAGTAATATGCTCAACAATTTTGTTGATCACAATTAGGTGTCTAATGGTTTTAATTTGTATAATTTTTCGTAAAGATGATATGTGAATGAAGACTTGCAAAATATATTGTCTAGATCGTTAAAATAAAATTTATAGTCGGACTCCACAAGGTGTGCTCCACATAAACTTAATTGAGAAATCTTTCTATCATAAGATACAATATTTATAAATATACATGTGCTGTCTTATCACTCAAAGAGTACATATATGTCACGTGCTGTTAACAAAGAGACATTTTTTTGGACGGCACAAAGAGACATTTAGCCATATACAGTATACTATATGTCTGTTTGTAGACGTTAATAAACTAGCCCACAAAACTATGACAGAGGCGTACATTTGTTGGATTTGTTATGCGTTTGTTTTGTTAGGAAAGATTCGTATGTGCACATCAAGAAAATAATTAAGCATGGCAACATCATCACTTCATGACGGTTTCTATGTACCTGCATTTCAATTGGTGCTTTCCATGAGTGTAATTAAACATTTGGGAGGGTGTCAATAGTTTCTTGTCCGTCATGGCAGATTAGTGGTCTCGGTTCGAACCTCTTTGTATTTAAAAAAAGTATTTCTTTTGAACATTCTTGTAAGCAACTGTCATTTGAACGACGCATAACAAAAGAACTAATAATTATAAGACAATGTTATGGTCCATCTAATGTTAATGGCAATGTTATATTTCCTAACCTCTTGTCGTAATTTTTTTCTAATCAATGTGGCATCATCTTATTGGTTCTATGAATAGGATAATTTTTTCTTATGCATTTTAATGAAAAAAATTTGGGCATCAATTATTTTCCTAATAAAGTATGTTTGATTACAAATCGTTATTAGCATCCAAAATCACCTACTCTCACGTGATTACCGATTCGGTTCTATGCACTTGCTTGAATCTGCACCTGAATTCCTAGAAAACCTCTCATGCATACATACCATGTCATGCTTTTATAAAGCTAGCCTTTTGTAAAATTTTCTGCACTGTAATTCTCAGCCACCCATAAAAACACACTACCATATTAAACCATTATCCACCCACAAAGACAAGACACTCTTACACTCTTCATGCCTCATTGCCACATTGTATAAAATCTAAAAAGAAAAAAAATACAGGGTACTAGTAATAATTCATTCACGTCCTCTGTTTCTGTGTCTTGTTTTGGTGAGCAACAATGGCTGAGAAGGATACGGAGAAAGAATCGGATCCGTTTCTGTATGAGAGTGAAGATGAAGAAGATGATATTGAGGAGAACAAGACTGAGAGTGGGAGCAGTTCTAGTAGCAGCCATGGTGGTGACAATGCTGAGGTTTCCTCTCCTGTTAGTTTTAATTCTCAGAAATGGCCTCAGAGTTACAGGTATGCATCTTCCTTTCATCCCTAGGCCTTTTCATAACTTTGGTCATTCTTAATTGGTTCCATTTTGATTACAAATTGCATAACAGATTATGTGGTAAGAATTGGCAAGAAGATGTTCTGTATGCTGTGCGGAAAACTAATGCAGAAGATGGGAGAAAAGAAAAATATGGTTCCACCAAGAAACATATGTTTTAGTTAAAGTGTTTGAGAAGGAGATAGGTTATAGAATAGCAGAAACCAATTCAAAAGACTTTCACATATTCCAATTCATCATTTAGAGCTTATTTTGCCGGTTGAGAGATAGTACCTAGAAGACATTTATCTTATTTCGCATACATTCTCTTTAAACGCTCCTTCATAGGCATCATTAAGTTCTCAATGAGGCAGATCAACTGAACAAAAGCTTTGCTAGGTTGGTTGGTTTTCTAATCATGCTAGTGGTGCCTATGCTACCAGCTTATACTGATGACAAGGTGTAATTATAATCTGTAGTTGCGTGACTTGTGAGCGGATAATGGCTCAACAAGAACTAGATCACTTCATTGTAAGATAGACTAAATCACTCAAGTATGGGCTGATCATGTATGGATCCTCTCGCCTTGGTTGGAGAAGTTAAATATCTAGTACATTATGCATCATTGTAATTTTGATTTATTTTCCAGACTAGTTGTTATATAATGATTTCTTAGACGCATTTTTCATCACATTGTATTTTTATGTTACTTTTGGGCAGGGAGACAATCGATTCTTACTCAATCGCAGCATCACCAAATATTGCAAATCTTGGATTTGTTCCAACTAGTAGCTATGCAAGCTTTCACAATTATTCAAAAGGCATTTTAGACCTGATTGCAAAGTCTTCATTCCTGTCTACCAATGAATCTGCTCCTCAAAAGGCTGATTTGGATAGGATCTCAATAACCCAATCATTATTGTCAGAAAAATCTACTCTGCATAAGCAGCAGACGGGAGAACCACATATTGGTCATGGCTGCAGCTTCACTCAAACCATCTTCAATGGTATACTTTTGATTTGATTTGCTTAGTTTTTTTGTGTGATATGATTTGCTTAGTTTTTGTATGATATTTGCTATTGATGTTGGTAGTGATGGTAAAAACATCAAAACCCTAATATGAGAACTAATGTTCGTGTGAGAAAATTTTCATATACTTTTTTATGGTTTGGTATGATTCTGCTTACTAAATAAATATAGCATTTGCAAACAAAGGCTACATCTGTACTTACATGGATCTATTTGGTGTCTACATTTACTCTGTAGTTTACACTTCGTGTCATGGCTGTATTTGCTTGACTTCATTGAGTCACATCTTTCTGGACAGGAGTTAATGTAATGGCTGGAGTTGGGCTTCTTTCTACACCTTCTACAGTGAAAGAAGCTGGCTGGGCAGGTCTGGTGGTGCTACTTCTTTTTGCAGTTGTGTGTTGTTACACTGGTGTACTCATGAGATACTGCTTTGAGAACAAAGAAGGCATCAAAACGTATCCAGATTTAGGAGAAGCTGCCTTTGGAAGATATGGGCGTCTTTTCATATCTGTAAGTTGCAACTTATTGGCACTATATATGGCTTGACTCTTAGCAATGAAGAGTTGGGCAGGCTAGTTCAATATGGTTGTTATTGCTTGCTGGCATACCAATGCTTATCTTTCTTCTGGTCAATTTTAAGATACAGAAATTTATTTGAAGCACTTTAAAGTCTAATTTGGCCAAGTCATCCTCTATTGAATTTTATTGGATCTATAAATTTGCTTTATTTTCTGCATGATTTTGTTAGAACTTCCATGTCAATTACTTTTGTATTCAATATTTTCTGATATCATTGCGTCTTCTGATAACGGTGCAGATTGTTTTGTATGCAGAACTATATGTAAGTGAAACATTGATTCTAGTTTGACATTGTGTTTGAAGTTTTGAACCATAAGTTGTTTATACTAAACAATATTTATTTTCCATATATGCAGTCTTATTGTGTAGAATTCATTATTTTGGAAGGAGATAATCTCAGCAGGCTATTCCCAGGAACATCCCTAAATTGGGCTGGTTTTCAGCTGGACTCCTTGCATTTATTTGGAATAGTAACTGCCCTCATTGTTCTACCAAGTGTTTGGTTGAGGGATCTTCGTTTGCTTTCCTTCCTTTCAGGTTTTGCAAACTTCTTCTGTCAAATGCCACATTGTTTCCAAACTTCAAAAATATGAATGATTTCATTTCCGATGCAATCAACTCAACTCTTAGTTGTTTTCTTTTGGCAGCTGGTGGGGTGATTGTCACACTTTTGATTGTTCTGTGTGTAATTTTACTTGGTACCGCTGGTGGGATTGGGTTTCATCACAATGCTCAAGCAGTGAACTGGAATGGAATTCCACTTGTAATTGGTGTGTATGGGTTTTGCTTTGCCGGGCATACTGTGTTTCCAAACATTTATCAATCCATGGCAGACAGACGACAATTTAGCAAGGCGATGATAATATGGTATAAAACCTATAATGCTTTGCTCCTTTGCGCACACACATTCGTTGGCCTTCTTTCTTATATGCCTTGCACCTTTTCTCTTGTGCAGTTTTATATTGTGTGTGCTCTTATATGGGAGTGTTGCAGTCATGGGATATCTCATGTTTGGTCAACAAACATTGTCCCAGATAACTTTAAACATGCCACCACATGCTTTTCTGTCCAAGGTTGCACTCTGGACAACAGTAAGTCTGAGATTTGTGGATTCTGACTTCATATTGGGTGAAAATATGTGCTTTCTGAGCTCATTTTTGTTGCTTTTTTTTTTTTTTCACAGGTTATCAACCCATTGAGCAAATATCCTTTTAGACTGTATATGTGTATGTGTGCGTTACTTTTGAATATTATATTAGTCGATATAATCTGATAATTCTGTGGTTAGTTTTTATTTGCTTCCTTAACATTGAGCAAATATGCCCTGTTGATGAACCCATTAGCAAGGGGTATTGAGGAGCTGCTGCCGGTTGGACTTTCTAATAGTACCTGGTGTTTCATTGTTTTAAGAACAGCACTTGTCATTTCTTCTGTTGGTGCTGCCTTTCTTATTCCTTTCTTTGGTAAGTTTTGGCTTCAAGCACTCACTTCAATTCAATCCTTTCAGCTAGGTCACTGTAGAACTTAGACGAATTCCACGATAACGAGAAATAGAAATTAATCATTTGATGTCTGCTCGCTCTCCCTAGTCCGATAATGAACGGATTATATTGTTCAAAACCTTAAAATTCAACTCCCAAATGTAATTTTAAGCACTGCTATATTTTATGCATTTATTTCCTGTGCCAGTCAAGTTTTGTAAACCCAATTACCTCAGTTGTATTTTTCTTATTTCAGGTCTTGTGATGGCTTTGATAGGCTCTCTACTCAGTATTCTTGTGGTAAGCTTACACCTCTGTTCAGCAATTATATAGCTGCAGTTCATAAAATGATACAAACTATAAGTTGTTGAAGTCAACAGTGCCATAACCAATTATGAAATCTAATCTTAGAACTAAAACCAGGCTACTCTGTACATGTTAGGTGATGAGGTCTCCTCTGTTAAGCGTTAATCATCAATATGTTAGCTAGCTAGGAGCTAAACAGTAATCTTACTAGGGCCAAATGTAGTAGGGTTGTGAATCCCACCAAAAGGTTGGGATTAAGTTGGATTGGATTATGTCTAATTCTGCTAGGCCGTGTAATAGCATATTTCAGTTAATCCAGCCCCTTAATCATATGTAGTACCAAACGCATCACTGGATTAGTGTTATCATCTCCAATCTAATGTAATTTAGTGCGATCCACTTCTACGTCATAATTCAATTTTATCCCAGTCACCAAACATGGTCATTATGCCTTACATCCTTAGCAATGGAGACTAATAAGGCCAGATTTCTGATCTTTGTCTTATTTTCTATCTTTCTCTGGATTCTTCTTCCTCAGACTAGTTTTGATTGAGAAATAGTTTGTGCAAATTGACATGGTCTGTTGAAAGACTGAAAATTGTGATATGGGTTTATTATTATGACAGCATGAGATTTTTTTTTGCTAGCATCTCTTATCTTCTGTTTGTTCCTTCTCGTTTTCTTTTGGTGTTGATATGAATCAATTTGATATGTGTGGCTTTGGTGCAGTCAGTGATAGTGCCGTCGCTATGCTTTCTGAAAATAGCAGGAAGGAAAGCTACAGCGGTACAGGTAAGGGAACTCTATACCTTAATTATTTACTCGAAGTATCTTGCATTTTCTTTAACTCATTTGGTGCGTCGGATTGGACTGGATTATTCCAATTAAATTGGACAAGTGTTCTAGCCGCTGTATGGTGAACTTATAAATGTTGCGATTGAACTTATTAAATTGGACAACAGTCCAACATATTGTGTCTTATACAAATCTCATCTAGATAGGTGAGACTTGCTAAAATATGAATATGGGTTTGAATGCTTTAGGTTAAGTTGTATTCTTCTCCATAAGGAGGTATATATAGGAATTTACATGTGGGCTTTACAAGGAAATAGAAATAGTAATCAATTAGGATAGTATCTCCTAATTATACAATGATTTGTTAACTATATAAAATAAGGAAAGTAAATCCTTAATTAATCAAGGAAATAAATCTCCTTGATTAATTAGGAGACACACTTTAACACTCCTCCTCAAGTTGGTGCATATATGTCACCAATGCCCAACTTAGTAAGTGAGTCATAAAATACTCTTCCACAAACGACTTTTGTTAAGATATCTGCCGATTGATCTTCTAATTTTACAAACGGTAGGCGGATGATCTTTTTCTCAATTTTTTCCTTGATGAAATGTCTATCCACTTCAACATGTTTGGTTCGATCATGTTGAAGCTGGATTATGAGCAATATCAATAGTGACTTGTTGTCACAATGCAACTCCATCGGCTTTTCGGGTTTGAAGCGGTCAATTACAAGAGTTTTCACGATCCACAATAATTCACAAACCCCTTGAGCCATTCCTCTATACTGCCTTCGCACTAGACCGAGAAACCACATTTTGTTTTTTACTCCGCCAAGTGACTAGGTTACCTCCACGAATGTAAAGTAACCAGTAAGTGTATGGCGTCATCGTAATTGACCTGACCAGCATCTCGTATATCCAACAACTTCAAGATCTCTATTTTTGAGAACATTAATCCCTTCCCCGGGGCTGACTTTAAGTATCTTAAAATTCGATCAACTGCATTCCTATGAGAAGTACTAGGTGAATGCATAAACTGACTAACCACACTCACAGCATATGCAATATCTGGTCTTGTATGTGCCGAGGTATATTAGTCTTCCAACAAGGCGTTGATACTGTTCCTTATTGGTTGGTTCTTGGTCCATATCTTCACACAACTTGTGGTTCATCTCAATAGGTGTGTCACCGCTTACACCCAAGCATTCATGTTTTAGTGAGTAGATCCATTACATACTTCCTTTGAAAGCAGAAATATACCAGGTTTTTGACCTTGCTACTTCAATTCCAAGAAAGTACTTTAGATCACCTAAGTCCTTCATCTCAAATTCCTGAGACAAATACTTTTTGCAGATTGCTCTTCATTGTCATTTCCGATTCACGACTATATCATCTACATAAACAATCGGGTGCATTAAGTCTTCTTCCATCACGCTTCACGAACAGTGTGTGATCTCGAATTACTCTGTGTATATCCAAAATTCTTCATAGATTTAGTAAATCTGCCAAACCATGCTCACGGGAGATTGCTTTAATCCATACAATGATTTTCTAAGCTTGCAAAGCGTGATTCTTCTTGTGAAAGCTGGAATTACATCCTGGGGGTAAGTCCATATATACTTCTTCTTCCAAGTCTCCATGTAAGAATGCATTTTTGACATCAAACTAATGTAATGGCCAATCAAGATTTGCTGCTAGAGATAATAGGACTCTAATAGTGTTAATCTTGGCTCTTGAGGGCAAAGGTTTCCTGGTAGTCTATCCCATATTTCTGTGTGTACCCTTTCGCCACCAATCTAGCTTTATATCTTTCAATGGATCCATCGCTTTGAGCTTCACAGTATAAATCCATCTGCATCCTACTGTCTTCTTTCCATGAGGTAAGGGCACGAGTTCCCATGTGACATTCTTTTGGAGGGCTCGCATCTCTTCATTCATGGCTTCTTTCCATTTTGGGTCTTCTAGTGCTTGATAACTGTTGTTGGAGGACAGGTATGTCAGCCAATTGCTTTACAAAGTGTACACGTGCCTCTACGATAATCTGCTAAGAGATATGTAATTGTTGATGGGATATTTCCCCTTGGCTTTAAAATCTGCTTCATATTGTACTCGAGGTTTGCCACGGTTCTTCCTTCTTCGAAGTTGATATGCGAGCTCTGTGCCTTCCGAAATCAAATCATCATGGGGTATTTCATTAGTGTTATCGCTTTCGAGGGAAAGATGTTACAGAATGACTTCCTCGGTGATTGGTGTGGTAATCTGAAGTAAGCGGGCAAAATCTCATGAAACGGTTCAATTTCCTCCTCCCCGATTTTGTGGAGACAAAAAAACATTTTCTTTGGCGGTAGTCGTTTGAAGCGAGTTCTCGAGGTTTGAAGAACTAGAAGGCACCGTGTCGCAATCAATTGGCGACCGGCGTCGCTTTGAGTTCTGGCCATTAAGCTTTCCACTTCAAGGCGGCCGTCGTTTTGAAGCGCAGTTGTTTCCTGGGGAAAAAATCAAGAAGTTGGGGAGTATTTGATTCTTGATTCTCCTCTGTATACGAAAAATATCGTCGTGTTCTCGGAACACAACATCCATGGAGGTATAGACCTTCCGACTAGAAGGATGATAACACCGGTATCCTTTTCGATGAGGTGCATAACCAATGGAAAACACACTTTTAAACTGAGGGTCCAATTTGCTTCATTGGTGATCATGTAAGTGGACAAATACAACACAACCGAAAATTCGGGGTTCTAGGTTTGGGGTTTGAGGTGTTTGGATATGTTGGTGAAGTGTTTGAAGTGGTGTTTGGAAATTTAGAATACTGGAGGGAATCCGATTGATGATGTATGCCGCAGGCAGACGGCTTCTCCCCAAAAAGATCGAGGCATATTGGCACCAAGAGAGAGGCACGAACTACTTTCCAATAAATGTCTGTTCTTCCTTTCAGCAACTCCATTTTGTTGGGGAGTGTAGGGGCATGAGCGTTGATGTATGATGCCATGATCTTGTAAGAATTTGTTAAGATCATGGTTGAGAAATTCTCCGCCATTGTCGAACGGAGAACTTGGATTCGGGCTGAAGCTGTGTGTCCACCATTTTATGGAGCTGTTGAAATCTTAAACCGATTTCCCCTTTAGTTTTGAGAAGGGAAACCCAAGTCATGCGTGTGCAATCATCTATAAAAGTGACGAACCATCGAGCTCAGGACCGGAGTGGTAACTTCTGAGCGAGTCCCCAAACATCGAATGAATAAGAGAAAACGGAACCAAACTCTTATTTGAACTTAATGGGAACGGGACACGATGGCTTTTAGCCAATTCACACGTATCACCTTTGGAAGCTGGAAACATCAAGGCGGAAAATAATGATGGAAACAACTTCTTAAGATAACCGAATGAGGCATGCCCAAGACGTTTATGCCATAACCAAATTTTGTCTCTCTCCCCTCGGAAGCTCAAACTTGTTGTGAAAGCTTGACCAACCTTGGTCTCACTATCCTCCGTGATCAAGTAGTAGAGTTTGCCCCGCCGAGTACCACAACCAATCGTCTTTCCCTGTGAGGATGTCTGAAAAACACAATGATTCGCCAAAAAGTTACAATACAATTCAAAGCCGTAGTAATTTGGGCAAATGTGACAAGAGATTATGGTGTAAAGACGGAACAATCAACACAGAATCCAATTTGAGAGGAGTCGGAGAGAGAGTGAGCCCTCCCCGATCATGGGGAGGGGGTACCATTAGCATTAGACACCACCGATTGAGGAGATGGTGTATGAGTGGTAATTTGTCCGAGGATCAAAGGTCATATGATCGGTGGCTCCGGTGTCAATGATCCATGTGTGCTTTTTGAAGGCGTATGAAAAACAGAGCCTTTGGTGGTGACGATAGAAGCACGAGTCCGGATAGCGGGTCGTGAGGATGGAACGCATGCTTACGTGAGTCTTCAAGGCGGGAGAGAATCGTAGGGGTCTTGACATCGCAGCGGAAGTAAAAGTTGATTTAAGAATTTGAGGAATTTGATTTGAGGACTTTGATGTAAGGATTTGATAAGAGGATTTGATTTGAGATATGTAAGATTTGTATTTGAGGAATTTGAATTTGATAAGAAATTTGATTTGAGAGGTATGTGTATAAGATTTGACGGTATGTGTTTAGGGATTTTGATAAGATGATTTGAGGAATTTAGATTTGAGGGATTTGGATTTGAGGAATTTAAATATGAGAAATTTGATTTAGGGATTTGGGATTTGAATATGAGAAATTTGATATGAGAATGTAGAGACAACCGAGGATCGATTGCTCTGATACCATGCTAAAATATGAATATGGGTTTGAATGCTTTAGGTTAAGTTGTATTCTTCTCCATAAGGAGGTATATATAGGAATTTACATGTGGGCTTTACAAGGAAATAGAAATAGTAATCAATTAGGATAGTATCTCCTAATTATACAATGATTTGTTAACTATATAAAATAAGGAAAGTAAATCCCTTAATTAATCAAGGAAATAAATCTCCTTGATTAATTAGAGACACACTTTAACAAGACTCATAAGAACTTATTTGAACCCGACTCTAATCTAGTCCAAGCCGAGCCACCAACAGAGAACAAAATGCATGAGATAAGCTTTTTAATGCTTTCTTTTGTGGTTATTTAGGTTGTTTCTAGTACCACAGTTGCTGCTTTGGGCATAATTGCTGCAACCCTTGGTACATATTCTTCAGTCTCAAAAATTGTGAAGCGCTACTGAAATATTCAAGTGGTTCCACAGTTAATAATACCGGTGCATTGCTTTGCTGCTCCTGCGCCACATATATGCAGTCTTCCTATAATTTTAGATAGCCTTATAGGTATTGTGCTTTATTTTTTTTCTTTCTCTTTTTTCGTTTTCTTTTTTGTTTTTGGTCTTGAATGGATTAATTGTGGTTGGAGATTGGACATAAGGTGAAGACTTTGTATCTCACTAACCTCTTCCTTCTCATTCCATATTACTTGAGTAATTCAAATTGATTAATTGAAGAATCTCATCACTCTTGCTTGAACTAGGGCAAGGAGCAAAATTGAAGGGTTCTTAACTTTTCAATTACGAACCTTCTCTAGGCTTGTGCTTTGCATGTAATTCACCTATGATTTGTTTTTTGAGCTTTTCGTTCCCACGGCTCTCAGCAACTAGAAGCATAAGTTTTCTCAAATTTTAATCAGATGCTATAAACGACACACCAATACTAGAAATAAATTAGATTTAGAGACGCACTACTAAAAAAGTGGCCAAAAGACACTGAAGGCTATCAGTCCCTTTTGCATTCTTGGGGACTGAAAACTAGGGCTGGGCATTTGGAATCGAAACCCGACCAACCCGCCCAAACCAAACTGATCGGGTCGGGTTGGTTTGGTTTTTTCAAATTTTTTGGTTATCGGTTTGAACCTAAACCAAACCGAGATTTATGGTTCGGTTTACGGTTTGCAATATCCAAACCCACGGTTCAATCAAACCAAACCGAAGATATTAATAAAATATTATAATAATATATATATATATATACAGTTATTCTCTTATACGGATGTATTAACATGCGGAACGTGCGGATGTCATTGTAAACAAGCAGGAAAGTAAGGAGGAGTAGTACAAAATACATGACGTCCGCACGATAATATCGTCCGGATATCCGCATAGGAGAATTTCTGTATATATATAATACATAGTTTAAAGAAATTTTTATATATATAATATATAGTTTTAAAAATTTATATATATATATATATATATATTACATAGTTTAAAGAAATTTATATATATATATAATCATAGTTTAAAGAAATTTATATATATATATAATACATTTTTTCCTTCTTCTTCTCTCTCTCTTCTTTTTCTCTTCTTCTTCTTCTCCATCTCTTCCTCTCTCTCTCTTTTTCTTCCTCTCCACTCCATCTCTCCCTCTCTTCATTGCTTTTATTTCTTCTCTCTCTCTCTCTCTCTCTCTCTCTCTCTCTCTCTCAAAAAGCCAAAAAACCGAAATCGAACCAAACCAAACCAACAAGTCCGGTTAACCGAAATAGTCGGTTTTCATCACTTATGGTTTGATTTCGGTTTCCAAAATAGCCAAACCGAGAGAGTTCAGTTCGGTTTCAGGTTGAGCCCAAAATCGAACCAACTCAAACCGTGCCCACCCCTACTGAAAACAATGCATAATGTAGTAGTAGGCACTGTCTTATAACGGTATCTTTTACGTGGGTCATCTATTGCTAATATGGCACGGTATGCAAATCTCCGTGACTTATTTTCCCAACGGATCCCACATTATGTCCAACCAATACGCATACATGTATTCTAAATACATCCGTGCCTAATAGAATTAAAAGGTACATAATGCTTATCAGTCCCTAAAAAACATAAACCTTTTTTTTTTAAAATATCTGATTGTCCCATAGTCCTTTTGTTGTTTCAATATGTTTAAACATCGGTTTTCTTTCAACCATTCCTCGGTTTTCTTTTTTCCCATTCGGTTTGCAAACCGTCACTCTTGTAAGCCTTGTGTACTCCGTCAAGTTGAGAGAACCACCCCCTTCCTCCCCAAAAGAATTTTTCTGACCATGGATTATGGAGACACACTGGATGAGTCTTTGCATGTTGAACTGGAGGAGAGAGCTCATCTTCTTGAAAAGCAATAAATATATAGATTTAGGACTAAAAATTGACCATTTCAGAACAACAACAAAAAGGACTAGAAATTCACCTCTGCCCCTTATGAGAGCATTAATCCTATTAACTGCATCTGCAATAAACATAAAACACAAATAAATCATCAAAATTTAGAAAGACAAATCCCACTAAAAAACCAAAGAAATTTATGATTTTGACAGAGATAGTGAATTTATTAATGAACAAGAGAAATTTCATTAAATTACCTTTCAAACAGATTCAATCTGCCATCAACAACAACAAGAACTTGTCCCATACGTTTTACTTCTACAACCAGTCAAACAAAAAACACGAGTCACTAAGCAAAAATAATTCAAATGAAAGACTTGTAAGAGACATAACACATATCTAGCCCAAACCAGAATGAGTTAGATTTACAAACACAGTACCAAGAATTAAATTTAAAACTAGACCACGAAATCAATACACGATACCAAGAAACAAAAACGAGAATAAGAAGAAGAAAAAGATAGATAAAAGGGGTGCATATAGATTTGAAGCAGAAGAAAAAGAGAGAAGTTTCAAGAAAGCTATTAAGAAAAGAGGAAGAAAATATGAGAGAGAGAGAGAGAGAGAGAGAGAGAGGAATCTTGGGAAGAGAAAAAGGTAGAAAGCCATTTTTTTATACGTATAATTTCACTTAGTTGGTATAATGAGTCTTTTATTTATATATTTTAAAATTTTTAATTCAGATTTTGTGTTGATCCGTGCGCCTACTGGAAATGGTGGAGAACTTAGGAACTGAATAATTTGTCAGTGCCTTATTTTTTAATATATAACTAACATGAAAATTATTAGTCATGTAAAATTATTAAATCAGTCCTTAATATTATTTTATACAGACTGTTTCTATTAAAGGTCCCTAATAGCATTCTACAAAGACTGTTTTTATTTCAGTCTCTAATATAGGGTCCTTATTGAGCGTTTTTCTAGTAGTGACGATTCGGATATGAACAAAGAAAATTTTGTCACCTCAGTTGGCATCTAAAATTGTGAACTTTTTTCTTTTTCTAGCAGGCGATAGAATGTTATTCGAAAATGGAACTAAGTTTACTTAGGCCAGGAGGATTAGACTAGCCTCTCTAGAAATAAGGGCGAAGTCGTCGATCTAATCGATGGCGCATGTGGTAGCAAATTTCCTCCAAGGTGGATTTATGGAAGATCTTCACTCCATTTTAAATGTTCTTTTGAAAATTCCCTACAAAATAATAAAGATCAATCGGATAAATACCGGTGTGATGTTGGCCAAGAACCCTCCGATGCCTAAATCAGAAATATAATCTCAGGGAGATAGGTATTTTTGAAAGGAATAGGAGAATTTTCAGAGAGAGAGAGAGAGAGAGCCTAGGGTAAGGGTTTCTCTTCCCACTTTTCCATCAGAATTCGGATTTCTGAATTACCTTGTTTGGTGTGTTTCTTTGGATATAAATAGGAGAAATATCTTGTGCCATCTTTGGAATAATAAAAGGAATAATTCCTCTCTTCTCAAGGAGATGGAGGATATCTTGGAGATTTGGTGCAATAAGGATTTCTTGATTTGTAGAAATAATATCCATTTGATTTGTGGAGACATTATCTTTTTTTAGGCCCATTAATAGGCTAATTAAATGAGAGTTTAATTAGCATAATTAATATGACCTAGGGCAAGCTTGACCTTTATTATGACCTAGGGGAAGCTTGAAATATTGGCTCCCACAAATGCCCCTAGCTTCTGCATGTCATGTGTGGGGCATGTAGGAGATGAAATAATTGGGCTTGTTGTATTCTTTAAAACCCAATTACTGCAGGACTCCTTGTAAACAAAGGATTTTGGAATTCCTTCTTGACCAAGAATTCCAAGGGATATAAAAACCCTAGCTCATTCTCTTGTTGTCTCACCCATTATTTAATTCTTCATCTTTCTGGCTTGCAGCAAGGAGAAGAGAAAAAGCAGTTGATCTTTGCGCGTTGAGGAGAGAGACTTCCCCTGGTAAGCCACAACCTATTCTAGTTTCCCTATTTTTAATTTTTTGTAGTCGTCTAGCTGATCGGTTCTCTTGAGTCGGGTCAAGCCGGCCGGTTTCTTTTATAGCCGTCACGGGGAGTTGAGTCTTCTCATTCCTGTCGGCCTTTATTTGTGGTTCTGATCGTCTTCTTCGAAGTGAGGCATAGTGAAAAGTTTGCTCAACTCCGCTTGTTCGAGGAGAAACTGTTTGATAACTTTAATGCGGGTGACCATGCTTAGAGTGTGGACATGCTAGAGTTTAGTGGACATAAGGATATCCTTTAGTTCACTGATGGCCCTTAAGTTCACACTACTTTTTGCCATGGGACGTCTCGATCTGCTGATATCCTTTACTCACAAACTCATGTGGCTGACTGACTTTTGCCTTCTACTTGTAGTTGACATGATCACAAAAAGATTTGATTTCCAACTGGATATGGCTAAGGTCCGTCAGGCCCTGAATATGCCACAGAGGTTCTGAAAGTATCGTTGGCTACTAAGTGAATACTGGCAAATGGAAGGCGGCTTGCCCCCAGCTGAAGATGTTGAAAGGTGAAAACAGTATGGTCCTGATTCGGATGATAAGCTCATCGCAAGAGCTAAGCCATCGATTGGTGTTTCTGGAAAGAGGTAGTATGTTCCCAAGGATTCCAAGAATGAAGCTACAACCTCCCGAGCTCAAAATGCGTCTCCTTTGAAGAAAAAATTAAGACTTCCTTATATTGTGGTCAAACCTTCTCCAAAAGAGACCACATCTACTGAAGGGGTCACTCCTGGGAAGACTACGCTGAAGGTAGCTGCTTCTTCCTCGTTTAGAAGAGTCAAGCATATTCTTGATTGTGATGCCCCGAAAATTTCCAAATATTTTGTTTAAAAATTGATAGCACAACGTTCATGTGCAATTTGCGAAATACTATTTTACATATACAATGTTCATGTGTGTGTTGCAAAATATTATTTTACATATACAACGTTCCCATGCACGTTGTGGTTTCTGTTAAACACATACAAAGTTCATGTGCGTGTTGCAAAATATGATATTGATAAACAACGTGGCGAAATGAGTTGTGAAATACTATTTTATATCAATGACGTTGAGGTACACATTGTGGTGCCAAAAGAACTCTCAAACCGCAATCCCAAACCCCCAAACGCCCAAACCCTCAGACTCTCCACTCTGTCTCTCTGTCTTTGTCTCTGTCTCTGTCTGTTTGTCTGTCTGTCTGTCTGTCTCTCTCTCTCTTTCTCTCTTAGTGTAGCAATCACCACCAACACCACCACCACCCTAAATGCCTTCCTCACCACATCGACCAAAACCCAAACGGGAAAATCTCTCTATCGCAAACACCCATACCCAAATTCCACAGCTGAGAACGACATGTCGTCTTCTTCACTTGTCTCCCTCTCTGACTCCAAGTCCTGATTCGAGGCTTGCAATCTCCTCCAAGTGGCCACGGTGGCATTCAGAGAGGAACTCCCAATAGATCGTTGCCCTTGACGGCCAATCAGACGGCAAGAGCTCGCGCCACAGTGGCCTTTGCTGGTCTCTCTCTCCCTACTTCTCCTCACAAAATCCTGTGAGATCTAAACACCAAATTGTTACATCGTCTCTTTGAAAATTAATAAGGAATATGGGTTGACCCCTAAACCCAAACATCAAATCATCTCTCCTGCAGTGCTCTGCTCCCCTTCTTTCTTAGTGAGTTGAGTTATTTTTCTTTAATTTTTTAGATGTTATTTGGTTTTTTTAGTTCATTGAAAATCTGCCCATGATTTTCTACACTCTCTATTTGATATTGTTTCTTTTTGTATTTCTTAATTTTGAACTAGTGGGACATAAAGAAGAATCCATAGAGAGAGACATATGTATTTAATTTTTCTTTGTTTTGATATTGTTTATTTTCTTTTTTTCTTTTGCATTTTTCTTAGTTGTACTGGTTTGTTTTTGGCATTTTGTTTCCTATTTTTTTCTAATTGTAGTCATGGCAAACTGGTTGTTGCACCAAGACCAATTGTCGTTCCTCCAAACCTTGTTACTCGGCTACAGTATCTATCTTAACCATGGTCTAGATCTCCAAAAAATCTAAAATGAAACTACATTAGTAACATGGCATTTCATCTCATCAGATATCCAAGAGTAGGTTCAAGAGTAGTAGAGATGATGATTCATGTTGATTCAACAATTAAATAGGAGATTTTTCTTTTTTCGTAGAGAGTTCTGTTGAATATTTTTAGCATTAATCCAAGAATTTCTAAATTTTACTATTTCAATTATGTTCGAATCATCATACAATTTGAATGAATAGGATTCGCAAATTTTTATATAAAAAAGTTAGGATTTGACGACGCACATATTCCCTTTGTGCATAGCAACATGACAACGTTAAAAGCTAATATGCAACGCTCATAGGATGTTGTTAAAAGAATAAGAGGGTGGTAGTTTCTACCACATCCTTGGAGCGTTGTCAAATAATTTTTCGAATGTTGTGAAATAAGTTTAAACAATGTGCATCGATATACAACGCTCAAAGAGACGTTGTTAAAAGTGCAAGACTTTTAACAACATCAGGGTACACGACACCTGCAAACACATTGTAAAAGGGCATTCACAATGTTCATTGCCTATGAGTCAGCATTAGCTAGGCCGACACATGGAGAAGATAGGTATTAGATACATGTAAGATTGGCTTTAGAGTGCAAGTGGGAGATCGTTAGATATATGCCCTTAAAGCCAACTAATTATGTAATAGTTAGTGTTAAGGACATCTTTTGTAATAACATATTTTGTTATTAATGGACAAGACATGTTGTTTTATACATAATTATATTATCTTTTGAAATGTAGAACAACCATAGTCTAAGGAATACATGAGTTGACATGAGAACTATGTAATGAGATTACATACATGGAGACTTATCATGATCCCTAATCCTGAATATGTTCCTGGTCATAGGAATAGCAATTGGGAGTTAATATTCCACAAAGACCAGTACACACAATATCATCTCTATATGTAGAGAATGGCGAGGTCTCAAGCTATTGAGTGTGGCGACACCTAGATATGTGTGTAGGTGCTTGTAGGAGAACAAGTACACTGAACGCGATCTAATGCATGAGTTCTAGTATGGAAGTTTTTTCTCACATGTCAAACTAGAACTCATAAATTGCATGCCTTCAAAAGTTCTTGAACCTTATCGAGGTATAGGATCATTCTCGGATGTTTTGCCTTCAAACTAGACATGTTGTTTTTTCTCACACTGGATGAGTCTCACATTAGTGATAAGCTAAGAATAAGAATAAATGGCTAACCTTTTGATCGATAGTTCCTTTACTAAGCGCAGTCCAGGGAGCAATGCTTCATACTTAGCTTCATTGTTTGAAGCTTGGAAGCCAAACATGAAACATAGTTCAAACATAGTTCCATCTGGAGTAACTAAAACGAGGCATGCTCCAGCTTCTTTATGATTTGATGCTCCATCTAAGCGCAACTGCCACATATCTTCGAGCTAGTTATGTTGTGCAAGTGTTCGAGTAGAGGAGTCTATGCTTGCTGGAGAATCATCCTTTCTTTTGATGGCTAGCTTTCCTTCTTCTCGCTAAAGAGGAAGTGAATTATGTAATGAAATCTGATAGAGCTTGTGCTTTTATGATAGTTTTTGGCCGATAAATCAAATCATATTGACTCAATTCGATAGTCCATTTCATGAGTCTTTGGGAAGCATCGAGACTATGAAGAATCGATCTCAAAGGAAATTTTGTCATGACAATTATTCAGTGAGCTTGGAAGTAAATGCAAAAACTTCCTTCTCCATTTCTGGATAGCAAGTCTCAGTGTCGATGAGAGCTTTCAAAGTGTAGAATACTTGGAGTTGCGCCCGCTGCTTTTCTCGAATGAGAGCTGAGCTGACTACCGAATTGGATATTGCCAAGTAGATGAACATGTTCTCTGTTGGCTAAGGCTTCGGGAGCAGTGGAGATGAAGAGAGATATGCTTTCAAACTTTGAAAGGCTGCTTCACTTTCTTCATCTCATTTGCCTCTTTGACCTTTCTTCAATGCTTTGAAAAATTGTCCGCACTTGTCACTGGATCTTGAAAGAAATTGGTTGAGAGAGCTGCTTTGTGAGACCCTGAAAAATTCCATAGCATTTTTACGTGCATAGTAAAAATTTGAATGGTCTATTTTGAGGTAAGTAACATCTTTTTTCTTCAAACATTGCCATTATGTTTGTGAATAACTTACTTCCAAAAATATGAAATTAGAATTTTGGTGTTTTAACTTCCTAAAAAAATAGTAGACGTCGACACGAGCTTGTGGTATTTTTTGGATAATTTTTCGAAGCTCGGACTTATTTTTAGTGAATTTTCGAAGTTGGAAAATAGATTTGACACATGGTATTTTCTGATTGGTTGGAACACATCACCATGCAACATGTCAACACCTGATTGGTTGGAAGCCTTGGAAGATGAATGTATGTGATGCTCACCCCTACTTTTCCATGTAGATTACAATCCTTGAGCGTCACTTGGTGATATTCCTAGACCTGTCAACACTTTGGTTTCTGTTCCTTTCCTCAGAGCTAAGTGTGTTTCTTGTTCATTTCCTTCATCTATATAAATTATGGAATGGTTGGTGTGCATTTAATCTTTATGGTTTGTAAAATAACTTTATGAGGTTACTGATACTCTTCTTTGACCTCTAGGGTTGGTTTTCATAAATAAAGTGTGTATATTGTTTTATTCACTTTTCTGCTATTATTTACAACTTTGATCCAACCCGTTTTATTTAATTAAAAGGCATAGCGTATTTTGAGAATCTTGATAATATAACCCTCAAATCTAGGGGTTATATTTTCGAGATCCTCAAGGTATGTGCCGCTGTCACGTGTCTCGATTTTTGAGGCGTAACAGAAAAATGGTATCATAGCAAAATATTGTTTTCAAAAGATTTTTAAGTGGTTTTACGTGATTTGAAAAATTAAAGATATTTTTCAGAAAACACCCAACCATCTGTTACTCTGAATTCTTTGGACTTCTTCCAAGAATTTCAATTTTCTAGTTTCTTCTAAAATCTTTTCTGATTCTAAGACTCTTGAGTATGCCTTCTACTCGATATTGAACTTGTATTTTTTCGACAATTCACTTTCTTGTTGACAAGTCGTTGTCAAAATTAAATAGTCTGTTTACAACACAAAACTTGAGATATGGATCCTGGGAACTTGGAGATTATCGTCCAAGTGGTGTTGCAAGAATTGCAAAACAACCAGAATGCGCAAAATGTGGATCATCCAGACACAGAATGTTGACAACCAAAATGTGGAAACACACAAAACTTCAATGCGAATGAGGTTGAGCGCGAGCTAAAGTTCCTAGAATGATTTTTAAAACTGAAGGCGATGAAGTTCAACGGGGCGACCGAGCCTGAGAAAGCCGAAGGTTGGGTTAATCACATTAAGAGGAAGCTAGACTCTATGCATATGCCACTGGAGTACCTTCGGTTCATGACCCAAATGCTTGAAAACAAGGCAAGCAGTTGGTGGGACACAATACTCCACCAAGAGGGCGAGTACGCTAAACACATTACTTGGGAAAAGTATGAAAGATACTTTCCCAACCGTATTTTCCGACCACTTTTGAAAAAAACTAAGGTCCGGGGAATTGTTCACCCTTGAACAAGGAAAGATGACGTATGCTGAATACATAGAAAAGTTCACAAAAACTAGTACACTTTGCACCCTACCTTAATGGCGGATGAAGAAATGAAGGCAACGAGGTTTTGACAAGGCCTTAGGGACGGTATCCACCAAATTTGGTAGCTCGAGGAGGTCAAACATGCCAAGAGATGGTGAACAATCCAAGGAAAAAGGGCTTTGGGGAAAGAAAGATGGAGGTTCTAGTAGCAAGGGACTAGCTACAAAGAAAAAACTGCACCACTCAAGTATGCGTGAAGCGAAGAAGGCCATATTAGACCCGACATATCGAATCAAGGCTGGTGGAGCAAATGCACCGAGATAGCAATCGCCAAGACCAAGCAGACAAGTGTTTGCGGTGATAGACAGGCACGGGGACGAAGAAGAAGGAACTACTCTTGATGGTACGATTATTTTATCCAACACTCAAGAAGAGGAAGGTTAGTATTACCACTCAAGAAGAAGAAAAGTTGGACCTTAGGCTCGACGAACGTATCGCATACAACCAAGCCCACTCTTGAGGACCTGTTACAGAGGCAAGAGAGTTTTTGTCATGCTATTCTCTCGATAGCATCAATAAACCGCAGAAATGAGAAAAGCTAGCAATGCCAATAGTCGACGACTACCCCAGGCGTATTTCCCGACGCAGTTACCTGGATTGCCACCGCAAGGAAAGTCGAGTTTCACATCAATTTAGTACCTGAAATGCAGCCAATCTAAATCAAACCTTACCTAGCAAAAGGGTTCATTCGAGAAAGCACATCACCCTCGGGAGCTTGAGTTCTATTTTCCAAGAATTACGACGTTCACTTCAACTATGCGTGGATTACTAGAAACTCAATCAAGCAACAATCAAGAACAAGTATCCTCTCCCCGAATCGATGAATTGTTCGATCAACTACAAGGCGCTGATACTTCTCAAAGATCGATTTACGATCGGGATATCATCAACTACTTAGTACGAGAAGAGGACATACCAAGACAACCTTCCGCACTCGGTATGGTCACTATGAGTTTGTGATGATGTTGTTTGGACACAAATGCAACTGTTGCATTCATAGACCTCATGAACCGTGTATTCAGTTCATATCTCAACAAGTGTGTCATTGTGTATATTGATGACATTCTTGTTTATTTGACAACGAAGAAGGAGCACGAACAACATTTGAGGATTGTCTTGGAAACCTCGCTGGAGAAACAACTCTATGCGAAAACGTCAACGTACAAATTCTTTCTAACGGAGGTACAATTCTTAGGTCACATGATTTCCGGTGACGGGATTCATGTTGATCCCAACAAGATCGAAGCAGTTTTGAAGTAGGAACGACCACAAAACGTGATGGAAATAAAAAGCTTCCTAAGATGAGCTCGTTACTATCAAAGGTTCGTGCAAGATTTCTCAAAGATCACCAGCTCCCTAACTCACTTAACCAAGAAAGGTGTGAAGTTCGAGTGGAGTGGCAAATGCAAAAAACTTTAGAGGAACTCATGAAGAGGCTAACGACAACTCCTATACTTGTACAACCCAATGATGGAGAGCCGTACGAGGTTTATACATATGTCTGTGGACAAGGGCTCGGATGCGTGCTGATACAAAACAGACTAGTAGTCGCTTATGCATCTAGACAATTGAAGAACCACAAGAAGAACTACCCAACACATGACTTGGAGCTCACTGTGGTAGTTCATGCCTTAAAGACTTTGAGGTGTTATATGTATGGACAAAAGTTCACCTGCCTACTCGTATCACAAGAGCCTCGTATATCTTTACATAACGTGATCTGAACTTGAGACAAAGAAAGTGGATGGAGTACCTCAAAGATTGCGACTTGAATTGGAGTACTATCAAGGAAAAACAAACGTTATTGCAGATGCCCTAAGTAGAAAAACTCAAGGAAACTTGACAAGAGTAATGCTAGTAGATCCAGAAATTTTCGTAACAATTGAGGAATTCAATTTGGAGATGCAACCAAACTTTCTCTTCACGAGTTTGAAATTGGAGCCTCAATTGGAACTTGAAGTAATCCTTAAGCGAGAATGAGGATCCATGGTACGTAACTTGAAGTAATCCTCAATTGAACTTGGAGAAGCTTCAAGACTAGAAGATTTATTCAAATGGTGGACTAAGGTTCAAAAATAGAATGGTTGTACCTTATGTCCCGAGAAATCAAAAGAATGGTTTTGGATGAGGCACACCGCACTCACTTCTCGATCCATCATGGAGGTACAAAATGTACAAGGACTTAAATACGCATTATTAGTGGAAAAGGAGGCCGAGGTGGCTTAGTATGTTGTAAGGTGTGAGATCCGCCAACAAGTGAAAGCAGAGTATCAAAAGCCATCGGGAATGATGCAACCACCGCTTATTGCCTGAATGGAAGTGGGATCTTATCACCATGGATTTTGTAACATATCTTCCCAGATCTTCAAAAAGACACAACGGTGTTTGGGTCATCGTTGATAGATGAACCAAATCTACACACTTTCTGCCAATCAAGATGGACTCAAGGTAGATTACTTTGCGAAATTATACATGGAGTGGATTGTTCAACTACACGAGTTCCAAAGTCGATTGTTTCATATAGAGACCCATGATTTACTTCTGCGTCTCTAGAAGAAACTACATATGAACTTGGTACTCGACTTGACATGAATTCACCGTTTTGGTGTACGTGGCAAGTTGGTACCCTGTATATGTTGGACTGCTCAAAGTAATGGAACGTGTCAGAATTTTTGCTTATAAATTGGAGTTGCCACCACAGATGTCATACATATACAATGTCTTTCATGTCTCTCAATTGAAGAGAAGTGGACCTGGTGCTCAACAAGTGATGTCTTGGGATGACTTGCCTATGCAGAATGATACGTTATATGTGGAAGGACCAATTGCGACTTGGCCTATGAAACTAAGCAACTCAAGAATTGACGTGTACCACTTGTCAAAGTTCAGTGACAACACCATGAAATTGAAAAAGTAACTTGGAAACTCGAATCCGACATGAGAGAAAAGTATCCACACCTGTTTGAATAGTGTGGGTGTCATGAGTAAATCTCGAGGATGATATTTTTTCTAAGGAGGGTAGAATTTGAGACCCTGAAAATTTCCAAAGTATTTTTACGCGCAAAGTAAAATTGAACTATCCATTTTGAGGTAAGTGGCATTTTTTTTCTAAGTAAACATTGCTATAATGTTTGGTGTTTTAACTTCATAGAAAAATACTAGACGTTGATATGAGCTTGTGGTATTTTTAGGAGCTGGACGTATTTTCAGTGAATTTTCGAAGTTGAAAAATAGGAAAAGAAAATAGATTTGACACATGACATTTTCTAATTGGTTGGAACACATCACCACACCACATGTCAACACCTGATTGGTTGGAAGACTTGGAGGACTTTGACTCAGACTACTATTAGTAGGTTGACTAAGGTGTAGAGTAATATTACGTGAGCTTATCCCATCTAAGCCATTGATCTGATTCTATATCAAATCTGAACCATAGATCAAAATAAAAGACTTTTGACTTGATCTAGGCATTTGGATTGGTTGTTGAGAAAGCATATGGACCATCCATCTTAAAGCATTCATGTACCTCCCTACACTTGATCAAAAACTCATCTTTTAATCTAGGCCTTCGAATTAAATATTCGAATCGTTCTGAGCCATCTGGGATTTCTATAAATACCCCCGTCATCTTTCATTTTTCTTCACACCAAAGATTTTCATAATCTTCTTCCCACTCTTGCTCTCCTTCTCCTTCATTAGAGTTACTATTCACCAAACACTATTCATCCCAGATACTATTCACCCCAAATCTACTATTCGCTTCTCGTACGTAGTATCAGGCGTTTCTATTCATTATGAGAAGTCACTATTCACAAGGAACTATTTACGTCGAATTTGACTATTCATTGTTACTCCGACCGAGGTAATCTCAACGTTCTACCTCGTATTCTATTCGTTTTAATTCCGTGTTTCTATTTCCTAAGTGTTACTTTTCCCAATTTAAATTTGTTAAATATTCAATTCGTATTATTTCCTAATTGGGTAATTTTCAAGTTATTTCCTAAAATATACTCCATATGCCGTTAATTTTCAAATCTAATCAATATGGTTAATATATAATTCTTGAACCAAATTATACCTATTCCTCTAGTCCATGTGTATGAACAACAAAGTACTACTTAGACTTTAACTTTACCGACCGTTAATTTTACCGTTTCGGATCGGAGATGGAACTTTAAGGACTATTGGGACATTTTGGACTTTTAAGAAAGTACAAGGACTATTTTGCAAATACCTATAAGGACTAAGTTATAATTTGGATTAAGTCTAAGGACCAAAGTGCAATTAAAGACAAGAAAAAACTAAAGTGCAATCATTGATTTTTGTAATATTTTTGAATGTTGGATTATGATTTAGTTGCTCAAGAGTGGCCAGTTTGAGTTTGAAGGTGCAGAGGGCAAGTCAAACTTCAGCTTTGGATTCCAGGGAGGAGGACTCACTCCTGGACTTATATTTTTGTGTGTATGTATGACATAGTAAATATTGTTGTGTGCAAAAGATGCGCTACTTTTTGATGTCATATTGATCCGATTCTAGATCAAATCTGGACTATAGATAAAATCAAATACTTTCCTTTAGTTTGGTTGTTGGGAATGCATATGGACCATCCATCTTGAAGTTACCATGTATCTTCCAACACATGATCCAAAACTCATCTTTTAATCTGGGCATTCGAATTAAATATTCGAATCGATCCGAGCCGTCGTAGAATTCTATAAATAACCCCCCAATTCTCTCATTTTCTTCACACTAAAACTTTCCAAAAATCATCCTCCCTCTCTTCCTCTCCTCCTCCACCATCAAAGTCACTATTCCGATATTTTTCAGAATTACTATTCATCGTGAGAAGTCACTATTCATGGTTACTATTCACTAAGCACTATTCATTTGAAATTACTATACATACCCGAAACTTCTCGTGGTGTATACTATTCATTGTTTCATGCAATCTTCACTCGGGGGGTACTATTCACTCATAGTACTATTCATCATAGTATTTTACCGAGGTAAATTCTCAACCTCGTCTTTTCTTCATTTCTAATTCCATATTTCCTTTCCATTATTCTGCCCAATTTAAAATTGCTAAATGCAATTAATCATATTTTCTTAAATTAGGTAATTTTCCAGTTATTCTTAAAAATTGAAACCCAATGCCATTTCTCTGCCCGTTTGACTTCTCGATCAAAATATTATAATGGACCTATATTTCCCATATTCATTGGACTATTATTACCGAACCTATTTCCTCTAGTCCGGATGTATGAATAATATTACACTATTTGGACTTTAACTTTACCGTATCGTGAACTTATTGTTTTCGGACCAGGGATGGAACTTGAAGGACTTTTGGACATTTTGGACCATAATACAATTACCTGAGACTTGAAGGACCTATGGACAATTATTGAACAATATGAGGACCAAAAGACAATTTGGACAAAGTTAAAGGACTAAAGTGCAATTAAAATAAATACAAGGATCAAAGTGAAAATAAACACAAGCATAAGGACTTAAGTGTAAATAAGGAATTTTTAGTAATATTTTTAAATGTTGGACTAGGACTCAGTTTCCCAGGCAAGTCAAGTTGAACTTGAAGGCGCAGAGGGCAAGTCAGGCTTGAGGGTGAAAGTGGCATAGCGACTTCCTTGGGTTTTGATTCCTTAGACCTCCGGAGGGGTTATGCGGACAGACTATACTAATACGCTATGCGTGAGATATAGCCGACGAGGTGTAACTGCTGAAATTGACACCCTCGCAACCATACCAGGTAAGTTGGCTATATTTTGTTTCTGGTAGGGGTAGTTGGCCTTTAAGGATCGGTAGTCAGAAGAGCAGATACAGGGCCGAAAAATGGTTATGAAAGTTGTGTGAGCATGCCAACTGTTTTGATCCTGTATTTATATGAAAATGGTTTGTGTTGTGCATATTTTTTTCATTGTTTTTCATGAACACTACTATGTTATTTTGCTATCTATTTTCGAACCTGGCCGGCAGCCTGCTATGGGGCAAATGAACGTATGTGATGCTCACTCCTACTTTTTCATGTAGATTACAACCCTTAAGCTATACTTGGTGTTGTTCCTGTACCTGTCAACATATTGGGTCCCTGTACCTCATCAACGGGTCGTGATTTCCTTTCATCAAAGTTTGAGGATGCTTCTTGTTCATTTCCTTCCTCTGTAAAAATTTAGGATGGTTGGTGTGTATTTAAATCTTTATGGGTTGTAAAATAACTTAAGAGGTTTCTCATACTCTTCCTTAACCTCTGGGGTTGGTTTTTCATTAATAAAGTTTGTATAGTGTTTCATTCAGTTTCGACTATTATATATAACTCTGATCCAACCCGTTTTATTTAATTAAAAAGGCTTATCGTATTTTGGGAATCTTGGGAGTATAACCCTCGGATCTAGGTGTTATTTTTTTGGGATCTTCAAGGTACGTGATGCTGTCACGTGTCTCGATTTTGGACGTGACAGAAAAATGGTGTCAGAGCAGACTCTGTTTTCAAAATTATTTTGAACAAGAATTTCGAAAGATTTCTAAAAAGGAATTTTGAACAACTTTGATTTACATGAGTTTTCTGAAAAATACCCAACCATCCACTTCCTCAATCCCTTTGAATTCCTTTCAAGAAATTCATATTCTTGATCCATCTGAATCCTATGTGCTTAGAAAATATTCTTTCCATTTGAAGTTGTTTTGAAGAAGACTATTGTATTCCTTGAAATTAATTCTTCTCTATAGATGAGACTCATTAGATTATCTAAATCCTAACAGACAAGTTCTAATTGTTTTGTTTCCTATCATTCTTGGTCATGTTGACAAGTCATTATTAAAATATGCACAACCAATCAAAAGAAGGGATCCTTAAAACTTGGTTGTCATCACCTAAAGTGGCTATGTGAATAGAAAATTAATGTAAAGGTAAATATGTGTAAAAGAAGAACAGATTAATATTTTTGGAATGGTTTCTAAAGATGAAACCTATGAAGTTCACTGAAACATCTAAAGTGAACAGAGCTTAAGGCTAGATTAAACATATTAAGAGGGTGAACGTACCTCATATGATGGTACAGTGTGATATTTGGAAAACATATTTTATGACTCATACTTTGAGTCAACAATTGGTTGGATCTCAAATCATGTAAGAATGTAGGATGCTGGAAAAACTGCATCAGAAGTCAATCTTGCTCTACTCAGGGTTTGAAGGAGATAAGTTAAGTGCCAAAAGGGATAAATAGTAGTATGAGACACCAAGGTAGGTTGTCTATAGAAAAAAATCCTCAACAAGGAAGTGTAATTTATTGCTTTATGTGGACGGTGCACACACGTGGGTCTGCAGAGGTATTAGAGCCATTAGTAAACGCGATCCACTTTTTTTGCTATAACTTTTCTGAAAAATTAGGAAAAGAAGAATTACTTGAGTTGTCTAACCTCAGAGTTGGCTAGAGTATTGCCATTGTGCTAGCTATCTTCCAAGAACAACTTGGTAGTTACCAAAGTCAAGGCCAGAGAAATTTTTAGCCTATGGATATTGCGTCTTGTAAGAAGACAACAGACAGAGTTGGCAATCAATAGAGGAGCTGGTTTGGACACGTTGGAGCAAAGTTCCATGTATTCTCCACTATGCAAGAGGCTTCTATTATCTCAGACCTAATCGTAGGTACAACAACTATTCTTTTCATTAATCCCTGCATTTTAGAAAATTTCTTGAAACCTATCTATCTTAGACTTCTGCAACTAGCACAATTATAAATCTAGTAATGTCGGGTACTTGGAGACACTTTCCAGCAAAGGGAACATCAATCCTGGAAAATGTGTTGGCCTTTCAGTACAACAACGCCGAAAGAGGAAAATGGCAAATCTAGAGAAGTGTGGTGACGACGAAACGAAGGTCCATAATTGGACCAAATTTGCGATTGTAGAATGTTTGAATTTAAGAGTTCAAAACTAAGAAACAGTTCATTCTAGCTATCTTTTTAAGTAGCATCGAACTGAATTTACAATCCACAAATCATCCTTTTGCTTAGAAGCGAACTTCCAAATTCCTTTCTAAACTTCCAAAGTTCTTTCTAAAATTATGAAATTTCTTTATATTCTCAATCGTTTCAAATGGCTTTCTCTTCCCGATGCAAACTTAGGGTAGCGACTGAGACCAAAGAGCCAGGAAGTATAAGAACTAACAACCCAATTGGGTAATCAGAGGAGTGCGCTTCGGGAATGTCACAAATTGGTCAGGACGCAAAGGGAGGAGTTAAATGCTGAGCATGAACGAACTGCTCGTGAGGTCCAACAACTGAAACACACACTTAAAGACGGTGATATGGTAATCAAAGTGCTGAAGGATGAGAAGAAAGTTGATCGTACTTCACGTCTTGCAACCCAACTCAGACTACAGAAGGAGAAGAATGACCTAGCTAGGATTGTACAAATGTACTCTAGGAAGATGCAACAAAAGTTAGACGAGGTAGAATGTATAAATAAAAGGGTCCGAGAGGAAGAGGAGAAAATGTTTGAGGATGCCAAGAAGGTGGTCTATGCACGACTATTTGGTGAGACAAATGTAGAGGTCTGTGGTTTAAAGATTACAGAACCTAGGGTGGAGGGACATAGTTCTGGACCTGCAGAGGCTACTATTGAGACGCCTAGGTTGAGTCCTATTATAATAGAGGTTAAAAGGAACTTATTATGGAGGGCCAAAGTTCAAAGTCTTCTAACGCTGATGATGAGGCAGAAGGAGTTCGCAATTTGTTGAATCTTAGCCCCTTGAAGGGAGACAAAAATGTTTAAGTGAGGATTGGTGGCGTCTTGTTAAGTTTAAATTTTTTTAGTTGGTTGTTGTTAAATGCTGTTGTTTTATGTGGGTTGTAAGACTTTTATGAAATGAAGTTGTTGTGTTTCATGATTGGTACATGAGTAAAGTTAGAATTAATACATGAACCACTATGGTTTCAATATAAAAAAAAAAAAAAAATTCAAGGATGAAAGCTTGCTAACGGAAAGATTACAACGACCCTCCCATTTGTTTTCGCACTTTTTGAGACTCTGCCTTATGCTTGGACGTGGAGCTTGGCTGCAAGCGCAGATGCAACCCGTTCGAATTCAATAGAACAAGTTGAGGGTGATGATACTCGTCACTCTTATTCATCGACCTAAACTTTCTTTTCAAAGTCTCTTAACAGGAATCCTTTTTCACGGAAGTTGTTAAACCGTTCAAAGTTATGCCCTAGTGGTAGTTTAGTTAAATGAATCTAGTTATATCAAATTATGGTCTAGTTTGACCCAGTTCGTTCATGTGAGTTTTCTTACTTGTTTTACTCTAGAAAACTCGTTCTAGAAATTTTATGACGATTTACGGTAATTGGATGCCTGAGGTCTCTTCATTGAAGTTATTCAACATCATGCCTACTACGGCATCCCAAATTGTTCAAGATAAAGAAATGTGTGTAGCAACCTTGGTGATGTTGAGACCAAAATATATTCATTATCTTATACCCAATTTGTATCTTGGTTTGGGTAAATAAACTTCTGTTGTTGAACGCTCAATATCGATGGATCGTTCATAAAAGTTTGAATCTTTTGAAGACTGTTTTAAGTGGACAGAGGTCCTATGCTGATAAGAGGAAGAAGCCTCTTAATTTTAATGTTGAAAATTTTGTATTTCTGAAGATAAAATCCTCAAGAAAAGGATACCAATGTTTTGGTGAACGTGGTAAGTTGGCACTCAGATGTGTTGGACCGTTCAAAGCAAGGGAACGTGTCAGAATTCTTAAGAATGAATTGGAGATGCCGCCACATATGTCATACATACACGATGATTCTCATGTTTCCAAGTTGCAAAAGAGTGCACTTGATGCCATACATTAATACCTTGGAATGACTTGCCTATGGAGCAGAATATGTCCTCTGTGGAAGGACAAGTTTCAATTTTGGCTTAAGAAACAAAACGACTCAGAATTTGGATTGTGCTGTTTGGTGGCAACCTCATAGAGTCGAAAAAGAAATTTGGGAACTGTAATCCAACATGTTAACACCTGTTAAACTGAGGGGGGGTGTCTTGAGTAAATCTCGAGGACGACATTATTTCTAAGGAGGGTGGAATGTGACACCCTGAAAAATTTTAGATTTTTTTTACGCACAAAGGAAAAATTACACGGTCCATTTTCAGATAAGTGGCATTTTTTTCAAGTAACATTCCCATTACGTTTGAGAATAACATAATTCTGAAAAATATGAAGTTAGAATTTTGATGTTGTGACTTCATATAAAAATATTAGACGTCGATACGAACTTGTGGTAATTTTTGGATAATTTTTCAGAACTCAGATGTATTTTTAGTGAATTTTCGAAGTTGTAAAATAGGAAATTAAATTGGAATTTCCACATGGCAGCATATGATTGGATGGAACATCTCATTCACCACATGGCAGCACCTAATTGGTTGGAAGACTTGAAAAACTTGGATATATAGCGCTATACCGTACGCACGTTAAATCTAAGCCATTGATATGATTCTAGATCAGATATGGACCATAGATCAAATCAAAGACTTTTGACTTGATCTAGGCCTTTAGTTTGGTTGTTGTGAATGCATCTGGACCATCCATCTTGAAGCTATCATGTATCTTCTTACACATGATCCAAAACTCATCTTTTAATCTGGGCCTCTAAATTACGTATTCAAATTGATCCGAGCCGTCGGGGAATTCTATAAATACCCATTTCCTCCTCACATTTTCTTCACACCAAACTTCTCCAAAAATCATCCTCCCTCTCTTCCTCTCCTTCTCCACCATCAAAGTCACTATTCTGATATTTTTCGGAATTTCTATTCATCCCGAGAAGTCACTATTCACCCAGAACTATTCATCCAAAATTACTATTCACATCCGAAAACCGCTCGTATTGTCTACTATTCATCGTTTCGTGCCATCTTCACTCAGGGTACTATTCATCATAGTATTTTACCGAGGTAATTTCTTTTCCTTACCTCGTCTTTCATTCATTTTTAATTCCGTATTACCATTCCTAGCCGTTATGCTGCCCAATTTAAATTTGTCACATGCTCAATTTGTATTATTTTATAATTTGGTAATTTTCAAGTTATTCCTAAAATATACTTCATATGCCGTTACTCTGTCCATTTGAAATCTAATCAAATTGGATATTCTTTTGTCATTTTCCTTCCTTAAAATTCTTGAACTAAATTATACATATTCCTCTGGTCCATGTCTATGAACAACAAAGTACTATTCAGACTTTAATTTTACCGCACCATGATTTTACTTTTCGGACCAGAGATGGAGCTTCAAGGAATATTCGGACAATTTGGACTTTTTAGAAAGTACAAGTACTATTTTGAAATTACTTGGAATTTTAAGGACTTATAAGGATTAAGTTGAAATTTGGATTAAGTTTAAGGACCACAGTGCTATTAAAGACAAGAAAAATACTAAAGTGTAATCAAGGATTTGTTGTAATATTTTTTTAAAATGTTGGATTATGAGTCAGTTGCTCATCAATGACCAGTTTGAGTTCGAAGGTGTAGAGAGCAAGTTAGGCTTAAGCTTTGGATTCCAGGTAGATGGACTCACTCTTGGACTTGTATTTTATGTATGTATGACATAATAAATATTGTTGTGTACGAAAGATGAACTATTTTTGGATGCCATATTGCTTGGTTTTATGAATGCTTGGCTTTGGTTCTCCAAAGTTTGAGGATATACGCCTACAAGCATTATCCTCGACAACTTGAGGGTCAAAGGGGCATAGCGACTTCCTTCGGTTTCGATTCCCTAAACCTCCGGAGGGGTTACGCGGATAGACTTTACCAATACCCTATGCGTGAGGTATAGTCGACGAGGTGTGACAGTTGAAATGGACACTCTCGCTACCATACCAGGTAAGTTGGTTATACTTTATTTCTGGTAGGGGTAGTTGGCTTATAGGGATCGGTCGTCTGACAAGCATATTTGGGGCCAGAAAAATGTTTGCTAAAGTTGTGTGAGCATGCCAATTGTTTCAGATCCTATATTTATATGGAAAATGGTTCTTGTTGTGCATATTATTTTCACTGTTTTTCATGAAAACTATTATGTTATTTTGCTATCTATTTTCAAACCTGGCCGGGAGCCTCCTATTGGGCAAATGAACATATGTGATGCTCACCCCTACTTTTTCATGTAGATCACAACCCTTGAGCATTACTTGGTGCTGCTCCTGTACCTGTCAACACATTTGGTCCTTGTACCTCATCATCTCTGACAGGTCGTGATTTCTTTTCTTAAGAGTTTGAGGATGCTTCTTGTTCATTTCCTTCCTCTATATAAATTCTGGATGGTAGGTGTGTATTTAATCTTTATGATTTGTAAAATAACTTATGAGGTTACAGATGCTCTTCCTTGACCTTTGGGATTGGTATTTTGATAATAAAATTTGTATAATGTTTTGTTAAATTTTCTGCTGTTTTTTTTACAACTCTGATCCAACCCATTTTATTTAATTAAAAAGTTTTATCGTATTTTGGGAATCTTGAGAGTATAACCCTCGGATCTCGGTGTTATATTTTCGGGATCCTCAACATATGTGCCACATCACGTGTCTCGATTTTGGGGCGTAATAGCTCTAGCATTCTTCAGCGAAAATGGCATGACTCGTGCATGATGATTTGATTGTAGTCTAAATATGTGTCCATGAAGCTAAGCAACTGGTTCTCCGATGTTGAATCCACTATTTGATCAATTATGGGCAATGGAAAGTTATCCTTCAGGCATGCCTTGTAAAGCTTCGTATAGTCGACAAAGACTATCTGCTTGCCCTTTTCTTTCTTTGTAAATAGCACAACATTGGCCAATTATTTGGAATATGATACTTCTTCAATGAAGCAGGCAACTAAGAGCTTGTCGACTTCGCACTTCGATGATGGCAACTCGCTCGGGAGCAATGTTGGTTCTTTTTTTAGCAATCAGCTTGAATGCTGGATTAACATGAAGCTTGTGGCACATGATTTGCGGGTATATGGTAGACATGTCCGAGGGTGACCATGCGAATACGTCTTTGTTATTTTGAAGGAAAGTGGTCAGCTTCAATTTCTCTTCTACACTGAGTCACGAGCTGATTCGTGCTTTCCTCTCAGGCTTGTCAGGATCAATAGTTATAAGCTCGGCATCCACTTATGGTTTCCATCCTTCTTCAATTGAAGACTCAAGGCGGACCATTTCTTCTTGATCTTGGGTCGGTAATTTCTATTAAAAAGTGGCAAGCTCTTTCCTTTTCACTTTTGATGAAGTGACGAGAATGAACTCCGCATGCTCGCTACTCTTCAGCCTTTGGGCTGAGCACTTTCTTGGCATCGCTTGAAGATTGGCATTGCTTAAATGTCAAGTTAAGCTTACTTGACACGTTTTAACCGTCAAGTAACATTTGTTCTTGACGCGTTTTAAACGTCAAGTAACATTTGTTCTTGACCGCTATTAGCCGTCAACTAACACTTTCTTAACATGTTTTAAATGTCAAGTTAAGCTTACTTGACGTGTTTTAACCGTCAAGTAACATTTGTTCTTGACGCGTTTCAACTGTTAAGTAACACTTCCGTAACGTCTTTTAACCGTCAAGAAACAAAGAGGTAATATTTAAAAATAAAAAAAAGATTAGATAAACTACAGAACGAGCATTTTCAACTATGAACACATGTTAAGACTGTACTTCGCAACAAGATGGAGGATGAGTATCTTGTAGATTCCCTTATTGTCTATATTGAGAAAGAACTTTATGTGAATATTGATTAAGATTCAATAATCAATGACTTTGATTCACTCAAGGACTGTGGGGTTCCACTTGACTTGGTAAACTCTTCTTTTTTGCAATGTAATATTTGTTTGATGTTTGACAATATGTGTTTAATTTGATCTTTATTTAAATATTTTTAAAAGAAAAATAAGCTTATAATATATTTCTCATTAAAAAAATATTAGTCCATCACTAAAAATTCATGGTTCTGTCCTTGGAGCCACATCATAAAAAATATATCAAACAGTCTTGGCAAACTCAGTCAACAAAGCTGCAACATCTTTTTCTTTCTTCAGGACTGATACGTTGACTTTGGCTCTTCAAAACATTTAATTTTACTTTGGATAAACAAAACCTACCTTGAAAATGTTAAAAACATTCACACCCAAAAAAAAATCGGACTTGTCCCAAAATTACGATTGTGCCACTGAACTTTTGTTGACCGTAACTCTCTCGTTAAAACTCCGATTTACTCGTAGTATGTGTCTATGAACTCGTGAGAACGATTTCCACGCAACGGTGTGAATAAATTTTTTAAAACCAATACCGAACAAAAAGAGCCCCCTAAACCATTTAATGGTTGCCCCATACATAAATTTCATCCTCGAAACTTTTGCAACTGCACTTTGACGCCTCAGCTTTCTAAGAACTACACAACTACCCCAAAACTGTCAATATCTCTGTCAATTTGTCCTTGCTCAAAGGTCATTGTATTCCAAACTAATTTCCAATTCCTTCATCTTTCTCCTTTACACCCAAAAAGTACAACTTTACTTTCTTCGATCACCAACTTAAAACCTTTGTTTCTCAAGCATTAATTCCTCCTAAACCTCTTATCTCCAACGTGCATTCATTACTCTCATTACATTCTTATCTTTCTGAACACCTTCCAAACCAATACCATTATTTCTTCCAACCAAGTCAACCCACTGTACTTCAAATTCCATTAACCTCGTCACTTACCAATTGTACCCAAGAACGTGAAGACTAATCAATGAAACGAGTTAAAACCACGAGTACATCCCGAAATGTCTTTTGAAGGGTGCACATAATGTGCAAATCTACAGAATCACTAACCTATGCTATGATACCAATTCATAAGACCCGCCTCGAATCCCCCTTTGGAATGTGTGACAAACCATGTGCATATCCGACACCGACAGTGTCGTGCTCAAATTACTAAAATATCCTTGTTCTAATTCTAAAACAACCTTAGGGTTTGACTTACACTGAAAGCCGATCGAGTCTCCCCTAAAATTGGCTCTAAACCCAAAATTTCCACACCAAATGATCCGGAGGATCTTATAATAAATAAAATATAACATAATTGATATAAATCAATTATATTATTTAATCCATGAATAATTTGTGGCTTAAAGAGAATTGATTTTAAGCCACCACCTTTCATGGCTTAAGTACGTAGGAGCCTTCAAACCACATAGCTTTTAATGGTTTAAATTCATTTGCTATTTTAGTTCGTTATTTTTAGAAAGCAAAACTTGTATAAATACGTAAGTTTATTGAATGTAATACACAAGCAGTTTTGTTAAGCAATTCAGCCATAGCTTCTACATTTCTCATTCTCTAGTTCTCTCTCATAGTAAGGAAATCTGCTTCCAAGAGAAGTAGCGAGTCCTCAATTCAAAAGATTAGGAATTCATAGTTCTATCGACTAGAAGTTTTGGATCAAGTGGTATCGAGCAACAGATCCGAGAGGGTGACGATGGTTTATGGTCTCAACTTGCAACCAAAGCAAAGCACGGAGAAGAACTTTTAGGTCCTTTGCTTGTACACGAAAGCCAAGGTCCAAGAGAGACATTATGATTGGAGAAAACAAACAGGATACATCTAGTGATGGTGATCGCATCACTAAGCTTGATCAACAAGTTGAAAACTTGTCGCGTCAATCCTTAAACTCGTGGAGAGTTTGAAGGCTGAAAACCTTCACGTCCATCAACTTCATATGAGCACGATCAAAATCTCAAGAAAAAGGTTGTTGAGGATAAGCGAAGATGAAGGCGACACACAAGCTAATCCGGAGAAAAAGGAAGTTGAATCGTGTGTGACAACAAAAATTCTATTGATACTTTAAAAATTGATTTTAAGGTTGATATCCCTATATATAAAGGAGATGTTGATCTGAAAAGCTTGATAAGCTGGATAGATACATTAGAAACTTATTTGACAGTTTATAAGTATTCTAATGTGCAAAAGATTAAATTTGGGAGTTTGAAACTTTCAAGCCATGCCCTTACATGGTGGAAGTCCTATCAAAGACGGTATGATGTCTCGTGAATTGACTTGGAAGAACTTCAAGATACTTTTGAGAAAACAATTCTATCCAGTTGGCTATGAAGATGAAAGATGGTATAAGTGGCAACATTTCGGACAAAGATTTGGGCAGCTTTGTACAAGAGTATACAACAGAATTCCACAACCAAGCTTATGGTTGGACATCGGCGTCAACGACTACGATGTTTTCATGAAAGTATCACGGAGGTCTTGCCGACTACATACGGAAAGAACTAAAATTGTTCACCGTAAATACTATTGAAGAAGCTACTGTGAAGGCCATCGCCATTGAGGCCAAAAATAAAAGAAGCGACAAGAAGGATGATAGATCAAAACCCGTCAACAAAAGCGGCTAGCGAGAAAAGGGAAGCGAGCAAGGAAGGTCGAGTCCAGAAGGTCTTTGTGATCAGCATCAAACCAGCAAACATGCCAAAGACAAGTGTTGGATACTCCATCCCCGAGTTGTGGCCAAAGCGCGAGAAAAACAACCATGGGAGAAATGACAGAAAAGCCACCTTAAGCTGCACAACGGGTAGAAGAGCTTCCAGAGTTGAAGCAACTTTGATGTTACACTTACCCTTATGACAAGACCAATAGAATCGAAGACACGCATACAGCGTGAAGAGTTATTTCATGTGAATATTCAGGTGAAGCAAAGTATTGTACAAGCTATCATTGACCCGGGGAAGTCGGAAAAACCTGATTTCGAGGCTTTAGTAAGAAAAGTGGGATTAGACACCACACCACATCCTAAGCCGTACCAGCTAGGATGGATTGAAGGACGTTGACTTACGGATCACAAAGCAATGTACCTTCAAATTTGCTATCACCAATCGATATATCGATGAGGTGACATGTGAAAGTGGTTCCTTTGGACGTTTGCCAAGTCATATTAGGCAGTCCATATTTATGGGACCGAGATGCCATTCACTATCGGAGGGCTTAAGTATCGACTTGTGAAAGATGGGAAGAGTTCCACATCAACGCTTGCAAGCCTCAATCTACGATAATTTGCTTACGATAATTTGCTGACAGCTAACCAAGCCAAGAGGTTAGTCAATTCATGTGGGCGATTCGTTTTGTTGATGATTCGACCTCAAGATCGAGTTAGGAGTGTGACATTGTCTACTTTGTCTTTATCTCCTACGCAATGCTCGGACATAAGGAAATTGGCAGGAGAAGTTCAAGGACTTATTTCAAGATGTGCATTGTTTGCCACCAGGAGAGGCTGTGGAGCATGAGATCCAGTTGGTAGGAGATTCACCTCTACCAAACTTGGGTTTGTATCGCACTTCTTTGGCCAGAATCAGCGAGATCAAAAAGCAAATTCGGGGACTTCTTGAACAAGGAGTCATCAAACCTAGCTGCTCACCATGTGGTTCGCCAGTGTTACTTGTGCCTAAGAAAAGACGGACCGGCGTATGTGTGTTGATTATAGGGCACTCAACAAAATAACCATCAAGAATCGTGTATCCATTCTGAGGATTGATGACCTGCTAGATCAACTACATGGTGCACGCTACTTCACTAAGCTTGATCTCAAATCTGGCTATCACCAAGTCCGCATCCATGAAGAAGATACTTGGAAGACTGCATTCAAAACAAAGCAAGACTGTCATGCGAGTGGTTAGTCATGCCATACGGATTATGCAATGCTCCGGCTACCTTCATGCGATTGATGAATGAGGTACTCCGCCCTTTTATTGACAACTTCGTCATTGTATATTTAGATGACATTCTCATATTTAGTGTCACATGGGAGGACCATCTTCATCATATTGCTCAAGTTTGGAGGTTCTACGAACAAATCGATTCTGATTAAGCGGTAAGAAGTGTGAATTTGGGAAACAACACCTTGTATGCACAGGATTCATTGTTAGTGCAGGAGAACTGAAAATGGACCTAGAGAAAGTACATGTGATTTCTCAATGGCCTACGCCTGCTTCGATAACTAAAGTTCGGAGCTTTATAGGTGCATGTCAATATTTGTGAAAGTTTATTTGGCACTTTTCACAAATTGCAGCACCCTTACATTCTCTTACAAAGGCCAATCAAAAGTTTGAATGGTCGAGAAAACATGAAGAATCTTTCCGATTGTTGAAAGCGAAAGATTACAGAGGCCCCAATACTAGCATTACCGAATACTGCAAAAACCATTTGAAGTGGAAGCGGATGCATCAAACTATCACGATGGGAGCCGTATTGTTTCAGGATGGGAAACCGAGTTGCATACCATTCGAGATGTTTAGTGGACCGGTATTGAACTATCCGAGCTTATGACAAGGAACTATATGCAATGCATCAAGCGGTGAAGCATTGGAGAGCTTACTTGTTGGGAAAAGAAGTTGTAGTTCACTCCAGATCATAAACCTCTTCAGTTTTTAACTACACAGTCTAAGTTGCAGCAAGCTCGCCATATGAAATGGATGTCTTACCTACAACAATTCAATATTGTGATAAAGTACAAGAAAGGAGCAACTAATAAGTTGCAGATATGTTATCTAGACCACCTACACCGAGTTAGTTCCGCATTGCTGGTGGCTATGCAAATCCAACTTATTGTTCCTTCCGAATATGCCAAGGGTATGACCACGGATGCTGATTTCAACTCAGCCTATGCCAAGCTACAACAAAGGAAAGACTAGTGAGTTCCAATTGAAGGATGGACTAATGTACAAGGGAACACAATTGTGCATTCCAGGAAGATGGCGACAGATTGCAGTGGATTCGTGAAAGGCTCCATACTTCTAAAGTAGCAGGACATTTTGGAGTTGAGAAGACTTTATTGAATCTTCGTCGCTATGTTTATTGGCCAAAGATGCATCTCGATGTTTCACGATACATTCGAGGTTGTGTTCTATGCAACACATCAAAGCCTTCCAACAGAAAGTTAGGACTGTATCTTCCATTGCCAGTACCTAGCCAACCTTGGGAGAGTATCTCAATGGATTTCTTAGGTGGATTGCCTAAAACCAAGTCTGGATATGACTACTTGTTTGTGGTGGTAGATCGTTTCAGTAAGATGGTGATTCTCATTCCATGCAAGAAGACTGTTACTGGAGAAGGAGCTGCTAAGTTATTTTTCCAACATGTTTGGAAGCATTTTGGCTTACCTACATCGATTATTTCTGATAGAGACAATCGATTCTTAGGCCATTTCTGGAGGTCGTTATGGGGAAATGATGGATACCAGGATTGAAAAGAAGCACTGCATTTCATCCACAAACAGATGGACAAACGGAGGTTGTAAACCGGGACTATGGTACACTTGTTGAGGGGTTACAATTCCAAGCATCCAAAGACTTGGGATGAAAGTCTCCCTTACTTACAGTTTGCTTTTAACTGAGGCAATTCATGGCTCCACACTCAAATCTCCATTTGAGGTTTGTTTGGGTTATTTACCCCGAGTCCTTTTGATTTAGCATTCACTATGAGTGACCAGCCATTAAGTGGGAAAGAAGAAGAAGAACATATTCGAGCACAAAAATTTCTCGAACGAGTCAGAAGATTCATATTGAAGTGGAGGCACAATTGAAAGCGTTCTCAGCAGCGATATAAAGCTCGCCATGATAAGCATCGTGTGCCATGTAACTTCAAAGAAGGTGACCTAGTATGGTTACACCTTGGAAAGGAAGCGGCTAACCGGAGAAGGTAAGAAACTGAAGCCTATTCGTTATGGACCGTTTAAGATCATCAAACAAATTGGTGATAATGCCTTTCAACTTGAATTACCACCATACATGCATATGTACTCGGTCATCAATGCCGAGAATCTTAAACTTTTTGAGCCATCTCTACTTGATGATGATCCTGACGAAGACACTCGTCTTCCATCAGTTGATGACTTGCGAATTGAACGAGAAGATCCTTTGCAGGAGGATTGTATCTTGGAGCAGAAGGTTCGTGAAACCCGACATGGAAAGTATGAATATTTCCGTATTGTGAGAAAAGGTCAACTTCCTAGCAAGTCGAAGTGGTTTATTCGAGAAAAGGCAATAATAGAGTTTCCTCATCTCACAATTTAGCTTGACCAGGAGCTCAAGCATCTTAAATGGGGGAGCCATGATCCAGGAGGATCTTATAATAAATAAAATATAACATAATTGATATAAATCAATTATATTATTTAATCCACAAATAATTTGTGGCTTAAAGAGAGAATTGATTTTAAGCCACCACCTTTTCATGGCTTAAGTACGTAGGAGCCTTCAAACCACATAGCTTTTAATGGTTTAAATTCCTTTGCTATTTTAGTTCGAGTTATTTTTAGAAAGCAAAACTTGTATAAATACGTAAGTTTATTGAATGTAATACACAAGCGAGTTTTGTTAAGCAATTCAATAGCTTCTCTTTGTTTCTCATTCTCTAGTTCTCTCTCATAGTAAGGAAATCTGCTTCCAAAGAGAAGTAGCGAGTCCTCAATTCAAAGATTAGGAATTCATAGTTCTATCGACTAGAAGTTTTGGATCAGCAAGAATACCAAATTTAATCTCCCAATCATTTAGCAAGCACGATCTATAAACCACACCAATTAACAAAAGCTTCGTGGGACTCATGCCCCTTTACACAACATAAACCACTCATTACACTAAATCGGGTCTCAACCCCATAGAACAATATGGATAAGTTATCAAAATCCATTCGACAAAACTAAAAATACTACTAAAAGCCTAACCTCGTGGCTACACCCGAGTTGACTCTAGGTTGCCTACGTACCCTTTTCAAGGGATCAAGCCACACATAGTTCTTAAAGAATAACCCAACTTCTAGTATCCAACGAAAGAGAAACTTTGATTTTTATCTCAAGTATAATAAGAAACTAAAATTTGAACCAAATTTTTTAAAACCAAACCAGTCCCATAAATCAACCGATAGGCTAACAACTATTTAAAATATTTTATAGCACAAGAAAACATATACCTCGGTATTAGTTAAATAGAATTGTAGCAATACTCAATAGGTAAAACACGAGCTCAAAGTAAAACAACAATATTCTTAAAAACTACATGCAAACAACTGAAGGCAACTGGGGTAGGGGAAACTGGTCAACCACCTATGTTGACAAATCGAGTAGGTAGCTAGGGAAATCCTGGCCGGACACCTATATACTAAACACAGGTACATGCAAATCACTCATGGCAGGACACCTGTATACTAAACACAAGTACACGCAAACATCTGAACGCAACTGGGGAAGGGGGAAACTAGCCAACCACCTGTGAAGACAAATCAGGCAGGTGAGTGGGGAAATCCTGATTGGATACATGTATACTAAACACATGTACATGCAAACATCTAAAGGCAACCAAGGAAAGGGAAACTGGCAGACCACCTCTGTAGACAAATCAGGCAGGTGGCTGGGGAAATCCTGGTTGGCCACCTGTATACTAAACACAGGTACACACAAACATGTGAATGCAACCGAAGAAGGGGGTAGCTGGCCAACCATATGTGTAGACAAATCAAACAGATGACTAGGGAAATCCTGTCCGGATACCTATATACTAAACTGTTAGATATATTCCCTAGAAGCCAATATAACAAGGATAAATCTAAGGATATAATATAATAAATACAATCAAAATGACATGAATGTTACTTTAGATACATAATGTACACAATGTAACAAGTCCATGGATTAAGATATAAATGGAAAGTGGTCTAAAGAAGTTAGATGCATGAGACATTTCCATTAGAGGAACATCGTATCCTAAAATGTTCCTGGTCATATGATCAATAATTGGACAATGGTGACCCGCAAAGACTAGTACACACTATGTTTGCTCAATTGGAGGATGACTAGTCTCAAGGTCATTCGTGTGGAGACACTGAGACATGTGTGTAGGTGCTTTATAGAAGATGGAGTCCACTGAACGTGATCAACTCTAGAATTCTTGTATGGAAGTCTTACTCACAAGTGTTAAATAAAGAATTCTAAGTTTTGATAATGCAAATTAGTCCATAGACCTGAGACATCATAGTTGTCTTGTGTATAGGTTGTTTCTTTTTTAGAACACTATACAGTCATATCGAAAGGATGTGACTTAAAGGTGTTCCTTAGGATACTCAGCATGTACACAGAGGCATGTGAATATACAATAAGGAATCTTTACTCTTAGTAAGAAGAAAGAATACTATAGAGATATGATTCGTTGAATCTTTGGCCAAAGTTTCGGATAGAAAGTGAAGTCAAGGTCAAAGTCAAAGGTCAAAGTCAAAAGTCAAAGGTCAATGGTCAAGCGGTTGATCCGACACTTGACATGGTCAACTAAGGATGACCGGGACCAACACTTGTTAGACAAGTAAGTGACTAAATTTGTTAAGTCACTAAACTAATTAAATTGATTAGATTATTTTAATTATTCAATTAAAGTTATGGAACTTTAGTTAAGGTCTCATGTGACTTGGAAATTCAAAAGGGAATGGACCATATGGACTTAGACACAAGTGTGACACATTATAGGATTAATGTGGTCGACCAAGATAGCACAAAAGGGCCAACAAAGGGGAGGGGTTGCGGCACATGTAAGGGAATATGACACATGTGTGACATTTTTGACTCTCTATATACATAACCATAACACCCCAACACTTTGGGGTTTCAAGTTGGTAAAATTGAAAGAGAGGAAGCATCAAACCTCCCTCCCAACACCCTCCTTGGTAGGCCACCTTAGAAGAGAAGGGCTAGCACCCATTTCTCTTCTAAGTCTTTCTCATTTTCTCATCCCTTTCATTCCTTGGTGAAGAGCTTTAGGGAGGTGCAACCTTATTGCATTTTGGAGAATCTAAAAGGTGGAGAGCCAACATCAAATGGACCAATCCCTCTACTTGAACACCATTCTTGGTTTCAAGATTCGCTCCAAGGGTATGAACATCTAAACTCTCTTGAATATGTGTCTTAGAGAGTCTTTGGTGCTTATTTTCATAAACCTATAAAGATTGGGACATAACGAGACTTGTATGAATCTCTAGCTATATTATGCTTCTGCTTTAATTTTGATTACATATTAGATATGCCATACTAGATGATTTATTCTCTCATAGTTTGGTTGGAGATTTTGAGAAATCTCTACACCACACCCTTCCCAAAATATTCCATTCAATTGGTATCTAGAGCCAAGGTTTATGAAAAAGGTGCACCCTTTTGAGTTTTAGAATGTATATGGGCTTAGTTTCATGGTTATAAATGTTATAACATGTCTTACCTTTCACCTTTGTTCATATGTATGTCATGCTAGATGATTTGTTCTCTCATAGTTTGTAGATATTTTAGAAATCTCTACACACCACCATTCCCAAAATATTCCCTTCATAAACATAGGTACTCGTAAACATCTAAAGGCAACCGGGGAAGGGGGAAATAGGCCAATCACCTGTGCAGACAAATTGGACAAGTGGCTGGGGAAATCCTGGCCCTACACCTGTATACTAAACACAGGTACATGCAAACATCTAAAGGCAACCGAGGAAGTGGAAAATTGGCCAACCACCTATGCAAACAAATAGGGCATGTGGCTGGAGAAATTCTTTGCACGACACATGTATAATAAACACAGATAGAGGCAAACATCTCAAGGCAATCGGGAAGGGAAAATTGGCCAACCACCTGTGCAGATAAATTGGGCAGGTGGCTGGGGAAATCCTGGCCGGAAACTCGTATACTAAACGCAGGTACATGCAAACATCGAAAGGCAACCATGGGAGGGGCCAACCACCTGTGCAGACAAATCGAGCAAGTGACTAGAGAAATCTTAGTTGGACACTTGTATACTAAAAATAGGTACATGCAAACATCTAAAGCCAACAAGGGAAGGGGGAAACTAGCCAACCACCTATGCAGACATATCGGACAGGTGGCTGGGGAAATCATGGGCGGGCACTTGTATACTAAAAACAAGTACATGCAAACATCTGAAGAGAACCGGGGAAGAGGGAAACTGGCCAACCACATGTGCAAACAAGTCGGGCAAGGGGTTGGGGAAATCCTGGCCTGACACTTGTATACTAAACACAGGTGCAGAGAAACATCTGAAGGCAACCGGGAAGGGGGAAACTCCACCTATGTAGAAAAATCGGGCAGGATCGTGGAAATCCTATTCGGACACTGTATATCGAACACATGTACATGCAAACATGTGAAGGCAAACGGGAAGGTCGAATCGGCCAACCACTGTGTAGACAAATTGGGCAGGTGGCTGGGGAAATCGTAGTCAGACACTTGTATACTCAACACATGCATAGCCAAACATCTGAAGGCATCAAGGGAATGGTGAAACTGGCCAACCACTTGTGTAGACAAATCGGGCAGGTGGATGGGGAAATCCTTGCTGGACATTTGTATACTAAACACAAGTACATGGAAACATTTGAAGCCAAATGAGGAAGGGGAAAATTGGCCTACCACCTGTGTATACAAATCAGGTATGTGGTTGGGAAAATTATGGACGGACACCTACATATTAAACCTAGGTACATACAAACATTCCTGGCTAGACACTTGCAGAGTATTCTCAATCTAGGTACATGAAATTCTCCTGGTCGAACACCTATATACTAAATACAGTTACTGGTAAACTAGTCCTACGAGTGTAGATTTTATCGAAGGGAAATGGGCAAATCACCATACGGCCAACTAAGGGCAAATGGGTATAATAACCATGACATGTAGGCAACATTCTCTTTCAAGGCAACCGAAAATGGGCATTTGAGTAAGCTTGAAAACCATTTTATGAAAACTTTAACTTAATTCCACTTTCTGAAAGCGGCATAAAAGCCATTTATGAAAAATGGTTTCTTAAACCCTTTCCCAAAACTTTATTTAAAACCAAAATCAAATCTCAAATATAACTTTAAATGTAGTTTCAATAACCCATGAAATCATAAACAAGATACAACAAAGCTTTCCAATGATATTCATATAAAACCCCATAAAGCTTACTATAGCAAAGCAAATATTCGTAATCCAATTCATAAGTCATAAACAAGAGCACACCAAAACCTTACATAAATCATGCATGAATCGAATAATAATGAAATGAAAGCTTATAAGCATTTCAAACTTTAAATAAAAATATCATACTCAAATCACAAAGCCTTAAGCGTCTCAAAAAAATTCCCACTGAAACAAGAATACAAAATATATATATATAGAAAAGCAAACAAATGAATCATAAATGTTTCGCAATAAATCCCTAAGCATTCCAAAGCGGTTCCCAAACCAAATCATAAAGTTAATCAAAATCATGCACTTTGATACAAGCACAAGTTATAAAGCTTCTAAACAAGTCATACTTAATTAACCCTAGTCGAACTATTTGACTTTGGTCAATTGCTCCGGTCAATATGTTGACTTTTGACCGTTGTGTAACGTCCCTGACCTAAAAACAAATAAAAATAAATTAAATAAGATGATGTAATTAATTTGGGCAATTAAAATGAAATATAAGAAATTTATTTAATTACAATTGGAATTTAATAATTTAAGGGACAATTTGGTCAACTATATTTTCGGACGAGAATTTGGCGAAACAAGTTGCGCCATTGCCTCCGCACGTCGAAACGAGTTTGTTGACGTGTGCCGCCGGAAAACCACCATTTCTGGCCGGTTTTCTTCGAAATTTCAGAGGGTTCGTTCTCCCTCCTCCGTCGACCAAATCCGACGAATAAGGTATGAAAACATAACTACTCTTCGAGCCCTAGCTTTCTGTATGGTTGGTTTCCATCAATTTCTAGCGTAGGTAACCCGATCTATGAGTTAAAGTTTGGATGGTTTTGAGTCTGAGATTTGGGCCACTTGCGGTCCAAATTGGATGGTCCCGTAGTTGAATAAAATGCTCAGGAGGTCGAGTTCTAGCTACCCCAGGAAGGATGGGCATTGGTTTGAAGTTTTTCCGACCAACGGTATCGCTTTGGGCACCCAACGCGCTATCGGTGTGGGTGGTCGTGCGGGGCCCACTTTTAGTCATCAATCTTCATTCCTAAATTACCCTTATGTCTTCATGAGCGTGTAGGTGTGCTCGGAATTCTTAGTATGTTGTTCCCCATATTTTTAGGATTGTGTAGGAATTGACGGATTGTGGATCGGAGCCCAGGATGCTCCGAATCATTGACTTAAAGTTTGAATTTAAACCGTAATCGTCCGATCGAGACCAAACTTTCAGGACGTGTTCTCTAATCTGTAGTGAACCTGTAGGAACTTTCGGATCTAAGTTTGGAGGTCGTGGGTCCCACGGGCCCAGTTTGACCTATTCGGGAAAAGTTTGAGCAAGTTTGAGAAGGGTTGACCGTGCGTCTCCTGAGGACGTTTCACCTTCTAACGAATGTCGTTGACCTTAGAATTCGTCGTACGCACGTACGCACACTTTGAGTCGGGTTTTGTTAGGGTTTGACTTTAAGGTTGTCGTTCATGGTTCGGTCTATTAATTAATCATCGTATTCTGAAATAGGTGCTCAGGATCTTCGTACGCAGCAGGCGGGACCCTCTCGGGGTCAAGCAGCGTGGGACTATCTGTGAGTGGACTTTTGTTTTGAAACGAGTATTATTTTAATGAATGAACTAAAATGCATATAAAATGGTTTATTTCAGTTATCGAGGTTTTTAATATGGTTTTGGATCTTGAAATTTATATTTCTTGGAAATTATTGGAATTTAATTCCTATTGGATGCTTAGGCATGTTTTGGGGTCCCGGGCTATATGCGGGACATGAGGGTTATATTTTATATCAATTTAAATTGGGATCTTTGGCATTTTATGAAGTTATTGGATTATATATAATAATTGTGTTTTGGGGTAAATTGGAGTATTGATTTGTTGGGAATATGATATTGCTTTGACAACGAATTATGGATATTGGTAATATGTGAGCTTTGCGAAGGTTTTGGATTTGGACATTATATTTTAAGAATAGTTATTTAAACTTCAATTATATTTCATAAGTTAGATTTATGGCTTTGTCGGGTTTCGGCTTTTATATAATTTGGTTACTTTGAATCTTGGGATTTTTATATGGTTTTAGTTAAGGAATTTTTGATAGACTTTAATATTTTAAATCTACGGGTATCGTGGGGTATATTCTCTACCTTTGGGAGTATATATATATTCTATACTTATGTGAAAATTATACTTTATATAATTTTGGGAAATTATATTCTATAAGTTTGGGAACCTATAATGTATGCTTTTGAGAAACTTATATCTATATTGGAATTGAACATTTGGAAGGTTTTGTTCTGGTAAACTTCAAGTTTGGATTATATATTTGGGTTAATTGACTTGGGAGCTTTTATATTATTTTACTTATGGGTTATCAGTTGCATTAATATTTTTATGGTATAATTTGGCTTATGCGTTTAGGGGTTGAAGTCACGCGTTTATGAACGTGTTACTATACTTTAATTATATATATATTTTGGATATGAGTCACAGACGTTTTGGACATTTGGATACCTATATATTTGGGATAGTGAACCTTGAGAGTAAGTCTTGTTGTAGACTGGAATGTTAGGGGCAGAGTTGCACCAAAAGTCGTACCACCCTTGGTTTGAATGGTTACTAAGCCACACGGGCTGATGAAGGATTCCAGCGTGTGGGCTCGTTTGTCGATGAAGGATGCCGACACGCGAGTCTTGTTTGTCGATGAAGGATGCCGACATGGAAATTAGTCTGCGCGCGTAGGACAGTGGTTCGGTTTGTAAGCACGTGACGTTGGATCTTACGGTGTGCGTACGGTAGAGCGGTAGTCCCCCAGTTGGACAACTCATCCCTAGACGCAGGGTGGAAAGTGGGCCCTGCGGGCTAGTCAAGCGATCCCCGTGTTGGATCATTTCCTCGGTACTTATGATGGTGTGAGAATATATTGGGAATATATATATATATATTTATATTCGGGAACTTGTCGTATTTTCGTTTATTCAAATTTTGGGGTTTATCTTGGTTTATAACTTGTATATATATATATATATATACATACGTTTATGAATATTTTACGGTTATGGGTTCGTGTTTTGGGAGGTTATGCCTCGGGAAAGAAATGTAAAAGGTTAGGTTATTCAAGAAAGGGTTTGATTTGGTTTATGCTTTGATTACTTTGAGATACCTTGGTTTTGAATCAAAGATGTATATAAAGGAATTGAATTGCATGGTTTGCATTGTTTTGAAACGATGGGGTTAGTACGTTGTTTTAAGTATGAAAACTTTGTTTTTGTCCACTCACACTCTTTCTGCTTTTGCGCCCCAGCAAGAGTGTAGTGAAGCAGTTCAATCCGGCCGAGCACTCCTCTTCTCGAGCTTAGACTGAATTGTAGCTCTTGTTGTTCCTTGTTGTAAACTTTGAATTATGTTGTTTAAAACTCGCATACTCTTAGATTGCTCTGTTATTGCCCATTAGGGTTGGATTTAAGGCCGGATGCCTATTCTGTAAAATGTATGCCTATTTTACTATGTATGCTTGCGGTTGGTTTTTATTATGTTGTTTTCTGACATGTTGAAATTTGGGTAAAGTCCGTTTTTCAAGGGAGACTCTGCCCGTTTTTCGAGAAGAGGGATTATGTTTAATATGTGGGCTCGACATGGGTTGATGTCGGTTAAACCACAGGATTCGGCACGGGTTCCGGGGTGAAATTCGGGTCGGGTCCTGTCAGTTGACTTTGACATTTAATTATCAACCATTGACTTGTGTGTCCTTATTTCATTTCTCTTCATTTGTTCCTCTAATAACATTCTTTGGGTGTGCAGATCTATAGATTCTCTTTAGCAAGGTAGTGGGATGACTCAACTCTTTAGAGTTGATGTACGAATTAAATTCCACAATTTAATTCTTCCTATTAACAAAGGTTAATTGAAACCTTTTAGGACACCCACAAACCATGGTTGTCGCCTATGAGCAAGTCACAGTTATCCGAGCTAAATGAGACGTTGTGAAAGAACCTATTCAAATTGGAATGATCGTGCAATTGAATCCTTCTCCTATAACAATACTCCTTTATTCACATTATTAGATTTTGGAATCCGATTGTCTCATTCCTTTTATTTGATTATCCTGGTAAGATTTGAAGAGCTCTTCTTTCAAATCTTACCCACTACTCTGCGCAGAGATTTGACAAATCATATCTTGGAGTATTCTCTCTCCTTTAATGAGAGTTGAGATTCCTTGTTGTACATTCATTTCCTCCATGACTTTATTGAGAGTCCCGACACCTTTAAGTTATGTCTACTTAGCACAATTGTATAGTGCCATCAAAGACTAACAACATTGCCACAAGACATCTATGATGTTTCAAGTTTAAGGATTTTAAGGATTAATTTGCATCATTGCAATTTATTGACATGTGAGTAAAGACTTCCATACTAGAATGCTTGCATTGGATCGCGTTCGATGTACTTATTCTCCTACAAGCACCTACACACATATCTAGGTGTCGCCACACTCAATGACTTGAGACCTCGCCATTCTCTATATATAGAGATGATACTGTGTATCGCTTTGCTCTTTGCGGAATATCAACGCCCAATTGATATTCCTATGACCAGGAACATATTCAAGATTAGAGATTATGATCAGTCTCTATGTATGTAATCTCATTACATAGTTCTCATGTCCACTTTTATATTCCTAGTACTATAATTGTTTTACTGTTATGATAATTGACCAAATATCATGGTTGAAAATAACTGCTCTTGCTCATGAATAACTTAATAAGTCATCACAAAAGATGTCCTCAACATTAATTATCATGTAATTAGTTGGCTTTAAGGGCATGCTACTAACACCTAATTATGCAAATGACATCACCAATAAAGAAAATCAAATATTATAGTTATAAACCTAAGTAAAGTTACATTTCAACCAGATCACGTCATACTTTCATTTTGGTGGGTAAAATGAAAAGACTTATGTTGTATAAATACCAAAGTTCATTACTTTACTTCACATTGCAAGCATTTACAGAAAATCAAATATTATAACCTAAGTAAAGTTACATTTCAACCAAACCAAGTCTTACGTTTCATTTTGAAGGGTAAAATGAAAAGACTTATGCTCTATAAATAAATACCAAAGTTCGTTACTTTACTTCCCATTGCAAGCAATTACTCCAAATAACCCTAAACATACAATGTCTTCACCTACCAAAATCCCACCCGTACTTATAAAAACTCCGCCACAAAAGAATGCAGAGGCTTTGCCACAGAGGAAGAATAAGGGAGAATATGTTGCTGAAGGTGTTGCCAAAAGCATAAATTTTTCATATGAGGTTGAAGATGAAGCTACTATAGGACAGCAAAGGTATGAGGCGTTGATGGTGGAAATCAAACGCCAACAGATACGTCTTAAGTGGTATGAGGAAACCTTGGGGGAGGAGAAAATGAATGCCAAATTTCACCACTCATCAGTGAAAAAAAAATGAAAGTCAGGGTTAGACTTGCGAAAGAAAAAGCTTTTCACAAGTTGAGGGAAGCAGAAGCACGTAAAGGCTTTTGACCTCTTGTGCGAGTATGCAAGATGTGTTGTCCCAGGGTACAACTGGGACGGGATTACCATGGAGTAAACCAAAAGTAAGAAAAATATTTTTGCTTCATTTTGAGTACGCCACAATTTTTACACCTTCATGTGCGCTCATGAAGGTGTTAAAATTGTGGTTTGAACACTTAATATAGTATCCTAAGTGTATCCAAATTGTAAGATGTGAGGAAACACCGGAATTAATAAGAAAAAAAAAATCGGTTTATTTTGAATACGTTTGTTATGAACATTGTGCACTCATGAATGTGTAAAAATTGTATCCAAGTTGTAAGATGTGAAGAAAAACAGGATTTATTAATAAAATTGTTTTTGGTTTATTATGAGTACTTTTGTCTACAAAAATGTTTGTGCTTTAATTGGAGTTTTATTATATTAAAATGAACATTTTTATTTTCCTCCAATGTAACCCTTGTTAAAAAGAAATTGAGTTTTGGCCAACAAAAATTGTATATTTAAATGTACTCTCAATATTGTGACTCTCTATATTCTTCATCTCTTTCGACGAAAAAAAAAATTTCTTCGTCATCTTCTCTCCTTTTTTACAATCTCACCATTTATCATAGCCAAACAAGTCTCAATCATCAAATCTTGTTTCTCATAATTTCTAAAAAAGTGTTGATAGAGGAATGAACAAGGAGATGGATGAATAACCCACTCTCTATATAAACAAAATCAAATAAAAAAATATGAAATAGACAAAAAAAATCATATCAAATCTACTCAAGAAGTGAAATTGAAAGTGACAGAGAAAATAAGAGCAAATGAAACAAAACAAAAAAGATTTTGAGTATTTGAGAGAATGTTCGATTGGTGGGTGGTGAGATTTGAGAGTATGACCTGACTCCATGAATCGAAGAAAGAAGAGTCTTCGTTATTTTTTGGTGTTTTTTGTTCTCTAAACAGTTGTTAACGTTTGTCTATGATAAGTCAAGGGCCACGTGTGACCAAATTAGGCAAGGAGACAGAGAGGCCATAGAAAATTTAGGTACAGGTGATCTGAAGTCCTTAAAAGCAGCATACTTGCTTTTATAAAAGAGGAGTGAAATCCCCCAATTGGTGTGCATCGACATTTCGTTTGACAATTGAATTTTCAGCCGAATCCCCTAATCTGAAAGTTGATCAACATGTCGGCCAGTTCAAGCGCCAATGCGAATCATGGGGACTCCAATGGGTCATGGGAATAGGCCCCCAAATATCCAAGGTCCCCTCCACCACCACTGCCTCTTCCATCCTCCTCCGCAAGCGAGGTGGACTCCGATGATCCCGCTCTAGAAATAAATGACATGAAGAACAAACTAGAACACAAGTCCTCGTTGGTCCATTATTGGACTGAAAAGTGTGTCGGAGCTGAGCAGAAGTTGGCTTATTTGACACAGCAAGTGAACAAAGCGTGTTACAGAAAAGAGAAGCACAAAATTCAAGCCAAAAGAAGAAAGCACAAAGCAGAGGATTTTCTTATGACAAAGGAGGATGCTGCGTACGACACTTTGAGTATCCACAAAGGAGGCGACAAGCATGGCCAGGAAATGTCTATGTCTTTCAACGAAGGTTTTGAGAAATTCCGACGGTTCGCTGCAAATGGCCACAAAGATATTGACTGGGACGCCATAACCCCGTCTGCTACATAGGAATTCATCACCTACGATATTGTGGGAACAGAGCACAACCACCAACCAGCAGATGCCTGTAATGATTGAAAATGCAACGATAATGCATGACTGGTGATAGCCATATGAATCCCTAAGCCATCGTTATTAAGTTGTTTGTTTTTTGTTAATGCCCGATCTCGGTTAGTGTTTACATGTTAATGCCCGATTATTGGTTAGTGTTGATTACTTACAGCTTATTTGGTTTTACATGTGGTATCAGAGATTATAACTTTTCTGCTCAATCATGCTTGAAAGACTGCTGATCAATGTATGGGGGAGGATTTTAGGATCGACTGAGTTAGCCACAACAACTCAATTGGTACAAAAGATTCTTCATTCAAAGTTCTGCCGATCAAACTAGAGAGTTTATCGGATTGGATTGATTCACTAACAGCATATAATATTCAAAAGTACAATTCTCTGTCCACATATGTGAATGGTGCAAGATGAGATTGTATGCAATGTTCCATTTACTAACTTCTGGATTACCAGAGTTCATTTACTAATATGCTCAAATTTTTTGTTTAAGTCATTGTCAGTGGGGGGAAAATTTCGTTCAAGATTCTCTAACACAGAAATTCGATTCTTTGACAAATTATCGACACATGGTGATGGTTTCAAGATTCCCTTACTAACACATATATTTTGATATTCATTAGAACCGTTGGAAATTTGCGTATAAAACCCACATTGCATGATTCCCCCAAACTCATACAGTATTCTCCTTCAAACAATGGCTTCAGGTTCGAAACCCCAAAGCCCCAGATGACATCCACATTCAACTAAAGATTGATCCAAAAGTTTGAGTTACGCCTAACTATTGCAAGGATGGTGCCGTTGGACGACCGTCCTTGCGGGACGTGCAAGGATCTATTCGCAGTAAGTCCGCACAATGTTCAATACTACCAGTCCCCAACCCCTTCTCCCCCAAAGCCCCCATCTCCCATTGTTTGCAACTATAAACCCCCAAACTTAGAGTGGTGCTAGGATTGCTACAATTACAAACTCATTCTAGATTAGGAGGAACATGGCCGTTTTGAGTCAACTGATGACTCTGGTGGTGATAACTAAGTGGTTCTTCAAGTACTTATTGTTTACTTTAATATAGTTTTTTTTTATGTAACTCCGAATGTAAGTCATGCAATATGTGTGTGACACTTAATAATTATCAAATTAAAAAGTATCTTTGTTTTTACAAGGTTTGACTGTATTTATATGTTTAACAAACCATAATTCAAGATCGGATATGAACCATTTACCTAAGATTCACTTACGCTTCCATATATATTCAAAAATGATGCAAAGAGGTAACAACAAATATTCAAACTCCAGGACCGTAAATGAAATCAAACTCTTGCATAAATGACTCTGTCATAGTAGGTTCACTGTCTAGCCTGCTCGGAGTAGGCTGCATATTCTCAGCAACTAGAGCACCAACTTTTGTGTCGGAAGATGAAGAGCTGCAACATCGACCAAAAAATAATAAACAATAACGACACAAAATTCAAAGCTATAACCACAAAACTACAATATACTATATATTCACTTACGGGCTCACAAGTTTTGGACAACTCCGTCTGTCATGATCAGTCTTCCTACATTCAGTGCACCGATGTGTATGTCGTTCCGCTGCCTTCTCTTTTTATTTTTCTGGTTAATATATTGTTTGAAAAATGAATGACAACTTTCGGCCCGTTGACTACTTGACATTCAAGCCAAAAACACATGTTTTACATATGATGGAACCCAATTCTCCCGCAAAGCATGAATTGAGCTCAGCCATGGATGGTCTTTCATGCCATTATTTGTGATGATTTCGCCACATTTCGCAGCAAATTATTCTTTGGTGTCCATACCCCATATGCATTTGCACATTTCTGAAAAACATTCTCCAATGCCAGGTTTCTTGGTAACTTTTCAAGATTTGCCATATGAAATATCTATGGAATGTTGTCGAGAAAGTTACAGCAATTGCCTTTGACATGGCTGCATCTTGATTAGTGATGAAAATTTTGGGTGGCTCACCTGACATGGCTTTCCTGAATTCCTCGAACAACCATACAAACAACACTAAATTCTTGACCTTGCATCTGACCAGAAAACATTACTTATCCTTCCTTCCGAATCTACCTCCATCTTGAAATAAAATGATTCATTTTTTTCTTGGTCAGCCAAAAAATGCTCCTTAAGCAGCTCCGCATCATGCCCACTCACCTTTGCATGCATGTCCCTTACATAATTATAGACATCTCTCTTTCCAAACCTCAGATGCAGGGAAGAAGCCGCTGGAATTGGTTCTGCGAACAGTCGAGAAGAGGGTTGGGTAACAGGTTCGGCTTCCTTCATCTTCCTTCAGATCTAGGGTAATACAAATATAAACGAAGAAATTTATATGAAAAATTTAAACGAATATCTACAAATCATGCCCAAATCGCACCTATTAAATTGAAAAAAGTTAAAAATAATACCTAGAACCTCTAGATCTAGGAGAACATAGCTCAGCACCTAAACCAACCAGCTCTACCATGGAGAGAGATAGAGAGAGAGAGAGAGAGAGAGAGAGAGCGGGGCTGGGAATGATAGGGCACAAGAAAGGGGGTTGAGCTCGATGTGGGCTTTTATTACAACTATTTAGAATGTTTCAAATTTTGAGAGAGCAAGTTTCTCCCGCAAAACAATTGTCTCTTTTTTCCAATTTTTTATTTTACTAAAATAATTTTGACAACATGCAAGGCATGTTGTCGAACTTAACAGACTACAACGCGCACATTTGCGTTGTGGAAATTTCTCCACACCCCAATTTGACAATGTGCATTAAACGCACGTTGATGTAAATTGTATACTACAACGTGCAACTTGAGCACGTTGTGAAAAATATAATTCCACAACATACATCAGCTGCACATTGTTAATTATGTGTTGTCAAAAACTATTTTTCTTGTAGTGATTTTCCAATTCCCCTACTTGCACCTCAAGAAGGTTTACCTGTTTATGTATAGGGATATTAACTTTGCTCATATGTGAACTATAAACCTTTGCAGACTCTGTTAAGTTACGGTGAGATCTCAATAGATGGACTTTATCAAATGTGGTCATTTCATGGTTGTGTACCTCATTGAAGACTACAAAAATGTACTTATTCTTGTCTTGTACCTTCAAAATAGCAAGTTTAGCCTTGCAACCAATTCGAGTACAACCTTGCTTTCTTCTCTTACGAATAACATTGCTCATCGACGAATACCCTTGTTTACAACATACATATTCTTTCCTTGTTACCTTTCCTGTCAATGTGCACGTTCTCGTTGTCCAACACCTAATGCCGAATCCGACTTTCGCAGCATACATATTATAGAACTTCAACACATCCTCACAGCAATCAAACTCAAGTCCCAATTTGGTTTGAACTTCGAACTTACTTCCGATGTCACATGTCCTTCACACTCCATTTCACAATTTTTGCAATTTAACCCTGAATATCACATCACCACCAAAATATGATATGCAAATGAGTCTATGGTGAATCATTAAAGATACAGGATCTTCAAATATATATTAACCAAATAAATACTATATTTCTTTTATAGATAAATAAACGAAATATAGTATGAAACATTAGTAAATAAGTATTCTACACATACGAACCCGTTTTGAGTCTCCGGTGAAACATTAAAGAACCTACATACAAACTAATGTAACTCATGCTCATGCCCAATACTAAAATTGACAAATACAGTATATCACTTACCTCGTAAGTGATTTTGAACTTCAAAATTTTAAGAAATATGACAATGTCGCCCTTTTAGATTTGGACATCAACCCCAAAAATTTGACCTTCCTCAACCCCTGTTTCGACCATGCTCAATGATTTCAAAACCAAGAGAACATAACCACAAGGGTTGCGGTCACCGCTTCCAACTCAACACCGCAGTAAGAACAAGCCCTAGGCTCTAAAAGCCTACAAGAGGGGGGTGAAGTAGGCGAGAAGAAAAAGACTACTCCTTTTTAAATTTTAAGCCCAGCTAAGAATTAATAAGCGGAAACATAAACACATGCATAACCATTGTGTTTAATTACTTAGCATATGCAATGAGTAAAAGGAATTGACTCGCATGAAACCGGATTGATACAAAGACACCACGTATTGATATAGGAAACACCACGTATTGATACAAAAAGAAACCTCTTGTGGTTTTGGATCAATACAAAGAAACCTACGTATTGATCCACATTAGCTGCATCGATGTTATTTGAACAAGCTGCAGCAAGTACAACTAATGACAACAAGAATATAAACATACACAAAGATTTGTTAACCTTAAAACCCAACAAGGGGAAAACTCGGGGTACCAAGCCAGGAGAGATCCAATCTGCTCAATTAAGAAATACAAGAAAAACGAAAAGAAGACTTAGCTCATCTATCACCTATAGGCAGCTACAATCCAATCCTTCAAATAAAGCACCTTTTCTTTATCTCTTAGCAGCAAATCCTCTCAAGAGCACCAAGCTCAAGTTGCATGTAATTTGATGTATGAAGTGAGTTATGGTTTCACAGATTCATCTATCTCAATCATAGAGTATGATTGAGCTAGATAAATGAAACCTAAGTGTTGTGATGATTAAACTAGAAGTAATGAACTTGAAGCATATAGTTTAATTCAACAAAACAACAATGAAACAAAATAAATGTTCAACCGAATCTTGTAAGTGTTTACTTGGAGAAAGCTATATGTATACAATCAATCATATACTCACAAGTAACATATACTAGTTGAACAAATAAAGGAATGAATTAAAGAAAAACATTCAGCCATTCAAAGATTTAAAGTTATCTTGGGGAAGCACTTATGTGAATGCAATCATTCTCATAACCCTCAAGAATGTGAACTTTGGCTGAATGAGAACTCTTTAGAGTTTCATCCCCAATCGGTTTTTCATGTAAAGAGTTTTCCTTGAAAGAGAGAGTAAGTCACTCCAAAAAATGCATGAGATGAAGAACGGAAAAACCAATGAAAACCTCCTTGTAAGGAGGAATAAATAGAGACCAAAGATCCTTTAAACAAGGAACGGCTCTAGACACAAAAACAGATATGGACTTATTTGTTTCTTTTTCAAGACCAAATGAGTCACAAAGCATGGGTGTTGTTTTAAACCATGAGAGCCGTGCACATGGCAATTCAATACACAACATGAGATATAATAAAAATAATACCATGTGTTTTGATGCAAGAGAAAGGAAGGTTTATTGCAAAAGATGGGATGGGTGTCTTGGAACCAAAAATAAATGCACATGTTTTTTGAAAAACAAAAGAAATTCAAAGTCAAAAAGTTGAAAAGAAGAATAAAATAACTTATACAATAGACTCATCCCATGTCGAATGTCTCACAAAGATATTAAAAACTAATATTATCCTTTCCTAGAAAGTTATAGCCGTTGAGAGTAAGTAGAATACTCTCATGCTTTTGACAATTTTATAGCAGAGGAAGAATAGGAGTGAGTTTTATAATCTGCAAAAGTAAAGAAAGGAGCAAGAGAATAAAACTCAAGTTCCATCTCAAAAGCCAATGTCTTTTAACATGGGTACATTAGAAAGGAAGGGTTTAAAAAGTGCTAAGATTGTTCATTACTAAATATATAAACCCCATGCTTTGTCGATAAGAAATATCAATGAAATAAAGAAATCTGACAAAGCTATAAAAACTCGACGATAATGGATACAGCTGAAAAGAGAATGGATTAATACAAGTGAGAATGTATTAATACAACTGAAAAACAGACAAGATGCATGAATGTACGATGGATCAATCCAAGTGAAGTGTGATTAATCCAAGTGAACAATGCAAATGTTTTACCTTTTGACCGCAACGAGGAGACTTGGAAGCCCTTCAACCCACACCAATTCTAACCTAGAACCTAATTAGTATTACAAGGGTTTTGTTGGTTTAAGAGAAGAGCTAAAATACAATAAAGGTTCAAATAAAAACCTTACAACCAAGATCGACGTTGCTCAAGCATTGACGAATCTTCGATTTCAACAAATATGACAATGTGCCCTTTTAGATATGGACGTCAACCCCAAAAATTTTGACCTTCCTCAACCCCTGTTTCGATCATGCTTAAGGATTTCAAAACCAAGAGAACAAAACCACAAGGGACGCAGTCACCGCTTTCAACTCAACGCCAGTATCTACGTTGCTCAAGGATTGACGAATCTTCCGACCGGAAAGATAAAAATACAAGGATGAAAATATAAAAACGAAGATTGCTTTGTTTCACCAATAAGGAATTACATGCACGCTCTCTCTTCAGTGTTAGTGTTCTTCCTCAAATAGAATATCAAAGCAAATAAAAAAATTGGCCTCCTAATTGAACAAAGAGAACAGCTATTTTAGAGGGGACGTCTGTTTTGGAGGGGACATCTGTTTTGGAGGGAGGAGGAGAGAGAAGAAGGCCTCATTCTAGTACAACAGTTTCACTTACAATTGTTTTTTGCGCAGCCATTAGATTAGATCCAACGGTGTTCTCATGTAATGTTTGCACTAGATAATCGCCCATGTGTTTAGTACTATCCATAAAGATAAAGAGCTGCAACGGCGAGGGTCGGCCCTACCAGTGGCATCCTTGTCATCCCAATTACAAAGACTTGTAAATAATACCTAGCAAGGCTCTTTAACCATCTATGCGATGCATTTTCATGTTTGCAGCTTTCATGCGTTTAGCAGTTTAATGCAGAGGGTACTTGTGTGGGATGCATGATGACTCAACTTTTTTCTATGACTGGATACAACTTCGCATGTGGGAATATTCAACATGAACAAGGTAACAAGCTCCAAAAAGGATATTTCATATTTTGAAAACAAAAACCAACTAAAATACCAAAAAGATTAATGAAATGAACTCTTAATGAAAGTTTTGGAGCAAATACTGAATTATACCTAGTAGAAATACAACAGGCTAGAGAGGTCCCCACATCAAGCTCCCATATCCTGGGGTCTCCAACCCATCCATTGAAGGAAATTGTGGTTCCACCCCAAAACCAATTGGCAATTGGGGAGTAGCCCAACTCCTTATAAGCCCCGCACGTGTGGCGAATTTTCAAACCTAACACGTGGACAACACATATTGGGTGACGTGGAGCACGTGTGGCTGTTGGACTTTCATACGTGGGCTAACCCGCTCTGATACCATGAATGAAAAAAAGGTTCCACCCCAAAACCAATTGGCAATGGGGGAGTAGCCCAACTTCTTATAAGCCCTTGCTAGGTTTCTCAACTTTCCAATGTGGGACTCTTTACCTTCACATTCTCACATCCATATCCTTGTTTAGCAGGATAGCCATGTACAGCCCATTCAGGATGTGGAAGAATTTGTTCCAGTTCTTGTGCTTGTGGATTGCTATATGGGTCACATATGTCATACGGTTTCTCCAAAAATTCAGCATTTCCAGGTGTGCAGTAGAGATGATAAGCACATGGCTATGAGGATAAGGGATTAGGCCATTTTACAATTCGCTTGAAGAAACTTATAAAATTAATATGCTACATTTTAAGATATGTCACAGCTTCAGAGTTTATCTGTTTCTGTTTATACCAACACTATGTGACAGCTGATGAACATTTCCTATGTAAATGTAGGTGGCAGTTTCCACGAAAAGAACGACAACCTCACAGATTCCCAACTATCCAATTCTCCCATCTCAGTTGCTATGCCAAATTTCAAAATGTTACAATGTATGTGTTTTGGCTGACTATTACTTGTTCACTTCACATATGAACATACCATCAAAAAGTTCTGTAAGAATGTCTGTGTTTTTCACTCTTGTATTATGTTTTTAATAGGCAGACAAGAAACCGATGAAATCTACGCACAGATGAGTCTTAAACCAGTGAACTCTGTAAGCTTAGTTACTATTTACATATGCCTTAAATTTATCACATTTTTATCTATTATTAGCAGTAAAGTTGTGAATTATGGTAAATGATTTATTGTTGTATCAGGAAAAGGATGTCTTCCCGATACTAGACTTTGGACTAAAGTCTTGCAAACACCCAAGTGAATTTTTCTGCAAAACTTTGACTGCAAGTGATACAAGCACACATGGGCTTCTTTGTGCGCAGAGCACCAGAAAAGCTCTTCCCTCTGCTGGTGAGGCTTTCTTGATTTCCTGTTTGGGAAACCTCTTCACCCCCTCCTTTGCCGTCACATTTGACGTACGCTCCTACGTATGCCTCTAATGAAACCCTAGCCGATGTGCAATTGGACTCCATACAATTCTCTCTTCCTAATCCATGCGATCAAGCGGACCATAGCCTAAGAGTCAATAAACTGACCTGCAGGCCGGATAACGAAAACCACTTGGTTGGTCAGCTCCTCAGGCAGATTGACTTGGCTTGAGGCTTTGGCCTTGGATTTCAGGGTAAAGATAGAAGGACGGATGAGCACACCAGCACACAATTTGAGATGTCCCAAACCAGTCGGACAGGGACAAGCAGACAAGGGAGAGAACGAGAATAGGCTACTCAACACCCAAACATGATGTAGACATCTGCAAGCCATGCTTAAAGTGGATTGATGATCCGTTTGAGATTAGGTCCGACGACCAATGTGCACGAGAGGCTAGGCCCACAATCCGATGTCCACACGTGCTTGAGCCCACAAAGAAGTATCCACTCTAGGTTGGGCCCGCAAAGAGATTGAGTTCGTGAACATCTGCATGACGAACACCACGGCCGACACTCACCAACCCTCTCGAGGCAAGCCAACTCACGGCGACGAGCTGTCGAGGAACCCTCACAAGGGGATCGACCCTTGGGAGCCGAGGTAGAAGTTAACCAGTGGCACCCAAATCACAGAAGACGCCGACACGAGCCTCAATCCCTACCGGCAGAAGATGTTGAGAGGCTCGTGAACAACCGACTTAGAAATCTCCAGCTTAAGGGAGATGCAGAGGAAGCCCTGCACAAGGAGGTTGGCCAAGTGAACGACCAGCCCTGGTTGAGGAGGCCATCTCCTTTGAAGGGGGATCCAGACAAGAGGTCCACCAACAAATATTGCACCTTTCATGGAACGCACGGGCATAACACAAACAACTGCTTTGCTTGGAAAAATCACCTCGAAGAGTTGGTAAAAGAAGGACATTGCATAGAGTTTGTGGCAAAGAAAGCAATCCAACATATTGAGGATCGTGATGCAGCTAAGGAGCCTCCACAAAGGGTCATACGAATTTACAAAATCCTGGCCAACTCTAAGGAGTCCGAGCTAACCAGCAGGGATAGAAAAAGGAACATCAAGCCAACGACTCTAATCTCCCAAGTTACAACCAGTTGCCCCAGCTATTGAAGACGATCCTGTAATCGTTTGCCAGAAGAATGACTTGATTGTGCTGAACCTACCGCATAATAAGGCCTTCATCATTAGCATACCAATTGAACAAGCTGTGATCGAGCGAGTTCACGTGGACGAGGGCAGTGCAGCCAACATCCTGCAATTTTTTGTTGTCCAGCAAATGGGGTTGGAGTCCAAGATCAGCAAGCCAGCCAGATCGCTCATCGGCTTCAACGGTGCAACGTCGATCATAGTGGGCATGATAGACCTTGATGTCTACTCGCCACCCGTCATATGCTCGCAGACCTTCACAGTTATTGACGAGATCTCCCCATACAATGGTAAACTAGGCAGGCCATGGATTGGCAATATTGATGTCGTCACGTCCGCTACACACCAGAAGATTTGCCACCCCATCCCTAGGAGCAAGATTGGGCAGATCGACAGTGATTAAGTGATGGCAAGAAGATGTTTAGCCCAAGGGCTGAAGAAGAGCAAAGAACTCCAATTCACACAAAGTTAACTAGACCGAGCGGATGGCGTACGAGGCGGATCGTGTTCCCGATAATCAAGCTGCACCGAGGAAGGGGAAGAGAGTCACTACCTACCAATAGCAATCAAAGAATCAGGATCAAGACAATGGAATCAAAGAATCATGATCATGTTCCGAATAGAACGTTGAGCTAGTACCCCTTGATCCTGACCATCCGCATGCAAAAGAGTGGATCGACTGGCCCTACGCTTAGAAGAGAAGGTGGAACTGTCCACCTTCCTCCGAATAATAAAGACGTGTTCACGTGGTCACCATCTGACATGCCCGGCATCGACCCACAAATCATTTGCCACCGGCTCCACGTCAACCCAGCCAGTAAACCAATGGCGCAAAAGAGATGCAACTTCGCTCCTAGCTGCCGACTTCATCAAAGAGGTATCTTACTCAAAGTGGCTGGCCAACATTGTTCTGGCGGCAAAGAAAGACAACTGCAACTACAGAGTTTGAGTCGACTACACCAACCTGAATAAGGCGTGTCCCAATGACCACTTTCCATTGCCAAGAATTAACTAACTCATGGATTCAACTTCTGGCAATCAGCTACTCAGCTTCATGGATGCCTACTCCAGCTACAATCAGATCCTTATGCATGAAGACGACAAGGCAAAGGCCTTTTCCATCATCGAAAGGGGTACCTACTGCTACAAGGTCATGCCCTTTGGGCTAAAGAACGTCGGAGCAAGATATCGAAGGCTGGTGAATAAGATTTTCAAGGAGGAGATCGGGAAGACTATGGAGGTTTACGTAGATGACAGGCTTGTCAAAGCTCATGAATGAGCAGACCACATCAAGAACCTTGCAAAGGCTTTCAGCCTACTCCGACAATACCGCATTAAGTTGAATCCAAGTAAATGTACGTTTGGTATATCGTCCTGTCGATTCTTGGGATACCTAGTCACCCAACGAGGTATAAAGGCACACCCACGTCAAGTCAAGGCCATTTTCAATATGAAGTCACCAACGACCATGAAGGAAATACAAAGTCTGACGGGCAGAGCAACAGCTCTGAACCAATTTCTCTCGAGATCTACCGACAAGTGCAGACACAAAGAGACAAATGGGACGATGAGTGCGAAGTAGCTTTTCAGAATCTGAAAACCTACCACACTTCACCTCCCTTGCTCTCGAAACCCATTCTTGGTGAAGACTTGTTCGTGTACCTGGGGGCCCAACATTCGATATTCTACACGTCAAAAGTAGAGTACGAGGCATTGCTCGCTGGTTTGTGCTTGGCGAAGGTGCTGTCAATCAAAAAGTTGGCAATCTACTCAAATTCCCAGCTGATCGCGAGCCAAGCTTTAGGAGAATACTTGGCGAAGCACCCAAGAATTATCATGTACCTTAACAAAGTCCAAGAGCTATTGAAGACATTTCCTACCTTCAGCATCCAACAAAGTTCACCGGGCAGGAAACGCGCATGTAGACGCATTGGCAAGCCTGGGATCAGCTCGATACCTAGTTACGCTCAATCCCATTGAGCACCTTAATTAACCAAGCATTGAAGAGGCGAGCAACCGGACCTGATGCGAGATAAACAAATATCCTAATCGGCAAGACCGTCATCGACTACCCGCCAAGGGAGAAGTCCGAGGGCAGAAAAATCAAGCAAAAAGTTGCGAGATACTACATGAAGAACAACAAGGTGCTCTGCAAGATACACTCGAGGTGATCCTGCAAGATACATGACAACGAGGCTCGCAAAATACACTCGTATTCTGGCCCTCTCCTCACCTGCATTAAGTACCCGTAAATGCTCGAGGTGATCTGCAAGATACATGACGGAGAGAGTCTATCTTCTACCAAGGAAGCCGATGTAGAGCGGTTTATCTGGAAGAACATCATCTGCCAATTCTATTGCCCGTAGTCGATAGTCACCGATGCTGGCGCGCAGCTTCATTGGCAAACAGATCACCGCATCTTTGCAAAGTATGGCATCAAACAACATCTGTCAACTCCGAGATATCCGCAAGGCAACGGCCAAGCAGAGGCGCCCAACAAGATCATATTGGACTGCCTGAAGAAGAGACTTGAAGGCGCATAAGGAAAATGGGTTGATGAGTTGCTCGAGTCTTATGCGCTACCGTAAGACCAAAAGAAGATCAACTAGAGAAACCCCATTTTCCCTGGCCTACGAGATTGAGACGATCATCCCCCCTCACATCACAGTTCCATCTATAAGCATTGAAGTGGGCAGTCTCGACCAGAACTGCGACCAAATGAAAGTCAACATTGACCTGCTCGAAGAAGATCAAGAGAAGGCCATTGTTCGAGTTGCAGGTTACCCAGCAGCTAATATCTTACTACAACAAGAAAGCCAAGATCAAACAGTTTCGACCTAGGGACCTTGTGCTTAGAAAAGCCTTCATCACAGCACCACGGCAAGGATCGAAGAAGATGAAGCCCAACTGGGAAGGCCCCTACGTGATCAGCCGATCTAGGGGCAGAGAGAGCTACACTCTCAACACCTTAGAAGGGAAAGAAGTTCCAAGACAATGGAATGCCCATCACTTTCGTAGCTACTATCTATGAAGCTCTTCACTTACCAGCTTAGTTCCAAGCAGGCGACCGAGCCTCCCCCACCTCCCACACAAACATCAATGCAAGTTCGAGTTTTTCTTTTCAATTGAGTGTTCAAGAGAGTACATGACATGTCTCCTACAAGACGCAAGCCAAACAGGCCACTCTCATCGACACATCTCCCACAAGACGTAGGCCAAACGGGCCACCCTCATCGACACATTACCTACAAGACGTAGGCCAAACGGGCTACCCTCATCGATACGTCTCCTACAAGACTAGGCCAAATGGGCCACTCTCATCGACATGTCTCCTACAAGACGTAGGCCAAATGGGTCACTCTCATCGACATGTCTCCTACAAGAAGTAGGCCAAACGGGCCACCCTTATCGACACGTCTCCTACAAGACATAGACCAAACGGGCTACTCTCATGACACGTCTCCTACACGACGTAGGCCCAACGGGCCACCCTCAATGACGTGTCTCCTAAAAGACGAGATCAAACAGACCACTATCCAGAAGTAATCAAAATGACAGCAAGACACTAAAGTAATTCACAAGATACAATGCGAATTGAAGTTTGAAAAATAACTAAAAATTCCATAGTAGAGCGACCAACCGGCCAAGTTCAACAGAAAAAAGATGGTCAACCAAGACCAATAAAGAAGTCCCCATCTACTGCGGGATTCCAGCAGGTGACCCCTGGTCGACGACATCCTCGGCCTCTGCCTGATCAATGACACCACCTGTACCTATGCTCTGTTCAGCTGTAGTCACCTGCCCCTGCTGCTTGCTCCTCTGCATCTGCCACTGCCTCATCAGTTGCGCCCTCCTTGGCGTCACCTTCATCTGCCATTGCCTCATCAATTGCGCCCTCTTTGGTGTCACCCTCCTCTGCTGTAGCCTCATCGGCTGCGCCATCCTTGGCATCATCCTCCTCTGCTGCATCCTCATCAGCCATCTACTATTCGACTGCTTCTATGTCCACAACATTGATTTGTTCACCTTGAGCAAGGGGCATGTCAAGGTAGAACAACTCGACAGCATCGACAACAACTTCATAGTATAAGGGAAATATCCCATAGTATAAGGACAATATAGATATTTTACACACAAAATAAACTAAAAATAACTATTAAATTGAAAAAATCGACATTTGATTTTTGGGTTTTGGGTTTTTTTTGTGGTGTATTTATAGTTTTTAAATTGTATAATGTTTCTTTACAATACTATGTTTCAGATTGGGTATATATTTTCTTAAATGTTTTCTCCCTCTCCATCTCACTCTCAATCCTCTCTCTATCCTTCAGCGGCTCACCTATCAGCAGCCTCACAACCCTTCTTACGCCTCCCCAATTCTCCCCAAAACAAAAAATATTATTTAGTACCCAACCATGACATGACCAATACCCAAACAACATTCAAAGAAGCATATGCAAGAGACCCACAAGCCACATCTCCCTCATCCCCTCCACATATTCCCCCACCTTCCCACTTCCTTCTCTTTCCTGAACAATTCTTTTTAATTTCTCAAATCTCACCACCAAAGTACTATTTGTTTTTATTATTTGGTTTAGTTAAAAATAAATAAATAAAAGTGTTCAACCCTTCATGATTTGGGAAAGCAAAGGGTCTGTAGAGGTTTTGACCAAAAAAAGGCCTGTAGAGGTAGAGAAAGACACAAATATGCAACAGATAGAGGTAGAGAGAAAGAGAGAGGCGGTGTTGGGGTGTGTCGTGGGTGGGTGGTTCTTTGGGAGGGGAGGGAGTGGGAAATGGGTTGCTTTGGCTTCGGCTGTGTTTATTGCCACAAGTAGGTGGTGCAAGAATTAAATGTACAAAAAATGGCAGGTGCAACAGCAAGAAAGTGGAAAACTCAAAAGATTTTTTACTCCTTAGTTTTACGCCAAGGGTAAATTTGGAAATATATCTAATGTTTTTTTATAATTAAAAATATTATTTTCAGTGAAAGAGAAGTGACACAAATGTCATGAGAAAAAAGAGAGAAGATCTAAAAGAGAAAGTTAAAAAGATTGTTGCTAACAACTATAGGAACGAAAATGCAGTAAAAGAAAAATTACATGATGAAAGTGAAAATCCGAATAAACTACAATATATTATTTTTTTCACATTTTTTTAAATTTTTATCAAGGGGTATAGAATTTTTACCTGCCCATTTTTTCAAAAATTTTATTTATTGGTTGAATAAGAGAGAAGATCTAAAAGAGAAAGTTAAAAAGATTGTTGCTAACAACTATAGGAATGAAAATGCAGTAAAAAAAATTACAGGACCAAAGTGAAAATTTCTGAATAAACTACAATATATTTTTTTCACTTTTTATTTTTATTTTTATCAGGGGATATAGAATTTTTACCGGCCCATTTTTTTAAAATTTTATTTATTGGTTGAATAGGACTATTGTTGGTTATAATGAATCTCTACTATTATAAAGGCAGGTTGAAACAGTTGGGGTCACAGCTTTTACCAAAACTGGACACAAACACCCTTGAAACAAAAAAACCAACAACTTGCAAAATTTAATATCCAAACTTCATATTGGTACTTTAGTCAATATCCAAAATTTAATATCCAAACTTCATAAAATAAAAACAAAACCATAAAGTAACCCACAAAAATCGGCCTTTTTCCCATGAAAGGAGCAAAAAAATAAAAAATAAAAAAGCAACCCACAAAACTCAGCCCATCATGGGAAGGGAGCAGTTCCTTTTAGTTTTCCCAAATCAGTTTCTCCAGATTTCCTTCCTTCTTCCATTGCTATGAGAGAGAGAGAGAGAGAGAGAGAGGTGGAGATGGCCGGAGTGGGTGATGTTGTAGGAGTACTTATATTGGACGAGGCTGTACTTCCGGCCTCAGCAATTCTCCCTCCTTCCACCCAAACGCCCACGTTATGCTCCGTAAGCTCTGCTATTCCAACATCCATACGATGCGCTACTACTTCTACTTTCTGTTCTTCCAATTCTGCCTAATTCTTCAACATTTCACATCATGGACGGAGTAGGTGGTGTTGTAGGAGTACTTATATTGGACGAGTCTATACTTTTGGCCTCAACAATTCTCCCTCCTTCCACCCAGACGCCCACTTTATGCTCCGTAAGCTCAGCTATTCCACCATCCATACGGTACGCTACTACTTCTACTTTCTCTTCTTCCAATTCTACCTAATTCTTCAACATTTCACATCACTTTCTTCTCATAACATCACTAGCTTCTTCTTCTTCAGCGTTTTTTCTTTGTTTGTTTAAAGAACAAAGAACAAATATTCCAAAATAATTCTCTTACGTCATCGAGTATCTTTGTAATTTTATTGCAACAAATGGAATTGTCACGACCCGACTCCCCTAGCAAGATATTGTCCACTTTGGGCCTCTCCCCCCCTTCATGGTTTTGTTCTTGGGCTCAAGCTAATGCTATCTTGCCCAAAAGGCCTTTTGCTAGGAAGAGAAGTGCCCACACATATAAGGCACTTCACCTTTCCCTTCTGAGCGATGTGGGATTACTCACTGTTCTTGCTTCCCCAAGACACGGGTCTTACAGAATCGTCTCTCACATCTCGACATATAAGGAATCATCAAGCAAAGAAGCAGAGGTAGGTAACTTTCGGTGACAGGACCCGACCGAATTCCACCCCGGAACCCGTGCCGAACCCTGTTTACAACCGACATTAACTCAATGCCGGGCCCACTTACTAAAAAGAAACCCTCTTCAACAAAAACAAAGAGAAAGGGGACCAAGACTCATACCAAAAATCGGCGAGTCTCCCTAAAATAAGAACAATCCCAAAAGATTCAACCTGAAAAAAAAAACATACAGAATATATATATATATCCAAGTGCCGACATGCATACAACGCAACATAGGCCTCGGGCCATCAAATTCAGCCCTAATGGGCGTCTGAGCAAACTAAGAGTATTTCAAATAAAGCGAGAATAACGTGTCACTACTACAAAAATCGAAATAGACGTCGGTAAAATGACGACGGACAAAATAAATACCGTCGTTAAATTTTAAACGACAGCGGTAATATATAAAACCGACGTGGATCAGAAACTAAAACACCTAAAAATTGGAAATTCATTTGGGCATTTTTAAAACACGATGCATAAAACTTTAAAAGCGTCGTGTTATTAAACATGCCATTTCGATCAGAAAAAGACAACAAATAAACAACGACGGTATGTGTAAATATACCGACGTAGTAATTATAGACGACGTTTTACATATAATACCGCCGTTTTGAACATCCAATGAACACGACGGTAATTGTATTATTAGAGACGTATCAAGTACTATTTAATACGACCGTAATTTTATAATTACCGACATGTAAGGTAATTAACCACGTCCGTTTTTATTATTTTACGCCGTATTATACATTGGATTACGACAGTACTTATAAATAAAAGGTGGTGGTAAACAGTTACCACGTCGTCATAATATAATATAACGTCGTGGTTTTTCGTGATAATACGATCGTTCTATAAATTATATCGCGTTGTAAATCATTTTAACGTCGTTTATATTAATTATACCGTCGTTGTTATTTAAAACAAGCGCAACAACAAAAGTCGAAATAAACGTCGATAACGACGACGGAAAACATAAATACCGTCGTTGTAGGTTTCAAATTCAAACTTTCGAACTGAAACGTCTCGCTTTATCTGCGAATTGGAGGCTGAAACGGCGGCTTTTAGGTTTCCAAGTCGAAATAAAGGCCCTTTTCGGTTTCCAAGTCTTAATTAAGTCACTTTTAGTTTTCCAATTCTAAATATTTCCTTTAAATTGTAGTTTTTATTCCAAACGTTCATCTGAATTCTCACATCTCTCGAATGGTTTCAGTCATGCAAGATGTCTCTCTTGGGAACTCAGTTGTGTTTTTGCACCAAACCAATCTAAGAACTTCGGTTTGGTTCAAAACAACAACTAAGTTCCCCCAGAAAAGATTAAAAATTTTGTTTCTTGTTTAACACAAATTTCTATTTCTCTGTTGTTTTTGTATTTAAGACGCCGGTTTTGTAACTAATCGACGTAGTATAGGTTTATAACGCCCTATTATTTAAAAACCGTCGTGTATATTTTAATTTATACACGGTTTAATTTTACTTTCCGTCGTTTATATCCAAGTTAGAGGCAATCCAAATAAGTTTATAAATGTATCTCTAACTAAAACTTGCTTCTTTTTTTAATCTTGGTTTTGCAGTGCAAGAAGGCAACGCTAGCTCATACCCACACAAGAACAAATTGAAGAAATTCGGATCGAATTATAGTTTAATGAAACAAATTATTTTGTATGTATAGGAATGAAGATTGGTAAATATTTTGTATGGATATATAGGAATGAAGATTGGTAAATATTTTGTATGTAATTATTATTGATCTTCAAGTTTTATGAAACAAATTATTCTTGAGTATATTTATTGTTCACAAAGCATTATATATGGTTGTTTTTAGCAAGAAAAAATCGTTGCAGAGAACCATTGGAAGCAAGAAAAAAAAATATAAAAATGTAAAATTACTAAATCTTTGGATATATAAGCGACAGTTCTTTCAAATAAACCGTCGTCTTTACATTAATAGACGACAATTCTATCACAAAACCGACTTCTTTACATATAATAAACGACAGTTCTTTCATAAAAATTGTCGTCTTTATAAATAATAGACGACATGTTTTCATAAAAACTGACGCGTTTTTAAATATAATAGACGATCGTTATTAACATACGTATCAAGTGCTTTTTAATACGACCGTAATTTTATAATTACCGACATGTAAAGGTAATTAACCACGTCTATTTTTATTATTTTACGCCGTATTAGATGTTAGACTACGACAGTTCTTATAAATAAAAGGTGGTGGTAAATCATTACTACGGCGTTATAATATAATATAACGACGTGGTTGTTCAGATAATACGACAGTTCTATTAATTATATCGCCGTTGTAAATCATTTTCACGTTGTTTATATTAATTATACCGTCGTTGTTGTTTAAAACAAGCGCGACAACAAAAGTCCGAATAAACGTCGATACAACGACGACGGTAAACCTAAATACCGTCGTTGTAATTTTCAATTTCAAACTTTCGAAATGAATCGCACGCTTTATCTGCCAAATTGGGAAATGAAACGGCGGCTTTTAGGTTTCCAAGTCGAAATAAAGGCCCTTTTCGGTTTCCAAGTCTTAATAAAGTCACTTTTAGTTTTCCAATTCTAAATAATTCGTTTAAATTGCTGTTTTTATTCCTAACGTTCTGTATATCTCAATTCTCACCTCTAATGCAAGAATGTCTTTCTTGCGAACTCGATTTTGTTGTACACCCAACCCATCTAAGAACTTCGGTTGGGTGTAAAACAAGAACTGAGTTCTCAAGTAGGATTGTACATTTAGTTTCTTGTTAGCACAAATTTCTATTTCTCCGAAGTTTTTTATTTAAGACTTCGGTTTTGTAAATAATCGACGTAGTATATGTTTATAACGTCGTATTATTTAAAAACCGTCGTGTATATTTTAATTTATACGTCGTTTTTATTTTACTTTCCGTCGTCTTTAAAAACGCGGTCTTTTGAAAAATTTGACCGCGAAATGTAATTTTTTCAATTTTCCCTAAACCCTATATATATAACATTTCGCTATCTTTCTTCAACTCATATTCTGACCTTAAGTTTTCTTTTCTCCATCAGGTTGCTCCAAGTCGAGGTACATTTCATTCCGGCTGCTCATATTCTAATCTTTCATTCCGATTTTCAGTTTCTCAAGTCGGAGGAAATCCAAATAAGTTATGCTCCCCACTTCGGCTTTTGTTTCTTGTTTCTTTTTTTAATCCTGTTAAATGTATCTCTAACTAAAACTTGCTTCCTTTTTTTAATCCTGTTTTGCGATTGCAAGAAGGCAACGGTAACTCATACACACAAGAACAAATTGATGAAATTCGGATCGTTGTAGAGATATATAGTTTAATATTATGGATATGATATTTTGTATAGATATATAGGAATGAAGATTGATATTTTGTAATTATTATTGAATATTCAAGTTTTATGAAACAAATTATTCTTCTAGATTCATAGGAAGATGGATTATTTGGAGCTGAATTTATTGTTCACAAAGCATTATGGTTGTTTTTTTAGCTAAAATCGTTGTAGAGAACAATTGGAAGCAAGGAAAAAAAGATAAAATGTAAAAATAAAACATCTTTGGATATAATAAACCTCGAGTTCTTTCAAAAAAACCATCGTCTTTACATCAATAGACGACTATTCTATCACAAAACCGTCTTCTTTACATATAATAGACGACATTTTTTCATAACAACCGTCGTATTTACATATAATAGACGACTGTTATTTCATAATAGACGACATATTTCCCAATAATAGACGATTGTTATTTCATAACAACCGTCGTATTTACATATAATAGACGATCGTTATTACAAACCGTCGTCTTTACTTATAATACACGTCATTTTTTTATAAAAACACGTCGTCTTTAAATTAATAGACGTCGGTTTTTAGTAAAAGCGTCGTTTTTATATATAATATAGACGACGGTATTTTACCGTCGTGGTTTTATGCGTAAAAGATGTCGGTCGATTCCTCGACGGTTGAGAAAGTAAATTCTGACGGTAAATTACCGTCGTCTATTGCGATTTTTGTAGTAGTGTGTTTACATAATAGGGGCAAGTGCCCTACAGTCAAGTCGAGCACGAGAAGAGGAGCGCTCGATCGAATGCTCGGATGCTACGACTACGGCCTGGTGGGGCGCAAATGTAAAGAGTGTGAGTGAACAAAAACAAGGTTTCATAAGTTAAAGCAACATAGTAACCCCACCGTTTCAAACCGATGCTGAAATCATGCAATTCAAAACATTTATATATAGGTTCAGTTAAGTAATCAAAACCTCATAACCATAGTACAATAGCCTGAAAATCACATCATGGTACAATTTCCATTCTCACATAGTCACCAGCCCGTAGGCACGACTAGCGAGGAAAGACCCTCACTAACAACAATAAGAATACGAATATAGTAACCCACGCATATACATATATACCTATAAGTAATAACATATCAACACCAAATCAAGTGTACCGGGAAACCATCCAACAGGGATAGTTTAACTGGATACGAGGACATCATCATAATTGCCTGTACCCGAGGTCAAGCCGCCCAAAAATGGACTAAGCTACCCGGCCCGTATGGCAGAATCCTCAATACCCATACGTCCGAACTAGTCCTCACACGACTAAAATACTCAATTAAGAGTCTACAGACTACACCTGTTAAGGTATGCACCGGATCGAACCATAACTCAAGAACCATATCGAGCAGTAGGGGAGGTACATAATACGGTGTTTACAACACTCACAACCATTGCCACGCAATAATCCATTTATACATATTCATATACTTTCAAATTTCATTCCATAATCACGAACCCAACCCAAAATACAATTACCCGGACGCAAGTGTCCAAAACTCAATGGTCAACATAGATATTCAAAGTAATCAATAGCATTGAAATCCTCAAACTCATATGCATGTTGTTTATTCATTGTGATTATGTGTATTTGAAAACAAAGTCCACTCACAGGTAGTCCCAAGCAGCCCTAACCACAGGAGGGTCCTGCCTGTGAAGTATGAGGTGCATGTGTACCTAATTTCAAGAATACGATTAAAGATTAACAACCGAACCTTAGAACGATAACTTGAAATCAAACCCTTAACTAATCCCGTCCCAACGTACACGTACTCTCGTACGACAAATTCTAAGGTCAACAACAATCGTGGGGTAGCGGGACGACCCCGGGAGACGTGCGGTCAACCCTTGGTCAAACTCGTCCCGAATAGGTCAAACCGGGCCCGTGGGGCCCACGACCTCCAAACTTAGATTTGAAAGTTCCTAAAGGTTCCTTCCAATTTAATTAACATGTCTTGGAAGTTTGGTCTCAATCGTACGATCGGACGGTTAATATTTAACCTAACCTTAGGGTTGTGATTCCGGAGTATCCGGGACTCCAAATCACGATCCGTCAATTCCTATACGATCCTTGTATTACGAGGAACCATATACGTGAATTCGGATTCGATCCAACGGCCCGAACACATTGAACCCACATAACGCACAATATGCGTATATTGATTCGAGGTTCAAACGACGTCCGAATCGAAATCCGAGCACACGTACGCGTTCACAACGACACGAGGATCGCATCGGAACGAAGAGCCGCCACCTCACCACCGCCACGCGCCGCCACACGCGCCGCCGTGGGTGGTGGGTGGCTAGAGTAGATTTGGCCGTTTCAATTTCTTCGATTCAAGGTGCAAGGCCTATACCAAACGAATCAGGAGGTGGAGGGAAGCTCATAACCGGGCTGAGCCGCCGCAGAACCGGCCGGCAAGCCACCGGATCGAGGCTAAACCGGTTAGAGTTTGGCCGGAATTTCAGACGTTGGCCACGGCGGCTACGCCGGCCAACGTTGTCGCGCAACCCCCAAAACAGAAAGAGAGTAAGGAGGGCTACCTTCGCAAGTGGAATCGGAGGAGATGGTGGCTGAAGCGTCGCCGGCGAAAATGGAGGTTTCGGCCGGAACTTGCAGAGCTTACCGTCGCCCAACGTCGGGGTTTTAGCCGGTGATCTTGGGCGGGATGTGATCGGAAGGAGGAGAGGAATCCTTTGGGACCGATCTCGAGTCCAACCGTGACCTGGACGGTGATGATTCGAAGGGAAGAAGGCGCTACTGTGTGGAGGAGAGAGAGAGAGAGAGAGAGAGAAGAGAGAGAACGCGTGAGGGAGGAGAGAGAAAGAAGCTGATTGGTCTGTTGGGGTACTTTTATAATTTTATCGCTTTTGCCAAATGACCATAATGCCCCTCAAGCTCCCGACCTCATATTGAAACGTTCCGCCCGTCAACGAACTCGTTTCGACGATCCGGACGCAATGGCGCAACTCGTTTAGCCAAATTCGCGTCCGAAAATTAAGTGGACCATAATACCCCTTTAATATAATTAAACTATTTAAGTTCCATTTTTTATTATTTAAATCCAATTAATCCCTTTTAAATTATTCTTTTTAATTAACCCAAGTCATTTATTTTATTTAAATTTTTAATTAAGGGTCAGGGACGTCACATTCAGATTAATGTTTCTTCATTTCGTTTTTAAAGTTTTTTTTTCCTTCGGGTTCTCTCAAAAGTTCTCCACAACATTCATCATCTGTGTCCATATATGTTTTTTTTCTTCTGTTTTTCCTTTGTTGCATTTTAACATTCATCATCTATGTCCCGATATTATTATTATTTTCTATTTTTCTTTTGTTGCATATCCATCGAATTAAGATTAATTAAGATTTTATTTGTTATTAATTAGTGCAGAGTTTAGTGATGTTGAGGCAGTGACAGTTGTGCCACTTCATATTGGAACGACCACACAGGTTTGTCTAATACACTTTTATTCTTTTGATTGAAAATGTAGATAGTATTATTGCAAATGCAATTTTGATTTCTAAGGTACACCCATCATTCTATTTTTGTTTGGCAGGCTATTTCTCAAGTTCCTATGAAAACCATCATCAAACGGATTGTAGGATTTTTATTTCATTTTTGTTGGGTTTTTTTTTGTGCACTTTATGTGTTTCGTGAAAGCAAAATAGTGAGAAGAACAACATACGAATATGATGTGCTGCTGTTATCACCGTTGTATCTAGGATCGTGAAACTAGGATGAATTACTGTTATTTGATGTGATTAGTTCTCACTGATACAATCTGTGTTTCATGAAAGAAAAGCTAGATGATTAGAGGAATTGCTTTTATAATTGGTCTCATAAATTTTTGTAGTTACAAAAGTAGTCAAGAACTTTCTTCCTTCCAAGACTTCATTTTGGTAAACAAAAGTAAAAGATTTCTGGGAATTTGATGTTGCATTGCATTTAGTTTGTCTGTTTCCGTGTCATATATATTTGGCTACATATGAGCAGCTTGAAAAGTAGTGCACACACCTTAATTAGTGCTAGGAAATGCAGTAACATACTTCTAATTGTGTTTTCTTTTGCCTATTGTCTTAGCAGTTGCAAGGAAGGCTTCACTGCTGCAGTAATTATGAGACATCCATTGTCTTTGAATTCAAAACTAACCTTATTTTGTATTTGTGTTGAGGCATTAGAGCTCTTAAAAGTTCATTCCCCTCAATAATGTTTAGAAATTCATTCCACTCAGTAAGTAATTTCTGGAAAACTTACTCTTGCTTGGTGTGTACTTTAATCAATTGATTTTCTGTTATTATTTTTCTTTGTGTTCTATTTGTGATGGTGTTAATTATTTTATGTTTCTCTGTTACTCTATCATTTGATTTAATATGCCTCATTTTTTTCTCATGAAGATTCACTCTCGAAGATCATAACAAGAGATTTGAAGGATTAATTTTCTGTTATTATGTTTCATTGTGTTCTATTTGTGATGGTGTTAATTATTTTCTGTTTCTCTGTTACTATTGCCTTAATTTTTTTTTCTTATGAAGATTCACTCTCAGATATCATAACAAGAGATTTGAAGGTATGTTTGAATCTATTATGTTTCTATATCTTCCAATTTTAATTTGTACCTTTGAAATCTGTTTTGGTTACTTTTTGGGATGCTATGGTGGAATTGCTTAATGTATGTACCAATTGTAGATTACTCTGTTACTCCATTACACCATTACACCATTACTCCATTACTACATTACTCCATTACTCCATTGCCAACGGGCTTCTTCTTAGCTGATGGACATATGATTCAACATAAGCAGAGAGCAGTAGAATGTGAGATAATAAAGAAAGAAAAACTGAAGAAAAATAGAAAAAAAAAAAAGTTTGCCTTGACTACTATGACTAAACATATTCATGGTGGTGAAGAATGTTAATGTTTGCTTTATGATGATGATCAACAAAGGCTTGGGGACCCTGCATGGCTGCTTTGATTGGCATTTCTCTATGAAGTTGTTGCTAAACTGCAAAACTGTCCCAATTTTGGTTTAAACAAACTTTTTATGAATTTCCAAAGAAAGCTATCTTTGTTCTTTTTTTGTTTTGAGTATTTATTCTATATGCTTCATGCTTTAGGACTTTTAGCGCAGTTGGTTTATGGAGGATGTATGTTTTTTGATTGATTTTTTTTTCTTTAGTTGTATAATTAAAAGTTCATTATAAAGTGAGATGATAGTTGTGAAGACTAATGTATAAAGTTATTAAAGAAATATAACAATTATTTGTATCATAGGTATCATGCAAGAGCCTCATCAGTATGGTGACTTCGAAGTAATCTGTGGAGATTTTTCCACTTCAACAATAATAAACAACTAGCCTCCATACACGCGCTCTTGCAGTGTGGGAGGCTTTTTTTTCTTCACGCACGCTACACGCGACTTACAATTTTTCTGTTTTTTTAGTTTGCAATGGTGTGGGTAGTAGCTGGGTAAAAGTCTTATTTGCCCTTCAGAAAAATATCACATGCATCAAATGTGATCAATTTTGAATGACAAAACTAACAGAATTGACGGAAAAGACGAGTGGTGGAACACGATATCTAATTGAAGGACGACCATAACAATTTTTGGGGTTGAGGGACAAAAAGTAAAGTTGGGTCTTATTTGGGGATGGGGATATCAAAATAACTGCCAGATTAGTGGCAGCTGAGACAAAATAACTGCCAAAGGAGAGAAGATTGACATTGATCGGCCAAAAATCAAAGAACACCGTTTCCCCCCGGATTTGAAGCGCTCTCTCTCTCAACCTTGTTTATATAGGTTAGGTACATGATATATCATGCTTGCGTGCATTCTCCATATTAAGCATTTTTATATAGGTTTAAGCTTAGAAAAATCCTGCAACAAATATAATTAGTATAGATCAATGCTGATAACACCATCGCCCCAAGGCTTCGCATTAGTAAACCAAATTATTCTAACGTAAATAGAAAGTAAATTATCTATATCATGTGTAAACCGTCTCAGCCTTCTATAATCAATTTGTCTTCTAATAGCTGGATTCAGTTTTTCAAAGAAAATGCAATTGGAGAAACTCACATAGTTCGTACTAGCTCGGTGGATCTTCGTTCTTGATATGTGCAAAACTTCCATGAAAGTGAGAAATAAATCCTTTTGACCTTAAGATTACTGCATGCATCATTATTACGTGAAATTCAAGTTGATTACGCTTCTATCTAATGGATAATTACCATCAATATTATCAACTAAATTTAAAAAATAAACTCCAAATTAACATTTCATGAACAGTACATCATGTGTTTGATTTTTGGGGCATCATGTGTTTGATTTTTTGTCACAGTCACATCAGACATGACTCGTATCTAATTATCGCGATGGTTAACTTTAATTAAAAATTAGTTACTAATTAATTAGAGAGAGATTATCTTTCATGCGTGTTGGTTGGTACTCGGTGCATCAATTCAATTTTATGGTTCCTCATGATGTAAAACAACCTTATAGTACATAAATAAAAATGATTGATTAAGGCTGATAAAACATATCATCACAACAAGCCAAAAGTAGAAAAAGGAACCCTTGGAAAGTATATGTAAAGGACAGATATTGTGAACTCAAAAAGCTACTACCTTTATCATATATCCATGACCTGGCTTTGGGATGAGGATGACGAAGGTGGAGTTGGTGGTGATGGGCGGTGGAGAAGGCTCTGAAGATGGAGGTGGGGTTGTTGGGGTCGATGATAGATGAAGAATCCGAGAGGACGCTTTTACTTCCTTATTTTGACGGACAAATTGACATAGTTGGACGGCAGGACCCAATTGGAACTAATTGTCGAGTTAACGGATGTAATTGCCTAAAAAAGGTTCGCGGACCCAATTGCAACTCGAGTTCAAGAACGTCTACAGTTAAAAACCCAAAAATATAATATAGGGGCCTAATTTTTACAATTGCCTGGGCCCTAAAAACTTTAGGACCGGCCCTGCTTGTAAACACCCATGTTAACCATAAGGACTAAGAATGACACAAAAACAAAGAAGACACAATCTAATAGTATCGTAAACCTCAAGAAAGTTTTGCGATAAAAAACCTTATTATTATTATTATAAAGCTTACTCCATTTATAGAAAAAAAAAAAAAAAAAAAAAAAAAAGGGTACAAGGAGGGTTGTGGGATAATCTTTTATAGCTCCTTATGCAACCAATTAAATATGTTGACACGAATATTAATAATTAAAAATATAATAATTTTTTGTTTTGGTTAGGTACGTATGGGAAAAATTTTAATTAAAAAAATTAATTTGACAAAATCAAACCAAATCATCGGTTCGGTATAATCCGTACACAGATTTTTCATCAGACACGTTGGCTATTATTTTATTTTTTTCCAATTTAATTAATTTATTTATTTATAATTAGTGACTTATAGATTAGGTAACTTGTAATTGGATTTGGGATCACATCAAAACTGTTCCTCAAGACGATAGTCATGGACAAAAGTAGCAATCCATTTATATTAAAGACAAAGAAAAAATCTCACTCATATCATATCATATCACATAAGCCTAAACCTAAAGTGTGGTTACAATTCGTAGCCATTCCTATTAGAATTCTTTTCATACCTTCACATACTGCTGACATTATTTTTGGGCTGATGTCAGCTGTAGTTTTTTTTTATAATTTTTTTCTGAGTAAACGAGTATATTAAACCAGTAGGGGCTAAAAACCAGAACAAGCCATAAGGCGACAGCAAGCTCACATTAAGGCCAGCTTTAGTTTTGAAGATAGGTTTTTCTGACAGTTTATTAAATGGACAAATAAATACAGCACTGGGTGGATTTCTGAATTCAACGTACCGGAGTTTATTATTATTATTTTTCCAAGAAACAGGAGCTTTTATTATTATAACCGAACGCTTCACTAGCCAAAATATTGAAAAGCCATTCAGGGGAATAAAATCCCAATTGTGAAGACCACTATTCTTACAAACAAAAGATGCAATCTCATGAGCAGCTTAATTGCAGCTGCGAGGGGCATGAATAAAAGTCACCTCTTGGAATTCAATGTACCAGAGTTAATCAGTAGTGGACTGAGATTGACTTGGGATCCTCATATTAGGAGAAAGAGATAAGTTTATTTAATGCTCCTTGGGATCCTCAGATTAAGAGAGAAAATTTGGGTTTTTTTATTTATTTATACAAAGCGATATTGGGAGTGGGGAATCGAACATAGAATTCAGGATGTAGGGATAAATGTTCTTAATCACTTGAACTACAAACTCTTTGCAAGTTTTCTCTTCTTTATTTCTTATATACATTGACCCATTTCATTAGCATATTGAACTTATTAGGAATAAACTTCTCATGTCTAATCTCAGGAGATGGGAATGAATGATTTATTCATTCTCATTCCCAAGTTTGGGAACATTGGGAAATGAGGACTAGGAAATGTCATTATCTCCCATTTGGTTAGTGCAATATTAGGAATCAAAAGTTCAAATTTTCAACAATACCCTTGATATATTATTATTAAAAATTATTTGGTTCGGTGTTGAACCAAAACTGTACGCCGAACCAATCTCCATTTATTTGCTCCCACAAATATGTCACGAGTGATAACTTTCCCACTTGGCACTATAATTGGTTGGGAATAGCAAAACAATGCTATTCCCGTTCCACACAAGTGTTTCTCCCGGACCTGAGCCAACAATTGAAACGATTTGGAGATAATCACTCTCAAAAATAACTTTTCTATACCCCTTTTTACTGTTGGACTCAAGGTTTACATCTACCGCCATAGTTTCTCAGAATGTAATCCAATTGCATCAAGAACAAACTAGCCGTTAACCGGCATGACTCTCCTAAATAGACTATTAACATTCGACAAATTTAACCAGCTTTTGGAATTATGAGAGAAAAATAGCGCAGACAACTCATACAATTTCTAGACTTTACTGAACAAACTATACCAAAACTAAAACCCTAAAACAACGCCGATAAAAGGAATAACAATCGCCACTAAACTTTCTTAGTGACATGACATAGAAAGCACTACCTAGTTATTCCTTGGTCCCAATGCACCAATGACCAGTAAATCTACCATGACCAAACAACAAGAAGATAAGGCACAACCAAAACCAGCCCAGATTAGTAGCAGAGACAAAAGAACTGCCAAAAGAGAGAAGATTGACATTGATGGGCCAAAAATCAAAGAACACTGTTTCCCCCCGGATTTGAAGCTCTCTCTCTCTCTATCTCTCTCAACCTTGTTTATATAGGTTAGGTACATGATATATCATGCTTTCGTGCATTCTCCATATTAAGCATTACTTTCTAGGATTCTATATAGGTTTAAGCTTAGAAAAATCCTGCAACAAATATAATTAGTATTGATCAATGCTGATAACACCAATCTATGCTAGCAATAAAACATCGCCCCAAGGCTTCGCATTAGTAAACCAAATTATTCTAACATGAATAGAAAGTAAATTATCTATATCATGTGTAAACCGCCTCAGCCTTCTATAATCAATTTGTCTTCTCATAGCTGGATTCAGTTTTTCAAAGAAAATGCAATTGGAGAAACTCACATAGTTCGTTCGTACTAGCTGGGTGGATCTTCGTTCTTGATATGTGCAAATCTTCCATGAAAGTGAGAAATAAACCTTTTTACCTTAAGATTACTGCATGCATCATTATTACGTGAAATTCAAGTTGATTACACTTCTATCTTGATTAGTGTTTGATTTTTTGGGCATCATGTGTTTGATTTTTTGTCACACTCACACTCACACTCACATCAGACACAACTCTTATCACATTACCGCGATGGTTACCTTTAATTAAAAATTAGTTACTAATTAATTAGAGAGAGATTTTCTTTCATGCGTGTTGGTTGGTATTTGGTGCATCAATTCAATTTTATGGTTCCTCGTGATGTAAAACAACCTTATAGTACACAAATAAAAATGAGGCTGATAAAAACATATCATCACAACAAGCCAAAAGTAGAAAAAGGACCCTTGGAAAGTATATGTGAAGGACAGATATTGTGAACTCAAAAAGCAAACACCTTTATTATATATCCATCACCACACGAATGCAAGTTGCATTGTTGATGTTCATGGCAGCACTGGAAAGGCTGTGAACCTTTTATTTGAGACCTAGCTGAGTGATTTGAACTACCCCTAGTTCTTTTGTTTAAATTTATAACAAAATCCCACAAGCTAGAACTAGATATAATATATATTATATATGAGAAACAATTAAACATAAAATATTATACAGCAGAATTAAGATTCAACAAACCCCACAAAAGTTAAATAAGCTTACTAAATCCATTCAAAGATAAAGAAAAAAACTTACCCAATTACATTGCATATGGGTGGCTTAGTTTGTAAGCACACATATCAACACTAACCAAAAGGAGCAGTTAAGAGGATCCATACAAGACACTGGAGGGCAAAAACCCCCCAAAGCTATCCATCATTTCAGGCACAAAAAGATCATCATAAAGCTCATCATTATGATATTGGGTGTTCACATTTGAGCTTGAACTCTCAGCAGGCAGCTCTTGAGCAGGAGGAGAAGCAGCAGCCACCACTGGATCCAATGCATCATGATGATGATGAAGAGGATGATGATGATGATGATGATGATGATGATCTCCACCAATCTGGGCCGTCGAATTGCTGTCTTCTGCGGCTGAGTGCTCCAAAAACCTAGCTGGGTCCGGGAGCTCAGAGTCTTGGCCAGTGAGCTCTTGAACCAGAGCCCTGAATTCTGAGGCACTCGTCCTCACCTTCATTGGGTTGGAGATGTAAACCACTTTGATCCCCTGCTTCTTGGTTTTGCTTTTTTTGTTGGGTTTGGAAATTTGGTGGCCATGGCCATTGCTTAGTTGGGTAGAATTATTGTTCATTTCTAGTGGACAAAGGGGCTTCTGCACAAAAGGGTTTTTTTTTGTACTAGTTGGTGATTATGATGAGGGGGTTAAGTAGGTTATTTTCCTGGACTTTCCCGGAAAGAAAGTGTTTGGGAAGATAAAGAGAGAAAGTGAAGGAAAATAAAAATGAAAATAAAAATCGAGTGGACGTTTTGATGGATGGATTCAATAGGAAACTATCTAAAAATCGTACGGAAGCCAAATTGGTACTTACCCCAATCCCCCCAATGCGCGTTTGAAACAATTTCTCGCATTTATGGCAATTATTTTTCTTTGGTTCATTTTTTAGATGCCTTGGAAAATGAAACAAAAATGTGTGAAGAAAGTTGGAGCGAGCGTGAAAACACGTGCTTAGAAGAGCGTGGGATATTTGTGGATTTCGGTGCAATTAGTGTGCCAATATTTCCACCACGTGGCATCATCCAAATCCCCGGTTAGATGTCGTGACGTCATCGACTCCGGACACGATGACGACACATAAGTTAATAACCAGTAGGTTTTGCACTGATCTGTCGGCTTCACTCGGCTCGGCTTCCAGAACTTGCCGAGTTGGCTAAACGTACTGATCCAATGTTTGTCATCTGATTTCAAAATTTTGGTGTTTTCTTTACTTATTATTATAATTTTTTTATTGAGAAAATGAAAATTTGAGCTCATGATATTTTCCATTAATTGGTGCCCCATTAGAGCAACTCCACCCCAAAACACAAAAAGACTATTCACGTAAATAGTGGCGCTGCATTTCTATTCACGTGAATAGTGGCGGCTGCGTTTCAGTAGCTCCACCCCAAAAAGGCAAGGTAGGGCAAGGCAAAGGCAATTACTATTCATTTTATTTATTTTTCCCTATTTTTTATACTTAAAAAATTAATTTGGATAAAATTTTCGATTGCCACCAGTCATTATTTATTATAAAATTCTCATATCAAATTTCGGATAAAATTTTATGTATGAGATTTTCACGTGGGATTAATTTTATTTATATTTATGAGATTAATAATAATAAAATTGCTATGTATGTATAAAAAATGTTTCTGAATTTTTTGGAATTTTTCAGATTTTTTTAAAAAAAATTTTGGTTTCTGACGTCAGCAAACCAAGGTAGCCCCAGGCAAGAGCCCAAGCAGATCTTACCCTTGGGCCTGCCCAGGCTGGTGGGTCCAGCCCTTGCTCGGGCTTGACTGGCTGCGCTGGAAATTTTTTTGGGGCAAAAGGGGGCCTTTTGCCTCCCCTTGCCTCTTGCGCTGGAAGCGCTCTTAGGAGAAAAGCAAAATTGAAAAGAATAAAAGTTCATCGGTGCCCCATTAGTGTAGTGGTTTGGAGTAATTGACTCCCCCCCTAATTGGTCTTGGATTCGATACCTGGTATGTGCATGTGTGTGTGAGTTGTGTGGGTGTTTGTGTTTATCACCCCCTTCATTTAAAGGTTTTCAATCTAACGAAAATCAATATCAATTAATCTAACGAAAATCAATATCAATTAATCAAATCAAAATGCATAGCAAATTATCAATTAAACAAACAAATCATAATTGATCATACCTCGAGTCGTGTGCCGCGTGACCTCTTCCTCCTTGAGTTTGCTACTGATCATACAAATATATAAAAAGCCCAATTAAAAAAATTGTTATAAAAATAAAAAATAAAACTAGACCTTCACTCAATGCAAAGGCGCCTTAAGCGAACATACATTGCCTTGATATCATGTAGAAACTAGGTCTGTAGGTTGTATGAGGTAGCTGTTGTCATGAATCATGTAATTGATTTAAATTAGGAATTGTAATCCTGTATAATTATAGGATTCCCGTATTAGATGGGATTGTAATTACTTTCCTTTTTGTTGTATACTTGTACACATATAAATACCCTCATAGAGAGAAGAATAAATCACTATGAATTATTCTACCCTAATACACATATTTTAAGTTGGTATCAGAGCCGCGATCCTAGGATTGCGGCAGCTTTTTCACAACCCTACGACCGCCACCGCGCTGCCGTCATATTGCAACGCCGCTAACCTCCACAGCGCTGCAACCATAGTGCATCGCCGACCCTAACACCCACTCCATTGCCTTGCTAGCTTAGAGCCAATCCTACCGCCACGCCGATCCCGGCGTTTCTCTCACTTCTAGCTTTTTGCTGTCCTATTTTTCTCCTCTCTCTCACATACAGTTATCATGGGTGACGAATCTGTGGTTAGCGGTGCCTCCCGAAATACAATGACACCATCTCTATTAACTTCACTGTCAGTCTTCCATCTGAACTTGCTACCATACCTTTTGGTGTCAAGCTTAATGGTATCAATTACTCCCTGTGGTCTCAGCTTGTGGAGACATTTGTTGCTGGCCATGGCAAATATGGCTGTCTGACAGGGAATACTAAGCAACCTGCTCGTGGAGACCCCAGTTATGACAAGTGGGTGATGAATAATGCCATTTGATGTAGGAGCATAGGGGGGGATCAATATAGATATTTATCATTTAATTAGTTATTTCATGATATATTGTTATTTTCTTATTTAGGTAGTTTTAGGATATCTTTTATTATTTATGTGTGATTTTATAATTAATTAGTTTACTTTTGGGCCAAGTAGCCTTGGTGCTCAAGTCTTGTAAAGCCTATAAATAAGGCTAATGTAATAGTTGTAGGGAAGACTTATGTTGATGATTAATGAAATAGTTTACTTGTGGCATGAATTTGCTATGATATATGTGAGTTTGCACTAGCCCTAGATTTTGATGCTCGTGTGTGTTATTCATGACCTATGCCCTGACCCCGATCCCCATCACTATTGTTAAAGGATTGTTGATTTTTGCCATGGAATTTGATGTGATGAATTTATTTATCCGACTACCTACTCCTAAAGGTATCTAGGATGAAGACTTATTTTGAGGGTGTTGATAGATCTCGTGTGTATGACTTGTCTCGAAAGGTTATGCAGATGAGACAAGCCATACGATTGCTTGCTACTTGTTATGCTAATCAGAATGCTCTCTGGAAACAGTGGGATTATCATAAGCGTATTCCTTTTACCCAAGTAGATGTGATTCTTGCCAAATAACAGGAGATTGCAAAGGAGCGTGTCTACATGTTTTTGGCTGGGCTTGATGATATGTATGATATCATTCGCAATGAAATCCTTTGGACCGAGCCATTCCCCAATCCAGAATATGCTTTTGCAATCCGTGAGGAGCAATGCAAACACACTATATTTAGTTCGGGCTCTAATGCCAGCATGGCTTTGGCGAAGGTTACTACTAGGTCGTCTGCTTTAACCCAGAATAGGACACCCCTAAATCCAAGCTTGGTCACTCGCCCTCCTACCAACGGTGGTTGTACTTACTGTCGCAGTTATAAACATGTTATGGAACAGTGTTTTAAGAAGAATGGCTACCCTGACTGGTAGGAAGCTTTCTAGGAGATGAAAACACGCGATGCTCTTGAGGCTAGGGAGTGCCGCGCAAAGAGGGATGGCAAGGCGGCCATTGTGACCGAGTATGTCGCCCCACCACCACCAATAGCTGATATGAGTGGCACCTTACCCATGCCATCATCAACCCTCATCTCTCCTCAATCTCCTACTTCTTCTTCTCCTTCTATTACTTCAGTTGTTGATCTTTCTCTTACTCAGAACCTAGGTGATTTGGGTTTTGCCTTAATTGCTATTGATTCTCAGCTTGACCCCGGATGGATTATTGATTTGGGTGCAACATATCATATGACATATGATCCTTCTCTTTTACGAAGTCATATTACTCCCCACTGTTCGAGTGTGGCTAATGTCAATGGCGTTGCCTACCCTGTTACTAGCACTGGCATTGTTGACTTAACTCCATCTTTATCTTTGGAGCATACTTTATTAGTTCATGCACTGTCCAATAATCTACTTTCTGTCCCTCAAGTGACTGAGCAGTTAAATTGTCTTGTATTAATATATCAATTTTGTTGTCTTCTTTAGGATATCAGCAGTCAGGAGATTATTGGTCTTGGTACTAAGAGAAGGGGGCTCTACTATGTGGATGATGTTTGCATCGGGAAAATTTTATTTGTCAAGGGTTCTACTCGAAATAAAGAGAATCAGATTTGGTTATGGCATCACCGCCTAGGGCATTCTTCTTTAGGATATTTGAAACATTTATTTGTATCGCTATTTTCTAGTTGTCAGACTTCTGGTTTTAAATGTAATACTTGCATTTTAGCTAAAATCCATCGTGTTACTTATCCTTTGAGTTCCAATAAAACTTATGTTCCATTTATGTTGGTGCATATTGATATTTGGGGCCCTGCGCCTGTGTCTACTTATTCTAGATATCGGTGGTTTGTCATTTTTGTGGATGATTGCACTCGGATGACCTGGTTGTATCTGATAAAACACAAAAGTGATGTTTATGATTGTTTTCGTGTGTTTCATAAAATGATTCAAATTCAATTTTATGTTACTTTGAAAGTTGTTCATTTTAATAATGGAGGGGAATATGTCATTCAGTTGTTACAAGCTTATTTTCAAGATCATGGTATTGTGCATGAGACAACGTGTCCACACACTACAAAAAAAGGGCTTTTTATGACGCAGATTTAATGACGCATCAAAAATACACGTCATTAAATGTGATAAATTATGACGTGTTTTTAAAATGCGTCATTGAAACAAGTTTATGACACTATTATCATGACGTTTCCCAAATGCGTCATTGAAATTATTTTCCATGACGCGGAATGTGTGTCATGGAATCTAGTGATTTTAGATGACGTTAAATCCGTGTCATTAATATGTTTATAGTTTAACGACGTCGGATATGCGTCATTAACTTAACGACGCGTCCACTGCGTCATAGAATTATATGTACAATAAGCGTCTAGAATGCGTCTTAGATATAAAACTCATCCCCAAATACTTTTTGGCCTGCCGCCTTTTTTTCACCAATTTTATTCGCGCCTTGTTTTGTTCTCAGTTTTTCCAGCGTCTTTCTTACTCACCCTAAACCTAAAATTGTTTTTTGTCTTCGTTCTCATCTCTGCATACATCTCATCTCTTCGTTTTCATCTCTGCATACGGTCTCAACTCGGACCCAATTCCACTCTCTCTTCGTACGGTCTCATCTCTTCGTTTTCATCTCTGCATACGTTCTCAACTCAGACCCAATTCCACTCTCTCTTCGTACGGTCTCATCTCTGCATCTTAGATTTCGAAGGCAGCCGCTCCAGCAGCTCCTCTTGCTTGAAAGAGAAAGGATATGGTATAAGGTAAAGCCCAATTCCACTATAGTCTGCTGCTCCTCCTGTTTGAAATTTTAAATTATGTGCAATATAAGTTCATAAGCGTAGTAGAAAACAATTCTGTTGTGAATGATGAGGGTGATGGCTAACCAAGCAGTAACGTAGTACAAATATGTAAACAATTTATGCAACAATGAGTATTATTGCGGTGGGCACTTGTAGCTCTGGTGGTTGAGAACACTTAAACCCCCCTCCCCATGCAATGTCATAGTTTGAATCTCCCCTCCCCTTTGGCCTCCCTTGTAACTGAAACAAAAGTTTTCATTATTCTGTATTAGACCCCTCTGGTGCAAACCAAATGTGTCCACAACCTTTGATTTTCTTTTCACAAAAAAAAGGAATGATCCTTTTAATTTTCTACTATATGATTGAGTTCTTTCCTGTACTTATGAATTACAAATTGACTATCTGACATAGGTTAAAACAAAACAACGTTAAAAGTGATTTTTGATTTTTTGGTGTTGTTTTCATTCGAAGTTTTTTATGAATGAGTTGGAAAATTGCTTATGTTCCTATCCAACATGTGTTTTCTGCATCAGATCTCTATGCTGTCTTCGTATTACATAGGATTTTGTCTTTCTCACTGTTATTAATACCTGCTTTCGATAATATTCGTATTTACCTCATTTATCTGTTAATCACGTCCTATGATCTACTCGTGGATGTTTGCTTTCGATAAAAATGATCTAATTGTTATTAGTTACCCTGTATTTGTTTGATTGGAATGAAACAAGACTTGAAAGTTGATATTGTACAAAAACTATCACCTATTATTAACAAGTTTAATCAATTCTAGGGCTGCTTGCTGAAGGTTCTGACTCTGTAGTAGAAGCAGAAAGTGCTATATTACAAAGTTTAAGTAGGTACTATATGTCAATAGAATTTATTTTCCTTTTTTTTGGGGGGTGGGGGGTGGGGGTGTTGAAAACAATGAGTATCTTTTAATGAGCTTTGTTGGTATTACGGTCATGTTCGAGCGATAGTTGCAACATTAGGAGGGTAGCAGGAGCTGCTAGAAGGGCTGGTAAATGGTGCCATCTTTATGCAGGATTTCTTGTCTGGCTGTCCCAAAGCTGAAGCTACAGGTAATTTCTCTTTGATAATTTCTTCATTGATTTTATTTCGACAAGCAAGCTGGTACCGCTGCCATTATCTGTCATGCTTAACGTAATTGATTGTACGTTATTTTCTAGTATTATTAAGAAGCTATGCGGGGTGATTAGAGTTTGCAATAAACTTAATATGTTTTGTTCGTTTACCATTGTTCTCAAAAGCATAATTCATTGCAACTGAAAAAAAAAGAATTATTCATTGTAACTGGAAAAAGAAAAAGAAAAAGCGAGAAGTCATTGTAATTTGTAACAAGAACAGAAAAAGTGCAAGTCATAAGGATGTGGATCAACAACTATTCTATATTTAGCATTCCCTCCTGTGTGGGTCTCTTCCCATCCACATGTAAAATTCAACATAAATTGGGAGGTTATGGTTGCTTGAATCCAAACTAAGGATTTTCCACCCTAATACCATGATAAATTTTTCAGTTTACCATTGTTTATAGAAGTATAAGTCATCACAAGAAGGGGGCTAACAATTATTTTGTATCTTTTTATCCCATACTTCACTGCAAATTCACAGATCTTTCGATTTTTTTAATCATTTTCATAGGAATAGGAGTCTTTCAATTTCAGTACAAATTATGTCTGCTTACTTGATAATTGCATTAGCTTGGATCTGTGTTCATAGGGTTTTCATTGCGGAGTGCAAATTAGTTATTCGTCAGGATATGCGAGCCTTATCTCATAGAATTGGGTAAGCATCGAACTGTTTAGTTGCAGCCTCTAATGTTCAAAATTTGTTTAACGGTCAGAATAGCTCTTCCTACTCGTGGTTGAACATAAATCGAGTGGTTATAATTGCAAGAGTCTGACCTTAGGATCTCCTGCTCTGATGTCATGATAAATTTTGTTATTGTACCATTGTTCTCGAAAGCTTAAGAAGTTTGAATGTCAACCAATTGTTGTTTTATATTCGCACAAAAGCTGAATGAACGCATGATGAATGAACACTTCTTCACTATTCATTCTTATGGCTGGCTAATCTATGTGTTTGTGGCATAATGAATGAATGGACACTTCTTCATTATTCACACTTCAAAGTTTGTTGCATTTCGGTTCCATCGTATGAATGGAGTCAGTAATTCTTTGATTTACTCAACAAAAATGATTAGATTATCATAGACAGAATTCCAATTTCATGTTATACTTCATTTTCTTCTTTCAAGAACCTCCTCCATACTTATCACCAACTAAGTATTTATACAATGAGGTTGGCCTACTTTGTTTATATGGGTCGTAGCTTGACAAACTTGTATGATGGGGCAATATGCTGATAGTTGTAGAAACAGCCTTTTTCTAGCCCTACATTGTTAAAACTTTGCTCATGCATTAATATTGATAGATGAAGACCTTTGGCACAGGAGGATCTGGATAAGGGTACATTTTCTTACATGTAACTACCTCTATATATGTCCAAGCAGTCATTCTTACCCACAGATAGCTCTAGCCATTGGAACCCGTAAACCATCTTTCGCAATGATGATAAGACATTGCAATCAATGAACTTAGGTGCCCATGTGTCACACATGCGCTTTTCTTATGCCAAATTCTCTTATACTTCCCTGTCCATACCCCACCATCTCGTATAATTTACGGAAGATAATGGTTCTTATTTACTTTGCGTCTCTAGGACTATGTGATACATTGCCACGGTGATGGAGCTTCCAACAGTTGGTATTTATTTAGGAAAGTATTGGGGTATTGCGTTTAAAGAGTTTTTTAACATCTACTACAGAAAATTAATTTATGATAAGTAACCCATTTTACGATTACGCATATGACACCAGAGCATTTATTAGTATGAACCCACCATGTGGGTCTGTGTTAGCTAGATTGTAAAACATTAGGGTATCTCTAATAAAAAACTTTAACTATCACGAGAGGAGATGAAGGGAAATCCTTCCGGACCTGCCCCTCCATCGGTGAAGCGCTGGCTCGACTTATTAAATATGAAGCTTCCAATTTGAGTTATAGATACTTGTCACAATGTCAAAAGGTGATCTCACCTCAAGCTATAGAAGCGATTGAGCATCAAACACATTTGGCATCACTAATTGAGTAGTTAAAAACCAAATTTTGGGTTTGAGGCGCAAAAGATAAATACTTCCATCAGGCATTGATAAAATGTAAAGGCAAAAATGAAGCATCTAGAGTTCATGAGTATGAGATAATGATCCTCATGGCAAAGATATAAGTCTCTACAGGGCTTCCAAGTCTCTTAGGAGACCTGCCATGTCAGCTATTTGTATAAAGTATATTTTTACCATGTCAGCTTTCATGTTGATATATTCAAGCAGTGACAGGGCCCAGGGTCAGTGAGCTTTACTTTGTTTTCTCTTTTGTAAAATAACATTACCTGAAAAAGCCTGAAACTTTGAGTTGTTGTGGCTGTCACTGGCACCAAAGGAGCATGCATGGTTGCCTGCTTTATGTAGGACCTTCCCTGTTCCACACAACAAATTCTAACAGTGTCCTTTCGCTATCATCTTTCATTAACATCCAATTACAGCATATGGAGGGATCTTAGTGGCAGTCTAATTTGTATGAACTAGATTGGATATGAAGAATTTTGGTTCTTTCATCCCCCCTTTTTTGATATCATGCTGCCTAGAATGATTTTTTAAACTTTATGAAAGAAAGAGCTTTACTATACAAATTGGCATGAACCTTTTTGTTTGCTTATAATAGTGCATGGCCCTCCCTCCCCTTGTCATCTATATTTAGGTCACAGCATCTGCTCTGCATGGCATTATTTTTTAGCTTTTCCCCATCCATGATCCATCCTCCCATGTGTGATGTTTTGTTTTGCTAGCTAGGCCCCTTATAATAGATGGATTCCTGCTACTATAAGCTACAAATGACCCTCCCTTGCTTTGTTGTTTGTGGGAAATTGGGTAGAGATTGCATTTATTCTAAGCTTTACAAAACATAAATGATACGAACCCAGAAGCACTAACAAATTCAGCAGCAGCAGTTTTCCTTCTTTGATTAAGAGACCAAATGATGTTACTGTTAGACTGAACCTAGATGCGGTTTTCCTTCTTTAAAAAAATAAAAATAAAAATGGAAAAAGCAAATTGATATCATATTCCTATTAGCAATTTCTACGTAAGCAAGCTCTTGTCCTATGTTTTACAAACAATATGTTAGGAGAGCGTTATACCGACTTAATTTCCAAAGAATCCTAGAAATGTGTTTTTCTTGTATGACCTGCCCACAATGCTTTTGTTGTGTTTTCTTTACATTTTAGGCAACTTTTGCAGGGTTTCGGTCCCATTTAGGCAAACCAATTTTTGAACTAGATTCATCCAATATACATAGGTAGGATTTCTAAACTGGATTGAACTTTCATGATAACAATATAGAATCACTAGTTTTCCACACTACATTACTTATCATACAAGATATACAAATTCTATTGAAGTATAAGCTGCAAGCTGATAGAAATGTTTTAGGCCTTGGTTTCTAATATTGGTGTATTCTCTTAGTCTCAAAAGACAAGTGTAAGGCTTAAGTGATGTAAGGCAAATTGTGCCAGTGTAATGATCCTATAGCTGCTAGATGAATGGCTAAGATAACAAACTAAAAAGGTATCCAGCTGTACCTCTAACAGTTATAAGAGAGTCACACAAATTGTACTGAATAGAATGACCAATAGAACTTTTCTCTCTGCTACACGTATAGCGAGATGCGCTTTCTAGCATTCTCTAAGTTTCTCATTCCTTCTTTTCTTACATCACTCCCATACGATCTTTGAAATGCTTACTCTGTGATTTTGGCTTTAGGGATTTGTTTGGGAAATGCTTACTCTGTGATTTGTGCAATTCAATAAATTGTAATCAAATTCATAAATCTTGGTATTTCTTACGGTGAATTTTGGTCCTTAAAATTAGTTTTGTTGGATTCTCTTATTCTCTTGTTTTATTTGGCAAGACATTTCGATCTAAAGAAATTTCACATTTGGACCAAGAATTTACTAACTTGGATAATTTTCATGCATGTGTGCTCGTAATTTATAGACCTTCATTCTCATTTTCTGATCTTCTGTTTTAAAGCGGTATACTAATGGTGGTTGTAATTATTTTGGCCGGAACTACGCCCTCTTTTGGACATGAAGCATCGCATCCTCTCAAACCATCATCAAGCTCATCTTTTTGGATGTCTATTTTGTTTTGGACGGTGCAAGTATCAGATCTTCTCATACTCATAGGATTGACTTTGTCGAATTAGTTAAAAGACAATTTTTAAACTTGTCATGATGTATACTAGAATCATGTTGAGTAGTAATATTAATTTGAAGTATGTTAGCATTTCTGTGAAGACTTTGCTTCAATATATTAATTTCTTTTTGTAGAATTAAATGCTGGGATATATATGTATTAGAATTATTATTATATATTTTTAAAATTTCAATGACGTCTAATATGCGTCATCAAACATGTTTCAATGACGTCTAAGACACGTCGTTAAGTTAAACTATGGATATATTATAATTTTTTATTTATTTTTAAAACTTTCAACGACGTCTAATATGCGTCATGAAAAATATTTCAATGACGTCTTTTAGACGTCGTGAAAAATATTTCAACGGCGTCCAATATGTGTCATGAAAAATATTTCAATGGCGTCAAATAGGCGTCGTGAAATTCAATAGCGTCTATTCTGCGTCATGTAAAAGCTTAATAGACGGCGTCAATATATGCGTCATAATATTAATGACGCGGAATTAACGTCATTAAAACAACATCTACGACATATTCGACGCGTCATGGAAATCATAGCACGACACGCAGACGCGTCATTGAAATTAGATTCTATGACGCATATCGGACGCCGTGGTTTTAAAAAAGTTTCCATGACCCCCTTCTATGACGCAGGTTACGACGTCAACGCGTCATGAAACGTCTTCCATGACGCATATCAGGCGTCGTGGAAGGGTTTCTGTCTTGTAGTGACACACCCTCCCTCCCCCCAATGTAATGGTGTTGCGGAACGGAAGAACCAACAGATTCTAGAAATCACTCATGCTAGCCTCATTGGTGCCCATATGCAGCCCCTCTATTAGGAAAATGCTATCATGTTTGCAGTTTATCTTCTTAACGGGGTTGCTACTAGTGTGTTGCAGCTTACAACACCTTTGGAGAAGCTTTATGGACATGTAGCCCTTCCTTCTGCTTTATGGGTTCCTACTAGTGTGTTGCACTGTGTTTGTTCATCTTCCTAAGACCTAGCGTACTAAGTTGGATCCTTTTGCCTTGAAATGTGTGTTTCCTGGCTATTCTCTTAACAAGAAAGGCTATTGGTGCTATCATCCTAAGACCCAACGTTCTAAGTTGGATCCTTCTCTCCTACGATGCACGACCAAGAACTCTCTTATGCCGATACGTCTGAGGTAAGTCTAGAAAAACATATTATTAATACTCCTGTTGATATGCCTATTGTGCCAAGTGACAGTGATAGATTTCAACTACCACTAAGGAGTACACGTGGAAAGTCTCCATACAGATATTCACATGATACATCAAGACGGTGAAATACCCTATTGCGAATTATATGTCAACTCACAGGTGGTCGCCTGCTAGTCAAGCCTTTATGAGTCAGATGTCAGCATTAAATATTCCCACAAAGGTGCATGAGGCTTTGTCAGATTCTAAGTGGGTTGATGCAATGACTGAAGAAATGAAAGTGCTTGAGAAAAATCATACATGGGATTTAGTGTGTTGCCAGAAGGAAAAAAACCAGTAGGGTGCCGATGGGTATACACTGTGAAACACAAGCCAGATGGTATAATTGACATGTACAAGGCCAGATTGGTTGCAAGGGGATATACTTAGAAGCATGGTATTGATTATTGAGAGAATTTTGCACATGTCCCAAAAATCAACACTATACACGTCTTAATGTCACTGGATGCAAACTTAGATTGGCCTCTATAGCAGTATGATGTGAAAACGCCATTTTACATGGTGATTTATGTGAAGAAGTGTATATGAGTATGCCTCCTGGTTACAGTGTTGCAAGACAAACAGACATTGTGTGTGAATTAAAAAAGTTTTATATGGGTTGAAGCAGTCTCCTAGAATGTGGTTTGGGAGGTTTTGTCAAGCCATGAAGAAATATGGTTATGTGCACGATGTGCAGATCATACCTTATTTCTCAAAAGACAAAGTGGTAAAGTCGCCGCACTTATTATATATGTGGATGATATGATTGTGGCAGGAGATGATGTTGAGGAGATAGAGAAGATGAAGACTTATTTAGCTTCTAAGTTCGATATGAAGGATCTTTGAGTATTAAAATATTTTTGGGCATAGAAGTTACTCAGTCAAAGCAACGTATATTTCTATCCCAAAGAAAATATATTTTTGTGACGACCACGACCCAATTTATAAGATAAAATGAATTAATTAATTTAGTTAATTAATTTGGATAATTAAAATGAATATAAAATGAATTAAAATGATTTAATTGGAATTAATTGGAATTAAGTAATTAAAGGGGCATTTTGGTCCACTTTATTTTCGGGACGGAATTTGGCGAAGCGAGTTGCGCCATTGCGTCGGCTCGTCAGCGAGTCCGTTGACAAGCGGAACGTTTCGATACGAGCTTCGGATAGTTTTGAGGACATAATGGTAATTTTAGAAATCAAATAAAATAATATAAAAAGGCGTTAACCAATCGAGAAGCGAGTAACCCTTCTCTCTCCTCCGTCGCGCGTCTCTCTCTCTCCCGAACCGACCTCTCCTTCTCTCTCTTGATTCCGACGAACCGAGCACGGCCGGCCACGATACGGTCGCGTTCGAACCGGCGTGAGGAGGCGGTCATAACCCACCCGAGATCTCCGCCGATCACCTCGAATCCTGGCGCCGTCGATCGCGATTTCTCCGGTTTTTCACGGCGTCGTTCGGCGCCACCGTCGACCGGCTTCGATGAACCAGGTATGAAACTCGATCCCCTCTTCATGCTTAAGTGTTTAAGGGTGGGTGTTGGTCAATTTGGTGGTTTAGCAATTGGATCTCGAACCTAGGTTTTAGGCCGGTTTGGCCGGACTTTCGAGGGTTTTGAGGTGGTTGCCGGCCGGTTCTGTGGCGGCTCCCACCGGTTCTGAACTCCCTCCCTGTTACGAGTCGTTTGGTGTAAGGTTGGTAGGTGGATCGAAGGTTGGTTGATCACCGGATTTGATCAAGACACTCGCCACCCACGGTGGCGCGTGGTGGCGGCGCGTGGTGGCGGTGTGGTGGCGGTTCTTGGGTCCTCTGAGATCCTCGTATCGCTGTGAGCGCGTAGGAGTTGACGGATCTCAATTCGGAGATCGTTTGGTTATCGAACGGATCTCGCCTATTGCTTGATTCTCGGGTTCAATAGGTTTGAACGGTTGGATCGTGTCCATTCTTGGATATGTTGATCTAGACAATTCTAGGATCGTGTAGGATTTGACGGATCGTGATTCGAGTCCGGATACTCCGGATCGATGACTTGAAGTTAGAATTAAAGCGTAATCGTCCGATCGTGCGATCGTGAGCAATCCGACCGTTCGATCGAGACCAAACTTTGAGGACATGTTTTCTAGGTCGTGTTGAACCCCTAGGAACTTTCGGATCTAAGTTTGGAGGTCATGGGACCCACGGGTCCAGTTTGACCCACTCGGGTCGGTTTGACCAAGTTTGACCAGGGTTGACCGAGTGTCTCCCGAGGTCCTGTTTGTCATGTAGTTGACTTTGTTGGACTTCTAGGAATGTCCTGATCGTTTTGGAGGTCTTGGGCTCTGCGGGCCGGGTTGACCGAAGCGGGGTGTTTGACCACCGGTTGGCCGTGAGTCTTCCGGCAGTCCCACTGGTTGTAAGAGGTAGTTTGACCTTGGAATCCTTCGTAGGACGTGCGTACACGTTAAGTGGGGTTTTGTTAGGGTTTAAGTTTACGGTTCTAAATGCGTTCACGGTACTAATCCAATCCTCGTCTTTATCGCTTTAGTGCACTCTGCGTACTTTGTGAGCGGGACCCTTTGAGGTTGTGCGGTATAGGACCAACGGTGAGTGGACTTTGCTTTCAAATGTGCATGACTTGAATGAATTGCATGAAATGCATGATTTGGGTTGCGGGTTTTGTGTGGGGCCACGATAATATTTATACCTTTGGGTATTGAGCGGGACGTGATTAACGCCGGTGATTTCATATCAGATTTTCATTATACAAATGAGCTATTTTAAGCTTGGAACCGTTTTATTATATTGTAATTATATAATTGAATATATGGACATTAGTATAGTCCGTTTGATTTCATACTCGGTTTTAGGGTTAAAACCCTATGATTTATAACACGTATACTTTGATTATATATATAAACTTTTATATATATATATGTATAGCTATTTTGAGTAAGCACTTAGTAATAGTGGAAAATGGTTATATAACTATATATATATATATATGTATATGTACTTTGGTTATATATATATATATATATATATTTTGATATATCTTTACCTTGATTATATATATATATATTATTTATATATATATAGGTATATCTACTTTAAGAAAAGGATCACCATACTTTGGTTGTATGCATATATATATATATGTACCTTGATATATATATATATATATATACATATGTTTATCTACTTTAAGAAAAGGGTTTTCAATACTTGATTTATATATATATATATATATTGATATATATATATATATATGTTTATACTGATATTTGACGTCTTAGAGACTCAGAGATTTTATTATGATTTTGTATGCTTGGATTTAGCATTGAATAAGATTTAATTATGGTTTTTCACTGAAAATGATGTTTGATTTAATATTAATCATTATGCGGTCGTTTGACCCTTGTGATTATTTTGAATATATAAATATATGTTTTGGACAGTGATGTCCTGCTTTTGAGTATATATAATTGGTTATATGCTTGACGGACTAGTATGTCCTGATATTGGTGTTTTGGGTTGGGTACATTGTGGTTGTATATATATATATATATATCTTGTTATCGCATGATGATTGATGTGTGTGCATTTAGCACCTGTATTGTACCTTCCCCTGTTCTCTTGGATCTTGTTCGTGGATTCGAGTACTGCATTGCGGTTCGATCCGGTGCATACCTTAACGGGTGTAGCTGTAGATCCTTAATTGGATAGTCTGCGCGTATGACATATTATGGACGTATTGGTATTGATGTTCGCTACCTTACGGGCTGTGAGCTTAGTCCCGATTGGACGGCTTAACCACAGGCACGGGGTCTTGTCGAGACCGTACCGATGTCCGATTAAATGATCCCCTGTTGGATTGTTTTCCCCTGGTACTTGTGTTGGTGTGAGTTATATTACTTATACGCGTGAGTTAGTACCTTCGTATTCATATTTCTGTTAGTGAGGATCGTTCCTCGCTTGTCGTGCTTGTAAGCACGCGATTGTGAGTTTGGGGAAGTTGAGAAACTATTTACTGTTTTGGTTGTAGTACTTGATTAGATTTCAGTACTTGATAGGTTTTACTTACTGGATTGTAAATCCTGTTATATATATATATATATATATATATATATATATATATATATATATATATATTTATATATATATAAATGTTTTGAACTGCAATTATTATCTTTATTGCTTTGTCAAGTTTGATTTGCTTGTTTTAAGCGAGCTATTCGGCATTTTAAGGTTTGTTTTACCTTATGTGGATTTTATTCCATCCTTATCCTTTTACGTTAATAAATCCTTTTGTTTATATTTTATAAACTTGTGTGGGATTTGTTTTGGGAGGTTATGCCTCGGGAAATGTAAAAGGGGTTTTAAAGCTGGAAATGTTTTCACGTACTTTGAAATAGTACGGTTTTCAAATATATAAATGATTTCGGATGCATGTTTGCATGGTTTTAAAGCAGTGGGGTTAGTACTTTGGTTTAAGTATGTAAAACCTTGTTTTTGTCCACTCACACTCTTTCTGTTTTGCGCCCCAGGACCGTAGTCGTCGCTTCGTACCATTCGGTGTGCGCTTCTCTTCTCGAGCTCCGATGGAAGGGTAGGATTGTCATCCTTGAACCCTAAACTCTGTAATCTGTTATTTCTAATTCATTTGTTGAATTCTTGTATTCTTAGTTGCTCTGTATCACCTCTAGGGTTGAATTAGTTTGGCCGGAGGCTGTTATGTATATGTTGTATGCATCTTTGGCGCTTGGGATGTTATACATTGCTTGTTTGTGAGTTAAAGTTTTTGGGCTAGTCCTTGTTTTAGGGAGACTACGCCGGTTTTTCGGCAGAAGTCTTGGCCCATTATAGGTTGTATCTCGGGAAGAGGGTAATTGTTTAGTATGTGGGCCCGACATGGGTTGATGTGGGCCCATCAACAGTGTCTGGCTCGGGTTCAGGGTGGAATTCGGGTCGGGTCCTGTCAATTTTGGATTTATTGAAGGAAACTGGTATGTTGGGGTGTCAACCTATTGATATGCCCATTGAGCAGAATCACTTTGTATAGAGGAGCTTCCGGATAAAGTACTAACTAATAAAGAGAGATATCAGGGGTTAGTTGGTAGATTAATGTATTTGTCACACACTAGACACGATATTGCATATGTAGTAAGTGTTATGAGTCAGTTTATGCATAATCCAAGTGAAGTTCATATAAGTGTAGTGATGAGAATTTTGCGTTATCTAAAATCTGCACCTGGGAAAGGTCTTTTGTTTTCTAGGCATGGACACTTTGAGATTATAGGATATACATACTCTGTTGAGGTGGTAAGGGTTTCAGATGAATATCAACGTCTGGATATTTTACCTTTGTAGGAGGAAAAGCTGGTTACATGGCGTAGTAAGAAACATAAGGTGGTTGCTCTGTCTATTGCGTAAGCAGAGTATAGAGCTATGGTTAAAGGCATATGTGAATTATTGTGGTTGAAAAGACTTGTGGAAGAACTGAGTTTCAGACCTAAAGGGGCTACGCTGCTTTATTGTGATAATCGGTCAGCGATCAAAATTGCAGAGAATTTGATGCAACATGATCGTACTAAGCATGTGGAGATCGATCGTAATTTTGTGTATGAGAAATTAGAAGATAATATTATACAGATTCCACATGTGAAGACTACAGAGCAGCTGGCTGCTATTCTGAAAAAAGCTGTATCTAGTTAAGCATTCCATGATTCACTTGTCAAGTTGGGCATTGGAGATGTATATGCACCACCTTGAGGGGGAGTGTTGGCACGAATCATGTAATTAATTTAAATTAGGAATTGTAATCCGGTATAATTATAGGATTCTGAATTAGATGGGATTGTAATTACTTTCCTTTTGTTGTATACTTGTACACATATAAATACCCTCCTAGCGAGAAGAATAAATCACTCTAAATTATTCTACCCTAATACACATATTTTAAGTGTAGCTACCTGAATTACATTCAAACTTGGAGTTGGAGATCGTCACCCTTTCGTTCCATGGACAGTAAGGATTTTTCATATTGTAGGTTTCCTTTTTCGTTTCCTTTTTTCCTTTTTGGTCTGGTCTAAAACGACATCATTTTGACCAATACTTAATATATATATATATATATATATTATCTAGATATCTGCACAATAATATATGTCCGCATACGATACCATTGTAAATAAGGAGAAAAGCATGGAGGGTAGTAGAAAATACATAAGCGTCCGCACGATAATAACATCTGGATATCCGCAGGAGTATATATATATATATATATAAGTGCGCTACGCACAATAAAAGGAGATGTTTGCTGAGGCGTTTACTCGAACAGTTGGTGGGCACTAGCAGAGGGGTCAATCTTGACACCTCCAAGGCTTTTTTGGGCGAGAAGAGAGTGTAGCTCCATTACACCTCCTAGCACTTCTGTGGTTCCACCACTGGTGTGAAGTGATTATTACTGTTGATCCATAAGATCTCACTCAAATTAACAGTGGAGGGAAACAAATTATTTAGAGTTGGCTTTTCGTTTTCATTTTTTAAAGTGACGTTTCATTATTGTGTGTGAAGCCAAGTTGCATAGACAGACTAAAAAGCCGCCGCTCTACAGAAAAAAATATATCATCTGCCGTATAGTTGAAGGAATTAAATACCAAGAAAGCATGGGGGACAAGGAGGGCGGGGGCCTCCTAACTCGTAGTAAGGCTGCAATTGCAATGAATGAGATGGTTTCTCATCCACAATGCTCAAATTTAGCCAAGCTCCAATGGGAAAAAAAAATGACACGTCATTAATTTAGCCAATCCCATAATTTCTAATTATGAGATACAACAAAGTTCACGCTCAAAACAAACTTATCTAATTATCAATTTCTACAAACTCAGATTTTCTTTTTTTCCAGCCAAATACAGTTAATAAATGAAGACTAAATTAATTGCTTTTGTAGTTTGTCTTACCAATTTTCAATAAACTTTAACACTCCTCTGGTAGGAAGGGGAGGGGAAACTCACACATACAGGTAATATAGGAACTTGAACCCACGTCCACTTGGGATCACACCAAAGGCATGGGTCAATCTAACTAACACCCCATTGGGACACTCCTATTTTATCCTTATGCACTCTATTTGTGAGTGCAAAAAAATTACCCAGCCACACGTAGTCTCACATCTCACTGCAATCACCAAGTCAACGTAAAAACGATTAAGTTTAAGAAAAAAAAACATAATTGAGAATGTAAACAAGAAAATGATATACAATACTTTTAAAATGAAGAAAGAGTGAATGAGGATAAAAGTAGAGTGTGAAAATCACTGTCTTTTTTTTTGGGTACAAATATGCTTCATTAGTTATCCTGCACTTAGAGCATCTCCAGCTGACTCTCTATCCTCTCATCCCTAGCTACTATAGCTAAAAAGAAGGAAAATCATACTTCCAGCAGACTCCGTACTTGGCTCTTTATTTTGGAGAACCAACTTTGGCTCTCTACATCTAGCAAGGAGGAGAGAGAATTTGGCTAGGAGCAGAGAGAAAATGGGGAGAGAGATAGAGACATTTGGGAGGTTGGTGGGGTTGGGTTTATACTTTTCTTTTAATATATTTGATTTGTAAGAGAAAGGGGAGAAAGATAAAGAGAAAATAATAATAAAATATTTCAAATTAGCAAAATAGAGAACATTCTTTGGAGGAAACACTTTTTTAGTGGTTTTATAATAGGCTTCTACAGCGATTTTATTTAGAATTTAACTAAAATTTGGAGACTCTCTTGGAGATGCTCTTATGAATTGGACACCACACATGAAACACAAGATGAAATTTCTATTTATAGGAAATGCCCCTTAGAAGAAGTATATACTATATATGAATGAAAAAGCAGAAAAGGTTAAAATCCATGGCTTTTCCAAATCTTGTATTTTTCCTAGAAAAAAGCCAAACAAAATTGCCCTTTCTTCAACTGCAGTTTCTTCCCCTACCACATTGCTCAGTGTCCGCCACTTGTGCATGGTCCTCTCACTCCTCATAATAGTAACCAAATGAAATGACCTCCTGAATATTATGAGCCTCAAATAAATTTCAAATATCTGCAGCCATACTCTTGGCTGTTTTTTTTTTGGGTGAGTTCAATACCTTTTTGGACAATGTATTTATGCCCGAAATATAATTTATAGTTGTGTTTCAAATTTAGCTAATAATAAGTTGTTGATGTATATCTTACCTTTTTGTGGGATTTGAATGGATAAGTTTTTATTAACCAAAAAAAAAGAACGGATAAGTTTTCCTTCATAACTAATCCATCTTTACTTTTGCATTGGACAAAGTTTGGAAGTTGACCACCATCATACCTTGAATCTAGCAAGCTATTCAATCCAAGAATCATAGGAAACAAATGAGCCCTTAGTTTAAGCTTTGAACATTTGAAGCTCCAATGGGCCATCTTCCTCTTCAAAAATTTAATTTTCATAATTGTTTTAGATTAATTGGATTGTGTGTTGTGTAACAAAAACTTATTTTTCTGTTCAAATTAAGGCCCCGTTGGTTCATGGGAAGGAGGAGGGATGAGAAACAATTGCTTTCTCATGTTTGGTAAGTTTAGGCGTGGGAAATGATTACTTGACACATGAGAAAGTAGAGGCAAGTGAAGCCCTCCTCCCCCTTGGCTTTTGTTTTCCTCATCGTGAAAGTTTGGGAAAATGAACAAACATTAAATGCACATTTTTCATGACCATTTTGTTCATTAACAATTTAGAATTACAATATAGCATTAAATGCATTCTTTTATATATATATATATATATATATATATTTAATTTCATATGGGTATAATTGAAAAATTAAACAAACTTTGTTTTACATTCCTACACAAACCAAACATGGGAAATTAAATAAAATGGTATTTTCCGGTTACTTTCCTAACATTACCAAACATGGGAAATGAATCTTCCATTTCCCATCCCTTGAGAAATTATTTCCCATCAAATCCTTTCCGTGAACCAAACGGGTCTAATGGTCAATCTTAAGGTTTATTTCTCCCTATTAGGGAATTAGGTAAGGTAATACATTTTCACCTTATTTATTTCTTTTATGTATCGACCATTTTATTTGACATTTTTAAACTTCTTTTAATTTAAATTATAAATTTAAAATTGAACTTTTACCTTCCCTGAAAGGATTGATAATTTTCAATTTATTTTTTGCTGATGATTGTTTACAACATATACCTTGTCAATTTATGCTGATATCCAAAATTGGTATCAACTTAGATATATGTGAAGTGGTGGATGATCTGTGAAGGCGAGGGCCTTCGATGTGTGAGTACCTTCGGCATGTAAGGCAAGTGACTGCCTTGGGTAGGTTGGGTGAAGGTGAGGACCTTCGGCAGGCAAAGGCGTTCACCATAAGTAAAGTAAATAAGCATGCAAAAGACAAGGTATATGTGGTTCTCCGAATGATGGGCTACGTCCACGGAGAATGATGTTCTCATTATAACAATGTTTGTTTACATTTGTCTGAGGATTAGACCCAAAGTGAAGGGAAGAAGGGGAAGGCCCAAAGCCCAAGATGGTGGTCCAAGATCCAAGACCCGAAGTCTAAGGTCCTTTTTAAGTGGAGAATGATCTCCTTTTATATGTGAAGGGGAGTCCACCTCTTGCAGTCTTCCAATGTGGGACTCTTGATATTGTTTAGAGTTGTAACTTGTGGTGAGACTTCTTTGGCTAAGGTGATGACCTATCAAAGCATGGCATGTGGCTGATCTTGCCTAGCTAGTTGCTCGGTTAGTCACGGTACCAACAGTTTATTAGTTATAGACGAACTTTATATTGTTTCATTGGCTTTGGTCATAAAATGTAACCTCTATTTGCTAGTTTTGTAATTGGATTTTTCTATGTATTGTGTATTTCGATACTTTCTCATGGAATGTTATAATTTCTACAGAATACGTTTTCTTCTTGTTACAACTGAAGAGAATCCAACTTTTGACATAATCTAATTCTAACCTATTCTAATAACTTCGCCTAATCCTAACACCACACCGGACATCCGTTGTTTTATAGCTTACTCTACTGGAAAGCACAATATGGGTCTAACCAACCAAGTTCATTGGAAATCCCCATCTTAGCCTTATAAGGTCCTTTTAATTAGGAATTACCTATAGATAACCAACCACCACTATCCACAGGTACCTGATTAATATGCATTTGGACCAATGGGTACGCAGTGCCCATCCCAAATCTTGGAGAGCTTCAATAATGAAGGGTTTGTGTTGAGGGGCGTGTGTTGAGTGCCTAATCATGTCATTCAATAATAACTCTGCAATTGTCATTCATTAATGACTCTGCAATTGATTGGGTGGTTATTCAGGTCCCCTTCATTATAACCCTTCATTACAACCCTATTATAACCCCTCATTACATTCTCTGTTCTAATCTTGACCCCACCCTTGTTAGAGGATTGAACAAAGGTCCATACTTAATAGGAACGTCAACCATGCTAGGTTGTAGAGTCGTTCTATGGTGAGGGTGTCATATATGAATCATAAATGTGGATTTTCATATTAGCCACATAATTCATTTGAATAGTAACTTCACTTGAGTTTAATGAAATGACCATATGGTTAATATGAAGGTCCACATAAGGAGTCCATATATGACACCCTAAATTCAGCTTTCAGTTTATACTTTCAAGGAATATTTCTTCTTGTTTACGGTGTGTTCGTTTTTTCTGGTTGAAAAACTCAGGCTTGTTCATGGGGCGCAACTTTAAAACAAAAACTTTGTACTTACATATTGTTCTCTGTCTTTAATCTGGTGAACCTTTTCACTCTGGCTTTTCAGGGCCTTTACTTATATAATTTTATTCTTTTTTTTTTTTTGTAATTATTAAACAAAATGTTTACATAAATGAAGAAGAAGAAATATTAATTAGTCGTGAGAACACAAGCAAACCAAAAAATAAATAAATAAATTGAATGATATGAAAGACAAAGTTAAGACCACTCTATATCACAGTGACTTTATATCATTTCAACCCTTAAAATCACTCTTTGTTACACTTGTTTACGTGCTTTCGTTTGCAATTTCATTTTGTGGTCAAAGGACGTTAGTTGAATTGGCCCAAACTTTTAACGTGCTTTTAATTAGTCGTGAATTCAAGCGCTCCGTATCATTTGTCAGCACTGACAAACCTTTGATATTAGACTTCTATAATATCAATTAATGGAGATGGAGACGATACATTACAAACGTCAAAGGTTTTGGTGAAAGTTTAAAAGCCCCGATTTTATCTGGTCTGATAAGACTGCTAGCCACAAGTTTGTATTGATAATAATAATAGGAATACATAATAATATTAATAATAATAATAGGAATACAAATAATATTAATGCGTGGCACATTTTGGCAGTACAACCCCTCCACGTGTCATGACTAAGTGTGCACATCCGCAGCTCAAGTGGGCTCCCACATTTCATAGCCTCGCTTGTTCCTAACAAAGGCACGACATAAATGCACCCTGGACATAAATGCCAAGGCCCAAGGCAAAGGAAATCCACCCTAGAAGGACTGGCAAACCCAACCCAAGGTTCAAGTGGGCTCCACATTCCATAGCCTCGCTTGAAACTATTGTACCTTCAACAAGCACATTGAAACTTTTTAAACATCAAGAGGAAACGCGAAATTAGGTGAAAACATCAGCTAGGGAAACTGACATTACCTCTGCACTTCTGGTATGTTTACTAATCCGTAATCGATAGCTAATTTCTCCTCGTTCAAACCCCACACTAATTCATTCATTTTTACCAGTAATTTAAATAATTGGTGAAAAAAAACAGCCACCCTAAGCACTTCAAATGCACAGTAGACAGAAGGAAAATTTATACCCACATAAAGCACATAACGAAAATGCCATAAATGTATCTACTGTAGTGTTTAACCATATTGCTGGTGTAACAAATAAAAAATTTCAATCCGTCCTTTTGTCAAACAATTGTCTGCAATGGACCCTTTCTTTCAGCAGGAAACTGAATTATCATTCTGGTAGAGGAGACTATGCTATCTAAATTAATTGACGAGTTTCAACTAGTCCAAATTAGAACTGATTATGTAAGAAAGAAGAGTACTTTACTTCTTTTTGTTAGTCAAAGAAAAAAAATCATACTAGAGAATGTTTCTTGATTCGTACCGTTTATTTTCCGTTCATATCAACCTAAACCAACCAAGAATTAAAATGAATGAATGAAAGATATAAACTGTGAGACCAATGAATTCTACGGAGCAGACTTCTAAGCTCTAACTGACGATTAGAGGAACATCAAATTTAGTGAGTAAGATGCAATGATAAACCTTGACTGTGCAAATACTGGCAAGTCATGAAATAAATATAGAATGAATAATATCAGATACAGAATATATATGCAATCTTCAAGCATAATAGGAAAATCATAACCAACATAGTGACCAGATGATAACCCATGTGCAAGTCATCAATTTTTTCTGAATAAAACAGATAACACAAATAAAAAGCCATATTCCTACATCAAATCTAAACCCAGATGGTAGATAAAAGTAAAAAGAAAATAGAAAGAAATCACATTTGCAGAATCAGATATGAAAAAACAGAATTCAGCACCCTTTATCGGGAGAGATGAGTTTTGCAATGCCAGTCTGATGACTTTCACGCGATCAAAGCAATTACACACACACACACACACATTTGCATTTGCATTTAAAAACTGAAAGCAGACAATGAAACAAATCTGTGGTGTTTCTGAAAGTAAAAACAATTGAGAATCCACATGCTTAAATTAGCAGCAAACAAGGGGAATTGTGCACAAATGTATTTGTGCTTGATGCTACAATTTTTTTGGCACTTGTTTTTCCTCAAATTGAAAGCCAAGTTCTTGAAGACTTAATTTCCCTTGAAAGATATCCAACAGTTGAGGCACAGTATCTTGATAGTTTATCACAAACCTACTAATAAAGTTACTGTCAATGGAAATCAACAATGAAGATAGGGTAAACTTTTTCTTCAGCATGCCCTTCGCCATCAGAACTCTAATGACAGAACACCTTGGAATGATTCTCTGCTCTAGACTAAGAGTTAGAACCCCGGGAACTCTGGCCAGATCTGCAGGCTGCCAGCCCATCTTGTTTACAAGAAAATCCATTTTACTTACAATATTCTTTTCTGATAAATACATACAAGTGGGTTTCGTTTTAAAAGCCGACACGATCTCATCTTCAGTCCAGCCACACCTCCTATAAACCTCCATCTTGTGTTCCCATGTCGATTTAGTCATTTTCGAAATCACTTGGAGTCCATTGACAAATGCTAATGTCGTAGGGTTGAATCCCAAACTGATGACCTCCTCCACATCTTTGTTGAAGTCCTCCGGTTTTTGGCATACCACGCCAGGGTGACAGCTCACCAGTACAGAGATAGAGGATTGTGGCACTTCAAGTGCTCTCAAGACTGAGAGATTTTGAGCAACATTGCTTTGCCCCTATTACCTAAAATACCCCATGATGAGCGTTTTAAAACGTTTACAATTTTTTCATCACTGAGGAGTTCTCTTTTGAAGAAATTATAACTAGGGATGAGAGTGTTCTCCAAGCTTGCTGTCAATAAAACAGGGTTGTTACAGATGGTGTGAGCGAGGCTTGAACTGGAAAGGCCTATAGAACGCAAAAATTCAAGTTTGGGCAAGAGCGTCTTCTTAGCATCAGACAAAAGCAGCTTTGGGAGTTTATGAACAAGTTTGGAGATTTGGGAATCAGCAAATCCATGGTCTCTGAGAAGATCAAGGACAGAATCCGGTTTTTCTGGGTTTTCAAAGTTTACTTTCTTAGACAATGACAGAGCATTTTCTGAAGAGAACCCACATGAACCAATGAGATAAGACACTGTAAAAGAACGTTCTTGTTCTTCGGCTTTATCTTTTCCAGATTCTAACAACGTGTTTGATGATAATGGTCTTCTAAAATGCGGAGCACTATGAAGAAAAAGCAAACAAAAACACAAATGGGTAACCGAGACTCACACATTTCTACAATCTAAGAGTGAAATTCTAGGGTTTTACAGTACAAATCAATCACGACCATAGAAATAAATGAAACCCAAGTTGTGGGAATTGAAACTTACCAGAGAGCAGCATAACGAGCCCACCGCCAACCTCTTACAAAATTGATTCTTCTGTAGCTGTAGCTGGAATCATATTCATTCATCAATAATCCCAAACAAAAATTGGCGACCATGGTTACCTTTATTATCCTAAAAGAATAATTAAGTGTGGCTACTGGAGATTCTCTGTAGGATTGTAGGCATACTTTTTACAAATACTGGTTTACGTGCAGGCTATATGTCTATTGCTGAGAATTTATTAAAAATAGCCAAAACTTGAACCCTAATTTCAAAAATGTGTTTATGTAAATAATTTCAAATATAGCAAAAAACTTACTTAAATAGACACAAATACCCTCAAATTTAAAACCCATATAAATCTTAAAAAGAAACCTTATTAGATTGGGAACCTTTTTGTTGGCAGACATATTGGTGTCTCTGGGATTGGTTTTGATTTGGGTTATGGCTGCGATGTCATTTGGAAGATACCATTTTGAGTTTTGTTAACCATGTTTCCCCTTGTATCATTATTGTATGAGATGATTGTGTATCTTAAACTTATTTCTAGTTGGGTTTGTGGGTTTTTCTTAAGCTTTGTGATTTTATCAATGCAAAAGTTTGTGTCTTTTGTGAGCTTAACATTTGCCTATGGGGTTTGCTTGAAATCATATGATTAAAAGAAACCCGTTTGATATGATGTATAAATCTATTTCGTGGATTACTTTGCTAGCCTAGTTGCAGGTTTTAAGTGATATTACAAATTTGACTACTTTCAGACATATGTTTTCAAGAACAATAACTTTTTTTGTTCTGGAAACTAATGGGATTCATATCCTCAAGTGATATTGAATGAATTTCTCACTGTTGTTTCCTGCTTTTTTCATAGACAATTATGATGCACTAAGACTCCAGCTCAAGGAGATTGGATTAGAGTTTTCATGGCCAATTGGTAGAATTAAAGAAGCACTATCAGAAAAAAGATATTCCCAGCTCATCAGTTCCCAGCTCATGTTCAATATTCCCAGCACTCATACGTAATCTATCACCCTTTTAGAACAAATTTATTCATTTATTAATAAATACAATGATATATTTCAACTTTTGTTCTTCTATACAAACGTGGGTTAAAAATATTACAAAGTTTTATTAAATAAGATTTCTTTTTGGGGTTTATGTGAGTTTTAAATTTGAGGGCATTTGTATCTATTTAGGTGAGTTTTTTGCTATATTTGAAATTATTTACATAAACTGACATTTTTGAAATTAGGAGTCAAGTTTTGGCTCTATTGCTACACATTGTAATATGACAATGCTAATACAACCGGATGTCTTATGTCTTCATATTTCAGGGGAGTATGCATTAGTGATATGATACCATTTTATCTTGGGAAATCCATCACTCCTGTATAGGTAAAAGTAGGGGTAGGCATCAATCTGGCCAAACCAAATCATAATTACCGATTTGGTTTGGTTTTGACCAAGAAAAAGTTAAACGGTTTAAAAATCAAACCAGACTGTATATGGTTTGGTTTGGTTTGGTTTTGAGCTTTTGTAAACCGGCTTAAACCAAACCGGACCATTTATGTGTATATTTATTTATTTATATGAATATTTGAATTGAGCTTTATTAGTTAATAACTATATATGAATATTTGAATTGAGCTTTATTAGTTAGTGAAATATGAAGTTTTATGGCATTTTGAGCTTTAGGATGGTTTCGTACTCTAGAAAATGATTTATGTATGAAGCAAGTTGTGAATTTATTGGTTATAATTGGGCTAACAATGTTGAAAAAATGCAAAAAGAAAGATACTTGGGCTTAGGCCCAAATCGGCTGAACCAAACTGTCTTAAATTGGTTTGGTTTGATTCGGTTTCCTTTATAACTTTTATGCAAACCGAACGGAACCAAACCTTTATATTGTAATTGGTTCGGCCGTGATTTTAAGATGAAACCGATCCAATCCGGACCGTGCCCAACCCTAGGTAAAAGGGCAAACATCATTGCAGATGGCTTTTAGGGTTTTGCTCTACAAAGAGCGAGGGAAGAAGCGGGTCCGTTAAGTGACTTGACCAGTTTATTATTATTAATTTTTTTCCTAAGTTCAATAAATTTAATTAAAATTTTTTTGGGGTCAGTTTAATGTAAAATTATTGTATGTAAAATGACACATGAGCATAATGCTAAACATGTTTTTTTTTCGGGGACATTTCCCATTGAGAGATGCGATAATATACTAAACTCACACACTACATGGATGCTAGGACTCGAACCCAAGACATTGCCGGGGGGAGCAATTACTCCAAACCACTACACTAGTGGGTTCTTTACAAGATGTGTTTTTTGTTAATGAAAGTGAGAAGAGCATTCGAACTTACGATATTTTTCAACATAGTAGAAAATATATAGGCTAAAAGTCACATTTGGTCCTTGTGTCACTTCAGCCACTTTTGGCCCTGTAGTTTAATTCCATCAATTTTGACCTTGTAGTTTCTTTGACGGTGTAAGGGGAAATTTTGCCAACCCAAAATCCTTGAGCGTAAAAGCTCGTATGAAACTCTCCCCATTTCATATTAGGGCTTGAAATTGGCCATTAGGGTTTAGGGTTCTTTAAAAATTGCGATTAGTAGTTGAATTTTGAGCCCTAATATGAAATGGGGAGAGTTCCAGACAAATTTTTACTCTCAAGTGTTTTGGGTTGAAGAAATTGCCATTTGCACCATCAATGAAATTGACAAGAATACTAAGTCATTGAATTGATACAAATACGAAACTACAAAGGCAAAGTTGGAAAATTTTTCAGAAAATATTTTGAAGGATTTTGGAGAAGATAAAGTTACTGAAAATAGTAGAGGTCGAGACGAGTCTGTAGGAATTTTCGGGGAATTTTTCGGAGCTTGGAGCTATTTTTGGTGAATTTTAGAAGTTCAGAATTAAAGAAAATTAGACAAATATAATTTTAAATCGGAGTGACATGTGGCGCAATCTGGAGCGTCGAAGGCGCGCTAACAGGTTGCAGACGTGTTATGACAGTTGCTATTGTGGCGCGACACGATTGGAGGGAGGACGCTGATTGTGCGTTGACGTGGCACATCGTTAAAAACCCACGAAAAAACCCGACCCGCGTAAGATCCATGAGTTTTCTACACGGGTTGTGCTGACCCGGTTGAATCTGAATAGTAGAGATGACGTCATCAACGGATTTGGACCATCCGTTGCGTGCTGCATGTCATTTTCTCCGTTTTTTGGCTCAATCTCAGCCTTTCATCCAGATTTTCCCAGCGTACAACATGTCGTTTTCGCTTTTTTGGACAATCTTAGCATTTCATCCAGATTTTTGGCAAAGATCCAATGGCCCATATTGCACCGCCCTTTTCCTTTGATCTCAACCTTCAATTTTAATCCGAATTTAATATTTCCTTCAATCCTAGCCATCCATTCTCCTCCCTTTATGCCTATAAATACCCTAAGCTCCCTTCAGATTGCAATTCTTGGCTGATCCAGCTTTGGGGAGCTTCTCTCTTCCTATTTGGATAAGTCTCTCTCTCTCTCTCTCTCTAGTTTTAATTAAATTTGTTTAATTAGTTTAAGTTCTTTTAATTATAGTTTAATTTAGTTTAATTATCTTAGTTAGCTAAATTATTAGTTTTGCTAATTAAACTTAGGTAATTAGTCTTAATTATTGTTTTAGTCTAATTAAGTAGTTTTAGTCTAATTAATTTAATTAATTCAAATTTAATTTATAGTTTAGTTAAATAATTTGTAATTCCCTAATTTGTTTTAAGTAATTTAACTTTGTTTAAATTAGCTTAATTTGGCATCTAAGTAATAGTTTAGACTTATTTAATTACTTTAATTAGTTCTAATTAACTAATTAAATTAATTTCCAATTTTGAACCTTTGAAAAATATTTCCAAGTCCAGAATTTAAACCCTAAGCATTCAGACCACTTCCAAAGTTATTCCTAACCTTATCCAAGGCATTCAAATTTATTTCCAAACCTCTTAAATTACTTAAAATGCGATAAGGGTTTACGACGTAACCCGACCTAGGGTTTTCACGTTAAGTTTCCGACAACGACTTAGGGTTTAGAACTAGGGTTTGTACACATAACCCGACCTAACCCTAGTACGTCAAGATCGTATTTCCAACTTGGTTTAACACGTTACTTGTTGCATAATTAGGAGGAGTTAGCCGAATGTGTACGTGACGTGGTGTGAGCTGGACTGGACAAGTCGAATGTGTGGGACCAGGCAACAACATTGGACTCCAGGTAGGGGGACCACTAAACCCAGACTTGTATTTTATTTTATGTATGAAGTAGTAAATATATTGGCATGCAAACTCTGCATAGTTTTTGGTTGGCATATCTGTTGCTTGGATGTGATTACGGCGTTCTGAGATGACCTGAGAGTGAAGGGGGCATAGCAACCACCTTAGGATTCGATGCCCTAAACCTGGTCGGGGGTTATACGGACCGATTAGTCCCGCAGTCCGTGCAGCTGTGAGGATAGTTCTATGAGTTATAGCCATTAAATGGACACTTTCGCTACCATGTCACCGAGTTGGATAAGTTCGTGGTATGGGTAGTTAGCCTAAAGTGATTGGTCATCAAGTAATGCTTCTGAGTACCCAAAAGAGAAAAATGATTTCAAAAAGCTTGTGTGAGCATCTTTGTTTGACTGGAATCAAACTGAATTGTTGTTTGTTATTGTGCATTACTCTTGGTTTTAAAGGCACTTTTTGGCTAGCCTAACTATCTTCGTTATATATTTTTAAACCTGGCTAGGGTCTCCCTACTGGGGGCAAATGAGGGTAAGTGATGCTCACCTCTACATTAGATCTTACAGGTGATGTGTATACATTGTGGTGAGGACTTTGGACATTGATCTTGTGGTAGCTTATGGCTTGTCAACTTCGGGCCCTTGATCCTGCCTTATTTATTGTATCTGGCAGGTTATCCAATTTGATACCTTCCTATCAAATTTTGCTGACCTCTATCTTATGTTATTCATTTGTTTCAAACTAGCGAAACTCTGAGTTGTTTATAACTTGTTGGGGTTGTGAATCGATTATTATCTTTTACAAATGTGTCTGAGGTTACCAACTATTCAACATGTAACCTTGAGGGTTGGCTTCCAATAAAATGTTTCAATTTAATGTTTTGTTTATTTTGTATTTTTAATTTTCCGCTGCTAAATTAAACTCTAATCCAACCCGTTTTCTCTTAAACAAGAAGAGCTTAACGTGTTTTGGGAATACTTATGAGTATGACGCTCTGGTGATTGGGCGTTGTATTCTCAGGTTTTCTCGAGGCACATACCGCTGTCACGTGATCGGGCTTCCAGGGCGTGACAATGGATAACATTGATTTCCAACAATCCCTCTTTAGTGGTGATGTTGTCGGTCATCAGCACAGTCGTGTTCTCCTCATTCGGGTTATCTTCTGGTTAGGCCCCATATTGTGATAGCATCCCCTTTTTCAGCATCGCTTTAACTTGATATTTGAGGTTCCGATAGTCGTTGGTGGCGTGGCCAAAGTCATTATTGACAGGACCCGACCCAAATTCCACTTTGGAATTCGTGTCGAACCCTGTGCGTGTCCGACACTCGTCGGGTGCCGGGCACAATTGACCAAATTGCCCGTTTTACAAAAGAAATCTCTTTTTGAGGTTTGACTTCTGCCGAAAATTCGGCAGAGTCTCCCCTGTAATTTGGACAATTCCCCCTGTAATTTAGACAATTCCCCATTTATTCCACCTGTAAAACAGGCAATTTAATATTCTCAAATGTTCAGCATTCACAAGTTATAAACACACTTAACTAAAAGCAATTGTTCTGAATGGCATACGGCCTTACAAACGACTCGGACCACAAACTTCTCAACAATTCAATCTTCAATTCTCAACCATGGAAAACATCAATTCTCAATATAACGATTCGACAACAAAGTCATCATTTTATGCCATCTTATATTATCCCAACAAGAATCCCAATCATTGTCATTAAATGAAGAAATCAGATAATTAGAATTCATCAACAACCAAGACATATAATTCAACAATCAATCGGGCCTTGAGCCTGCATATAAATCCAGATTGAAATCAATTAAGATGTTAAGTAGATCTCAAACTCAACTCCAACACAACTTACATAATATCCCCTTTCGTGGCTGCACCTAGATTAATCTAGGCTGCCTACGTACCCTCCTTGAGGGATCAAGCCACACGTAGCTCTTCCTACTGAAACATGTACCAATTGTATATTATACACTCTTCAAGAACCCAACCATAAAATCTAGAATCCTTATTTACCTTGATTTCAACAAGTTATATAGTTGATTATCTTATAGGAAGTTACATACTTATCTATTCAATTAATTTATCACTATCCAACCCAACATTCAGATAACCAACCCTTTTACCAGAAAGCCATACCTACAACCATTCGCACATTGCATGCCTTCTATATTGCCAGCCAAAGGGTATATCTTTAATCCGAAGGCAACTAGGGAAGGGGGAAACTGGCTAACCACCTGTGTAGATAAATCGGGCAGGTGGTTAGGGATCCTGGCCCACCCTGTGCAGAAAAATTGAGCAGGGTGGCGAATAATATCATGCTGACTGTACCAATGTATCCATTTCACCTAGCAAGACTCAGGGATATAAACTCATCCTGAGAACGCTAATAATCTGTCAATTTCAATATAAACCGTCAATTCCATTTCCTCGCAAGACTTGGCGACACAAAGTCGACCCGAGCCGCGTCCTCGCAGAACTTAGGAAACATATAGTCAACCCAAGCCGCGTCCTTGCAAGACTCAGGGACATAGAGTCAAACCTGAGCCGTGTCCTCGTTCCTCACGGTTCGAGCATCCCCGAGACACGTGGGGCGTAATGTCATATGTCTGCGCAGACATAACCGAAGGCAACCAAATGTCCGTAGACATATTTCTATCCGAAGGCAACCAATTGTCCGTAGACATATCATCATCTGAATGCAACACTTGTCCAAAGACATTTTATATCCGAAAGCCACTGGGATATCCGTAGACATCATTATATCCGAAGGCAACCATATACTCCGAAGGCAACTGCTCAGTTTCAAATCATTCAACATATATATATATATATATATATATATATATATATAACTTATCAATTAAATAAATCACAATAATACCAAATAATAAATAATTCTGCTAATAATAATAAATAACTCTTAGAAATCCCGTACTCATATATTAGTAAATAAAACCCCAAATCCTTTATGATATTCCAAAAACAACCGTACCGACTTTATATAAACTGAAAACCAATATACGAATACTTAATAATTATAATAACCTTCAATGACCATAGGGCACTTATACACATAATCGGACCCGAATAAGTCAATACGTTATAAATACCATACTATTCATATTAATACTCGATATCACCTCAATCACACTTATTCTTCTAACCTCGTAATTCTCAAATTCCGCTCTCAAAACATACTCAACTTTTCAAACTAACCATATTGAACAATAAGCATGTTCGTATAAAAACCAATTTAATTAAAATCACATGATTGGAAAATAAACCCATAAACACTTATTTAAAAACATACAATACCCAACATTCACAAGTCTTAGATCCTCTCTCAAGTCTAGAATGGTCTACTAGAGACCCGAGACTCAAGAGCGATAAAGTCCCAAAAAGTCAACCCGGGACCCCGTGGGGTCCGCGACCTCAAAATTCCAAAGTTCCTAAAGGTTCCAAGATGCCTAGGACACATGTCCTGAAAGTTTGTTCTCGATCAGATGGTCGGATTGCTCACGATCGCACAATCAGACGGTCAGATGATTTTCCGTAATCCTAACCCTAGGGTTGGACTTTTCGGAGTATCCGGGAATCCAATTCATGATCCGTTGAATCCTACACGATCCTAAAAATACAAGGAACGACATACTAAGAATTGGAACCGATCCAACGGTCTGAACTTATCGAACCCGGATAACACGCAATAGGCGTAAATCCCTTTCGACTGTCAAACGAACTCCAATTTGAAATCCGAGCACGCCTACGCGCTCGTGACGATGTAAGGATAATAGTAGCAGAAAGTTTGACAATTAAAAGTGGGCCGGCGTGTGGGAACATGCGCTGGCAGATTTGAGGGCCAAAAAGCGATAAAATTGGCGTTCGGTCAAACTTCGAAACGGAAACTATCCTTCCGGTTACAACAAGTTCTCGGCCTCCCGAACGCATTTCTCAACTACGGGAAAGTCAATTTAGAACCCTAAGTGGGTCAAAACCTAAGCTCAAAGTCGGCTGAAACTAAAATTCAAAATTTGAGTTACCTACGCTATGATTCGATCTGCACATACACAACCATCAGTTAGAGAACGAAAAATAGGTGGAAAATCATACCTTACTTGTCCCGATCGGTGGCCGGAGGAGGGAGAATGAAGGGGCCAAAGTTTCAGAAAAATCTGTCCAAAACCGCCTGTTTCGTAGCTGATTCCGGCGACTACGGCGGCAAATTGAGGCGACGAAGGGCTGAGGCTTGAAGAGGGAAGTGTGGTCGTTCATTTGGGACAGCCCTTGCCTGAAACGGAGGTTGGTGTGGAGAGAAATCACCCTCCAAAGTCAGCTAGTCGAGCTGCTCGAAGAGAGCAATCTGGGTTTTTAAAAAAACTGAACTTTGAAATATTTACGGTTATGCCACTGGCCTAATCTTGATCGCCATTTCTTCGTTACAACTCCAATTCGAGCTCACAATATACCCATGAACTCGTATCGACGAGCACGACGTTACGGTGTTGCTCACTTCCCCAAATTCTTTCTCAAACTCAAAATGACCTTTTTGCCCTTCTAAAATATTAAATGTTATTTTATTCCCAAAATTCTTAATTATTTTATCTTATTTTATTTTATCAATTTTTAAACCTTTCAATTTATTTTCTTTTATTTAGTCAACTCAACTTAATTGTTTAACTTATCATACTTTCGGGGGTAAAAATGTCTTTCACTTGAATAATTTAAGATTTAAATATTAATTTAGGGACGGGATGTTACAATTATGGTATGCACAAGTCTTGCTCCGATCTCGTTTCTCTAGTGGCTAGCGCCAGAGGCGTTTGGAAAAATACCTTTTCCCTTGTTCTCGTGGAAAAGTTTGGCCATACTAACAATAAGTTTAGTTGGGGGAGAGTTGTTCTTGGAGTGATTGGGAAAACCTCCCTTGGGAAAGTTTGCCTTGGTTCTCGATTCGGCTCATACGAGTGTTTCAGTGTTGAAATGGCTGCGGTGGTGCGTTTTGACATAGCAAATTCTTCCTCCTCAAGTCTAATGATTCCCTAAGCTCGAGCTAACACCTCCCTCATGTCAAAGGGTGGTGTCTTGACCAAGGACTTATGCATTTTTGTTCCTAGCATCATTCCCTTGCGGAATGCCAATGACGCGGTATAGGAATCATAAGTCTCTAAAGTAGACATTTCCTCCGTGAATCGCTTCAGGTAATCCTTGAGACTTTCACTTGCCTTTTGCTTTGTGCTGAACAATGTTGTAATATCATCGGTGAAGGGCGATTTGCAGATTCCCTTCGAAGCTTCAACAACCAATTTGGAAAGTGTCTGCAGCTTGTATCATTTCACAATCTTCTCAATTTGTCTTCACAGCTCACTGTCTTTATACTTTTCAATTCCCTCATTTGGTCGTGGTTGCCCTCATAGTTGTCGCGATGATCATCGGAGCAAATAATTCTCTTGGAACTTTCATCAGATAATTCTATCACTTTCTTCCTTTTTCTTACCTTTGGGCCTCCCGAGTGTGACATATAATTGCCCTTGGACTTCTTCAAAGCTTTGGCTGCCATTTTCTTTGTTTCATGCAATTCCCTCACTACCTTCTTAAGTCGGATGGGCTACGAGGCTGGGTTCTCCTTCTTAGGAGTTTGGTCCGCATTTGCGGATTGGGAGTTGGATCGAGCTAGAGTGTCTTGTGCGGATTCAACCATTGATTGATTTTATGGGAGTTCCCACAAACGGCCCCAATTGTTGGAGCAGAAATTCTTACAATAAGAATGTCTTCTGCAAGTTCTCGGCTTTACTCCGCACACAGGATGGGTAAAATCTCCAAGCGACACTCCTTCGAAACCAAATGAGAGGGGGTGGGGTACATGCAAAAGGTGCTCCAACTCTCAAGTCAATTTTCGTATGTGTTTAAGTGCACCAGTTAATTTGAAGTCGCATACCTTCATTCGGTTTTGAAACTTCACCTTTGTACCTGATGACAGCCTTGGGATGCAAGCTCCACTTTGCACGTCCTATGCCCACTTTTGCCATTTTCTGATTAATGAGAGTTGTGCGTGATCAACCCTCAACCATGTTCGTGTTGTTCCGTAATTCATGCGAATTTGGGAGTGCGAGTGTTTGAATATACCCATGAATCCACGTTGGTCTGTTTGTGTATGAGTCCATATGGGGTAGTGCACATGTGAACCCACGTTGAATGATGCACATCCGAACTCGTGTTGGGTGGTGCACATACAAACTTGTGTTGGGCTTATGCGCATACGAACCCGCATTGGGTCAATGCACATCCGAACCCGCATTGGGTCAATGCACATCCGAACCCGCATTGGGTCAATGCGAATTCAAATCCGCATTGGGTTGCGCCTTAATCCAATCCAATAACGTGGCAGATTGATAGCGAATTATTTTACTCCCACAACGTTATGATTGTCGAGACCAGAAATGGGGGGAAGAGCAATTATCAAGGAACAATGGAGTCAAATCCATACCTTGTCCACAATAATTTCAACGATATCATCTGAAATTGTGAGATTATCGAATGTGCTTCGTGTCTCCGCTAAAAACAAAAATCATGAAGGATATCCATTCAAAAAATTGAACACTCTTCATACGTTTTTTATGCAGAAAATAGAGGTAATCCATAGGCTAATGAATGATAAATGGATAACGATGTTCAATCATAAAAATAGTAAGCTGTTATATTTATGAGTACCTTAATTTTGAGATATATTTGTGCATAGAAACTTGCTACTACAAATAAACAGACCATCATGATGATTATTATGTTACAATTCTACATATGAGGCTTTGATTAGAGATTAGGAGGTCAAGGCACATAAGGTAGACGGCGAGGACCACTTTGAGTGTAAACTGTTAAGTGCAGAAACTTTCACTTGATATTCTTGCACTATCAACCTGAATTTAAAAATAAAATAAGTCCCTTCATCTTATCCATGACGTCCACTCATCTGCAAATGTACAGGAAAAAGAGAGTTGATGTTACACAGATTGACAGATAAATTTACCCAGTTACAATATGGAGAATTTGACTGTATAGTTTTTAGGAAAGCAAAGGAAAGGAATTGAAATCTGTTAATGAAGTCACTAAATATATGAATTAGTTATTGCAACAAACAATGGAGATCCTGAGGGGAAGCATGGTATCGACAAGACAAGGGCATATTTTGTTTTTTACCCATTTTAGAAATAAAAGCAATTAGGATGATAGCCACCAACCATGTGAACCACACACAATTATGCAGTTGGCTGGAGGAATTGTTTGAATTTCTTGCTTGGCTTGCTTGAGGGGTTGTGTTTATAAGCAAGAAGCTGATAGGAAATGAAAAATCTATGTGCTGCAATATGCAATGAAAGCAGAATTAGATTAGATTAGATTAAAGTAGAATATCGCTTGTATAAAAAAAAAAACTCACACAACCTAGAATTACTCCATTTTTTCCATTGGCATTTTGATGAAGGACCTTCCATTCCAATCCGAGTCCACGATCTGGTCTGGTGCCTAACAACCCCACCCAAATTTCCAATTCAGGTTTGCATTTGCTACCCACCCGTTTCGGATAGGTTTCCCTACTAAGAGCACATCCACTCCTATGGGCAAGGGCAAGGTAAGTGCTGTCACTATTCACGTAAATAATAGTAGCCTTTGCAATTTGTTTCCACTCCTATGGGCAAGGACAAGGGCAATTACTATTCACATGAGATATGAGGAAATGAATTTGTATAGAGTTTTGGTGTGGAAAGTAAAGAATATGGCTAGGTATTTGTAAAATAAAAAAAAATCTAAATCTTTTGGTATTTTTTTCAATTTTTGGTGGACTTGCTCTAACCCGAGTGTAAGGGGCGTGCTTTGTGCGACTTCACTTAGTTACAAACCTACGCTACTAGGATAGGCAATATCAAAATGCTATATAAGTCCTTATAAGCATTCGTATTGTTGAATGTTTTTCCAATGTGGGACTTTACCATATCGTGATTTTAAAATCCTGACCATCAAATTCTCTTTCTTGCGTATTTGTTCAGAACTGTAGCTTTGTTTAGCCATCATCTATCTAGCTCTCCAATACTATTATTTCAACTCCTTGGCAATTTTTATTGATTACTAAGTTGTCCATACGGTGAGTCGATGACTAGTGATCATTTATCTTTCAATTTTCTATTATATCATTATGGAGTTAGGAATTTATAGAAAACCTATGACTACAAAATGGTACGCTCGGGCATCACAAAGAGCATTGTTTAATTTGCATTTATATTACAAATTTAACCTTCACAAGTAGAATTTGTGCACAATCAATCAAGATTAATGTAGAAACAAGAATGTGTAAACAAAACTTTATATTTTCGAAAAAAAATTATATATTATTCTGCAAAATTATAATATAGTTGATTTAATCACACCTTTCCATTCTCAAATCGCCAATTCGCAAACCAAACGGGATCTAAATATTAAGGAAAAATCTATAGGGTGGGGGACTTAATTGGCACCACCCATGTATCGCATCAAAACAAGGAATGAAAATAATTTTTCTTAATCTTCAGGGTCACTCCACTAAGGAATAAGTAGCCATGAAGGGATTTAAGTAGTGGAAGTACATCCCAGTTGGGATTAATTGATTCATTAACAAGTCATCGGCTAGTAAATATCCAAAACTATGAAAAATCTCTCTTTTTCAAATTTCTAGTTTAGTTTTGCGTTTGCTACCCACCCGTTTCGGTTGGGGGGCCCTACTAACCCGAGGGTAGGGGGCATGCTTTGTTGCACCACACCTCCCCTGACAAGGATTAGCTCAAAATCAATCACTTTAATGCCCGACTTAGTTATAAGCCCATGCTACTAGGCTCGACAATATCGAACAGTTATTTAAGCACTTATAAGTGTTGTTATTATTGAGTGTTTTTCCAATATGGGACTTTGTCCCAATTTCTCTCTTCCCCCGTCTTCTTCTCCTCTTTCTTTCTCAACAGCAATACAATTTTCCCACTTGGGATGAGTAATGAGTTGATTCATTAACAAGTCAACGGCCAAAGTACTTATATCCAAACTAATAACTTAATTAAATTATTATCGATTCATATAATATTATATGATTCATTGATTCATCCATATTACTTATAAATAGAGTAAACCATAAAAGAGTAGTGGGATCATTTCCGGCGCAGCTTTCTTAATACATGCTTTCATGTATATGCATCCATATATTTTCTTTAAACCTACACCACCTCTCTCTACATATATAATATAATATCATATACAAACATCTCTTATACTCATATCAACCTAATTACTTACTGCATGCATGTATCATCAAGAGTATAAGTACCCTACAATGTTCAAGTTTTGTCCATCAACTTCATTACCATCGACATCATCGGTTTAATTTAATCTCTCTCTCTCTCTCTCTCTCTCTCTCTCTCTCTCTCTCTCTCTCTCTCTCTCTCAAAAAGGAAAAAAAGAAAAGGAGAAAATGGCTGAGGTTACAAGTTGTTTTAGCAGAGTAGCTCTACTCATGATTCTATATATCCTACACCAATCAAGTGTTGCTGAGAGTACATTAATTTTCAATGTCCTAAGCTTTGGAGCCCAGCCTAACGGTTTAATAGATTCTACACAAGCTTTTCTGGATGTATGGACTGCAGCATGTGCCTCCTCCGATTCCACTACTATACGTGTACCAAAAGGGAGGTATTTGCTTCGCAATGCTATGGTTTTCAAAGGTGATAACTGCAAAAGCATAGATATTACTTTTCAAATTGATGGAACATTGATAGCTTCTTCTGATTACCGAATCCTTGGCCAAGTTAACAACTGGTTAAGCTTCGAAGGAGTTACCGGTGTGTCCATTATCGGAGGTGCCCTTGACGCTAAAGGTACCGCCTTGTGGGCATGCAAGTTGGCTGGAAGCACTGATTGCCCCAACAGAGGAGCCACAGTTAGTAATTTATGCTTTCTTGTCGATCAAGTGAAATCTTGTTTAAATTTGTTGTCTACCTTACCCTACTAGTCTCTTTGTGTTCTATTGTTTCCTAAATTCTGATATTTTTGTTCCCACTGATACGCAGAGTCTGAGTTTTACAAACTCCAAAAACATTAACATCAATGGACTAATGTCATTGAACAGCCAGATGTTCCACATTGTGATAAACGGCTGCCAAGATGTTCGCATCAAAGGGGTCAAAGTCAATGCAGCTGGAAATAGCCCAAACACTGATGGCATCCATGTCCAATTGTCAAGAAATGTTGCAATCTTCAACACCTCTATCAAAACTGGAGATGATTGTGTCTCGATTGGCCCCGGAACAAAGGACTTGTGGATCGAGCAAATAACTTGTGGTCCTGGCCATGGCATTAGGTCAGATTTTATAAATCTTGGATTGCATTGCTTACATATGAAAACCTCTTTACAGTTAATATTATAGTTAGCTTATACATACACGGGTGTGGTGATTGCAGCATAGGGAGTTTAGCCAAAGACTTGGAAGAGGAAGGGGTCCAAAATGTGACAGTTAAAAATGCAATTTTCAAGGGTACTCAAAATGGTTTGAGGATTAAGTCTTGGGCAAGGCCGAGCAACGGATTTGTTCAAGGTGTTCAATTCCTTGATGTCGTAATGTTTAGTGTCCAAAATCCTATCGTAATAGACCAAAACTACTGCCCACACAACATCAACTGCCCTGCTCAGGTAATGAAAATTATAATCACAATGTAGTAATTGAGCATGTACTCATTCATAAACGTACGTCTTGACTAAATGTCTAATGCACATTTCATCTTGTTTCAACATTATAGGTATCAGGTGTGAAAGTCAGTGATGTCGTGTACCGGAACATTCAAGGAACATCGGCTACAGCCGTCGCAATAAAATTTGATTGTAGCGCAACAAATCCATGCAGTGGGATAAGACTCGAAAATGTGAGTTTGACCTGCAGGAATCAAGAGGTTCAGTCACATTGTGCCAATGCAAATGGAAAGATTGTTGGCACTGTTCAACCAAACAGTTGTTTGTAATACTGAAGATGAGATTAGGCATGAAATACATGTACACAGTCTACACACATAATGCTAGCGAGTACAGGTGCATTAATATTCTTTTTGTTGTATTTCTATTAATATTCTGTAGATTTGAATATTGCCACTGAGTACATAAATATCTTTCTTTTTATACATTAGTAAGTTAATAATAACTCAATTATACTTTTCTGAAATGAGTTCAATACATTGGAAATCACTTCATTTTTTCCCCTGGCTTTTTAATAGGGAAGGATTAATCTACTTAGATTAACTATTTGGTTTAAACTTGTCTGCAAAAGATAGTAGACACTCCTCAAAATCCCCTCACCTAAGTCATAAAATGAAAATCAAAACAATAACTGAAAATCACTGTACAAGAAAACCAACCTCTTTCTATGTTATAGAATTAATCATTAAGTCAGACCCTAATTCCAAGTTTCAAACAAACAATAGAGTTTGAGTCTGACTGATATAATATTTGTAATTTTATGCTTACCTGGAATGGGAATCATTCTCAAGCAATCCCTCATTCAGATTAGCGGAAATGCCTTGTTTTGATTACTTCCCATTGCCATTCCCTTTTATTTTGATTCCTACTCATTTTGATTCTAAGTAAACATATCATAAATTTTTTGAAAAGTGCACTCGGTTTTATAAGTCCTCTTTCAAATGATTTGTCCACTATTAAGGAAAGTACTTGACTTCCGATTACAAAAACAGAGCTTTCATACTTTTAAAAGGGTTAGAAATTAAAACCAAAGGCTTAATTAATAAGATTTTAAAAAAAGGCAAACTGTTGTTTTCCATCTATCTTTGGTTTACTTCTTACCAACCCCTTAACTCAAACTCGACAACCTCCAGCAGCACACATCCAACTAATAATCACATGAAGAAAAGCAACTTGGAATACAATTATATTACCCGAAGTGAAAGTTCTCTTGTGGGAGTAATAATAAGTGCCTATAAGAGTCCTTTTGGAGCAAACGTTTTCTTCTCCCTTCCCCTTTTCTTCAAGCATCTTCATAGTGTTTTCTCCTTCCTCTAGCAAGCATTGTAAAATGGGCAAACCAAAGGCTAGTTTCTTCCCAGACCCTGTTTCCACAGCACCACCAACGTCCTGTCATATGAAACAATTATAATAACCATCAAACCTCCTGTCATATGAAACAATTATATCGACCATCAAACCGAAAATAATCATAACCTGTCCAAAACCATACACAACAACCTTAACCAACCTTCCCTTGATGAGCAGCAGCAGGAAAACAAGCTTTATGGATTGGCGTCCGTTCTGAGTCCCCACCTGTATATTATCTTCCCAATCATCTGATGATGAGCCTCAACTCATTCCGGTATAATATTCAGCTCCACCAAACTAAGTTAACGTTGAAACAAAGTTCTCTAATATCCACAATCATTAATACAGTCAATAAATAAAAATACATGAAGTAATGTTTCCGGTAACCTTGGATTGATATTACCACCAATTCATCCACATATTGAGGGCCTGTCCACTGACGTGCTTATTTTTTTCATTATTTAACCATACCAACTCAGAGAATAATCTTAGCTCCATCATACAACCTCTAAGAGTTTGGGCAACATAGGCATAAACTATTTGAAGCTTTCTAGCTCATCAGGTTATCAACCAAAAATACAGGTCACCTAGTTAACTATGAAAGACATTTCTGCCATTAAAACGAATAACATATGATTAGCACTGTATGGATTGCTGGACAATACCAAGAAATATGGGTAATTTGTCAGCATGAAAAAGAAACAGATGCTATTTCAATTGTAATTGAACAACAATGAGAAACCACCTTCAAACTTTTGATTCTCACTGACTCACTGGGTACTGATATTGTGAAGTAGTTGCAGAGCAGCAATTGGAAAACATGACCTAAGAGCGTTAACAATACTGTTGTGATGCCAATAGAAAAACAATTGTCTTCACATATCTCCTCATAGATCAATTAACCTCCAGAATAACTCATTCCATTATCATAAGACTTCATTCAGACATTACAAATGGAGTTATGAGTTTAGTTTCACCTGAGAACATAATGCATCTTCCATATTCGCTGTTGCAAAACCTTCAAATAGGAAACTTGGAGCTGTAGAAGGTAATTGGTTTAGGTCAATGAGAGTCCCAATGCACCATAAATGGCTTTTCTTTTCTACGTGGAGATAACATTAGTAAATCTAATTTACCCCCATATTCACTTCTTATCTCCTCTATTTACTTTAATATTGCCCTTAAAATCATCAACGCCAGAGCAGCAATAATCTTGCAGTAAATCATCCCAGTTCATATTGAACTTCTCTTGGAACTTTACTCAACTCCTGCCCATTTTCTAAATCTCTCAACATATTTAAGTCTTTTTCTTTGAGCCTCAGTTCTGGCTTCTGATGCCTGTAAATTCCTATAAAGATTCTTATGAAGTTTAACAAACTCACTCCTGTACAACCACTTGTCAGTGTACATACCATGTTCCTTCATAAAGTCAATGACCTCCATCACTCTCTCAAAGTAGCCACCACGAAGAAAGTTCAGTAGCAAGTACTCATAGAGATCTTTGCTTACCACCAAATTTCCACTCTCCATATTCCTCTTAATGTCCCCCCACAAGATCGTGATAGTACGAATCATTCCCTGCGAAGAATACCCATATAACAGATGGGTAAATGTTTGCTCAGTGGGTTGAATTTTCATCTCTTGCATTCTTCTGTAAGTCTTCAAAGCATCATCCATCATTTTGGCCTTGCAGAAAAAGTTGATGGAAGAATTGAACTGGTAAACAACAGAAGGGATTTCCTTCTTCTCATCTCTCATTTCCTGAACCAAAGCATTTGCCAGATCTGATTTACTGGTCGAGCTTGAAACATTTGTACATGTGGAACTTGTATCTAGTGTTGGTTGACATTTTGAGACAACCATCTCATCAGATAAATTTGAAAGCAAACCAGCCTTCCTCATTTGTTTAAGCAAAGCTTTTGCTTCTCGAAACATCTTTCCTCTGTAATAGGCTTCCAAGAGTGACATAAAGGCAGTAAAGCCCATGGGAGCCCCAGCTGCATCCATATCATCCAAAAGGTCATGAGCAGTTTCTAGCCAACCTAAATGAATGCAAGCATTAATCACATCAGAACACAAACCAGATCCTCTTAATGAACATAACTCCTTTTGTATTTTAAGTAAAATTTCTGAAAGCTTGCAAGTATCCCCGCCCTTTTTGTACCCATTTATGAGCTTGGCCAGAGCCCTGTTACTAATGACAAGTTTCCCATTCCAATAAAGAACAAGCTCTTGTTTACCCTCTATTTTGAGGACAGAATCGTTCTGCAGCAGCTCAGGCAAAATCTGCATATTCAACCCAGACTTGAGATTATGAGATCCAATTGGAACAAGATAAGACCTCTGTGAAATCTTTCTGTCTCTTTGAATAGTAAGAGACTCATGGTAGTCACACATTTGTAATACAAGCTCCATGGCCGCCTCAATGTCATTAAACTTGAAATGTAAGCTCAACAAACTATCATAGAAATGCCGATAATGTTGCATAAATGGAGCTGAAACTTGATCAATGTGACTTTTATATTTCTTGATCTCGTCTCTCTGGCCATTGAGCTCATAGATCTGGGCAATAATGATAATAGAGTGTGCATCAGCAACAACTCCTGTTTGAGGCATCAATTCCATAATCTGTTGGCCTTTGAATGATAATTTAAACCTCACACAAGCATCAAGGACAAGGTTAAAAATCATTGTATTAAGCTTCACCAGCTTTGCATGGTCGCTCTTGTTTACACTGGAGCGTGGGAAACAATGACAAATCTGAACTAAGAAATTGGATGCAAGGTGTGTCCCAACCTCAGTCTTTACCATATGCAGAACAATCAAGCACAATACATTCATGGGGGGCAAGTTCCGTTTCTCCAGTAGTATTCTAAGAATCATTGTAGCAGGTTTAGGCATTTGACTTCGCGCTAAGGAGAGGGAGAGCTTTGCCAGGATATCAGACTGTAGTAAGTCTGATCGCTCTTTCAAAATTACCAAGACTATATCACATGCTTTTTGTAGCCAGTGAGGGTCAGACGAATAGCATAGTTCAGTGATTAGCTTACGGATAACAAAATCCTCAGGAAAGCCATGCAACCTTTTAAAATCAATAAAGGACTCCCATGCCTCATTCACTTGGTGTTCCTTCAAGGCTTTTTCGAGCCTTTTCAACACAGCTGCATGAGAGGAACCTTCCCAGCATAGCCTTCCAGGCTGAACACTAGCACAAAAATCTCGGGTAGATGAAATTTGATGCTGTTCATATCTTACACTTAATACCACAGGCTTTTCGTATCTTCTACTCAGAACTGATTCTCTGTCATAATTTGATATTAAGGCAGTCCTCTGAATAGCTGAAGCCACACAAAAACACAAAGGACACCTCTTGATGAAGCGGTTATGCATTAGAAACTCTTTTGTCACTATTAGTGCCATAGATATTTCATCATAACAATGAAAAAACACTTGGAAAGGATAATCACCGTGACATACCACTGCTAAACTTCGGCCTAGGTGAAAAAACATGCACCAATTGCATATTCATTTATGTAAGCCATAAACAGTGACCAATATTTGCTAAGACAATTCCTTGAGGATCCAGCATGGTCTCCTTATGCCCACATGCCCAACTAGATATATCTGCAAATAGAACCTGACTGAATCAAAAGGCACAAAGTAACACACAGACACACACAGACACATGAGAAAATAATCTAAAACCAAAGCCAGCCAGGTATTCTTATCACAATGACTACAATCAATAGCGAACTGGGTATCACAAAACTGGTTTTAGTCATACATCTAGGATAGGCTTGGCTTGGACTAAGTTCTGTCCTATGTTTGACGGTGCACTGTACTAAGGGGGAGTAAGGGGCTGGCTGGTATCCTATGTTTGGAACAATTCCGGACAGGACTATAATTCTAAACTATGAAAATAATCATTTCAAACATTACTACATATTGTTCTTGTTCCCAAATATGCATCATAAAAAATCACAAACTTAACTAAATATTACAGCCAGTTTTTCAATTAAAACTTTATGAAGACATTGTAATTCATGTCTAGTAAAGCCTCACTACATACATCAAACTAATGTATTTGCACACAGGGAAAAAAAAAAAAGCAAACTGAAAATGTAAAATAAAAAGTACATGTAGCATAGGCAGAGTTCTTTGAAAGGGAATCGAAGTTTGGAATTGACCCACATTTCATAGATTACCACTAAGCCGAACTAAAGTAGTACACCAAAACAAAGAGAAAAAAAAACAGAAATCAGCCAGCATATTTTGAAATTATACACTACAAGCAGTTTTGGCTGAAAAACTAATCTAGACAAAGAAAAGGGTACCTCAGATTTTGGCTGCCGCCCCTCTTCAGAGAAAAAAATGGAAAACTTTAAAAGCAAAATCAGTGAAACATAGAAACGAAGAGAAGTGGGTTTGGAGTGTTTGACTTACCATTGTAGTTGGAGATGAAGAAAATAACTGGAAGCTGTTCAAAGCTTGGGTTTTTCTTCTTTTCCCTCTCCTCCGAAGATTTCCCAAATAATTCTAACTGGTTTTTGTTTTGTGATACAACAAAGAGAGAGAGAGAGAGAGAGAGAGGTCTCGGGTTATGATTTTTGTAAATGGGTAATTTTAACCCGGTTGAAACTTAACCGTGTGATTTCATCGGACGGCTATTAAAACTCCCGCATATTTTCAAGCCCTTCCTCTTGTTTCGCTGATTTGCTCTCAAGTCTCAATAGCCAGAGGACCAAAAGGTACTGCTTCTCTAGAATTTAACCTTGCAATTTTTCTTTGTTTACTTTAATGGAAAATTTTCTAATTTCTAGTAAACTTGCATTTCAAGCTTTTTGTTTCAGTCGCTCTGAAGCTTTCTCTTTTTGTTTTTTGGCTTATTTATAAAAAGCTCACGCTTGAATTTCTGTAAATTTGGGTTTGCATTACGAAAGGGATTTGGCTTCTGAGAGTGTAAGAATGAGAAGTGGGACTTGGCGTAGTTTGGTTCGACCAGCAATGGCTGCCTTTTCCTGCCCTCTTCGAATTCTTCGTTCTTACTCAACGGGTTCGTATGTTGTTTCTACAGATTATTAGCACTGTTGTTTTCTTCTTCTTCATGCGTTTGGGGTTTATTTATTTAGTTTAATTTTACTTTATGCATATGAAAAGGAGCAGAATTGGAGCCTCAACTGTCCCCAAAGCTCATTAAGATCATGGAGCAGAGGCTTTCGCTGATTGAGCAGAGGAGTGCTTGTCTTCAAAATCTCGTAAACCAGGTTCTCTATGTTTGTGATTCTATGTGCTTGCTTGGTAATTGTTATAGAAATGAAAATTATGTTGGAATTTGATATGGTTTTTGAAAAAAACAAAAAATTTGGAATTTAAATGGTGTTGGACCTGTTGGTTGAAGACAGCCTGATGCCTCGGCTGAAGAGTATGCCAGGGCTAACCAAGAGCTTCGGAAACTCAGCGCTTCCATGGACCTTATAAATCAATTCAGAGCCAACAGCAAGGTACTGAAATTAGAACAAAAACTTCAATTGAAACTTTTATCGTTGTACGGTTGTACCTAGAAAATACACAGCAAAATGAATCATGTGTTTACTGCTCTGCAGGAGATTGATGATTTGAGGTCTCTCATGGATGAATGTTCACAAGATAAAGACATGATTGATATGGCAAACAATGAATTGGGTCAGGCCATTGACGAAGAAAGAAGATTGCATGCCTCGTTACTCAAGTCCCTGCTTCCCAAGGATGATGCTGATGAGAGGGATTGCATACTGGAGGTTAGAGCAGGTATTGAGCGTTCCCCCTCTCCCAGGAACACCCATAGATGCACTTACCAACAAATTTTTATTCCATTGCATGTGTCTTCAGTTTCTTTTGTTTGACAAAAGATTTCCTTAGGAACTGGTGGGGAGGAGGCTTCTTTATTTGCAATGGACATATTCAAAATGTAAGTTAGCATCAATACTTGTAAATTCTTGTATGTGTTTTCTTCCGAGAGTCTTACCTTGTGTGGATAACAATTTACCATAGGTATGATAGATTCTCGCACAAGAAAAGCTGGAAGTTTGAAGTGGTGGATATTACCGAGTCTGATCTCAAAGGATATAAGGTCTGGTGTGTGATTTCCTTCCTCTTTTCAATCTAACACACACATTTTAACAGACCCAATAAGCCTAGTCCTTTTAACAGATAATTTATTACAGGATTCACCACCTGCTAAGTGCTAGTGCCTAGTATGTGATAATACGTTGTGATTATAGCTTCTTTTCAGGAAGCCAGTGCAGCAATCTCAGGAGCTGATGTTTATGGGAAACTTAAATTTGAGAGTGGGATTCACAGAGTTCAGGTTCCCTTCCTGCCTGTTCAACGCATTACTTATAGTTTCCCTCACAAATTACTGACTCTTTTATTTTTGCAGCGAGTTCCTGTTACAGAGAAGTCTGGACGTATTCACACTAGTGCTGTTTCTGTTGCTATCCTCCCTCAAGCTGATGAGGTGCTAACCCGTTGATTCTGAATTTAATTGGCATTCTGTGATTTTATGCTTTATAAAAATGAATCTAAGCCCAACATTTCTTTTCGGACTGAAGTTCCTTTTATCACTCTGTTATGTTTGAATTCATACAACACTTTGTGGTTATTGTTTTTTCTTTTGTCAGTTATGGTCTCTTATTTTTTTTCTTTGACCATGTTTATTTGGGCCTGCTGCAGGTAGATGTCCACCTGAGGAACGAAGATTTGAGAATTGATACTTATAGATCTGGTGGTTCAGGTGGTCAGCATGCAAATACCACCAACAGTGCTGTTAGAATAACTCATATTCCAACTGGCCTGACTGTAGCCATACAAGATGAGCGATCCCAACATATGGTATATAATGCCTATCTTTTCGAAACTAAATTGGAATTTTCGCATCATCGAGCTTAGGATCAGAACTTTACCTTTTTGTTTTGTCATTTGGAGTTGATAATTTTCCTGATACAGAAAAACAACAGAAGGTTCTTTTTCCTGATCTATGTATTAATGTATATGAGCTGTTACTGCATCATGTTTTTGACTGGCAATGGCACTGTATTGTAAATACTGTTGCTCATTTAAGAAATATTAGGATAATTCACTGATTCGTATGCCATTCTCTTGTCCTTGTCTTCTCAACGCAAAGTCAACTTAGTCTTAAACTTCAAATCTTTACAACTTGTTTTCCCGAACTACTTTGGATTCTCAACATGTCACGCCTAATTTGAAACACTCATGCTTATAGGATGTGAGAGGTATTTACTGGTCAAGGCAAAATTTGTAGTTGTATTATGTATGATTTAGTTGTATTAGTTGTATATGGTTATTGAAATCACCCTAGCATTCTTCGTATTATTTATAAATATCTCTGATGTAAAATGTATGATTGTAGACCTCTCTAGTTATCTTTTCGTTTTCTCTTTTCTCTTCTCTTTTTTGGCATTCCTTTTGGTTCTTGTTCTTGTCTTTGTTCTTTTCCTTTTCTTCACCTTTCTCATTTCTAATTTTTGGGTTCCTTTGTAGAACAAGGCCAAGGGGCTTAAGGTGCTGTGTGCAAAGCTTTATGAGATAGAGAGGTCTAGAATCCAGAGCAGTCGGTCAAAACTTCGATCACAACAGGTATGACTATTACTAGGTAAATTTTAGTTGATACAATTGGTTGCTCTGTTTTCAGGATTGATATGGACTTTCATCACCTTGAACAGATTGGTAGCGGGGATAGATCTGAACGCATCCGTACATACAACTTTCCTCAAGGACGTGTAACTGATCATCGTGTTGGCATCACTCATCATTCAATAAATGATGTGATGCAAGGAGAGAATTTAGATATATTTATCGATGCGCTTCTTTTGCAGGAGGAGATGGATGCGATTGCTTCTTTTAGTTCTTCCTAGTGAAACTACAATGACTAACAATAGTATACCGTGGCTATCATCTTTTATGCAGTTACATCGTATTACTCTATTTTTTGCATGTTCTAGTATTAGTGGATTTGTGTACTTTTTAAATTTGGTACCCATTAAATGAGTCACATATTAATTTCTTAATGGACTGATGCCAATACGTGTCACATGTTAATAGATCATATGATGTGCGCGGACAGATCAATACATTTTTGCAAGGAAAATGCTAGGGGGACTAACTTTAGATACCAACTTGTGAACTATTTCTCTAATAGAGCGTGAGACCCATTATATTGGTGGGCTCCACCTCTATTAGAAAGATGGTACACGAGTTGGTATCTAAAGTTACTCTCTAACATGACCCTTTGTAATTGCTGGACTGCTAATTGCCTTGATTTATGTTCATAGTATTTATAGTTGCCTGATCCTCGTTTGTTACAGTAATCTTTGTTCCCCTTAGGGGCGTTTGGTTCATGATGGGAAATGTCACGCCCTAAATTTTCAAACTCAAAGAACTTGTTTAAAGTTATTACAACCAAGTCAAATCGGTCACGCGAAACTCGGAACCTTCAACAATTGTACCTGCAATTTTTTTTTTCTAAATACAACACCATTGTTTCGAACCACAATGTCAATATTGACTCAACTCTTCTCGAGTCAAATATTAAATTATAAACTTACATAATAAATTGAATAATCAACACATTACATAATCTGCTTCTCAGAGCTTATTTCACACAGGAAATCTAAACTCATAAATACTCTCAAACTACACTTTGTACACTGCAAGTACACCAAAATGTCTTCTACTCCTAACCTTCGTTATCCTGTTCACGGTCTCTGTCATCTGCAGGATAATCCCCTACAGTGTTGAATACTGTACTGGGTTCATCACAAACAAACCTAGTAAGCTTTCTAAAGCTTGTATGAGTAAACCACATCCATAGTTGCAATAACCTCAAAATTGGGATTTTGTTGTTATTAATATTCTGAAAAATCATACAAGATTAAATAAATGTGTGGGCAATTTTATGAAGTTCGTTTGGTTTGGAAATGATTGGATTAAGTGTGTTTAATCTCAATTTGGACTAAAATGCCCTTACATTTAATTTAATGATTTTTCAAAGGACATTCAAGAAATTGAAGTGAGAAAATTATGATTCTTAGATGGAAAAATAGTTTACGTCGCTATAAGCACATGATAATTTTTGGAGAATTTTTCGGAGCCCGGATGAATTTTTAAGGAATTATTGAAGTTGGACAAACACAAAAACAAAACCCAAAAAAAAAAAAGAAGGGCTGGTACTATTCACACATAGGGGATGGCCCACCTGACTTCTTCTTCTTCTTCTTCTTCTTTTCCGTGAAGCCTTCATTTTTCTTCTGCAAATGAAGAAAAACATTGATTTTCTAAATGAAAATCTTTGAAAATTCATAACTTTTTTTTCTAGAGCTCGAATTGATGAACCGTTTTCACCTACGTGATCGTGAGAACGAGGCCTACAATTTAAGGTAAATTTCAAAGCCTCTTTTGCAAATTTTGAAATGGCTCAAATAGTGAATTTTTGATGATTTAAGTTTCAATTCATAATTCGAGGTTAGGTTAATGTTCTGGTTGTTTTGAGCACGATGGTGTGCTTGAAATTGTGAGATTCTATCGTTTGATCAACGATCAGAGCCTCACAAAATCTAGACTGTTGATTGAAGATGATCGGACCGTTGGATCTTGTCCGATTCTATATATGTTGTATTTGGTGTTGTGAGGAGTCTATAGGTGTCACAGACCGAATTTTCAACAACAAATAACCTCTTTAAAGTTATTACAATCAAATCAAATTGGGCATGTTAAGCTCGGAACCTTTAACAATTGTACCTGAATTTTTTTTCTAAATACAATACAACCTGTTCCGAACCCACACTGTAAATACGGGCTCAACTCTTCTGAGTCAAATATTATATCACACCAATTACATAATAAATTGAAACTTCAACCTATTACGTAATCTACTCCTTAGAGTTTAATACACACAACGGAAGTCTTCACACCAAAATAAACCACATCCTGTACAAAACATGTACATCAACAGAGCCTTCTGCTCCTAACTTCGGTTACCCTGTTCACAGTCTTTGTCACCTGCAAGATAATCCCCTACATCTTTGAATAGTGTACCGGGTTCATCACCAACAAACCCGGTAAGCTTTCTAAAGCTCGTATGAGTAAAACAACATCCTTAGTATAAATATGTCAATTTCACATATTATACAATCACATGCACTTTCATTAGCATCACACAATCCATATATAATCATGATACTCATATTCATCAATATCATCACAACCACAATTTTTTACTTTTAAGAACTGTTTAAGTCACCATCTGTGACCACACCAAAACTCTTTTATCTTAAAAGTAGTTTTCAAACGTCACTTATTTGACAGATAGAAGAGAGAATACTCTGAACCTCTAATCTATACACTACAACTGCCTAAGTAGTGTTCACTCATGATTACACACCAGTCATGAGAACTAGATGCCACCAGACTAGAGCTCTAACTGTTCTTGGGTCTCTCACCCTAGGGTTTTCATCTCCCTTATTGCTCGCCACGAGATTGCCCACCTGACAACTTCAGAAGGGATTCAAAGTATTCTCACCTAAATCCATCAACACCAAAATCACCCACACCAAAACAATATAAAATGCCGTTTCACATAAAACATTGTTTTTTAGCCAAATACACTAATTACAACAATATATATTTATTATATATATTTATGTGGTCATTCACACATGAATTCCCACTATACATCACAAGATATGTTATATGGTTCAACACCAAAATATTCAGTAAATATCAATTTACAACAAAATAGGTTTCACTTACCTCATGAACCGTTGACGAACAAGTTCATGTGTTTTAAATCAATTAAAACAGTTTATATAATATCACAGATAACATGTTAATTATAGCCATTAAATTATCGGAACCATATTATAATAAATATAATAACTCGTGATTTTACTCACGATTAGGATGGTTTAACTAACCTCTTGCCCAAGCTGCGTTTATCAACTCAACAATCCACAATCTCAACGAGAAACTCTGGCTCCATGAAAACCTAAGAAAAGTTTGCAACTTACTTAGAATCCAAAATCTAAGATTCTGCACACAAATGACGAAAATGCTCTTCGCACTAACTGGGGGTCCAAAGTGATCAATTATCGTCCAAAACATTCCAAAACTGTGACGTACACACTGTTGACGTCAAAACATGACCAATGACACCCTTTGTCCAAAAAGTCACTATTTGGGTCTTGCGGGTCCCACTTGTCCAACTAACACTCCAAAAATTCACCTTGGGCCCACCACCTTAGATTTCAAATCCGATCGCACCAATGGACTCTAAATAGTCCCAAAATCACACCACATCAATTTGGCTTGATCCAAAGGTCGAATCATTCTTGATCGCACGATCACGCACAATCGAACGGCGATTGCTCGCCTTAACTTCAAAACACAACAACTTAAGATCGGGATGTCCGATAGCCAATTAGTATGTACCTACAGACTTACAACAACACCAAATACCACATATATTAAGTTGGACACGATTTAACAGTCTGATCAACTCTGATCTAATGGTCCAGATTTGCGATGCTCTGATCGTCAGTCAAATGAAGAAATCTCGCAACACGACGCACACCACCGCGCTCACCACCTTGAGGACTACAAACTGTCTTTTGAACTCAGCCACAGTACCATGACACGCGCCCGCGTGGTGGTTCAGGTACTATTTCGGCGACCGTAAAATCGTCTAACCGCCGGACCAAAACTACATTTCCTTAAAGAACTCGACCAGATAAACAACTTTAATTCTTGGGCTTACCTCAAAATCGTGACGGAAGTGGCTCAAAAGCATGGTTGAAATCGTTGACTTCACTAATCACGAACCAACTTCACAGCGTCCCCATGCATTCACCGCTACTCCTATCATAGTGATTCCAGCTGGGCTATGTTCACGGGATACTCTTCTATCAATTTAGGTGAGTGGTGTTGAAGACCTCCACCGTACGCCGCCGCAAAGGCCGTTGGAAATCACCTCGGGCGACAGAAAAATCTGGGTTTTTTTTTGGGGTTAATTACAATTTAGTACTATATGGTTAAACCCTTAAGACATCTTCGTCTAGGCCGAAGCGGGCTGGTGAGCCTAGGAGGTGGTTTGTTGGTCTGTGGTTGCCAGGAGGGTCTGGATTGCCCCGTCGCGGTGGAGGAAAAGGAAGGGGTTTTGCTCTTCTGGTCGTTGAGTGATTTGGGTTGGCTCAATCTGAGACCAAGATCGAAGTTGAAGTTGGAATTCATGGTTTAGAGTTAAAGTTCTTTACCTTTTGTAGTTTTTGGATCAAAGGAAATCAGATCCGATGTGTGGTCTGGGTGGGAGGGTTGGAGGAGGGGAAGGAGAAGAAGAGATTGGGGTAAGGTTCTCGGTTCGTTGGGGATCTGAAAATTTATAAGTTTCTGTTCTTCCCCTTTGTTATATTGATTTGCCATATTGGGTTCGTTGTTGATTTGCCATACTGGAGTTTATTCAATTCTTTCCAAATTGATTTCTCTGAACTGAGATACAACAATTGGCCTTGGTCTGAGAACCATGGCGATGTTCTCTTTTGTCATCGTCTTTATCAAACTCATTTTTCACTACTGGTTTCTTTTGATTCTTTTCTTCCATCGCACTTTTGGTTTTGCCTTCTTCGAGCTTAAGTTTGGTTTTGGTTGATTTTGCGGGTGAGGTTTGGTTCTGGTTGATTTTGGCAGAGAGAGAGAGAGAGAGAGAGAGAGAGAGAGAGAGAGAGAAAGAGTTTTATTTTAAAAATTCTTTTTGTTTTTTGTTTTTATTTTTTAATATTTTATTCATATTAAAATTTTAAAAATAATGAAAATGTGGGACCCGAATAGTGCCACGTAGGCAACTAACAGAGAGATCTGAAGGAGACCTAACGGTGGAAACACATTGTAACAAATTTAAAAGATCGGGGTATGTGATTGTAAAAATTGAAAAGATATATAGGGACTAACATGTCTTAAGGGTGTAACCACATGGTCCTAAACTGCAATTAACTCTTTTCTTTTCTTTTGCTTCTCTTAAACTTACAGAAAGAGAGAAATGAATGGAGTTTTCACGCGAAAGGAGAAGAAGAAGTCATGCGAGGAAGAAGAAAAGCGCCCCACACAACCACATGTGAACAGTATGAATAGTGTTTTTATTTATTTATATTCTTTTGCTGCCATGTGTCGCCCTATGATTGGTCCAACTTCCATAATTCCTTAAAAATTCATTCGAGCTCCAAAAAATTCTCCGAAAATTACCACATGCTCGTAGCGATGTGAACTATTTTTCATCCAAGAATCATAATTTTCTCACTTCAATTTCTCACCAAGCCCTTTGCTGCTCAGCTCCACCTGCGACGCCTAAATTCGTTGTTTCCTCCTCTACACCATTGAAACATTCAACACCTTCAACTCAGTAAAAATCCAAGCCATAACCTGTACCTTCAGTGGTACTTTGGCCTTCAATATTGCATGAGAGGGACCAAAAAGAGAACAAGAAGAATCATCCATTTGTTGCCCTGAATAGGACATTTTCCAACACATAAAGGAACTTAGTTAACTCTCCTAACTCCAATTTAAATTTCTTGGAACCCAAAATCCCAAGACAACGGAAAAGACGAAAAGCTCAACATCTTATTATCTCCCAACATCCTGCTATTCTGCAGCACTCTCGTCATGCGTCTCAATATCCGAGTTCCCTGCATTTTCTCTTCATGCTTCATTGCAAACTCCTCTGCAATTTCCATAGCGAGCTCGCAGTTAAGAGCCCTGCAATACATATACAACACCGTGTTCTCCACTGCATTGTAGAGCATTAGCAGCATAAGAGAAGTGGAAGTCACCACAATTTGCACTACAAATGTCCAACTTTTCCACCCATCAGTATCTCCATCCAAATCCAATGCTGAAGCCCAACTAAAAAACCCCAAAATCGACATGAAAAACTCGAAAAAATCATCAACGACAAGGCTACCCCTCTCATTCCCTTGATTAGATTCGTGCTTCGAATTATGGATCCGAACCCCCAATTTGATTCCACCACAACCACCACAGAAGCCAGGGTTCAATTCACTTGAAGATAGAGCAAAACCAGAAACAGAGCTATTCTTGAGGGGAATTGTACTCCATCTGAAAACTCATCAGCTTAGCCCCTCGAACGACCAAAAACAACACTAGCCCAAAAACAGTGAATAGGCAGGTTTAAAACCCTAACTCTAGCAATTGAGCCTCCAAAAATAGGTGGGTTGAAAACCTTAACTCTTCCTCATATTTTCACCTTATCTTTGGCTTTGGATGGGGGAGAAGAGAGAGAAGGGTGGTGGTTGGGTGTGGCTTGTCAGCTGGGCTGAGGTAGGGGTGAGGAGGGCTGTCGAGAGAGAGAGAGAAAAGAAAGGTTTTAATTTTTTTATTAATATTTTATTATATTTAAGAAAAAAAAGTTGGCTCCAAAATTGACAACTCATCACTTGTCGGAATTTTTAACTGTCAAATTAACGGCAGAGTGACATTGCAACAAATTTTCAATATTGGGGTACTTCAATGCTAAAATTGGGAAGGTAGGGTTTAACATGTCTTAAGGGTGTAACCACATGGTACTAAACTGTAATTAACTCTAAATATAATTCCAAGCTGCGTTTATCAACTCAACAATCACCACATACAATTCTCAGCGAGCAACTCTGGCTCCAGCAAAACCTTAACAAGTATCAAACTCCACTTAGAATCCAAAACTCCAAAATTTCAATAATAAATGAGCTCCCAACTCATCTCCACTCATCGTGCACTTGCATGCAAATTGAGGCACACGTCACTCGAGACAAGCCTCTCCCCGTGACTCACCAAAGTCACCGACAGCTCCAAAAATGTCATGACCAACCACGTTGTCAACCTTATCTTCAGTATAGCGCAAATCTGAGATTCCACGCCCAAAAGACGAAAACGCCCTATGGACCAACTCGGGGTCCAAAGCGATCAAATCTCGTCCAAACACTCCAAAACTATGACGTGAACACTTTTGATGTCAAAACAGGACCAATGACACCCATTGTACAAAGAGTCACTATTTGGGTCTCGCAGGTCCCACTCGTCCAACAAACACTCCAAAAATCCGCCCTGGGCCTACGACCTTAGATTTCGCATTTGGTTGTACCAATGGACTCTAAATTGTCCCAACATTGCCCTGCATTAATTTGGGTCCGATCCAACGGTCGGATCATTCTAGATTGCACAATCACGCACGATCGAACGATGATCACTCCCCTTAACTTCGAAACACAACAACTTAAGATCGGGACATCCGATCACCAATCCGTCTATACCTACAAATTCATTACAAAACCAGCTACAACATATACAAAACTGGACACGATCAAACGGTCTGATCATCTCTAATATAACGGTCCAGATTTGCTAGGCTCTAATCATCAATCAAACGACGAAATCTCGCAAAACAAAGCACACCACCGTGCTCACCACCTCGAGGACTACAAACTGTCTTCACAACTCAAACACAGCATCACCGCCACTCACAGCCAACGCGCGTGGTGGTTCGGGTACTATTTCGGCGACAGAAAAACCTTAGAATCGTCGGTGCAAAACTAGGCTACCTTACGGAACTCAACGACATAAACAACTTTAATTCTTGGGCTTACCTCATAATCACGACGGAAGTGGTTCAAAATCATGGTTCAAGTTCCGAATTCGAATTCGAGACTTTGAACGATTTCTAGGCTTCTCATGGTAGTTGCTGGCGTCGATCAACCCCAGAAATGGAGCACTGCCGCTGAGTGATTTCCAACAGTACTAAGATCGCCGCCTATCACCGCCGGAAAAGCTGGGTCGGGTTGGATCCTCCAGTTGGGTAGTGATCGAGTCGAGGGTTTTTGATCTGGGTCGCGGGCTATTGTGCAATTTAGTAGTCCCCCTATTTATAATAATCCGAAAATTGCCACTATTCACTATTTACTATTTTGCCCTCCAAACTTCAAAAATGAATTTCTCATTCGTTATAACTCCGATTCAGGAACCGTTTGCGCCCCACGTGTTCGTGAGATCAAGCTATTTCATTCTATCCAAGAAGAATAATTTTCCAACTTCACTTTCTTGAATGTCCATTGAAAATCATTAAATTAAACGTAAGGGCATTTTAGTCCAAATTGAGATTAAATACTCGTAAATCTATTATTTCCACATCAAACCAACTTCAGAAAATGCCCAATATTATTATCCACCTCGTATGATTTTTCAAAACATTAATAACAACAAAAACTCAATTCTGAGGCTATTACAGAAAATGGGGCTTAGGGCATGGGAAATGGTTGCTTGGCACTTGGGAAAATAGAGGGAAAATGAAACCCTCCTCCCCCTCCTCCCCTATTGGGTTTCATTTTCCCTTCCCATGTCATCATTTGTTTGTACTTCCTTGCAAATTTTGAGTGTTGAACTTCATTTGTAGTTATATGCAAATCATTACTTTATTACTTTGATGGAACGATGAAATTTAGGATGTTTTAGAGATTTAGAGCCCGTTCGGTAACGTTTTCGGAGAATGTTTTCTTAGAATATTTTTAGAGAATGAAAACAAGAAAATGAATTTGCATTTTCAGGAAATGAAAATGCGTCTGGTAGATTAATTAGAAAACATGTTCAAAAAATAAAAAAATGAAAACGAGTCTGGTAGTACAATTTGAGAATAATAATATGTCAGTTATTTTTCAAGTGTATTTTTATTAATTTATGTTCTAAAAAAATATTTTAAAAAATGTATAATTTGACAAATAAAAAATTATATTGTTTTTTAAAAGTTAAAATTATTTTTAAATCTTTTATTTGTCATTTTATCTCCTTTTTTCTTTCTTCTTTTTTTCTTCTTTTTCCTCTTCTCTCCTTTCTCTTTTCTTCTCCCTTCCCAGGCCGTTCCTTTCTTTCTTTCTTTCTTCATCTACTTTCTCTTTTCTTCTCCCTTCCCTCTTTTTCACTATCTCTTCATGCCTCCACACCCACTCCTTCTTCCATTCCATGCCATGAATCCCATCAACCCACCTCTCTCTCTCTCTCTCTCTCTCTCTCTCTCTCTCTCTCTCTCTCTCTCTCTCTCTCTCTCCTTATTGGGCGGTGATGGTGATGATGGTGCTTTGATTAGGTATGAGTGGTGGAGGTGTTGGGGTCGTGGCTGTGGTGAGTTTGATTTTCGTTTCGTTTTTGTTTTGTTGGGTAGAGTGATGGGGCCTTGGTGTGTTTCTGTTTTAGGAGTTTGTTTCCTGTGAGAATGAAAACATATTTTTCTGTTTTCCCGAAGTACACATGAAGTTGTTTTCATTTTATGAAAACATTCTCAATGTTTTCTGTTTTTAGCCCACCGAACGAATTCTTTGTTTGTTTTTGTTCTTTGAAAATGAAAACGAGTGCTTAAACGTAAACGAACGGGTTCTTAGAAATTAGAAAATAATGTGACTTTACACTGCAAAGTGAAAAGGACAATTAGCATGCTTTAGAATTAGGCTAACCAACAATGAAAAATGCAAAAGAAAAAAGGATCAAGTTCATGCCCATACCAAACCACACCAAACCTCACAGCAATGGTGTGATTTGGTTTGCTTGCACACATAGTTTTAGAGGTATCTGGCTTTCTCATTGAGGTATTTGGCTTTCTCATTGAACATAATGGTGCTCCCTTTACCTAAGACTAACAACTAATTTACTGTCAATGGGGTATAGTTGAGCTGGTTGAGCTCTTCCATCTCCACTCATGTGGGCATAGATTTGAAAACTCCAGACATCCAATGAATATTTATATAAACCCTCCTTAAAAATCTAGTTTACTAATAATTTCTAATATAACCACGTACATACTATCTAATTTACATTTTATACCCAAAAAAAATGTTCCCTAATTAACATACATGGTTAAGTACATCTCTATCCATAAAAAATTCAAAAAAATCGTAAGGGAATGCATCAACAAGATCAAGGAGAAGAAATATCTCATACCCAATTGTAATGAGGGTAGCAATGGAGAAATATGCAGAACTAATTCCAATATAATATGCTTATCCAAAAAAATTCCAATATAATATGAAGAAACTCCATAATTGTAAAGTCAATTCAACAAAAAAGTGAGATTCTTGGGCCCAAACGCCAGAATGCATTCAAAGTATCTCCTTAATCCGAACCAGCTAATTGGTTAAACACAAGCTGAAGTGGCTCGAGTGGATCAAAATATATCCCTTCGTGAGGATTTGATAGAAAATGAGATGTGTCCTAAAATTGTTCCAAATTGAATACTACAATAATAAAATTGACAAAATTAAAAATACAAGGACAAAAGTGATAAATTGACAAACTAGAGGCACCAAAGATGACTTTTTACAAATTAAAATGGCTTTTTTTTTTAATATACCCCTTGAAAGTGTATTTGAGTCTCACTTTGCCCCCTAAAAACTCATTTTGTCTCACTTGACCTCATTTTTCACACATGCGTGTCTCACTTTACCCCAATTTTCATAAAATATTAATTAAAATATTAATATTCAATTTTAAAATTTTAAATCATAACATTAATATATTTCTAATGTTCAGGAGATGGGTAAGGCTCGGGGGTGGGGGTGGTTTAGGTAGTTGGGGAGACAAAAAATAGGGAGACCATTTGCATAGAGAGAGAGAGAGGCTGGGTATTGGGTTGTGGGCAAGGAATAAAATATCCATAATATCCCCGATATTTCCACGAAATTTCCGTATTTTTGGACTACCGATATTTCCGATACCATCGATATTTTAGATATCCATGAACCAAAATATCGATAATATTAACGACATGGACCGAAATATCGATAATATCCCGATATTTCCATCGAAATTTCCGTATTTTTGAACTACCGATATTTCCAATATCGTTGATATTTTATTCCTTGGTTGTGGGTAAGGCTCGGGGGTGTGGATGGTTTGGGTAGCTAGGGAGAAAAAAACAGAGAGACCATTTGCAAAGGGAAGAGATATTAGAGAAGGAGAGAATGGGAGAGAATGGGAGAGAATGGGAGAGGGAGGACGAGGAGGGAGAGAGATGGTTGAGGTTTGGGTAGCGGGTAACACAGAGAGAGAAGAGGAGAATGCGGCAGAGGGGGAGGGGCAGGGGTAGGGGTAGGGATTCAATTTTTGTTTGAAAAATGCTAAGCATATTATTTATATACCACATTGTGTACCACCTCTATTACAGAGGTGAGTCCCATTGTATTAGTGGGCTTCACCTCTCCAATAGAGATGGTATACAATGTGGCATAAATGTGGTAAGGCTATCATTAACTTTTTTGTTTTGTTTTAATATTCCTTTTTCTTAAAAATGTATTTTCTTTATAATTCTTTTTTATGGATTTTAAGTTTTAAAATTGAATTTTAAATTTTGACTTAATATTTTGTGAAAAATGAGGTAAATTAAAGTAAAAATGTGGCATAAAATGAGACAAAATGAGTTTCACGGCAAAGTGAGACTCAAATACACTTCGCTGTTGGGGTATTTGAAAAAAAGGAACTAAAATTAAGTAAAAGACCCATACCCGGTTCTCCCTCTTTCTTCACTCTCGGCAGCTCCCCGTTCCCAACCTTCCACCCCCTCACCAAAACAACCACAGCCACCATTTTCTTTCTCCCCTTCTCTCTCAACCACTCTCTGAGCCCTACCAATTGCAAATTCCAATGTTGCAAAATCTAACCAAATAGTGATCAAGACATCAAATTTCCGTGGGAAGCACTAACCCACAACCTGGGTCAACCAGAGACGGAGAGAGATTGAGAGAAACTTGAATGTCGGCTGGCTAAGATTTTTTTTTTTTTTTTTTTTCCGATGGAGAATAGTTCAGCAATATCATGCCCTTCAACTCCTCGCTGGAACTCCGAGAGGCCATTCCTCACTGGCCGCTTTCACCAGGTTCCTCTAATGTTCTTCACTTCAATTTTCTCTGTGAGATTTGCGAATGCCAGTTCAAAATTTTCATTTTTGTTTCAGGAAACCAAAACAACGTCGCGTTTCTTCGACACCAAGGGCTATTCCGTTGATTCCCTTAGGTAAACATCATGTCACATCTTCTTCCATTTACATTTCTGGTCATACTCTTCTTCTTTTTGTCTTTTTAATTGAAAAAGAAAAACAATTGTTGAAATTTGCAGCTTGGGATCCGAAAAGGCCATTGGTTGTTACAATGCTGCTGTTCAAGTGAGTATGAATTTGAATTTGAATATGGAACTTTACAATTTTAGATGAATGGTAGTCGTGCTAATGATGGTTGTTGCATAAGTAGGAACTTGTGGTCATCGATGACCTCTTGTCTGCAATGGTTGGGATCCAAGGACGCTACATTTCGATCAAAAGGGCCCACGGAAAGGAGGATAATTTCACCTTTCAAGCTGATGCATCCATGGATTTAGCTCTTCAGGTATGGATTGGCGCAATCTCTCTGTTGTTTTAGACACGGCACTTTAATATTTATAACTTTTTTTTGGGTACTGAAATGCTTCAGGAATTGGCGAAACGGTTATTTCCTCTGTGTGAGAGCTTTATGCTCATTAACCAGTTTGTTGAATCAAGATCTCAATTCAAGAATGGCCTGGTGAATCATGCCTTTGCTGCTGCACTCAGGGCGCTCCTTCTAGTAGGGTTCCCTCCCCTCCCTGTTTTAAGCCCTTTATGCACGTTATGTTTGTTTCATTAACCTGTGATTGGAATATTTTCTTTTTCCTACTAAAATCTGTTTTCAGTTTGGGTTTCTTATTTGAACGTAAAAGTACCCTAAACTCGATGGCAACTCCATTTCTTTCACATTTGGACCTAAGGTTCATGGACGAAGAAAAGTATAAAGTATGGATGGAAAAAAAACGATGAAGTGATCTCCCCCATTGAACACCTCCTTCTGGTTTTTCTGTATTAGGATTACCAGGCCATGGTGGCACAATTGGAACACCAGTTTCGACTTGGAAGACTGTCCCTACAAGGATTGTGGTTTTACTGTCAGGTTTGAGGTTCTCTCAGACAAATTTTAGCTATTTTTTAGGGGTTTTCTTTTTTACCTAAATGAGTTCTCTAATCTTCGTTGCAGCCAATGATGGGGTCCATGCAAGCACTATCCAACGTAATACAGAGGGCTTCAGCTAATAATTTTGCAGGTTCTGCAGTTCTTAACCTCTTGCAGAGCCAGGTTAATCCTTATGTCTGAGTCAATCTGTATTTTTTTTTTTTTTTGAGATAATAGTAATTACATAACCTCTGGTTGGTCCCTTTGGAAGTAATAACTGTTCTCACTGCATGTTTCTCATTCTTACCTTTTGTCCTGTTGCCACTGCTGCATACTATGGCACTTTGAAATATCCAGGCTAAGGCCATGGCTGGTGATAATGGTGTAAGGTCATTGCTAGAAAAGATGGCAGAATGTGCGAGCAATGCATACCTTGGAATATTGGAGAGGTACTCTTTTGCAAGCGTACTGTCAAGTTGCAACCATAATTTTGTGTTAAAATTGCAACTTCCCTTGCCAACTTATTATACATCTCTAGTTGAACATGACTAGCTAATTACATAAGCATAATATGCTACAAAGATACAGAGAGTATTATTCCCTTCTACAAAGTTTCATCCATTTTCTTTTAATACCATAAACTGTAATTCCTTATTCTTCTTGACTAACTTCATTTCCACTCGGTTATTTCATTTTATTTTGTATTGGGGGAGGGTGGAAGGGCAGGTTCTAAAAAAGTCTATGAGAACGGCCAACTTACGCTTATTTGGGAAATTGTCCTGTACTAAGACATGTTTTAGACCCAAGGTTACCATGGGCACATAATTGACACTTTAGGATTCTTGGGAGAGGGATTAGAAACTAGGAGACCTTAGGCTTGCAAAAATAGTCTGAACCTGACAAGCTTTTTGGACAAGGGAGCCTTCGGTAGGGCCTGGGCGAAGTTTTCTGGCATAGCCCTACCTGTACATGAAAATAGAGGCCCAAGCTTTTCTTAAGAATTATGTTTAATTGAAAGTTGTATGAGAACGGCCAACTTAGGCTTATTTTGGAAATTGTCCTGTACTAAGACATGTTTTAGACCCATGGTTACCATGGGCGCATAATTGACACTTTAGGATTCTTGGGAGAGGGATTAGAAACTAGGAGACCTTAGGCTTGCAAAATAGTCTGAACCGGACAATCTTTTTGGACAAGGGAGCCTTCGGTAGGGCCTGGGCGAAGTTTTCTGGCATAGCCCTACTTGTACATGAAAATAGAGGTTACATACTAACCTCATCCAAATGCCACTTGACATATGGGATTTTTTTAACTACAAAGTTATAATTAAAAAATATATAATTGCTAACCAATGAGGATGTGGTCGTGTTTCAATCCCTCAATGTACCCATCTAGCTATTTGCCAAAGTTTCTTGCCTCTCAAGATTCTACGGTTCGGTGGGGCCCCATGGGTTCACCTGGGACAAGGCTATTTGGTTAAGCCCAGGGCCTGGGCCACCCCTCTGTGAGGTAGGTCCGATCCATTTTACAGGCATGGTTCCTCTATCTTCTATGTATCTGTCTGGCGAGGAAACTAGCATATCTGTGAAGTAACCCTCTAAATATGAAATTATGGTGTTAATTACATTAAAGTTATCCTTTATTTTTCTTTCTTTCTATATAAAAGAAAAGAAATTTCTGTGCGGCATGTCAAGGTTTTATCATCTTTCTTTACAGTTAGAGGTGTAAAATGGGTGGGTCCATGACGTGTTGTGCCCAACATGGCACATTGGACAAGTTGTGCACGGCGGAACAAACATTGATCGTGTTGTGTCATGTCAAGTTGTTTTAAAGATGTTATGCCCATTGCCTTCCCATCCTGCTTAACCCTGTATTTATTGTGCTGTCTTCTCTATGAAATTAATTATGTGTATAAAAATATTGTGTTTCTGTGTTCATGTGCATTTTCTTGGAGGAATAGTATTATATCCCTTGTTTTTATATATTCAATCCTCGAATAGTTTTGAGATGGATTTCTTATTTTAAATCTATTATAATGTGGAAAGACAGATTAAGTTGTTTTGTTTCTTTTCCTTAGGCAGTGATTGATTTGGGTATCATATCATTTGTTCAATACTTTATTACTCAATTCTGATTGACTCTATGTATGGAATCAAAACTTACTTTTAGGTGGGTTTATGAAGGAGTCATTGATGATCCTTATGGCGAATTTTTCATTGCTGAGAACAAATCTCTTCAAAAGGTATATTATGTGAGTTCGCATTATGAGTGCATCAAATTTATGCTAATTATGTTACTGTTTGTAAAATCTTACAGGAAAGCCTGACTCATGATTATGATGCCAAGTATTGGACGCAACGTTACAGCCTCAAGGATGGAATTCCTAGCTTCCTTGCAAATATTTCTGGGACAATTTTGACCACCGGAAAATATCTAAATGTCATGAGAGAATGCGGGCACCATGTTCAGGTTCCGGTTAATTATCCATTACAGTGTTTCTTATATTATAATTATCCATTTAATACCCCTTTTCGTCAATATGGTTGTGTTAGTACATGTCATTGACTGGATTGTATTATTAGGTCCCTCAATCAGAAAATTCAAAATTGATGAGCTTTGGCTCGAACCATCGCTATCTTGAGTGTATAAAATCTGCTTATGACTTTGCCAGCAGTGAGCTCTTAAATCTCATCAAAGAAAAGGTGAGGTTCAGTTTGTCAGTTTTTGGTTTTCCCCTGAATTTTCTTTTGTGCTTTGTGGTTTATTTTTTATATTTTTAATATGTTACATTCATGCTGCATTATCTTCATTGCAATTCGTTTATGTTAGCCAACCTTCTCTGTTTTCTCATGTAGTATGATCTGATGGGAAAGCTACGATCTATAAAGCACTATCTTCTTCTTGATCAGGTATATTGTTTTGTGACCAGTGAACTTGGAAAAATATCAATTATATAATACATTTAATATGGAGATACCATGTTTGATCTGCGATTGGGACTAGAAATTTTTGAACCATCTATACCAGGTGGGGTTCGAGGAGGATTAGGTTATGCTAGCTTAGCTGTCCCTTATAATACTATGAGCATAGTGGACATACATATCTTTCTGTCTAAGGTTACGATGGTAATGGTTTCTGTGTTGATGCTTTCAACACTTAGTAGAAGTGTTTGCACATTTTGCCTCTTCAACCTTTTAATGTAAATGTGTTAGGTCGCATTAATTTCTTCAAGCCCTAGGAAGGAGCATTTTTGGTTTTCACTTCTAAGTCTTGGTACCTCCAGAAGTACTTGGTGATTTCTCTACAGTTATGTGCATATCAAAGTATTACCTTTTCAATCTAGCAAATTTGCCTGTAAGGTTTTATGAGAATAGATGACTTTTTGAAGAGGCCTTTATAATAATCTCTCTTCTACATGCTTTTTGCATGCATATGTAAGAATTTGGTTTACTTTGTTGCGAGTTTTTCAAAAAATCAAAATCCTCTTTGATTTAGGAACCAGAAACCATTAGAGTGTTATGATCCAATTTGTTAGGTCCCAAAAATCAAGAGTAATGTATACTACTGCTACTTGAAAAAAAAAAAAAACTCCTTAAAAGAAGGTGCTAGAACATGAGATGTTCATGATTTATGTTATTCAAGATTAACTTTTTAAATTTCAGTTACAAGAGGATTTACCACAGTAATTTGTATTACAGCTTTGGTACTTATTTATCTATTTTTGTGAGAAAAAAAATAGGTTTTTTTGGAGAATGAAGAAATGATTGTATTTATGCAAATCTTGGTTAGGATGCATGAAGGGCAGGCTGATGGTTAAATATTTGTATCATTTTGTGGATCTGGTTAAGAAAAGATGAATCACATTATGCATGGAAAAAGCTTGTTTCTTTTTGTTCATTTTTATAAAAAAATAATGTTATTCAAAATCAAGTAGCTAATGGTGTCTGTACAGGGTGATTTTTTAGTTCATTTCATGGATATTGCTCGAGATGAGCTTACGAAAAAGCTTGATGAGATTTCTGTGGAGAAGCTGCAGGTTTGGCCTTCGCTCTTCATAGTCCCTTACAGGCAAATACTTCTCTATGTTTTCACTGTTCAAAATAACGGAGATGTTTAAGCTTTTGTTTTGCTAAATAGTCTCTTCTAGACCTCGCTTTGCGTACCACAGCAGCTGCAACAGATCCTTGTCATGAGGACTTAACATGTTGCGTGGTAAGCAACTTTGTCCTTTTTCTTGCTATGAAAAATTTCTGTATTGATTTGGCATCAATTAAATATTTTCACCGTTTTTCTTCAGGAAACATCTTCGTTGCTTAAAAACTGGGGACACTTAAAGATGGTGGAAGGAGCAGGAATGTTCCTGATGATAATGATTTAGAGGAGCCAGTGAGCATAACAGGACTTGAGACATTTTCTTTGAATTATAAGGTTTGTTAGAAAAACAGTGATTTCCTCACTACTGTTTTCATTTTCTTTGTTCAGACTACATTATTGATGTGTTATGCCATTTCGATCTCATCCTGCACCATGATCGAACCATTTTTCTTTCATTTGCTGACTGTTTGGTTCTTTTTCAGATTCGGTGGCCATTGTCTATTGTTATCTCAAAAAATTCCTTAACAAAGTACCAGTTGATTTTCCGCTTTCTTTTCCACTGTAAGCACGTGGATCGCCAACTTTGTGGGGCATGGCAAGCACATCAAGTATGGGCTTGACTTTTTCTGTTTTGTTTTTTCATCTAGCCAGGCCAGATAGCCTCATTTCCCTGTTAATTAAATGGAAATATATATTTGCAGGGAGTTCGTGCCCTCAACATGCATGGAACTGCTATCTCCAGATCATCTCTGCTCTGTCGTAGCATGCTGAAATTTATTAATAGCCTTCTACACTATCTAACATTTGAGGCAGGTTTTACCTTACTAAATTTCTTTTTCGCCAGATGCTTTTGCCATGCTATAGTTGTAGTGAGTGATGTGCTTGTTTTTCCTATATTTGAGTACTTTTTCCCCTCTAGTTCTTTTTTTTTTGCTCCCTTGGTTTTGGTTTTTATTGGTTTACTTCCTTTCTCTTTATTTGACCATTGTTGATACAACACAGCATGGTACATTCCATCGGACACTTCCAAATAGTGAATTTTTTTTTTCTGGGAATAGTTGAATCTTATGCTGGGAATGCTTGCATTTGACACCTAAACACCCTTGTGTGGTGCAGGCTTAGATATGCATTGTGTACAATTTTTCTTTTTGTTTTTTGATGTATGAGCCTTGTTGCATACCTCGCTTTGCAAATCACTCTATGTAATGTTAGTGTTGCGCGAAAACACTCCAAGACCTTGTTGTTGATGGATTATGCAACAATTACTCACAAGCCACGCAAAGATAAAGCATACACGAGACCACGAAGTAAACACACACAAGAACACAAGGATTTAGAGGTTCGGCCTCCTGTCTACGTCCTCTTGGTGATCCACCAGAGAAATTCACTAGTATGTAAGAACAACTTTGGTTACAATCAAGAACCCCCTTAGCTCTCACAAGAACCCTAGATCTCTTTTCTCTCACCCTTGGAAATACTCAAGAATTCACCCTTGAATTCTGTCTTGTGTTTCTCCCTTGAAAATTCACTCTTGAATTTTCCTCTCTATTTTGTGCTTATTTTGTGCTTCTTAAAAACCTAGTCCTAAAGTGCCTATTTATAAGTATAGGGCTTTAGTACAATCATACAAGGAATAGGAAACCTAAAGGATCCCAAAACAAAGAGAAAACCTAATCCAAATCTGACAAGGATTCCAAAACAAGGAAAAATCCTAGTCCAAATATGACATGGATTCCAAAACAAGGAAAAATCCTAGTCCAAATATGACAAGGATTCCATCCTTCCTTCTATGGTGAGCCAATCTTCAACAGTTAGCTTGTACTTGAGAATAATGTACATCAATAAAGTTATGTCTGACCTTTCAAGTCTCTTTAGAGATAACTGGCTAGGTCTGACGGGGTCTGGGGTTCATTCTGTCCTGTTGACCACAAGGGAAACAGAATAAAATACTGTCTGACGTTAAGAAATCCAATTCGAGTTCTACATTCCTGAAATATAATTTCCTAGCAATGTTGAAATAATAACTGGCCTTATGTTTATTCACGACAGAACTTCTTGTTTACAGGTTATTGAGCCTAATTGGCACGTGATGCATAATAGACTTCAAACTGCAAAGAGCATAGATGAGGTATGGTCTTCCTCTTATAGAATTCTCGTCTTCATTTGAAACAAAGAAAAAATAAATGTTTGGCTGAAAAGAAGAATGCCACTTATTGGACATTCTGATAGATGCAGCAGTATTTATTTTATGTAGAAGTACCTTATGTTTGACTTACACGGCTCTTCATGATACAGGTTATCCAACACCATGACTTTTTCCTTGACAAGTGCTTGAGGGGATGCTTGCTTCTTTTGCCTGAATTTCTCAAGGTTTGTTCTTACTACTACATCCAAGCATACATGCATAAATAGAAATAAAGGGATATATTGTACAGGAGGTAACGAGAAATAGAGGGATGTAATAAATATAAAGGTTGGAGAGAAGATCTCTTCAATTCGAAAGAGAGGAAAACTTTAATAAGGGAAAATGGAAGGAAATGCAACATCCTACATATGTTTGAGGCCAGGGAGATATGCTAGCATAGAATGTTTCCGTGAGGATGATGGAGATGTAGGTCCTAGTAAGATATTAGAAAAATTCAGGTATCACTCAGCCTTCGGCATCATAGATTTTGGATTCGCTCCAAATCAAATCATGTCTCCCACACGAGCATGAGAACCTAAATTCTTTCAGTATTAACTTTCAAATTCTTCAATAAATTTCCTTTCAATTAATACACTTTAACATGCTAAAGCCGCTCGTCATGCTATACATTGATCATCCAACATAGAGAATAACAATGAACTTAATATACATGTCTAAGTTGCATTTATTACGGAATAGTGGATCAGGACATGTTGAAATGGGATCATATCTCTTTGGAATCATATGTTCAGAACTTAAGTTCTGGAATTCTTGGGTAGCCTTTGTCATTTTCCTCAATAGTGAGTTCTCTGAATGCAGAAGGTGGAGAGGCTGAAATCACTTTGCCTACAATATGCAGCTGCAACTCAGTGGTTGATATCAACTTCTATTGATGTTCCCAGCCTTGTCAAGTCTGATGGTTCACTTGTGTCAGAAAAACCCAAGCAATCGAAATCACGGCGCCCATATCAGCCATTAAAATTAAGTTCCAGCAATAAAACCGTTGCTGATTCTATTCTGTAAGTTTGAAATGGCTATGGAGTACATACATGATTACACACACACAAACACACCTCTATCTCGCTCTCTCTGATTCATTTATATTACAGCAAATTCGAGAGGGAGTTCAATGCAGAGCTTCAGAGCCTGGGACCAATATTGAGCAGTAGCTCCAAAGCAGAACCATATTTGACTCATCTTTCGAAGTGCATCTTAGGCATTGGAAATGAACAATGAATTCTGGCATCTTTTCCGTTACTTCGGTTTCAAGAGTTCACAGTTTGTGAAAATGTTTTCCTGCTGTTGTGCTAGGCTTGTGTTTCGTAGCATGCCAAGAATGTCTCAAGTTTAGGTACTTGTTAGAGAATTTTCAGTTGGTACTGTGTACTGGGGAAATTCGGTTTATTTATTTATTTTTGTTTAAAAAGAAAATTTTAAAATTTTATTTTCTCATGTTTTTGTTTTGGGTGGCCGTTGGGTGTTTAGATTCTTGTTAATTAACCATGATATACAATGTCACCCCCTGAATTTTAATTTCATCATCTGTATCATGAGTTGAAGTATCAACTTGTTTGGTAAACAAGGTTCACAGAAACTTGTCGCAACAAGTGAAGAACAATTCAGTTAATATTAAAGAATCGAACCATTACAAACGTGAAATATTTGGGAAGGGAGCAACAAAATTTGCTGCCACAAAAGAGATGAGGAACACAAGTGGCATGCATGGATTTAAAGTCCAACTGTTTTCTAACTCTCTCTCTCTCTCTCTCTCTCTCTCTCTCTCTCTCTCTCTCTCTCTCATAAGTTGGACTCACCTCTGTTCTCAGTTCATGTGAGAGAGACTTGTAAGCGTTGCGGGAAGTAGTGGGAGTTGTATGTCTTCTTCCAATACCATGTAGATATTAGATGAGACTTCAATTCAGGGGGTCAAATATTGAAGCCAAAGCAAAGGGGAGCCATCTAATGACAAAGCAGAGAGCATTGCACACCAATATTTGGAAAGGAGATAAGGAAAAGTCAATATTCATGCAGAAAAAGATTTAAAAAAAACTTGTAACTTCAGTAATCCACACCGAAACGTAAAGTCAGACAAACTGACAGTTAGCTGCCAAAAACAAAAAGCTTCGAAACCTATTGCGACCCCCCAAAAAAATAGAGATGGTAACACAATCATAATAGTGAGTAATCTTGTACGGCAAATCTAGAGTTAATCGGGAAACTAATTCATCTTGATTTCGTGTGTAAACTTGTTGACTTACAAGTAATAGGAATAAGCAAAAAGAGAATATAAAACTAAGGATGACGATCATAGCAGCTACCCCTGTTTGTTGATCCGATTCCTAGTTTTCGGGTATTAGATTATAGATTTTAAAGTAGGACTCATGTATTAAATGATTTCTTATGTGTAAGTAGGCAAACACCGGTGAAGTCAGGAAAGAAAATTTTTCCTTTTCTTCTTATTCCCAGTTATGAAAGAGATATAGATTTCCATGTAATTCTAGGATATTCTTATGTATCTATTAAAATCTTGTATATATAGGGCACATTGTTTAATGAAATATCAACCTGTTCTATTGGCCCAAACATCTTGCACGCCATACCGTAGCTTCTCATCTCTTGTTCCATTCTTTTCAACTCCAGGACAAGACACCCATGATGGCTTCTTCTTCAAGAAGATATACGAACCGGCTAACGATTACTGTCATTATGATCATCTTTTCTCTCACACTCTTTCCTTCCGATTCAAGAGCTGATTCAATGTCGGTAAGAGATGGAGATCATCAGCGGTTAGAAAAACAGATGAAGATGGTGTTGGGTTCAAAGTCTCCTGGGTGTGTTAACAGGTGCGTGGGTTGCATACCTTGCACGCCCACTCAAGTTGTTTCTCCACCGGATAAGAATAATAATCTCAAGGCAGCAAATACAAATCAGGGAGATGAGGGCTATTATCTCCTCTCATGGAAATGCAAATGTAGGAACAAGTTGTTCGAACCTTGAATATTTTGTTTTAGCTTCGCCTAATAATGATGGTTATCTTTTGTTTTATTTTTTTGTTTTTATACATGTAATATTGGGAGAAGAGAGATTCGAACACACGATCTTGGACGAAGAGATATGTATATGCTCTTAATAACTTGACCTACGACCTTGGTCCTATGTTTTGTTTTAGCAACCTAGCCATGTTCCTATATTTTGTAATAGCTCGACCTAATAAAGTTTCTTACTAATGTTAATTTACACTTTGGATGGATGGCTAATGCAATAGATAATTCTATCAACCCATTATCTGCGAGGGCTTTGTCTTGCATAAGAACGTTTCCCCGGGCCCCGCCCTCATTCTTCACCTTTACTTCGTGAAGTGAATTGTTACTATAAAAGTCTTTTGGATATATGCTGTTGTTTTGGTTGGTTAGTACTAGGAAGTCTTTGACAAAGAACGAGAAGAAGAAAAAAGACAAAATATGCTACAGACTTTTCGTGTGCAACTAAGAAGTCTCTGATATGTTATTGGGTTGGTTACTTAGTAGAAATGTCTGTAGCATATTTTTCTTTTTCTTCTAATTTGTCTCTCTCTGTATTCGTAACGAGTTAATAAGTAATTTAATAAGTAAATGACTCCGTCATAAAAAGACTTAAAAAATTCACGGTATTGTATAGTGTGTTAATAGGTAATTAATTTTTTTAACCATGAGATAATTGGCCCACTTTCCCACACTACTACAAAAATCGAAATAGAATTTAATAATTACCGACATGTAAAGTTAATTAACCACGTCTCTCTTTTATTATTTTACTATAATATAATGTCGAGTCTTAATAAAGTCACTTTTAGTTTTCCAATTCTAAATATTTCCTTTAAATTGGAGTTTTTATTCCAAACGTATTATAATTTATGTTTATAAATGTATCTCTAACTAAAACTTGCTTCTTAGTATTATGGATATGATATTTTGTATGGATATATAGGAATGAAGATTGGTAAATATTTTGTATGTAATTATTATTGAATCTTCAAGTTTTATGAAACAAATTATTCTTGAGTATATTTATTGTTCACAAAGCATTATGGTTGTTTTTAGCAAGAAAAAATCGAGAACCATTGGAAGCAAGAAAAAAAGATAAAATGTAAAATTACCAAATCTTTGGATATAATAAACTAGTTTTCCAATTCTAAATAATTTGTTTAAATTGGAGTTTTTATTCCGTTCTCAAGAAAGATTGTATATTTAGTTTCTTGTGAAAATATTTTACAACGACTTTGTTTTGTAACTAAGGTTTATAAATGTATCTCTAACTAAAACTTGTAATTATAGTTTAATATTATGGATATGATATTTTGTATAGATATATAGGAATGAAGATTGGTGAACTATGTAATTATTATTGAATCTTCAAGTTTTATGAAACAAATTGTATGGTGTGGATTATTTGGGGCTGAATTTATTGTTCACAAAGCATTATGGTTGTTTTAGCTAAAATCGTTGTAGAGAACCATTGGAAGCAAGAAAAAAAGATAAAATGTAAAATTACCACATCTTTGGATATAATAACCACTAACAAAAAAAACAATTAGGAGCACAGAAAAATCCTAAAAAACCTTTGAAAAATTAAGAGCCTCTGTCAATCTGGGGATAAGATAGATAGCTAGGGGCTGTTCAACCCAGTTTTCTCACAAGTCCTCCTTCCCTTCCACCGGTTTAATCTCTGCTATATAAAATCAGGTAATCTCTGTGGGCCTATTTTTACATACATGCATGTTACGTGAGACATTTTTCATCTCTCCTGCTATGCCAAGATTGTTAGGGTTTTGTTTTAAAAATATTCTTAATCTTAATTGTCATCCCTAATATAGCATCTATCCATTTACAAACAAAGATTGACTGACACTGACAGATGAGCTTTAGCTTTGGCCTAACAATTCCTAACTTTACCGGTTGTTTTAAATTTATATATTTACAAAAGATAGGGACCACACTGTCACCACGAACAATAGGGCGCAAATAATCTGTACATTTAACTGGTTGAAATATATTTTATTGAATACCTTTCTTATTGAGAGGGAAGATAATATACTAAACTCACACACATTATACGGATGTTAGAACTCGAATCTAGGATATTTTCTAGGGAACAATTGCTCCAAACCACTACACTAGTGGGTCTTTTGCAGCTGGTTGAAATATTTGTACTAAATGAATTGTTGCAATTTTTTGTTTGAGTTATGAGTTTAGTTGATTTTTGGAGTTAGTCTACTAGTAGAACATTAGAAATCTTCAACCTAGCTTGGGGAATTTAATGTTTGCAAAATATATTTTTGAATTTGAGTACTGGAGTGTCTATTGTCTCTTCTATGATCAAGTATTTCTCCTCATACCTTCGTATTGAATCTAGAACATACAGGCATAACTTTGGCACTCATTCAGAACCTCCTGTCATAGACGTTATGCTATGAAATATGCAAAAAATTTCTCTTTCTAGGTTAGAATAAGGATGGCAATAACCAAAAGTTATCGCATATATGTGAGTCGTAAATTCCAGATAATGCATACCCATTTGTCATTTTGTATGCTACAATAAGCAACTCTTTCTAGAATGAATATCTATTGCTGGTTCACAAAGGAAATCTTTCATATTACTATTTTCTTTGCAGTCGGAAAAAGGACTTGTTGCAATGATCATAGCATTTGGTATTTACTCGTGATTGCCACAGATAAGTAATTAAGTTCGTTCCAGTGGCAATGGACACACAAAGAACCTGCATCTTCTCCATCTACAACACCTCAATGGAAATATGATATCTTTCTCAGTTTTAGAGGTGAGGACACTCGGAGGGCTTTTACAGACCACTTATATAAATCATTGACAGCTCAACGAATCAGAAGGGAAAAGATATTACTCGAGAACTGTTGACTGCGATTGAAGGATCAAGGTTTGCGTTCATTGTCCTCTCACGAAAATATGCATCCTCAACATGGTGCTTGGATGAACTTCTACATATTCTTAAATGCATGGAAGCAAGAGAAGCAGTGCTACCAATTTTCTATGATGATGATCCATCTCATGTACGAAAACAAACAAGGAATTTTGCGAAAGACTTCACACAACTGGAAAAAGGTTTAGTTTTGACAAAAAAAAAAGGTGCAAGAGTGGAGATGTGCATTGACGAAAGTGGCAAATTTCTCAGGGTGGAATGTTAGGGACTGGTATATGTGGGAGTGATTTTCGTCCCACGGAATATTCGTCGATGGATTCTTCCCTCTTCCTTCTCGATCCTCTTTCTCCCTGTAAAACCAATCGGAGTAAAAAGACCACACTCGGGGAGTGTTAGCCAAAGGCCCTCCAATGCCTAAGTTAGTTCACTTGGATCTTACGTAAAGAGACAGCAAGAGCTAAAGTGGTCGGAGTTTATTTCTCTCACGGGGAGAGTTCCGGGTGGCCGGAGCCGTGTGTGGTGGTGGCCGGAGCCTTGTGTGAGAGAGAGAGAGAGAGAGAGAGAGGTGGTGGCAAGGCAAGAATGAGAGGGAATTTTGACAGAGTCTTGGACTTAGAAAAACTTACCTCAAGCCTTGGTGTAGCTTTGTTTATATAGTGGTCTCGGGAGCTAGGGTTTCAAGAAGAATAATTCCCCACTTGGAAGGAAATTATTCTTCCTCCTATTTGGCAAGATATAATCAATTAGGGATTTGATTTGATAATCCCCAATTGAATGGCATAAATCCCCAATTAATCAAATAAATTCCCAAATTGATATGGAATTTATTTGACCTAGGATCTGAAAATATTTGGTTTCCACAAATGCGCCCCAGCTTCTGGGTGGCGCATGGCAGCATGGAGGAGGTGTGAATTAATTGTTGGGCTGTCCAACTGCATCTGGGCTTCCTTTGTGACTTGGGCTCCTGATTGGAGGAGGCTTGTGACTTGCCTATTTTCTGAATTTGGACTCCCAGTTGGAATGGGCTTGAGATTCCTTGTAGGTCAAGGAACCCCAATTGCTATAACCGTAGGGCTTCTCTTCGCTCTTTTTCAACTCACAAACTTGCCTCCTCTACTTTCTACTTGAGAGAGATTTTGGAGGAGTGTACTGCTTGTCAAACAGAGGAATTGCCATGGTATGTCATGATCTACTGATCTGCTTCAATTTGAATTCTTTGATGTGTGGCTAACTGACTTATGTCTTCTACTTGTAGAGGACAGCAGAACCCGATCTCGACCCAGACATTACTAAGGTTTGTCAGGCTTTGAACACCACTGCCAGGTTCCGTGAATGTCATTGGTTAGTGAGTGAACATTGGAAAGAGGCTGGTGGTCTGCCCCCTGCTGAAGATGTTGAAAGATGGAAACTGACTGGCTTGGACCCGGATGATCTGCCTACCGAACGGGAGGAGTCCTTGACCGAACTTCCTGAAAAAAGGAAGGCTGGTACCAGGTCCGTTAGGGATGAAACCACGACCTCGAGATCAAGGGAAGTGTCCCCATTGAGGAAGAAGCTGAAACATCCTCCTGCCACGATCAAATTTTCTTTAAGGGGGTCTCGTTTGCTGAGAAGACTCCAGTGGGAGTTGCGCCTTCTTCGTCTGCTAGGATCAAGAACCTTGTCAGCGCAGATCGACGTCATGCAAAAGGTTAGGAGTATTTTGCTCAAGTCTTCGCTCGAACAACTCAAGACTTGCGAGTTGCCCTATAACCTGAATGTTGATAAGCAAAGCTCGAGTCGTCTATGCCGGTTCGTGGATCAAACTGAGAGGATTGCGCCTTTGTCTAGCCATCACGATCCATCTGCCAATTCACGAACAGCCAAGCAAGTTATTTGTCTTCTCGGGCAGAAAGTTCTTCAACTTCATAAACTGCTAGTTCGGGAGTTGGTGACTGCTCTGCTGGGGATGAGCACATGTCCGATTTGCTCAAGTCAAACTTCATGTCAAGCTCATCTGCTTGTGCCAAGCTGGTTGACCACATACATCAGGCCGGCGACCTTAGCACGTTCTCGTGCCTTTGCTTGGAGACGCAAAAAGAAGCAGTTGATGAGGTAGCGGTAGAGGCCGTTGAGCAAGCAGCTGGGGCCGCTGAGTAGGTTGCAGCTAAGCGAAGTAGAGGAACAACATGGAGGCACTAGTACTGAGCAGACAGCTAGTGCTGCTGAGGAGGTCGTCGACCCAGGGTCACCTACCGGAGTCACAATAAATGATGACTCCTTTATTATTTATGAGCTTTGTAACTTTACTTTAATAATTGGTCTCGGCTGACCATCCCATGTTTGTTGAACTTGGCCAGTTGGCCACTTTGCTATGGAATTTTCAGTTATTTTTCAAACCTCAATTCTCATAGTGTTTTGTGAAATGCTTGAGTCTCTCTTTGGATACTTGAATATTTACCCATCACCTGCTTGAAGGTTACTCTTCTGTTTCTCCCTTAGGAAGCTTCGGATGCTGATACACGTCTCCTTTAGAATGCTATAGATAGTGCCGTAGGTCTCTCTTAGGACGTTTAAGGACGGTTTCCTACATCTTCCTTAAGACGTTTAAGGATGGTGTCTTACGTCTCCCTTAGGACGTTTAAGGACGATCTCCTACATATCCCTTAGGACGTTTAAGGATGGTGTCATACTTCTCCCTTAGGACTTTTAATGACTGTTTCCTACTTCTCTCTTAGGACTTTTAATGACGGTTTCCTACGTCTCCCTTAGGACGTTTAAGGACGGTCTCCTACGTCTCCCTTAGGACGTTTAAGGATGGTGTCCTACTTCTCCCTTAGGAAGTTTAAGGACGGTTTCTTACGTCTTCCTTAGGACGTTTAAGGATGGTGTCCTACGTCTTCCTTAGGAAGTTTAAGGATGGTGTCTTATGTCTACCTTAGAACGTTTAAGGACGGTGCCCTACGTTTCCGTTAGGACGTTTGAGGGCGTTTTCATGTGCATCCCTTGGGTTGCTCTGGATTAGCATTTCTAGAACACTTCATTTGAAATAACATCAAAAGTAACTCTTCTTCAACTAGGTGGAGATGACTTGGTCTTCTCGCTAAGAATTGAGAAGGTAAGTGGGAAGCTTCAAGCGTAATACTTTCGGGGATAATTGGCATTCCATTGTCTTGGAATTTCCTTCCCTTCCAAGGTGTCAAGTGTGAAGCTTCCTTTGCCCCAGATCGGCTGATCACGTAGGGGCCTTCCCAATTGGACTTTATCTTCTTCGACCCTTGACTTGGTGCTGTAATGAAGGTTTTTCTGAGCACAATGTCCCTAGGTTGAAACTGTCTGATCTTGGCTTTCTTGATGTAGTAGGACGTCAACTGCTGCTGGTAAGTTGCAACTCGGACAATGGCCTTCTTTCGTTCTTCTTCGAGCAAGTCAAGGTTGACCTTCATCTGCTTGCAGTTCTGGTCCAAGCTACCCACCTCAAGGTTCATGGATGGAACTGTGATGTGAGGCGGGATGATTGCCTCGGTCCCATAGGCCAAGGAAAATAGGGTTTCGCCTGTTGATCTTCTTTTGGTTGTGCGATAAGGCCATAGGACTCCGGGCAGCTCATCGATCCATTTCCCTTCACCTTCCAGTCTTTTCTTCAGGAAATCCAGTACAATATTAGATGCCTCTGCTTGGCCATTGCCCTGCGGGTATCTGGGAGTTGACATGTGCTGCTTGATTCTATACTTTGCAAAAAAATGAGGTGATCTGCCTACCCATGAACTGTCTGCCATTTTCGGTGACAATCAACTGCGGGCAGCCAAATCAGCAGATGATGTTCTTCCAGATAAACCGCTCGACATCGACTTCCTTAGTAGAAGATAGGGCTTCGGCCTCGATCCATTTTGTGAAGTTGTCGGTGGCAACGATCATCATATCTTTCTTGGCAGGTGCAGGTGGCATAGGTCCCAGCAAGTCAACGGCCCATCACATGAATAGCTAAGGGTCATTACGCGAGTGGTACACTTCGATCGGTAAACCGGCAGTGTTGGCATCGATCACACTTCAAGCACACTTCGTTGAGTCATGGCACATGTTCGGCCAGAAGTAGCATGCGCTGAGTGCCTTCTGGGCAAGTGACCTGGCCCCAGTGTGGTTTTCGCATTCGCCGTCATATATTTTGCAAAGCACCTCAAGCATTTGAGGGTACTTGATGCAAGTGAGGTGAGGACCGGAATAATATCTACGAACAAGCTTGTTGTCCTGCATGTAGTATCTTGCAGCTTTCTACTTGATTTTTCTGGCCTCGGACTTTTCCCTTGGAAGATTCTCGTTCACCAGGTAGTCGATGATGGGGTCTTGCCAGCTTGGATCCTCGTCGATCTATATCGTGTCCGGGCTGCTCCACCTAGGTGTGCAACGCTGATCCCAAGCTTTCCAATACGTCTGCATGCGCGTTCTTTGCCCGGGGCACCTGTTGGATGGTGAAGGTAGGAAACGCCTTCAACATCTCCTAGACTTTACCAAGATACAAGATCATTCTTGGGTGCTTCGTTCTCCTGAGGCTTGGGTTGTGATCAGCTAGGAATCTGAGTAGATGGCCAGTTTCTTGATTGGCAGCTCCTTTGCCAGGCACAAGTTAGAGAGCAATGCTTCATACTTTGCCTCATTATTTGAGGTTGGGAAGCCAAGCGTGATAGCTTGCTCTAATAGGGTTCCATTTGGGTTGATGATGACGACACCTGCTCCATCTCCTTTTTGGTTTGACGCTCCATCCACGCGCAACTGCCAAATGTATTTCGGCAGGTCAGGCTCGGCGGAGGAGGCCTTGTCTGCTCTTAATCTTTCCCTGTTTTTGCTGACCAGCCTTCTCTTCTTCGGCTGATGAAGTGAATTCTGCCACGAAATTTGCTAAAGCTTGGGCTTTTATAGCATTCTTGGGTCGGTAGAGGAGGTCATATTGGCTCAATTATATTGCCCACTTCATGAGTCGCAGAAAGGCATCAGGGCTATGCAGAATTGATCTAAGGGGAAAGTCAATCATGATAATAAACCGATGAGGTTGGTAGTAAGGTCGCAGCTTTCTTGCGGAAACTACAAGTTCCAAAATGAGTTTCTCCATTTTCGGGTAGCGAGTCTCAGCATCGAGGAGAGCTTTTGACGTGTAGAATACCAGATGTTAAGCCCTCAGCTCTTCTCGGATGAGAGCTGAGCTAGACAGTGCCAGGTATACGAACAAGCCTTCACTAGGTACAGGCTTCAAGAGCAGGAGGGGTGAAGTGTGGTAGGTTTTCAGGTTCTGAAAAGCTACTTCGCACTTCTCGTCTCACTTGTCTCTTTGCCCCTTCTTTAGCGCTTTGAAGAATGATCTACACTTGTCGGTAGATCTCGAGAGGAATCGGTTAAGGGCTGCTACTCTACCCATCGGACTTTGTATTTTCTTCATTGTCGAAGGGGACTTCATCTTAAGAATAGCTTTGATCTGCCATGGGTGTGCTTCAATGCCTCATTAGGTGACCAGGTATCCCTAGGAATCTGCGGGATGATACACCGAACGTGCATTTACTTGGATTTAGCATCATGAGGTACTATCAGAGTAGGCTGAAGGTTTCGGCAAGGTTCTTGAGGTGATCTGCTAGTTCAGGAGCATTGACCAGCATGTCGTCTACGTAGACCTCCATAGTCTTGCCGATATGCTTCTTAAAGATTTTGTTAATGAGCCTTTGGTACGTTGCTCTCGGCGTTCTTCAGCCCAAAGGGCATGAATTTGTAGCAGTAGGTCTTTCTTTCAATGATGAAAGAGGTCTTCGCCTTGTCATCTTCTTGCATCAGGATCTAATTGTAGCTGGAGTAGGCATCCATGAAGCTGAGCAGCTGGTTCTCATAAGTTGAATCCACGAGCAGATCAATTTTGGGTAGTGGAAAGTTGTCTTTCAGGCATGCCTTGTTGAGGTCAGTGTAATCTACACAGACTCTCCACTTGCCTTGTTCTTGCTTTGCTACCAGAACAACGTTGGCCAGCCACTTTGAGTAGGAGACCTCTTCGATGAAGCTCATGGCTAAGAGCTTGTCGATTTCAGCTTCAATGATCCCAACTCACTCGGGAGCGAAGCTACGTCTTTTCTGCACCACAAGTTTGCTGGTTAGGTTAACGTGGAGCCGGTGGCAGATGATCTGTGAGCCGATGTTGGGCATATCAGATGGTGACCACGCAAACACTTCTTTGCTATCCTGGAGGAAGGTGGTCAGCTCCACCTTCTCTTCTTAGCTTAGGCGCGAGCTGATCCGCACTTTTCTATCTGGCTAATTAGGATCAAGGGGTACTAACTCTACGCCCTCCTCAGGTTTCCAGTCTTCTTCAGGGGTGACCTTCGTACAGATTCCCTCATATTGATCCTGGTTCCTTGATTGCTATTAGGAGGTGGCAACTCCCTTCCCTTTCAGGTTTGCTCGACCATCAGGAACTCGTTAGCCTTTATCTACTATCTGCTCTGTCTAGGTTTTCGGCACGAACTGCAGTTGTTTGGTCTTCTTCAGCCCTTGGGCTGAGCATCTTCTGGCCATTTCTTGGTCACTGTCAATCTGCCCGATTCCGCCCCCAGGGACGGGGTCACAGATTTTCTGGTGCATGGCGGATGTGACAGTATCAATCTTGGTGATCCATAGTCTGCAAGCAGACCACAGGTGGCGAGTAGATGTCAAGGTCGATCGCACCCACAGTGATCGACGTTTCTTCGTTGAAGCCGGTGAGCAATCTGGCCAGCTTGGTGATCTTGTTCTCCAACCCCATCTGGTCAACCATGGCTTATTCTTCACCTGGTCCAAGATCTGGTGTATCGGGATGGTGAACTCAATAAAGTTCTCATCAGCCTAGGTACCTTCACAGGGCTGCGATCTGCACTTGCCTTCGATCTTGTTGTTGGACTTGTCATTCTTTTGGCTTGCCTGCTTAGATGTTTGATTAGCCTGCTTGGTAGCTTTCTTGGCTGTGATTCGATCATCGTCCAAAAGTGCATAGCGTTCTGCCGTTGCAAAGACTTCTGCCAGTGTTTGGCTTGGAGCAACAGTCAGGGCCTGGTATAGCACTTGATCGGCTGGCAAGCCTTTCTTGAAAGCTGAGAATGTGATTTGATCATCGCATCCTATGATGGTCACCTTCTTTGCCTTGAATCTCTTGATGTAATCTCGAAGAGATTCGTCAGGCTTCTTGTGCATGTTGAATAGGTGGTCAGCCAGCCCTCTGATCGTCCGGTAGGAGGTATACTCCTTGGTGAAAATAAGGGCGAACTCTCTGAAGTTGCCGATATACCAGGATTGGAGGGTGTGAAACCAATCATGGGCAGCTCCATGCAAGGTCATTAACGAATGCCTTGCACATCAAGGCATCGTCTGCTTTGTACAGGATCATTGCACTTTTAAAGTGCCTTAGGTGACTATCAAGATCAGAGTCTCCTTTGAATGGTGTTTTGAATGCTGTTGTAAACCATCTCGAAGAAGTAGCCTACTTGACCTCATTAGTGAAGGGTGAGCAGTTCACCTGATCGACCTCCTTGCATAAATCTTCATCTGGATCATTCTTAAGCTGGAGGTTTTTAAGTCGGTGGTTCATGAGCTTCTCAACATCCTTTGCTTGCAAGGACTGCGGCTTGTGTTGGAGTCCTCTGCGTGTCGAGCGTGATTGTATAACTTCCTCTTCAGCTTCCAAGGGTTGATCCCTTTGGGTACTCTACTCCTGGGGCGTATTGGTGGATTGAGCTTTTGAGAATTCCCCCCCGGCTCATCGCCGTGAATTGGTCTGCCTCGAGTGGGTTGGTGAGCGTCAATCACTACGTTCGCTATGCAGACGTTCACGAACTCAGGGTCCTTGTGGTCCCAACCTGGAGTTGATGCTTCTCTATGGGCCCAAGCGGTAGTGAATGCAAGGCTGTGGGCCTAATCTCTCGAGCACATTGGTCCTTGGACCTAATCTCAAACTGACCATTGATCAGCTTCGAGATTGACTAACAGATATCTGCATCTGGTTCAGGTGCTGGATAGCTTGGGTCCGGTTCGAGTGCTGAGTAGTACGCTTTCGTTCTCCTCCTCGTCTGCTTGTCGCTGCTTGACTGGCTCGTGATCTCTCGAACTGCGAGCCAATCTGCTTGCATATCATTCTCTCTTCGCCCTAAGATCCAAGGCCAAGGCCTCGAACCAAGTCGATCTGCTTGAGGAGCTGACCAACCAGGTCGTTTTGGTTTTCCAGCCTTTGCATGAGTTGTTCGAATCTAAGGCTAAGGTTTGCTTGACTGCGTGGATCAGGGGGAGAGAATTGTGTTGGTCCCAAATGCATATGGGCTAGGGTTTCACTGGTGGCATACACCAAGTGTGATAGCAAAGGAGGGAACGTCTGGATTTGCTCCAAAACGACGCCGTCACTTGGTCGTTGCGGCTGCAAGGTGGAGGAGGCCAAAGGCTCTCCGATGCCTAAGTTAGTTGTTGAGGCCCAAAAAAGTCACGAAAGGCCTAAAGATATTCAAAGCCCAACATAACATATAATGGTGGTCATGCGTTAATCCAAGCTATATTTTGGGAATTAATTCATTAAATAAAATAGAAATAGTGTACATGCCATGCCATGCCAATAATACATTTTTCCTATGTCAATCACTTACCAAGCTCACATGAACCCAAGTCATGTGGTTCACGGGGCTTGCACGAGGGATTGTGGTGTGGAAGGTTACGGAGGTCCACAAAGCCCACGGAAGCTCTTGGATAATGGAGGAGCACCAAAGTCCAAGTCCATTACTTGGAGTTCTCTAATGTGGGTGAGCAAATGAGATATTTTTCAAGCACTCCCTATTACCCGTTGGAAACAAGCCAATTCCGACACTTCCTTTTACCCATAGTAAATAGTCATTTTCCAATGCCTAGCTTTGTCTATTGGAAATAATAATGTCCCAATGCTTCCTTTTATCAGTTGGAAATAGACTAGCTTCAACACTTCCTTTTACCTATTAGAAACCAAAGAGAGCCTTCACTTTCTATAAATTGGGAGGCACCCAGGCAAAACAAAATCATCTCTTGGTTGTCAAGCATCCCAGCAACCACATCAGACTTCCTTTCTTCCTTCCTTCGGCTGCTGCAAGCTTTCCAGCAGCCATCCCAGCCATAGCCTTCAACACTTCAAGCTTTTCCTCCATAGCCTTCAAGCCTCAAGCTTTCCCTTCAATCTTCCCTATAAAGCCTCATCAAGCAATACTTCAAAGCTTTTCCTCTATAGCCTTCAATCCTCAAGCTTTTCCTTCCATCTTCCCTATAAAGCCTCACCAAGCAATACATCAAGTTTTCCCTCTCTCCTCATACCCTTTCCAAACAATCAAACCACCATAGCCATAGCTTCACATAACAATTTCTCAACACCCAAACTCAAGCATATCAAACACCAAGCCAAGCACAAGCATTCTCATTTGCTAAACTTGTGGGTCTATAGTTCCCACACTCCAAGCTCTCATCCCAAGCTCATATAATCTCAGTTCAACATCATCAAGTCATCTTCAACCATCCAAAAGCATGACCAAGCATTCGTTAAGCTGCTGGAAATCTACTCAAGCCACCCATCATTTATCTCCATCTCTCTCTCTCTCTCTCTCTCTCTCTCTCTCTCTCACTCTCTCTCAAAGCTCCATCCCAAATATGAAACACCCATCCTCTCAAGCTAAGTTGAAACCATAGTCATTACCTTTTTGGTAAGAAAGAGACATCACAAGCTCTTCGTCTACATGCCGGAAACACCAAAAATCTGAAGCCTTAATCCTTTCTTTATGCTCGTTTCCTTTTAGCTCCCACACTCCAAGCTCTCATGCCAAGCCTAGTAGTATATTGATTCAAGCAAACTCTCATGCAAGCCCGTGCAACATTAATGCACCATCTCAAACTCTTCGTCTAGCTGCAGGAAATGTAAGTACAAAACATGCAGCCGCTAGAAGAAGAACAAAGTACTCCCCTGGGACTTGCTTCTCTCTCAGGATGCTTTGGGCCTAGTTCTCTCTAACTTAGAAAAGGGCAACTTCATCCATTCGCTCTTTCCAGCAGCCCAAGCCCCATTCGTCAAACTGCTGGAATGAAAAAGACCCCTACATTAGTTAACTTGGATCTTATGTAAAGAGACAGTAAGAGCTAAAGTGGTCAGAGTTTATTTCTCTCACGGGGAGAGTTCCGGATGGCCGGAGCCGTGTGTGGTGGTGGCTGGAGCCTTGTCTGTGCATATAGGATTATGAAATTAAAAAAATGGTTAGGACTGTACCAAAAAAAGGTTAGGATTAATTAAAATTGTATGGCCAAGATTAAATCCGAGGACAATCGTTTAAGAACCTTTAGATACACAAGCACACAGTTTAATTTGACAATGGCCGAGATCAATTAAGGGCCAGTTTGACATTGCTATGCTGTAAAAATAATCGTTGTAAGATTTGCTATGAGAGAAATTAGCTGTGAGAGAAAGTAATTTGGCGTTTGGTAAACTTTTTGTTAAAAGTGTTGTTGATACTAATTTCCGCATAATTAGAAAATGATTGCCGCATAATCATTAAACTTAGCTCCTATTCAAAACAGATTCCTGCATAATCAGAAAATGAAAGCACCTCATTAGCTACTTTCCCTTATAGCTTTCTCTCACAACAATTTTTAACAATAAGTGATTTTCTCATAGTTTACCAAACGGGCTGGGCTTCTCAAATTTTTTAAAAATCACTTATCACCTCGAATAAGCAATGCCAAACGGGCACTAAATTTAGTGGAAGACAAGATTAAATTTAGTTTAGGGTTTGTAGCCAAGGGGTGAAATTAGTGAAGAGTTAGGATTTGGGATGGCTATTATATATGCCAGATTCATTAAGTACCTAAAATTGTATATTTCTTGGGTTGGGAAGTAACATGGAATCAATATGCAAAGTTTGGTCATTTTCTTTATGTCCTTACTACATCCACACAATTACCACGAGTGATATTAATGTTTCTAATATGCTGTAGGTACGAAGCTTATCTCAACAAAGATATTATCGATGTGATATGGAAAAGATTACGTCCTACATTGTTTAGTTATGTAGAAAACTCAGTTGGTTTAGACTCAAGTGTGAAATCAATCAATTTACTTTTAGGTGCAGGGGTGGATAATGTTCGTTTTATAGGGATATGAGGATTGGTAAAACAACTATTGCCAGAGTTGTTCGTGAGAGAATCTCTCTTGAATTTGAATTCAGCATATTTCTTGAGAATGTTAAAGATAATTTTCAAAAAAGTGGTCTAATTCACCAACAAAGGGAAATTCTTTCAAGGATATTGAGGAAAACGATTGACATATTTGATGTTCATGAAGGATCCACAGTGATTAGAAGATTACTTCATGACAAAAAGGTTCTTCTCATTCTCGATGATGTGACAGACTCAGACCAGTTAGATTATTTGGCTGGAAAGCAAGAGTGGTTTGGTTCTGGGAGTAGAGTCCGTATTACAACTAGAAATGAGTATTTGTTAATTGAACATGGAGTGGACATAAGATTTCAGGTCAAAGGACTAAATCATGATGATGCTCTGCAGCTTTTTAGTTGGAAAGCGTTTGGCAAAGATCAACCTGAAAAAAATTATTTAGATTTGTCTACTCTTGTTGTGAGTTATGCCGAAGGTCTTCCACTAGCCCTTAAAGTTTTGGGGAGTTTTTTGCGTAAAAGAGATGTAAGTGCTTGGAACAGTGCGTTGGGAAAACTAAGAGATCTTTGTAACACAGTTTTGGGGACACTTCAAATAAGTTATGATGATCTAGATGACAAGGAGAAGAAATTTTTTCTAGACATTGCGTGTTTCTTTAACGGGGAGCAAAAAGATCGAGGTATAGAAATCCTAGACAAGTGCGGCTTTTGTGCTGGTATTGGAATAAAAGTCCTCATTGAGAAATCTCTCTTAACTAATTCATATATATGGCACACTATGGATGCATCACTTGCTCCAAGAGATGGGTCATGAAATTGTTGGCCGAGAATGTCTTGATGAGCCAAGAAATTGTGGTGCTATGAAGATGCCAAGCATGTCTTGAGCAAAAATACAGGGACTCTTAGTTTACCAATGATGTTAGTTCTTTGCTATATATTGAAATACAAAGTACTATGTTTTTATTCCTTTCATATGTTATTTATAAGCTTCACTATGCTTTATTGATGTAGAATAGCCCGTAGGTATTAGATTAAGCACTCAAACAATAGAACATAGAAGAACATAATAGATTGAGGAGATGAAAATATAGATCAAAAAGACAAAAGAAATGGCAGAACAGTAGAATAAGAAGAATATCGATCGGAGGTCGAGGAGACGAAAATATAGATCGAAGGGACGAAAGAAAGGACTGAAACCAGAGAACCGAGAAGGAAGGACAAAAATCACATAGTTTTAAGAGAAGGTTTACTCAATATCCAAATATGAATTTTAAAGAACTACATGGGGATATTTATAGCAAACTAAAACCTAGGTACATAATAGGATAAAAATCCCTTACTTAAACAGAAATCCTAACCCAAATAAAATAGGAAACTTAAAACTAGAAATTTGGAAAAGTTGAAATCCTACTAGAATTTGGAAGACTAGAGAATTTAGGAAACTAACAAATACAGTAGGAAACTAATAAATTTAGGTCCTACGCGTCCGCATCATTCTCCTTCGGCGAAAAGAACTCGACTCCGAAGAGTAAAGAGCAATAAAAGCAAAATCCCGAGTGTGAAGAGGCATGTTGCGTCCTTTAGTTCTTCAAAATCAGCATCATATTTGCCACCTTGAAACCATCCGTTCCGTAAGCATGGAACATGATCGGCCAACGAACACAAGCATGTGTGTGGGTGTGAGAGACCCTCAATCCAGTGTGTTCTTAAGTCATCGCCGTAGTGCCTTTGTTTAGGAAAAACACCTGGCTAGGCGTGGCGGTCTATGTCAAAAGCCAAGTGCCGATGCACAAAGTTCTTGTCGTGTGGTCAGGGTGGCAAATTAGGGATGGGAACTGTGTCGTCAACCAAGTGAGAACCCATCTTATGTTGGGTATAGTTGGGCTGCAGCATAGAATCAAAAGAAAAGAGGGGTCCAGTTGAGCAGTGGGCATGCCAATTGATAGTCCCGTGGATTGATTCGGCATACTTGGTTGCATGGCCTTCAATTTGTGATCCACCAGTGGATTGGGAAGAAGGCCACCTTTTGGCGATGGTGTAGATGAACTCGAGAGTAGTGCTAAGGTAGAAGAAGGCTCAGTATCTGATTTTGGAAGGTTGTATACGATTGTACGAGGTTGAATCATCCCTTGGAAAGCTTGAAAGAATTGATGTGATAAACTTGAAAGATTGCAAAAGCCTTGTGAATCTTCCAAGCAGTGTATATGGGTTAAAATTTGTCAAAGTTCTTAATCTTTCTGGTTGCTCACAGCTCGACAAGTTACCGAATGAGTTGGGCAATGTAGAGTGTTTGGAGGAGCTTGATGTGAGTGGAACTGCCATAAGAGAACTGCCTTCCTCTATAGTTCGGTTGAAAAGCCTCAAAGTATTAAGGTTTAGTGGATGTAAAGGACCATCACCAAAATTTTCAAATTTGCTCTTCCTTGTTATGCTATTTCTCTCCCCTTTTCAGCTATTTCTAAGAAGTAGTCGCAATCCCACACGCCTTTGTTCTTTCCTTCTTTGTCGGGTTTGCATTCCTTAAAAACTAAATCTAAGTGATTGCAATCTTTCGGAAGTCCCTAAGGATTTTAGGTACTTGTTCTCATTAATCGAACTAGATCTCGGTAGAAACTAGTTTGTTAGCCTACCGGGGGACATGTTTCTATTTAGTACACTTGAATTTCTTAACTTGGTGTATTGCGAGAGGCTTCAAGAATTACCTTGGGACATGCTTTCTGGGATTGTATTTGCATTGTTTGATAACTGTATTTCATTATAAATGCATCCAGGTGCACAGTTGAATGACCCGTTAATAGCATATTGTATCAACTGCTTCAAATTGGCAGAGATGCATGGTTTTAGGAATGGCATTTTCATTGCTGGGCGGATATAATAGGGTCTCTCTCTCTCCCTCTCTTTCTTTCACACACACACATGCGTACACCTAAGACTATCTGTGGAATAAAAAGTTGTGCTTCTTTCTTTTTACTATTCCGATCCAGATTACTTGATGCTTCATGCATTACTTCCATGATTCACAAGATTTAATTAATTACTCGGGTCCTTGATTATTACAAGATCGGTGAGAATAATTGACACAAGAATTGCCAAGCCAAACCAGATAAATAATAACAATTCATTCCATGCATTCCAAAGTACGCAGATCAAAAAATTGAAAGGGGAAATAAAGATTCTAACAAAATTCTTAACGTACATATATCAACATCTCAAAACTTTTGTTCAAACTCCTATAAACATTTATCATTTGATCAAGGATATTACCGACAATACACATTGATAAGAGAAATGCTTGGCTAGTTTCTTGATGATATTGATCATAGAACTCTGACAACTGCAAAGCTCTAGCAACTTAAGCAGTTTGATTAATCTCTGATTTCCACCTATGCGGGCTTCATCAAGTGGAGTTCTTCCCCATCTGCAATCAGGCGGTAGACTAATTAGAAACGTTAAACATGCATGTTGGAATTATTTTTTAATAGACAGTCCTTTTCTTTAGTCTAAACAGAATTATCAGAATACTGTTCATCTATTGTACTGCAATCAAAATTGTGACTTGATCAGTTTCTATTGGCTTTAAGAAATTTAAAGAACGGATATACATAGATATACATATTCAAGTCATAATTAAGGTTAAGGATAACCAACAGTCACTACTACAAAAATGAAATAGATGACGACTATTCAGCATCGTGGTGACGGTTGTAAAATCGACCGTCATCTTTTAAGTGCCAAACCACGACGGTAATTCACCGCCGTTGTTCACGAACAACATGACACTTCTTTAACAAAAACCATCGTTCTAGTGCTGTTCAGTTATCACATATTGCAAAAAAAAATGACAACTTACATCAACTTACACGTCGATTGCTATAAATTAAAAAAAAGCAGTCGTCTAAAGGTCATGGATGGCCCTGGCATGGTACAAGTGGTGCCACCGCACAGGGCCCTGATATTTTTTACTTTATAGTATATATATATTAAGACTAAACAACAGTATATATCACTCCATACCATTGCAATCTATGAGTTCTTCTTTGACATGTGAGTAAAGACTTCCATTCTAGAACTCATGTATTTGATCACGTATACTTGTTCTCCTGCAAGCACCTACACACATATCTTGGTCTCACCACACTCAATGAATTGAGACCTAGTCACTCTCTACATATAGAGAAAGAATGAAGTAATTTACCTCTTGACCCCCAAATTGGCACTAGTGCATCATAAATTGAATTAGTTGATAACTTTCTTCAACAAATAGAATCAATCTTGTATGTTTGGTTGTGATGGCACAAAATAACATGTAATATGTTTGTAAGTTATAAGTAACCTCTTATCACAAAGGTGTAATACTTAATTCAGGAAGCTTACATCTGTTACTTGTTAGTTGTGTTAATTAAAGTTAAACTAAAAATTGTTTTCTCTTAACAAATTGAGAATAGGTTTTCTTAGAAAGTACTTATGCTTTCTTTTGAAAATCCTTACAGTATCGAATACTTCCTCAATGAATTTCATGCAAATTGAAACACTCACTGGATCGAACTTCAAGAGATGGAAGTCCGATCTCTCGGAATGAATGAGATCGGTTATGCTATCACTCACGATAAACCAGCTAGGCTTGTTTTGAATTTCATTGCTGAAGTGAAGAGGATGCATGAAGCTTGATGGCTAGCAAACAAGAAGTGTTGCTAGTGATGAAAAAGACCATCTCGGAAGCTGTCTATGGCAGAGCTGGGGAAACAGAAAGTGCAAGGAGTTTATGGAGTCCATTGCAAGGAAGTTCAAGGAATCAGACAAAGCTGAGACCAAGAACCTGATGTCTAGGTTGGCCAACACGAAGTATGAATAGGGAGGGAACATAAGAGAGCATCTCATGGGATTCGTGGACATTGCCGCTAAACTGAACAAGCTGAAAGTGCCTATTGACTCGACTTATTTAGTGCATATGGAACTGGATTCTCTACCCTAAGAGTAGATGAAATCAACATACAACACTTGGAAGGAGGGTTGGACTATGGATGACTTAATTTTGATTGATGTTCTTGAGGAGAATATGACCAAAGCTGATAAGAGTGGAGGTGTGGTCAATATGGTCACTGCAAATAAGCATGAGACTAAGGGAGGTGCTGCCAACAAAGAAGTGGAGAAACAGAATTGTTTTTCAAAGAATAACAACCAGTGTGGCTTGAATCCTACTATTGAATTCAAATGTTTCTTTTGCGAGAAGGATTGCCACATGAAGATGAACTGCAAACATTACAAGAAGTGGTTCGAGAAAAACAAAACCAAAGGTAATAAAGAAATAGTTTTAGTGAGTCTTTAGTCTAGTTTACTGGATGTTCCTTCTCATTCTTGGTGGTTTGATAGTGGTGCCTCGATTGTAACATCCCGTCTCGAAATTTAATTTAATTTTCGAAATTCTAAAGTGAAAGGACGACTTTACCCTTAGAGTTTCTTAGTGATTTAAGGTTGAATTTTTGTTCAGGAAGGAGTTTGGGAAATTGAGTTGCACTGTTGCATTGAGCTCATCAATACGAGTCCGTAGATAGGCGGCATGCTCAATTCTGAGTTTCAACGAAGGAGAAAAGCTCTGAAAATGAAAATGACGTATCGGGAAAAATATTGAAATTGTTCAAAGACTTAAATACCAAGCTCTCTCTCTCTCTCTCTCTCTCTCTCTCTCTCTCTCTCTCCTTGTGCACGTGGAAAACCCCTCCCCAAATTCTCTCTCTCCCCTAAAATGTTCTTCACATCGCCCCGAGCATGACAATATGCTCGGATATATGAAATTCAATTGTTTGAGCATCAAATGGATTTTCACCAATTTTGAGACATGTTATTGCCCATACATCTAGGATCGTGTAGGAACTTAAGTTGATGATTCTAGGGTTAGGCAAACCGATCACTATCTGATCATGCGATTGGCTTAGATCAGACTGCTCGATCGAGACCAAACCTTCGAGACTTGTTAGTAGATTTTGTTGGACTTATAGGAACATTTGGATCGAAAATCAGAGGTCGTGGGCCCAGCGGGCCCAATTGATCAAATTCCATGATCGAGGTCAAATCAACCGTCGGATCATGACGAAACTTCTAGGATGAGTTTGACTTATGGTTATGGACCATTAGAAATTGTCGATAACAAATTTGAGGTCGTGGGCCATATTAGCCCAGTTGACATGGATAATGGGCCATGTTGGCTCGGTCGAGACCAAACAGTAAGTTGTATTTGTTAGTGGTTAGTTGTTGCATAAATGGTTTTTATATTGTGAAGGCGTAATCCAGTGTGTACGAATGATTTAGTTTATCACTTGTATTTCCAAGTAAGATGTATTTATATTTTATTATTGTTTAGTTATGGCTTGGAATGAATTTGAGTGTTTATGAAATGTTTAGAAAAGACTTGGAAAGTACGTGAGTCGGGAATGACTTGATAGCTGGATTTGGCTTCAGTAAAGATTTGATTAAATGTTTGATTACATGTTTATATTTAAATATATGCTCTATGGCTTGGAATCGATGAATTATGAATACTAGCTTTCTGAATTGTATGTTATACATATTTGGATTTAGTTTGATAATAGTTTTTGAAAGTTACATATGGTCTAATTCAAGTTAATGAATTTTGGGATTGATCTCATTTTCAAAATGAATTTTGTTTATTTATTTAAGAACTTATTTGGGAAAGTTGAGAAATGATTTGGAAAATGGTTTTGGGAAAGTGGGTTGTGGAAAAAGGAATTTTATGATAAGTTTTGGGAAATGGTTTTCAAACCCACTCTAGGTATACCCCCATGTTGCCTTGAGAAAAGTATACGCACGTATGACAACGCCCCATGAGTCTCGCGGACGCTTGAACCGTGTGGTGCGAGGATTGCATTCTCATGTTGATTATATCTCCCTGAGTCCTGTGAGGGGAATTGACGGACACGCGTTTCGGGCTGACCACGTGTCCCCGAGTTCTGCAAGGATACGCGTCTCGGGTTGACCTAATGTCCCCCGAGTTCTCCGAGGATGTGGCCACATGTGTGGTACTTGGGAATTGACGAAATGTTACTTGGAATTGACGGATTATTATTGGAATTGACGGATCATTAATGGAATTGACGGATTGTGCTTGGGGGTACACCTAGGTGGATATTATTTTCAGGTTTGAGAATTTTTAAATTGAAATTGATGATTTCATCTCGGGTACTTATTTGTGAAGGTTTTACTACATATTTTTAGATGTATAAGACAATGGATTTGGGGTTTCTAAGTTTTAAGGATTTCATATGATTCACAAATGTTCTCTTAAGTGATGAGTTCGTTTTTACATGTGAAGGATTGAGGCGTGTTGTGTTTAACCCATTTATATTGATATAAAAGTTTTCTCATGGTCAATGTGGTTTTACTAATTTTTCTTAGTTTTATAACATATTTTTTATGATTTAATTTATATATACATATGTGATGGGTCGAAGCTTGTCTTGCAATCAATATCTTTTTCTTAGGTTTCAGCAGATTGATTAGAGTTTGAAGAGTTTGGTTTTAGAAAAGTGTGAAGGAAATTCAATTCATGTGCTTACATAGTTTGACGATGAAATAGAAAGTAAGGGGTGACTTGTAATTCTATATTTGGTTTGTACTTTATGGTTTGAGCTCTATATTCTTATATAAAGAATTACGTGTGGCTTGATCCCTCAGTAAGGGTACGTAGGCAACCTAGGCTAACCTAGGTGCAGCTGCAGAATAAACGATTTGAATTATGCTTTGAATTGTTCTAATTGTGTCATCATTGCATTCTTTGAGGAGATATATACTACGAAGTTAAACTATTATATATATACACACTACGAACATAAAGTATTCAAAATACTATGAAGAAATGTGTGTTATCTTACAAAGAGATTACATTGGTGTTGATTGTCGTATTGTTTTATACGATGAAAAGCATGACTTATGAGAAGAATGATTGTGAGTATATTGACTACGTGAGATTATGGATTGGTGAAGTACTAAGAGAAAGTGTGGTGGTATATTTTAGCATATACTTGGGATTATGAGAACTATCTGGGTATTAATCATTATGACTATTTTATTGTGTATGTTGTATATCGGCTTCATGTACTTACTCATTCACTTTAACTCATGATACTATACAAATCTGTTGGTTCAGGTAACGAATGCATTTGCTGTGCAGGTTAATTTTTGGGTTTAGAGCCATTTTTCAAGGGAGGCTCTGCTGCTTTTCCGGTAGAAGTCAAACCCAAAAGTTGTTTTGGAATTAGGGCAAGAAGGGTATTTTGGTCATTTGTGCCCAACACCTGCCAGGTGTCGGACTTTTGGTGTCAAACTTTCATAAAAGTTATGTACATTATCAATGAATGTGTTGAATAAATAAAACTCAAAATTTACCAATAATAAGATATACATATGATGAAATATAAGTGGTATGTAATGCAAGTTAATGAAAAGTTTGAAAATAAAATGTTGATTAGAATGAATAAACCATGCATAAATCCATAGTTTGTTTAAACATTGAATTACACTTTAGATAAGTGTCCATCTACATAAATGAAGAGCTCCTATGAGGTTCAAACAATGAGGGACAACCATCTAGATTCATACAATAGTCATACCAAGTCATGTAACCCGAGCAGTTTGTAAGCCATGTTTGAACATTGTGCACATATGTCTCTATTGAGCTCCCTACTGTCCTCCTATATATGGGATAGTTAGGATTACCCCAACTAGTAGGTCCATAATCTATTTCATCATCTTGAGCTCCATAACTAGTTCCACTATAATCAGACATGACATAACCATAGCCGTCATAAGATTCATTTGAGTTAGTACTAGGTCTAGTTCCTATGCTCATGGATCCAAAACTAATCGCCATGTCCTCTTCAGATGGATTAACCTATTCCCATAGACACTATGGTAAAACAGTTCATTAAGTTGAGGCAGCTTGGGAAATTCTTCACCACACAATTTACAATTGTACATATGGAATTGCTGTGAGTTTTTCAATAAAATTGATCCTGTGCCTATATGACTTTTATTTCCTTAGGAACATAATCTTGGAACACAAATCAAACTATGAAAGGGATGCATCATTATGCCGAAGAACAATCCCCAGACTTTAGAGGAGAGGAATTAAGAGAAATAGCAAGTTTTAGGCCGAAGAACAATCCCCAGACTTCAGCATCTTGAACTTGACCCCGACGCAAATTAGCAATGAATCCTCCGAACCAAGTGCCATCAGCATTTCAGGTTTCATTTTGCTTCAATTCCCTTCAAAATTTCTGAATTTTTTTTGGGTTTTGTTATGGGTATCGGAAATATCAAGGATATCGGCAAAGTATCGGGGATATCGGACTTATTGGGGGATACATCGTCGATACGGGGGAAGATATTGCCTTAACCCCCAGTATCGGTGTCGACAGTTCAAAATATCGATATATCGGAGACATTTCGATGTTATCGGCCGATATTTCAATCCTTGCTTGGACCCATGCGAATCATCAAGTGTAATTCAATGTGGATGGAGCTTTGAACTTTGCATGCTGGTCTTGGTTGTGTAGCAAGAGACCATTCTGGTACGCTTGTATGAGGACATGCCTCCTTTTTGGTTTGCTCATCCTCCTTTGGCAATGACAGTGTAGGCTTTTGATTTCCAGTGTAATCTCGTAATACCCCTTAGTTGGGTTCAATGAAATATCCCATATTTTGACCCCCAAAAAAAATGGGAGAGGTATTAATTGAAATGGGAATAATACACGGAGTGGCGACCGACGGAAGAGTGAGAGTGGGGAGGGGAGATCTGCTGGGGGACATGGGCTCGGAGATCTGGTGGGGGACGATGGCACGAGGGTAGGAGTTGGTCTTGGCATGCATTGTGTGGGGTTTGTTTGGGTCGTCGTCTTCAATTGTAGTGCTTTAATGGAAAGGGGTGCTGTAAAGATTGAGAGATTGTGGGGAGGATAAAGAAGTTGCAGAGAGAGAAGGGGGAAAGAGTGTACGTTTGGAGAGAGAGAGAGAGAGAGAGAGAGAGAGAGAGAGAGAGCGTTAGGGGCAAAGGGCAATATTGCCCCTGCACTTACGCACCACGTGCATTTAACTGACGGAATACCCCAATTGGACTTGATTTGCTTACGATGCAAAGTGTGATGACCAAAATCGGAAAATTGAAAGTGTCGTGATCAAAATTAAATTCGATCCTAACCCTAGTGACCAAAATTGTAATTACCCACGTTTTGTGATATAAAGCCACTTGAAAAATAACAAAAAGTTGGTTCCCATTGCTTGATATGTGGCCAGCCTTTAAAGGCTTCAAAATATTGGATAAAGAATTAAAAAAGGGAACTGATTTTTCCATTCTCATTTTCTCTACTTACACTACCTATAGCTTTTTAAATATTTTTTAATCAATTTTGTTCTTTCTTTTTCCTACATAGGCTAAGTTTTATTCCTGGTGCATGAGTTTTTGCAGCAAGTGGACCATATAATTTTGCATACACAAATATACAGTGTTAATTATTTATTACTCGATTAAAGGAAACAAAAATACTGAAAATGGAGTGCAAGTTGAGAAGTTAAGTATAAAGAAAAAGAAATAATATAAAAATAAAGTAAAAAGAAATTAATATAGGTAAGGGTAGAATATGAAAAAGAGAACAAAATAGAACAAAACAGATTAAAAAATATTAAAAAGTAAATGGGAATGTAAGTGGAGAAAATAGGAGTGGGAAAATCAATTCCCTTAAAAAACAAGAAGATGCATCATTGGTTTTCAGAGGGAGCCGTTCGATTCCAACGCCCCTTTGATGTGCACCTCCCACGTGTCGAGCAAGTTGGCTTTGTCCTGCCATTCCTTAACGTGCTGCGCAACGCAAATTGTCTTCAACTTGGGGCCCACAAAAATTCCGCCCGAACCGGAGAGTTAGGCCAAATTTCGCCCAAGATTTCAGTCTGATTCAAATTACCACCCATCCCTCTATCAACAAGATTTTTGGGGCTATAGTCCCAAGGGTTTGGTCCCCATGGTTGGAAAAGGCCTTAAACCCTGCTCATTCAATATACGCATTTTGGTGGTGCCTATCTTCTTGTGATGTTCCCACCCCTGGGCTTATTTCCCCACTAACATTTCACGCCCCATGGAAATTTCAATGAGAACAATCCATCCAAAATGCGTACTTCCGTGTTCCTTCCCATACCCTAGTAAAAGGAGTCGATTTTCCACCTGTGAGTTTATTCCAATGAAAATTATACAGTAAAACCCAAAATGGCAAACCAATGAAACATCGTAGGCCAATAACATTGGGAGACAACATATGCATATACATGGTTAAAGAAGAAGAAAATGCAAACCTTTCACTCTGACATCATCTGATTTTTTGGTATACAAATTGACATCTGTAACCTACAACAACAATAGCACTATTCTATTCCCTCAGTACTATTAAATAACTTGCATAATCAGATTTATTCACACTATTGTTTTTTTGACATAAATACAACATCTAGACGACCATATGTGACAACCACAACTTTGATGGAGTCTGAACAACCATGCACCTTCACTGCACCTCAACCAGGTCCGCGAAGGGTATCGAACACCAGAGAATAGCAGAAGTCCTCCTATCATCTAATCATATAATTGCCCTAGTAGGACCCTAAAGATCAACTTCAGATAAAGGAATCTAATGCCTCTCACTCTCTAGGCCTGGCAAGCCAAAGAGAACTCAAGGCTCGAAGACGTGAAAAATAGTCACTTATTGCAAGCAGTGCACGAGCTGATTGTCGGGTCGTCAGTATACGATGCATTTGTTGCAGCGTTTGTTGGCGAAGATTGTCAGCCTGGTAATTGACCAAAATAAGATTACAGAAAATAAGACAAAAAAAATAGACAACTGACAAGTTACATACAAGGAATGTCATAAATCTGAAAATTAACTACATTCACAAAAGGAAAAAGTTCTTTTAGGTGACCCCTAGATGCATACACATGAAAGAAACATAAACAACTAGTAGCATTTCAGATATTTTTAAGGGAAGTCAAGTCCCCAAGGCAAGATTAAAGAAGCAAGAATTTTCAAATGGGCATAGCAATCTATACTCAAGCCAAGTCCCCAAATTTGTGAACAATTTCTGCTGCACGTCCTCCACGCAACAAACTTTTTGAAACAAAAAATTGTTATTGCCTTCAATAATAGAACTCTAGGTTTTTTTTTGTACACAGAGACTACAGACTCAGAGGCAAAAGTTTTATAGTGTTTGAAAAAGAATAAATTAAGACTAGATATTGTAATGATGAAACTAAGGTAGAACAGCCGACGAAAACAAATGAAGAATAAAGTTATGTAAGAAAACAAGAGCTTTTTTTTAAGGAAACTACAGAAACAAAAAACAATTTGGTTCCATTCCACCCACAAGTTCCAGCACCATAATATCTACATGCAAGTTCCAGATGCGTCACTCAGAAATACCAGCATATTCATGATTGAGTTTTTATCTCTAGTTCTTGCAATCATCGAAATTCACTGGTATCACACTGCATAAGCAAGCTAGTGGAATCAGCTATCAAGGGAATTCACCTGGCGGAGGAACCCCTCAAGAGTTCCTAGCTTTCCCATGGCCATGGCCATTTGACCCATATAGTTTGCTACATTTCCAGATGATCCTGATGGCCCAGGTGAGCCACTGGCCAAGGTTTCAGCCAGGGATTGCTGCAATGCCTCCATCCCTTGAGACAGAGCATCTTCAGCCTGCTGGGATGACTGCTGCAAGTTGTAAATACCCACCAATTGCTGCTCAGTTAATGGCTCCAACTGATTCACCAGAAGCTGCACCAAAGCCAATACAGTTTAAAATGCGGAGATCTAAAACAATTAGAAAAATATAGGACAGAACAAATACAGTATGCCCACATGGTATTCAATTTTGAGTAGGTCATTATTCATCTTCTTTAAGAGAATAAAACATCAATTTTGATGACATATTCTTTTTTTGGACGAATGATGACATATTCTTTTTTTTTTGGACGAATGATGACACATTCTTTTAAGTTCAAACTTGAGCACTCCAGAATTTCCATTACTTGCAATCAAGGAATAAATGTATTGTTCATTCCATGGACACGCTTTTGCGGGCATAGCCAAGTGACTCACAACATAGAAGATGTAGAATTGAACCCATATACATCCAACATTTCCCTTATTTCCATCATGTATAACGTATTATGGAGAGACAGCATGACAGCCCTAACTCAGAATGTCAATATAAATGGTTTCATGTCAGGAGATTATCACTTGGAGAAAACAAGGAAGCAAAATGTATAAATAACATCTCACACACTAGTAGAAGGATTTATGCAAACACTGCCTAAAATCCTTTTTTTTTTTTCAAGTTCCAAAAGATCAAGACAAAAGTTTCTACAATGCATTACAACTGTATTAAATACTCAACCACAGCAAAGGAGAGGTGAAACTAATTTTCACCTTAAGGAGCTCAGATGAGCGGAAGCCACCAATCCACATGAAACACCTTTCAGCTGGTGTTTTCCACATTCCTGACAAGATGTGGAAAACATCAGCTTTTGCTGCAGTACCCTTCAGTCTAAATATGTCATCGTACTGAGCAATGACATTGTCAATAACGGTACAGTTCAGTGTCACCCGCATGTGAATTCACAGCAGCCCTTAACTCATTTATCTGCCTGTTGTGCTCCTCTAGCCACCTCGCATATTCCACATCAAATGCCAGAGCACCTACAGAAGACAAAAACAATTAAAACAACAAAGTTTTGCCATCAAATATCAGTTAAGTGGGAACATCACATGTTAAATATACGGGCGTGTTCTTATGCCAGACAGTTTAGGAACATAATGCTCATGTTGCCAGATTATGAATTTAGACCATTGATTAGCTTGATTCTTGCCTAAATGTCTGGTCCAAATCCAGTCTGACAACATATGAATCTTATGCTTCCGGACCGTCTGGCAAGAGAATACGACCTCATTATATACACATTTATACACACATGTATATATATGCATATCTATACATCTTAGCTTCGCTAGCCCCGATAAAGGTGAACACAAAACACATGAAATAATCTAATTTATAATGTTAGCAACTACATCCATATTTAATATGATAAACATAGAGAAATCTACAGGACAAACATTTAACACCAGATGCTCAGACCCAACTGCAAAAGACCGGGGATGCCCAAATTACTGAAAAATCCTAGACAAGCAAGCTGTAGAAGTATCTGACCAAAAATAATCAACGTACTACACACATGCTGATGGAGAGAATACCTAACCCTAAATTTAATAAACTTCTTAAACATATATATGCATTTCAAGGCAGGCTAATATACACAACTGTGGTTATTAAGTCCAGGAAAAAGTATGAACCAGCAGATGAGACTAATAAGTTCAAATACCATTTCCACTCATCGAATGAGATTGATCTCCCGAGCTTGAAATGAATATTCCCTGCAAAATGTAAACCATTAGTATGATACGAAACATTCATGCCCTGCCAAATTAAAAATGTGTATAGAAAACCAACCTGCTGGCGAGCACGCTGAAGCTCTTGCTCAAGCTGGGTTAATTTCAGCCGGCTACTCTCAAGCTGTTGTACATATGCCTGAATAGAGGAAACAGATGGAAATAATGTAAAGGCATACACTAATATAATGTCACTTCCCCCACAAAGAACAGTAGCTATGACTTATACTGAGATAGAGAAAGATTGCACTTAACACATAAGCGCATTGAACTTACAATCGCAGTTGGTCTAAGAATAATGACAACAATGGGTAACAGATAAATTCATAACATATGGTGACCTACCTTTTTCCTTAATCTGCTTTTCCTGGCGGCTTCACGATTTTGAGCAAGTCTTCGCAGTGTCTGTAAAACATTGATTCAAACTAGGGTAAGTTGATAATCATGCAAGACAACACTTTAATAATATATTTAGTTGAAGTTATCAAACCTTTTGATCACCAGGTTTTTCTTTTGACCTGTCACTCGAATCAGAAGCTAGAAGACCAGTCATTTGATTCAGTTCAGTCTGCACAAAAACAAAAAATTCAAATTCACCACCAAAAAACGGCTGAAATTCACAATGTTCTCTCATGCAAAATAAGGGATATGTCACTTTGAATCTTGGATACAAAAATGACTAAAGAAGTAGGCACTCTCAGAGGAAAACTATATGAATAAAGACGAGATGAACCAGAATCTATAAGCAGCGGATACTGAAAACTGGAACCAAGAGATGTTACCCTCTGATTTTTATCTTCTGTGTCATCTGTTGAAGTATCAGTCCTAGGGCTTCCATCTGCCATACTGGACTCCCCCAGTTCTCGTGATTGCTACGAGATATAGAAGGCAAATTTGGTTGTGCCTCTTTTTGCAGTGGCAACAGCTGAGATCCCACAATACAAACAGATAAGTTTATATCTGAAGATGCAAAGGACTGCAGTCCACAATGTGTTCAACCTTATTGGTCTTGCAATAATTTTATTTTATTTTTGTTTTGTTTACTTTAGGAGGGGGTGATAAAAAATTACCTTATTTAAAGAGCCAAATTGGGCATCACTACTCCCCAGTGCCTGGCTACTTAATTTATTTTGATTAAATAGAGGACCTAAAAAATTCACAGTAATCAAATGAGAAAAAAGAGTCAGAATCAAGTAAATACAATAATACAACAAGAGTGAAATATGATCAGAAACTTTTTGCACATATATATACGCTCGCATTTACACACAAAAATTTAAACACAAACACGATTAGAATCATATTTCTGTATCATACTCCCACACCAGAAGTGACTTGTGACTCTAAAGTCACACTTCAGAAAGCCAATGATGATTAGAATTTAGAATAGAACAGTAGTTTTCAAGCATGAAGTATGAGTATAACTCAGTTAATTGGCCGTTCTAATGAGAGCCTAGATGTTCACTAGAACATATTCACAAGAAAAAACACTAAGAAAATCTTATTCATAACCTCATTTACTGAGTATGGACAGTAAAAGACAATATAAAGGTTAGCTGTGGAAAAATTAAAAGATATGGTACAAAATGAACAATCATTCTACTCAAGATAGGGCAAATGAATCTTAGAATCAGGGAAAACGTCAGAAAATATTAATGAAATCAGTAACTTGAAGAAACATCCATACAAAAAAATGCTAGTATTCCAATCTACTTCTGATAAACACCAAGATATGAGTTACATACTTCTCCCAATGTCAACAGCATCCTCTATGCGAAAACCAAGAGTTTGCTCTAGAGTTCCAAAGTCTGAAATTCGAGATGAACGAATGGAGCTCCCCTCTGTACCACTGAAAGCACATATAGTTAGAATCACGACTACCAAAATTGACAGATACAATTCAACAAACAAGCCATTAAAGCTATGTTCGTTAGCCAGAATGGTAAGACAAAACAGGCAAATTTGCAAATTGTAATTCAACTATCCACTGAGAGACAAATGTGAGCTTGTTACAAAACCATCTTCAATCATAATGCAAACAGATGAAGGAACTTGTATAGTCTGAAAATATAAACTAATTTTGACATTTCATCTCAGGATTGAATGATTAACAGATCCTAATAACCATGAGTACTAAAATTGAACAAATGCAATTCAACCAACAAACCATCAACTCCATGTCGTTACCCAGAATGGTAATGCCAAAAAGGTACCATCACAAATCATAATCTAACTGCCCACTCAGAGTCAAATGTGAGCATAAGAAACCTCTTCATAATGCAAACAGACAAAGAAACTTGTATTGTCTGAAAATCTATAATAATTTTGACATTTCATTTCAGTATTGAATCGTTAACAAATTAAAAGCCATGAGAGCCATCTTATATAACATATATCCTGTTTTCTGATTATGGGATCACTAATCATACTTTGTTGGCTGTATTTTATGTTTAACTACTCAATCCTACATATACTGACAAATCACAGCTATAGCCTCCTTCCCTCAGATCATTATCTAGACCATTCATATACAATTCTGCCAAAACATCAGTGCGCTATTTGACCAAATTTGAGCTGGTTGATGCTTTAATCCAATAAATTCCCAAAGATAACTTGTAACTTAGCTTTCTATTTAGCTGTGAATGGTGTGGAAAAGATGGATTAACTTCAGATACTGACGTTTTATGCTGTTCAGGTTACATTATAGAAGACTTGGAGAAATACCTAACATTACTTGAGTGGTTGTGGTTCCATTTCACTTGTTAAACCGTATAATTCTGTTCCTTTCCATATACTACCAACTAGCAAATAAAGAACGATATTCTAATTTCAGCGGCATATGCTACCAACATTTGTACTACATTAAAACTTAAATTCATGTTCTATTAGCATAGAGGTAGGGCCAGACCACGGCTGCTAAACTAACTGAAAGCCCAAGGAAACTGATTCAGACATAATTACCATTAGAAAACACAAACCACTCAAACCCAAAGAAGCTGTACTGCCTACGAAAACTTAAAACATCAGAACAATCATACTAAAATAAAAATGGACAAAATAAATGGAAATTAATAACAGTGCAAAAGATTACTGACGTGGGATTGGAAGTGGGTACTGGAGGAACAAAGCTCGGCATCTCGGTCACGACTTTATTACCTTAATTTGCACCAGTTTTGACTGTTCTACTGCCCATGGATCAACATCATCATCACCACCACCACAAACCACCAGAACCACCTGATCCCAAAGGCAAAGAGACCCTTGAACAACCCCCTTCACAAAAATAACTAAAACACAACACTCAGAAGCTCCTAAACTACAAACTCGTATCTACACAATTATCAGAAAGATTAAAATTTTACAAAGACATATACAGAAATAGAACCCAACCCCGATCAAAAGCCACCTACTGACGGGAAAATTGAACCTTCAGAACCCCAGAAGCAGAAACACAATATAGCCAAGTTAAACCAAAGCTTACCAATAGTAGAAACTGTATGAACAAGCCGCCAAGTTTGAAGTAAAACCAAGGCCAACTCCACTAAAGTAGATGAAGAATCAGAGCTCAAGACACTGAATTTCCACAAATTAAGTAATACCCAGAAGCTGAAATTGAAGGAATAGCCCAACAAAACCCTAACCCGAGAAGCTTTAAGAGGATAAATACCAAGTCCCTTTGACCTTTTGATCGTAATATAGTATTATATACCATCACCTCTCTCTCTCTCTTAGGCTGGAAAATTCAACAGGCCCACTTTGAATTTTGAGCAAATATTTTAACTTTATTAATTTTCTTGAAGAGGTTGGAGAGAGAGAGTAGAAGAAGCGTGACGTCCAGATCATCCCAATCTCCTCCATACGTCCTTTTCTTCTCTGAAACTTTTTCCACCTTTCAAAGCTCGCCATTTTTTTCATTTCTTTCATTTCTTTTTTGTCTTATTTTACCGCTTTTGAAGAGTAGCTTTTCCTCAATTTTATGTAAATACCAGAACTTCGGCGCAAGTTTGACAAAATGTCACACTGCCCCATCTCCTTTCAGCTTATTCTTTTCTTAACCAATCCACTTCATTTAAATTAGTAACGAGATTTCAAACTATCTTTACATAATCGATATTAGGGAGGGGTCGATCACAGAACCTCGAGTGAAAAAATAATTGTTCTTAACTACTTGAGATAAGCTCATTGCAATTGAGTTTCAAATATTCAATCATACCATTTTTTAGTTCAAAAGTCTTTACTCAAATGTATCATAGAATTAGTAAAGTGAGACAAAAAAATTATATTTAGTAATTAAGTTAAATTTTATCTTAACGTGCATCTTTTACAAAATACTACAGGTTCTTAGTAAGAGAATACGATTTTCTCTTCAATATATTTTTATTTATACTTACAATGGATAACTTTCCTACATGAAAACTTTTCATGACCAATGACAAAAAAAAAAAAAAAAGGAATTTACTGTAATTTTTTATATTTTAAAGTTATGTCGGTGTAATTCTGCTTTGTAAAATATGTTGCTCTTGTAGATTGTAGCTCTAGGGCAGGGATTGTAAATGTGAATGGATGACCACACACCACAAGCAAGTCAACTATAGCTTCTATTATTCTACAAGATTAGGTAAGTTAGGGAACTAGTAAAATTTAGGAAACATGAGTGGTTACTTACAAAATTTGAAACTTTGCTTTTAATTTCTCTTCAACTCCGTAATATGTGAAGTAAAAGCTTTTAGTTCTCCAATAGCAACCCTTTCTTTTGAGTTACAATAATATTCTATCCCTAAGGGAAGGGGAGGAGTTTCAAACCCAGGACAGCTCGGTGATAAGGGGAGGGCAAACAACTAGGCCACTCCAATGGCGGATTCAGGATTGTTACCCAAGGGGGTTGTATTCAATTAAGAGTTAAAAAGAATTCAATGGAGTTATTAAGTTTATAGAGTTTAATATATTTCAATTGATTTCAATAAACACCACATAGAGTTTGACTGTATTCCTGGATTGATTTGAATGGTATTTGTTAGAGTTTTATCATAGATTTAAAAAGAGTTGATAAGAGTTCTAAAATTTTATTTTATTTTATTCGTTTTTTGGGCTATTTATCTTTTTCCAGATTTTCAAAATAGAAAAGTACTTTTATAAAAATAGAACGTCCAAACAATATACATCAAAAGAAAAAAAAAAGGGGGGCATGTGTTTTGCTCAAATGTGCAACCAAATAAGGATTTATGTATGCATATTTGTAACATCCCGAACCTAAAATAAGAAAATAAATTAAAATAAATGAGATTAAATAAAATGTTGTGAATTAACTAATAATTATCTAAATTAGAATAAAATTTTAATTTTAAAGGGGCAAAAAGGTCAATTTAACTTTGGGAAAGAATTTGGCGAAACGAGTTACGCCATTGCGTCTAGCTCGTCGAAATGAGTTCGTAGACGAGCGGCACGCTCGGATCGGAGTTGTAATGAACAAAAGGGACGTATTGGGTATTTAGAAAATTGTTTTAGAAACCCTAAAACCCAACACCCAATCAGATTTCCTTCCCTCTCTCTCTCTCTCTCTCTCTCTCTCTCTCTCTCTCTCTTTCCCGAGCCCCCTTGTGCGACCCGTAGCTGACCGGCCAATTCTTTGGCCGGAACCACCTCAAACGGCCACCAAATCAAAGTGGGCCGGTACCAAAACACTCGACCACTCACCCTCTCTCCATCCCACCCCTACCTCTAATGAAGCCCGCCACCACAACCGCCATAAACTACTCAAAATTGGCCGGTTTCTCTTCGAACTTTCTAGCATTCGTTCGGCATCTCCGGTCACCTCCTCCGCGAACCAGGTATGGATTCGAGTCCTCTCTCCATGCTCTAGTTGTTTGGTTGGTTAGTTTCCATCAATTTCAAGCCTAAGTCATCCGATCTATAAACCGAATTTTGGCCAATTTTCAATGTGAAATTCCAACCACTTGCCATTCAAATTGGACGTTCCCGTAGTTGAATAAGTTGCTCCACTCGTCGAGAGGAACCTGTAGGTGTAAGCATGGCCCGTGGTTTAGAGTTTTTCCACTCACCGGACTGGAGCCACCCAACCTGGCCGACGCGTGGGCCAGGTTGTGGAGGCTCATTTCTATTCCTAAATTATCTTTACATTGTCTCGAGCCCGTCGGTGTGCTTGAATTTTAATTTGGATATCGTATGACAGTCGAATGGATTTACGCCTATTCGGCGTTATCCGGGTTTGACGTGTTCGGACCGTTGGATCAATTCCAATTTCAAATATGTTGTTCCTTGAACCTCTAGGATCGTGTAGGAATTCACGGATCGTGCATCGAAGCCCCGGATGCTCCGGATCAATGACTTAAAGTTTATATTAACGAAAACTGTATGATCGTCCGATCGCGAGAAATTCGGCCGCTTGATCGAGACCAAACTTTCGGGACATGTTTAGTTGACTTTGTTGGACCTTTAGGAATGTTCGGATCCAATTGGAGGTCGTGGGCCCCGCGGGCCCGGCTGACCACATTCTGAAAGTTTGACCAAGGGTTTACCTAGAGTCTCCTGAGGTCGTTTCACAATTCAAAGAAAGTAATTGGCCTTAGGATTCTTGGTACAAACGTACACACACTTTGAGCCCGGGAAAAGTTAGGGTTTTGTTTTAAAGTTCTCGTTCGGTCCACTATTGTTAATCCAATCCTCATATTTCTTAAATTAGGTACTTCGACTCTGCGTACTCAGCAGACGGAACCCTCACAGGATCAGGCAGCGTGGGACTATCTGTGAGTGGACTTTGTTTTTAAACAAACATTACTTTAAAGAACGAATTGCAATGCATATAAAACGGTTTATCTTGGTTATTGGGATTTAAATATTGTTTTGACTCTTGGATTTGACATTTTATCCAATTATTGGAATTTGATTTATATTTGACACTTATGCATAATTTGGGTCCCGGCTTGTATGTGAGACATTGATGGCTATACTCTAATTATTTATATTCTTGAAAATTATATTTGATGAGTTGAGATTTATTGTTATCTCGGGTTTCAGTTTATTTAATTTGGTTATTTTAATCTTGGAATCTTTATATTGTTTTAATTATGGAAATTTCTATATTGTGTTTAGTTTTGGACATATCGATCGTTTTTAATATTTTGGGAATTATAATTGTCGTGGTTTGAATTTTATACTTTTGGGAAATTTATGTTTATTATTTGAATTAAATACTTTATTGATGTGTACGGACGCTATCATTGTCCGGTTGATTTGGTAATTTGGTTGCATTATATTTTTAAGAATTATTAGTTATACTTTGACTATATATTTGGGTTATGAGTTACGGACGTTTTGGACGTCCGGATATCTATAATTATGTGATTGAGATTTTTGGGTTGTGTTTGGTTGTGAAAAAGGGTCTTCGGGACTCGGCTTTGGATTGGGGTACTGTGTTGTGGTTTTGAGGTGTCGGAGTCGCACCATGGTTTGTACCCTCCCTGGTTTACCCACACGCGGCGTTGGAATTTCCGGCATGTGGGGGATGTATTGGTTACTGTGTTTTACTATACGTGGCGTTAGAATTTCCGGCGTATAGTAAAGGTCCGGGCACCTTTGATCGGGTGTGCCGAAGGCCCTTGACTAGGTAGTCTGTGCGCGTAGGACAGTGGTATGGTTTGTACACAAGTGGCGTTGGATATTTCGGTGTGTGTACGGTAGAGCGGTAGTCCCTCGGTTGGATAGCTCATCTCTAGACGCAGGGTGGAAAGTTGGACCCTGCGGATTAGTCAAGCGATCCCCGCGATGGATCGTTTCCCTGGTACTTGTGATGGTGCGAGAATATCTTGAGAGTATTATATATATATATATATATATATATTGAAACTTGAATTACTATATACCTATTCAATTTTGGAAGTGTTATAGCTATAATTAGACATATATAAACCTCACGATTATGGAAGTGTATCTAGGTTTATTGTTATTTATATATATTCATACGGGTCGGTTTGCAGAGGTTATGCCTCGAAAAAGGTTAGGTTGTTCGGAAAGGTTTTGAGTTGGATTATTCTTTGACTATTTTGAGATATCCCGGTTTTGAATCAATTACGTATATAAAGGTTTTCAATTGCATGTTTTGCATCGTTTTGAAACGGTGGGGTTAGTACGTTGATTTAAGTATGAAAACTTTGTTTTGTCCACTCACAATCTTCTGTTTTGCGCCCCCCAGGCAGTAGTTGCAGTGAACTGATCAATCAAGCCGAGCACTCCACTTCTTGAGCTTCGACTAAACTATAGGACATTTATGTCCTTTTCTGTAAACTTTAAATTCTGTCGTTTAAACTAAATTATTCGTAGAATTGCTCTGTTATCACCCATTAGGGTTGAATTAAAGGCCGGAGGCCTATTATGTATTTGTAATGCATGTTGGTTGTTGGGATATTCGTATTTTGTTTGTTTGGCAGGTTTTGGGTAAAGTCCATTTTTCAGGGAAAACTCTGCCGAAATTTCAGCAGAAGTCTCGGCCCTTTTCCCTTTGTCTCGGGAAGAGGAAGTTTATTCTTTAATATGTGGGCCCGACATCTGTTGGATGTCGAAAAAACAACAGGATTAGTCCTGGGTTCCGAGGAATTCGGGGCCGATCCTGTCAATGTTTATGAAAACTACGCAAAAGTAAAAACATAAAAGTTATTTCATGACAAAAAAAATTGACAAGTAAACTATAATTATAAATGCATAAAAACTAATAAGTATTTGCTTCATTGCTAATCTTTGACTCCTGTCATCCATAGCATCTCTCCACATATCTGAAGGTATTCCAACCCTCCATTGGTTAGCATTCTCGCATTGTTGTTCTTGGGTTTGAAAAACTTGATCATAATTATTTCCTTCATTTTCTGGTAACGATGATGATGTTGAATGGTCATTGTCTCCTTCAATAGGAAATTTATCATAACAACACAACTTGCAGAGAAAATTGTGCAAACTGCACAAGCTAAGACTAACTCTGCTTGTGTCTTATATGGAAATGGAGAGGTAGACTTTTTTTTTTGGACGAATTGTGGTTTAAATATACCGAATATTCTCTCGATTACGTTTCTCAAGTAAGCATGTCTAAGATTTAACAACTCGGCTGCATTTTCGAGATCATAACCTTGACCGACAAAATACTGAAGATGATATCAAACACCCCGAAACGGAGCTAAAAATTGACGCCGATTTGGGAATCCACAATCCACTAAGAAATATTTACCTGAATACACGACACATGTCCAATTAATATTTACAATACTACCCAATATGGACAAAAATAAATAAATATGTACCTTGTGGCACTTTAAGTCCATTCCTCTTTGATAAAGAATCATTTAGGGCCCGTTCAGTAACGTTTTCAGAGAATGTATATTTTTAGATAATGAAAACAAGAAAACGAATTTGCATTTTCAGGAAATGAAAATGTGTCTGGTAGATTAATTACAAAATATCTTTAGAAAATAAAAACAATGAAAACGTGTCTTGTAGTACGATTTGAGAATAATAATATACAAGCTATTTTTTAAGTGCATTTTTGCTAATGTATGTTCTAAAAAAAAATCTAATGTTAAAAAAAAACCTTGGACAAAGAATGTATAACTTTAATAAAAATGTATCATATAATTTATCTACGTGCGCTATTTTTCATGAAATTACGGAATTGAAAAAAAAACCTAATAAATCTTTTATGAACATTCTAATTAATTGAAAAAAGTTAAAAGTTAAAAAATAAGTTAAAAACAAAAGATTTATATAAAAATAAAAATAAAAAGAAACCCAACCCCACTGTACCAGCACCATCCCCCTCTCCCATCCCAGGATGCCATATATATATATATATATATATATATATATATATATATATATATCTCTCTCTCTCTCTCTCTCTCTCTCTCTCTCTCTCCCTCCCTCCTCAACCCACAGCCTCTCACCTACCCAAAACCCCCTTCTATGAACCACATCCACAACATCTTACACTCCCTCCCTTACCCACAACCCCACACCCTCCCCCACCCACCGCCCAAAACCCCTAAACCTTCATTTCTTGACACCCAAAGTCCCCCAAGCCAAAGCATCAACTCAAAAGTTAAATTCATGTTTTTCGTTTTCCACAGAAAACAACAATTTGTTGTTTTCAACTTTGTGCATAAGTTTGTTTTCGTTTTCAGAAGTTGATTTCTACGTTTTAAGAAAACAGAGCACCGAACGCGTTTTCGATGAAAAACGGAAACATAAAATGAAAATGGGGTCCCCAAAACATAAACGAACGGGCCCTTAACACTTTGGAATCATGAGCTGAACCCTTCCATCCACTAAGAATGTATATGAATTCCAAATCAAAGTTACAAGCAGCTAGCACGTTTTGTGATATTTTACCGTGACGATCACGATAACTACTTACTTCGCGCCATGTCACCATTGTTGGTATATGTGTGCTATCAATAGTTCCAATGTTGTGACGCCCCTGACATAAAATTAAAGGAAAATAAATAAAATAATTGAGATAATTAAATAAGGAATTAAAAATGAATTAAAAGAAATTAATTGGAATTAAATAATAATAAATTATTAAAGGGGCAATTTGGTCAACTATATTTTCAGGACGGAATTTAGCGAAACGAGTTGGCACATTGCATCCGGACGTCGAAACAAGTTCGAGGACGTGCGACACGTCTCGATCCGAGCGTTAGATTGTTTGGAGGACATAATGGTCATTTCAAAATTTGTTAAATACCCCTCAGCCAATCAGAATCCGATTTTCTCTCTCTCTCTCTCTCTCCTCGGTTTCTCTCTCTTCTCCTGCGACCTCTCTCTCTTCGGTTTCCCTCTCACTCTCTCTCTCTTCGATTCCGAGCACAAAGGCCACGGCTGGGCCCGGCGGGTCGCGATCGAACCGTCGTCACCTCCTCTTCCAAACCCACTGCAGATCGTCGGCTGAAACTCCGGCTAGAGATGGCAGGATTGACTGAAATCCCGGTGAAACTGCCATTCTTTCCGGCGTCGATCCAGCATTTCTAGCAAGCTTCTCCGTCGAATCCGGTAAGCTTTCAAACCTCCTCTACTTGCTGGTGATGTCTGTACCTTTGGAATCGATCGATTTGGCCTCGAATCGATCGGATCTAAAACCTAGAAATTGGCTGGTCTTTGGATTGAATTTTCGGCCAGTTCACGGCCGGTTCGTGACAGTTTCGAACTCCCCTCGTGGTGGTGGTCAGTTTGGTAGCTTGGTTTGATAATTTTCCGTTGGCGGAATTGGTCAACACACCCACCACCCATGGTGGCGCCTGTGGCGGCGCGTGGTGGTGGTTCTTGGTTCCATTACGACCCTTGTGTCGTTGTGAACGCGTGCGTGTCTTGCGGATTCTGATTCGAGCGTCGTTTGACTATCGAACCAATGTACGCCTATTACGCGTTTTGTGGGTTCGGACCGTTGGATCGAATCCGAATTCACGTATGATATTCCTCGTATTTTTAGGATCGTGTAGGAGTTGACGGATCTTGATTTAGAGTCCCGGATGCTCCGGATCAATGACTTAAAGTTTGAATTAAACCTTAACTGTCCGATCGTGCGATCGTGAGCGATCTGACCGTTCGATCGAGAGCAAACTTTGAGGACACGTGTTTAGGCCATGTTGAACCTGTAGGAACTTTTGGATCTAAGTTTGGAGGTCATGGGACCTACGGGCCTGGTTTGACCTAGTCGTGTTAGTTTGACCAAGTTTGACCAGGGTTGACCGAGGGTCTCCCATGGTTGCCTTGGACGTAGTTGACTTTGTTGGACTTCTAGGAATGTTCGGAGTGTTTTGGAAGTCGTGGGCCCAGCGGGCCCGGGTTGACCGAAACAGGATGTTTGACCGCCGGTTGACCGTGAGTCTTCCGAGGCGGTCCCACTTGTTAAAAGGTATAGTTTAACCCTAGAAGCTCTTCGTACGACGTATGTGGTTACTTTGACTTCCGGGAGAGTTAGTGTTTGTTTTAAAGTTCTCGTTCGGTTCACTGTATTAATCCAATCTTCGTATCTATCGCTTTAGGTACTCTGGCACCGCATACGTAGCGGGCGGAACCTTCTTAGGGTTGTGCAGCGTAGGACCAACGGTGAGTGGACTTTGTTTTCAAATGAGCATGGTTTGAATGAATTGAATGCAATGCATATTAAATGAGATTTGATAATGGTTTTAAGTCTTGGTTTTGACTTTGGTTAAAGTATATTAAAAGGGTTTGCATTTGAGGTTTATGAATGATTTGGGTTTCGGGTTTTTATGTGTGGCCCTGATGGTTATATTTTATGATTTCGAATACTTTTGAGTATTGAATGGGACATCTGGTGGTTTTGAGTACGATTTGAATACGGTAAAAATATTATGGGTTATATTACATATATGAGAGTTACGTAAGCCTCGGGTTTTGGTTATTATTTTTAAAGAATTGTTATATTATATTTTATTTATATAATTGAGCTATATTTTATGAATCGTTGTGCGTACTATACATATACTTTGGATTTGGGTTACGGACGCTTTAAACGTCCGGATATTTATGTTAATGGGTTATTATATATATATATGTGTATGTATTTATATATATATATATGTATTGGACTTTCGGTTGTATTTTTAAAAGGATTGTTATGTATATTATATATATATATATTGAATAAACGTTTGTGGTTTGGATATTATACTTTTAGAATAGTTATCTATACTATTATTTTGGGACTTATGTTGAATTTGGGTTTTAATTGACGTTTCTTGACTTGAGATTTTAATATGAGTTGACATGCTTGACTTGAGCATTGATTAAGATTTGAATACGGTTTTAATATGGATTTTCGATGATTATGGATTTATATGCTGTCATTTGACACTTGCGACTATTTTAAATAGGGAAATATATGTTTGGACGGTGATGTCCTGATTTTGAGTATATATATTGGTTAGTTGACTGATGGACTTGCATATGTCCGGGTGTCTGATGTTTTGGGGTTGGGTACTTGTGAATGATTTGGGAATTGGAAAGTGATTGGTTATATATATATATATATATGTGTGTGTGTGTGTGTGTGTATATATATATTGATTATCGTGTGGCGATTGATTTGAGTGTGGTTAGCACCTTGTTATGTACCTTCCCCTGTTCTTGATACGATTACCTGGATTTGGTATGGTTACTTGGATATGGTTCGATCCGGTGCATACCTTAACGGGGTATAGCTGTAGACCCTTAATTGGGTAATTTAGTCTGCGCGCAGGACTTGTCACGGACGTATGGGTATTGATGGTCCCTACCTTGCGTGCCGGTAGTGAGTCCCATTTGGACGGCTTAACCATGGGCACGGGGTCTCAATGAGGCTGTACTTGTGTCCAGTCAAATGATCCCTTGTTGGATTGTTTTCCCTTGGTACTTGTGTTTGGTGTTGAGGTTATACTATACCTATACGCGTGTGTTAGTATTTTCGTATTCATATTTCTTTTAGTGAGGATCGTTCCTCGCTTGTCGTGCTTGTGAGCACGTGGTTGTGAGAGTGGGGAAGTTTGGGAAGCTGTTTACCTAATTCGATTGCGATGCTTGATTGGATTTCGATTACTTGATATGTTTTACTTATTGGATTGTAAATCCTGAACTTATATATATATATATATATAAATGCTTTGAACTACATTTGAGTTACGTATTGTTGTCGAGTTTGGTTTTCTCGGCATAAATGAGGTCTTTGGTAATTTGGGAGGTTATGCCTCGGGAAAGGAAAAAGGTTTTGAGTGGAATGTTTTCACCTATTTTGAGGTAGGGTGGTTTTTAAATCAATGAGGTATATAAATGATTTCATATGCATGGTTTGCATTGTTTTGAAATGGTGGAGTTAGTACTTTGATTTAAGTATGTAAAACTTTGTTTTTGTCCACTCACACTCTTTCTGTTTTGAGCCCCCCAGGCCGTAGTTGTTGCATTGTTTCTGTTCGGGCGTGCGCTTCTCTTCCCGAGCTTCGACTAAAAGCGTAAGACATGTTGTCCCTTATCTTTACTTTGATTTCTGTTGTAAACTCGCATACTCTTAGACAAGGAATAAAATATCGATAATATCAGAAATATCGGTAGTCCAAAAATACGGAAATTTCGATGGAAATATCGAGATATTATCGATATTTCGGTCCATGTTGTCAATATTATCGATATTTTGGTTCATAGATATCTAAAATATCGATGGTATTGGAAATATCGGTAGTCCAAAAATACGGAAATTTCGTGAAAATATCGAGGATATTATGGATATTTTATTCCTTGCTCTTAGATTGCTCTGTATCACCTATTAGGATTGAGTTTGTAGCCCGGAGGCCTGTTATGTATTTGTGAGCATGCTGGCTGTTGGGATAATTCTTTTTTGGTATCTGTTTGACAGGTTGAAGTTTTGGGATTGTTCATATTTCAGGGGAGACTCTGCTAGATTTTCGGCAGAAGTCTTGGCCCATTTCTTTGTAAATTTCGGGAAGAGGGAACTTATTTAGTTTGTGGGCCCGACATGGGTTGATGTCGGGCAAACTAGCAGTGCAGCTCAGTTCCGGGGTGGAATTTGGGTTGGGTCTTGTCAAATGCAATCCTAAATAAATATAAGACATTACATATTAAGTATTTTGAATAATAACAATACTAATACTAATACAAAAAAATTAATTACTATAACGAATGAAGTATTCATTACTTACTTTAAAATAAGGGTAAAACATTGTACTTTCTCTTATTTTAGGCGCCTTTGTGGATCCAGGTTTGACCATAATCTCTGGGGCTATTGTGTTTAATGCCTTCAAAACTTTGTTGAAATTTTTGTTTGTTGTGAAATGTGATTGCTCAAATGTGTCACGAGTTTGACAATATCGACATTTTTGACCGACAGTGAGTAAAAATGTTGCAAGCATTTCTTCAATACAAATAAATCTTGTCTCATGCAAATGCATTTTCTCTCTAATGATTCTGCATAGCTTCAAAAACACATCAGGGTACATCCTATATAGCTGTCGAAAGTGTTGAGGGTCCTCATTCAATACCTTATGTATATAATTGTACATAATTGCAGAAATTGGGCGTTGAGCTAACGAACATTCAATATAACCATCATGTATGATAGCCATTAAAGCATTCAGCACTTGAGCTATTGCTTCTGTTTCCATCAACAATATCTTAATGGTTTCAGAATAATGGTTCTCTAATTCTTCGTCGTCCATTTCCTCTTCTTCGTTTTCTTCCTCGATTTCTTCATCCCATAGTACTTCATCTACTTCTTCCATCTCCATTAATGACAAAAGAAATATTTATTGCACATATAACATTGTAAATAACTATATATATTAAAACAAAAATACCATTAATGAAAATATAAAATTGAAAAATCATAAAGACACATAAAACACAAGAAATACTCACAAGTAACGCGCATAAACAGTTTCCACATAGTTCATTCTAACCAAAGTTCAACAAATTCCAAACTAATAAAGTCTTAACACTTCTCCAAAATGGTAAATACTTCCAAACCAAGTAATAAAAAAAGTTTAAACCAAAGTTTCAACATAATCTAAAATGGTAAACATAATCTCAAAGAATCACACTCATTCCATATTGTAGAGTATTCACTTTGAGCGCTCTTCAGGTAACATTTTCAAGAACGCATTTTTCATTCCCAACTTATGAACCATCCCAAGCGCTTTGTAACAAACACGATTATCTGAGTTTGGAGTCTCCTTGATAGCATCCCAAACATTGTTGGTTTTCTCTCTCTCTCTCTCTCTCTCTCTCTCTCTCTCTCTCTCTCTCTCTCTCTTTTCTCCATTAGGCTATGCATTCCTTGAATTTCAGTGGTAATTGCAGCAATTGAATCCATGCCCACATAAACGTTTTCTACCAGTTCAGCTCGAGTTATGGTCTCAACTGAATTATTATTTGCTTTAGACTCAGTTTTAGGTTTCTTTCTTGGAGGGAGCTTTTCTAATGGAGCCTCCAAATTTGTGTCTAGAAAAGGTGATGATGTAAAATTACCAGATGACAGAGTTTGGTATGGTGTTTCATTTTGACTTGGTACAAATGCCTCATTGGTATCCTGCAATCTGGTAGGTCTACTTTCTCCAACTTCATATGTTCTAGTATCAGTATCATCACCAAGTCCAATTGAGTTTTTCCCAATAGCCGTTCTATTGCCAATTGCAATTACCAAATCCTCATAGTATGCAAATGTTTCTCTTTGAAGATGCACTTGATTTGGGTGGGACTAGCAAAAACCAAAAATATATAAAATAAAAAATTAATAACATGCAAAAGGTACGAAAGTGAAAGTTATCATAATAAACTAATTTTTTTTAAAAATTGAAATCTTACCATAAAGTAATCTTGCCATACTTCTTCAGTAGCCGTGAATTTCTTTGAGACGAAATCCCACCCAAATCCAGAAAGATGACTCATAAGTTGAGTAAAACTATGATATTTTGTCTTAAACCATTTCAGACGGCTTTGATATTGAAGATAAGTTTTTTGGCATCCAAGCTTTGCATTAAGAACAGGAAGTATCTTGATTTCTAATATTTTCTTGCTTAGCAAACCATTAGAATTGTGCCATCCACGGTTGGCAACATCAACCATTAATTCTAACAACATATTGCTCTCTTTCGAGGTCCATGGGTTATAGTCAATCAAGTAAATGAGGAATATTCAGCCAAAAATGAACAGATGGAGGTGTATCAGTGATTGTTGAGGCATTTGTTTCAGCAATTCGAGGAGTTCGAGTTAAGGTAAATTCCAAGAGATCAGAATGAGCAAGTAGACCAGTTGGCATGTGCGGCATCGACATCAGCTTCAGGAGAAGACTCAATAAGGGTCGTATCGGTAGAATATTTAGAAAGCCTCAGTGTGGAAGCCGACGAGCCTAAAGTTATGCAAGTGAACTCGGAGGAAACAGAAATTGGATGACGCCAATAGTAAGCTACCTAACAGCTAGAATAGAACCCACATATCCAATTGAAGCAAGAAAACTCCGGATGAAGGCCGCTAGGTATGTAATCATAGAAAATAACTCTTTTGGAAGTCATTTTCAGGTCCTTATCTACGTTGCCTAAGCCTATCCGAGGCAGCGTGGAATCTGAAGGAACTATATGAGGGGACTTGAGGAAATCACTCTGGAGGAAGGAGCTTAGCACATAAGGCAATAACACAAAGCTACTTTTGGCCTTACATGGCTCTAGAGGCCGAGCAATTTGTACAGAAATGTGATAGTTGCCAAAAATGTGCCTATGATTAGGCGGCCAGTGGAGGAACTCAGCCTATTCATGGGACCATGGCCATGCACCCAATGGGGATGGATATCGCGGGACTGTTATCAACTGCGCCGGGGGCAAAAAATATGTTCTTTTAGCCACAGACTACTTCACTAAGTGGGTGGAGGCCGAAGCATATGGAACCATAGCCCATATTGATGTGAAAAAGTTCGTTTAGCGCAACATCATTTGCAGGTTTGGGATACCTAGAGCCATCGTTTTAGAGAATGAGACTCAATTAAACAATCGGAAATTCATGAAATATTCCATGGAGATGGGGATCATTCAACAGTTCTCGTCTCGCAGTTATTCCCAAGGAAAATAGCCAAGCGGAACAGACAAACTAAACCATATTCGATTGCCTTAAGAAGAAACTTGAGCAACGTAAGGGTAGATGGTTCGAGGAGCTACCAAACGTGTTATGGGCATACCAAACCATGAGGCAAAAGCCAATAGGGTAAAGTCCTTTTTCTTTGGCCTATGAAACAGAAGCTGTTATCCTAATTGAGATCGAACTGCCCACAATCCGAAGGGTGGTGGTAGATGGTAAGAATAACAATCAACAAATTGGTCGTAGCTTAGATTTAATTGAGGAACAGCGAGAGGTCATATCGCTAAGACTAGTAAACTATCATAACCAGGTTGCTAATTACTTCAATAAGCGGATCCATCCGAGAAGGTTCAAAGTTAGTGAGTGGGTCCTCAGGAGAGTAATGGAAAACACCAAGGATCTAAATGCAAGCAAGTTTGGTCGCTCATGGGAGGGACTGTTCAAGGTCACTTGGAGGTTACCAATCCTCTAGGGGCAATTAATAGGATCCATACCGATCCCAACACTACCATGAGGTTACCGAGGGTAGTCAATTGGATCCATGCCGATCCCAACATAACCGGAGGTTGCCAATACTCTAGGGGCAATTAATAGGATTCATGCCGATCCCAATACTTCCCTAAGGTTACTAATCCTCTAGGGGGCTGTCAATTGGATTCATTCCGATCCCAACATCACCTAGAGGTTAACAATCTTCTAGGGGCAAACAATAGGATCAATGCCAATCCCAACATCACCCGGAGGTTACCAATCCTCTAGGGGCAATCAATCGGATTCATGACAATCCCAACACTACCCTAAGGTTATCAATCATCCAGGGGCAATCAATTGGATCCATGTTGATCCCAAGATCATCCCAACACTACCATGAGGTTACCAATCCTCTGGGGGCAGTAAATTGGATCCATGCCGATCTCAACATCACCCAGAGGTTACCAATCCTCTGGGATAAGTCAGTTGGGTCCATGTCGATCCCAAGATCACCCTGAAGTTACGAACCATCTAGGGGCAGTCAATCAGATTCGTGCCGATCTTAACATCATCTTGGGGTTTTATCCGATTGTCTCTAGGGATTTTTATCCTATTGTCTCTAGGGATTTTTATCATACTGTCTCTAGGTTTTATCCTATAGTTAGCTAGGGATTTTTATCCTATTGTCTTTAGGTTTTGGTTTGCTATAAATACCCCCATGTAGTTCTTTAAAATTCATATTTGAATATTGATTAAACCTTCTCTTAAATTCTCTGATTTCTTCATTCCTTCTATCTTCTCTTCTCTTCGACCTATTATATTCTTCTATGTTCTATTACTTTGAGTGTTTAAGCTAATACCCACGGGTTGTACTACATCAATTGGTATCGATCCAAAAACCTCTTCAACTTCTCATCTCTCTCGATCAAAAACTCATCATCTCTCTTGATCGAAACCTCTGAAATCAAATCCCTTTTACTCTCTGAAACCTTTCACCTCCACCATCGCTGTCTCCTCTTCTCCGTTATTGGAAATTGTGCAAGTTGAACTAAGATGTTGTTGTGCTGGAGCTCTTGGTGCTGCTATTGAGATATGGAAGCTCCAGATATAGAAGTTTTGGCTCTAGCTTCGGCCCCTCATACGCCAAATGAATAGTTGAACAATTTGGCACGTTGACCAATAAGTGAGGAACTTAAGGAGGCATTAACTAGGATGAGTTTAGAATTCTTTGAATGTTTTAAGTTCCAAATGAGGTTGGATTGTACCATGGTAAACACTTTGTTACGACACTATGATAGTAATTTAAAGTGTTTTACCTTTAATGGTTATTCACTTTATTTTAGTTTAGTAGATGTCCTTCTCATCATCGTTATACCGATTGACGGTAGACCGATTATTGGTAGGCTAGGGAAAACTGAAAGTTTATTTTTTAATGCTTTTGGTATCTATCCTCCTTTAGAGTCTTTGGATGGAGGGAGAATTAGGCTTAGTTGGTTAAGAGAAAATTATAGTAATAACCCAGTACGACCAGATGAGGATGGGTGGGCACAATATCTTAGAGCGTACGTCATGTATGTCATTGGGTCATATTTAATACCCGATGACTGCACTAGATTAGTTTATGTCCAGTATTTGGGGCTCTTGGACAATCTTCAGGAGGTTGGCAGCTACATGTGGGGCGCAATCGCTTGGGTGAGCTTATACAACTCCTTGGATTGAGGAATCATAAACGGCTTGGCTTATGCTTTCATGACATTTGCCATAGAGCATATAAAGCCACTATGTGTAAAGCTAATAGGGGAGATAGTGGATCTCCCGATGGAGTGTCCATGAATGGTGTCGTGGTCCTACCTTCTCGACAAACGCTTGCATGAGAACACAGTTCCCAATTTTGGAGCCTATATGCAAATTTTTTGGAATGCGATTGATGAAAATATCACACAGCAACCTTATCACAGGCTTAGCCATACTCTTCTAGGAGAGGGTTATGAGCGTTATGCCCCTCATCTGGCTAAGGAATGCTCAGTCACTCTGTGCATCAATTATCACATAGACCTCACAAACCAAACAACTATAGTAGGCAGTTTGGTTTCAAGAATATAGACCTAGATTCGATTACAGAGCTTCCTGATGTGGTAGTTGAAGTAAGAAAGAATGGGCCAAAGAAAGATTTAAATCTTCCTAACCACGGGCACTTTCCCCTATACATTAACAACTGGCTTGGCAAGTTTCCTTTGAGAGGGCAACTGATAGATGGTGTGGTATGTAAGACCTGTGAGCGTGAGGAAGCAAGAATGGTGAACAATCCCACATCGCTCGGGGAGGGAAAGGTAAAGTGCCTTATATGTGTGGGCACTTCTCTTCCTAGCACGAGGCCTTTTGAGAGCTCACTGGCTTCGGATTCCTTGGAACTCCGAAGTTAAGCAAGTTGGGGCTAGAGCAATCTCATGATGGGTGACCCACTGGGAAGTTGCTCGTGAGTTCCCAGAAACAAAACCGTGAGGGCAGGGCCCAAAACGGACAATATCGTGCTAGGGGAGTCGGGTCGTGACATAATGGTATCATAGCTAGACCTCGATCGGAAGTATGCCAGCGAGGACGCTGGGCCCCAAGAGGGGTGGATTGTAAGACTCGTGAGCTTGAGGAAGCAAGAACGGCAAGCAATCCCACATCGCTCGGGGAGGGAAAGGTGAAGTGCCTTATATGTGTGGGCACTTCTCTTCCTAGCATGAGGCCTTTTGGGAGCTCACTGTCTTCGGATTCCTTGGAACTCCGAAGTTAAGCGAGTTAGGGCTAGAGCAATCCCAGAATGGGTGACCCACTGGGAAGTTGCTCATGAGTTCCCAAAAACAAAACCGTGAGGGCGAGGCCCAAAGCGGACAATATCGTGCTAGGGGAGTCGGGTCGTGACATGGTAGGTCCTCCATATGCTGTGGAATTGCTGGCGCATAAGGCACATGATGTGCATGTGCAGGCCCTTCATGAAGACCCATCGCATTCCTCACGCGACGTGCTTGTGCAAGCCTTTCATGGCACATCACATACGTGATTATAATTTTCATTACATGAGCTAGGCAGTTGATGTTGTGTGGGCAGTAGTTTTGGTCTATCAATAGGATTTTGGACATTAAACATTATGACATCAAGGAATTGAACACCTTGAACAAATCTATTGCTCGACCCCACCCAAGACTTAATCCTCAAACCATTTTGAGTACCCTTGAAAATTGCATTTTTAACTGTAACATTTTGGACCCCTTCGTCTTCAAAGTCTTTGGCTAAACTTCCTATGCTGCAATCACCACACCCATGTATGTATAAGCTAACTATAATATTAACTTTAAAAAGGTTTTCATATGTAAGCAATGCAATCCAAGAGCTATTAAATCTGACCTAATGCCATGGCCATGACCACAAGTTATTTGCTCGATCCACAAGTCCTTTGTTCCTGGGCCAATCGAGACACAATCATCTCTAGTTTTGATAGAAGTGTTGAAGATTGCAACATTTCTTGACAATTGGACATGGATGCCGTTAGTGTTTGGGCTATTTCCAGCTGCATTGACTTTGACCCATTTGATGCGAACATCTTGGCAACCATTTATCACAATGTGGAACATCTGGCTCTTCAATGACATTTCTCCATTGATGTTAATATTTTTGGAGTTTGTAAAACTCAGACTCTGCGTATCAGTGGTAACAAAAATATCAGAATTTAGGAGACAATAGAACACAAAGAGACTGGTAGGGTAAGGTAGACAACAAATTTAAACAAGATTTCACTTGATCGACAAGAAAGCATAAATTACTAAATGTGGCTCCTCTGTTAAGTTAATCAGTGCTTCCAGCCAACTTGCATGCCCACAAGGTGGTACCTTTAGTGTTAAGGATTCATTAATCAGCCAATTTCCAGCCAACTTGCATGCCCACATCGGTAACTCCTTCGAAGCTTAGCCAGTTGTTAGCTTGGCCAAGGATTCGTTAATCAGACGAAGCTCTCAATGTTCCATCAATTCAAAAAGTAATATATATGCTTTTGCAGTTATCACCTTTGAAAACCATGGCATTGCGAAGCAAATACCTCCCTTTTGGTACATGTATAGTCGTGGAATCGGAGGAGGCACATGCTACAGTCCATACATCAAGAAAAGCTTGTGTAGAATCTATTAAACCATTAGGGACGACGCTCTCATCTCCAGTAATATGGGATGCGGTCATGGGCTAGCTATTGATGGATCAAGAGACTTCCTAGATCCTATGGGTTGTGATCTGGTAACCACGAAGAAAAATGAAGTCGATATGTGGAAGGCACCAGGCGCTTTCTCTGGATTGGATTCAGGGACACAAGGGGAGTTCTTAGGCCATCTCCAACCCAAGGGGTGGAAACCTAAATTATGAGTTTTGAGTCAAAAAATCTTCTCCAACCCATGTATTTTGGGGGGTGGAATTTTGAGAAATCTCAAATGTGGGGTGGAATTCCAGTCCAAGTATTGCCTAGACTGATATTTTATGTGGGCCCAAACTTTATTTTTAATCCCTTGGAAGCCCACTTGCAGACCAAAAACGCCTGGGCCCCGCATGATTGTTGTTGACTGGCCAGCAAGTGCGACATAGCTGGCGCTTGTGTAATCCATTCCAAGTCCAACGGCTATTTTTCAAAAGTTGGGATGTGCTCTTTTTTAAAAAAAAAAATTCCAACAGCTTCTTCTTTTCTTTTTTTTTTCTTTTTTTTAAAATTCTAACAGCTTTTATTTATTTATTATTATTCCAATTGCTATATGCATGGCAATGGCTTCAATGAAGGGTTCGAATTATTCAGGGCATACGTATGGTGTTGTACTTGTTTTTATTTTTAGGTGAAATTCTATTATGTTTTGGAATTTTAATTTTTTTAGGTTAAAATGTTTAGAAAATTAAATCACGAATGTTGAAACAAAAATAATGTCAAGAAAAATTAACGAGAAAAAAAATTTAGGGATTAATCATTCTTAAACAATTTAATAAAGTTGCGGACTCAAATTATGAGTCTGCAAGGTTGGAGGAAACAAAATTTTGAGTCCTGAAAATACATGAATAGTTGTATTTTAGAGGGTGAAAATTTGAGTTTTGCCCCAACATGGTTGGAGATGGCCTTAGAGTCGAAGGTTGATAGTGACGTGGATGTAACCGTGGAGTCGAATGCGATTATGGCAATGGAAGAAACTGGGCTGGACCATTTCAGAGAGCTTATATCCTTGGAAGATGGTCTTTGGGCTAAACCAATCCAGGTAGTTTCTACCCATGACAATATTCAAAATAACACTTGTAATTCTTTGGTTGCAGGGAGAGGCTTGCGTGAAGAAATGGAGGATGGGGTTAGCAAGCCGGTGTTCGAGAAAGTTGAGACAGAGGACGCGAACGAACAATTGTATGATGAGATATGGGTACATCATGATCCGATTTTGGGGCCACGCAGTTCTGGATACAATAAGGATTCAAGGAGTAATATATATGGTGTAGGTGGGAACCTGCAGTTGCTTATTGAGTTAATTGAGTCAATTAAGGACGCTATAAAGAAGAAAGTGATAGAAAAATCTGTAGACCATCTTCTGGCTAACCTGGATTTACAGATGATCACAGATAAAAAAGTAAAGAGAGAAAATTAAGGAAAAGTTTGAAAAAAAAGAATGTAAAGGGTAGAGGGAGCTGGAAAATCTGAAATTTGGGGTGAGTTATGAGAGAAAGATGAATAAAGTGACGGGGACAAACTTGATGATCCAATGAAGATTGTAAGCTGGAACATGAGGGGGTTGGGGGAAAAAAGAAAGAGACTGCTTATCAAGAATATGCTTGTGAAATGTGGAGCAGATATTGTTATCCTTCCGGAAACTAAAAGGATGGAAGTTGACAGAAAACTTATCGGAAGCTTGTGGGATATAAGATACAGGGATTGAATTTTTATTCCTTCCTATGGTGCTTCTGGAGGAATAATAATCATGTGGAACACTAGGCTTCTCTCGGTGAAAGAATCTATCTTGGGTTCGTATTCAGCCACAATTAATTGTGTTGGGAACGATGGAAGGGATTGGAGGTTAACAGGAGTGTACGGACCAAGTAGCTCTATAGAAAGAATTCCTTTTTGGGAAGAACTAGCGGGACTATATGAGTTACGTGGAGAAAGATAGTGTTTATGGGGAGATTTTAACATATCCAGATTTCTGGCGGAAAAATTAAGTGGGGGGCAGAATCACTAGGGGCATGACTACTTTCAATCAGTTCATTAGGGAGACGAGGCTTTGCGACCTTGAACTACTTGAAGCAGAATTTACACCTTCAAAGACAAGTTCAAAGCTTGGTGGGAGGGAGAAGTCCAACATTCATGATGAAACTTAAATGTATCAAAGGGAAACTGAAGGCTTGGAGCAAGGAAACCTTTCAAGATGTTCAAGCTGAAATAAAGAACTTGGGAGAAAGAATTAGAGATTTAGACTTGCTAGAGGAGAGTGGAAGATTATCTTAGGATGGGAAGGTTGAGAGGGCTGAGGTAAAATCTAAATTGGAAGAATTAATTTTTAAAGAAGAGACTGTGGAGGCAGAGAGCCAAAGTTGCTTGGGCTAAGAAGGGAGATGGCAACACTAAGTTCTTTCATAGAATGTTAATGGTAGACAAAAGAAATTTCACTGAAAAGCTGGAACTGGTAGATGGCACCATTACCGAAGACGACAGGCAAATTGAAGATGAACTCATTAACTTCTTTAGGAAGCTATATACAAGCGAAAATATGAACAGACCTAGGCTTGAAGGAATTGAATGGAGTCCTATTTCTACTGAGAAGGATATTTGGCTTGAAAGACCGTTCGAAACGGAGAAGGTGAAGAGGGCCATTGAGGACTAAGGAAAGGAAAAATCCCTCGGACCTGATGGATATTCTATGGCGTTGTTTCAAAAATGCTGGTTGGTTTTGAAAGATGATGTGATGAGGGTGCTTGAAGAATTCCGCAATTCTGGAATCATCAATCAAATCACAAATGAAACTTGCATATGCCTTATCCTTAACAAGAGTGGGGTCTTACGCGCAGGGGAGTTCAGACCCATCAGTCTTATTTCGAGTTTATACAAGATTATCGCAAAGGTGATGGCAAGTAGATTGAGAGACGTGATTGGAGAAACTATCTCGTTAGCTCAAGGTGCTTTTGTGAAAGAAAGGCAGATCCCGAATGCAGTACTAATTGTAAATGAGGTGGTGGAAGAAACAAGAAAAAAGAATAAAATAGGATTAGCCTTCAAAATTGACTTTGAAAAGGCCTACGACCACGTAGACTGGAATTTCCTTGATTTTGTGTCAAATCCGCGAACTTCTCAGTTGTGATAAATGGGAGGCCTAGGGGAAAGTTCGGGGCCTCTATGGGGATTAGGCAGGGATACCCTCTCTCCCCATTCCTCTTCATCCTTGTGGTCGATACCTTGAGTAGATTGGTAGCTAGAGCAGTTGAAAGGGGGAGGGTTTGAAGGTAGAGAGAGATCGAGTAATGGTTTCTCACTTGCAATTCGCCGACGACACAATTTTCCTTTTATCCGAAAAGGAGGATAATTTGTGCAATCTTCTTTGAATCCTTGAAATTTTCAGCTGTTGCTCAGGCCTAAAAATAAATAGAGCAAAATGCTCAGTAGTAGGCATTGACCTCGAGACAGATTTGGTGGAGATACTAGTTAATTCTCTGGGATGTGACTTGGGTAGGTGGCCTCTCAAGTATCTTGGTTTACCCCCTGGGGGAAAGCCAAGGACATTAACCTTTTGGGATCCTGTGGTTCAAAAATTGGAAAAAAAGACTTGGAGGGTGGAGTCAAGCAATGTTGTCTAAAGGGGTCATCTTTCTTTAATCCAGTCAGTGTTGAGTAGTCTACAAAGTTATTATTTATCTCTGTTTCGTATCCCAGGGGTTGTAGCCAAAAGGTTGGAGCAGTTAATGAGATGTTTCAAGTAGGAAGGATTAGATGAAGGAAAAATGGATCATTTGGTAAGATGGGAGATGGTGTCTCAACCAAAGGAAAAAAGGGGCTTGGGCGTGGGAAATCTCAAGAAAAGAAATGAGGCTCTTCTAGGCAAATGGATATGGAGGTTCCAACACGAAAACAACGCTCTGTGGTTTAAGGTGATTAAAAGCAAGTACAGATTGCACGCAAATGAGTGGGATCCCAGGGTGGTTTCCAATGGAAGTAGTTGTTGACCGTGGTTTGATATTTCGAAACATTCAGTTTCTATTTCTGTGACAGGACCCGACCCGGATTCCCCCTCGGAATTAGTGACGAACCTTGTTTCTGGTTTGACATCTACCCGGCGTCTTCTATTATCCCGAAACATAAGTCTCAAGACTTCCCCATGTTACACTTACACACGACCAGTTCCACTTGAGGAAATGGTCAACACCGAGGTAGTAGCCGTACGAGTCCTCAGATACAACTACTTGCCTCGCAACTACTAGTGCAAAGAACGGAACCATAATTGTTGTTGCATCGGCTTAATGCAACCATGACAACCAACCAAAGCCAACCTCCACACAAACCGTTTCTCCAACATGATCCCCTCAAGTTCTCGAGTGAATCATGATACCAACCGCACCCACTACCACAACGTTGTTCCTAACTTCAACAAAAACAATCTTGGTAACGTCCTCATTCCTCAGCTTCAACTAGTGATACCTTCACCATCAGTCCAACTCCCAAAACACACCCGAAAGGCTCAACAGTCTTATCTTCTCCAACTAAACACGTGCACTTCACTAACCTGTCCTCAGTCATATGGAACTTTGTTCCAATAAACTGTCGGTCTCAACCTAAATGGTTCCGTTGCTAACGGTGATGTACTTTTCATAATCTGATTAGCATTCCCCACTACCCTCCGTTGTTTAAACTCACAACAACTTCCTGCTCCAACCTACAAGTCAACCGACCGCTTTTCTGAAAGTTCATAGAAAACTTTCCAACAGGATTAACTCTGGACTCAAACCAAACAAACCCAATAGGCGTTTGTAAAACCATTTCGAGACCACAAGAGTTACCTTAGTGTCTCACTAGCATGATAAACAAAAACGCGTTACCCCAAAAACCGTTACTTCTTAATTGAGTTAGCCAACTTCCACAACTAACTCAAACAACCGGAAGTTAAACTTCACCACGTGTCAAAGGAAACAAACTTACGAAACGTACTTGAAACGTCTTATGAGGTCATCCACGTCGAAGAGGCATCACTTTAGAACAAAACATACCACACTTAACGATACTAAGGATGCACACGAGGTGCGGAGTCCACAAGAAATTGAACATAATTCTTTGATACCAAGTTAACAGGACCCGACCCGAATTCCCCCTTGAAATCCGTGACGAACCCTGTTTCCCATCCGACATCTACCCGACGTTAGACCTACTTTACTAAAAATTCCCTTTAGCCCTAATTTTTAAATAGTATACAAGTCGACTTCTGCCCAAATTTCGGCAATCTCCCCTGAAAAATATACTTTACCAAAAAATTTCACCTGTTAAAACAGCAGAAAATAACTTATCAACAAGCAGCACACACAACAAGGGGAAAAATAAATAAAGAAAGGTAAAGGAAGAATTCCTACTACGCAAAAAGTGGCGATGCCTCGACGTGGTGGTCTTGACCTTGGACATCTAGAACCTGGGGGCACAAAACAGAAAGTGTAAGTGGACGAAAACAAGCGTTAAACATAAGTTTTTTATCAACATAAATAACCCCCTCCGTTTTAGAAAATAATGTCAAAACACTATGCAACAAATCCTTTTGTATACGTACATATATACGAATTGATACTTGAAAATAGTCCAATTCAGTAAGCTCATGTAATAGCATACGATAAGGAAAACCATATAAATAAAACATCTCCAATTTCTTGAAAAATAATATAAACTTGTTTATTTAAACAATATTGTAACACCGTAAATTTAAATCCACCAAAATATCTCATTAACAAAAAATATACTACACCAGAAATTTCCAAATAGCCAAATCTCAAATTCAAACCTCAATGAAAATCCATACCTGTGCAGAGCAGTATCAATGCACATGCTCAACAAACTCAACCTGGAAATAAGTCCACAGATGTACCCACACAAATACTCACATACATATTTATACATATAACCAAACTTAAACTGGACCTTTTTCCCTTTCCCAGACCACTCTTTCCAAGACTCATGCCCGTAGGCACAAGTAGCGAGGAAGGATCCTCACAAATAAATAAGAATGAAATTTATACATATAAATATATAGGTATACCCACCACACCAATACTAGTATCGGAGGGAAACAAACCAACACGGGGATCGTTTGACTAACCCGCAGTGTTTCAACTTTCTACCCTGCGTCTAGGGATGAGCTGTCCAACCGGGAGACTACCGCTCTACAGCACACATGCCGGAAATTCCAACGCCATGTGTGGCCAAACCACACCATGTCCTACACTCGTAGATTGCCCGTCAAGGCCTATGGCACACCCGACCAAAGGTGCTCGGATCTTTACCACACGCTGGAAAATCCAACTCCACGTGTGGTAAAGTAATAGTAACTGGTAACCAAGTGAGCCCACATGCCGGAAAATCCAACGCCGGTGTGGGTAAATTAACAAATATCAAAAGTGCCCGGATTCTTTACCACACGCCGGAAAATCCAATGCCACATGTGGTAAAGTAACCGTATTCAATGTCTAAGGAGCCCACACGCCAGAAAATCCAACGACACGTGTGGGTAAAGTAACAGGAATCAATATTCAAGTGAGCCCACACACCGGAAAATCCAACGCCACGTGTGGGTAACTCACAACTAAGGGGAGGGACATATAATGGCGTGTAACCCATAACCAAAGTCTAAAATCCACTTTCATAAACCCATATATATATATATATAATATATAATATATAAACCCTCCCTTAATTCAATTTCCCAAATTCTCAATATTCCAATGTACCTAATCTCACATACACAGACATCCGGACAATAATAGCATCCATAACTAAATACCCAAATATTTATACGTATAGATATCAAACTCTCAAAAGATAAATTCCATAACCCAAAATATTCACCAACTTCAAATATCATAATATAACCCGATAATCTCACAATTAAAACAATATTATAATCTCAAAATGCCAACAAGACCCAAAATAATTTAAATAATAACCAAAACTTGTTTACACATGCAATTTCCATAATATACTATAATCCAATATTTAAACACAATATAATTTCCTAATCTTAATAGTCAAAATAATCAAATTTATATAAATGCATGGAAATCCATCTTTGAAAGTAATGATCATTTAAAAACAAAGTCCACTCATAATAGGCCCACGCTGCTCAGCCCCGAGAAGGCTCTTCCTCTGGAGTACACGAAGCAAGAGTACCTATTCGAGAGAACAAACAAGCTTAATTACTACGCGTACCCAACAACAAACTTTAACTCACGACTCTAGTTCCCGAGTCTCAAAGTGTGCATGACTATTGGAGAGTTCTTCAAGTCAAACTAACACTTTTCGAAAGGTGAAACTACCTCGGAAGACTCACGGCCAACCGAGTGGTCAATCGGGCCGGTGGGGCCCACGACCTCCGATTTTCGATCCGAAAATTCCTACGGGTTCAATAAAGTCTACTAAACACGTCCTGTAAGTTTGGTCTCAATCGAGCGGTCAGAACTAAGCCAATCGCACGATTGGACGGCGATCACTTCGCCTAACCCTAGAATCAAAGAGTCGGAGTATCCAAGACTCCGATTCTCGATCCGTGAGTTCCTACATGATTCTAGAGGTACAAAGAACAACATATTTGAAATTGGGACCGATCGAACGGTCGGAACCTATCGAACTCGAATATCGCATATTAGGTGCAATATCCGTTCAACTGTCAAACGGTATCCAATTCCAAATCCGAGCATACCGTCGTGCTCAGGACGACAAGGGAACAATTCTAGCTTTGAAACAAGTCATCGACACCTCGCCGACACGCTGCCACCGCCAACACGTGTCTTGAGTAAAATTCCGGCGATCGGAAAACTTCAAGTCGCCGGCCAATACCCATACCAACCGGTCAAGCACATCAAGGGGAGTAACTTTATACCTTTGCTCGAAGATCAATTTGGCCATTAAAGCCCTCAAACAACCGATTTTCTAACCGAAAAACCTAGGAATTTTTGGGTTCGAATTCGACGGTTTCGAATTGAAATTGGGTCAAGTCTTCGAGGGGAAGTATAGAGGAGAGGCAGGGGAGTGTTTTGGGACCAACTTGGCTGCCGGTGGTGGCCGAAATTGCCTGGCGCAAAGTCTAGAATAGACGACAGTCGCAACTCAAAAACAGGGGCGGTTTGGGGTTAAATCGAGCTCCAAATCTTGTGTTTCAATCTTAACTAAGGGTTGGGTTTTGAAGAGGGAAGAGAGGAGAATTTTGGTGGTGGTGGCGTTGCCGGCCGTTGCCGAACGGAGGAGAAAACGCAGGCCAAAGTGGCTGGTTTGTTTTCATGAAGAAGAGAGATAGAGAGAGAGTCGAAAGAGGAGAGAGGGAAATACGAGAGAGATAGAGAGAGGTCAGATCGGGTATTTAGGGATTTTTGACAAATTTTGAAATTCCCTTTACTTTCTTTTAGTTTTCTGACCTTTACGGGCTCGTTACAAATCGAAATTGAGCGTGCCACCTATCTACGAGCTCGTATCCGAGACCTCTACACAACGGTGCAGCTAACTTCCCCAAAATCCTTCCGGATAGAAAAGTGACCCTACCTCCAAGGGCAAAATTATAAATTCAGAAATATAAATAAATTGGATAAAATAATTAAATTGGGTCGGGGATGTTACATTCTGAATGCTATAGCTTTAGAGTGGGCAAAGAGGAAAGAGTGAGATTTTGGGAGGATCAATGGCTGGGGATACGGCTTTTCGAGACTTATTTCCTCAGTTGTTTCGACGTTCCCGGAAATTGAATGCTATCGTCGCAAGTGTTTGTGTTGATCCTCACTCTCTTCCTTTGACTTGGGATTATGGCTTCCTCATAAACTTGAATGATGAGGAATTAGAAGAGTTTGAGGAGCTAATGGGTAGACTGGAAGAAGTGGTACTAATACCGAACAAGGAAGACCGTAGACTTTGGAGACTTGAGGCTTCGGGTATGTTCTATGTCAAATCTTTCTTCGGACGCCTAATGTATAATCCCTCTTCTCCTTTCTTCTCTCCTTTCCTCGCAATTTGGAATGCTAAAGTTCCTCCAAAGGTAAGAGTGTTAGTTTGATTAATTGCTCAAGGTAAATTAAATACTTGTGATATGATTAAGAGAAGAAGACCTTCCCTTTTCTTTTCCCCTACTTGGTGTATCATGTGTAAGGGGGCTAACGAATATGTGAATCATTTATTTTTGTCTTGTCCTATTGCCTCTGCATTATGGGCCATATTGGCAAAGGAAGCTGGGGTGGTCTGGGGCAACTATATGTCTTTGGAGGAAGGAAAATGGGCGTTGTCTTGGGGTACTGCTCGATGATGGCAGTTTTTTGGGTTGTTTGGGGAGAGAGAAACAGAAGAATATTTGAGAACATCAAAGGTGATGGGATTGATGAGTTGTGGGATCGAGTTCGCTTTTGGGCTTCGTTGTGGGCTTCTACTTCTTCAGAGTTTAAGGGGATTTGCTTTCAACTTATAATGTTGGACTGGAAGGCAGTTAGTATTTAGTGCCTTCTTGAGTTTTCTTTCTTTTCCTTTGTGTAAGTGCTGGTTGTGGCCTTCTTGGCCACGGTTTATGTTCTGTTTTGTACTTTGTGTTGGCTTAATAAAATTTCGTTTCTTTTCAAAATAAAATAAAAATCTATTAAACCGTTAGGCTTGGCTCCAAAGCTTAGGACATTGAAAATTAATGTACTCTTAGCATCACGTAATTGGTGTAGGATATATAGGATCATGAGTATAGCTACTCTGCTAAAACAACTTGTAACCTCAGCCATTTTCTCCTTTCCTTTTTTTCCTTTCTATTTGAGAGAGAGGGAGAGATTAAATTAAACCGATGATGTCGATGGTAACGAATGAAGTTGGGAATTGAGAGGTTGATGGAGAAAACTTGAACATTGTAGGGTATTTATACTCTTGATGATACATACATGCAGTGAGTAATTAGGTTCATATAAGTATAAGGGATGTTTGTATATGATATTATATTATATATGGAGAGAGGTGGTGTAGGTTTAAAGAAAGAGTGTTGCTAAACGAACCCTAAAATTAACTTAGTACACCCTAATATTTAAATCAAAATGTAAAATTAACTACTACACCCTATTTAACTACTAAAAATACCATTGGTACACCTAAATACACTCTTTCACACAACACCAACCCATTCAAGAGATGGCTACCATGAAACTTAAACACCATGATTATATTTCTTAGAAAGTTTATATAAATATGATAAAACATTGGTTTTCAAAAGACATATGCAAATATGTTTCATATGAGCATCACGTTAAAAACAAGGTAATAAAACTCTTATTTCTATATTTGTTTTGTTTCTACTATTCATTAGGAGTCATCAGGTCTATAGGCTACACCATGTGAAGTAGTTCTTTTCTATCCATAAAAACCCTCCTTCTGGTTAGAGCCATCAAAATTGGTGGTGGAATCGTCCGTCGATGACTTCCCTGTTTTCGCTTACATTTGATTCGGGTTAAATATGGTGAGTATGGTGTACTTATTAAAATTACATTTGTTTCACAATTCAATATATCATTTTTGGTCATTTTATATTAGGGTAAATTAGTAATTCAATAAATAGTTTGATAGTGAGGTGTACTCAGCTAATTTTAGGATTCTTTTAGTAGCACTCTAAAGAAAATATTGTTATAGTATGCATGGATGCATATACATGGAAAGCATATATGTATAAAGAAGGCTGAGCCGGAAATGATCCCACTAATTTGGTAGCTACTCTTTTGTGTTTTACTCTATATATAAGTAAGATGGATGAACCAATAAATCATATTAATATTATATGAATCGATAATAATTTAATTAAGTTATTAGTTTGGATGTAATTACTTTGGCCGTTGACTTTACTTAAATCCCTTTGTGTCTACTCATTCCTCAATGGAGTAATCGAAAGACACTACTACAAAAATCGAAATAGTCGTCGGTAAAGCAACTGACGGACAAAATAAATACCGTCGTTAAATTTTTAAGCGGCGGCGGTAATATAAAAACCGGCGTGGATCGAGAAACTAAAACACCTAAAAAATTGGAAATTCATTTGGGCATTTTTAAAACATAGCGCATAAAACTTTAAAAGCGTCGTCTTATTAAACATGCCATTCCGATCAGAAAAAAAGACAACAAATAAACAACGACGGTATGTGTAAATATACGGCGTAGTAATTATGAAAACGGCGTTTTACATATATTACGCCGTTTTGAACATCCAATGAACATGGCGGTAATTGTATTATTAACAGGCGTATCAAGTACTATTTATCGACCGTAATTTAATAATTACCGACATGTAAAGTTAATTAACCACGTCTCTCTTTTATTATTTTAGTATTATACATTAGACTACGACAGTACTTATAAATAAAAGGTGGTGGTAAATAGTTACCGCACGTCGTCATAATATAATATAGCAGCCGTGGTTTTTATATAATCTGCAGTTCTATTAATTATATCGCCCGTTGTAAATTATTTTCCGCGTCGTTTATATTGATTATACCGTCGTTGTTGTTTAAAACAAGCGCGACAACAAAAATCGAAATAAGCGTCGATTACAACGGCGGCGAAATCATAAATACCATCGTTGTAGGTTTCAAATTGAAACTTTAACTGAAGCGGCACGCTTTATCTGCGAAATTGGACAACTGAAAGCTTAGCGGCTTTTAGGTTTCAGAAGTCGAAATAAAGGCCCTTTTCGGTTTCAAGTCTTAATAAAGTCACTTTTAGTTTTCAATTGAAATAATTCGTTTAAATTGGAGTTTTAGTCCCAAGCGTTCGAGTATATCTCAATTCTCTCACCTCTGAATGGTTTTACGTATTATGCAAGAATGTCTTTCTTGCGAACTCGATTGTGTTTTACACTAACCCATCTAAGAACTTGGTTGGTGTGTACAACAATAGCGAGTTCTCAAAAAAATTGTATATTAGTTTCTTGTTTAACAAAAGTTCTATTTCTCCAAAGTTATTTTTTTATTTAAGGCGTCGGTCTTTGTTTGTAACTAAGCGGCGTAGTATATATTTATAACGTCCCTATTATTTAAAAACGTCGTGTATATTATAATTTATCGGCGGTTTAATTTCTACGTCGTCTTTAAAAGCAGCGGTCTTTTGAAAAATTTGACCTCGGTGTAATTTTTGGTGCCTAAACCCTATATATATAACATTTAGCTATCTTTCTTCAACTCATATTCTAACCTTAAAGTTTTACATCTCCATCAGTTGCTCCAAAGTCGAGAGGTACATTTCATTCGGCTGCTCATATTCTAATCTTTTCATTCACATTTCAGATTTCTCAAGTGGAGGAAATCCAAATAAGTTATGCTCCCCTCTTCGGCTTTTTGTTTCTTGTTTCTTTTTATTAAATCCTGTTATAGTTGCAAAAGGTTTATAAATGTATCTCTAACTAAAACTTGCTTCTTTTTTTTTTAATCTTGGTTTTGCGATGTAAGAAGGCAACGCTAACTCATACACACAAGAACAAATTGATGAAATTCGGATCGAATTATAGTTTAATATTATGGATATGATATTTTGTATGGATATATATAGGAATGAAGATTGGTAAATATTTTGTATGTATTATTATTGAATCTTCAAGTTTTATGAAACAAATTATTCTTGAGTATATTTATTGTTCACAAAGCATTATGGTTGTTTTTATGGCAAGAAAAAAATCGTTGTAGAAACCATTGGAAGCAAGAAAAAAAGATAAAATGTAAAATTACTACATCTTTGGATATAATAAGCGACAGTTCTTTCAAAAAAAACCGTCGTCTTTACATTAATAGACGACAATTCTATCACAAAACCGTCTTCTTTACATATAATGAGCGACATTTCTTTCATAAAATTATCGTCTTTATATATAATGACAGCGATTTTCATAAAAACGCGTCGTCTTTAAATTAATAGGCGGCGGTTTTGAGTAACGTCGTCTGTATAAATAATAGGCGGACGGGATTTTCGTCGTGGTTTTATGCGTAAAGATGTCGGTCGATTCCTCGGCGGTTGAAAAACTAAATTTCTGACGGTAAATTACCGTCGTCTATTGCGATTTTTGTAGTAGTGAGATAATTTGCTAACTAGGATTTTGAAATCACTACTGGGGTGTCCTAATGATGGCTTATTGTAAAGTCCCATATTGGAAAAGGACATAATAATATGAATGCTTATAAGGGCTTAGTAGCGTGGGCTTGTAATTAAGCAGGGTTGGTTGCTTGAGGTAAGCCTTATTGGGTGAGGTGTAGTGTTCTTGGGTTGTTCACCTTGGTGAAGTCGCACAAAGCACGCCTCCTACCCTCTGGTTAGTAGGGCTGCCCATCCTCAATGGTTGGGTAGCAAACCTCAACTTGGTAGTAGATTGAGGTGTTAGGTGTAGGAATTTTAAAAAGGTTTTAAAAAATTTACCGTTTTGATTTGTTTAATTATTTTGGGTGTTTTATTTTATTTAAAGTGGTTGTTATAAATATTTCTTTTCAGGTTTTTTTTCTATTTTAAATTACTTAATTTTATGGTTTAATGTGGTGAATGTTACATGATTTTGGATGCCTACAAAAGGCCACTCCTCCTTCACATTTGATGATAAGACAACACAACAAAATCTAATTATCTATTCTCCTACCTTTATATATATATTCTCTACTTTCAATTAGTATTTTTGGGCAATGGTTATGTGACTTGGAGACATATCCATTTGTGAACGTATAAGCGCATCTTGAGCTTGTGTATAAGGGGTTGTATCTTGGAGACTTGTAGACCGTCAGTACCTTCATATAGAGAGGCTACAAAGGCTTTAGGACAACATTTTTGACGTGCTTCACTGTACCTAGCTTGCCTTCTTACTTATAATCTTTTACTTACCTATCAATTTGTTTTTCTTTAGTTTCATTGTACCTTAAAAACTTTTCAATTTGTTTATATATTATTTATAATATAAATGTATTTTGTATTTGGCTTAACGGAAAAGGAAAACTATAATTTTTATAACAATCTAAAACCTTTGTAGATTAAAATTGTTTTCTTTTTGTACCAATGTTTTAAGTTTTGATATAATTCAATCTAAATCCATATAACATCTATTTAGTTGCAGGAAAGTTTGGGCAGTTATATGTGTTTATTTATACGTGAAGTTTTGTTTAAAAAATTTGTTTTACTGTGTTCAATTGTTTTTGTCTCCAGAATGATCTCTTTTCAGTTTGCTTGTGTGCACCTCAATAGCTTTTATGAGTGCAGTTTGATAGATTTGTATCCTTTTGTGGAAAAATAGAACATTTATTTACATTAAGCATAGAGAAACGAATATGAATGTTTTTATGCATTTATCTTAAAAATGCTTTATCTTTATGATGAATGCTTATATGTTTACACATCTGAAAATCAACTTGATCTTTCTTTGGATTTTAACCGGGGTTTATTTACTGAAACTCTCTCTTTAAGTTACAACATATAAATAAAAGGAATTTGGTAAATTTTGAGTCAACCAAAATGTTTTATAACTGAATTATAAACTATAAATCATTTTACCTCTTAAGTTTTAAACTGGTTCATAATTGTGAGAAAAAAAAAAAGGAAATCATATATGTTTCGTGAAACGCTCACCTTTGCATTGTTTAGAATCTTGAGAAATTTGCTTGTCATAAGTTTTTTAAAGTTTGAAATTCTACAATGTTATGATTGTTGTTTGCACTTCTGGGTTATAACCTGCGAATAAAAGGTTTAACAATGTTTATGGTTTTAACTTTTAAGGTGTGTTTTTGAGAAGAAAAAAAAAAATTAATTTTTTAATTGCTATAAAATTACTTCAATGACATTGGTACATTTTATTGTCTCTTATTTGGTTATCCTGAAATATCTACTTTGGTGTTTGTTTTGGTTTTGGTTTGACCAATTTTTGTCTTCAATGGGTGTATTGATTTATCAATTAATATTTTGATAATATTATAGATTTTTATGTTTCAAAAACGGGTAGAAAGGTTTATGAGATTTTATTGCTATTGTAATGTTTTAAAATTAATTTTGGAGCAGCCAACAACTGTAAAATCCTTAGCTAATTGGTTGATTGATACAACAGTTTTGGAACCAACCTCAATTAATTAAGAATTAGAACTTTTACATTTATGGAAAAATTAAATTTGATTATTCTATTTTGTGCATATGCATATATTTTCAAAATTTCATTACTCCCATATAAGTATTTCCAATATGCATAATTGAAATTTTAAATGTGCTACAATTTATTTTGGACGTTGGCTTTTGAGATCCATTGTTGTCATTAACTTTAATATTAGAAGCTTTGCAACGACCATTTCATTGACATAATTGTTTTGTACCTTGGAGATGCTGAATTAGGGGGTTGAGTATTTGTTGGTTTTAGACGTAATTCTCTCCAGATCAAATCAACATGTTGTTGTGTTTGGTCACTGGAGATGTTGTACCCATTTTGGCTCTTTTTGCGGCTTTGTAATATAATATGTTTCATCAATAATAATTACTATCGCTTTTTCTCAAAAAATCATTATTTTAGTTGCTGTTAATTTCCTTTTACAGGTTCATTTCAATTTGTCTTTCAAATAAGGCAATTTCTTAATGTGGTGATTATTTTGATTTGTTGAAGGTTTGATTACAAATTTTTTTATGGCTTCATATCACAAAACGTCCTTAAGATTTACTAAACTATCAGATTGCATCCTTAATGTATTTTTGTGTCATTCGTGGTCCTCAAGGTTAATATGTGTGTTCACAAATGGTCCCTGCCGTTAGGTTACGTCAAAAACTCCGTTAGTTTGCTGACGTGGCATATATATATCACAAAACATCCCAAAGGTTCACAAACCTTTCACAAATGATCCTTGCGAATTTTTTTGATTTTTTCATTTAAAATTCATAAAAAATTGGTTTTCTTTTTTAAATTTTATGACTTTAAATTATTTAAAAATATATATTGTATTTTAAATACACGTGACATTATATTATTGGAGATGTGGGCTCCACATATATGCCACATCAACAAATTAATGGAGTTTTTAAAAATAATTTAAAAATCATAAAATTTAAAAATGAAAAAACCAAGGATTTAGGGTTCATAAATGGTCCTCAAGGTTAAAATCCTTCTATAAATAGTTTTTCATTTTTAAATTTTATGAATTTTAAATTGTTTTTTAAAAACTCCATTAGTTTGTTAATATGGCATATATGTGGAGTCCACATCTGCAATAATATAGTGTCATGTGTATTTAAAATACAATATATATTTTTAAATAATTTAAAAAAGAAAACCAAAATGTTATGAATTTTAAAGGAAAAAATAAAAAACAATTCGTATGGACCATTTGTGATAGATGCGTGAACCTCAGGGATGTTTTGTGATAAATATATATGCCACGTCAGCAAACTAAAGGAGTTTTTGATGGAACCTAACGGCATGAACCATTTGTGAGCACTCATGCTAACCTTGAGAACCATGAATGACACAAAAACATTAAGGATGTAATTTGATAGTTTCGTAAACCTTAGGGACGTTTTGTGATATTAAGCCTTTTTTTATTGAAACAATCAAAGTATTCATTATTTTTTCTCCCAAACCGTGTAACATTCTAAGGAATTTCTTCATGTTCAACAAGATCTAATTGTTTTGTAGTTATGCTAATATGCTGGTGAAGGATTAATGTTGCTTCTGACAGGACCCGACCCAAATTCCACTTAGGAATCCGAGTCGAACCCTGTGCGTATCCGACACCTGGCAGGTGCCGAGCACAATTGACCTAATTGCCCTTTTTGACCAAAACTCAAAGAAATCCTTTTTAAAGTTCGACTTTTGCCGAAAAATTCAACAAAGTCTCCCCTGTAAAATGGACAATTCCCCATTTATTCCACCTGTAAAATAGACAATTTAATATTCTCAAACGTTCAGCATGCACAAGTTATAAACACACTTAACTAAAAGCAATTGTTCTGAATGGCATACGGCCCGGACCACAAACTTCTCAACAACTCAATCTTCGATTCTCAACCATGGAAAACATCAATTCTCAATATAACAATTCGACAACAAAGTCATCATTTTATGCCATCTTATATTATCCCAACAAGAATCCCAATCATTGTCATTAAATGAAGAAATCAGATAATTAGAATTCATCAACAACCAAGACATATAATCCAACAATCAATCGGGCCTTGAGCCCGCACATAAATTCAGATTGAAATCAATTAAGATGTTAAGTAGATCTCAAACTCAACTCCAACACAACTTACATAATATCCTCTTTCGTGGTTGCACCTAGATTAATCTAGGCTGCCTACGTACTCTCCGTGAGGGATCAAGCCACACGTAGCTCTTCCATTAAGAAAAACTAAGTTCCAACCATACGATTGCATGAAGTTATATTTTTATTCCTTTTTCTCATATCAAACTCTTCAAATTATAATTAATTTACCAATACCCATGCAAACATATATATATATATATATATATATATATATATAACCAATTCTTTATATCATTAAGCCATACCTATACCCGTCCGCATAGCTCATATTCGAGGCAACCAATATACTTCTCTAAGGCCACATTATGTTTTTCGAAGGCAACCGGAGATGGGGAAGCGGCTAGCCACCGTGTAAATAAATCGGGCGGTGGCTAGGGAACATCTTGGGCAACATCACTGGCCGGACACTCGTACTTGTGATGCGAGTACATGCAATAATCTCAAGGCAACCTGGGGATGGGGGAAACTGACCAATCACCCGTGTAGTCAATCGGGCAGGTGACTGGGGAAAAATATCATGGCCGGACACCTACAGAGCAAGCTCGATGTAGGTACATGCATTTACACATATCCTAGCCGGACACCCACAGAGTAATCTCTATGCGGGTACAAGCAATCAACAATTCCATGGCCGGACACCCACAGAGTAATCTCTATGCGGGTACAGGCAATCAACAATTCCATGGCCGGACACCCACAGAGTAATCTCCATGTGGGTACAGGCAATCAACAATTCCATGACCGGACACCTGTGTGATCAGCATAGGTACAGGCAATATCACTTACATATACATATCCTCATACATATCATGGCCAGACACCTACAGAGTAGTCTCCATGTAGGTACATGCAATACTAGTCACGTGCACTGACTTTATATAAACCGAAAACCAATATACGAACACTTAATAATTATAATAACCTTCACTGACCATAGGGCACTTATACACATAATCGGTATCCGAATAAGTCAATACGTTATAAATACCATACTATTCATATTAATACTCGATATCACCTCAATCACACTTATTTTGCTAACCTCAGAATTCTCAAATTCCGTTCTCAATACATACTCAACTTTTCAACCTAACCATATTGAACAATAAGCATGTTCGTATAAAAACCAATTTAATTAGAATCACATGCTTGGAAAATAAACCCATAAACACTTATTTAAAAACATACAATACACAACAATCACAAGTCTTAGAGCCTCTCTCAAGTCTAGAATGGTCTACTAGAGACCCGGGACTCAAAAGCGATAAAGTACCAGAAAGTCAACCCGGGACCCCGTGGGGTCCACAACCTCTGAGTTGCTTTTGGACATCACAATACTACACTTCGAGCATGTTGTGTTTTAGACTTTGCCGCCTTGTGAATGATCTTTAAAATTGAGCTTGTCTTGTGAAAACTTTTGAGTCCTGTGCATGAGTCGTTTTCTCTTCGGAAAGTGTTTGGAAGGTTGTTTTTGAGTCTTGTTTTAGTTTTAGTTTTGCTCGAGGACTAGCAAAAGATAAGTTTGGGAAGTTTGTTGGGTTCATTTTTACACATGATTTATCATGTTATTCACCCAATATTTTGAGTTAGTTCTTGACTTTTTATAGCATTTTACTTAATTTTTGTGTTTTCTTAGACTTTACCTTGGTTAGATTGAAAATGAGCTAAAAATGCATTATTGGTTATAATTTCTGTTTTTGTTCATTTTCGTAGGTCAACTTCTTGGCCATGGATTATTACCTTCCGGTGCTCGGATGCGGTGAAGATCTTCATGAAACTTGTTCCAATGGATGTTGACTACAACATATCCGAATTTGAGCTCCATTGAGCAAGTATAGCCCTGCCATCCAATCCAGCATTTGATCCTAGCTCGAAATCGGTTTTTGCGAGTTTCACCTCCTCTTGTGTCATCTTATTTCTACTTGTTATTATACCTTTTGGGTAACAATAAATTACCTTATTGGAGTGAGAGTTGCTGAGACAAATTGGCCCCCTTTAATGAATGTTAAAAGCAAATCCCATCATGACAACAAGGAAAGTGGAGCATGTGCAAAAGGCTTTTGGCAAAAGGTGGAGGGAATATTGAAAAGGAGTTGGAAAAGTAACGAGAAGGAGCTGAAAGAGAGGGATGGGATGAGACATCCATCATGACACATTGCATGATTCCACTGAAAAAAAAAAAACCTGATTTGGAGAGCCAAGAGAGAAGGAGAGGAGAAGGCTACCAAGGGAGAAGAAGACTTCCACCATTGAAGACCTTGAGCTTCCATCACTCTCACAAAATCTCTAAACTCTTTCTAATTGTATTTGAAGTTGTGTTTATTATGAACATGAGGAGCTAAACTCCATAGCTAGGGCTTAGGTTGAAGCCCTAAACATGATTACTCGATTGTTTTGATGCTTGAGTGTATGAATTTCTAGATGTTGTTGATGAATTCCTATTCACTAAAATAATCTATCCTTGATGTTTGTTTTTCTTTGATTGATCACCTTTGAAAGCATGCTTCTTGAGATTGTTTAGGGTGGATTCTGAAAACCCTAGTGTTTGTCACATTCCAAGTCACATTTTAAGTCACACTTTGAGTCACATCTTGTTAAACACTCTTGTTGAAACCACCCCCATTGTGTGTGTGTGTGTGTGTGTTTGTGTTTGAAAACGTGAGTTTTATTTGGATTGAAGTCTGTTTAAATTCTGTTGTTGTTTTGGACATTTGGTCCGCGCTGAGTTCTTTCTTTTTCTGTGCTGAATCCAACCATATAAAGAACGTGAGATTTGGATGAACGGTTGGAAAGTTATAGACTAAAAACTGGACAGAGGTCGAAGCTGAAAACATAGCACACACTCTGCTTAAAAACGACCGGTCGTCATCGCTCATGCGACCGTCACAAGATCGTTCTGCTCACAGTGATAAACAAGCGATAAAAGGGTGATATAAAGTGCTGTTTGTGTTTAGTTTTGGTTTTCTGGTTTTGTTTCAATTCCTTTGGTTTTCCTTATTCATTCTTAGCTTCCAATTTGCATTCTTACTTGTGTGTTGTGTTGATTAAGTGTTGTTCACGTACTCAAACTAGAACTTTTAGTAGCCGACAGTTCCTCGTGGGATCGACCTCGTACTTACATAATCTATACTCCAATAGATTCGTGCACTTGCGGGTATTTTTAATTGGATATTTAGCACATTATTTTTGTGCCAATTAAGAACACAACATAACACGCGCTGGCAGATCCGAGGGCCAAAAAGTGATAAAAATTGGCGTTCGATCAAACTTCGAAACGGAAGCTATCCTTCAGGCTACAACAAGTTCTCGGCCTCCCGAACACAATTCTCAACTACGGGAAAGTCAATTTCGAACCCTAAGTGGGTCAAAACCTAAGCTCAAAGTCGGCTGAAACTAAAATTTGAAATTTGAGTTACCTACCCTACGATTCGATCTGCACCTGCCCAACCATCAGCTAGAGCACAAAAATAGGTAGAAAAGCATACCTTACTTGTCCCAATCGGTGGCCGGAGGAGGTAGAACGAAGGGGCCAAAGTTTCAGAAAAATCTGTCCGAAACCGCGTGTTTCGTGGCTAATTCCGGCGACTACGGCGGTGGATTGAGGCGGTGAAGGGCTGGGCTTGAAGAGGGAAGTGTTGTCATTCATTTGGGACCGGCCTTGCCTCAAACGGAGGTTGGTGTGGAGAGAAATCACCCTCCAAAGTCGGGTAGTCGAGCTCCTCCAAAAGAGAGAAATCTGGGTTTTAAAAAAAAACTGAACTTCAAAATATTTACGGTTATGCCACTAACCTAATCTTGATCGCCATTTCTTCGTTACAACTCCGATTCGAGCCCACAATATACCCATGAACTCGTATCGAAGAGCACGACGTAAGGTGTGGCTCACTTCCCCAAATTCTTTCTCAAACTCAAAATGACCTTTTTGCCATTCTAAAATATTAAATGTTATTTTATTCCCAAAATTCTTAATTATTTTATCTCATTTTATTTTATCAATTTTTAAACCTTTCAATTTAGTTTATTTTATTTAGTTAACTCAACTTAATTAGTTAACTTATCATACTCTCGGGGTAAAAATGTCTTTCACTTGAATAATTTAAGATTTAAATATTAATTTAGGGACGGGATGTTATAGCTTCTCCATTACTTTTGTAAATGTATAATTATACAATATTTCAGTGAGTATGAATTAGTATGCCTTCTTTATTTGTTGAACTCGACAACCTATATTTGAAACACATTCATATAGAAAAAGTCTATTAGATATATGCCCTAGTAGCCAATATAAAAATGGATAATTCTAAGGATATAATATAATAAATACAATCAAATGGGAATGAATGTTACTTTAGATACATAATGTACACAAAGTAATATGTCCATGGATAAAGATATAAATGGAAAGTATTCTAAAGAAGTTAGATATACGAGATTTTTCCATTAGAGGAATATCGTATCCTAAAATGTTTCTGATCATAGGATCACCAATTGGACAATGGTGACCCGCAAAGACTGGTACACATTATGTCTGCTCAATTGGGAGGATGGCTAGTCTAAAAGTCATTCATGTGGAGACAATGAGACATGTGTGTAGGTGCTCTATAGAGATGGAGTCCACTGAACGTGATTAACTCTAGAATTCTTGTATGGAAGTCTTACTCACAAGTGTCAAACAAAGAATTCTAACCATATAAAGAACGTGAGTTTTTCCTTTTTCTGTGCCGAATCCAACCATATAAAGAACGTGAGATTTAAATGAACGGTTGGAAAGTTATAGGCTAAAAACTGGACAAAGGTCGAAGTTGAAAACATAGCACACACTATGCTTAAAAACGACTGGTCGTCACTATTCATGCGACCGGTCGCGCACTGTTCACGACACTATTTGAAAACTGTTCACGGCACTGTTCACAGGTGATAAACAGGCGATAAAGGGTGATAGAAAGTGCTGTTTGTGTTTAGTTTTGGTTTTCTTGTTTTGTTTCAATTCCTTTGGTTTTCCTTATTCATTCTTAGCTTCCAATTTGCATTCTTACTTGTGTGTTGTGTTGATTAAGTGTTGTTCACGTACTCAAACTAGAACTTTTAGTAGCCGACAGTTCCTCATGGGATCGACCCCGTACTTACATAATCTATACTCCAATAGATTCGTGCACTTGCGGGTATTTTTAATTGGATATTTAGCACATTAGTTTTGTGCCAATTAAGAACACAACAATTTATGGCGCCGTTGCCGGGGAGCTGGCACGGTTGCTTATATGTTCTGTTTGAGTATGTTTGATGTACTTAGTTTCATTTTTGTTTATTGATTGTTATTTCCTTTTAGCTTAATTTGTTCTTGTTTCTTTTTCTTGCGGGAACAATTTACATATGTCCCTTTTAGATTTGGATATCTCACTTGATTGCACATTAGAAGATATCCGAGCTCAAATTTTGAGAGAAAAGAACATCCGACTAGCTGTGTCTACTCCATTGCCTATATTATTCTCACCGTTTTCATCATCACCAAGCTCACCAAAGGACGAGTCACCTCCATTGTCACCAATGGCGGTCGCGGTTGGAAATGCGAAACTTACTATGCAAGAATATTCATCACCTCAAGCAGCTGGACAACCATCGTGCATTGTATATCCGCGACTACCTTGAATAACTTCGAGTTGAGATCGGGCATGATACATCTATTGCCTAAATTCCTTGGGAATCCCAAAGATAATCCTAACATGCATGTCAAAGATTTCGAGGAAGTATGTTCCACAATAAAGATAGATGGTATGAATGATGAAGAAATAAGAATGAGACTTTTCTCGTTCAGTTTGAAGGATGCAGCAAAAGAATGGCTTCATTCTCTGCCACCTAATTCCATCACAACTTGGACGGATCTTGCTGCACAATTCTTACAAAATTTCTTCCCAGCACAAAAGACAAATGAAATTCGAAGCCAGATTACAGGAATTCTCCAAAGGGGGGGAGAGAGTTTCCATGAGTATTGGGACCGTTACAAGAGACTTCTACTTTCTTGTCCGCATCATAACATACAAGCATGGCTCCTAATGCAAAATTTCTATGAAGGACTTTTTGAATCGGATCGAATGAATGTGAATGCAACTGTAGGAGGAACTATAATGAACAAGACTCCAACACAAGTGTGAGCGATATTTGATCTTGTTGCTACAAATGCTCGCCAATTCAACTTCAGGCAAAATCCATCTAGAAGAGGTGGATCTTATGAGATAAGTGCTCTTTCTAATATGAAAGCTCAAATAGCAATTCTAATCGATTTGGTAAAGAAATTGACACCGGAACCATCCAAGGCTTGTACCTATTGCACCACAACAGATCATGCAACTGAAGCTTGCCCCTTGGTGATGGAGGAAGCGAATGCATTGGGCTCATTTCAGAAAAATCAATGGCCTAAGAATGACCCTTTCTCATAGACATACAATCCGGGGTGGAGAAATCATCCGAATTTCAGGTGGAGCGACAATACAAATGTTCAACAAGGGCCATCTCAACCATATCAAGGCCAATATAATACTCGTCCACCTCATGGTCAAACCCAAAATTACAATCCACCACTTAGCCAGCCAAGCTCAAACCAATCTCACCAACAAACTCCGGGGAAATCTCTGGAAGATCTTGTTGCTTCAATGGCTCAGACCACATATACTTTCATGAAAAGGACAGAAAGCTACATGCAAAGGAATGACATCCACATGCAGAAGACAGATAAGGCCATAGCCAATCTAGAAAATCAGGTAGGGCAAATTGCTACAGCTTTGAGTCAAAGGGAACCTGGGATGATGCCTAGCCAAACAGTGATTAATCCAACTGGGAATGCGCATGTAAATGCAGTTACCCTGAGAACTGGTAAGGTAATTGGTGATGTAAATTATTCTAAATATTTGATTCAAAGTGAAGATGAGGCACAGGTTGAGCAAGTGACTGAGCCTAAAGGAAAGGATGAAATCAATAAAGATAAAGATAAACAAACAGCTTCTACATCCAAGTGGATCCCAAAGCATGAAATTGCGAGAAGGGCAAGAAAGGAAAAGGTAAATCGTGAACCTACTGATGAAGATATCTCACGTGCTCCTTTTCCTCACAGGTTGATGAGTTCTAAGAAAGATCAACATGCCAAGGACATATTGGAAACTTTTAGGAAGGTGCAAGTCAACATTCCCCTCTTGGACGCAATCAAGCAAATTCCAAGCTATGCAAAGTTCTTGAAGGACCTTTGTACCAATAAGAGGAAATTTAAAGATCATGAAACGGTTGTACTAACGGAAGAGGTTTCTACTGTTCTAGAAAGGAAGCTGCCTCCCAAGTTACAAGATCCAGGAAGTTTTACAATTCCTTGTATTATTGGTGATAAATTGTTTGAAAAAGCCTTACTTGATTTAGGTGCTTCAATTAATCTAATGCCTTATTCTGTTTGTGAAGCTCTTAAATTAGGTGATCTTAAACCAACTTCAGTCAGCATTCAATTGGCGGATCGATCAGTGAGATATCCAAGAGGAATCTTGGAAGATGTACTTGTGAAAGTAAATGATCTCATTTTACCAGCTGACTTTTTGGTGTTAGAAATGGAAGAAGCTCCTATTCCGGGTGCAAATCTTCCTTTGATTCTTGGCCGCCCTTTCATGGCCACTGCAGGTACCAAGATTGATGTTCAAACAGGAACATTGACAATGATAGTTCAAGGGGAAACGATAACTTTCAAGGTATTTAATGCTTTGAAACTTCCTAATGATGAACATGAATGCTTTCGTATTGATACACTGGAGCATATTGTACAAACTACTTTCAATAGAACTCATGGTACGGATTCATTAGAAAAGGTTCTGACACAAAATCCTCAAGGTGCTGAAATTGATGATAACGAGTTACATGAGGCTGTGCAATTCCTTAATGCATGTCCAGTCGTGCCACGTAAGTATACTCCTAACTTTATACCCTTGCCAGTCAATACTGAAAAGCTTGTTCCTTCTCTTGACAGGGCACCTGATATAGAACGCAAACCGTTGCCATTCCACCTGAAGTCTGCTTACTTAGGTGAAACAGAGACATTGCCCATGATTATAGCTAGCAATCTCAATGTGCAAGATGAAGAGAAGTTGATGCGGGTGTTAAGAGAACACAAGAGAGCAATTGGTTGGAGTATTGCGGACATCAAGGGAATAAGCCCAACAAGATGCATGCACAGAATTTTATTGGAAGATGACTCCAAACCCACCAAAGATGCTCAACGCAGGTTGAACCCAATCATGACCGAGGTAGTTCACAAAGAAGTTCTCAAACTATTGGACGTGGGTATCATTTATCCTATTTCCGATAGCAAGTGGGTAAGCCCGATCCAAGTGGTTCCGAAAAAGTCAGGCATAACTGTTGTGAAAAATGAGGAAAATGAACTTGTTCCTTCTCGTATTAAAACGGGATGGCGTGTTTGCATTGATTACAGAAAGTTAAATACCGCTACCTGTAAGGATCATTTTCCATTGCCATTTATTGATCAAATGCTTGAACGACTTGCAAGTCACATCTACTACTATTTCTTGGATGGCTATTCAGGATACAATCAAGTTGCCATAGCCCCTGAAGACCAACACAAGACAACATTCACATGTCCTTATGGCACCTTCGCTTACAGGCGTATGCCATTTGGATTATGCAATGAACCCGCCATGTTCCAACGATGCATGATGAGTATTTTCTCTGATATGGTGGAAAAATTCATTGAAGTATTCATGGATGATTTTAGTGTGTTTGGTTCTTAATTTGACTCATGCCTTAACAATTTGTCTTTAGTTTTGCAAAGATGCCAGGAATGCAACTTAATTCTTAATTGGGAGAAGTGTCATTTCATGGTACAACAGGGAATTGTTTTAGGACATGTGATTTCAAGTCAGGGCATTGAGGTTGACAAAGCCAAAGTGGATGTGATCAGCAGCTTGCCACCTCCCACATCAGTAAGAGAGATCCGATCCTTCCTAGGACATGCCGGCTTCTACAAAAGATTCATCAAAGATTTTTCTAAGATCTCACGACCATTGTGCAGCTTGCTTGCTAAAGATTCAACTTTTGATTTTAATGATGAATGCTTAGCAACTTTTCAAACCCTCAAAACTCTTCTCACAACTGCACCTATCATTTTGCCTCCAAATTGGAACTTACCTTTCGAGTTAATGTGTGATGCTTCTGATTTTGCAGTTGGAGTTGTCTTGGGACAAAGAGTTGAGAAGAGATTACATGCCATTTATTATGCAAGTCATACCCTTAATGATGCTCAGTTGAATTATTCAACTACTGAGAAAGAGCTTTTAGCTGTTATTTTTGCTTTAGAGAAATTTCGTTCGTATTTGATAGGCTCTAAGGTGATTGTTTTTACTGATCATGCCTTTGAAATATCTCTTAGCAAAGAAGGATGCAAAACCGAGACTGATACGATGTGTTTTGTTGCTCCAAGAGTTTGATATAGAAATCAGAGATAAGAAGGGATCAGAGAATGTGGTAGCTGAATACCTTAGCCGATTGATCACTAACTCCAATACCGAAGAAGACACTCTCCCTCTTCGTGAATCTTTTCCTGATGAGCAACTTTTTGCATTACAAGTTTCTGACCCATGGTATGCTGATATTATCAATTTTCTTGCTACATGAAATATACCTAAGGACTTATCAAGAGGGCAAAAGGACAAATTATTGAAAACTGCCAAGTCCTATGTATGGGATGATCCATATCTATGGAAATATTGCTCAAACTCCGTGATTAGACGATGTGTACCCGAAACTGAATTTCACTCTATACTCACATTTTGTCACTCGAATGCATGTGGTGGCCACTTTGGAGCCAAGAAGACGGCATTCAAAGTTTTGCAAAGTGGATTCTATTGGCCAAGTTTGTTCAATGATGCCTCCAAATTCTGTCTATCTTGTGATAGGTGTCAAAGGATGGGTAATATATCATCTCGAAATCAAATGCCTTTAAATCCAATTTTGATTGTTGAAATATTTGATGTTTGGGGAATAGATCTCATGGGACCGTTTCCTTCATCTTTCTGAAATCTATATATTCTCCTTGCGGTTGATTATGTTTCAAAGTGGGTGGAAGCAATTCCAACCAACACTAATGACTCTAAAGTTGTTCTTAGCTTTCTTCGAGCCAATATCTTTTCTAGGTTTGGAACACCGAGGGCTATCATTAGCGATGGAGGATCCCATTTTTGCAACCAATCATTTGAGACCCTACTCCTGAAGTATGGCATAACTCACAGGTGTCCACCCCGTATCATCCTCAAACCAGTGGACAAGTGGAAATTTCCAACATGGAGATAAAGCATATATTAGAGAAGACTATTGGTCCTACTCGCAAGGATTGGTCTATGCGTCTCAATGATGCTTTGTGGGCGTACCGAACAGCCTATAAGACTCTGATAGGTATGTCTCCATTTCGTTTAGTTTTTGGTAAACCTTGTCATCTTCCTGTTGAACTTGAACACAGGGCTCTTTGGGCAATCAAAAAGTATAACTTCGACATGAAGGAAGCAGGAGATCATAGAAGGCTACAACTTAGTGAATTGGATGAACTTCAAAATGACGCATATGAGAGTGCCAAAATCTACAAAGAGAAAACAAAGGCATATCATGATAAGCACATCCTTAGGAAGTCGTTTGAAGTGGGGCAAAGAGTATTACTCTTTAACTCTCAATTCAAGCTCTTTCCAAGTAAGCTTCGATCCCGTTGGACTGGCCCATATGTTATTACTCATGTCTATCCCCATGGTGCAGTTGATATCCGACACATTGGCACAGGAAACGAGTTCAAGGTTAATGGGCATAGGTTGAAAATTTACCATGACAATGTTCTGCATCAAGAAGATGAAGTGTTGCACTTCATTGAGGTACCTACTGTGGTGCACAACTAAATTTGGGAAGGTAAGTGAATAAATTTTTTTTTTTAAAAGTCTTCGAATCTGTTTCAAAACGACCGGTCGTGTGTTACTTGCGACCAGTTGTATCTCCGAAAAATTAGACGCTTGAATCTATTTCAAAACGACCGGTCGTGTGTTACTTGCGACCGGTCGCTCATCGCGACTGTGCCCTTTTTCCTCTTTCTTTTTCTTCTTTTCTCTTCTCTCTCTCCTCACTTTCTTCTTCCTCTAGCAAAAACAGACCCCCTCTCCCTCCCCCTTCGATTTTTCTCTTCTCCCTCCATCTCAATCTCTCACAACCCACCCTAATCCTCACCTAAATCATCCTTTTCCCACTAGTTTTTTCGAGTAGAATCCATTGTTGGCATCTATTCCTTGTGATTTCAAGTGTTTAGATCAATCTCTAGAAATTTTTGGGTTAGGGTTCAATCCCAACCAAGGTAATTTCTATTTTCTTGCTTGTTTCTCTTTGATTTTGTTGCTCTAATTCTTTCCTCTATTTGTCTTTGTAACTAATTTGTGTATTGTGTTTATCTTTTCAATTCTTTTGGGCTTGGATTGTTGATTCTCTTTGTGGTGTGGGTTTGCTCATTTGGGTATGTTTTCTCACTCTCTCTCTTTTAATTTGATCAATGTGGTTGTGAATTCTATTTTGCATTCTGAATGTTTGGTTGCATTGGCATTGTGATTGTATGGTTGCATTCTGAATGTTTGGAATTTGTGGTTGTTTTTGTTGTTTATTTTTTATTTGTGTATTGTTCTTTAGATGTCTAGGGCTAAAAAGGTTTCAAGTAAGGGTGCATCTTCCTCACGAAGTGCACCTCAATTGGAATAGTCTATTTTAACTGCATATGTGGTTACTGACCGCAACCTAGACCTCAGTCCATCCACTCAGTCAGCTGGACTTATTCTCGTCCAACACCTCCTTAGGGACAGACAACTCTTGCCTTTGGCCTCTGTCTATAGAAATTACAATGAAACTATCGTCAGAGAATTCTATGCTGTTTTCCCTAGAGTGGAGTTTTGTGCGCCACAACATCTATCCATCCGGCCAACGGTCGGAAATTACCACGTTAGGGGTCAAAATCATGAACATTTTGCATGAAGAAACTTTTTCCCTACCTGTTGAGGATATCATTTTTCATCGCTTAACAACTTGTGCACGAAAGAAAAACATCATCTATTTTCCTTGCCTTGTAAGCATGATTTGTGAGCATTTTGGTGTTCGGGCCCATTCTAGTGATATAATTGTTGAACCTATGAGTCCTATCTTGGATACCTCGGTATCTAAGAGTGTTTCTTAGAGGCATGATGCTCCTCCCCCACAGCCACATATGTCTCCATCCTCCGTGCCGTTTCCACCTGCTCCTAATGTTGACACCTCCTCTTGGGACCCTAGTCTCCAAGCTATTTGGGACATGCAAATGCTGCAATACCAATAGATGCAACGGATGAGCTCATCCATTGATGCTATATGGACTCATCTCCAGATGCCAGGTCAGCCAGAGAGTGCTCCAAGGAAGGACAATGATGATGAGGATGATGACAATGATGAAGAGTAAACCTTGAGAATGTCGTTCCATTGGAGTTTGAAGTTGATGTGGTTTTATCTTCAGAGTTCTTTGATTATGCTTTTGCCGACTTTTAAACCTTGTATAACTTGGTTGCATTTTCAATTTTAAGCAGTGTTGCTACCGCTGTCCTAAGTCCTCCACAAAAGCAACCATTGTTTTTCTTGATTAATTGATGCTTGTCTCTGAGTTTTCAGGAAGAAATGCAGGGTTCTTCTCAACTTAGCCGAGATGTGGTTTAAATAGACTTCCGTTAATGAAGGAGCTGACACCACTCTAGGTCTCCAGAGTGTTGTCCCGCCTTTCTCATTTTTCTCTCTCGAACTCCTTCGCTTCCTGGACATTTTGCTATCCTATCCTTTCAAGGGGAGTCTCTATACACTTTCACTTTACTTTTACCCTCCCTGTTTTCATATGCAATGTGTTTTCTGCTGTCTTTTCCATTTGTTGTCATTCTTTTGTTTAAGTTTGGGAAGGGTGTTTAAGATTATGAATAAAACAACCGGATGGTGCTTTCATTTCTTAAAGACAAAAAACAAAAACAAAAAAAAATTAAAAACAAAAAAAAACTTCTTCTACTTCTTCTTCTTCTTCTTCTTCTTCTTCATCTTCATCAGCATCAGCATCATCATGGCACGCTTCCTGATTCCAAAATTGGAACCTTTAGTTTAGCCCTCTGGACGTCATCTTTTGGGTCTTCATGCACAGCCTCTTGGGGCCCATCACTTGAGCTCCCAAAGATCGCACTTATGGCTGCACTCTTGGCTTGAGCACCACTTGTCTCGTGCTCTAGTTGCTTGCGCTTACCCGGTCGCCCAATAGACTCCAACTTCGTGCGCATGTCTTTAGCGTACAAATCTACCATCGTTGATAGCTGTTTATTCTCTGCATGCAATCCTTCTAGCTGACGTCGATTAAACTCCACCATCCTTGTCCTCTCCTTTTTCAAGTCCTTTATAACGCCTTGACAATCCTCAACCAAATTCTGCAATGCCGCCAACTGAGCCCTTACTAGCTCCAACTCATGGGATTTCGCAATTAGGTGATAACCCACAGTTGCGATAGTGGTCATGCTTTGCGCGCCCAGTGCCATGGCATCACTCACGATTCGATTGTCACACTTTGCCCCGAGCACTCGTGCATCTCTGGGAGTCACTAAACTCCTTGCGACTCCAAGGGCAACTTCGTTGTCTAGGAGTATTGTGTCGTTTACTGTCACGGGCCCTCGTGCGGAGCCAAAGTAGGGCATCCACACTGGTGCCGCTCCTTGACCTGACGTTTGGATTGGTTGAGCTAGGTTGAGATCGAGCAAAAATGGGAAAGAAGACGACATTTTCTTTCTGCTTTTTTCATTTTCTCTCTTCTCTCTCCTCTTTTCTTTTTCTCTCTTTTCTCTCTTCTCCGTGGTTGCAATTTTTTTTTTCCTCCCCTTGCTTCCTTTTATAGATGACAAACCCTAGCCACTATAGTTTTCTACGCGCTCCACAGCCTTCTGGCTTTCCACCCATCCCCAAAAAATTTGTAGCGACGTGCCCTTTCTGAATGGACGCGTTCAACAAAGTCTTCGCGTCTTTCCATGGCACCCGTAATTTCCGCTTGGGGAAGCGCAAAAGCTCTGCGGCGCCTCTATGTGTCGACACGTGGCTCTTCCTTCGTTGCCTGGTCCCGTTTCAGAATCCAATTCGCATTTCAAAAAATAAAAAAAACAAAACAAAAAAAAACGTGTGGGCTTCGGATTTCATTCTGGGTCGGGTCTTACGATGGTGTGGGTTTCGAAATTGTGAGCTGTGGGTTCCAAATTGCGTAGGATTGTTTGTTAGGGCTTGCTATTTTGTTTGGTTTTTGTTTTGTTTTGTATTTTTATCTTTACAACCGTGTTGTAGTTTTAATTCTTGTTTGTTCTTTTATTTAATTGCTTTAATCCCTTTCATTTATTGTTATAACATTGTTGATGCCTAAATTTTCAACATTGAGGACAATGTTTATTTCTAAGTTTGGGAAGGGGTAACAAATCATTTTCGCTTCGCTTAATTTCTTGTTTTGTTTTAGTTTGTTTTCTTTTCAGTTTTGAGTTGTTTTGTTTTAAGTCACTTTCCGAACACATCTGATGAGATTGTGATGAATGCTTGAATGACTTGTTTGAAGTAATAATAGTAATAATGCATTCACTAAATGGCATCGTTCTAGCATGATATGTTTGAAACCTTCTATGCACTTGCCATTTGTTTCATAATTCTCCAATTGAAGGATTTACATGATCCAAAGAATTGTATCAAGCATGAATTAGACTTGTATAACCGTATAATGTGAGCTTTTGAGCCTTGTGCTTCAATTCATGAGTGTTATACGCATATTCTTATTTTCTTGTCATCCAAGTTGTTGTTTGATCTCATTATTCATTGACTTGGTTGAGCACTTAGAAGTCATTCATTCTTTTGCAATTTGACCACCTGACATTTAAGAAATGATATTAAGGCCCTCTTTGAACCGGTTGTGCCTTTCAAGCTAACCTTATGCATGCTTAAGCATGATTTTTTCCATTGTTAACCACTTTGAGCCTACATGTAAGTCTTTTCTTTCATTTAACCAATTATATCTCCTAGCCTTAGCCTGAAAAACAAGAATTTACCTTTCTAGGGAACTCACGAGCTTTAAATTGGATGTGTTTTTCATTCTAAGTTTGGAAGGGGTATTTCAAAAACAAAAAAAAATTCACTCAATTGGTGAAAGAAAAGAGAAAAGTTGTGGTTAAGTGGCTTGGAGTGAAATTTCAATTCCATGTTTCTTGTGGCCTCGAAATAAATTGATGGTTGTTCAAATAGAAGAAAGGATAGTGAATCATATAAATGGAGGTATAAAGCTTTATGGTCTAGTTGATCATGAAAAATAAAATAAAATTTGGGGAGTATTTATCTAAGCATGATGATTCAAAGTCTTGTAATCAATTGTTGTATGCTCTTACATTATGAGTTCCTTGGACTTTGTTTTATCCTTACCCTTCATTTCTCACTCACCTTACACCCTTAGCCCCATTACAACCTATAGTAAAGACCTAAATTGATCATAAATGTCATGTGGTTGAATTGCACCCAATTTTCGGCTTTTAAGTGCTCGGCATCATTCTTGAGATCATAGTCATGCATGTTTTTCATCTTGCTAATTGTGAGTTAAGTCCCTTATGGTTTAACACTATTCTCATGTTTATTATTGAGTGATGCATTGTAACCCTCTTCCGAGTGATTCATTTGTGAGAGGACAACTTTGGTGAGATTTGAAGTTACATTTGTGCTTGGTATGATTCTTGAAATCGTGTGAAAACTAAAATTGGAGAATGAGTTGCTTTTGGACATCACACTACTACACTTCGAGCATGTTGTGTTTTGGACTTTGCCGCCTTGTGAATGATCTTTAAAATTGAGCTTGTCTTGTGAAAACTTTTGAGTCATGTGCATGAGTCGTTTTCTCTTCGGAAAGTGTTCGGAAGGTTGTTTTTGAGTCTTGTTTTAGTTTTAGTTTTGCTCGAGGACTAGCAAAAGATAAGTTTGGGAAGTTTGTTGGGTTCATTTTTACACATGATTTATCATGTTATTCACCCAATATTTTGAGTTAGTTCTTGACTTTTTATAGCATTTTACTTACTTTTTGTGTTTTCTTAGACTTTACCTTGGTTAGATTGAAAATGAGCTAAAAATGCATTATTGGTTATAATTTCTGTTTTTGTTCATTTTCGTAGGTCAACTTCTTGGCCATGGATTATTACCTTCCGGTGCTCGGATGCGGTGAAGATCTTCATGAAACTTGTTCCAATGGATGTTGACTACAACATATCCGAATTTGAGCTCCATTGAGCAAGTATAGCCCTGCCATCCAATCCAGCATTTGATCCTAGCTTGGGAAATCGGTTTTTGCAAGTTTCACCTCCTCTTGTGTCATCTTATTTCTACTTGTTACTATACCTTTTGGGTAACAATAAATTACTTTATTGGAGTGAGAGTTGCTGAGACAAATTGGCCCCCTTTAATGAATGTTAAAAGCAAATCCCATCATGACAACAAGGAAAGTGGAGTATGTGCAAAAGGCTTTTGGCAAAAGGTGGAGGGAATATTGAAAAGGAGTTGGAAAAGTAACGAGAAGGAGCTGAAAGAGAAGGATGGGATGAGACATCCATCATGACACATTGCATGATTCCACTGGAAAAAAAAAACCTGATTTGGAGAGCCAAGAGAAAAGGAGAGGAGGAGGCTACCAAGGGAGAAGAAGACTTCCACCATTGAAGACCTTGAGCTTCCATCACTCTCACAAAATCTCTAAACTCTTTCTAATTGTATTTGAAGTTGTGTTTATTATGAACATGAGGAGCTAAACTCCATAGCTAGGGCTTAGGTTGAAGCCCTAAACATGATTACTCTATTGTTTTGATGCTTGAGTGTATGAATTTCTAGATGTTGTTGATGAATTCCTATTCACTAAAATAATCTATCCTTGATGTATGTTTTTCTTTGATTGATCACCTTTGAAAGCATGCTTCTTGAGATTGTTGGGATTGTATGCACCCTCATGTTTTCCCAATCAACAAAGGGATGAAGTAAGAATCATCCATGTGAATTGGTTTCTTGAATGCCTAATGTAAACATCATACTATTAGGGTTCTTGTGATGTTCATATTCTCTTTGAACTTAATGGGTTTTTCTTGTAATTCAATCGAAGTACTAAGCACACCTAGATTGATTATAGGGAAGGCACGAGTATTGTAGCGTTAGCCCCGCACTCTACTTATTTTAGAGAGAATCAAAGCGTCTTGAGCCACTAAACCCGGTCTCGATTGCGAACATCTTCATCAACACATTTAGAGTTCATTACTTGAGTATCCATGAGCATAAGTAGGATTGTTTAGGGTGGATTCTAAAAACCCTAGTGTTTGTCACATTCCAAGTCACATTTTAAGTCACACTTTGAGTCACATCTTGTTAAACACTCTTGTTGAAACCACCCCCCCCCATTGTGTGTGTGTGTGTGTGTGTTTGTGTTTGAAAACATGAGTTTTATTTGGATTGAATTCTGTTTAAATTCTGTTGTTGTTTTGGACATTTGGTCCGCACTGAGTTCTTCCTTTTTCTGTGCTGAATCCAACCATATAAAGAACGTGAGATTTGGATGAACGGTTGGAAAGTTATAGGCTAAAAACTGGACAGAGGTCGAAGCTGAAAACATAGCACACACTCTGCTTAAAAATGACCGGTCTTCACTGTTCATACGACCGGTCGCGCACTGTTCACGACACTGTTCACAGGTGATAAACAGGCGATAAAAGGGTGATAGAAAGTGTTGTTTGTGTTTAGTTTTGGTTTTCCTGTTTTGTTTCAATTCCTTTGGTTTTCCTTATTCATTCTTAGCTTCCAATTTGCATTCTTACTTGTGTGTTGTGTTGATTAAGTGTTGTTCACGTACTCAAACTAGAACTTTTAGTAGCCGACAGTTCCTCGTGGGATCGACCTCGTACTTACATAATCTATACTCCAATAGATTCGTGCACTTGCGGGTATTTTTAATTGGATATTTAGCACATTATTTTTGTGCCAATTAAGAACACAATAGAACACGCGCTGGCAGATCCAAGGGCCAAAAAGCGATAAAAATTGGCGTTCGGTCAAACTTCGAAACGGAAGCTATCCTTCAGGCTACAACAAGTTCTCGGCCTCCCGAACACAATTCTCAACTACGGAAAGTCAATTTCGAACCCTAAGTGGGTCAAAACCTAAGCTCAAAGTCGAAGAAACTAAAATTCGAAATTTGAGTTACCTACGCTATGATTCGATCTGCACCTACCCAACCATCAGCTAGAGCACGAAAATAGGTAGAAAAGCATACCTTACTTGTCTCGATCGGTGGCCGGAGGAGGTAGAACGAAGGGGCCAAAATTTTAGAAAAATCTGTCGAAACCGCCTGTTTTGTGGCTGATTCCGGCGACTACGGAGGTGGATCGAGGCGGTGAAGGGCTGGGGCTTGAAGAAGGAAGTGTTTTCGTTCATTTGGGACCGGCCTTGCCTGAAACGGAGGTCGGTGTGGAGAGAAATCATCCTCCAAAGTCAGCTAGTCGAGCTCCTCCAAAAGAGAGAAATCTGGGTTTTTAAAAAAAATTGAACTTCGAAATATTTACGGTTATGCCACTAGCCTAATCTTGATCGCCATTTTTTCGTTACAACTCCGATTCGAGCCCACAATATACCCAGGAACTCGTATCGAAGAGCACAACGTAACAGTGTGGCTCACTTCCCCAAATTCTTTCTCAAACTCAAAATGACCTTTTTGCCCTTCTAAAATATTAAATGTTATTTTATTCCCAAAATTCTTAATTATTTTATCTCATTTTATTTTATCAATTTTTAAACCTTTCAATTTAGTTTCTTTTATTTAGTCAACTCAACTTAATTATTTAACTTATCATACTCTCGGGGGTAAAAATGTCTTTCACTTGAATAATTTAATATTTAAATATTAATTTAGTGACAGGATGTTACAGCTTCTCCATTACTTTTGTAAATGTATAATTATACAATATTTTAGTGAGTATGAATTAGTATGCCTTCTTTATTTGTTGAACTCGACAACCTATATTGGAAACACATTCATATAGAAAAATTCAATTAGATATATGCCCTAGTAGCCAATATAAAAATGGATAATTCTAATAATATAATATAATAAATACAATCAAAGGGCAAAGACTGGTACACATTATGTCTGCTCAATTGGGAGGATGACTAGTCTAAAAGTCATTCATGTGGAGACAATGAGACATGTGTGTAGGTGCTCTATAGAGATGGAGTCCACTGAACGCGATTAACTCTAGAATTCTTGTATGGAAGTCTTACTCACAAGTGTCAAACAAAGAATTCTAAGTTTTGATAATGCAAATTATTTCTTAGACCTGAGACATCACAATTGTCTTGTGTATAGGTTGTTTCTCTTTGAGAACACTACATAGTCGTATCAAAAGGATGTGACTTAAAGGTGTTCCTCGAGATTCTCATCATGTACACAAAGACAGGTCAATATAGAACACGGAATCTCTATTCGTAGTATGAAGAGAGAATACTTTGAAGATATGATTCATTGAATCTTTGGCCAAAGTATCGGATAGAAATTGAAACAAGAATGTTTGCAATTTTATCCAAGTGAATCATATAACCAAGAAATGTCATATTAGAGGATTTGACACGAGTTTACCATATCTCAAGAATATGACATAGAGTATTGTATTAGAGAATGACCGAATTGCATTGTAATCACAAACTGCCTAGGTTCTCTAAATAAATTCTTTTTAGCTTGGATAGCCATGACATACCGCTAGGTGTCACTTATGGTTTGTGGAAGCCCTGTAAGGACTAATTATAATTAACCTTCACCAATAAGGGGAATTGTAGGGAAGGATACAATTCACACTTGGTTCAGAAGGAATTATTCATACCTATTGCCTCACTAATTCGAACCTATAAGATCGCACACCGAAAGAGGAGTCGATTGGGAATTAAGAAGAGAATGAATGATTTTGTGGCTTGGTCAAAGTCAAAGTCAAAGTCAAAAGTCAAAGGTCAAACAGTTGACCCGACACTTGACATAGTCAACTTAGGATGACTGAGACCAACACTTGTTGGACAAGTGACTAAATTTGTTAAGTCACTAAACTAATTAAATTAATTAGATTAGTTTAATTATTCAATTAAAGTTATGGAACTTTAGTTAAGGTCGCATGTGACTTGGAAATTCAAAAGAAAATGGACCATATAGACTTAGACTGTAATAACCCGATCCCAATTTAAGAGTTAAATATTAAAATAGTAAGGCGAAGGACGATTTTACCCCTAAGTTAATTTAAGTGAATTAAAAGTTGACTTTAAGATCGGGAAAGAGTTTGGTGGAACGGAGGGTACTGCCATATCCGGCCTCGTCTAAACGAGTCCGTGGACGGCGGAACACCCGATTCCGAGTCCAACGAACGCTAAAGGTCTAAAAATGATAGGGGCATTTTGGTAATTTTGGAAAATGTGGGATTTTAACAGATGACATGCCACAATTGGCCAGCGCGTGTTCTTAGTCACCCTCAACCTCTCTCTCGCGATATCCAATTCTCTAAAACTCCCGTTCGAACTGCCAGAGTGGCCGCCACCCTCCACTCAAACCAACCACCTAATCCCACCAACCTCCTCTCATCTCCCTCGCTCACTCCCCGAACCTATCTCCTGGCCGAAAACGTCGAACCACCGCGAGCTCGTGGCCACCGGGGTTTTCGCTGGCCGATTTCGCATCTCCTAGCCAAATCGATCGCTACAGGTGAGATTCTTCTTCTATTTGTTAAGTTTAAGTCTGCTTTCTACAAGTATTTTCGAGGAATTTTGGGGTTTGGATGAGATTGATAACCTAGGTTTTCAGCCCAGCCGTCTGATTCATGCAGAGCTTCCTACTGCCTCGGCTCGGCCGGCTCAATGCCAAAATGCTCCCCTCCACCCACTCGATCACTTAGCCGTAGGTCTTGCCCCGAAATCTTCAAGATTTTCCGTCAGCCGGAAAATCACTCAAGCCACCCAAACCTGCCGGCGCGTGTGGCGGCGCGTGGGCAGGGTGGTGGCGGCGGTTCTTCGTGCCAAAATGCCTCCCGTAGTCTCCCCGAGCAAGATAGGTATGCTCGAACGAATTTTTGGAAATCGTTTGAGCAAATAACCAATGTTACCTGCTAGGTTTAACTAGGGTTAACTCGAGTTCGATAAGTTCTAACCGTTGGATCGTATTGAAACTTGGAAGTTAAGTAATTGAGGATCGTAGAAACCATAGGAACTTACGGATCGTCGTTTGGAGTTCGGGAACTCCCTTGAATGCCCGGTTGGAACCAACTAAAGTTTAATCGCTTATTTAATCCCGGGACTTCCAAGTTAACTAAAAGGCTTAATTTGAATTCAAGTGGCCCGGAAACCTTTCTAAACACAATTAAACACCTTAGGCCCGGGTCGGATTTTCTATTAAATTATTATGCCGAGCTTTGGTGAAGTATTAAATGGTTATTTTTCGTAAATAGGTACTCAAGCTTCTGGTGGATTCGCAGAAGGCCCTTCTAAGGGTCCAGCAAGCTCTGATAAACTGTGAGTGGACCCTTGATTTTATAAATGAATTTTTATCAAAATAAATGCTTATTTAATGTCTTTATGAAATGATTGATGATGAACATTGTTTTTGAATTTATAATTTGACTCCTTGAATAATGAATTATGTTTTCAAGATGAGTTGAATTTCAATATTTTATTGAAATATGATTATGGATGTTTACTCAATTTTTGGAAAGATGTTGAAAAGGAAAAAGGTTTAAACCACTCTAGGTACCTCTGGATGTTGCCTTCGAAATATAATGATGCCTACGGAATAAAAATTGATAAAGGTTATTACCTGCCCACGGACCATTGTTGCCTTCTGGCTTAAGTCTCATACGCATGACTCACGCCCCACGAGTCTCGGACGCTGCAGACCGTGCGGAGCGAGGACGCGGCTCTGTAAACTTTGTGTTTTCCGAGTCTAGCGAGGACGCGGCTTAGGTTGACTTGGTGTCTCCTAAGTCTTGCGAGGACGTAGCTCTGACCGACTTTGTGTCACCGAGTCTTACGAGGATTGGAATTGACGGTTGAATAATGGAATTGACGGAAATTATAAAGGGTACACCTAGGTGGATTTTAATTAAGCTGATTGAGTAATATCTCGTTTTGAATAAGAACTTTTATGCTGATGAACTTTATAAATTGGATTTTTAATGCATACTTTAAATTATTGCTCGCTTATAGAATTGTTTTCAATGCTTTAATCGTGGGGCTAATTAGTTGTTATCTTTTTCCTAAAACTTATTTTTCGGTCCACTCACTTTTTCAATCGCTTTACGCCCCAGTGTAGGTTGTAGCAGAGCACTACCACCGCCCATCATCACCACCACCACACTCCTTCGACCTCGTAGGGTCCTTGACCCGCAGAACTTTGTATTTAAGTACTTTAGAAGCTCTGAACTTGCCCAACTTTTGTGAGGGGTTCCGAGGCCGTACACTTTAATTTCTCGTGTGAACTTAACTTGTGCGTACTGAAGTTTGTGGAATTAAATTGTGCTTTCGCAGTGTAAAAGATTTGGGAATTGGAGCCAATTACGTAGGAGACTCACGAATTTTCACGTGTCGAACCTTAGAACTCTTTAAAACTCAATTTCTTTACTAAAAGGGCAAAATGGTCAAGTGGGTCCGACACCCGACAGATGTCGGCCACGGACAGGGCTTGGCCCGATTCCAAAGCGGAATTAGGGTCGGGTCCTCACATAGACACAAGTTTGACACATTATGGGATTAATGTGGTGGACCAAGATAGCACAAAAGGGCCATTGAGAGGGAGGGTGCGGCACATGTGTGGTTTTAGGGCCACATGTGTGACATTTTGGCTCTATATATACATAGCCATAACACCCCAACACTTTAGGGTTTCAAGTTGGTAAAATTGGAAGAGAGGAAACATCAAGCCTCCTCCCAACTCCCTCCTTGGCCGGCCACCACCTAGAGAGAAGGGCTATCACCTACTTCTCTCTAAGTATTTCTCATTCTCTCATCCCTTTCATCCTTGGTGAAGAACTTTGGGGAGGTGTATATTTTTGCACCTATTTGGAGAGTCTAAAGTGGAGAGCCAACATCAAATGGACCAATCCCTCTACTTGAACACTATTCTTGGTTTCAAGATTCACTCCAATAGTATGATCATCTAATCTCTCTTTGAATATGTGTCTTAGAGAATCATTGGTGCATATTTTCATAAACCTACAAAGATTGGGACCTAGGATGAGACTTGTATAAATCTCTAGCTAATTCTTGCTTCCTCTTTTATTTTGATTTCATATGTGATATGTTATGCTAGATGATTTGTTCTCTCATAGCTTGTTGGGATTTTAGAAATCCCTATACACCCATACATAATAAATTCCCTTCAAAATCATATATGAATTTCTTGACAATCTGTTTTGACAGGGAGAGATGCAAGTTCTTATTAAATATTCTTGTCAAACTGATCATACTTATTTGAGTTAATCTTAATTCAAATATATTGAGTGAACTAATGTTTTCTGATTGTAAAGCCTTGACAGCAGTCACATTGAGTTTATTGTCATGAAGTGTACATGGAGAAGACTCAAACAAAATGATAAATTTTATATCACTGTAAGTGACACATTTAACTTTGAGTTTTCATGTAAGGGTTTCAACCCTAAATCCTTTGAAGCAACCTATCAGGTATGTGAATTTTGGTGAGGCGTTACTATTATATTTTACTATAGTTATCAAGATGACTTGGAGTTCGAAATTTTATTAAATCTAAATTATTTTTTTGAGTATCGCCTTGATATATTTTTGAGAATTTCCTTAACTTGTGGGGGGTTGTTGTCTGGCAAACCTTTTGCTTTGTAATATATTATTATTATTTTTTGGTGGCCAAAGTTGGAAACATGGAAGCGATGGGGTTCTATGATAACATATTTTAAAATGTGGGGTTGCCTTAATTTCATAACCTTGATATTACCTTCAAGTAATTATAAATGAGTATTTTTTGCCGTAACTTATTGTGTTTGTGTGAACTTTGCTTATATTATGAAATTTTATTGTGAGACTACTTTGTCTTCAATTTTGATATGAAAGTGGTGCAACTAATGATGTCCTTGGTACAAAATTTTGGTAGAGACTTCTTATTGTCTTATAGGTTATCATTGAGACTCGAGAAGATACAATGACAACTTACAAAAGGGAGCAAGAGAGTATCCTGAAATGCTCAATATTTATAGTTAAATTTATTTCATGAAGCGTTGTACAGTTTGTTCATAGCTTCATCAGGTGCACTCAAAGTTTCATAGACTATTGTAGGCCCATATTTGAGTACCAATATTTGAGAGGTATTCTTGATTATATGAATTTATACATAGTGGGATTTCCATTATACTTTAATGTATATCGATGTGATGTAATTTCCAATTATATTGAGATGAAATCCACTAATCATTTGTGTGCAAGATTTTGTAGGAAATATTTTTAATAACATGTAGTTCTAGAGCATGCTAAAGTGGAGAACAAAGACACGACCCACATTATAAGCCTTGCAAAAGTTAATGATGACATGCATGCCTCGTGGAGGAGGCTATTAATGCAAAATGTCGAGGGGGATGTGCTTAAGCCCATAAGGGAGTCACCTAGGGAGGTAACCTAACTTCTGTGATTGGCGATCCCATGAAGGAAGTTCAATGCGGTAGAAAATTATCCCAAAGGCAAATGTTCTATTTATGTGACGTTAGGAAGGAAATTATCCCAAAATGAGTTTCAAGGCGGGCAATCTCCCGCAAATTGCAGGTCACATGTACCCTTGGAAACTCATCTAAGTGAGAGACGTTGTGAGGCCACGACTGTGATAATTGGGCTATTCTCTAGTAACTCTCATGAAAATCAAGATTAGCCCATGGCCATAAATAGCGCTACTCCGCGTCTAAGTCTCAACCAATACTGTGTGTGGGATATGTTGAAGTTTGGTCAAAGGTGCCGAATTCAATAGTTTGTACACTCAGGTTCCTTAAATGGAGACTATCATCACTAAGTGAAGGTTCAAGCTCGGAAGGCACCTGCACCTATTACGTACATAGTATTATGTTGCCCATATATAAATATATATTTTTACTGTTTTTATCATGGTAAAATTTTGAAAACCTTGTGGGAGATTGTTGAAATTTTGAAAAAGGTTTTAAATTTTTTTTATCATTGTGATTTGTTTAATTGTTTTGGTTGTTTTATTTTACTTATTGTGGGGCTTATAAATATTTATTTTCAGGTTTTATTTATGTATTAAATGACTTAATTTTCTGGTTAATGTGGTGAATGTTACATGATTTTGGATGCCTATAAAAGGCCACTCCTCCTTCACATTTGATGATATGACAACACAACAAAATCTAATTATTTCATCTCCTACCTTTATATATATTCTCTACTTTCTATTAGTATTTTTGAGGAATGGTTATGTGACTTGGAGACATGCCCGTTTGTGAACGTGCTCATAGCGGATTTTGAGCTTGTGTATAAGGGATCGTATCTTGGAATCTTGTAGACCATCAGTACCTGCACATAGGGAGACTACAAAGACTTTAGGACAGCGTCTTTGACGTGTTTCACCTTACCAAGCTCACCTTCTTATTTATAATTTATTTTGTTTTTACTTACCTATCAATTTGTTTTTCTTTAGTTTCATTGTGCATTAAAAGCTTTTCAATTTGTTTATATATTATTTATAATATAAATGTATTTTGTATTTGACTTTACGGAAAAGGAAAACTACAATTTTTATAACATTAGGTACGAATCTTCAACCTCACAGCTCAAGAGCCATCACACCCCAGCGTGTTGCCTAGCTTGGCTTCTCATCACACAATCATTTTTTTGAGAAATTGGAAGTGGTCTCTCATTTTTGTTCAATAAAAATTGAAATAATGTCTATTTCCTTTTGGCTTAATATCACAAAACATCCCTAAGGTTTACGAAACTATCAGATTGCATCCTTAATATTTTTTTTTGTCATTAATGGTCCTCAAGGTTAGTATATGTGATCACAAATGGTCCCTGCCGTTAGGTTCCATTAAAAACTCCATTAGTTTGCTGATTTGGCATATAAATATATCACAAAACATCCCTAAGGTTCACGCACCTACCACAAATGGTCCCTGCAAATTTTTTATTTTATTTTTTCATTTAAAATTCATAAAATTTTGGTTTTCTTTTTTAAATTATTTAAAAATATATTTTGTATTTTAAATACACGTGACACTATATTATTGGAGATGTGAGCTCCATGTATATGCCACATCAACAAACTAATGGGGTTTTTATTTAAATAATTTAAAATTCATAAAATTTAAAAATGAAAAAACCAAGGGTTTAGGGTTCATAAATGGTCCTCAAGGTTAAAATCCTTCTCTAAATGGTTTTTTCATTTTTAAATTTTATGAATTTTAAATTATTTTTAAAAAACTTCATTAGTTTGTTGATGTGGCATATATGTGGAGGCCACATCTTCAAAAATATAGTGTCACGTGTATTTAAAATACAAAATATATTTTTAAATAATTTTAAAAAGAACCAAAATTTTATGAATTTTAAATAATAAAATAAAATAAAAAATTCGCAGGGACCATTTGTGATAGGTGCGTGAACCTTAGGGATGTTTTGTGATATATTTATATGCCACATCAGCAAACTAACGGAGTTTTTAACTAACCTAACGGTGGACCATTTGTGATCACACATACTAACCTTGAGGACCATTAATAACACAAAAAAACATTAAGGATGCAATTTGATAGTTTCGTAAACCTTAGGGATGTTTTGTGATATTAAGCCTTTCCTTTTTAATGTTTGCAAATAATCCGTCTTATTTATTGTTATTTTCTAGCAATATGTAGACTGTGTAAAGTTTTAATTAATTAATTTTATGTATATATATATATATATATATTCCTATATTTGGTTCGATGGCAGAAATTTTTTCACAATTAACTCGGTGACTTTATATTTTTGGTAGGACATAGTTGTTTATAATCGGATGAGCTAAAAAGTCATATAGCTTTGCTTGTTGCTAATAAAAAAGTTATTTATTATAAGTGCTTTGCTTATAAGCTTGAATTAGGGATAATATTATTGAATGTTAACGTTATTTGTTGTTCATTGAAAAAAATGTTATTTTTCATGTTGATTGATATGAAAGAAAAGATTTGGATTTGACAACAATTTGCTACAAAAATGTAAATTCGTTTTTGTTTGAGGGATCTCAATAAAAGGAGACTATATATTTTGATGATTGAAAAACTACGAGAGATGTTCCAATCCCAAAACCACAATTTCCTTGAGTCCTTAACTCCCTCCTCATTTGCAAGTTGCAACTATAGCACTAATGATTTTGCACAGATTCTGCTTTTGGAATGCATGCAAATTAAGCAAGGCTGTTTGTTATACCAACACAAGTTAATAAATGAATTATATATATATATATATATGGATGCATATTCATAGAAATTATATTAAAAAATCTGTGCCACGCTTTTGTGTTTGAATTAGTTTCTAAATGGCTATTACTTAAAATATTATAGCACTAAGCAGTGTATTAAAGTGATTGGTTGTTTGAGCTAAATCTTGTCAGGTGAGTTGTGGCCCTCTTGGGCACTTCACTTCGGTGAAGTCCCACATAGCATGCCCCCTACCCTCGGGTTAGTGGGGCCACCCAACCTCAATGTTTGGGTAGCAACCCATAATATTAAATGATATGATTGGGGTGTTGTTTAGGTGCCAAACCTGGAGCCCAAACAGAACAAGAGATATCACACCTTAGCTTGCTGCCTGCCGCTTGGCCTCTCATCATCACACAATCACTTTTTGTCTTTCTTTTCCTTCCTCTCCGAGTGTATGTCTTCAAGAACACAAATATAATCTTTCTGCCCTACAATTATTGAAGCTTGTAATAGATTGGGGTACTCGAGTTTTAGATATAGTAGATATAAAAGTTAAATTGAATAGTCAAAATTTCCTAATACACTTGGACAAAGTTTGATCATGTTTGATATTAAAAAAAAAGTATTTACTCAAGTGGTCCTCATACTTATACTCGAGTTGCATTTTAATGGTCCATCAACTCTTTATTAATCGTCGTATTGGTCCTACCATTACATTTTCTGTTAAATTTAGTCATGTGATCAACACATGCTACATTTGTAGGGGTAAATAAGACTTTTGACACTCCAAAATCCCAACCCCCATCCCCTAGCCACATCCACCTCAACACACCCCAGACCTGAACCCAGCAACCAATCTAGGCGACCCTCCGCACATCTTTCTATATCCTTGTCTCTTCCTTTCTTTCCCCACATCTTTCTGTCTCTGTCCTTCTCTCCCCCCCCGGCTCATTCTGTTCCTAAATAAATAATTTTCAGCCATCATCTCCATCAAAACTGTCGTTGGGAAAACCACCATGGTCAGCCGACTCGACGAGATCTTGAAATCATTGATCTGCAACGGCTTCTCGTCGAGGAAGAGAGAGATAGAGGGAGAGGAGGAGGGGCCATGGAAGGAGGGGAAGAGAGGGTAGGGTGGGGTGCAGGGAGGACAAGATGGGGCACTGGGCGATGGTTGTGGGAGAGACCAAATCTCAAATTATTTAAAGAATTTCATATAGTCATTGGATTGACGGTGGATAAATTATTAGGCGGAGGTGTCGGAGTGACATTGGAAGGAATGCGTTAAGCCCTGTTTACCATTTTGTTTTCAATTATATATATATATATATATAGGGCGGTGATTTTTCCACTCCCCTTTTGTCCATTTACACTTCATTTTGTATTTTAATAGTTTTTACTGTAACAAAAAAGGGAGTGTAAGTGGACAAAAGATGAGTGAGAAAATCAGCTCTCTCTATGTATAGGCCCCCTTTTACACTGTTCTTCATTTTAACATAGCTCCAAAGGGATTGTATCCAAAAATTATACAATATGATGAAAATCGAATCATGGTTTCAATCTTCAAGGGTCCCAAAAAAATTATTGGTTTCAATGAAAAATATCATGAGGTCCAAATGCACCATATCAAATAGAAAAAAATGTTGAAGAAGAAGGACATGGGAGAAGGAGAGAGGTTTTATTTTATTTTATTTTAGTTTTTAATTTATTTAGTATTTTATATAATTGAACTGCTTTACCCTTATATTTGACAGAACATTAACAGAATGTAATGGTAGGACCAATACGAAGATTAATAAAGTTGGTGGGCCAATTTGACAAATAATTTAATTAAGGAATCAAAATCTGTCAGTATAAATTTAAAGACCGTATGAGTAAATAATCCCTTAATAATATTTTTACTCTATCCAAATGAAGAGCAAGAGACATTTGGGTCTGGGTAGTGTTTTAATTTGAGCCCAGAAGTAGTACAAAATGCAAAATGGGCTTCGGAACCATATACCCATCAAAGCCCTAAGGACAAAATCGGTAATAAAAAAAGTTTTAAAATTAGGGTTTCAACTTTCAGGGAATATGGATATAATAGGTAGCCTCCTCTTCTGTCGTTGATATCCAATTCCTCCGCCTTCAGCTTCAGGTAGAGCTCGCATCCAGCCTCAAGACCAAACTAGAAGCAAAATGGTACGTTTTCTTTTATTTGGTTACATTTTCCATCGAGTCTCGGTTTAGGGCTAAGTTTCGAATAACCCAGAACAAGCCGTTCCTTCTGTCTCTGTTTTATTTTCGGGTTGCTCTTTCTTCTCTGTCTCTCCATCGTTCTGATTGCTGATTCTCAGTAAATTTGAGAAAAAAGTTGAATCCGACGACCCCTTGGAGTTGCCAACCAAGTGCTCGATGAAAAGTTCCAAAGAGCTGCGTAGCAACCTCCCACCTCCCTCCTCCCTCCTTTCCTCTCTCTCCGTCTCTCGCTGTGTATCAATTTCTCTATTTCTTCTCTCTTTTTTTCGGTCATTTGTTGAATGTGTATTTGGTTGGGTAGGGATTGATCCAAAAAGAGATGGGGTTGTGGCTGTTGTTGATGCTCTGTTTTCTTGGTTGCTGTTGAAGTAGCAGAAGCATTTGGGTAGAGATACGAGCTCTGTTTTCTTGGTTCAGAGAGAGAGTAAGTGGAGTGGCTGAGTTCGTGGATTGGGAGGAGTTGTTCTGGGTCAGTGAGATGAGGGGCTGGCTGTGGTGGGAAGGGGGTGGCTGCGGGTCTTTTTATAATTATTTTTTGTGTTTTATGTTATATTATTTTTATGTTTTTAATTATCTTTTAACTGAAGTTTGGATGAAATGTAAACATACAAGCCTTGTTGGTTTTAAATTTGAGAATGTTTAAAGTTATAATGCTGTACTCTATCTCCGTACCAACAGCCGAAGCAAATCCATGAGATTAAGGATTTCCTTCTAACTGCAAGAAGGAAGGATGCACGCTCTGTCAAAATCAAGAGGAGCAAAGATGCGGTCAAGTTTAAGGTTCGATGCTCCAAATACCTTTACACACTTTGTGTGTTTGATACCGAGAAGGCTGACAAGTTGAAGCAATCCCTTCCCCCAGGTATAGTTTTTCATTTTCAGTTGTGTCTGTGATTATCATTTGCAACTCTTGTATGGTTGGTTTTGGCTACTGTCATCTTTCAATTTAGATGCATGAAAGCATGGACATCTATGGTTTCTATCACTGAGGGACTTCCTTTGTAATTTTTTTTTTTTTGCATTTCTAAAGCTCAATTTTAGTTATGATTTTGTATGTGTAGGTTTGAGCGTGCAGGACCTGTGAAGAAGGGATCCGGGTAGCTTTCACAAAATCTAATGGGATTTGTTTTGTCTTTAAATTTTGAAGAATTTATGGATTGATGTTAACGTTGTTGGTGTTAGATGTTATGCCCTGATATTTGGCGTCGTTTATGTGTGGACTTGAGTTATATTTTAGTTGTTTTTATGTTCCTCGCGAGATGGTCTTTAGCAGCATTGAGTAGTGTTACAACTTCCTATTTTTGCAGCATTGCGTGATCATGTTACAACTACTTCATGCCTAATCTCTTGTTGAATATTACAAACAAACGTTTTCGAGTCTTATTCCACTGCATGGATTTATTTTGTGCTACAATCAAATTTTATTGACTGCTGAATGTTGCGAAATTCAGGTTTACCAAATTAATCAAATTTTAATGCTTGCAAGTTTACGAATCAAAAGATAGTATAGCTAAGTACAGATATTGTCCACAAGGATTGATTTAATTCTTAATATTCCTACCAAGTAAACTGAATAAATTGAGAAACTTTAATGGATGAAATTGATTTGAATTTGTAATTGAGAAAAACTAAAATTACAAAAAGCAGTTAAAACGAAAGATAGAGTCACACGTCAAGAGATTTAGGAGAATCAAGAGAGAGATACTAGAGCATCCGATTTCACCTTAACTCATCCTTCCCAATCCCTTAGCATATCAATTCCAAGTAATTCCCCTTACTGATGATCAATTTTCCTGAACTATTTAATGGCCATGGCATCTGGTTACATCAAAAGTATCTTTACACGCAATCCTCTATGGCATTTAGATGAATTCAACACATAAAGACCCATTAAGCTCTATGGAAATTGTGTAGCGATCACACAAACCCTAATTGCATGACATATACAATTAGTCATTCACAGTATCAATTGCAAAAACAAAACTTAAGTCAAGTATGACATCTACTCTAACTTTCATCACACTAATTCAACTTAGATGGTTATCAGGCATCCAAACCAAATTAAACATTAACCATAAAAAAAACTCAATAAAAAGGAAAACTTAAAATTAATATTAACTAAGAAATTTAGCATCCCTAGCTAAGAAAATTAGTTCCTCATAGTCATAATTGAAATCACAATGAAAAATAACATAAGTTTAGAAAGAAAAAAAAACCCTAGTTAGAGCTCCCTTTCTTCCTTCCTTGCCGTCGACTCCTCCAACTTTTGTCAAAATCGTTGATATTCCACAACAATCAGGAACAGGAACTATCTCTTCTATAGTCCATAACTAATAAAATAACCTAACTAAAAAAACTAGCCGACTTGGACTCAAAGTCTTTAACCAAAAAGGAGATAAATTATATAAAAAGCAAAACTAATTAAAATGTAAGTCTCCCCACATGCAACTCCACTTCACGCCCAGCTCGGATCCTTGCTTCCTTCTCCTCAATTTGGGCTGCAATCCATCATCAACTTTGCATAGGCTCATTGAGATTATTCCACAAGAATTGCTCAAGACACCCAAAGCCGTACTTTTACTTTATTTTCCATGTATTTCCAAAATTGAACACAAATAAATGTAGTGCAATTAACCAATCCATTATACAAAATCGAAGGGAAATATTTATCAAAAAGCTATATAAATATTAACACATCTTGAAGCTGATGTTCCTTCAACGTTCCGGCACACGACATCAGATACATGTAATTGAAACAAGATGAAATGTGCACTAGACGTTTAGTCAATACATACGTTTATGAATGAGTAGTAGATGCTCAATTTCTTCAGTGGAATAAACCTCAAGAAGATTAAGAAATTTTTTTCATTTGAAAGCTGTTGATGTACTTTAGAAAAAACTGACACGGTTAAGGGAATGTTTTTCTTCTCTAATTTTAAATCTGAATTTCTCTGTGTTAATACCATTGTCATCGGTGATGCCAATTAAGTGTATCTGAATTTATATTTCTCTTCTTGATCATCGCAAAGAGCATGAATACTGGCTTCACTATGCGGAGGCCTCTGCACAGTTGTTTGGGGTTCTGAAAATAATGACTACTCTTCCAATCCCAAACCCACAAACTCCTGCCTGGTCATGTACAGCCATGGTACAAATGATTGATTGTGCACAGATTTTGCTTTTGGAAGGGCAAATTTACTAAACAACGCCAAATTTACAAAGAAATGCTCGAGCTAGAAAGATAATTTACTTGTTAGGATTTTGAAATCATTATTTGGGAAAAGTCCCACATTGGAAAAACACTCAAGAATACAAAAGTTTATAAGGGCTTAAATGACACTTTTATATTGCCGAGCCTAGTAGCGTGGGCTTGTAACTAAGCAGGGCATTAAAGTGGTTGGTTGTTTGAGCTAAGCCTTGACAGGTGAGGTATGATGGTCTTGGACTGTTCACCTTGGTGAAGTCGAACAAAGCACGCCCCTTACCCTCGGGTTAGTAGGGCCCTCCATCCTCAACGGTGGGTAGCAAACCTCAATTTGGTATATGATTGGGGTGTTAGGTATGAATACTAAACCCCACGGATCAAGAATCATCACTCCTAAGCGTGCTGCCTGGCTTGGGCTCTCATCACACAATCACTTTTTTGTCTCTTCATTATCCTCTATCTGAAGGCTTTAACAGTCAACTTCACTATTTGAGAAACATTTCGTGCTTACAAATAATCATTCTTATTTCTTTCATTTGTGAACCGTTGTTGTTGTACTTCAGCAAAATCCGACGGTTTTAATTTGCTTGTTGGTCACGGCATGTCGCAGCGAAAAACTTCCGTATATATAAATTTATAGTCCTACCAAAGTGTCTGACGAAAAAAACTCCTACATAAGTGCTGCCAATTAATAAGTGATTCCTCTTTTGGAGATATTTTACGTAATCAATTTTTCTTCTTACCAATTTTCTCTTTCAGTTGAGTCTTAGTGTCCATTTGGCATTGCTATTTGGAGTGATAAGTGATTTTTAAAAAATTTAGGAAGTCCAGTCCGTTTGGTAAACTATGAGAAAATCACTTATTATTAAAAATTGCTGTGAGAGAAAGTTATAAGGGAAAACTAATGAGGTGCTTTCACTTTCTGATTATGCAGAATCGGTTTGAAGAGGTCTTGGGTTTAATGATTATGCGGCAATTATTTTTGATTATACGAGAATTAGTACCAACAACACTTTTAACAAAAAGTTTACCAAACGCCAAACTCGCTTTCTCTCAAAGAATCGTGATTATTTTCACAACAAAGAATGCCAAATTGGTCCTTAAGGTTCCGCTTTGGTTTACACATAGGGGTAAACTGTTACATTGTATAAAGTTTAGGGCGTTAATAATGAAAATTAAATATTCATGTGGCAATCGTCATGCTTAAAAGTTCATGTGGTATTTATGTAAATTTTCCTTATTTTAGTTTAATTTCAATTTTATACCCCAAACTTTTACTCTTAAGGCATATTTGTCCCGCATTTTTAATTTTAACAATAATGAGCACTCAATTTCATTTTTTTAGTGTATGGGACCCACTTTATTTTCTTCAAATGACGAAGAGTAATGCCATGTGGATAAAAAAGTTAAAAAGAATTGAAAATGAAAAATAATATTGATGTTCATGATTGATTTTACAAAGTTGTTTATCGTTGCATTTTTTCATAGTTAATTTTGAGTAAGGTTATACTAATGTGTGTGCGAGCACGAAAGAATAAAGGTGGGAAATGAATAACTGAATGAGTTTTTCCATTTCGAATGAGACCCCTTTTTAAAGATAACAAGTTCGTTTGTTCAGGTTTAACATATTTTCAAATTAACCCTCACACTTCCAAAAATTACAAGATGATATCTTCATTTTGTTAAGGGACAACTTTTTAAGGCTTATTTACATGAGTGCCCTCCGAAACTATATGGGCAAATCTCACATTGCCCTCGGAAGTAAAAGTGACCCACCTTGCCCCTTAACCAATGTTTTCCATCTCACTTTACCCCCTCAACATCAAGTATGTAAAAAAAAACCCGTAAAAAACGTAGACGTGGGACAAGTGGAACCTACTAATACTGTTTTACTAAAACATAGCTGACGATGGTGATGCCGGAAGGTTGCCTATTTTTCTTTTTCCTTCTACTTCTTTGAACTTGTTTTGTTACAAGCCTTTATTTGTTTTTTTGAATACAAACAATAGTTGAACGTGAGACCACTGGTCTTTGTTTTGAATATGTAAATTTGAAGTTTATGTGTTTACAGATATGCCAAGGAAGTTTGTGATGTGAATGCGGTGAAATGCCTCACCGGTACGCTGAAGATGGTGGAGAAGGCTCAAGCTGCATTTAAGCTTTGGGTTAAATTGGAGGCCGGTGGACGCTTTCTTGGTACGCAAGTTATGCTATTTGGTTTGTTTGAATAATAGTAATATGCTCCATTAAGAGAACAATAAATTGGCATAATGATCTCTATCATATTATGTGACGTTTTCTAGTTATGAGTCTCACAATTTGGAGTGTTTTTTTGTTATCATTGTTTGCAAGTGAACTCTGACATAATGTAGTATTAGTAGTAGCGGCGGTAAGTTGTCAAATGCTAGCTGGTGGTCGTTTCTTTGGTGTCTAGATTCTTAAAAACAATTGAAAACAGGAGGGGAAAGGAGGGTGAAGGAAGGAGAATATTGGCGCGGATGGTTTTGGTTTATTTCAGGATGCCATGGAGAAAGCAATAAAAGCCGAAGATTCCAAAGCTGTTGTACCTGCAATTGATGTCATATCTCAGGCCCTAGGGTTTTCCCACAGAGATTTCTTCGTGCAAACTATTTTCAGTTCTTTTACCTGTTTCTCTAACTGGTATATATTATTACTTGCGCTGTGATAGAGAATTTGGTGCAAAAATTGTTCCTCCTGAAAGGATTTTGAAGATGCTTGTCGAACTAACAAAATGTTCGTGCATCTTCTAAAAGACTTACTCTTGAGCTCTGCTGCTGGATAGAAAAAGGCCCTGTAAAATCCAATGGCCTAAGAGACTGGAATGAAGCTTTGCATATCATTTATTTTGGTTCTCTTAAGCAGGTGTGCAACTTAGAACTCCCCTCTTTCCTAGTTCCTTTTCATGCACTGATCTTCTCTCCTGTTTGTGAAAAACAAAATCATAATAGTGAATGGAGTTTTTTTAAAATATTTTTTTTTTAAAATTTTTTTATTTTAATGTATTTTTCTCAAAGTCCTTAGAAGTCATTTTACAAATGGGTAAATTTGTCTTTAAAGTTTGGAAGATAAGATGGATGAGGAAATAGGAGAGGAGGTGGAATCTAAATTATATAAAATGGATTATGATGGAAATTATCCAACCAAAAAAAGAAAAAAGAAAACCCGTTTTCATGATAAAAGTTATCAAACCAAACTTGCAATATATCCAAATGTGCAAATGTATATCTAAACAGGCAGATATGGATTATGGTATGTATATCATCACCGGATAATTCAACAAAATCAACTTCATTACGTATCTGTGTTTTCATTCTTTAATATTGAATACTTTTTTTTCCAAATTTTTAGTAGCAAATAAGTCCAAGTTACGATCGGTTTCCTATAAATAGGTAGCAACCTTTAATCCTTTTCATAGAAATAAAAATAAAAATCGGGAGAAGTTGCATTCGAGACTTCTCACCGTAGTAACATAAGTCGATGTTCGTTGCAACACTTTCTTTTTCGAGAAGGAGTTGCACCGAATTTCGAGTTAAGTTACTTTCGGTGAATTTCAACCTCATTTCGACTTCCTGCGACAAGAAGCATAGCAAAGGTAAAATTTGCAAAACAATACTGAGTGTTTCTTATTGCATGATTCTCAATTTGATGTTGCTATTGGTTTCTATGAATCTTGAAACTCTGGGTTTTTCATTCGGATGTAACAGTTATATTTTTGTTTTTGTTTTGTTTTTTCTGGTTCAAGTTGTTCTTTCATAGTTTTTATCGCTTCGGAGTTTGAAAACTCTTATCTGGGAATTTTAAGAAACTTCCCAGATGCTTATTTAGGTATATGATGCTTTTGACATGATATTTATGAGTTTTCTCAAATGGGTTTTGATTTCTTTGAGTCTGTCAAAATGATTTAAGTTTGGTCTCGTGGTTCCATATTTTTAGCAAAATCAAATTGAATAACTCAAGGTCTACTGTGATTGTTTTCTTTTTGTCATACACGATTAGGGTTCATATATCATTCCTTCTTCCCCAAGGATTAATTCTCATGGTTTTTTTTTTCCTTTAAACAAAAAAGACCATATCCAAGTCTTAATAGGAGAGGAGAGAGACAGGAATCGAATTGGACAGCTGTAAAACTAAAATATGACTTAATATTTATCTCACCGACACACCCATTTTAAAAGATCTAAATGAAAATGGGACTTGGCAATTCAACTTGTTCTTTCGAACTTGGTTTTATAAACATCTTCATCTAGTTAGGTATATTGATGTACATGATTTTCCAAGCATAATTTTATGTCATCGAAAATGTGCATTTACCACATAATGGGAATAAATTAGAAAGGCAACTCATGTTGCCAATGGACAGAAAAACAGTTTACTTTAAATGATACTCGTATGCAAATTAACGGCCATAGCCTATCGGCTATAACAAATATTATGTACCCAAAAAAGAAAAAAAATAAGAGTTGCAGGAATGCCAACAAAAATGGTGTACTAGCAATAACAGTTCTACTTTTTTCTTTTTTTCTTTTTCTTCTTTTATAACAAGTAAAAGTGGTCATATGACAAGGCACGGACCTCCTCCTACCGTTCACCATCGCCTTCCTCCGTTGGCTGTCCACCAATTGATGAGGAAATTTTTTCCACATTGCTAGACTTCATTCCAAATTGCAGTTCAACATATTTAACATTGAAATGATGATATCCAAACCTTAACTGGACTTCTACTTGAGGCAAGACAAAAGGGCCTTTAACCAGATCATTATATAGCTCTTGCCTCAATAGAACTCATACTCCATCTCTATTTTCTACTCTAGTATATCATCTACAATGGTTTCCAGACTTCAGACTTCCCAATGCTAAATTCTTTTCATCCCCACAGGCAAAGGGAGAAGGACCACATTCAGAATGCCTGAATTGGCGAAAATAAATACAACATGGTATAAATCAATGTTATGAAACTATTACATGCAAGAAGCATTCACTAATTTGGATGCAAATTTCATACACTTTTATTATCCAGGTTTGTCAGATCTTCCAACATTTGATTCTTTAACCAGACTATTCGCATTCAGAAGCAGGAAACTATCAACCAACCTAGTAAATTCTCTCAGCCGTGGAGACAGGACGAAGGAAGACAACAATGACTGTGATGTTGTCTTTGCTGCCACGCTCTGCTGCTTCTGTCGCCAATCTCTTGGAGCACATTCCAGGCTCTTTCACAGTGTCCTTGATTATGCTTACAACCTCTGCATTGCTCACAACATCCCACAATCCATCACTTGCCATTACCTGACAAACACAAATGTTTTTTTCTCCAAACGTAAGAATAACAAAAAAAAGAAAAAAGAAGAAGTAATTGTAATTTAGATTGAATATCTTAAGCAACCAGATTATTTGTTTTTAGGCAGAAAACTCAATGTGGGTTCTGCTGCCTACCAGCATGAAATGTTTTGTCAAAAGTAAATAATATACAAATAAAGAATTTTCCAGTATTTTTAACTTCACGGAACGTTTTGACTTGTAACAGAGCACTCTGAGATTTTTTAAACAGCATCCAGCAACATTGAAGACCAGCACTATCAGAATATGCAAAGTTTATGACATAGAACTTCCCAGTCAATATCTATGGACAACTGCTTACATGTGTAGCTACATTGCTACAATTTCTTTCTTTAACAAGTATATGGCCTCCAAGATTCCAATATGGTATACACTCAACTTATAAATGAACAACAGTCTTAATCTTACCCTGTATTTAAGGTGAAAAAATGATTCTCACTGACAAGATGCCAGAAAAGCCCTTATGACAAACATAGATAATAGATAACTGGACAGGAAGATGTGCAATATTTTGGGGTGTCTGAGCAGTAAACAGGATAAAAGATGATTACAGTGATCATTGTAGAAGGGAATATTCAAGAAGCATGCATGCCTATAATTAAATCATATGGAAAGAAAGCTTCAAATGTTGATCACTACGTAAAATCTACTTAAAGCTCTCTACATGCAAGGAGCATATTCAGAAGAGGTTCTTTCCAAAACCTAACTATTAATTTTAAAAATCAATTCATATTTCTGTCACCAAACTTAATATCTATTTATCAAAATCTTATTTCTTACCAAATACTCATCCTCTGCCGAAAGAATAGTTTCAGTTATCTCAGGTTCTGCGGTTACAGCAGGCTTCAGATCATCATCCCCAATGGAACGAGTGACCTGTTGAAAGAAATAATTTAAAACATGCACATATACAGCATTTTAATAATGTATCACCCGTTCACTGCCATGATGCCATCTGCAGGTGCCAAAGGGAATAATCCAAATACATTTTACTGATGTTTTAGGCTAAAAATTGACATGTAATATAGGTCATCATCTTCTGAAGCATATCTTTCCAAGAGAAAAAGAAAAGAAAATTAAATAAAATTAAAAGAGCTGATTTGATGCAGTACACCAGAATTTTCTTCACAAATTCATTCAATAAGGAAAAAACATAAAATGTGGGCTGATTAAAACTTATAAGAAGCCATCTTCCTAAATAACAGCAGTATTAACAGTACTGGCACAACAACCTAAAAGCTCTACCCTTATACAAATTGTCATGCAAAACAGAGATGTCAGTGTCATCAAACAGCTCAAGATCAAGAAAACTCATTTCATGCATTACTGATATCTTTTTATAAAACCCACATCAATAATCAACGGAATCCATGTTGTAGGCAACTTACATCATTGGTCAAAAAAGCTAGCAGTTTAGCACATACATTTTTAGAGACAAATCATTCATAATCTCATACCAAATTATAAATAGGAGTTCAATGAACGATGTTTCATAAACATACAAGACCTGTCAGTCTAATTTTTAATTAACTCTGCCACTAAACTTTTCCTCTTCTAAAAAATTAACTTTGTTTTGTAATAGTCAGCAAGAACTCCTCTGTCATCGAAGATCAACCAAAAACGTTGGTTTCAAGTTTTATTTTCCATTTTCTTAAAAGAAACATGCGCAAAACCAACATGACAACAAGGTGCATTGCAAAACTGTACAAGTCTCAACAAAGTTGCAATTATTTCAAAATTGGAATTGTACAGAACAGATTAATTTCTCTTTGGTAGCTGTTTATGTATAAAAAAACCATATACATATGTGCCTTCAAAGAAAATCTTACTTCGACATTACAATGGAAGATGATTATTTTTGCTTTTCCTCTCAGCCAGATTTTGTGAATTGTCTATTTTTTTTTATAACTCATTATAAAAGTTCTACCAATTAACTCGAAAAAGGTTCGTGTGCAAAACCAACATGATAACAAGTGGCATCGCAAAACTGTACAAGTCTCAACAAAGTTGCATTTATTTCCAAATTAGGATTGTAAAGAACGGATTAATTTCTCTTTGGTAACTGTTTATGTATAAAATAATATATGAGTTCTATCTAAGTGGCACATATGTGCCTTCAAAGAAAATCTTACTTTGACATTGCAATGGAAGATGATTATTTTTGCTTTTCCTCTCAGCCAGATTTTATGAATTGTCTAATTTTTTTATAAACTGATTCTAAAAGTTCTACCAATTAACTAGAAAAAAAGGTTTGTGTGCCTTCCATTTGGAAAATAATAGTAACCTGCTCAAGTAAACTGCATCATAAGTCCATTTCCTCAGCAAACAAAAAGAACACATTTTTGGAAGACAACATTACAAAACTATCATGACATCTAAAGGGACAAACCTGAAGAGCGGCAAGACCCACCCGCCAATTATCGACTTGCCATCTAACTTGTTCCCCTGCACTAATAACCCGCTCCCTCTCCTCAAGACAGCTTGCAACATGATCCTAATATTTCATCCATTATACTGAGGAAAATAACACCTTGTACTAAACCAGAACAACCAAACAGGAATGTAACAAGTTCCGGTCACCTTGCTTAGAACTAAGGGATGGCCAGCCCGACACAATATGGTCCTGCAATCACCAGCATTAGCCACAAAAAGCTTGTTTCCAACAATAAGAGCAGCCGCTGCAGTGCAACCGGGATGCCAGTCCTTCTGGATAACTTTTTTGGATTTACGAGAAAAATCCAGCTCAGCTCTAAATGCAATATCTGTCTCAATGAATGCTTCAAATAATGCATCACTTGGACTGCATTAAAGGATAAAACCAATCATGGTCAAACAACACACACACACACACACACACACACATATATATATATATATATGTTTATAATGTTGAAAACCAAATGGAAACGGAAGAAACCTGCTTGTTGAACTTAAAGCTTGCAAGAATCCCGGAAACGCTCGAGCTGAAAATTCGGCAGCTGCTGCACCTGCATTGGTAAATCCTTGTAGCATAGCATTGGAATTTGGATGCATTAAGAAATAGTAGAAGGATTGAATCAACCGTGACACCAGTAGAAATCCTAAATACACAAATAGAATTAGATATATCACCAAAAATCACCTCTATGACCATCAAAGATACCAAAAGCATGTATGTCCCCTTGATGAAACATTTGGGGCAAAAGGAAATGTGTGTCCTCCATGGTCTCCCGTCTCCCACGTGTAGCAAAGGATCCCCAAGAAAGTATTGGATTATATGCCAAAGGATCATTTGATGCAAGCCAGATTGCTGTACCAGATTTAGGTTGACAAGCTCTTGTGATGAAATTTTCTCCCTGAGTAAACCAGTTAATATCCTCTTGGTAAGCTTGAAGCCTGCTAGCAACATCTACCGGCTGATCACCAAGAGAATTAGAAGATTTGGGAAAGACAATATCCGATTCTTTTATATTTTCTCTCTGTTCCAAAACTGTACCAAGTTCTGCAACTATGTCATCGAAAGAAGGTCTGTTTTGAGAATTTGCATCCCAACACCTCTCTATCAGTGACAACAAAGTAGATGGTGCACCAGATTCAGGACCAGCAAGAACAGGTCGCAATCCATCGGACACCACAGCTGCTGTTAGTTGCTGCTCAGTGTAGTTCATCTCCAGTACTGTGTGTGCCTGCCAGCAATATAATATTATGCATCGGTCAGCTACCATGATCTTAAACAGTGATAAATTTGAAGAGTCAAATCCATTAAAAAAAAATATTTACAAAAACTTATTCATATTACGCTACAAAATTTATGTTGTATAACAAACACAATTCCATCAAAAGATGCCACTATGAAACCCGAGAAAATAGTATTGTCAGAACATGTACATGAATCCATCGATAGATGACAAGGAATTTCACTAAATATAAAGGATGATAGTCAGACAAAAAATATGTTATGGGGCAGAAGCAAATGCTTGACCAACAGATAGGAAGAAATTTTCAGGAATAGCTATGGATTGTTGGGCAGTTAGCAATACTCCTCTGTTGAAGTCAATATATAGAACATAAAGGCACCTGGACCAAATGGCCTAAAGGTATTTAAATAACTAAATAGTTAATTAGACATAGATCTGTTATTAACATTTTTTCTATAGAAGTACTGCATGTTTTCTATATCAGATCCTTGAACTAGTTGATTAATAAAATAATAGAAAATAGAAGTCCTTAAATGCTTCTCTCTATGGTTAAATGGAATTTCAACTATCCAGTAACTTAAACTCCAAATACTAGTATGAATGATTAACAGTTATTATGCTCAAATATCGTTTGTAAAAATCTTAACTCAAGACACCTGGACTTTCTACCTCCACCAAATTCCTTTAAATTCTACTAAATTCTAGATTGAAACTTTTCATCCAAAACTAATGTGCCACAGTTTACAACTAGAACATATAATGCGCCTTGTGGCACCTCGTCGATAAGAAAAATATTTTAACCTTTCTCAATCTAGATGTCCGCTATTTCTAACCGATATTTGATTTCTACATTATTAATATTTCTGCATTAAACCATACTGAAAAGCAACAAATAAACCGGAATTTTCAATACAAGTCACTCTTTTTATACCTAAAAATGCAAACATGTGTATTAGCAACAAGAATCATATGACACATCAATCAAACAATAAATCAGCATCGTAATCATAACACAAGGAAGCCAAATACAATTGAGAAAGGCTAACCTGGGCTTCCGCACGAAGATCAGTATATGGAACAACACCAGTAAGAAGCTCACTGCAAGAGGATCATAGTCAAATTACAAGTTCATGGGAAAAAGAGCACACTGTAAACTGCATATTTTTCTATACAATAGTAGCATTAATAATGAATTACCAGTATAAATAGCAATTATCACAATGTTACTATTCACTGTGGTTCGACTACATCTATAACTGTAATTTTGCAATACTATATTATAGTATCTTGCAAGAATGATCCTTGAATGTGGATTTATATATATTTACCATAATTATTCAAATGAAATCTATGTATTTGTTTCGCACACGTCCAGACTTGCATGCACCAAGTGAGACTCATATGGGGAGTTGTAAATCGGATCCTAAGGTATTTGAAGTATGCTTCAGGTAAACAGTTATTACTTTCTAACTAATGGCACCTAGATGTTGAACGATACTGGGGTTACCACTTGGGGATAATCCAAAAACTGTTGGCTTCTGGAACCCAGTTCTGGAAAAGGTGGAAAAAAGGCTCCAAAAATGGAAGAGGGCATGCTTATCTAAAGGAGGCAGGCTTACACTAATCCAAGCTGTGTTGAGTAGCATCCCTTCCTATTACATGTCTCACTTCAAGATGCCTATTGGAGTGGCAGTTAAATTATAACATATAATGCGCAACTTCTTGTGGGAGGGTTCGGAAGAAAAGAAGAAAGTTCATCTTGTGAACTGGAAGCAGGTTTCTAGAATAACTGAAGAGGGCGGTCTTGGAATTGGGTCGATGAGTGTGAAAAACGAAGCTCTGAGAGCTAAGTGGCTGTGGAGATTTCCTCTAGAAACAAATTCTTTGTGGCCTAGGGTAATTAAAAGCAAGTATGGCATCGACTCCAACGATTGGGATTCCAAACAGGTTGTCACAATTTCTTGCAGGAATCCTTGGCGCCAAATCTCGAAGGGGTACTCTTCTTTCCTTCAGTGCTGCCGATTTTCTGTTGGTAACGGAGAAAAGGTTAGATTTTGGCAGGACTATTTGCGAAAAGAAGGGTTATTGCAGAATTTGTTCCCCAGGCTGTTTTCTCTGTCCAGGAAAAAAAACCTTTGTATTTCAGATTTTGTTAACACTGATGAGTTACCTCATAATTGGGATTTTAGCTTCAGGAGAAATTTGACGGAGGTTGAGATTGCAGAAGTAGTGAAATTATTGGATATCCTAGGAGAGGTATGTCTTATTCGCTCTAGATTAGACAAAAGAATTTGGGAGATTGAAGACCATGGGTCGTTATCGTGCAAGTCTTTTAGGTCCTTCCTTCTTTCTAACGGCGTAAGGTAAACTTTCTCCCCTTTTGCATCAGTTTGGAAGGCAAAGACCCCCCGAAGGTTAAGTTCCTAGTGTGGCTGATTGCGATAGGGAAAATCAACACTTGCGATCTCATCCAAAGAAGGCAACCGAAGATATGTTTATCCACATATTGGTGTGTTTTGTGCAAGAAAAGTACTGAAAAAATCGATCACCTATTCATTCACTGTCAGTTTTCACTAAACTTATGGTGGAAACTTTTGAGCAAACTCGGAGTTACTTGGGTGATACCTAGAGATAGTACTGATCTCCTTAGTATTAAATGGGCGGTGTCAGGAAGAAGGAAGAGAGCCCAAACTCTCTGGAACTGTCTTATTCATGCTATATTTTGGAATGTATGGCTGGAGTGAAACCAAAGAATCTTTCAGAATTATAGCGGAGTGAGCATTGAAGAATTGTGGGAGAGAGTTAAATTTTGGGGATCACTGTGGGCTTCTGTTTCTGGGCACTTTAATGATTATCATGAGAGATATGAAAGCAGTCTTAAGATAAGCTTACTTAAGTGTCTTATGTGCTTGTCTTAGGAATTCATCTTTTTTTTGTTTGTAGTAGATTAGCAGTCTGTGGTCTTATTTTCTCTGCCTCTATGAGAGCAGGTTTTTTTCTTTGTTGTTGATCGAGGATAACTCATCCTCTTGATTATCAATACAACAGTTTCTATTATAAAAAAAGAAGATGTTGAACGATACACATACGCAAACAGGATCTATTATAGATCGAAGGTCAAGTTCTGGAAATTGTAATTTTGTAGGAGGAAACATAGTTACATAGAGTAGCAAGAATTGGTCAGTGCAGAGACAGAATTAGAGCCGTAGCTCAAGAATCTGTGACATATCATGGTAGGGGGGCTTGATGAGCGATTCTTTCTTGAGAAACCAACGAAACTCTTCTGTGACAACAAATTAACATCGAACACAATCCGGTTAAAGATGAAAATACTAAGCATGTTGAGGTGGAGACACTTTATAAAGGCAAAATTGACATAAGGGATTATTTGCACTCATTCGTGAAAACCGAGGATCAACTCACAGTCCAACATACATCTTAACTAAGGTGGTCAATAATGTTTTATATTCTACACAGAACAAGTTGGGAATTAGAGAGATCTTTGCACCAATTTGAGAGGAAGTGTTGGGGTGATTAGTTTTTATTGAATAGTTGACTTTAGAATCCATATCTAAAGTGCAAATCACTCCATATTGGGCAATAATAGACAGAAAATTCATCCCCAAATTACTCTATGAAGGAATCCTACTTCTGCGAAAAGGACTCTCCCTCTCCAATATATACAGAGCTCTCCAACTCGAGAAGAAAATCTAGCAAAGACCGTTCAACATTATTACATCAATTGTACCTGTATTGAGATGTCTCAATTATACTCATTTTATTCACAGTAAGAGAGTGACTTGGGTTTAATTGGGATATGTATTGAAAGTGATTTAAACTAATTAATACCACAGCTACCCAGGTTCTAGGATTGCACGATCTTATTTTTCTTATTTCGATGTTGATCCAAACTTTGGCATCAACATACTTTATCAGCAAAGTCAAAAGTCTGATTAGCATCCCCCCACAAGTTAAAGGAGCTAAGGGTAGGTACACATACCATATAGAAATTTGGTCCATTAAGAATATTTAGGTTCCCTGAAAGGTCCTAAAGGTTCTAAGGCTCAAATCAAAAATCTATAACAAACAGCAAACAGCGTCACTTGAAAGAACACAACTTCAGTTACATTTTTGTCTTGTAGGCATAGATGTAAGTAGAATAAAATTTGCTAGTTTTTAGCATAATCAACTCTTAAATCCTTACTTGATTGATATACCAAAGCTGTAGACATCTGAATTTTCTGTATGTATTTCCTTCCTTAGTATTTCAGGTGCCATGTAAATGAGTGTGCCAACCATGTTTTTTTTGTGGAAACCACCAGTAGGTTTTCCAGATGACCTCCAATTCCCAATAGAAACTCCTTTAAGATCTTTCTTGTACTCAGCCAAACCAAAGTCTGCTAAGTGTGGATAAAGATCTTTGTCCAGCTGCATCGTAAGGGAATAATATTTAGTTAAATTCGTTGACCAAAACTAGTCAAAAGAGGATTTCTGTTTGCTACAGAATAAGATACTTAAAGGTAGGCATTTACAAGAATATTTGCCGGTTTCACATCCCTATGTACAATCCCCAGGTTATGCAGATATTGCAAAGCCTTTGCTGGAAAAGGAAAACAATGTAAAATCATGCAACTAAATAATTTTAGAAACCTCGAAATGAAAATGGTAGTAAAAATAAAATGCCTGTTTCCGGCAATAAGCTGTAATTGCAAACTCCTCAACATAACACAAGTTTGACCAATTCATGATGTTACAGTACAGCATCTTGCCGAACCATCATCAATTTATCCTAGACCATCTTGCCATTATCCCCCATTCTTAATTTCTATGGCCCCCAAACTAAAAATCCTAGCTGAACCCCTGCAGACACGCACACACACACACACACACACAAATACACATGCAGCACACCCAGGAGTTAGTTTAAGAAATATTTGCAGACACCCTTTGTGGTGAGGCTAGAAACCATAGACCTCTCAGAGGCTTAACATATGTATGTGTATTTATGTTTATATGTATATGTATGTATGTGTGTGTGTGTGTGTGTGTGTGTGTATAAATATGTATGTATACATATACATACATGTGTGTGTATTTATTGTGATACTTGATACTCGGGTGGTTCAATAAAGAGGGTAAAATGACAGAGAATCATAAAATCAAAATCAGAATTATAACATGCCCTTCCTACAAAATTAGTTCACACATTTCCTCTGTTAATGGTAGGGCTGAATACTAAGATGATATGAACTCATAAAAACACTCATAGAAAATCACAGAAGCAACTAAGTCATACCTAATTGGACAGCAACCACAAGCACCTGATTGATATTCGGACTCCATTCTTCCATGTGTAATTTCTCCGATAAGTTCGGAGGCTCAAAGAATTCGAAGAAATACATGTAATTGGGTGGCTTTGCATGTGCGGCAACCAGTTTTGCTATTCCCGGATGATCAAGCTTACTTCAATGAACATATATACTCGAAATCATATGTACACATAAATAGATTCATATGCACACATATATAGATTCATATGCACACACATTTAGATTCATATGCACACACATATAGATTCATATGCATACATACATACATATACAGAACTATATCCTCACAGCATTGAAGCATGCAATGTGAATTATACATAAACCATAAACATACCATAGCAATTGCAACTCCTTGTGGAACTTATCAAGATCCTCAGAAGTAGACAAGATGGGTTTCTTCACAGCAACTTTCTTTCCATCCAAAATTGCTTCATATACGACACTCTCAGCCCCTACACACACAATCAGCACCAAAAAGCATACCGGAAAATAACCAATTAATCAATTAATTAGAAATATCGAAAAGAAAAAGCAAGGGGCGGTAGGCATTAGCCAAACAGAGCCTTAGCTAGAGCCTGAACTAGAAAGAGGAAAAGGAGTGTGAGTTACCTCGGGCAATTGGTTTGAGGAGAGTGTAAGAGGAAGGTGGAAGATGGAGAGGAATGGAATTGCTGCTGCAGCAACCTCTAATGCACGAGTTTGGTTCCACAATTTCAAGCCCCATCTCTCAAAAACTCTCTCTCTCTCTCTCTGTGGCGTTGTAAGTCGGTGTGGCGAAGAAGAAAGAAAGCAACAGCAATTAAATTACGAAAAGGGCGTGTGTACGGGTGTGTTTTTTGTAGGTGGTCTGCTGTTAGGAATTTTCGTTCTGCTGCCGTATGAAATTCAATAGTACAAATTCAACCTGCGATATTTTGTCTTGTTTTTTTGGTAATTTTCGCTTTAAATCCTCAAGTTTACCCAATGCATAAGTTGTTTTGGTCTCACTAGTATGTATAAAGTACATCAATTAATCTCACCGTCGTGTTTTTCGTTAAATAATAATGTGATGTTACCACTATATGAACTCACCCATATTTTAGCACCTACACTAAATAATGAAAATATATTTAATTAATTAATTAAATTTTAAACTATTTAAATATTTACAAAATCTAATAAATTTTAATTTTTGTTTTATCACTTTCTCCATGCACCTCCCATCTCTGTGGTTGAGGTCTCAACGTGAAACTAGGGGAGGTGAATTTTTTTTTCAAAAGAAAATCATTTTGAAATTTTATAATTAAGTACAATTTTTTATTTAAAAAAAAAAAACAAAACAAAATTTGGACGAAATGGACCAGAATAATGAGAAGACAGTGGGAAAAAGACTAGGAGGAATACTTTTTTTTGTAGCACATAAGAATGAATAATACTTGAAACATGTCCAGTAATTCTTGGGAAGAAGCCAATAATAATTTGCATTAGTTCATCTGTTGAAGAATACACGAGTCTCACATCGAAAATTTAACAAAATAGAAAGTCTCATATAATAAATGATTTCACTCCTAATAACATCGATGCATTTTGTATAAAACTCTATACCTGCTAAACAGGTGGTTAAGTTGGGGATCAATACATCTATCCAAGAGAAATAGGTGTACTACCATGTCTTTTTCCTTTTATTGCTGAATGATTGCCGCTTTGTAATGAGTGGAAGTAGTTCTAAAATGCTGTCATTTGGAATGAGGTAATTAGATGTGGTACCGTAAATATGATAGCGACCAGAGAAATTTATCTCAAGGATTTGCTTTGTCCTTTTATCTCACCATATTTCAGGCAGTGATCATGAAACTGTAATTGGCTTTGATGTTCTGTAGGTTATTCCATGGACCAAATTAACCAAATTAAGAACACATAGACTAAATTCGCCGATAGGGTAAAGCATAGGGACCACTTTGACATCGTTTTTTCCTTTTTCAAAATAATTTAGTTTTCAATGATAATTATTTTAAAAACTCAAATAGTATGAAACTAAATTATGAAATTTGGGTTTTTGATGTGAAAGGAAGAGACAAAAAGTGATTGTGTGATGAGAGTGCAAGACAGGCAGGAAGGTACGAAAAAGTGCATGGATGCGCCACTTATATGGGTCATTGGATGGAGAAAAACTTTCTTGCACCGGGGATAGGACTGTAGTCCTATCCTCCAATCAAAGCTCGCCACGTGGACAACTTTATTGAAAAAGAGAGAGAGACCGTCCACGTGGCGAGTTTTGATTGGAGGATAGGACTATAGTCCTATCCCCGGTGCAAGAAAGTTTTTTTCCATTGGATGAGCTGTTGTGGGATGTGGGGTAATCTACATCATTGATAGTGAGTGATCAGTTAAATGGGCTGCTCCAAATAAAAAGAAATCAAAACAATTAAAAAAAAAAGAAATATGAAAAAAGAAGGCTCAGACTCCTGCGACTTCTGTCTCTTCTTCTTCTTGGCACAATCAGTCTTTGTTCCATTGTTGCTCTCTCTTCTTCCGTTGAGCTTCTTGGTTCGAACAACGGCAACTGGTGGATATCAATTTGTAGATCCTGAAGCCACTGTGAGTACAACAAATGCCAATTTGTTTTGAGGGTTAATGAGTTTTTGTTTTGCTAAAAAGAAACCCATTGTAATTTGAGTTTGTTACAAACAAGAAACCCAATTTGATTAATCTCAATATCTTTCTCTTCTTTGATGTTGGACAGTGTTGTTGTTGAAAATTTTGTCTCATTCCAAAAGCATTCGGTAGAATTTTTAATTGCAATGATATTTTGAGCTTTGACATTGAGTTCATCTTCGTCGGAATTGTTGTATTATGCTGAAGTTTGGTATAAATGTTTAGGTGTGCAATTACCAAATCGTAAAGGGGTTTCTGCAATTTGTGTACTTACTTGGCATGCAATTGGCAAGCTTTTGGATTTTAGAATGCAATTACGAACTGATTAGTGTGTTATTACAATTAGTGTAATGAAAATGCCAATGTAATTGTAGCCTTGCATTTTGGTAATAGGAATGCAAGAGTACTTCGATATGTCATTTTTGAATCCAATTACCAATTGTGTAGTTCAATTTTTCAAATTTGAGAATGTAAATACAATATGTGATTTGGGGATGCAATTGACAAATAGGTAGTTCAAATTGCATATAGTCTTGCAATTGATAAACAGGTGGTTCAAATTGCATTATAGTCTTACAATTGATAAACAGGTAGTTCGAATTGCATTATAGTCTTGCAATTGACAAATAGAATAGTCTCATTTGCATTCCTAGTCGTGCTATTGTCATTATATGTGTGCAATTATGAAACCTAGAATCTCTTATTAATGACAAATGCTTCATAATTAATTGTATGTTTATACTTCTACTAAATGCAATTGATATGTTTTATTTATTTTCATATTAATTAAACAATTACATGTTGCCTATTTTTAGGAAATGGATGCAGAAGCAAGCAAAAACAATCAAAATCAATGTCAAAGCTCCATACCTAACAGTGAATGTTATTTTGCATAGGCTGAGTCACTAGAAGAAACAGAAAATGCCCAATCTTTGGGTATTTGGACGACAGAACAGAAGAAATTACTGAGATTAGCGGACACTGTGAGTATGATGAGTTAAACTTCCAAAATATGAGCATTGTTGATTTAGAGGGGAGAGAGTTTGCAAAATTAGAGGAAACATAAAGATTTTATTGGAACTATGCTCTTGCAATTGATTTTAGCATAAGAAGAAGTCGTTTGAGACGTAGCGAGCGCGGGGTTGTAACAGGCAAACAATGGGTGTGCGCGAAATAAGGGAGTAGATCAAAGAAATGGACAAGTAGAGAGGATATGGTTCGTACACCAAGGAAAGAGACTAGAGAGAATTGTCATGGTGCATTTGCTGTGAAGTATTGTCCTAAACGGGATGCTTATATTGTGAATCAATTTGTAAAGGAGCACAGCCACCGACTTGCTAACTCACGTGAGGGGCCTTGTCTTTGTTCCCACCGGTGTGTTATGGAATCTAACATTGCATAATCTATTTCTATGAGAAAAGCCTATATTAAAACCAGTCGAACATACGACTATATGGTTGACCAAGTAGGCGGATACATGACAGTGGGGTTCACCATTAAGGATTTATATAACAGGTTGGATTTCAAGTGTCGACAAGTAGTATTGGATGGTGATGCACAAGCAGCAATAAGCTACATGAATGCCAAGGTAATAGCGGACCCGAATTTTTTTGCATGTTTAGTGTAGATGAGGAGAATAGATTGGCAAATTTGTTTTGGAGAGACTCTCAATCTCTACAAGATTATTGTTGCTCTGGGGATGTGTTGATATTTGATAGCACGTACACGACCAACGTATATGACAAGACTTTAGTGGTGTTTGTTAGTGTAAACAACCATAACGCAACTACAGTTTTTGGTTGTGTATTTCTTGTTGATGAGATTGCTGCTACATATCGTTGGGTATTCATAACTTTTTTGACTTCTGTGAAGGACAAGAAGCCTGTATCTATTGTCATTAACGGGGATGAGGCAATGCACGTAGCGATTGATGAAGTTTTTCCCGATGCACATCATCATTTATGTTCATGGCACATCATGAGGAATGTGAACTCTAATGTGAATAACCCAGAAATTGTAAGGGAGTTTAGCTATTGTGTGCATGGTGGTTTGACAACAGTGGCGTTCGAACAACATTGGCAACATATAATAGATACTTATGATCTAAAAGGCGATTGGATCGAGATGATGTACCGTAAACGGAAAATATGGGTTGAACCATATTGCTTAGGGCATTTTTTGGTGAGAATACGACCACACAACGTGTTGAGGGTATGCACAAGAACTTAAAGGATGGAATTAGTAGAGGCATGAAGTTAGTGGAGTGTATTCCGTGGATTAAAAGATCCTTATTGAAGTTGAGAAATGAGAATGTGAATGATGACTTTGATTCGAAGAATTCACACCCACTCATTCTTACACACCTTCGATCTCTAGAGGAACATGCATATTCTATTTTCACTCACGACATTTACAAGTTGTAAGAAATGAGATAAATAATGAAGTAAAATTAATTCTCGTGCAACCTATAAGAAACACGTGTTTACAAATTTTCCAAATTTGGAAGACCTAATGAGAAATGGATTGTGGTGTACTACCAAAAAGAGCAACATCTTCAGTGTTCATGCAAATTATTTGAATCCGATGGAATTCCATGTTGTCATATGTTTGGAGTTATGAAATGTGATCATATGGACCGAATACTTCTTGCCTTAATAATGAAGAGATGGGCAAAGGATGCAAGATGTGGGAGTGAATTTGTAGTCAAGTCGGATGATGTTCCCAACGAAATTGTTCAAATGGCTAGGTTTGGGTCATTAAGCGCCAATTTTGACAAGTTTTGTTTTTATGGCTCGCTGATAGAAGTAGGTTACAAGAGGCTAAAGGCTGAATTTGGGAGATTAAATGCATGTATTTTCTCATATTCCAAACCGAGCACGATCATCGTCTTCTTAGCTTCATACATTGTGAAGGCACCTCATTGTTTACTGGAAACATTTTGCCAAGAGAACTCAATAATTCGAGAAACATTGGTCAGAAAGTCCGTGTTTTCCTTTAATGTTGTAGAGTTCCATGAACGAAGATAACTTTGTATAATTTTGGCACCTAGGATATAAAGGCTTTTTAGCATCTTCTAGTAGTTTTCTAAATGAATTTGGGTCACTAATATCATGATCATAAGCAGCATTAACCATTTCTACAGTTTCTTGGACCTCCTCATATTTAGATGGCTGGTCAAAATTTACTTCACTACTCGTTCCGCCAATACCAGCCACCTCCTCATGCCAACTCCATCCTAAACATATGATTTCTTATGCCTTTAGGGGTCTCAAACATCAAATTTCCACACACTTGGCATGGACATTGCATGAGCTTGGGGTTAGTTGCATGACTTGCTGCAAACTCAATAAACTGCTCAACCCCATCTTCATATTCTTTTGACCTTCTAACTTTTGACATCCAAATTTTATCCATTTCAAACTAAGAAACCTTCCCCTGCAATATAACCCACTTCAAAATTGGACACAATGTTGACCGTGTATCAAATATCATTTTATTAACAACCCAATTTCTTTTCTCAGATTTTTAAGTTTTAAGCTACATCATAATTAACTAAACACCACCATTTCTATAGCTATTACATCATCTTTGGTGTTTCAAGATATTAAACCCATACCTATTAGCTTCCAGAAAGATACAACAATGAAAGGAAATTACTATATAGAAACTTTAGAAAAGAAAAAGGGAAACTCCTTCATTGAGACAAAATGTCGAACAAGTGAGGGGCACTCCTTGCCCGCCATAGACCAAAAAGAAGAGGAACTAACCTAATTTCCACTACTCAACTAAACATGATCGAGTGATAATGTTGTAGGACAATAGAAAACACATACCCAATTATGTTGTCGGCAACTGAGTCCACGCCAAGCTCAAATTTGTTACAAATCCTCAATTTTCACCAATTTCAAGATCCTCTTTAGCCCCCTAAAGCTTCTTTAGATTGAGTGAGATTCATGGTAGGTACCTAAGTAATGAAGAGAAAACCCACAACTTCTAAGAGATATATACACAGAGAGAATGAAAGATGAAATACTGAACATAGATAACCAGCTAGAACACATTGTGGATGAAAAACCATACCAAGATTGCCGAATTAGTGGCCATAGTCACCGAAAAACGCCAAGGAACCGCTGGCCTAACTTGTGTTGAATCGGAGCAATCCAAGGCTTTTTGATGTCGAATAACCCCCGGGCGAGGTAGAGGAGAAAGAGGGGAGAAGATTTTGGGTGGTGGCGGTAGCCGTCGTGGCCAGAGCTGGGAGATCGCCGGCCAAGGTGCCTGGCCGGTCGCGCGCGAAGGAGAGTCACGAGAGGAGAGAGAAGATGTTAGACAAACTAATTTTCCCTTTCAACTAATAACTTTGGATAAAGAAGAAAGCGCTAACATGAGTTGTTGTCACCCCAACTAGCGACCCACTGAAATTTTGATTGAGAATTTTTCCTATTCTGTTTTGCGTTTCCAATTTCAGACTTGATAGAAGAAGAGGAAAAACCTAGGGATTGTGTGATATTGGGTTTTGGAATGAAGAAATGCCTGGTGACGTTCGAGTTCAATAATAGGGAGCAGAAACACTTAGATGAATTTGGGCGTAGAATACTTACGGAGAGAAACGATCGAGTTGAATAAGGGCGCAGAAACACTTAGATGAATTTTGGAGTGCTATTCGAAGCCCGCGAACAATATCCCGCATGGCGCCACGGGTCAAAGAAGGATTAAAAAAAAGCCCCATACGGATGAAAGAGATGAATAAAATTGTTTCAAAGCGAAATTTGAAATAATAAAGGGAAAGATATGGATAAATAAATAAATAAAGGCTTCACGGTTATACCCAAAATAAGGACTTAAATTATAAATAAAATAAAATAAAAAACTCCACCCACATGGAATGCACTTTAGAAAAACACCCAAAACTCATTTATTACGTAAGAAATGGATGTTAAAATTCCTATAAATCATGTGACTGTCATTAATTAACTTAAAAGAAGACCAACATAAAAACTCCAAAAAAAAAAAAAACCCCCAAAACAAGTCCAGCCCAAATTCTTTTTAAAAGCCCAAACAATTTGTTCAAAAAAATTGACGCAAAACCAACAACTTGTTGCGAGTTCCTTGTTAATTTAGATTTTTATTATTTTGTTTCCTTTTTGTATTCACGGTGTAAATAGGATTTCTTGTCTAGCAAGACTTAATTATAAAACACTCTTGCACTTTCTGTAAATTGCCTCCATTGTGGGAAAGAATACAAATCTTAAATTTTGCTCCATATTGTTCGACTTTTCTTGCTTTGATAATCTTGGGTAGGAAAAAATCAAATATTTTTCAGTGGTCATGCCGTATCTTGTTCGTGAGAATCTATTCCTCGGCAACATCGGGGATGCAGCAGAGGTTATCCGAAATGGAGGCAAAGAGATCACACATATTCTCTGTGCAATTCCAACAAAGGAAATCAAGAAGGTCGATGCTGGCGGGTCTGTTAGTGATGGGTCGAAAAGTTGTTTGATTTCCGATAACCTTTCGTACTCGTTGGAACGTGTAGGCAAGGGTTTGAAGCTGGTGAGGATGGGGGTTCCGCTAAGAGATATGGACGATGAGAATTTATTGGATTATTTGGATGTGTGTGTGGATTTTATTGATAAGAGTAGAAAAGAGGGATCTGTTTTGGTGCATTGCTTTGCCGGTGTTTCCAGAAGGTACATATTGCTTCCTCAGTTTTTAGAATAACAAGAGTCTACTAATATTGTTGAAATTATTCGGAACAGGCTTACATTCTGATAGCTTTTTCAGTTTTCTGAATTGTCACCATTGTTTGCATGTGTTTGTTGCAGTGCATCTATCATTACAGCATATCTGATGAGAACAGAACATTTATCACAAGAAGGTGTGAACAAATCATTGCTTGTTTTAAGTATCGTCAGTCTTCATATATAACTACATGTTGCTGTTATATTTTTGGAATCCCAATAGGTTCTTTTGTTTCTTCAGTCCAGATAAAAATTAGTTTCACAAACTTGTATGACTTATAAAATGGGAGATGATTTTGACACTCCAAATGTCACCTCCCACATTCCTTTACTCTCTCACACAAGAGGAGTGCCAAAATCATATGGTCCTCTTGTGTGAGAGTAGAGAGTGTGAGAGGTGATAGTTAGAGTGCCAAAATCATCACCCTTCGAAATATATGAATTCCTGAGCAATTGAATTGAAAAAAGGGCAGAGTGGGTTACAAATGCTTAACTGCTTTAGTTTATCTTCCTCTTATTACAGATGCACTAGGATCCTTGAGGCAAAGCTGTGAGTTTATTTGCCCCAATGATGGTTTTCTAGATCAGGTGATGCAAGGCACTCTTATGTAACATCTTGTACAGGATTTACATTACTTTCTGCTAAGCCAGCCCATAGTGAATTTACTCTTTTCTTTATCGTGTTGCAGCTCAAAATGTATGAGGAAATGGGCTTCAAGGTTGATCGTGCCAGCCCCATATATAAGTCTTTCCGCCTGAAAGTATTGGGTACAATATTATTTTTCTTCTCCATCTTCCCCTCCCTCTAACTTTATTGGTCTTGATTGAACATCTTGCATTCATGCTTTCATATTTTAGTTTTTCAAGTTTTGGTAATATACGAGATGATAAAAGTGCTCCATGGGACATAGACTCTAGGCTATAATTCTTGTGCCGTTGACTGACTAGAATTGTTGTGCGTAGGCTTTTCTTGAGTCTCATGATATTAGAGGCACCCACTCTTATCTCAGCTTTTTAATACCAACTGATGAGGCACATAATATGGTAGTTGCTTACTGTTTGTAAATAAACGAGGCTGAAATTTAAACAAATGAAGTTCTACCACATCAGTTTGTATATGAGTTGGTGCCCCTAGGATTATATGAAAAAATCATTGATAGGAAGGTATTAAGGAGCCAGTGTTTACTAAATTGGTTGTATATCATTGAAGTAGGATGTGAGATGGTTGGTCCAGCTTTTGGTGGTTTATTGATCAAAGAATGTTTTTTTGAGAGGCGAGAGGGTTTGGATTGAGCATGGAGACACTGCTGGATTATGAGAAATCCCTAAGCAAAGCTTCCAAGGTTCTGAATGGAACTCAAAAATGACAAAGGTTTAGAATTCCAGAAACAAGATTGTCTCAATTTAGTTCACTCTATTTATACATCATACTCGAGAAAACCCTACAAAGTTGAATTGTAGCCCTCAGAATAAAAATAATCTCACCTGTCAAATTAGCTTAGGGAAACTAACACAAAAAACTGCTATGGTATCCATGAACTATACCTCCCAATCTGTTTTTTAATTTATTTGCCATTCTCCTCTACCTTAGATAACATTTTAGCATAAGAGAAAAAGAAACAGAAAAAAGATATGCTTACCAGAACAGCAGTGACAACTGTGGAAGGTGTAGCAACTGCATGGAAAATGTTCTTGATGTTTATTACTATGTGAAAAGTTTCTTGGCTCAGCATAGGAGACATTATAAGTTATGCCAACTCATTTTCACTGGAGGTTTCAAATTGAGTGGCTAATGCGAACTTCTGTTTTTGCTGCTATAATAGAAATATTTTATCTGTCCTTTCAGGTGCATCTTATCATCGTGGGGATAAAATAGACAGTTCTAAATTTGGGGCTGATCCTGGGTTGCCTAGTGAAGTTGCCTCTGGAGTAAAAAAAGCTAAAAATGGAGGAAAAACTGGTACACCAGCATTTCGCTGCAAGAAATGCCAAAGAATTGTTGCATTGCAGGACAATGTTGTGGATCACATTCCAGGCGAAGGTGAGAAATCATTTGAGTGGCGAAAGCAAAAAAGTAGCAACTTGTCTGAAGATTCTGAATGTTCATCCATTTTTGTTGAGCCTCTAAGGTGGATGACAGCAGGTAACTGTGCCATATTTATAACTGTATGGCGTACCTTTTCCATTGCAGTAATAGTTAATCATGCGAAAGAGTTCTCTTGTCAAAAGAGATTCCTTGGGTTCTTTCATTTGCTTGTTATAATATAAATGCTCTACAGTTGTTTAACTGGGATATTATATGATCAAATTGTCACTTGAGATTACATGTCAACTGCGAATTGATTTTTCTTGTTGACCAGTTGTTCCAGTGTGTTGACAAATCATGTTATTTTAAACGTTGAAAAAGTTTCGAACTCAAGACAGAATCCACATCCTTTTCACATTCCTATTTCTGAACCTATAGGGGCTTTTCTTGATCTTTTACTTCCCTCAATTTTTCTTAAGCTGATTTTTGTTTCCTTATACCTTAACTTGAACGAAGTAGAAGTTATTTCATTTGGAGGCATCTTTAGTTCAATGTGATTTGTCATAGAAACACGAAATAATTTAATCTTTCATATGTTCTCTCATTATGCAGTTGAAGAAGGAGCACTGGAGGGCAAGTTGTCTTGTGCACATTGTAAAGCTCGCTTGGGTTCCTTCAATTGGTCCGGCCTCCAATGCAGTTGCGGGAGTTGGATCAACCCCGCCTTCCAGCTTCATAGAAGTCATGTGGACGTCAACACTGTCTAATATTTGTCAAGGCAAAGCTTGAGTTGTGCCCTGATCAGGATAAAGAGTCCAAAACCCCTCTAAGAGATTGTTTCAAATTCTCAGAATACTATGTAACAAGGTATATATGATTTCCAAGACAATCAGCAACCATAGATGAAAAGGATGCCAAGTTTATGGAGTTTATTATACCGTGTACCCAGATCAAAATTGAGCAGCTGCAGCTAGAGAAAATGCTGCCTTGATCTGTGTTATATGAGATTTCGGGGGATTTGTTTTTTCTCATTTTCCAGTGTGAACTTAGTGTAGGTGCTGAAAATATTGTTGTGTTCGAGCGATGCTTGGCATGACTTGTTATCATTCTTCTTAAGAAGGGCCCATTACGAACTATCCAATTCTACTTTCTGCGTTACAGGATAAGTTGTTATAGAATAAATTGAGTTTTGATCATATAATATGAACAAAATCCCTAGATTGGGAAAGTAATTACTCTTTCATATGCTATATATGAATTGCCTTTCACCATCAGCCACAAGTACCATTTTGCTTTATGTTGTTTCTAGCTTCCTTTTCTCTTTTTCTTTTTTCTAATGATGGAAAAGTATTAGCCCTTGTTTGGATATGACTAATCAAACTGTATTGAATTTGTGTATCATGATCTTCAGATTACGAGATTTACAAAGGTATGTAAATCTTAGAAAATTTAGTTATAGCAAGTGATGGCCAAAGAAAGTGGAACGTAAAGCAAAAATGATAGGCAAAGTCAAAAGTGGACTCCCATATATATAAGAGCATTTCCACCGGGTCTTGTAAACCTGGGCAGGAGGGCCCAAACCCCATGTGGAGGTTCCAGCACGCAAAGGCAGCTTGGGCAGGAGGTGGGTCCCACCAAACCGGGCAAGCCCAAAGGCAAAACGAGTCCGAGCTCTTGCTTGAGGGGTGCTGATGCCATCCTGGCGTCAGTGCCTGGGTTTAAATTTTTTTTACCGTTAGCGCATGTGGTGCACGCGCCAACGGTAAAAAAAATTTAAACTTCCGTGCGCTAATGCCAGGCTGGTGTTAGCCCTGATTTCCGCCAACAGTTAGAAGCCATGTGGCTTGTCCGATCGTTTTTTGTCCTCCAATCCAACGGCTTCGAAAAAAATACCAAAAAATTCTGAATTTTTTTCTATAAATACCTACCAATATTCTTCACTTTCCACACCAAATCTTCATACATTTTCTTCTCATTCCAATATTATTCACTTTCCACATGAAATTTTCTTCACTTTCCAAATTTCATTTGTGTTCAAATACAAATGACATCTTCCATCGAAGCCGAAGGGGAGTGGACATCCATGGAAGATGTTTTGTTGTGTGAGTGTTGGGTCCAAGTTGGTCATTGTCCAATCACGAGCAATGAGATGAAGTTTTCTCATATGTGGAGAAAAATTCATGCCGAATTTTGTGAAAGATCGGGTTCCGCTCGTACAGAAATGGCCTTGGCTAGTAGGTGGAAAATTTTGAATAAAGAGTTGGGGAAATGGAGAGATGTGTTGGCCAAAGCGAGGGACAACATTCGAAGAGGTGAAAATCTTGGCAACGAGGTAAATTATTTGTAATTTCCGTTTTATTAAATTTAATGTCCTATTTTTTTCAATTTTTCTTGCATTTCCAATATTTTTTAAAAATAGATTATGCAAGCACAAATATGGTTCCGTGCCTTTGGCCAAGGCAAAAAATCTTTCAACAATCACCAATGTTGGGAGGCGATGAAAAATTGTTCGAGATTCAAAATTATTCCCACGGGTCCGACCGTTGTGTTCAACAAGACGCTGCTCCACGATTCAACGGCATCAGATTCGTCTTTGGATTCCCCGATGAATCAAGACTCACCAATCCAAAAGGAGCTGAGGCCTATTTGGAGAAAGGCGGCGAAGGCTAAGAGATAGAGTAATTCCACCAATGATACTACAAAAATTTTGGAGCAAATTGCTCTGCACGGCATAATGAGAATTGAGAGAGACATGAAAGAGATGCGGATGATAAGGCAATGCATGAAGAATTTGCAAGAGCAAAGGAGTATATACGCAAACAAGACTTGGAGAAGAAGGATCGGGAAACCATGGCCATGGATACGAGCCATATGTCCCCTAAAACAAAGTCATTTTGGAAGCTATAACGAAGGGATGTTATGAGAAGAAGGCTTTCCCGTGACGATGGACCTAGTAACACCGATTGGTTAAATAATTAAAACCATTAAGTTGTATTGCTTGTCTTTTATTTAATTAGTTGTATTGCTTGTCTTTTATTTAATGAGTTGTATTTTTTGTCTTTTATTTAATTAGTTGTATTTCTTGTCTTTTATTTAATTAGTTGTATTTCTTAATTAGTTGTATTGCTTTTCTTTTATTGAATAAATAAATCATTCAATAAAATACATTTTTATTTAACACATTGCATACTTCAAAACAAAGCATAATTTATTACAAAACACAACCAAAGCATAATTCAAAACAAAACACAACCAAAGCATAATTCAAAACAAAACACAAACAAAGCATAATTCAAACAACTCATACATCAACACAAAGTATAATTAAAAACAAAGCATCTTCACTAGACTTCATTCACCGTCATTACCTCTCACCGTCCATAAGTGCTCCATCAAGTCAACTTGACGTCGTTCATGAATATAAGAAGATTGCATCTCCGTATAACGATCAATCATATGGTTGTTGTAAACCGTCCCTAACCAACGATTTGTGCTCTAGTGGTTGTCCATTTGCTCCCATGGGCCTTTCATAAATTCTTGTCAATGCCGTGTTCATGGGATAGGATTTGAACACCTCTGGAGCTTCATAATCATACTCATCCTCCACAATCATGTTATGGAGGATGATGCACATCATCATAATGCTTTGAAGCACCTCTTCATCAAACATATGAGCAGCCTCTCTAATGATTGTCCACCAAGCTTGGAGGATACCAATCCACATCTTTCCTATAACCCTCTTGATAGGCAGCAAATAATTTTTCCTTCTCCGATTGAGGATGCAGAATTGGTTTGTCGAATGTCGTCCACCTCCGGTAGATTCCGTCTGCTAGGTAGTACCCATCCCAGTAGACGGTATTGTTGATTTCATACGTGATTTGAGAGGCTTGACCTCTCAACACATTGTTGAACACCGATTGACCAAGCATGTTGAGCTCGTTTTGAGATTCCACAACTCCGAAAAAGGCATGCCAAACCCATGTATGGAATGAAGCAATGGCTTCCAGAATGATACTTTTTTGCCCTTTCCTATTCTCATAATCTCCTTGTCAAGCAATTGGGCAATTCTTCCATTGCGAGTGCATAGAGTCGATGCTTCCAATCATGCTTGGGAAACCTCGAGCTTCGGCTTTTTGTAAAAGCCTTTGGAGGTCCCTAGGCATAGGTGTGCGGATGTAATTCCTCGTGTAGAGAGTTTTGATTGCATCACAGCCAAACTAGCCTTGGGCTCCAACTTGCCTGCGTCTGGGCTTGTTGCTAGACATGCTCTTAGGAAAAATAATGATAATAAAATGCCAAAAGTGAATTTTGCTCTCTATAGTTTATTAGTTTTTCACTTTTCATCCCCATAGTTTTAGGTCAATTGTTGAAAAAAGCCCTCAGCTAGTTACTACCCATGAAAACTGTATATTTTACAAAAAAAACAGAGTGGTTAATTGTTGAAAAAGCCATCAGCTTGTTACTATCCAAAAACTGTATATATATATTTTTTATTTAAAAAAAACACTTTTGCTTGATTGTTGGTCCTAATCGAGCTAGAACTCCCTTCATACTCGGATCTACTTCGCTTATTACGGCTTGGTTTTTCGATGGGAACCTCCAAACCTAAAGGGGAATGAGATGGTGGACTACATTGGTGGGGTGATGGAGGCTGGCAGGATGGTTCATAGTGATTTGGTGCTATGAACGCATCATTGTTAGGATCATATGAAAAGTCTTCTATCCCGAAATTTCTATTTTCTTCCCCATAAGTTGTTGCATCGGTATCATCATTGCCCAATGCAATGGAGCCATTCCCAGTAGTAGTTCCACCCCCAACGACAATCTTCAAATCCTCTTAATCAACTACACTCTTTTCTCGAAGTTTATTGTGACTTGGGTGAGACTAGTAAATAACAAATTATTCATTGTTAATATATTGCAAATAATATATTGTATTAAATTAGTAAGCTATTAATATATTTAAAAGATTATGAACTAAGCTCACCTTCAAGTAATCTTTCCATACTTCATCACTAGTAGTGAACGTCTTTGCAATTGGGTCCCACCCAAAGCCAGAGTTGTTACGCATAAACGTAGACATCTTGTTATATTGCTTCTTAAACCACTTCATTCAACTCAAGTAATGATTATAAGTTTTTGGGAACCTAATTTTCACATTAAGACGAGGAAGTATCACTCTTTCTACATTTTGCTTGCTAAGTGACCCATTAGCATCACGCAATCCACTATTGATAGCATCCACCAAGAGGTGCAACAACTCAATGGTATCATCCATGGTCCAAGATTTATAGTTCTCTTTCTCTTTGCCCTTTCCTTTGTTATTTCCTTATTGTGAATTCCCCATTTAAATTACTACTACAACATATGTAAGAAATTTATTAGTTATTTCACAAGAATAAGTATCATACCAAACAAGAAAAGAAAAGAAAAGAAAAGAATTTCACTCATGTTTCTTATTTTCTATTTTCTTTCTTTGGTAAATATTAATGGCAAGTCCCAGGACTTTGACAAGAATCTGTATCATATCAAGTCCCAGGTCTTTGATAAATATTAATGGCATAGTTGCTAATGGTAGGAGAGGGATATGAAGTGAAGGCTAGGATGATGCGAATTGTCTCTGCCAATTCTTGTTTATATATCAAAGTTGAGTTTTGCTTGTATAAAAAAAAGTTAGAGCTATCCTAAAGTGATTCAAAGCATAGACAGGAAAGGTATACATATAAAGCACCATATGAAAGAATGGATTGCGCTGTAGATATCTATAGTACAAGTATTCTGCTGTTCGTGATGATGTTGAAAACGAAACTCCATAACTGACATGGAAAAGGTAGCAGAAATTGTTGCGAAGGGCCATAGCGCTATCATATATAAACATGGAAAAGGTAGCATCACCGACATGGAAAAGGCTGCAAACCCACGAAGGGCCATAAACACAGACCATATCCAAACATGGCATATAACAAAAAGACAGACAATAAAAGCAAGAAGACACAGCATGAGAAGGAAGCAATACCTTGTTCACGAAGAGCTGTTTATCTTCTCTAGCAGACAAAAAAAATCTCACATGAAAAGTTTGATGGGTTAGGGTGAGATTTGAGATAGGGTTTGATATTTATACCTCCCACTAAAAAGTCACACAAATTTCACATTTTAAAAAAAATCATTCGAAATTAGCAAATTTTTGAATACCAAAAGACTTTTGTTATTTGTTATTTGTTTAAAGTCTTGATTGAATACCACTAGATTTGGACACCTTTTTAAAAAAATCCTAATAGTCTTGATTGAATACCACAAGACTTGTTTAGATTATTTAAAGGTCTTAATTGAATACCACAATACTTATTTATCCCAAATAGTCTTTTAAAATCCTAATTGAATACACCTCTAAATAAAAGGGAAAGAACAAGGATTTCTTGCTTTGATGATCTTGGGTTGATTAAATACCATAAAACTTATTTAGATTATTTAAATATCTTAATTGAATACCACAAGATTTATCCCAAAATATTCTTTTAAAATCCTAATTAAATACACCCTAAATAAAACGAAACAACAAGGATTTCTTGCTTTGATAATCTTGGGTTTAGGAAAAAATCAAATATTTTTCAGTGGTCATGCCGTATCTTGTTCGTGAGAATCTATTCATCGGCAACATCGGCGATGCAGGAGAGGTTCTCCAAAATGGGAGCACAGAGATCACACACATTCTCTCAGTTCTGAGTTCTGCATCAATCTCGTTTTTCTCCGAATGGAAGAAGGGTCTTACAATTCCCACTAAGGAAATCAAGAAGGTGTATGCTGGCGGGTCGGTTGGTGGGTCGGCTTCTATGGACGATTCTGGTGATGGGTCGAAAAGTTGTTTGCTCTCGGATAAGCTTTTGTGCTTGCTGGAATATGCAGGCAAGGATTTGAAGCTGGTGAGGATGGGGGTTCCGCTGAGAGATATGGAGAATGAGAATTTATTGGATTATTTGGATGTCTGTTTGGATTTTATTGATAAGAGTAGAAAAGAGGGGTCTGTTTTGGTGCATTGCTTTGCTGGTGTTTCCAGAAGGTACATATTGCTTTCTCAGTTTATGATTTTCAGTTTTAGAATAACAAGAGTCTACTAATAATGTCGAAATTATTCAGAACAGGCTTACATTCTGATAGCTTTTCCAGTTTTCTGAATTGTCACCATTGTTTGCATGTGTTTGTTGCAGTGCAGCTATCATTACAGCATATCTGATGAGAACAGAACATTTATCACAAGAAGGTGTGAACAAATCATTGCTTTTTTTAAGTATCGCGAGTGTTCGTATATAAATTCATGTTGCTGTTATATTTTTTGGAATCCAAATAGCTGTTTTTTTTCTTCAGTTTAGATAAAAATTTGTTTCACAAACTTGTATGACTTTAAAAATGGGAGATTGACACTCCAAATGTCACCTCCCACACTCCTCAACTCTCTCACACAAGAGGAGTGCATGAGCTTTTTTTAGGGTGATTTTGGAGCCCTCATATAGTCCTCGTGTGAGAGAGTAGGGAGTGTGGGAGGTGATAGTTGGAGTGCCAAAATCATCACCCTTCAAAATATATGAATTCCTGAGCAATTGAATTGAAAAAAAGGATAGTGGATTACAAATGCTTAACTGCTTTAGTCTTTATCTTCCTCTTATGCAATCCTACAGATGCACTAGGATCCCTGAGGCAAAGCTGTGAGTTTGTTTGCCCCAATGATGGTTTTCTAGATCAGGTGATGCAAGGCACTCTTATATCACATCTTGTACAAGATAACATTACTTTCTGCTAATCCAGCCCATAGTGAATTTTACTCTTTACTTTTATCGTGTTGCAGCTCAAAATGTTCGAGGAAATGGGCTTCAAGGTTGATCGTGGCAGCCCCATATATAAGTCTTTTCGCCTGAAAGTATTGGGTACAAGTTTATTTTTCTTCATCCTCCCCGCCCTCTAAATTAAGGGATATTGATTGTACATCTTGCATTCATGCTTTCATATTTTAGTTTTCCAAGTTTTGGTAATAGATTACTGTATGAAAAGTTCATTGATAGGAAGGTATTAAGGAGAATTGGCTTACCAAATTGGTTGTATATCATCGAACTAGGATGTGAGATGGTTGGTCCATCTTTTGGGGGTTATTGCTCAAAGAATGTTTTTGACAAGCGAGAGGGTTGGAATCCTTTGGGGTGGATTGAGCATGGAGACACTGCTGGGTTATGAGAAATCCCTAAGAGAAGCTAAGGTTCTGGATTGAACTCAAAAATGCCTAAGGTTTAGAACTCCAGAAACAAGATTGTCTGAATCTACTTCACTCTATTTAAAAATGTTAGAATCTCTAGAAAACCCTAATTGAGTTGAATTGTAGACCTTAAAATAAAAATAATCTCACCCGTCAAATTAGCCTCGGGAAACTAACTACTACAATGGTGCTACTATATCCATGAACCATACGTCTGAATCTTTTAATTTTGAAATTGTTTCCCGTTCTCCTCTACTGTGCATAACATTTTAGGAGAAGAGAAAAAGAAATGCTTACCAGAACAGCAGTGACAACTGTGGAAGGTGTAGCAACTGCATGGCAATGTTCTTGATGTATATTACTATGTGAAAACTTATTTGGCTCAGCATAGGAGACATTATAACATATGCCTACTCATTTCACCGGAGGGTTCAAATTGAGTGCCAAATGTGAATTTCTGTTTTCACTTCTATAATAGATATATTTTATCCCATTCTTTCAGGCGAATCTTATCATCGTGGGGATAAAATAGACAGTTCTAAATTTGGGGCAGATCCTGGGTTGCCTATTGAAGTCTCCTCTGGAGTAGAATCAGCTCAAAATGGAGGAAAAACTGGTACACCATCATTCCGCTGCAAGAAATGCCGAAGAGTTGTTGCATTGCAGGACAATGTTGTGGATCACATTCCAGGAGAGGGTGAAAAATCGTTTGAGTGGCGAAAGCAAAAAAGTAGCAACTTGTCTGAGGATTCTGAATGTTCATCCATTTTTGTTGAGCCTCTAAGGTGGATGACAGCAGGTAACTGTGCCATATTTTTAACTGTATGGCTTACCTTTTCCATAGCAGTAATAGCTAATCATGCTGAAGAGCTCTCTTGTCAAAAGGGATTCCTTGAGTTGTTTCATTTGATTGTTATATAATAAATGCTAACAGTTGTTTAACTGGGATATTATTTGATCAAATTGTCACTTGAGATTACATGTCAACTGCAAATTGATTTTTCTTACTAACTAATTGTTCCACTGTGTGGAATTATGAACAATGAAAAAAGTTTCGAATATGGACTTTGACATTCAGAGAGGATCCACATCCTTTTCACATTCCTGTTTCTGAACCTATAGGGCATTTCTTCATGTTTTCCTTTTCTTTATTTTTCTTAAACTGATTTTGGTTTCCTTATACCTTAACTTAAACGAAGTACAAGTTATTTCTTTTGGAGGCATCTTTTGTTCAATGTGATTTATCTTAGAAACACGAAATAATTTAATCCTTCATATGTTCTCTCATTACACAGTTGAAGAAGGAGCACTGGAGGGCAAGTTGTCTTGTGCACATTGTGAAGCTCGCTTGGGTTACTTCAATTGGTCAGGCATCCAATGCAGTTGCGGAAGTTGGATCACCCCCGCCTTCCAGCTTCATAGAAGCCGTGTGGACGTCAGCACTGTCTAATATTTGTCAAGGCAAAGCCTGAGTTGAGCCCCCATCAGGATAAAGGGTCCAAAACCCCTCTAAACGATCATTTCAGAGTTGCAGAATACTATTTAACAAGTATAAAGTCTCCAAGACAATCAGCAACCATAGACAAAAAGGATGTTTACTTTATGGAGTTTTTCGTACTGTCTACCCAGATCAAAATTGAGCAGCTGCAGCTATAGAGAAAATGCTGCCTTGATCTGTGTTATATGAGATTTCGGGGACTTGGGTTTTGTTTTTTCTCTTTTTCCAATGCGAACTTAGTTTAGGTGACTGAAAATGTTGTGTTGGAGGTATGGCATGAATTGTTATGATTATAAACCGAGTTCCTATCGAGATCCGATCGCATATATTCCGTATAAGGTCCTGTTACAACCATCCAGTTGCATAACAGGATAAGTTGTTATGGCAAAAGTCAAGTTTTAACCATATAATAGATTGGGGAAGTAATTACTCTTTCATATGTTATATATGAATTATATTTAACCAGTGAAAAGTTCTGTGACCAACAGCCACAAGTACCCGTTTCCTTTATTTATATTGTTATAGGTTTTTTTTTTTTGAAATGACAGTTTACAAGGTTTACAAAGGTATGCACTTCTAAGAATCTAAGAAAATTTAGTTATACTTACCAAGTGATGGCCCAAGAAAGTGGAACGTAACGCAGTCAAAAGGGGACTCCCATATATTTAACAGTCCGAATGCAACATACTGCAACTGTACATCTCTGGGTTTCTTTCAAAAACCCAAAAGGACGCTCCCAAAGTCCAATATGATGCAGACAATTCTACAGCCTCCTACTTTTGCATAAATCGAGTACAAATTCATATCCCGAACGCAATAGCTACAAGGAAACTAAAGAGAAAATAAAAATAAAATAGTAATCCTTGACTAAGATACCGCAAATGCCTTAATGGATTTCTGCGAGCACATCATCATCTCCCGTCCTCTGAATGTGCTAATTTGTATCGCCACCCTTAGATATGGATGGATCTTCCATCCCTGAATTAAAAAATATTTAGGTTCGTCTTCACAGAACTATAGTTTTGGAATCAGTGGGCCTGCGCTTCTAGAAGGATGTTTGTAGCTATGTTGACGTCATTTCTAGCCTGCACCAGTGCCTGTCTGGCAGAGTTCCTATCAAAGCCCATAGAAACCAGAGTCGCAATGGCGGCCTCCGTTGGCTCTGCAGCAGAAGCCAAGGCAGAGGGATAATTTCTCTGAAACCAAACAAGGAAATTGATGATGTGGATGGAAATTTCAGATCAGACCAGTACTTAATATGACGTAGTGCAAGTCCAAAGCCTATAGTGACAGGAATAAATATACTATACGCACTCCCATATATCAAGCAAAAGAATTTTACAAAAGTCGTTTTTCCTTAATTTTTTTCTGCGACTGTTTTTCCTAATTACTTGAGGCATATTATTTCTTTTCTGCCATTCATTCCATGACGTCCTCAATAATCATACCAGTACCTACCTATTTGTTCATTTCTTATTTTCCTGGATCAAGTTTCTCTTTTGCACTTGCATATCACTCTCTTCATTGTACATAACCAGAACCATCGCAAATGAGTCCCATCATCTCTTTGGGTAATGCCACACCCACCTGAGCGAATTGTTTCATCCCTAATTCTTACTACCACCAATCCATCTTAAACATATATGTCCCAACTACCCTCATTTTGCCTGCATGTTTTTGCTGGCCAACTTCCATATAGGGTCCATAAATTTTTCCCTAACTTGATAAATGTTATATATGTACCTCTGTGCACACAAATCTGTATGCTAACTACATTCATCTACTCCTCTAAACCCATGGGAAAAATTCTGGTCCCTATCCCAGTTTGACTAAACTTGCATTCAATATGCGCTGTCTTAGTCCTGCATTGTCTAGACCTTTTAACAACCATGTTCTTCCCATAAAGTTAATATTTTGTTTAGAAAGCTTTCGTCATTCACAGATAATAGAGATTACTCAGTCAGGTGTCCATCTAACTTATATCTACAATTTGGAAAAATTAAATGTACTAAAGTCAATCGCAGATCCAAAGCATTGAGGGAAAACAAAGAATTCTCGCCTCTACTTGCCGAGCTGTGAATGGTGTTGCACTTCCCACAATATTTCTAGTTGGCGCTGCTGGCAGACTCCCCATTGATGGCCAAGAAATCCGTGAAAAGAAAGAAGCAATGACTTCTGGGAACTGTAATATGAGAAGAGACAGCCACTGGCATTAATTAAAAATCTCAATTGCAAAATCTGCAAATAAATTGACTCATATATGCTTAAGTAAACAGTTTTGTAAATGTGAGAAATTAAGAGGGGGTAAAAAGTACATGCAGCAGGCAGTCTTAATTACACTATTTTCCCCCACTAAAATTAACTCAGCAGAATACATGACCGAATCATATTGCACTTTTTTTTTTCCATTAAAGTAACTTAGCAGAATGCATGACTGAATCATATTCCATAAGTACATGCATCCATGCAGACAGAGACACACACATGACACAAGCACAAGCACATACGCAGAAAAATGCATTCTTCCTTAAAAGAGTGGAAAGTCTAAAAAGATGGTTTTAACGTAGTTACATTGTATACAATGCACTACTAAGCTACTAATTGAAGCAAAAGTGATTCTGACTGAAACTGCTGTGTGATCTGTAACTGATAATATGGTTTATCAAACCCCCTTTGTTCAGGAAAAGAATTTATCTTAAATCACAGTTAACATAAGTTAGGGACAGGAAAGAGCACATAAATGAATGTGGACACGGAGTGGCCTAGAATGTGAAACGGCTGAAGAGTTCGTAATTTAACACATTAAGAAAATTAGATGGGGACTTCCGTTTTTAGGTTTTGTTATCCCTTCAGCGACACCCCACTACCTCCCCTTAGCCTCTTAGCAGATTTCCTTTTATATGGCCAACACATAATCTTCTGTTATCTAAGAGGGTTCAGAGCGGTGAGGAAAACATTATTTACTGTTTGAACAGAATGTCAAGCTATCAGCTGCATCTAGAAATACAATGCATAAAAAAAATGCATGGTTTCTTATTTTGATTGGATTTTAAGTGAACCTCAAACATCAGATTGAAAAATAACCTTTGCTTTGCGGATATGGAAAACATTTAGATGATATAAGGAACCACAAAGGATGCCAAATACCCCTGGTAAGATTGATCTTTTCCAGGATGATAAAAGAAGCTGCAAGAGAGAAACCAAAATTAGATTAAATGTATGGGGGAAGGAAAGAACAGCTATGTACTTGTCATGCAACATAGATGGTTAGATGGAATACTTTATCGCACACTTTTTACCTGTAGACCAGCTAGATATATGAAAGACTTATCCGAGAAGCGCCCCCCAAATACATGAAAGCGTGTTGAAACTGGAATGTCAAAGAAAAAGGGTACAAAAGATGCAAATATAAGACCATAAGGTCCTGACGTCACCAGGTTTACTGCAGGATCTGCAAAAGACAAGTGATTTGACGTCAACTTTATCAGTGCAACACACAAATTAAAAAACAGAAAAAAGAAAGAACACCAAAACAGTCTGCAATATAATACTTGAACTGTACATAGTTTTCTGTAAATCCCTACAAAAATGAAACTTGGCAGAAGGGCCAGTTCAGCTAAGCAACCACCAGTAGGATATGATTGCTATTTCATCAAGCGCTGATGCTGCCACACCTCACATCAAGATGGCATGATATTCAGAGTTGCAGTAACTATTGCGTTAGAAAGGAAGACAACTATCTATTCATCATATCATGCTGTAAAATATAGACGATTCCTTTTTTCCTAATTGGCATTCAACAACTTCAGATGGAGGTAAGGTTTGGCAAAGCAACAAACTGGCGACAGTGCAACTCCAGAAGACCTTTCTCCAAGCCCAAATTATAGGAAGGGTTTCCATTATAGAGGTTACAGTTCAGATTCCGCAAACCTCAACAAACATCAGAAAAAGTGATGGGCAGGAAAAGGGTGAACTAGTCAAATACATGCAAGAGCTCTCGTAATAGAGCTTGCCAGAATCATATCTTCGCTAATGATTATGTTCTAAGAGGCTTGAGATTTTCCAGAAAATCAAGGTAATGTCCAGTACAAAATAGGTCAATGCATGCAAGAGAACAAGGTAACTATGGATATGCGGCATAGAGACCAGGAAAAGAATAGCCAAAGGCAAGACAATAATGAAACATAAATTTACAAATAAGAAGAGTAAGATAGAACTGAAGAAACAATCCGTACCTTTGAGATATGCTAGAGCAAGGATCTCAAAGAGTAATGATACAGTCACAGAGAACAAAATAAACACCTGCACATATAAGAGGAAAAAAAAAATAAATTATCTATTACATTCTTTTTCGTGTTTTATATTGTTGAACGACGGAAGTACGACAACATTAGTACTTAACAAACATGCCATATTATTTATTCTCTTATCCGGACATGCGGATGCCATTGTAAACTGGCAGGAAAGCATGGAGGGGTAGTACAAAATACATGGCGTCGGCACGATAATAACGTTCGCATGTCCGCATAGGAGAATTTATGCGTATATATATATTGATTGGGGGTGGGAGCTGAGCGAGTGGCAGAGCTGGCCCCCTTGCAATTTGAAAACAGCCTAGTAATTTTTCATGTTTATCTACTTTAGTTCCCCACGCAACACTAAGTAATCCAGGCCAACCCACATAACTGACCAACAGTGGTAAATGATATTTCTTAGAGGTACTAAATACAACTCCATGAATGAGCAAAAGGAATATTATCATCTTTTTGTTAGCACAATCATCGCCACTTAGGGTATGAAAGAAAATTTTGACACTAGGACATTGTCCCTTTTAACGATTATAGTTTTGTTACACCAGATGTGAGCCACAGATGATAAGAACAGCACCTAGTAGAGTTAGTTTAAGTGGCTAAAGACACAATGTGAAACTTTTTTTTTCCTTTTTTGCCACATAGGTATGCAAGAAGAATATAACATTAATAATAAAATTGAGGAAAAATATTGGAAAGGTGAAAATTTAGTGGGCCAGAAAACAATATTGTAGGATATGAAAACATCCAATGTTATCATACCAGAAATCCCACAACCTGAAATTTAGTTATTGTAAGTTACTTAGGAGCATTTAAAGTAATTGGATTCTAAATTTTTAAGATTATACAAGCATTTTGACAACCATAGCAAACAGATACCTAAGTAAAGGAATTTATTCCACAAAAACTTAATTGGTAGTCTCTGTGCTGGAGCAGTAAGCACAGAGATAGCACACCAGAGGTGGAGATACTACATGGATATTGGTACTTGCCGCTGTAGCATGGCTTATGAGGAAGTGGAGATTATAGCAGTTCGCTGAAGAATGTGGCTGTGTTGCAACAGAATTATTGTTGGAGGTTTTCTGCATTTTTGTGATGGTACAGATGGCAACTAGGAACGAGGAGGTAATAATGGAAGTAAGGTGGAAATGAGGAGTATAGTGGTTGTGGTATGAGCACTAGTGACAATAGCCCCCCAGACAAAATGTTACATATTACAATGTTAGGCAGAATTAAGAATAACTGAAGCAGTGTTCTCATTAATTTTGAATGATGATCTCGATAGTTTTAGTGGAATCCAAGAGGTGAAAAAGTAGTGCAGCCAGTGTAATAGAGGCCATATCCCTGTTGCAGTGTAATATAAACTGTCAAGTCACAACTAAATTTTTGGAAACTTCCTTTCTTTCATTGCTTAATAGCCAGATTACAAAGCTATACACTAGGCACTGTTGGGCGGTGATGCTGATAATGGTCAAGTTGATAGTGCACTTGGCTGTTGCTGTTTCTTAAATGCTTCCTTTATTTTGTTGGTGATTATAAAAAATTGTTCAAAATGCCCCTTTCAAACAAGAACATTATTTTATTAACAAGCATCCAGACAGGCTCTATATCTTCTTTTCTTTTTTTCTTTTTTTTTATGTAATCCAAATAAGAGCAAACTGGTCCCCTTCAGAAAATTCCAAGCATTCCCTTCATATTTTTATAACTCATCCATACTGATGAAATTATTTAAGATTTGCAAAAACATGACAAGAGTCACAAGACAGTAAGTATGGCACCAGCTTAGTCCTTTATTTAGGTACAAGATATTTGTGATAAAACATCTGAACCAGGTATTCCAAATAAACATCAAAGAAGAAGTCATGAAGAGTTTAAGCTTGGTTACTCACGGAGTACTTATTGGAACCTATCTGTCTCTCAAAGACCCTGAAGTAGTATAGCAGATACAGCCCAAACATCAGTTCTGGCGTAGATGAAAAGGCAAAACTTGACACGATTAACTTCCAAAGGCGAAACTTCCCAAATATATCCTGTCAAAAAGACAAAAAGGTATTGCATAAGAATTCATTTACGAGTTCCTGAAACCTTTCACTAATTAAAAAAGAAAGACATAATAGACATATACAAAACTTTCTATCTGCAAGACATCACAGATATCGGATACCAAAATTGCAGAGACTATGCAATGAATCAGTTCGAACAAAGAGCATTGCGCATCTTTGTCATGCAACTGCAATTTATATCATACAAATATAAGTGTGTTTCAACTGTGCAACACATATGCAAGAAACCGCTGAACACCATGGATCATGTTGACCTGATCATGCAGTCAACAAAGTCAACAATTTTGTGAACATATATATAGCATAGTTTCATTGCTGCAGCATATGAGGAGTGTTCCAATGCCCAATCAAATAATTTGTGTTTTCTTCTGTTTGGGGATTAGGTAAAGTTTGGTTTGGGGTTTAAGGCGCCCTACAGTTTCTTCTACACCTTAATGTCATCAAATTAGTCAGGAAAAACTGCAAAAATGGCAGTGCTCCAATACTTCTTCCAAAACCTCCACTCCACATAAACGTAAGCCTTTTCAGAATCAATCTTGAACATCAACCCTTCCTCCCATTTCTGCCCACCTCCTCTACGACCTCATTTGCTACGAGTACTGCATTAAAAATTTGTCTTTCTTTCAGAAAAGCTCCCTCAGAATGAGAGATTGTGCTTCCCATAACCTCCCTTATGCATGCCGCCAGAACTTTTGCCACCACCTTACATAAACGTGTCATTAGGTTTATAGGCCTAAAGACCCTTATTTTCAAGGAATCTGTTTTTTTTTTCTGGAACTTTACATACAAGTTTCATTAGTAACTGCATTAATGATCCCATTCTTGAATTCCTCCATCACCTTCAAGATATCACTTTTCAGCAAATCCCAGCATTCTGAAACAACAAAAATGAATACCCATCTGACCCTGGTGACTTATCCTTGCCACTATAAAATAATGCTTTTTGAATCTCACCTATTTATTGCTAGAGTACATCAGCTTCAGGAATTTTACCACTTCCTGTTCTATTTCCTCTTTATTACCTACTAGTCCACAGTCTTCTGCTTCCAATCTTTCTATGAAATCTCTCTTCTTTCTTCCACTAGCTATCTTGTGAAAAAGTTTAGTGATTCCATCCTCATTTTTAACTCATTTGACATTTCCTCTGTACCTTCATTTCACTTCATCCTGGAAGGCCAACACTTCCACTTGAAATAGTAAAATATTCAAGATCAAATATGACCTCCATTCAAGCTAAACATGAGAAAAAACAATTTAACTCATGTGGCGAACCCCAGTTAAATCGATTAGGGCTTACTTCATTGCCGGTCTAGAATCCTTTGCCTACCTCTATGAGATAAATACCCAACAATATCTCTCAAAAGATTCATAGTCGACTATATTAATCACATTTCATATTTTAATTGGGGAATTTCACTAAAGAAGTAACCATACTGAAGAAATTGGACCAGAAACAGGTTCTTAGGAAGGTATTGGTTGGACCAAGATTAATAAAACAAAGAACCGTTTAATACTGGTTGGACCAAATCTCTCATCTTCATAGACCTATGTTTAATTCCAAAATCAAAACCAAATGCTGGTAGGTTTCTTTGGGTTATATACTTTTAGTTTGGTTACTATACAACTGAACTTTAGGCTGGTCGAGGTGAAATCAAATCCAACGAGTAACTGCCCTAATCAACCCAGGTTCCTCTAACATACAAGAAGACCTGCATGATAGGAGAGTTCAGGTGCAGTAATCATTGGAGATCTCCATAAGCTCTCAGGTCTTTATTTTCCAATCTCCAGGTGGGAGAGTTCAACCAAAACTAAAGTTGTCTACACAATCCCAATTCAACTCATTCCCAAACATCTAAACAAATCTGGTTTTATGATACTTTAATAGTATATTCAACTGAGATAGTGAAGTAACGTAGGATCACAAAAGAATTCAAGCCAAGTATTCAAACCCTGCTTGAAAGAAATCCGGAAATAGCAGGGCAAGGTAGTTTTAAGTTTTCAACCTCATATTGAGTTTTCCGAACAGTAGAGTGGATAACCAAAATCCAAGTGTAATTGACAAGTGACAAGGAATGGCTAACAGTGAATAGAAAAATAATGGTGCCACCCAATAGAAAAACTCAAACTAAAAATAAAGCACACAGCAATCACGGTGAAATCACATGCAATCAATTCCATTTTAAGGTACCTCTACAGATGAGAAAAATATATTTCCGATTTCACCCAAAAGCAACATCTGGCAGACCGAATTCTCTAATGATGGTGATAAAGTAAAGGCGCCCATCCTCTTTTCCCCTTCCCCTTCCCCTTCCCCTTCAAGGGAAAAAAAACTAGGGCTTAACTACGCATTATAAGCCAAAATTCCATGATGTTGACCATCAGGTATTTCTACCCAAAAAAAAACAGAACATTAACTCCCTTTGCATTTGAAAAATACAATAAAGCAATTGTTCATCGTGATGCTGATGAAAAAGCATGAATGATCCATACACGCAGACTAAGATTCAACAAAACATTTAACAGAACTAAAAAAAAGTAAATTTGGGACAAAGCCCACTCGCAATCACTTAAAACACAATATTCAACATTAAAAATAAACAATTCATGGAAAATTAGAATTAACTAAAAATTGAAGAGAACGAGCACCAGATACGACAATCCAAGCTTGCTAGAACGGCCCTGGAACCCGAAGAAGACGGTGAAGAGACCGCTAGCAATGACGAAGGCTCTGGTAACAGGAGCATTGTCTGTGATAAAAGAAACGACAAAGCACTGGGTCATGCAATACAAAGAGAATCGAGAGAAGAACAGAGAGAGATGGGCATGAAACATAATATGAGAAGAAGGTTGAGGGTAATTCGGGGAGGAGACTGTACGTACGGAAACCGGAGGGCCCGCCGTTCATCTTCTCAGTGAAGCAGGAAGAAGCAACAACGACCTTCGCAGTAGACAATCTCTTCTTCTTCTTGTAATTTCTCAGGCGTTTGGTTTTGGTTTTGGTTTTAATTTTGATTTTGTCTTGCCTTCCAAACTCTCTTTCTTCTTTCTATTGAAAAACAGAAAAAGACTTTCTTCTTTCCTTTTTCCTACTGTTTTCTATTTCCCTTTTGTTTTTAAATTTTGCTTGACAAAAATTGAATAACTATCTTTTATGAAATATTCATAGGAGTTTTTATCTGGATCTTTCTTTTTCTTTTTTTTTTTGCCAAAATTTATCTGGAATTTTCTGGAATAATCATAAATTGCTATTTTTACATCTAAGTTCGAATCTCATTTTTTTCATAAATTAAAATAAATTAATGCTAGTTTAAATTATTGCTTTGTATAACAAATAAAATGAAAAATTTTAGTTACCAAATTTTTATTGCACTTTGTAATACAATTTTTTTGGATTAGAGACATTTTATTATTTATTATAAATAATTACCTTCATTAACCCACAAAATAAACGAGATTAAGAGTTTTTTTATTTATTCAAGTGATATTAAGGGAGGGAATCAAACCTAATTTCATCACAAACGGACCAAACTGCACCGGTTGAATAATACCAGTCCCGATTCCGGTGTGAGGTGGAAATCGAGCCAAACCGAACCGCACCCACCCCTAATTGCAACCAAATTAAGAGTTAACATCTTAACAATAACAAGTGAACATATTATTTTTGTTTAACAAGTGAACATATGTTACATTTTCTCGATACAGATTAGATAGGTGGGAGGCGAATTGTCAGGATAATACCTTTTATATTGTTGAGAAGAGGGGAACTCATTATGAAGTGTTTGTTAATCATTACTTTGTTTGTTATTTGATCGGCCAGAGTCTCCCCTGAAAATTGGACTTTACCAAAATTTCAACCTGTCAAACAGACAACAGAATATGCAATCCAAACGCCAGCATGCAATACAAATACATAACAGGCATCCGCCCTTCAATTCAACCCTAATGGGTGACAACAGAGCAATCTAAGAGTATTTCAAATTAAACAGCGAAAATTCAAAGTTTACAACAAGGGACATAAATGTCCTACACTTAGGTCGAAGCTTGAGGAGAGGAAGCTCGACTTGAACGATCAAATCACTGCACTACTGCCTGGGGGGTGCAAAATAGAAAGAGTGTGAGTGGACAAAAACAACGTTTTCATACTTAAAACAACGTACTAACCCCACCGTTTCAAAACAATGCAAACCATGCAATTCAAATCCTTTATATACTTCATTGATTTAAAAACCACAATATCTCAAAGTAGCCAAGAGAAACTAATTCAAACCTTTCCAATTTCCGAGGCATAACATCCCCAAAACCAATCCACATATACATATATAATGATAAACATAAATATAAACCACCTCTCGTAACCGTAAAGCACATTTATAAATAAACCATAGACACTTCCAAAATCGAATAAATATAAAGTAATACAAATTCACAAATATAATATAATACTCCCAAATTGAATAAATATAACATATAATAAGTTCCCAATTCATCCTTGCACCATAACAAGTACCAGGGAAGCGATCCATCGAGGGGATCACTTGACTAGCCCGCAGGGCCCACTTTCCACCCTGCGTCTAGGGATGAGCTGTCTAACTGGGGACTACCGCACTACTGTACACACGTCGGAATATCCAACACCGCGTGCGTACAAACCAAACCACTGTCCTACGCGCGCAGACTACCCAGTCAATGGTCTTCGGCACACCCGATCAAAGGTGCCCGGACCTTCACTATATGCTGGAACGCCACGTATAGTAAAGTTCAGTAACCACAAACATCCCCCACATGCCGGAGATTCCAACGCCACATGTGAGTAATCCAGGGAGGGTACAAACCATGGTGCGACTCTAACACTTCAAATCAATAATACAGTACCCCAATCCAAAGTCAAGTCCCCAAGACTCGCTTACATAATCGACCATATCCACATATCCCGAAATTCAATATCAAAACCCAATATACAATTATATCAATATAGTTACACAAGGGACCTCATGTCCCAACACAGAGCATTCAAGACCCAAATATATATAATTAAAGTATAAAGAACCAATACGTAAACATATGATTCCAACCCAAAGACATAATCCAAAATATATAAACAAGGTATTAATACGACTCTTAAAAGTATAGCTCAATATGTTCAATTCCCAATATAGGTACACGTTTCCCAATGATATAAATATAAGATCCGAAAGTATACATTATAGGTTCCCGAAAGTATAGAATATAAATTCCTATAATGTAAATTATGAATTCTCAAGGTATAGAATATAATTTCCCAAAAGAATATAAAATATCAATTCCCAAAGGTATAAAATATAAGCCACGATGCTCATAAGTTTCAAGTATTAAAGTCAATCGAAAATCCCATAAATAGAACCATATAAAATCCCAAGTTTTGAATAACCAAATTATTTAATAATCCAAAACCCAACAAAGCCATAAACCTCCACTTATCAAATATAACTTCAAGAAATAATATAATTCCCACCATGCCCAAATACAACGATATAATTAATATTAAAATATAACCCTCATGTCCCTCATATAGCCCAAGACCCCAAAACGTGCATAAGCTCCAAATATAAATTAAATTCCAATCATTTCCAAGAAATATCAATTTCAAGATCCAAAACCATATTAAAAACCTCAATGACCGAAATAAACCATTTTACATGCATTTCAATTCATTCTTCAAATAATGCTCATTTCAAAACAAAAATCCACTCACAGATAGTCCCATGCTGCTTGACCTCGAGATGGTCCGGCCTGTTGCGTATGCGGCGCCTGAGTACCTATTTCAGAATACGAGAACCAAATTAACCATAGTAACGCGAACGAGATACTTTAAAACGAAACCTTAAATTTTCCCGACTCAAAGTGTGCGTGTACGTTGTACGAAGAATTCTAAGATCAACGACGTCCGCTAGAAGACGAAACGACCTCAGGAGATGCATGGTCAACCCTTGGTCAAACTTGGTCAAGTGGGCCCGCGGGGCCCATGACCTCCAAATGGATCCGAACGTTCCTAAAGGTCCAACAAAGTCGACTAATCACATCCTAAAGGTTTGGTCTTGATCAAACGGTCGGATTTCTCACGATCGTACAATAGGACGGCTTTCGTTTAATTAAACTTTAAGTCATTGTTTCGGAGCATCCTGTACTCCAATACACAATCCGTAAACTCCTACACGATCCTAAAAATACGGGGAACAACATACTAAGAATTGAGACCGATCCGACGGTCCGAACACAACCAACCCAGATAACGTGCAATAGGCGTAAATCCGTTCAACTGTCATACGAACTCCAAATTGAAATCCGACCACACCTACGCACTCGTGACGACGTAAGGATAATTTAGGAATGAAGATTGACAGTTACAAGTGGGCCCCTCGTAGCCACCCACACTGGCAGCGCATTGGGTGCCCAAAGGGATAATCCGGAGTCGGACAAACTCCAAACCAAGAGCTTTCCTTCCACCTACCTATACTACTCGATGAGGGGAACAACTTTTTCAACTACGGGAACGTCCATAGACGACGGCAAGTGGCCGGAAATTCACTTTGAAAATCGGCCAAACTTTGATTCACAGATCGGGTTATCTAGGCTCGAAATTGATGGAAACCAACCATGCAGACAGTTAGGGCTCGAAGAGTAGATAGATTTACATATCTTACTCATCTCGATTGGTCTCTGGAGGAGGGAGAATGAGCTCGGTGAAGTTTTGACAAAAGCGGCGACTCCAGGGCTTTTTCGGTGAAAGCGCGTGCGGTGGATGGCTGGGGTGTGACGGAAAGGACCAAGCGGTCCTTTTGGGACAGTGCCACCGTGAGTAGTGGTCGGATGAGCGAACGCCCGACCAAAAATATGGCCGGCCCAATGTTGTCGCACGCATGGGCCGGGGCTCGAGAGAGAGAGAGAGAGAGAGAGAGAGAGAGAGAGAGAGAGAGAGAGAGAGAGAGAGAGAGAGAGAGAGAGAGAGAGAGAATTTTCTGATTTCTCATTGGTCCATGGGGTTTTACCAAATTTTAAATTACCAAAATATCCATTTTAATCGTTACAACTCCAAATCGGACGCGCCGCATGTCCCCAAACTCGTTTCGACGAGCCGGACGCAATGGTGCAATTCGTTTCGTCAAATTCTCAATCGAAAATTAAATGACCTCCAATACCCTCTTTATTATTAATTTCCAATTAATTCTAATTTTATTATTTTACTTCCTTTAATTTCATTTTAATTATTAAATTTAATTACTTCTTTTTATTTAATTTAATTTGATTTGTTTTTAGGTTAGGGACGTCACATTAATTCCCACAGTTAATGAGCCAATTTAATGGTAAGATAACTGAACCCAACCGCCAAAGCCACCCCAACAGACGAAAGGCCCAAACTTTCATGGCCTAGGCCCGTCAGACAGAAGACAGTCGGAGCGCGAGAAATATCAAACGCTTCGGATGAAACTTGTCTGACGTCACCTCATACTCATTTCGGACAGAATTATGTTCGACACCATAGTGTCCATTGGACAGAAAATGTTTGAAAATACACCAAAGTACAACCTATTCTTTTTCAGCAATAAAAGAGCTCTTTTGGGCCACAACTTGGTTTAAAACAGCAAAAAGCGAAAAAGGCTTTTTATGATTGGGTCATGACATGGTTTAAATCATTTAAAGCCCATCTCCTGTCTTTTCTCAGTCATGACCCACCAAGTCAGAGAGGGGATGGTCTATGTCAAGTTGAGGAGGCGTAATTTGCAAGGGCGGTTCCCACCACCATTAATGTGATTGCCATCGCATTTAATGCAGTATGGCTGCCATTTCCATTAGAGAGAGACTAGTTCTCTGGCGTCAAATACGAAGCCCCTTAAATTGACTTTCCGGTTCAGAAAACTAGCAAAGTCAGGTGATCACCCTATAATTCTAGGAAATATGCATTCAGGATCTCTTTCGTACTTGTGGATTAATTCACGAGGGCAGAATTGCAAGTAACTGTAGGCAATACTCAAGTGTGATCATCCAAAGTACCATCCAAGCACCGTCATCAGTGAGATATTTTGCTTATAAATATGGAAGCCCTATGGCAGCATGACACACACAACTTCAGCTAAAAAAGCTAGACTCAACGTCTCCGACTCAAACTCTTGCAAAGCGTCTCACTGCAAACCAAAGCCAAGTCTTGAATAAAATCCGTTCTTATTCTCTGAGTTCCCAGTTGACAACTCCTGATTGGAATTCTATTCTTTTTCCAAACACATACTCTATTCAATTCCAAGTTGACAACTTCTGATTGGAATTACATTGCTATTGTTTCTAACCTTTATGCTTTGCCAGCATCACTTGGTATGATTGATAGTTGGTCTCAATTTCCAGCTCCTTAAGAATAAGTACCTATCTGTGGCTTAGACAAGTTCTTACTGCAGATATCGCTGATAAGTCTTCATCAGACACTGTCTGCACTGTCTCAAGTAGATTGGAGTTCTGTCGAATAAGGATTTTCCTTAGCTCTGTTGCATTTTATTTTACTGTATTTAAGTTTATCTCAATCCCTTGGAATTTGTATATACTTATTAGCATTTGTACTATGTTCATCGGACATATTGTATGCACAAGCTATTATTGAACTTTTTGTGTGATATCGGTTTAAATCACTATATACTCTGCATTTTATGCCATCAAAGGTGAAATACTGAAGTCTTCTTCATTGAGGCATTAAAAAGAATCTAAAGCCATATTCCCCTCTTTAGAGCACGGTGGCTTTGATTAGGAGTTAAGATTACAAGAGCACAATACATTCACCATACAACCATCATTCCATTCCCTCTTTCTACTAGAAGAGTATCACTAGTAGTGGCACGCCTATCGCAAATTCACAAGGAGTAGTTTTTGAGCCCACTTCAGGGCCTAGATTTCTCCTATTTCACTTACTTCACAACCAAGCAACTGCTAGCTGTCAAAGTACAGGCTGTTAGCGGCCAGAGGCATCAGAGTGTTCAAAACTCGACGGACAAAAACATTAGAATGAGGTTCATCATAAATCAGTCTCTTCCAAGGTGCAACTCATGATCCTATAGCAAGAAAGGAATTCAATGATATTAGCTTCATCTGCCTAGCTATGTTCCCAAGTCATTCCTATTCCCCAAGTCATTTCTCTGAACAAAGGCAATTCATTTAGAGAGACAAAACGTAATTTGTAAGGAAACGACTTCTACAAGAAGCTAAAAGTCGAAAATCAAAATAATAAACTCTTTTAGAATTTGCATTTCAAATTGGCAAAAAGTCATTTTTGGTCCATGTAGTATTTCACTTTTACCACTTTGGTCCCTGTAGTTTCAATTTGATCAATTTTGTCCTGTAGTTTCAATTACGAACAATTCAAGGACAATCCCCAATTTTTATAAAATTACTCTAATATAAAGGGGCATTTCAGTCCAACTTACAGCCTCTCCACAACCAACCCCACAAAGACCTTGCAACCCTTACCCAACCACATTCTCTCATCCCTCCTCCCCTCCCCACCAACCTCCTCCTCCTCCTCCTCCTCCACCTCCTAACTCAGCCCACTCCATATCCTATAGCCACGACCCAACCACGCCCACAATACTCCCTGAAGGTGGTTGTTATTCACAATAAAAAGAAGAGGCTCGGATCATAAAGATTGAAAAATGGTTCTTAAATGAGGAGGGGATGTGTTTCATTGTCTGGGTTCTTAACAAATAACAGACTTGGAGAAACAGAAATGCAAAGTGCAGTTTCAGCTTTCCTTATTAATTATCTCTTCACTCTCCACAAGCACCTTCAAACTTTGAAGTTGAAAATGTTTCCTTAAACTCTCTCTCTCTCTCTCTCATGCATATACACAGAGGCACTTGCAAAGAAATAGCGAGAACAAAACTAACCATGTCAAAGAAGAGAGGGTTGAGTTAGGAGGAGGAGGAGGAGGAGGTTGGGTGGGGAGGTGGAGGAGGGATGCTAGGTTTTTGTGGGGGTGGCTATGGAGAGGCTGTAAGTTGGACCAAAATGCCCCTCCATATTAAAGTAATTTGACAAAAAAATTGGGGATTGTCCTTGAATTGTTCAAAATTGAAACTACAGAGACAAAATTGATCAAATTGAAACTACAGGGACCAAAATGGTAAAAGTGAAAAACTACAAGGACCAAAAATGATTTTTTGCCTTTCAAATTTATTCAGATTCAAAATATGCATTTTTAGATTATCCATGTACATGTTTCAAATTCTTGGATCATCCGTGCATTCGCGGGAAGCTCATGAACGCATGAGTATGGTCCAAATGAGAACCAGCTAGTTTTCTACTAACAGAACATCACATATTTCCTTAGAGTCATGTTAAACACACAGAAAAACTAGCCAGTGAACTATGAGAAACGTGTAAAGCAATGTAACTAATAAGAATTAGAGCATCCAACTCAAAACCGAAAACAAATATTGGGTGACGAGGCCCAAATTTCTTTAAAACTATTACGCAAGGCTTCCGTTTTCCCATGCGGGCTTCAACAACTATGCCTGAGGTTCCCTACTTTGGGAACAAAATCTTGGAGTATTATTTTCATCCTCTTAGAATGACTTCTATTTGACTAAAAGCTCTTCATTCACAGCTCAAGAGCAAACAAAAAGGGGGAGGGGGGCTCAATTATTTACAGAGCAGTCATGAGTAAGAGTGGAAGGCTTATTCCAGGACTTGGGTAGGCCATAGGCGCTTCCACCTTGCAATTTCCTCCTCATTGTAAAGCTTTTGGATTCCTCCATAGAAGCCATCTGCTTCATCGCCTTCTTCTCGATGGTCTTTCCTGTTTATCGTCACTTGTCTCCATCTGGATCCAGGAGTGTACTGAATGAACTCCAGTGTCACTGTATCTGTTGAGGACGAGTACGTCTTTGTCAGAAACTTATATGTTATTGATGAACTATAAAACTTCTTTTGTAAGATTGTATTTTCATTCACTGAATAATCAATTACACAGATGTGAATATATATAGCCTCCGGCCTTTTTACATTTGTATCCTTAACTGCCTTAACTAAACCTTTAACCCTTCTAACTAATCACAGCTATTAACAAAACTAACCACATTTAGTTTTACCAAACTATTTTACAATAACAGAAATGGATGACTTGTCATCCTCCCTAATAGTTATAACTACTTCTTCAAATACCAGCAGCAGTACAGAAAATAGTCTGGGAAAAGCTTAGCTGAAAATGAGTGTTTGCATATGTGCATAATATTAAGTAGTTGTTGCTGTGATGATATGAGAAAATTGAATTCAACAAAGCTTAGCTGTTAGGAAAATCTTTCCATAGACATGTAAGATTTCAGATTTTCTCATGATTATGTGCCTCATATTCCTCAAACTTGAGAAACAGAGAAGTTTCAGCCTCAAGTCATCTATATGTCTAGATTTTGAATTTGATCCACTCTAAGTTCACTAATTCATGGGCATGAACATCCAACGTTGCTTCCAAAGCAGGACTGCACTTCAAGGTGCAAATAGAAAGGGAAATCCCTCAATTGTAAGAAACAGAGAAGAAAGTTTCAGCCTCGGGCCATCTATATGTCTAGATTTAGAGTTTGATCCAGTCTAAGTTCACTATTTCATGGGCACGAACATGCCGGCTTGCTTTTAAAACTCTCTTCAATGTGGTAACAGAAAGGGAAAAATAGAAAGAACAAGAAAGATATGTGAGCCACCAAGGTGGCAGCTAAAATGACATAATTATACAAACACAGAAATAAAGGCAGTGTTTGATCAACACAACAGATGGATGCATCATATCATGAGTCAGTTAAAAAGAGTAATAAATCATTCCATAGTGAAAAGCTATGATTCACATGTACTTTTTCTAACATTTGGAGCATAAGTGAACCTTCTTAAGTGTCTAAACTGGTGCAGGACATGTGAAAAGAAATCCCATGCTGAAAGTGCTTGAATTCCAAACCATTCAGAGGAAAGGTTATCAAGGAATAAAATATCCATAATATCCTCGATATTTCCACGAAATTTCCGTATTTTTGGACTACCGATATTTCCGATACCATCGATATTTTAGATATTCATGAACCAAAATATCGATAATATTGACGACATGAACCGAAATATCGATAATATCCCGATATTTCCATCGAAATTTCCGTATTTTTGGACTACCGATATTTCCGATATCATCGATATTTTATTCCTTGATCCTAAATACCCTAGATTTATACATGGAGGCATTAATGTGATCACATGCTCTATGCTTAGTTGTTTACTTATTGACATGAGAAAAAAGTCTGTATTTCCCAGTATTGAAAATGAAATAAAGAAAATTCAGGAGAATTGAAGAAACTGAAATGATTTTCTCACCACTGCAGTGACAACGACAGCGATTCTCATGCCCATCACACAACTCCAAGTGACCAATGACGCCATACCACCAACCTAAAATACATAAAATTCCAAATTATTTTTTTATTTGTCTACTAAGTAATGGAATTTTTTTGAAAACCAGTATCGGCATACAATGAACATTTAACACATCTTGAACCATTAAACATCCAACACTCAAGTTCCAGTAAAATCCAAACTCTAGTATAAAATTGAGCCAGGATTGAAGGTGGGATTTGGGAACACACCATAAGGGAATTCTTTGTTTTTTCTCCACTGGATTTCAATATGATCACCGGGTTTCAAGTCATATAGACAATCAGAGACATGCAGCTTATATGAGGTAGTCTCAACTGGAGCCGCCCTTAGTCTATCCCATGGAATATCATCCTCCGTTGCCCTCCTCCCATAAGGTGAATACCTGCAAAACAAAATCCATTTTGAATTTAAGAGAGGGGCATACAAAAATAAACCTTGCCAGAATCTAAGTTCAGTCTATATCTTAACATCAATTACTCTCCCTGCTAGAGTTCCAAATTTCCTTTGGACTGGAAGTCTAACAGGGAGAGTAAATTGGAACTCATATAAGAATTGCTACAGATACGAGGCAGGCCACTACTCTACCTTGCTTGAAATGTGTTTGTCCTTGAATCGTACCTCACTTGTGCATCATAACAAGACAGCATAAAGCTTACATTCCCTTTCTGCAGGAAAGGAAAATAAGGTTTTCATTGAATTGTTAAATAACAAAAAACAACAAAAAATAAAAAAATTGTGGAAACTAAAAATTTGACAACAAAGTATCAAATTGCAGCCATACCCCACGGTTATAGACCTGAGCTGGGAACCAGAACTTGCCACTTTCAAGAGAAAGATACAGAGACATGACCGACTCAACCGGTAAATTAGTCCTCACTTTGCAATCAGAACTTGCTAATTTTGGTCTGATCCATGAAAAAGGCCAAATTTTACTCACAAGAGACTCAAATAGACCTTTTTTCTTGCTTTGATGACAGATATTTCCGACTCTGCTTCTTAAGGCCACATGTAATTGCCATTCTCTATAAGCAGCAGCCCCAATCAGTCTACCCCATTTCTCCTTCATCTGCTTCTCCCATAAACGATCATCTCTGCACCTCTCCCTCAAAGAAGTACAAACTCCTCCCATAGTGCACAACCCAGATGGGGAAAGCCTCTCAAGAATGCATTCCAAGGTCAAGTCAGGCAAATCCAGGAGAGAGAGACTGTCTCTCTCCTCCACATTCTCTACTCTTGAACTAAAAGTCATAATCTTTTTCAATTTGGAGATGATGGGTTGGAACAAATCAATAGCAAGCCTACTTTTCTGTAACCAGGACACAAGAAAACTTGATAACTCAGCCCAAAACCAAAGTGAACTCAATTTTAGCTTACCCTCCCATGATTGTATTGGCTTGTGAGTGAAGGACTTGGAAATAAGGATGAATGAGACACAAAAAATTAGGAGGTCAAGCATTGGATTCATTGATTGGAGATTGGTATAAAATGAAAATAAGAGAAAGAACTAGTTGCAAGTGAAGCAATGGTGAATGCAAATGGATGCAAATATATAACGTATGAGAATGAGATGAGACAAGGGGTAAAAATGACTGCTATTATTTTTCTCTTTATTCATTTGACAAAGAAAGATGAACCAATGAAACTTTTTATTTTTTTATGGGAATCAATGGAAGTTGAGAATGTAGTTATTAGCCATCGGTTGGCCAGAATTAATGGGAAGTGGACATTTTAATTAAGAGAAGTAAATTTACACACTGCAACTGGTTGCTGCTGGGTAGCTAAAATTCCACTTTAAGAGCGATTCCATCCATCAGCTGGGCGAGCGCAGTCAAGGGCCCAAGTCCCGTTTGCAGCTTCCAGTGGGCCAGTCTTGCCCGTGGCAAGACGCGGGTCCCACGAACTTGGACCAGCTCGAGGGTGACGTCAGCGCTTGGTTTTGAATTTTTTTTACCGTTGGTGCATGTCAAAGGTAAAAAAAATTTCAAAACCGCGTGCGATGACGTCAACCCTGCCCCTCCACCAACGTTAACATGCCAAGTGGCGCGCTGAGGTCGCTCCAATCGGTTTTGTCCTCCAATCCAACGACTGCCTTTTTTTTTTTGCTTAAAAGATCTGAAAAAAAATTCAAAAAAAATTACCAAAAAATTAAGGAATTTTTTTTCTATAAATACCAACCAATATCCTTCACTTTCAACACCAAATCCTCATACATTTTCTTCTCCTTCTAATATTATTCACTTTCTACACAAAATTTTCTTCACTTTCAGTTTTCATTTTTATTCACCATCTTATGGCATCTTCCACTGAAGCCGGAGGGACGTGGTCAACCATGGAAAATGTTCTGTTGTGTCAGTGTTGGGTCTAAGTTGGTCATTGTCCGATCACGGACAATGAGATGAAGTTCTCTCATATGTGGAGAAAAATTCATGCCGAATTTTGTGAAAGACCGGGGTCGGCTCGTACGGAAATGGCCTTGGCTAGTAGGTGGAAAATTTTGAATAAAGAGTTGGGCAAATGGAGAGATGCATTGGCAAAAGCGAGGGACAACCCTCGAAGCGGCGAAAATCTTAGCGATGAGGTAAATTATTTGTAATTTCCATTTTATTTTCCTTCCAATTTTTTTGACTTAATGTTTCTTGCATTTCCAATGTTTTTTTGTTAATGTATGTTGCAACCCTAATATATATATATATATTTTTAATGTTTCTTGCATTTCCATTATATTTTTAATGTTTCTTGCATTGCCAATATTTTTTTTAAATATTTCTTGCATTTCCAATATTTTTTTTAATAGATTATGCAAGCACAAATGTGGTTCGGTGCCATTGGACAAGGCAAAAAATCTTTCAACCATCCTCAATGTTGGGAGGTGGTGAAAAATTGTGCGAGATTCATAATTATTCCCACGGGTCCGACCGTTGTGTTGAACGAGACGCCGCTCCATGATTCAATGGCATCGGATTCGCCTTTGGAATCCCCGATGAGTGAAGACTCACCAATCCAAAAGGAGCCGAGGCCTATTGGGAGAAAGGCGGCGAAGGCCAAGAGAGGGAGTACTTCCAGCAATGATACTGCAAAATTTTTGGAGCAAATTGCAAGGAACAGCACCATGAGAATTGAGTTAGACATGAAAAAAATACGGACGAGAAGGAAATGAATGAAGAATATGCAAGAGAAATGGAGTATGTACGAGCACAAGACATTGAGAAGAAGGATCGGGAAATTATGGCCATGGATACAAGCCATATGTCCCCTGAAACAAAATCATTTTGGAAGCTAGAATGAGGGATGTTATGAGAAGATGGCTTTTCCATGACGATGGACCTAGCAACACCGATTGGTTAATGATCAAAACCACAAGGTTATTTTGCTTGCCTTTTATTTATTGAAGTAGTTGTAATTCTCGTCTTTTATTTAATTAGTAGTATTTCTTAATTAGTTGTATTGCTTTTCTTTTAGTGAATAAAGAAATCATTCAATAAAATACCTCTTTATTCAACACATTGCATACATAACACAACCAAAGAATAATTAAATACATAACACAACCAAAGCATAATTAAAAACAAAACACAACCAAAGCATAATTGAAAACAAAACACAACCAAAGCATAATTGAAAACAAAGCACAACCAAATCATAATTGAAAAACAAACACAACCAAAGCATAATTAAAAACAAAACAAAACCAAAGCATCTTCACTTGACTTCATTCACCGTCATTGCCTCTCACCGCCCACAAGTGCTCCATCAAGTCAACTTGACGTCGTTCATGAATATAAGACGATTGCATCTCCGTATATCGATCAATCATACGGTTCATGAAACGACCGTCCCTAACCAACGGTTTATGCTCTAGTGGTTGTCTATTTGCAGCCATGGGCCTTTCATAAATTCTTGTCAAGGCCGTGTTCATGGGATCCGGTTCGAACACGTCTAGAGCATCATGATCATACTCACCCTCCACAATCATGTTATGGAGGATGATGCACGTCATCATAATGCTCCGAAGCACCTCCTCATCAAACATACGCTCAGCAACCCTAATAATTGCCCACCGAGCTTGGAGGATACCAAAACACCTTTCAACATCTTTCCTTTAACCCTCTTGATAGGCAGAAAATAATTTTTCCTACTCCGATCGAGGATGCGAAATTGTTTTGACAAATGTGGTCCACCTTGGGTAGATGCTGTCTGCTAGATAATACCCACCCCAGTAGACGATATTATTGATTTCGTAGGTGATATTCAGGGTTTAACCTCTCAAGACATTATTGAATACCGGGGATTGACCCAACACGTTCAGGTTGTTTTGAGATCCGGCAACTTCGAAAAAGGCATGCCAAACCCATGTATCGAATCCAACAATGGCTTCGAGGATGATACTTTTTTGCCCTTTCTATTCCCATAATCTCCTTGCCAAGCTGTTGTGCAATTCTTCCATTGCCTGTGCATACAGTCGATGCTTCCAATCATGCCTGGAAAACCTCGAGCTTTGGATTTTTGTAGAAGCCTTTGGAGGTCCCTAGGCGTAGGTTTGCAGAGGTAGTCCCTTATGTAGAGAGTCTCGATTGCATCACATAATCTAACCAAGCTCTCTAGAGTAGTGGACTTCCCCATCCTGGCAATCTCATCCACCTGATCAGCAGATGCATCAAGCACCAGCATTCGTAAAGCAACTGTAAGCTTTTGCTCCGGAAGAAGCCCCAAAACCTCAGTAGCATTACACTTTTGAACGAAGTATGCATCGTAATTGCAAACTTCATGCATGACTTTATTGAACAAATGGGGTTGCATTCTATATCGCCCTCGAAAAAAAATCATTGGAGTACACAGAATTTGGGATAAAGTAATATTCCAAAAGATTCTTACCCCGAGAATGCCTACGTCTATCCACGTTCGGGCCACGATCGACTTTTGAACCACGGTGGCGGCCTTGGCTTGATAGATCGAGCATACCCATTGCCATGGCAACTTGTTCATCATCTTCTTACTGCACCCTTTTTTTTTCAACTCGTCTACGCCTTCTTTCTTTAATTTCTCGCTTGCCTCTCCAAGCATCTCCTCATGTCTGACATTGAGAGTGGAGTATGAAATCTAAAATCTGAGAAATAATAACAATGGGAGGTGACTAGGTGGTTGTTCGTAGCAGAATTAACATGGGTTAATTCCTATGGTTAAAAGAGCCAATTCATGGCTTGGTAAGAAAGGCCCAAACCGTCGAAAGCTTATTCAGCATCCTCGAAGGCCCCAATAAAAGTCAGCGAGGCCCAAAGGCCCGTCAAACACGAACCAACCGCAAACATTGACCAAAGCAAGTGGTCAACAAAGCACTGAGACAACAGCATATCGGACACAAGTGTTCGATGATTCAGTCCTTGTTCGGACACAAGTGCTACAGCCCATTTCGAACAGAAAATGTCTGAAATAGAGCCCAATACAAACAATCAAAGAAGATCTTTTCCTTGAGGGCCACGATTTGGTTTAAATCGATGAAATCCATACATGACCCACCAAGTCAGAAGAGGGATGGCCTATGACAAGTGGAGGAAGCGTAGTCAGCAGAGGCGGTTCCCACCACCATTAATGTGATTACCATCGCATTTAATGGGGTATGACTACTATTTCCATCAGAGAGAGACTAACCCACTGGAGCCGAATACAGGAAAAGTCGTTTTATGAATTTTTGGTTCAAACAACTAGCAAGGTCAGTTGATCATCCCTTATTGCCAGGAAATCTTCATCTAAAGATTTCCTTTCTACTTCTGGATCAATTTACAAGGGCAGATTTGCAAGTGACAGTAAGCAATACTCAAGTGTTATCCTCCAAGTACCATCCAAAGCATCGTCGTCAGTGGGATATTTTGCCTATAAGAATGAGAACCCCATGGCAGCGCGGACACACACAAAACTTCAGCCAAAAAAGCCAGACTCAACGTCTAAAAAACCAAGACTCAAACGTCTTAGACTCAACCTCTTGCAAAGCGTCTCATTGCATACCAAAGCCAATTCTTGAATCGAATCCCCTCCTGTTCTTTGAGTTCACAGTTGACAACTCCTGATTGGAATTCTATTCTTTTCCCAAACACATAGCTCTGTCTAATTCCCAGTTGACAACTCCTGATTGGAATAACACTGCCATTGTTTGTAACCTTTATGCTCTTCCAACAACGCTTGGTATGATTTGATAGTTGGTTTCGATTTCCAGCTCACCCATTTCAAAACAAGTTTCCTATTAGCGGTACGGGCAAGTTTCTGGATGTAGATATTTCTGACTTATTATTATCGGACACTACAACACTGTCTCTAATAGATTGCAGCTCCTGTTTGATAAGGATTTGTCTTCTGTCCGATTAAGTTTCTTCCGATTCCATTGGACTGTATTTTAATGCACTTAAGTTCATTTCAGTCGTTTTAAAGCTTGTATTTGATCAGTAATGAATGTATTATGTCCATCAGATAGTTTATATGTAAAAAGCTGTTATTGAACTCTAAGCCCGATAATGGGCTAAACCACCTTCCACCCTGCAGTTTGTTCTAGCATAATTGAGATATCAAAAGTCCTCTTCATTGAGGCAGAAAAAGAACCTATCTAAAGCTAGACTCCCCTCTTTAGAGCACAGTGGCTTTGATTAGAAGAAAAGATAAAAAGCGCAATATATCCACAATCCGAACATCCTTCCATTTCTTCTTTCTACTAGAAGAGTATCACTAGTAGTGGCACGCCTTTCACAATCCCCCAAGGAACAGTCTCGAGCCCATCTCAAGCTCACCCCTTTTCCATCCCATTTCCTTGACACACAAGTAAACCAAAAACAGAGCCGCTAAGTTGCCAAAGTATAGCCTGCTTAGCGGCCAGGGGCATCACACAGTGTTCAGAAGCATTTCCAGACGAACAGTGGAATAATAGATCAGAATTAGGTGAATTAACACAAAGGCTACCCCCAAAATTGGCAACTAACAAAGAACAAAAGTACCCAAGTTTGTAGCACAAGTTTTGATGATTCATGTGGATGAACCTGAATTGGAAAGTGAGTCCTCGTTTCATCCAGTTTTTATAACAACTCCTTTTTTATATCTAATATGTAAAGAAAATGAGAGTATGCACTATTTGTCTGGCCATGTACATCTTGAGTGTCTGTTGACGTATATGAGGTTTGCATTTCATCAAGATTGAGAAATCGCCTATGATGTATGTGCAATTGATCTTAATAAAAAATTTATGAATGATGAGAATCATGTACACGTGTGCATATGACTGACCTTAATAAAATTCTTATCTCATTAATGAGTCTTGGGGGTTTATGCTTAGGTAGGGATTTGTGGCCCTTTTTGGTAAGAGATGTCACAAAACAAGAATTAAAGTCTCCACCAGATTATCCTAACTTCCACCCAACTCCAACACCTCCGGACCACAATAACCATGCCACATTGCTTGCACAAATGGTGCCAAAATGGCCCATTAAAGAAGAACGACGTGACGTTTTATGACTACTTTTTTTAAACGTTGGGACTCCATGGTGGGCCTTGTTGCCGCTGATGCTTCAATGTCCTTCCATGTTTTTTCTCTTCTTAGCCATGAGCTTTGATACAGTGACACTTCCCCCTTTTTCTACTTTTATTATTTTAAATACCATTAATAATATTAATATATATACCAAGGAATAAAATATCGATGGTATTGGAAATATCGGTAGTCAAAAATACGGAAATTTCGATGGAAATATCGGGATATTATCGATATTTCATTCACGTATCGTCGATATTATCGATATTTTGGTCGTATGTCGTCAATATTATCGATATTTTGGTCCATGGAGATCTAAAATACCGATGATATCGGAAATATCGGTAGTCAAAAACGGAAATTTCGATGAAAATATAAGGATATTATGGATATTTTGTTCCATGAATATAACCATACCTTGTATTTTACTCAAACTTAAGAGATATCATCTATGTTCAAATTCCTAACGTTAAAAAAAAAAAAGTGCCTCTGATATTATCCTCCAAATCTTTTGGTGCACATAGCATTATATGCCCAAGCAATAGCTTCAAAGCATCTCAAGCAGGGCACCATCTCTTAAACAACCACCATTATTGCGGCAGGGGGCTAATGGTATAATCTTAAGGTGTCAGCATTAAGATTTTGATGGGCCATTAAAAGAGAAAGGGGCAATATCAAATTGTTTTGTAAGTAATAATAATAATAATAAATTGTCCAAAAGAATTGTGTTGGCATGGGAGGGGACTAGGACGAAACAATGAGTAAAGACTTTGAGATCAAGTGGGGTCTTGGGCTTTTATGAAAAATAGTTGGGGAACTAGGTTGGTGGAAGTTGGATAAAACTCAGGGGGTAGGGGTTGGTCCAACAACACCCAATTATTATTAAATGAACTCAATTCCACTACTTCACCTTTCTTTTTTCTTTTAAGTGAAAATGTATTTCCATTAGCAAAGCTAAAATATGAAACCTTTTACAATTGGTAGTTGGTGATTGTTTTGTGCCAATTATGTAAAAAAGCCTAAAAGCTTGTTTGATGGTAGAAACAAAAGAAAAGCATAATGGAAAACGACAACCATGAGTCCATGACAATGATTGAGCTCCAACAATTTTAAATATTTTTATTCATTCTATTGATAATGATAATGATTGGAAATTTTGCATTGTAATTTGATAGGCTTTTGATTATGACCTGAAATTCCTTAGAATGGCCAACTAATTTGTTTCTTAATAGTCAAATAGCGCAGCATAATTGATATACTGTAACAATTCTGTAAGCGAAATTCCAAAATACACAACAGCAATAAACTCAACAAAAAACACAAACAATCGCACAAGAGACACAAGATATGTTGACTGACAGGACCGGCCCCGAATTCCTCTGAACCCGGGACTGATCTTGTGGTTTTTTCAGACATCGAACCGATGCTGGGCTCGCCAATTCAATAACACACTTCCTTTTCCCGAGGCAAAGGGAAAAGGGTCGAGACTTCTGCCGAAATTTCGGCAGAGTCTCCCCTGAAAAATGGACTTTACCCAAAATTTAAACTTGTAGAAAACAATAGAATAGATACAATCCAATAGCCAGCAAGCAATTCAAGGAATGATCTATCCTCGGTAGGGTCAAGACCATGTCAAGCAATGTGATTTTTAATTTAGAACTTAGTTTAATTAGGTAACTATCCTAGCCTTTATTTCAATACAGTAGCAGCTGTAACTGCTATGTGACATCATGTGCCTTCTTCAGACATCCCCAAAGCAGGTAAGACTTCAATAGTTAATCAGTTCCACTTTTAATATGTATTGGATAAACATCCCCAAGTCATTCCTATTCCCCAAGTCATTTCTCTGAATAAAGGCAACTCATTTAGAGAGACAAAACTTTATGTGTAAGGAAATGACTTCGACAAGAAGCTAAAAGTCGAAAATCAAAATAATAAACCCTTTTAGAATTTGCATTTCAAATTTATTCAGATATAAAATATGCATTTTTAGATTATCCATGTACAAGTTTCAAATTCTTGGATCATCTGTGCATTCGCAGGAAGCTCATGAACGCATGAGTATGGTCCAAATGAGAACCAGCTAGTTTTCTACTAACAAAATGTGGGAGTCATTTTCGTCCCCAAAGAATATTCGTCAATGGATTCCGTCTTCCTCTTCGCTTCTCTTTCTCCCTACAAAACCAAACGGAGTAAAAGACCACACCCGGGGGGTGTTGGACAAAGGCCCTCCGATGCCTAAGTTAGGTCGAGTGTTTGTAGAAAAACAATAGCTAACAAAAGGGTACGGAGCTCTCACGGGGAGAGAACCGGGTGGCCAGAGCCGTGTGTGGTGGCCGGAGCCTTGTGTAAAAGAGAGAGAGGGAGGAGGCGACAAGGAGGAATCTCCGCAGTATTTTGAGAGCTTAGAATGGCTTACCTCATGCCTTGGTGTAGCCTCCTATTTATAGTGGTCTCGGGAGTTAGGGTTTCAGGAAGAATAATTCCCCACATGGAAGGAAATTATTCTTCCCCCCTATTTGGTGAGATAGAGTCAATTAGGGATTTGATTTGGTAATCCCTAATTGAATGACATAAATCTCCAATCGATCAAATCAATTCCCAATTAATCTAATAAATCCCTAAATCAAATAATCCCCAAATGGAAGGAGATCATTTGACCTAGGAAATTATTAAATGAATAATTTTGTTTCCACAAATGCCCCTTAACTTCTGCGTGGCGCTTGGCGGCATGGAGGAGGTGTGAATTAAATGTTGGGCTGTCCAGCTGTAATTGGGCTTGTGACTCTTTGTAGGTCAAGGAATTTCACTTGTAGGGCTTCTCTTCGCTCCTTTCCAAATTACAAAATTTTTTCCTCTACTTTCTGTTTGTGAGAGAGATCTTGGAAGATTGTACTACTTGTCATGGAGAGGAGTTTCCGTGCACACCAAGGTAGGTCATGGTCTGCTTATCTGCTTCAATTTGAATTCTTTGATGTGTGGTTGACTGATTTCATTCTTCTACTTGCAGATGATGATATCAGCAAGAAACTCAACCTCGGCTCGGACATGACCAAGGTTCATCAGGTTCTGAACATCCCTATCAGGTTCCGTGAATGGCTTTGGTTGCTGAGTAAACATCGGAAGGAAGGTGGTGGTCTGCCCCTGCCGAAGATGTCGGAAGATGGAGGATGCATGGCTCGGACCTAGATGATCTGCTAGCTGAGCAAGAGGAACATGTGTTGCAGAGTAGACAGCTAAGGCTGCTGAGCATGTGGCTAGAGCTGCTAAGCAAGATAGCTGAGTAGGATGGTGGCGCAGATGTTGCGGAGTAGGCAGCTGGGGCTGCTGAACAGGTGACTAGAGCTGCTGAGCAGATAGTTGAACATGATGGAGGCTTTGACTCGAGCAAGCAACTAGGGCTCTTTGGCGGTGTCGTTGACCAGGTCACTTTGGGATAATTAGTATCGGTTGACCATCTTCTTTATGTTGAACTTGGCAAGTTGGCCACTTTGCTATGAAATTTTCAGTTATTTTTCAAACCTCAATTCGCATTGCATCTTGTGAACTGCTTGAGTGTCTTGCGTCGAATCATTAGAAGGGATGCCCGTGGGCATCGCACATGTCGAATGATGTAATGTGTCGAATCATTGAAAGGGATGCTCGTGGGCATTGCGCATGCCGAATGTTCGTATCATTAGAAGGGATGCTCGTGGGCATTGCGCATGCCAAATGTTGTAATGTATCGAATCATTGTAAGGGATGCTCATGGGCATCGCGCATGCCAAATGTTTGTATCATTGGAAGGGATGCTCAAGGGCATCGTGCATGCCGAATGATGTAGTGTATCGAATCATTGGAAGGGATGCTCGTGGGCATCGCGCATGCCAAATGATGTAATGTATTGAATCATTGGAAGGGATGCTCATGGGCATCGCATATGCCGATGTTCGTATCATTGGAAGGGATGCTCTTGGGCATCACGCATGCCAAATGTTTGTATCATTGGAAGGGATGCTTGTGGGCATCGTGCATGCCGAATGATGTAGTGTATCGAATCATTGGAAGGGATGCTTGGGGGCATTGCGCATGCCAAATGATGTAATGTATCGAATCATTGGAAGAGATGCTCATGGGCATCGCATATGCCGATGTTCGTATCATTGGAAGGGATGCTCTTGGGCATCGCGCATGCCAAATGTTCGTATCATTGGAAGGGATGCTCGTGGACATCGCGCATGCCGAATGATGTAATGTGTTGAATCATTGGAAGGGATGCTCTTGGGCATCGCGCATGCCGAATGTTCGTCTCATTGGAAGTATGCTTCATGGGCATCGTACATGCCGAATGATGTAGTGTGTTGAATCATTGGAAGGGATGCTCATGGGCATCGCGCATGCCGATGTTCGTATCATTGGAAGGGATGCTCGTGGGCATTGCGCATGCCAAATGTTGTAATGTATCGAATCATGGGAATGGATGCTCATGGGCATCGCGCATGCCAAATGTTTGTTTCATTAGAAGGGATACTCGTGGGCATCGCGCATGCTGAATGATGTAATATGTTGAATCATTGGAAAGGATGCTCATGGGCATCGCGCATGCCAGATGTTTGTGTCATTGGAAGGGATGCTCGTGGGCATCGCGCATGCCAAATGATGCAGGTTCTCCACTCTGAGGTCGTGGTCTTTTCTCATGAGCTAAGATCTGGTGAACCGAGATAGTGGACTCGGTGTAGTCCTCAGCTGCTGGAGTTCTTTCTCTGGGTTGCAATTTGCGCTTGCCCCCGTTCTTGTTGAACTCATCGTTCTTTTGGCTTGCCTGCTCAACTGGCTGATTGGCTTGTTTGCTTGCTTTCTTGGTGGCGATTCAATCATCGTCCAAAAGTGTAACGTTCTGCCGTTGCAAAGACTTTTGCCAGTGTCTGGCTGTGAGCAACGATCATGGCCTGGTACAACACGTGCTCGGTTGGCAAGCCTTTTTTGAAAGCTGAGAACACGATTCGATCATCGCATCCTATGATGGTCGCTTTGTCTACCTTGAATATCTTAATATAATCTCGAAGAGATTCGTCTGGCTTCTTGTGCAGGTTGAACAGGTGGTCAGCATACTTTCTGACTGTTCGGTAAGAGGTGTATTCCTTGGTGAAAATAAGGGCGAACTCTCTGAAGATGCCAATTAACTCGGAAGGGAGGGTGTGAAACCAATCTTGGCAGCTCCATGTTGGGTCATTGCGAAGACCTTGCACATCAGGGCATCGTCTGCCTTGTACAGGATCATTGCACTTTTAAAATGCCTCAGATGATCATCAAGATCAGAGTCTCCTTTGAATGGTGTGATGGATGGCATCGTGAACCGCTTCGGAGGTATAGCTTGCTCCACCTCGTCGATAAATGGTGATGAGTTGACACGATCAAATTCCCTGAGCAGGGCTTCCTCCGTGCTTCCTTTAAGTTGGAGACTTTGGAGTCGGTCATTCACTAGCCTCTCGACATCTTCTGCCCGTAGGGGTGGTGGCGCGACTTAGTGTCTTCGGTGCCTCAAGCATCGTTGGTTAACTTCCTCATCCACTTCCAAGGGTCAATCCCTTAGTTGTTCTGCCCGTGGGGCAGATTAGTAGATTGAGATTGTGAAGATTCCTTTACGACTCGTCACCGGGAGTTGGTTCTCGAGCGGGTTGGTGAGCGTCGATTATTGCGTTTGTCATGCAGCATTTCACAAACTCGAGCTCCTTGGGGGCCTAGCCTGGAATGGACACTTCATTGTGGGCCCAAGCGAGCGCGGACATGGGACTGTGGGCCCAACCTCTCTTGCACATTGGTCCTTGGACCTAACCTCGAACAGATCGTCGACCGGCTCAGGGTATGGCTTGCAGATGTCTACGCCTCGTCAACATGACCTCGTTCTCTCCCCTGCCCGTTTGTTTCTGTCTGACCAGCCTGGAATCTTTCGAACTGCGGGCCAACATGCTCGTGCGTCCTCCTCTCCTCGTCATGGGATCCAAGGTCAAGGCCTTGATTCAGGTTGATCTTCTACGTGAGTTGATCAACCCGTGAGTTGAGGTCCACCTGACTGCGCTGGTCGGGAAGAGAGGTGTGCATCGGGCCCAATGGCATATGGGCTAGGGCTCCATCGACGCATATGCGGGTGCACACGCCAAGTGGGATTGCAGAGGAAGGAGAGAACGGATTTGCTCCAACACCGGGACGGCTTCGAAGTAGCCATGGGGTTGTGCAGAAAATCCGGCAGGATGGCTCGGCAGAGCAGCTCCAACTGTCGGCGCTTGTGGCTGCAAGGTTGTGAAGGTCACGAGACCATGTAGCGACTGATCTGCAATTCTGGCAGCTGTTTGCAGCATTTGCAAGGCTCCAGGAGGTTGCTGTAAGGTGCTGGCAGCTGCGGTTCCATACGGTTGTAGCGAGGTTTCCACCATGAAACCATGAGACGGGCCCATCGTGGTGGTGTTCATCGGACTGCGTTTTCACGGCGGTTTTGCTTCTAGTGCGCTTGCTTCCAACCATGGTTGTTTGGAAGGCTTCGGTTAATTGAATGGGTGTGAAAATGGATTTGGAGCACGCTTTGAGTATTATTTCGCGCTCTCAATGAAAGCACCAATTTGTGGGAGTGATTTTCGTCCCCAAAGAATATTCGTCAATGGATTCCGTCTTCCTCTTCGCTTCTCTTTCTCCCTGCAAAACCAAACGGAGTAAAAGACCACACCCGGGGGGTGTTGGCCAAAGGCCCTCCGATGCCTAAGTTAGGTCGAGTGTTTGTAGAAAAACAATAGCTAACAAAAGGGTATGGAGCTCTCACGGGGAGAGAACCGGGTGGCCAGAGCCGTGTGTGGTGGCCGGAGCCTTGTGTAAAAGAGAGAGAGGGAGGAGGCGACAAGGAGGAATCTCCGCAGTATTTTGAGAGCTGAAAATGGCTTGCCTCATGCCTTGGTGTAGCCTCCTATTTATAGTGGTCTCGGGAGTTGGGGTTTCAGGAAGAATAATTCCCCACATGGAAGGAAATTATTCTTCCCCCCTATTTGGTGAGATAGAGTCAATTAGGGATTTGATTTGGTAATCCCTAATTGAATGACATAAATCTCCAATCGATCAAATCAATTCCCAATTAGGTCAATTAATCCCCAATTAATCTAATAAATCCCTTAATAAATAATCCCCAAATGAAAGGAGATCATTTGACCTAGGAATTTATTAAAGGAATAATTTGGTTTCCACACAGAACATCACATATTTCCTTAAAGCCATGTTAAACACACAGAAAAACTAGCCAGTGAACAAGGAGAAACATGTTAAGCAGGGAGTTACATAACATGTATGTGACTGTGACTAATAAGAATTAGAGCATCCAACTCAAAACCTACAACAAATATTGGGCGACGAGGCCCAAATTTCTTTAAAACTATTATGCAAGGCTTCCGTTTTCCCATGCGGGCTTCAACAACTATGCCTATTAGAGGTTCCTACTTTGGTAACAAAATCTTGGAGTATTATTTTCATCCCCTTAGAATGACTTCTATATGACTATAAGCTCTTCATTCACAGCTCAAGAGCAAACAAAAAGGGGGAGGGGGCTCAATTATTTACAAAGCAGTCATGAGTAAGAGTGGAAGGCTTATTCCAGGACTTGGGTAGGCCATAGGCGCTTCCACCTTGCAATTTCCTCCTCATTGTAAAGCTTTCGGATTCCTCCATAGAAGCCATCTGCTTCATCGCCTTCTTCTCGATGGTCTTTCTTGTTTATCGTCACTTGTCTCCATCTGGATCCAAGAGTGTACTGAGTGAACTCCAGTGTTACTGTATCTGTTGAGGACGAGTACGTCTTTGTCAGAAATTTATATGTTATAACTACTTCAAATACCAGCAGCAGTACAGAAAATAGTCTGGGAAAAGCTTAGCTGAAAATGAGTGTTTGCATATGTGCATAATATTAAGTAGTTGGTGCTGTGATTATATGAGAAAATTGAATTCAACAAAGCTTAGCAGTTAGGGAAAATCTTTAGATAGACATGTAAGATTTCAGATTTTGTCATGATTATGTGCTTCTTATTCCTTAAACTTGAGAAACAGAGAAGTTTCAGCCTCAAGTCATCTATATGTCTAGATTTAGAATTTGATCCACTCTAAGTTCACTAATTCATGGGCATGAACATCCAACCTTGCTTCCAAAGCAGGACTGCACTTCAAGGTGCAAATAGAAAGGGAAATCCCTCAATTGTAAGAAACAGAGAAGAAAGTTTCAGCCTCGGGCCATCTATATGTCTAGATTTAGAGTTTGATCCAGTCTAAGTTCACTATTTCATGGGCACGAACATGCCGGCTTGCTTTTAAAACTCTCCTCAATGTGGTAACAGAAAGGGAAAAATAGAAAGAACAAGAAAGATATGTGAGCCACCAAGGTGGCAGCTAAAATGACATAATTATACAAACATAGAAATAAAGGCAGTGTTTGATCAACACAACAGATGGATGCATCATATCATGAGTCAGTTAAAAAGAGTAATAAATCATTCCATAGTGAAAAGCTATGATTCACATGTACTTTTTCTAACATTTGGAGCATAAGTGAACCTTCTTAAAGTGTCTAAACTGGTGCAGGACATGTGAAAAGAAATCCCATGCTGAAAGTGCTTGAATTCCAAACCATTCAGAGGAAAGGTTATCCTAAATACCCTAGATTTATACATGGAGGCATTAATGTGATCACATGCTCTATGCTTAGTTGTTTACTTATTGACACGAGAAAAAAGTCTGTATTTCCCAGTATTGAAAATGAAATAAAGAAAATTCAGGAGAATTGAAGAAACTGAAATGATTTTCTCACCACTGCAGTGACAACGACAGCGATTCTCATGCCCATCACACAACTCCAAGTGACCAATGACGCCATACCACCAACCTAAAATATATAAAATTCCAAATTATTTTTTTATTTGTCTACTAAGTAATGGAATTTTTTTGAAAACCAGTATCGGCATACAATGAACATTTAACACATCTTGAACCATTAAACATCCAATACTCAAGTTCCAGTAAAATCCAAACTCTAGTATAAAATTGAGCCAGGATTGAAGGTGGGATTTGGGAACACACCATAAGGGAATTCTTTGTTTTTTCTCCACTGGATTTCAATATGATCACCGGGTTTCAAGTCATGTAGACAGTCAGAGACATGAAGCTTATATGAGGGAGTCTCAACTGGAGCCGCCCTTAGTCTATCCCATGGAATATTATCCTCCGTTGCCCTCCTCCCATAAGGCGAATACCTGCAAAACAAAATCCATTTTGAATTTAAGAGAGGGCCATCCAAAAATAAACCTTTCCAGAATCTAAGTTCAGTCTTATATCTTAACATCAATTACTCTCCCTGTTAGAGTTCCAAATTTCCATTGGACTGGAAGTCTAACAGGGAGAGTAAATTGGAACTCATATAAGAATTGCTACAGATACGAGGCAGTCCGCTACTCTACCTTGCTTGAAATGTGTTTGTCCTTGAATCATAGCTCACTTGTGCATCATAACAAGACAGCATAAAGCCTACATTTCCTTTCTGCAGGAAAAGAAAATAAGGTTTTCATTGAATTGTTAAATAACAAAAAACAACAAAAAATAAAAAATTTGTGCAAACTAAATATTTGACAACAAAGTATCAAATTGCAGCCATACCTCACGGTTATAGACCTGAGCTGGGAACCAGAACTTGCCACTTTCAAGAGAAAGATACAGAGACATGACTGACTCAACAGGTAAATTAGTCCTCACTTTGCAATCAGAACTTGCAAATTTTGGTCTGATCCACGAAAAAGGCCAAATTTTACTCACAAGAGACTCAAATAGACCTTTTTCTTGCTTTGATGACAGATATTTCCGACTCTGCTTCTTGAGGCCACATGTAATTGCCATTCTCTATAAGCAGCAGCCCCAATCAGTCTACCCCATTTCTCCTTCATATGCTTCTCCCATAAACGATCATCTCTGCACCTCTCCCTCAAAGAAGTACAAACTCCTCCCATAGTGCACAACCCAGATGGGGAAAGCCTCTCAAGAATGCATTCCAAGGTCAAGTCAGGCAAATCCAGGAGAGAGAGACTGTCTCTCTCCTCCACATTCTCTACTCTTGAACTAAAAGTCATCATCTTTTTCAATTTGGAGATGATGGGTCGGAACAAATCAATAGCAAGCCTACTTTTCTGGAACCAGGACACAAGAAAACTTGATAACTCAGCCCAAAACCAAAGTGAACTCAATTTTAGCTTACCCTCCCATGATTGTATTGGCTTGTGAGTGAAGGACTTGGAAATAAGGATGAATGAGACACAAGAAATTAGGAGGTAAAGCATTGGATTGATTGATTGGGGATTGGCATAAAATGAAAATAAGAGAAAGAACTAGTTGCAAGTGAAGCAATGGTGAATGCAAATATATAATGTATGAGAATGAGATGAGACAAGGGGTAAAAATGACAGCTATTATTTTTCTCTTTTTTCATTCGACAAAGAAAGATGGACCAATGAAACTTTTTCATTTTTTATGGGAACCAATGGAAATTGAGAATGTAGTTGTGAACTTATGAGCTATGGGTTGGCCAGAATTAATGGGAAGTAGGCCTTTTAATGAAGAGAAGTTAATTTACACACTGCAACTGGGGGCTGCTGGGTAGCTAAAGTTCCACTTTAAGGCCCCGTTTGGTTTACGGAACGGATTTGAGAGGAAATCACTTCCTATGTCATTTCCCAAGGGATGAGAATGGAAGATTCATTTCCCACGTTTGGTAATGTCGGGAAAGTAATCCGAATATTTCACTTTGTTTCCTTTCCCATGTTTGTCTTGAGTAAGAATGGAAAACAAAATTTGTATAAGTTTTCAATTATACCCATATTAAATCAAATAAAAAAAAGAAAGCATTTAATGATACATTGTAATTCTAAATTGTTCAAGAGGACAAAATGGTCATGAAAAATGTGCATTGAATGTTGACTCATTTTCCCAAACTTTCCTATGAGGAGGGAAATCAAAACCCAAATTGAGAGGAAGACTTCACTTTCCCCCCTACTTTTCCATGTGCTAGGCAACCATTTTCCATGTCCGGATTTATCAAACATGAGAAAGCAATTAATTTCTCATCCCCAAACCTTTTTTCCCATGAACCAAACGGGGCCTAAGATGAAATGAAATGGCATCCAGACACAGTGAAAACCCACCAGCAGGAGAACCAAATTGCACATACAAGTGGGTGGGGCCAGCTGTCCGTTAACATATTGAAAAGATTAGAGAGGGAAGTAAGAATATAATCTTAGCCTTCAATCTTCATGTGAGTTTTGGAGGATGGGAATTGAGATGGGACAAGAACCCATCAAAGAGTAGAGATTGAGAGAGCCACATGTCATCAAATTTTTTGAAGTTAGGTGAATTAACACAGGGCCTAATTGTAATAATTACAATGGTAGGTGACTAGGTCGTATACTAGTCAGAATTAGGTGAATTAACACAAAGGTTACCCCCAAAATTGGCAACTAACAAAGAAGAAAAGTACCCAAGTTTGTAGCACAAGTTTTGATGATTCATGTGGATGAACCTGAATTGGAAAGTGAGTCCTCCTTTCATCCAATTTTTATTACTCCCTTTTGTTTATATATAATATGTAAAGAAAATGAGAGCATGCACTATTGGTCTGCCCATGTACATCTTGAGTGTCTGTTGACGTATATGAGGTTTGCATTTCATCAAGATTGAGAAATCGCCTATGATGTATGTGCAATTGATCTTAATAAAAAATTTATGACCGATGAGAATTGTGTACACTTGTGCGTATGACTGACTTTAGTAAAATTCTTATCTTATTAATGAGTCTTAGAGGTTTATACTTAGGTGGGGATTGGTGGCACATTTTGGTAAGAGATGTCACAAGACAAGACCAGTATTAAAGAGTCTCCACCAGATTATCCTAACCTCTAGCCAACTCCAACACCTCCGGACGACAAAAACCGTGCAATATTGCTTGCACAAATGGTGCCAAAATGGCCCATTAAAGAAAAACGACGTGACGTTTTATGACCCTTTTTTTTCAAACGTTGGGACTCTATGTCTTGGCCTTGTTGCCTCTGATGCTTCCAATGTCCTTCCATGTTTTTTCTCTCCTTAGCCATGAGCTTCGATACAGTGACACTTCCCCTTTTTCTATTTTTATTATTTTAAATACCATTAATAATATTAATATCACCATACCTTGTATTTTACTCAAACTTAAGAGATATCATCTATGTTCAAATTCCTAACGTTCAAAAAAAAATCACTTTTATTTATTTTAAACAGTCAAATTGATAATTCCTAGTTTTTGTCCACAACTTAGAAGGAATGAGACCAAAATGGAACATATTATTTTATTTGCAATTGTAGCTTCATCTTATGTATGTCATGGCAAGGACTGATATAATCAAGGGCTGACTATCAACCAATAACAACTACGCCCTAGATATATGACTTCCCAATTTTCAATAGCTAGCTAACAACCCAACCTAACTTCTTACATACATATTTCTTATACTACTTAAAGGGTTTGAGTACCAAAATTTGTAAACGTGGTCCGTTTTCTATAGAGTGGCAAACCAGTTACGTTAAAAAATAACATGTGTACAAATTTAATAATTATTTTTTATTTTTTTAGCGCATATCATTTTCTTTGGGGAAAAAAAACCGCATTCCATATATTCTAATTGATTTTTTCTAATACTCAATATTATCGCATGATAAGAACAACCTCATAAAAAACTTCCCCACCAAATAGTATTTGAAAAGTTAAAGTAAATAGAACTAGAGACGCCTAAAATAAATTGGATGTTGGAGATACCAAAATCACCTTATTAGCTCTTTTAATGATATGGGCTAAGGAGATGGTATTTTGAGGCTAGGGCTACATGTGATAGAATCTTGGTCTAGCCATAAAGTGCCTCTGATATTATCCTCCAAATCTTTTGGTGCACATGGCATTATATGCCCAAGCAATAGCTTCAAATAATCTCAAGCATGGCACCATCTCTTAAACAACCACCATTATTGCGGCAGGGGGCTAATGGTATAATCGTAAGAGCATCTCCAACAGTAGTAGCAAAAAAAACTCTTTAAATTGAAGTTTGTTGACTTACGTGGCAATTTGAAGAGCCTTATTTGCTACTTTAATATTTTGTGCCTCATCAGTCTCTTCAATTCAATTAATACAATATTTGACTTAAAACAATAATAATTAATAACATTTGAAATAATTAATAACATTCTTTTTTTTTCATAGATAATATTTTGGAAAATAAATAATATTTATGAAATGTACATCAAACCCATCAAGCAAAATAAATGTTTTTAGCTTTTTCATATGATTTTGATTCTCCCAAAACAAAATAAATGTTTTGAAGAGGCAAGGTCAACTTACCAGTTTTGAAGAGAGAGAATGGAGTTGCAGATTTGATGACTGAGGCTGAAGAGGCTGTTGGAGAATTTTTCTGATGTGGCTCACCTATTTGAGCATTCCAAAATGGTTGAAGAGGCTGTTGGAAATGCTCTAAGGTGTCAGCATTAAGATTTTGATGGGCCATTGAAAGAGAAAGGGGCAATATTAAATTGTTTTGTAAGTAATAATAATAATAATAATAAATTGTCCAAAAGAATTGTGTTGGCATGGGAGGGGACTAGGAAGAAACAATGAGTTAAGACTATGAGATCAAGTGGGGTCTTAGGCTTTTATGAAAAAGAGTTGGGCAACTAGGGTGGTGGAAGTTGGATCAAACTCAGGGGGTGGGGGTTGGTCCAATACCACCCAACAACACCCAATTATTAAATGAACTCAATTCCACTACTTCACCTTTCTTTTTTTCTTTTAAGTGAAAATGTATTTCCATTAGCAAAGCTAAAATATGAGACCTTTTACAATTGGTAGTTGGTGATTGTTTTGTGCCAATTATGTAAAAATGACTAAAAGCTTGTTTGATGGTAGAAACAAAAGAAAAGCATAATGGAAAACGACTACTACGAGTCCATGACAATGATTGAGCTCCAACAATTTTAAATATTTTTATTCATTCTATTGATAATGATAGTGATTGGAAGTTTTGCATTGTAATTTGATATGCTTTTGATTATGTCCTGAATGGCCAACTAATTTGTTTCTTAATAGTCAAACAACGCAGCATGATTGATATACTGTAACAAGTCTATAAGCGAAATTTCAGAATACATAATAGTAATAAACTCAACCAAAAACACAAACGATCGCACAAGAGACACAAGATATGTTGATGCAGTAAAAAACCTCAAAATGAGGAAAACAACTGCGAGCACTATGCCGGAAAACAAATCACTCTGAGAAAGAATACAAAAATGTCTTACAAGTCTCAACTCACAAGACTAATGCTCATAAGGCAGACTTGCCTACTCGCCTTTGCTACTCAACCCAATCAGCGATCTTGTCTTCCTTCGTCAACAAGAGATGACACAACACCGGTCTCGGCTGCTCACACCTCAAGGCACGACTGCTGACCATCAACATGCATAATGCTCATGAACTCACACATATATGAATAGATGATGATTTGATCACTCATGGAGGCTAACAAGGAACAACCACATGAGTTTTCAATGTGATCTCTCAAAAGCACTCTGCAAAAGTATTTGTCATTCTATTTATTTTCAAAAGCCGCAGAGAAAAAAGCTAATGTCTTGTGTTTTATATTTCAAGCACAATCTAGGTAAAAGACAATAAGGCCTTTAGCAAAAATGAGCTTTTTAACAAATATAGTATTTCTTTAAAACAAATAAAGCCACTTAACTAAATACCCAACTGAAAAGACATAAGAACCCTTTTGCTTATATAAACATCAAACCAAAGATTATAAAACTAATGTTAAAAACTCATTGATGTATGACACTGGATTATGTAAGACTGAAACCAAATATTAGTCCTATAAATCTGACAGCCACTTTTGATGAACTTCCAAATATGCAAATATGAATGCAAGGATGCAAAACATACCTTGGCATTGTCTCTGAGCCACACTGATCCAGGATAGCAGAACGTCACTTAAAAACTATAGGTTACACTCAAAGACCTACTCTATGTTTTTGTAATAGGAAATTGCCAATATACCAAAAATTGGTCCTAACAATCTCCCCCTAAACCAATTACAAGTGAGTGAAAAGAATTCCTAAAACATGACCACTTGAAATAGAGAAGGTAACCTGAATTCTACAACAATAAACCAAGAATACTAGTGAGAAGCGTGTATGATTGAAAATACAATATGTAAGTAAAAATTAAAGTCACAATGTTTACTCCCCCTTTTTTGGATAGGCAATGGCAAACTTCCTTTCAAAGCAACAACTGCACCACAAAAAACAAACTCCCCATCAAATCAATAGCCATGGGTCTTGAGGGGCAATTGCATGCTGAGACAAGAGACATCAAAGGTAGGCCTGACGCGGCAACACAACAGAAGAATCTGAAACCTCCTTGGGCATCTTCTTGGTGGTTGGCCGGCCATGTGCCACTCGAGGAAGAGAAACCAAGCAGTGGGAACATCGAATTGTCATTGATTTCACAAAGAAAGAAGAGAAACTTAGAAAAGTAAAGCAGTTTGGAGAGATCAAGTGAAGATTGAGAGACACACATCAAAAGAGAATATAAAGAAAAAGAAAAAAATGACACTCACTTAGGTTAAAGCGTAATTTTTTTAATTTTTTAATTTATTTTGTTGATGAAAAGAAGAAAAAAATGAGTGCACTCCTAGAAAGAACAATGCAGGCAAAAAATTCCAGATTATGAACGCTCCTATGAATGTATGCAAAGACACAAGTAATAATGAATGAACAATTAGGCACACAAGATGTGAATATTTCAAACCACTGTCACAAACTTGATTTCTAAGCAAATCTTGTAAGGAAATATCAAGTCAAAATTGAAGAGCAACAATGAGAACCCACAACATCAAGTTTTTTCAAATATCTCTGCATGTTAGGCAACACCATATAATCAAGTTTAGCAAAAATTCACAGGTGTCCTTGGTGTGAAAGTGAACCAATAGAGATAGGAATGACAGTGCATACCATTTTAATTCAATCGATTCACAATTGTGCTGTATTTTTTTTAATTGATTGGAGCAATTTCCACAACTTTATTAAGCTTTCTAGCGACCTGTAACAAGTCTTAGGCCAAATGCTCCCAAGCCAGAGGACTTTAGGGGCACTAAGTATATCAAGGATACTCCATGAGCTTAGCAACTCGAGTCAAAAGGCTTCAAAGTTGTGACATTTTTATTTATTGATTTCTAATTTTTATGGACCAAGTCATCCCATATTTGATGCGACCCTCAACACTGGTTTTTTATTTTATTTTATATTATTATTATTATTTTATTAAAGGCCAATGACTTTATTCATCAATAGAATGTGAAGAACGCAAATCATTCTGAAGGTAAGAGTGAAGCCAGCTAGGCCCCTCTTCCATCCAGTAACATATCTCATTACAAGATAAAGCAAATTTGGCTAATTGGTGAGCCACAAAATTACATGTACGAGGTTGGTGTTGCAAGGAAAAGAATACGAAACGACGGAGTAACTCTTTCAGTTCCTCTATCAACTCTCCTTCCATGCTCATGTCAAATTCATTTCGGTTTACGGTGTTAATCACCTCTAAGCAATCACTTTCAATAATCATCCTTGTGAATCCTACATCTATTTCCATCTGCAATCATAGCCAAGGCTTCAAAAGCCTTGGGGGAAAGACAACCAATTACCGGTTTAGCCATGGTACCCATTAATTCCTCATTGGCATTTCGGACTACTACTCCTAGCCCTATCTTTCTATCAGCCGCACAACATTCCTCATCAACATTTAATTCTAGCAAGTCCCCCTCATGAGGATTCCAACAACAAGTAGCAACATGTCAAGGCAACTTAGGCGATGGACATAGATCAACAAAATCCTTATAAAAGACTAGTGATGCGTCATAAACTGCAAAAGGGTCTCTTATTACGCCTCCATGGAGGCTCTTGTTTCTTTCAGCCCAAATCATCCAAGCTATCATCGTGAATAAACATAAATCCTCATCCTGGAAAGTAGTATGAACATGGTAAAAGAGATCCATGAAAGAACATACCTATGTTCCAACTAGACAGAAAGGGGAACACTTCCAAACTTGTCGTGCAAACTTACAAGACCACAACGCATGCACCAAATCTTCATTAGCTCTCAAACAACGAGTACATACACCTGAGGATATCACATATCAACGTGCAAGAGTAGCTCGACATTGGTTAGGTAAGAGGTCCGACTACCTTGGGATAACCTAAGTCAAGCTCCAAAGATATCTATTATTGTCATTTGAATTAAAAGCTTGCAACATAGACATTCATATAGCTCATATTGGTGTGTGTGTGTGTGTGCGCAAAAACCAAGGAAAGCCTATGGGAATTTAGGCTAAGCAAGGATTAATGCTAGAGACTAACATAGAAAAATATTCTATCAACTGAGAGCATGCGTCTCACAGTTAGTCTCTCACTCAGACTTGAAAGCCCAATCTCAGTTCAAAGAAATACGAGTTGATGACAGTAAGATTGAAAATGCAGTGCAGCCCTATACTAAAAAGCTACAGAAATAGACAGAAAATAACATAAACTAGTGAACCTATTCAACATGGGCATACAACAATGAAATTTGAATGCAAAAAAAAAAAAAAAAACAGAGGGAGTTCATTCAATGGAACAAATACCAAGAGACTTCATGAGAGTTTCAAAACGAACATTGTCTAATGGTTTTGTAAATAAATGAGCCAATTGTTTTTTGTGGACACAAATTCAAGACTAACAACTTTTTCTTCAACCAATTTCACGAATAAAATGATGCCTAATATCTATGTGTTTTGTTCATGAATGTTGAACATGATTTTTGGAAATATTGATTGCACTCAGATTATCACAAAAAGAAGTACCTTGCTGAATGCCGTAATCACTCATCATTTGCTTCATCCATAGTAATTGCGTGCAACAACTTCCACTAGCTATATATTCCGCTTGGCTGTAGAAATGAAATAGAAGCTTGCTTTTTGCTATGCCAAGATACAAGATTATTACCTACATAAAAGCACCCTCCGTGATGCGCTCTTTCTATCATCAACATTTCCAGCCCAATCCACGTCGGTGTAACCTGCAATTTTAGAATTTGAGTCAAATGAATAATATACACCTAAAGTTGGAGTACCACTTACATATATGATGATTCTCTTGACAGCATTCAAGTGTGACTCCTTTGGATTTGCTTGAAAACGAGCACACACACCAACACTTGAATGAGATATCGGGTCTGTTAGAATTTCTTTATATGCGTGTTCATGATCTTTCACACAAAACTGAAATACGTGAAGACAGACCTGGCACCATCTATCTTGGGTGCACGACCTCTGAACTCATTCAACTGCAGCAGCAACAATCCCAGCAAGAACAAGAACGGCTCAAGACTTCTGCTCTCTCGAGAACTGTTTCAGCTATCTCTTTATGATGAGATTAGGGTAGAGAACGTGTTTGACGAGAACAGGGCCTTAAGCTTATATAGGCTAGGTCAAGTCGTCTCTACTCATCACCAAGGGCCGACTTGTTTAATCTTTCAACCCCACCAAGCAACGGTTCACGCAAAAAGAAATAAATAGGACCCCTTAATAGGCCTCAAAACCTTTCCTTATTCCACAAGGTTTTGGGCCTCAAGGTATAACCTAATTTAAACTCTTATCAAAACCTAACTTAGTATCTAGTGCACCGATCTAAATAGGAAACATAACATTCTCCCACTAGATCAAGCACTAGAGCACTAAGCTTCTGTATTCCAAAGGTTTGATAATCTTTATTGGCCATGAGTTTAAAAGCAGTTAAGTCCTTCCCTTCAAGCTACAGTGAAAATCGATTAGACAAAACGAACTATAGACAAACACTGCTCTCTTTATTAAAAATAGGCCAACTATAATCGCATAATGCAATCTCAAAACACATGAAGCACCTACAAACGTGAACCTTAATATGTACTGATCCATAATGTGAATCTTTATGCTTTTCAGTAAATGCACCCCTTTACGACTTAGCAAGAGTCAATCTGCAATGTTATTAAAACAATAGTATCTCAAAAGAGACCATAAAATCATCACATGCATAAACAAAATGGGAACAAGACTCCCACTAGATTGCAACATCAAAGCTAGGAAAAATCCTATGCTCTCAACATGTCTCAGAAAAGTTTCTGAAGACAAACTTTGTGAACGGATCTGCAATCATATCTTGAGTTATGATATGATCAAACTTGACTAGTTTGTCCACTACCTTCTCCCTCACTATTAAATATTTTCTATCAGTATACTGAAGTCCAGACGACATCTTGTTGTTCATGCAGTGAAAAATAGTCGCAGTGTTGTCATTATATATCTGTACTGGTCTAGAAAATGAGTCCACCACATTAATGTCTTTAATAAAATTCCTTAGCCATACTGCTTGAGAAGTGGCTTCATAGCAAGCTATGTATTCTGAAAACATGGTTGAACTCGAAACACCAGATTGTTTAGCACTCTTCCAAGCAACAGCTGCTCCTGCCATCTTGAAAAGAAAACCTGAAGTAGAGATGTAATCATCCTCTGTTTTTCCAAGATTCGCATCAGCATAACCAACAAGCTCTAAATTCTCCGTGCGTCTATAAATCAGCATGTAAACCTTTGTTCTTTATAGGTACCTTAGAATCTTCTTTCCAGCTATCCAATGTTGCATTCCGGATTTGACTAAAATCTCCCCATCTTGCTAATGCACAAGGCTAGGTCTGGCCTTGTACTCACTTGTGCGTACATAATGCTTCCAACTAGAGAAGCGTGCGGCTTGTTCCTCATCTCATCTTCTTCTTCTTCTTTATTCTTGGGGCAATGCTCCTTCTTTAAATCTCCTTTAGCAAACGGAACTTTCTATACAGAACACATAATCATGTCAAAACGCTTGAGTATCCTTTCAATGTATGTTTTCTGCGACAGGCCTAGGAGGCCTCAAGCTCGGTCTCTCTGAATTTCAATGCCTAACACAAAAAAACGGCTTCTCCCAAATCCTTCACCTTAAAATTGTTTGAAAGTAGCTATTTAGTGTCCTTCAATAAATTGTGGTCAATTGTAGCCAAAAGTGTATCATCGACATACATCACTAGAAAAATAAATCGGCTCCCACACTTCTTCAGATAAATGCATTGATCGGCTATGTTCTCTTCAAAACCATAAGATGAAACAGTTTGATGGAATTTGAAAAACCACCTCCTGCTTGCTTGCTTCAGTCCATAAATTGCCTTGTCAAGTTTGCAAACCATATGCTCTTTTCCCTCTTTTGCAAACTCTTCAGGTTGCCTCATAAAATTTTCTTCCTCAAGTTCACCATTCAAGAAAGCAATTTTTACATCCATTTGATGTAAAATTAGGTCATAATGCGCCACCAAAGCCATAATAATGCGGAAAGAATCTTTGGTGGAAACTGGAGAAAAAGTCTCAGTGTAGTCAATTCCCTCCCTTTGGGCGAATCCTTTTGCTACCAATCTAGCCTTAAATCTTTCGATTCTTCCATCCTTATCCTTCTTTGTTTTAAATACCCATTTTGAGCCTACCAATTTCTAGCTCTTGTGAGGTTCAACTAATTCCCATACTTGATTATTCTTCATGCTTTCGAGTTCATTTAACATTGCTTCCCTCCATTTGACAGGACCCGACCCAAATTCCACTTTGGAATTCGAGCGAACTCTGTGCGTGTCCGACACTTGGCGGATGCAGGGCACAAATGAATAAATTGCCCATCTACTCAAAATTCAAATAAATTCAAGGTTCTACTTCTGCAAAATTCGGCGTAGTCTCCCCGTAATTTGAACATTTCCCAAAAATTTCAAGCTGTCAAACAAGCATATACTTATATAAACCAACTGCCAAAGATGCGTAATTATAATTTCCAACGGTTAATTTACATCCTAGGGCAATATCAGAGCAACTAACTTAGAGTTACAAAGAAAAATTAATTTGTTTACAAAAGATGCCCTACATAGAGTGAGAGAGGGGCAGAGCGTGAAATCTACCTGTGGTGGCCACCTGGTGCACGCCATCTTGCACAGGGCGCAAAACATTTAAAAGTGTGAGTGGACCAAAAATAAAGTTTTGAAAGTACATATGAACATACTAACCCCACTATAAAAATAGTCATGAAAACTAAATCAATTTCTTTATTCATATTTACATCTATAAGGCCAATCATACTTTTAATCAAAAAATAATTCCTTGAAAACATTGAAACCAACTTTGATCTACCACCTAGGTGTACCCATTTTATTTCCGTCAATTCCTTATTTTCGTTTTATCCCACATAATCCGTCAATTCCTCGTGTCACCATGGTGACACGTCCTCGCAGGTCTCGGTAACACAAAGTCGACCCGAGCCGCATTCCTCGCAGATTCGTGTGACGTTTAGTCGGCTGAACTGCATTCCTTGCTCCACACGGTCCGGATATCCCTAGGGCTCGTGGGCATAGTCAAGCATGCTGACCTAACCGAAGGCAACCAATTTATCCGAATGCAACATAAATACGAAGGCAACCTTTATTATGCTTGGGTACCTAGGGTGGTTTTAAGAAAATATAAACTCCTGAAAGGTTTTCGAATAAAAAATGAATTCTTTTTATGTTAAACCTCTGCTGCCACTCATCCGTAATTCTCTAAAATTCTTATTTTTCATATTTGTAAACACGAAAATTCTGTGACAAATGAGACAAGAACACGTGTACAAAGTAATCTTTGTATTGATTTATCAGTGTGTAGTTTACAATCTCTGTGGGTATTCTTTTACAAAAATAAAAGAATTTCCTCCGATTCGATCTCCAAGGGTGTGTCTTGTTCAAGGGTGCGAAGCACTTGATCTTGAATCGGAACTTGAGAGTTTAGGTTTGTGTTTGGCACATGGGTCATAGAGACTTGATCTTGATCAAACGGGTAGCACAAGACTTGTTTGGTGATTTGGCTTTTCTGGGGTGGAGGAACCGCACGTATTTGTGGTGCTTGATGTCTCTTCCAAAATGGTGTGAAGAATGCAGAGAGTTTTCTGGTTCTTCTCGAGTGCTTGGTCCATTGTTTCTCTCCCCTCCGGTCCTTTGTCTTGGGGCCTCCTATTTATAGGCTCATGCAAGATGCTTGACCTAAATAGCTTTCCTTCCTTAGGACCTTGATTTATGGATTTCTGATTTGATTTAAAATCAATTCGATAATTTGGCAATTTAACCAAATTGATTGACCTGATTAATATTTAATTTGAATCAAAGTCAATCACAAAGATTCTTTCCTTTAATTTTGTCTCCAATTTGAACCATTTGATGCACTCCGTCGGATGTCGCCACGTGTCACCTTTGACAACCAATCCAGGTTTGATGAGTTGTACGCCACGTGGACAGATTATGGGGCCCACGATTTAATCCACCAAACCCTAATAATTTATTTGGCGGAATTTAATTCGCCCCAAAATTTCTTTATCTACAATATTCTTTAAGCACTCTCAACTCGGCGACATATAAATAAAATATTTAACCTCAGCAAAATATGCTAGGAAAACACGAGCTATTTAATACTTATTCAAGATCAAATAATGAAATTGAATTGCATAAATTCATTTATAAAATAAAAGTCCACTCACTACTAGTCCGTGCTAGCTGGACCTTTCGAAGGTCCCTCCTGTGGTCATTTGTGCCCGAGTGCCTAAATAAACCATCATAATATTTTATTAATAAAAATGCTCAATATACTATTTAATTAAAAACCCTAACCCCTGGCTCCTTGGAGTGCGTGCATCAAATTTAAGATCATTCCTATGCCCACATAAGTTTTTCCAAAGCTTAGAATGGTCTAAAATAGATCCGGACTCAAGAAGCGATAAAGTCCCAAAAGTCAACCCGGGACCATGTGGGGTCCACGAACTCAAAATTCCGATCCGGAAGTTCCTAAAGGTTCCAACAAGCCTATGACACATGTCCCCAAAGTTTGGTCTCGATCGGACGGTCAAATTGCTCGCGATCACACGATCGGACAATCGACGATTTCGTAACCTTAGCCCTAGCGTTGGCATTTTGAGTATCCGGACAACGATTCACGATCCGTCGAATCCTACACGATCCTGGAAATGCGGGGAACAACATACTAAGAATTAGAACCGATCCGACGGTCCAAACACATCGAACACGATAACACGCAATAGGCGCAAATCCGTTCATTGTCATACGAACTCCAAATTGAAATCCGAGCACACCTACGCGCTCGTGACGACGTAAGGATAATTTAGGAATGAAGATTGCTAGCTAAAAGTAGGCCCACGGGTGGGAACACGCGTTGGCGTATTCATTGGGTTAAAAAGCAATAATTTGGCGTTCGGACAAACTCCAAACCAAGAGCCATCCTTCCACCTACAACTAATTCTCGACCTCCCGAACACAATCAACTACGGCAATGTCTAATTTGTACCCCAAGTGATCCAAAACCTAAACTCAAAACCGGCCTAAAATTTAACTCAAAAATTAACCTATCAACGCTGCAAATCGTTTAAAACCTACCCAACCATCGATTCTGACATGAAAAATAGGTGGAGATCCATACCTTAATCGTCCAATTTGGTGGCCGGAGGAGAGAGAAATGGACGGCCAAAGTTTTGACAAAAATCGCCAAAAACGAGCTGTTTCCGGCGGCCGTGGCGTCGGATTCGGCGAGGAAGGCCGGGCCGAGGCGGCAGAACACAGCCATCCGATTGGCAATGGTCCAGGTGGGGTGTGGTGGCGGCCGGGTGGCTTTGCAAGCGGAAGGGGCGGTCGGGAGAACAGACGAGGGGGTGGGGGGTGGGAAAAACGCAGGGAGAGAGAGAATAGGGAGAGGTTTAAAAAAATATCCTGATTTTTGAAATTACCATTTTGCCCTTGTACGTATTTTGATCATATTTTCTTCAATACGACTCGAATTGAGCCCACAATATACCCACGAACTTGAATCGACGAGCTCGACGTAACGGTGCGGCTCACTTCCCCAAACTATTTCCCAAACGAAAAGTCAATTTTAAAAATCCATTAAAATATTCTCGGGGTAAAATTGTCTTTTTCTCTAGTAAATTAATAATGAATTATTATTTAAGGTTTGGGTTATTACACCATTTGTCTACATTCTGACTCTCCATACCATCTTGAAAACTTGTTGGATCAGCCTCATCTCCAATGTCAAAATATGCTTCCTGTAAGCACACATAATCCGAAATTGCTGTGGATCTTTGTGTTCTCGCTGCATCTCCTTAACGGCATTGGTTCGTGTGAATTTTCTTGTTGTGGGTTTTCTGCAGTTTGTTCTTGTTCTTGGTCAACTGGTTCTTCATACTAAAACAATCAGTCTCAACAATTCGAGTATTATAATTTGGACAAGTAAAATCTAAAACCCTTTGACCTTGTGGGATAACCTATAAAATGACAACTAATCGTTTTAGGATCGAGCTTCTTCTCTTGAGGGTTATAGATTCTAGCTTCAACCTTGCAACCTCATACATGAAGATGTCATAGGCTAGGCTTTTTGGTAGTCCAAATTTTGAAAAATGTCTTAGGTACGAACTTACTAGGCACTCTATTAAGTGTGTAGGTTTGATCGCCTCTCTCAAAAATGCGTAGGCAAATCAGTTTTGGAAATCTTGCTACTAACCATGTCCTTCAAAGTTCGATTTCTTCTCTCATCCACACCATTCTATTGTGAAATTCCTAGCGTTGTGTCTTGAGCAGCTATTCCATTTTCTTGTAGATACCTAGTAAAAAGGTCTAGCACGTCTTCCTCCTTCATCAAACATCCATAATATTCACCCCTATGTCTGACCTCACAATTTTGACTTTTTCTCAAGTTACCTTTCTACTTCAGTTTGAAATTTTTTGAACATTTCAAAAGCTTGAGACTTTTCTGCTATGAGGTATAGATAACCAAAACAAGAATGGTCATCTATAAAGGTGATGAAATATCAATTTCCATCAATTGTTTGATGAGGGAATGGTCCATAAATATCTATGTGGATGATTTCTAAAAGATCACTATTGCGAGTTGCACCTTTCTTTTTAGTCTTACTGACTTTTCCTTTAACACATTCAATACAAATTTCTTCATCACCGAAAGTCAGTAATGGCAAGATCTGTTCCTTAACAAGAATTTTCAATCTTTCCTTTGAAATGTGCCATAAACGTCTATGCCATAGCCTAATGGATGTTCCTTCACTTCTAATCATTTTCTCACTAGATTCAGCTATTAAAACTTCTCAATCTTTATTGTAATTGAGACAATACAATACATCTTTATTGTTTTGAATTCTGAGATACAAAACATCTTTATTGAATCCAAAATAAAACCAAGTCTTGATAATCTTGAAAACAGAAACTAAATTTCTCTTTATTTAGCTGAAACTACATCATCCAACTCTAAAATAAATCATGAATCCAAACTTCAGGTTAACTACTCAAATGGCTTCCACACCTACTTGCTCTCCATTCCATATGAACATCCAAAACTTTAAGACAATCATAAGACTGTCCCTTGTAGCAGTGTACCTCCTTATGGGTCCTTAATAAAGTAGACGTTATCGCTGCACCTCAACCCTTTTCCGCTCCAATTCATCTTTATTCTGTTTCTTAATTAGCTCCACTATATTCTTTACTAGAATGCCATTCGTGACAAGTTGACACGAGTGACACCTATTAAAAGCCCAATGCTTCTCCATTTTCCCAAAATTTTGGAGTCGTTCTACAAGATACATAAACGAAAACGGCTAGCTTGAATTAAACTTAATTATGATTGAGATCATAATCGATCTCATTCATTCCGAGAATATCTTTAAAATTCAAACTTCCATCTTTTTGAAGTTTGACTAGTGAGTGTTTCAATTTGCGAGAAATTGATTGAGGAAGGATTCGACATCGTAAGGATTTGCAATAGAAAGCATAGTTACTTTCCAAGAAACCGATTCTCAATTTGTTAAGAGAAAATAGTTTTTCTGTTTAACTTTATTCCCAAAACTAACAAATAACATATGCAAGCTTCCTTAATTAAGTATCACACCTTTGTGGCAAGAGATTACTTATAGGTCACACAAATTACGTGTTATCTTGTGCCATCATAAACAAATTATAGGATAGATTCTATTTGTTGAAGAAACTTATCAAGTAATTTAGGTATGATGCAATTTTGGTTATTTCTTTAGGGTTTGAGTATTTAGGTTTGGTTTTTTTATGAAAATTTTGTTGATTCTCATAAAAAAATCAAGCACGAAAGATAACCAACCAAACACAGTTCAAGAGAAAACCCTAAAAATGGCGGTGAATAGTATTTCTGTCATGAACAGTGTTTTAGGGATTCTTGGGTTTCATTTTTGACGCAAAATACCTTTCCAAATAAGGAATGACCTAATTAACCTAACTCACAGCTTTACTGTGACATATGGGCATTTTTAGTGTTTTAAGGTCATCTAGTAGGTCAAAAACGTGTTTAAAGTTTTGAAGATATGAAAAATCAAATTAAAACATGCTTTTCCAGATTCTTTAATGTTCTTAATATTTAGGAAACATGTTTAATCTATCTTCATATTTTAAACATAACCAAAAACTCATCATGGCATAAACAGATAGGCATGCTTGAAAACGATCTCAGTGTGTGTGAACAACCATGTGCTCTGATACCAACTGTTATAGAATTTATTTATTTGCGTGTTCATGATCTTTCACACAAAACTGAAATACGTGAAGACATACCTGGCACCATCTATCTTGAGTGCACGACCTCTGAACTCATTCAACTGCAACAGCAACAATCCCAGCAAGAACAAGAACGGCTCAAGACTTCTGCTCTCTCAGAATCTGTTTCAGCTCTCTCTTTATGATGAGATTAGGGTAGAGAACGTGTCTGATGAGAGCAGGGCCTTAAGCTTATATAGGCTAGTCAAGTCGTCTCTACTCATCACCGAGGACCGACTAGTTAAATCTTTCAAGCCTACCAAGCAACAGTTCAAGCAAAAAGAAATAAATAGGACCCCTTAATAGGCCTCAAACCTTTCTTTATTCCACAAGGTTTGGGCCTCAATGTATTACCTAATTTAAACTCTTATCAAAACCTAACTTAGTATCTAGTGCATCGATCTAAATAGGAAACATAACAGGGTCGAATGGCTTTTAAATATAAGAGGCTTCCAATCATGCTTCGTAAAGTGTTTGTTCTACACTTTTTCCGGATGAGTTAGCGTCAATTTTATTGTGTGTAGCCATGGGATTCCTTGTTGGTTTGGCAGAACTCATACCAAACTTCTTTACCAAGTCCTTTGCATACTTGGTTTGAGAAATGAAGATATCATGATCTTGTTGCTTGATTTGCAGGCCTAGGAAATAGCTCAACTGCCCACACATACTCATCTCAAATTCACTGCTCATAACTTGATGAAATTCTTTCACAAGAAATTCATATGTAGACCTAAAAACAATGTCGTCTACATAAACCTCGTGCAACAATCAAGTCATTTTTTGTCTTTTTGACAAATAGGGTTTTGTCAACAGCTCATCTGACATACCCATTTATTTAGCAAATGAGATGAGAACCGATCATACCAAGCCCTGGGGCTTACTTCAACTCATAGAGAGCCTTTCTGAGACGATATACATGATCAAGATTGTAAGGATCTTTGAATCCAACAGGTTGTTCTACATATACTTACTCTTGTAAAAACCCATTTAGGAACGCACTTTTCACATCCATATGGTGTAGTTTGAACCTCAAATGACAAGCTACAACTAGAAGCAATCTAACTTATTCAAGCCTTGCCACGGGAGCGAAAGTTTCATCGAAGGTCCAATCCTTCAACTTGGGTATATCCTTGAGCAACCAGCCGTGCTTTGTTTATTGTAATAACACCATTTTCATCAGTTTTGTTCTTAAAGACCCATTTAGTCCTTATCACATTTCAGTCCTTGGGACGTGGAACCAAATACCACAGATCATTTATAGTGAATTGGTCTAACTCCTCTTGCATAGCCATGATCCAATAACTGTCAAGAAGTGCTTCTTTTGAATTTTTCGGTTCCAATTTGGAAACTTAGCACAAATGAGTTAACTCTACAATGACTTGGCTTCTGGTCATTCTTTGATAATTTAAATATCTAATAATATCATACGGTGTGGTCTTTTTGGACTTGCCGAGCTCCAGGTCTAAGAGGAGGTGAAAATATATCTTCTTCTTCATACACTTCATCATTAATGTCAGCCACCTTGTCCTTTGCTTCATGCCTAGGAGCTACTCGAATAATATCCTCCTCATCATCTACACAAGAAACATGTGACATATCAGTATCATTGACAACAACATTAATTGATTCCATTATTGTACATGTCCTCTTGTTAAACACCATGTAAGCCCTTCTAGTGAGAGAATAACCCAAAAGATAACTTATTATATCAAACTTTGCTAGGTTTTCTCTATCTCTATAAATATAACAAACACTGCCAAAAACCCACATGTGTTTATGTTAGGTTTTCTCCCTCCAAAGCTCATAAGGAGTTGAAGTTGTGCCTGGTCTAAGATATACACGATTTGCTGTATAACACGTTGTACTAATAGCTTCAGCCCAAAAAAATTCACTATCTTAGCACTTGTCAAGATCACACGTCCCATTTCAAGTAAGGTGCGATTCTTCCTCTCATCCACCCACTATGTTGAGGTGATAGGTGCTGAAAATTCGTGTTGTATTCCTTTCTCTTCACAATATTAAGCAAAGCTTACATTTTCAAACTTCGTTCCATGGTCTGTTCGAAGTCTCATGATGGTAACATGTGAAGCACTTTTCTAGGTCTGAATTCTGTTGCATAAACCACGAAAACTCTTTAATGCATCATATTTTTCACGAAGAAAATCAACCCAAGTAAACCGAGTAAAGTCATCCACCAACATTACTTCTTTCCACTTATGCTCTCAGTCTGAACGGGACCGACTAAATCCATATGCAGCAAGTCTAATGGCGGGGATGTTGATATGTAGGACATGCATTTGTGAGCAATCTTGACTTGCTTGCCTAATTGGCAAGCACCACACACTCCTGCAGACTTACCACTTAGTTTTGGCAGACCTCTGACACACTCATTCTTAGACAACTTCAAGAGATCACGAAAGTTTATATGACCAAGTCTTCTATGCCATAATTCCACCATGTTATCAGTAGCTCGGTTGCACACAAGACTTTTGTTCTCATTCGCCTGAATATAATAGCAATTATCCTTGGATCTCATACCACTCATAACTTTCTTTCCCTCCAAATCAGCAACATAACATTGATCTTTATCAAACCACACATTGCTACCATAATCACACAGTTGACTGATGCTTATCAAATTTGCCTGCAAATTTTCAACCAACATAACATTCTTTAAGTATGGTAAGCCAAGTGTCTCAACATCTCATTTCCCTAAAATTTTACCTTTACTTCCATCTCCAAATGTCACGGAGCCTTCCACACACTATGTATTCAGATTTGTAAACCAACATTTATCACCGGACATATGTCTTGAACAACCGCTGTCGAGATACCATGTATCAAACTTTCTAGCAAATAAAGCAGTTAAAGCCACCAAGCATTTTTCCTCCTTTTTTTTTTCCACACTAGTTTGGTTATTTGAGGTGGATTAAAATTTCCCTAAGAATAATAGTAACCTGACCTTTTCTTCTTTCTGAGCATATTGCACCTAGGTCGTATATTACCTAAAACTCCACAAAAATGACAGAATGGTATAAATTTCTTTGGCTTAACCTGTACTTCAGTAGGAGCATATTCTTTGATGAATTCTACAGTTTGGACTTCTTGCTTGGACCTTTCACTTTCAAAACCCAAGCCTCTCGTATCACTAGCCCTTTTCCCCAAACTTGACATTCTGTCAATCTTCTCCGCACCAATGGTTAGACCAAATATTTTTTGAGTTGCTAATTTTAATTCAGCACTTGCATGATCCCTTTCAGATTTAAGAGAAAAGTTCATATCTTTCTGTTGCTGGTACTTTTCTTGAAGCATATGAATTTTTTCAAGCAATGACCCACACAGATTTTCTTCTGTTTTCAACTGGGATTGAAGTGCAGTTTCAGTCCTGGTCAGTTCTCCCTGAAGAATGACAACGTGATCAACAAGTTCTGCATTTTCTTCTTCAGTTTTTCAGAGGAATTCACCACTTCTATCTTAGGTTCTTCAACATCAGAATTTTCTTCTTTTTGCACATGAATTCTCCGTGAGTAAGCAACCACTTGATCTTCTTTTTCTAAAATTGAATCAGTATCAGACTCACTATCACTTCAAGTTGCTGCCATTACTTTATTTTTCCCACCATTTCGCTTCTTTAAGTCATTTGCACATTCAGAGGCAAAGTGTCCATATCCACGATATTCAAAGCACTTCGGTTGATCTTTATAGCCTCTTTTCTCCATAGTTCTGGTTGTATGCGATAACTTGTCAGAAGTAAACTCTCGAGAAGGACTCCCTCTTGTATTTGAACCTGAATTTCCTCTTTGTTCACCAAGTCTTGAATTCTTATATTTTAAAAACTTTCGAAATTGTTTTGTAAGCAAAGCATAATCTATTTTGTCTTCGGACACATTTCATTCTCATCTTCTTTCACATAATTTAGTGCAATGCCCTTGTTTTTCTTTATTTCTAGAAATTCCATCTCATAAGTGGTAAGAGAATCAATTAACTCAGTAAGTTTATAATTGTTCAAATTCTTACACTCTTCAATCGCTGTCTTCTTGGTGTGATACATCATAGGCAATGATCTCAAAATCATTCTCACTATTCTGTGTTTAGGAATTGCATCACCAAGGTTGCCGCAAGCATTCACCACCACACTCAATCTAGCATAAAACTAAAAAAAAATTCAGTTTCAAGCATCTTCATATTTTCAAACTTAGTCATCAGTTGTTGAAGTTTTGATTCTCTGACAGTGGTATTTCCTTCATGAGTAATTTCTAGAATGTCCCAAGCCTCCTTTGAGGTTTTGCAATGACAGATAAACTCGAATTTTTCAGCTGATACCGCAGTGAAAATGGAGTTGAGACCCTTTTGATTATAGGCATTCATATCAAATTATTCATCGGTCCACTCCGTGTTTGGCTTAATTACAACCTTTGTTTGTTGACTGACTTTCACTTTCAACATCTTTTCCATGTCCTTCAATTTCCTTTGTTGACTGCCAATATACCAAAAATTGGTCCTAACATTCATAATTTCCAATTAGTTTTGGTTTGGATGTTTTAATTCCATCATCGTATCAGAACAAGGTTATTCACATGTTAGATTCATGGACAAGCATGTGCCTTCATATTATTGCATATGAATCGCCCACGTATTTAACTTAAGTGACACTTATCTATTCATTTTTTTAATTTTCCCATCACGTTTAATGAAGAAAGAGTGTTTAAATTAGTAATTGAGAGGGCGATTATACCAAAGCGCACTACAATGCAAAACCTTTTTTTCTGTTCTTCCTTGTTCTGTTTATTTGGCTAAAGTATTCACAGAATCACAATGGAGGCTGAACAGGACAAAGAATGTGGTTAGTAGAGTTCTCCCGCAGTGATATTAGTCCCCCCCATCGTCACTAATGCAATTGGGATGTTGATTAGTTTGGAGCATTCAGCCTCCGTGTAACATCACAATCTATGATATGCCATCCAAATCCGATTTTACAAAAGTTGGAAGACCAATAAGGTCAAAATTACATTTAAGTCCTTATAGTTTTGGTCATTTTCCACTCTGATTATACTCATACTTAACTAGCAATTTGTCTAGTGGTACGTTAACTAGCACTTCGTCTAGTGGTATGGCTGCGAAGCTATGGTTCCTCCTAAGTGAGGTGGGTTGCAGCCAACCCCAGCCATAGACTGAGTCCATGCCTGAACGCGAGCATGACATGAATCCTGGTTTTAACGTCAGTTGCAGCTTCACAAAATTGAAACTACAAGAACAAGAAGCATGAACCAAAATTGGAATTGTTTTCAGAACGATTTCGTTTCTGGATTTCAGTTTAAAGTTATTATTTTTCTTGCGAAAGGTACAGGGAAAGTATATTAGGGAATAAGCAATGAAGAAAGGTGGAGGGAAGGTGGCGAGGGGAGAATGTGTAACAAAAACTAGGTGGTGCGAAAAGTAAACCTAGTTCTTATTTTTTGCATCATTCCATTTGCATTTTTTCCATTTCCTTCCAGCCACTCTTACTCCACATGGTTCATCCTCTCTTCTCCCCAGTATTTGCTCTCTATTTCTAACAAAATCTAAAACCTAAAAACAAAATAGTTATCAAACGAGCCTCAATGGCTTGGACGCCAAAGAGAAACATTGTTTTCTGTATGAGGGTCCAACCCGCACACATACAAAGTTGCTGGAAAACGAGTAAAACAGACCACAGATGAACAATTGCACATGAATTAAGATGGCTGGAAAACAATTGGAAAATGGAGATTTGAGTTCATACCGAGCATATTGCAATCGAATTTTCTAGCTTTACACGTTAGATTGTCATGTGAAACCATTTTTCCGTGAAGATCTACAACTCCCAATAAGAAAATTAGCATAGAATCATAAATGTGACTCTTGCACAAGAGTACAACAGAATATCCCGATGTCTTCACAGTGAGGACGCTTAAAGACCTAATCCAACAGTACGGCCATCTCTTCTTCGCAGTCCAGCAGTGTACTGCTTCTCTAAATCCATTTGGAGTTCCTTCTGCTTCTGATCTTCGTTCTCGGGTTTCTGTTCCACCTTTACTTCGCCCTTCACACCCTACAATTGGCCATAGGCACCAAGGCAACCTCAGACTCTAAAATTGTGTTAGTAGGTGAAGAAACTCTATAGGGCGTAAGCCAGTCATTTAGGAACAAAAAGAAAGGTTCAATTTTATATTAATTGTACTTACACAAAATAAAATAAATGGAACGGAGATTTACCATGAGTTTGTTGAATTTTTCTTGTCTTTCCCGGTCAGAAAACAAAGCTGTATCCCAACGGTGGCCAACCTGTAAAAATGGAAAAACGGGCATCTAACAATTTACACAGAGAAGCTAGGACCCAACATAACATTAATGGTGTATACTTCCAAAATACAATTAAAATACATAGCACTTTTTTCTCAGCAAGGACTTGGGATATTTTTCATGTTGTTCAAGAAAAAAGATATTGTATGTTGCCCCGTTACTTTTTAGTAAATAAAAATAATAATTGATAGGTATTTACAAGTGCTATATTCAACATAACATTTTTCATATGAAAGTGTTTCACATGCAAACCGCGTGATAATAAGCTTGAATGCTGGATTTATAACTTTGGAGATGTTATTTGAGGAAACTAAAAATAACAAACCATAGGAGGTACCTCTTCTGCTATTGTGCTCTTTTTGTTTCCCCACAGCAGCTTTTTCTTCTGGTCAGCAGTCAGGCATCCCACAGGGCCAACACTGATAAGGTTCCTATTAACTGCATATACACAAACAGATATTTTCACATGTAGCCAGGAGTTTAAATCTGTGGAATCTATACTCCGTTTATAATTTAGTGTCCAATTTCTGATTACTCATCAAAGTTGAATGTCACATCAACATAAAATTATGATACTTAAGACAGATTTCTTAATTGACAAAGATGGATCAGCTCAGCTTAGCTATGTCATCAAATCTACAGGAACACATTCCACTTCACAAGTTTTAACATTTGTGAGAATGTGAACAAAATATGGATTGCCATTTCACTGAGTAGGACGAGCAAAAATTCGTGTTACACTCACATGTGTTGTTTTGTTTAAAAATTAAATACTTACTGAGATAAGGAATAGGTCAATGTGCTGGAATTATTGCCGCCTTGGAGTTAGTGCTTGACTAGATGGCAAGTGGAATATTGACTTAAGTTGAAAATAAAATATCGATTTATTGACCTACGTTGACAAATAAAATATTTATTGACTAAACTCGAATTATGAAAATATTTATTGACCTAAACCAAATTTGGCCTTTTATCATTGCTGCAAACTGTTAATTTTTTTTTGTTGAAAAGAAACGAAATTTATTGAGAGAAAGGGAAGGGGAACAAACAGGTGGATAAGACATCCACAAACATTGCTGCAAACTGTTATAGGCAAAGAACAACAGGAAAAGTCAAGGATGGCAGGAGATTTACAAGAAAATGATAGAAGCTACTAGAATCACACTAGTACGATTTTAAGAATTGCTCCTAGAGAGCTTACGCATCACAACAGGTGTTACATTGCATCACATAATCCTATAGAAGCATCTGCTTGCTGAAAATTTCTGTAAGTTTATTCACGTCCCCAAATTTCTTTCATGCCTATATATAGAGTTCTCCTAGGCTGACTGCAGTATGTAATTCATGACTCCCAATCATACAATGGAGCGATACATACATTGAACCATATTAAATACCAAAAATCTACCCAATCCATAAACCTAGACATACAGGAATATATATATATCGATGAAACAAAAGTTCTGTAAAAAAGAAAAGTACAAAACAATGGAAAAGATGTCCACAGGAACAAACAATTAGAGAATTCTAAAACAGTACCAACTACCTAAAGATACAACAGAGAACCGACAAAGAAACAAAATGTAGTAGTAACCAGTGGGATAGGGCGGTCTTGATTATACCCAATTATGCACAGATCCCAAGGTTGCCCAACATCATACAACAGATGCAAATTAGGTCTTGGCCCTTAGAGCTCTCCTTTCCACGTTTGAGGTGAAGTTTTAAAGACTGTTTCCGCTTGTTCCTCCATCACCTTCACAACAGTGACTCTCCAAAATTTTGGGTTAGGACTGCATAGATTTACAGGGATCACTGGACCAGCAGCAGATGCATTGTCCAGGCGCGTAACCTTACATTCTGTTTCTCAAATCATACGGGCAAGGATGGAAGAACTCAACAATTCCCTTAGTCATCCAGATGTAATTGCCAAGTTAAAATCTCACCAAGCAATGAAGCTATGAAGTCTGTTTTTAGATAGATTTTCTAAAGATGCACTTGCACAAGCTTTCGTTGATACTCTTTCCAAATTTCAAGGAGTACCCAAGATGATTGTGAGTCATTAAGATAGAGAATTTACCCCAATAACTTCTAATTTACCCCAATAACTTCTAGCAGCAACTATTCAAACTCCAAGGAGCAAGTCTCCATTTCAGATCCACCTTAGCAACTATCTTACTCTATTGCCAAACTGCAGTGGTAAGCAAAATGCTTAGAGACTAAACTTGTTGTTTCCCAATGATTGGCTCAACTATCTTACAATGGCAGATTACTGGAATAACTTTAATGTTAATTCTTCTACTAGCCTCTCTCCTTTAGAAGTAGTTTATGGGCACAAACCACCAAAGCTTAGTTACTGTGTTACTGGGTCAAGCTCTATACCACAGGTTGACCAGAACTAAGGAATTAATTCCATTTTAAAGTAGTTGTGTCACAATTACATGAAGCTCAAAGGCACATGAAATTTTGCAGATAAGAAGCGGTGAGATCATGTTTTTCTGGTAGGAGATTAGGTCAATTTCTGCCTACAGCCACATAGCCAATGCTCTTCAGCTATCCATGAATCTCTTACGCTTTCACCTTGAGGTTACAGCCCTTTTCAGATTTTAGAAAGAACTAGAGCACTGGCTTACAAACTAAAGATTCCTGCTTCCACCAAACTAAAGACTGTCTTTCATGTCTATCACCTTAAAGAGGAATTGGATTCCCTTCCAAAAGTTTGTTAAGAAGGACCTAGAGGTCAAGCCTGGTTAAATTAAACAGGTATATGCAAAGGCAGACGAAATATAACAGAGGCCTTAGTGCACCAAGTAACTACCAGAGAAAACGCTGTGAAGAACGTTCATTAAACCTGAAGCAGATTTCCAGAACTTGCTGATGCAGGAGCATCTATAGCGCTCTCCAAGAGCACTTGGGCCTTTAGTCAATTAGGGCTAGGGTTATATTTACCTTAAATTATTAGTTACTTGTTTTGTTTTCCTATTCTTACTAGGATTTGTTTTAATTTCTGAGGGCAGTGGCCATTAAGAGACTCTTGTATTCAGTTTTGGTTGATGAATATAATTTCAGACTTAAGTCTATAGAGTTTCTATTGGAATTTTGCCCAAGAACTCAATTATCTTCGTTCCAACTTCAATTCTATTGCTCTATCCTTCTACTCTCTATATTTTGGGTATGTTTGGGTCGCTGGACAGCAGCTTATAGCCACTGCCCTGCATCAAATTGGTATTAGAGCCTAGGTTAATCCTTGCACCACACCATGGTTGGACGTGCTCAAGGTCGTGGACGAGGGAACCAAGCCCAACAAACAGAGATGGCTGAGATGTGGCGTATGATGGAAGAGTTGTCGAGAGCGGTGCAAGCCCTCCAACGACAGGAACGCGCGGATGCCTATATGGAGATTCCAGAACGCAGCTGCAAACCCTTAGACGTACTGGAAGGTGGTCGTAAGGATGACTTTGAAGAAGAGGTAAACCCCTTTCATGAAGCTGGAAACCATGGTGATGGTGATCGAGGTGGATTGGAAAGAGCGGTTCACTCTAATTCTTTAGTTAGTTTCGTAAATTTAGATATCCCTCCCATATTTGATTGTTGTTTAGACGAGGATTGTGAAATTTGTTTTGGGTTTGAGAAAACTTTTGACAAAGTATTTGGTGAGAGTATGCAAGATGAATCTAGTGTAATCTTGAAGGCAGTGCTGTTAGAGTTAGTGCAGAACATTGCTTCGTTGCTGCCACCAACAGTGTACTGCAATATAGCCCTATGCAGTGGCCATTGCACTTGCTTCCAGCAATATCTTCCTTTGTTACATTCATCCTTGGTTTATTGCCTTGACAGAATACTTTGCAGCCATTCTTCTCACAACAGCATTCTATGCTGCTCCATTTCAGTCAGTTGTGCCAATCTCATGTGAAGTGGTTAGAAGGTCAGAAAAGCTAGTCAACAATAGTGCTTAATCAGTAAGCAAAAACTAAGAATATATAAGCTTACAATTGTACTGTTCAGATTATAGAGAAATATACAGAAGCTTTGATTTCTTTCTTCTATTGCTCTCTCTGTTCTCTCTCTCTTTCCTTCCTTTCTTCTGTTCTTGAATACTCAAATCTTAACAAGTGGTTCATGAGGAAGTTGAGTTTGAACTTTTGAAACAACACAATCCATTCACCTTTGAAGGAAAGGTGATACAAGGAATACTTGAAGGAATCTTTGAAGATAAGCAAATATCCCCAAATTTCCGAGACCCGATGGATGCTTTAGAAACTGATACTTATGAGTATGTTGATTTTCCTGGGGTAGATTCTTTTACTTTACAGGGTAACAAGAACTACGTTGACCTTGTCAACCTAACGGCTTTTGGATTGAAGAGCTTTTGGGCTGAGAGATTAGCTGCAGAAGATAACTAGTATTGTTCAAGAAGGATTAAATATTCTAAGTATCTATTTCTTTGGAGTGGGAAGGTTCAATTTCAAGGCCAAAGTTCTATAGACAGTTTATGCAAGCGGAGGTTCTGTTTGGACAGTTTTCATCACAACATTGGAATTCGAGGACGAATTCTTCTCAACCTGGTGGAATTGATGCAAGAGAATGATCATAACTGTTCAAGAATGGTTCGATATTCAAAATATCTCTTTGTTTGGAAAGGAAGAATTCAGTTTTCTCATGGGGTCTTCGATGATGATGATCTAGACTCGAGGACAAGTCTTTTCCAACCAGGGGAGTTTGATGCAGGAGCATCTATAGGGCTCTCCACGAGCACTTAGGCCTTTAGTAAATTAGAGCTAGGGTTCTATTTACCTTAAATTATTAGTTACTTCTTTTGTTTTCCTATTCTTACTAGGATTTGTTTTAATTTCGTGTTTAGGTTTTTAATTTCCTATGTCAATTAAGTTTTCTGTATTCTAGTATAAAACGCTATTAAGAGACTCTTGTATTCAGTTTTGGTTGATGAATATAATTTCAGACTTAAGTCTATAGAGTTTCTATTGGGATTTTTCCCTAGAACTCAATTATCTTCGTTCCAACTTCAATTCTATTGCTTTATCCTTCTATTCTCTGTATTTTGGGTATGTTTGGGTCGCTGAACAGCAGCTTATAGCCGCTGCCCTGCATCACTTGCCTTGGTGACAAGGTTACTTTAACAGAGAGACATTTTTATGGGCCTAATTATTAGTTGTGCAGCTTTGGTTTCTCTCTTTTCTCTTTCAGTAAATTTTGATAAGTTTGTTTTTGTGTAGCAATTTGGATAAACTTACTTTTTTACTTAGGTCTTTGTTGAAGTCGTACTTCTAGGAGTTTTTTAAACTTTGTGTTTGCCTAACAAACAAACTCTATCTTTCTCTAGACCAGCAAATCTAGAGAAGACAATTACCCCCAAAGTCCCTTTCATCTAGTATCTATTACTTTTTCTTCAGCAAGAGACCAAATACATTACGCTTGGGCCAAGAGATGTAAAATGACACCGAATCATAATACAATATTAAACAAAACATGCATACATCCACATATTTTCTTTCTTTAGAAAGAGACGTAACACCTTGTTCTTGGGCCAAAGGGACATAACATAGTACCCTAATGACATAATACATTTGAGGAATTCCATCTCAATTGTCAAATCAATGCATGGGGGTAAAAATGGATGAGATGCATCACAACAGTTCATATCTAATCTAACTTCTGAAATTCAAGACCTCAATTTCAAAAAAAAAAAAAAAAAGACCTCAATTTAAGTCCCCACTAAAAATCTACTGTGCACATACCCAGGTGCTAGTAACGAATTCAAAAACAATAAAAAAATAAGTATATAATCTTCGAGATTAAACACTTTCACTTTCATTCATTGATCCTAGTGAAAGATCTCACAACCTAAGATTAACTACTTAAGTGATCTCCTTTAACTACTTAACAGAACTGCGCTGTTGTGTGTATGTGTCAATATAATATATTTAGGTATGGGTATGTATAACAATCATATAGTATATTGTCAATATTCTGTTTCATGCCAAAAGTTGTCCTGTTGATGCAATATTTAAAAAAGGGACCACATACCCAATTCAGCCGCTTTCAACGCAGCAACTTTGGCAGCATTTATATCATTAGCAGCCTCCGCATCATTGGCCTGAGTTTTTTCGGTAGTCATTTCATCTTCTTGAACTTGCTTGGAATTTGTAGACTCCCTTCCATCCGCTGTACTAGTGAACTTTGAAACTAAACAGAGAAAACATCATTGGAGAACAGACTTAGACTAGCACTTTTAACTATTAAGGATTAAAATCAAATACAGAAACATAAATAAACCATTACCATCTTTTCGACCATCAATGCCCTTCTCTGAGCTAAATAACTTTGGTCTTTTTGCAGTAGATTCTTGAATTTTGCTCTTTACATAATCTTTATCTGCAGACCGCTCTGATGGTTCTCTAGTAATTCGGTTGCCCCTACTAGTTTCCTTATCGTCATATTTCTTCCTTTGCTCTTTGGAAACGTTGTCATCTTCCAATTCCTTTAATTCACTCTTGTAACCTTCTTTCATGCGATGTTTACCTTCATCTCTCCTGGAAATTGAGTCACTTCGTTGCCCCTTGGACTCTTCATATGAGAAAATCCGTTCACTTCTATAATCACCTGAATTCCTACAGTAATCCTTTTTCTCATCCTGAACATCTCTGTCCAATGCATGCCTGTCTCGTTCCCTTTCCATCTCTTCAAAATGTCCATGTCTCCTGCCAGATCCAACTCTCTGAGATGATGAGTCCTTATCTTTATATATCTGGTTCTCAGGAAATGAAGATTCTCTATCTTTATCCTTGCTCCTATATCCAGAACCATCATATTTATCACGAGAATATTTGTCCCAATTTCTTGAATAGTCTCTTGACTTAATATGATCATAATGAGCACTACCTCTTGACTCCCTACCAGAACGAGAAGATAACTTCTGATCATTTTTATCTTCTTCATCAGCATGTTTGTCATGTTTGATGCAGTCATCATGCTTATAGTACCCATGCGAACTTCTGGAGGATTGTCTATCAGAATCCCTGTAGGAATCACAGCTTCTTCCATAATACCTCCTGTCTGAATCCCTCTCTAATTCCCTCCCATCATCTCTCCTTCTTGTTTGATATTCACAGAATTTTCCAGGGTCTTCCCATGAATTTTTGGGCTAGAGTTATGCTCATGCATAGGACTCCCTGGAAAAAATATATATAAGAAATTGCAAAGGCCTGCAAATGTTAATGGAAACTTTTTTTTTTTGCACGACATCAACAGACTTCTTACAATGACCCATATTTTGACTCGAAAATGACAAATAAAAAAAAAAATCCCATATCATTCCACCTCTGAGCCACTAGATTACCCGACTGTGAATACATTTTGGTAAAAATGAAAACTTGAAAGAAAGTAATCACTTGATACAACCGGCCTTCTAGTAACTTCAAGCATCAAATTACAATATGCAGGGCAGTAAGTAGAATAAGCACCACTACTTATACATTAAGCAAGTGCTAAGTCAAATTTTCAAATTCACTATAAATAAATAAAAAGCCTTTCGATAAATCCTCAGCACCATTTTAACTTGTGAAAATGGAAACAAAAAATTTGGAAAACTGACCATCAGAGGGAGATGAACCACCAACTGGAGAACGGCGCCGATACTTCCTATTGGCTGCATCAGTTGCAGGCTTTCGAAATGCTGTTTTTGCATCACTACCGTCTGCAGCTGGTGGAGAGTCTAAGTTTGAATCCATGATGGCTACCACCTGACAGCACCAATTTCATAAGGTTAGCATAAAAAATGAAACTATTAAAACTCAGCTCAAGTTAAGGAAATTTATAGGGCCCGAACACATACCCAAAACCCTAACCCTAACCTCAACCCTCTATCTCCTTCCTGGTTCGGCAAAATAGAAAAGGGGGCTAGGGTTTTCTTTCTCAAAGCCTTTGATTGAGGAGAAGAAAGGAGAATAAATAGAAGACAGAAGAAGAGGACTCACCAATGATTTGCTGTGCGTCAAAATATTCCTGCTCTCAGATTCGTCTCTTTGGATCAACGTTTGTGCGTGAAGGAACAGCAGAAGAGTTCCTTATTGTGCGTCAGGGAAGATCAGAAGAGTTCCTTCGTCTTTAGCTAATGGAGTGGTTACTTTTCTGTCTGGTTTGGGCCTATCCGTTTGGGCTAACCTTTGTTTTCGTTCATTGCTCAGCCTTCTCATATTGGGGCTCTGTATTTGGTTGTTTCTCCTGCCCCTAGGGTTTTATTAAAGGAAATAGCTGAAAATACCACCCATTTCATAATTTCTTGTGAAAATACCACCCATTTCCAAAAATTTTGGAACTATCACCTATAAATACATATTTATTGTCCACTTATTACACACATATCACTTTTTCTCAATTTTTATTTTCTTTCTCAGCTCTCTCTTCGTTCTCTCTCTCTCTCAAAGCTCTATCTCATAGTTCTCTCTTCCTCTCTCAACGCTCTCTCTGCATCGTCGCTCTGCGACCACCACCACTCTCTCTCGCTAGCCGACTACGCCTCTTCTCACGAAGAAGAAGATCAAGAACAACCTACAAAACCCACAGCTTTGCCCTCAAAACCTAATTCTTCCTCTTCCTCTCTCTGTTTTCTTCTCTACCCAAATCCAAACCCTAACTTTGTCTCTCTTGAATCCCTTCGGCAACCTAAACAAACCCAAACAAAACCATCTTTTATGAATATGATATCATGTCTTGGCATTAGGTGGCCATTGTTTGAGCATTTTGGTCCAATTTTGGGGGTTTTGAAGTCGTGGTTTACATGCCCTCTTCAAGAACAAACTTCTCCGGAAAATGAATTGTTGGGAATATGTAAGTTTTGATGTTAAATTGAATTTGATTACTGAAATTGGAATTGTGATTGATTTCTTCTATATCATGGATACAATCTCATCCAGTTCGTACTCATGTGTAGAGGTACACTTTAAGAAAAGACAGAACAAAAATCTCTATTTTAAATGTAAATTATGTCAGTCAAAGCTCTTTCTTGGTACCAATTAGATTAAGTGCTATGGAACTTTACGAGTTCGATTGTTATTGAACATTTCTTTAACTGTTTATATCAAGAGTTTACGTTGAGGTGCTTACAGTCATAATTTTTTAATTTTTTTAGAACATTGAGTTATTGAACATTTCTTTAATTGTTTGTATCCTTATTCTTTTGTCTTCTTTTGCTTATACTTTTGTCTTCTGTTGGTACGATTAATTGAAAATAGAGCCATAAAATTTTGAGATGTAGGAAATTAAATCTTGGAGTTTTTGAGGTTGAAACTTTATGTACTTGAGTGGTAGATGATCTTTCTAGCTTACTGGTTTAATGTTCTCAAATGTTTAATTTGGAGTATTATCAAACTATAATATTGAAGCTCATATCTCTTATGTACTTTAGGTGCAGGATATTAAATTCATGTGCAAGAGGAAGAGTGGAAGCTTGTATAAAAATCTACCCTACAATGAGTGTGTCACACAATTCAGATTGAACCTGATGTGATCTCAATGTCATTGGTTCCTATTACGATTCTTGAGTGGGATTCATGGGAGGCGGATTTTTAAGTCATGCCATTAATCTCTATCTTCGTTGTAAGTCGAATCCTTCTCTCCTTAGTAAATTAATTTTCTAAACTTCTAATTACATGCCTAGGGAAGAAGTATCCTCTAAAACTAATATCCAATAGTTTCCTTTCATTGCACAAAAACAATGTTATATTGTTGGTTTCAAACAGCTTAAGAACATTCAATACAACAACACAATTTGCTTTTTATGAAATTGTATTGTGTGTGCCCTTGTACGGTTTTAATATTTTCCCTTTTAAGCTTAGCTTTTATGAATATCTATTGTGTTGTGCGTTACATCTAAATCCAATACATAAATGGAGGAGTTTTTATTTTTATCTTGAAGTGATTAATCATCATGACCTTCCTAAATTGGCGGATGTCTTGGCCTAAGTTTCTTGTGCACAAAACAAAGCAACGGCTTACTAAAATGACCCAGGATGAGGATACGCATGAGGAAGTTTGCTTTGAAAACAAGGTCCGTATCATATCGTTGTGTAATGCTTCATGTTCATGTGATAAATGTCCACTTCATCAAATAATTATGTTTTTAAAATAATAAAAAAGTTGTCCGAAGAGTGACTCCAAATAACTCGACTTCTTTACATTTTTAATGTTGATATTAAATTGAGCCATTGTATTGATGCAATTTATTGTGTTTACCAGGAGCAAATAATGACGACACCAAGGAAAGAGAAAAAGAGAGGCTAGAAGAGAGGAAAAGGCTGAAAAAGCCGCAGTTGTTGGATAAGGTTTTAACTTAAGCTGACATACACCGTAAATGTATTGGACTTGATCGATTATTGTCGCTAGCTCTCATAAAGATTTACTGTCCTTCTACAGAGCATTGAGAGAGAACTATTAGAACGCCTCAAGAAAGGAGTTTATGGTGATGCATATAAAGATATATATAATTACCCCTTTGATAAATACGAAAAAGTTCTTGAAGGGGAAGAAATGCGGTTGGATCTTGAGAGAGAAGAAGAGGAGGAGGTATTCTTGTCCAAGTTTATCATTTCCTTCTTTTTGGATGATTTAATATCTCAATTATTAGTATTTTGAAATGTGAAGTATTTCATGGTATGCTTACTTCAAATTGTATACTTTCATAATCTAAATACTTTTGTGGTTGGAATAAGCAGGAACACGAGATAGAATATGTTGAAGGTTATGATGAACTTGAAGAGGAAGATGATATTGAAGATTTTGCTGGTTTTTCAATGGACAATTCTCATGCAGATGATGATAATGGTAAAGCCAAATTCTAGTCTTAACAGAATATCAAATGAATACATGCATAGTCCACACAAAAATTTGCATAACAAACTCTAATTTTCTAGTCACCGTGACTAAAGAAAAAGGTTTATAATGCTTTGTTCCAACTGTTGTATAAAATTATGGGGAAGAGTTTGTGTGCTTGTGTGTATTAAATGGACTCAATGAAGGATCTTAATGATGCGAGTTGGAAGTGATGAAGAGGCAGAAACGGTTACTCGCAAGAGAGAGAGAGAGAGAGAGAGAGAGAGGAATCTGCTTTTGCTTCGAAGATTTGAGAAAGATGAACCTCGTCAAATCGAAGAAGAAGCCAAGGGTACTTGTTGAGGTAATGGCTAGTTACATCTTCAGTCTTGAGATCTTTAGTTGGTTCGACATAGTTTTCTCACTTTTCTTGTGTGAAAAGCATTGATATATCACTTTAACTAGAAACCATCTTTCCTATCCTTATGACTAAGGGGTTGCTATTAGACCATATCGTATGTTAAATCCAAGCCGCATCCATCTTATCTCCCTTTTAGTTGTAATTGATTAGTAGAGTAGTACACTTAATGTAAATAATACCCTTTTTAAAATAATTGTGAAATCACTAGAAATAACTTGCTACATCTACATATCTGTTGTGATGTGTAACTCGTCCCTCGAATCTGAATCTATTCCTTATTTATCGGGTTGAGCATGAAGATGCTTTGGTGTTAGGCAAAAGGCATTCCACTCGAGAACTTTTGCTTATTTCATTATTTGATCCGGAAAAGAGATGGTTGCAACGCTCTTCTTCTTGTGAGGTTCGCCATCGATTTTTCTAAAAACTTGTTGTGCAAGGAAGAAACTTGCTAATGGTCACCAAAATTTGCAAGATTTTGATAGTTGAACAATTTTTTAAATTACCGTAGAAAGTTAATTTGTTGTTTTTAGGTTTGGGAAACCTTTGTATTGCTAGCTTTGAGTTGGAGCTGGCCTTGGCCTGTGGGTTGATTGTAGGCCAAGGGGCATTGTTAGTTAGTCCTTGGTTTTCTGTATTGTAAATGTCTTCTATATAACAAAGAAAAACAATAGTCTGTTGGAAGGATCCTAGCTTTTTCCTTATATAATTAAATTTACTTTTGTTATGGATTTTATTTCTGTTTATGAATCCTTGTTCTCTTTTCATATGATGTTAATGAACTTCCTCCTCGCTCTATGCACGAGGTCGTGTTGCCTTCATTTTCCCTTCGTGGGATAGAAGTTAGGGTTCGGTGGTGATTTATTTTGCATGTCTAAATTGTAGTCCTGTAATGGATGTGTGTGTATTGTATGTAGATTGACTAAATATTGCTGTCCTATTGTATGTGTATTGCACTAATATTGACTTTGTATTGTATAGATATTGTATGCATATTGCCACCCTATTGCATGTATGTTGTGATACTATTGTTGTCGTATTGCGGTTATATTGACCTACTATTGCCTCTCTAGTGCTTGTATATTGGCCTAATATTGCTATTATATTGTATGTATATTGACTATGGCTCATCAATGGTTTTACTGTTTATGCCCTACTTCATTCATAAAGAAGATGAGAACGAAAAAGAAATGTGCCTTTCAAAAGCAATCAGTCAGTGCATCATAATTGCACCGTAAGACATTGTAAAAATTATTTTAAAAAATAATAACTAAAAATAATTTACAAAAAAGGAAGGTATGAATTAATATGCAAATGCTTCGTGATGGGTTGAAGAAAATGATGATTACATTTGGTGGTTTGATTATGTTTGGTGATACAATATGTTGTTCATCTTAATCTTCATATATGTAATTGTTGTATTAATAATTGACAGAAATTCATCTCGTAATCATCCAATTATTAAAGCTAAGTAATTGAAATGAAACAAAAGAAGAAGCCCAAAATAAACAGAAACAGCAATTTCTAGCACCCTTTCATCGCTTCAGACGCTAATCGTATCACCAACGTATCACCGGTTTATTGCGTTTTAGGCAGAAACGAATTATGCACTTCCTCTTTTTTTCATTTATGACATATGTCCATTGTTTGAACTCCATTTTCCTATAAGGAAAACAAAGAACACATGAATTTAATTTGGAATGGATAGATAGTTTTCCATTAAACCTTTTGACAAAAAAGAGTAAACAATGAGCTTCTCCAAGCAAGCAAAGGCAGGATTGAGTTGATGACCAATTAGTTCAAACATTATGTCATCTAATAGGGATAACTAATTTTTGGAACAACTAATGAATCTTCAAAAAGATAAAGAACAACTAGTACACTAATTTATGCGCTTAACTTTACATGGGTCACATATAGCTTAAATCCAGCTATATTCTCAACTCGCAATATTATTGAAAAAGCCAACAAGTCCAATAACAAGTCCAATGAGAAGTGCAAAAGCCCACTTTAGCACGACATACCTAAATACTTGATTCTTCTTAGTCGACCTCCGCCTTGCCTCGAATAGTTCATTTCCAAAAATTCTGCAATGCATTTTAAACAAACAATATCTTAGCACTCAAAGCAAACAACACCTACAGAACAAGAGTAAGATAATTCCAAAAAGAATTTAAGCACCCAAGGCATCATATATCACCCCGAAATGTTAGGAGCATTCCCACAGAACAGAAAGAAAATGATATAATGCAAATGCGAGCAATATATGTGATTACCGACGTAAAACTACATAGCAAGCCACAATTGTGAATATTGCTAATAAAAATAGAAGGATCTACATTTAATCTCAAAGGAGAACAAAACCAAGTTCCCGATTCCCTCGAGTTGGCAATTATGCCTCTAACTTGAAAACTGAAATTTACATCTAGCATCCACCCTGGTCTTGGATGAAATTTGTGTTAACTCCACAATAAAGTTAGCATGAGCCATGGGCTAGGGCTCCCATGAACTAGAAAGTTATCATCCCCTTGACCAACCCTGAAATGATATGAAAAGTAGCTAGCTAAAGCTTATTGTAGACCTATTAAGAAGACCATTGTTCCACCGAATTAACCTCTTCAAATGAGGTTGACATTTTACCAACTAACCGATAAAAGTCGCCAATCACCATCGTGCAAAACATTCGTAAAAGAAATAATCAGAATTTAAAGTTCAATACCCTTGGGGAAGGTGATTCTAAAGAGATAATTACTGAAGTACAACAAATCTAGTGATCATAAACTAAAGATCCGAAAGTAGGCTGGCATGGTCCTAGCACATTTATCTTTTTCATGTCCTCAGGAGTCAGGACCACCAAAAACAAATCAAAGATGGAATCTTCCTAGGCCATACCCATTAAAACAATTAACCCAAAAAAGCGAAAAATTTAGCTATCAAGATAAGAAAACTACGCCAAAAATAATCTAGGAAACAGACCCTTTTTCCTTTTTGGGATAAACAAGTTATGTCTCCACCTATTATGGCATAACATTTAGTCAAGAACTCACACCAAACCCAGATTCAAACCAGTCATAGAGGGAGGAGGATCCAAAAAATAAAAGATGTAAAGGCCCATTTTGAGCAAGGGTTTGACAACTATTCTTAGGTGAGGAAGAGAAGCTTACTCGTAGTCAAGGCTCTCAATGGGGCATAGAATTTGTTCAGGTGCTTTGTTCTTTCTTTTTCTCAATTTCTCAAGCAAGTACACAAGAGATGAGGGAGGGAGGGCAAAGACAAGCTGTTGGACGTAAAAAACAACAAGTGAACAGAGATATCGGAGGAGACACAAGCAGCACATATAAATTGGAAAAATCCAAAATAAATGGAGGGTTAAGCATGGTTGGGGTCTGGGCTTTAACTTAACAAGGTTTGTCAATAATTAATTGGCCTTCCAACCCAAACCAATTCTCCTTTTCTCCTTTTAAAATTGCAGCGAGAATTTCACAATGCCAATATTCAATTAATGAGAAAGTTGTTTCTAGGATAATTGGTAGCATCTACTTCAATTTTGGTCAATAAGAACTTCAGCGAAATAGATGCATATGTCCAAAGGTAACAACAATGCTATCCAACTAAATGACCGAATGGGCTATCTTTTCTCGGGTTTCTGCATAGTACACAACTAAAGAACATCCTATGTTGTTTATCTTCGGATGTCAACAAGGACATGGAACGGGTTCCCAATATTAGTTAAGATAATTTTCTTTTCCAAATTAATATGCTTATTAAACAACAAGGGAACGAAAAACTTCCTGCAATACAAATGATAAAGTAGGACTACAAATCATCACAAACTTCCAATTCCACAAATACAAGTTGAACCCGACATATAATTCCTCTTATTGCAAACTAAATAACATCAATAGATAATCATATGAATACCAGATTGTTGAATGACAATTATTGAATCAAAAACTAATTATTAAAATTAAGATCCAATCTCGTACAGGATATATACCTTGATCACTTATCTCATAGGAGAAAGGGTCCCCAAAATCTAGAAGTCGTAGATGGGGCTAGACTCGTTTCTTTGAATTGGGTGGAACCCTAAAAATGAATATAATATCACTCTCTTGCAAGAAGAACTGAAAATCAAAAGAAAAAGAAGTTAGAGAACCTAGATAGAGAGACAGATAGAGCGATGGAGAGAGAAGGAGACCGAGAGAGAGAGAGAGAGGAACCGCTTGTTGGGAAGAGAGAGAAGAACGATCTACGTATTTTGAGTATTAATTTGGGGATAAGGGTTATCAGCAGGAAAACAAAAGAGAGGCGCACGAAGAAGATCTTCTTCGTGAGAAGAGGCGTAGTTAGCTAGCAAAGAGAGAGTGGTGGTGGTGGTAGAGCGATGATGTAGAGAGAGAGCGTTAAGAGAGGAAGAGAGAACTATGAGATAAAGCTTTGAGAGAGAGAGAGAGAGAACGAAGAGAGAGCTGTGAGAGAAAATAAAAATTGAGAAAAAGTGATATGTGTGCAATAAGTGGACAATAAATATGTATTTATAAGTGATAGTTCCAAAAATTTTGGGAATGAGTGGTATTTTCAGAAAAATTATGAAATGGGTGGTATTTTGGGCTATTTCCCTTTATTAAATGTTTTTTTACCCAAAGCAAAAATGGGTAAGGGTTAATGTCTTTTAGCTCTTCTATGTTACGGATGGTCATTTTTGTGAAGGAAACCTTGTTTCTGCGAAAGACTATTTGAACAAACATGTAAAAGCCATTTCTGTATTTGCCCCTTATAGTTTGCTTTCCGTCTCAATTTACCACCTGAATTTTTAATTGACTAAGGACTTGTTTGGGAGTGCATTTAGAGCAACGAAAAGTGCTTCTAAATGGATGAAAGCGCTTCTATCTTTTAAAAATGGTGTTTGACAAAAATTGCAAAAGCCCTTTGGTTGAGATCCAAAAGCACTTGGAGTGGTTTTGGAAGAAGCACTTGAGAGGTGCTTCTTCTTAAAAGCACTATAGGACAAAAACATGGGGAGACACTTGGCTCCCTTTAATAAAACTTTTAAAATGCCGAAAATACCCATATTTAATTTTTTTTAAATGCCAAAATACCCTTTCTTTCTTTTTTTTTTCTCTTTCTTTTTCTCTCCTATTAAAACCAAAACACTACCCGCGAAAAGCACAACATACGCCAAAACCTATCAGACGCCAAAACACCCATGGAAACCCTTAAGCTTCTATTCCATATATTGAAGAGATTTGCTCTTTATTTTCTGACTTCATTTGTGAAGAAGACTACTGTGGTTTAAAGCTATAACTGTGAACTCTTTTCTCCAAAGGTTAGGCTTCCTTCTCTTTGTCTAGGTACCTCCTTTTCTCTCCCCATTTTTATTTTCCCTTGTGTTCGTGTTCTTCTTGTTGGGTTAACTTATTTCTTTAGGCTATATGGTCTTTGTTGTTGTTTTTTTTGTTGGGTTCATATACCAGATCACATAGATCAATGCCTTCTAAATGTTGGGTTTGAGTTTATTTGAAGGTATATACTCTGTTTTTGCTTTGGATCACTAGTATTTTGTGCATATCTCTGTTTTTAATTTTTTTTACTCTACTTTTGTTTGTTGAAAGTGAAAAGGCTGTTTATCTTTTTGACTGGTTGGCGTGCTTCAGTTCAACAAGCAACTAAGAGAAGATGTGTTTTTATACTTGGTGAAGTTCATACTTTTTTCAGTCGTGATTTTATTTTGGGATCCAGTGAATTTTTATTTCCTATATTTATTATAATATTTTGGGATTTTTAAGTACTTTTAAAAGCGCTTTTATTGTGTCAACCAAACACTCAACAAAATATCAAAAACGCTTTTATGTAGTATAAAAACACTTTTAAATGTGATATCCAAACGACAAACTGCTTCTTTGTAGAAACGCTTATATCATAAGCGATTTGGGAAGAGGCACTACCAAACGAGCCATAAATGTCATCCTTGTACTTTGGGAAGAGGCCCTCCATAACCATTGTTGCAATTAGGCCTGTAATTGGCCGGATCGGATCGGAAATAGCGATTCCGATTTCCGTCCAAACTCTTTGGGAATTCAATAAACGATTCCGATTCCGATTCGAAAAGCTTGGAAAAATCGGAACTTTCCGATTCGGGTTATGATGGGAAGTGAACCTAAATTGAACAACCACTATCAAACCCAATTGAACCTTCCGAAAAATCATCCACCATCGATCGCTGGAACCAGATGGAGACGTGACTTTGAAGGGATAAAGATCTGTGAGAATAAGATAGAGAAAATGAGAGGAAAGCGAGAGAAAGGTTGGGATTTTTTCCAGATTTTGATTCTATCCCCTGTTGCAAAATACGTGGGGCCCCTTGAATTGAAAGAAGCACTAATCCGTTTTGGCATTTGCTTGAGAGAGCTCCATGAGTCTGAGACTATGAGCTGCCTCCTTCTCCTTCACTCTTCTCTCTCTCGTGACCACTTGTCCATATATCTCTCTACCTTTTCGGCTCCTCTGCACTATCTCCCTGGTGGGTTTTGGTGGTTTTGCAGACCAAGAGCAGAGCTTTCTCAGAATTCATTTACCCAAATCTTATCAAGAAAGCAACAAACAATAAAAACAAAAGACCAAATCCGCATAAACCAAAAGCAAAGGAAATCAACTACACCACAAACAAAATTTTTGATACTCTTTTTGGGGAGGTCAACTTAGATAAGAAAGACTTGGGTCTTCAGCGGGGAAGATGGCTAGGACCTTCGGTGGCTAGGTATCCTGCAGAAGACAAAGTGGAAGAAGCAATCGTTAAGCTTCGGACACCGGTGTGGTGTGGCCGAAGGCTCTCCGATGCTTAAGTCACTAAGAGTAGTAACTTTGGCGAGTAACGGTAAAAGTGAGAAATTAGTTACCCCTTTGTCTTGGGCGCTGTTCCCTATTTATAGGAGGTGAAAGTGGGAGGTTTTCACAAAGTTTCGATGTGGGACTTTGTGCAAGTCGCTCTGGTGGTGACACGTGTCTTGGAGATTAGGTTCGGCAGTCAAGAGAGCTTCGGCAGTGTCCGGCACCTTGGGGAAAAGTGTCTTCCTTCGGCAGGGAGAGGGCATGTCTGCCTTGGTGCTAGTTGTTTTGAGGCTGGACATGCTCGGTTGATTATGGTGTAAACAGTAGTCCCCCAAGTTCGCGGTCAAGAAGTAACTTAGGTTGGGAACTTGTAAGATTTTGCATAATTGTAACCGAGCATTCCCGACTTAGTGGGAGCCGTAGGGCATTCCCTAGTCCCCCAAGTTGGCAATCTAGAAGTTGCGTCAAGCTTCAAGAATATGGCCTAGGTGTTAGGCTAGGCAAATGTCGGGCCTTTGGGCAAGAGCCGTCGAGGTGGGGTCTTGGCTTGGGCAGGTTTGTGGAGCCACGAGCTTACGCAAGAGATTATTTTTGTAGTAAAAGGCCGAGGTGGGCTAAGCAAAGGGTATGGAGTTACGGACATGAAAAGGGAAAATTAACAAAAATTTGAAAAACATAACTATAATTTTTTTAAATGCGAATTTGGGAGGCCAAACGACCTCGGAAGCCCAAAACCATCATACGTCATGAGTTTGATTCGTGGCGCCGTTCCCTTTCCGAAAAGGTATTTTGCGTCTCAATCGGAGCTCAAACGCCAAATTTGCAAATTTCCGATCTGCAAATTCCCACTACGTCCTTTTTCTTGCTCAACCCGATAAACTTACGCATCTTTGCCGTTCGGCAACGCAAGTTCAGCCTTTTTTTTTTTGGGCTTGGTCACTAGGGGCAGTCCCTCCACGGCTCTGCATGGTCCTTGCCGTTCGGCAAGACCAGTTTTATTTTTATTTTATTTTTTTATCCTAGCCTCCTTGCCGAAACAGACAGGAGCGTGGATATGAGGATAAAGGGCCACCCTTGCCTCGGAATGGAGAGGAGAGCATGGGTTGGGGCTGGGCAGGTTGGAATTCGATAAAGCTTGGGGGTTGGGGCTGGGCCCGAGTTGGGCTTCGGCAAGGGTGTGCTTCGGCAAGGAGTGGGCTTCGGCAAGGGTGTGCAAGGCTTGTACCGGGTCCGAGCATGTAACGTGATCGGGGCTGGGCCCATGGTTGCATCGTGTGACCTAGGGCTGGGTTCGTGGGGTTTAGACAAGAGTTAAAACCAAAAGCTAGGTCTCGAAGAATAGTTGTGAGTGTCCTTCCTCTTGCGCCTTGTGCTTCTAGGGTTGGTGAGTTACTTGTCGATCGCGAGAGGCAAGGAAGTGAAGTTTTGCGCTGCGAAGGGGAGTGGCCCATTTCTCAAGAAGGTTGGAGCTAAGTTTCGAGATTTGGTCGGGAGGTTGTTTCATCGTGGCCCCTTGCCATTCTCAAGGTTGAGATTGAAGGAATTGGCTTACTAACTTGCGAGAGTTCGAAGGAGTTCGAAGGTTGAGATTGAGATTGAAGCCACGAATTGCGGTAGGTTGAGAATTCAAATTGTGATATGCAAAGCTTCGGCAAACATGAGCATTCAACGAGAGGTTCTTGGGTCCGACCTTTTCCTAGGTAGGTCAGGTGTGGAGTTGGGCCATCAAATTGCGGCAGGTGGGTTTGGGCAAGGTGAGGCTTTTGGGACCCCATACTTTGATTCCGCATAGGCCTTGCCGTTCGGCAAGGCCAAATTTTTTATTTATTATTTTTTGTAGCCTCATGTTCGTATCTTTGGTAGGAGGGCTGATACGGTTCGAGAGGCTAAGGAGTTCGGGAGGCCCTTCTCTCTCGACAAGGAACTTGAGCCTCAAAGATTGGGCAAGGTGAAAATCTTTGAGGTCTTCTAATTGCGTTTGCACGGGCCTTGCCGATCGGCAAGGTCCTTTCGATGTGCTTTTTTCGTCTGAATTTTGAAATTCAAATTGTGGTGCAGTACAAAGGGATTTGAGAGGGAAGCGAAAGGGTGCTAGGGTTTTCTCGTGAACCGAGGCGTGGGTACTCTTGAGTCTCTATAAATAGGGACTTGGGGTGGAGAGGGTATCACACTTGAGATTTTGAGAAAAATTTGGAGAGAAGTGAAGAGGAGAGGGTGAATTCGGCGAGAAACTTGGTGGTTGAGCGGTGGTCGAAAGATTTCCGGTGAGCTCTCCGTGGTGGTGCAAACAAGGTTAGACCTCCTTTCCTTCGAATTTTTGGTTGAAATGTCCTTTTTGGCATGAACATGTTGAAGATTAGGATGAACACTTTGAATATGAGTATGAACTTGATGAACACCTTGAACATTTGATATGAACTTGTTGAATGTATGTTTCAATCCTTCTTGCATGTGCATTAGTTCCTTTTCTTTGTTTCGCATGTTGTAGATGTCCGAGAGTTCGATAAAGAAAGTCACGACCCCCCGCCTTTGGTGGGGAAGATACCGAGAGTGAGAGTTCCCGGTCGAGCCAAGCCTTTATGTGTGTTACGAAGGTGTGAGTTAAAAGCAGATGGTGTTGTAGAAGGTTTAATAGAGAGTGGGATGGTAGTGGCCGAGGGTGTGGGGGTGAGCCATCAATAGACTCGAGTCGGTTGATTTTTGCGTTCTAGCCTTGCCTCATACATCGAAGTGGGCTCGAGTAATCAGGCATCACCATCGAGGTTCACCGGGCGTAGCCGTGGCTTGGCCTCGAGAGGGAGTGGACATACGGGTTGGTGTCCCTGTGGCCGAGCGGAATTATCTTAAAGAAAAAGGATTGGCTGTGGTTCGGACAGATTATTGTGTTCCACCCTACGTAGGCACGAGATTACCTAGTGCAACAGATGTGGTTAGATATCCTCCACATCTGTTTTGATTTTCTGAGATATGTATCAACATGGCTTCGTGCTACCGTTCCATCCTTGGGTGCGAGATGATGTTGGCCAGGCTGGGGTATGCGCCAGGGCAATATAATCCTAACTTCTGGATCCTTCTTCATGGGGTTTACATTGCTTGGTGGTTGGTTGGGTTCGGGAGCCAACGTTCGAGCAATTCATGTATTTGTACTCGATTTGAAACAACAGGAAATTTTGGTGGGTGCAAGCCGGTTGCCGAAAGGCAACAAAAAGAGGTTATTTTATCAGTCACCGCCTACTACTCGAAGTCCTGGAGGAACAGTGGTGTCCGGCCTATGGGGATTGGGAGTGTCCACCAGGAAGACAGTGGCCAAACATATTCCTACCCATTTTCAGTCTATAGGTCTTTGGCCCCATCCTTTAAGACTGAGTGTTGTTTTGTTGTGTTTCTTGCGATTCTCCATTTTTGCTTGTGCAAGTGTAAATGGCTGAGTAATGTGTCCTTTTGTCGAGAGACCTAGCGTGAGTGCCGAAACTTAGTGACCCAAGAGAATTTGCTTGAGTCCTGACTGCTGCAAGGAAGTAAGTACCTAGATCACCCTTATTGTTTGTCTTTCCGATTCCTGTTTGTAATTGTGACTAACTTAGCTTAACATTTGATGTGCAGTGGCGGGGTTATAAAAGGAAGCACGAAAGTGGTTGTGGATATTGATGATGCCGAGATGCGGGCGACTTAGGGAGTCTCGGGTTAAGAAGCGAGAGAAGGGGTACCCCTAGAGATGACAAGGGCGAGTTGCCGACATGCTTTGGGGAAGAGGAAGGCGCTAGAGGAAGCTCACCGTAGTATGATGTGTTCTTTGAGGGGTGGAGAAGGTGGACTTCTCCAAGATGCGCCACAGAAGAAAGAGGTGAACTTGGCCATGCATCGGCAGGAAGTTCCCTTGGTGAACGTCTTCCTGGAAGGCGTGAAGAGTGATCCCGAGGCTCTGGCGAGGACTCGTGCCTCTTCCTTTGCGGATCGAGCCCGAGAAGACGATCCTTACTTACGCCTATGTAAGTTATGTCTGCTTTTGAATATGTTGATATCATTACGGTATGTTCTAACTAATGATGCTTTGTGTTGTATGATGCTTTATTTTGTAGGCCTTTGGCGAGATGTACGTCAATATGGCTAAGGCGTATAAGGAAATCCAGAGGTCAAGAGGCGCGATGAAGTGGCCAAGACTAAGATGGCAGAGCGCGAGGAGGCCATCGAGAGAAAAGAACATCTTTCTTTGTTGCAGAAGGCGGAGCTGGCCAAAGAGGTGGAAGTGCTAAAACGGTCGAAGGCCGAAGAGGTGGAGGAGCTGAAACGGTCGAAGGTCGAGGAAGTAGCTACTGCCCGAGTCGAGGCGGTCGAGTCATATTGGACCTCGGAGGAGCCGAGGAGTTATATCATGGACCGTTTGGTAGATGAGCGGCTTCGTTGGGAGGAGAGGTTGGCGAGGTTCAACCCTTCGGTGGAGATCAACTTTGATACGAGTGGCGAGCCTCCTTCTCCTAGTCCCACTATCGATGCCACTGGTGCCACACCGAGCTGAGCAGGCGAGCCGCTGCCACAAATGCCGCCTCTACCTAGTCTTGGAAGGCGTTGCCTTATGTACTTTTGCTATTTTTTGAACTTGATGTTTGTTTTGTTATGTATGAACATATTGGCTTGCTTTGGGGCAAGTTTATTTTGATTTGCTAGATTTTAGACTTCTTGTCATTTGATATCGGTTGTGCTAGCAAAATGATAATCGTGTGATTGATAAAGATTAGCCGTAGTCGGGCATTGCATTGGATAAGTGCCGAAAGGCAAGAGATACAAGATATGGTCGAGTCGAGGCTCAAGACCTGTAAAAGAAAACATAGTCCTAGTGTCTAGGTGTGTTTACTTATAATAGTATTTGAGGTGAACAGATTCCAAGGATGAGGCAAAGTCTTGCCCTTGGGATCACGAAGGCGATAAGTGCCTTGGGCGGCGGACTTTGGTGATTTCATAGGGGCCTTCCCATGTTGGGCCTAAGGTACCTTCGATAGGGTTTTTCGTGGCCAAGGAAACCTTACGCATGACCCAGTCCCCATTCTTGAAAGCACGGGATTTGACTCGGGAGTCATAGTACTTGGCGACACGCTGTTTGTACGTGACGTTGCGCATGTTGGATTGGTCACGAAGCTTCGTCAATGAAGTCAAGGTTCAAGGCTAATTGCTCGTCATTGGCTTCGGCATCATAAGTGGAGGTTCGGTATGTGGGCTGGCCAATCTCAAGCTGGGGCCACGGCCGGTACCAAAGGAAAGGGAGAACGGTGTCTCTCCGTGGAGGTACGGAATGTGGTGCGGTAGGACCAGAGCACCTCTGGGAGTAGCTCGGCCAGCAACCCTTGGCTTTGTCAAGTTTGGTCTTGTGGTCTTCTTGATGATTTTGTTCACGGCCGACCTGGACATTGGGCGAGGATGGGCTGGGAAGCAAAGCAAAGACATATCTTGAGGTTGGAACAAAATTGCTTGAACTTTGCATTGTCAAATTGCCGGCCATTGTCTGTGACGATGGTGTTGGGGATGCCGGCGACATACGATATTCTGCCGCATCGAACGTTTCAATGCGAGTTGCCGTGATGGTAGCTAGGGCCTCGGCCTCAACCCACTTGGTGAAGTAGTCCACAGCTACAATCGCGTACTTGACCTGGCCCTTACCTCGGGCATAGGTCCAATGAGGTCAAGTCCCCATTGGGCAAATGGCCAAGGACTGACCATGGCTGTCAATGGTTCACCGAAGTTGTGGAATGTTGGCAAATCGCCGACACTTATCGCACTTCTAGGTGAAGGCCTGGGCATCGGTGTGAAGTGAGGGCCATAAGTATCCTTGCCTAATGGCCTTATGCGCTAGGGAGCGAGCGCCGAATGATTACCGTAGATGCCTTCATGGATCTCCCGAAGAACATAATTACCTTCCTCTGAGTAAGACACCGAAGGTAGGGAAGGCTGAAGCCACGCTTGTATAGAGAGCCATTGATGATCGTGGATCGAGCGGAGCGATAACGAACACGCCGTGCTTCAACAGGATCGGCAGTAGTGTCTGGTTTTGCAAGAAGCGAAGGATGGGGTCCATCCAAGTAGGGCTGTGATCAATGGTACGGATGAATGGGGTTTGTGTGCTAGGGCGATCCAGAATTCGATGTGGATGTTTCGCCGCTGCCCTGGTCCACGACCGAGGCTAGTCCGCCAAAGCATCGGCATGGCTGTTCTCATAACGTGGTGCCTGGCTGATGAGATAAGCATCAAAAGCATCGGCATGGCTGTTCTCATAACGTGGTACCTGCTGAAGATATCTTTGTCATAGAGATGTCTTTGGCGGTGAAGTCCTGGTTGACTTGATGAACAACGAGCTTGGAGTCACCGAATATCTGGATTTGTTTAGTGCCCATCTCCTTGGCCAGCCAAGACCAGCCAAGAGTGCTTCATACTCGGCCGCATTGTTGGAAGCATGGAACCGAAAGCGGAGGGCGTACTCAAGGACAACCTTATCCGGGAGATAAGAACAAGGCCAGCCCCACATCCCTGGGCATTGGAAGAGCCATCTACGTACAATGTCCACAATGGCTGGGTAAGGTCGAGGGTGCCATTGCTAGCGATGTGGACGAGGTTTGAGGAGGAGTGGGCTCGGCGGTATGACACGGGGCTTGGCCAAAACTTGGGGTTCGGTGAACTCGGAGATGAAATCTACAACCGCTTTGTCCCTTGGTAGTGGGCGAGGTTTATAGTGGATATCAAATTCACCGAGCTCGATGGCCCACTTGACTAGCCTACTAGAAGTCTCTACTTCGCAAAACTTTCTGAGCGGTTGGTTGGTTAGGACATGGATGGTATGTGCCTGGAAATAAGGTCTCGGGCGTCGCGGACACTACTAAGGCAAAAGCCGACTTCTCGATGTCCGGGTATCGAACCTCGGCATCCTGTAATGCCTTGCTTACGTAATGCACCGGATGCTCGGCACCTTCCTGTGGTCTGATGAGCACTGAGCTAACCGCTGTGGCGAAGATGGATAGGTAAATCGTGAGGGTGTCTCCAGGCTCAGGTGTTGACAACAAAGGGGCTCGGCTCATGTACTCCTTGAGCTCGTTGAAAGCCTTGTCACACTGGGGTCCAGGTGATGTTACGCTTAGTTCCCTTGAGAGCCTTGAAGAATGGGGCACAACGATCAGTCGCCTTGGAGATAAACCTGGTGAGTGCTGCGACGCGTCTAGTGAGGCTTTGGATGTCCTTGACCGTTGTTGGTACTGTCATGTCTAAGATAGCCTGGATCTTCTCCTGGATTGGCCTCAATACCTCTCTGGCTGATCATGAAACTTAGGAATTTGCCTGAAGCCACCCGAATGCACACTTTGTGGGGTTGAGCCTCATGTTATCTTTGCTTCAGGATGGTGAACATGACAGATAGGTTAGGGATGTCTTTGGTCGTGATGCGACTCTTGACTAGCATGTCATCAACATAGACCTCCATGGTGTGGCCAATCAATGGTGTGAAGAGGTCGCTCACCAAGCGCCGATAAGTGGCTCCAGCGTTCTTGAGGCGAAAGGCATTACCTTATAACAATAGAGGCCACGATCTCGTAATGAAGGAGGTGTGGGCTTGGTCATCTAGATGCATGAAGATCTGGTTGTACCCTGAGTAAGCATCCATGAAGCTAAGGAGGGCGTGACCGGTGTGGCGTCAACTAGCTGGTCAATTCGAGGAAGAGGGAAGCTATCCTTGGGACAAGCCCGGTTAAGATTGGTGTAGTCTACACACATACGCCAGCCACTTCTTTGGTTTGCGAACCATTACCACATTAGCCACCAGGTGGGATAGTCCACCTCCTTGATGAATCCAATGTCGCTCGGCTTATCTACCTCTGCCTTCATAGCCTCATATCGCTCTGGGTCATAAGCACGACGTTTACGCGAACGGGTGGTTGACCGCAGGATTAATGCTCACCGATGGGATATGATGTCCAGTGAGAGGAGGTGCCTCGAGTTGAGGCGAGACCTCGAGTTGAGGCGAAGACCTTAGAGTTGAGGCGAAGACCTCGTAGTTGAGGCGAAGACCTCGAGTTGAGGCGGAGGAATGCGACAAGGTCGGAGCGAAGCTCGGGGAGAGGAGGTGCCGATTCGGACTTGGCGATCCGGGATGTCGTCATGGAGTGTAACTAGCTCAAGATCTTCCGCAGTTCGGCCAGTTGGGTAACAAATTCCTCCCAGGATCTTCAAGTCGTTAGTGCCCGGCCACGAGGAGGGGCTGGGGCCTTGGTTATCGCTAGGGCTTCACCCTTATGTTGGCGATTGGTGGATTTCATCGCCGAGGCGTAATGTGCCTTCGGGCGCCAAGTTGGTCGCCGCACACCGTGCCGTGCCATGGGGTGTAGGGAATTTAAGCGGCAAGATATGTGTTGAAATGAAAACTTTCATTTGGGCCAAGGCGGGCGCCCAAGGATGACGTTGTAAGTCGTGGGGCGATCAACGATGAGGAAGGGAAAATGAGACACATTCCTTCATCACTAAGACCCTTGCAACCCAGGTAATGGAAAGAATGGATGTGGGTCGTGGGATCCTCCGTGCCGTGTAGAAGGAAATGCGAAGTGGCTGAATGTCCTTCTCCGATGGTAGTTGAGGATACGTTCGGTAAAGGGCCCAGGGCGTGGTTTCGCCCGGAGGGCTGGTGACCTCGGTGTTGTTCACTCTCCAGCGTCGGACCTTCTCAAAGAAGAGGCGCATGGCCGGGTCAGCATGCGGGAGAGTGTCGTGTCTTTGAAGGCACTGGGGTGTGGGATGGGGTTTGCTGGGTAATCTTCCTATTTCTCGAAATCTTCTAATGGTAGGACTCCCAGGCCTCGGGATGGTAAGATTCCCAATCATCTGAATCCCCTGTGCCCTCGCGTCGAGATAAGCGAGTAGGCTTGGTAGGGGGCCTAGGTGTGCCACCCTTTGGTCATCGAGGTCGACATTAACTGGATAGGCTTCTTCCGCTTCTCCGAGATATGGTCTCGGCAATCTTTGTAGACTTTGGTTGGGCCATGGGGCCGGTCTTTGGGTGGGGAGATGTGGAGGAGCCGCGACTTGGTCGTCTCCTGATGAAGATGACCTTTGCCTTTGTCATGCCTGGACCGAATGGGGACGCTATGACGGGAGGTAAGTGGTTGGTTCAGTTGGGTGTGCCCAATGTCCTAGGTGTGGTCTTCTTTGGGTGATTTGGTGGTGAGTTCCCTCGAGTGAGCTTCGAGCTCGGCGGTCATGCTCCAATTCCACATTTTTTGTGCGAATTTGTTCGTAGTTTTCCAACATTTTGGTGACGCTTAGCGCGAGACGCTCGACCTCACTTTGGAGATCCCCTTATGCCGAAGGTTTCCTTCGAGAGGAGTCCCCACGGGGGTATGGTGCTGGGTATCGTGGCTGGCCTCGCTTGGCATGGCAGAATGTGGGGTGAAGAAGAGGCGGCGGGGCCTAATAGGGGAAGGAGCCAGCGGAGTTGGTAGAGGTAGTTGGGATTCAAAAAGTCGATTCCCACAGACGACGCCAAACTGTTGATACTCTTTTTGGGGAGGTCAACTTAGATAAGAAAGACTTGGGTCTTCAGCAGGGAAGATAGCTAGGACCTTCAGTGGCTAGGTATCCTGCAGAAGACAAAGTGGAAGAAGCAATCGTTAAGCTTCGGACACCGGTGTGGTGCCGGCCGAAGGCTCTCCGATGCTTAAGTCAGCTAAGAGTAGTAACTTTGGCAGAGTAACGGTAAAAGTAAGAAATTAGTTACCCTTTTGTCTTGGGCGCTGTTCCTTATTTATGGGGAGGTGAAAGTGGGAGGTTTTCACAAAGTTTCGATGTGGGACTTTGTGCAAGTCGCTCTGGTGGTGACACGTGTCTTGGAGATTAGGTTCGGCAGTCAAGAGAGCTTCGGCAGGTGTCTGGCACCTTGGGGAAAAGTGTCTTCCTTCGGTAGGGGAGAGGGCATGTCTGCCTTGGTACTAGTTGTTTTGAGGCTGGACATGCTCGGTTGATTATGGTGTAAACAAAAATAACTGAAATTAAAAGGCAAGAAAAAAGAAGATGAAATGGGAGATGGAAAACAAGCAGAGAAGAGAGAGAAGGAAAGAAAGAAAAATGAGATAGGGTGGAGACGGCGCTCGATGTTATGTTAGTTTTATATTTCTTAAGCTGAAATGATAAGTATTAAATAAGATGAATATTTCAATATAGCAAAAGCAATCTAGGGGCTCTGGTGGTAATAGGAAGTAAACAAAATAATTGTAGGAATTTAAGTAATTATGAAAATAATATGGAATAATAAAATTTAATTAATCAACAATTAAACCAATGTAACAAATTGTGATGGAAGCATATAAAGTTTTTAATAATGAATTAATAGATAATAAACACACACATGTACATCACCAAATAAAGAATAGAAAAATTAAAAACCACATGCCATAATTTAATATATAATACCACCAAACATTTATAATAGATGACAATAATATGCAAATTAAATAACAATAATAAGAAACATTCCCAAGTTGTTATATAAATATTAGTTTTGATTGCTTAATATCACAAACTCACCAACAACGTGGTGGTAAGTGTGCGGAGGAGTGAAGCTAAGGGGCGAGTTCGAACCCTGGGGATGCAGCCTGCTTTTGCAATTTTTCAGTTTTCCATTATATCCAAAATATCGCGATATTGTCGATATTATCACAATTTCATTGAGAAATTACATGATAAAATCGACAATGAAATTTCGGCGATATTTTGGAAAAATCACGAAATCAAAATGGAAAGTAATGATAATATCGAGCCCAAAAATTACCGAAATTTCGCCGAAATGTCAGCGAAATTATCGATTTTTCAGACACTTGGTGGTAAGTAGTGGGCTTTTGAGGAATGAAGGTCGTGGTTCGAATCCTGTTGCCTTCATCTCCTTTTACTTAAATTGTTATATATATATATATATATATATATATATATATATATGTTTTGGGTAAAACATGTTTTCTTTTTTCATTTTATATATAAACAATACAATGAAAATATTAAAAGGTATTGGGCTTGGGTATAAAGATTACAATTTACAACGGCTTGGAGTTGAAATTGTGCATGAAATTTGTATTAAAGTTGGACTTGACTTTGTCTAATTTCAAAATAAATCAACAATAAAAAATTGCATATTTTGTTGTAACCTACCAATACTTCCTATGCCTATAAACAACATCAAAGATGAATGACAAATACACAAGAAGATAAGAGAAGAAGCTATGGTTGAGCTTTGAGAATTGTACTTCCATATTACATTTGCCTTCCTCTAAATTATCTCTCAAGTCAATTCCCTTAATTTTATAACATGTTTCATTTTAAAAAGTGTGTTTTAATATTGGTCATATGATGCGACCCTATAATATATCTATATATATACACACACACATGCAATGATCTATACTATTTGTTCATTATGAATCAAAGTAGTTTGTGCTACTTGCATTCAATATGTTAGTCTTGCTCTACACAAATGGAATACTACAATTGTCAAGCTCCAATGAATATACTTATCTTATATGTGGTGTTTCATGTATAAAAATTTATAATTAAAAGTTTAAATGAAGATAGTTTATTTTTTTAAATACACACATAAATAGAATATTTGTATGTGGGTACTAAAATATATATGAATATAAATGTATGTGGGTACTAAAATTTGTATATATGAATATTTGTATGTGAGTACTAAAATATAACAAATAAGAAATGAAACATATAAGACCTTTATACTAAATATAATGTAGTTATAATTAGAAACTCGGAAATTTTCCGGAAATAATTGGAAAAATCGGATCGGAATGGGTTCGGAGAACTTCGGAATTTATTCGGATCGGAATTGCGGAATTTTCGGCATTTATCGAAAATATCGGATTTGGAATTTTCGGATATCGGATTTATCGAAGTTGGATTTTTTGGAAATATTCGGACCGAAATCGGTCGGAATCGGATTTTCCAATCCAACTTACACCCCTAGTTGCAATCACCTTCCCCTCATCTGATCTAGCCCCTCTTGACCGGATAGCCACCACCCCTACGTCGCTAGGGTGTGAATCATACCCTGTTGAATTATTTTAATTTTGTAATTATTGTAGTGTTAGGATTCCTTACTATATAAGGATTCTTAATTCCGTAATTTATGTAATTACTTTCCAGTAATTCCTAGTGTAAATCACTATATATTGCTTCTTTATGAGAAGAATAAGATTAGTCTGATTATTCCCATAAAATTCTGATTTTCAAGTTGGTATCAGAGCGGGTATCCTTGGATCACGTCTCTAAGGAAAAAAAAAACCTAGCCGCACCGGTCTCCTTGTTCTTCCCTGCTGCCGCATATTTGGCCGCCTCATCTTATTTGCTCTCATCAACCAAATTATTGGTTCCCCTGCTACATATTTAATTCACCAGTCATATTTGACTTTTCTTGAATCCATCTTTATCGCATCCTTTGAATCCATCTTTTCTTGAATCATATTGTAATTTGGTGCTGCACAAAAACACATATTGTTGATGCCCACTCAGTTATTGTTTTCTTTAGGCTTATTTACTGTAGTGCCCCTAAAACTATGGTCAAATTCTACATTGCCCCCTTGACTAAGGTTTGGTGCTCCACTTTGCCCCCGCCGTTAATTTTGATGACGTGGCAAGTCAATTTTGATGATGTGGCAAGTCTATTTTGATGACGTGGCAGGTCTATTTTGACGGAGTTATGAATAGAGATAATGGCAAGGGGTAAAGTGAAACACAAAACTTTGGTCAAGGGGGCAATGTGGGCCACTTTGATTTTCAGGGAGCAATGTGGGATTTGACCATAATTTCAGGAGGCATTACCATAAATAAGCCTTTCTTGATCCCACACTTGAACCACCAAAGCCATATATTGTCACTGCCCATATTGCTCCCACCATATATTGCCGTACCCCACCAATTAATATATATCTCCACTCGAAAATTCCCCATCTTTATCACCAACAAAGAAAAGCATGGGTAAAATTTCAAGAACTAAAACTACACCCAATGGCAGATTCAGGAATTTTCCTTCTAAAGGACAACGTTTAAAAGGTTAAAAAAATTCTATACAAAATATACCCATAAAAATGAAAGGATAATATTATAATTCATAATTAATAGAAAAAACCACATTACAATTGTCTACGATGAGTTTTCATATTCTGAAAACGTAGTATTATAGTTTCATTATCAATACAAGTCCATCTTGACTTTGGAACAATTGACTTTAGAACTCCGTGTAGTTGAACAATCCACTCCACATACAATTTTACGAAGTAATCGACCTTCGAGTCCATCTTGACTGGTAAAAAGTGTACATATTTGGTTAATCTGTCAACGATAACCCAGACACCGTTGTGTCCCTTCAAAGATTTGGGAAGATCTGTTACAAAATCCATGGTGATGAGATCCCGCTTCCATTCAGCAATATGTAGTTGTTGCATCATTCTGAAGGCTTCTGATGCTCTGCTTTCACTTGTTGGCATATCTCACACCCTGCAATATACTTAGCCACTTCTGGCCTCATTCTTTTCCACCAATATTGCCTCTTCAAGTCCTTGTACATTTTGATACCTCCAGGATGCATTGAGAAGCGAGTTCGGTGTGTCTCATCCAACACCTTTCTTTCGATTTATAGGACATTACGTACAACTACTCTGTTTTTTAACTTTAGTCCACCGTTGGAATGAATCTTCCAATCCTCTAAAGCTTCTACAGCTTCTGTAGCTTTGCCTTCTGTCGTCATCGCTGCAACTTTGGATTCTCGTTCTGCTTCAGGATCACTTCATGTTCCAATTGAGGCTTCATCTGCAAACTCGTTATGACACCATTTGGTTACATCTCCAAATTGAATTCTTTAATTGTTATGAAAATTTCCCGATCTTGTAGCATCAGGCTCGTCAAGGTTCCTTGAGTTTTCTACTCAGGGCATCAGCAACAACGTTTGCTTGTCCTGGATGGTACTCCATTTCGAAAACATAATCTTTAAGATATATTTAAAGATATATTTAAGGCCCTTGTAATTTGAGTAGGCAATGAACTTTTGTGTATACAGATAACACCTTCAAGTCTTCAAGGCATGAACTACCGCAGCGAGCTCCAATTCATGTGTTGGGTAGTTCTTCTCGTGGTTCTTCAGTTGTCTGGATGCATAAACGACTACTCGTCTGTTCTATATCAGCACGCATTCGAGTCCTTGTCTAGAGGCATCTGTAAAAACCTCGTACACTTCTTCATCAGTGGGTAGTACGAGTATTGGAGCTGTCATTAGCCTCTTTTTGAGCTCATCGAAAGCCTTCTTGCATTTGTCGCACCACTCAAACTTCACGCCTTTCTTGGTTAAGCGAGTTAATGAGTTGGCAATCTTTGAGAAGTCTTGCACGAACCTTCGATAATAACCAACTAATCCGAGGAAGCTTCTTATCTTCGTCACTTTCTCTGGTCGTCCCCACTTCAAAACTGCTTGATCTTGCCGGGATCAACATGAATTCCGTCACCGGAAATCATGTGACCTAAGAATTGTACCTTCATTAGCCAGAGTTCGCACTTTGACTTCTTCGCATAAAGTTGCTTCTCCAGCAAGGTTTCAAAGACAATCCTCAAGTGTTGTTCGTGCTCCTTGTTTTTGAATAAACAAGATTGTCATTGATAAAGACAATGACAAACTTGTTGAGATACAGTCTGAAGACGCGGTTCATGAGATCCATGAATGCGGCAGGTGCATTTGTCAGTCCAAACGGCATCACCACGAACTTAGAGTGACCATACCGTGTGTTGAAAGCTATTTTTCGTTATGTCCTCTTCTCGTACTCGTAGTTGGTGATATCCCAACTGCAAGTCGATATTTGGGAAGTATATGGCACCTCATACTTGATCGAACAACTCATCAATTCTGGGGAGAGGGTACTTATTCTTGATCATTGCTTGATTTAGCTTCTAGTAACCCACACACAGTCGAAGTGATCCGTCGTGCTTCTTGGCGAATAGAACCGGAGCTCCCCAAGGTGATGTACTTTCTCGAATGAATCCTTTTGCTAACAGGTCCTCTAGGTGCACATTGAGTTCTGCCAATTCTGCTGGTGCCATTCGATAAGGTCTGATTGAGATTGGCTGTGTTCCAGGTACTAAATCGATGCGAAACTCGACTTCCCTTGGTGGTGGCAATCCCGATAGTTCGTCAGGAAATACGTCTGGATAGTCGTCGACTATTGGCGTAGCTAGCTTTTCTCTTTTCTTCAGTTTTGTAGATGCTATCAGAGAATAGCATGACAAAACTCTCTTACCACTGTGGCAGGTTCTCAGGAGTGGGCTTGGTTGTACGAGACGCTCGTTGAGCCTAAGGTCCACATTTTCTTCTTCGCAAGTGGTAACACTAACCTTCCTCTTCTCGCAATTTATTATGTCTTTATGGTTTTTCAACCAATCCATCCCCAAAATTAAATCATAGTCCACCATCTTCAGTGGATATAGATCTATTGTTAGTAGGTTGTCCGTAACTAACAATTGACAATTTTGGTAAATTAAATCCACATTAGCACTTTCACCCAAAGCAACAGTTAATACTAATATTCTATCCAATATCTTATTGGTTAATCCTAAAGTTTTGGCTAACCACAAAGAAATAAAGGAATGTGATGCACCTAGTATCAACCAAAAGCCTAACTTGAGTGTTGGATAAAATAATCATACCGTCAATAACAGTTCCTTCTTCTTCGTCCCCGTGCCTTCCTGCCACAGTGAACACTCATCCTCCATTTCTTCCTGGTTGTGGATTTTCAAGTCTCCTACCTGCTCTTGCCTGATTTCCTCTTTGTGGTGCTTGTTACACAGGTCGAGCAGCCTGGTTTCCGGCGTTGTTTCTTGGCGGCAGTTGTCGTTGTGAATTTGCCCCACCAACTTGATTTTGATGTGGAAAATTGAGTCTAATGTGGCCTTCTTCACCACATGCATAGCAGGTAGTGGTAATGTTCTTCTTTGGAGCTGGTCCTTTGCTATTACAACCTTCGGCATTCTTTTGCCTAAAGCTTCGCTTCCTAGGGTAGTTCCTTTTTTATCTTTGAATCACCCTTTTCGATCTTCGAATTTTCCTCTTTGGACATTTTTCTTCTAATTCAAAAGGTAGTCCTGCTTCAATGCATGTGCATTGTTCACCATCTGCTGGTATGTACCTCATAGAGCTAGTACAAGTCGGAGAATACCGTCTTTGAGTCCTAGTAGAAACTTAGTGGTCTTCATTTCTTCATATGCCATTAACGTAGCGCAAAGCGTATTAGTTCCGTGAACTTTGCTACATACTCGGGCACATTCATCTTTCCTTTTTCTAAGGTGAACAATTCTTGAATCTTGGTTTGTTTGAACGCCATTGGAAAATATCGGTTGAGGAAGAATAATTCAAACTCATCCCAAGTAAGGTATTCAGTGTGTTCGCCTTCTTGCTGTAGTATTGTATCCCACCAAGTACTTACCTTGTTCTCGAGCATATGAGTAGCGAACCTCAAGCGATACTCTGGTGGTGCATGCATGGAATCTAATTTTTTCCTTATGTGATTAAGCTAGCCTTCTGCCTTTTCAGCTTCTGATGCCCCGTTGAACTTCATATGTTTTATAGCTTTAGAAATCGTTCTAGGACTTCAGCCCGCGTTCCTACTCACGTTCAACCTCGTTCGCATTGACTTTTTGCGCGTTTTGGTCATCAGCATTCTGCGCATCCTGATGATCCACATTCCGTGCATTCTGGTTGTTTTGCAATGCTTGTAGCACCGCTTGGACAAGAATCTCCAAGTTCTCAGGATCCATAACTTTGTTTTTGTGTTGTGCACGAACTGTTTACTAACAACTTGTCAACAAGAAAGAGAATTGTCAAAAAAAGACAAGTTCAATATCGAGTAGAATGAACACTCAAGAGTCTTAGAATCAGAAAAGATTTTAAACGATACTCGAAAATTTAAATTCTTGGAAGAAGTCCAAAGAATTCAAAGAAATGAATGGTTGGGCTTTTCTGAAAAAATATGGTTTTATTTTTCAAATCATTTAAAACTTCTTAAAAATCTTTTGAAAACAATATTTTGCTCTTGTACCATTTTTCTATCACGCCCCAAAATCAAGACACGCCACAGCAGCACATACCATACAGTTCGTTGGCAGGCAGATCACAACATTCTTTGTGAAGTATGGCATCAAGCAGCACATGTCAACTCCAAGATATTCACACGGCAATGGCCAGGCAGAGGTGTCCAACAAGATCGTGCTGGACTACCTGAAGAAAAAATTGGAAGGCACATAAGGAAAATAGGTCGACGAGCTGCCCAGAGTTCTATGGGCTTAACGCACAACCAAGAAGAGATTAACCGGAGAAACCCCATTTTCCCTAGCCTATGGGACTAAGGCAATCATCCCCCCACACATCACAGTTCCATCTATGAGCATCGAAGTGGGCAAGCTAGACCGGAACTGTAAGCAGATAAAGATCAACTCTTATCTTTTCGAAGAAGAATGAGAGAATGCCATTGTCCGAGTTGTAGCTTACCAGCAACAGCTCACATCCTGCTACAACAAGAATGCCAAGATCAGAAAATTCCGGCCTAAGGACCTTGTGCTCAGAAAAACCTTCATCACAGCACCAAGGCATGGGTAAAAAAAGATGAAGCCCAACTGGGAAGGCCCCTATGTGATCAGCCATTCTAGGGGCAGATAAAGCTACACACTGGACACCTTGGAAGGGAAGGAAATTCCAAGACAATGCATGGAATGCCCATCACCTCTGAAAGTATTACCCTAGAAGCTTCCCGCTTACCGGCTCAATTCCTAGAAGACGATCGAGCCCTCTCCACCTAGTTGAAGAAGAGTTACTTCTAATGTAATCCATGTACTCATTTCTTTTATTCCAAGCGATGTAATCATACGAACATCAATGCAAGTTCAAGTTTTTCCTTCAAATGAAGTGTTCGAGAAATCAAGTTTTTCATTTAAATGAAGTGTTCGAGAAATCAAATTTTCCATTCAAGTGAAGTGTTCGAGAAATGCTAATCCAGAGCGCCCCATGGAATGCACATGAAGACCCAAAACATCCTAAGGGAGAAGAAGGACAGGGCTCAAAATGTCCTAAGGGAGACGAAGGGCCCCCGTCCAAAACGTCCTAAAGGAGACGAAGGACCATCTTCCAAAACGTCCTAAGGGAGACGAACTACCCCATCCAAAACATCCTAAGTCCTACGGGAGACGTAGGACACCACTTAAAGCATCCTGAGAGAGACGCATATCAGCATTCAAAGCTTCCTAAGGGAAAAGTAGAAGAACACCCATCAGGCAGACGATGGGTGAATGTTCAAGCAGAACACTCAAGCAGTTTACAAGATGCAATGAGAATTGAAGTTTGAAAAATAACTGAAAATTGCATAGCAAAGTGGACGACCGGCCAAGTTCAACAAGAAATGAGATGGTCGATCGAGACCAATTATTGAACTAGAAGCAAAGTTACAAAGTTTGAGAAAACTAATAAAGGAGTCCTCATCTACTGCGGGATTCCTGCAAGTAACCCCTAGTCGATGACCTCATCAGCTTCCACCTGGTCAGTGACGTCATTTGCATCTTTGCCATGCTCAGCTGCAGTCACCTGCTCAGCAACCCCAGCTGCCTGCTCCGTAACATCTACGCCTACCATGGCCTCATTTTGCTTAACCACCGCCATTAGCTCAGCAGCCCTAGCTGCTCGCCCCTCCGCATTTGCCTCGACCTCATCAGCTACATCATCATTGACATCATCATCCTCAGTTGCAATCTCATCAGCCACATGCTCTTCGACTGCTTCCATATCCACAATATTGATCTTCTCACCTTGAGCAGGGGGCAACAGTAGACTAGTTCCGGACGTCCTCAACAACAAACATCACTCCGTTTTGAAGCAAATTGACAGAGCAAATTGACAGATGCTTCAATTTGCTTCACCAATGAAATACTAGAGAACTTCCCAAGATTGCCAGCCCAATGTATGTGGTAGACCAACTTGGTGTAAGCAAATGAACTTGATAGGAAGTTCGTCTTGAGCAGATCCAACACACACCTCCCCTGCAGTGCTATCATCAACCTTCGGATTGGCAGTTCTCACCTCTAAATGATCCTATGCTCATGCGGACGGTTCCCTGACCTTCATTGCTGCAGCCATCTTCGCCTCCCATGACGCCAATGACGCTAAATTAGCTCCGTGCTTAATTGCCCGTGACCCGGTAAATGGATCGAGATTGAAAGATAAAGGCGATCCTCCCGATTCGATCCTCGGTGGCGCGCAGAGGACTCAAACTTTGTCTCTCAGCAAGCGAACCAGGTCGGGAACCAACTTCTCTGCGGGGTAGATCACATGTTTTGAGCTTGTTCATTGGAAGCAGAATATCTCGAACTGCCACCAACTTTCTTGCTGTCTGCGCCGACGAAGTGCTTGATCTTAGCAGAAGACAGAAGTCAGTCAGCCACATGTCAAAGAATTCAAATTGAAGCAGATCATGACCTACCTAGGTGTGCATGGCAACTCCTCTCCTTGAAAAGCAGTACAATCCTCAAAGATCTCTCTCACAAACAAAAAGTAGAGGAAGCAAGTTTGCAATTTGAAAAGGTGAGAAGAGGCGCCCTATATTTATAGCAGTTGAGGTTCCTTGCCCTACAAGGAGTCTCAAGCCTATTCCACATGGGAACACGAATTCAGAAAAATAGTAAGTCAACAACCTCCTTCAATCAGGAGCCCAAGTTAAAGAAGGGAGCCCAGACGCAGTTGGACATCCCAACAATTAATTCACATATCCTCCATGCCACCACGAGCCATGCAGAAGCTATGGGGCATTTGTGGGAACTGAATATTTAGGCAAACCCTAGGTCAAATATTTCATTCCATTTGGGGATTATTTGATTTGGGGATTCTTGCCATAAATTGGGGATATGATCCCAATCAAATCCCTAATTGATTTAAATCTCATCGAATTAGGAAAAATAATTCATTTCCTTACAAGGATTATTTTTCCCTAAAACCTAGACATCCGAGGCTCTATAAATACAAGGCTACACAAGGCATGGGGTAACACTTTCTGAGCTTTAGAAATTCTGCAAAAATAAACCCTTGCTGCCGCCACTTTCTCCCTCTCTTTCACAAGGCTCCGGCCTTCACACACGACTCCGATCACCCGATTCTCTCCCTGTGAGAACTTTGTACCCTATTTTGGGTTTTGTTCATCAACAATCGAGCTAACTTAGGCATCGGAGGGCCTTTCGCCAATACCCAACGGGTGTGGTCTTTTTACCCCGAGGTATTTTGCAGGGAGAAAAAGGCAAGAAGAAGAAGGAAGGGGAATATCCATTGTCGAATATTCTTGGGATGAAAATTACTCCCACAGAATGCATCACACAAATATACAAACACAAAGAAGAATTTAGTTCGTAATTGATAGTAAAATAATAATTAACCTTAATTGAATGGATAAATTTTGATAAAGATTGTTGAGAAGATTATACTCCAATTAAATTTAATATAATATAGAATCAAACTAGCCTCTTTATACTCGCTTTCGCGTATGTGGGAGACATTTTTTGGATCACACGCTTTTTATTTTGAATGTTATACCATTATTTGCCTTTGGCTTTATACTAGCCCCCCTGCACGAGGCTTTTTTTCCGGATTACAATTTTTATAATTTTTTTTTTTGGAAATTGTATAATTCTAGATGACCGTCTTAAAAGTTTTCTTTTATCAACCATATTTTCTAGATATGTGTCTCAACAGTTTCTTTTTTCAATAGTGCACGTGTGAGTAATGATGCATATTTTTTCTAGACGTGCGTTTTAACTTTATTTGATTTTTCCTTTAAAACGCGTGTCTAGAAAAACTACGCGTCGTTACTCACACTCGCGCTATTGAAATGAAACTGTTGAGATGCACATCTAGAAAAATACGGATTATAAAAGAAAACTTTTAAGACAGTTATCTATAAATATACAATTTATAAAAATAAAAAAAATTAGAAAAATTATAAGTCACGTGTAGGATGGTGATGGAAAAAAAGACTCTACACATGGAGGGAGGCTAGTATCTTCTAATTTATCTAATTTGGATTAAAAACCCAAAATCAGCCATCTGTCATTTATTTAACTATATTTTGTATATGAAATTACTTTTTTTGTGGGAGCTGATTTTTCAACTCCTGTTTTGTCCACTTACACTCCATTTGTTGAAAATTGTATGTTCTCACTCCCATTTTTATTATAGAAAAAAGTATTTAAAAAATAAAAGGAAGTATAAGTGGACAAAAGGGAAGTGGAGAAATCAACACTTTTTTATCCTTTTGGATTAAAAACCAAAATAGCCAAACCTGCCATGTTAAATTTAAAGGAAAAGCCCACCAACTGGGTACAAAATGCCCACAACGGTCTGATTCAAAATTAGAAATTAAAAAGAAAGAGAAAAAGAACAAGACCCACCACATTACCTTTCTCTCCCAGCTTTGGCTTTTATTGATATTGCCATTTTTTGTAATTTTAATGAGTTTTTAGTGCATGATCGTAAAATTAGATGTTTCTTTGGTAATCAACTTTAATCAAAGGATAGTGTTAAATGAACCCTAAAATTAACTAAGTACACTCTATTTAATCGAAACTGATACTATTTAATCGGTCTAGTTCGGTCTGGTTTAAGCGAATTTTTTTAAAAATCGGCTAGTCCAATTCTGACTAGTTTCTATTTTGAACCAAATTATTATTATTAATTGTTATTTTTAAAAAATTTAATTTTTTTAAAATACAAATTATAATAAATATGTTATTTTTTGGGTTTGAAAATTAACAAATGATCCAATTCATACAATGGGAAGTGTTTTGAAGTTGAATTTGGAAAAATATTGATGATAAAATTAAAAATATAGCATTGGATTTAAAAATTTTGTAAAAAAAAAAAATCGGTCCAGTCCAATCTGGTCCGATTTCTTTGAGGTGTGAAATCGGAACCAGAACCGATCTGGTCCGCTTTGTTCACTTTTTTGGTCAACCAATTGTTTTCACCCGATTCGGTTCGGTGTTTCGGTTTTCCCAGTCCGAATGCCCACCCCTAATAAGTATAGTGTACTTACTAAAATTACATTTGTTTAACAATTTAATATATTCTTTTTCGTCATTTTATATTAGAATAAATTAGTAATTTAATAAATAATTTTATAATAGGGTTGGTTTAATAACATCATAATCAAATTAGGTGAAATTTGATTATTATCTACTACAATAGTAAAATGCCTATTCCCAAAGCTCCCAATAAATAAATAAATTTTCATCGTAATATTGATTTTTGGTGAAGCAACATAGTTTAGGGTCTGTGACGTCTCTGGGTTACTAGACGCTGGAACGGCGCATTGCTGAGGGGACGAAATGTTTGTTTGGTTTCACTAGGCCTGGGAATTTCATCGGAAACTCCAGCGTAGCTCCCTCCACAGTAGCTCCTTCCAATCCGTCTTCTCTCCAATCAGATTCTGAACAAGCGTACGGAAAACCAAAAATCCCCAATACCAAAACCAAAGAAAGTGCTGCCTCATCCTCCTCCTCCATCTCGGTAAGTTGTTTGTGTGTATTTGATTCTGTTTGATTGATTATGCTTTTGTGTGGCGCTGGGTGGATGGATTAGCTTAATTAGAATGCCCAATGTATGTTCATTCTTTTTCCAAAATTGGTACTGAACCTTGTTGAGAAATGGTAGGAAGGAAATGAAAATTAGGTCTTTTAGTTCCCAATTTTTGGGTATTTGGTTGATCTGCAGTTGCTAGTTGTGGACCAAATCAAACTTGTGTTGTTGTTTCTTTGTTTCTGGCCTTTTACTGTGATGCTTGTTTAGTCACTCCTCTATATCAAAACGTTTTATGTTCTTAGAATGACTATCAGTATGTCATAGGGTTGGATCACAAGGTCATGCCTGGGTGGGGGTCACCGGGTCAAGTTCAGTCCAATGGTCACTAGGTCAGACCAAGAAGTTACTTGTTTGAGCTTGTGGTTAAGGAGGCGGGTTTGTTCGTTAGAACTTAGAACGGCAGGTTCAAGAGTCAACGAGGAAACAAAAACAAATATAGTTACTTAATTCAGTTTTAAAAAACTGAAAATAATAAAATAAAATAATGGGTCATGGTTTGTTTCCTTGGAAATTCAGGGAAGGCTGCTCTCTGGCGCGGAGAGGGTTTAATCTGGTCCACCTCGAGGTCCTTTCATGGAGGTCTGCTCTCTGGCGGGAGTAGCTGTTATACAGCTCTCACATGAGTTTTTCTGTACCTTCATCTATGATTTGAGTTTCCTTGTTGATGTGCTTTCATAAACTGAGCAAGTTTTCCTATCATGTAATATAATATGATTTGAAATTTGTGGACAATTCTTTTTTTGTCATTATACAATATAACTATAAACTCATAAATTGATTCGCATTATGTTTGTCATGCAATCATGTTTTCCTAGTATTATTATGCTTAATGAAATTTAAGCTGTTATCTTTTCATGAGATATGATGGCTATAGGTGATAGATTGCAACTGATTCATCTGTTATCACAGTTTATTTTCTCCAGTTATAGTTGCAGTCAAGGTTCGTTCTTCATTACTTGCTGAAGGTGATCCAAGTTTTTAGGTTAGACATCTCCAAACTGAAGCAGTGGATTTTTACTTTGGTTGGTCCTCTCCTTGTTTTTTTGTTTATACTGTGACTTTATTGATTAGATTAAATATCGTTTCTATTTTGATCCGACTGTATATGTTTTTAGATTTTCTAATACCAAACGACTTTGGTTTGTTTTTCATTTTCTTTATATACTTCTGATTGTTTTATTTTACTTTCTTGGTACTGAGTCTCATTATCTGTTACTTTTTGTACATAATCTATAAATCTGATGTGAAATCTTTGTTCATATGTTATATGATTTCCCCATCCTTTTTTTTGTAGTTATGTTTTCTATGACAACCTGGCTGATGTTATTTAGTTTTAGGGATTTGGGGTTTTATTTTTTCTATTGATGATTGAGTGTTTGGGACTTGGTTCTGCAGAAGCATGTAGAGTTGTGAATACTTCAAAAAGGCCTGACTTGATGGATGGGTTTCTCTTGATTTCATAAAGTGCTTAATGGAGGATTTGTTAAAGACTGTTAAAGATGTGAACATGCTCTGATCTGTGGGGGTTTTTTATTTCCCGTTTCGTACCCAACATTTATCATGGACTGGATTCTTTTCTGTTTTATTTAAATCATTTTTTAGTTTCGACCCTGCTATCATTCCTCTGACCAGATTTGTTTAACGATTGTCAAAGGAGTCAGCCAAAAAGGAGCACCAAAAGTAATGGCGACCAAGATATGTGTAGTGATTCGATCGTTTCATCACCCAAAACTTTTGTGGGGGCTTCCACCTTCCACACGGAGGGTTGCATTGCCTGAATCACGAGTCTTATATACTGTGTTGCGATCACCTCATATTGATAAAAAGTCCAGAGAGCAGTTTGAAATGAGAATCAAGAAACAGTATCTGGTCATAAAGACACAACCGCATGAATTGCAGAAGAAGTTTTTTTGGCTAAAGCGCCAACGTATATTTGGAGCTCAATATGAACTCCTATTTTCTTGCAAGACTCGCTTGGATAAGGAGCAACTGCAGAAATTGCTTTGAAGCAAGATCCTTGCATTGACCCTTCCCTGAACTAGAACCAGCATGGTGCTGCTGGATGGTTCTGATTAATACAATAGGAAGGGAGGGGAAAAAGAGCACTTCAAATGATGCCCTAGTTTGCATTGGCTGGTGTTTTTCAAGTTTTGTACGTTTAAAATTTTTTGATCAGATAGGATGATGCAGAACTGTTTTTGGTTATAGTGGGATTTGTTTAATTTACTGTTTTGGGTCCAAGTTAGAGAATGGTATGAGGTTGCTATAATAATCCAACACTTGGCATTTTCAACTTGGAGTTGGATATCTAACTGAACATTTGCATTATCTCTAATGTTACAAGGCACAGGCAAAGAAATAATTGCATTAGAGTGCTGCAACTTCCTTTGTTTTTCGTTTTTGTTTTTCTTTGCTCTATTATCTTTACCATGTGCCAGAATATAGGGAAAAGTTGAGGTTGCACCCAAAATCAAACCAATTGGCAATTGGGGGGAGTAGCCTAACTCCTTATAAACCTTTTAGGTTTCTCAACTTTCCAATGTGGGACTTGTTATCTTCACATTCCTATGTGGCGAACTTTCAAGCCTAACACGTGGACAACACATATTGGATGACGTGGCACACGTGTGGCTGTTGTGTTTTCACACATGGGCTAGCCCGATATGATATTATGAAGGAAGTTGAGGTTCCACCCCAAAATCAATTGGCAATGGGGGAGTAGCCCAACTCCTTATGAACTCTTACTAGATTTCTCAACTTTCCAATGTGGGAAAATAACTCAGTTTTTTTAAAATTCCCTCAAATTGTAATGGTCAGCTTAAACAAAAAATATGTTCCATTAATCAATTTTCAGTTGGTACTGAAGCATCATATACAAATCGTGAATGGTTTTCAAGACTTGGAAAAAATTATTATTATTATTTAACTTGGGTCTTACTTTGTTCATTAGAATAAAAAAGCTTTCGTCAACTTTGTTGCGTGGACGTGCTTCAGCTGAAAATCTACCAAATCCAACTGTCAAAAATTATTCATCACTTTGTTACGAAAAGTTACTTTGACAAAAATAACCCCTAAAAGATAAAATAAAAATAAAAACACAAAAAGGCTGACAAATTCAAGGAAGCATAAGATGTCATATTATTCATCACTCAACTTCAAAATATGTTTTGATCAGATAGGATGATGAGGTTCATATAATAGTCCAACATTTCAAATTTTGAGCTTGGAGTTGGATATCTCAAGTTTTGGTAATGTTTTGGGTTCACTTTGGTGTAAACTGGCTTTGAATCTCTATTAAATGAAACTTAAAGCCAACAAAAATTCTTAATTTTAGGAAGTAACACCAATTTCGAAATTTTCTTGAGAGACGGTTCAGTGAATTGATTAAGACGGTTTAGTGAACTGATTAAATACTCGCACAGTTTGCATTATGTGACTGGATTATGAACAGATAACTTAGTTATCATATGTGAGTGGGACGCGGATGGAAGCCTCCATTTTCAATCATTATCAGTACTTAGTAATTATTTAACTTGGGTAAACTCTGTTGCCTTCTAGAGAAAAGCACTAAAAGGGTGACTAGCAAGGAAGCATATCTTCAAACTTTGGCCTAAAATTATTGAGGATATATATATCCCCTTCCATTGAGGGACACCCTTTAAGGCACCTAACAAATTTTTTTTCAACGATCCAAACCGTTTATTTTTCAAGTCTTCATTCATAAATCATCCTTGCAAAATTTTTTTTATATATATATATAGAGGGCGGATTCGTGTCACCATGTTTTTGACACAAGTTTTAACACAAATTTTGAACCATTAGATTTAAGCACTATTAAGGGCACAGATTAAATCTCACAACTAATTTATTATTATCTTTAAAATAATATATTTATTCAAATTATTATTATTTTAATCTAATAATTATGAATTGCACAGTACTCCAAATTCTACATCTCCTTTTCTCCATGCCCAACGTTGGTAATCTCCTCCATAGGCACTCTCCTCCATCATCATCATCACCCACTACACAACCCTGCATTCCCCTTTTTCTCTTTAATCAATAATCCTTGGTAACCCACACTTGGTTTTGATATCTTAGTTTTAATTTTAGTGAGTTATTTATTGGAGAAATCTAGAAAATTTGTAAATGGTGAAGAAAAACTTTCTTCGGCGTCACTTTCTCTCCTCCAGATATGAGGAATCTCTTTCCTCTTTTTTTCTTCAAAATTGATTTTCTATTGGGCAGTTTTGAAAACTTTGGAAATGGTGAAACTGAGAGAGCTTGGGTTCTCTCAGGGAACAGTGAAGGTGCGGTTTTGGGGAGAATATCCATGTGATTGCTGGGGGATGATAGTGTATATCCATGTGTCTCTCTCTCAGGTCATGGATATGTGGTCTAGAGTGATTGGTTAGTAGAGAATTAATTAGTTAGACTGTTAGAATATGGTTAGTCTGGTAGAAAAGGAAGTTAGGCTGTAAGTGCGATTATATAAGCAAGGTTATTGATGTATTGAATCATTAACCAAGAAATACAAAACAGATTGTTCTCTCAACATCCTCTCTATTTCTTCTAAACGTTTTCACACACACTCGTTTATTGCAAATAGTTTCGTTCCTTATGCAAGTGTCAGGCCTACACTAATTGGCGGAGAATTTAGCATTGCTTTACCCATGGGGATGTCCTTCTAGCCAATATGGTGTTTAGGGGTAGTTATGTACAAGTGGGTGATGTGGTGTTGCAAGTTGATTTAATTCCCTTGGAAATTGTTGATCTTGATGTCATACTGGGAATAGATTGGTTGGAGAAGCATCATGCTTCTGTGGATTGTTTCCAAAAGGAGGTTACACTTAGAAGCCCAGGGCTACCAGAAGTAACTTTCTGTGGAGAGCAAAAAGTTCTCTCATCCTTAATGGCTAAATGATTACTCAAGAAGGGATGTGTGGGATATCTTGCCCATGCAATTGACACTCGTGAGATCACCATGAATTTGGAAGATATTCCTGTTGTGCGGGAGTTTCCGGATGTATTTCCTAATGATCTTCCTGGATTATCTCCTCATAGGGGGACTGAGTTCACTATTGAACTTCTTCCTATCACCAATCCTATCTTTCAAGTGCCGTATAGAATGTCACCAGCCGAGTTGAGAGAGTTGAAGACTCAATTGCAAGAATTGGTTGATCATGGGTTTATCCGACCTAGTGTTTCACCTTGGGGCGCACCGGTATTGTTTGTGAAGAAAAAGGACGGTACTATGAGGTTGTGTATCAATTACAGGCAACTTAACAAGGTAACTGTATGTAACCGGTATCCTTTGCCCCGTATTGATGACTTGTTCAATCAGTTAAAGGGTGCCAAAATCTTTTCCATGATTGATTTGAGATCGGGGTACCATCAATTGAGAGTTAGAGAAGAAGATAGTCCTAAGACTGCATTTAGGACCCGTTATGGACATTACGAGTTCTTAGTGTTGCCTTTCGGGTTGACTAATACCCCAGCAACGTTTATGGATCTCATGAACAAAGTGTTCTAACCTCACTTGGATTGCTTTATGATCGTGTTCATAGACGACATCTTAGTGTACTCACGAAGTTTGGAGGCTCATAAGAAACATTTGAGAATTGTAATCGAGACTTTGAAAAGAAATTAGTTGTATGTCAAGTTTAGTAAGTGTCAATTCTCGTTGGATAGAGTGGATTCCCTCGGACATGAGATTTCAACAGATGGAATTTATGTGGATCCTATGAAAGTAGAAGCGGTAGCAAATTGGGTGCAACCTACCAGTGTGACTGAAGTAAGAAATTTTCTTGGGCTGGCACGTTATTATCGTCGCTTTGTGGAAGGCTTCTCTACCATTGCTGCAACCCTTACTCGGTTGATTGGGAAAAGAGTTAAGTATGTGTGGACTGATGAATGTGAGTAAAGTTTTCAGGAACTCAAAAGGCGGTTGACTACTGCACCCGCTCTAGCTATTCCTGATAGCAAGGGAAACTTTGTGATTTACAGTGATACGTCATTGCAAGGCTTGGGATGTGTATTGATGCAACATGATCAGGTGATTTCTTATGCCTTTAGGCAACTCAAGAAGTATGAGCAGAATTACCCTACTCACGACTTGGAACTTGCTGCAGTTGTGTTTGCCCTTAAAATTTGGCGACACTATCTGTATGGGGAGACTTGTCAAATATTCACTGATCACAAAAGCCGTATGTACTTTTTCACCCAGAAGGAGTTGAATATGAGGCAAAGGCGTTGGCTAGAGTTAATCAAAGATTACGATTGTACCATTGAGTACCACCCTGGCCGAGCTAATGTTGTGGCGGATGCTCTTAGTAGAAAGTCTGCAGGAACCGTAGCTCAGCTTCGAATGGAGTATCTTCCCCTGTTGGTAGAAATGAGAAAGGATAGAATTGAGTTCAAAATGGGTCAACAAGATGGGTTATTTGCTTTTTTTCATGTAAGGACGATACTTGTTGAGCGAGTGATTGCAAGTCAGTTGAAGGATCCTACTTTGTGCATGATAAGATTAGAAGTTGAGAATGGTACACGGACTGATTATGTAGTTAGGAAAGATGGAGCTTTTGTTCCAGGAACTCGTCTGTGTGTGCCAAAGAATGATGAGGTGATAAAGATGGAAATTTTGGAGGAAGCTAAGCTACTGATAAAAAGCAATAGTTTTCGAAAATATTCAAGCAACAAGTTAAGCTACCAAGTTATCTCATGCAAAGAAGAAGAGGGAGGTCATGCTATCAAGGAAAATCACTCTAGCCCTAACAATTCATGCATTTCATTATTTCCAACCAAGAAAAAATATATAGATCTCAATGTATTCCAAGCCCTAACAAATCATGCATTTCATCATCTCGAACCAAGCAAAGTGTACAGAACAAGCTGGAAATCATTATCTCAATGCGTACAAAACAGGTCAAAACTTAATATCTCAAGCATCCTAAATCGAAAGTTCTGGCAGAAAGTATGTAACAATGTTGTGTTCCAAGGTTCCAACAACATGAGCTGTAGGCTCTCCAAAACCCTCAAGCCAAAATGCAAGGAATAAACCTTCAAAAGGTTCTCAAAGCCATGAGGTGTTGAAAACCCTCAAGCTGTAGGCTCTCTAAAGCTCTCAACCATTCCGACCAACCCTTAGTAATGCCAAAAAATGAGGAGACCGCCGGAAACATGCATTTTTCTATACAAGCACCTGAAATGAGAGTAGCCACCAAAGTGCTTGCCTAGTGCTTACAATCGAGTCATGGCAAGTGTTTCTAAGCGATGAAGGTAGTCGTCCCTTTTTCAACCCATCTTCCAAGGTGAAATAAGTCGTCCCTCATCACAAAGTCATTGTGACTTATTATGTGGATCCCTGCAAGAATTGCCAATGAAGAGATAAATATGCTGCAAAAGGGCGAAGCATAAAGCTAGCTCTACGTGTTACAAGTCACATTACTAAGCAATGTCCATGCCATTGAGACCAAATGATCTTCGCACTAGTATGCAGATAATATAAACTTCTTATGGAGTTTCATGCCAAGCAAAGCAAGCTATCTCATGCCAAGCGGAATGCATAAACAAAAAATTTTCTCGAAGCATCATGCAGTCTATTACTTAAGCTCATGACAAGCAAAGTTCCCACTCCATACTCGATCAATCATTATAGCAGGATAAAAAAATGGTATATATCTATATATGACACAGGTATACATCTCCAATCAAGCCTATACAAATTCAAGCAAAGCTCTATGAATATTGACAAATAAAAAAATTTATTGGTGAGCAAAAGGGGTTGAGGATATTGGGAACTCACCTTCGTGATCTCAATTCGTCGGCAAGGACATTGAATTTCTGGGGCTAGACTAGGAGCCAATGCAACTTGCAATATAATCCACACAAGGAAGAAATTACAGACTTGCAAAATAAAGTTGTTAGCTCATGGGGAATCCATGTTGCAAAGTCATGGGACTACATATTGACTACTCTTGGATAGAAGCAAGGACACTTGTTTTACAAACACCGTAAGGAAAAGGGTGCTGCAAGTGTATTATCTTCCTACCATGTCCCAAAGATCATCCAAAGTTTGCACGCAATCAAGTGGAGCTATCTCTGTTAGAAGGAAGAGGGAGCGGCGCTTACCACAAGATCCCTCGCGTCCTTTCCAGCAGCTCGTCGAATTAAAAAGGGAGGGGGAAAAACCAGGAAACACTGCGCAATTCCTCTGTTTCTAGCAAGCCCGGCGTGAGACGAACACGATGACGACAAGGAGGCTGTGAAATGAGGTGTTAGCAAAAGCAAAACGAAATGAATGATAGAGGGGATGAAGAACCTCTTTGAACTCAAAATTAGAAAGGAAGAAGGCAATACCTTGCCTCACAAAGGAATCCCCAAGCCAGTGCCAATCAAACCAAATAAGGGTAAGAAATTGGGGATTTTTGGGCACGATTCCTCCCGATAGCCGTGGGCAAGTTCTTCGCACAAAAAGACGGTGGCGCGAGCTTGGCGTGAGTTTCCAGCAGCTGTAGCCTAAGTTCTACGCCCGAGCAAGCTACGAGGTACAAAGTCAGCGTGGGCTTCTAATAGCCGTTGTCGAGGTCTCCACACGGGGAAGCGATGAGATGAGAAATCGGGATGGGTTTCCAGCAGTGGTGATCGGGTTCTTCGCAACGAGGTGACGAGGTGTGGAATTGGCGTGAATTCCCGGTGGTTGCAGGTGGTGTTTCTTTCTCTCCTGCCTCTACATCTCTTATGTTATGGTTTGTTTGAAGGAAACCAAAGTGAAAGAAAAATAATAATAATAATAAAGGGGGAGGAAGGAGAAGAAAATAAAATAAAGTTTATGAGCACGTACTGCCTGGGAACCATAAAAAGCTGCTGGAAGGCAAATATGGGTATTGGCACGCACACGGGAAGCGAGAAGGTCACGTCACAAGTGTGGATTTGATTTTTGGGCTGGGTTTTGATTATTCAGCCCACTCTGGCACTATTCATGGTCTCAATAATCAAGGGGGCTAATGTTGAGACCCAAAAAATCCATGGTTGGGCCCAAGTAAATGCCCGGCCCAAAAACGATATATTATTGAGAAAAGACCCGATTTGAAGCACACAAAGGTATGCGGTGCACGAGTCACACTCCGCCTGCCATGCCAAATAAGAAATCCACCATGCCGGGAGTTGAGGTTAAAAATTACGAAATGCATTGAGCTCTACAAATTCATGCCAATTATCAAGCGTCATAATTAAGAGCATGTCGAGCAACATGCCATGCCAAGTGCGAAATTATTATTATTTCACACCCAAACACACTACAAGCTTAAGTGGGCCCAAGCCACTCAAAAACCCGGGGCTTGCTTGAGTAGGTTGTGGTATGGATGGTAATAAGTTGTCATGAGACCCATGGATGGACCGAGAAATGGAAGTTCCGGGTCGCTTGGGAGCCTCGGAATTCAAGCCCATTTCTTAGGCCCAAAAACATGGGTAAGTACAAGAGAGAAAATATCCCAACCAAAATGGCCCACTAGAATTAACCAAAACAGCCCATTACCTATGTGAAAAAATAGCCTATTACCTTGGATAGCCCATGAAGCCCAAATGTTGATGCACTTAGCCCACTTATTGAATAACTTGGCTTTCCATATTAAAAAGCCCATACAAATTGAATTAAGGGAGTCCAAGGCCCTCAGCACTTGGCTGAAGCAGAAAGCCACGAAGAAGCTAAAGGAATTCACATGTGAAGGGTCATTGGGAGGCTAAGGAACAAGTTCCAAGTGAGAGCATCTAAGAGACCAAGGGATATTGGCACGCAGGGAAGGATGCCATCCTTTAAACCAACATGCATACCCATTTTCTTGCCTTCATCAGATGTGGCCATGGAAAGAGGAAGAAAGAAGAGAAAGGAAATGGGTGAAAATAGAAGCTCTCCTCTGAAGCAGCCGCGGGAAGAAGCATTGAGCTCCCAAAAAATCTCTGATTTTGTGGGATTGGGCAGAGCTGAATTTTGCCACCATAAGGTAAGTCAAGAGGGAGGAGAAGAAAGGAAAATGAAAGCTTGGCTAGATTGGAAAGAAACCATTAGGGTTTCTTGGAGAAGAACAACTCCCAGCTGACTATAAATAGGGCCTTTTCCACCCAACGAAAAGGATCTAACCGCAGAGCAAGCTTCCTCTCTTACTTTTGAAACCAGCAATTTTCGTGCTTAGTTCATCTCCTTCCTCAGTTCTCCCTCTGTCATGCTGTTCGACATTTGACAGAGTCCTTTGTCAAGCCTGGGAAATAGCACCCAAGCCATCCTTTCCTTTCTTTCCCTCATTCTCAACCAAACCTCTCTTCAAAATCCTTTCTCTTAATACCCATATTTCCCCAGAACACTCGCTTTTCTCTTTAGTACTAAACTCATGGCAACTTTGCTCCCATGCCACAAGCTTCTCATGCCAAGCTAAGATTCTATCTGCAAGTTAGAAGATTTATCTGTAATTCATTGTTATTTTCATTGGTGAAGGTAACCAAGGAGTTTCCTAAGGTTTCATTGCTCTTTCGAGACATCCTTGGGGCTTGATCTTCGAACTCGCATACAGAGGGAAATTTTCATCCGTTGCAGCCCATTCGTCAAACCGCCGGAAAGCCCATCCACCCAAATGCTGGAAGAAAAAGACCCTCACAACAGGAAGCTATGGGTACTAAATTGCAGTTTAGTATTGCTTTTCATCCACAAACTAATGGACAGTTAGAAAGAACAATTCAGACTTTGGAAGACATGTTGAGAGCTTGTGTCACGCCCCAACCCACGGATTTGGATTTAGACATGATTCACACCTTAATTATAGAATTTAATAAAAACTATAACTAAAATGTGAAGGATGCAAAAATAAAAACATCTCCCAAAATAGAATTTCCAACGGAAGTTTTCAGAATATTACACCATTTCAATATTGTACAAGTTAGAACTACCCAAGAGTTGAGTAGCTCATTATTCAGCCACAAGCTATATGCACAACATATTCTACAAGCATGCCAAGTTAATCTCAAATCCTAGTTCTTAGGTTCAATACCTGCAAAATCTATTAGGGGGTGACCAAAACCACAGCTTAGTAGGGACATAAACCTTTCTACATTAAATTGACATAACTAAATTAAGTGACATACAATCACACGGCCAAATATCACATTATTAATAATAATGCATGAATCATCTTCATCTACTCCCGTTAATTCATATAACTGGACAAGCAGACCTGCATGTCCCATACCATGCTTATACCACTTGGTCCCGAATGCCCATTTATATGAACTAACACCCATTTCAATCATCCCATAATTCCCCTTTTGTTAGTCATCTTGTCTAACTCCCTGTTTCCAGTCTGAATCACCTAATAAAAACCAAGTACACTGTGGGATCTCTGAGACCTGGTACCTACAAAGAGTTAGACTCGACTACACAAAAGACTATTTCCATTACCCTATTTTCCATCATTATTTTCTTAACCCAAGAACTCCAACCAATTTCCATGACATGATATAATTATGCCTTTCACATATCCCATATATCTCACAACAATGTAACCATTTAAAATATCACTAATGTATATATAATTATGCCTACATTATTCAACCAGTCAATAAACACATAAACATTCCAGAAAAATCCATTCAATTGTAACAAGAATATTAATCAAATAATCATATCCCGCATAATATAGTGCTCACGAAATTTAATTAAATCAATCCCTGTAAAGGCCCCCAAGAAACTTCCTACCTTGACACCAAAGCTTTTGCTAGAGTTGTAAGACTACTCCTAATTTTCACCACATTCACACTCAAACACTCTCTCTAGTATTTCCCTCCCTTTCTCTCTTTTTCTCTTGATGTCTCTCTCATTTTCTTCCACTACTACAAAAATCGAGATAGACGACGGTAATTTACCGTCGTGTATTCTGTTTTTCAACCGTCGTGGAATCGACCGACATCTTTTCATGCATAAAACCACGACGGTAAATCACCGCCGTCTATTTCATATAAAGACGACACATTTGATAAAATACGCCGTTGTTATAAATTAAACACGACGATTTATTTTAAAATCCTGACGTTGTTAAAATATACAACGTCCTACACAAATAAAAACCGACGTCTATTTACTCAAAAATAAACCACCTGGATAAATTTAGACGTCACTTTTAGAAAATAAACGTCGTTTTACAAAGGAACAATGTCATTATTTACAAAAATACAGACGTAAACATAAGTAACCACGACACAAATTATAAACTTAGAGATGTTGAAAAGTCAGTTTACGTCAGTAATTTAACTGTAGATCGACGTAGTTAAAAATATTAGATGGCCATTTTATTTTTAAAACTGACGTCTATATCTATATTACCACGGCATTAATAATTTCCAAAACAACGTAGATTTTAACTATCCACGTCATGAATAAAACCATAACCGACGTTATTTCGTTTTTCTACGACGTATTTATTTATAAAGAAGACATTGTTAAGACTTCAAATGTCCTATGTCATAGAAATTCAAACGTGGCTACTACTTTATACTTCGATTATATAATTAATTCCGTCGTTATTATACTTTTAGACGTCTGTTCTTAACGTCTTACCGACGTGCAAAATAAATTTCAAAACTGAAAAGACGACATCTTTAATCAAAACCAACGTTGTTAAAGAAGAAAGACGTCAGTTTATTTTACAAATATGACGTTGTTAGCATTGACAACGTCTTATTTGGATAAAAACCGACGTCTATTCAATGAAAAATTTAATTTTAAAAGAACATCTTTGATAACCTTAGACGACCCTTTCAGAAAACCTACGTCGTTTAAAGTAGAAACAATGTTGTAAGTTACTAAAATATAAACTTAATATGATGTAACCACGATGGAAACTATAAATTGATCTTCGTTGAATGACGTCTAACTAAACATTACCACGACTATCCGTACATTACCGCCGTTGTTCTATTGTTATCTACGTATCTTTGAATGAATTGACCGGTCATGATAGTTATTATTTGGACGTCGGTACATATATTATGGATGTAAACGTCGTTAAATATCATTGAGACGTCTTATTTTGCAATTTTTCAGATTACCGTCGTGTTTTGCATCTGAACCCAGTTTTTTTATTACTGAAAGTTATGTTGCGAAACCTGCATAATGAAAGTGAAAGAAATACATTACAATTTCTTGCAAAATTAATGTCATACACAGCCATTTAGGGCATAAATAATGTCATAAATCACAATAGCATCATTCAATCCATATATCTTCACACCCATCTCGAATATTTTCACTCCCAAACTCACGGGCTAGTTCATCAAATGTGTCAACATTTGGCATCCCTCTAGTAAATGGCTCACACTCAATTCTAACATCACCTAAGTCATCATCACCAATAACATCATTATATTCTCTATTAGGCATTGATAACACTACCGACCAACTATGATGCATTGGGTCGTCAACAAAAAAACTTGTTTGACTTGAGAAGCCAAAACAAATTGGTCATTCCTATGTCCAATTTTACTCAGATCTACAAGGGTAAATCCGAGTTCGTCGACTACAAGGCCAGAAGTGCTATCTATCCAATCACACCTAAAGACTGGGATTGTAAACTTTTGGTAGTCAAGGTCCCAAATATCTTGAATGACACCATAAAAACCCATATTTGAGACAATAAGGTTTTTATCCTTGGCACTAGCAACTTGCATAGTATTTGCAAGTAAATAAACTCCACTATTTTGAACTGCCCGCACATCATCTTGTGCCTTGGTGTTAAATTTAACACCTTTAATAAGATAGCTCTTATATGATGGCAATCGTCATGCTTGGACCACTTGCTAGCCACCTCAAATTTTCTGATACGTCATAATTTTCTTTCTCATTGATTTCCCTTTGAACCTGCAAATTAATCATATGTTAATTCAATGCAACATAGATATGACAATAAATCAAACTCCAATGTTTTATTCAATAACACATACCTTAAAGCGTAACCATTGAATGAAAGTGCTGTTGTGCTTATCTTGTAGCCATTTTGTTCTCTTTTTATATTTTGGATAAGTGGTCTTGAGGTAGATCATATGTTCCCTACATGACACAGAAAATTCTAGTATTACTGTCCCTTGTATTTAAGAGAAACATAAGGAGTGATTTAAAACATAATGATTAAAAGTCATACTTGATATATGGTTGGACTTCCTCCGTATTCTCCAACACATATAGATGTGCCTGGTTCAAAAGGTCCCAATCAACTAAAGTCACCGAGCAACCTGATAGTGGCTTTGAAAGTCCCATCTTCTGGTTTAATGGCACTCCAATTGTTCTAATATCGGATAAATGCTCGATTGCAAAACTCCACAGCCTTCTTCAGCTATATAGCACTCAAGCAATGCAACCTTCAGGATGATTACGGTTCTGAACATACCCCTTTAGCACTTTCATATATCTTTCGAACGGATACATCCATCTAAAATAAACAGGCCCACATAGACGAACTTCTCTCGACAAGATGTACTACTAGATGAACCATGATATCGAAGAATGAAGGGGAAAGTATTTCTCAAGCAAACACAAAGTAACTACTAAATCTTCTTCCAACTTATCTAGAGAGGAAACATCCACGGTCTTTGCACATATAGAATTGAAGAAGAAGCACAATGAGTTATTGCATACCTTGCGAGGCTTTCCCAAAATGTAACGAATTGCCACAGGAGCAATTGTTGCACAATCATGTGAATTTAGGCCAAGAAGTCTTGAATCTTGTAAAGATACAAGATTTTTTATGTTTGAAGAATAACCTTCGTGGACCTTCATACCATAGAAAGAACTGCAAACCGTTCTCTTCTCTGCTCTTGACAAATTCCAAGGCCCTGGAGGCAAGTGAGTACGTCTTTCTCCATACTCGGGTTGCAAATCGGTCTTGACCCCCATGTCCAATAAATCTAAACGAGCAGCAATCCTATCTTTATTTTTTCCAAGGATCTCCAACAACGTACCAATGATACTATTGCAAATATTCTTCTCAATGTGCATCACATCGAGGGAATGCCTCACAGGAATGTATTTCCAATACTCGAGATCAAAGAATTTTGACTTCTTCTTCCAACAAACTCTGTCACCTCCACCTCCCCTTTTTCGAGCCCCATTTGTAATTAATACCTTCAACCCTTTGTAGCACTTCTTCTCCGGTTAATGGCTTTGGAGGCATGTCATATTCAGGTTTCCCATTAAAAGTCGCACGCTGCCTCCGATATGGATGATATGTTGGTAGCCATTTTCTACGCCCGATGTAACAGATTTTGTGGCCATTTTTCAACCTTGTGACTAGGCGTATCATCGCCGCATATTGGACAAGCTTTATATCCTTTAATGACACAACCAGATAAGTTTCCATAGGCGGGAAAATCATTTATTGTCCACAGTAGTGCAGCTCGAGTGTAAAGTATTCTCCAATGTGTGCATCATACACTCCTTTAATCCCATCCCACAAAGATTTTAAATCATCAATCAAAGGCTCTAAGTAGACGTCTATATCATTTCCGGGTTGTTTAGGACCGGAAATCAATAAAGTCAACATCATGAACTTTCTTTTCATGCATAACCATGGTGGGAGATTATATGTAACTAAGATAATCGGCCAAAGAATCGTATTCGCTACTTAAAGAAGCTGTGGGGATTGAATCCATCGGATGAGAGAGCCAGTCTCAAGTTTCTCGGCTCTTTACCAAACTCGGGCCATTTATCATCAACGAGTTTCCAAGAAGGGGAATCCGCCGGATGAGACATCGACCATCAATTGATTTTCTATCGACATGCCAAGTCAAACTCTTAGATGTCTTACTTGATTGAAACATCCTTTTAAACCTTGGAATTGGTGGAAAATACCACACCACCTTTGTCGGGACACCATCTTTCAAAACTGAATCTTTGCCTTCCTTCCACCTTGAGATACCACAAGTAGGACAATTAGTTGAATCTTCATAATCCTTCCTATACAAGATGCAGTCATTGGGGCATGCATGGATTTTCTCATAACTCAGCCCCAATGCACACAAAGTTTTCTTTGCCTCATACATAGAGGAAGGTATTGTATTTTCTTCTAGAAGCAAATCTCCTTGAAGTATCAACAATTACGTAAAACAGACATCACTCATCCCATGTTTTGCTTTCAAATTATATAACTTCACTAATGCCGACAACTTTGTGTACTTGCTACAACCAGGGTACAAGGGTTGATCTCCATCCCCAATCACATTGGCAAACTCATAAGGATCGGATCCAACATCACCTAAATCATTAACACCCATATCTATTTCTTCATAAACAAAACTATCCCTACTATGGTTATCATCTTCATCCACATTTCTACTAGCATTAGTAGTTGACTGATAAGGTTCTCCGTGAAATGTCCAATTCTTATAGCTTTGGTCAACTCCATTAAAGTACAAGTGGTCCCTTATAATTACAACCCCAAACAATCGAAAATTCCCACATTTAACACATGGACAATGAATATGTGTTGTAGTTAGAAGATTTCCTACAAGAAAATCCAAAAATGCTTCCACCCCTAACTCATATGCCTTTGATCTTCTATCCGCATGCATCTATGACTTATCCATCACTCGATACTATACCCTATAATATATAATAAAGTAAAAAGACAAGCAATGAATATCACTACAGAATATTATGTACATTTTAAAAGCAAGTAATATGAGTTACAGACGACGGTTTTTTATATAAAACGACGTATTTTATAAAACAAACGACGGTTTTTTGTAATAACAGTCGTCTTAGGCTACTAAAAGAAAAGAGTGAACAACAAAGCAGATTATATAAATTTAAATAACAAGTAATATGAGTTACAGACGACGGTTTTTTAAATAAAACGACGTATTTTATAAAGCAGACGACGGTTTTTGTAATAACAATGCCTTAGGCTACAAAGCAGATTATATAAATTTTAATAAATATAAGATACAGACGACGGTTTTTATATAAAACGACGTATTTTATAAAACAGACGACGTTTTTTTAAACATAAACGATGTATTTTAAGATTACAGAACGACGGTTTTTTACATAAAACATCGTATGCTTAAAAAAATTTAAATCTCCGATTGCCATTCCATTTCCAAGATCAAATTGAGAACCAAATAAATATAACACGTATCTGAAATATTGATTAAGACCCATAGCAAATGAATTTTTATGAAAAGCTATCACGCGTAAGACCTATCACGACAGAGTGATTAAGACAACCTATCTCAAGAACCCATAAAACATTTAAAGGACGACAAATGTAACATCATTCAATGAATAAAAAAGCAAAGTCAGATTACGTTTGTACTTAAGAACCCGTAACAGAATATCATTCAATGAATAAAAATTAGAGCTCAAGAGATTAGGGTTCGAACTTACAGTGCACGCGCAGTGATAGGTTAAGAATTAGAGTGAAGAATTAGGGTTCGAACTTATTGCATTCGATCGATGGCCGAGAGCACAACTACAAATTAGAGTTGAAGAGAGAAAGCAAATTATTTAACACTTACATGTAAAAATGAAAATTTTAGGTCACGCGTAAATTTTCAGATTGCGCGCTTCTTTAAACATCGACGAAACAAAAGAAAACCGTCGTTAAAGTTTTTAATTTTAAACGACAGTTATTATTTTTATAGTGACGTTGTTTTCGTTTTCTACGTCACTATATAATAAAGATGGACGTCTAATTGATAAAATCTATGATCTTTAAATCGACGGTAAATATATAAAATACGACATTTTAAATAAAATTTCACGTCATTAAAATAATAAAACCGTCGTCAAAAAATTTAATATCCAGGTTTCGTGTTGTTGGGATTCAAACGATGTCGCAAGGGTGGAATTGAAAGAAAACAAAATAGAAAACCGGTGTCGTTTCAATATAACCTAAACCCTAACCCTATACCCTAAACCCTGAACCCTAAACCCTAAACCCTAAACCCCGAACCCTAAACCCTAAACCCTAAACCCTAAATTATTTTAAATTATAAAATAATAAAATAATACAAAATTAATTAGGTGGTTTTGTCTAAACCCGAAAATAAAAAAGAAAACCGTTGTCTTTTCAATAAAACCTAAACCCTAAACCCTAAACCCTAAATTATATAAAATAAAAAAATAATAAAGCATGATAAAAATTAACCGAAAATTGCTATGGACTCCTTATTACAATGCCTTGTGTACTAGGATGATAAAAACATATTTTTAATATATTTGAATTTATCACAACCATGGATGACACAAGCCCCATAAGAATATGTTACGAAAGTACAAGTGTTGTTGTGATTTATCAATAATTTTTTTTGTCAAGCATTAAATTTTAAATTTTTTGACTCAAATAACACTTTTTAAAGAATTAGTGGTAAGAAAATATATCTATGAGTGCATTATAATTTCTGTTTATTTTTTGGAATTTTTTAAAATTTATTACAAATATTATAAAATAATTTCAATAAAAATCAAAATAAAACCACATCGGTATGAATTCATAACCGCCGTGGTATATATTTATTTAGACGTCGGCGAAAAGGAAAATACAGCCGTTGTATGTACCGACGTTTTAAATCGAACTTGTAACGTCATTACTTTTTATAGACGCCGTATTAATCACTTTACACGTCGGTGGGAAGGCAAATATGGTCGTTGTATTTACCGACGTTTTAAGTATAACTTTATACGGCATTATTTTTCTATATATCGCCGTTTTAATAGCTTTAGACGTCGGGAATAAAAAAATATCGCCGTTGTATTTAATGACGTTATAAGTATAACTTTATACGGCATTATTTTTGTATATATCGCCGTTTTAATATCTTTAGACGACGGTAATATGGAACCGGTGTATTTAACGACGTTTTAATATCTTTAGACGTCGTTATTGTTTAATATATCGACGTTTTAATACCTTTTGAAGTCTATTTTAATGAAAATAATATTCTTTTTATAATATAACGCATGTTATATTTGTATACATGTCATTTCAGAGACGTATCGACGTGGTTTGGTTGTATACATATCATTTTGGTTATGCACTCATGTTTTTTTTTTAAATTCTTTTGATTTGATAATTTTGTACAAATTTGTAATTCTTACTAAAAAAACATGTAAATTATAACCAAAATATTTACAAAATTGTTAATTCTTGTGATTAATGTTTGTCCAATTCCCTAATCCATATGAAGGCTTACAAATTCTGCCCATTCCTTCCTGACTTCATCAATGGCTTCTTGGGGGTATGGTGATTGATCTTTTCCTCAAAGATACTGCAAGCCATAAAAAAATAAAAATAAAATGTTAATTGTCGATGGATGTTGAGAGTCATGTCGGAGTAAAACCGTCGTGGTATGGTAATATAATGACGGTTTTTCATTTACCGACGTGGTAAATTAAAAAACTATAGAAATTAAAATATATAATTTTTCCTTTTACCTTCTTCTCAAATTCCAGTGCAGGATCCTCGATGATGTCTTTCATAAAGCGCATTACATAGTACCCACACTCTACATTGCGTGGTTGCTTTGGAGTGCCTTTTAGAGTTTTCCAAATGGGTGATTTCTGCCGTGCCGCCTATGTGGGTATTATAGGTTTTGATAGCACTGTTTCAAGGCAACAAAGTGTTATTGAAAATACAGAAAGATAGTTGTTAAAAATAAACACCTGAACACACAAAACTGTCGTGGTAATTATATACAGACGACGGTTCTTAAAATAAAATGACGTTATACGACAATTAAGACGACGGTAACTTAAAACCGACGTGGTATGTTATAATTACGACGTAAAATAACAAATTTCATCTTTATCCATATGCTTAGCAGAAAAACAGATAAAATCAATTGCAGAAAAATTAGAGTGACAGAGAGAGAGAGAGAGAGAGAGAGAGATAGTGGGATCACTTAAGTGAAGAAAGCTTACTATACAAACACATATGAGTAAATCAACTTACGTGTTCACCATGTTTTTGCACTCGTCATCAATCATTCGGTTTGGCAGAGGATCCAGAAAATAAACAGTCTCTCTCTTTGCTCTCACAATGAACAAGACCCAATGAAAGCTACACACAAAAAAACATAAAGGTTAAACACTTTAATATACACTGCATCATACATAGAAAATCTTGTTAAGGGGACTAACCCTGGATTGTAAGGCATCAAGAAAATCTGTTCCCCATCTGTCCTTTGAAGTCTAGTAGCTAAGGCACGTGATCTTTGAGTTAATGAGCCGAGTTAGCACTAACTTGAGCGGGGTCCACAAGGCCAACCATGTTCAACATATTTGAAGTTTTCAATGTTTCAAATAGGCACCTAAATATATGAAATGATCCAATGAGTTATTCCTTTTTAAAGAAAGCGAGTTTAAAATGAAAATTTGATAAGGAAATTACCTCATGTATACAAAGAATGACAAAGTGGCTCCAACTTCTTCCATTGCTGCAATTTGACTAATATCTTCGTGCAAGATGAAGGTTTCACGATCATTTCCAAACACTTCCTTATCAATTGTAAAGGTCATAATCCTATCTCGAACCCTCAACGTCGTCTCGGATAAGCACAAAGGGCTTGTAGAGAAGAAGGCAAGTCTCCCACTTGGTTGTTCCTTCTCAGAACATCAATGACCTTGGCCTTCTGTTTTAAAAATAAACAAAGACAGATGTTCAAAAAAATTACATGAACACAAAAAACCGACATGGTATTAATATACGACGCGTCGGTTACGGAACAAAAGCGACGTTATATTACATTACGAGGCGACGGTAAATTAAAACCGACGTGGTATATTATAATTACGACGCAAAATACTTTCCTTTTTCAAATTCACGGATCAACAAATTTCAGGTTTATCAACATTCTTAGCAGAAATACAGAAAAATCAATTGCGAGAGAAAATTAGAGTGACACAGAGAGAGAGAGAGAGATAGTGGGATAAAGTAAGTGAAGAAAGCTTGTGATACAAGTAAACTAAATAGGTCACCCTCTATACCGTCGTGGAATGTCTACCTCAACGGCAGTTTTTCAAAAATGTGACGTGGTGTGTGATTTAAAACGTCGGGAACTAATAACCGTCGTTGTATTACATTTATAACGACTGTAACGATAAATAACGACGTCTAAAAAATTTAGAAACAGAGAAATTTAAAATCGAGGTAACTTACCATTTTTTCGTCCACGACTTGTTCAAAGATTGTTATTTTCATCCTCAAAATTGATGGCTTTCACACCAATTGCCCCAGAGCAGCTTGCTTTGTCGGACATTGGATTTTTGGGACTTTGCTCTTGACCTTGGATTGGAAATGGAGGAGTTGACTGTTTGATCATGGTGGCATCAAAATTGGGAAGCGGTTGGCGCACTTGATTGATATATTCTCCCTCTCACTGCTACCAATTGTTGTGTTCTAGCCTCAAATTTCACTTGCTCTTCTTGCACAATAATTCTGAGACGTTCTTGAATTTATCTTCAAACTTTACCCTCCGTTGTCTAGGTAAATTGAAGTATTTGAGTGGAAACCCCAGCCCCTGCAGCTCTAACTCTCCCTGGATGCTCGGGACCCAAAGCCATAGTCAATACATCATTGCTTCCCGATACGGTGAGAGTGCCTTCAGAGACTTTTTGTTGCAATTCATCCTAACACAAAGACACATTAAAGTCCACAAAAACAGGAAGTCAGATCCACATGCAAGTCTAATTAAAAATTAAATGCAGTCTAATACAAATTTAAAAGCAGAAATTGTCTAAATTTAGAAGCTTACAATTATTTTTGCTTTGTCTGCAACTTTTGGATAGGGAAGTTACCGTGTTTGTCTTCTCTGGCTTTCTTCCATAAGGTAGATCGATCGATTTCTACCCGGGCATGGTTTCCTCCAAACTCTCCTCCAAACCAACATATCCTCGTTGAGACAACCGATGATTGTACTCGCATTTCTCCCTCCTCTGCTTTTGTTCAAGTATGCACACCCTCAAATTCTTTGGATAACCTTGAAGCTACAAAGGCATCCCATTGTGCTTTCACTATGAATGGATATAGTTTAGGGGTTCATTTAACTTCTCCTTCTCATTGATGAATGGAAGGATATGCTGCCTAGTTAGTGTAGACTTGAAATCCTTCCATTTCTTACCAATGAGAAGATAAGACCATGTCCTTGCCCCCTTGCCTACAACAAAAGCCATGTCAATGGCTTCCCAAATCTGCTTTTTTACATCGTTGTCCACTTTTTTCCATTTAAGGTCAGAAAGTGGGACTGCGGAGCGTGTCAAGACACCAATGTATGACTGCATCTCCTTATGTGCAAGGCCATATGGTTGACCCTTTTGTTGTACTCAATCACGGCTTGATTTTCTGAAACTTTCTCTTCACAACACGGGGCATTGTGGTTATACCACGCCCGACTTTGGTTACTCAACAAAAGTAGTCGTCTTTGTCTCAAGCTTTCTCAAAGAAAAGATACAAACTTCATCTTCTTAGAGGATTTGGTTGTAGATTGTGCAACTACAAGATCTTTACCTTGATCCTTTTCCAATGTAGCTTTCTTTTTGCTCAAGCTAGAAGCCTTACTTTGAGATTGAGAAACCATGTTTACAGCTTAATCAAACCTGCAAGTGAAATTATTTCAGATTATAAAATACGAAACACGACGGTAATTTTAATAATACGACGTAGTATTTAACATCAAACGACGCTATACAACAACTACTGACGTAATTTAAACTTATCACGTCGGTAGTTATTTACCGACGTGGATAAACACATCAAACGTCGTAAAAAATATGTCACCGTCGTCTTATTGATAAGAACTCAAAACACAGGGTATATTTATGAATTGGAAAAAATCTTTGCACATGTTTATTCAAACTGGACAAAAGTAAAATAATTATATGAACAAAAATATAATCATTTTCACAACTAAGTAGTTATTTTTCTTTATATTATATCAAATTGGAAAAGAGTAAATGAATTACAAAACTAACATTTATAATGATTTTCATCTATTGCTATTGAGAAAAAAAAAACATGGAAATTGGAATATTTCATAATTTTCAAACATATAAAACGATTTTAGTATTTATTTTATGACGTCGTTATTTAAATACTGTCGTCATTATATACTTTAAACGACTCAAATAAGACAGACCGTCGTCGTATTAACATGATACAAAAACAGTGTATTGGTACGATACCCTTTCATTCTTTGTACGTAAATTGAAAAACGAAAATGATTTTCAAAAGAAAAACATATAAAAATTTCAAAAGATAAAACATATAACTCGTTTAAAAGTACGAAGCAATGGTTACCTTTTTCTTGCAACGAAAGTTTTCTCGGGTTTTCTCGTCTTTGAAGTGGTATGTTCTGGTCGTTGATGAAGGCGAAGTGTGGGAAGACGATCGGTTTCGAGACGAGGACGAAGACGAAGAGTGGCACCTTGGGAAGGATAAACGAGAGGAGTGTGAAATTTTTTCTCGGTATTCAAACAGTGAAACTTTAGTAGGTCATGCAAATATTTAAATAATGTCGAAATGTTATATAAGACGACGCTATTTATAAAAAATGACGTGGTATAAGTAAAATAACACGACCTCATTTCTAAGATACCGACGTAGATACCAAAGGAAAAAAATATTATCACAAAAACTTAAAACGACGGTTCACAAATAGGCGAGACGTATAAAAATTAATACGACGCTCATTTAAGGAAAAGCAGCGTGGTTACTACAACTCTATACGACAGTAGTATAATATTATCCGACGTTGATTGTTTACAATTAAACGTCATGATTTATAATAGAACTGACGTGGTTAATAAAAATAATTTCTTCAAATTTTCTTTTCTCACAAAGTTGTCATTCCTCACTTCATGCCTTGGATCTCTCTCACATGCGATTTGGAGGCACCAAAATGATGTTAACGATGTATGCGATTTTAGAGAATCTCGGATGAACAAAGCGACGACATCGTTAACTCTCACCTATCTGCGAGGTAATAGTTTGGTTTTGAAAGAGCCTTTGGGTTTCACCAATTTTCAAAATACTGAATTTCTGAAAATAGTTTGGATGTTGTTTGGACGATTTTCATTCTCAATATCGTTGTATTCGTTTAAGTTATTATCCGACGACAAGTTATAAAAATTGTGTCATTGAATCATACATGAGGCGTCGGAAACAGAACACGAAGAACTACGTATTATCTAAACAACCACGTCGCTATTATATTATAACGACGTTGTAACGATTTACCACCACCTTTTATTTATCATAACTGTCGTAGTATATGTTTTAATACGGCGTAAAATAATAAAAGACAGACGTGGATTTTTAAAATTAGACGGCGTTACGTATGTATTCTAGCCGTGGTTATTTAACGTTACATGTCGGTAATTATCAAATTACGGTCGTATAAAATAGTACTTTATACGTCTGTTAATAATACAATTACCGTCGTGTTTAGTTGATGTTCAAAACGGCGGTATTATATGTAAAACGTCGTCTATAATTACTACGTCGGTATATTTATACATACCGACGTTGTTTATTTGTTATCTGTTTTCTTATCGGATTGGCATGTTTCATAAGACGACGCTTTTAAAGTTTCATGCGCGTGTTTTAAAAATACCCAAACGAATTTCCTATTTTTAGGTGTTTTAGTTTCTAATCCACGTTGGTTTTTATATTACCGTCGTCGTTTAAAATTTAACGACGGTATTTATTTTGTCCGTCGTCGTTTTACCGACGTCTATTTCGATTTTTGTAGTAGTGTTCTTTCTCGTTTGACTCTTTATTTCAATCCTGAAAGGTCCTATTTATACTAGCATAAGTTGGCAACAACAAAGATCTCATTGGATAATTGTTTGGCGGCAACTAAAGGATAAGAACGTATACATACTTAAGCTTATTGTACAAGCAAGAACCTAGATATTTATCAACCTATTGATTAAACAATTGCATGTAAGAGGTGGAGGTGTCAATAGGACGAAAATTCACTTGCCACCTCAAGCTGCCAGCACTTCGTAAAAAGCTGCCCCAACTAGCTTGCTTCTCACACGTACTTCACCCACAACCTTACCGACAATAGCATGTAGACACCTCATGCTGTGATAACTAAACTGATATATAAACTAATGGAAAACTCAAACTTGCACAACATGAATTGGACGAAGATGGTGTATCAAATGTATGTACAACACCTCCTGCTTCTTTTAAAATTTAGAGACCCTTTTATTTTTTTATTACTCAACTAAAATCAATGCACCCATTGGATAAATATTTTAATAAATAAAATAACAAAGCAATTCAATATTATTAAAAACATAAAACACACAGACATATATACATGTATATATATTGATGTATAAATAAACTAAAATTTTAAGGATAACCAACAAACGCCATTGTACTACTGTAACAATGTTAACTAATCCAATATATATGTAATACGAAGGTAAACTAGGTGAACCATGAAAACAATTAAATATTACTTATATATAACTATAATTTAATACCTACCCAAAGTAATTATTTAAATAAAATGTTTAATTTTTAAATAACCTTTAAGAATACTGATTCTCACAATCTACTCCCCTTAAAGAAATTTCGTCCTCAAAATTTTAAAAACAAAATTGACTGCAATAAGAGAAAAATTTCTGGTTACTTCTTACGCATTTCAGTTTCTAATTCCCATGTAGCTTCCTATGTATTTCCGAATACTCGAAGAACTTTGACCAACGGTATTGTTTTTGTTCGTAACACTTGTTCCTTGTGATCCAAAATATGTATTGGTCTTTCCTCAAATGATAGTTCTTCATCAATTTTGAGCTCTTCCCAGTCTAGAATATGTGTCGGATCAGGCTTATACTTTTGAAGCATAGAAACATGCAAAACATTATGTACATTCGAAAGTTGAGGTGGTAATACTAACTTATAAGCTACTTCACCAATCCTTTCTAGGATTTCGAATGGTCCAATAAACCTTGGTGCTAATTTTCCATTCTTTCCAAATCTTTTTACTCCTCTTCGCGGTGAGATTTTAAGAAACACATAATCACCCATGTCAAAACTTAATGGTTTCCTTCTTCGGTTTGCGTAGTTCTTTTGCCAACTTTGAGCAGTTAAGAGACGTTGCTTGATAACTTTAATCTTTTCAGTTGTCTCTTGTATGAAATCAGGTCCTAATAATACAGTTTCTCCTTCCTCAGTCCAACACATAGGTGATCGACAAGGTCTTCCATATAAAGCTTCATAAGGTGCCATCTGAATGCTAGATTGATCGCTGTTGTTGTAGGCGAATTCTGCTAATACCAAATGATCTTCCCAACTTCCACCAAAATCTAGAATACATGCTCTCAACATGTCCTCCAAAATTTGAATAGTTCTCTCTGATTGTCCATCAGTTTGGGGATGAAAGTGGTACTAAAATTTAGTTGCATACCTAATGCTTTCTGTAAGCTTCCCCAAAATTTAGAAGTAAACTTAGAATCTCGATCATACACAATCGAAATAGGAATCCCATGTAATTTTATTATTTCTCGAACGTAAAGCTTCCCAAAAATTTCAGTGGAATCTGTTGATTTGACTGGTAGGAAGTGTGCAGATTTGGTCATACGATCCACTATAACCAATACTGCATCTCATCCCTTTGGAGATTTAGGTAAACCTGTAACAAAATCCATGGTTATATGATCCCATTTCCATTCTGCTACTGGTAAGGGCTGTAATGGACCTGACAGTTTTTTATGTTTAGCTTTCACTTGCTGACATGTAAGACACTTTGCTACAAACTTTTCTACATCATTCTTCATACCATTCCACCAAAAATTACGTCTAAGATCACGATACATCTTTGTCTCTCCAGGATGAATTGTATAGGACAAATGATGTCATTCTTTCAGAACTTCCTTTCTCATACCAAAAATTTCTGGTACATACAATCTATTCAAATATCTTAATCCACTACATGTGTGAATACTCCATCCCTCTAGTGTCTCTCCAGCTGCAATTTTAGTTCGAATGTCCTTAGACATAGAATCCGATTCTTGTGCCTCAATTATTCTTCCAATTAAGGTGGGGTGAGTTACCAAATTACATAGATATGCACAATTTTCGTGCATACCTACATATAGGTCATAATCATAAAGAAACTCTACCATCTTCCACCTTTGATCATACAAACAGGCTACAATTCCTTGGGGATTTTGACTTAAAACATATGTTACCACATCAGCCTTTCCTGAATCATAATGTAAGTCAAAAGCATAATCTTCCAGGTATTCCATCCATTGTATTTGTCTTAAATTCAACTCCTTCTGAGTGAATAAGTACTTCAAACTCTTATGATCCGAGTAGAGTTCAAAATGTTCCCCATATAAATAATGTCTCCACACTTTCAATGCGTGAACAATGGCTGCCAGTTCTAGATCGTGTGTCGGGTAATTCTTCTCATGTGATTTCAATTGACGAGAAGCATAAGCAACAACTTTGTCAGACTGCGTCAAAACATATCCTATGACTTGCATCACTTTTCTTCACAAAGAATGTAGAAAAACCCCATGGTGAGGTACTAGGACGAATGAAACCTTTCAAATTCTTTGAAGTTGTGTTTTGAGTTCCTTCAACTTTGTTGGTGTCATTCGTTGTGGAGGTATAGATATAGGTGATGTGCCATTGTAGATATCTATAGAAAACTCCACTTCATGTTTTGGGGTAATCCAAACAACTCTTCTGGGAAAATATCACTGAAATTTTTCACTATAGGAATAAGCTCAAGTTTGGGATCACCCAGATCCTTATTGGCCATGTGGGCAATCAATCTCAAATAATTACAATTTCTATTATCCAAGATTGATTCAGGCTTGCAAATATTCCTATTTCCACAAAAATTGAATGTTTTCCCTTCGCAGAGAGTCATAGTCACCATCTTTCTACCACAATCAAGAACTGCGTTAAATTGGGTAAGCAAGTCCTTCCCCAATATTACATCACACACCATGAATTCCAATATCATCGGATCAACAAGAAGTTTATGATATGATATCACTATTATGCGGGATATACACACCTTATTAACTTCAACACATTTACCCAATGGAGATCCAACCATTAATGAAGATTTCATAAATTCATATTCTAGTCCAAGAATAGATGCAAACGAAACATATATGAATGAATTTGTAGCACCGGGGTCAAACAATATTCTAGCCTACGAGTTGAAAACTAGAAATGTACCTTCCAGTGAAGTTTTCATAATATTACACCATTTCAATATTGTACAAGTTAGAACTACCCAAGAGTTGAGTAGCTCATTATTCAGCCACAAGCTATATGCACAACATATTCTACAAGCATGCCAAGTTCATCTCAAATCCTAGTTCTCGGGTTCATTACCTGCAAAATCTGTTAGGGGGTGAGCAAAACCACAGCTCAGTAGGGACATAAATTTTTAATTAAGTATTAATTAATTTTTAATTCGGGAATTACATTTGTTTTCCATTTAGGGTAAGGGTATATTGGTCATTTTTGTTTGGGAAGGATTTGGGGAATTGAGTTGTGCAGTTGCTTAGAGCTCATCGATACGAGTTTGTGGACAAAGCGGCACGCTCAATTCCGAGTTACAATGATCGAGAAAAAGTATGAAAACTAAAAAGGCATATTGGTCATTTCAAAAATTGTAAAAACACATGAAAACCCGGTTTTACCCCTCTCCCCTCACACACATGCCACACCTCTCTCTCTCTCTCTCTCTCTCTCTCTCTCTCTCTCTCTCTCTCTCTCTCCCCTCCGACTCTTTATTTCTCCTCCCTCTCTCTCTCTTGTCGCGATTTCATAGAACCGGTGCCTTTTGCCGGTGATCTCCGACGTCCGGCCACCCAGCAAGCGAGGCCGGTCGGAAAAGAACGACCTCCGACCGGCGACTTCATCTTTCCCCTTCTCTCGAAGAGCCCAACCCTTCCAACGCCGGCGAGAGCTTGAAAAAGGGCCGATCATTTCTCTTTTTCCGGTGGCCAATTTTGTCGATCCATGTATGGATTTTGATCATCTCCTCGTGCTCTTGCTGATTTTGTAGGTGATTAAGTTCAATTTTGGGGTTTCGACACTCAACCTAAAACCTAGAAAATCTCCGACGGTTGAGTTGTTTTTCCGGCCACTCCGGCCACTTTTTGGCTGGGGTCTAAGACCAAATATGTTCCCCTAGGTGTGGTGGTGCTATTGGTATAGGTATTGGAAGGCGATTTGGGTTTTTTTCGGATCGCCGGAATTTCTTTAGACACCCACCACTACCAATGGTGGGTGGCGGCTCGTGGGCCACTTTGTGGCGGCCCATTGAGTTCGAAAACACTCCTTATGTTGTTTTGAGCATGACGATATGCTCGGATTTAGGTTTGGATACCGTTTGACTATCGAACGGATATTTCACCTATTAGGTTTGATAGGTTCAAACCGTTCGATTGGTCCCACTTTCAAATATAATGTTCCTTGTACTTCTAGGGTTAGGTTATTAGTCACCGTCCGATTATGCAATCGAGAGCAATCCGACCGCCCGATCAAGATTAAATTTTCAGGACTTGTTCAAAAGACTTTGTTGGACCTATAGGAACTTTTGGATTGGAAATTAGAGGTCGTGGGCCCCGTGGGCCTGGTTGAACAAAAATGGGAAGTTTGACCAATGGATCTTTCATGACTGTCTCATCCGTTAAAGAGTACTAGGATGGCCGTAGAACCTTCCTAAAACAAATCCACACTTTATATTCCGGGAATTAGGGTTTTCAATTTCAAGTTCGTTGTTGAAAGCAATTATTAATTTAATCTCGGTATTCTTTCAAATAGGTGTTCAAGCTCCGCGTAGCCAACAAGAGGGATCCTCATAGGATCGTACTAGCTTGGACTTTTTGTGAGTGGACGTTGTTTTAAATAAGCAATTGTTTTCCATGACGGGACCCGACCCAAATTCCGCCCCGGAACCCGACCCGGATCCTGTGGAAGTTCGGACATCAACCTATGTCGGGCCCACACACTAACAGAAACCCTCTTCCCGAGACAAAAGATAAAGGGGTCGAGACTTCTGCCGAAACATCGGGCAGAGTCTCCCCACAAAAACAAACAGACCCAAAAGTTCTAACTTTGTTCAAAAACAGTAGATTAAGAATATCCCAACAGCCAGCATGCATTACAAAATACATAACAGGCCTCCGGCCAACAAGTTCAACCCTAAAGGGCAATAATAGAGCAACTAAGAGTATTCAAGTTTAAACAACGGAAATAAAGTTAAAGATACGGGACACGAAGTGCTACAATCAAGTCAACGCTACCAAAAGAGAAGCTCGGCCGGACGATGTCGAAGCACGACTACGGCCTGGGGCGCAAAGCAGAAAGAGTGTGAGTGGACAAAAACAAGGTTTACATACTTAAATCAATGTACTAACCCCACCGTTTCAAAACAATGCAAACCATGCATATGAAATCATTTATATAAGTAGTCCTTCAAATTCCAATAATTTCAATATAATAACACAATAGCCATATCATAAATCTTGTTTCCCTTTCAATCCCATACTCGACAACCATGTGCTCGCATAAGCACGACAAGCAAGGAAGGATCCTTACTAAAAGAAATACGAATACGAAGGTACTAACATATACATATAGGTATAATAAACCCTCAACACCAAGTACAAGTACCAGGAAAAACAATCCAACAGGGGATCATTTGACTAGACAGGGACAACATTGCGATGTGACTCGTGCCCGAGGATTTAATGGACACCGGGTCGGCATCACAATGGCCTCGTGCCCAGGGTTAAGCCGTCCCAAAAATGGACTAAGCTACCCGGCCCGTATGGCAGAATCCTCAATACCCATACGTCCGAAAGCAGGTCATACGCGCAGACTAAACTACTCAATTAAGAGTCTACAGCTACACCCGTTAAGGTATGCACGGATCGAACCATAAATCAGTAACCATATCATAATAGTAGGGGAGGTAGATAACAAAGTGCCAACTGCACTCAAATCCATCGCTACATGATAATCAATATATACATATTTAACCACATGTACCCGAACCCCAAAATATCACACACCAGGACATATATAAGTCCAACAATCCAATAACATCATATATATTCAAGATAAGGACATCACCGTCCCAAACATACAATTCTATAGTTAAAATAGACACAAGCGTCAAATGACGGCGTAACAATCCATAAACCATTAAAATGTCATAATCACTGAAAATGCATAATCAAACCGTATCCAAAACCCAAGTCAAGAGAACGTCAAGTCGAACCCCAAGTAAAACATATGCTCCAAAACATAGTATAGGTACAATCCCTTTTAAAAATATAAAGTCCGAACCTCGAAACGTATTACTCAAAATGTACATATATATATATATACAAAACATAACTATCCTTTAAAATACAATAACTCAAACTCAAGCATTCGAAATTCCCATGTATAATCGACATCCCTTAAGTTCATACTTTAAAACAACATAAATAGTGATTCATTAAAATATAACCGAAAGTCCAATCCCGTATGCGTATATGTCCCAAAACTCCATATCAAAGTAGATATACATAATTATATTCAAAGTAGATATATATATATATATATATATACATATGATCAATTCCCATTAATCCGACATATATTCTCGTTAGCCCCATTAATCCGACATATTTTCTCGTTGGTCCCATTAATCCGACATAATCCTTCCAAGTTGATCTATATGTATATATATACATATATATATATATATAATCAAAGTATAAGTAATTATCATTCATAAGGTTTAAACATCAAAAACGAATACGTAATCAACCGGACTATACTAACGTCCAAATCTTACCACCCAAATACTTAATTCAAAGTATAGGTATAAGTTTCTCAAAAAGATATAAAGTATAACCCACGACATTCATAACGATAAATTATTAAAGTCCGAAACCCAACAAAACCATAAACTCAATTATTAAATATAAACCCAAGGAAAATCCATCAAATTCCCACCGTACCCAAATCCGTACGTAAATACTACCGGACGCTTGACTCATCCCAAAATCAATACTTAAAGATAAGCATAATAATAAAATATAGCCAACATGGCCCCACAAACAAATCGGCAACCCAAATCAAGTATAAAACTCAAATATCAATTCAATCATAATAAATCCATCCAAAGTCAAATCAAGATTTAAAACAATATTTAAATCTTATTTATATGCATCGCATTCAATTCCTTAAAATCATGCTTCTTAGAAAACAAAGTCCACTCACAGATAGTCCCACGCTGCCTGACCCGGATAGGGTCCCGCCTGATGATCAAGAGAAGCTTGAGAACCTAATCAAGAATACGAGGATTAATATTAACAATCGGACCGAAGCGATAACCTTAAAAGTCAAACTCTAACAAAACCCGACTCAGCGTGTGCGTACATTCGTACGAAGAATTCTAAGGTCAACGACGTTCGTTAGAAGACGAACCGACCTCGGGAGACGCTCAGTCAACCCTGGTCAAACTTGGTCAAACTAACCCGAATAGATCAAATCGGGCCCGTGGGTCCCATGACCTCCAAACTTACATCCGAAAGTTCCTATAGGTTCACTACGGCTTAAAGAACACGTCCTGAAAGTTTGGTCACGATCGGAAGGTCGAATTGCTCACGATCGCACAATCGGACAATTACGGTTTAATTCTAACTTCAAGTCATTGATCCGAAGCATCCGGGACTCCGAATCACGATCCGTCAAATCCTATACATTCCTAAAAATACGGGGAACAACATAATAAGAAAAGGGACCGATCCAACGGCCCGAACATATCGAACCGGATAACGCATAAAAGGCGTAAATCCGTTCGACTGTCATCCGAACTCCAAATTGAAATCCAAGCACGCCTACGCGCTCGTGACAACGTAAGGATAATTTAGGAATGAAGATTGACAATTACTAGTGGGCCCCACACAGCCACCCACACTGGCAGCGCATTTGGGTGCCCAAAGCGATAACCGAAGTCGGAAAAACTCTAAACCAAGGGCTATCCTTCCACCAGCCTATACTACTCGATGAGTGGAACAACTTATTCAACTACGAGAACTTGCATAGACGTCGGCAAGTGGCCGGAAATTGAATCTCAAAACCGGCCAAACTTTAGCGCACAGATCCGAACCCCTACGCTACAAATTGATGGAAACCAACTATGTAGATAGTTAGGGCTCGAAGAAATCCGGCCAGCACAGGCGGCGGCTCCGGCTGGGATTGGTCGGGATGGAAAGAGGGAGACGACACGGTCGTTTTGGTACCGGTCCCGCCGGATTTGGTGGCCGGACGTGGCGGTGGTGGCTCAAAAAGCCACCGGATGAATAGTAACGGTAAGGGGGAGGGGGTTGCTGCGCATGGGAGAGAAGCCAGGGAGAGAGAAAGAGAGAAAGAGAGGGCGGGAGAAGAAGGGCTGAGGTCGGTGGTACTGTAGCGGCTACAGTGCCGCACAGTGAAATCCAAAAATTCACTTATTTTATTATTTTATTTTTAATCGCTTCTCGATCGTTACAACACGGAATTCGGTGTACCGCATATCCACGAACTCGTTTCGACGTGCCGGGCCTGGCAGGCGCAACCCATTTCTCCAAATTCCTTATGGAATTTTTAAAGTGCCTAAAACACCCTTAATCCCGGTGACAAAGCGTAATTTCGCCAAAATTATTTATTTGACTAAACAATTGGGATTGAATAGTGAAATTGGGTCAGGGTCGTCACATTCCAAGTATGAAATGCATGCATTTAAAAAAAAAAAAAAGGGAATTTTTATTTAATACTTGTTTTACATGGGTTATGGGAATATCTTAAATTGATGCATGTTTGGGTGTGGGATTTACCATTTTCTTATGGCATTGCTAGTATCAAGCATTTATAATAAGGGATATGGAACAAGTATGTGAATTTGGATTAGGGTTGGTATGTATTGATGGTGGGTTATACAGGATTATATGTTTTACCATAATATGTACCTCTCCCTTTATTGATTACTTTGGATACTATTGTAAAGAGGTAACTCTTCGGAGGTGTGTCGGGAACCGGGCAACCCTAACCGGGTGTACAGAAGGCCTTGACGGGTAGTCTGCGCGCGTAAGACTATTTCAGCCGCATGAGTATTGAGGATTCTACCGTGCGTGTCTAGGGAGCAATAGTCCCTTGGTTGGACTTTTCATCCCTAGCCACCTAAGTATAGAGGATTCTGTCGTGTGGACTAGTAAAACGATCCCCGTGTTGGATTGTTTTCTCTGGTACTTAGTGATGGTGTGTGTGCGTGTGTTTATATATTATATAATGGGATTTATGGGATCAAACAGTTTTTGAATTTCAGTACGTATATTAATGATTTAAATGCATGGTTTTCGGAAATTGTTTTCAAAAAGGCGGGGTTAGTATGTTCCACTATAATTATGTTTAAATTTTCTTTTTGTCCACTCACATATTTGTTTTGCACCCCCTAGGCTGTGATTGGAAGTGACTAGCAAACTCAAGACTAGAAAATTCTTGCCGCACAAACAGACTTCTTCGTAGGATTCCTTTTTATATTCTGTTAAATACTTATGACTTTGTAATCTTAAGAAATTCTTAGTATGCTCTTATGTCACCCTTGTCAGGTTGGATTTGAGGCTGGAGGCCATTTTATAAATTGTGTGTGCTATACTTTGTGTGTGCTGATGTTTGGGAACTTTAAACTATGAATTTTACAAGTGAATTAAAAGGGTAAATGTTCATTTTTCAAGGGAGACTCTGCCGAAATTTCGGTAAAAGTCTTGACCCCTTTTGTCTAATAGGCTGGGAAAAAGGGTTTGAATTAGTAAGTGGGCCTGACATTGTAGGGATGTCGGAAGGGCAGCAGGGTTCGACACGAAGGCTTAGGCAAGCACTGTTTCTTTGCTTCGCAGTTAGGGTCTGGTTTTTTTCCCCTCTAGTTTTGTTTCTTTGATTATGATGATGATGATTATTATATTATTCTTATTTTTGATTTGTTTGTTTGATTATGATTTGATCAACTATTATTTATTTGTTTAATTTATAATTGGATATGCATTAGCCTTGGTGCCATCTGGAATGATGGTAGGAGGTAGGCAGGGATGGGAGTCATCGACAAAGAAGATAATTAGTGACGCCTAGTTTGGAAGAGGCAAGAGCATCGAGACGGGGAGGGTGGAGAGCTGCAGCCACAATGGAGGAGGAGGAGGACACCATGAAAAAAGAAGAAAAAAGAAAGGAATGGCAAAAATCAAGTGATAAAACCTGATAGTTATGATACCATGTCGAAAAAGATTCTCTTGATATATATTATCAACACAAGTACATGACTATATATAAAAGGTAAGTATGGTCCTATTGGAATTCAGTTTGGTAACCGAAACGCTACAATAAAGTATACAATTAATTGGCATTATCTCCTCTTGAATGTAGCTCTTCTCTAACACCAAACGAGGCTTTTAGAAGAACAAGAGAATGTACAGTGAGGAGGGTTTTCTCGGAGGGAGGCGACGACATTGTTCATCTTCTCTTCCTCATTAGGCTTCTCGAACTTTGGGATGTCCATATCACAGTGAAGAAATAGGGGTCAATTCCAGTTTGGTACCTTGTGGTTTCACTCTAAGGCATATTTGCCCATGTCCTCTCAATTTTAACAATTAAATACCCCAGTCCTTCCAATTTTTGCAATGCAGTTTCGCCGTTAAGGTTTACGTCAAATCTCTCGTTAGTTGCATATGTGTTATTTATGGGTCCCACATTTTCGTTTGTTTTTTGTTTAGGCGTCGATGGGGTTGAAGAGTGAGAGGGGAGGTGCTGAGGATGAATCTGGTTGTGATGGGAGGAGTTTTTTGGATTGGTAGAGACAGAGAGAGAAGGTGGATTTGGGCAGTGGCTATGGCCAGAATAGTGGCTATGGTGGAGGAGAGGGAGAGAAACGGATAAAGAGATTCCGAAGGTGTGAGGAAGTAGAAGAATTTGAGGGCTATTTATAGAAATCTCCAACGATTCGGATCAATTTGAATATTTAACTCAATGGTTTAGATCAAAAATTGAGTTTGGTACCATTTCCAACCCGATAACAAGTAATTACAGTTGCAACATGCAATTGGATTTTCGTATCCAATTAGCCACCACCGGTTTGGCAATAGCAAAAAACAAATTTATTTAGATAAACTTGTGGATCCAAGTGATGAAAAGGAAAATAAAAAAATAATCGCCTAATTGATAGCCAATAATTGATCAAAAGGTAGCCATTGATCGGCATATCGGGAACTGGTAATTACCTACGTAAAAGCCAATTGGATAAACTTTATTTAGATAAACTTCTGGATCCAAATGAAAAAAAGAAAAAAAAAAGTTTTGGATGCCAAAGCTTCATAATTTCGAAAACTTGAAAAGACGAGGATTATCATCATTTCCTATGGGTTGCACCAGAATGAACTTTGGTTCCTTCCTTATCTCATTTCCTATCAACTTGTAAATGTCATGGGTGAAAATAGAAGCTGCATGTTCCTCTAAAGATCGGAGGTGCGTAAGAGAGAGTGGGTTTGAATTCTTTGAATCAAAGTCATCCTTCACATTCTCGTTTCTCAACTTCAATAAAAATCTATCAATCCGCGGATCCAATGCACTCAACTAGCTTCATCCATCTACCAATTCCATCTTTCAAATTCTTATGCATACCCTCAAAAAGTTGCGTGGTGGTATTTCCACCAAAGAAGTGCCCCGAACAATAAGCTTCAGCCCATCTTTTCCGTTTATGGTGCATCATCTCAATACAATCACCTTTTAGACCATAAGTATCTACCATACGTTGCCATTGTTGTTCAAACTCCATTGGTGTCAATTGACCATGTAAGCAGTGGCTAAATTCCCTTACAATTTCCGGGTCATTCATATTAGAGTTTTCATTCCTCATGATGTGCCATGAACATAACCGATGATGTGCATTAGGGAAAACTTCAGCAATAGCAGCACGCATTGCCTCATCCCCATCCGTGACAACATATATAGGCTTCTTATTCTTCATAAAAGTCAACAATGTCCTTAGGACCCAACGGTATATATCTGCAATCTCATTAACAAGAAATGCATAACCAAATATCGTCATCACGTTGTGATTGTTTACACCAACAAACACTACTAAATGCTTATCATATACGTTGGTCTTGTACGTGCTATCAAATATCAACACGCCCCAAAGCAACAATAATCATGCTATCAAATATCAACACGTCCTCGAGATCTATTACTACCTTGGCATTCATGTAGCTAATTGCTGCTTGTGCATCACCATCCAAAACTAATTTTCGGCACTCAAAATCCAAGTTGTTGTACAAATCCTTACTCGTGAACTCGACATTTATATATCACCCTACTTGGTCAACCATATAGTCATACGTACGACTTGTTCTAATATATGCTTTCCGCATAGAACTGGCTTGTGCAATATCAGATTCCTTAACGCACCAGTGGGGCGACACGTTTAATTTCGAGAACTAAAAATGAAAGAGGGCATTTTGGGTATTTGAAAATTTTGATTTTTAAACAATTTAAAATCGGGTGGGTCCCATAGGCACGTATCACTCCCCTCTCGGCTCTATCTCTCTCTCTCTCTCTCTCTCTCTCTCTCTCTCTCTCTCTCTCTCTCTCTCTCTCTCTCTCCTTAATATATATATATATCTCTCTCTCTCTCTCTCTATGAGCGGAAGGAGGCGATGGGTTTTGGAGGAGATCGGCGCCATCCGGTGACTCCACGGCATGAGAAAGGTCAGGAATTGACCGCCGGAGACTCGCGAGCACATCTGGCTCAGAGCCCAGCCATGACAGCCGTTGTGAGGCGCTAGAGTGCGATAAAAGGCCGAAATCGTTCGAATTTTCGTAGCCGTTTCCAGCGATTTCGGCGACGGTTTCCGTCGATCCAGTGTGCATTTTCATCCTCTCTTTGAGTTCTAGTTGGTTGTGTAGGTAGTTTTGATCAATTTGGAGTCGTGAGCATTTGATTAGAACCTAGGTTTCGGTCGATTTTTGAAGTGGTTTTCCGCCACTTCTCGACTAAATTGAGGGTTGTCCCAGTTATAAAAGTTGACACCCTTGTTGAGCTGAGTCTTTTGGTATAGGTCTTGACCAGCGGTTTGGAGATTTTCCAATCGTCGAAATTTCTCAAGACACCTAAGCCACTGTGTGGCAGTCCTTGGTGTCCTAGAATGGTCCCCTTGTCATCCCGAGTGCAACAATATGCTTGGATTCGAATTTGGTTATCGTATGATAGTCGAACGGACATTACGCCTATTAAGTGGTGTCCGGGTTCAATAGGTTCGGACCGTCAGATCGGTCCACTTTTTGAGTATGTCGTTCCCCGTACTTCTAGGATCGTGTAGGAATTGGTGGATCGAGAATAGGAGTCTCGGATACTTCGATTCAACGAGTTTAGGGTTGGTTAAGCGATAACTGTCGGATCGTGCGATAGAGGGTAGTCCGACCGCTTGATCTTGACCAATCCTCAGGGGCAGGTTAATAGGATGGTGTTGGAACTATATGAGCATTTGGATCGTAAATCGGAGGTTATGGGCCCCGCTGGCACAATTGGTCAAATTCCACAATCAGGGTCAAACCGACTGTTGGATCGTGATGAAACTTTTAGGATGGGTTTAACTTATGGTTTTGGACCAATAGGAACTGTTAGATGACAAAGTGAGGTGGTGGACCCTACGAGCCCAATTGACCTAGATAGTGGGCCGTGTTGGTTTGGTGGAGGCCAAACAGTAGGTAGCTTTGGTTATTGGTTAGATGTTGTGTAAATTGGTCTTTACTGTAACAATGATTTCCGGTGTGGATCAATGATTGGGTTATCGCTTGTTTGTCCTAGCAAGAAGTATTTATATTTTTATTATTATTAAATTATGACTTGGGAAGAATTTAAGTGGGTAAAAAGGGTTAGGAGGACTTGGAAAATGTAGGTGGCTTGGGAACGGCTTGAGAGCCTGCTTTGGCTTCAGTAATATTTGTTAAAGGTTGATTACATGTTTATAATTAACTATATGTTCTATGTCTTTGAATTGATGAATTGTAAATATTAGTTTTCTGCATAGAATGTTATATTTATTGGATTGGTTTTGGGAAATGACTTGATTTGAAAATGACTTAGATAGTCGGGTTTGGCTTTAGTAAGAATTTATTGAAATGTTTGATTATATATATATATATATATATATTGATGTCTTCGGACATCTTGGTTGCCTTCGAATTATATTATTGCCTTCAGGATATGTATGGTTACCTTCAGATATATTGATGTCTACGGACATCCCAGTGGCTTTCGGATATTAGAATGTTTACAGACAGTTTGTTGCCTTTGGACATGTCTGCTCATGTATGAAATTTGCCCCATGAGTCTCGGGGACTCCCAGACCGTGCGAAGCGAGGAATGCGGCTTAGGTTGACGTATGTGCCCTGAGTTCTGCGAGGAATGCGGCTCGAGCTAACTTCGTGTCCCCCGAGTTTTGCGAGGATGTATCACACATGTTGCCACATGTGTGGTACCTGGATTGCATTCTCGGGCTGACCACGTGTCCCCAAGTTCTACGAGAATGTAACAGGATATTATTCGCCACCCTGCTCATATATTCTACACAGGGCTAGTCAAGATCCTTAGCCACCTGCCCGATTTATCTACACAGGTGGTTAGCCAGTTTCCCCCTCCCCGGTTGCCTTCGGATTTAAGGACATACCCCTTGGTGGGTGATACAGAATGTTGCACTATATGGATTGGTTTCAAGTAAAATGGTTGGTTTGGATATTGGGATTTAGTGAGATTATGGGTTGTCTATTTGTTTAAATATAGCTTTGCTAATTCAAAGAATATAATGGTCAGTTACAAACTCCAATTCGGTTCAGTAGTATATAATTGAATTGTGATTCTTCTAGCAGGAAAGAACTACGCGTGGCTTGATCCCTCAGTAACGGTACGTAGGCAACCTAGGTTAACCTAGGTGCAACTACGGAAGAGAATTCATTTCGAGAATTTGTTTAGAGCTGGATTCGAATCTATTTAATATTTTAGTTGGTTCAATTTGAACTTTTGTGTGGGCCGAAGCCCGAGTGATTTTTGAGTGGTGGTTGGTTATGCTGTGGTATAGTTCAGAATATTTGTAAGGCCGGAGGCCACTCAGATTAAATGCTTTTAGATGTGTGTGATTATAACTTGTGCATGCTGAACATTTGGATTATAAAATTGTGATATTTGCAAGTGAAATTAAAATGAGAAATGTCCGTTTTTCAGGGGAGACTCTGCCGGTTTTCCGGCAGAAGTCACAAACCCTTAAGTGGTTTTAAGTTAAAAGTAGGACAAATGGCATTTTGCTCATTTGTGCCCGGCACCTGACAGGTATTGGATACGCACAGGGTTCGACGTGGATTCCAAAGTGGAATTTGGGTCAGGTCCTGTCACTTTAAATCATCAATGCTCATGTCATGGAAATTGAGCTCATCGTACTCCAAATGTCTATTAATTTCACCAGTTTCTTGTGTTGTAGCGTCGAAATCTCGCAAAGAGGAGTTATTTCTTTTTCCTTCTGCTGACTCACCCCTTGCAAAATAACCTTCAGTGTTGGTCATAGAGCTCTGACCTCCAATGTTGGCCATGGAGCTATGATCATGAACTCCATAACATTTTTTGCTTCGGCATCCATTGCCTGAAAATGGGTAACATGATATTAATTTATAATTAATAAGAAAATAAATGACACATTATATTTTGGCAATTAAATACTTCACATACAAAAGGCTCCCAACGAGTTGGCAATTACCAATTTGAATTGCAAAACTCCACTCACTGTTTGGCAATTGTGTAAAACAAACACACCAATCTAACTATAGTAATTTCATTGTCCAAATATAAAAGCTTGGAATGTATCTATCAATTGCATAAACAAACATGGCAAATTAACTACAATCATTTCATTGTAAAAATTGCAAAAACATGCAATGTATTTGCTAATTGCACAATGGAAATGCAAATGCCCCTTTATGATGTGGTAATTGTTAGCAAATTCAACATAAAATTGTCACTTTATTGTATATCTATTATGTGACGCCCCTTACCTAAAATTAAAAGAAAATGAATTATTTAATTGAGTTAATTAAATTGGGTGATTGAAAAGAATAAAAAGGATTTAAATAAATAAAAATTTGGAATTTAATTGGAATTGAATAATTAAGGGGCAATTTGGTCAACGTTATTTTTGAAACAGAATTTGGCAAAACGGGTTGCGCCATTGTGTTCGTCTCGTCGAAACGAGTCCGTTGACGAGCGGCGCGTTTCGATACGAGGTCGGGAGCTTGAGGGGCATTTTGGTAATTTATGAAAATGATTAAAATATTATAAAAGTGACAAGTGGCCCAATCAGAAACCAGATCCGGTTTCTCTCTCTTCTCTCTCTCCTTCATGCGAACTGCTCCTTCTCTCTCTTCGAATCCGGCTGCTCGGCCACGGCTTGGCTAGAGACCGGTCCCATTCGAAAGCTCTCTACCATGCGGTCAAAACCCACCCCGGTTCACCATCCATTTCGCCGTTGCTCACAGACTGGAACGTCTGCAACTTCCGGCCAAAAGCTCCATTCCTTCCGGCGACTTCTTCGGCGGTTTCAGGCGACGACCGCTTGGATCAAGTAGCCCTCCATCCCCTCTCTCTATTTTGGTAGGTGCGCGACAAAAATTGGGCTGTTACATCGCCATTCCATCGAGCTTAGATCTAGCCAAAACCTAGGCGGTTTGGCCGTGATGCGGGGTGTTTTCGGCTGGTTTTGGGGCAGCTCAGCCCGATTCTGAACTCCCCTCCACCTGCTGAGTCGATTGGTAGGTAGTTTGGGTAAAGATTCGAAGGTTTTTGACTGACTAGAATTACTCTACACAACCACCATGCGCTGCCAGTGTATGTGGCGGCGCGTGGCACTTTAGCAATTGGGCATTTCCGTTCCAATGCGATCCTCGTGTCATCGTGAGTGCGTACATATGTTCAAATTCTGATTCGGATGTCGTTTGGACCTCGAACCAATGAACGCATATCACACGTTGCTTGGGTTCGATGGGTTCAGACCGTTGGATCGAATCCGAATTCACGTATGATGTTCCTCGTATTTCTAGGATTGTATAGGATTTGATGGATCATGATTCGGAGTCCCGGATGCTCCGGATCAATGACTTAAAGCTTGAATTAAACCTTAACCGTCCAATCGTGAGCGATCCGGTCGTCCGATCGAGACCAAACTTTTAGGACACGTTGTTTAGGTTGTGTTGAACCTGTAGGAACTTTCGGATCTAAGTTTGGAGGTCATGGGACCTACGAGTCCGGTTGGACTTCTAGGATTGTCCTGATCAATTTGTAGGTCGTGGGCTCCGCGGGCTCGGATTGACCGAAATGGGATGTTTGACCACCGGTTGACCGTGGGTCTTCCGGGGCGGTCCCACTTGTTAAAAGTTGTAGCTTGACCTTAGAATTCTTCGTACGTATGTACACGCACACTTTGAGTGGGGAAACGTTAGGGTTTCTTTTTAAGGTTTCGTTTTCGATACGTTCGTTGATCCGATTCTCGTATCCTTGTCTAGGTACTCTGGCACCGCATACGTAGCGGGCGAGATCCTCTTAGGGTTATGCAGCGTGGGACCAACGGTGAGTGGACTTTGTTTTCAAACAAGCATGATTTTAAGGAATTGAATGCAATGCATATAAATGAGATTTAATAATGGTTTTAAATCTTGAATTTGATAAGTGTTTTAAGTCTTGGCTTGACTTTGAGTTGAAATTTATTTAAAAGGATTTGCATTGAGGTGTATGCATGATTTGGGTTGCCGGTTTGTATGTGGGGCCCTAGTGGTTATATTTTATGATTTCGAATACTTTGGAGTATTAAATCGGATGTAGTGACGTTTGGTGGTTTTAGTACGATTTGAATACGGTAAAAATATTATGGATTATATTACATATATGAGGGTTACGTAAGCCTTGGGTTTTGGTTATTATATTTAAAGAATTGTTATATTATATTTTATTTATATAATTGAGCTATATTTTAAGAAGCGTTGTGCGTACTATACATTAGTTTGGGTTTGGGTTACGGACGCTTTAAACGTCCGGAAATTTATGTTAATGGATTAATATATATATATATATATATATATATATATACTTTATGTATATATATGTATACTTCGACTAGATATTTTGAATATGGGGTTTTGGGGACGTTTAAATGTCCGGACGTATATGTATACGGAATTGGATTTTCGGTTGTATTTTTAAAGGATTGTTATGTATATTATATATATATATGTGTGTGTGTATATATATATATCAGAAATTCTCTTATGCGGATATTCGGACGTTATTATCGTGCGGATGCGATGTATTCTGTACTACCTCCGCCTTGTTTTCCTGCCTATTTACACATACATCCGTGCGTTCCGCACGTTAATGCATCCGGATAAGAGAATGACTGATATATATATATATATATTGAATAAACGTTTGGGGTTGGGATGTTATGCTTTTAGAATAGTTACCTATACTTATTATTTTGGGACTTATGTTTTATTCGGGTTTTGAATATGGTTTTAAAGGAATATGACGTTTCATTGGTTATGAAATTGAAATGCGGTCGTTTGACCCTTGTAACTATTTTGATTATAGAATTATATGTTTGGACTTGTTTATGTCCTGGTGTCGATGTGTTGGGGTTGGGTACATTGTGATTGAATATATATATATATATATATATATATATATTGTTATCGCGTGGCGATTGATGTGTGTGCGGGTAGCACCTTGTGTTGTACCTCCCCATTACGTCTTGATGATCGCATGGCGATTGATATGATATGGTTACCTGGATTTGGTATGGTTCGATCCGGTGCATACCTTAATGAGGTGTAGTCGTAGACCCTTAACGGGGTAGTCTGCGCGCGTAGGACATGTTTAGGAGGTATGGTTGGGAAGTTTCTACCATATAGGCCTGTGAGTTTAGTCCTATTTGGACGGCTCAACCACAGGCACGGGGTCTCGAGGAGACTGTACCTGTGTCCAGTTAAATGATCCCCTGTTGGATTGTTTTCCCCTGGTACTTGTGTTTGGTGTTGAGGTCGTATTATACCTATACGCGTGTGTTAGTACCTTTGTATTCATATTTCTTTTAGTGAGGATCGTTCCTTGCTTGTCGTGCTTGTGAGCACATGGTTGTGAGAGTTGGGAAGTTTGGGAAGCTGTTTACTGTTTCGGTTGCGATTTGATGTTTTATGTTTATTGGATTTTGAATCCTGAGAATGATTTCTTACATATTTATAAATGATTTGAACTACATACGATTTCTATGTTGATGTCGTTTTGGGTTTTCTTGGATTTATCCTGGCTATTGGAACTTTAATGCTGTTTTGTCGTGGGAACTTTAGTTTGTTTCCATGCTTACAACTTTCAAGTTGTTTCGGTTTATGTTTTTATACATACCTACTTGTGTTAGTGATTTGTGAGGTTATGCCTCGGGAAAGATAAAAGATTGGGTTGTTCGGAAAAATGGGTTTTGAGTTGGAATGTTTTCACCTATTTTGAAGTATGGTGGTTTTTAAATCAATGAGGTATATAAACGGTTTCATATGCATGGTTTGCATTGTTTTAAACGGTGGGGTTAGTACGTTGTTTTGAACTACTATAAAACCTTGTTTTTGTCCACTCACACTCTTTCTATTTTGCTCCCCAGGCCATAGTTGTTGCTTCGACACTGTTCAGCCATGCGCTTCTCTTCTCGAGCTTCGTTTGAAGGGTAGGATTGTCGTCCTTGAACCCTAAACTTTGTAAACTTTGATTTTCCGCTGACTCTTAGATTGCTCTGTATCACCCTTTAGGGTTGAATTGATTGGCCGGAGGCCTGTTATGTATTTGTGTATGCATGCTGGCACTTGGGTAGTAATCTGTTGCTTGTTTGAAAAGGTTGTAATTTTTGGGATAGTCCTTGTTTCAGGGGAGACTTTGCCCGATTTTCGGCAGAAGTCTTGGCCCCTTGTTTGTTAAATTTCGGGAAGAGGGAACTTGTTTAGTTTGTGGGCCCGACTTGGGTTGATGTTGGGCAAACCAGCAGGGTTTGGCTCGAGTTCCAGGGTGGAATCCGGGTCGGGTCCTGTCATATTTGGCAATTGATGGGTATTGCGTAGGGCAATTTTCGGTGCAGTAACCACACTAATCTCTGCAAACTGGTTACCACCCGACAGTGATCGGCAAGCATGAAAAGGCCACCATAACTGGCACCACATGTTGTAGTTTACTGCATTGCGATTCAATCGAATCCTCAGCCGGTCCAGTTTGGCAGTTGGTTACCGTGAGAATCAGAACCCTAGGGAGAAATAAGGGAGGTGATGAAATATGAGACGATCGCTGGGAGGGTTTGAAGTTGCCGTACCAGATCTAATTGATGGAGATTTTGTTAGAGAGAATAGGGCCATTGTGATACTGGAATTGCAAATATGGTTGCTGGGTTTGAGAGAGAGGGTTTGAAAGGAGGGAGAAGATGAGTTTTTTAATTACCAAAAAAACTCCAGTGATGAGAAAGTTCACGATGCCAATTTTCGAGATGGTCCGGTTTTGCCATGGATGCCAGTCGCTGACTCCATCGATGAGAAAGTTCACTGTGCCAATTTTCAGGATGGTTTCCCCAAGGGAGAGAGAGGATGAAAAGTAAAAGTGAGAAAAAATAAAATAAAAATTATTATTATTTAATGCAAAAATAAAAGTTAAAATAATAATATTGATATTGGTGTTGTATACCTCATAATGTTGTCGACCAATACATCACCTCACCTCTTTTCTTTCACGTGCACACCTCCTCCTCCCACTTCCCAAGTATTTTTTTTGGTTAGTTTGCCTTTATTAACCTTATCTTTTAATTTAAAAACATATGTTTTACAATTGGATTAGGATCTTAGCCTCTTTCGACTTGAAAACATAGAGAAGTTCAAAATACAGAGATGTAAAGGTGAGAGCAGAGAGATGGCGTATCATAGTGGTGGTGGCGCGATGATAGAGCATAGATGAGGGAGAAGGAGGAGGCTTCAACACCTGTAAGGCCATATAGGAGAGGGAGATAGAGAGAGAGAGAGAGAGAGAGAGAGAGAGAGAGAGCGCAGAAGAAGAGGCGGAGGGAAGAGAGAGGTCGATGAGAGAGCGAAGCTTTGAGTTGAGAGTTCGATAATGAAGTGAAAGTCTGAGAATGTAGGAAGAAGACCTGCAACTTCTATGGAGTTATCAAATTTTTTCTTTATTTTTTAATATACCAGAGCTAGTTGGTCCGGTTATTCAACCACACCCGCGTGGACTTTTTGGTCAATGACGATTTGCCGACCGCGAAAGCCGGTAGGTAACCAGCGGTTTTCGGTCCAACCGCACTGCCCTAGTATCGCATTGGCAATTGATGGGTATCGATTTGGTAATTTTGGGATAAAGATTTGCCAATTACTGGAAAAATAAATTATTATTTTTTTTGTTGAAAATGCTTTCATTAATATTCAAAGAGGAAGTGATACAAAGACATGGGTTAAAAGGCACCGGCCATAAAAACATGTAAACAAGGGGAGAGGATCATCTATAACCAAGGCCACACACAAGCAAACAAATTAAAAGTTTCAAACTATACTAAGCAACATAAATGTGAAAAATAAAAGAAATATTTATAGTATACAAATAAACAAAGATTTCTGGAGATTTTCAAACCTTGAGAGTTGATGCAGCAAGAAAATTGTCATCTTCAAATCCCAATACTTCTTTGTTAATCTGCAAATAAGCAAAGAAATACTTTTAATAAAAGGTAAAAATAATCTCCTTTATGAAACTCAACACAACCCTTCCAATCCTTGTTTAATCTTTACCAATGTGGGAGACAGTTTCGCATTCTTCTATAGTTTGGCATACTCATCTACGAGCCATCACCATGTGAAGATGACGATCATGACAAGTCCAGCGACGACGATGAAAAAAGTTTTGACGAAGCCCTAGATCACGAATAAGAGCCACCACCACGTGAACTATGTACTTGCCCTCTCAATAGTGCCAGTGCAATGACAATGCCAACAAAATGAGTTCTAATGAAGAAGAAGAGGACCCAAGATAGAGTTGGAATGGAGAATAATAACTGCCAAGAAGGTATTCACATTCTGGTTTATACGTTTTCTGGTTATAGCGTGGTTTATTTATTTATTTATTTTATCTTTTATACCAAATATAATTTAACCTACAATAACAGGTTTTCAGGTTACCCCAAATTGAATGGTGTAGATTAGCTTTTTTTCTTTTTTTTCTCAATCCAATGGTCTATATCCTTTGGTGTATCCATACACCAAAGGAATGTAGAATTTTCCCAACATTACCTAATTGTTAAAATTGAGAGGATATGGACAAATATGCCTTACACTCACCATGGGATACCAAACTGGAATTGACCCAAGAGGGAGATTCTCCAGTAAGTATTTTATGTTAAGGACTGGTTACATACTTCTAATCTTAGTCGTTAGATTGCATTCATTAAATGTGTTGGTAGTCTTTTAAATGCAATCCAACGACCGAGATTAGAAGTATGTAACCAATCCTTAACTTAAGAGTGCTGCTATTTCCACCCAATTGTCCTATTTTCCCACCCACCTTATCTTTAAAAATTTTAAGACAAATTTATCCATTTATAAAATGACTTCTAAGGACTTCTGTTTAAACCCAAGAACTAAGAACGGCTCAATTGGAAAACTCAATTTTATTTACCACCCAAATTTATTTATAAACTAGAAATGGCACCGTAACACCTTGTCTTTAATCTGTATGAAACCAACTTCTTACATGATTGCGATAATAAAAGAAATTAACCAAAACTCAAATAAATAAAAACAACAACACCAGCAGATGAAAAAGTGCCCAGAATTGATGAGTTTTTTCACCAGCAAATGAAAAAGCCGAAATCCTCTGCTTTTAGATAAATTGATAACAAAACTAGCAAATAATTAAAAGGGCAATTAGATTGCCTTGTATTGTTTGTTCGTACTAATCGAAATCTTAATCTCGTAGAACACAAAAGCAGAAGTTCAAGAAATCTTAATCTCGTCTTTTTGTTGTTTGATGGATTTTCTATCTTCCCTTAGTTTCTTTTTGTATGTTATTTTCTTCCAGTATTTCATATTTGCTACTGGTTGTAGTTTGATTCTTTGCTGTGCTTGGGAGCTTTCGCCTTGCACTTTCATTGTTGGTTTCATTTGGAGTTTGCCACATTTTCAATGAATATTTCGATTATCCTCCAAAAAAATGAATTAATAAAATATGAGGAGAGACAGTTATTGATAAATACTTAAATTAATAATTAAAGGATATTTTAGGAATAATGGTGGGTGGAAAGATAGGATTGTGTTTTTTCAAATTTAAATAATGAGTGGGAAGATAAAGCGAGTGCGAAAATAAAACAGGTGAGTGGAAATAACAACAGTCTAACTTATGGCGCGTTTACTAATCCGTAATCAAATTGAGAGGAATTGAATTGAGGAGGAATTGAATTGAGGAGGAATTGAAATGAGGCGGAATCAGAATTAGATTCCTGTTGAAGTTGTTTACTAAAACTATCTGGAATCGGAATAGAATTCCATAAAGTCATTTTACTAATTCAGCAGAATCGAATATAAACTAGTACGATTACTAAAATGCCCTTGTCCCAAATCAAATATTTTATATACTTTTTTAATAAAATTTGATATAGTATATAATAAGTAAGAAAAAATTACATTGTTTTTTTATTTCATAGACACACTAAAATGATTTTGTTTATTTTTTTTTTAAATTTAAGTATTTCTATTAAGTATTTTTTATTTTTATAAATGCAAGTATTTCTACTAATAAGTATTTTTTATTATTATAAATGTAAGTATTTCTATTAGTTAATCCTTAACATTAAAATGATTTTGTTTTTATTTATAAGGTTAAGGATAATCTTGGAAATAATGAAAGTAAGTGAGGGCATAAAGGGAAAAAATTAGCATTAGATTACGGATGAAATCCGAATCCAAATACCTTATGTATGTAGGGAATCCAAATCACCCAAATCTTGGAATTCAATTCCATTTTTAGTGTGGGTCCCACGCACTTTTGATTCCTCCCAATTTTAGTAACACACGTATAATCCGTAATCGGAATCGGATTCTCAATTCTCATTCCTATTACGGGTTAGTAAGAACGCGCCATTAAATAGTTATCGGAAGATTCTCCGACCCAAGAAATAATAAAAAGAAGAAAAAGAGAGAGCAGAGGAGAAGTAGAGTAGACGAAGCGAGAGAGAGAGAGAGAGAGGGGAGTTCGCGCGTATTGAAATCCTAACTGGTCTGTGATCCACTTATTAAGCCCACCAAACAGCAGACTACACCTATGTCCAACTTAATTGGACTTGTCCAAGCCAGCGGCCAGCCCACCAAACAGGGTTTAGGGTTTAAGAGAGAGAGAGAGAGAGAGAGAGAGAGAGAGAGAGAGGTGCTGCTGAGCTGAGGTTTCGTTTTTTCTTTAAACCAGCACCGCCATTTCCATTTTCCCTGCTAGGGGTTTCTGATTTGCTCACTGTCGCCATGTGGGCTCTTCGTCGTGCTTCTCTTCCTCTCAGGTATATATGTAACTCTTTATTTCTAGGGTTCGTGTGTTCATCGTAGTCGTTTTAAAGGTTTTAGGGGCGGAATTTAAATTATGGTCACAGGTTTTAGGGTCTTCCTACTTAAGAGTGTGGATTATGGACGTCTGTGTTTTTATTTTATTTATAATTTTGTTTACTAGTGTTAGTTTATCTTGTATATGCAATTAGTTAGCCGTACCCATCATTGCGAAATAAAAGAGAGAATTTTCTGAAGGATATTAAAAAGAAATGTTTTCTTCTTGCGACCTTTCTAAAAGCAAATACAAAAGCAGAGGAAAAAGAATTGAATTCATGGAGTGAAGGAGACTGGAAAGTTAGTTTCTTTTGATACATAATTTCTGATGTTGTATCTCTCTGGGTATCTTAATATAGAGAATAACGACTAGAGAAGTTACCATTGTTTGTGTAATATTTCTTAAAGATACAATGTTATCTTTCTTTTGTCTTACAGGAATTCATAATATGCTTGAACTAGTAGAAGCTTGACTCCCATTACCATCTTCTGAATTTTATAATGTATATCTTTTTTAGTATATATGTCCTGCTATTATTATTTATTTCTTTTGCTTTTTTGCAGGATGTGTGCTAGTAAAATTCTTTGTTTTTTGGTTACGTTATATTGCCTATTCTTTTGTTTTGTGACATAATGTGATACTTAGTTTTCCTTTTACGTCCAGGAACCAAGCATTTAACGTAAGAAGTTCTCGTGCATGTTGTGCTAATTTGGAGCTACCAAATACCTACGGACAAGAGGATGCTTGTTTCCATGAGTCCTGTAAATCAATGCTTGATGGATGCCTGTCGTCCAAGAGATTATACTACACAACACAAGTTTCTTGGAACTTGTCAGTGGATAGACGTAGCTTTTCTTCACAAGCTGGTGCAGAAAGCAGTGGAGAGGAAGATGACTTGGAAGATGGGTTTTCTGAACTAGAAACACCATCTAGTGCTGAGGCTTCCCAACATGAAGATGAATTAATTTCTGAACCAGAACTCTCTGAAGATGAAGAAGAAGTTGAGCCTACGCAACATGAGCTGCAGTTGTCAGAGAATGAGGCTGATTCAATTGAGAAAAGATCACCAAGGAAAAGGAATGTTTCAGCACTGTTCAAGGCCATTTTAGCTTTCCCAGGTTTCTCTGTTCATGGAGCTCTTGATAAGTGGGTTAAAGAAGGAAATGATCTAAATAGGGCAGAGATATCGCTGGCCATGCTCAATTTTCGAAAGCGTCGAATGTTTGGGATGGCATTACAGGTGTTTTGACTTTATTTCTATCTATACATAAAGATGTTGATAATTAGACAATAAAATCAATGGTTTTTCTTTGGTCTTAGCTGCGTAAATTTGTTCTTTCAAAATCCTATTGGATTTTAGTGTTTGAATTTTAGTGTATATACTATAATACTATACAGATGTCACAACATAGCTGATTATCACAGAAGAGACATATCTGAACATAGCTGCTGCTTTCAGCCTTCCTGCAGCATTGTGTGTGAATTTGTTAAATATAGCAATTGCATCAAACTCAAATATCCAAAAATGTTTTCTATAGCTAGGGGTTGGTTTTTTTCTGCTGTCCAAGATGTTACGTTCCACGTGTTGATACATAATATTTTGTCTTTAGACTTTGTTTTTTCTTTTCTATTAGCAACATAATTTCATTGTAAAATAATAGAATAATACAGAGACAAGTTGTCCACTGTTCTAGTAGAAGGTGCGAGCTAAACAATTTAACAAAGACTGCAAAACCTAGCTAAGCAACCTTACATGGCAAAAGACCAACAAAAAGTAGTGTGCAGCAGAAATCCAATCATAGAATTATAGCTTTTAAAGATACAACTGCTAAAGGGAAGTCCGAAAACTAACTTTATCCCATGGAAGGTCCACCTCCTCATCCCATGGTCACTAAAAAATTCTTCAACTCCACTCCATCTACACCATCATAAAAGATTGCCATGACAGCATGCCTCCCTACCACCATGCCCATATTGTTTCCACCAAAAAGCTTATACATCTCAAATAATATTGCAAATCTTTAGTCTTAGTTCTGTATGTTTGTAAATATTGAACAGGTCTTGATGCAGGACAGTGCAAGGGTAAGTGTTTGAGTTTGGTGTGGGTTTAGAATGATAGAAATTTGGAGAAATAAAATATTTAGAGAACAAAGAAGGTTGAGATTGCAGTAATTTTAGAGAAGGCAGAGTTATCAAGAAGAATTTAGAAAGAAGAGAGAGAAGAAGATAAAAGACATACAAAGCACCAAGCCTTCTGCATCCCTTAAATTTTCATTCATTCCAGTCTGATCTGCTCACAACTGATAGCCTTATATTAGGCTTCAATTAGAATGTTCAATGGCTTCTACAAATAGCAAATGATTCATTGAAATATTAAAATCATAGGAAAATCCTAGAAAACGTAAAAGACATTGTGCTTTCATAAGACCCAAATAAATATACTCTTGACTCATTTATTACTTTCCGTATTTTCCTGATTCTTGAACTACCATGGACATTTCCCTCTTGACTCAAATGTTTTAATTTTAGAGTTGGCCGAATGGGCTTATTCTTCGGCTTCCAAAGAGGATACTTTTCTAACCAAGCTGTAGCTACTGCATCAGGTTTACTTAGTTCTTGCTTACAAGGATTTTCTTTGTTTTTTCAGTAAGACAATGGACTGTATGGTTTTTGTTTTGAACATGTCTATTTACAAAAAAAAAAATATTTGTGTCTAGTAGATGAGTTTATCATATTCATTAATCATTATATCTTCGCAAGACTTCGATTTTGTGATCTTTATGTTTGGAAAGTTAACAGAAATGTCGTTTTTAATCTATCAATTATTAGAAAATAATCTTAAGTTCAGCCCTTTTGTATGTAAAGAGGATTCAGACCCAAAAATGAATGTGTAGAGGACTTGTAAACAGAAGGTAACGTGGCATGGCTGGTTTTTCTATTACTACTAGAATCATCCATCCTCAAAGTGAGAACTTTTTATGAACCTTTACTTTTAAAGTTTGACTTATTGTCGTTTTCCTGTTTGGTTTGAGCATGTCCTTAATTCAAAGATCTCTTTCTTTTTCTTAAGATATGTCACCTATAATGATTAATATATTTAATACCATTGCCTTCAAACTTTTGTCTAAATTCTAATTTCATAGTCCCATTAAATTCATTATTGTTTCAGAGTCTGCTGAAAGTCATTGCTTCTCACATGTTTCTCTTTATTTTCCTTTTACTATATCATTGGCATACAGTCTTGAGGACTCGTTATTATGTTCTAGACATTATGGTTTAACAATTATTGTCTAACATAACAGTTTACAGTAATTTTTAGCGCTTGTAATTTGCTTTACAAAGAGGGTTTCAAATGTTGAATGTGGTTTGTGCTTTCTGGTTCTAGCACTATTATTTCATTCTTTTCTACAAAGGAAAATGGTATGATTACCCCCTACAACGAGAGAAACTGCAATTGGGTTGCGAAATGCAATGGCATATAACTTATAAGTACTGATGATGTTAATAGACTTTCTGTTTATTGCTTTGATAAATTAAATGGTGACATCATTAAGTTTATCGCTTTGAGTCCTTTTTCTTAATTTTTTGTGGCAGATAAAGAAAAATAGGCAATAAAGTCATGAATTGTCAGATACTTTTGATGAAATTCTGTAGTTTATGTTGAAATGAGTATAGCATTCTCGTTCAGCCACTTATGCTCCCATTCTCCATCTTATAGTTTGATTTAAAGCAGAAAAAATTTGTGATAGTTGTAATTCCTGTTCAGTTTTGTTTTCTCAATAGATATATACTGAGAATGGTAGTATATATTCTTGGACCACAAGTGCATCTTCTTTTCTTGTGTTTGCTTCCTAGTTCCTTAAAAGCATGAATTCATGGTCACAGAACTTTGATATTGTGTGATGCTTTGTCAACTTTGCAGCTTTCAGAATGGTTGCAGGAACATGAGCAGATTGAATTTGTTGAAAGAGATTATGCATCTCGCGTTGACTTAATTGCCAAAGTACGTGGCCTCCATAAGGCAGAGAAATACATTGAGACAATCCCAGCATCCTTTAGAGGTGAGGTAATTTACCGAACCCTGTTGGCATATGCTGTCGCTGCCAACAATTTGAAGAAATCTGAAGAAGTTTTCAACAAAATGAAGGACCTAGAATTCCCACTCACATCATTTACTTGCAACCAGTTGCTACTCCTCTACAAGAAGCTTGACAAGAAGAAAATAGCAGATGTATTACTGTTAATGGAGAAAGAAAATGTCAAGCCGACTGCCTTTACTTATAAACTCTTAATAGATACCAAGGGCCAGTCCAATGACATGACTGGAATGGATCAAGTTTATGAGACAATGAAGGCTGAAGGCATTGAGCCAGACATCACTGTTAAATCCACCTTGGCTAAGCACTATGCTGCTGGCGGGCTTAACGGAAAAGCTGAGGCAGTTTTGAAAGATATGGAAGGCGGAAACTTAAAAGAGAACCGTTGGGCTTGTCGAGCATTGCTTTCTCTTTATGCTGAGTTGGGACAGGCTGATGAAGTGGAGAGAGTTTGGAAGGTCTGTGAGTCAAATCCTCAGCGTGGAGAGTGCATGGCTGCAATTGAAGCTTGGGGAAAATTGAATAAAATTGAAAAAGCAGAGGCAGTTTTTGAGAAGATGTCAAATACATATAGGAACCTTGCTTCAAGGCATTATTCTGTGCTTTTGAAGGTCTATGCAAATGGAAAGATGCTCACCAAGGGTAAAGATCTTGTTAAGCGTATGGCAGATAACAATTGTGAGATCGGACCGTTAACTTGGGATGCACTTGTGAAACTCTATGTGGAAGCAGGTGAGCTTGAAAAGGCTGACTCTATTTTGCAGAAGGCTGCCCAGAAGTACCAGAAGAAGCCAATGTTCAATTCTTACATGACCATTATGGAGCAATATTCAAAGAAAGGTGACGTCCATAACTCAGAAAAGATATTTTATAGGATGAGACAGGCTGGTTATGCGGCTCGATTTCGTCAGTTCCAATCTCTAATTCAGGCCTATATAAATGCCGATACTCCAGCTTATGGAATCTGGGATAGGATGAAGGCAGATAATATATTTCCCAACAAATCTTTACTGGCACAGCTGGCACAAGTTGATCCATTTAAGAAGACAGCGGTGTCTGATTTGCTTGATTGAGGAATTTGATGGCTCCTCTTGGTATCCAATAGTTTACCATAGATGTCTACTTTGAATCCTTGATCTGTGAGGAACTATCTACCAGTAAATTTGTAGGTTCAGCATATAAGGTTTATTATTATGTTTTTCTATCTATTTCAATCTTATATTTGGAAACTAGGTTTTCCATGTTGGAGGATCATTTTAATGTAAAGGCAAAACCTTGTGGCTATTTAGCGATGTTGAGCTTGACTTTGACCATCTTGCTGCTGTGAGGTTTGCAGGGCATTAATATGCGATTTTGATTCTGAAGTATAATTCTTTAGCTCCCTTCTATTTTTGTGCATGGTTGAATTTTTTACAATTTTTCGGTATAGAAGAAAATCGAAATGCAGAGGCTTGTATCTTAAGTGGCTAAAAGCATTTACCCTGAGGTGTAGTAGTAGAACCAAATACCTACCCAACCCGAACCTCTTCAACACTGTTCTACTTTACCAATACCTTAAGGAAATATACATCTTTTGGAGAACCCCTATTTCAAAGTCTTCGGCCTTGATGAACAATTCCAAATGCAATAAAATGTGTGATATATTTTATAGACTATTATATCCAAAAGTATAAACGAACAAACAAGTCTAATTATGCAAAGGGGTCTTGCATAAAAGCATTGTCTACATTAATGTGAATCTCATAATAAACTCTAAGATGTGCTTGACATCAATTAGGCAATAATTGTTACTGGGTCTTGCTGGGCTTTGTAAAAAATCTTCTAACTATTGGAATGTCGCTTGAATTCTTTTAAGTGTTTTCTAGTTAATTAATTATTATTGTTGGGCCAAGAGATTGAAGGGAAAAGATAAATAATTAATTGGAGCCAATTTTAGGATACTCTAATAATACTTCTAGTCCGTATCAAATGGAGGGTAAAGTATGAATTTAATAATTATTGGAATATTATATTTTATTAAAGTGAGGAAGTATGTAGGTTTGCATTGCACTTAATTAGGTGGAGACTACAAACGAAATCTGTTTGGGAATGCTTTTTTATGAAGCACTTTTGTTTATAAAGTGCTTTAAAAAAAAGTTTATTTTATTATAATAACGTTGAAATTTCAATAAGAAATTGAAGTCTTCTCAGAAAGTCTTATTTATCACTCAGAAAAACTTTTAAAGTTTTCTGTCAAACAAACGAAGCGTTTTTGGTTATCAAAAATCACTTCCAACCCTTTTGGAAGCAGTCTCAAACATATATTTGCATTTGTCTTTTTAAGAAAAATTAAAATAAAAAAGTGACGGCTAGCCAAGCATTCATCGCACGTGCACAGCAGCACATGCACATGCATTTCAATATATGTACATTTCCCTGCAACATGGGCACATGCATTTTCAATGACAGAAGTTGAGGGACAAAATAGAATGAGCAACCTGCAAACATGAAACATACTTTTCTTTAAAGAAAACAAAAATGTTAAACCTAAATTGCACTGTGCATGGGTGTGTGTGGGAATGAATGGTGCTTGTTTTTGCGTCCAGGTTCATTCAAAGGAACCTAGATGCAGCAATAGGACCGCATGCATTGTGATGCACAAGTACTATTCGACGGAGTTGAGATTCATTTCATTTGGAAAATGCACGCTCTTGTGATTTTAAGCTTCACGCAAAAGAGAATAATGCCACACACAAAACAGCAAAACTTGGTAAATGCAACTTGCACGTTTCATTTGGATATTGCTGACTCTAATTCTTTGTTAGGAAATTGAAAAGAAACACAAAATATATATACGACTATCTTTTGTTAACTTTTTGTGCATAAAAATAAAAGATGAGAGTCGAATTCTTTCCCGTTAAGTGCTAAAACAATATATCAATTTCACTTTTTTTGGGATATCGTCTTTAAATAAGAAGGCCTAAACTAAATGACCATTCATGTATTATCAATCAAATGTTGACTTCATTATTAAGCAAAACCTTAATTAAATAATGGGTTAATAACTTACTACTGACTAAATGGTGTGGAAAAAAAAAAGGTTCCTCTCATGAAAGTTGGGACTTAGTAAAAATACTAGAGAAAGCAAGAAAACACCATTTCTTTTTTTAATAAGACGTCTGTTATGTTTTTGTACAAATTGGGAAAAAGAAAATTCGAAGAAAGGACCTCATATCTACAAAAGTAAAATTATAATAACAGAATAATACAGTTAGAAAGGACGGGGGAAGGAAGCAGACACTACCAGTGGGCGCAAGACAGAAAATCCAATTTGGACATGTAGTAGTTTGGTCAGTTTGGCCACATTTCTTTTGGCATGACCCTGAAATCAAAACTTGTACTAGTCAATGGCTACCTTTCTCAATTCTAATCCTCGACTAAAACTGTCTGCAAACGTTAAAGTAGAGGTCTTTTGTTTCGTTTGTGCATCTATGATCACCTCCAACAAAACTAGCTCATGGAAAATCTTCTCATTTTGCATTCTATACCAATAACAAAATATACACAGGAATTTAAGATTGCATTTGTATGCACCATCATCTCTTTCTTGATTTCTTTCATCCCAAATGACAACCCTCAAAATCACCAAAAAACACCACAAACATTTCAACAATCCTTTTCCTTCCACACCTGCATCTCTCCCACTCATCCAAGGGAACCTCTTGTTCAATTCCCAGACAGTCCCTTCACACCAGCATTTCTCAATTGGCAAGGATTTTCAGCTCTCTTGGAGCTCCAACAATGGTGGGTCCCTCTCAATTTATCACCAATCGCAGCCCAAAAGGGTCATTTGGTCCACCATTCCAGGACAAGCTTTCGTTTCTGCAGCATTGGCAGAAACAGAGGTGGAAGAAAGCAGGGGTTCCTTTGTTATGAAGGACAGAAAGCTTCATTTGGTTTGCCATCACCAAACCATTCAAGATATAAGGGTGATCGATCAGTTTGATCACTCTCTAGAGGCTCAAGATCAAGATTCTGTCTCTGGGTTTTTGGATTTGGACCAGAAAACAGATTCTAAAGGTACCCAATTCCCTATGGTGCTTGTAACAGGCTGGGTTTTCAACATGAGAAGGAAGAAGAAGCATTCTCAGAAATCTGGCACTCTTGAAAATGCACAATTTGAGGGAAAGGGACCTTCTACTTGTGCAAGGTATTGGGTTTTGTTTGAGCAGAAAAACAGTAATCAAATTGGGTTCCAAGTGAAGCTTGGGCAACCCAACTTTGAATTCCGCACAAAAGCTTCTCCAGCTGCTTCAGGAAGATACAAGGGTTTTAGGAGAAGGCTGGGGCAGTTCCAGAAACGCAGGCTCAGGTGGTTTTGGTCCTCTGCAAGGCCAAGAGGGTTTGTGTTTGTTTCCTCATCAGAGGAGGAGTTAGAGGAACTGAAGGCTGAAGAATTCAAAGAATTCAACAGGGTTTGCTTGACATATTCAAGTGAAGAAAATGAGAGATTTTATGGTTTTGGGGAGCAATTCTCTCACATGGATTTTAAAGGCAAAAGGGTGCCCATTTTGGTTCAGGAACAAGGTATTGGGAGAGGGGATCAGCCTATTACCTTTGCGGCTAACTTGATCAGCTACAGGTAAACAGAAGGCGAGCTTAGCTATTCAACCATCTGATTCTAATTAGATAATGACTTGACAATGTTTTATTTCAATACATTTCGGACGTAGGCAGGTTGTGATTTCAATACATTTCATCGCCATTGCAGGGCTGGGGGCGATTGGAGTACGACCTATGCTCCTTCTCCATTCTATATGACTTCAAAGATGAGGTCTCTTTACCTCGAAGGATATGATTATTCCATATTTGATCTAACAAAGCAAGATAGAGTTCAGATACAGGTATTGTTGCATAACTATTGCATCTTGCTGTCATAATGCCATTTTAAATTTGGAATTGATCCAAACAAAAGAAATTCAAAGTTGGATTTTCAAAATTTGAGGCCAACAGTCATTAGCAAGAACAAGTGAAGGGTTAGCTTTACATATGATGTCAGATGAGTAAATACAAAAGTTTCTAAAATAAATAAAGATCTAAGAGCTAGAGAAAAGATCCATGATTCTTTTGAAGTAAAAAAAAAAAACAAAACCGGTCTCATTCAAGATCTTAAACTTGCAGTTTCCCTTTTCTGTATACTGGAGCTTGCAGATACATGGAAATTCAGTTGAAGGACGGATATTGCACGGAACTTCACCATCTGAGCTCATTGAGTGTTTCACTGAGACCATTGGAAGACCTCCTAAACTTCCTGACTGGATTATTTCTGGAGCTGTTGTTGGCATGCAGGGTGGCACAGAATCTGTACGCCATATTTGGAATGAGCTCAAGACTTACAATGCTCCCATTTCAGCATTTTGGTTGCAGGTAATACACGTCCCTGCACCAAAAATAATATACATACGTTTAAAAATAGGTGGGCATACAAACTGCACACAAACAAGATGTCCAGAACATACAAAACCATAGTTTCTTTTCATCTCTTTAGCTCAACATCAATTATTTGCTCAAGACTTGCAATGGTCACATTTCTGTATTGCAAATCTAAATATCCATATCAATTACTGAGCCATTTCAAATTCTATGCATTTAAATTAAAGTTTGCTTTCAAAGGAGGTACTTTTTGGAAAAGTTTAGAATTACAGTAGTTGGAAGTTGCAGGTTTTTGCATATACATTTTAACTCTGTAATAATTGTTGCACAGGATTGGGTAGGCCACAGAGAGACATTGGTTGGTTCACAACTATGGTGGAATTGGGAAGTAGATTCAACAAGGTATACGGGATGGCAACAACTAATTAAAGATCTTAGTGCTCAGCATATCAAAGTGATGACATACTGCAACCCATGTCTAGCTCCGGTAGATAACATCACCCTCAATGATGCTTCTCTATAAACTCTTCTAATACAATTCTCGCAATTACTCACCTCTTAACAATTATTATGTTACATCACTGTAAGAAGGCTTATACCATCATTTATCCTAAGAGCAAACATGCTCTTCTGATCTTGCTCTTTTCCTTCTTAAGTGAAATGATTGCAATGTCTCTCCTACAGCCAAATCTGAGCTGATAGGAATAAAAACTGTAACTTTGTTTGAAAGATTTTACTTGATTTCACAGTGTCATGAGAAGCCAAATAGAAGAAGAAACCTCTTTGAGGAAGCAAAGAAGTTGAACATTTTAGTGAAAGACAAGCTTGGAGAGCCATACATGGTTCCAAATACAGCTTTTGATGTAGGAATGTTGGACTTGACACATCCCGATACTGCAAGTTGGTTCAAGCAGATTCTTCAGGAAATGGTGGATGATGGAGTCAGAGGATGGATGGCTGATTTTGGTGAAGGCCTGCCTGTGGATGCCACCCTCTATTCAGGTTCTAAATCTTAACTTGATTCTTCAAAACAATCCACTTAAGGTGGCAATCACTTTGATCATGCTGGGTTCTCATGCCAAGAGCAAAAGAATGAGCAAACTAGAGAATCTTGAGTGAATTCGTATTTATTTATATTTTTCGATGAGTCGGGCTTGACATTTTTGTAACAAATTTTCTCGAGGGGTTATTTCCTTGTGTCTGTAATACAGTCATACTAACTACTAAACTATTAGTTAAGCCTCTTTCATAGAATCGAAGCATTAGGAATGAGTATGTTTTCTGTCAGAGCTTCTAATAAGGGTTTCAATCATTTTGCAACTGGTTGGTTCACTTTTCCCTTTTCAGCCCAACGAAAAACAGTATTTTGTCAATTCACTCTCCCCTACGTCCTGAAAGTTTCATTCAGCCCCATCAAACTGTCAAAATGTTCTTTTAGAATGACATAGCAATCAAAGCTAATAGTGTTTTGCACTTAATATTTCCAAAAGCTATTTAGGGTATTCTAATGATTATGACTCACCGTTTCAGGTGAAGATCCTATTTCAGCCCACAACAAATACCCAGAGCTGTGGGCTCAAATAAACAGAGAGTTTGTAGAAGAATGGAAAACTAACTGCATGGGTAAGGAGGAAGAAGACCCAGAGGAGGCCTTGGTATTTTTATGAGGGCTGGTTTCAGAGATAGTCCCAAATGGGGGATGCTATTTTGGGAAGGAGACCAAATGGTAAGTTGGCAGACTCATGATGGAATAAAGAGTGCTGTTGTTGGTCTACTCAGCAGTGGAATATCTGGGTATGCTTTTAATCACAGTGATATTGGAGGGTACTGTGCTGTAAACTTACCGTTTATTAATTATCGAAGAAGTGAAGAGTTGCTTTTGCGATGGATGGAGCTAAATGCTTTCACAACTGTTTTCCGGACACATGAAGTAAGTTCAATGTCTGACACCTGAAATATAAAAGCATCAATATTAAGTAAAATCAAGAAAAACAAAACTACAATCTTGCTACATCCTGGATCAAACCTTTTACTGAATGTATCATAGTCATGACTGGTATTAGATGCAGCTAATAACTCTGACATTACATGATTAAGCTTTCATTAAAGAATAAAGTTGCTATGTAGATCAGTTAATTTGCACGAGCTGCCAAATACTCAGCACACACTTACAATGTAAAAACAATTAGAGATAGTATAGACATTGCCAACAAAGAAGCAAGGTTTGACAGCTATAACTAATAATGCTTTTCATGAATTTTAATAATGCTTTTCATGAATTTTTTGTCCGAACATTTAATTGCTCCACTTAAATGCAATAGCATGTATGATCTTATCAGCTACTGATTTAAATATCTTCTGCAACTAGGGAAACAAACCATCTTGCAACAGCCAATTCTACTCAAATGACCGGACTCTATCTCATTTTGCACGCTTTGCTAAAATCTATAAAGCTTGGAAGTTCTACAGAGTCCAGCTTGTACAGGTAGTTCCATAATTCTTGTATACTAATTGTATATAGCATATAGTAACTTCATCGGAAAATCTGACAAACTTCACTCTCTGCATTGCAGGAAGCCACTCAAAAAGGTCTTCCCGTATGCCGCCACCTATTTCTGCATTACCCAGATGATGAACATGTGCACAGTTTGAGCTACCACCAGTTTTTGGTCGGTACCGAGATTCTAGTGGTGCCTGTCTTAGACAAGGGCAAAAATAATGTTAAGGCCTATTTTCCAACAGGAGAAAGATGTACTTGGCAAAATATATGGACTGGAAAACAGTTTAGAAAGCAGGGTTTTGAAGCCACAGTAGAAGCTCCAATTGGCTGCCCTGCTGTATTTGTTAAGACTGGCTCCATTGTTGGAGAGACGTTTTTGAAAAATCTTGTAGATTTGAAGGTTCTTTAAGAAAGCAGTCCTCAAAGAGGCCAATTCAAAGTATAACCTTTTCATTTCTCAAGGCACTTTTTAATTTTATGCATCACATTCTCCACAGGCATGTTTATTTCTTTTCTTATAACATTTTTATTATGTTAATCAAATCGAAACATAAATGAAAATATGTTTTGTAAATGGAAATGCTGTTGCTGCCACAAAAGAAATGGCTGAAATCTTTTATATCAGAACACGATTTTGATGGTTAATCTTGTCATTCAGTCACAGAAGATGAAACAAAAACAATTACAAGCAAGACCTCTTTTCTGATGCATTGAAAAGCTTTAATAAGAACTCAGATGCTCAAATTCTGATAGGATCCTAAGGGCTCTTTAGTCATTTAGCTGTCATTGTATGAGTATATTAGGTGGTTAATTAGTATTAGGAAGCATGTTGAATTGTATTGATGTTTTGAGTAATAAAAAGTATATTTCTTCTGTACATTGAGTCAAGCTTGAAGGAGGGTCTAACAAATTCAAACAAAAATAAAAATAAAATATAACAAGGGTTTTGTACTCACATTGAGGTAAACTGGGTGAAGGGCTTTACTGGATTACCTTCAAGGCACCGCTGAGGTAAGAGTGTTTTGATTTTGGGGGCGGTCTTGGTGTTTTGGTGGTGTTTGTTTGAAGGAGGAGGAGTTCATATTTTTAAGACTACTTTCCAACGTATTCGAATCCTTGCAGCATATTCTCTCCATTAAAGGTCCAAAAAAGACGAAGGCAGTGCATTTTAGTATACTATGGCATTCAAACATAGCGATCATAACATGCCATTTACATGTAGCACAACTAATACAATACGAATCGGGTATAACACATAAAATCTAGGACAAATTACAGTAAACCCCTTAACCTATAGGGTCATTTTCAAGTTCATACCCAATTTTAGAGACATTTACAGTACATACTCAACGTCATGGAAACTCTACAATTTGTCCCTCCGTTAAGCGAGATCATCGAAATCCGTTATCTACCTACTTGGCGTCTAGCAGACAATTTTTTAAGGGCATTTATGCCATCTCATGTCCACGAAAATCCTCAGTCCTTAAGTTTGAAACACCCCCACACCCTCAGATCTTATGCCCCAAATCGGCAGAAATCGCTCTCCCTAGGTTCCAAATCGAAGAAGACGAAGGCGACAAGAGGCAGCTTGATGTCGGCAAGGTCGCGATGTCTCAGCCGTAAATCGAAGACGCTGAAGTGGGCTCGCCACCCATTTGTCGATGCGGCAATCAATGTCGTCGACAACACCGTGGACTAACAACAACCCTGGGAGAAGATTTTGGGGCTGCGCCGATTATAGGGTAAGAAGAGGTTGTGCATTCTTTGAATGGTATGATCCACAGAATGCGAAAGGTCAAAGATTGTGATATGTGGACTATTGAAATGATTACGTAAAGAGGAAGAGGAAAACCGAAAATTGAAAATAGAGGTTGGAGCTCGCCAGAAAGCACATAGATTTCTACGGGCAAGTGTTATGGGTTCGTGGATTTTTTGATTGTGTTGTTAGGAATACTAGTATTGGAATGGAGAGAGGCTGGATCTTCCAAGAATGTGAAATTAGCACTTCAATTTTAGGGTTTAGAATTTAGGAGACTTGGGTGATGTTTTTGTGGCCATTTGTGGGACATTTTGGAAAATCAAAGTGCTTTATGTGTATGAAAGTGGTTTGTGTAATCTCCCATGTCAATTTGTATGAAATGTTAGGCAATTTCCATTATATATTGAATTCAAAATACATACATACTTTTAAAACATTTGCAGTTCAAAATACAAAATGAACATTGTCACCTAATGCGGAATACAACCATTTCCAAGTCATGAAAAAGTTACCAAAAATTGACAAAATGGCCACATCACAAAACCAAAAGTTGTACTAGTTCAAAACACAATACAAGGCTTAAACTAAGAACTAAGAGCCTATGTTCTCTGTCTCGTGGATGCTCTCAATCCAATTCCAACGAGATCAACTGCATATTGGGTGGGAAGCATTTAGTGTAGCCTTCTTTGCAGCAGCAGCAGCCTTTGCCCTTACATATGCAAGCTCTCTCCTTGCTCTTGCATCTGCTTTTGCTTCATCCTACAAAGAAAAAAAAACAGTTTCAGGTTCTATTGGTGTCAAACAAGAAAACAGTTTCAGGTTCTAAGTAAGACACAACAAACAGTTTCATGAATAGGCTAGCAATAATAATAGGCACTCACGGCAACAGCAGGTCTTGGTTAGGTATTTTTCTTGGTATTCCTTTACCCCTTGATACTGGTTTTTCCTTTTGAGGTAGATTTCGATGGTGAGTGGTTTTGTTATAGCCGGTTGAGCCACATATACTGCACCTCATTCGCATTCCTTGTCTTCCCAAACATTTTTCCTAGTCTTATCTATTCTCTCTTCAAGTCCTTTTATCCTCACCTTTCTAGCTCTTCCAGGTTGTCTAGTTTAGGTTGGTGGCTTTATTGGTGTCCGGTTGGTCTTCTCCCATAGTTGTGACCCATTAATTGGCATAATCAGTTGTTATAGAGGTCATATAACTGTCATCCTTGATGTAGTATGAATGCATTTAATCCTCCACAGGTGTCCCTCCTTTGTAATGTATGGCAAGCAATTCCATGAGCACAAGGAATGCCTGACAAGTCCCACTTTTTGCAAAAACAAGTGTGGTTATCCAAGTCCACCACATATTGGTCACCTCTTCCTGCATCCACTTGATATTTAGGACCACCAGACCATTGCACAGTACAATTGCATGCTTCTAACTTTTTTTCTTGGACATGGTAAAAAATGTTCTTGCATATTTGATGAGGCCAACTGCTCATCTTGTCCCTCCTCCACTAGATCCTTCTCATCAAAAAGCACCTGATCATCTCTAGCATTGTGTTAATTGGCTTGTCCCTTGCTATCTTGATAGTATTGTTGAAGCTTTCACACAAGTTATTCTGCAGCATGTTAGACTTAATAAGAGTTCTGAAATGAGACTTGGACCATTGTGTTGGTGGCTTCTCAGCAAGCCATTCCCAAGCATTGCTATCTAAGGTCTTCATTACTTCCATTTGATACTTAAAAGAAGGCACATTGGTAGTTCTAGCACAGGTCCATAACTAATCCCTCAAAACTTTACCTTTATAAGTTTTGTTGAAGTTATCCCAAAGGTGCCTCACACAGAATCTTGTCTTAGCATTAGGCACAATGTTTTCAAATGCACCAGATAGTCCTTTTTGTTTGTCAGATATAAAGGCCCATCCATGGGAATTAACAATGTCCAGATCCTTGGCCAACAGATCAATGAACCATGTCCATGACTCCTTTGTTTCCATCTCAACCACAGCATATGCTAGCACCCAAGTCTCGTTATTGGGATCGATCCCAACTGCTGTAAGCAACTGTCCACCATAAACCCCTTGTAAATGGTAGACATCTAACCCAATAAAAGGCCTGCAGTTCATCTTAAACCCTCTCTTTAATGCTTCTAAACAAACGTACAATCGCTTAAAACTGGTACACCATCAACAAACTCACAATGCATCTTTGTTGTGGAGCCAGGGTTTTTGTCTTCCACTCATGGCGGTAATCCCAGAGCATGGCATATTTCTCAGCAATTGTTCCTTCAATGATTCGAAGCGCCTCTGCCTTTGCCCTGTAAGCTTTCATCCTAGATATACCTACTTTAAACTCAAAAGAGGCTGAGTTCACTATAGACTGTGGAGGCATCGTGGGATTTGACTAAATTCTAGCCAGGAATTTATCTCTCAACCATTTAGTTGAGGCTTGTGTGTTTTCAAACACTCTGACACAATTATGAATAGGATTATAGTATTTCACCACCAAGCTTCGATCTGTAGGATTTTTCCAAGCCACATAAATCTGCCATGGACAACTCACTGCTTTACACAGTGCCTTCAGCTTATATCTTTCATTCCTAGTGAAAGTGACATGTTTCCCACTCAACAATCAATATTCACGAACAGCTTCTCTAAAAACCTTGCAGTCACTGAATATCATTCCAGTATCAAATACAGGGTTTTGTTTGTCTGTTTCAGGGTTATACTATTTGAATTTTTTTCCCCTTGCAACTGTTTCATCATCTTCATCTGAATGAACACTTCATAACTCATCCTTCACTACTTGATCCCCCTATTCCAATCTAGTGTCATCAAGATCTGTATAGTGAAAATTCCTAGTTCGAAAAGGCTAGTCCCTATTTTGACCAGTCTATGAAGGTTAGCCCTCATTTTAACCAGTCTGTGAAGGTTGGTCCCCATTTTAACCAATCTGTGAAGGTTGGTCCCCATTTTGACCAGTCTGTGAAGGTTGGTCCCCACCTGCCAAGTTGTCAGAATTATGGACCTCACTCTCATTTTGAACACTACCACCTTCCCCTCATTAACAACACCACCTTGCCCCTCATTAACAACACCACTTTCACCCACATTAATCTCTTCATCTTCAAGAGGCCGAAATGATAGGACCCGACCCAAATTCACCTCGGAATCCGTGCTCGGTCCTGTTGTAAAACCAACATTAACCCAATGTCGGGCCCACATACAATCAAGTTCCCTCTTCCCAGACAATTAGAGAAAGGGGGTCAAGACTTCTGCCAAAAAATCGAGCAGAGTCTCCCCTGAAATATGGACATACCAAAATTAATTCAACCTGATAAACATAACATATATACAATACCCAAGTGCTAGCATGCATACAGTATACATCAAAGATCTCATGCCATCAAATTCAACCCTAACGGGTATACAGAGCATGACTAAGAGTATTCAAATTCAAATACAAAATTTAAAGTTTACATGATAAGGACAGACGTGTCCTACAATCAAATCAACCCCGAGAAGAACAATACCGGCTCGGACCGCTCAAACGCTACGACTATGGCCTAGTGGGGCGCAAAACAAAAAGAATATGAGTAGACCAAAACAAAGTTTTAGTAGTTAAAAACAACATACTAACCCCACCGTTTCAAAAACAGTGCAAACCATGCATATGAAATCATTTATATACATATTCATTCAAACCTCAATAGTTGCAATATAACAACAATAGTCATACCATAGTAATGTTTCCCATTCATTCCCACTCTCACATAACCACATGCCCGAGGGCAATATAAGCAAGGAAGGATCCTTACTAAAAGAAATATGAATACGAATGTACTAACATATATATAGGTATAATAAAACCTTAGCACCAAACACACTTCTAGGGGAAAACAATCCAACAGGGGAACATTTGACTGGACACAGTGCAGTCTCCTCGAGACCCCGTGCCTAGGGTTGAGCCTTCCAAATGGGACTAAACTTACAGTCTATATGGTAGAAACTTCCAAACCATACCTCCAAAACTAGTCCTAAGCACGCAAACTACCCCGTTAAGGGTCTACAACTACACCTCGTTAAGGTATGCACCGGATCGAACCATACCAAATCCAAGTAACCGTATCATAAGAACGGGAAGGTACAAACAGTGGTGCCCACAGCACTCCACTCGACACAACTCAATATACAGTAATCACATAATCAATCACATGTACCCAAACCCCAAATCATCATACACCAGGACATATATACGTCCAACATTCCAATAACATCATATACACTCAAGACAAGGACATCACCGTCCCAAACATACACTTCTATAGTTAAAATAGACACAAGCGTTAAATGACAGCATATCAATCCATAAACAATTAAAACGTCATAATCACCGAAAATGTATAATCAAAAGCGTATTCAAAACTCAAGTCAAGAAGACGTCAAACCAAACCCCAAATAAAACATATGCTCCAAAACATAGTATAGGTACTATCCTTTAAAAATATAAAGTCCAAACCCGAAACATTTATTCAAAATATACATATGTGTATATATATATATATATACATAACATAACGATCCTTTAAAATACAATACTCAAAGCTAAAGCATTCTAAATTCCCACGTATCACCGACATCCCTTAAATTCATACTTAAAACAACATAAATAGTGATTCCTTAAAATATAACCGATAGTCCAATCCCATTTAAATATATGTCCCAAAACTCCATATCAAAGTAGATATACATAATTATATTCAAAGTAGATATATATATATATATTCCAAGTAGAGATATATATATATATATATATATATATATATATTGTAAGACCCGTGTCTTGGGCTTGGAAAGCGAGAACGGTGAGCAATCCCACATTGCTCGGGAGGGAAGGGTGATGTGCCTTATATGTGTGGGCACGTTTCTAACTAACACGAGGCCTTTTGGGAGCTCACCGGCTTTGGATTCTTAGGAACTCCGAAGTTAAGCGAGTGGGCGCTGGAGCAATCCCGGGATGGGTGACCCTCGGGAAGATATTGCTCGTGAGTTCCCAGTGACAAAATCGTGAGGCGAGGCCCAAAGCGGACAATATCGTGTTAGGGGAGTCGGGTCGTGACAAATATACATATGATCAATTCCCATTAATCCGACATATATTCTCGTTAGTCCCATTAATCCGACATATTCCTTCCAAGTTGATCTATATGTATATATACATATATATATATATATATATAATCAAAGTATAAGTAATTATAATTCATAAGGTTTAAACATCAAAACCGAATACGTAATCAACCGGACTATACTAACGTCCAAATCTTACCGCCCAAATACACAATTCAAAGTATAGGTATAAGTTTCTCAAAAAGATATAAAGTATAAATTCCAAGAGCTTAAAATATAATCCAAAGAAAATCCATAAAGTCCACCGTACCCAAATCAATACATAAATACTACCGGACGCTTGACTCGTCCCAAATTCAATACTTAAAGATAATAATAATAATAAAATATAGTCATCAGGGCCCCACAAACAAATCGGCAACCCAAATCAAGTATAAAACTCAAATACCAATTCAATCATAATGAATTCATCAAAAGTCAAATCAAGATTTAAAACAATTATTAAATCTCATTTATATGCATTCCATTCCATTCTTTAAAATCATGCTCTTTTGAAAACAAAGTCCACTCACCGTTGGTCCCACGCTGCCCAACCCTAAAAGGGTCCCGCTCGCTAAGTAAACGGCATTTGAGTACCTAAACAAAGAGACGAGAATCGGATTAACGAACATGCCGTAAACGAAGCTTTAAAACAAAACCCTAACTAATCCCGACTCAACGTGCATGTACGGTCATACGATGAATTCTAAGGTCAATGACGTTTGTTAGGAGACTAGACGACCTCGGGAGACGCTCAGTCAACCCTGGTCAAACTTGGTCAAACTTTACCCAAATAGGTAAAACTGGGCCCGTGGGTCCCATGACCTCCAAACTTAGATCCGAAAGTTCCTATATGCTCACAACGGTTTAGAGAACATGTCCTGAAAGTTTGGTCTCGATCGGACGGTCGGATTGCTCACGATCGGATTGTTACGGTTTAATTCAAGCGTTAAGTCATTGATCCGGAGTATCCGGGACTACGAATCACGATTTTTCAAATCCTATAGACTCCTAGAATTACGAGGAACAACATACGTGAATTTGGATTCGATCCAACGGTCTGAACACATCGAACCCACACAACGTATAATAGAAGTACGTTGGTTCAAGGTCCAAACGACGTCCGAATCAGAATCCGAGCATACGTACGCGCTCACGACGACATGAGGATTGCAACGGAACATTGAACCACCGCCACACCCAGCCCACGCGCCGCCACACTCGCCACCGTGGGTTTGGGTGTCTTAAGCGATTTCGGTCACCGGAAAATTGTGGAATTGGGGTACAATATCTATACCAATCGAATCAGCACCAAAAGGGGAGTTCAAAATCGGTCTGAACCGATGGAGGACCGGCTGGTAACGCCGCCAGATCACGGCCAAACCACCTAGGGTTTTGGCCGGATCTGTGGTGGTTGGAACGGTGGCTACGCCACCAATTGTTGTCGCACACCTACCAAAACAGAGAGATGGGATGGAGGGCTACCTGATGCGAGTGATCCCGTTGTCTGAAACCGCCGGAGTTGTCGCCGGTGTTAATGGAGTTTTCGCCGGATTTTTCAGTCGTCACAGTCGACAAACGGCGGGGAGATGGCCGGAGATCTTGGGTGGGTTGTGACCGTGAGGTGGAGCCGGTTCGTTTGCGACCGGTGCCCTGGCCAGTGGTGGCCAGACGACGAAGTTGCAATAGTGAATAGTAATCAACGTGGGTTTGAGGAGAGAGAGAGAGGCTGCGTGAAGAGAGAGAAAGAGATCCTCAATTCTGATTGGTCCACGTGTATATTTAGGGTTTTTAACAAATTCTGAAATGACCAACATGTCCTCCTTAACTTCCGTAGCTTGTATCGAGGCGAGCCGCCAGTCAACGAAATCGTTTCGACGAGCCGTACGTAATGGCGCAACTCGTTTCGCCAAATTCCGTCCCGAAAATATAATTGACCAAAATGCCCCTTTAATTATTAAATTCCAATTTAATTCCATTTTATTTATTTAAATCCTTTTAATTTCTTTTAAATTTCTTAATTAATTAACTCAATTACTTTATGTTATTTTCCTTAAATTTTGGGTTAGGGATGTTACACGAAAAGTATCTTCAACTAAGGCATTGTGTCTAATCCACTGTTGCAAAAAATTGTTTTCCTCAGCAATCTCCTCAATGTTATCCCCCCATACTCACTGTCAACAAAACTAGATGCATCAGATAATGATGCATCACTATCTTCTCCTTCTGTTGCACTTGCCATTGCCACACCTTTACCCTTTGAAGACCTTGTAGCCTTTCCCCTCTTTGGTGCCTCAGGTTGAGCCACACCTTTACCCTTTGAAGACCTTGTAGCCTTTCCCTTCTTTGGTGCCTCTTGTAGAGCCATTGGTTTACCCTTTGAAGACCTTATACCCTTTCCCTTCTTTGGTGCCTTAGGTTCAGAAAAATCCCCAACATCATTCACTGCTTCTTGCTCCACTATCTTCACCTTATGTGGCTCAGGGTATTTAGTTGGCTGCTCAACATTGCTCTTTGTCTTATAAGGAACAACAGGACTACAAACAGCATATCCTAGATCCTCAATCACCATTGACCTTTGTTTTTGTAGCCCGAAACCTTCAACCCTTTGCAGCTCGATCTCTTTGTGTTTGTTTAAAAAGGTATAAGGGTCATCAGCCAACTGTGTCAAATAAATATCTATCTCCCTAACTCTTGGCACACATTCACACATTCACACATTCACACATTTTCATAACATCTTCATCAGTGAGAAGCTTTTCTGCAGAAGAAGAGTTGGACCACTAAGTATTGTCTGGAATCCTAAGCAGTTTGGTCTGACAAAAAAAAGTGTTTTTTATAAATGCTTTTCCAACCACACACCGACAGAAATGGACCACAAATATCACTTTCTCAAGCACACTTCAAAGCAAATCAAAGGTTCATAAAAAACAAAACCCCAAGCCCTTTCCGACGAAACCAAAAAGGTAGAAGGACGAAAAATAAAACCCCAAGCAACTTACAGTAACGAGGAGCATGACACCCAAGAGGACGAAAACCCCACGACATCTCAACTTTCAGTAACGCAGATTGCATTCTCTGTGGTTTCGATCGATGCGAAATGGGGATTAGGTTTCAATTTGGGGAATAAGTTTCGATTTGGGGGAAATCAATTTGGGTTGGGCGTGTTGTTTGGGCGCAAAACCTGTGGACATGAGATGCTGAAAATGCCCTTAAAAAATTGTCCAGCTAGACGCCACATAGACAGATAACTGATTTCCTAACCATCTCGCTAATGGATGGGGCAAATTGTAGAGTTGTACTCATAAATGTCTCTAAAATTGAGTATGAACTTAAAAATAACCTTATAGGTTAGGGGTTTACTGTATTTTGTCCTAAAATATATACATATATTATTTGGCAAATTTCTTAAAAACATAGTGTGAAAAATCCGGGTATTAAATAAAAAAGAAAAATTAGGTTTTAGCAAAAGAATCCTAACTAATCGGGTTTTAATACCTATAGTATTTTGTTTTGGGCTTTGCACATAGGTATCCAAATTTTCTTTTGGATTTAGCCAAAGAGCAAGTCCTGATTTTTGGCCCAATTAGATTAACAAATCTTAAAAGACATTTGTACCCTTTCTCTGAAAAGCCTGGCCCAACTTTAAAATTTATTTTTGAATTACGTTTTTACCCTCTTTAGTTTTTAAGTAGCGCGATTTGAAATTTGGCCATTCTCTTCGTTTCGCTCTTGCACGTCGTCAATTTACGGTTCGAGAGCTCCGATCGAGCTCGATCTTCTGGCATGATTTCTTTCAAATTTCTTCGTTTTTGTCTTTGATTTTGATTACGTTTTGTGTTTTTATGTTTTCTTCGTTGTTTTGTGGCTTTTTGCGATTTTGTTCTCTCGTTCACGGGTCATGGTTCTTGAGGTCCGATGGAGCTCGATATTCGGTTCGTTCTATTTTGTTCCTTTTTTTTCTTTTTTTTGGATTATTTTTGTGGCATTTATATTGATTTTATGGTTTCTTCCTAATTTTGCTTTTTCATGCGATTTAATTTCGCTTTGGCGTTGCTTGTGGTGTGTGCGATTCGAGTTCGATAATATCCTGCTTGATTCGGACCTTGTGGCTGTTGTTTGGTTGTGGATTTTTTTGGAATTTGCTGTTGAGGTATGAGTTGTTCGAGTTTTTCCTCAGAATTTTGGCAGTAAAATTATAAAGCTGCGATCTGAAACATATAAAGCGCAATGTAGTTTATGTTTTTTTCAAGATCATACCATGCGCTTTTGTTTGCGCTTTTGTTTAATTATTTTTCTTCTTGTTTTGTTTGCATTTTAAGGGGGAATGGAGCTTTTTTGTTATAGCCAAGTGCACATATAAGTTGGAAACAGTTGATGTTCCCAATTACAATTTGAATCGTCTATTGTTGATATTTCAAATACCGTTTGTCTACGGTTTAGTTGTTTGAAATTAGGCACTTTTATGTTGAGATATTCACTGCACAGGTATTCTAGCTGCGTATTAGAAACAGATGGTGATTTAGACATGATGATGGCATGTTTAGGGATTAGCGAATGCAAAGAGTGTGGAGCTTTTAGTTAAGGATTTATGTTTGCGCATGAGTCTAGTGGTCCGTTTTGTGGAAATAAGGATTTGCTAGTGTGTGAAAAGGGTGAATCATCATCTTGTAGTACTCTTGAAGATAGAAACGAATTCTTGGGTAGGTCTAAGAGATTAATTGCTAAGCCATTGTTGTCGATGGAGTGGCACACATATATACATCATGTAGAGCGGACGTTTAATGGTGGTGCGGAGGAGTTCCGGTTGAAATTGAGCAAGTATGCTCTTGAAGTAGGATTCGTTTTATATGTGGGCAATGACAAGAGGCGGGTGATTGCGGTGTGCTCAAATAAGAACTTGGAAGGTTGTAGTTGGCGTGTTTATGCATCTTGTTGTGTAGCTTCGGGTTGTTTTGTAATTCGGACCTTAAATAATGTTCATACATGTAAGGTCGGATCACGTGAAACAAAGATGAAGTCTCGTGTTGTTTTCGCTGCTTGTTGATAGAATCGGGGGCAAAACCGGCCGAAGCCGATAGAGATTATCAATGAATTCAAAGAATATTATGGTCTTGATATTTCATACTACCACACATGGTTTGGTAAAGAGTTAGCCAAAGTGGATGTTCACGGTGATCATCGAAGTCCTTCAATGAATTAGTGTGGTACGTGAATGTAAAAGCAACCAATGCCGGTTCTATTTGCGAGCTTGAATGCGATCTTTGGAATTAATCGCTTTAGGACGATTTTTTGTATCGTTTGGCGGTTCAATTGCCGGATTCGAATATTGTATCCCTTTGCTGTTCATGGATGCTACATTTTTGAAGAGCAAGTACAAAGGGCAGCTTCTTTGTGCTTCTTGGAAAGAATGGTAATCAAGGTATGATTACCCAATTGTTTTGGATTCGCATTGCTGTTTTTATTTTTCTGCAATGCGAGTTTATTTGTTTACGCAATGCAGTTTATTTGTTTCTCGCAATGCGGTTTATTTTGTTTCTCAATTTGTCTTGTTGGTTTTGTTTTGCAGGGTTTTATCCTCTTGCTTTTGGAGTTGTTGATTAAGACGAGGAGAATTGGACTTGGTTTCTTCAACATTTGGCTGCTATATTATTCTGGAGTGGGTAGAGTGGTGACTTTTCTCTCGACCGTAATCAAGGTTTGAATGCAATGGCTGCTGTTTTTTCCGGATGCCCTCATTCCTATTATTATCACCCAAGCAAAATTTTATATCTAAGTACCAGAAGTCAAGTTTTGGGAAGTTGCTCCAAGACCGTGTTGTTAATCTATTTGCTAAATGTGCATATCTTACTGAGGATGAGTTTAAAGTAGCTATGGATGAGTTGATGAGCATTGGTAGTTCCAAAGTGAAGACATTCATGGCGATTTGTCTAGAGATCACTATGCCAATGCGTTTTTCAATGGAATGCGTTATGGAGAGATGGCAAACAGTTTAGCCAAGTCATTTAACCATTGGGTTGGTGTGTTTTGAGATCTACCGGTGTTGCCTTTGATAGACGGGATTCGACGTAAATTGATGGTGTTGAATTCACAACGACGACTTGAAGGCGAGAAGTGGACAACTATTTTGTGCCCTGAGATGGAAACTAGGCTTGTTGAAAAGCGGAAGGTGGAAGGACTTGGGCTGTTCGTCGTTCTAGTGTTTCTGCTTTTGAAGTGTTTGGTGATTTTTCTGTTATGGTTGATTTGGAGCAACAGACATGTTCTTGCCGTCTATGGCAAATTGATGGTTTTCCTTGTACGCATGCAGTGGCTGCAATTCTTGCAAAGAAAGATTCAGTTTATGATTACGTCCGGTGTTACTACACGCCTGAGATTCTTTCGAAAATCCTATGATATTCCTATTCTTCCTATTCCAGATATTGGGAAAGGCTTGGGCAGCAACGGTTCACATCACAGGAGTTGTTCTTCCGCCAATTACAAAGAGGCCAGCCCGGAAGACCACCGGCGAAGAGGATCAAAGCTTTGGGTGAAGCTAGAAGGCCATTGAAATGCGATCGGTGTGGTGTTTACGGGCACAACCTAAGACTTGCAAGGCGTGATATGAACATTCCTTCTCGAGTTTATAATTGCTTGTGTTAGGTATATGAATAATTTGCAATGCAGTTTATAGTTGATTATAAATTGTTACTACTTTTAATTGGATATTGTGATTTTTTTTTTCGGAGTTAATGGAAATTAAGCATTTTTTCATAGTGGATATGCCTTTTTTGACTTTTTTCGAGATGCTTGTTTGCTTGTTTTTCGTGAAGTTTGTTTGTTTGTTTGCCGCTTTCCATTTGTAATGAGGAAACACATACACCGGATTGCAGAAACACATACAACTGCGTTGCGAAACACATACTACCTGCATTGCAACACATAAAGCATTGCGAGAAACACATACAACTGCATTGCGAGAAACACATAAAGAGCTTTAATAAAATTTAACGCTTCGTTTTATGGTGGTTGCGTTTGCAACATCGAAAGTGGTGTTCGGGGGATATTCCTTTTTGCCTTTTGTTGAGAGGCTTGTTTTCTTTCTTTCGTGAAGTTTTTTTGTTATTCTTTGTAGGAGATTGATGAGAATCTTAGTTTCCGTTTGTAATGCAGATAATTCCTTTAACTCAATGCAGAAAAACATAAAGTGCATTGCCAAAAACATAAACTCCATTTGAAAGATAAATTCCATGGCGATAAACATAAACTTCATTACAAATATTATAGTAGAGTTGTTCTAAGAATATATTACATTGAGATATATAACAAATATTTTCTAGGATCCAATAACAAGATAATTTCATGTCAATGTTTCTTCAATTTGGGGAGACAAGGCAATTTTTGTGGTGGAGGAGTCTCGAGATGTAATTTGCTCTATATTCAATCATGATTTTTTGTCCATTGTTGACTTAATGGGCTGTCCTTTTGCTATTTGATCCATGTAAAACATGACAAACATCCACGATCCAACCTTTGCAAAATAATATGTGATTGGTTTTTGTTTTGAATGATATCAAATTGTATTGAATAGTTGAGTAGAAACAATTCTTACGAAGATGAATGTTGTTGGGCACATTCAGGTCCTCAAATGAAATGACATGGACTTTGGAGAATAAAATTGAGAGTCGGTTCTCATTTGCGGATAAGTCATGTCTGAATAGGTGTTGGGGCAGTCCTTTGCTTTATTAGTTTTAAATGCTTTGAGTTTCTATGAATTCTTGTGCGCCGGGTCTCACGTGTGCATCCACCCTTCAACAACTGTGACCTATTTTTTTAATAAGAAAAAGAAAAGAAAGAAAGGGTAATCAAGGTTTGCATTGCGATTGTGTTTGTCGAGAAATTAAAAAAGGTTCATTCCACTTACAATATCTTTAGCAATGTCAATGCATTTTTCTTCTTTCCTTGCCCCGGAGTGACCTAAGTGGATTGTAGTGTCTCCACTTTTGTTCGGATTTGTGAAATGCCAAAGGGTGAAGTGGTACTCAGATTTTGAAATAATTGGGAAAAAGAGCACATTGCATTTCCCCAGCCTTTTCCAATAGAGGTTCATACATAGCATAATGCCAACTTGGCTCTTGAAGCTAGCCATCGATTGTCGCAAGCATAGAATGGCAATTGAATAGTATATTTATTTTGTCGAAAGCTGCAGTGCATTTTTTGTTTAATCAATTTTGAATTTTGGAAATTATTCTTACCCAAGTCCATGTAGACATGTATTGTGGAACTCCTGTCTCCATGGATCTATTTTCTCCTCCTCCAACTCAATAAAACTTTCAATAACCTTTGTTTGGGGCATTGTTAATAGGTAATTTAGTAGGCACAAACAAGAACGGCGAGTGCAATGTGTGTTTAGAATTAGTAGTTTGGACTTACATTTTGTGCTAGTTCCAAGTCGCATACAATATCTTTGATATCTATGTTGGAAATGACGTCACGATCACCTTTCCGAGAAGGTAGCTCTGTGGATTTTGAATACATGAAATTCACAAGATTAGTGTCACTTTAATTTTAATTAACATGAAATAATTGTTCTTTTTGGGTTAGGACATTACTTTAAGTCAAGTACTTAAGATGTATCTTTGAATTCTTTCCCCTGTCTTCTTTGGGTACTTTTGCCACACCCTCTTGTTTCCCCATCCTAATGTCTTCTTAATCTTCTTGTTTTGTTGCTTTTTGGGTCATCCTCATCATACATTTTTCGGTTGATCTACTACTATCAGATTATGACGAGGTTTGTCTTGTTGCGACTGCAAATTGAACAAAATTAATTAGAACTGCATTGCGAGAAACAAATAAAGCGCATTGCAGAAACAAATAAACTGCATTGCAGAAAAATAAAAACAGCAATGCGAAACAAATAAAGCGCATTGCAGAAAGCTGCAATGCGAAACAAAAGATAAGTTGCGTTCTGTGCACTGATTTGTAGCAACAATCATAGGTTCTTCTTGTGTTGACTGCTCCTCGGAAGAGATAATCTTGAATTAGGGCAATTGTTCGTCAACGTCGGCCTTTTTTGCCTTCTTTTGCTTGGGCTTCTTATCTTGTTCATATTTGTAGCATGATGCTTGACGCTTCTTTCTTTGCCTGCTCTTTATAATTTTTATTCTTGTTGGAATATCGGAGTGTCAAGATCTTTCTTCCTTTTTTTGTTCTTTATCGATCTTTGTCTTCTATCTTCTCTTCTTCTTGCATCTCTTCTTCTCGTTTTCTTCTTCTTGCATCTCTTCTTCTTTCTTCTCTTCTCCTTTCTTCTCTTCTTCTTGCTCCACCTTTTGATCATCAAGTGGTTGTGGTGTAGGGACATCATGCTCAATTTCAAAATTGTTGGAGTCACGAGAAGATGTTTTCAAGTTCTTCTCTGTACTTTTCTCGAATCTTTGGAACTTGGATCCGTGTCCTTGAGTTGTTGCTGATGTATTTGCACTTGCTCCACCTTTTGATCATCAAGTGGTTGTGGTGGTTGTGGTGTAGGGACATCGCGCTCGATTTCAAAATTTGTTGGAGTGCGAGAACATGCTTTCAAGTTCTTCTGTACTTTTCTCGAATGCGGCACTTGGATCCGTGTCCTTGAGTTGTTGCTTGAGGTATTTGCACATTCTCATTTAGTGGCACTTGCTCAATTTCAGGTGCCTTGCATTCCATTTGTGCAATCCTCTCTTTCCAGATTGTTCATTTCGTGACGCATAAGGGTAGATTCCATTTGTCATTGTAGCAGTCACACATTCTTCATCGATTAATTTTTCTTTTACTTTTGCCAATTCCTCTTTTAGTTTTGCCAATTCCTCTTCCATTTGGTTTGTTTTGATTTACGCTTGGAAGAAAATGTTCCATAAATCTTGGATTTTCTTCTCACTTTATCTTGATTATTTTCATCCTTCCCACAGTTGTAAGCGTTTTGGGCAAACCTACTAGGATCAAGTCGTTGGCGGTAATTGATTTGGACTTCCGGAGAGTTGACCATGCAGCCATGAATCCCAACGAGGTTCTTTTGCTTCCCCAATCTCAAATCTTTTCTTTTTCCTTCTCCTTCATTTTCTTCTTCATTTCCTGCTTCCTTTTCTCCTTCTGCTCCATCTTGTTTACGCAAATTGAACAACACTTATTAGAAATTGCATTGCAGAAACACATAAACTGCATTGCAAACACATAAAGCGCATTGCGAGAAACACATAAAACTGCATTGCGAGAAAAAGAAATATTGCATACCTCTTCGTCTTCCTTTTCCTCTTCCTCTTCCTCTTTTCTGGTACTTTCTTGTTTTTTAGAGGTTTTGAAAAGTCCCTCTAGCTGATTTAGGTCACTTTGAAATAATGTAATCTTGTGTGGAGTTCCACAAGATTCCATTTTTAAAATTCAGGAGTTGTGTTCTCCATCCCAACGATTGGTTGAATTATATTAGTCCTCTCTGGCAAAGCAGAAATCGTTCAACGAAGATATATATACTATGTTATAAAGCGCAATGCAGATTGTGAATTTATTGATAAGACATAAATAACATAAAATTTTGTTTGACTTACCAAAATTAGGAGAGTGCAACTGTAACACATGCGTTCTTTTCCTTCCTTCTTGGTTTTGCCTTTGCGACTAAGGAGTCATTTATGTACGTTGAAACAGCCCTTGCCCATGAGTAGCTTGACAGGGTGTCTAGCTTCCTGCAATGCTCCACAATTTTCCAGTGCAAATTGGTTGAAGCAGGTTGTGAAGAGCAATGTTAGGGCGGTGAATCAGGATTAGTGACCACATCCCCTGTCGTAGTCAACAACCTCCCTCTTCCTCTTGCTTTTTTCTTCTTCTCAGTTGGGTTTTTGATTTCCTTTTCTTGGATTTCTTTGTCTGCATTTTTGTCTTGGGGTCTTGTTTACGCATTTATTTGACAAGTCAATTGCCTTGTGTATTTGTTCTTCCGGTAGTGCTTTATATGGTCGGATGCTTCCAAAGTTCCTTGTCACGAAGGTTGACTCATATTTGTCCTTGTCCGATTTGACATGTTTTCCTTCATTTGGCAATCCAAGGATTTGGGCCACGGCTTTTGATGTGATCTTGAAAGCCTTCTTTGCCGAATGTGAAAGATTTTGTGGTGGGATCAAACGGCGAAGCGGTTTCACTAAGTCGATATCCGACTTAGTCATGCAAAGGTATGTCTATTCTTTGATTGTAGAATGGCTCAATCAAATTCCAGGAATGGTGTTTTTTGAAGCATTTCCTTACGCCTTTCATTTATTTTGTCTTTGATGTTGGTTATCATGTTGTTGAAGGCATTGACATTGCACCGTACATATAGTCCTGGGTTCTTTGCCTTTCTATCATAAGTTGGCTTTCGTTGTATCTTTTGAGCCATTGTTTTTTTCTTGGACTTTTTGTTGTTGATCTTGCTTCTTTTGTGTTGTTGTTTTGTTGCCATTTGTGATCTGAAACAAGAATGAAAACACTATTAGAACACCAAACAAAAACTAAAACGTAAAACCAAAGCCTGAGCATACACTTCATTGCAATCAAAACCCGAAACCCAAAACCAAAACACAAAGCATAAAGTACATTGCAATCAAAACCCTAAACCGAAAACACAGAACATACAACGCATTGCAATCAAAATACAAAAACATAAACCGAAAACACAGAACATACAACTGCATTGCAATCAAAATACAAAACATAAAACCAAAGCACAGGCATACACTTCATTGCAATCAAAATACAAAACATAAACCAAAAACACAGAACATACACTGCATTGCAATCAAAATACAAAACATAAAACCAAAGCAGACATACACTTCATTGCAATCAAAATACAAAACATAAACCGAAAACACAGAACATACAATAACGCATTGCAATCAAAATACAAAACATAAAACCAAAGCACAGAGCATACACTTCATTGCAATCAAAATACAAAACATAAACCAAAAACACGTAACATACAACGCATTGCAATCAAAATACAAAACATAAAACCAAAGCCTGAGCATACACTTCATTGCAATCAAAATACAAAACATAAACCAAAAACACGAACATACATCGCATTGCAATCAAAATACAAAACATAAAACCAAAGCACCTGAGCATACACTTCATTGCAATCAAAACCCGAAACCCAAAACCAAAACACAAAACCAAACCCAAACCAAAACTCAAAACAAAAAGTACATGGCCATCAAAACCCTAAATCCAAAACACATAACATACACTACATTGCAATCAAAACAAAACATATGTATTTTGCGAAAAAGACGACGAAGATTTGAGTAAAACCGCATCGTATTTTCGATTAGACCCATTAGACGCATCGGCGCATCGCAATGTATGATTTAGTGAGGGAGTGTGATAGAGTTTCTTACATGATTTTTGAATGCTTTGCTCTTCAAATGAGAGAGAGGCGTGTCTTCTTCGTTGATTTTGGCTTCTCGAGTATCGGTGGTTTCGATTTGAGAGAGAAATTTGAGAGAGAAAGAGTGAGGGTTAGAGCGATACGACGAAAGAGAGAAAGAGGGAGAAAGAAAGTTCAGTGGGAAGAAGAGGAGCGCGTGTTTTTCGGGGCTGAAACTTTGGTTTGTCGTTTGAGTAGAAGGTGCTTGCGTTTTGGTTTCGATTTTAAAATTGTGTTGTATTTTGGTTTAAAATGAATTAGTTAAAATTTGCGTAATGGCATATTTTGTAATTTTTAGCTTTTTGTAGTCCATGATTGTAAATTACATCCTATTTTTATCCTTTGGCCTTTTCTTAATTAGCTGAATTGAATTCCTATTTTCCTGATTAGTAAACTATTTTGTGTCTATAATCTAAAGCTCCTAAATAAAATTGAAGTTAATTTATTTAAACTTGGTTATTTATAGTCTTTTGTTTTCGTTAATATGAATTAAAATATGTAAATAATACGTGCATCATTGCAAAATATTAATATATAAAAACGTCATGTAGAAAATGAAAAAACCATAAGTTCTCTAAAAAGTATATCGTATTGATCTATAAATTACCACATCCTCAAACTGTTGGCCTTCAAATCTTCATTGCGGTCCCAATATATTTTTTTAGTCTCATTTACTCGTATTTCACAACATTTGGACAAATAATGATTTCAAGAAATTGAACAGGTGGCCATGCCAATGCAAATAATATAAATCAAATATAAAAGTAAACAGCATTCTCTACACTAAATAACAAAACCTCTAAAAACCCACCTAAACTCTACCCCACTATGGATGGAGCAACCTGCCCCGCTAAAAAGGAGCAATTCCATACATGAAAAATACAACAAGAAAAACCTTTGATAACTGTGCTAAGAGTTTCTGCTTGTCTGCAAACTGGTAACAGTTTCACAACTCGTCTTCTCTGGATTAATGGCTTCCTTAAATATCTAATTGACTGAGGTTGACCATGCTTGCAGCATTCTTTATGAGTTCTTTCCGGTAGTCCACCTAAAATATAAATAAGCACAATTTCATGTCAATCCTGGCATTTCACTCAATGACATGTTCTTTATGGAAGCTGGGAACCAGAACCTTAAAACGGGTACATATAAGATGATACAAAATAAAAGGCAATTCAGTTCCATCATGTATAGCATCGTTTTATATATACACAAGCGATCCTTTTGTTTAGTGAATACTTGACATGACTCAATTAAGTCAAAGTTCTGGATAATTAAGACACCAACCATATATAGCACCCATGCAAGACAGAGAGGCATTGTCAATTTTGATTTAGAAAAACAAAAGGTACTCCTTGGAAGCCAGCCGGGTTTTTTGTTTATTGTTTTTAGAGAGAGACAGAGAGGGTTCAGCCCTTAGAATTCAGAAATAAGCACCAGACAGCTTCAGTGAATCATAATTCAACAATAAACTTTGTCTGCCCTACTTACCCGAGCACCCATAAGGGACGAAAAGACAATATTCGCCTCAGCAGCATCCTCAACCCCTAATCGTTTCAGAAGTCTTTGCTCAGGATTCATTGTTGTTTCCCATAACTGTACGGGCATCATTTCCCCTAGGCCTGCAATGCAACCATACCAACGTAATAACTAAACTGCTAGTTCAAACTGAAAGGTCAGTTATGCATTGCTTGCAAGGAATAAACATAGTGATGTCCTTTATCTATAGAAACAGATGTTGCCCCTTTAACTTGTAACAATACAGTGATTACAGTCACACTGGGGATTCTTCCACTATACAGTAGAAAGATGGCACAGCATATCACAATATAACTCAGTCTCATTCACGATCCACAAATGTCCTCTAACTTTGCCAGCATAACAGCTGGTTATCCTTATCGAAGAAACATTAAAATTGTGATTATATCGTGCTAGGGTTTTAGTTAGTTTTAATGATCTCCTAAATTCAGAAATCCAAGTCCAACCGTGAGGATAAGTAGAAGCTTATATATATGGGATTAATCGTTTTATTTTGACGGAGAACAAATTTCGGATTACTCGATAGAACAGATGATTGTCGAAGGATTGGATGATATAACCTTAGTCCGGGGAGTGATGCCTAGGAACACGCATGTGTAGAGCTGCATATGTTTAGTTTATGAGTAGAAGCTTGTTTATGTATAAACATGAGATCTTTTTTTAGGATTATCAAACATATGAGCCAAGCTTGAGTAAAACCTAACTAAAATGGATAAAGAGTGTGCATAATGTGGTTGTGCAAGAAAGTCAAAAGAAACAAAGAATGTTTCAGCACCTTTAAGTCAAATGGAGGCCAGCAACAGTTAATTTATAATCATATACATAAAACGATAGCAACCACCTTATATGTGAAAAAGAAGCACAAGTAAAGTTGCAAGAGTAGTAGAAAATCATGAACACCAAGTGGCGCAACCAAAAATTTAATCATGCTGGTCAATAAAAAATTAGAGGGCCACGAGATCAAAAGAATTCATTCAGTAATCTGCTCGTGCAATATTATCATCTCCTCTACAATCATTGCAGGTGCTTAGTACTGTTTCATACTGTCTCTTGCTACAGAAGAGTGCATGATGGTTGGTGATATAGAATTTAGATGGTGGCTTTTGGTCCAAACAGGAAATCGAGCATACACAAACTTCACAAAGCTTGGAACAAAACATGTGTTGAAAAGATAAGTCTATGAATTCTAATAATTAAACATATGATCTAGTGGAGACAAATTGCCTTATCTAGTAAACTGCACAAAGTTACACACAAAATTGCCCCATTAATGTAGTTAGCACTCACTATGGTCATCTAGTAGTCGCTAGTACAACATCATCTCCTCTATATAGTTGCCCCATTGTAATTAACACGAACAATAACATTTTGATAGTATAGGCATGACGAGAGTCAGCTGACCGTTGTGAACACTAGTCAGCCCATGCCCATAAAAGACCTACTGACTTGCAAATACATATGCCCTTAGCAGTGTATTTAACTGCATTACCAATATGCAGGGAACCATATAAACCTATTTCATGATGTTCATACTAACCTTTAAACCTCTGAATGTTGTAAGATGCATTCGGAGGGAAGGAACGCTGAAGCATTTTAAGTTCAGCATCATCATAGCAATATTTTGCTTGCTTTCCCCTCTCCACCTGGTCATTTCAGCAAAACAATGGACTTAACTGTATACTATTCTTCAAAATCCCTAAGATTAATTCTGATAAAAATGCAAACCTTGTAAAGGGGTGGAACGCCAACATATATGTAGCCCTCATCAAATAAGGCTCTCTGCAAGCAAGAACTACTGCATTATTTGATATTTTAATTCATTGTAAATAAGTCGGGGTTGTTATGTTCTTTTTCTCTTTCTCTTTTTCTGTTTATTACATACCAGGGGGGGAAAAATTGCACAAAATATCCGTTCCCTACCTGATATCTGAAGAAAAATGTCAATAGAAGAGTACGGATGTGAGCACCATCTATATCAGCATCTGTTAAGATGATAATCTTATGGTAACGTAGAGCCTCCTTCTTAAAGTCCTCTCCCTGGAACAAAGAAGATTACATACGTTATTCTTTTTAGATGATGATGACGATAATAGTAGTAATAATAATAATAACTACAATTGACCAAAAAATAATAATAAAAAACTTTGTTCAACCTTTACTCCAAGTCCAAGACCAAGAATTAGATTTTGAATCTCTTCATTTTTATACATTGCTGCCTCGTCCTTCCTTTCAATGTTCAGAATTTTACCCCTTAGTGGAAGAATGGCCTGCAATAAATAATTTTGCAATATTAAACAGCTATCTCATAACTTTTTTTTATAAAGAAAAGATTCATGATCCAATCTAAGAAGGCTTTCACTTTCTGATCATTGCATCTGATTCCCAATGCATTAAGAAGCCATAGCAAGAAAATATTCTTGTCGTTTTTTGGCCTTGTGGCTCCCTTAGCCACTCTTTTGTTTTGTTTCCCTTTTGTTCCGTGGCAATAAAATATCATCTCTTTTCAAAAAGAAAATATTCTTGTCAAGCCAAATGTCAGAATGCCAACAGACAGGAGTGCAAGAAAAATAATGCACATAATGTATCAGCGTATATTTTTCTCTGACCATTATGATACAATCCTAAAAGTCATGACTACAGCAACACACTTTATGGATACAAAACCAAAGTTAGCATGATTGCTGCTGTAGACAGTAAGAGTAATGGTATAATTGTAGTTTTGCAGTGGTTTTTGAACCAGTAGGTTCTGCAATCATAATGGAATTGGAGTGAGGTTAACATTTAACAACTTTTTCTTCAATCCCATTCCCATTTATTAGTCATCAAATGCGTAAAACTAAACAACTACCAACTCACATCACTACTGAAACGAGTTTATCCTAAACGAGGCAATACAACATTTTAAGCTGTTACTCTTAAAAAGGTCCTAAAATCATCTGGTGATTGACAGACATAATATTGCCAAAATTACAAACTAGCACAATTATAAATTTACCTGAAAGCGCCTATCACGACCCTGTTTTGCACTTCCACCAGCTGAATCTCCTTCCACTATAAAGATTTCTGTAAACATAAAACAGCAAGGAACAAAATTTTAATGTTCAACATAATAATGGGATAGCTTCTTAGAACATCTACTATGTGCTAGGGATGAAAAGGAACAGAAGAATCTTTGAGGAGCAAGAGATGAAGAGGTGGATCTTCTGAGTTTTAGTGGAAACTATTTAGTAGTTCTGACCAAAAAAAAAGCTAGTTGGGTTATTCCAAAAGGATGCTTTGAGTTGTACTTTCTTGTTTTTACTTGTTCTTTCCCAGGGTGTGGATTCCTTGTCCACTCTTTGTAATTAGCTTCCTACTTTAATAAAATTATGTTTCTTTTCGACAAAAAAGAAAATATTAGATAGGACCCTTGGCAGTGGCTTCAGAATTTAGGGATAGTTCCTTTCAGGCCAAATTGTATGATTGGAATTCCTGTACACTAGCTTTTGTTGACCTCCTGCCCCATATAATTGTTGTTGAGCTACGTTTTGCAGGCTTTGTTGTTTTGTTTTACTAGCTTCTTCTAGTTAGACCAGTGGACAACTTTTCCCCTGTATTGTTCTGTTTTTCTTTGATGAAATTATGTTTTTCATAAAATAAAGTAAAAAAATATATGTAAAGGTAAAAGAATGATAACCAATGTGTTAAGTGGTGTTAACATGTTCTCTAAGAAGCAAATGTAACAAATTTGAACAAAATACTTCTCCAAAAAGAAGTGGGAAAAGAGAAAGTCCTAAAAGCATGTTTGAAATATCATGTTTATGATGATTATGTTGGAAAATTCTATAGTGACTACAGACTTCGGAATTCATAAGTTTGCAACTAAAACGTAATACAAGGAATATGTTGCTGAAACAATTGGCATTTTTAATCATCCTTGGTACTGTGAAATTAATAAGACCAGAAGAATTTTAAATTTTAGAAACATCAATAGAAAGAGAACATGATTACTAGTATCAAAGGCATTTAATAGCCAAATAATCGAAAACCCAAATGAATATTCCTTTAAGAAGCTCATAGGAGTTTCATACAAGATGGTGCAAGACATACCAGATTCTTCAGGATCTGTTGATGAGCAATCAGCTAGTTTTCCTGGGAGAGAAGAGGATCGCAAAACACTCTTTTGTCTGACTAGTTCCCTTGCCCTCTTTGCAGCCAGAGCTGCCTAAAAATAGAAACATTAGACATGAGGAAACGATTTTCAAGTATAATATATTTAAGCCTCATGTATCAAAGTGATATTCTTATTTACGAGAAGGATACCTTGAGAGCATTTAAAGACTTTGAAAGGATTGAATCTAGTACATCCGGATGCAACTCCAAGTATTCTGTAAGATACTCTTGAAGAGATTGATCAACCACTCTTCACACCTCTGGATTTCCCAGCCTAGTCTTTTAAAACAGAACAACCAACACAATAAGGGTACACAATGGCAAAGCCTAAGATGTCCACAGAAACAGTGCCTCCAAATCATTATTACACATCAGGATTGCAATAAACAGGTAGTACCTTTGTTTGGCCTTCAAACTCCGGATTGGCAACCTTGACTGAGATGACGCATGTCAATCCTTCTCTTACATGCTCACCACTCAAAGTGATATCCTTTTCCTGGAAGAAAATATAATGTGGCTCAAAATAATGAAACTTTAAATTAATTTATATACTTGTATTAATATTTAGATTAGCTAATGAGTTGAGTTAATTGTAGCTAATCAAATCTTCTAAGCTTAATGTTCATATATAGAAGGAACCTAGCCTAGGGGACAACATTTCACGTATAACAGAATTGAAACACAACTAAATTACTCATGCTTGTGACTATCTGTTCTGATAAACATCAAAATTTTAGCTTCCTTCTTTGAAATGTGTGTGTGTGACAGAGAGAGAGAGAGAGAGAGAGAACCCTTAAATTAAATTATAGAAGTGTATTTGTACCTGACAGACAAAGATGAAACCAAAAGTCCCAACTCCTAAGCAGGTCAATGTTTAGTCTGGGTATGAATATGATAACTATGATTCATACTCTTATAAATTCATTCTATCCCTTTCGCCAAGATCATTTATATTGAAAATCTAGAAGTTTAATGATGGAGAGTTGCTTTAAAAACAATAAACAAAATTTTAAACCCCCTTTCCAGAAAAAATAAATAAATAAATACACGGAAAATTAAACAGAAGCCACAAGAAGTTATTGCTATTTTGGAAAGAATGAACAGAAATCGAGAAGGCATGCACCTTGATAATTTTGGACTTCTTCCCAAGGCTATTAAGAGTTCTTGTTAATGAAGCCTTCGTTCCATCAATATGGGTTCCTCCATCAACAGTGCGTATGCTATTAGCATACCCTAGCATTGTATCTGAATATGAATCAGAACACCTAGTATAGGATGAAAAAACCATATCATCACAAGTAATAAAAGAAATGTTTGTCAACAATATGCCAAATATTATCCCATGTAAAATTCACTTTAACATAATTTATAACAAGAAATCTGAATGAAAATATTGAATTTTCTTCTTAGATGAAGGGAACGTAAAATACATGAGAGTAGATAATGAAATCAATTACCACTGGAGAGCTACATCAATAGTGGTTCCATCCACTTCTTTTCTAAAGCCAACCACATCATGAAGCGGTTTCTGAGTCAAAGAGTTGTCAACGAACAATCTTTAGACAATGATGGAAATCCAAATCCATAAATTTTAAATGTTAATAATCCATACAGATACCCACTTATATCCTTTATACCAAAACATCATATCCACTTTGGGGCATGTCGCCAAGTAACACGTAGTTAACTACATGCCAAGGAGTTGCAAAGAAAATTGATATTATGTGATTTGTGTAGAATATTCATATAGGTGAAAAGATCTAACCCACCCTATGTAGATCACAAAAGAATGATGTCCAGTAACTGAAAGTATTCTTTTCTTACAAATGAAATTCTTAATATTCAACACAAATCCAGGTACATGGGAAGTATACAAGAAGCCCTAGCCCAGACGTCAAAAGAAAGAAGTGATAGATTTAATATTGAAACTTAACATGTCTACTTCACTCACTTGAGAACCTTTATGCAACATCAGTAATGGTAAATATGTATAGGTCAAATTAGAACAAAAAAAGGCAAAGGTAATAATAGGTCGAGCATACCTTATCAGTATTTAGCCATCTCACATATTCAACCAAACCCCTGCATAGAAGTATTCATTGTGATGGTTCTTCTCTGGATCTGTATCCTCTTGTCTAAGAGTGATCATGAGCTGCAAATGTCAAACAACAGAAGACAATAAGATGTTAAGAACAGAAAAAGACTTAGCCTTTGTTGTGCTGCCAGATTACCATTAAAATAAATGAAAATTCATAAATATACGTATTAAAAGATAAATACATATATAGCAGGACATGATAATTGCCAATTAAAAGTAATGACTTTACATTAGGGTTTAGAAAAGCTAGCTCCCTAATTCGTCCAGCTATTGTGTTGTAGTCAAACTGAATAGCAGATGTGAATACTGCAGGAAGACATGGCAATCAAATAAAGCAAGCATAAATCACCAAATACAATACTCACCAAACAATTGAGAATAAATCTTAGCCAATGACCATTAAATTCATTATGACAAGAAGGATAAACAAAAAACCTTCTTTGTCAGGCCAAAATCTGATGCGCGTTCCTTGCCGATCTTGGGATTCAATTGGAAGCACATGACAAGATAGAGTTGTCACAGGCTTTCCACGAGAATATTTTTGCTGATACTCCATTCCATCACGCCAAACAGTGACTTCCAATGTCTGTTGGGCCAAACATCACAATTTAGTATGCTAGACACTGACAACTAGAGTATTGAAAGGAAATGTGAAGGAGGTGGATTTCTTGAGGGATCAAGAGTGGGTTTTGGGCTTCAATGTGGGCATCATTTTTCAAATAGGCTAGAGGGTACCACTTTTCTTTCTTTATGCAGATTGGTTGAATGCTCTTTCTTGAGATAGTTTGTGTTTTTGTATTATGTATTTTCTGTGATAATTTCGCGTAGCTAGCTGGGTGTTAGAAATCTTTAATCCACTTTTGATGGACTGCTTGTTTCTTATTATTATTATTTTTTAAGTAATACAAATTCAAGATGATAAACAAAAAAAAATAACAGAAGCAATTAAAACTGAATTAGAATACAAGGTACTTATATATTCTAGCCATCATCACGAAGAAATGTCAAGGTGTTACAATCTCCAGAATGCCTTAGTTTAACTAATATTTCAGGTCCATTTCACACATCATTAAAATGAGAGTTAAAGACATGGATTTAAAAGCAAACGCAACAGATAGCATTGGCCCACTGCAGGAAAAAAAAAAAAGAGTGCTCTTGTTTTATTTGATTGTAAGGGGAGGGATAGAGATACACATACAAAGGGAGGGAGAGATTTTAGAATTTGACTCAAAACCTAAACGGTTTAAACTTCACCGAGCAAACCTTGAATGACTCCTCGAACGTTGATATTTGCACAAATGCAAGAAAATTTACCAAATAAATCAAGACGAACAGATAATGCATACCTCAGACAAGGCATTGACGACAGATAAACCCACTCCATGTAATCCACCAGACACACTATAGCCACTACTTGAACCGCCAAATTTGCCACCAGCATGTAAAACCTGAATAATTTTCATAACAACTATCATTTATAAAACAATAAAATGTTCCTACGTTTAAAATAGCTCCCAAGTTGCATATTTCATATTTTCTTCATTAAGAAAAACATGTAACACTTCAAACCTCATCAATTTCCAAAGGTCTTTCTATCACTAGAAATCCCAGAACTGGTCGAGTTTCTATCATTCATGGTTCAAACCTTCAAAGTGTCACTGACACATACGCTTAATACTTGACTTATTTAGAACAGCTTTATAACCGAAATTGTAAATCTTTATAATGTAAACCTTTTATAACCTAATTTTTTTGATATAATATTATCTTTTTGGTTTTAATGAAAAAAATAACTAACCCTATGCAATGTGAAGTTGATTGCATTCTACCTCTACACAAACATTAGAAATGAGAATGATAGTTTATGCAATAATACCGTCAACACAGTCTCCAGAGCAGATTTCTTGGTTGCTGGGTGCATATCAGTTGGAATCTGCAATGAACAAGAGAATAAGAAAAGCAGGTAAAGATCATAGCAACATATATTGAAAGTTTGTGTACATAACTCTTGAGAAGAATATTCAGGAAAATTTCTAATGCTTGGTTGCAAATTCTAGACTACTAGCAATGCAATATGAGTAGAAGAAAAATTCAGATTTTCTTTTATATGTTCCCATAATTACTAATAATAATATAAATTAGTTTTCTGAATTTAGAAACACTGCATGGGTACTCAGTCACAATATTGTGGTCCCTACATCTAAAGTACAGTTCTCTTAAAAGAACTCTTTCAATGGGTAAAAGGCATGATCGGGTATAATGGCACATCAAACTACATGTGAACATTAGAAGATCATGACATTGTGTTCTTACTTTAATACATACAAAAAAGGATTTTTGAAGCTTTTGACTAAAAGGCATAGAAGATGTATCCTACCCCACGACCATTGTCAGCAATGCTCACAGAACCATCTGCAAGTAAAACAACCTCGATCTTTGAAGCAAATCCGGCTTGAGCCTCATCCACAGCATTATCTAATATTTCATAGACCTAAAAGAGCATGATTAGAAACTTCTCTATTGACTCAGATGAATCTAGAAAAAGCGCATTATTAAAAATGGAAAGATAAAAGTGAGGAAAAACAATACCAAATGGTGAAGACCACGAGGTCCTGTGCTCCCAATATACATCCCTGGCCTCTTTCTAACAGGGTCTAAGCCTTCCAATACCTGAACATGTTAGACAGCATCAAGCCAAAACCAAGTCAGAGTGACAGCTTGCAAGCCCCACTCAAACAATTTCTAATTAAACCCATCAATAAGCAACAACTTCCAACAAACATAAACACCTTAGTAAACTTACTTATCTATTTCAAAATACAAAATACAAAATACCAAAAAAAAAAACATGATGTGCAGATAAATCATAGCAAATGGCTAAAATAAAATAGAAAACTTTGATTTACAACCCTTTTGAAACCGACTATTTTACCTGAATCTGATCAGGCCCATAAGCATTGGAGCCAGAGGTGCCTTGAAAAGCCTCGGTTGCAGGGGTAGACGACATAAAAGCTCTTGGAGCAACCGCATTTCGAACCACACAGCAGCTAAGAACGCCCTTCAGTGGAAACTCATTCCTGTCACAACCAATAACAAAACCATTAAACACTTCCCACTTTCCCAGGAAAAAACCGTGTAGCAAAATACAAAACTAATATCTTATCACCAAAAATAACAAATGAACAAATTAAATCACTCCAATTCAAACAAATAAAAAGTTATTTTGGAACAAGAATACTGATACAGAACCCTTAATTCCCTAGTTCCCGTGTTTTCTAGGAAACCAAACAGAAAATAAGCAGAAAATGAGGGGCAAAATATGAAAGGGAAAAGCACCTGGGTTGTGGGTTGAACAGGAGGGAGGGACGAGCAAGAGAGGAAGACGAAGAAGAAGAGGAGGGGAAGTGAGGGTGAAGAGAAGAGTGTGAGAGAAAGCGTAAGGCCATGAAGCGAAGATAAGGAGGAGGGGGAGGTCTCAGAAGAAGAAGCGCCATAGGATTTGGTTCTCTCTGTTTTACTTTCTTTTTCTTTTAGACCTTCTTCTTTTAAAATAATAATAATAATAATAAATAATAAATAAAAACTTGTAAATTCTGTTTGAGTAAAGCGATAAACCCTTTTCGCAATAAACCCCGTTTCCCTCCTCTCCCTCCTTAAAACACTACCCCTTTTCCCTCCTTTCAAAACTCCCCAAAAATATATATATATTATTTATTTATACAAGCGAAGGGAACAAATTTTGAGTCGAAAATCAAAACAAAACAAAATTTTAATTATTTCTAAACTTTGACAACTTTAGAAAATATTGAAAAACATATAGACACTAACTTTAAAATTGGACTAAAAATCCACATTTTCTTAACTTTAGTTACTCGGTGCCAGGTCATTTGAATGGTCTAAAGTGATGATTTAGATTGCCTTGATTTTCAATGTAGGATGTTTTAGCATTGGTACATTTACACGCCTTTTAAAGAATGCAAACCATTAGATACAGTGCCAGCCATGGCTGTCACCTCCGTCTTCCTCCCTTCTTTCGTCCTCCCTCCACCCTCTCTCTATCTCCCTTCCCCCCTCCCTCCGTCACACTACTTATTTAGGAAACCAAAGGACCAAGAATCAACCCAAAGCCACAATGGATGAAGAAATTGTGCCAAAAATTCAACGCATGTGCATTTTCTAATTTAACTGGCCGTGAAGAAAGAATTAAGGAATTAGCTCATAAACCCAATTTATTCAATTGTCCCAAAAATTCAACACATCTTCTAATTTAATTGGGCAGCGAAGAAATAAGGAATTACCTATCAATCTAATTCAATTTTTGTAATAACCTCAAAATTGGGATTTTGTTGTTATTAATATTTCGAAAAATCATATAAGGTGGATAATAATATTGGGTATTTTATGAAGTTGGTTTGGTTTGAAAATGATTGGATTAAGTGTGTTTAATTTCAATTTGGACCAAAATACCCTTTATGTGATTTTTCAAAGGACGTTAAAGAAATTGAAGTGAGAAAATTATAATTTTTGACTAGAAAAATAGAGATCAATCTCACGAACGCATTGGCGTAAACGGTTCATGATTCGGAGTTATAACGAATGAGAAATTAAATTTCAAAGTTTTGAAATTTAATTGGAGAGCTAAACCGTGAATAGTGAATAGTGAACAGTTCGTTTCAGAATTCTCTAAAAGACATGGGTCACTATGCAAATTCAGAATTTGCATTTTCATCCCCGGAAAGGTCATTTTCTAAGGCTGCGGCAGCTACACGCGGAGGTGTTCAACATCGCCAACCCATATCAAAAGAGGAACATTCCATGAACACAACCCAACTAGAATCACGGTGATTGTATTAGCAGTGAAGGTGTGCACAGTGAAACTCATAGATTTGGACGGTGATTTGATCACTTTAGAGATCGATTCAGGTAAACTTCCAAGTTTTAAAGTTGCTTATCTCGTCGAGGTCTTTAAGGAAATGCAATTATGAACCGACGAGTGGTGGCGGCGAGTGGTGGGGGTTCTGAGTCGGATTTTTTGAGGCAGTGTGTAGTCCTCAAGGTGGTGAGCGTGTTGGTGTGCTCTGTTTTGGGAGATTTTGTTGTTTGATTGAGGATCGGAGTCTCACAAACCTGGAACATTGATTGAAGACAATTGGACGTTGGATCGTGTCCAATTTTATATATGTTGTAGCTGGTGTTGTGAGGAGTCTGTAGGTATAGACGAATTGGTGATCGAACGTCCCGATCTTAAGTTATTGCATTTTTAAATTAAGGCTAGCGATCGTCATTCGATCTTGCGTGATTGTGCGAACAAGAATTATCCGACCGTTGGATCTGGCCAAAATTGATGTGGTGTAATGTCGGGACTATTCAAAGTCCACTGGTGCAATCAGATGCAAAATCTAAGTTCGTATGCCCGAGGTGGATTTTTGCAATGTCAGTTGGACGGTTGGGACCCGCTAGACCCAAATAGTATTTTTAGACAATGGATGTCATTAGTCCTGCTTTGACGTCGACAATGTGTACGTCACCGTCACTTTGGACCCCAAGTTGGTCCGAAGGGCATTTTCATCATTTGGGCGCAGAATCTTGGATTTTGCGAGATTGAAAATAAGTTTGACGACATTTTTGGAATTTTCGATGACTTTGGTGAGTCACTAGCAAGGTGCGACTTGAGTGATGTGTGTCTTGTTTTGCGTGCAAGTGCACGATTAATTAAGATGAGCGGAGAACTCAATTATTATTGGATTTTGTAGTTTTGTGCTAAGTTGAGTTACGTGCTTTGCTTAGGTACTGTTGGAGCTTGAGTTGGTCATTGAGGATTCGTTGAGTTGAGTAAAACTATCTGGATTGTGATATATATATATATATATATATATATAATAAATGTGGTTTTGGATAATGTTAATGGAAATAATTAACATGTTGTGGTGGTTTTTGAGAAATTATTTTGTGTGAGTTTAAAATCAATCAAATATGTTTTGATTTTAAATGAGTTGCAAGTTTTTACAAAATGGATGGTATTCTAGGGAATGATCATGATATGTTGTGATTGTATTGTGGTGTTCATAAATGAATGGCCACGTAAATATATATAAATCATAGTCTAAAATATCCATAATATCCCCATTTTTCTATCAAAATTTCCGTATTTTTGGACTACCGATATTTCCGATACCACCGATATTTTAGACCTCGGCTCATGGAAAAATCCGAGACCCAATCTTCAAATGATTTTGTTTATGGACAACGTCAACCAATCTCGGATCCATATGGGTGACATGTTAACAATTACATGCAAAACTATTTTGGGGATTTATCATTTGATGACTACTCTTCACAATACACTTACTCTACACATAGAGATGATGAAGATAGTGAAAATTTTTAACCTCATATGAATTCTATGTGGTATTAATTCACTCATGTATCTTATCATACAATGTATAAAGTGTAAAATATTGTAGTAAATCATTATATATAAATAATTATGGTGTGTTTAATTTTCTTTCATTAATTACTACATAGTTTCTACACTCACAGTGTTTGTTAGCTCGCTATATAATCAACTTAAATCAGTTAAACCCATCATACAATGGATTTCCTTCCAATTTTTTGTGATAAACTAATAGATAATTGACTAAATAAACATCTTACAAAGTTTCAATAAAAAATTCCAAGTTTTTCTTACAATTTTCGTGACTTTTATTCAATTTTTATCGATATCAATAATATCCCGAAATTTCCATTGAAATTTTCGTGTTTTTGGACTACCGATATTTCTAATACCATCGATATTTTAGACCTTGATATAAATAAATATATATTGTTGTGATGATTGTATTTAGTGATGATTGTATTTAAGATAGAAAACAATATTTAATATGGAGAGTGCATTTTATTGTTTTCGGCGTGTGTTAATGTTGTGATTGGAAGGATAGATGTGAGAATGTATTGATTCCTTCAATTGGAAGAGGACCAGCAAGATAGTTTGACCGTGGCAAGTAATTAAGGAATTGTAACCCTGGGGTGCGAGGCCCCAAGCCATTTAGATATCTAAGTGTCACCATTACAAATGTTCATGAGGGTAACACATAGTTACTTAGCTTCGGGCAGAGTTGTGAACATGCACTATTGTGTGTGGACTTTAATGTTCGTGAGTTGGGAGAGTCTAGCGTATTCTCACTTCTATTGTCCAAGAGTGACATTTATGGGTTGTGTTTCTAACGCATTTGAAACAGGTTTTGGGTCAGCTGAGGACCAACAGTTCTTATAAAATAAAGGAACTGTGATTGTGATGAGATGATTGATTATGATTACCTTGGTTATACAGGGATTGTGGTATGCTAATGAAAGTGAATGTGTTTGTATATTATATGTAAATGACATATTTATACATATTTATACAGTTGGTTGTGGTTTACTCATACGATCTTTAGAAAGGTTACCGGATTTGTTGGTGATGAACCCGGTACACTATTCAACGGTGTAAGGGCTAATCTTGCAGGTAATAGGAACGCATGACTTCGTCAAGAGCATAAAGCAAGAGGTGTACTTGAAGTGTACAAAGTTTATTTTGAGAGTGTTGTTGAGATTAGACTTCCACTGTGTAATAAACTATGAGGAACATATATGTAATATGTTGAAGTTTCAATTTATTATGTAACTGTTGGAATGTAATATTTGACTCATAAGATTGAGTGAGTATTGACATTGTGATTCGGAACAGGTGGTATTGTACTATGGAAAAGGAGAAAATTTTGACAATTTTTCTCTCATTTCTCATAGAAAATTTTGATATTTTCCTATTCTTTGGTCTGCCAATTCATATTTGAGTTTTGTATTGCTAATCAAGTCATATACGAGCATTTGTAGTTTAACAAGGGAGGGGGAAATACACAAATCTAGTGTTAGGCTAAAGAATTAGGTGCAAAAGGTGAGGTTTAGTTTAATACAATTATGTTGATGTGGACTGATCAAACTCATTAGATTAATTCAATGGTTAAGATTTTTATAAATATGTTGATGCAAAATGCAGAGGCTCGGGATACTTGAATTATGAAATTTTTTTCCCAATGAGAATTTTGATGTGTGATTTTTTGTTATTCTTGAACAAGTATGACCCTATGCTTGAATAGTTTCCTTGCATAAAATTATGGTGATTCGATTGTGTGGAGTTTACCATTTGGATCATCCATTCAAAGAGAGGTGTGCTACATTTGTAGCTTTGTATAAAGATGAAGTTAAGGTTCATAATTTCCTCCTCTATTTGTTCTTTGTGCGGTGAGTGTTATTGGGTGTCTTTGGCTCTTTGGGTTGTGAGTTTGTCAAACACTTTGTAAACATCCCAATTTGTTGATAGTGGATGTGTTTGCACATACTGCTCTACTTGTTGTGAGGAACCTCATTAAATCTTATATTTTCTATTATTATCCTTAGGTAAGCAGCACCTGCTCCAGGTAGAAATTTATCGATTTCGAAATGTATTGAAGCAATTGTTTCCTTAAGGCTTGGTGGTTCTGGCACAACACACAAAAGTATAAATTCATATGATTCAAGAACTTTAAAGAAACCATGCTCTGTGGAATTGAACCTGAAAGTTTGTTCATTGATAGATCAAGAGTTTCTATCCACCCCAAGTTTCCGATATTTGTTGGGATATTTCTTGTCAAATGATTCATGGAAAAATTTAAGGTGCTCAACTTTATGAGGCTTGTTAGCCCCACAGGCATCTCTCCTGACAAAGTATTAACAAGGTAAAGGATGGAGTCATATTCAAGCACTCTTCCTTTTGACATTAGCTTCAATTTTCCCTCGTAGCCTTCTGTATATTTGTATGTGAATTCAGATTTCAAGCCACTCCAATTACCTATGCAGTGGGGAATATTTCCCGAAAGAGTGTTGTGCGAGAGGTCCAATATATGGAGAGTGGAAAGGCCACATAATTGTAAAGGGATGCTGCCAGTAAATGAGTTGGACCTCAAGCTTAAAATCTTTAAAGAGAGCATGCCTTCTCCGATGGAAGCCGGAATCGGTCCAAAAACTTGTTATCACCAAGATCAAGAATCTTCATGTCAGTGCAGTTTTTCAAGGAAGGAACTTCACCTGAAAAGTTGTTGCTAGAGAGTACCAAGAATATGAGTGAAGTAAGAGAGCCTAAAGATCTTGGGATTGTACCAGAAAGACTATTGTTTGACATGTCTACAAAATACAATGATGGTATATTGTTCCAAAAATGAGGAATCTCACCACACAAGTGGTTATTTGAGATAACCATTTTTGTTAATTGTCTTACATTACCAAAGGACAATGCTTCCACTCAAAGAGTTCCTAGAAATGTCTACATCTGACAAATTGGGCATCACTTCACCAATGTTATGAGGAATTGGTCCTGAAAATAGATTATCTCTAAGATACGACATGGTAATGTTTGAGGACTAGAGTGGCAAGGGGCCCTCAAAGCGGTTTGAACTCAAATCAAGCTCGTGGAGATATATATAATTAATTTGATGTTAAAGCTCCCTTAATTTGTAATTTTGGATATCTATATAAGCGTATATGTTTGTAAATCTTTTGAGAAGTATACCATTTTATATCATTCTTTAGGTTTTGCACTTCCTCTATCTAAATAACTGTAATATATAATACAATTTAATTTACATCAAAGCATATGTTTTAAAATTGAATCATGAAAGACATATGTGCTACATGCTATTCACAATCGCTCAAAAGCGAGTCTCACAATACTTGCTAGACAAGTGTATCCGTTCTTTTTCTTCTCTCGGTTGCCTCCCTCTCTCTCTTATTCTATTATTTTTTTCTCTTCCTTCTCTCGGTTCCCTCCATCTCTCTCTATTTTCTATTTTTTCTTATCGCTGTCCCTCTCTTCTTTCCTCCTCCTGCTTACTCTCCCTCATATTCCTTAACTTTCTTCTCTTTTATTTGGGTTCATTTTGATGGGTAAAGATTAACTCTTGGGCTTGGTTTCGTTTTGTGGCTTTCTCCTAATTTTCAATTACCTTAGAGTTCACCTGCCATAAGTAGGTTACTAGCTATGTGATTTGGAAGCGAGACTTAAGAATTGAGATTAAAAATGGAGGGGAGTGCTGGGGTTTCTACTCCCGAATTTTCAATCACAAATAACCTGCTAAGTTATTACAAACAAATCAATCCAAGACGTGAAGCTCGGAACCTTCAACAAATGTACAAGGAATTTTTTTCTTTTTCCATAATACAATACCACCTGTTCCGAACCACAATTTCAATACTGACTCAACTCTTCTGAGTCAAATATTACATTAAGGACTTACATAATAAATTGAACAATCAATATATTACATAATCTGCTCCTCATAGCTTATTTCACACAACGAAACTCTAAACTCACAAACACTCTCACACCACCCTTTGTACACTGCAAGTACACCTCTTGATTTCTACTATTCACTAAATCATGCATTCCTATTACTTGCAGGATTAGCCCATACACCGTTGAATAGTGTACCGGGTTCATCACCAACAAACCAAGTAAGCTTTCTAAAGTTCGTATGAGTAAACCACAACCAGCAGTATAAATATGTCATTTTACACATAATATACAATCACATGCACTTTCATTAGCATCACACAATCCTTGTATAATCAAGGTACTCATAATCCATCAACTCACCCCAATCACAATTCTTTTATTTTCAAGAACTGTCAAGTCATTGCCTGTGACCACAAAATTTGTTTCAAAGCTTAAGAAACACCAATCCACAATGTCACTCTTGGACAACATATGAGAATACGCTAGACTCTCCCAACCCACGAACACTGTTGCGGCCCTCACGGCACAGTGCGTAATCATAATCTGCCCAAACGCTGCAACTATGTGTCACATATATGATTACTATAATAGCGACACTTAGATCTCTAAATGGTTTGGGGCCTAGCATCCCAAGGCTCAATTCCCCAATTGCTTGCCACGGTCAGACCACCTTTCAAGTCATCTTCCCACTGAGGAAGCCAGACATTCTCAACTACATCCTCTAATCACAACATCACACACATCAAAAACAATAAAATGCACTATCCACATTAAATATTTTTTTATTTATCTATATATATTTACATGGTCATTCACTTATGAACACCATCATACAATCATAACATAATATGGTCATTCCCTTGAATACCATCCATTTTGCAAAAACATGCAACTCATTTAAAATCAAAACACATTTGATTGAACAAGCACTATGGCTCCGTAAAACCTAAGAAAATTTTACAACTTAACTTAAAATCCATACTCCAAGATTTCGCTATCAAATGACTAAAATGCCCTTCGGACCAACCGAGTGTCCAAAGTGATTAATTATCGTCCAAACAACTCCAAAATTGTGACGTACACATTGTCGACATCAAAACAGGACCAATGACACCCATTGTCCAAAAAGTCACTATTCGGGTCCCGCGGGTCCCATGGGTCCCACCCGTCAATCGACACTCCAAAAATCCGTATCGGGCCTACGACCTCAGATTTCGAACCTGGTGGCACTAATGGACTCTAAATAGTCCCAACATCACACCACATCAATTTTTTTGGCCCAATCCAATGGTCGGATAATTCTTGATCGCACGATCACGCACAATCGAGGCTTCGATCACCAATTCGTCTGTTCCTAGAGACTCACAACAAGACTAGCTACAACATAAATAGAATCGGACACAATCCAAAGGTCCAAAATTTGTGAGGCTCCGATCGTTTGTCAAACGACAAAATATCGCAATTTCGAGCACACCACCGTGCTCAAGACGTTGAGGACATTAACATAACCTCAAATTATGAACTTGAAACTTAAATCATTAAAAATCCACTATTTGAGCAATTTTAAAATTTACAAAAGATGCTTCGAAATTTACCTTAAATCGTAGGCCTCGTTCTCACGATCACGTAGGTGAAAACGGTTCAACAATCCAAGCTCTAGAACTTAATATATGAATTTAAGAAGGTTTTGTTTAATAAAAATAAATTTTTTTCTTCTTTCAATCTGCAGAAGAAGAAAAAGAATGAAGAATAAGAGAAGACACGGGAGGAAGATGAAAAGGGCCCCACCCCCACATGTGAACAGTATATGTCGCTGTCTTTTTTTTTCTTTTCAAATGCCATATCTCACAACATCATTGGCCCAACTTCAATAATTAATTAAAAATTCATCCAAACTCCAAAAAATTCTCCGAAAATTATCACATGCTCGTAGCGACATATACTATTTTTCCACCCAAGAATCATAATTTTCTCACTTCAATTTCTTGAACGTCCTTTGAAAAATCATTAAATTAAACGTAAGGGCATTTTAGTCCAAATTGAGATTAAACACTATTAAATCCATTATTTCCAAACCAAACCAACTTCATAAAAATGCGCACACATTTAATTAAACTTGTATGATTTTTCGGAATCCTAATAATAACAAAATCCCAATTTTGAGGTTATTACAGTTTCAAACCAAAGAAAAAAGAAACGAAGGGGTTGTAGGATAAGGAGAAGAAGAACGTGAGAGAAGAGCATGTAAATAGAAGTGAAAAGAAGAAAGATAAAAAAAAATGAAGGAAAAGTACAGGCCAGGGAGTACGGAAGGGAAGAGGAAATCGAGAGAAGAAAGAGAAAAAAATAATAGAATAAGAGAGAGAGAGAGAGAGAGAGGCAACCGAGAAAAGAAAGAGAAAAAATAATTATAAAAAAAGGATGGGAAAGGGTACACGTGTGTAGCAAGTATTGTGAGACTCGCTTTTGAGCGATTGCAAATAGCATTCCTCCTTACTAAAACTGCTAAAACAAGTCACTATGCTTAGGATGGCGTAATCATTGTTATGGCATAATTATTTCAATTAAATTGTTATAGCATAATCATTGTACACGTCTTTATAGTAATGAAAGGCATATTTTTTCCAGAATGAAAACACAATGAACATTGTTCCAATTCGCAATTTGCAGCCGTTTGATCGCATTAAAATTAGAGTACGTGTGTGCGAACACGGAGACCAAAGGTCTTGGTCGATGATCAATTTGTTGGTTTGCAATCGTGACGGACTCCATGATTTCAAACTTGACTGGGCTAAATTTACCTTACATATAAACATACTAAGTAGGTATAAAACACGATAGTACGGTGTAATTTAATTGATAACAAAAAATTAATAATACACCTAGTTAAGAAGGGGATATAATGAGCCTTGCCCCTCAAATAACACTATATAAGTTGCACCATTCGAGTCTTCATAGAATTAAAATAATTAATTATCGATTAATCATCTATATTATCAACAAATTCTCTTTCAATGTGAAGTAACATCAATGTTAAATCGCTTGAAAGCATCACAAGGATCCAATGCTGAGTTAAGATGAAGGAGTTCCACTGTTTCATCTGGAAATCTAGTATTTAACTTCCCCAACTGATAATCTGTTATCTCATTAAATACATCTATATGATAATAATGCTCAACTGTGATACAATCTTTTTGTTGACAAGAACGCCCAGTGCCCATTGTATGACGAGTACCCATATCAAGCATACTAATTTCATGTTTTTGACAAAATGAAAATACACTGTGTATAAAATCATCCCAACCATTGTTTCTCAACTCATCAAGCTCCATTTTTGTACTTGCAACCAAATTTAAAGCACTTACAATGTCTTGAGATTTTCTTTGAAGTTCTTGACAAAGAAAATCAGTGAATCTAATAGTTTTGTCCAACAAATTCAAGGCAAAGACAAAGTCAAAAGACAACATAGAAATTTTAATACCTTCTGCTTCGGTCCATTATGACTAATATCCTTTAGAAGTGTCTTGGTTGCACCAAATAAATCAAAAAAACTCAACCTGGAAAGTAACTTCTCCATATATAATCTGACCTTGTAACACTTCTCACCACAAAATCTATCCATGTACCGTCCTCCACTTCAAATCTTATTGTGCAAAGCACATGATCCTTCAGTTAAGTTCTCAACACCCATTCAACAAGCATGGGTCTCCCATAGAAACCATCAAGTAACTTTCCTTCTTAATCCTTTCCCAATTCAATCGTAACAAGTTACATCGCATGTATCTCAAGCATTGCAATAATGTATTACTGCATATCACAAAGTTCCCTTGTCATCGGGAAGAGCTAACAATGGTGTGGTGGTCAACCACCTCTTTGAAAATCTGAAAACTCAGTTCGCACTCATCGGTTTCACCCCAAACGTCGCTTCCTTCCTCATCAACTGAGTAAGGTGTGCAGCCATCGGTAGAGATGTGTTTCCACAAAACAACGATAGTCACTAGCCAAACCAAGAAGACTCCTTACTTCAACCACACTGGTAAGTTGCACCCAATAACCACTGCTTCCACTTTATGAGGATCCACCGGTATTCCGTATTTGAAAACACACTCCCAAGAAATTCTTCTGCCAACACGTGTTGTTTCTGGGTATGACAACCCATATGATCTTCCATTGATCCAACCCTAACGACACGCAACTTACTTAGCTTCTCTCGTTCTTTAACTTTCTTTGTCGGCCTTAACCGACTCGAGCATTTTCTTTATGATAATACCTTGTCCTTACCCCCAAACCACTTGCTAATCCTAATAGGTTGAACGATCATACGACCCAAGAAAACATCCCCCACTTAATGGTATTTCTTCCGACTATTTTGCTAACTCACCCAAACTGGACGCAATTTTTGACACCTTCCGTTTCTTTCACCATCATCACTTCAGAACTGCCTGGGCTCTCGAACTCAAGATACCCATGACTAGTGAAGTATGCTAACCTTCCCTTTCTCAAATTCCTCTTCTTTCATACCTTCAAATTTCCCAAAGAATTTCAACCTTCAACCAAATTGTGAAAGTTCAACCCTTCGGCAAGGAACACTACCACTTACTTCATTCATGCTTTGAATTTTCCCGAACATAGGTCCTCGATTATCCCGAAACATAAGTCTGAAGATTCCCTCTGCTACACTTACCCACAACCAATTCCACTTGAGGAAATGGTCAACACCGAGTTAGTAGCCGTACCAATCCTCAGATACAACTACCTACCTCGCAACCACCAATACAATTAACCGAACCATTATTGTTGTTGCATTGGCCTAATGCAACCTAACAACCAACTGAAACCAACCTTCACACAAATTGTTTCTCTATCATGATCCCCTTATGTTCTCGAGTGAATCACGATACAAACCACACCTACTACTACAACGTTGTCTCCAACTTGAATAAAAACAACCTTAGGAAAAACTTCTTTCCTCAGCTTCCACTAGCGATACTTTCGCCAGTAGTCAAATTCTCAAGACTTAGTTGAGTGGCTCAAAAGTCTTACTTCCTTCCAACTGAACACATGCACTCCACAAACCCATACTTAGTCATATGGAACTTTGTTCCAATAAACTGTCGATCTCAACCCAAACGGTTCCTTTGCTAACAGTGATGTTCTCGTCATCATTTAGTTAGCAGTCTTCCCTACCTTCCTTTGGTTAAACTCACAACATCTTCCTGCTCCAACTTACTACTACTCAACCGAACCTTTTCTTGAAAGTTCACCGCAACTTCCCTACAGGATTAACTTCGGGCTCAAATCAAGAAACCAAGTAGACCTTTGGTAAAGCTATTTTGAGACCACAAGAGTTACCTTAGGGTCTCATTAGAATGACAAACAAGGACTCACTACCCTAAAAACCGTTACTTCTTAGTTGAGTTAGCCAACCTCCATAGTTAACTCAAATAACTTTAACAACCCAAAACTTAAAGTTCACCACGTGTCAAAGGAAACGGACTTACGAAACGTACCTGAAACGTCTTATGAGGTCATCCACGTCGAAGAGGCATCACTTAAGAACAGAACACACTACACTTAACGATACTAAGGATGCACACAAGGTGCGGAGTCCACAGGAAATTGAACCTAATGCTCTGATACCAAGTTGACAGGACCCGCCCCGAATTCCCCCTTGGAATCGGTGACTAACCTTGCTTCCCATCTAACAACCACCCAACGCCGGTGCACTTACTAATTACAAACATCCTCTTCCCTAAAAACAAATGAAAAGAGGGCCGAGACTTTTGCTGAAATTTCGACAAAGTCTCCCTAAAAACGGACTTTACCAAATTCTTCAACCTGTCAAAAACAAGAGGAAAAAAAACCCAATAACTAACATGCACAATGCTAAAGCACACTCCACATGTAAGGCTATTGCAATGGGCTCACATCCTCTACCCAACTCAAATGAGCAAACAGAGTAACTAAGGATTTAAGTTTACAATTCGGGCAAGAAGGAAAGTAAGAAAAAATAAGGAAGAAGTTCCTACAGAGTGGCTGTAATAACCCGTTCTTAAGTTAATATTCAATTCTTAAATTATTCAAGTAAATGACATTTTTATCCCGATAGTATTTTAATGGGTTTAAAATTGAATTTTTGTTCAGAAAAGAATTTGGGAAATTGAGTCGCACCGTTGTGTCGGACTCATCGATATGAGTTCGTGGATATGTTGCACACTCAATTCCGAGTTGTAACGAGAGAGATAGTTTTAAAAGCGGAAGTTGGAAAAAAAAAAAAAAATCAGTGTGCTGCAGTAACCCCCGCTACAGTAAACGGGGCTGTTTCTTTTATTTCTTTTCTATGGTGCATCAGACCCAACAACCCCCGACATTCTTCTTCTCCTGCTTCTTGTGTCCTGGAGATTCTCTTCTCTTTAAACTGAGAAAGGAAGAGAGGGAAATCCAAGATGCTGTGCAAATGGGGAGGGCTTATCAATTTTTCTCTCTAGGATCTTTTGAATCCTTCCTTACCAAAGTATTTTTGACTACCTTGCATCCGTAATTATTTTTTCGTCTGTTGGTAAAATGCAATAAAGCTTGCTTGCTCATTTCAGAGTTACATAGTATATGCCTTCTACTTCAGTTTAACACGTTCACTTTCATTTGAGTTAACTTCTTTTACTTGTTGTGTTGTGATCTTTGTTACATTTGATATCTCTTATTATGCTATGGTTGATCTCTTGGACTCGTACCTGAATGTTTGTAAAGAGCAGTGGTTATCCTTACAAATCTTTCTTCAGTGTTACTTAGGTTATCTGTCACATAGCTACCACCAACTTATAGAATTTCACTGCCATGAAATACATCTGGGCCTAAATTTCAAGAACTTATATTTTTATTGCCATCCACCCTCCTTTTCAAGGATAATCTTGTAGTGTATTTGGGAATAGAGTTTTTAGTAGGAGAGGTGAATATTGAATATCCATGCTAAAATTGTTGAACGTATCTACTTTATTCGATTCTTTAGAATATGAGGATTTCTGGGGTTATCAGGATAAGTGTGATCAAGAGGACATTGAGTATTACTGTAGTTAGTATAGTAATTATGACGAATTGCGCTAGGGGTATAGTATCCTATGGGTTATCGGAAGTTATTATATTGTATAAGTATTAGAATGTTGGTATATTTTTCAGTAACACGGTTGTACTAAGAATGCCATAAAGGAATGGGGATTTTATTAAGTAATTATATAATGATGGGATTTCCAAAGATTTCCATGATTATTATTGCTGCTATTATTATTATTATTATTATTATTATTATTATTGTTTATATATATATTATTAAAGTTATATAATTGGGCGATACATGGTTAATCATGAAAGTATTTTATTGGAATTTGTGTAAGCGAGTTTAGATTGTTATTTGATTAATATTTTGGAGATTTCAAGGAACTTACGTTTTTAGAGTTATTACCTATATTGTGAATAAATATTAGAGTATGTGTTAACTTTTGGAATTGTGATATGGACATTATGGAATTATTATAATAATTATTATTAATATTATATATGTTTATATTTAAATTTATGTTTGATTGATTGAAATTAATAAATTACAAATACTAGTTTTCTGAATAATATATCTTTATGAATATGGATTTGGCTTGAGAATAATTGTTTATCTATTTTAAAGACTGATTTCTGGGAAAGGCGATAAAGGAATTGATGATTAGTTTTGGAATTGGTTTTCAAACCCACCACAGAGTAACCCCCATGTTGCCTTCGGATTGGATACTCGGTTATTATATGCCCCACGTGTCTCGAGGACGCCCGAAACATGAGGAGAGAGGACGCGTCTCAGCTTGACTATGTGTCCCCTGAGTTTTGCGAGGATGCGCGTTTGGGGCTAATCACCCAATTCTACGAGGATACGCGTCTCGGGAGACCACGTGTCCCCCGAGTTCTGCGAGGATGTCTCGGGCGACCACGTGTCCCCCGAGTTCTGCGAGGATGTAACCTGTATGGTTCTTGGAATTGACGGATTAATACTTGGAATTGACGGAAAATTATTGGGGGTATACTAAGGTGGAGAGTCTTTTGAGATTGGAGATGTTTTAAACAAAAATAACTAATGATTTGGCTTGAATGTTTATTTAGCGAACGTTTTGAATACGTATTTTGACGCACATTTCTTGCCATCTATTGTTTTAATATAAGATTTCTCATTACTAATGTTTTATAATAATGATTCAAGTTTCCTTATTTGTGCGTGATGGGTTTTACATTTATGAATATGTTGCTTAAGTTTTGGCGGTTTGATGTGGAGATTATTGTTTGAATTCTAGAAGAACTACGTGTGGCTTGATCCCTAAGTAGGGTACGTATAGACTAGTCTAGGTGCAACCACGAAAGAGAATGTTTCAAAATTTGGTTATGGAGTAGGATTCATAATCTATTTAATATTTAGTTAAGTTCTATTCAAACTTTTGGTGGGGGCCCAAGGCCGATTGATATTTGAGTTTTGAGGCATGTTCGATAATAATTTCTACTAAATAGATTTCTTCATATAATGTTGTTTTTAACGATAATATTGTTGAATTTATATTTTGAGAATTTATGATTTCATTGGATCAGAATGCTAGGATTGAAATCGTGACAATGTTGAGTCCGGGCTGTTGTTAGGCCAAAGACCATTCAAATTAACTATTTTTGATTGTGTGTGGATTTAAATTATGTATGCTGAACGTTTGGGATTATAAAATTGTCTCTGTTATAGGTGTAAATTTTGGGAAACGTGCAAATTACAGGAGAGACTTTGCCGAATTTTCGGTAGAAGTCAAACCTTAAAAGAGTTTTCTTTTGAGTTTTGGTTTAAAAATTGCATTTTTGTCAATTGTGCCGACACCGACAGGTGTCGTACACGCACAGGGTTTGACACGAATTTCAAAGTGGAATTTTGGTCGGGTCATGTCAATGGCAGCCTCGATGCCTCGACGTGGTGGTCTCGACCTCGGATATCTCGGATCTGGGGGGGTGCAAAACAGAAAGTGTGAGTGGACCAAAACAAGCGTTAAACATAAGTTTTTAATCAACATAATAACCCCCTCCGTTTTAGAAAAAAATGTCAAAACACTAAGCTACGAAATTCTTTAGTATAAGTACATATATACGAGCTGATACTTAAAAATAATAATTCCATTAAATTAATACCTTAGTATACCATAATGAAAACTATATCTTTAATACTTCCTTAATTCCTTGAAAACATTGTAAACCCATACATTAAATCCTTATTATAAAATTTTATACCAACTTACCCAAAATATTATGCTATTACAAAATATAACCAACATAAACAAAATAACTCCTTTTTTCCCGCAATCACACCTCTTTCTTAGGCATATGCTTAAAACATATAAAACGTCAAGTAATTTGCAAATACCAAAACTCAAATCCAAAACTCACTCAAAAATCCATACCTGTGCAGAGCAGTCTCAATGCACATGCTCAGAAAACTCAACCTGGAAAGTAAATCCTCCATATATAACGTAACGACTTTAAAATCAAGATTGTCCCAACTAGACCTTTTTCCAATCCCAGACTCCTGTCTTCCAAAACGCGTGCCCGTAGGCACAGCAAGCGAGGAAGGTTCCTCACCAAAAGAAAAATAAGAATAAAGTTGTAATAATATGTATATAGAATATATATATATATATATATAGTAAGAATTCTACACCAATACTCAATAACCATGTGGCCAGGGACGAGCCTTCCAACCAGGGGACTGGGCTCGCATACACGCACAGAGAATCCTAAATACTCGTGTGGTTGAAACAAAGTCCTACTCACAGATCGCCTGTATGGACCTACGGTAACACCCCGTCAATGGTGCCTGGGTTTCGACATATCCAATCCATAATCACATTTTCCAATATCCATAATCAAGTGCCGGGAGGTACATAGGGTGGTGCTAATAGCACTTCAAACCGACATAAACCACAACCCAATTCATATACACATACCACTTCCCAAATTCCAAATAAACCATATGTACCCAATCCCATAAACCAGACATCCTGACGTCTATAACATCCATAACTCAACCCCAAATATATATATATATATATATATATATATATATATATATATATAATCCGTAACCTGAAATAGTCATATATACCATACTAACTCCAAAACATACCATAATCCAAGATTAAAACAATATTAAAATCTCAAAAGTCAAGAAAATCAAATTATCCCATATATAGTATTGAACACCGATCATCCCAAAACAAAAACTCATACTCCTCTCAAGACCCAAGAGAATTCAAATAATAATCAAAACATATATCAAATCCCAATAAACCTATTACACCAAGTTTTAAATCAAGTTTCATTTATGCATGAAATTCTACACTTAGAAAAATAATGCTCTTTTAAAACAATGTCCACTCACAACAAGTTCACGCTGCTCAATCCTTACGGGGTTTTCCTCACGGAGTACACGAAGCAAGAGTACCTATCCGAGAGAATAAACGGGCTTAATTAAATAAAGCACCTCGAGCGAGAACTTTCAAAGCAGGACTCCTAACTTTTTTCGGAATTCAAAGTGTGTGTGCACCACTACCAAAGAGTTCCTAAGGCCAATCTAACGCTCTTCGAAAAGGGGAAACGACCTTGGGAGACTCACGATCAACCGATTGGTCAAACTTCTCAAAATGGTCAACCTGGCCCGAGGGGCCCAAGACCTCCGATTTCTGATCCAAAAGTTCCTATTGGTCCGACAAAGTCTACTAAACACGTCCTGAAAGTTCGGTCTCAATCGAACGGTTGGATTTAAACCAATCGCACTATCGGACGACGATCGTTTTGCCTAACCCTAAACTCGTTGATTCCGATCTAATTCTTGATCTGCGAGTTCCTACACGATCCTAGAGGTATGAGGAACGACATATTTGAAATTGGAATCGATCCAACGGTCCGAACCTATCAAACCCGGATATCGACTATTAGGCGTAATATCCGTTCGATAGTCAAACGGTAACCAATTCCAAATCCGAGCGTTCCGTCACGCTTAGGATGAAGAGGGCCACCACACAGTAGCCCACGCGTCGCCACACTCGCCGACAGCGCGTGGGTGTCTTGAGAAATTTTTGGGGACGGAAATTTCTCGAAACACCCTACCATATCTATACCTACAGGACCAGGGCAACTAGGAGAGCAATTTTGGTTCTTGGACCACGGCCAACAAGTGGCCGGAGACAATTGGATCGAAGCCAAACACGTGATGGTTTTGGCAGGATTTTCTCAGCTTCGATACGGATGCGACACCTAGTAATGGTGTCGCTCCACCTAGGAGAAAGCAAGAGGGAGGAGAGGGCTACCTTTTCCAAGTGGTGGCATGGCCCAAGGTGGCCAGAAACGTCGCCGGCAATGATGGCAATTTTTGGGCTAATTTCACGTCATCACCGTTGCTAAACGCCGCATTTTCGATATGAGATATGGTGTGGGTTTGGTAGAGAAGAAAGAGGCGAGATTTTTGGGTGGTGGATCGAGGGTTTTGGAGGCCGAACGACGCCGAAAATTCCTTTGGAATCTCTAGTTTGCACGGAGGAGAGAGTATGGGGGAAGGAGAGAGAGAGACGCGCAAGAGAGAGAGAGAGAGAGAGAGAGAGAGAGAGAGAAAGTGACGCGCGCATGGGATTGGCTGGGTTGCCAACCAATTAAAAAATTCCGTTTATGTCCTTTGGTTTTTCAGAGGTTTACAGGTTCATTACAACTCGGAATTGAGCGTGCCGCCTGTCTACGAACTCGTATTGATGAGCCCAACGCAACGGTGCAACTCAATTCCCCAAATTCTTTCCAGATTTAAAATTGACTAGAGTAACCCTACCCCCAAGGGCAAAATTGTAATTTCACAAATTGAATTAAATTGAATAAATTGGGTCGAGATGTTACATGCTCGAAAGATTGAAGCTGGATGTCTTTATGACATTACATATTTTCATACTGCAAAGAGCAAGTCGTCATTCCAAGTTGTTCCACATGCTGCATCATTAATTTTCAATGCAAGAACAGTTTTCAAAAAATTATTGAATGTTCACTCAACAATTCCAGCACACCGTTTCTATTTTGTTGATTACTGTCACCTATCCTCTCGAATAAATGACAATTCAATCCTAACAGATAACAATCTACATATACGTACAAGTATTTTTTTTTGAAGTGTCATTTTCAGTACCTCAGGTTTTATAGATTCTAATAATCTTATGATGCTATTTTGTTAAATTGCAAGATGTTCTAGGACGCATCATTGCCCTACGAGATTTGGAAACAATAATGGTTGAAAACACATGACAGGACCCGACCCGAATTCCCCCTTGAAATCTGTGTCGAACCCTATTACCCGTCCGACATCTAAACAATGCCGGGCCCACTTACTAATTTAACCTTCTTCCCCGCAATGTAAAGAAAAGGGACAAGACTTCTACCGAAATTTTGGCACGGTCTTCCCTGAAAAATGGACATTTACCCATATTTTTACACCTATAAACATCACAATTAACAATATCCCAACTGCAGCATGCACAATGCTATAGCACAAAATTTACAAATAGGCATCCGGCCTCAATTCAACCCTACACGGGCAATATCAGAGTAATCTAAGAAATTCTTTAGTTTACATTGTAAACACGAAAATCTTGAAACAAATGAAACAAGAATACATGTACAAAATAATGTTTGTATTGATCTATCAAGTGTGTAGGTTACAATCTCTGTGGGTATTCTTTTACAAAAATAAAAGAGTTTTCTCTGATTCGATCTCCAAGGGTGTGTACGATTCAAGGGTGCGAAGCACTTGATCTTGAATCAGAATTTGAGACTTCGTCGAGGGCCGTCACGGCTTGATCTCAGACACGTCAGGACCACGAGTAGTGTCACGTGGTGGAAAGTCTTCGGCTTTGGGGGGTGAAGGAATCGGCACGTGTTTGTTATGCTTGGTGATTCTCCACGAGCTTGATGAAGAACTTGAGAGTTTAGGTGTTGCTTTGAGCAGAGAGCTTTCTGGTTTTCCAAAGTGTGTATGCCTCCTTTTTCTCTCTCCTTTCTTCTGAATGAGAGCCTAGTATTTATAGGCCAAGAATTGGGTCTTGGTTTGGAATCCCCAATCTGAATCCCTTGATTTGTGGGATTGATTTATGATTTGATTTAAAATCAATTCTGATAATTTGGCAATTTCACCAAATTGATTGACTTGATTAATATTTAATTTGAATCAAAGTCAATCACGGAAGATTCTTTCCTTTAATTTTGTCTCCAATTTAAACCATTTGATGCACTCCGTCAGATGTCGACACGTGTCACTTTTGACAACTAATCCAATTTTGATGAGTTGTACTCCACGTGGGCGAATTATGAGACCCGCAATTTAATCCACCAAACCCTAATTATTTTCTCATTTGAAGGAATTTAATTCGCCAAAATTTTGATGCCTACATACATAACCAAAATATTTCGAAAAGGAATTGAACACATTATGTCCTACACTGATGCCGAATACACGGAAAGGGTGGCTTGACTTGGATTTACGAAACCTCGAACTACGGCCTGGGGGCGCAAAACAGAAATGTGAGTGGACAAAAAATAAAGCTTTGAACATAATTGTATTTGAGTGTACTAGCCCCACCGTTTTGGGAAAATGATGCCAAAAACCATGCAGTGAAAATCCTTTATCATAATATACCTTGATTTGAAATCCTTTGTAATCCCATAAGCCCTATTTATATAATATATATGATATCCCACTTACTTTCTCTCACCATTGTACCCATTATATTATATACATATATATACACATCCACACCATCATAGTACCGGGGGGAAAACAATCCAACACGGGGACTGTTTTAACTAGCCCACATGGCAAACTCCCCAATACACATGTGGCTAGGGACGAGCAGTCCACTATTTCTCCCCAGACACGCACGGCAGAATCCTCAATGCCGGTACGGCTGAAACAAATCTTCTGCGCACATATCCGCCCTACCAAGGGCCTACGACATACCCAGCCAAGGGTGCCCGGTTCATCATCCTCATCATCACACGTCGGCATCCCCCATCGCACGTGTGGGTGTCATCCATACCGAAACGGGGAGGTACATATTATGGTGAACTCAAATCACATATACCACAACCATCAAAATATACCATTACCCAATCCAATTTCCAAAAAATATATTTGAATTTTATATTCATACTGCAATATCATCATTCACACTCAAATCCATATACTTTATCAATAGAAATTAGAGCCAGTAATATCATACCATGTTGTAAGGCCACAGTCAAATCATGCGTAAAATCTCATTATTCCCATAACCCAATTTAAACCATGTTTCAAACGAAATCACATTTATGCATGCAGTTCAATATTTGGAAAACAATGCACATTTAAAAACAAATGTCCACTCACTACAAGTCCAAGCTTGCTTGACCTGCGAGGGTCCCTCCTGTGGGGCACGTGGAGCTTGAGCACCTATTCGAGAGAATACAGAGATTATATTAATAATAGTACTCCACCATGAACTTAAATTCAAAACCCTAGTCCTCGGGATTTAAAGTATGTGCATGACTTTTAGAAAGGTCCTAAGGCCATTCTAATACTTTCCAAAGGATGAGATGCTCTCGAAAAACCTATGGTCAACTGTGTGGTCAAACTACTCATATTGGTCAACCAGGCCCGCTAGCCCACAACCTCCAATTTCCAAACCAAACTTTCTGGAAGGTTCGACAAAATCTACTAAACATGTCCCGATGGTTTGGTCTCGATCGAGCGAGCGAATCACTCTCTATTGCATGATCGGATGGAGAACGGCTCGCCTAACCCTAGAATCGTTGACTAGGAGTATTCGGGACTCCAATTCTCAATCAACCAGTTCTTACATGATCCTAGAAGTACGGGGAATGACATGTTTGAAAATGGAACCTATCAAACCCGGATATTGCATAATAGGCTAAATATATGTTCGATCATCAAACGGTAACCCATCGCTAATCCGAACATACCGTCGTGCTTGGCATGACATGGAGACTATTTTAGAACTTAATGAGCCGCCACAAAGTGGTCCACTCGCCGCCACAAGTTGCTGGCAGCACGTGGGTGGCTTGAGTAATTTCTACCGACCGGAAAACTACAAATCACCGGTCAATACTCATACCATCATGTCAAACACAACACTAGGAGCAACTTTTTGTCATGGACCCCAGCCAAAAATTGGCTGAAACTAGGTCAATCGAAGCCAAACCCGTGAGGGTTTTGGCTGGAATTTTCCAACCTCAAAACGGCGGCTACGACCACCTACGACGTTGCGCAACCTAGGGTAAAGCATGACGAAGAGGAGGGCTATTTGTTCCAAGTAGTGGGGCAGCCTAGAGTGGCCGGAATCGTCTACAGCGACGGCGGCAGTGGTTGGGAAAATTTCCCGTCGTTCCAGTTGCCGATTCCTTAGTTTTCAAGTCGGGAAATGGAGTGGGTCGGTAGAGGAAGGAGAGACTAATATTTTGGGACCAAAATCGTGGCTTGAGGTGGCCGAACGGAGATGAATCGCAGGTGAGAAGAGCCGGCGTCGACTGGAACAAAGAGAGAGAGAGTCGAGGAGAGAGAAAGTGAAGTGTGAGGGGACAAACCGGGTTTTAAGGGTTTTTCTCTATAATTTTCAAAATGACATTTACGTCCTTTTCGTTTTCAGATATTTTCTCTCTCGTTACAACTTGGAATTGAGCGTGCCGCTTGCCTACGAACTCATATCGACGAGCTCCACGTAACGGTGCAACTCAATTTCCCAAATTCCATCTTGAACAAAAAGTGATTAAAATAACCTTACCCCAAAGGGCAAAAATGCAATTTCATAATTCAATAATACTTAAATTGGGCCGGGATGTTACAACACAAGGCTTGAAACAAAGTGTGAAATTCACATTGAAAATATTAGGTAAAAATGTTAACAAAACATCTATAAATTGTCAAACTGTTAGGCCTCTTATTAGAATTTTTATTTATCTATGTGGCTATAGGAGCGAGAAAATTAGAGTCACTATGTGGGGTGACACAGCAAAGACTTTTGATGTAAAAGCTTTACAACAGTTAGTGCCACCTACATTTTTGGTTTTTGCAAGCCTCAAAGTTAAAGAATTTTAGGGTATACAATTTATTTCTCCTTCTTTCTATTACTCATGCTCAAATATCTTCACCAAAATCAAATCTAATATCCTATTTATCAATATGCAAGACAAATTGTTTTGAACAGCACCGTTTCAACTTTTCTTTTCATCAATCCAGATATACCAGAATTGGAATCATACAAAATGGTGTATGATATTTTGCCCTTCTTTTCTAATATAGACGTGCATTTGTCTTTTAACCTAAACTAATAATCTCTTGTTATATAAAATAATACAAAACCAATGCAACTTCAGTAAGTTTACAAACCCTATCAGAATGCTACCACCTTCTACATTGGCATAGCTAGCACCTCAAAAATTAGACAATTCTAAAAGACTATTTGTGGCATAATTGAATGTTCTTGATCCATACATGTATAAGGTAATCAACCTCCTCCTTTTAGGTTTCCATTGCTTCCAAACATAGGTGGCGCCAATGAAGGCTCACAGTGGTCAAGTGACCCTTCTCATGTTTAGCATATTTGATATTTTTGCATGTTTGTACTTGATTGTTTTATACATTATTTCTGAAATTTGACCCTTCTCACCATCTTACCATTTGAAAAAATTACAAAAGTAAAGGTGAAAACTTTTATCTCAACATGTCCCTTACTTATGCTACTTACCTTTTTAATTAACCTCCACCCAAAGAAATGGAACAAGAATACTTGCGTCACATATTTTCAAATAAACTATTAGACGTGGTCATAGAAATGGAACAAGAGGTCCTGCTATATTTCTTTTTTAAAAAATTTAAAAAAACTCTCAAATCCTACGAATTTCATATGAGGACATTATAAAAGATGAAAATTGTTTATAATTTACAAGTCAAGCAGTATGCATAAGCGGGATTACGAGCCTCGCATTTAGCATCCGTGCATTTACACGCATTTAAGATAATGTTAACCATTAGATTAATCTAATGAATTTTAATAAGTCCACATCATCATATCTATCTAATAACTCAAATTAAAAATTAAAAAAATAACCATTTGTGATTTCGGTTTAGTACAATTATGATGATGTGGACTTATTAAAATTCATTAGATTAATCTAAAGGTTAACATTCTCTTAAATGCATGTAAATGCACCAATGCTAAATGCAGAGGCTGATCCGCATAAGCCAATGGCGTTTATGTAATATCATAAGATCACAATCTACCACAAGCTGTAATCTCTACCACCCTTCTTCTCTCCTCTCTCTCTCCAACAACAAGCCACCCCCTTATCAACCTCCCACCCAATTTTCCTAGACCAATACCTGGACAACCTGGATGAGTCCATTGAGTCTAATTCTACTCACAATATTAGACCTAAATTGTTCAGTTGGGAACAATATTAGTAGTAGCCCTTGGTAGTCCGTTGTACACCACTTAAAACGTAAGAACACAGACTGATCTGACTAATTATTTGCTAAAAGTAAATGAGAGACACTATTAGATTAATTCAAATAAAAGACTTCAAATTTTGTTTTCGATGACGATATTATTCTTTGAACGATGAGGAAGAATATTTCACACAAGGGTTGGATAGTAAATCCTTGTGAGGCACCTTATCTCTAGGAAATTATATGGAGACTGGGGATAAAAGGAAAGCATTTGTAACTCTAGCCTTTGTCTGCACAAAACCTTTGTTGCCATCAACCCAGTAAACCCATTTTTGGAAAGGGCTATATAAAGCCTAAAAGCTGTATTGATTTAACGTCAACATCCTTACCAATATACATTTATGGTATACAGAGTTTTATCATGTCTGCAGTTTCCTTGAAAGAAGCATCCACATCTCTTTCATAACTTTCATGCCACCCTCGGTGGTATATTTCCGGGAAATATTAGTACAAAAGAAATATACAAGGCAGGGTGACCTGAGAAACCTCAAGTCAGTTCTTTACAAATTGCCTACCTGGACAAGACAACTTAAATAGATGGAGACAGGAGCGACAAATAATGACAAAACAGTACAATTATATTGACTGCGGATCCGAACAATCGGTGTGGCGCCCTTGATGTGGCCATTGTGTCATGGCCCTGTAAATCACCTAGACTTGTGTGCATTCCTGAAAGAAAGAAAAAATTTTGTTCAGATTGATCAATGGTCTTCTACTCGAAGTAGCTCAAAGTTATCAATCAACTTTCAGCATTTGATATCACACCATGTGATGACCAAAAAAGGAAAAAAAAGATATCGCGCCATGCATTTTTGTTTGTTTTATATAATCAAGAACTTAGCAGGAACAAGAATGACGCCTGTTCCACAACTAGTGCATCAGTTTTAGGCCATTAAAGATTATACACAACTATTTACCTAGAAGAAAGTGTATGAGAGCTATTTACAGCCCCTCGGGGAGCACTTGAGCGCCGTGCCCTCTGATCAGGCTCCTTGGTGACACGCATAGCAGAGACTTCTTTTTCCATGGCAGCTACTTCTCTCCGCATCCTTTTGGCCTCAACCTCCATTGCTTTGTTAAGTGTATCCACTTTCTTTGCCAACATCTACTTGATTCCACACAAGAAACAAATTAAGAGCAAAACAAAAGTGGAGAGAGGTTGCAAAATTAATGAGATAGGTCCTACTAGCTAACCTCAATTGCATCATCCTTGTCCTTGAGGGTTTGATCTTTCTCATGGCAAGCTTTCCTCAACGATACGACCTCTTTCTGTAACATATCATACAGCACTCCAGAAACATAATCTTCATGCTCTGTCCTGGATTTGTCAGCCAAAGATCCATTTGCCCTCTCCTCATGTCTACCAATTGTTTCATCCATCTGAGTCTGATCACTGGCACTGTTTGTCTTATCTTTCCCAGTTGCATCTGGGACTAGCTTATCTCTATCTAGCAATCCACTACCACCATCAAACGATCTAGATGAACTCTTGGCTTGTTTCAATATTGCAGTAGCAGTGTTGGAGCGGTTGAAACCAGATTGTAAATTTGATTTTGTCCTAGATAGATAGCCATTAGAGGACGCTCTAGAGAAGTTCTCAGCTCCACCAAGAGACTGACGCCTTGAAGGCCCATTGCTGATGATTCTTGCATCTGAGGATGGGCGGGATTTTCCATTCGATGCTTTAAACTTTTCCTCCAAAACCTTGAATCTTAGTTGGTATTTTTCCTAAGAAAACAATTAATGCTCAACTACTAAGAAGAGGCTTAAACACATAATAGGAAACAGTTACCCTTACTTGTTAGAGCAGACTAAATTCAAAACAGTTAGCATACCTTTAATTGTGCTTCTGCCTTTGCAGTACGCTCAGCTACTGCCATTTTGTCTCGAAGTTGTTGCATCTCTCCCTACAAAAAAACATGTCAAATATTTCATTTTAAATCTCAAATAAAATTAACTGTTCTTTTCTTGATCTGTTTTCACTTCCACCGCCGCTTCTTAAAGCAAAATAAACCATCTTAGAACACCGGCAAGCGCGGCACACACACACACATATATATCCCGTTTTCTAGCAACTACTCAATTTCCAAATATTTGGGGAAAGCATCATATGTGGTCTATGCAATAAAGAACCATTTTCCAGATGGATATCTGCTTTTAAGGTCCTGGATACAGGGTAGTCTCTATCACTATTCTATATGCATCTTGACAGTAGGCCAACAATAATCATTGCAGGTCATCTATGGTACTAGCTGATAATTCCATATGTTATACCTCTTGGGTTAACATAGATGATCATTAAATACTTTGTTTTTTGGGCTGATGAGGCATCTGGTCCACATATTAATTGATAATAACTAGGTCCATGCAGTTGCCTCATCCAGCACGGAGCGCCTAAGCCCCATTCAATTGCCATAATGCCAACCTCTTGGGTTAAGGATGCAACTTGAGACAATGAAACGAAATGACTATTTGTATAAATTAAAGGAATTGCATGCAGAAATGATGAGGTGGCATTGAAGTTGTAAAATGCCTGAAAAAATCTCCTTTCTTCAAGCCATTGTTTTACGGGCATCACTTTGTCACTGGAGTCTTTCCACTCATTTGCAACAACAGTGGCAACCCTATTTGCTGAGACCTTTGCACGAGCCACCTCCCGTTCCAACAGTTTTTTCTCCTCCTACGCAAGCTTGAAGGTTAGAGGCAGTTTGCATTTGTGACAGACTCAGAACAACAACGAAGTGATTTGCAAGAACTGGAGTTCCAAGAAATGTTTATTACATTCATCTCCTGCACTTTACGCTGGTAATCACGCACAGCATTGGCAGCAGCTCCACCGGCTAAAACAGCCTCCTCAAGCTCGCGAACAGTTTGTGTTAGCTTCTCAACCTCAGCCACCTTTTGCCGGTGCATTTTGTCAAGGATTTTGTTCTCCTCCTGATAATCCACTAGTACATGTTACATAAAATAATGTCTAATGCTAGTACAAAACCGACGGTACATTCCCTCAATCACACAAATTGCCTGCAGCAGGAAAACTCAGAGAACATACATACCTGGCATATTTCAATCTGTTTCATCAGCTCTTGATTTTTGTTTTGCAGATCGTCAACCAAGGATGCTTTTACCATTGCAATCTGAACAGTTCTCTCGGCCTCAACTAGAGCAGCCTCCTTGGATTTAGTAAGCCGATCAAGTGCTCTGTTGTCGTCCTGCAACTTTGCTACCTAAAAACCAAGACATGAGAAGGTATAAAAAAAAATAACTCCTTATTTTTCTTTTAATGTGCATGAATCAATAGACCCATAAAGACAGTAAGAATATGGAAACCCAATACATTATCAACATTCTAAACCTCACATGTATAAACCAATATGGAAACCAAAATAGACAGTGAAATTTGACACAGAAAATTACTACACCAAAAGTTTTACAACAATCCTATCTGTCTTAAGAATGTTGAATACATGAATAGATGAAAATACAAATTGAGGTCATAGTATTGCAGAAGGAAAGTATATACCTCCTGCCTAGCAAGCTTAAGCTCTGCTTCCAGTGGAGCAATGATGGCTTCAATGGGGGGCATTTCATCATCTTTTTGTGCAGCATGAACTCTGCGAAGTGTGGCTTCTGCTGCAAATTGTGCAGCCAAAGCTGCTTTTTTCTCATCATTTATTTTCTTAATCTCAAGATTCTGCAAATCATAGTGTACTCATTATATTGCAAACAGAAAAGCATTTGTTGGTTACAGAAGATAATACAATGAGGCAGCAAAGGAAAATACAACTAGTACCTTGCTTTCCAGAAGGGCTTCAGTTCCCTTCAGCTTTTCATCCACCCTATTTAGTTCATCTGTCAACTGGAATCATTAACCAACAGAAAAATAATCAGATAGTCCCATTTCTGATTGAACACAAAGTTTCTCCTTTGTAATAAGAGTAATACATTGATAAATAAAATTCAACATGGTTCTTAAAATCTTGATAATTTTGTAATAAATCTATAATTATCTCACTCAGAAGAAGACATCAATAAAAATCGAACAGAACAAAACTGAGAATAACAATATGGCTATAATCATGTGGTAAAGGAGTTATTTTCTTAATTTTTTAATAAAATAATATCTCCTCCAAGTTGCAGGGATTTTTCAAAATAATATCTCCTCCAGTTCCTTTTTTTTTGGGTTAAAGGTTATAAAGTCCAAATGGCAATTTTGCTGATAAAGATTTGCTTAAAACTGACACAGCTTTAACACCATTGCTAAGACTCTTGTAATCATTTAGGTTTCAAGTCTTTCACTGGAAAGTGGCATTATAAAATTTTCACCATGTCTATGTCCCAAAAGGTGGGTGTTCTAGTCATCTTCCTGTTTGTTAAGTGACGCTGCTGGATATAATAGTCAAGATTTTAAAGAAATAAAATGTGGATCCATCACAATACAAGAAAATGATATAAAACAAGACTAAAACATTAGAAGCTCACAACATCCATTCACAACGTGGCAATTGAATAAGTGGGGTTATCTTGATAAATTTTAGATCAATAAATGTTAGAAAAGAATAAAACCAATAATACTTAAAATCCAGTAACCACTAGGTAATATAGCAGACTGAAGATTAACCTAGAAGACTTCAAATCTCATCTTGGTTACAGAAGTTCCACTTACAGACATTTTTTATAGATATCAAACAGCATTGCACACCTCAGTATGTAGACTCACAATCAGTAAAAAAAAAAAAATTCCTGACCAACTCGAATGAAATGCATATACTAAATTATTTGCGGTTTTTAAAATAAGTACAATATATTTTTTAAATGGAAATAGATTTCTCTTTAATTTTAAGAAGTGGGAAGGGTATTTTTTTTAAGCAAATGTTCTCCAAAATAACTGTTGCATCTAATAGAAGGTGTAAAACATTGTTAGATAGGAAAAAAAACAACTTTAGAAAGAGTTGGAAAATAAAAGTCTGACAAAATCTGTCTCATTCATATATTATAGTATATTGCTAATTCCACCATTAAAAAAACAATTAAGATTCCTTTCTTTGATCATGCAACAACAATCAATGACCATAATCACAACTTCACAAGCCTATCTAGCTACTATCAAAACTTGCTAATAACATCCTACAAAGTACCAAAATTTGACAACATCGTGCTACGCAAATTGTTATAAGCAAATAAAAACCAATCCAATTGCTAATGCAAACTGAAATTAATGCAAACAGAAGCACAACTTCCGCTTTATAAGCAAAATAGAGTACCTCTTCCACCGCCTTCTCTTTAAGGCGCTCTGAATTCCTCAAAGACTTGATTTCCACAACAGCATCTCCCAATTCCCTATCTTTATCTGTTATTTCATTTCATAAATTAAAAGACGTATATATCAGTCAAATTTTGACCTTATAAATTATATAGTACACGAAATATAATTATAAATAAGAAATTTCTTTTTCGGAAAAGGAAAAAATCAAAGCTCTAACAAATTTGAAATATCGTTTCTTTCCTTAGCAAGAAAATGCGGCTCTGAATTTAGAAGAAATTGGTTTCCAGAAAATACGACGAATTGGTCAATTTGATGAAATAAGAGTATCATTTCTCCCTATGTACAAAGAAACTGTGAGCTCCAAATTTTGCCGGGAAAATGGAGAGCGGAGAAGGAAAGAAGAAGAGAGAGACCTCGGAGATCGTTCTCGAGGCGGTTGAGCTCAACTCGGACTGGATCGGAGCCGTGCATGAGGGTGATGATGTCATCGACTTCGGCGCCGGCTCGGGAGTTTCCGGCGGAGGAGCCCGTTTTCCTGCGAGCCCTGAACGGTGCCGAGGCCGTGAACCCAGCCGGCTTCGTCGGCGGCTGCTCGTGGTCGCCGTTGCTAATGTGAGCGGTAGCGCTGGCCATTGGAGGAGCTGGGGAGAAAGATCCGCTGCTGCCGTGCTCACACAACACCCCTTGAGCCCTAAAATACAAGAACAGAGAGCTCCATAGAGAGTCTATAATTTACTCTGTTCTCAGTGTGAGTTTTGTTTTATTTATTTATTGTTTAAGGAAAGGGATTAAGAATCTAAGAAGGGGGTTTATGCGGGGTTTAAATGCAAGAGAGATAATTGAAACGACGACGTAGGATGTAGGATGGCGGCAGTTATACTGTGTGGCTCTGTGTATGCTTTGTAAGCTGCATCCGTATTTGATTGGAGTCTATCAAAGGAAGGGGACTCTTCGATAAGAACAAAAGTCCGAATTCCTAAACCTGACAACACTCAATTCTTTGTCCAAATTCCTAAACCTGATAAAACTCCATTCTTGTCTCCAAATGAATTTACTTGCTAAAGGCCAACATATAAAATATTTTTCCTATGATTTGATTGAAGGGTTTGTATACTTTTTGTTTTTTGTCGAGATTTGTATACTTTTATGTTATTTCAGAATTTATTAAAGAGATATTTAGTTTTTTTTTGGGATGAAAAAAGAGATATTTAGTTAAATATTTATTTTTAGCAGTAACAATATAGATAAACCCTACACTATTTAATTTCTATAAATAAACCCAAAAAATAAATTTAATGCCCAACTGAATTGAATTTTAATTATTAAATTACTTTAATGCCCTATTGAGTTTTGGATTTTTATGAGGTTTTGGAGTTGGGCTTGTTTTAAGAAAACCATGGCAGTTTTGTAATTATGGGAAGTTTGAAGTCTCTTTATTATGTTGTAAATGAATTTTGAGTGTATTTCTAAAGTTCATTTCATGTAGGATTTTTATAATTTAGACTACAATATTGGATATAATAGCGAATCTTCCTTTATTAAAATGGACTTTTTTTGGTTTAAGAGCATTTCCACCCCAAAGGGCAAGGGCTGCCATTATTCGTCACCAAGATTTTGACCGCTTCGAACGTTTGTCCACGACCCTTCAGCTTCGATGAAAGAGGTCATTTGTATTTTTACACAAATGGAATTTTGTAGTAGAAAATTTGGTGTGGAAAGTGAAAAATATTGGAAGGAGATGAATTTGTATGAAGATTTGGTGTGGAAAGTGAATAATATTTGTAGGTATTTATAGAAAAACTTCAAGAATTTTTTTTTATATTTTTTCAATTTTTTAAGCCAAAAAATTGATATCCGTTGGATTTGATAAGATTTTTGGATCAGAGGCTCCAGGAGAAGCCACGTGGCTTGTAGCCGTTGGTTTCTAGCAACTGTGGGTCAGCGCTAACATCAGCAGCTCGAAGGCAAGAGAACGGGCCAGATCTACCCATGGGCTTACCTAGGCTCGTGGGACGCACCCCTTGCCCAGTGGACTTGGCGCGGTGGAGTTGGATTCGGCCCTTGGGCTCCCTTGCCCGGGCTGGCCTTGCACGCTGGAGATGCTCTAAGTGGAATTTTCATTCCAATTTTGAAAGTGTTTCTGAAATTGATTTTTTCATCGCAAGAGGCTTAACTCAAGTGGTTAAAAGCAATTACTCATGCATATAAAATTATGTGTTCGAAATCTTTCTTCATCCAATATATTCCTTATATAAAAAGAAGTAGTGAAACAACTATAAGGCACAATGTCACCGATCAACTATGCTAAGGAATTTTAACATGAGCATAGTCTTATTGAATGTCTATAACATATAATGTGATGTCATAATTTATTTAAGTCTAAGGGGGTGTATTCAAATTAGATTTTAAAAGATTTTAATGAAGTTTAAAAGTTCAGGTATATTCAATCACGATTTTATAGAAATCTATACAATTATGGGTATATTCAATTTAAACTTTTAAACTCTATTCAAATTTGGATGTATTCAATCACGATTTGAAAAGACTTCATAAAAGTTTGAGTGTATTAAAAAACTCATTGATTTTAAAGGAAATACAAAAAGTGGTTGATTTCGTTTGATTATAGACTAATTTTAGCCCATGACAAATCTTTGCTTCTCCCCAAAGATTTTGATAGATATATTATTTTTATTCTCAATATATGATTTCACCACTTCTACTACCACCATCTTATCAAGGCCATCACCACCGTCGCCGCAACCACCACATTCATCGCCGCTGTTGCCACCACCCCTAAACCCTTTATTTTTTAGTGCTATAAACTCCATTAAAATCAATAATAAAACTCTAACAAAATCTGTTAAAATCTGTACACAAATTCAGTCAAAATCTATGTGGAGTTTGTAGAATTCAGTCACACTCAATTAAATTTCATTAAACTCCATCAACTTTATAACTCTTTGTGAACTCCTTTGGTTAGAAAATGTTGATTACTGAACTTAGGTATACATCTGTAATGAATCTCTTTTGTGACAACAAGGCTGCAATAGATATTGCACATAATGCAATTTAACATGATCGCACCAAACATGTTGAGGTGGATCGACACTTTATGAAACAGAGGCTTGTGGCTAAAGAAATTCAGTTTCCTTTTGTAAAGTCCAAGGATCAATTGGTGGATATTTTAACAAATACGATTTCCAGTAGAGTGTTCCACAATTCACTGGACCAGTTGGGCATCGACGCAACTTGAGGGGGAGTGTTGACATGACTTGTGGACCCCCGTTTACTTTCCTTACACGCCAAGGATATAAATATGGTTTCCTATAAGGAGAAGAATATACATAAAATTCTCACAAATAATATTCTCTTCTATTGTCTCATATTTTAGCACCTACAAGGATGTTACTTAAATAAGGTTACCAGAAAAATCTCTCAAGTGAAGCTCTCCATTTATATGTCTATTGTATATAACCTTTAATCATTTTTTTCTATGATGATTTTTAAAAATAGGAAGACAAACCCGGTTGAAGAGTTTTAAGAGCAAACCCAAATGCGTGCATATGATGAAGATGTGCGATCAAACATGTGAATTTAGACCGAATGTTGAGTTGGGGAAACACAAGAGCATAAGCATTAAGCAATGATGTGGTGGTGGTGTCAAAGCAGGAAGGAAGGAAGGAAGGAAATGAGGGGAGTGGATTGATGCTGAGAATGAAAGCAAAGCAATATTGTAAAGGGAAAGGGCACAAAGTGGGACAATAGCACATGTCATGGGAAGTGAGAAAGCGTAGAGAAGAGACGCACATCACAATTTTGGCAAAGCGTGAATTGAATTCTTTGCTTCCTTCCTTCCTTGTAGCTTGTATCTCTGTATCTATCTAAATATTATTTGTTTGGATTTTTGTAGAAATGTCATTGGAACTTACAGTTTTAATTTGTCACTTTAAAGAAAAATTTAAGAGAAATGTCATCTTAATTTTTCAAAATCCATGATTTGTCATCTAACTTTAACACAATCCAATTTTCCATCCATTTTTAAGGGTATTTTAGTCTTTTCATTTTGAAGGAAAAAATGAGAGAAAAAGAAACATCTCTCTCCCTTTCTCCCCCACCCCAACCCCACCCACCCCCAAAATACATCACATAGGACCCCCTCTCTCTCTCTCTCTCTCTCTCTCTCTCTCTCTCTCTCTCTCTCTCTCTCTCTCTCTCTCTCTCTCTCTCTCTCTCAATATGTGTAAAAAAAATTATGATTTTCATTGAGCATGTCAGAAATTTTCAGATACCTTATTTAAAACAACTTAAGTTTCCCACCCAAAATCCAACCTCTTTCTTGTCTTCATAGTTTCATTAACTTACACTACTATGTTTCTGTTGAAGGATCTAAAGTTTGCTTTGATCACCATCTATTATGTAGGGTACCGAATTGTTGGTTTGGTAGCTATCCTTGTACAAATTTTCAATATGGAAATGGAAAAATACCAGAAAGAAAACAGAAGAAGAAAAAGGTGGACTCGATTTGGGTGGGCTAAGGGAATTTGTACGTGGAGGGTAGGTGTTCCATGGTAGAGAGAGAAGGAATAAGGGGAAACAGGAAGGGGGAATGGAGGAAGGGACTATGAAGAGGGAAAGGGGAATGAATTTCAAAGTGGGCGGGGTTGGTTGGAGCCGCCGGTGGTGCACAGGGGATGGGGAAAGGTGAGATAATTTTTTGTTTTTTCCAATTTAAAAGATACACAATTTTTTTTTTATAATGATTTTTCCATTTTAAAATGCCATTGAAAAGGAAAAGACTAAAATACCCTTAAAAATGAATGGAAAATTAGATGATGTTAAAGTCAGATGAAAAATTAAGGTGACATTTCTCTTAAATTTTTCTTTAAGATGACAAATTAAAATTAAGGTATAAGTTCATGTGACATTTCTACAAAAATCCCTTATTTGTTAATTCATTTAGTTATATATTAGTTGCGAAATTCTTTAATTTAATTTATCAGTATCTATCTATCTCATTCTTCCTAATGATTTGTCACTCGTTAAGACATGTTACCTCGATCTTTGACACTTGGCTCATATGTTTGATTTCTGAGTTGGGTCAAATCAAGTTTGATTCAACTTGAATAGCAGACAATACAATAATGGGGAATGCTAGCAACCTTCTCTCTAACCTTCTCTTTTGGACCTTCTCCCTTCTCCTCATGACACGTGTCAATTTCTACACTTAAAACAATGTCATTATTACATTAGACAACCTTTATGTCAAAATCTCCATTTTTTTAAATATAAAAAATGACATGTGTCATGAGAAGAAGGGAGAAGGTCCAAAGAGAAGGTTAGATAGAAGGTTGCTAGCATTCCTCATACAATAATAGTGCATACAAGAGAAATTTGTTAAGCAGAATCATCATGACTTCCAATTATTGATGTATTGTGTGATTACTATGTATCAACGGTTGAGAGTAGAAGAGTTGCTCACACAGATATTTCCAAATTCCAACCATTGATATATTGTGGATTCCATATGCATTAATAGTTGATAGTGACATATGCACACTAAAGCAACTGTTCTAAAAATGTAATGGGTATGTTATAAGTTATAACATATGACATACATATCCTTACAATATTTTGGTGCTTTTTGTATCATTGTTTTATAAATCGTTTAGGTTTAATAACTATTGGACATGCAAGTTGATCACATGGCTATTAAACACCCTCTCATTGTAACCCCTCACGATAAGCCCTCATTATACCCTCCCTATGATTGGATATAATTAAGCGGATTGCTTGATACAGTTGAATTGGAAACAGAAAAATGAAAAAAGAAACCCTTATTTTGGTTACTCTCAATTTCTCTATGGTTGGTTTTCCCACAACAAATTGCTACCCTCAATCTCATTTCTAAAGTTGTAGATTTGAAATTCAATCACCAGTAGACCTTTCTAAACAAGATCTAGAAACTTCATCATAGACCTTTCCATGAGGTAGAAATTAATGTTCAACGATAATGTTAAAGAAATGAATTTATTTAACTTCGATGATTTTCAAATCATCTAGCAAGTTCTCACAATCTACGGGAGCAAATCTTTCTCCACTAAGATAGCAAGTATAGAACCAAGCCAACCAAGAGAAAGCAGGCTTACATGAAGTATTGATGTTGCAATATCTATAGAACAGGGAAATTTGTTTGATTGGGTCACATGAAAATGCAATAGCTACTGCTTGGTTGGAGCCTATAGTCTTTTAAAATTCCAATTGAATACACCCCTAAGAGTTATATTTGAAGCCTATAAACAAGGAACTTCCTTGCAAAGCAAATCAGATTGGATGAATGAAAAATTTAAAGTCTTATTGAAGGCTTGGTGCCTTGATTGTCTCCTCCCTATTCTTCTCTACTTCATCATAGGCAACACCTCACCTTGTGTTGTCCTGCATCACATTAACTGTAATCTCCTCTAAATCTTTGACGTCTTATTTTAAACACATTTTATAATTAGATTATACAATATACGGAGAGAACATCCATAAGTAGGCATGCAAAAGCTTCATATACCTTCTTATCCTTAATTTACTAAAATCTTACAATAAATCATATATAGCTCCAACTACATTAAATATTAGAAAAAGCTTAAAACCTGTAACTCAAGAGGTTTGACCTCATTTTGATTCAGGACCATTTGCTAAAGTTGCTTCACGTTCCTGACGACGTCGTTCTCTCTGCAAAGAAACATAAATACCAGATGTAGGGATGCACAAAACGAATCTAAAAGACCAACCGACTCAATCCAATCCAATCAAAGTTGTTTGGATTGGCCATTTTTAAGTATCAAATAATGTTCGACATTAAAGAACTGATCACATTGGATTGGAGGGATTACTGTTTTTATTTTAGAAACTGAATAACAGAAGCAATCAAATTCAGTAACAATATGTCTAGTTTGATGACATTTTCTTCTCTATAGTGTCCTTTTCTTTATGACATGTCATTTTTTAGTCAAATATTAAATTGTTCGTAGAAGCTTCTATGCTTTTCTTTATGAATGGGTACATTTAGAAGAATAAATTTGATGCTGGACTATTCAAATTTTAATCATCAGAGCGAATCCAAAATGACTAACAAGACATTGTTGTTGGTTTGAATTTTATGAACAGTCTGGCTAGTGTTAACAAGACAAAGTGCAACAGCCTCAAGTGGAGTACAATCCGGGATCACACTGGTTTTCAGATTTCAGAAACTCATATTGGGTATTCGTCACATAAACTGGCAATTATATTAGAGGTCAAACACCCATCAGAAGCATATTAAATAAACAGTTCTGATTTGAGAACAAGTAAAACAGAATCATATGATTTACAAGTCTGACCACCTAGTGAAGTAATTTCAAAAAGCTTAAGCCTTTTTTGTGGTGTGCATATTACAAAGTACAACTCCATGTTGCACTTTGCATAGCTGTCACGGCATGTGAAAAGCTTTGTGCAATCATCAATCTACAATACTTTTACACTTCCAAGTTTTCAAATTCATTCCACCGAAGCCACTATTACTGAATAGATATCAACTTAGTGATCATACCAGAAAGTTTTAAGCAACAAAATTATCCATAGGACCAACATACAATCAACACAACAAAAATGATGTTTAGGTTTGACAACTTTGACCTCACCGATACAAAACCAGGAAGATCAAGATTTAAGTCGGTAAGTGAGTGAGGATAATAACATCATGAGGAAGCAAGCATAGTGATGGGGGAGCATCTATTAGACTGTCCTAATCTTAAGTGGGCATCAGCCAATAAGGCTAAGTTTTAGTTATATTAAATTAATAGGTTATTTTATTAATTGTTTTCCTATTCTTACTAGGATTTGGCTTAATTTCCTGTTTGGGGTTTTATTTCCTATGTCAATTAGGTTTTCTATATTCTAGTATAAATAGGCTATTTAGAGACTCTTGTATTCAGTTTTTGTTGATGAATATATTTTCAGACTTTAGTCTATAGAGTTTCTATTGGGATTTTGCCCTAGAACTCAATTATCTTCGTTCCAAACTTCAATTATATTGCTTTATCCTTCTACTCTCTGTATTCTGGGTATGTTTAGCCGCTGCCCTGCATCACATAGTTATACAAGTAAAGAGTTGGCCAAGCTTAGTTTTAAGATGCATCCTGCAAGTGTGCGGCCAACCTAACGAAAGTTCTCTAACAAGTTTAATACCATTTTTTTTCTCTGGAATATAATTAACAAATAGTGACAGAAAACATACCCTTCTTTCCCAGTATGGAAGGAAGCAGACGAAATCATAGACTGGAGAAATGGTTGAAGCTAGTACAATATTCAGCCCAGTAAACACCAAGAGTGCAGTCATAGGTCGAGTTCTATGTGGCATTTTCTTTACTGTCGAGACTTTTTCAGCTCTGTAATCAAGACCATAACAGTTCAGAAACTTTTTCCAGAAAGCAACACACACATGCACACAATGATGAGAAAGTAGAAAAATTCATGCAACAAGTTGCCCCATAGTCATATGCTACAAATTACAACGCAGTGGATAGAAGCATCTCAAACATGCCTAGTTGGGCCTTTATAGTTGAGCTTCAAATGGAGGTCGTAACAATGTAGAAACAAAAAACCCCCTATAATACAGACGGCACAAGAAAAAGAGACAAGACAGAGAATCTCACAGAGGCATTTCATCAAACAGTTAGTAGGCTCATGTGGATTTTACTACCAATGAAATACAATCGAAGATTGCAACCACTCAATCACTAAAACACGAAATTAGAAGTAAAAATTTCATTGTTTTATTATGTTAAATGATGAAAACGGAAGAGAATATTGATTCACTTAGAAAAAGAAACTGCGAAGGGAGAAAATGTAGGCTTGGAGTTGAAGCTTGGGAAATACCTGCGCAATGGAGAGCAAGAAGAGCCACGCGAGAGAAGAGAGGGACCAGTGTGTGAGTGAGTGCCTCTTTATTTTCAGGCCCAGGATTGTGTTGTTGGGTCGGGTCGGATCCAATATCTAAAACTGAAAAGACCCACCTTTCCAAACCCATTTTAAACTTCTGAGTTCTAACCCGATAGATGACTCGTTTTCAGCGCCATCCATTGTTAAGTCCTCGCGATATGACAAGTAGGAAACTTCTATTTTGCACCCATCATTCAACGCATTCCGTTTAAAATAAGATTTTTATATTTTTATGCCAACGGGGTCTACCCTGATTTTTAAGGGCCCCCTAAATTTTGGGAATATATTATATATGAATATTAAAACCATTATATATACTAGGGCTGGGCATTTGAACCCGAAACCCGGCCAACTCCCCAAACCAAACCGACGGGTTGGTTTGGTTTTTTTAATTTTTTTAGTTATCGGTTTGAACCCAAACCAAACCGAGACTTATGGTTCGGTTTACGGTTTGAAATATTCAAAACCAGTTTAACCAAACCAAACCGATGATATTAAAAATAATATATATAATATTATAATAAAAAATATATATGTAATACATAGTTTTTAGAAGTTTATATATATATAATATATAGTTTAAAGAAATTTATATATTTATAAAATACATAGTTTATATATATATATATTACATAGTTTATACTTTATATATATATATATATAATACATCTTTTTTCCCTTTCCTTCTTCACTCTCTCTTCTTTTTCTCTTCTTCTTCTTCTCCATCTCTCCCTCTCTCTTTTTCCTTCTTCTTCTTCTTCTTCTTCTTCTTCTTCTTCTTCTTCTTCTCTCTCTCTCTCTCTCTCTCTCTCTCTCTCTCTCTCTCTCTCTCTCTCTCTCTCCAACAAAGCCAAAAAACCGAAACCAACCAAACCAAACCACTAATCCGGTTAACCAGTGATCGGTTTTCATCTATTATGGTTTGGTTCCGGTTTCCAAAATTGCCAAACCGAAGGCTTATGGTTCGGTTCAGGTTGAGCCAAAACCGAACCAACCCAAACCGAGCCCACCCCTAATATATACGTCCCACGCACACAATTACACAAGTGTGTGATTTGAATGGTCAGTGGGATGTGGAAAACTGAAATGTATGCTTCCCGAGGATTGGGTTGAGAAAGTTATAAAGCTGTCCGGTGATTTCGGGGCCACTTGGAGGATTGCCAAATTTGGCATCCTACCTCTAATGGGTCTGTTCTCTGTCAAGTCACCTACAACTTACATTTCAAAGGGCACTGATTGGTTATATCCTTGGTGGAAAGTGTTATGGAAAACTAGAATCCCTCCCAAGATTCAAATTTTCTTCGGCTTGTTTTTCAGAAAAAATTCTGTCAAATGATCAGCGTGCTCGCAGCAGTTAACTTTAATCCCATCGTAACATCCGTGAGTGGCCTCTTGAAACTACCTTGCATATCTTTGGGACTGTCCTAGAGCAAAACAAGTGTGGAATTTATTTCGTGCTAATAACCAAGCCTCTTCCTTCTACCAAGCCGAGTTACACCCTTGGCTTTTAAACAACATGTGTTCTAAGGTACTTGTTTCTCAAATTCCTTGGAAAATTTTATTCATCTTCATCTGCTTTGGCACATATGGAAATGGAGGAATGATTACATTTTAAAAATGAAGCTCCGTTACCTTTTAATACTAGAGATCTAATTTTGTTGGCTGCTAAGGAGTGGATTCAAGCCTCTGTTGCCATTCATAATGATATTAGTAAAATATATGTTATGTTGGCTTGGAAACCTCCTGAAGTGGGGGTGATCAAACTAAACGTGGACGGATCTCGTAAGGGAAGCATCGGAGGTATTGGTGCGAGGCGTTCTCGAGATCATCTAGGACACCGGTTTGGTGGTTTCTTGTCAACTTGGGGAAGGGTCAAATTCTTGAAGGCGAGTTGTGGGGACTTTTTGGCCTAAATCTTGCAAAGTGGAAAAACATATCGAGGATGTTGTTATTGAAATGGACTCAGCCATTGCGTGAAGTCGATACAAAATGTTGAAGTGGATAAGCTTCATCCCTCTTTGGGCTAGTTAGTAAGTGTAAAAGAATCATGAACCGATTCGAAGGATTGAAATTCATCACATCTATAGAGAGAGAAATGCTGCGAGATCTTCTAGGCTTGGAGTCACAACCTTGACCTTGGTTATTGGTACATTAATGAAGATCCTGATTGGCTTGGCAACCTGCTGATTGATGATTTGTTGGGGGTAGCTAAAGCCCGTTTGATTAGTCTTTGTGTAGCTTTGGTTCTTTGTTTTTGGGGTTCTTTAACCCCCTTTTCTCATCAAAAAAAAAAAAAAAAGTCCTTGGGAGTGTATTTTTTTCTTTATAAAAACATTTATAAAAACCATCAGTATATATACCCTCACATCTTCTCCTCCAATCAACACCAAGAGGATTTTTAAAAGTTAATCATCATCATTCATCAATCTCTCTTTAGCTCTTTTGTTTAATCCTTTGGCAATTTTTGTTTTTATTTCAAATTTAGAAATTTGAACACCAAAACGTGAAAATCCTAATTCCTAAATTTATAAAGACCACTCAAAATTTGTGCCATTGTTGTTGATGAATTTTAGCTATAAAAAAAATTGTTTTATGACATTTAGTTATGGAAAATTATTTTTTTTACTATTTTTGTATTAGATTATGACATGTGAGGGTCTAAGTTTAAATTTCGAACAAGGCCCTCAAAATTTCAGGACCGGCCTTGACCTCTAACACTAACATAAGCGACAAGTGACTTTCTTGGAACCCGTTTTTACACAACCAAGTTTAAAGTCGTATTGGGTCAAATCATAGCTTGGGCTTTAATATTGAATGAATATTGGGGCCAATATGTGGCTGATATTAAGGAATTATTATTTATATGATAATTGCATAAATTAAAAGATATTCTCAAGGATTACTTGGTGGTGAAGGCAATCAAGTGAGAAGATTGATTTTGATTGATTACGATCCGATCTTAACCGTAACCTAATAGGAATGTACTTTCTCTATGCTAGGGTTATGTGCATATAAAAGGAGATGATGCTTCATGGCCAAAGGAGACACAACTTTTCAACAACAAACTCTAAACAAAAACCTTAGCTCTTTCAATCAAAGACCTGGTTTCACTATTTATTGCTATGCCAAGTCTCCTAAGGTATCGATTGTCAACTGATTCCTTCAGTTGAAGACCATTATGAGTGCCTTTTGCTCTATGCCGATCATTTTGATCCCTCTGCAGCCGAGTTCTGATTATACTCGATTGCCACTTATTCCGTAGCTCTACTTTGAACCAGAAATACAAGGTGGTGGCAATCCTTACTTCTGATCGATCCGTTGATATGCTCTCATTGTTTTTACTGCTTTATTTACTTTTATTGCACTTTACCTTTTTTATTAGGGAAATATGAAGTCCTCATTTGTCTTGAGGTATATAAAAGAATCTCAATTGAATAGTTTACCATTCAGTTCTTAATCTTTTGATTAAAGTCAGTTTATTTAGCGCACAATCCTTTTATTTATTTAGTGTTTATTTACATTTTCCATATATTAGAATAGTTAATTTCTAATAGTGGCACGCTCGCAATTCTCACATTCTCTTCAAAGCCTATTCTAGGTCCTTCTTACTTTTATGTCCGTGTATGCGTTACACAGACACATATTGCTGACATTTTATGTTGGTGTATGTGTTACACGGACACAAAGGGTAGATTCTACATTCAACAAGTTTATCGCTAACAGATGGCCGATAGTCCTCCAAGGATGAGAGATGGTCAAGAGACTATCAATTCTGATGAAAGTGTTGGAGAAGCATCTATTAGATCTCACAGATCTAATAGATCCAACAGGTTCGGTGCTTCCAGAATATCTGAAGCTGACAAGGCAAGGCTTCAACATGTCGAGTGTGTGGTGGATATCTTGAGCACCAAGTTTGACGGTTTCCTATTGTTGGACAAGAATGGCAAAACAAACGCTTATTTTAAAGGATAGGCGAGCTCAATTGCAAAATGTTGATCCACATACAGTGGTGCAACGATTGGACTACCTTATGGGTTATCACCTGGTTTAGAATGGCCCATCAACCATAATGAACTAGAACTCCAAGAGACGAGATAAGTAAGCAAGGCCTAGCAACTAGGAATTGATACCAAGTGTTGGGAGAGCAATAAACTACAAAGATAACAATTATGAGTTGTCAATTGATTATCTTGGTACAAGAGAGCTGTTTGAGTTCAAAAGATATCAGGTGTTGATTGAGTTTGAAGTCTTTTTCTTAGAAGAAAAAGTTTATTTGAGTTGTGTGTTGAGCTGATGACTTTTCCTTCTATTTATAGAGTTCTTGAACTTCTGAGTTGGCACGTGGCTAAGGAAACTAGAAAAGAACCGTTAGTTATTTGGTTGCTGGCAAAACTGATGAACTTGAGTGCTTCAATCTTTGGGTTGCTTGGAAACTATTCAATCGTCGCTGTCTCTACTAAGTTGGCCAAGACATACTGTTCAAATCGCATTTAATGTGGTTGCTTTTCGCCGCCTGAGGTTCTCAAGTTGTTGAAGTCACGATCTGGGTTTTGGCGTGAAGCTTCGCGCCTTTACACGTATATAAGCTTGTTTGAAAGATTATGCAACTGGTGTACGCGAGCTGAAAGCTTCAAGCCTCCAACTAAAACAAACTGATTTCTAGTTAAAAAAACACCCCGTGGAAAAAACCCTCTCTCCCGTGAGAGTTCCCTCATCGGATCTGGTGATCTCCCTAAGCTTTGTCTTAGCAGCTTCGTTCATTTTTTGTTTTTCTTGACTTATTTTAGCCTTTTCACCCATAATTTATATTTGAAAGATCTCATCTTTTAGGAATCCCAAGTGAGACCTAACCACCCAAGATCACCCTCTTTCCCTTTTGTCGCCTCCACTCTCAGCAGCCCACCCTCACACAGCCACTTCTCTCTCTCTCTTTCCCCAAACCCCAGGCCCATATCTGACTCCCATCCTCGCCACACCCCCTGGAACAATTTCTGCTCAAATTGAGAATTTTTCTCTTCCATCCTTTCTGGTTCCAAAGATTCCTTTCTTTGCCATCAACAGTAATGTTTATTGGATGTTGGAATGTTCGAGGGGCAGGTAGCAGGAAATCGCTGCTGGATATGCAAGATTTATGGTTATTTGTGAACCACGAATTAGTTCTGATAGAGCTCGAAAGGTAATCTCTCAACTAGGGTTCTCCAAGGCTGAAGTTTCTGATGCTGTAGGATTTTCTGGTGGAATTTGGGTCTTATGGGATGATCATAAATGCAATATCAAGGTGATAAAGTGTCTAGATCAATCTTTGACCATGTTTATTGAAACTAGAGAGGGGTCCGCCTGACTATTCACTACAATTTATGGAAATCCTTGTCCGTCTAGACATTTACAAATCCCTTCAAATGAAATTCAGCAACAAATTCCCAATAAAAAGCGCTAAATTCATAGAAATTCGAAATTCAAAACACAAGAGAGTGAGAGTGAGAGAAGTGTACCGACTCTTAATCTTATGCTAGGTTGTTTAGCATAAGATTAAGGGTTATTAAAGCATGCAGAACGAATTCAAATTCAAGATTCAAGATCACACATACAAACACAAGCAAATGGATATCAAGAATAGCATTTCAATAATAAAAAATTAAACGAATTAAAGCAGGGCTACAATTCCATGTTTCATTCAACAACTTGTCCCAAACTAAATTCCACAAACTTAAAAACAACATTCTTGCTTTTATGCAATTTGCACAAACCACTGTAAGTAATATGTGAAACCAAAACTTTAGCTGAAATCTACATTTTGAAACAGCACAATAATTAGCATACGTTCTGAATTACCGCATGAGATAGATATCTATTAGGCGAGTCACCGAAATCGCAGGAAGAGCCTTTGCTTCATCGAGAGATCGGTTGTATCGTCTATCTTAGCTACCGCCTCAGCGACTGGTTTTTCGCCTCCTCGGCCTTCTCTGCCCCCACCGATTCATCATCGTTGTTCTCCCTGTTCTCATCGTTAGGATCGAGCTTCGATCTCACCGAGCTTCGAGAATCACGGCGTGGATCCTCCGATTGAGACCTCAGTAAGAGCCTTTGCTTCGTCGAGAGAAAGAGAAAGAAAGAGAGAATGAGATAGCTTTAAATTGATTTTGTAATTAATTGACTGGTTGCCTTTGAGCAATTAAAGATTTAAATCTCTTCTAAAACGTGCAGACCATATTATTGTTTTAACAGTTTTGTTAAGTTGGTCTTTAAAGTTTGGATTTTGAAAACGTGCAGTGAAAGTATATTACCAACAATAATTCAGTAAGGAAAACAATAAACAGACACAATACAAACTATGATGTGTAAAGAACAAAAAGACCATGTAGATAAGATCATGAAATAGATTTCCATTTCAGATTATTTATTTATTTATTTAAATTTTGACAAAACTAAACAAGTGGAAAATGATAAGTTTCTTATTTCACAAAATTCAAACTAAGTTAATTTCTTGAAATCACATATATTTATAGCAATGCTCACACTTGCATAAGATAAAGTATTAGTTGGTAGCACTTAACTCGCGGTATATGATATTGGACTTGATATATTGATTCCATTATAACTCCCACTTGAAAATCACACAAATCTCTTTTCCCATAAATAAGATAAACCTTGAACACAATCATTAGTGCAATATATATTTATATCAAATACTCGAAAGACACCACACATAACGTAATTTGATCCATTTTCCAAAACCAAAGATAATTGATATCCAAAATCAGCAATAATGTGATTAGAACATTAATTTATTAACGCTATTGAAATAAAGTCAGCAATTAAAATATCCCAAACAACAAAAACGAACTGTGCAATATATATGGTTTCAAATGTACACAACGAACTTTGCAATATATATACCACTGCACGACAAAGATGCAACAAAAAAAAAAAAATTTCCTCAAAATTATACAAACCAATAATTATGTTTAACCAACAAACTAATAAAAAAAAATTGGATAGAACTCTGAAACTCATGGATAAACGGTTCTTTGACAAAAGGTTGGGAATTTGTTTGGTTGTTTAAATAGAAAATTCAAATAATCACGCTAGCAATTTCAAACCAACACGCCTTTTACCAAATGCCTTTAATAAATAAAATTAAATATATTTTAACAGGAACAAACATATTGCCGTGCAAAGCTTACATAAATATAGATATGCAATTGTAACAATTGTAAACTACAAAGAACTATAGCAGTACGGGAAGAAAATAATTTAAACTTATAAAGTCTTTAGCTTGTTATAAAAAAATATAATTTCTGACAGACCCGACTCGGATTCCACCTCGGAACTCGAGCCAAACCCTACTGGTTTGCCCAAAATCAACCCATGTCGGGCCCACAAACTAAACAAGTTCCCCCTTCCCGAAATTTACAAAGAAAGGGGCCAAGACTTCTGCCGAAAATCGGGCAGAGTCTCCCCTGAAACAAGGATTATCCCAAAACTTCAACCTGTCAAACAAGCAATAGATAAAACAACCCAAGCGCCAGAGTGCTACAGATATACAACACAGGGCTTCGGCCATCAATTTCAACCCTAATGGATGATACAAAGCAATCTAAGAGTATATGAATTCAACAGCGGAATATCAAAGTTTACAACAAGGGACAAAGATGTCCTACAATTCAGTCGAAGCTCGGGAAGAGAAGCGCACGGCCGAACAGAAACGACGCAACAACTACGGTATGGGGGGCGCAAAACAGAAAGAGTGTGAGTGGACAAAAACAAAGTTTTACATACTTAAATCAAAGTACTAACCCTACCGTTTAAAACAATGCGAACCATGCATATGAAACCGTTTATATACTTGATTGATTTGAAAACCATACTATCTCAAAGTACGTGAAAGCAACCCAGCTCAAAACCTATTTTCCGAACAAACCAACCTTTTACCTTTCCCGAGGCATAACCTCCCAAATTACCAACCCATGTAGGTATATATAAAAACATAAATAGGAGAAGTAGATAAACATGAGTACGACAGTATCATATAACTCCATAAACCAAAACAACATTTGAAATACCAAAGATCTTGTTTATGCCAAGAAAACCAAACTTGACAACAATACATAACTCAATTGAAGTTCAAATAATTTGTATACATATTTATAAGAAATCAGTTTCAGGATTCAAAATCCAATAAACTCAACACATCAAATATTGTAGTCAAATCAAGCACACTGCTTCCCAATCTTCCCCACTCTCACAACTACGTGCTCACAAGCACGACAAGCAAGGAATGATCCTCACTAAAAGAAATATGAATACGAAGGTACTAACACACGCAATAGGTATAATATAACCTCAACACCACACACAAGTACCAGGGGAAAACAATCCAACAGGGGATCATTTGACTGGACATAGGTATAGTCTCCTCGAGACCCCGTGCCTGTGGTTGAGCCGTCCAATTGGGACTAAACTCACAGGTCTATATGGTAGAAACTTCCAAACCATACCTTGAAACTAGTCCTACGCGCGCAGACTACCCTGTTAAGGGTCTACAACTACACTCCGTTAAGGTATGCACCGGATCGAACCGTATCCAAGTAACCATATCAAATCAATTGCCACGCGATAATCAATATAAGAACAGGGGAGGTACATAACAAGGTGCCAACCGCACTCACATCAATCGCCGTGCGATAATCAATATATAACTATATAATCAATCACAATGTACCAAACCCCAAAACATCGAGACACCAGGACATAAACCAATCCATCAGTCAACTACCCAATATATATATTCAAAATCAAGACATCACAGTCCAAACATATATTTCTAGATTCAAAATAATCATAAGCGTCAAATGATCACATAACAGACCATAATCAAATGAAACGTCATATCAAAACCCAAATTCGACATAAGTCCCAAAATAATAGTACATATAACTATTCTAAAAAGTATAATATCCAAACCCTTAAACATTTATTCAATATATATATATATATACACATATATATATAAATATATATATATATAATATACATAACAATCCTTTAAAAATACAACCGAAAGTCCAATTCCGTATACATATACGTCCGGATGTTTAAACGTTCCCAAAACCCCATATTCAAAATATATAGTCAAAATATAATTAAGAATTCCTCAAAGTGTAATCCATGCCCGACATTTATCAAAGTATACATATACATATATATATATATATATATATAATAACCCATTAAACATAAATATCCGGACGTCCCAAAACGTCCGTAACCCAAACCCAAAGTATATGTATAGTACACACAACGATTCTTAAAATATAACTCAATTATATAAATAAAATATAATATAACAATTCGTTAAATATAATAACCAAAACCCGAGGCTTACGTAACTCTCATATATGTAATATAATCCATAATATTTTTACCATATTCACATCATACCCGAAGATGCAAATGCAATTTATACTTTCATGATTCTCCTCACCTTGTTATAACTGAATATGTGTGTATGTGTGTATGTGTGTATGTGTGTATGTGACAAGGAAAGGAAGGATCATTGATAATGCCAATTCATTCCAATCAAAGGCCATGAACCGTAAAAGCCCAAGATTCGCACTATCAAGATTCAAAGCCCAAAAGTGTAATTCCCAAGTTGAGTTGAGCTTTCCCGACTCGGATCGGTGAGAACGCTTATGTGAGAACATTATATAAGAATCAATCCCAGCCATTGAAATGCATCTGAGCGGTTGAAGAGAAAAAGCAAGCTTAGGGTGCATACGGGTAGGCTACGCTTTCCCCTTAGCAGAGGTGTCAAGTCGCGCTGGTTCGAAAAAATGGCGTCTTTCTTGTCAATTGAGTTGTGAATGTGAATGAACGCTAGTCATAACACCCAAATACCTACTAGACATCAAGTTCTCTATTCCTCATCTCTTCTCACGTAAACTCCTTGGTGTCTTGTTTCTCTATGACTTGCTCTTCTGCCGTCGCAGAACCTCCATCATCTAGTAATTCTCTTACGAACGTCCGAATCGGTGCGTTTCGTCGAATTCCCTCTCTCTCTTTGATATTAAAGTTTGCATGTTATATTGCACTCACTTAATTTAAATTGCTTTAGGATTTTAGGGTGGATTTGAGGGCTTGATTTTCTGGGTAAAAGTAGTCTGCGGTATGCGGATGTGTTTGCAAAAATATAAATTGGCTTGAGTAATTTGTGTTGTGTTTTGTACTTCGTATTTTTGTTTGCATTCTGGTTGTTTGTTGTGTTATCGTAAAATTCGAGGAATCTTCATCTGCTCCTCATTGTAATCCTGCTTTGGCCATGTAGTGGTGTGAGTGTAGGGCATAATTTTAGGGATTTAATGGGGCTTGGAAAACAAATAATAATAAGTACCGAGAGAAGTAGAAGACATAAGAGAAAATTGAATCTTAACTCGAATATGAGATGATTTGGGATGCATAAGGAGCAATGCATCTTGTAGTAGGTATCAATTCTCAGATCTGAATTTGTTGGAATCAGTGTTTGGAGATGAAATTATGTATCTTAATGTGTTCAAAATAGTGTATCAATTTTGTAACTTGAAATGTTGAAAATTCTGTTAGTAGGTATAAATTATGTAATGTGTTCAAACTAGTGTATCAGTTTTGTAACTTGAAATGTTGAAAATTCTATTAGTAGGTATGTAATGTGTTGAAAATAGTGTTTGTAGGTTTGAAAATGTGTAGATAATATTGTGAGTAGGTATCACTTCTGTATGTTAATATGGTCATAACATTGTGAGCACGTATCGATTCTGTTTCTTAAGCAAAAGGTGTCTCATTGCGGTATAAAATGGATTATGGGTTTGAGCTTAGTTTCCTGAGTCGAGGTCTATTCTCGCATGGGTGAATAATCTGTGTGTGGCGCAAACAGTCTGTGTAATTTTGGGGCGCATTTCGGTGAGTCGCTTATGGAAAGATTTAGAGAGAGCTGTTTTGGGCACTGTTGGGACTCCATAAAATTGCATTTAGTGGTCAAATTGTGCATGGTCCGCACTCCGAGAGTCGGAGGACTTGGTGTGAAGGACATGATGGGACTTAGTTATGTAATAGGGTCCAACGTTGCTCAATTTAGTGTAAAGGATTTTTGTTTGATAAGTGGTCTGAAATGTGGAAGAGAGCCGACATAACGTCTGTGGGAAGATCATAATCAATTTATGAAAGCGCATTTTACCAACAGAGTCACATTACTTGCCAGGACTTAGAAAATGCATTCCTAAAGTCCGAAAGAGGAAGCGAGGACTCGTTCAAATTGGGACTGCTGTATTTTGTGGAGTTTGTGATAATGGGTAAACCCCAAAATGTAAAGATAAATGAGGACTATTTACATTTGGTTCATAAAATGGATGAATTCAACAAATATCCGTGGGGATCTATATCATTTGAGTGTCTGCAAGATACTGTTGTTTGTTCTCGGGAAGAAAGAGAGAGATGAAGACAAGGATGGGAAGGGGAAATGAGAGAAAAAGCGAAAAAGGCGGTGCGGAGTTCGAGTGAGAAAAGGGAAGAAAAACGTGGAGGATGAGAAGCCTAAAAGAATTAACAAACTGCATGGAATATAAAGGGATTGAGCTATGCTTTCCAGGTATGATTTAGTTCAAAATTAGTGTTTGTAAAATTTAAGTTCGTAACAAAGTAATCGACTTTGATAATCTATTTGTTGTAGATTTGGGCGTATGAATTAATTGCTGAATTGGGAATTCCCCCCCTTAGATATTGTAGGCGGGTTGACGAAACTGCATTAGTCCCTCGAATTTGCCGGTGGGAATCCACAGATAAAGTGCCTGAGTTTAGAAAGCTGAACGCTTATATATTTCAAAGCAAACAGGTGTGTAGTTAATAATTGATTTGAATAGTATGTTGGTTTCATGAGGAAAGCTGTTTACTATTGTATATGACCTGTTAACTGTATATGTTTGACAGCCTGTTATACTGCGGCTCTTACGACCAAGTGAATTGGAGATGAGGCAACCATATTGGAGTTGGGGATCAGATGTTCCTGAATGTGATGCACCTAATGTAGCCCCGCGGGTATGTAAGGACCTTGATGAATTAAACTCTGTTGTGCAGCAGTTGAGGAATGAGGTTGCGTATTGCACCGTGAGAAGGGTGAGCTGGAGGAGAGAGTTTTACGCTTGGAAAAGTGTACCAGTCATGCAGAGGCCAGGAAGAGTGAGGATGATGGAGAGGAGAGGTTTAAGACTGAGGATGCTGGAGAGGAGAGACATAAGAATGAGGATGTTGGAGAGGAGAGACATAAGACTGAAAATGCTGGAGAGACTGAGGATGCTGGAGAGGAGACACATGAGACTGAGGATGCTGGAGAGGAGAGACATGAGACTGAGGATGCTGGAGAGGAGAGACATGAGACTGAGGATGCTGGAGAGGAGAGACATGAGGCGAGGATGCTTTGGAGAGGAGAGACATGAGGCGAGGATGTTGGAGAGGAGAGTGATAAAACCGAGGAAGGTGGAGTAGCCGAATCGAGAGAGGAGTGTGTACAAAATGCGAAAGAAGAGGTGCAGTATACAACCCCGGATATAAATTGGGATGATCCAGATGTGGTGTGTGTCACCCTTGTTAAATTCCTTACGAATCCTCCTCGAAGGATTGATATGTCCACTGCGGAGGGTGAATGTGGCGAAGATATTATAGTTGGGGTGGGGCGAAAGAGGGGTCGGGGAAGGAGTCAGACTCTTGGTCCTGTGACGAAGAGGCCAAGGGCGTGGTAAGGGAAACTCCATGGCAAGGTCGGGAGATTCCCGATATTTCGAAGGACACAATTGCTGACCCCTAAGGCCTGTTCCTCGTGATTCCCTTATGGAGGTGGCAAAATTTAGTGGGAATGGGGACAAGAAGTAAAGTAAGTTCCCTTTGCCCGTCCGTAGTGAAATGTAAATCGTTTATTATGATTACCTATTGAGTCACCGTGAAACGGAATTGATAATAACAATGATTGACAAATATAGTTCACATGTGCGGTTATGTGGAGACGAAGCTATGGAAGGTTCGCATAACTTCTTTGTTTGGTTGCTGACCAAGGATGGTTGGTTGGATGACTCGGTAAGTATTGATTGATTTGGGATTTTGTCGATAAGCCCTTGCTATGTAGTAATTTATTGATTTACTAATGGAAACAACCCTTTTATGTAGAACATTGACATGGCCTTGCATTTGCTACGGGAGCGGCACAATAGGTCCGGCAAGTGGGTGGGTTCTCGACGGACGATCATGGACACCACTTTTCAGGTCTGTATTATTTCATAAGCATTGTTTGTTTTGAAATTCCGTATCCGTTATGATGCATAACTCGTGTGCCACTATGCAGAAATGTGCTGCCTTAGATTACACGCAAATGAAGTCGTATATGGGAAAGGACGAGAGGCAGACAAAGAACGGTCATCGGGAATGGTGAAGGGCGAAGGGCATAAGTTGGCTAAATCATGGTCGTCTGTGAATCAAGTTTTTGCCCTTCAACCTACAAAGGCGTAAGCAATCGGATCTTACTTGTGATCGATTTAAAAGGGTGTGAGATAAGGGCATATGATTCAAAAGTAGATGCATGCGTAACTCAAGCCATCCAACGGGCTGTGCAGCCGGTGTCCAAAATATCGCCCGGTTGTTACACGAGTTGGATATATTGGCGACGGTCTACTTCGCAAAAGTGAGTGGCCAGTTATTCGCGTTTTGGATGCACCCCAACAAGTAGGCGGGTGAGTCATATTCGACCTAAACACATTGTGTTATGAAAGTGCGCTTTTGTTGTACAATGAATGACAACTTCTTCGATATGTTTCAGGGGCGATCGTGGGATGTACATTCTCAACATCATGCGAGTTTCGACCTCCAATGTAGACCTAGCCAATATTTCCCCTCATGCCATGCCCTTGTATAGGTTGAAGCTCATTTGTGCGATTGTTGCGGGGATATTGGAACCTGTGATTAATTAGGAGAGGCAATATGACATAACCGAGTGGGTGTAGTATATGAACTTGCAAACTTCATTTCACCGAGTGGGCGGTTTGTAATTATGTAGGTAACAGCTTGTTGAACTGAAGAAATTCATATAGCTTGGTATTGGCTCAATTCGCGAGATACGTAACTAACCTTTCTATAATATAAGGGAAGCTCAAAGAGCTTTGTTCGCATGCTTGAGGGCATCTTTTCTGTTTGTACGAAGGTTTTGAAAAAGGTAGTTTTGACTCTTACTTGTTAATGACCAAACTCTTCTTTATGATCCAACTCCCCTTTTGACTTCAAATTAAAGAATAAGTTATTTTTATTTGGTTCAAATACAACCTGTCTGAAACCTTGAACACATGTTGTTGATACTATCTTTGAACCATAAACCGTAAATGGTGCCACACTTTTTTTTTTTTTTTTTGCAAATGTGGAATAATTCAAATGTGGAATAAATAGGAATGTTTCTTGTTTACGGCAAACAAGATTGTGAAGTTCAAGATGCAGGCATATCAAACGTTCAAAAATTCATTTCCTTATTATGCTCAATGATTAATTCATAATAGTACATTTGCAAACACTTCTTCATATTTCATAGCTGTCCGGATTAGAAAATTACAAAATATATACTTGAAAAGCCAAAACAGAACATAGTTTTAAAATATATACGTGAAATTGCTTGAAGATTTCCAGACGCAAAAAGTTTCTTACTTCTTCATCACTTGAATTGCCAAATTCAGAAATGATAGAACTAACAACAGTAGGAGGATATTTTTAATGCCCATCACTATACGGATGACTTCAGCATATGCATTAAGTTCCTTCACATCCAGCTGGTTTTGAATTTGAGATTCAGTTGCCATGTTGCCTCCAGTCACCCATTCATAGCCACTACACCTTGTAGCTCCCTAAAAAAACATAATAAAGTTACATTTTTCAGTTTCGGATTACAATGTCAGACCCAATTCTTCTACTCTGTAGCAGTTTTTGTTGGCTTAGGCAATGGCCGATCTGAGTTAGTGTTATTGGCTTAGGGAAGATAATACTTACATATGTTGTGAAGCACTTCCAATACGGTCTGCCCATATTCCTTTCAAATTTGGAAATTAGCATAACCATCTCGAGTGCAGTGCCGACACCTCTTTCCTTGAGTGTTTGTTGAAGAATTCGACATGGCTTTGCCCGAGAAGGAAAATGAAGATATGAGAAGATGACAACCCTTCCAAAAATTTGCTGAAAACCCCCAAAAATTTTCCTTAAATTCTGAAAAGGAATTGTATTATATTTTTGGGGAGAACTAAGATGGAGTTTCAAGTTTGAATTGTCCTTTTTGGTCGTAACAATCCGTGATCGTGAGCGGCAAATTCAAAATTTGCAGGAATGTTTTTTATTTGTTAACCTAACCCATGAGAGGAAAGAAAAGCATTGGTTTAATAATTTTTAACCCTAAGCGATCCACAAGAAACCCTAACCCGCAGCGCCAAACCCCTACACCCTTGAAGTCGTTTAAAAATTGAATATTTAAGTGGCAAGGATTACAAAATAGAAAAACTGACGAGTGGCGGCATGGGAATGCGACGCGTGGAAAGAGGTACTTGAATATTTACTTATATTAATGTCGGGTTGCAGCTCCCCACTCCGAGCGCCTCCACGTGGCATTTATTGTATTTTTATTCAGTTTTTTCCCAAAAATCGTTAAAAATGCATGAAAATTACAGAAAAAATTGGGAAATTTCCTAACTCTGTGTGGGGATGAAGGCTTCATATGGAAAGTACAAACCCTGGTTTAGGAGCTAGTGAAAAATAAAATTTGGGAACCAACCCTACATTCGGATGATGCAAATGAAAACACTAATACACTTTGTAAACCCTACACTCTCATATGTTCGATCACATTAATCCCATATCCAAATTTGTTTGCCCCGCCCTTTTTCTGGAAATGTCATCGAAGGAAATCTCGTCCCGATCATTGAGGAATTTTTCGGGAATTTTTCACCCTCAAATTCGATTTTTAATTGAATATTTAAGTGGAAATGATTAAAAAATTTGAAACATGGCGTGTGGCGGCATGGGAATGCGACGCGTGGCGGTCGGGTTGCAGCTCCCCACTCCAAAGACTCCACTTGGCATTTCTTGTATTTTTATTCAGTTTTTCCCAAAAACCGTTAAAAATGCATGAAAATTACGAAAAAAATTGGGAAATTTCCTAACTCTGTGTGGGGATGAAGGCTTCATATGGAAAGTACAAACCCTAGTTTAGGAGCTAGTGAAAAATAAAATTTGGGAACCAACCCTACATTCGGATGATGCAAATGAAAACACTAATACACTTTGTAAACCCTACACTCTCATATGTTCGATCACATTAATCCCATATCCAAATTTGTTTGCCCTGCCCTTTTCTGGAAATGTCATCGAAGGAAATCTCGTCCCGATCGCCGAGGAATTTTTCGGGAATTTTTCACCCTCAAATTCGATTTTTAATTGAATATTTAAGTGGAAATGATTAAAAAATTTGAAACATGGCGTGTGGCGGCATGGGAATGCGACGCGTGGCGGTCGAGTTGCAGCTCCCCACTCCAGCGCCTCCACTTGGCATTTCTTGTATTTTTATTCAGTTTTTTTCCCAAAAATCGTTAAAAATGCATGAAAATTACGGAAAAATTTGGGAAATTTCCTAACTCTGTGTGGGGTTCAATACATCGTCAGGAGTTTTGGGTTAATAGTTGGCAAAATATTTTTGTGGAAATTGATATGTAATTCTTTATGTTAGTGAAAAGGGATTTCCACACTATGGGATTCAAATTGTTTTTGTTTGGTGCAAAAATCCTATAAATTGCTGGACAAATCCAAAAATAATGGGGAAATATCGTAGATGGTTATAATCAAAATAATGGACAAATCCATCATGTTATCTTTCTATAAATAAAATCCTGCTTTTTATAAGAAAAACTCAATGACTAGGAACCAACTAAGCCAATTACCTAATTAAGCTACAAATTTAATTTATTGTACTTTTTAGGTCCCAAAAATACCCCTCATTACACTTTACCTTTCCTCCATTAATTGTGTTGATTTATTATTATACTATTAACTTTATTTTCAACTGATTTATTGTAATTTAATGTTGAATTTTTTATTTTCCAAATTGGTGACATTGAATGTTCTTATTTATTTATTTTACAATCAATTTAGTTTCTATATGTTCTTTTGGCGTGAGAATATTTTTGTTGTTGTTGCAATATATTCAATTTTCATTCGATCAATTGTTACCAATTCTCTTTAATGCAAATTTTGTTTATAGATGAATGTACCAATTTTTTTAAATTCAAAATTATTATGTACCTATTTTAATTTTTATTTTTTTAATATAAGTAAATTGTTGTACTTAAAAATATAGGTCAATTAATAAAATTAGTAAAGAACATAAAGAATTAGTGAAGAACATAAAAATATAGGTAAATTAATAAAATTAGTGAAGAACATAAAGAATGTACCTATTTTTTCTACATAAATATGTCCTTATCAATTAACCTATCATGTAGACATGTCGGTTTTTTTGGGGCATGTATCACCATAATTTTCCAACAAACAAATACCTTATCAATACTTTTTTTGAGAATAAAAATAATTTGTATTAGGTATATATTATAATTGTTTGTTTAGTTATAATATTATTATACGTATTATGTTATTTATGTATATTGGTGTGTTTCCATTAAATTATTTTTGGTTTAAATGTTTTTTATATGCTCAAATTCAAATCAATTAAATAAAAATGCTAAAAATAAGGGATTTGACAAGTAAGGTAGATGGCATAGTCTATAATTACTTTATAATACAAGGACAATTAGTGAAAAGGGATTACCGGATGACTTAATTACACTTCGTTTTGTTGCAAATATAGTTTCATATGAAGGACAAATCAGGAAATTAGGGGAAATTTTTCGGTATTTATGGAATCATCGTGAGTATCTTAGAAGATCAAGCATATCTCGGACTTCCATCAACGAAGTGACTGAAAGGATAATCCCTTTTCGGGTTGACAACACGCAACCTCCCTACCGTATGCCTGTCTGTCATCTTTAATGAATGACTGTTTGGGGGATATGAACCAGCAATTCACCATGTGAGACCACATAGTGAAACGATATAGGACCCAAAACCATAAACAGACTTCAAATAAAAATAAAAACAATACGAAGTTCACACGATTTCACCTTTACATAAAAACTAAAAACCAAAAACACAAATTCTTAATAAAACACCTATCATACCATGTATATAGACCTTAAATCCACGCAGTCATCAACTGGAGTTCGCAAGCGTAACACCTCCCTCTTCCATTTACGGGGTTCACAGCGGTTCCAAGCATCTACGTTGTATGAGTATTCGCCCCTGCGGTCCCATAAGCGATACCACTCCCGATTACCCTCACGGTGAATGCAGTCTTGAAAAAACCTTCGGCTGCGATAAACTTTGCAAGTGTAGGAGGAGTCACGATCCCACATATTGTATACCGAAGCGATCGATAGATTATTGAATCCCTGCAAGCTTGGCTGTTCGATTGCTTCGTTTTGCCGAGATGGCACAAAAACTCCATCGCATTCTCCTTCCCCTCGCTAGGGTTCAACAGCCCTAGCAAGCCAACAAGGTACGAGGCTTCCTTATGCCCTGCCATAGCCGCCACCCGCAGTTCTTGACGCCTCATCATCTTTCAATAGGAAGAAGTCATGAATAGCTTCTCTGTAAATTATTTCTGGATTGTTATGTTGTTTGCATTTTTGCAAGAACTCAACAATTTTGCCTTCATCAAACCCGTGCAGTCCTCATGCCACCGGTACTTATCTATCGACACGGTTGTCCAAACCTCGGGATCATTCGCATTTGTTGAAATAACTTGCATGTTCCCGCCATGTCAGTCTGAGATCTTCGCAGGATCGCTTTGCAACCATGAGCAGCACCTTAAACCATGCCAATTGTGGAATATCCATCTGGGTTGTTGGAGAAGAGGGACTAAAAAGGGAAAAGGGTGTCTGGAGGATTTAATATTGAAGGTGTCGTTTGTGGACAAAGAACAAAGTGCCGGATTATTATATGAACCCAACCGGCGTGACCCACTTTACAATGGACGAAGACAACTTTGGGTTTAGATCAGTAATTATTGTATTCGTTTCCCAACCGGTGAGAGTGAAAGGACACTTCACACTCATCGATGAAGGTGGAGGCGCGGAATTGGTGTTCGCGCTGCCCTATTTACAACATTTATTAAACTACTTATCACCGTCGTGATCCACAAAATTAAAAGGGCTTTTCGTGATAATTATTATGCTAAAATCACATCAAAGACAATATGAAACTAAATATCAACGCACCATTAACAGTAAACTCAATGATCACAGTGTATATGATACTAATAATGCAAAAATGGCATCACCACGTATGAAGGTAACTTGCATTTTAACATGACCAAGTAAGCGATTTGCATATTGCCAAATATGGAACTAAATATGAACACATATCACCAAGATGTAAAAGCGAAAACTGTGTTTATGATAAGGATAATGCAAATATGACATCACATGTTCTCAAGGTAACTTACATTTCAACCGCGCCGCGTTAACGATTAAATATCCGCAAATATGATACTTAATTTGTGTGATTATCACCTGTAAAGAAAATGAAACAAGCGTATGCGATACTAATAATGCAAATATGACATCACCACGGAAATTAGGTATCTAAAGTGGCCGCTCCCGATCCAAGTGAACAAATTAATTTTGGCGGGAAAATTAGTAAGGGGACTGCTGTATAAATAACAAAGTGATATATTTTACCTCACATTGCACCACCAGTTGGTCCAAACAACCCTCAACTCACCATGGGTTCACCTATGAAAATCCCCCAATACTTATAACAACTCCACCAAAATATGCAGAGCCTATGTCACACAATAAGAAGAACGCTGAAGATGTTCTGTAGGACTGCGAAATCCATAAACTTTTCATCCGAGGACCACGATGATGCGGGTCATATCGGCCAGATGCGGTACGATGCGTTGAAGACTGAAATAAAACGTCAGGAGATATGTCTAAGATGGTATCAAGAAACATTGGGGAAGGAGAAAAGTCAAGCGAAATTGCACCTTCGATTAGTGAAAATAATGAAACCGAGGGTTAGGCTTGCGACAGGAAAAAGTTTTCGAAGGTTCGGGGTCGAATGAGGCGGTGCGGATGAGGGAAGCACAAGCACGTAAAGGGTTTGACCTATTCCGATAGTATGCAAAATGTGTTGTCCCAAGCTACAAGCGGGACGGAATCACCATGGAGTAAATCGTCGCTTGACAACGTTCATTTTGGTTATTTTCGAGAACTTTGTTTGGATAAAATAGGTGGTTCATTTTGACTGCGTTTGTTCCAAGTTTGTGTGCGCTCCTCAAGGTCTAATCATTTTGCTTTAGACACTTCAGATGGTATCTTATATGTATCCAAGCTGTAAGATGTGAAGAAAGAGCGAGTGAAAAATATGGGAAACTGCTTTTGGTTTATTATCCGTACTTTTGTAAAGCTAAATGGGTATGCTTTAATTGAAGTTTGTTTACATTATTTTCTGTCAACATAAGGAAAAATTTGTCTTTACAAAATGCCTAAAAGGAAGGATAGTTTTTAGCATTGATTGGATCTCTTAGAGCATCCACAATAATGCTCCCTATTTCTTAGCTAAAATTTAGCTAAAAACATAGAAAAGCTATTTTAGGAGCTCTCTAAAAATTAGAACTCCAACCATACTCCCTAATTTGGAGTCATAAATGCTTTGTATCTGTTTATCATAAATGTTTTACTTTTTGTATAAAAAAAAATTTAATTATTGATTTACAATAAGAAAAAGGGTACACTGCAACATAAAAGCACAAGACACATGAGATACAATTGAAAATGACAATACAAAATATAGGAGATGGAATCCAAAAAAAATAATTTACAAAACAGCAAATACCTATACGGAAAATAATTGGCTGTCAAAACAAGAAATCATGTGAAAAGAATTATATTAAAAAAGTGATTGTGTTTTGCAAAATACCTACAGATAAAATAATTTTTTTATAAAAAAATGGTATTTGTGTGTTGCAAAATATCTACAATGAAAAGAATTTTTAACAAAATGCTTGTACTTTGCAAAACACCTACAGGATACAAAGTGAAAATAATTGACAAAGAAAAACGTGTTTGTGTTTTGCTAGAAAGTTGATTCAAAAATATATAATTTGACAAAGGAAATAACAATAATGATAATATGTGTGTCATTTGAAAGGAGAAAATAAGACTAATTTTTCCCAATATTTGCATACGAAGAAAATGTAACCGATAATTGTGTTATTTTAAAGTATAGAATGAACATGAAGGAAATAGATGGAAAAGGTTTGCAAAACATAATGCTACGGTTGAAAGGAAAGCGAGTTCAAACCATATTTCGAAGATGAAGTGTACACTCTGTATTGTCACATCAGATGAAATTGCATACGAAAGTGAGTTGAAAAAGCAGTTTCGATGATTTATAGCTTCCCCCAGTTGTGTAATGGCACAAGGAGTTCCTAGGAATTTTTGATGTATTTTTCTGATTTGTTATTTATTTATTATGAATTTTAGAAGTTAAATTGTAGGGAAATAGTCAGAAATATAAAATATTGACATGTGTTAGCTTTTTAAAGGCTCTCTGTCAGCATTTCTGACATGTGGCCATATAACATGGTGACATGTGTTCTTTTTTGTTATTTATCTTTTTTATTTAAAACAATTCATAAAAGTGAAATAATAAATAAACTTGTTATTTATTGTTTTTATCTTAAACAATCCATAAAATTATTTTCGTGTAAGCGCCTTTTTTTCACAAAATTTTCATTTGGCGGTTTTAGTCCTTCGAAATTGGGCTCTCTCTCGTCCCTAACCTAACCACAAACCCTCTCTCTCTCTCTTTCGCCATCTCTCGACCCCAAATTCTCGACCTCTCTCTCCAACCCAAACCCTCCATCCTTCTCTTCCATCTAGTGATCTTTTGGGTATGTAAATCCTGTCCTTTTCTCTTCACGATAAATTTGTTTGCCCTTGTGTATGGTAGAATTGCTCTATTCTATATTGGGCACCATTTTTTAGCTTGCTTTTCTCGACTGTTCTCTTTCATAACTGTTTATGAAGATAATTAGTATAGAGTGCTTGAGCCGATGAGAAATTAGAGGTCAATTTTCTGATTTGGCCCTGTGTGAATGGTTAATATAGTTCGCGCATCATCTTTCTTAGATGTGTTTTGTTTCCATGTTTTCCATCTCCTTTTCAAGATGTACAATTGAAGGCATCATATGTCCTATAAGTCTGAAGCTTCATTTACTTTTTTGTTGTCATTGTGCTATTGTAATTAACGTTTTAGAAGATGTGGAGTTTTGATATTTAAGGCTGGATATCGTGCGGACTTTTCCCCTATGAGAGGCATAATTTAGTTTTCAATATTGTCTTAGAGAAACAACCAAATTTTGGGGATTACTTCATTAATCATTTTTCAGCCTTTTTTGCCCTGCAATATAAAAAGTCTGGTACTCTGACACTTCCAGAACAATTGAAGTTTCTGGTTAGTCTTTGATATCAATGTGTTGAGCAGATGAAATGATTCCGTTTATCAAGATAATGTTCATTGTATTACCGGGGTGGCAGCATTGGATTAGAAGGTTTTGATGGGAAAAAGGTTATGGGCTTTCATAAGGAAAAAGAGAGATTAAGAAATAATGGGAAAATGATATTGACCAATTGAGAAAAAAGCATGAAATTGAACTACACTTATATGCATTTTCTGTTTCAAGGGATGGAGATTAAATTTAGATATGTAAGCTTTTGGTGTACAAATTCTATAAATTTCATTTATTTCTTATTTTGAAGCTTCTCATGAGCTGGAATTTTGTGGTGCCTGCTTTCCCATGTAGAGATATGCAAGTATTTTTGGGGTTGCGATGAACAAGAGAGGTTATGTGAATTTCTAGTTGTGAAGACATTGTATATGAGTCTACGATTTGTTAGCAATTACAGTTTGTATCGGCTCTGGACAATTGTAATTGTTTGTAGGGCTAAATTTCACTAAGGAGTAGAGCCTGAGTTCAATGCAAAATTACTTTACCTCATTTGCCAGTTTGTTAGACATATATAAACTGACTTTTGTATGGAAGAACAAACACTCTACCAAAGAACCTCTTACTATTGGTTATGGTTCTCCTGAAGTAATTTTTGGAGTCAAATGTATACGATTTGGAGTCAACTAAGCCAATTACAATCAATTTGAACAAACCAAGCTGACTTTCTAGTAATTACAAACAATGTAAGGGTAAGATGTTGCTAATTTATTAATCAAGTTCAATGGTTTGCTTTTCATATTGATTCCAGCAGTAACAGGCCCTTTTTTTTATTATAGAATTATTGTTATATTTGGTTAATATGGTTTCTTTGTTGACCTTTGATTACAGATTTGTTGGGTCATTTGGTTTTATCTTATAGCTTTCTCTTCAATATTTGGGTTAATGTAGTGCATGTGTTGTAGCAGGATTATACCAAGTATTGAAGGAGAAGAGCAAACACTTTGTGAAAATGTGAGTGACAACAAGAGCTTGATTATCAACGTTGAGTTGTCCAAGTATTGGAGGAGAGGACCAAACACTTTGAGGAGAAGCAAAAAGAAAGAAAGAGGAGTTCATGGATAAAAAGAGCTCAGGCTAGCACTCAACATCTTGTTTTCTTCCCGACTCTTCATTGGAGTTGTGTTTTGTGCATACAACGAATCCCCAATCTGAACAAATCAAGATTTGTCAACATGTCAACCTGTTCGAGACCACAATGCAAATCGTGGGGACTCAGATGGGTCATGGGAATATGCCCCGGTTATCCAAGGTCCCCTCTACCACCGCTGCCACTTCCAACCTCCTCGGCAAGCGAGGCGACTCCGATGATCCTGCTGTGGAAATAAATGATATGAAGAACAAATCGGAACACGACTCCTCCTTGGTCCATTATTGGACTCAAAAGTGTGTCGGAGCCGAGCGTGGTTGGCGTATTTGACGCGCCAAGTGAACAAAGCGCGTTACGAGAAAGAGAAGCACAGAATTCGTGGCCTAAGAAGAAAGCTCAAAGTAGATGATTTGCATATGACCGAGGAGGATGCTACGTGCGAATCTTTGAGCATCCACAAAGGAGGCGACAAGCATGGGCAGGCAATGTCTGTGGCTTTCAACGAAGGTTTTGAGCAATTCCGACGGTTCGCTGCAGATGTCCACAAAGATATTGGTGGGACGCCATAACTCCGTCTGCTGCCAAAGAAATCATCTCTGGCGGTGTACACCCACCGAGCTAGGCCACCAACCAGCAAAAGCCAACGATAATGACGGTGGTAGCCATATCAATTACTAGGCAATCGTTATTCACTTGTTTGTTTTTTGTTAATGCCCGATCTGGGTTTGTGTTTACATGTTTATGCACGATCGACTTACGTGCACCTTATTCGGGTTTAAATATGCTATCACAGCCTTGGGTTCTATGTTATTACTAGAGTTCAATCTTATTTCTTCGATCACTAACTACTGGATTAGTAGAGTTCGATTACTAATCTTGCTCAAATTTTTGGTTTTAAAAATTGTCGGTGGGTCGATAAATTTTTCAAGAATATCGACACGAGATATTCGGTTCTTTGACACATTCTTGGCACATAGTGATGGTTTCAAGATTCCCTTACATACATATTTCATTTTCCTTGCAACCGTTGCAAAGGTGTATAAAACCCACATTGCATGAATCCCAAACGAATCCTTTCAAACACGGCTTCACGTTAAAACACCAAAGCCCCAGGATGGACATCCACCTTCAAGTTCGACTTATACATAATTATTGCAAGCATGGTGCCGTTCACGACCATCCTTGTGGGACGTGCGAGGATCTATTCGAGGAAGGTCCAGACAATGTTCAATACTATCGGTCCCGACCCTTCTCCCCCAAAGCCCGCATCTCCCATTGTTTGCATGTGTAAACCCCCAAATTTAGAGTGGTGCAGGATTGCTACAATGACAAACGCATTCTAGATTGGGAGGAACGTGGCCACTTTGAGTCAAGTGATGACTCGATGCCGATAACTAAGTGGCTCTTCAAATAACTTATTGTTGACTTTAATGTAGTTTTTGAATTTTATTTTTCTATGTCCGAATGTAAGTCATGCGATACGTGTGTGACACTTAATAATTATCGAATACAAAAGTTACTTTGTTTTTGGGCGGTTTCACTGTTGCTGTTCACATACCTTAGTTCAAGATCAACATGAGGCACTTGCATAAGATTCACTAACGGTTCCAGATGGTTTCCAAAAAGACGCAAATTGGTATCAACAAATATTCAAACTCCGGACCGTAAATGAAATCAAACTCTTGCAGAAATGACTATGTCATAGTAGGTTCCCTATCCTGCGTGCTCGGTAGGCTGCAAATTCTCATCATCGCAGCACCAACTTCTGCGTCGGAAGATGAAGAGCTGCAACATCGAAACAAATAAACAAGTCAACAGCATTTTGTGTATAAAATTCAAACCTAGACAATTACATATTCACTTACCCGCTCACAAGTTTTGGACAACTCCGTCTATCATGATCAGTCTTCCTACATTCACCGCACCGCCGTTTATGTCCTTCCGCTGCCTTCTCTTTTTGTCATTTCACTCTTCTCGCACGCCCTTTTGCTTTTACTCGATGGGGATCTTTCATTCGACTTGGGAAGAACTAGTTCGACCTCTCCATTGGGTTCTTCTTCGACACGAGCTCTTGATGACAACAACCTTGTAAGCTTCTCACGAATGTCGTCAAATGAATTTTCCAGCAACTCAAAACCTTCATCACACAACAAAGCAGAATCTATCAAATCACCTGCAACTTTGCCAAGTTTCGATCTCTTAACCAAAACCAAACCGTCCACGCAATCTTTAACTTCTTTCTCATTCTTATCATATACTACACCGCACTTTGCACTTTGAAGCCATCGTTTCACTATGTAATTGTCGGCAAGTGCTCCACCGCTTCATTCTTAAAAATGCTAGGATGTGTCGGCACGGAATACCCCAAAATTCAAATCCTTTGCAGCTGCAATAAGCTTTATCGGCATCTTTATCATGCACAAGCTCCTTCATCCATGTCACCCCGGATTTACCCACTCACTTACTTTGTACCTGCACTAGGTCTCATCTTGCTCTATAAGTTCGAACAAGCATAAAAGGCTTCTGAAGTCTTCCCTCTCAAACATTTCAAGAATTTCCCGAGTGTAAATGCGTGCCATTTGATGTTGCATTGGTGTTCGAAATGGTAGTGGAGGTTTTTCATTGGTATCAACATGATCAGCCATTAACTCCTTGTGCCTCTGTGAACCAAGAGCTCTTTCAAAACGTACAATGAATTCCATCAATGTGTTTTTCCGGTTAATATATTGTTTGAAAAATGCATGACAGCTTTCAGCCCGTTGACTACTTGACATCCCAGCCGAAAACACATGTTTTACATATGATGGAACCCAATTCTCCCGCAAAGCATGAATCGAGCTCGACCACGGATGGTCTTTCAGCCCATTGCTTGTAATGATTTCATCCCATTTCGCATCAAATTCTTCTTTCGTGTCAATACTCCATATGCATTTGCACATTTCCGAAAAACATTCCCCAATGTCGGGTTTCTCCATAAACTTATTCAAGATATGCCATATGCAATATCTATGGAATGTTGTTGGGAGAGTTAAAGCAATTGCCTTTGACATGGCTGCATCTTGATCGGTGATGATCATTTTGGGTGGCTCTCCTGGCATGGCTTTCTTGAATTCTTCGAACAACCATACAAATGAATCCGTGGTTTCACTAGTTAGGAATACACAACCAAACAACACCGTCTGCCTATGGTTATTAACGCCTAACAAAGGCGCAAAGACCATCCCATAGCGATTCGTGTTGAATGTCGTATCAAATACCACCACATCCCCAAAAACCCATAAGCTCGTCTTGACCTTGCATCTACCAAAAACATTTCCCATCCTTCCTTCCGAATCTACCTCCATATTGAAATAAAATGATTCATTTTTTCTTTGCTCACCCAAAAATGCTCCTTCAACTCCGCATCATGCCCAATCACCTCCCCACGCACGTCCCTTGCATAATTATAGACATCTCTCCTAACAAACCTAACATTTTCCAATCCCCTACTTGCACCTCAAGAAGGCTTACCTGTTTATGTACAGGATATTAACTTTGCTCATATGTACACTATAGGCCTTTGTAGACTCTGTTAAGTTACGGTGAGATCTCAATAGATGGACTTTATCAACTGTGGTCATGTCATGGTTGTGTACCTCATTGAATCCTACAACAATGTACTTATTCTTCTCTTCTACCTTCAAAATCGCAAGTTTAGCCTTGCACCCAGTTCGAGTACAACCTCACTGTCTTCTCTTACGACTAACAAAGTGCTTGTCAACGCATACCCTTGTTTACGACATACATATTCTTTCCTTGTTACCTCTTTTGTGAATGTGCACGTTCTCGTTGTAGAACACCGAATGCCGAATCCGGCTTTCGCGGCATACATATTATAGAAATTGAACACATCCTCACAAAGAATCAAATTCAAGTCCCAATTTTGGTTTCAAGTCCGAACTAACTTCCGGTGTCACCTGTCCTTCGCACTCCATTTCACAGTTCTTGCAATTTAACCCTGAATATCACATCACCACCATCATATATGACATTAAAATCACTATCTGTGAAACATTAAAGACCTACATACACACTAACGTAACTCGTCTTTGATGCCCAATATTTGGCACATGCTTTCAAACAACTTTAAAATATATATCAACTAACATATGACACCCAAATGACTCTCTGGTGAAACATTAAAGATATACATACAACCTAATCTGACTCATGCTTATGCCCAATATTTGGCACATGCTTTCAAACAGCTTTAAAATAAATATTAACTAACATATGACATGCAAATGACTCTCCATTGAAACATTAAAGTCATACATACAACCTAAAGTGACTCATGTTGATGCCCAATAATGAAATTCACAAATACAAGGTTTAGGGTTCACCTCGTATCGATTTCCAACTTCAAATTTTCAACAAATATGACAACGTAACGTAGCCCTTTTAGATCTGGATGTCAACCCCAAAACTTTTCTTCTTCCTCAACCCCAAAAACTTTTCTTCTTCCTCAACCCCTGTTTCGCCGCTCAAGGATTTCAAAACCAACAGAGCGTAATCACAACGCAGTCGGCCAAGACTTTCCAACTCAACGCCCGGTTTCGACGTTGCTCTAGGATTGACGTATGTCCCGACCCCAAAAACCCAACCACAAAGATGAATTTATAAAATCCAAGATTCCTTTGTTTCTTTGAATGGGAAACGCAGAAAAATGAGGGTACCGTTTATCTGTTCTTCCTCAAACCGAAAAACGATTAACAGGGGTCTCTCTTCGATTGTTACGCTTCTTCCTCAATCAAAGCCGATAAAAAAATGGCCTCCTAATTGAACCGAGCGAACAATTTGGTTTGGAGGGGACTTCATTTTGGAGGGGACGCCTGCTTTGGAGGGGACGTTTTGGAGGGAGAAGAGAGAAGAATGCCTCGTTCTAATACAACACTTACACTTACAATTGCTTTTCATACAGCCGTTAGATTGGATCCAACGGTGTTCTCATGTTATGTTCTCACATAGGCATTCTCACTAGATCCCGACCCGAGCTTTCCTGGTACATCATCTGTAAGCTATTGGGCAGCCCAAGTACCCCATGCCGCTAAAGTACCGGCACCAGTGCCAGCTAGGACTAGGAGCCAGTAATATTCCAGCTGATTCTCGAAGCCAAGCCAATTCTACCTTTTCAATATTCAGACAAATTTTGACCAAAGGAAAAATAGGAAAACTAAAATTCCCCTTTCAACCCTGCAAAAGAATTTTTAAAAATACAAAAATATAAAAGTGTACCCAATTACGTATTGACAAAGCAGGCAGCTTCTTCAAGTATAGCGTCACAGGACAGACAGCCAGGCAAACCGGCCCCACTCGACCTTTAGTTTTTAATTTTAATTTAAACAGCCCTCGTACACTTTTGTTTTCCGTAGACTCACAGTCACGCTAATTAATAAATAAAATTAACAATTTTAATTTTATTTGTAAAAGTTGGGAACAAAATTTTATTTTTATTTTCTGAAGTCTGAAGAGTAAAAGTCCACCTGCACCCTGACTAAATGGCCATATTTGTATACAACTATTTCCAGACCAAAAATATATATATATTCTAGGGCCCAAGTATCTCTCAATGAACTTATTTTTGGTCAATTTACAAGTTTACAACAACATTTAAGAGACAAACCAAGTCACTCAAAAATTCCGAATATCTCATCTGGGAGAGGAAAAAAACTTTCTTGCACAGGGGATAGGACTGTAGTCCTATACCCCTCCAATCAAAGCTCGCCACGTGGACAGTCTCTTGAAGGGGTATAGGACTACAGTCCTATCCCCGATGCAAGAAAGTTTTTCTCCTGGGGAGGAGTCCATAAATAAATAAATAAATGAAGAGAAGAAGAGGAGGCAAAAACACACAGCAAATTCAAAGTTGAAACCCAAACCCAAAACCCCAAAACCCCAAAATCCCACCCTACAAACAAACAAAGAAACAACCCCCCGTCTCCCTCCCTTGCCTTCAGTCGCTCACTCGCTCGCTGCACGCTACCACTGCTTCATTTTCAAGCTGTCTTTATTTCCCTCCCCTCTCTATCTTTTCCTAATTAATATAAATTAATAACACACACCCGTTCCTTCTCCTTAACACAACACAACACTGTTCTCCTCTCTCTCTCTCTCTCTCTCTCTAGAATCTTTCTCCCTCCTAGGGTTTGGGTGTTTCCTCATCTCTCTCTTCACTCCCTCGCCCTCTAGGGTTTATCCGACTGTGCTTGATCGTCCTCCCTCGTCTCTATCTCACGCACTTGGCCATGGCGGCCGAGAAGCTTAGGGACTTGAGCTAACCGATTGACGTCGGCTTGCTTGACGCCACCGTCGCTGCCTTCTACGGCACTGGATCTAAGGAGGAGGTGAGGGCTTCTTGCTCCTTTCTCTATCTACTCTCTGTTTCCTTTCCGACCAAGTGTGACCAATTTGCTACTGCAATCGAGGGTTTTCGCCCCTAGGGTTTAAGCCTGCCTTATGAGGCCTTCCCTTAGATACCTTGTGCTTTCTGTTTGGTTTTCAAGACTTTGAGTGAAAATTGAAGCTCTCTCAGTCTTAGGGTTCAACACTTGAAAACTGCTTTTGTATTATTATTTTTTACTTTAGACGCAATTAGGACTTAGCTTCGATGTCTTTCTCTGGGAACAGTTAGCTTTTGATGGATTTCTGAACATTACATATCTGCCTATTTTGTGGTCTTCTGGTATTGTGATTAAGAAGAGAGATTTTTACTGATTGGTTGATGGTGGCGTAAATTTGTATGTTCCGCTCAAATAATTTCAAAAAGCTAGAAAAAATGGGTTTTGTATCCCTTCACATTCTTAGCCTAAGCTTACTGGAATTTTTATTTTTATTTTAACCTACTAATCCAAGCAACTTTTGTTATTTTTAGTGTAGGTTTTGTATTTGAGTAATCGATGTGTTGGCAAGATATGTGCTTAACTTGTAATATTCTGGGCCGTAATATAGTTTTTTCAAGTAGTTTATTTTCTAAGAGTATTTTTCCCCCAAATGTTGACGATGCAGAGGACAGCTGCAGACCATGTATTGCGGGACTTGCAGAACAATCCGGATATGTGGCTCCAAGTTGTGCACATTTTACAGAGCACCAAGAACCTAAACACCAAGTTCTTTGCCTTGCGGGTCAGTTTTGTTGCATAACAATCTATAAGACTGCATTTTCCTTTTGTCTAACTAGGCTGCCGTCAGATGCCCGGATGGTCATTGCACTAGGGCAGCAAGGCCTCAGCAGGGCTGTGACAGGCATTTCAAAACTGCCAAAAATAGAATGCATTTATGTGGACATGACAAGAATAATAATCAAGTTGACTACTTGGGAGCATGTTTCTGTCCTTCATGAAAGAAGGCATCTTAGTAAAGTCTACAGAACGTTTATACCATCAAATCTTGCTGCATATTTGTTTAGCTTGTTAATGGTTTGATGCTTTGGAAAATTTGCTATTCTACTTTCCATCACAACCTGCATAAATCTTTCCATCCCTATTTTAAGTTGCTGATCTCATGAGGGTTTTCTTTGCTTCCACATACAGGTCCTAGAAGGGGTTATCAAGTATAGGTGGAATGCGTTACCTGTTGAACAGCGAGATGGAATGAAAAATTATATCTCTGACGTCATTGTTCAGGTATGAGTCATGTAGTAAATCTTTGAGGGAGGGGAAGTTTTGCTAGTGTTAAATCTTGTTCGATGGTTTTTTCACGGGCTTTATATTATTTCTTACCTTTTGTTCCTCTTGCGAAGCTATCAAGTAATGAGGCCTCTTTTCGAATGGAGAGACTGTATGTCAACAAACTCAATATTATATTGGTTCAGGTATTTCCTTGCTTCCCTCCCCATGAGGATCATTGCATTTGTTGCTTGTTTTTTGGGGTTAATTGTTTGTACCATGCACTGTGTTTATTTTTCCATTATTCCATTGATTCATTTCACTTTGATTGCATTTACAGTTGTCTTAGAAAATCTGTGTATTTGAATTTATCTTGGTCTATTAAAATCTGAAATTGCTTGCTTTGGTAGCTTTGGATATGTGTTGTAATGTAATATATTGAGGTTACTCCATATACAGATTTTGAAGCATGATTGGCCCGCTAGATGGCGAAGCTTTATTCTGGATCTCGTTTCAGCAACTAAAACTAGTGAAACAATTTGTGAGAATTGTATGGCCATATTGAAAGTAAGCCTTTTTAATTTTCAACTTTTTCAAAGATAGAAATCAAATTTATTATGGCTCATTGAGTAGCTACTAATTGCTTGAATGTGTTACCCTCAGCTTCTACGTGGAGGTTTTTGACTTCTCAAGGGGGGAAATGACTCAGCTGAAGATTAAAGAGCTTAAACAATCATTGAACAGGTAATTGGCTGATGAAGTGTGCTTGATTTGTTGAGGTTTCACTTGTTCTATTTTCTCCATTTGTCTGTGACTATTGTTGGCTTGTATTTACATAGTGTGCTTGATTTGATGAGCTTCAAAGAGGGTTTACATAGCATTATATAAAAAATAAAAGAGAGTTTACATTTTGGAAATACTAAAATACCCTTGAAAATGGATGGAAAATTGAATGATGTTAAGGTCAGATGACAAATTATGGATTTTAAAAAATTAAGGTGACATTTCTCTTAAATTTTTCTTTAATGTGACAAATTGAAATTGGTGTATAAGTTCAGGTGACATTTCTCCAAAAAAACCCTTTATAAAAAAGTTAAAGATTTTTTATTACTTTTTTGTGCCACATCAGCATAAAAAATGGGATTTACATTGCCACGTCAGTATTGAATGGATTTAACAGTTTGGGTAACACAGCGTGTCTTTTGAAAGGTTTCCATAAGTTCAGGTAACGAGTCAACAAAGGTTGGGTATGAGTTTGTAATAATCCCATAGTTTGGGGTTACTGTAGTTAATCATTTTAATAATTTGAAACCGCTTTCTTTAGTGGTTCTCCCACCCATTCACACACTCGCCCAAAAGAAAAATTGAACTTTAATATTCTGGTTCTGGGTTTTTGACTTATTTTCAACTCTGCAATCGAAATGGAAGGTAGGAGGAGGGAGATGAAGCAGAGAAGAAGATGAGCGTCATCGAAACCTAGTTATGATTTTCTGAAAATCAAGAGAGAAAATACTAAGGATCCGATTTCACCACTAGTAATCCTATTCTAGTTCTTAGCTCTTTATCACCAAATTATCATATGTGCATTGAGGATCAATTCTATCTTAGTATGATTATCCGTGGTATTTGGTTTTAATAAAGTATTTCTAACATGCAACCTAGTTATGGTATCCAACGTAGATCAGCAAATTAGAAACCCATTAAAAACAGAAGAACACAATGATCATGTAATTTCTAGACATGGTATCTGCATAGAAATTCACACATCTCATTCACATAGCAAGTATTAAGATGAAGTATGGTATCTACTCCAATCCTGCATCAGATAACTCATAAACAAATACTAATGGTGATAAATCACAAGCATTTGAAATTAAGCATATTAAAACAGTGAATAAGAACTCAAAACACATAATCTGAAATCTGGAAATCAAATAACTAAAACCTTAGAATATTCATACTAGGGCTACATCGAAACCTTAGAATGTAAGCTTAGTTGCACATCATATTTGAAGTTTTAGTGCCCATAAGAAAGAAGGAAAACTAAAAACTAGAGAAGAAAAACCCTTGAAGTTGCAGGCTGTGCTGTCAGCTTTTTTCCTCTGCTTCCCTGGCGTGAAAAACTTCTATCTTTCTGACGTGAAAATCCTCTAAGTCTAATGTCAAAACATATACGCGCATGAGATATTGGCTGACGTCTCTTTCTTCTGGGCCCCGGGAAATTCTTTTCCTATTTGGTCTGAAATTTGGATACGAGGAAAATTCATTGGAAAATGCTTTTCCAAGGTTGCATAGGCTACCAAGGCATCATGGAATGTCCATTGCAAATTGAACAAGTACATTCTCATTCCCCGTGAAATGTTTTTCCAAGTGCTTTTACATGAACCTCTAATCACCAGATTGGAATCCCAGCATGTCGCAGCAACGCAAATGTCAATGTTTGTTCAAACCAGTAGAAAAAGGACCATAGACTGGATCGAACTTTTGTTGACACTTGATGTCAGTGTTGTCAAAATGTTGCGAATATTGGAGCGATATTCTCTTTTATTTGTGTTTTTCTTCAAAATTGTTTTGGTTCTAATATAGATATTATAATACTTAAGCTTTTCTAGATCTTTTTCTTTCCCAGTTTTGTCACTCTCTCATTTGTTCTAATTACCAGTTTTGTATATTCAAATTATTGATACCGATTATTATTTGCCTTTAGATGTTTTGTCCAACTGTTTTATCTTTGTGGGCAAGGTAGTGGCGGGAGACAAATATGGTCCGGGAAAATTATACCTCTGTTGCAGATTTCCTGGGGACAAGGATGAAATTCTTTGGAGGAAAGAGGAGAGGACACATTTTCGGCAGCTGTGCAGTGATGGCACTGCTCTGGGTGGTATGGGGAGAGCGGAATAGAAGATTTTTCGACAACTGCGAGGGAGACTCGAGTGATCAGATTTGGGAGCGAATCAGGTTCTGGACTTCATTATGGGCATCCACGACCTCAGACTTTAGGGATTCAAGTTTAGGTCTTATATTGTTAGATTGGAAGGCCGCAGTAGTGTAATTGGCGGACAGTGCAGGCTGTAGTTTTCCAGTTCCTTTAAATTAGTTTAGTCTCATGTAATTTTTTGTTTTCTGTGGCTTCCTTAGCCACCCCACTCTTTTGTTTCTCCTTTTCTTTGGAATAAAACTCATTTCTTCTTAAAAAAAAAGATTATTATTTGCCTTTAGGGAGCTCCATCAACAATTCTAAAGGATCTGGGGACACTTTTGCCGAAAAATTCTCAAGCGGTGTCATACTTTTGCCTTTTTTAGAGTATTGGCGGCACTAGTTTTCTTTTATTTATCTCTTTTCTACCTTTATGGGATTTGAATCTATTATTTAATTTGGGTTTCATAAATTAATTTCCTAATGGAAGCCTGTTTACGTGGTGCTCAATGCTCACCAGGAACAAAGTGAAGTACGATTCTGTGTAATGAGATTAGCGACTTCTTTATTTGATTTGCAACGTTGTCCAAGTCATTTTATTTGGATGCTTGGGGCAGCTGATACTAAATTGGATATAAGGTATTGAAGTTTCCATTTTGCACTTATTGTAGTATACTCAATACTGTTACATGAGGCAAGACATATATGTAAGGAATCTAATGGTTCATATGCAGATTCGAGGATGACAAGTTTGTTTCTGGCGTGTTTGAAGAGTTGTGGGAAGAGCATACAAGTAGTGATAGGGTAGCCCTCCAGTTGTACTTGGCAGAAATTGTTTTGTTCATTTGTGAGGGCATTGGATGATCATCATGGGCAATTAAAAAGAAGGTATGCGCTATCTCTTTTCAATATTAACTGTAGTCATTGTTGTAGGTCATATTCTGGAGATTATTCTTAGTGTGTTAATTTCTAATAGTCATCGTTATTATATGGGCTGTTCATGTCTGCCACTCACACTCAGTCTGGGAAAGCAACTTTGGCTGGTGATGCTGCTAAAGCAGGTTGGTAGATACCACTATTTCTTATTTTTATCTAAGAAGTTAATTTCTAATTTCTATAGTAAGTCAGATAAGTATTGGGTATTGGTCCACTGCTTCTGGTTCTATCTCCTTCTATTTGTTGATGGTTGTTGATTACGTGGGTATTGTGATTAATAATGTGGTTGGCCTATTTTTGGATTGTTGGATGGGTAAATATAAATAATTTTATTTTTCAGGACAAGGTGGGAGACATGAAAGATTTTAAAAGGAAGAATAAAGTGTTGCAATCCATATAGGCTAGATTGTAAGAATTTTAGACAGTTTTCTTTTGGTTAAATTTTCAAAAGAAATAGGATGCCTAGGTTGCTGATGCATTTAAATTCTGATTGATTTTCCTCCCATCAATTAAACCATTCAAATATGATCATCCTTTGATGGATCTTTAACATTCTTGTCAAACTAGTTCATTGTATAGAGTCCAGGTTTAGAAGTTAGAAACTACTTTATTGAAATTTAGATGAAGAGAGTGCAAATGTCAATCTACGATGTACTTCTTGTTGATTGTCCTGGGCATTACCAGGCAATCTATGCTTTGATTCATGTTACTTGTTTTACTATTTTATAGGCTTTTGGAATACGTTATGCTTTTATTTGTAGTTCTGTTCAGTTGCCATCATTATGCTTGACTTGAAATTTGACTTATTTTGAAATGTTTTGTAACAAAGTTTTTCGGTATGAATTTGTTTTTAGGTTGTAAAAGCCTTTGGTAATCAAAAGTTCTTTAATTTGGTTTTTCCGTTATTATATGGGATGTTCACGTTTGCCACTCACACTCAGTCTGGGAAAGCAACTTTGGCTAGTGATTTAGCAGGTTGGTAGATAGCACTATTTCTTAATTTTATCTAAGAAGTTAATTTCTAATTTCTATAATAAGTCAGATAAGTATTGGGAATCGGTCCACTGCTTCTGGTTTTATCTCCTATTTGTTGATGGTTGTTGATTACGTGGGTATTGTGATTAATAATGTGGTTGGCCTATTTTTGGATTGTTGGATGGGTAAATATAAATAGTATTACTTTTCAGGACAAGGTGGGAGACATGAAAGATTTTAAAAGGAAGAATAAAGTGTTGCAATCCATATAGGCTAGATTGTAAGAATTTTAGACAGTTTTCTTTTGGTTAAATTTTCAAAAGAAATAGGATGCCTAGGTTACTGATGCATTTAAATTCTGATTGATTTTCCTCCCATCAATTAAATCATTCAAATATGATCATCCTTTGATGGATCTTTAACATTCTTGTCAAACTAGTTCATTGTATAGAGTCCAGGTTTGGAAGTTAGAAACTACTTTATTGAAATCTAGAAGACGAGAGTGCAAATGTCAATCTACATTGTACTTGTTGATTGTTTTGGGCATTATCATGCAATCTTTGCTTCGATTCATGTTACTTGTTTTACTATTTTATAGGCTTTTGGAATACGTTATGCTTTTATTTGCACTTCTGTTCAGTTGCCATCATAATGCTTGACTTGAAATTTGACTTATTTTGAAATGTCTTGTAACAAAGTTTTTCTACATGAATTTGTTTTTAGGTTGTAAAAGCCTTTGGTAATCAAGAGTTCTTTAATTTGGTTTTTCCGTTATTATATAGGATGTTCATGTCTGCCACTCACACTCAGCCTAGGAAAGCAACTTTGGCTGGTGATGCTGCTAAAGCAGGTTGGTAGATAACACAATTTCATACTTTATCTAAGAAGTGAATTTCTATAGTAGGTCAGATAAGTATTGGGTATTGGTCCACTACTACTGGTGTCCCATTCACAAAAGCCCATTTGGGAAAAAAAAGAGGATGTCCCTTAATTCATACTCCCATTGAAAAAGTCCCTTCAAAATGAAAATGCATGAAACTCTCGGAAGGAAAGTCCATTCTGAAAGAAAATGAATTGTCCCTCAATCCATGAAACTTGAAAGTCCCTTTGGAAAGAAAATGAACGTCCATGAATCCATAGTCACTTATCAAAGAAAATGGATGTCCCTGAATTGATAGACTCTTAGCAAAGAAAATGAATGTTCATGAATCCATGAAAGTCGAAAAGTCCATTCGGAAAGAAAATTGATGTCCCTAAATCCATGAAACACAAAATCCGCTTCGTCAAGAAATTCGATGTCCCTAAATCCATAGCCCATTTGGGAAGAAAATGTTCCATTCATAAAGAAAATGGATGTCCTTGAATCCGTAGTTCATTAAGAAAGAAAGTGGATGTCCTTGAATCCATTGTCCCTTCAAAAGAAAGTGCATGTCCCTAAATCCATGAAACTCGAAAGTCTCTTCGGAAAGAAAATGGATGTACTGACTCTGTAGTCCCTTAAGAAAGAAAATGGATGTCCAAAAGTCCATAGTCCCTTCGGAAAGAAAGTGGATGTCCCTAAATCCATAAAACTCGAAAGATCATTCGGAAAGAAAATGCATGAAACTCCCCAAAGATGTAAGAAAAGTCCCTTCGGAAAAAAAGGATGTCCCTTAATCCAAAGTCCATTCGGAAAGAAAATGGATGTCCCTGAATCTATAGTCCCTTCGGAAAGAAAATGGATGTCCCTAAATCCACAGTCCCTTCAGAAAGAAAGTGCATGTCCCAAAATTCATGAAACTTGAAAGTCTTTTCGGAAAGAAAATGGATGTCCCTGAATGAATAGTCCATTCGAAAAGAAAGTCCATGTCCCTAAATCCATGAAACACGAAATCCCTTCGGAAAGAAATTGGATGTACCTGAATCCATTGGCCATTCGGAAAGAAAATGTTCCATTCGGAAAGAAAGTGGATGTCCCTGAATTCATAGTCCATTCGGAAAGAAAGTGGTTGTCTTTGAATCCATAGTCCATTTGGAAAGATAGTCCATGTCCCTGAATCCATGAAACTCGAAAGTCTCTTCGGAAAGAAAATGGATGTCCCTGACTCAATAATCCCTTTGTAAAGAAATGGAGGAAAGAAAGTGGATGCCCCTGAATCCGTAGTCCATTCGGAAAGAAAGTGGTTGTCCTTAAATCCATAGTCCCTTTGGAAAGATAGTCCATGTCCTGAATCCATGAAACTCAAAAGTCTCTTAGAAAAGAAAATGGATGTCCCTGACTCAATAATCCCTTTGTAAAGAAATGGATGTCTCTAAATCCATAGTCCCTTTGGAAAGGAAGTGCATGTCCCTAAATCCAAGAAACTAGAAAGACCATTCGGAAAGAAAATGGATGTCTCTGAATCCATAGCCCCTTCAAAAAGAAAATGAATATTCCTAAATACATAGCCTCTTCGAAAAGAAAATGTTCCCTTTGGAAAGAAAATGGATGTCTCTGAATCCGTAGTCCATTCGGAAGAAAATGGATGTCCTTAAATCCATAGTCCCTTTGGAAAGAAAGTGCATGTTCCTGAATCCATGAAACTCGGAAGTCTCTTTGGAAAGAAAATGAATCTCCTTTCGGAAAGAAAATGAATGTCGCTAAATCCGTTGTGCCTTCGAAAAGAAAATGGTTCTACCGGGAAGAAATGGCATGTCCCTAAATCCATTACACTCGAAAGTCCATACGGAAGAAAATGGATGTCCTTGAATCCATAGTCCATTCGGAAAGGAAATGGATATTCCTAAATCCATAGTCTCTTTGAAAAGAAAATGTTCCTTTCGGAAAGAAAATAGATTTCATTGAATCCATAGTCTCTTTGAAAAGAAAGTGCATGTCCCTGAATCCATGAAACTCGAAAGTCTCTTTAGAAAGAAAATGGATTACCGTGAATCCATAGTCCTTTGGAAACAAAATGGATGTCCCTAAATCCATAGTTCATTCGGAAAGAAAGTGCGTGTCCATAAATCAATGAAACTCGAACGTCTCTTCGGAAAGAAAATGGATTTCCTTGATTCCATAGTCCCTTCAGAAAGAAAATGGATGCCCTTGCATCCATAGTCCCTTTGTAAACAAAGTGTATGTCTCCAAATCCATGAAACTCGAAAGTCCATTCGGAAAGAAAATGGATGTCCCTGAATCCATAGAACCTTCGGAAAGAAAGTGCATGTTCCTGAATCCATGAAACTCGAAAGTATCTTCGGAAAGAAATGGATGTCCCTGAATCCGTAGTCCTTACGGAAAGAAAATGGATGTCCCTAAATCCATAGTTCATTTAGAAAGAAAATGTTCCATTCGAAAAGAAAGTGCATGTACCTAAATCCTTGAAACTCAATAGTGCCTTCGGGAAGAAAATGGATGTCCTTGAATTCATAGTCAATTCGGAAAGAAAATGGACTACATCCGTAGTCGCTTCGAAAAGAAAATGTTCCATTATGAAAGAAAATGGATGTCCATGAATTCATAGTCCATTCGGAAAGAAAATGGATGTCCCTGAATCCAGTCCCTTCGGAAAGAAAGTGCATATCCTTGAATCCATGAAACTCGAAATTTTCTTGAACGAAAATGGATGTCCCTAAATCCATGGTACCTACGGAAAGAAGATGGTGCATTCGGAAAGAAAGTGGATGTCCTTAAATCTTTTAAACTCGAAAGTCCCTTCGGAAAAAATGGATGTCCCTGAATCCAGTCCCTTAGGCTAGAAAGGGATGTTCCTAATCCATAGTACCTTCGAAAAGAAAATGTTCCCTTCGGAAAGAAAATGGATGTCCCTGAATCCATAGTCCCTTTGGAAAGAAAATGCATGTCCCTGAATCCATGAAACTCGAAAGTCTATTTGGAAAGAAAATGGATGTCCACCTGAATCCATAGGCCCTTCGGAAAGAAAATGAATGCCCATGAATCCATGAAACTCGAAAGTCTCTTTCGAAAGAAAATGGATGTCCCTGAATCCATAGGCCCTTCGGAAAGAAAATGAATGTCCATGAATCCATGAAACTCGAAAGTCTCTTTAGAAAGAAAATGAATGTCCCTGAATCCATAGGCCATTCGGAAATAATATTGATCTATAGTCCATTCGGAAAGAAAGTGCATATCGCTAAATTCATGAAACTTGAAAGTAAATTCGGAAAGAAAATGGATGTCCCTGAATCCATAGTTCCTTCATAAAGAAAATGGATGTTCGTAAATCCATAAACCCTTCAAAAAGAAAATGTTCCATGCAGAAAGAAAATAGATGACCTTGAATCTATAGTCCATTCGTAAAGAAAATTGATGTCTCTGAATCCATAGTCCCTTTGAAAATTGATGTCCCTGAATCCATAGTCCCTTTGGAAAGAAAGTGCATGTTCCTGAATCCATGAAATTCGAAAGTCTCTTCGAAAAGAAAATGGATGTCCTTGCATCTGTAGTCCCTTCGGAAAGAAAATGGATGTCCATAAATTCACAGTCCCGCTGGAAAGAAAATGGCCCCTTCGGAAAGAAAGTGCATGTCCCTATATCCATGAAACTCGAAAGCCCCTTCGGGAAGAAAGTAGATGTCCCTAAATCCATAGGCCGTCGGAAAACAATGGCCCCTTCGGAAAGAAAGTGAATGTCCCTATATCCATGAAACTCGAAAGTCCCTTCAGGAAGAAAGTACATGCCCCTAAATCCATAGTCCGTCAGGAAAAAAAATGGCCCCTTCGGTAAGAAAGTGCATGTCCCTAAATCCATGAAACTCGAAAGTCCCTTCGGGAAGAAAGTGGATGTACCTAAATCCATGGTCCCCTCAGAAAGAAAATGGATGTTCCTAAATCCATAGTCCTTTCGAAAAGAAAATTGATGTCCCTAAATCCGTAATACTTTCGCATAGAAAATGGTCACTTCGGAAAGAAAGTGCTTGTCCCTAAATCCTTGAAACTCAATAGTCCATTCAGGAAGAAAATGGATGTCTCTGAATCCATAGTCCATTTGGAAAGAAAATGGACTAAATCTGTAGTTGCTTTGAAAAGAAAATGTTCCATTTTGAAAGAAAATCGATTTCTATGAATCCATAGTCCATTCGGAATGAAAATGGATGTCCCTGAACCCATAGTCCTTTGGTAAACAAAGTGCATGTCCCTGAATCCATGAAACTCGAAATTTTCTTCGGAAAATAAAATGGATGTCCCTAAATCCATAGTACCTTCAGAAACTAAATGGATGTCCTTGTATCCATAGTCCCTTAACAAAGAAAATGGATCTTTCGAATCCATCGTACCTTCGAAAAGATATTGTTCCCTTCGGAAACAAAATGGTTGTCCCTGAATCCATAGTCCATTCGGAAAGAAAATGGATGTCCTTGAATCTAGCCCCTTCAAAAGAAAATGCATGTCCCACTGAATACGTGAAACTCAAAAGTCTCTTTGGAAAGAAAATGGATTTCCACGAATCCATAGGCCTTTCGAAAAGAAAATTGATGTCCCTAAATCTATAGTCCATTCGGAAAGAAAGTGCATGTCGCTAAATCTATGAATCTTGAAAGTTCCTTCGGAAAGAAAATGGATGTCCTTGAATCCATAGTCCCTTCATAAAGAAAATGGATGTTCGTAAATCCATAGACCCTTCAAAAGAAAATGTTCCATGCGAGAAAGAAAATAGATGACCACGAATCCGTAGTCCATTCGTAAAGAAAATTGATGTTCTGAATCCATAGTCCAATCGGAAAGAAAGTACATGTCCACGAATCCGGAAATTCGAAAGTCTCTTCGGAAAGAAAATGGATGTCCTTGCATTTGTAGTCCCTTCGGAAAGAAAATGGATGTCCATAAATCCATAGCCACTTGAGGAAAAGAAAATGGCCCCTTCGGAAAGAAAGTGCATGTACCTATATCCATGAAACTCGAAAGTCCCTTTCGGGAAGAAAGTAGATGCCCCTAAATCCAGTCTCTCCGAAAAAAATGGCCCCTTCGGAAAGAAAGTGCATGCCCCTAAATCCATGAAACTTGAAAGTCCCTTCGGGAAGAAAGTGGATGTCCCTGAATCCGTGGTCCCTCGAAAGAAAATGGATGTTCCTAAATCCAGTCCTTCGAAAAGAAAATGGATGTCATCAATCCATATTCCCTTAGGAAAGAAAGTGCATGTCCTAGAATCCATGAAACTCGAAAGTCTCTTCGGAAAGAAAATGGATACCCCTGAATCCAGTCCCTTTGGAAAGAAAATGGATGTTTCTAAATCCGTAATATTTTCAGATAGAAAATGGTCACTTCGGAAAGAAAGTGCTTGTCCCTAAATCCTTGAAACTCAATAGTCCATTCAGGAAGAAAATGGACGTCCCTGAATCCATAGTCCATTCGGAAAGAAAATGGACTAAATCTGTAGTTGCTTTGAAAAGAAAATGTTCCATTTTGAAAGAAAATCGATTTCTATGAATCCATAGTCCATTCGGAATGAAAATGGATGTCCCTGAACCCATAGTCCTTTGGTAAACAAAGTGCATGTCCCTGAATCCATGAAACTCGAAATTTTCTTCGGAAAATAAAATGGATGTCCCTAAATCCATAGTACCTTCAGAAACAAAATGGATGTCCTTGAGTCCATAGTCCCTTAGCAAAGAAAATGTATCTTCCGAATCCATAGTACCTTCAAAAAGATAATGTTCCCTTCGGAAACAAAATGGATGTCCCTAAATCCATAGTCCATTCGAAAAGAAAATGGATGTCCCTGAATCCAGTCCCTTCAGAAAGAAAATGCATGTCCCTGAATCCGTGAAACTCGAAAGTTTCTTTGGAAAGAAAATGGATTTCCCTGAATTCATAGGCCCTTCGGAAAGAAAATGTTTGTCCCTGAATCCGTGAAACTTGAAAGTCTCTTTGGAAAGAAAATGAATGTCCCTAAATCCATAGGCCCTTCGGAAAGAAAATTGATGCCCCTAAATCTATAGTCCATTCAGAAAGAAAGTGCATGTCGCTAAATACATGAATCTTGAAAGTTCCTTCGGAAAGAAAATGGATGTCCTTGAATCCATAGTCCCTTCATAAAGAAAATGGATGTTCGTAAATCCATATAACCTTCAAAAAGAAAATGTTCAATGTAGAAAGAAAATAGGTGACCCTGAATCCATAGTCCACTCGTAAAAAAAAATTGATGTCCATGAATTCATGAAATTCGAAAGTCTCCTCGGAAAGAAAATGGATGTCCTTGCATTTGTAGTCCCTTTGGAAAGAAAATGGATGTCCATAAATCCATAGTCCTGCCAGAAAGAAAATGGCCCCTTCGGAAAGAAAGTGCATGTACCTATATCCATGGAACTCGAAAGTCCCTTCGGGAAGAAAGTAGATGCCCCTAAATCCATAGTCCCTCTCGAAAAAAATGGCCCTTTCAGAAAGAAAGTGCGTGTCCCTAAATCCATGAAACTTGAAAGTCCCTTCGGGAAGAAAGTGGATGTCCTTGAATCCGTGGTCCCCTCAGAAAGAAAATGGATGTTCCTAAATCCAGTCCCTTCGAAAAGAAAATGGATGTCACTGAATCCATATTCCCTTAGGAAAGAAAGTGCATGTCCTAGAATCCATGAAACTCGAAAGTCTCTTCGGAAAGAAAATGGATACCCCTGAATCCAGTCCCTTTGGAAAGAAAATGGATGTTTCTAAATCCGTAATATTTTCAGATAGAAAATGGTCACTTCGGAAAGAAAGTGCTTGTCCCTAAATCCTTGAAACTCAATAGTCCATTCAGGAAGAAAATGGATGTCTCTGAATCCATAGTCCATTTGGAAAGAAAATGGACTAAATCTGTAGTTGCTTTGAAAAGAAAATGTTCCATTTTGAAAGAAAATCGATTTCTATGAATCCATAGTCCATTCGGAATGAAAATGGATGTCCCTGAACCCATAGTCCTTTGGTAAACAAAGTGCATGTCCCTGAATCCATGAAACTCGAAATTTTCTTCGGAAAATAAAATGGATGTCCCTAAATCCATAGTACCTTCGTAAACTAAATGGATGTCCTTGAGTCCATAGTCCCTTAACAAAGAAAATGGATCTTCGAATCCATAGTACCTTCAAAAGATATTGTTCCCTTTGGAAACAAAATGGATGTCCCTAAATCCATAGTCCATTCGAAAAGAAAATGGATGTCCACGAATCTAGTCCCTTCAAAAGAAAATGCATGTCCTCTGAATCAGTGAAACTCAAAAGTTTCTTTGGAAAGAAAATGGATTTCCACTGAATTCATAGGCCCTTCGGAAAGAAAATGTTTGTCCCAGAATCCGTGAAACTTGAAAGTCTCTTTGGAAAGAAAATGAATGTCCCTAAATCCATAGGCCCTTCGAAAAGAAAATTGATGTCCCTAAATCTATAGTCCATTCGTAAAGAAAGTGCATGTCGCTAAATACATGAATCTTGAAAGTTCCTTCGGAAAGAAAATGGATGTCCTTGAATCCATAGTCCCTTCATAAAGAAAATGGATGTTCGTAAATCCATATAACCTTCAAAAGAAAATGTTCAATGTAGAAAGAAAATAGATGACCACTGTATCCATAGTCCATTCGTAAAGAAAATTGATGTTCCTGAATCCATAGTCCATTCGGAAAGAAAGTGCATGTCCCTGAATCCGGGAAATTCGAAAGTCTCTTTGGAAAGAAAATGGATGTCCTTGCATTTGTAGTCCCTTTGGAAAGAAAATGGATGTCCATAAATCCATAGTCCCGCCAGAAAGAAAATGGCCCCTTCGGAAAGAAAGTGCATGTACCTATATCCATGGAACTCGAAAGTCCCTTCGGGAAGAAAGTAGATGCCCCTAAATCCATAGTCCCTCTCAAAAAAATGGCCCTTTCGTAAAGAAAGTGCGTGTCCCTAAATCCATGAAACTTGAAAGTCCCTTCGGGAAGAAAGTGGATGTCCTTGAATCCGTGGTCCCCTCAGAAAGAAAATGGATGTTCCTAAATCCAGTCCCTTCGGAAAGAAATTGGATGTCATCAATCCATATTCCCTTCGGAAAGAAAGTGCATGTCCTAGAATCCATGAAACTCGAAAGTCTCCTCGGAAAGAAAATGAATGCCATTGAATTCATTGTCCCTTCGGAAAGAAAATGGATGCCCCTGAATCTAGAGTCCCTTCGGATACTTTCGAGAAGAAAATGGTCACTTCGGAAAGAAAGTGCATGTCCCTAAATCTATGAAACTCAAAAGTCCATTTGGGAAGAAAGTGGATGTCCACTGAATCCATAGTCCCTTCGGAAGAAAATAGATGTTACCAAATCAATAGTACCTTCGAAAAGGAAATGTTCCCTTCAGAAAGAAAGTGGATGTTCCTGAATCTATAGTCCATACGGAAAGAAAATGGATGTCACTGAATCCTTAGTCCCTTTGGAAAGAAAGCGCATGTCCCTGAATCCATGAAACTCGGAAGTCTCTTGAGAAGAAAATGGATATCCCTTCGGAAAGAAAATGGTCCCATCATAAAGAAATTGCATGTTCCTAAATCCATTAAACTTGAAAGTCCCTTGGGAAGAAAATGGATGTCCTTGAATCCATAGTCCATTCAAAAAGAAATTGGATATTCCTAAATTCATAGTTCATTCGAAAAGAAAATGTTCAATGCGGAAAGAAAATGGATGTCCCTGAATACGTAGTCCCTTCGGAAAGAAAGTGTTTGTTCTTGAATCCATGAAACACGAAAGTCTCTTTGGAAAGAAAATTGATGTCTTTGAATCCATAGTCCCTTTTGAAAGAAAATGGATGTCCCTAAATCTATAGACGCTTCAGAAAGAAAAAGGATCTCCGTGAACCCAAGAAAGTCGAAAGGTCTCTTCGGAAAGAAAATGCCTGAAATTCCTTGAAGACGTAAGAAATGTCCATTCAGAAAATGCCTGAGTTGATTATTTTTTAGATAATTTAGTTTGTTCTAGAGTGTGGATTAGAATTTATTGACAATGGGGTTTTTCTTGAGTTTTAATGGTTTTGGTTTTGTTTGAAATTAATCGGAGTTGGTTTGGCCGTTGAGGTGTGTTATTTTTTTTAATTTGTCAAGGTTATTTTGTATATGGAGATGTTTATTATGCAATTTCATAGAATCTTCGAATGAGTCATTTTATTTGAGTTGGTTGATACTATACCTCATAGATTGATTATTTTTTTTTATAGATTTTTATTATATTCTAGAGTACTAGAATTTGTTGGTAATGGGGTTTCTTTTTAATGAGTTTTAATGGTTTTGTTTTTCTTCAGGATGGTTTTGGTTTAGTTCTACTTGTTTTGAGTTACTAATTTATTATTAGATCTTGTTTTTAGATGAATCGGAATCGGAGTGGATTAGAATTTGTTGGTAGTGGTGTTTTTGGTGAGTTTTAATGCCTTTATTTTTCTTCGTGAATTTTTGAGCTATGTTTTAGTTCTACTTGTTTTTCATTTTAATTTATGATTAGTGTTTGTACCATATCTGACCCGCCACTCATATCGTGACACGTGGAGAGGCCCATGGCCCGCGCTGACTGGCCCAGCCAGACTGATCGGCAGGTCCCCTCGGTACGTATGACAGATTCGTCACCAGCGTGACCTCGCTAACCGTCCCAACTGGCCCACCGCCGCAATCGGTGGTCATCTTCTGCCCGGCACGCTGATTGACCACTAGCTGATCTGCCAACATCGCTGGTGATCGGCATTGCATACTGATTCTATCTCGTCACATGTATCTCCCATATCTTTTTCGAGTTCTCCGCCAGGATATTTACTCCTGTTGAATAAATGGCTCACTTAAAATGCAAGTAGGAAAAAGAAAGGAAGATATCTTTAGGTGAAAAAGATATTTCCAGATTTTTGCATATCCAATCTTGTTTGCCTACCCAATCTTCTTGAAAGTATTAAAAGACTTCTTTGAAGATAGAATGGTTGGTGGCAACATGATCTTGTTGGATTCACATGGCTTTAATTATGAAGGCTAGTAGGTGGCAACCAATTCAAGTTAGAATTGAGTTGCCATGCTAATAGGTGGCAACCAATTCAAGTTGGGATTGAGTTGCCATGTTAGCTGATTTTTTCAGATACTTACATAATGCTCTCTCTCTCTTATGTTTATATATAGAGGAGAGTTATCAAGTGAGAAATAAGCTAAGGCAAGCAAGAAAAGAATTCACAAGAGGCATCTTATTACAAGAGCAAAGAGTGAGAGAGAAATACAAAGAGCTAGTGAGAGGGAGAATAGAGAGCTAAGAGGTTTATCTTGTAAACCAAAGTTGTTCCTTATTCTTTACTAGTGAAATTTCTCAAGGTGATCACAAAGGAGATGTAGGCAATTGCTAAACCTCTATAAACACTTGTGTTATTTATTTGCTTACTCAAACCTTTGTGTGTGTGTTTAGATTCATTCTAAAGTTACCTAAGTTTTCTATCATCAAAGCTATCAACAACAAGATCCTAGCAAAGGGTTTTCCGCCAACAACTCCAACACGTGTCAGCTTGGAGGACCCCAGTTGCTCTATAAAATGAGCCTTTCACCCCGACTACAAGGTAAGGACTGCTCATTTGACTTTACGCCTTGGTACTGTCAATAAACCATACTAACTTTGGTATCGGAGTACCTTCGGCTGGTACCACACCGGTGCCGAAGGCTTGATCAGTCTCTTCTTTGGTAAGGATCCACACATCGTCTGCTAAAAGGAGAAGGCCTTTCCCTCAAAGGTTCATTTGGTCCTCTGACTGTCTGCATCACTTGTAAGTTGCCTTAAACTTTTATCTGTTTAGTTTTTAGCGTCAACAGATTGGCGCCGTCTGTGGGAAGCGATTACATTCTACCCATATATTTCCTTTTCGAGAGAAGATGAATCCACCTTCATCCCTCAATGTCGATGGTCCCATCATCGGCCTTGCAACCGAGCAGTCCGATCCCTCCACCCATCACGCCACGGCCGAGACAACCGCTCGGTAGGGCACTCTCGAGGCACAAGCCGAGACCCTGCAAAGGGAAATGGCAAGAATGCAGAAGCACAACAACATCCTCTCTTCCAAACTCGACGATACGCAGAGACACCTGGATGACCAATGCTCCCATTCGACCCAGCTACGGGATGACCTCGAACAGACCACACAGCTTCGGCAGGAGCAGTCCTACAAAAGCATCCCAAAATCGAGCGAACGGGACAAGGGTAAGGAACCAGCGATCAGCGGGCCTTCCGCCTCTCGTCGACCGTTCGTACCCTCGGTGGGCGTCGTCAGGAGTATCAAGTTTACTCAGATTGCCGAGACAGTCTCAACAATGGCGCAAGCAACGGCGGCTGTCACCAATTCTGACCAACACACGACCGGCGCAGGATACCTTGGGTAACCAATCCCCCATCCGCCGAAGGCACGATACAATCGGCCTGGAGGAAACATACGAGTTTGACTACGCTCCAACGTCACCAGGAACCACGATCTCCTACCGATCACCAAAGAACTACCGAAGGGACCAGCGCACCAACCAAGCCGTCAAAAGCCACGACTGGCAAAGTAGGGGCACGGGAAGGACGTCTACCGAATGACAAGTCGCGGGCAACCGGACACCGAAGCCCTCCATCCGATCGCAGAGCGTTCAACGAGCACTTTGGCGACGCTCTGCCATCCACCGACCCAACCATCCGACTCCTCTTTCAGAAGATCAACCGGATCGAAGAGGAACAGAGTCAGTCCCAACAACCGGCTTGGGGCAAGGTCCAACCGGGGCCGTTTGACAACCGGATTCGAACCTTCAAGCATGAAAAGGATGTTCAACCCCTCAGATACCGTTCTACACGGGGATTGAGGATCCGGTATCCCACCGCACAATTTCCGATCCACGATGAGTGCAAGGGCTCACCGATGAAGGCCAATGCCTCCTATTCCCCTCCACCTTGGCCGAGCCGCACTAAAGCGGTTCTTCCGATCGGAGCGGATACGGTTAGTTCCTTCAATCAACTAAAACAAACTTTCCTTAATCATTTCATGATACTGACCGATCGTCTCTATTCTGATGATCTATACACCATCCGACAACGGGCGAGTGGTATTCGACGCCTTCAAAGCGGCCTCCGTCGTCCCGATTTGCTATTCATCCACGGAACAATGGACGACTTACGGTGAGTGATGAAAGCAGCGACTATCACGCCAAGGTGAACATTTCAACTCCAAGTGCGGACCTTGATCCTCCTTTCCCTTCGACACCATCGGACCAGGCCCGACCTATGACCGATTCCCATCTACCCTGCCGGTAAAACCGAACTTGAACGGCACCCCCCGTGTCCAGTTCCTTCACAGCTGGGAATAAGCGAAAGGACGGCTTCTAGGGTCAGCAGGACGAAGGCAAACAAAGCAAGGGCCACGATGGCCGAAGCAACTTCAAAGGCCTAAAACAGAATCGGCCGGCGGAGGTTTTCACTCTCATAAACACCACGTACGAGAGCGTTCTCATGAACGGGAACCAGATGATACCAAAGCCTAGCAACCGGAAGCACCCTCGGCAAAATGACAAGGACACCGGCGTGTTCTGCCGATACCACCAGTACAACGGCCATGACACAAAATCGTGCATTGCCCTCCGCAAGATTGTTGAGCGCCTAATCAGCGAAGGCAAGCTAAACCAATACCTAAGCGATCGGCCGACTTCCGAACCACTGGCGAACCGGCAGATCAACATGATTAGCGGAGGCGTACCGAATCGCCGAAGCTAGCAATCGGTTAATCAAAAACTATGTACGGGCCGTACGGTACCCGAAAGTGCTCAGCTTATCTGAGGGGCGCAACACTAAGGTCCGACGAATCGGTTGGGAACCAATCACCTTCTCCGAGAAGGAGGAAAAGGGAATCATCTTCCCCCATTCCAACCCCATGATCATTCGAGCTAACATTGCCGATTATGACGTAGGCCGAATCCTAATCGACACCGGTAGCTCGGTCAATGTACTTTTCACCGACGCCTTCAACCCTCTCGGCATACAGCATCAGCACCTCAACAAGGATATCACCTCCCTCAGTTTCTCTGGCGACGTGGTCGAACCAATCGGCAACATTCAACTACCGCTTGCCGTCGGCACCTTCCCAAGAAGGTCAGTCATCTACACTCACTTCCTAAATGTTGATTGCCCAACGGCCTACAATGCCATCGTCGGCAGGCTGGCATTAACAAGACTGAAGGTCGTGCTATCACCACACATGCTCCTCCTCAAATTCCCAACACACTCTTGCGTCGGCCAGGTACGCGGAGATCAATTGAGCGCACGGACATGTTACGCATCTGCAACTAAGGAATCGGACAAGGGCCACGCTAAGAGGATCATATTCGGTCTCTACCTCCGCTCGAGTCATACCGAACGGCGGGGGGACTGAACAACCTGATGATCCAAGGGACGAAACCGTCACACCGCAGCTCAACCCATTGAGGATCTCGAGTCGGTAACCCTCTCCGAAGAGCAATCCGATAGGCGGTCAGGATCGGCCACGAACCTTCGTCCGTCCCTGCGGACCGAATTCCTCACTTTTCTCAGGGCCAATTCGGAAGTCTTCTCTTGGTCATATAATGACATGCCAGACATTTCACCTAATGTAATCAGCCATAAGCTTAGCACTTGTCCCACCTTCAAACCGATCCGTCAGAAACGACGGGCTTACGATGCCGAACGGTACGAGGCCATGAGATTAGAGGTAGACAAGTTGCAGATAATCGGCTTCATCCGGGAGGTGACTTACCCTACAACACCTCCACAATCTTTCGCTGATGTTTGGCGTACTGAAGAAGTATAACATGCTCCTCAACCCGAACAAGTGTGCCTTCGGCATCTCCTCCGGCAAATTTCTCGGCTTCATGATCAGCCAACGAGGTATCGAAGCTAACCCTGAGAAAATTAAGGCATTAATTGATATGCAGGTGCTGAAAACACATAAGGATATTCAGAGCCTTACCGGTCGCGTTGCTGCCTTGGCCCGATTTATCTCTAAAGCCATCGACCGATGCGGTCCCTTCTTCAAAGCCCTCAAGGGCACCAAACGACAGATCACTTGGACCGCCGAATGTGACAAAGCATTCCAAGACCTCAAGGCCTACATGAGCAGGGCACCGTTACTGTCCAAACCCCTCTCTGGGGAAAACCTCAAACTGTACCTTTCAGTTTCAACCTCGACACTCAGTTCTGTACTAATTCGTAAACCTGACGGTATCCGAAGCTGGAACAACTCGCCTTTGCACTCGTTATCTCTGCCCGCAAGCTTCGGCCCTATTTCCAAGCTCACACTGTCACGGTACTCACCAATCAACCTCTGCGACAGGTCCTACAAAAGCCAGAGATTAATCAAATGGGCAATCGAGCTCGGTGAGTTCGACATTCATTATCAGTCTAGACCGGTCGAAAAGGGTCAGGCTGTAGCTGATTTCATCTCCGAATTTACCCTTGCAACCGAAAAACCCCCCCATAATTCGTCTCAGGCACGGCCGAACCTCCCACCTACCGAAGGACCGTTCGATCTCAAGGTGCCGATCTGGATCTTGCACATCGATGGTTCCTCCAATCAGCAAGGGAGCGGAGCCGGACTTGTCCTCACAACACCTGATCACACCACCATCGAGTACGCCATCCGATTCCAATTCCAAGCTTCAAACAACGAAGCCGAATACGAAGCTCTCTTAGCAGGCCTTCGGCTCGCAAAGAACCTCGGTGTGGAGCAGCTTCGGATTTGCAGCGACTCCCAGCTGGTCGTCAACCAGATCAACACCGAATTTGAAGCCAAGGACAAATCCATGGCTATCTACCTAGCGCATGCTCGCCGATTGCTTAAACAGTTCACCTTCCAGATCCAGTAGATCCCGAGATCTGAGAACAGTCACGCTGATGCTTTGTCTCGACTGGCATCGGCAATCAACGATCGAGTCGGACGTCATGTCCCGGTCGAAATACTCGCCCAACGCAGTACCACCGAAGCTGAGGTATATGTCGTTCGGCAGGACCCAAGCTGGATGGATCCAATCCACGCCTACCTTACCAACGGCACACTACCAGATCACAAGGCCGAAGCCAAATCCATCCGGTACCGATCATCAAGGTACCTCATTCTCAACGGTACTCTCTACCGTCGCGGCCACTCGTTACCATTACTCCGATGTGTTACGCCCCAGCAAGGCAACTACATATTACGAGAAATCCACGAGGGGGCTTGCGGTGATCACTCTGGTGCCCGATTCTTGGCTTTTAAGACAATTGGCAAGGCTATTCTTGGCCGACCCTTCATACTTATGCTCTTAAGCTTGCCCGACAATGCGACAAGCGCCAGCGTTTGATTTCATCCGAAACTACCTGCGAACCACTCACCCCGATGATCGGTCCCTGGCCGTTCGCGCAATTGGGACTCGATGTCATCGGCCCCATGCCGCATGGCAAATGACTTTTCAAATTCGCAGTCGTCGCCGTAGACTACTTCACCAAGTGGGTCGAGGCCGAAGCTCTGGCAACAATTACCACAGCTAAAATTGAGAACTTCGTATGGAAGAACATCATCTGTCGATTCGGCCTACCAAATTCTATCGTTACCGACAACGGTAAACAGTTCGACTCCTCTCGCTTCCGATAGCTATGCTCCCGATTCAACATCAACATCTTCTTCGCGTCTCCGGCACACCCTCAATCCAACGGCCAAGTGGAGGCCATTAACAAAATCATCAAGAAAACACTGAAGAAGAAGCTCGGAGCGGCTAAGGGTGAATGGCCGAACATATTACCGGAAACACTTTGGGCAATCAACACATCATACCGAAGGTCCACAGGGGAAACTCATTTTTCCCTTGCCTTCGCAAAGCTGTTGTACCTGTAGAAGTCAAAACACCATCATGCCGAAGGGCATTCTATGACGAAGCACAAAATCAGACGCAGCTCACCCTAAATCTCGACCTCATCGAAGAGCACCGATTGCAGGCTCACCTTCGGAACGCCCAATACAAGCAACGAACGGCGTGCTATTACGACTCCCGAGTCAAGCGCCGATCGTTCAAAATAGGAGACTGGGTCCTACGCAAGGTCTCCTTGGCCACGAGGAAGCCTATCGAGGGCACCCTCGGCCCATCATGGGAAGGTCCCTACGAAGTTATTGGCATCTGCAGCCCGGGGACTTATCGATTGCGTGGCTCTGACGGTTAAACCCTCGGCCACCCTTGGAACGTCGATCACCTCAAGTACTATTAAAAATAGTAGTTACCTTCGGCGTCATCACTTTGTAAGCAGTATTATGCGTACGAAATTCAACTTTTGTTAAAATTTATCAAAGTGACATAACGTTCGAGTGCCTCATTATGTTTTAATCTTTGCATTCGGTATACGCCTACGGCTTAACAGCCTTACGACACCAGTGTAAAACGATTCGACATTTTTTGACTACAACTTGTGCTCATATTTCAAAAATTTCGACTATACGCCTTCGGCTTCGATGCCAAATGACGCCGATTGCTCAATAACACTACATACGATTTCATTCATACATCAAAGCACAAACAGTATAATCGAAAATATTACGTTGAAATTCAAGACCTTTCGGCCAACGTGTGTTACAACTACACATAATGCCGAAACGGCATACTATTCAAAATTCTTAAAAATAATTTTAAAAAAATAATTCAAGTAGCTAGGGCTTCGGCGACAGCATCGGTCGGTTTAGGTTCCGCTTCGTCCTCAGCCTCCTCCTCTTATTCGGCTTCAGACGATTCAGCATCCTCGCCTCTATACGCCTCCACCAGTTCTTCGGTCATACCTTCTGGAAGTGGAGGGAGCTCCCGGAGGAAGTTCAGGTTCAGCTTCTTGTCAGCATTGAACCTTTTGAATCGGTACACGAGGTCGTCACACTGTTTCATGACTTCCTCATCCACCAACAATGTGAACTCCTCCGAAGCTCGGTAGGCCGCCACAACGTCCACCTTCGCCTTCTCCAGCTCAACGGCATGGGCCCGATCAGCTGCCCCCATTGCCACCTCCACCGCCACCTTGGCCTCCACCACTGCCTTTTCGTATGCGGCCAGCTTGGCAGAGAGCTCGGCAATCTTAGCAGCATTGGCCTCGGCATGCCGATCCGCCTCCTGAATCGCCTTGCCAGCCTCGGCAACTTTGGCTCGGCTTTCCTCAAACTTCTTTTGGAGACGCTCGGTACAGTTCACCGCCCGCTTCATACAGAGCCACATCTCCATATGGGCCTATCAAATCAATAAACGGCAGTAAGAACCAAACATTCAAAAGGCAACTTTGTAAAACCTGGTTGGGACACATACCGCAGCTTGGAGTTAGAAGGCTCGTCCGGCCTACTCCCGTAGGGACTTCATCGGCAGCTCCTACAATTTGGACAACTCCATCTGTGCCCCGTCGATGAAGCAGTTGACGGCCGGCACCACCTTCCGCGGACAGGCGAAGCTCACCGGCTCTGAACCTTCTTCGTCTTCATCACCGGGAATGAGGATGGCCGCTTCATCGTTCGGTCCTCTCGGCCTCTTCAACAACGGCGTCACGTCGAGGGCCCCCTCGATCTACCTTTTGCCGGTCACCTGGAGGTGAACCTCCCGCACGGCTTCGGCCTCCTCCGCCTCCGTTGCCTCCGCCGCTCGACCACGGTCAATTCATCGACCGATGGCGTTGCTACTTGCCTCGTCGTAGAGGCCTTCAGCCTCGAGGCCTCACCCTTCTTCTTCGGTGGCGCTCGAGATTGCAACCGCCTCCTCGTGGCCTCGTCCATCTCCCTTCCACCAACCACTGCACAAAATTCAAGATACATTAGAAATGGTAAAGTACGAACTCAGAAATCGAATCACAAATCAAGAGGTGCCGAACGGCATCACTTACTCTCCTCCTTTTCTTCTTCCTTTGCTTGCCTCCTGCTGAACTTAGCTTCGGTGATGAGGCCCGCCTTGAACAGATTCCTGAAGTTCAGCAGGGTTTTGTGAAACCGATCGTCCTCCGCAACCTTCTCTCGGACCCGGTCAATCGCCCTCACCTCTTTCTTCGACGCCCTCGGTCGCTTCAAGGAAACTGAAAATGAACAACGAATCAGATTCGGCATATACACGCTACGTATATACAATCGGCAGTCAAACACAATTTAAAATACAACATGTATTTTACGATGCATCTACCGCACGGCATCCTAAAGCCTACCGATCGTTTGGAACGTCGTTGGTATGTGCCGTTCCACCTCAACACCCGGTGCCGACTCCCAAGCTCAGGACACTAGAACCCGACGCTTACGCCAGGACTTTTGTGAGCTCGGCACACCACACACGAAGTGTCCTCATTGACCGGCATGTAGGCAATTTGGCTGCACCCACCCACCCTGATCGACACTCTTCGCCTTCGTCACACTATACGATTGGGCAAAGCGCTCGTAGCTCGACACACCCTCCTCAACAATGTCGAACGCTGTAATTGTACCTAGGAGGGTGATCTAGAAATTGGGATTGAACTTCCTGGGTGCATAGCCGATCGCCGCCACCACTTTCTGCAGAAGGCCTCAACGGCAGCGAAGCCCATGCTTGAAGACATTGGTAAAAATACCACCTCATCGACCGCTCGTGAGCGACTCAATGGTCCGAGGATCCGCATCACTACCCAATCCGGGATATGGTACTCAGCTCGAATCGCCGCTAGCTCTACCTCGGTCGGAACGTTCGGCTCCAGGTGATTGATTCATAAACGGTTTCCTTCGGCTTCGCCATCGGAATCCGCTGCTTCCCCCCCACCACGGTCAGCACACCCTCTCCAGGGGCTGCTACCGAAACTTCCTCTACCTCGAAGCCACGACCGGACGTCGAAGGCCTATTCTCACCCACACCTAAACTGGGGCTGTAAGTACCACTATCTTCGGCAAGTACTACCACTTCGGCTTCATAGCCCGAACCCTCAAAGTCAGCACTTTGAAGTTCTGACGACGAGCTTTCAGCAGTTGACTCTCCGTCAAAAGCCTCTCCACTAGGGTATCCCGAATCGCTCTCTGACATCTACAAACGAAAACAGAAGGAAACTAAATGCCATGCTCATATCAACCTACCGATTCTAATGCATCTCGTGCCTATGAACGTCTCAGTTCTTCTATTTTTCATACACTTCTACATGTTTATGCAAGTTCATACAAAGTTCAAGCAAAATCGCAAGTTTGATCTAAAATGGGAGCAAGATCAGGCTACAAACCTCGTTTGCACGGTGGTTCTACGTCGTCGAAAATCGCCTCCACCACAGGAACACTCGCCGGAAATCGCCTTCAACGCCGTATACAACTCGCCGGAAATCGCCTATCTCAAGCTTGGTTTGCTCTCAAAATTCCAAGTAACATTCCTATCGCTACCTTCGTCCTATTTATAGGACGAACCTAGCATCGGGATACGAAATGACGCGACCCCTACAGCTTCCTCGCGACACGTGTCAACCATGCACAACCATGCACAGAAGTCTAGGCATCGCCCGTCTTCACTCCAGAATTCCTCTTCATATGCCCAAACACCGCTTGCAATCGGCTCCGGTACTCAAGCAGGGACGAGTTTCCATTCTCCCTCCATGCCGAACGGCACTCATGCAGGGACGAGTGTTCACTCTCCCGTCCATGTCGAACGGCACTCATGCAAGGACGGGTTTCCACTCTCCCTCCATGCCGAACGACACTCATGCAGGGACGGGTTTCCACTCTCCCTCCATGTCGAACGACACTCATGCAAGGACGAGCTCCCACTCACCCTTCACCCAGGTTCATGCTTCCTCCTCCACGCTCCCCCTTACTCGGGGACTTGGGGGACTACGAGGCCGGCCATCGGTAAAATAAGGGCAGGCTCAGAATGCCGAAGACACGTGCAAGTCCCCAACCAAGAAGTCCCTTCTCAATCGTAAACTTGGGGGACATCTGTTTGTACCATATATGACCCGCCACTCATATCGTGACACGTGGAGAGGCCCATGGCCCCGTCTTGGCCCAGCCCGGTAGGAAGGATCGACAGTCCCCTTGGTATGTATGATAGATTTTTCACCAGCGTGACCTCGCTAATTGTCCCAAGCGGCCCGGCGCCAATCGTTGGTCATCTTACGCCGACACGCCGATTGACCACTAGCCGATCTGCCAACATCGCTGGTGATCGGCATTGCATACCGATTCTATCTCGTCACATGTATCTCCCATATCTTTTTCGAGTTCTCTACCATGATATTTACTCCAACATGTGTCGCCTTCGGTGGGCACTCCCGAGTCCCACATCGAAGAAAGTGCTTGGAGGACCCCGATTTGCTCTATAAAAGGAGCCTTTCACCCGACTACGAGGGTAAGGACTGCTCACTTGACTTTACGCCTTGGTACTATCAATAAACCTGCTCTTCTTCCATACTAACTTTGGCATCGGAGTACCTTGGTGGTACCACACCGATGCCGAAGGTCTGATCGATCTCTTCTTTGGCAAGGATCCACACATCGTCTGCCGAAAGGAGAAGGCCTTTCCCTCAAAGGTTCATTTGGTCCTCTAACCGTCCGCATCACTTGTAAGTTGCCTTAAACTATTATATGTTTAGTTTTTAGCGTCAACAATTAGTTCTTGGTTTTAGATGAATCGAAATTGGCATTGAGGTGTGTTCTTTTTGTATTTTTTATAGTTCTTCTATATAGTGTGGTGTTGATTATATAATTTTGTAGAATTTTCGTATGTGTTGTTATATTTGAGTTGGTTGATACTATGTAACTATTTAGTTGATTATTGTTATTTTTTAGATTTTTATTATATTCTATAATGTGGATTAGAATTTTTGGGAGTGGGGTTTTTTTGTGTGAGTTTTAATGGTTTTGTTTTTCTTCGTGATCATTTGAGCTATGTTTCATTTCTACTTGTTATGAATTTCTAATTAATCATTAGGTCATATTTTTAGATGAATCGGAGTTGGTTCAACCATTGATGTGTGTTCTTTTTTAATTCTATAAGGTCCTTTTGTGTAGTGAGGTGTTTATTATGCAATTTTGTAGACCCTTCAAATGTGTCATTATATTTGAGTTGGTTGATACTATGTCCCTCTTGATTGACTGTTGGTTAGAATTTGTTGGTAGTAGGGTTTTTTTTGTGAGGTTTAATGTTTTCATTTTTCTTCTTAATTGTTGGAGCCTTGTTTTTGTTGTACTTGTTATGAATTTTTAATTAATGATTTGGTCTTGTTTTTAGAAGAATCAGAATTGCCGTTGAGGTGTGTTCTTTTTAAATTTGTTAAGGTTCTTTTATATGGTGTGGTGTTGATTATATAATTTTGTAGAATTTTCGAATGTGTTGTTATATTTGAGTTGGTTTATACTATGTAACTATTGAGTTGATTAATTTTTAGATAATTTAGTCTGTTCTAGAGTGTTGATTAGAATTTGTTGACAATGAGGTTTTTCGTGAGTTTTAATGATTTTGGGTTTTGTTTGAAATTAATCGGAGTTGGTTCGGCCGTTGAGGTGTGTTATTTTTTTAATTTGTCAAAGTTATTTTGTATACGGAGATGTTTATTATGCAATTTCGTAGAATCTTCGAATGAGTCATTTTATTTGAGTTGGTTGATACTATACCTTATAGATTGATTATTTTTTTTATATAGATTTTTATTATATTCTAGAGTACTATAATTTGTTGGTAATGGGGTTTTTTTTATGAGTTTTAATGGTTTTGTTTTTCTTCGTGATCGTTTTGGTTTAGTTCTACTTGTTTTGAGTTACTAATTTATTATTAGATCTTGTTTTTAGATGAATCGGAATCGGAGTGGATTAGAATTTGTTGGTAGTGGTGTTTTTGGTGAGTTTTAATGCCTTTATTCTTCTTCATGAATTTTTGAGCTATGTTTTAGTTCTACTTGTTTTTCATTTTAATTTATGATTAGTTCTTGGTTTTAGATGAATTGAAATTGGCATTGAGGTGTGTTCTTTTTGTATTTTTTATAGTTCTTCTATATAGTGTGGTGTTGATTATATAATTTTGTAGAATTTTCGTATGTGTTGTTATATTTGAGTTGGTTGATACTGTGTAACTATTTAGTTGATTATTATTATTTTTTAGATTTTTATTATATTCTATAATGTGGATTAGAATTTTTTGGGAGTGGGGGTTTTTTTTGTGTGAGTTTTAATGGTTTTGTTTTTCTTCGTGATCGTTTGAGCTATGTTTCATTTCTACTTGTTATGAATTTCTAATTAATCGTTAGGTCATATTTTTAGATGAATCGGAGTTGGTTCAGCCATTGATGTGTGTTCTTTTTTAATTCTATAAGGTCCTTTTGTGTAGTGAGGTGTTTATTATGCAATTTTGTAGAACCTTCAAATGTGTCATTATATTTGAGTTGGTTGATACTATGTCCCTCTTGATTGACTGTTGGTTAGAATTTGTTGGTGGTAGGGTTTTTTTGTGAGGTTTAATGTTTTCATTTTTCTTCTTAATTGTTTGAGCCTTTTTTTTGTTGTACTTGTTATGAATTTTTAATTAATGATTTCTTGTTTTTGAAGATTCAGAATTGTCATTGAGGTGTGTTCTTTTTAAATTTGTTAATGTTCTTTTCTGTGGCGTGGTGTTGATTATATAATTTTGAAGAATTTTCGAATATGTTGTTATATTTGAGTTGGTTTATACTATGTAACTATTGAGTTGATTATTTTTTAGATAATTTAGTCTGTTCTAGAGTGTGGATTAGAATTTGTTGACAGTGGGGTTTTTCGTGAGTTTGGTTTTGTTTGAGATTAATAGGAGTTGGTTCGGCCGTTGAGGTGTGTTATTTTTTTAATTTGTCAAGGTTATTTTGTATACAGAGGTGTTTGTTATGCAATATTGTAGAATATTCGAATGGGTTATTTTTTTTGAGTTGGTTGATACTATGTACCTCATAGGTTGATTATTTTTATTGATTTTTATTATATTCTAGATTGTATTAGAATTTGTTGGTAATGAGATTTTTTTATATGAGTTTTAATGGTTTTGTTTTTCTTCGTGATGGTTTTGGTTTAGTTCTACTTGTTTTGAGTTACTAATTTATTATTAGATATTGTTTTTAGATGAATCGGAATCAGAGTGGATTAGAATTTGTTGGTAGTGCTATTTTTGGTGAGTTTTAATGCCTTTATTTTTCTTCGTGATTTTTTGAGCTATGTTTTAGTTATACTTGTTTTTTCATTTTAATTTATGATTAGTTCTTGGTTTTAGATGAATCGAAATTGGTATTGAGGTGTGTTCTTTTTGTCTTTTTTATAATTCTTCCATATAGTGTGGTGTTGATTATATAATTTTGTAGAATTTTCGTATGTGTTGTTATATTTGAGTTGGTTGATACTATGTAACTATTCAGTCGATTATTATTATTTTTAGATTTTTATTATATTTTGTAGTGTGGATTAGAATTTTTTGGTAGTGGGGTTTTTTGTGTGAGTTTTAATTGTTTTGTTGATTGTTTGAGCTATGTTTCATTTCTACTTGTTATGAATTTCTAATTAATCATTAGGTCTTGTTTTTAGATGAATTGGAGTTGGTTCAGCCATTGATGTGTGCTCTTTTTAATTCTTTAAGGATCTTTTGTTTAGTGAGTTGTTTATTATGCAATTTTGTAGAACCATCGAATGTGTCATTATATTTGAGTTGGTTGATACCATGTCCCTCTTGAGTGTGGTGGTTAGATTTTGTTGGTTGTAGGGTTTTTTTGTGAGGTTTAATGTTTTCATTTTTCTTCGTAATTGTTTGTGCTTTGTTTTTGTTGTACTTGTTATGAATTTTTAATTAATGATTTGGTCTTTTTTTTAGAAGAATCAGATTTGCCGTTGAGGTGTGTTCTTTTTAAATTTGTTTAGATTCTTTTATATGGTGTGGTGTTGATTATATAATTTTGTAGAATTTTCGAAGGTGTTGTTATATTTGAGTTGGTTTATACTATGTAACTATTGAGTTGATTATTTTTTAGATAATTTAGTCTGTTCTAGAGTGTGGATTAGAATTTGTTGGCAGTGGGGTTTTTCGTGAGTTTTAATGGTTTCGGTTTTGTTCGAGATGAATCGGAGTTGCTTCGGCCGTTGAGGTGTGTTTTTTTAATTTGTCAAGGTTATTTTGTATACGGAGATGTTTATTATGCAATTTCGTAGAATCTTTGAATGGGTCATTTTATTTGAGTTGGTTGATACTATGTACCTCATAGGTTGATTATTTTTATAGATTTTTATTATATTCTAGTGTATTAAAATTCGTTGGTAATGAGGTTTTTTATATGAGTTTTAATGGTTTTGTTTTTCTTCGTGATGGTTTTGGTTTTGTTCTACTTGTTTTGAGTTACTAATTTATTATTAGATCTTGTTTTTAGATGAATTGGAATCAGAGTGGATTAGAATTTGTTGGTAGTGGTGTTTTTGGTGAGTTTTAATGCCTTTATTTTTCTTCGTGCTTTTTTGAGGTATGTTTTAGTTCTACTTTTTGTTTCATTTTAATTTATGATTAGTTCTTGTTTTTAGATGAATCGAAATTGGCATTGAGGTGTGTTCTTTTTGTATTTGTTATAGTTCTTCTATATAGTATGGTGTTGATTATATAATTTTGTAGAATTTTCGTATGTGTTGTTATATTTGAGTTGGTTGATAATTTGTAACTATTCAGTTGATTATTATTATTATTTTTTAGATTTTTATTATATTCTATAGTGTGGATTAAAATTTTTTGATAGTGGGGTTTTTTGTGTGTGAGTTTTAATGGTTTTGTTGATTGTTTGAGCTATGTTTCATTTCTACTTGTTATGAATTTCTAATTAATCATTAGGTCTTGTTTTTAGATGAATCGGAGTTGGTTTAGCTATTGATGTGTATTCCTTTTTAATTCTTTAAGGTTCTTTTGTGTAGTGAGGTGTGTATTATGCAAATTTGTAGAATCTTCGAATGTGTCATTATATTTGAGTCAAGTTGATACTATGTCCCTCTTGAGTGACTGTTGGTTAGAATTTGTTGGTAGTAGGGTTTTTTGGTGAGGTTTAATGTTTTCATTTTTCTTCTTAATTGTTTGAGCTTTGTTTTTGTTGTACTTGTTATGAATTTTTAATTAATCATTTGGTCTTGTTTTTAGAAAAATCAAAATTGTCGTTGAGATGTGTTCTTTTTAAATTTGTTTAGGTTCTTTTATATGGTGTGGTGTTGATTATATAATTTTGTAGAATTTTCGAATGTGTTGTTATATTTGAGTTGGTTTATACTATGTAACTATTGAGTTGATTATTTTTTAGATAATTTAGTATGTTCTAGAGTGTGGATTAGAATTTGTTGACGGTGGGTATTTTTCGTGAGTTTTAATGGTTTTGGGTGTGTTTGAGATTAATCGGAGTTGGTTCGGCCGTTGAGGTGTGTTATTTTTTTAATTTGTCAAGGTAATTTTGTATACTGAGGTGTTTATTATGCAATTTTATAGAATCATAAAATTTTTCATTTTATTTGAGTTGGTTGATACTATTTACCTCTTGGGTTGATTATTTTTATAGATTTTTTAATATTCTGGAGTGTTTTAGAATTTGTTGGTACTGTGGTTGTTTTTGAGTTTTAATGGTTTTGTTTTTCTTCTTGATTGTTTGAGTTTTACTTGTTATGGATTCCTAATTTATTATTAGATCTTGTTTTTAGAAGAATCAGATTTGGTTCAACCATTGAGGTGTGTTCTTTTTTTAACCTTTTATGGTTCTTTTGTGTAAGTGTTTATTATGCAATTTTGTAGAATTGTCAAATGTGTCATTATATTTGAGTTGGTTGATACTTTGTACCCTTGAGTGACTGTGGATTAGAATTTGTTGGTAGTGAAGTTTTTTTTTTGGTGAGGTTTAGTGTTTTCATTTTTCTTCTTGATTGTTTGTGCTATGTTTTTGTTCTACTTGTTATGAATTTTTAATTAATTATCAGGTCTTGGTTTTAGATGAATCAGAATTGGCATTGAGGTGTGTTCTTTTTGAATTTGTTAAGGTTCTTTTATATAGTGTGGTGTTGATTATACAATTTTGTAGAATTTTTGAATGTGTTGTCATATATTTGAGTTGGTTGATATTATGTAACGATTGAGTTTATTTTTTTAGATTTTTTATTATGTTCTAGAGTGCGGATTAGAATTTGTTGACAGTGCAGTTTTTCTTGAGTTTTAATGGTTTTGTTTGTCTTCGTGATTGTTTGAGGTATATTTTAGTTCTACTTGTTTCGATTTCTTAAATTATTATTAGATCTTGTTTTTAGATGAATTGGAGTTTGATCAACCATTGAGGTGTGTTATGTTTTAATTATGTAAGGTCCTTTTGTGTAGTGATGTGTTTATTTTGCAATTTTGAGTTGGTTGATACTATGTACCTCTTTGAGTGAGTAGATTAAAATTTGTTGGTAGTGGGGGTTTTTTTTTGGTGAGTTTTAATGTTTTAGTTTTTCTTTTTGTTTTGAATTTCTAATTAATGATTAAGTCTTACTTTTAGATGAATGGGAATTCCCATTGAGTTGTGTACTTTTTGAATTTGTTAAGGTTCTTTTATTTAGTGTGGTGTTGATTATGCAATTTTGTAGATTTTTCAATTTTTTTGTTATATTTGAGTTGGTTGATACTATGTAACTATTTTGTTGATTAATTTATTTAGATTTTTTATTCCATTATAGAGTGTGGATTAGAATTTATTTACTGTGGGATTGTTCGTGAGTTTTAATGGTCATTATATTTGGGTTAGTTGATACTTTGTACCTCTTGAGTTGATTAGTTTTTTTAGATTTTTATTATATTCTTGAGTGGAATAGAATTTGTTGGTACTGGTATTTTTTTGTTAGTTTGTACTTCGTACTTTGTGATTTTGTGAGCTATGTTTTAGTTCTACTTGTTTTCTCATTCTAATTTATGATTAGGTCTTGGTTTTAGATGAATCGAAATTGGCATTGAGGTGTGTTCTTTTTGTATTTTTTTAAAGTTATTCTATATAGTGTGGTGTTGATTAAAACACCGGACAAGATCAAACCATTGACAAGATCAAAGATCGGATCACTACTCATTGACAAGATCAAACATCGGATCACTACTCACGAGGCGACCCTTCTAGCTAGTTGAGCTTCCTTGCCCACCTTTTCATTTATTTATTGGCCCAACATTCAACTATTAACCTCTCCTTTGTGCAACCTCTCTGGTGTTGGATGAATCTTTCCTTTCATTAAGTGATCTTCCTTTCCTCTTTAAGAAATGTGCATCATGGGAACAGTCATTGCCCGGGGTGCATGGAAGACAATAATAAGGTTCCAGGCAAGATCTAAAATATCAATGGTATCAGAAATATCGGTAGTCCAAAAACACCAAAATTTCGATGGAAATATCTGGATATTATCGATATCGATAAAAATTGAATAAAAACCATGGAAATTGTAAGAAAAACTTGGAAATTTTTATTGAAACTTTGGAAGATGTTTATTTAGTCAATTATCTATTAGTTTATCACAAAAAATTGGAAGGAAATGCATTCATGATGGGTTTAACTGATTTAAGTTGATTATATAGCGAATTGACAAACACTAAGTGTAGAAAATATGTAGTAATTAATGAAAAAAGATTAAACACACCATAATCATTTATATATAATGATTTACTACAATATTTTACACTTTATACATTGCATGGTAAGATACATGAATGACTTAGTACCACATAGAGTTCCTATCAGGTTCAACATTTTCACTATCTTCTTCATCTCTATGTGTAGAGTAAGTGTATTGTGAAGAGTAGTTGGAAAGTTGAAACTTGAAAAGTAAACTCATTCTCATGTGCAAATCGATATTTTCGATATTATAGTGATATCATTGTGATATTTTGCCAAAATATTGCAGAAGTCTGAGCAAAATTATAGACATCGATATTTCCTCGACATTTCGTCGATATTATCGATATTCATACGATATGTGTATGGATATGTTCCAAAATATCTGTGACTCAAAAAAACGATAATATCCTCAATATTTCGTCGATATTATCGATATTTTGGTCCATGGTTGAAACCAAGTATACTGGTCAATGTCTAAAATATCGATAGTCCAAAAACACGGAAATTTCGATGAAAATATCGGAATATTATGGATATTTTAGACCTTGGTTTTAGGGGCGCTTGTGGGCCTCGGGAAGGGTGGGATGCTTAGGCGAGAGGTCCCGGCCAGGGGGGATCTTGTAACGACATTACTTCTAGAATGCATCGAGGGGTCATGGGCTAACCCTCCTATCCAGGGAAGTTCATGAGCTGCCATCTCCGACCGAGATAAGCCAAGGCTTCTCGAAGTCAAGTACATCAAAGTTAAGGGAAGAAAGGATGCAAGGATAAAGTCTTGGGAGAACTAGTCTGAGAGGGATGCAAGGATAAAGTCTTGGGCCAATTCCCCATCCAGGGAAGTTCATGAGATGCTATCTCCAACCGAGGTTGGGTCTTCTTTTGCTCTCTTGTTATTCTTCTTCCAACTTGTACACAAGCCAAGGCTTCTCGAAGTCAAGTACATCAAAGGTAAGGGAAGAAAGGATGCAAGAATAAAGTCTTGGGCCAATTTCCCATCCAGTGGAGTTCCTAAGTTCTCCAACTGCTCGATGAGTCCAATCATCTTCAGCCCATGCTGGTGGACTGGCGCTCCCTTTACCATCTTGGTCTTTACAAGCTCACAAACAGCACTAAACCGTCTGTTTCGCATACCCTCACCATACCGCTCTTGCAGATGAAGGATCATATCACCCGTAGTATCCATGTGCTCATGTTGCTTCTAAAGCTTAGAGTTCATGGAAGCAAGGATGTAGCATTTAGCTTGTGTGTCATCTTGTATGTGCTTAACATATTGAGCACGTTCCTCCTCAGTGACATTATCACCAAGAGGTTGACGAGGGAACGACTTATCAAGCACGTATGCAATTTTCTCACTGGTCAAAACGATCTTAAGATTTCGGAACCATTCCAAGAAATTGTGCCCCTCAAGGCAATGTTTGTCAAGAATTTTGGTGAGCGGGTTTCCAGACACATCTACATAATGTACAGAATTTTAAATTAGATTATACAAAATTTTAAATTAGATTGCTTTTAGAAAACCATTGATTCGGGTCTTTTAAATCAAATGACACCTCCCACTATTTTTTGGCAAATTCCATATCCCTCAAATGGAATTTCTAGAGTTTTAGTTTCAACTCTTAGTGAGGATGGGAGGCTCACCACCATCAAGCTTGCCAAATCATAATAGAATCTTGGTTTGCTTGAATGGTGAAGAGAGAGTACTCTTATCCATTCACATCATGATGTGATTACCCATCACTTTGGCCTCTAGCAAATGTGTACCCCCGAATGTTATCGTGAGGTACCATTTGTTCTAGTTAAGTCATGCCCACCATTCCCATGAGTGTAGGGGTTCAAACAAGACCTCATCATAATAGAATATTGGCCTTACTCGTTGTCTACATTCACAATATCAAATATTTTGAAATGAGTCCTTTCAAAAATAAACATATACTTTGTGTTCCCCATATTTGGGTGAAGCACGATGCATTGGTTATAATTTATGAGGGCCCACAATGGTGGAAGGCCACGAAAAGATATTCAAAATACCTCTTTGTTTATCAACTTAATATTATTATTGGTTGAGGGAGTTTTAGGTCTCATCATACAACATTCATTTCAATCTCATTAAAATAAAATTGGTCCAATTGTTAGTAGCATATGGTACTCCCACTATTTGTTTTAGAAATCAAGGAGTATCTATTACTACTAATTAAAATTTTGCATTCTTGAATTTTGGACATATAGTTATCTTAGGCCCTTAGGATGATTATGGACTTTTAATATTTGAATATTTGATCCAACATGAGCCAAATGTTGAATTTTGGTCTAGGGAGGGTGATTCATTTTAATTACGCGTTTAACTAATTAAACATGCAATCCTAATTGGGCTTGAGGCCCATCTAACTTGAGCCTTGGACTTCATCTCCTTCTTTCTTCTTCTCCTTTAACTTACATCATATGAAAAGCAAAGACATGCAAGCCTATTAACAATTACATAAGAAAAGAAAAAGAGAGACATGCAAGCCTCTTTTAACAAAAGAATTAAATATTGTTAATTACAAGCCCAATAAATGAATAAATCACATCCCATGGTTCAATCAAATTGATAGTCGGCCATTCACAGAGTTCGATTGCAATTTGGTCTTAGTCCATAATCATCCTTTCAACTACTTTAATCAAATTAAAATAATTAAACTTTTGGAATGCAAACTTAAACATTTTGGGTTTTTAGTATATGGGCCTAGTTCAAAATGTGGGGTAATTATGCAATTAATTAAAGACTCAAGGACCAAACCACAAAGTAAAGTAATTGCTTAGAAGTCCAAAACAAATAATATAATTGCATGAGGAACCCAAGAGGATTCTAAGGTGGGGTCGGCCATGTGAAATGTGTGTGTGTGTGTGTGTGTGTGTGTGTGTGTGTGTGTGTGTGTGTGTGTGTGTGTGTGTGTGTGTGTGTGTGTGTGTGACATGCATGCGAGTGTCCCATAAAAGGGTTAAGCATGCCATATCAAGTTTCAAGGAAACTTTTATAAGACCAAGAGTGATCTCCCATGCAAACAAGTTCCTAGGAAAGGAAGAAGGGACAAGGGAACATACCTAAGACCAAGAGTGTGATCTCCCATGCAAACAAGTTCCTAGGAAAGGAAGGAGGGATAAGGGAACATTTCTTCAACCAAGGAAACATTCCTAAAGACCAATGGCACACTAGGCATGCCTATGTCTTGATATTCTAATTTTCTAAAAACTAGAGGAGCATGCTTAGACTAGGGGAACAAAGGGAAAAGGAATCTTGGATAACCAAGATCAATGTCCTCATTCAAATCAGGACAACACAATTTCGAAACTTAATCCCACCAAAATAGATCAAAAACTATAACACATGCATTCATCCTATGAACTCACAAGAACATTCATATGAACTCAAGAACACACAAAACACAAAAATCATATTTTCGAGTGTCAAATTTCATGGAGATTAAAATGGCTATCATCATAGAAATTTTACAATGCTCAAGCTAGCATTGAAACATCACAAAACCCCCAAAAAATTCAATAGGGCTGAAACCCCTTTGATACCCATTTGTTCAAACTTTAATGCCTTCTCTTAAAACATCTATAACACATAAAGATGCAAGACTTTTCAAATAAATAAACAATCAAGGCATCCCAACACATAACAACAAAGAACTTTTGACCCATATTCATAAACAAAAACCCAAAATGGTACAACTTATCACTTGACCTTGGCTCTTGATAATCATGAGTTTCATTTGAACATGAACATAGATAAATAAAATCATGGCAAAGGAAGCTTAAACATGCATCTATGAGTTTAAAAACAAAAACTTTTCCATGAATCTTTTAAGCCAAGTGATAGTTGTATTATTTTCCTAGAACATACTTCTAAAAAGATTGGAAGGAGGAGTTACCCTTGGTGCGTGCTTTCAACCCTATGATCGAATTCCACCGAAGTTGTTAAAGCTTGAATGGCTCCTTCAAAATCTCCACCTTGTTGTTGAAGCTTGAATGGCTCCTTCAAAAAAACTCCAACTTGAGAGGTTCTCCAAAAGTCACCAAAGTAGGTAACCTCTAAGTCTCTTCACCAACAAGAGCTTGAGAAGAATAAGATGAGCTTAGTGAGAAGATGATGCTAGTAATCCCTCACTAAGGTAGTATGAAAGAGTAGAGAGAGTTTTTGGAAAACTAGAGCTTTCTTTCCCTCTCTTGTTTTTCACTTATGACGCCTTAGGCTTCAAAAAAGATGATAGTCAACTTTTACTTGAGTCAACAAGTTGACTCTAGCAACCCTGCTCATATGAACGCCCATCCCCTTAAATTGGGCCTCTTGGGCTCTATTTCATTTAAGTTGTCATACAACCCAATCTCCATGTCCAATAGGATAAAGCCCAATGAGCCTAGAATTCAAAATTCCTGTTTTAAATCCTATTACGACATCACATGTCGTTTAAATTGATTCCACAATTAATTTTGCCTTAACCAATTAACTAAGCTGAATTGATCTCTTCAATTCATTATCTCTATAAAGGTTTCTCAAATAACTCAAGTTTAACGGTGTGCGATCCACTAGGTTCTAATTAGCAAGGTCGTGGGCAATTTGAACTTTTCGTAATTGATTGTGAATTAAAACCGTCTTTTAATTCTCCATATTAGTTAGGATCATTAGTCCTTGGGGCTTCCACCATCCATGAGTGACACCTAGCAGTATGTCATGGATATCCAAGCTAAGTAGAATAAGTAGAAAACCTATTCAGTTGGAATTACAATGCAATATGGTCCTTCCCTATTACAATACTCTTAATCTCATTACTAGGGCATGGTGCATGTCAAGCCCCTAATGAGATTGTCATGTCTTATATGATTTGTATTAGTATGACTAGAACATCCTTCTAGGTCCTATCGAATACTCTAATCAAAGATTTGCTTAATAATATCTTCCGAGCATTCGCCTTCTTTTCTTGAAAGATAGAAATTCCATGTTGTACACTCACATGTCTCTATGAGTCAATCGAGAACCCCAACAATGCTTGTACCACATCCGTGATTAGAACATGTCTTTATAGCATCATCAAAGATCCACAACCTTCCCATAAGACAACCATTGTGCCTCAGGTCTAAGGATTAATTTGCATTATTGGAACTTGGAGTTTGTTGTTTGACATAAAAGTAAAATTTCCATACAAGAAACTCTCGTTTGATCACGTTCGTGAACTCATTCTCTATTGAGCACCTACATACTTGTCTTAGTTTCACCACACGAATGACTTGAGACCAGTCATCCTCTCAATCGAGAAGACATAGCAAGTACCGGTCTTTCCGGATTGTTAGTGCCCATTTTACAATCCTATGACTAGGAACATTTAGGGTATGATGATAATAAAGGAAAGGTCTTATGAATCTAACTTCCTCAAATTACTTTCTCTCTATCTCACATCCCTTGGACTTATTGTTTAACCATGTGTAGCTGTTAATGAGACATTTACTAATAAACAATAAACTTTCCCTTAAGAGAATTAAACATAAGTCTAATATATGAAATATCCTTTAAAAAATTACATCATATGATTGGCTTTTAGGGCATATTTCCAACAGTTTGAGATTGCAGCTCCCGTGGACTTTCAAAGGGGAACTGCTTCAACCCATTTTGTGAAGTATTCTGTGGCAGTGAGGATCCATATGTAGTCGCCGGAAGGTGGGTGGATAGTTCCAATCAAATCAAGCCCCCAAGTATGGAAGGGCCAAGGGGTGCGTATGTCTTGTAATAGCGTTGGACGCTTGTGTCTTAGGTTGGCATAGATTTGGTATGTATGACACTTTTTCATCAAGTTGTGAGCATCATTCTTCATGGTAGGCCAGTAGTATCCTAAGCTCAACAGCTACCGGTAGAGTCTTTTCCTTCCCTGGTGTTCTCCACATTCTCTAGTGTGTATTTCCTGCATGACTTGTTGTGCTTTTGATTCTCCTAGGCACTTTAGCAGTTCTCCATTGAATCCCTTGTAGTGGAGAATTAATCCATCTACAAAATACCTCCTCGCAATCTTCTTTAGTTTGCAAGCGTCCCTGGGATTAGTCGGCGGTGCTCCATTGATTAAGAACACTAAATATGGAGCCCTCCAATCTTTTGTAAATGAGATTATGAATGCCTCCTCCACTAAGGGCATGGTGGAGCATTTGGGACAGTTGGCTTGAGCTTCACTGGCTTGCTTCTTCATTTCGGGCCAATAATAGCCTTTGTGTTGTAGGCGCCGGTACAAGCTGATTATGGGATCCAAACCACAAAAGACATTGTGCACTTCCAGCAGTCGCTTCTGTGCTTCAATCTCTCCTATGCAACAGGCTAAGATACCACCAGGGAGACGCCTGTATAGTTCTCCTAAGATAACTGCATATTATTTTAAGTTCTTGATCCTGCCCTCTTTACTTAGTGAAGCCAGTTCTTCTTTGATAGAATTTCTCCAATCTCCTTCTTTCGGCGCCTCTTCCGGCACCTCTTCTAGAGATGTGGCTTCAACCGTGGGCATGTCTTCCGTATCACTCTAATATTGGGTTGTTCCTTGGTGAAAGACAATTTTGATCCGAGAGTGGCTAGGGCATCAGCATTCCTATTAGTGATTCTAGGGATATGCTCCAGCACAACTTGCTCAAAGGCACCGATTAGCTTCTCTGCAGTAGTTCGATATGGGGCCAAGGCTACATCTTTTACTGCAAAATCACCTTGCAACTAGCTCAGTACCAAGTTCGAATCCCCAATAACTTTGATCTTCCATATGTCCATTTCTTTGGCTGTGGATAATCTTGTGATGAAAGCTTCATACTCTGCTACATTATTTTTGCATGGGAAGTTGAGTTTGAATGAGTGTTGTGGCTTGTCCTTCAAGATTAACGAGCACCACTCCTGCACCTCCTCTATTACTTGTAGCAGAGCCATCAAAGTACAGAGTCCAAGGTTTCTCTTCCATAGCAGCTCCAACCATTTCCGGCAACTCTCCTAGAACTTCTTTGGAAAGAGAGTCTTCAATTTCAGGAAACATGGCCAACATATCAATCACAGCTTGTCCCTTGATAGCCGGGGGTTATACATGTGATGTCAAACTCAGATAGTTGTAATAGCCAGTGTGCCAAACTACCAGATAATGCAGGTCTTGTAAGTAAGTACCTTACTGGATCAGATTTCACCATGAGCTACAGCTTGTGAGCAAGGAAATAATGGCGTAGCCGTTGTGAGGCATAAACTAGGGCAAGGCACAATCGCTCGGTCTTTGGATAGCATGTCTCGGCTCCAATATTGTTGTCTTGAGCAAGCAAAGCACCTACAACACTACTTGTTGAAGCCAAATAGAGCTTGAGTGGAAGTCCTGGGATAGGTGCCTTCATGGTTGACAACTTGATGATCAACTGTTGTACTTGTCTATATGCTTTTTGGCACTCTATGCTCCACACAATTGTTTGCCTTTCTTTAGCAGAGGAGTCAAAAGTGCCTGTCACAGCTGCTAAACCAGGAATGAAGCATCGGATGTATGATAACTTTGGACTCATTGGTGGCATGAGGGAACTTATGGCTCTAGTATTTTCTAGTATTGGCTGGCAAATTCACACTAATTCAGTCAGTTACCTCCACCCTCCCTTATTACACGATGCAAACTGTTAGGCTTCCTGCTTCTGTTTTTGCAAACCTGGACAAGGCCATAGAGGGGAGAAAGGAGTATGGCAAAATTATAGCACTACGACTTTTTCGATCTTTGCACTCCATAAACCTTTATAGCGGCCCATTATGAATTCCTCAAACAACCAAAATCAATATTCTAATACTCATACAACTTAACTAAGGTATATCGTGGTTTATTCTTCCCCAACAGTTTCTTCTTCCTCACTAGTGCAGCCCCAAATCAAATTTCCAAACCATAAATCTCCTACCAAAGGCACAAATCAGACTCCCAAAGTCCCAGCTCCAAACTTCTCTCTCTCTAATTCTCTATTCTCTTTGGCATTCTCTGTCTAATTATTTGATATTAAAATAGTTTTCTTTAATTAAAGAATTCATGTCTCCGAAGGCTCATGCCTCACTTTCCTGTTGCCTCACCTTTGAAAACATTAGTAACAAGAGGTTATAAGTAGCACGAGAAATTTCCAGATGTGTAAGTGATTAAAGATATTTTTACCATATCCCCAACAATATTATTAGGGCCACTGCAACAGATATGATTAAGTGGAAAAAATATTTAGAGTTATACTGTAAACAAGTATCTCACTTAACTTAATTTCTTTCAAAAATACATGCACAACAGTTATCTCGACAAGTCGAGTGAAACCACACCTTGAAACAAACAAGTAGGTTTTAACACTAAAAGAAAATGAAATAGAAATTTACCATGCAAGAGGGCTTGCAGTTCTGTTTATGAGTAAAAGACTCCTCCACATGGGCAGCTCCTCTAGTTCCCAACTTCATACTTGTTGCCACCAACCGATACCACATTTTTGAATTGTCCAAAATTATTGGTACATGAGGTCCATATCATACGTACAAAGAGTCCATGGAACAGGAGTTTGCTGCCCACCTAACAAGTGAAGGGAAGTCCGTTCTTCTGATTTTATACCATGCGCATTCTGATTAACGAAAATGTATATACAACATTCTGATTAACTTACCTTTCTCCTGAAATTGCATTATTTGAGTGATGAAGGATCTCTTCATTATTGTGTATTGGGTTAATACACATTCTTGAAGGCATTACAAAATTTTTGCAAACACCAGCAGTAAATTGCTAAACAAGATTACATAAAATTGACTAGAAATTTTATAAAACCCATGCCAAAAGGTACATCAAAATCGAACTAAACAAAAGGTACATCAAAATCAAACTAAACATTACTAGAAATTCGATTACAAAGGACTAGATACACTGAGGTTGTCAAGTTGTCATTAGCTCTTCTCCGATTCTGAGCTTGAAACCCATGCACTTGGCAACATTGGATAATGCACAAGTGATGGAGGAGACGTCAAAGCAGGGACTTGATAGGCCGGCTGCTCATCATGATTAGTCTCTTCCCGGACCAAACTTTGATTTTGTTTCTTAGCAAACCTCTTATATCTTTCCATAGAATCAATCTTCTTGGTTGCAACTTGTATCTTAGAATTGAGTGAATCAATGAGCTTAGTCAATTCTTCCTGCGAAAACTCATCAATTCGATCGTCCCATGTCAGGTACTCCTCCTCATAAATCTTCTTCCCTACATTTTGAAACTTTGTCGGGTATTCCTCCTCAAAAATCTTCTTCCCTAAATTTTGAAACTTTTCGTCATCTTCATCCACGTGATCTTTCTTGTCCTCATAAAAATCGGACATATCAAAGTTTCTCTTCAAACCGAGCGCGGACATATCCTTAGAATCCTTGTACCTATTGAGAATGCGTTTGAATTGAGTTGGATCTCGCGGCCACGTCTCCAGTTGAACTGCCCTCCCCTTCTTTTGATCGTCTTCGTAGACGATCACACAAACATCAATATCACAAAGCTTCGAAAGCTCGTCCGCCTTTTTATATATACTCTTCTTTCGCTTCCGAAAGGTCATCTTCCGAGTGCCCTCATTAGGTATGAGTTCTAAGCTTCTTCTTCTAGGGGCCACCATATTATCTTCTATGATTCCACAAAACATAGAGGGAGAAATTTTTGATGGTTAGATTAGAAGAACCCAAGAAAATAATAGCAGAGATCTAATTGGGTCTAGAGACTCTGAACAACTAGAAGCCTTGTTGCAAAACTTTGGTTTGAAAAAACAGAAAAAAGAAAAAGAAAACTAGGGCAAAAATACCATGGACAAAACATAACTTCGATTATGACCAAAAAAAAAACATAACTTCAATTGTTCAAGTTCAAGAAAGTACCTGTGATGTGACTTGGGTTTTTCGGAGATCTTAATATGAGAGTGAAGGTCGGGGTTGTGATTGAGTTTTATAGACAAGGAAGGAGGAGGCGGTTAAGGAAACTCAATTCAAATCGGGATTTTTCTGGTTTGTTTATTTAATTTTTATATTTATAGAAAAGTAGTTTCCATATTTCATGAGGAAAACCCAAAATATAATTCTTGATTAACACGTCGTCTATATTCTACAGTTTCCTATTTCTAAACCACCACGTCTGCGTTCATTCCTAGAGCCGTTCTCTTTTTTTTTTTTTTTTTTGGAATAGATGCTTTATTAAAAGGGTGATTTTATTTACACCCCATTATTTGCTCTTTACACCCCACTAAATTTTAATCAATTTTAAAAATACTCACTGCACCCCATATTTCTTCATAAATTGCCCTCATTACACCTCATTCCTAACTAAATCTCATCCCATATCAAACACACCCCATCGAAACCCCAATTCATTTTCAAATGCACCCCATCACAACTCCCTTTCATTTTCAAAGGGACCCCATCGCACATCCCATGGCTCTTCATGCACACCCCATCGCACAGACCAGTCAAATTCTAACGCAATCCACCGCACCCCCAGACCTCTTGCCACAATCGTACACCGCAAACCCCATCGCTGGCAACTCGAGACCTCACCCCTATTGCTTGGCACCTGAAGACCTCACCCCTATTGCTTGGCACCCGACGACCTCACCCCCATCGCTTGGCAGCTTGCGACCTCACCACCATCGTTTGGCAGCTCGCAACCTCACCCCCATCGCTTGGCAGCCCGTGACCTCACCCCCATCGCAAATTTTCTGTTTTAATTGGGGAACTCGACCGTCGTGCACAACCTCACCCCCATCGCTTGGCAGTCCACCGAATGTGTATCCGTTTTTCAGTGGTTGTCCACCAAATATTCCATTTTTCAATGGTAGTCCACTGAATTTGTTTCCGTCTTTCAATGGTAATCAACTGAATTAGTTTCTTGTTTCCGTCTTTAGCCATCTTTCTTACACATATCTTACATATATGCAGATATATAATTATAAGTGTATTTGATTCAAGCACCATTTAATAACATGGCATTTGATGATTAAGTAATTTCTATTTACCAAAAATATTAATCTGCTAGTTACAAAGATTTAAGAGAGTTCAATAAAAACCCGAAAAAAAGGACCTTCCAAGAAAATAGGATCATCAAGAAATTAACTTCAACTTCCATGGCTACTATTGAGGTCAAACGTCATTGTCAGACTTTTTGGTGAAAGCTATAGGTTCTGTATATCAAACTACTAATATTTCTAAATGAAAATATAACAATATTTGTTATGCTTCTTCTCGTAAGAAAATGATTTGCATTGCAACTTTCAGGTGCTGATTTTCTCTCTTGAGATTTTGGTTTGACCCTTGAAAGTGCAACATCAGGTGCTAGATGAAAGCTGAGAAAGAGGCCACTTAAGTATGACTTGATCTGGATTTGATATGAAGATGACACAATAATACCTATGTTTCCATCCCTTTAGTTTACATGAATAAACATTTGCTTGGCCAATGGGGTTGTACTAGAGTGGTTTTCGTGGTCTCTTAGTTTGAGTTGATTTTTGGTTTTTTTCTTTCAAAATACTCAAAATAATTATCGAATAAATTGTGAATTGATCACTATATTTCAGTTCGCTATCATTGAATAGTATGTAAAATTAGGTAATACACCACTCAACCCGTTCCACATTACGGTGGATCTCCATCGCATCTTAAGTTAATGGCCAGTCAAATACAACCGAAATAGGTTCAACGTTTCTGTGGCATTCCACCGAATTTGTTTAGTTTTCTGGCTGTCCACCGAATTTGTTTCCGCTGGCTGTCCACCGAATCTGTTTCCGTTATTCGGTGGCTGTCCACCGAATCTGTTTCCATTATTCGGTGGCTGTCCACAGAATCTGTTTTGCTTTTCTGGCACTCTACCGAAATTTCTGTCGCGTTCGATCGTGTGTCTTTGAACGTAACCACCACCAGAATGAACCCCTAAACTTGAAAAACGCCAAAAAATAAACTCATACCTCATTCAAGCCCCTCTAACTTCAGTCTCACCCTTCATAAATAAAAACAATATTTTTGTCACCAATATAAGCGTATAAACCTTGTTAGGGTTGCATGAACATGATGGTTTGAGAAAAAAGTCTAACTAGGGTTGCAAGAACATATGTGGGGTGTATAGAGCAATTTTTATTTTTATTTTAAATATTTTTTGTCCTTAACGGTAATTATGTACAAGGGTAGAATACGTTATTCATATTTAAAATTAGTATTAGGTGTAAAGAGCAAATAATGGAGTGCTAATAAAATCACCCTTATTAAAACTAGCCCCTTGCGCGTGTGCCAATTGGTTTTCTTTTTTTCTTTTAGAATTAAAAAAGATAATGGGAAGTTCTGTTCCATAAAAATAGGACCCATTATCTTATTTTATTTTAAAATTTTAAAATATGAAAATGTTTGAATTTACCATATTATCCTCATTTAATTAATAATTTAAATTTTTAATATTTGCATTGACCAATGGCATTTCTGGTATTTTGAATGTTTCACTATTCTCTACCTTTTGCAAATTTATATATATAGATAATAAACAACATAAGAGTACAGGGCCAACCCTGAGTGATTGAAGGCCCAGGGCAAAGCTCTACGATTGGGCCTCCTTAAAATCTTGTTTTAGGAAAATTCAATTCAACAAAACCCAAATTAAGGAAAAAGAGCACCCTACATATTTAAAACATTACATTGAACAATAAATTAACTCACAAGTGTTTGTCCACATGCTTCACCACTAATATCTTCCATAATTAATCATAACAAACCAGCTCTACAAAATAACAAAAGATCACTTAAAATGTCTTCGTACTTCTGTTTAAGAAACAAAATCATCAATAATATTATCATATTTAATGTTTTCTAACATATCCCTTTCAATGCATAATATTGCTAATCCATTTAGCCTATCTTGAGCCATTATGGTTCGCCATTGTGGTTCTCTTACATGACCCTTTCTAAATATAAATCTCACATTTTGCATCAAGATTATCCCAAACTTTCATTTAGTGGTAAATCTTCTGCTACATTTTCAATTGAACTATCAGTTTGTTTACTAAAATATTTATTCAAAGATCCTCTTAGACTTTGAGCAATCTCTTCCTCTTTTTCTTTCTTTGTCTCTTGAGATTTCGAGAAAGGTGTTTCTTAAACATGTTTAAATTTGTATCATAAACACAAGACAAGCAAAGCAACAGCAAATTAAATTAGCAATAAAAATAGAACTAATTAAATGAAGGAACAATAAAACCTGAATTTTAGTTGCTGCTGCCGATGGGTGCTGCTGCAGTTTCACAAAGAATCAGTTTTAACTTTCAACTGAAAATCCCACAGTCCCACTCTCTCGCAGAGAATCAACAAAAATATTTACTTTCAAGAGCCTGCAATCGCTTGGTTTATTTTCAAGATCGTTTCTTCCTTCATAAATGTAATATTCTCCGTCCACGAAATTTAAATTTAAATTTCAAATTTTAAAGTGAAAGAACGATTTTACCGTTAGGGTTCTTAGTGGTTTAAAGTTGACTTTTTGTTCGAGAAGGAAGTTGGGGAATTGAGTAGCACCGTTGCTTCAAGCTCATCAATACGAGTCCGTAGGACAAGAGGCACGCCTTCGAGTTATAACGATCCAAAAAAGTTTTAAAAAGGAAAGGGTGTAAAGGGAATTTTGAAATTTGTTAAAAACATTAGAAAAACCGGTTTTAATCCCCTCCATGCGCATGGACTCCCTTCTCTCCTCGCCTCTCTCTCTCTGTCCGATAACTCTCTTTCTCTACAAAACGCAACTAACGACAACCTTGGAGGAGGAATCAACGCTGCCCCGGCGACGCCACCCAAATTCTTCTCCCCTCTTCCTCCTTTACGCACATAGTCCGTATCCGAGCTCAAAACCTGCAGGTGTAAAGTATATTGTGTCAACCTGGAATCCTCGAGTGTTTCTAGCATTGTTCCGACAGCTCGGCGACCAAAGTCATCGATTGAGGTATGGTTTCTTATCCGTTTTTCGTGCTCTTGCTGATCATATAAGTGAGTTGAGTCGATTTTAGAGTTTTGAAAGTGAATCTAAAACCTAGAAATTTCCGATCGTTGAGTTGCTTTTCCGGCTAGCTCCGGCCACTTTTGGCCGGGGTCCAAGAATTGAAATGACTCCCCTTAATGTGCTTGAACTATTGGTATAAATATTGCAGGTAGATTTTGAGTTTTCACGGTCAGCCGGAAATTATTCAAGCTTCACCCGCCATGCCGGGCGGTGGGTGGCGGCCCGTGGGCAACTCGTGGCAGCTCTTTGAGTTCCAAAATTTTCCCCATGTTGTCCCGATCACGAAGGTATGCTCGGATTAGCAATTGGATACGTTTGACTATCGAACAAATATTACGCCTATTAGGCGATATCCAAGGTTCGAGTAGGTTCGGACATTCAGATCAGTCTTATTTTCAAATATGTTGTTCCTTGTACCTCTAGGATTGTGTAGGAATTTGTGGATGGAGAATAGGAGTCCCGGATACTCCTGATCAATGCGTTTAGGGTTAGGTAAACCGATTACCGTCTGATCTTGCGATCGAGAGCGATCCGACCACTTGATCGAGACCAAACTCGGGGCATGTCATGTAGACCTTGTTGGAGTTATAGGATGTGATGGTTTATCTAAACTTTATAAATGAATTTAAATGTAGACCTTGATCGACAACCTTGGAATGAATTTAAATGCTTTTGATTGGTAGAAAAGACTTGGAAGAGTACGTGAGTGGACATTTGCTTTATAAATGAGTTTTTATGATGTGATGGTTTATCTAAACATTTGTGAATGATTCATTTATGGTTTTTACTTTCCAAGCAATTTGTTTCGTTTGAAATAAATTTAAATATTATTGCGTGTTGATAAATGTGTTCAGTTCGGAAAGTTAGTATTGGATTTCAGAAAAGATTTTGGAAAATGATTTTGGGAAAGTGGATTTGTGGAAAAAGGAAGTTTATAATAAGTTTCGGAAAATGGTTTTCAAACCCACCACAGGAGTACCCCACCCCCCATGTTGCCTTTGGAACAATTACTTATTGATATTAACGCCCCACGAGTCGCGGGGACGCCCGAACCGTGTGGTGCGAGGATTTGCGTTTTGGGCTAACTTCGCGTTCCCCGATTCTGCAAAGATTGCGTTCCGGGCTGATCACCCGATTCTGCTAGAATTTACGTCTCGCGCTGACTTCGTGTCCCCCGATTCTGCTAGGTGGAATTGACGGACTATTTGCATTCTCAGGTTGAGTATATCTCCCTGAGTTCTGCTAGGTGGAATTGATGGAATATTACTGGAATTGACGAATTATGATTGGGGGTACACCTAGGTGGAGAGTATTTAAGTTTTGAGATATTTTTAAACTGGAATTGAGGATTTCATCTTGGTACTTATGGGAGGAGGTTTAAATACATATTTTCATATTTATGTGACATGTTTTATTTAAACCATTGATATTGACATAAGGTTTCCGCGTGGTCCACGTTGTTTTACTAGTTTTCTAATTTTCCGTTTATTGGTAATAATTATATATATATATATATATGTGTGTGTGTGTGTGTGTATATATATACATGTGATGGGTTGAAGATTGTTTTGAAATCAACATATTATGCTTAAGTCTCAGAGAATTGACTGGAGGCTGAAGGCATATTAAATTCATGTGCTTACATATGGTTTGAATTTAGTTTCGAATGAAGAACTACGTGTGGCTTGATCCCTTAGTAAGGGTATGTAGGCAACCTAGAGTTCCTGCTGCAGCCGCAAGGTTAATAATCGATTATGTTATATAAAGAGGCTGAGGCCATTGAAATTAAATTGTTTTATGCATGTTGAACAATTGGAATTATAAAATTGCGTTTTACACGTAAAATAAATTGGGAAATGTCCGTTTTCGGGGAGATTCTCGACGGTTTTTCGCGTGCTAAACCCTTGGGCGCGTTTTGCTTTGCGTTCTAGGGCATAAAGGGTGTTTTAGTCATTTGTGCCTGAAGATCGCCGTGTGTCGAACACGCATGGGGTTTGACATGGATTCCAAAGTGGAATTTGGGTCGGGTCCTATCAATAAATGTTTAGCACGCTTCTAAACAAAAATAAAATAAACCTATCTTAAGGGGCCGGGCAGAGATAACCATCACGGATGCTTCTTGGGCTTCTTGAAAAGAATTAAAAATGAAAGCCTACATGCCTTTTCTTTTTTCCCGAAAGCTGACATATATATTTTCTATAAGAACTTTCTAGTTTTTATGAGGAATTTTAGTTTTTTTTTTTGCATATACATATATTATATAATGGGCTATATATTTTTTTGGGCCCCCTTCAATCTTGGGCCCCGGCAATGGCCCTTGTTGCCCTGGCCAAGGGCTTGCTCGACAAAATATAGCACTGAAAACAACCAATACTATCCAAAACTCAAACATGAGAGACATGAACAAATGCGTGATCTTTTAAAAGACTCGCACTTTGATCAACTTAATGGGAAACAAGAAAAAGAGAAAAATAAGAGGAAGTCCGAACATCCCTTCAAGTTCTTCTGGACAACACTAGAAACTCGCAACCTATAACAAACACAAATTCAGAAAGAAAGAAAGAAAAGCGATAATAATTAAAGCAAACTATAAACTAAAAAACACAAATGAACAGAAGAAAAGAGAACTAGCCGACAAAACCCAAATAAAAAGGTAAAAAAATAAAGTAAGAAGCAAAAAATTTGGAAACAAAATAAAATAAAATAAAAATAATAGCACATACACACTATGAGAACTTACGACAACCCGCAAATGTCTACTTAAAACAAAAACAAGAGCAACACAACTACACAAAACCGAGTGTAAAAGAGTCGTAGAAAACTTATAAAAAACAAATCGAAACAAAACTACAAGTAAAAAAAACCATTCCAAAATGAAAGTAAAACAACAAGCAAACCAGAAAAAGAAACAAAAACCTACTAAAACCAAGCTGCAGAAAAATGAAGAAAGCTAAAGACATAGAAAACCCACAAAACAAAATAAACACAAGGACACAACAAAAGTAACAAAGAAAACACAAAAGAAATTCAAACACTCAAAACTAAAAACCAAAAACTAAAAACCAACAGAAATAATACAAAACAAACTAGAAACCAAAGCAAAACTTGGAAACCAAAAGAACAAAACCTAAATAAAACAATAACAAAACTGAAGCAAAAGAAAACAAAATAGACAAAACAATGTAAGTAAAGAATAAATTAATATCTGAAATACAAAAACCAAGACAACAAAAGCTAGAACAAAAAAACATCAACAAGCAAAATCAATATATGCACTAGAAATACCAAAAACTGTTGTGAACAATATCGATGCATCAAAAATAAAAGAATCAAAAGCAAATATGAAACCGAGACATAATTATGATCAAAGAACAAGGAACAAGAAGAACCTATAAAACTAGAAAATAGATTGGGGAGCAAATAAATGGAAAACTAACCCAACTAGCAATCGATCATGAAAAAACAGTTAAATCAAACATTAGAGACATCGAGATTAGTTCGGTTGACAGCCACATAGGCCCTTCTTCAATCCAAACATGAAAATTTGAACATAATAACACACGCCTAGCTAGGCAATGTGCCACGTGATTACAACGACGGAAGCATATTGACAAATCACAACAGAAAAAGCTTTAGATAGGCTTGCGCTTCGCTACTAATGCACCATTGAGCATCCATTTCTAGAACAAGAGACCCATAACCCATCCGAGATGCCACCGTAAACCCAAACATGCTGCCATAAGCTCGTAGCCTTAGGAGTAAAATTACCACAAACATGTTTAGAAGCTGCCACCATAAGTTCCCAGACAATTACGAACAACCACGCCTAGACCCCGAAAACCATCCCGGAAGTTAACCGCACCATCCACATTCAACTTCACAAATAGAGCACAAGGCCTTACCCAACGACAATCCAATATAGAGGTAGGTCGGGAAGTGATTCCTTGTTATTTGCATGCTGAAATTCAAGTAACAAGAGCACAAGTACGAGCAACTAGAGTTGATGCAAGGACAGAAGTACCATGAAACCAACATTCATTTCGACTATGGCAAATACTCCAGCACAAATATGAGATAATGACCATTTCTTGTTGAGAGAGAATTGTTGTAGCAGTACGAAACAATTCAGAAAAGCTAAGACCAGACCATTCACCCACCAAAGAAGAGAAAGGAGAAAGTAGCCAAACCTCTTTTACTGACGAACAACACCATAAAGCATGTATAATTGTCTCTGGCTTTCTGGTGCAACGAAAACAAGTCGGAGTAGGAACAATTTTATGATAAAAAAGATTAGCATTACAAGGTAAGAGCCCATGCAAAGATCTCCTGACAGGACCCTACCCAGATTCCACCCCGGAACCCGAGCCATACCCTGCTGGTTTGTCGACATCAACCCGATGCCGGGCCCACATACTAAAAGAATCCTTCTTCCCGAAACAAATAGATAAAGGGGTCAAGACTTCTGCCGAAAAACGGGCAGAGTCTCCCCTAAAATACAAGCAAACCCAAAAGTTCCAACCTGTTCAAAAACAATAGAATAAGTATAACCAACTACCAGCATGCAACAAATACATAGCAGGCCTCCGGCCTTCAATCCAACCCTAATGGGCGATAACAGAGCAACTAAGAGTATTCAAGTTTAAACAGCGGAAAAAAAGTTAAGATAAGGGACACGAAGTCCTACAATCAAGTCGAAGCTCGAGAGGATGAGCGCTCGGCCGGACAGTATCAAAGCACGACTACGGTTTGGGGGGCCCAAAACAGAAAGAGTGTGAGTGGACAAAAACAAGGTTTTACATACTTAAATCAATGTACTAACCCCGCCGTTTCAAAACAATGCAAACCATGCATATGAAATCATTTATATATGTAGTCATTCAAATACCAATAGTTGCAATATAATCACACCATAATTATATCATAGTACTGTTTCCCTTTCTTTCCCACACTCGGACAACCACGTGCTCGCAAGCACGACAAGATAGGAAGGATCCTCACTAAAAGAAATACGAATACGAAGATAATAACGCATACATATAGTAACATAGACCTCAACACCAAAACACGTGTACTGGGGAAACAATCCAACAGGGGATCATTTGACTGGACACCGGGACAACATTCATGATGTGACTCGTGCCCAGGATTTAACTAGACACCGGGTCAGCATCACAATGGCCTCGTGCCCAGGGTCAAGCCGTCCAAATGGGACTAAGCTCACAGGCCCGCATAATAGGGGACCTCAATACCACTACGTCCAAAACAAGTCATACGCGCAGACTACCCAATTAAGGGTCTACAGTAACACCCCGTTAAGGCATGCATCGGGTATCCAATGCAGATGTCCATATCCAGTAACCGTATCAAGAACAGGGGGAGGTACATAACAAGGTGCCAACTGCTCTCAAATCAATCGCTACCCGATAATCAATATATACATTTTTAACCACATGTACCCGAACCCCAAAATATCACACACCTGGACATATATACGTCTAACAATCCAATAACATCATATATACCCAATATAAGGACATCACCGTCCCAAACATACAATTCTATAGTTAAAATAGACACAAGCGTCAAATGACGGCATATCAATCCATAAACAATTAAAATGTCATAATCACTGAAAATGCATATTCAAAACTGTACTTAAAACTCAAGTCAAGAAAACGTCAAATCAAACCCCAAGTAAAACATATGCTCCAAAACATAGTATAGGTACTATCCCTTTAAAAATACAAAGTCCAAACCGAAACGTTTATTCAAAAAAATATATATATATAACATAACAATCCATTAAAAACCATAACTCAAGCCGAAGCATTCGAAATTCCCACGTATCACTCACATCCCTTAAATTCATAGTTAAAACAATATAAATAGTGATTCATTAAAATATAACCGATAGTCCAATCCCATATACATATATGTCCCAAAACTCCATATGAAAGTAGATATACATATATATATATACATATAATCAATTCACATTAATCCGACATATTCCTTCCAAGTTGATCTATATGTGTGTGTATATATATATATATGTACATATATATATATAATCAAAGTATAAGTAATTATAATTTATAAGGTTTAAACATCAAAACCGAATACGTAATCAACAGGACTATACTAACGTCCAAATCTTACCGCCCAAATACTCAATTCAAAGTACAGTATAAGTTTCTCAAAAAGATATAAAGTATAAATTCCAAGAGCTTAAAATATAATCCAAAGAAAATCCATAAAGTTCCACCGTACTCCAAATCCGTACATAAATATTACAGGACGCTTGACTCGTCCCAAATTCAATACTTAAAGATAATCATAATAATAAAATATAGTCATCAAGGCCCCACAAACAAATCGGCAACCCAAATCAAGTATAAAACTCAAATACCAATTCAATCATAATGAATTCATCATAGGTCAAACCAAGATTTAAAACAATTATTAAATCTCATTTATATGCATTTCATTCAATTCTTTAAAATCATGCTTGTTTGAAAAAAAGTCCACTCACCGTTGGTCCTACGCATAACCCTAAAAGGGTCCCGCATGTCGCGTAGCGAAGTCAAAGTACCTAAAGTGATAGATACAAGGGTTGGATTAGTACCGTGAACCGAACGAGAACCTTAAACTCAAATCCTACCAAAACCCGACTTAACGTGTACGTACGTCGTACTAAAGATTCTAAGGTCAAACTACCTCTTTTAACCTGGGACCGCCCGAAGACTCACTTCAGCCAACCTATCAAACACCCCGTTTCGGTCAATCCGGCCCACGGAGCCCACGACCTCCAAATCAATCCGACATTCCTAGAAGTCCAACAAAGTCAACTACTTGGCAAGGCGACCTCAGAAAACCTCGGTCAACCCTGGTCAAACTTGGTCAAACTAACCCGACTAGGTCAAACGGGGACGTAGGTCCCATGACCTCCAAACTTAGATCCGAAAGTTCCTACAGTTCAACACGGCCTAAACAACGTGTCCTCGAAAGTTTTGTCTCGATCGAAGGTCGGATCGCTCACGATCGGACGGTTATCGATTAATTCAAACTTTAAGTCAATGATCCGAGCATCCGAGACTCAATCACGATCCGTCAAATCCTATACGATCCTAGAAATACGAGGAACCACATACGTGAATTCGATTCAATCCAACGGTCGAACACATCGAACCCAAGCAACGCATAAAAAGCGTACATTGGTTCGAGGTCCAAACGACGTCCCAATCAAAATCTGCGCTCACGTACGCGTTCACAACAACACGAGGATCGTATTGGGACAAAGTGCCGCCACCACACCTACCCCCACGCGCCGCCACACGAGCCGGCACGCGTGTGGGTGTGGTGGACGATTCCGCCGACGACAAAACTTCAAATTGGGCAGCAACCCATATACCAACAGGATCGGGAGGTGGAGGGGAGTTCAAAACCGCCCAAATCCAGCCATTAACTCGGTCTAAAAATCGATTCGAAAATTCCGCCAAACAAGGGTTTGAGATCCGATCAAAACTAGACCAAATCGCTTGATTCCAAAGGCATAGGGAGCTAGAGCAAAAGGAGGAGATGAGGTTTCATACCTGATTCGCAATCATTCGTCACCGGATGTGCCAGGATCAAGTCGTTAAGTTTCAAGAAAACCGCCGGTTTTTTGTGTTTTTCCGGCTACGCCGCAGATCGTGGCGGGGATGGGCTGGGGTATGACTGAGGACGGCAGCCACAAACAATGGCGCTGCCATAGTTGAGGGGGAGGCGAACAATGCACGCAGAGGGGAGAGAGAGAGAGAGAGCAATGGGCCAATCAGATTTTTTGTGGGTTTTAACATTTTTTAAATTACCAAAATATCCATTTTAATCGTTACAACTCCAATTCGATCGAGCCGCACTTCCCCGAACTTGTTTCGACTTGCCGGACGCAATGGCGCAACTTGTTTCGCCATATTCCGTCCCGAAAATATCATTAACCAAAATGCCCCTTTAATTATTAAATTCCAATTTTAATTCCATTTTATTTATTTAAATCCTTTTAATTCATTTTTAATTCCTTATTTAATTAACTCAAATATTTAATTTATTTTCTTTTAATTTTAGGTCACGTCACATCTCCACAAGAAATTTTTAATCTTATTAGGAATTGGCAAAGACCAGACAGAGGTCCAAATTGTGTCCTTGCCACCATGAGAAGTTCCTATACCCCCATCAACACTCAATGTAGCATCGTGTGCAACTCTCAGAGCCACTTTTGACACTAATGCCAAATTAATTTGTTTCGACAGCAAAGCTTGATAAAGGAATGGACATAATAGCAACAGCCCAAAAACCTGCTGAATTAAATCAAAATCCCAACAGCCGTCAACAAGTATGAGGGCGCCTGCAAAAGCATTAAGCGAAAGAAATGGGGGAGAGGAAATCCGTAAACTGGTAGAGCAAGGTAACCAAGCATCTGAATATATTTTAATGGAAAGACCATCCCCAACCCTCCAAGGAAGCCCCCTTACAATGACCCTCCCTACCCCACAAAAGAGAACTCCATATATAAGATGAATTTCGTCCTTTGTTCACCTTTAAAAAGACTGATTGGGAAAATAGCGTCCTTGATAAACTTGGCTAACCAAAGAACTCGGATTGGAGAAAATACACTAACATTGCTTAGCCAACAAATCTTGATTAAAATTAATAAAATCACGAACACCCAAACCGCCACCGACGGATCCACGTTGGGCAAGGGGGTCAAGTGACCCCTGCAAACCAGAAACCACGGACTGGGGAGAAGAATTGTGACCCCTGGAAAGAGACTAAGGGAGAGAGGGAGAGAGGAAGAAGGGAAGAAGAAGGAAAAATAGAAAAAGAAGAATTGTGACCCCCGTTTGCTGCTGAACGTGATCACAGCTCTTCTATTGCTTCAAGGCTTTCTCTCCTCTGCCTCTTCTTGCTCCAAATTGTCCACATCTCACCTCAATTTAGGTCTCTCTCTCTTTCTCTCAGTCTTATTTTTCGTTTATCATGAAAGAGCTCTGATGTTTCTGCAAATGAAGAACAATTTGGCACATGGGTATTCTGTATCTTCGCAAAACATGCCATCATCTAAATTTCCTGACTTTTTTAAATTTTTGGGGAATTAGATTAATGAAGAGTTGTGAGTTTTTCTTGCTGACCATTCTAGCTTCCCTTTCTTAACCCTACTTTTTTTTTATCATATTGACTGGCTCTGCCACTATAACCACGTTTATTATTCAACTGAGTTTCCATTATTAAAATATTTTAATTTGCCTTATTTTTTAAGAATCTGGATCTTTGATTTTCTATGTTAGTATCTATTTACATTTTTTTGTAATTTCTAAATATACCACCTCAATTTATCAAAGTTTTAATTTCTTTAAAATTTTGTTCTAATTTCTTTAAACTTTTATTAATTAATAATGATTGTTGTGTGTGCAAAGTTTTCTTGATTGGTTATATTCTTGAGCTTTTATTTTGGTTAGTTTGAATACATTTTGTATACTTTAATTAAGTAATAAAGATTGTTGTTTCTTGGTTAATTGTTGAATTTTTGTGCTAGCTAGTTTTTGTGTTAATTTTCTTAACTATTTTCGTTAAGTAATTATTGAGTTTTTTACATAATTTTCTTCGTCAATACACTACATTAATTGTTGATTGTAGGGTGATAAGTTTAATGTTGCTTAATTTAGGTGTTCAATCTTGTAGATTGGTTAATAATAATATGGTGCATTGTAGATTTGTCTAAAAAAATTTGTGAGGTTTTATACTTTGACCCCTTGAAGAGAAAATTTCTGGATCCGCCACTACAAACCGCCAACCATTTTCGGACAACAAAGAGAACGCCATTTAACCCAATGTATTCCTCTGTTGTTGAACCAAAAAAATTCTCACACAAAAATTTGTGGGTTTGGATAAACCCCACAACGTTGGGTGGGTATGGTCCCCATACTACACTTGTTTTCAAAACAAATTTGAAACAACTTGTATATCAAATTGTCCCTGATCTTATGCCTAGAGAAAAGGAAGGGATAAATAAAGGAAAATGATAATTTGATCAAGTGGGAGGAGGAATCCAATTTGAACAAGGATTATTCCATCTCAAAACTCCTTCTCGCAATCGCTCTAAAAGAGAGGAGAATGAGGCAGCCTGAAGGGGATGAGACAGAGGAGCAGCCACGAGGCTGCTGAGATACAAAAATGAGGCTTAACACCTCTATTCCCTACAAAGACAGAAGCAATCAAAGATACATGTTGCATCTGCAACAAGGCTCCTCTTTTGAAGTCTTCCATGCTTGGGTATAAAACATGTGGGAGCAAATTTCCCATGAGAATATTCGGTTGAAAAGATTCCTCTTTCTTCTTCGCCGCCTCTTTCTCCCCTGCAAAATAGTACCAATAAGAGGACCACACCCGGTGGGTGTTGGCCAAAGGCCCTCCGATGCCTAAGTTAGTTCTAGAGTTTATGAGAAAAACACTAGCTAACTAGGGTACGGAGATATATATATATATATATATATATATATATATATATGTTTATGGTGTAAATCGGGCGTAGGAGCCTTATGTAAAAGAGGAGAGAAAGGAGGTGGCTAGAGTTTCATAGAGAAATTTAGGCGTGCCTCAACCCTTTGTGCGGCCATGTATTTATAGGGGGCCTCGGCAGGTTGGTGAGGTTGGTGTGGTTGGTGTGGTTGGTGAGGTTGGTGTATTTAGGGATTTGATTTGTTAGGGATTTAAATCAAATCCCTAGTTGTGGTAGGTATTCAATCAATCCCTAACTTAGTTAGGTAACTCCTCCTTTAATTGGGAATTGTGGTAGGTACCAAATCAATTCTCAACCTAATTAGGTAACATTCCATTTAATTGGATAATCCCCAATTAAATTGAGTAACTCCCAATTAGGTTGAATAATTCCCAATTAGGTCAAATAATCCCCAAATGGAATGAATTATTTGACCTAGGATTATGACTAAATTCGGTTCCCACAAAACCCATGAACCAAATTCTATGGATGATGAATCCATTTTGGGGTCAAACCCACAAATCAAACTCTATGAATGATGATTTCATCTTGGGGTCAAACCCATAAGCTCTGTGGATGATGAATCCATCTTGGGGTCAAACCGATAAACTTGGATGATGAATCCATTTTGAGTACAAAACCCACAAACTAAATTTTGGGAGGAAACCCCACAAATTTCCAGTGGATGATGAATTCATATTATGTGAAAAGTCCGCACGAACAAAACAAAAAAAAGAAGAAGAAAGTGGTTGTGCGCCACTTTGCTTGATTGATAGACAAAATAAATGATGATGGCCTTAGGAGAAACCTAATTTGGGTTGTACAGAAACAAGAAGAGATGGCAACAAGGTTTTGAATTTGTGTTGCTGTGTCAGAACAAGGAAAAGAATGGAGTTGTGGGGGCCATGTCACATTGTCCATTCTTGATATCCTTCACCTCTCTCTGTAGACAAGAAAAGGGGGAAGTTAAAAAATAGTAGAAGAGCGAACATGTCCGTTGGTTTCTCTCGCGGCCCCCTGTGCATCAATAGTTTGTTTTTCAAAGCTTTTATTTGGTCTTTTAAAAGGTCGAAGATTTATGGTGATAGATTTGAGTTAATCTTTAAGTACTCCAGATGGATATGGGAGTGTCACAGCTTGGATTGATCTCAATTACTCCGAGCAGATATGGAAGTTGCAAGCAAACTCTAGAAGAGTTTGGCAACTATCGGTTTGGCTCAATTGACAACTGCCAGCCGCAGTCTTTATGATTTGGACTCCTTGTTCATGGGCTAATCGATTTCAAATATCAAAGGCCCGAAACAAATTAATGGGTTGTCAAAAATATTTGCCCATTAGTTTTCAAAAGCCCAAAATATTTAATGGGTGATCCAAATAATTATCCATTAAATTTACAGAGCTCAAATTGAATATTATATGGTTAATGGATCAATTTTAACATCCTCATAGCCATATTTGGGTCCAAATGTAGATGTCAGTTGTAGAAAATTAGTGGGTTCATCAAAATTGCTCATTATTTTTCTTGGACATTGAAAATAAGAAAAATGGTATAAAACCGTCCAATTTTTCCCATAGGTCATCTATCCATGCAAATTTCAATGAGATTAAATTCAAATTTCTCAAACACAAATTCTCAATTAGTGGGCCACACTTACCCATTAATTTCCAATTTTTCCAATGGGTCATCTACTATGAAAATCTCCAAATTGTCTCAAAGACATAAATTCTTAATTATTGGGCCACACTTACCCATTAATTTCCAAATTTTGGAACTACGTTGGTTTGATCCCGTCATGGGTACGAAGGCAATCTAGCATCCCACTAGGTGCAACCGCAACCAAATGTGAATCACTCATCGTAAACACGAAAATCTGAGACAAATGAGACAAGAACACGTGTACAAAATAATATTTGTATTAATGAAATTTATGGTTACAATCTCTATATGAAATCCTCGTATTCAATCTCCAAAGTGTTTAGGGAAAATTTGTGTTTGACACAAGGTTCGTAGAGACTTGATCTTGATCAAACGGGTAGCACAAGGCTTGTTTAGTGATTTGGATTTTTCTAGGGTGGAGGAACCGCACGTGCTTGTGGTGCTTGGTAGGTCTTCCAAAATGGTGTGATTAATGCATATAGAGTTTTCTGGTTCTTTTGAGTGCTTGGTGTGTTTTTCAGCCTCCAAGGGTGTGTGTACGATTCAAGGGTGCCAAGCACTTGATCTTGAATCGAATTTGAGACTTCATCAAGGGCTGTCACGGCTTGATCTCGGACACGTCGGGACCACGAGTAGTGTCACGTGGTGGAAAGTCTTCGGCTTTGGGGGTGAAGGAATCGGCTCGTGTTTGTTATGCTTGGTATTCTCCACGAGCTTGATGAAGAACTTGATAGTTTAGGTGTTGCTTTGGGCTGAGAGCTTTCTAGTTTTCTAGAGTGTGTGTGCCTCTTTTTCTCCAGGTCCATTGGATCTTGGTTTGCAATCCCCAATCTGGATCCCATGATTTGTGGGATTGATTTCTGATTTGATTTAATTTAGCTCTTAATTAAGTCAAAATCCTTCATTTAATTAAGGATAATTTATTCCTTTTTGGCATATGATTTAATTTGATTGATGAAGCTCTTAGATGCTGACATGTGTCATTTCCAACGTCCGTCTTTGTCTTGGTGAGTCAAGTGTCACGTGTATTTGTGTGGGTCACGACTGATCTAAATGAATTTGACCAATCAAATTTTGAATATTGATTGATGAAATTTTGATGTCTACATTTACATCAACCAAATTTCCACAAATCAAATATCCATCTCCATACAAATCAATTTGGAACTACGTCGGTTTGATCCCATCAAGGGTTGATGAGTACATAGGCAGTCTAGCATCCCACTAGACGCAACTGCAATCAAATTTGAATCCCTGATTTATCCTAACCAAATTCGCCCAAACACTTTCCCAAATGCAAATGTCAATTGTAGAAAATTAGTCGGTTCATCAAAATTGCTCAATATTTTTCTTGGATATTGACAATAAGAAAAATTGTACAAAACCATCCAATTTTTCCCATGGGCCATCTACCCATGCAAATTTCAATGAGATTAAATTCAAATCTTACAAAAACAAATTCTCAATTAGTGGGCCACACTTACCCATTAATTTTCAATTTTTGGAACTACGTCGGTTTGATTCGATCAAGGGTACGTAGGCAGTCTAGCATCCCAATAGATGCAACCGCAACCAAATTCAAATCTCTCAAACACAAATTCTCAATTAGTGGGCCATACTTACCCATTAACTTCCAAAGTTTTGGAACTACATAGGTTTGATCTCATCAAGGGTACGTAGGCAGTGTAACATACCAATAGACGCAACCGCAACCAAATTTAAATCCCTGGTTTATTCTTAACCAAATTCGCCCCAAAATACAATTCAAAATAGAATCCCTGGTTTATTCAGCTAAATTCACCCAAACACTTTTCAATCAAATTCATTCAAATCCCCTTTGCAATGAGTCATTTATTCATTGCAATTCTTTGAACTACGGGTAGCTTGATTCCTTCGAGGGATACGTAGGCACCCTGAGGTTCGACTTGGGAGTAGCTGCAAAATCAAACACACACATTCTGTTTCTTTATGATGGAATCAAAGGGTATTCCCTTGAAGTAAGGGATTGTAATTAAGAGACACTGCGTCTCAAATGGGTCGAACTTTAAAATAATAAAACCCCATTATTTAAATAGTGGTGGTGAAATCATGTTGGGAGGTTCACATTTTTCTTCAACATCTACGGTTGTTCCTTTTGCCCCACCAGAAATTGGCACACATAGAAGAGAACTCAGCACAAAGACTCTTTGGAAGACGAAAAACACTCATGGAATATGATGGTATAGCTTGATCCACTGATTTTAATAAAACTTCTTTTCCTGCTGTTGAAAGAGATTTTTCCTTCCAAACCATTAAGAGTGCACCACACATGATCATGAACAGAACGGAAAAGCTCCATGTGCCCATGACCCGCCATAGTTGGTAAACCCAAATATCTTTCATGACAAGCAACGACTGGAATACCAAGCTCATCAGCTACAACATCTATAACTTCACGAGAGGCATTGGGACTAAAGGATAAAGCCGACTTATGAAAATTAATTTGCTGACATGAAACCTCTTCATAAATGCGGAAAATCTCCTTCAAGGTAAGACACACAACGTCGACATTTCAGGAAAAAGAAGAATGTCATCTGCAAACAAAAGATGAGAAATCTGTGGACCATAATGGCCTGCACATACCCCCCCCACTCCCCGTAAAAGACCCTCAAACTCAACATGGCTCAATAGACCAGAGAAACCTTCAGCACAAATAAAAATAAATAAGGTGAAAGAGAACATCCTTGTCGTAAACCTCTTTAGGGAATAATGAGACCAAAAGGAGTACCATGCCAAAGAACCGAAAAGACACAAAGCGTAGACAATCCATAGTACGAACAACAAAACTAGATGGGAAGCCAAGTTGAAGCATCATCGCTACTAAAAATGACTGTTCAACACGATCATATGCCTTGGCCATATCTAACTTGAGCGCCATTGCCACTTTTTTGCCCCTCTTCATACGTTTGACAAAATGCATAAGTTCAAAATCAACCATCATATTATCCAAAATATTGCAATGGGGACACTTAATAAGGTTGAAACACAGAAATGGAGATTTACTTATTATTTATTTGAAGAAAAATAAAACTCATCTAAAAAGTACAAGGAAGATGCTTTTTGTGGAGAGATTATACAATAGTACCGTAGCACAGATGAGGTGGTGCTACTGCCCAGTAGTTTTTCAACACGTGGTAAATTTTTGACACGTCAGACATTAAACTTAAATGCATTCTAATGTCGTTATTGATGTTTTCAAGTTACAATTCTAAGGTAAACTCAATCATGTTCCTTTTTTTTGGTCTGAATTATGTTCCTTTTTTCTGCTAAGAAATCCAAACTCTTCAACGCTTTTGGGTTCAAAATAAAAGCTCTTCATAGTTCAAAATTCTGATTGTTTTGATTGATTATTTCAAGTATGGATGAGATTGTTGTTTCTTTTTCTTTAATAATCAAGCACGATATCATATTCTTTTGGGCGAAATCAAGATCTGAATGTGGTAGTCGGCGAGGTCATGGCGGTCGTCGTGGTGCTTGGCATCGGCTGGTTTGGAAAGAAAAAAAAAACTAGTCTCCATCGCAGCCCCTCCTTCCTTAGCCTTGTAATTGAACAACTGATTGAATGTTGGGATTTTTCACACCCAACTCCAGATTGCACCAACTCCACAAAGGATTTCATACAGATCTAGAAGATTCCAAAAAAATTCATACATGCTTTGGTTATTAACAACAATGAATGCTCAATTTCATCAACAATTTAAGAAGAAATTGAAAAATTGGCTTAAAGGAATTGAACAATAGAAAACCCAGACCTTGAGAATAAGACATAAATTTGAGGAGCATCAACGAATTATCAGAAATTTCAATTAGGGATGGCGTCAAAGAAGAATCTAATTGGGGTTAAACCGTCAGATGACCACCAACGACGTTAACTTCATTTGAGTTTAATTGCTGACATGTTAAAGTTTTAGTACGTGTCAAGAAAACTGTTGGGCCGTCCCGTAGCACCACCTCATATGTGCTACGGTACTATTGTATAATTTCTCCTTTTTGTGACCTTAGCGCGGATTATTAGTGTGGCATAGAAAAGAGCCACGGAGAGAGAGAGAGAGAGAGAGAGAGAGAGAGAGAGAGAGAGAACAAACCTAAGTGCCTCTTTATTTATTCTCTAAGCACGAGATTGTGTAGATGCTTGTTTTCTTTGCTTACGAAGGGACACATTTGTTTTCTTTGCTTTCCAAAGGGACTTTTTCTGGTGGGACCTTCGGGTCGAGTTTCATGGATTTCAGGGATATTGCTTTCCGAAGACCCCTTTTTATCCATATTACACGTGAAGAACATGTAACATACATATATATACAATTTTATTGAGGGATACCTTTAAGGGTCCTTTTAAGATCACTTAATATACATAAATATCAAACCTAAAAATACCTCGGGATCCCTCAAATAAGGATACCTTTCAAGGTCCGTTATGAATATATATATATATATATATATTGGTAACTGGATATTTCATAGAACAAAGCCAAAAGGCATGACCAAAAAAACAAGCCGAGACCACAAAAGTCCAACGACAGCAAAACACAAAGCACAAAATAAACTAGAACCAAGACAATGAAACAAAAACTGCTAAGGACTAACTCAAGACCAAGCAGACACAGTCGGAGGGCAAGTCAGGCCATCACGAGACAAGATGAAGACCAGGGCAGTTGGAGGTCTATTGACCCATGCCTCAGCGCACAACCCCCTTTTAACATGCGAAGCTACCCAATTTGCTGCTTGGTTCGCTTCGCTAGGGACCCAAAGACCACCTAAGCGAATCTAAGAAATCCTTCAGATCACTAATAACATGGAAAATAGGAAACAAGGACCACTTGATAGAAGACATATTATGCTTTACAGTAGAAAAGAAGACCTTCGAGTCGGTCTCCACAATTACCTTAAGAAAACCGTAGTTCTTAGCCAAACACAGGCCATCCAACATTGCTTAACCCTCAACTTGGTCAGCAGACAACGCCGGAACATATTAGCCTTACCACTAACCACCTTCCCATCATTGTTTCTTAGGACAACACCAGAAGAGGCAACCCTCGACTCCTAGTCCCATGAACCATCACAATTTACTTTAATGTAGCCCACTGGGGGTGGCAACCACTTATGAACAGTCGGGCTTAGAACATGCCCCTTAAGACTTGGGATGATGACAACTTCCTTTGACGTGCAAATTGCAAGAAACTCAAAGGCTTCCCGACTCACCGATTTGGCCACCACGTCAGGAGGGGGAGGCCAATATCATTATGGTCATAAATAGAGGAGCACTGGGCTTTCCATATGCTCCAGCACACAAAGGAGGCATGAGTTAAAATCCACTGTTTCTCCAGGCTCGAGAAAACAGAGTAGCGAGAAACAGCCAAAATCCATCTATCCAACGAAGAGAAAGCTTGGTCATCAGGCCTAAAAGATATATTACTAGCATACCAAAATTTTCGAGCCCATGGGCATAAGAAGATGACATGCTCCACAGATTCAGGAAAATCATGGCAAAGAGGGCATAGGGGGAGGGACTCAACTTCCTTTTGAACAAGCTAGCAAAGGTAGGAAGAATCCCATGGACAGCACGCCACATGAATAATTTGATCTTTGGGAGAGTTTTGCAAGCTCATATACACTTCCAAACTTGATTATCCACTTGGAGAGAAGATTCAATCCTATTTGACTGAGCTCACTTGATTTCCCTTATGATCCGGTGGTAACCCGACTTGACTGTATATGAGCCATTTTTCATGTAAGGCCAAATCAAACGGTCATGAATATCTTTACCTCCAATTGGAAGGGAAAAGATCTCATTGGCCTCGTCCACGGAAAATAGATTCTCAATGTCCACCAACTTCCAGATCTTATGCTCCCAATGAATTATATCTACAACCATCTTGGGCCCAGAGGAGGGGACATGAGCAAGTGGACAGAGGTACCCATGATCAAATTGGATGAGCCATGAGTCTTCCCACAGCTTTACAGATTTGCCTTCCAGAAATTGTCATCTAGCACCACTCAGAATAACATATCTTCCTTCTAGTAAGCTATTACACGCCCAAGAAGCTCTGCCACCCTTCTTAGCCTCAAGAAAACCACAATTCGGAAAATACAAACTTTTGAGAATCCTGACCTAAAGAGCCTGAGGGTTATTAAGGATTCTCCAACATTGTTTGGCCAATAAAGCCTTGTTAAAAGAAACCAAATCTCGAAACTCAAGTCCACCACAACTTTTTGCCTCTCCCAAATCTGCCCACTTCTTCCAGTGAACCTTTCTCCCAGAATCATTATCACCCCACCAAAAGGAAGCCATGACCATATTGATCTCATTGCAAAGAGTAATTAGCAATTTGAAGCAGGTCATTGGGTAAGTCGGGATTGCAGTGGCTATTGCCTTTATTAAAACTTCCTTCCCAGCAGGGGAGAACTCCTTGTTGTTCCACCTGTGAATAAACTTCAAAATACAATCTTTTATATAACCAAGGGCCTCCTTTTTTGAGCGGCCCCAAACCGACGGCAAACCCAAATACTTCCCCTGATTGTCCGCCTCCTTAATATTTAACACTGAACACACACTTCTTTTGATATAAGCCGGGGTATTTGGACTGAAGAACATATTAGACTTGTCTAAATTAACGAGTTGGCCAGAAGCTGCATAGTAGGCGTCCAAAATGTGGATCATTTTGTTGCAGTTCTCAGGGGAGGCTTTGATGAAGAAAAAGGTATCATCAGCGAAAAACAGGTGTGAAAGAGTGGGGCTGTCGTTGCATAATGTGATGCCACTAAGTCTACCACTATCACACTCAGATGGTATGAGGTGAGAGAGAGCATCATTAACTAAAATAAACATGTAGGCCGATAATGGATCTCCCTGGCGAAGACCCCTAGAAGGCTTGAAAAAAGGACCATTCTTCCCATTCAAAACCACAGAGAAACTAACAGAGGAGAGGCACCCTATAACTAAGGAAGTCCATTTTCTACAGAACCCTATTTTCAACATAACCCCTTCTAAGAAATCCCACTCAATGCGATCATAAGCCTTGTTCATGTCCAGCTTTATCCCCAATTGATAGTTTTTCCCTTTCTTCTTCAATTTTAATCTGTAGAAAGCTTCATGGGCGATTAAAACATTGTCATGAATCTGTCTGTTTGCCACAAAGGTGTTCTAAAAGGGCGACACTACCTTAGGTAAGATATGCTTCAAACGATTTTCCAGAACTTTCGAAAGGATTTTATAAGCGAAGTTACACAAACTGATCGTCCTATATTGGCCAACAAACTCAGGGTTCAAGACTTTTGTGATGAGCACAATTTCTATTTTGTTCAGCTGGCTAAGCACTTTTTCGCGACCTTGGAACTCAGTCCTAGCATAAAAGATCACCTCATTTATAATGGACCAAAAATTCTAATAAAACATACCAGAAAACCCATCTTGCCCAGGGGCCTTTGAATAGCCCAATTGGTAAGCTGCATTCTTCACCCTTTCCTCCAAAATGGGACTCACTAACTCCACGTTCAACTTCCTGATTTGATGCTCCTAATCCAGCCATTGGTGCTCATCCAATCTAAGCTTTACAATTTTGTTCTTTTTGCCTCCTCTGGATAGTAGACAAATGGAAAAACTTTGTATTCTTGACCGTTGCTTCCAGTGCTGCTCTTCAATTTTCCATAAATCATCAATGCTTTTCGAGATAGCCTCAGCCTCAACTAAACACCCAGGTTGGTCAATATTATCCTACACTTCCTCAAGTCTCCCGGACAGAGACAAAAGTTGCTCTTTTCTACTTCCATACTTAGCTTTACTCCACAACTTGAGATCCCTACGGCATTGATCCAACTTAGCCACCCAGTTAACAGCCGGGCCACTAGGCACCACCTTTTTCAACGATTCAAATAATATATTTTTCATGTCATTATTTTGAGATCATCTTTACAAAAAAAAATTAGATAAATTGAAAATCGTTTAGACATCTAGTTGTGATCAACAAAATAGATGAACATGGTTTTTCAAACAAACACTAAAATAACTACCATATAATTGAATGATCAAATGATTTCGAATTCAATTGATTTTTTGCAGAAATAATTTTTGAGGAAATACCAAACGGATAAACAGTTCATATAATTGAAATTCAATGCAGAATGAGCCCACAAGGTTATTACTCAAATAAGAGATCATCAACTGAAGTTCTATATATATCATGTCAAAAATAAACATATGAATGCACAGGAGAGTGCACCCTTATGCAATGTGAAGAAAAAGATAAAAGGAGAGCCACAATTGTATATTCAAAACAATCAAGATATCAACCACTCACACATAGACCTGGCAAACGGGTCGTGTTTGCGGGTTACGGGTCGTGTTCGTGTCAACCCGTTAAGAAAACGGGTTGACACGACACGACCCGTTAAGCTAACGGATCAGAAATACCAAACCCAAACATGACCCGTACAAATTCGCGAATAACATGACACGACCCGTTAAGACTAATGGGTCATTTTCCACCCGTTTCACCCGCTTCACCCATTTAAAAAATAAACTATTTTTTAACAATTTTTAAACATCTGAAATCCTTAAGCCACTAGTGTTCTTCTCTAGAACAGATGTTTGAGAGAATACTGGGGTATTTCCATTAGACAACCTGGAATCATCCAATAATGAGAACCCTATATTCTTTGATACCTCCACTGTACCTTGGTGGGCATGGATAAAGAGATACCATTTACCTGAAGCTGAACTACTCAATGGTATGTTCAAATCCACTGAATTTAAAAGAAGTGTAATGATGGAAAAGGCAATGCACCTCAGACTAATATATGTTCTGCTCTTTTGGATTTTATGCAGGTCGTGCTGCTATGGTAGGATTTTTTATGGCTTATCTTGTTGATAGCTTGACTGGAGTAGGTCTAGTTGACCAAATAGGCTTAGAGATCTGGAGAGAAAGAGAGAGAAGAGGAAAGGTTAGAACTTAGAGATCAACAGAGAGAGAGAGAGGTAAGAGGAAAGAATACAGATGGAGAGAGTGTAGTCGTGAGAGAGAGAGGTGGGTGGGTGAGGCAGCTGTTGGTTGTGATTGAGTGAATTAGGTTAAGTTTAGTTTTAGAATGTACAATTACAAAAATGCCCTTTTTCTTAACGGGTTAACGGGTGATTCACGAATGACCCGGTTAACGACCCGTTAACTTAACAGTCACTAACGGGTCCACCCGTTTCAACCCAACCCATTAAGAGAGACCCAAATACTGTTATTTTCGTGCGAATTCGTGTCATGTTAACGGGTCGTGTCCGATATTGCCAGGTCTACTCACACATCCTCATACTTTTTTATATTAAAAAAGGAAAAATGACTTAAAATATAAATCTAAAGGCCTAGCAACATGTTTGAGCAAATTTCCTCCAGGGAGAATATTTGCAAATTGTTCCTTTTTGATCCTTTTCTTCTCGTTCGCCTCTCTCAATCCCTGCAAAATAATACGGAGTGAATAGACCACACCCGGGGAGTGTTGGCCAAAGGCCCTCTGATGCCTAAGTCAATTAAAAGATCTTGAAGAAGATGCGGTGATAACTGGAGGTCTTTTTCTCACGGGGAGAACCAAGTGGTCGAAGCCTTGTGTGAGAGAGAGAGTGGCGGCAGCAAGAAGGTTTGTAGAGTTTTGGGAGCTCAAAAAGTGTTTTAGAGTTACCTCATGCCTTGTGTGTAGCCTTATATTTATAGATCCTTTGGTGGCTAGGGTTTCATAAAGAATAATCAATGTATTGAAGGAAATTATTCTTTTCCCAATTTGGAGAGATTTGAATCAATTAGGGATTTGATAATTGATGATAAGAATCCCTAATTTAATCAAATAATTCCCAAATAGATAGAATTAATTATTTGAGCGCGTCACAATTGGTGCAGAATATTTGCTTCCACACAACACTCATTGCATTAGCACCCAAAACAACTTGGGTCGAGATAAAAGCATGATTTGTGGCTTATTCTAAACAAATGAGCCTTTGCTTGGTACCTAATAAAAAAGAAAAAATCAACTACTGATTTGTCAAAAAATGTTTCAAGGTATCTAATCAATATTTTCTCTATAATTTCAATAAGATCTGAGGAAGATTTTATTAGGAAAATTAAAGCGCAGTATAACTACATGAGGGATGAACGCCAGAGACCACAAAACTCACTCCAGTTTAGAACACTTCTGTAATCGGTAATCCTACACACATTCTGTGATCTACTCTCACCTGTACAATCCTCTAAACTTCAACAGCACCAATCATGGAGAGAAGAGAAGAGAAGAAAGGGAAGGATTAACCTTATATAACTTAACAGGGAGGAGAAAAAAGTAATATAAAAAATTGACATGAGCATGCACTGCAGACATTTTGTTCCCTAGGGACCAAAACAAAATGAAGTTCTCCAATTAAGCACACATTTTGTTCCCTAGGGACATTCCAGGTCCTCGAGAGTAAGGATGGAGGAATCAAAACTGCATGTAGACCGGTTTTAGTTAAGCCTTCTGAAATGTGCGCGAAGAAAGTCCATGTAGTAGTCTAACAAACCCCAGAAAACTAAGCTTTCCATCTGCGTGTCTTATCCAGTCCTGGAGAACAACGTGAACTGGTACAGATGGGCTGAGCCCCAATTCCTGAAAACAGAAATTTACGGGGAAAAATGTTTAGCACGAGGAGGGTTTTTTATGTTCTATTTTTATTCACTCAGTGAGAGCATACCGAGGCAAGTTCCTCTATCATAATTGGTCTGTTTCCATCCTTCTCAAACAGCTCATATGCTCGTCTTGCATGTTGCTCCCAGCTCTCCATCCCTTCGAGCTGATGCACACTTATGGCAGCTGCACAAAATTCTTCAAAATCCAGCTTTCTATATCGGATAGAGCTGATCTGCAAGACGCATATATAGGACTGCAAACTCAGCTGTAATTCTTATTATACAGAGACTTTTTATTAAGATAAACTAACAGAAATGTGAACTTAGAAATATTACCATGTTGACATAATCTAGAACCCGTGAATCTTTCATGGCATCAGTTGAGTTCCTTATTACACCCTGCTGAATGCCAATGTCAGTTCTAATGACTTCAGCAATTATTAACAGAAATACAATAATTAGGAAAAAGTGCTGACCGTCTTGAAGTTCTGCATAGAGATGAATCCACTTTTATTTGGCCCTAACAGTGTAAATTGGTCCCGGAGATAAGCCAGCTGTGCTACACTTAATGTCTTTGCAAGAGTCTGTCAAAATGGCAAAAGTTTTTCACTCTATTTTGGTATTGCTTCAAGGGAAAATTTCAGATATTTACACCAATGACATGTGATGAATAAGATAAATGACTGTGCAAAAGTATTCCTAAAATATTCATCACTCCAAGGTACTTTTTTTACAAAGTTGAGATAGATACAAAGCAATTATTTCAATAAGCAATTCTCAAAGATTCTATTCTTTTAGTTATTCCTCAGTTTCTCTTTCAAAATCAGCCCTGACAACCACTACAATGTATAGGTTCCCTAAATTGACTGTTATACTAACCCAAAACCTAAAAGAAAAGCTTTGCTTCAACTCAACCAAAAGCTAGAGCAACTGCCAAACCTAGGAGACATCATGAGACAAATTTGAATAATACTCGTGAAACCAAAATGATGAAAAGGAAGAGGGTAGAGAATAAAAATAGAACATAAAAATGAGGCACTAGTTAATATTAAACAATTAATTGCAATATTTGAAGACATTTCAATTTCAGTCAGATCCAAGACATACCAACAAAGAGAAAAAGATTAATAAACTTATTATGCATACCCCTAATGCCGATTTTCGTAGAGCAGATGAGCATATATAAGCTTTAACAAGTTTGTACACTATCATATCCATTGGTATCTTGACCTCGTGATAATTGGCTAACCATGGGTGACCTGATTAAAAAAATTGGCTGTCAGTATCCGAAATTGCAACAAACTTATGAATTAATGATGCAGAAAACGAAATCCATCACACCACCCTTAGAATAGATTGAAAGAAAGAGGATCTGCCTCCTCTCCATTTAAAGTTTAAATAGAGAGTAAAAGTTTTGATCAACACAGTTCAAGCATTTCAGGACTGCTGCCATTCAGGAGAAGCCCAAAGCATGTCACAGTTAGGATTAGCAACTGGTCCTCTCCATTTGATCTTCAAAAGGAGAGAATCCTTTTCCAAAGAAAGAAGCCAGAGTGCTATCTCCCTTTTCTCAGATTATTAACTGTTTTTCATTCCAGAATTTGTTTCCCAAAGCTTTGACTAAATGTGGAAAAAACAACAGGAGCAAGTTCTCATCATAAGTACCCTTTAGTAAACACAATCCTATAGTGGGTGTTAAAAGAAGGGCCCTGAGCTTGGTGACTTACACAAAGCCTGAGCCGCGGTTAGCCTCTTACGGTAATCCTTGTTCAGCAGTCTCTGTACAAAATCTCTCGCATCAGATGATAGAGAAGGCCAAGGAGCTTCATCAAAGCTTGGATCAGCCTTTAGTACAGCTCGGAAGATGCCAGACTCAGTCCGGGCCCAAAAGGGTCGGCTTCCACACAAAAGGATATAAGCAATTACACCAATACTCCACATGTCTGCCTCTGTCCCATATGACCTATGTAAAACTTCAGGTGCTACATAGTATGCACTTCCTACAATATCGTTCAATCTCTCATCTGCACAAACTTAAGTATTAGAGCCCAATCTGGCGTTTAAAATTAACTAATGCAGGGTTTATCTTAGGCAGTAGTCCTGAGTCCAAACCTGGTTTCACATAGTCAGAAAGTCCGAAATCAATGGCCTTCAGGGGGACTTCTCATCCCCTGAAGTGAAAAGGAAATTCTGGAGCAGAAAATACCAAATCAGGGTTAAGAAAAGAGAGAATGAGGCAAAAGAGGACAAATATAATCAAATAAGGAATTGTATATCCATCACAAAACTAAATCAATAATCAATTTCAGACCAAAAAAGGAATTCAACAATCAATAGATTACACGTAGGTGCATTTATCTGGAAATTAAGAAAATAAACAATGCATGGATACAGTTAGAACAAAATCATTTGTCTTCAGAATTGTCAGTGATGCAGGATGTGAGCTGACTCTAACTCGTATTAATAACAGTCAATCCACAGTTGCTCCCACAATAGCGAGAGGTACCGTATAATTTAGATTAACCACTAATGCAGGCAATGAAGCACTATGTATCCAATATCTATGGGAAGACCCTGTACGAAAATCTAGCACTACAAAAAAAGTGGAAGGTAAGAATCCTAAAATTAATCAAGTTAAACCTAAAGCTGTTTGGCAATTCAAGATATTGTTCAATGATATAAACAGCTGCTGCCAACGTGATTGGTGACATTCAAATCTAAGAGTAAAACAGTAGAAGGGGGAAATATTATTATTATTACCTTTGTAATATTTTTAAAAAAACCTTTTTAAATTAGTTTTGAGCATATGCAGATGCCTTGACCTACGAAAAGGTAAGTTTAATTTTTACCTTTATGCAACTTGTAAGATAGCATATATTTAGGGGCTAAGTCTGTTGATTCCCAAAAACTGAAAGATATGTGAATGAACTACCTCTGGCTTGAGATCGCGGTGAACCACACCTTGGAGATGGCAGTAGGCAGTTACACTTAAAATCTGAACCAGAACAGCCTTTGCGTCATCTTCTGAATATTTTCCACCCCTAGAGAAGAGAAATGGAAATTCAGCGAGTTTGAAAGATACACAACGGGCTAGTGACTTCCAAAAATGAAAGAGTTGTGTTCTTCCTTGTGACATAAAAGAAAAGATTGTAAGAGCAGTTACCTTGAGAGTATGCTATCCAATAGTTCACCTCCTTTGCACAACCTGGAGAACATAACATTGAGTAAGCTCCAATATCTTAAAAGTCTAAAATTAAAGCAACAAATGCCTTGCTGATGGCTTATTTAGAATAATTTTACTAGAGATATATATATCGATATATATATGTATCCATATATCTATATATAGTGCTTTACTTCAGTGCTAAATGACATCCAGCTGAAAAGGAAAAATGAATCACGTAATTGATTCAGCACTTGCTACTAGAAATGCTCATGCCCCCAAAAAAATTGTATGCTTTTGGGGTCAATTCTGACCAGGTAATAAAATTATTCTGCTCACCCATCTCTGTTTTTTAGAAAGCATATCTAGATTGATCATACAGGTATCTCAGCCATGTCCAGATTAAACTTATGTTTCAAGGCACCATAATTATATAGCATCTAAATCCTAATGGCTTTGGTGTCAATAAAGACACTCGCTAAAATAAGTATAAGTTGTTCTTAAGGGGACTCATATGTATGCACGTTGCCATATGTTCAACAAGTTGCAACTTTGACACCTGTTACTGATGCAACCAAACAGAAGAAGAAATTCAGGAAGTCGTATAAGCATCTTAAGCCAGTATTAAGAGAAATAAAATAATCCAAAGGCATCCTATGACACAGAGTAAGATGCATATTCAGAAAGTTATAGCAATCATAACTTACTCCATCACCACATAAACATTGTCATCATCTTCATAGGCTTCATAGAACTGCACTAGGTTCTTATGTGTTAGAGCCCGTAGGATCTTCACTTCTCTTCTTACATCCTCTATAGCAATTGCCGTTGTCATCTGCAGAAACATCTTTCATTAGAGTATGTTCACAGTCTAATGACGTGGAAGGAAGTATGGGTCATCTAAAGATCCTTACATTGTAAGAAATGTTGATAGCAACAGAGAAGAAATCTATGAAGATTTTTTCTGCGTTGCAGTTATGATTTATTGTCATTGCCATTACAATATCCTAGTTTACTACTTTTGTTCAGACTAAGCCATCCGTCACTATTTAAAAGCCTTGAAGCTATTGACACTGAGCATAGATTGATACATAACTTATCACCTTGATATAAAATAACATCTATAATGAGCCACTTAGAGGAAGGCAAGCATACAGTCTATATCACACCCAAAGGACTAACAAACACAACACACAAGTTGAGTATGCAATATCCTCTTGAAGATAAAGTCTAATAAACTTTTACATCCTCAATATCCTTCTGATATTTCCAGCATAAGCTAACATGGACGAAAGATACTCAACATCAGATATGCTAAAGATGAATCACAGCTCACTAAAATATTTAAAACAACAAGACTAGTTATAGGAGATACGGCTTAAGAACATTACCAACATGATATAAAGGTCATATGGTCCTAGTTAATGAAACATGTATCCATATGCACCTAAGCAATCTAATCAAAGTTCTACGAAAACTAGGAAAATTCAATTATGATTTTGCAAACAATAACTCAAAAAGAATTGAACTTGTTGAACAATGAGGAGATCATCAAAGAACCAAGAAATGAAATTCAGACCTTTGACTTTGGAATAACCTTGACAGCAACATCCTGGCCCTTCAAGCTCCCCTTCTTGGCCTTGGCAGAGCAAGTATACCCAAAATGCCCACGCCCCACTTCATCGCCAAGCTCATAATGAGCTACGAACTGTTTGGAAAAACCGAAATTCTTATCCAAGGCAACGTCACACTCACTTCCTTCAGGGATTGAGGCCTCATTGGGCTTAACAGAGCCGTGCCTGCGAGCAAGCAATGCCCGAATGTGTTTCGCCGGAGAGGGAGGCGGGAAAGGCCGCTTAAAAATGCGCAGAGGCGTCGAGCTCACGCTGGAGTTGGCAGGGGAGTTCTTGAAGAGACTTGGCAATGGACTTGGGCTGTAAAAGGGAAAGTTTGAGGATTTGGTGGAGTGGGAATTGAGTGCATAAGGCTCACTTTCACTGGGAATTGTGGAATCTTGAGATTGGGCTTGTGGGTTTTCTGTGGGTTTTCCATGACAGAGTCCCATGAATCACAAACCCAAAAAACAGAAGAAAAAGTTTACTTGCAAGAATTAACAATGAAGATCAAACAGCTCACAAAGTATGATGAGTGAAAAAAGAAAAAGCAGTGAATTTTTAGACAATTAGGAGGGTGAAAGTGAGACTAAATTCAAGAACTAGACGCTCATGAAAGAAAATTCACACAGAATATATTCAAGGTAGAGAATTCTTAAGGCAGAACTGAATTGATCAAGAGAAACCCAGAAAGGATCATTGCATGAAGTCAATCCCAGAATCAAATTCCAAAGGGATTTTCACAGCAAAAGAGAGAAACCCAAGAAGGAAGATGAATCTGAGAAACCAAGAAGAAAAGCAATGCAACTTTTTCTGATTAAACAAACAATGCCTGAGAGGAGAACCATAAAAAATTCAGCAGAAGAAGAAGCAAATTATAGGTGAGAAAGACATGGAAATGATGGTGGGAAGCAAAAGCAAAGGGGAACTCAAGTAAAAAAAATTCCAAGAGGAAGGAAGGAATGAGAGGAGAGGTGAAAAAAGTGAAGAAAAAGATGCCTTAGCAGAGGCAGGAAGAAAAGAAAAGAAAGGGAAAAGGAAAACCCAAGGCCTCCTTTTTTCTGCTTTATGTAAGCTTTTCTGTTAATGGCTTCTGTGTGTGGCAATATCACTTTCATTCAGACGGTGGAAGTTTGGTTTCTTACTCTTGTTCACTGTGAATTCTTTCCTTGTATTTTCTTTTTCTCTCTCTCTCTCTCTACATCTCTGGTCTCTAATAATAATAATTCATAATTATGGAAGTGGGGTTTGGGTTTGGATCCTTCCAGCCTGTCCTTTTTGATCCCTAAAAACGAAGATAGATATGTTGCCTTGTATCTGTAATCACAAGTTAAGAGTCTGTGTTTGTATTTGAGCTTTGACCAGCTTTTGTTTGGCTTTGAATGGCTCCAAAGGCTTCTCTAAAGAAATACTACAGATTTTTATTACTCTTTGTCCATGAGAGAAATACTAAAGAATTTAGGTGAAGAATAATATGCATGCAATATGTGTAATTGGGTTAGGTATAAAAAAAGAATGTGAAGAACGTGGGATGAGATGTGAGTCCATAGAAGGGAAAATAATTGAAAGAGAGGGTAAGGAAAAAACTTGAAAGCTAAATAATGTATAAATTCTTCCTCTGTTTTTCTATAAGAGAAACTGCAAGGAGTTGTTTCAAGTTTGGGAAACTTGATAAAAGGACCTAAAGGAGCCAAAGTATCAGCTACAAAGTTTGCATAAAAAACATGACCATACATTACATGTAAAATTGAATTTCTTCACAAGGAAAAGTAAAAGACCTCAAGTTTCAAGATCAGTGCTATGATACCATGTTAAATAAAGGCATATCAAGTTTAAAGGTTTGGGGGTCTTGTGCAACAACGATAAAAAGTCTCATATACACATAATTTGACATAAGAAAGACGTGTAGTGGTTTGGAGTACTTACTCCTCAAGCAAGGTCCTGGATTCGAGTCCTAGCATTAGTGTAGTGTGTGTGAGTTTAGTATGCTATCGTCCATCTCAATAAGAAATGTCCACCAAAAAAAAGTCATAATAAAATTGATGCTTGGTAGTGTGGGACATTTTTAATTTCCTCAATTTTAAAGAAAAATAAATAAAAATTGTGACTCTTACAAGAGGTTTGAACCTCTCTAAAATTACAAAACTAATTTTAGGCCTCATAAAAAAATTATATATTAACATATTTTCAATTTATTATATACATAATTTTCTTTATGATATTTTCATCAAAAGTTGCCTTTACAAGGTAATAAATAGACTCGTCATCAAAGGTTAACTTACTTCCGTGGTTAAGCAGTATCATTCTACATGTTTATAACCAAATTGATACGCATAGAATAGAAAGATTAAAAGTACAATGAACAGAAAGAAACGTCATAATCATCAACCAAATTGTGAGTTTGGTAACAAAAATATACCCCCAAATAGCAAAAAGAAAGAACTCAACATCAAAACCCCTTCCATGATCCATCTTAAAACTCAAACAACCTCCATATAAAAAATCAAACCCAAATAAAAACTCACAAACATAAGCAATCCATTCTAAAATTACCAAAGTAAAAAAAATAAATTTTTTTGTAGAGAGAAAAAAGTCAATATCAAAGACTTAGTAAGGTGGGTTGTTTGTGGGCTAGACATTTAGTAAAAAAGTTTCAAAAAAATTTGTATGCGTGGTAGGCCATATCTGTCGTTACATGTGCAGTGACACCACCTTGTCACCTCCCTAGAGAGGAGAGGGTCATAAATAACAATTATTTGGAAATATTTCTAAAGATAATTGTTCACATAAAACACGAGACTATTTTTGCTCACCACTTTAACCTAAATTTTATTCTCATAAATATCAATATTTGATATATGTTCATAGGCATAACTATGGTTCTATAAATGCAAAACAAAAGTTAACTATGGTTATGCCATGACGCCACGTGTCAAGTATTAAGGATAATGATGAGAGTACATCTTGGATTAAAGTGATGATCAAAAATGCTCCCCATAAAACACCAATTTTATCAATTTTAAGCATACAAGTTACACGCGTCATGAACCAATTGATTGTAGTGTGCAGACAAAGCATCCCAAACTATTAATTATATATCTTAGCAGCTCCTTGAAGCAAGTGAAGTGGAAAAGCTAGTGCTTGGTATTTTATGGCTTCTTCTAATCCTTGTATTGAATCCCACCAAGAAAAAACCAAGCTGGTTGTTTGTTAGGTTACTCAGATACAAAATCACACCAGAAAGAAACCCTTTTATGGCCAGTACCACTGTACCAGGTAGAGACGAATCCTTGCGCAATCAAAATGACACAAGGAAATTTAAATCAGATTGGGAAAGCTCTTTTTCAAAGGCCACTGGAGTCTGGATAAAAGAAGATATATTTAGGCAAAGGAAGGACCCCAATTATGCCCTTTATTGTAGACTGGAACTTTGTGCAAGACAAAAAAATTCTTATTCCTTGATACCCTCCTCTTTACCCCTTCTTTTTCTATAGAATAAAGTTTGGTATATGAGAGAGAGAGAGAGAGAGAGAGAGAGAGAGATTGATGGTTGGTGTGTATGAAAATTTTAAATTGCATGTGAACATGCAAGAACATGGGATACAGATGTTTTCCAAGCCAGTGCTAGGGATTGCTTGACTATGAAGACACTCTTGTAGGGCTTGGTCAAATGTTTGTTAGCATCCATATTTGATAACAAGTAGCATCCAATGCTAACCCTTTGCGCAAATCACGACATATAGAGTTTTGAGTATTTTGGTCACCACCACAAGTCCAAGAAAAGGTATTTGATTATTGAAACTTTTGTATGGATTGCCTTGAGAAATGCAATTATATTATGTTAATTATGGCAATTTGGCGACCCTGGTTTCATAATCATCCTCATCGCTCTTATGATCTAAGAGTAGTCAGTTGAGTACTGTTACAAACTAGTCTAAACAAACTAGTTTACTTTATAATGTCATCTAAATTCATAGATTTCGAATCCCTCTAATCTAAATGGAGCCTAACATGTGTACAAAAACAACATAGGTAGAATGCTGGTCAGTACAACGACTAAATTCTTATCTGTAATTTTTCTCGCCTAATCCTTGGTGTATGATATTTTCTCGAGTTTATACTCTTTCCTTATAATAATGTAAGCCTTTGTTAAAAAAAAAAAATTTAAATAAATAAAACATTTAGTGAATAGGCTCAATCAATAACTTGTAATCTAGTAAGGTGTGGAACTTTGTTTTGGTATTTGGGTTAGGGTAATGCCTTGAGAAATGTCACTATTATGTTCACAAAGTTATTTTGGTGGACCCCACTTTATCTTGTGTGTGGCATTGTTAGGTGACCCGCTACAAGCCATTTTTCATTTGCTGAGACGGTCTGACCATTTGGGCTTTAGAAAGGGACACCCATTTGGGAGTTTTTGATCATTGAATTCGGTGTATGCTTAGGAAGACAATGCCAATTCATTTGGCTCTCTAAATATTTTATTATTAATTTTTGGGTGGGGCAATCATCGCTGGACACGTGTCGAGAATCTGCAGGTCGGCTCTCTGACTATTCTTGCTTACAAAGATTATGCTTCGATGGAGTTTCATTGGGATTGGAGATCCTCTGGCAATCCACAAAACCGTATTCCTCCGCCACTTTCTTAATTAACTGTTTCATTATTATATCAAAGCATCTTATTTTAAAGCTTAAAGTTAAACCCAACAAAAACAAACATTTAATTTACCCCATTAGATTATGATAAAAATTAAAAGGGTCGTGAGTGGATAAGTAAATGTAAATATATATATTTTATAATTTTGGGCTTCTTAGATATAGGTTCATTTTCATCAAGATGTAATGGATGTAATCCACATGCTCTCTCTTTTCAATTACAGTCCCCTCTAGCCAAGTAATCAATTATTATGTCCATAATTTTTAAGGAATTTACAATACATGCCACTGTCAAAAATGAAATTATATGAAAATACTTTCCTAAAATTCAGCATTTCCTTATATATATAATGTGTTTCCTTGTATATATATACACCTGGCTTATAGGTAATAATTTTTTTCTTGAGTTTTCTTAAGAAATTTTTATGGAGTTTCATATATAACTACACACATGCCTTCCTTCCAGATAATAGTTTTTTCATGGGTTTTCCAAATCAATTTTTATAGAGTTTTATCTTAGTATACTCAAGTGTGAGTAGGTATGAATTTCCTTTTTCCTTTTGATGCAACCTTTTAAATAGGTACTTTTTTACTTTAATTATGCGTTTAAAGGCTCATACCAAAAGGTATTATATGAGCTCAATTACCTTGATTAGAGGCAATTTATGGGTATAACTACGTGCACAAGAGCTGATTTTGGGTTTAATTACCTAGACTAGAGGTAATTTATGGATTTAATTACCTGGACTAGAAGTAATTTATGGGTTTAATTACTTGCACCACCCCCCGCCATTTGATCCAAAACCAAGTTGCCCTGGTTCACAACCTCGGCAAGCTGCAATTTTTTTTTATGTTTGGGTTTTTCACAAATTAAATTTGGAAAAAATCAAAAGGACAAAAAAGTCAAAATCAAAACCCTAAAGCCTAATGGAAGGGATCTGAAGAGCGAAAAGACCTGAAAACGCGAGCTTGTTGCGAATGAGATCGCATGTGGCGATGTGAGGGACGCCGAGGAGGTTCTGGGCTTTTTGTATTTTTCCTTTTGATGATCATTATTGTTCCAATTCAATTAGTGAAAAAGAACTATACAGGGGTGGTTGAGGGGAACAAAATTGTCTTCTAAAAACTGACTAGCAAGGGTCGACGTGAGAGAGAGGGAGGCGGGGGGTGGTGAGTCTGGAAGAGGAGGAGGGGAGAAAGTGTTTTTTTATAAACAAAAATTCATTTTTACATATTTTACTTTTTTAAAATTTTAATTAATTAATTAAACATATTAGTCCACGTGGTCAAATGTGGGTGCGTCCATGTGGCAACAACGATTGCCATGTCATTATTTAACGGAGAACATGATAGTCAAACGAGCAGGATGTATGAAAGTGATACGAAAATAAATATTATGTATGCGACTAAGAAGAAAAAAACTGAATGTATAAAAGGCTGAAACTTGGTAAACTTGAACGTAGTAAAATGAACATTACCCAATAATTAATAAATAAAAAATTGAAATGTAAACTGATAAATAAATTTTTTTTAAAAACATGTCATTTTATGTGGGGCAAAAGTCAAAGGACTTTGATCAACAACTTCTACGTGGATTGCACCCAATATCTTTCATAAGAATTGGACTAATTTTTAATTTTCAATTATGCATCATTTATAAGATCTCTCTCTCCAAAGTGGAGGTCAAATGAAAAAGCAGGATTCTTTGCCCAAGCATAAGCCCATTCTGGAAATGCGTTGTGGATTAAATAGCATGTCTCTCCTATGTAAAGTTTAAAGATTCCCCATGTTGCTTACCCAAAATTTAAAATGTAAATAAAAAAACAAAGTTTCCCGTTGTTTTCAGAACTCCAGTTTAGACTGTTTGTGAATTTAGGTACAAGAAAACAAAGCAGCCAATACCCATCCAAATGATAAGCTAATGGAGATATCTTTCGTTCTTTTTAATATTTATTAGTACCACTCCAAAATAATTGTCGTGCATTTTTCTTATTGAAAAATTATGAGATAAAAGAGTGTGTGATGACTAGTTTAAAATCCTAATAATATTTCCTCCTCCCTCAATATCGTTTGTATAAAAAAAAATTTTAAAAACTTAGGGCTCGTTTGGGAGTCTTGAATAGTTAAAAGCACTTTCTCGACAACCAAAAGCGTTTATGACGGCGTTTGTGAGAAAAATTTAGAAGTCTTTTGAGCCAGAGAAGCGCTTTATAGAGAAGCACCCTAAACCCTAAACCCTAAGCACTCCCAAGTGCTTTTCCAAGAAGCACTTCGATTTCTTATGAAAATTTCAACGTCTTTATAACAAAAGCGTTTTTGCTAGAAGTGCTTCATAAAAAGCAGTCTCAAACGAGTCTTCAATAATAATTCCTCTTTTTGGGCGATATAGAAAGTTGAATTTTCTGTTTTGGGTGATTGAATGAGGCATAAGGCCCAAGAGAAAATTAGAAAAGTCGCCAATTACATTCATGGTCCTAAAAGCTCAAAATGATGTTTCATGAAGAAAAGGGACAAAAAAGTGTACAGGCCCAGTAAGGTGAGTTAAGTTATATACACATGCCTAGAATTTTGTTGTCCGTTCTTTTTTTTTTTTTTTTTTTTTGGGTGAGAATTTGTTGTCCGTTCTAATCCTTGCGCAATAAGGATTTTTCTAGGTATAGTCACTCACTCGCACGCATGCAATTCTAACTGTTGATGTACTCGGATCCAATCCGATTCAATTTCTGCATTTACAATTTACGCATTTATCCGCATTTACAAAATCTTGACCATTCTAATAATCGAACCGTTTAAAGATATGACATATCAACAACATAAGTATTTAATTTTCCTTTTCATCAAAAAATTATTTAAATTTAACAATTATTTAATGGTTTAAACCAAAAAACATAAATAAAATAAAAATCCACTCCGCCCTTTCCAGGAAAGGTGAGGGGGAGGCATATATGTTTCTTCATGAAAAATGATGGGTAATTAAGGGGCCTGCAAGGAATACAGAGAGAGATTATCAAAAGGTGAAGGGGTTGCGAGCAATACAGAGAGAGAGAGAGAAATGGTGAATGGTATATATAGCAGCTTGGGTGGTGTTGTGTTGGGGTCTGTGTGGAGAGAGATGGTGGATGTTATGTCTGCTTGGGTATGTTGGGGTTGGTAGGGGCGGCGGGGATAGGAGTAGGGAGGGGAAGTTGCATATCTAGTTTTTTAATTTTTAGATTATGAGATTTTTTAACCTGATTTTTAGATTTAAATTAAAATTTTAAATATTTGAAGTTATTAGATTTTTTTAAGGTTTGATGATGTGTCTTGTTTTAAACGGTTAGATTATTAGGATGGTCAAGATTTTGCGAAATGCGGGTAAATGCGTAAACTCTAAATGTAGAGACTCGGGATCCAATCTATATATATATAAAGCAAAAGAGAGAATTGTGAAACATTCAAAATACAATAAAATGTCCTTGGTTAATGACAATATGAAGAATTTAAATTATTAATTATATGGGGATAATATGGTAAATTTATACTTTTTCATAGTTAAAAAATTAAAATTAAAAATAAAATAAGATAATGGGTCCTATTTTTATAGAACAAAACTACCTATTTTATATTTCTTAATTCTAAAATAAAAAATAAAAAATAAAACTAATTGGCACGTTGAATTCTTAGAAACCTTTTTTCTTAAAATAAACCAAATCAATTCTCACTTAAAATAAACCTTTTTAACATTAAAAATTAAATGAGGATAATGCAGTCAATTTATTTTTTTCTATTAAAAACATTAAATTAAAAATAAAATCAGATAATGGGTCCTATTTTTATGGAACATAATTACCCATTTTATCTTTTCTTAATTCTAAAATAAATAAAAAAATTTAAAAACAAAATAAAACAAAAAAGAAAACCAATTGGCACATGCGTGTGCTAAGGGGCTAGTTGTTATTAAAAACGTGTTTTTCCTATTCCGTAAACTTCAAATTCAAAAACCTTTAAATACGAATAATATCTAAAACAAAGCTTTAATAGTAAAGTAAAAATAAATAAATAATAACAAATAAAGTAAAATAAGTTAAGAGTAAGAAAGTAAGCCTAATATGGTGAAGCACATCAAAAATGATGTCCTAAAGCCTTTGTAGCCTCCCTACATGCGATTCGATAGTCTACAAGACTCCAAGATACGACTCCCAATGTACAAACTCAAGCTATTAGTACATTCACAGTCGGATAAAAGATTCCAAGTCACAGAACTATTGCCCAAAAATAATAATATGGAAAGTAGAGAATGTATGAAAGTAAGAGAGCAATCAGATTGTGGTGTGTCTCAAATGTGAAGGAGGAGTGGCATTTTATAGACATCCAACACTTCGGGGGGTGTATTCAATTATGATTCTAGAGCGTTTAAAAGATTTTGTTTAAGTGATAGATTTCATAGAACTTGGTGGAACTTTAGATTTCGTATAGAACTTGATAGACTTTCAAAAGACTTATATATAATTTTTTAATAAACTTTCTTAATATTTGTATGGCTTTTATTATAGACTTCTATAATTTCTTTAACCAATTTTTTTTTTTAAACGAATGCTAAGAGACAACTAATTAGTCACGCCTACAACTAATTAGTCATTAATAGCCAACTAGTAATCTCGATAAGGTGAGAAAATGAGATGTGCATACAAAAATTCAACTTCGTCCTCCAAAAGATAAGCAAGTGTCACACAGGTTAACTGATGCATCTATTGTTCTCGATTTGTTTGCTTGTTCTCTTGATCAAGCTGGAGTTGCAGAGTTGAAAGCCCCTGTTGAGAGTTCTGGTGGTTTCATGATGCTAGATGAGTCATTTGCGTCAAATCAATTCAGAAAATATTTGCGCCACATTTTTACTCGTGATGAAGAGGGGTATTTGAAGATGTATTTGGATGCTACTATTGAGATACTGACCACTAGAGATGTTAAAAATATGTGGAGCCCTAGGTCCTTGTGTATCTCTTCGGAAAGTCAACAATTTAGTGAGTAGCAGTGAGATTGGGGAGGGTGGTACCTACGTGTGGAAGTTGGGTACAATCACCAATAACACGTGCATTGCTTTTTTCTTCCAAGTGAGTAATGAGCAAAATGTTCAACCTGGGTCGGCAGTCTTCATACAGTTCATAACACGATACCGATATGGGAACATGGGAATCTGGAAAAGGGTGACAACTGCTGCAAGAAGATGGGTTGGGAACCGTTCATCAGAAATTACTGCTGGGTTTGATTGTAGTCTGAATGAGACAGCTTTCTCACAGATGGAGGAAGGAGGCTGTTCGTCTTCTGTTGCAGAGAGAAAAGCTAGGGCTAGAGAAAAAATAGCGTCTGATGAAATACTTGGGGGGGAGGTTGGATTTATTATAGTCTTTGTTATTTATAGCTCTCACCTTAAAATCTACCAAAATTTATCACTTAATGAAATCCTTCCAAATATATGACCTTTTGAATACACCTAGATTTGATTCAACTTTTTATAATCCTAATTGAATACATCCATACTTGAATGGACTTTTTAAAAGTTCATATAAGTCGGAATTGAATCTGTAGCTTGTAAAACATATTTTAAAGTTTGTATGAATCCAAATTGAATACACCTGAATTTTTAAAATCTTTTAAATTCTTTATAATCCAAATTGAATACACCCCGTAATCTCCACATACAATTGAACCATAAAATTAAGGCAATAAATAGAAAATAAAAGCTGAAAACCTTAATACTTAAAAGAACACAGCCAAATAAAAAATTTTAAAAATCAAAACGTTAAAATTTTAAAAGCCTTTCAAATGTCAACAGTAATGTGAGGTCTATAGTCATCAATAGCTGAAAAAGTTGTCTCTCTCTCTCTCTATGTACAAAAAGCTTTGAAAAGCATTTTGGCAAAAATATTAAAAGTGGTTATGAGGCATAACAATGCTTACATCCCTATGAATTAAGCATTAAAAACTTGAGTTTGACTGTGTTATGGCACTAAATATACCTAGGAAAGAAAACCAAATGGTTTTTGTGCTTTCCTTAGCTTGTGGAAGATGGGTCCTTCTAGGGTGGTTCTAAGGTCTTTTCATTATCTTGGAAGGTGCTTATTGAAAATAGGGGAAACCCAGAAAACAAAAAGGAAATCCAAAAGTGACAATCAGCTTGGGCCCGGTCCGATCCTTATTGGACTTTTGAACATTCAGCTATCAAAAAATTTAATATCATCTTTGGTAATTTTCTTTTTGGTCATAGGGCTCTTTGCTATTTGTATCGATACTTAGTAAAGAAGGACAAGTATATTAATTTAAGCATGATCGTTTTTCACTGCTCGACGGATAAGTAGGTACGGAAAGAAGGGATCCCGGATCGGAAGTGATTAGGTTAATGACTCACCCAATGATGCCGCCGCCGCTTTTAGTGTCGTGTTGGTTCAATCTCAAAACTATAGAATAACAATTATAAGTAACGCTTGAGCATGACATGATAGATAACACATCTTTTGTTGCATGATGTAGCATAATTTATCCAAGCAAGAATAAATATGGGCCACATGGTATGGCGCAGCTTGGAATTCTGACTTATTGGGCTTACAGGGATGTTGCAATTCTTGATCATTTTAACCCTAGTTTGGGCTTCACTTTTGTTGTGTCTAAAATTTAGCGGTCGATAGAGTTAGCATGCTTTCCAGCCAATTCAATTTAGCTTAAATATTTCAAGGGGAAAGGTGATATTTTCTTGAGGAGATAAATAATTGTAAGATGAGTAGTGGCTCGACCAGAGGCATGCCTCGGCAAGACAATTATAGAATATGCATTTCCTCATCTTGGTTTGCTCCCTCAAGGTGGTCGCATGGCATGGCTAAATCATCACAACTTTTATTAAAAAATGGCCTAGTAGTACAAAAATTCAGTCAATCATATACTTTTAGAAGCCATAAATTTTTTTTTTTGGATAAATACCATGAGGTGTCCAGACCAGCTTGCACGCATCTTGATTAATCCTCACTCGCAGAACTGAGCCTGCCGCTGACTACTAGGTGTTGCAACTGCCAGGACTCAAACTGGAAAGCAAACCCAACCAAACCTCAGAACCTTACCCAAATGGCGGACAAACCACTGGGAAAGATTGTTGTTCCCTTTGGATCGTAAGAATATAGGTAAGAAGGTGGTAGCTAGAGGCATATAGACCCCTTGGCCAGAAAAATAAACAAACTGGACAATAAAAACAAAAAATGTACCCTAGTCTTATAGTGGGGTGTGGAATGTTGGAGAATGTGTCACTGGACAAGAAGGTGTTCACATCGTGATCATGAATATGCCTGCTATCTCTGTCATCAATTTGACAAAACTTTAGTTTTGGTTCATGTAATTTGTCGATTTTACTAGTTTGATATCTATAATTTCAGTTTTGGCAATTTTATTCTTATAGTATTAAATTCGAGCAATTTAATAACACATTCCAAATTTTGTCAAATTTCTTATAATTATGTTATAAATTGTGTCAAATCATGTGCTAAAAAATCTAACGTAATTAAAAGGAATTTGATATAATTTGTTATGTGTCTTTGAATTTCTTGCGATTTAAAACTATATGATAAAATTCTCAAAATTAAATTAATACGGGAACTAAAATGATAAAACTAACAAATTACATGGAGTAAAAATGACTTGACGTGTATATGTAGAATGCAAGTTACGCAACATTGGAGATCGAATTTGGGAACAAATGGAGAGAGGGAGAGTGGAGTAGTAATGATTGCTTGAGAGAGAGAGAGAGAGAGAGAGAGAGAGAGAGAGAGAGAGAGAGAGAGAGAGAGAGAGAGAGAGGGGGAGATTTTTATGCATGCAAGCAAAGAGCATTGCATAGGCATTAGAGTTTAGGAGGAGGTGGCAATTAAGCTGAGAATTGAGAGAGAGTGAGAATAAAACGCACGCCAGTGAGAAAAGGGAGGGGGCTGGCAGGCAGAGACAGAGAGAGCACGTCCCCGACAAGGGGCAGGGGGCCACCCCAAAGCGCAATGCATTTGTCTACTGCTGCTGCCAATTGCAAGAGGCATTTGAATATGCAGAAGAGTAACCACAGTCCCCACTTTCCCCACCATCCAAGCAAGCCCCCACTCTCTCTCTCTCTCTCTCCTTTGTTTCTATCACTTCATGCAAATACCTGTCATCATCATCATTGTCGCTTTTTTGTCATGCCAAGAAATTAAAATTATATTCAAACAAAAGAGAAATCTTGATGCTTTTTGTCAGCCTCCTTTTTGCACGCTTCACTGCCCCTATCTATGTATCTATCTATCTCTCCCATTTTGTATATATATATATATATCTAATGTGATATAACGACATGAGTAGCAAGGGAGAAAAATAGACTAGAGAGGAAGAGGGAGTTGTGAGAAAATTGACAAAAACATTTATGTAGATATAGTAATTCGTTACAAAAAGTTTGCAAAAAATTTTATCGCATGGAAGGTACATAAACAGCATCTACCAAATCCAAGACAAAACTAAATTCTAGGGTGAGACTAATTAACGATCCCTTTTGATTTGACACTTAAGCTTGTTTTCTCTTATCATTATTTGACACTTAAGCTTGATTTCCCTTCTCATTCTTTTGCCCCTGTTCTTCTAGAACACGCATGTAAATAAGCTCATTCACTGTCCAACTCTCCTTCAAAATGCTGTATGCTCTTAGCAGTTGCCCATAAGAGCTTGGAAGAGAGTTTAGGGCAATATGCACCAAGAAGGTCTCATCTATGGGGGCCTTGAGCTTTTTCAGCTTATTTGCAATGCCAGCCAACCCCAGAATATACTCTCTTACAGACCCAACACCATCAAACTTAGCAGAAGTGAGAGCAGTGATCAATTTTCCAACTTCTGCCTTATACTTCTGAACTATATATAGTTGCCAAAAACTCTTTTGCATCCTCAGAAGCAGGTATTTCCTCAAGCACAGATGAAGACATTGTCTTCTCAATAACAAGGAGGCACATTCGATTCGATGTTTCCCAATTCTTGAACTTCAATTTCTATTCAGATGTACTGGCAGCAGTGAGAGCTGCAGGGTTGTCTTCAATCAAAGCCAAATCCAAATCCATAAGGCCTAAAGCTACCACTACGTCTAGTTTCCACTTCTCATAATTTGGTCCATTCAAAGTTTCTATTGAACTCACATTTGGACCAGTATAAACTGTTAAAAAAAACATGGATATGCAACAAGATTAATCCATATTTACAATTCAATCATACAAATCACCTTTGGGTTGTATGCACTAAAAAACATCAAAACAAGACAAAATCTTTGGATATAGTTTATGTTATGCCTATTTATAATTTTTCAAATTAGGGTTTATAAGTTCTTTATGACAATTGAAATGATCATGCTTAACAATTTCAACTCATATGCTCGAAAAAGTGATATTCATCATGTCACAATAGTAATAATATCATAGCACCGAAAACCGTAATTTATATATTATCGCCTTGAAAATATATATTTAATTTTCTGACTCATACATATTCATATATACACACATAATGGGATCACGGCAATATCATAAGCAAAGTTCAGAAAATTATCACTGATGTTGATAAAGCCCTAATTTTTTTATTTTTTGTATTTTGATAGGGAGATAAAGCCCTAATTTAATTAATACCAAAACTGATACGAAATCCTAAAGACATATATATCATCAATCCCGAGTTCAAGAGATTGTGGTTACTCACCATTAGATTTAAATCCAACGATTTAAAAAAGTTTCTTAAAAAAAGTGTAATAGTGAGTGAACCGTTGGACACGGGTGTTGTCTGATTGACCTTTCTTATTTTGCATGGAATCTTGGAAGGGCAAATTAAAGAGGTGCATCCACATCCACTATTTTTGGTCAAACACAATCAAGCCTTGATTAGACTGAATAATAATTAAAATTATTAGTAACAAGAAAGCAAAGTAAATTGAAAAAAGCAATTGAACTCGATTTCGAGAGAGGAATCTAATCATTGTTGCAACAATCTTTAGTTGGAATGAACGTCAATTGGAGATTGAAATATGTTTAGAATATGTGAAGTGATTTTGGTTGAAGTCTGTTGTAATATGTTGAAGGAATTGGAGAGTCTTGTTGATGGCTTAAACGTTATATTTATAGGTGTCTTAACCTAGGCCACTATAGTATCCCAATCTAACTTGGACTTCAAGCTAACCCTAACCGTGTTTTAAAATTTAGATGAACGCCTGCGCCAAAAACGACTCAGAGAAGTGCAAATTTTGGTACAAACAAGTAGTTAGATATAGAAATTGTTGTCTAGTGTGTGTAAAAGGAATTAATCTTTAGCCATTTTTTCTTGTAGTGGGTTTGGATTCACATGAGGACAAAAATAGTGGAATCTACCTAATAGCAAGTACATTCTGTTTGTGGATGAGATCAATTTGTTATCTTTTGAAAAGAAAAAAAATAAAGAAAAAATAGTTATTGTGAATTAATTCAATATAAAACTCAAGGCAGGGATCCGCCTTGATACGTGTGAGAATGTTTTCTCTTTTCTGAAGTCTGGATTTTTTTTTGTTTCAGGCTCTGCTGGAAATGGAAGCACAGCGTTCAGTTTCTTGGGCTGAAAACCATGTCCTTTACTGTCTCCTTCTCACTGTCTCAGCTGCTCACCATATGTCTCACAACTCAACAAGCAAGCATCATATCTCATCTCAAATCTAAGAATTTCATAAGTTTCCTCTTTCATGCTTTCTTGAGAGTCAGTGTAATATATATTTGTTCAGAACTTGAGAGCAGCTAGCTCAGCCTTAGAGAAACTTTCACAGATGCATGAAAAGAAAGGAAAATAAAAATGATATTTTTGAGCTTGGAATCTTTGATCTTCTACTTCAAAAAATCATCCGATTCTTCTAATTCATCAAAATGGTTTCTTTTTGCTACATGAAAACAAAGATCACATGCATGCGAATTGCAAGAAGAGTGCTCTGAGTCTGAGATTGAAAGCCCTAAAAACCACTCCATAAATTAAAACCAAACCCACACAATTAATTTCAAACAAAATTACATATCTGAGAAAATATATAGAATGAAAGACGAACTTAAAAATAGTTATCATGACCATTTAGGAATATGTACTAGTACTAATTAAAGGACTAATGTGCGGTCTAATACGCGTCGCCTTTTCGATCTTTCACTAGCATTTGAGCGTTCTAGTAAAGACTTCAACGCATTCTGCAAGAAATGGACTGATTCAATGGTGTGATCTTTATCCGCAGCAACGATAAGCACGTTGCGAATTCTTCCTCCGAGGGTGGCAATTTCAGCTTTGAGTGTCTTCAGATGGAGGGATTTTAGAATTTCAATTAGGTCAGGTAGGAGGTCGGTCCGGTCCTCGCAGCACAAAGAGGCCTTGAAAATAATTCTTCCATCACTTGAATAATCATCTGAAGAGAGCACAGTGATTTCATCAGTCTCAGAAGGGAAGCTCTCAAGCTCAGTGAGCTCTGAAGTTTGTTGTTTCAGCTCTTTCACTCGTTGAACCACCTTTGCTAACAGCGAGGCTTTGTCTGTCTGATAATTTTGTTTAAAAAAAAAAAAAAAAAAATTAGAAGTAGAAGAAAGATAATAATAAGAAACCCTAATTGAAAAAAGCTCAGCAACTTTCCCAAATACAGTATATGTACACCAGTCTGAGTACTAAAATTCCATTGATCCCTTTTTCTTTTTCAGATAGTACTTAGAGTTTGAACATTCAAAAGCTTCAAAAGAACCTAAGCTTTGTATAGATCCAAGATCTTTGAATCTCACTTGTAAAAGCAGTTCACTAGAAGAAACTTTTTCTGAATGAATTAATGAAAACAATTAATCCTTACACTGCCGAAAAATAATTTATGTACTGATTCTAATTAGTACAACTTGTAATTTAGCATAAGTCAATGAACATCAAATCTTTGCTTCCTTGGTCAAAAGTGACATAAAGTCTAGGATTCCAATTCCAGCAGTACTGTACTCTCTTTTTTGCCAACTTTTTCTTTTCTCGCCAACCAAACATCAGTCAACAAAGAGAAAAATTAATGTGGATGAAGTGAGAAACGATCTAAGACAAAGCAAAACAAAATTAAGAGCAAATTTCAAACTTTCAAACACAAAACCAAAAACAAACTTCAAAATTAACCTTGCAAAAAACAAATACATATGATTATAATTAACTGAGAGTACCTTGGAATTGCAAGGAAGAAGTCCTCGAAGCTTATCGAGATGGGAGTTGATTCTCTCTCTCCTTCTCTTCTCAGCCTCCTTGTGATTCTTGAGAGCAGCAAGGGCTCTGTCTTGAGGTGAGTTTTCATGTTCAGTGCTAACTCCAGAGACCTCCAGAGGGTAATAATTGTACGAAGAAGAGCTGCAAAAGCTTGGCATAGCTGAAAACTGATCACAGCTAGCTCCTCCTGGAAACCCGACATATGAACCATTATTGTTGTTCACGTTAATTAACCCGTTTTGGGCCAAAAAACGGTAGAGCTCTTGGTTTTGATGATCAGCTGGCTGCATATCTTGTTCTTGTCTGAGTCAAGTTTTTTTCTCTCACTGAATATTGTTCTTGTTTTCTGATTTGCTTTTTGACCGACCAAGTGAGAGAGATGAGTGAGATACATACTATATATATAATATATATGTACTGAAATGAAATGAAAGTGTTGGAGACTTTCGGTGGTTTAGTCTTTTGTCTTTAGGGTTTTATATATTTTGGGGTACGAATGGGTTCCAATTAAATTTATTTATTTATTTATTTTATTGGGGAAAAGGGGAGAGAAACTCTCATACTGTGGGGATAACACTTTTTCTATCTCAAACCAATAACGCAATGATACACGTAATATAACTTTTCCATGTATCATTGTATTATTAGCGGTGATAGTAAAAGGTGCTATCCACTAAGTGTTTTTTTGGGAAAAGAGGGATGACAAAAAGTGGAATTCTTATATACGATGATGTGAGTATGACGATAAAATGCTTTGCAATTTTCAGTTCCATTTGTTTATTTGTACGGTATTTTCTAGGGCCACTAAAACAACGTAGTAGATAATGCGATTCAAAATTATATAAATACCTGATGAGATTTCAAATTGTTTTCACAAAACTCATTTCGTTGATTGTTTATTAAAAAAAATGGGAAATTAAATGAACACCTCTTGAGGTTTTTGGCTTTTTCACAAAACCCTTGGAGATTTTAGAAATTACACGAACACCCCTAAGGTTTCAAAAATTACACTAACACTCCTTGAGGTTTTAAATTGTTTTCACAAAACTCATTTTCATGGATTTTTCGTCCAAGGCTTGATGTGTTTATACAATAAAAACTTATGCAAATAACAAAATTAACCTAATAAATATATGTGCAATCTAATCTCAAAGGCTAACTTTATCATTTGGAGAAATATTTTATATAAAATCATCAATTTTTGAACAAAAAATCAATTGAAAAGGGTTTTGTGAGTCCGGACGTTCGGACGTTATTACCATGGGAACGTCATGTATTTGCTATTACCCCTCCCAACTTTCCTCCTTGTTTACAATGGCGTTTACACGATAGTAAGGTTCGAACATTCGCATAGAAGAAGAACTGAATATATCCCATGGATTTAGGCTTTTGTCAAGTACCACCTAAACAAAAAAGTTTATAATTAGCCACCTTGATGTTGCTCCATGTAGCAATGTGGCACATGCCGTAAAAAATTATATTAACTGATGATGTCGATAATGTGGGTCATGCATTTTTTGTGTGGACATGGAAGCCATGTTGTAAGCAACGTGTGGACTAAACGTTGTTTTTTGTTTAAAAAATGTTTATTAGTAATAAAGGACTTGAAACTCAAGTGGTTAAGAACATGTACCGTAAACACTCACATCCATAACTTGAACAATATTAATCACATTTGCCCTCAAATTTATAGTTTTACTTTATTTTAGCATCTCTAACATAAGCATATCTGGAGTATCCTGCCATATTTTTTTGGATGGGATTATTAAAGTACTCATAGGATTAAGAATAGATGTGTCCAGATTATAGTTACTCTTTCTTTAACATTTTGTTTTTAATCAATTATCCAAATAGAAAAAGGAGAAATTTCATGAACATATCTCCTGAGGTTTTCGGCTTTTTCACAAAACCCCTTGAGGTTTCAGAAATTACACGAACACCCTTGAGGTTTTAAATTGTTTTCACAAAACCCATTTTCATTGATTTGCATCCAAAGCTTGATGACTTCATACAATAAAAACTTATGCAAATAGAAAAATTAACCTCAATGAATGTATGTGCAATATAATCTCAAAGGCTAACTTTATCATTTGGAGAACTATTTTATATAAAATCATCAACTTTTGAACGAAAAATAATCAATAGAAATGGGTTTTGTGAAAACAATTTAAAACCTCTAAGAGTGTTTGTGTAATTTCTGAAACCTTAGAGGTATTTTAAAAAAATAAAAAACTTCAATGGGTGTTATAATAAATAACTCTTTTATTTTATTTAATTTAAGATCAAGTTTCTCAGTTTCAATGTGTTACATGACCCGCCTACTATTTCCCCATGTGAATATTTTCGTTTCAAATTAAATATGGTACCAAAAAAAAGAGGGCCGGGGCAAAAGTCAAGCCATTTTTGTTGTTCGTTTATTTTTTTCCAAACAAAAGTTGCACATTTTCTAGTTTGGAATTCAAATCAGAATCTATTTGTCGAGTGTAAATGCCTGGTCGTTTAATTCTTCTTGATATTTTGACATGTTTTTGTAAGCATTATATTTATTTTTGTAATGGACCAAAACAAACAAAAACAAAAAAAATCAGCATTTGTCTTGGGTAAGACCACTTGATGACGACAGCCCGCTGGTACATTTTGGGAATATATATAATGTCTGACACTTCACAAATCAAGTAGACACGTCGATGGTGTCACTAAGAAATAAGTATGCATAGAAAAAGCAGAAAAAGCAATTTACAAATCATGTAGTAAGTTTGACTAAAATCCTCTCAAAGAACATCAAACTTTAAATGTAACAACAAGATGTGGCTCGATCGTTGGTGTGGGAAGTTTTGATGGGTAATGTCGGCGAGTTTACATCTTCTTTTAGGTATTAAACGAATATGACAAGATGCATGCTTTGGCAGTTTCCCATTTAATTAAGGATTTCTAGTCTGATATGATGAAGTATCCTAACCTAGTTTGTCCTATTATGCAATTAGTATCCTAGTCAGTCTTGAAAAAAAAAAAAAGCGATATATGTAATACTTAGCGTAGCAGTACCTAAAAGATATCTGCAACATTTTTTATTTCGTTATACTAAAGTTTATTCGATCGTTCAAACGCACGATAAAGGCAAAGTGCTTAGCCATAATTCTTCAATTTAATCTTTTTCATTCAATTAACTTCATTGTTCTTGTGTTTACAACTAATATATATGTGAACATTAATTATTTTTATTCATTTAGTCTTTATAAAGTAAATTGTTTTGTTGTTGATATGTGTGTAGGGGACCTTTTCTTCCAGCGACTACAGGTGGGGTACAATTTCTTTGTAAGGAGTAAACCGATGCAAGTGTCCCTTGTGCACGAGTTCGAAAATCAAGCCCCAAGGACGTCTCGAAAGAGCAATGAGACCTCAGGAAACTCCTTGGTTACCTTCACCAATGAGAATAACAATGAATTACAGATGAATCTTCTAGCTTGGCATGAGAGGCTTGTGGCATGGGAGCAAAATTGTCATGAGTTTAGTGCTTAAGGAGAGAGCTGTGAATTCCTATAAAAGACAGAGGTCCTAGGGACAGAGAAAGAGATTATGAGAGGGTTTGATAAAGGGGAGAAGGATGGAGAAGAACAATGGGTGGCCTTAGTGATTTCCGGCTTGACAGAATTCGCCGTGCTAAAGCTATTTGCCGAAAAGGGGAAATAAAGGGGATTGAGAAGTGAGGCACGAAAATTACTGAATCTGCAAAGGAGAGAAGAAGCTTGCTCTCTCAAGGGTGTGTTGTTGAAATCGATGGGTTGGAGAGGTCTTACTTATAGCGGTGGAGTCGCTCTTCCCCAAGAAACCCTAGTGGTTTCTTCCCAAGCTTAGCTAAACTTTTCTCTACCTTTCTTCATCTCCTTCTTGACTTAACCCATGGTGGCAAAGTCAGCTCTGCCCAATCCCACAAAATCGGGGATTTTGGGCGCTCGATGCTTCTCCACTGCGCATCGGAGGAGCTTCCATTCTCACCCCTCTTCTTTCTCCTCTTTCTTCCTCTTTCCATGGCCAAATCAGATGAAGGAAAGGAAATGGGTTCACCTGCTGGTTTAGGGGATGGCATCCCTCTCTGCGTGCCAAAATCCTCTGGTTCCTTGGATGCTTTTGCTTGGAACTGTTTTCTCGCGTGGAGCTTCCCGGCCCCCTCTCACGTGACTTCCCTTCTCGGCCAAATCGAGGGCTTGGATTCCTCTTATTCAAATGATATGGGCCATTTAACATAGAAGGTAAAATTATCCAGTAGGTAGGCTAAGCTCACCAATTATTTGGGCTTTGTGGGCTATCTAAAGTAATGGGTTATTGTTACTAAGGTGATGGGCTATTTTCTCCTTTGCACTTACCCATATATCTGGACCTAAGAAATGGGCTTGAGTCTCGAGGCTCCCAAGCAACCCGAGCTTCTCATTCTTTGGCCCATCAATGGGCCCCATGACAATTTATTTCCATCCATACCACAACCCACTCAAGCAAGCCCGGGTTTTGGAGTGGCTTGGGCCCACTTAAGCTTGTAGTGTGTTTGGGTGTGAAATAATAATTTCGCATTTGGCATGGCATGTCGCTCGGCATGCTTTTTAATTATGACGCTTGATAATTGGCATGAATTTATAGAGCTCAATGCATTTCGTAATTTTTAACTTCAATTCCGGCATGGTGGATTATTTGGCATGGCATGCGGAGTGTGACTCGTGCATTGCATACCTTTGTGTGCTTCAAATCGGGTCTTTTCTTAATAATATATTGTTTTTTGGGCCGGGCATTTACTTGGGCCCAACCATGGATTTTGGGTCTCAACATTAGCCCTTGATTATTGAGACCATGAATAGTGCAGTGGGCTGAATAATCAAAACCCAGCCCAAAAATCAAATCCACACTTGTGACGTGACCTTCTCGCTTCCGCGTGCGTGCCAATACCCATACTTGCCTTCCAGTGACTTTTTATGGTTCCCAGGCTGCTCATAAATTTTATTTTATTTTTTTCTCTCCTTCCCCCTCTTTATTATTATTTATTATTTTTCTTTCGTTTACTCTGTTTTGACATAAACCGAGAAGGAAGAAAGGAAAAGTATAGAGGTAAGGAAAAAGGAAAAGAAACCTCCTGCTACCACCAGAGGCCCGCGCCGATTCCGCACCTTGTCGCCTCCTTGCGAAGAATCCGCCACGTCCTCTGAAAACCGCTCTAGTTTCAGCCCTCGTTGTTTCTTCGTGTGAAGAACTCGATCGGAGTCTGCTGGAAACCTTCACAAATTCTGAACACAGTTCTTGGCGTGCGTGGAGAATTTTGATCATGGCGGCCAACCACTCACGCCCAAAGATGCAACCTCTGCTTCTTCTTTGAGTGAAGGCCTCAATCTTAACCACGGTGGGGAGTTGTATTAGGAATCCCCAATTCCCGATTTCTATTTGGGTTCGACCGAAGGCAGCCTGTAGAATCCCTTCGTAAGGCGAGGTATTGCCCCCCTTTCCTTGCTATTTCTGATTTGTTAAGTTCAAAGAAGCCCTTCCTCCTCATCCGCCATTCATTCCTTGCTTCGTTCTTGCTAGTAGCCTTGTCCACCACGACGCTTGGAAACGGAGGAATTGCGTGGGTGTTTCCTAGTTTTCCCTCTCCTTTCTTGATTCGACGGCCGGAAGAGACGCGAGAGACCTTGTGGTAAGCACCGCTCCTTCTGTTCTCTTCTATTTCTTCCCTTTTTTTTATTATTTTTTATTATTATTTTTTTATTTATTACTATTATCACTGTGCCTACATATATATATATACCTTGAGAGTTCTCCATGAAGGAGAACATAATTTCCACAACTCCTCTTCTTGGTCTCTTTATGCTGTGTATCTGTTTGATGTTGCGTACCTACTTTCGTTTGCTTGAAACTGAATATTGGTCACCAATTAGGCACTCTTAGGCACTCACCTAGAGATAGCTCCACTTGATTACAAGCGAAGCTCTGAATGATATCGGGGTATGGTAGGAGGATAATATACTTGCAGCACCCTTTTCCTCCTGTATAGTTTGTAAGCACACGCACTTCTTTCTATCCAAGAGTAGGCAATATGTAGTCCAAAATAATTGGTTTTATAGCAGGGAATCTTCAGATACTAACGACATTATCTTGCAGGCTTGTATCGGCTCATCCTTGCCAGAAATTCGACACCTTGAGACCATAAAGGTAAATTCTTTTCTTGCTTGTGAAACCTTATTTGATGATGCTTATAAAGGCTCTTGCTTGATTTTGTACAAGATTGTTGGAGGATTGTGCACATGCGATATGTCTTTTTGTTGTCTTTTGAGCGTAGTAGTGTAATAGCATGGCCTCCTCCCGTCGCACGTATGATTTTGCAATGCCGATTAAAATGTGTGTGTGCACGCGTGCCTTTATTATTATTATTTTTTTTTGCGCAGTAAGGTTTTAAGTTTTTTCAAAATAGAAAGCATGAGCGTGCGAGAACTTGCTGACTTATACTTTGGAAAGCTCGAATATACCCCTTCTTCCTTTTGTTGACTTTAGTGATAAAACTGTAGGGTGCCTGGCCGTTTGCTTGGATACCTCCCTTGACATGTGATGATCTACTCGCTTGTCGTCTTGCTTGTTCGCTATTTATTTGACGTCATTTCTTCTTGTTGTTTTTTTTTTTTTTTTTTGCTTTCTTTTGCGTAACCCGTGACTCGAGGATCTTCATGATGACATCCGGTGATTCTCCGCCGGTTATGATCGATCACCTTTTCTCTCTAGATGACAAACTGAAGAAAGGAGGGCCTGTTTTGTTGCTTAAAGATGTCTGTAAGAACCCCATAGCAGGTGATGAGCCGCCGGAGACTATCCCTGTGATTGATCCCGCATCCATATCCGGATGCTGCATAGAGAGGGCTTATTCCGGCGGTGCCTTTATTTTTCAGTACCCTTGCGGCATCGGCAAAGGTTGGTCGAGTGGGTTGACCGCGAACTGCTGAATCCGTCTACTTGTGACATTTTGCGAAGGGCGAAAGTGCTAGATGCCATTTTTATTTCCAAAATGTGCGACATTCACATTGAAGCCAAGATGCTCCGCCATGTGGTTAGGAGGTGGAGTTCCGAGACACACACTTTTGTTTGTTCATGGGGGGAATTCACCCCTACGCTTGAGGATGTGGTAAACCTTTCTCACCTCCCTGTTTGTGGAAATCAAAACCCCTTCGATATTGCTCTGACTCCCGAAGACATGGATAAGCTCAAGACTTTGCGGAGGGGTGCCCCGACTTCTCCCAGCACCTCACTTCGGTTTAGTAATCGGATACAATACTTTGGGAATGAAAACAGACAAGGGCCTTGCCGCCTTGCCGCATTCCTATCACTATGGCTTGGAAGATTCATCCTCTGTGACTTCTCTCAAGATTGCTTACACGAGCGGGTGTTTCCCTTAGCATTGGCCATAGCGCGGCGACACCATTCCCTTAGCCCCCATGTTCTTGGGGCACCTGTATCGGCTGCTTAACCAGGTTCAACTTCTTGAGAAAAATGCAGCGGGAACCATGGGTGTGGAGACCCTCCTAAATTCCGGTTTTCTGCAAGTATTCTTATGGGAACGCTTCAAAGGGTTAGATGTGTGTCCACTCACCGACTTGCGTGCTAAGCTTCTTGTTGATTTTGGCAAGGGCTCCTATATACCTGCCAAGCTTCCCTTGATATGCAGGTGGTTCAAGCGCATGCGAGGAAAGGGACAGAATTTTTAGAAGTGCTTGTGACAGTATTGAGAACTTTATATTCCGTCCTTACAGCGCCTTGGCAGAGGAATTTGCATGCGTACCCTTTCATGCCGATGTTGAGGATGTAGTTGAGGCTTCTACATTAATGGCACAAGGTTGCCATTTGGGAAATGATACTTTGTTGAACATTGCTTGTCTCCCTTTGCCCACGCTAGGCGATAGTCGTTCGGAAATATCTGTGGCTTACTCACCTCATCGAGTTAGAAGACAATTTGGACTTGATCGGGCGTGCCCCTCCATCTTGACCGAGGTGACCCTTTTGTATTACAGAGCCTTTTGGAGCGGAGGGGACGTGCCGGATGGTGGCAGACCTTTTGTTTTAGCCGGCAAGGGGAGAGTTGGTGGCTTTTCCAAGGATTACCAAATCTATTGGAACCATCGCCTTGCTTCATTTCGCGAGTTCCAGCATCTCCCACGTGATAGATTACTTCCCACAACAGCTCGTCTTGCCGGTCTTGTGTCGAGAGGAAAAGGCTATTCCCTTAAGTGAGAAGCGCAACCTCCCTTTCATCTCCAAGAGTGGCAACATTGTCGGCGAGTTTTCTAAGTCAAGACAGAAGTTGGGAAAGCAGAATCCTTCCGAGTTCAGAAAAAGCACGGCGCAAGTGCTAGAAACACGAAGGTGTGAGGAGGATGATAGTGCGAGAGAAGAGACGAGCCGTGAATAAACCCAAAAGATTCATTCCTAAAGTGGCGGCAAGTGGTCCTCCCAAAACCAAAGAGAAAACTTCCCCCAAACGACCGCGACCTCAAACACCCGCAGCTTCCGGGAGTGGCAAGCGTCTTTGGCAATGCACCAGACATTTCTCCTTCTTACGGTGAGTATAGCTAATTATTAGTTTCCCGCTGCTCCTCCTTTTGTTTATCCTTGTGCTTATTATTATTTATTTTTTTGGAAAAACAAATAGACAACGCCTTGAAGAGGAAGAGAAGTGAGGTAACCCCTGTGATTCCAAAGCGCCGAAGCATGCGTATCCTGCAGCAAGATTTACTAGTGCCGATAAAAATAATAGCGGAGCTTACGGAGGTGTGGTGACTATTGATGATGATAGCGATGGTGATGATATTATTGAGGCCAAGACCGTTGTTCCGAACGAGAGAGCGTCCGTGGTGTTAATGACACGCATTTGAGGACCTTGATGAAGACATTTATTATAACCGTGACGAAGATGCACACGTAGGTTCTGGTACCTATTCGGAGGAATCGGATGACCTGGCTGCTCCTCCTGGGTTTGCTGATGCCGATGCGTGTCATGCTAATGCTGAGCCGGTACTCATTATTCATTATTCTTTAACTCGTTCTATTTACGTGTTACGTATTGCGAAGTGCCCATTTATGCCCTTAATTCATTTTCCATCTTCTCTTCACGTGTTGCCGACACTTTCGAAGACACGACAGACTCCATTCAAGACATCTGCCCCAATCCTTTCCAAGATGCCCGAGAGGTATTGACCCTTTGCTTCACTCTTTTTTTTTTTTTTTTTTTAGTTTCCTTCATCTAACTACTCTTCCTTGAGCATACACTCTGCGACCTATTGAGTATCTTGCACTGTGTGTATATTTTTTTAGGTTGGGCATGCCACGAGAAGATATGGAGATTATGCCCATCGTAACCTCCCTTCGAAACGACCGACACACACGGCAAGTGGCACAAGCCGTGCCTCCTCAAGCAACGCCCGGGGTGAGATGTCCGCATCTCGGGAGGCATTTGTCGTTCAGTGTCTTCCTCAAAGAAGTATCAAGCTTGCTACTTCGTCACCTCTTCCTGACTTTCCGAGGTGTATCCTCCTCTTTGCAAGGGATATTGCCTCTCTCGCCCAACATTCAATCACCCCTCCGAATTTGGAACCTCATAGCCTGCCACCCCTTCCAACCGCTCGAGTCAAGCGGATTAGTTACTTCCAATGACGGTTGCGTTGGTGACACTTTTATTGGGAATGTTCCTACTAGTTGTTCATCGAGAAAGGGCATGTCTTGGCTAGAGTGGGAAGAGTCTTTTGCTACATTCAAGGCCTTCTTTGATGGTGGTGTCAAGATTCTTCGATCTACCGATGAGCTCCTTCCCCTTTGTCACGAGTTTAATGGCTATACACCATTCCAAGGTGCCTTTGTGTATCCGGAGACAGTTGAAGCTTTGAGAAAATTCACGGATAGGTATGGGGAATTTGCGGAGATCACGGGCATCACCTCTTCTTTTTCAAGGAGCGCCGCATTCCGGGCTCTTGGTTTGGTAGTTCATGGGATAGATACCATGCAGCTCCTGGACATTACAGATCACAAGCTCCTTTGTTGGCGAGACGCAATCTGCGAGGCCATGACTTTGGGGTTTCGTGTGCATTTTCTTCTGAGCTTGGTGAGGAACCTAGCACGTGCCGTGTTTGGGGCACGGGCCATCCATAACATGGGATTATCACTTGAGCCTGATGAAGTGAAAGTTGCAGCTGACGCTTTAAATCTCAAGCAGCGTGAATTGGAGGAACAGCGCCGGAGATTGCATGCCCTACTTCTTGCCAATGGTGTTTACGTAGACAGTCTTGAATGCGTGGTGGAGGCAGCAGCCCGGTCTTCTCATGAAGCTTCTTACATTCTTTACACATCGTAACTTTAAGGTTTGAAACTCTTCACCCTCTTCTGCTTTTCCTTCTTTTGTTTTTGTTTTAGGCAAGGTCTTCCAAAGACCATCCTGTTTTAACATCTATCCTTCTTTTGCTTTGGCGGGTAGCGTCACGCTTGATGGAGCTAGCTAGCTTGGCATGTAGTAATTTTTGGGCTGCAGGATGTACCGATCCTTTAGCGTAGTTGGTCAATTTGGCTTGAGTTGTATTTTGAGAGCTTAAAAGAACTCGTGTTATTGTATTCTTGAAACAGCATTGTCACATACCCTCTGTTAAAACTTTGGTTTGGAATGCTTAAGATGTCAAGTTTTACCACATTACGCACATTACGCTTGGTTGAGATAATGAGATGCACGATCTTTACGCTTCTTTACGAGGTTGGGATAGCCTTAAAAGCAGGGTAGATCTTTGCCGAAATTTCAGCAGGATTTTATTCGACATTTTCGTATATCTGACTCCCTTGCATGTCTCATTCGGTTATGCGAACCCAAGTGCACCTTCCTGTTACGCCTTTAGAGAGATTAGGCTAATGCGGGATATTTTCATTATTATTTTTTTTTTTGAAGGTTCTTTTGGAGCCAACTGACATCCTAGTTTTCTTCAAATGTACCCTCGGTTCAGCCTTGACAACATACACACTCTATTGCACGCTTTCTTGTAATAGCCTGGCCTTACCAATCCACAGTTATTTTGCTTAAGCACGATGCTTGCTATCAACTCGGGCTCTCGTCCTAATGACTTTGCTTGGCACGCTTATCTTGAGTAGCATTAATACTTTATTGCTGTATTTTAGCGTAATGGAAGTTTGAAATGTAGCAAGGCCAAGATTCCGAGGGCAGCTTTTTTTCAAAAATACTCCTTCATTTTCATTTCAAGGCTCATGCTACCATAATGGTGCATTTACAAAAGTTTCCATATCATAGGAATATAGAAGGAGGTCATATTTAAAATAAAAAGAAATGCAATAACAAAGCGGGTAAGTTATCAAGCTAACTTAGCATAGTAAGACTTGAGCCACTTCCGTTGATAGGATCCGTCAGTGTGCCTTCCTTGACAGAGACCAAGCGATAATAGCCACTGTGTGGACCTCCTTGATCGCAAACGGACCTTCCCAATGCGGGGCAAACTTGGAAGGTCCCGATAGTTGCCTTCTCACATGCTCAACAACTTTTAGCACAAGGTCTCCTGGCTTGAAGGCTTGAGGCTTGACTGTCCTATTGTAAGCCTGGGCAACAGTTTTGTGGTAGAGTGCTGTCCTTCTTTCGGCTTCTGCTCTTCTTTCGTCCAAGGCTTCAAGGTCCACTAAGCGCCCGGTTTGAGCACGACTTTGCATCCCATTCCGGATCATTGACACTGATACTCTAGCGGTGGGGATTGTAATCTCGGCAGAGATATGGCATCGAGACCCGTACACAAGAGAGTAGGGCGAAAAGCACTGTGGCGCTTCTTGGAGAAGTACGGTAAGCCCATAAGGCATCCGGGCGGTGAACATTCCACCCTCCTTCGTACTCATACACCATTTTACTCAAAATTCTCGGTAAAGTTTTATTTGTGGCTTACCTTGACCATTTCCCTGCGGGTAATAAGGAGTAGAACGACGATGCTTGATACCATAGCCGCTAAGCGTGGAGCTCACTTGCTTGTTAACAAAAGGCGTGCCATTGTGCGTAATGATTTTGTACGGAATTCCAAACTGCACACAATATATTCACGAATGAAATTTGAGATAGCAGCCGGTGGCTTTCCGAAGAGGAATTGCTTCGACCCATTTTGTGAAGTACTGTGGCCGTGAGAATCCATATATTGCCGTCGAAGGTGGGTGAATAGTCCCGATCAAGTCAAGCCCCCAAGTGTGAAAGGGCCAAGGAGTACGCATGTCCTGCAATAATGTGGGAGGCTTGTGGCTTAAATTGGCATGGATTTGGCATGTATGGCACCTTTTCACAAAGTTGTGTGCATCGTTCTTCATGGTAGGCCAGTAGTACCCAAAACTTAGCAGCTGCCGGTAGAGTCTCTTCATTCCCTGGTGCTCACCACATTCTCCAAAGATGTATTTCTTGCATGACTTGATGTGCCTCTGATTCTCCTAAGCATCTCAATGGTTCTCCATTGAACCCTTTACGATAGAGAGTCGATCCGTCTATGAAGTACCTCTTTACCGTCTTTTTAAGCTTGTAAGCATGTTTGGAATTGGCTGGGAGAGTCCCTTCAATAAAGAACGCTAAGTATGGAGCCCTCCAATCCTCTGCAAGTGAGATAGTGAAAGATTCTTCGGTAGAAAGTATCGTAGAACACACAGGGCAATTGGATTGGATCTCACCGCTTGTTTCTTCATTTCTGGCCAATAATAGCCTTTGCGTTGCAGGCGCCGATACAAGCTGATTATTGGTTCCAAGCCGCAAGTGGCGTTGTGCATTTCTTGCAACCTTCTTTGTGCTTCCATCATCCCTATGCAACGGGTCAAAATACCTCCTGGAAGACGTAAAGTTCCCGAAAATGATTGCATAGTCTTTCAAATCTTTAAGGTTGCCTCCTTCACCCAACTTTTCCTTCTTTGTCCTTCTCCAATCATTTTCTTCCAGTAGCTCATCCCGAGCCATTGCTTCAACCAACGGCATATCTCTCTTTATTACGGTGATGTTGGGCTGTTCTTCAACAAATGAAAGCTTCGACCCCAATGTAGCTAAAGCATCGACATACCGTTAGTAATCCCCGGTATGTGCTCCGGACAATTTGCTTGAAAGAACTAATAAGCTTTTCGGCTGTACGATATGGGGCCAAGGTTGCTTCCTTCACAAACTTCCCTGTGATTGGCTTAATACCAAGTTTGAGTCACCAATGACCTTGATCTTCTCTATGCCCATTTCTTTTGCCGTAGCCAATCCCATAATGAAAGCTTCATACTCGGCTACATTATTTGTGCATGGAAAATTCAACTTGAATGTGAGAGCCGTGGCCTGCCCCCGCGGACTAATGAGTACAACTCCTGCTCCTCCACCATTCGATGTAGAAGAACCATCAAAGTAGAGGGTCCATGGCTCCTCTTCCGTAGCCATAGCAATCAAGCTTTCCTGGCAGCCTCTCCCGAACTTCTTGGGAGAGAGTGGGCTCCTACGCTTCGTGAAACAAGGCCAACATATCAACCACGACTTGCCCCTTGATAGCTTTAGGAGTTATGCATGTGATATCAAACTCAGATAGTTGTAGTACCCAACGTGCGAGGCGTCCCGACAACACCGGTCTTGTGAGCAAATACCTTCTGGGTCGACTTCACCATGAGCTGCGACTTGTGAGCAAGGAAATAATGGCGTAGTCGTTGTGCCGCATAGATAAGGGCGAGACATAAGAGCTCCGTCTTTGGGTATCTTGTTTGGCTCCCCTTAGCTGTGCCTTACATAATAAATAGGGCTCTCCTCTCCATTATGATCATCCTGGGCAAGTAAGGCTCCCACCGCTATGTTTGTTGCAGCCAAATAAAGTTTGAGTGGGAATTCAGGAATGGGTGCCTTCATGGTGGGTAGCTTGGTAACTAGTCGTTGCACATGTTGGTAAGTCTCCTGGCATTCCTTGCTCCATACGAATGGTCTGCCCTTCTTGAGTAGAGGAGTAAAAACCCCTATTCTGCTGCAAGGCCAAGGATAAACGCCGAATATATGACAACCTTCCAATAAAGCTCTTCAATTCTTTTGGATTTCTAGGCGGTGTGAGAGCCAATGGCCCTTGTCTTCTCGGGATCCACGTCTATGCCGCGTTGATGTACTGGAATCCTAAGAACTTGCCGGATGAAACTCCGAATGCACACTTCTTCGGGTTCATTTTTAATCCATACAACCGACACCTTTCCAAAGACCTTCCTCGGGACTTCCCGATGGCCTTCTCTGGTCTTTGACTTTACTACAAGATCGTCTACGTAGTCTTCCACTTCTTTCCCCATCATATCATGAAACACAGCTGTCATGGCCCGTTGGTAAGTGGCACCGGCGTTTTTGAGACCGAAGGGCATGACGGTGTAGTAGAAATTCCCGTATGGTGTCCGAAATGCTGTCTTCTCAGCATCCCTGGGAGACATTTTTATTTGATTATAGCCACTGAATCCATCCATGAACGACAGTAAACCTTGCCCTGAGGTCGAATCGATCAAAATATCCATGTTAGGCAGCGGGAATTCATCCTTTGGGCAAGCTTTGTTGAGGTCTCGATAGTCTGTGCATATTCTTATCAAGCCAGTCTTCTTTTTTACAGGGACTATATTTGCTAGCCAAGTTGGATGCTTGATTGGCTTGATGAATCCAGCTGCTAGAAGCTTCTCAATTTCCACCTTAATCGCATCTCGACTTACGGATGAAAGTTCCTTCTTGGCTGCACAACAGTTTGGTACCAAGCTCAATATTCAAAGTGTGACTTACTAAGTTTGGATCCAATCCAGGCATTTCCTCGTAGCTCCGTGCGAACACATCCTGAACTCCTTCAACAGTGAGTTAAATCTTCCTTCTCTTTACATGTCAAGTGGATACTAACAGAAATGGGCCTTTGGACAGAAGTGTCGTTACTTAAGTCGATTGTTTCCACTGTTCGACTCGCCATCGACCCATCCCGCATGTGCTTAGGTGCCGTCATCGTTTCTGGAAAGCGCGGCGTGGGTGCTTTGCCATCTGGTCCGGCTTGGTTATCAGCTTGCATTACTTCTTCTCCATACTCGGGGCTCTCCCATAAGACATGGTTGGGCCCCCAAACCCGTCATAAGCGGTATCTTGTCGTCCGTCCGTGATGTAACCTTTGAGCATGAGCATAAGCATGCTTATTGGCTTCGTGCCTCTTCCTTTCTCGCTCGACAATAGTTATAAGCTCCTCATTGCTAAGATCCGAATTTCTGTCCATGAGGGTAGGTACATTCCACAAGCTTTGGAAGGGTTGCTCCCGGCCTGTACATTCGGTGTAGAACTACCTTGAATAATGGGCTTCGTTTTGATTGAAAGGTGCCTGGTTTCTGGTATGCGAATTGGCCTCAACCCGATTCTTCCCTTCACACATTGATGGTAAGTAGAGACCACTAGCTTATGCTTGTTGATCCATGGCCTTCCAAGTAAAGCATGGTAGGCTACATCCACATCCACTACATAGAACTTAGTAAGCGGCGAATTGGCCCCACCTTCAAGTTTATCTGTAAGTAACCGATCGTAACCTCACTCTTATTCCCAAAACCGCTGATGCTCGTTTGTGACTTTACTATCTTCGACAACGGAATGTTAGCTGCCGTAAGCACCGACAACGGCAATATATTGACAGATGAGCTGTATCTACCGTGAGCCCTCCTTATGAATACATCATTAATCCGCCCTCCAAATAAAGTGGCCTCCTGTGATCCGGATATGGGACCTCCATGTCTTCGTCTGTAAAAACAATAGCATTGTCATTCTCCAAAAATGATCTTGGCGCTTGAGCGGTGAAGCAATGCGGACTATACTCTGAGAGATGTTCATGAGGGCTACGACGGCTGCTTCCCTTGCTTGTGGTCCAAAGCCAAGGCTGATCAAAGAGTGACTTGAACTTCGGATTTCTCTGGAGAACCCGTGAAGCAAGAGGCCCCGCTTTAGTCCCAAGTAACGCCCCATCACACCTATTTCAGCTTACGTGAGATTGTGAAATGTTACAGCGGCCATCTCTTGAGATTCTTGCAAACCGAGACAAGGCCCCCAAGTGGTGTTCCTCCTGCATGTCTAATGTGAACATCTCACGCTAGAGCCATCGTCCCATCCTTCAAAGCTGGCCATGGAGTATTGTAGCTTGAAGGCTTTGAGTATTTGCACCAATAGGCTTTCTCCATGTTTCCGCAAGGCTCCCAAATAGCTTCCGCGGCTTTGGGTCATTCCTCCATGGGTGGCATAACTCATCATCGTCAAGCAGTCATCGAGCACGTGATGACGGCGGCTACCTCTTTTCCTCTTCTCTTTGGCAATGGGTCTTCGTCGATGGTCTGCTTCCTAGAGGGAGCTCAAGACTTCCCTCATGTATCTTGGCATGTAAGATCTTTCTCAAGGTTTGACAAGCGGTGGTCGGATGCCCCACAAATTGATGATAGCGGCAGTACCTAGGATCACCCTTTTCTTCTCTAGTAGGGACTTTGTAAGGCCTGGGAGGTTTAATTGCACCATCTGCGAACATTGTATCGAGGATAGCATGAAATTCCTCATCCTTGCACGGGATTGGCGGATACGTCTCCTGTCTTTTCTCTTGCGTGAGTTGTAGTCATTGGACAATTTGTCATCCACAGCCAATGTTTGGTGGGCTTCCTTCTTTTCGCTCCTCCAATTTCTTTGCCGGTCGGTTTGACGGACATGCTTGTCTTCCTTATCGCCTCCATCGATCGCGAAAATTGGCTAATGCCAATATTCTCCAGATAAACCCTATAATCGACACAATGTTACTTATGCAGATTTCAACCAATGCTTCCTCATCTTTTCGTCATAGCAGTCCAATGCCAAGTCTCTAAACCGACGCACGAAATCCACAGTGGTCCTCCCCATGCCTTTGGCGCGTATTATTAAGTTGAGTCGTGGTGACCCTTTCCTCATGCTGGAAATACTTCTTACAAAAACCTGCTTGCTAAGTCCTCCCAAGAGCGAATGGATCCCTGGTGCCAATGTTGTGTACCATGTGTAAGCACGATCGGTGAGACTTTTTGAAAACTCCCGAAGACGGAGATTGTAATCACCAGCATGTGGCCCCAAGGCGTCGATGAAGCGACTGACATGTTCCTTTGGGCTCCCTTTCCTTCCATCAAACAGGACAAAGCTGGGTGTCTCGTAACCTTTAGGATAAGGCTGCTGCGATGAGACTAGATGGATATGGCGGCTGGGGATATACTTCCAATCTTCCCGACTTCGATTCAGCTCCTTTTCCAAAGCATGGCAATGACATCCTCTTGGGTAACAAAGGAAGGTCCCTTTTGCTCGTAACCTTTTCCAGCGGCAGATTCCTCCGGGCCGGTTTCTCATGCTCTCCATCGCTTGGCTTAGAGGCGTAACCCTTTAGTTCTTTGATTGTTGCAGCCATTTCTTTCTGGGTTGCCCCATAGCTTGAATAGCTGCAATGAGATCGGTGAGAGTGTAAGTTCCTTCACTTCCAGGCTCCCCTTCTCCATGAGGAGCATTTTGCCTTGACTCGGAATCACCATGGTTCATCTCGTCTTGGGAAGCCACGGTGTTGCTTCTGGTCTTCTTCCTTGGAGGCATTGGTGACAGATGGTGGCTGATTCCCAGTAGTCGCCAATTTATGTAGGGGACCTTTTCTTCCAGCAGCCTACGGTGGGGTGGGCTCTTGTAAGGAGTAAACCGATGCAAGTGTCCCTTGTGCACGAGTTCGAAAATCAAGCCCCAAGGACGTCTCGAAAGAGCAATGAGACCTCGAAACTCCTTGGTTACCTTCACCAATGATAATAACAATGAATTACAGATGAATCTTCTAGCTTGGCATGAGAGGCTTGTGGCATGGGAGCAAAATTGTCATGAGTTTAGTGCTTAAGGAGAGAGCTGTGAATTCCTATAAAAGACAGAGGTCCTAGGGACAGAGAAAGAGATTATGAGAGGGTTTGATAAAGGGGGAGAAGGATGGAGAAGAACAATGGGTGGCCTTAGTGATTTCCAGCAGCTTGACAGAAATTCTGCCGTGCTAAAGCTATTTGCCAGAAAAGGGGAAATAAAGGGGATTGAGAAGTGAGGCACGAAAATTACTGAATCTGCAAAGGAGAGAAGAAGCTTGCTCTCTCAAGGGTGTGTTGTTGAAATCGATGGGTTGGAGAGGTCTTACTTATAGCGGTGAGTCGCTCTTCCCAAGAAACCCTAGTGGTTTCTTCCCAAGCTTAGCTAAACTTTTCTCTACCTTTCTTCATCTCCTTCTTGACTTAACCCATGGTGGCAAAGTCAGCTCTGCCCAATCCCACAAAATCGGGATTTTGGGCGCTCGATGCTTCTCCCTGCAATCGCATCGGAGGAGCTTCCATTCTCACCCCTCTTCTTTCTCCTCTTTCTTCCTCTTTCCATGGCCAAATCAGATGAAGGAAAGGAAATGGGTTCACCTGCTGGTTTAGGGGATGGCATCCCTCTCTGCGTGCCAAAATCCTCTGGTTCCTTGGATGCTTTTGCTTGGAACTGTTTTCTCGCGTGGAGCTTCCCAGCCCCCTCTCACGTGACTTCCCTTCTCAGCCAAATACCGAGGGCTTGGATTCCTCTTATTCAAATGATATGGGCCATTTAACATAGAAGGTAAAATTATCCAGTAGGTAGGCTAAGCTCACCAATTATTTGGGCTTTGTGGGCTATCTAAAGTAATGGGTTATTGTTACTAAGGTGATGGGCTATTTTCTCCTTTGCACTTACCCATATATCTGGACCTAAGAAATGGGCTTGAGTCTCGAGGCTCCCAAGCAACCCGAGCTTCTCATTCTTTGGCCCATCAATGGGCCCCATGACAATTTATTTCCATCCATACCACAACCCACTCAAGCAAGCCGGGTTTTGGAGTGGCTTGGGCCACTTAAGCTTGTAGTGTGTTTGGGTGTGAAATAATAATTTCGCATTTGGCATGGCATGTCGCTCGGCATGCTTTTTAATTATGACGCTTGATAATTGGCATGAATTTATAGAGCTCAATGCATTTCGTAATTTTTAACTTCAATTCCCGGCATGGTGGATTATTTGGCATGGCATGCGGAGTGTGACTCGTGCATTGCATACCTTTGTGTGCTTCAAATCGGGTCTTTTCTTAATAATATATTGTTTTTTGGGCCGGGCATTTACTTGGGCCCAACCATGGATTTTTTGGGTCTCAACAATGTGTTATTAGATTATAATGTCACATCAAAACCAAGTAAGTAAACGAGCAAAAACTATTCATTCATTCTTCAAGAAAAAAAATTACGGTGATAAATTAGACAATGACGAGACTTCACCATTAATTGAGCCACCTCATCACACATCTCTCGTAGTTGAGCCTAATGAGTTTGATGTTACTTCTTTGGAATGAGACCCTGGGAAACGTATTCAAATATCTGAATACCATATTAATCAACGTGATGAGGTTCGACGTGCTTATATCAAAGTTGAATGTTACCAACCAAAACTTTCAGAATATCCGAGGTCTCGATTTGGATCGCAATATCGTCGATTTCAATATTCTTAGTTCTCCCAATTTCCATGGTTAGAATATTCCCCTTCAGAAGATAAAGACTATTGTTTTCCATGCTTTCTTTTTGGCAGTGGTCGTCCTGCACTAACTATTGAGGGGTTTAGTAATTGGAAAAGAGTTAATGATGGAAATAATTGTATATTTTTGACACACATGGGAGGTCCATCTTGATCGCATAATAATTGTGAAAGATGTATGGAAGATTTGATTAACCCATCTCAACATGTCGACAAAGTTATTAATCAACAATCAAAAGAAGAAATTTTGAAAAACCAATTGCGGCTCAAGACAACAATAGAGTGTGTTCGGTGGCTTACATATCGTGCATGTGCTTTCAGGGGGCATGATGAATCTTTGGATTCTAAAAATTGTGGAAATTTTATTGATAAGGTAAAGCATCCAACAAAGTTTAATGATGAGGTGGCTGGAGTTGTTTTAGAGAATGGGCCAGGAAATGCCAAATTTACGTCACCCATGATTCAAAAGGAAGTTTTAAATATTCTTGCTAACAAAGTGAGAAAAAAAAATTTGTGAAGAAGTTGGACATGCTACTTTTTGTATCCTTGTTGATGAATCATAAGATACATCAAATATAGAGCAAATGGCTATTGTTTTAAGATTTGTTGATAATGATGATTTTCTACGAGAACGTTTTTTTTGACATTGTGTGGGTTGAAGACACTACTGCATCAACACTTCAAAAAGAGATCAAGAAAGTACTTGATTTCCATGAATTATGTATTGATAAGATGAGAGATCAAGAATATGATGGTGCTAGTAATATGCGGGGTGCATGAAATGGGCTACAAGCATTATTTCTTAGAGATTGCCCATATTTATATTATGTACACTGTTTTGCGCATCAACTACAATTAACATTAGTTTCAGCATCAAAAGAAGTGGCTACAATTTGGTTATTCTTTTCATCCTTGAATTCAATTGTCATTGTCATTACTGCTTCTTCGAAAAGTCATAGTGAGTTACAAGTTGCTTAATCAATGAATATTATAGAGTTGTTGGCTGCTGGTGAACAAGAGACTGGTAGAGAACCTAATCAAATTGGTACCTTACATCAACTTGGAGCTACTCGATGGAGTTCTCATTATGATTATGTTTGTGATTTGATAATTATGTATGATGCAGTTTGTACAATTCTTGAGAATACAAAGAAAGATGGATCCACAGGGTCCTTATGTGGGGAAGCTACTAGTGCCTACAATGCGATTACACAATTCTAATTTGTATTCATCTTGCATTTATTGTAAGAAATTATGGGACTCACATATATCCTTTGTTGAGAACTGCAACATATGTCACATCCCGGATCGGCTCCGCCGTAGCACGATATTGTCCGCTTTGAGCCCCGCCTTCACGGTTTTGTTTCTGGGAACTCACGAGCAACTTCCCAGGTGATCACCCATCTTGGGATTGCTCTAGCCCAAACTCGCTTAACTTCGAAGTTCCATGGAATCCGAAGCCAGTGAGCTCCCAAAAGGCCTCGTGCTAGATGGAGGTGGGCATGTACATATAAGGCACATCACCCCATCTCTGTTGGTCGATGTTGGATGTTACAATCCACCCCTTAGGGGCCCGACGTCCTCGTCGGCACACTTGCACCACACGGCTGTGGCTCGATACCATTTTGTCACATCCGGATCGGCCCCGCCGTAGCACAATATTGTTTGCTTTGAGCCCCGCCCTTAAGGTTTTGTTTCTGGGAACTCACGAGTAACTTCCCAGTGGGTCACCCATCCTGGAATTGTTTTAGCCCAAACTCGCTTAACTTCGGAGTTTCATGGAATCCAAAGCCAGTGAGCTCCCAAAAGGCCTCGTGCTAGATGGAGGTGGGCATGTACATATAAGGCACATCACGCCCTCTCCATTGGTCGATGTGGGATGTTACAACATAAGTCTCAAGACATCGTGAATGCTATGAACTTAGTCAGTACAACAAAAAGTGTCCTTCAGAAGTTGAGATTAACTAGTTGAGAAACTTTTATTAGGAAAGTAGATTTATTTTGCAAGAAACATGACATTGATATGCCTCATATGAATGCTCAATATAAAGTCGGAACAAGATGTTCTTGTCAGCAAAAGGACAATATTACAGTTGAGCATCACTACCACTTTGATGTATTCAATGATGCAATAGATTTTTAATTGGCTGAGCTGAATAGTAGGTTCAATGAAGGGGCAATGGAACTTCTTATTCTTGGTTCAGCTTTGGACCCTAGTGATTCTTTTAAATCATTTAACATTGATAAAATTTGCAGCCTTGCAGAGAGATTTTATCCTCAAGATTTCACTCCGCAAGAGTTACATATTTTGAGATGCGAGCTGAAACTTTACGAACCAGATGTACCTCATCATCCTGTACTTCAAAATGTGTCTACTCTCTTTGAATTATGTCGGGGATTAGTTGAAACGAAAAGGTCACAAAGATATCATTTGATTGATAGGTTGATCCGTCTTGTGCTAACTCTCCTTATTTCTACGGCAACTACTAAACGAGCTTTTTCAGCTATGAAACTTGTTAAAACAGCTCTTCGCAACAAGATGGAGAATAAATTTCTAGCATATTCTATGATTGTCTACATTGAAAAAGAATTTGCTGACAATATCGATTCAGATGCAATAATAAAAGATTTCAACTCTTTTAAGGATCGTAGGGCACAACTTCAATAGGTACACTTTTAATTATTGTTGAACATATGATTTAATTTATACTTTTAGTGTGGTTTATATGATTTAATGCATGCTTTTATTTTAGTTATAAAAAAAATTAGTTAGTCCATCCATCAAAAAATTCCTAGCTCCGCCTTTGTTTACACGGACGCTATAACCATACCACATGGATGCCGCATGAGCAAGAAGTAACCTACTGGATATAGTGAGATATGAAGAATTTACCCACATGGCACGAATCTCACATTAATGTAAGAAAAAAAAATGTGCCCTCTGATTGCCATGTCTAAATTGGGATTGCATCAATATTAAACTTGAGAAGCTTGTGACGTGGCCCGTGGGAGCCAAGACCCACAAGTTTAGATCAAATCTTAGACAAAACATCCAAATTATAAGTGATCCTTGCCTTAAGCAAAGATGCTTGCGCTTTGGATCTGTTTTTATATGGATGGGCGGCCATGCAGTATTGTTCGGGGCCTCTTAATTTCAGTAGTCCTCTCTTCTTAATTTTAGGTGGTCTCTTTTTGTTTAGGACTTTTTTTATTTGGGCTATACAATGAGTTGTAGGGTATCTGATACAATTTTGGGCCTCAAGTAAGAAAAGCGACTCAAAATTAGCTTGAACCGGCACTGGATGCATCTTCAGAACAAAATATCCATAATATCCCGATATTTCTATCGAAATTTTCGTATTTTTGGACTACCGATATTTTTGATACCATCGATATTTTTGATCTCCATGGACCAAAATATCGATAATATTGACGACATGGACAGAAATATCGAGAATATCCCGATATTTTCATCGAAATTTCCGTATTTTTGGACTATCGATATTTCTAATACCATCGATATTTTATTCCTTGGATGCATCAAGTACCTACACACCCTACCATTCTGCTTTTGTTTGTTTGGTTTTCCTTTTTCTTTTTTCTTTTCAATTTCTTTTTATACAAACGATATTGGAGAAGAAGATTACAAACACAGTGTCAAGGTGCTATGAAGGTTCAAACGTAAAATCACTGGTATGTAAGTTAAAGCTCTTTCTGCTCGTTGGCTTTTGTCTTTTGATTTTATTAAGTCAAAACAGGCTTTTTTTGGTCGCCACTAACACCAAACTCTCACATAACCTACGTATTCTCAAACATTCTCTACTTATAAAACTAGTAGTCTTTCTTTCATGTGACTTTACAACTAATAACATACGTATTTATATTTGTATAATTTATGGGCATAAAACAAAGAAAAGTTCGAATGGGGGCAATGTGACCCAAGTGGCACACGTGCTGCACATTCTTTGAAAGATGATTAAAAATACAAGGTGGCTGCTGGGTTTCATCATTATATTCTGTAGAATCACCTCATGCTCTGCTCCGCATACACCTTTTCCCGCTTCAATTAGGTTTTCCATGAAAAAGGAAGAGAAAAGGTAGAAGCACTAAAAAAAGTTTAAACACTTAATTTAGATTTACTATCACTTACACATTTGAATACTTAATACCATTTTCTTTAATGATTACCATCATTGACTACTCTCTCTCTCTCTCTTTCTCTCTCTCTCTCAAGGACCCAAACTACATATTTTATAGCAGACCCATAAATCTAGCTTGCTTCAACTGAAAATGCGGCTTTTGATGAATTGAAATGATGGAGGATGATTATGATGGCTGTGTGTGTCATGACATGAGAAGATGTACATTTTGACAAGTAGTCTACATGCTCAAGATTTGCTCTCCTCTCTCTTTATTTATGGGATGAGATGGTACGGCGGCATGGAAGAGGAAGAGAACCCATTAACTTCATTCCTATTGCAAAAGAATTTTGTTAGGCTTCAACCAGATTGGAATGCGAAAATAGAAGAACCTTGAAACTTTTAGGTCAAGACTTGGAACTATAGTTAATTTGGACCATGAATATTTTTGCTTACCGAGCTTTGTAACGCACCATTTCCGGTCACTTTCAAGAATAAAAGCTTTGACGTTTTGGCCATGAAATATAAGATCTTGTGGTTATCTTAAAAGCTTAGAACCCCTTTAGAGCAGGTCCAGCGTTGGGGTGGGGGCGGGCAACAGGCAGCCCATAGGCCAAAAGGAGGCTCCAGCGGTGCAGCCCCAGCCAGGGCAAGGCCTGGGTCCCACGGGCCTGGGCAAGCCCAAGGGCTGATCTTGCCTGCCAAGCTGCCTCAAGGCTGCTGATGTCAGCATGACGTCAGCAGCATAAAAAAATTTAAAAAAATCGAAAAAATTGAAAAATAAATCTGAAAAATTCCAAAAAATTCAGAAACATTTTTTTATACACACCTAGCAATTTTAATATTATTAATCTCATACATATAAATAAAATTAATCTCATGTGAAAATATCATACGTAAAATTTTATCCTAAAATTTTATCCAAAAGTTGATTTGAGATTTTTATAATAAATAGTAACGTAAACGAAAATCTTATCAAAATGAATTGTTTAAGTATAAAAATAGGAAAAAAGCAGTTTAAGTGAATAGTAATTGACTTGCCTTGCCTTCCATGGGTGGAAGCGAAAAATGCGCACTATTCACTATTCACATAGTCTTGCCTTGCCCCCTTACCCTTGCCCTTGCCCTTATGGGTGGAGTTGCTCTTAGAAGGTTAATGTTGTCACACCCTTCTAAAACGATCTTTGAGTTAATTACTCTTTCAAGTGAACGTAAATTTCACACCCTTTGATTGGTTTAGGTTAAATCCAAGCGTGACAACTTAAGTGCAACAAACCCTAGAAAAAATCCTGGACAGCAAGCAAGCAAGCACTCATCCCAACCTACTAGCATGCTGAAGAGCTTTTACTCTGGTTGAGTGAGAGACAACACAACGAGCAAAAAGAGGTTCAAATCACACAATAAAAAGGTTGAAAAAAATTTGCCATTCTTTTGGGAAATAAATATTCTCAGCAGAAACTTTATTGGGCAACTTGCTGAAAAAGTTAAAGTTTAAGCTCCTCGTTCATTTGGAAAGCAATTTTTTCTCACTCTCAGTGGTCCCTAGTGTTCCCCAATTCAGAGACCAGCAGCAGAGAGCTTTACAAGCTCTGCCAAACACATCCTTAAAGCAAGACTTTGAGCTAAACCAACCGACATTGGCTATGGAGATAGGCTCCCCTCAGCATGTCGTCTAGGCTGCTGGCTTATATATTTGCTGTGCTTATCTGTCTAGCAGATTTTGCCTGCAAAGCACCATGCCTCTCATTTTTCAAGTACCAAGCAGATATGAGCAAAATTAAATTTAAAAACTTAAGAAAAAGCAGATATGTATTATGTAAGTGACAGCTCACAGCTGGTAACATTAAGCACTGCCCAAAAGGCAAGAAAGACCACGAAACCCAATAAACAACTAGCATGCATTTGATATGTTTGGCTGTGGAAGGCATCCACTGTTTGGTTGCAGACTTTTTCTTGTATAAAAAGCAGTTTTGGTTTGGGTTTAAATTTCTTGCATACAGATTCCAATTGGGTTTAAATCCTTTTTTACCTTAGGAAAAATAAAATGTTAAAAAGTATAGGGCATCTCCAACTACAACAAGCTTCACTTCATCAAAAGAACAAAAAACAAAGGCACAAAAGGTTTCATAGAAAAAGACAAAATGAGAATTAAAAGTAGCAGAGCTTCTATAAAAGCGCATTTGTCCATTTCTGATTCTTCTGTCTTCTCTCTCTCTCTCTCTCTCTATCTACCTTGTCTGAAGAGAACTTGTCATTATATTTCCTCCCACATCTCTATCTTCTTGTCTACGTTCTTCTGAAAATCTATATGCTGTTCTTCTGTTAGAGAGCCAAAAAGCAAAATCCGAATGCCAAAATGGTGAGAGCTACATTATGACTACTGTTTGCTCCACAAGTTAAGAGATTCTGTTTCACAGTCCAAGCAAGATGTAGTAAACTAATGTGATCGGTAGAGCAATTAGCATTCCAAAAATAACCCTGCACAGCACAAAAACAAACTTGCTTATATCAGATTACAAGTTCATGACCAACAAGTGGAATCAAGATGGGAGTTCATGTTTTCGAACCCGGTGCTAAGTATGTCAGGATGAACATTGTATTCCTTGGCAAAGACAAATGGAACAATCCCTTGTGGAAGAGCTGCCTGAAATCACAGAACAAAAGGATCTTCGTTATCCATTGAACCTTTAAAGAATTTTCCACAGGCAAACTTTCCACACCTGTACAATGGCAATGTGCAACAGAACTCCTCGCAGTCCTACAGCAATTGAGGCTGCCGCCATGACAGCCGGACCTGAGAGGAACCGAACTGCCATGGCAAAGGAAGCAACTGAATTTCCACAGGCAATCATCTTTGGTTGTAATGCCATGAACAAGCCTGCAATCCCATTAGAGATAATAATGCTCACTATTAATATATATTCAGCCATCAAAGAACATGTTGTCCAACTAGAGTTGTATAATATTTTCCACAAAAGCTAAAGCATTATCATTGCAAGTTAACATACCAAGACTAAACATGGCCATTCCAAGACCTGCATCCGACAGAATGGCGATTGAACGGGCTACAATAGCAGGCATAACAACGTGCCACCTGAAAAAACACAACACAGACTATAAATATCCAATTATGATTGTCAAGCCCTCTGACAGTATTTTACAATTTAGTTTTGCTTACTTATATGAGACTAAAGACCAGGTGAGACCAATAAGGCTGGAGTAAGTGTTTGGGTTCCGAATGAGTTTTCGCCAAACCATGATAAGAATCAGTCTGGTCATAACACTAGCAGGAGGCATGGCTGTGGCCTTTGGTTCACCATGAGCTGTCTTGGGATGGAGTTCAGTGGTGGAGCTTGAACCCAACTTGGAAAGCACAGGACCTTCCCGGTCAACCCCATTTGAATTTGGTCTGTTGTCAAAGCTGAACTCATCTCGGCCAAACTCATCATAATCTAAATATGAACGCAAAAACCAAATGTCGCAGATCAAAACATTAGAAAAAGGGCATGAAAGAAAGCAATGCCACTAGTCACCAGTAATGACAAAATGAGACCCAGAAACAAAAAACAGGGGACTTTGTGGAAAAGCAAGAAGAGAAAAATGGGGCATACAAAAAAGGGCATAACAAACAAAATCCAACAAACCCCACTTCTTCACCCACAACCGATAAAAATCAAACCCAACATTCATCCAGACAAATACAGTTTTACATAAATGGACAGAAAGATCCAAAACCATACCAAACAGTTTACACATCACAAACACAACAATCTAATAATAGAGCCAAAACAAGCATGCCCATGTGACAAATAGTTTCAAAGATTAGTGTTAAGCAAATTAGCATACCCTTTTGGTGAGCAACCCCACCAATGTCATTGCCATACTCTCCACCTCTGAAAACATGAATGCCTCCTTCAGACACAGGTGAGGCGCTTGAGCTCCAAACAAACATGTGGAGGTCTTTACCGCCATCAGCCCCATTGGATTTCTTCTTGGCATTGGGCCCGGTCACCGGAGAGAAAATTCCGGCTGTGGGAGGCGCCGGATACCCTGAATTCCCGGGCTGATAAACCCCATTTGCTCCTCCTCTCATCCCAACTCCTCCTGCCTCTTCATCAAACCCCGCATTTCCATAATTTGACTGCCTTGGACTCGCATTGCTCATGTTCTTGCCGTTCACCATGGAGTAGAAATCAGTGTGGTTAAAGCTTGAGCCTCTGGGAGTTGGGTTTCTTGAAGACTGAAGGCTGTAAATCTCAGCATTTGTTAGATTAGAAGGCCTTGGAGTTAAGGAAACGCCAGAGTTGGGTCCGTGGGATCTTCTGGAGTAGATTTCAGAGCGAGAGCTTGTGGATTTTCTGACAGTGACATGGAGCTTGCCATCTTCACCAACCTCAGCTTCAGTTTGCAATGGCTCTTTCCCATCTAAGGAAATGATATCAGAATCAACCCTGAAGGAAATGATGGAGCCAGCAGTGTCTGGGAACTGTTCCCCAATCAAGAGCCTAGCTCCTCTGTACTCAAACAAGAAGAGCATCAGAGTGTACCAAATGATGCATTGGAGGACCACAATTTGGACCATCAAGCTGCCCGAGGCATCTCCATACATGCCCTTTAACAAGGGTATGCCCATGACCAGAGTGTTGGGGAGAGTGGAGAGGGAAAAGAGAGTTATCGACCATTCTAGAGAGCCTCTTGAGCTGGTTCTTGACCATACTGCTAGGGCCACCAAGACTATTATTTTCTGAAGAGTGTCAGCTGCTATGAACCTGAAGTTCATGGCATAGGGATTGTTGGAGGAGATGAAGTGGAAAGAGAGCAGAGGAACTGCAAACAGAGCCACAAAGCGGTTTATGCCTGAACATTGATCAGGGCTGAAGATCTTCCACCATTTCACTGAGCCGTAGGCTAAGATCATGGCCACATAGAGTGGCACAACAGCTGTGAGAACGTGGTAGAGGTCTGTGAAACTGATCATGTTTTCTTGTTCTTTCTTTGTTTTTGTTTTTGGCTTAATAAAGGTCGCGCCTTTCTCTGTTTTTGATGGTTTGTGTTGGGATTTGAGGAAAACCCAGATGTGAATTTGGGATTAATGGCAGAACCCAGGTGAGATAAAGCAGATGAAAACCAGTTTTTGTGTGACTTAGGACGCAAAATATCAACCCATTTTCAGGTAAAGAGTCAATGACGAAGATGGAGAATGAGAGATATTGAGTAAAGTGAAAACGAGAGCAACCGCCGGAAAATTACCAGAGTTGTTGATTCTCTCAGAGAGAGAGAGAGAGAGAGAGAGAGAGAGAGAGGGCGAGAGCGTGAGAGGGAGAGAGAGAGAGCGAGAGCGTGAGAGTGGTGGCAAGTGTGGATGGGAGAGAAGAAGTAAAGTGGGTTATATTTATGGCATTTTAATGGCAGACAAAGAAATAAAAGCAGAGGGCTTTTGAGAAACTTTTTAAAGTCTTTTCGGAGGGGGAGTTGTCAATAGGCATCTGTATATATCTCAGACAAAGGGAAAGTAATTCAGTAATTGAGAGAGAAAAGACCAAACAGCATCGGAGAGAAAAGGGTTGGAGAGGAAGGTAAAGCTAAAGGAAAGGTAAAGACTTCAAAAGATTCTCTTCGCTGTTTTTATTTTTATTTTTGCATGTCTACATAATTTTATAAGAATGTTTAGGGTGGGGAGATGCCTATTTAGGTGTTAAAAATAAGATTTCCATGCAGTTTATGCAAATCTAGTCTTTGCAACAATGGAGGAAATGTATTTAGATTTTCATGTATTAATTTATTTGTGTTAATTTTTTAAAATTCTGATAACATAGAATTTCATTAGAAATTTTAAATTTTCATGTACATTTGGATTTTCATGTATTTGTACAAAATTCGAGATTTCAACATCATAAGATTTCATTTTCAATGGTTGGACAGATTCTCTCATCTCCATCTCAACCATTGAATTTTTATTCTTGATATCATCCATTTGTATGAATATCTTTCTCCTCCACCATAATACAATGAGCCCACAAACTTGCTTGATTTCCAAATATGAAATAGTGGTTGACATGACCGTCACATCACAAGCAGTGACAGACTCACATAGGGACAAACATGGTCGCTTGACGCCCTGAACGCCGGAAAACATCCATGGCAGCTCTGCTGACAACCCCATGGAACGTTGGTGGGCGGCCCCAGCTTGGCTTGCGTACATTTCTTCACTTGGGGTTAGCTTGCAAAGACAAGATTTGGTGGAGCATTAAATGTTTTTCAGAGTACATGTCTAAAACTAAATCAAATCTTACTCAAACTGCTGGATATTTTCCTTGCCTTCATTATTTTGAAGCAATATGGCTTGCTTAATTTAAGCAATAATTGATGGGTGACCGCACCCTAGTAACCGAGCTACTTCTCTTAATGTCACTATGTCATTAAGTTTTTGGAAATATGGCGTAAAGCCAAACACATGATGTAACTTTGTGCATATTTTATTACCTTTTTAGTAAATTATAAGGGTAATTAGCGTCGATTTATGTAATTTTCTCATTAATAGTTATTTACTTAAACCACAAGTCTATGACTTGTGAGATAAGGAAAGTAATCTAAAGAAGTTAGGTCCATGAGACCTTTCCTTATAGCTCACACCCTAAAAATGTCACACCCCGACCCAAAAATAAGAAATATTTTTTAGGTTCACTTCACTTCACACAATTCTGCTATTAATACATACAAATAAACATCCACAATTTCATAACGAAACTAGTAAGCCCCACAACCAAGAACCATCTGACGTTAATCCTAGCAATATATTTTGTGGCTTCTCCAAGATGAGTTTTAGTGCTGCAATTTGATCTAAAGGAGAAAATCTCATTTTCTTGAGTTCCTTGGCAATATCGATCGATCTTCATCACCTTTTATTATAACATCAATCACCATTTGCATCCTTTTTCCAGATGCTTCAAACAATTTCTCCAATACAGTTACAATTTTTTCTTCAATACAGTTACAATTTTTTCTTCATCACTTGAGCTTACATCCCTTTTTCCTCTTATTTTGATTGTTCATGGATTGGCTTCCTTCTTTGTTTAAAGGCATAGAAGATGCATCTTCCTAGACACAATTATCACTATCATTAACTTCATTATTGCTTTGCTCTTCCATCATGTTAGCAGGGACTTCACCTCCTTGTCCGTCAGCATGGTCCTTTCCAAAGATATTAGAAAGTCTATCAAGCAAAGGAAATGGTGTACTTCTCCATTCAGCTGCTTCCTTGTGGTGCTATGATAAAACAAGACACCACTTAGCTTATTTTCAATATGTAAAAAAAAAGTAACAAAAGCAAGTTCAAAATCTACAGTCATCAAACCCACTTGACATCTTTATGTAAGAAAATTAACAACTAATTATGTAAGAAAAATAGCAAAAATAAGTAATGATGTACCTACACATAAGTCTCCCATGCATCCTTACTGTCAACCTCAATACACTTGTTTTATATCATTCCAAGCAAATCCATTTGTGTTTATCATGTCACATACTATACTATATTGCTTTTTCCACTCCTTCAATTTTGATTCAATATGAGGACATGCATTTAGCTATGAATCATGACATTTAATATTCAAAGCATTCTCTATTTGGAACATAGTACCAGATTTGAAACGACCAGTCTCATAACGTTGGCTTGCAACCACAAACTCATCTAGCACGGTCAAAAATGCATCTTCCTCAAACTTGGACCATGACCACCTCGTTCATTTCTTTCCTTGTTCAAAGTTTTGATTGTTACCTTCACTTTCCATCCTTAATAATAGCATAAAGAAAATAATACCACAATCAATAATTGAAATCTGCAAAGAAATCATAACTTTGTTTTAAAGTATGACTCTTCTCTAGTACATCACATACCCTTAAAAAAAAGAAAAAGAAAAATCTGCAAACAATTTGATAAATTGACTACAATACCACAATCAATACATTGTTAAGCTGAATTATCATGCCTCAAATACAAATTAGAATCACATAAAAAATTAAACACCCTTAGAACTCAAACATAAATAACACGAGTTGGCTAGTTATTCGCATTTCTATGCCACTCATTATACATTTGCAAGGCCAAGTCATTCTTCCAAGTAGTCCATTCATCCGATGCTCCAACGGTGCCAACCATATCACCTTCTATCACATTTTCCATCTCTTTAATTTCATTTATTTCATGCTCTAATGGATCCCTAGACATCTCCCTCCTAATCAGATTATGTAAAAGACAACAAGCCGTAATTATTCGACATTGTGTCTTTATTGGATAAAAAGATGGACTCCTTAGCATGCCCCACCTAGCTTTTAGCAACCCAAAACAACGTTCTATAACGTTTCAAGCAAAAATCTCACCAATCACACAATTGCAAATCTAGGACAGAGAACGAAACTTCAACTTGCACAAATCAAAACCAAAACCTAATCAGAACGTTATTTACATTTTGAAATCAAATCTAAATCAATTCGGAAAAAAAAATAAAGAAGACAAAAAGCCATCTAAAATAAATAAAAATTTCAAATCCATAAAGATAAAAATTAACTAATGGCAATTCAAAATCAAAATCCTATATTGAAAGCAAATAGAAACTCTAAACTTGCACAAATCACAAACAAATTGTTTTTATGTATCTCAAACAAAGAATAAAAACTAGGTCTGATTCAACTACAAAAAATAAAAAAAATAAAAAATATCACTTACTTCGATTCGAACGATCAGAAGAATAAGAAACTAGAAATAGAACTAGAAATCTTGAAAATCGAAGCTTTGAGACGAAGAACGAAGTTTAGAGCTCATGAATCAAAATCTTGGCTTCGTGCGAAGGAGATGGGGAATCGCGAAGGAGAGAGAGAGAGAGAGAGAGAGAGAGAGCATGAGTCGCAAAGGAGAAAGAGCCGAACTCGCTGTTCCAATTTAGCGAATGACTTATTTTGTGAAGGCAGTTTCAGGTTCTCTGTATAAGGAGAGCGAATGAGGAGGTTTTTTTTTACTATTGGACTCTACAATCCCATTTAACTTAGTCCTTCATCTTACCAAACATGGGCTTCAAGTCTTATTTAGCGCAGTCCAAGCTAATGAGGCCTACCAAACATGCCCTTAGGGTTTTGAGTTTTGCGGATTGAGTGAGGGTCTCTCACTCTCCCCATGCCTAGCCGGCCACCACTTGAAGGTGTGGATAGAACTTCAACCTCCTTGTGATCATCATCATCTTCTCCTTCCAACCTCTATCTTGGTGTCGTGAAATTAGAGGCCCCACATTTGGGTTCCTTTCTTGGAGAAATATTCAAGGATCTTGAGAATCAATGATGTAGGCCCCCTAGGGTGATAAACTTTTGGAGCTTTGCTCAAGGTATAGCTTCAAGGGTAATTAATCTATTCAATCTCTTGCTAATAGTGGTTAGAAAACTTTGGTGCTTCAATCCTTTGGCTTAAATATCTGGGAAAAATATTTGATTTTTCAACACATGCTTTAAATCTTAAGCTTTTGTTGCAAAATCAAGTGTTGATTCCATGTATGTCAAATGATATTGTATTTATTAGGTTTTAGTCAAAGAAAGTAAAATTATTTAGGAAAAGGTCAAAGAAAATTTTTTTTTCTTAGGAAAAAGCCAATGAATTCAATTGTTTTGGATTGAAACAAAACAATTGCATTGACATTTTCCAAATAATGAAAGTTTGGGTTGGCTAAAAAAAAAAAATCTCCCAATGATATTTTAGAAAAACATATGGTTTCCTTCACAAGTGGCACTAAATTATTAGAAAATCGAGGCTGAATCGGCGCGCGCACACACACACACACAATCTCTTTAAGAAATTTCAACTTGATCAACTTAGTCTCAAGTTTATCAACAACCTTCTTGCTTTCACTCTTTGATTTACAGTCCATAACTCTTGAGCAATCTTTTGTTTATTTGCTCTGCCTTCGTATTTGGCTGGTATGATTTCCAGTTGATGATCAGTCTCAACTTTGATTGTTTGTTTCATTGTATTTTCATTTTAATAAGTCAGAACTGAACTTCTTTTAGTCTAATTTCCTTAGTTTAAGTTGTATTTCAGTCCTCTGTTTGCTTCTTTTGGCTTGTAATGTCCATTCAGACACAATTTCATGATTAATAGACCAATTTTTCTGTTGGATTTAATTTTTAATACTTTGTTTCTTTGAATTTTAATTGTACAAGTGGAATATTGAAGTCCTTAACAAACTAGACATAGAAAAGATTAATTCTTTTTTAGGGCATGACAATGTTTTCTCTTGTACCAATAGTGTCACCCCTAAAACTAAACTATACATAAGCACATTGAGCCCATTCTAGGGCCCAATTGATTTAAAATCAACACAATTTCCTAGTGAAATTACTGAAAAATGAAAAATGAAAAAAAAAAAAAAAACACTATGGAAACCTAATTTGCATGCTGCACTGCTTGGTAACATTTTTCCCATGAAAAAGGGTTTTTTTTTTTTTTTTCTCTTTATGAGAAAAATAAATTCTTTCTTTCAACTGAAAAAGAAAAAGAAAAAAGGAAATTATGCCTCCTAAAATCCAAGAAAATTTTGAGCCTCAAGGAAGCAAAAGATTTATTCTTATTTTTATTTTCCTTGCTCGGTAACCAAGGTGAAAATTGGGACCGCCATGGTGTTTCTGTAGCAAAGGCTAGTACGAGGGTGATGCCGAGTGACATAGGCGTGTGCCATTAATGTCCCTTCACTTGCAGCAATTCATTTTATTTATTTATTTACACAACATACTCGCTCCCTGATTGGCCACCACGGCAAGAGCCAATGGCGCATTAACACGTGTCAGCGAGTGAGTGAGTATAAAAATCTGACTTTTTTTTGGGGTTTATTTATTATTTATTTTTGCTTGCTTTTCCTCTCTGCTTCAGAAAACACATTGATGCACGCATTGCCAAACAGTTTTCTTTTTTCTTTTAAAAATAAATAAAAAAAGAAATAAAAATCTTAGTTTGCCTTCTTTGAAGTGAAATTCAGGTTCGACAGCGTCTATTATGTCCGAAAATTCCACAAGAAATGACAACAACGTCTTTTTCACTGTCTCCCTCCCAATCTCTGCTCTGCTCTCTGCCCCCCTCTCCTTGTGCCTTCTTTCTAGTGGAGTGTTAGCCTAGACGTTTGAATCGGTGAATCATACCGAATCAAGTCGGACAAAAAACCGATTTTGGTTTGAACCGATTCAATTCTTGGTTTTTGTCACTTAACAATTGAACCAGAATGGTTATATAATGTTGTCCTATATATTGATGTATAAGTCATTTTTCTTATGAATCTAATGTTGGCCTATTCATCTCTCCTAACTTATTCATTGTCTCACCCTCCCTCGTATACGTCCATTCATGCCTCTAATGTCGTTATCCACTATCTTTTTTTAGTTAATTGTCGTTAAACTTATCAACGATTTACATTTTAATCTCTTAGCTCATTTTTCGGTTTTTTTTAGTCTTTCAATACAAAAACTAAACAAAGAATTCATTTCTTTAATTTTTCATTCAAATTGGTGATTTCATTCAAAAAAACCTTATTCAAATGAGAAAATTAACCTCATCGATTTGACCTCACTATGTGCAATCTAATCTATGAGGTTAATATTGTCAGGTGGAGAAGTTTGTTTAATTAGATCAATAATTTTTAGGTGGAAAATTAACAGAAAGAGTTTTGTGAAAATACTCTCAAAACTCATGCCGCGTTGGTATAATTTTCAAAACCTAAAGAATTTTGTGAAAACACCAAAAATCTAAAAAGGTGTTAGTGTAAATAGCTCAAAGAAAAAAGGTGTCTTCCCATAATGCACACATTTTCCCCAATTTTATATTGTATGCCCATGTGCTAAGTTAACATTTTTTTTTTTCGTAATCTACCAAAGAAAAAAAACGTGTCTTCCCACAAGTATCATGATTCATGTGTTCTAAAATATATGGTTTGCAATGAAGACCGAGCAAGCCGACACTTGTAGCAATAAAATGGATTCAAGCTCACCACAAACCACATGTTAAAAATCACCAATTTTATATTGTCTCCCAAAAATATTTGTTATCAATACACACGTGCTATGGTGTATTATTTTGAGTTCCAATTAAACATTTTCAAGAAGTCCATGTGCACGGTCTGTGTGAATGTGAGCTATATATAAACCAAGACATCTACTTGAACTTCAAAAATGTGTGTAACGAGCAGGGCCAGTCCATTGATTTTGGAGGCCCTGTGCAATATGGATGTCCATGCCCTATATCTACAAGAAGAAAGAAAAAATTAATCCATATAGAACCAAAATTTCCTGACACGGGAAGAACACCTTCGGAAGGAGCTTCCCAGAAATATTTCTTTAGTCTCTCTTCCAAAGCATAAAGCTGATAAATTGATTTTCCAATTTCAATGGTTGGTGAACTCTCAAGTGAATGAGGGAGGGAGAAAGCCACGAAAACGAAACCAAACCCAACATTGAATACCCATCAAAATGAACAAAATAGAAAAGAACTGTGATTTTGGGGAAAGGGCTAAAGCTTGGGTTTTTACAATCCAAATTTTGATAGAAGATGGTGGTACTAAAGAGAAAGGGCTTTATGTTGATGGTAGACTTGGCAATATTTTACACGACATGAATTCGCACGAAATTATTAGTATTTGGGTTGGCCTTATCGGGTCGGGTTGATAACGGGTGAACCCGTTAAGCACCCGTTATCTTAACGGGTTGTTTCAGTATTTTTTCGCTAATGACCCGTTAACCAGTTAAGAACAGGGTATTTTTGTAAATTTATGTTATAAAATCCTTATCTAACCTAACTATACTGAAAATGCAGAAGATAAAGATTCAAGCCCGACAAATGGATGGTGTTTCATATACTGAAAATGAAGTGGGAGTCATGGATGAGGGGTTTGTTGAAGTTTCAATGGATGGTGTTTCATATATTGAAACTTGTTTAAATTGAGATTAATTTGAGGCTCATGTTGTCTAAGTTTTTTTTTTGTTTTCTAATGTGTAAGATGTATTTAAAGATTTCACCTTTATTTTTATTATTTTTATTTTAATATGTTAAAAAATATTGTTTATTTTTTAAATGGGTGAAGCGGGTGAAAACACGATCCATTAGTCATAACAAGTCATGTTTGGGTCTAGTATATCCCACCCGTTAACTTAACGGGTTGGGTCGTGTCAAACCGTTTTCCTTAACGGGTTGACACGAACACGACCCGTTTGCCAGGTCTAATTGACGGAGGAGAGTGAGAGAGACTTACTGAAAGAGAAAAGAATGATTAGAATGGTTTTGCAGCGTGAGAGTTGGGAAGAGAAAAACACAGGTTTCAGACCATACTAAATAAATAAAAGAAGAGTTCCAACGTGAGAGTTGGGAAAAGGAAAACGAATTAAATTAGGGCCTCTATTCTCCAAGTTGTGGAATTGGTTAATAATTAATATTCAATTCAAGTTTGGTTTTGGGGCATCTGTATGTGGTGTTGTGGGGTTATATTTAAAATTTCATTTTCAATTTCATCTTCTATTTAATTTAATACGTTGACTTAGAAAAATTTGGAGACCTTTAAATTTATGTGGTCCTATGCGATCGCACTGCCCATGGGCCGCCTCTGGTAACTAGTATCTACAAAAACTGTTCATTTTAATCACCCTAAGAGCATCTCCACCCATAAGGGCTAAGTCTAGGGCAAGGGCAATTTTTGCAACAAAACTCTCACATGTAAGAGCAACTCCAACCGTTGGGGGTTGCCATGGCAAGGGGAGGGGGAGCTAGGGGGCTACTATTCACATGAATAGTGGCTGCCCTTGCAAATAGTAATGTGCATTTCCACCCGTTGCCATGGCAAAGGGCAACTACTATTCATTTTTTTTTTTTGGGTAACCTAAACAATTAATTTGGATAATATTTTCGGATAAGAGATTTTTGGATTAAATGCGTGTCAATATTTATTAAAAATTCATATCTCATAATCGGATAAAATTTGTCGATAAGATTTTCGGTTTCAAATTTCAGATAAATTTCATATGAATTCCAAATTTCAAAAAAATTTAATCTGAATTTCAAATTTCAGATCAATTTCATTTGAATTTCAAATTTCAGATAAATTTCATCTCAATTACAAATTTCAAAAAAATTTCATCTCAATTCCAAATTTCAAAAAAATTTCATCTCAATTCCAAATTTCAAAAAAATTTCATCCGAATTTCAAATTTCAGATAAATTTCATTTGAATTTCAAATTTCGATAAGATTTTCACCCTCTAAAATCGCGCCACGTGTCATCTCTATCTGCCTAAATTTTTCTATAAAACCAGAGGCTCACTCATACCTCTCACACCATTCTCAAACCGTAGGCTCTTCTCTATATTTTCATTTCTCATATTTTAGAATTCATACTCCATTCTCAATGTCGGACATTGACGAGATCTTGGATAGGCAAGAGCGAGAAACTAGAGAAAGAAGGCGTAGAAGAGCTGCAGGCAAAAGGTCGCAGAGAGACCTAGATCAGCAAATTGTCATAGCAAGTGGCAATGCTTGATGAAGAAAACCAGAGCCGCCGTGATTCACAAGTCGGTCGTGGCCCGAATGTGGACAGACATAGGCATTCTCGGGTAAGAATCTTATTGAAGATTATTTTATCCCAACTTCTCTCGTATTCGATGTTGATTTTCAAGGCGATATAGAATGCAACCCCTTTTGTTCAATAACATCATGCATGCTATTTGCAACTATGATGACTACTTTGTTCAAAAGTGTGATGTCTTTGGGGTTGCGGGACTTCTTCCCGAGCAAAAGCTTACAATGTTATACGAATGTTGGCGTATGGTGCATCTCACGATCAGTGGATGAGATTTCCCGGATGGGGAAGTCCACTACGTTAGAGAGCTTGGTAAGATTTTGTGACGTAGTTGAAACTCGTACACCGAGGAATACCTGCGCAGACCTACTCCCATGGACCTCCACCGGCTTTTACAAAAGCCAAAGCTCGAGGATTTCCAGGAATGATTGGTAGCATCGATCGCATGCACTGGCAATGGAAAAATTGCCCAACCGCTTGGCAAGGAGACTATGGGAATCGAAAAGGGCAAAAAGTATCATCCTTGAAGCCGTTGCTGGATTTGATACATGGGTTTGGCATGCTTTCTTCTGAGTTGCTGGATCTCAAAACGACTTGAACGTCTTTGGGTCAATCAACGGTGTTCAACGACGTTTTGACAGTGCAGCCCGAAAATCACCTACGAAATCAACAATACCGTCTACCAGGACTCGTATTATCTTGCGGATGGCATCTACCCGAGGTGGACTACATTTGTGAAATCAATTCCCCATCCCCGATCCCTAAGCAAAAGTTATTTGCTGCCTATCAAGAAGGTTACGTAAAAGATGTGGAGAGGTGTTTTGGTATCCTCCAAGCCCGGTGCCTTATTATTAGGGTGCGGCGCGCATGCTTGATGAGGAGGTGCTGAGGAGCATAATGATGACTTGCATCATCCTTCATAACATGATTGTGGAGGATGAGTATGATTACGATGTCGTAGAGGTGTACGAACCGGATCCCATGAACACGACCTTGACAAGAGTTTATGAAAGGCCCGTGGGACCAAGTGGAGAACCATTGGAGCCTGACCCGTTGGTTAGGGACGGACGTTTCATGGACCGTATGATTGATCGATATACGGTGATGCAATCGTCTTATATTCATGAACGACGTCAAGTTGACTTGATGAAGCATTTATGGGCGGTGAATGGCAATGACGGTGAATGAAGTGAAGTTAAGAAGTTTTACTTTTAATTATGTTTAGGTTATGTTTTATTTTAAGGGATGCTTTGGTTGTGGTTTTTTTATTTTTAATTATGTTTTGTTTGATGTATGGAATATTTTGAATGAAAAGATGTTTTATTGAATGTTTTCTTTAATGACTCAAATAAAACCAATACAAGTAATTAAAAATTACTACTAATTAAATAAAACCAATACAAGTAATTAAAAATTACTACTAATTAAATAAAACCAATACAAGCAATTAAAAAATACTACTAATTAAATAAAATACATGAATTACAACTATTGCAAACTAACTTAATGGTTTTGATTATTTAACCAATCCGTGTTGCTAGGTCCATCGTCTTGGTCACGGAAAAGTCTTCTTCTCATAACATCCCTTCGTTCTAACTTCCAATATTGTTTTGTTTCAGGGGACATATGGGTTGTATCCATGGCCATGGTTTCTCGGTCCTTCTTCTCAATCCTTTCTTTGCGTGCAAACTCTCTTTCTTTGCGTGCATACTCTCTTTCTTTTGCATATTCTACTTGAATTGCCCTCTCGTCTTCTTGGGTTTTCATGTCTATGTCAATTCTCATTGCACTTTGCCTTGCAATTTCTTCCAAAAATTTAGATGTATCATTACTCCCTTTCTTCGCCTTCGCCTTCGCCGCTTTTCTCCCAATAGGCCTCGGGGCCTTTTCAATTGGTGAGTCTTCACTCATCGGGGATTCCATAGGTGAATCCGATGCCGTTGAATTATGGAGCGGCGTCTCGTTCAACACGACGGCCGGGCTCGTGGGAATAATTTGGAATCTTTTACAATTCTTCACCACCTCCCAACATTGCTCATGGTTGAAAGTTTTTTCCTTGCCCAATAGCACCAAACAACATTTGTGCTTGCATAATCTATTAAAAAAATATAATGGAAATCAAGAAATAGTTATAAAAAAAAATGGAAATGCAAGTTATGCAAGGCCCAAGTAAAATAAAAAATGCAAAAACAAGAAACATTAAAAAAAAAAATTGTGGAAATGCAAGAAACATTACAAATATTATGGAAATGCAAGAAACATTAAAAAAATTAGAGTTGCAACATACATTTCAAAAACTATTAATATTGCAAGAAACATTATTTTTTATATTAGGGTTGCAACATACATTCAAAAAAGTATTAGAAATGCAAGAAGCATTAAAAAAATGAGGACATTAAATTTAATAAAACGGAAATTACAAATAATATACCTCATCGCTAAGATTTTGGCCGCTTCGATGGTTGTCCATTGCTTTTGCCAACGCATCTCTCCATTTGCCCAACTCTTTATTCAAAAGCTTCCACCTACTAGCCAATGCCATTTCCGCATTTAATCGATCCGGATCTTTCAAAAATTCGGCATGAATTTTTTTCCACATATGAGAGAACTTCATCTCATTGCCCGTGATCGGACAATGACTAACGTGGACCCAAGACTCACACAACAAAACATCTTCAATGGTTGACCATGGAACTCCGGCTTCAATGGATGATGCCATAAGATGGGAAAAAAATGACACTTGAAAGTGAAGAAAATGTTGTGTAGAAAGTGAAAAATATTAGAAGGAGATGAAAATATATGAGTATTTGGTGTTGAAAGTGAAGGATATTGGTTGGTATTTATAGAAAAAAATTGCATACTTTTTTAGTATTTTTTGAATTTTTAAAATATTTTTAAAGATTTTTTGGCCCAAAATCACCGTAGCCGTTGGATTAAAAAAACGATCGGAGCCACCAAACAGTGACACGTGGTGTGTTACCGTTGGCCATCCCACAACGCACGCGCCAACAGTAAAAAAATTTGAACTCGCTACGACGCCATCCCCCGGGCTGGGCCTCCTGCCTCCCCGCGGGCTTGCCCAGTGAACATGGGGCCCGCATGCTGCCTGGGCTCCCCTACCGCTGGAACTTGATTTTTGGGCTCGGGTCACTGGGTCCCACACCCCCGGGCTTGTATCGCTGGACTTGCTCTAAAGACCACACAGCAGCCCCATGGATCTTCTCTTTCCTCCAGGCCATTTGTCACACACCAGACTCATCCACCAAACAAATCCAATACAGACTGAGAGCAAGTATGGCGATCCAAGTCGCGGACCACCTCGAGCCATGGCGCGACCTCCACGGCAAGGTCGTCATTGTCACCGGCGCTTCGTCTGGCCTCGGCCGCGATTTCTGCTTGGACTTGGCTAAAGCTGGATGCAGTATCGTCGCCGCGGCTCGCCGCATCGACCGCCTTCAATCCGTCTGTGATGAAATCAACCAGCTAACCATTACCGCGCCTTCTTCATCTTCTTCATCTTCTTCTGTGAATGGGTCTGGAAGCTCCAGGGCCGTGGCTGTGGAGCTCGATATTAGCGCTGACGGGCCAGCTATTGAGAAATCTGTAAACAAGGCTTGGGACGCATTTGGGCGCATCGACGCCCTCGTTAACAATGCCGGTGTTAGAGGTGAGCTTTGATTGTTGTATGTAACATACGTGGTATATTGTGTTTTTGACGAAAGAAAGATAAATTGAGGTACTAGAACCAACAATAAGATTTAGCTGATGCTTTGACTTGTTAAGTTTATCTGTATTCTTTTCGTGCATTATCATTGTTGACTAGTTGTTGAACTCTAGAATGATGGGAAGTGGGCAGACAATAAAAAATTGCTGATTTTTAATATGTTATTTGTGAGCTTGAGTCCATTTGAGTTCTACAAGTATCAGCTTGCTGGGTCTTCATTGCAAACAGAGTTCCATGGACAATGTAGATAGTAAAATGTGATAATTGAGTATTGTAAAATGTGATATGTTTGAGATGATCACATGCTGATGTTCTTTGGTAGTTTAAAGATGTCGATTCTATTATTTGTCATGCTACTGCGCTTGATTTCAAATGAGATGAGTCAAGTAGGTGAAAGTGTAGTTAGGTGTTGATGACAAATGCAAACAGGGGAAACCTTTGCATTTCTGTGTGGTTATGTTTAGTCCAGTACGTTCTGTGTGTGTCAATGACAAAGAACAATGTGCATCTTCCACACTCTTAGACACTCTTGCAAGACCTGAGTTGTCATATGTCTGGGGGGTCATTTCATGTATGATTTGAAATGGATCAAAATTTGATTTTAAGTGGTGGTTGTTTTCATATTTTAACATACAAAAGGTTCAATAAGAAAACAAAGATAAAAATATGCATTAGGCACTATAAAAAAATTAGATAGTGTTTAATATCATGCTCCCAGATTTAGTGTCATAATATTTAGAGTTTGACCTTTATCACAGACTCATTGTTTGGGTAACATATTGCTCATTTCCATCTGTGTTCCTTAGGTAATGTGAGTTCCGCACTCGAATTGTCTGAGGCGGAATGGAATAATGTTTTCAAGACAAATTTAACAGGGTCCTGGTTGGTGTCAAAATATGTTGCTATACGCATGCGCGACGCCGATCAGGGAGGATCAATCATCAATATATCTTCCATTGCAGGTCTTAATCGTGGATATTTGCCTGGAGGTGTAGCATACAATTGTTCAAAGGCAGGTGTAAACACTTTGGCAAAGGTATCTCCATTGACTTAACATAATCTTGTTAATAACTTAAGAGAAAGGAATCATACTGTTTTTTTATCTGCTTGGCTTAGCTTGGCTTTTGGCCTATAAATGAATTATAACAACTTGAAGGAATGCACTGCCTCTTGGGGTGGTGGGTGTTGCTCAACACAAGCAAAGTCTTTGAATAAGGAAGGGATGGATTTAATAAGAAAAATAGACTTAAGGACAGAAATGAGCCTAGAAGTATTTCAATTCTTTTTTAGTCTACTAAAGGAATATTGTTATTGGGCCTATGGGCACCTCCAAATTTCCTTCTATTCTCCTTCCTGGTTGAAGGAAGCTTTTGATTCCTGGTCTTTTTAGTTCATTAATCACCACTGTTTTAAATGCTAGAACACCAGTCATCTTAAGGTGGTCTATCATTTGTATGGGAATGGTTAATGACTTGAAGCTATTTGGCTGAGGCTGAGCCAAGTTACTGAGCTTTTACCGAAGCTTAATCAGAGGCCAATTTGAGCTCTGGCTCACCCCAATTGCATGATTTCCTTGTTGGGTTAAAGTTCAGATCATGGGTTGTGGTCAATCAATCAAATGAATCTAAGCAGGTCCGTGGGTATCACAACTCATGGCCTGCAGTTCAAGTTTGTGCTGGGCAAACACATCCAATTTCACTACTAGATATTTTTCGAAACTTTGCCTAGGCATTGTCTGAGATATTGTAGGTTCATTGTGGTTTTAATTATGACTTTTTCTTGCCAAATATTGTGCTTTGTGAATTATGGTTTATAGGACAGTGCTGTTGAAATGGCATTGCAATTGATAAAAAGGAGGGAAACAAGCAAACAGATCCAATGTCTGGGAGCAATTTGAAGACATATCAAATGTTATTCTTGTGGAAAGGAAAAAATTTAAGAATTAGAGAACTGTAGTTAATAAGAAATGAGAGTCACAGGCACACAAAAGGTAGAATAAATAGCTTTAGTTTTTCCACTTCCAATTCTTAGCTAAAATTGATGATAAGCACCTGCTTGTTGCTAAATAGTCATTTGTCACATCGACTACTGGTTGACCAGTGTGTTACCGCACCTATCCCCTTGTTGCCTTTGTTGCCTCTGAGAATTTCTGGAAATGTATTTTGAATTACTGATCTATTAAGTTCTGGTTTATGCGGTGCTGTTTTAAGATTTTATCCTCAACATTGTGCATATGGCATGCATTGCTCAGTCTTACTTTTTTTTTCTTCCATACATTGACTGTTAAAATTTCCATGTACTTGTCTCTACACATGGTAGTGTAAGTGAAGGGTTCTAATTATTATTAAGTTTAACAGGTTATGGCTGTGGAATTGGGAGTGCACAAAATCAGAGTGAATGCAATATCTCCGGGACTTTTCAGATCTGAAATCACGGAGGGTCTTATGCAAAAAGACTGGCTACACAATGTGGCTATGAAAACTGTCCCCTAAGAACATTTGGCTCTTCGGATCCAGCATTGACATCACTAGTTCGTTATTTAGTACACAACTCTTCTGAATATGTCTCGGGCAATGTCTACATTGTTGATGCTGGAGCCACCTTGCCAGGTGTCCCTATTTTCTCTTCCCTTTGAGATTTTATGTAGATTATACTCATGAGGAGCAGAAAAGAGTACAGAAGCAAATAAATGTAGGAAGAACAGATATGTTATCAGCCCTACAAGTTCAAGATTCAAGAATAATAGAATGTCTAGCTGAAGTGGTTTGGTCGACTTCCTATTAGATTTTTATGTGCTTATCGTGTATCGCAATATAACAACACTTTGTTACGGTGTTGGGGCTGAAATTTTCAGGTTCTCCAACAAGTAATCTTGTAATAAATGTTGAGAAGCTGGACAATATTTCGCTTGCCAACAATAAGGAAAAAGGGACTACTTGCAAGAAAACACTTGGACACTCGAGCTAGTGAGTGATGAAGTAGATGGTAGTAGAACAGTAATAATGCCATGCCCCCTGTCCCTTGTGTTTGTGGAATAATTGGCCTTATATAGGCATTTTAAGTCTTGGGCTCTATGTTCCATGTTCCTTGTTTTTCTCAAATGATCAGCAAGCATTCCATAATGGACATGGTAGTGGGTCCTTGGCCATCAAGTCTGGCGATTTTGGAGAAAATTAGGAAGGCATGTTGCTTGATTGTTTACTTGAGGGGTAAATTTTGCTCCTACTCAGGGGTGATGCAATTTTCTTTAGAAATCAAATGTCTCTGGTACATAAATCACTTTCTGTAATTTAACATAACATCACTATGTTATTTGTGTTTGGGCAACAAAATATCGCAAACTAGATCATGTTTATTTGTTTGACTTTATTTCGTGCGCATTGTTGCTAGTTGAGAAATTGAATGCATCATTCCAATATGCGTGGCTTCCTCCAAGCCTGTTCTCGTGACAATACTCAGAGCAGGCTATATCTAATAAGAGGCAGAATTATGTTGTGAAAATTGGTTTTGGCTTTGATAAAACTCTGATAATATATATATTTTTAAAATTTTAAATATTTGATGTTGAAAGAAAATTACAAAAACACGCCCGTGGGGGAGCAATGGGCAGAAACTGCTTAGGAACAACACCAAACGAAAGCCAAAGAATTATTTAGGGCTCCCTACTACTGATGTAGATTCAGAGATGGATCAAGGACGGTATGTCTTATCTGGTATTGGGAGATGCTCACAATTGCCACCTTGTATGTCAAAGAAATTTTGTGTTTTTTTTTCCTGCTGAAGTAACATTTTATCTTCCAAATATGACAGAATGGTTCAGGACTTGGGAAGCTTATTGCATTCGCAGGAGCTCATCCAGTTTGCCCGTTCTCGTTGTCATATGCGAATAGTAATGTCCGTAAAAAGAAAGTAGAAGATCAGACTTTGTCCACCAAAAACACAAAGAGTGGGAAGAATTTTCTTATGTTAGTATTTTTACCTCCTATGGTATTCAGAATTGCCAGTCCTACTTCCATGCCATTGAAAATCCACAAGCACACATTGCAGCTGACCATTCCTGATGTTTGTAAAGCTCAGTGCAAGGTCTTGAATTAGTTCTTTGCATCGCGAACAAATTTGAACGGTTTGCTGCCTTTCTAACAGATTGGGAGGGATTGATCCTCAGTTGCATCCTTTAGAGGCTTTCCATTTAAATCATTTACCACCTGATAACATGAGTTGGTGATGATGGTTAGTTTTCTACAAAAATTATTGTCAATTAACTATACAAGAATGCTCTCTATTGTTCTCACCAGATTAGCTATTGCCAGGTAAGCTTGGGAATTGAAGTGTAGGAGATCCCACTTTCAAATACCAAGTAGGCTTGCTACCAAAGCCAAGTTCTGCTCGTCCAGATGCGTAATGTTTCCTGAGAATAAAATCATCAAGGTATTATCTCTATGAAACTGGGAAAGAGGAAAAATACATACGTACATATATATATTATGTACATGTGATCCTTTTTTTTTGGGTATGGTTCAGGACTTGAAGTTCTTTTTCTCCTAGTTAGAGAACTTGAAGTTACTTGTCATAAGCTTAGCCAAGTTACTGAAGTTTTACGCTTAACCAGAGTGCAATTTTAGCCGTGCCTGGACCCAAATTATTATTAGGGGGTTCCTAGCCGGATGAAGTGTAGCTGTGGGCTTTTTCTTGTTTTTGTAAAAGGTAAAAGGAACGGTTCATAGTGAAAGGACCATGGCCTGGTCATGGTGAAAGGACAATGCCAAATTTGTAAAGGTTTAAAGGTAAAATGAATGGTTAATGGTGAAAGGACCAGGGCCTGGTTCATGGTGAAAGGATGGAAGGGAGAAAAGGTAAAGTTTGTCCACACTTACCTTGTAGGGAGAATCTAGAATCGAAAAAGAAGGAAAACATGAGGGATTCAAGGGTGGCGATTATGGGGAAGAGGAGGATTTGGATGACCTGGAATAGCTCCCATGCCAGCCCTCACATTCCACCAAACACCTATAAAAGGGACCTCAAACCCTCCTCCCATCCTTTTACCCTAGTTACTTCTCCATCCTTACTTTTCACAGTAACCCTAGAGAGAAGAGTAAGTTAAGCTGAGAAGAGGTAATTTTTCATTGCAGAGAAGTTTTGTGCAATTGTGAAGGTACGAGTCTAGAAAACCTTGGGGCTCGTTTGGTACAATCGTATTAGACTTTGGATAGGAGTAAATAGTCCATATCGGTGTTTGGTGTCAACTTGTATTATTTAGGGTTCGGTGTTTGGTGTCAACGACTATTTAAAAGCGGATTGGGCTTTTAATACTCTCCTTACATGACTAACTAATACAACTCACACACCCCGGTTTAGATAATACACGCTTAATTATACGGCTAGGGAAAAAGTGTTCACGTGAGAAATCAGACGTTATTTTCATCTTCTTCTCTCTAGGGTTTTTCTTTGCTATCTTCTTCATAGGTTATTCTCTTCACTGTTCTCCAGGTATCCATGTCCTCTCTCTTATACTCTATGATGAGACCTATTTGTTTTATATTTGAATCAATTTTCTTTTTATTGCATAAATCATGAATGAATTAGACAAAACAAACTTTTTATTGGTCGTGATGAAAATTGATTCAAATATTGGAATGCTGAATCAATATTGTTTTCGTGACAATCGAATTGGAATGTTGAAACAGACAAAACAAACTTTTCATTCAATTTGAATCAATTTGGATATGCGGTGTCTTGGATTGGAATGCGTCTTTTTTTTTTTTTTTCCTGCGCATGGCTGTGTTGGTTTGTTTTCTCAATAATCAAATTTGAATCAATTTTGATATGCGGCTGTCTTGGATTGGAATGCTGTATTTTTTTTATTTTTATTTCCAATTCATGCATGATTAATATTCGTTTGACTAATTTTTTTTCTTTATATTATGCTAGATATGAATGAAAGAAAGATTGTTGCTTACTTTATTATTAGATTGTGGTTCTTGCATATTATGGCTTGGTGCATGATGTGGAAAAAAAAATTTGTTTAATTGTAATAGACTATTTGGATGTACTTGTAATAGACTATTTGTTTTGATAAGTAGTAGTTATTTTATTTTATCTTCCATCTTGTTTTCTTGATTATATATATGCAAATTATATTGTCTATATTGGCTATAGGAATGGAGAGTGGACAATCTAGTCAATTAAAAGAAAGTAGAAGGGTGTGGAAAGCACATGAGGAAGAAGCATTGTTGGCCATACTTGAGGATGTAGTCAACCGTGGTTTACGATGTGATAATGGTTCCTTTAAATCTGGAACAATGAACCAAATTGAAAAATCATTGGCTGAGAAATTTCCCAATACTGATTTAAGGGCAGTCCCACATATTGAGTCTAAGATGAGATTTTGGAAAAAAATGTATGGGATAATATTTGACATGATTAACAAAAGTGGTTTTGCTTGGAATGATTCTTTGAAATGCATTGAGGTATTGTCGGTTCGGGCCCTATAAATTGCCTTAACGTGAGTTGAGCTTTAAGAGCACTTCCACCCCAAAGGGCAAGGGCAAGGGCAAAGGGGGCAATGGCTGCCACTATTCACATGAATAGTGGCAGCTCTTGCATTTGTTAGCTCCACCCTTGAAGGGCAAGGTAATGCAATTACTATTCACTTTAATTTATTTTTCTATTTTTTTTACTTAAACAATTAATTTGGATACGATTTTCAGATAAGATTTTTGGTTGCCACATGTCACTATTCATTACAAAATTCTCATATAAAATTTCAGATAACATTTTCGAATAAAATATAAAAATTTCGGATAAGATTTTCGGTTGCCACGTGTCCATATTTATTAAAATTCACAGCTCACTCATCCATACAATTGAAATACCTACTCACTCATCATAAAATTTAAATACTCTAGGTCCTCATAGTCCGACACAATTGAGTACAAATACGGCTCAATCATTGGCGGAGGCGGTTCCATCGGATCACCACGTAGATTAGTTCCTCCACGGAACGCATCACGGGAACCGATTTCGAGCATTGTTCGCTTAAGGAGTCATGTGTAATGGTTTTCTTACAGAACTGAACAAACCACGTGTATTGAATTTCGAACAATTCTTCACAACGTCCCAACATTGGTGATTTTTGAAATTTTTATTACCAAATGCACAAAACCACATTTGTGCTTGAAGAATCTATTAAAGAAATAAAATTGTAAATCCAAGGAAAAAATATATGACATTAAATTGAATAAAACGGAAATTAGAAATTTGTTACCTCGTCGCCAAGATTTTCACTGCTTCGAATCATTTCCCTTGCTTTTGCCAATGCATCTCTCCATTTCCCTAACTCTGTATTCAAAATTTTCCACCTACTAGCCAAAGCCATTTCCATCCGAGTCGAACTCGATCTTTCACAAAATTCTCCATGAATTTTTCTCCACATATGAGAGAATTTCATCTCATTGCCTGTGATCGGGCAATGAACAACTTTGACCCAACACTCACACAACAAAATATCTTCAACGGTTGTCCACGTGCCTCTGGCTTCACTGGAAGAGGCCATGTATTTTTTTGACACAAATGGAATTTTGTGAATGAGAAAATTTTTTTGTGTGGAAAGTGAAAAATATTTTGGGTGGAAAGTGAAAAATATTTGAAGGAGAAGAATTTGTATGGAGTTTTGTTGTGGAAAGAGAATAATATTGGTAGGTATTTATAGAAAATTGTTTTTTTCAGAATATTTTGGTATTTTAAAAAAATTCCTAAGGAGAAAAATATTTGGTGTGGAAAGTAAAAATTATTGAAAGGAGATGAATTTGTATGCAAATTTGGTGTGGAAAGTGAATGGGTATGGTAGGTAATTATAGAAATAATTTCCAGAATTTTATTATATTTTATTAAAATTTTTTTGCAATTTTTTGCAATTTTTTATACCCTAAAAATTGGCCAGCCGTCGAATTGTACAAAAAAAGAAGATAGGAGGCTCAGGAGCTGTTAACTCGCAAGTGCACGGGCCATTGGATAGTATAGCTTGTGTAAGTACGAGGTCGATCCCACGAGGATTGATGATAGATTGATTCAATTTGATTCCCTGCACAAAACAGAAATTAAAAGAAAATAAATAAAATAAGAAAGAAAGAAAAGAAATTAACTCAAGCAAATTAGTTACCAAGTTCAATTCATATTCTTAGATTGATTCTAGCTAAAGTATGATTAAGCCATGGTGTCTGGTCCTAACCTTGTATTTCTAATTCCCCAATTAGATCCTTGTTGTCGAACCTAAATTAAGCATTAGAAATCCATTAAGCATAGAAGAATGTTTTAAACAACCAAGTATGTATCTAATCCCTATTGTCGAATGTCCATACATACTCTTCCTATTCATAGTTCAATTTGAATTAATGCATGGTGTCTACTCTTAATTCAAACCAAGATAGCTAACATACAAGTTTTAATGGTGATCACTCATTCAAACAAGCATATTAACTTATAAGCATAATGAATAAGAACAAGAACTACAATTGAAACTTGGAAACTAATTAAACTTGAAAACTTAAGAAAAGAATTTACATTACAATGAAAAATAAATTACAACTAAGAGAAACTTAAAGGAAAATTTAGCAAAAGGATTTTGTTACAACAATTTAGAACTAAAAAGAAAAACCAAGAGAATTTTGAGGGAGAGAAGGGAGAGGAGCTCTAGAGAGATGTTTGAGAGCTCCCCCTTGGAGTGTGTTTACATGTTTGGAGAACTCACTATTTATAGGCCTAGGGGAAGTATAAATCTGATTATACAATTGAGTTTATTAATCACACTCACTTCACCAACTTACACCACTCAATTCACCACTAAAATGATTAGCTCATGCATGACAATGCATTGCAGTCAGCTTGTGGGCCTCGATTTAGGCTTGTTCCTTCACTCTAAAAAATCTGCAAAAATATGGATCTTGAAGCTCTTTGTCTTATCTTTCCAAGAATATGCAGCCCAACTCAAGGAAAATTCGGGAAGGCCTTCAAAAGTCATTTTTGGCCCAGTAACGCAGATCCTGCCGATTTTGACCTTAAGCTGCCAAAACTTGTATAACTTTTTCTAGAGGACTCGGAATCACGAACCGTAAAATGATCCAGAAAATAGACTTCCGTATCTTTCCAATGACGTATGGCTCATTATCTGGTTCTTCTTGAGCAAGTAGAGTCCAATCCGTGAAGTTGACTGATCTGCAGACACCGTTTGAGCTAACTTGTCTCCAAAACGATTTAAAGAGTTTTGCCTTATTATACCGAAACAAACACAAAATAGATTAAAAGACAAGCTTAACTCAAAAACATAACCAAATCATAAGTTAGAAGGGTACAAAATGATATGTAATTACGCACCGATCGTGAGCGCACCACGTGGCAAAGAGCAATTGGCCCATGACGCGACGCTGCTTCGCTCAAATTTTTAAAAGTTGGCGCGTGCCAACGGTAAAAAATTTGAAACAGTGCGCTGACGTCAGTTTGCCTTTAGGCTTGGACTAGGACAAGATTTGCACGTGGACTCGCTCGGGCTGGTGGGACCCGCGCCTTGCCTGGGCTTGGGCTGCTGCGCTGGAGCGAGGAAGTGGCCTGCGGGCTGCCTTTTGCTTGACTGGCGCGCTGGGCTTGCTCTAATAGTTTCACTTTCCATGCTAACCTAATGAGAAGTCGGAAACCCGACCCAGTCCGGCCCATTTCCGAACACTAGTCCTCTTGGCTTATTGTTTTACCAAATTACCCTCGTCATCCACATAGTCTCCTTGCACACAAGAGCTCTTTCGTCCCCAATTGCCTACCCGCTACTGTGCCACACCCAGCAAATTACTAGAATCTCGTCTAATTGAGGTTAGCGGCTTTAATTCAATTCGAAAATCATTTCTTTCCTTTCATGTTTGTGTTTTGAAAGTTTTAAAGCTTTTAACAAGTTTCGTTTAGCGCTGTAGATTCAATGCAATGTTTGCTTTGCATGAGATGTCAAGACAAATGAGGATTGTGTGTAAGAACGGAGCAGTTTCAGGATTTGGTGGGTTTTTTAGGGCAGCTGGTAATGATGTTGAGGGCCTTGGGGCTTCATATTCGTCAATTCGTCCTTTAAGCTCCAATTGGAACCAAAGATCCACAAAGGTGCCAATCAGTAATGTTCGTGTATTATGGTTGTACCCATTTGATTAAATTTGGTTTTTGATTGAATTCTTTCTGATAATCTGTTAATTTGTATGATCCATCAGCTGTTGAAAAACATTCCAGAATTTGTGAAGATAGTGGAAGTTGGTCCAAGGGATGGACTTCAGAATGAGAAGCACATTGTTCCTACTGCTGTGAAGGTTAAATTGATTGAAATGCTGGTTGCTTCAGGATTGGATGTTGTTGAGGCTACAAGTTTTGTCTCACCCAAATGGGTTCCGCAGGTACTCGTTTTTGTGTGTCTATTTTGTTGATAAAATGGCATTGGGTGGCTATTCAATTACTAATGTTCTTGTTGCATGCCTCTGAGGGTATATGTTGGAGAAAATGTTACCAAGCAATTAAGGAACCCACGGATAATGATGAGACATTCATTGAGCGAACTAAAATTTTATTGAGGATTGCATTTTGACCAGTTAGGAAAAAGGCATCACTAGTCATTTTGGTTGAATTTGTGTTGTCGAAAGAGCTAGAATGCATTTAGAATTGTGTGGCAAAAATTCTATCCTGGATAATTAAAGATGGTCGCACTATTAAAACGTCAAGAGACTTAAGGACTAAGGACATACTTGAAATATGCAGGGCGTATATGGATCATGGACTATTAAAGGATGTGTTTTGGAGTTGTTAGATTAAGTAAAAGAAAGAGTAATATAATATAAAGATGCCAATCTCTCTCTCCTACGTAACCAACACCCTCACACTCACCACAGCCCCCTCCCCTCCCCTCTCCTCCCCTCTCACACACATTTAATATCAACTATGTCCTAAGCCATAATAAAGGAGAAGGGTTATAGAAGGTTGACAGTACATATAAATATAAAATTATTAGTCTTCAATCCTTCACCTTTGTGTTTATTGAAATGATGATTACACAGATAAGGCTGTTCGATGCTGATTGTGATATAAAATTATGGTTTCTTATCACCGATAAGGCTGTTCACCGATGTCCTTTCTGTTTTTATATATGTAAAATTGTGGGTTCTTTTAAAGAAAAATGCTGATCGTGATAAAGTTTCTCCCTCTTGTTACTAGATCTTCAATGGTTGTGAACTGGTTATTAAACGTGATCTCAATATGATCTTTTTCTCTTTTACAAAACGTAGTTTTTATTAGAACAGATTTCTTATCTTACAAAAACATCTGGTAGTGGCCTCGTTTGCAATCTTTGTTCATGCGCCTAATATTCACAGGTAAAATAATTTTCAAAACTAGAATTGACAAATGATGCAGGAGCATCTACGAAGCCCTCTAAAATTACTTAGGCCCGTCACTCAATTGGGCTAGGGTTCTATTTACTTTAAATTATTAGTTACTTCTTTTGTTTTCCTATTCTTACTAGGATTTGGTTTAATTTCCTGTTTAGGTTTTAATTTCCTATGTCAATTAGGTTTTCTATATTCTAGTATAAATAGGCTATTTAGAGACTCTTGTATTTAGTTTTTGTTGATGAATATAATTTCAGACGTTAGTCTATAGAGTTTCTGTTGGGATTTTTCCTAGAACTCAATTATCTTCGTTCTAACTTCAATTCTATTGTTTTATCCTTCTATTCTCTGTATTTTGGGTATGTTTGGGTCGCTGGACAGCAGTTTATAGCCGCTGCCCTGCATCAAATTGGTATTAGAGCCTAGGTTAATCCTTGCTCCACACCATGGTTGGACGAGCTCGAGGTCGTGGACGAGGGAACCAAGCCCAACAATCAGATATGGCTGAGATGTGGCGTATGATGGAAGAGTTGTTGATGTAGGATATGGGTGAATTGAGTATTTGGGTAATTTAGCGGAAGCGAGAACAATGGAAAAACATAAAATAGAACAAAAGGGATAGATTTGGAATCACACCAGAGGGTTTGGCTTCACACCAAGTAGGGGTTTGGCTTCACACCAAGAAGTCTCCAATCTCTGGAAAATAAACTTTTCTTTATATCTCAACTCTGAATTTTAAAGAATTACATGGGGGTATTTATAGCAAACTAAAACCTAAAGATAATAGGATAAAAATCCCTTACTAAAAAGAAATCCTAATCCACAACGGAACCAATCCAAATAAACTAGGAAACTTAAATCAAATCCTACTAAAATATGGAAATTAAAATCCTAGTGAGATCTGGAAAACTAAAGAGTCTAGGAACTAACAAATAAATTAGGAAACTAATTAATAATTCCCTCTTCCATCTCTTTCGTTTGTAAACCCTAATGAGTTTGACAAAGATGTCCTCATCAATTCTCCCTGGTTGAGAAGAACTCCACTCCGACGAGTTAGAATCAAAGATGTCCTCATCGATTGTTGAGAGCGGTGCAAGCCCTCCAACAACAGGAATGCGCGGATGCCTATATGGAGATGCCGGAACGCAACCGCGAACCCTTAGACATACCGGAAGGTGGTCGTAAGGATGACTTTGAAGAAGAGTTAAACCCCTTTCATGAAGCTGGAAAACCATGGTGATGGTAATCGAGGTGGATTGGAAGGAGCGGTTCGCTCTAATTCTGTAATTAGTTTCGTAAATTTAGATATCCCTCCCATATTTGATCGTTGTTTAGAAGAGGATTGTGAAATTTGTTTTGAGGTTGAGAAAATTTTTGATTTTGACAATGTATATGGTGAGAGTAAGCAAGATGAATCTAGTGTAATCTTGAAGGTGGTGGATCAAGAAAATGTTGAGTTTGAACTTTTGAAGGAACACAATCCATAAAAGTCTGAAGGCAAGGTGATACAAGAAAGTCTTAAAGGAACCATTAAAGATGAGATGACTTCTTGTGATACTTCTGAGTATGTTGATTTTCTTGGAGTTGATGCTTTTGATTTGAAGATTGCCAAGAACTTCGTTGACCGTGTCAATCTAATGGCTTTTGGATTGGGCAGTTTTTGGGCTGTGAGGTTGTATACAATAGATAACTTGAATTGTTCTAGAAGGATTAAATATTCTAAGTATCTATTTCTTTGGAGTGGGAAGGTTCAATTTCAAGGCCAAAGTTCTGTAGACAGTTTATGTAAGAGGAGGTTGTGTTTGGACAGTTTTCAGCAAAAGGTTGGAATTCGAGGACAAATTCTTCACAATCCGGTGGAATTGATGCAAGAAAATAAACATAAGTATTCAAGATTGGTTTGATATTCAAAATATATCTTCGTTTGGAAGGGAAGAATTCAGTTTCAAGCTTCTCATGGAGTATATTCAAAATACCTCTTTGTGTGGAAAGGAAGAATTCAGTTTCAAGTTTCTCATGGAGTCTTCGTTGATAACAGTTTAGACTCGAGGACGAGTCTCTTCCAACCTGGGGAGTTTGATGCAGGAGCATCTACGAAGCCCTCTAAAATTACTTAGGCCCGTCACTCAATTGGGCTAGGGTTCTATTTACTTTAAATTATTAGTTACTTCTTTTGTTTTCCTATTCTTACTAGGATTTGGTTTAATTTCCTGTTTAGGTTTTAATTTCCTATGTCAATTAGGTTTTCTATATTCTAGTATAAATAGGCTATTTAGAGACTCTTGTATTTAGTTTTTGTTGATGAATATAATTTCAGACTTTAGTCTATAGAGTTTCTATTGGGATTTTGCCCTAGAACTCAATTATCTTCGTTCCAAATTCAATTCTACAGCTTTATCCCTCTATTCTCTATATTTTGGATAAGTTTGGGTCACTGGACAGCAGCTTATAGCCGCTGCCCTGCATCAACAAAGATGCTATTGCACCTTCATTCTTGAAAAGAAGAAGTTTCAAATATAATCAATTTTCTTTTCATTTGGCTTAAATCATCTTGTTGGTTCCTTTGCTATATCATATCATTTTGATTGAAATGATGCATTGGTTATGGTGCCGCCTATGTGTGATCCATCACCTTAGTGTCATGAAAAGTTTGTTCGCAACAATACCTCTATGTTTGATCTGGTGCATGTGGTTGGAAAGGAGTTGGACCATTTATGGATTTTAGCTTCCAATTTTTTAGTGTAAGACAATTTTCAGATACTTTCTTTTTGTGGCTGTTTCACATCTGCCACTTCTCAGTAATTAATTCTTTGATTTCTAGCTCCCTCTATATTTTTAGCTTTTCTTTCTTTTGTTTTCCTTTCTTTTTTACACTGTTTGTATACTTCTGTCGTGCCTTCATGAAACCTAATCAAATTGTCTCTGTACAAAAAAAAGTTTAGAGCATCTTTAAAATCAGATTCTCATTGGCTATGTTTTCTCACGCCTGTATTTTTTTAACTTCAATTGCAGCTGGCAGATGCAAAAGATGTAATGAAGGCGATTCGGAATGTTGAAGGTGCTAGATTTCCCGTCTTAACTCCTAATCTTAAAGTAAGCACTTTTTGGTGCGAAACAAAACATTATAAACTGATAATAAGAAGATGTGAGACTTATTCATATTGTGTAGAGCTTTCTTATAGGGATTTGAGGCGGCTGTTGCTGCTGGTGCAAAGGAAGTTGCCATCTTTGCCTCAGCTTCTGAGTCTTTTTCAAAATCAAATATAAATTGCAGTATTGAAGATAGTCTCATTCGTTACCATGATGTTGCTACTGCTGCTACAAAGCTTTCAATTCCTGTCCGTGGGTATATCTTCTAACTTCCCTTTTCTTTTGCGTGTGTGTGTGTGTGTGTGTGCGCGTAGGGGGTTGTGCACTCCTGCTAAAACTAATTACTTTCCTTCAGAATAGTATATTCCTTAAATCCTGTTAATATTAACTGTTGCCCAGCGAGTCAACCTTAGAGTGGGGGTGAATAAGGTTATTAGCAAATTTAAATTTAAATGCGGATAAGTAAATTGACAAGCACACTAATAAAGAGATAGGGAAAGAGAAATTCAAACTCAGAGATTTATACTAGTTCAGTCCTCCTGACCTACATCCAGTCCTCAAGCACACCATTTGAGAGTTCAATCCACTATGTTGAAAAACTCCTTGGAGGTGGAGTTGAAACCTTTACACAGCTAGAGCACACCACTCCTTCGCTCAAGGTGAAAGACACCCTTCTCACCTCACAGGGTCAAACCAACCCCTTTTACAAGTTTGAATGAAAATAACTCTCGGAACAAAAAGTCTCCTGTTTGAGAGGGATGTACAATTGAAGCTCACACAATGGAAACTGATGCAGGGCAGCGGCTATAAGCTGCTGTCCAGCGACATAGCTGCTGCCAGCGACTCAAACATACCCAAAATACAGAGAATAGAAGGATAAAGCAGTAGAATCGAAGTTGGAACGAAGATAATTGAGTTCTAGGGCAAAATCCCAATAGAAACTCTATAGACTTAAGTCTGAAATTATATTCACCAACAAAAACTAAATACAAGAGTCACTAAATAGCCTATTTATACTAGAATATAGAAAACCTAATTGACATAGGAATTAAAAACCTAAACAGGAAATTAAAACAAATGCTAGTAAGAATAGGAAAACTAAAGAAGTAACTAATAATTTAAAGTAAATAGAACCCTAGCCCAATTGAGTGACGGGCCTAAGTAATCTTAGAGAGCTTCGTAGATGCTCCTGCATCAGAAACTCTCCTTTCTGAGTAGATGATACAAAAGGAATTCGAACACTAGAACTCTTGTATGAATTTGAATAGGATTGGCTCAAGAGAAAAAGATATTCTAGAGTATGATATGAATGCTTGTAATCTTGGATGAATATGTTGAGTTGTATTCTTACAAGAAATCTGAATACGTATTTATTAAGTGTAGAAATATAGTCGTTGGAAAAATAGCTGTTGACCATATAGTCGTTAGGGTTACAGCCGTATAAAAGAAATACTAATTAGGATGATAGTTGAATATAGTCATTAGGGTTACAGCCGTAAAAAAAAACAAATTAGGAAGATAGCTGAATATAGTCATTAGGGTTACAGCTGTTTGAAAATATATATTTGAAGAACAGATCCGTTGAAAAAAAAAATGTTTAGCTCAATTCCCGTTGGAATAGTGCCCAAATTAGCTTATTTCCATTTTCAACATTCAAGTTAATGTCTTTGGCCTTTTACTTTAATTTATTTTTATATTACTCCATTTACTTAAGTTTACAATGTAAATAAGGAAGTACCCCCCATTTGGATTCAAATAAAAATACTAGAAAATTAAATTCCTACCAAATCAAAATATGAAAAATCGGTTCTAGTGCAAAATGCGATTTAGGCTAAAAATGATGGTTCATTAAGTCAAAATATACTTCATATTAAAATCTCATAAAATTAGGTTTTCTTATTTGAAGTATAAGGAATAAAAGCCGCCAAAAATTATTTTGAGAAAATAAATATTTGGAAAAACAATTTTTATACTTAGCCAATATTTGATAAAATAATTATTTCATGTATGATATGAATGCATGAAGGAACCTAAGGTCAATCTAGGTAAAGAGCCTTTAGATGTTCAATTCATAAAGAGTTTTACAGGAATAACCTAACTCTTCTGTATTGAAGAAATATATGCTTGAGTGTCGGCTTCTTGCTCAGTGTTCCAAACGTCTTCCCGTATGTACAATATTTTTGATCCATTTGGGATTACCTACTCCTTACAACTTGTCACACTTGAAATACATTAGATAAATAAGGAATAATTTGTTATCATCAAAATATGCACAACAATATTAAAAACCGTAAGGCTAACATTAACATATTGAAATAAGCACATAAGTTTCTTTTTAACAGACTATTTGAAGAAGAGATTTGTAGTATTAAGAACTGGGTTCTATTTTTTTGCCCCACAGGACTACTTCTTGGCCTTATTACTTGTGATTACGTAAAGTGGTAGAAGGTCATCACGGATTTTTTTGAGATATTTAGTTAAATACCCATTCTTAGCACTAATAATATAGATAAACCCTACACCATTTAATTTTTATAAACAAACCCCAAAAAACCCAAAAATGAATTTAATGCCCTATTGAATTTAATTTTAATTATTAAATTACTTTAATGCCCTATTGAGGGCCAGTTTGGGATTCTTGTGACTTTTAAAAAAGTTGCTTCTCACATCTTTGAAAATAATCAATTTGTAAAATGAAGCGATTCATTTGGTAAACAATATTTTTAAAGTCTTTGTTAGTACAAAAAGCAATGTCAAAACCGTTTGGTAAATTTTAATATAAAAGCTAGAATCGTGAATAATGACTAAAATAGACATGATGTTGAAAGTGTTATGCGTTAATCATGTGGTAGTAGTGATGGTTGTGAAAGAAATGGACGTGAAGGTGGTGGCGAAATAGGTGATGGTGGAGGTGGTGGTGGTGGTGGTGATGGAAGTGGAGGTGGTGGTGGGGATGGTTGTTGAGGTGGAGGTGGAGGTGGAGGTGGTGGAGGTTGAGGAGGAGGTGGTGGTGACGGTGACGGCATAGTGGTGGTGGTGGAGGTGGAGGAGGTGGTGGTTAGTATGGTGGTGGTGGAGGAGGATGTGGTGGTGGTGGTGATGGAGGTGGTGAAGGTGATGGTTGAGGTGGTGACGTTGGATGTGGAGGTGGAGGTGGTGAAGGTGATGGTGGAGGTGGTGGCGTTGGATGTGGAGGTGGAGGTGGTGTCATATTTAAAAATTAATGAAGGTATTTTGAGAATTTAAAAAATTGATTAAAGGCTCATCTCTGCTTCTTTTGAAAGCAGCTTTGAAATGCAACCCTGAGTCTGATTTTAAAAGCTGATGTCAAAAAGCCATTGCTTTTAAAATAATCAGGATATTTTATTTTTAACAAACACCTTAAACTGCTTAACTTTAAAGTGAAGCAGGTTTTTGGTGAAAAAAAGCAATCCCAAACGGGGCCTGAGTGTTTTGGGTTTTTTTATGAGGTTATTGGGTTGGGCTTGTTTTAAGAAAACTATGGTAGTTTTGTAATTATAGAAAGTTTGAAGTCTCTTTATTATGTTGTAAATGGATTTTGGGTGTTTCTAAAGTCCATTTCATGTAGGGTTTTTTTATTTATAATTTGGACCCCAATATTGGGTATAATAGTAAATCTCCTTTTTTTTTTAGCTGTAACCCCTTTAGTCATTGCTACCTTTTAAATTACAGCACTCAATTTTGTTTCTGGAATTATGACAATGATTTTAGACTGGGTACAAAAAAATTATGTTAATTTTCAATTACAGCCTGACCCACAAATATTAAAATGCAAATTTTCATGATATTCTACACTGAACCTCCTTTCTTTTGTCTGTGTCGTCTATAATATATTATTGGTGAATATTATGAATATTTCTGGGGACAACTTTTGAGTTTCAAATGCTTACATTTTTAATTATTTATGGTCACTGCTTTTAAATCATGCAGGAGTACGTTATATAGTTTATAAGCAATACGACAATGTAATACTCTCTAATCTTGTTAGGTACATATCATGTGTTGTGGGGTGTCCAGTGGAAGGAACAGTACTCCCATCACAAGTAGCATATGTGGCCAAAAAACTTTATGATATGGGTTGCTCTGACATTTCTCTCGGTGATACGATTGGGGTTGGTACTCCAGGTAATTCTAGTGAAGCCCTTGATCTTGTTCATTTAGTTGGTTGTTGATATAATTGTTTTGCATCTTGAATTTATCTTCCAAAACTTGTAGTTCCCATGTTCCTTGTTAAACTTGATTATCAGACAGTTATAGAGTGCACTTGGTCCTTTCTATACTGTACCTTACAATCAATTGGTTGGATTTAAAAATATAAGATGTTGCATCTATCGAACTCTAGGACTAACTCTCCCAACTAGAAAAGCAAACAAAAGCATCTGATGCACAAAATAGCTTAGAATAGGCACAGCCGGGCAATTGATTGTGCCTTGAATTTAACGTCTATTCCAGCCCTATGTACCTTTAGCATCTCTTTATGACCTCCTAACTACTCTCTAAGTGCATTAACAACATGATTAAAACAAATAAGTAAATTAAACTGTATAAGCTTTCATGCTATGTGGGTACTTTGTCATGGGTTCTATGCATTTGTTAGTTAATTTTTTTTCCCCCAGGTACTGTCATTCCAATGCTTGAAGCTGTTACTGATGTGGTTCCCACTGACAAGCTTGCTGTCCATTATCATGACACTTATGGGCAAGCTCTTTCAAACATACTTGCATCACTCCAGGTAATCACACTTTGCATCTTGAATTTAGCATGAAAATTAAACCATGTGTAGGCAGGTGTGGCAATTATTGATACGACTCAAACAGGCAATACTAAAGGGTTAGTGTTCTGCATAATTGCATTCGTGCTGAAATTTGACCCAATTAAAACTATCAATAAACAGTTTGTGTTTGTAAGGTTTTGGGAATTTATGAGTGGTTCTGCTCATCTGAAATGAGATACTAGTTACAGGAATAGCTATAAGAAAAGTTCCAAAGGCAATTACTATAACGACGAACACTAATCAAGAGACAAGTAAGGAGGCTACCAAATACACTAGTACTCCCCTCCCAACTCAGTAGCCAAGTGAGGGCGAGTTTGGAGTGCAAAAGCACATAGCAGTGCTTGTGAATCCCCTTAGTCGAGAAATTGATAATCTGATATCCACGCTGGACAGATTGACTGACATAGAGTACATGCTGACATTAATAAAGTGATAATCATGCTCAACGAAGTTAGTGCAAGCATGTAACATAGGATTGGAAGTCATGTAGACAGTGCTGAGGTTGTCTCAGTATAATGCAGTGGGCATCAAAATAAGCAAATGAATCGCACGAAGAAGGTGCAGAATCCAAGATTTAAGCTCAAACTTGAGAAAGTGAGCGATCTTTGAACTCAGCACTTAATAGATTGTTTATTGCCACTCCAAGACATCAAGTTGGGGCCTGATAAAACAAAGAATTCAGAAATTGAATGCCGTGAAGAGCTAAAGTACCATAAGAGGATTGCAAGGCTGATCTAAGATCTGAAGTTCCTTTGCAATTCTGCATAATGCGCTTCATAGGGCCAAGATGTGGAGCGAGGTGCCCATAAGTTGAGCAGCATCATGAATAGTAAAGGCAATGAGTCAACTAGGTGACAGTACTCAATAGCATCTAAAAGTGGATCACGCTCTAGCGAGGAAAGCGGTTGTCACTCAAAGGTATTCTGCATGGTTCTTTTCACTCAATCATAGAATTGCGGCACAAGAAGTCAACTATATACTTTGATTGGGAGTTGGAAAGGCCAGAACTTAGGCAATGCACCTCTAGTCCCAGAAGATAATGAAGAGGGCCAAGATCATTTTATCAAAAAGTGGAGGTAAATGAGGAGAGTGAACAGGGTGTGTCCATGTACATAGTGATCCTAATGTTATTGACAAACAAGAAGAGGACCATTTATTATGGATGTTAAAACACAAACATGGAGTGATCTACTTGACTCTGTGAAGACACAGTAGATGATCAAGGAGCTAAACCATGGAAACCAGGCACAAGGAGCTGGTTTTGGCCCATAAATAGCCTTGTGAAGTTGGAAAACATGGTTGGGAGAGTCTAGGAATCCACAAACTGCAAAGGCTGAGTCATGAACATAGTCTAATGAAGCTATGCGAGGAAGCATTCATATAACAAGTGGAGGATCATCCCAAATTGACTAATGACAGTACTGGTTGTGGTCGGCTTAGGATATAGAAATTTGAGCAGCCAAGGCGTGATAAGGGATGATATACCTTGCCAGTTGTGTGAAACTACAATCGTTTTATCCCTTCGTGAAGATGAGTAACTAACTATGGATGTTTTTTAACACAGGAAGACAAGTGTGGGATGGAGATCAATAAGAGGACACAAACTGGGGAGGAGATTCATAAGATGGACTTCAATTGAAACTGCTTCAACCAAGATTGACGAAGACACAATTGAAATGAGAAACTTAGAAGCAATCTGAGTAACATGGCGAAGCTTTAGTTTAGCAGTACCATTCTTATTCTAGTGTGTGACAACAGGAGAGATGGCAGTGAACCCCAATGACATTGCAAAATAATGCCACTCTAATCCCAATTACTTCGAAAAGATTTCAAAAAACAACCAAAGGAACCTTTAGGGAGTGCAAGAAAGGTATTAAAATGTTTAGGAGCCTTGGATTTCCAAATCTTAGGATACCCCAAGTGAGTAAAATCATCAGTAAAAAGATGTGTGGACCTTCTCAGTGCACATCCATGACAAAAAGATTTTGAAGTAAAAGCCTAGAGGACAACATTTTATTGGACCTCAAATACAGCATGACTTTATGAGACGAATGACCCAGCCTACCATGTCAAACTAATTTTGAATTAATAGTTATTGGGTAAACAGGTACCCAAAATGATGTTTTCATTAAATTGGTCAAGTGAATTATAATGAATAAAAGTGCTGAGTTGGGTAGTTAATCAGCTAACCTCATTATGACTTGACTCACCTGCATGCTACAGTTGTTGTGCCTTGTTGTTTGTTCAATAATCATGTTGTGTTGAGGTTAGCGAAAATTAAATACTTTAGTAATCAGTGTTGTCTTCTTGTTGCCCAATTAGTCGAAATGTCGAATACTTGTGAAACAGACAAACACCATACGCCAACCAACGTGACTCATCGCCCTTATATGTGAGTGCTGTGAGTCTATTTGGCATTTGGTAGAGCTAGATTATACTTGTGACACTCTCCTGACATTGATTGTGGAACTCTGGTGTGAGTTAGCTACAAAGTGATATTTAAAATTGTGTGCACGAAGTAGTCAGCTTCTCAAGAAAGAACATATGTTAGAATCGTCCTACACAGAATACAAAAGGAGAAAAGACAAAATTTAAAAAGATCTGAACTCTGAATATCATCTAGGAAAATATGATGTTCTGCTATACGAGGGGAAGAACCTTCATTTGCAAGCTGAACACATTGTATATAAGGTATAGCTGAAGCTTCAGTTGTTAAGAGTTTGAGTTTGAGCAATAAGAAATCCCCAAACTGATTCCCTTTTGTGTTAATGTGTGATTCTAACGACCATACTTTCAGATTTCCAACTCTCATAATATTTGAAGGCAATAGAATTGCAATGACATTTTTTCATCTTTGCAGATGGGGATCAGCACAGTGGATTCATCTGTCTCAGGTCTTGGGGGTTGTCCATATGCTAAAGGCGCTTCTGGAAATGTTGCCACGGAGGATGTCGTGTACATGCTAAATGGTCTTGGAGTGAAGACGAACGTGGATCTTAAAACGCTCATGTTGGCTGGGGACTTCATCTGCAAGCATTTGGGGCGCTCATCTGGTTCGAAGACAGCAGTTGCCATGAGTAAAGTTACAGCTCATGCCTCTAAGCTATGAGGTACTTACCTCTCCATTCTGTAACATTATGTAGGATCAGAGCTTAACTTATAACAAGCTGATTGAGCATAAGTGTTGTGGAGGGGGCGCGGGCAATAGAGCGCGTATCTGAAATCTGAAATCAAGAGCCAAGAGGGGCAGTTACTTTTAAGACTTTTTGGTGATGTGAAATGTAAAAATCAAAGTACATTGGTGAAATAATAAGGTGAAGAAATTTGGAAAATCGAAGAGGACTAGATGAAGACCAAGGACTAACATGGGTAAAAGCGATTGAGAAGGATGTTGTATGCTGGTGCTTTATGGAATATAATTTTTTGAAAAGGACTGACAATAAAGTCCTAGTCATTCCATTCGAGATTCTTGTTCTAACTCCACTCCTTTTTGTTCATCTTAAAGGTCAATTTTGATCGGTCAGGGGTGAGCTAGTAGCTTTAGTTTCTAGTTTTAGCTCTGATGTACCATGCTCATGCATAACAAAAATATCATAACACTACAGTCTTATATAATGACAGTAGAATAGTAAAACTAATTTACTAAATTACAAAAATAAAAAAGTAGTTACGACACTCCATTCACGTTCCCTACGTCACTACACTCACATTCTCTCTTTTTTAATTTATATATCTATATATTTAACTAATTAACGGCACGAGTCCATCTCGCTTAACCGGGGCACGACTCACCCCAAGCACGATTATTGACGGGTCATGCTAGGTACGAGATGAAAGCATGGGCCGTACCAGTATTGGATTAGAAAATACGCCTAATGGACCGGGTCCGCTCGCGACCCCACATGGGCTGTGCTTGGCCAGAGCCAGCTTCAAACCCGGCCTGAGTCCACTTCACTATTTTTTTTGGCCAAGGCCCACTTTACATAAACCATCTTTTAGCTTCCTTCCCCTCTCTATATCTACATATATGAATTTTGATTTGGTGGCATCTTCTTCCAACAAATTATATATTTTAATTACTTCAATAAACCCTCAATTTTTAGTATCATATTACATATAAAAAAGGTTAGCTGTCTAATGTGAAAAGTTAAAGCACAACTTAAAAGTCATTTATCGCTTATGTTATTGTTGTTAGCACATTTTTTACAAGTCATATATCACTACTGCATCTAGCAACATTTTCCTATTTTTACACAACAAAAAACTATCGAGTACACAAACACTTTACTAATACTGCACAATCGAGGCTAACTAGTGCACAAGCACTTATCGTTACCGCACAATAGAGACTGTTGAGCGCAAAAGCATTTTAATGTTAATGCATCAAGAAAACTACTGAGTATATAAACACATTACTGTTATTGAACAACGAAGACCACCGAAAATCTTACAGTCTTTGATCTTCATCTTCCTAGATCTTAGACCAATACCACTCTTTGTTTTTGACTCACGGCTCTTAGAGATAAACAGTTGAGTTACGATTTGATCCCTAACTTCCTCATCGTCTACCAAAACTCCAGTGGTGGAAAAGATGTTCCACTCTCCAACCAAATTGCTCGTAAAGTTTAATATTGGATTACGAAATTTCCAAATTAATTAGCCTCATTTTGTCTGCTTTTTCGGTGTTGGAGCGAGAGGAGCGAAGCTCAGTTTGTGCTTCACGAGGTCGAACTCTGTTCTTCATCTCTAATATTTGGTTTTCAATATTTTAGCTTTCATTTCTTGTTTTAAAATCGTGCTTCAATTGGGTTTTTAATATTATAGAGTTTCCGGATTGTAGATGTTTAAAAATTTATATAAGTTTAGCCCCATTTGTAGGCTTATATGTGAAACTCCCCATATTTTAACTGTCTGGATAAAAAAATGAAATTGAGCCAAAGCATAAACACTTATTTAAATTTAAATTAACTTAAAAAAGTTTAACCAGTAATTCTTGAATTGCTTATCCTACGAAAATCCAACAAAACCACTTCGTTTTTAAAAGAAATATGAATTTTAAACCTTAATTCCAAATTAATGGCAAATGGGATGTTTGCTAATCCGTGAGGATTAAAATGAATTGACTAAATTTTATGGCATGTTTGCTAATCCGTAATCGGATTAAAATGAATTGAATTGAGGAGAGTTAGATTCCAAATTCCTATTGAAGTTGATTAGTAGAATCGCATTGAATGAAAATCTTAGGGATGAAGATACGACAATCCTGGAGGAACTAAATGTAGTGACTGGTTTTTCTTGGCCCCACAATAGGGCGAATCCCAGGTCAGATGCGAAAGAGTTGGAAAGGGAAGGGGGTCATGTGACCAGGGGCAACGCTTTTATTACTAATTGAACCAGAGCCGCCCAACAACAAGACCTGCTGTTGGAGTCTTTTGTTGAGAGCTACAATGGGCTTGTTGGACTACTACGAAGTGGATCGAGCTCTCTTGCTCCCCTATTTGAGTTTGTAGCACCAGGCCTCAAAACACCCCGAAAAAGTTGAAGGCTAGGAGTGCTTTGGTCTTTTTCAATGGCTCCTCAAGACATTGCAAGTTTTGACGAGAAGGATACAAAGAATACTACAAGGACATTGTTTGACGATAGAGTTGAACAAGCTACCGAAAGGGCTTTGCTTGAAACACGAAGGAATAAGTGCTGGAATATTTTGACAAAAAAAAAAAGTGCTGGAATAGGTGTTCCAAAGCAGCCTACTACTCGCTTGGATGAGCTTCCGCTCCGAAAAGAGTTGGAGATGGTGCATTGATGTTGTATAGGCTTGGCATGAGATCTTACTTTGGTGAATCAACATATGGCTAGGCTTGGCATGAGAGGTTTGTGGCGTGGGAGCTAAAGACCCACAAGTTTGGCAAATGAGAAGTTGTGTGTTTCCCTTTGTGTTGGCTATTCTTGAGCTTGGGAAGAAGGCTTTTATGAGATTTTGGTGGTTAATGAGGCTTTGACTATGGTGATGAAATTCATAGCTTGAGGATTTAAAGGCAATGGTATTTATGGGTATGATTCTCAGAGATGTTTATGAGTTCTAAAGGTAGGAGGATGAAGTAAAGGCTCTTGGTTCTATTTGTGTTTGTATTTTACAGGGAAGAATGGCTTCAAGGAGAGGAGGTTATGGTTGGGGTGCTTGCAACAGCTAGAAAGGAGGTGTGTTGACTGAAGAAGGGGGTTAATGGTTGCTAGGATGCTTGCAGCAGCCAAAGGAAGGGCCTAATGGCTGAAGAAGGGGGTGGATGGCTGCTGGGATGCTTGCAGCCAAATGAGGGGGCTTGATGGCTGAAGAACGGTCCCCTTTACCTGAGCCATGAATGCCAATTTATACAGGGTGAGGGTTTTCCTTTATTTCTAATAGGTAAAGGGAAGTGCTGGAACCAACCTATTTTCAATGGTTAAAAGGGAGCACTGAGGCATACTATTTTCCAACAGGTGAAGCTAGGTACCATACACTGATTATTTCCTATGGGTAAAAGGAAGTGCTGGAAAAGGCTTGTTTCCAATGGGTAATAGGAAGTACTTGAAAGATATCTCATTTGCTTACCCACATGGGAGAACTAAAGGAATAGGCTTGGACTTTGGTGCTCTCAAGCAGCCCAAAGTCTCCATTATCCAATAGTTTTCATGGGCCTTGTGGACCTTCGTACTTATCCACACCACAACCTGCTCAGTAAGCCCTAGGCATGTATGTGACTTGGGCCCACTTAAGCTTGTCGGGTGGTTTGGCACTAAATGGAGTCGCTTGGCATGGCATGTTATTACGTGTTTATGCTCAGGCTACGTTGTATTGCAGTGGATTAGGGTTGTGTTAGATCATGCTTGACGATGCAGTGGGCTAAGTGAGCTCGGGCATGTGAAATTGTTAAATCTTATAGGTTTGCATGCCAAATTGGTAAATTCGTACCATGACTTTCCCACGTGCCAAATTGTAGTATTGCTTGGCATGGCACGAATATCAAAGCTTGCGTAGGCACTTCGTAGCCTCATTTTATTGGCTTCCATGTACCGTAGCTAGGCTTATTCTATAGCACAATTATGCATGGACCTTCCTTGAGATTTTTTGGGCCTCAACACCGCTAGGTTGGGTCTTGGGCCTATTGGACATCCTGATCGGTTCATAATTGTATATCATTTTGTACCCTTCAAGCATATGATTTAATTATGTTTTTGAGTTAAACTTGTGCTTTTAATCTCTTTTATGTTTGTCATTCAGCTTAATTGAGCTTTAGGTAGCAATGGGGGCCCAAATGTGCAAAATGGTCCAAAAACGTGCAGATCGAGTTAGTAATTTGTTTCAGCCTTAACTCCTTCCTCCGAACTTGGATTGGCCCAAATGACATGTGGTTGGAAAGATGACATTCTAAACTTGAAGATAGATGGCTCAATGTCATCAGTTGCTTAAGGAAGCCCAATTCGTGAGCCCATGAAGTTGCTTGGTCATGATGAGTCGTGTGTGATGTGATTTCTGGTGGGATTCTCCATGAGCTGCATGTGGGAGCATAGGGTGAGCTGCAAAAGCTAGAAAAGTATCCATGAGCTGCATGTGGGAGCTACAAAAGCTAGAAAAGTATCCATGAGCTGCATGTGGGAGCTACAATAGCCAGAAAAGAAGAGAAACTGATTTTCTAATGCATTAGTGTGGTTGGTGAAATGAGTGTTGTTGGTGGAGGCATTAATCAATTCAGAATTCTCCTTTCATTCTCCTTATAAATACCACTATCATTCATTCCATAACACACATCCTTCACACCATCCTCCACACTCCCATAATTTCCCGTACACTCCAAACATCAACCCAACACTCTAAACAAATTTCAAATCACCAAAACTATCCCCGCAAGCCCCGCCTTCCATTTCCCTACGAATTTCCTCTTTCTCAACCATCACCACTCACCCAAACTCATCCCAAATCACCTCCTTAACCTTCATACATTCTTCTAGACGTGGGGAAGTTCTTGGAGAAGTATTAGGCGTGGAGAAGCTCTTGGAGAAGCATTGGACACCACAAGAACTTCGTAAAAGGGTTTTTCTATTCTTGTTACATTCATTATGCTTTCTCATTTCTGTTTATGTTTCTTTCTCATTATGAGTAGCTAAATCCATTACTAGGGCTTCATGTAACCTAACATGAATATTCTGGGTTTATAAATTCCAAGTTTCAAGTTTGATTCAAGATTCATGCTCTTATTCATTATGCCTATCTACTTATATGCTAATCAATGCTTAGCTACCATTGAGATTTGTGCATTTTGGTTGGAATTAAGAGTAGACACCACATGCCTTAATTCTAATTGAACTATGAATAAGATGAGTATGTATGGATATTCGCCAATAGGGATTAGATACATGCTTGGTTGTTTAAAACATTCTTCTATGCTTAATGGATTTTGATGCTTTATTTAAGTTCGACAACAAGGACTTAATTAGGGAATTGGAAATATAGGGTTAGGATCAAACACCATGGCTTAATCATACTTTAGCTAGAATCAATCTTTGAATCTGAATTAGACTTGTCACTTGAATCCTTATAACCTAGAATTGGATTGTTATGGTGAATCGAATGCCCTAATCTCCAAATCTGTTTCCAACCTCAAAACCACTCTTTGATACACTTGTTTACTTTGCCTTTGTTTGCAATTTCGTTTTGTTTAATTTGTTTTCACAAAGTCAATCAATCTCTCTTTAAAATCTGTTTTAGACTTAACTTCTTGTTTCTAAAATTGGGTAATCTAAGTACATAACTAATTTTAACTTCTCAGTCCTCGTGGGTACGACCTCGTACTTGTCTTGCTATACTACTAATTGGCCCGTACACTTGCGAGTTAACAACATCCTGTGCAGGTGGGGCCTTATTTTCCAAACCCTTTTGGGCCTAAGATCAACGTTGCCTCAACAAGAATGATTTCACATGTGGATACAATCTTCCATAGCTTGGGCTTAAAGCGGAACCCAGAGATGGAGAGGACTAGCAACTTGGAATAGCCAGGGAAAAAGAAGAAACATGGGCATGGGCCTCGTTTAAACCTAGAAGAGGCTGAAGCTATAACAAATGAGGCAACTATTGGGAAGGGGAATGAGCATGTTGAAGGGTTGCAAAGAATGAGGTTTATCAAGGCTAAGAAGACCGCACAAGGTGAAAGCAACAAGCCTAAGGGAGCTCGAGGTCTATTTGAGAATGCAAAGAATGTGGTTATTAAAATGAATTTTGTGTTCCCCCAGTTGATAGTGCTAGAGGTTTATCTATGGTGGGATGAGAACATCGAACTTGAGGTGAAGGGTTTCTCAAAGAATTTTATTGACACAATTATCACTGATAAGCATATGGGAGTGCAATATAGGGCTTCCTGGGTATACGAGTCGCCATACAGAGAAGAAAATGATGAATGGTGGCACCTTCTTGAAGACTTGGTGAGGCCTACAAGTTTACCTTAGTTTTGCAGAGGTGACTTCAACAAAATCCTATGGTCGTTTGAAAAACCAAGGAGGGGCTGTGCACCCCGCAAGCAGATCACAGCATATGCTTAGCTTCATGGAGAAGGCAGACCTCGGTGACATGGGGTATCAGGGTTTGAGGTTTACTTGGCGAGCACATAGACAAAATGGTCTCTTCATTCAGGAAAGATTGGATAGAGTTATGGGGAATTTGCAATGGCAAGAGGCTTGCGCATACCCATCCATTGCTCACTATCCTGCCATCGGATCAGATCATAATGTACTAGTCATGGAAACGGTCAGGCACCACAAAAAGCAGAGAGAGAAGTTCAAGTTTGAAGGTTATTGGGCAGAGGAGGAGGAGACAAATCAGATTATAAAAAGAGCATGGGACAAATGGGTTCATGTTTCTTGGTTTCACAAGTGGCATACTAAGCTTCAACATTGCACAACCATACTTCAAACATGGAGCACATAAAAATTTTCAAACAATAAGAGGAAGTTGGAGGTATTACACGTTGATCTTAAGGAAAACCAACTGCGGTGGGATGATAACCAGGCACGCGTATCACTAAGGAAATAAACGCAACATAGGCAAGAGAGGAACAATATTGGCAACAAAGTTCAAGGATAAAGTGCTTGTTGAAGGGGGATGCAAATACTTATTTCTGCCATCATTCAACTTTAGCATTTCGAAGACATAATAGAATCCTGAGAATTAAAGGCCATGATGATCCGTGAAATTCCAAATCCTGAGGGTGTCTCCCATTTTCGCCCAATCAGTTTATGTAATTTCTCTTTCAAAATAATCTCAAAAGTCATGGAAAATAGATTGAAGGTGTTTCTTCCACCAATTATATCTCCTCCCCAAAATGCGATAGTCCCCAACAGTCAAATCCAGGGAGTATCTTAATTGCCCGCGAGGCTTTCCACATTCTAAAATTGAGAAAGACAACAAGAAGGTACGACTTGGGCATCAAACTTGACATGAACAAGGCTTATGACCGGGTGGAGTGGACTTTCCTTGAATCAGTCATGCTTAAGATGGGTTTTGATGCAAGATGGGTGAACTTGGTGATGAATCTGGTTCGGACTGTTCAGTTTTCGATTATTCTCAATGGGGAGCAGAGGAATAGCTTTACACCAACAAGGGGCATCCGACAGGGAGATCCACTTACCCCGCACCTGTTATTGATTGTAAGTGTGGTTTTATCCCTCATGATTAAGAAAGCATCTGATGCTAATTATTTGTAGGGCCTTAATTTTGGCAGGAATAGACCTACGCTCTCCCACCTCCTTTTTGCAGACGACGCTCTCCTTTTTGTTCAGGCAAATACTAAAAATTGCCACAACATGAAGTGATTTCTAGATGGCTATTGTACAGTGTCTGGGCAACCAATCAACCTTGGGAAGTTTAGTCCCTATTTCAGTCCAAATACCCCAGCAAACCTGCGAACTGAATTAGGGGCCATCTTTGGTATGTCTGCGGTGGAGGACCCCTATAAATACTTGGGCCTCCCAACAATGTGGGGGAGGTCAAAGAGAGATGCTTTGCAATTTGTAAGGGAGAAGCTATTGCGTTAGATTAGTGGATCGAAATAATCACTTATCTCCCAAGTTGGAAGGGAAGTTTTCATCAAAGCCGTCGTGCAGGCTGCTCCAACTTATCCAATGACAGTTTTCTTATTCCCCAAAACTTTTTGCACAAGGATGGAGATGAAGACATCTAATTTATTGTGGGGTTAGAAACATGAGGAAAGGAAGATCCACTTGGTAAGTTGGGCTCATTTGGGCTTGCCAAGCATGATGTGGGCATGGGCTTTCGTGATTTTCATGACTTCAATCTGGTCTTACTTGCTCGACACTGCTGGTGGCTACTCACCGGACCTGAATCCTTATGGGCTCAGCTAATCAAAGCTCGGTACTATCCAAAATTTTCTCGATGCCAAAAAAGGTAGTAGGGCTTCGTGGGCGTGGGCTAGCCTTATTGAAGGTAGAAAGTTGATCCTAAATGGAGCAAGATGGAAAATTAAGAATGGTGGAAAAGCTCGAATTTGGACGGACAAATGGATTACCAAACATCCATGGAAGGGAATTGCGTCCATGTCCAGGTACAAACATTGATAGAAGCGTTATTGCAGAGACCATAATTGATTGGAATACTAGATCATGGAATTTGGAATTAATTCGCCCATTAATTTCGAATGAGGAGGCTAATGCAATCTAGTACATCCCCATTGGCATCACTTTAGAGGTGGATCGTTTGGTGTGGCTGGGCCAGAAAAACGGAAAGTACTCGGTAAGATCTGGCTATCACAACATTCACACTTATCATCATTGAACCTCCCTGAGAAAGCCATCCCCATCTATCTTAATTGACTCACATGCTGGACTATATGGAAGACTAGGAATAGGGCGGTCTTTGACAGCTGCAACTCGCATCCCCAAGGGGCTCTCGAATCTATGTCGGACCAAGTGAAGGACCGGTTGTTGTTGAAGCATAGAATTACACCTCCCACTTTGGGGAATAACTGTCAAACTCCACAAGCTAGGTGGGTTGCTCCTCTTGCTTCTATCGCCAAAATCAATGTTGACGCTGCTTGGCAGCAAGGCTTTTGCTGTATGGGGGCTGGCATTATAATCCACAACTATGAGTGGAGTTTTATGGGTGTAAAATCTGTCTTTTTCCATGCGGAGATAGCACTGGATGCAGAGGCAATTGCTCTTTGGGAGGGATGCAAATTTGCAAGGGAACGAAATCTAACAAAGGTATGCTTTGAGTCTGACTCTTTGGAGCTAATTAAATGTGTTAGAGGGAATATTGGTAGAAGGGGATGAAACCTCTATCCTGTCATTATCCTCATATGTGAGGAATAACGGGGATTTGAGGAGTGTCCATGGAATTGGACTAATAGGATTGGCAATCAAGCGGCGGACAACCTTGCGTCGCCGGGCACTATCAAGGAGGAGTACGGAAGTTTGGGTTGAGAGACCCCCCCCACCTCTCTTGTGCACATTCTAAGTAAGGATGACCTTCCCTGTCATCATCTTTCTTAAGTGGGTTGCGGCTGATCTAGATATCATTTTTGATGTCCTTGCATTTGGACTATCTGTCATGTTTTCCTTCATCTTAATAAGTTCAGTTTGTGGCATGTATCTTTGGTTTCATGCGTTTCGCTTGCATGGGCTATTGTACTGGTCTCTTTTTGGAGCTTTCTCTAGTAATGAAATCATGATCTTTCTTCAACAAAAAAAAAAACCATATAGAATTGGGGTAAGAGTGGTACTAATTACTAAAATGTCATCATTGTTGGGTTAGAGTAGATCACAAATTTGGAATTTTTAAAATTGTGTGAGAATAAAATGGGTAAAAAAGATGGATTCCTAATGACTTAGTTCTCCAAGAATTAGAATACCACCTCTCACCCAAGAGTCCAATACAGTGTATCACACAATGTTATTACAAATACGGAAGCGCATTAACCACAAAAGGTTAATCCAAATATGGAGGACTCCACCAGCAACATCAGGTGCACAAGTGTACCTCCACACATAGCCATAAAGGGCCAAAGAAATTCCAACATAAAAGTCGCAAGTAGAAAGCTTGCAAAAGAAATTCCCACTCACATGTTGATTCCTCCATGTGAAGTAAATACAGGAGTACCCATAATATGAATTCAATTCTTTATTCCGATTCGGATTAGTAACCATATCATTAGTTCTTTTATTATTTAAAATGAGAATTCGAATTTGGCGTAAAAAGACGGATTCACTGCCTTAACAAATTGGCCTAACCAGCGTTTGTAAGAAAATTTGAACTTTGAAACTCATTAAATTTTGAAAAGCAAAATACGACTAAGTATTTTCATAAGTCGGCATATGGTTGGAGGGAGCGGATCCGCTGTCCCCAATTTGGTGTCCCTTCTATGTGCCCTCTATAATTACTTGACACTTGTCCACCCATTAATTTCAAAACTAACACCGTTAACTCTTAGAAAAATATATAACTAAAACGAAAAGAAAATACATATGCCAACCCCTTCATCCCCTCTCCCTTCCGTTCCCCGACCTCTTCCCTCACCCCCACCATACCAGGCCTCTTCACGTCCGTCAAATTCCCTCAATACCCAACTCCTTCACACAACATTCAATTCTTTCTCAACATCTTACTCACTTACCCATTATATTATCCCCAATTGAAAAATTACAGGGAAAACAATTGACGTAGCGGTAGCCATGAAACCCGCACGCCCAACCCCAACAACCACCCACTTCGCAATTAGGATTATGGGTTTCAATTTTGATGGTTTTTAAATTGGGATTCTGGTATTCATGCCAAAAGGCCCAATACCCATATATGAATAGGGCTAAGAGAAAAGGGAGACAAGAATCCCTTGCCCATATTTTCCACAGAGAGAGAGAGATGCAAAGAGAGATTTATGTATTTTGTTTAGCTAGAACAAAAAATATATCAATGGCAGCCACTTGTAAGGCAAAGTACAATATGGGACCAAATTGAGGAAGGGGAAGTGAGAGAGAAAAGCGAAAGAGAGAAAGGGGTAGAGAGAGACAACGACTAGATGCTCAATGAAAGATTGGTTGGGGTTTTGATGGCTGCTAGGTAGCTTTGCTGGCAGTGAAAAGGGGAGGTGCACATGGCGGATGAGATGAGGTTGTGGTGGTTGAGTGATTTTTTATTGCCTGCTTGGTTTTTTTGCTTTTCTATTTTAGTTTTTAATTTTTATTATTTTTATTTTATTTTATTAGAACTCAACGGTGTTATATTGAATTTAAATAAGTGGACGCTTGTCAAAAAATTAGAGAAATGACATGGAAAATGGGGACAGCGGATCCGCTCCATGATTGGCTATGGAGAATAAAATAAAAACTAGATGGGGCCTGCCCCATAATCATTCTAGACAAAGAAATTAATATGACGGATGGCCTTGGACAAACTCGACCCGAGTCTACCTTAGTTATCATTAAAATCTCTGATAAGAATTAATTGTCAAATCACCCTAAATCTATGGCTGAAAATAATATCATCCCACTAATATTTTTCAGCACAATAAATAAAGAAAAAAACAAAATGAAAAATCGCAACCCTCTTTCATGCGACTGTCCAGATGTGTACATTATGTGCTCTTCAATTTTTACCAAAAAAAAAAGCCCTTCAGTTGATGTGGCAATTTTGATAATAAAAAGTTATGAATAGGAAGTCCTGAATTTAAGTTATGGCATCCGTATTGTGTGTGTGAGTTTATTATATTATCGTCCATTTCAATAGAAAATGTCATAAAAAATAAAGTTATGAAAAAAAACCAAGAAAAGCAAACTTGATAAAAGCAGGGAAATGACCGTCTAGCTAGTGCACGACACTCCTACCCTATGTACCATGCACTTATATTGATATTAAAAATAAAAAAAGAAAGAAAAAAGTCCATAAATTATTGGTAAATTAAATCTTTTTAAGATCAAAATTGATATGTTCCTAATCCACAAGTATTAATTTCATCTTCATGCCCTAGTAGACTTGGATAACCAAATGATTTCAAAGGATTACATGCAAAAGTCCATTGGAAAAAAAAAAGATCCTATCTTTAACAACAAGAACAACAACTACATAGAATAACACTACCAACCAAGAGGTAAAGCAGAGTCAGCAGACCAAATACTCATAACACCAACAACCCCATTAATGGCATTGATGTTCATACATAATTTTACCTAAAAAAATATTTATTCCTATATAATTTTAAACAAATAATTAAGTATAATTCCTCACAAAAAATCTCAAAGGTAAACCTTCATATACATCTGTAAGATCACTTGAAGAACATTGCTTTGGACAGTTTAGCACATTCTAGCTCATGCATAAAGAAAATGCCACAAAAAAAATTATCCAAGATGAAGGAAAATATAAGAAGTAGAGAGAGAGATATAGAAAGAAAAATTTCAAGGATTGAAGGATGGAGAGAGAGAAAGCTGGGTTTCTCTGTAAGCTACAAATGAACTTATCTATTGTGCAGAGGATTTGGGCCAGTGTAGATGGTCCTCTTATCAGCACCAAAAATTTCATCATTTCCATATTTTTCTGCATTTCTTTTAAACCCACCACCTTGAGGCTTAGCTGGGTTGATTTCAGAAGCTGTTGTTGGAGCAGCTTTGACTCTGGTTGACTTTTCATTTCCAGCTGCAAAGCTTGGAGTCTCCAGCTGAAGCAGCAACAGAACAAGCAAAGACAAGCAGGCCAGCTCTGTTTTCAGGCTCATCTGCTTTCTTCTCTTAGACAAATATTTCATGGCAAGAGCATGGAAATACTTGATGCTCTCTTTGTCTGTCTTAGACAGATGAAGATTGATGGTTTCTGAGGCAGAGATGTATGGATTGAGATGACCGGATTATTTGGGAACTATTTGGTTTTGTTTTGCTTAGAGGTGTTGGAATTTGAAGAAAAATGGGAAAAAGTCAATGTGGGGTGGGGGTGAGAGTCAAAGTGCATAGGATTTAGAACCCAAAATAAAAAGAAAAATGCATAGGATTTGCTGCCTGGGCAGTGGCTTCTATAAATATCTGGTGCAAGAGGGTCTCATTGGAAACTTCTTCACCACTGATTTTTAGAGCCCAATTTTTCTGGGGAACGCTCAACAACAGAGAGAGAGAGAGAGAGAGAGAGAGAGAGAGAGAGAGAGAGAGAGAGAGAGAGAGAGAGAGAGAGAGAGAGAGAGAGAGAGAGAGAGAGAGAGAGAGAGAGAGATGGGCTTCAAATTTCAATTTCCTAAACTGAAAGCTGAAAAGGGGTCCTGCTCAAGCTTTTTATTGATCTTGGATAATGTGAGGTTAATCATTTTCTTGGGTTTTACTTTCTTTTGGATAAATAAAGGTTTTGCAATATCATATTGTAACTTGTACCTACGAGCAATGAGACAAATTGGTAATAAAGGGTAATAATTCGTATAGTTGAGATTAAAAATGTGTCATTTGCTTTGTCTAAATGCTAACCAATTATCTCATTTAAATACAAGATAGTCGGACTCACTGTCTTAACTAATTTGTCTAGCTCATATTTTCAACCATCTCATTTTAGTTTAGGTACTATCTGAAAATCTAACACTGCAATTTACATAAGGACTTTACATAAATAGACTTATTCTAACATAATATTTTATACAAAAACCCTAACAGAACTTATTTGGAGATGAAACAAAAGATCCTAAATTAGCTAGTTGTCATTTTCTAATTTTTTTTTAATGCATTACAATTTTTTTTACTTAAAAACACAACTTGAAGTTTTTATAAAATATTGAACTTGAAGGGTTTTATTTATTTATTTATAAAATGTCATGTTGGAATGGATTTTTTTGTAAAAAGCTATTTGCGTAAATGCCTCAACCTACATTTCTTATGTCAGCAACCTCCTCCAAACCCACTCAGGCGACATCTTCTGGGCAACTTCGGCCAACTTCGGCAATATCACCCCACTACTCATCAACAACCTCTTAAGACATCCCCTATTTGGAAAGGAAAAAAGAACTATCAACCCTTAAGTTAATACATCGCTAATTAATCACTTAGTTTGACCCACTCCATAATGTAATCCCATGATCAGAATTGTTGATTTTTAGTCCCCATTCAAGGATCGTTCCTGCAAAAATTCTCCAAAATTTGAAATTGTGTAGTGATTTGATTATTATGGTGAATATGTTCATCTATTTATTTGATAAGAATTTGATTGCTAAGTATCTTTTGATTTCAGTGAAATTTTGCAAGAATGAACTTTGAATACGGACCTAAAATTGAACGATTTGAATTATATAATTATATTATGAAGTAGGATCAAATAAGAGGTTATTAACTTACTAACTAGTTAGCGCTTTAATATTAGAATAATATTTATACTTGAAATGTAATCTCAAATTTTTTCACAACGATTCATTTTAATTTGGTTCGTCCACGATTTGGACCAAAACACTTGTGGTTTTGAATTCTACAAAAATAGACCAGTTTCAAGTCATAAAATTTTGTAAGGCTTAAAGTATGACTTATTCTAGAGTCTAGTATATATACATAGTGTTGGTGCATTTTTACTTCAAAAACTTACTAACAAAAATGTAAACACACTAAAAACCATAACTCTTTATGATAATGAAACACAATAAAATCAAACCATGTAGGCAACCATACAAACCCTACATGGACTTGTAGCCGCAAAATTTGACGAAGTTGGATAAAAAATGGAGTTGTAGAAGTCAGTATCCTCAACATGGTCATCCCATACAATGGTCCAAATTGATTATTATTATTAGCTCATCAATAAGTTGTTGATGAAGGATGATGATGAAGAATAGTCTTCATAATTATGTATTAATTGTTGCAATTCCTAATAATGGCGAGAAGGTGACACTCATCTTTTCTTTTAAATCCGTTTTTGGATCTGTTGTATTAAAACAGAATGTTTGTATTGCTTCTTGAAATAATTTAAATATGACGTGTATAATTTGGAATATGAGTGAAAATCAATGGAAAGGAACATGAATCAAAGTGAGCATGAATTACTAAACTGTCAATCATCGACGTGGGATTTGATTACTAAAATCCCTCTAACAAAAGTTACTAGTAATAAATCTTCAAATGTTAGTTTATAAAACAATTTTACGAGAATTTCTTGAAAGTTTGGTCACTGGAGCTGGAGTGGGACATAACTAGGGCAGACGTGAGTATGAGATTTAATTTTTATAGTTGTCACTTTCTTAGAGGAAATGATGATGTTTTTGGTCACTTTTTATTTTTAGAAGACAAAGATCAGAGTATGAAAGTCATGGATACTTGATTATTTTACCACCCACAGAAAGGTGGCCCAGAACTTTCATACCATACTCTGGACTGGAGTCTGAAGTATATATAACTTTCTCGCTTTTCAAAAGAATAATGTTCACTTTTTTTTATCCCTAAAAACAATAACGCTCACCAAATACTTTTTTCTGTTTCACCACCGAAATATTACAAGATGGGAGAGAGAAAGGTCATCTTTTTGTATCACGTTTACTATTTATAAAGTGGGACAAATTTGAGGCCTGAAAGAAAGTCAGACTCCTTCTTAAGGAAGTCACAAGTTTTAACAACAACAAAAGAAAGCCCTAAAAAAAAAAGGTTGAAGGGAGAAGGCTTCCATTTGCCTTTCTTATTTTACTCTCCCTGATTTAAAATTTTAATTAAAGGACCTTCATTGTAGCACATGCCATGGCTGGACTGACTTGGCTGGGAAGTTGGAATAGGATGAGAAGGGGAGGAGGAAAACAGGAGGGACACATAGAGAGAGAGAGAGTAATGCAGAAACATTGTGTGAAGTTGCTAGACGACCCAAAAGACAGTTAACATGGAAAAAAAAATAAAATTAAAGTCTTACACGAATCAAACAGCGCACCAACTAAGCAAAAATAGAGCGTAACATTAATTTAGATTGAACTGCATTTCTTTTTTTTCTTTCCCAAAGTTAGGAGGGGAAGTTTTTTCACACACATGTAAGGTGTTATGAGGATTCGAACATGAAATTTCAGGTCTACAAATCAAGTCCTTTTTTCACTAGGCGATTGAACTAGTTTTCATTATTGCATTGTTATATGTCTAATTATATATTTTATAGTGGTTTTCTTTTCTTCACTTACATTTTCATTATATTAAAAATAATTCTTATTTGGAGAGTATAATTATATCATAGTGGTTTCAGGTTTGGATTGTTTAAAGCAATGGAGGATCAAATCCTTTGATGGGCAATGTTGGTATGACCTATATCACAGGAGGCAAGTGACATGATTAAGACAAAGAATTCTTTGCTCTGCAAGCAATTAGGGTTTCTACTTTTATCATTTGGCCTTTTTCTCCCTTTGCTTTTACAGTCAAAGGGCTCGGTCGTATCATCATTGGGACATAACTGCTACATGAAATTTCTAATCATGACCATCCTTGTTAATGACTAATCATGTTTATAGAGCCCATCTGACTTCCTTTCCAAAAGATAAAAGATAAAAAAAAAAAAAAATTAAAGTGCTGGCATAATTCTAATTTTTTTCTTCTCTAAGTTTGCAGGATTTGTCGTACATATGTATATCATAATCAAGGTCTAAAATATCGATGATATCGGAAATATCGGTAGTCCAAAAATACGGAAATTTTGATGGAAATATCAGGATATTATCGATATCAATAAAATTTGAATAAAAACCACGGAAATTGTAAGAAAAACTTGAAATTTTTTATTGAAACTTTGGAGGATGTTTATTTAGTCAATTATCTATTAGTTTATAAAAAAAAATTGGAATGAAATTGTGACATCCAGCCCCGAGATTTAATTTAATTTTCAAAATTTTAAAGTGAAATGAAAATTTCACCCTTATGGTATTTTAGTGGGTTAGAGTTGACCTTTTGCTTGGAAAAGAATTTGGGGAATTGAGCTGCACTATTGCCTTGGGCTCGTCGATACAAGTTCATAGACAGGCGGCATGCTCAATTCCAAGTTGTAACGAGAGAGAAAAAATCTAGAAACGAAAAGGACATAACGATCATTTTCAAATTTGAGAGAAAACTTTAAAAAAGCAGATTTTTTTTGGAGCACTCTCTCTCTCTCTCTCTCCCCGTCGCGACATACATAGGCCCGCTTCGCCGGCCGTTTTTTTCCATTTCCGGCCACCCCAAAGGCTGAGACCGGTCGTAAAATGACTGTGAGGGGTCGGCGAGCACGACTGGATGGAAGCCCAACCACGACCATCACTCACGGAGGCGCTGGGAGCTCGGAAAGGCCGAGACGGTGCTGATTTTTCGTCGCCGTTTTGGGCGATTATGGCCACCAATTTTGTCGATCCAGGTATGGTTTTTCACCTACTCAATGTGCTCTAGCTGATGGTAGGCTTGGATTGGATCAATTTTGAAGTCTTAGAGTTTGATCAAAATACCCAATTTTGGGCCGATTGTTTATCGATTTTCCAGCCACTTTTCGGCCAAATTTGTGGTCGAGCCAAGTACAAAAGTTACTCCCCTTGTTAGTCTGAACATTATGGGGTAGGTATTGTAGGGAGTTTTGAGAATTTTCTGTAGTTGGAATTTTCTCAAGACAGCCACCATTGCCGGTGGTGGGTGGTGGCTCAGTGAGTTCCAAAATACTCCTCATGTCTTCCCGAGCACAACGGTATGCTCGGATTAGAAATTGGATACTGTTTGACTATTGAACGGATATTACGCCTATTAGGCGATATTCATGTTCGATAGGTCCGGACCGTTCGATCGGTCTCATTTTCAAATATGTCGTTCCCCGTACTTCTAGAAACGTGTAGGAACTTGTGAATTGAGAATCGAGTTCCTGATACTTCAATCAACGATTAGGGTTTCTACTTTTATCATTTTGCCTTTTTCTCCCTTTGCTTTTTCAGTCAAAGGGCTGGGTCGTATCATCATTGGGACATAACTGCTACATGAAATTTCTAATGACGACCATCCTTGTTAATGACTAATCATGTTTATAGAGCCCATCTGACTTCCTTTCCATAAAAGATAAAAAAAAAATAATAATAAGGTGCTGGCATAGTTCTAATTTTTTTTCTTCTCTAAGTTTGCAGGATTTATCGTACGTGTGTATATATATATATATGTCATAATCAAGGTCTAAGATATCGATGGTATCGGAAATATCGATAGTCTAAAATTACGGAAATTTCGATGGAAATATCGGGATATTATCGATATCGATAAGAATTGAATAAAAACCACGGAAATTGTAAGAAAAAATTAGAAATTTTTATTGAAACTTTGGAGGATGTTTATTTAGTCAATTATCTATTAGTTTATAAAAAAAAATTGGAATGAAATTGTGACATCCAGCCCCGAGATTTAATTTAATTTTCAAAATTTTAAAGTGAAATGAAAATTTCACCCTTATGGTATTTTAGTGGGTTAGAGTTGACCTTTTGCTTGGAAAAGAATTTGGGGAATTGAGCTGCACTATTGCCTTGGGCTCGTCGATACAAGTTCATAGACAGGCGGCATGCTCAATTCCAAGTTGTAACGAGAGAGAAAAAATCTAGAAACGAAAAGGACATAACGATCATTTTCAAATTTGAGAGAAAACTTTAAAAAAGCAGATTTTTTTTGGAGCACTCTCTCTCTCTCTCTCTCCCCGTCGCGACATACATAGGCCCGCTTCGCCGGCCGTTTTTTTCCATTTCCGCCCACCCCAAAGGCTGAGACCGGTCGTAAAATGACTGTGAGGGGTCGGCGAGCACGACTGGATGGAAGCCCAACCACGACCATCACTCACGGAGGCGCTGGGAGCTCGGAAAGGCCGAGACGGTGCTGATTTTTCGTCGCCGTTTTGGGCGATTATGGCCACCAATTTTGTCGATCCAGGTATGGTTTTTCACCTACTCAATGTGCTCTAGCTGATGGTAGGCTTGGATTGGATCAATTTTGAAGTCTTAGAGTTTGATCAAAATACCCAATTTTGGGCCGATTGTTTATCGATTTTCCAGCCACTTTTCGGCCAAATTTGTGGTCGAGCCAAGTACAAAAGTTACTCCCCTTGTTAGTCTGAACATTATGGGGTAGGTATTGTAGGGAGTTTTGAGAATTTTCTGTAGTTGGAATTTTCTCAAGACAGCCACCATTGCCGGTGGTGGGTGGTGGCTCAGTGAGTTCCAAAATACTCCTCATGTCTTCCCGAGCACAACGGTATGCTCGGATTAGAAATTGGATACTGTTTGACTATTGAACGGATATTACGCCTATTAGGCGATATTCATGTTCGATAGGTCCGGACCGTTCGATCGGTCTCATTTTCAAATATGTCGTTCCCCGTACTTCTAGAAACGTGTAGGAACTTGTGAATTGAGAATCAGAGTTCCGGATACTTCGAATCAACGATTAGGGTTTCTACTTTTATCATTTTGCCTTTTTCTCCCTTTGCTTTTTCAGTCAAAGGGCTGGGTCGTATCATCATTGGGACATAACTGCTACATGAAATTTCTAATGATGACCATCCTTGTTAATGACTAATCATGTTTATAGAGCCCATCTGACTTCCTTTCCATAAAAGATAAAAAAAAAATAATAATAAGGTGCTGGCATAGTTCTAATTTTTTTTCTTCTCTAAGTTTGCAGGATTTATCGTACGTGTGTATATATATATATATGTCATAATCAAGGTCTAAGATATCGATGGTATCGGAAATATCGATAGTCTAAAATTACGGAAATTTCGATGGAAATATCGGGATATTATCGATATCGATAAGAATTGAATAAAAACCACGGAAATTGTAAGAAAAAATTAGAAATTTTTATTGAAACTTTGGAGGATGTTTATTTAGTCAATTATCTATTAGTTTATCACAAAAAATTGGAAGTAAATGCATTGCATGATGAGTTTAACTGATTTAAGTTGATTATATAGCGAGCTGACAAACAATGTGAGTGTAGAAAATATGTAGTAATTAATGAGAGAAGATTAAACACACCATAATCATTTATATATAATGATTTACTACAATATTTTACACTTTATACATTGCATGGTAAGATACATGAGTGACTTAGTACCACATAGAGTTCCTATGAGGTTCAAAATTTTCACTATCTTCGTCATCTCTATGTGTAGAGTAAGTGTATTGTGAAGAGTAGTTGGAAAGTTGAAACTTGAAAAGGAAACTCATTCTCATGTGCAAATCGATATTTTCGATATTATAGCGATATCATAGGGTTATTTTGCCAAAATATTGCTGAAGTCTGATCGAAATTATCGACAGCGATATTTCCTCGATATTTATTTGATATTATCGATATTCATACAATATGTGTATGGATACGTTCTAAAATATCCGTGAATCGAAAAAATAATAATATCCTTAAAATTTCATCAATATTATCTGTATTTTGGTCCATGGTGATAATGGCGTTGAGAAGTTACAGTCTTAAAAACTTGGCTCGTGAGAACCAAGATTTGGTGTGAACCTGAATGTTCTATAATGTTATGATGTCAAATGTTAATTTACAACTGGTTCTACAAGCATGCATATATCAGTCCACTTTACCCAGCAGCTCAGCTGACACGTACATTCCTCTTTATGTTTGATGAGAGCAAAGTGTGTTGATGCCCAAAATATGTTCAATTTAGGGATGAATAAATTAATATACGACCAAGAGTACACATAAGACAAGATTTTGGTATTTACGTGGTTCATTCTTAATTAGGTTACGTTATGGACTTGGTATTACATTATGGTATAATTTTGGCTTAATAAATATAATTTCACTTCTTGTTACATTTTATTCTCACCAATTGGATTTATGAATTTTATGTATTAATTTGGTGAACTTATTAGGTGAATTTATCTTTTGTAGGAAGTTGGAAAGCCAAAAGATGAACATATATATTTGTCCAAGTTCAAGCCAAGTGTGAAGAGAATTGCTGGCGGATTTTATTGAAGAATTGATTGTGGGATTATTGTGATTATAAAGAGAAGTAAAGAGGGAGAAGAGAAGACAAAACCGTTGAAGCTAGAGAGCCTATTTCATGTTATTCATAGCCATTTAACGCCCTGCTGAAGCTAGAGAGCCTATTTCATGTTATTCATAGCCATTTAACGCCCACTACCTCAACGCTATTTCTTTTCCACTAACTCTCCACCATCAACACATGTTTAACCCAATTAATTCCTCACTTAAACCTTTCATTACCCACCATGAATGTATTAACTTTCCACTCACCTCACTCGACTACTATAAATCACCCATAAACTTATTTGGCAAGGGGAGCACTACGACAGATTTCTTTATCTAGTTCATTCAAAATTTAGTTATGTTTTCCTTTGTAATGAGTTGCTAGAACTCTACCTAAGGCTAAAGGGAATGTCCTTTAAGTAAGTTTGTGAATTGTTCTTTAATCCAATATACGGTATGAATTGCTAAATTCTTTTATTTTTGGTTGTTCATTTTCATATCTTTTTATTTTGATTGACGTTAAGTGCTACTATCTTTTCATGAGTTCAATTATATTTTTCTCATTGTGAAGAACTGACTTAGCATGCTTTTAAATTAAAAGATTAGATATTAAGCAATTCCATTTTCTGAACAATCATTAATAAAAGATAACATTGAAAAATTAAATTGGTTTTAATTTCTTTATCTTCCGGTTAAAGTTTCTCAATGATAATTTTAATCGAGTTATAATTTGGATTAAAAAGCATGAAACATATTTTTCTTAAAGAATTGAACCTTGATGCCTTAACATTTCCATTATTGATATTTCATTTTTTAAACTCAATCTCTACAGCAATCAAATCAAATTACTTTTTCATTTTGCTTGTCACTTTTATTTTGGTACGTTTAATTATTTCTTTGTGTGCAGACATTTGCCTACTTGCTCCTTGAGGATACGATACTTGGACTTCCAAGATTATTACTACGTGTGACTACTTGCACTTGGGTAGACGTAACAAGTTTTTGGCACTGTTGCCGGAGAGTGGTGAAGCGAAAAGTAGCACGAGGAAATTCATTGTTAAGGTTTGTGGTTTTAGTGTCCAAAACTAATTCGGTAAGGCTTATCAAACTCAATTTTTCATTTATATTTTTTTATTTTTACTTTTATTTTAGTTGTTTTTTGTTTGCTTTAGTTGAGTTTATTTTATCTGTTGCTTCTTTATTTTGTTTATGAGATATCGTGATCGGTTTGGTAGATTTGCAAAGAGACCTCAATTAACCAAACTTCATCACAAATGGTTGAGAACAATAATAATAATGAATTGGAAGTGCCCCAAAATGATGAAGATAATCATAGTGTTCATAATGATGAGAATCATAGTGTTTATAACGATGAGAATCCACTTGTTAGGACATTACATGATTATTTGCATCCTGCTCGTACAAGTGTGCCATCTTGCATCATTTTTCCGTTAAATGGTCAAACTTTTAATTTTAAACTGGGCATGATACATCGTTTACCAACTTTTCATGGAATGGAATTTGAAAATCCATATTCACATGTGCGTGAGTTTGAGGAAGTTTGTGGAACTTTTCCAACACAAGGGTGTAGGCTTGATACAGTTTTGCTAAAACTTTTTCCATTTTCACTGAAAGATAAAGCGAAAACTTGGCTTTATTCTCTAAGGCCAAGAACAATTGGAACATGGCTTGAAATGCAAACTGAATTTTTCAAGAAAATTTTCCCAATTCAAAAGACCAATTCTTTGAAAAGACAAATTACCGCATTTTCTCAAAAAGACAATTAGTCTTTACCTCAAACTTGGGAAAGATTTAAAGATTTGTTAATGTTATGTCCTCACCATGATTTTGAAAGATGGAGGGTGGTAAGTCGTTTTTATGAAGGCTTAACACCTAAGGATCGACAATTTATTGAGATGATGTGCAATGGAAATTTTATGTATAAAGATCTTGAAGATGCTTTTGATTTTCTTGATGAAATTGCAGAGAAATCTCAGATTTGGAGCACTCCCAACACATTTGAGCATAATTCCCAAAAGGCAAAATCTTCTATTAATCCTTCCAACTGCGGTATTTATCACCTTAAGGAGGAAGATAGTCTCAAAGCTCAATTGGCAACGATGGCTAGGGAAGTTGAAACTTTAAAATCAAAATTGCCTCAAAAAGTTAATTCAATTGCAAGTCAAGAAATTTTTGAGATTTGTGAAGTTTGTGGGGTCATGGGACATGTAACAAAAGAGTGTCCAACACTTCCAGCTTTCAGAGAAATGTTGCATAATCAAGCAAACTTTGTGAATCAATTTAAAAAACCATCCACTTTTTCTGAAACTTATAATCCAGGATGGAGAAACCACCCAAAATTTCAGTTGGAGAAATAATACTAATAATAATGTGCCTCAACAAAAATCTAATTCTTTTTATTATTCTCCACAGGTGGAAGGACAATCATCGTCATCAAATTTGGAAGATGTTATGAAGCAATTCATGCAAAGCCAAACTGCCACAAATCAAAAGAATGCACAAGACATTGGTGAGATTAAGAGCACTCTTTCCAAACTCACTTATTCACTGTCAAATCAAGAAAAGTGTAAATTTCCTTCTCAAGTCCAACCCAATCCACATGCACAGTTAGAGGTAACTACCCCTTCTTTGAATGAAAATAAGTATGAACATGTGATGGTTGTCACTACTCTTCGTAGTGGGAAAATAATTGGGAAAGATGATTAAGAAAGAAAATAATGATTCCGAAATTGTTAAGTGCCCTTTTCCTGCTCCATTCCCACAAGCACTTAAGGTTGTAAAGAAAAATCAAAATCCTGAAATTTTGGAGGTTTTTAAACAAGTGAAAAATCAATATACCTCTTTTGGATGCTATAAAACAAATTCATTCATATTCAAAATTTTTAAAGGATTTATGCACTATCAAAAGAAAGCACAATGTTGATAAGATGACATTTTTAACTGAAAATGTAAGTGCAATTCTTCAAACTAATAGTCCACCCAAGTACAAAGATCTAGGTTGTCCCACAATTTCTTGTATTATTGGGAATTTTAGCATTGAACAAGCTTTATTGGATTTGGGTGCTAGTGTTAATATGTTGACTTATTCAGTTTATAAGCAATTGGGTCTTGGTGAATTAAAACCCACCTCAGTAACATTGCAATTGGCTGACCGTTCAGTCAAAATCCCAAGAGGTATGGTGGAAGATGTGCTTCATGAGTACCTGGCACCATCTTTCTTTAGTACACGACCTCTGAACTCATTCAACTTTTGCAGCAACAATCCTAGCAAGAGCAGGAACGGCTCAAGACTTCTGCTCTCTCTCAGAATCTGTTTCAGCTCTCTCTTTATGATGAGATTAGGGTAGAGAACGTGTCTGATGAGAGTAGGGCCGTAAGCTTATATAGGGCTAGGTCAAGTCGTCTCTACTCATCACCGAGGGCTGACTTGTTTAATCTTTCAAGCCCACCAAGCAACGGTTCACGCAAATAAGGAAACAAATAGGACTCCTTAATAGGCCTCAAAACCTTTCCTTATTCCACAAGGTTTTGGGCCTCAAGGTATAACCTAATTTAAACTCTTATCAAAACCTAATATAACTTAGTATCTAGTGCACCGATCTAAATAGGAAACATAACATTCTCCCACTAGATCAAGCACTAGAACACTAAGGTTCTGTATTCCAAACGGTTTTGATAATCTTTATTTGGCCATGAGTTTAAAACAGTTAAGTCATTCCCATCAAGCTATAGTGAAAAGCGATTAGACAAAATGAACTATAGACAAGCACTGTTCTCTTTATTAAAAACATGTCATCTATAATCACATAATGCAATCTCAAAACAGCACCTACAACGTGAACCTTAATATGTACTGATCCATAGTGTGAATCTTTATACTTTTTAGTACATGCACCCCTTTACGACTTAGCAAGAGTTAATCCACAATGTTATTAAAACAATACTATCTCAAAAGAGACTATAAACTCACATGCTTAAACAAAAATTGCACAATAAGTTTAAACAGCTAAATAGTCAAAAGGGTAGAATTTATTCAATAATGAATAAAACTGTCAACCAAATTAACATCCTTAAATGCAAATCCCTCAATCCAGAAAATAGCAAAATTAGACATATAGTAAAATATTAGAATGGGAACAAGACTCCCACTAGATTGCAGCATCAAAGCTAGGAAAAATCCCATGCTCTCAACATGTCTTAGAAAAAAACTTCTGAAGACAGAAACTTTGTGAATGGATATGCAATCATATCTTGAGTTCTGATATGATCAAACTTGACTAGTTTGTCCACTACCTTCTCCCTCACTGTTAAATATTTTTTTTTTCTGTCCATATGCTGAAGTCCAGACGACATCTTGTTGTTCATGCAGTAAAAACAACCACAGTGTTGTCATTGTATATCTGTATTGGTCTAGAAATCGAGTCCACCACCTTAATTTCTTTAATAAAATTCCTTAGCCATACTGCATGATAAGTGGTTTCATAGCAAGCTATGTATTCTGAAAACATGGTTGAACTCGAAACACCAAATTGTTTAGCACTCTTCCAAGCAACATATACTCTTGCCATCTTGAAAAGAAAACCTAAAGTAGAGATGTGATCATCCTTTGCTTTTCCAAGATTCGCATCAGCATAACCAACAAGCTCTAAATTCTCTGTGCGTCTGTAAATCAGCATGTAAACCTTTGTTCTTTATAGATACCTTAGAATCTTCTTTCCAGCTATCCAATGTTGCATTCCTGGATTTGACTAAAATCTCCCCATCTTGCTAATGCACAAGGCTAGGTCTGGCCTTGTACACACTTGTGCGTACATAATACTTCCAACTAGAGAAGCGTACGGCTTGTTCCTCATCTCATCTGCTTCTTCTTTATTCTTGGGGCAATGCTCCTTCTTTAAATCTCATTTAGCTAATGGATACTTTCTGTCCATAACACACACTCATGTCAAAACTCTTGAGTATTCTTTCAATGTATGTTTTATGCGACAAGCCTAGGAGGCCTCGAGCTCGGTTTCTTTGAATTTCAATGCCTAACACAAAAGCGGCTTCTCCTAAGTCCTTCATCTCAAAATTGTTTGAAAGTAGCTCCTTAGTGTTTTTCATTATATTGTGGTCATTTGTAGCTAAGAGTATATTGTCGACATACAACACCAGAAAAATAAATCAGCTCCCACACTTCTTCAGAGAAATGCATTGATAAGCTATGTTCTCTTCAAAAAACCATAATTTGAAATACCATCTCCTACTTGCTTGCTTCAGTCTATAAATTGCCTTGTCAAGTTTGCAAACCATGTCTTTTCCCTCATTTGCAAACTCTTCAGGTTGCCTCATAAAATTTTCTTCTTCAAGTTCACCATTCAGGAAAGCAGTTTTTACATCCATTTGATGTAAAAGTAGGTCATAATGCACCACCAAAACCATAATGATGCCGAAAGAATCTTTGGTGGAAACTGGAGAAAATGTCTCAGTGTAGTCAATTCCCTCCTTTGGGTGAATCCTTTTGCTACCAATCTAGCCTTAAATCTTTCGGTTCTTCCATCTTTATCCTTCTTTGTTTTAAACACCCATTTCGAGCCTACCATTCTGGCTCTTGTGAGGTTCAACTAATTCCCATACTTGATTATTCTTCATGCTTTCGAGTTCATTCAACATTGCTTCCCTCCATTTGTTTGCATTTTGACTCTCCATAGCTTCTTTAAAACTTGTTGGATCAGCCTCATCTCCAATGTCAAAATCTGCTTCCTGTAAGTACACATAATCCGAAATTGCTGTGGATCTTCTTGTTATATCGGATCTCCTTAACGACATTTGTTCAGGTGGATTTTCTTGTTGTGGGTTTTCTACAGTTTGTTCTTCTTCTTGGTCAACAGGTTCGTCGAACTGTGGAGACTCCATGGGGATCAAAGATGTAGGATCTGGATCAGCATTCTCAATTACAGCTACATCCCCTTCTTCTTCAAAAAATAAAACCTGCATTTCCAGTAGGATCTCCTCATACTCTATAAACTTTGCACAACCAGTCTCAATAATTCGGGTACCATAATTTGGACAGTAAAATCTAAAACCCTTGGACCTTACAGGATAACCTATAAAGTGACAGCTAATCGTTTTAGGATCGAGCTTCTTCTCTTGAGGGTTATAAATTCTAGCTTCAGCCTTGCAACCCCATACATGAAGATGTCGTAGGCTAGGCTTTCTGGTAGTCCAAATTTCGAAAGGTGTCTTAGGCACGGACTTGCTAGGCACTCTATAGTTTGTTGTTTTGATCGCCTTTCTCAAAAAGCGTAGGTAAATCAGTTTTGGAAATCTTGCTAAGAACCATGTCCTTCAAAGTTCAATCCTTCAAAGTTCTATTTCTTCTCTCACCACACCGTTCTATTGAGAAATTCCTGGCATTGTGTAATGAGCATTTATTCCATTATCTTGTAGATACCTAGCAAAAGGTCCAGCACGTCTTCCTCCTTCATCAAACATCTATAATATTCACCCCTTCTGTCTGACCTCACAGCTTTAATCTTTTTCTCAAGTTGCCCTTCTACTTGATTTGAAAAATCTTGAACATTTCAAAAGCTTGAGACTTTTCTGATATGAGATATAGATAACCAAAACGAGAATAGTCATCTATAAAGGTGATGAAATAGCAATTTCCATCAATTGTTTGATGAGGGAATGGTCCACAAATATCTATATGGATGATTTCCAAAAGATCACTACTGCGAGTTGCACCTATCTTTTTAGTCTTAGTGAGTTTTCCTTTAGCACATTCAATGCAAATTTCGTCATCACCGAAAATCAGTGATGGCAAGATTTGTTCATTAACAAGAATTTTCATTCTTTCCTTTGAAATGTGCCCTAAACGTCTATGACATAACCTAGTGGATGTTCCTTCACTTCTAATCCTTTTCTCACTAGATTCAGCCATTAAGACTTCACCATCTTTATTGTAATTGAGACAATATAAACAATCTTTATTGTTTTGAATCCTGAGATACAACAAATCTTTATTGAATCCAAAATAAAATCAAGTCTTGATAATCTTTAAACAGAAATTAAATTTCTCTTTATTGAGGGTACCAAAACTACATCATCCAACTCTAAAATAAACTTGAATCCAACTTTAAATTAATTACTTCAATAACATTTAATGAAAACAACGGGTAGCTATCTAATCCTTCTTGTCACAACGTGCTGCCATGAAGGTGTTGTTTTCCTTAGTAGGGAACGGGTCAAGTACCACTATCTCCCCATTAGTGGTGGTATCGAAAATCTCAAGAGGTGATTCAGGTTGGGCCGTAGGTTTCATAGATTGCACTAGGAGACTCTTGTATCGAAGTAGCTTATTGATGTTTGGTCCTCTCCCATAAGTGCATACACCGAGCTTTACAGCGATCTTGAGAAGTCTGAGATCGTTCTTTGTAGCCGTGTATGTCCTTATGGGTCCTCTATAAGATCGGCGACGTCGCTGTTCCTTAACCCTTTTCCGCTCTAGCTCATCTTCGTTCCGCTTCTTAATTATCTTCACTATATTCTTTACTAGAATGCCATTCCTAACAAGTTGACACGAGTGCCCTCTATTAAAAGCCAAATGTTTCTCCTTTTTCCAAACTTTTGGAGTTGTTCTACAAAATACATAAACGAAAACTGCTAGCTTGAATTAAACTTAATTACATGGATAGATTCTATTTGTTGAAGAAACTTATCAAGCAAGTAATTTAGTTATGATACAATTTTGGTTATTTCTTTAGGGTTTGAGTATTTAGGTTTGGTTTTGTTATGAAAAATTTGTTGATTCTCAGAACAAAAACAAGCACCTATCTAGCATAGAAAATAATCAAACACAACACAGTTTAAGAAAAAACTCTAATATTGCAGTGAATAGTAATTCTATTGTGAATAGTATTTTAGGGGTTTTTGGTGTCCGTTTTTGACGCAAAATAGCTTTCTGAATAGGGAATGACCTAATTAACACAACTCACAGCTTTTCTATGACATATAGGCATTTTTAGGGTTTTAAGGTCATCTAGTAGGTAAAAACGTGTTTAAAGTTTTGAAGATATGAAAAATCAAATTAAAACATGTTTTCCCAGATAATTTAATGTTCTTGATATTTAGGAAACATGTTTAATCTATCTTCAAATTTTAAACATAACCAAAAACTCATCATCATGGCATAAACAGATAGGAAATAATAATAGGCATGCTTAAAAACGATCTTAGCGTGTGTGAACAACTAGGCTCTGATAACTGTTAGATTTTCTTTATATGCGTATTCATGATCTTTCACACAATATGAAATATGTAAAGACATACCTGGCACCATCTTTCTTGAGTACACGACCTCTGCACTCATTCAACTGCTGCAGTAACAATCCTAGCAAGAACAGGAACGGCTCAAGACTTTTGCTCTCTCTCAGAATCTGTTTCAGCTCTCTCTTTACGATGAGATTAGGGTAGAGAACGTGTCTGATGTGAGCAAGGCCTTAAGCTTATATAGGGCTAGGTCAAGTCGTCTCTACTCATCAACGAGGGTCGACTTGTTTAATCTTTCAAGCCCACCAAGCAACGGTTCAAGCAAATAAGGAAACAAATAGGACTCCTTAATAGGCCTCAAAACCTTTCCTTATTCTACTAGGTTTTGGGCCTCAAGGTATGACCTAATTTAAACTCTTATCAAAACCTGATATAACTTAGTCTCAAAACCTTTCCTTTATTTTCCAGTTGATTTTATAGTTTTGGATACTGAACCAGTTGTGCATTCTAGTTCTCAAATTCCTATTATTCTTGGAAGACCATTTCTTTCTACATCTAATGCTCATATAAATTGCAGGAATGGACTTATGCAACTATCATTTGGGAACATGACATTGGAGCTCAACATGTTCAACATATGCAAGCAGCCCGCAAACAATGAAGATGACAAAGAAGTTTACATGATCGAGACAATTGTTCAAAATTTCTTTAATTCTTGTTTTTCTTTTGATCCATTGCAAATTTGTTTAGTAAATGGGGATTGTAATTTTGTACAAGATTTTGAAGTACAATATATTTGTTCTTTGTTGGATTGTGCACAGGTACAAGAACATAATGGTTGGGTACCAAATATGAGGAGTTGCCAACTGTGAGTGATGAGACAAAATCATCAAGAGAAGAAGCCCCAAAGTGTGAATTGAAGCCTCTTCCTGCTGGACTTAAATATGCTTTTATGGGAGAAGATGAGACCTATCCTGTGGTAATATCTTCTAAACTAGAGCTTTTGCATGAAGGTATGTTACTTCAAGTTTTGAAAGATCATAGGACTGTTATTGGATGGACTTTATCTGATATTAAAGGTATTAGTCCTTTGGTTTGCACACACCAAATTTTTCTTGAAGAAGATGCTAAACCAGTTAGGTAGGCTCAACGTAGACTTAAACCAACAATGAAAGAAGTTGTACAAAAAGAAGTACTTAAACTTTGGGATGCGGGTATCATATATCCAATTTCGACAAAGAAATGGGTAAGTCCTACACAAGGTTGTTCCTAAAAAATCAGGAGTTACAATAGTTGAAAATGATAATGGAGAAATGGTACCAACTAGGGTCACTCTTGGATGGAGAATGTGTATTGATTACCGCAAATTGAACTCAGTCACAAGAAAGGATAATTTTCCTTTACCATTTCTTGACCCAATTTTGGAAAGAGTTGCAGGGCATATGTATTATTGTTTTTTAGATGGTTATTCAAAATATTATCAAATTGAGATTTTATTGGAAGATCAAGAAAAAACAACTTTAACTTGCCCATTTGGAACTTTCGCTTTTAGAAAAATGCCTTTTGGTCATTGCAATGCACCAGCTACATTCCAACGTTGCATGATAATCATATTTAGTGACATGGTAGAAAAATATTTAGAAGTTTTCATGGATGATATTACTGTGTTTGGTGATTCATTTTCTGATTGTTTATCTAACTTGGAGAATGTTCTTATCAGGTGTAAAGAGAAAAAATTGGTGCTTAATTGGGAGAAATGCCAATTCATGGTCACATCTGGCATAGTACTTGAACACATTGTTTCTCACAAAGGAATTGAAGTGGATAAGTCAAAAATTGGTTTAATTGCTATTTTGCCTATTCCTAAAACTGTTAAAGATATTAGATCTTTTTTGGGACATGCAGGTTTCTATTGGAGATTCATACAAAATTTTAGTGCAATTGCAAGGCCATTGAATAATCTCTTGGAGAATGATGCAAAATTTGATAGGAATTTTGCATGTCAAGAAGCATTTGAGAAATTAATTAAAATGCTAACGTTTAATTATTTCTTTGTGTGCAGACATTTGCCTACCTTCTCCTTGAGGATATGATACTTGGACTTCCAAGATTATTACTATGTGTGACTACTTGCACTTGGGTAGATGCAACAGACTTTAATTTTGAGTAGAAACGATAGATAAAGAATAGAGGGAGGTGAATTTTTCACACACACTATCACGGTATCAATAATAACAAAAGCTACAATGTGCCGATGACTAAATATTCGAGAGGGCCTCTTGATATAAGGGAAATAAGTGTCAGCAAAATCAATATATGCATCTATGTCATATTTCAAACTTGAAATATTTCATATGAAAATAAGGGTAAATTTTTAGTGGCTTAAGTTAACGTACATAACCAAGAGTGAGTGAAGGCAAAAATTGGGCAGCGTTGGGTCCTCTCAAAAGAGAGCAAGAGAAAAAAATCCTAAGGTTAAGTTTTCTACCCACTGCCTGTTTGTATAAATTTCCTCCGAGTAGAATATTCGCGAATGATCCTCTTCACATTCGATCCTTGCAAAATAGATGCGGTCAACAGAGCACTCGGAGGGTGTTGGCCAAAAGTCCTCCGATGCCTAAGTCAATTAAATAGTCTTAAGAAGATGCATCTTTAAATAAATTGATGGAGCCTTCCTCTACGTGAGAGGAGGTGGGGCAGCTGGAGCCGTGAGAGAGAGAGAGAGAGAGAGAGAGAGAGAGAGAGAGAGAGAGAGAGAGAGAGAGAGAGAGAGTGGCGTGAGAGAGAGAGAGAGAGAGTTTTCTCTAAGGTTTTGGAATCACCTCATGTGTGGTGTGAGAATAATTCCCATATAGAAGGGTTTTTTTTATTATATTTTTTAATGCAAATACGATCCTTCATTTGGGGAAGATATTCTTATTTTAGGTCTTGATAATTGGCTAATTAAATGAGATTTAATTAGCACAATTATTTGACCTAAGGAATATTCCTTTTTCCAAGTGTCACCATTTGAATGGTTGCCGAAAATGTGTTCCCACAAATACCCCTAGCTTCTGCATGGCACGTGTAGGGCATGTAGGAGATGTGAAATACTTTTTGGACTGGGTAGCTGTTAAGCTTGCCTACCGGCGCAATGTTTTGATATGGTATGTCTCGAACTGCTGATTTCTTTACTCACATATCCAAAGTTTTGTTATTTGTGAGTTCTTGTAACCAACTGAGTTTTGTCTTCTGCTTGTAGTTGACAAGATTAGTAAAAGGTTTGATCTCAAGAAGGACATGGCCAAGGTTCGCCAAGCCATGAAAGCAGGAAGGTGGTTTGCCCCCGACTAGAGATGTTGAAAGATTGAAACATCATGGTCCCGACTCGGATGATCAGCTCGATGAAAGGGATGAATCCTCTACCGGCATGTTTGGAAATAGGAAGCATATTCCCGAGGGATCCAAGGATGAAGCATGTCCGTGACTGACTGACTACTGTCTTCTACTTGGATTGTAAAAAAAAAGGTTGCTTCACTCTACTCCATGAGTGATGCAAAGGTTGAACTGTTTTTTCTGGTGGAGTCTCCTGCTTAAGGTGAGCAGGATACTATCACGAACACAGATGCGGCCGAGGAGCAGGTAGACGATGAGGCTGGAGCCGAAGAGCATGCGACCGAGGAAAATGCAGTTGAAGAGCAAATAGCCGATGAGGGTGGAGCTAAAAAAAGGGGGAGTCTTCTACTGAAATCTCAAAGTAGACGAAGACTTTTTCTTCTTGATAGCTTTGTAGCTTTAAGTATTGGTCCTGGTTGACCACTTTATCTATTCTGCTGAACTTGGGATTGTTGGCCACTTGTTAATATATTTCAACTTCTGGATTTGTTGATAGCCTATTCTTTGTTGAGTTTTGGGTCAGCTGACCGTTTTTTTGTCGCTTGCAGGCGTTTTGAATGTGGATATGCTAATCTCTTGAGTGGCTTGCTGGCACTTTGAATGTGGGTTTGTTGACCGCTTGAGTGGCCTGCTAGCGCTTTGAATGTGAGTATGCTGACCGCTTGGTTGGGTAATTATAGCCGGGGCTGTGAGTTGTCTCTTAGGTAGACCTGTCGGCCACTTGAGTAGGAAACTATAGCTGGTGTTGTGGGTTGTCGCTTAGGTGGACATGTTGGCCGCTTGAGTAGGCAACTATACTCGGAGTTGTGAGTTGTCGCTAAGTGGACCTATTGGCCGCTTGCTTGGGCAGCCATAGCCGGAGCCGTGAGTCGTCTCTTACGTGGTTATGTCGGTCGCTTGGCTGGGCGTGATAGCCGGAGCTGTGAGCTGTCTCTTAGGTGGACATGTCGCTTGCTTGAGTGGGCAGCTATAGTCGAAGCTGTGAGTTGTTGCTTAGGTGGATCTGTTGGCCGCTTGGTTGGGTAGTGATAGGAGGAGTTGTGAGCTCTCTCTTACGTGGACCTGTTGGCCACTTGGTTAGGCAGCAATAGCCGGAGTTATGAGCTATCTCTTAGGTGGACCTATTGGCCGCTTGATCGAATGAATATTCAAGGTTTTAGAACATCCAATGCCTAAATCAGTTGATGGTCTCAAGGAGATGCAGATCATTCTGAAAGGATGGAGGTTCTGCTCAGGTAATGAAGAACCTCTCGAATTCATCTTCTTTTTTGGCTGAGTTAACGGGTTGATCAGCCGCCGAATGAGTTACCATGTTCTCGACTTTGCATATCTCCCGTATGATGCTTGAATTTTTACCCACCTTACGTAGAGGGTGCCATCCTCTGCTGAGGGTTAATTTTTACTCACCCTAATGTAAAAGGTGTCTTCCTCTGCCGAGGGTTAATTTTTGCCAATCCTTACCTAATGGATGCCTTCCTCTGCTGAGGGTTAATTTTTACCCACCCTTACATAAATGGTGTCTTCCTTTGCCAAGGGTTAATTTTTACCCACCCTTACGTAAATGGTGTCTTCCACTCCCGAGGGTTAATTTTTGCCCACCCTTACGTAGAGGGTGCCATCCTCTGATGAGGGTTATTTTTTACCCATCCTTACGTAAAGGGTGCCTTCCACCACAGCGGGTTAATTTTTACCTAACCCTTACGTAAATGGTGCCTTCCTATGCTGAGGGTTGAATATTTCCTGGGTAAACTACCGAATTCCCCCTGAACTTGTTCCTAATTATCAATTCACCCCTAGACATTTTGTTTTAGAAAATTAAGGAATTGAACTAAATTTTATTCTCAATTTCCCCCCTCCCGTCCAAATTCTCAACATTTGATCTAATTTGCTGTTAAATATGAGGGCAAATTGGTAATTTCGTATGCTAAAAATAAAAAAACACTGAAAAATAAAATAAAAAACTTTAAAAATTGAAATAATTTCTCTCTCTCTCTCTCTCTCCAAGCCACCCTAAATTCCTCCCATAAAAATGAGAAAAATTACAGAAGAGAGAGAAAGAATGCCAAGCTTTCTCTCTCCTCCTCCCTCCTCCTCGTCTATCTGTTTCTCTCTCCCCCTTTGATTCAAAACCAGAAACCATAGAGCCCCAAAAGAATCAAGGGAAAAGAAAGAAGAAAAACCACTGCCACCTTTCTCTCTCTCTCTCTCTCTCTCTCTCTCTTAAGATTTTTCAAGTTTTCTCTCACTAGAATTGATCTCTCTGCTGTTTGTTATTTTTTCCTTTTTCTCTTTTGAACATATTTTTCTCTCTCCAGAAACCCAGATGCACATATTTGAACACAAAAAAACCAAATCTATTTGGGTTCTAGGAGTAGGAGAAGGGTCTGTTGCCGCCGAGGGGTGGCAAGGATTGTGTCTTGGGTGGGTTTGCGGTTGGATCACAGGTGAGGTAGTGGGTGGTTGTATGGTGGCATTGGGCTTAGGGTGGTTTGGGTAGGGAGAAAAACAGAGGGTGAGAGAGAGGAAGAAAGGAAGAGAGGGAGAGAGGGAGGTATCGGGGTTGGGTCAAGGAAGTGGAGGTTTGTGTGGTTGAGTTCGTGAAGGGGTGGATTGGAGGGGTCTGTGATCAATGGGGCTGGGGTTGGATGTCGGGTGGGGATGGGGGTGGTTGTATGGTGGCGTTGGGCATGGGGGTGGTATGGGTAGAGAGAAAAGAGAGGGTGAGAGAGATGTAGAAAAGAAATTTATTTTCTCTTTTCTTTAATCTTTTCCAAAACAAAAGTATTTTTAATAATTTAACAAAAAATTAGATGAAATGTTGAGAATTTGGACGGCAGGGGGGAGAATAAAATTTAGTTCGAATCCTTAATTTTCTAAAAAAAATGGTCATGGGGTAAATTGATAATTAAGTACAAGTTCTGGGGGCAATTCGGCAGTTTACCCATATTTCTTGAACACTTCTTTGAATGAAAAATCAACTTTCTTTGAATTGAAGTGGAGTGGACTTAGTCATCTACTGAGAACTAAGTTGGTTTTTTGTTGTAGTAGGACGTACATTGCTGCTGATAAGTTGCAACTCGTACAATTTGTTTTTTCTTGTTCCTCTTTGAGTAGGTCAAAGTTGGTTTTCATCTACTCACGATTCTGATCAAAGCTGCCCACCTTGATGCTCATGGATGGAATAGTGATGTGAGGAGGAATGATTGCTTCGGTCCCGAAAGCTAAGAAAAATGGGGTTTCGCCAGTTGATCACCTTTTGGTGGTACTATAAGCCCATAGTACTCCTGGCAGCTCGTCTACCCATTTTCCCTCAACGCCTTCCTATCTCTTTTTCAAGTAGTTCAACACGATCTTGTTAGAGGTCTCTGCTTTACCATTGCCTTGTGGATATCTTGGAGTTGATAAGTGTTACTTTATATCATACTTCATGAAAATCCAGTGATCTGCTTGCTAATTAATTGTGCTCTGTTGTCGGTGAACAGAAACTGTTGCGAGCCAAAGAGGCAGATGATGTTCTTCGAGATGAATCATTCCACGTTGGCTTATTTAGTAGAGGACAGAGTTTCAGCCTCAATCCATTTTGTAAAGTAGTTGGTGGCCATGATCATTTCATTCTTAGTAGGAGCTGGTGGCATGAGACTCGTTAAGTCAATCACCCATTACATGAATGGCCATGGGCTGTTCTATGGATGATACACTTCAACTGTTAGACCATGAATGGGTTTGTATCGTCGGCATCGATCACATCTTTTGACATACCTCATAGAGTTGTGGCACATGGTACGCCATAAGTAGCCTATGTTGATAGCTTTCTGGGCCAGTGACCTGCCCCCAGAGTGATTTCCACATTCACTGTCATGAGGTCCAAATCCGAAGTCGACGATCTTCCAAGTATGTGTAAACTACACAAATCTCTTGGTCAACTAGTCCACCTTGCGATTGAGATCTACTTGGCTGTTTGGATGGGTAGGGGTAAATTGTGTGGAGCCAAGTCGCACGCGACTTAGGGTTTCGATGAAGGCATGATCGAGTGCCATGGACATCATGAATGCAGCTTAAGAGGCAACGGATGCACTTGCTCCAAGATAGGCTAAACCATGCCAGCAGCGGGATTGGCGAGAATGGTGGAGGTGCCGATGGTGGTTGTGGGCTCACCATGTCGTACTTGGTCTTGGGGCCGTGAGGTGGATCGGTGGTCTCGGGTTGACCCTAGGATCGTAGATCGGGGACCAAGTTGTTTGATATTTTCTGATAAAATAATAAGATTATCAAACACGGTTAGTCGGTGCATGTGCACTAAGTCAACTAATAATTATATTTTAATATTAGGTAATTACAATTTTGGTAGTAAAGTGTGATGACCAAAATCAAAAAATAAAAATTTCGACCTTAACCCTAGTAACCAAAATTGTAATTACTCGTTAATATTAATATAATTATTGAGAATGTAATAATACATCAATTAATATTTATATTTCAATGTTAATGTAATTATCGAGAATGTAATAATTATATTAAATATTAATATAACTGTTGAAACATAAAATAAGGAAGAGAGAGAAGCTTCTCCTTTCTTTTTTTTTTTTTTACCACGGGATGAGCCATTTACGATTGGCTGCGTGTGGACCGAGTCACCGACGCTTGGAGCCCAATCATTGGCCATGCGACGTTAAGGTCGACATTCCCTAAAACCCGTTGGTCTGAGTCCACTTGTTTTAGTGGTTGTGGTGGTGTCGCGAGAGGAGGAGCACAACATCGTTAGCCACACAGGACAGATTCGGCTAAGCAATCTATGGCGGGTCGATGGCTTTCCGATTTTGGATGGCGCTGCACCTTCTGGTCGTTGTAGATTGAAGGCTGGTCATTGCGATGATGTTGGGGGTGTCGCTTGGGGATATCGGGAAAGTCCCCAATGATCGAGGTCTGTGACTGCTGGTTTTTCTGGAGATGCGCTAGCGAGTTTCTAGCGTCAACCTGTGGGGCCTCGCCTCAGATCCTACTGCTCGGACATCGACGAATGCGATGGTGTTTTTTATGACTACGAAGAGCGGAGGTTGTCGTTCCAAGGATGGCAGCGAGTGGAGAAAGTCTCGATGCCGCCTGGGTAGATTTCCGGTGGCTGGTGATGGCATAGCTTCCTAGGTTTGGAGGTTGACGACCGGTGTTCATGGTAGGACAAGCCTCGTCGCGCTTGCCTGCAGTGGTGATCGGTGGGGGCGATGGGCACATTATTGAGCGCCCTTTTTTATTTTTTATTTATCTCATTTGGCCATGGTCTCCATTTATCTTGTCTTTTTTTTTCTTGCTCGTAGGCCTATAGGAAAACTGCCATTGGGTGCATAGAGAAATTCTTGTCCGCTTGCGATAGTTGATCATGTCATGCTCCTCGTGGTGGGGTCTCTCACCATGGTGATTAGAGAACTTTGGATCAATGATGGAATCGATGGATGTGGGGGAAACCGATTTCCCTTTATTTGGATCCGATGGTAGGATTTTTGGAGAATAATTCATATATGGAAAGGAATTATTCTCTCTCCTTAACAAGGAGGTGGAGTGAATGAAGAAGATTTGATGCAAACCGGATCCTTGATTTTGGGAGAAATTGCTATTTTAGGTCTTGATAATTGTCTAATGAAATGGGATTTAATTAGCACAATTATGTGGGGGGAAAATAATTTCCCGAGATTTGGATTCGATGCCTAAGTCAATTCAATGGTCTTAAGAAGATGCAGCTTTAACTGAAAGAACAATGCTTTCCTCTATGTGCGAGGAGGTGTGGCAGAGAGAGAGAGAGAGAGAGAGAGAGAGAGAGTTTTCTCTAGGGTTTTGGGAATCACCTCATGTGTGGTGTGAAGCCATCTTTTTATAAAGCCTCCATCTTTGGTAGGGTTTTTGGAGAATAATTCCTATATGGAAGGGAATTATTCTCTCTCCTTAACAAGGAGGTGGAGTGAATCAAGGAGATTTGATGCAAATTGGATCCTTGATTTGGGGAAGATATTCCTATTTTAGGTCTTGATAATTGGCTAATTAAATGGGATTTAATTAGCACAATTATTTGACCTAAAGAATATTCCTTTTTCCACATGTCACCGTCTAAATGGTTGCCGAAAATATGTGTTCCCACACCGCCCCCTTTGTGGTAGTCGGCCTCCCTCTTCTCCCCTTCCTTTTCCTTCCCTCACCTTTCATTTCCTCTCACTCTCCTTCTACTCGCCCCTCTCCCTTTTTGATGTGTTTGGTTTGGTTTTTTGTTCTTTTATTTTTCATGTTGGAGTCTCCAGATTTGCTGTGGTGTTTCTTTCTGTCTTCTGACTCCTTGCATACTCAATAACTCTTTTGCTATTCAAAAGACTATGGTTGTTCTCATAGGCATTTTTCTTTGACAGTTTTGGGAAGCGTTGGTGTGCTCCTTGAGAATTTCTCTTTGTTTTGCTCTTTGTGATTCTTCTCATGTTGTTGACTCTTTGCGTGCTAATTAATTCCTACGCTATGTGAAGGACTATGATTGTCATCATAGGAGGTTTTCTTTGACTAGTTCTGGGATGAGTTAGTGTGCTTTTGTGGGGTCCTTCTTTGTTTCCTCCTTTGTGTTATGTTCTTTGTGTGTTCTCGTATCTCTGACCCTTGGTGTGTTGAACAACTCTTTCGATGTACAAAGGACTATGATTGTTCTCCTTGAAGGTCTTCTTTGACACTTGCATTGTACAAAGGACTATGATTGTTCTCATAGAAGGTCTTCTTTGACAGTTTGGGATGCGTTGGTGTGCTCTTCTGCGGGGTCTCTTATGTTGGTGTTTTAGTAGTGTGGTAGTTGGTTCTGTTTATTGTAGTGGTCTTTGTTTGGTTTTGTTTTGGACTCTTATATTAATCTGTGGCATGTGTGGGTTTTTCCCACATGGTTTTCCTAAGAAGGTTTTAACGAGGCCACTCTTCTCAAATCTTTGTATGAAACTATTGGATTATGAATGAAATCCCTTTTTGAAAGGACTCGCCCCGAATTGCCCCTTGGAATTGGTGACGAACCCTGTGCCTGTCCGACATAAGGCAGTTGTCGATCCAAAATTACTAAAATGCCCTCATTGGCCTAATTCCAAAACAACCTTAGGGTTGAACTTCTACCGAAAAACCGGCAATGTTTTCCCTTAAAAAAAAAGGCTCTGAACCCAAAAATCCACTTGCACATCAAACACAGTTTACTCCCAAGCGTTCAGCAAGCATAAGGTATAAACCACACACAAATTAGCAACAGTTTCAATGGGCCTCAAAGCCCCCCTTTTGCTTAACATAGACCACTCACCAAACTGAGTCGAGTCTCCACCCTCAAAACAACATAGATATCTTATCAAATCCATCTTGACATAACTGAACATAATAAACAAAATCCAAAACTTGCTACTGCACTTAGGTTGCCTACATACCCTTATTGAGTGATCAAGCCACACGTAATTTTTTATACCATAAATCACCATTCAAATAATATAGTATTGTTCAAGGTGAAACCAACAATAAAATTCTAGAATCAATCTTTGCTTTGATTTCAAGAAGCTATATAACTGAATATCATGCTCTGAAATTATTAACCTAACTGTCCAATCGATTTATTATTGTACATTCAAACATATATATAACCAAACTTTTTACCTGGAAAACCATACATGTGATCATCCGCATAGGGCATATATCATGCAATCACCACCAAGGGGTATAAGGAGATATCAAATCCAAAGGCAACCGGGGATGGGGGAAACTATCCAACCACCTATGTAGACCAATCGGGTAGGGGTGGGGAAATCCGGGTTGGACATCTGTATACCAAATACGGTACATGCAAATCATCCGAAGGAAACTAAGAAAGGGGAAAACTATCCAACCACATGTGTAGACAAATTGGGTAGGTGGTTGGGGATCCTGGCCAACCTGTGCAGATAATATGACCAGGGTGGAGAAGAATATCTTGGTAACTGCACAAAACATCTCAAAAATGTACTATTCTCCACCTACTGTTAGATATATATGGCCTAGAAGCCAATATAAGAATGGATAATTTCTAAGAATATAATATAATATAATAAATACAATCAAAGGGGAAACGAATGTTACTTTAGATACATAATGTACATAAAGTAACAAGTCAATGGACTAAGATATAAATGAAAAGTGGTCTAAAAAAGTTAGATACACGAGACCTTTCCATACATATGAATATCATATCCTAAACTGCTCCTGGTCATAGGATCACCAATTGGACAATGGCAACCCGCAAAGACTGGTACACATTATATATGCCCAATTTGGAGGATGACTAGTCTTAAGGCATTCGTGTGGAGTCACTGAGATAGGTGTGCAGGTGCGCTATAGAGATGGAGTCCACTGAACGCGATCAACTCTAGAATTCTTGTATGGAAGTCTTACTCACAAGTGTCAAACAAAGAATTCTAAGTTTTGATAATGCAAATTAGTCCTCAGACCTGAGACATCACAGTTGTCTTGTGTATTGGTTGTTTCTCTTTGAGAACACTATACAGTTGTATAAAAAGGATGTGACTTAAGGGTGTTCCTCGGGATTCTCAGCATGTACACAGAAACAGGTGAATGTACAACAAGGAATCTCTACTCTTAGTAAAAAGATAGAATACTCTGAAGATATGATTCGTTGAATCCTTGGCCAACGTATCGGATGGAAATTGAAACAAGAACGTTTGCAATTTCATCCAAGTGAATCATATAACCAAGAGATGTCATGTTAGGGGATTTGAAACGAGTTTAACATATCCCAAGAACATGGCATAGCGTATTGTGTTAGAGGAGGACCGAATTGCATTGTAATCACAAACTGACTAGGTTCTCCAAATGAATTCTTTTTAGCTTGGGTAGCCATGACATATTGCTACGTGTCACTCATGGCTTGTGGAAGCCCTATAAGGACTAATTATAATTAGTTTTTGCCAATAGGGAGAATTGTATGGAGGTATACAATTCACACTTGGTTCAGAGTGAATCATTCATACCTACTGCCTCACTAATTGGAACTTATAAGATCGCACACCGAAAGAGGAGTCGATTGGGAATTAAGAAGAGAATGAATGATTTTGTGGCTTGGTCAAAGTCAAGGTGAAAGTAAAAAGTCAAAGGTCAAACGGTTGACCCGACACTTGACTTGGTCAACTAAGGATGACCGGGACCGACACTTGTTAGACAAGTAATAAGTGACTTAATTTGTTAAGTCACTAAACTAATTAAATTGATTAGATTAGTTTAATTATTAAATTAAAGTTATGGAACTTTAGTTAAGGTCCCATGTGACTAGAAAATTTAAAAGGGAATGGACCATATGAACTTAGACAAAAGTGTGACACATTATGGGATAAATGTGGTGGACCAAGATAGCACAAATGGGCCAATGAGGGGGAGGGTGCGACACATGTGTGAATTTAGGGCCGCATGTGTGGCATTTGGCTCTATATATAAATAGCCATAACACCCCAACACTTTAGGGTTTCAAGTTTGTAAAATTGGAATGGAGGAAACATCAAGCCTCCTCGCCACACCTAGAGAGAAGGCCTAGCACCTACTTCTCTCTAAGTGTTTCTCATTCTCTCCTTCCTTCATCCTTGGTGAAGAGCTTTGGGGAGGTGTATACTTTTGCACCAATTTGGAGAGTCTAAAGTGGAGAGCCAATATCAAAGGAACCAATCCCTCTACTTGAACACCATACTTGGTTTCAAGATTCCCTCTAAGGGTATGATCATCTAATCTCTCTTTGAATATGTGTCTTAAAGAGTCATTGGTGTCTTTTCATAAACCTATAAAGATTGGAACCTAAGCTGAGACTTGTATGAATCTCTAGTTTTTCTTGCTTCCGCTTTTATTTTGATTTCATATGTGATATTCCATGCTAGATGATTTGTTCTCTCATAGCTTGTAGAGATTTTGGAAACCTCTACACCACCCATACCCATAAAATTTCCTTCATGTACCTCATACATAATCTGTCAATTCCATAGATAATCCGTGAATTCCATAGATAATCTATCAATTCCATAGCACCACATATGAAACAATTCCACATGTGTGGCACATCCTAGCAGAACTCAGGGAAATATACTCAACCATAAAACGAAAATCCTAGCAGAACTCATGGAGATATACTCAACCTGAAAACGCAAATCCTAGCACCACACGGTTCGGGCCTCCCCGATGCTCTCGGGGCAATGTCATAGGCGAGTGGACAAATCCAAATGCAACCATATGTTGGAAGACATTCCGAAGGCAACCATATGTCTGAAGACAATCCGAAGGCAACCGTAAGTCTGAAGATAATCCGAAGGCAACAGTATGTCCGAAGACATTCATGTATTATGTAGGCAACATTTCTTTTTCGAAGGCAACATATATTCTGTTTTCATAACCTTTCCATTCTCACACTTTTCAACATATATGAATAACAATAACATGTTAAAATCCTTCGACCCTTACACAAAACTTGACAACCAAAACACCATACTTGAATTATGAGAAGTCATAAGTATAAGAATCATTTCATATAACCACATAGATAAATATAATTTTGTAATGCAGGCTGGGCAACTACGAGCAATGCAAAGGTATTCATAAAGCATTTCCAAAATAAGTACTAGAAACCACATCTAGAAAATAAAAGCCCACCCACAACCAACTCCTATCCAAAAGTCATCAATCGAGCTGACATGACCCACTCTCTGGGTCAATTGGGCCCGCACGGCCGACAACCTTCGATCACCAATTTGAAAGTTCCTATTGGTTCACAACAGTCCACTAATTAAGCTCCCTAACTCTAGAATCGTTGTTACGGGATATCCGAACCTCTGATTCTAGATTTGTAAGTTTCCACACGCTCCTAGCGATACGAGGAACAAGATACTCCAAGATGGGACCGATCTGACAGTCTGATCATGCCCGATCAAACTGTACGTAATAGGAGAAACTCCAATCGTCGATCAAACGATGGAATCTCGTCAATCTTAGCATATTGTCATGCTCGGGACCATGTGGGAAGAATTATTGGTCCAAGTGGGCAGTCAATACGTGTCCCATGCGCAACCGGTAGTGGCGGTGGTTTAAGGCGGCTTTCTGGAAAACCAAAAAAACTTCGAATTGACGGGCATGGCCTATACAAAAATGTACAAAGCAATGAGGGGAACAACCCTTGTACTTGGCTTGACGGCATTGGGTGCCCGATTTGGACTAAAAACCCACTTGAAACGTTGGCCCTAATGGGTGTCTAAATCATTGTCTCAAACTTCCAAATCGATCCCAAATACCTATACTATCAGAAAGAGCACAAGGAGAGAATTGAAATTCATACTTGGATCGGCGACAACGGTCGCCGAAAACGCCATGAACAACGGCGAAAAGCTTGAAACCCTCGAATGTTTGAGAGCTTGAATGGCATAGCGCGAGGCTGGGTCTTGGCCCAGACGTGGTCGTCGGTCAGTGCTGGTCATTTTTCGTCTGGTCTCGTCATCGTAGGTGGCCAGACGGGAAGTTGAAGAGGCGTTGTGCACCGTTTCTTGGGAGAGAGAGATCGAGAGAGAAGAGAGAGAAAAGTGAGAGAGAAGAATATGATCTGGAAATTTAAAATATGACTTCCCCAAAATTATGATTGTGCCACTATATTTTCGTAGACCATAACTCTTTTGTTAAAACTTCGATTTACGCGTAGATGTGTCTACAAACTCGTGAGAACGAGCTCTACGAAATGGAGCCCAGAAAACCTTCGAAACCAATCCCGAACAAAAAGTGAACTCTAAAGCACTTAAAAACCCTCAGGGCAACATTGTCAATTTCTTTTGAAATTCCGAAAATAAAATTAAAATTCGCAACAAGATGTTACACTTTTCCTCTAAAAAAACCAAGAGTGAGTTCACGGATAATATCATGAGACTTAAGGGTCGTAATGTTAAAATTGTAGTATTAACTAGCTTAGTTAGGTTTAAGGTGGTCAAATTAGCCATAATTGGGCAAGCTGTCTGATCATTATTCCACTTTCTTTTTGGTCGTCTTCTTTCTAGTCTTCTAGATAAACAAACTCTGGTTTGTGGGACAGTAAATATTACTAATCATATCAAATGAAAAGGTTTTCTTTTTAAGTTTTTACCATGTTTACATTGTTAATGTGCTTGCATCACTATGACAAAACACTCATATCACACCGAAAATCAAATCCCTAATTAATATGGCAATCCATGGAAGAAAAGCTACACACTTTCTGAATTCTGATGATCCGCCCATCTCCTTCCCACCAGAATTTATACGGACATAGAGCTGAAGATCATCCAAGTTTTGTTGGCATCAAGGCCACTTGTACATTAGAGCTGATTTGGATCACAGTGCATCCGCCTTTTGGGTGGTAATATTATAGATTATTGTTTTCTATATGTGAGTTAGGTTAGTTGGTTAAGGCAGTTAGTCTACTATCTTGCACTCAAATTCGAATCTCCTTCCTTGTAAATTTGATAAATTTAAAGTAATTGAGATTATCGCTTGTACAATAAATAAAAAGTGTTTGTCAACGGAGTCTAGTCTAGTGGAAAAGGGCATTGATTTGCAGTTTCAAATCTCAATGGCAACTTAGAGCATCCACAATGGACTTCCTAAACCACCTTTTTAGATAAAATTTAGGAAGAAGTGATAAAACTCACCTCCAACCATGCCCCTATCCAGCTCCTAAAATAGGGAGACCTCAAGGAGCTCTTAAATCTGAGGAGGGAGAATAGACTCTTAGTAGCTCCCTATAATTTAAAGTTGCCTTATTTAACGAATATTTCAAACATTTAATTAATATAGCCTATTTTAAATTTTTTTTATAGAGATGGATTGAATTAAAAAAGAATTTTAGCATTTATGACTCTCTAAATTAGAGAGTGTTATTGAAGTTGAAAATTTTATAGAGAGCTCATAAAATAACTTTTGTGTGTTTTTAGCTACATTTTAACTGAAAAATAGAGAGCTTGATTGTAGATGCTCTTAATAGTGTGTATTTATGTGTGAGAAACCCTTTTCACGTTCTATTTTTAAACTATCACTTGTATTGATAATAAAAAAATGTTTCATATACATAATGGCCAACCATTTGAGAATTTTAGCACACTAATTTGTAATTTAATGGTTGAGACAAATATCATGTCATTCAAAATTAAACAATTAATTATCCTAAATGATGAGCCTCCTCGTTAAGAGTGGCCACTTGTGATAAGGACCAAAAAGGATAATCACATTAACATTGTGGCAAACTCCCAATATGGTCCATTGATACAATCGTAAATGTTATATATATTTTTTTTGTTGAGTACATTTTTTACTGAGAGGGGTGATAATATACTAAATTCACACATACTACACGAATGCTAGGACTCGAATCCAGGATCTTGCCTGATGGAGTAAATACTCCAAACCACTACACTAGTGGGTTCTTTATCAATCTTAAATATTTTATATCCCTATTTAAAAATCATATTTGACAAAGTTAACTTTTTTTTTGTCCATACGGTTTTTCCTTTTCTTTTTTCAGTTCACGTTTTTTCCTCCACTCTTAATATTTGTAATCAATCAACAATAGTGGATTTAGAATTTTTAACAATGGTGTCAAAGTTCCAAAATTAACACTGTAATATTGACATTAGTCACTAAAAAAAGTAGACAAACCAAATATTAACCTTTCGATCAAGGTAAAAGAAAAAAAAAGAGAGAGGAAATATAAATGATCTAATTGCACTTGACATACATTATCTGAAATTTCATCAATAAACACAAATCACCATTTTCAATCAAATAAACAAAACAAAGATCGATTAATTTTGGCGTCTGCGTGAAAAAGAAGGATTAGAAAAGAAAAGGCAAAACAATAAACTGAAGAAAGAAAAAAAAATTCGAAAAGTAAAAGAATTATGTTGATGCTCAAAAGTGGTTCGGCACTTTTGGGCTCAACTGTGATGTCTTCGCCTTCGGTAGTCCGCGTGCCTCGGTGTGCTCAATCGATCTGTAAGACAAGAAACGATCGGTAAGCTCGATGGGCACCGGTGTGGTACCGGCCGAATGCTCTCCGATGCTTAAGTTAGAATAAGTAGGGAGTGAATAGTAATTTTAGCAGAGTAATAGCTAAGTGGCCGAAGGCTCTTGATTACCTCTTTCTTGGGGCTTGTGCCTGTCTTTATAGATCTTGGGAGGTGTGCATTTCGAGTATAATTTCGATGTGGGACTGTAGATATTGCTTAATTAGGCTCCACGTGTTATGAAGAAGATTCGAGGATTATGCATTTCTTCACTAGCTTTCGGCAGCCTAGGTACCGATCGCCCTTCATGCCGATGGCTCTGAATTTCCACGTGTAGTCTTCTTACTGGTAGTTTAAATGGGGTATAAACAAATTAGAAAAGGACTTTTTCTTGAAAAGAGCTGACGAGTTCCTGGCCAAGTTCCTTCCCAGACATTAAAGAGAAGGGAAATAGAGAAAGGAATTGAGGGTTGGGTTAGAGTTTGATGAGGAATTATGTGAGAATTAGAGAAATTGGGGTAATTTGGGGTGGGGAATGTCCTTGCTGCTGCTGAAACTTGGGAAACTCTTTGGAGCTTTCCGTCGAACTCCTAGTGGGCAACCCCAAGGGGCCACCAATACCTCATCCAGTTTCATGGCTTCCAAGGGGTCGATCAACGAGATTGAACATTGGTTGGAATTGAATGCTATTATGAAAATTTTCGTATGTAATAAAAATACTGTGTTCGTCTATGTATTTAACCATGACCAAATTAGTACTTACTTTTTAGCAAGCAAACTATAACACGAAGTATTTGCAAAATATAAAGGTTGATTGGGTATCCTACTTGGATTAGTTCTTTTAAACTTAAAAATAAATTTTGAGTCCAAAGCCCATAAGTCGCGTTTTATAAAACCCATTTTTCAAAAGCGGAACTCAACAACTTAAAAAATGCTCAATTTTAAAAACAAAAAAAAAGTGACGTTTTACAGGTTTTTTTCTTCTCTTTTTCTCCTCCCTCTCCCGTCTCTTTCTCTCTCCGCCCTTTCTCGTCTCTCACTCCTCCCCATCTCTCACCTCTCACCTCTCTCTCTCTCTCTCTCTCTCTCTCTCTATGTATTTTTATGGATGCTAACTAAATTAATCATTCATTGTGATCGTCTCGCTTCTTCTTCTTCCTCTCGAAATAACCCTCACCGATTGCAACACCGTTTGGTTCTCAGGGTTTCCCCTGGAACCAACCCTTTTAGCTAATAAATTGGACATCTCTCCACCCTGTCATGTTGTATAGAGCTTTTGCCTCAAGATTTGAGTTGGAGTTTGTCTTTACCTTGAGTTTTCAAGGGTTTCGGTCTCTTCCCGTCTTCTTGGGGTGTGTATACCACTCTTTCGGACTAGGTTTGTGGATATGTGTAGATTAGCCACTCTTGACCTCTTAAGTTACTAATTTGCACTAATAAAAAACTTCAATATAAGCCACAAATACACCCTTGTATTATATTCATGTTCTCTACATACAACCTGTGGTCATAGGCTATTGGCTTCAGATCATGTCACTACTACATTTTACTATTTGTGCGACGAATAAAAGTTGGTTGCGCAAAGTACATTTTCGTCGCACAAACTTCAGCGAGACAAACTTGTCGCGCAAAGATTGTGAAGAATGACTTTGCGTGATTTAAAATCGTTATTGATAGCGAAAACACAGCGCTACGGTTTGCCTTCGTCGTACAAAATTTTAGGAACGAGACTATTGTTCGTCTCTCAAAACTCTACGCGACGACGCAAAGATTGTGAAGAATGTGACGAAAATCGTTATTAGTCGCAAAAACATAGCTCGACAGTTTACCTTCGTCATACAAAATTTTAGGTACGAGACTATTGTTCGTCTCTCAAAACTTTGCGCGACAACATTTATTATTGCGTGAAATTCTGTTTGTCGTATTAGTTTCGCGTGATCAAGTATTTCGTCTCGCAAAATAAAAAATAAAAATAAAAATTTAATTTTATGTTTTTTTATAAAATTTTGTAAAAAATGTAATGAAGAGAAAAAAAAATATTTAAAAAGTAATATAAATGTATGTACCATACAAGAAAAATGTTTAAAATGTAATTAAGGAAGTAAAAAACTAAGAAAACAATGTGGCAAAATCTACGTGCTCGTCTTGCAAAGGCGGCTGGAAGGTCTCGAGATTGTTGACATGGGCGGAGGTCGTAGGGGTAGAGGTCGAAGGGGAAGGGGCAGAGGTGTGGCCATGCTCGGGTTGGAGGGGCTCGGAGGTCAACGGGGGACGAAAATCCGAGAGACGAATGCCGGACTAAATGAGGGCTTGTACAAGCTGTGACATTTGGCTCCTATACGAGGCGAGTTCAGTCTTAAGGTCGGCCACCTCTGTTGTCAAAGCTGTCACTTGAGTGTTTGACTGCGATGATGAAGAGGCTCTAGGTTCCCGTCGCCGGGCATTCCCCATCCCTCGACAATATGTCCCTGGCCTCCGCCCGAGAGTCTGATCCAAGGTCTCCATAAGGATCTAAAACCCCGCATCCTCTGGAGGATCCACAGACTCGAGCGGAGTATCGGGAGAAAGGCTGGTTGGCGGACTCCTGAAGAACCAACTGGCTCTTCTCCATCATCGTCGCCTGTTTAATATAACATAAAATATTAATTAAAAAATTCATATAATAACCATGAAACTTGAATGCGTAAGATAATAATTAAAATTAAAGAATACTTACATGAAGGGACTCGGCCAACTCATTCCCAGGTCGAACATAAACGTCACTAAAGACATCGATCTCCGAGAATTTTGAACCCCCTTGAATAGAACAAGAGAAGAAAAATGTTAGTACGAAAAAAAAAATATTAATGACATTAAAAATTGAATATAAAAAACTTTATTATTACCCGCCGCCGCGCCTCCATCCTATATGAGAAGGGCCTAAAACCAGAATGGTGGAGAAGAGTCTTCTTGTCCCTATTTCCCTTGTTAGCTTTCGCCGTCTTCTGTTATACAAAAAATAAACGTATTAGTTCAAATTGAAATAAAATATAAAAAAATCAATAAACATTAGTAAGAAATGTATAATAATTTTAAACTTAATATAAAAAAATACCACATAGCCGGGCTCCTGAAAATGACCGCAGAGCCACGCCCAATTATCCTCCTGATCCTCAAACTCCTTCGGGCAACCCTCCTCAAGAGCGACCTATGGATCATCAAATGTCAGAAAATATTGGTGCAGGTCGCTCTTCCACTGCTTGTACCGTTCAGCAAAGAGCCTGTTGACGTACGCCAACGACTCGTCGTTGATGTCCTCTAAATTGTAGTTCATCTGCAATATTGTAACGAATTAATTACATACATTAAGTAATAGAAATATATAAAATTTGAAGGAAAAACAATTAAAAGGTAGGATACTTACCGACAACTGGGAGCGCACCTGCGTCCTCATCTCGTCTGACATTACCTTCCAAGACTTCCATTTCATAGGGCAATAGGTCCGAATGACGTTACCAATGTCGTGGGCCAATGTGCTATGCTGCTTCGCCGTTGGTGCAGCCCAATGCCGCTCGTCGTATCCGATACTGATACGGCCGTTGGTCACCCGGGTGATCTTCGTCGTCTTCAACTGGCGACAAGGTCCCCGGGTGTTCTTCTTGGCTGCAAAGAAATATAAAATTAACGTTAAATATAAAAAAAAAAATCCCAAACTGTAGACCCCAAATCTAACCTAAATAACAAAATTCAGAAACTAAAAGAAGATAAGAGAAGATAAGAGAAAATACCCACACTTTAATCACTTGTTTTATTTTCATTCCCACACTCTAATCACTTGTTTTATAATATTGCCAAGTTGAATTCATTGGGTCCAATTTGGGAAGAGCTTGAATAGCTAGTTATATACAGTGTATGAGAAAAATGACGTGATATAGATTAGAATGAAGGACATCAAATTTATATTCTGATTCTACATATTTTTTAGACCCATTTTGTATTATGTATTAAAAAGAGAAAAAGAGAACAACGCAACATAAATATTTGTTAAAAGTGTTAAAACCTTTCATGCAATTTGTGACAACTTATTTATTTACAAAAAATAAAAAACAAGTTTACTTTTTAAAAATCTCTATTGGCAAATGAGTACTTCTTAATGATCATTCTTTTTTTTTCCCCTTTCGCCCTTTTTGGCCAATTGTTAGAACAAAAGAGAATCTCACTTTTGTTAATTATAACCTATGATAATAATAAAAGGTTTACAAGTGGCCTTTTTTTTTCTCTATGTATATGTTGTAATAAATTTTATTATATATTACCAAATATTAACATTTACTCAATATATATAAATTACATAATAGCATACCTCTTCGTAAACAAATATTAGTTCTAGAATAATAGACGTTTGATGTCAAATTAGCATATATAACTATAAAATTGTTTATTTTAGAGAAAACTCTTTTTCTTAATTTTTTCATATTTTAGTAGATTCATTATTTCCTTATGTTAATTTGTTATTGCGAACGTCATTCATTCTTCCCATAATTCCTCTAAACATAGATACTTTTATATATCTGCAAAAACAGTCATTCATTTTAATCTATATCACACCTTCTCAAATTGGTTCACAGCATGGAGAACCAAAATTAATTAAAAGAAAAAGGACACTCACCAACAAAATTAAAAGAAAGAGGACACTCACCAAAAGAAAAAGGACATCCGAAATAGACTATAAAAGCCATTAACATGCAGAACAAGCAAAACTAAACAGGTAAATATGGCAACCACCAAAATGGGTTTGCATAATCTCTTCTGTCCAACATAAAGGAAAAGCAAAACTAAACAGAGCAGGAAAAAGAATTAACAAAATAAATGCAATCTCTCAAAAAAAAATTGCAAAAGAAAAGGGTACCTCAGAATTTCACTTGTGCTCCTCTAAGTACGATTCCTTCCCCAAAAGTTAAAGAAAAACTCAGATCCTGAAGACAAAGCAAATACATAAGCGACTAAAAACAAAATTTCAGGGGTGAGGTATCATAGGTAACAGTCTTATCATCAATAGGAAAGGGAAGGTTACCTCATGGTGACAGAAGAAGAGACTCTCTTCAACTAGCAGGAAGAGATTTCCAGCCCTAGATGTTTGAGACGACGAGACCAGCTGAAGACGGAGACGAGCGCTAGCGTGGTTTGCAATTGTGACGAGAGTGATTGAGAGAGGTGAGGGATGAAGATTTGGAGTGGTATGGGGGGGCTGGGCTTGGCCGGATGGCGCCAATTTTGGCGGCGCCGTCGTCTGGTTCGAAGAAAGGGATGAGAGGGTTTGGTTGGGATCGAAGGAGAGAGGGTCTGAGAGGGAAGACAGAGGTATACTTTTTACTCGCCTATTTTTCACAACTTGTGTGACGTAGGTATTTGACGTCGCTCAAAGTGATTTTGCGCGACGACTTAACGCGTCGCGCAAGGTATTTTTATTATAAAAATTACTAAAAATGTAATTTCACTCCTTTTAAATTCAAATTTTTTTTACATAAACCCCACGATAATATATTTTTCTAACAAAAACCCACAATAATTTTTTTTACATATATATCATTCAATTTCTTAAGTGTTGAACTCCGATTTAACGGTTATTTTAACTCCGATTTTGATGATTTTTTACAGCTACACTCCTTGACCCTATATGAATACAAATTATTAAATTACAAAAAATTTCATTTACTATGTTTTACATGGCAAGTCGCAAATAAATTGCATTATTCATCATCTGAACTATAATAACCTTCGCTGTCGTCACTATCATCACTTTCAGTCTCCCAATCATCCTCCTCTATAACTACATCACCATCGTCGTTCGGGCCCACTGCAACATCATATCGCGGAAGATTACCGAGGTCAATTGTAATTGACTGAATCGGTATTTCGATTGAAGACACTCCTTGTATCTGAAACGGTTCTTGTATAACATTTGTATCTCGAAGTATTTCCGCATCATTTTCCATTGAAAATTCTAAACGTTGATCAGCGACGTTGTCGACGTTGTAGTTAGTTGGGTCTTGTTCTGGTATAGCATACATGTTCCTCTGATCCATCTTCTGAACAACTTTCCAACCTCTCTCGGCTTTAGGGTCATCTAGATACACAATCTGTTTTTCCATGTTTGCCAAAATGTAAGGGTCGTCATCATACCAAGTTATGTTAATGTTCACAGATAGTAAGACATGGTCATTTTAACACTTCCCTGCCTATTTGGGTCTTTATAAAGCAATTGCACGACAGTTGTTAGCTTTCCATAGAAATCGATGTCCGTACTTTCACCTCCACCTGAGACATGGACATCGCTATTTTGCATACACAATTTGTCATCTCGTGCAGTCCCCAAAAACTTGACGCCGTTAACATGGCAACTCGAGAACAATTTAGTGCCAATCGGACCGAACGCCAAGTTATATAACTCTTCATTGTAAGTGGGGGAATTCGATGCTTTCAATTTATTCACCTAATATTATACAAAAACATTCACATGTTAGTTTGAGAAAATTAAATACTACAATATATATTTCAAATACAAAACACTTATAACTTACATATTCGACAAACCATTGTGGAAACAATTCTCGGGGTTTCTTGGCATACAAATGTGATGGATGTTCTCGTTTCATCATCTCTTCATGCTCATCTAAGTGTGCCATTATCTCATCACAATTGTTAAGTACGAACCAATGTGGTACCTCCATGTCCTTTCTAGAAAACGACTCTCCTCGTACATGATCTCCAAAGGGTTGTGCGCTTTGGGCGAAAACAGAAAGTTTCTCCTTTCTCACACCTCCGTCATTATTGCATTGAGGACGATTGAAAGCCGTCTCCACATCTTTTAAATACATTCCACAGAAAGTAAGTGACTCATATTGAACCCAAGCCTCTATAATTGATCCTTCGGGCTTCGCCCTGTTGCGTACACTTTTTTCAGCTCCTCGAGAAGCCTGCCAAAATAAAACGATACAATACAAATTAGCAAGCATGGGATAATGATGCATAAACAAATGATGAGGATCATATACCTTTCTATTGGATACATCCAGCGATAGTTAACAGGACCAGTAAGCAATACCTCTTCGGGCAAGTGAACCATCACATGGATCATACTTGTGAAGAAAGCTGGAGGGAATATCATCTCAAACTTGCATAGGACTTGGACAATGTCATGGCGCAACTGATTAATGTCTGTCTTTCACAACGTTTTTGCCGTCAGTTGGGAAAAAAATATGGACAACAACATGATTGGCTTCACTACATCTTCCGGCAATAGGTGTCGAATACCCACAAGAAGTAGGCGTTGCATAAACACATGGCAGTCATGGCTCTTTAGTCCAGCAAATTTACCCCCGTCAACATTCACGCAACGCGCGATATTAGAAGCATACCCATCGGGAAACTTTATAGACGATACAAACTTTAGAAACTCTTTTTTGTCATTCAGTTTCATGGAAAAAAAATGCAAGATCCCTTCTAGCTTTATCACTGTCCCTATTCATCTATAAACCCCTTCGTATGCCCATTCTTTCCAAATCAAGACGAGCTTTGATCGTGTCCTTTGTCTTGCCCTCGATATCTAGAATCATGCCCATCAATGTGTCAAAGACATTTTTCTCAACATGCATAACCTCGAGATTGTGCCTCAATTTTAGTTTCGACCAACATGGGAGCTCAAAAAACATAGGCTTGTGCGTCCAGTTCATATGTATAGAAGGTCTGGTCCGACTCACTATTTTTCCGAACGGAGCAAAATCCAAACGGTTAAGCTGTTCCAAAATCTGGTCATCGGACCATTCTCTAGGTCTGAGGTGATGCTCTGTGTTCCCGTCGAACTCTTTATCCATTTCCCGCCAATCGTGGTCCCATGGAAACCATCTCCGATGACCAAGGTAACAAAATTTTCCAACGTGCCAACCAATTGTTGCATCTTTCTTGCATATAGGGCATGCCATATAACCCTTAGTGCTCCACCAAGAAACCATTGCATATGCGGGAAAATCATTCACAGTCTACATAACTGCTGCCTGCAAAGTGAACATCTTCCCAATGGATTTATCGTATGTGCGCACACCGTTTGTCCATAAATCCTTTAGCTCATCAACCAACGGCCTTAAGTAAACATCGATTGACCTGCCAGGATCCTTAGTTATCAAAACAGTCATCATCATGTATTCTTTGTTATGCATTTCCAAGGTGGCAAATTATATGGGAATACGAAAATTAGCCAAGTGCTGTGGTGTTGGTTTAGAACCCCGTACGGATTGAATCCGTCAGTGATAAGTCCCAATCTAACATTTCGGGGATCAGCAGCAAACTCGGGGAACGTTCAATTGAACTCTTTCCATGCCCCCCCCATCTGCAAGATGCCGCATCATATCGTCGTCTACCTTTCTTTTCTCTTGCCATCTCATGTGTGTGGCAGTATGCGTCAACATATACAATCGCTGCAACCTAGGTTTCAGGGAGATAACGCATGACTTTTTGTGGGATCTTAGTCGTTCTATTATGAGATGTCATTTTGAACCTTGACTCATTGCATATAGGGCATTTATCCAATGTTTTATACTCTTTGTAGAATAAACTACAATTGTTTTTGCAAGTGTAAATTTTTTCATAACCCAATCCAAGACCATTCAACACCTTTTGCGCGTGTCTATGGTCTTTCGGCAAACAATTGTCCATAGGAAGCATTCTCTTGAAAACCCCCAAAAAGTAATCGAAACATAGGTTCGACATACGATACTTTATTTTTTCGTGCATTAGTTCCACAATGGTCGTGAGAACGGAAAAGCTCTCGCACGCCGGGTATAACTCTTGGTTTGCATTTTTTAATAGTTTTTCATATTGTTCGAACTTTGCACTATCCATTGGTGTAGGCACGTCATCTTCCCCTTCCTTATTGGTGTTTCTCGATGCAAATGGAAAAGCATCATTTATAATATCCATGACTTGTTCATTAGGATCCACAATAGGTTCAACATTGTCCACTCTTATGGTGTTTGAAGACGAAGCATTGTCTAATTGTTCCCCATGATGGTTCCAAGTATTATATGTCTCAATCATTCCATTCCTTACTAAATGAAATCGAACATTTTCAATTGTCTCCCTTAACATGTTGTTACACCTCCTACAAGGACACCGGATTCTAGTTGCACCTGGGTTGTGTGTACTTGCAAAGTCAATAAAATCCTCAATTCCACCCAAGTATTCGTCTGCGCATCTATTCGGGTTTTGTATCCACCTCATGTTGATAATTCCTGGAACCACAATCACAATACAACAATCACAACAACTTCATACAAAATCATAATGTCACCTTATGCCTCCGGTAAGGGCCCTATCCCATTCTGGAATGCATAGTCATGTCACGTAATTTACGGCTACATAAGATTAGATTTCGACGTGGATGAATTTCGGCAGCATCTCGATACAGTTCTTCAAGTGTACAACGTAGATATAAAATACCTATGTACCACCTGAAGAACGTACAGAGATGACACTGAAATCTCCACAACCGAAACCTAATCCTTCAACCATAAACTACGCGTCATAACTATGCATTCCCAAACTGTCCAAAAAATGAGACAATTCAAGAATTAATTAGACCGCAGTCATGCATTCGTATCCATGCGCAAAATCCAACTAATCCTCGAACGGGAAACTAAGTTTTACTAAAAATAAAAAACAAGTACGGAAGTTAATTTCAATTAACTCCGTACATCACAACACATAGTTGTACGTCACGCACAAATTTAACAATATAATATAAATATAATTTCACAACACAAGATAAACATAACAAACTAAGTTCAACATAATGTAATTAATTTTATATTTTTAAAAAATAAAACGAAGAAAATACCTTCTCAATCATTCTCCACCAATCGCTAATCACACATAATATCCCTATAGACAACGAAAGTAATGGCGTTAGTATGAATTTACATTAATACTTTTACACCAACGACAAAAAATGCTTACCACACACACCGAGATAGCTCGATCAACCTAGAGAAGAAGATGGAGGGAGTATTAGATGATAAAATTGAGAGAAAATGAAAATGACGGATGTTGGATTGCGCAAAATCGAAGGGATGAGTGCAGAGGAAGAATCTGCAATTTTTTTTGCAGTTTGCCTCTGCACATGGCTGAATCCATATTAAAAAGTTCACTTTTGGACGAAGGATTTTGCGTGATGAACCATTGGTCGGGCAAAATCCATTTTCGTCGTGCAAAAGCCCTTTTTCGTAGCGCAAGTATTTCGCGCCAAATAAAATTACCCCGCGTTTTCTTGCTAACTTTACGCAACGACAACGTCTTTTCGTCGCACTAAATATTCTTGCACGACGAAGAGTTTTCGTCGCTCAAGTATTTCGCACCAAATAAAATTACCCCGCGTTTTCTTGCTAACTTTACTCAACGACAACGCCTTTTCGTTGTGCTAAGTATTCTTGCGAGACGAAGATGTTTCTTCGCACAAGTACAAAAAAAATATATATATTATCCATCCTATTTTGCGCGACGAATGTTTTTTTACGTCGCACAAGTGCAAGCTGCTTTTTCTACTAGTGTGTGATTGTGGTAGTTGCTGGTGTTACCATTGATTTCTTTGTTTCATGGCAAGGGGTGTCCGTGGCAAAGAAAGAGTTGGGCCCCATCCATACTCTACCTCTCCGTCTGCAAAGATAAAAATAAATTTTTTAATTTAACATGGAAACTAGGGGTGGGTGTGGTCCGGTCCGGTCCGGTTCCGAGCTCACACCGGAATCGGAATCAGTACTATTCATCCAATCCAATTTAAGTGATTTTTTTGGGCAAAACCGGCTGATTCGATTCGAACTGGTTCAGGTCCGATTTAAATGGGTTCGAGTTTTAAACGGGTATTTTTAATTTTTTAATTTTTTAAAAATACAAATTATAATAAAATGTTATTTTTTGGGTTTGAAAATTAACAAATGATCCAATTCATACAACGGGAAATATTTTGAAGTTAAACTTTGAAAAATATTAATTATAAAACTAAAAATATAGCATTATATTTATAACAAATTCTATATAAAAAAAAAAACCCCAACCGGTCCGGTCCGGTGCGGTGGAGTGTGAAATCAAATCGAAACCGATTTGATGCAGGTTGTTGACTTTTTGGTCAGCCGGTTTTTTTCTTCCGGCTTGGTTCGATGTTTCGATTTTCTGGTCCAGATGCCCACCCCTAATGGACACAGATTCATTAACTGTGGCTAAAATACAAACTTTTGCAAAAAAAAATGAAAGAGTAAATTTTTGTTATAATTATTACAACTGGGAATTGGTTTTGATTTGCTTTTGATCTCTGTCTTTGGAGGAGGAGTTGATAGATTTTTGATGGATCTGCCTTTCATGGGTGTTGTGGGGTCATGTGGGTTGCAGGAGGCACTGTGGTCTTCTCTAGCTAGGTAATTATTGAGCGGTCATGCCCTTTCACTTGTTGGTGTTTCTGGTCCCTAACTATTACAGAATTTTATCTACCATGATCTCTTTATGCACTGGTTCTGCAAGGAGTATCATGATCCTCTCTCTTTCAACTCTTAATGAGCTGCACTTTAACTTAGGATATAATTTCGTCACTGTTCTTGCTGGTTTCTTTTTCAGATTTTGTATGCAAGAACCTTATTTCGGTGTGTTCTTATTGTAACTCTCTTGTATTTGCCCATGTTATAATGGAACTATGTTTGTTTGAAAAAAAATACCTGGTATTTTCATCTGTGTGCAGAGGACAATGCCCATTTGAGGAATTTGTCAATTGTGCTTCCTTGAACTTTTAAACCTTTGTCAAGGGACTTCTAGATTAATCTAGTCCCACACACATGGAAGCCGCTTGTATTTGTTACCAAGCAGCGGTCATCCTAAGTTGCAACTTTGCATTAAAGTTTAGATGAAGATGAAGAAAAATGTTGAATAATTGAGTTGTTTCTTTAATGTTTTCTTACGAAAAAGATTTTTAGTTTATTTTTTCAAAATTTTGTAGCAGAAGTTGTTAAAAGCATCTTCAAAGGACATGTTTTTTTAGAGACCAAATGAGATGTTAAAACTTAAATTGCCACGTAGAGATTGAGAGATTATAGAGTAGTACAGTACCACATGAATATATGATACTCCCATTCAAAATTAAAACTATTTATACAATTGGAGTTTGACTTCAAATTTTACCCTTTGGTAGATGGATTCAATAATACTGTCGAGAAAAAAAAAACAAAAAGAAGAAGACTTCAATTGGCAGAGATAAGGGAAGGACACGGTGTAGGCAGCAGGGTAGTACCATATGCTGATGTGGTAGTACCATACTATTCTATAATCTCTCGTAGGATTGGGCGAGTATCTCTACACTTCATGGGTGTTATTGGTCGTCGGCTAACTATGTAGCCTGTTAGATATATGCCCTATAAGCCAATATAAAAATGGATAATTCTAAGGATATAATATAATAAATACAATCAAAGGGGCATGAATGTTACTTTAGATGTACACAAAGTAACAAGTCCATGGATTAAGATATAAATGGAAAGTTTTCTAAAGAAGTTAGATGCATGAGACCTTTCTATACATATGAATATCGTATCCTAAAATGTTCCTAGCCTGGTCATAGGATCACCAATTCGACAATGGTGACCCGCAAAGACTGGTAAACATTACTAGTCTCAAGTCATTCGTGTGGAGACACTGAGACAAGTGTCAAGAGCCGACCCGAATTTCCCCTCAAAATCCGTGTCCAACCCTGTTACCTGTCCGACATCCAACCGATGCCGGGCCCAATTACTAATTTAACCCTCTTCCCCGCATACATAAAGAAAAGGGGTCAAGACTTCTTCCGAAATTTCAGCAAAGTCTTCCCTGAAAAATGGACATTTACCCAATTTTTACCACCTGTAAACATCACAATCAAAATATCTCAACTAGCAACACACGCAATGTGATTGCACACAATTTACAACATAGGCCTTTGGCCTCAATTTCAATCTTACATGGGCATATCAGAACAAATCTAGGAATTTTATTTAGTTTACAGTCTAGAAAGTTTCAAAGGAAATAAACAACTTATATCGGCTTGAATTTACTAGTCACCTTGGGCTACGGCCTTGGGGGCCACAAAACAGAAATGTGAGTGGACAAAAAGAAAGTTTTGAATATAATTGTAATTGAATGTACTAACCCCGCCAATTCCTCTCTCTCATTTACTAACAGGACCCGATCCAAATTCCCCCTCGGAATCCTTGTCGAACCCATGTCGGGCCCACTTACTATTTGTACCCTCTTCCCCGCACAGTTAAGAAAAGTGGGTCAAGACTTCTACATAAATTTTGGCAGAGTCTCCCCTGAAAAAAGAACATTTCCCAAATTTTTCAACCGTAAAATTGACAATTAAATTCTCCCAACTACAGCACATACAATGCAAGCCACACACAAATTACAAATTGGGCCTCTGGCCTCAAAGTCAACCATATATGGGCATATTAGAGAAAATCTAAGAAGTTCCTTAGTTTACATATCCATGATAATTCAACATGAAAATAAAAATGGAAATCCAATAGTGCAATCAAATGTTCGGGGAGAGTTGCTTGACTTGGGTTCACTAATCACCTCGAGCTACGGCCTGGGCGTAAAACAGAAATGTGAGTGTACAAAAAGAAAGTTTTGTGCATTATTATATTTGAACATACTAACCCCGCTGTTTTGTGAAAACGATGTAATGGAAATCATTTATCATATTATACTTGCTTTGAAATCCTTTGAAAACTCATACACCCAATATATATAATATACACACACACACATGTCTTTCTCCCATCCTTGTACCCATAAACACACACACACACACACACACACACACACACACACACACACACACACACACATATATATATACATACACACCATCATTACGTACTGTGGGCAACTCGGGGACTGTTTTAACTAGCCCACACGGCAGACTCCTCAATACTCATGTGGCTAGGGACGAGCAGTCCAACCAGGGGACTATTTCTCTCCAGACATGCACGGTAGAATCCTCAATGCCCATGTGGCTGAAATCAACCTTCCACGAGCAAATCCACCCTGCCAAGGGGCTTCGCACACCAAGCCAAGGGTACCGAAATCATCATCATCAACATCACCACCACACGCCAGCATTCCTCATCGCACGTGTGGTTATCATCCAATTAAAACCGGGGAGTTACATATTATGGTACACACAAATATCACACCATCAATATATACCATTTCAAAATAAAATCCCTCAATGATAAATCTGTATGCATATTCATAAACATGCCACAATCAAATCCTTCATACCTAGCCATTCGCCATCAATGCTTGTAGTATCATAAGATACAATAAAAAAATCCATATCACTGTGCATAAAATCCCAAAATTCACATAACCCAATAAAACCATATTTCAAACAAACCTCATTTACGTATGTAGTTCATACTTAAAAAAACAATGCTCAAATAAACCAAAACAGAATCGTTCTCAATAAAATTCATTTATGCATGCCAGTTCAATATTTGGAAAAAAATGCATGTTTGAAAACAACGTCCACTCACAGCAAGTCCAAGCTAGCTTGACCCTCCGAGGGTCCCTCTTGTGGAGTGCGTGGAGCCTGAACACCTTTTTGAGAGAATACAATTATTTAATTAATAAACACACTTAACCACGAACTTAAATTCAAAACCCTAGTTCTTGGAATTTAAAGTGTGTGTACAGCCTTAGAAAGGTCCTAAGAATATTCTAGCACTTTCCAAAAGACGAGACGGTCTCATAAGACCCGTGGTCAAGTGTACGGTCAAACTATTCTCATTGGTCAACCGGGCATGCGGGGCCCACGACCTCCGATTTCCAATCCGAAAGTTCCTATGGGTCCAACAAAGTTTACTAAACAAATCCTGAGGGTTTGGTCTCGATCGGGCGGTCGGATCGCTCTCGATGGCACGATTGGACGGTAACCGGTTTACCTAACCCTAGAATCATTGATTCGAAGTATCCGGGACTCCGATTCTCAATCCACAAGTCCCGACATGATCTTAGAAGTACGGGGAACGACATATTTGAAAATGCGACTGAGTGGATATCGCCTAATAGGTGTAATATCCGTTCGATAGTCAAACGGTAACCAATCCTTAATCCGAGCATACCGTCATACTCGAGACAAGGTAGGGAACATTTTAGAACTCAATGGGCTGCCACCCACCACCGGCAGTGACGGGTGGCTTGAGTAATTTCAGGCAATTGGAAAAACTCCAAATAATCGGCCAATACCTATACCCACAGATTCAACACAACTAGGGGAGACACTTTTGGTCTTGGACCCCAGCCAAAAAGTGGCCGAAGCTAGGTCAATCGAAGCCAAACCCATGAGTGTTTTGGCCAAAATTTCTCGAGCTCGAAACGGTAGCCATGGCCACCAATGTAGTCGCAAACCTTAGGGAAAGCATAAGGGAGATGAGAGCTACATGTTCCATCTTGAAGAGAGAGAGAGAGAGAGAGAGAGAGGTGAGAGAAAGTCGGGAGAGAGAGTGTGATGTGTGAAGGGGATAAAACCGGGTTTTTCAATGTTTTTAACAATTTTTGAAATTCCCTTTACGTCATTGATCGTTCCGCTTGTCTGCGAACTCGCATCGATGAGCTCGACGCAATAGTGCCACTCAATTCCTCAAATTCCTTCTGAAATAAAAAGTGACTAAAGTGCCCCTACCCCAAGGGCGAAAAATGTAATTCCATAATTAAATAATTGAATAATATTTAAAGTGGATCGGGATGTTACATTTACTCCCGCTCATTATTACCTTCCAATATTTAACTGTAACCCACCTGCATCAACCATAAATTTCCATCACATTCACTCCTTCAAACCACTCAACTTCCGCAGAAATTTCACTCGCATCACATTAACTCCCAATTTTGGCAAAGTAATTCCCACACAAACCCATAGTAAATACCCAACAACCATGGGCAGAGTCATGAATTTAGTGGGTCGCAATTGCAGCAATTGAAGGGTGTGCAACTCCGAATGTGTGCACAGACAAAATGTTTGACTTCTAATATGAGTTTGGACCCTATAAAATGTAGTGGATACAGTGTGTAAAATGGTAGTATGAGGTGGCCTCTTTTTATTTTGTATTATGTAAGTTTCAAACTGCAGTTGATGGAATTTTGATGTATTATTTTGTGTTCCTTAGTACACACTTTCGTTTATCCAATAACAGTTAAAACGATTATAGGGGCAATAACAGCACAAAACTGGTGCTTCTAATGCCAATATAGCACTACCACCACAATACCCTTGCAATACGATGCTATTAAAGTAGGTACCGTATTAGACCCTGGCATTTCATTAAGTTATATGAATTTTAAAGGACATACGTCCTACATTAGACACCTACAAGCTGTTCCAACTGTATAAATAGAAGTGATACCTTAAGAATGTATTACACCATCACGTCCCCCAATAAGAAAAAAAGACACCACAAAACCTCATGCTCCTTCCTCTTACAATCCCTAAATTAAGCATCGGATGCCCAATTCTAGATGCCTGTTTGGGAGGTGGGATACCCTGCAACTCCATAACAGAATTGGTAGGGGAGAGCGGTTCCGGGAATACGCAACTTTGTCTCCAACTAACAGTACGAGCTTAGCTCCCGCACATGGAGGACTAGGGGACTCCTCCCTCTACATATACACATAATTCAGCATGTCATTTCGTCAATTGCAACAACTAGCCAAGCTTTATTAGGCATCACACCCCAACTTCGTAGGGGTGGACCCATTGGAAGACATACATGTTCATGTCGTTCATGATGCACAACAACTGATCTATGTCCTTAGAAACATAGAAGCATTTATTGCCATTGATCACACCCACTTACCTTTGAAACTCATTGTCATTGATTCCATTGCTGCATTGTTCTAGTCGCAGCATGACAGAACACCCGCATATTTGAAACGCATGTCTGAAATGTTTTTCAAGATTTCCGGGAGATTGAAGGCTTTAGCAAATAAGTTTGGGGTGGCGGTGGTTCTGACGAACCAGGTCGTGGATTTCATTGGGCCAGATGATGGAATCAATGGGGTGAGATTGGGAAACTTGGATTTTTACATACATCAGGCAGACGGGTGAGTCCAGCTTTGGGACTGGCTTGGGCACATTGCGTCAATTCAAGGGTGTTCTTGTCAAGACATGAGGAATATGTTGCTGGCAACATTCCTAATCCTCATTCACCAACTATATCCTGTAAAACACATAGGAGACTTCACCTTGTATTTACCCCACATTTTCCCCCTACATCGTCTGAATTTGTAATCACAAAAGAAGGGGTAGTGGGAGTATGACGGTAATTGCCTAATAATTGCATTGGAAGCACTTTTATGTTTGGAATCCATTTGTAGTTACCTTTCCACACACTTTCATTTTGTACATACACTTCTAAAATGACATTGCAAAACCAATAAGGCAATACAAGTACAATATAATAGAAATCGTAAGCGAATATAATACACAGTTCACATTGCAATGCCAATATACCCGCAATATGAGCGCAATACAAAACCAATAAAGTGGCACTAGAAAAGCAATAGCTGAGCAACAAATACCAATAAAGAAGCAACGATGGATGGCATTGTACTATATTTTCAAGTTTATACAATGTTTTATTTGTGCAACCATTACAATCTGTAGTTCGTACAGATAATGAATAGAGTCATATGCCGAATTACCCCCCAAAGTTCGATCATAGTTTTGATGTCCACCCCCTCAATTTAAAAATAAATAAGGGTATGAATAAAAAGTAATTGCGGGTTTTGCCCTCGACTGTGACAAGGGAAGACATTTCGTCTAATACTCAGGAAAAAAAGTGACGTGGTAGGCGCAACACCACATTTTGGAGCCCAATTTAGTCCATTATTGAAGTTGGTGTCCTCATACGGTTTTCCCTCCAATTTGTGCACATGGAAGTCAAACCCATTTAATACAAGCTCACCCTCTTTACCACCCTAATTATCATACAACTTGAACATGATTTCATAAAGACAAAAAGAAGAGATGAGTAGGAGGAACCTCTATAGCGATGCTGCTGAGTCAGTCAGGTCTAGCTTGCATGGTGAAGAGTGGAGTTCAAGTTCTCGATGGGACATGGAAGAGGTGAGTTCAGTGTGGTCACGGCTCTGCTATTGTAGGAACGTTGTCAAAAAGCATACATCATGGACGGTTTCACATCCTGGAAGGAGGTTTCAAGTATGTGGAAGGGTAAGTTTGATTTGTCTGCTTAGGATGCTGAAATTTGGGATTGTTGTTACTTCCAATTGTGATGGTGCGCCTCAGTGTTTAAAAAGATTATTTCGGTTTATGCAGAAGAATGGATGTACATTTTGGGAATGGGCTGACCTAGACATGTGTGACAGATTGAAGCAAATAATTCCAGGCTTGCTTAGGAAAATAAACTGCTTGGAACAGGAAAGAAACTCTGTAAAAGGCAAGATCAAAAACCCATGGTTTTGGGTCTTTGTTTTCATGTTTGTAATGGTAACTTTCTTGTTGTTTGCCAAATATAATGGCAGGTTTGGTCATTTACAGTTGGTAGGTTAATGTTGTTTAGGTTTTGGATATAATGGAAGGGTTTCATGTATCTTAGATCAGTTATGGCAGAAATGGTCCTTTTCCATTTTGTATTGGTTTCGAATTGCGATTCAGAACGCATATCCAATATAGTGCACAACTCTAATTTTGGGTACAAGCTGTTATTCAGCTTCAATGGCCATCACGATGATTCCACCTACAACATGACAAATAACCAAATAACCGACAGTCAATGACCTCCCAAAACAGTAAGCTTGGAAGCATAAATCTCAAAACAAGCAGAACAACGATAGGTTCCACTTTCCAAACGACAAGATGCAACAACAAATGATTTCATAAAAGATATTTTCTTAGGTATATAGAACAGCATAACAAATTTTGTATAACTATATCCTATATTTTACTGTGGTTAAGGGTAGATAGAAGATGGAATGAAGCTGCTTGTCAGGTATTTATTTGAAAACAGTAATGGCCTACATGTTTAGATATCATGGAACACTTTTATTCATTTTGGTTGGTGTTTGGTTTGCATGAATATTATTAAAATGTATGAAGCAAAGAAAAAGGATTTACATGAAATTTACCTCAATCTGTTGGGGTTAACTTTGATCCTGTAATCTCTTGGGGCGACCATTCGTAGTGCTGGTTCAGCAAGTATATGTAGTCAAACAGTAAGACAGTTGACCTTGTAATTGCCCTCACATTTTCCCTATGAATCGTCTTAAGTTGCAATCACAAATGATGATGTACTACCAGTATGATGGTAATTGCATAATAATTTCATTGGAAGGACTTTTATTTCTAGGATGCATTTTTAGTTAGCCTTCTAGACCCTTCATTTTCGACATAGAAAGTTTACATTGCAATACATGAAGGAAACATGCATCTAATGCTTAGGAAATGAACTTTAGCCACAACCTATACAACAAAAAACTTCTAAATGGCGGATTCATTTTGTTTATGCTAGTTGAGCTAAACCTTTTTCATTATAACCCAAGTATCTTAACCTAGTCTCTTTGAACACAAAAAGAAAAATGGAAAAGGGAATAGATCTTTACCCTTGATGACCTTTTCTTGATTTCTCAAGAATGAACACCTTTGTTGGAAAGGCCTTTTCTTTCTCTTGAAATCTTGACTCCTTCACCTCAAGGCTCCAAGATTGGAGTCCTCTACCTCACCACACCAAATGCTCCTAGAGATGAAGAGAAGGCAATCAAGAAGTATGGATGCTAATCTACCTCTTGATTGGACCAATTTTTGGCTTATGCAAGATGAGAGGCAAAGATGATGCACTCGCTCATCAACCAAAGTAGGAAACCAAAAACCCTAGCTAGCTTTTCTCCTAACTTATGAATTTATAGGATGACACAAAGGCAAGGTAGAGAGCTCCCTAATAGTGCCCAAATTTTGGTGGGTTTGGGGCTCCATTTTTGAGTTCATGGGTCATGTCATCTTATGCCACTTATCCCTTTGTCCAAATTTCCCTTTGGGCCATTTTGTCCCTTTCCTTTTAAATCATATTTAAAATTCCCAATCCAATATTTATCTATATGTCAAAGTTAATTCCATAATTAACTTTTAATTATGAATTATAATTTAACTCTTAAATCATATTTGAATTTGGTCAATTGCTCTGGTCAACATGTTGACTTTTGACCGTTGACTTTGACATTTGATTATCAACATTGACTTGTGTCTCCTCATTTCATTTATCTTCATTTGTACCTTTAATCACATTCTTTGGGTGTGCAGATCTGTAGGTTCCCTTTAGCAAGGTAGTGGGTTGACTCAACTCTTTAGAGATGATGTACAAACTAAATTCCATAATTTAATTATTCCTATTATCAAAGGTTAATTGAAACCTTTTAGGACACCCACAAACCATGGTTGTCGCCTAGCAGCAAGTCACGGTTATCCGAGCTAATGAGACGTTGTGAAAGAACCTATTCAAATTGGAATGATCATGCAATTGAATCATTTTCCTATAACAATACTCCTTTATTCACATTATTAGATTATGGAATCCGATTGTCAATATCCTAATGTGAATCATTCCTTTTTATATGATTATCCTGGTAAGATTTGAAGAGCTCTTCTTTCAAATCTTATCCACTACTTTGCGCAGAGATTTGAAAAATCATATCTTGGAGTATTCTCTCTCCTTTACTGAGAGTAGAGATTCCTTGTTGTACATTCATTTGCCTCCATGACTCTATTGTGGTCTCGATGAACACCTTTAAGTTATGTCTACTTTAGCACAACTGTATGGTGCCATCAAAGACTAACAACATAGCCACAAGACATCTATGATGTCTCAGGTCTAAGGACTAGTTTGCATCATTGCAATTTATGAATTATAGTTTGACATGTGAGTAAAGACTTCCATACTAGAATGCATGCATTGGATCACGTTCAGTGTACTTGTTCTCCTACAAGCACCTACACAAATATCTAGGTGTCGCCACACTCAATGACTTGAGACCTCGCCATTCTCTATATATATATATATATATATATGATACTGTGTGTACCGGTCTTTGCGGAATATCAATGCCCAATTGATATTCCTATGACCAGAACATATTCAGATTAGGAATCATGATCAGTCTCTATCTATGTAATCTCATTACATAGTTCTCATGTCCACTTTTATATTCCTAGGACTCCGGTTGTTTCTTGTTATGATAATTGACCAAATATCATGGTTGAAAACAGCTGGTCTTGCCCATGAATAACTTAATAAGTCATTACAAAAGATGTCCTTAACATTAATTATCATGTAACTAGTCGACTTTAAGGGCATACTACTAACAATACCAATACGACTACAAAAATGGTACAGTATAATCGAAATGCTATGGCACAAAAAGGACAATGCGACGGCGATGGTGTGCATATAATTAGGAGATACATCATGTTGTCTAGCAACGCAAACCAAATTATGGCAATGTCACTTAATTCACAATCCACATAAAACCAAATCCAAAACAAATGAAATTCTCTAAGATACATTGGCCAGTGGAACATTGTTTTTACAGGTGGTTTCATTGTGGCTTGTGGCACCGCACCTTCACCCATTTATGCTAATGGTGGCCTCTCATTGCAAGGGACTTCTTAGCTTCTTCTGTATGTCTGCCATGACCTTTGAGTTGACCTACTTTCATCCTTGCAGCATCACCCAACCTATTCCTCAACTTCTCAGTTTATGAAATGAGACATATAAAGTATACAATTCTAACATCTATGCAACATGCTGCTTGTTGGTGACGGGGATAACTTCTTTTCATGTATTTTGGTAGTGGCCCTTCACATCGTACATTGAGCATTTTTGTAAACGTGACTCCTCTCCTTTAGAAGCTATTCTTGCGTTTTACGACAAGCCGACATAACCTTTGAAATAGGAGGGAGGATTTTTACATTGTTGAATAACCCATGCCCCTTGAGGTGGTATAGGATAAATGGATTCTGCATATGCAGCTGCCCATGTAGCTTTCGTGTAATATGAAGAGGCGAACAAGTATGGGTTCAATTTCAATTGCCGACATACCGCAATAGCATGCTTACACGGGAGTTGCTATAAGTCAAACTTCCTACAGGTGCAACTACGATTTTGCAAGTGCACCAGACCGTTCATATCACCATCCAAAACATTATACTCCACATCATTGATTTGGACCACATTCATCCTTGAAGCAGCGTCTAACCTCTTCCTTAACTTCTTTTCGCCTAAATCAAGGCACAACATAGATTTACATTTCATTGCTAAATCTTGACGTTGACTAAACCAATTGAGAAGCATATTTGTTCCACCGAAAGCATCCTTGCAAAACGAAGAATTGAATTAATGGACTCCGCAATATTAGTTGTCAATCACATTATATCGTTGTCCTTCACAATGGGCTCGAGACCACTTATGGAGACCTACACGTAGTAGCTAAGTTCGCACTCGCTCATTGTTTATTGGGGAGAAGTGACGATTGAACTTTGCTAGATAGTAAGACTTGGCTGCCCTTTCAAAAAAAACCCCAATATCGGATCCCGTTGCTTCAACTAAAATGAGGCTTTTCATATTGCCCTTCAAGTGATAAAAGCAAATGCCATGTGCTGCCCCAGGAAAAACTCTTTTCAACCCATTTTGTATGCTAACATTTCAATTAGATATGACAACAAGATTCGAGCAATCACCAATTGCACAATGTAGTTTTGTGAAAAACCACTCCCAGGCTGTATCCGTCTCCAAATCTCCAATCCCAAAGGCAACAAGATATATATTACGATTTCTGTCAAATGCCGTCGCAACAAACAAAACACCTTTGTACTTGCACTTCAAATTGTGAGCCCCTGAAAAATATTTGTATTTTTAGTTGGAGCCATATACATGAAAAATAATATTTTTGGACTCAAATTGGTGAAGTTGAAAATTTCTGGAAATTTTGATTTGAATTTTTGGAATTTATTTGAATTTATCTTAAGTGTGGGCGAAATTTGCAAAAAATAAATTGAAGGATTTCAGAGAAGTGAGGTTACCGAAAAATAGTAGAGGTCAAGACAAGTCCGTAGGAATTTTCGGAGAATTTTTCGGAGTTCAGAGCTATTTTTGGTGAATTTTAGAATTTCTGGAAAATAAGAAAAATTGGAAATAAATTAAATTAAATTTGGAGCGACATGTGGCGCAATTTGGAGCGTCCACACGAAGCTGACGGGGCACATCTGACGGTAAAGGAGGCGTTGACGACACGCTGACAGGTGCTGACGTGGCGTGATGCCATTATTCCATGCGACGCTGCGTAGGCATGAAGCGACGTCGTTTTGGTCTTCTCTTCAGTGGCTGACACATGGCTGCACCCGGAGCTTAGATGGGCTGACTGGTATGCGAGATCCACCGACGAGATTGGGTTCGTCAAATTCGGGTCTCCAAAACCCGAATCGAATTCTCGTGTTTTTGAAAACGGGTTGTGCTTGACTCGGGTTCTCTGGAGCTGTCATTCTTAGGTGTTGACTTGATCGTGGCCAAAAAACCATTCAGTGCGTACGACATGTCGTTTTTACTCAGTTTTTAGCGCAATTTGGAGCCTTCATCAGGATTTTTGGCCATGATCCAATAGTCCACAATGCACCGCCCATAAAACTTGATCTCAACCTTTGATTTTTATCCAAATTTTTTATTTCTTTCAATCCTAGCCATTCATTTGCCTATAAATACCCCATTTCAGCTCATTTCCTCTTGAGGCGATTGAGAGCCTCTCTCTCCTCCCATTATTGGTAAGTTCTCCTTCTCTCCCTAATTTATATTTAATTAGTTTTAATTCTAGTTTAATTAGTTGAAGTTGTTTTAATTAGTTTTAATTATAGTTTAGTTAGTTTTAAATTTTGCTTTAGTTTAATTAATTAGCTTTAATTACTTATTTTACTTATTCCAAAAATAATTAATTATTTAGTTAATTAATTTTGTAAATTCCTAATTAGGTTTCATTAGTCAAATTTTTGTATTTTATTATTATTTTAGACTTGTTTAATTACTTTAATTAGTTATTAGACTTTAATTAACCTTTATTTAGGGTTTAATTAGTATTTAATAATTTTATTAATTTTCCAAATTACTTAATAATTCATAAATAATTGTGTTTAATTATTTAAAATCATTTTGTGGAGTTTAAAAATAGTAATTAAATGTCTAAAATGATTTCAAATTAGTTTTTAATTTCAAAAATTACTTTTAATAAGTAATTAATTATTTTAAAATAATGTTTGGACCTTTGGAAATTACTTTTAAATTTCCAAAATTTGTTTTAATTATTCAAAAATGATTTTGAACGTTCAAAAAATATTTTCAAGTCCCAAACCAAATCCTAAAGCTTCAGACCACCTCTGAACTCATTCCTAACCTTATCCGAAGCATTCCAATTTATTTCCAAGCCTCCTAAATTACCTAAAATGCAATTAGGGTTTACGACATAACCGACCTAGGATTTTAACCTAGGATTTTCACATTAAGTTTCCGACAACGACTTAGGGTTTCGAACTAGGGTTCGTACTAGGGTTCGTACTTTGACCTAGGGTTATTAAGACGTTACCCAGCCTAACCCTAGTACGTCAAGATCGTATGTCCAACTTGGTTTAATACGTTACTTGTTGTACGACTATGAGGGGTTAGCCGAATGTGTACGTGACATGGTGTGCGCCAGACTTGACAAGTGGAATATGTGGGACCAGGCAGCAGCATTGGACTCCAGGTAGGGGGACCACTAAACCCAGACTTGTATTTTACTGTGCATTGTTTTTGTTTGACATACCTAATGTATGGATTTAATTGTACTTTGGGGCACCGGCTTCGTGTGTTAACGGTGTTCCGTGATGACATGAGAGTGAAGGGGGTATAGCGACCACCTTGTGATTTGATACCCTAAACCTGGTCGAGGGTTATATGCACCAACTAGTTCTGCAGTCCATGCGGCTGTCAGGATAGTTCTATGAGGTATAGCCATTAAATGGACACTCTCGCTACCGAGCCATCGAGTTGGATAAGTTTGTGGTATGCGTAGTTGGCCTAAAGTGATCGGTCATCAAAAGACTACTATTGGATATCCAAAAACTGATTTTGAAAGGTTGTATGAGCATCCATGATTTAAATGGACATCTCGATTTAATGGGAAGTAAGTGAAATATTTCTTTTATGTTGTGGTGCATTATGATTTTGGTTTTGAAATTGGATCCAACTATACTTTTAAACCTAGCAGGGGGTCCCCCTATTGGGGGCATATGAGCGTAAGTGATGCTCCCCCTACATTAGATCTTGCAGGTACTGTGTACACAACTCGTGAAGTTCTTGGACGACGCTCTTGCCGTAGCTTCCTGCTTGTCAATTCCAATTTTGTTTCCAAATTGTTTTCCATAGTGGGCAATTCGTTTATTCTTATTCTGAAAAGTTGTGTTATTTTATTTTTATGTTACTTCCAAATTTATTTGTAACCTGGTGGGTTGGTTTTAATAAAGTGGTTTAAATTTCCATTTTTATTTTTATTATTCTCTTCCAATAAAACTCTGATCCAACTCGTTTTAACTACACAAAAAATGGCTTAATGTGTTTCGGGAACTCTTGGGAGTATGACGCTCTGGCGATTAGGCTTTGTATTCTCGAGGCACGTGCTGCTGTCGCTTGACCGGGCATTCTGGGGCGAGACACAAATGGGTAGCATCAACAGCAATCACGGGACAATTGAGGACTTAAATCCTCTTATGCATGCACCAATTGACATAAAAAAATATAAGAAGTGGTCGGCTACATCAGTCTCAATGTATGTCAAAGTTCTAGGATTTGTACACTCCAATCCATAAAAATAGGAAGGGAGAAGGGCAAATGACTGTTCTGTAGACCCTCTAATTGTTTTTAAAGCTAACTCTCGGCTTCTCCAAGTTGTAGCGTAGCTTATGGTCACTCCGAAATTTTATTGCACATTTTTCTTGATATCACCTGGAGTATAAATGGTGCGCGAATCCTTCAATCTCCAATTAACAGAGTCGGACATCAATCCAATACTCGCTTGAGGATGGTGACTAGTTAGATACCTTATATCACATTCATAAAATGGATCGTATTTAACAACCCTAAACTGATGTAATCCAACTTTATATGCCCGAAGTTGCCAAGGGCAAGTAAGCTACCAATAGCGAACACACAACTGACGTTTCCCATATTGGACTGTTGTGAATCGAAAGTGGCCTATAATTACTGCTAAACTTATGGTTTTTTAAAGGGCACTCTTATTTGGAAAAACTCGGCCAACCTTAAAATTTGATTACCAATTGATGCAAGAAAAACCTCCACCATAATCAATATGTTGCATAATCTGACCATGCATCAAATGAACCCTGCTTCTATGCATTTCAAGATCCCTTTTAACAAAACTGATACCAATCCCAAAATTCATTTACTTGAATAGAACCATACATCAACTTTCATAAATCGTACATATTATTCAGAAAACTAGTATTCATAATTCATCGACTCCAAGTCAAAAAGCATATATTTAAACATAAACATAAAATCAAACATTTAAATAAATCTTTACTGAAGCCAAAAGTGGCTATCAAGCCATTTTTTGACTCACGTACGTTTCCAAATCTTCATAACCATTTCATACACACTTAAATTCCTTCCAAGCCAAAGAGGCCCAATATCCAAGTCAACTGGGCTAGTAGGGCCCACCACCTCACTTTTGTTATCTGACAATTCCTATTGGTCCATAACCATAAGTGAAACTCATCCTAGAAGTCTCGTCACGATCCAACGGTCGGTTTGTCCCCGATCGTGGAATTTGACCAATTGGGCATGCGGGGTCCACAACCTCCGATTTCCAATCCAAACGTTGCTATAAGTCCAACAAGGTCTACTTAACAAGTCCCGAGAGTTTGTTCTTGATCAAGCACCAACCCATAATAAAGATGCACATGAGGTGCCGAGTCTACAGGAATTTAACCTTGCTCTGATACCAAGTTGATGGGACTCGACCCAAATTCCACTTTGGAATCTGTGTCGAACCCCGTGCATGTCCAACACCTAGCAGGTGTCGAGCACAAATGACCAAAAGTGCGATGTGTGATGACACTACTGGATCTCTGGCTATGAGGGAACTATTCAATTATGGATAAAATTGAAAGTTGGATCGTGCTAGACAGGCATATTGGTGCGGGCTGGACCCTGCAGACCTACTTTCTCTGTCCCGAATGATTGTTTGCATAGGCGTGCCATTGTTGGGTTTGAGACAGCCCAATAGACCTTGTATATGTGATGTGGAATGCGTTGTTTGATGGATTTGCACTCGTTCTGGAAGGATTTCAGTATTCTTTCAATTGTGCGTCTATGGTATGGAGGATACGAACGGTACCTAGCCAAACAAAAAAACCAATGTTGTGGTGAATGTTCCCTTGATTTGGTCAAAAACCTAATTCGGGCCGAAGATAACCCTAGCTTGGGTTAATATTGAGGTAATTGTGGACTAATAGTATGATTCAGTCCCAAATGAAACCCTATTTTTGGGCTAGAAAGCCCTATTCGGACCTAAAATAAAGGCAAAGAATATAAATTACTGAAAGGTAAATTGCAAGAAAGGTAAATGGCTTGAATGTAGTGTGCAAATAAAATAAGTTGCAATGAAATTAAAATTCTCGAAGCTGGAGATCTCTCTATCCAGTCCAGGTATGACAGAAAGTTAAGACAAAAGCTAAAGATTTCTCCATTTTGTTGTTTTAGAAGGAAGTTATCCCGATTGTTTAACAAAAAGCATACCAAGAACAGGGCAAAGCAATAAAAAGATAAGCTCATGAGTTGTCAACTAGTTATCTGGAAGGCAGATTGGTTGTTTGGAAACTTGATGTTCGTTCAAGTGTTAAAGAGACGTTGCTTCTGAATTAGAGAGAGAGAGTCCTCGAGTGCTGTTGTGGAACTTCATATTTATGGGCTAATGGTTCAACAATGATAGTGGTTGGAAGATGAGACTCGAGTGTTGTCCATCGTCACTTACAGACCTGCCCTCTTAAATTGATCCAAAAGTAAGAGAGAAATCTAAGATACAGATTTTGGGGCAAGAGGATGTTCCCTTGATTTGCTAGCTTTTTGCAGCTGGAAAGTCAACCCTAAAAGGCTCCTTTTGGATTTGCCGTCAAACAGACAGCTCATGTCCATTCTTTCAGTAAATCACGTGCGTCAACTTGAGATAGACCACCAACTCTCTGACTTTATCGTGGGTCATGGCTGAGAAAATTAGAGATGGGCTTAAGTAATTTAACCATGTTGTAACCCAATTACAAAATAAAAGCCCTCTTGCTGTTGAAAGCAAATAGCTGTGCTTGGGTCCAATGTGTATTTTAAAAAAGAAATCAAATTTGGTCAATTTTCCAAATATGGTACAAACACCATCCAAAACCAATGCTGGGATCTTACTCTGTGAGAAGTCCACCAAGGTATACTTGCCATTTTATCCGCTCCCTACTTTCTCATTGTTGTGGTTGTTTCCTGCGAAACTGGGGTAATGATATAAAATGAAAACTTGAGTACTCTATGGTTTCTAGGATTTGAGTTGACTTTGGAAATGAAATGTGTTATTGGCGTTTGATTGATTCAGTGGCTCTGGCTGTGCGTTTTAGGGAGATTGGGCTTTTTCTGTGGGTACTGTTTGACATTGCAAGCGTACTGTCATTGTCGAACCAGTACATCAAAAAAATCCAAAATCAAAATCATTAAGGATATGTTTGGATGAGGGATTTTAAAATAATGTGATTTTGAAATGAGAGAATTCCAAATGATGGAATTTATAAAATCACTTGTTTGGCTAAATATTTTGTTGGTGTGATTTGATTGGGTAATTTCTTGTAAACATAAAAATATTTTTTTTTTTTTGCCTGTATGTCTTTCCTGTTTCTAGCTTCATAGCTGAAGTATCAGTCTTCACCTTGCTCTGCTGCAAATTCACCAAATATCACTCCTTTGTTCAAATTGTATAGAATTACCAAATTCAACAGGAAAAAAACAGAGCTCAATTACCTCATCAAAGTCGTCCTCAAAGTCTGAGTCGGCATCTTGGCTCCCACGGAGCTGGTTCTCAGCATAAGTGTCGTTGTCTTCGAACTCAGCGACGTCGAAGTAGTCATCGACGACATACTCCAGCTCGTCGTTCTGAAACTGCACCATCAACCTTCACACCACACACAGAACCCAGAACCTTAATCTTTCAGCTTTTAATTTCTCAATTTCAAATTGAACTTCCAGAATTACAAATTAAAACACCAATCCGATAACCAATGAACAACGGCTGTGTATATAGCTTAATTTATACAGTACGAAGCTAAAAAATGAAAATAAAACCGAAGTAGATACCTTGAATTGGGGGAGAAATCAGTGGGACTGGTGAGAAAAACAGAGTGTGTAGAGTTTTCCCGATAAACAAACAGAAAAAGATTGAGAAAGTAAAAAGAGAAGAAGAATCTGGAGCGAGGTTTGACAAAAGTGCGAGGAACGCTCAACCAAGAGGAAGTTGGAGAAGACGAAGTGGGATTTCAAAGTTCCACCTGTTTAGATGTTATTTGAGAATGAGATTTGGACTTAGGTTTGGGCTTTACAAATCCCTCCTTCAAATCCCATCATTTCTCAAGTTCCTTCTCTTTTTTTGCCAAACAAGTCATTTTGGCCAATGAGATTTATAAATCTCAAAAAAGTCCAAATCCCTCTTACAAATCCCTCATCCAAACATACCCTAAGGGGGGTGTATTCAATTAGGATTATAAAGCGTTTAAAAAGATTTTAAAAATCCGGGTGTATTCAATTTGGATTTATATTAACTTTTAAAAAGTCTATAACAGTTTGGGTGTATTCAATCTAGACTTGTTTGAACTTTTAAAATGTCCATTTAAATATGGGTGTATTCAATTAGGACTTGGAAAAAGTCCATTAAAATTTACCTGTATTCAAAAGAAAATAGATTTGGAATAATTTAATTAAGTGTTGGAGTTCGGAGAATTTGTAGAGTTTAGGTATAAATAATAAAGGCCAGCATAAATCCAACCTCCACCCCAAAGATTTCAGACGATTTTCTCTCTGCAGAAGGGTTCCACACGGGCTAGCCGCTCTTCAGCTCCTGCTTCTTCTCATAAAGCAAGGCCTAGTACCTTTTGGACTGTGTGTCATAAATGCAAATTGCAATATGAGTATCTCAGAATTTATCTTAATCATAATCTTCTTTGCCCCAATTGCCATGAACCATTTCTTGCTGTAGAAATAGTTCCACCACCTATGAATGGTTCCAAGTCAGCCACTGCATGGAATTCCTCACAGCAGCGGCGGACTCAAAGCATGAAACAGCTAATAAAAACACATTTAATACAGGGAGGAGTAATGCCACCTCCCCAGGTTTCAACGCACTTGAATCATATAACCAAAATAGCTTTCAGTGGGGTCCATTCTCGAAAGTATCCGGTGCTTCTACGGCTGCCCAAGCTGCAAGCGTGGTTCAGCAGGCCTTTAACAAAAGTGATAATGTCTATGCAAATTGATCTGAATCTATAACAAAAGTTCATACAAAAGTTTGGAAGTCTATAATAAAAGTTTATGTAAGTTTATTAAAAATCCGGATAAAACCTAAAGGAATTATACAATTCCAGAAAATCTGTCACTTAAAAAAAATCTTTCAAAATCTTATACAAACCTAATTGAATACACCCCCCTGAGATTGGTTTTTCCGTATAAAAAAATCTTTCACTTACTTAGATTTGTTTGTTTTTTTTGGTGAGGACTCTAAATCGGAATTTAGTTGCACAGTAACATGAACTCGTGCCTTTTTGTTGTTGGTATAAAGCCAATATGAATGCGGCTTTGCTGTTACTTAAACTGTTAGAAAGTCCAAAAGAGATATTGGGGAAATATTATTTTTTCTTCGAGGAAATTAAAAACAAGCAGTCCGGATAGAAATAAGGTATTGTTTCTGCACAATTGAATGTTCTTCCTTTTATTATGCTTTAGTTGAACTCTGGAAAAGTTGTTGCCCTCGGTCATGGGGCTCGTGATAAGGAGGGAAAGTTTATTCCTGTTACTGCCAAGGAAGGTGACACTGTTTACCGGATTATGGAGGAATTGAAGTGAAGCTTGGCGATAGAGAGTACGTATATATTTCTCAAATGGCCTTATTGTTCGTATTTCTAGATGTGGCATATTTTAGTTTTTAAATTTCCATATTCAATTTACACAGTGTTCGTTTTTCTTTTCCTTTTCTTCCTTGTTCGTCGAAATTTTACACAGTTCATTGGTTTAAGTTAATTAATATTGTAAACATCCTTTAAAAATTCACAACCATCCGACGATTGACATCTTGGATCTTGCTCCATATGATCTTATTGCAAATTTGTTGTGATGCTTGATATTATAATTAATAGCAGTGCAGACCATGGAAAGTTTTCATTAACAAATCACTAAATTAGGTTCCCTTGTGTGTGTGCATGTGTGGGTTTGTATGTTGTGGACAGTTAAATGATGTTTATTCATCTACTATTAACTTGAGCATTTTGTGTTAAAGTTCAGCCACTAGTTTTCTTGTACAGCACTTAATGTTTTAAGGAATCTACCATTGATTTTATGTTTCATTAGTCTACTTTTAGAGACACATGATGATGTAGGATATGGGTGAATTGAGTGTTTAAGTAAATTTAGCGGAAGCAAAAAAGATGGGAAAACATAAAGTCGATGGTAAACGATGTCTTCACACCAAGGAGTCTCCAATCTCTGGAAAATAAACTTTTCTTCATATCTCAAATCTCAACTCTATAATGAATTACATAGAACTGGTATTATATAATAAACTAACCCTAGAGTGAAAAGTTTATAATAATCTAGCCCTAGAGTGAGAAGGAAATTAAACTTATTCCAGGAAAGAAATCATAATCCAAATAAAATAGGAAACTTAGAAATCCTACTGAAATCTGGAAAAACTAAAAATCTTACTAAGATCTGGAAAACTTAGAGAACAAGTTAGAAACTAATCGTAGGAGTACAAAATTGCCAGATTTAAAGACCAAATTAAATGATTTCCTCTTCCATCTCTTTCTTTTGTAAACTCTAATGGGTTTGACAAAGATGTTCTCATCAATTCTCCGTTGCTAAGAAGAACTCGACTTCAACGAGTTAGAATCAAAGATGTACTCATCACACATGATCCACATATAACGTCATTTTGATAGTCATAAGCACAAACATTCTGTGATTGAGTTACCTCAACATTTTCTCTGAATGAGGTCTTAGTTGACTATTAGTATAAACTGACTAGGGCATGCAATTTTAATTTGTATGTAGTTATTGAGTAGATAATTTATCTTATAACACTACTACGTTTTACTATTTGCGCGACAAATAAATTTCACACTTGCGCGACACAAAAAATTATTCGTCACGCATAATAGCGAGGCTAATAATTTTATATTTTTAACCTTACGCGAAGAAAAATATCGTCGCACATGAACCTTTAGCGCGACCATATAAATTATCGTCGCGCACAAAAAGGCGGGTTCTAAATTTGGCTGCAAAAACTTGTGCGACGAAAATTTTCGTCGCGCTAGAAAACTTAGAGCGACGACTTAATTTGTTGCCGCGTAAAAGCACTTGCACGACTATGTTTTGAGCAACAAAAAAATATTCGTCACGCAAAAAAACACAGGTGCTTTGATTTGGCGCCAAATTCCTGCGCGAGGAAAATTCGTCTCATCGCACAATTTTTGATGTCGACACGTTCTTGCGCGTCGACATTGATCATTTGCGTGACGAATATGTGCTCTGGCGCGACGAAAGTCCTTTCATCATCGCGTAAAGTATAATGTCGACCCGATTTTGTGCGACAAAAAAATCCATTTTGCGTGACGAAAATAGAGGGTTTGTGCGACAAAATTTTGCGCAACAAAAATGTCTTCGTCACGCAAAATCCTCCGTTCAGTATATAAGCTGGATGCTGCCATTGCAGAGGCAAGCTACAAAAAATTGCAGCTTGCCTCTGCCTCTATCTCTGCCTGAACTGGGAATTTGCTACGTTCATTAGGTAAATATTTTTTGTCGTTAGTGTAAAAGTATTAATTTAAATTGATTCTAACGCCATTAATTTCGCTGTCTACAGGGATATTACGTGTGATTAACAATTGGTGGAAAACGATTGAGAAGGTATTTTCTTCGTTTTATATTTTAGGATATGTATAATTATTTATATTATGTTAAATTTTATTTGTTATGTTTATATTTGTTTTGTGAAATTATATTTATATTATGGTGTTAATGTGTTGTGATGTACGGAGTTAATTGAAATTAATTTCGTACTTTTGTTTTTATTTTGCACTTAGTTTCCCGTTTGAGATTAGTTGGATTTCGTGCATGGATGCGTAAAGCATGACTGCGGTCCAATTAATTCTTGAATTGTCCAATTATTTGGACAGTTTGGGAATGCATAGTTATGTCACGTAATGTACGGCTACATGATTAGGTTTCGATTGTGGAGATTTCGATGTTATCTATGTACGTTCTTCGGGTGGTACGTAGGTATTTATACCTACGGTACACCTCAAGAATTGTATCGAGATGCTGCCGAAATTCATCCACGTCGAAATCTAATCTCATGTAGCCGTATATTACGTGACATGACTATGCATTCCCGAATGGGATAGGGCCCTTACCGGAGGCATAAGGTGACATTATGACTTCGTATGAAGTTGTTGTGATTGTTGTGTTGTGATTGTGGTTCCAGGAATTATGAGCAGGAGGTGGATGCAAAACCCGAATAGATGCGCAGACTAATACTTGGATGGAATCGGGGATTTTATTGAGTTCGCACGTACACACAACCCAGTTGCAACTAGAATCCATTGTCCTTGTAGGAGGTATAACAACACGTTGTGGGAGACAATTGAAAATGTTGCATTTCATTTAGTAAGAAATGGAATGATTGAGACATATAGCATTTGGAACCTTCACGGGGAACAATTAGACCATGCTTCGTCTTCAAATGCCACAAGAGTGGACAATGTTGAACCTATTGTGGATCCTAATGATCAAGTCATGGATATTATACACGATGCTTTTCCATTTGCATCGACCAACATCAATCAGGAAGGGGAAGATGACGTGCCTACACCAATAGACAGTGCAGAGTTCGAACAATATGAAAAACTAATAAAAAATGTCAACCAAGAGTTATACTCGGGGTGCGAAAGCTTTTCCGTTCTCACGGCCATTGTGGAGCTAATGTAGGGAAAAATAAAGTATCGTATGTCGAACTAGTGTTTCGATTACTTTTTGGGGGTTTTTAAGAGAATGCTTCCGACGGACAATTGTTTGCCGAAAGACCATAGACACGAACAAAAGGTGTTGAATGGTCTTGGATTGGGTTATGAAAAAATTCACGCTTGCAAAAACAATTGTATTTTATTCTACAAAGAGTATGAAGCATTGGATACATGCCCTATATGCAATGAGTCGAGGTTCAAAATGACATCTCATAATAGAACAACTAAGATCCCGCAAAAAGTCATGCGTTATCTGCCCCTGAAACCCAGGTTGCAGCCTTTGTATATGTCGACGCATACTACCACGGACATGAGATGGCATAAGGAAAAACGGGTAGACGACGATGTGATGCGGCATCCTGCAGATGGGGAGGCATGGAAAGACTTCGATCGAACGTTCCCCGAGTTTGCTGCCGATCCCCGAAATGTTAGATTGGGTCTTGCCACTGATGGATTCAATCCATACAGGGTTCTAAACCAACACCACTGTACCTGGCTGATTTTCGTATTCCCATATAATTTGCCGCATTGGAAATGCATGAAAAAAGAATACATGATGATGACTGTTTTGATAACCGAGGATCCGGGTAGGTCAATTGATGTTTACTTAAGGCCGTTGGTCGATGAGCTCAAAGATTTATGGACAAATGGTGTGCGCACATACGATAAATCCACTGGTAAGATGTTCACTTTGTGGGCAGCAGTGATGTGGACTGTGAATGATTTTCTCGCATATGCAATGGTTTCTGGGTGGAGCACTAAGGGTTATATGGCATGCCCTGTATGCAAGGATGATGTAACATCTGGTTGGCACATTGAAAAAGTTTGTTACCTTGGTCATCGGAGATGGTTGCCATGGGACCACGAGTGGCGGGAAAAGGATAAAGAGTTTGACGGGAACACAGAGCATCACCTCGGACCTGGAGAATGGTCCGGCGATCAGATTTTGGAACATATTAATCGTTTGGATTTTGCTCCATTCGGGAAAACAGTGAGTCGAACCAGACCTTCTACACATATTAACTTGACGCACAAGCCTATATTTTTTGAGCTCCCATTTTGGTCGAAACTAAGATTGAGGCACAATCTCGACGTTATGCATGTTGAGAAAAATGTCTTTGATACATTGATAGGCACGATTCTAGATATCGAGGGCAAGACAAAGGACACGATCAAAGCTCGTCTTGATTTGGAAAGAATGGGCATACGAAGGGGTTTATGGATGAATAGGGATAGTGATAAAGTCAGAAGGGATCTTGCATTTTTTTTCCATGAAAACGAATGACAAAAAAGAGTTTCTAAAGTTTGTATCGTTTGTAAAGTTTCCCGATATGTATGCTTCTAATATCGCGCGTTGCGTGAATGTTGACGGGGGTAAATTTGCTGGACTAAAGAGCCATGACTGCCATGTGTTTATGCAACGCCTACTTCCTGTGGGTATTCGACACCTATTGCCGGAAGATGTAGTGAAGCCAACCATGTTATTGTCCAGATTTTTTACCCAACTGACGGCAAAAACGTTGCGAATTTCAGACATTAATCAGTTGCGCCATGACATTGTCCAAGTCCTATGCAAGTTTGAGATGATATTCCCTCCAGCTTTCTTCACAAGTATGATCCACGTGATGGTTCACTTGCCGAATAGGCATTGCTTGCTGGTCCTATCACCTATCGCTGGATGTATCCAATAGAAAGGTATATAATCGTCATTATTTGTTTATGTATCTTTATCCAACAGTTGCTAATTTGTATCGTATTGTTTGATTTTGGCAGGCTTCTCGAGAAGCTTAAAAAAAGTGTACGCAACAGGGTGAAGCCCGAAGGATCACTTGTTGAGGCTTGGGTTCAATATGAGTCGCTTACTTTCTATGGAATGTATTTAAAAGATGTGGAGACGGCTTTCAATCATCCTCAGCGCATTAATCACGGAGGTGTGAGAAATGAGAAACTCTCTGTTTTTGCCCAAAGTGCACAACCCTTTGGAGATCTTGGACCAGGCGAGTCGTTCTCCATAATTGACATGGAGGTAGCGCATTGGTTCGTACTGAACAATGGTGATGAGATAATAGTATACTTAGATGAGCATGAAGAGATGATGAAGCAGGAACATCCATCACATTTGTATGCCAAGAAACACCGAGAATTGTTTCCAAAATGGTTTCTCGAATATGTAAGTTATAAGTGTTTTGTATTTGACATATATATTGCAGTATTTAATTTTCTGAAACTAACATGTGAATGTTTTTGTGTAATATTAGGTGAATAAATTGAAAGCATCGAATTCCTCCACTTATAGTGAAGAGTTATATAACTTGACGTTCGGCCCGATTCGTGCTGAATTGTTCTCGGGTTGCCATGTTAACGGCGTCAAGTTTTTGGGGGCTGCACGAGATGACAAGTTGTGTACGTAAAACAACGGTGTTCATGTCCCAGGTGGAGGCGAAAGTACGGACATTGATTTATATGGTAAACTAACAACTGTCGTGCAATTGCTTTACAAAGACCGATACCAAGTGATTATGTTTAAGTGTCGATGGTTTGATACAAACCCGAATAGGCAGGGAAGTGTTAAAATCGACCATGGATTACTATCAGTGAACATTAACCGAACTTGGTATGATGAAGACCCTTACATTTTGGCAAACATGGCAAAACAGATTGTGTATCTAGATGACCCTAAAGCCGGGGAGGTTGGAAAGTTGTTCATAAGATGGATCGAGGAACGTGTATGCTATACCGTAACAAGACCCAATCGACGACGACGCCGACAACGCCGCTTACCAACATTTAGATACAAGGAGTGTCTTCAATTGAAATACCGATTCAGTCAATTACAATTGACCTCGGTGATCTTCCGCGATACGATGTTGCGGTGGGCCCGAACGACGGCGGTGATGGATCGAGGAGGATTGGGAGACTGAAAGTGATAATAGCAACAATAACGAAGGTTATTATAGTTCAGATGATGAATAAATGAATTGACATGTAAAACTTTGTAAATGAATTTTTTTGTAATTTAATTATCTTATGTATATGGTTGTGAATACAAAGCGAATCCTCTATAGATACATAAATACATATTTTTATTGTGCATACTTATTATATACCTTTAGTATGTGCACATATATACTTCTTATATATATATATATATATAAAGACGTCATATAGATTAGAATGAATGATTGTTTTTGTAGATATATAAAAGTATATATGTTTGGAGAAACTATGGGAAAAACGAATGAAGTTTGCAATAACCAACTAACATATGCAAATAATGAATCTATTAAAATTTGGAAGATTAAGAAAAAGGATTTTCTCTAAAATGAACAATTTTATAGACATATATGCCAATTTGACATAAAACGTCTATTATTCTAGAACTAATATTTGTTAACAAAGAGGTATATCATTGTGTAATTCATATATGTTGAGTAAATGTTAATATTTGGTAGTATATAGTAAAATTTATTATGAGATATACATAAAGAAAAAAAGAAGCCCATTTGTGAACCTTTTGTTATTATGTTAGATTATAATTAACAAAAGTGGGATTCTCTTTTGTTTTAAGAATTGTATAAAAAGGACAAATGGGAAAAAAAGAAGAAGCAAAAGAATGATTATCAAGAATTAGTCATTTGCCCATAAACAATACAAACATTTATCTTTCTCTTATACACAATACAAAAATGGGTCTACAAAGTATGTAAAATAAGAATATGAATTTGGTTTTCTCCTTTGATGTAAAGGTTTAGTCAAAAGGAATTGTTAAGGTTTAGAGTTTAGGTTTTTTAGAAGAAATTGTTAATTATTATCAAAAGGAACTCAAAATCAAATTGAAATTTTCAAATAATTAATTCACTCACTTAACACATACATATACATATATATACTTAAACTAATATAAGTATGACTATCTATTAATTATATTAGTTTGATGGATTGAATCATATTCAAAATAGTTCCATAAAAAATATATTATCAAATATTTGCGCGACGAATGCAAAAATATACGTCGCGCAATGATTTAGGGTTTCGAGTTTAAGGTTTAGGGATTAGGGTTTAGATTTGTGCGACGAATAAGTTATTCGTCGCGCAAAGATCTAGAATTTTGGGCGCCCAATCGTGAAATAATTGGCGCATTTAGGGTTTTCCACACCTTGCGCAACGATATATATTATTTCATCGCGCAAAGGCGTAAAATTTTGGCGGCCCACCGTTGAAAAAATAGGCGCATTTTTTCAATGTTTACACCTTGCGCGACGTCTATTTTAATTTTGACGTTGCGCAATATTTTGTGCGACGATATTTCGGTACGTCGCGCAAAGGTCTGCAAATAACCAGAACAACATCGAACCCATTCTCACCTCCATCGTCATCCTCACAGCCCTCTCTCCCTAAACCCTCGATTCCGTCTCATCCCTCTCCGCCTCTCTCTCGGACCCTCTCTCTCCCTTCGTGCTCTCTCTCTCTCTCTCTCTCTCTCTCTCTCTCTCTCTCTCTCTGCAAAACCCTAGATCTCGCCATTGCCGGTGACTAGAAGCTCGATTTCGTCTCATCCCTCTCCGTCAGCGACACGTTCTCTTCGGGTCTCCCTTGAAACCCCCATTGGTAAAATTCCCAACTCTAGCCACCGTTTGTTTTTTCAATTCTGTTGAAATGTGGATTTGTTTTTCAGTTCATTGAAATCGGATATGGATATATATGTATATGGATATGAATTTATATATGAATTTGTATATGGATATGGATTTATATATGCATGTGTATATATGGATTTATATATGGTTGTATATGGATATATATTGTTAGTCTGGTGGTTGATTAGGAATTTTTGAATGAAATTTGTTTGATTTAGGCTAGTTGCGATTAGGGCAGTATTATTAGGCTAGTTGCAGATTTGTTTGATTTTTGAACCGGTTATATCATACGCAAAATGATAAAATAAGGAATTATATATATATATATCTATAATATTATAGACTTAAAGGATTTCTTAAGTCTAGTTGATTATGTTCATACTTAATTAATACTTATATATATCACATGTAATTATATATATATCATATATAATTATATATATATAATCACATAATGTTAATTTCTTAAGTCTAATATTATAATAGACTTTGGAAATATAAAGAATTATGATAATATACTTTAGATGCAACCAGACTTAATATAATATTAATTAATATAAACATTATGTTTAATCAATCAATTATCTTAAGTATTAATTTTGATATATATATATGGGGGCGGTTCTGTGGCACCACAAATTTGACGCAAGTTTTGACACAATTTTATAACCTTTAGAGTAACTATGTTTTTAACTTTGGATGCTTGTTCAATTGTGCAGATGTCAAAACTTATTAGTCGTCGTAAGGAGGTGACGAGTGCACGAGTTCGCCTCCCCGGCTCGGCCGTCACCGCCTTTGCTCTAGCACAGATGGACCACTTGCCGGTTGGTCCCGGGTACTCCTATGCGCCGGCATCATCAGCGTCATCAGTGGCGCAACCTTGTAGCCCCAGGCGTTGTCACCGCCCCACAAGACGAACTACACCACATCGACATCTGCTACTGATGCGTCGGGGTCGCAACTAGGTAAAGATTTCCTTGAACTTCAATTGTTTTTTTACCAAGCATTTAATAGTATTTGTTATTTAACGTTAATTTTATATTTCTTTGCAGCCAAGAAGAACACCCGGGGACCTTGTTGCCAGTTGAAGACGACGAAGGTCACCCGGGTGACGAATAGTCGTATCAACATTGGATACGACGAGCGGCATCGGGCAGCACCAATTGCGGAGCTGCATAGCTCATTGGCCCACGACGTTGGAAGCGTCGTTCGGACCTATTGCCCGATGCAATGGAAGTCTTGGAAGAAGATGCCTGACGAGATAAAGGCTGAGGTGCGCGGACAGTTGTCGGTATGTATGCTACATTTAAATTATTTTTCCTTCATACTTTATATTTTTCTATTATTTAATGTATGTAATTAATTTATTGCAGCCGAACTACAATTTGGGGCCCCTGGACGACGAGTAGTTCGCGTACGTCAACAGACTCTTCTCTGAGAGGTACAAGCAGTGGAAGAGCGACCTGCACCACCATTTTGCGGCATTTGATGATCCGCAGGTCGCTCTTCAGGAGGGTTGCCCGAAGGAGCTTGAGGGGCGGGAGGATAGCTGGACGTGGCTCTGCCAGGATTTTTAGGATCCCAACTATAAGGTGATTTTATTTTTATATTAAGTTGAAAATTAGACGTTTCTTATTAATAATTATTTAATTTTTATATTTCATTTTAATTTGAACTAATATGTTTATTTTTTGTATAACAGAAGACGTCGAAGGCTAATAAGGGCAATTAGGATAAGAAGACTCTTTTCCACCATTCCGGTTCCAGGCCCTTCTCATATAGGATGGAGGCACGACGGTGGGTAATAATAAAGGCGTTTATATTAAATTTTTAATATGTCATTAATATTATTTTGTTTTTTTCATACTAACATTTTCTTCTCTTGTTCAATTCAGGAGGGGTCCAAATTTCCAGGGATCGACGTCTTTGGCGACGTTTATGTTCGACATGGCGATGAGTTGGCCGAGTCCCTTCATGTAAGTATTCTTTAATTTTAATTATTATCTTACGCATTTAAGTTTCATGGTTATTATATGAATGCTTTAATTAATATTTTATGTTATGTTAAACAGGCGACGATGGTGGAGAAGAGCCAGGTGGTTCTTCAAGAGTTCGCCTCTCAACTTCCTCCCGAGACTCCACTCGAGTCCATGGATCCTCCACATGATGCGGGGTTTCAAATCCTGATGGAGACCTTGGATCAGACTCTCGGGAGGAGGCCAGGGACATATTGTCAAGGGATTGGGAATGCCCGGCGAGGGGAACCTAGACCCCATTCATTGTCACAGTCAAACCGTCAGGTGACTGCTTTGACAGCAGAGGTGGCCGAGCTTAAGGGTCAGATGTCACAGCTTCTAGAGTCCCTCGCTCGGTCCGACATTCCAGTCCTGCATTTTGGTTCCTCGTCGACCTCCGAGCCCCTCCAGTCCGAGCATGACCGCCACACCTCTGCCCCTGTCGACAATGTCCAGACCTCCGAGCAACATTGCCATAAGACCAATTAGATTTTTCCACATTGTTTGAGTAGTTTTTTATTTTCTTAATTACATTTTAAACATTTCTATTGCATTATACATTTATATTATTTTATAAAAATATTTTTCTCTTCATTACAATTTTTTATTGTAATGTTTCATTTTATTACCAAAAAAAAACCAAATTTATTTTTTTTACAAAATTAAAAAACGTAAAATATAATGAAATTTATTTTTTTTTGAGTGACAAACCATTTTTGTCGCGCAAATTCATTTTTTACAAATACAAAATCGTAAAATTAAATTTTAAAAAGAAATATTTTAGATTTGCGCGACGAAAATATTCATCTCGCTAAAGAACAAGGGACTAAGCTAATTTCGTCGCGCAGATGTTGGCGAAACGAACCACAATTATGCGCGACGAATGCAAATCGTCGCGCTGCATAGGCGCGACGAATGTAAACCGTCGCACTGCATATGCGCAGCGAATGAAAACCGTCGCGCTGCATATGCGCGACGAATACAAACCGTTGCGCTGCACAGGCGCGACGAACGAGTTATCGTCGCGCAAAGGTTAGAGAGACGTACAACTATGTCGTCCCTAAACTGTTGGTGGAACGAATGTTTACCGTCGCTCAGTTTTTGCGACAAATCACACAAACTTGGTCCCGCAAAGTCTTCCGTCACGAGCTTTGTGAGACGAAGTTTCTGTCGAGCTGAAATTTGTGCGACTAAAATGTTCTTTGCGCGACCAAATGTTCTTCATCGCGCAAAGTGTAAAATGTTGTAGTGTAAGGATTAGAACTAGAGTGGAATTATTCCCTATGATGCACATTGGTTGTCCATCAATATTAATATAAATAAACAAGGGAAACCACAATTCTATCTATACATGAGGAAAGCTGAAAGTTGGAGTTGCATACTCCTCATGAAGCATGTTGTTATGTACCTGTATACGTATATGTCTTACATGCATATATGTATCAATATGCATGCATCTATCTCTTAGTAAATATGTTATATAAACGTGATATGAACTTGTGACAGTAGCTGCCGTACTGCAATAATGATTGTGCTTCTGATACCCCTGACTTCATTATTATCTTTTTGGACTTTCATATAGTTTGTCTAATTGCATGCTCATGAAGCTGATTTCTGCCATTTTAGGTACCATTTATATCGAGATGAGGATATATTGGGAACCCTGCACGACTGACTATATGACCTGTGACCATGTTAAATTTTTTCATGATTTACCGTAGCGGATTTGAGGAGTTCGGTAGGGAGTCATCCTTGCTGCTGATGCGCTAGAGTTACATCTGTTATGTGCTTATATTAGATGAAAGAAACATGTAACACTTATCTTTTCTGTAATTGGACAAGTAATTTTACTGCAACTGTGACGTTTCTGGTTTCGCATAAGCACTTTGAACACAAGGAAGAAATTAAAAAATTTATCCGTACTGTAATTTCATTGGATATTGCTAATGAAGAGAAAAAGTGCAAACTGAGCTTACTCTTCCCAATATACTGATATTATTATTATTATTATTATTCGAATTTTGCAGTTTGTAAGGTTCTATTTTCGGAATGCTGATCGGCACGTAGCTGGCAAATGAATCTGCTTCAGTTATTATGTGTAATGAATACTGTAAGACCCCTGCTCTTCCTTTTATTTATGAATTTGGTCAGTGAGTGAGTGCTTCAGGCAGTGGCTTTCCTCCCAGAAATGAACTAAATAGAAGCAGTGATCTCTCTGGCTGTGTATATGGAGCTATATGACCTGCTCCTCTTATGGTGGCGAACGATAGAACATCATCACCGTATACTTGTGTCCATCCAGCAACCTGAGAAGTTAAGAAAAAAATGAACAATGGTTAAGAAGGGAACGCAAGAAGTGGAGTACAATTTTTCAGATCTGTTTAGGTTCACAGACCTGTTTTTCTTCAAACCAGACTCTGTAAGGCACAGTCGTATTCAGTTCCAAGACCTCTGCCAATCCATTCACCACTGTCCGTGTCCCAGTTAGTGGGATAACAGAATCTTGATCTCCACTGTAGAAATTCAAGATATAATTTTTACAATTTGTAAAAGACTTTACGACGTCGTGGATGACGAAGAGTTTTTGTACGTCCATGAGTATAATGCAGACATACAAAACTTCCTTGGTTACCTGTAAACGAAAATCCGGATTCCAGACCTGACAAGGTAACCCAAAACAGGAAGCATTCCTATTTCCAGGTTTTGAAGATGATACTTGACGACACTGTTGTAAAGAGGACGATCGAAGTTAGAAAACAGCATGCAGGCAGTGTAATATGACAAGGTGAAAGCACAAACAAAACAACAGAAAACACTAAGATTGTGATTGAGTATTTTAGGTGATATGATTACTCGCTGCAAAGGGTCCAATTCGAGACTCCGATAAGCCGAGCATGAAGTGCCTCCTGTACATCTTGCCGGTTTAAGTATTTACTTGTTTCATCTTCAAGACAGACATCTATCTTCTCTGTTTCTTGCTGTAGATGTGAGCGAGTGAGTGAGTGAGTGAGTGAATTCAACAGAGGAAATGAAAGGAGAAAAATGCCAAGTCTTCAATTACCATTTGAGTGAGCTTCCGAGATTGAGCAGCAGCGGAGGATAAACAGACATCAAGAGTAACGTGGTACGGATTAATAAAGTCACTGACTTCTGTGTCAACTTGGTTATTTACTGCAGCACAAGCAGGGCTAAGAGTACTGTTATTATTTATCTGCCTACGGATTTGAGAATAGTTGCAGACGGAGGTGAAACTTTCAAAGGTAGCATCTGATATTAATCCATGAGACCATAAGTACTCTGCCCTTGAGTTGAAATCAGTGTCGAATTCCAAAAGGGGGTTGCCTATCTGGATTACATTAAAAAAAAAAAAAAAAAAAAAACCTCAAGCATGACATTGATATCTTAATGGAAACCATCAAAGTTTATTACTTGGGAAACTTCAATTCGTATCTGTCTTTCAAGTTTCATTTGCTTACTGCTATGCCCTTGAGATTCAAGTTCAGTTTCGATTGGACAACCAGACGTGCAAGCTCTGGAACATAGTGGCCTGTGGACAAACAGAAAACAGGGTTGTTTAGGGGTTCGAACCAACGATTCATGCCTTACACATTTTTATCCGGTCAGCGACACAAAACCGGTGTTTATTAAGGGAACGGTTACCTCCATAGCTCTCTCCTGTAATGAAGAAATCCCTGTTTTTGAACTCTGGGAATTTGTCAAACCAGAGCTGAAGGAACACGAGATTATCATTCGCTAAACAGAAGAGAACAGACTCACAAGTCAGAAAGAATCAGTTTAATTTTCATAGTTTGATGAAAAAGTGATATGAAGTGAAAACCTGTTATAGCATCATTCACAAAATCATAGAATGACTGGTTTGATGAGTAGGAGAAGCCAACTCCTGCAGGTGACTCCAAGTAGAGCATATTTGCTTCTGCAAAAGAATAAAAAGGAAGAAAACCATAACAAAAATTAGTAAAAGCTCATTAATTGATTGAGCATAGCATAGACTTTAGTGGGATTACTTACCTTTGTTCCAACTAAAATCATTCTTGAGCAGAAAGTCCCCACTTAGTTTAAAAGGTCCATGCTCAATGAAGGCTCCAGCTCCAACAGATGAACAGCCAGGCCCTTCATTACTCATAAAGTTCAATTAGTATCTGGTTTTTACTAGTTGATTACATGTATGTAAATGCCAACTCGGAAATCGTTTTGTACTTTAAATTTTGTAGAAAGTTACAGTTTCTCAGTCAAGAATGAAATACTAATGACAAGAATCAAATAGTAGTTAAACAATTTTCAATTTGACTGATTTTTTGGTATGGATAATCTTCGAAAAAAATCTAAAACTGGAAAGCTTCTAATCATTAAATTGCAGGCCACAGTGTTCTTTAATGCTACAATTCTCACTCGAAACTTCTTGCATGTATGTGTGTGTGTGTTACGTGTATAAACACGCTCACATAATCTAGTAAGATTTATAAATGATGCAAATAGGTGAATGGTAAGCTCACCTCCAGTTAGCCAAAGAACAAGAGGCTTTGAAGCAGCATCAGTTTCTGCTTCAACAAAGTAGTAGAAGAGTGCCCTTTGTTGCTTTTCGTCGACAGTTACATATCCTGCATATTGCTGGAAACTCACTTGTGGCTGACCTGGCAAACTGGTTATTTTATCCGCTTCTGGGAGGGAGTTTGCTGTTAAAAACGCTTGGATGAGAGTTGCACATATTGTTAGGAGGATACTCCATTGTTGACGTTCCATAAAGAGAGAGAGAGAGAGAGAGAGAGAGAGAGAGTATATGAATGTGTTTTCTTAATGGGATGGTAACAGAGGTTTATAAATAAAGGGTCTGTTAACTTTATCCTAATTATTTTTTTCGGTTTTTTTTTGGCAGTGACTGTGGATAGAACTTAAGAAGAGTATGCACTTAATAATTTAGTGCAATTCATAATCATTTTCTTTGTGGGACAAGAAAAAGAAAAATCCTTAATTGAAAATGACAATCTACCTACCTACCTTGTCCCTTTTTTATCCTTAATTGACTTTGTGACTTTGTATATTTAAAATTTGCACAGATCAGTGCCTATAGGAAATCAAAATCAAAGAGGCTAAGTGCATTGACTAGGTGTTTTCTGCATTTTTCTTGTTTACTCTGTCATCCGTCAATGGCCGGTTCTGTTGTCTTTGCTCACAACTCAAATTGGACTGTCTGTTTTTCTTCTTCCCCATGGCCACATGTTTATGAAATATGTTTTCCCTACTCATTGTATACAACGTTTCTCTTACACTGTGATCAATTACTGTAAACAGCACAAATTTACTTGGACTTTTCAATGTTTTATAATAAACAAGAAAATAATTTTGATATTTCAAAAAATTCAGCCAGATGGATTAATGGCAATATGAAATTTCTTAACCTTCATAAAACTCCATTTCTGTTTATGGTTTAAGACAAAAATCTGTCCATGTGTTGGGAAAAAGAACTTGCAGTGTATAACTCTTTTTCTCTATTTTATAAACCCCCAGAGTCCCGACATAAGTACCCCAGAGTCCCGACATAAGTAAGTTTTTATCCTCTGTATGTAGCTAATTTAGATCATTTTTCCAAACATTTTATGGTTTTTGCTCTGTTCACATACAAGAATAGGTGGGAGAGACAATGACTCCCAAATATCAAAGCTGGTGATGTGAAATTCAAACAGGCCGGGCCGACTTGAAGAGTCTTCTATAAACACCTATAAAAACTACCCTAATCAGGAAAATAAAATTGTTCTAGAAGAAAGCATCTATCTAATTTCATGGCTATTGTGATGGGGTTAGGTAGGTTGATACAAGTCATGGACGTGGATGCACATAATTTAATATTTGCAAAGTCTGCCAAGTTAAAAGTTGGTGGTTTACTACTAATCTAAGAAGCACGGACACGATACTGCGCGATGATACACGCATACTATTATGGGATACAGCAAATTTTCAAAAACTAGGATATGATACGTCATGGATACGGCAATTAAAAATATATATTAAAATATAAAAATATATATATTATATATAATTTAAAACATATTTTGCCTTCAAAACATATTTGGGCTTGAAAGTTGAATTGGTTTTATTAATATTATTAATTTATTACCAAAGCACATGGGTGGGGAGAGGAAACCAAACAAAACCAATTAATATCTTTCATTGAAACATATCTGAGATTGAGAGTTGAATGAGTTTTATTAATAATATTAAGGCTAAATTATTGAAATGCCCCTATAACTCATTTTTCACACTTTCCCCTTGAAACTCTATTTAGTGTCTCACTTTCCCCATAAAACTCTAAGTGTCTCACTTTCCCCCGAAACTCTATTTAGTGTCTCACTTTTCCCCCGAAACTCTATTAAGTGTCTTACTTGCATGGATTCCATTCGGTATTTAATCGAAGTCATCAAACTTGACGCCCATGTGCCGTTTTTCTGAGTTCTTGTGTCCATGGAGGGTCGAGAACGAAAGCATTGCCATTGTAGGAAGCTCGCCAAGTTCGCATCGCTAGGGAATGAACAAAGGTTGTCGCTTCTTTGAGTGGTTTGATCCGCAGATGTGTTCTCGTTCAAAAGATATAATAGGTTCCACAAGAATCAGGGAAGACTAGAACAAGATCTAGCCAAGCTTCGAGGTAGAGAGAAATTGTTGTGGGGTTTTCTGTTTCTTTTTCTTGGATAACGTTGATTTCCATGATGGTTGGTGGTTTAAGGGATAATCATCATCAGGTTTAGAGTTGGCTATGTAATGTAGGTTTAGCAATCTTAATCAAACTAAGGGGAGGAGGAAGGTTTGTAATCCTGCAAGTGTTTTGGGAATGGCTGAGCACAATGACATTTGTGTGTTATGTAATCTGCAGCTTTTTGGGAATGGTTGAGTACAATGGCATTTTTGTGTTATGTAATTTGCAGTTTTTTGGGAATGGTTAATCCAATGGTATTTTAATATTGACATACTTTTTGTTGTAACAAGCTTAAACATTTTCTTCTGCTTTCTATTTTTTTCTTTCTAAAATTTGTTTACCTATCTAAATATGCATATAGAAGAATGAACATATAACAAAATATGCATATAAGATGAGATGAAAAACAGCACATGGGCGTCAAGTTTGACAACTTCGTTAAGACTAGATGGAATCCGTGCAAAGTGAGACACTACATAGAGTTTCAAGGAGGAAAGTGAGACACTAAATAGGAGTTCCAGGAAAGTGAGACACTTAGAATTTCAGGGGAAAGTGAGACTGAAATTGAGTTACAGGGCATTTCAATAACTTAGCCTAATATTAATGTAGTACCAAACACGTGGGTGGGATGGGGAAACCCAGCAAAATCAATTAATATATTGCCTTGAAAACATATCTCGTCTATTCAATTGGCAATACAGTTGATGTATCTAGTCTATTTGCAAAGTGTGCCAAGTTAAAAGTTGGTGATTTACTACTAATTGAACCCAGTACTTTTATGATAAATCCGCACATCTGAATAGGTTCATTGGACCCAATCTCACCAAAAACATATTTGCCATTCTCGTCTTACGGAATTTTTCCAAGTCTGTAAAGTTGAGCATGTGCTCAAACGCAATTGTATATATAGCTCACAGACAGAAAGAATTGATAATTTTTTTGGTAATTTGAGCTGTCACTCGAGCTTGTTTTGGATGTTTCATTTGGAAAGTTACAGCTTTTGTTTCGGTAAAAGTTACAGCTTACCTTGGCTTCGTTTAAGTAATCTTTCTAGAGCTGTTGACTTTTACCAAAATGGAAAATGCACATAGACCCCATAATATCTCTTTCTTCAATGCCTTTTATGATTTTTCTTTTCTATCAATTATTAGCTATCCAGATGTTGAATAAATTGATATCCAGATGAACAATACAATACCTTTGTTTTACTTATTTATTTAATTTATATATTTGTGAATTTGGTCAGTGGTGAGAGAGTGCTTCTGGCAATGGCTTTCCTCTCACAAATGAACTAAACAGACGCAGTGATCTCTCTGGCTGTGTTATTGGAGCTTCATGACCTGCGCCTCTTATGGTGGCGAACGATAAAACATCCCCGTATACTTGTGTCCATCCAGCAACCTGACAAGTTAAGAAAGAAATGAACACAGGGTATGAAAGGAAAACAAGAAGTCGGAGTCAAATTATTAGTAACTTATTTGGTAGACATACCTGTTTTTCTTCAAACCAGACTCTGTAAGGCACAGTCGCTTTCAGTCCCAAGCCCTTTGCCAATCTATGCACTAATGTCCGTGTCCCAGTTAGAGGGACAGCAGAATCTTGATCTCCACTGAACAAATTTAGGGATGTGTAGGAACTTGTTGATCGAGAATCGGAGTCCCGGATATTCCGAATCAACGATTCTAGGGTTAAGGCGAAATCGATCACCACCCGATCGTGCGATTGGTGTAGATCCGACCGCTCGATTGAGACCAAACCTTCGGGACTTAGTTAGTAGACTTTGTTAGACCTATAGGAACTTTCGGATCGAAAATCGAAGGTCGTGGGCCCGGCTGGCCTAATTGACCAAATTACGCAAACGAGGTCAAACCGATCGTCGGATCATGACGAAACTTCTAGGATGAGTTTAACGTATTACCATGGGCCAATACGAACTGTTGGCTAGCAAACTTGAGGTCGTAGCCTGCGAGAAAGCCCAGTTGACTTAGATAGTGGGTCATGTCGGCTCGGTTTAGGTCGTTTGGTAAGTTCTAATTGTGAGTTGACATTATTTTCAATGAGCATTGTTTTTTCAATTATGAAAATTTTTGCATATTGATGAATGGTCGGGAAATTATTATTCTGGTTTAATGAAGTTATAAATTATGTTATTGGATCGGCTTCGGCTTTTACAATGTGACATGAGAATTTTAAAGATTATTAGGATTATTATGATGGTGATGATTATTATTTTTATTATTATTATCATTATGATTATTATGTATAAAGGTTTGGATGTTGAGTTGGAAGTTGGGTTATATATATCGTTTTGGCATATTGGATTATGGGTTATACACCATTACATGTACCTTCCCTTGGATCGATACTTAGCCCACACGTGCAATGTAGGATGCCGCATGTGGTGATGATGATGACGGTATGGATCATACCCACACGTATGCGATGTAGGATGTCAGCGTGTGGTGATGATGATGATGTTATGGATCATACCCACATGTGCGATGTAGGATGCCGGCATGTGATGATGATGATGATGGTATGGATCATACCCACACGTGCGATGTAGGATGCCGGCATGTGGTGATGATGATGATGGTATGGATCATACCACACGCAAGGCGTAGGATGCCGCATGTGGTGATTATGATGATGACATGGATGATACCCACATGTGCGGTGTAGGATGCCAACATGTGGTGACGATGATGATCCGAGCACCCTTGACCAAGTGTGCCAAGGCCTTGACTACAGTCAAGGCGTACGTAGGACTTGATTCAGCCACAAGTGCGATGCTGGAATTCTGGCGTATGTGTTGGGAGCTATAGTCCCCGGTTGGGCGACTCGTCCCCTAGCCACATGTGTATTGAGGAGTCCTCATGTGAGCTAGTTAAAAACGGTCCCCTGTTGGATTCTTTTCCCCTAGTACACATGATGATGGTGTGGGTGTGTATATATATATATATATAATGGGTGCAAGGTTGGGGAGAAAGACAGGTGTTTGTGTGTGTGTGTGTGTTTATTTATGATATAAATTGGGTTATGGGAATATTGAGAATTGATGCATGTTTGATGTTGGTTTTGATGCAAGTTTTGATATTGAGTGACGATATTTCTGTACAAGTCAATTCGAATATGATTGTGGGATATTGGGTTTGAGAATGACATATATTGATGGTTGAGGTACATGAGATAGTTGAATTATGAATTATGAGAAAAAGGAATTTATAAAATATTTAAGAGAGACTTGGGGAAGTAATCAAGTTTAAATGGCTTGGGTAACCGGATTTGACATTAATAAGAATTTAAGGCAATATTTAGTTATATAACTTGTTGAAATTGAAGTTGAGAATGATTCTAAAATCTAATTGTTGGTTTTGCTTTGACAATATTTATATTATCTCGAATTGTGGTTGTTGGTTGAAAAAACTACATGTGGCTTGATCCTTCGATGGTACGTAGGCAACCTAGGTTAACCTAGATGCACTGCAAAATAAATTGTTTGAGTTTTGTATTGGAATATTGTGGTGATGTAAATTAAAGAAAATTTCATAGATTGCGTGATATTGCCATGTAGGGTTGAAGTTGAGGTCGGAGGCCTATCTTGTAAATTGTGTGTTAAGATTGTGCATGCTGCTCTTGAGATGTTTTGACCTGTGATGTTTACAGGTGGCAAAATTTGGTAAATGTCTGCTTTTTTATGGGAGACTCTGAATTTCAATGAGAAATTCGGGTCAGTCCTGTACAAATAATTAAGTTTCACATACATATATATTAATTGTAAACACAAGAATAATGGACATAAATCAATAACAAAAAATTAAAATTGGAGACTTAGGTTAAAGACTTTACCTTTACTATGCGTATTGACGATGGAATTCTCTTTTAGTAGGACGTGCAGCTGGTATTCTTTGAACCCCTAGGGTCTTTTTTTTGGTCATGGAACCATAGGACCAAGTTTCATATATATATATATATATACTTCTTTTTTTTGGTCATGGAACCCTAGGACCAAGTTTTGGTAATGTGTAGCTTCCACGAATTTTTTTTTGGGAGCAAATATCCTATTGAGATGGACGATAATACATTAAACTCACACACACTAACATGGATGCCAGGATTCAAACCCGTAATCTTGCATAAGAAGCAATTATTCCAAACCACTACACTAGTGGATCCTTTGCAAAAACAGAAATTTTTGTTATATAGAAGCATTAGACCTTGCTTAACCTACCCTCACCATTTTTTCTCTTCTAATATTCGTTTTCTTGCTACGTAATGTAATGCAAAATATGACTTCTCATGCTTCCTTGAATTTGTCAGCATTTTTGTATTTTTATTTTTATTTTTGTCTTTTAGGGGTTATTTTTGTCAAAGTGACTTTTCGTAACAAAGTGATGAACAGATTTTCAGCTCAAGCGCGCAACATAGTTGACGAAAGCTTTTATTCTAATAACCAAAGTAAGACCCAAGTACCAACTCACAAATTGATTAATGGACCATATTTTTGTTTAAGTTGACCAATATAATTTGAGGGAATTTTAAAAATACCGAGTCATTTTCCAGAAGAATTAAGAATTAGCCCAAAGTTTGAAGTTATGCTTCCTTGTTGGTCACACTTTTAGTGCTTTTCTCTAGAAGGCAACAAAGTTGACCCAAGTTAAATAATTACTTTTGTCCAGACTTACATGATTCACAATTTGTATATGATATTGCTTCAGTACTAACTACTGATAATGATTGAAAATGGAGGTTTCCATCCGCGTCCCCGTTATATACGATAACTAAGTTATCTGTTCATAATCCAATCACAGAGTGCAAACTGTGCGAGTACTTAATCAGTTCAATATATCGTCTCTCAAGAAAATTTCGAAATTGGTGTTACTTCCTAAAATTAAGAATTTTTGTTGGCTTTAAGTTTTATTTAAGAGAGATTCAAAGCCAGTTACACCAAAGTGAACCCAAAACATTACCAAAACTTGAGATATCCAACTCCAAGCTCAAAATTTGAAATGTTGGATTATTACACGAACCTCATCATCCTATCTGATTAAAACATATTTTGAAGTTGAGTGATGAATAATATGACATCTTATGTTTCCTTGAATTTGTCAGCCTTTTTGTGTTTCTTTTTTTTATTTTATTTTTGTCTTTCAGCACAAGCAGGCAACAAAGTTGACGAAAGCTTTTTTATTCTAATGAACAAAGTAAGACCCAAGGTAATTAATTATTATTATTTTTGTTTAAGTTGACCATTACAATTTGAGGGAATTTTAAAAAGACTGAGTCATTTTCCATAAGAATTTAAAATTAGGCAGCTCATTGACGACCCATTCTTCAAATTAGCTACCCTTTTGCACACCCATCTACTCGTTTTATATCGTTTGGATCTCTCTTTCCTTTGGATCCCATTAATATCAGAGTACAAGCATTCTCTTTTCTTTTTTTTTGGTTACAAGCCCTTTATGTAAGAAGAAATTTGCAGAAAAGCACTCGAAAATTAATACATATGTAAACAAATTTAAGTGGAGTAGAAATAAAATTGTATTTGGCAACTGCACCACGATGTCAATTGATTCCAGAGAGAGTGATAGGGTGGTTTAGACCTATACGTGTTTAAGGGAATGAGTTGAAACCTATAATTTTTGTTCCAAGAAATTAGAAATTTGCGTAAAAACCCTCGAAAATATTCTAGTTGACGAATATAGGACCCTATATTCTGGCACATGGTAAAGATAACAAAGCAAAGAAAACAAAAACGAAAAACAAAAGAAATTGCAGCACTCTAATGCAATTATTTCTTTGGCTGTGCCTTGTAACATTAGAGATAATGCAAATGTTCAGTGAGATATCCAACTCCAAGTTGAAAATGTCTAGTGTTGGATTATTATAGCAACCTCATATCATTCTCTAACTTGAACCCAAAACAGTAAATTAATCAAATCCCACTATAACCAAAAACAGTTCTGCATCATCCTATCTGATCAAAACAAATTTTAAACGTACAAAACTTGAAAAACACCAGCCACAATGCAAACTAGGGCATCATTTGAAGTGCTCTTTTTCCCCTCCCTTCCTATTGTGTTAATCAGAACCATCCAGCTGCACCATGCTGGTTCTAGTTCAGGGAATGGTCAATGCAAGGATCTTGCTTCAAAGCAATTTCTGCAGTTGCTCCTTATCCAAGCGAGTCTTGCAAGAAAATAGGAGTTCATATTGAGCTCCAAATATACGTTGGCGCTTTAGCCAAAAAAACTTCTTCTGCAATTCATGCGGTTGTGTCTTTATGACCAGATACTGTTTCTTGATTCTCATTTCAAACTGCTCTCTGGACTTTTTATCAATATGAGGTGATCGCAACACAGTATATAAGACTCGTGATTCAGGCAATGCAACCCTCCGTGTGGAAGGTGGAAGCCCCCACAAAAGTTTTGGGTGATGAAACGATCGAATCACTACACATATCTTGGTCGCCATTACCTTTGGTGCTCCTTTTGGCTGACTCCTTTGACAATCGTTAAACAAATCCTAGTCAGAGGAATGATAGCAGGGTCTAAACTAAAAAATGATTTAAATAAAACAGAAAAGAATCCAGTCCTTCATGATAAATGTTGGGTTCGAAATGGGAAATAAAAAACCCCCACAGATCAGAGCATGTTCATATCTTTAACAGTCTTTAACGAATCCTCCATTAAGCACTTCATGAAATCATGAGAAACCCATCCATCAAGTCAGGCCTTTTTGAAGTATTCACAACTCTACTATGCTTCTGCAGAACCAAGCCCCAAACAATCAATCATCTCTAGAAAAATAACACCCCAAATCCTTAAAACTAAATAACATCAACCAGGTTGAAATAGAAAGCATAACTACAAAAAAAAAAAAAGGATGGGGAAATCATATAACATATGAACAAAGATTTCACATCAGATTTAAAGATTATGTACAAAAAGTAACAGATAATGAGACTGAGCACCAAATAATGAGACTGAGCACCAAGAGAGTAAAATAAAACAATCAGAAGTATATGAAGAAAATGAAAAACAAACCAACGTCGTTTGGTATTGGAAAATCTAAAAACATATACAGTCGGATCAAAATAGAAATGATATTTAATCTAAACAATAAAGTCACAGTATAAACAAAAAAACAAGGAGAGGACCAACCAAAGTAAAAATCCACTGCTTCAGTTTGGAGATGTCTAACCTAAAAACTTGGATCACCTTCCGCAAGTAATGAAGAACGAACCTTGACTGCAACTATAACTGGAGAAAATCAACTGTGATAATAGATGAATCAGTTGCAATCTATCACCTATAGCCATCATATCTCATGAAAAGATAACAGCTTAAATTTCATTAAGCATAATAATACTAGGAAAACATAACATAATGCGAATCAATTTATGAGTTTATAGTTATTTTGTATAATGGCAAAGAAAAGAATTGTCTACAAATTTCAAAGCTCTTCCTCTTTCAGGAATCTAAGGAAAATCATATTATATACATGATAGGAAAACCAGCTCTGTTTATGAAAGCACATCAACAAGGAAACTCAAATCATATATGAAGGTACAGAAAAACTCATGTGAGAGCTGCATAACAACTACTCCCGCCAGAGAGCAGCCCTCCATGAAAGGACCTCGAGGTGGACCAGATTAAACCCTCTCCGCACCAGAGAGCAGCCCTCCCTGAATTTCCAAGGAAACAAACCATAACCCATTATTTTATTTTATTTTTTTCAGTTTTTTAAAACTGAAAATTAAGTAACCAAATTTGTTTTTGTTTCCTCGTTGACCCTTGAACCTGCCCTTCTAAGTTCTAACAATCAAACCCGCCTCCTTAACCACAAGCTAAAAGAAGTAGCTTCCTGGTCTGACCTAGTGACCATTGGACTCAACTTGATGACCATCGAAACTTGACCTGGTGACCCGCACCCAGGCATGACCTTGTGATCCAACCCCATGACACACTGATAGTCATTCTAAGAACATAAAACGTTTTTGATATAGAGGAGTGACTAAACAAGCATCACAGTAAAAGGCCAGAAACAAAGAAACAACAACAACACAAGTTTGATTTGGTCCACAACTAGCAACTGCAGATCAACCAAATACCCAAAAATTGGGAACTAAAAGACCTAATTTTCATTTCCTTCCTACCATTTCTCAACAAGGTTCAGTACCAATTTTGGAAAAAGAATGAACACACATTGGGCATTCTAATTAGGCTAATCCATCCACCCAGAGCCACACAAAAGCATTATCAATTACATACAAACAAACAACTTACCGAGAGTACGCTTGTTCAGAATCTGCTGTGGAGAGAGCTCCGCTGGAGTTTAAGATGAAATGCCCAGCCCAAGTGAAAACCAAACAAACATTTCGTCTCCTAAGCAAAACGGCGCCGTTCCAGCGTCTAGTAACCCTGAGGTGTCACATGCCCTAAACTCTGTTGTTTCACCAAAAATCAATATACCATAAATATCTTTAAAACAAAAAAATAATGATTGCGCATAGACAAAACTTAAAAAAATAAAAATAAAAAAAATACCCACCACACAGCTGGGATCATTTTTGCTCACCACTTTAACTTTAGGTGTACCCTCACCACCATCTTCAACACTTGACACGTGTCCAAAGGCATAACCATAGTTAACCTTTGCTTTGTATTTATGAAACCATGGTTATGCATATGGGCACGTGTCAAGTATTGAGGATGGTGGTGAGCATACACCTAGGGTTAAAGTGGTGAGCAAAAATGCACCCCCACACAGCTTGACCTTGGAGATTGAGGGTATTGATGTAAAAATGACAACAAAAAATTGGTATTGTGAGAGTACGATGAAATGTATTTATTTTCTTGGTCAGAAAGTCAGTCTTCTATTGAGTGATAACAAAATTAAGAATAAGAACCAATACTTGTATTTCTCCCGAAGAATTAATTCATGCCATAAATAAATATCAAACCAAAACAGCTGAAATCAAACCCTATCGTTAAGAAAACACAATAATAATAATAATAATAATAATAATGAAATTCATGGTCGATATGGGAAACCTTGGAAAAATTATTATGTGGATCATGGACTTGACGTATATATGAGGCAATCACAGCAGGAGTACTAGGAGCCGATTAAGTAAGATTTTGGGAGTCACAATATATGGAAACTACTAGCTGCTGCTGGATCGAGAAGCTGTTAAAAGACTATGGTATTTTCTTCAAAGATCAATGCTTGAGCACTAGATACAAGCACTAGATTTTTGTTTTGGTTCAAATCCAAAGTTTTGCAACATGCTTCTAATTACGTTCATAACTTAAATCGATCCAAACTATTTTTTTTCCATGTTGTATCTGTCAAAAGAAAAGAAAAGCGGAGTTATCTAATTTTTTGTTGCGATTAAATATCTTTATATTGTGTGCGTATGTGAGTAGGGTTTTATGTATCTTAATCCATATGTGCTAAACTAAAAAACAGGTCTCATATCTAGTAGCGGTTCTGTTGGCATGACTTGTAGACCATTGACTTACTTTCCTTACACACCAAGAATTCCTATTACAATTGTAATTGATTTACTTTAATTTCTAATTTCCTACTGTGAATAGAAATAAGAATTTATTATTTATTTGCCCATTCAGGTTTCATTGTATTATAAATATGACCTCCTACAAGGAGAAGAATACACAGAAAATTTCCACAAATAAATATTCTCTCATAGTTCTCATATTTTAGCATGGTATCAGAGCGGCAATCTTGGAATTGCTGACTCTAGTTTCCAACTCTCGCTGCCGCTATGGGGGTTGATGATTTTTTCAACCCTCATGGAGGTAGCACCACTGACTCCTTCTCTCATTCTCATCCAACCCCAGCTGAGTTAAGGGCCCAGGTGGCTCAGCTACTACAGATGCAGACTTCGACCCCGAACCCGATCTTGAATCAAGATCCTATTTTGATGACCCCGAACCCGATCATGAATCAGGATCCTATTTTGACTACCCCGACCTCGACTAAGATAAAGACCCCGACTATGACGATGACGACCCCGACCCCAACTACGACGACGACGACCCCGACCCCGAATTTGTCTATGATTCAGACCCAGATCTCGACTTCAACTCCGACCCTGACTCAGGCTCAGATCCCGATTCGGATTCCTACTAAACTTGTATCCTATGCATCTTCCGCTGCACAAATTATGACTACCCAACTAACGACCTTGACACACATGAATGAGATTGTGCATACTGTGGTGATTCGAGACACACTTGTGAGACTTATTTTAAATTGCATGGCTACCCCGAATGGTGGGCTACTCTCAAAGATCGAACACAACCAGATACGACCCGTAATGATACTGGTTATGGATTCCATACTTCAGATAAGAGTGATTCAACGAGCTGGATAATTGATTCTGATGCAACTGATCATATGACGTTTGATCCTGATGATTTTCTGAATACCACCCAACCCCGATGAACTTGTATTGCTAATGCCAATGGAGTTACTTATCCTGTGACAGGGGCTGACATTGTTTCACTCTCGTCCTCCCTCTCACTGTCTAATACTTTACTTGTCCCATCTTTATCCAATAAATTGATGCCAGTTAGTCAGCTTACTGAACGATTGAATTGTTGTGTACTCATTTACCCGAGTTTTTGTTTGCTTCAGGATATTCACACTAAGGAGATTCTTGGTCGTGGTACTAAGAGAGGGGGGCTATATTATGTAGATGACTTCAGTCCTTGCATGGCTAACAATGTGACACATCCCTTTGATAGTAAACAAAAGCAAATCTGGTTGTGGCACCGTCGATTGGGACATCTGACAGGACCGACCCCGAATTCCTCGGAACCCGGGATCAACCCTGCTATTTTTCATACATCCAACCGATGTCGGGCCTGCTATTTTTGGCAGAGTCTCCCCTAAAAAATGGACTTTACCAAAATTTAAACATATGAAAAACAGCAGAATAGTATACACCAACAACCAGCATGCATACAGTTTCCATAAGAGAATTCAAGTTTACAGAAATGGACATAAATGTCCTACAATTTAGTCAGAGCTCGAGAAGAGGAGTGCTCAGCTGGATTGAATAGTGATATGAGCATAATTATGCGACTTAGATGGCTTGTTCTTGTGCGTTTACATTGTGTTTTCTTAGTTAAAGTAGTCCTTTAAGCTAGTTTTATGTGTTTTCAGGTTTTAAGGGCAAAGTATGCAAAGTAATGCATTTTGGAGCCTTTTGGAGCACAATTGAGCTTGGAATGGATATCATATGCTTGGAGCCAAAGGAATGGACGAAATTGAAGATTTAAAGATAGGAAGGGAGCAGAATGCATGCAATTCAAGCATGTTATGATATGATTGGAAACTTGAATTCTCTTATTCAATCCAGCTGAGCACTCCTCTTCTCGAGCTCTGACTAAATTGTAGGACATTTATGTCCATTTCTGTAAACTTGAATTCTCTTATGGAAGGACTAGAGTAGCAATGGGGGCCCAAATATGCAAGTTTGGATGATCGGTTCATAATTTTAATTGAGCTTTAGGTAGCAATGGGGGCCCAAATATGCAAGTTTGGATGATCGGTTCATAATTTTAATTGAGCTTTAGGTAGCAATGGGGGCCCAAATATGCAAAATGGTCCAAAAACGTGCAGATCGAGTTAGAAATTTGTTTCAGCCTTAACTCCTTCCTCCGAACTTGGATTGGCCCAAATGATATGTGGTTGGAAAGATGACATTCTAAACTTGAAGATGGACGGCTCAATGTCATCAGTTGATTAAGGAAAGCCCAATTCGTGAGCCCATGAAGTTTCTTGGTCATGATGAGTCGTGCATGAGATGTGATTTCTGGTGGGGTTCTCCATTAGCTGCATGTGGGAGCTGCACTAGCCGAGAAAAGAAGGGAAACTGATTTTCTAATGCATTAGTGTGGTTAGTGGAGGCATTAATCAATTCAGAATTCTCCTTTCATTCTCCTTTTAAATACCACTCTCATTCATTCCATAAGACAACATCTTTCACATCCTTCGATCCTTCACACATCCTTCGGACATCCTTCACACCATCCTCCATACTCCCATAATTCCCCAAACACTCCAGACACCATCCCAACACTCTAAACAGCCTCAAATCACCAAAATTGTCCCCTGCAAGCCTGCCTTCCATTTCCCTACGAATTTCCTCTTTCTCAACCATCACTACTCACACACCCATCCAGATTCCACAAAGAGAGAAGAGAGCTAGTTGCAAAGGAGAGAGGAGCTTGGAGCTGTCCCGAGAACTACCTTGCTACCACCATCTGCTAGCCCAACACGCAGCAAAGAGGAAGGAGGAGTGCTTTGAATGTGCTTGCCATTCAATTGAGGATTGCTGGAACGTTTAGGTGTTTTCTTTCTTTTATTTTCAATGTTTCAATTCAATAATCTCTGTGTTGTGAGTATGAGGAACTAAACCCCTCTTAGTTAGGGGTGATTCAAACCATGTACATACTTGCAATATGAATTGATTACCTTTAGTTGTGATTTCATAAGTTGTGAATTCAATTCGTTTGACTCGCTTGATAGATAACTTATTCGTGTATGTTTATTAAGAGTGCACGCTTAGTTTTCATGCATGAATATGATGCTAGAGTATAAGGGAGTTTCACCTAATAGTTACAATCTTATATTCACAAGTAGTGGAGGTCGCTTATAAACGATCGCGTTAAATGAATTCTTGGCAGGAGTCTCATGCTCATCATAGTACGAATGCCTCGTCAATACTTATAGTTCTCATATTGCTTAATGATCTTTGATTGTATCTTTATTGTGCTTTTCACGTAAAGGACTTTTGAAGAATATGTTGAATTGTTGTATGCGCTTTCCCATCCAATTTAATAACTTAAGGAGAACTTGAAGGTTAATTTAAGCGGACCTAATTAACCTGGGGTGTTGAGTTCCATGATTTATCGAAAGAACAACTGAAAATTGGTTTTTGTGCAAGTATGTCATGTGTGGAGAAGAACCCTCTAGCTAACCTTCCATCCATAGTTTCATCCAAACTCGATTTATAATCTTTTTTTAATTACAATCTGTTTTCTTTGTTTCCAAATTCGTCAAAACCAATCCCCCCTTTATTTTGAAGTGTCATATTAGTTAGAAAGTGGTTTAGTTTGTGTTTTAAAGTGTCTTGAGTCAAGTTATAACTTATTTTCGTCCAAATTCTTCCTTAGTGTTCAAAACTGCCCAGAAAGTGGTTTTTAGGCGCTTTGAGTGTTCGCTTGTTGATTTGAGTCTTTTGGTTTGTTTTGGTGTTTTAAAGTATAGTTTTGCATTCTTTGAGTCTAATTTAGTGTTTTAAACTTTGTTTTAAGTTTTTGAGTCAGATCTCAAGTGATTTAGTTCCCTCCTAATCTCCGGCCTAGAACGATCCCTACTTACATTCCATACTACAATTGATAAAAAGAGGGTTTAATTTGTGTGCTTATATTCAAGGCACCAAATAGTTCATCGCAACTACTGCCTAGGGGCACAAAACAGAAAATTGTGAGTGGACAAAACAGAGTTTTCATACTTAAATTAACGTACTAATGTCACGACCTGACTCCCTAGCACGATATTGTCTCGCTTTGGGCCCCTCCTCACGGTTTTGTTTCTTAACTCACGAGCAACTTTCCAGTGGGTCACCCATCCTGGGATTGCTCTAGCCCCAACTCGCTTAACATCGGAGTTCCAAGGAATCCGAAGCCAGTGAGCTCCCAAAAGGCCTCGTGCTAGGAGGAGAAGTGCCTACACATATAAGGCACTTCACATTTCCCCGAGCGATGTGAGAATGCTCACCATTCTTGCTTCCCCAAGATACGGGTCTTACAATCCACCCCCCTTGGGGCCCAACGTCCTTGCTAGCACACTTCTGATCGAGGTCCAGCTCTGATACCATTATGTCATGACTTGACTCCCTAGCACAATATTGTCCGCTTTGGGCCCCGCCTTCACGGTTTTGTTTCTGGGAACTCACGAGTAACTTCCCAGTGGGTCACCCATCCTGGGATTGCTCTAGCCCCAACTCGCTTAATTTCGGAGTTCCAAAGAATCCGAAGCCAATGAGCTCCCAAAAGGCCTCGTGCTAGGAGGAGAAGTGTCCACACATATAAGGCACTTCACCTTTCCCTCCCCGAGCGATGTGGGATTGTTCACCGTTCTTGCTTCCCCAAGACACGGGTCTTACAACTAACCCCACCGTTTCAAAAATGATGCAAAACATGCAATTGGAAACCTTTATATACGTAATTGATTAAAAACTAGGATATCTCAAAATAATCAAAGAATAATCCAACTCAAAATCTTTCCGAACAACCTAACCTTTTTCGAGGCATAACCTCCCCAACCGAACCCATGTGAGTATACACAAATATAAATATGAATATAAACATAAATAAATTCCTATAAGTGTATAAGTATATATATTTAATCATAAACTACGAAAACTTCCGGAATTGAATAAGTATAGAATACAACAAGTTTCCCAATATAAATATAATATTAGCAAGATAATCTCACACCATCATAAGTACCGCGGAAACGATCCATCGCGGGGATCGCTTGACTAGCCCGCAGAGTCCAACTTTCCACCATGCATCTAGGGATGAGCTATCCAACCGAGGGACTACCACTCTACCGTACACAAGCCGGAATATCCAACGCCACGTGCATACAAACCATACCACTGTCCAACGCGCGCAGACTACCCAGTCAAGGGTCTTCGGCACCCCCGATTAAAGGTACCCGGACCTTCGAAAAATAACATGTCTTATATGTCAATTTCCAAACAGGTTATATGAAATTGTATTACCCCTACTCAATTGCATTGTCGTGCTTCAATATATCACCTTCTATTGTTCCAATATAATTCTCAGGCATCACGAAACTCTTTCAATGGTTGTTCTCACCGTATTGAATTTAATGACAATTTTACAATTTTAAATAAGGTTACCCACCCAGAGAAATTAAATTCATATTACATTTTCAATAATTTACTAAAAGAGGCGATGTTACGGTTTAGCAAAACATAGGTCATATTACTCAATACTAATTTTACAAAAAGTTAGGATTTATCAAGGGATAAAATGGGATTCCTTAATACTACTCTTGCAAAACTTCAAACCCAGTGCTTTAAACCTTACGGAAATAGTTCACAATTAATGGAGGAATCTTCACCACATAACATCTCAACTCATATGCAATTTCCAAATCATAGAAACAAATTGCATCAACCCTATATATTGCATTTTAGTCAATCATGTCGAATAAACTCAAAAATGAACATGTCAACTCATATTCCAATTGTCAAACATGTTTTTATTGAACCATATATGAAATTGCATTCTCGCCAGTCATATCGAACAAACTCAATTGGAAAGTAACATGTCAACACATAAGCCAATTGCCAAACAGGGAGTCATGAATTGCATGACCCCTATGCAATTGCATTTTTATGTTCCAACAAATCATCTTCTATACATCCAACTAAATTCTCATCCAACAAAATTCTCATGTAACATTGTAATGCTACTGACTTTCATTCAATTTTTACAATTTAGAATCAAGTTACCCATCCAAACAAATTAAATTCAAATTTGGTACAAAACTTAGGTGAGGTTAAGGTTTATCCATAAACATAATTAACTTTAAAAAGGTGAGGTTAGTTAGGGCTTAGCAAGAGATAGGTGTGATTGCTCAATACTAATCTTAGAAAGCTTCAAACCCAGTCATACCCAGTGTTTTAAACCTTAGAAAACAACTCCCTAAATACTAGAGAAAGCTTTCGTGAAAATCCCTAAATCCTGGAGAAAAACCTTTACCTGTTGCTTTCGTGAGAATCCCCTTAATCTTCACCTGAAGCTGTGGTGAGAATCCCCTTAATCTTCACCTGTTGCTTTCGTGAGAATTCCCTTAATCTTCAATTGTTGCTGTCGTGAGAATCCCTAACTACTATAGAAACAAGCCTTAACCTTTACCTGCTGTAGCAGATTCTGTTTAAGTTTTTTCACAAACCAATTAGCATGTGCGTTGCGCATGCTTTATTAAAGACAAAAGGCACATCCATGCGCCTGATGCACCCTAGCCGTTGCCTACCTTCATAGCCGGTTACACTAGACAATGCACAGTTGAATGTTAATCATATGACTTTGACAACTGTAGTAGCTCTTTGGCTATTTTCCCGTGCAATTTGCTAGTCAATCCAAGAAAACTCTCTCTCTCTCTCTCTCTCACACACACACACACACAAATTCATTATGTAGCCTCGACAATGGATTACCGTCACCACGATCTGTGCAGCTCTCATCCAAGCATGTTTAACAGCAAACTCCCTCCCAGAGGCTAATAAAATTACCAGTTTGCCACGTCAACCATGCTAAAATATGAATATGGGTTTGAATACTTTAGGGTAAGTTTATTCTTCTCCATAAGGAGGTATATATAGGAATTTACATGTGGGCTTTACAAGGAAATAGAAACAGTAATCAATTAGGATAGTATCTCCTAATTATACAATGATTTGTCAACTATATAAAATAAGGAAAGTAAATCCCTTAATTAATCAAGGAAATAAATCTCCTTGATTAATTAGGAGACTCACTTTAACACTCCTCCTCAAGTTGGTGCATATATGTCACCAATGCCCAACTTGGTAAGTGAGTCATAAAATACTCTTCCACAAACAACTTTTGTTAAGATATCCGCGATTGATCTTGATTTTACGAACGGTAGGCGGATGATCTTTTTCTCAATTTTTCCTTGATGAAATGTCTATCCACTTCAACATGTTTGGTTCGATCATGTTGAACTGGATTATGAGCAATATCAATTGCTGACTTGTTGTCACAATGCAACTCTATCGGCTTTTCGTGTTTGAAGCCCAATTACATCAAGAGTTTTCGATCCACAATAATTCATAAACCCCTTGAACCATTCCTCTATACTGCTTCTGCACTAGACCGAGAAACCACATTTTGTTTTTACTCCGCCAAGTGACTAGGTTACCTCCCACGAATGTAAAGTAACCGTAAGTAGAGCGTCTATCTGTAATGGACCCACCCAATCAAAGATCTCAGATATCCAACAACTTCAAGATCTATATTTTTTGAGAACATTAATCCCTTCCCAGGGGCTGACTTTAAGTATCTTAAGATTCGATCAATCGCATTCCTATGAGAAGTATTAGGTGAATGCATAAACCGACTAACCACACTCACAAGATATGCAATATCTCGGTCTTGTATGTGCCGGATATATCGACCTTCCAACAAGGCGTTGATACTGCTCCTTATTGGTTGGTTCTTGGTCCATATCTTCACACAACTTGTGGTTCATCTCAATGGGTGTGTCACCTGCTTACACCCAAGCATTCCTGTTTCGATGAGTAAATCCATTACATACTTCCTTTGAGATAGAAATATACCAGTTTTTGACCTTGCTACTTCAATTCCAAGAAAGTACTTTAGATCACCTAAGTCCTTCATCTCAAATTCCTGAGACAAATAATTTTGCGGCTTCAATTGCTCTTCGTTGTCGTTTCGATTACGACTATATCATCTACATAAACAATCGGTGCAGTAAGTCTTCTTCCATCACGCTTCACGAACAGGGTGTGATCTGAATTACTCTGTGTATATCCAAAATTCTTCATAGATTTAGTAAATCTGCCAAACCATGCTCGGGAGATTGCTTTAATCCATACAATGATTTTCTAAGCTTGCAAACGTGATTCTTCTTGTCAAGAGCTGAATTACATCTTGGGGGTAAGTCCATATATACTTCTTCTTCCAAGTCTCCATGTAAGAATGCATTTTTGACATCAAAGCGATGTAATGGCCAATCAAGATTTGCTGCTAGAGATAATAGGACTCTAATAGTGTTAATCTTGGCTCTTTGGGGCAAAAGTCTCCTGGTAGTCTATCCCATATTTCTGTGTGTACCCTTTCGCCACCAATCTAGCTTTATATCTTTCAATGGATCCATCTGCTTTGAGCTTCACAAGATAAATCCATCTGCATCCCTCTGTCTTCTTTCCATGAGGTAAGGGCACGAGTTCCCATGTGACATTCTTTTGAAGGGCTCGCATCTCTTCATTCATGGCTTCTTTCCATTTTGGGTCTTCTAGTGCTTCAAGAATAATCGTTGGGGACAGGTATGTCAGCCAATTGCTTTACAAAGTGTACACGTGCCTCGATAATCTATTTGAGAGATATGTAATTGTTGATGGGATATTTCCCCTTGGCTTTAAGATCTGCTTCATATTGTACTCGAGGTTTGCCACGGTTCTTCCTTTACGGAAGTTGATATGCGAGCTATGTGCCTTCGAAATCAAATCAACATGGGATATTTCATTAGTGTTATCGGTTTCGAGGAAAGATGTTACCCGAATGACTTCCTCGGCAGTGATTGGTGTGGTGCAAGGCTGAAGCGGGCAAAATCTCATGAAGCGGTTCAATTTCCTCCTCCGATTTTGACAGCGTGGAGACAACGGAACATTTTCTTACGGGGACCGGTCGTAGGATTCTCGACCGGTCATTTTGAAGTAGGTTCTCCAGGTTTGAAGAACTAAGGGGCGACCGGTAGCAATCAATTGGCGGCCGGTCGTTTTGAAGCAGTTCTCTGGCGACAGGTCATTTTCCACTAGCGACTGGTCGCTTTGAAGCGTAGTTGTTTCCTGGGGAAAAAATCAAGAATTTGGGAAGTATTTGATTCTTGATTCTCCTCCCTGTCTTTGCTGAAAAATATATGTCGTGTTCCCTAACACAACATCCATGGAGGTATAGACCTTCGACTAGGAGGATGATAACACGGTATCCTTTCCGATGAGGTGCATAACCAATGAAAACACACTTTTCGGCTCGAGGGTCCAATTTGCTTCGTTGGTGATCATGTAAGTGGACAAATACAACACAACCGAAAATTCGGGGTTCCAAGTTTGGGGTTTGAGGTGTTTGGATATGGTGGTGAAGTGTTTGAAGTGGTGTTTGGAAATTTAGAATACCGGAGGGAATCCGATTGATGATGTATGCCGCAGAGGCAGCGACTTCTCCCCAAAAAGATCGAGGCATATTGGCACCAAAGAGAGAGGCACGAACTACTTCCAATAAATGTCTGTTCTTCCTTTCAGCGACTCCATTTTGTTGGGGAGTGTAGGGGCATGAGCGTTGATGTATGATGCCATGATCTTGTAAGAATTTGTTAAGATCATGGTTGAGAAATTCTCCGCCATTGTCGAGCGGAGAACTTGGATCCGGGCCTGAAGCGTGTTTCCACCATTTTATGAAACTGTTGAAATCTTAAACTGACTTCCCCTTTAGTTTTGAGAAGGGAAACCCAAGTCATGCGTGTGCAATCATCTATAAACGTGACGAACCATCGAGCTCCGGCCGGAGTGGTAACTTGAGCAGTCCCCAAACATCGAATGAATAAGAGAAAACAGAACCAAACTCTTAATTGAACTTAATGGGAACGGGACACGATGGCTCTTAGCCAATTCACACATATCACACTGGAAGCTGGAAACATCAAGACTGGAAAATAATGATGGAAACAACTTCTTAAGATAACTCGAATGAGGCATGCCCAAGACGTTTATGCCATAACCAAATTTTGTCTCTCTCCCTCGTAACGAGCTCCGCTTGTTGTGAAAGCTTGACCAACCTTGGTCTCACTATCCAGCGCCTTGATCCAAGTAGTAGAGTTTGCCTCGCCGAGTACCACAACCAATAGTCTTTCCTGTGAGGATGTCCTGAAAAACACAATGATTCGGCCAAAAAGTTACAGACAATTCAAAGCCGTAGTAATTTGGGCAACAGACAAGAGATTATGGTGTAAAGACGGAACAATCAACACAGAATCCAATTTGAGAGAGTCAGAGAGAGAGAGTGAGCCCTCCCCAATCACGGGGGAGGGGGTACCATTAGCATTAGACACCACCGATTGAGGAGATGGTGTATGAGTGGTAATTTGTCCAGGATCAAAGGTCATATGATCGGTGGCTCGGTGTCAATGATCCATGTGTGCTTTTTTGAGGACGTATGAAAAAGCAGAGCCTTTGGTGGTGACGATGGAAGCACGAGTCGGGATGGCGGGTCGGCAGGATGGAACGCATGCTTCGTGAGTCTTCAAGGCGAGAGAGAATCGTAGGGGTCTTGACATCGCAGCGGAAGTAAAAGTTGATTTAAGAATTTGAGGAATTTGATTTGAGGACTTTGATGTAAGGATTTGATAAGAGGATTTGATTTGAGATATGTAAGATTTGTATTTGAGGAATTTGAATTTGATAAGGAATTTGATTTGAGAGGTATGTGTATAAGATTTGACGGTATGTGTTTAGGGATTTTGATAAGATGATTTGAGGAATTTAGATTTGAGGAATTTAGATTTGAGGAATTTGGATTTGAGGAATTTAAATATGAGAAATTTGATTTAGGGATTTGGGATTTGAATATGAGAAATTTGATATGAGAATGTAGAGACAACCGAGGATCGATTGCTCTGATACCATGCTAAAATATGAATATGTGTTTGAATACTTTAGGTTAAGTTTATTTCTCCATAAGGAGGTATATATAGGAATTTACATGTGGGTTTTACAAGGAAATAGAAAGCATTAATCAATTAGGATAGTATCTCCTAATTATACAATGATTTGTCAACTATATAAAATAAGGAAAGTAAATCCCTTAATTAATCAAGGAAATAAATCTCCTTGATTAATTAGGAGACTCACTTTAACAAACCACATGCCAATTTCCAGCAATATGTAGGATATATAACTGTGGATGAAAAGCAAGAGAGATCACTTTTCTACTACTTTGTTGAAGCAGAAACTGATCCTGCTTCAAAGCCTTTTGTTCTTTGGTTTAATGGAGGTGAACTTACCTTAATTCTTCCACATGCTTTACAGACTCTTGTTCTTTGGTCAACTAATATGCTTTTTTGTTTTGTTTTTGAGAACTTATATGCATTAAGCAATGCTAAATAGACAGAAACTGAACTTTCTGAGTTGAAGGGCCTGGTTGTTCATCTGTTGGAGTTGGAGCTTTCAGTGAGCATGGACCTTTCATCTTTACAGAAGCAAATATGCTATATTTGGAGTCACCAGCAGGAGTTGGCTTCTCCTACTCAGCAAACAAATCATTCTATGGTTTCGTGAACGACGAAATAACAGGTTTTCAGTTTATATGACTTTCTCAATCCTCATCCAACCAAGAAGAACCCAAATAGAGACTTTCTTTACATATCAAATTAAGAATTTTTAAAAATTCATTGAATATCTCATGGTCTAGTTCATAGGCATAAAATTATGCCATATAAATGATCATATCTAGCAAAATCCTGACTATGTCTGTTCTCTTTAGCACCAGATAATCTCGTTTTCCTTCAGCGCTGGTTCGACAAATTCCCAGACTACAAAAACAGGGATTTTTTTTTATCATCGGAGAGAGCTATGGAGGTAACATCATTCACTTATAAACACCATTTTCTATCGCAGACTAACTAGCACTCAGTCTAAACAACTTGATATGTCACTGTTCGTCTAGAAATGCTTTTCACCACCTTGTGATGCCCCTAGCCGTTGAGCAGGTTGTACTTTGGCAACTTAGCGACTTTGCGTGTAGTTTGTTTGTGATTCAAGGAACCTGAAACGGGTCGGAGAATGTTCCTTGAAGGAATGCGAAAGGCGTGCCACTACTAGTGATGCTCTTCTAGTAGAAAGAGGGAAGTACTGTGGATGCAACTGCGATAATTTATCTTTTCTTCTAATTAAAGCCACTGTGCTCCAAAGAGGGGAATCTAGCTTTAGATAGTTTCTTTTTCTGCCTCAATGAAGAGGACTTTTGGTATTCTAATTATGGCGAAACAAACTGCAGGAAAGGAAGTGTTCTAGTCCGTTAGTCTGACTAGAGACTTATAATAGCTTTTTGCATACAAATAGTCCAATCGGCATAATATTTTCATTAATGATCGAATACAAGCCTGAACAGGCCGAGACAAATTCAAATGCAATAAAGCAAGAACAAGGAAAAACTAGAGAGAGTACAATCGGACAGAAGGTCTGTAGTATCAGACAGAAACAACAGTCTATCTGAGACAGTGTCGTGTTGTCCGATGCTGGCAGACTAGGAATATCTTCGGCCAGAAACTGGCCCATACCGTAGATAGGAAGCTTGTTTTGAAAGGGGTGAGTGGGAAATAGAAACCAACTATCAAATCATACTAAGCGTTGCTGGCAGAGCATATAGATTACAAACAATGGCAACGTTATTCCGATCAGGAGTTGTCAACTGGGAACTAGACAGAGCTATGTGTTTGGGAAAAGAATAGAGTTCCAACAATGAGTTGTCAACTGGGAACTCAAAGAAAGCGAAGGGAGTTGATTCAAGACTTGGCTTTGGTCTGCAGAGAGACGCTTTGCAAGAAGTTGAGTCTAAGACGTTTGAGTATTGGTTTTGAGACGTTGAGTCTGGCTTTTTGGCTGAAGTTCTGTGTCCTCGCGCTGTCATTAGGATTCAATATTTATAGGCAAACCGACTCACTGCTAGTGGTGTCTTGGACGGTACTTGGGAGTTTTTGCAAATGAATACAGCTTTCCGCCACTTGCGAAAGGCCTGCTCTTATTGATTTGACCTAGACATGAGAAGGAAATCCTCAAAGTGAAGATTTCCTAGTGTGTGAGGGGATGATCCTGCCGTTTGAACCAGAAAATCATGGAAATGACTTCTCCTGTACTTAGCGCTAGTGGGTTAGACCTCTTCTGATGGGAATAGTAGCCATACCGCATTAAATGTGGTGGCAATCACATTAATGGTGGTGGGAACCGCCTCTACTTACTTCAAAAAATCCTCCTTGATTTGTTCGTGAGAGGGATTTCCTTAAAGCACTGTCTTGAACACTTTATGTCTGAAAGGAAATGTGGCACTTGCACTTGAATAGAAACATGTAGCATCAGACACTTGTGTCCGATGCGCTAATGTCTCTGAAGCGCCTCGTTGACCACATGTTTTGGTCAATGTTTGCGGCTGGATAGCTAATGGGCTTCGTTGAATTTTTACTTGGGCTTTCACTAGTGCAGAATGAGTTTTTGACATTTTGGGCCTTTCACCTAACCAAAGATTGGCTCTATTATCTGCAGAAAATGACCCATGTTAATTTTGATACGAACAGTCACCAGGCCACTATGTTCCACAGCTTGCACGACTCATTGTCCAATCGAAACTGAAGTTCAATCTGAAAGCAATAGCAGTAAGAAAATGAAAATTGAAAGAGTGAAATGAAAGTTTCTAAAGTGACTTTGGTGTTCATGCTTGCAGATAGGCAATCCGCTTTTGGAATTCAACACTGATCTCAACTCAAAAGCGGAGTACTTGTGGTCGCATGGATTAATATCCAATGCGACATTTGAAATTGCCACTTCAGTCTGCAACTATTCTCAAATTTATAGACAGAGAATAATTCAAAATGCTCCGCCTAGCCCTGCTTGTGATACAGTAAATAGCCAAGTTCATGCAGAAGTCAGTAAATTTGTCAACAATTATGATGTTTCCCTTGACGTCTGTTTATCATCCGTTGCTGCTCAATCTCAGATGCTGAACCAAGTGGTAATACTTGTTTTTTTTTTCCTTCAATTTGTTTGGAACTCTTTTTGTTTAATATGAACTCACGTACATCCGCAGCAAAAAACAGAGAAGCTGGATGTCTGCGTTGACTATGAAACGTATGCATACTTAAACCGACCAGACGTCCAGGATGCATTTCATGCTCAGCTAATTGGAGTCGAAAACTGGACAACGTGTAGCAAGTAATCATCTCACTTCAAGTCCTTTATGTTCTTTGTGCTTTCGCCTCTGCCTACCGGCTTCTAACTTTGATTAACCTCATTCGCAGCGGAGTTGTCATCAATTACGAAATGCAAAATCTCCCTCTTTTAGGTGCACTTGTAAACTCTGGAATCCGGATTTTAGTTTACAGGTATATCTATACTATACTTATCGATGTACAAAAACTCTTCGTCATCAACAACGTCATAAAGTCCTTCACAAATCGTAAAAATCATATCTTAAATGTGTTCAGTGGAGATCAAGATTCTGTTATCCATCTAACTGGGGCACGGACACTGGTGCATAGATTCGCAAAGGGCTTGGGACTGAAAACGACTGTGCCTTACAGAGTCTGGTTTGAAGAAAAACAGGTATGTCAACCAAATAAGTTATTAATAATTTGACTCCGACTTCTTGTCTTCCTTTCATACCCTTTGTTCATTTCTCTCTTAACTTGTCAGGTTGCCGGATGGACACAAGTATACGGGCATGTTTTATCGTTCGCCACCATAAGAGGCGCAGGTCATGAAGCTCCAATAACACAGCCAGAGAGATCACTACTTTTGTTTAGTTCATTTGTGGGAGGAAAGCCATTGCCAGACGCACTCTCTCACTGACCAAATTCACAAATATATAAATAAATAAATAAGTATAAAAAAAAGGTATTGTATCGTTCCTCTGGATATCAATTTATTCACCAGCTTGTCATGTCAAACAAGCTTCATCAGATCAGTATTTATGGAATAAAAGTGAACAAGTTGTAATAAAACCAGTTTATTAAGAATAATAAGCTCAATGAGCGCTTTTTCTTTTTACCAGTTGGAACATGTGAAGGAGGAATTACAAGCAAGCTAAGCACACTTTGGAATGTTAGATAAAACCCTACTTAGCAGTATTCTAAACTCCATTCTCCCATTCTCCTCTCTTTCTCCATTTATCTTCTCACTAAAATTTATCTATCTTCCATAAAATCTGGATAGCTAATAATTGATAGAAAAGAAAAATCATAAAAGACATTGAAGAAAGAGATGTTCTGGGGTCTATTTGCATATATACAATTGATGCTATCTGTGAGCTATATATACAATTGAGTTTGAGCACATGCTCAACTTTACAGACTTAGAAAAAATTCCGTAAGACGAGAATGGCAAATATGTTTTTTGGTGAGATTGGGTCCAATGAACCTATTCAGATGTGCGGATTTATCACAAAAGTTGATGCAGGACGCATATGACCTAAATTTATTAGTTTCCTAATGTATTTGTTAGTTTCCAAGATTCTCTAGTTTTTCAAATTGTAGTAGGATTTGTACTTTCCATATTTCTAGTTTTAAGTTTCTTATTTTATTTGGGTTAGGATTTCTGTTTAAGCAAGAGATTTTTATCATTTTATGTCTAGGTTTTAGTTTGCTATAAATACCCCCATGTAGTTCTTTAAAATTCAGATTTGGATATTGAGTAAACCCTCTCTTGAAACTCTCTGATTTCTGTCTTGTCTTATCGGTTCTCGGATTTCTGTCCTTTCTTTCGTCCCTTCGATCTATATTTTCGTCTCCTCGGTCTCCATATTCTTCTCGGTTCTATTGTTTGAGTGCTTAATCTAATACCCGTGGGCTGTACTACATCAAAAGTACTCGGTTCAATTAGTAGTAAACCACCAACTTTTTAACTTGGCACACTTTGCAAATATAAAATTATGTGCATCCATGTCCATAACTTGTATCAACCTACCTAACCCCATCACAATAGCCATGAAATTAGATAGATGCTTTCTTCTAGAGCAATTTTATTTTCCATATTAGGGTAGTTTATATAGATGTTTATAGAAGACTCTTCAAGTCGGCTGTGGGAGCAAATTTCCCCACGAGAATATTCGGTTGAAAAGATTCCTCTTTCTTCTTTGCCGCATCTTTCTCCCTGCAAAATAGAATCAATAAGAGGACCACACCCGGGGGTGTTGGCCAAAGGCCCTCCGATACCTAAGTTAGTTCAAGAGTTTATGAGAAAAACACTAGCTAACTAGGGTATGAAGATATATATGTTTATGGTGTAAACCGGGCGGCCGGAGCCTTATGTAAAAGAGGGAGAGAAATGAGGTGGCTAGAGTTTCATAGAGAAATTTAGACGTCTTTTGAGAGAGAAGTTTAGACGTATCTCAACCCTTTGTGTGGCCATGTATTTATAGGGGGCCTCGACGAGGTTGGTGAGGTTGGTGTGGTTGGTGTGGTTGGTGTGGTAGGTGAGATTGGTGTATTTAGGGATTTGATTTATTAGGGATTTAAATCAAATCCCTAATTGTGTTAGGTATCCAATCAATCCCTAACTTAATTAGGTAACTCCTCCTTTAATTGGGAATTGTGGTAGGTGCCAAATCAATTCTCAACCCAATTAGGTAACATTCCACTTAATTGGATAATCCCCAATTAAATTGAATAATTCCCAATTAGGTTGAATAATTCCGGTCAAATAATTCCCAATTATGTCAAATAATCCCCAAATGGAATGAATTATTTGACCTAGGATTATGACTAAATTCGGTTCCCACATCGGCCCAGCCTCTGGCTTTCCAGTTTGAATTTCACATCACCAGCTTTGATATTTGGGAGTCATTGTCTCTCCCACCTATTCTTGTATGTGAACAGAGCAAAAACCATAAAATGTTTGGAAAAATGATCTAAATTAGCTACATACAGAGGATAAAAACTTACTTATGTCGGGACTCTGGCGGTTTATAAAACATGAGAGAAATAGGGAAAAAGAGTTATACACCTCGTAACATGCAAGTTCTTTTTCCCAACACATGGACGGATTTTTGTCTTAAACCATAAACATAAATGGGGTTTATGAAGGTTAAGAAATTTCATATTGCCATTAATCCATCTGGCTGAATTTTTGAAATCTCAATATTATTTTCTTGTTTATTATAAAACATTGAAAAGTCCAAGTAAATTTGTGCTGTTTACAGTAATTGATCACAATGTAAGAGAAACGTTGTATACAATGAGTAGGGAAAACATATTTCATAAGCATGTGGCGATGGGGAAAAAGAAAAACAGTTAGTCCAATTTGAGTTGTGAGCAAAGACAACGGAACGGCCATTGACAGATAGAGGAAACAAGGAAAATGCAGAAAACACTGATCTGTGCAAATTTTAAATATACAAAGTCACAAAGTCAGGATAAAAAAAGGGACAAGGTAGGTAGATTGTCATTTTCAAATAAACAAATAGTGAACTTCTCACAACAATGTCACAACATTCTTCGATTTTGATTCATTTTTTTGTTTCTTTAGCTTGATGACTTATTGGTTGGTCGTGAAAACCAATAGACAGCTGCATTCTGTTTGAGGTTAAGGATTTTTCTTTTTTCTTGTCCCATAAAGAAAATGACTATGAGTTGCACTAAATTATTAAGTGCACACTCCTTCTTAAGTTCTATCCACAGTCTGCCAAAAAGAAAGGAAAAAAAAAGAAAGGATAAAGTTAACAGACCCTTTATTTATAAACCTCTGTTACCATCCCATTGAGAAAACACATTCATATATTATCTCTCTCTCTCTCTCTCTCTCTCTCTCTCTCTCTCATTATGGAACGTCAACAATGGAGTATCCTCCTAACAATATGTGCAATTCTCATCCAAGCATTTTTAACAGCAAACTCCCTCCCAGAAGCTGATAAAATCACAAGTTTGCCAGGTCAGCCACAAGTGAGTTTCCAGCAATATGCAGGATATGTAACCGTGGACGAAAAGCAACAAAGGGCACTCTTCTACTACTTTGTTGAAGCAGAAACTGATGCTGCTTCAAAGCCTCTTGTTCTTTGGCTAAATGGAGGTGAGCTTACCATTCACCTATTTGCATCATTTAGAAATCTTACTAGATTATGTGAGCGTGTTTATACACGTAACACACGCACAGACATGCAAGAAGTTTCGAGTGAGAATTGTAGCATTAAAGAAAACTGTGAACATATATCTTCTGGCCTGCAATTTAATGATTAGAAGCTTTCAAGTTTTAGATTTTTTTTCGAAGATTATCCATATCAAAAAATCAGTCAAATTGAAAATTGTTTAACTACTATTTGATTCTTGTCATTAGTATTTCATTCTTGACTGAGAAACTGTAATTGTCTACAAAATTTAAAGTACAAAACGGTTTCCGAGTTGGCCGGTTTTGTGTAACAATGATCTTTGAAGAATGGCCTAAAATATTGACGATTATGATCATTAAACTACATTGTGGGGCAGCCATAGGCAGGAATGAGCACATCCTCACTTGAAAATTTTCCTACATCTATATTATCCTTACATTTACATACGTGTAATCAACTAGTAAAAACCAGATACTAATTGAACTTTATGAGTAATGAAGGGCCTGGCTGTTCATCTGTTGGAGCTGGAGCCTTCATTGAGCATGGACCTTTTAAACCAAGTGGGGACATTCTGCTCAAGAATGATTTTAGTTGGAACAAAGGTAAGTAATCCATTTAAGTCTATGCTATGCTCATTCAATTAATGAGCTTATACTAATTTTTGTTATGGTTTTCTTCCTTTTTAATCTTTTGCAGAAGCAAATATGCTCTACTTGGAGTCACCTGCAGGAGTTGGCTTCTCCTACTCATCAAACCAATCATTCTATGGTTTTGTGAATGATGCTATAACAGGTTTTCACTTCATATCACTTTTTCATCAAACCAAGAAGAGCATAAAAAATAAACTGATTCTTTCTGACTTATGAGTTTGTTCTCTTCTGTTTAGCAAATGATAATCTCGTGTTCCTTCAGCGCTGGTTTGACAAATTCCCAGAGTTCAAGAACAGGCATTTCTTCATCACAGGAGAGAGCTATGGAGGTAACGATTCCCATAATAAATACCGGTTCTGTCGCTGACCGGATAAAAAATTTGTTAAGGCATGAATGGTTGGTTCCAACGTCTAAACAACCCTTTGTTCCCAGGCCACTATGTTCCAGAGCTCGCACGTCTGGTTGTCCAATCGGAACTGAATTTCAATCTCAAGGGCATAGCAGTAAGCAAATAAAAATTGAAAAACTGAGACTAATTGAAGTTTCTTAAGTAATAAACTTAGAGTTATTTTTTTATGTAATGCAGATAGGCAACCCCCTTCTGGACTTCAACACTGATTTCAACTCAGGGGCAGAGTACTTCTGGTCTCATGGATTAATATCAGATGCCACCTTTGAAAGTTTCACCTCTGTCTGCAACTATTCTCAAATCCTTAGGCAGCTAATTAATACCGGTACGCTTAGCCCTGCTTGTAAAGCAGTAAATAACCAAGTTAACACAGAAATCAGTGACTTCATCAATCCATACGACGTTACTCTTGACGTTTGTTTATCCTCTGCTGCTGCTCAATCTCGGAAGCTCACTCAACTGGTAATTGAAGACTTGGCATTTTTCTCCTTTCATTTCCTCTGTTAAAGTCACTCGCTCGCTCACATCTACAGCAAGAAACAGAGAAGATAGATGTCTGTCTTGAAGATGAAACAAGTAAATACTTAAACCGGCAAGATGTACAGGAGGCACTTCATGCTCGGCTTATCGGAGTCTCGAACTGGACAATTTGCAGCGAGTAATCATATCACCTAAAATACTCATAATCACAATCTTAGTGTTTTCTGTTGTTTTGTTTGTGCTTTCACCTTGTCATATTACACTGCCTGCATGCTGTTTTCTAACTTCGATCGTCCTCCTTACGACAGTGTCGTCAAGTATCATCTTCAAAGCCTGGAAATAGGAATGCTTCCTGTTTTGGATTACCTTGTCAGGTCTGGAATCCGGATTTTCGTTTACAGGTAACCAAGGAAGTTTTGTATGTCTGCATTATACTCATGGCCGTACAAAAACTCTTCGTCATCCACAACGTCGTAAAGTCTTTTACAAATTGTAAAAATTATATCTTGAATTTCTACAGTGGAGATCAAGATTCTGTTATCCCACTAATTGGGACACGGACATTGGTGAATGGATTGGCAGAGGTCTTGGAACTGAATACTACTGTGCCTTACAGAGTCTGGTTTGAAGAAAAACAGGTCTGTGAACCTAAACAGATTTGAAAAATTGGACTCCACTTCTTGCGTTCCCTTCTTAACCATTGTTCATTTATTTCTTAACTTCTCAGGTTGCTGGATGGACACAAGTATATGGTGATGATGTTCTGTCGTTCGCCACCATAAGAGGAGCAGCTCATGAAGCTCCATATACACAGCCAGAAAGATCACTGCTTCTATTTAGTTCATTTCTGGGAGGAAAGCCACTGCCAGAAGCACTCACTCACTGACCAAATTCATAAATAAAAGGATGAGCAAAAGTCTTATATCATTCATTACACAGAATAACTGAAGCAGATTCATTTGCCAGCTACATGCAGATCAGCAGTCCTGAAATAAAACCTTACAAAGTGCAGAAAAGCTCAGTATGCACTTTTTCTCATTTTTAGCTATATTGTGGCAATATCCAATGAAATTACAGTACGGATAACATTTTTAATTTCTTCCTTATGTTAAAAGAGTTATGCGATACTCCAACACAAACCAGAACCGTAAACAGAAAAGAAAAGTATTACATGTTTCTTTCAGCTAATATAAGCACATAACAGACGTAACTCTAGCGCATCAGCAACAGGATGACTCCATATGCCACCAAACTCCTCAAATCCACTACGGTAAATCATGAAAAAATTTAACATGGTCACAGGACATATTGTACATCAGTCGTGTGCAGTGTCCCAATATATATATCCTCATCTCGATATAAATGGTACCTAAAATGACAGAAACAGCTTAATGAGCATGTAATTAGACAACCCATATGAAAGTTCCAAGGGATCATAATGAAGTAAGAGGGGTATCAGAAGCACATCATGATGTAGTACAGTCCGTAGGTATTAGATTAAGCACGTAAACAATAGAACATAGAAGAATATAAGAGATCGAGGAGACGAAAATATAGATCGAAAAGACGAAAGAAATGGCAAAACAGTAGAACAAGAAGAATATCGGAGGTCGAGAAGACGAAAATATAGATCGAAGGGACGAAAGAAAGGACCGAAATCAGATAACCGAGAAGGAAGGATAGAAATCACATAGTTTTAAGAGAAGGTTTACTCAATATCCAAATCTGAATTTTAAAGAACTACATGGGGTTATTTATAGTAAACTAAAACCTAGACATAATAGGATCAAAATCCCTTGCTTAAACAGAAATCCTAACCCAAAAAAAATAGGAAACTTAAAACTATAAATCTGGAAAAGTAGAAATCCTACTAGAATTGGAAAACTAGAGACTCTAGGAAACTAACAAATACATTAGGAAACTAATAAATTTAGGTCCTACGAGTCCTGCATCATTCTCCTCCGCCGAAAAGAACTCGACTCCGACGAGTAAACAACGACAAAATCAAAATCCCAAGGAAGTGTGAAGAGGGATGTGGCGTTCTTTAGTTCTTCAAGATAAGCATGATATTTGCCACCATGAAACCAGCCGTTCTGCAAGCATGGAACATCAGTCCTTGTAAGAATGGAAAATAAAGAGCTCTGCCTAGACCATGACGAACATGATCGGCCAACGAATGCAAGCGCGTGTGTGGGTGGGATAGACCCTTAATCCATTGTGCTCGTAAGTTGTTGCCAGAGTGTCTTGGTTTAGGAAAAACACTTGGCTTGGCATGTCGGGTTATCTGAAAATCCAACTGTCGGTGCATGAAGTTGTTGTCGTGTGGTCGGGGTGACGGGGTAGGGAGGGGATTGTTGTCGTCAACCATAGGAGAACCCATTGTATGTTGGGTATGGTTGGGCTGCGGCATAGAACCAAAAGAAAAGATGGGCTCCAGTTGAGCATTGGGCATGCCAATCGATAGTCTCGTTGACTGATTTGGAATACCTTGTGGCACAGCCTTGAGTTTTTGATCCATCGGTGGATTGGGAAGAAGGCTACCTTTTGGCGGCAGCGTAGATGAACTCGAGAGCACCGTTGAGGTAGAAGAAGGCTCAGTCGTTCCAAGCCGAAAGTGATTGATAAGCATCTGAACGGAGTCTTGTAGTTTGGAGATGGCAAGGTCCGTCATCGCATGAAGTTTGTGAGCCTGTACCAACTCTTCTTTGAGGTCAGTGCTAAGCTTGGAGAGTTGGGTTTCCATGCCAGCGATATCGTCAGAAACTTTGTCTTGGAACGCATGCCATTGCTCCGCAAGGCTGGCCACGGTTTGGGGTGCCATGGCAGAGAGCAAACGCAAGCGAAAGGGAGGGAAGGCTCTGATTACTAATTGATGTAGAACAACCCGTAGGTATTAGATTAAGCACTTAAACAATAGAACATAAAAGAATATAAGAGATCAAGGAGACGAAAATATAGATCGAAAAGACAAAATAAAGGGCAAAACAGTAGAACAAGAAGAATATCGGAGGTCGAGAAGACGAAAATATAGATTGAAGGAACGAAAGAAAGGACCGAAATCAGAGAATCGAGAAGGAAGGATAGAAATCACATAGTTTTAAGAGAAGGTTTACTCAATATCCAAATCTGAATTTTAAAGAACTACATGGGGTTATTTATAGCAAACTAAAACCTAGACATAATAGGATAAAAATATCTTGCTTAAACAGAAATCCTAACCCAAAAAAAATAGGAAACTTAAAACTAGAAATCTGGAAAAGTAGAAATCCTACTAGAATTGGAAAACTAGAGACTCTAGGAAACTAACAAATACATTAGGAAACTAATAAATTTAGGTTCTACACGTCCTGCATCACATCAATTATTGCAGTATCGCGGCTACTATCACAAGTTCCTATTATAACTATTCGGGTCTTTTTCTCCCCAGCAGGTTGTATGTGGGGAAGAGAAGGCTGCTCAACACCAATACCCAGTTTGGATGATGTGTGACGATGCCGCTGGATCTCCGGCTGCCAGGGAACTGTTCAATTTTTGGACAAAATTGACAGTTGGATTAGGCTGAAATGGCAGCGTGCACATGTTGGGCCTTGGTGCTCTGCTTCTTCTAGCCCAAATTGTTGTTTGTGTAGGCGTGCCACAATTGGGTTTGAGACCAACCCAAAAGACTTGGTATATATAATGTGGAATGCGTTGTTTGATGGATTCGCGCTCGTTCTGGACCTTTGATCAAGCAATTGTTGTCACACCCCAAAATTGAGACACATGACAACGGCACGTACCTTGAGGATCCCAAAAATATAACACCTAGATCAAAGGGTTATTCTCCCAAGATTCCCAAAATATGATAAGCCTTTTTAATTAAATAAAACGGGTTGGATCAGAGCTGTAAATAACAGCGAGAAAATGAATAAAACATTATACAAATTTTATTGCCGAAATACCAACCCCAGAGGTCAAGGAAGAGTACCTATAACCTCATAAGTTATTTTACAAACCATAAAGATTAAATACACACCAACCATCCAGAATACAGAGGAAGGAAATGAACAAGAAGCATCCTCAAATTCTTAGGAAAGAAAATCACGACCTGTCAGAGATGATGAGGTACAAAGACCAAATGTGTTGACAAGTACAGGAACAGCACCAAGTAAAGCTCAAGGGTTGTGATCTACAGAAAAAGTAGGGTTGAGTATCACATACATTCACTTGCCCTATATGAGGCTCCCGGTCAGGTTTGAAAATAGATAGCAAAATAACATAGTAGTATTCATGAATAACAGTGAAAAGAATATGAACAACACAAACCATTTCCATATAAATATAGGATCAAAACAGTTGGCATGCTCACACAACTTTCATAAACGTTTCCTGGGTATCCATAATATGCTTGTCTGACAATCGATCCCTATAGGCCAACTACCCCTACTAGAAATAAAAATATAACCAACTTACCTGGTACGGTAGCGAGAGTGTCCATTTCAATGGTTACACCTCATCGACTATACCTCATGCGTAGGGTATTGGTAAAGTCTGTTCGCGTAATCCCTCCAGAGGTTTAGGGAATCGAAACCCAAGGAAGTCGCTATACCCCTTTCACCCTCAGGTCGTCGAGGATAATGCCCGCATGCGTATCCCCTCAAAACTTTGGAGAACCAAAGCCAAGCATTCATAAAACCAAACAATATGGCATCCAAAAATAGTGCATCTTTCGCACACAATAATTTTTACTATGTCATACATACACAAAATACAAGTCTGAGAGTGGGTCCCCCTACCTGGAATTCAAAGCTTAAGCCTGACTTACCCTATGCACCTTCGAACTCAAACTAGCCACTGCTGAGCAATTGAATCATAATCCAACATTCAAAAATATTACAACAAATCCTTGATTACACTTTAGTCCTTTTTCTTGTCTTTTATTGCATTGTGGTCCTTAAATTGATCCAAATTTCAACTTAATCCTTATAAGTCCTTAAACTTCCAAGTAATTTCAAAATTGTGTCCCAATAGTCCTTAAAGTTCCATCTCTGGTCCAAAACGCTAAAATAAACGGTACGGTAAAATTAAAGTCTAAATAGTACTTTGTTGTTCGTACATGGACCAAAGGAACAGCTATAATTTAGTCCAATAATTTCAAGGAACGAATATGACAAAAAGATTATCAAATTTGATTAGATTTCAAATAGACAGAGTAATGACATATGATGTATATTTTAAGAATAACTTGGAAATTACCCAATTAGAAAGTAATACAAATTGAGTATTTGACAAATTTAAATTGGGCAGAGTAACTGCTAGGAAATGGAAATACGGAATAAAAGACGAGGTAAGGGAGATAAATTACCTCGGTAAAATACAATGATGAATAGTACCACGGTTGAATAGTACTCCTGAGCAAAGATGACTCAAAACAATGAATAGTAGACACCACGATAGGTTTTGATATGAATAGTAATTTTGAATGAATAGTAATTCTGAAAAACATCAGAATTATGGCTTTGATGGTGGAGGATGAGAGGAAGAGAGGGAGGATAATTTTTGGAGAGTTTTGGTGTGAAGAAAATGAGAGATTTGGGGAGGTATTTATAGAATTCCCTAACGGCTCGGATCAATTTGAATATTTAATTTAGAGGCCTAGATTAAAAGATGAGTTTTGGATCATGTGTAGGAAGGTATATGATAGCTCCAAGATAGATGGTCTAGATGCACTCCCGACAACCAAACTAAAGGCCTTTGATTTGATCTAAGGTCCATATCTAATCTAGAATCGGATCAATGACTTAGATTAAATGTACGTGCGGTATAACGTTAAATACCCTAGTTTTCCAAGTCTTCTAAGTCTTCCAATCAGCTGTTGACATGTGGCATTGTAACATCCGTGACCTAAATTTTAATTAAATTAATTTAATTTAATTAATTATGTGAAATTACGGTTTTGCCCCGAGGTTAGAGTCGTAAAGGTCACATAATTATCCGTTTGGAATTTCACGAAACCGATCACGCCATTGCGACGGGCTCGTCGAACGAGTCCGTGGCCGGGCGGCACGTTGATCCGAGGTCCGTAACTCAAAAGGGCATTTTGGGTATTTTGATTTTTGGAGAAAACCCTAAAACTACCCGGTCGTGGCGTACACGCGTCGGACACCCGCCAGCCCCTCTCTCTCTCTTCCGTCTCTCTCCTCTCTCGACCCCGACTCTCTCTCTCTTGAATCTCTCTCACCGAGCACGGCGAGGCATGGCACCGGTGCCATTAGAACCGGCTCGAAGCCCCGGTCACATCCCACCCCTTTTCCCGCCGGTAGCCTCGAATTTCACCGAAAAATCGACTGGTTTGAGCCGGTTTTTCACGGCCGTTCGGCGATTCCGGCAGCCAACTCCGGCGATCCAGGTATGCTTCTCCACCTCCTCAACCTCCTTAAGCTATCTGCATACTTGGTTTTGATCGATTACATGACCCTAGGACGTTCGATCCCGAACCCGATTTTGGCGGATTTCAAAGCGAAATTCCGGCCAGTTGTCGGCCTTGGGAGGGGTTGCCACCGTAGGGTAAAATGCTCAGGGGTTGGGGGAAGCTATAGCCTAGGCGGTGAGCGGCGGTGACGAGTTTTTCCGGTGACGGAATTACTCAACACACCCACGCGCGGCGCGCGTGTGGCGGCGCGTGGGCACTGTGGTGGTGCCACATTGTGTTCTGATGCGCTCCTCGTGTCGTCCGAGCGCGTCGGTGTTTTCGGATTTCAATTCGGACGTCGTTCGGATATCGAGCGGGTATGCGCCTGTGCGCGTAACCGGGTTCGACGTGTTCGAACCGTCGGATCAAACCCAAACTCAGCTACGTAGTTCCACGTATTTCTAGGACTGTGTAGAAACTGTCGGATCGAGGATTGGAGTCCGGATACTCCAATCCATTAACCCTAGGGTTAGGTTAGTTGTTAACCGTCCGATCGTGCGATCGTGAGCAATCCGACCGTTCGATCGTGACCAAACTTTCAGGATAGGTTCAGTAAGCCGTGTAGAACTCGTAGGAACTTTCGGATCGAAGATTGGAGTCCGTGGACCTCGCGGGCCCGGTTGACCAGATCGGGCGGTTTGACCGCACGGTTGACTTTTAGTCCTCCGAAGTGGTTTGACCTGCCATGAAGTTTACTTAACCCTAGAACCTCCCGAACGTCTCACGTACACTTTAAACCCGGAAATAGGATTTGAATTTAAATTCAATTGCGGTTGACTTTTGTTGACTTATTCCTCGTATTCCGTATTAGGTACTCGGGCTCGAGGTTCACAGCGAGCAGGACCCTCTCGGGGTCAAGCAACGTGGGATTACTTGTGAGTGGACATTGTTTTGAATCGGCATTATTTTTAAAGATTGAAAAACTATGCATATGAACTTATTTAATTGAATTGTGGATTTTTATGTGAATTTAATTATTGAATTTCATATATATGGTTTATTGAGAATATTAAGGTTATATTTAATTGGTTATAAATATGTTGAGTTCCGATTTACTTATTCGGATATGATTGGTTATTTTTGACTATGATTTTAATTATATATTTTCGTGTCGGATGTTGGCCGTCACCAATGTCCGGTGGTCTTGTGTTCAAGTTTTGGAGTGCAGTCTGAATACCCAGGATTTAGGGTATGTCAGGAATATGTGTTTTTGTTAGAGTGCTATTAGCACCACCTATGTACCTTCCCGGTTACTTGGTTACGAGAAAGGATAAAGGATAACGGAACCGGTTCACCCTTGGCGGGGTGTTCAGTAGGCCCTTGCGTGATGCTGCAGCGTAGGACTTTATTCAGCCGCACACTATTGAGGTATTTTCTTCTCGTGCCTGTCTGGGAGTTAGTCCCCATTTGGGACGGCTTATTCCCTGGCCACGTGGTTGTAAAGGTATTTTTCTCCATGTGGTCACCAACAATCCCCGTGTTGGATTGTTTCCCGGTACAAAATGGTATAGTAGTCTCTTACCTACGGGTATCTATATATATATATATATATATGTATTTGTTTATCTATTTATTTATTTAATTATATTACTTATATTATTTATTTATACTAGTCCTCTTAATATTTGGGTAAAAACTCTTCCTCGTTTGTCGGGACTATGACATGCGTTGAAAGAGGGGATTCTTAGCATTGGAAAGAGGTCAGGTCTATTATGGGATATTATTGGCTTTATGTTGAAATTATTTGGATTCTTGGATTTCAATCACTTACGTATATAAATGATTTAATTGCATGTTTCTGACATCGTTTTGAAACGGTGGGGATAGTATGTTGATTTCAATTATGATAAAACTTTGTTTTTGTCCACTCACAATCTTTTGTTTTGCGCCCCCCAGTGCAAGTAGTTCGATCGAGCCGAGTACCCGAGCCAAGACTTGTATTCCCGAGCCACTGTATACAGTAGGGCACTTCCATCTGTATTGCTTTCAGTTAAACTTATACTTGGGTTGTAAAACTAAAGAGAATTCTTAGATTGCTCTGTTATCGCCCGTTTAGGGTTGGATTCAAGGCCGGAGGCCTAGTGTGTAAACTGTGTGCTTTTACTTTGTGCGTGCTGCAGTTGGTGTTGTTTCTGTTGTTTTTAACAGGGTGAAGAAGTTTTGGTAAAGTCCCTTTTTCAGAGGAGACTCTGCGGATTTTCGGCAGAGTCCGCCATCTTTTCCGTACTTTAAGGAAAAGATGGTAGGTTAATTAGTGAGCGGGCCCGGCATGGGTTAAATGTCGGAAACACCACAGGATCCGGCGTGGGTCCCGAGGGGGATTCGGGTCGGGTCCTGTCAGGCATGGTGATAGGTTCCAACCAATCACAAAATGCCAGGTGGAAATTCCAATTCAATCTCCTATTTTCCAACTTCAAAATTCACTAAAAATACTTTCGAGCTTCGAAAAATTATCCGAAAAATACTACAAGCTCGTATGAACGTCAACTATTTTTCTTTGAAGTCAAAACACCAAAATTCTAACTCCATAATTTCAAAAATATGTTAATCTCAATCATAATGACAATATTTACTTGGAAAAAATGTCACTTACCTCAAAATGGACAATGCAATTTTTATTATGTGCGAAAAATATTCTGGAATTTTTCAAGGCATCACATTCTACCCTCTTTAGAAAAAATCTTGCCCTCGAGATTTACTCAAGACACCCACACTACTCAAACAAGTGTGGATACTTTTCTCTCATGTCGGACTCGAGTTCCCAAGTTGCTTCTTCAATTCCATGGTGTTGCCACTAAACTTTGACAAGCGGTACATGTCGATTCCTAAGTTGTTTGGTTTCATAGGCCAGAATTGCAATTGGTCCTTCCACATAGGATGTATCATTCTACAAAGGCAAGTTGTCCTAAGTCATCACTTGTTGAGCACAGGAACAACACTAAGTAAAGCTCAAGGGTTGTGATCTATATGAAAAAGTAGAGGTGAGCATCACATACGTTCATTTGCCTCGTAGGAGGCTCCTGGTTAGGTTTTAAAATATATAGCAAAATAACATAGTAGTTTTCATGAATAGCAGGGAAAAGAATATGCACAACACAAACCATTTCCATATAAATATATGATTAAAACAATTGGCATGCTCACACAACTTTCGCAAACGTTTTCCAGGTACCCATAATATACTTGTCTAACAACAGATCCCTATAGGCCAACTACCCCTACCAGAAATAAAAATACAACCAACTTACCTGGTACGGTAGCGAGAGTGTCCATTTCAATGGTTACACCTTGTCGATTATACCTCACACGTAGGGTATTGGTAAAGTCTGTTCGCGTAACCCCTCCAGAGGTTTAGGGAATGGAAACCCAAGGAAGTCGCTATACCTTTTTCACCATCAGGTCGTCGAGGATAATGCCCACAGGTGTATCCCCCTCAAAACTGTGGAGAACCAAAGCCAAACATTCATAAAACCAAACAATATGGCATCCAAAAACGTGCATCTTTCACACACAACAATTTTTACTATGTCATACATACACAAAATACAAGTCCGAGAGTGGGTCCCCCTACCTGGAATCCAAAGCTTAAACTTGACTTGCCCTCTACACCTTCGAACTCAAACTGGCCATTGCTGATCAATTGAATCATAATCCAACATTCAAAAATATTACAACAAATCCTTGATTACAATTTAGTCCTTTTTCTTGTCTTTAATTGCACTGTTGTCATTAAACTTAATTCAAATTTCAACTTAATCCTTATAAGTCCTTAAAGTTCTAAGTAATTTCAAAACTGTCCCAATAGTCCTTGAAGTTCTATCTCTGGTCCGAAAATGGTAAAATAAACGGTACGGTGAAATTAAAGTCTAAATAGTACTTTGTTGTTCGTACATGGACCAGAGGTGTAGATATAATTTAGTCTAATAATTTCAAGGAAGGAAAATGACAAAAGTTTTATCCAATTTGATTAGATTTCAAATGAACAGAGTAACGACATATGATGTGTAACATCCCGCTCCTAAAACTTAATTAAATTATTAAAATAAATGACAATTTTACCCCTAGGGTTTCTTGGTGGGTTTAAGGTTGACTTTTTGTTTGGGAAGGAATTTGCGGAATTGAGTTGCACTGTTGCATCAGGCTCGTAGATACGAGTCTGTAGACAGATGGCACGCTCAATTCCGAGTTGTAACGAAGAAGGAAAAGTCTAAAAACAAAAAGGGCATAATGGTCATTTCAAAAACTGTTAAAATCCCTTAAGCCCGATTTTGCCCCTACACGCGTCATTCTTTCTCTCCTCTCCCGATTCTCTCTCCTCTCTCCCTCTCTCCGTCGCTTCTGTTCATTTTCAGACACGCGAGATTGTTGCCGTCCGGCCACCAAATCCTACGCCACCACCACCAAAATTCTTTTCTCATCCTCCTCTACACAACCCACTAGCGTTCTCAGATCAATTTCGAGCCGTGTAGTGACTGGAACGAGGAGGAAAGTCAGAATTTTCACGACACCTGCCACGGTGATTCCGGCGACATTTCCCGTCAAGTGAGGTATGCATTTTCATCCTCTCAACGTCCTCTTGATGTTTTAGTAGTTGGTTTGGGTCGATTTGGAGTTTTGGAAGCTCGATTCGAAACCTAGAAAATTTCGGTCTTTGAGTTGGTTTTCCGCCACTTCTCGGCCAAATTAGAGGTCGGCTCAGTCGTAAAAGTTGATCCCTTGGTTGAGCTCGACATTTTGGTCTAGAATTGGACCAATAGGAATTGTCAGTTAACAAAAGTGAGGTCGTGGGCCCTACGAGCCAGTTGACTTGGATAGTGGGCAGTGTCAGTTTAGTCGAGGCTGGGAAGTCAGCTGTAGTGGTGAAGGGAATTTTATTCGAAATTAGTTTTCTTGCCTTGTGTAGGGGTCTTTTTCTTTCCAGCAGCTTGACGAATAGGCCTGGGCTGTTGGAAAGAGCGAACGACGAGGTTGCCCCTGTGTTTGAGTTCAAGAACCAGGCCCCAAGAGTGCTTCAAAAGTTTGTGGATCCTTAGGAAGCACTTTGGTTCCTTTCACCAACAAAGCAGACAATTATGACATATTGATATTATGGCTTGGCATGAAAATCTTGTGATATGGGAGTTGAGATTCTATGAGTTTAGCAATAGGGAGAGAAAAGACTGGGTTTCTTATGGGAAACAAAGGTTCAAAACAATGGGAAATGGAGATTTGATGAGATCTGGTGAGATTTGATGAGGTTTGATGAGGTGGAGAGATGAGGGAAGAGATGGAGACATGGAGAAAAAGAGGATGGGTGGCTTGAGTAGTTTTCCAGTAGCTTGAGGAATGCTTGCCCGTGCTCTGAATGTGGTTGCTTTGCTGGGTAGGAGATGCTTTCTTTTATAGGCGCTGGAAGCCCTAATTTTACCAAGTCATCCTCTCCCTTTTCCTTCACTTTCTTCCATTAAATCCCATTTGGTGAAAATCCCTTAATCCAAGCACACCGAGGCAGAGATTTTTGGGGCTCTAAGGTTTCCTTGCAGTTGACCTCCTCCATCCGGGTGAGGCTCCTTTTGCTTTCTTCCTCGTTTCTTCTACCATGACTTGCAAAGGAAAGAAATGGGTAAAGGCTGCTGGTCTAAAGGGTATTCCTCCTGTGCATATGAATTTCCTTTGGTTTTTGCAATGGCTTACCATTTGACTTGGTTCTGAGGCTTTTTGACAACGCTAGATATTTTACACGATGCTAGATATTTTATAAGGTGCTGGGCTGGGCTATTTTCTAAGGTATTGGGTCATTGGCAATTTATTTCCAGCGGCCTGTGAGTTGGCCTTGGTTTCGTCGAGCTGTTGGAAGTAGCTTATTTGCTTTGTTCTTTTTGATAAGGTGCTGGATGTTTTGGCTGACGTGGGATTTTTCCAAGTGTTGCAGCCCAAAACTTCCATTCCTTAAACCTTCAATGGGCCTCGTGAATACTCGTAACCATCCATACCATAACCTGCTCAGCAAGCCCCAGGCATTTGCGTGGCTTGGGCCCACTTTAGCTTGTAGCTTGGTTCGGTGCCAAAACAAAGGATTTTGCTTGGCGTTGCATATTATTTGGTGTGTTTGTGCTCGAGCTTTCCCGTATTGCAATGGGCTATGGCTGGGCTAAACGGTGCTTGACGGGATAATAAGCGCGAGTTCATAGAACCAGTACATTTTACAGGCTCGTTATGACCTCTATGTGTGACGGATTGCGTGTTTACTTGGCGTGGCATGTGGCCCATAACTTGTGTAAGCACATACGACAAATTCTTGCATACCTCAGTCAGGCTTCTTTCCCCGTTAAATGTTGTATTGGGCCTAGCCTTGGATTTTTTGGGCCTCAACATCTTGTTAAACTGATTAAATCTTCAAAAGGGGTTTAACAAAATGTCTAATTTTATGTTTATATTTAAATATATGTTCGATGCTTGGAATGAATTTGAATGCTTTTGAATGGTAGAAAAGAATTGGAAGAGTACGTGAGTGGGCATTTGTTTATAAATGGGTTTTTATGAAGTGATGGTTTGATTAAACATTTATGAATGATTTATTATGGCTTTTACTTTTCAGGCATCCGGTTTCGTTTGAATTGATTTTAAATATTTATGCATGTCGATAAATGTGTTTAGCTTGGGAAGTGGGTACGGTTGAGAACTGAAATGAAGGAAAGGTTTGAGAAATGATTTTATAACTTATTCAGGAAAGGTTTTCAAACCCATCACCAGGGAATTCCAAGCAGTGCTAGAGTAAGAGCAAGAAAGCAGCACAGCAAGGTTCTACTCCCCTTTTCCTCTAAACTTGAGGGATCCTCTTAGGACTCCTATCTTAGGTTCGAAATACCATTGTGCCAAGCTGGAAATTTTGCAAGCCTTGGACACGTAAATGGTCAGAGCCCCTTTTTCCTACGGTTTGGAAGATATAGATTGGGGCTCCTGGGAAACAAACCTAGGTAGGTTGGGTTTGAACCCAAGGGTGGTCATTTCTGAAGATTTTCTCCCCTGGAACAGATGGGTAGATGAATTGAGGACCAGGTATAAGGCCATTTGGCAGCAAAATAGAATATACGATGTGATTATGCTATTGAAATCTCATATCGAGTTGAATGCCCTCTGTTGAGTGCTGCCCTTTGCTATTGGGACAGAACCTCCAATACTTTTGCCTTCGGGCCATGGCCAATGACTTTAACAATTTTGGATATGGTTGGCCTTTTTGGTTTTAAGCCTTGTGTAGTGAGTGTGGATATCTTGGGGATTATGAGTCTAGAAACAGCACAGTTGCGACCCCATTGATGGCCACAAAGATGGAGGATATGCGCCGGAGGAAGTATTCTGGCTATGTGATGACATACCAGGGGATGGCACACAAAGATCAAGAACACATGATGTTCTTGCTTTTCTGGCTAAACAAGTTCATGTTCCCCAACACTGAAGAGGAAATGAAGCCAGAATATATGCATCTGGGAGAGGCTCTGCGTAAGGAGAAGAATGTAGCTACAAGGCCATTCAAGCTGGCCTCTCTCTATCACTGTCTTCACCAAATCACCATTAAGCCGTTGGATCTCAATGTCTGTGGTTTGGTTTTGTAACACCCTAAAAAATTCCAGAATATTACTACGCTCACAATTTTGATTACACAGTCCTATTCGGTTTCTGTAATTAAATACCACTATTATATTGGCGAATAAATCCCTTTCGGCAAATTTGAGTTAGAATTTTGGTATTTTGATTTCATAGAAAAATAGTAGACGTCGATACGAGCTTGTGATATTTTTCGGATACTCTTTCGGAGCTCGGACGTATTTTTAATGAATTTTCGAAGTTGGAGAATAAGAAAATTGAAATAGTAACTGCCACATGGCAGCTTGTGATTGGACCACTTGGTAGCTTATGATTGGCTAGTCCATCAATGATTGGGTTCAGATATTTTTTGAGTTACAACTAGGTTTTACGATACTGTTCCGTGAGCTCGTTTAATCTAGGCCGTTGATCTATTATAAGATTAGATCGAGACTGTAGGATCAAATCAAAGAGTTCCGATTTGATCTGGGCCATTAGATAGGTAGTTGGGTATACATATGGACCATCTATTTATGAACTATCATGCTCCTTCCCATATTTTATCGAAACACAACTTTCAATCTAGGCCTTCGATTTAAATATTCAAATTCATCCAAACAGTTCGAGTATTCTATAAATACCCTTCATCTCCTCCCATTTTCTTTACACCAAAACTCTCCAAAAACCATCCTCCCTCTCTTCCTCTCCTCCTCCACCATCAAAGTCACTATTCCGATATTTTTTGGAATTACTATTCATAGTTACTATTCATCCCGAGAAGTCACTACTCACAATTACTATTCACCGATCACTATTCATCCAAAATTACTATTTATACCAAAACCGCTCGTGGAGTCTACTATTCATCTTTCGTGTCATGTTCACCTAGGGGTACTTTTCACTCGAGGTCACTATTCATTCATCTCACTATTTTATCGAGTTAATTTCTAAACCTTACCTCTTCATCCATTTCTTTTAATTCTAGATTCCCTTTCTAAAGTGTTATTCTGCCCAATTTAAAATTTTTAAATGCTATTGATTGTATTTTCTTAAATTGGATAATTTTCCAAATGATTCCTAAAATTGAACCATATTCCGTTACTCTGCCCGTTTGAATTCTGATCAAAATATTATATTGGACCTATATTCCTTGGACTATTATTACCGAAACTTATTATACCTATTTCCTCTAGTCCAGATGTATGAACAATATGAGACTATTTGGACTTTAACTTTACCGTACCGTGAACTAATCGTTTTTGGACGAAGGATGAAACTTAAAGGACTTCTAGACATTTTGGACTATACTACCGTTACCTGAGACTTTAAGGACCTATGGACGATTATTGGACAATATGAGGATTGAATGATAGTTTGGACAGAGTTAAAGGACCAAGTGCAATTAAAATAAATATAAGGACCAAAGTGAAAATAAACACAAGTTTAAGGACTTAACTATAAATAGGGAATTTTTAGTAACATTTTTAAATGTTGGACTAGGACTCAGTTTCCTGAGCAAGGAAGGGTGAGCTCGAAGGCATAGAGGGCAAGTCAGGCTTGAGCTTTGGATTCCATGTAGGGGGAATCACTTTCGGACTTGTATTCTGTGTGCATGTATGACATATTAAATATTGTTGTGTACAAAAGATGCACTGTTTTTGGATGCCATATTGTTTGGTTTTATGGATGCTTGGCTTTGGATTTCCAAAGTTTTAGAGGGTATACGCCTGCAGGCATTATCCTCGATGACCTAAGGGTGAAGGGGGCATAACGACTTCCCTGGGTTTTGATCCCCTAAACCTCCGGAGGGGCTACACAGATTGAATTTTCCACTACCCTATGCGTGAGGGCTAGTTGAAGTAGTGTAGCTAGTAAATGGACACCCTCACTACCGTACCAGTAAGTTTTTTATAATTTTATTTTTGGTAGAGGCAGTTGGCCTATAGGGATCGGTCGTCATACAAGCATATTTGGGGAACCTGGAAAACGTTTGTGAAAGTTGTGTGAGCATGCCACCTATTTTGATCCTATATTTATCTGGAAAATGGTTTGTGTTTGTGTCTGGCCATTATTATTATCATTATTTACTTTGAAACCTGGCCGGGAGCCTCTTACGGGGCATATGAACGTATGTGATGCTCACCCCTACTTTTGTTGTAGATTTACTTCATGGGTGATATCTTGGTGTGAACTCCTCACTTGTCAGTATTTGGCTCGTGTCTCACATTGTTGTCAGGTTATGAACCCTATTCATCACAGCTGATCATGTTTCACTACATATGTATAAATTTGAATCCTATATGGTTGGTATATTTTCATTATTGGTTTGTAAAACAATTTTTGAGGTTGTTGATATTATTCCAGGACCTCTGGAGTTGGTTTAACTCTCAAATAAATTTTGTATAATATTATAAATTATTTTTCTGCTCTTGTTAAACACTTTGATCCAACCCATTTTAATTTATTTATAAAGGCTTTGCATATTTTGGGAATCTTGATAGTATAACCCTCGGACTTAGGTGTTATATTTTCGGGATCCTCAAGGTACGTGCCGCTATGACGTGTCTCGATTTTGGGCCGTGACAGGTTTGGATGGCACAGATGTGGCTGGAGTGGTACTTCCCTAAGCTTGGGACAGAAGCGCTGAAGTTCTTTGATGAAGAGATCCCAGTTATTGCGCTGGCCACTTGCCCGAAAAGGTTTGTTTGCATTGAGGAATGCTTTGTCTTCTTCAGAAATTGCAAGCAGAGGGAAGAAGAGGTGGAAGTGTATAATCCCCGATTTGTTTGTGGATAAGGGAATCTACCAGGCTTCTAAGAATTGGAAAGATCTGACCACAATGAGAGCTATCACTTATGCTGAAAGGAGTGTTAGTATGGGGTGGAAGCGTATAATCTCTAATTCATTAGTAGACAATTCGGGTTGGTCCAGGCGATTCCAGAACTGAAGTATGGTTTTGTGAACAAAGGGAGCTCCTAGAGAAAAATGGACATGACTTGCAAAGAATTCAAGGATGTGAGGTCATCTGGAGGAGCAGGAGGAAGAGCATAAGGGGGTCTCCCTACAAGCCAACTCCACTCTGCACCTCAGCCTTCCATGAATTTTGGGACAACACGCTCTACTTGTGGCTTCCAGAATCTGCCAAGCTTCTCTATGCCACTGCCTTCAAAGATTGCCCTTTTGCTTGATTAATGACTAAGTAAGAGGAGGCATCCATGCTGAGGAGGATGAAGCATCTTTAAAAGCTGACAGTGATATGTAATTTCTCACCCTCCAATCAATAGTCAATTGATCTGACTTGATGCGCAAGATCCTAACAATTTGGATTGTTTTTGGTGATTGAAAGAAACCATCCTTGACAAGCAAGGCTGCCTTGTTGAGGAAGGTAAGGATTCAATTTTTGCAAAATCTTGATTTGTTTTTTGTTGAAGGATGCTGATTTTGTATTTTCTGTCAACAGATCATGAGATTTTCTCCAATTCCTTATGGAGATTCATCAGATGAAAAGGATGAGGTACTGAGAAGGCCGGTAGCTATACCTTCTTGCTCTCAGCCATCTGGTTTGGGCCTAGATCCAAAGCATAGGGGGAAAAATCCATTTGTTGAGGATGATGAGGAAGAAGAAGAGGAGATTCCCTTCCAAAGAAAGCGCAAGGCTCCTGCTACCCCATGCTTAGGGATTGGGCCCAAATTGGCTCAAATAGAAGGTAAAAGTCCCATTTTCTGGCTTATCCCAAGGTTTTATGGGAAGTTCTATGTAAACTAATGTGTACATTTGTGCTGTAAGTTCAGAGAGGCCTGAAAAGAGAGCAAGGGTAGTCTTGCCTTCTAGAGAGGAAAGAGAGCCAGAAATGCATGTTGCTCCTATGGCTCAGGTAAAATTTCATTCCCTAAACTAGATCTTTTTAGTGTTATTTTTTTGAGTGAAAACTAACTCACCTTCTATGTAGGCTAATGACAAAGAGGCTATAGCAACTGCAGAAATGGCCAAGCCAAACAATCCTTAAATTCCTGTAGTAATGCTATCAATTCTTCATTTATAGACTGATCCAAAAGGCCACTAATGAAGGTTGGCCTAGGATCATCTTCTATTCCCAAATTGATATCCTCTAGAGGATCCTGCACTTTAGGTGGAGAATCATTCAACTTGGTTGGAGCTAAATGAATATCTTCCTCTAGTTCCTTTAAATCGGGCTAGTTTTCCTCATAGATAAATTATGTCATGTTGGTGGCTGAATTCATTTCTGCAGTATATTTTTCTGTCCAATGCATTCGTAGTCGATCCATGAGGGATGTGATCACCAATGATTGGTCTTTGTATTTAGGGCCTTCTTTATCCATCAAAACTGCTAAAAGTGATTTGAGGCCTTTCCCACTCCTCTATAGAGAAGGTAAGTTCCTGTTGGAGAAACTTCTAGGCCATCACTACTGGAGAGTGGCCATTCTTGATAAGTTCTGGAATCGTCAAAGGAGCAATGTCCTCGTTGTAGAATCTTGCATCAACACTATTTGTTGACGGTAGAAATGGCTTTGGATATGCTTTAACCGTTTCATAATCTTCTATTTCCTTATTCCACATTAACAATTCATGTTGTTGAGAAGAAGGAATAGACATGCTCTGGTGAATCCAATCTCTGCCCATCAAGGCAATGGTAACAGGATGTGCTAACCACTACCATGTAAGATAGCATGAGAGTTTTGGAGCCAATTTCTAATTCTGCTAACAAAATGCCATGAGTGGCAGTGATGGTTCCAGTAAAGTTAAAATTGTCATTTCGGTATGGATGAGATCCGCCTCGGTCTTACCCAATTTTACCAATCTTTTGTCAGGAAGGATGTTGATAGCAGCTCCCCCATCGATCAATACCTTCTTAAAAGGTACTCCATTGATTCTGGCAGAGACAAATAATGGTCTTAAGTGTTTAGTCATTGACCTGTTCGGTTTAGTGAAAAACACTAGAGGAGAGTCTCTTTTGCGCAGTTATGCACCTTGGATTTGGGCAAGAATCCTTGATTTTCAAGATTTCAGGTCTTTCATCACAGTCTTATGTTATTCCAATTAAAGTAGTAGGCCAATCTCCCACAAGAATATCGCCTTCCATGTTGCTTGGTTGACCTTCTTATGGCCTGTAAGCAGCTGGGAGAATGTAGACTATATTAATTAGCATGACTAGGAACTGTGACGATTGTTCTTCTTATTCTGGCTCGATTTCCATTGGCTGGTTAGAGGAACCACTTGCTTCTTGGATTAGCTGGCTGAGCTTCAGTTGAATTGTTGATTCTTCCGATGCCACAGTTAGCTCTGAATCTTCTGTACATGTAACCATTTCTATTGTACAGAAAGTTAGTGCTGGAATGTGACTGGATTGTTCTGGTTCTTCATCAGCTGCTTCAACACTGTGATCCTTCAGCTTTAGTCCTAGAGCAGCCTTGAATTCCTCATGATTGAGCTCGTAGTTAAGCCAGTCATCATTCTCTTCTTTAGACATTTTAGCTGCTTATTCCTCCAATAAAAGCTCAATGTCTAGTAATTTCTTAGGCAGTATGACCTAAATGTTGGGCCTCTTTGGCCTAGGTATCACCTCTGGTGGAGCTGGAAGGACATGTGGTTTTACCTTACAGATAGCAAAAGAAGCTGGTCTCTTCAGAATAGTCCTCTCCAGTTTAGTCTTCACTGTCTTGGCAGCTGAATATGATTGCTTGTGGTGGGAAAATTCAAAGTACGTCGTTTGATCAGTTTGGGACTAGTTTTCTGAAACAGCTGCCTTTGGTCTAGTTATCGGCTTTGGTAGAGTTTCTTTCTTGGCAAGCTTTGTGGCTAGCACGCCAAGTTCTTGCCCCCTGGCATTTGCGTTGGGATAAACGGCTATTTGTGATACTTTTGTGCTAGGATAAGATCCTTGCCCTTCCATTCTTCTTCTAGCCATGTTGTATTGTCTCTTAATCCTTCGGGCCTAAGTATTGGTTAATTCTTTTTCGGGCTTGCCATTCCCAACCAAGTACCACTTGCCGTCTTGGATCATTGCTAAAAGGTCCATATGCTTCAAGTGCTAGTTTGTTCAAACCTTGGATCATGTCTGCATCCAGTTTGTCCAATTGCTAATCAATCTTCATATCCTCAGTTGGTATTTCCAATTCGCATTCACATTTGCATCTGCTACACATCACAATGCCAGCTATAATGGTTGCCTTTAGCCCAACTGGAGTCTTCAAAGCTACCTTTCTCTTGCCTTCATCCCTAATATCGATGGTGATTTTCCTGTTATCTTTCTCTTGCCCTCAACTATTAAGTCTTGGATGACATCTCTGAATTGTACACAGTTGTTCATGGCATGAGAAAAAGAACTATGCCATTTGCAGTAGACCTTACTCTTCATCTCTTCTGGTTCGAGAAACACATGTTTATCATGAAATTTGATCACTTTGCTCCTTAACAGCTCATCGAATATGCTTTCAACCTTAGATAGGTCGAAAGAATACAATTTGTGCTTCTGTTTATAAGGAACAAATCCTCCAGTAGGGAGAGGGTGTTTCTCTGCTTCCCCGTTCTTGCTTCCCCAAGCTCATGGGTCTTACATGCGCCAACACAGGTCGTCCTACTTTGTGTTGGATGGGGTGTGCGCGGGCGTGCCACACTACTACAAAAAGGCAAAAAGACGTCGAATAAACAACGTCGGTACAAATAAATACCGACGTTGAGTTTAGAAAGACGACGGTAACATAAAACCGACGTGAATACGTACCTTAAATATCTAAAAAATGGATATCCATTTTCGTATTTACAAAACACGACAGACTGAAATTCAAAAACGACGTCTTATTAATCGTGATTCTAAAGAAGTGAATTCTGAACCAATTAAACAACAACAACATATACGAAACTACCGCCGTATAAAGTAAAGACGTCGCTTATTCAATATACCGCCGTGTTAAATTTTAGTATAACACGTCGAATTATTCTCAATAAGCGCCGTATAATTTTAAAATAATCCACGTTGGTAAATTCATGTTGTGCAACGTATTAAATGCCTATACCACGTCAGTAAGGATTAAATTGCTCTCGTATTAAGATCATGAACTACGGCGGCATCTAATACCTAAGCGTCGTATAGAACAAAAGCGAACAACGACACTTCGTGGTAGAATAGGACGTTAAATTTTTAAATATCCACGTCGGTTTATTCACCTAAAGCGACTTTAAAATTACATTTAGACGTCAGTCATTATTTGATTACGGTCGTCTAAAATTTTTTTGTTTTTTGAAATTTATTTTCTGGATTTTAATTACCTACGACAGTAGATCAACAAAATGACAATTATGGAGTAAAAACTAAGGTTTACATGCGATATCCAAACATGGAGATAGTAATTGGAGTCAATCGAATTTTTGGTTTTATTCGTAAATATATGGTTATTATAACTAACCATGTCGGTTAATTTTTAAATAGACAAATGTTAAAAAATAACCTCCACGTCATTTATGGAACATAAAAGACGTTTGACATTTATACAAAAAAGTCGTTTAATTTCCCAATAAAGCTGACCTTATTATAAACCACGGCGGTTAATTTAAAAACCGCCGTACTAACGCAAAATACCACGTCATATAAAGTATAAAATTGTAAATAACCACGTCGGTTTCTGAATACGAAAAGTCGTTTGACTTTATTAATATCAACGTCGGTTTATAATAATATAACGTCGTTTTAAATACATTATAGGGCGGTTTTATTTAAAACCGACGTGTAACTCAACTTCGCGATTGTATATAAACTCTTTCGACACCTAACCTAAATTTTTACGTTCTGTCTTATCGAGAAAATAGTTCAGTTTTCTATCCAAAAGCAGCGTGTCTGAATCTGGTCATCTTCCTCTCCATCTCGTCGTCGTCTCTAAGTATCCAAGATTACGTCTGAAGCAAACATTCTTTTACCGCCAAAAGGTTTTTAATTAATTTTTATCATTTTAAGTTTCTTTGGTCAAATCATTTTAAGTTTTTTATGCAAAATGATTTTGAAATAAAGTGAACGAAAACAAGACTTCGTTTTCAAAATATCCTAGTCTCGCATGTTTTTGATTAGTATCAGAAGTCACTCAAGTTCACGATATGTTAAGACGTCGTTTTTGTCTTCTTCACGACGTGTTAATTTTCTCACCACGTCGGTTAACTAAAAACTTTCTTTTGCATATATCAAGTTTGTAAAGTATCACCGACGTGGTGTTTAAATTAAAACGTCGTAGAAAATAAAAACTCACGTAATAAATATAGTTTACCACGGCGGTATTTAATTACGTCGTTTTATTTAACATTTAATGTCGATATGTGTATATACCGCCTTGTTAAATATAATATTACGTCCGTTTTTGTTAAATAACCGCTGTTGTTTTATCTTGCAGGTTTTATTACTTTCTAAACATGGTTTCCAATTCTCAAACCAAGGTGGCTCAAGGTTCTAAAGCTTAAAGTAAGGACCTTCCAGTTTCAAGGGCTCAAAGTAAGTCACTTCCTGTTTCCAGGGCACAAAGTATGGACCTTCCTGTTCAAATCAAACCCTCAAAGAAGATGAGATTTACTTCGACTGCCAAGAATGACCCTAACTCGTCATTTGATGAGGAGCCAAAGTTTGCTCGCGGTATCACCACAATGAGCCGTGTTGTGAAAAGGAATATGCATAAGGTTAAACTCGTAGTTGAGTACAATAGAAGGGCCAAACCACATGGCAAGGCTGCTACTGAGATGCAATCGTATATTGGTGTTTTGGCACACACCAAAGTCCCTCTTATGGACACGAATTTTAAAAAATTGCCTAAGGATATAACGGAGCGGCTTTGGGAAACAGTTGATAAGGCCTATGCTATTGGGCAGGGGGGCAAGAAAATGGTGCTATCGTCTGCCGCCAAAAAATGGACGGATTTCAAGACTTCCTTAACGAGGAAATTTATCCTTCCATATAAAAATAACAAGGAAATGTTAAGTCGACCCCCTAAGCTATATGACTTCATAGAGCAATCGCAATGGGAGGCCTTTGTAGCTTCAAGGCTAAGCCCAGCATTTGAGGTGGTGCATAAAGAGCAGAAAGAGAGAAGGGAAAAATGCGAGTACAATCATAGGTTGTCTCGGAAAGGGTATGTTGGTTTGGAGGACCAATTGGAAGAAACCATGCCCATTGAAGAAATTGATCGTTCTCTTCTATGGAGGAAGGCTAGGGAAGATAAACAGGGAAACATCCCAGATCCAAAGGTTGCAGAGAAAGCCAAATAAATCGTAAGCCTCTATCACTCTATTTTAAATTTTAAAAACAGAGCATTTTAAATTAATTCAGACGTCGTTATATTTATTAGCAACGTGTTAAACCGATTACAACGTCGGTATTTATTTACCAACGTTTTAAATATTTACAACGTCATTTATTTCAAGGTACCGACATCTGTAGTCTAAACAACGTCGGTTTATATTTTTATTTTAAATGCTTATTTTAAAAGATTAACGATCTGTCTTCTTCTACTAACACACACATACACAAAATCTCTCTTAATATCTCTCTCTTTCTCTGCAATAGATTTATAATCTAATCTGCTAAAGAATGTTAAATGCTGATTTGTACAACGGTTTTTCCTTCTACCAACGTTATAAATTATTTCAACGTCGGTATTTTTACCGGCGTAGTAAATTATATACGACGTCAGCATTTTAAATAAAACGACGTCTTATTTGTTGTACAACGTCGGTTTATTTTTAAGTTATTTTTTGTTATTTTAAATTTTAACTTCATTCTCTAACATTATCTCTCTCTCTCTCTCTCTCTCTCTCTCTCTCTCTCTCTCTCTCTCTTTTAGGATGAATTAAAAGCAAGTCTCCGAGGGCACTCTCCCTATCTCTCGGTAGTAATGATATTTTGACTTTGGCATTGGGAACCCCATAGCATGGTGGGAGAGTTAGAGGCATGGACCAAAATATCCAAAATATCCCGATATTTCCATCGAAATTTCCGTGTTTTTGGACTACCGATATTTCTAATACCATCGATATTTTAGACCTCCATGGACCAAAATATCGATAATATCGACGACATGGACCGAAATATGGATAATATCCCGATATTTCCATCGAAATTTTCGTATTTTTGGACTACCGATATTTCCGATACCATCAATATTTTAGACCTTGGTTAGAGGTATGGGAGCTGGGGTTTCCCCAAGTCAATTCTTCCAGTTGCCAAAACAGAGCAGAGTAAAGTTTGCTAACAAAATTACACAAACTGTTTTGGAGGCAGTCAGAGAAGAGAACTTGAGGAATGAGGCTAAAACATTGGAATTGTTAAAGGCTGAGAGGGAATATTTGTTCAAACAATTCAGCCAACTAATTCCCAATTTTGATCCCAGCATGCTCAAAAGTCTTATTAACCCAATTATACCAATGACCCCAACAATTGCCCCAATTCTTTGCCGCTGAAGATCAAAGCCCCAAAAATCCAATGTCTAACAAAGCAAGTTGCTCGGCTCCGACGAATGTGAGACCGATAGATTTGGATGAAGAAAATACCAAGATGAAACAAAAGAAAGATGAAACGGTAAAATCTCTAAAATTTGCATTTTTTTGCTTTTTAAATTTTAAATATACGTCGTTATTTTAATTTCCCGACGTTGGAATTGTAAAACAACGACGGGAAATATTTACTGACATCTTACATCAGTTTGCATTTGTTTAACCGTGTCTAAATTCTTTACCACGTCGGTGTTTTAAGTAACCGTTGTTTGTATTTAAATACCACGACGGTTTAATTGTTTATTTCCTCTCTTTTATTTTACTTTTGTATTTGCAATTTATAAAAGTTTCTTTATTTCTTACAAAAGGATTTCGTTGTTCATGTCTTTAATCGAACAAAAGCAAGATGAAACGGTAAAATCTCTAAAATTTGCTTTTTTTTGCTTTTTAAATTTTAAATATACGTCGTTATTTTAATTTCCCGACGTTGGAAATTTAAAACAACGACGGTAAATATTTACCAACCTCTTAGGTCGGTTTGCATTTGTTTAACCGCCGTCTAAATTCTGTACTACGTCGACTTTTTAAGTAACCGTCATTTGCATTTAAATACCACGATGGTTTAAATATTTATTTCCTCTCGTTTATTTTTTTTTGTATTTGCAATTTCTACAACTTTCTTTATTTCTTGGAACAGGATTTCTCAAAGCTAGACCTTCCACCTCCTGTTAGCCCTTTGCTAATATGCCGAGAATACATTGAAGGCTTCGGACCTAACTTTGAGAATTTCAATGGCAGAGGATGTGTTTGGGTTTGAGCATGATGCCTACATCTTGTATGAAGATATTTTGCAGTTTGGGTCCATGGTTAAGATAGGAGCCACTGTGATTGCAGTGTACATGAGGTAAACCTCAAAATCCAGTTTTCATTTTCCATTTTGTTTCTTTTATATTAAATAACTCAATTGATTTTATATATTTAGGTACCTATTTGACTATTTAAAAATGGCAAATATGGTAAACCTTGTTGGCCTTGTTGACCCTGCACAAGTGAGCTCTCAATCTGGATCGTTGTCTCACAGATCAAAGAATCTGGCAAACAGACTGCAAACGGCAGCAGGTTTTGAACAAATTTTCTTGGTCCCTTATAATATAGGGTTAGTACCATTAACAATATTTTGTTTGTAATTAGACAACTTTAAACTATATTTAACCTATATCCTATCATTTTGTGTAGGGGTCATTGGGTGTTGGTGATTGTGAGACCAGAAAAGGAGACGGTATATTATATGGATTCATTGCGAAAGCTCTCCATTAACGAGGAACTCAAAAATGTTGTGAATACGTAAGTTGATCTACTACATTGTGTGTTCGTACTCTAAAATATTTTTCATTAACAAAGTGTTGTCTTCAAACAGTGCAATCAAAATCTATAAAGCACACATAGGCAAACAAGGTCGTAAATCAGCCATATGGAAAGTTCTACAAGGCACTCCTCGACAACCATCGAATGTAGAGTGTGGCTACTACGTCATGCGTTTTATGAGAGATATAATCCAGGATCCCACACTATCATTTGAGAAAAAGGTATTAAACTAAATTTAAGTTAAATTTCTCATTTTTTTAAACTAAGATGAGAGTAATTGAAAACCGACGTTTGTATTTTTAAAAACGACGGTTTGATATTAAACCGACGTTTGTCTACATTTAACACGTCGGTTGTTTTATGTATTTGCAGTTTGAGAAGAAAAAGGAACCTGTAACGCATGCCCAAGCAGACATTGATGAAGTCAGGAAAGAATGGGCAGAATTTGTGAACAATCAGAGAAAGGATAACTAATATGAACAATATTGTAAAAGAGTATATATATTTTTTTGTAATTATATTACGATCAATGTTATTTGTTTTGAGTGCTTAATTTATATGATCACCTAATTGAAAGAAATAAATGACAAAGATAGCTGTAATTTCTTAAAAACAACACGGTATATAAAATCAACGTCGGTTATGAAAAGACCATACTTAAATTCAAAAGGATTATGACGGCGGTAATTAATTAAAAAGCACCGTTGTAAATAAAATCAACGTCGGTTATTAATATACGACGTTGTAACTTAAAACACCGTCGGTTATTAAAAATTTCACGGTGCCTAAAACATATAGGACGGCGTTTGTAAATATTTAACGCCTTGTAAAGCCATAAAACGACAAGATATTTAAAATCGATTAACTACGACGACGGTAATTCCATTTGAATCGCCGTTGTAATCTGAAAACACCGTCGGTTATTAAAAATTTCACGACGTCTAAAACATATAGGACGGTGTTTGTAAATATTTAACGCCTTGTAAAGCCATAAAACGACGACATATTTAAAACTGATTAACTACGATGGCGGTAATTCCATTTTAATCGTTGTTGTAAGTGAAATTAACGCCTGTTTTAAATGCACGTGATTTTAAAATTAATTATTTTTTAAATATTTTTTTATTTTCCTCCCTTTTAAAATTAAATATTATTTAAATTCCAAAATTTAATTAACACTGTACCTTAAACTTCAATGCCTTAGTAACACCCCAACCATTCCACACTTACACTACGTCGTTTTTAGCTTCCGATCGATGTTAACAAATTTAATTTCTAAATTCTTAATATGATAACCTCAACAAATTTTTCAAATCTTAAGATTTTCTTTCTTTCTTTAGTGTACGTCTACCACTTGTTTCGCACGCAACTAAGGGTTCTAAACTATTCGACTGGATGTTACATATACTTTCACAACATAACCCTAAGGTTTAGGTGATCCATTGATGACCATAAATAAAAATATATGAAATCCTAATTGTAGCTTGCTATTATAGAAGGCATTGTCGTAAGGAATCTGTAGCAATTATCGGTTTATTATTCCCATACTTGTGTATTTTTTTATAATTTTTCGGAAATTTAGGGTTTAGGGTTTAGAGTTTATTAAAACGACGCCGCGGTTTCCTCTGTCGCTTTTTGTTTATTACACCCTTGGTAACGCGTGTTTGAATCCCAGGAAAAACAGGACCCTAATATTTATTTTAAATTTAAAACGGCAGTTTAATAGTGTTCGACGGTGAAAACAGCTTACAACGTCCCTAACGTTAAATAAACCGACGTTTATGTTTTTAATTAGACGTCGTATTTTACTTTCCGACGTCTTTTAAAAACGCAGTCTTTGAAAATTTGACCGCGATCTAAAATTTTCAGAATTCGACTTAAACCCTATAACATTTCGCTCTCTCTCTTCAACTCAAATTCTAACCTTAAAGTTTACGCTCTCCGTCCTCGTAGTATCAGATTGCGCTCTCCCTCCCAAAGAATTAGTGGTATTCTCGAAGCTTAGTGTTCTGTAAGTACAAGCCCTAATATCACATGCTTGTACTACTATATTGTTTGAAGTTATTGCGTTAAATCTTCTAACCTAATCGACATGCTTGTGAACTCCGTAATTGTTTTCATTAAATTTGTTTTGCTAGCTATGGGTTCTTAACATACGTTTTGGGAGCTATGGGTTCTATAGGTTGAAAAATATATGTTTTGGGAGCTGTGAATCGGGAATGGAATATGAAAAACCCCATTTATTGTTTGCATGCTTTCCATAATAACTCTGTTAAGGGTTCTTATTGTTTGTTTGGCTACGGTTCTTAGAAAATGAAGGCATAGGATTTTTATTGTGTGTATAACATACTTACGACGGTCGTTGTAATAAACCGTCATCTGTATTATCTTTATACGTCGGCAGTTCTTTTACTTCCGACATAAGAAATCTGAAATACATTTTTAATTGTTTTGGTAGCCTTAAGACGACGGTTATTTTATTTACCGTCGATTGTATTACAATAACACGTCCATAATTTTGTAAAAACCGACGTCTGAACTCGTGTTTCAAAAATATATTATTCTCTGCTCTTTCGATACCTTAGTTCTTTTATTGCTTGTCTTTTCACTTTATTATATATATATATATATATATATATATATATATATATATGATTGTATAGTGTTGGAGATGGATAAGTCATGGATGCATGCGGATAGAAGGTCGAAGGCATATGAGTTAGGCGTGGAAGGATTTTTGAATTTTGCCGTAGAAAATCTTTTAACTACAACACATATTCATTGTCCTTGTGTTAAATGTGGGAATTTTCGATTGTTTGGGGTTGGAATTATAAGGGACCACTTATTCTTTAATGGAATCGATCAAAGCTATAAGAGTTGGACATTTCATGGAGAACCTTGGCAATCAACTACTAATGCTAGTAGAAATGTGGAAGAAGATGATGACCACAGTTTTGTCTCTGAAGAAATAGAGATGGGTGATAATGATTTAGGCGATTTTGGATCCGATCCTGCTGAGTTTGCCAATTTGATTGGGGATAGAGATCAACCCTTGTACCCTGGTTGTAGTAAGTTCACCAAGTTGTCGGCATTAGTGAAGTTATATAATTTGAAAGCAAAACACGGGATGAGTGATATATGTTTTACAGAATTATTGATACTCCAAGGAGATTTGCTTCCATAAGGAAATACAATACCCAACTCTATGTACGAGGCAAAAAAAACTTTAGCTGCGTTGGGAATGAGTTATGAGAAAATTCACGCATGCCCCAATGACTGCTTCTGGTATAGGAAGGCTTATGAAGATTCAACTAATTGTCCTACTTGTGGTATCTCAAGGTGGAAGGAAGGCAAAGACTCGATCTTGAAAGAGGGTGTGCCAGCGAAGGTGGTGTGGTATTTTCCGCCAATTCCAAGGTTTAAAAGGATGTTTCAATCACGTAAGACTGCTAAGAGTTTGACTTGGCATGCTGATAGAAAATCAATTGACGGTCATATATCTCATCCAGCGGATTCCCAATCTTGGAAACTTGTTGATAATAAATGGCCCGAATTTGATCAAGAGCCGAGAAACTTGAGATTGGCTCTCTCTTCTGATGGATTCAATTCCCACAGTTCATTAAGTAGCAGATACAGTACATGGCCAGTTATCTTAGTTACATATAATCTCCCACCACGGCTATGCATGAAACGAAAGTTCATGATGTTGACCTTATTGATTTCTGGTCCTAAACAACCCGGAAATGATATAGACGTCTACCTAGAGCCTTTGATTGATGATTTAAAATCTTTGTGGGATGGGATTAGAGGAGTGTATGATGCACACATAGGAGAATACTTTACACTAAGAGGTGTATTACTGTGGACAATTAATGATTTTCCTGCCTATGGAAACTTATCTGGTTGTGTCGTTAAAGGATATAAAGCTTGTCCAATATGCGGTGATGATACACCTAGTCACAAGTTGAAACACGGCCACAAAATTTGTTACATCAGGCATAGAAAATGGTTACCAACATATCATCTATATCGGAGGCAACGTGCAGCTTTTAATGGGAAACCTGAATATGACACGGCTCCCGAGCCATTAACCGGAGAACAAGTGCTGCAGATGGTTGAAGGTATTAATTACAAGTGGGGCTCGAAAAAAGGGGGAGGTGGAGGTGAAAATGATAGTGATAGAGTTTATTGGAAGAAGAGATCAAAATTCTTTGATCTCGAGTATTGAAATACCTTCCTGTGAGGCATGCCTGATCGGTGCATAATTACATATCATTTTGTACCCTTCTAACTTATGATTTGGTTATGTTTTTGAGTTAAACTTGTGCTTTTAATTTATTTTGTGTTTGTTTCAGTGTAATAAGCTTAAAACTCATTAAATTCATTTTGGAGACAAGTTAGCTCAAACGGTGTCTGCAGATCAGTCAACTTCACGGATTGGACTGTACTTGCTCAAGAAGAACCAGATAATGAGCCATACATCATTGGAAAGATACGGAAGTCTATTTTCTGGATCATTTTACGGTTCATGATTCCGAGTCCTCTAGAGGAAGTTATGCAAGTTTTGGCAGCTTAAGGTCAAAATCGGCAGGATATGCGTTACTGGGCCAAAAATCACATTTGAAGGTCTTTCCGATTTTTCCTTGAGCTGGGCTGCATATGCATGGAAAGATAATTCAAAGAACTTCAAGATCCATATTTTTCCAGATTTTTCAGAATTGAGAAACAAGCCCAAAACGAGCCCAAAAGAAGACTGCAATGCATTGTCAAGCATGACATATGCATGATGAAATGTTATTGATTGTGGGAAAGTTTGGTGAAGCATATTCAATACATATAATTGGAGTGGAGTTTTGCAGCAGCCAAATGAATTAAAAGAAGATGAAGTGGGAGTTGCAACTCTAAGCTTAAAGACAAGAAGAATTGTTTTCAAATGCAATTGTGTGTTAGGTAAAGTTGGTGAATTAAGTGTTGTAAGTTGGTGAAGTGAGTTTTGTAGGTAGAAGCAATACTTAATTCAGATTTTCACTTCCCCTAGGCCTATATATAGTGAGGTTCTCCAAACTTGTAAACACACCCCAAGGGGGGGAGCTCTCAAACATCTCTCTAGAGCTCCTCTCCCTTCTCTCCCTCAAATTCTCTTAGTTTTCTTTTAGTTCTCAATTGTTGTAACAAAACCATTTTGCTTTTTAGTTGTAATTTATTTTCCATTGTAATGTAATTTCTTTTCTTTAGTTTTCAAGTTTAATTAGTTTCCAAGTTTCAATTATAGTTCTTGTTCTTATTCATTATGCTTATAAGTTAATATGCTTGTTTGAATGAATAATCACCATTAAAACTTGTATGTTAGCTATCTTGGTTTGAATTAAGAGTAGACACCATGCATTAATTCAAATTGAACTATGAATAGGAAGAGTATGTATGGACATTCGACAACATGGATTAGATACATGCTTGGTTGTTTAAAACATTCTTCTTTGCTTAATGGATTTCTAATGCTTAATTTAGGTTCGACAATAAGGATCTAATTAGGGAATTAGGAATACAAGGTTAGGACCAAACACCATGGCTTAATCATACTTTAGCTAGAATCAATCTGTGAATCTAAATTGAACTTGGTAACTAATTTGCTTAAATTAATTTCTTTTCTTTCTTTCTTGTTTTATTTATTTTCTTTTCATTTCTATTTTGTGCAGGGAATCAAATTGAATCAATCTATCATCAATCCTCGTGGGATCGACCTCGTACTTACACAAGCTATACTACCCAACGCCTCGTGCACTTGCGAGTTAACAAAAATTTTGGCGCCGTTGCCGGGGATTGATGATAGTATCATTGATATTATTCTCAATGTGCATAACATCCAGGGAATCACATTGAGAGTAATGTTTGCAATAGTATCATTGGTACGCTGTTGGAGATTCCTAGAAAAAATAAAGATGGGATTACTGCTCGGTTAGATTTATTAAACATGGGGGTCAAAACTGATTTGCAACCCGAGTGTGGAGAAAGACGTACTCGCTTACCTCCAGGGCCTTGGAATTTGTCAAGAGCAGAAAAGAGAGCGGTTTGCAATTCTTTCTATGGTATGAAGGTCCCTAAAGGTTATTCTTCAAATATAAAAAATCTTGTATCTTTACATGATTCAAGACTTCTTGGCCTTAAATCACATGATTGTCATACCTTGATGCAACAATTGCTCCCTGTGGCAATTCGTTCTGTTTTGGAGAAGCCTGCAAGGTATGCAATAACTCGATTGTGTTTCTTCTTCAATGCTATATGTGCAAAAGACGGTAGATGTTTCCAAGCTAGATAAATTGGAAGAAGATGTAGTAGTTACTCTGTGTTTGCTTGAGAAATACTTTCCCCCTTCATTCTTTGATATCATTGTTCACCTAGTAGTACATCTTGTTAGAGAAGTTCATCTATGTGGGCCAATTTATTTTAGATGGATGTATCCGTTCGAAAGATATATGAAAGTGCTAAAGGGGTATGTTCAGAACCGTACTCATCCCGAAGGTTGCATTGCTGAGCGGTATATAGCTGAAGAATCTGTAGAGTTTTGCACCGAGCATTTGTCTGATGTTATTACAGTTGGAGTGCCATCAAGCCAGAAGATGAGACTTTCAAAGCCATTATCAGGTTGCACAGTGAGCTTAGTTGATCAAGACTTGTTGAACCAGGCACATCTATATGTCTTGGAGAATACGGAGGAAGTCCTACCCTATATCGAGTATGAGTTTTATTCTTTGGTGTCATGTAGGGAACATATGCTCCACATCAAGACCACTTATCCAAAATTTAGAAAGAGAAAAAAGTGGCTGCAAGATAAGCACAATAGCACTTTCATTCAATGGCTACGCTTTAAGGTATATGTTATTGAATAACAAATTGGACTTTTAATTTTCTTCTTTCTATGTTAGATTGAATTAAGATATGATTAATTTGCAGGTTGAAAGTGAACTTAATGTTGAAGACAATAATGGCGTATCAGAAAATTTGAGGTGGCTAGCAGCTGGTCCAAGCCTTACAGTGCCATCATATAAGAGTTATCTTATTAATGGTGTTAAATTTAACACCAAGGCACAAGATGATGTGCGAACTTTCCAAAACAGTGGAGTTTATTTACTTGCACATACTATGCAAGTTGCTAGTGCTAAGGATAAAAACCCGATTGTCTCCAATATGGGTTTTTATGGTGTCATTCAAGAAATTTGGGACCTTGACTACCAAAAGTTTAGTATCCCAGTTTTTAGGTGTGATTGGATAGATAACACTTCCGGCCTTGTAGTTGACGAACTTGGATTTACCCTTGTAGATCTGAGTTAAATTAGACATAGGAATGACCAATTTGTTATGGCTTCTCAAGTCAAACAAGTATTTTTTGTTGACGACCCAATGCATCATGGTTGGTCGGTAGTGTTATCAATGCCTAATAGAGAATATAATGATGTTATTGGTGATGATGTCCTAGGTGATGTTAGAATTGAGTGTGAGCCTTTTACTAGAGGGATACCCAATGTTGACACATTTGATGACCTAGTGGGTGAGTTTGGGAATGAAAATATTAGAGATGGGTGTTAAGATATATGGACTGATTGATTTTTGTAATGTATGACATTAGCTATGTAGTTAGTTGTATGACGTTAATTTTGTAATAAATTGTAATGTTTGACATTATATTTACAATTTTTCATTATGCAGATTTTGGGTTCAAGCAGTAAAATACGACGATCCAGTTAACAAATAAAAAAACAGACGTCTAAATCATAAACAACGTTGTATTTCACCAAACAACGTGGAATGACAATGTAAACCTCAGTAGATAAAAACAACCGCCATTTGAATTTGAAAAACACGACGGTTAATCAAAATGTAAAGCCATACAAACAACAACGACGGTGAAGTTCAGAAGCTAATAATAAAAATTTAAGTTGGAGTATTAAAAAAAGCGACATTTCAAAATAAATAATACGACGGTAAAGTTAAAAATCCGACATCTGAAAGGACAACAATGGCCTCTCAGTTTAATAATTGACGTGGAAGCTCTTCTAAACGACGGTAAAATAATAATTAATGTCGTCTCAAATATTATAGACAGCCGTGTTTATATGAAAACCGAAGTTTAAGAAAGAAACCACGGCCGTATAAATTTTCTTTCGGCAGTAGTAATAATTAACAACGGCGGGGATCAACACTAACCGACGGTAGTATTGTACTCACCACGGCGGTTTAACTTAGATAGTTGACGTTAAATGAATTAATCAACGTCGGTTTCATTATATTAACTGCCATAAAATATGTTATAAAGGTCATTAAATTAATTATTTAGGAAGTGGTAAATGTTTTTTACGTCGGTGAAGTTTGATTAAGGACATGTAATTGGCTTTATACGGCGCTATTATTCTAGAAGCGACGTATAATGTACGGGAAATTTTCCATTCTTGTGTTTTTGTAGTAATTAGACATCGGTATCGTTGACTTTTTGCTGTGGTTAATCTATCTAACGGCGGTAACAATGGAATTTTGGACTTGTAAAGCCTTTGAGACGTCACTAATTTATAAAAGCGTCGTCTAAGGTTATCGATTTTGCTTTTTTAAGGATTTTTTATTGCTAGTAGACGTCAGTTGTGTTAATATAAATGACGTAGTATTTATTAACAACGTCGGTTTCATTATATTAGTTGCCATAAGATATGTTATAAACGGCGTTAAAATAATTATTTGGGAAGTGGTAAACGTTTTTTACGTAGGTGAAGTTTGATTAAGGGACATGTAATTGGCTTTATACTTCGCTATTATTCTAGAAGCGACGTATAATGTACGAGAAATTTTCCTTTCTGTGTTTTTGTAGTAATTAGACGTCGGTATCGTTGACTTTTTGCCGTGGTTCATTTATCTGACGGCGGTAACAATGGAATTTTGGACTTGTAAAGCCTTTGAGACGTCACTAATTTTATGAAAGCGGCGTCTAAGGTTGTCGATTTTGCCTTTTTATGAAGCTTTTATTGTTATTAGACATCGGTGTTGTTACTATAAATGACGTAGTTTTCCTTAACAATGTCGGTTAATAACCATTGTGGGTTTATGCATAATAGATGTCGGTCGATTTCACGGTTGTTTTGAATCACCCTAGACGGCAGTGGATTCCCGTCGTCTATTTCGATTTTTGTAGTAGTGCCAGCACGGTCTACCGTGCATTTGAGGATGATGAGGATGGATTGATTGAGTGCGCATGTTTGATCTGACTTCGCTCAAAGCGATTGTGGCCTAGAGAGGAATAATTATCGGTCGTTATGTTCACAGCCTAAGCTACAAGGCCGTTGGTGATGGTGGTTGGAAACGACGGTTGGTGGATTTGGATGGTGCTCCAGCGTCTCGCTAAATTGTGAAGGATGTATGGTATATGGGGTGAACGGAAAAGTAACAGGGGTGGTGCTCTAATGCCTTGAAAATCAAGGGTCGTATGATATATTGATGGATGGAAGATCTTAACTTTGCCACTACTCCTAGGAAACCAATTAAAGATATTGAAAGTGCATTATTATAAGATAAATGACAAGAAAATATAATTTGCTCCGTGGGAGGTTTTTTTGGTCGGGAACCTTTATTCCGTTGCCAGGAGTCTGGTATTTATAGGAGAAGATGAAGATCGCACAAGTGAATGCAAAGTACTAAGTAACTGCATCTATTTTTCCCTTTTGTTGATAAGATTTTTTAGACAACTAGCTTTTGATTTGTTTATTCTTTGCAACTCTGGCGGTTGTCACCTACTGTACTTCTAGAGATATGTACATGTCAAGCAAGGTACCTTCAGCCGAGTATTGTTCATGGTCGAGGCCGAACTCTTGTCTCTTGCCCTAATCTGATTGGAGGACTTTAGAGCGTTTTGGACAGATGTCTTTGCTGTTTCAACATTAACGATGATTCTTGGAAACTTCTCCGAAAAATTCCAAAGAATGTGCTTGTCCTGACGTAGAAATTCTTCTTCTTTTCCAGAAATCATGTTTCATGTTCTCCTCAATGTGCTACTTGTTGAAATAAAACCTCCGCTTACTAGATCTTGTTCTTTAATGTATCCAACGGCAATAGACTAAACTCGCAAGTGCTGGAAAACTTAGAAAACACACAAGAATTATCTTGGTTCGGCAGAACTTTTGCCTACGTCCGCTTGTGATTTCTCTAGGTAGAGAGATCACCGCCTCTTTGATTAATAATAGAGATTACAGAACTTTTGCAAACCCTAGAACTAATCCTTCTCTTCTTGCCTTGGCTGTCACAGTTTTCTCTCTTAAAGATTTAAGCCTTGCGCACCCTATTTATAGGCATAGGGTGCTGATTACATATCCTTTTCAGATTATAATTCCTATTCTAAGTGGGATAAGAAAATAGACTTCTTTACAATTCCAAATAGACTTGTAGGATTTCTAATCTAAATTGAATTAGGAAACTAAGATTCTTTCCTAGTCCTTTTAGGAGAAGAATTGGTGCACCCTTTTTCCTAAAACAATCCTAAACAGAAAAGGACACTAATTGACGAGCCAAAACCTAACAATCTCCACCTTGGTGAGTCAACCCAAGTCTTGATCGTTTGTACCCCGTATATCTTTGAACCTTCTTGAAGCGACTCTGAAATCTTCAAGAGTCTTCACCTTGGCAATCTTCTTCTTGCCTCATTGCACCTCAAGTGAGGAGGTGCTCCACTTTAATCAATCAATGAGATTGATCAAGTTCAAGCAATGCTTGAACTTCTTGGCCGGCACTATCTTTGTAAGGAAATCTGCGGCATTGCCATCCGTATGAACCTTTTCAATCCAAATCTCCTTAGACTCCACCCAATCTACGATTCTGTGATATCTTGCTTCAATGTGCTTTGATCTTCCGTAAAAACTTGATTCTTTGCCAAGTGAATGGCACTTTGACTATCACACTTTAGCTTCACACAATATTGAGTGATTCCCATTTGACTTACCAAGCCACTAAGCCAAATTGCTTCCTTTCCAGCCTTCAGCCAATGCAATATACTCTGCCTCTGTGGTCGATAAAGCTGTAATTGGTTGCGATAGTGCCCTCCAACCGATTGGTCCTCCTGCGCATGTAAACACATAACCAGAAGTTGACCTTCTCTTGTCCAAGTCCCCTGCATAATCAGCATCCACATATCCCAACACCCCTGCATTTTCTTTTTGCTTCTCAAACATAATCCTTTGTCGCCTAGAACCCTTCATATAGCGCAAAATCCACTTGACTACATCCCAATGTTGCTTTCCTGGATTTTCCATGTATCTGGAAACGACACTGATTGCTTGAGCTATGTCGGGACGTGTGCATACCATCGCATACATAAGGCAGCCCACGGCATTAGCATAAGGCACCTTCTCCATTAATCGTTGCTCTTGCTCGGACTTAGGACATTGTTGCCCACTTAACTTGAAGTGAGCTGCCAAAGGAGTCGAAACTACCTTTGCTTCTTGCATGTTGAACTTCTCAAGAACCTTCTGAATATACTTGGCTTGTGATATCCAGATCCTTCCAGCGGTCCTATCTCTCTGAATTTCCATGCCAAGGATCTTCTGTGCTGCACCTAGATCCTTCATGTCAAATTCCTCACTCAACATCTTCTTCAAGTCTTGAATCTTAGACTTGTCTTGACAAGCGATTAGCATGTCATCCACATATAGCAATAGCAATATGATTATCCCATCTTGGAACACATGATAGTACACGCAACAGTCATATATACATCTTCTAAAATTTATTTTCAACATGAAGTGATCAAACCTCTTGTACCATTGTCTTGGAGACTGTTTCAGGCCATACAGGGACTTCCTTAGCTGACATACTAGGTTCTCTTTCCCATATTCAACAAACCCTTCTAGTTGAGCCATGAAAATTGTCTCCTCTAGATCCCCATGAAGAAACGCTGTCTTCACATCCATCTGCTCAATCTCCATGTCATGTTGAGTTTCCATTGCTAAAAGCAATACGATAGAAGTATGCTTGACTACAGGTGAAAAGATCTCATCATAATCCACCCCTTCCTTTTGCGAGTACCCTTTAGCCACGAGCCTTGCTTTGAATCTCATGGCATCTTGTTCATGTAGTCCTTCCTTTTTCCTAAATACCCACTTGCATCCAACTAGCTTTCTGTCTTTGGGCTTAGGAACCAACTCCCAAACAGAGTTCTTGTAAAGAGACTCCATTTCTTCTGTCATAGCACTTATCCAACTATCTCGCTCATCACTTGCTATAGCTTCTCGATAAGTAGTTGGATCTCCTTGACTAATGTTAAGAGCATAATTAACTTCGTCTTGGTCAAACCCAAACCTGTCAGGTTTCTTCTTGTTCCGATTAGGTTTGTCCAAGTGCTATGCATCTCTGGAATGCAGTGGATTGTTGGTTGGAGTTAGAACCCTTTGGGATGTTTGGCGGTTTAAAGTGCCTTCAAACTGCCCTGTTTCTTGCTCCACCTGATTCCTAACTGGTGAATGATGCTGATGCTCTTCTTCTTCCTCAAAACCATCAGATTCGGCATCTTGCTCAATTTGCTCCACCTGAGCTTCTTCTTCATCTGAATTGATTAACGGAATCTTTGTTGCTTCAATGTCAGCATCATCCTTCTTCTCCCTACTGTTCTCGACTTTATTCAGAGGCATGGTTGTCTCATCAAAGACAACATCTCGGCTAACAACCTTTTTCTTGTTGTTGATATCCCAAAGCTTGAAACCCTTTACTCCTTTCTCAAAACCTAAGAATATGCAATGTGTAGACTTTGGTTTGAGCTTGGACCTTTCATCACTTGGAATATGTGCATAAGCACTACAAATTAACACCCCGAGCTTGGAATAGTCCACCGCTTCTCGAGACCATACCTCTTCTCGCACTCTTGAAACCGAGAATCGTAGATGGTGATCTGTTAATCAAATAACTTGCATGATTAACAGCCTCTGCCCAAAACTATCGTGCAATCCTGCATGAAATCGCATGCTCCTCTCCCTCTCCATGAGAGTTCGATTCATCCTCTCGGCAGACTCCATTTTGTTGGGGATTCTTCTTTCTTGTGAAGTGCCTTGTGATGCCTTCCGCTTGCGATGTCGGCAAACTCATTACTTGTATATTCACCTCCATTGTCACTTCTCATATACTTGATCTTTCTTCCAGTTTGATTCTCGGTTTCTGTTTTCCATTCCTTGAACTTTGCAAAAACCTCGGATTTACGCTTCATGAAATAAACCCAATCCTTCCTAGAAAAATCATCCATAAAAGTAACAAAATACCTGGCTCCACCATTTGATTTAGTTGGTGCAGGCCCCAAACATCCGAGTGAATATAGCTGAGTTGCTCCTTGCTTCGGTTATCTGACCGCTACTTGCGAATGATACCTTTCTTTGCTTTCCAAGAACACAATATTCACAAAAGTCCAGTTTGCAAGATGACACGCCTTCCAACATGCCTTGCTTGTGTAATTCTTGCAACCCTTTCTGGCTTATGTGCCCGAGCCTATGATGCCAGAGTTCAGTCTTGTCTTCTATACTTTGATTTACAGAAATAGCTGCTCCCCCGACTATAGTGGTCCCAATTAACTTATAAAGCTTATTGGGTTGTAGGTCTCCTTGCATTACCACTAGTGACCCTTTGGCTACCCTGAGTCTTCCTTTTTTAGACTTGTACCCATAACCGGCCTCATCTAAAGTACCCAAGGAAATCAAATTCTTTCTTAGTCTAGGGACATATCTAAAGTTCCCTAAAGCTCGTATCATCCCATCAAACATTCTGATTCGAACAGTCAGATTCCTTTTACGGGACATGAAGAATCGTCCCCCATTAAAACTTCCCGCTGCTGACTTCTTTGTAAGTATCGAACCATTCTCTTATCTGCACACATATGAAAAGTGCATCCGGTATCCAAAATCCAATTTCCGAAAGCTTTGGAGTCCGATGTTCTTGAAAGAAGTTCCCCGTCACTCTCATTCTCGGTGATCGCACTAGCTAAACCTGAGCTTCCTTCCATCTTAGCTTTCTTCTCTTTCCAAATCTTGCAGTTGATCTTCCAATGATCGGCTGAACCACATTCAAGCAACCTTCCTTCTTTCCCTTTTTCTTCTTGGATTTTGACCTACCTCTGTTGCCGCTTTTCTCTTCCTTTGTCTTTTCCGCCCCCTCTCCTTGCCTTTGGCATAAAGGCCTTGAGAGCTTTCGATTATATCATATAGTTTAGCATATGGTGAAGAGCTTGAATTACGTCTTCAAGCTTCAGGACTCTTTTCCAAACATTAGAGTTGTTCGAAAGTGCTTGAAAGACGAAGGTAGAGACCTCAGCAGGATGATAGCCATATCATCATCTTTGTAAGTTTCTTCGACCTTCAAGATTAGTTATGCAGTGCGGAACTTGCATACGTGATCTTCAATATCACCTCCTTCGTCTAGTCGAAGTCCGAATAGTTCATCTTTTAGAAAAAGTTTATTAGACACGGTTTTGCCCATATAAACATTCTCCAACTTTTCCCATGCTTCCTAGGCAGACATCTTTTAAGTGATGTGTGACCAAACTGATCTTGTGAGATGGATCTCGATGGAACTCTTGGCCTTCTTGAGAACCTTAGTCCATGCTGCTTCGTCATGCTTTCCGGCTTCTTAACATCGAGTGCATCATCCAAATCCTGCTGTATCGATCGTTCTTCATCATCGTTTGCCGATCCGTGAAGTCATCCTTGCCGTCAAAGGGCTTTAACGCAGTCCTAGATCCGCATTCAGCTTCCCTTTAGACATCGTAGAACACTTTAACCTAGGCTCTTGATACCACTTGTTGAAATAAAACCTCCGCTTACTAGATCTTGTTCTTTAATGTATCCAACGGCAATAGAATAAACTCGCAAGTGCTGGAAAACTTAGAAAACACACAAGAATTATCTTGGTTTGGCGTAACTTTTGCCTACGTCCGATTGTGATTTCTCTAGGTAGAGAGATCACCGCCTCTTTGATTAATAATAGAGATTACAGAACTTTTGCAAACCCTAGAACTATTCCTTCTCTTCTTGCCTTGGCTGTCACAGCTTTCTCTCTTAAAGATTTAAGCCTTGCTGCACCCTATTTATAGGCATAGGGTCTTGATTACATATCCTTTTCAAATTATAATTCCTATTCTAAGTGGGATAAGAAAATAGACTTCTTTACAATTCCAAATAGACTTGTAGGATTTCTAATCTAAATTGAATTAGGAAACTAAGATTCTTTCCTAGTCCTTTTAGGAGAAGAATTGGTGCACCCTTTTTTCCTAAAACAATCCTAAAACAGAAAAGGACACTAATTGACGAGCCAAAACCTAAAACAATTCATCTTTCAAGATGATGGCCATGTGAGGCCATGTGAAGGTGTTCCCTTTTAGTTGAAAGACAAATTGTAATTCAAGTCATGGCCGGGTCGGCCAACGAAGCCCTCTACCATGGTCGTTTTAACCGAAAACGAAACCTGTTCTAGGACCAGGTGTCGAATGTTAAGCCGAGCTCATCTGTTGAGTTGGACGTGCTTGACGGGACAACCTTGCCAATCGGGTCGAACTTGTATGATGGGCTGAGCCTTTCGAGTCAAGTCAGTATGATGGGCCGACTAAGTCATTCGGGTCGAGTCTATACGATGGGCCGACTATGTCATTCGGCCGATAAACGGTCATAGAACTCCATAGACAAGGTTTGGATATGGGCTTATAATATCGTGGCTTGATTCTGAACCGAAAATCCCGACTATGTCGTCACCTTTCTAGGTTGAAAATTCTAGGTGTAAAGACTTTGTCATTTCAAAGATCATCGGACTAACTCGATCTTCCTATTTATTGCGGTTAAAGCCTTGGCTCAAAGAACAAAAACTCCGAGGTGCCTCGCAACTCATTGTGTGGTCTCCATGGAGAAGGAAAAGAGAAAGAAAAGGGTGCAGGATAGAGATGATGGAAGTAATGAAACTCCAATTGTGGGTAGTGATTCTCTCTGGCAGACCCCAAAATCTACGAGCTTGCAAAGAAACTAGGATCATGCTTGCCTGCAGTCCTTAAGACAAGAAGCAACCCTTATTTCTTAAGCTCTTATTAGCTTTAACCTTTAAGTCGACTTCTAACCAACTGCATTTTTATTTTCTTTAGCTTACTGAGGTAGAAATCAAGGAGAGGGAGGTTACAGGAGAAGCAATATTGGAAACTCCTGCTCTCAAAGTAGATGTTCCCAAAACTACCCCAACTGCTCGGGTAAGACCATTATTGGTCTTTTAATTTTGACAAGTGTGGATTTAGAGAGAAGATCTGACCTTTGGATTATTTTTACTGCAGCCTGAACCTGTCCAAACCTATTCTTCCCAATCCAAACTGGTTCCGAAGGCATATGCTTCTCCTCCTATGGTGAGTGCAAGTTCATAATTGTGAAAATATAACCATAATTTGGTTCCTTCTAATGATTCTTTCTTTTAATTTCATCTCCTAGGCACAAAAGACTATCTCTGAGCCAATCATTCCTTCCACAAAGAGTCCAATGGCTCAATAGGTAAAAATTCTTACTTATCCTAACAAGTTATAAACCAATGTTTGATTTAAACAAGACTAACTTTAAGTTTTGGTTGTAGCTCCAAAGGGCTTTAACTTCTCCATCAAAAACCAAAGCTCTTGAGACACAAACTGTCTTATTACCAAAGGTAATTTCTTTTCAATCATGCTAACATTAACACTTTAGCTTTGACAAACCATTTTCTAGTCTTTCTAACTGTTTTAGCTAATGTTCTTCTTATGTGCAGAAAATGGATGAGGTTGCCCCGGTGCGAGATAAAGAGAACGAAATTATGGAGATGATGGGATCAACACTGGGAGTTAGCCCCTCTGTGGGTTATTCTTCCTCTGCCTTTGATCCCATGGTGGAGACGGAGAGATCATTCAGTATCCCAACTGCTGAAGAGAGAATGGCTGATGTGGAAGGCAGTGGCAGCAGTCCAATGGACATCAAAATCACACCAAAACCAGAGGTAGCTGCTGATGAACTAATTTTTAAGACTTCAAGCAGAGTAAGCTCCTCTTTGTATTTCTTTCTTTCTGGTTCCTAGAAAATAATACCAATTCTGACTGTTTGTTTCCTTTACATAGGAAATCCCTGTTTCTGAAACTGTTCCTCTCAACATCCATCAAGTTGGGGATGTTACTTATGTGGTGCAAGATGAAGAGAGGAGGTGGAAGAAGAAGATGGCAATGAGAGTCCCGGTTCTGCAGCCAAAAGAAGTTTGAAGAAACTTCTGGAATTAGAAGATCCCACATAAATATCTACTCCAGTGGCAGTGGTTGCAGCTAGAGAAACTTTAGCCAGCTGATTCTCTAAGCCATTTGATGATGTGCAGAGCTTCACAAATTTAGAAGCTGCCTACCATGCCATAATGGAGCTACTGAGAACCTATCCAGATCGGGAAGAATACCTCACTATGGCCTCCAATCAGTTGAAGAACTAAGAGACACCTTGGATCAATACCATGCAAGTGTCGATTTGGCTCCAAATTCTACAGTATGATCATGGTGTCTGATCCAAGGCAGAAGCAGTAGCAGCTGGAAAGAGCTATGCTGAAGACTTCGAGCAAGCTTAGACAGATATCATCAGGCTGGAAAAGGAGTTGAAGAATGCTCGGGCCAGGAGAGATGAAGCTTTGATGAAGATCAATGAAAACCTGGATAAGGCCAAAGATGCAGGCACTATTGTCTGATCTCTGAAGAATCAACACCCTGTTCATAAAACTGCCATCCATCGTCCATCCTACTTGCTCAAGACAGCTACTAGCCAACATGAAGGTTGTGTGGCTATCCTGAAAGACATAATTATACATAAGTAGATTTAGGTTTTGCTTTGAACAAATTTTTTATTTATAATTTTTTGAACATTATATTGCCTATGCCATGTAGAATTTTTTGGCAATTTTGATCAATATAAATGAAGTTTGCACTTTGTTTCCAACCCTTGTTTTGAATTTCTAAGTTTTGTGCAAATCCAGACTTTGATTTTTTAGCCATGAACGTTTGGCCAGAAAATCAAGTGTTTGTAAAAGTTCAGATTTATCTGGAAACAACTATGTTTGCCTTTCAAAACTTTATTTACTTTATATCTCAAAGAACAAAAAGAAAAGGAAATTGGAAAAGAAACAGTTGTATCGGACATAAAATTTGTCCGAAATAGATAACTGTTGTATTGAACACTGTTACATTGAAACAACGATGACGGGCCAAGCTTGGCCTTTTATTCTTGTGGAGTGAGATCAATCACTTTGGCATCCCAAAGAGTTGGATAGAACTTCTTGAGCCACTTGCCATTGATAGGATTGTGATGGGTTTCCCCATCTCTGTCTTTGAGTAGGTATGCCCTCTTACCAAGAATTCTGAGATAATGTATGTTCCTTCCCAAGTTGGACACCACTTGCCAAAACCTGGTATGTGAGAACCTAAAGGTAGCATAACCTTCCAAACAACTTCTACTTCTTCAAAGGATTTGCCTCAAACCCTTTTGTTATAGGCTCTAGCCATAGCCTTCTTCCCAACCAATAAATGGTTCAAAGCATCAGCTCGGACATCATCTATGTTCTCAATTTCTTAAGCCATTGCCTCCACGTACTCATCAGAGTGCAGATCATGCTGCTGGGCTATCCTTAAAGAACTCACATTGATTTCTACAGGTAAAACCGCATATTGCCCATAAGTTAAGGCAAAAGGAGCAATTCCAGTAGCATTTCTCCTTGAAGTTCTGTATGCCCAAAGTGCTTCGGACAACTTCTCATGCCAATTCCTTGTATTGCTATCTGTCATTTTCTTGATGATGCTGATGAGTACCTTGTTAGTAGCTTGTACTTGTCCATTGTCCTAAGGAAAGTATGGACTTGATTGTATAAATCTGATCCCATGTTGTTCTTCTAACCTCATGACTTCTCTAGACATGAAAGAAGTTCCTTTGTCAGTAGTGATTGTCTCAGGTATGCCAAACCTATAGATTATCTTATCCTCAATGAACTTGACCACTTCAAAGGATGTGATCTCCTTCAGGACTTTGGCCTCTACCCACTTGCTAAAATAGTCAGTAGCCACCATTATGAGGGTATGTTTTTCACTCAACTCTAGTCTAATCTTTCCAATGAAATCCATAGCCCAACCCCTGAAGGCTTGACAATCTGAGCTACTAGCTTGAGCCTATCAAAATTAAAGATAGTCATCATTTTAGGAATAAATTCTTCTTTAGTTTTCCCCAGCCTTTGTAACTATTTTGCTGGGAGAATGTTTATTGCAGCCCCTTCATCTACCATAACTTTGGTGAAAATGACTCCTTCCAAGTGAGCCTTGATGAACATTGGCCTCAGATGATCAACCATTTTATTGGTTGGCTTGCCAAATGAAGTTAAAGGCTGTCCATGTTCTCTTAGGGTTGATTTCTCTTTTTCTTTGCAATCTTAAGCCCGATCTTGATCCATAGGATCATCTAATCCAAGATATGCCACTATCGTTTCTTCAACAAAGTAATCTCCCTCTAGAGAATGTGATTGTTTATCTTTTGCCACAAAACTGGCAGGCAAGACACATATCATATTGACAGAATGAGAAATCAACTATTTGGATCTTCTTCTTTTTCTATACGTTCATCTCTTTTTGCAGCTTTTAAACCCAAGGCTTCCTCTAAGATTTCAGATTCTAGATCATAATCGTCTAGCCCATTCTTGTCATTGTATGTTGGGTCAGTAATGAACTCATCTTCTTCATTGGAGTTTTGCTCTTTAGCTGGCTCTTCGTACAAGGTTTTTTCTGGCTACGGATGAGATTCAATGGCTTGTTCCTCAGGATTAATCGCTTCAACAACCCTGCTCATCTCTTCCCTAGGTTGGGGTTGCTATTCAAGAATGGTTTCCTCTATCATCGGACATGAACTGGCTTTCTCTGCTATCTTTTTAGCAATGCCAAACAATCTTCAGGCTTTTCAAAGCTGAGTTCTAGAGAGTTCCCCCTCAGGTTTACCATCATTTACCATAGCGAATCACTTTCCTTCATGCATCATGGTTTCAATTTGAATTCCATATCTCTTGACCCTTGGTCTGCTTGAACTTGGGGTGTTGCTTAACCAAGAAGCAAATTGTGCCAATCTTGACCTTCTCTCTTGTATATCTAATTTTTAGACTTATCTACTGTGAGGGACGATGTCTCTAGGCCTTTCTAAGCCTTTGAGCCTATCAAAAACACTTTTTGCACCCTTGTTCTCTTCTTTTGGACTGTGAGGTCCGAAACTGTTGACCAAAGGCTTGACAATCTAAGCTACTAGCTTGGCTTCATTGTCAATTATTTCTTCATCGATCTTGACACCTGTGGCAGGTATCACCAGATCACATTCAACTTTGCATTTGGTCCACAAAACTACCCCAGCCACTATTGAGGCTTTGGTCTTTCTATTTGTTTTAAGGAAACCTTTCCGCTTCCTCCTTCCTCCGGATCTATGGTGAGTTTTCTCTTGGCCTGGTTAGGCCATTTGATGTTCACCATGTCGACAAGCATGTTTGGGAAAGGATCGTTTTCTACTGCATCAAGTGGTGCTTTCTCCATCTTGATATCTCCTCTGATGATCATATCATACACCAAGTCTCTGAATTGGACACAATTCTTTATTGAGTGGGAAAAAGAATCATGGTATTTGTAGTATGATTTTCCTTTTAGCTCATTAGGTCTGGGGAGTTTCTGATTCGGACCAAGCTTGAGAGCTCTGCGTTCAATCAGTTTGTCAAAGATGCCATATGCAATAAACATATCAAAGGAGTATGACTTTTGGTTAGGCTTGTAAGGCACGAAACCTCCAGTGGGTGGTGGAGCATTTCTATGCTCTTTTGGTGTAGCATTTCCATTTCTTCTTCCATGTTTTCTTCAAAAACTTCCACTTGATGGACATGAATTTGGGTTTTGAAGAAAGCAGGCTTGAAGCCATAGGTTAGCTCGGAAGAGCTTCTCATCTAAATGTAATCTCTGAGCAGAAGTTCATATTTTCCAACTTTCTAAGCTATTTCTTGAACATCAATGAACTCCATGTCGTCAAACTTCATCCTCAGAGGTATTCTTCCAGCATTCTGTGCCATTCTGGTGAAATGCTTTTCTTCTATATGAATCCTGCACTTCATTCTTATCTTTTTGAAGCTGGCAATGAAATAATGAACAGATTCATGCTCATATTGTTTGAGTTCAGTCAAATCATTAATGGTTACCTCAGGTTCAAGCTTATAATATTGATCATAAAAACTAGCCTCCATCTAATCCCAAGTCGTTATAGAATTTGGAGTCAGATTGGAATACTAAGTAAAAGCTTGACCTGACAATGAGCTACCAAACAATCTTAATTTAAGGTGAGGATTTACTTCAATAGATACACAATGGACAGAGAATCGCCCCACATGTTCCAAAGCAGATGCATATAAATCCTCTCCGTTAAATAAAGTAAATGATGGCACCTTGAATCCTCTTGGAAACTGGATATCATCAATGTATACAGGGTATGGCTTCTGATAGACAAGCTTGACTAGTCTTCGAACATTATCTTGTCGATTCAACACCATCTGTCTAAGTTCAGCCAATTCATTCTACATGACCATTTGCTGGTCATTGTTATTCGGTACGATGAAATTATCTTGTTCCAGTATTGGGATTCTTCTTTCTATTTCCTCATCAAAATCCTCAAACAAATTCATAGGAGTACGTGGCCTTGCTTCTTCAGTTCTAGTATCTCTGCCATAGTTACCATTGTTGCCATTGCTGGCATTGTTGGTGTTATTGGCATTGATATTAGTCTGAACTGTCTGCCTCCACTTTCCTCTTACTCTGCGCCCTTGTCCATTTCTCATGGTGTCTGGGGGAGGAAAAACAGCTACCTTCTTTCGAGGCTGAAATTTCATCTGTGCTACCCTTTTTATAATTGGTTTGGACACTTTCTGTTTGTCCTTACCATTGTTTGTAGGAATGGCAACTTCTGTATCTAGACCAAGGATTGGTCTAGTATTTGGAATATTCAAAGGAGTAGGGCTCAGATCAAGAGCTCCCAGGCCACTAGTATGGCCTTGATACCAGTTTGTTGTTCCCTTGGCTTGAAGAAGCCATTGCTCGACTTCTGTCTTCTTGTAAACTTTGGATAACCTTGATTTGAGAATCGAGTTTTTCTAACATCTAGACCATTAGTTGTTCCAATAATGTTAGTTTAGGTTGTGTCGCCTGCACATCTTCAACTCCAGATTCAATAACAGGAATATTGCTTTCAAGGAAAGAATCCATTGGGGGAGGAGAAGTGTTTCCTGAGTAAATTTTTCTACGAGTTTTATTGACCATGCAAAAAGTGTCGCACTGGGCATGCCAGAAATATGTTCATCCAGATTTGAACACTCTAATGCCCCTGGCCGCTAGCAGGCTTTACTTAGGCAGCTAGCGGTTGCTTGGTTATGAAGTGAAATAGAAGAGATCTGGGCCCTGAAGTGGGCTCAAAAGCTGTTCCTTGTGGGATTGCGATAGGCATATCACTACTAGTGATACTCTTCTAGTAGAAAGAGGGGATGGAATGATGGTCGTATCGTGAATGTATTGTGCTCTTATCTTCTTAACTCCTAATCAAAGCCACTGTGCGCTAAAGAGGGGAATCTGGCTTTAGATAGGTTCTTTTTTATGCCTCAATGAAGAGGACTTCAATATTTCACTTTTGATGGAATAAAATGCAAGTTGAATCGTGATTTAAAACTGATATCGAACAGAAAGTTTAATAACAGTCTTTTTGAGTACAGTATGTCCGTTGGGCACAATACAAATGCTTGTAGGTAAATACAAGTTCAAAGGGACTGAAACAAACTTAAATACAGCAAAATAAAGGCAAACAAAGCTAGGAAAAAGCCTTATCGGACAGAACTGCAATCTACTCGAGACAGTGCAGAGAGTGTCCGATGAGGATTTGTCAGAGATAACTGCAGTCAGAACTTGTCTAAACCACAGATAAGAACTTGTTTTGAAGGAGCTGGAAATCGAGACCAACTATCAATCATACAAAGCGATGCTGGCAGAGCATATAGGTTACAAACAATAACAACGTAATTCCAATCAGGAGTGGTCAACTAGGAATTGAACAGAGCATTTGTTTGGGAAAAGAAAAGAATTCCAATTAGTAGTTGTCAACTGGGAACTCAAAGAATAAGAAGGGATTTGATTCAAGTCTTGGCTTTGGTTTACTGTGAGACATTTTGCAAGAGTTTGAGTCGGAGACGTTGAGTCTGGCTTTTTGGCTGAAGTTGTGTCTGTCGCACTGCCATGGGGCTTCCACATTTTTAAGCAAACTATCTCACTGATGATGGTGCTTGGATGGTACTTGGATGATAATGCTTGAGTATTGCCTACTGTCACTTGTGATCACCTGACTTTGCTAGTTTTCTGAGCCGGAAATTCAATTTAAGGGCCTTCTGTATTCGACGCTAGAGAACTAGCCCCTCTCTGAAGGAAATGGCAACCATACTACATTAAATGCGGTGGCAATCACATTAATGGTGGTGGGAACCGCCTCTGCAGACTACTCTTCCTCAACTTGACATAGATCATCCCTCCTCTGACTTGGTGGGTCATGATTGAGAAAGGATGGGAGATGGCTTTAAGTGATTTAAGCCATGTCGTGGCCCAATCATAAAAAAGCCCTTTTGTTGTTTAATGATTTAAACCAAGTTCTGGCCCAAAAAAGCTCTCATGTTGCTGAAATATAATAGGTTTCCCTTTGGCGTATTTTTAGACACTTTCTGTCCGAAATGGAATTGTAGCATCGAACACAATTCTGTCTAAAATGGGTATAAGGTGACGTCAGACAAACTTCTATCTGAAGCAGTATTTTAGCATCAGACACGGATTATGTCCGAATGACTGGCTTGGGCCGTGAAAGTCTGGGCCTTTCGTCTGCTGGGGTGCCTTTGGCAGTTGGGCTCAGTTATCTAACCATTAAATTGTCTCATTAACTGTAGGAATTAAACTGTGTTAATTCTGATCTGAATAGAATCTTTGGGAAGGAGGACCGCAAAGGATCGAAGGGACATAAATTTTGATGATCTTCTAGTTCTCATTCCTTTGTGAGTTGGTGTACAAGTATGCATGAGGAGCATGCTACATATTGTGATTGATTGCGCATATCCTGTCAGTTGTACATATTTTTGTTCCATGAATGGTGTGTAGATGACCACTGTGCTCTCCTGAAAGCTCGTGCCCTTTTAGAATGCACATACTGCGTACATCTTTTTGCTTTCTTACAAAATGTATACAAAGTTTTAATTTTCCGGTTCTCAAGGGTATGTCAAAAACATTTTGAAGCTTAACATGGTGGGTGTTGTGGTTATTGGTGTTCTTGGTGTTCTTGGTGTTAGATATATGCCTTTAAAGCCAACTAATTATAGAGTTAAGGACATCTTTGATAATGACACATTATATTATCAATGGGCAAGAAAGGTTGTTTTATACATAGATCTTCCTATATCATCTTACTATATATAGAACAACCATATGTTAGATATATGCCCTAGAAGCCAATATAAAATGGATAATTCTAAGGAAATAAATATAATCAAAGGGGCAAGAATGTTACCTTAAATACATAACGTACACAAGGTAACAAGTCAATGGATTAAGATATAATTGGAAAGTGGTCTGAGGAAGTTAGATATATGAGACCTTTCCAATAACATGAATATTGTATCCTAAAACGTTCCTGGTCATAAGATCACCAATTGGACAATGGTGACCCGCAAAGACTAGTACACATTATGTCTTCTCAAATTGGGAGGATGACTGGTCTCAAAGCCATTCGTGTGGAGACACTGAGACAGATGTGTAGGTGCTCTATAGTAGATGGAGTCCACTGAACGCGATCAACTCTAGAATTCTTGTATGGAAGTCTTACTCACAAGTGTCAAACAAAGAATTCTAAGTTGTGATAATGCAAATTAATCCTTAGACCTAAGACATCGCAGTTGTCTTGTGTATATGTTGTTTCTCTTTGAGAACACTATACGGTCATATCAAAGTGATATGACTTAAATGTGTTCCTCAGGATTCTCGGAACGTACATAGAGATAGGTGAATGAACAACAAGGAATCTCTGCTCTTAGTAAGAAGAGAGAATGCTCTAAAGATATGATTCGTGAATCTTTGGCCAAAGTATTAGATGGGAATTGAAACAAGAATGTTTGTAATTTCATCAAATTGAATCATATAGCCTAAAGATGTCATATTAGGGCTTTTGACACAAGTTTACCGGATCCCGCGAATATGACATAGAGTATTGAATTAGAGAAAGATCGAATTGCATTGTAATCACGAACTGACTAGGTTCTCCAAATGAATTCTTTTTAGTTTGGGTAACCATGACATACTGCTAGGTGTCACTCATGGTTTGTGGAAGCCCTGTAAGGATTAATTATAATTAGCCTTCGTCAATAGGGAGAATTGTATTAAGGAATATAATTCACACTTGATTCAGATTATACCCACTGCCTCACTAATTAGAACCTATAAGATCGCACACCGAAAAGGAATCGATTGGGAAATTAAGAAGAGAATGAATGATTTTGTGACTTGGTCAAAGTCAATGTGAAAGTCAAAGGTCAAAGTCAAAAGTCAAAGATCAATGATCAAACGGTTGACCCGACACTTGAGACGGTCAACTAAGGATGACCGGGACCAACACTTGTTAGACAAGTGAGTGATTAAATTAGTTAAGTCACTAGAGTAATTAAATTAATTAGATTAAATTGAATTATTCAATTAAAGTTATGAAACTTAAATTAAAAGTCCCACATGACTTGAAAATTCAAAAGGGATTTGACCAAATGGACTTAGGCACATGTGTGACACATTAAGGGGTTAATGTGTTGGACCCAGTTGGCACAAAAAGGCCACCAAAGGGAGGGTGCGGCCACACTAGGGGAAGAGGGCAATTTTGTCACTCTTGTGACATTTTTTATCCTATAACTGTGTAGCTATGGGATCCTATCATCCTAGGGTTTTCAAGTTGGTGAAATTGGAAGAGAGAAAACATCAAGCTCTCTCTCCCTAACTCCTTGAACCGGTCACATCAAGTGAGGGTGCTAGCACCACTCTTCACTTGTTGTCTACTCATTCTCTCATCCCATTCAATCCTTAGTGAAGAGCTTTGGGGAGGTGCAAATCTTTATACCTATTTGGAGAGCTACAAGGTGGAGAATCAACATCAAAGGGAGAGCCAACAACAAAGGGACCATTCCCTCTACTTGAACACCATTCTTGGTTTCATGATTCACTCCAAGGGTATGAACATCTTATCTCTCTCAATTAGGATTTAGAGAGTCTTTGGTGCACACTTTCATAGACCTATAAAGATTGGGACTAAATTCGACTTGCATGAATCCCTAGTTTATTTAATGCTTCCGTTCTTACTTTGATTTCATGTTAGATATGGCATGCTAGGTGATTTATACTCTCAAAGTTTGGTTGTAGAGTTTCTAGAAATCTCTACACTACACCATTCCCATAATATTCCATTCATCATAGTCCAAGGAATACACAAGAGGATATGAGAACTATGTGATCATATTGCATACATAGAGACTTGTCATCATCCCTGAGTCCTGAATATGTTCCTGGTCATAGGAATATTGATTAGGCGTCAATATTCCGCAAAGACCAGTACACACAGTATCATCTCTATATGTAGAGAATGACGAGGTCTCAAGTCATTGAATGTTGAGACACCTCGATATGTGTGTAGGTGCTTGTAGAAGAACAAGTACACTGAATGCGATCCAAAGCATGTGTTCCAGCATGGAAGTCTTTACTCACATGTCAAGCTAGAACTCATAAATTGCAATGGTGCAAACTAATCCTTAAACCTGAGACATCATAGATGTCTTGTGGGTATACTGTTAATCTTTGAGGGCACTATACAGTCATGCTGAATTATGCATAGCTTAAAGGTGCTCATCAGGATTTTCAATAGAGTCATGAAGGCAAATGAATGTACAACAAGGAATCTCTACTCTCAGTAAAGGAGAGAGAATACTCCAAGATACAATTAGTCAAATCTCTGCGAAGAGAATTGGATAAGACTTGGAAGAAGAAATCTTCAAGTCTCACCAGGATAATCATATAAAAGAAATGATTCACGTTAGGATATTGACAATCGGATTCCATAATCTAATAATGTGGATAAGGAGTATTGATATAAGAGAAGGATTTCATTGCATGGTCATTCGAATTTGAATAGGTTCTTGCACAACGTCTCATTTAATAGGAAGAATTAATAGGAATATTGACGTCTCATCCAATTTGAATAGGTTCTTGCACCATGGTTTGTGGATATATATCCTAAAAGGTTTCAATAAACCTTTATTAATAGGAAGAATTTAATTCGTACATCATCTCTAAAGAGTTGAGTCAATTCACTACCTTGCTAAAGGGAACCTACGGATCTGCACACCTAAAGAATGTGATTACATAAACAAATGAAGAGAAATGAAATAAGGAAGACACAAGTCAATGGTTGATAACCATATGTCAAAGTCAACGATCAAAAGTCAACATGTTGACCGGAACAATTGACCAAAGTCAAATAGTTTGACCAGGTCAATTAAATATGACTATAATTATGATTCTATAGTTAAATCATAATTGTGGAATTAACTTTGACATATAATATTGAATTGGGCCTTTTAAATATGATTTAAAAGGAAAGGGACAAAATTGCCCAAAAGGCAATTTGGGCAAATGGGTAAGTGGCATAAGATGACATGACCCATGGACCCAAAAATGGAGCCCCAAACCCATTGAATTTTCGGCACCACTAGGGTGCCCTCTCCCTTGGATTTGTGTCATCCTATAAATACATAAGTAAGGAGAAAGCCTAGCTAGGGTTTTTGGTTTCCTACTTTAGTTGATGAGTGAGTGCATCATCTTTGCCTCTCATCTTCCATAAGCCAAAAATTGGTCCAATCAAGAGGTAGACTAGCAACCATACTTCTTGATTGCCTTCTCTTCATCTCTAGGAGCATTTGGTGTGGTGAGGTAGAGGACTCCAATCATGGAGCCTTGAGGTGAAGGAGTCAACATATCAAGAGAAGAAAATGTCTTTCCAATAAAGGTGTTCATTCTTGAGAAATCAAGAAAATGTCATCAAGGGTAAAGATCTATTCCCCTTTCCCTTTTTCTTTTGTGAGAGACTAGGCTAAGATACTTGGGTTTAAATGAAAAAGGTTTAGCTCAACTAGCATAAACAAAATGAATCTGCCATTTAGAATGTTTTTGTTGTATAGGTTGTGGCTAAAGTTCATTTACTAAGCATTATATGCATGTTTCCTTCACTTGGTCTTGCTACTGCTACACTATATGCAACTTAAAATTCCACGTCTCTCTTTGAGTTTAGGATCAATATGAAATTTTCTAAAGCATAGTCAATTTCATGACAATCTTGATATTAACACTGCATAAAAAAGAAACAGCAATACAAAATCATACAGCAAGCGATTGAGCAGAGCGTTTTTATAAAGTTAATGGAAAGGGAACTTTTAAAAAAAATTAAATTTTTTTTTAAAACAAACTCAAGTGACGACAAAAAGGAAATTATGTAATAACCCAAACCTTAATTAATATTTAATTATTAATTTAATAATAGAAAAAGACAAAATTGCCCCGATAATATATTAATGAGTTTAAAATTAACTTTTAACGTTCGGGAAAGAATTTGGGAAGTGGGCCACACCGTTACGTCGGGCTCGTCGATACGAGTTCGTGGGTATATTGTGGGCTCAATTCCGAGTCGTATTGGAGATCATATGATTAAAAACATGTCGGGGCAAAAGGGTAATTTAGCAAGTCGAATTAAAAATTAAAAATTAAAAACAAAAAACAAAAACCTCTCTTCTCTCTCTCTCCACCGCGTCCTCCCCCCCACCCCCTTAGAATTTTGCTCCAGCCGCTCCTTCCAACCTCCATAACCACCACCACACCACCACCCCAGCCACCGCACCGGTCCGTAAAGGACCGCAACTCCTCGACCACCCGGCCCAACGCTTCCCCTTCCTCCAGCCCACCCTGGTTTTGCCGTAAAACCAGCTGGTTTTCGTCAAAACTTGCAGTCGTTCGTTCGCCATCTTCCGCCACCGATCAGGTCGTGTGAAGTGTGGATCTTCACCTATTTTTCATGCTCTAGCTGCCTGTTCGGTAGGTTTCGATCGAATTCTAGCATAGGTTACGGATTTTAAACACAAAGTTTCAGCCGATTTTGAGATTAGGTTTTGGGCCACTTGTGGTTCGAATTGGACATTCCCGTAGTTGAAGAAAGTGTTCGGAAGGTCGAGAACTAGTTGTAAGTGGAAGGACAGCTCTTGATTTGGAGTTTGTCCGAGCGACGAATTTATCGCTTTTTAAGCTATCGGAACTACTAGCGCATGTTCCCACGCGTAGACGCACTTTTAGCTGTTAATCTTTATTCCTAAATTATCCTTACATCATCCCGAGCACGTAGGCGTGCTCGGATTTCAATTTGGAGTTCATATGACAATCAAACAGATTTACGCCTATTGCGCGTTATCCAGGTTCGATGTGTTTGGACGGTCGGATCGGTTCCAATTCTGAGTATGTTGATCTAGAAAATTCTAGGATCGTGTAGGATTCAACAGATCGTAAATCAGAGTCCCGGATACTCCAAAATCGCGAACCCTAGGGCTAGGGTTACCGAAAATCATTTGACCGTCCGATCATGTGATTGTGAGCAATCCGACCGTCCAATCGAGACCAAACTTTCGAGACATGTGTCCTACGCATATTGGAACCTTTAGGAACTTCCAAATCATAATTTGGAGGTCATGGACCCCACGGGGTTCCGGATTGACTTTTTGAGACTTTATCACTTTTTGAGTCCCGAGTCTCCAGTAAACCATTCTAAGTATTGAAAAAGCTTATGTTGGCATAGAAATGATCTTAAATTTGATGCACGCACTTTTAGGAGTCGGGGGTCAAGGTTTTTAATTAAATATTATATTTAGCAATTTTATTAATAAAATATTATGATAATTTAATCAGGCACCCGGACGCAATTGACCCGTAGGAGGGACCTTCGAAAGGTCCAGCTAGCACGGACCAGTAGTGAGTGGACTTTTGTTTCCTAAATGTTTTTAGCAATTAAATTCCATTATTTGATCTTGAAAAAGTATTTTATGATTGATGTTTTCTAGCATGATTTTGCTGAGTTCAAATGCTTTATTTCCTATGATACCGAGTTGAAATTGCCTAGAGATTATGGCATATAAGGTTTTTAGATAATTAACAGATAAAATGGCAGCAGAGGTCAGGGATAAATAAGAATTCATTTTATTTTATCATTAACTTTTCAGGAATTTATATTTTCTTAAAACCACCCTAGGTACCCAAGCATAATAAAGGTTGCCTTCGAAAAATATATGGATATTGGTTATTACCCCTGTCCACGAACATAGTTATCTTGGTATAAGTCTGCGCGCGTATGACTTCATGCCCCACGAGTCCCGGAGACGCCCGAACAGTGCGGAGCGAGGAACGCGGTTCAGGTTGACTAAATGTCACCTGAATCCTGTGAGGAGCGTGGCTCGGGTCGACTTTGTGTTACCGAGACCTGCGAGGGCGTGTCACCAATGGTGACACGAGGAATTGACGGATTATGTGGGATAAAAAGGAAATAAGGAATTGACTGATTGTGTGGGATAAACGGAAATAAGGAATTGAAGGAAATAAAATGGGTACACTAGGTGGTAGGCTAAAGTTGTTTTCAATGCTTTCAATGAACTGATGTTTGATTAAGAGTGTGATTGGCTTTATAGATATAGATATGAATGCATTGATTCCAGTACGAGTATAAATGAAGAAATTGATTTAGTTTTCATAACGGTTTTTACAGTGGGGTTAGTACGTTCATATGTACTTTCAAAACTTTATTTTTGGTCCACTCACAGTTTTAAATGTTTTGCGCCCCCATGCAGTAGGCGTGCACTAGGAGGCCGCCACATGGCAGATTTCCCGCTCCGCTCCTTTCTCATTTGATGTAGGACATTTTTTGTAAACAAATAAACCTTCTTGTAAACTCTTAGTTGTTTGCTCTGGGGAATTGCCCTAGGATGTAAATTAACTGTTGGGATGTAAATATTATATGCTGGCAGTTGGTATACATAAATATATGCTTGTTTGACAGGTGAAGATTTTGGGAAGTGATCAAATTACAAGGGAGACTCTGCCGAATTTTTGGCAGAAGTCGAACCTTGATTTTCTTTGAAACTATAGTAGATGGGCAATTAGGTCATTTGTGTCCGGCACCTACCAGGTGTCGGACACGCACAAGGTTCGGCTCGGATTCCAAAGTGGAATTTGGGTCAGGTCCTGTCAAATTAAATGAAGGTTCATAATTTAATTTAAAACGTTTTGAATAATCTTGAAGTTGACAACACAAGAAAACAGAGAATGGGAGGAACTCGTCCTCACAACAAATCGGATTTTAACATTTTTCAAACTACTTTAATTTATTTTTATTTTCTGGAAGGCAAGCGAAGAACACATTCTCACATGTAGTGAACTGTCACGCCCCAAAATCGAGACAAGTGACAGCGACACATACCTTGAGGATCGTGAAAATTTAACACCTAAGTCCGAGGGTTATACTTCCAAGATTACCAAAATATGCTAAGGCTTTATAAATAAATTAAAACGTTGGATCAGAGTGTTTAATAACAGCCGAAAAATAATTTATAATATTATACAAAATTTATTTGAGAGTTAAACCAACCTAGAGGTCATGGAGTAGTATCAACAACCTCAAAAATTGTTTTATAAACCAATAATGAAAATATACCAACCATCTAGAATTCAAATCTATACATATATAGTGAAACATGATCAACTGTGATGAATAGGGTTCACAACCTGACAACAACGTGAGACACGAGCCAAATGCTGACAAGTGAGGAGGTCACATCAAGATGTCACCCACGAAAGGAATCTACAACAAAAGTAGGGGTGAGCATCACATACATTCATTTGCCCCAAGGAGGCTCCTGGCCAGGTTTGAAAGTAAATAATGAAAATAATAATAATATATTGAGCTCTTGATTTGATATAGAAACAAGTGAAAGAATATGCACAAACACAAACCGTATCCATTTATTGTGGATCCAAAACGAATTGGCATGCTCAAGCAATTTTCGTAAACATTTTTTGGAACGTTCTTGTATCTGCTTGTCTGACAACCAATCCTTTAAGGCCAACTACCCCTACCAAAAATTATAATTAAATCCAACTCCTCTGGTACGGTAGCGAGAGTGTCCATTTCAACCGTTTATACCTTATCGACTATACCTCACGCATAAGGTATTGGTAAAGTCTATCCGCGTAACCCCTCCGGAAGTTTAGGGAATCGAAACCCAAGGAAATCTCTATGCCCCTTTCACCCTCAAGTTGTTGAGGATAATGCCTACAGGCGTATTCCCTCCAAACTTTGGAGAACCAATGACAAGCATTCATAAAACCAAACAATATGGCAATCATAAATAGTGCAGTTTTTGCACACAACAATATATACTATGTCATACATACACAAAATACAAGTCCGAGAGTGGGTCCCCCTACCTGGAATCCAAAGTTGATGCCTGACTTGCATTCTGCACATTTGAACTCAAATTTGTTCTTTCTTAGACAACTGATTCATAGTCCAATCATTTCAAAAATATTACTATTTGTTCTAAAATAATAATCCAATTTACTTTTAAGGCCTCAATTTTCCAATCACAAAACACAACGACTTCATTTCATAAAAAGTTTTACAACCCACATAAAACTACAACATTCAACAACAACCAACTAAAAAAATATTTAAACTTAACAAGACACCACCAATCCTCACTTAAACATTTTTGTCTTCCTTTAAGGGGCTAAGATTCAGCAAATTACGAACTCCTTCTGCCTTCTCATCAGTAGTAGAAGGCTTTGAACTTTGGCCCTCCATAATAGGATCCACAAATTTTGGGCTTTCATCCTCTATTATAATAGGACTCAACCTTGGCGTCTCAATAGTAGCCTCTGCAGGTCTAGAACTCTGACCCTCCGCCCTAGGTTCTGTAAGCTTCAAACCATGAACCTCTACATTGGTCTCACCAAATAGTAGCGCATGGACCGCCTTCTTGGCATCCTCAAACATTTTCTCCTTGTCCTCTCAAACCCTTTTATTTGTGCCTTCTACCTCGTCCAACTTTTGCTGCATCTCCCCAGAGTACATTTGTACAATCCTAGCTAGGTTATTCTTCTCATTCTGTAGTCTGCATTGTATTGTAGCATGTGAAATATGATCAGCTTTCTTCTCATCCTTCAATGCTTTCATTATCGTATAAGCGCATACTTCAGCTGTTGGACCTCACGAGCAGTTCGTTCAGGCACAGCATTTAACTCATCCCTTTGTGTCCTGACCAATTGGTAACATTCCTGACGCGCACTCCTTTGATTCCCCAATTAGGCTGTCAGTTCTTGTACTTCCTGACTCTTTGCTCTCAGTCGCTGCCCTAAGTTTGCAACTGATGCTACACATTGGACGCTTAGAGCCATCACGTCGCGTACGGCAGTATGCACATCCTTCTTCCCTAGTACTCGCATATCTTTTAGAGTTAGCAGACTCCTTGCTACTCCTGTAGCTACATCGTTATCTCGTATTATAGAATCCATTACTGTAATAGGACCTCTCGAAGAAACAAAATTGGGATGCCACACAGCTGCATTCACCGATGCTTGCTCAGTTATACGTTGAATTTCTTGCCCAGGAGAAGCAAGATTCAAATGTAAGTTCCATCGGGAAGAGGAAGCCATTTGGAACGATTCATAATAAAAGGAAATTTTAAAATTTTAGAAAGAAGCTTTGGATGTTTAGAAAGGAATTTGGAAGTTCTCTTCTAAGCAAAATGATGATTTGTGGATTGTAAATTCAGTTCGATGCTACTTAAAAGGATAGCCTGAAGGAACTGTTTCTTGATTTTCGAACTCTTAAATTCAAACATTCTACAATCGCAAATTTGGTACAGTTATGGACGTTCCTTTCGTCATCGCCACGCTTCTCGAGATTTGCCATTTTCCTCTTTCGGCGTTATTGTATCCGACATTACTGGGAAGTTTCTCCAAGTATCCGACATTATTGGATTTATAATTGTGCTAGTTGCAGATGTAATAACACGATCCTAATTCAAGATAAAAACTATAAAATATTAAAGAGAAAGACGATTTTATCCCGATTAATTAATTAGGTTTAAAAAATTGACTTTTGGTTCGGGAAATAATTTGGTGAAACGGGGTGCACCGTTGTGTCCGGCGCGTTTCCGGCTGATTTTTGGTCGGTTTTCACTGCCAAAATCCTCCCCTTCACACGCTGATCACATTGGTATAGGTCTTGCCCGGAGATTCTGAGATTTTTCGTCGCCGGAAAATTCTCTCAAGCCACCCAACCTACCGGTGCGTGTGGTGGCGCGTGGGCAGGGTGGTGGCAGTCCAATTTCATGCTAAAATGACTCCCGTAGCCTCCCAAACATGATGGTATACTTGAACGAATTTTTGGATATCGTTTGAGCGTAAAACCAATTGTTACCGGTTAGGGTTAACTCGGGTTTGATAGGTTCGAACCGTTAGATCGTAACGAAACTTGTAGGTTATATTATTGGGAATCTTACAAACCTATAGGAACTTACGGATCGTCAATCGGAGGTCGAAAATCCTACGAACGACTAAGTCGAACCAAATTAATAATTTAATCAAATATTTAATCCCGGGGAATATTAAATTGATTTAACGGCTTATACGGAGTTAAATGTGCCTAGGAACACTTTTCTTCAAGTATGAACACTTTTAGTCCCGGGGGTCGGGATTTTTATTAAATTATAGTGCCGGGCTATTTTAATTAATAAATTATTTTAAAATTGCAAATAGGAACCCAAGCTCCGGCGAATTTGCAAGAAGGACCCTCGAAGGGTCAGGCTAGCTCGGACGCCCAGTGAGTGGACTTTTGCTTTATAAATGAATTTTATGCAATAATCGTTTTATTAAATGCTTATTACAGAATTAATTAGAAATTGTGCTTTTTGAACTTATTGTTGAATTAAATAGAATTTTTAATATTTGTTTATGCTTTTCATTCCGAGCCTATAGTTGATGTTTGGATTGAGATTATGGATATGAAATTTGAATGGCTGAGGAAAATATGAATGGTTTTAAGTATGTGATTTATGAAAAGTTTTAACCCATCCTAGGTACCCTAGAAATGTTGCCTTCGGAAAAGTTATGCCGCTTACGGAATATATGTTTACGGATATTGGTTATTACCTTGTCTACGAATATAGTTGCCTTTGGAATAAGTCTGAGAGCGTATGATTTCACACCCCACGAGTCTCGGGGACACCCGAACCGTGCGGAGCGAGGACGCGGCTCGGGTAAACTCTGTGTTTTTCCTGAGTTTTGCGAGGGCGCGGCTCGGTTGACTTTGTGTCACCGAGTCTAGCGAGGAAATGGAATTGACAGAAATAAAGGAATTGATGGGAATAATGGAATTGACGGAAATATAAAAAGGGTACACCTAGGTGGGAATTAGAAAGATTGATTTGAAATTGCTTCCTTTTTTTTATGAGATTGGAATTTCTGATTGTGTGGAAATGATATATATGTATAAATATGCATGTGCTGTTTCATTGTACGAATATAATATTGGTTTGAATGTTTTTACAGCGGGGTTAGTATGTTCATATATTATTTTGTAAAACTTTCTTTTTGTCCACTCACATTTTCAAATGTTTTGCGCCCCCAGGCAGTAGGATTGTACCTGAGCACTACTACCGGCCTTCTTCGTCACTATCGTCTTCCGTGACCGTGTGTAGGGTCCTTGACCCGAAGAACCTTGTATATTAAATTAGTTTAGTAGCTCTGAATTTCCCAAAACCTACTGTAAGGCCTGAGGCTGTATAATTCACTTTTGTTGGTGTGTGAAACTTATCTTGTGCATGCTGGACGTTGTGGATATAAAAATGTGTTTTATTGTAGGTGTGAATTTTGGGAATTGAGCCTTTTACAGGGGAGACTCTGCCGAATTTTCGGCAGAAGTCAAACCTTCAATTATGTTTTCTTTTGAATTTGTTGTAATATGGGCAAAATGTCAAGTGTGCCCGACACTCGACAAGTGTCGGACACTTACAGGGTTCGGCTCGGATTCCAATGTGAAATTTGGGTCGGGTCCTGTCAGCAGAAGTCTAGGATAGACAGGTTTTAAGAAATTTTCTAAAACGTAGGGATTAATGAAAAGAATAGTTGTTGTACCTACAATTAGGTCTAAGACAATAGAAGCTTCTCTGTTGATTGTCAATTATGTATGTAAAACTTGCTAGTGTCTTCTTGAAAGACGCGATATCTATAGGCTGAGAATTTTCCTGGCCTTGACTTTGGTAACTACCAAGTTGTTCTTGGAAGACAGCAAACACAATGGCAGTACTCTTGCCAACTTGTAGATTCCGCATTCCAAGGTTAAACAACTCAAGTAATTCTTCTTTTCCTAATTTTTCGGAAAAGCTATCGCAAAAAAGATCGTGTTTACTAATAACTTTAATAATGGGCTGTTTGGTAACGTTTTCAAGGCCCCGCCCCGTTTTCATTTTCTACCAAAAACGCATTTGGTATGTCGTTTTCATTTTCACTGGAATTCGTTTTCTTAAAACAAATTCAAACTCATGTACAAAAACTAAAAACACCAAATTATCGTTTTCATTTTCTACCTAGTGTATTGGTCTGATTGCTTTTTATTTTCTTCTTTTTTATCTTTTTCATTTTTTTTTTGGTCTGATTTTTCATTTTTCATTTTTTTCGTTGCACTTCATTATTTTATTTCGTCACACCAGTGCATATTGATTTTATGATAAAACCATCATATATTATTTGATTTCATATATTTTTTTAAATATTTATTTTAAACTAAAGATAATATAATTTCTTATCTAGGTTTTTCTAAAATTAAATTTTTTTTAATTATACATTTTTCATTGTTTATAATAATTTTAGCCTTTATTTAAAATATTTTTTTAAAACAAGAAATGAGCAAAAATATACTTGAAAAATAACTCACATATTATTATTCTCAAATTGTCCTGCCAGACATGTTTTCACTGTTTTTTTTAAAATATGTTTTCTAATTAATCTACAGACGCATTTTCGAATCCTGAAAATTCAAATTCATTTTCTTGTTTTCATTCTCAAAAATACTGTCATAAAACATTCTTTGAAAACGTTACCGAATGGGCCCTAAATATTTAAGGGTAAAACACAATTTTAGTAACTGTTTAAGTTCGAAAACACTTTTGGCTATGGGGGTTTTAATTTTATCAATTTAATCATTGTATTTCATTATGTGGGCAATTTAAGTCCAATTTTCAATTCAATATTGTAAAATAAGATGAAAATATAAAAGAACCTTGGAAAATTAGAAGAAAAAAACCTAGTACCCCTGCCCTATACTGCCCTGCCACTTAAATTGACCAACCCACAACAAATGATGTTGAATTTGAAGTTTGATGAAACTTTGAAGTGATTGATATTTGAACTTAAAATTTGTAAATTTAAGATTTTTAGGGTTCGTAGAACGATATGATGAATGTAAATGTGCGAATCAAAAAGCAACAGTAAACTTAATAAAGCTAAGAACAAAATATGAAATGCAAGCATAATAAACTTAAAACTACTTGATTCTAGTCGTATTAGTCTTTCAATTTCTATCGTAGAAATCTGTGAAAAAACAATCAATTTATAAAGTTAAAAGCCTAAAACATGATGAAATTATGAAATTAAAAAAATAGTAAATAGAGGATCAGTGAAACAAGGCATGGCATAGTTAGGTTTACTACCCTTGCTTGGTAAGAAAATGAAAAATATGTAGCAAGTTATGGGGCATATTGAATTTTAAGATGGTTTGACATGCTAGAAAATGAAAAATATGTAGCAAATTATGGTTTTTTTTTTATACAAACAAAATTAAGGGAAGGGGTAATCGAACCTAGGACCTCGGGTATATGAATAAATTCTCTTAACCCAGAAGCTCAAGTACCCTGCAAACTTTTTTCTTTTAATTGCTAACAAAGTTTAAACATTTAAAAGAAAAAGTAATTGGGCTTAGGTACAAAATGCTCGAACCAAATCATCTAAAATTGGTTTGGTTTGATTTGGTTTCCTCAGTGCTTTTTATCAAAACCGAAGAAAACTTATGGCCCGTTTGGTATCATACTAAAAATGAACTAAAAAATCATGTTTTTTTAATTAAAAAGAACATGAGTTTTTAAATACTGATTTTCAAATCTAAAAACTTGTTTAGTATTGAACTCCGAACTATTTTTAAGAACTAAAAAAAATTGAAATTAAACACAGAAGCCTTGGATTCCCAAATTGAAATTAACAAAAGAAAAAGAGAGAGAGACAGGAAAGGGAGAAGAGAGAGAGAGAGGGAGAGGGAATAGAGAAAAAAAGAAGAAGTAAAATCTCACTTTTTTTATTTTTAAAATTAGGCATTTTAAAAGTTGTTTTTGAGTTCGGCTTTTAAAATGAGCCCCATTAAAGGCAAATTATGATCTGTAGACTCAAAAGTAGTTTTTAAGTCTAAACAAATGAATCCAAGTAGGATACCAAACAAAACGTTAATATAATTTTGATTGCAATTTTAAAGTAAAATCTTGGCTGTTAACACCCGCCTTTCCATTTCATTCAAACACCTTCCCAAAACGGCAGCGACACAACAAACAAAAAGCGCACACACGCACCGATTTACTCAGTCACTCACAGTCTCTCTCTCTCTCTAGTCGAAGTCTAAAATCTAAAGCCACCGCCATACTTCAACTTTCTCATCCCCAAAACATCAAAATTCTTGAGATCAATTCTCTCTGTCTCTGAGCAATGGACGACGAAGATCCTGTGAGGCTCTTCATGGCCCTCGATCAGTGGCAAGGCCCTTCAACCGACCCAGATGACTTTCCTCTCTCCTCGCAGTCTCTCTCTTCTTCCTCCGATACCTACATGCTCGGCTTCGTCATAGCCAACATAGTTGGAATTCAATACTATTCAGGCACCATCAGTGGCCGAGAAATGGTGGGTCTTGTCCGCGAACCCCTTAATCAGTACGATTCCAATGCCATCAAAGTCCTCAATACCAGAACCTTTCAAGTGGGTCACATTGAACGCACCGTGGCGGCCGCGCTAGCGCCGTTGATTGACTCGAATTTGATTGCGGTGGAGGGCATTGTTCCCAATACGCGAGCTAAGGGCAACAGGTTTAAGATTCCTTGCCAAGTTCACGTCTTTGCAAGATTGGAAGATTTCCTGTCTGTGGAGTCGGCAATTTCGGACTCTGGGTTACAGTTGATATCGAATTCTCATGCGTCGTTCACTCTCTCGGAGGCAGTGGTGGTCAAGGAGAAGAAGGCTGAGAAGGGATGCAAGAGCGTCGATGAGATTTTCAAGTTGGTGGATGAGAATGCGAGCAAAAATGGTGCTTTGGAAGCATTGGAACCTCCAAAAGAAGTTATCAAATCGGAGCTTTTTGTCCACCAAAAAGAAGGCTTGGGATGGTTGGTTCACAGAGAGAATTCTGGTGAGTTACCTCCCTTTTGGGAAGAGAAAGATGGGTCTTTTGTGAATGTGTTGACCAATTACCACACTGATAAGCGACCGGAGCCTCTAAGAGGTGGGATTTTGCCGGACGATATGGGATTGGGTAAGACTTTAACTTTGCTTTCTTTGATTGGGTTTGATAAATATGGTAGTACTCTTCCTGCTTCAGTTGGTACTGGCAGTGTAGATGTAATAAGCATTCTAGATGATAACGAAGTTGGTGGGGATGAGGGGTTGTCTGTTTCTGTTGGTCAGAAGGGCAAGAGGGGAAGACCAAGTAAAACTGGGTCGCGAAAAAAGCACAAAACTGAGGACAATGCTAGTAGCAATGTGAAGGGCAAATGTGTGAGTGCAAATGATAAGTCTTCTGGTGACATCAGTCGCAAGACGACATTAATTGTGTGCCCTCCTTCTGTTTTTTCGACTTGGGTAACACAACTAGGAGAACACACTAGGCCAGGGAGATTGAAGGTGTATTTGTATTATGGTGAGCGGACTAGAGATGCTGAGGAGCTTAAAAAGTACGATATAGTGTTGACTACATATAGTATTTTGGCTGCTGAAAATGCTTGGATAACATCCCCTGTAAAAGAGATTGAGTGGTGGCGGGTGATTTTGGATGAGGCACACATGATTAAGAATGTGAATGCTCAACAAAGTCAAGTTGTCACTAATTTGAAGGCTAAGCGAAGGTGGGCTGTTACGGGAACACCAATCCAGAATGGCTCTTTTGATTTGTATTCTTTGATGGCTTTCTTGCGGTTTGAGCCTTTTTCAATTAAGAGCTACTGGCAAAGCTTGGTGCAGCGCCCACTTGCTCATGGCAACCAAAAGGGGCTCTCACGGCTGCAGGTAATACCATGTTGTTTTTCTTTCTATTTGTTTTATTTTGTTTAGTATCTATGAACAGATTTGTATGCATGCAACGGAAGCATCACATGCAGTTTTCTCCTTTTATGGTTTGCTTATTTGCATGGTTACCTGCTTCTTCTGCTTGTGATTGTTGTTTTTCTATCATAGTGCAATTGCTTGTTTTTGGACAAAATTGGAAAAGATAGATTAGTTTCTGTAAAAGTTTCAAAATCATTCTTACGTTGTTTATGTTGCATCACATGTAGTTTTCTCCTTTTATGGTTTGTTTATTTGAAGGGTTACCTACTTCTTTTGCTTATTATTATTATTTTTTTCTATCATACTGTATTGCTTGTTTTGGGACAAATTTGGAAAAGAATAGATGAGTTTCTGTAAAAGTTTCAAAATCATTCTTAAGTTATTTATGTTGCTCTTTCCACTCATGATAAAAGAACTGATATGGAAGTCTATCTGAAGTGTCTCGCCATATTTTCTTTTCTTCTGTTCACTTATTTTTCCCCCTTTTAGAAAACATAGGATTGAATTCAACCAGAGTTATTTGAAATTGTTCTTTGGCACCTGAACTTTAGTGTCTCAATAACTCATGAAACTGAACTTCATTAGACTGCCCACCCTCCTCCCTCCTCCCTTCACTTTTATGGTTAGGGTCTGGAGGAGAGCAAATTGTTTTGCTGTGAAATAAGTATTTTTTTTGGTCAAACTCTGAAATAAGTATTTATATGATAGGAAAGATATTATTAAAGACATGGTTGATCCATCACTTGCTTTATTTCATATTTCTGTTTTCCTTTTGTATTAAAGGCTTAATTATTGTTTGCCCCCAAATTCTGAATGAAGTCTCACTTTGCCCCTAGAACCTTATGATCTCACTTAACCCCCTGTAGTCTGTCTCCGTGTGTCACTCCACCCACTTCTGTCAAGCCTGTCAAGGAATCCGTTAAGTATGCTGATGTGGCACGAGTGGGTCCATTTTCTTGTTTACATGTGGGCCACGTGGACTAAAAAATTAATAATTGTTGTTTCATAGATTTTAGAAATGTTACATAATTGCAGTTGAATTTAAAAATAAAACAAAAACAAAAACTTAAAAGAAACAACCTACAGCGCACCTACGTCGCATCCACCTCCTCGCTGCAGCCCTCCGCTTCCACCCTACCTCCACTGTAATTATGGATTCATTTATTAAATTATCATATTGTATCTTTTCCTGAAGTCGGTACTGGTAGGCGCATCATAAAAAGTTGGGCCTAATGGCCTCTTAGATGCTCCATAAGTGCTAAGGCTTCCCATATTTTGCATAAGAAATTGCCTATATGCAGAACTTTAGCAAAATTTAGTACATGAAGTTGAATTACTAGGACACTCCTTATTTTCAATGGGCTTCTCTAACTGATGATAGATGATTTTGGGTGGAGAAGAGGGAGAGAAGGAAGATGAAGGAGAGTGGTGTTAAGTGGTTGCTGTTTGTGGGTTTGGAGGTGGGTTTAGAGAAAGCCATTGGTTTGGTGCAGAGTTTAGAGAGAGGATGGGGATGAGGAATGAGGGATGTGTGAGGTGTTGGTGGGTGGGAGTGGGCGACGGGCAGGTTGGGTGGGCTGTGGGTTTTATATTTCTGTAAGTTTTTTAAGTTTTCAACATTTCCAAAATATTAAAAACAAGAAATTAGTACTTTTTTTTAGCCCATGTGGATTACACGTAAGGGTGCTCTGCACATCAGCGGAAATAGGTGAAGTGAAACATGGAGACAAAGTTGAGGGGGTTAGATGAGATTTGATTCAACAAAACAATAATTGTCCCTATTAAATAGTTATCCTAAAACTGAAGTTGATTGAATAATGTTCATCTGTTTTTATTTTATTTCATTTCCAAAAATTCAAGTTGTGCCTATGTGTTTGCTGATGTTTCAGGTTCTAATGGCAACCATCTCTTTGCGAAGAACAAAAGACAGGGGACTGATTGGATTGCCACCTAAAACTATAGAGACTTGTAATGTGGAACTGTCTGGTGAAGAACGTAAACTGTATGATCAGATGGAAGGAGAAGCAAAGAGTGTTGTGCGGAATTACATTGATGCTGGTAGTGTAATGCGCAACTATTCTACTGTACTTAGCATAATCTTACGACTTCGCCAGATCTGTACTGATTTGGCGTTGTGCCCTTCTGACCTCAAATCACTTCTCCCTTCGAACAATATTGAAGGTATTGGTGCATTGTTTTTTTCTTAAATGCAACTTCACTTTACATGCATGCTTATCTGGTTTCCTTGAAATTCTTCAACTATTTTATCTAACTCTCAACTGTATACTTTATTTATTTATTTCAAAAATAAACATAATTATTGTAGAAGTCGTACAATTATGCTTGGATTCTTGGAATCACGTATTGTTCTGTTCAGTTACATTATTGGATTTACATATTGACCAGTACTTATATTTTCGCTAGGCCGAAATTGGTAGCCGTGTATTACATTTTAGAGGTTTTTTTTATTACATTCTTAGTATGCTTTCTACTTCATTTGAGTTAAAGAAAAGATTACAGAATTCTGTAGAGAAAAAATGTAATTATGGAATCACAAGATAACAGATGATGTTCCTCTTAAATGCTTGCTTTTTTAACAAGGAACCACAATTTAGTTGGAGGAAGTATTAAGAATTTCATGAGGAGGAGCTTTTCAGTGTCTCCTGTTTTTCCAACTTAGGGGTTATGTTCTGACCACATAAAATAAGATTAGTGAAAAAAACAGCCAAGGACAGGCCTACCTCCTTTCTTATCAGCATCAGACACCACTTCATTGAAACCCCCAAAAAAGAAACAAAACCTTAGGGATTATGCCCTGGCTGATCTTTTTGAAGAGTTTTGTTTCATATTAGAGAAGCATGCTGCCTTTAAACAAACATAGAGTTATGCTTGTACAGTTGTAATCTTAGGACAAAGCATGGGCGTCAGCTTTTGGTAGTTTTTGTTGGCATGTTTGTGCAGTTTGGTCGTATTAGGACTTTCATGTACATGGTAAAACCCTAGTAATGCAACTGTTTAAAAGTTTTATGACAAGTTATCTTTTCATTTTTATAGAACAAACCTTGTAGTGTCAGTTTTGTACTTTATTACAGGAGACACACTTACATGTGTTACATTTTTTTTTTTTTTTTTTTTTTTTTTTGCGGAAGTGGCAAATTTTGGTAGCTAGATTATTTCTGTTTTTAGAGTAAACTTGGACATCATGAGTGAACTTATAATTTAGAATACTAGAACCACATACAAAATATCACCACACAATTAACCAACCATGTCCTAATGGATTCCCTATTTGGGGTCCAGAAATCAGAGTTAGTGTGGTACCGGATTACGGCCACGTGGTATAACTCGTCCACATGTTTAGTATAGGTGGATATTTATTGATACTTTACCCTACATGTGGGAAATATCAACTCTGACGTCCATCCATATTATAACTCATCCATACTTTACCCCACGTGGCCATAATCCAGTACCATACAATCATTTTTCCACATATAAAGGAGTACTGATATTTGATGAAATATAAAAAAATGTTCTACAATGTGTGTGTGCTTCATAAAACATGGTTAGAATTATGTTATTCCAATGCTCTATTAACAGGTTATTACATTTGCATTTTAAATGAATTCTCCCATCTGCAGTGCTCCCCAACTTTCCTTGTTAATGGTTTTGTTTGTATTCATTCTTGCATATCCATGGAATAAGTATCATGAAATAGAAGCTGGTTGGATCACATTAGTCATTGCATCAAAGTAGTTCATACCAAGATTCACTTCCATCTCAATTACTTAATCTATGGTTCTGCCCTACTCCTTGGGAACTGCTGTCAACTAATGATATTAGATTCATTATTACATTCTGTGTGCTGCTGCTTCTCAATCTTTATAAATGCAATTTAACAAATTAGTCAATGTCAACGTGACAGGTAGTGCTCAGATATTTATTTGCTATTCCATCGTTTTTATACTTAATTGCAAAGCCTCCTTTCTATGGTATGTTTATTTGGTACTTATAAAGTCAATTCTAAGCAGATGTATCCAAGAACCCAGAGCTGCTGAAAAAGATGCTGGAGGTGCTGCAAGATGGTGAAGATTTTGACTGCCCAATTTGCATTTCCCCACCAACTGATATTGTTATCACTTGTTGTGCTCACATTTTTTGCCAAGCTTGTATTCTGAAAACACTCGAGCGCTCAAAACCCTGCTGCCCCCTTTGTCGGCGTCCTTTATCACAGTCTAATCTGTTCTCAGCTCCTCAAGCACCTTCTGACAGTGACAACATGGTATCCTCTAAAACAACCATGTCTTCAAAAGTTTCTGCTCTGTTGAAACTTCTTGTTGCATCAAGGGATCAAAACCCACTTACGAAATCAGTAGTGTTTTCCCAATTTCGAAAGATGCTGATATACCTTGAAGAGCCACTGAAATCAGCTGGTTTTAAGACTTTGCGCTTAGATGGGTCTATGAATGCAAATAAAAGGGCTCAAGTAATCAAAGAATTTGGGGTCACAGGACAAGATGTGCCCACGATTTTGCTCGCAAGTCTTAAGGCTTCAGGAACAGGTATAAACCTCACAGCTGCAAGCAGAGTCTATTTGTTGGAGCCATGGTGGAACCCAGGAGTTGAGGAACAGGCAATGGATCGTGTTCACCGTATTGGGCAGAAGGAGGATGTGAAAATTATCAGGTTGATTGCTCGAAACAGCATCGAAGAGAGGATATTGGAGTTGCAGGAGAAAAAGAAGAAACTTGCAAAGGAAGCTTTTGGAAGGACGGCCAAGGATCGGAGGGACATAGGAGTTGATGATCTTCTGGGTCTCATGTCCCTGTGAGTTGGTGGGTGTACTAGTATGCATGCATGCAACATCTTATCATTGCACATATTTTGTCAGTTATAGAAACTTTTGTTCCATGAATGGAGTAGATGACCACCATGCTCTCCTTTTGAGAAGAAAGTGCCATATGGTATCCTCATAACACACATCTTCTTGCTCGTATTACATAAATTATAGAAGTTTTAATTTTGTTGAAATTGACAAAAGTGTCTACAAACTTCTTGCTCTAACGATAAGAATGGCGTACACCTTTATGCCTGTATATTGAAGGCATTTTGGGTTTTAATTTTTCTTCTGCTCTTCTCAAAATCATGTTTTCCAAGTGGGGCACAACAAAAAGTTTTATGTGCATTATTATAAAGCGACTTCAACAATCTAACCATTGAACAGGTAGCCATTTTTTTGACATATTTATCATCTAGTTTTTTCTTGGACAAACTACAAAAGATTCTCCAAAGTTATTTTCAAGTTCATATCCACCTTTTGGGATATTTACAAATACATACTTAAAATTACGGAAAATCTACAAATTGCTCCCGCCGTTACACAAACTGTTAATAAGTCTGTTAAATGCTAATGTAACAAACAGTCTCAAATTTTAATGACATATGTTAAATGCTTATGTGTCAAACATAAGCTCTATTTTTAATGACATGGACCTCCAGATGGATAAACAAATAATAAAACAATTTCTTTACTTTTTAAAAATTAAAAAGAAAAAAGAAAAAAAATCTCTCCTTTCCTCCTACCCAGCGCCAGCATCAGCAACACACCCTTTCAACCACTATTGAAGCCACCCCGATCCAAACCCCCATTGCGGCAACCAAACAGCTACCCCAGTCCCCAAATCCCTCAATCATTCACAAGAAATCTAAAATTCAAATCCCCAAATCCTCCCAGATGCGAGACTTGTATTCGACCGGGGCATATGTGTTCAATACGGCGCCGCATTGGCGGCATGTGACTGGATCGTTGGGAAGAGGGCGTCGTCGACATCATACACAACAATGACAAGGAAGACGAGGACAACCCATTTGCCCAGTTGTGATTGGGGCCGGAATTCGCAACTAGGTTTGTGGTTTTGGCGTACTCAACAGCACTGTAAGTTGGGAAAAGCTCGGAGGGGAGATGCGAGACGTGTTTTCGAAGCCGGCCATGAGTTCTAGCAACATCGGATCGGAGGCCTTGTATTGCCTTCAATTCCACAAAGAGTGAATTTATTCTCAAGTTGTTGTGAATTATAAACTAATTTAAATCCTAAGTAACTCTTGTTGATGCTCAAAAATGGTTCGGCACTTCTGAGCTCAATTGTGATGTCTTCGCCTTCGGTAGTCCCCAGGCCTTCTTCTGCTCAGCCGATCTGTAAGACAATAAACAATCGGTAAGCCCGATAGGCACCGGTGTGGTACCGGCCGAAGGCTCTCCGATGCTTAAGTTAGAATAAGTACGGAGTGGATAGTAATTTTAGCAGAGTAATAGCTAAGTGGTCGAAGGCTCTTGATTACCTCCTTCTTGGGGCTTGTGCCTGTCTTTATAGATCTTGGGAGGTGTGCATTTCGAGTATAATTTCGATGTGGGACTGTAGACATTGCCTAATTAGGCTCCACGTGTCAAGAAGGAGATTCGAGAATTGAGCTATTCATCAAAGGCTTTCGGCAGCCTAGGTACCGATCGCCCTTCATGCCGATGGCTATGGATTTCCACGTGTAATCTTCTTATTCGTAGTTTGAATGGGGTATAAACAGGAGTCCCCCAAGTTCTCGACTCAGTTCACCTTAGTTGGGAACTTGTTTTTAATTTTCGGCATCACTTCCGGCCGAGGGCATGATCGTAATTTGGGTATGGCTTTAAGGTTATGCCGAGGAATACAGGTGCCGTTCGGAAGTTTCATGCTTGTGTGCTTTGGGCCCTTATTTTTTGGTCATGCCGTACGGAAGGTCAGTCATACCGTTCGGTAACCTATAATAGGGGTAAGCCTGCTCGTGGTGACGTCCTGTTCCGTTCGATGGTCTATGTCTGAATAGACTTCACGTTCGGCAAGGTAGACAGCATGACGCTTAGCATTCTGTGCGCATTCGAGGAGGCTGAATCACGCAAAGTGGCGACGCTTCGATTCTCGTGCACCGTCTGTCAGTCGGGGATCCTATGGGATCACGCCACGTGTCAGTTGCGCGTAGGCGACGAGGAGTAATGATGGCGCCGTTTGGGTTTTCGAGTCAGAACGCCGGTTTCTTCGTCTATAAATAGGAGTGAAGGCTGAAGGCTCGCTCACTTGCGTTCTGAGCCAAAAAAATTCGAGATTTGAGAAGGCGATTTCCGGCATCAAATTTCCGATCAAAAGGCGATTTCCGGCGATTTCTTCACGGCGGAGCGATTTCGGACGAATTGAACCACCACGAAAAACAAGGTAAGCTCTCCTTTCAGCTCTCTTTTTCGATCAAATCGCCATATTCGCATGAATCGAACTATGAACTACGCTAGAACGTGACTACCGTTTGTTAGCTCGGATGCCGTAGGCTACAATAGTTTTAGGATTGCATGGCTTGATCTTTGCATGGCATTTAGTTTCCTTTTATTTCTTGTTTGTAGATGTCCGATAGCGAGTCTCAGTTTGATAGTGAGCCGAACGAGTTCGATGGGGATTCATCGGACGGTCAAATTGGTACCGAGAGCGCATCGTTAAGCTGGGAGAGTGCCGAGGGAGAGGAGGCCGAGGCTGAGGTCATCGTACAGAAGACCAAAGCTGTTCCCTCAATAGGGAGGGAAGATGTACGTCCTATGGCGGGGGCCGTGCCGTTGGCCATAGTTCCGTGCGGTATTGACTGTGCGAGTACCAGTCAATACTGCGAGTTTTTAATGAATGATACTCACAGGCCTGAACGGCACGTGAGTTATCAATCGGAAGCCTCCACGTCTGGTCGCGTGGATGCGGCCGCCGAAGCCTCGTCAACCCCTATAGTCACCGTGGTTCGGCCGGGGAACCCTAGGGTGCCGATGGGCGAACCCCAGGATGTCCTGTTCGGGGTTGATTATCTAGGGCCGAACCATATTACCGAACACGAGCTCGCCAAGTATCGTGCTGAGTTCAAAATACCTGATACCGTAAAGTGGAGGATTCCTACGCCTACCGAGTCTTTGAGCAAGCCGAAAGACGGTGAAGTGGTGTTTTTTACGGATATCCTGAAGCTGGGGGTTCGGCTTCCGCTTCAACCTGCCGTTCAGAATATCCTAGCCCATCTGGGGTATGCCCCGGGACAATACAATCCCAATTTCTGGGTGGCGCTGATGGCAACTATAGTTGCGTTCGGTATCGCTGAGGAGGGGGAGCCGTCGTATGAACAATTCTCCTACCTCTACAGTGTGACCAAATCCAAGAGTGCCGACCACGGGGGATGGGTGCAGGCCAATTGTCTTCAAGCTTCGGCCAGAGGACATTTTATCAACTGGGTGCCGACTTCACGGAAGACGTGGAGGAATCGGAGGGTGATGATTTCTGGTCATTGGGAGGCCCCACCCCATCAGCATCTGATATTCCGTATTCCAACCATGTTCCAAATGGCTGGTAGGGCGCTAGGATGCCGTTCGGTAGAGAGTTTTGCTGTGGTCTTTTCATACCGATTCTTATGCATTCTCTTTTGCAGGCAAGATCAAGCAACCGAAACCTACCAAGGCCGACATCAAGAAGGTTGAGCGGGTGAGGTCGAAGGTGTCAGCTTCGGCGATAGCTTATCCCGAGTTCCTATTTACCGAGAATCTGATAAAGGCCAAGCTTGTTGACCCGACAGAAAGTAAGTATCGTTTGTTCTATCGACTTTCATTTGTTTTCGTGTGTGCTGATCACCTTTCTTTGAACTGTAGTGACAAACGGCAGAAAGGACGCTGAAGCCAAAAAAATGTCCGAGACGTCGAAAAGGCGGCTCATGGCCTGCAAGCAGGCCAGGCAAAATAAAGGAGGTGCCTCGGTCCAGAAGGTTGTTCCTCCAGAGCCTACTTCATCAGAGAGGGACAACATGCCCCTTGGCGAACGGCTCAAAACCTTGAACTGCCAAGACCGTCAAGATGCCGGGCCGAGCGCCGCCGAGGCCCCCTCTCAGAAAGCGGCCGGGAAACGTCAAGCGATTGACGTGGACGAACCCCAAGTGCCGAAGAGGGCTCGTCAAGCAGACTTGCCGAGGGCAATTTTTGCTGCTGAAGACGAGGATGTTGTGCCTCTGGATCCCGTCACCATCGTCGTTCCTCCGAAGACGGTCCAATTTGCGAATCACATGATCATTGGTTCGCAAATGGAGTTGGCCGAAATAGAGGAGCTGCCGAAGAAGCTCCTTCGGGAAGAGGCTGGCCGTGCCTTTCGTCTGCAGGCCTTGGTAAGTTTCCTCCTCCCGGTCGTTGCTTCACTTGTATTTAACTATTTTTTGATATTTGACGTCTTGTTTTGGCAGGCGTCGATGGACATGTGGCTTTGCATGAAGAGAGCCATAAATGCCGCCGAACGCGCCAAGAGAGCGTACGATGCCGGCCAGTTTAAGGTCGCCGAGGCAGCCAAGGTTCTGCAGGATAATGCGAACCTCGTAAAGGACAAGGAGGCTGTCGAACGGCAGCTCAAGGCGACGGAGGAAAAGCTTGCCCATATAAGGTCGAATCTTGATGCGGCAGTAAAGGCAGCTTCCGACGCCGAGGCAGCCAAGCAGGCGCTCCATGTGGCCTTGGAGCAGAGCGAACGATCCAAGGCCGCCGAGGTCAAAGATGCCGTGAACCGAGCCATAGAGACATACAGATCTTCGGAGGACTTCACGGTACTCTTAGACAAAGAGGTCGGATCGGAGATGGTCGACTTAGTCTACCGTTTCAAGCGCTTCAATCCTGGCCAGAAGCTAAATTTGAACTTTGCTGCCGATCCCCCTCCTCTTCCCGAAGGTATAACTGAACAAATGATAGAGGAATATGAGGGGGAGGATGCCGATCCAGAGGCTGCCGATGCTTGAACTTCATTATCATTTGGCTTGTAATTTTTGTATGCCCTAAGGCAATTTGTTTCGAACTACTGCCGAAAGGCGTTTTTAATAGATGTTTATTTTTATTTTGCCTTTCAATGCATGCCTATTTTATAGTAATAGACCTGACGGTAGTCTTGGATATACCGATAGCTATTAACGCGTAGCACCAAAAGCTAATATTGATTCCTAAATAAACTGAAGTGCAAAACCTAACGGTAGTCTAGGCCCGCACCAGTCGAATAGTACCGAAGGTACTTCGTTGCCGAAGGCTAACAATATTTTATAAAAACCAAGTGCGAAACCTAACGGTAGTCTAGGCCCGCAACAGTCGATTTGTACCGAAGGTACTTCATTGCCGAAGGCTTACAAATAATTGTGAAAATTGCGAATAATGTTTTCATTGATCACATGCCGAAAGGCTTTAGTACAAATTGCCTTTGTGGGTGCCGATGGCTACCCCTATGAAAATGATAAAAATGAAAAATAATTCCTGCCGATGGCAAAGGAGAACTATTTATAATAGTATTTGAGGTGCTCAATGTTCCATGGGTGACCGAGGGTCTTGCCGTTGGTGTCTCGAAGTCGATATGTTCCCGATCTTCGGATGCCGATGATCTCATACGGCCCTTCCCAAGATGGACCGAGGGTTCCTTCTCTTGGGTCTTTGGTAGCAAGTGATACTTTGCGCATGACCCAATCTCCGATCCGAAAATATCTTGGCCTGACTCTTGAGTCATAATATCTGGAGACGCGCTGTTTGTATGCTTCATTCCGAAGGTTCGCCCGCATTCGGTGCTCTTCGACTAAATCCAGATTTAAAGCAAGCTGAGCGTCGTTAGCCTCCGGAACAAAGTTTGCCGTTCGGTAAGATTCCTCGCCGATCTCCACCGGCACAACCGCTTCCGTACCGAAGGCAAGGGAAAACGGTGTTTCTCCAGTTGAGGTCCGGTAGGAAGTCCGAATGGCCCAGAGTGCTTCTGGAAGTTTTTCAGGCCATGCACCTTTAGCATTATCCAGCTGCCGTTTCAAGACCTTCTTGATGATTTTATTTATTGCTTCCACCTGACCGTTTAACTGAGGATGAGCTGGTGAGGCGAAGAAGAGGTTGATCTTCAACCGGCGGCAGAACTGGCGAAAGACATCCGAATCAAATTGCTTGCCATTGTCTGTAATGATGGCGTACGGTATACCGAACCGGCAGCATATGTTCGTCCAAACAAAGTTTTCTACTTTGGCAGCCGTGATGGTGGCCAGGGCTTCGGCCTCTACCCATTTGGTGAAGTAATCGACGGCAACGACAGCGAATTTAACTTGTCCCCTTCCCTTCGGCATTGGGCCGATCAGGTCGAGTCCCCATTGTGCAAATGGCCAAGGACTGATGATCGGTGTGAGCGGTTCGGCAGGGATATGAGGGATACTACCAAATCTATGACATTTGTCACACTTCTTAACCAGGTCGATTACGTCGCGATTCATAGTTGGCCAAAAATAGCCCTGCCGAAATGCCTTGTGAGCCAACGAACGGGACCCAGAATGATCTCCACACACACCACCATGAATTTCTCGGAGGACGTAGTCCCCCTGTTCGGTTGTGATGCATTTCAGATAAGGGGTAGTATAGCCTCGCTTGTAAAGGACACCATTGATTATTGTGTACCTTGCTGATCGGTACCGTATTTTTCGTGCCTGGGTCTTGTCATTCGGAAGTATACCGTTCGCTAGATAAGAGTATATCGGATCCATCCATGTATTCGTATACCGTACGGTATGCACATTCAGCTCGGTGGTACTTGGTTGGGCCAGGATTTCAATGGGGACATGTCGTCCAACTTTGTCGTCTATGGCCGAAGCTAGTCTAGCGAGGGCGTCAGCATGGCTGTTTTCTGCTCTGGGTATATGCCGGATCTCATATGCCGAAAAACCCCTTAACTGGTGACAGGTTGCCGTTAGGTAAGCGGTCATGGATGAATCTCGGGTGGCGAAGTCTGCCGTTACCTGATTCACGATAAGCTGAGAATCGCTATGGATAATAATCTGTCTAGCTCCCATGTCTTTGGCTAGCCGAAGGCCGGCAAGCAGAGCTTCGTATTCGGCTTCATTGTTGGATGCAACGAAATTGAAACGGAGGGCATACTCGATCTTGTTTCCTTCAGGAGTGGTAAGGACCAGCCCAGCACCGCACCCTTGCTGGTTTGCCGAACCATCTACATGGAGAACCCAGACTGGGATTGTGGAATCAAAATGGCTACCGTTCGGTAGGGAGTGTACTGCCGATTTGCATTGAGGTTTGTTTGGAAGCGTTGTTGCCGATGGAGTCAGCTCAGATATGAAATCTGCCACTGCTTGACCTTTCTCCGCTGTTCTTGGTTTGAACTGAACATCGAATTCTCCTAGCTCGATTGCCCATTTGATTAATCGGCCGGACATCTCCTGCTTTTGGAGCACCTGCCGAAGTGGCTGGTTGGTTAGAACAATTATCGTATGAGCCTAGAAATATGGGCGGAGCTTCCTTGCCGAAGTCACTAGTGCAAGGGCCAGCGGTAAGAGGTTTGCCGACTATTAGATGGGACGAACTCATGGCCCGATTCCGCTGTAGATTCGAGTAGGTGGACTCGTCGGACGGGGGATTTACTTCCTAACACCCTCATGCGGTCATCGTTTAACCTGGCCCCGATCTTGACTGGTGATCGGTCTCGCTCCTCCTGCCGGTCCAATAATCGGTGCCGACAGTCGGTGTAGACCTTCTGCGGTTTGTGGGGTTTATCCTTTGGAGCTGGAACGAATAACTACTTGGAGACCGCCGGGCCTGCTTTGGCCACCCTCTTTCCCTTCCTCTGCCTACTTGGTGTTTGTAAGCTGTGGGAGGTACGGTCTGTCTGAATGTTCTGTGTTTGCTGTTGGTTCAACTGCTGTTGGGTCTCATCGACTTTGGCCGAGAGAATATTGTTGTGTTCCTGCATCTTCGCCATGTCTTGCCGAAGTGTTGTTATCTGGGCTAGGAGCTCAGCTTCGGCAGCAGTTGGGGGTGCCGAAGCATTCCCGGTGGGCGTGCATGGGGGCATCGCTGGGCTGGCCCCACTATGCTTTCCGAACGGTAACTCCTCTGCCGTCAGGAACAATGGGACCGGTGCGGTGCCCATCGTAGGTGTGAATTTGTGGACTGACTTGTGTCGAAATAATTCCCACATACGGCGCCAAACTGTTGATGCTCAAAAATGGTTCGGCACTTCTGAGCTCAACTGTGATGTCTTCGCCTTCGGTAGTCCCCAGGCCTTCTTCTGCTCAGCCGATCTGTAAGACAATAAACGATCGGTAAGCCCGATAGGCACCGGTGTGGTACCGGCCGAAGGCTCTTCGATGCTTAAGTTAGAATAAGTACGGAGTGGATAGTAATTTTAGCAGAGTAATAGCTAAGTGGCCGAAGACTCTTGATTACCTCCTTCTTGGGGCTTGTGCCTGTCTTTATAGATCTTGGGAGGTGTGCATTTCGAGTATAATTTTGATGTAGGACTGTAGACATTGCCTAATTAGGCTCCACGTGTCAAGAAGGAGATTCGAGAATTGGGCTGTTCATCAAAGGCTTTCGGCAACCTAGGTACCGATCGCCCTTCATGCCGATGGCTATAGATTTCCACGTGTAATCTTCTTATTCGTAGTTTGAATGGGGTATAAACAACTCTAGATACCATAACTAATAAACTTAAAACTAATGACTCAACTAAAACTTAACGAAGGAGTTTTGAAAGTTGGTTTGTAAAAGATTTTCTTTAAAAGAACGTTGAAAACAAGAAAATTAAAAGACAAGATAACGAAAAGAAACGTGAACTAAATAATTTTATGAAAGAGTTTAAAGAAGCTTACCCAGACAACAATTTCACCACAATTCCTCGTATCCAAACCTCAACATTATTATTAACTCTTTTCATAGAAATTAACCACTTCTTCTTACATTCAATTTATCCTTGGTGTGAGGCATAAATATAAACATACAAAAAGACCTTAGGTCCAATGAGAACTTCACATAATCACACAAACCCCTATAAGAGTATGGTGTTTACCTTAGGCGCATTCATGAATTTAATCACAAGAAAAACTCATATTAGGCATGGCGTATATCAACCAAGAGGGTGGGAGATACTAGACTCCATCTTGGTGGACCGATTTTAGCTAAGGTGGAGGAGAGGATTTCTCCTTCTTCTCAACACCACAACCCAATTTCTTAGGAGGTTCAAACCCTAACTAGAAAATAGCCTAAGTGTGGCTTATAAAGCCAAAATAAAGGATGAGGATGGGTCCATTTGGGCTCCTCTTGGGCTCATTTAACTTGTGTTGTCATACAACACATGTTCCTAGGCCGAATGGGTTCTTGGGCTATTTTGCCATTTGGCCCAAAATGCTTTTAAAGCCCAAATCAAGTACAATAATCAAACTAACTTCACAATTAACATTTTAATTATGATTTGTGACTTAATCATTAAGTCATATCCTTAGTCCGAATAGTTTGACTTGGTCAACCGTTTTGGTCAAACTTGTTGACTTTGACTTTGACCGTTGACTTTCAACGTCTTATCTCCTTCATTTGTTTCTCAAGTTTCTTCTTCTCCTTCATTTGTTCATCTAACTACATTTTTTGGTGTGCGACCTGTAAGTTCCTTTTAGTAAGGCAATGGGTTGTCTCAGCACCTCTCAGTTGATTATGAATTAAATCCCACCATTTAATTCTTCCTAGTAGCGAAGGCCAATTATAATTGAACCTTACAGGACTTCCACAAGCCATGGTTGACGCCTAATAGTATGTCATAGCTACCCATGCTAATAAGAAAAGGTGAAAAACCTATTCAAATTGGAATTGCTATGCAATTGAGTCCTTTATTACAGTGCTCCTAATTCATATTATCAGGGTGTGGATACTTTTGTCAAAACCCTCCTATGAATTTTCCACTTATGTGATTACATTGGTTATGTTTAGAAACTTCTTTTCTAATAGTATCTTATACATTGCAAAGATTTGTCAATCATATCTTTGGAGCATTCTCTCTCCTTACTGAGAGCAGAGATCCCTTGTTGTACATTCACGCCTTCATGAGCTTGTCAAGAATCCTAAAAATCACCTTTGAATCATTTTTCTTTCAATGGTGGTATAGTGATATCAAAGAAAAACGACTCATCCACAAGACAACCATGATGTCTCATGTTTGAGAACTAGTTATTGTAACTTATGAGTTTTAGTTTGATATGTGAGTAAGACATCCATACTAGAACTGGTGGCTATTTGATCACATTCAGTGTACTTGTCTCTATAAGCACATACACACTTATCTTAGTATCTTTACACGCAATGACTTGAGACTAGTCATTCTCCGAATTGAGCATATGTAGCGTCTACCAGTCTTTGCGGATGATCAACGCCCAATTGATAATGTTTAGGAAATGATGTGAAAGTATGAGATGTCTCCTTATATCCAATCTCATTGCATAGCTCTCATACTATTTCATATTCCAAGGACTTGTTGTTTTACATTTATGATAACATACCAAATATCATTGTTGAAAACAACGATGTTTGGCTTTTAGGACATATTTCAAACATTAAGCTAGACCCAAATACTGATTTTTTTTTTTTTTTGTGCAAATTTGTGTGATGTACAATATTGCCAGTCTAGCGATGGTTGGGGTTTGTTTATGGTGGTGACAATTATTTTCATGTATGTTTTTATTGGGTAGAAAATGAAAACGATAATTTGGTGTTTTCAATTTTTGTACATGCATTTGAATATGTTTTTTGAAATCTGTTTTTCATGTTTTCAAACTCTTGCCACCGAATGCATATTTCGACTAACTGTTTTCAGAGAATGAAAACAGAAAATGGGTTGAAAATGCTCTACCGAGTTGAAAAACAGAAGCTGTTTTTCGTGTTTTCAAACTCTTGGCACTAAACGCATATTTCGACTGTTTTCAGATAATGAAAACATAAAATGGGTTGAAAACTCTCTACCGAACGAGCCCTTAATTCCCCAAAATTATCAAACCCACAATTTGAACTAAAATAATTGGGACTATTCACTGGTTGTCTCCCTTTCTTGTATATGGACCAACCTAAGTGTCCTCTTTCAAGCTCACATAATGGAACACAACCATGAAAAAGGTCAACAATATCTCCTTCCCTATGGAACTCTCACCTTCTTGGCCTAGAGTTTCGATGTGAGCGACTCTATTGGGGTTGAATTTCTACCTCCCTATTGGAAACATCAACGTCTCAGTGTCGAGTTTCTTTATGAGAGATACATTATGTGAGGTGTTGAGTTATCCTCTTATGGCATGTTTACTACTCTGTAATCAGATTAGGAGGAATTGAATTGAAGATGAATTGAATTTATGTGGAGTTGGATTAAGGATAATTAGATTTCGGATTCCATTTGAAGTTTTTTACTAAACCATATGGAATTGGGGTAGGAGTAGTATTAATTACTAAATGTCCTCGTTGTCGGGTTAAAGTAGATGGCAAATTTGGGGTTTTTTAAATTGTGTGAGGACATAATGGGTAAAAAAAAGGATTCCCAATAGGTTAGTTCTACATGATTTAGAATACTACCTCCCACTCAATAATTAAATTCCTTCAAAATCAGCAATTGAATTCTTGATTTTGTGTGGACCTCACTTACGTACTTTCTAATTACTTGATGCGAAGTAAACGCATGAATCCTCCATAATTGGAATTCAATTACTAATTCCAATTCCTGATTCGTAAACACACCATTAATTTCTTCCATGTTGTCATGTTGACGAACTTCCTTCCACTTGTCTCAACCACACCTTTTGCAAGCCATTAAATTCAACTCAACAAGTACCGACATGAGAAAAACTTGTATACACTACAACAATAATTGTAATACACGACGAATGGGTTAAAAACTGTAGTCTTATTTCATTATACGACAGTTTTTCTTAAAATTGTTGTCTAATATGGCATAAAACACTTGGGGCATTCTTTGAGGACGACGATTTTTAACCAACCGTCATGTATCTCATTAGTCAGAGCAATCACTTGATCAGAATTCATAAACGCACAATATCTATCCACTCACATTCCATTCAAGCCCAAGTTCGGGGCTTGGTGGTGGCACGCCCCGCACTCAAAAAAAAGAAGGACCAAAAGTTCCTTCCGTTGGCCTGCTCCGCCTAAACGAGAAAACATAATTTGGCTTGCCCAATGGGACTCACTATATGAGCGACCGAAAGGAATGGAAACATTCCTATCAGTCGATGAACTACAACGGCTATGATTCTTATGGCTCGAATAGCCAATCCATCGGCCAACATGGTGACTACAACTACTATGGCCAATATAATTTTACCCATTAAGGTGGGTCTAACAAGCAATACGACTCAAGTAGTCAATTTGGTGGCCAATATGGTGGGCACAACTATATTGGCGGATATGATCTTATGAACCAAAATTGTTCAAATGTTCCAAATGGCTTTGATGGCCAAACCAATCAAAGTTATGGCTCTCACCAAACGAATCATCCTAATGACTATAATGACCAAAATGTTCTTAACATAGATGAGAGGCCATATGTTGACCTCATGGACAAAGAACATCAAATTTTGATAAAGGAAACATCTAAAGTCAATGATGTATTTATGGAGATGGCAGATAGGTTCTATGCTTCCAACAAACTTTTGATCCAAGGTTTGTGTGAAATCTCTTCGCGACTTGCGATCGAAGAGCAAGTTCTTAGCCAACGAGTTGAGGGGAAAACTCTCAACCCCAACCTTGATTCTCAGTCACAAGAGGAAAATCCTCATGTGGTTGCAATTTGGCCACCCGTTCCACCTACTCCTCTAGAGGAAAATGAGGTTGGTAGGGAATATGAGAGTGAGAAAGAGATGGGCGAGACGACCTTAGATTCGAATGTTCAAGTCGACCTTCCTATTGAGAACCTCACATTGGTTGAGGAAAATGAGCCCACCCAAGGGGATGAGACTCAAAAAGTGCTTAACGTTGAGGATGAAAATATTGTCCAGCCCAAGGCAACCATCCTAGGATGTAATGTAATTGCCTACAATCTAGTGCAAAAGAAGGTCGGATCACGACCCAGGATGCAATAATGATAGACATGAATGTAGGAGAAAAGCTCGACATTGTGAGTGGTCAAGTTTATCGAGCCCCAACCAAAGAGCAATATTGGCCAACCAAGTGGACTTGGGGGAAATGAAGGGTCAGCCAAAGTGATGGCCAGAAGTCATTCAGCTCGTACTAGTCATCCTAGTACTTCAACCCATTGCCAACGAAGAAATAAGTGAGACATGGTTGTGTTGTGCATGTAAAATATTTTGCAATGTAAAAACAAAAACAAAGAAATAAGTGTTTATAAAAGGGTTGTAATTCAAGTGATTAAGAGGGTTTGCTCATGTACTCGAGGCCCTACGTTCGATGCCCAAAGCCCATTAAAAGCCTTTTCCATAATTAAAAACAAAATACAAAATACAATTAGAAAAATAATAATAATAATAAAAAGTGAAATCTAATGCGACAGTGTTGTGATATATGAAGCCTACAAAAGCATCCTTATCCACTGGGTCCCACCAAGCCCCTACTTACCTTGCACTAAGAGCATCTTAAAGGGAGATATCAAATACCAAACTTCAAATTTAAATTTAATGGCTGATATAGCAATTTGACATTTTACACACCTTTACACTCCACCTGATATGTCAAATAAAATTATTATTTTATTACATTTTAGTATTGATTTATTTTTATTTAAAAAGAAAAGAAAAGAAAAAATAATAAAATATTCATTTGACATCTTGCTTTTGGGATGTCAAAAATAACATCTCAACCTCCAGCCTTCATTCCACATTAGCTTTGACACATCGTTTGGAGTGATGTGATATGTTATTTCTAGCTGTTAAATGTCTATATGGCACTTTTGACACATCGATTGGAGATGCTCTAAGTACGTGTGCTCACTCAAGTCTCCTGACCACCAACCGATTTATGGCAACATGTTATCAAAACCGTTCTTCGACTTAGTCACCCACAAGTGAGGATAGCTTTCAAAACGAGCCACCGAGTTTTTTCCAAATAGCTAATAAATGACTCATCATCATCATCCTTGCTCCTCAACTAAAACTCAGTGTCTGAATCTGAAACGATTTTAGAAAGGTCTTGGCCGAGTTACCAGTCCAGTCAACTCGATTACTAATTCTCGTGTCATACGCAATTTGTTTTTATTTTTTACTTATAAAAAATAGATAATTACAAGATACTTTCGCAACATATCACTCAATGGCAGATCCAGAATTAAAAAGCCAATTGGGCGGAAAGTACATACTAAACTTGCCGGTATGAGTGAATTTCATTAATAAACAGAATCACCTAGTCAGGGGGACGTAATGAGCCTAACCCTCAAATGCATCTATACATAAATAAAAGCTTAACAACAAAAATAAAAATCACAAGTAAATGCAATGCAATACAAAACATCACTAATTAAATTTAAAATTTTACCCTGTGTAGGGGTCTTTTTCTTCCGGCAGCTTGACGAATGGGCTGAGTTGTTGTAAAATGCAATGGATGAAAATTGCCCCTGTGCCTGAGTTCAAGAACCAGGCCCCAAAGTGCTTCGAAAGGTTTTGTGGAGCCTTAGGAAACACTTCGGTTCCTTCCACCAACAAAGCAATAATTAAGACAGATTAGTGATGGCTTGAAAAGCTTGTGGCATGGGAGCAAAATTGTCATGAGTTTAGCACTTAAAGAGAGAGAGCTGTGAGTTCCTACGAGAGACAAGGGTTCTAAAGGAAAGAGGAATGGATTCAAAGAAGGTTTGATGAAGAGGGAGAGAGATGGGGAAGAATAATGGGTGGTTTAAGTAATTTCTAGCAGCCTGACAGAGACTCTGCCAATGCTATAGCAGTCTGCCAAGAGAGGGAAAATAAGGGAGAAGGGTGAATAGAGCACGAATTTGCTGGGTTTTGCAGGTGAGAGAGGAAGCTTGCTCTCCAGATGTGGGTTGATTTCGTTGGGTTGAAGATGGCCCCTTTTATAGCCACTGGAAGCCTCCTTTCTCCAAGAAACCCTAATGGTTTCTATCCAATTTGGCCAAGCTTCTTCCTTTCTTTCTCCTCCATGCCTTTGACTCATCCTATCCTGGTAAAATCCTCTCCGCCCAATCTCACGAAATCAGGGATTTTGGGGGCTCAATGCCCTCCCCGCAGCTGCCACAGTGGAGAACTTCTTATTTTCAACCATCTCATTCCCTTCTTTCCTTCCTTCTCCCATGGCCCGATCTGATGAAGGAAAGAAATGGGTATGTATGTTAGTTCAAAGGGTAGCTCCTAGCAGTTTGCGCGCCAATATCCCTTGGTCCTTTGGATGTTTTAGCTTGGAACTTGTTCCTTTGCCTGTGCTGGAGCCTCCAGCAGTTCTGCGCACGTGATCCTCCAAGCTCCTTCGTGGTTTTGTCTTCCAGCCGAGTGCCAAGGCTTGTGCTGCTTCTTATTCTAATTACATGGGCTTTTTAAGACAACCACATGATCTATTCAATGGATGGGATAACTTTATCAAGTGTTGGGCCTTTTGGTTGGCTTATTCTAATTTGAGTAATGGGCTATTTTGGTTGGGGTATTCTAGTTAAGGCAATGGGCTACTTGCTCTCTTGTGCTTACCCACGTTGGGCCTAAAAAATGGGCTTGAGTCCCGAGGCCCCCAAGCAACCCGAGACTTCCATTTCTCGACCCATCAATGGGCCTCATGACAACTTGTTACCATCCATACCACAATCCACTCAAGCAAGCCCCGGGCATTCGCTTGGCTTGGGCCCACTTAAGCTTGTAGCGTGGCTCGTTGCCACAAAAAAGGTTTTTGCTTGGCATTGCATGTTATTTGGCATGTTTATGTGTGGTGGATTGCGTGTTTGCTTGGCGTGGCACGTGGACTGCAACTTGTGCAAGTGCATACGACAAATTCTTGCGTATCCCAATCAGGCTTCTTTTCCGGTTAAGTATTATATTGGGCTAGAAATGTACTTGGGCTTAGCCTCGGATTTTTTGGGCCTCAACACCCTACAAGACTTAGATTGCCTATGAATAACATGTAAAATAAATAATTTTAATCAAACATACCAACAAAAAATCAAACAAATTCTCATAATAATAGCATCTCAACAATATCAACAAACAACAAATCAAACATTGAAATATCTCAACAAAATTCCTAAAATGAAAGTCCTAATTAATTTCAACAAAATCCCAAAATTATAATTCAATCCCTAAGCAAACCCAAGAATGTTCATTTTTAAATTAAAACTATAATTAAAGATATATAGAGAAAATGAGAGAATTAGAAAATACTTGTTGTTGTAGAAATGAGAGGAGAAGATATTGCCAAGTTGCCCACTGTGCAACCAAGATAACAGGAAGATGTAGCAAATAAATGGGGAAAAAGATGTTGCTGCCATCAGTTTGCTATAGAATAGAAGAAATAAATAAGCTGATGTGATGTCTCATAGCCAAAAGAGAAAGAGAAATTATATGGAACCACTTCCTTTTTTTTTTTGTCAAAGGGACCACTTCCTCTTGGAAGTCAAATGAGCAACATTTGTATATTGGGTTAGTTTTAAATTTAAGGATGGGCACTACTCCAACTAAGAAACAAATATATATATATATATATATATATATATATATATATATATATATATATATATATATATATACTTCTTTTATCCAAATGTCCGCACAATAATAACGTCTGAACGTCCGCATATGAGAATTTATATATATTCACGTATGGTTTAATTATGAGTACTTTCACAACAATATATATTATGCGAGTTGAATTTGATATTTTCTAAAATTAAGCAGAGTTAAATAACACTAGATTATGGTCCTCCTCACAAATATATATGCCTCGTTATACGTACTTAATTCAATTAAAAAATTAATTCATATTATTATGACATATAACTCAAATAATTAAGAACGTTTAATCCTATATCTTATGTTATTTTTCGTTCCTCAGGATCGTTTGTATGAAAATAAACAACCGCTACATATTATTTTTAGGCCAAAAGTCAGGATCGTTTGTATGAAAATAAACAACCGCTACATATTATTTTTAGGCCAAAAGTGACTTTTGGCCTATTTTTTATTTATTAACTTTTGTATTTATAAATTATAATTGTAACATTAAAAGAAAAATGGAAAACTAGAAGGCGCTTTCTTTCATTCTCTAACACCGGTCCAGGCCGGCACCCATTCGAGTCAAAACAGTTAAAAAAGAAAAACAAAAAGGAAAAAAGCTACCAGTTTCAAAACTCCAACACAACAACAGTACATAATATTCTGCCCTCCCCCTCCCCAAAAGAAAAATTACATAATATAAAATAATCTTTTATTTTTGTTTGCTTCTTTTTCAAGGAGTGGTTTTGCAAAAACAAAAACTCCCTGGCTATTTTCACCCAAAAAAACTCTCTGGCCTTTATGGTTTCTGCAGCACCTGGTATTTGTTTCAGAACTTTAGAGCGACACCAGGCCTAGAGAGAGAGAGACAGAGACAAAGAGAGAAATCTATCTCTCATATTTGGATTGATTTTTGTACGTTTCTTCTAAATAGCGGTGTTAAATTTCAAGCGGTACATATCTTTTAAACTTTTTTCTCTAGAAATTATTTTGGGATTTTTCCGGGAAAGTTTGGCCTTAACCAAACATCAGAATCTTACACGAGAGAAGAACCCTCGTTTGGTTTTGGTCAGATATTGCTTATCGTCATTGATCTTTCTATTTCTGATATATATATTTTTATCTTTCCCAAATCCTATTATTCTACGTAACCCATATTTTTTTGTCCTTGAAAGAATATAATTGTAATCTTGTGTAAAAAAAACCTGATACAATTCAAGAAACGTTGGTGGGTCTAGATTCTCCATCATCTCCTACCAAATTCGTACCAGAACCGACCGACTCTCCTTATCTGAATTTTTTCCCTCAAATTCACAAAAACGTACCCATCAATTCTCGATCCAAAACCAACATGGGCAGTGTGAATTTCGAGTTTTGATTGCTAGGTATTGACTGAAATCTGATCTTTCGATCTCTGTTGTCTGCAATCCAATCCCGAACTTTGGGTTTTGGTGGCCATGGCGACCAAGTCCGGGTCCCTGAATTACTGGAGGAATTATTTTCGGACTGCGAATTCGGATATTTTCGATATAATCGACCATGCGATCATGGTGGCGGCTTCGGATTGCCCAAAGGAGTTCAAATTGCGGAGGGATCGAATAGCAGAGCGGTTGTTTTCATGTCGATCGACCCGGTGTTTGGGCTGCGACAAAGTGGAGTTGGCGGTGCCTGGTGGCGATGAAGAAGATGACGATGATGATGGAGGGTGTAAAAGTGGGTTTGATAGAGATGGAGGTGAAGTTGAGGCTGGTGCTAGTAAAGAGAGCAAGGTCAATAGCAGTAGAGATGATCAGGGAGAGATGAACATGAATCAGCTTAGCAATTACAGCTATGGATTAGCCGAGGCTTTGACTGCTGAGATTGAAGAAGAGTCTGAAATTGTAGGGGAGGTTTTGAGGATCAAAGAGATCTTTAATAATTGTGAAGAAGAGGTATTTTAGTTGCCTTTGATTTCCAATTAGTCCTTTGTGTTTGCTGCATAAATTCTGAAGCGTTCGTTTGGCAAGTCGAAACTTTCTGTGTCCTTTTTTGTTGATTTGTGTTCCATAATTTCAAAAATTTAGATTGGTTTTGAAAGTTTTTTGAGAATTTGTGCTCTGTTTGGCTGCTGTGAACATACTTGAAGTGTTCCGGTTTCTGATTCTAATATTTATCAATATTGTTGCAGTCTGATACGGTATTGTTTGAGTGTTTGAGGAAGCTTCAGTTGATGGCTCTGAATGTGGAGACTCTCAAGGTCTGATTCTAATTTGGTTTAGTATTGAATTAGTGCAACATTAAATCCCTCAATGAGCTTTAGATTTTTGTTACTGTATGGACTAATACGAGTTCTTCTTTTGCAGGCAACTGAAATTGGAAAGGCTGTTAACGGTCTCCGAAAGCATGTATCAAAGCAAATTTGTCATCTTGCTCGATCACTTATCGAGTATGAATTTATATACCTTTGATTGACAATGAATTATTTATTCTTAGTGTTTATTGGGAGGAAATTGAGTAATACGATGTAGCGTTCTGCTATGTTACATGCATTTACCGCATCTTCTAAAATTTGTTACTTTGATACTTTGATCTGCTTATTACTTACTATACCCTTGTCTGCTTCTGTGCACTGTAGTATCCAGCAATTTTTCCTTTAAACTTTCTTTGTAGTCTTTTTGGTCCATTAATGCGGTGTTTATATTCAGTATGAAAGCACATAATATGCTCAAACCTCTTATGTACTTCAGCTTTTCTAGTCTGTTGACTAAAACCAGTATCAGATAATTTCCAGTTTTTGAGTGCTGCCGATTCATATTAATTATGAATATGCACTCAGTTTTTAAACTTTTTATTGTTGTGCTTACTGATATCAACTGCACACTGGTCTTTTTTCTCCTCTGAATTTTGTCAAAACATTGAATCCATTTTCTTCATCTGCACTGTTGCCTCCTCTTAGCTCATTGTGTCTTTTTCACGTTAAGTCTTTTAGTGGGCTAATAGGCCACATTCTTGATGATAATTCTTAGACAAGGGATAAATGATGAATTATTTCGGCCTTTTTGTATCCATGACTCATGTAGTAGATAAGTAAACATCATATTTCTATACCATATAAGTTAGTGCTATGGGACGACTTGCAGTTCCATTTTAACATTGTATTTTTTATCTTAGATTTTGAAACGGCTGTGCTTTAACATGATCTTTTGTATTGCAGTGGGTGGAAAGACATGGTAGATGAATGGGTCAATGCTACAACAGCTATTGCCAGTAAGAATTGCAGATTTTGTGTATGTACCATTCTTTTCAGTTATCTGGATCACCGATATTAATTCTATTATATTAACTTGTAGGCACAGAAGCTATGTCAGATTCTGTTAATCCATCTTTTGATGACGAGGAAGGACTACCATCGCCTCCTTTGGATGAAGGAGCTTTCTTTGCTACTCAAACGACATCAATGGAACTCTCACAGGTATCAGGCCTGTTCTCTGTTTTTTTCTTTTTCTTTTTTTCTTTTACTGAGGAAAGTAATCTGATTTTCAATATGATGGCTGAAAAATGATTGGTTTCTGTTCTCTTTGATGTCCAATAACCACGCTATGTGAAGTTCTTTGACGGCATGGATGATTTTGGAAGTGAGTTGAATTTGCAAATGTTTATGTTTCTCTTGGGTAGCTTTGTGCTATTCGGTTCTTTATTTGAATTCCCCACTTATCGGATTCATGATTATGAACGGGGAATGTTGTTTCAGATCCTCGAAACAACCGTGACAATGGAAGAAAACCACCAGTGGAGAAACAAAACATTGTAAAGCAGAAACAACAGCCTTCAAATGAGGCAAATGTGCTTCCCAAGGAAAACAAGAATGAACAAGTGAAGAAACAAGAAGTTGTAAAGCCAAATAAGCTCTCGAACACTGACTCTGGGCCTGGCAGACCTCCCAAAGTAAGTATGGAGCAAAAGGTCAATAATGAAACGAAGATCCAACAAAAAACAGATAAGGTTGCCATTCAAAAGAGGCAACTCACTGGTCAGCAAGATGTAAGTGCCCGTAACAATTACTTGTACTTTCATATATTTCAATCTTTGTCTGATTTCTGTTCTTGGTCTCCTAGAAATTCAAGTGTTCAGATGAAGTTGCAGTCCAAGTGAAACTCGAAGCCACAAAAAGGAAACTCCAAGAGCGTTATCAACAAGCTGAGAACGGTATATCTTACTGAATATCTGGACTTTTGTCAACAATGCCATATGTTTGGGTGTTGAAAAATCAAACTCTGTTAATAGCAGATCCAGGTTTTTAATCTTTCTCATGTATGCCTGCATTCTGTTTTTGTTTGACAGCCAAGAGGCAACGGACAGTACAGGTTATGGAGTTGCAAGATATCCCCAAACAAGGGCTTTCCCGTAGGAATCCACATGGGAAGCCTGGAAACCACAATCGGCATTGGGCGCATGGACGGAGATAAGTTACTTTGTAAAGGAGTCTGGTTTCATTGGCTTATGAAAGATTCTTCCATTTCAATTCAGTGGAAGAGGACAAACTCTCTGGCCTACTGTGGGTCAAGAATAAGACATTGATTCACCATTCTTGCCGGGGAGGGGCTGTTTCAGATTTATTGAGAAGCATACTTTTGAAACTTGCCCTAAATTAAATACATTGAGGTTTCTAGAGGTCCTTTAATTCAAATTGGGAGGCGGATTGTAGCTTATGCAGTCTCATTTGGATTTGGTTCTGAGCTGAATGTCTGTTGGGAAACTCTGGTTGTCGCTACTCGTTTAACCGACTACCCTCAACATTTTTTTTTCTCCCAGTCAAGACACTTCTACATCATGAGTTATATACTTTGGACAGACAGAAATAAAGTTCACTGTTACTTATAGCCATCATCTGTAAGGACCTTCATATGAAATGTATGAGGTTAAAATTTCATGTCTCCTTACTCTTTAAGGCTGAAGTAATCTCTGTAAAAGTTCGTCTCCAGTCAATTTTGCTGTAGTCAATTTTGTTAAGACAGCAGCGGGGACAGATATGAGTGAAAAAACTTACCCCTTTAACTTTTACCATTTAGATGCCCGTATTTACGTGTTATACAATTAAATGTAGCAATGTCATAACTTTTAGTAACAATATCATTACACCCAACTTTAGGTGTAACAATATATTAAACCTAAAACTGATAGATTTAAGGTTTTGCAATATCCCGTCTTCTGTTTTTAGTGATATTTATCTATTCAATGTCGGAAGAAATCTCAAATCTGATCCTTAAAATGAAAGAAAATTATGCAATGAATGTGTATGGCGGAATTTTTACATGGAAAACGTTTGTACAATTCCATTTTTCCACTCGTTCTCTTTGAATTATTGTTGGTTAGTTAGGTGATCAGTTGTTCACACCCAACTCTGCAAGAATTTTCCTTTTGGTCACGTGATTTTTCTGTCTCCGTTGTAAATAATAAACTAATATGTTGGGCCCACGTGGAATTCATCCATAGATTGATTGAAGGATTTGATTTGAGGATTGGATTGTGTTTTTATTCCAACCTTGCTTTCAAATGGATGGGTTACCGGCTTGGTGGGTTTTGCTAAGAATAACGGAATCATATAAGAGCACTTCCGCTCTCCTAAGAGCAACTCCACCCGTTGGGGGTTGCCATGGCAAGGGGGAAATTGCGCTACTATTCACGTGAATAGTGTCCCCTCGCAAATAGTAATACGCATTTTCACCACGCTCTTCGCACAAGAACTACTATTCATATTTTTTTGTAACCTAAACAAGTAATTTGGATAATATTTTCGATAAGATTTTTGGATTCGTGCGTGTCAATATTTATTAAGATTTTCGGTTCAAATTTCGAATAAATTTCATATGAATTCCAAATTTCAAAAAATTTAATCAATTTCAAATTTCAGATCAATTTCATCCGAATTTCAAAATTCGGATAAATTTCATCTCAATTCCAAATTTCAAAAAATTTCATCTCAATTCCAAATTTCAAAAAATTTCATTTGAATTTCAAATTTCGATAAGATTTTCACCCTCTAAAATCGCGCCAAGTGTCATCTCTATCTGCCTAAATTTTTCTATAAAACCAGAGGCTCATTTCATACCTCTCACACCATTCTCAAACCAGAGGCTCTTCTCTATATTTTCATTTCTCATATTTTAGAATTCATACTCCATTCTCAATGTCGACATTGACGAGATCTTGGATAGGCAAGAGCGAGAAACTAGAGAAAGAAGACGTAGAAGAGCTGCAGGCAAAAGGGCGCAGAGAGACCTAGATCAGCAAATTGTCATAGCGGTGGCAATGCTTGATGAAGAAAACCGTAGTCGCCGTGGTTCACAAGTCGGTCGTGGCCCGAATGTGACAGACATAGGCATTCTCGGGTAAGAATCTTATTGAAGATTATTTTATCCCAACTTCTCTGTATTCTCGATGTTGATTTTCGAAGGCGATTTAGAATGAAACCCCATTTGTTCAATAAAATCATGCATGCTATTTGCAACTATGATGACTACTTTGTTCAAAAGTGTGATGTCTTTGGGGTTGCGGGACTTCTTCCCGAGCAAAAGTTAATAGTCATTATACGAATGTTGGCGTATGGTGCATCCGCCGATCGTGTGGATGAGATTGCCCGGATGGGGAAGTCCACTACGTTAGAGAGCTTGGTAAGATTTTGTGACGCAGCTTGAAACTCTGTACACCCGAGAGTACTGCGCAGACCTACGCCCATGGACCTCCACCGCTTTTACAAAAAGCCAAAGCTCGAGGATTTCCAGGAATGATTGGTAGCATCGACGGCATGCACTGGCAATGGAAAAATTGCCCAACCGCTTGGCAAGGAGACTATGGGAATCGAAAAGGGCAAAAAGTATCATCCTTGAAGCCGTTGCTGGATTTGATACATGGGTTTGGCATGCTTTCTTCGGAGTTGCCGGATCTCAAAACGACTTGAACGCGTCTTTGGGTCAATCACCGTGTTCAACGACGTTTTGGCAGTGCAGCCCCGAAAATCACCTACGAAATCAACAATACCGTCTACCAGGACCCGTATTATCTTGCAGATGGCATCTACCCGAGGTGGACTACATTTGTGAAATCAATTCCCCATCCCCAATCCCAGAAGCAAAAGTTATTTGCTGCCTATCAAGAAGGTTCTGAGAAAAGATGTGGAGAGGTGTTTTGGTATCCTCCAAGCCCGGTGGCTTATTATTAGGGTGCGGCGCGCATGCTTGATGAGGAGGTGCTGAGGAGCATAATGATGACTTGCATCATCCTTCATAACATGATTGTGGAGGATGAGTATGATTACGATGCTTTGTAGAGGTGTACGAACCGGATCCCATGAACACGGCCTTGACAAGAGTTTATGAAAGGCCCGTGGGACCAAGTGGAGAACCATTGGAGCCTGACCCGTTGGTTAGGGACGAACGTTTCATGGACCGTATGATTGATCGATATACGATGATGCAATCGTCTTATATTCACGAACGACGTCAAGTTGACTTGATGGAGCATTTATGGGCGGTGAATGGCAATGACGGTGAATGAAGTGAAGTTAAGAAGTTTTACTTTTAATTATGTTTAGATTATGTTTTATTTTAAGGGATGCTTTGGTTGTGGTTTTTTTATTTTTAATTATGTTTTGTTTGATGTATGGAATATTTTGAATGAAAAGATGTTTTATTGAATGTTTTCTTTAATGACTCAAATAAAACCAATACAAGTAATTAAAAATTACTACTAATTAAATAAAATACATGAATTACAACTATTGCAAACTAACTTAATGGTTTTGATTATTTAACCAATCCGTGTTGCTAGGTCCATCGTCTTGGTCACGGAAAAGTCTTCTTCTCATAACATCCCTTCGTTCTAACTTCCAATATTGTTTTGTTTCAGGGGACATATGGGTTGTATCCATGGCCATGGTTTCTCGGTCCTTCTTCTCAATCCTTTCTTTGCGTGCAAACTCTCTTTCTTTTGCATATTCTACTTGAATTGCCCTCTCGTGTTCTTGGGTCTTCAAGTCTATGTCAATTCTCATTGCACTTTGCCTTGCAATTTCTTCCAAAAATTTAGATGTATCATTACTCCCTTTCTTCGCCTTCGCCTTCGCCGCTTTTCTCCCAATAGGCCTCGGGGCCTTTTCAATTGGTGAGTCTTCACTCATCGGGATTCCATAGGTGAATCCGATGCCATTGAACTATGGAGGGGCGTCTCGTTCAACACGACGGCCGGGCCCGTGGGAATAATTTGGAATCTTTTACAATTCTTCACCACCTCCCAACATTGCTCATGGTTGAAAGTTTTTTCCTTGCCCAATAGCACCAACCACATTTGTGCTTGCATAATCTATTAAAAAAATATAATGGAAATCCAGAAATAGTTATAAAAAAAAAAAAAAGGAAATGCAAGTTATGCAAGGCCCAAGTAAAATAAAAAATGCAAATACAAGAAACATTAAAAAAAAAATAATGGAAATGCAAGAAACATTACAAATATTATGGAAATGCAAGAAACATTAAAAAAATTTGAGTTGCAACATACATTTCAAAAAACTATTAAAATTGCAAGAAACATTAATTTTTATATTAGGGTTGCAACATACATTCAAAAAATATTAGAAATGCAAGAAGCATTACAAAAATGAGGACATTAAATTTAATAAAACGGAAATTACAAATAATATACCTCATCGCTAAGATTTTGGCCGCTTCGATGGTTGTCCATCGCTTTTGCCAACGCATCTCTCCATTTGCCCAACTCTTTATTCAAAAGCTTCCACCTACTAGCCAATGCCATTTCCGCATTTAATCGACCGGATCTTTCCAAAAATTCGGCATGAATTTTTTTCCACATATGAGAGAACTTCATCTCATTGCCCGTGATCGGACAATGACTAACGTGGACCCAAGACTCACACAACAAAACATCTTCAATGGTTGACCATGGAACTCCGGCTTCAACGGATGATGCCATAAGATGGGAAAAAATGACACTTGAAAGTGAAGAAAATGTTGTGTAGAAAGTGAAAAATATTAGAAGGAGATGAAAATATATGAGTATTTGGTGTTGAAAGTGAAGGATATTGGTTGGTATTTATAGAAAAAAATTGCATACTTTTTAGTATTTTTTGGTATTTTTGAATTTTTTAAGATTTTTGGCCCAAAATCACTGTAGCCGTTGGATTTTAAAAAAACGATCGGAGCCACCAGAGCGACACGTGGCGGGTTACCGTTGCACGATGCTGACGCCCGTCGGCGCTCGCGAAGTCAAATTTTTTACCGTTGGCGCATGCAATGCACGCGCCAACGGTAAAAAAATTTGACCGAGCTCGCCGACGTCACCCCGGCCGGGCCTCGGGCTCCCTCCCCGTGGCCTGCCCGATTGCCGTGGGTCCCGCTCTCCCTCGGGCTCCCCTACCGCTGGAACCAGGTTTTGGGCTCGGGCCCCTCGGTCCCACACCCCCCCGAGCTTGTGCACCGAGTTGCTCTAAGGGCAGGAAATGGCTGTCACTATTCATATGAATAGTGGCAGCCCTTGCAATTTTGTTTTCATTCCTGTGGGTAAGGCCAAGAACAAGGTAAATTACTCTTAACATGAGATATGAGGAGATGAATTTGTATAGAGTTGGTGTGGAAAGTAAAGAATATGGCTAAGTATTTATATATAAAAATTCTGAATTTTTTGGTTTTTTTTTTTTCTTTCAATTTTTCTATTATTTAAATTGGTTGCGATGTCAAGATTGCGTCACACTTTGCCTAATCAACAGCTTGGGCTGTTCTTGCCTTTGGGTTTGCCCAAGTTTGTGGAGCCCACCAGCTACCCTGGCTGTTTGCTGTGCACTGGAGCTGGTTCTTGGGCCTAAGCCCCCTCCTGTAGGGACAGACCTAGAATTCTAAAATTGGGTGGGTTAAATTTACTTTACGTATACATCTACAACTGTTTCAGAATTCAGATAATAAATAAATCAAACAAACATTATTATTCTTAATTTGAGAAAATAAAGCAATAACTAATGAATCACCAATATTTTTATGCAAAAAATATATATATTGCACTGTTAAGGTTAAAGATTTACTTTGTTGAATGACACAGAAGGGGGCTTCAAATAGAATAGGTTTTAATTTAAGTGTTGCAAAGGGGGCTTTTAGGTTGTTGTTAGTTCAAGCGATTGGGCCAGGATTAGTATATATGTTGATGTTCTATGTAGATGATGGTTCTTATACAATATTGTTCTGGAATAGTCAAAGAGAATTCAAATTATATATGTATTCTTTGCTGACTGATTGGTTTGTCTTATCTTTTTTCTGTGTGAGGAGTCTTGGAGCTTTTGGATGTGAGTTTGTAATTAGAAAAATAAAAACTCACCTAGGCTATAGCCCAGGTTAGTCCCTACATAGGTCCGTCCCGACCTCCTGCTTGGGCAATTGAGCAGCAGTGGAAGTGCTCTAACAGGATACTCGTGATGTGTATTTTCCTTGCCATGCTAGATTGTAAAAGGTACAATACAATGCCTTTTACAGTCTTTCCGTTTTGCGTTAATTTCAAGTTCGATCATTGTTATTTTAATTGGGGTTTTGACCAAAATGGTCTTTTAAATTTATGCTAAAGTTGCATTTTTTTTTCCTCCAATTCTCTCTTTTTTGTCAAATTGGTTATTATGTATCATTTTCCATTAGTTTGAATCACATAGATGCTTCGCCAAAAAAAACCTAAATCATGTAGATGCCACATGCTGTAGTTTGAAATAGTCTATGAACATACCCAAGTTCTATTTTGGTCCTCCAACACAAAAACTGCAATCACCACCATGATATGCCCCCTCCGATTTGTCTCAATCCACAAGCTCTCCAAAACTCAATTTAACATTACCCAACACCTCCACAAATACACCACCAACGTGATTTTCCCCTTCGCCCACCTTCCAAGCACTAACCCAGGCAAACACCCACCCAATTTTATCCCGCCGAGCACCCTGTCCTCCCAGGTACGGCCTTGAATTTTTTAGGGTCCGGGGCGAAAGTAAAGGGTTTAGGCATCGTGTCACAATTTTTATTTTTATTTTTACTTATATGCTAGATTCAAAATTAAAAATTAACATGTTCAAGTTAAATAAAATTTAAAATATAAGGCTAAGACTATTACATTCATGATTCTAATGAAAAGCTCAAAATCCTAAGAATTACAGCTTCACATGTTCCAATTATGTTAAGAAACCCAAAGTTATCTAATTAATTTTTTAAAAAGATAAATGAATATACAATGAAAATACATATTAAATGAAAATTCCTTTTTTAGGAAAAAAAAAAGAAAGAAAGAAAGGGAATATGTATTCTTTTCCTCCACATTTTGTCTCTGTGTGATATCAAAAACGTTTTGCATGAAAGACAGAGACCCACATTGAGGTGGGACTCCTCTTCTTTGCTTTTCCTGTGTAAACATATATTAAAAAGAATAAAAACATTGGGCCCCGCTAGACAATGGACCCATGATGGTCGAACTGCTTGTCCTTATCTATGTTGCACGGACACGGGTACGGGGACACGAAAACGCGACATGTCGACACGTCGACAAGGAAAATCTCAAAAAATTAGGACACGGACACGTCTAGGACACGGCAATTAAAATAATAATAAAATTATAATAGTATATACTTATATATATATTTTTATAAAAAATTGCATATTCAATAACATAAAAACATTACTTTGTTGGGCAATACACCTGACAAAACATAAAAAAACACATCACATTGACAACTCTCTCTCACATTTTTCCTTCTTCTTCTCTCCCTCTCTTTCTTTCAAGAGTCCGATTCAAAGTAGGCGTTGTCTTCTTCCCCAAGTGCACAACGCCTTCTTTGCAATACATAAAATTTTCTCATTTTGTTCAAGTCGTGTCTTGATTATGAGTTGACCAGTGTTTTGACTGTGAACACGGCGTTGACCGTTGGACACGAGTGTCCGAGTGTCCAAGTGTCTGACACGCCGACACGGCGGCTCGACGGAGTGTCCGTGCAACATAGGTCCTTATTAGGCAAAAAAACTTGGTTGGAACGGGGATAGGAGAAATTTTTAAATATTTCGGGTACACCACATGGTTGATGTACCATCCAATGGACATAGGACATATGAAATTACTCTCAAACTTAATGAATTATTTTTTATGACATGTGAGCGGACTGCATTGAAAATATTCCACATGTTCTATGTCTAGTGGATGGTACATCAGTCATGTGGTGTACCGAGAACACCCAAAAATTACTCCAGGGATAGGATTGTTTTCCTATCCCCCTCCAATCACACGTTGCCACGTGTACAAATATTTCCACGTGATAGCGTGTGATTGGAAGGGGATAGGAAAATGGTCCTATCCCCGTTCCAACCAAATTTCACTCCTTATCAGGGCCGGCACTGCGTCCACCTCAAGCACCTAATTTCAGATGGGAAGGAGTTCGTCGGCAGTGACAGTGCCATGTTTTTTTTTTCGGTGCTATCGTTATTGAAGTTAAATTTGTCCAAACTAAGACAAAATATTTGGTGAGCACAGATTTTAATTTATTTCAAAATAAAAATGAAATCTTTAGAATTGATCGGAAAGAAGAAATTGAAAAAGACTTGTTGCATAGAGAAGTCAAGATAAGCACAGAAGAAATCAGCTTGGTTATTCTTGCATGTGCAGTGCAGTCTATCTTGAGGAGTTTTAATGCACATCACATGTTGCTTGTTTTACGAAAACATGTATAAACTAATAGCAGCAGCTGCTGCGCGGTTTAGTTGGGCATGCGTGCCCTCATGGCTTTCGGTTGTAAGTTTCCTTTTCCTATCAAAAAAAAAAAAAAAAAAAGCAGCTGCGCGGTGCTCTTATAATTTTATCCTCTGAACGTTGAATTTCCATTTTCTAAAGTTTTTTCTTTGTTTGAAAATTGACCACATTTAGCTGACCTGACCATATGATGTCGCAATTGAGGTGTTAATAATAAAGTTTTTTTGTTTTTGTTTTTTGCAATGAGCCATTTCAATTGGAAATGCATTCATGTGGAGTGATACTTTGAACATAATGTGAAGTTTTAATCTCAATGATGGGCTTGAAAACAATTGATAAGGAATCAAAATTGGCCTCACTCAACCTAGAAAGAAAAATAAATACAAATTTATAACAATACCCATTCCTAATACTAATATTATAAAGAAATTCAAAATCATTTGATTCTTATAAACACACCCAAAACAAACCCAAAATTCGACAGCTATCCTATTATACATATTTTGCATTCCGGGTTTGCTCTTTTGCATCAAATTTTGAGAAACAAACCCAAAACTCACCAAATCGGATATGATTTTCTTTAAAATTACAGTGCTGTGCTCCTAACCCAGTCAAGGTCATCTACTGCACTTGCACTGTTCACAAGATGGAGAAGACTGTTCTAAAGTCTTTTTCATATTGGGTATTATTATAGGTTTGGTCCCTATATTGGACCTTCTAGTGAAACTCCCAAAAATTAAATTTAAAAAAAGTGAGCCAATAAAGATCAATACCAAAATTAACTGAACCGAACAAAAAATATAATATATTGATCCAAACTGCTTCTTTACAATGTATCTTGTTATAAACACAAACTAATTCTATTTTTCTAAGCCAATACTAAAACAATCCTGAAACTAGGTGTGAGAAATTCTGACAACCTGATGAACGAAATTTACGTAGATCAACTCGTTAAAACACGATTAAGAAACAAATGAGTTTCAAATCAACCCACTCCCAAAACAATCGGGTCATATTTAACCCATTTAACCGGTTTGCAGCTCGTCTGCCCATTGACAAAACAAACAATAAAAGGATCTTTTTTCTATGGCCCAAAGAAGATAAGGATGAAGACAAAGATATTTGGTAGATTGACCGCACTCTTCAACGTTGAAAGTTTAGGCTGTAGGTCCCACGCGTGTTGTATTCCAAGTGTGCATAATCTCAAGCACACAACAAGCACATGCAGTCCCCTGCTTTCTCTGTTGGTGCCTCTGGTTCTTTTTGTTGCCGACCTTTTCTTGGCAGGTACCCTTTTACTTTCTCATTCCAGTCGGTCTTTAACATTCAGTTGTGGACTTTGGAGCTCCTCTTTAAATAAAACTACTTTTTTGCAGTCATTTTGGAATACCATTAAATATTACAACATTATTTTTTTAGAAAAAAGATATATCATTAGATAACCAAATCATTACAATTGAGACAACATGTATTAGATGGTCTCGTTAAAACCTTTCAGGAGAAATTCCAATGTGATAAAATTCCAGAGAATGAAAGAGTGTCACACATGTCGGAGACTACAATAGAGTCAAAAATCATGACTAACGGAAGAGTCCTCATACAGACAATCTTGCAACCAAAGTGGTGGATCAGTAAACCAAAAGGATAAATCCTCCTGACCAAGACTGAACCACGCAAGACGATTTGCAACTCCATTAGAGGTATGGGGGAACAAAACGAACAGAGAGGGACAACGATGAGGCAAGGAGCCATCAGACTCCATCAACAAGAACTCCTTCCGCTACGCAGCAGGCCTCCTTTGAGAGAAGTAATTGAATAGCACTTGAGGAGTCAGACTCAACTAGGAGTGGAGAAAAGGAAGCATCCACCATAAAGGAGATTCCAATTTTTAGAGCATAAAATTCAGAGCTGCACCGATAGCAAAGTGAGAGCGCACATTGCCATCGCACCGCATAGACGACCATAGGAGTCCCGTACCATTGTGCCAACGCCACGAAAGCCAGAATTCAAACTAAGTGCACCATCAACATTGAGTTTAAAAGAACCCATAAGAGGAGGTTGCCACCGTTTCTCGAGAATTGTCAAAGAAGACCTTCTATGATGAAGAAGTAGAATCTTTTGAAACTCAACATCATAGATGTAACATACCGCCACAAAAGTTAATTTAATTTCCTAATTTCTAAAGCAAAATCCTTAGGTTTTTGTTTCCCTCTTTTTGGCCGGGTAGGCCGATGGAAGGAACTTTTGGTCCTTCTTCTTTTTTGAGTGCGGGGCGTGCCACCACCAAGCCACGAATTTGGACTTGGATGGAATGTGAGTGGATGGATATTGCGTGCTTCTGACTTCTGATCAAGTGATTGCTCAGCCAAGCAAGGAACCTCCTCTCGGCCTAGGTTCTTTCACTTCCTCGGGCTCGAGGATGGTTGAGCTTTGTATGGATGTTTTTGTAATTTTTAGATTTTTAGGTAAAAATAGTGCAATCAAATTAAATGTGCATTTAAACATAAATACAAGAATTAAAGTGCAATAAAGTAAATCAAAACGATAAATAAGCAAGAACGGAATAAGAACAAAAAGAACGATAAAATAAATTAAACTTGAATTTAAACTTAATAACGATAAAAAAAGAGTGATTGAAATAAACTTGAATTGAAATGACAAGAAACGTAATTGCAAGAATTTAAATGACAAGAGAAAGTAATTGCAAGAATTAAACTTACACTAAGGAAAGGAAGAACAAGCTATACTAGGTGCTTGAAAAGTAAAATCCTAAGTCTAGGAAAAGAAAAGTGCGAGACGAAAGATAAGTTTGTTTGTCTAATGTTGTGTGTCTTATCCCTTCGTTTGGTGAGGTTTATATAGGGGCATCCATCAGCCCATGGGCTGGCCATTAAATGGCCAAATGTCAACTCTTTTAAAATCCTTTCCTTTTGAAGCCCTCCAAATCCGTGGATCATGTCAGCGGAGATATTCGATTGCTTGATTCTCTCTTATTTTGGACAATTCTGAATCACCATCAATCTCCTTGATTTATTTCCTTGTAAGGCCTCCGCCACGTGCATATTGACCTCCGAAAATCTTGGGCAAAAATTCGTGGCTCGGGCTTGAACCTCCAAGCCCCTTGAAATTATATGGGGTTGAGCCTCATGACTTTTGAATTCTTTCAACTTCAAAATTTGACAGACCCGACCCGATTCCACCCGGAACCCGAGACGGACTCGTTGATGGGCCCAACATCAACCCACGTCGGCCCACAAACTACAACGATTACCCTCTTCCCGAGATTTAACCTACAAGGGGCCAAGACTTCTGAAAAACAGCAGTAGTCTCCCTAAAACAAGGACTAGCCCAAAAATTTCAACGTCAAGCAAGCAATGATAAACAACCCAAGCGCCAAAGATGCATACAACATATACATCACAGCCTCGGCCAAACTAATTCAACCCTAGAGGTGATACAGAGCAACTAAGAGTATGAATTCAACAATGAACAGAAATAACAAATTACAAAGTTTAGGGTTCAAGGATGACAATCCTACCCTTCCAACGAAGCTCGAGAAGAGGAGCGCACACCAACAAGAACGGGCGACGACTACGGTCCTGGGGCGCAAATGTAAAGAGTGTGAGTGGACAAAAACAAGGTTTTACATACTTAAAACAAAGTATTAACCCCACCGTTTAAAACCATGCCAAACATGCATATGAAACCCTTTAAACATTTGGTTGATTTGAAAACCGCATCGTCTCAAAGTACGAGAAAACATTTCCAGCTTAAAACCCCTTTTTCTCGAATAAACTAACCTTTTACTTTTCCCGAGGCATAACCTCCCAAAACAAATCCCTCACAAGTTTATAAAACATAAACAAAGGGATTTATTAACGCAAAAGCATAAAGATAGAATAAAATTCACATAAGGTAAAATAAATCTTAAAATGCCGAACAAATTGCTTAAAACAAGCAAATCAAACTTGACAACACTACGTAACTCAAATGCAGTTCAAATCATATATATATATAAATATATATATATAAATATATATATATATATATATATATATAACAGGATTTACAATCCAACAAGTAAAACCTATCAAGTACTACAACCAAAACAGTAAACAGCTTCCCAAACATCCCCACTCTCACAATCACGTGCTTACAAGCACGACAAGCAAGGAACGATCCTCACTAAAAGAAATATGAATACGGATGTACTAACACACGCGTATAGGTATAATATAACTAACACCAACACAAGTACTAGGGGAAAACAATCCAACAGGGGATCATTTGATCGACACCGATACAGCCTCATCGAGACACCGGCCTGTGGTTGAGCCGTCCAAAGTGGGACTAAACTCACAGGACCATATGGTAAAACTTACCAACCATAACTCCGAAAGAAATCTGTCCCTACGCGCGCAGACTACCCAATCAAGGGTCTACAACTACACCCCGTTAAGGTATGCACCGCTCGAACCATACCAAATTCAGTAACCGTATCATCGATATCGTAACAGGGGAGGTACAATACAAGGTGCTAACATCACTCAAATCAATCGCCACGCGATAACAAGATATAAATATATACAATCATAATGTACCCAACCCCAAAACAATGTACACCAGGACATATACAAGTCCATCAATCAACTAACTCATATAAATACTCAAAGTCAGGACATCACTGTCCAAAACATATATTTCAATACTCAAAATAATCGCAAGGGTCAAACGACCGCATAACAGATTAAATCAAATCAAACATCCTATTCATTGAAAAACCATATTTAAATCTCATTCAATGCTCAATGCAAGCATACAAAATCATATTAAAAATCTCCAGTCTCTAAGATGTCAAACCTAAGGTATAAACATATATATATATATATATATATATATATATAACCAAAGTATTAATAACCATTTTCTTAAAGTAGATAAACATTTATATATATATATATATATATATATATATAACCATTTCCCAATAATCCAAAGTATTTACTCAATTAGCCATATATATATATTCAAAGTATACGTATTATTAATCATCGTGTTTTTACACCAAAACCGAATATGAAATCAAACGGACTATACTAACGTCCATATATTCGATTATATAATTAAAATATAATAAAACGGTTCCAAGCTTAATCTAGCTCATTTATATAGTCAAAATCATGTACAAAAACTACCGGGCGTTCACCACGCCCCGTACCATACCCAAAGGTATAAATACTATAAAATATAACAACAGGGCCCCACATAAAACCCGGCAACCCAAATCAGCATTAAACTCAAATGCAAACCTTTTTAAATATAATTAAACCAAAGTCAAACCAAGACTTAACATCCAAGATTTAAAACTATTATTAAATCTCATTTCATGCATTTCATGCAATTCATTCAAATCATGCTCAGTTGAAAACAAAGTCCACTCACCGTTGGTCCTATGCTGCACAACCCTCAAGGGGTCCCGCTCACAAAGTACGCAGAGTCAAGGTACCTAAAGCGTTAAAGACGAGGATTGGATTAGTACCGTGAACCGAACGAGAACCGTAAACTTAAACCCTAACAAAACCCCACTTAACGTGCACGTACGTCCTACGAAGGATTCCAAGGTCAAACTACCTCTTATAACCAGTGGGACCGCCCCGGAAGACTCGCGGTCAACAGGCGGTCAAACACCCCTTTTTTTCCTCCAATTCTCTCTTTTTTGTCAAATTGGTTATTATGTATCATTTTCCATTAGTTTGAATCACATAGATGCTTCGCCAAAAAAAACCTAAATCATGTAGATGCCACATGCTGTAGTTTGAAATAGTCTATGAACATACCCGAGTTCTATTTTGGTCCTCCAACACAAAAACTGCAATCACCACCATGATATGCCCCCTCCGATTTGTCTCAATCCACAAGCTCTCCAAAACTCAATTTAACATTACCCAACACCTCCACAAATACACCACCAACGTGATTTTCCCCTTCGCCCACCTTCCAAGCACTAACCCAGGCAAACACCCACCCAATTTTATCCCGCCGAGCACCCTGTCCTCCAGTGCACGGCCTTGAATTTTTAGGGACCAGGGCGAAAGTAAAGGGTTTAGGCATCGTGTCACAATTTTTATTTTTATTTTTACTTATATGCTAGATTCAAAATTAAAAATTAACATGTTCAAGTTAAATAAAATTTAAAATATAAGGCTAAGACTATTACATTCATGATTCTAATGAAAAGCTCAAAATCCTAAGAATTACAGCTTCACATGTTCCAATTATGTTAAGAAACCCAAAGTTATCTAAATAATTTTTTAAAAGATAAATGAATATACAATGAAAATACATATTAAATGAAAATTCATTTTTAGGAAAAAAAGAAAGAAAGGGAATATGTATGCTTTTCCTCCACATTTTGTCTCTGTGTGATATCAAAAACGTTTTGCATGAAAGACAGAGACCCACATTGAGGTGGGACTCCTCTTCTTTGCTTTTCCTGTGTAAACATATATTAAAAAGAATAAAAACATTGGGCCCCGCTAGACAATGGACCCATGATGGTCGAACTGCTTGTCCTTATCTATGTTGCACGGACACGGAGTGCGGGGACACGAAAATGCGACATGTCGACACGTCGACAAGGAAAATCTCAAAAACTAGGACACGGACACGGCTAGGACACGGCAATTAAAATAATAATAAAATTATAATAGTATATACTTATATATATTTTTTTATAAAAATTGCATATTCAATAACATAAAAACATTACTTTGTTGGGCAATACACCTGACAAAACATAAAAAAACACATCACATTGACAACTCTCTCTCTCTCTCTCTCTCTCTCTCTCTCTCTCTCTCTCTCACATTTTTCCTTCTTCTTCTCTCTCCTCTCTTTCTTTCAAGAGTCCGATTCAAAGTAGGCGTTGTCTTCTTCCCCAAGTGCACAACGCCTTCTTTGCAATACATAAAATTTTCTCATTTTGTTCAAGTCGTGTCTTGATTATGAGTTGACCAAGTGTTTTGACTGTGAACACGGCGTTGACCGTTGGACACGAGTGTCCGAGGTGTGTCCAAGGAGTGTCTGAGTTTCCAAGTGTCGACACGCCGACATGGCGGCTCGACGGAGTGTCCGTGCAACATAGGTCCTTATTAGGCAAAAACTTGGTTGGAACGGGATAGGAGAAATTTTTAAATATTTCGGTACACCACATGGTTGATGTACCATCCAATGGACATAGGACATATGAAATTACTCTCAAACTTAATGAATTATTTTTTATGACATGTGAGCAGACTGCATTGAAAATATTCCACATGTTTTATGTCTAGTGGATGGTACATCGACGTGGTGTCTGAGAACACCCAAAAATTACTCCAGGGATAGGATTGTTTTCCTATCCCCTCCAATCACACGTTGCCATGTGTACAAATATTTCCACGTGATAGCGTGTGATTGGAAGGGATAGGAAAACGGTCCTATCCCCTGCTCCAACCAAATTTCACTCCTTATCAGGGCCGGCACTGCGTCCACCTCAAGCACCTAATTTCAGATGGGAAGGAGTTCGGCGGCAGTGACAGTGCCATGTTTTTTTCGGTGCTATCGTTATTGAAGTTAAATTTGTCCAAACTAAGACAAAATATTTGGTGAGCACAGATTTTAATTTATTTCAAAATAAAAATGAAATCTTTAGAATTGATCGGAAAGAAGAAATTGAAAAAGACTTGTTGCATAGAGAAGTCAAGATAAGCACAGAAGAAATCAGCTTGGTTATTCTTGCATGTGCAGTGCAGTCTATCTTGACGAGTTTTAATGCACATCACATGTTGCTTGTTTTACGAAAACATGTATAAACTAATAGCAGCAGCTGCTGCGCGGTTTAGTTGGGCATGCGTGCCCTCATGGTTTTCGGTTGTAAGTTTCCTTTTCTTATTAAAAAAAAAAAGCTGCTGCGCGGTGCTCTTATAATTTTATCCTCTGAACGTTGAATTTCCATTTTCTAAAGTTTTTCTTTGTTTGAAAATTGACCACATTTAGCTGACCTGACCATATGATGTCGCAATTGAGGTGTTAATAATAAAGTTTTTGTTTTTGTTTTTGCAATGAGCCATTTCAATTGGAAATGCATTCATGTGGAGTGATACTTTGAACATAATGTCAAGTTTTAATCTCAATGATGGGCTTGAAAACAATTGATAAAGAATCAAAATTGGCCTCACTCAACCTAGAAAGAAAAATAAATACAAATTTATAACAATACCCATTCCTAGTACTAATATTATAAAGAAATTCAAAATCATTTGATTCTTATAAACACACCCAAAACAAACCCAAAATTCGACAGCTATCCTATTATACATATTTTGCATTCCGGGTTTGCTCTTTTGCATCAAATTTTGAGAAACAAACCCAAAACTCACCAAATTGGTTATATATATATATATATATATATATATATATATATATATATATATATAACCATTTCCCAATAATCCAAAGTATTTACTCAATTAGCCATATATATATATTCAAAGTATACGTATTATTAATCATCAGGTTTTTACACCAAAACCGAATATGAAATCAAACGGACTATACTAACGTCCATATATTCGATTATATAATTAAAATATAATAAAACGGTTCCAAGCTTAATCTAGCTCATTTATATAGTCAAAATCATGTACAAAAACTACCGGGCGTTCACCACGCCCGTACCATACCCAAAGGTATAAATACTATAAAATATAACAACAGGGCCCCACATAAAACCCGGCAACCCAAATCAGCATTAAACTCAAATGCAAACCTTTTTAAATATAATTAAACCAAAGTCAAACCAAGACTTAACATCCAAGATTTAAAACTATTATTAAATCTCATTTCATGCATTTCATGCAATTCATTCAAATCATGCTCAGTTGAAAACAAAGTCCACTCACCGTTGGTCTATCTTTGCACAACCTCAAAGGGTCCGCTCACAAAGTACGCAGAGTCAAGGTACCTAAAGCGTTAAAGACGAGGATTGGATTAGTACCGTGAACCGAACGAGAACCGTAAACTTAAACCCTAACAAAACCCCACTTAACGTGCACGTACGTCCTAAGAAGGATTCCAAGGTCAAACTACCTCTTATAACCGGTGGGACCGCCCCGAAGACTCGCGGTCAACCGACGGTCAAACACCCCTTTTCGGTCAACTTTGGGCCCGCGAGCCCAAGACCCCCAAATCGATCAGGACACTCCTAGAAGTCCAACAAAGTCAGCTACATGACAAAGCAGGACCTCGGGAGACACTCGGTCAACCCTGGTCAAACTTGGTCAAACCGACTCGAATAGGTCAAACCAGGCCCGTGGGTCCCATGACCTCCAAACTTAGATCCGAAAGTTCCTAGAGGTTCAACACGACCTAAACAACGTGTCCTCAAAGTTTGGTCTCGATCGAGCGGTCGGATTGCTCACGATCGTGCGATCGGACGATTACGCTTAAATCTAACTTCAAGTCATCGATCCGAGTATCCGGGACTCGAATCACGATCCGTCAAATCCTACACGATCCTAGAATTATCTAGATCAACATATCCAAGAATGGACGCGATCCAACCGTTCAATCCTATCGAACCCATAGAATCGCGCAATAGGCGAGATTCGTTCGATGGCCAAATGATCTCCGAATTGAGATCCGTCAACTCCCAAGCGCTCACAGTGATACGAGGATCTTAATTGACCCAAGAACCGCCACCACACCGCCACCACGCGCCACCGTGGGTGGCGGGTGTCTTGATCAAATCTGGCCAACACGAAAATGTCACAACCGGTCCCAACCCATACACCATTCGACTCAGACCACAGAGGGGAGTCTAGAACCGGCCATGGCCACCCCAAAACCGGTGGTTAACCACCTCAAAAACCGCTCGAAAGTCCGGCCAAACCGGCCTAAACCCTAGGTTTCTAGATCCACTCCCCAAACCACCAAATCGATCCAAACCCACCATACAAATAGCTTGAGGAGGAAGAGAGGGTTCGAGAAAAGTACCTTGCGCGACGGAGCAGCTCACCGGAGACGGCGGCGCAGCTGTGAAGAACCGGCGACAAACCGATCAGAAACCGGCGAGAATGGAGCTTTCCGGCCAGGAGAAGGTGCGGCGTGACCCGGCTCGTCACTTTGGTTCGAACGTGGCCGGTCTTGCGCCCAATCTGTGGCGGACGAGCGCAAATCGAAGAGAGAGAGAATGGAGATCGCACGGAGGAGAGAGAGAGAAGAGAGAGAAACCGGATCTCTCTTGATTGGGCCACTTGTCGCTTTATAATATTTTATTCATTTTGCAAATTACCAAAATGCCCCTCAAGCTCCCGACCTCGTATCGAAAAGCGCCGTCACAACGGACTCGTTTGACGAGGCGAACGCAATGGCGCAACTCGTTTCGCCAAATTCCGTCCGAAAATAAGGTGGACCAACATGCCCTTTAATTATTTAATTCTTATTTAATTCCAATTAATTCCTTTTAATTTATTTTAATCCCTTTTAATTTCCCAATTTAATTAAATCACTTAATTTATTTATTTTCTTTTAATTTTTGGGTCAGGGTCGTCACAAAATTAGTCCGTCGAGAAAATCTTCAATTGATCTACATATTCATTTATTATAGATATGTCAACAATCGAATGGGCTATGCCACTTCAATTGCCCAGGCCAAAAACTAAACCCAAAAAGACCTCCAGCCGCCAGCCTAGTATTCCTATCTTGAAACTTCTATGCCACATATTTCCAACCTCTCCAGGCCAACATCCCATTGCTCCTGCACTTAATTTTTGTTTGCTTCATAGCTCCGGCCGCATCTACAATTACTCTGCTTTCAATGGCAAATTGCATTTGTTTTCACACAACCAATACTGGTTGAATTGATGTAGACACATATATGTAAAATTGGGCAGCCGCTAGCTTCTACGAAAGAACCCGGCCGCATCCATCTATTATTACATATGCATATAATATATATATATATAACAAACAAGGGAGGCTTCAACCAAACTTTCCCATTGTGCCTTTAAAGACTCCAGCCCCATTTTTAATTGCCAAAAACCAATTCTAACACAGCCTCCAGCCAACTTTCATACTCATGTATATATATATATATATATTAATATATATGACAAATGCCCAACGGCCTTCTAAGCTCCAGCTGCATATCATCTTTGTTTATATATATATAAATGAAGTGCATGGCTCTTACCTCAACAATCCCGGTAGGGCTCATCATTTGGCCCGCGGCCTCATGGGCCGATGGGGGCCCGTCCGCCCATCGAGAAAAGCCCGGCCCAGCCGTTATGGGCTTTGGGATGGCCCGACCGCATGATAAGCTGCCAGGCTTGGGTGTCTGAAGCCCAGCCCGGCCCATAGGCCCGGCCCGATTAAACCCAAGAAAGCCCGGCCCGCCCGCCCACAAAAGCCCGCCCGTTAGGCCCGCATACATATATAATTATTTATAAATAAGGGTTTAGGATTTGTGGTTTGAGGTGAATTTTGTCTCTGGAAAAAAACAAAAGCTTGTGCATCAAAGTTAAGTAGCTTTGGAAGATGAAAACATACCCCTATTGATAATTAGTATTTGGTTACATTCAAGCATTAGAATTATATTACTTGTTTGAAAACGTAGTGTTTGTTTCCACTGAATTCTACTCATTTTTGTATCCATTTTTGACATTTCGTCCATGGTATGTTCTTCATTTTTCCGTGCTGAATCCAACCATATAAAGAACACAAAATTTGGATAAACGGTTGAAAAGTTATAGGTCAAAAATTGAACAGATGTCGAAACTGAAAAATTCTGCCTAAAACATGATAAACTGGTGATAGAGTGGTGATACAGTGGCAATACAATGGTGATAAAAGGGTGATAAAAATGGCTGTTTGTGTTTATTTTGAGTTTTTTGTTTTGTTTCATTTCTTTTACTTCTCTTTACTCATTCCTAGTTTATAATTGAATGTTTAGCACATTAATTTGTGTTAATTATTAACACAACAATTATATATATCAAGAATAAGACGAACATCATATCATATCACCAAATATAATCAAGCTTTTTTTGAAACCGTCACCAAGTATTTTCATATTTATTCATACCATCCGTTTTTAAAAAATATTTAATTATGTTTCTTTCTCCTCTTCTTCTTCTTCTTTTTGAATGAAGTAGGCCCATTTCGGCCCGGCCCATTGGGCTTAGCCCGGCCCGGCCCAATGGGCTTTCTCGAACCAGTGCCATGGGTAGCCCATGGACTTTGAATTTTCTAAAAAAACCCAGCCCGGCCTGACCCGTTATTTTCTCTCTCCTCCTTAAAGCCCGGCCCGGCCCGGCCCATTGACGAGCCCTAAATCCCAGCCGCATATATGTATTAGTTTACATATATATATATATATATATATATATATATATATATATTATGCAAACACCTACAACCCTTGCAGCCTAATATTTCTGCGGCCTCAATCTCACTTGCCCAGCTACCAATTGCCATTCTTTGGGCGCAACTCATTGCCAAAAATACCTCATTCCTCCAGCTGACTTATTATATATATATATATAAAAGTAATTAATAAAGCCACATGGACCCTAAAGTAAATATATATATATATATAAAAGAGCCAAAGCAATTCCGCCTAAACAAAGAGACCAAACTCGGCGGCCGACGAAGAGACCAACTTGGCCACGAAAACTAGCCCTCAAAACTCTAGAGATCTCGGCCAAAACTCCCTTCCAATCTACCCGGTCAAGAAGACCCCGGCCGCATTTCTCTCCGCCAAGACTCAAGCCCGGTTGCCTAGGCTGCTCCAAAACCCGGGCAGCTCTACCATCTTCTAGCAAATCCGGCTGCCTCTTATGAAAAACCCGGCCGCAATCCTTTTTCAAAACCCGGCCGCTCTAGCTACTCCAAGCATCCCGGCCGCATGTGCTTCGCTAAAAAACCCGACTGCATTTTTCCTCGACCCCGGGCCCTCCAACTCCAATTCTTGGCCGAGATTTCCTAGCCTTGAGCTTCAGCCCGATTCTCAAAAGGCACAAAATCTGCCCGGGCTCGGTGAATTCTCACCACGCTCAAATAGTTTTCTTAGTGATTTAGGGTTGACTTTTTGTTCAGGGCTGCTTTTGGAAAATTTATTGGTTCCATTGCATAGTGCTCGAGCTCATGAGTTCGTAGACACGTGGTGGGTTTAAATCGGAGTTGTAACGAATTAGAAAATATATGAAAATGGAAAGGTCTTAAAGGGAATTTCGAAATTTGTTAAAAACCTTAAAATTGGTTTCTCTCTTTCTCTCTCTCTCTCTCTCGATACTCTCTCTCTCTCTCTCTGCTGCTTAGCCTGGATTGCTTTGCCGGCACCACTACGGCCTCATTTGGTGACGGCTGAAGGCGAGACCGGTCGAAAAATGACTCATCTTGGCAAGTTTACTGGGTTTTCTTCTCTAAGTAAGATGAACAACTATTAATTCTACTGTAGATTCAAGTTTACACGAGAACACAGTGACCCTCTCTCCCTCTCCGCTCATGCCTTACCCTGGGACTTGTTGTTTGGAATCTAGGACTTATTGTTTGGTTTGAAAGAGAATAACAGATGAACAAATAAAAGATGAATGAACTACATAAACAATAGGATTAACCTCTAACTTAAAAGCAGAATAACCAGCCACTTAGGCTGAATGAGTAACCGAATTAGATAACTCTTCAACACTTACAGCTCTGGAACCAGGAAGGTGTTCTAGAGGCCAGATTTGGTTTCATAAGAGTAGTCACAAAGTATCATATTAAAAGATGAAGTTTAAATCAGAAAAAATGTAGAAAAGAATTGAAAAACTGTAGTTTATTACTTAAACATAAGACTTACGTAAATCTTGATTGGAAGATTCTAGCAAGTGATGGCAGTAGACACAGAGAAATACATTTTTATACAATAGCTTGTTTCTTGAGCAAAGGATGTCTCATAGAGACATGAAACTGAGAAAATTGAAACTTCCAAAGAAAAACTTGAAAAACGTAGGGCCCAGAGGTCCTTTATTTATACAGAAAATGACTGATGTATATATATATATATACCGAGAAATTCTGTTATGCGGACATCCGGACGTTATTATCGTGCTTGACGCCATGTATTTTGTACTATCTCTCTCAAAAGACATCAGAATTACTACTCAAACTCTGTATAAGTTTTGCCTTCACAAACCCTAGCCACCTCCTTTCTCTCCCTCTTTTACATAAGGCTCCGGCCGCCTACTTTACACCATAAACACATATATCTCCGTACCCTAGTTAGCTAATGTTTTTCTCATAAACTCTCGAACTAACTTAGGCATCGGAGGGCCTTTGGCCAACACCCCCCGGGTGTGGTCCTCTTATTAGTTCTATTTTGCAGGGAGAAAGAGGCGGCAAAGAAGAAAGGGGAATCTTTCCAACCGAATATTCTCGTGGGGAAATTTGCTCCCACAGCATCCGTACATTCCGTATGCTAATACATCCAGATAAGTGAATAAGCTGTACATATATATATATATACAGAAATTCTCCTATATGCGGAGATCCGGACGTTATTATCGTGCGAACATCAAGACATTATTATCGTGCGGACACCATGTATTTTGTATTAATCATCCCTGCTTTCTGTCATTTACAATGGAATCCGCACATTCCATACGTTAATACATCTGGATATATATATATATATATACAGAGAGCTTCCATTGAAGGATCCCTCAAATGAGCTTATTTGAGGGACATCATTGTCGGGCCCACTCCGCATTGTATTTCACTAATCCAAACCATATATTTTGTAGATATTCATTCAAAGATCATCTCTACAAAAAAAATCACTTGAATCCCATATTATTTGATCACTCAATTAAATTATTGAAATTCAAGTACTTTCTTGAAGTACCGTGTTCATTGATTTTGTGGGTCTCAATTAGATGTCTTAATGATTTTCAATTTGCATAATTTTTTGCAAGGATGATCTATGAATGAAAACTTAAAAATAGACGGTTTGGATAGTTGAAAAAATAAATGCATAGGGTGCCCTAAAGGGTGTCCTCAAATAAAATTATTTGAGAGATCCCTCAATGGAAGGAGATCAGTATATATATATATATATATATATATATATATACAGTTATTATCTTTATCTGGATGTATTAACATGCGTAACGTGCGAATGCCATTGTAAACAAGTAGGAAAGCAGGGAGGGTAGTACAAAATACATAAGCGTCCGCACAATAATGACGTCCGGATGTCCGCATAGGAGAATTTCTGTATATATATATACAAACCGTTTCAGTTGAGGGATCCTTCAAATAAACTTATTTGAGGGCGTCCTTGTAGGGCCCACTCCACTTTGTTTTTCACTAATCCGAACCATTTATAGATATTCATTCAAAGATCATCCTTACAAAAAATCACTAGAATCCGATATCATTTGGCCACTCAATTAAACTATTGTAATTTTAGTGTTTTCTTGAAACACTTGTGTTCATATATTTTGTTGGCCATAGTTAGATGTCAAAACGATTTCCGATTTGTCCAATGTTTTGCAAGAATGATCTATGAATGAAGACTTGGAAAATAAACGGTTTGGATGGTTGAAAGAAAATCGTAGGGAGCCCTAAAGGGCATCCCTTAAATAAAATTATTCGAAAAATCATTCAATAAAAGGGAACTATATATATATATGATCATATGGCATCAATCCTATTGTTGTGGACAAATAGAAGAAATCTTGGGATTTTGCCACTTCGATGTTTCATTCAAAAGATGAATGGTGTTAATTAAGTAATATATTCTTTGCAATGGGCTGGGGCACTGTGCTTGCTTCTGTTCAGGCAAGGCACAAAACTATTATTAAACTCAGCCAAGAAACAATTTTCAACTTCTAGATCCAAGAAAAACCATGAAAAGTAAACGAAACAAAGACTATGACCCAAAAAGAAAGAAGTAAGGAGGGAAAAACGTAAAAGAGAATTTTACTCTAAACACGCAGCAAATTGAGGAGGGGGAACATGCTATCTACATGTAGAGAATAGACATGACAAGGCTGTCAATTTATGACTAGAATTTTCACGCCTTTCTATTGAATAAATATCGGATTGTCAACGACATCCATAGCACGTTGTTCTCTTCAGTTACGCATATGGTTGGTTCTGTCTACAGCTTGGACCTTAAAATGAACAATGCATGGGCCAAGACCTACTCCACTCTTTGTGTTACTGAGCCATTATGGTTAGCCATGCCCATTACTGAGCCTCTCTTTGTGTCATCGACGCATTTTAAGTTGAAAGACTCAAAACGAACAATTTAATTGTCACAGCCGACCCCCTTCGATTGTAATTAAAAAGAAAAGAAGAAAACGGTACTTGGTTACGATATTATGTCTATTGTACGTTTATTCAAAGAGGAGAGATTGTTCCTATTAATTTATCGGAAAATGTGAGAGGTAGAAACTGAGGAAAAAGATTGTTTCCTTTGTACCAGATGATTGTTGCTTGACTTTTTAAGGGGCACCAGTAAACTTGACTCGAGAAAACAAAGGACATCAGTAAAAGCTGAAGTCATTGAATGACGTATTGAAGCTGTTGCACCATTGGATGCATCTAAGGGTCCAGTTTTAATATCCGGATTTTAAGAAATGTACAGTCATCCTTATATATATACAGAAATTCTCCTATGCGGATGTCCGAACTTTATTATCAAGTGGATGCCATTTATTTTCTACTATCTCTCTCTGCTTTTCTCCCGGTTTACAATGGCATCTCTACAATAATAACGTTCGAACATCCGGATGAGAGAAGTACCCCTTCTTTCTTCCCTGTTTACAATGACGTCGCTCGGTAATAATGTCTGGATGTCAGCATAGGAGAAGAACTATATATATATAGTTGATGGATTTTGCAAATAAGCTTACTTGTGGGACACCCTTGTATGGCCCTCAACACATTGTATTTCAATGATCCAAACAATCTAGTTTTTAGATATTTGTAGGGGTCTTTTTCTTCCGGCAGCTTGACGAATGGGCTGGGCTGCTGTGAAGTGCAACTACCGAAATTTCCCCTATGCCTAAGTTCAAGAACCAGGCCCCGAGAGTGCTTCGAAAGGTTTGAGAAGCCTTAGGAAGCCCTTCGGTTCCTTTCACCAACAAAGAAGACAGTAAAGATAGATTAATAATATGGCTTGGCTTGAGAAGCTTGTCACATGGGAGCTAAGTATTCCTGAGTTTAGTAATAGAGAGATAGAGCTTTGGGTTTCTTATGGAAAGTAAAGGGCCAGAGCAGGGAATGAGAGATTTGGTGGGGTTTTGGCTTGAGGAAGAGAAAGAGCTATGGAAAAGGAAGGTAGGGTGTCTTGAGCAAACTTCCAGCTGCTTGACAAAGCTTGGTCGTGCTCTGGATTGTGTTGTTTTTGCTAGGCAGAGGGTGTCCCTTGTTATAGGCACTGGGACCTCCACTTTTATCAAGCCATCCTTTCTCTTTTCCTTCACTTTCTTCCACTCCATCTTATTTGGTGAAATCTTCCTAGCCTGAGCTCATAGATCATAGACATGAAATTTTTTTGGGCTCCAAGATCTGCAAGCAGATGGACCTCTTCATGTGAGTGAGGCGCCACCCACTTTTCTTCCTAGTTTTCATGTTAGGTCTTGCGAGAAGAAAGAAAGATGGGTAGGAGTGTTAATCTGCTGGGTATTCCTCTTGCGTTTATGAGTTTCCTTTGGTTCATGCGGGGTTTTCCATTTGGTAGCTCTGAGGCTTTTGATAACATTAAATATGATGCCAAATGTTTCATGAGGCGTTGGGCTGGGCCTTTTCCAAGTATTGGGTCAAAATAATGATTTTCCGCTTGGCGTTGCATGTTTTCTTTTAGCATGTTTGTGCTTGAACCTAGCCGTATTGTAACGGGTTATGGCACTTGAAGGGGCAGTGAGAAAGCGTGGGCTCATAAAGTCAGCATGTTTTAAGAGCTTGTTACAGCCTTTCTGCAATTTGCGCGTTTTGCTTGGCGTGGCATGTGGCCCATAATTTGTGCAAGTGCATAGGACGAGTTCTCGGGTACCCCAGTTAGGCCTCTTTCTCGGGTTAGGTATTTACACTGGGCTAGAAATATGTTCGAGCCTAGCCTTGGATTTTTTGGGCCTCAACAATATTCCATCAAAGATCATCTCTGAAAAAAATCACTTGAATCCGAACTATTTGACAATTGAATAATATAATTGTAGTCTTTTCTTGAAGCATCGTGTTCATCTATTTTGTTGGTCGCAACTAGTTGCCTTACCGATTTTCAATTTGCCTAATTTTTTGCAAGGATGATCTATGATTGAAGAAAAATAGATAGTTTGGATCGTTGAAAAAAATTTGTAGGGGACCTTGAAGGTTGTTGCTCAAATAAAATGAGGGATCCCTCAATGGAAGGGGACCATATATATATACATAGAGCTTCAGTTGAGGGATCTCTTAAAGAATCTTATTTGAGGGAGGCCCTTGTAGGGCCCACCATGTGTTATATTTGAATTATCTAAACCTTCTAGTCTATAGATATTCTCTCAAAGATTATCCTTACAAAAAAAAATCACTTGAATCCGAAATCATTTGACCACTCAATTAGATTATTGTTATTATAGTCTTTTCTTAAAGTATTGTGTTCGTCTATTTTTTTCATCCCAACTAGATGCCTTAATAATTTGCAATTTGCCTGATTTTTTTGGAAGGATGATCTATCAATGAAGATTTGAAAAGTACGGTTTGGATCGTTGAAAAAAATTTCGTATGGGACCCAAAACGGTGTCCCTCAATAGAAGAGGACTGTGTGTATATATATTTGAGTGACACCCTTGTAGCATTGGCGGAACCACCAAGTGGTCAAACGGCCCCTTGGAAGCCATGAAAGTTAGGCTTTGAGGTCCATCTGAGCTGGTGGTGTGACCCCTTGGAGTTTTCCACCAGCTGCTCGACGAAATGCATGAGCAACAACAACTCTACTTTGCAATGCGTTGTACTCCTTTATTTTTTTATGCTGCCCAGGCAAAACGACGTCGTTTTGGGTCTAGCAAAGGCAAATTTTTTAATTATAAATGACTAGGCAAAGACAACAATTCAGCATCCCCACAAAACCCACCCCACCCGGTAGTCGCCCCCTCCAAAATCTCAATTTCCTTATTCTCTCCTCAACCCTAACCCCAATCTCCCCTCAACCCCAGCTCCTCCCTTGCTGCCAAGGTTGTGTGGTTTAGGATTGAGAAGGGCCTTGCGAGGGTTTTATCCATCCTCCATCCATATGATACAAAATGTATTTTAATAAGTTTTCTACTATCTTGGAAATGACCCACTAGTGTAGTGGTTTAGAGTAATTGTCCCCCCAGGCAAAGTCCTGGATTCGAGTCCTACCATCCGTATTATGTGTGTGAGTTTAGTATATTATCACTCATATCAATAGAAAAGGTCCTTCAAAAAAGCTTTCTACTATCTTTTCTTAAATAAAGAAATGGAGCGTTCTCATATCAAACACTCTTGCAATCATGTTAAGGTTCTAAATTTACAATAGAATTGGTGCATGTCTTGTCTTAGCAATACCCTTTTGTTTTAGGCTTCTACAAATGGCTGCAAATTGGAAAATCGGTGTGAGAGAGTTTGATTATTATGTCTGATTTGATAATATGGTGCAACTTTGGGAATGATATATTAGCCTTTTCATGTGAATACTGCAGAGTTGGGGACTATCATAACACTTAACAATTGAACTATGACATTTCAAGTCGCTTCGTCTTGCTCAAGCGACATGGGTGCATAATTTTTTTTGGAACTTCTCCACTATGACCTCATGAGGTAAGATTCATGTATCCGCTTGTAAGGCCTCCCACACATTGAATTTCAATGATTCGAACCGTCTAGTTTTAAAATATTTCTTAAAAGATCATCTCTGCAAAAAATCACTTGAATTAGAAACTATTTGACTAGTCAATTATATAATTTTAGTCTTTTCTTGAAGCATCATATTCGTCTAGTTTGTTGGTCACCACTAGATGCCTTAACGATTTTCAATTTTGCCAAATATTTTGCAGGGCTGATCTATGACTAAAGACTTGAAAAAGTCGTTGAAAAAAAGTTTGTAGGGGACCCTAAAGGATGTTTCTCAAATGAAATTATTGAGGGATCCCTCAAATAAAATTAGTTAAAGAAACGCTAAATAGAAGGGAACTGATATGTATACATATATACAGAAATTTTCTTATGCGGTCCGGATGTTATTATCATGTGGATGCCATGTATTTTGTACTACCCCTCCCTGCTTTCCTCATTGTTTACAATGGCATATTATCGTACGGACATCCGGATGAGAGAATAATTGTATATATATATATACAGTGAGCTTCTATTGAGGGATACCTCAAATAAGCTTATTGGAGGGACACCCTTGTAGAGGCCACACGTTGTTTTTCAATGATTCGAACCGTCTAACTTTTAGATATTCCCTCAAAGATCTTGTTTTGCAAAAAATCACTTGAATCCGAAATCATTTGACCACTCAATTAGATTATTGTTATTTTATTATTTTTTTGAAGCATCGTGTTCATCTATTTTGTTGCTAGCAATTAGATGCCTTAATGATTTTCAATTTTTCTGATCTTGCAAGGATGATCTATGAATGAAGACCTTAAAAATAGACGGTTTGGATTGTTGATGACAGGATCCGCCTCGGATTCCCCCTTGGAATCCATGACAAACCCCTGTTAGCCCGTTTGACATCGGAAAAATGTCGGACCCACTTTACCAAAGTGTCATTTTTCCCTAATTTAAACTAATTAAACTTCGACTTCTATCGAAATTTCGCAAAGTCTCCTGTAATTGGAACGTTTCCTAATTTAACAATACCTGCAAGCAAGCATATACATAATCCCATCTTTCAGCATGCACAAGATAAGACACACACAACAATTAAGACTATTCAAATGACCTCAGGCCCTCTACCCAAACTTAAAACGAGCAAGCATAACAACTAATGGTTAAACTTACAACCCGTGAAAAATGAAAGGTAGAGAATGATAAAATAAAGTCCTAGGGTGCGGATAACGGCTATGCCTCGACGTGGTGGTTTCAATCTCGGATATCTAGAACACAGGGGTTGCAAAACAACAAATGTGAGTGGACAAAAATAAAGCTTTGAACATAAATTTTACTCAACAAAATAACCCCCTCTGTTTTAGAAGTAATGCCATGCAATAAAAACCTTTTGTAGACGTATATATATATATATATATATATATATATATCATCCAATACTTGAAAATATTTCAACTCAGTATACTCATATCATAACATACGATAAATGGAAAACCATAATTTTAACACTTTCTCAATTTCTTGGAAAACATTGTAAATATGCTTGCAAAATGAAATATGCCAAGTGATTCCCAAATATCCAAGTGCCAATTCAAAACTCATTTAAAATGTCCATACCTATGCAAAACTCCCTCAATGCACATACTCAAGAAATCTCAACATGGGAATAAATCCACACATATACCCATATACATATATAGATATATATATAATATAAATATAAACACACACATTAACCACATCATCATCAAGCACTAGGAAAACAATCCAACACAGGGATTGTTTTGACTAAACCACAGGTAGAAACGCATTACCTGTGACTAGGGACGAGTAGTCCAACCGAGGGACCATCGCTCTCAACATATAGAGCGGAAATGCATCGCACGTGCTGCTGAATCCAGTCTTACGTGTGCAAACAGCCTGTCAAGGGACTACGGCACACCCCGCCAAGGGTGCCTGGGTCTCATCCTCAGTTGCCGTTTCTGTTAGTAGTATGCCCTTAAAGCCAACTAATTACATGATAATTAATGTTGAGGACATCTTTTGTAATGACTTATTAAGTTATTCATGGGCAAGACCAGTTGTTTTCAACCATAATATTTGGTCAATTATCATAACAGTAAAAAAACTTGTCATAGGAATATAAAAGTGGACATGAGAACTATATAATGAGATTACATACATAGAGACTGATCATGATCCCTAATCCTGAATATGCTCCTGGTCATAAGAATATCAATTGGGCTTTGATATTCTGCACACCGATACACAGTGTCACCTCTATATGTAGAGAATGGCGAGATCTCAAGTCATTGAGTGTGGCGACACCTAGATATGTGTGTAGGTGCTTGTAGGAGAACAAGTACACCGAACGCGATCCAATACATGCATTCTAGTATGGAAGTCCTTACTCACATGTCAAACTAGAATTCATAAATTGCAATGATGCGAACTAATCCTTAGACCTGAGACATCATAGATGTCTTGTGGCTATATTGTTAGTCTTTGATGGCACTATACGATTGTGCTAAAGTAGACATAACTTAAAGGTGTTCATCGGGACTCTCAATAGAATCATGGAGGCATATGAATGTACAACAAGGAATCTCTACTCTCAGTAAAGGAGAGAGAATACTCCAAGATATAATTTTTCAAATCTCTGTGCAGCGTAGTGGATAAGATTTGAAAGAAGAGCTCTTCAAATCTTACCAGGATAATCATATTAAAGGAATTATTCACATTAGGATATTGACAATCGGATTCCATAATCTAATAATGTGAATAAAGGAGTATTGTTATAGGAGAAGGATTCAATTGCACGATCATTCCAATTTGAATAGGTTCTTCACAATGTCTCATTTAGCTCGGATAACCGTGACTTGATGCTAGGCAACAACCATGGTTTGTGGGTGTCCTAAAAGGTTTCAATTAACCTTTGTTACTAGGAAGAATTAAATTATGGAATTTAATTCGTACATCATCTCTAAAGAGTTGAGTCAACCAACTATCTTGCTAAAGGGAACCTACGGATCTGCACACCCAAAGAATGTTATTAGAGGAACAAATGAAGAGAAATGAAATGAGGAGACACAAGTCAATGGTTGATAATCAAATGTCAAAGTCAACGGTCAAACGTCAACATGTTGACCGGAGCAATAGACCAAAGTCAAATAGCTTGACTGGGTCAATTAAGTATGACTATCATTATAATTTAATAGTTAAATGATAATTAAAAGGTTAATTATGGAATTAACTTTGACATATAGAAATATTGGATTGGGCTTTTAAATATGATTTAAAAGAAAAGGGACAAAATAGCCCAAAAGGAAATTGGGCCCAAGGGATAAGTGGCATAAGATGTCATGACCCATGGGCCTAAAAATAGAGCCCCAAACCCACCAAATTTTCAGCACCACTAGGGTGCCTTCTCCCTTGCCTTTGTGTCATCCTATAAATACGTAAGTTAAGGGAAAACCGAGCTAGAGTTTTTGGTTTCCTACTTTGGTTGATAAGTGAGTGCATCATCTTTACCTCTCATCTTCCAAAAGCCAAAAATTGGTCCAATCAAGAGGTAGACTAGCATCCATACCTCTTGGTTGTCTTCTCTTCATCTCTAAGAGCATTTTGAGTGGTGAGGTAGAGGGTTTCTACTTTGGAGCCCAGAGGTGAAGTAGTCAACATTTCAAGAGAAAGAAAAGGCATTTCCAACAAAGGTGTTCATTCTTAAGAAATCAAGAAAAGGTCATCAAGGGTAAAGATCCATTCCCTTTTCCCCTTTTTCTTTTGTGTTCAAAGAGACTAGGCCAAAGAGACTAGGCAGAAGATACTTGGGCAATAATGAAAAAGGTTTAGCTCAACTACCATAAACAAAATGAATTCACCATTTAGAATGATTTTGTTGTATAGGTTGTGGCTAAAGTTCATTTCTTAAGCATTAGATGCATGTTTCCTTCAGTTTCTAGCAACTCTGGCGACCATTGACGTCGTTTGAGGTATGAAATTTCATCTCCTCTTCATGCTCTTGCTGTTGGTATAAGTAGATTTGGTTGATTTGGGGGTTTGAGAGTTCGATTAAGAACACTAAAATTGGTCCGCGATTGGGTTATTTTTCAAGCCACTTCGGCCACTTTTTGGCTAGGGTCCAAGAGTTAAAAAGATTCCTCTTATTAGTATGAATATGTTGGTATAGGTATTGATCGGTCACCGGAAACTGCCTTGAACCACCGCCACTACCAACGGTGGGTGGTGGCGAGTGAGGCAAATGTCAGTGACCCATTTTGATACTAGAATTGTCTATATGTCATCCCGAGCACAACGGTATGCTCAAATTAAGGATATTTCGCCTATTATGCAATATGTGACGACCCTGACCCAAAATTAAAAGAAAATAAATAAAATAAGTGATTTAATTAAATTGGGAAATTAAAATGAATTAAAATGAATTAATTAGAATTAAATTGGAATTAAATATTAAAGGGGCATTTTGGTCAACGATAATTTCAGGACGGAATTTGGCGAAACGAGTTGCGCCATTGCGTTCGGCACGTCGAAACGAATCCGTTGACGGGTGGAAATTTTCGATACGAGCTTCGGATTGTTCGGAGGACATAATGGTCATTTCAAAAATTGTTAAATACCCCTCAGCCAATCAGATTTCAGGATTTCTCTCTCTCTCCTCCTTTCTCTCTCCTCCCTGCATTCTCTCTCTCCCCGTTCACTCTCTCTCTTTGGGTTGGACGACTCCGGCCACGGCAAGGGCCGGGACCGGTCCCATTCGAACCGGCGTGAAGACTCGGTCACATCCTGCCTGAAATCCCCGTCGGTGACGTCGAGAATCGCCGGCAGAAACGACTGGTTCGTCTCCGATTTTTCACGGCGTGGCGCCGCCGTCTCCGGCCACCTCCTCCATCGAACCAAGTGAGTTTTCGAGCCTCCTTCGTATGCTTAAGCTATCTATGAGGTTAGTTTGGATCATTATTGCCGTTTTGTGACCGGATCTAGAAAACCCCAAATTGGTCAGATTTTCAATTCGATTTTCCGGCCAGTTAATGGCCGGTTCTCAGCTGGGTGTCCACAGTTCTGGACTCCCCTTTTCACGGTGATGATTTTGGTGTATGGGTTGGGGCTGATCGTGGCAGTTGGTGGTTGGCCTGAAATTGATCTAGACACCCGCCACCCACGGTGGAGCGTGTGGCGGCGCGTGGTGGCGGTGTGGTGACAGTTCTTGGATCCATTACGATCCTCGTATCTTTACGAGTGCGTGGGAGTTGACGGATCTCAATTCGGAGATCATTTGGCCATCGAACGAATCTCGCCTATTGCGCGATTCTCTGTTTCGATAGGATTGAACGGTTGGATCGCATCCATTTTTGGATATGTTGATCTAGATAATTCTAGGATCGTGTAGGATTTAACGGATCGTGATTCGGAGTCCCAGATACTCCGGATCAATGACTTGAAGTTGAATTAAACCGTAACCGTCCGATCGTGCGATCGTGAGCGATCCTACCAAACTTTGAGGACACGTTGTTTAGGTCGTGTTGAACCTGTAGGAACTTTCGGATCTAAGTTTGGAGGTCATGGGACCCACGGGCCCGGTTTGACCTATCCGGGTCGATTTGACCAAGTTTGACCAGGTTTGACTGGGGCTTTCCCGAGGTCGCCTTGCAGTGTAGTTGACTTTGTTGGACTTCTAGGAATGTCTGGATCGATTTGGAGGTCTTGGGCTCCGTGGGCCCGGGTTGATCGAAACAGGGTGTTTGACCGCCGGTTGACCGTGAGTCTTCTGGGGCGATCCCACTGGTTATAAGAGGTAGTTTGACCTTGGAATCCTTCGTAGGACATACGTGCATGTTAAGTCGGGTTGTGTTAGGGTTTAAGTTTACGGTTCTCGTACGGTTCACGGTACTAATCCAATCCTCGTATCTATCGCTTTAGGTACTTTGACTCTACTACGCAGTAAGCGGGACCCTTTGAGAGTTGTGCAGCATAGGACCAACGGTGAGTGGACTTTGTTTTCAAATGAGCATGATTTGAATGAATTGCATGAGCTGCATAAATGAGATTTAATAATTGTTTTAAATCTTGGATGTTTAAGTCTTGTTTGACTTTGGTTGAAAAGTATTAAAAGAATTAGCGTTTGAGTTTAATGTTTGATTTGGGTTGCCGGGTTTTATGTGGGGCCCTGATGTTATATTTTATTAGTATTTATACCTTTGGGGTATTGAACGGGACGTGTTGAACGCTCGGTAGTTTTCGTATTGGATTTTAATTATATAAATGAGCTATATTAAGCTTGGAACCATTATATTACATTTTAATTATATAATTGAATATATGGACGTTAGTAGGGGTGGGCATCGGAACCGCCAAACCGCAAAACCGAACCAAACCAAACTGGGAAAAACCATCAAAAACCGTGTTGACCGGAAAAGTCAACAACCGAACAAAACCGAACCGGACCGATTTGGATGGTTCCGGTTCGATTTTCACCCCAAGGAACCGATCCAATCCAAACCGGTCCAATACAAATTTTTTATTTATATTTTTAATATTATACATATTTATATTCTTTATTTTATATATATTTAACATGTGGTTATTTTTTATTGGTTCTTTATGTTATATATATATATATTTAACATGTGTATAATTTTAATTTTTTAGAAAATTATTTAAATCCAATACTACATTTTTAATGTTATAACTAATATTTTTCCAAGTCCAACTTCAAAACATCTCTCTTTTGAAGAAATTGGATCATATATTAATTTTCAATTCCAAAAATACAATTTTAGTTGGGATTTGTATTTTTAAAAAATAAAAAATGGAAAAATTAAGAACCCGGTTCAAAACTGAAAAACCGGACCGAACCGGTGAGAACCAAACCGCCGGATTCTTTAAAAAATCACTAAAACCGGACCGAACCGAACCGGTTAAATAATCCGGTTTCAGTTCGATTTGAGGTGAAAACCGGTCCAAATCGGACCGTGCCCACCCCTAGACGTTAGTATAGTCCGCTTGATTTCATACTCAGTTTTGGTGTTAAAACCTTATGATTAATAATACGTATACTTTGATTATATATATATATATGTATTTATATATATATGGCTAATTTGAGTAAATACTTTGGATTAATAGGAAAGGGTTATACCTTAGACTGGACGTTTTAGGGACTTGAGATTTTAATATGATTTTGTATGCTTGGCTTGAGCATTGAATGAGATTTAAATAGGGTTTTTAATGAATAGGATGTTTGATTTGATATTAATCATTATGCGGTCGTTAGACCCTTGTGATTACTTTGAATATAGAAATATATGTTTTGGACGGTGATGTCTTGATTTTGAGTATATATACAGGTTATATGCTTGACGGACTTGTATATGTCCTAATGTTGGTGTGTTTGGGTTGGGTACATTGTGATTAGTTAGGTATATATATATATATATATATATGTATATATATACTGGTGATCGCGTGGCGATTGATGTGTGTGCTTTTAGCACCTTGTATTGTACCTCCCTTGTTCTGATACTAATGATCGCATGGCGATTGATATGATACGATTACCTGTATTTGGTATGATACGATCCGGTGCATACCTTAACGGGGTGTAGCTGTAGACCCTTGATTGGGTAGTCTGCACGCGTAGGACAGATTTATTTTGGAGTTATGGTTGGTAAGTTTTTACCATATAGTCCTGTGAGTTTAGTCCCACTTTGGACGGCTCAACCTGGGCCCGGTGTCTCGATGAGACTGTACCGGTGTCCAGTCAAATGATCCCCTGTTGTTTTCCCCTGGTACTTGTGTTTGTATTATGGTTATACTATACCTATACGCGTGTGTTAGTACATTCGTATTCATATTTCTTTTAGTGAGGATCGTTCCTCACTTGTCGTGCTTGTGAGCACGTGGTTGTGAGAGTGGGGAAGTTTGGGAAACTGTTTACCTGTTTTGGTTGCAGTACTTGTTTAGATTTCAGTACTTGATAGGTTTTACTTGTTGGATTGTAAATCCTGATTTTATATATATTTATATATATGTTTTGAACTACATTTGAGTTCGGTATTATTGTCGAGTTTGGTTTTCTCGGCGTGAGTGAGATCCTTGACATTTTAAATGTTGTTTTGGTATTTTAGGATTTTTATATTCTCATGCTTACATTCTTTAAGTTATTTCAATTATACTTGCATACGTTTATGAGTTCGTGTTTTGGGAGGTTATGCCTCGGGAAAGGTAAAAGGTTAGTCGTTCGAAAAAGGGGTTTTAAACTGTGTTGCTTTCACGTACTTTGAGATAGTACGGTTTTCAAATCAATCAAGTATTTAAAGGGTTTCTTATGCATGTTTAGCATTGTTTTAAAAGGTGGGGTTAGTACTTTGTTTTAAGTATGTCAAACCTTGTTTTTGTCCACTCACACTCTTTCTGTTTTGCGCCCCCCCAGACGTAGTCGTCGCTTCATTACCGTTCGGTTGTGCGCTCCTCTTCTCGAGCTTCGTTGGAAGGGTAGGATTGTCATCATTTAACCCTAAACTTGTATTCTGTTATTTCTACTTTTCCGCTGACTCTTAGATATGCTCTGTATCACCCTTTGGGGTTAAATTTGTTGGCCGAAGGCCTGTTATGTATTTGTATATGCATGCTGGCGCTTGGGTTGTTTATCTGTTGCTTGTTTGACAGGTTGAAGTTTTGGGATAGTCCTTATTTTAGGGGAGACTCTGCCCGTTTTTCGGCAGAAGTCTTGGCCCCTTTCACTTTTGTTTCGGGAAGAGGGAACTAGTTTAGTTTGTGGGCCCGACATGGGTTGGTGTCGGGCATATCGCAGGATTCGGCGCGGGTTCCGAGTTGGAATTCAGGTCGGGTCCTATCACAATATCCGGGTTCGATAGGTTCGGACCTTTTTGATCGGTCTCATTTTCAAATATTCATTCCTCGTACTTCTAGGAACATGTAGGAACTTGTGGATCAAGAATCGGAGTCTCGGGTACTCCGAATCAATGATTCTAGGGTTAGGCGAACTGGTCGCCGTCCGATGATGCGATCAAGAGCTATCCGACCGCTTGATCGAGACGAAACCCTCGGGACTTGATAAGTAGACTTTGTTGAACCTATAGGAATTTTCGGATCGGAAATCGGAGGTCGTGGACCCCAGGGGCCCGGTTGACCAAAATAGAAAGTTTGACCACACAGTTGACCATGGGTATTCTGAGACCATTTCACTTTTTGGAAAGTACTAGAATGGCCCTAGAAATTTGGTTTTTGAATTGAAGTCGTGGTTTAGTACGTTTATTGATCAAATCTCTGTATTCTCTCAAATAGGTGCTCAAGCTTAGCGTAACCAATAGGAGGGACCCTCGCAGGGTCAAGCTAGCTTGGACTTTCAGTGAGTGGACGTTGTTTTAAAATAAGCATTGTTTTTTACAAATATTGAATTACATGCATAAATGAAATGGAATGAGAACGTGATCTATTTTGGTTTATTGGATTATGGAAAACACGATTTAAATTGGGTTATTTTGGGTAATCTTGGATTTTACAAGACTATATGGGATTCTTGGGACATGATATTGTATAAGAGGGTATGGGGTGTTGTTGGAAAACATGGTCTAATAGGATTATGGGAATAATGAGATTGTATGCATGTTTTGATGTTGGTTTTACAGTATTGTATGGTATTACTAGTACTGATTGCTAATGACAAATCATATGAATTATGAGTGTGGATGATGATATTATGAGTATGTATATGTAATATGGATATATTGTTGGAAATTGGGATTTTATGAGTGGTATATATTGATGGTGGTGATATGTGAGTTTACCATAATATGTACCTCCCCGGTTCTGATTGGATGACAACCACACGTGCGATGAGGGATGCCAGCGTGTGATGGTGATGTGATGATGATTATGCAGGCACCCTTGGTCAAGTGTGCCGAAGGCCCTTGGTGGGGCAGTCTACGCTCGTAAGACTTGGTTCAGTGATTCAGCTACATGTTCATGTGATGCCGACGTGTGAGCTGGGAGTGGAAGTCCCCAGTTGGACAGCTCGTCCCTAGTCACAATGCGATGCTGCTTTGTAGTCTAGTCAAATAGTCCCCTTGTTTGACCATTTCCCTGGTACATGATGATGGTATATATATATATATATATATATATAATGGGTACAAGGGTGGGAGAAAGACAGTATGTGTGCGTATATATATTATATAAATGGGGCTTATGGGATTACAAAGGATTTCAAATCAAGTACATACTGATAAAGGATTTCATTGCATGGTTTTGGCATCGTTTTCAAAAAGGTGGGGCTAGTATGTTCAAGTAAAAATTAAGTTCAAAACTTTCTTTTTATCCACTCACATTTCTATTTTGCCCCCCATGCTATAACTTGAGGCGACTAGTGAACTCAAGCCAAGTCACCTTCCCGTGCTTTCGACATCAATGTAGGACGTTCAATTTCTTTCCTAAATATTCGGTTATGTAAACTACGTAATATTCTTTAGTTTGCTCTGATATTGCCCGAGTATGGTTGAAGTTAAGGCCGGAGGCCTATATTGTAATTTGTGTGTGATTAGCATTGTGCGTGCCGCCAGTTAGGAAAAATTTTAGATTTATATGATTTTGTACAGGTGGAAAATATGGGGAAATGTTCAATTTTCAAGGGAGATTCTGCCAAAATTTCGGTAGAAGTCTTGACCCATTTTTCTTAATTGTGCGAGGAAGAGGGCTAAAATAGTAAGTAGGCCCGGCATCGGTTGGATGTAGGACGGGTAACAGGGTTCGACACTGATTCCGAGGGGGAATTCGAGTTTGGTCCTATCACCTTAGTATACCCCACCTAGCTTTTAGTAACCCAAAACAACATTCTATTACGTTTCTTGCTTTAGCATGCTTCATATTAAAATATTCTTGATGATTTACATGTGTATTTCCTTCTCTCCATTCCGATAGATGATACTTGTTTCTCTATATGGTGCAAGAAATCCCTCATCATTTGTGTACCCACCATCTACAAGGTAATAATAACCTAATAACAGAAAAGAAAAAAATCAATTCCTATTATTATGTGGTTATTATATAAACTTACAATTATTTATAAAGTGGACACTAGCTAATGCCTTACCGGTAGGAACTCTTAATCCATTAGGCCTAGTTATGGCATCTCAAAGGACTCTAGAGTCGGATGTGGATCCCTCCAACCCGGCAACACAAATATAAATTGCATGTCACGTGAGCAAATAGCCAGCACATTTGTTACAATTTATCCCTTTCTAGTCCAATATCTCGGTTTTTCAGTTTCAGTTACTCACACTTTAATGTATGTTCCATCTAGTGCTCCTAAGCAATTCTATAAATTAAATTAAATTTAAAAAAACTGTAAACTTTCATTAAGTTTATATGCTGCACAGATCATAGAAAAGAAAGCCAAAGCATAATAAACATACCTTAAACCATCTCCATCTATGATCTCAGACAGCTTATCACCTACAGTTCCAGTACTCACAATAGGCTACCTTGTAATCTTAAAATGCCTTTCAACAACAAATTAAAGTACCTACTAATAGTCTCTCCTGACCGAACAAATCTATTTCTAATAGTACGATTCTTAACATGATGAGCAAGCACATACAACAACATACATACTTGTTCCTCCACAGTCACCAAACGGTCATTCTTTAACCTTTCATCCGTGCGAAGCAAATCACATAAGAAACCAAACGTCTTTAAATCCATTCTTAATTAAAAGGCTTATCGTATTTTGGGAATCTTGGAAGTATAACCCTCGAATTTAGGTGTTATGTTTTTGGGATCCTCAAGGTACGTGCCGTCATGTGTCTCGATTTTGGGGCGTGACACAATATCTCTCCAACATGCATAACAATATCTCTAAACTGAATGCCATGACCAATTGCAATACTGAATGTATGTCCATTACTAATTTGTTTACCACCTCCATGCCCAACAGCCAATTGCAATCTTGAATGTATGTCCATTACTAATTTGTTTACCACCTCCATGCCCAACAGCCAATTGCAAATTAATTTCCAATTAACATCGAGTATATATATGTCGCTACAGTAGATATGGATTCTGTGAAAATGAAAGAGAAAAGTAGATCTGGTTTTGCGAAAATTAAAGAAAACTATATATGGATTCTGCGTGGTAGGATCGGCCTCGAATCCCTTAGAATCTAGGACTGATCCCGCTGTTTTTCGGACATCCAACAGATGTCGGCCCACTTACTAACTTAGAACGTCCCTTAATTGAAAACCAAAGAAAAGAGGGTCGAGACTTCTGCCGAAATTTCGGAAAAGTCTCCCCTGAAAAACAAACTTTACCCAAAACTTCAACCTGTTCAAACAACAAAATTTTTACATCAACAACTAGCACGCACAAGATAAAAGCACATACAATTTACAGAATAGGCCTCCGACCTTAAATTCAACCCTATCGGGCAATATTAGAGCATTCTAAGTTAGATTTTAGGTTTACAAACCGAATACAAGTTGAAGGGAAAAGTTTACAAAGAAAATGCCCTACTTAAGTTCAAGGCTCAGAAGTACGAGTCTCGGCTCGGTTGCTCAGCTCGGATCAACTACTGCATGGGGGGGTGCAAAATAGAAAAAGTGTGAATGGACAAAAACTAAGTTTTATCATAATTAAAAACAACATAATAACCCCCACCTTTTCGAAAATAATGCGAAAGCATGCAGTTTAGGTTATTTAAAATCGTAAACCAGATAACTATGGTTATACTTGAACCCGACTTGGTTCTAACCCATACCCAGACCACTCTCTTTCAAACGCATGCTCGTAGGCACTGCGAGCGAGGAAGGATCCTCACTAAAAGAAAAATAAGAAAGAAGTTGTAACAATATGTATATATATATATATAATACGACACTGACACCAATAGTTGTATCAGGGAAAACAATCCAACTAGGGGATTGTATGGCTGGATCACGGGACGACATCACATCATCGCATGACTAGGGTTGAGCCGTCCAACTAGGGGATTGATGCTCAGTAGCACACACGCTGGCATCACATCGCACGTGCGGCCAAAACACAAGTCCTACGCCCGCAGACTGCCCGTCAAGGCCTACAACACACCCGATCAAGGGTGCCCGGATAAGAACAGAACCCACATGCCGGCATCCTTTATCGACATACGAGCCCACACACTGGAATCCTACCTCAACTCGTGTGGTTAAGTAACATTAGAAACCAGGGATGGTACAAACCATGGTGCGACTCGACACCTCAAAACAACAACACAAGACCCCAAACCAAAGCCGAGTCTTAAGACCCGCTTTCACAACCAAACAACTCAAGTATCCCCATCCATGTACATATACTTCCGGACGTCTATAACGTCCATAACTCACAACCCCAAATATATACATATACATATACATATATATATATATATATATATATATATAATAGCCCTCCAAGTCCCAAAACATAAAATTCGAACCCAAAATAAATCACAAGTCTCAAATACCAAATATAACCCAAGAAATCCATAAAGTACCAAAGTTCAATCTCAAAATGTCATTATAATCTCAGTTATCAAGATAAACAATTTGTATATGCATTGTATTCTAATATATGAAAATAATGCTCATTTAAAACACAACCCACTCACATATAGTCCCAAATCGCTTGACCCTGAGAGGGTCCCGCCTGCTGAGCACGAGGAGCTTGAGTACCTAGCTCGACAACCAATTTGGTCGGCAACACCCTCGAATAGCCGATTTTCTTGCCGAAAAAACCTAGGAATTCTAGGTTTCGATTTCACGATTTCGTGATGAAATCGTGTCGGGGCTTTGAGGGGAAATTTCAAGGAAAGGTAGGGGAGTGTTTTGGGACCGGTATTGCAGCCGGTGGTGGCCGGAAAATCAACTCGTTCGATCGGTTTTTCGAAGGGCCAGTTTTGGCTGGGTTTTGTTCGAGTTTTTGGGCTAATCACGAAGAATCGGAGTTGGAGATCTAGGTAGGATTGTAGAGGAGAGAGAGACGATCAATTTGGGTCTGATTGGGCAAAAGGGGATTTCTAAGTTTTTAAAACAATTTTTCAAATGACTAATGTGCCCTTTTAGTTTTCAGATGTTTATGGGCTCGTTACAAGTCGAAATTGAGCGTCTTTGTCCACGAACTCGTATCGATGAGCCGGACACAACGGTGCCACTCAATTCCCCAAATTATTTTCCCAACTCAAATTGACCTTTTTTCCCTTAATTCAACGAATAAAATATTAAATTATATTATTTATTAATTAATTTTTCATTATTTTATTTTAATTTTTTATTTATTTTGGGTTCGGGATGTTACATTGCAAAAATTAGAGAATAACATAAGAAAAACAAAAGAAAATGAAGAAGAGATTATCATAGCACACGGTCAAAATTGTTGAGGACAATCAATGTAATTTGCAAAAATCAAAGAGGTGGAAGAAGGAATAGAGAGGTATCCAAGGGAAGAGACCAGAAAAATTTGCCTGGTCAAGATTTGAAGAAGAGCGGCGATCGATGTTGAACGAGAGAGAGAGAGAGAGAGAGAGAGGCGAAGTCGTGTGCTCAATTTAGCGAAGGACTTATTTTGCGAAGCCCATTCCAGCCTCTCTGTATAAGGAGAGCGAGTGATGAGGTTTTTTTACTGTTGGACTCTATAATCCTATTTAACTTAGTCCTCCATCTTTCCAAACATGGGCTTCAGGTTCTATTTAGCATAGTCCAAGGTAGCAAGGCCTACCAAAGAATGGACCCATTTGGACTCACTCATATTTTGCCACAAGAGATATATTTTTATTATTTATTATGAATTACATACTGTTATTATTTATTTTGTCTGCTAACACAACACATATGAATGAGTCAATATGGGTCCATTATTATTATGTCATGGGTTAACGGAGGACTAGACAGGCAAACAAATGGAGGTATAAAGTGATATGAAAATCAATATTTTTTCTTAGTATAAGCGATAGTCTAAATTATAAGGAGGGGTTTCACACACACACAACTAAGATGCCATGGAGTTCAAACATGAGACCTCCGATCTACAAGTCAAGACCATTTTTCCACTGGTGGACCGCATTGGCTATGAAAATCAATGTTTGTATATGAAATTAATGGAATAAAAACAAGGCTTATTTATTCAAATACCCCCGTGGTTTACAAGTTGTCTCAGATTGCCCCCTGACTTTTATAATGACTCAATTTCCCCCCTGAGCTTCCATTCCGTTACTAAGGTTGACCCGTTCCATTAGTTTTCAGATTAAAACCGTTAAATTCATGGGTATTTTGGTAAACTTAACTATTAAAAATTAAAAAATTCAAATTAAAATATTAAAAACCAAAAAATAAAAATCTCTCCCTCTCCCCAATAACCAGAAACAACTCAGCACCAGAGCAATCCTCCAAAAGTCACAATCTCCGAGACACCAGAATCCACCACCGCTCCTAAGAGAAAACAACAACCCATCCCAACACCTAGATATAAACCAAAAGGCCAACACCCATAGTATGGAGAGCATTGGTGCGAGTACCATAGCAAGAAGGGCTCTAAATACCCTCCAAAAATAGCACACAAAAATGCTTGTAGTTAAAGTTCCTGTATCACATAAGAGAGTCCAGATCCGTAAGGACAATGCAAGAAGAGATAGATATGTTGAGGACGAGATAAATCTGATACAATGGGTAGATTGGCGAAGACCGGTGGACACAAGATTGGCATGAGACATTTAATCTTACCACATAGCACATAGGTCAAGCAGTCACCCTAGTAGGGAGAAGCACACCACTCACAAAGAGGGCCACAAACGCAGCCAAACAGGCTTAACCGATAACAAAACCTCGAGAAAGAAAAAAACCCAGACAGAGAAGAGAAGAAAGCAAAAACAACAACAAAAAAACTGAAAATCACTCTGTAAAAACCAGAGCAACTCCCACCAAGAGATGGAAGAGAAATGAGAAAGAAGGGGGAAAAGGAGTGAAGGAGAAACACAGAAAACAAATCAAAAGAAAACAAATCAAAAAATGAAAAACAGAGGAAAAAACAAAAACTGTGGAGGAAGAGAGCAGAAAAAGAAAATAAAAAAGGGAGGAGAGGAGGGGGGACGAAGGAGAGAGGGGGAGAGGGAACTAGAAAAGAAAAACAAAGGGAGAAAAGAGAGAAAAAAAAAAGCAAAAAAATCAGAAATAAAGAACAAAAAAAAGGTAGGAGAAGGGGGAAAGAAGAGGGAAGGAAGGAGATGAGGAACTTTTCAGTAATTCATACCTTGGTTTCGTAATCCCAACTGGGCTTCTCTCATTTTTATCAGAAGCAACAGCACCAATCTGAAGCTTGTGGGTTTGGGGGTTGGAGCTTGTGGGTGGTGGTCATGGGAGAAGAGAAGAAATTGATTGGGGAGAGGGATAGCGCAGAGAGAGAGAGAGAGAGTGTGTTTTATTTTTATTTTTATTTTTTGGTTTTTAGTATTTTTATTTTTATTTTTTAATGTTTAATAGTTAAATTTACCAAAATACCCATGAATTTAACAGTTTTTATAAGAAAACTAACGGAATGGGAAGTAATGGAATGGAAGTTCATGGGGGAAATTGAACCATTATAAAAGTCAAGGGGCAATCTGCGACAACTTATAAACCACAGAGGGTATTTGAACAAATAAGCCTAAAAACAATATTAAACCTCTTTAAACTTTTTACGAAAATTTTCCTATAATTGGATAATTGGACCTAAAGTATAGTTTAGGCACTTGTCGTTTAGTTGGTGTAAGGTTTTTATTTGAACCTTTATTGTATTTTGGCTCTTCTCTTAAACCAACAAAACCCTTGTAATATTAATTAGATTCTAGGTTAGAATCGGTGTGGGTTGAAGGGCTTCCAAGTCTCCTCGTTGCAGGTCAAAAGGTAAAACATTTGCATTGTTCACATGGATTAATCCACACTTCACTTGGATTGATCCATCGTACATTAATACATGCAGCTGTCTGTTTTCAGTTGTATTAATACTTTCTATGAAAGTATTAATCCATGCTGCGTCAGTTTTTCAAGTGGTTGGCAGATTTCTTTATTCTATTGATATTTCCTATCTGACTATACATGAGACTTTTCATAGTATTTAAATCTCCTATTTTATTCAACTTGAAAATATATTATCTTGCTTTCCATGAAACATGTTTTCCAAAGAATTATTTTTCAATGTCTCTTTATGACAAAGCATGGACTACTTTCTCTTTCATTCAATGTGTTTGGCATATTATATTCAATACATCTTGCTTTGGTCATATCCCTTTTGAGAAAACCCATCAACGGCTCTTTGTTCCCAAACTCATCAAGTTGATGACTTATTTTATTAAAAGCATGAAAGAAAACTTTCTCTTTCTCTTTTTGGCACTTCTTTGCTTTTGTGCAACACATGTGCAAGCATGGGCTGTTTTCTTTTTCAAAATGTTTCCTTCCCATTCTCTTCTTGAGCAGTCCACCGGCTGCTTCTATGTCCTAGGAGAAACATCTCTCTTCTATATATATTTTCTCCTTGGTCTGTGGTAAGATGGAACTCATGTTTTCATAAACACTATTCTGCATCACAAATATACATTCTTTGCAGAATCGTTTCCAAAGGTTTTTGAAAAACTTCTTATGTGCCTTTGAGCATTCAAAAACCCATTTATTGGTTCAGCCACTCTTGAACACTTGAGAGTATGTATATGATTGCATACACATAGATTGTCTCCAAGTTTGATTCATATTTATTGTGGCTGAATGTTTTGTTTCATGGTTGTTATTTTGAATTAAACTATATGCTTCAAGTTCATTACTTCTAGTTTAATCATCACAACACTTAGGTTTCATTTGTCTAGCTCAATCATACTTTGTGATTGAGATAGATGAATCTGTGAAACCATAACTCACTTCATACATCAAACTACATGCAACTAGAGCTTGGTGCTCGTGAGAGGATTTGCTGCTAAGAGATAAAGAAAAGGTGCTTTGAAGGATTGGATTGTAGCTGCCTATAGGTGATAGATGAGCTAAGTCTTCTTTCGTTTTTCTTGTATTTCTTAATTGAGCGATTGGATCTCTCCTGGCTTGGTGCCCCCAGTTTTTCCCCTTGTTGGGTTTCTGGGTTAACAAATCTTTGTGTATGTTTATATTCTTGTTGTCATTAGTTGTACTTGCTGCAGCTTGCTCAAATAACATCGATGCGCTAATGTGGATCAATACGTAGTTTCACTGTATTGATCCAAAACCACAAGGGTTTCTTTTTGTATCAATACGTGGTGTTTCCTGTATCAATACGTGGTGTCTTTGTATCAATCCGGTTTCATGCAGTCAATTCCTTTTACTCACTGCATATGCTAAGTAATTAAACACAATGGTTATGCATGTGTTTATGTTTCCGCTTATTAATTCTTAGCTGGGCTTAAAATTTAAAAAGGGTAGTCTTTTTCTTCTCGCCTACTTCACCCCCCTCCTGTAGGCTTTTAGAGCTTAGGGCCTGGTTTTACAGTTGGTTTGTTTGGTTCTTGATGATAAAGCCCGTATGGGTGGGCCTTGATTGTTACTTTGATTATTTCGGGCCTCGGCTCCCTTTCATGTCATGGGAAATATGTCTACCTATTTCTATTTCTGAGCCCAAAAAAAAATGTATATTTCTTTTTTGGGCCAAAGGGTGGGAAATTATAAAATTTGTATTTAAATTCTAGGTTTTGACAAAAATGGTCCCCAACTATTGCTCCGATATCATTTTGGTCCACCAATTAAAATTTTCATTTCAATAGTCCTATTCTGTATCAAATTGGTCCTTCCGTAACATTTTCTATTAAATTGGATCACGTGGACAACACATGCTCCAATTTTAGGGGTAAATTGGACTTTTTCTCCTATCTATCTGCCCCGCCCCATTAACGATCCTCACAAAAAAGCAGTAGCCATCCGATTTGCCTAACTGCAGCTGCACCTCTCTCTCTCTCTCTCTCTCTCTCTCTCTCTCTCTCTCTCTCTCTCTCTCTCTCTCTATGTATGTATGTAGAATGGAAACAAGATGAAAGGCAGGATAAGTAATGCCAACCCACAAATTGTACAAAGACTGGAGGTGAATGAAATTTGAAGGCTAATTAGCATATGCTTTTGCAACAAATGTAAACTTACCACTGCATTGTGCCAAATTCGAGCACAATAAATTCAAAGAGTAGCATAAAAAGACAATGGTTGCATAGACTCAGAATCAAAAACTACTAGAGCACCAGGAAACAAAAACGCAACAAACACGACAACATACTCAATTTGCACGCACTCACTGCTTTCAATCAAGCGTACGTTTTAAAATAATATTTACTTTTTTCCCCTCAATTTCATGAAATATTTGACAGACTTTAACGGTAGGACCGTTTTGATACCAAATGAAGAGTTGAAGGACTATTGAAATGAAAAATTTTGTTGGTGGACCAAAATTAGGGGTGGGTGCGGTTCGGTCGATCGGTCCGATTTCTACCTCAAATCGGATTCATAACCAGTACTATTTAATCAGTCAGGTTTTAGTAACAAATTATGAAACGGGCGGTCCAGTTTGAATCGATTGCGGTCCGATTTTCGATTTTGGACATGATTATTATTATTATTATTATTATTTTATACAAATTCCAACTATAATTTTAATTTTTGGGCTTGAAAATTTGCAAATGATCCAATTTCATGCAAAGAGATATATTGGGCCTAGAAAAGAGAGATGTTTGAAGTTGGGCTTGAGAAAATATTAGTTATGAGATTAAAAATGTAGCATTGGATTTAAATAATGTTGTAAAAAAATACACAACCAAGACGATCTGGTCCGGTCTAGTAAGATGTGAAACCAAAAGCTGAAACCGATTTGAACCGATCTGGTCCAGTTTGGTGCCGGTTTGTTGACCTTTTTAGTCAACCGATTTTTTCCATTCCTTCTGACTCGATGTTCCGTTTTTCTAGTCTCGATGCCCACCCCTAACCAAAATGATACAAGAGCAATAGTTGGGGGACCATTTCAGTGGAAAACCCTTAAATTCTAGATCTTTGTCAGGCTCTCATTATTTTTAGGACATTTCCTATTGAGAGGGGTTATAGTATACTAAACTCACACACACTACACGTGACAGGACCCAACCCAAATTTCACTTTGGAATTAGTGGTCGAACCCTGACGTGAAGGATTTTCAAAACATTTTTGAGAAGTTCATTTGAATATTAAACATGCATTTAATCAAATTAATCGCAGCGGAAGTTTATGGTGGATGTTTAAAATCAAAAACAAAACTTCTTCCAAGTATCTTAAGCCATGAACATTGATATGATTTCATAAATGGAAATTTCAAGAGAAAGGATAAGATCTAATTACCCTTGAAGCAATTATATGAACCAATTTGTGTTTGGTCTTCTCTTGATGATTTCCTCTTTGTTGATCTCCTCTTTGATCTTTGATCTTTGCTCCTTGATCTTTCTCCTCCATGTGAGCCACAAAAGTATATGGCCTCTAAGTCTCCACACCAATGGAACCTTGAGATGAGAGGGAAGAATCTTGGGAATACAAGGATGCTAGTGCTAGATCCCCAAGACTTGGTTTCAATCTAAACCCCTTGAAAGATGAAAGTGTTTCACTCTTGAAAAACTCTCTTTATCTCTCTTTGATCTTCCAAACTTATTTGGTTGATGTTGGATTGTGTTTGTGTAAAAATGAGCTTATCAAAGATAGCTTATGGAAACAATTCCCATACCCATTTACTTATGCATTTTCGGCCAAATCCCATTGGGCTTCCAAAATTGGGCCTTGTGACACTTAAACCATAATGTTTAGGTGTCTTAAGCCCTTGGGCTTAATACCCAACCATTTGGGCTTCCGTTAACTATTACCGAGGCCCAAATACTCTTTTACACATAGTAAATCATCCATATCAAATTGATCAAATTTATTTCCACAACATCATATGTATTTCTCAAAGTTAACCATTTAAGGTGTGCGATCCATTAGGTTCTAATTAGCATGGCGGTGGGAAAATATTAGAACTCTTTCTAACCAACTGAATTAAAACCCCCTTTTAATTTTTCCTTTATATGGATTGATCACAATCAATCCTAGGACTTCCACGAACCAAGAGTGACATCTAGCAATATATCAAGGCTACCCATGCTAACCAGAATTGGTGAAGAACCTATTCAGCTTGGAATTACAATGCAATACGGTCCTTCTCTTATACAATGTTTCATATCATATTATTAGGTAATGGATTGATTATGTCAAACCCCTAATATGATTTATAACCTCATATGATTCAATAGAACATGATTAAGAACAACTTTCTAAATCAAGCTCAAAATACTTTGGCCAAAGATTTACGAATCACATCTCGAAACATTCTCCTTCTTTATCGAAGGTAGAGATTCCTTATTGTACATTCACATGCCCCTATGATGAATTAAGAGATCCCAACAACACTTTAGACAAATCTTTTACGGCTTGCCTTTAAGAGCTATCTAAGATCAATAACGCATCATAGGACAACCATGATGCCTCGTGTCTAAGGACTAATTTGCATTATTGCAACTATGAGTTCTCGTTTGACATGTAGATAAATACTCCATACGAGAACTACGGTTGACCGCGTTCGATGTACCCATTCACTAATGAGCACCCACATACTTGTATTAGTGTCATCTACACAAATGGTTTGAGACTAACCATCCTCCTAATTGAGCATACATAGTATGTGCTAATCTTGACGGTTTATCAATGCCCATTTGATAATCCTATGATTAGGAACATTTTGGGATACTATAGTAAGAGATTAAAGGTCTCCCTAATCTAATCTTCTTTAGATTACTTTATCTCTTATTTAGCATTCCCTGGACATTTGTTACTTTAATTGTTGTAAAAGATAACAAATAAGTTTGCCCTTTATTATCATATACGAAATGTATTCTAAGGAGATTACATCAAATGTATTGGCTCTTAGGGCACATTTCTAACGATGCGTGTTCGACACATGTTGGGTGTCGGGCACGATTGACTAAAATGCCCTTTCAAACCAAAACTCAAAAGAACACTCTTTTTAAAGTTTGACTTTTGCCAAAAATTCTGCAGAGTCTCCCCAGAAAGCGGACATTTCCCAATTAAATTTTCACCTATAGAAACACAGTTTATAACTTCTCAATCTTTCAACAACAAAACTTGCCAATTACTAACCAACAAGGATCCTAACCAAACGTTCAGCTACAACCATTTCAGTAATTAATATCTTGACATGCTCAACAATTCAAATTGATTTCAACTAAAATATTAAATAGATTACAAATCCAATTTCTGAAACATATTCTCTTCCGTGACTGCACCTAGATTAATCTAGGTTGCCTACGTACCCTTGCTAAGGGATCAAGCCATACGTAGTTCTTTCTAAAGAAATAAAGTTCGAACCATAAAGTACATGAATTACTATAGAAATATTTTCACGTATAAAACCCGATCTTTACATTCTTTAGCTCAATATTACAACATAAACACAATCTTAATTCAATAACTTTTAACTCAAACCTTTTCACCAGAAATCATACATGTAAACCTCTGCATAGCTCATACTCTGCTATCACCCACTCGGGGTGTTTGGAACACGTAAATTTTATACAAAGGCAACCGACATTTATATAAATTCGAAGGCAACATTATGTTTTCCGAAGGCAACCGGGATGGGGAAAGCGGCTAGCCACTGTGTAGCTAAATCGGGCAGGTGGCTAGGGATCCTGGCCATCCTGTGCAGAAAATATGAACAGGGTGATGAACTATATCCTGTGAATCGTACCAAGATATCCATGATACACTATTTTCCATATCATTGTGCCTTAAACTTTATCCATCAATTTCCACATAGCAGAACTCAGGCAGATATACTCCACCGAGAACACATAAAAATCCATCAATTCCATTTACAAACCGTCAATTCCCCTAGTAGAATCGGGGACACAAAGTCAGCCCGAAACGCACATCGTAGCAGAATCGGGTGATCAGCCCGAAACGCAATCCTAGCATAATTGAGGGACACAAAGTCAGCCCGAAACGCAATCTGTCAATTCCTCCTAGCAAAATCGGGGGACACGAAGTCAGCCCAAAACGCAAATCCTCGCACCACACGGTTTGGGCGTCCCCGAGACTCATGGGGCGTTATCATCAATGATTTACTGTTCCGAAGGAAACATTTTGTCCGAAGACATTTTTAATATTCGAGGCAACCTTACATATTCCGAAGGCAACAATTTAGTTCAAATCATTCTACATTTATATAATTAAACTTATAATCAACATTCCTTAATTCCTTAATCATGCTAGCCCAGTTATCCAAACCAATCAATTATATATAACATTCTATATAAAACTAATATTTTCAATGTATCAATTCAAAGGCAGATAAGCATTAAATCAGATATCACAATAATCAATCACTTTAATAAACCACTACTAACACCCCATTAACTATCCAACATTCCCAACCCCTAAACCTTTCCAAGTCATCCTACCCTTTCCCACACTTTCCAAGAGACGAGACGGTCTCAAAAGACCCTTGGTCAACTTTGCATAGTTAACCACCATTAATAAAACAATATAGATTCGAAGTATTAATATAGCAATTAATAATCACAATTAAATAATAATATAGCCTCAGTAAATAAAATGCAATAACCAAACATTACACAAATCCTATGGCCATTCAAGTGCTTTCTAAAAAACGAAACGGCCTCGGAAGACTCACGGTCAACCGGGCGGTCAAACCTCCTGTTTTGGTCAACTGGGCCCGGGCCCACGACCTCCAACTCGATCCAAAAGTTCCTAAAAGTTCAACAAGGTCAACCAATCCTGTCTCGAAGGTTTGGTCTCGATCGAGCGGTTGGATTTCGGTTTTAGTTTAATTAAACTTTAAGTTATTGATCCGGAGCATCCGGGGTTCCGATCCACGATCCGTCAATTCCTACACGATCCTAGAAATACGAGGAACAACATACTAAGAATTGGAACCGATCCGACGGTCGAACACATCGAACCCGGATAACGCCCAATAGGCGTAAAATCCGTTCAACTATCATACGAACTCCAAATTGAAATCCGAGCACGTCTACACGCTCGTGACGACGTAAGGATAATTTAGGAATAAAGATTGATAGCTAAAAGTGGTCCCACGCGCTGGCAGATTCGGGAGTTAAAAAGCGATAATTTCGGCGTTCGGAAAAACTCCAAACCAGGAGCCATCCTTCCACCTACAACAAGTTCTCAGACTCCTGAACACATTCTTCAACTATGGGAATGTCCAATTCGAACCCTAAGTGGGTCAAAACTTAACCTCAAAATCTGACAAAACTTTAACTCGAATTTAAACCTATCAACGCTGCAAATCGATTAAAATCTACCCAACCATCAGCTAGAGCATGGAAAATAGGTGGAAAAACATACCTCACGTGAAAGTTTAAGAAAAATCTGTCCAAAACCGCCTGTTTCGAGGCTGATTCCGGCGATTACAATGGACCACGACGACGAAGGGTTGGGGCTGGAAGAGGGAAGTGTGGTGGTTCGTTTGGGACCGGTCTTACCTGAAACGGAAGTCGGAGTAGAGAGAAACCAAGGTCTGAAGTTGGCTCGTCGCACTGCCCAGAGAAGAAAATCTGGGTTTATAAAACTGAAATATGAAATATTTATGGTTGTGCCACTAGACTTATTTTGATCGTAACTTCTTCATTATTACTCCGATTTGAGCCCACAATATACCCACGAACTCGTATCGACGAATCGGACATAATGACGTGGCTCACTTCCCCAAATTCATTCCGAACTTAAAATGACATTTTTCCCCTTTAAATATTAATTATTATTTACAATTCTAAATTCTCCTTAATTTATTATATTAATTTCAAATTATTTTCTTTTATTTTAACAACTCAACTTAATTATTTAATTTATTACACTCTCGGGGTAAAGATGTCTTTCACTTGAATAATTTAAGAATTAAATACTATGTTACAACACGGATGATAGGACTCGAACTCAAGACCTTGCCTGAAGGAATAGATACTTCAAACTACTACATTAGTGTCCTTTGCCAGGCTCTCAATTTTTAGTTATTATTTATTCACATTATACACAAATATTAAATTTTAGAATAATAATCATAAAATTTGTTTACTTTTTACTTTTTTTTACTTTGAAACACTAAACCAAAAGTTAGGTTCAAAACTTCTTCTCAAGAAACATGTACTCAATGTGTGACTCCTAACTTATTTAATCTCTAACAAAGAAACTATGTTTAAGCTAGAAGAAAAGACACATACATTCAGGGGACAAAAAAATTTGTGTTTTCTTTTTCATGTGGAAACATGCTCGTTTAGAAATGCTTCTATAAAAGAAGTATTTATACTTATAAAGAAATGGTTTGGCATTCTTTGTCTTTTAAAAAAAGCGCCTATTTGTCTTTGCGAAAATAATCATTTGTGAAAAAAAAGCAGTGGCGTTTGGTAAGCTGTTTTGAAAAAGCTGTGAGTAGTCAAAGTGTTTGGTAAATTTTATAATGAAGTGCTTTTAGTGTGTATAATGACCAAAAGGACATGATGATGAAAGCTGTTTGTTATTTTCTTCATTCTTTTTCTACTTTTTTAAAAAAAAAACCAAACTTCACAACATAAATTTTTTAATTTTTTTAATTCACACTTTTTTATCAAAAATTTAATCTACAATTAGTACATATTTTATCATAAATTATAAATTGTAGTTCTAAATATTGTTCAATTTAATAATAACAATGTATTTTAAGGGCTGAGACATAACAAATATACAAAAATTGTTCAATTTTAAAATGCCCCAATAGATCACTACAAAGGTACAGTTTGGTTCTCAAAGAAGGAAAGAATCTAATATGCATCAAGTATCTTGCAAAAAGGCTCATGAATATTAAGCTTTGAACAAAAGAAAATGGAAGGAAAGGCAACCACCACTCCAGTCTTATACAGAAATTTCTCTCCCATTGTCTCATAACAGTTTGGCTCTCAAAGAAGGTACAAAACTGTTTGGATTCACATAGTCTTCAAAATCCTCAGCATTCAAACAACAACAAACAGAACCCATTATGTCAGCTTAAACATAAACCTCCACAACAGTTCCCCACTCTCATCAGCCGAAACCAATCAAGCTCCACTTATGCATTAAGCAAAAGAACTCTATGAGCAATAATTGTACTTGACAATGCGAGAGCGGGACAAAGCTATAGAAATCCCACTGCCTCCTGCGACCAGTACCCTCTCTCTTCTATCTAACAATGTTGGACGCCTTTGTGGTTCTGATATAACTTTGGGTTATATTCTTCACCTGTGAAATAGAGCACAGTCATGTGTAAGTTTCAAACAACAATATTGACAAGGGAAAAGGCTAATACTCAAGAGGAGTTGTCCTCTAAACAAATTTACAGCTAAATCAACTAAAGCAGAAAACACATGCACACATGCAATGCGTGTCAATTACTTTAATGGTACAGAGAGTTCATAGTTTCAAGCGATTCAATTATCATTGTCATACTCCCTGGGAAAGATGTAGGCAACTCACCAGTTGCAGCTGTAATAACATGACTCCTATGGAGTTGAATATGTCTTCAAAATATTAAGAGAAACATGAAAAATTTGAGAAAGTAATTGTGATTATGAAGTTTCACAACAGAGATATTTTAAGATACAATGTCCCCTCATCTGTTAAAAAAGCTAGTAAATTTAAATCTCCCCTTATTATCACCCTTCCTCCCGAATGGTGGTGAGGAAGAAAGGCATATCAACCAGCATAAAATCCATAGAAATTACAGGTGGTTATCGTAATGTGCTACTTTGTTGACAAGCTGCCTAGAGATTGAAGGTCAAGTCGGTCCAATCAAAATTTCCAGAAAAATAAAATAACAGAATTGGGAAAGGAAAACATGCAATGATCCTAATTTTAAAGATCAAAAGAAAGAGATCAATCTAGAAAAACACACAAATCAATGTAATAAAACAGACCCTTTTGAAAATATCAAATCTTGGATCATCAGAACGTTCACAAAACAAAACCCTGTTGCAAATATCAAATTTTGCTGCAACCAGAATGTTCAAAGAATAAAACCCCTCCTCACCAAAAACAAATAAATAAATCTAACCCCCTTCGCAGATATCAATTCAATTCTGATGCAATCAGAAGATTCAAAATACTGCAAAAAGCAAATAATTCACACAATCACATGATAAAGAAAGAAAAGTAAAAGTACCTGAGAAGGAAGTGGAAGGAGAGAGATGGAGATTGATCTTGGTGGGTGGACAAAGACAGGTACGCCATCGGAAATTGAGTAGAATTTTGGATTGGATGTTTGGATTAATATATGCTTCGAAAATCGGAGACTAAATATGGGGGATTTCGAATTTGCAATTTGATTTGAGCTATTGGATTTTGCGGTGATAAAAGCTATGAATGCGCGGAATTTTAAAGTCACTACATAAGTCGGTCGTAAAAATAAATTTGACAACCAATTTCAATTATCAAGAAAGGGAACATTTCAATTCAAAAATATGAGTCTAACATTCTTGCATTTTCTCAGGAGCCAAACAGCCGAAATGAGAAAGAGCTCTCACCTTCTTCAGTGGTGGTATTGAGAAACGTACGGGAATGGTTAGTCTCCCTCCGCTGAGCATTCTGAATGGGCGATAAAGACGATTCCGTGTCCTTCACCAGCTCCACAAGAAAGATTTTGTAATTGAACCTGTATTTGATTTTACAAGTTGAAATCGCCTCCAGAACATAATTCATGGAATTCATGAATTCCTTGGATATGTTACCTTAAATTGAATAACCCAGGAAATTAAACACCTTTACACCAAAATTTTCGAAAACCCACAAACCCAAAAACTTCCAAGACCTCAATCTCTCAACCCAAAAGCACAAAACATGCAGAAGAATTTTCTCAATCTCTCAACCCAAGAAACCTAATTAAGTTTAATTAACTTACTTGTGAGTGGGCAATCTTCTTAGCAATGAATTTTCTCACGTGCAGTGAGAATTTCAGCAGCAACATAGAGTAGAGAAGAAGGTGGAGTTCGAACAAATGTAGAAGAAAGGGAAGTTTTGTATCGGTCCGTGTATTGGAGGGACAAAGGATTGTCAATTTGAAAAATAAATAAGGGTATTATGGGAAAGTCAAAAAATTCATTAAACCACCGGTTAGATTCTTTTGGAAGCAGCTTTTAAAAGCTGGGTTTTGAGAGATTTGAAAAAACACGGGTCATTGACAGCAATTTTTTTTAAAAGCTCAATTCCTTGTGTTTACCAACACCCAAACTAACCTAACTTTTTATTAAAGCTGCTTTTTTTAAAATTTAAGCAATGCCAAACCCCACCTAAGTGCTTCTAACTAAAGCACTTTTATTAGAAGAGCGTCAATTATTTCTTTATTTATTAAAAATCGGAATGCTTCTTTAAAAAGAACTTGAAAATTCTTCTAAAGATACTTCTCTATAAAGCTCTTTTATGATCCATAAACATTTTTAGAATTTTCAATCAAACACTGCTAAAAGGGCTTTTTGGCTCCGGTCCTCTAAAAACAAGTCTTCAACTTTCCGTAGTAGATACAATTTTTAGCTACCAAAACACCCAAGAACCAATGGCAGAATCAGGAATTTTTCTAGGGGTGGGCAAAAAAAAAATTTTTTGTTCTTATATAATATAATATATCATGCTTCAAATTGTCTAGAATTTTTTTTTTTGTAAGGGGGTCTAAAGCCCGAAAACAGCTAGTTAAATTTTAGAAACCGAACAAGTTCATTCTTTTTCCAAACACTAACACAAGTATAACCAAACCCCCCAAAAAAACACAAATCAGTAGAAATAAAATTGGAAGCCAATTAATTAGCAAACAAACAGAAAATACAAAATTGAAGGAAAAAGTAAGGAAAAAACAACCAGACAATACAAAATTGCGACAAGTAGAGTTGTTTTCTAACAACCAGACAATGCAAAGATTGTTGTTGCTCTCAGATTGTTGTTACTAATACTAATAAATAAAAAGAAAGAGATAAACCTTCCAATATTGAACAACCACACTGAATGATTTGGTTTGGAGGAAGAGATAAGCCCTCTGGTTTTTGGGGTGAAACCAAAAAAATTTGCCGGTGTCGTTCTAGAAAAAATGGTCATAGAGAAACCACACTGAAAGGAAGAAGAAGAAAACTAGAGGAGAGCAGAGTCGATTCATTTATTTTGAGCTATCAGATGATAGGAAAAAGAAGAAAAGAAAAAAAAACTGAGAGAGAAGAGGAAGAAATAGAAGAGAGAGGAGAAAGAAGAAAATTGGCGGAGAGAAATAAGAAGCAAGAAAAAAAAAGTGAGTAGAATGTTGGGAGTAGAATGTTCATCTTTTGAAGAAAAGTAATTGATAATTGTTTGGGAGCTTGGGAGCTATAGAACGCTGTAGGAGACATGGAGTAATGGAACTTACAAAAGGAATGTGCTTTTCCTTATTTTAATCCTTATGTCAATCATAGAGTAGTGTTATAGATGCTTTTCTTTTTTGGGTTAATTACTATAGACGTCCCTAAACTTTGGGCCAAGTTGCAATTGGGTCCGTGAACTTTTTTTTTGAGGCAATTACGTCCTTTAACTATACAATGAGTTCCAATTGGGTCCTTTCGTCAAATTCTGTCAATTTGTCCATCAAAATGAAGGGTAAAAGCGTCCTTTCGAGTTCACCTCCATCTCCAAATCCTCCTTTCGAGTTCAACTCAAACCTCGCCATAGCCACCTCCAGCCATCAACCCACCCCAAATCGCACAACCCATTCTCTCCTTTCCCTCAACTACTAACCTTTCCTGAGCAAAACTGAACATCAACCAAATAGCAAAATCCACTACTTCTTGGACATATATGCAGACGCAATCATACAAGAAGGAATGGAATTGAACTAACTCCGATGAGATCAGAAGGTGGGCAAGGTGATACAATGGCCACCACCAAAGGTACAAGATCAGGCGAAGAGATGGATACAACAGGCTCGGTAGCACCAAAGAGATAGAGTTTGTTGTTGCCAATCCCACATAGCCTTCCCTCCTCTTCAAATGCTTGTTCCAGATTTGAGAAATCCCACTTGTATTGATATACCGTGATAGAACCCAACCCAAATTCCACTTTGGAATTCGTGTCGAACCCTGTGCATGTCCGACACCCGTCGAGTGCCGGGCACAATTGACCAAATTGCCCTTTTTAAACCAAAACTCAAAAGAAGGCTCTTTTTGAGGTTTGACTTCTGCCGAAAATTCGACAGAGTCTCCCTTATAATTTGCTCGTTTCCCAAAATATTTTTACCTGTAAAACACAAATAAATATTCCCGATCGTTCCTCATGCACAAATTATAATCACCCATCTAAAAGTATTTAAACTAAATGGCCTCTGGCCTTATAACAATCAAATATAAATGTTATCATCAATTTTAACCTAACATATTCATCCCTTGAATTCATAAATTCTTGATATATCAATTTGGTCTTATCATCACATATTATCCAAGGGGGATCCTAGCCAAACATTCAGCTATATTTGTTTTAATAATTAATATATTAACAAACATCATCATTAACGACAACATTTCATAAGGAAATCCAATACGTGAAGTTTATTATCAAACAAGCTTCAAATCTCAAATATCAATCTAGTCTTAAGCCCGCACATCAGTTCAGATTGAGTTCAACTAGCATGTACCAATACCTGAAATATCTTTTCCCGTGGCTGCACCTAGATTGGCCTAGGCTGCCTACATACCCTCCAGGAGGGATCAAGCCACGCGTAGCTCTTTTAAAGAAACTAAGTTCCTCCCTCACTTACTTTTCCACCATCATCAATAGTATACCAATATTACTTTTATATCTGTCAACCACTGAAATCATAATATAAAAATATGCATTAAAACCTTCTTCGATAAATATCAAAATACAATCCTTAGTTTCCGTATATAACATCGAAAAATTTGTACATAATTCTCCACCTAGGCGTACCCCCATATTATGAACCGTCAAATCCAAGTATCGATCCCTCAATTCCATTATTTTATCATCAATTCCACATATCATGTACCAGTTGCATCCTCGCAACACTTAGGGAATACGAAATCAGCCTGAGGTGCGTGTCCTCGCGACTCTCATGGAATACGTAGTCAGCCTGAGGTGCGTATCCTTTGATTATCCATCATTTTCCAACATTTAACCGTCAATTCCACTTCCTCGCAGGACTCGGTGACATGAAGTCGGCTCGAGCCACGTCCTCGCAGGACTCAGGAGACACATAGTCAACCAGAGCCGCGTCCTCACGAGAACGGGTGATTAGCCCGAACGCGTATCCTTACTAAATCGGGGACACCAAGTCTACTCAAAATGCGTCCTCCCTCCACACGGTTCGGGCATCCCCGAGACTCGTGGGGCATATCATAATCGGGTCACCATCCCAAAGGCAACTAGGGGGTACTCCTATGGTGGGTTTGAAAACCAAATCCAAATATGATATCATCACCCTTCTCCAACAATCCATTTTCATATTTAATTATATAAGATAAAATAGAATACTTTCAACATCAATTTCTCAAATATTCAAAAGTACCCAACCATATACTTAGTTATATTAATAATAATAATGATAATAACAATAACAATAATAATAATAATAATAATAGTAATAATAATAATAATAATAATACTAAATAAAGAAACTAATAATAAATAACAAATAGAAATTCATGTTTCAATAGACTACTTTCATGATCAAAGTCGTGACAATATTCACCATTTAATATAAACGGACCATTAGCAAAACCAATATATAACTTCACAATATTATTATAACAATAATAACAATAGTAATAAAATCATGAAAATCCTTAGAAAATCTCACCATCACATATTTAGTAAATAATACCCCAAGAATCCCACATACGAATATTTAATAATTACAATAACCTTCATTTATCCTTAGAGCATTCATACCCATAACCGTATCCATATAATTCAATATGCCAATATTTACAATACTAATCGTAGAAATACTCAAAACTAGGTTATCTCCGCCCAAACACATATTCCCGTACTCTATATAGTAACAAATATCAATATCAATAATTCCTCCAATAATTTCAATAAGATAAACTAATTCCTCCAAAAATACATATTCAATTATAAACAAAATCTCATAATTCAAGAAACGTCAAATCACAATAATTCGTTCAAAAACATCTAATAGAACTTTACAACATAAGATTCACTTATAAAACTAAAGTCCCTTCACATCAAGTCCTAAGCAGTCTAATTAAACCATCATATTATTTTATTAATAAAATTATTCAATATAATATTTAGTGAAAAACCCTGACCCCCGGCTCCTAGAAGTGCGTGCCTCAAATTTAAAAACATTCCTATGCCCACATAAGCTTTTCTCAAACTTAGAATGGTTTAGACGTGACTCGGGACCCAAAAAGCGATAAAGTCCCAAAAAGTCAACTCGGGACCCCGTGGGGTCCACGACCTCCAAATTCTAATCCGAAGGTTCCTAGAGGTTCCAATAAGTATAGAACACATGTCCTGAAATTTTGGTCTCGATCGGACGGTCGGATTGCTCAGGTTCATACGATCGGACGGTCGGATTATTTTCCGTAATTCTAACCCTAGGGTTGGGCTTTTTCGGAGTATCCGAGACTCCGATTCATGATCCGTCGAATCCTACATGATCCTAAAAATATGGGAAGCAACATACTAAGAATTGGGACCGATCCAACGGTCCAAACACATCGAACCAGGATAACGCGCAATAGGCGTAAATCCATTCGACTGCCAAACGAACTCCAATTTGAAATCCTAGCATGTCTACGCACTCGTGATGAAGTAAGGATAATAGTAGCAGAAAGTTTGACAATTAAAAGTGGGCCGGCATGTGGGAACACGCGGTGGCAGATCCAAGAGTCAAAAAGCGATCAAATTGGCGTTCGGCTAAACTTCAAACCGGGAGCTATCCTTCCGGCTACCACAAGTTCTAGGCCTCCCGAGCACAAAAGTCAACTACGAGAATGTCCATTCGAACCCTAAGTGGGTTAAAACTTAACCCCAAAAACTGTCAAAACTTTAACTCGAAAATTGATCAACTTACGCTGCGATTCGATCAACACCTACCCAACCATCGCCTAGAGCATGAAAAATAGGTGGAAAAGCATACCTCACTTGTCCCGATCGATGGCCGGAGGAGGGAGAACAAAGGGCTGAAAGTTTACGTAAAATCAGGCCAAAATCTCCTTTTTTCCATCAGAATTGTGGTAGCAGGCGGCGGGGGAAGGGCCAGCAGAGGTGGGGGAGACCGCCGATCAAGTTGGGTGGGAGTGCAGTGGGGTGTGGTGGTCGGAGGTGGTTGTTTTGGGTGAGGAGCCGATCCCAAAAATAAAAACCAAGGGGGTTTAGTCACGGGAGAGAAAAGAGAGAGAGAGGTGAGGTTTCTGATTTTTTTTTTTTTAAATCTTGGGCTGCGAAATTACATTTTTGCCCCTCTTACAATTTTCATCGTAATTTCTTCGTTTTAACTCCAATTCGAGCCCACAATATACCCCTGGACTCGCATCAACTTGCCCGACGTATCAATGTGACTCACTTCCCCAAATTCTTTCCTGAAAATTTAAAGGTTAATTTAAAACTAATTAAAATGCTTTAGGGGTAAAATTGTCTTTTTATCTCAATAATTTATAATTAATTATTGTTTTAGTTTTGGGTTGTTACAATCTACCCTCCTTAAAAAAATTTCATCCCCGAAATTTCAAACTCCGCTTAGTTGACCAATACTAAACCCTTCAACTAACTTCTGTTATTAACAAGTTTAATTTCTTAAATTTTAATATGAAAACCTCAACAAATTTTTCAAATCTTAAAATTTTCCTTTAACTTAATATAATCATACTTCTTACCTGTCCCTCGAAAAGGTAGGGGTACTGGGCCCGCATCTGCTCCTCGGGTTCCCAAGTGGCCTCCTCTACGGCGTAACTCCTCCACAAGACCTTTACAAGTGGAATCTCTCTGGAGCAAAGCACTTGTATCTTCCAATCCAGAATTTGAACTGGTTGTTCCACATAACTCAAATCATATCTCAATTCTATAGGTTGCTTTTCTAAAACATGGGATGGATCTGAAATGTACTTCCGGAGCATAAATACATGGAACACGTCATGTAATCAGGAAAGATCTGCTGGCAAGGCAAGTCTATAGGCTACTGGGCCCACACGCTCCACAATCTCCTATGGCCCAATATAATGAGGGCTTAACTTTCCCCGTTTCCCGAATCTCACTACGCCTTTCCAAGGCGACAATCTCAAAAATACCCAGTCACCAACTTCAAACTGAATATCTTTTCTCCTATTATATGCATAACTTTTCTGTCGATCCTGGGCCACCTTGAGTCAATGGATCCACCTAAGCATGAATCCGTGACATGGGTAGCAGAATGCACCCTTGTTGCCTTAGACCATCTCTTGGTTAACTACATATGTTTTTCTGAGTGTATAAGGAAGTTCATTACTTGTGCATCATCACTTGATGAAGTAGAACATTCCATTCATAATGACCTCTCTTCTCTAGAACTCATCAAGGGTTACCACCATGAGATAGATAGGTTTGTTAATATTTCGCACACCCATGCTGATACAGGGGTGCTTTTACAACCTTTGTTCATCGCCTACTGTCACTTCATAAGGTGGCTTCCTGAAGGAAGGAAATACTACTTCAATTTGAGAACCAGCTGTCTCATTGTAAGACTGTGATGTCAAAGTTAAAGACTCGAGTGGACGAGACAGCAACTAAAACGTCAAACACCCACTCTTAGTATGGATGCACACAATCTTTAGCACCTTATCTTTCTTAATCTTTCATCCTTTACTAACTCCCCGGGCTCTCCAACTTGAGATACCCACCGCCACTTCATCATTTTATTTACAAATACTTTTATTACTATTTCGTTTGTTTTATCATTAGTTATTTATTTACTTACACACACATATATTTATATATTATTTTTATTTTTTATTTTATTTATTTATTTATTATTATTATTATTTTTCCACCTTCCACAACTTTATTACAAATTTTAGATCCCTCGGCAGAAAACATCGCCATCTACTCCATTCTTACCTCACATTTCCCCACACACCAAGGTCAACGATTCCCTCAAGACTTGAGTCTCCAACTTTCCCTTTTCTACCTTCATACTCAACCCGTACTCAAATAAATGGAACTTGTTCCTACAACCTACATTCTCGAACTGAACAATTTTCCATGCTAACAGTGATATACTTGTCATTATCTTGTTAGTGGTTTCCACTACCTATTGGTTAAATTCATACTAGTGTTTTACAAAGCTGACCTTGAACTTTTCTGAAAGTTAACCACAAAATCACTTGTGAATTATCCCATGGCCCAACTAACTATACCTCAGTCTAACTATTTCACAACCATAGGAGTTGCCTCAGGGGAGACTGGCCGGTCAAGTTGGGTGGGGTCTGGTGGAGTGTGGTGGTCGGAGGTGGTGGTTTTGGGTGAGGAGCCGATCCCAAAAATAAAAACCAAGGGCGGTTCAGTTGTGGGGAGAGAAAGAGAGAGAGAGGTGAGGTTTCTGATTTTTTTTTTAAATCTTGGGCTGCGAAATTACCTTTTTGCCCCTCTTACAATTTTCATCGTAATTTCTTCATTATAACTCCAATTCGAGCCCACAATATACCCCCGGACTCGCATCAACGAGCCCGACATATCGATGTGACTCACTTCCCCAAATTCTTTCCCAAAAATTTAAAGGTTAATTTAAAACTAATTAAAATGCTTTAGGGGTAAAATTGTCTTTTTATCTCAATAATTTATAATTAATTATTGTTTTAGTTTTGGGTTGTTACACACCGAGTCCAACAGCTCCCACTTTGTTTCACGCAACAAGAAATGCAGCCTTCCATAGATCTTCCCGCCCGCAAGGGTCCTCCAAGTACTCAGGTTTGGATTGAGGCTTAGAGGCCCTGTGTGAGCCATGGGGGTTAATTTTTGGGTGATGTGAAGGTGAAAGTGGTGGTGCAATTGGATTCTCCGGATGAGGAGGGACGAAAACTCCAAAATACCCCTCTAAACAAGAGCACGTGCCATTCACACAGTCAAACTCGACTAATTCTGTTACGGCAGGACCCAATTGGAACTGCTTAAAAAGTTAAAGGATGTAAATGCCTCAAAAAAAAGTTCACGAACCCAATTGCAACTCGATCCAAAGTTCATGGACGTCTACAGTAATTAACCCTTCTTTTTTGGTCCGATCTTGTTCCTTGTGGGCTAATATTTATTTATAGTGCATTTGTTAATGCATTTAAGCTTAGGATGAAAAATCAGCACTAGACCAGAACCCAGCCTAGCCCTCTGTAGTTCCGCCCTTGTCAAGAACCCTAATTTTTGGTTTTTTTAAAAATGTAAACTTTAGCTAATCCGTGATATAATTTTGGGGTGACTTTGGTGGTTGAATAGAGATCATGCCAACCCCTAGAAGACAATCAAACTTACTAAATTAAGTGACATGATACAACTGATAGCACCTAGACCAGCCTACTACCAAATATTAAATTAAATGCATGAAAACCAAAGTTTTGTCACATTTTAAATAGTTTCCTTGTGTGTGTATATTCGTATCACATGACCTAACATGGCCCTCCTCCTAGTCCTCGATTATTAATATTTGCATGCAGAAAAGGCCAATGCAGAATAATTTTCCACTAGGATTTCAGACACGTGTCCCCTGGAGATGCAATCCGGTATTTACATATACTTCGGGACTTGGAACACATGCAGCTAAGCTAACCTTTGGGTTTCTCACGGTCCCTACCATGTGCCAACCCAAAAGAAGATCCTATGACTATGCCTTTCCCCTTACCAATTGCTAATTAGAAAACGCACTTCACTGAGTAGCACTAGCGGAGAAAAAGGCTATAGCCCAACTCAAGCCCTGCAAAAGTGCTCTTAGAGAGACGATAAGGACTTCTGGGCCACCATGGAATTGAGCTGGCACTGGACAGTGTTTGGTGTCAGTCAGGTTCATTTCGGATCGGACTGTGGTCCATATGTAGATCAATATTCATTATACAATTCTAATAGTTAAACCACATCTATTTTCTGTAGAGTATATTAGTGGTTGATCTCTCTCTCTGTGTGGTAAATAGTATGTGTTCACGATATCAAATAAGTTAGAGATTAAATAAGAAAACCGACACAACGAAAAACCGGATTGACAAAAAAATGGGCCGAGTTGACCAAAAATTGAATTAGATCGGTTTGATTCGATTCCAATTCTTGTATTGAAAAAACAGAACAGCCTGTGTATTTTTTTAAATTTTTTAATAAAATATTTAAGTCCAATGCTAAATTTATAAGCCCATAAGTTAATCTTTCCCTAATTCAAACTCTAAATCACATCTTATTTCTAGGCTCAATCACATTCCTTTCCATGAATTGGGCCATTTGTGAATTTTTAAGTTCAAAAAATTGAAATTTTAGTTGGGTTGTGTAAAAAAATAATTTTAAAATTCAAAAAAGGAAGAAGAAGATTCCGGTCCAAAATCGGAAAAACTGAAAATTGAACCGGCTTATGAGCAAGTTGGACCTCACTGGACCGGATAAATTTTTCATCAAAACCAAACCGAATGAATAATTCTGATTCCGATTATGATTTATAGTGAGAATTGGACCAAACAAGATCGTGTTCACCCCACACATATAGTTCTATATGTATGTTGCGAAATTTTGGGATTTTAGATGTTTATATGTGCATATGAGTATGACTATGTATTCTTATGACCAAAAAAAAAAAAAGAGTATGACTATGTATTGCCGTCACACTTTGACATATATCAATCTATGCTAGGACACGTGACGACACACAGTTTTAAGGATGTACCTAATATGAAATACCAAAGTATCTATTCTAACATATCAAAGACTTTATAGCTTAAGTGGTTAATAGCATTTATTTACATTCTAAGTCCTAAACTTAATTCCACATTTCCCCAATGGTTGTAAAAAACAAAACATCAAAGTTTGTAAAATAAAATGAATTTAAAATTTAGCATTTAATCTCAAAATTCTCGTCCGCTCCTTTACAACCAAATTCATATCCCCTCTTGTTAAAAAAAAAAACATAGAAAACAGAATATATGCAACCTAAAAGATTAGTTGACAATCATGCCATATCGTCCAACTTGCTGAACGGAGCCCTAGCTAGGCCCACACTGTTAGCCAGCTCCCCTAGATTCCTGGGCATATTAGCGATAATTATGGTCCCAATTGCCAATTGCCAAAAGTCCTACTCTCAATTAAATTACAAGTCACTTAAGCCAGTGTTAACTTAACTAATCATTATTCATTAGAGGCAAGGCAACAATGAGTTGGATATCCCCACTACCTACAAATGCTTCCCCACCACAACTATAACAAATATATAAATTAACATTTAAACAATCTTAAAGTCCAAAACCAAAGCATCTATGTCACCTTGGCCGTTATAGATATAATATTTAGTACAAACCATCATAATAATTTCACTGGGATATAACTTATCCTCCACGCCTTAGGCGCCAACACATAATTAATAATTACATGGATGCTTGAGTTTTATACTTCTAGTTTTGCATATATCATATGGTTTGCTAACGTATTATATGATATATGTGGGAGAAATATTATCTTGTCGAGCAAAATAAGATACTCTTGTGTTGTCACATTAAGAATCCGAGTTAGGTAGCGGGTATAACTCGGTTGGTTGAGCTCTTTCATCTCCACTCATGTGGATAGATGTTTGAAACCCCATTCACCTAATGAATATTTGTGTAAACTCCCTCCACCAATCGCTTGTACTAAAAAAACAAAAAAAGAATCCTAGCTATGAATTGGTTTTATTTTTATCAAATTGGATGCTTCAAATTCAGAGTTTGGCAATATAAGCATTTGTATAGCAAGAGAACATTATTCTAACACAAGCATTCTCATATCATCTCATTCTATATGTATGCATGTAGTTAATGTACAAAAATATCTTTGATAGTTTGGTTAGAAAAATGAGAAATGTTATTTGCATTCTCAGTTTGTCATCATCACATACTCATTGTGTAAGTGTTTTAAAATAATAAAATATTGAGTTTGGATTGCAAAATAATGACAAATTAGGATTGTAAATAAAGCTTCCTAAAACATATATTGTCATGTGAACTTCTAATTTTCTATATGGAACGTTTAGTTTTTTTTTTTGGGAGTACAAGCAATTGGGAGAGGGGAGGTTAACACAAATATTCATTGGGTGCATTTTACATTTGAATTGAAGTTTTCTTTATAATTTTCTTAAAAAAAGATGGAAGCAAATGTTGAGATGTGAATTAACAAGTGCATGTAGGATTAGATTTCTTGCAACATTGTAATAATTATAAGGGTGGTTGTTGTTAAGGCAGACTCTTTCTCAACAAAAAAAAGGTAGACTATGAGATTTTGAGGGCGTGGTAAAACCCTTAAAAAGTCTAATTTATTTTCATTTGTGTCATTCTTTCAATAATCAAATGATATATTATTGGTACTTTAGATGTCATATTGATGTCTTTGATTATAATGTTGAAAATTAAATGAAGTTTTTCTGTGTTTAATAAAATTATATTATTGCACATATATTTTTAACATTTGAATAAATGAGCTTCAGTTGAGGGATCCCTCAAATAAGAACACTATTGTAAGGCCCACTCGGCATTTTATTTCACTAATCCAATATTTTGTAGTTATTCATTCAAAGATCATCTCTACAAAAACAATCACTTGAATCTGATATCATTTGACCACTCAAATAAATTATTGAAATTTAAGTATTTTCTTGAAGCACCGTGTTAATTGATTTTGTTGGTCTCAATTAGATGCCTTAATGATTTTCAATTTGCATGATTTTTTTGGAAGAATGATCTCTGAATGAAGATGTGAAAAATATTGAAGGTCTAATGTTATCTATGTTGTTATAATTATACATAATTTTTTTAAAAATAGGAATATTTTTAACTTTCATAATAACATGAAAGAAAAAGACATCAATCTGTTAAAAGGGGCTTATTAGTCATGAGAACGACAGCTTGACAAACACTCTCTTTCTCAACATGTCCCAAATCTCCATGCAAGAGCCCACTGTCATGTGCATGCCATTTGGCCCATCCCATATTTAATAATGATATTTTGTGAACGTTTCATATATATATATACACAATTTAATTTTTCTCCTATGATAATATCGGATATCTTAATGTTATTATCGAGCAAATATCATTATAATCACGTAAGAGAGCATGAAATGATAATAAAAAATACAATAAGAGAAAATCTGTATATATATGTATAATATATATCGCTAAAGAAAAATATATATATTTTTTCTTGTTATTCGGTTTGGTCTAAATATTATCTGAAATGTTAAGGCTACACAAATTTTTTCGGTCCAACATGAAACTTTACCAGACACATACATACTCGCTCTCTTTTTCCGTCAGAAACAGACAGACGTGCTCACTTCCATGCGATGGCATTCTCGTAAATAATTCACACAACAAAGGTTTCACTGCTAAGGCCACCCCCGACAACTAACCAGTAAGTAACCACGCCCCGCCAAACACTTCCCCACCGATAAACTGTCTCCCCACGCGCACATCTGCACACGCTACATTTGAGAGCAAGTAAGTGCACGGTTCAACCAGTGTGGCGAAGACAATGGCTTTGCCTTACATCGTAGTAGTCTCAGGCGAAGCCATCACATATTAATAGTGTCAGGTTTGAAAGTCATGCCCGCTCCCTTCCTAACTTGACAAAAACAGAAAAACCAATGTGGCCAACCATTAACTGGAGCTGGGACCCAACTCAGTGGGTTGGGCCAGCGCGTGACTAAAGTAGGTCGGGATTTTCAATTTTTACTGTTTCACAAGCACTCTTTTCACAGAGTTACAATGATGAGGTAAAAGAAAAATAAATACATTCAAGAGACAGAGGAGTCAGTCACAGAAGGCTTTTCTTTTGCCTTTTCAAAAAGCAAAGCAAAGCCAGCAAACCCACTTCTTAGATTCTTCTTCTTCTTGTTCTACTTGCTCTTCTTCCTGTTTCTCTCTTGTATTTACTTTCTTTCTTTTTCTATCTCTCTTTGTGTCTCCCTCCCACACATATTTCAGAGCACACAGGAAGAAGAAGAATCTCTTAACGTCCACCAGCATTTAGCATATCTCTCTGTTCTGGTTGGACTTTTGTGTTATGATCTGTAAGTAGAATTACTCATTTTGGGCTACATTTATATCTTCTTATTTTCTTTTGTTTATCTGTGTTTCCCCCATTTGTTTCATACCATAAAGTTTAAATCTTTAGGTGGTATCATGGTGGCTTTTATCTTAAGCTGTGCTAGAGTTGCATGAGTTTGGTTTTGCCTGTAATTTGGAGTTCTGGGGTGGCTCTTATTTTTGTATATGTGAGCTTTATATCGCAAATTACCATAATTTTTGTGCTTGCTTAGTTTTTTCATAAATTTTTGTTGATTGATGAAGAATCTATTTTGTGGAGAGACTTTGTAATGCGGGTTGGAACTTTTGGAGTGTAATTTGGAAATTGGTAGTTGGTGGTTTAATTTAGAAGTAAGAACAAATGATTGAGGGCTGTTATTTCAGATACTAATTGTGGTCATTTAATGATTTTATTTTTCTATTTATCTTTTTTATTTTTTATTTTTCTCTTAAATTATTATTATTATTTTTGACTTCAAGTTAGTGTGTAAGTAAGAGTATTCGCATCTGAGATTGATGTACTTTTAAAATGAATGAATTTCATGTTTTCATTTTTGTTTTTATCTTTCTCAGCTTGGAATGATTTTCATGTCTGTCTCAGAGTTTTCATTTTCTTTCCTTCTCAAATTGAAGAAAAAATTATAAATTTACATTTTTGTATTCAGCTGCCATTACGTAGATTCGGGGAATAAATGGGATGTCGAGCATATTTGCATCTTCTACTTTTGGTGATTAACTTCTATGAAGGTTCTTATTAAGAAAATTTGATTTTTGTTAGTTTTTATAGAGGTCTAATGCTTCATTGGTTTTTTGTGTTTGCTTCAACAGAGACTACAATCGGAACCAATGACGAAGATAAGTCCTGAATTTGAGGATCAGATCCCAACTGAGGGAGTTCTGTCAGTGTCAGCTGATGTGAGCTTCATCTCTAATAGTTTTCCCAAGTATAAATTAGGACCTAATAATCAGATACTGGAAGAGCCGAAGGAGAATAATGATGGTCCGACCTTAAAAGAGGTAGTTGAACGGGAAACCACTCATTTGTCAGAACAGCATAAACGTCTCTCAGTTCGTGACCTTGCCAGTAAATTTGACAAGAACTTGGCTGCTGCTGCTAAATTGTCTGAAGAGGTTTCCAACTTATTCAATTATTTTTGTATTCTACGCTACTAAAGTTCATGGAAATAGTACTCAATTTGACCTTCAACATGGCACTGTCCAACAACCTTGAAATAGTTATACATTGAATTACATCTTTGACATTCAGCTCTATGTAGGGCCTTCATATCCTGATGCTGAGACCATTTAATCATCCTTTTAGTTATCTTATTACCGCTTTTTTTCTGGGAAGGGCATAAAATTTTATGAGAGTATATGACAAATGAATGTTACTTTTCTGGTTTGGATTCAGGCAAAGCTTAGAGAAGTGGCTTCTTTGGAAGGACATGTTCTTTTGAAGAAGCTTAGAGATGCATTGGAACATTTGAGAGGGCACTTAGCAGGGCGAAATAAGGAGGATGTGGAGAAAGCTATATCTATGGTTAGTTTTCCATGATTATCTTCTACTTAATTTGAACTTTCATTTGAATTGCCTACCTCAAACAAGTAATCTGCCCCTAGTTGGTGGTGGATATGTATAATGTATCATCACTTCTAGGAAAATATTTTATTTATTGAACGAAGAATAGTCTGTTTATATCTATCAATAATTCATGATTGAGCATGCATGGTAAGGTTCTTTGGCTTTGGAAATGGAGCGACTACCTTTCAGGGCTTTTTGCACAAATTTTTTTTATGCCTGACACTATATGCAATTATTGGTGGTTCCTTTTCCTTTGTTATGATGTTTCTTTTTCATTATATTATTAAGTTGTAGGAATCAGTTTGTGTAAGCCAATCCAACTGGATCCTTTCATGCAGGTGGAAGCTTTAGCAGTTAAGTTGACTCAAAAGGAAGGAGAACTGATTCAGGAGAAGTTTGAAGTGAAAAAGCTGGCCAGCTTTCTCAAACAGGTTCTTATTCCTTTTTTTTTATTTCCATGTAGATTTTCAAGGAAATGCTTTATATAAAGATTCTTTTACGTCTTAGAATTTGACAATCAGGCATTCAGATGCAACTTTGTTTTATTTATGAAGAACTTGGGTGAAAATTGAATGAATGGCCAATGCACCACCTGAGCTGAATTTTAGAACTACCAATGTGCATCTTGTTAAGATAAACCATTGATTCTTTTCTACAGGACCAACCATAATTTATACATGCTTAATTCAATATAAGTTCAAAAGAATACAAAAAAAGCTATGCATTTTGAGTTAGGTAGGATATGGCAGTTGATATCCGCTTGATATCAACAACATTTCATAGATTCACAAGAATCATATGACTTTGCTGTCAATTACAACTCATCTTATACAGAACCACAGCGGCTAAACTTTGATTGTCATTTTCGCACAGGGGCCCATAAACCTCAGTACTGGCCCTGCACGAATGCACACACAGACACACATAGGGTACTCCTTTTCATGGATTTTATTTTATGGCCTCCACAAAATGATTTCCAGTAAGCATTTTTTTCTGAAGGGAAAAGAACAACATAATCAGATTCATTAACCATTCACCTTCAGCAAGTCGCTGTAATTTATGGTCAGGGAGAAGTTTCTTGCCAATGCACCTGATTTGTCATCTTTCATGCACAAAATTGTTTCTTATTTTCTTTGCATTCTGTATGTGCAGGCATCTGAAGATGCTAAAAAGTTGGTTAACCAAGAGAAATCTTTTGGTTGTGCTGAAATTGAAAGTGCGAGGGCAGTAGTACAGAGAATTGGAGAGGCTCTTGAAGAGCAAGACACAACATCCGAAGCTTCTAAAAAACAGGTTTCTATGAGCTCCTTCTCATGCTCGTTTATGATAATCCAGTTACGTTTTAAATGTTGGTCAAGGTTTGCATGGATAGCGGGCTTAATAGGAACATGAGGAGATTGTGAACTTGGATTAGTCCCTCTCTTTTTTTGAGAGGACTGTAATGACAATATTCTTCATTTTGGAGCACAGGATTCTTTTATTCTCTCATACTGAACTACCAATCTTTTGTAGCCATGTAGCATGCGTCGGCAGCTCAAAATATAGTTACCCGGGTGTACTTGTATGAGTAACACACACACACACACAAACACATTCTGGTGACCTGATTTACAAGTAAAGAGTGTCAAAATGTTTATTGACCGCACATCCCAATGTACCCATGCTACATGGGACTTTGTTAACACTCACCCTTGGTTGTCTGATGCAGGGCAGCGGCTATAAACTGCTGTCCAGCGACCCAAACATGCCCAAAATACAGAGAATAGAAGGATAAAGCAATAGAATTGAAGTTGGAACGAAGATAATTGAGTTCTAGGGCAAAATCCCAATAGAAACTCTATAGACTAAAGTCTGAAATTACATTCATCAACAAAAACTGAATACAAGAGTCTCTAAATACCCTATTTATACTAGAATACAGAAAACCGAATTGATATAGGAAATAAAAACCTAAACAGGAAATTAAGCCAAATCCTAGTTAGAGTAGGAGAACAAAAGAAGTAACTAATAATTTAAAGAAACTAGAACCCTAGCCCAATTGACTAACGAGCCCAAGTACTTTTAGAGAGCCTTGTAGATGCTCCTGCATCATTGTCCCCTTCCATGCAGGGTAGGAGAACAAACCCAACCCATCCTTGAGGTACACCTGCTTTCAGGAGTGGAGCTAGGATTTGAAGTGTGAGGGGGCCAAAAAATAAAACATATTGAAGAAGATGAAAATAAATAAATATATCACATTAAGAATAAAGTATATTCTGGAACAATTTAAAAACCAATTTGTAATATTTCAACTGGAAAATGGGATTAAAACTTGTTTTAGAATATATTCAATTCAGTGGCTTTTTCATGTTTTTGTGGTCAAATATTTTAACCTATTAATTGGCTAGTTACTGGTTTTTAGGAAAACCTATTGGGGTACCATGAGTCTATGACCACTAACACTTGCCCATTGAATTATCCATCTATAGCCTAGCTAAAGTCACCGTGAATGTACAATTTTAAAACCAAAATTTTTGATCTTTCAGAAGAATGAATGATAAAAGTGTTTGGTCTTTGAAAGGGAAGAGTTTATTTTTTGTCTGATATTTATGGCAGGATGTAAGTAGTCTTCATCTCTTGCCAGTGAGTCAGCAAATTCATCTTCAACTTCTGCACCCTTTATATAGTTCCCCATGTGATGCATCCATTCAGTATTCTATTGCTTATATTATCAGTAGATTTCTCATAGTGAATGGAATATGGAGAATTGCATTCAAGATCAGTAATAATTAAATTCTTTAGCTTTTAAATTGTGCATGGAAGGACAAGGAACTTATGATTTTGCTGTTGTTCTCTAATGTTAGGATGTGGAGGATCTAGTTGAGGTGGTTCAGGAAGCTAGGAGAATTAAATTGATGCATCAGCCAAGCAAGGTTTTGTGTTATGTTCTCAACTTTGTTTTTTATTAATAGGTTACGTTTTCAATTTATATATCAATTCATTTTGCTTGCTACATGACTTTGTATTGAATAGCCTTACTACCAAAAACAATTTTTAAAATCAAGCAAGGAAAACAAAACAGAATATATTAACCAGAATGAAACCTGCAACCATTTTAATTTGAAAACTTTCGTACGGAATCTTTTCTCTTAAAATATCATGGAAAGTTTTACAATTTAGTAAAGAAAGACAACTTAGAGAAGCTTAAGGGATGGAACTTGGAGCCTACCTTTCATTTGTCAGATGTAGAATGGGAGTCTGGAAAATTATGCCATGTTTGACGTCTAAGATGTTTCTCTCTGTTAAGACACATCTTATTTATTTTTAGTTTTCTGTATGTTTGGAGTATTAGGTAAGATAAACTCATCCAAGGAAAATTTCTTCAAGGGTTCTGCTTGAAATTCTATTCATCATTAAATCATGCTACAACTTTCCTATATTATTAATTGAACTTTTTTTTCCCTCCCTTCAAACTGGTTGCCTGCCTCTTTATTAAACAGTGCACATTGCAGCATCTGTAGTTATAACTTTTAATTAGCATTTGGCACATTTGATTATTTAATTTCAATTGTTTTTCTGATGTTGTATTCCATGATTGGACTTTTAATTCATTCCATAACTCATACTTGGATGAGTTTGCTCTTTTAACTCTCTTTTTTATTGCTTAATTAAAATAGGTGATATTATTCTTGTCATACCAAGCAGACTTTTTGGGTTACACTTCTTGGATTAATATTTAATCTTGACTCATAGAATGAACTTTCAGGTAATGGACATGGAACATGAGCTTCGTGCACTACGAACTCAGATACGAGAGAAATGCATATTTTCAGTGAAGCTTCAGAAAGAGGTCTGTGAAGTGTATTCAAAGATACTTTTCTTTTATTGAAGTTAAATTGAAAAGAATTTAATTTCTGTTAATGTACTGTGCTGAGATAAATGCCCTCTTGTTGGCATGTCATGTTTATTTACTTCTTGCTTTCAGATAAATTCCTAAAAAATATAAATGTCATGTTTATTTACTTCTTGCTTTCAGATAAATTCCTAAAAATAATTTAATGAAACTTCAATGATCATAGACTTTTTAATTCTCTGGACTTTTTTCCTCTATTTATTTTCTTTATGTGTACTTTTTTGTGGCTATGCCTGATATAAGATTGCATTTTCATTTAGTCAATCTTTCTATTGTTTATGGAATTTCCAAAAAATTTAGAATGTATAATTCCTTTCCCTACCTTGTTTCCTTATTATTACCAGCTAGCAATGAGCAAGTGGGCAGAGGAAAACAAATCCTGTTTATATCTTATAGATGGTTCAGAAACTCTAGGTGCATATCTACGAATCCAACCTCGCTCAGAAAATGCCCCGCAACTTTCAAAATGTGCAATTCAATGGTATCGTGTTTCATCGGATGGCAGCAGGAACGAACCTATTTCAGGTATTCATTCAGTCAGTGTTATCAAATTGTAGCTCCTTAGACTGTGTTCAAGCTGGAGGATCTTGTTTGGTGCAGTCAAATGATAAACCTGTTTTGTTTTTGTACATGCTTTGCCTATTTCCATGTAGCTTAAACCTTTGGGCTACAAAGGTAATCGAACATGGTATTTGTCTATCAGAGCTTTGGTTATGAGAGCTCCTGAGTATCTGTTATCGGTTAAGGATAAGGTTGCACATATATGTTTCTCTGTTTATCTCCAGATGATGCTGCACATACTGAATGTTTTGATAAAATATTGTAACTTCCTTCACAGATGTTTTGGTATTGTAACTCCCTTCCCAGATTTAAACTATTATAAGCTATAGTAACTTCATTCCCAGATGTTATATCTTGTAACGTACTATAAAAAATTCTTGAACAGTTCTGCCCACGGTTAACAGGGTCTGATGAATTTTGGTGCTCACAAACTACATCCAGTAACAAAAACATAAAGCCTTTTCTAGTTCAATGCTAACTCTTAGGATTTGATCAAGTTTTTACATGAATCCTATTTTATCGTTTATTAACTACATTGGCTTCCAGATCATCAATTGGTCCTCTAAATCATTCATGGTTTTTATGTTACATCTGTCTAATATCGCTCAATTTTCTTCCTCATCAGGTGCCAACAAATCAACTTATGCTCCAGAACCCTTTGATGTTGGACGAATCCTACAAGCAGACATTATTTCCAATGACCAAAGAGTCACAGTGACGACCGCTTGTCCAATTGATCCTGGTTGGTATTTCTCTAAAATGCTCAATATGAATTTTTTCTTAAGATATTACTTTTAGAAGTGTAACTTATTTTTTCCTCATGTAATCCTAAGTAAATTTCCAGATTTAAGATCCTCATTGGAGTATATTATCCATTGTACATCTTAAATTGGTCTTAGAGGAGAGCGAACAAAATTCTGATTAAGTTACTTTTAACAGCTGCAGGACTTGGAAGCTATGTAGATACAATTTTGAGAAAATCTAACACTGAATTTAATGTAAGATCCTATTTATCTCTTGTTACTTCCATATTTATCTGCTTGATGATTCTTGTTGTGTTGCAATAAATTGCTTCATGCTCAACTGTGTCAAAGTAAACAAAAATGTTTAATTATGTTCTCATATGCCTAAAAATTCTTATGGGCTAAATTGGGCCAGGGTAAGGTAAAGTTCTGATCTCTACGTGGTGTATCTCACGTTTCCATTGATGCAGACACATGGTTTAATCTACATAGATACTGACCTTTCATGGTCTTTAGAATTCTAGCCATCAATTCATGAGATTCCCTCAGTTAGCTTCTCAAGTAATATTACCCCTTAGTACCAGGGCTGGAGACACACGGGTTATCCTCTCCACAAAGTGTAGGAGACCAGAACCCGACACATCCCTTCAGTAAACTGACTTTTATACCACAATAAACTCATAGGTAGAAGTATAACTCTCCCTTGAAAACTGGATTACAAGGAAAGGTTGCCCATGTTTATATACACATTGCATCCCAAAGGTACCCAACCGATGTGGTACTATGCTAATAAGCAGAACTTATTAGGCCTCACGAGGACAAGAGATGTATCCTTGGTATCCAGCATGACAAAAGGCTTTCACAACTTTGAGCTTGAATCTGCAAGGCAGTTTGAATTGACGTATTGGATGTGTTTTGGTCATTTTGAATGTTACATTGTGTTCCTAATCCAAACTGCCAATCTTTGCTATCACACAACGCTTTAAAATTATCACAGTCTTGTTGCTGGTGCAAATTTAGTGGGATCTTTCCCTCATTTTGGAGATTCATCACGTTATGACTACTACAGTCCGTATGTCTTTTCAAGAAAAACAAGATAAAGCCATAATCAGGCTGCATAGACTTTTGATTCTATGGCTTGTGTACGGATTATAATCATCATGATTTCTATCATGTGTTGATTTGAAAAGAAAGAAAGAAAAGATACATAAAATATTTTCACTGAATGCTTGTCTTTAGAAATAGACAATTTTGCTCTCAGCTAGTTCTGTTTTGGATGTTTTGTAGGTAGTTATTTCGAAAGTGAATGGACAAGATCATCCATCACATTCTGTTCATGCATTTCATGTTGGCAAGATGAGGATGAAGCTTAGTAGAGGATGGATTACAAAGTCTAGAGAAATTTATTCCTCTTCAATGCAGGTAAGGTCATTCTCGCTTGAATCTATGTTCTATTTAAACATAAATTGATGAGGAAAACTCATGCCCACATCTCGGTAACAAATCCATCGTCATATACTTGAAAATGCAACCTTCTTTTCATTTAACGTGAAAAAAGGTAGAATAAGCCCTAGTTAAAGATGACAGCATCCTCTTATTTAAAGTCATGGACCTAGGATTGGTGAGAGTAATATATACTTCACTGTCGGTGTTGGAATAAAATTTTGTTTTATTGGTGATTTGTCATATTTTATTTCCCAAAATATGCTTTTTTTTCGAGGCTGTAATTATGCCATAAGGGATTTCCTTTCATTATATTTTCCCATTCTAGTTTCAATTTTTGGGTTGGAATTCTAGTATCCTCACTTGTATAATGCCCTCCTGATAACGAAGAACACACGTGAATATCTCTGCAGAATGCTTCCTCATAATGCATCATTTGGGGTTGTATATACAAACCAAAATTTTGATTACCTTATGCTTTTATGTCCCTCTAACCAATGAAGCATTTACCTACCTTCCAAAATTATAAGAAATTTTCTTTCCTTTAGACCCTAGTACCTCACCTATTCTTTTGAAACACGTTGCTATTATTTCTTCTTGCATGATTTAATTGCTCGTACGTCCCAGACAAGCCACTTTTACAATAATCTTTCTGTTTGTATAGCTATGCGGTGTTAGAGGCGATATTACTAATGCGGCGAAGGCAATGTTTTGGCAAGCAAGGAAGGGTCTCTCATTTGTATTGACATTTGAAACAGAGAGAGAAAGAAATGCAGCCATTATACTTGCCAGGAAATATGCTCTTGATTGCAATGTACGTCACTTCTTAGTTTTTTTGCATTCCGTCATACTGTGGCTTTAAATATATATTCTTTTTAATTTGGTATGAACCGGGAAATATATCCATAGGAAGTTTAATTAGTGTTGCCTTTCTGATGAAGTTTTGCAACTTCAATAGGATTTTCTGGCTTACTGTTTTCTTTTTTTGTTAATTTTATATTTCTCTAGTTTTTATTTATTTATTTTCTACTTAATATGATATTTATTGATTTTATACTTAATATGATGTTTGGAGTGGAAATTTTTTAAATGGCAGGTGATGCTTGCGGGACCAGATGATAGAGTATAGAAGGAGTGCTGACTGAGTTTTTCCAAATGTGAGTACAATCAGGTCTTGTAGTGTGAGTAATATGTATGTGTGTGTATTTGTCATAATAGAGGAAAATGTGTGTTATAGTATTGGGGTTCTTCTACTAATTTGGTTGCATCATTTTAGGCAGTGTTTTTGTTTGCCTAATCATTTGTTGTAACAAGTTTTCAGTTCATAATTAATTGGTTCTTTTGTGGCTGATTTGCTTGCCAAAGCATTTCCTTGCACTGATTTTAGTAGTACTCTTGAACCAGTGGATGTAATGGAAACCCATAACCATGATTACATTTCGAAAATCTGCTTAACTTGAAGACATGATAAATTCATAGAATTGTAGTTTTGTTCAATTTTGTTCTTTTTCTTTTATCTTTTATTTTTTGATAGGTAATACGGAAATAAATAAAAATACATGTCGAAACATGATTCAATTGGTAACACCACATGTGACGTTTTCACCTTAGAGTTTCTCATAGGTTTAATGTATTTGAACATAGTAATTCTTTGGTGTGACAGTCATATCACCACATAGCATGAGTACTCCAACAATTGCTCCTTATTCTCTCATCAAAATGAAACTGCTATTATAATTTATAACCTTGTTTTATGCGGGGCTATCCAGCAAACACCAAATATGTTCACCAAATGACGTGGCACTATTTGATTTATTTAGGTTTTTTTCAATAAATAAAATGATATTCTAAACTACTTTAATTTGTGGAGGTCGGGAAATTGAACTCAAGTGCAAAATGGTGGGTACACTACTGTTCTAATTCACGTTTGCAAATTTAGGTTCACTTTAAACTTTGACATGCGTACTAACATGGACTGATGAAAATCCAGTGGCGGATGATTTTTACTCCAAGAAGTCATTTTTTTAGATGAAAAATTAAAGGTACTACTTTCATTTATAATTCATGATAAAAATAACATTAGAAACTACAATTGTTTTCTAAGTACATAAAAATAATTCATTCTTTTACACAAATTTATTCCTCTTGTGAATTAATTGACTGTACATTAAATAAATTCCGTTACTCACCATATTCAAATTACAAAGGCGCTTGTGAAGAATTTCACCTCCCATCTTTAATATATATAAGAGAGGAATCATGAATTGTTCAATGGGTGGTACTTACAATTTATATGGTCTTTCTAGAAATAAAGGTATATTTTATAAACCACAAGAGTTCATTGCTACATTGACTAATTTCCAATAAGCTTTAATATAAAACAAATACATATTAAATGCAATAAAAAAACACATATTATCAAATGGAAATATATCCAACAACATAATTGAAAGACCCATTCAAGTTGGGCCCTACGATCCTTGGAAAAATTGAAATTTTTTGTTATTGCATCTGAATTGATATTGTCAGCAAGTTCTTTTTCATTGTAGACAATCCTAGAATCTGCTAGAAACTCATTCTCCATTTTTGGTGCTCCAATCACAAGGCGCCACGTGGATAAGAAGAATATCTCATAGGTCAATAATTGAGTCCCATTTAATTGAGGGATTATTTAGACAAAAAATGGGAATAATTATCATCAATTAGGGATTTGATTATAATTGAAATTCCTAATTGACTCAATCTCTCCATTTAAGGGTAAGAATATTTTCCTATTTATATTCTTTGCAAAACCCTAGCATACAAGGAGCCTATAAATTATATGGCTACACAAGGCATTGAAGGTAATTCTTTTTGAACCCTAAAACCCTAGCCGAAAATCACCTCTCTCATGCCACTCTCTTCTTCACAGCTCCGGCCACTCTAACACACGGCTCCGCCCACCCGGCTCTCCCTGTGAGAGAAGACCTCCATCCTTTCCGTTATCTCAGTATCTTTTTCAAGCACATTTAACTGACTTAGGCATCAAAGGGTCTTTGGCTAACACTCTACAGGTGTGGTTCGTTGACCTAGTTTGTTTTACAGGAATTGAGGAAGAGGAGAGAGAAGGAAGCTTGAAGGGTGAAGAATCAACCTGCGAATATTCCCCGTGTGGAAATTTGTTTAAACAAAATGGTGCTTTCATTGAGAGCACAAGTTATACTCAATGCATGCTGTTGAATAAAAGGAATCCATTTCCTCCTATTCATCACTCAACTGAAGCCTTCCAAACAACCATGGTTGGAATTAAGGGCACAAGAAGAAAAATTGAGGCGACGACTCAATCCGCGATGGGCCCAAACCCTCCACCTCATGGCTCCGCAGCTGGAAGCCAAGAACTAGCCTATGGGCCACCTCATGGCTCCATGGTCGAAGCCGTAAGGCTTTGCAGTTGGAACCAGTGCGTCGCTACATGGCGTCATGGTAGGGTCCACCTTTCAGCCGCACGACCCAGTGGCTGGGTCCACCTAGCAACTGCATAACCCTGTGGCCGAGACAACCTTGCTGCCGCAAGCCTTCATGATCGGATCCGGTGCTACCCTCCATGGAGATACCACTATGCGTGACGCCATCACGATCCATAGTGGCATCACCACTCATGGCAATCCCGTAGCCCCCATGGGTCACGACCATCTTGGCACTGCTGCCAAGTTTGGCTCGATTTTGGAGAACCTACAACCATTCCCTCCTTGTCGCCGCCGTTGATGTATGCTCCCGCGTACACCTACAACAAAACTTAAGGAAACATTTTGCATCTCATAAATGGAAATGAATTTAGCCACAACTTATAACACAAAAACATTCTAAATGACGGATTGATTTTGCTTATTGAAGTTGAGCTCAGCCTATTTCATTTCACCTAAGTATCTTTTAAGTCTAGTCTCTTTTAGTGCCAAAAGAAAAAAAGAGGAAAGACATAGAATTTACCATTGAAGACTTTTTTTAGAAATCCAAGAATGATCACCTTTTGGAAAGGCCTTCTTCTTTCTCTTTGATTTAAAAATCTTTCACCCCAAGGCTCCAAAGTAGAAGCCCTCTACCTCACTACACCAAATGCTCCTAGAGATGAAGAGAAGACAACCAAGAAGTTTAGAAGCTAGTCCTCCTCTTGGTTGGACCAATTTTGGCTTATGGAAGATAAGAGGCAAAGATGATGCACTCACACATCAACCAAAGTGAAAAACCAAAACCCTAGCTAGGTTTTCTCATAACTTTAGTATTTATAGGAAAACACAAAGAAATGGAAAGAGCTCTCCCTATAGGTGCCGAAATTTGGTGGGTTTGGGGCTCCATTTTTGGGTACAGTTGTCTCACAACTCTTGTCCCTTGGGCTCAATTGCCTTTTGGGCTATTTTGTTACTTTCCTTTTAAATCATATTTAAAAGCCCAATCCAATATATCTATATGTCAAAGTTAATTTCATAATTAACTCTTAATTGTGAATTATAATTTAACTCTTAAATCATAATTATAGTCTCACTTAATTGACCCCGTCGAACTATTTGACTTTAGTCAATTGCTCCGGTCAACATGTTGACTTTTGACCGTTGACTTTGACATTTGATCATTGACCATTGACTTGTGTCGCCTCGTTTCATTTCTCTTCATTTGCACCCTACTCACATTCTTTTAGTGTGCGATAAGTAGGTTCCCTTTAGCAAGGTAGCGAGTTGATTCAGTTGACATACGAATTAAATTCCACAATTTAATTCTTACTATTAATAAAGGTTAATTGAAACCTTTTAGGAATTCCACAAATCATGGTTGTCGCTTAGCAGTGAGTCACGGTTATCCAAGCTAAATAAGGCGTTGTGAAAGAACCTTTTTAAATTGGAATGACCGTGCAATTGAATCATTCTCTTATAACAATACTCCTTATTCACATTATTAGATAATGGAATCTAATAGCAAATATCTTAATGTGAATTATTCATTTATATGATTATCCTGGTACGATTTGAAGACTTATTCTTCCAAATCCTATCCACTACTCGGCACAGAGATTTGACCAATCATATCCTGGAGTATTCTATATCCTTACTGAGAGTAGAGATCCTTTGTTATACATTCATTTGCCTCCATGACTTTATTGAGAGTCTCGATAGACACCTTTAAGTTATGCATACTTTAGCACAACTGTATAGTGCCCTCTAAGCATTCCCAAGCATTCCCGAAACACGTTAAGCCTTTTTTGTGTAGTTAAAACGGGTTGGATAAGAGTTTTATTGGCAGTGGAAAAATAAAAATAAAAATGGAAATTTAAACCACTTTATTAAAACCAACCCACCAGGTTACAAATAAATTTGGTAGTAACATAAAAATAAATTTGTAAAATACAACTTCAAATTGGTCTACAATCGAGACTCAGAGTTTACAATATAAAAAAAACAACAACACAACTTCTCAAAAGAATAAGAATAAACGACTTGCCCACAATATGAAATAATTTGGAAACAAGATCGGAATTGACAAGGAGCAAGCCATCGCAAGACCGTCGTCCAAGAACCTCACGAGTTGTGCACACAGTAACTGCAAGATCTAATGAAGGGGTGAGCATCACTTACGCTCATCTGCCCCCAGTAGAGGGACCTCCAGCCAGGTTTAAAAGTGGGCAGCAAAAATAACTATTAAATATAGCCCATGCATGGTTTCTTAAAACCAAACTCATAATGCACCACATCATAAAAGAAATATTTCACTTACTTCCCATTTAATCGGGATGTCAAGATAAAACATGGATGCTCATACAAACTTTGAAACAAGTTTTTGGATACCTAATAGTAGTCTTTTGATGACCGATCACTTTAGGCCAACTACCCATACCACAAACTTATCCAACTTGGTGGCACGGTAGCGAGAGTGTCCATTTCATGGTTATACCTCATAGAACTATCTTGACAGCTGCAGGGACTGCACGACTAGTCGGTCCGTATAACCCCTAGCCAAGTTTATGGTATCGAATCCCAAGGTGGTCACTATGCCCCCTTCTCTCTCAGGTCATCTCAGAACATTGTAAATAAATCCATACAACAGATATGCCAACCAAAAACAATGCAGAGTTCTCATGCCATCATATTTATTACTTCATATATATAGTAAAATACAAGTCTGGGTTTAATGGCCCCCCTACCTGAAGTCCAATGATGCTGCCTGGTCCTACAAGGTTCATCACAACGCAAAAACGTCGTTAACACCACGCTTAAGTAAAAGAAGTTCCTAGTCCACAATAAAACACATGTTACTATATAATCCTTATATAGTAACCAAATATTCACAAATTCTCCTTTAACTTCCTTTTATTATTTCTTAGATCATTGAGACTTTTGTATTAACACTTAGGTCCTCAATTGAACAAGAATTGCACTTCTGTCCTACTTAAATCCTTACCTCAATTCTCTGTATTTTCTATGCAATACACCAAGAAGCTTCCAATGAAAATAGCCAACTTAGTCAACACTCAAAAAAACTAGGAAGAGCTTCTTTCAAATGTGCCACTGCCGAGAGGGCTACACTTGGTAGATGGCCGCCATTTTCGGATATGCAGTAGACAACAGAAAATGGAGCAACATTCAATAATCAACTTTTATCATATGAGCAAGGGAAATTGATGAGAAAGAGTGAGTAAGTTGCTGTACATTTAAAACAGCAAAATTGATGACTAGCTAACCTTGAACAAGGTTTCGGGTGGTTAGAGAACTCCAATGGCCATAAATTTTGGAAATGTTATAGTTCTCTAACTGAGGAACAACTCCTATGAATAAAGATGTGTCGAATGAGCAATAGAAATTGACATGCAAGGGGGAATCCGAGCCAACATCAACATAGTAGACAAGGATGAGCAAGTGACATTGCAACACGATTTGAGCTGGCTATATTTCTGGGATGAAACTCAAATTTTGATAGTTTATAGTCGAGACATGCAGAAACAATTTCCACTTGAGTGAAACCAGTAGACAGAGAGAAAGAGAAGACTAGTCTCACCTTTCACACGATTTCAGGTAGATAGACATCTCCAACTGCCTTGAATTTTGGATATGTCACAGCTCTCTAATTGAGGACCAAATTTGATGGAGACTACTTTACCAAATGAGCAGTGTAAACAGCCATGCAAGGCCAAAACCGATCCTTACACAGAGCACCAGATTGTGACGAATAGCTTGCACTCAAACTAGGTTTGAGGTGTCTAAATTTCTTCGATTGAGCTCCTTTTTGGATATGTTATAGTAGAGATGAAGAGGAACACGTTTGATGAAGACTAGTTCACCATAAGAGCAGTGGAAAACAGACATGCAAGACCGAATTCAAAATGCAAAACTGAAATCAAGAATTGGTAACGAAAATGACGAGTGAGCTTTGGTAATACCAGATTTACCTAGACTGTGTTGATCCCATAGTGCTCAATTTTTGACATCTTAGCGTAGATGAGCAGAGGAACAACTTTCAAGAACAAAAGTTTTCAATTAGGGCTTAAGAGATTAGAGATTTCAAGCCATGAATTAGTCTGGCCAGTTTTTCAGAGTTTGAAGAACTGTGAATCTAAAAGGTTTGTGTGCAAAGCAAGAGTCCAAGATTGATTTCTAAAGAAGCCATGAAACAAATGAAAACATAAGCCTAGACTATTAACTATAACTGTGAGAAGTGTTCATAGTATCCAAACAAAGCAACACAGAAAAGTAGACACAAGGAAGTGTGAAGGAAGCAAGGAAGATGTTGCTTCAGTCTTACCAATGTTGAGGAGGCTACACCAGCTGGAAAGCTACCAAATTTGGATATGTTTTCCCTAACACAGAGCGGAACAACTATCAAGAACGGCTCTATGTCATATGATAAAGAAAAGTCGACATGCAAGAGTGATAAATGATAGTCTTGAGTGAAACCAGCAGAAAGCACGACCAGACTTACCTTGGACAGGTTTTCAGATGGCTAAAAAAATTTGAATAGCTCTCAAATTTGGATATGTTAGAGCTCTCAACCTTAGGAACAAATTCCATGAAGACATCGACACCAAAGAAGAACAAAAACGGCCATGCAAGTCAGACCCGAGCCTTCAGCAAAACCCAGGCAGTGACGAACAGCTTTCACTAAAACTGAGTTGTAGGTGTCTAGATTGATTAGATTGGGCTCTATTTTGATATGTTCTAGTAGACAAGCCGATGAACAGAAGTTTGATGAAGGGAGAATTTCGATTTGAGCTCAGGACGTTGATGCTTTGGACCTGTGAACAGGTCTGACCGGTTTGGAATATTTTTGAGAGAGTTTTGTTTGGGAAATGGAAGGAAAAATTGTGTGGGAGTTACCAAAAGGAATTTGACCAGCGTGGGAAAATAAAAGAAGCAGGCGTGGGAGTAGGGATGGCAATAATCCCCATCGGGTCGGGTCCCGGCCCTAGCAGTAATTTTCCGGGGGAAACGGGGGCGAATGCCCAGGATCCCGATTTTAAAAATACTCGATAGGATATGGGCCGAGGATGGTATGGTTATCCCCATCCCGAACCTAGCCTGATAAGTGTTGTATTTATTTTAATTAATAAATATATATAATATTATATAATATAATAATTAAAAACTTACCCTAATTCCTAAGGTTCGTGCAAGCGTGCAAACCTTCCTCTTCACGATTCTTCACCTTCCTGCTTCCTAATTATTCCAAGTTCCTCTTCCCAATTTTGACTACCACAGTTTGGACTTGGAGTACTTGTCAAATCTACTAAGCAGTGCCAGAAAGGCAAGAAGAAGAGTCAACTGTGGTGGACTCGACTATTCAAAATGAGCACACACAATGTCCAATTCTATATTGCAATAGTTGGGAGTACTTTAATCATTCTTCTTTTTGCTTTAGCATGTCTATGCACTACATGTTGTGTTGTGGTTGTCTTTGGAAATTTCTTTGGCCATAGTTTTGTTTTGTTTTACTTTATTAAGAATTAACGAATTCGGGTATTTTCGGGACGGGTTTGTGATTTAATCCCTCGAGGATTCCCCGAAAATGAAAAACCGGGGATGGGGCTAGGGACGAGGGCGGGATGGAGAGCGGGGATGGGGATGGTATTGCCATACCCGGCCCCTAACCGGCCAGTTGCCATCCCTACGTGGGAGGGTCTGACTTTGGGGTTTCTAAAATTTACTTTCCAAAAATTACGATTGTGCCATTGCACTTCCGTAGATCACAACTTCCTCGTAAAAACTCCGATTTGAGACCACTACGTGTCTACGAACTTGTCTCAACCTCTACTATTTTTCGGTAACCTTCACTTCTCCAAAAGCCTTCAAAATATTTTCTGGAAAATTCTCCAACACTTAATATAACCTCCAAAAATTCCAATTTAATTTCTAGAAATTCCAAACTTCACCAATTTGAGTCCAAGAATGTTCTTTTTCACACAAATGGCTCCAACCGGGTTTTAGAGTTGGGTGATTTTATTTGCTCTTTTCACAGCATACTAAATTAAAACATGAATAACCTATTTTTCCCTTGAATATAATGATCGTTAAGGACAAAAAACATTTAAAATAAAAATTAAATTTGCTCAATACACCCCACATATGTTCTTGCAACCCTAGTTAGACTTTTTTTCTCAAACCATCATGTTCCTACAACCTAACAAGGTTTATACACTTATATTGTAGTTATTCATGAAGGGTGAGACTGAACAGAGAGGCTTCCAATGAGGTATGAGTTTATTTTTGGCGTTTTTCAAGTTTAGGATTTCATGGTGGTATTTAGTGCGTTATTTTGACACACGATGTGACGCAATAGGAAAATTCTGTGGAATGCCACCGAAACATTGAACCTATTTCGGTTGTGTTTGAGCAACGGCCATTAACTTAGGATGTGGTGGAGATCTACCATAATGTAGAAACGAGGGTTCGGTGGTGTCTTACCGAATTTTTACCTACAATTTAGTGACAACGAATCGAAATATGTTTATTTTTTTGTAACTTATTGTCGACCACAAATATAATGCAAGCTATTTTGACCTCACTCCCATTGAAGGAACAAAAAACAAGGTGATGCCACTCTTGGAAGGAAACAATGTTGGAGCAGGGATGTGTAATGGACTATAGTGATCAATTCTGGCCCGGTTTGGTAATTATTTTGAGTTTTTTGGAGTCTGAAATCCTTTTTAGTATCATTAACGTGGCATTAATGTTTCAAATTTAAACTTTAAAAAACATGAGTTTAATGTGTAGATATTCAAAGGTAGAGATGCATTAATTAGATGGGCTGGGTGCAGGACAAAATGAATAATATTGTCATTGTAATTAGGTCTGATTATGGAGGTGAGGGCAAGCGTAGATCTTGAGTAATACTTGCTTGTGAGAGGAGCGGTAACTATAGGTCTTGCAAGTCTAGTGAGACAAGCGGTGTATGTAATTCGGATGCAAATGGTGATACAAAAAAAAGTGTTCTAGGGACAATGGTACCAAGAAGCGTGGATACCCATTCTTGTTAAAAGGTGTCAATATTGGTGATGGGGATGATTGGAAGTTAGGTGGTTTTCGAGTACATAACCATCTTTGTTTGGAGTATCTTCAAGGTCATTCAATTGTAGAGGCGACTTTACGAAGAGGAGAATGCCTTGTTGGTGAACATCTTTAAGAGTTTGGTGAAACCCGGAGATATTTTGGTCACCCAAAAGGATAGGGATGCAATGAATGTTTCAACTATGAAGACAATATACAATGCTAGGATCTGAAATAGAACCAAAGAATTTCTTTGGGAGAATACGGATGCAACAATTGCTTACTAAGTTGTCAGAACACAATTATATTGAGTGGTATAGGACATTTGGCGATCTTGTAACTGACTTGTTTTTGGACATGAAGGGTGAATGTCTTAGACATGCACCTAAGGGCTCACGTTCCTAGTCAAATACAAAAAAAAAAAAAAAAAAAGGTTAATTACCATGAACTAGACTTATATTCTGCATTCTTATATTACGATGAAAGCGACTTACATGGTTATTCCAAGTTGTAGTTGCTATGTGAGTTTTAAAACTCGTAAGTAGAGATGGATCAATGGGACCCACTCAAGATGGCTCGATGGCTCGACATCTACCTCAACATTACTATCAAGAGTTACGACTACATCCTCAACCTCTGTAGTATCCTCAAAGTGGTCAGTGGACCATGCGGGGCTGGTCCTCTTGAAGGGCTAACCTCACCGCTCTGTCCCCTCGTTGAGGCTATGAGACATTCTCTATCAGGTCAAGATGATGAAGCCTCATTAGTACCTCTCACGAGCCCTTTATATCTAAAAAACAATATTAAGTACAAACTCGATATGAATTCGAGTAGATGATCAACGAAACAAGAATTCAATTGATGAACTACCACGAAAATGCTGAAACAAATTTGGTGGACTAAAACTATTCGATGGACTACCACTGAAAAGCGGAAATACATTCGGTGGATAGCCATTAAAAAAGGAAACAAATTCGGTGGAGTACCCTTTGAAACAAGGAAAGCGATTTGGTGGTAACCTCAAGTAACATATATTTTAGTAAAAACTTGGTTCAAATTAGGTGGACTACCACTGACAGCATAACAATTTACTGTGGTAACCCAGAAAGTAACATCTATTTTCTTAAAATCAGGTTCGAACCATACATCCACAAAGCTTAATCAACACTCGAGAAACATAAATATAGAAATCAAAATTGAAATCAAACCTTGGCCTTTCAGAGGATTTTGAGGTCGGATGGGTTTGCGATGGGGATGAGATCGCTTTGGTTGTGATAGGGTGAGTGATTGGGGTTGGGGTATGAGATTGCTCTGTTTCAAATGGGATGGGGTGTGCGATGGAGTATGTTACAATTCTGGCCAGGACCCAACAATTCCCCTCGGAATCCATGTCCAATCCTGTTACTGATCGTCCAGTGATCTTTGAAGGCCTGCCACTTACTATTTTAACCTTCTTCCCGACACAATTAAGAAAAAGGGTTCAAGACTTCTACCGAAATGTCGAAATGAGTCTCCTATGAAAAAGCGAATATTTACGCAAATTTTACACCGGCAATATGGTACATAATATAAATCCTTAAACTTCATCAAGCACAATGCTAAGCACGCAATTTACAACATAGGCCTTTCGCCTCAATTTCAACCCTATATGGGCATATTAGAGCAAATCTAGGGTTTTTCTTTAATTTACATATCCATAATATTTCGAAAAGGAAATGAACACAATATGTCCTACAACGATGCGAATACAGAAACGAGGCTTGGACGTGGGTTTACGAATCCTCGACCTACGACCTAGGGGTGCAAAAGCAGGATTGTGAGAGGACAAAAGAAAGTGTTGAACTTAATTTTACTTGAACATACTAACCCCACCATTTTGTGAAAACGAAGGAAGACCATGCAAGAGAAATTTTTATCCTACTATACATTGATTTGAAATCCTTTTAATCCCATACGCCCAATATATATATATATATTATACACACCCACACACATTGTCTTTCTCCCATCCTTGTACCCATCATAAATATATATATATATATATATATATATATATACATACACCCTCTTTCTTTACAGGGAAAACAATCAAACCACGGGGACTGTTTTAACTAGCCCATATGCGGACTCCGCAATGCACATATGGCTAGGGATGAGCAGTCCAACCGAGGAGACTATTGCTCCCTAGACACGCACGGCATAATTCTCAATGCCCTTGCGGTTGAAATAGACTTTCTGCGCGCAAATCCGCCCCTCAAGGGACTTACGCACACGGGCTAAGGGTGCTGGATTATCATCATCAACATCACCACCACACATCGGCACCCCTCATCACACGTGTGGTTATCAGCCAATTAGGCAAGGGATGTACATACTATGTAAACACAAATATCACAACCATCAATACATACCATTCTCAAAACTCAATATCAGACATCTAGTTTCCCACAATCATATTCAAACTCAATATTCTCAACACCTAAACCATAACCTCCATAAACAACATTTTACATTGAAAATCCCATATACTTTGTCAATAAACATCGAGCGATAATACATACCATACGTAATAACATAGTCAAATCATGCGTGAAATCTCTTTATTCCCATAATCCGATTTAAACCATATTTCAACAAACCCCATTTGTGCATGCACTTAAATATTTGGAAAACAATGCACATTTTAAAAAAATGTCCACTCACTTTGAAAGTCAAAGCTAACTTGACCTGAGGGTTCCTCTTGTTGGCTACATGGAGCACGAGCACCTATTTGAGAGAATACATATATTTGATTAATAAACGTACTCAACCACGACTTTAATTCAAAAGCGAGTTCCTAGGGCCATTCTAGTACTTTCCAAAGGACGAGACGGTCTAGAAAGACTGTGGTTAACTATGCGGTCAAACTTCCCATATTGGCAGCCGGGTCTGCGGGGCCCACGACCTCCACTTTTCGATCCAAAGAAAGTTCCTATAGGTCCAAAAAGGTCTACTTAACATGTCTCGAGGTTTGGTATCGATCAGTGGGCAGATTACTCTCGATCGGACGGCGGTTCGCTAACCTTAGAGTCATTGATTGAGTATCAGAGACTACGATTATCATTCCCCTGGTATGAACCTATCGTACCCGAGATATCGCCTAATAGGCGAAATATCCGTTCGATAGCCAAGCGATAACCTATCCTTAATCCGAACATACCGTTGTGCTTCGACGACGTGAGAACATTTAGAACTCAATGGGCTACCACAAGGTGGCCTACTACCGCCATCATCATGCGCGGCGGGCGGTGTGTGGGTGGCTTGAGTAATTTTCAGCGATTGGAAAACTCGAATCGCTGGCCAATACCTATACGATCCAGGTTCAACACAACCGGGGAATGCCTTTTGGTCTTGAACCTCGGTCAAAAGTAACTTTGAATTGGGTCAATCGAATCCAAACCGGTGAGGGTTTTAGTCGGAACTTTCCGACCTCCAAACAATAGTTATGGCCACCAACATTGTCGTGCAACCTACGGGAAAGCAAGAGGGAGAAGAGAGCTACCTTTTCCAAGTGGTGGCGCGCCCTGGGTGGCAGAAATTTTCGGCCGTGACGGCAGCGGTGGCTGGGTGATTTTCCAATTGTTCCGATCGCCGATCCTTTGATTTTCCAGTTTGAGAAATTAGGTGGGATGGGTAGAAAGAGGTTGAGGTCGTCCTTTTGGGACCGGCTCCATGGCCTGAGATTGGCGGAGGAAAGAGATCGCCCGACCATGAATGGTCGGCCCGTTTTTGTCGCGAAGAGAGAGAGAGAGAGAGAGAGAGAGAGAGGAGATAGAGTGACGCGTGAGGGGATAAAAAACCGGGTTTTAGATTTTTGATAAATCTCAAAATGACCTTTACATCTTTTAGTTTTCAGATGTTTTCTCCCTCGTTACAACTCGGAATTGAGCTTGCCACTTGTCTACTAACTCATATCGACGAGCTCAACGCAATGGTGCAACTCAATTCCCCAAATTTCTTTCAGAACAAAAAGTGACTAATATACCCCTATCCCAAGGACAAAAATGTAATTTCATAATTAAATAATTAAATTGTATTTAACTGGGACGGGATGTTGCACACTACCCCCTTTACAAAAATTTCATCCTTGAAATTTCGCACCTGTCACTCAAAAAGGTAAGGATACTGAGCGCGCATTGCTCCTGGGGTTCCCAAATGGCTGCCTAAACGATCTGAGTCCTCTGCAACACTTTTACCACAGGAATAGATCTAAAGTGCACCACTTGTTCCTTTCCTTGATTACTCTACTTTCTCTGTTGTCCTTTGAAAAAACGCTAGCCACTCCATTTTTCTCTCACCAACATCACTCCAAACTTCCCCTTTCTACCGTAATGCACAACTAGTTGCACTTGAGGAAATGGTCAACATAAGGTGGTAGCCATACTAGTCCCCAGCCTACCGTAACTTCCTCAGTCTCATAACACTACTACTTGCTTCGCACGCACCAGTGCAAAGAACAAAACCACTATTATTGCATCGGCTTAATGCAACAAGACAAACAGCCGAGACCAGTATCCGCACAACACCAGCAAACCTCTACTACCACAACGTTGTCCCTAACTTGAACAAAATTTGGTCTTAGGAATATCCACATTATTTAGCTTAGACTAGTGATACTTCCACCACCAATCCAACTCTCAAGACTCAGCTGAGAGGCTCAACCGTCTTACGTCATCCAAAGTAAACACGTGCACTACACTAAACCGCACTCAGTCATATGGAAACTTGTTACAATAAACTGTTGACAAGGCCTGACCCAAATTCGGGTTTGGAATCCGAGTCGAACCATGTGCGTGTCCAACACCTGTCAGGTGCCGGGCACAATTGACCAAATTGCCCTTAAACTAAAACTCAAAGATTCTTTTAAGGTTTGACTTCTGCCGAAAAATCGGCAGAGTCTCCCTTGTAATTTGATCGTTTCCCAAAATTTTACACCTGCACAGAATCACAATTTTAATATTCCAACTTCAGCATGCATAAGACAAAATAATCTGAATGTACGATGCCTCAGCAAACAGCATACTGAGTTTTAAGTCGGGCTTCGACCCATCCACATGTTCAAATTGAATTCACCAAAAACAGTAAAAGCAAAACAAAACCCATAACCATACCAAATTCACGAAACATAGTTTCTGCCGTGGCTGCACCTAGATTAAACTAGGTTGCCTACGTACCCTGACTGAGGGATCAAGCCACACGTAGTTCTTTCTACTAAAAGATCACAATTCAAATAATATTTTACCAAACCGAACTTGAGTTTGTAATTCATCCTTATAATCTTTGAATTTGCAAAACTACATTTAAACGAATACCAAACTCATAATCCCAACCAACTCCCTATATCCAAACCCAGCATTTTAACTGAAACTATGCCTGCAACCAATCCGCATAGTGTATAACCAGCTATCACCCACCAAGGGTATACATATATATATATAATCCGACAGCAATTGGGGAGGGCAAAAACTGGCTAACCGCTTGTGTAGATAATTCGGGCGGTGGCTAGGGATCCTGGCCAACCCTGTGCAGAATATATCACCCACATATGTATCATCCTCGCAGAACTTGGGGAACACACAGTCAGTCCGACAACGCATATTCGTCAAATTCATCATTTTACTGTCAATTCCAAGTACCTTACACTTGATACATCAGAAATCGACAGCGAAACCACCTGGAGGGTTTTCCGTTTGCAGAGGGTGCTTGGGGTGTTTTTGGCCGGAAAAGATGGTAGGGACGACATGAGGGTGGAAGGAGGAGGGTTTGATGGTGGTCTGGGCGGTTGACTTGGTCGGGTCGCAACCAGGCCCAACTGGTTCGATCTGTGAGGGATGGGTTCGCGAAGGAGAAGACCGAATGGGGGGGTGATGCACAACACGCATTGGCCAATTGGCCAGCGCTTTTCCTTTATTTTTACCATTTTTCAAAATTACTAAAATGCTGGGTTTTTAGATCATTACGGGTTCGTTTGAGCTCGGAATCTGGTGTTTCGCACGTCCACGAACTCGTTTCTACGAGTCGGACGCAACGGTGCACCCCGTTCCACCAAATTCCTTCCCGAACATAAAGTCAATTTTTAAACCTATTAAATTAATCGGGGCAAAACCGTCTTTCTCTTTATTATTTTATTATTTTTATCCTAATTTAGGATCGGGTTGTTACAATCTACCCCCCTTATAAAAATTTCATCCTCGAAATTTCATACTCCGTTTGGCTCCCCAACACTATACCCTTCAACCGACTTCCGTTATTAACAAGATTAATTCCTTAAATTTTAATATGAAAACCTTAACAAATTTTTCAAATATTAAGATTTCCTTTAAACTTTAATATAACCATACTTCTTACCTGTCATTCAAACAAATACGGATACTGAGACCGCATCTGCTCCTCAGGTTCCCACGTGGCTTCCTCCACAGTATACTTCTCCACAGAACTTTTAAAAGAGGAATTTCCCGAGAACGTAGAGTCTGCATTTTCCAATCTAGGATTTGCATTGGTTGCTCCACATAACTCAAATCAAACCTCAAGTCCACTGGTTGTGACTCCAGCACATGAGAAGGATCTGAAATGTACCTCCATAACATTGAGACATGAAATACATCATGCATCCGAGAAGGTTCCGGAGGTAAGGCAATTCTATAAGCCACGGGACCCACTCGCTCCAAAATCTCATACGACCCAATGTAACGAGGACTCAACTTCCCCTGTTTCCCAAATCTCACCACGCCCTTCCAGGGCGACAATTTCAAGAAAACCAACTCACCCACTTCAAACTGAAGATCTTTTCTGCGGTTGTCAACATAACTTTTCTGTCAATCTTGAGCTTCCTTAAGCCTTTCCCTGATTAATTTGACTCTTTCCTTGGTAGCTTCAATGTCAACCGCTCCTTTTACTCTTCTTTCACCAACCTCATCCCAGATAAGTGGGGTTCTGCACTGCCACCCATACAATGCATCATACGGTGACATTCCAATGCTTGAGTGATAACTATTATTATATGTAAACTCCACTAAAGGCAATTTATCATCCCAATCCCCTCGAAACTGCAACGCACAAGCTCTTAGCATATCTTCCAAAGTTTGAATCGTTCTTTCAGATTGTCCGTCGGTTATGATGAAAAGCGGTCTTGAACCGTGAATCGAGTTCCAAAAGCTTCTTGTAACTTCATCCAGAATCGGGATGTGAACCGTGGATCTCGGTCCGAAACAATAGATACAGGCACCCCATGCAATCTTACAATCTCAACAATGAAAATATTGGCCAATTTGTTCAATTTATAAGTTTCCCTCACGGGTAGGAAATGTGCAGACTTGGTGAGTCGATCAAGAATCAACCAAACTCCATCATGTTTTTCCCTCGTCCGAGGAAGCTTGAACACAAAGTCCATGGTGATATGTTCCCACTTCCACTCCGGAATTGGAAGTGGTTGCAGTAACCCAGATGGTTTATGTTGTTCTGCCTTGACTTGCTGATAAATAAGACATTTACTCACATATTTTGCAATTTCTTTCTTCATGAAAGGCCACCAATAGTGTTCTCTCATAGTGCAATACATTTTTGTGCTACCAGGATGCATGGCAAAGGTTGAACTGTGAGCCTCTTCAAGAATTTCTCTTTTTAACCTTTCATCATCAGGAACATACAACCTCGTTCCTACCATTAAAGCTCCATCACTCCTTACAGAATAATCCATCCTGGTACCATTCTCAATTTCCAGCCTTAATGTACAAATCAACGGATCCTGCAATTGAGCTTCAATTATCCTTTCCACCAAGACCGATCTCACATAGAGAGTTGCAAGTAATCCTCCATCATGACTCAATTCCAACCCAACACTAGACTTCCTCAGCTCCATCAATAGGGGAAGATACTCCCCTCGGAGATAAGCTAAAGATCCAGATGATTTCCTGCTCAGAGCATCAGGTACAACATTAGCTCTCCCAGGATGATGCTCAATGGTGCAGTCATAATCTTTTATCGATTCTAACCGTCTTCCCTGCCTTAAATTCGATTCCTTCGGGTGAACAAATACTTAAAACTTTTATGATCCGTGAAGATCCGGCAGGTCTCCTCATAAAGATAATGTCGCCAAATCTTTAAGGCGAACACCACAGCAACAAGCTCCAAATCATGGGTAGGATAGTTCAGCTCGTGCTTCTTCAGTTGCCTGGACGCATAAGCAATTACCTTACCATGTTGCATTAACACACAACCCAAACCCTGCCGTGATGCATCACTGTAAATCACAAAACCTCCATTGTCATCAAGCAAAGCCAATACTCGAGCAGTTGTCAACCTGGTTTTCAGTTCATTGAAGCTTTCTTCACACTCATCCGTCCATTCAAATTTAACCCCTTTTCTTGTTAACCGAGTGAGAGGTGCTGCTATGGTAGAAAAACCTTCCACAAAGCGCCAGTAATAACCTACCAAACTGAGAAAACTCCGTATCTCAGTGACACTGGTTGGCCGAGCCTAGTTCACCACTGCTTAAACCTTCTGTGGATCCACATAAATTCCTTCAACAGAAATTACGTGCCCCAAGAAACTAATTTTGTCCAACCAGAACATGCATTTGCTGAACTTTGCATACAATTGTCTTCTTCTTAAAGTTTTCAACACAATCTCCAAGTGTTTCATGTGTGCCCTTTCACTTTTAGAATAAACCAGAATGTCGTCTATGAATACGATAACAAAGCGATCCAAGTAGCGTCGGAATACTCTGTTCATTAGATCCATAAACGCTGCTGGTGCATTGGTCAGTCCAAAAGGCATCACCAAAAATTCGTAATGCCCATACCTTGTCTGAAAAGCTGTTTTCGGCACATCCTCTTCCCTGACTCGCAGCTGATGGTAGTAGGATCTCAAATCAATCTTAAAAAACACTTTAGCCCCTTCAACTGATCAAACAAATCATCAATGCGAGGCAAAGGATAACGATTTCGCACTGTAACCTTGTTCAACTGTCTGTAATCAATACACAATCTCATGGTGCCATCCTTCTTCTTCACAAATAGAACTGGTGCTCCCCAAGGAGAAAATGTACTATGTTCTATCACTAGTACCTATCCAATTCCCTATCACTTATGCCTACTGGAGCAAGTGCCCAGTAAATGCTAATCCAGTGACAAGACACATGGTTTCACATATCACGGAGTAAAACACTTTCAAATCTAAACAAAAAATAGAAATATATAGGTGTGCAGCATTACTTCAAACAAAAATAGAAATACACGTCTGAATAGAGAGTATACAATGTATGCATGATATATGTAGACAATTAGTTCTTTACAGCAGCTTAGCTGTGTAAATGCCTTATTCTTAGAACACAACATATTTCTAATTCTCCTTTATGTTTGCGAGATAGTTTGCTGACTGAAATACATACCATGATAATTTCTATTTCCATTCCTTAAAAAAAAAAAAAGGAATGTTCTCCAAAAGGTAGCTAAAAGAACAAACTTTAAACACTCAAAATTGATCCCAACCACATATACCAATAGCTAGAGCTCGGAAAATAGATGAAGAAGCATACCTCAATCGACTGATTCTATCGCCGGAATCGCCATGGCCGACGTCGAGAAAATCTTGACTTTTCTCCTCGTTCCAATCGCTACATGGCTCGAAGATCCTATAAATTGGGTGGGTTGTGTAGAGGAGGAGAGGAGCGTTTTGTAAGTAATTTCATCGGAAACTATGGCTGGACGGCGACGAATCGCACTGGAGAAGTCGAACAGTCATGAACAGTGATCGTTGTTTTTGGAGGGTGTCATGTGGGATTAACTGGGAGGGTGAGAGAAATAAGGGTAGGGTGGGAATATTAAAAACCTGATTCTTTTTTTCTCTTACGGTTAGAACAACTTCCATGCAACGTAACTTTTTCGTTTCAAAATCGATTTGGGCCCGCGACGTATCTATGAGCTCTTGAGCTCAAGCTCTACGCAGTGGAGCAGATAAATTCTCCAAAACCAACCTCGTACTAAGCGTTAACCCTAAACCACTAAGAAACCCTACGGGTAAAATTGTCTTTTTCTTTAATATTTTAATAATTTACTAAATCTTTGGGAGCGGGATATTACAATTGTTGTTCTTGAACCAAACGGTTCCCTTGCTAACAGTGATATACTTGTCATCATCTAATTAGCGATCTCCACTACCATCCTTTGGTTAAACTTATACTAATGTTTTGCGAAAACTTACTCTGAACACCCGAACATTTTCCTTAAAGATAACGGCAAAATCACTTGCAAGTTAACCTAGGGCTCAAACCAAACAAACCAAACTAGACATTTATCTATCCATTTTAAGATCACAAGAGTTGCCTTAGGGTCACCTTAGCACCATAATCAAACAATCTTTATTCCAAAAACCATTTCTTCTCAATTGAGTTAACTCAAACTTTAACCACCAAGAGATAACCCTCCACCACAACCAAGGCGTCTAAGGGATTACACTACACCAACGGAGTGCAATGCACCGTCGTGCATCGTCTTGACTCCAATCACACAGCGATTCGAAATTCGCCCAGTGACCATTTAATTTCTACCTATTTATCATGGGAAGGAGGAGGAAAATCCCTACCATCATCTCAAGACATTCTTCACCATATGCTCAACATTCAACTATAGCGATGTCAGTGAAGAGCAAATTTGACTTCAATTATTCCCATTTTCTCTAAGGGATAAAGAAACAAAATGGTTAGATTATCTTCCATAAGCATCCATAAATTTGTGGACTAATTTATCTAAGAAATTTCTTTCAAAAATTTTCCCTGCTCATAAAACCAATGCTTTGATCACAAATATTATGAGTTTTTGTCAACAAGAGTGAATAATTTCTTGAATGTTGGGAGCGATATAAGGATCTGTTTCTTCAATGCCCTCATCATGGTTTCGACATATGGCAAAACTTCACTATTTTTATAAAGGATTGAACTCGCAAAGTAGGAGCATGGTAGATTCAACAGTTGGTGGAAGCTTAATGGACAATACTGTAGATGAAACCATCAGCGCATTTGAGACAATTTGTGAGAACTTTGAGCATTGGGACTTTCCTACAAAAGATTCAAGAGTTACACCTACATTATCGACACAGAAAGGAGGCATCTATGAAGTTAGTGCAAGCACGGGTTTAGAAGCACAAGTTGCAGCTCTCACAAAACTTCTCACACCGCTGGTAAAGAAGGTAACCGCACAACCATGTAATTTGTGTCCTAGCATCGCCCACAACACTGCAAATTGCCCATCAAATCCTACCTTAGAAGATGTACAAGAAGTCAATGCATTCAATGGAAGGTCTTGAAATGATCCTTATTCCAATACCTACAATCCAAGGTGGAGACAACACCCAAAATTCTCTTGGAGAAATTCACAGAATACAATGGAACCTTCCAGTTCCTCAAAGTCGTACCAGCAGCCCTATCAAGCTCCTCCCACACAACCCGAACATCCTTCTATCAAGGAGATACTATCTCAACTCTTGAAGAAATCAGAAAGATATGAACAAGAGGTTGCATAACTTAAACAAAGTCAATCGATGTTGGAAAAGAGTCAATCCAAATTTGAGGTTGAGTTAGAACAAATAGCTACTACTCTGAACATATTAGAAAGAGCACAAGGTCAATTTTCCAAGCCCAACATAAGCTAATCCTATGAATCATGAGCAAGTTCAAGCTACTACCACTTTGAGAAGTGGGAAAGTGGTTGACAACAAGATTGGAAATCCAGAGATCAATGATAAAGAGGAAGATGAGGGCACAACGAAGATAGGGGAGCAACTTGACAAGAACTTTGGGGGCTCTTGGAAATCTGAAAGTGCCGCTACTACTGTTAACAAAGTTACTGAATCCTGCAGCATGTCCATCCTACTCTAAATACAAAAGCTCATGGTCCTCCTCCATTCCCTCAACATGACAAACAAGTTAGAAAAGAGAAAAATAAGGGAGACATTATGGAGCAATTTGAGAAGGTGCAAATTAATAATCATTTTCTAGACGTAATCAAACAAATCCCTTCATATGCAAAGTTTTTAAAGGATATTTGCACTAACAAAAGGAGGTTTGAAGAACGTGAACAAGTGATGTTATCCGAAAACGTGAGTCCTATGCTTCAAAGAAAGTTGCCACCCAAGCGTTAGGATCCCGGAAGTTTTACAATCCCGTATATCATTGGAAAGAGAAAGTTTGACAAATCTTTACTTGATTTGGGAGCAAGTGTGAACTTAATGCCCTATTCGGTATATGAACATCTTGGGTTGGGGGAATTAAAGCATGTCTCGATCTCTTTGCAATTCGCGGATCGTTCCGTGAAATACCGAAGAGGCATTGTTGAGGATGTACTTATCCATGTTGACCCTTCATGGCTAATGTAGGTACGAAAATTGATGTTAAATCCAGTTCACTTACTGACCATGAATGTGCAAGATACTACTATAAATTTTCAGGTCTTTGAAGGTTTGAAAAGACCCTTGGATCCTTATGATTGTTTTCACATCGAAGTTGTGGATCAAATTATAGAGAAGACATTCATTGAATCAAACTTGCTTCAATATCTTTCAAGGCTTTGTATTGATTCACATGATTCTATCTAGGATGTGATTAAGGCACCTAGGATCTCCACCATGACCAAACAAGCTTTTATCCCTTAGATAACCCCTTTGAGCCTAAATAAGCCTTTTCTTTCATGAACCACACTATCCTTAACCATAAACTTAAACACATCATCTTACCTTGTTCTATGAAAATTGGTGAAGGTTTAAGTTTGGTGGAATTGCACCGTAACTTGTGGGCATTAAAGTTGTTGTGAAAAAAAAAGAAACAAAGTTGAGTACGAGGTTGGTGTTTGTTTTATAAAAAAAAGAATGAAAAGGAAAAAAGGAAAGCGAGAAGAAAAGAAAAAAAGGAAAAAATTGTTGAAGAAGTTTGGGAAATATGTTGATCAAAATGAAGTTGAAGCCCAACAATGAAATTTGGATTCCAATGAAGTGCATAATTGGTGATACCGCAAGAGATACAAGAGAATTTGCAATCCTTCATGTTCATCATGTGTTGTGCTAATTCTCATAGAATATTTTTGTTTTCCATACATTTTCTTTCTTTTAACCTTAACCCTCAACCCCATTACAACCGTAATTTAAGACCTTTTGATCCTAGAATTGTGCGAATTTAATTTGTGCAGATGTGATATGAAGAGCAAGCTTATAGGGATTGATTTTGTTTTCATGCATTCATTTTTCTCGAGTGAAACACTTAACCCAAAATTTGAGCATTTTCTTTGTGAGTGACATTCTTGGTGAAGTTTGGAGTTGAAGCTTTGATTTGCATATACCAACCCGGGTTGAGTGAGTTGTATTGATATTTGGCTATTTCACACACTACACCTGAGAATGTTATGTACGACTTTGTTAACTTTTAAATCATGCTTGTGGTTTATATGATGGTTATTTGATTCTTGAGAGTTATATACCTTACGCGATTTATTGAGACTAATATGTGGAGCCCTAACAATCTTTTGAGTCCTTATTTTGTTTAGTTTTGTTTTGCTTGAGGGCAAGCAAAGTCCAAGTTTGGGGGTATTTGATTTAATCATGTGTTTCCCTCTTTTCGGCCGGGTAGGCCGATTGAAGGAGTTTTTGGTCCTTCTTCTTTTTTGAGTGCGGGGCGTGCCACCACCAAGCCCCGAATTTGGCTTGAATGGAATGTGAGTGTATGTTGCGTCCGAAGTCTGACTTTAATCAAACGATTGTTCGGCCGAGCAAGGAACCTCCTCACGGCCTAGGTTCTTTCACTACCTTGGGGTCAAGGCTTTATGTGAGCAACCAAATAATGTGGAGTGGGTGGAGATGAATATTGTAGGTGAAACGTGATGAAACGAAGAGCACATGCGTAAACTAAAGGTGCTTGAATTTAAATGTAATTGAAAAAGACAAGTGCGGAAAGTAAAGTGCGCAAAATAAATAATTTAAAGGCGAGTGCGTAAAATAAAGAATGTAAAAACGAGTGCGTAAATTAAAGTGCGTAAAGTAAAGTAATTGAAAAGCGAGTGCGTAATGTAAATTGCATAAATTAAATAATTGAAATGCGAGTGCGTAAAGTAAAGGGTATAAAGTAAAGTGCGGAAAATAAACTAGATTACGAAGAACAGTAAAGATTAAATTAAGACATGAATTGAAATGACTATAATTGAAATAGAATTGAAAAACAAGAACAAGAATGTAAAAGCTTAATTAAAATCTATAGGAACTAGGGCGGAAAAAATAAGAACTAAACTATGAGCTACATTGCACTAATCCTAGGATAGGAAATTGAAAAGAATGTAAAATGACAAGTTTTGTGTTATGTCGGGGGTCCTTCTCTCTTCCAAAAGCTTGGTATTTATAGGGGCTTCGGTGCGTCTCAATTTGGTAAGTCATCAATTGGCCTTCAAATCCTCCATCAGTTTTATTCCTTCATTGGCATTGACCTTGGCTAATTCCATCCATCATCATGATTGCTCCATAATATCTTCAATTCCTTGTCTCATGCATATGATTAATGGAAATAATAACAATTTATTTGATTTTCCTTCCATCTTGAGCTCTCCCACAATAACTTCGGTTGACCAAGAGTTGGCATAATTCCTTCTATATTTGAATTGTAACATATGAGAAAATCCTCCTATGGATTCTCTCTCTCCTCATTTAAACCTTGTCTGATTTTAAGCATTTAGCCGTTTTTAGTCATCCGGCCGTATCTATACTTTCGGCCGCATATAAGCTTTCGACCACTTTCGTGCTCTTGGCCAGATTTACATATTCGGCCACATGTAAATTTTCAGCCACATGTAGTTTTTCGGCCATATGTAGATTTTGGGCTTTTAGCCAACCTTATAGACTAAGCCCATTGGAATATGGCTTGGGCCCAAATAGTGATTTGGGGCCATTGTATCATAACCTGGGCTCACTGTTAATTTAATTTCGGATCTTGGGCTTGACCTGGCCAGATTTCAACCAGGTCCAAACATCTTGATTTCGTACATTTTTATTATATTTCTCTTAGATTCTTGCTACGTTCTTGAGTGAGTTTATTCCATTTTTTACTTAGTTTTGTGTTTTACTAGGTTTGAAGTATAAAGATGTTAAAGCAAGCAAAAGGAGCATTTTTGGGATTAAAATATGTTGTGCAATCCTAAGAGCGGAATTTCTTGTGCAGATCAGAAAGCTTCACGGAATATATTGTACTTCCTCATAGCGAACCAGATGTTGATCTTTATACGGATGTTAGCTTTCTGTAGAATTTTGCGGTTGGTGATTCGGACATGTGTGGTGAGAGTTGTGGCAATTTTCGTAAAGACAGTTCAGGCAAAATGTGTTCTATGGGTTTTGCAAAATAATTCTTTTAAAGTTCAATCCTTGGAGTCCAATTTATGTCAATTGCATTTGGGAAGTATCTACAAGGATGTAGGGTTTTTTTTTTCTAAAGTCAGATCCTATATTTAGTAGGATTTTGGATGACAACTCATCAAAGACAATTGGAGCCAAACTAGGAAAGAAGACTTACCAAGTCAAAAGAGGATTTGTTCCTTATTTAAAGAAAATCAGAAAAATAGCATTCTCTTATGCTAGAATTGAAGGAGAGACAAGGAGCCGCTGCCATCGTCAAGTTCTCGAGCATCATCACAATCCATAAGTTTTATTTATGTTTCCGAGTTTTTCCATTATGTTTTCTTTGAACATGAGTAACTAAATTATTTTCTAGGACGAGGTTGACGCCCGAGCATGGATAGTTATGATTTTTTATGTTATTTAATGAATTCTAAGTTTCTTTTAGATGAATGTTTAATCACTATTTTAATTATTGCTATTTGTTTAGGTTCTTTGACTGATCACCTTAGGGCTTTGCATCTAGTAAATTAGAAGATGAATTTGAGGCAGAACCCGCAATATAATTGTGACACCCTGAAAAATTCCAAAATATTTTTCGCACACAGTAAAAATTGAACGGTCCATTTTGAGGTAAGTGGCATTTTTAATATATTTCCGAAATTGTGAAATTAGAATTTCGGTGTTTTGACCTCGTAGAAAAATAGTATACGTCGATACGAGCTTGTGGTATTTTTCGGAGCTCGGAAGTATTTTTAGTGAATTTTCAAAGTTGGAAAGTATGAAATTAAATTAGTATTTCCACATGGTATTTTGTAATTGGTTTTAACCTATCACCATGCCATATGTCAACATCTGATTGGTTGGAAGACTTGGAAAACTAGGGTATATAGTGCTATACCGTACGTATGTTTAATCTAAGGCATTGATCTGATTCTAGATCACATCTAGACCGTAGATCAAATCAAAGACCTTTGACTTGATCTAGGTCTTTAGTTTGGTTGTTGGGAATGCATCTGGACCATCCATCTTGAAGCTATCATGTATCTTCCTAGACATGATCTAAAATTCATCCCTCTCGTCCTCTCCTCCTCTACCATCAAAGCCACTATTTTGATATTTTTTAGAATTACTACTATTCATCCAAAATTACTATTCATACTGAAACCGCTTGTGGTGTCTACTATTCATCGTTTCGTGTCATCTTCATTGGGATTACTATTTACTCAAGGGTACTATCCAACCGTGGTACTATTCGTCCTAATATTTAACCAAGGTAATTTCTTTCCCTTACCTCGTCTTTTATTCATTTTTAATTCCATATTTTCATTCCTAGCTGTTATGCTGCCCAATTTAAAATTTTCAAATACTTAATTCGTATTATTTTATAATTGGGTAATTTTCAAGTTATTCCTAAAATATACATCATATGCTGTTAGAGCATGACCAGTGGGGGGGTGTATAGCACATTTACACCTTATTTGGCCGGAAACGCATGCAATGGTTAGGTGTATATGGATGTAAAAATACATTGAGTGGCGGAGATGCAAAAAAAAAAATGGATGTTTACATCTCTTTTTACATCTTCAAAATGGATCCCACCGGAGAGAAAAGTATGAGAGAAAATAATTTTTCTTGTTGGTGGGCCCCTTTGCATGTGGGAGTGATGTGCTTGTAGCCGTTGGATTTGCCAAATATGAATATACATCCTTGAATTTACATCTTCCTCATTGGAGCAAAAATCACATTTACACTCCCCGGAGGTGTAAAGGGGAAGTAAAAGTGGCTTTACACCCCCGAAAATACACCCCCCACTGGTGATGCTCTTACTTTGTCCATTTGAAATCTAATCAAATTGGATAATCTTTTTGTCATTTTCCTTCCTTAAAATTATTGAGCTAAATTATACCTATTCCTCTGGTCCATGTACGAACAACAAAGTATTATTTAGACTTTAATTTTACCGTACCGTGATTTTACCGTGTTCGGACCACAGATGGAACTTCAAGGACTATTGGGACAATTTTGGACTTTTCAGGAAGTACAAGGACTATTTTAAAATTACTTGGAACTTGAAGGACTTACAAGGATTAAGTTGAAATTTTGATTAAGTTTAAGGACCACAAGTGCAATTAAAGATAAGAAAAAGGATTAAAGTGCAATCAAGGATTTGTTGTAATTTTTTGAATTTTGGATTATGATTCATTTGCTCAAGATGGCAGTTTGAGTTCAAAGGTGTAGAGGGCAAGTAGACAAGCATATTATGGGTACCGGGAAAGGTTTGCGAAAGTTGTGTGAGCATGCCAATTGTTTTGATCCTATATTTTTATGGAAATGGTTTGTGTTGTGCATATTCTTTTCACTAACCCTACTATGTTATTTTGCTATCTATTTTCAAACCTGGCGGGAGCCTTTACAGGAAAATGAACGTATGTGATGCTCACCCCTACTTTTTCATGTACATCACAATCCTTGAGCTTTACTTGGTATTGTTCCTGTACTTGCCAACACATTTTGTCCCCTGTACCTCATCATCTCGACAGTCGTGATTTCCTTTCTTGAGAGTTTGAGGATATATGTAATAACCCGATCCTTAAATAATATTTAATTATTAATTTATTAGAGAAAAAGACAATTTTATCCTTCGAATATTTTAATAGGTTTTTAAAATTAATTTTTATTGTTCAGGAGAGAATTTAGGAAGTTGAGCCATACCGTTACGTCGGGCTTTTCGATATGAGTTCGTGGGTATATTGTGGGCTCAATTTCGAGTTATATTGAAGAGAATGCGATAAAAATTAAGTGGGGGGCAAAATGGTAATTTGCCAGGTCAGAAATTTTAAAAACCTCTCCTCTCTTCTCTCTCCCTGCGACCCCCCTCCCCTCTGTTTTTCCCGTCCGCCTCCATCCCTTGCAATAGCCGCCACACCGGACACCACCTAGTCGCACCAGCCAGGTCCCGCCGTCGAAGCTGAGCCGTCCCCCGTCTCCGCCGACACCTTAGTCCTCGGAATCAGCTCAGTTTGGCCGGTTTCTCTTTGATTTTTCAAACCTCTCGTTCTCCCTCCTTCGGCCACCAATCGTGACGTGTGAGGTATGTAAGATCCGTGTCTTGAGGAAGCAAGAACGGTGAGCAATGCCACATCCCTCGGGGAGGGAAAGGTGAAGTGCCTTATATGTGTAGGCACTTCTCCTCCTAGCACGAGGCCTTTTGGGAGCTCACTGGCTTCAGATTCCTAGGAACTCCGAAGTTAAGTGAGTTGGGGCTAGAGCAATTCCCGGATAGGTGACCCACTGGGAAGTTGCTCGTGAGTTCCCAGAAACAAAACCGTGAAGGCGGGGGCCTAAAGCGGACAATATCTTGCTAGGGGAGTCGGGTCGTGACATGTATGCTTTTCCACCTATTTTTCATGCTCTAGCTGATGTTTGTGTAGGTTTTGATCGAATTGCAGCGTTGACAGGTTAATTTTCGAGTTAAAGTTTAGGCCGGTTTTGAGGTTAGGTTTTGACCCATTGTGATTCAAATTGGACATTCTCGTAGTTGAAGAAAGTGTTCGGGAGGTCGAGAACTAGTTGTTGGTGGAAGGACAGCTCTTGGTTTGGAGTTTGTTCGAGTGACGAATTTATCGCTTTTTAAACCCCCAAATCTGCCAACGAGTGTTCCCACTCGTAGGCTCACTTTTAGATGTCAATCTTCATTCCTAAATTATCCTTATGTCGTCACGAGCGCGTAGGCGTGCTCAGATTTCAATTTGGAGTTCGTATGATAGTCGAGCAGTTACGCCTATGGCGCGTTATTCGGGTTTGATGTGTTCGAACCGTCGGATCGGTTCCAACTCTTAGTATGTTGTTCCCCGTATTTCCAGGATCGTGTTGCATTCGACGGATCGTGAACCGAGTCCGTTACGGAAAATCATCCGACCATCCGATCATGCGATCGTGAGCAATCTGACCGTCCGATCGAGACTAGATTTTCGAGACATGTGTCCTAGGCCTATTGGAACCTATGGGAACTTCCGAATTGGAATTTTGAGGTCGTGGACCCCACGAGGTTTCGGGTTGACTTTATGGGACTTTATCGCTTTTTGAGCCCCGAGACCCTTTTTGACTGTTCTAAATATTGGAAAAGCTTTTGTGGGCACTTCTAGGAGCCGAGGGTTAGGAGTTTTAGATTAAATAACTATGTTGAGTTTTTCAGGAATTATTTAGCAATTCTAGGAATGTGGCTCAGGTTGACGTGTGTGCCCCGAGACCTGCGAGGAATGCGGCTCGAGGTTGACGTGGGTGCCCTGAGACTGTGAGGAATGCGGCTCGAGGTTGACGTGTGTGCCCTGAGATCTACGAGGAATGCGGCTCGAGGTTGACGTGTGTGCCCTGAGACCTGCGAGGAATGTGGCTCGAGGTTGACCTGGGTGCCCCGAGACCTGCGAGGAATGCGGCTCGAGGTTGACGTGTGTGCCCTGAGACCTGCGAGGAATGCGGCTCAGGTTGACGTGTGTACCCTGAGACCTACGAGGAATGCGGCTCGGGTTGACTTCGTGTTCCCGAGACCTGCGAGGATGTATCACACATGTGGCCACATGTGTGGTATCTAGAATTGACAATAAATTAATAGAATTGACGGATTAGTAACGGAATTGACGGATCAAGAATGGGGTACGCCTAGGTGGAGAGAACTAAGTATTGGAAGGTTCTTAAATTAAATTGAGGATTTTATTTAGGTATTGTATGGACAATGGATTTAATATTTGTTATCTTGATATTATAAGACAAGAAATGCGAGGTTACAAGTTTTAAGGGTTTTACAAGTTCATTGTTATTTTTCTCAAGCTATGAGGTTGACTTACCAGTAAAGGAAAGAAATATATGTATAGATATTTTAGCGAAGTTGTTGATGCGCATGTATTTCCATTTCCTTTCTCTTTTTAATTCTATTGTTATTTCTACTTTCCATTCTATTTCTATTTTTATAATCTTATATATATTCATAATATATCAAATTGATTCGTGATTTAGAGGTGGCTCGGTGAGTGGACTTTTGTTTTATAACTGAATTTATGCAATCCAATTTCATTATTTGATCTTGAATAAGTATTTAATAGTTCGTGTTTTCCTAGCATATTTTGCTGAGGTTAAATATTTTATTTATGAGCTGCCGAGTTGAGTATGCTTAAAGAATATGAAAAATAAGAATTTCAGAGAATTACCAGATGAGGTAGCAGCAGAGGTTTAAAATAAAAAGAATTCGTTTTATTATTCCAAACCTTTCAGGAATTTATATTTTCTTAAAACCACCCCTAGGTACCCAAGCATAATAAAGGTTGCCTTCGGTATTTATGTTATGGACATCCCGTTGCCTTCGGTTAGGTCAAGATGATTATTTGTTGCCCCACGAGTCCTAGGGATACCGGACCGGGCGGAGCGAGGAAAGCAGGTTAGTCATACTAAATGTAGCCTGTTTCAGCAAGGATTGCAGCTCGAGCGGACTTTGGGTCACCGAAGCCTGCGAGGACGTGTCACATATGGTGATACGAGGAATAGGCAGAATAATGTTAAATTTGTTGAATTGTTTGAAGGATGGGATGTGTATATAATTGTAAATATACATGTTTGATTTCTGTACGAGAATAGCAGGTGAATGTTAGTGAGCATATCATGAATATGAGGCTTGGATTGATCTGCAGTCTTATTTAAATAAAAATAAATAATAAAGCTTAGTACGTGCATGTTTAAGAGTAGGAAGAACTACGTGTGGCTTGATCCCTTGTTAGGGGTGCGTAGGCAACCTAGGGTTCTAGGTGCAGCCGCGAGGTCAAGTGATTGAGAAGTAGTTCAGTTGTGTTGTTTTGAAATCTAATATTGTTCTAAGGATATTCTACCAATTTGAATTGAATCTGGTTGGCAGAATATTTTACTTGATTTGTTGAGGCTTGAGGCCAGAGTGATTTGGTGCTTGGCTTTCTTGAATATAATCGATGCATCTTGGCGGTTGGGCTATATATATATATATATGCTTGTTTTATAGGTGGAAATTTTTGGGAAATGAGCAAATTGCAGGGGAGACTCTGCCGACTTTTCGGCAGAAGTCAAGTCAAAAGAAATCTGAAATTTTGAAGAGAAGGGAAAATTAGTCAATCGTGCCTGGCACCTGCCAGGTGTCGGACACGCACATGGTTCAGCTCAAATTCCAAAGTGGAATTTGGGTCGAGTCTTGTCAATATATATTGTTCATTTCCTTCCTCTGTATAAATTCTGGATGGTTGGTGTGTATTTGATCTTTATGATTTGTAAAATAACTTATGAGGTTATAGATACTTTTCCTTGACCTATGGGGTTGGTATTTTGACAATAAAGTCTGTGAAATGTTTTATTCTGTTTTCCGCTGTTATATACAATTCTGATCCAACCCATTTTTTTTAGTTAAAAGACTTATCGTATTTTGGGAATCTTGGGAGTATAACCCTCGGATCCTCAAGGTACATGCCGCTGTCACGTGTCTCGATTTTGGGGTGTGACAATAATTCAATTAGCTTCTTGTGATTAAGTGTGGTGAATTACAGTATTGCTTGACGAAGAATCATGGTTGGCTTGGATCCAACTTGTTAAATTTATGCCTTAACCAGGATAGATTGCATGATTGGGTATATGATCTTTGCCTGAACTAGAAAAGAATCTTACACTTAAGGAAAACTATGGTCTAACTGCCTGAAAAGGACATAGATACGAGAATTATCATCTAAAGAATCCGTTGAATGAGTTGGAATCTAACTTGGATTGCTTGTGGTTGATTATGAAACCCTAGACCTTCATCATTGTTTTTCAACCTTGAAAGTCAACATTTTTTTTCTCAATTGCTTTGATTAATTTCTTGTTTGTTTCACAAATGTTCACAACAACAATCTTTACAACAATTGTGTTCGTGTTTAGTTTTTCTCATCTTTTGTGTTTTGTTTAGTTAGATTTAATTTTAGGTCTTCGAATATTAAATTAATTTGGAGTTCTCGTGGGAACGATACTTGGACTTGTCAAACGCTTTACTACTTGTGCACTTGCAAGGGCAGACTATCTACACGACGGTGGATTCCCGTAATTTATTTCATTTTTAATTGTAGTGCATATTTTATAAGCATCTCATTGCTTTCATTTCTTTATGGTATACCAATATCTCTTCAGGAGCTTTCATTGTCACTTATGGACAATCATCTATTATAAGATTAACTATTTATAGAATGTCGATCATAACCTCTTTTAGAGCGTTATTTTGAATAGGGCTTGAATTTTTCAATTAATCTCCACTTATGGGGAGTTAAGTCTTTGAAACCTATAGATTTGTCATGCTTCAAGCATCCAACAGCTTTTATGCGGAGTTAAGTTTTGCAATCTATAAATTTGTCACACTTCAGGCATGCAATGGATGTGTCATTAGTAGTCACTTACTGTGTGTCTGTATATACTTCTGGCATTTGACTTACAATCTTTTGGGTTGCATTTATCTTTTATGCAAATGTGTTCATGAGACAATAATATATATATATATAATCCATAATTATTCACGTGGTTCTTTGTTCTTTCAAAAACAACCAATTCTCCCCTAACAACGTGAAAATAGTCTCATAAAAAATGACGCCATGAGTGTCTTAACTTTTGACCTTCGGGGACCTTAATTCATACAATTTATTACGCATTAGGCTTGCATTACATTAACATTGGCATACCCCTGAGTCACTCTTCCGAGACTTTAATCTATGCAATGTATCATTAATGTATTCAACTTGTAATCTTCAAGATTTGCAATATATTTAATAATTCATTTAAATTATACAAAATGATTACATATCAAGATGATTCAAGCCATTCTTCTGGAACAGTGTTTTGTATATAAGACAAGTTGTTCTTATGGAACAATGTTCTTCTGGAATGGTCATTTGCATGCTGTACTTCTGAAACGGCATTATCTATTCATTTGGTCACCACCGAAGATGACGTACAAAATATCAAAATACTAATAAGAGTACAAGCATGAAATAACACAAGTATTGATTACATCTTTTAGTATGAAAAACTTTACTCAAAGATTCTTCAAACTCGGATGTGCACAACAAATATAATGAGGCGCTTGATGATCTAGTTATATCCTGCAAGAGCAAAATCCATAATTCTTTTGCCTTTGTAAAAAAAATTAATAATCCAAAATGTTAGGTTCAAACATGGATTTGTTCTTCATATGAAGGTTCTAAAGACACAAAAATCTCATGGGAATAGGAGTTATAAAAAGAAAGAAAAAAAATAAATTTTTTTTTAATGATTTTGATTGCAAGGTAGATAAGTAATCAGGGAAGGAAACATGTTAGGTTTCCGGATTATGGGCTTCCATCTCTCCTAACATGGGGGAAATTTAGGAGATCAAAGAGATGTGCCTGTTCTTGACAATCTTGTGGTCTTGATAGGAAAAACAAGTTGATATTGCATCTTTCGATAAGAAAGTTAGATGTGTTCTGCAAAAAAAAAAATTTGTTAGTAACATATTTATATACAAGATAGGGGAATAGACTTGAGATGATGAATCTCAATTAACCACATAAACTTTTGCGAATCCCGAGACACGTTTGAAAAGTGACTCCGTGACATCCGTAAGGATAAGATTCGGTTGACAAAATTGCCCTTATGCCCCCTGAACTGCCAACAAACTTTAATGAAGACACTGTGAAGTTAGAATTTTGTAAAAAGCAAATAATGGGGTTTGGAAAATGTTGTCACATTTCGGCAGATATATTGCCTTTGTACGCTTGGTTGGAGCAACAGTGATCCATTTTCTCCTAAATTCTTAAAGTTTGGCTTTTCCAAATCTTTCATCGAAACTCTTTTGACATGAACTTCTGGTTCATTTTTTTAATTAACATGAGTAAACAAGAAACTTCATTTTTTTAATGAACATGAGTAAACAAGAAACTTCAAGTTCCCATTGATCTTATAATTTTTCTTTAAAAAAATTATATGAAACATTTAGAGCTTTAAATTCTATGTAAACATTTTGTGTACAGAATTGTGAATTCTTACAAATTCATCTTGCATATATAGAACTACAAGTTCTATGTAAATCTTTTGTACATTAATAGACAAAACTTCGCATTCTCGAAAATTTATTTCATATATATAGAACTAAACGTTTTTATGTAGTAAGAATAAAGAGCCAATGAACTTCAGGTTCATATATTAAACATTATGAACTTCACATTTATATTAACATAAAGATCCATGAATTGTAATGAACTTCTGGTCCATATTAAAATATATTTGAAACTTCAGGTTCAAGTATGTGGATCCAATTAAAATAAATTAATACTTGTGCTTTGAACTACAGGATCAAATTAATTGAAATGCACCAAAAACTTCTGGATTTGGATTGAACATAATTAAACATCATGATCTAAAATGTTTGAACTTCATGTCATACTTAGAACTGCAAGCCCGTACATATAAAATATTGAAATGACAAAAATAAAATATAATAACAAAAGTAAGACAATAATTAAATTACTGTAACAAAATAAATATTGAAACTTCTGGTTTCAATAAGAAAGATTGAAGAACTTCTGGTCTTTTATGCCTTTTGAGAAATGATGAACTTCATGTCAACATACAATTATATTATAAGGGCTGAGGATTTAGGATCTTCTGGTCCTAATTAATTGAAAATGAATGGAGGAATATGTAAACCCGTGAATATGATAGTATGCTCCAATAATAAAACATTTTATCACTTAGAACTTCTGGTTTTATAATTATTACATTTGTTCAATGTTAAACTTTAGGTTTAACTCATTATGATATGAACTTTAGGTTCCAATATCTGAATTAAACAAAATTCCTCTTTCATTCAAGTACATGGTGCTAAAGTTGTTCACAATAAATTGAATATAAATATGTTAGGAATTTAGGATCTTCTGGCCTTTTTCTTTAATTGTATAAAATTTAGGGTCTTCAAGCCTTGCATTATATATATTGAGGATCAAGATCTCCGGGTCTTAATTCCATTTTTTTCAGCTCCATCGTGACAAACATGGAATGTAACCACAATCATCTTTTCATATATATAAATGTGAACCATGAAAATATAACAAATGGACATTGATTGCTTCTGGCAATCATGGTTTTATTTACTTACTCGAATCAAATCAGAAAAGCTTCTTCATGAAAGTTGTTCACCTACTAGAAGACTATAACATATCCAAAAATCAACATCATCAGACCAGTCTACCTCAAACCAGCTATGAACTTTATGTGTACATCCATGGCTGGTGAGTTTTATGCAGCTTGGTTTTCAACATTTTTCTTTAGTCTCTACTGCTCGTTTGACAAATTTTCCCTCTAAAGTTGTTCCTCAGTTTGAGAACTATGATATATACAAGAATCAGAGCAATCCAAGTACTCTAGCTATGTCTGTGGTAAGCATGTTCATCACTTCCTCAGATTCTACTGTTATTACTGTACAGCAACATATTCACTCTTGTATGTCAGTTTCCCTCGCTCAGATGACAATAACTCCTTCATGGAAGGTGTTTAGAATTTTGTTCTCTAGAACATATCCAAAAATCTTGGCAATCCAGCCAGTGTAGCCTTCTCGGAAGTGGATCAACTAACACAAGCTTTTGTTAGTTTTCAAGTATAATTTGAGTTGGTTATTTGTCTTTGGGAGCTTCACTCAGAAAATTTTGAAAAAATTCAGAGGGTAAGGTAAAGATTTAAGATGGTTTGATTTCCAGAATTTGTCTCTGAATTGTTGGCCAAAAGCCGGTCTTGGAAATGGAAGGACCAAAAGATAATTTAAAACAAGTATAAGTGCCAAAGGACAAATAAGGTAAAATGTACTGAACAAAGTGAAATTATGAATAAGTTCGAGGACTGAAAAATGATTTGAACAAAGTATAAGGATAAAAATGAAATTATTGACTAGTGAGAGGACTACAATGCAATTAAAGATAGTTATAAGAACTAAATTGCAAAGAAGGATTTTAAGTAACTTTTTTAAAAAAAATGACTAGACTAGGAATCAGTTGCCCAAGAAAGAACAATTTGATTTCAAAGGTGCAGAATGCAAGTCAGGCATCAGCTTGCTTTGGTTCTCCAAAGTTTGGAGGATATACGCATGTGGGCATTATCCTCGACGACCTGAGGGTGAAAGGGGCATAGCGACTTCCTTGGGTTTCGATTCCCTAAACCTCAGGAGGGGTTACGCGGATAGACTTTACCAATACCCTACGCGTGAGGTATAGTTGATGAGATGTAATAGGTTGAAGTGGACACTCTCGCTATCGTACCAGAGGAGTTGGATTTAATTATGATTTCTCGTAGGGGTAGTTAGCCTTAAAAGATCTGTTGTCAGACAAGCATATACAGGAACATTCCGAAAAATGTTTGCGAAAATTGCTTGAGCATGCCAATTAGTTTTGGATCCACAATAAATGGATACGGCTTGTGTTTGTGCATATTCTTTCACTGATTTTGAAATAAATCTCTGGCCATAATTATTATCATTATTATATTCATTATTTATTTTGAAACCAGGCCGAGAGCCTCCCACATGGCAAATGAGCGTATGTCATGCTCACCCCTACTTTTGTTGTAGATTCCTTTCGTGGTTGACATTTTGTTGTGACCTCCTCACTTGTTAGCATTTGCCTCGTGTCTCATGTTGTTGTTATGTTGTGAACCCTATTTATCACAGCTGATCATGTTTCACCACATACGTATAAACTTGAATTCTAGATGGTTGGTTTATTTTCATTATTGGTTTGTAAAACAATTTCTGAGGTTGTTGATACTATTCCATGACCTCTGGGGTTGGTTTAACGCTCAAATAAATTTTGTATAATAATATAAATTATTTTTCCTTTGTTGTTAAACACTCTAATCCAACCCGTTTTAGTTTATTTATAAAGGCTTAGAGTATTTTTGGAATCTTTAGAGTATAACCCTTGGACTTCGGTGTTATATTTTCGGGATCCTCAAGGGACGTGGCGTTGTCACGTGTCTCAATTTTGGGGCGTGACAGAAAAATTGTATCATAGCAAATTTTGTTTTCAAAAGATTTCTGATCAAGAATTTCGAAAGATTTCTGGAAAAGAATTTTGAACAACTTTTATTTACATGAGTTTCTAAAAAATATCCAACCATCTACTTCCTCAATTCATTCGAGTTACTTTCAAGAAATTCATATTCTTGATTCATCTGAATCCTATGTGATTAGAAAATATTCTTTCCATTCAGAGTCATTTTGACAGAAGATTATCATATTCCTAGAAATTGATTCTTCTCTATAGTTGAGACTCGTCCGGTTATCTAAATCCTGACAAAAAAGTTCTACTTGTTTTGTTTCCTATAATTCTTGGTCATGTTGGCAAGTCTTCGTTAAAAGATGCACAACTAAACCAGAGAAGGGATCCTTAAAACCTTGGTCGCCATCATCTAAAGTGGCTACGCCAAATATGCCAAGAAATAATCGTGAAGAAATTAATGTAAATGGGAATGTGTACCAAAGAAGCACATATTAATATTTTTGGAATGGTTTCTAAAGATGAAACCTATGAAGTTCACTGGAACATCTAAAGTGAACAAAGCTTAAGGCTAGATTAAACATATTAAGATGGTGAACGTACCTCATAAAGTAATATGATAGTACAGTGTGCTATTTGGAAAGCATATTTTATGACTCACACTTTGAGTCAAGAACTTTGTCTTGGTTGCATCTTAAATCATGTAAGAATGCAGGATGCTGAAAAAACTTCATTAGAATTCAATCTTGCTCAACTCAAGCTTTGAAGAAGATAAGTTAAGTACCAAAAGAGATAAGTTATTGAATGAATATAAGGAATAAATGGTAGTATGAGACACCAAGGTAGGTCGTCTATGGAAAAATCCTCGAGAATGAAGTATTATTTATTACTTTATGTGGATAGGGTGCATAAGGAATATGCACGTGGGTCTGTAGAGGTATTAGAGCTATTAGTAAACACGATCTCTTTTTTGCGATAGCTTTTCTGAAAAATTAGGAAAAGAAGAATTACTTGAGTTGTTCAACCTTGTTATGCGGAATCTACAAGTTGGCGAGAGTACTACCAATGCGCTTGCTATCTTCCAAGAACAACTTGGTAGTTATCAAAGTCAAGGCTAGAGAAATTTTCAGCCTATGAATATTGTGTCTTGTAGATGAGCTAGTATGAACGCGCTGGAGCGAAGTTCAAGGTATTCTCCATTACGCAAGAGGCTTCTATCTTTCTCAAACCTAATTGTACGTACAACAACTATTCTTTTCATTAATCCCTACGTTTTAGAAAATTTCTTAAAACTCGTCTATCCTAGACGTCTGCAACTAGCACAATCATAAATCCAGTAATGTCCGGTACTTGGAGACACTTCCCAGCGAAGGGAATATCAATCTTGGAAAATATGTTAACTTTTCAATACAGTAACACTGAAAGAGGAAAGGGAATATCTCGAGAAGCATGGCGACGACGAAATGAAGGTCCATAACTGGACCAAATTTGCAATTGTAAAATGTTTGAATTTTAGAGTTCGAAAACCGAGAAACAGTTCCTTCTGGGTATCCTTTTAAGTAGCGTCAAACTGAATTTACAATCAACAAATCATCATTTGCTTAGAAGAGAACTTCCAAATTTATTTCTAAACTTCCAAGATTTCTTTCTAAAATTCCAAAATTTCTTCCTATTCTCAATCGTTCCAAATGGCTTCCTCTTCTTGATGGAACTTGGATTTGAATCTTGCTTCTCCTAGGCAAGAAATTCAATGTATAACCAAGCAAGCATCGGTGAATGCAGCTGTGTGGCATCCCAATTTTGTTTCTTCGAGAGACCCTATTACAGTAATGGATTCTGTAATACGAGATAACGATGTGGTTGTAGGAGTAGCAAGGAGTCTGCTCACTCCAAAAGATATGTGAGTACTAGAGAAGAAGGTTAAGCATACCGCCGTAGACAACGCGATGGCTCTAAACGTCCAATGTGCAGCGTCGGTTGCAAACTTAGGGGAGCGACTAAGTGCAAAAAGCCAGGAAGTACAAGAATTGGCAACCCAATTGGGGAATCAGAGGAGTGCCCTTCGGGAATGTCACCAATTGGTCAGGACGTAACGGGAGGAGTTAAATGCCGAGCATGAACGAACTGCTCGTGAGGTCCAACAGCTGAAGCATGCAGTTAAATACGATGATACGGTAATCAAAGCGTTGAAGGATGAGAAGAAAGCTAATCGTATTTCACATTCTGCAACACAACGCAGACTGCAGAAGGAGAAGAATGACCTAGCTAGGATTGTACAAATGTACTATGAGGAGATGCAGCAAAAGTTGGACAAGGTAGAAGGTACAAATAAAAGGGTCCGAGAGGACGAGGAGAAAATGTTTGAGGATGCTAAGAAGGCGGTGTATGCGTGACTATTCGGTGAGACCAATGTAGAGGTTCATGGTTTGAAGATTACAGAACCTAGGGCAGAGGGTCATAGTTATGGACCTGCAGAGGCTACTATTGAGATGCCTAGGTTGAGTCCTATTATAATGGAGGATGAAAGCCCAAAGTTTGTGGAACCTACTATGGAAAGCCAAAGTTCAAAGCCTTCTAACGCGGATGATGAGGCAGAAGGAGTTCGCAATTTGCTGAATCTTAGCCCCTTGAAGGGAGACAAAAATGTTTAAGTGGGGATTGGTGGCGTCTTGTTAAGTTTAAATTTTATTTAGTTGGTTGTTGTTGAATGTTGTAGTTTTATGTGGGTTGTAAGACTTAAAGTCGTTGTGCTTCATGATTAGTACATGAGTAAAGTTGGAATTAATCCATGACCCACTATGGTTTCAAATTATGGTCTAGTTTGACCCAGTTCGTTCATGTGCATTATCTTACTCGTTTTACTCTAGAAACACGTTCTAGACATTTTATGACGATTTACGGTGCTTGAATACCCGAGGTCTCTTCATTGAAGTTATTCAAAATCATGTATGAAGCAACCTTGTGATGTTGAGACCTGAATATATTCATTATCTTATACCCAATTTGTATCTTGGTTCGAGTATCGAAACTTCTGTGTTGAACGCTCAATATTGATGGATCGTGCATAAAAGTTTGAATTTTTTGAAGCTTGTTTTAAGTGGACAAAGGTCTTATGCTGATAAGAGGAAGAAACCTCTTAAGTTTAATATTGGAAATTTTGTAATTCTGAAGATAAAATCCTAAAGAAAAGGATACCAATGTTAAGAATAACTTGGAGTTACCACCACCACATATGTTATACATACACAATGTTTTGAATATTTTCCAGATGGAAAAGAATACATTTGATACAATACAATGATGCCTGGAATGACTTGTCTCTGCAGAAGGATATGTCGTATGTGGAAGGACTAATTTCAATTTTAGTTTATGGATTAAACAACTCATAAATTGAATTGTGCTGCTTGGTGGTAACATTGTAGAGTCGAATAAAAATTTGGGAATTGTAGTCCAACATGGAAACACCTGTTTAAGTGGTGTGGATATCTTGAGTAAATCTTGAGGACGAGATTTTTTCTAAGGAGGGTGGAATGTGAAGCCCCGAAAATTTCTAAATATATTGTTTAAGCTCACAATAAAAATTTTCCCGGTCCAATTGATTGTAAATTAGATTTTCAAGAATAAACTATTAATTTATTCAAGGGAGGATTTATTTCCTAATACTTTGAAGTTTGAATTTTGGTAATTTGATGTCATTGAAAAATAGTAGACATCCATACAAGCGTGTGGTATTTTTCGGAGAATTATTCAGAACTCGGAAGTATTTTTGGCGAGTTTCAGAAGTTGGGAAGAAGTTGAATGGGAAAAGAAAGAGATAAGTTACTAACACTGTTCACACGTCAGATAAGCTGACGACACTTCTTATCATTTCTCTTATCCTTTATCTTTTATTTCTCTTAATTTCATTTCATTTCCCTTACACTCTTCATTTTCTTCTTCTTCCCCTTATTCTCCCTCTTCAAAAACCAAAATCGTAGGCACTATTCATCACTATATAACTCCCATATCTAAAGCTCAAATCAAAAAAGTTTCTTCATGAAAGTTGTTCACCTACTTAAGGACTATAACATATCCAAAAATCAGCACCATTAGACCAGTCTACCTCAAACCAACTATGAACTTTATGTGTACATCCATGGCTAGTGAGTTCTCTGCAGCTTGATTTTCAACATTTTTTAAAAATAACTGGACTAGAAATCAGTTGCCCAAGAAAGAACAATTTGTGTATGTATGACATAGTAAATAATGTTGTGTGCGAAAGATGCATTGTCATTGGATGTCATATTGTTTGGTTTTATGAATGCTTGGCTTTGGTTCTCCAAAGTTTGGAAGGTATACACTGCGGGCATTATCCTGGACGACCTAAGGGTGAAAGGGGCATAGCGACTTCCTTGGGTTTCGATTGCCTAAACCTCCGGAGGGGTTACTCGGACAGACTTTACCAATACCCTACGCGTGAGGTATAGTAGATGAGGTGTAACCAGTTGAAATGAACACTCTCGCTACCGTACCAAAGGAGTTGGATTTAATTATGATTTCAGGTAGGGGTAGTTGGCCTTAAAGGATCGGTTGCTAGACAAGCATGTACAGGAATGTTCCGAAAAATGTTTACGAAAATTGCTTTTGCATGCCAATTGGTTTTGGATCCACAATAAATGGATACGGTTTTTGTTTGTGCATATTCTTTCACTGATTTTGAATAAATCTCTGGCTATTATTATTATCATTATTTTATTCATTATTTATTTTTAAACCTGGCCGGGAGCCTCCTACGAGGCAAATGAACGTATGCGATACTCACCCCTACTTTTGTTGTAAATTCCTTTCATGGTTGACATTTTGGTGTGACCTCCTCACTTGTCAGCATTTGGCTTGTGTCTCATGTTGTTGTCAGGTTGTGAACCCTATTCATCACAGCTGATCATGTTTCACTACATATGTATAAACTTGAATTATATATGGTTGGTATATTTTCATTATGGGTTTGTAAAATAATTTCTGAGGTTGTTGATACTATTCCATGACCTCTGGTATTGGTTTAACTCTCAAATAAATTTTGTATAATATTATAAATTATATTTTCGCTGTTGTTAAACACTCTGATCCAACCCTTTTAATTTATTTATAGAGGCTTAGTGTATTTTGGGAATCTTGGGAGTATAACCCTTAGACTTAGGTGTTATATTTTCGAAATCCTCAAGGTACATGTTGCTGTCACGTGTCTCGATTTTGGGACGTGACATATATCATACTATATTATGTATACAAAACATAAAGTCTCTAATCATATTAAAATATTATATATCAATATGCCAATATAAAAGTCTTCCTTGGTGCTGGAGGATATCACGCTGGCTCTAATTCAATTGCTTTTCTTCCTTCCACTTGCACAAGCTTCAACACATCTACACTAGCTTTGGGATGTTAGCATGAGTATAAAATTGTGTAAATATTATAATAATATAATTAATTGAAGGAGATAAAGTGAAAGACAGAGGAGAGGACTTATCCCTTTGTTTCAATGGGTGTTCATTTCCCACACTGTGAACGCCCAGAAATCAACACCTCAACTGGTTTCTTTTTGGGGAAGACGATAGTCCTGATAAACCGGTTCTTGTTTTGGCTTTGTGTCTCTTGGAATAAGCTTCCATTTTTCTTTTCTGGTTGGTTGATTTGTATGTTTGTAGGTATGTTTTAGAAAGGACTATATTATCTGCTGTAGTTGGAGAGGTTTGATCGAAGAACTCAGTTGGTATTTTGGAGAGGATTCGTGCTCATAACGTGTTGTAAAATAAATAGTGAAAGTATGGGAAAGGTAAGAGTAGTTCTCAATGGCTCAAGGCTCCAAAGTCACTTATTCATCTTTAGTGCCTACTATTTATAGGCATATGAAATACATCACCATTTACCACCCTTAAATAGTGGGTTACAAAGGTTTGGGTTACAAAGGTTTAGGTTACATGATAAATATAGTCTTTAGTGCATAGGTTACAACCCTATAATGAAAGGTATAATGATAGGCATAATGAGAGGAATTACAATGGGCTTATGGTAGGCATCCATAACCTTTGAGTTTTACAACAGGCAGCTGATTTTCCCACTCTTATTTTCTCTACTTACACTCCCTTTTGCTTTTTAATCAATTTTTTCTTTCTATTTCCTATTCAACCCTTACCCCACATTAATTTTTTATTTATTTTTATACTTAATATTCCAACTTGCACTTCAATTTCAATATTTTTTTCCTTTAATCGAGTAATAAATAATTAACACTGTATATTTGTCTAGGCAGAATTATATGGTCCACCTCATGCCTCAAGAATAAAACTCAGCTCATGTAGGGTAAGGGTAGAATAGGAAAGAGAAAGAACAAAAGAGAACAAAATTGATTAAAAAAATATTAAAAAGCAAAAGGGAGTGTAAGTGGAGAAAAATGGGAGCCACAAAATCAGTTCCCTAAACAAACGCAAAAAAACATAGAAAAAGAAGAAAAGAAAAGAGAGGAAAAAAAGAAGAAGAGAAATTGGAAAACATAGTAAGCCCATTTAGGCCCGATAGGCCCAACCCAGCGAGCTTGAAAAAGCCCATCCCATGAGGCGGGCCAGGGCTTTGAAATTTCTATAAAAACCTAGCCCAACTCGGTCCGTTATTTTCTCTCTCCTTATTAAAGCCCGTTAAGGCCCAACCCAAGTTCATTAGGCCCTGCCTGGCCCATTAACCGAGCCTTACCTAAAATATATGAGCGTACTTGGAGATGGAAAAATTTAGCCATACACTATTCTTTAAAAAAAATTTATTTTGGAGGGCTAAATTAGTCCAGGACTACATTTTGCCCTCATGATTAGAGAAGGTTTAAGAATAAAAGGGAACGAACCTACACTAAGGCTAAACTCGTGTCACTTTTATTTCACCAGCCCAAAAATCTTACCTAGCCCACCCAAAAATAGAAAATATTGTTGAAACAGCACATCAACAATTGTACATATGTTTTCGCAAAAAAAAAAAAAAAAAAAAAATTGTACATATGTTATATTTGTAGACTAGACTTCCTCTCCCAATCATGACAGGCTCATCCAACAGATTACAACCACTTTTGTTTAAGTATTTGACACAATATTATATTTATTGCATTTAGATCTGATATTTTTCTTTTTGGTCAAATAAAACTTATTATTTTGGGATCTATGTGATAGTTATTCTATATGTACTAAGTTACTCATGGATGTATAAAGTATAAAATATTGTAGTAAATCACAATATTCGTTGTTTTTATTAAATTTTTATCGATATTGATAATTTGTCAATATTTCCTCGTTTGTAGACCATCGATATTTAAAACTCCCTGCCCATTAGCCCCTCCTTCACACACATAAATTCTTAGTAGGTTTATACATAATGTAAATTTAGCCCATCTCTTTTTAAATCCTAGATTGCCAACAACCTAAAAGCAAAAAACAAGGTATGTAAATTTCGACCAAAAGATAGAAGAAAAAGAGAATAAGGGGTGCCCTACGAAGGAATGAAACATCAGGGGGTCGGAATGGAATAATAAAAACCTCAAGGGGTGTCCTCGAAGTCATTTCCCGTACCTTTGAGAAGCTTTACTCGAGGCTTGAGGCCGCCGGTGCTATTGGAAAGGGAGCTGCTAAGCGAGCTAGGGTGAGTAGTAGATATGGTTTTCGATAGTCTCACCCAAATGCAACGTTGGGCACATTTTATTTCCTTTTTAATCCGTGTAATTTATTGATTTATTCGTTTATATTGGTAGCTGCAGCTGGGGAATTCTTCTTTTTGGTTGAAGGGTTGAAGCCATGGTGGGTTGGCAGAGGAATCTACAGTCCCTAATCAGTCATATTGGTAAAAGAGTACCTGCTGCAAACTTTTCTTCTTCTTCTTCTTCTTCTTCTCATTTTCAAAGACTCTGTAGACCATCTCCTCAAACCATTGCAAGGCCTCTTCTTTATCACTGCTTTCAGCACTTGGTAATCACAATACTTTTCAATTTTAAGACTTGGTCTTTTTTTTCTTTCGTTCAATTTCAACTTCTGTTTCAATTGTCACATTTTTTGTCGTTGTTTTCGCTATCAAAGGGGATTTCCAGTTCAAGGAACTTGCTTGCAGATTCATCTGTCGAATCACCTCTTCAATCTCTGGTGGATCCTGTCTCTGCATCAGATGCATCAGATAGTGAAAGGAATGAAGAACACAACCAGAAACTGCACTCTAAACCCTCACAAGTTCAATTTGTCTTAAAGGGCATAAAAATGGTACCATATTTGACACTGTTTGCATCTGTTTAAAGGTTTCCAAGAGATTCTAAGCTTTTTTGTTTTTTGTTTTTGGGAATACTTTTGAACCATCTGGACATTAAACATTCCTTCTCTCAAGTGGGTTATACTTTATAGGCGCTTTGTGATTATAACGTTCCTTTCATGCACATTAATCAACTTTTATTTTGGACTAGGAACCGTAATGGATTTTTGTTACATACACTAATCTCTGGATACCAATTTGACTGCTTATTGCTTTCTGTCTAAAGCACAGTTGACTGGTAACTACTTAGGATGCCTAAATTTGAGCGGGGTTTGAACAACTTAGCAGAATTGTTACTTTCTGTATTATTGTTTGTGTTGTTATTTATGTGGGGTGTGGTGTATTTGGGAAATGACTGCAGTGCAAAGGGTAGTTTGCGGGCATTCTCTGTGCCCAGGGGAGCAATGCCTTTTTGTTAAAAGTTATGTCTGTTGTTTTTTGCTTTTAGGTTGTTGGTTGCTAATAATACTAGCAATTGAAAGGATATCTTAGATATTTCATCTTCACATTAGCATCAAAGGATCTGTGATCACCTAAATGGCTGCTTAAGTTCTATGTTTGATGGTATTTTCAACTTCTTCCCCCTTTTTCTAAGCATACATTTATTAGTTGCTCACTCCCTGCTTGCAGAGCCCAAATAAGGTCAACTTGGTTGCTAAACTGGTTCGTGGTATGCATGTTGAAGATGCATTGTTGCAACTGCAAGTGACAGACAAGCAAGCTGTAAAAACTGTGTATCAGGTTATTGAGCCATTCTGCACTTTCTTAGTATATGTTAAGTTTAAGTTAAACTTTATAAAACAATTGCATAAATAAGGAGCGCAGGAACTGATTTTCAATTTTGAATTGTTATGACATGTAAGAAGGCAGGAATACTGTATATGAGAGATGCACCTTCTTGTGGTACCATCAAGTGTTTTATTATATATATCTTTTTAATATTTCTTTCCTGCAAGCATTAGTTATCATCATATGAACAACCGTGTGTTGAATTTAAAACTTGTTTTGGTTTTGATATTTTATTCACAATTCTTTGATTATGCTCATCTAGAAACCATGGAATGTCAACATTATGTAATAAGGTACTGTTTTGCAGGCTCTTCACTCAGCCCGAGCAGATGCAACATATAATCATGGGTTGGATCCAGAACGTCTCCTTGTTGGTAAATAATGCAAGTCGAGTAAAGTTTCCTTTATTTATTTGTATTATTTTTCTTAAAAACTCAATCCTCATTATTCTGCACTCTCTCCTTATTACAGCTGGGGCATTTGTTGGAAAGGGATTTTTGGGATTCCACAAGAACAGACTTTACTGCCATGGTAAAAGCAACAATGGAACTAAAGTGAGACCAAACAACTACCAATTGACAGTGATGCTGAGGGGGATTACTCCTGAAGAGGAGGAGGAGATAGCCAGACAGAGAGCTAACAATTTTCTTTATCTCACTAAGCGCCTCCGGCTCACTAAGAAGGAAAATAAGTTTGTTCCTCACCAGCTTATCAGGAACCACAAAGGCAAAGTCAATAGTAGTCAGCCAAGTGGTATGGCTTCATGAGCAAGGTTCCTTCCCATGCTTAAACATTCTGAAAGAGTTTTGAGACACATTAGAGACCTCCTCCTTTGTCTTTTGGAGTTTAATAAAATTGTCTTCTAATAGTGGCTGCATGTGGGTTTAAATGCTTAGGTGTAGATTGTCATCAAATCATTTCTATCTTGGTGCATTGAGAATATAAGTTTGAAATGAACTGATATTTGTTATTACTTCTTTCACCTTCGTCGTTGGCCTTTTATTTAAGCAGGGCATGGCTCTGGCACCGTAAGTACAGGTAGATTTCCAAATTGATTTTCATAAGTGAAAAAATAGAAATATAATCACCCTCTAGAACGAGTTCAGTAAAAGAAAAGGCATACTATTTAATATTTGCATTGTTGGTGTCTGGATTCTCACTTAGTAGTAGATGATTAAATGTGGAGAGCCCTTTTTATCTCCGTTATTGGCAGTTTATTTGGAAGTTAACTCCATACTTATTCACAAGCGTTGTGTGGCGCTTGAAAAGGCAAGCTTAGTTGAGCCTGAGCCTATTTATTGAATATGTTGGCTCGATTTAGCATGAGCCTCTAAATATGGCCAAGGATGCTTGTAATAGATGTACGTGATCCTCAGCTCCTTTTGCCACAAGTCACAGGTTTCTGTTTAGAACAAACTAGTTGGAAACTACTACATAGGTCCACCTGAGTATTTTTTCTGTAACATGGAGTGTTTGGGAACCTTTTTTGTGTTATGTTATTTTTGCATAGTTGCTCAAGTGTCTGAGAAAATACGACAGTGATTAGGTTTGTATCGAATAGGGAAAATGTTAGAAATGTTAACGGAACTTATACACCATTTTCAACTTGTTATGTTAAAGAAAAATTAAAAAGAGATGCTATTTCGAGTTTTCAAAATCCTTATTATTGTTAAAAATAATGAAAAATATAATAAATAAACGGATAAATAAGATTTAAAAAGAACCCTTTGAATTTGATGATGTCATGAGGATTGCATCATATCATTAAACATTGTCACTTCTTATGCAAATAATCAGTCACAAAAAGTTCTTAATCCTGAAAAGAATGTGAACTCATGTACTTGGTAGCTTTAATTTGTCAATGATACTTGTAACACTAGCCACTTTGGGCGATCAAGTTGTTCAGACCAAAATTGACACAGTGTAATTTCTACAATTAATGAGCCAATTTCATGGTTAAGTAACTAAACCCAATTGCCAAAAGTCGCCCCAGCAGACAGAGAAGGCCCAAAACGAAGTTTTCACGACCTAGGCCCGTTAGACAGAAGGTAGTCACGAACATTGATTAGCACGTAGGCAAAATAACGTTTATGATAGAATTATGTTTGATGCTATAGTGCCGCTTCGGACAAAAACATGTCTGACGTCACCATACGCCTATTTCAGACAGAATTGTGTCCGATGCTACAGTTTCATTTCGGACAAAAAATGTTTGAAACTGTGCCCAAAGGCAACTCATTCTTTTGGAACAACAAAGAAGGCTTTTTTGGGTCACAACTTGGTTTAAATCACTAAAGTCCATAAGCCCACTTTATTTCTCTTTAAACAGCGAAATAATTTTTATGATTGGGCCACGACATGGCTTAAATCACTTAGAGCCCATTCCTAATTTTTCTCATACGTGACCCACTAGTTAGAAAGGTGATGGCCTATGGCAAGTTGAAATAGCGTAGTCTCCATAAACGGCTCCCATCACCATTAAGAGCGTTCCGATTGCCAAGCGATATGGCTGCCATTTGCATCGAAAGTGTCATGCCTCGAATTTCCAACAACAATTAACCCGCTTAGTTAATACAAACAAACTAATTCGCACGCTGCTTCTGAACATTCAACAAATGCACACAGAATTTTTCTTTTTCCATAATACAATACCACATGTTCCGAGCTCCAATGTCAATACGGACTCAACTCTTTTGAGTCAAATATTACATTCCAACGTTTATATGATAAATTGAAACTTCAACCTATTACATATATGTTCCTCGAGTTTATTACACACATCGGAAGTCTCAACTCACAAACACTCTCACACCACACTTTGTACATTGCAAGTACACCTTGTTATTTATGTTCTTGACGAAGTCCTGCATTCCTATTACTTGTAGGATTGGCCCATACACTATTGAATAGTGCACCGGTTCATCACCAATAAACCTAGTAAGCTTTCTAAAGCTTGTATGAGTAAATCACAACCAGCAGTATAAATATGTCATTTTACACATAATATACAATCACATGCACTTTCATTAGCATACCACAATCCTTGTATAATCAAGGTACCAACTCACCACAGTCACAATTCTTCTATTTTTAAAGAACTGTCCAGGTCATTAGTCGACCCAAAACCCTGTTTCAAAATTCATTAACAACCTAACTCATCAATGTCACTTTTGGACAATAGAAGTGAGAATACGCTTGATTCTCTCAACGCATAAACACATACACCATCCGAAATGGTACGATGCGCATTTACAACTCCACAAATGTAAGACCCGTGAGCTTGGGGAAGCAAGAACGGTGAGCAATCCCACATCGCTCGGGGAGGGAAAGGTGAAGTGCCTTATATGTGTGTACACTTCTCTTCCTAGTACGAGGCCTTTTGGGGAGCTCACTGGCCGGATTCCATGGGAACTCCAAAGTTAAGCGAGTTGGGGCTAGTGCAATCTTAGGATGGGTGACCCACTGGGAAGTTGCTTGTGAGTTCCCGTAAACAAAATCGTGAGGGCGGGGCCCAAAGCGGACAATATCGTGCTAGGAGAGTCGGGTCTTGACATAACCAATTCAGTCGGCTCCTAAAAGGCCTCATGCAAGATGGAGGTGGACATGTACATATAAGGCACATCACTCCCTCTCTGTTAGTCGATGTGGGATGTTACAATCCACCCCCTTTAGGGCTCCGAATGTAACGACCTGACCCAAAATTAAAGGAAATTAATTAAATTAATTGAGTTAAACAAATAAAGAATTAAAAAGGAATTTAAAATGAATTAAAAGGATTAAAATAATGAAATTGAAATTAAATAAGAAATTAATAATTAAAAGGGGCATTTTGGTCAACTTAATTTTCGGACGACAATTTGGCGAAGCGGGTTGCGCCATTGCGTCCGTACGTCGAAACGAGTCCGGGGCGTGCGGCACGATCAATTCGGATAACAAGCGATAAAGTGGAATATTTTAATAATTTAAAATGGGATAAAAACAAAAGGCAAAAATCTGATTGGTCAAACCCAATCTCTCTCTCTCTCTCTCTCTCTCCCTCGGACCCGCGCTCCCCCATTTCAAATAGCCGGTGGCTGTTTGGTATCGGCGCGCCACCACCGGCCACCACACAGGTCGGGACCACACCCAAAAGATCGGCCACCTCGTCCCGGTCCTATCCCTGGTAGCCAGTAGTCCCGGTAGTCGTTCTCGGAATTTCACGAAAACAGGCCGGTTTACGCTCCAATTTTCGCCAGTCGGCGGTTTCCGCAAGCTTTGGCGTCGATCCAGGTGGGCTTTCTCCTCCCCTTGAACCCCTCTAGCTGTTCTGAACTTGGAATCGATCGATTTGGCCGCGAATCGATCGAAGCAAAACTCGATTTTGGCCGGAATTCTTGTCGACGGTTTGGCCGAATCCGGCCGGTTCTTGACCGGGTTCCACCGGTTCTCAACTCCTCTCGGTGTTCAATCGATTGGCATAGGTCCCGTTGCCAAATTCGAAGTTTGGGAGATGGCCGAAATCGCTTACACACCCACCACGCAGCGGCGCGTGGCGGCGGCGCGTGGCGGCTGTGTGGTGGCGGTTCTCCATTCCCGTGCAATCCTCGTGTCGCTACGAACGCGTCGTATATTCGGATTTCGATTCGACGACGCTTGACCTCGAACCATCGTGTCGCCTATTGTGCGTTGCTTGGGTTCGGACGTGTTCGAACCGTTGGATCGAAACCGAATTCACGTATGTTGTTCCCGTATTTCTAGAAACGTATAGGATTTGACGGATCGTGATTCGGAGCCCGGATGCTTCGGATCAATGACTTGAAGTTTGAGTTAAATCAGAATCGTCCGATCGTGCGATCGTGAGAAATCCGGACCGTCGGATCGAGACCAAACTTTTGGGACGTGTTCTTTAAACTGTAGTGAGCCTATAGGAACTTTCGGATCTAAGTTTGGAGGTCATGGGACCCACGGGCCCGGTTTGACATATTCCAAGTTTGACCAAGTTTGACCAGGGTTGACCGAGCGTCTCCCGAGGTCGGTTCTTCCTCTAACGTCGTTGACCTTAGAATTCCTCGTACGACGTGTGGGTACACTTTTGTCAGGTTTGGTTAAGGTTGACTTTTAAGGTTATCGCCGGTCCGGTTGTTAATCGTAATCCTCGTGTTCTTGAATTAGGTCCTCAAGCGCTTCGTGATCCTCGTGTGGAATCCTTTCCGGTTGGGCAGCGAGGGACCAACGGTGAGTGGACTTTGTTTTCAAACGAGCATGCTTTTAAAGAATTGAATGCGATGCATATGAATGATATTTAATTATGGTTTTAAATCTTGAATTGATCTTTGGATGGATTTATTGTGATTGTTTGGTATTTGAGTTTTATATTTAATTTGGATTGCGGTTTGGTTGTGGAGCCATGTTGGCTATATTTTATTATTATGCTTAACTTTAAGTATTGGTTTTGGGACGAGTCAAGCGTCCGGTAGTAATTATGTACGGTTTTGAGTACGGTGGAAATTTATTGGATTTTCTGTATGAATTATATTTAATATTTGAGTTTATGGTTTTGTTTGGGTTTGACCTTATTATTTTATTATTACGTATGTCGTGAATTATACTTTAAACCTTTGGAACTTATACTTTATATATAACTCGGGAAACTTATATACCTACTTTGAACCTATAAATATATTTACTTTGAATGGAGTATTTGGGCGGTAAGTTTTGGACGCTAGTATAGTCCGGTTGACTACGTATTTGGTTTTGGTATTTAAACCTTATTAATTATGTTCATGCTAATACTTTGACTATATATATATACGTATATATATACATATAGATCAAGTTGGAAGGATCATGTCGGATTATTGAGGCTATCGAGAATACATGCCTCGGATAATGAGGCTATCGAAATATATGTCGGATTATCGGGAATTGATCATATGTATATATATGTATATATATATATATATATATCTACTTTGAATGTATATTATATATTTCTCTACTTGAAAATAATTATACTTATCTACTTTGAATATATATTACATATATATCTACCTTGAAAATAAGTATGTATATCCACTTTGAATATATATAAATATATATCTACTTTGAGTATATATGTATATCTATTTTGATATGGAGTTTTCGAACATATATGTATACGGGTTTAGACTTTCGGTTATATTTTATTGTATTACTATTTATGTTGTTTTAAAGTACGAATTTCGGGGATGTCGCTTATACGTGGGAATTTCAAATGCTTGAGTTTGAGTATCGTATTTTAAAGGATAATTATGTATATATATATATATATTTGTATATATACGTGTATATTTTGAATAATACGTTTGGGTTTGACTTTATATTTTTAAAGGGTTAATACCTACTATGTTTTGAAGCGTATGTTTTACTTGGGGTTTAACTTGATGTTTTCTTGACTTGGGTTTTGAATACTATTTAATTGTGCATTTTCCGTGATTTGATATTTTATTGGTTTTGGATTTGTTATACCGTCGTTTGACGCTTGTGAGTATTTTAACTATAGTATTGTATGTTTGGGACGGTGATGTCCTTATTTGAGTATATGGTGTTGTTGGATTTGTTTTACGTATATTTGTCTTTGGTGTGTGATATTTTGGGGATGGGTGCATGTGGTTATATTGGTATGTGGTTTTTCGTGTGGTGTTGGTTTGAGTGCGGTTGCACCTGTGTTATGTACCTCCCCGATTATTGATGGTGACTATGGATTTGGAGTATGGTTCGATCCGGTGCATACCTTAACGGGTGTAGCCGTAGACCCTTGATTGGGTAGTCTGCGCGTATGACCGGTTTTGGACGCATGGTTATTGAGGACTCGCCATGCGGGCCGGGAGCTTAGTCCCGGCTTGGACGACTCGACCACGGGCACGAGGCCATTGCGATGCCGTCCGATGTCCAGATTATCCTGGGCATGAGACCATCGTGAATGTTGTCCCGGTGTCAGCTAAACAATCCCCTGTTGGATTGTTTCCCCCTGGTACTTGTTGTGGTGTCGAGGTTATATATTATATCTATACGCGTGTGTTAGTATCTTCATATTCTTATTTTCTTTCGGTGAGGATACTTCCTCGCTTGCTGCCTACGGGCATGCGGTTGTTTTGAGTGTGGGGAAGAAAGGGTTAAAGTCTTTTAAAGTGTTTTTATTTACTTTGTGGTGGTTTTGGATTTCTTGAATTTATCTTGGTCTTTGGACCTTTTACGTTGTTTTGTCATTTGGAAACTTTATTATATTCTTATGCTTTTGATTTTCAAGTTCTTTCGGTTTTAATTATATTTATGTCTTCGCGGTTTAGTTTTGAGAGGTTTTGCCTCGTGGAAAGAAAAAGGTTTGGTTTGGTTTTATTCATTGATTATTTTGAGATATTTGTTTTTGAATCAATTTTATATACAACGGATTTTAATTGCATGGTTTACATGGTTTTGAACGGCGGGGTTAGTATGTTGTTTTGAACTACTAAACTTTGTTTTGTCCACTCACACTTTTCTGTTTTGCGCCCCCCGTGCCCTAGTCGTGTGCTTCTCCGAGCGCTTCTCTTCTCGAGCGTCGACTTAATTGTAGGACCTCGTGTCCCTTCTCTCAACTTTAAATTTCTCTTGTTAAACTTGAACACTCTTAGTTGCTCATATTGCCCATTAGGGTTGCCTTTGGTTGGCCAAAGGCCTGTTATGTATTTATTGCATGCCGATTGGTTGTACTATTTCTATTGTTGTTGAACAAAGTTGGAACCTGGGTTTGTGTGTTTTTCTGGGAGACTCTGCCCGTTTTTCAGAAGTCTTGACCCCTTTGTGTGTTTGTCTCGGGAAGAGGGATTCTTTTAGTAAGTGGGCCCGACATCGGGTGGATGTCGGTTGACCACAGGTCCGCACGGGTTCCGGTGGAATCTGGTCGGGTCCTCATGAATTCCTCATCGGCACACTCGCACTACACAACAGAGTGGCTCTAATACCATTTTGTCACATCTCGAATTAGCTCTATCAGAGCACAATATTGTTTGCTTTAGAGCTAGAGCAATCCAGATGGGTGACCCATCGAGAAGTTGCTCGTAAGTTCCCGTAAACAAAACCATGAGGCGGGGCCCAAAGCGGACAATATCGTGCTAGGAGAGTCGGGTCGTGACATAACCAATTCACGGCTCCCAAAATGCCTCATGCTAGATGGAGGTGGGCATGCACATATAAGGCACTTCACCACCTCTTCGTTGGTCAATGTGAGATGTTACAATCCACCCCCTTAGGGGCCTGACGTCCTCATCGGCACACTCACACCACACAGCAGAATGGCTCTGCTACCATTCTATCACATCCAGGATCAACTCCGCCGTAGCACGATATTGTCCGCTTTGGGCCGCCTCACGCTTTGTTTATGGGAACTCACGAGCAACTTCCCAATGGGTCACCCATCTTGGGATTGCTCTAGCCCCAACTCGCTTAACTTGAGTTCCAAGGAATTCGGCCTGAGCTCACAGAAGCGCCTCGTGCTAGATGGAGTGGACATGTACATATAAGGCACATCACCCCTCTCTGTTGATCGATGTGGGATGTTACAACAAAAATATAAAGTAACTATGTGTTACCCTCATAAACATTGTAATGATTACAACAAAAATATAAAGTAACTATGTGTTACCTTCATAAACATTGTAATGACAACAATTAGAGCTCTAATCGGCTTGGGGCCTCGCACCCCAAGGTTACAATCCCTAATTACTTACCACGGTCAAATCCTTGCAAAACTTATCTTCCCATTGAAGGAATTAGTACATTCTCACATCTATCATCCAATCACAACACTACCCACTTGAAAATAATATAAATGTCATTTTCACATTAAATATTGTTTTCTACCAAGATACATCCATCACCACAATATATATTTAATTATATATATACTTATATGGTCATTCACTTATGAACATCATAATACAATTATAAAATAACATGACTGTTCTCCAGGAACACCATCTATTTCTCAAAACCCTGTAAAAACTCATTTAAAATCAAAACATTTTTAATTGATTTTAAACTCATACCAAAACAGTTTCTCAAAAACCACCACAGCATGTTAATTACATTCATTAACATTATCAGAGTCACATTATCATAATATAATAATATGTGATTTTACTCACAATCCATATGGTTTTACTCACCTCTCGTCTTTGTTGCAACTTTACTAGCTCAACAAATCCACAAACTCAAACCTCAACAAGCACTCTGGCCCCAACAGTATCTAAGCAAAGCACGGAACTCAACTTAGCACAAAATCCAAGATTTGGCTCTCAAATGACGAAAATGCCCTTCAGACCAACTCGGGGTCTAAAGCGATCAATTATCGTCCAAAACACTCCAAAAATGTGACGTGCACATTGTCGACGTCAAAACAAGACCAATGACATTTATTGTCCACTTGGAAATCCAGGTCATCAAAAAATGAGTCCTACATTTGTCATATTAGCATTTAACAGATTCACTAACGGTTTAGATAAGGAGGGAGCAATTTGTAGGTTTTCCTGGAGTTTGAGTATGAAGTCGTAAATATCGCTAAAGGTGGGTATGAACTTAAAAATAACCCTATAGTTTGGGGAGTTTTATGCAGTTTTTCCAAATAAAAATCTATGGATCTTGTTGTAACAGTGACTCTCAAGTCTCAAGTATGGTATGATTGACCCTAAAATTCCGGAATTTAAATAATAAATAATAAATAAAATTCCCATAAAAATCATCACAAAGAGAAAAAATAAATAACAATCAGCAACAACAAGAAATAGCCCCCATCAACCCTTCACAAGCTGAAAAGAAGAAACAAGATCCACCTCGAACCTCTCTCCTCACCCATCCATCCCCTCACCTCCCTCCCTCAGCCTCACAACAATTCAATCCAATTCCAATTCCAATTCCAAATCCGAATTCACCCTACCAAATAGCTGTCTTTTCTTTTCTTTTTGTGTTTTTTTTTTTGCTTTTTAAGTGGTTAATTGTTCATTCTCAAATCTGACCTGAGCTGAGCTGTGGGATGATGAGTGTGTGAGGAGGAAATTAGGAGAGCAAAATAGTGGGAATTGGGTTGGTGGTGGGTGCTAGCTGAGTGTTGTAGAAGAGTTTGTACGAGTGAGAAGGAGGAGGAGGAGGAGAAGGTGGAGGAGAGAGAGAGAGATCAAAAGACAACAATAATGAGGGAAGATGAGTCCAATTGGTTCTCCAGGTGGGAAGAAGAGCTTCCCTCACCTGAGGAGCTCATGCCCTTATCCCAAACCCTAATCACTCCTGATCTTGCCTTGGCCTTTGACATCAGAAACAACAACCCCAACAACCCAAGTAGCCCCCAAAACCAACAACCCCCACAACCTCCTCAGCCACCACATACCCCTCCACCTCCTCCTCCTTCCTCCTTGCCTCCCGCCACCCCCACCCACCCCAACTCCTCCGCTGAATTCGCCGATTCTGCCGACCTGGGGTCTGGTGCTGGCGGGGAAGAGCCCGCGCGTACCCTCAAGCGGCCTCGCCTTGTGTGGACCCCGCAGCTCCACAAGCGCTTTGTGGACGCTGTGGCACACTTGGGGATCAAGAACGCCGTCCCCAAGACCATAATGCAGCTCATGAGTGTGGACGGCCTCACCCGGGAGAATGTTGCCAGCCATTTGCAGAAGTACCGTCTCTATCTCAAGCGTATGCAGGGCTTGTCCGGGGAGGCAACGCCGGCGGAGGTGGCGGTGGCGGAGGATTGGCAGCGTCCGCAGACCCCGCCACCGATCATTTGTTTGCAAGCTCGCCGGTTCCGCCTCATTTCCTGCACCCGCATGCGGGGAAGGCCCAATTCGGAGCATTTCATGCCCTTTGTGCCGGTGGCTCTGCAGCAGCACCATCACCAGCAGCAGCAGCAGATGGCTGCGGCAGTGGCAGCCCATCCGCAGTATCACCGGCAGGTGGGGCATTTTGGGTCCCCACCAAATGGCCAATTTGAGCATCCATTCTTGGCAAGGCAGTCGTCACAGCCAGTTCATAGGATGGGGCACCACTGCACAATCCAGTGCCAGGAAGCTATGTAGAGGACTTGGAATCAGCTAATGCAACTGGTGGCAGGAAAGTTCTTACTCTGTTTCCAACTGGGGAGGATTGAATTTGGGTAATTGTCATCAGTTTTGTTTTCATCTTGCTTTTGAGTTCATTTAATTTCTGGGTCTTGTGAAATTGGTGTGTGGTTGTACTTGTTAGAGGTTTGATTCAGGATCTAAATTATTGGATTTTCTTGTTGTGTTAGTGCGTCGTAGTTACCTTGGTTGGTGGTGATTGCTAGTGGTCTTCAAATGAGATCTGTGAATTCCATTTTCAGATCCAAAAATTCAGGTTACAATGCATTTGTGACCATGGGGGTTTGTTTCCCTGTAATTTATGGAGTTGAGTAGTATTAGGGGCCGTCTCTATGTGGCCTTTTCTCTGGAACTGCTACTTGTGTAATTATATTGCTGGTAGTAGCATATAATCTATATCTCCCCTGTCACCCTCTAGTGATGTCACGCAAGCGACAGCAATTCAAGCCCTTCTTTGGCAAAAATCATAACGGTATCAGGGCAATGGATTGATCCTGGTTTCTTACTAGTTCATTTCTCCGTGTTATAATGACAAATCAACTGGGTTTTCATTCAACTCGAGTCTTCTTGCTGAGGAGGTTTTCTCATTGGTATTGCCGTAGGGGTGGAAGAAGTGACAAACGACTAATTTGAGCTTGCAGATGAGGATAAATAATGTGGCAAGTGCTTTCTTATGTATGTTCTCTGGATAGCTAAGGATGCTGTTGGTAACTGTGCTTGACATATTTGCTACTGCATTTCTTGGCTTATCAAGAAATCTCTTCTTTGTGGAGTTATGCCTTTGCATCTCTTAGTTTAGTCTCATGTAGAGGTAAATTGTACTTGTTGTACATTGTGTAACTTTGCAGACAACTTAAACCCTGATATTAGGGGATCTGTTGAAACAATTCTAATTTTATTAGAAGGTTATCTTAATGCTACATGACCTTTGATTTAATATGGCTTTATAACTTTACTTGGTGCTTTGATCGCTTTTAGCTCATATATTTTTCATGTTGCATCAAATAAGGCACTCAGCAATTCTTTGTTGTTTGCATATTTACTGGGATATTAGTTTTATTATAGATTATCTTTCTTGATCACTATTGAAACAACACCAATCTGAAGCATGAGGTAATGGAAGATCACTTAGTTTCAAATATATTTTTTGGTTAAACATTTGCAAATATTTAGATGAAGGTGAAATACAAAATATTGGTGGAAGGATTAATTGAGGCAGCAGCATCCTCAAAGTTGACAAAGTTGTGAGATTCCCATTAAGTTATTTCTTTATCCTTGTAAATTTGTAATGCAAGTGACTAAAAGTAGATATGATGAAAACGATAGAGAATGATATAGTATAGACCCCCTTTTAATGTGAAGGTTTGATGGTAATTACTAATTATGAGTAGATTTAATCATTTATCACGTAATTGCTCAGCCTGAAATGAAAATTCAAAAACATTAAACTGTCCGGAGGGTTGTTATAAGAATTAAAAGATGATTTTGTCCTTAAATTCTTGGAACTGCATGGTGAAAAAAGGGTCACTGTTTTCCTAGTAATTTTTGTAAGATTTGAAGTATTGGAGATAGGTCAGAGTTCTTGGTGTCTAATTTCGTGAAGTGAATTCCATAGTTCCTCATAGTTTAATACTATCCATATTTATCGCATCCTTCTTACATCCCCGCCATAGTTTTAACGTACCTGTCCAGCTTGCAAGGTTATATTGTAGTTAAACCTAGATTAAGAGAATCTGCATATTCTTGTTCTTACTTCCCAACCATCAGTTTTAACTTATGTCCTGCTTGCAAGTGAATATTGTAGCTAAGTGTAGAATAAAAGAATCTACATAATCTTGTAGATTACAGCATCAGCATGTTACCTGCTGTTATTCATGTTCGTAATCTGGGTTGTGTGGATAACAACCCTTCTTCCTGTTTATTCTGTCACCTGAGTCTTTTGAGCTCTGAAGAGCTTCTTTCACGAAAAGGGCCATCAGGAACAAAATTTGTAAGCTGATCCATTTAAGGGCTGATTGACCTTACAAGACTTTGCTTGCAGTGGACATCAGCCTTTTCTGCACAATTGAAACTCTGATTAGATCCTTAGCGCCAGGGCTAAGTAAAGCTACCTTCTGTAATAAAACTGAGGAAAAATAATGTCAAATAGAAACGAACAGGGTAAATGCGGCACGATCACTTTATCTCTTCCTTTTATTTATATCTCCTCTCTTTAACTGAAATACAGTATATTGTAAAATGTTGACTACACTGAAGCCTAAGATTATGCTTGATGAAATTGCAGCTGTTGAAGTTGTATGTGGTTCCAATTAAGGTAAAGTCACATTTGAAGCTATCTTTTATAGCCCATATCTTTAACTACACAGGTATTTCATTGTCATGCCCTTTCTCTTGTATTGCACTAGTCTTCCATTTGCTTGCTTTAATATGGGAACTTCACAGAACAAGCTATATTTGTTAAGAACATACCAAGGTTGCATTCTTCATTGATCTGCAAAGTATTATAGATTTAGAATGACATGGCTACAAACTTGATGGTATCACCTGGTATAGACCTTATTTTTCACGCTTAGATCATATCGAAACACTTTCTCTTTTATCTTTCTCATTTTCTGATTTGATCTGCATCTTCTTTAACTTCATTGCACATATTCACACAATCTTTCATTCAGGTATATGGCAGCAACTTTCTTGCTTCAAATTTCATCTTGGCATACCCCTGGGATATTCCTAAGCTATAGGGTATGGCTACAATAGGTTAAGTATCTCAGATTGAGATACAAAGGTGGGGAAATGATGAGGGTGGTAGAAGAAAAGGGCTTGAAGTGTTTGGCTTCAAGAGGGCTGATGGAACACACATACGGGTAGGGTGAAAAGAAAGCATATAGGATGGTTAAGCACACATAGCCTAGCATCACTTCAATGAGTTCATTCATGAGTAATAGCAAGCACCTGGTATTTGTAAAATATGATCATCCTTAGTATTCAATCAAAATGGAACAATGAGATCATTTAGAGTGAATTGAAAAGAATAAGTAGGGATGAGAAATAGAAGCTCTTTAAACCCTCTCAAGAAAGCAATTAGGCTCGATATAGCTCACTAGGGTAGTCTCCACTATTCTCCTTCAAGAATTTGAGCATGGTACTTTAGCAACCAGAATTCTAAGAGCAAAAGCTTTGTGAAGTGCAAAAATCTGATATGAAAACCTCAATGGCAGCTCCATAGCACTGTTTGAATGACATTTGAAAAAAAAAAATAGTGACAAATGAAAACAAATTGAAAATCTTCCCCCCAAACTTGAATTGAACATTGTCCTCAATGTTTAAAAGAGTAAATGCATGTAAAGCACATCAAATCCAGGGAAGGGAAACAAAACAACAAATAACCAAATGAAAGATTGAAAGGAAGAACTAGAGGTTTCAAATTGTTGTTTTGCCATATTTCGACATATGTTCTGTTTCGACATGTAACTTTCAAACCACTTGGTCAAATTTAACGTTCTTTATGTCATTGGACTCAGCATGAAAAACTGAAGAACACAACACAGACCAAAAGTTCAAAACAGATGCAGAAATTAAGAAATTTGTAGCAATCAAGAAGCCTACGTTTTTCAGAGATTGAACAAAAACTAAAAATGTTCTTACACCCCCAAACTTATGTGAAGCAATGTCCTCAATGTTTGAATCACAGTAAAGCATGATAGAGAAGATGTAAATAATAAGGGGAAAAGTTAAGAGGAAGGTTTAGAGAAACTCCCCCTTGATGCGATTAGGTCGACCGCTACCAAACACCTTCTTCTTGAACACATGGGTTGCCTCCTAAGAAGCGCCTTAGTTACTGTCTTGGCAAGACATCCAACTATTTATGATGAATTGGGGGGTTTCAGCTCAATTGCCTCTTTATGCATAGCTAGATAGTTTACCCAGCTTCTTCTCCTTTTCCTTCGCTTCCTTTGTTTTTTTTCTTTTCTTTTTCTTCATGTGTGTAGGGAGTGCAACATTGAACATTATGGTGACCATGGATGGTTCCAATTTGGTGGAGGATGGTCCAAGAGGCTCGAGTGGTGGCCCAAAAGATGGTGGGTATGGTTGGAATACTTCTAGGGCAGTTACCACTTCCTGAAACTCCGGTTCAACATGACCTTCCTCTTCTTGTGAAAGGACAACTTCTATAGCATCATCGGACTGTTTCTGCAAGGTCTTGGAAGAAACTTCATCATTCACAACATCAATTGAAAAACAAGTATCAAGAGAGGTAGAAGGTTGAGATGGAGGATCAAACACTTTAAATTCAGCAGTTTCACCCAACACAGTCATGGAGAGGGTGCCATCTTTCACATTGATGATTGTGTTCGCAGTGGCTATGAATGGCCGGCCTAAGAGAATAGGATCAACACGATCTCCATTTGGGTTGTCTTCCATGTCCATCACTACAAAATCAGCAGGGAGGATTAGTGTATTAACTTGAACTAAGATATCTTCTACAATACCTTTTGGATATTTGATAGAATGATCAGCTAGTTCAAGGCACATTGAAGTCTTCTTAATTCCTTCTAAGCCAAGCTTTTGATAAACTGAATATGTCGTTAGATTGATGCTTGCTCCCAAGTCCAACATGGCTCTTCCAACCTTCTTGTCTCCAATGTTAATTGGAACGTCAAAACTGCCAGGATCTTCTAGTTTTGGTGGAAGCTTGCTTTGCAACACAGCACTTACATTCTTGTTGAGCCTCACTTCTTCATTTGGAGTAAAATTGAGCTTGTGAGTTTTCAAGTTCTTGATGAACTTTCCATATGCTGGCATCTGTTCAATAACATCAAGCAAAGGCAAATTGATATTAACTTTACTCAAAACATCATAAATCTCTTTAAAAGCCTTATCTTGCTTTGCTTTCTTTAGACGGCCTGGAAATGGAATTGGTGGAACATATGGAGCGGGTGGCACGTATCTATCTTCTTGATGATGTGGTGGCACAAATTTGTCATCCCTTCTATGCAATTGGAATGGATTAGGTCCCTGCGAATCTGAATTGGCCTTAGAAGCAGATTGTTGCCCTTAGGTACTGTGGTCTCCTCCTCCTCTTCTTCGTCCTCTACAACAACAACATCATTTGAAAGATTAGAATCAACTTTGTTATCAACTATCTTACCTGTTCTGAGCACGTGAATGGCCTTGGCTTCTTGGTTATTTGGATTGATCACGGTTTGGCTTGGCAATTTCCCAGGTTGTCTTTGGGTTATCTCCGCAGCTATTTGGCCTATTTGAATTTCCAATTTGGAGATGGCAGCTTGTGTAGTTTGTTGGAAATTAGATTGGTTGATTGCCATTTGCTTCACTATATCCTCCAATGATGATGATTGTTGTGGCCTTTGGAATGAAGGGGATTGGCTTGATTTTGTGTATTCCTCCATGAAAAGTTTGGATGATTCCTCCAACCTGGATTATAACTTTGAGAGTATGGATCATTTCTTGGACCTTGGTTGTAGGAACTTACCAACTTAGCTTGCTCTTGCACAAATTCTGGATATGCAGCCCCAAGTGGACAAGCTATGGTAGCATGATCATGAGTTTCACAGATGCTACACACTTCCTTCGGACGGTTTCTCGAGTTCAATGCAAGAAGAGCATCTAGCTTTTGTTCTAATTTTGAAATCTGCACACTAGAAGCATCATTAGAACCACTAACAACACGTTTACCTCTTGTATCAGTGTGTTGAGTCTCCATTGCTATTTCCTCAAAGAGTTCATACGTTTCTTCGGGAGTCTTGGTTTTATAAGAACCACCTGCAAAATTGGTGACAATATTATTGCTAGAAGGGGTTAGTCCTTTATAAAACATACACATTTGAAGTTTCAAAGGAATCCCATGATGAGGACATTGATTGAGCAGCCCATTGAATCTCTCCCATGCTTCACAAAACGATTCATCATCTTGTTGTGCAAATGACAAGATCTTGTCCCTAAGCGTGTCGGTCTTTTGCGTGAAGAAGTATTTCTCCAAGAACTTCTTTTGAATGGCAGCCCATGTAGTGAGTGAACCAGGCTTTAAGGAATTGAGCCAATACTTCGCCTTATCCTTCAAAGTATAAGGAAACACTCTCATTCGAAGTTGATCTTCCGTCACAACCGTCAAGGGGAAATAACTCACAACATTAAAAATATCCTTTATATGAGTTAATGGATCTTCATTAGGTAAACCATAAAAGGAAGGCAACATATTAAGATGAGAAGATTTAAGCTCATAGTTTCGAGCTACGGTGGGTAGCAAAATGCTTGAAGGAGATGCCGGAATTGTTGGGATATCAAGGTCTCCCATTAACTCATTGGCAGCCATCTCTTCTTCTTCTTGGTCTGAACTTGCTTCGAATTTGAAAGTGAAGAACTGGGAGGTCAGTGTGGAGAGCAAGACTTGTGAATGTGGCAAGAGCTTGCTCTTTTGCAGTTGACAACTCTCTTTCTAGTCGATTCTGAATTTTAGAGATCACTCGATTGGGTTGCAACGTTGGTCTTCCTTCCAATGATCTAGAACGTCTAAATGAAGACCTCACTTGATCAATGAATGGTCTTTTAGACATAAACTACCTGAAACAGAAAATTTTGAATTAATTAGAAACACTAAAAGAATAGGGTAACCTTGGGCACATAACCAGGGATGAACTTTCGTTCAGTCCTCGGCAACGGCGCCAAAATTTTGTTAACTCGCAAGTGTACGGGTCAATTAGTAGTATAGCGAGACAAGTACGAGGTCGTACCCACGAGGACTGAGAAGTTAAAATTAGTTATGTACTTAGATTACCTAATTCAAGAGACAAGAAGTTAAGTCTAAAACAGATTTTAGAGTGAGAGTGATTGATTTTTGTGAAAACAAATGAAGCAAAACTAAATTGCAATTAAAAACAAGTAAACTATATCAAAGAGTGGTTTTGAGGTTGGAAACAGATTTGAAGACTAGGGCATTCGATTCACCATAACAATCCAATTCTAGGTTATAAGGATTCAAGTGACAAGTCTAATTCAGATTCAAAGATTGATTCTAGCTAAAGTATGATTAAGCCATGGTGTTTGATCCTAACCTTGTATTTCCAATTCCCTACACTACTACAAAAATCGAAATAGACGTCGGTAAAACGACGACGGACAAAATAAATACCGTCGTTAAATTTTAAATGACGACGGTATTATAAAAACCGACGTGCATCAGAAACTAAAACACCTAAAAATTGGAAATTCATTTGGGCATTTTTAAAACACGATGCATAAAACTTTAAAAGCGTCGTCTTATGAAACATGTCATTCCGATCAGAAAAAAGATAACAAATAAACAACGACGGTATGTGTAAATATACCGACGTAGTAATTATAGACGACGTTTTACATATAATACCGCCGTTTTAAACATCCAATAAACACGACGGTAATTGTATTGTTAACAGACGTATCAAGTACTATTTAATACGACCGTAATTTGATAATTACCATCATGTAAAGCTAATTAACCACGTCTGTCCTTTATTATTTTACGCCGTATTATACATTATACTACGACAGTGCTTATAAATAAAATGTGGTGGTAAATCGTTACCACGTCGTCATAATATAATAGAACGTCGTGGTTTTTTAGATAATACGACAGTTATATTAATTATATCGCAGTTGTAAATCATTTTCACGTCGTTTCTATTGATTATACCGTCGTTGTTGTTTAAAACAAGCGCGACAACAAAAGTCGAAATAAACGTCAGTACAACGACGACGGAAAACATAAATACCGTCGTTGTAGGTTTCAACTTCGAAACTTTCGAACTGAAACGTCACATTTTATCTGCGAAATTGGGGACTGAAACGGCGGCTTTTAGGTTTCCAAGTCGAAATAAAGGCCCCTTTCGGTTTCCAAGTCGTAATAAAGTCACTTTATTTTTCCAATTCTAAATAATTCATTTAAATTGGAGTTTTTAGTCCAAACGTTCTGTATATCTCAAAACACCTAAAAATTGGAAATTCATTTTGGGTATTTTTAAAACACGACGCATAAAACTTTAAAAACATCGTCTTATGAAACATGTCATTCCGATCAGAAAAAAGATAACAAATAAACAACGATGGTAGGTGTAAATATACCGACGTAGTAATTATAGACGACGTTTTACATATAATACCGCCGTTTTGAACATCCAATAAACACGACGGTAATTGTATTATTAACAGACGTATCAAATACTATTTAATACGACCGTAATTTGATAATTACCGACATCTAAAGTTAATTAACCACGTCTGTCTTTTATTATTTTACGCCGTATTATACCATAGACTACGACAGTTCTGATAAATAAAAGGTGGTGGTAAATCGTTACCACGTCGTCATAATATAATATAACGTCGTGGTTTTTCAGATAATACGACAGTTCTATTAATTATATCGCCGTTGTAAATCATTTTCACGTCGTTTATATTAATTATACCGTCGTCGTTGTTTAAAACAAGCGCGACAACAAAAGTCGAAATAAACGTCAGTACAACGATGACGGAAATCATAAATACCGTCGTTGTAGGTTTCAACTTTGAAACTTTCGAACTGAAACGTCACGCTTTATCTGCGAAATTGGACACTGAAACTGCGGCTTTTAGGTTTCCAAGTCGAAATAAAGGCCCTTTTCGGTTTCCAAGTCGTAATAAAGTCACTTTTAGTTTTCCAATTCTAAATATTTCCTTTAAATTGGAGTTTTTATTCCAAACGCTCAGGATATCTCAATTCTCACATCTCTGAATGGGTTCAGCCACCTATCTACGGACTTGTATCGAAGAGCTCTACGCAATGGTGCAACTCAATTCACCAAATTCCTTCCCGAACAAAAAGTCAACCTTAACCCACCAAGAAACCCTAAGGGTAAAATTGTCATTTACTTTAATAATTTAATTAAGTTTTAGGAGCAGGATGTTACATTAGGTTTTATAATAATAATAAAAAATCAAATAGGTTGATAAAACGTGACTTTTTTGACAGAAAAATGGATGAAATTTGAAAAAATTAATGGCAAGGGCTAAATTGGCGATTTTAATTAATTCGGGCGCTAAATTGGCTGATTTTTTAGTTTAGGGGTTAATTTCTACAAGGGTCATAGTTCAGGGGGTAAAACGGCTGAAAATCCTGTCATATATTCATATTGACCATGAAAAGCAAGTAAAGGTGTGCAGGAGGAGCTTTTGCAAGTTCATCCAATTTATTTATGAAATTATCGATTAAGGGAGCATGCGTGATATCCTGCACAAAGATCAATTTTGTTTGTTTGTATATATACAGAGAGCTTCCATTGAGGGATCCCTCAAATAAGCTTATCTGAGGGACACCTTTGTAGGGCCCACTCCGCATTGTATTTCAATAATCCAAACCATCTACTTTGTAGATATTCATTCAAAGATCATCTCTACAAGAAATCACTTGAATCCGATATCATTCGACCACTCAATTAAATATTGAAATTCAAGTACTTTCTTGAAGTATCGTGTTCATTGATTTTGGGGGTCTCAATTAGATGCCTTAATGATTTTCAAGTTGCATAATTTTTTGCAAGGATGATCTATGAATAAAGACTTAAAAAATAGACAGTTTGGATCGTTGAAAAAAAATTCGTATGGTGCTCTACAAGGTGTCCCTCAAATAAAATTATTTGAGCTATCCCTCAGTGGAAGGGGACTATATATAAATATACTAATATATACAAACGTGCACACGTTATCCATATACTAATATATACGGAAAATATCATATGGAAAATAATGCAGTAAATTAAAGACTGAAGTTTATTGCTTAATCATAAAACTTACAGAAATCTTGATTGGAAGATTTTAGCAAGTTTTATGATTACAAGAAACTTCAGTCTTTAATTTACTGTATTATTTTTCATATGATATTTTCCGCATTAAGATTCATATGAAAATATGTCATGGTATCAGAGCCGTAAGTGTTGGAGAGTAATATCTAATACGCTCATTCATTCCACCTAAGTGGCTAGTTATTTTGCTTTAAGTTAGAAGCTCATTCTATTGTTTTTGCAGTACCTTCATCGTTTATCTGTTCATCTGATATTCTCTTGCAAACCAAACAACAAGTCCTAGATTCCAAACAATAAGTCCCAGGGTGAGGCATGAGTTATATCCGAACATACTAACCCCACCGCTTTAGAAAAACGATTTAAACCATACAAGCAAAAATCCATCTTTACATATATCTAGTTAGATTCTTGAAAACATTGTAATCCCATAAAATCCACATTATATCAAACCAACCTTTTTTCCCGCAACATACTTTTCGCAAGACATGCTTACAAAACATGTTATGCCAAGAAATCACCATACACGCACATGTACCAGAGGAAAAACAATCCAACTCAGGGACTGTTTATACTAAACAACATGGTAGGATCTGCATTACGCATGTGGCTAGGGATGAGTAGTCCAACCGGGGAACTATTGCTCCCCAGCAAGCACGTCAAAATCTATATCGAATGTGTGGCTAATCTAATCATACGTGTAGACTAACATCCTGACACACAAGTGTATGTGTGCCTTGATGGGTCCCAAAGACGAACTGTAACATTTTCCATAAATTTCATCATTGCTTCCATTTCGAACCAGTGAAAGGTACAATAAGTGGTGCATAGCCACATAAATCCAATATCCCAAATCAGATACTTATAATCATAATAATAATACCCAATTCCCTTATGCATAACTATAGTGTAACATAAAATCATTAAAAACTAAAAAAAACCAATTCCAACAAATCACAATTCAAACCCAACCAAATCATGGCTATGCATGCACTTGACAATATGAAAATAATGCTCATTTGAAAACAAAGTCCACTCTCAAGTAGTCCAAAACAAACTCAACCCTTAGAGGGTCCTTCCGATTGAGTATGAGGAGCCTGAGTACCTATTGAGAGAATATAAGATTAATATTAACATTTGAACCAAATCAAACTTAAATTGAAACTTAACTTCCTGGAATTCAAAGTGTGTGCAAAAACCTAGGGCAACGTCCCTAGTGTTGTGGGAAACAACAAAATTGAATTTGGAATCAATTCGACGATCTGCACCTATCAAACCTTAATAACACATAATAAGGCAACAATAACAATTTTTGTACAATTTGAGATCCGGTACCTCAACAGCAAATACCAAAAAATTCCCTAACCAAACAGCATCTCAAAGTCAAATATGAACACAAAAGCCAAAATGATAACAAATTAGATCGCTTTGGAGCTCATAATCGCTTAGATCAAATTGAACCAAAGCTCAAAATCACAGAGATCAAATGGCACGCTAATACTGAAATTGAATATGCATGAAAAAGCAAAATTACAAAGAAAACATAAAAAATCAATATAAGAAGCATAAAACATAATCAAAATCAAAGACAAAAACAAAGAAAATTGAACGAAAACATGGCAGAAGATCAGAGCTCCATCACAGCTCAAGAATTAGAGCTCCACCACATGAAAGAGCGAACCAAATCTAAAAAGCAAAATTACGAAGAAAACATAAAAATCAATATAAAAAGCAAAAAACATAATCAAAATCAAAGACAAAGACAAAAACGAAGAAAATCGAACGAAAACGTGCCATAAGATTAGAGCTCCATATCAGCTCAAGAACCTGAGCTCCACGACGTGAAAGAGCGAACCAAATTGGCAAAATTTCAAATCGCGTGTACTTTAAACCTACAAGGGTAAAACTTCATTTACAAATAAATTTTAAAGTTGGGCCAGGCTTTTAAACAAAAAGGGTATAAGAATCTGGGCTTCCTCTTTGACCAAATCCAAAACAAAATTCGATTTCTATATAACAAAACCCAAATAGAAATACTCTAGGTATCAAATCATCGTTAGTAAAGATTCTTTTGGTGCAATTGTTCTACACAGTTGGACAAGAAAATATATTTGTGTTACCAATTTCATCCAATTATCACATAAAAATGGACTGTTTATGAATTATAACTTGGGGTTTTTTTCTCTAACATTTTTATCCACTTGGAAAGGTAAGTATTCCATAGATTTTTGCTTGAATAATTACCTACCTTACCATATAATAATAGTTTTATGAATAGTATTAATATTAGGAATCCAGATTCACAAGATTCTGCTCACAATTAGAGATAAACGTACTAGAAAATTCAGAAACCAAATTTTGACTTTTCAAAATTAAAATCCATTGAAATTCGAGAGAAGAAGGCTCAAGAGTTCTATGGCTTTTTAGCCCGATTTAGAAGTGTTGTGTCGAAAAGGACGCACTGTTGTATAAATTTAAAAAGAAAAGAACCCACTAGCCAGAATTTGCCGTGGAGACGCTCCACCCAAGTAGGTTTCCTGATTCGAGCCTTAAGACCAGCCAGAAGATGCGAGCTTAGATATTATCGCCACTTTTAATAGGAAAGGTCCTTAAAAAAAAAAAAAAAAAAAAGGTACCTTTCTTTCTTTATTGCACAAGGCTTGCCTCAAGGAATCTTCGACTTAATTTAAACTATAATATCACTCTAATAATATCCAATTATACATGTGCGTTGGTCTTGGTTGGCATCACCCAAAATTAATGCAAGGCTTTCGAGGCTTATGTTAGGTTGGAGCTTTTTGTTAGGACCCAATGCCATTCGGGCCTTAAATTCTTTCCAGCCCACTTGTATTGCCTTAGTATCACCTATCTATTCTCACACAGATAATAAACGACTTTGCCCTTCCGCATTTGCAGGAGTTTGTTAGAACCTTTGTTAGATATAGCCAGCTGGCCACGAACAGGAATTGTATAAACTCTCTCATTTGCTTGAGGGGTATGAATGAATTGAGTCGAATTTCCTTTTCTCTTTTTCTCTGCAAGTTTCCTTTTCAGGTCTAAGGTTCTATCATTTGGTATCTAGAGCCTGGTTTCGTGCCATGAGGAGAAAAGGACAGTCGACCGCCTCCATGGAGATTGCTGCCATCGCCGAGGCCAAGCTTGATGCTCAACACGAATTGTGGGACTCACAAATCCAAGATGTCCACGCTGCAGTGACCGCAATCGCAGAACAATAAGCACTTTGAATATATTTGAATTAACAATGCCTTGGATAATCTTGAAAAACTTCAGAGGATCGAGCAAACAAAAAAGAAACCATATAATGGGCATCAATTCCAGAAAATGATTTCACTTATCTATTTTTTGTTTTTATTTTTGTTTTGATGGAGGTCTTGAGTTCAAATATCATCTGTTTATGGGCATCCGAACATTCGAATAACATTAACCAGTTGAAAGTCAGTTAACTTATCATCATCAAACTGTTAAACCAAATAATAATCCTCCTAGTGAAACCTATGAAAGATGGATCAACAGGCGACTAAAGGCTATACTGAAAGAGTAGAGGTTTTAATACATTCACTGAAATTGTAGCATACAAAGTGGAGTATTGATGCATCAAGCAAGTTTCAAATATAGCTTGTTCTGTGAAGTTCCCATATTAAAGCAAGCAAATGGAAGACTAGTGCAATACAAGAGAAAGGGCATGACAATGAAATACCTGTGTAGTTAAAGATATGGGCTATAAAAGATAGCTTCAAATGTGACTTTACCTTAATTGGAACCACATACAACTTCAACAGCTGCAATTTCATCAAGCATAATCTTAGGCTTCAGTGTAGTCAACATTTTACAATATACTGTATTTCAGTTAAAGAGAGGAGATATAAATAAAAGGAAGAGATAAAGTGATCGTGCCGTACGACCCTGTTCGTTTCTATTTGACATTATTTTTCCTCAGTTTTTATTACAGAAGGTAGCTTTACTTAGCCCTGGCGCTAAGGATCTAATCAGAGTTTCAATTGTGCAGAAAAGGCTGATGTCCACTGCAAGCAAAGTCTTGTAAGGTCAATCAGCCCTTAAATGGATCAGCTTACAAAATTTGTTCCTGATGGCCCTTTCGTGAAAGAAGCTCTTCAGAGCTCAAAAGACTCAGGTGACAGAATAAACAGGAAGAAGGGTTGTTATCCACACAACCCAGATTACGAACATGAATAACAGCAGGTAACATGCTGATGCTGTAATCACAAGATTATGTAGATTCTTTTTATTCTACACTTAGCTACAATATTCACTTGCAAGCAGGACATAAGTTAAAACTGATGGTTGGGAAGTAAGAACAAGAATATGCAGATTCTCTTAATCTAGGTTTAACTACAATATAACCTTGCAAGCTGGACAGGTACGTTAAAACTATGGCGGGGATGTAAGAAGGATGCGATAAATATGGATAGTATTAAACTATGAGGAACTATGGAATTCACTTCACGAAATTAGACACCAAGAACTCTGACCTATCTCCAATACTTCAAATCTTACAAAAAATTACTAGGAAAACAGTGACCCTTTTTTTCACCATGCAGTTCCAAGAATTTAAGGACAAAATCATCTTTTAATTCTTATAACAACCCTCCGGACAGTTTAATGTTTTTGAATTTTCATTTCAGGCTGAGCAATTACGTGATAAATGATTAAATCTACTCATAATTAGTAATTACCATCAAACCTTCACATTAAAAGGGGGTCTATACTATATCATTCTCTATCGTTTTCATCATATCTACTTTTAGTCACTTGCATTACAAATTTACAAGGATAAAGAAATAACTTAATGGGACTCTCACAACTTTGTCAACTTTGAGGATGCTGCTGCCTCAATTAATCCTTCCACCAATATTTTGTATTTCACCTTCATCTAAATATTTGCAAATGTTTAACCAAAAAATATATTTGAAACTAAGTGATCTTCCATTACCTCATGCTTCAGATTGGTGTTGTTTCAATAGTGATCAAGAAAGATAATCTATAATAAAACTAATATCCCAGTAAATATGCAAACAACAAAGAATTGCTGAGTGCCTTATTTGATGCAACATGAAAAAATATATGAGCTAAAAAGCGATCAAAGCACCAAGTAAAGTTATAAAGCCATATTAAATCAAAGGTCATGTAGCATTAAGATAACCTTCTAATAAAATTAGAATTGTTTCAACAGATCCCCTAATATCAGGGTTTAAGTTGTCTGCAAAGTTACACAATGTACAACAAGTACAATTTACCTCTACATGAGACTAAACTAAGAGATGCAAAGGCATAACTCCACAAAGAAGAGATTTCTTGATAAGCCAAGAAATGCAGTAGCAAATATGTCAAGCACAGTTACCAACAGCATCCTTAGCTATCCAGAGAACATACATAAGAAAGCACTTGCCACATTATTTATCCTCATCTGCAAGCTCAAATTAGTCGTTTGTCACTTCTTCCACCCCTACCGCAATACCAATGAGAAAACCTCCTCAGCAAGAAGACTCGAGTTGAATGAAAACCCAGTTGATTTGTCATTATAACACGGAGAAATGAACTAGTAAGAAACCAGGATCAATCCATTGCCCTGATACCGTTATGATTTTTGCCAAAGAAGGGCTTGAATTGCTGTCGCTTGCGTGACATCACTAGAGGGTGACAGGGGAGATATAGATTATATGCTACTACCAGCAATATAATTACACAAGTAGCAGTTCCAGAGAAAAGGCCACATAGAGACGGCCCCTAATACTACTCAACTCCATAAATTACAGGGAAACAAACCCCCATGGTCACAAATGCATTGTAACCTGAATTTTTGGATCTGAAAATGGAATTCACAGATCTCATTTGAAGACCACTAGCAATCACCACCAACCAAGGTAACTACGACGCACTAACACAACAAGAAAATCCAATAATTTAGATCCTGAATCAAACCTCTAACAAGTACAACCACACACCAATTTCACAAGACCCAGAAATTAAATGAACTCAAAAGCAAGATGAAAACAAAACTGATGACAATTACCCAAATTCAATCCTCCCCAGTTGGAAACAGAGTAAGAACTTTCCTGCCACCAGTTGCATTAGCTGATTCCAAGTCCTCTACATAGCTTCCTGGCACTGGATTGTGCAGTGGTGCCCCATCCTATGAACTGGCTGTGACGACTGCCTTGCCAAGAATGGATGCTCAAATTGGCCATTTGGTGGGGACCCAAAATGCCCCACCTGCCGGTGATACTGCGGATGGGCTGCCACTGCCGCAGCCATCTGCTGCTGCTGCTGGTGATGGTGCTGCTGCAGAGCCACCGGCACAAAGGGCATGAAATGCTCCGAATTGGGCCTTCCCCGCATGCGGGTGCAGGAAATGAGGCGGAACCGGCGAGCTTGCAAACAAATGATCGGTGGCGGGGTCTGCGGACGCTGCCAATCCTCCGCCACCGCCACCTCCGCCGGCGTTGCCTCCCCGGACAAGCCCTGCATACGCTTGAGATAGAGACGGTACTTCTGCAAATGGCTGGCAACATTCTCCCGGGTGAGGCCGTCCACACTCATGAGCTGCATTATGGTCTTGGGGACGGCGTTCTTGATCCCCAAGTGTGCCACAGCGTCCACAAAGCGCTTGTGGAGCTGCGGGGTCCACACAAGGCGAGGCCGCTTGAGGGTACGCGCGGGCTCTTCCCCGCCAGCACCAGACCCCAGGTCGGCAGAATCGGCGAATTCAGCGGAGGAGTTGGGGTGGGTGGGGGTGGCGGGAGGCAAGGAGGAAGGAGGAGGAGGTGGAGGGGTATGTGGTGGCTGAGGAGGTTGTGGGGGTTGTTGGTTTTGGGGGCTACTTGGGTTGTTGGGGTTGTTGTTTCTGATGTCAAAGGCCAAGGCAAGATCAGGAGTGATTAGGGTTTGGGATAAGGGCATGAGCTCCTCAGGTGAGGGAAGCTCTTCTTCCCACCTGGAGAACCAATTGGACTCATCTTCCCTCATTATTGTTGTCTTTTGATCTCTCTCTCTCTCCTCCACCTTCTCCTCCTCCTCCTCCTTCTCACTCGTACAAACTCTTCTACAACACTCAGCTAGCACCCACCACCAACCCAATTCCCACTATTTTGCTCTCCTAATTTCCTCCTCACACACTCATCATCCCACAGCTCAGCTCAGGTCAGATTTGAGAATGAACAATTAACCACTTAAAAAGCAAAAAAAAAAAAAAAAACACAAAAAGAAAAGAAAAGACAGCTATTTGGTAGGGTGAATTCGGATTTGGAATTGGAATTGGAATTGGATTGAATTGTTGTGAGGCTGAGGGAGGGAGGTGAGGGGATGGATGGGTGAGGAGAGAGGTTCGAGGTGGATCTTGTTTCTTCTTTTCAGCTTGTGAAGGGTTGATGGGGGCTATTTCTTGTTGTTGCTGATTGTTTTTTATTTTTTCTCTTTGTGATGATTTTTATGGGAATTTTATTTATTATTTATTATTTAAATTCCGGAATTTTAGGGTCAATCATACCATACTTGAGACTTGAGAGTCACTGTTACAACAAGATCCATAGATTTTTATTTGGAAAAACTGCATAAAACTCCCCAAATTATAGGGTTATTTTCAAGTTCATACACACCTTTAGCGATATTTACGACTTCATACTCAAACCCGCGAAAACCTACAAATCGCTCCCTCCGTTATCTAAACCGTTAGTGAATCTGTTTAAACGCTAATACGACAAATGTAGGACTCATTTTTGATGACCTGGATTTCCAAGTGGACAATAAATGTCATTGGTCTTGTTTTGACGTCGACAATGTGCACGCCACATTTTTGGAGTGTTTTGGACGATAATTGATCGCTTTAGACCCCGAGTTGGTCTGAAGGGCATTTTCGTCATTTGAGAGCCAAATCTTGGATTTTGTGCTAAGTTGAGTTCCGTGCTTTGCTTAGATACTGTTGGGGCCAGAGTGCTTGTTGAGGTTTGAGTTTGTGGATTTGTTGAGCTAGTAAAGTTGCAACAAAGACGAGAGGTGAGTAAAACCATATGGATTGTGAGTAAAATCACATATTATTATATTATGATAATGTGACTCGATAATGTTAATGAATGTAATTAACATGTGTGGTGGTTTTTGAGAAACTGTTTTGGTATGAGTTTAAAATCAATTAAAAATGTTTTGATTTTAAATGAGTTTTTACAGGGTTTTGAGAAATAGATGGTGTTCCTGGAGAACAGTCATGTTATTTTATAATTGTATTATGATGTTCATAAGTGAATGACCATATAAGTATATATATAATTAAATATATATTGTGGTGATGGATGTATCTTGGTAGAAAACAATATTTAATGTGAAAATGACATTTATATTATTTTCAAGTGGGTAGTGTTGTGATTGGATGATAGATGTGAGAATGTACTAATTCCTTCAATGGGAAGATAAGTTTTGCAAGGATTTGACCGTGGTAAGTAATTAGGGATTGTAACCTTGGGGTGCGAGGCCCCAAGCCGCTTAGAGCTCTAATTGTTGTCATTACAATGTTTATGAAGGTAACACATAGTTACTTTATATTTTTGTTGTAATCATTACAATGTTTATGAGGGTAACACATAGTTACTTTATATTTTTGTTGTAACATCCCACATCGATCAACAGAGAGGGGGTGATGTGCCTTATATGTACATGTCCACCTCCATCTAGCACGAGGCCTTCTGTGAGCTCACTGGCTTCGAATTCCTTGGAACTCTGAAGTTAAGCGAGTTGGGGCTAGAGCAATCCCAAGATGGGTGACCCATTGGGAAGTTGCTCGTGAGTTCCTATAAACAAAACTGTGAGGGCAGGGCCCAAAGCGGACAATATCGTGCTACGGCGGAGTTGATCCGGATGTGATAGAATGGTAGCAGAGCCATTCTACTGTGTGGTGTGAGTGTGCCGATGAGGACGTCAGGCCCCTAAGGGGGGTGGATTGTAACATCTCACATTGACCAACGAAGAAGGGGTGAAGTGCCTTATATGTGCATGCCCACCTCCATCTAGCATGAGGCATTTTGGGAGCTGACAGAATTGGTTATGTCACGACCCGACTCTCCTAGCACGATATTGTCCGCTTTGGGCCCCGCCCTCATGGTTTTGTTTCTGGGAACTTACGAGCAACTTCTCAGTGGGTCACCCATCCTGGGATTGCTCTAGCTCTAAAGCAAACAATATTGTGCTACAGTAGAGCTAATTCGAGATGTGACAAAATGGTATTAGAGCCACTCTGTTGTGTAGTGCGAGTGTGCCGATGAGGAATTCAGTGACAGGACCCGACCCAGATTCCACCCCGGAACCCGTGCCGGACCCTGTGGTCAACCGACATCCACCCGATGTCGGGCCCACTTACTAAAAGAATCCCTCTTCCCGAGACAAACACACAAAGGGGTCAAGACTTCTGCCGAAAAACGGGCAGAGTCTCCCCAGAAAAACACACAAACCCAACAGTTCCAACCTGTTCAACAACAGCAGAAATAGTACAACCAACTGCCAGCATGCAATAAATACATAACAGGCCTTTGGCCAACCAGTGCAACCCTAATGGGCAATAACAGAGCAACTAAGAGTGTTCAAGTTTAACAGCAGAAATTTAAAGTTCAGAGAAGGGACACGAGGTCCTACAATTAAGTCGACGCTCGAGAAGAGAAGCGCTCGGCCGGACGGTAACGAAGCACGACTAGGGCCTGGGGGGCGCAAAACAGAAAAGTGTGAGTGGACAAAACAAAGTTTAGTAGTTCAAAACAACATACTAACCCCGCCGTTCAAAACCATGTAAACCATGCAATTAAAATCCGTTGTATATAAAATTGATTCAAAAACAAATATCTCAAAATAATCAATGAATAAAACCAAACCAAACCTTTTTCTTTCCACGAGGCAAAACCTCTCAAAACTAAACCGCGAAGACATAAATATAATTAAAACCGAAAGAACTTGAAAATCAAAAGCATAAGAATATAATAAAGTTTCCAAATGACAAAACAACGTAAAAGGTCCAAAGACCAAGATAAATTCAAGAAATCCAAAACCACCACAAAGTAAATAAAAACACTTTAAAAGACTTTAACCCTTTCTTCCCCACACTCAAAACAACCGCATGCCCGTAGGCACTGCAAGCGAGGAAGTATCCTCACCGAAAGAAAATAAGAATATGAAGATACTAACACACGCGTATAGATATAATATATAACCTCGACACCACAACAAGTACCAGGGGGAAACAATCCAACAGGGGATTGTTTAACTGGACACCGGGACAACATTCACGATGGTCTCATGCCCAGGATAACTGGACATCGGACGGCATCGCAATGGCCTCGTGCCCAGGGTCGAGCCGTCCAACTGGGACTAAGCTCCCCGGCCCGCATGGCAGAGTCCTCAATAACCATGCGTCCGAAACCAGTCATACGCGCAGACTACCCAATCAAGGGTCTACGGCTACACCCCGTTAAGGTATGCACCGGATCGAACCATACTCCAAATCCATAGTCACCATCAATAATCGGGGGAGGTACATAACACAGTGCAACTGCACTCAAACCAACACCACACGAAAAACCACATACCAATATAACCACATGCACCCATCCCCAAAATATCACACACCAGCACAAATATACGTAAAACAAATCCAACAACACCATATACTCAAATAAGGACATCACCGTCCCAAACATACAATACTATAGTTAAAATACTCACAAGCGTCAAACGACGGTATAACAAATCCAAAAACCAATAAAATATCAAATCACGGAAAATGCACAATTAAATAGTATTCAAAACCCAAGTCAAGAAAACATCAAGTTAAACCCCAAGTAAAACATACGCTTCAAAACATAGTAGGTATTAACCCTTTAAAAATATAAAGTCAAACCCCGAAACGTATTATTCAAAATATACACGTATATATACAAATATATATATATATATACATAATTATCCTTTAAAATACGATACTCAAACTCAAGCATTTGAAATTCCCACGTATAAATCGACATCCCCAAATTCGTACTTTAAAACAACATAAATAGTAATACAATAAAATATAACCGAAAGTCTAAACCCGTATACATATATGTTCGAAAACTCCATATCAAAATAGATATACATATATACTCAAAGTAGATATATATTTATATATATTCAAAGTGGATATACATACTTATTTTCAAGGTAGATATATATGTAATATATATTCAAAGTAGATAAGTATAATTATTTTCAAGTAGAGAAATATATAATATACATTCAAAGTAGATATATATATATATATATATACATATATATACATATGATCAATTCCCGATAATCCGACATATATTTCTCATAGCCTCATTATCCGACATGTATTCTCGATAGCCTCAATAATCCGACATGATCCTTCCAACTTGATCTATATGTATATATATACGTATATATATATAGTCAAAGTATTAGCATGAACATAATTAATAAGGTTTAAATACCAAAACCAAATACGTAGTCAACCGGACTATACTAGCGTCCAAAACTTACCGCCCAAATACTCCATTCAAAGTAAATATATTTATAGGTTCAAAGTAGGTATATAAGTTTCCCGAAGTTATATATAAAGTATAAGTTCCAAAGGTTTAAAGTATAATTCACGACATACGTAATAATAAAATAATAAGGTCCGAAACCCAAACAAAACCATAAACTCAAATATTAAATATAATTCATACAGAAAATCCAATAAATTTCCACCGTACTCAAAACCGTACATAATTACTACCGGACGCTTGACTCGTCCCAAAACCAATACTTAAAGTTAAGCATAATAATAAAATATAGCCAACATGGCTCCACAACCAAACCGCAATCCAAATTAAATATAAAACTCAAATACCAAACAATCACAATAAATCCATCCAAAGATCAATTCAAGATTTAAAACCATAATTAAATATCATTCATATGCATCGCATTCAATTCTTTAAAAGCATGCTCGCTTGAAAACAAAGTCCACTCACCGTTGGTCCCTCGCTGCCCAACCCGAAAGGATTCCACACGAGGATCACGAAGCGCTTGAGGACCTAATTCAAGAACACGAGGATTACGATTAACAACCGACCAAGCGATAACCTTAAAAGTCAACCTTAACCAAACCTGACAAAAGTGTACCCACACGTCGTACGAGGAATTCTAAGGTCAACGACGTTCGTTAGAGGAAGAACCGACCTCGGGAGACGCTCGGTCAACCCTGGTCAAACTTGGTCAAACTTACCTAATATGTCAAACCGGGCCCGTGGGTCCCATGACCTCCAAACTTAGATCCGAAAGTTCCTATAGGCTCACTACAGTTTAAAGAACACGTCCCAAAAGTTTGGTCTCGATCCGACGGTCGGATTTCTCACGATCGCACGCATCGGACGACACATTACGCTTAACTCAAACTTCAAGTCATTGATCCGAAGCATCCGGCTCCGAATCACGATCCGTCAAATCCTATACGTTTCTAGAAATACGGGAACAACATACGTGAATTCGGTTTCGATCCAACGGTTCAACACGCCGAACTCCAAGCAACGCACAATAGGGCGACGATGGTTCGAGGTCCAAGCGTCGTCCGAATCGAAATCCGAATATACGTGCGCGTTCGTAGCGACACGCAGGATTGCACGGGAATGGAGAACCGCCACCACACAGCCGCCACGCGCCGCCACACACGCGCCGGCAGCTGCGTGGTGGGTGTGTAGAGCGATTTCGGCCATCTCCCAAACTTCGAATTTGGCAACGGGACCTATGCCAATCGATTCAGAACACCGAGAGGAGTTGAGAACCGTGGAACCCGGTCAAGAACCGGCCGGATTCCGGCCAAACCGTCGACAAGAATTCGCCAAATCGAGTTTTGCTCCGATCGATTCGCGGCCAAATCGATCGATTCCAAGTTCAGAACAGCTAGAGGGGTTCAAGGGGAGGAGAAAGCCCACCTGGATCGACGCCAAAGCTTGCTTCGGAAACCGCCGTACGGCCGGCGAAAATTGAGCAGAAACCCGGCCTGTTTTTCGTGAAATTCCTACGAGAACGACGGCTGGGACTACTGGCTACCAGGATAGGACCGGACGAGGTGGCCGATCTTTTGGGTGTGGTCCCGACCTGTGTGGTGGCCGGTGGTGGCGCTGGCTGATACCAAACAGCCACCGGCTATTTGAAATGGGGGGAGCGCGGGTCCGAGGGAGAGAGAGAGAGAGAGAGAGATTGGGTTTGACCAATCAGATTTTTGCCTTTTGTTTTTATCCCATTTTAAATTATTAAAATATTCCACTTTATCGCTTGTTATCCGAATTGATCGTACGCACGCCCCGGACTCGTTTCGACGCGTTTGACGCAATGGCGCAACCCGCTTCGGCCAAATTGTCGTCCGAAAATTAAGTTGACCAAAATGCCCCTTTTAATTATTAATTTCTTATTTAATTTCAATTTCATTATTTTAATCCTTTTAATTCATTTTAAATTCCTTTTTAATTCTTTTATTTGTTTAACTCAATTAATTTAATTAATTTCCTTTAATTTTGGGTCGTGGTCGTTACATTCAGGCCCCCTAAAGGGGGTGGATTGTAACATCCCACATCGACTAACAGAGAGGGAGTGATGTGCCTTATATGTACATGTCCACCTCCATCTTGCATGAGGCCTTTTAGGAGCTGACAGAATTGGTTATGTCAAGACCCCGACTCTCCTAGCACGATATTGTCCGCTTGGGCCCCGCCCTCACGATTTTGTTTCTGGGAACTCACAAGCAACTTCCCAGTGGGTCACCCATCCTAAGATTGCACTAGCCCCAACTCGCTTAACTTTGGAGTTCCCATGGAATCCGGCCAGTGAGCTCCCCAAAAGGCCTCGTACTAGGAAGAGAAGTGTACACACATATAAGGCACTTCACCTTTCCTCCCGAGCGATGTGGGATTGCTCACCGTTCTTGCTTCCCCAAGCTCACAGGTCTTACATTTGTGGAGTTGTAAATGCGCATCGTACCATTTCGGATGGTGTATGTGTTTATGCGTTGAGAGAATCAAGCGTATTCTCACTTCTATTGTCCAAAAGTGACATTGATGAGTTAGGTTGTTAATGAATTTTGAAACAGGTTTTGGGTCAGCTAATGACCGGACAGTTCTTTAAAAATAGAAGAATTGTGACTGTGGTGAGTTGGTACCTTGATTATACAAGGATTGTGGTATGCTAATGAAAGTGCATGTGATTGTATATTATGTGTAAAATGACATATTTATACTGCTGGTTGTGATTTACTCATACAAGCTTTAGAAAGCTTACTAGGTTTATTGGTGATGAACCCGGTGCACTATTCAATAGTGTATGGGCCAATCCTACAAGTAATAGGAATGCAGGACTTCGTCAAGAACATAAATAACAAGGTGTACTTGCAATGTACAAAGTGTGGTGTGAGAGTGTTTGTGAGTTGAGACTTCCGATGTGTGTAATAAACTCTGAGGAACATATATGTAATAGGTTGAAGTTTCGATTTATCATATAAACGTTGGAATGTAATATTTGACTCAAAAGAGTTGAGTCTGTATTGACATTGGAGCTCGGAACATGTGGTATTGTATTATGGAAAAAGAAAAAAATTCTGTGTGCATTTGTTGAATGTTCCGAGCTTCGCGTGCCCGAATTAGTTTGTTTGTATTAACTAAGCAGGTTAATTGTTGTTGGAAATTCGAGGCATGACACTTTCTGATGCAAATGGCAGCCATACTGCTTGGCAATCGGAACGCTCTTAATGGTGATGGGAGCCGTGTATGGAGACTACGCTATTTCAACTTGCCATAGGCCATCACCTTTCTAACTGGTGGGTCACGTATGAGAAAAATTAGGAATGGGCTCTAAGTGATTTAAGCCATGTCGTGGCCCAATCATAAAAATCATTTCGCTGTTTAAAGAGAAATAAAGTGGGCTTATGGACTTTAGTGATTTAAACCAAGTTGTGACCCAAAAAAGCCTTCTTTGTTGTTCCAAAAGAATGAGTTGCCTTTGGGCACAGTTTCAAACATTTTTTGTCCGAAATGAATCAGAGCATCGCACACAATTCATGTCTAAATAGGGCGTATGGTGACGTCGAGACATGTTTTTGTCCGGCGGCACTATAGCATCAAACATAATTCTATCATAAACGTTATTTTGCCTACGTGCATAATCAATGTTCGTGACTACCTTCTCGTCTAACGGGCCTAGGTCGTGAAAACTTCGCTTGGGCCTTCTCTGTCTGCTGGGGCGACTTTTGGCAATTGGGTTTAGTTACTTAACCATGAAATTGGCTCATTAATTGTAGAAATTACACTGTGTCAATTTTGGTCTGAACAACTTGATCGCCCAAAGTGGCTAGTGTTACAAGTATCATCGACAAATTAAAGCTACCAAGTACATGAGTTCACATTCTTTTCAGGATTAAGAACTTTTGTGACTGATTATTTGCATAAGAAGTGACAATGTTTAATGATATGATGCAATCCTCATGACATCATCAAATTCAAAGGGTTCTTTTAAATCTTATTTATCCGTTTATTTATTATATTTTTCATTATTTTTAACAATAATAAGGATTTTGAAAACTCAAATAGCATCTCTTTTTAATTTTTCTTTAACATAACAAGTTGAAAATGGTGTATAAGTTCCGTTAACATTTCTAACATTTTCCCTATTCGATACAAACCTAACCACTGTCGTATTTTCTCAGACACTTGAGCAACTATGCAAAAATAACATAACACAAAAAGGTTCCCAAACACTCCATGTTACAGAAAAAATACTCAGGTGGACCTATGTAGTAGTTTCCAACTAGTTTGTTCTAAACAGGAAACCTGTGACTTGTGGCAAAAGGAGCTGAGGATCACGTACATCTATTACAAGCATCCTTGGCCAAGCCAACATATTCAATAAATAGGCTCAGGCTCAACTAAGCTTGCCTTTTCAAGCGCCACACAACGCTTGTGAATAAGTATGGAGTTAACTTCCAAATAAACTGCCAATAACGGAGATAAAAAGGGCTCTCCACATTTAATCATCTACTACTAAGTGAGAATCCAGACACCAACAATGCAAATATTAAATAGTATGCCTTTTCTTTTACTGAACTCGTTCTAGAGGGTGATTATATTTCTATTTTTTCACTTATGAAAATCAATTTGGAAATCTACCTGTACTTACGGTGCCAGAGCCATGCCCTGCTTAAATAAAAGGCCAACGACGAAGGTGAAAGAAGTAATAACAAATATCAGTTCATTTCAAACTTATATTCTCAATGCACCAAGATAGAAATGATTTGATGACAATCTACACCTAAGCATTTAAACCCACATGCAGCCACTATTAGAAGACAATTTTATTAAACTCCAAAAGACAAAGGAGGAGGTCTCTAATGTGTCTCAAAACTCTTTCAGAATGTTTAAGCATGGGAAGGAACCTTGCTCATGAAGCCATACCACTTGGCTGACTACTATTGACTTTGCCTTTGTGGTTCCTGATAAGCTGGTGAGGAACAAACTTATTTTCCTTCTTAGTGAGCCGGAGGCGCTTAGTGAGATAAAGAAAATTGTTAGCTCTCTGTCTGGCTATCTCCTCCTCTTCAGGAGTAATCCCCCTCAGCATCACTGTCAATTGGTAGTTGTTTGGTCTCACTTTAGTTCCATTGTTGCTTTTACCATGGCAGTAAAGTCTGTTCTTGTGGAATCCCAAAAATCCCTTTCCAACAAATGCCCCAGCTGTAATAAGGAGAGAGTGCAGAATAATGAGGATTGAGTTTTTAAGAAAATAATACAAATAAATAAAGGAAACTTTACTCGACTTGCATTATTTACCAACAAGGAGACGTTCTGGATCCAACCCATGATTATATGTTGCATCTGCTCGGCTGAGTGAAGAGCCTGCAAAACAGTACCTTATTACATAATGTTGACATTCCATGGTTTCTAGATGAGCATAATCAAAGAATTGTGAATAAAATATCAAAACCAAAACAAGTTTTAAATTCAACACACGGTTGTTCATATGATGATAACTAATGCTTGCAGGAAAGAAATATTAAAAAGATATATAATAAAACACTTGATGGTACCACAAGAAGGTGCATCTCTCATATACAGTATTCCTGCCTTCTTACATGTCATAACAATTCAAAATTGAAAATCAGTTCCTGCGCTCCTTATTTATGCAATTGTTTTATAAAGTTTAACTTAAACTTAACATATACTAAGAAAGTGCAGAATGGCTCAATAACCTGATACACAGTTTTTACAGCTTGCTTGTCTGTCACTTGCAGTTGCAACAATGCATCTTCAACATGCATACCACGAACCAGTTTAGCAACCAAGTTGACCTTATTTGGGCTCTGCAAGCAGGGAGTGAGCAACTAATAAATGTATGCTTAGAAAAAGGGGGAAGAAGTTGAAAATACCATCAAACATAGAACCAAATTTAGAAAACACACATAAAAAAGTTTAACTTAACGAAAACCCATTAACATAAATTCAAATCTAACACTAAATTAGGGTTTACAATTAGAGATTACGAATAATTAAACAAAAAGAAATACAAACTACTGACTGATGAGACGGTGGCGAGGATTCTGGAGAGCCTCGACCAAGAAAGGGTCCACCATTGACTCCTCTTTTAGCCCCAAGAATTTGACCGCATCATTCGAAGCTGAAGAAGATTCCATAGCTTACAGCTATTTCTCTCTCTAGAAGATTCCTCTTGTTTCTCTCTTATCCTCTCTTTGGGTGAAAGAGAGGAAGAAAAGGGATTTGTAGGTGTTATACACAAAGGATCTGGTTTGGTTTAGCTCGGTTTATAAAATCTCAAAATCAAATCAAATTAAAATATCTTATAAAACTAAATAAAATAAGGACAATATAGAGAAACAATACTTGTGGTATGAATATGGAAGACACCCATCTTTAGTACTCAACGTTCTTCTCTTTGTTAGTCGCCACATCTTATTCATATTTGAAGCCTATTTATAGGCATATATAATACATAGATTATTACTGACAAGACCCGACCCTAATTCTGCTTTGGAATCCAGGTCAAGCCCTGTCCGTGTCCGACATCTGTCGGGTGTCGGACACACTTGGCCATTTTGCCCTTTAGTGAAAGAAATCAAGAAAAACCAAGTTTTTAAGATTTGACTTCTGCCGAAAATTCGGTAGAGTCTCCCCTGTAAATGGCTCAGTTCCCAAATTAAATACACCTGCAACAGCACAATTTTATCACCACAACCTTCAGCAGGCACAAGTTAAGGTTCACACACCAACAGAAATAAAATGTACGGCCTCAGGCCTCACAAACAGTTGGGCAAGTTCAGAGCTACTAAAGTACTTAATTTACAAAGTTCTTCGGGTCGTGGACCCTACACACAGTCGGGGGAGTGCGGTGGTGGTGATGACGGGCCGGTGGTGGTGCTCAGCTACGATCTACAGCCTGGGGGCGTAAAACATTTGAAAAAGTGAGTGGACCGAAAAGAAGGTTTCAGAAAATTGAAAAACAACAAGTTAGCCCCACTGTTAAAACGTTAGAAAACGATTCGATAATCAAACGATAAATCAAGGCATGTATATATAAAAACATATTATAAAGTTCACTAAAGCATAAATTCTTATTCATAAACAGAAATAATCTTAAATCAAACTTTCTAAAATCCACCTAGGTGTACCCTTTTATTATTCCGTCAATTCCATTTCCTCGCTAGACTCGGAGACACAAAGTCAACCGAGCCGCGTCCTCGCTCCGCACGGTCCGGGCGTCCCCGAGACTCGTGGGGCGTGAGTCATGCGCGCAGACTTAAACCGAAGGCAACAATAGGTCCGTAGACCGGGTAATCACCAAGTCCATAAATATTCCGAAGGCAAGTTATTTATCTGAAGGCAACATTTACATACCTGGGTACCTAGGGTGGTTTTAAAACTTCCCGTAAATCACATAATTAAATTATAAGCTTATCCTCGAGCCCTTTAATATCCAAAACTCATAATCATGTAATACATTCTAAAGATTCAATAATAGGCTCGGAACAATGTTCATAGCAAATATTTCAAATAACGCAATTAAGTTTAATTTCATACTCAAAACATATAAATCATCATAATTATTCAAAAGCATTTGATAAAACTTTATTAATGAAAAATTCATTTTAGAAAACAAAAGTCCACTTACTGTTGATCCGAGCTTGCTTGACCCTTAAAAGGGCCTTCCTGCAATTCCGCTGAAGCTTGAGTACCTATTTGCAAAAATTAACCCATTTATTAATTAACCATAGCTCGGCATAGTAATTTAATAAAAATTCCCGACCCCCGGGCATAAAAGTGCTCAAACTTGAAAAGGAGCGTTCCTAGGTCCAAAAACACTCAATTCTAACAATTGGAGTTGTCGGAAGAGTATCAGGATTAAATAAACGATTAAACTTTAGTTTAGTTCAATCCGGGCATTCAAGAGGTTCCCAAACTCCAATAGACGATCCGTAAGTTCCTATAGGTTTCTAAGATTCCCAATTACTCAACTTCCAAGTTACGATCCAACGGTTAGAACTTATCGAACCCAAGTTAACCCTAGTTAGTTCTAACCGGCACAATTTAGTTCTTCGCTCAAACGATCTCCGAAAATCTGTTCAAGCATACCCACGCACTCGGGAGACTACGGGAGGTGTTTTGGCACGAAAATTGACCGCCACCACCTGGCCCACGCGCCGCCACACGCGCGGCCAGGTTGGGTGGCTTGAGTAAATTTTTCGGCGACGGAAAATCTCGGAATTTCGGGGCAAGGCTTATAGCTAAGTGATCAGTGGGTGGAGAGTGTTTTGGCAGTGAGAACCGGCCAAGAATCGGCCGGAATCAATGGATTCCGATCACCCAAACCCTAGTTCTCAAATCAGTTCCAAATCCTCAAATCGATCAAAACCAAGTTCAGAGGAAGCTAAAGCACTTCAAAAGGGTCAGAAAACTCACCAAGATTTGTCGAATTGGTGGCCGGATCGGAGCAAACGACGGCAATCTCCTCCGGTTTGAAATCGTGCTCACCGAGGCGTTTTGAGGTGGATTCGGCTGGAATCAAAGGCAGGGATGAGTTGAGGGAGGTGAGGGGAAGCTTCGGTGGTGGTCTGAGCGGTCGGCGTGGCCGAAAATGGAGCCGGCGTTGTCTGGTTCGAATCGGGGGTGGAGGCCGATCGGGGAAGAAGAGAGAGAGGGTTGGGGGTGACGCAAAACACGCGCTGGCCAATTGGCCAGCGTGTTTTTAATTTTTATCCCTTTTTCCAAAATTACTAAAATGCCCTTAAGGTTTTTAGACCCTTTAAACGTTCGTTCGAGCTCGGAATCGGGTGTTCGGCACGTCCACGGACTCGTTTCGCCGAGCCGGACGCAACGGTGCACCTCGTTCCACCAAATTCTTCCCCGAAAATAAAGTCAATTTTTAATTCCATTAAATTAACCGGGGTAAAATCGTCCTTCGCTTTAATAATTTATTATTTTAGTCTTAAATTAGGATCGGGTTTGTTACAATTACCATAATGGTAGATTTACACATTAATAAAAGAGAATGGGGTGAGTCATTATAGCATTTCCAAGTGTGGTAGGCATTCATTCTAGGATCCCTAGCTACCTGCCTGATTTTATTACACAGGTGGCTAGCCAATTTCCCTCTCCTTGGTTGCCTTCGGATGAAATTATGTCCCAGATACCCGTGATGGGGGATAGAAGAATATATGCTTTACGTGAACGGATTCAGGTATGGCTTTCGGGTAACAAGTTTGGTTTCGTAAGTATTATGTAAGTGTTAAGTGAACAATAACAAATTAATTAAATAGTTAAGAATATAAATTTCCAGGCATGATATTCAATTTCTTATGGCTTGTTGAAATCTAAGTAAGAACGGTTATAGATTTTATTGCTAGTTTCTAGAATAGTATTATTCTATTAAAAAGGGTGATTGTGTTAGTTGAAAGAGCTACGTGTGGCTTGATCCCTCACGGAGGGTACGTAGGCAGCCTAGGATAATCTAGGTGCAGCCACGGAAGAGGATTTTACGTAAGTTGATTTGGAGTTGAGTTTGAAATCTATTTAATATCTTAATTGAATTCAATCTGAACTGATGAGTGGGCCTAAGGCCCGAGTGATATTTGAGATTGGAAGCTTGTTTGAAAATAAACTCTATTTATTAGTTTTCTTTATATAATGCTATTAATAATGATGATGTGCACGTTAAGATAATAATTACTGAAACGATTGTAGCTAAATGATTGGTTAGGTTTCACTTTAGATAAAATAAGATAATAAGGATTGTTTATGCGAATGTTGAATTAATATTTCAAGAATTGATAATTTTCAGTGAATAAGAATGCTAGGATTAATTGGTGACAACGTTGTTGTCTGGGTTGTTGGTAAGGCCAAAGGCCATTCAGATTCAACTGTTTTGATTGTGTGTGGATTTAGGTTATGCATGCTGAACGTTCGGGATTATAAAAATTGTATTAGTATAGGTGAAGGAAATGACCATTCTTCAGGGGGGGACTTTGCCAATTTTCCGACAGAAGTTGTCAAATCTTAAGTAGTTTTAAGTGGTAATTGGGAAAAAAGGCATTTTGGTCTTTTGTGCCTGGCACCCGACATGTGTCGAACACTCACGAGGTTCGACGCGAATTCCAAAGTGGAATTTGGGTTAGGTCCTGTCACTAATGGCCTGCCACGTTTACGGCGTGTAACAGATGAATCATTTGCTGCGACATTAAGTTGTTTAACGGGGATATCAATCTTAGCAGGTGCATTTGCTGCTGGAATATATGATTTTGTCACTTTCATTGCATCATTAAATGCATCTGGTAATTGATTGACAATTCCTTGAAGATGAACGATCTTCTTCACTTCATTTTCACATTGAGTGGTACTAGGATCAAGATGAGACAAAGTTGGTACATCCCATGATAATTCACGCTGTTCTTCAGGAATGACTCTTTCTCCCCCTAACAGCGGGAAACGTGTCTCATCAAAGTGACAATCCGCAAACCGTGCAGTGAAAGTATCTCCCGTCAGAGGCTCCAAATTCCAATGATAGAAAGTGAATCAAAACCAACATAGATTCCCAACCTTCGTTGATAGTACGTTGTGGTGGTGCAATATGCACATACACAGCACAACCAAAATTGATTGCCAAATACAAGTTGTATGGTGGAATATTGGTTATTGGCAATATGCCTCAATCTTACTAATGATGCTACATGTAAAATGGCATGTCCTCAAGCAGAAATTGGCAACTTAGTCTTCATTAGCAAAGTCCGAGCTATCAATTGAAGACGTTTAATCAAAGTTTCTACCAAACCATTTTGAGTATGAACATGAGGAACAGGATGTCCAACCTCATGAAGGATTTTCAAAACATTTTTGAGAAGTTCATTTGAATATTAAACATGCATTTAATCAAATTAATCGCAGCGGAAGTATATGGTGGATGTTTAAAATCAAAAACAAAACTTCTTCCAAGTATCTTAAGCCATGAACATTGATATGATTTCATAAATGGAAATTTCAAGAGAAAGGATAAGATCTAATTACCCTTGAAGCAATTATATGAACCAATTTGTGTTTGGTCTTCTCTTGATGATTTCCTCCTTGTTGTTCTCCTCTTTGATCTTTGATCTTTGATCTTTGCTCCTTGATCTTTCTCCTCCATGTGAGCCACAAAAGTATATGGCCTCTAAGTCTCCACACCAATGGAACCTTGAGATGAGAAGGAAGAATCTTGGGAATACAAGGATGCTAGTGCTAGATCCCCAAGACTTGGTTTCAATCTAAACCCCTTGAAAGATGAAAGTGTTTCACTCTTGAAAACTCTCTTTTATCTCTCTTTGATCTCCCAAACCTATTTGGTTGATGTTGGATTTTGTTTGTGTAATGAGCTTATGAAAAATAGCCTATGGAAACAATTCCCATACCCATTTACTTATGCATTTTCGGCCAAATCCCATTGGGCTTCCAAAATTGGGCCTTGTGACACTTAAACCATAATATTTAGGTGTCTTAAGCCCTTGGGCTTAATACCCAACCATTTGGGCTTCCGTTAACTATTACCGAGGCCCAAATACTCTTTTACACGTAGTAAATCATCCATATCAAATTGATCAAATTTATTTCCACAACATCATATGTATTTCTCAAAGTTAACCATTTAAGGTGTGCGATCCATTAGGTTCTAATTAGCATGGCGGTGGGAAAATATTAGAACTCTTTCTAACCAACTGAATTAAAACCCCTTTTAATTTTTCCTTTATATGGATTGATCACAATCAATCCTAGGACTTCCATGAACTAAGAGTGACATCTAGCAATATATCAAGGCTACCCAAGGTAACCAGAATTGGTGAAGAACCTATTCGATTGGAATTACAATGCAATACGGTCCTTCTCTTATACAATGTTTCATATCATATTATTAGGGTACGGATAGATTATGTCAAACCCCTAATATGATTTATAACCTCATATGATTCAATAGAACATGATTAAGAACAACTTTCTAAATCAAGCTCAAAATACTTTGGCCAAAGATTTCTTGAATCACATCTCGAAACATTCTCCTTCTTTATCGAAGGTAGAGATTCCTTATTGTACATTCACATGCCCCTATGATGAATTAAGAGACCCCAACAACACTTTAGACAAATCTTTTACGGCTTGCCTTTAAGAGCTATCTAAGATCAATAACGCATCATAGGACAACCATGATGCCTTAGGTGTAAGGACTAATTTGCATTATTGCAACTATGAGTTCTCGTTTGACATGTAGATAAATACTTCATACGAGAACTATGGTTGATCGCGTTCAGTGTACCCATTCACTAATGAGCACCCACATACTTGTATTAGTGTCATCTACACAAATGGTTTGAGACTAACCATCATCCTAATTGAGCATACATAGTATGTGCTAATCTTGACGGTTTATCAATGCCCATTTGATAATCCTATGATTAGGAACATTTTGGGATACTATAGTAAGAGATTAAAGGTCTCCCTAATCTAATATTCTTTAGATTACTTTATCTCTTATTTAGCATTCCCTGGACATTTGTTTCTTTAATCGATGTAAAAGATAACAAAATAAATATGCCCTTTATTATCATATACGAAATGTATTCTAAGGAGATTACATCAAATGTATTGGCTCTTAGGGCACATTTCTAACACCTCAATATCTAATGACATGCAATAGTCATCAAAAGTATGTGATGTGAATTCACCAGCATTATATAGTCGAATTGACTTAATAGGATAATCTGGGAATTGTTCTCTTAATTTAATTATCTGAGCCAGGAGCCTAGCAAATGCCATATTCCGAGTGGATAAGAGGCAAACATGCGACCAACGTGTAGATGCATCGGCCAATACCATAAAGTACCGAAATGGTCCGCAATGCGGTTGAATGGGCCCACAAATATCCCCTTGAATTCTCTATAAAAATGATGGGGATTCAACATCAACATTGTGTTGAGATGATATCATTACCAACTTCCTTTGTGAACAAGTATGGCAATGGCTATTCCCGAAAAATGACATATGTTTACTTAACAAGGGGTGGCCATGAGAGTTGGTAATGATTCTGCACATCATTGTGGATCTAGGATGGCCTAAATGATCATGCCACATTTGAAAAACATTAGAGTCAATGCATCGTTGGTGCATCATATTATGTGCCTCAATTGTTTGTATGGTTGTATAATATAACCCCGATGATAGTGCACAAGACTTTTCCAATATATGCGACTTAGTATTACTAGAGGTAATGCAAAGATATTCCATATTGTCCTCACTTCGTGTCTCAATATGGTATCCATTTAAATGTATATCCTTAAAACTCAACAAGTTTCTCTTGGAGTTGGCTGCATGTAAAGCAGTTGGGATGGATAACATTGTGTCATTGGGTAGTAAAAGTTGGGCTGTTCCTGAGCCATTAACCATATTTACATGACCTGATATAGTTGTTACTCATGCTTTTGTAAGCGTCAAGTTTGAGAAATACTTTCGATCTCGAAGGATCATGTGAGTAGTTGCACTGTCTGCGAGACAAATATTTTTGACATCTTTGCGTTGGGAATATCCAGAAATCACTTCCATTCCTTCAAGTAAATAAGATAATATTAAAGACTGTGCCACTTTTATTGAATTCAAAATGCAACATTAATTATACAAGGGTAATAAAAAAACGACAATAATTATACAGGGATAATAAAAAGGACAATAATTGTACAAGGAGAACTTATTTTAAACAGAGTTTGATTTCATTCTTTTCCTTAGGCAAGGAAATTGGAAACATCGAGATGTGTCGTTTCTAGTTGGCTTGATATCCCAAAAACCCCTTCTGGTTTGTTCATCAGATCAAAATGATCAACGAAGTTTATTTCAACCTTCTTTTCTTTTGTGAGGACTGATAAAGTTCCACGAGATATTGGGGTGTACGACAGGTACGAGCCCAGTGTCCATCGCTACCACACCTTTGGCTAGCATTCTCATTTGTTTTAGGTGTGGGGTTGTTTCTCATTTGAGATTTCCCTTTATGTTGATGTGTATTCTTAGGGACTGAATCATTCCTTGTACCCGCACCAGCGGATTGATTACCACGACCTTTTCATTGACCTCGACCTCATCCTCGGCCTCTTCCACCTCTTTTCCAACGTTTGGAAGTATTGCCACGAGAGGAGGTGGCATTTGTTTCTTGGTAGACAGCATTCACTTCTGGGAATGGTGCAGAACGAGCTGGTCTAAATTGATGATTCTTCAACAAAAGTTCATTGTTTTGTTCTGCTAGCAGAAGACATGACACTAACTGTGAGTACTTTGTGAACCCACGTTCTCAATATTGCTGCTACAGGAGTAAGTTCGTGACATGAAAAGTGGTAAATGTCTTTTCAAGCATATCAACATAAGTGATATTTTCTCCGCATAGTATCATTGTGGGAGTAATTCTGTGCATTGCAGAATTATATTCAGACACTGATTTGTAATCCTGAAATCGCAGATGTGTCTATTCATAACGAGCTCTTGGTAGGATCACTATTTTCTGGTGATTATACCTTTCCTCCAAGGCCTTCCACAACATTAGTGGATTTTCAACCACTAGATATTCACTTTTTAATCATTCATGGATATGTCTGTGGAGAAATATCATGGCTTTTGCATTCTGTTTCTGGAGATGCATTGTTTTCATCTTTGATGATTACTCCAAGGCTATTTGCTTCCAAGTGGATTTTGGCATCGAGAGAGCCCATGGAAGATAATTATTGCCAGATATATCCAATGCAGCAAATTCCAATTTTGTCAAGTTCGCCATCTATATGAAAAAGAAGGAACTTGTGCCCTTATTCTTTTGCAAGATAAATTTGTGAAATAAATTCATAAAATAAACATTTGTCGTATGGACGTTAATACCACACCATACTTTAAATAAACTAATTGTGGGGGATAAAACCACGCCGCTTAAAAATAAATGTGGGGGAAAACCTCTCCATAAGAAAATAATTGTGGGGAAAACCTCTCCACAATAAAATAAATGTGGGGGAAAAACCTCTCCACGAGAAAATAAATGTGGGGAAAAACCTCTCCACGAACTACATATATAGGTTTATTAGATTATAACACACACATATATATATATATATATATATATATATATATAACAATAAGTATATATAAAACAATAAGTATATTTATGTTATTTTGAATAACATATATAAGATGAAGATTCTGCAAAAACAAAGGTTAGAAAGTCGTGATATAATCAAACACCATTTCTTTTATGGCATCCATATTTATTCTTGTTTGTGAATGAATCTCGATCAGTTAGAGACTCGTGCTGATAACGTGTTATAAAACTAAATAAAATAAGGAGAATTTAGGAGAGAATATAGAGAAACAATACTTGTGGTATGGATATGGAAGACACCAATATTTAGTACTCAACGTTCTTCTCTTTGTTAGTCACCGCATCTTATTCATATTTGAAGCCTATTTATAGGCATATATAATACTAAGATTATTACCTTAGTGGCAGGTTTATACATTAATAAAAGAGAATGGGGTGAGTCATTATAGCATTTCTAAGCGTGGTAGGCATTCATCCCATATAGTATTATAACAAAACAAGGGTTCTTTAGTTTTTAGGTAGTATTTATTTTACTAATTAGGAAAATACAAATTCAATTTTATTCAATTTTATTTAATTGAGAAAAAGCTAAAGAATAAAAATAGAATGTAATTTTACAATCATGCATTGCAAAAAGCTAAAAATTACAAATAAAAACCATTTTAACTATTTCATTTTAAACTAAAAAGTAGTACTTGAAAGGACTCACTAGTGTAGTGGTTTAGAGTATCTCCAACCCAAAGGGTGAAAACCCAAATTATGAGTTTTGAGTCCAAAATCTTCTCCAACCCCTGTATTTTGGGGGTGAAAATTTGAGAAATGTCAAATTTGGGGTGGAATTCCAGTCCAAGTATTGCTTGGTGGTATTTTATGTGGGCCCAAAATTTGCTTTTTTTTGGCTTGGAAGCCCATGTGAAAACCAAAATATAGCTGGCCTTGTGCAAATTGATTCCATTCCAATGGCTATATTTTCAAAAGTTGGAATGTGCTGTTTTTTTATAATACCAACATCTATATTTGCAATCAACGATCAGGATTAATTTTAGGCAATCTAAATGGTAAAATTTCACATCCAACGGCTCAAATTTAAATCCAACAGTCAAAATAATATTTATAATTAATCTAAATTAGGTCCAACCCCCAAACTTATTCCGAACTCTATAATTAGCCATTCATTTGGTAAATAATCCACCAAAAATCATTTTTTTCCTTTCTCCCTTTGTTATATATTTTTTTCATTCTACTTTCATTCTTGTTGAGAATGACCCCAAAACCCCAAAGAGGTGTGAATTGGAAACCACAAGAAGATGAGGCATTGTGCAAAGGGTGGGTTTCTATCTTTGAAAATGGGGCTATAGGCACGAATCAATCAAACGACTCATTTTGGTTGCCTGTGTACCAAAAGTTTTTGGAAAATGATCCGGGCATGAGCGAAGCCGGGTATGATCACCGCAAGCTATTGCTTCTCGGTTCAAGATCATCAACCAACAATGTTCTCTATGGAAGGCATGTATGACAAAGGCCAATGCAAGGCATATGAGTGGCTCCAATCTTAAAGATGTGGTGAGTACCCATTTTTTTCAATGCTTAAATTTATAATTCTAATTCTTTTCAATTATTAACTTGATTTTTATTTTATTTCATGGGTAGGATAAGAATGCAAAAACAATTTTCTTGAATGACAATAAACCTCCAAATAGGCCTTTCAAATCGTTTCATTCTTGGCAAATCTTAAAAGGTTGCCCAAAATGGAACGACTTATGTGATTCTCCCACACAAACATTCAAAGATTCTTCTCATAGTGGCACTACAGTCATTTTGGAGGAAGATGAAGATGATGTGGTCATGCCCACTCCAAGGCCGTTGGGAAGAGATAAACAGAAGGATGAAAAAAAAGAAAGGGAAAGGTGTTGAAGCTTATCTCAACCAAAGTGGAAAGTTCTTGTCTGAATTGGTTCAACAAGGAAATGAGGCAAAGGATGATAGGAGGCGAAAGTTAGAGCTCCTACAAGAGCAACATGCCTATCAAATCCAACAAGATAAGGAGCCAATGAACAGAGGATAATGTCCATGGACCTATCCAAATTTACTTCAAGAAATAAGAAGTATTGGGGGAATAAGCAAGACGAAATTATTGAGGCCCAGATGAATACAGTTCCCCCTACAATCCAGAAGACAACTCTGGAGACTATTATCCAAGCCCTCCACATAGTGGTTATTAATTTATGTTTATTTGTAATTGTTGTTTATCTTTATTATAATTGTCGTTTATCTTTATTTCTAATTGTTGTTGTAATTTTTGTTTATCTTTATTTATAATTATCGTTTATCTTTATTTTTAATTGTTGTTTATCTTTATTTATAATTATCGTTTATCTTTATTTATGATTGTCATTTATTTTTCTATGATTAGTCTTTTTTTAAATCCAATGATAAACCACATAATTCATTAAAATCACACAACCACTTTTATAATTTAAACACACTTTCATAATTTAAACACACAACATAATTTAAACACGCTTACATAATTTAAACACACTTACATAATTTAAACACACAACATAATTTAAACATACAACGTAGCTTATTGCCCCTCTCCTTCGCATCTCCAAATGTGGTTGATCAAATCATTTCTTAGATTGTGATGCACTTGCGAAGCCCGAACTCTATTATGATGGACCATGCAGTCTGAGATAGTTTGTCTATCTCGGTTTATATCGTATGTGATAGTTGGCTCAAGCTCATAAGCAAGTCTTGCTCTTGCTCTTCTAGATGTTCGTGGATAGTTATCATCATCATCAGATTCTACATCTAGATCCTCATACTCATCCTCAACAATCATGTTGTGCAATATTATGCACGTCATCATGATTGAATGAAGTTGTTCTTTATGCCACATACGTGCAGGTCCCCTAACAATTACCCATTGAGCCTGAAGTATTCCGAAGGCTCTTTCGACATCCTTCCTATAAGCCTCCTGTTTTGGGCAAATAGTTTTTTTGGAGTATCCGGTTGGAAAATCGTCTTAACCAATGTAGCCTAACGAGGGTAGATACCATCAGCCAAGTAATAACCCAGATTGTATTTATTTCCATTGACAACATATTGGATATGGGGAGACACTCCATTGACTACATCATTGAACAACGGGGAACGAGCTAAGACGTTGATATCGTTGTTCGATCCGGCAACTCCAAAAAAGGCATGCCATATCCAAGTGTCATACGAGGCCACTGCCTCTAGAACGATAGTTGGCTTACGCTTGTAGCAGGTAAACTGGCCTGCCCAAGTAGTGGGGCAATTCTTCCATTCCTAATGCATGCAGTCAAGACTGCCTAACATGCATGGTAAAACTCTACGACTAGCCGTATGCAAGAGCCTGTAAAGGTAGGCCGGATTTGGGGAACGGAGGTACCACTGATTCATCCAATCTACAGTACTCGTCGGTGGAGTCTGCCGAGCATCCATATAAGAGCATTCGAAAAACGGTCGTTAGCTTCTGCTCTAGGGATAGACTTTGTCGTCCACAAGCGTCTATCTTCTGGGTAAAGTATGTCTTATTTGCAACAATATCATTCAAGATGCGATAGAAAAGCTCTCTTCTCATGATGAACCGCCTGCGAAAGTCCACTGGGGGATAAAGTGGTCTTTCACAGAAGTAGTCCTCCATGAGACTCTTATGATGTTTTCCTCTCTTCCGATTCTTGTATTCACGGCCTACAATAGAACCACCATGTTTGGATAGTTGAACATATTGATCCAACAAAAGAGTATGGTGTTGAACGGCCATTGCAACCCTCTGTTGATGAAGGTCATCATCATCGGAATCATCATTGAAGAAATTTTGTATAGCCTTCCCACGTGAATTCATTGTAAGAAGGAGAATGAGATTGAAGGAGATTGTGTGGTCAATTCGATAGATTAACACTTCTTAAATAGACAAGAGAATGAGATGACCTACATGTTTGAAAATAATTGAATGAAGATAGGAAAAGATAGGGAAAGGTAAGGGAATCCAATAAAGTGAGATCACAAAGATGAGCAATGGTTTAGAACATGATTGAAATAAGACAAGATGGAAAATGGTTCATAAAATAATTGAATGAAGATAGGAAAAGATAGGGAAAGATAAGGGAATCCAAAAAAGTGAGATGGACAAAGTTGAGCAACGGTTCAGAACGTGATTGAAACAAGACAATAGGGGATGGGAAATAGCTCAGAAAATAATTGAAGAACACAAGTGGAGGTGGGCAAAAGTTCAGAACATTATTGAATGAGGATATAGGAATCCAATGAAGTAAAGTAAAAGTAAAAATGGAAGACAATTATGGCAATGGCTTTAATGAAGGGTTTGAATTATTCCGGGCATACGTATGGTGTTGTACTTGTTTTTATTTTTAAGTGAAATTCTATTATGTTTTGGAATTTTAATTTTTTTTAGGTTAAAATGTTTAGAAAATTAAATCACGAATGTTGAAACAAAAATAATGTCAAGAAAAATTAACGAGGAAAAAAATTTAGGGTTTAATCATTCTTAAACAATTTAATAAAGTTGCGGACTCAAATTATGAGTCTGCAAGGTTGGAGGAAAATTTTTTTTGAGTCATGAAAATACATGAATAGTTGTATTTTGGAGGGTGGAAATTTGAGTTTAGCCCAACATGGTTAGAGATGGCCTTACTCCCTCGGGCAAGGTCCTGAGTTCGAGTCCTAGCATCCGTATTTTACAATAATGTAATTAAAAAAAATCAAAATTGCACACAATGACACTCCTTCTAAGACAAACACACTATGTCACATGTCCAACTCCAGCAATCCCCCTCTTGGCCAATCACCACTACTGTCTTTGCCTCTGCCAGCCAGTCGCCGCCGCCTATCACCAGCTAACTGGGGACCAACTCCATTGCCCTTTATTCACCCTTAAAAATATATAATATTTTGTGACATTGAAAAGACTTGAACCTTGACCGTCAAAGGAGGAAGCCTCACTCATAAACCACTACACCAAACTTGTTTTTGTGATATTCATTAAGTTACACAATATTTATATAAACAATCAACGGTTAAAAAATCATTTCAACACAAATTCACGCAAAACTACAAACAAAAACAGAAATTACAAAAAAATACAATGTAGATATCAATGATGTAAACAAAAACCAATGAAAAAAAAGAAAAAAACAAAAACTACTAACAAAAAAATGTAGATATCAAATAATGTAAACAAAAACTCTAAAAAACCTTTTAAAAAACCATTATCATTCTAGAGGGACTTTTCAAAACCTCTAAAAAATAAAAACAAAAACTATAAGAGAAGATGAAGAGGAACAAGAAGAGGTATGCAGTTTTTGTTTTATCCATTTATTATAAACCATTATCATTTTACAAAGAGTTTTCAAAACCTCTAAAAAAACTACCAGAGAAGATGAAGAGGAATAGGAAGAGGTATGCAGTTTATGTTTTATGCATTGCAGTTTCTGTTTCATCAATCTATTCTAAAACCATTATCATTCTACATGGACTTTTCAAAACCTCTAAAAAAAACTACCAGAGAAGATAAAGAGGAACATGAAGAGGTATGCAGTTTCTATTTTACTGCAATACAATTTATGTTTTTCTGCATTGCAGTTTATATTTTATGCATTGCAGTTTCTTTTTCATAATGCAGATGATTAAAGCATTATATTGAACTAAAGTACGCAAAACTTGCAGACATAAATTGAACTTCAAGAAACATGGGGTAGAAATTTCAAATCTCCCATGGTGCAAAAACTATATATAAGTCAGTGCTTTACTCCATTTTGAGCTCCTTCAAATCCATGGGGCTTGCTAACATATAAGACATGACTCTGGTCAGTGTCTTTCTCAAATCGAAGGATTATGCATGAATTAGAAAGAAAAAGGCAACAGTCTAAAGATAGAGAAGACACTCACCCACATTTTTCTTCTGTTGGCCTCTTTTCATCTTTTGTTATTCGTACCTATATTTACTGACAAAAAGAAAAGGTATAGATAATTAGTTCTACCAGTTCTCTTATTCAAAAGAAAAAAACATATATTTAGGGCAATTGGTTCCTTGTAAACACATCTGTAATAAAACAGGATTTATAGGAAAAACACAGAGATCCTAATTTTGCATTTCCACACAACAAACTAGTCAATGTGCTAACACAGTTTATCAGTAATGCATCAGTAGTTACACCTCTTTCTATCTATGTTCAATTACATACATTTTTCATTGTTTATAATAATTTTAGCCTTTATTTTAATTTTTTTTAGAACAAGAAATGAGCAAAAATATACTTGAAAAATAACTCACATATTATTATTCTCAAATTGTCATACCAAACACGTGTTCTCTGTTTTTATTTTATGAATATGCTTTTCAATTAATCTACCAGACACATTTTTGAATCTTGAAAATGCAAATTCATTTTCTTATTTTCATTCTTAGAAAATATTATCAGAAAACATTCTTCAAAAACGTTACCAACCGGATCCAAGCGTCTTGGCTTTTCCAAGAAATGGAAAACAAAAATTTATTCTTCTTTGTTTATCAGGAAGCTTTCTAAACAGATTGAATTTTTATGGTTAGAAAGGAATAAGTGTGTCAATTATCTTCATTAGTGGACTTTACTAGGTCAACTATCTGAAAAATTACAAAAGGCATTAGATTTGGAAGCCTGAGCAAAAATTTGGCTCTTGGAATTCAGAGAAGGTTTTCACTTCACCACTCTCTGTCTCAGAGCGAATTGGCCTTTAAATTACTCTCAGTGAAACCATAAAGCCCATAAACCAAAAATCCCACCACCTATAGTAATACAAAAATACAAAAAATATACTATCTCCTGAAATGTGATTTTATTTTATTTTTAATAGGGAAAAAAGAAGGGATTGTGATTGAGGTTTTGAAGAAAGGAAAGCTTGGTGTGTGAGATTGGGGCAGAGATATGAAGAAGGAAAAAAGTTAATGATAAGACGTGGGACAAAAATTGACAAAAAAAAGGAAGAGAAAAAAAAAGGACAGCATGTTAACTTTGCCATTAAGGGTTAGGGTTTTTTCTTTCTTTTTTAATTAGGAGTAAATTAAATTTTAATGAGGTGACGTATGAGGAACAAAAGTTAAACAGATTATGGCAGAAAAAATCAGAACAGAGGATCCAGATCCTTTGAATTGAGCTATATTAATTATTGAAATTTAGAGTTTTATAGATTTAGGATGGTTTCGTCTGCTAAAAATTGATTTAAGTATGGATCAAGTTGTGATTTGTTAATTGTAATTGGGCTACCAATTTGGGATTGCATTCACTTTAAAAAAAAGTTGTTTTTCCTGCTGTGCTTTGAAAATAATTAGCTGTAAAGTAAAACAGCTCCATGTTTAGTAAACAATATTTTTAAAGTGCTGTTAGTACAAAGAGTAGTGTCAAAATATACACGATATTGAAAATGTTATGCACTAATCATGTGGTGGTAATGGTGGTAATGGTGGTGGTGGAGGTGGTGATGAAAGAGATGGAGGTGAATGTGGTAGTTGTGGTAGTGAGGGAGGTGGAGATGGCGGTTATAGAGGTGGAGGTAGTGGTGGTGGAGGTTGAGGAGGAGGTGGTTGTAGCGATGGCGGTGTGGTGGTGTTGGTGGTGGAAGTGGTGGTGGAGGTGGAGGAAGAGGTGGTGGTAGAGGAGGATGAGGAGGATGTGGTGGTGGTGATGGCAATTGCGGTGGTGGTGGCGGTTGCTGTGGTGGTGGTGGAGGTGGTGGTGGAGTTGGAGGTAGTTATGGAGGTTGTGTCATTTTTTTAAATTAAAGATGATATTTTGGAAATTTAAAAAAAATCCATTAAAGGCGGATCGTGCTTTTAAAATAATAATGATTTTTTATTTTTATTTTTATTTTTACAGAACACTCTTAACTTCAACGTGATCTCTCAGCTCAGCCCATCTGGACGCGAGCCCTCTCTTCGTCTTCTCAGCGTGAAACTCCATCGCTCTCTATTCTGTCGGTCTCTCTCTCCAGCTCTCTCTTCCGCTCTCTCTCCAGCTCTCTCTTCCGCTCTCTCTCTCTCTCTTCAGCTATCTCTCTTTCTCCTGCTCACCGCCTCTCCCTCCTCTTCGCGCTCTCTCTCCTACTTGCTCTCACTTACATCTACAACGTGGTAGCTCTCTTGGATCGAGGAGGTGGTCGCTCTCTCTCAGTTCAGGTAGACAGTTCTCCCTCCTTTTTCTCTATTTAATATTAGCTTGGTAAATTTGATGAATTTATTTAAATGTGTATTTTGGGTTTGATTAAGATGGTGGGTTGAATATGAAGTTGAACTTTCATTCAAGTGGGAAATTCTGGATTTGGTTTTGTTGATATGGCTGACATTTGCATTACACATTTACCATGATAAGAAAAACAAAAAAAAGCTGGGATTTCTTAAAACTATGTTTACATTTAGCTTCTTCAAATAATCATGCAACTTTTGACCAAAAAAAATAAAAATCAATGCAACTTCCTTGAGCAGAGTTTGGTTTCTGATCAACCAGTGTAGTGCAATAGTTTAGTGGAAGTCCAATCTTGCCATTTTAATTTTAGCCTACTATCTTAGAGTGGAACTCCTGAGTTTTCAAATATATTCTGGGGTTCTACAACCTTGATTTAGAACCTGAAAATGCCATTTAATATGATGCAACTGGAGAGCATATATAAAAAAAGAAAAAGAAAACCATTGTAATTTTGTAATTTGGACAGCAGTACCATTCAGGTCGGTGAGGTATGGCGGCAGTGTCTATGTGCAGCAGGAGTAGAAGTACGGAGCTTTCGCCAGAGGAAGAAAGGATTTTGATAAGAGAAATTGCTTTGGCTGCTGAAGCTAATTCCAAAGAGGACGACATCTTCTACTTGCTTACTCAGAGGTTCGAACTTTGTGTGTCTTGTTTGTCTAAACATAATATTATTTTTCCTTAGTAGCATGCTGCATTTGATTATTGCTTTTTTAAATTATCAGAAATTTGTTCTTCTTTGTGAAATGTTCATGTTTCGGTGTTTTTTAAATTGGTTTTTTTTAAAGAAAAATCTTGGTTTGCTGCAAAAGGGGCTGTAAATTCATATTTTCTATTGAATGCTTTTGTTTTATGGGCTCATCTTGAATATGAAAATGGCTTCTAATGTCTTTTTAATTGGTTCCCAATATAGATGGTGGCAACATTGGATTGATTATGTGAACCAGGACCAACCCAATAACCCAAATGATGTATCCTTTGTGTCAGAGCATTATGATTCGGCTGGTTCCAGTACCTTGAAGAGGCCTGCTGGTATTGATAATTCTGACTTAATATATGATGCAGCGTCAGCGGATACCAATTCGGGCATTGACATACATGATACTTTACTAGAAGGCCGTGATTATGTGTTGCTGCCGCAAGAAGTTTGGAACCAATTGCATACATGGTGTGGAAATGTCATGCCTTTCTTTGTTCTGGAAATTCGTATTCACATAGATGTATTGTGTTCTGATGTGGGAAATATTACTCGACTTCTTGTTGATGTCATTTGGTTTACTAGGAAATGATGAGAAAGGATTTGGATCATGCCTTATATGAGCAAACTCAGAAGTAATACTGAGACACCACTAATTGAATTGAATTAATTGTATTCTAGAGATTTGTTTCTTTCCTTTTTTTATTGTTGCAATGCAAACAGTTGATTGAGAAAACTGAACGTTTTCTGAAAAAACCAGCCTTCCATAAAATCCCTTTAGATTTGCATTTCAGTGACTGTACTACAGCATTTACATACTTTGGGTTGGAAGGGGTAATGAAGACTGTACTATCTCTCCTGACTCTTAAATTATTACCCTTGTGAACTGAAGTCAAGTTTCATCTCTTTGGATTTATCAATTTCTAAATGTGGTTGGAGGAGAATGTTTAGTCTAGAGTATTCCCTCCAAAAAAAAAAAAAAAAAAAAAAGTTAGGTGTAGACTACATGTGCTGTATTCCTGCAACATGAAGTATAAATATAATTAATAGTGTTTGCTGATTATAGGTATGGTGGTGGTCCAACATTGCCAAGGAAAGTGATTAGTTCAGGTCTTTCTCAGACGGAGATGGCAGTAGAAGTGTACCCTCTGCGTCTTCAATTACTTGTGATGCCAAAAGGTGACCGCTCTATTATAAGAATAAGCAAGAAGGTAAAATAGGCAGGTCGTGATATACCACTTTCTTCAGTGGCAATTGTGCCTCTTTAGTAAGGTCTTACTAATTATATGCTGATATTTTTATTTTGTTAACCTGAAGATTGAAATATTTTGGGCAGGAAACCATTGCAGAATTTCACAGAAGAGCTTGTGACATCTTTGATCTTAGCATGGAACAAGTAAAAGTTTCCTATGACTCTGCTACTGCATCTAGTTTCAGTGTCTTTATTTTCAATCAATTATTCAGCCGCTCATTTACTCCAGCTATTTTGTTACTTAAGAGTTTCCTCACCTGAAGGTATGCATTTGGGATTACTATGGCCGCCGGAAACATGCACTGATGAACGACATGGATAAAACACTTGATGATGCCAATATACAGATGGATCAGGATGTGAGTCTTAGTTTGTTCCACCACTTTATTAGAACCACTATGCAAAATTCTGCTTTAGCAAATTTTTTTTTTTGGAGAGAAAAAAGAGGACACACAAGTGGATAAGACATCCACAAGCCAAAATGAGAGACAACCAAACCAAACAACAGAAACAAAAACACCAGCCAAAACTACAAAGGGCTGCTAAACCAGGAAAACCCAAAACCCACAGAACAGAAATTTCACGTCACAGCAGCAGCCATATCCCTCAATATAGTGGAATAAGAGTAGTCTTTAAAAACTGGAGTGACAGAAACTGAATGTACCAATTGTCCTATTCCGCTCCATCCAAATGTTCCAAAAAACTGAATGTACTAAGCATCCCCATAAGGTTGAAGCACACTTCCCCTTGCCCCAGGTAACAAAATGGGAGCAAAGAAGATCATAACACCCTTTAGAAATAACCCATGCAGTCTTAACCATCTCCACAAGTTCCACAAAATACTTAGAGAAAAGGGGCAGTGTAAGAACAGATGATCCACATTCTCCTCGCACCGTTTACAAAGAACACACCAGTGAGGAGACAAATACATGTAGGGTCTTCGTCTTTGGACAAGATAAGAAGTGTTAACTTTCCCAAGGGCCACCAACCATACATGGACTTTAACCTTAGGAGGAGATTTGGCTTTCCAAATTAGGGAATAAGGAGGAAAGGTCTCCGGTCTCCCATTATTTCGAAGAAAAGAACGAAAAGATTTGCACCAGAACATCCCTGAACCATCGAGCTCCCACCATCTCCTCCTATCTATTCTGGAAGGAGACAATCTGATTCTATCCAAAATTTCCAGCAACTTGATCACCTCTGCAAGTTCCCTTTCATTCAAGTTTCTCCTAAAACCAAAGTCCCAGTTGTGAGGGTGCATCTGAGTGTCCACGAATCGAGAGATGCAAAAAGAGTGCTTTGATTAAAGCGCAAACAATCTGGGAAAAATCTCCTTTAAAACCCCCTCCCTCACCCAATTGTCCTCCCAAAATCTCACCCTATCCCCATTTCCAATCTCAAACCTACAACACCGTAAGAATGAATGATAACCTGCAGATATGTCCTTCCAAGGACTATAAGAAGAAACCAAAGTCGCAGGATTAGCATCCCAACCATTTATAGCAAACTCGTACTTACTTCTAATCACCAAATGCCACAGGGAATTAGGCTCTATAGGGAAACGCCACAACCATTTAGCACGCAAAGCTTCATTCTTTTCCTTCAGAGAACCCACTCCAAGCCCTCCTTCATTCTTAAAATTGGAAACCAAATCCCATCTAACCAAATGATCTTTCTTCCCTTCCTCCACTCCTTCCCATAAAAAGGACGTCATAAGCTTCTCCACTTTGTTGACCACACTACTAGGCATTTTAAAAAGAGACATGTAGTATGATTGCCGCCGAGAGGAAGGCCAAGATACTTCATAGGCCACTCACCCACCACACAACCCCAATCTTCAGCCAAAACATTGAAATACGTAGTGGTACGATTAATTCCCACAAGAGAGCACTTAGATTTATTAATTTTCATGCCAGAAACAAGACAAAAAATCTAGCACCTCAAGCAGATTAAACTAGTACTCCTCCACCTCCCCAAGAAGGAAAATAGTGTCATTAGCAAATTGGAGATGAGAAACCTCCACACTATCTCTCCCTGTAATGAGACCATGAATCAGATTATTCTCTTGGGCCATCCCCATAAGCCTACTTAGAACGTCAATGACCAAAGTGAACAAGAAGGAGGATAGCGGATCCCCTTGTCTCACCCCTCTAGTCGCCTTAAATTTTCCCCTGGGCCTCTTGATAATCATAATAGAGAAGTTGACAGACTATAGACAACCCCTGAACCAGTTTCTCCACGGTCCTCCAAAACCCTTTCTTTCCAGAACATGATCCACAAAACTCCATTCTACGTTATCGTAAGCATGTTCAAAGTCAATCTTAAAAACCAGCCCTGACTTATTTAACTTTTTGACCTCCTCGACTACCTCATTAGCAACTAAAACCGCATCCAAAATCTGCCTATTTTTCACAAAAGCTCCCTGGGAAGGAGAGATAGTGTCGCCCAACACCTCCCTCAATCTCGTTGCCAGCACTTTAGAAGACACCTTGTATAAGTTGGTCACCAGACTGATTGGCCTATAATCCCTGAGCTTAACAGAATCTTTCTTTTTAGGGATAAGACAAATTAAAGTTTCATTTGTAATCGCATTGACTATCCCTTTGTCGTAGAAATTTTCCATCACCTTCATAAGATCACCCTTGAAAATGTCCCTGCAAGATTGAAAGAAGAACAAGGAGAAACCATCAGCTCTAGGCGATTTATCTTTTGAGCAATCAAAAACGGCATTACGAATCTCCGCTTCTTCAAACGGCCTCTCGATCCAAGCCACCTTCGCCAAGCTAATAAGGCACCAGTTTAACCCCTGCACACCCCACCCCACTTCCTCATTACTACTATAAAGCCGCTTGAAAAAATTGATAGCCTCTGATTGAATGCCTTCCTCATTCTCGATAATACCGCCACCCTCCACTTCAAGCCGATCAATGAAATTTCTTTTCCTATACCCCGTTGCCATTATATGGAAATACTTGGTATTACCATCACCATCTCTAGCCCACTTAACTTGACCTCTCTGTCTTCACTTCACTTCCTCCTTGTAAACGTTATCACCCATCAAAAACTGTAAGTCTTCCCTCTCCTTTCTCAAGTCGCTATTCAAACCTTCCCACCCCTCACGGATATCAAGGACAGCCAGTCTAGCTGCAGCCTCTCTTTTAGCAGTCTCCACATCTCCAATGACCTCCTTGCTTAGGGCTTCATAATTTTCATATGATGGTACATAGGACCTTTCATACGTTCACGTTCTTCTGATTTAAGGCTACAGTTCCATAAAGTTGTTTCTTCATCTTAGAATCTCGAACATATTACTCCTTTTGCATGATATCATCGGAAGATTCCTTTTTTCTTAAATAGGTTATGGGTGTTTAAGTTTGAGTTGAAGTTTGCTTCAAAGCATCAAGTATGGATATATTGCTTTTGGTTTGCTGTGCACCACAAACAGAATTGTTTAATATTATTATTTACCATGTTGGTTTACATGAGCATCTGTTTTGTTTGCACACTTTTTCTTTAAGAGCTCTATATGTTGCCAGATCATGAGCCTCTGTATTTAGGATTGGTGCATTGATGCACATTTAGACAAATCTTGACCATTCGATTAATCTAATGGAATTAAATCAGTACATGTAAGATTAGAATAAAACTCTCCCTTTCCAAATTACCACTATTCCATCTCTCTGCCTGTCTCTTTTTTCCCTTCCCTCAAGTCATCTTTCCACCTCTTCCATAAAATCACAAAAAACTTTACACAGCTGTGTGGTTTGTTGTGCAGTGTGATAGTATCCAAATATCTGCTATATTTTATCCTAAAAGTATAACATGATCCATAATATGTATGGATGGGTGAAGGCGTCAAAGGCGTACTTTGGAAGTCTATAATTTTTTTAATTCTTGGGTTGATGACATTAGTGAATCCTACTAATTCTGTCTTCCTCTAAGATTGAATTGAAGAACACAACACCCATGTTTTTTTTAATGAAGATTGCCCATTTATATAACAACCACTCTAATCTTTCTTAAGAAGAAGGCAAATGGGATATTGGTTATTGGAATCAAATTCAAAATTTGGATGCTTATGAAACAGCAGCTGTAGCTATTTGACTACTTGACATTTTGAAGAATAGAGGGGAAGACTACTAGATAGAAGGGAGAAGAGACTGGCAGAGGAATGGGTTAGGGCTAAGGTGCAAAAAGAGAGTTTTATTCTAATCTGACATGGACTGATTAATTCCATTAGGCTCCATTTGGATGGAAGTAGGCTCCATTTGGATGGTAGTATTTGAAAGAAATGATTTGGATTCGACAACAAAGCTAAATTTGCTAAAGAAAAATTAGAAAACATTGGATTGTATGTATGTGAAATAACTCGATGTAATACATTTGAAATGACTACATGCATCGAGTCGTTTGAAATCCATTTGTTTTCTTTATTTCCTTCTTATTCAAATCTTGGCATACATGGATTGTAGTAGCCTAAATAAACAGTTTAGCGTTATAATGTCATCAAAATTCCTAGATTTGAAATCACTCCATCCAAATGGCCCTTAGCTTAATTGAATGGTAAAGATTCATTTAAATGCATATAAACGCACGATGCTAAATGCAGAAGCACATGATCTGTATGGTTCCAGTTAGAGAGTAAGATGCGTAGCTTACTATGAAGTAAATAATTCCTCAGTCTGCCATTTTTAGTTAATGATTCATTGCTACACAAAACTTGATGAGTTTAACATCTTGGTAAAAGTCATAGAGAGTAACATGTGTAGCTTGGCCCCATGTCTAAATGCTGGAAAGCTTCCTTACTGCAAGTGCTTATTACTCGACAGCTTTCTTTGTTTTCTTCTTCTTCTCCTGTTTTTGTCTTTTTCCCCTAATTCATGTTGGTTTTTTTTTTTTGTGATCAATTAAAACAGATTCTGGTGGAGGTGCTTAACCTTGTCAATGGTACCACATTGGGCAGATCCACAAGTTCTGTTCGCTACAATGGATCTTTAGAGAAGGAAGGTGCCTCTGTTCTTGTAGAGCCTTCTAAGTCAAGCTTGTCAATTGCAGGAGGTTTATCTGCAACCAAGGGTGCATCAAGAAGCTACAGCGTGGAGCTCATACAAAGTCAAGGCCTAATTGCTAGAGAATTGGATACTCCATATGGGACAATTGGTGTTAGTACTAGGGGGTCGTCTTGTGGCTTGACGGGGTTGCAGAACCTTGGGAATACTTGTTTTATGAATAGTGCTATACAGTGCCTAGTTCATACCCCGGAGTTTGCTAGATATTTTCGGAAGATTATCATCAAGAGATAAACTGGCAAAATCCTCTGGGCATGGTTGTAAGTTTCTAATATAGTATATTTGAATGGTTACTTTTTATCTGAGTATTCTGAAACATATAATTTTGTTGTTATAAAAGACCGCCAAATTTTGTGAATCAGTTTTTAAGATTTAATTTGTTTTTTTTTTTCCCCTAGTGTTGTCTTCTAAGTGGCTTTGTTGCTGCCATTTGCTAAACTCAAAAAGTTTATTTTATCAAGCATGCAATATCTAGCTGTATGCGACACTTGCACAAAATTATTGAGGTCAGACATAATTTCTGCTCCTTATTCTCCTTTTTGTTGAGCATTTTAGGATTTTCTAGATTGATAAAAATTCAATAAGCACATGAATGATGAGTCGCTATTGAGATATCTTGAATATATGGTACATAATGTAAGAATTTTTATTAGCTTATGTGGTCCATGATGTGTGATCATATGTGTAGTTATGGAAACACACACAATTGATTTTAATATTTCCAGTTATCCGCTAGTTGACTTAGCCACAAGTTTTTTTTGGGTGCCTCTTGTGGATATGTTGTTGATAGTTATATTTTTGTCCACTTTATTTTGATAACCTGGTTTTGTTTCTCATAAATAGAAAACTAGCTTAGCTAGCTTCCTTGCATCATGCTTGTGGTGATTGAATACTCAGCTAAACTCAACAAAGGAAGCCACAAGATTCCTTGTTTTGCATGTATGTATAGATATACATATTCCTAAATGTAGAAAGCACTTCTCGAGAGGGAATCCGTTTTTTTCCTTAACAAACGTGCAAAAATAATGTTTTCAATAACATGCCAATACTCGTCAATGCATATTACATTTTAGGTGTTTTAGTCTTGGATTGGTTAATCGCTTAAATTTTAGGTTCTAAGTACAACTTAAATAATTAAACCTGTCAAGAGATGGGATCAAAGTTGAAAAAATTGAGCATAAGTGACACGCCTATGAATGCGAATACTGAGAGCTTTATGAATGCCTGGTAGTGAGACCTCCATGATTGCTTTTATGTTCAGTCAAACATTTTCAAGGAGTACCGTGACTCTTCTTGAGGGTATTGCTGTAGATATCTTGTTGAAATTAGGTTAATTGAAATCCAAGCAAGCAATTTGAAGGATATACTGAGATGATGTTGATGTTTCTGTGTTTTCAAAATTTTACTGATTTGCTTTTTTGGCTGAAATTTTTCACTGAATTGGTCAAAATGTAGGGTGAGCTAGCTCTAGCATTTGGTGAGTTACTTCGGAAGCTTTGGGCACCTGGACGAACACCAGTTGCTCCTCGACCTTTTAAAACAAAACTTGCTCGTTTTGCACCTCAGTTTAGTGGTTACAACCAGCACGATTCTCAGGTTTGGTACTTGACACTACGTTTTCAGCAGCGTGCACACATGCAATTTGGATGAACTTAAAAGCGAATTGCTGTTTCAGGAGCTTTTGGCATTTTTGCTAGATGGTCTTCATGAAGATCTGAATCGTGTGAAACACAAACCATACATAAAGTCTAGGGATGCTGATGGCCGGCCTGATGAAGACGTTGCTGATGAGTATTGGGCAAACCACATTGCTCGTAATGATTCTATAATTGTTGATGTCTGCCAAGTGAGTATGTCATTGAAAAAATTATATGTCAAAAAATTGTTGGTTAATGTTGCTCATTGTAAAAGTGCTTAACTTGTATGTAAACTTGCAAAAGTGCTGCTATTGTTAGACTGCTGCCTCAAGTATTTTTTTTATTGTTATTGTTGGTTTGAATTTGAAGTTGATTCTGCTTGTTATCTTTTTTTCATTATGCTTTTTCAATCAAAGACGTACTAGATAATGTTAGATAGGGTTTGCAAGACACAACATTTGTAAAATGGTGTCAATCTTTGCCATGATGTGGTATATTTGTAAAGAAAGAGATATGCCTTTGGTTGTGCTGGGTTTCTCTCCATATGGTGGATGCGGATACCTGGATTCTTGCAATACCTGGTGTGTTGCAACTAGGGGTGGCAATTTCCGACTCGACCGTTACACGACTCGAAACCCGCACGACCCAAACACGACACGACCACGACCCATTGCCATCGAAGAGTAATTTTATAGTGAAAAATGCCTTAGATAAGATAGGGGATGGCAATTTCGACACGACCCGATACACGACTCGAAACCCGCACGACCCAAACACGACACGACACGACCCATTGCCACCCCTAGTTGCAACTTCAAGGGCTGTTCTAATTGCTGTTTTTATACACTGTTGGGATTTGGTGCTAGATGTCTATCTTGCTTCCTACTTGTATTTTTGCTTGCAATTCTTTTTCCTTTGATTGTACAGTTTTCTTCTTATTGAACAAGTATCTTCTATACTTGTAAAGTTGAAGATTACATTATGAGGTTTTGTTAAGTGATGCATGCCCTCCCCTCAACGTAGGTAGGTGATGCATACCTCCCTTGCTACCATTGTCATTGAACAATGTTATTAATGTATTAAAAGTATATTATTATCCAACATGGGGATAAAGCTTGGTGGTCAACCTTAATTTTATTTGATATAAAAATGTTCTTTCAAGGTGGGGAACCTACCATTTTGTTATTTCTTACACTCCTCATCACCTTACGATTCTCCTAAGAACAACTGCTACTCCTGCACCTTGCACCACTTCCCCAATCTTCTGTCAACCCCACCCTTGTACCACCTACAATAACTCAATTGTATAGTCCATCTAATCGTTCCACATTGTTCTCTCTCCTTTCTGTCCAGTTTCGTCACAATTCCTTCATCTGCAGAAAAGAAACCCAATGCTAATCTATTCCAAAAGCAGACATACTTTGATATTATCCTTGACAAAGGGAACATCAAAGCCAATGGCGTTTGTAGCCATACAAAACAAGAAACACATTTGGCATAACCTTTATGGGCATTGGTTGTAAAGGTTGTCGCTGTATCTGGGTAAGTTAGCACTGCTGTGACAATTGTGCTAGATTTATGTTTTCAGTCTAAGGAACTTTTGCTTTGAGCAATGTGGAGGTTTAGTGGTACTTATATGTCATGGAGATTTGGTTAGTTTGGCAATTTTATTTTTGGAGACTCAAGTGAGGCTCGTTTACTTATTTTTTGTCATTTGAACCTCTTATCTCCAGCTATTGGAGCGGTTTTGTCAAACTTTAAACATGTTTTACTTTTTAAAACAGATTTTTGAGGTTGGCTTATGAAATTTTAGGAGGTTCGAAGTTTTAAGCCAATCTTGTAGGTTTGGGGTGTTTGGATTCTTTTCTGGTTAATATCTTAAGGTAGTTGATTAGAGCTTTTAAGTGCATTTGGGAAATTAGAATATTGGGGACTTAAGTGATGGATTTGTATTGGAGCTTGGGTGGGTCCGGAATCCGAAGAAATTTAGCATGATATCAAGTAGCTTGAAGATGAGTTGCAGTAGAGTGGCTTTTGATCGGAAAAAAAAAATAAAGCAGAGACAAAAGTCAGGGATGTGGTAGAGTGCAAATTGATGACCAGTGACAGCTCCTTAACTTCTGGAGGTTAGCATCACACCTGAAAAGTTCAAATGAGGGGGCTGTTATTTAAACACTTTGATGGGGAAGAGTGTGCCGTTTAATCTAACCACAGGGAAGTTTATGTTATTGACTGAGTTAAACAGAAACATAGAAGTTATTTTTATTTTGTTGTTAAATACCCCTTGAATTTTCCTCTTTAAACTTCTAAGTTGTTGTCTGTGTTGAGTGTTGACATACCAATTGTTTTGATTTTGCTGCCACAGTCACGTGCAACACTTAGTTAACGTTAGGTGACACTTCCAGGATGACGTACAATCCTAAGGTTTTTGCTCATAACCTTCTGAGGCTCGTCAACCTCAAAATCTCATCATGAGTAAACCTCAAACCAGTATATGGCAACTTGCCACTCATTTGGCTTAGCTGGTACCTGAGTTTAAATATGTTGGTTGTAAATCTAGGGTTGTACTTTGAAAGTGTTTCCTTATCCCTTGTCTGATTCTTCTCCTAGTGGGCTAATTCTATGGCTATTTTTTCTGACAATTTTATTCTTGGAATAAGCAAATGATGGTTTTTGACTTTTCTTTGAATTTATTTTGATTACGTTATATGATGCATCAATTATAAGCTTCCTCATGTCGTATCTCATTTATCAAAATCAAATCCTATTTCTACTGTTTGATGCTATGAAGGTCAGGGAGTCATGGCTTGGCATTTTCAAATCTAGATGTGTTTTTACTGAATCTGGATCCTAATTGAAATCCTTATCATGGTAGTTTGTATAAATGACATTTTTGGCTGTTCTTTTAAGGACTAAGAAAATATTGTTTGATAAGTGCTAACAAGATTGTTTTTATATGTCAGCTCACATCCCCTAATTAAACGCTCCTACAGAATGTGTTTTTAAAACTTCATTACTTCAATCCATATATACAAGTACAAAATAGTTTTTCCTCACGGTTATGATGTTTCCTGTTTAACAGGGCCAGTATAAGTCAACTTTGGTTTGCCCCATTTGCAATAAAGTCTCTGTTACTTTTGATCCTTTTATGTACCTTTCGTTGCCACTCCAGTCCACCACAACTAGAACAATGACAGTAACAGTTTTTACTTGCGATGGAAGTGCATTGCCATCTGCTTGTACTGTCACAGTCCCTAAACAGGGAAGTTGCAGGGACTTGATCCAGATGCTTAGCAATGCTAGTTCTGTAAAGCACAGTGAGAAGCTTTTGCTTGTGGAGGTCTGTAGCATTTACATTTGGAATCTGATGCCTTTGTTCTTCTTCCGGAATGTGTATGGTTGGTTTAACTTATTCAATTTGTGGTTCACAGATACAACACCATATGATTCAGAGATTTTTAGAAGACCCATTAATATCATTATCTACCATCAAAGATGACGACCATCTTGCTGCTTTTAAGGTTCCAAAGTTGGCAAACACAAAATATCTTCAATTGATACACCGTCGTCGAGAGCAGTACGTATACTTCGATCTTGACCTTATAGTCTGCACAGTGCTTAGAAAGGCTGTCACCCACTCAACCCATTTTGATTCCCGTGTTTTCCTTGTTTGATTAGTCCCTGATCTTAATCATTCTGCGCTCAACTAATTTAGCCATTTTGATATGTATCCTGAAAAAGGTTGGTTGTTTCGTTAAGACTGCAAAAATGTCGTTTTTCCAAAAGTAGTTTGTCACATTTTCCTAATCAGAACAGCGTGTAAAATGATTTATTTGGTGTTGACTTGTCTTACTCATTTTGAATCATAAACAACAAAATTGATGCGGTGTTGATTTGTCTTTCACTTTGAATTATAAACAACTGCAGTTGTTTTTCTGGAGTTATCTGGTATATTGATCATTTTATAGCTTCTTCTACTAACTTTTAATTGTCTCCTAGAGGAAATAGTGATTCCCAGATCACATCAGGATGGAAACCCTATGGAACACCACTTGTCTTGCCAATCTCATGTGATGATGAAATTATTGGAGGCAACATACAGATGATGGTTCATAAAATTGCTCTCTCCAATGCTTAGAACTAAAAGTTTGGAACATACTAAGATATCTGGTGTAAGCTCTGCAACAGCAGGATTAGACCCCTCTCTTGACTTGTGTTCCGGCGAAGCATGTACTGATTCTGTTGTATCAAATTCAGAAAATAAGGATATCACTAATTCTAAACCAGTGTCTTCTCGAGAATTGCCTCTTCAGTTGGTCGGTGAAAATAATACATGCACTGATCTATGGGTGGGGGAGAGAAAGCCATCCGACTGGCCTCATCATCAACATCAATACTAATATATGTTGATTGGTCACATAAGTTCTTAGAAAAGTATGACAGCCATTATCTGGAAAACTTGCCAGAAGTTTTTAAGTATGGACCTGTAACAAAGAAAGCCCGCACTGAACCTCTCTCATTGTACACCTGCCTTGAAGCTTTTCTACGGGAAGAACCACTAGTACCTGAAGATATGTGGTTAGTCTCCTCTCTCTCTCTCTCTCTCTCTCTCTCTCTCTCAAAGTCACCCAAATGATAATATAGACTTATAGGTAACTACATAAAGCTTCAGGTGTTTACGGGATCCAATAACTTTTTTTATATTATTTTAGGGTGTAGAATCGTTTAGGGCTTAGCTCTCGCCTAGAGGGTTTATTATTTTTTCGGTGTTGAATTGTCATTTAGGGCTTAGATCCTGGGTTTTGTACACCCAAAACCCTAGAGCTAAGCCCTAAACGGACACATTTTATTCACATTTAATGTGCCCTTTGAACAGCAAGAGGTGCTGTTTGGATGGAGCAGTATCCAGGAGTGTGGTATCCTGCTTAACAAGTGGATTATTGATAACTATATATCCATGCATTGCTTTATCCATGATGAATTAGAAGGAAATTTATGGTTTTCTGCATTGTGGGATGAACCAAATAGTTTTATTTTCAAACTGTTGGCAGTGTCTATTTGAAGACGTGTCTCACACACAGTCTCGTGCAGTCAGAGGTGGGAGAGAAGAAAGAAAAAGGAAAGAGAAATAAACAAAAGAAAACGAATAGGAAAGTAACCAAAAGTAAAGAATGATTGAATGGCATTGAGAGTGTCTACCACACATGGATTGACTCAATGATAAATTTTATAAGGCGCATCACTCAGCCATTTGGTACATTTGGTTGAGTTTAGAGATCAGGAGTTTTGTTAAAGATCCGTGTGTTTGGATAGGAGAATGTGTGAATATGTATAAATTTATATATATGATGAATGCGAAATCTATAGTGATCAAGGGGCCTAGATTTGCTAGAACTTTTGTGAGAATTCCACCTTTGGCTTTGCTAGAGAAGATGGTGCGAGTATTTTCTTTCGAATTTGAGTGCAATTGTTACATGATTGCAAATGCCTTACAATTGTTACTTACAGATGAATGAGTTGTTAAAACTTATGATTGGGGAGCCAGGTTTTTTTAGCTTTATGAAGCAACTTCAGAATGAAGCATTTTTAAATTTCTAGTATACCATAGTTCTGTGGTTGTAGTCTGGCAAAGTATCTAAACTGTCAAAATATTATGCTGGTATCTGTTAAAAGAGTCATCTGTCCAGTTAGTTCCTTTTGTTGAAAGAGGAAACATTGCCATTCATCTATTAAATATGACCTATTAATAAAATATATGGTGAAGGTACTGTCCCCAGTGCAAGGAGCGAAGGCAAGCAAGTAAAAAGCTTGATCTGTGGAGGCTTCCAGAAGTGTTAGTCATCCATCTAAAGAGGTTCTCATACAGCAGGTCGATGAAGCATAAACTGGAAACCTTTGTCGACTTTCCGATTCATGACTTTGATCTAACAATTTACGTAGCTAGCAAGAACAACGCTCGACGTCAACTTTACAAACTCTATGCCTTGACCAACCACATTGGCGGAATGGGTAGCGGGCACTACACTGCGCATATCAAGGTGAGTATCTGAAAGGATTTCTTTGGTTGAAATATCAGCTGCATTTGGTATAAATCTTCTTATTGACCGTTATTGTTGTACAGCTTCTAGATGAGAACAGGTGGTATAGTTTTGATGACAGTTGTGTGTCGCCCATAAATGAAGAAGAGGTGAAGTCAGGAGCTGCTTATGTACTCTTTTATCGGCGTGTTATGACTGAAGATGCCGACGCTAGCTGCTAAAAATGTGGTCCAATCCTGTGCAGCTGAGGTTACAATGTTTAATCACAAAACTAGCCTCTCTAGGGCATGTGTATTTCTTGCGAACCCTCGGTTTGTAATAGAAACAAGCTAAAAGCCAAGCTCGGCTTGTTTAAGAGGCAAGGCAAGCTGGGGCTTAGGCATGTTTGTCTCGTAAAGCTCGTGACAACTCGATTAGAAGAAGTTTGCTGTTCTTAAAAGTGCCATGAGTCTATTTTTTAAATTTTATGTTGGAAATGTATTTGTTTACTATTGAATATCCATGCCATTGTTGCTAATTGTTAATTACTATAATAGTCTAAAATATCGATGTTTTCGACGATATTTGGACGAAAATTTCGTTTTTTTGGGCTGGCAATATTTTGGCAAAATACTATCTAGTTATTGTGATAATTTCCATATTTTCCCCGCTATTTTTGAATTCTTCACGACCTTGATATTTTCCTTCATTCTGTTGCTTTATTTGGTAAATATATCGCGATAATTTCGATAATATAGAGATAAATACAAACATGCCAAAAATTATTTAAGAAAATCCATCGTGTGATTGCAAGGCCTGGGATTTCAACCCTTGCCAACATGGTAAAGGCTAATTTGTGATGTAATCTCATACAGCTTCTATTTATTCGATTCATGTGGGCTATTATTATCGTTCTATACTATTGATTAATTACTTACCTAAGATTATTTATTCTAAATTCTTCTGATGTTATTTATCTTTTAAATATTTTCAAGTACTTGAGTTAAAAACATATGTTACCTTTTTAATAAAATATGATAAAAATATTGCGAGGGGCAAAACGGTAATTAGCCAAGGTCAGATTTTTACAAATCTGACCTCTCTCTTCTCCTCTCTCTCCCTCTGCGCAGAACCCCCCCTTCATTTTTCTCACAGCCGCACCCTCCATCCTCCATAACCACCGGCGCCGACCACCACAACCCCGGACTAGACTTAAAACGTCCGTAGGACCTTGCCGTCGCACCCTAGCCCTCCGCCGTCTCTGCCACGACCCTGCCATCGGAAAATGTTGTTTTTGGCGGTTTTGCGGTGAAATTCAACCCCTTCGTTCTCCCTCCAACGGCCACCAAATTGGACGATCAAGGTATGCTTTCCACCTATTTTTCATGCTCTAGCTGATGGTTGGGTAGGTGCAGATCGAATCGTAGCGTAGGTAACCCAAATTTCGAATTTAGGTTTCAGCCGGTTTTGAAATTAGGTTTTGGGCCATTTGCGGTCCAGATTGGACATTCCCGTAGTTGAGAAAAGTATTCGGGAGGTCAAGAACTAGCTGTAGGTGGAAGGACAGCTCTTGGTTTGGAGTTTGTCCGAGCGATGAAGTTACCGCTTTATAACTAACCGAAATTGCCAGCGCGTGTTCCCACACGTGGGTTCACTTTTCACTTTTCACTTGTCGATCGGAGCCCCGGATGCTCCGGATCAATGACTTATAGTTTAGTTTCACGAAAACCGTCCGATCGTGTGATTGCGAGAAATTCGACCGCTTGATCGAGACTAAACCTTCGGAATGTGATTAGTTGACCTTGTTGGACTTTTAGGAGAGTTCAGATTGAATTTGGAGGTCGTGGTCCCCGCGGGCCCGGTTGACCAAAATGGGGAATTTGACCACTAAGGTTACCGGGAGTTTTCTGAGGTCACTTAATCCTTTGGAAAGTACTAGAATGGTCCAAGGACTTGGGAAATGGTTAGTTATGTTAATAATTGTTAGTATGGCGAGTTTGTTCATTTCTTAGTGAAGAGGTTTTTGGGTAGTGAAATTTCATATTTATAAATGTTTGGAATCCAAATGGTGGGTACAGAGTATTGATAGTTATGATGTTGTTAATTGGTGATATTGAATAGACGTGTTTGATTGGAAACTAAATTAGTTTGAGTAAATAAAGATATGGGATTCCGAGGGTTATTTATTTATTTATTAATTATTATTAGGAAAAACTACAGTAAACCCCCCAACTTATAGGGTCGGTTACAAGTTCATACCCGATCTTAAAGACATTTATGAGTACATACTTAACGTCACGAAAACTTACGAGTATATACCATCCGTTAGCCAAACCATTAGAAAATCCGTTAAATGCTTACGTGTCAAAAATAGGACCCATTTTTTGATGATGTGGACTTCCATGTGGACCAAAAACTAATAAAAAATCATTTTACTATTTAAATTATTTTTAAAAATTGAATGTATTAAATTTTAAAAAATCTCTCTCTCTCTCTCTCTCAAAACCCTAACGAGACTGCAGAGCCGCCTCTCCGCCCTTCTCTCCTCATCGTCGCCCTTTCCTCTCCATCTCTCCATCTCTTCCACAACGTCTCCTCCAAAACCCTAATCGGAACCCTAGTCCTCCCCGAGACCCCTTCTCCGGAAACTCCATCAACCCCTCTCTCAAAGACAAGTCTTGCAACATCTATTCTCTCGATCGCCACCAAGTTGGGGGGTTTACTGTAGTTTTTCCTTATTATTATTATTATTATTATTATTATTGTTATTCCTATTATTATTATTATTATTATTATTATTATTATTATTATTATTATTATTATTATTATTATTTTATTGGGCGAATGTTATTATGATTCAATTATGGGTTTTATGAAACGTTTTATAAATGAACTTATTCATCTATATGTATTATACATGATTTGAAAATTGCATTGGTTGCCTTCGGATTATACCGTTGCCTTCGGATTATACTGTTGCCTTCGGATATAATGATGTCTACGGACATCCCAGTGGCTTTCGGATATTAAAATGTCTTCGGACAAATGTTGCCTACATATAATGATGTCTACGGACAGTTGTTGCTTTCGGTTATCTCTGCGCGTATGACATTACGCCCCACATGTCTCGGGGATGCCCGAACCGTGAGGAGCGAGGATGCGGCTCAGGTTTGACTATATCTGTAACATCCCTGACCCGATTTCACTATTCAATCCCAATTGTTTAGTCAAATAAATAATTTTGGCGAAATTACAGTTTTGCCACTGGGATTAAGGGTATTTTAGGCACTTTAAAAATTCCATAAGGAATTTGGGAAATTGAGTTGCGCCGTTGCATCCAGCTCGTCGATACGAGTTCGTGAATATGTGATACACCAAATTCTGGGTTGTAACGATTGAGAAGCGATTAGAAGAAAAAAAAAACGAATTTCAGATTTTACTGTAGCGGCTATAGTACCGCTACAGTAAAATTGCTACAGTACCGGCGTTTTCTTCTTCTTCCCCGATTCTTCCTTCTTCTCCCTCATTTTTCTTCCTCTCTTCGGGCCAGACTTTGGCTGGCGATTTCTCCCTCCTCCGAAGTCCGATTAAGGTGATTCCAGTTCCTAAATCTTCGTCTCTTCCTCCTCTACATAGTCTGCCCAATATCCCAGCTCAGAAACTCAAGGATTTTAAACTGGAGCGACTGAAAGTTTGATGGTTATCGAACTTTCCGACGAGTTTTTCGGCGACTCCGGCAACCGTTTCGGTTGAGTGAGGTATGAAACTTCATCTACTCTTCCTGCTCTATCCATTTATGTAGGTATTGTAGATCGGTTTTGAGCCTAGGTTGTTCGATTTAGAAACCCATTTTAGGCCGGTTTTTGAGTTGAATTTCCGGCCACTTGCCGGCCAAACTAGGTGGTGCCGTAGTTGAATAAAATGCTCCACTTGTTGAGTTGAACGTATACCTGAAGTCTTGACCCTTGGTTTGGAGTTTTTCTGGTCACCAAAATTACTATGCACACCCAATTCCGGCGGGTTTCGGGGCACTGTTGTGGTGGTGCATTGTGTCCTAAAATGTTCCCCATGTCATCCTGAGCGCGTAGGTGTGCTCGGATTCCAATTTGGTTATCGTTTGACGGTCGAACGGATTTACGCCTATTATGCGTTATCCGGGTTCGATATGTTCGGGCCGTTGGATCGGTCTCATTTCCAAGTATGTTGTTCCCCGTACCTCTAGGATTGTGTAGGAACAAACGGATCAAGAATCGGAGTCCCGGATACTCCGAATCATTAACCCTAGGGTTAGGTAACCCGGTTACCGTCCGATCATGCGATTGGCGCAGTTCCGACCGCTCGATCAAGACCAAACTATCAGGATGTGTTTAGTAAACCTTGTTGAACCTTTAGGATTGTTCGGATCGAAAATTGGAGGTCGTGGGCCTCGGAGGCCCGGTTGACCTATTCGGGAAGTTTGACCAATCGGTTGACCGTAAGTCTTCCGAGGTGGTCCCACCTGTTGAAGAGTGTAGTTTGACTCTAGAAACTCCTCGGTAGTCATGTACACTTTGAGATTCAAGAACTAGTGCCTTAAGTTAAAGTTTGTTGTTGGGTACGCGTATTAATTAAACCGTTTATTCTCTCAAATAGGTACTCTTGCTTCGCGTACTCCGGAAGAAAAGCTCTCTAAGGATTGAGCAGCATGGACTTGTTGTGAGTGGACATTTGTTTTGAACGAGCATATTTTTAAAGAATGAATTGCAATGCATATAAATGATTTATCTTGATTGTTGGGATTTTAAATATTGTTTGAGTCTTGGACTTGATTTTTGATGGAATCATCGGAAAATTTATGCATATAAAATTAGTCACTTTGACTATGGAGTTTTAATGATATTTTGAATCTTGGATAGAATATTTTATGAAGTTATTGGAATTTAAATTATATTTGAAACATATGCATGTTTTGGAGTCCCGGTCTATTTGTGGGACATTGATGGCTATATTTTAAATTAAAGGTTTTTGAGTATTAAATTTGGGACAGGACCATCGTCTGGTAATCTTTGTATACGGTTTGGGTATGGTGAAATACCCGAGAATTTCTTGGGTTTTATATTTGACAAATTGAGGGTTATTGTCATGTTGGTTTTCAGAATTATTTATATTGGTTATTTTGATCTTAGAATTTTTATATTGTTTTAAATCAAGGAATTTTCTATTGACTTCAATATTTGGAATTTATTAAGAGAGTGTGAATTTTATGTTTTCAGGAATTTATAGTTTATATTTTATATTTTATATTTATACGTTGATTAAATGTTTTGGGTTTTGGATTTCACATTTTTAATAAATTCTATTGACGTTTCGATTATGCCGTTATATATTGGTTTCAATTTTGGAATTTGTGTTTTAAGGGTTATACGGATTATAATTGATATTGGAAATTGATGAATACTTTGGGTTCCGGATATATATATATATATATATATATGTTGAGACATTTGTGTCTATATGCTTATTGTATATATTTTGGGTGTCAATTATGGACGGGGTAACGTCCGGATATTATTGTGTTCGGGTGTGGGTATGGGCTGAATACCCTGGAATTTAGGGTATGTCAGGGATTATGTATACTAGATGGAGTGCTATTAGCACCACTTTATGTACCTCCCCGGATACTTGGTTACTGAAATGGATACATGATACAACGGAACCTGGTTCACCCTTGACGGGGTGTTACTGTAGGCCCATGCCGGGCAGTCTGCGCGCGTAGGACTTTATTCAGCCGCACAATATTGAGGTATTTTCTTTTGTGCGTGTCTAGGAGTTAGTCCCCAGTTGGGACGGCTTGTTCCCTGGCTACGTGGTTGTGAAGAGATTTTTCTCCATGTAGTCAGTCAACAATCCCCTTGTTGGATTGTTTCCCCGGTACAAGTATTGGTCTAATAGTCTTACTATTTATATATGTATATATATATATATACCTATTACTATACTCCCATTCTTATTTTCTGTTAAGTGAGGATCTTTCCTTGCTTGCTGTGCCTACGGGCATTGCGTCGGGAAACAGTTGGTTGGGAATTTGGGTTTTCTTGGTTTTTAGTCGGTTTGGTTTTATATTTTCCTTGTTGGGATTTTTTTGAGACTTTACATTTATGTTATTATAAATATATATGTGGGTGTGTCTATGGATTTTATTTCCAGGTTGGTTTTATTTGAATATGTGCACCAGAGGGTGATGCACAGTACAGCATTTTAAATTAAGGTTTGAAACTGGACGGGTTGGGTTCCAGGGAAAAATGGAAGTTATTCAAAGGAGTTAATTATGTTTTACTTAAACGGGATATTTTTGAATGGATTCAATTCCATGGTTTTTATTTTAAGAATTCAGTGTTTAAGTTGTGGTTTCCAAGAATTTGCAGAAGTAGCAAAGCTACATTTTTCATTATGGTATTTCAAGGTACAAATTTAACGGAATTGTTTTCAAGTATCGGTTCGTATGAATATGTACATTTATACAAGGATTTTTGTTGCATAACGCTTGTCATTATTTGCGAAAACGGAGGGGGTTATATGTTCATTGAAAAATGATGTTTAAAGTTTGATTTTTCGTCCACTCACATTTTCTGTTTTGCGCCCCCCAGGTACTAGATCCCGAGGTCGAGACCACCACGTCGAGGCATAACGGCTAACGGCTCCTGTAGGAGTTTTCTTGTATTTTTACTTTGCTATCCTTTACTCAGGTTGTAAAGTTTAAAAATCTTTAGATTGCTCCGTAGCGCTCACCTAGGATTGAGGTAGAGGCCGGAGGCCTCCCTATTAATCTGTGTGCTTCTGCTTTGTGCATGCTGCCTGTTGGGAAATTTTCTATTGTTTTTAACAGGTGGACATTTTGGGAAAGCCCACTTTTCAGGGGAGACTCTGTCGAATTTTCGGCATAAGTCGACTCACCTATTTCCTTAAACTAGGGTTAAGGGGCGTTTTAGTAAAGTAAGTTCCTGCGTCGGGGTAGTGTCTGATGGGAAGCAGGGTTGGACACGAGTTCCGAGGGGGAATTCGGGTCCGGTCCTGTCAATATCTCCCCTGAGTTTTGCGAGGACGCGGCTTGGGTTGACTATATGTCTCCTAAGTCTTGCGAGGATGCGGCTCAGGTCGACTTGTGTCGCCGAGTCTTGCAAGGAAATGGAATTGACTGTTTAATGGAAATTATATGGAATTGATGGGCAGCGTTCTCGGGTTGTCTTTGTGTCCCTGAGTTCTGCGAGGATATAAAGGACTTTGTTCGCCACCCTGCTTCTATTTTTCTGCACAAGATTGGCTAGGATCCCTAGCCACCTGCCTGATTTTACTGCACATGTGGTTAGCCATTTTCCCCCTCCCCGGTTGCCTTCGAAATAAATGATATACCCTTAATTGGTGATAGCAGGATGTGTTTTATGCAGACAGTGACAGGTATGACCTTAATGTAATAAGGGTTGGTTATATTTATATATATATTTGGATGAGTGTTGATAAAATAATTACAGTATGAAGAGTTTGATATTAAAAAAGAAAAGGAAAATGATAATGAATTCTTATACTGTACGGTTGAACTTAGTTTTCTTGATTAAAAGAACTACGTGTGGCTTGATCCCTCAGACAGGGTACATAGGCAACCTAGTTTTGACTAAGTGCAGCCACGAGAAAGAATATTATGGAATTTGGTTATGGGTTCGAAATCAAAATCTATTAAACATGTTAGTTGAGTTCAATCTAAACTGATATGCGGGCCCAAGACCCAATTAATATAGAGCTGTGAAGTTTGTTTGGTAATGAACTTTACTTATAAGATTCCTTCATGAAACGCTGTTAATATTGATGATGTGCTTGTTAAGTTAATAACTACCAAAATGATTATAGCTGAACAATTGGCTAGGATTCTCTTTGATTAAATTAGGACGGCGAGAAGGGTTGATGCTATTGTCAAATTGTTTTATTGAGAATTGATATTATCAATGGATAAAAATGTTAGGTTTGAATTGATGTTAATGCTTATGATTGGTTGTTGTTGGGCCGAAGGCCATTTAGTTCAAATGTTTTTAGTTGTGTGTGATTATGACTGTGCTCGCTGAACGTTTAGGGATATTTAATTATGTTATTTACAGGTGAAAATTTTGGGGAATGATCAAATTACAGGGGAGACTGCCGAATTTTCGGCAAAAATCGAACCTTGAATTTGTTTGAAATTTTGATTAGAAGGGCAATTTAGTCATTGTGCCCAGCACCTGCCAGGTGTCGAACACGAACAGGGTTTGACACGAATTCCAAAGTGGAATTTGGGTCAGTCCTGTCAACAACCTCACCCATCCCTTCCCACCCTTCTCCATCTCTGTCTCCATGTTGCGATTCGTTCCACGAGCTCTTCAGCTGCGACCACGACTTTAGGATTTAGAGAACTGTTATGTGAAATTAAACATCGTCTCTGCAAAAACTCCTAGGCGGTCGCGTAAAACTTTTGAAAAAGAAAAGCCAATTGCAACTAATAAAGAGACTCACAGTGACAGGACCTGACCCAAATTCCACTTTGGAATTCATGTCGAACCCCGTGCGTGTCCTACACCTGGCAGGTGCCGGGCATGAATGACCAAAATACTTTTTTTACCCTAATCTGCAAAATGGAAACATATTGAAGGGTTTAACTTCTGCCGGAAAACCGGCAAAGTCTCCCCTAAAAAACGGACATTTCCCAAAAAAATTTCCACCTATATAATACGTAGTTAAATAATCCCAAACGTTTAGCATGCACAAATTATGTTCACACACATCCAAAAGCATTTAATCGGAATGACCTCCGGCCTTACAGACATTCCGGACTCTATTAGAGCCTATCTAACCACATAACTCAAGTATCAATTGGGCTTCGGGCCCACCCGTAAGTTCAAATTGAACCCAACCAAAAATATTAAATAGATTTCAAATCCAATCTCCACATCAAATTCCCAAAATGTATTCTCTTTCGCGGCTGCACCTAGGTACTCTAGGTTGCCTACGTACCCTTATTAAGTGATCAAGCCACACGCATTTCTTTCCACTAAAAAGAATCACCATTCATATAATATACTATTGAATCAAACTTGAGTTTGTAACCGACCATTATATTCTTTAACTTTATATTCCTACACATCCACATTTATCCACCCAACTTTCAAACCCAACCTTTTATCTGAAACCATAACTGCAACCATCCGCATAGCTCATATCATGCTCACTCACCAAGGGGTATATGGGATATATTATCAAATCCGAAAGCAACTGAGGATGGGGGAAACTGGCTAACCACCTGTGTAGATAATTCGGGTAGGTGGCTAGGGATCCTGGCCAACCCTGTGCAGAAAATATGAGCAGGGTGGCGAACAATATCCTATTAATTGTACCAATATGTCAATAATGCACTGTTCTCTACATCGATGTGCCTCAACCATAACCTTAAGTTAAACCCATCCTAGAAGACTTGTCACGATCCAACGGTCGATTTGACCACGATCGCACGATCGGACGGTAACCAGTTTACCTAACACTAGAATCATTGATTCGGAGTATCCGCGACTCCGATTCTCGATCAACCATTTCCTACACAATCCTAGAAGTATGAGGAACAACATATCAACTAGTTCCTACACAATCCGAATAGGCGTAATATCCGTTCGGGATGACATGGGGACTATTTTGGAACTCACTGTGCCTCCATAAAGTGGCCCACGCGCCGTCACCCACTACCGGCAATGGTGGGTGTCTTGAGAAAATTCTGGCGATCGAAAAATCTTTGAATCGCCAGGCAATACCTATACCAAAATGCGCAGATTAACAAGGGGAGTAACTTTTCTACTTGGCTCGACCTTAAATTTGGCCGGGAAGTGGCCAGAAAAACATCAAACCGACGACCCAATTTCTAGGTTTTTGATCAAATTCTTAAACTCCAAAATCAATCTAAGCTATGTATACCATCAGCAAGAACACGTTGAGAGCATTGAAATACATAAATCACACCCAAGAACTAAGCTATCATCTCTGCCACCCGATCTGTCGTTGCCGCCAGTAGAGGAAGGTCCATGAGAACCGACAATGGACATCTGAAGAGCATGAATTCAGGGAAGCATGCCACCACCGTGCATCAAGCTCGAAAGATCCATGGATTGGTCTAAATTGACCATTAAACTACAAAGCCAACTCCTCCAGAGCAAAAGCTTAGATCTGAGGATGGGTTATAGGAGATGAACATCAGCAACAAACTAGGAGATAACCAAGCAGATCCTAGGGAAAAGGAAGGGGTTTAGGGTTAAAGAGTTCGTGGGAGGGGAAGAGAAATGGGTGGAAGAGGGATGGGTGGATGAGAGGAGAAGAGGGAGGGAGAGGTTAAATGGATGTAGAGAAGTGGGAGAGAAGAGATTGAGGAGATCTGGGCCAATAGCAAGAAAAACAAAGTAGAAAAAGCACACCAAAATAAACGACAGAAAAGGAAAATAAAAGCTACACTAGAGGGTAGTAGAGAAGCCACATCAGAGGGTGGTGGAGAGGCCACACCAAAGGTGGCAGAGAAGCCACCTTAATTCCAGAAGCTCAGAAGATGGCTCAGTAGCTTAGGATTCCTTGGAACTCCGAAATTAAGCGAGTTGGGGGTAGAGCTATCCTAGGATGGGTCACCCACTGGGAAGTTGCTCATGAGTTCCCAGAAACAAAACCGTGAGTTCGTGCTGTAAATGAAGTGGTTTGTGCTTTGCATAGTTCTAGTGATTGGATTTAACTCAAAACCAACCAAATAACTCATCCCTCTATATTATGATGTTGACCAAGTTGTGGGCTCGATCCGAAATCAATTGGTCAAAGAAATTGGACACTTCAAGTTCGAACGAAGTTCGTGCCGTAAATAAAGTGGCTGGTGCTTTGCATAGTTCTAGTGATTGGATTTCACTCAAAACCCACCCAATGACACCTCCCTCCATATTATGATGTTGACCAAGTTTTGGGCTCGATCCGAAATGAATTAGTCAAAGAAATTGGACACTTCAAGTTCGAACGAAGTTTGCGCCGCAAATGGAGTGGTTGGTGCTTTGCATAGTTCTAGTGATTGGATTTCACTCAAAACCTACCAAATGACTCCACAATCCATATTATGATGTTGACCAAGTTTTGGACTCGATCCGAAATGAATTGGTCAAAGAAATTGGACAATTCAAGTTCGTACGAAGTTCGTGCATTAAATGCAGTGGTTGGTGCTTTACATAGTTCTCGTCATTGGATTTCACTCAAAACACACCAAACGACTCCTCCCACCAAATTATGATGTTCACCAAGTTTTGGGCTGGATCCGAAATTAATTGGTCAAAGAAATTGGAAACTTCAAGTTTGTACGAAGTTCGTGCCGTAAATGGAGTGGTTGGTGCATTGCATAGTTCAAGGGATTGGATTTCACTCAAAACCCACCAAATGACTCCTCCCGCCATATTATGATGTTGACCAAGTTTTGGGCTCGATCCAAAATCAATTGGTCAAAGAAATTGCACACTTCAAGTTCGTACGAAGTTCTTGCCGTAAATGGAGTGTTTGGGGCATTGCATAGTTCTAGTGATTGGGTTTCACTCAAAACATACCAAATGACTCCCACCATATTATGACGTTGACCAAGTTTTGGGCTCGATCCAAAAGGAATTGGTCAAAGAAATTGGACATTTTAAGTTTGAATGAAGTTCGTGCCATAAATAGAGTGGCTGGTGCATTGCTTAGTTCTAGTGATAGGATTTCACACAAAACTCACCAAATGACTCCTTCCACGATATTATAATGTTGACCAAGTTTTGCGCTCGATCCGAAGTGAATTGGTAAAAGAAATTGGACAATTCAAGTTCGAACGAAGTTCGAGCCGTAAATGGAGTGGTTGGTGCTTTGCATAGTTATGGTGATTGAATTTCAATCAACACCAACCAAATGACTCCTCCCATCATATTGTGATGTTGACCAAGTTTTGGGCTCGAGCCGAAATCAATTGGCCAAAGAAATTGGACACTTCAAGTTCGTACGAAGTTCGTGGCGTAAATGGAGTGGTTGGTGCATTGCATAGTTCTAGTGGTTAGAATTCACTCAAAACTCTCCAAATGACTCCTCCCACCATATTATGATGTTGACCAAGTTTTGGGCCCGATCTGAAATCATTTGGTCAAAGAAATTGGACACTTCAAGTTCGTACGAAGTTCGTCCCGTAAATGAAGTGGTTGGTGCTTTGCATTCTAGGGATTGGATTTCACTCAAAACACACCAAATGACTCCTCCCACTATATTATGATGTTGACCAAGTTTTGGGCCCGATCCGAAATGAATTGGTCAAAGAAATTGGACAATTCAAGTTCGAACGAAGTTCGTACCACAAACGGAGTGGCTGGTGCATTGTTTAGTTCTAGTGATTGGATTTCGCTCAAAACTCACCAAATGACTCCTCCCACAAAATTATGTTGTTGACCAAGTTTTGGACTCGATCCGAAATCAATTGGTCAAAGAAATTGGACACTTCTAGTTCGTACGAAGTTCGTGCCGTAAATTGAGTTGTTCGTGTTTTGCATAGTTCTCGTTATTGGATTTCACTCAAAACTCTCCAAATGACTCCTCCCTCCATATTATGATGTTGACCAAGTTTTGGGCTCGATCCGAAATGAATTGGTCAAAGAAATTGGACAATTCAAGTTCAAACGAAGTTCGTGCCGTAAATGGAGTGTAGGTGGACTGCATAGTTCTAGTGATTGGATTTCATTCAAAACTAACCAAATGACTCCTCCCACCATATTATGACCTTGACCAAGTTTTGGGCTCGATCCGAAATAAATTGGTCAAAGAAATTGGACACTTCGAGTTCGTACGAAGTTCGTGTCGTAAATGAAGTGGTTCCCACCAAATGACTCCTCCCACCATATTATGATATTGAGCAAGTTTTGGGTTCAATCTGCAATGAATTGTTCAAAGAAATTGGACAATTCAAGTTCGTACGAAGTTCGTGCCGTAAATAGAGTGGTTGGTGCTTTACATAGTTCTCGTCATTGGATTTCACTCAAGACACACCGAATGACTCCTCCAACCATATTATAATGTTGACCAAGTTTTGCGCTCGATCCGAAATGAATTGGTAAAAGAAATTGGACAATTGAAGTTCGAACGAAGTTCGCACCGTAAATGGAGTGGTTGGTCCTTTGCATAGTTCTTGTGATTGGATTCACTCAAAACTCACCAAATGACTCCTCCCACCATATTATGATGTTGACAAAGTTTTGGGATCGATCCGAAATCAATTGGTCAAAGAAATTGGACACCTCAAGTTCGTACGATGTTCGTGCCGTAAATGGAGTGTTTAGTGCATTGCGTAGTTCTAGTGATTGTATTTCACTCAAAACATACCAAATGACTCCTCCCATGATATTATGATGTTGACCAAGTTTTGGGCTCGATCCGAAATGAATTGGTCAAAGAAATTGGACACTTCGAGTTCGAACGAAGTTCGTGCCATAAATGGAGTGGCAGGTGCCTTGCTTAGTTCTAGTGACTGGATTTCACTCAAAACTCACCAAATGACTCCTCCGATCATATTATGGTGTTGACCAAGTTTTGGGCTCGATCCGAAATCAATTGATCAAAGAAATTGGACACTTTAAGTTCGAACGAAGTTCGTGCCGTAAATGGAGTGGTTGGTGCTTTGCATGGTTCTAGTGATTGGATTTCACTCAAAACCCACCCAATGATTCCTCCCTCCATATTATTTTGTTGACCAAGTTTTGGGCTTGATCGGAAATGAATTAGTGAAAGAAATTGGACACTTCAAGTTCGAACGAAGTTCGCGCCGCAAATGGAGTGGTTGGTGCTTTGCATAGTTCTATTTATTGAATTTCACTCAAAACCCACCAAATGACTCCACCCTCCATATTATGATGTTGACCAAGTTTTGGACTCAATCCGAAATGAATTGGTCAAAGAAATTGGACAATTCAAGTTCGTACGAAGTTCATGCCGTAAATGGAGTGGTTGGTGCTTTGCATAGTTCAAGGGATTGGATTTCACTCAAAACCCACCAAATGACTCATCCCACCATATTATGATGTTGACAAAGTTTGGGCTCGATCCTAAATCTATTGGTCTAAGAAATTGGACATTTTAAATTCGAACGAAGTTCGTGCCATAAATGGAGTGGCTGGTGCATTTCCTAGTTCTAGTAACAGGATTTCACCCAAAACTCACCAAATGACTCCTCCCACCAAATTATGATGTTGACCAAGTTTTGGACGCGATCCGAAATCAATTGGTCAAAGAAATCCAGGTTCGATAAGTTCGGACCGTTGGATCGGTTCCAATTCTTAGTATGTCGTTCCCTGTATTTTTAGGATCATGTAGGAAATTGCGGATCGAGATTCGGAGCCCCAGATGCTCCTGATCATCGATTTAAGTGAAATCCAAACGTCCGGGATGTGATTAGTTGACTCTGTTGAACCTTTAGGGACGTTAGATCCAGTTGGAGGTCCTGGGCCCCGCGGGCCCGGGTTGACCATATGACTAGTTTGACCGGACAGTTGACCAAGAGTCTTTTGAGACCGTCGCGTCCCTTGAAAAGTTTTGAATGGTTAAGACGACTTAGGAAAGTACGAGGGGCATGATTGATTAGCCGGGTTTGATTTCTTAAGGATTTGAATTAAGAGTTCAGAATATTTTAATTATATTTAAATTGTTGTTCAATGACTTGAAAGTGATAATTATGAGTATTGGTTCTGATTAGTATATTTATATTGTTGGAATGGATTTGAGAAAAATTATTGAGTTTTGAGTGTTCTAAAGATTCTTTATTACTGTTATTATTATTATTATTATTGTATTTTTGTTATTTGTGTTATTGTTATTATTATTATCATATATTTTAGGTAAATGTTATTTGGATTCAATTATGGTTTGATAGTCGGGTTGGGATTAGTAGAGGTTTAACTAAGTAAGTGGTTAGATGTCTATATTTAATTTTATGTCTATGTCTTTGAACGGATAAATTGGAAATATTAGTTTCTATATAGAGTGTTATATAATGGATTGGTTTTGGGAAGGGTTTGGATAACCGGGCTGTGGCACGAGGATATAATGATGTCTACGGACATCCAAGTGGCGTTTGGATATAAAATGTCTTCGGACAAGTGTTGCCTTTAGATATTGACATGTCTACGGACAGTTGTTGCTATCGGTATCGATTATGTCTGCACGCGTATGACATTACGCCCCACATGTCTCGGGGATGCCCGAACCACGTGTCTCTTTAATATTTTATTATTTTTATCCTAATTAGATCGGGTTGTTACAGGATTTCACTCAAAACTGACCAAATGACTCCTCCCACCATATTATGTTGTTGACAAAGTTTTGCGCTTGATCTAAAATGAATTGGTCAAAGAAATTGGACAAATCAAGTTCGAACGAAGTTCGTGCCATAAATGGAGTGGTTGGTGCATTGCTTAGTTCTCGAGATTGGATTTCACTCAAAACTCACCAAATGATTCCTCCCACCATATTATGTCGTCGACCAAGTTTTGTGCTCGATGTTAAATTAATTGGTCAAAGAAATTGGACACGTCAAGTTCATACGAAGTTCGTGGAGTAAATGGAGTGGTTGGAGTATTGCATAGTTCTAGTGATTGGATTTCACTCAAAAACTCACCAAATGACTCCTCCCACCATATTATGTGGTTGACCAAGTTTTGGGCTCAATCCAAAATAAATTGGTCAAAGAAATTGGACACTTCAAGTTAGTACGAAGTTTGTGGCGTAAAAGGAGTGGTTTGTGCTTTGCATAGTTCTAGTGATTGGATTTCACACAAAACTCACCAAATGACTCCTCCCACCATATTATTCTGTTGATCAAGTTTTGGGCTCGATCTGAAGTGAATTGGTCAAAGAAATTGGACAATTGAATTTCATACGAAGTTCATGTCGTAAATGGCGTGGTTGGTGCATTGCATAGTTCCAACGATTGAATTTCACTCAAAACTCACCAAATGACTCCTCCCACCATATTATGGTGTTGACCAAGTTTTGGCTCGATACGAAATCAATTGGTCAAAGAAATTGGACAATTCAAGGTTGTATGAAGTTTGTGCCGTAAATGGAGCGGTTGGTGCTTTGCATAGTTCTAATGATTGGATTTCACTAAAAACTCAACAAATGACTCCTCCCACCATATTATGTTATTGACAAAGTTTTGGGCTCGATCCGAAATGAATTGTTAAAAGAAATTGGACAATTTAAGGTCGTACGAAGTTCGTGCCGTAAATGGAGCGGTTGGTGCTTTGCATAGTTCTTGTGATTGAATTTCTCTAAAAACTCACCAAATGACTCCTCCCACCATATTGTGTTGCTGACCATTTTTGGGCTCCATCCGAAATCAATTGGTCAAAGAGATTGGACACTTGAAGTTCGTACGAAGTTCGTGCCGTAAATGGAGTGGTTGGTGTATTGCATAATTCTAGTGATTGGAATTCACTCAAAACTCACCCAATATTCCTCCCACCATATTATGATGTCGACCCACTTTTGGGCTCAATCCGAAATCAATTGTCCAATGAAATTGGACACGTCAATTTCGTGCGAAGTTCGTGCTGTAAATGGAGTGGTTGGTGTATTGCATAGTTCTTGTGATCGGATTTCACTAAAAACTCACCAAATGACTCCTCCCACCATATTATGATGTCGACTAACTTTTGGGCTCGATCCGAAATCAATTGGTAAAGAAATTGGACACTTCAAGTTTGTGCGAAGTTCGTGCCGTAAATGGACTGGTTGGTGCTTTGCATAGTTCTAGTGAATGGATTTCAATAAAAACTTACCAAATGACTCCTCCCACCATATTATGATGTTGAGCAAGTTTCGGGCTCGATCCGAAATCAATTGGTCAAAGAAATTGGACACGTCAAGTTCGTTTTAATTTCGAACCATAAATGGAGAGGTTGGTGCTTTGCATAGTTCTAGTAATTGGATTTCACTAAAAACTCTCCAAATGTCTACTCCCACCATATTATGTTGTTGACCAATTTTTGGGCTCAATCCGAAATCAATTAGTCAAAGAATTTGGGGAAGTGAGTCACACCGATACGTCGGGCTCGTTGATGCGAGTCCGGGGGTATATTGTGGGCTCGAATAGGAGTTATAACGAAGAAATTATGATGAAAATTGTAAGAGGGGCAAAAAGGTAATTTCACAGCCCAAAAATTTTATTAAAAAAATCAGAAACCTCACTTATCTCTTCTCTCTCCCCGTGACTAAACCCCCTGGTTTTTATTTTTGGGATCGGCTCCTCACCCAAACCACCACCTCCGACCACCGGACCCCACCCAACTTGACCGGCCAGTCTCCCCACCTCTTCTCGGCCCTTCCCCGCCGCCGCCACAATTCCGCCAGAAAAAAAGAGATTTTGGCCGAATTTTACGTAAACTTTCGGCCCTTCGTTCTCCCTCCTTCGGCCACCGATTGGGACGAGTGAGGTATGCTTTTCCACCTATTTTTCATGCTTTAGCTAATGGTTGGGTAGGTGTTGATCGAATCGCAGCATAGGTTGATCACTTTTCGAGTTAAAATTTTGACAGTTGTTGAGTTAGAGTTTTAACCCACTTAGGGTCCGTTTTGGACAATCATGTAGTTGAAGAATGTGCTCGGGAGGCCGAGAACTTGTGGTAGCCAGAAGGATAGCTCCCGGTTTGAAGTTTGGCCGAACGCCAATTTTATCACTTTTTGACCCTTGAATCTGCTAGCGCGTGTTCCCACGCGTCGGCCCACTTTTAATTGTCAAAATTCCTGTTACTATTATCCTTATTCGTCATGAGCGCGTAGGCGTGCTCAGATTTCAAATTGGAGTTCGTTTGACAGTCGAACGGATTTACGCATGTTGCGCGTTATCCGGGTTCGATGTGTTTGGACCGTTGGATCGGTCCCAATTCTTAGTATGTTGTTTCCCATATTTTTAGGATCGTGTATGATTCAACGGATTGTGAATCGGAGTCCCGGATACTCCGAAAATGCCCAATCCTAGGGTTAGAATTACGGAAAATAATACGATTGTCCGATTGTACAATCGTGAGCAATCCGACCGTCCGATCGAGACCAAACTTTCAGGACATGTGTCCTAGGCTTATTGGAACCTCTAGGAACCTTCGGATCAGAATTTGAAGGTCATGGACCCCACGGGGTCCCGGGTTGACGTTTTGGGACTTTATCGCTTTTTGGGTCCCGAGTCACGTATAAACCATTCTAAGTTTGAGAAAAGCTTATGTGGGATAGGAATGTTTTAAATTCGAGGCATGCACTTCTTGGAGCCGGGGGTCAGGGTTTTTCACTAAATATTATATTGAACAATTTTATTAATAAAATAATATGATGGTTTAATTAGACAGCTTGGGACGTTGACAGGTTCCGACCCAAATTCCACTTTGGAATCCGAGCCGAACCCTGTGCATGTCCGACACCTAGCACATGCCGGGCACAAATGACCTAATTGCCCATCAACTCAAAATTCAAAGAAGTTCAAGTTTCGACTTCTGCCGAAAAATTTGGCAGAGTCTCTCTTGTAATTTGATCACTTCCAAAATCTTCACTTTTCAAATAAGTACAAATTTATGTATACCAACTGCCAGCATGCTTCATCATTCATTCAAACAGTTAATTTACATCCTAGGGCAATTCCTCAGAGCATCTAACTCAGAGTTTACAAGAAGGTTTAATTAGTTTACAAACGATGTCCTACATCGAGTGAGAAATGAGCGGAGCGGGAATTCTGCCTTGTGGTGGTCTCCTAGTGCACTCCTACTACCTGGGGGCGCAAAACATTTAAACTATGAGTGGACCAAAAACAAAGTTTTGAAAATACATACAAACGTACTAACCCCACTGTAAAAACAGTTATGAAAACTAAATCACTTTCTTTATTTATATTCGTACTGAAATCATCGCATTCATATTTATATACATATAACCATTCACACACTTATTCAAACATCAATTTATTGAAAACATAGAAAACAACTTTAGCCTATCACCTAGGTGTACCCATTTTATTTCCGTCAATTCCTTGTTTCCGTTTATCCCACATAATCCGTCAATTCCATTTCCTCGTAAGACTCAGTGACACCAAGTCAACTGAGCCGCGTCCTCGCAAGACTCGGAAAACACAAAGTTTACCCGAGCTACGTCATCGCTCCGCACGGTTCGGGCGTCCCCGAGACTCGTGGGGCGTGAAGTCATGCGCGCAGACTTATATCAAATGTAACTATGTCCGTAGACAGGGTACTAACCAATATCCATATATATTCCGTAAGCGGCATAATCCTTCTGAAGGCAACATTTGTATCGAAGGCAATATAATTACATAATCCGATGACAACCTTTATTATGCTTGGGTACCTAGGGTGGTGTTATAAATCGTTTATAAAACACATAATTAAAATATAAACTTTTCCTCGAGCCATTTTAAAAATCCATAACTCATAATCATGAAACTCATTCTAAAATTCAATAATAGGCTCGGAAGTTAAATCATAATGAACATTCAATAAATTCAATTAAATTCCATTATGCAATTCATAAATAATATTCGGAAATAAATAATTCCATAAAAGCATTAAATAAATCATTTCATGCCAAAATTCATTTATAAAATAAAAGTCCACTCAAACCTGGTCCGTGCTAGCTAAACCTTTCGAAGGTCCCTCCTGCGAGTCAATCTGCGCCCGGGTGCTTGATTAAATCATCATAATATTTTATTAATAAAATTGCTCAATATAATATTTAATTAAAAACCCTGACCCCCGGCTCCTAGAAGTGCGTGCACTAAATTTAAGATGATTGATATGCCCACATAAGCTTTTCCAAGGCTTAGAACGGTTTACTAGAGACTCGGGACTCAAAAAGCGATAAAGTCCCAAAAGTCAATCTTGGACCCCATGGGGTCCACGACCTCGAAATTCTGATCCGGGAGTTCCTAAAAGTTCCAATCTGCCTAGGACACATGTCCCAAAAGTTTGGTCTCGATCGGACGGTCGGATTGCTCACGATAGCAAGATTGGACGGTCGAATGATTTTCTATAACCCTAACCCTAGGGTTGGCATTTTCGGAGTATCCGGGACTCCGATTCACGATCTATCGAATCCTACCCGACCCTAAAAATACGGGAACCAACATACTAAGAATTGGGACTGATCCAACGGTCTGAACACATCGAACCCGGATAACGCCCAATAGGCGTAAATCCGTTCGACTGTCATACGAACTCCAAATTGAAATCTGAGCACGCCTACGCGCTCGTGACAACGTAAGGATAATTTAGGAATAAAGATTGACAATTAAAAGTGGGCTGGCACGTGGGAACATGCGTTGGCAGATCCGAGGCCTAAAAGCGATAAAATTGGGCGTTCTGACAAACTCCAAACTGGGAGCTATCCTTCCATCTACAGCTAGTTCTCGGCCTCCCGAACACATTCTTCTACTACGGGAACGTCCAATTCAAACCCTAAGTGGGTCAAAACTTAACTTCAAAACCGGCTGAAACTTTACTTCGAATTTTAACATGTCAACGCTGCTATTCGATCTACACCTAACCAACAGGCAGCTAGAGCATGAAAAATAGGTGAAGACCCATACCTCACATGTCCGATTTGGTTGCCGGAGGACGACGAACGAAGCCGGCGAAGTTTTGGGTCAAAATCGGTGGTTTTCGTGAAATTCCGGCGAATCCAAGGGTTGCTGACAGTGGGGAAGATGGGGGACAGGTCGGGGATGTGGCGGCCGACCTTCCTTGGCCGGTCTCGTGGCCGGAGGTGGTGAGGGGTGGTGGTTATGGTGGATGGGGGTTTGGTTGTAAGAAGAAAATGAAGGAGGGGTTGTTTCGGGGAGAGAGAGAGGGAGCGAGAATCAGTTCTAAAACTGATTCTGTTTTTATTTTTTTATTTTTTTAATTCTGACTTTGGTTAATTACCATTTTGCCCCTCGTGAACTTTCAATCGTAAAACCTTCAATATAACTCGGAATTGAGCCCACAATATATACCCATGAACTCGTATCGACGAGCCCGACGTAATAGTGTGGCTCGCTTCCCCAAATTCTTCCCAGGACGATAAAAATTAATTTTAAACTCATTAAAATATTATCGGGGGCAATTTTGTCTTTTCCCTCAATAAATTAATAATTAAATATTATTTAAGGTTTGGGTTATTACAGACGTGTTGTGAAGGGACTTTAGTTTTATAAGTGGATCTTATGCTGTAAAGTTCTATTAGATGTTTTTGAACGAATTATTGTGATTTGACGTTTCTTGAATTATGAGATTTTGTTTATAGTTGAATATGTATTTTTGGGAATTAGTTTATCTTATTGAAATTATTGGAGGAATTATTGATATTGATATTTGTTACTATATAGAGGACGGGAATATGTGTTTGGGCCGGAGATAACCTAGTTTTGAGTATTTCTACGATTAGTATTGTAAATATTGGCATATTGAATTATATGGATACCGGTTATGGGTATGAATGCTCTAAGGATAAATGAAGGTTATTGTAAATTGTAATTATTAAATATTCGTATGTGGGATTCTTGGGGTATTATTTACTAAATATGTGATGGTGAGATTTTCTAAGGATTTTCATAATTTTATTACTATTGTTATTATTGTTATAATAATATTGTGAAGTTATATATTGGTTTTGCTAATGGTCCGTTTATATTAAATGGTGGATATTGTTACGGCTTGGATCATGAAAGTAGTCTATTGAGACAGGGATTTCTTTTTGTTGTTTATTATTAGTTTCTTTGTTTAGTATTATTATTATTGTTATTGTTATTATCGTTATTATTATTAATATAACTAAGTATATGGTTGGGTACTTTTGAATATTTGGGAAATTGATGTTGAAAGTATTCTATTTTATCTTATATAATTAAATATGAAAATGGATTGTTGGAGAATGGTGATGATATCATATTTGGATTTGGTTTTCAAACCCACCACAGGACTACCCCCTGGTTGCCTTCGGGATGGTTACCCAGTTATGATACGCCCCACGAGTCTCGGGACTCCCGAATCGTGTGGAGCGAGGACGCGTTTCGGGTAGACTTGGTGTCCAACTATTTAGCGAGGATACGCGTTCGGGCTGATCACCCGTTCCTGCGAGGACGCGGCTATGGTTGACTATGTGTCTCCTGAGTCTTGCGAGGACGCGGCTCTAGCCGACTTCCTGTCATCGAGTCTTGCGAGGAAATGGAATTGATGATTAAATGTTGGAAAATGACGGATAATCAAAGGATACGCACCTCAGGCTGATTTCGTATTCCCTGAGTGTCGCGAGGATGCAACTGAAACATGATATGTGGAGTTGATGATAACAAAAGGAATTGACAGATAAAAAATGTTGGAAAATGTCAACCAACTTTTGGGCTCCATCCGAAATCAATTGGTAAAGAAATTGGACACTTCAAGTTCGTCCGAATTTCGTGACGTAAATGGAGTGGTTGGTGATTTGCATAGTTCTAGCGATTGGATTTCAATCAAAACCTACCAAATGACTCCTCCCACCATATTACGATGTTGACTAAGTTTCGGGCTCGATCCAAACTCAATTGGTCAAAGAAATTGGACACGTCAAGTTCGTATTAATTTCGAACCGTAAATGGAGAGGTTGGTGCTTTGCATAGTTCTAGTGATTGGATTTCACTAAAAACTCACCAAGTGACTACTCCCACCATATTATGTTGTTGACCAATTGTTGGGCTCAATCCGAAATCAATTGGTCAAAGAAATTGGACAATTCAAGGTCGTACGAAGTTCGTGCCGTAAATGGAGCGGTTTGTGCTTTGCATAGTTCTAGTGATAGGATTTCACTCAAAACTCACCAAATGACTCCTCGCACCATATTACTCTAATGATCAAGTTTTGGGCTCGATCTGAAGTGAATTGGTCAAAGAAATTGGACAATTGAAGTTCATGCCGTAAATGGCGTGGTTGGTGCATTGCATAGTTCCGATTATTGAATTTCACTCAAAACTCACCAAATGACTCCTCCCACCATATTATGATTTTGACCAAGTTTTGGCTCGATACGAAATTAATTGGACAATTCAAGGTCGTATGAAGTTCGTGCCGTAAATGGAGCGGTTGGTGCTTTGCATAGTTCTAGGGATTGGATTTCAGTCAAAACTCACCAAATGACTCCTCCCACCTTATTATGATGTTGACCAAGTTTTGGACACTTCAACTTCGTGCCGTAAATGGAGTGGTTGGTGTATTGCATAGTTGATGTGATCGGATTTCACTCAAAACTCACCAAATGACTCCTCCCACTATATTATGATGTCGACCGAGTTTTGGGTTCGATCCGAAATCAATTGGTCGAAGAAATTGGACACATCAAGTTCGTACGAAGTTCGTGTCGTAAATGGTGTGGTTGGTTCTTTGCATAAAACTTTCCATTGGATTTCACTCAAAACTCACCAAATGACTGCCCCCACCAAATTATGATGTTGACCAAGTTTTGTGCTCGGTCCGAAATCAATTGGTCAAAGAAATTGGACACCTCAAGTTCGTACGAAGTTCGTTCCATAAATGGAGCGGTTGGTGCATTGCATAGTTCTAGCGAGTCGATTTCACTCAAAACTAGCCAAATGACTCCTCCCACCATATTATGTTGTTGGCCAAGTTTTGGGCTCGATCCGAAATGAATTGGTCAAAGAAATTGGACAATTCAAGTTCGAACGAAGTTCGTGCCATAAAAGGAGTGGTTGGTGCACAGCTTAGTTCTAATGACTGGATTTCACTCAATACTCACCAAATGACTCCTCCCACCAAATTATAATGCTGACCATGTTTTGGGCTCGATCCAAAATCAATTGGTCAAAGAAACTTGACACTTCAAGTTCGTGCCGTAAATTGAGTGGTTGGTGTACTGCACAGTTGATGTGATCGGATTTCACTCAAAACTCACCAAAAGACTCCTCCCACCATATTTTGATGTCGACCAAGTTTTGGGTTCGATCCGAAATCTAAAGGTCAAAGAAATTGGACACATCAAGTTCGTGGGAAGTTCGTGCCGTAAATGGAGTGGTTGGTGCTTTGCATAGTTCTAGTGATTGGAATTCACTCAAAACTCACCAAATGACTCGTCCGACCATATTATGAGTTAGACCAAGTTTTGGGATTGATCCGAAATCAATTGGTCAAAGAAATTGGACACTTCAAGTTCGTGCGAAGTTCGTGCCGTAAATGGAGTGGTTGATGCATTGCATAGTTATAGTGATTGGAATTACACAAAATTCAGCAAATGACACCTCCCTCCACCAAGTTTTGGGCTCTATCCGAAATCAATTCGCCAAAGAAATTGGACACTTCAAGTTCGAACGAAGTTCGTGCCATAGAATGAGTGGTTGGTTCATGGCTTAGTTCTAGTGATTGGATTTCACTCAAAACTCATCAGATGACTCCTCCTACCAAATTATGATGTTGACCAAGTTTTGGGCTCGATCCGAAATGAATTGGTCAAAAAAATTGGACACTTTAAGTTCGTGTCGTAAATGGAGTGGTTGGTGTATTGCATAGTTCTAATTATCGGATTTCACTCAAAATTCACCAAATCACTCCTCCCACCAAATTATGATGTTGATTAAGTTTTGGGCTCGATCCGAAATCAATTGGTCGAAGATATTGGACACTTCAAGTTCGTACGAAGTTCGTGCCGTAAAATGAGTGTTTGGTGCATTGCACAGTTCTAGTGATTGGATTTCACTCAAAACACACCAAATGACTCATCCCACCATATTATGATGTTGACCAAGTTTTGGGCTCAATCCGAAATGAATTGGTCAAAGAAATTTGGACAATTCAAGTTCGAACGAAGTTCGTGCCATAAATGGAGTGGTTGGTGCATTGTTTAGTTCTATTGATTGGATTTTACTCAAAACTCACCAAATGACTCCTCCCACCAAATTATGATGTTGTCCAAGTTTTGGGCTCGATCCGAAATCAATTGGTCAAAAAAATTTGACAATTCAAGTTCGTATGAAGTTCGTGCCGTAATTGGAGTGGTTGGTACCTTGCTTAGTTCTAGTTATTGGATTTCACTCAAAACTCACCAAAGACTACTCCCACCAAATTATGTTGTTGACCAAATTTTGGGCTCAATCCGAAATCAATTGGTCAAAGAAATTGGATACTTTAAATTGCATTTAAGTTCGTGCTGTAGATAGAGTGGTTGGTGCATTGCTTAGTTCTAGTGATTGGATTTCAGTCAAAACTCCCCAAATGACTCCACCCACCAAATTATGATGTTGCCCAAGTTTTTGGCTCGATCCGAAATCAATTGGACACTTTAAGTTCATATGAAGGCCGTGCCGTATATGGAATGGTTGGTGTTTTGCATAGTTCTAGTGATTGGATTTCACTCAAAACTCACCAAATGACTCCTCACACCAAATTATGATTTTGACCAAGTTTTAGGCTGGATTCGAAATCAATTGGTCAAAGAAATTTGACAATTCATGTTCGTACGAAGTTCGTGCCGTAATTGGAGTTGTTCGTTCCACTAAATTATGATGTTGAACAAGTCTTGGGCTCGATCCGAAAATGAATTGGTCAAAGAAATTAGACATTTCAAGTTCAAACAAAGTTCTGTCGTAAATGGAGTGGTTGCTGCTTTGCATAGTTCTTGTGACTAGACTTAAGTGAAAACTCGCCAAATGATTCCTCATATAGTAATATGTTGTTGACCAAATTTCGGGCTCGATCCGAAATGAATAGGTCAAAGAAATTGGACAATTCAAGTTCGAACGAAGTTCGTGCCATAAATGGAGTGGTTGGTGCGTTGTTTAGTTCTAGTGATTGGATTTCACTCAAAACTCACCAAAGGACTCCTCCCACCAAATTATGATGTTGACCAAGTTTTAGGCTCGATTTGAAATCAATTGGTCAAAGAAATTTGACAATTCAAGTTTGTAGGAAGTTCGTGTCGTAATTGGAGTGGTTGGTGCATTTCTTAGTTCTAGTGATTGGATTTCACTCAAAACTCACCAAATGACTCCTCCCACCAAATTATGTTGTTGACGAAATTTTGGGGTCGATCCGAAATCAATTGGTCAAAGAAATTGGACACTTCAAGTTCGTACGAAGTTCGTGGCGTAAATGGAGTGGTTGGTGCATTTCTTAGTTCTAGTGATTGGATTTCAGTCAAAACTTCCCAAATGACTCCTCCCACCAAATTATGATGTTGACCAAGTTTTTGGGTCGATACGAAATCAATTGGTCGAAGAAATTGGACACTTCAAGTTCGTACGAAGCTCATGCCATATATGGAGTGGATGGTGCTTTGCATTGTTCTGGTGATTGGATTTCCCTCAAAACTCGCCAAATGACTCCTCCCACCATATTGTGACGTTGACCAAGTTTTAGGCTCGATCCGAAATCAATTGGTCAATTAAATTGGGCACTTCAAGTTCGTACGAAGTTTGTGCCGTAAATGAAGTGGTTGGAGCTTTGCATAGTTCTAGGGATTGGATTTCACTCAAAACACACTAAATGACTCCGCCCACCATATTATGATGTTGACCAAGTTTTGTGCTCAATCCGAAATCAATTGGTCAAAGAAATTTGACAATTCAAGTTCGTACGAAGTTCGTGCTGTAATTGGAGTGGTTGGTGCATTGCTTAGTTCTAGATATTGGATTTCACTCAAAACTCACCAAATGACTCCTCCCACTAAATTATGTTGTTGACGAAATTTTGGGCTCGATCCGAAATCAGTGGGTCAAAGAAATTGGACACTTCAAGTTCGTACGAAGTTCGTCCTGGAGATAGAGTCATTGGTGCATTGCTTAGTTCTAGTGATTGGATTTCAGTCAAGAGTCCCCAAGTGACTCCTCCCACCAAATTATGATGTTGACCAAGTTTTTGGCTTGATCCGAAATCAATTTGACACTTCAAGTTCGTACGAAGCTCGTGCCGTATATGGAGTGGTTGGTGTTTTGCATTGTTCTAGTGATTGGATTTCACTCAAAACTCACCAAATGACTCCTAACACCAAATTATGATGTTGACCAAGTTTTGGGCACGATTCGAAATCAATCGGTCAAAGAAATTTGACAATTCATGTTCGTACGAAGTTCGTGCCGTAATTGGAGTTGTTGGTGCATTGCTTAGTTCTAGTGATTGGATTTCACTCAAAACTCACCAAATGACTCCTCCCACTAAATTATGATGTTGACCAAGTCTTGGGCTCGATCCCAAAATGAATTGGTCAAAGAAATTGGACAATTCACGTTCAAACGAAGTTCGTGTCGTAAATGGAGTGGTTGCTGCTTTGCATAGTTCTTGTGACTGGATTTAAGTCAAAACTCACCAAATGACTCCTCCCACAATAATTTGTTCTTGACCAAATTTCGGGCTTGATCCGAAATGAATAGGTCTAAGAAATTGGACAATTCAAATTCGAACGAAGTTCGTGCCATAAATGGAGTGGTTGGTGCGTTGTTTAGTTCTAGTGATTTGATTTCACTCAAAACTCACCAAAGGACTCCTACCACCAAATTATGATGTTGACCAAGTTTTGGGCTCGATCCGAAATCAATTGGTCAAAGAAATTTGATAATTCAAGTTCGTACGAAGTTCGTGTCGTAATTGGAGTGGTTGGTGCATTTCTTAGTTCTAGTGATTGGATTTCACTCAAAACTCACCAAATGACTCCTCCCACCAAATTATGTTGTTGACAAAATTTTGGGCTCGATCCGAAATCAATTGGTCAAAGAAATTGGACACTTCAAGTTCGTACGAAGTTCGTGGCGTAAATGGAGTGGTTGGTGCATTTCTTAGTTCTAGTGCTTGGATTTCAATCAAAACTCCCCAAATGACTCCTCCCACCAATTTATGATGTTGACCATGTTTTTGGATTGATCCGAAATCAATTGGTCGAAGAAATTGGACACTTCAAGTTCGTACGAAGCTCATGCCGTATATGGAGTGGTTGGTGCTTTACATCGTTCTGGTGATTGGATTTCCCTCAAAACTGGCCAAATGACTCTTCCCACCATATTGTGATGTTGACCAAGTTTTAGGCTCGATCCGAAATCAATTGACCAATGAAATTGGGCACTTCAACTTCGAAAGAAGCTCGTGCTGTAAATGAAGTGGTTGGTGCTTTGCATAGTTCTAGGGATTGGATTTAACTCAAAACACACCAAATGACTCCGCCCACCATATTATGAAGTTGACCATGTTTAGGGCTCAATCCGAAATCAATCGGTCAAAGAAATTTAACAATTCAAGTTCGTACGAAGTTTGTGTCGTAATTGGAGTGGTTGGTGCTTTGCATTATTCTGGTGATTGGATTTCCTTCAAAACTCACCAAATGACTCCTTCCACCATATTATGATGTTGACCTTGTTTTGGGCACAATCCGAAATCAATTGGTCAAATAAATTGGACACTTCAAGTTCGTGCGATGTTCGTGCCGTAAAAGGGGTGTTTGGTGCATGGAATAGTTCTAGTGATTGGATTTCATGCAAAACACACCAAATTACTCCTCCCACCATATATGTTGGCCAAGTTTTGGGCACGATCCGAAATGAATTGGTCAAAGAAATTGGACACTTCAAGTTCGTACGAAGTTCGTGCCATAAATGTAGTGGTTGTCGCATCGCATAGTTCTAGTGATAGGATTTCACTCAAAACTCACCAAATGACTCCTCCCACCAAATTATGTTGTTGACGAAATTTTGGGCTCGATCCTAAATCAATTGGTTAAAGAAATTGGATACTTCAAGTTCGTACGAAGTTTGTGCCGTAAATAGAGTGGTTGGTACATTGCTTAGTTCTAGTGATTGGATTTCGGTCAAAAGTCCCCTAATGACTCCTCCCACCAAATTATGTTGTTGACCAAGTTTTTGGCTCTATCCGAAATAAATTGGTCGAAGAAATTGGACACTTGAAGTTCGTACGAAGCTCGTGCCGTATATGGAGTGGTTGGTGCTTTGCATAGTTCTAGTGATTGAATTTCCCTCAAAACTCACCAAATGACTCCTCCCACCATATTATGATGTTGACCATGTTTTGGGCACGATCCGAAATCAATTGGTCAAATAAATTGGACACTTCAAGTTCGTACGAAGTTCGTGCCGTAAAAGGAGTGTTTGGTGCATGGAATAGTTCTAGTGATTGGATTTCAATCAAAACACACCAAATTACTCCTCCCACCATATTATGATGTTGACGAAGTTTTGGGCTCGATCCAAAAGGAATTGGTCAAAGAAATTGGACCGTTCAAGTTCGTACGAAGTTCGTGCCATAAATGGAGTGGTTGTTGCATCTCATAGTTCTAGTGATAGGATTTCCCTCAAAACTCACCGAAAGACTCCTTCCACCATATTATGTTGTTGACCAAGTTTTTCGCTCAATCCGAAATCAATAGGTCAAAGAAACTAGACAATTTAAATTCGATCGAAGTTCGTGATGTAAATGGAGTAGTTGGTGGATTGGATAGTTCTAGTGATTGGATTTCTCTCAAAACTCACCAAATGACTCCTCCGACCAAATTATGATGTTGACCAAGTTTTGGGCTCGATCCGAAATCAATTGGTCGAAGAAATTAGACACTTCAAGTTGTCACGAAGCTCGTGCCGTATATGGAGTGGTTGGTGCTTTGCATAGTTATGGTGATTGGATTTCCCTCAAAAACTCACCAAATGACTCCTCCCACAATAATATGATGTTGACCAAGTTTTGGGCTCGATCCGAAATGAATTGGTCAAAGAAATTGGACAATTCAAGTTCAACCGAAGTTCAAGTCGTAAATGGAGTGCTGGGTGCTTTGCACAGTTCTAGTGCTTTAAAAACTCACCAAAAACTCACCAAATGACTCCTCCCACAATAATATATTGTCGACCAAGTTTTGGGCTCGATTCGAAATCAATTGGTCAAAGAAATTGAACACTTCAAGTTCGTATTAATTTCGAACCGTAAGTGGAGTAGTTGGTGCATTCCATAGTCCTGGTGACTGGATTTCACTCAAAACTCCCCATATGACTCATCGAACCATATTGTGATGTTGACCAAGTTTTGGGCTCGATCCGAAACGAATTGGTCAAAGAAATTGGACAATTCAAGCTCGTACGAAGTTCGTGCCGTAAATAGAGTGGTTGGTGCTTTGCTTCGTTCTGGTGATTGGATTTCACTCAAAACTCACCAAATTACTCCTCCCACCATATTATGATGTTGTCCAACTTTTGGGCTCGATCCGAAATCAATTGGTCAAAGAAGTTCGTGCCGTAAATGGAGTGGTTGGTGCATTGCATAGTTCTAGTTATTGCAATTCACTCAAAACACACCAAATGACACCTCCCACCATATTATGATGTTGACCAAGTTTTGGGAACGATCCAAAATCAATTGGTCATAGAAATTGGACACTTCACGATCGTACAAAGTTCGTGCTGTAAAAGGAGTGTTTTATGCATTGCATGGTTGTAGTGATTGGATTTCACTCAAAACACACCAAATGACTCCTCCCACCGTATTATGATGTTGACCAAGTTTTGGGCTCGATCCGAAATGAATAGGTCAAAGAAATTGGACAATTCAAGTCCAAACGATGTTCGTGCCATAAATGGAGTGGTTGGTGCATTGTATAGTTCTAGTGATTAGATTTCACTCAAAACACCCCTAATGACTCCTGCCACCAAATTATGTTGTTGACCAAATTTTGGGCTCGATCCGAAATCAATTGGTTAAAGAAATTGGACACTTCAAATTCGTACTAAGTTCGTGCCGCAAATGGAGTGGTTTGTGCTTTGCATAGTTCTGGTGACTGGATTTCCCTCAAAACTCAGGCAATGACTCCTCCGACCACAATATGATGTTGACCAAGTTTTGGGATCGATCCGAAATCAATTGTTCAAAGAAATTGGACACTTCAAGTTCGTACGAAGTTCGTGCCGTAAATGGAGTGGTGGGTGCATTCCTTAGTCCTGGGGATTGTATTTCACTCAAAACTCACCAAATGACACCTCCCATCAAATTTTGATGTCGACCAAGTTTTGAGCTCGATATGAAATCAATTGGTCAAAGAAATTGAACACTTCAAGTTCATATTAATTTCGAACCATAGGTGGAGTAGTTGGTGCATTGCATAGTTCTAGTCATTGGATTTCACTCAAAACTCTCCAAATGACTCCTCCCACCATATTATTATGTTGACTAAGTTTTGAGGTCGATCCTCAATCAATTGGTCTATGAAATTGGACACTTCAAGTTCGTACGAAGTTCGTGCCGTAAATGGAGTGGTTGGTGCATTGCAGTGTTCTAGTGATTGGATTTCACTCAAAACTAACCAAATGACTCCTCCCACCATATTATGATGTTGACCAAGTTTTTGGCAAGATCCTAAATCAATTGGTCTAAGATATTGGACACTTCAAGTTCGTACGAAGTTCAAGCCGTAAATGGGGTGGTTGGTGCATTGCATAGTTCTAGTGATTGGATTTCTCTCAAAACTCACCAAATGACTCCACCCACCATATTATGATGTTGACAAAGATTTGGGCTCTATCAGAAATCAATTGGTCAAAGAAATTGAACACTTCAAGTTCACATTAATTTCGAATTGTAAATGGAGTAGTTTGTCATTGCATAGTTCTAGTGACCGGATTTCACTCAAAACTCACCAAATGACTCCACCCACCATATTATGATGTTGACCAAGTTTTGGGCTCGATCTGAAATGAATAGGTCAAAGAATTCGACAATTCAATTTCGAACGAAGTTCGTGCCATAAATGGAGTGGTTGGTGCATTGCTTAGTTCTAGTGATTGGATTTCACTCAAAACTCACCAAATGACACCTCCCACCAAAGTTTGATGTCGACCAAGTTTTGAGCTCGATCCGAAATCAATTGGTCAAAGAAATTGAACACTTCAAGTTCATATTAATCTCGAACAGTAGGTGGAGTAGTTGGTGCATTGCATTGTTCTAGTCAGTGGATTTCACTCAAAACTTACCAAATGACTCCACCCACCATATTATGTTGTTGACCAAGATTTGGGCTCGATCCGAAATCAATTGTTCAAAGAAATTGAACACTTCAAGTTCATATTAATTTCGAACCGTAAATGGAGTGGTTTGTGCTTTGCATAGTTTCAGTGATTGGATTTCAATCAAAAGTCTCCAAATGACTCCTCCTACCATATTATGATGTTGACCATGTTTTGGGCTCGATCCGAAATGAAAAGGTCAAAGAAATTGGACAATTCAAGTTCGAACGAAGTTCATGACACAAATGGAGTGGTTGGTGCAATGCTTAGTTCTAGGGATTGGATTCACTCAAAACTCACCAAATGACAGCTCCCATCAAATTTTGATGTCGACCAAGTTTTGAGCTCGATCTGAAATCAATTGGTCAAAGAAATTGAACACTTCAAGTTCATATTAATTTCGAACCGTAGGTGGAGTAGTTGGTGCATTGCATAGTTCTAGTCATTGGATTTCATTCAAAACTCACCAAATGACTCCTCCCACCATATTATTATGTTGACCAAGTTTTGAGGTCGATCCTCAATCAATTGGTCTAAGAAATTGACACTTCAAGTTTGTACGAAGTTCGTGCCGTAAATGGAGTGGTTGGTGCATTGCAGTGTTCTAGGGATTGGATTTCACTCAAAACTCACCAAATGACTCCTCCCACCATATTATGATGTTGACCAAGTTTTTGGCAAGATCCTAAATCAATTGGTATAAGAAATTGGACACTTCAAGTTCGTACGAAGTTCGAGCCGTAAATGGGGTGGTTGGTGCATTGCATAGTTCTAGTGATTGGATTTTACTCAAAACTCACCAAATGACTCCACCCACCATATTATGATGTTGACAAAGGTTTGGGCTCTATCAGAAAATAATTGGTCAAAGAAATTGAACACTTCAAGTTCATATTAATTTTGAATTGTAAGTGGAGTAGCTTGTGCATTGCATAGTTCTAGTCACCGAATTTCACTCAAAACTAACCAAATTACTCCTCCCACCATATTATGATGTTGACCAAGTTTCGGGCTCGTTCCGAAATGAATTGGTCAAAGAAATTGGACAATTCAAGTTCGTACGAATTTCATAACGTAAATGGAGTGGTTGGTGCATTGCTTAGTTCTGGTGATTGGATTTCACTCAAAATTCATCAAATGACTCCTCCCACCATATTATGATGTTGACCAAGTTTTTGGCAAGATCCTAAATCGATTGGTCTAAGAAATTGGACACTTCAAGTTCGTACGAAGTTCGTGCCGTAAATGGAGTGGTTGGTGCATTGCATAGTTCTAGTGATTGGATTTCACTCAAAACTCACCATATGACTTCTCCCACCATATTATTATGTTGACCAAGTTTTGGGCTCGATCCTAAATCAATTGGTCGAAGAAATTGGACACTTCAGGTTCTTACGAAGTTCGTGTCGTAAATGGAGTGGTTAGTGGATTGCTTTGTTCTAGAGATTGGATTTCACTCAACACTCACCAAAAAACTCCTCCCATCATATTATGATGTTGACCAAGTTTTGGGATCGATCCAAAATGAATTAGTCAAAGAAATTGGAAAATTCAAGTTCGAACGAAGTTCGTGCCATAAATGGAATGGCTGGTGCAATGCTTAGCTATAGTGATTGGATTTCACTCAAAACTCACCAAATGACTGCTCCCACTAAATTATGATGTTGACAAAGTTTTGGGCTCATTCCTAAATCAATTGGTCTAAGAAATTGGACACTTCAAGTTCATACGAAGTTCGTGCCGTAAATGGAGTGGTTGGTGCATTGTATACTTCTAGTGATTGGATTTCACTCAAAATTCACCAAATGACTCCTCTCACTATATTATTATGTTGACCAAGTTTTGGGCTCGATCCTAAATCTATTGGTCTAAGAAATTGGACACTTCAAGTTCGTACGAAGTTCGTGCTGTAAATGGATTGGTTGGTGCATTGCATAGTTCTAGTGATTCTATTTCACTCAAAACTCACCAAACGAATCCACGCACCACATTATGATGTTGACCAAGTTTTGGGTTCGATCCAAAATGAATAGGTCAAAGAAATTGGACAATTCAAGTTCGACCGAAGTTCGTGCCATAAATGGAGTGGTTGGTTCATTGCTTAGTTCTAGTGATTGAATTTCACTCAAAACTCACCAAATAACTCCTCCCTCCATATTATGATGTTGACCAAGTTTTGGGCTCGATCCTAAATCTATTGGTCAAAGAAATTGGACAATTAATGTTCGTTTTAATTTCGAACCGTAAGTGGAATAGTTGGTGCATTGCATAGTTCTAGTGATTGTATTTCACTCAAAACTCACCAAGTGACTCCTCCCACCATATTATGATGTTGACCAAGTTTCGAGCTCGATCCGAAACAAATTGGTCAAAGAAATTGGAAACCTCAAGTTTGTGCCGTAAATGGTGACCAGCATTGCATAGTTCTAGGGATTGGATTTCACTCAAAATTCACCAAATGACTCCTCTCACTATATTATTATGTTGACCAAGTTTTGGGCTCGATCCTAAATCTATTGGTCCAAGAAATTGGACATTTCAAGTTCGTACGAAGTTCGTGCTGTAAATGGATTGGTTGGTGCCTTGCATAGTTCTAGTGATTGTATTTCACTCAAAACTCACCAAATGAATCCTCGCACCACATTATGATGTTGACCAAGTTTTGGGTTCGATCCAAAATGAATAGGTCAAAGAAATTGGACAATTCAAGTTCGACCGAAGTTCGTGCCATAAATGGAGTGGTTGGTGCATTGCTTAGTTCTAGTGATTGGATTTCACTCAAAACTCACCAAATGACTCCTCCCTCCATATTATGATGTTGACCAAGTTTTGGGCTCGATCCTAAATCTATTGGTCTAAGAAATTGGACACTTCAAGTTCGTACGAAGTTCGTGCCGTAAATGGAGTGGTTGGTTCATTGCATAGTTCTAGTGATTGTATTTCACTCAAAACTCACCAAATGAATTCTTCCACCATATTATGATGTTGCCCAAGTTTTAGGATCGATCCGAAATGAATTGGTCAAAGAAATGGGACAATTCAAGTTCGAACGAAGTTCGTGCCATAAATGGAGCGGTTGGTGCATTCGTTAGTTCTAGTGGTTGGATTTCACTCAAAACCCACAAAATGACCCCTCCCACCAAATTATGAAGTTGACCAAGTTTTGGGATCGATCCGAAATCAATTGGTCAAAGAAATTGGAGAATTCATGTTCGTTTTAATTTCGAACCGTAAGTGGAGTAGTTGGTACATTGCATAGTTCTAGTGATTGTATTTCACTCAAAACTCACCAAGTGACTCCTCCCACCATATTATGATGTTGACCAAGCTTGGCTCGATCCGAAACAAATTGGTCAAAGAAATTGAAACTTCAAGTTCGTGCCGTAAATGGTGACCAGCATTGCATAGTTCTAGTGATTGGATTTCAATCAAAACTCACCAAATGACTCCTCCCACCATATTATGATGTTGACCAAGTTTTGGGATCGATCCGAAATGAATTGGTCAAAGAAATTGGAAAATTCTTGTTCGAACGAAGTTCGTGCCATTAAGTGGAATGGTTGGTGCAATGTTTAGTTCTAGTGATTGGATTTCTCGAAAAACTCATCAAATGACTCCTCCCACCAAATTATGACGTTGACCAAGTTTTGGGCTCGATCGAAATCAATTGGTCAAAGAAATTGGACACTTGAGTTCGTATTAATTTCAAACCGTAAGTGGAGTAGTTGGTGCATTGCATAGTTCTATTGATTGGATTTCACTCAGAACTCACCAAATGACTCCTCCCACCATATTATTTTGTTGACCAAGTTTCGGGCTTGATCCGAAACCAATTGGTCAAACAAATTGGACACTTCAAGTTCGTGCCGTAAATGGTGACCAGCGTTGCATAGTTCTAATGATTGGATTTCAATCAAAACTCACCAAATGACTCCTCCCACATATTTTGATGCTGACAAAGTTTTGGTCTTGATCTGAAACAATTGGTCAAAGAAATTGAACACTTCAAGTTCGTATTAAGTTCGAACCGTAAGTGGAGTAGTTGGAGCATTGCGTAGTTCTAGTGATTGGATTTCACTCAAAACTCACCAAATGACTCCTCCGACCATATTATGATGTTGACCAACTTTTGAGCTCGATCTGAAATGAATTGGTCAAAGAAATTGGGTAATTCAAGTTCGAACGAAGATCGTGCCATAAATGTAGTGGTTGGAGCATTGCATAGTTCTAGTAATTGGATTTCACTAAAAACACCCCAAATGACTCCTCTCACCATGTTATGATGTTGAGCAAGTTTTGGGCTCGATCCGAAATGAATTAGTCAAAGAAATTGGATAATTCAAGTTCGAACGAAGATCGTGCCATAAATGGAGTGGTTGGTGCATTGCTTAGTTCTAGTGATTGGATTTCACTCAAAACTCACCAAATGACTCCTCAAACCAAATTGTGATGTTGACCAAGTTTGTGCTCGATCCGAAATCAATTGGTCAAAGAAATTGGACACTTCAAGTTCGTGCGAAGTTCGTGCCGTGGACACTTCAAGTTCGTACGAAGTTCGTGCCGTAATTGGAGTGGTTGGTGCTTTACGTAGTTCTTGTGATTGGATATCAATCAAAACTCACCAAATGACTCCTCCCACCATATTATAATGCTGACCAAGTTTTGGGGTCGATCCGAAACCAATTGCTCAAACAAATTGGACACTTCAAGTTCGTGCCCTAAATGGTGTACAGCATTGCATAGTTCTAGTGATTGGATTTCAATCAAAACACCCCAAATGACTCTTCCCACCATATTATGATGTTGACCAAGTTTTGGGCTCGATCCGATATCGATTGGTCAAAGAAATTGGACACTTCATGTTCGTATGAATTTCGAACCGTAAGTGGAGTAGTTGGTCCATTGCGTAGTTCTAGTGATTGGATTTCACTCAAAACTCCCCCAATGACTCCTCCCACCATATTTTGATGTTGACCAAGTTTCGGGCTCGATCCTAAATGAATTTGTCAAAGAAATTGGACAATTCAAGTTTGAACGAAGTTCGTGGCATAAATGGAGTGGTTGGTGCATTGCATTGTTCTGGTGATTGGATATCACTCAAAACTCACCAAATGACTCCTCCGACCATATTATGATGTTGAACAAGTTTCGAGCTCGATCCGAAACCAATTGGTCAAAGAAATTGGACACCTCAAGTTCGTGCCATAAATGGTGACCAGCATTGCATAGTTGTAGTGTTTGGATTTCAATCAAAACTCACCCAATGAATCCCCCCACCATGTTATGATGTTGACCAAGTTTTGAGCTCGATCTGAAATCAATTGGTCAAAGAAATTAGACACCTCAAGTTCGTACGAAGTTCGTGCCCTAATTGGAGTGGTTGGAGCTTTGCAATGTTCTGGTGATTGGATTTCAATCAAAACTCACCAAATGACTCTTCCCACCATATTATGATGTTGACCAAGTTTCGGGCTGGATCAGAAACAAATTCCTCAAAGAAATTGAACACTTCAAGTTCGTGCCGCAAATGGAGTGGTTGGTGCATTGCATAGTTCTAGTGATCGGATTTCACTCAAAACTCACCAAATGACTCCTCCCACCATAATATGATGTTGACCCAAGTTTGGGCTCAATCCGAAATCGATTGGTCAAAGAAATTGGACACTTCAAGTTTGTATTAATTTCGAACCGTAAGTGGATTAGTTAGTTCATTGCATAGTTCTAGTTATTGCGTTTCACTCAAAATTCCCCAAATGGCTCCTCCCACCATATTATGATGTTGACCAAGTTTAGGGCTCGATCCGAAATGAGTTGGTCAAAGAAATTGGACGAATGAAGTTCTTGCCATAATTGGAATGGTTGGAGCTTTGCATAGTTATGGTGATTGGATTTCACTCAAAACTCACCAAATGACTCCTCCCACCATATTATGATGTTGACCTTGTTTTGGGCTCGATCCGAAATCGATTGGTCAAACAAATTGGACACTTCAAGTTCATACGAAGTTCGTGCCGTAATTGGAGTGGTTGGTGCTTTGCATAGTTCTAGTAATTGGATATCACTCAAAACTCACCAAACGACTCCTCCCACCATATTATGATGGTGACCATGTTTCAGGCTCGATCCGAAACCAATTGGTCAAAGAAATTGGACACTTCAAGTTCGTGCCGTAAATGGTGACCAGAATTGCATAGCTCTAGTGATTGGATTTCACTCAAAACTCACCAAATGACTCCTCCAACCTGTTATGATGTTGACCAAGTTTTGGGCTCGATCCGAAATCAATTGGTCAAAGAAATTAGACACTTCAAGTTCATACGAAGTTCGTGCCATAATTGGAGTGGTTGGAGCTTTGCATAGTTCTGGTGATTGGATTTCACTCAAAACTCACCAAATGACTCCTCCAACCAAATTATGATGTTGACCAAGTTTCGCGCTCGATCCGAAACCAATTGGTCAAAGAAATTAGACACTTCAAGTTCGTACGAAGTTCGCGCCATAATTGGAGTGGTTGCCGCTTTGCATAGTTCTAGTGATCGGATTTAACCCAAAACTCACCAAATGACTCCTCCCACCATATTATGATGTCGACCAACTTTTGGACTCTATCCGAAATCAATTGGTCAAAGAAATTGGACGCTTCAAGTTTGTGCGATGTTCGTGCCGTAATTGGAGTGGTTGATGCATTGCATAGTTCTAGTTATTGGATTTCACTCAAAACTCACTAAATGACTCCTCCCACCGTATTATGATGTTGACCAAGTTTTGGGCTGGATCTGAAATCAATTGATCAAAGAAATTGGACACTTCAAGTTTGTACGAAGTTCGTGGCGTAAATGGAGTGGCTGGTGCATTGCTTGGTTCTAGTGATTGGATTTCACTCAAAAATCACCAAATGACTCTTCCCACCATATTATGATGTCGACCAACTTTTGGTCTCGATCCGGAATCAATTGGTCAAAGAAATTGGACACTTCAAGTTCGTACGAAGTTCTTGTCGTAAATGGAGTGGTTGGTGGATTGCATAGTTCTACTGATCGGATTTCTCTCAAAACTCACCAAATGACTCATCCCACCATATTATGATATTGACCATATTTTGGGCTCGATCCGAAATCAATTGGTCAAAGAAATTGGACACTTTATGTTCGTATTAATTCGAATACTAAGTGGGGTGGTTGGTGCATTTCGTAGTTCTAGTTATTGAATTTCACTCAAAACTCACCAAATGACTTCTCCCACCATATTATGATGTTGACCAAGTTTTGGGCTCGATCCGAAATGAATTGGTCAAAGAAATTGGACACTTCAAGTTCATACGAAGTTCCTGCCGTAAATGGAGTCGTTGGTGCTTTGCATAGTTCTGGTGATTGGACTTCACTCTAAACACACCAAATGACTTGTCCCACAATATTATGGTTTGACCAAGTTTTGGGCTCGATCCGAAATCAATTGGTCAAAGAAATTGGACACTTCAAGTTTGGATTAAATTGAACCGTAGGTGGAGTGGTTGGTGCATTGCATTGTTCTAGTGATTGGATTTCACTCAAAACTCACCAAATGACTCCTCCCACCATATTATGATGTCGACCTAGTTTTGGGCTCGATCCGAAATCAATTGGTCAAAGAAATTGGATACTTCAAGTTCTTACAAAGTTCGTGCCATAAATGGAGTGGTTTGTGCATTGCATAGTTCTATTGAATAATGCATTGTGGGCATACAGTACAGCCTATGAACACACCAATTGGCATGTCTCCATTTCGGCTCATCTGTGGGAAACGGTTCCATCTTCCGGTTGAGTTGGAGCACAGAGCGCATTGGGCAGTCAAAACTTTCAACATGGACATTGGTGCAGCTGGTCTTCATAGGAAGCTGTAATTGAATGAGCTTGAAGAGATTCGCAATGAGGCTTATGAGAACACTCATATCTATAAGGAGAAAACGAAGGCATTCCATGACAAGATGATTCGTAGCAAGGCGTTCTCTATAGGGCAGAAAGTGTTACTTTTCAACTCACACCTTCGATTGCTTCCAGGTAAGTTGCGTTCTAAATGGATTGGTCCTTTTGTTGTTACTAATATCTTTCCTTATGGTGCAGTCAAAATTCGAAGTTTAAGGACAGGACATGAATTCAAAGTCAATGGACACCGTTTGAAGCCTTACTATGAGTGTTTTGAAGATCATGTTGTGGAGGATGTACCCTTCCATGCCGTAGGACCTAATGGAGCTTAAAAGGAGGTATCGTCCGGCTGGAAGACTGATCGGTTCATAATTGTATATCATTTTGTACCCTTCTAGCATATGATTTAGTTATGTTTTTGAGTTAAACTTGTGTTTTTAATCTCTTTTATGTTTGTCATTCAGTTAATTGAGCTTTAGGTAGCAATGGGGGCCCAAATATGCAAAATGGTCCAAAAGCGTGCAGACTGAGTTAGAAATTTGTTTCAGCCTTAACTCCTTCTTCCGAACTTGGATTGGCCCAAATGATATGTGGTTGGAAAGATGACATTCTAAACTTGAAGATGGACGGCTCAATGTCATCAGTTGATTAAGGGAAGCCCAATTCGTGAGCCCATGAAGTTTCTTGGTCATGATGAGCTATGCATGAGATGTGATTTCTAGTGGGGTTCTCCATTAGGCTGCATGTGGGAGCTGCACTAGCCAGAAAAGAAGGGAAATTGATTTTCTAATGTATTAGTGTGGTTAGTGGAGGCATTAATCAATTCAGAATTCTCCTTTCATTCTCCTTATAAATACCACCCTCATTCATTCCATAAGACATCATCTCTCACATCCTTCACATCTTTCACATCCTTGAGATCCTTCACACATCCTTGGACCTCCTCCACACCATCCTCCACACTCCCATAATTTCCCAAACACTCCAGGACACACTCCCAACACTCTAAACAGCCTCAAATCACCAAAAACTGTCCCTGCAAGCCTGCCTTCCATTTCCCTACGAATTTCCTCTTTCTCAACCATCACCACTCACCCAAACTCATCCCAAATCACCTTCTTAACCTTCCATACATTCTTCTAGACGTGGGGAAGTGCTTGGAAGTATTAGGCGTGGAGAAGCTCTTGGAGAAGCATTGGACACCACAAGAACTTGAAAAGGGTTTTCTATTCTTATTACATTCATTATGCTTTCTCATTTCTGTTTATGTTTCTTTCCCATTATGAGTAGCTAAATCCATTACTAGGGCTTCGATGTAACCTAACATGAATATTCTGGGTTTATAAATTTCAAGTTTCAAGTTTGATTCAAGATTCATGCTCTTATTCATTATGCCTATCTACTTATATGCTAATCTGAATGCCTAGCTACCATTGAGATTTGTGTATTTTGGTTGAAACTAAAGTAGACACCTTATGCTTTTGTTTCAATTGAACTATGAATAAGATGAGTATGTATGGACATTCGTCAATAGGGATTAGATACATGCTTGGTTGTTTAAAACATTCTTCTATGCTTAATGGATTTCTAATGCTTGATTTAAGTTCGAGCAATAAGGACTTAATTAGGGAATTGGAAATACAAGGTTAGGATCAAACATCATGGCCTAATCATACTTTAGCTAGAATCAATCTTTGAATCTGAATCAGACTTGTCACTTGAATCCTTATAACCTAGAATTGAATTGTTATGGTGAATCGAATGCCCTAGTCTTCAAATCTGTTTCCAACCTCAAAACCACTCTTTGATACACTTGTTTACTTTGCCTTTGTTTGAAATTTCGTTTTGTTTCATTTGTTTTCACAAAGTCAATCAATCTCTCTTTAAAATCTGTTTTAGACTTAACTTCTTGTTTCTAAAATTGGGTAATCTAAGTACATAACTAATTTTAACTTCTCAGTCCTCGTGGGTACGACCTGCATACTTGTCTTGCTATACTACTAATTGGCCCGTACACTTGCGAGTTAACAAAATTTTGGCGCCGTTGCGGGACCGAGCGAAAGTTCTTCCTGGTTATGTGCCCAAGGTTACCCTATTCTTTTAGTGTTTCTAATTAATTCAAATTTTCTATTTCAGGTAGTTTATGTCTAAAAGACCATTCATTGATCAAGTGAGGTCTTCATTTGTGACATTCTAGATCATTGGAAGGAAGACCAAAGTTGCAACCCAATCGAGTGATCTCAAATCTCAGAATCGACTAGAAAGAGAGTTGTCAACTGCAAAGAGCAAGCTCTGGCCACATTCACAGAAGTCTTGCTCTCCACACCGACCTCCCTGGTTCTTCACTTTCAAATTCAGAAGCAAGTTCAGACCAAGAAGAAGAAGAGATGGCTGCCAATGAGTTAATGGGAGACCTTGATATCCCAATAATTCCAGCATCTCCTTCAAGCATTTTGCTACCCCGTAGCTCGAAACTATGAGCTTAAATCTTCTCATCTTAATATGTTGCCTTCCTTTTATGGTTTACCTAATGAAGATCCATTAACTCATATAAAGGATATTATTATTGCTGTGAGTTCTTTCCCCTTGACAGGTGTGACGGAAGATGAACTTGAATGAGAGTGTTTCCTTATACTTTGAAGGATAAGGCTAAGTATTAGCTCAATTCCTTAAAGCCTGGTTCACTCACTACATGGGATGCCATTCAGAAGAAGTTCTTGGAGAAATACTTCTCCACGCAAAAGACCGACACGCTTAGGGACAAGATCTTCTCATTTACACAACAAGATGATGAGTCGTTTTGTGAAGCATAGGAGAGATTCAATGCGCTGCTCAATCAATGTCCTCATCATGGGATTCCTTTGAAACTTCAAATGCGTATGTTTTATAAAGGACTAACCCCTTCTAGTCGTAATATTGTCACCAATTTTGCAGGTGGTTCTTATAAAACCAAGACTCCCGAAGAAACATATGCACTCTTTGAGGCGATAGCAATGGAGACCCAACACCGATACAAGAGGTAAACGTGTTGTTAGTGGTTCTAATGATGCTTCTAGTGTGCAGATTTCAAAATTGGAACAAAAACTAGATGCTCTTCTTGCATTGAACTCAAGAAACCCTCCAAAGGAAGTGTGTAGCATATGTGAAACTCATGATCATGCTACCATAGCTTGTCCACTTGGGGCTGCATATCCAGAATTTGTGCAAGAGCAAGCTAAGATGGTAAGTTCCTACAACCAAGGTTCAAGAAATGATCCATACTCTCAAAGTTATAATCCGTGTTGGAGGAATCATCCAAACTTTTCATGGAGGAATACACCAGAACCAAGCCAATCCCTCTTCATTCCAACGCCACAACAATCATCATCATTGGAGGATATAGTGAAGCAAATGGCAATCAACCAATCTAATTTCCAACAAACTACACAAGCTGCCATCTCCAAATTGGAAGTTCAAATAGGCCAAATAGCTGCTGAGATCAACCAAAGAGAGCCGGGACATGGCCAAGCCAAACTGTGATCAATCCAAAGAACCACGAAGTCAAGGCCATTCACGTGCTCAGATCGGGTAAGATAGTTGATAACAAAGTTGATTCCAATCTTTCAAATGATGTTGTTGTTGTAGAGGACGAAGAAGAGGAGGAGGAGACCACGGTACCCAAGGGCAACAATCTGCTCCTAAGGCCAATTCAGATTCGCAGGGACCTAATCCATTCCAATTGCATAGGAGGATGACAAATTTGTGCCCCACATCATCAAGAAGATAGATATGTGCCACCCGCTCCATATGTTCCACCAATACCATTTCCGGGCGTCTTAAGAGAGCAAAGCAAGATAAGGTTTTTAAAGAAATTTATGATATTTTGAGTAAAGTTAATATCAATTTGCCTTTGCTTGATGTTATTGAACAGATTCCTGCATATGGAAAGTTCATCAAGAACTTGAAAACTCACAAGCTCAATTTTGCTCCAAATGAAGAAGTCAAGTCGAACAAGAATGTAAGTGCAGTGTTGCAAAGGAAGCTTCCACCAAAACTAGAAGATCCTGGCAGCTTTGACATTCCCATTAACATTGGAGACAAGAAGGTTGGAAGAGCCATGTTGGACTTGGGAGCAAGCATCAATCTAATGCCAGTATTCAGTTTATCAAAAGCTTGGCTTAGAAGGGATGAAGAAGACTTCAATGCGACTTGAACTAGCTGATCATTCTATCAAATATCCAAAAGGTATCGTAGAAGATATTTTAGTTCAAGTTAATACACTAATTCTCCCCTGTTGATTTTGTAGTGATGGACATGGAGGACAACCCCAAATGGAGATCGTGTTGATCCTATTCTCTTAGGCCGGCCATTCATGCACAAACAAACACAATCATCAATGTGAAAGATGGCACCCTCTCTCCATGACTGTATTGGGTGAAACTGCTGAATTTAAAGTGTTTGATCCTCCATCTCAACCTTCTACCTCTCTTGATACTTGTTTTTCAATTGATATTGTGAATGATGAAATTTCTTCCAAGACCTTGCAGAAACAGTCCAATGATGCTATAGAAGTTGTCCTTTCACAAGAAGAGGAAGGTCATGTTGAACCGGAGTTTCAGGAAGTAGTAACTGCCTAGAAGTATTCCAGCCATACCCACCATCTTTTGGGCAACCACTCGAGCCTCTTGGAAAATCCTCCACCAAATTGGAACCATCCATGGTCACCATAATGTTCAATGTTGCACTCCTACACACATGAAGAAAAAGAAAAGGAAAAAACAAAGGAAGCGAAGGAAAAGAAGAAGCTGGGTAAACTATCTAGCCATGCATAAAGGCGATTGAGCCTAAGCCCCCAATTCATCATAAACAGTTGGATGTCTTGCCAAGACAGTAACTAAGGCGCTTCTTGGGAGGCAACCCATGTGTTCAAGAAAGAAGGTGTTTTAGTGATGGTCGACCTAATTGCATCAAGGGAGTTTCTCTAAATCCTTTCTTACCTTTCCACCATATTATTTACAAGTTCTCAATCATCTATGGTTCAAACATTGAGGACAATGCTTCATTTAAGTGTGGGGGAAGGTTTTCAATTTGTTTTCTTTTGTCACTAATTTTTTTTTTAAGAATGTCATTCAATCAATGCTATGGAGCTGCCATTAAGGTTTTCATATCAGATTTTCGCACTCACAAAGCTTTTGCTCTTAGAATTCTGGTGGCTAAAGTACCATGCTCAAATTCTTGAAGGAGAATAGTGGAGACTACTCCTAGTGAGCTATATCGAGCCTATTTGCTTTCTTGAGAGGGTTTAAAGTGTTTCTAATTCTCATCCCTACTTATTTCTTCAATTCACTCTAAATGATCTCATTGTTCCATTTTGATTGAATACTAAGGATGATTGTCTTTTGCAGATACCATGTGCTTGCTCTCACTCATGAATGAACTCATTGAAGTGATGCTAGGCTATGTGTGCTTAACCGTTCTATATGCTTTCTTTTCATCGTACCCATATGTGTGTTCCATCAGCCCTCTTGAAGCCAAACACTTCAAGCTTTTTTCTTCTACCACCTCATCATTTTCCTACCTTTGTATCTCAATCTGAGATACTTAACCTTTATAGCCATACACTATAGCTTAGGAATCTACCAAGGTTTGCCAAGATGAAGTTTGAAGCAAGGAAGTTTTTGGCCATGTACATGAAAGAAAATTGGTGTGAATCTATGCAATGAAGTTAAAGAAGAAGCAGATCAAATCAGAAAATAAGAAAAATAAAAGAGAAAGTGTTTCGATATGATCTAAGTGTGAAAAATAAGGTGTATGCCAAGTCATACCATCAAGTTTGCATCCATGCCATTATAAATCAAAGATACCTTGCAGATCAATAGAGAATGCAACCTTGGTATGTTCTTAAGTTACTTGTTTTCCCTTCATTTCTTCCATTTTCCCTAACCGTAGCCCTTCATTACAACCTTGTGAAAGACCTAGCAGATCTTTGAGGATGTATTCATGGGTGCTGGTAAGTATGTGTGTATCTCTATTCTTAGTATTTGATTCCTTTCATGAGATCTAACTAAAAATTGTGCTTCTCTGTCATATACTCACTCATTCTTGCTTGAGAGAATAAAACCATAGGTTCCAGTGATTGAGTACTTTCTGCGAGAATTAGAGTCGAAGCATGTTCTTTCTTCAAAGTTTGAGGTACTTGCTTTGAAGCCGTGTGCCTTTGAGCTATAGCTTCCACATTACACACTGATTGATCACTTCTCTTGGCAACTCTATGGTGTTGGAGGTATGACTCAAGTTTTCTTTCATTTTCATTAGTTGATTTCAAAGGTTTTCTAATCCCTTTGTTTTGTAGAGTCGGAAGCGTTTGTGGGTATCGTATCTGTTAAACCCTCGGAGACACAACTCCTCCTACTAGGGATGCCTATAGGTTTAAAGGCTTGTTGCATATGCTCAATGCAATCGAGTTACCTGCGGAAGTGGTCTAGTTAACTTCTTGTTTTTGTTTTTCCCTTTGTTTTGTTTTGTTTTGCCTTGAGGACTAGCAAAAATCTAGGTCATAGGGGTATTTGATCGGTTCATAATTGTATATCATTTTGTACCCTTCTAGCATATGATTTAGTTATGTTTTTGAGTTAAACTTGTGTTTTTAATCTCTTTTATGTTTGTCATTCAGTTAATTGAGCTTTAGGTAGCAATGGGGGCCCAAATATGCAAAATGGTCCAAAAACGTGCAGATCTGAGTTAGAAATTTGTTTCAGCCTTAACTCCTTCTTCCGAACTTGGATTGGCCCAAATGATATGTGGTTGGAAAGATGACATTCTAAACTTGAAGATGGACGGCTCAATGTCATCAGTTGATTAAGGAAGCCCAATTGTGAGCCCATGAAGTTTCTTGGTCATGATGAGCTATGCATGAGATGTGATTTCTAGTGGGGTTCTCCATTAGCTGCATGTGGAGCCGTGCACTAGCCAGAAAAGAAGGAAATTGATTTTCTAATGTATTAGTGTGGTTAGTGGAGGCATTAATCAATTCAGAATTCTCCTTTCATTCTCCTTATAAATACCACCCTCATTCATTCCATAAGACATCATCTCTCACATCCTTCACATCTTTCACATCCTTCAGATCCTTCACATCCTTCGAGACCTCCTCCACACCATCCTCCACACTCCATAATTTCCCAACACTCCGAGACACACTCCCAACACTCTAAACGACCTCAAATCACCAAAAACTGTCCCTGCAAGCCTGCCTTCCCATTTCCCTACGAATTTCCTCTTTCTCAACCATCACCACTCACTCCAAACTCATCCCAAATCACCTTCTTAACCTTCATACATTCTTCTAGACGTGGGGAAGTGCTTGGAGAAGTATTAGGCGTGGAGAAGCTCTTGGAGAAGCATTGGACACCACAAGAACTTGAGAAAAGGGTTTTCTATTCTTATTACATTCATTATGCTTTCTCATTTCTGTTTATGTTTCTTTCCCATTATGAGTAGCTAAATCCATTACTAGGGCTTCGATGTAACCTAACATGAATATTCTAGGTTTATAAATTTCAAGTTTCAAGTTTGATTCAAGATTCATGCTCTTATTCATTATGCCTATCTACTTATATGCTAATCTGAATGCCTAGCTACCATTGAGATTGTGTATTTTGGTTGAAACTAAAGTAGACACCTTATGCTTTTGTTTCAATTGAACTATGAATAAGATGAGTATGTATGGACATTCGTCAATAGGGATTAGATACATGCTTGGTTGTTTAAAACATTCTTCTATGCTTAATGGATTTCTAATGCTTGATTTAAGTTCGATTAATAAGGACTTAATTAGGGAATTGGAAATACAAGGTTAGGATCAAACATCATGGCCTAATCATACTTTAGCTAGAATCAATCTTTGAATCTGAATCAGACTTGTCACTTGAATCCTTATAACCTAGAATTGAATTGTTATGGTGAATCGAATGCCTAGTCTTCAAATCTGTTTCCAACCTCAAAACCATCTTTGATACACTTGTTTACTTTGCCTTTGTTTGAAATTTCGTTTTGTTTCATTTGTTTTCACAAAGTCAATCAATCTCTCTTTAAAATCTGTTTTAGACTTAACTTCTTGTTTCTAAAATTGGGTAATCTAAGTACATAACTAATTTTAACTTCTCAGTCCTCGTGGTACGACCTGCGTACTTGTCTTGCTATACTACTAATTGGCCCGTACACTTGCGAGTTAACAAAGACGTTAAAGCAAGTGCTTCTTGGGAGGCAACCCATGTGTTCGAATAAAGGGACTTTGGAATATCCAGCTCCTACAACCAGATTTGCTCTCTTTTACCCTTCTCTTTATTGTTTTTACTTTGCCGTGATTGTCTTGTTTGCTATCTATCTTTTATTGCTTTCTTGTTTAAGTTTATTTTTGAAACATTGAGGACAATGTTTGGTTTAAGGGTGGGGGTGAACAAAGTGCTTTTCATGACTTATTTTTGAATTTCACCACCTATCACTACTAATGTTGTTATTCACTGTTTTAAAGTGTCTTTTGTGTCATTTATAACCAAAAAGAGTCGTTTTTGTTGCTTGTTTGTGTCTTATGGTACCTTCCAACACAATGATGAGGATTTGGTTTTTAATTGCATGACTGTTAAGGACAATTGCAAACATGGGTGGAAGTTTGATATGCTCTTTGGTTAATACTTAGTTGTAGTCATCATTTACGAACTCACATGTAAGCACAAAAAGAAAAAAAACCAGTTTTTGTAACATGCTTGAAGGAAGAAACACAAACTAATGCTACAACCCTGTGAGACTTGAGCATAGCCTTTGTTTGGAGAGTTATTAATTTGGATATTCTTGTTTTCTAAAGTCGTTGCATGATCTCATTATTTCTTTGCTTGGTTGCTACTTAGAATGCGCTTTCATCATTTAAGTTCCAAATACTAGAACTCATGCCCGTTTCATTCAAAGTGTAAAATGAAGTGCATAAAAAATAACAAGATGAAGTTGTGTAGTTACCACCAGAGCCAAAAAGCATTATCCCTTGCATATATATTGTAGGTTTAACCCCTTTGAGCCTTATTTAGCCTATTTTCTTTGTTAAGCCTGCATTATCCTTACCTAGCCTAGTATAGGAATATCTATACCCTTGTTCTTAAAGAATAGTGAAGCATGACTTATTGGGAATTCCTTTTGATTTACGGTTGCAGAAAAACAAGTGCGGGGGAAGGATTTGTTCCTTTGGAGTAGTGTTGTATTGAAAAAAAAAAAAGAGTTTGAAAAGAAGTAAGACTGAGTTCAAAAGTGTTGGTTGTTGAAGAAGGGTCCAAAAATGTGAATCTGACCCTAAAGTTGTATAAATCTCCCCTTTGTGCTAAAAATTGGGTGCTGCAATCACAAGTTGAATTCTAAATGTTGATTTCATTGTTTTGCTTACTATTACTTTAAGAACCTTTGTTTATCCTTAACCTTTCTTTGCTAGCCAATACCTTAGCCCCATCACAACCCTTAGACTTCTATCTTGATTGTTATGTGTTTCAATATGTGGAGTTTGAAATTGGTACGAGCATATGGAATCCCTGGTTCTCGCTTCTAAGTAGTAGCATTCCATTCATGAGATCATATACATGATTGATTTAATAACTCCAGAAAGTGCCTTCTTTGTTATAATATATATGAGTGCTAGTCTACATGTTTACATCAATCTTCTCACATATACTTAGTATAGGGAGTGTAGTCAGAAAATCTGCGTGAAAATAGAGAGTATATCTGGTAAGGAATTGAGGGAATTCTCTAAGGCATGTTACTACATTCAAAAAGTTGTTTTAAATGATCAAATGCGAGCTAGTGAGTGGTTAATGTGATTAAGTATGAGCTCGAGGGTAAGGATGGCTAAAATCTGTGTGAGTAGTGATTTTTAACATGTCATGTTTCATTGGAAATCCCTGAGACAATTGTTGGAAGGTTTAGGTTTTGTTTTGTTTTCTTTGTTTTGCTAGGGACTAACAAAAGCTAAGTGTGGGGAATTTGATAGAAGCATATTTATGCGACTTTGATATCTTATTTCTTTGCATTTACTTAGTTAATTCCCATTTATTAGAGTGATTTAGCTTATTTTCGTACTATTGTAGGTCCAGATGGCAAGATTGGCAAGAAAGGGCATTTTGGAGCATTTTAGAGCAGTTTTGGACTTGGAATGGATAGCATATGCATGGGGCAAGATGGATGGACGTTTTTGAAGTTCAAAGAGGCTAGGAATGTGCTAAAAAGATGGGGAAATTAATTCAAGAATCAGCTTCTTGGAAGAAACAACCCTAACTGATTTTATTTTATTTTACCTTATCCTAATCCTATTCTACCTAAATTCCAGCAGGAAAAGGGGGGATTAATTTCAGATTAGGAAACCTAAAAACCTGGTTCTAGAAGAAAGCAAGGGGCCGCACCTTTCTCCTAAAAAGTGGCGCCTGGGCCCTATCCTTGTTCAAAAAAGAAATCCGCCAAACAAAACCCTAATTTCTAGGGTTTCTGCTGGGCCCTTTTACCCTAGATCTACCACATATATAAAGGAGGGGTTGCCGCAAGAAAAAAGGGAGTTTTTGGTGCCGTAGCAAGAAAGGAGAAAGAGAGAAGAAGAACTTGGAGACGCAACCTGTTGCATCCATTGGGGTTTTCAGAGTTCTTCTTCCCTAGTTTAGTTTTAAAAGTTTATTCTAGATTGCTTTTCAATTATTATGAACATGTGTAACTAAATTTCTTCTTAGTTAGAGGTGAATTCGAAGCCATGGACATATGTTTTATATGAATTGATTTCCTCCAGTTATTGTTTCGTAAAATATGAATGCGATTTACTTATCTTCTTTATTGAGAACTTATTCTTGTATGTTTATTAAGGATGCATACTTAGTCTGCACGCAGGGATTTGATGCTAGAATATAAGGGAATTTCACCCAATCGTTATGAACTTATATTCACAAGTAGTAAAAGTCATTAGTCTTGATTGCGTTAAGTAAATTCTTGACAGGAGTATCATGCTTTTCATAGTTACGAATGCCTTGTCAATGCTTATGATTTTCATAGAACTTAATGATCTTTGATATGTATCTTTATCATACTGTTCATATAGGGAACTTGATAAGGATAATTTGATTGGGTCGTTGAGTCCAATTAAATGAAAGTAGGAAAATCTGAGAGTTAATTAGTGTTGTTCACGATTAATTTGGGGCATTGTCATTCATACTTTATAGAAAGAGTAACTGGAGATCGATTTGTATGCATATGTTCCAAGTGTGGAGAAGAATCCTCTAGCTATCACTTCATCCATATTTCATTCACAACTTAGTCGTTTGTTGCTGTCATTATTACTTTAGTCTAAATCGTCCAAATTCCCCCCAATCATTGTTTTCCTTAACTTAGTTTTCAGTTTAATAAGTTTAATTTGTGTTGATTAGCATCACACCTAATCCCCGGAATAGAACGATCCCTACTTACTCGTACTACGATTGGATAATTCATAGGGTTTAATTTGTGCGTTAGTTATTTCTCACGCCAATTTGTCAAAGAAATTGGACACTTCATGTTCGTACGAAGTTCATGCCGTAAGTGGAGTGGTTGGTGCATTGCATAGTTCTAGTGACTGAATTTGACTTAAAACTCACCAAATGACTCCTCCCACCATATTATGATACTGACCATGTTTTGGGCTCGATCCGGAATGAATTAGTCAAACAAATTGGACAGTTCAAGTTCGTACGAAGTTCATGCCGTAAGTGGAGTGGTTAGTGCATTGCACAGTTCTTGTGATTGGATTTCACATAAAACTCACCAAATGACTCCTCCCACCATATTATGATGCTGACCATGTTTTGGGCTAGATCTGGAACGAATTAGTCAAAGAAATTGGACAGTTCAAGTTCGTACGAAGTTCGTGCCGTATATGGAGTTGTTGGTGCATTGCATAGTTCTAGTCAGTGGATTTAACTCAAAACTCACCAAATGATGTCGACCAACTTTTGGGCTCGATCCAAAATTAATTGGTCAAAAAAATTAGAAACTTCATGTTCGTACGAAGTTTATGCCGTAAGTGGAGTGGTTGGTGCATTGCATAGTTCTAGTGATCAGATTTCACTCAAAACTCACCAAATGACTCCTCCCACCGTATTATGATGTCGACAAACTTTTGGGCTCTATCCGAAATCAATTGGTCAAAGCAATTGGACACTTCAAGTTCATACGAAATTCGTACCGTTAATGGAGAGGTTTCTGCATTGCATAGTTCTAGTGATCGAATTTCACTCAAGACTCACCAAATGACTCCCACTGTATTATGATGTCGACCAACTTTTGGGCTCTATCCGAAATCAATTGATCAAAGAAATTAGACACTTCAAGTTCGTACGAAGTTCGTGGCGTAAATGGAGTGGTTGGTGCATTGCATAGTTTGAGTGATCGGATTTTACTCAAAACTCACCAAATGAATCCTCCCACAATATTATGATGTTGACCAAGTTTTAGGTTCGATCCGAAATCAATTGGTCAAAGCAATTGGACACTTCAACTTCGCACGAAGTTCGTGCCGTAAATGGAGTGGCTGGTGCATTGCATAGTTCTAGTGATCGGATTTCACTCAAAACTCACCAAATGAATCCCCCCACAATATTATGATGTTGACCAAATTTTAGGCGTGATCAGAAATCAATTGGTTAAAGCAATTGGGCACTTCAAGTTCGCACGAAGTTCGTGCTGTAAACGGAGTGGTTGGTGCATTGCATAGTTCTAGTGATTGGATTTCAATCAAAACTGACCAAATGACCCCCCCAACCTATTGACCAAGTTTTGGGCTCGATCCCAAATCAATTGGTCAAAGAAATTGTACAGTTCAAGTTCGTTCGAAGTTCGTGCCGTAAATGGAGTGGTTGGTGCATTGCATAGCTCTAGTGATTGGATTTACATCAAAACTCGCCAAATGACTACTCCCACCATATTATGATGTTGACCAAGTTTTGGGCTCCATCCGAAATCAATTGGTCAAAGAAATTGGACACTTCAAGTTTGTACGAAGTTTGTGCCGTACATGGAGTGGTTGGTGTATTGCATAGTTCTAGCGATCAGTTTTCACTCAAAACTCACGAAATGGCACCTCCCAAAATGTTATGATGTTGACCAAGTTTTTGGCTTGATCCGAAATCAATTGGTCAAAGAAATTGGACACTTCAAGTTCGTAGGAAGTTCGTGCCGCAGATGGAGTGGTTGGTGCATTGCACAGTTCTACTGATTGGATTTCACTCAAAACTCACCAAATGACTCCTCCCACCATATTATGATGTTGACCAAGTTTTGGGCTCGGTCCGAAATGAATTGGTAGAAGAAATTGGACAGTTCAAGTTCGTGCGAAGTGCGTGCCGTACATGGAGTAGTTGGTGCATTGCATAGTTCTAGTGTTCCGATTTCATTCAAAACTCACCAAATGACTCCTCCCACCATATTATGATGTCAACCAACTTTTGGTCTCGATCCGAAATCAATTGGTCAAAGAAATTGGACAGTTCAAGTTCCTACGAAGTTAGTGCCGTAAATGGAGTGGTTGATGCTTTGTGTAGTTCTATTTATTGGATTTCAATCAAAACTCATCAAATGACTAACCCCACCACATTATCATGTTGACCAAGTTTTGGGCTCGATCCGAAATCAATTGGTCAAAGAAATTGAACACTTCAAGTTCTTAGGAAGTTCAAGGCGTAAATGGATTGGTTGGTGCATTGCATAGTCCCAGTGATTGGATTTCACTCAATACACACCAAATGACTTCTCTCTCCATATTATGATGTTGACCAAGTTTTCGGCTCTATCCGAAATCAATTGGTCGAAGAAATTGGACACTTGAAGTTCGTACAAAGTTCATGGCGTAAATGGAGTGGTTGGTGCATTGCATAGTTCAAGTAATTGGATTTCACTCAAAAATCACCAAATGACTCCTCCCACCATATTATGATGTTGACCAAGTTTTGGGCTTGATCCGAAATAAATTGGTCAAAGAAGTTGGACACTTCAAGTTCGTGTCGTAAATGGACTGGTTGGTGCATTGCATAGTCTCAGTGATTGGATTTCACTCAAAACTAAACAAATGACTACTCCCCCCAAATTATGATGTTGACTAAGTTTGTTGCTCGATCCGAAATGAATTGGTTAAAGAAATTGGATACTTCAAGTTCGTACGAAGTTCGTGCCGTAAAAGGAGTGGTTGGTGCTGTGCATAGTTCTGCAGATTGGATTACACTCAAAACTCACCAAATGCCTCCTCCCATCATGTTATGATGTTGACCAAGTTTTGAGCTCGATCCGAAATGAATTGGTCAAAGAAACTGGACACTGCAAGTTCGTACGAAGTTCTTGCCACAAACGGAGTGGTTGGCGCTTTCCATACTTCTGCTTATTGGATTTCACTCAAAACTCACAAAATTTCACCTCCCACCATATTATGATGTTGACATAGTTTTGGGCTCGATCCGAAATCAATTGGTCGAGGAAATTGGACAATTCAAGTTTGTACGAAGTTTGTGGGGTAAATGGAGTGGTTGGTGCATTGCATAGTTCTAGTAATTGGATTTCACTCAAAAATCACCAAATGACTCGTCCCACCATATTATGATGTTGACCAAGTTTTGGGATCGATCCGAAATCAATTGGTCAAAGAAGTTGGACACTTCAAGTTCGTACGAAGTTCGTGTCATAAATGGACTGGTTGGTGCATTGCATAGTCTCAGTGACTGGATTTCACTCAAAACTCAACAAATGACTCCTTCCACCAAATTATGACTTTGACCAAGTTTTTTGCTCGATCCAAAATGAATTGGTTAAAGAAATTGGACACTTCAAGTTCGTACGAAGTTCATGGCGTAAAATGAGTGGTTGGTGCTTTGCATAGTTCTGCAGATTGGATTACACTCATAACTCACCAAATGATTCCCACCATATTATGATGTTGACCAAGTTTTGGGCTCGATTCAAAATGAATTGGTCAAATAAATTGCACAATTCAAGTTCAAACGAAGTTCGTACCATAAAAGGAGTGGTTGGTGCATTGCTCAGTTCTAGTGATTTGAATTCACTCAAAACTCACAAAATTACTCGTCCCACCATATTATAATGTTGACCTAGTTTTGGGCTCGATCCGAAATCAATTGGTCGAGGAAATTAGACAATTCAAGTTCGTACGAAGTTCGTGGGGTAAATGGAGTGGTTGGTGCATTGCATAGTTCTACCAATTGGATTTCAATCAAAATTCACCAAATGACTCCACCCACCATTTTATGATGTTGACCAAATTTGTTGCTCGATCCGAAATGAATTGGTCAAAGAAATTGGACAGTTCTAGTTTGTACGAAGTTCGTGCCGTAAATGGAGTGGTGGTACATTGCATAGTTCTAATGATTGGATTTTACTCAAAACTCACCAAATTACTCCTCCGACCATATTTGGTTGTTGACCAAGTTTTGGGCTAGATCAGAAATCAATTGGTCAAAGAAACTGGACACTTCAATTTCGTACGAAGTTCGTGCCGTAAATGAAGTGGTAGGTGCTTTGCATAGTCGTAGGGATTGGATTTCACTCAAAACAACCCAAATGACTCCTCCCACCATATTACGATGTTGACCAAGGTTTGCGCTCGATCCGAAATCAATTGGTCAAAGAAATTGGAGACTTCATGTTCGTACGAAGTTTTGTGCCGTAAATAAAGTGGTTGGTGCTTTCCATAGTTCTAGGGATTTGATTTCACTCGAAACGCACCACATGACCCCTCCCACCATATTATGATGTTGACCTAGTTTTGGGCTTGATCTGAAATCAAATGGTCAAAGATATTGGACAATTCAACTTCGATTGAAGTTCGTGCCATAAATGTAGTGGTAGGAGCATTGCTTTGTTCTAGTGATTAGATTTCACTCAAAACTCCCCAAATGACTCCTCCCACCATATTATGATGTTGACCAAGTTGTGGGCTCGATCCGAAATGAATTGGTTAAGGAAATTGAACAATTCAAGTTCGAACGAAGTTCGTGCCGTAAATGGAGAGGTGGTACATTGCATAGTTTTAGTGATTGGATTTCACTCAAAACTCACCAAATCTCTGCTCCCACCATATTATGATGTTGACCAAGTTTTGGGATCGATCCGAAATTAATTGGTCAAATAAATTGGACAATTCAAGTTCGAATGAAGTTCGTGCCATCAATGGAGTGGTGGTGCATTGCATAGTTCTAGGGATTGGATCTCTTTCACAACGCACCAAATGACTCCTCCCACCATATTATGATGTTGACCAAGTTTTGGGCTCGATCCGAAATCAATTGGTCAAAGAAATTGGACACTTCAAGTTCGTACGAAGTTCGTGCCTTAAATGGTGGGGTGGAACATTGTATAGTTCGAATGATTGGCTTTCACTCAAAACTCTCCAAATGACTCCTCCGACCATATTATATTGTTGACCAAGTTTTGGGCTCGATCAGAAATCAATTGGTCAAAGAAACTGGACACTTCAATTTCGTATGAAGTTCGTGCCGTAAATGAAGTGGTTGGTTCTCTACATATTCGAGGGATTGGATTTCACTCCAAACTCACCAAATGACTCTTCCCACCCTATTATGATGTTGACCAAGGTTTGCGCTTGATCCGAAATCAATTGGTCAAAGAAATTGGAAACTTCAAGTTCGTACGACGCTTGTGCCGTAAATGAAGTGGTTGGTTATTTGCATAGTTTCAAGGGATTGGATTTCATTCGAAACGCACCAAATGACCCCTCCCACCATATTATGATGTTGACCGAGTTTTGGGCCTGATCCGACATCAAATGGTCAAAGATATTGGACAATTCAACTTCGATTGAAGTTCGCGCTATAAATGGAGTGTTTGGTGCATTTCTTAGTTCTAGTGATTGTATTTCACTCAAATCTCACCAAATAACTCATCACACCATATTATGATGTTGACCAAGTTTTGGGCTCGATCCGAAATCAATTGGTGAAAGAACTTGGACACTTCAAGTTCGCACGAAGTTCGTGCCGCAAATGACATGGTTGGTTCTTTTCTTAGTTCTAGGGATTGGATTTCACTCAAAACGCACCAAATGACAACTCCCACCATATTATGATGTTGACCAAGTTTTGGGCTCGATCCGAAATGAATTGGTCAAAGAAAAGGGACATTCTAGTTTGAACGAAGTTCGTGCCGTAAAAAGAGTGCTGGTACATTGCATAGTTCTAGTGATTGGATTTTACTCAAAACTCAAAAAATGACTCCTCGCACCATATTATGATGTTGACCAAGTTTTGGGCTCGATTCGAAATCAATTGGTCAAAAAAAATTGGACACTTAAAGTTCGTACGAAGTTCGTGCCTTAAATGAAGTGGTAGGTGCTTTGCACAGTTCTAGGGATTGAATTTCACTCAAAACTAACCAAAGGACTCCTCTCACCATATTATGATGTTGACGAAGATTTGGGTTCGATCCGAAATGAATTGGTCAAAGAAAAGGGACATTTCTAGTTCGAACGAAGTTCGTGCCGTAAAAAGAGTGCTGGTACATTGCATAGTTCTAGTGATTGGATTTTTCTTAAAACTCAAAAAATGACCCCTCGCACCATATTATGATGTTGACCAAGTTTTGGGCTCGATCCGAAATCAATTGGTCAAAAAAAATTGGACACTTCAAGTTCGTACGAAGTTCGTGCCTTAAATGAAGTGGTAGGTGCTTTGCATAGTTCTAGTGATTGGATTTCACTCAAAACCAACCAACGGACTCCTCCCACGATATTATGATGTTGACCAACTTTTGGGCTCGATCCGAAATCAATTTGTCAAAGAAATTGCACACTTCAAGTTTGTACGAAGTTCGTGCCTTAAATGAAGTGGTTGGTGGTTTGTATAGTTCTAGGGATTGGATTTCACTCAAAACCCACCAAAGGACTCCTCCCACCATATTACGATGTTGACCAAGTTTTGGGCTCGATCCGAAATCAATTGGTCAAAGAAATTGCACACTTCAAGTTCGGACGAAGTTCGTGGCTTAAACGAAGTGGTTGGTGCTTTGCATAGTTCTAGGCATTGTATTTCACTCAAAACGCACCAAATGACTCCTCCCCCCATATTTTGACCTTGACCAAGATTTGGGCTCGATCCGAAATGAAATGGTCAAAGACCTTGGACACTTCAACTTCGAATGAAGTTCGTGCCATAAATGGAGTGGTTGGTGCTTTGCTTAGTTCTAGTGATTGGATTTCACTCAAAACTCACCAAACGACTCCTCCCACCATATTATGATGTTGACCAAAGAATTGGGCTCGATCCGAAATGAAATGGTCAAAGAAATTGGACACTTCAACTTCGAATGAAGTTCGTGCCATAAATGGAGTGGTTGGTGCATTGCATAGTTCTAGTGATTGGATTTCAATCAAAACTCACCAAATGACTCCTCCGACCATATTATGACGTTGACCAAGTTTTGGGCTCGATCTGAAATCAATTGGTGAAAGAAAATGGACACTTCATGTTCGTACGAATTTCGTGCCATATATAGAGTTGTTGGTGCATTGCGTAGTTCTGGTGATTGGATTTCAATCAAAACTAAACAAAATGACTGCTCGCACCATATTATGATGTTGACCAAGTTTTGGGCTCGATCCGAAATCAATTGGTGAAAGAAATTGGACAATTCAAGTTCGGGACATAAGTGGGGTAGTTGGTGCATAGCACAATTCTAGCGATTTGATTTCACTCAAAACTCACCAAATGACTTATCTCCCACCATATTATGATGTTGACCTAGTTTTGGGCTTGATCCGAAATCAAATGGTCAAAGATATTGGACAATTCAACTTCGCTTGAAGTTCGTGCCATAAATGTAGTGGTAGGTGCATTGCTTTGTTCTAGTGATTAGATTTCACTCAAAACTCCCCAAATGACTCCTCCCACCATATTATGATGTTGACCATGTTGTGGGCTCGATCCGAAATGAATTGGTTAAGGAAATTGAACAATTCAAGTTCGAACGAAGTTCGTGCCGTAAATGGTGAGGTGGTACATTGCATAGTTTTAGTGATTGGATTTCACTCAAAACTCACCAAATCTCTGCTCCCACCATATTATGATGTTGACCAAGTTTTGGGATCGATCCGGAATGAATTGGTCAAAGAAATTGGTTAATTCAACTTCGAACGAAGTTCGTGCCATAATTGGAGTGGTGGTGCATTGCATAGTTCTAGTGATTGGATTTCTCTCAAAACTCACCAAATGACTCCTCCCACCATATTATGTTGTTGGCCAAGTTTTGGGCTCGATCCGAAATCAATTGGTCAAAGAAATTGGACAAATCAAGTTCGTACAAAGTTCGGGACGTAAATGGAGTGTTTGGAGCGTTGCATAGTTCTAGTGATTGGATTTCACTCAAAACACACAAAATGACTCCTCCCTCCATAATATGATGTTGACCAAGTTTTGGGCTCGATCCGAAATGAATAGATCAAAGAAATTGGACAATTGAAGTTCGAACAAAGTTCGAGCAGTAAATGGAGTGGTGGTGCATTTCATAGTTCCATTGATTGGATTTCTCTCAACACTCACCAAATGAATTCTCCCACCATATTATTATGTTGAGCGAGTTTTGGGCTCGATCTGAAATCAATTGGTCAAAGAAATTTGACACTTCATGTTTGTTTTCATTTCGAACCATAAGTGCAGTAGTTGGTGCATTGCATAGTTCTAGTGATTTTATTTCTATCAAAACTCACCAAATGCCTCCTCCCACCATATTATGATGTTGACCGAGTTTTGGGCTCGATCCGAAATGAATTGGTCAAAGAAATTGGACAATTCAAGTTCGAACGAAGTTCGATACGTAAATGGAGTGATTGGTGCAATGCATAGTTCTATTGATTAGATTTCACTCAAAACACACCAAATGACTCCTCCCACCATATTATGATGTTGACCAAGTTTTGGGCTGGATCTGAAATCAATTGGTCAAAGAAATTGGACAGTTCAAGTTTGAACGAAGTTCCTGACGTAAATGGAGTGCTTGGTGCATTGCATAGTTCTAGTGATTGGATTTCGCTTAAAACTCACCAAATGACTCCTCTCACCATGTTATGATGTTGACAAAGTTTTGGGCTCAATCTGAAATCAATTGGTCAATGATATTGGACACTTCAAGTTCGTACGAAGTTCGTGGGGTAAATGGAGTGGTTGGTGCATTGCATAGTTCTACCAATTGGCTTTCACTCAAATTCACCAAATGACTTCTACCACCATATTATGATGTTGACCAAGTTTTGGGCTCGATCCAAAATCAATTGGTCAATGAAATTGGACACTTCAAGTTCGTGCGAAGTTCGTGCCGTAAATGGTGTGGTTGGTGCTTTGCATAGTTCTAGTGATTGGATTTCACTGAAAATCCACTAAATGACTCCTCCCACCAGATTATGATGTTGGCCAAGTTTTGGGCTCGATCCAAAATCAATTGGTCAAAGAAATTGGACAATTCAAGTTCGGAGAAGTTCGGGCGTAAATGTTGTGTTTGGTGGGGCTCGATCCGAAATGAATTGGTCAAAGAAATTGGACACTTCATGTTTGTTTTCATTTCGAACCATAAGTGTAGTAGTTGGTGCATTGCATAGTTCTAGTGATTTTATTTCTATCAAAACTCACCAAATGCCTCCTCCCACCATATTATGATGTTGGCCAAGTTTTGGGCTCGATCCGAAATGAATTGGTCAAAGAAATTGGACACTTCAAGTTCGAACGAAGTTTGTGACGTAAATGGGGTGGTTGGTGTATTGCATAGTTCTAGTGATTGGATTTCACTCTAAACTCACCAAATGACTCCTCTCACCATGTTATGATGTTGACCAAGTTTTGGGCTCGATCTGAAATCAATTGGTCAAAGATATTGGACAGTTCAAGTTTGAACGAAGTTCTGACGTAAATGGAGTGCTTGGTGCATTGCATAGTTCTAGGGATTGGATTTCGCTTAAAACTCACCAAATGACTCCTCTCACCATGTTATGATGTTGACAAAGTTTTGGGCTCGATCTGAAATCAATTGGTCAATGATATTGGACACTTCAAGTTCGTGCGAAGTTCGTGGGGTAAATGGAGTGGTTGGTGCATTGCATAGTTCTACCAATTGGCTTTCACTCAAATTCACCAAATGACTTCTACCACCATATTATGATGTTGACCAAGTTTTGGGCTCGATCCGAAATCAATTGGTCAATGAAATTGGACACTTCAGGTTCGTGCGAAGTTCGTGCCGTAAATGGTGTGGTTGGTGCTTTGCATAGTTCTACTGATTGGATTTCACTGAAAATCCACTAAATGACTCCTCCCACCAGATTATGATGTTGACCAAGTTTTGGGCTCGATCCAAAATCAATTGGTCAAAGAAATTGGACACTTCAAGTTCGAGCGATGTTCTTGCTGTAAATGGTGTGGTTGGTGCTTTGCATAATTCTAGTGATTGCATTTCACTCAAAACACTCCAAATAACTCCTCCCACCATATTATGATGTTGACCAAGTTTTGGGCTCGATCCGAAATCAATTGGTCAAGGGAATTTGACACTTCAAGTACGTGCGAAGTTCGTGCCGTAAAGGGAGTGGTTGGTGCATTGCATAGTTGTACCGATTGGATTTCAATCAAGACCCACTAAAACACTCCTCCCACCATATTATGATGTTGACCACGTTTTGGGCTCCATCTGAAATCAATTGGTCAAAGAAATTAGAGCCTTCAAGTTCGAGCGGAGTTCGAGCAGTAAATCGTGTGGTTGGCGCATTGCATAGTTCTAGTGATTTGATTTCACTAAAAAACACCAAATGACTCCTTCCACCATATTATGATATTGACCAAGTTTTGTGCTCGATACGAAATGAATAGGTCAAAGAAATTGGACAATTGAAGTCCAAACGAAGTTCTTGACGTAAATGGAGTTGTTGGTGCATTGCATAGTTCTAGTGATTGGATTTAACTCAAAACTCACCAAATGACCCCTCTCACCATGTTATGATGTTGTCCAAGTTTTGGGCTCGATCCGAAATCAATTGGTCAAAGATATTGGACACTTCAAGTTCGTGCGAAGTTCTTGCCGAAAATGATGTGGTTGGTGCTTTGCATAGTTCTAGTGATTGCATTTCACTCAAAACTTACCAAATGAATCCTCCCACCATATTATGATGTTGACCAAGTTTTGGGCTCAATCCGAAATCAATTGGTCAAAGAAATTGGACACTTCAAGTTCGAACGAAGTTTGTGATGTAAATGGGGTGGTTGGTGTATTGCATAGTTCTAGTGATTGGATTTCACTCTAAACTCACCAAATGACTCCTCTCACCATGTTATGATGTTGACCAAGTTTTGGGCTCGATCTGAAATCAATTGGTCAAAGATATTGGACACTTCAAGTTCGTGCGATGTTCGTGCCGTAATTCAAGTGGTTGGTTCTTTGCATAGTTCTAGGGATTGGATTTCACTCAAACCGAACCAAGTGACTCCTCCCACCATATTATGTTGTTGACAAAGTTTTGGGCTTGATCCGAAATGTAATGGTCAAAGAAATTGGACAATTCAACTTCGAACGAAGTTCATGCCATAAATGGTGTGGTTGGTTCTTTGCATAGTTCTAGTGATTGGATTTCACTCAAACCGCCCCAAATCACTCCTCCCACCATATTATGATGTTGTCCGAAATCACTTGGTCCAGGAAATTGGACACTTCAAGTTCGTACGAAGTTCGTGCCGTAAATGGAGTTGTTGGTGCTTTGCATTATTCTAGTGATTGGATTTTACTCAAAACTCTCCAAATGACTCCTCCCACCATATTATGATGTTGACCGAGTTTTGGGCTCGATCCGAAATGAATTGGTCAAAGAAATTGGACAATTCAAGTTCGAACGAAGTTCGTGCCATAAATGGAGTGGTTGGTGCATTGCATAGTTCTAGTGATTGGATTTCACTCAAAACTCACCAAATGACTCCTCCCACCATGTTATGATGTTGACCAAGTTTTGGGCTCAATCCAAAATCAATTGGTCAAAGAAATTGGACACTTCAAGTTCGTGCCATAAATTGTGGGGTTGGTGCATTGCGTAGTTCTAGTGATTGGAATTCACTCAAAACTCCTCCCACCATATTATGAAGTTCACCAATTTTGGGCTTGATCCGAAATCACTTGGTCAAAGAAATTGGACACTTCAAGTTCGTGCGAAGTTTGAGCAGTAAATGGAGTGGTTGGTGGATTGCATAGTTCTAGTGATTGGATTTCCCTTAAAACTCACCAAATGACTCCTCCCACCATATTATGATGTTGACCAAGTTTTGGCCTCGATCCGAAGTGAATTGGTCAAAGAAATTGGACACTTCAAGTTTGTACGAAGTTCATGCCGTAAATGGAGTTGTTGGTGCTGTGCATTGTTCTAGTAATTGGATTTTACTCAAAACTCACCAAATGACTCCTCCCACCATATTATGATGTTGACCTAGTTTTGGGCTGGATCCGAAATGAATTGGACAAAGAAATTGGACAATTCAAGTTCGAACGAAGTTCGTGCCATAAATGGAGTGGTTGGTGCATTGCATAGTTCTAGTTATTGGATTTCACTCAAAATTCACCAAATGACCCCACCCACCATGTTATGATGTTGACCAAGTTTTGGGCTCAATCCGAAATCAATTGGTCAAAGAAATTGGACACTTCAAGTTCGTGCCGTTAATGGTGGGGTTGGTGCATTGCATAGTTCTAGTGTTTGGAATTCACTCAAAACTCACCAAATGACTCCTCCCCCGATATTATGATGTTGACCAAGGTTTGGGTTCGATCCGAAATCAATTGGTCAAAGAAATTGGACACTTCAAGTTCGTACAAAGTTCCTGCCGTAAATGGAGTGTTTGGGGCATTGCATAGGTTTTGTGAATGGATTTCACTCAGAACACACCAAATCAGTCCTCCCACCATATTATGATGTTGACCAATATTTGGGCTCGATCCGAAATCAATTGGTCAAAGAAATTGGACACTTGAAGTTCGTGCAAAGTTCGTGCCGTAAATGGAGTGGTTGGTGCATTGCATAGTTCTAGTGATTGGATTTCACTAAAAACTAAACAAATGACTCCTCCCACCATATTATGATGTGATAACTTATATATTTATACATTTATACCATCCATTTCTTGTCTATTTGTGATGTTTTTTTAAGTAAAACTTGTTTCGTTTTACCCTATTTTGTGTTAGTATGCAGTTCCATCTACTGTAGGATCAATTTGAAGGCAAAAGAAGTTAAAACATACCAATTTTGGAGCTGACCCTTATTCAAACGTGGAAACAAGTTTCGTGACCTGTTTTGAAGTTCAAATAAAGCAATGAGGATTTTGAAGTCCAAGGCGAATCTGGCTTGTTTGAAGACTAAGAGCAGAATGGGAAAGCAATGGGGATTGATCGGTTCATAATTGTATATCATTTTGCACCCTTCTAGCATATGATTTAGTTATGTTTTTGAGTTAAACTTGTGCTTTTGATCTCTTTTATGTTTGTCATTCAGTTAATTGAGCTTTAGGTAGCAATGGGGCTCAAATATGCAAAATGGTCCAAAAACGTGCAGACTGAGTTAGAAATTTGTTTCAGCCTTAACTCCTTCCTCCAAACTTGGATTGGCCCAAATGATATGTGGTTGGAAAGATGACATTCTAAACTTGAAGATAGACGGCTCAATGTCATCTGTTGATTAAGGGAAGCCCAATTCGTGAGCCCATGAAGTTTCTTGGTCATGATGAGCTGAGCATGAGATGTGATTTCTGGTGGGGTTCTCCATTAGCTGCATGTGGGAGCTGCACTAGCCAGAAAAGAAGGGAAACTGATTTTCTAATTCATTAGTGTGGTTAGTGGAGGCATTAATCAATTCAGAATTCTCCTCTCATTCTCCTTATAAATACCACTCTCATTCATTCCATAAGGAACATCTTTCACATCCTTAGATCCTTCAGACATCCTTCACACCATCCTCCACACTCCCATAATTCCCCAAACACCATCCTCCACACTCCCATAATTCCCCAAACACTCCAGACACACTCCCAACACTCTAAACAGCCTCAAATCACCAAAACTGTCCCTGCAAGCCTGCCCTCCATTTCCCTACGAATTTCCTCTTTCTCAACCATCACCACTCACCCAAACTCATCCCAAATCACCTCCTTAACCTTCATACATTCTTCTAGACGTGGGGAAGTGCTTGGAGAAGTATTAGGCGTGGAGAAGCTCTTGGAGAAGCATTGGACACCACAAGAACTTCAGAAAAGGGTTTTTCTATTCTTGTTACATTCATTATGCTTTCTCATTTCTGTTTATGTTTCTTTCCCATTATGAGTAGCTAAATCCATTACTAGGGCTTCGATGTAACCTAACATGAATATTCTGGGTTTATAAATTCCAAGTTTCAAGTTTGATTCAAGATTCATGCTCTTATTCATTATGCCTATCTACTTATATGCTAATCTGAATGCCTAGCTACCATTGAGATTTGTGTATTTTGGTTGAAACTAAAGTAGACACCTTATGCTTTTGTTTCAATTGAACTATGAATAAGATGAGTATGTATGGACATTCGTCAATAGGGATTAGATACATGCTTGGTTGTTTAAAACATTCTTCTATGCTTAATGGATTTCTAATGCTTGATTTAAGTTCGACAATAAGGGCTTAATTAGGGAATTGGAAATACAAGGTTAGGATCAAACACCATGGCTTAATCATACTTTAGCTAGAATCAATCTTTGAATCTGAATCAGACTTGTCACTTGAATCCTTATAACCTAGAATTAGATTGTTATGGTGAATCGAATGCCCTAGTCTCCAAATCTGTTTCCAACCTCAAAACCACTCTTTGATACACTTGTTTACTTTGCCTTTGTTTGCAATTTCGTTTTGTTTCATTTGTTTTCACAAAGTCAATCAATCTCTCTTTAAAATCTGTTTTAGACTTAACTTCTTGTTTCTAGAATTGGGTAATCTAAGTACATAACTAATTTGAACTTCTCAGTCCTTGTGGGTACGACCTCGTACTTGTCTTGCTATACTACTAATTGGCCCGTACACTTGCGAGTTAACAAAATTTTGGCGCCGTTGCGGGACTGAACGAAAGTTCTTCCTGGTTATGTGCCCAAGGTTACCCTATTCTTTTAGTGTTTCTAATTAATTCAATTTTTTCTGTTTCAGGTAGTTTATGTCTAAAAGACCATTCATTGATCAAGTGAGGTCTTCATTTAGACATTCTAGATCATTGGAAGGAAGACCAACGTTGCAACCCAATCGAGTGATCTCTGAAATTCAGAATCGACTAGAAAGAGAGTTGTCAACTGCAAAAGAGCAAGCTCTGGCCACATTCACAAGTCTTGCTCTCCACACTGACCTCCCTGGTTCTTCACTTTCAAATTCTGAAGCAAGTTCAGACCAAGAAGAAGAAGAGATGGCTGCCAATGAGTTAATGGGAGACCTTGATATCCCAATAATTCCAGCATCTCCTTCAAGCATTTTGCTACCCCCCGTAGCTCGAAACTATGAGCTTAAATCTTCTCATCTTAATATGTTGCCTTCCTTTTATGGTTTACCTAATGAAGATCCATTAACTCATATAAAGGATATTATTATTGCTGTGAGTTCTTTCCCCTTGACAGTTGTGACGGAAGATCAACTTCGAATGAGAGTGTTTCTTTATACTTTGAAGGATAAGGCGAAGTATTGGCTCAATTCCTTAAAGCCTGGTTCACTCACTACATGGGATGCCATTCAGAAGAAGTTCTTGGAGAAATACTTCTCCACGCAAAAGACCGACACGCTTAGGGACAAGATCTTCTCATTTACACAACAAGATGATGAATCGTTTTGTGAAGCATGGGAGAGATTCAATGCGCTGCTCAATCAATGTCCTCATCATGGGATTCCTTTGAAACTTCAAATGCGTATGTTTTATAAAGGACTAACCCCTTCTAGTCGTAATATTGTCACCAATTTTGCAGGTGGTTCTTATAAAACCAAGACTCCCCAAGAAACATATGAACTCTTTGAGGCGATAGCAATGGAGACCCAACACACTGATACAAGAGGTAAACGTGTTGTTAGTGGTTCTAATGATGCTTCTAGTGTGCAGATTTCAAAATTAGAACAAAAGCTAGATGCTCTTCTTGCATTAAACTCAAGAAACCCTCCGAAGGAAGTATGTAGCATCTGTGAAGCTCATGATCATGCTACCATAGCTTGTCCACTTGGGGCTGCATATCCAGAATTTGTGCAAGAGCAAGCTAAGTTGGTAAGTTCCTACAACCAAGGTCCACGAAATGATCCATACTCTCAAAGTTATAATCCAGGTTGGAGGAATCATCCAAACTTTTCATGGAGGAATACACAGAATCAAGCCAATCCCTCTTCATTCCAAATGCCACAACAATCATCATCATTGGAGGATATAGTGAAGCAAATGGCAATCAACCAATCTAATTTCCAACAAACTACACAAGCTGCCATCTCCAAATTGGAAGTTCAAATAGGCCAAATAGCTGCTGAGATCAACCAAAGAGAGCAGGGACATGGCCAAGCCAAACTGTGATCAATCCAAAGAACCACGAAGTCAAGGCCATTCACGTGCTCAGATCAGGTAAGATAGTTGATAACAAAGTTGATTCCAATCTTTCAAATGATGTTGTTGTTGTAGAGGACGAAGAAGAGGAGGAGGAGACCACAGGTACCCAAGGGCAACAATCTGCTCCTAAGGCCAATTCAGATTCGCAGGGACCTAATCCATTCCAATTGCATAGGAGGGATGACAAATTTGTGCCCCCACATCATCAAGAAGATAGATATGTGCCACCCGCTCCATATGTTCCACCAATACCATTTCCAGGGCGTCTTAAGATAGCAAAGCAAGATAAGGCATTTAAAGAAATTTATGATATTTTGAGTAAAGTTAATATCAATTTGCCTTTGCTTGATGTTATTGAACAGATTCCTGCATATGGAAAGTTCATCAAGAACTTGAAAACTCACAAGCTCAATTTTGCTCCAAATGAAGAAGTCAAGCTGAACAAGAATGTAAGTGCAGTGTTGCAAAGGAAGCTTCCACCAAAACTAGAAGATCCTGGCAGCTTTGACATTCCCATTAACATTGGAGACAAGAAGGTTGGAAGAGCCATGTTGGACTTGGGAGCAAGCATCAATCTAATGCCGTATTCAGTTTATCAAAAGCTTGGCTTAGAAGGGATGAAGAAGACTTCAATGCGACTTGAACTAGCTGATCATTCTATCAAATATCCAAAAGGTATCGTAGAAGATATTTTAGTTCAAGTTAATACACTAATTCTCCCTGTTGATTTTGTAGTGATGGACATGGAGGACAACCCAAATGGAGATCGTGTTGATCCTATTCTCTTAGGCCGGCCATTCATGGCCACTGCAAACACAATCATCAATGTGAAAGATGGCACCCTCTCCATGACTGTATTGGGTGAAACTGCTGAATTTAAAGTGTTTGATCCTCCATCTCAACCTTCTACCTCTCTTGACACTTGTTTTTCAATTGATGTTGTGAATGATGAAGTTTCTTCCAAGACCTTGCAGAAACAGTTCAATGATGCTATAGAAGTTGTCCTTTCACAAGAAGAGGAAGGTCATGTTGAACCGAAGTTTCAGGAAGTGGTAATCGCCCTAGAAGTATTCCAGCCATACCCACCATCTTTTGGGCCACCACTCGAGCCTCTTGGAAAATCCTCCATCAAATTGGAACCATCCATGGTCACCATAATGTTCAATGTTGCACTCCTACACACTTGAAGAAAAAGAAAAGGAAAAAACAAAGGAAGCGAAGGAAAAGAAGAAGAAGCTGGGTAAACTATCTAGCCATGCATAAAGAGGCGATTGAGCTGAAACCCCCCAATTCATCATAAACAGTTGGATGTCTTGCCAAGACAGTAACTAAGGCGCTTCTTGGGAGGCAACCCATGTGTTCAAGAAGAAGGTGTTTAGTAGCGGTCGACCTAATCGCATCAAGGGGGAGTTTCTCTAAATCCTTTCTTACCTTTCCACCTTATTATTTACAAGTTCTCAATCATCTGTGCTTCAAACATTGAGGACAATGTTTCATTTAGGTCTGGGGGTATTGGCGGACGGTTTTCAATTTGTTTTCTTTGGTCACTAATTTTTTTTTAGAATGTCATTAAATCAATACTATGGAGCTGCCATTAAGGTTTTCATATCAGATTTTCGCACTCACAAAGCTTTTGCTCTTAGAATTCTGGTGGCTAAAGTACCATGCTCAAATTCTTGAAGGAGAATAGTGGAGACTACCCTAGTGAGCTATATCGAGCCTATTTGCTTTCTTGAGAGGGTTTAAAGTGTTTCTAATTCTCATCCCTACTTATTTCTTCAATTCACTCTAAATGATCTCATTGTTCCATTTTGATTGAATACTAAGGATGATTGTCTTTTGCAGATACCATGTGCTTGCTCTCACTCATGAATGAACTCATTGAAGTGATGCTAGGCTATGTGTGCTTAACCGTTCTATATGCTTTCTTTTCATCGTACCCATATGTGTGTTCCATCAGCCCTCTTGAAGCCAAACACTTCAAGCCTTTTTCTTCTACCACCCTCACCATTTCCCTACCTTTGTATCTCAATCTGAGATACTTAACCTATTATAGCCATACCCTATAGCTTAGGAATCTACCAAGGTTTGCCAAGATGAAGTTTGAAGCAAGGAAGTTTCTGCCATGTACATGAAAGAAAATTGGTGTGAATCTATGCAATGAAGTTAAAGAAGAAGCAGATCAAATCAGAAAATAAGAAAGATAAAAGAGAAAGTGTTTTGATATGATCTAAGTGTGAAAAATAAGGTGTATGCCAGGTCATACCATCAAGTTTGCATCCATGCCATTCTAAATCAAAGATACCTTGCAGATCAATGAAGAATGCAACCTTGGTATGTTCTTAAGTTACTTGTTTTTCCTTCCAATTCTTCCATTTCTCCTAGCCTTAGCCTTTCATTACAACCTTGTGAAAGACCTAGCTGATCTTTGAGTATGTATTCATGGGTGCTTGTAAGTATGTGTGTATCTCTATTCTTAGTATTTGATTCCTTTCATGAGATCTAACCAAAAATTGTGCTTCTCTGTCATATACTCACTCATGCTTGCTTGAGAGAATAAAACCATAGGTTCCGAGTGATTGAGTACTTTCTGCGAGAATTAGAGTCGAAGCATGTTCTTTCTTCAAAGTTTGAGTGTGCTTGCTTTGAAGCCGTGTGCCTTTGAGCTATAGCTTCCACCTTACACACTGATTGATCACTTCTCTTGGCAACTCTATGGTGTTGGAGGTATGACTCAAGTTTTCTTTCATTTTCATTAGTTGATTTCAAAAGTTTTCTAACCGCTTTGTTTTGTAGAGTCGGAAAGCGTTTGTGGGTATCGTATCTGTTAAACCCTCAGGAGACACAACTCCTCCTACTAGGGATGCCTATAGGTTTAAAGGCTTGTTGCATATGCTCAATGCAATCGAGTTACCTGCGGAAGTGGTCTAGTTAACTTCTTGTTTTTATTTTTACCTTTGTTTTGTTTTGTTTTGCTCGAGGACTAGCAAAATCTAGGTCCTGGGGTATTTGATCGGTTCATAATTGTATATCATTTTGCACCCTTCTAGCATATGATTTAGTTATGTTTTTGAGTTAAACTTGTGCTTTTGATCTCTTTTATGTTTGTCATTCAGTTAATTGAGCTTTAGGTAGCAATGGGGCTCAAATATGCAAAATGGTCCAAAAACGTGCAGACTGAGTTAGAAATTTGTTTCAGCCTTAACTCCTTCCTCCAAACTTGGATTGGCCCAAATGATATGTGGTTGGAAAGATGACATTCTAAACTTGAAGATAGACGGCTCAATGTCATCTGTTGATTAAGGGAAGCCCAATTCGTGAGCCCATGAAGTTTCTTGGTCATGATGAGCTGAGCATGAGATGTGATTTCTGGTGGGGTTCTCCATTAGCTGCATGTGGGAGCTGCACTAGCCAGAAAAGAAGGGAAACTGATTTTCTAATTCATTAGTGTGGTTAGTGGAGGCATTAATCAATTCAGAATTCTCCTCTCATTCTCCTTATAAATACCACTCTCATTCATTCCATAAGGAACATCTTTCACATCCTTAGATCCTTCAGACATCCTTCACACCATCCTCCACACTCCCATAATTCCCCAAACACCATCCTCCACACTCCCATAATTCCCCAAACACTCCAGACACACTCCCAACACTCTAAACAGCCTCAAATCACCAAAACTGTCCCTGCAAGCCTGCCCTCCATTTCCCTACGAATTTCCTCTTTCTCAACCATCACCACTCACCCAAACTCATCCCAAATCACCTCCTTAACCTTCATACATTCTTCTAGACGTGGGGAAGTGCTTGGAGAAGTATTAGGCGTGGAGAAGCTCTTGGAGAAGCATTGGACACCACAAGAACTTCAGAAAAGGGTTTTTCTATTCTTGTTACATTCATTATGCTTTCTCATTTCTGTTTATGTTTCTTTCCCATTATGAGTAGCTAAATCCATTACTAGGGCTTCGATGTAACCTAACATGAATATTCTGGGTTTATAAATTCCAAGTTTCAAGTTTGATTCAAGATTCATGCTCTTATTCATTATGCCTATCTACTTATATGCTAATCTGAATGCCTAGCTACCATTGAGATTTGTGTATTTTGGTTGAAACTAAAGTAGACACCTTATGCTTTTGTTTCAATTGAACTATGAATAAGATGAGTATGTATGGACATTCGTCAATAGGGATTAGATACATGCTTGGTTGTTTAAAACATTCTTCTATGCTTAATGGATTTCTAATGCTTGATTTAAGTTCGACAATAAGGGCTTAATTAGGGAATTGGAAATACAAGGTTAGGATCAAACACCATGGCTTAATCATACTTTAGCTAGAATCAATCTTTGAATCTGAATCAGACTTGTCACTTGAATCCTTATAACCTAGAATTAGATTGTTATGGTGAATCGAATGCCCTAGTCTCCAAATCTGTTTCCAACCTCAAAACCACTCTTTGATACACTTGTTTACTTTGCCTTTGTTTGCAATTTCGTTTTGTTTCATTTGTTTTCACAAAGTCAATCAATCTCTCTTTAAAATCTGTTTTAGACTTAACTTCTTGTTTCTAGAATTGGGTAATCTAAGTACATAACTAATTTGAACTTCTCAGTCCTTGTGGAGTACGACCTCGTACTTGTCTTGCTATACTACTAATTGGCCCGTACACTTGCGAGTTAACAGGGATTTATCCTGATTTGGAGGTGCCAAATAAGGCAAAAACGTGCAAAATAAAGGCTGATTTGTTAGGATCTCTTTGGAATATCTTGCATCCTCTTTTACCCCCTTAAAACTTGCCCTTCAGCCACTTTTACAGACCCTATTTATTATGGACGAATTTCACAACCCGAGGGCCATCTGTATTCTCTTTTCATTGATCGGTGCATAATTACATATCATTTTGTACCCTTCTAACTTATGATTTGGTTATGTTTTTGAGTTAAACTTGTGCTTTTAATTTATTTTGTGTTTGTTTCAGTGTAATAAGCTTAAAACTCATTAAATGCATTTTGGAGACAAGTTAGCTCAAGCGGTGTCTGCAGATCAGTCAACTTCACGGATTGGACTGTACTTGCTCAAGAAGAACCAGATAATGAGCCATACATCATTGGAAAGATACGGAAGTCTATTTTCTGGATCATTTTACGGTTCATGATTCCGAGTCCTCTAGAGGAAGTTATGCAAGTTTTGGCAGCTTAAGGTCAAAATCGGCAGGATCTGCGTTACTGGGCCAAAAATCACATTTGAAGGTCTTTCCGATTTTTCCTTGAGCTGGGCTGCATATGCATGGAAAGATAATTCAAAGAGCTTCAAGATCCATATTTTTCCAGAATTTTCAGAATTGAGAAACAAGCCCAAAACGAGCCCAAAAGAAGACTGCAATGCATTGTCAAGCATGACATATGCATGATGAAATGTTATTGATTGTGGGAAAGTTTGGTGAAGCATATTCAATACATATAATTGGAGTGGAGTTTTGCAGCAGCCAAATGAAGTAAAAGAAGATGAAGTGGGAGTTGCAACACTAAGCTTAAAGACAAGAGGAATTGTTTTCAAATGCAATTGTGTGTTAGGTAAAGTTGGTGAATTAAGTGTTGTAAGTTGGTGAAGTGAGTTTTGTAGGTAGAAGCAATACTTAATTCAGATTTTCACTTCCCCTAGGCCTATATATAGTGAGGTTCTCCAAACTTGTAAACACACCCCAAGGGGGGGAGCTCTCAAACATCTCTCTAGAGCTCCTCTCCCTTCTCTCCCTCAAATTCTCTTAGTTTTCTTTTTAGTTCTCAATTGTTGTAACAAAACCATTTTGCTTTTTAGTTGTAATTTATTTTTCATTGTAATGTAATTTCTTTTCTTTAGTTTTCAAGTTTAATTAGTTTCCAAGTTTCAATTATAGTTCTTGTTCTTATTCATTATGCTTATAAGTTAATATGCTTGTTTGAATGAATAATCACCATTAAAACTTGTATGTTAGCTATCTTGGTTTGAATTAAGAGTAGACACCATGCATTAATTCAAATTGAACTATGAATAGGAAGAGTATGTATGGACATTCGACAACATGGATTAGATACATGCTTGGTTGTTTAAAACATTCTTCTATGCTTAATGGATTTCTAATGCTTAATTTAGGTTCGACAAGAAGGATCTAATTAGGGAATTAGGAATACAAGGTTAGGACCAAACACCATGGCTTAATCATATTTTAGCTAGAATCAATCCGTGAATCTAAATTGAACTTGGTAACTAATTTGCTTGAGTTAATTTCTTTTCTTTCTTTCTTGTTTTATTTATTTTCTTTTGGATTTCTGTTTTGTGCAGGGAATTAAATTGAATCAATCTATCATCAATCCTCGTGGGATCGACCTCGCACTTACACAAGCTATACTATCCAACGCCTCGTGCACTTGCGAGTTAACATTCATGCACACAAAAACCCTAGCCATTCCATATATTACCACCACCAAGTCTCATCGCAGGAGGCTGTTCTTGGAGAAGTTCAACATCAGAATTGCTTCAAGGGTTTCCTCTCTTGAATTTATTTTCACTCATGTTGTTTATTTTCGTTTTAATCTCTGTGAACATCAACTAAATTCATAGCTAGGGATTTCGATGTAGTCTTGCCACTTTGATCCATGTTTCTAAGTTAAAGTATTCAGTTCATCAATCTGCGTCTTGTTTCATTCAGTGAATCTATTGTTAAATTTGTGTGTTAATTTTAATGTTTGATCACCATTAGGGTTGCTTACAGATTATCTGAACAAGGTTATAGTAAACATCATGCTTAATCTTGGTAGACATGTGAATGAATGAAGAGAATGCTATGCAAACATCCTGCCGTGTGTTCTCTTTGGTTCTTTAATGTTTTCTTACATGCTAATGAATCTTAACTTGGAACCAAAGTTGAACATCCCAATTAGGTTGCAGATTAGGAGAATTTGATCAAAACCACACATCATATGGCTGATCATATATATGTAAAACGAACTCTGGAAACAGGTTGGTAGTTGAATACGGCTTAACTTTATAAACATGGAATTAGTTTTGCGATGGTGAATTCGAAATCCCTGGTCTCATTCCTATTCTTTTTATATCAATATATCATTCACTGCTACATTTTTTTTGCATTTTAAGTTATTTTTCATTTACAACACAAAAACAACTTTCAATCTGTCACTTTCGTTCTTTAGTTAGGGTTCTTTCAAAACTAGTAATTTATAGAGGTCCAATCAGTCCCTGTGGTTCGACACTCTTACTTGTACCATTACACTAACCATATATTGGCACTCGGAAGGAACACAACATGATGTTGACGAAGTTTTGGGCTCGATTCGAAATCAATTGGTCAAAGAAATTGGACACTTCAAGTTCGTGCGAAGTTCGAGCCGTAAATGGTGTGGGTTGTGCATTGCATAGTTCTAGTGATTGGATTTCAATCAACACTCACCAAATGACTCCTCCCACCATATTATGATGTTGACCAAGTTTTGGGCTCGATCCGAAATCACTTGGTCAAAGAAATTGGACACTTCAAGTTCGTGCGAAGTTCGTGCCGTAAATGGTGTGGGTTGTGCATTGCATAGTTCTAGTGATTGGATTTCAATCAACACTCACCAAATGACTCCTCCCACCATATTATGATGTTCACCAAGTTTTGGGATGGATTCGAAATCAACTGGTCATAGAAATTGGACACTTCAAGTTCGTACACAGTTCGTGGTGTAAATGGAGCGTTTGGTGCATTGCATAGTTCTAGTGATTGGATTTCACTCAAAACACACCAAATCACTCCTCCCACCACATTATTATGTTGACCAAGTTTTGGGCTCGATCCGAAATCAATTGGTCAAAGAAATTGGACACTTCAAGTTCGTGCGAAGTTCGTGCCGTAAATGGTGTGGTTGGTGCATTGCATAGTTCTAGTGATTGGATTTGAATTAAAACTCACCAAAGGACTCGTCCCACCACATTAGGATGTTGACCAAGTTTTGTGCTCGATCCGAAATCAATTGGTCCAAGAAATTGGACACTTCAAGTTCGTGCAGTAAATGGTGTGGTTGGTGCATTGCATAGTTCTAGTGATTGGATTTCAATCAAAACACACCAAATCACTCCTCCCACCATATTATGTTGTTGACCAAGTTTTGGGCTAGATTCGAAATCAATTGGTCAAAAAATTGGACAACTCAAGTTCGAACGAAGTTTGTGACGTAAATGGAGTGGTTGTTGCATTGCATAGTTCTAGTGATTGGATTTGACTTAAAACACAAATGACTCCTCTCACCATGTTATGATGTTGAACAGGTTTTGGGCTCGAACCGAAATCTATTGGTCAAAGCAATTGGACACTTCATGTTCGTGCCGTAAATGGTGTGGTTGGTGCATTGCATAGTTCTAGTAACTAGATTTCACTCAAAACACACCAAATCACTCCGACCACCATATTATGATGTTGACCAAGTTTTGGGCTCAATCCGAAATCAATTGGTCAAAGAAATTGGACACTTCAAGTTCGAACGAAGTTTGGGACGTAAATGGGGTGGTTGGTGCATTGCATAGTTCTAGTGATTGGATTTCACTCTAAACTCACCAAATGATTCCTGCCACCATATTATGATGTTGACCAAGTTTTGGGCTCGATCCGAAACCAATTGGTCAAAGAAATTGGACACTTCAAGATCATACGAAGTTCGTGGCGTAAATGGTGTGGTTGGTGCATTGCATGGTTCTAGTGATTGGATTTCAATCAAAACACACCAAATGACATCCTCCCACCATGATATGATGTTGACCAAGTGTTGGGCTCGATCTGAAATCAATTGGTCAAGGAAATTGGACACTTCAAGTTCGTGCGAAGTTCGTGCTATAAAAGGTGTGATTGGTGCATTGCATAGTTCTAGTGATTGGATTTCAATCAAAACACACCAAATCACTCCTCCCACCATATTATGATGTTGACCAAGTTTTGGGCTCGATCCGAAATCAATTGGTCAAAGAAAATGGACACTTCCAGTTCGTGCTGTAAATGGTGTGATTGGTGCATTGCACAGTTCTAGTGATTGGATTTCAATGAAAACCCCCCAAATGACTCCTCCCACCATATTATGATGTTGACCAAGTTTTGGGCTAGATCCGAAATCAATCAGTCAAGGAAATTGGACACATCAAGTTCGTATGAAGTTCGTGGCGTAAATGGAGTGGTTGGTGCATTGCATAGTTCTAGTGATTGGATTTCAATCAAAAATCACCAAATGACTCCTCCAACCATATTATAATGTTGACTAAGTTTTGCGCTCGGTCCGAAATGAATTGTTCAAAAAAATTGGACAATTCATGTTTGAACGAAGTTCGTGATGTAAATGGAGTGGTTGGTGCATTGCATAGTTCAAGGGATTGGATTTCACTAAAATCTCACCAAATAACTCCTCCCACCATGTTATGATGTTGACCATGTTTTGGGCTCGATCCGAAATCAATTGGTCAAAGAAATTGGAAACTTCAAGTTCGTGCGAAGTTCGTGCCATAAATGGTGTGGTTGGAGCATTGCATAGTTCTAGTGATTTGATTTCAATCAAAACTCACCGTATGACTCCCACCATATTATGATGTTAACCAAGTTTTAGGCTCTATCCAGAATCAATTGGTCAAAGAAATTGGACACATCAAGTTCGTACAAAATTCGTTCCGTAAATGTAGTGTTTCGTTCATTGCATAGTTTTAGTGATCGGATTTCTATCAAAACACACTAAATGACTCCTCCCACCATATTATGATGTTGACCAAGTGTTGGGCTCGATCCGAAATCAATTGGTCAAGGAAATTGGACACTTCAAGTTCGTGCGAAGTTCGTGCCGTAAATGGTGTGGTTGGCGCATTGCACAGTTTTAGTGATTGGATTTCAATGAAAAGACCCCAAATGATTCCTCCCACCGTATTATGATGTTGACCAAGTTTTGGGCTCGATCCGAAATGAATTGGTCAAAAAAATTGTACAATTCAAGTTCGAACGAACTTTGTGACATAAATGGAGTGGTTGGTGCATTGCATTGTTCTAGTGATTGGATTTGATTCAAAACACAACAAATGACTCCTCCCACCATGTTATGATGTCGACCAGGTTTTGGGCTCGATCCGAAATTAATTGGTCAAAGAAATTGGACACTTCAAGTTCGTGCCGTAAATGGTGTGGTTGATGCATTTCGTAGTTCTAGTGATTAGATTTCAAGCAAAACACACCAAATCACTCCTACCACTATATTATGATGTTGACCATGTTTTGGGCTCGATCCGAAATCAATTGGCTAAGAAATTTCACACTTCAGGTTCGTGCGAAATTCGTGACGTAAATGGTGTGGTTCCCATAGCATAGTTCTAGTGATTGAATTTCACTCAAAACTCACCAAATGACTCCTGCCACCATATTATGATGTTGACCAAGTTTTGGGCTCGATACGAAATCAATTGGTCAAAGAAATTGGACAATTCAAGTTCGAACGAAGTTCATGCCTTAAATGGAGTGTTGGTGCATTGCGTAGTTCTAGTGATTGGATTTCACTCAAAACTAACCAAATTACTCCTCCCACCATATTACGATGTGGTTGGTGCATTGCTTAGTTCTAGTGATTGGATTTGAATCAAAACTCACCAAAAGTGTCCTCCAACCATATCATGATGTTGACCATGTTTTGGGCTCGATCCGAAATTAATTTGTCAAAGAAATTGTAGAATTCAAGTTCGGACAAAGTTCGATACGTAAATGGAGTGGTTAGTGCATTGCATAGTTCTAGTGATTGGATTTCACTCAAAACTCACCAAACGAAGTTCGTGACGTAAATGGAGTGGTTGGTGCGTTGCATACTTCAAGTGATTGCATTTCAATCAAAACTCACCATATGACTCCTCCCCACCATAATATGATGTTGACCAAGTTATGGGCTCGATCCGAAATGAATTGCTAAAAGAAATTCGACAATTCATGTTCGAAAGAAGTTCATGCCGTAAATGGAGTGGTTGATGGTTTGCATAGTTCTAGTCAGTGGATTTCACTCCAAACTCACCAAATGACTCTTCCCACCACATTATGTTGTTGACCAAGTTTTGGGCTCGATACGAAATCAATTGGTCAAAGAAATTGGACAATTCAAGTTCGAACGAAGTTCATGCCTTAAATGGAGTGTTGGTGCATTTGCGTAGTTCTAGTGATTGGATTTCACTCAAAACTAACCAAATTACTCCTCCCACCATATTACGATGTTGGCCAACTTTTGGGCTCAATTTGAACTTTGGTCAAAGAAATTGGACTGTTCAAGTTCGAACGAATTTCGTGACGTAAATGGAGTGGTTGGGGCAATGCATAGTTCTAGTGATTGGATTTCACTCAAAACTCACCAAATGACTCCTCCCACCATATTATGATGTTGACCAAGTTTCGGCTCGATCCGAAATCAATTGGTGAAAAACATTGGACAATTCAAGTTCGAACGAAGTTCGTACCGTAAATGGATTGGTGGTGCATTGCATAGTTCTAGTGATTGGATTTCACTCAAAACTCACCAAACGACTCCTCCCACCATGTTATGATGTTGACCAATTTTTGGGCTCGATCTTAAAGGAATTGGTCAATGAAATTGGACACATAGTGTTCGTATGAAGTTCGTGCCGTAAATGGAGTGGTTGGTGCTTTCTATCGTTCTGGTGACTGGATTTCATTCTAAACTCACCCAATGACTCCTCCCACCATATTATAATGTTGACCAAGTTTTATGCTCGATCGGAAATCAATTGGTGAAAGAAATTGGACAATTCAAGTTCGCGAAGTTCGTGTCATAAATGAAGTGGTGGTGCATTGCATAGTTCTAGTGATTGGATTTCACTCAAAACTCAGCAAACGACTCCTCCCACCATGTTATGATGTTGACCAAGTTTTGGGCTCGATCAGAAAGGAATTGGTCAAAGAAATTGGACACTTCAAGTTCGTACGAAGTTCATGCCGTAAATGGAGTGGTTGGTGCTTTGCATAGTTCTAGGGATTTGATTTCAATGAAAACTCCCCAAATGAATCCTCCCGCCATATTATGATGTTGACCAAGTTTTGGGCTAGATCCGAAATCAATCGGTCAAGGAAATTGGACACTTCAAGTTCGTATGAAGTTCGTGGCGTAAATGGAGTGGTTGGTGCATTGCATAGTTCTAGTGATTGGATTTCACTAAAAACTCACCAAATAACTCCTCCCACCATGTTATGATGTTGACCATGTTTTGGGCTCGATCCGAAATCAATTGGTCAAAGAAATTGGACACTTCAAGTTCGTGCGAAGTTCGTGCCATAAATGGTGTGGTTGGAGCATTGCATAGTTCTAGTGATTGGATTTCAATCAAAACTCGCCAAATGAGTCCCACCATATTACGATTTTGCCCTAGTTTTAGGCTCGATCCAAAATCAATTGGTCAAAGAAATTCGACACATCAAGTTAGAACGAATTTCGTGACGTAAATGGAGTGGTTGGGGCAATGCATAGTTCTAGTGATTGGATTTCACTCAAAACTCACCAAATGACTCCTCCCACCATATTATGATGTTGGCCAAGTTTCGGCTCGATCCGAAATCAATTGGTGAAAAACATTGGACAATTCAAGTTCGAACGAAGTTCGTGCCGTAAATGGATTGGTGGTGCAATGCATAGTTCTAGTGATTTCGATTTCACTCAAAACTCACCAAACGACTCCTCCCACCATGTTATGATGTTGACCAATTTTTGGGCTCGATCTTAAAGGAATTGGTCAATGAAATTGGACACATAGTATTCGTACGAAGTTCGTGCCGTAAATGGAGTGGTTGGTGCTTTCTATCGTTCTGGTGACTGGATTTCACTCTAAACTCACCCAATGACTCCTCCCACCATATTATAATGTTGACCAAGTTTTATGCTCGATCGGAAATCAATTGGTGAAAGAAATTGGACAATTCAAGTTCGCGATTGGATTTCACTCAAAACTCTCCAAAGGACTCCGCCCACCATATTATGATGTTGACCAAGTCTTGGGCTCGATTCGAAATAATGTGGTGAAAGAAATTGGACACTTTAAGTTCGTGCGAAGTTCGGTCCGTAAATGGAATGGTTGGTGCGTTGCATAGTTCTAGTGACTGGATTTTACTCAAAACTCACCAAACGACTCTGCCCACCATATTATAATGTTGACCAAGTTTTTGGAACGATCCGAAATCAATTGGTTGAAGATATTGGACACTTCAAGTTCGAACAAGGTTAGTGTCGTAAATGTAATGGTGGTGCATTGCTTAGTTCTAGTGAATGGGTTTGACTCAAAACCCACCAAATTATGATGCTGTCCAAGTTTTGGGCCCGATCCAAAATCAATTGGTCAAGGAAATTGGACACTTCAAGTTCGTACAAGGTTAGTGCCGTAAATGGAGTGGTTAGTGCATCGCATAGTTCTAGTTATTGGAATTCACTCAAAACTCACCAAACGACTCCTCCCTCCATGTTCTGTTGTTGACCAAGTCTTGGGCTCGATACGGAATCAATTGGTCAAAGAAATTGGACAATTCAAGTTAGAAAGAAGTTCATGCCGTAAATGGAGTAGTTGGTTCATTGCATAGTTATAGTGATGGGATTTCACTCAAAACACACCAAATGACTCCTCCCACCATATTATGATGTTGACCAAGTTTTGGGCTCGATCCGAAATGAACTTGTCAAAGAAATTGGACACTTCAAGTTCGTACAAGGTTAGTGCCGTAAATGGAGTGGTTAGTGCATCGCATAGTTCTAGTTATTGGAATTCACTCAAAACTCACCAAACGACTCCTCCCTCCATGTTCTGTTGTTGACCAAGTCTTGGGCTCGATACGGAATCAATTGGTCAAAGAAATTGGACAATTCAAGTTAGAAAGAAGTTCATGCCGTAAATGGAGTGGTTGGTGCATTGCATAGTGCTAGTGATTGGATTTCACTCAAAACTTACCAAAATTTTTGTTAACTCGCAAGTGCACGGGTCATTGGATAGTATAGCTTGTGTAAGTACGAGGTCGATCCCACGAGGATTGATGATAGATTGATTCAATTTGATTCCCTGCACAAAACAGAAATGAAAAGAAAATAAATAAAAGAAGAAAGAAAGAAAAGAAATTAACTCAAGCAAATTAGTTACCAAGTTCAATTCATATTCTTAGATTGATTCTAGCTAAAGTATGATTAAGCCATGGTGTCTGGTCCTAACCTTGTATTCCTAATTCCCTAATTAGATCCTTATTGTCGAACCTAAATTAAGCATTAGAAATCCATTAAGCAAAGAAGAATGTTTTAAACAACCAAGCATGTATCTAATCCTTGTTGTCGAATGTCCATACATACTCTTCCTATTCATAGTTCAATTTGAATTAATGCATGGTGTCTACTCTTAATTCAAACCAAGATAGCTAACATACAAGTTTTAATGGTGATCACTCATTCAAACAAGCATATTAACTTATAAGCATAATGAATAAGAACAAGAACTATAATTGAAACTTGGAAACTAATTCAACTTGAAAACTTAAGAAAAGAAATTACATTACAAAGGAAAATAAATTACAACTAAGAAAAACTTAAAGGAAACAATTGAGAACTAAAAAGAAAACTAAGAGAATTTGAGGGAGAGAGGGAGAGGAGCTCTAGAGAGATGTTTGAGAGCTCCCCCTTGGGGTGTGTTTACAAGTTTGGAGAACCTCACTATATATAGGCCTAGGGGAAGTGAAAATCTGAATTAAGTATTGCTTCTACCTACAAACTCACTTCACCAACTTACAACACTTAATTCACACAATTGCATTTGAAAACAATTCTTCTTGTCTTTAAGCTTAGTGTTGCAACTCCCACTTCATCTTATTTTACTTCATTTGGCTGCTGCAAAACTCCACTCCAATTATATGTATTGAATATGCTCCACCAAAATTTCCCACAATCAATAACATTTCATCATGCATATGTCATGCTTGACAATGCATTGCAGTCTTCTTTTGGGCTCGTTTTGGGCTTGTTCCTCCATTCTGAAAAATCTGGAAAAATATGGATCTTGAAGTTCTTTGAATTATCTTTCCAAGCATATGCAGCCCAGCTCAAGGAAAAATCGGAAAGACCTTCAAATGTGATTTTTGGCCCAGTAACGCAGATCCTGCCGATTTTGACCTTAAGCTGCAAAAACTTGCTTAACTTCCTCTAGAGGACTCGGAATCATGAACCGTAAAATGCTCCAGAAAATAGACTTCCGTATCTTTCCAATGATGTATGGCTCATTGTCTGGTTCTTCTTGAGCAAGTACAGTCCAATCCGTGAAGTTGACTGATCTGCAGACACCGTTTGAGCTAACATGTCTCCAAAATGCATTTATTGAGTTTTAAGCTTATTACACTGAAACAAACACAAAATAAATTAAAAGCACAAGTTTAACTCAAAAACATAACCAAATCATAAGTTAGAAGGGTACAAAATGATATGTAATTATGCACCGATCAAATACCCCAAACCTAGATTTTGCTAGTCCTCGAGCAAAACAAAAGGAAAACAAAAAATAAAAACAAAATAAGTAAATAAATTTATTAGACCACTTTCGCAGGTAACTCGATTGCATTGAGCATATGCAACAAGCCTTTAAACCTCTAGGCATCCCTAGTAGGAGGAGTTGTGTCTCCTGAGGGTTTAACAGATACGATACCCACAAACGTTTTACTGACTCTACAAAAAAGTAGTTAGAAAACAAAAACAAAACAAAAACAAATACAACAACAAATACAAAACAATATTTCCGAACATTTTCTGAAGAGAAATGACTCATGCACATGACTCAAAAGTTTTAACAATAAAAACTCTTTTTTAGACATTATTCACAATATGGCAAAGTTCAAAACATAACATGCTCAAAGTGTAGTAGTGTGATAGCCAAATGCAACAAATTCTCCAATCTTAGTTTTCACACAATTTCAAAATCATACAAAGCACAAATTCAACTTCAAATCTCACCAAAGTTGTCCTCTCACAAATGAATCACTCAGAAGAGGGCTACAATGCATCACTCAGTTATAAACATGAGATTAGAGTTAAACCACAAGGGAATTAACTCACAATAGAAAGATGAAGAACTTGCATTATATGATCTCAAGAAGGATGCTAAACACTTAAAAGTAGGAAAATGGATGCAATTCAATCACATGACATTTAAGATCAATTTAGGTCTTTATCATAGGTTGTAATGGGGCCAAGGGTGTAAGGTGAGTGAGAAATGAAAGGTATGGATAACACAAAGTCCAAAGAACTCATAATGTAAGAGCATAAAACAATTTTTTCCAAGACTTCGAATCATCACAATGAGGATTTTTTTTTTTTTTTCAAAAAAACTCCTTATACCTCCATTTATAAGGATTCACACTCCTTTCTTTTATTTGAACAACCACCAATTTATTTTGAGGCCAATAAAGAAACCCAAAAATGAATTTTCATTCAACCACCACTTAATCACAACTTTTCTCTTTTCTTCCACCAATTGGGTGATTTTTTTTTATTTTTTTATTTTCAATATATAATACCCCTTCCCAAACTTAGTATGAAAAACACATCATAATTAAAGCTCAAGAGTTCCTTAGAAAGGTAAATAATTGTTTTTCAGGCTAAGGTGAGGAAATATAATTGGTTAAAAGAAAGAAAAGGTTTACATGTAGGCTCAAAATGGTTAAACAATGGAAAATCATGCTTAAGCATGCATAAGGTTAGCTTGAAAGGCACAAACGATCCAAAGAGGGCCTTAATATCATTTCTTAAATGTCATGTAATTAAATTGAATATGAATGAATGACTTTTAAGTGTTCAACCAAATCAATGAATAATGAGATCAAACAACAACTTAGATGACAAGAAAATAAGAGTATGTGTATAACACTCATGAAATGAAGGACAAGGCTCAAAAGCTCACATTATATGGTTATACAAGTTTAATTTATGCTTGATACAATTCTTTGGATCATGCAAATCCTTTAATTGGAAAATTATGAAACAAATGGCAAGTGTAAAGAGGGTTTCGAACATATCATGCTAGAACGATGCCAAAAGTTTTAAATAAAATTTTTTTTTTGAAATAAAAAGAAATCCAATTTTCATTTAAGTCAAGCAAACATTTATCACAATCTCATCATATGTGTTCGGAAAGTGACTCAAAATAAAAACAAAGCAAGAATAAAATAAAACAGAAAAACAAGAAATCTTTTTTTTTTCAAAAATTTTTATTTTAAGAACACACAATTATACAAGCAACTCTAGGATGACCAGTTAAGGGCCTCGTAAAACACAGCCAGGGGTTCCGGGAAGGTTGGAGGGGTCACAATGGTCCCGCTTAAAACCCAAACTTCTTAGACACCGAAGGTGTCGCCTAAAGAACTCCTAGACACTGCATTGACGGAGACGCTCACCGGAGTTACCAAGAGTCGGCTCATATGAAAAATCTTTTAAATTTTTTTAATTATAAAAGAAACAGAAAATTAAAATTACAAAAATAATAACAATATAAGTAAAGAGAAAGGATTGGATACTTCCCCTTGAAGCGATTAGGTCGAGCATGGATGCATTTGGAGGTCGCTACTTCTCCCACTACTCCATACTTCCTATCCTTATGATTGAAGTTACCTTCTCTCCTTTTTATTGAGCTATCCTATATTGCTAAAACAAACACAAAAACTTGAAATAGAATTAAAAGGATTAGGAATAAAAACTGAAATGAAACGGAAAAAGGAAAGTAAAACAAGCAGGAAAGAAAATAGAACCAAACTATGCCGTCAATCCCGGCAACGGCGCCAAAATTTTGTTAACTCGCAAGTGCACGAGGCGTTGGATAGTTATAGCTTGTGTAAGTACGAGGTCGATCCCACGAGGATTGATGATAGATTGATTCAATTTGATTCCCTGCACAAAACAGAAATCCAAAAGAAAATAAATAAAACAAGAAAGAAAGAAAAGAAATTAACTCAAGCAAATTAGTTACCAAGTTCAATTCATATTCTTAGATTGATTCTAGCTAAAGTATGATTAAGCCATGGTGTCTGGTCCTAACCTTGTATTCCTAATTCCCTAATTAGATCCTTATTGTCGAACCTAAATTAAGCATTAGAAATCCATTAAGCAAAGAAGAATGTTTTAAACAACCAAGCATGTATCTAATCCTTGTTGTCGAATGTCCATACATACTCTTCCTATTCATAGTTCAATTTGAATTAATGCATGGTGTCTACTCTTAATTCAAACCAAGATAGCTAACATACAAGTTTTAATGGTGATCACTCATTCAAACAAGCATATTAACTTATAAGCATAATGAATAAGAACAAGAACTATAATTGAAACTTGGAAACTAATTCAACTTGAAAACTTAAGAAAAGAAATTACATTACAAAGGAAAATAAATTACAACTAAGAAAAACTTAAAGGAAACAATTGAGAACTAAAAAGAAAACTAAGAGAATTTGAGGGAGAGAGGGGAGAGGAGCTCTAGAGAGATGTTTGAGAGCTCCCCCTTGGGGTGTGTTTACAAGTTTGGAGAACCTCACTATATATAGGCCTAGGGAAGTGAAAATCTGAATTAAGTATTGCTTCTACCTACAAACTCACTTCACCAACTTACAACACTTAATTCACACAATTGCATTTGAAAACAATTCTTCTTGTCTTTAAGCTTAGTGTTGCAACTCCCACTTCATCTTATTTTACTTCATTTGGCTGCTGCAAAACTCCACTCCAATTATATGTATTGAATATGCTCCACCAAAATTTCCCACAATCAATAACATTTCATCATGCATATGTCATGCTTGACAATGCATTGCAGTCTTCTTTTGGGCTCGTTTTGGGCTTGTTCCTCCATTCTGAAAAATCTGGAAAAATATGGATCTTGAAGTTCTTTGAATTATCTTTCCAAGCATATGCAGCCCAGCTCAAGGAAAAATCGGAAAGACCTTCAAATGTGATTTTTGGCCCAGTAACGCAGATCCTGCCGATTTTGACCTTAAGCTGCAAAAACTTGCTTAACTTCCTCTAGAGGACTCGGAATCATGAACCGTAAAATGCTCCAGAAAATAGACTTCCGTATCTTTCCAATGATGTATGGCTCATTGTCTGGTTCTTCTTGAGCAAGTACAGTCCAATCCGTGAAGTTGACTGATCTGCAGACACCGTTTGAGCTAACATGTCTCCAAAATGCATTTATTGAGTTTTAAGCTTATTACACTGAAACAAACACAAAATAAATTAAAAGCACAAGTTTAACTCAAAAACATAACCAAATCATAAGTTAGAAGGGTACAAAATGATATGTAATTATGCACCGATCAATGTTGACCAAGTTTTGTGCTCGATCCGAAATCAGTTGATCAAAGAAATTGAACAGTCCAAGTTCGAACGAATTTCGAACCGCGAGTGGAGTAGTTGGTGCATTGCATAGATCTGTTGATTGGATTTCACTCAAAACTCTCCAATTGACTCCTCCCGCCATTTTATGATGTTGACCAAGTTTTGGGCTCGATCTGAAATCAATTAGTCTAAGAAATTTTGCAATTCAAGTTCGAACGAAGTTCGTGCCGTAAATGGCGTGGTTGGTGCATTGCATAGTTCTTGTGATTGGATTTCAGTCAACACTCACCAAATGACTCCTCCCACCATATTATGATGTTGAACAAGTTTTGGGGTCGATCCGAAAGGAATTGGATAAAGAAATTGGACAATTCATGTTCGAACGAAGTTCGTGACATAAATGGAGTGGTTGGTGTATTGCATAGTTGAAGTGATTGGATTTCACTCAAAACTCACCAGATGACTCCTCCCACAATATTATGATGTTGACCAAGTTTTGGGCTCAATCGGAAATCGACTGGAGAAAGAAATTCGACAATTCAAGTTTGTGAAGTTCGTGTCGTAAATGGGGTGGTGGTGCATTGCATAGTTCTAGTGATTGGATTTCACTCAAAACTCACCAAACGACTCCTCCCACCATGTTATGATGTTGACCAAGTTTTGGGCTTGATCTGAAAGGAATTGGTCAATGAAATTGGACACTTCAAGTTCGTACGAAGTTCGTGCCGTAAATGGAGCGGTTGGTACTTTCTATAGTTCTGGTGACTGGATTTCACTCTAAACTCAACCAATGACTTCTCCCGCCATATTATAATGTTGACCAAGTTTTATGCTCGGTCGGAAATCAATTGGTGAAAGACCTTGGACAATTCAAGTTGGCGAAGTTCGTGTCATAAATGAAGTGGTGGTGCATTGCATAGTTCTAGTGATTGGATTTCACTCAAAACTCAGCAAACGACTCCTCCCACCATGTTATAATGTTGACCAAGTTTTGGGCTCGATCTGAATGGAATTGGTCAAAGAAATCAGACACTTCAATTTCGTACAAAGTTCATGCCGTAAATGGAGTGGTTGGTGCTTTGCATAGTTCTAGGGATTGGATTTCATTCAAAAATCACCAAATGACTCCTCCCACCATATTTTATGATGTTGACCAAGTTTTGGGCTAGATCCGAAATCAATCGATCAAGGAAATTGGACACTTCAAGTTCGTATGAAGTTCGTGGAGTAAATGGAGTGGTTGGTGCATTGCATAGTTCTAGTGATTGGATTTCAATCAAAAATCACCAAATGACTCCTCCAACCATATTATGATGTTGACCAAGTTTTGGGCTCGATCCGAATTGAATTGTTCAAAGAAATTGGACAATTCATGTTCGAACGAAGTTCGTGACGTAAATGGAGTGGTTGGTGCATTGCATAGTTCTAGGGATTGGATTTCACTAAAAACTCACCAAATAACTGCTCCCACCATGTTATGATGTTGACCATGTTTTGGGCTCGATCCGAAATCAATTGGTCAAAGAAATTGGACACTTCAAGTTCGTGCGAAGTTCGTGCCATAAATGGTGTGGTTGGAGCATTGCATAGTTTTAGTGATTGGATTTCAATCAAAACTCGCCAAATGACTCCCACCATATTATGATGTTGACCAAGTTTTAGGCTCGATCCAAAATCAATTGGTCAAAGAAATTGGACACATCAAGTTCGTACAAAATTCGTGCCGTAAATGTAGTGTTTCGTTCATTGCATAGTTCTAGTGATTGGATTTCTATGAAACCACAAATGACTCCTCCCACCATATTATGATGTTGACCAAGTTTTGGTCTCGATCCGAAATCAATTGTTCAAATAAATTGGACACTTCAAGTTCATACGAAGTTCGAGCCGTAAATGATGTGGTTGATGCTTTGCATAGTTTTAGGGACTGGATTTCACTCAAAATACCCCAAATGACTCCTCCCACCATATTGTGTTATTGAAAAAGTTTTGGGCTCGATCCGAAATGAATTGGTCAAAGAAATTGGACAATTCAAGTTCGAACGAAGTTCGGGCCATAAATGGAGTGGTTGATGCATCGCTTAGTTCTACTGATTGGAATTCACTCAAAACTCACCAAATGACTCCTCCCACCCTATTATATTGTTGACCAAGTTTTGGGCTCGATTCGAAATCAATTGGTCAAAGAAATTGGACACTTGAAGTTCGTACGAAGTTCGTGACGTAATGAAGTTGTTGGTGCTTTGCATAGTTCTAGGGATTGGATTTCACTCAAAACATTCCAAATGACTTCTCCCACTATATTATGATGTTGACCATGTTTTGGGCTCGATCCGAAATGAAATTGTCAAAGAAATTGGACAATTCAACTTCGAACGAAGTTTGTGCCATAAATAGAGTGGTTGGTGCATTGCTTAGTTCTAGTGATTGGATAATCAGTGCATAATTGTATATCATTTTGTACCCTTCTAGCATATGATTTAGTTATGTTTTTGAGTTAGACTTGTGCTTTTAATCTCTGTTGTGTTTGTCATTCAGTTAATTAAGCTTTTGGTAGCAATGGTGGCTTTGGATAGGAAAAGGTGCAAAATGGTGCAAAAACGTGCAGACTGAGTTAGCAATTCATTTCAGCCTTAACATCTTTATCCGAACTTGGATTGGGCCAAATAATATGTGGTTGGAAAGATGACGTTCTGAACTGCAAGATGAAGGGCTCGAAGTGGTTATATGAGGAATGGAAGCCCAATTCGTGATCCAGTGAAGTACTTGTTGCTGGTGACAAAGTTTGGTCAGCTAATTGTTGTTTACAACTGAAATGGAGTATTAATGGGTAGACATAATGAAGAAGACAACAAGAGACATTCAATGCAATCCATGCATTTTAAGGGCTGTTCTGCACCTAACCAAATTCCACCAAATGCATGTATTGGGCAGCTAGAGCAGTTACATAGCATTTACATAGCAGTTACATAGCATTTAATGGGGTAGCTGAAAGAGGTGTGCTTCAGAAGCCAAAGGGGAGAACGAATGGAAGACTTAAACACTCTATAAAAGAGGGCGTCAGCTGAAGAGAAAAAAAGAACACTTTCATTTTATCATTCATTCCATAACATACATCCTGCGAGTCACACTCCCACAACTGATCCATCCTTCATTCCATGCTCCACACTCCCATCATTTCCCAAACACATTCACAAATCACTCTCAAACACTCCCACAACCAAAAACACTCCACTAATCAACCCAACACTCTAAACAGCCCCAAATCACCAAAACAGTCCCTGCAAGCCTTCCTTACATTTTCCTACGAATTTCCTCTTTCTCATCCATCACCACTCACCCAAACTCATCCCAAATCATCTCCTTAACCTTCATACATCCTTCTAGACGTGGGGAAGCACTTGGAGAAGCATTGGACACCACAAGAACTTCAGAAAAGGGTTTTTCTACTCTTGTTGCATTCATTATGTTTCCTCATTTCTGTTTAAGTTTCTTTCCCATTATGAGTAGCTAAATCCATAACTAGGGCTTTGATGTAACCTAACATGAATATTCGGGGTTTATAAATTTCAAGTTTCAAGCTTGATTCAAGATTCATGCCCTTATTCATTACGCCTACCTACTTATATGCTAATCTGAATGCCTAGCTACCATTGAGATTTGAGTATTTTAGTTATTGAAGTAGACACCTTATGCTTTTGTTTCAATTGAACTATGAATAAGATGAGTATGTATGGACATTCGCCAATAGGGATTAGATGCATGTTTGGTTGTTTAAAACATTCTTCTATGCTTAATGGATTTCTAATGCTTGATTTAAGTTCGACAATAAGGACTTAATTAGGGAATTTGAAATACAAGGTTAGGATCAAACACCATGGCTTAATCATACTTTAGCTAGAATCAATCTTTGAATCTGAATTAGATTTATCACTTGAATCCTTATAACCTAGAATTGGATTGTTATGGTGAATTGAATGCCCTAGTCTTCAAATCTGTTTTCCAACCACTCTTTGATACACTTGTTTACTTTGGTTTTGTTTGCAATTTCGTTTTGCTTCATTTGTTTTCACAAAAATCAATCACTCTCGGTTTCAATTCTGTTTTAGACGTAACTTTCTGTTTTCTCGAATTGGGTAATCTAAGCACGTAACTAATTTGAACTTCTCAGTCCTTGTGGGTACGACCTCGTACTTGTCTTGCCTCCTACGTAGTGGCCCGTACAATTGCGAGTTAACAAAATTTTGGCGCCGTTGGGATTGAATGAAAGTTCTTCCCTGGTTATGTGCCCAAGGTTACCCTATTCTTTTTAGTGTTTCTAATTAATTCAATTTTCTATTTCAGGTAGTTTATGTCAAAAAGACCATTCATTGAACAAGTGAGGTCTTCGTTCCAACGTTCGAGATCTTTGAACGCAGGACCATCATTTCAACCCAACCGGGTGATATCTGAAATTCAGTGTAGATTAGAAAGAGAGTTGTCCACTGCAAAAGAGCAAGCTCTTGCCACATTTACAAGTCTTGCTCTCCACACTGACCTTCCCGGTTCTTCACCTTTAAATTCGGAAGCAAGTTCAGACCAAGAAGAAGAACAAGAGATGGCTGCCAATGAGTTCATGGGAGACCTTGATATCCCAATAATTCCAGCATCCCCTTCAAGCATCTTACTGCCCACCGTAGCTCGAAACTATGAGCTTAAATCTTCTCATCTTAATATGTTGCCTTCCTTTTATGGTTTACCTAATGAAGATCCATTGACTCATATAAAGGATATTTTTAATGTTGTGAGCTCTTTTCCCTTGACAGGTGTGATGGAAGATCAACTTCAATGAGAGTGTTTCCATACACTTTAAAGGATAAGGCGAAATAATGGTTGAATTCAGGGTTCACTCACCACATGGGCTGCCATTCAAAAGAAGTTCCTGGAAAAATACTTCTCCACGCAAAAGACCGACATGCTTAGGGACAAGATCTTGCTATTTGCACAGCAAGATGATGAGTCGTTTGTGAAGCATGGGAGAGATTCAATGGGCTGCTCAATCAATGTCCTCATCATGGGATTCCTTTGAAACTTCAAATGCGTATGTTTTATAAAGGACTAACCCCTTCTAGCCATAATATTGTCACTAATTTTGCAGGTGGTTCTTACAAAACCAAGACACCCGAAGAACTCTTTGAGGAGATAGCAATGGAGACCCAACACACTGATACAAGAGGTAAACGTGTTGTTAGTAGTTCTAATGATGCTTCTAGTGTGCAGGTTTCAAAATTAGAACAAAATCTAGATGCTCTTCTATCATTGAACTCAAGAAACCCTCCGAAGGAAGTGTGTAGCATCTGTGAAACTCATGACCATGCTACCATGGCTTGTCCACTTGGGGCTGCATATCCAGAATGTGTGCAAGAGCAAGCTAAGTTCGTAAATTCCTACAACCAAGGTCCAAGAAATGATCCATACTCTCAAAGTTATAATCCAGGTTGGAGGAATCATCCAAACTTTTCATGGAGGAATACCCAGAATCAAGCTTCCCTTCACTCCAAAGGCCACAACAATCATCATCATTGGAGGATATAGTGAAGCAAATGGCAATCCACCAATCTAATTTCCAACAAACTACACAAGCTGCCATCTCCAAATCGGAAGTTCAAATAGGCCAAATAGCTGCGGAGATAACCCAAAGAGAGCCTGGGAGATTACCAAGCCAAACCGTGATCAATCCAAAGAACCAAGAAGCCATGGCCATTCATGTGCTTAGATCAGGTAAGATTGTTGATAACAAAGTTGGTACTAATCTTTCTAATGATGTTGTGGTTGCAGAAGATGAAGAAGAGGAGGAGGAGACCACAGGTACACAAGGGCAACAATCTGCTTCTAAGGCCAAATCAGATTCTCAAGGACCCAATCCATTCCAATTGCATAAAAGGGATGACAAATTCGTGGCACCACATCTTCAAGAAGATAGATACGTGTCACCAGCTCCATATGTTCTACCAATTCCATTTCCAGGCCGTCTTAAGAAAGCAAAGCAAGATAAGGCTTTTAAAGAGATTTATGATATTTTGAGTAAAGTTAATATCAATTTGCCTTTGCTTGATGTTATTGAACAGATGCCAGCATATGGAAAGTTCATCAAGAACTTGAAAACTCACAAGCTCAATTTTGTTCCAAATGAAGAAGTAAGGCTCAACAAGAATGTAAGTGTTGTGTTGCAAAGGAAGCTTCCACCAAAACTAGAAGATCCTGGCAGTTTTGACATTCCAATTAACATTGGAGACAAGAAGGTTGGAAGAGCCATGATGGACTAGGGAGCAAGCATCAATCTAATGCCATATTCAGTTTATCAAAAGCTTGGCTTAGAAGGGATGAAGAAGACTTCAGTGCAACTTGAACTAGCTGATCATTCTATCAAATATCCAAAAGGTATTGTAGAAGATATTTTAGTTCAAGTTAATACACTAATTCTCCCTGCAGATTTTGTAGTGATGGACATGGAGGACAACCCAAATGGAGACTGTGTTGATCCCATTCTCTTGGACCGGCATTCATGGCTACTGCAGACATAATCATCAAAGTGAAAGATGGCACCCTCTCCATGACCGTTTTGGGTGAAACTGTTGAATTTAAAGTGTTTGATGCTCTATCTCAACCCTCTAGCTCTCTTGATACTTGTTTTTCAATTGATGTTGTGGATCATGAAGTTTCTTCCAAAATTTTGCAGGAAAAGTACAATGATCCTCTAGAAGTAGTCCTAACACAAGAAGAGGAAGATCTTTGTGAACTGGTGTTCCAAGTCGTAGCTGCCCTAGAAGTGTTACAGCCAGACCCACCATCTTTTAGGCCACCACTCGAAACTCACCAAATGACTCCTCCCACAATATTATGATGTTGACTGATCGGTTCATAATTGTATATCATTTTGTACCCTTCTAGCATATGATTTAGTTATGTTTTTGAGTTAAACTTGTGCTTTTAATCTCTTTTATGTTTGTCATTCAGTTAATTAAGCTTTAGGTAGCCATGGGGGCCCAAATATGCAAAATGGTCCAAAAACGTGCAGACCGAGTTAGAAATTTGTTTCAGCCTTAACTCCTTCCTCCGAACTTGGATTGGCCCAAATGATATGTGGTTGGAAAGATGACATTCTAAACTTGAAGATGGACGGCTCAATGTCATCAGTTGATTAAGGGAAGACCAATTCGTGTGCCCATGAAGTTTCTTGGTCATGATGAGCTGTGCATGAGATGTGATTTCTGGTGGGGTTCTCCATTAGCTGCATGTGGGAGCTGCACTAGCCAGAAAAGAAGGAAACTGATTTTCTAATGCATTAGTGTGGTTAGTGGAGGCATTAATCAATTCAGAATTCTCCTTTCATTCTCCTTATAAATACCACTCTCATTCATTCCATAAGAGATCATCTTTCACATCCTTCAGATCCTTCACACATCCTTCACACCATCCTCCACACTCCCATAATTCCCCAAACACTCCAGACACACTCCCAACACTCTAAACAGCCTCAAATCACCAAAACTGTCCCTGCAAGCCTGCCTTCCATTTCCCTATGAATTTCCTCTTTCTCAACCATCACCACTCACCCAAACTCATCCCAAATCACCTCCTGAACCTTCATACATTCTTCTAGACGTGGGGAAGTTCTTGGAGAAGTATTAGGCGTGGAGAAGCTCTTAGAGAAGCATTGGACACCACAAGAACTTCAGAAAAGGGTTTTCTATTCTTGTTACATTAATTATGCTTTCTCATTTCTGTTTATGTTTCTTTCCCATTATGAGTAGCTAAATCCATTACTAGGGCTTCGATGTAACCTAACATGAATATTCTGGGTTTATAAATTCCAAGTTTCAAGTTTGATTCAAGATTCATGCTCTTATTCATTATGCCTATCTACTTATATGCTAATCTGAATGCCTAGCTACCATTGAGATTTGTGTATTTTGGTTGAAACTAAAGTAGACACCTTATGCTTTTGTTTCAATTGAACTATGAATAAGATGAGTATGTATGGACATTCGTCAATAGGGATTAGATACATGCTTGGTTGTTTAAAACATTCTTCTATGCTTAATGGATTTCTAATGCTTGATTTAAGTTCGACAATAAGGGCTTAATTAGGGAATTGGAAATACAAGGTTAGGATCAAACACCATGGCTTAATCATACTTTAGCTAGAATCAATCTTTGAATCTGAATCAGACTTGTCACTTGAATCCTTATAACCTAGAATTGGATTGTTATGGTGAATCGAATGCCCTAGTCTCCAAATCTGTTTCCAACCTCAAAACCACTCTTTGATACACTTGTTTACTTTGCCTTTGTTTGCAATTTCGTTTTGTTTCATTTGTTTTCACAAAGTCAATCAATCTCTCTTTAAAATCTGTTTTAGACTTAACTTCTTGTTTCTAGAATTGGGTAATCTAAGTACATAACTAATTTGAACTTCTCAGTCCTTGTGGGTACGACCTGCGTACTTGTCTTGCTATACTACTAATTGGCCCGTACACTTGCGAGTTAACATTGACCAAGTTTTGGGCTCGATCCGGCGAATTGGTCAAAGAAATTGGACAATTCAAGTGCGAACGAAGTTTGTGCTGTAAATGGAGTGGTGGTACATTGCATAGTTCTAGGAATTGGATTTCTCTCAAAACTCACGATATGACTCCTCCCACCATATTATGATGTTGACCAAGTTTTGGGCTCAATCCGAAATCAATTGGTCAAAGAAATTGGACACTTCAAGTTCATACGAAGTTCCGTGCCGTAAATGAAATGGTTGGTGCTTTGTATAGTTCTAGGGATTGGATTTCAGTCAAAACACACCAAATGACTCCTCACACCATATTATGATGTTGACCAAGTTTTGAGCTCGATCTTAAATGAAATGCTCAAAGAAATTGGACAATTCAACTTCGTACAAAGTTGGTGCCATAAATGGAGTGGCGGCACATTGCATTGTTCTAGGGATTGGATTTCACTCAAAACTCACCAAATGACTCCTCCCACCATATTATGATATTGACAAAGTTTTGGGCTAGATCCGAAATCAATTGGTCAAAGAAATTGGACACTTCAAGTTGGAACGAAGTTCGAGGCGTAAATGGAGTGGTTGATTGGGGCTTTGCATAGTTCTGTTGATTGGATTTCACTCAAAACTCACCAAATGACTCCTCCCACAATAATGTTGACCAAGTTTTGGGCTCGATCCGTAACGAATTGGTCAAAGAAATTGGACAACTCAAGTTCAAACGAAGTTTCTTCGTAAATGGAGTGGTGGTACATTGCATTGTTCTAGGAATTGGATTTCTCTCAAAACTCACCAAATGACTCCTCCCACCATATTATGATGTTGACCAAGTTTTGGGCTCGATCCGAAATGAATTGGACAAAGAAATTGGACAATTCAAGTTCGTACGAAGTTCGGTGCCATAAATGAAGTCGTTGGTGCTTTGCATAGTTCTAGGGATTGGATTTCAGTCAAAACACACCAAATGACTCCTTGCACCATATTATGATGTTGACCAAGTTTTGAACTCGATCCGAAATCAATTGGTCAAAGAAATTGGACAATTCAACTTCGGACGAAGTTCGTGCCATAAATGGAGTGGTTGGTGCATTGCTTAGTTCTAGCGATTGGATTTCCCTTAAAACTCACCAAATGACTCCTCCCACCATAACTCGATCCGTAACGAATTGGTCAAAGAAATTGGACAATTCAAGTTCCAACGAAGTTCTTGCCGTAAATGGAGTGTTCGTACTTTGCATAGTTCTAGTAAGTGGATTTCACTCAAAACTCACCAAATGACTCCTTCCACCATATTATGATGTTGACCAAATTTTGGGCTCGATCCAAAATGAATTGATCAAAGAAATTGGGCACTTCAAGTTCGTAGAAGTTCGTGCCGTAAATGAAGTTGTTGGTGCTTTGCATAGTTCTAGGGATTGGATTTCACTCAAAACGCACCAAATGACTCCTCCCACTATATTATGATGTTGACCAAGTTTTGGGCTCGATCCGAAATGAATTGGTCAAAGAACTTGGAGAATTCAAGTTCGAACAAAGTTCGTGCCGTAAATGGAGTGGTGGTACATTGCGTAGTTCTAGTGAGTGGATTTCACTCAAAACCCACCAAATGACTCCTCCCACCATATTATTATGTTCACCAAGTTTTGGGCTCGATCTGAAATCAATTGGTCAATGAAATTAGACAATTCAACTTCGAACGAAGTTCGTTCCGTAAATGGAGTAGTGGTACTGATCGGGCATAATTACATATCATTTTGTACCCTTCTAACTTATGATTTGGTCATGTTTTTGAGTTACACTTGTGCTTTTAATATATTTTGTGTTTGTTTCAGTATAATAAGCTTAAGACTCATTAAATGCATTTTGGAGACAAGTTAGCTCAAAACGGTGTGTGCAGATCAGTCAACTTCACGGATTGGACTGTACTTGCTCAAGAAGAACCAGATAATGAACCATACACCATTAGAAAGATACGGAAGTCTATTTTCTGGAGCATTTTACGATTCATGATTCCGAGTCCTCTAGAGGAAGTTATGCAAGTTTTGGCAGCTTAAGGTCAAAATCGGAAGGATCTGCATTACTGGGACAAAAATCAAATTTGAAGGTCTTTCCGATTTTTCCTTGAGCTGGACTGCATATGCTTGGAAAGATAATTCAAAGAACTTCAAGATCCATATTTTTCCAGATTTTTCAGAATGGAGGAACAAGCCCAAAACGAGCCCAAAAGCAGACTGCAATGCATTGTCATGCATGACATATGCATGAGCTAATTATTTTTAGTGGGGAAGTTAGGTAAAGTTGGTGAATTGAGTGTTGTAAGTTGGTGAAGTGAGTGTTGTAGGTAGAAGCAATACTCAATTCAGAATTTTACTTCCCTTAAGCCTATATATAGTGAGGTTCTCCAAACTTGTAAACACACCCCAAGGGGGGGAGCTCTCAAACATCTCTCTAGAGCTCCTCTCCCTTCTCTCCCTCAAATTCTCTTAGTTTTCTTTTTAGTTCTCAATTGTTGTAACAAAATCCTTTCGCTAAATTTTCCTTTAAGTTTCTCTTAGTTGTAATTTATTTTTCATTGTAATGTAAATTCTTTTCTTAAGTTTTCAAGTTTAATTAGTTTCCAAGTTTCAATTATAGTTCTTGTTCTTATTCATTATGCTTATAAATTAATATGCTTGTTTGAATGAGTGATCACCATTAAAACTTGTATGTTAGCTATCTTGGTTTGAATTAAGAGTAGACACAATGCATTAATTCAAATTGAACTATGAATAGGAAGAGTTTGTATGGACATTCGACAACAGGGATTAGATACATGCTTGGTTGTTTAAAATATTCTTCTTTGCTTAATGGATTTCTAATGCTTAATTTAGGTTCGACAACAAGGATCTAATTAGGGAATTAGGAATACAAGGTTAGGACCAGACACCATGGCTTAATCATACTTTAGCTAGAATCAATCTGTGAATCTAAATTGAACTTGGTAACTAATTTGCTTGAGTTAATTTCTTTTCTTTCCTTCTTGTTTTATTTATTTTCTTTTCATTTCTGTTTTGTGCAGGGACTCAAATTGAATCAATCTATCATCAATCCTCGTGGGATCGACCTCGTACTTACACAAGCTATACTATCCAACGCCTCGTGCACTTGCGAGTTAACAGGTACATTGCATAGTTCTGGGGATTGGATTTCACTCAAAACTCACCAAATGATTCTTCCCAACATATTATGATGTTGACCAAGTTTTGGGCTCAATCCGAGATCAATTGGTCAAAGAAATTGGACACTTCAAGTTGGAACGAAGTTCGAGCCGTAAATGTAGTGGTTAGTGCTTTGCATAGTTCTGTTGATTGGATTTCACTCAAAACTCACCAAATGACTCCCCCCACAATATTACGATGTTGCCCAAGTTTTGGGCTCGATCCGAAACGAATTGGTCAAAGAAATTGGACAATTCAAGTTCGAACGAAGTTCGTGCCGTAAAAGGAGTGGTGGTACAATGCATAGTTCTAGGGATTGGATTTCCCTCAAAACTCACCAAATGACTCCTCCCACCTTATTATGATGTTGACCAAGATTTGGGCTCGATCTGAAATCAATTGGTCAAAGAAATTTGACAATTGAAGTTCGTATGAAGTTCCGTGCCGTAAATGAAATGGTTGGTGCTTTGCATAGTTCTGGGGATTGGATTTCAGTCAAAACACACCAAATGACTCATCCCACCTTATAATGACGTTGACCAAGTATTGAACTTGATCCGAAATCAATTGGTCAAAGAAATCGGACAATTCAACTTCGGACGAAGTTGGTGACATAAATGGAGTGGTTAGTGCATTGCTTAGTTCTAGAGATTGGATTTCACTCAAAACTCACCAAATGACTCCTCCCACCATATTATGATGTTGACCAACTTTAGGGCTCGATCCGAAATTAATTGGTCAAAGAAATTGGACAATTCAAGTTCAAACGAAGTTCGTGCCGTAAATGGAGTGGTGGAACATTGCATTGTTCTAGGGATTGGATTTCACTCACAACTCACCGAATGACTCACCCGCAATATTATGACGTTGACCAAGTTTTGGGCTCGATCCGAAATGAATTGGTCAAAGAAATTGGACAATTGAAGTACGAACGAAGTTCATTCCATAAATGGAGTGGTGGTAAATTGCATAGTTCTGGGGATTGGATTTCACTCAAAACTCACCAAATGACTCCTCCCAACATATTATGATGTTTACCAAGTTTTGGGCTCGATCCGAAATAATTGGTCAAAGAAATTGGACACTTCAAGTTGGAACGAAGTTTGTTCCATAAATGGAGTGGTGGTACATTGCATAGTTCTATGGATTGGATTTCAATCAAAACTCACCAAATGACTCCTCCCACAATATTATGATGTTCACCAAGTTTTGGGCACGATCCGAAATGAATTGGTCAAAGAAATTGGACACTTGAAGTTCGTAAGAAGTTCGTGCCGTAAATGAAATGGTTGGTGCTTTGCATAGTTGTGGAGATTGGATTTCACTCAAAACACACCAAATGACTCCTCCCACCATATTGTTATATTGGATAAGTTTTGAACTCGATCCGAAATGAATTGGTCATAGAAATTGGAGAATTCAAGTTCGAACGAAGTTCATTCCATAAATGAAGTGGTGGTACATTGTGTAGTTCTAGTGATTGGATTTCACTAAAAACTCACCAAATGACTCCTCCCACCTTTTTATGATGTTCACCAAGTTTTGGGCTCGATCCGAAATCAATTGGGCAAAGAAATTGGACACTTGAAGTTCGTATGAAGTTCCGTGCCGTAAATGAAATGGTTGGTGCTTTGCATAGTTCTGGAGATTGGATTTCAGTCAAAACACACCAAATGACTCCTCCCACCTTATTATTATGTTGACCAAGTTTTGAACTTGATCCGAAATCAATTGGTCAATGAAATAGGACAATTCAACTTCGATCGAAGTTGGTGACATAAATGAAGAGGTTAGTGCATTGCTTAGTTCTAGAGATTGGATTTCCCTCAAAACTCACCAAATGACTCCTCCCACCATATTATGATGTTGACCAACTTTAGGGCTCGATCCGAAATTAATTGGTCAAAGAAATTGGACAATTCAAGTTCGAACGAAGTTCGTTCTGTAAATGGAGTGGTGGTACATTGCATAGTTTTAGGCACTGGATTTCACCCAAAACTCACTAAGAGACTCCTCCCAACATATTATGATGTTGACCATGTTTTGGGCTCCATCCGAAATCAATTGGTCAAAGAAACTGGACAATTTAAGTTCGAACGAAGTTTGTGCCATAAATGGAGTGGTGGTACGTTGCATAGTTCTAGTGATTGGATTTCAATCAAAACTCACCAAATGATTCCTCCCAACATATTATGATGTTGACCAAGTTTTGTGCACAATTGGACAAAGAAATTGGACACTTCAAGTTGGAACGAAGTTCATGCCGTAAATGGAGTGGTGGTACATTGCTTAGTTCTAGGGATTGGATTTCAATCAAAACTCACCAAATGACTCCTCCCACAATATTATGATGTTGACCAAGTTTTGGGCACGATCCGAAATTAATTGGTCAAAGAATTTGGACACTTCAAGTTCGTACGAAGTTCGTGCCGTAAATTTCTTTGCATAGTTCTACAGATTGGATTCCACTCAAAACACACAAAACGACTCTTCCGACCATATTGTTACATTGAATAAGTTTTGGGCTCGATCCGAAATGAATGGGCCATAGAAATTGGAGAATTCAAGTTCGAACGAAGTTCGTTCCATAAATGGAGTGGTGGTACATTGCATAGTTCTAGGGATTGGATTTCACTCAAAACACACCGAATGACTCCTCCCACCATATTATGATGTTGACCAAGTTTTGGGCTTGATCCGAAATCAAGTCAAAGAAATTGGACACCTCAAGTTTGTACGAAGTTCCGTGCCGTAAATGAAATGGTTGGTTCTTTGCATAGTTCTAGGGATTGGATTTCACACAAAACACACCAAATGACTCCTCCCACCATATTATAAGGTTGACCAAGTTTTGGGCTCGATCCGAGTTGAAATGGGCAAAGAGATTGGACAATTCAACTTGAACGAAGTTGGTGCCATAAATGGAGTGGCTGGTGCATTGCTAGTTCTAGTGATTGGATTTCACTCAAAACTCACCGAATGACTCCTCCCACCACATTACGATGTTGACCATGTTTTGGGCTCGATACGATTCAATTGGTCAAAGAAATTGGATACTTCAAGTTCGTACGAAGTTCCTGCCGTAAATGTAGTGGTGGTACATTGCATAGTTCTTGGGATTGGATTTCACTCAAAACTCACCAAATGACTCCTCCCACCATACTACGATGTTGACCAAGTTTTGGGCTCGATCTGAAATCAATTGGTCAAAGAATTGGGACACTTCAAGTTCGTACGGTTCGTACCATAATTGAACGGGTTGGTTCTTTGCATAGTTCTTGGGATTGGATTTCACTCAAAACACACCGAATGACTCCTCCCACCGTATTATGATGTTGATAAAGCTTTGGGCTGGATTCAAATCAATTGATCAAAGAAATTGGACACTTCAAGTTCGCATTTAAGTTCATGCCGTAAATGAAGATGTTAAAACTAACCAAATGACTCCTACCACCACATTATGATGTTGACCAAGTTTTGGGCTCGATCCAAAATTAATTGGTCAATGAAATTGGACACTTCAAGTTCGAACGAAGTTCTAACCGTAAATGGAGATGTTAGTGCTTTGCATAGTTCCGTCGCTTGGATTTCACTCAAAACTCACAAAATGACTCTTACCACAATATTATGTTGTTGAACAAGTTTTGGGCTCGATCCGAAATGAATTGGTCAAAGAAATTGGACAATTCACGTTCGAACGAAGTTCGTGCCGTAAATGGAGTGGTGGTACATTGCATAGTTCTAGGGATTGGATTTCCCTCAAAACTCACCAAATGACTGCTCCCACCATATTATGATGTTGACCAAGTTTTGGGCTCGATCCGAAATGAATTGGTCAAAGAAATTGGACAATTCAAGCTCGAACGAAGTTCGTGCCGTAAATGGAGTGGTGGTACATTGCATAGTTATAGGGATTGGATTTCTCTCAAAACTCACCAAATGATTTCTCCCACAATATTATGATGTTCACCAAGTTTTGGGGTCGATCCCAAATGAATTGGTCAAAGAAATTGGACAATTCTAGTTTCAAACGAAGTTCGTGCCGTAAATGAAGTGATTGGTGCATTGCCTAGTTCTAGGGGTTGGATTTCACTCAAAACTCACCAAATGACTCCTCCCACCATATTTTGATGTTGATCAAGTTTTGGGCTCTATCTGAATTGAATTGGTCAAACAAATTGGTTAATTCAAGTTCGAACGAAGTTCGTTCCGTAAATGGAGTGGTTGGTGCATTGCATAGTTCTAGGGATTGAATTTCACCCAAAACAAACCAAATGACTGCTTCCACCACATATTATGATGTTGACCAAGTTTTGGTCTCGATCCAAAATGAATTGGTCAAAGAAATTGGACAATTCATGTTCGAAAGAAGTTCATGCCGTATATGGAGTTGTGGTGCAATGCATAGTTTTGGTGATCGGATTTCACCCAAAACTAACCAAATGGCTCCAACAACCGTATTACGATGTTGACCAAGTTTTGGGCTAGATCCGCCTCCCACCATACTATGATGTTGACCAAGTTTTGGGCCCGATCCGAAATGAATTGGTCAAAGAAATTGGACAATTCAAGTTCAAACGAAGTTCTTGACGTAAATTGAGTGGTTGGTGCATTGCATAGTTCTAGTGTTTGGATTTTACTTAAAACTCACCAAATGACTCCTCCCACCATGTTATGTTGTTGACCAAGTTTTGGGCTCGATCCGAAATCAATTGGTCAAAGAAATTGGGCACTTCAAGTTCGTACGAAGTTCGTGCCGTAAATGAGGTGGTTGGTGCTTTGCATAGTTCTAGGGATTGGATTTCACTCAAAACACACCAAATGACTCTGCCCACCATATTATGGTGTTGACCAAATTTTGCGCTCGATCCTAAATGAATTGGTCAAAGAAATTGGAAAATTCCAGTTCGAACAAAGTTCGTGCCACAAATGGAGTGGTTGGTGCATTGCATTGTTCTAGTGATTAGATTTCACTCAAAACTCACCAAATGACTCCTCCCACCATATTGTAATGTTGACCAAGTTTTGGGCTAGATCCGAAATCAATTGGTCAAAGAAATTGGGCACTTCAAGTTTGTAAGAGGTTCGTGCCGTAAATGAAGTGGTTGGTGGTTTGCGTAGTTCTAGGGATTGGATTTCTCTCAAAACACACCAAAGGACTACGCCCACAATTTTATGATGTTGACCAAGTTTTGGGCTCGATCCGAAATCAATTGGTCAAAGAATTTGGACACTTTAAGTTCGTGCCTTAAATGATGTGGTTGATGCTTTGCATAGTTCCAGGGATTGGATTTCACTCAAAACACACCAAATGAGTCCTCCCACCATATTATGATGTTGACCAACTTTTGGGCTTGATCCGAAACCAATTGGTGAAAGAAATTGGACAATTCAAGTTCGTACGAAGTTTGTGGCGTAAATGGAATGGTTGGTGCATTGCATAGTTCTAGTCACTGGACTTCACTCAAAACTCACCAAACAACTCCTCCCACCATGTTATGATGTCGACCAAGTTTTGGTTTCAATCCGAAATAAATTGGGGAAAGAAATTGGAGACTTCAAGTCCGTACAAAGTTCGTGGCGTAAATGGAGTGGTTGGTGCATTGCATAGTTCTAGTGAGTGGATTTCAGTGAAAACTCACCACATTCCGATGTTGACCATGTTTTGGGCTCGATCCAGAATCAGTTGGTCAAATAAATTGGACACTTCAAGTTCGTGCAAAGTTCGGGCCGTAAATGGAGTAGTTGGTGCGCTGCACAGTTCTGGTGATTGGATTTCAATCAAAACAAACCAAGTGACTACTCTCACCATATTATGATGTTTACTAAGTTTTGGGCTTCATCAAAAATCAATAGGGCAAAGAAATTGGACAATTCAAGTTTCAACAAAGTTCATGCCATAAATGGATTGGTTGGTGCATTGCATAGTTCTTGTGAGTGGATTTCACTCTAAACTCAGCAAATGACTCCTCCCACCATATCATGATGTTGACCAAGTTTTGGGCTTAATCCGAAATCAATTGTTGAAAGAAAGTGGACAATTTAAGTTCGAACGAAGTTCGTGCCGTAAATGGAGTGGTGGTGCATTGCATTGTTCTAGTGATTGGATTTCACTCAAAACTCTCCAAGTGACTATAGCCACCACATTACGAAGTTGACCAAGTTTTGGGCTCGATCCGAAATCAATTGGTTAAAGAAATTGGACACTTCAGGTTCGAACGATGTTCGTGCCGTAAATGGAGTGGTTGGTGCTTTGCATAGTTCTGTTGATTGGATTTCACTCAAAACTCACCAAATGATTCCTACGGCCATATTATGTTGTTGATCAAGTTTTGGGCTCGATCCGAAATGAATTGGTCAAAGAAATTGGCCAATTCAAGTTCAAATGAAGCTCGTGCCGTATATGGAGTGGTGATACATTGCATAGTTCTGGTGATTGGATTTCACTCAAAACTCACCAAATGACTCCTCCCACCATATTATCATGTTGACCAAGTTAAATTGGTCAAAGAAATTGGACACTTCAAGTTCTTACGAAATTACTTGCCGTAAATGAAGTGGTTGGTGCTTTCCATAGTTCTTGTGATTGGATTTCACTCAAAACACACTAAACGACTTCTTCGACCGTATTTTGATGTTGACCAAGTTTTGGGCCCGATCCAAAATGAATTGGTCCAAGAAATTGAACAATTCAAGTTTGAACGAAGTTCGTGCCGTAAATTGAGTGGTGGTACATTGCATAGTTCTAGTGATTGGATTTCACTCAAAACTCACCAAATGACTCCTCCCACCATATTATGATGTTGACCAAATTTTGGGCTTGATCCGAAATGAATTCGTAAAAGAAATTGGACAATTCAAGTTCGAACGATATTCGTGCCATAAATGAAGTGGTTGCTGCTTTGCATAGTTCTAGGGATTGGATTTCACTCAAAACTTACCAAATGACTCCTCCCACCATATTATGATGTTGACCAAATTTTGGGCTGAATACGAAATCAATTGGTCAAAGAAATTAGACACTTTAAGTTCGTACGAAGTTCGTGCCGTAAAAGGAGTGGTGATACATTGCATAGTTCTAGTGATTGGATTTCACTCAAAACTCACCGAATGACTCCTCCCACCACATTACGATGTTGACCATGTTTTGGGCTCGATACGATTCAATTGGTCAAAGAAATTAGATACTTCAAGTTCGTACGAAGTTCCTGCCGTAAATGTAGTGGTGGTACATTGCATAGTTCTTGGGATTGGATTTCACTCAAAACTCACCAAATGACTCCTCCCACCATACTACGATGTTGACCAAGTTTTGGGCTCGATCTGAAATCAATTGGTCAAAGAATTGGGACACTTCAAGTTCGTACGAAGTTCGTACCATAATTGAACGGGTTGGTTCTTTGCATAGTTCTTGGGATTGGATTTCACTCAAAACACACCGAATGACTCCTCCCACCGTATTATGATGTTGACAAAGTTTGGGCTGGATCCGAAATGAATTGTTCAAAGAAATTGGACACTTTAAGTTCGTACGAAGTTCGTAATGTAAATGAAATGGTATGTACTTTGCATAGTTCTAGGGATTCGATTTCACTCAAAATGCACCAAATGACTCCTCCCACCATATTATGAGTTTAACAAAGTTTTGAGCTCGATCCGAACGATGTCAAAGAAATTGGACACTTCAAGTTCGTACGAAGTTCGTTCCGTAAATGAAGTGGTTGGTTCTTTGCATAGTTCTAGGGATTGGATTTCACTCAAAACACACCAAATGACTCCTCCCACCATATTATGATGTTGACAAAGTTTTGGGCTGGACCCGAAATCAATTGGTCAAGGAAATTGGACACTTCAAGTTCGTACGAAGTTCGTGCTGTAAATGAAATGGTAGGTGCTTTGCAAAGTTCTAGGGATTGGATTTCACTCAAAACGCACCAAATCACTCCTCCCACCATATTATGATGTTCACCAAGTTTTGGGCTCAATCCGTTATGAAATTGTCAAAGAAATTGGACAATTAAACCTCGAACGAAGTTCGTGCCATAAATGGAGTGGTTGGTGCATTGTTTAGTTCTAGTGATTGGATTTCACTCAAAACTAACCAAATGACTCCTCCCACCATATTATGATGTTGGCCATGTTTTGGGCTCGATCCGAAATGAATTGGTCAATGAAATTGGACAACTCAAGTTCGAACGAACTTCGTGACGGAAATGGAGTGGTGGTACATTGCATAGTTCTAGTGATTGGATTTCACTCAAAACTCACCAAATGACTCCTCCCACCATATTACAATGTTGACCAAGTTTTGGACTCGATCCAAAATCAATTCGTCAAAGAAATGGGACACTTCAAGTTCGTGCGAAGTTTGTGCCGTAAATGAACTGGTTGGTTCTTTGCATAGTTATTGGGATTGGATTTCACTGAAAGCACACCAAATGACTCCTCACACCATATTATGATGTTGATAAAGCTTTGGGCTGGATTCGAAATCAATTGATCAAAGAAATTGGACACTTCAAGTTCGTACGAAGTTCATGCCGTAAATGAAGTGGTCGGTGCTTTGCATAGTTCCAGGGATTGGATTTCACTCAAACACAGCAAATGACTCCTCCCACCATATTATGATGTTGACCAAGTTTTGGGGTCGATCCGAAATGAATTGGTCAAAGAAATTGGACAATTCAAGTTCGAACGAAGTTCGTGCCGTAAATGGATTGGTTGGTGCATTGATTAGTTCTAGTGATTGGATTTCATTCAAAACACACCAAATGACTCCCCCACCATATTACGATGTTGACCATGTTTTGAGCTCGATCCGAAATCAATTGGACACTTCAAGTTCGTAAGAAGTTCGTGCCGTAAACGACATGGTTGGTTCTTTGCATAGTTCTAGGGATTGGATTTCACTCAAAACACACCAAATGACTCCTCCCACCGTATTATGATGTTGACCAAGTTTTGGGCTCGATCCGAAATGAATTAGTCAAAGAAATTTGACAATTCAAGTTCAAACGGAGTTCGTGCCGTAAATGGAGTGGTGGTACATTGCATAGTTCTAGGGATTGGATTTCACTCAAAACTCACCAAATGACTCCTCCCCACATATTATGATGTTGACCAAGTTTGGGGCTCGATCCAAAATCAATTGGTCAAAGAAATTGGACACTTCAAGTTCGTACAAAGTTCGTGCCATAAATTGAGTGGTTGGTGTTTAGAAAAGAATAACTTTCCATTTTATCAATAAAAGATTACAAGATAGTTGTATATATACAACTCATTTACACATGTCGCTGTCAACCATTCTCCAACAAACTAACTAGATACCTCAACTAATTAACAAATATTGAACTATATCTCTAAGTATTAACCAACTATTTTATTTACATAAGTATCCTTAATATCCCCCCTGAAACTGAGCTGAGGAGTTCGAAGGGAGAGTTTGTTTCTGAGAGTTTGAAATTGGTCTTTAGCATGAGCCTTAGTACAAATATCTGCAATCTGTTGTTGGGTGCAGATATAGTGAACAGAGACTTCTTTGGCCAAAACCTTTCCTCAAATATAATGGTTATCAATCTCAACATGCCTGGTACGAGCATGGAACAATGGATTTTTGGCTAGAGAAAGGGCAGAGACGTTATCACACGACAGTTGTGGAACAGAGGGTGAGTTGTAGGCAATATCCACTAAAAGTTTGCATATCCAAGTAATTTCTGCAGCAATATTGGCAAGCGACCGATACTCAGCCTTAGTGGATGAGCGAGTAACAGTAGGTTGCTTTTTAGAGCTCCAGCTAATAAGAGAGGAGCCAAGGAAAATGCAGAAGCCTCCAGTGGACTTTCTGTTAAGGGGACAATCTGCCCAATCAGCATCGGAGAATGCTGTGATTGATGGAGTAGAGGAACTTTTGGGAAACCATAAAGGGCTCCCACGAGAGATCTGTAGTCTGCAGCATTGTCCAGTAAAGGGGATGTATGATCGAGCTTTGATGTACTCAGAGGAGTGGCACAAGGTTTCACCTCAATGCCAAGGAAATAGTGGAGAGCACCGAGATCCTTGATAGGGAACATAGAACTAAGCCGAGTTATAACTTGTTGACAGGCTGAAGCAGATGGTCCAGTGACAATAATGTCATCAACATAAACTAAGATGAACACCATTGGATCTGTCTTGACAAACAAAGAGTGATCTGATTGAGAACCAGTAAATCCCAAAGAGGTAAGTGCGCCATGAAGTTTTTCATACCAAGCTCGGGGAGCTTGTTTGAGGCCATAGAGAGACTTGTGGAGATGACAGTTGTGATTGGGATGATTAGAGTCTTCAAAGCCAGGTGGCTGTTGCTTAAACACTTGTTCAGAGAGATTACCATGCAGGAATGCATTGCTTACATCAAGCTGATTAAGAAACCAGTCATATTGAGCTGCCAAAGTGAGGAGAATTCGAATAGTGACCGGTTTAGCAACCAGACTAAAGGTCTCTGTATAGTCTAATCCTGCTTGCTGGTGAAAACCTTTTGCAACTAGACGTGCCTTGTACCTGTCAATTGTACCATCGGGTTTCCTTTTGATTCAAAAAACACACTTGCATCCCACTACATTGGTGGAGTGAGATGGAGGAACCAAAGACCAGGTTCCAGTTTGCTTCAGTGCAAGAAACTCATCTTGCATAGCTTTAACCCAGTGGGGATATTTAGAGGCCTGAAGATATGTAGTAGGAACAAAGTCATGAGAGAGATGAGAGGGTAGAGGATGCTTGGTTGCAGTTAAGGCCTTAGGCTTGTAGATGCCAGATTTAGATCGGGTTCGCATAGGATGGATATTGGTGGGAAGATGTGAAGGTGGAGGGGGATGTGAATGGGGAGATGATGGAGAGGCACTGATAGGAGATGATGGGGTTGGAGAGACATTAGGAGGCTGAGAAACTGGAGAATGCTCTTGAGTGGAGGTACTGGGTTGACTGTGGTGATAGAAAATGTTAATTGAGATGGAATAGAGTGAGTGTGAGGAACAGTGGATGATGAGGAGGAGGCTGCAAAGACTTGCTTGTGAAAGGGAAAGCAGGACTCATCGAAGATGACATGTCTGGACACATAGATCCTTTGGGAGGTGAGATCAAGACATTTATAACCCTTGTGGTTAAGACTGTAACCCAGAAAGATGCACTGTTTGCTTTTAGGATCTAGCTTTGATGTTGAATAAGGCTGCAACTAAGGAAAGCAACTGCAACCAAATATTTTCAGTGTGTGATAAGATGGGGACCTGTTGAATAGCAATTCCCATGGAGAAGCCTTGGATGCAGTAGGCATTCTATTGATCAAATAAACTGCAGTAGCAAAAGCATGATCCCAATAGATGTGAGGAACTTAAGAAACTGTCAATAATGTCCTTGCAGTCTCCGCTAAGTGGCGATGTTTACGCTCAGAGCAACCATTTTGCTTCGGGGTATGAGGACAGCTTAGTTGATGGTGAATGCCATGCTCAACAAGAAAATTAGAAAATTGAGAACTCAAGTATTCACCACCAGAATCAGAACGCAGAGTTATAATTTTGGTGCACAACATATTCTCCACATAACCTTTGAACTTCACAAAGATACTAAAAACATCATATTTGTATTGCATAGGATAGAACCAACAATATTTGGTAAAATCATCCACAAAGATGACATAATACTTTTGAAGATGTACAAAAATACAGATGTTGGGCCCCAAACATCTATGTGAAGTAGTTCTAAAGGTTTACTTGTCCCACTTGGCACAGTAACAAATGGCAGTCTAGAACTCTTGCTTAATGCACAACCATTACAAAAAGTAGTATGAGTATTACCAGCAACAGAAATACAAGACTCAGATTTCAACTTATTTAGGATCTTAGTAGAGGGGTGGCCTAACCGTTGATTTCCCTGGAAGCATTGACAGAAGCAGCAAATGCATGATGAGGATCAACCACCAAAATCAGAGTTGAGAGGTTGAAAAGGATAGAGACCATTTCTAACTGGGCCTTTAAAGAGCATCTTCCCCGAAGAAATATCCTTCACAGTGAAGTGAAAGGGATAAAGATGCATAGAACACCAATTATCAATGAGAAATTGATTTGCTGAAAGCAAATTGTGTTTCAATGCAGGGACATGTAACACATTACGAAGCTGAAAATTGTAATGAGAAGTAGGTAATTGAGAAGATCCAGAGTGAAGAATTGGCAAACCTTTGCCATCGCCAATATAAACTTGCTCAGGGCTTGTGTAAGGTTCTGGATTCTGGAGATTGTTATATGATCGGGGCATAATTACATATCATTTTGTACCCTTTTAACTTATGATTTGGTTATTTTTTTGAGTTAAACTTGTGCTTTTAATCTATTTTGTGTTTGTTTCAGTATAATAAGCTTAAGACTCATTAAATGCATTTTGGAGACAAGTTAGCTCAAAACGGTGTCTGCAGATCAGTCAACTTCACGGATTGGACTGTACTTGCTCAAGGCGAACCAGATAATGAGCCATACATCATTGGAAAGATACGGAACTCTATTTTCTGGAGCATTTTACGGTTCATGATTCCGAGTCCTCTAGAGGAAGTTATGCAAGTTTTGGCAGCTTAAGGTCAAAATCGGGAGGATCTGCGTTATTGGGCCAAAAATCACATTTGAAGGTCTTTCCGATTTTTCCTTGAGCTGGGCTGAATATGCTTGGAAAGATAATTCAAAGAACTTCAAGATCCATATTTTTCCAGATTTTTCACAATGGAGGAACAAGCCCAAAATGAGCCTAAAAGCAGACTGCAATCCATTGTCATGCATGAAATATGCATGAGCTAATTATTTTTAGTGGGGAAGTTAGGTAAAGTTGGTGAATTAAGTGTTGTAAGTTGGTGAAGTGAGTTTTGTAGGTAGAAGCAATACTTAATTCAGATTTTCACTTCCCCTAGGCCTATAAATAGTGAGTTTCTCCAAGCTTGTAAACACACCCCAAGGGGGGGAGCTCTCAAACATCTCTCTAGAGCTCCTCTCCCTTTTCTCCCTCAAATTCTCTTAGTTTTCTTTTTAGTTCTCAATTGTTGTACAAAACCATTTTGCTTCTTAGTTGTAATTTATTTTTCATTGTAATGGAATTTCTTTTCTTAAGTTTTCAAGTTTAATTAGTTTCCAAGTTTCAATTACGGTTCTTGTTCTTATTCATTATGCTTATAAGTTAATATGCTTGTTTGAATGATTGATCACCATTAAAACTTGTATGTTAGCTATCTTGGTTTGAATTAAGAGTAGACACCATGCCTTAATTCGAATTGAACTATGAATATGAAGAGTATGTATGGACATTCGACAATAGGGATTAGATACATGCTTTGTTGTTTAAAACATTCTTCTATGCTTAATGGATTTCTAATGCTTAATTTAGATTCGACAACAAGGATCTAATTAGGGAATTAGGAATACAAGGTTAGGACCAGACACCATGGCTTAATCATACTTTAGCTAGAATCAATCTGAGAATCTGAATTGAACTTGGTAACTTATTTGCTTAAGTTATTTATTTTCTTTCTTTCTTTCTTGTTTTATTTATTTTCTTTTCATTTCTGTTTTGTGCATGGAATCAAATTGAATCAATCTATCATCAATCCTCGTGGGATTGATCTCGTACTTACACATGCTATACTATCCAATGGCCTGTGCACTTGCGAGTTAACAAAATTTTGGCGCCGTTGCCGGGGATTGACGGCATAATTTGGTTCTATTTTCTTTCCCTACTTGTTTTACTGTCCTTTTTCCTTTTCATTTCAGTTTTTATTTCCTAATCCTTTTAATTTCGTTTCAAGTTCTGTGTTTGTTTTAGCAATATCGGATAGCTCAATAAAAAGGGAGAGAAGGCAACTTCAATCATAAGGATAGGAAGTATGGAGTAGTGGAAGGAGTAGCGACCTCCAAATGCATCCATGCTCGACCTAATTGCTTCAAGGGGGAGTATCCAATCCTTTCTCTTTTACTTGTATTGTTATTATTTTAGTAATTTTAATTTTCTGTTTCTTTTATAATAATTTTTAAAAAAATAAAAAAAATTTAAAAAGATTTTTCATATGAGCTGACTTTTGGTAACCCTAGTGAGCATATCAGTCAATGCAGTGTCTAGGAGTTCTTTAGGCGACACCTTCGGTGTCTAAGAAGTTTGGGTTTTAAGCGGGACCATTGTGACCCCTCCAACCTTCCCGGAACCCCTGGCTGTGTTTTCTCGAGGCCCTTAATCGGTCATCCTAGAGTTGCTTGTATAATTGTGTATTCTTAAAATAAAAATTTTAAAAAAATTCTTGTTTTTCTGTTTTATTTTAGTCTTGCTTTGTTTTTATTTTGAGTCACTTTCCGAACACATATGATGAGATTGTGATAAATGTTTGCATGACTTAAATGAAAATTGGATTTCTTTTTATTTCAAAAAATATTAAGAAAAAAAATTTTACTTTTGGCATCGTTCTAGCATGATATGTTCGAAACCCTCTTTACACTTGCCATTTGTTTCATAATTTTCCAATTAAAGGATTTGCATGATCCAAAGAATTGTATCAAGCATAAATTAAACTTGTATAACCATATACTGTGAGCTTTTGAGCCTTGTGCTTCATTTCATGAGTGTTGTACACATACTCTTATTTTCTTGTCATCTAAGTTGTTGTTTGATCTCATTATTCATTGAATTGGTTGAGCACTTAAAAGTCATTCATTCATATTCAATTTAATTACATGACATTTAAGAAATGATATTAAGGCCCTCTTTGGATCGTTTGTGCCTTTCAAGCTAACCTTATGCATGCTTAAGCATGATTTTCCATTGTTAACCATTTTGAGCCTACATGTAAACCTTTTCTTTCTTTTAACCAATTATATTTCCTCACCTTAGCCTGAAAAACAATTATTTACCTTTCTAAGGAACTCTTGAGCTTTTATTGGGATGTGTTTTTCATGCTAAGTTTGGGAAGGGGTATTATATATTGAAAAATAAAATAAAATCACCCAATTGGTGGAAGAAAAGAGAATGTTGTGATTGTGGTTGATTGAAAATTCATTTTTGGGTTTCTTTATTGGCCTCAAAATAAATTGGTGGTTGTTCAATTAAAAGAAAGGAGTGTGAATCCTTATAAATGGAGGTATAAGGAGTTTTGAAAAAAAAAATCCTCATTGTGATGATTCAAGTCTTGGAAACAATTGTTTTATGCTCTTACATTGTGAGTTCTTTGGACTTTGTGTTATCCATACTTTTCATTTCTCACTCACCTTACAGCCTTGGCCCCATTACAACCTATGATAAAGACCTAAATTGATCCTAAATGTCATGTGATTGAATTGCATCCATTTTCCTACTTTTAAGTGTTTGGCATCCTTCTTGAGATCATATAATGCAAGTTCTTCATCTTTCTATTGTGAGTTAATTCCCTTATGGTTTAACTCTAATCTCATGTTTATAACTGAGTAATGCATTGTAGCCCTCTTCTCGAGTGATTCATTTGTGAGAGGACAACTTTGGTGAGATTTGAAGTTGAATTTGTGCTTTGTATGATTTTTGAAATTGTGTGAAAACTAAGATTGGAGAATTTGTTGCATTTGACTATCACACTACTACACTTTGAGCATGTTATGTTTTGAACTTTGCCACATTGTGAATAATGTCTAAAAATGAGATTTTATTGTTAAAACTTTTGAGTCATGTGCATGAGTCATTTCTCTTCAGAAAATGTTTGGAAATATTGTTTTGTATTTGTTTTTGTTTTCTAACTACTTTGTTTTTGTATAGTCAGTAAAACGTTTGTGGGTATCGTATCTGTTAAACCCTCAGGAGACACAACTCCTCCTACTAGGGATGCCTAGAGGTTTAAAGGCTTGTTGCATATGCTCAATGCAATCGACTTACCTGCGAAAGTGGTCTAATTACTTTTATTTATTTATTTATTTTTATCTTTGTTTTCCTTTTGTTTTGCTCGAGGACTAGCAAAATATAGGTTTGGGGGTATTTGATCGGGGCATAATTACATATCATTTTGTACCCTTCTAACTTATGATTTGGTTATGTTTTTTAGTTAAACTTGTGCTTTGAATCTATTTTGTGTTTGTTTCAGTATAATTAGCTTAAGACTCATTAAATGCATTTTGGAGACAAGTTAGCTCAAAACGGTGTCTGCAGATCAGTCAACTTCACGGATTGGACTGTACTTGCTCAAGAAGAACCAGATAATGAATCATACGTCATTGGAAAGATACAGAAGTCTATTTTCTGGAGCATTTTACAGTTCATGATTCCGAGTCCTCTAGAGGAAGTTATGCAAGTTTTGGCAGCTTAAGGTCAAAATCGGGAGGATCTGTGTTACTGGGCCAAAAATCACATTTGAAGGTCTTTCCGATTTTTCCTTGAGCTGGGCTGCATATGCTTGGAAAGATAATTCAAAGAACTTCAAGATCCATATTTTTTCAGATTTTTCAGAATGGAGGAACAAGCCCAAAATGAGCCTAAAAGCAGACTGCAATCCATTGTCATGCATGAAATATGCATGAGCTAATTATTTTTAGTGGGGAAGTTAGGTAAAGTTGGTGAATTAAGTGTTGTAAGTTGGTGAAGTGAGTTTTGTAGGTAGAAGCAATACTTAATTCAGATTTTCACTTCCCCTAGGCCTATAAATAGTGAGTTTCTCCAAGCTTGTAAACACACCCCAAGGGGGAGCTCTCAAACATCTCTCTAGAGCTCCTCTTCCTTCTCTCCCTCAAATTCTCTTAGTTTTCTTTTAGTTCTCAATTGTTGTACAAAACCATTTTGTTTCTTAGTTGTAATTTATTTTTCATTGTAATGGAATTTCTTTTCTTAAGTTTTCAAGTTTAATTAGTTTCCAAGTTTCAATTACGATTCTTGTTCTTATTCATTATGCTTATAAGTTAATATGCTTGTTTGAATGATTGATCACCATTAAAACTTATATGTTAGCTATCTTGGTTTGAATTAAGAGTAGACACCATGCCTTAATTCGAATTGAACTATGAATATGAAGAGTATGTATGGCAAGAGCAACAGCAATCTCTTCAATTTGTTGAAGGAATCGTGCAGCAGAAGAATCTCCTTTAGTTATACTTCGAAGACGAGATCTGAGTTCATGAATATGCGATTGAGAAGCAGTCACAAGCCTGGATTCCAATTTTGCCCACAGTTCTCTGGAAGAGTTGACTCCAACAGTGTAGGGAATCAGTGAATCAGAGAGTGTAGAGTTGATCCAGATGAGAATGTTGTGATCATTCTCAAACCAGGTAACATATGCTGGATTCAGAGCGCGAGATCCAGTTGCATCAGTGAGAAATTGAGGTGGTGGAGGAACCGAGCCATCAACGATGCCTGTAAGATTGTACTGATGGAAAATGGGAGCGAATAAGGCACTCCAGGTCAAGTAATTTGTCGTGGTCAGTTTGACCGGCACTAGAGATCTAATATTCTGGATCGTGATAGAAGCAGCGTGAGATGCGCTAGTCAGAGGAGGATGAATGGGAGAACCAGAGTCAGAGGAGGGAGAAGCCGAGGTCGCCATGGAAGATTACATAAGAAATTAGGGTTTAGATGCAAGAAGCTTCAAGAAGAAGGAAGCTTAGTAAGGAAGAGCCGCAGCGAAGGAAAGAGGATCAAGTCGTTACACAGAGGCGAGTGATACCATGTTTAGAAAAGAATAACTTTCCATTTTATCAATAAAAGATTACAAGATAGTTGTATATATACAACTCATTTACACATGTCGCTGTCAACCATTCTCCAACTAACAAACTACACACCTCAACTAATTAACAAATATTAAACTATATCTCTAAGTATTAACCAACTATTTTATTTACATAAGTATCCTTAATAGTTGGTGCATTGCTTACTTCTAGTGATTGGATTTCACGAAAGACTCACCAAATGACTCCTCCCACCATATTATGATGTTGACCAAGTTTTGGGCTCGATCCAAAATCAAATGGTCAAACAAATTGGACACTTCAAGTTAAATGCGAAGTTCATGCTGTAAATGAAGTGGGTAGTTCTTTGCATAGTTATAGGGATTGGATTTCACTCAAAACAAACCAAAGGACTACTCCCACCATAATATGATGTTGATCAAGTTATGGATTCGATCCGAAATGAATTGGTCAAAGAAATTGGACAATTCAAGTTCGTAAGAAGTTCGTGCTGTAAATGGAGTAGTTGGTGCATTGCTTAGTTCTAGGGATTGGATTTCACTCAAAACACACCAAATGACTCCTCCCACCATATTATGATGTTGACCCAGTTTTGGGCTCGATCCGAAATGAAATGGTCAAAGAAATTGGACAATTCAACTTCGAACGAAGTTTGTGCCACAAATGGAGTGGTTGGTGCATTGCTTAGTGAAAGTGATTGGATTTCACTCAAAACTCACCAAATGACTCCTCGCACCATATTATGATGTTGACCAATTTTTGGGCTCGATCCGAAATCAATTGGTCAAAGAAATTGGACACTTCAAGTTCGTACGAAGTTCCGTGCCGTAAATGAAGTGGTTGGTGGTTTGCATAGTTCAAGGGATTGGATTTCACTCAAAACACACCAAATGACTCCTCACACCATATTATGTTGTTGACCAAGTTTTGGGCTCGATCCGAAATCAATTGGTCAAAAAAATTGGACACTTCAAGTTCGTACGAAGTTCGTGCCTTAAATGAAGTGGTTGGTTCTTTGCATAGTTCTAGGGATTGGATTTCACTCAAAACTCACCAAAGGACTCCTCCCACGATATTATGATGTTGACCAAGTTTTGGGCTCGATCCGAAAAGAATTGGTCAAACAAATTGGACAATTCAAGTTCGTACGAAGTTCGTGCCGTAAATGGAGTGGTGTCACATTGCATAGTTCTAGTGATTGGATTTCACTCAAAACTCACCAAATGACTCCTCCCACCATATTATGATGTTGATCAAGTTTTGGGCTCAATCCGAAATCAATTGGTCAATGAAATTGGACACTTCATGTTCGTACGAAGTTCGTGCCGTAAATGAAGTGGTTGGTGCTCTGCATAGTTCTAGAGTTTGGATTTCACTGAAAACACTCCAAATGACTCCTCCCACCATATTAAGATGTTGACCTTGTTTTGGGGTCGGTCCAAAATGAAATGATCAAAGAAATTGGACAATGCAACGTCGAACGAAGCTCGTGCCAGAAATGGAGTGGTTGATGCATTGCTGAGTTCAAGTGATTCGATTTCACTCAAAACTCACCAAATGACACCTCCCATCATATTATGATGTTGACAAAGTTTTTGGCTGGATACGAAATCAATTGGTCAAGGAAATTGGACACTTGAAGTTCGTACGAAGTTCGTGCCGTAAATGAAAAGGTCGGTGCTTTGCGTAGTTCTAGGGATTGGATTTCACTCAAAACGTACCAAATGACTCCTCCTACCATATTATGATGTTGACCAAGTTTTGGGCTTGATCCGAAATGAAATGGTCAAAGAAATTGGACAATTCAACTTCGTACGAAGTTCATGCCGTAAATGGAGTGGTTGGTGCTTTGCATTGTTCTAGGGATTGGTTTTGACTCAAAACACAACAAAGGACTGCTCCCACCTTATTATGATGTTGACCCAGTTTTGGGCTCGATCCGAAATCAATTGGTCAAAGAAACTGGACACTTCAAGTTCGTACGAAATTCATGCCGTAAATGAAGTGGTTGGTGCTTTGCGTAGTTCTAGGGATTGGATTTCACTCAAAACACACCAAATGACTCCTCCCACCATATTATGTTGTTGACCTACTTTTGGGCTCGATCCGAAATGAAATGGTCAAAGAAATGGAGTGGTTGGTGCATTGCTTAGTTCTTGCGATTGGATTTCACTCATAACTCACCAAATGACTCCTCCCAACATATTATGATGTTGACCAAGTTTTGGGATCGATCCGAAATCAATTGGTCAAAGAAATCACACACTTCAAGTTCGTACGAAGTTCGTGCGGTAAATGAAGTGGTTGGTGCTTTGCATAGTTATAGGAATTGGATTTCATTCAAAACTCGCCAAATGACTCCTCCCACTGTATTACGATGTTGACCAAGTTTTGGGCTCGATCCGAAATCAATTGGTCAAAGAAATTGAACACTTCAAGTTCGTACGAAGTTCGTGCCATAAATAGTGGTTGGTGCATTGGTTTGTTCTAGTGATTGGATTTCATTCAAAACTCAACAAATGACTCCTCCCACCATATTATGTTGTTGACCAAGTTTTGGGCTCGATCCGAAATGAATGGGTCAAAGTAATTGGACAATTCAAGTTCGAACGAAGTTCGTGCCGCAAATGGAGTGGTGGTACATTGCTTAGTTCTAGTGATTGGATTTCATTCAAAACTCACCAAATGACTCCTCCCACCATATTATGATTTTGACTGATGAGAGTCTCAAATTACATATTTTTAATATTATTTTGGAGACTTTATGATATAATTTTGGCTTAATAAAAATAATTTCACTTGTCGTTACATTTTATTCTCACCAATTGGATTTATGAATTTTCTATATTAATTTGGTGAACTTATTTGGTGAATTTATCTTTTGTAGGAAGTTATGGAAAGCCAAAACAAGAAGATATATATTTGTCCAAGTTCATGCCAAGTGTGAAGAGAATTGCTGGTGGATTTTATTGAAGAATTGATTGTGGGATTATTGTGAATATAAAGAGAAGTAAAGAGGGAGAAGAGAAGACAAAACCGTTGAAGCTAAAGAGCCTATTTCATGTCATTCATAGCCATTTAACGCCCACTACCTCAATGTTATTTCTTTTCCACCAACTCTCCACCATCAACACATGTTTAATCCAATTAATCCCTCACTTAAAACCTTCATTACCTACCATGAATGTATTAACTTTCCACTCACCTCATTGACTACTATAAATCACCCATCAACTTATTTGGCAAAGGAGGCACTACGACAGATTTCTTTATCCATTTCATTCAAAATTTAGTTATGTTTTCCTTTGTAATGAATTGCTAGAACTCTTGCTAAGGCTAAAGGGAATGTCCTTTGAGTAAGTTTGCGAATTGTTCTTTAATCCAATATACGGTATGAATTACTAAATTCTTTTATTTTTGGTTGTTCAATATTTTCATATCCTTTTATTTTGATTGATGTTAAGTACTACTATCTTTTCATGAGTTCCATTATATTTTTCTCATTGTTAAGAATTGACTTAGCATGCTTTTAAATTTAAAGATTAGATATTAAGCAATTTCTTTATCTTCCGGTTAAAGTTTCTCAATGATAATTTTAATCAAGTTATAATTTGGATTAAAGAGCATGAAACATATTTTGCTTAAAGAATTGAACCTTGATGCCTTAGCATTTCCATTATTGACATTTCATTTTTAAACTCAATCTCTACAACAATCAAATTAAATTACTTTTCCATTTTTCTTGTCACTTTTATTTTGGTACTTTTAATTATTTTTTTGTGTGCAGACATTTGCCTACCTACTCCTTGAGGATACGATACTTGGACAAAGAAATTGTACACTTCAAGTTTGTACGAAGTTCCATGCCGTAAATGAATTGGTTGGTGCTTTGCATAGTTCTAGGGATTGGATTTCACTCAAAACACACCAAAGGACTCCTCCCACCATAATATGATGTTGACCAAGTTTTGGGCTCGATCCGAAATCAATTGGTCAAAGAAATCGGACACTTCAAGTTCATACGAAGTTTATGCGGTAAATGAAGTAGTTGGTGCTTTGCATAGTTCTAGGGATTGAATTTCACTCAAAACACACCAAATGACTCCTCCCACCATATTGTTATGTTGACCCAGTTTTGGGCTCGTTCCGAAATGAAATGGTCAAAGAAATTGGACAATTCAACTTCGAACGAAGTTCGTGCCATAAATGGAGTGGTTGGTGCATTGCTTAGTTCTAGTGATTGGATTTCACTCAAAACTCACCAAATGACTCCTCCCACCATATTATGATGTTGACCAAGTTTTGGGCTTGATCCGAAATCAATTGGTCAAAGAAATTGGACACTTCAAGTTCGTACGACGTTCGTGCCGTAAATGAAGTGGTTGGTTCTTTGCATAGTTCTAGGGATTGAATTTCCTTCAAAACACACCAAATGACTCCTCGCACCATATTATGATGTTGATCAAGTTTTGGGCTCGATACGAAATGAAATGGTCAAAGAAATTCGACAATTCAACTTCGTACGAAGCTCGTGCCATAAATGGAGTGGTTGGTTCTTTGCATAGTTCAAGGCATTGGATTTAACTCAAAACACACCAAAGGAGTCCTCCCACCATAATATGATGTTGACCAAGTTTTGGGCTCAATCCGAAATCAGTTGGTCAAAGAAATTGGAGACTTCATGTTCGTACGAAGTTCGTGCCGTAAATGGAGTGGTGGTAAATTGCATAGTTCTAGGGATTGGATTTCACTCAAAACTCACCAAATGACTCCTCCCACCATATTATGATGTTGACCAGGTTTGGGGCGCGATCTGAAATCAAATTATCAAGGAAATTGGACACTTCAAGTTCGTGCAGTTAGTTCCGTAAATGAAGTGGTTGGTGCTTTGCTTAGTTCTAGGGATTTGATTTCACTCAAAACACACCAAATGAAATTTTCCACCATATTATGATGTTGACCAAGTTTTGGGCTCGATCTGAAATGAATTGTTCAATGAAATTGGACAATTCATGTTCGAACGAAGTTCGTGCCGTAAATGGAGTGGTTGTACATTGCATAGTTCTAGTGATTGGATTTCACCCAAAACTCACCAAATGACTCCTCCCACCATATTATGATGTTGACCAAGTTTGGGGCGTGATCCGAAATCAAATTGTCAAGGAAATTGGACACTTCAAGTTCGTACGAAGTTCTGTTCCGTAAATTAAGTGGTTGGTGCTTTGCTTAGTTCTAGGGACTGGATTTCACTCGAAACACACGAAATGACTCCTCCCACCACATTATTATGCTAACCAAGTTTTGGGCTCGATCCGAAATGAATTGGTCAAAGAAATTGGACAATTCAAGTTCGAACGAAGTTCGTGCCAAAATTGAAGTGGTTTGTGCATTGCATAGTTCTTGTATTTGGAATTCACTTAAAACTCACCAAATGACTCCTCCCACCATATTATGTTGTTGACCAAGTTTTGGGCTCCATCCGAAATCAATTGGTCAAAGATATTGGACACTTCAAGTTCGTACGAAGTTCGGGCCGTAAATGGAGTGGTTGGTGCATTGCATAGTTCTTGTGATCGGATACCAAATGACTCCTCCCACCCTATTATGATATTGACCAAGTTTTGGGCTTAATCCGAAATGAATTGGTCAATGAAATTGGACAATTCATGTTCTTACGAAGTTCGTTCCGTAAATGGAGTGTTGTAGCATTGCATAGTTCTGGTGATTGGTTTCCCCCAAAACTCACCAAATGACTCCACTAACCATATTATGATGTTGACCAAGTTTTGGGCTCGATCTGAAATCAATTGGTCAAAGAAATTGGTCAATTCAAGTTTGAACGAAGTTCGTGCCATAAATGGAGTGGTGGTAAATTGCATAGTTCTAGGGATTGGATTTCAATCAAAACTCACCAAATGACTCCTCCCACCATATTATGATGTGGACCAAGTTTTGGACTTTATCCAAAATCAATTGGTCAAAGACATTGGACACTTGAAGTTCGTACGAAATTCGTTCCGTAATTGGAGTGGTTGGTGCATTGCATAATTCTAGTATTCGGATTTCACTCGAAACTCACCAAATGACTCCTCCCACCATGTTATGATGTTGACCAAGTTTTCTGCTCGATCCAAAATCAATTGGTCAAAGAAATTGGGCACTTCAAGTTCATACGTAGTTCGTGCCGCAAATGGAGTGATTGGTGCTTTGCATAGCTCGGTTGATTGGATTTCACTCAAAACTCAGCAAATGAATTCTCCCACAATATTATGATGTTGACCATGTTTTGCGCTCGATCCGAAATTAATTGGTCAAAGAAATTGGACAATTCAAGTTCGAACGAAGTTTGTGCTGTAAATGGAGTGGTTGTACATTTCATAATTCTAGGGATTGGATTTCAGACAAAACTAACCAAATGACTCCTCCCACTATATTATGATGTTGATCCAATTTTGGGATCGATCCGAAATCACTTGGTCAAAGAAATTGGACACTTCAAATTCGTACAAAGCTCATTCCGTAAATGGAGTGGTGGGTGTTTTGCATAGTTATGGTAATTGAATTTCACTCAAAACTCACCAAATGACTCCTCCCACCATATTATGATGTTGACCAAGTTTTGGGCATGATCCGAAATCCCTTGTTCAAAGAAGTCGGACATTTCAAGTTCGTACGAAGTTCGTGCCGTAGATGGAGTGTTTGGGGCTTTGCATAGTTGTACTGATTGGATTTTACTCAAAACTCTCCAAGTGACTCCTCCCACCACATTATGATGTTGACCAAGTTTTGGGCACCAGCCGATATGAATTAGTCAAAGAAATTGGACAATTCAAGTTCGTACGAAGTTCGTGATGTAAATGGAGTGGTTGGTGCATTGCATAGTTCTAGTGATTGGATTTCACTCAAAACTCCACAAATGAGTCCTCCCACCATATTATGTTGTTGACCAAGTTTTGGGCACGATCCGAAACCACTTGGTCAAAGAAATTGAACACTTCAACTTCGTACGAATTTCGTGCCGTAAATGGAGTGGTTGGTGCTTTGCATAGTTTTGGTGATTGGATTTCACTCAAAACTCACCAAATGACTCCTCCCACCATATTATGCTGTTGACCAAGTTTTGGGCTCGATCAGAAATCAACTGGTCAAAGAAATTGGGCACTTCAAATTGGAACGAAGTTCGAGCCGTAAATGGTGTGGTTGTTTCTTTGCATAGTTCTGTTGATTGGATTTCACTCAAAACTCACCAAATGACTCCCCCCACCATATTATGATGTTGACCAAGTTTTGGATTCGATCCAAAATCACTTGTTCAAAGAAATTGGACACTTCAAGTTCGTACGAAGTTCGTGCCGTAAATGGAGTGGTTGGTGCTTTGCATAGTTGTCCCCCCACCATATTATGATGTTGACATAGTTTTGGACACGAGCCGAAATGAATTGGTCAAAGAAATTGGACAATTCAAGTTCGTGCGGTAAATGGAGTGGTTGGTGCTTTGCATAGTTCTGTGGATTGGATTTCACTCAAAACCCACCAAATGACTCGTCCCACCACATTATGATGTTGACCAAGTTTTGGGCTCGATCCGTTATCAATTGGTCAAAGAAATTGGACAATTCAAGTTCGAACGAGGTTCGTGACATAAATGGTGTGGTTGGTGCATTGCGTAGTTCTAGTGATTGGATTTCACTCAAAACTCCCCAAATGAATCCTCCCACCATATTACGATGGTTAAAAAGTTTTGGGCTTAATCCGAAATCACATGGTCTAAGAAATTGGACACTTCAAGTTCGTAAGAAGTTGGTGCTGTAAATGGAGTGGTTGGTGCTTTGCATAGTTGTGTTGATTGGATTTCACTCAAAACTCACCAAATGACTCCTCCCACCATATTATGATGTTGACCAAGTTTTGGGCTCGATCCGAAATCAATTGGTCAAAGAAATTGGACACTTCAAGTTCGTGCTAAGTTCGTGCCGTAAATGGTGTGGTTGGTGCGTTTCATAGTTCTAGAGATTGGATTTCAATCAAAACTCATCAAAGAACTCCCCCACCATTTTATGAAATTGTTGACCAGGTTTTGGGCTCGATCCGAAATTAATTGGTCAAAGAAATTCGACAATTCAAGTTCGAATGAGGTTCGTGCCGTTAATGGAGTGTTCTAGTAATTTCATTTCAATCAAAACTCACCAAATGACTCCTCCCACGATATTATGTTGTTGACCAAGTTTTGGGCTCGATCCGAATTCAATTGGTCAAAGAAATTGGACACTTCAAGTTCGTATGAAGTTTGTGCCGTAAATGGAGTGGTCAGTGCATTGCATTGTTCTAGTGATTGGATTTCACTTAAAACTCACCAAATCACTCCTTCCACCATATTATGATGTTGACCAAGTTTGGGGCTCGATCCGAAATCACCAAATGACTCCTCCGACGATATTATGATGTTGACCAAGTTTTGTGCTCGATCCGAAATCAATTCGTCAAAGAAATTGGACACTAAAAGTTCGAATTAATTTCGAACCATAAGTGGAGTAATTGGTGCATTGCATAGTTCTAGTGATTGGATTTCACTCAATACTCACCAAATTACGATGTTGACCAAGTTTTTGGCTCTATCCGAAATCAATTGGTCAAAGATATTGGACAATGCATATTCGAACGAAGTTCGTACCGTAAATGGTGTTTGGTACATTGCATAGTTCTAGGGATTGGATTTCAATAAAAACTCACCAAAAGACTCCTCTCACCAAATTATGATGTTGACCAAGTTTTGGGCTAGATCCGAAATGAATGGGTCAAAGAAATTGTGCACTTCGAGTTCGTACAAACTTCGTGCCGTAAATGAAGTGGTTGGTGCATTGCATAGTTCTAGTGATTGGATTTCACTCAAAACTCAACAAATGAGTCTTCCCACCATATTACGATGTTGGCCAAGTTTTGGGATCGATCCGAAATGAATTGGTCCAAGAAATTGGACACTTCAAGTTCGTACGAAGTTCCGTGCCGTAAATGAATTGGTTGGTGCATTGCATAGTTTTAGGAATTGGATTCCACTCAAAACTCACCAAAGGACTCGGTCCCACCATAATTTGATGTTGACCAACTTTTTGGCTCGATCAGAAATGAAATGGTCAAAGAAATTGGACAATTCAACTACAGACGAAGTCGGTGCCACAACTGGAGTGGTTGGTGCATTGTTTAGTTCTAGTGATTGGATTTCACTCCAAACTCACCAAATGAGTCCTCCCACCATATTATGATGTTGACCAAATTTTGGGCTCGATTCGAAATCAGCTGGTCAAAGAAATTGGACACTTCAAATTGGAACGAAGTTCGAGCCGTAAATGGAGTGGTTGGTGCTTTGCATAGTTCTGTTCATTGGATTTCACTCAAAACTCACCAAACGACTCCTCCCACAATATTATGATGTTGACCAAGTTTTGGGATCGATCCGTAATGAATTGGTCAAAGAAATTGGACATTTCAAGTTCGAACGAAGTTTGTGCCTTAAATGGAGTGGTGGTAAATTGCATAGTTCTAAGGATTGGATTTCATTGAAAACTCATCAAATGACTCCTCCCACCATATTATGATGTTGACCAAGTTTTGGGCTCGATCCGAAATCAATTGGTCAAATAAATTGGACACTTCAGGTTCTTACGAAGTTCCGTGCCGTAAATGAAATGGTTGGAGTTTTGCATAGTTCTAGGGATTGGATTTCACTCAAAACACACCAAATGACTCCTCCCACCATATTATGATTTTGACCAAGTTTTGGGATCAATCCGAAATGAATTGGTCAAAGAAATTGACATTTCAAGTTCGAACGAAGTTCGTACCGTAAATGGAGTGGTGGTACATTTCATAGTTCTAGGGATTGGATTTCACACAAAACTCACCAAAGGACTACACCCACCATATTATAATGTTGACCAAGTTTTGGGCTCGATCCGAAATCAATTGGTCATAAAAATTGGACAATTCAAGTTCGAAGTTCGTGCCGTAAATAGAGTGGTGGTACATTGCATAGTTCTGGGGATTGGATTTCACTCAAAACTCACCAAAAGACTCCTCCCAACATATTATGATGTTGACCAAGTTTTGGGCCCGATCTGAAATCAATTGGTCATAGAATTTGGGGAATTCAGGTTCGAACAAAGTTCATGCCGTAAATGGACTGGTGGTACATTGCATAGATCGAGGATTGGATTTCAATCAAAACTCACCAAATGACTACAGCCACAATATTATGATGTTGACCAAGTTTTGGGCGCGATCTGAAATCAATTGGTTAAAGAAATTAGACACTTCAAGTTCGTTCGATGTTACGTATCGTAAATGAAGTGGTTGGTGCTTTGCATAGTTCTAGGAATTGGATTTCACCCAAAACTCACCAAATGACTCCTCCCACCATATTATGTTGTTGACCAAGTTTTGGGCTCGATCCGAAATCAATTGGTCAAAGAAATTGGAAACTTCAAGTTCGTACGAAGTTCCGTGCTGTAAATGAAGTGGTTGGTGCTTTGCTTAGTTCTAGGGATTGGATTTCACTCAAAACACACCAAATGACTCCTCCCACCATATTATGCAGTTGACCAAGTTTTGGGCTCGATGAGAAAGCAACTGGTCAAAGAAATTGGGCACTTCAAATTGGAACGAAGTTCAAGCCGTAAATGGTGTGGTTGTTTCTTTGCATAGTTCTGTTGATTGGATTTCACTCAAAACTTACCAAATGACTCCTCCCACAATATTATGATGTTGACCAAGTTTTGGGATCAATCCGAAATGAATTGGTCAAAGAAATTGGACATTTCAAGTTCGAACGAAGTTCGTGCCGTAAATGGAGTGGTGGTACATTTCATAGTTCTAGGGATTGGATTTCACACAAAACTCACCAAAGGACTACTCCCACCATATTATCATGTTGACCAAGTTTTGGGCTCGATCCGAAATCAATTGGTCAAAGAATTTGGAGAATTCAGGTTCGAACAAAGTTCGTGCCGTAAATGGAGTGGTGGTACATTGCATAGATCGAGGGATTGGATTTCAATCAAAACTCACCAAATGATTCCAACCACAATATTATGATGTTGACCAAGTTTTGGGCTCGATCTGAAATCAATTGGTTAAAGAAATTAGACACTTCAAGTTCGTTCGATGTTACGTATCGTAAATGAAGTGGTTGGTGCTTTGCATAGTTCTAGGAATTGGATTTCACCCAAAACTCACCAAATGACTCCTCCCACCATATTATGTTTTTGACCAAGTTTTGGGGTCGATCCGAAATCAATTGGTCAAAGAAATTGGAAACTTCAAGTTCGTACGAAGTTCCGTGCCGTAAATGAAGTGGTTGGTGCTTTGCTTAGTTCTAGGGATTGGATTTCACTCAAAACACACCAAATGACTCCTCCCACCATATTATGCTGTTGACCAAGTTTTGGGCTCGATTCGAAATCAATGGTTCAAAGAAATTGGACACTTCAAGTTTGTACGAAGTTCCGTTCCATAAATGAAGTGGTTGGTGCTTTGCATAGTTCTAGGAATTGGATTTCAGCTACAACCCACCAAATGACTCCTCCCACCATATTATGATGTTGATCAAGTTTCGAGCTCGATCCGAAACCACTTGGTCGAAGAAATTGGAAACTTCAACTTCGTATGAATTTCGTGCCTTAAATGGAGTGGTTGGTGCCATCATAGTTCAAGTGATTGGATTTCGCTCAAAACTCACCAAAGGACACCTCCCACCATATTATGATGTTCACCAAGTTCTGGGCTCGATCCGAAATCAATTGGTCAAAGAATTTGGAGAATTCAATTTCGAACGAAGTTCGTGCCGTTAATGGAGTGGTGGTACATTGCATAGATCGAGGGATTGGATTTCAATCAAAACTCACCAAATGACTCCAGCCACAATATTATGATGTTGACCAAGTTTTGGGCGCGATCTGAAATCAATTGGTTAAAGAAATTAGACACTTCAAGTTTGTACGAAGTTCTGCTCCATAAATGAAGTGGTTGGTGCTTTGCATAGTTCTAGGAATTGGATTTCAGCCACAACCCACCAAATGACTCCTCCCACCATATTATGATGTTGACCAAGTTTTGGGCTCGATCCGTTATGAATTGGTCAAAGAAATTGGACAATTCAAGTTCGAACGAAGTTCGTGACGTAAATGGAGTGGTTGGTGCATTGCATAGTTCAAGTGATTGGATTTCAGTCAAAACTCACCAAATGACTACTCCCACGATATTATGATGTTGTCCAAGTTTTGGGCTCGATCCGAAATCAATTGGTTAAAGAAATTGGACAATTCAAGTTCAAACGAAGTTCGAGCCGTAAATGGAGTGGTGGTACATTGCATAGATCTAGTGATTGGATTTCGCTCAAAACTCACCAAAGGACACCTCCCACCATATTATGATGTTGACCAAGTTCTGGACTCGATCCGAAATCAATTGGTCAAAGAATTTGGAGAATTCAATTTCGAACGAAGTTCGTGCCGTTAATGGAGTGGTTGGTACATTGAATAGTTCTAGTGACTGGATTTCTCTCAAAACTCTCCAAATGACTCCTCCCAACATATTATGATGTTGACCAATTTTTGGGCTCAGTCCGAAATCAATTGGTCAAAGAAATTGGACACTTCAAGTTGGAACGAAGTTCGAGCTGTAAATGGAGTGGTTGGTGCTTTGCATAGTTCGGTTGATTGAATTTCACTCAAAACTCACCAAATAACTTCTCCCACAATTATATGATGTTGACCATGTTTTGCGCCCGATTCGAAATTAATTGGTCAAAGAAATTGTACAATTCAAGTTCGTACGAAGTTCGTGCCGTAAATGGAGTGGTTGGTACATTTCATAGTTCTAGGGATTGGATTTCACACAAAACTCTCCAAATGACTCCTCCCACCATATTATGATGTTGATCAAGTTTTGGGATCGATCCGAAATCAATTGGTCAAAGAAATTGGACACCTCAAGTTCCCAAAGTTCGAGCCGTAAATGAAGTGGTTGGTTCTTTGCGTAGTTCTAGGTATTGGATTTCACTCAAAACACACCAAATGACTACTCCCACCATATTATGATGTTGTCCAAGTTTTGGGCTCGATCCGAAATCAATTGGTTAAAGAAATTCGACAATTCAAGTTCAAACGAAGTTCGTGCCATAAATGAAGTGGTTCGTACATTGCATAGTTCTAGGGATTGAATTTTACTCAAAACTCACCAAATGACTTCTCCCACAATATTGTGATGTTGACCATGTTTTTCGGTTTGATCCGAAATGAATTGGTCAAAGAAATTGGACAATTCAATTTCGAACAAAGTTCGTGCCGTTAATGGAGTGGTGGTACATTGAATAGTTCTAGGGACTGGATTTCTCTCAAAACTCTCCAAACAACTCCTCCCAACATATTAGGATGTGACCAATTTTTGGGCTCGGTCCGAAATCAATTGGTCAAAGAAATTGGACACTTCAAGTTGGAACGAAGTTCGAGCCGTAAATGGAGTGGTTGGTGCTTTGCATAGTTCGGTACATTGGATTTCACTCAAAACTCACCAAATGACTACTCCCACAATTAAATGATGTTAACCATGTTTTGCGCTCGATCCGAAATTAATTGGTCAAAGAAATTGTACAATTCAAGTTCGTACAAGTTCGCGCCGTAAATGGAGTGGTGGTACATTTCATAGTTCTAGGGATTGGATTTCACACAAAACTCTCCAAATGACTCCACCCACCATATTATGATGTTGACCAAGTTTTGGCTTCGATCTGAAATCTATTGGTCAAAGAAATTGGAGTGGTTGGTGCATTGCATTGCTCAAAACTCACCAAATGACTCATCTCACCATATTATGTTGTTGACCAAGTTTTGGGCTCGATCCTAAAATGAATTGGTCCAAGAAATTTTACAATTCAAGTTCGTACGAAGTTCGTGCAATAAATTGAGTGGTTGGTGCTTTGCATAGTTCTGTTAATTGGATTTCACTCAAGACCCACCGAATGACTCCTCCCACCATATTATGATGTTGACCAAGGTTTGGGCTCGATCCGAAATCACTTGGTCAAAGAAATTGGACACTTTAAATTCGCACGAAGTTCATGCCGTAAATAGAGTGGTTGGTGCTTTGCATAGTTCTGTTGATTGGATTTCACTCAAATCTGTCCAAATGACTCCTCCCACCATATTATGATGTTGACCAAGTTTTGGGCTCGATACAAAATCACTTGTTCAATGAAGTTGGACACTTCAAGTTCGTACGAAGTTCGTGCCGTAGATGGAGTGTTTGGTCCTTTGCATAGTTGTGCGGATTGGATTTTACTCAAAACTCTCCAAGTGACTCCTCCCACCACATTATGATGTCGACCATGTTTTGGGCACGAGCCGATATGAATTGGTCAAAGAAATTGGACAATTCAAGTTCGTACGAAGTTCTTGCCGTAAATGGGGTGGTTGGTGCTTTGCATAGTTCTGTTGATTGGATTTCACTCAAAACTCAACAAATGACTCCTCCCACCACATTATGATGTTGACCAAGTTTTGGGTTCGATCCGAAATGAATTGGTCAAAGAAATTGGAAAATCCAAGTTCGAACGAAGTTCGTGATGTAAATGGAGTGGTTGGTGCATTGCATAGTTCTAGTGATTGGATTTCACTCAAAACTCCCCAAATGACTCCTCCCACCATATTATGATCTTGACCAACTTTTGGGCTCGATCCGAAATCACATGGTCAACGAAATTGGACACTTCAAGTTCGTAAGAAGTTCGTGCCGTAAATGGAGTGGTTGGTGCTTTAAATAATTGTATTGATTGGATTTCACTCAAAACTCACAAAATGACTCCTCCCACCATATTATGATGTTGACCAAGTTTCGAGCTCGATCCGAAACCACTTGTTCAAAGAAATTGGACACTTCAAGTTTGTACGAAGTTCGTGCCGTAAATGGAGTGGTTGGTGCTTTGCATAGTTGTGCTGATTGGATTTCACTCAAAACTCTCCAAATGACTCCTCCCACTATATTATGATGTTGACCAAGTTTTGGACACGAGCCGAAATGAATTGGTCAAAGAAATTGGACAATTTAAGTTCGAACGAAGTTCGTGACGTAAATGGTGTGGTTGGTGCATTGCATAGTTCTAGTGATTGGATTTCACTCAAAACTCCCCAAATGACTCCTCCCACCATATTACGATGATGACCAAGTTTTGGGCTTGATCCGAAATCACATGGTCTAAGAAATTGGACACTTCAAGTTCGTAAGAAGTTCGTGCGTAAATGGAGTGGTTGTTGCTTTGCATAGTTGTGTTGATTGGATTTCAATCAAAACTCACCAAATCACTCCTCCCACCATATTATGATGTTGACCAAGTTTTGGGCTCGATCCGAAATCAATTGGTCAAATAAATTGGACACTTCAAGTTCGTGCGAAGTTCATGCCGTAAATGGTGTGGTTTGTGCGTTTCATAGTTCTAGTGATTTGATTTCAATCAAAACTTATCAAATGACTCTTCTCACCATATTATGATGTTGACCAAGTTTTGGGCTCGATCCGAAATTAATTGGTCAAAGAAATTGGGCACTTCAAGTTCGTGTCGTAAATGCAGTGTTTGGTGCATTGCATAGTTCCAGTGATTGTATTTCACTCAAAAAACACCAATTGACTCCTCCCACCATATTATGATGTTGACCAAGTTTTGGGCCCGATCCGAAATCTTTTGGTCAAAGAAATTGGACACTTCAAATTCATACGACGTTCGTGCCGTAAATGTAGTGGTTGGTGCTTTGCATAGTTCTGGTGATCGGATTTCACTCAAATCTCAACAAAATATGATATGGACCAAGTTTTGGGTTCGATCCGAAATGAATTTGTCAAAGAAATTGGACAATTCAAGTTCGTACGAAGTTCGTGACGTAAATGGAGTTGTTGGTGCATTGCATAGTTCTGTTGATTGGATTTCACTCAAAACTCACCAAATGACTCCCACCATATTATTATGTTGACCAAGTTTTGGGCTCGATCCGAAATCATTTGGTCAAAGAAATTGGACACTTCAAATTCGTACGAAGTTCGTGCCTTAAATGGAGTGGTGCTTTGCATAGTTCTGGTGATTAAATTACACTCAAAACTCATCAAATGACTCCTCTCACCAAATTATGAGGTTGACCAAGTTTTGGGCTCGATCCTAAATCACTTGGTCTAAGAAATTGGACACTTCAAATTCGTACGAAGTTTGATAGGAGCATATTTGTGCGACTTTGCTATCCTATTTCTTTGCATTTACTTATTTAATTTCCATTTATTATGTCAGTTTAAGTTATTTTCGGATTTTTGTAGGTCCAATTGGTAAGGATGACAATAAATGACGTAATGGAGCAGTTTGGAGTAGTTTTGGGCTTAGATTGTATAGTATGCTTGGAGAGCAAGTGGGCTGGACGTTTTTGGATTTTAAAAAAGCTTGGAAGCTAAAAAAAAGGGAATTACCCTTATTTTTCCTTCTAGAAACCTGCCAAACAAAACCCTAATCCTTAGGGTTTCTGCTGGCCCTTTTTACCCTAAGTATACTGCATATATAAAGGAGAGATCTGCCGCATAAAAGAAGGGGAGAGGAGAGAAGAATAAGGAGGTTTGTGCTGTGACCTGCATAAGCCAAGGGAGAAGAAGAAGAACAGATCCACCTAGTGCCGCAACCTACCTACCTTCAGATCCAAGTGTGCCACAACCTACCATAATCCATTGGAGTTTTCAGAGTTCTTTCTTCCCTTGCTCAGTTTCAATGTTTATTTCAGATTGATTTTCAATTGTTATGAGCATGTGTAACTAAATTTCTTGTTAGTTAGAGGTGAATTCGAGGCCATGGACATATGTTTTATATGAATTGATTACTTCCAGTTATGGTTTCATAAAGTATGAATGTGATTTACTTTTATGTTTTAGTGAGAACTTATTCTTGTATGTTTATTAAAGATGCATACTTAGTTTGCATGCAGGGATTTGATGCTAGAATATAAGGGAATTTCACCTAATCGTTATGAACTTATATTCACAAGTGGTAAAAGTCACTAGTCATGATTGGGTTAAGTAAATTCTTGGCAGGAGTATCATGCTTTTCATAGTTACAAATGCTTTGTCGATGCTTTTGATTTTCACAGAACTTAGTGATCTTTGATACGTATCTTATCATGCTGTTCATATAGGGAACTTGATAAGAATAATTTGATTGTGTCGCTGAGTCCAATTCAATGAACTTAGGAAAATCTGAGAGTTAATTAGTGCATTCACAATTAATTTGGGGCATTGTCATTCATACTTTGTAGAAAGAATAACTGGAGATCGATTTGTATGCATATGTTCCATGTGCGGAGAAGAATCCTCTAGCTATCCCTTCATCCATATTCTATTCACAACTTAGTTGTTTGCTGCAGTCATTATTACTTTAGTCTGAATCGAAAAAATTCCCCCCAATAATTGTTTTCCTTAACTTAGTTTTCAGTTTAATAAGTTTAATTTGTGTTGATTAGCATCCCTCCCAATCCCCGATATAGAAAGATCCCTACTTACTCGTACTACGATGCATAATTCATGGGTTTAATTTGTGCGTTAGTTATTTCTCAAGAAGTTCGTGCCGTAAATGGAGTGGTTGGTGCTTTGCATAGTTCTGCTTATAGGATTTCACTCAAAACTCACCTAATGACTTCCGCCACCATATTATGATGTTGACCAGGTTTAGGGCACGAGCCGAAATGAATTGGTCAAAGAAAATGGACAATTCAAGTTCGAACGAAGTTCATGACGTAAATGGAATGGTTGGCGCATTGCATAGTTCTAGTGATTGGATTTCACTCAAATCACACCAAAAGACTCCTCCCACAATATTATGATGTTGACCAAGTTTTGGGCTCGATCTTAAATGAATTGGTCAAAGAAACTGGACAATTCAAGTTCGAACGAAGTGCATGACTTAAATAGAGTGGTTGGTGCATTGCATAGTTCTAGTGATTTGATTTCACTCAAAACTCTCCAAATGACTCCTCCCACCATGTTATGATGTTCACCAAGTTTTGGGATCAATCCGGAATCAGTTGGTCAAAGAAATTGAACACTTCAAGTTCGTGCGAAGTTCGTGCCGTATGCCGTAAATGGAGTGGTTGGTGCATTGCATAGTTCTAGTGATTGGATTTCAATCAAAACTCTCCAAATGACTCCTCCCACCATATTCCGATGTTGACCAAGTTTTGAGCACGAGCCGAAATGAATTGGTCAAACAAATTGGAGAATTGAAGTTCGTACGAAGTTCGTGCCGTTAGTGGAGTGGTTGCTGCTTTGCATAGTTCTGCTGATTGGATTTCACTCAAAACTCACCAAATGACTCCTCCAACCATGTTATGATGTTGACAACGTTTTGGGCATGAGCAGAAATGAATTGGTCATAGAAATTTTACACTTCAAGTTTGTACGAAGTTCGTCCGTAAATGGAGTGGTTGGTGCTTTGAATAGTTCTGTTGATTGGATTTCACACAAAACTCACCAAATGACTCCTCCCACCATATTATGATGTTGACCAGGTTCTGGGCACGGGCCGAAATGAATTGGTCAAAGAAATTGGAAAATTCAAGTTCGTACGAAGTTCGTGCCGTAAATGGAGCGGTTGGTGCTTTGCATAGTTCTGCTTATAGGATTTCACTCAAAACTCAACAAAAGACTTCCCCCACCATATTATGATGTTGACCAAGTTTAGGGCACGAGCCGAAATGAATTGGTGAAAGAAAATGGACAATTCAAGTTCGAACGAAGTTCATGACGTAAATGGAGAGGTTGGTGCATTGCATAGTTCTAGTGATTGGATTTCACTCAAAACTCACCAAATGACTCCTCCCACCTTGTTATGATGTTGACCGAGTTTTGGGATCTATCCGAAATCAGTTGGTCAAAGAAATTGAACACTTCAAGTTTGTGCGAAGTTCGTGCCGTAAATGGAGTGGTTGGTGCTTGCATAGTTCTAGGGATTGGATTTCACTCAAAACATACCAAATGACTCCTCCCACCATATTATGATGTTGACCAAGTTTTTTCGATCCAAAATCAATTGGTCAAAGAAATTGGGCATTTCAACTTCGAACGAAGTTCGTGCCGTAAATGGAGTGGTTGGTGCTTTGCATAGTTCTGTTGATTGGATTTCATTCAAAACATACCAAATGACTCCTCCCACCATATTATGATGTTGACCAAGTTTTTCTCGATCCAAAATCAATTGGTCAAAGAAATTGGGCATTTCAACTTCGAACGAAGTTCGTGCCGTAAATGGAGTGGTTGGTGCTTTGCATAGTTCTGGTGATTGAATTTCACTCAAAACTCATCAAATGACTCCTCCCCATATTACGTTGTTGAACAAGTTTTGGGCTCGATCCGAAATCAATTGGTCAAAAAAATAGGACACTTCATGTTCGAACGAAATTCGTTCCGTAAATGGAGTGCTGGTGCATTGCATAGTTATAGTGATTGTATTTCACTCAAAAATCACCAAATAACTCCTCCCACCATATTATGATGTTGACCAAGTTTTGGGGTCGATCGGAAATAAATTGATGAAAAAAAATTGGAGAATTCAATTTCGAACGAAGATCGTGCCGTAAATGGAGTGGTTGGTCCTTTGCATAGTTCTGTTGATCGGATTTCACTCAAAACACACCAAATGAGTCCTCTCACAATATTATGATATTGACCAAGTTTTGGGCTCGATCCGAAATGAATTGGTCACCCAAATTGGAGAATTCAAGTTCAACGAAGTTCGTGCCGTAAATGTAGTGGTGGTACATTGCATAGTTCTAGTGATTGGAATACACTCAAAACCCACCAAATGACTCCTCCCACCATATTATGATGTCGACCAAAATTTGTGCTCGATCCGAAATCAATTGGTGAAAGAAATTGGGGACTTCAAGTTCGTACGAAGTTCCGTGCCGTAAATGAAATGGTTGGTGCTTTGCATAGTTCTAGGGATTGGATTTCACTCAAAACACACCAAATGACTCCTCCCACCGTATTATGATGTTGACCAAGTTTTGACCTCGATCCGAAATTAAATGGTCAACGAAATTTTACAATTCAACTTTGGACGAAGTTAGTGCCATAAATGGGGTGGTTGGTGCATTGCTTAGTTCTAGTGATTGGATTTCCCTCGAAACTCTCCAAATGATTCCTCCCACCATATTATGATGTTGACCAAGTTTTGAGCTCAATCCGAATTGAATTGGTCAAAGAAATTGGACAATTCAAGTTCGAACGAAGTTTGTGCCGTGAATGGAGTGGTGGTACATTACATAGTTCTAGGGATTGGATTTCACTTAAAACTCACCAAATGATTCCACCCAACATATTATGTTGTTGACAAAGTTTTGGGATCAATCCGAGATCAATTGGTCTAAGAAATTGGGCACTTCAAGTTCGAACAAAGTTCGAGCCGTAAGTGGAGTGGTTGGTGCTTTGCATAGTTCTGTTGATTGGATTTCACTCAAAACTCACCAAATATCTCCTCCCACAATATTATGGTGTTGACCAAGTTTTGGGCTTCATCCGAAACCAATTGGCCAAAGGAATTGGACAATTAAAGTTCGAACGAAGTTTGTGCCGTAAATGGAGTGGTGGTACATTGCATAGTTCTGGGGATTGGATTTCACTCAAAACTCACCAAATGACTCCTCCCACCGTATGATGATGTTGACTAAGTTTTGGGCTCGATCCAAAATCAATTGGTCTAAGAAATTGGACACTTCAAGTTCGTACGAAGTTCCGTCCTGTAAATGAAATGGTTGGTGCTTGCATAGTTCTAGGGATTGGATTTCACTCAAAACACAAAAAATGACTCCTCCCACCATATTATGATGTTGACCAAGTTTTTGCTCGATCCAAAATCAATTGGTCAAAGAAATTGGACATTTCAACTTCGAACGAAGTTTGTGCCGTAAATGGAGTGGTTGGTGCTTTGCTTAGTTCTGTTGATTGGATTTCACTCAAAACTCACCTAATGACTCCTCCCACCATATCAGGATGTTGACGAAGTATTGGTCTTGATCCGTAATGCATTGGTCCAAGAAACTGGACAATTCAAGTTCGAACGAAGTTCATGCCGTAAAAGGAGTGGTGGTGCTTTGCATAGTTCTAGTGATTGGAATTCACTCAAAACTCACCAAATGACTCCTCCGACCATGTTATGATGTTGACCAAGTTTTGGGCTCGATCCGAAATAAATTGTCAAAGAAATTGGACACTTCAAGTTAAATGCGAACTTCGTGCCGTACATGGAGTGGTTGGTGCATTGCATAGTTCTAGTGATTGGAATTCACTCAAAACTCAGCAAATGACTCCTGCAACCACATTATGATGTTGACCAAGTTTTGGGCTCGATTCGAAATCAATTGGTCAAAGAAATTGGGCATTTCAAGTTCGAACGAAGTTCATGCCGTAAATGGAGTGGTTAGTGCTTTGCACAGTTTTGTTGATTAGATTTCACTCAAAACCCACCAAATGACTCCTCCCACCATATTATGATGTTGACTAAGTTTTGGGCTCGATCCGAAATGAATTGGTCAAAGAAATTGGACAATTCAAGTTCGAACGAAGTTCATGACGTAAATGGAGTGGTGGTGCATTGCGTAGTTCTAGTGATTGGATTTCGCTAAAAGCTCACCAAATGACTCATCCCCACCTATTATGATGTTGACCAAGTTTTTGGCTCGATCCAAAATCAATTGGTCAAAGAAATGGGCACTTCAAGTTCGTATGAAGTTCGTGCCGTAAATGGAGTGGTTGGCGCTTTGCATAGTTCTATTTATTGGATTTTATTCAAAACTCACCAAATGACTTCTCCCACCATATTATGATGTAGTTTTGGGCTCAATCTGAAATGAATTGGTCAAAGAAATTGGACAGTTCGAACGAAGTTCATGCCGTAAATGGATTGGTGGTGCATTGCATTGTTCTATTTTTTGGATTTCACTCAAAACTCTCCAAATGACTCCTTCCACCATATTATGATGTTGAGCAAGTTTTAGGCTCGATCCGAAATCAATTGGTCAAAGAAATTGGACACTTCATGTTCGAACGAAGTTCATGCCGTAAATGAAGTGGTGGTGCATTGCATGGTTCTAGTGATTGGATTTCACCCAAAACTAACCAAATGACTCCTCCCACCATATTATGATGTTGACCAAGCTTTGGGCTCGATCCGAAATGAATTGGTCAAAGAAATTGGACATTTCAAGTTCGTACGATGTTCCATGCCGTAAATGAAGTGGTTGGTGCTTTGCATAGTTCTCGGATTGGACACATAAGTATGTAGATGTTTGTTGGCGTCATCGCTGTAAACCCTCAGGAGACACAACTCCTCCTACTAGGGACACCTAGGGCTTTAAAGGCATGTTGCACATGCTCAGTGCAATCGTTTAGCCAGCGAAAGTGGTCTAGTTAGATTTTATTGTCTTGTGTGTTTTTAGTTTCAGTTTTGCTCGAGGATTAGCAAAAAACCAGGTTTGGGGGTATTTGATAACTCATATATTTGTACATTTATACCATCCATTTCTTGTCTATTTGTGATGTTTTTGAGTTAAACTTGTTGCGTTTTACCCTATTTTGTGTTAGTATGCAGTTGCATCTACTTTAGGATCAATTTGAAGGCAAAAGAAGTGAAAACATGCCATTTTTGGAGCTGACCCGTATTCAAACGTGGAAGCAAGTTTCGTGACCTGTTTTGAAGTTCAAATAAAGAATCCAAGGCGAATCTGTCTTGTTTGAAGACTAAGAGCAGAACGGGAAAGCAATGATAATTTAGCCTGATTTGGAGGTGCCAAATAAGGCAAAAACTTGCAAAATAAAGGCTGATTTGTTAGGATCTCTTTGGAATATCTTGTAGCCTCTTTTACACCATAAAAACTTGCCTTTCAGCCACTTTTATAGACCCTATTTATTCTGGAGGAATTTCACAACTTGAGGGCCATCTGTTCTGTCTTTTCATGCACACAAAAAACCTAGCCGTTCCATATATTACCACCATCAAGTCTCATCGCAGGAGGCTTTTCTTGGAGAAGTTCAACATCAGAATTGCTTCAAGGGTTTCCTCTCTTGAATTTATTTTCAGTCATGTTGTTTATTTTCGTTTTAATCTCTGTGAACATGATGTGTAACTAAATTCATAGCTAGGTATTTCGATGTAGCCTTGCAACTTTGATCCATGTTTCGAAGTTAAAGTATTCAGTTCATCAATCAGCGTCTTGTTTCATTCACTGAATCTATTGTTAAATTTGTGTGTTAATTTTAATGTTTGATCACCATTAGGGTTGCCTACAGATTATCTGTCATTTACAACACAAAAACTACTTTCAATCTGTCACTTTCGTTCTTTAGTTAGGGTTCTTTCAAAACTAGTAATTTATAGAGGTCCAATCAGTCCCTGTGGTTCGACACCCTTACTTGTACCATTATACTAACCATATATTGGCACTCGGAAGGAACACAACAAAATTATGGCGCCGTTGCTGGGGACTGATTTCAGTCCCCTATAATTGCTTGTTCTCAAACCCTATCTATTTTCTTTTTAATCTTAGATACCTTAATTTCGTTTTATTTTTGTTTCTCAGGTAGTATATGTCAGATAAACTTGCTGAGATAGGCCAAAGACTTGAACGGTTAAAGAGCAACACTTTTGAGAATTCTGTATCAACTAGTGCTTAGACTAGCCGTGTAGAAAAGGACAATAGTTCTTCTAGCTCAGCGAGTTTGGATTCTTTCGATAACTCTAATTCTGAAAGAGAAGAAGAGATGGCAGGCAATAACGATGACAACCAAGCTTTAGAGGATTATGCGCAGCTGGTTATACCAAATTCACCTTCGTGCATCTTGCTGCCTGCTGAAGCTAGAAATTATTATCTCAAATCTTCACATTTTCATATGATTCCTTCTTTTTATGGTTTACCTAACAAAGATCCATTAGCCCATATTAAGGAATTCTACAATGTTGTGAGTGGCTTACCTTTGCAGGGAGTGACTGAAGCAAATATGAGGATGAGGGCTTTTCCTTATACATTGAAAGATAGAGCAAAAGGTTGGCTAATGACTTTAGCACCTGGTTCAATCACCACTTAGGATGCCGTAGCTAAGAAATTTTTGGAGAAGTTTTTCTCTACTCAAAAGACAGCTACTTTGAGAGAGCAAATCTTTAACTTTAAACAGGATGATGGAGAACCTCTCAATGAATGTTGGGAGCGTTTCAAAGGCTTTTGCCGCAATGTCCACATCATGGGTTACCTCTTTACTTACACATGCAAATTTTTTATGATGGACTAACCCAAACATGTCAATCGACTGTTCATAATGCAGTAGGGGGAGCTTTGAAGAAAAAAAAGTGCTCAAGAGTCATATAACATTTATGAGATGTTGGGATCAAACGCTCAACACAAAGATACAAGAGGTAAACGAGTTGGAGTGTATGAAATGAGTTCTAATACTGATCTTGCCTTGCAGGTGGCTAGTTTGGAAAAGAAGCTCAATTATGTGCTCAATATGGTGCCTAAGATAGCTGAGGTGTGTGCAATTTGCAACATACCAGGTCATCCTACCCATCAATGCTCAGCTAGTGAGGCTTATACCGAATTCATTCAAGAGCAAGTGAATCTCATGAATTCTTACAATCAGAGGCCAAGGAATGACCTATTCTCTATTACATATAACCCTGGTTGGAGAGTCATCCCAATCTCTCATGGAAGAATAACAACCAATTTCAAAATTTCCAACCAAAGCCTGCCACTACGCTTGAAGATACGGTCAAAATGCTAGCTCAAAACACCGTTCAATTCCAGCAAACTACCAAAAGTACTCTCCAACAACATTCACCTGCTCTAACCAAAATGGAGACACAATTAGGTCAGATTGCTGATGCTTTGAGTCAAAGAGAACTCGGGAAGTTTCCAAAACAACCGGTGATACTTCAAAGGAACCAAGAGCAAGCCAAAGCTATCATAACACTTAGAAGTGGTAAGGTTATTAATAATGGAGTTGGTAATGAAGTTACTAATGAATTGATCATGTGAATGCAGGTCCCACTCAAGAAGAAAATGAGAAACCGAATGACAATCCAAGCAATGACACTTCTTCGTCTGAAGCTATAAATCCTCACAAAGCTGAAAAACCTGAAAAACCTTACATTCCTCCCATCCCATTTCCTGGAAGACTGCCAAAAGCAAGCAGGATAAGTCATTTAAAGAAATTTTTGATATTTTAAGTAAAGTGAATGTTAATTTACCTTTGATGTCATTAGGAATATGCCAGCGTATGGGAAATTTTCCAAGGAGCTAAACACCTATAAGAGGAAGTATGGACCTAATGAGAAGGTGATGGTGTCTGAAAATGTGAGTGCTGTGGTTCAAAGAAAGCTCCCACCAAAACTCAAGGATCCGGGCAGTTTTTCTATCAATATCACCATTGGAGACAAGCTAGTGGAAAAGGCTATGCTTGACTTGGGGGCTAGCATCAATTTAATGCCCTATTCAGTGTACCTTCAATTAGGTTTGGGGAGTTGAAGGCAACAACTATTTGATTGCAACTTGCTGATCGATTAGTGAAATATCCAAGAGGTATAGTGGAAGATATCTTAGTTCAAGTTGACAAGCCAATTTTGCCTGCTGATTTTGTAGTGTTGAACATGGAAGAGGCTCCTGTACATGATCGTGAGTTACCTATTTTGCTTGGGAGACCCTTTATGGCCACTGCAAAGACTATCATAGATGTGCAAAATGGTCTCCTCACCATGACCGTGCTAGGAGAAACTGTACAATTCAAAGTGTTTGAATCGCTTTCTTACCCTTCTAGTTCAATTGATTGTTGTTCGATTGATGTGCTTGATTCACTTGTTTTCTCTAAGTTTTTGCTGGCACAATCCAATGATCCATTACAATATATTTTGAGTCAATCTCAAAGTGACTTTGATGAAGAATCTGCACTCATGGAGATGGTGGCTGCCTTAGAAGCATTAAAACCATATCCCTCCACTTTTTCACCTCTTATAGAGCCATTAGAACCATCTGCCACACGTCTGATCCCTTCTATTCTTAGACCTCCAAAACTTGAGCTTAAACCACTTCCATCACATCTAAAATATGCTTACCTAGCTGAGTTTGAAACTCGCCCAGTTATCATAGCATCTGACCTCACCCCTTTGGAAGAAGATAAGCTAATTAGGGTGTTAAAAGAGTTCAAATCAGCCATTGGTTGGTCTATTGCATATATCAAGGGAATAAGCCCTACCATGTGCATGCATCGAATTTTATTGGAGGAGGGAGCAAAACCAACTCGTGAACCACAAAGAAGGCTCAATCCACACATGAAGGAGGTAGTGAGAGCTGAAGTGTTGAAGTTGCTAGATGTGGGTATCATATACCCGATTTCTGATAGCAAATGGGTCAGCGCTGTTCACGTAGTGCCTAAGAGGATTGGAATCACAGTGGTAAAAAATGAGCATAAAGAGCTTGTTCAAACTAGACCGGCATCTAGTTGGTGTGTTTGCACCGATTACAGAAGTTGAATTCGGACACTAGAAAAGATTATTTTCCTATGCCTTTTATTGATCAAATGCTTGAGCGATAAGCTGGTGACTCATATTATTGTTTCCTTGATGGATATTCAGGTTATAATCAAATTGCAATTGCTCCGGAAGATCAAGAGAAGACTACATTCACTTGTCCTTTTGGCACTTTTGCATATAGGAGGATGATTTTTGGCCTTTGCAATGCCCCAGCAACATTCCAAAGATGTATGCTGCCAATCTTTTCAGATATGATTGAGAGATTTATTGAGGTATACGATTTTTCAGTTTTTGGTTCTTCTTTTGATGATTGTCTTAACCATCTCTCTCTAGTGCTTCAAAGATGTCAGGAAACAAATTTGATTCTCAATTGGGAAAAGTGTCAATTTATGGTGAAACAAGGTGTTGTGTTGGGGCATGTAATATCCAGCAAGGGTATTGAAGTTGACAAAGCAAAAATTGACATAATCCCAAATATGGCAGCCCCTACCTCAGTGAAGGGAGTGAGAAGCTTTCTAGGACATGCTGGTTTTTATCGTCGTTTCATTAAGGATTTTTCCAAGATCACTCATCCATTTTGCAATCTTTTGGCCAAAGATGTTGTATTTCACTTTGATAAAGATTGTATGAATGCATTTAATACCTTGAAACTTGAACTAACCTCTGCTCTTATTATTATGGCACCAGATTGGTCTTTGCCTTTTGAGCTAATGTGTGATGCCTCCGACTATGCAATTGGTGCTGTTTTAAGTCAAAGAGTAAATAAGCTGCCACACGTAATTTACTATGCAAGTTGGACATTAAACGATGCTCAACTCAATTACTCTACAACTGAGAAGGAGTTGCTTGCTGTTGTTTTTGCTTTAGAGAAATTTCGTTCATATCATGTTGGCTCTAAAGTTATTGTTTACTCTGATCATGCAGCTCTTAGGTTTTTGTTGTCCAAGAAAGATGCTAAACCACGTTTGATCAGATGGGTACTCTTGTTACAAGAGTTTGACCTAGAAATTCGAGACAAGAAAGGGAGTGAAAATGTTGTTGCTGATCACTTGTCGCGCCTTGTTGATGAAAACCATGGAGATGGACAAATTTTGCCTCTCAACGAATCATTCCCGGATGAACAACTCTTTGTCATTCAAGATAAAGAGCCATGGTATGCTGATTTTGTCAATTATCTTGCGTCCGGTGTAATTAGAGATGATTTGACTTTTCAGGAGAGAAAGAAGTTCTTTTCAATGGTGAAACACTACATGTGGGATGAGCCTTATTTGTTCAAGTATTGCCCTGACCAAATCATTCAAGATGTGTTCCAGAGAGTGAGCATCAAAGCATACTAACATTCAGTCATGCATTGGCATGCGAAGGTCATTTTAGTGCCAAAAAACAGCTTTAAAGGTTTTACAATCTGGTTTCTTTTGGCCTATATTGTTTAAAGATGCTTTTGATTTTTGCTCTAAGTGTGATAGGTGTCAGAAAATTTTGATCTCAAAGAAGCTGGTACAGTGAGGAAGCTCCAACTTAATGAGTTGGAAGAGGTCATAAATGAATCATATGAGAATGCTAGGATCTACAAAGAACGAACCAAGCTCTACCATGACAAAGCAATTCTTAGGAAGGAGTTTCAACCAGGTATGAAAGTACTTTTGTATGACTCACGTTTGCGACTTTTTCCTGGTAAATTGAAGTCTAGATGGGTTGGACCATTCAAAGTGCTTCAAGTATTTCCCCATGGAGCTATGGAGATAGAAAACATCAAGAATGGCACCCGTTTTAAGGTCAATGGACAGCGTTTGAAGCCTTATTTGGAGAATGTTTCACAGGAGCAGGTTTATGTAGTTATGGATTCTCTCGAGTTATGACAACTTAGACACACTACCATGTCTTGCCTAGACATTAAATAAAGTACTTGCTAGGAGGCAACCTAGCTGGGTTTGTGTTCTTTCCTTTTATTTGTGTTTTTTAATTTCATTCCATTCACACTCTGCCAATTTGCATTGCATCCATTCCGTTCATTTGTTTTTAAGCATCGAGGACAATGCTTAGTTTAGGTTTGGGGGTGTGGGATTTTCGTTTGTTTTTAGTTCTGGTTAAAGTTTGCTTTTGCTTACTAATGTGAATGTATATGAGGGCTATGGTTTACAATGAGGACTACTGTGTTGTCATGAAAAAGTTCGTATCATATTTTTTTTTACAAAGCTGTTACTCTTGGAATCAAGGTGGTTAAAGTATCATGCTCAAATTCTGGAAGAAGAATAGTGGAGACTGCCCTAGTGAGTGATTTTGAGCCTATTTACTTCTTTGAGAGGGTTTAAAGTGTTTGTGCTCCTATCTTTTTGCTTCAATTTCACTTCAAATGAACTCATTATTTTTGTTTGATTGAACACTAAGAATTGTTCTCTTTCGCAGATACCATGTGTTTTGGTAACACTCATGAATGAACTCATTGAGACGATGTTAGGCTATGCATGTCTTAACCAACCAAAAGGCCTAATTTCTTACCTTTATGTGTGTGCCATTACCCCATTTTGAAGCCAATCGCTTTTAGCAGATACTTAGCCCATTACAGCTATACCCTATAGTTTAGGGAATACCAAAGTGATGAAGACAGAGATAATTCGAGCTCTACATCAAGAAAGTGGCGTGTACCGAGGTATGTGTGCTGGAATTGTAAAAAAAAGAAAGAAAACAAACAAAGTTTTAGAAAAATAAAAGAAAAGAAAAAGAATCAAAGAGGATGTAATTTCTAAATCCTTCCATTATCGCACGAGTCCTGGACGCCACGAACAAACAACAAAGATCAATTCAAGAGGAGAGCTTGATGCTTTCACAAGGAAGACACTTTGGTATGTCCCAAGCTTTAGTCTTTCCTTTCCCTTCTTTCATAACCCCTGACCTAAGTTGTACAATACAAACTTTGTGAAAGACCTAGCTGATCTTTGAGGATGTATTCATGGGTGCTGCTAAGTATGTGTGCTATCCATATTCTTAGTGTTTGATTCCTTTCATGAGATCTGCCCAGAAATTGTGCTTTTATTTCATATTTCATATGTGAGGATTCTGATTCCCTTTTACGTAACATCACTCACATATGTTTGTGGAGAGACCACACCTTAGGATCTGAGTGAAAATTTGAGTGATATCTATGAGGACTAGAGTTGAGGCGAATTCTATCTTTGGCATTTGAGTATGGTATCTTTGAAGTCATGGGACATGTAGTAATTTTTTCTTGTTTACACTATACATATGATATGATTCTTTGAAGTGGCAGACTATTGGTTCGAAAGTATGACTAAGCTTTCATTGGTTCTTATTAGTTTGCCATAAGTATGCTTTAACCAATTTGCTTGTAAGTATGTAGATGTTTGTGGGCGTCATCGTTGTAAACCCTCAGGAGACACAACTCATCCTACTAGGGACACCTAGGGGTTTAAAGGCATGTTGCACATGCTCAGTGCAATCGTTTAGCCAGCGAAAGTGGTCTAGTTAGATTTTATTGTCTTGTGTGTTTTTAGTTTCAGTTTTGCTCGAGGACTAGCAAAAAACCAGGTTTGGGGGTATTTGATAACTCATATATTTGTACATTTATACCATCCATTTCTAGTCTATTTGTGATATTTTTGAGTTAAACTTGTTGCGTTTTACCCTATTTTGTGTTAGTATGCAGTTGCATCTACTTTAGGATCAATTTGAAGGCAAAAGAAGTGAAAACATGCCATTTTTGGAGCTGACCCTTATTCAAACGTGGAAACAAGTTTCGTGACCTGTTTTGAAGTTCAAATAAAGAATCCAAGGCGAATCTGGCTTGTTTGAAGACTAAGAGCATAACGGAAAAGCAATGAGGATTTAGCCTGATTTGGAGGTGCCAAATAAGGCAAAAACGTGCAAAATAAAGGCTGATATGTTAGGATCTCTTTGGAATATCTTGTAGCCTCTTTTACCCCATAAAAACTTGCTTTTCAGCCACTTTTATAGACCCTATTTATTCTGGAGGAATTTCACAACTTGAGGGCCATCTGTTCTCTCTTTTCATGCACACAAAACCCTAGCCGTTCCATATATTAACACCATCAAGTCTCATCGCAGCAGGTTGTTCTTGGAGAAGTTCAACATCAGAATTGCTTCAAGGGTTTCCTCTCTTGAATTTATTTTCAGTCATGTTGTTTATTTTCGTTTTAATCTCTGTGAACATGATGTGTAACTAAATTCATAGCTAGGGATTTCGATGTAGCCTTGCAACTTTGATCCATGTTTCAAGTTAAAGTATTCAGTTCATCAATCTGCGTCTTGTTTCATTCACTGAATCTATTGTTAAATTTGTGTGTTAATTTTAATGTTTGATCACCATTAGGGCTGCCTACAGATTATCTGAACAAGGTTTTAGTAAACATCATGCTTAATCTTGGTAGACATGTGAATGAATGAAGAGAATGCTATGCAAACATTCTGCCATGTGTTCTCTTTGGTTCTTTAACGTTTTCTTGCATGCTAATGACTCTTAACTTGGAACCAAAGTTGAACATCCCAATTAGGTTGCAGATTAGGAGAATTTGATCAAAACCACACATCATATGGCTGATCATATATATGTAAAACGAACTCTGGAAACAGGTTGGTAGTTGAATACGGCTTAACTTTATAAACATGGAATTGGTTTTGCGATGGTGAATTCGAAATCCCTGGTCTCATTCCCATTCTTTCTATATCAATATATCATTCACTGCTACATTCTTTTTGCATTTTAGGTTATTTTTCATTTACAACACAAAAACTACTTTCAATCTGTCACTTTCGTTCTTTAGTTGGGGTTCTTTCAAAACTAGTAATTTATAGAGGTCCAATCAGTCCCAGTGGTACGACACCCTTACTTGTACCATTATACTAACCATATATTGGCCCTCGGAAGGAACACAACAATTGGATTTCACTCAGGACACACCAAATGACTCCTCCCAACATATTATCATGTTGACCAACTTTTGGGCTCGATCCGAAGTATGTTGGTCAAAGAAATTGGACACATCAAGTTCTTACGAAGTTCGTGCCGTAAATGGAGTGGTTGGTGCTATGCATAGTTCTGGTGATTTGATTTCCCTCAAAACCCACCAAATGACTCCTCCCACCCTATTATGATGTTGACCAAGTTTCGGGCTCGATCCGAAATAAATTGGTCAAAGAAACTGGACAATTCATGTTCGATAGTAGTTCGGGCCGTAAATGGAGTGGTGGTGCATTGCATAGTTTTGGTGATTGGATTTCACCCAAAACTCACCAAATGACTCCTCCAACCATATTATGATGTTGACCAAGTTTTGGGCTCGATCCGAAATCAATTGGTCAAAGAAATTGGACACTTTAAGTTCGTGCTGTAAATGGTGTGGTTGGTGCATTGCATAGTTCTAGTGATTGGATTTCAATTAACACTCTCCAAATGACACCTCCCACCATATTATGATGTTGACCAAGTTTTGGGCTCGATCCGAAATCAATTGGTCAAAGAAATCGGACACTTGAAGTTCGTATGAAGTTCGTGCCGTAAATGGGGTGGTTGGTGCATTGCATAGTTCTAGTGATTGGATTTCACTCAAAACAAACCAAATGAAACCCACTATATTATGAAGTTGACCAAATTTTGGGCACGATCCGAAATGAATTGGTCAAAGAAATTGGACAATTCAAGTTCGAACGAAGTTCGTGCCCTAAATGGACTGGTTGGTGGTTTGCATAGTTCTAGTGATTGGATTTCATTCAAAATTCACCAAATGACGATTCCCATCATATTACGATGTTGACCAAGTTTTGGGCTCGATCCGAAATCAATTGTGAAAGAAATTGGACAATTCAAGGTCGTATTAGTTTCGAACCGTAAGAGGAGTAGTGGTGCATTGCATAGTTCTAGTAATTGGATTTCAATCAAAACACACCAAATGACTCCTCCCACCATATTATGATGTTGACCAAGTTTTGGGCTCGATCCGAAATGAATTTGTCAAAGAAATTGAACAATTCAAGTTCGAACGATGTTCGATACGTAAATCGAGTGGTTGGTGCATTGCATAGTTCTAGTGATTGGATTTCACTCAAAACTCACCAAATGACTCCTCCCACCATATTATGTTGTTGACCAAGTTTTGGGCTCTATCCGAAATCAGTTGATCAAAGAAATTGGACAGGTAAAATTCGAATGAATTTCGAACCGTAAGTGGAGTAGTTGTTGCATTGCATAGATCTAGTGATTGGATTTCACTCATAACTCACCAAATGACTCCTCCCATCATATTATGATGTTTACCAAGATTTGGGCTCGATCAGAAATCAATTGGTCAAAGAAATCTTACCCTTTAAGTTCGTACGAAGTTCGTGCCGTAAATGTGGTTGGTGCTTTGCACTGTTCTCGGGTTGGATTTCAATCAAAACCCACCATTTAGTCAAAGAAATTGGACAATACAAGTTCGAACAAAGTTCGTGCCATAATTGGAGTGGTGGTGCATTGCATAGTTCTAGTGCTTGGATTTCACTCAAAACTCACCAAATGACTCCTCCCACCATTTTATGATGTTGACCAAGTTTTGGGCTCGATCCGAAATCATTTAGTCAAAGAAATTGGACAATTCAAGTTCGAACGAAATTCGTGCTATAAATGGTGTGGTTGTTGCACTGCATAGTTCTAGTGATTGGATTTCAATCAAACCTCACCAAATGACTCCTCCCTGGTGAGCTCGATCCGAAATCAATTGGTCAAAGAAATTGGACACTTCAAGTTCAAATTAATTTCTAACCATATGACTACTCCCCACCATATTATGATGTTGACCAAGTTTTGTGCTCAATCAGAAATGAATTGGTCAAAGAAATTGGACAATACAAGTTCGAACGAAGTTCGTGCCATAAATGGAGTGGTTCGTGCATTGCATGGTTCTAGGTAATGGAATACACTCAAAACTCACCAAACGACTCCTCCCACCATATTATGATGTTGACCAAGTTTTGGGGCCGATCCAAAATCAATTAGTCAAAGAAATTGGCCTATTCAAGTTCGTATGAAGTTCATGCCGTAAATGGAGTTGTTGCTGGTTTGCATAGTTCTAGTGATTGGATTTCACTCAAAACTCATCGAATGACGATTCCCACCATATTACGATGTTCACCAAGTTTTGGGCTAGATCCGAAATCAATAGGTGAAAGAAATTGGACAATTCAAGTTCGTGCGAAGTTCGTGCCGTAAATGGAGTGGATGGTGCACTGCATAGTTCTTGGAATTGGAATTCACTCAAAACTCACCAAATGACTCCTCGTACCATATTATGATGTTGACCAAGTTTTGGGCTCGATCCGAAATCAATTGGTCAAAGAAATTGGACACATCAAGTTCGTACAAAGTTCGTGCCATAAATGGAGTGTTTGTTGCATTGCATAGTTCTAGTGATTTAATTTCACTCCAAACAAACCAATGAGATCTCCCACCACATTACGATGTTGACCAAGTTTTGGGCCCGATCCGAAATCAATTGGTCAAAGAAATTGGACACTTCAAGTTCGAGCGAAGTTCGGGCCGTAAATGGAGTGGTTGGTGCGTAGTATAGTTTTAGTGATTGGATTTCAATCAAAACTCATCAAATGACTCCTCCCACCGTAATATGATGTTGACCTAGTTTTGGGCTCGAACCAAAATCAATTGATCAAAGAAATTGGACACTTCAAGTTCTAACGAAGTTCGTGACGTAAATGGAGTCGTTGGTGCATTGCATAGTTCTAGTGATTGGATTTTACTTAAAACCCACCAAATGACTCCTCCCACCATATTATGATGTTGACCAAGTCTTGGGCTCGATCCGAAATCAATTGGTCAAAGAAATTGGACACTTCAAGTTCGTACGAAGTTCGGGCCGTAAATGGAGTGGTTGGTGCGTTGCATAGTTCTAGTGATTGGATTTCAATCAAAACTCACCAAATGGCTCCTCCCGGCATAATATGATGTTGACCAAGTTTTGGGCTCGAACCGAAATCAATTGGTGAATGAAATTGGACAATTCAAGTTCGAACGAAGTTCATGCCGTAAATGGGGTGGTTGGTGCATTACATAGTTCTAGTGATTGGATGACAGGACCCGATGCCGGGCCCACATTTTAAAAGAAACCCTGTTCCCGACAAATAACATACAAGGGACGGAGACTTCTGCCGAAAATCGGACATAGTCTCCCCCTAAAATTTGCGCAAGCCTAAACTTAACAACTTGTCAACAACACAACAAATAACAATTCCCAATTGCCAGCATGCATAAACAAATACACAACAGGCCTCCGGCCTTCAATTCAACCCTAATGGGCGATAACAGAGCAATCTAAGAGTAAGCGGAATAGAAATAACAGAATACAAAGTTTAGGGTTCAAGGAAGACAATCCTACCCTTCAAACGAAGCTCGAGAAGAGAAACGCACAGATGAACAGTAACGAAGCAACTACGGCCTGGGGGGCGCAAAACAGAAAGAGTGTGAGTGGACAAAAACAAAGTTTTACATACTTAAAACAATATACTAACCCCACATTTTAAAACAATGCAAACCATGCGTATGAAATCCTTTATATACGTGATTGATTTAGAAACCATATTAACTCAAAATATGTGAAAACATTCCGTTAATACCGTAATTCGAGCAAACCAACCTCTAACCTTTTCCGAGGCATAACCTCTCAAATCAACCCATGTAGGTTTATAAAACATAAAGAGAAGGACTTGTTAACGTAAAAGCATAAAGATGGAATAAAATTCACATAAGGTAAAACAAACCTTAAAATGCCGAATAACTCGTTTACGTCAAGAAAACCAAACTCGACAGCAATATAGACATAAATTGTAGTTCAAAGCATTTCTATAAATATATATAAATATATCAAATGCGGATTTAACTGGACACCGGGTCAGCATTACTGATGTGACTCGTGCCCAGGGTCAAGCCGTCCAAAATGGACTAAGTTACCCGGCCCGTATGGCAGAATCCTCAATACCCATACGTCCCAAATAAGTCCTGCGCGCAGACTACCCCATTAATGGTCTGCAGCTACACCCCGTTAAGGTATGTACCGTATCGAACCGTATCCCAGTAATCGTATCATATCAATCGCCACGCGATCATCATTATCAGAACAGGGGGAGGTACAATACAAGGTGCTACCCGCACACACATAAATCGCCACGCAATAACAATATACATATATAACCAATCACAATGTACCCAACCCCAAAATATCAGACACCCGGACATATACAAGTCCATCAATCCCATAACCAACATATATAATCAACATAAGGACATCACCGTCCCAAACATATATTTTCATATTTAAAATAGACATAAGGGTCAAGTGACCGCAAATCAAATTCATAATCAGTGAAACGTCATATTCATTTAAAACCATACTCAGAAATATAATCCAATATCAATCAATGCTCAAGTCAAGCATCTCAGTTCAAAACCCGAATAAAACGTAAATCGCAATGATATACATATCATAAAATATAGCCATGAAGGCTCCAATACTTAAACCGAAAACCGAAGTTCATAAACGTAATTACTAAATAAATTTCATTAAAACCATGAATCTTCAAATCCAAGATTCAAGACAATTATCCAAAGTATAAGCGTATATATATATATATATACATAAATATATATATATATAACCAAAGTTTAGTTCATCATTTCTTAAACCGTCAATATACATTTATTGCAACCTTTATTCAAAGTATAAGTATTATCCATAAAAGTATATGTATATACATATATACTCCAAAACCGAGTATAAAATCGCCCGGACGATACCAACGTCCACTTAAACCAAATATATATTTAAAACATAATATAACCATTAAATTCCCTTTTTGGTACAATAATCCTTTAAATCCATATTTTAAATAATATAACGATTCCAAGCTTAATATCGCTCAATTATATAATCAAAATCAAATACCGAAATCCACTGGGCATTCACCACGTCCCGTTCAATACCCAAAGGTCTAAATAATAATAAAATAGCCATCAGGGCCCCACATACAAATTTCGAAACCCAAATCATGCATACACTTCAATACAAATCCTTTTAAATATATTTCAACTCAAAGTCAAGGCAAGACTTAAACTATTAACAAATTCAAGATTTAAAACTATTAAATCTCTTTTCCTGCATTTCATACAATTCATTGCAATCATGCTCATTTTGAAATCAAAGTCCACTCACCGTTGGTCCTACGCTGCATAACCCTAAAAGGGTTCCGCCTGTTGCGTAGCAGAGTCAAAGTACCTAAAGCGATAGATACGAGGATTGGATTAGTAATCGAACCGAACGAGAACAGTAAACTTAAATCCTACCAAAATCCGACTTAACGTACACGTACGTTGTACTAAATATTCTAAGGTCAAACTACCTATTTAAACTAGTGGGACCGCCCTGGAAGAGTCACGGTCAACCTTTGGTCAAACACCCCGTTTCGATCATTCCTAGAAGTCCAACAAAGTCAACTATGTGGCATAGTTCTAGTGATTGGATTTCACATAAAACTCACCAAACGACTCTGCCCACCATATTATGATGTTGACCAAGTTTTGGGATCGATCCGTAATCAATTGGTCAAAGAAATTGGACACTTCAAGTTCGTACAAAATTCGTGCCATAAGTAGAGTGCTTGGTGCATTGCATAGTTCTAGTGTTTGGATTTCATTCAAAACACACCAAATGACTCCTCCCACCAAATTATGATGCTGACAAAGTTTTGGGCTCAATCCGAAATCAATTGGTCAAGGAAATTGGACACTTCAAGTTTGTACGAGGTTAGTGCCGTAAATGGAGTAGTTAGTGCATTGCATAGTTCTAGTGATTAGATTTCACTCAAAACTCACCAAACGACTCCTCCCACCAAGTTCTGATGTTGACCAAGTTTTGGGCTCGATCTGAAATCAATTGTTCAAAGAAATTGGAGACTTCAAGTTCGTACGAAGTTGATACCGTAAATGGAGGGGTTGGTGCTTTGCATTGTTCTAGTGAATGGATTTCCCCAAAACTCACAAAAAGACTCCTCCCACCATATTATATTGTTGACCAAGTTTTGGGCTCGATCCGAAATCAATTCGTGAAGTTCGTGCCGTAAATGGAGTGGTTGGTGCATTGCAAAGTTCTAGTGATTGGATTTCACTTAAAACTCACCAAACGACTCTGCCCACCTTATTATGATGTTGACCAAGTTTTGGGATCAATCCGAAATCAATTGGTCAAAGAAATTGGACACTTCAAGTTCGTACGAGGTTAGTGTCGTAAATGGAGTGGTTAGTGCATTGCATAGTTCTAGGGATTGGATTTCACTCAAAACTCACCAAATGACTCCACCCACCAAATTATGATGCTGACAAAGTTTTGGGCTTAATCTAAAATCAATTGGTCAAGGAAATTGGACACTTCTAGTTCGTACGAGGTTAGTGCCATAAATGGAGTTGTTCCTGCATTGCATAGTTCTAGGGATTGGATTTCACTTGAAACTCACCAAGCGACTTCTCCCACCATGTTCTGATGTTGACCAAGTTTTGGGCTCGATCCGAAATCAATTGGTCAAAGAAATTGGAGACTTCAAGTTCGTATGAAGTTCGTGGAGTAAATGGAGTGGTTGGTAGAATGCATAGTTCTAGTGTTTGGATTTCACTAAAAACACACCAAATGACACCCCCCCACCAAATTATGATGCTGACCATGTTTTGGGCTCGATCCGAAATGAATTGGTCAAAGAAATTGGACACTTCAAGTTCGGACGAAGTTCGTGCCGTAAATGGAATTGTTTTTCGCATAGTTCCAGTGAGTGGATTTCACCCAATACACACCAAATGACTCCTCCCAACATATTATGATGTTCGCCAAGTTTTGGGCTCGATCCGAAATAAATTGGTCAAAGAAATTGGACACTTCAAGTTCGCACGAAGTTCGTGCCTTAAATGGAGTGGTTGGTGCATTGCATAGTTCTAGTGATTGGATTTCACTCAAAACTCACAAAACAACTACTCCCACCATGTTATGTTGTTGACCAAGTTTTGGGCTCGATCCGAAATGAACTGGTCAAAGAAATTGGACAATTCAAGTTCAAACGAAGTTCATGCCGTAAATTGAGGGGCTGGTGCTTTGCATAGTTCCAGTGAATGGATTTCACCTAAAACCCACCAAATGACTCCTCCCACCATATTATGTTGTTGACCAAGTTTTGGGGTCGATCTGAAATCAATTGGTGAAAGGAATTGGACACTTCAAGTTCGCATGAAGTTCGTGCCGTAAATGGAGTGGTTGGTGCATTGCATAGTTCAAGTGATTGTATTTAACTCAAAACTCACCAAACGACTCCTCCCTTCATGTTATGATGTTGACCAAGTTTTGGGCTTGATCCTAAATCAATTGGTCAAAGAAATTGAAAACTTCAAGTTCGTGCGAAGTTCGGGCTGTAAATGGAGTGGTTGGTGCGTTGCATAGTTCTATATTGGATTTCAATCAAAACTCACCAAATGACTCCTCCTACCAAATTATGATGTTGACCAAGTTTTGGGCTTGATCTGAAATCAATTGGTGAAATAAATTGACACTTCAAGTTCTTACAAAGTTCGTGGCGTAAATGGAGTGGCTGTGCATTGCATATTTCTAGATGATTGGATTTCACACAAAACTCACCAAACGAGTCCTCCCACCATGTTATGACGTTGACCAAGTTTTTGGCTCGATCCCAAATCAATTGTGCAAAGTTCGGGCCGTAAATGGAGTGGTTGGTGCGTTGCACGATTCTAGTGATTGGATTTCAATCAAAACTCACTAGATGACTCCTCAAACCATATTATGTTGTTTACCAAGTTTTGGGCTCGATCCGAAATGAATTGGTCAAAGAAATTGGACAATTCAAGTTCGAACGAAGTTCGTGACGTAAATGGAGTGGTTGTGCATTGCATAGTTCTAGTGATTAGATTTCACACAAAACTCAGCAAATGACTCCTCCCACCATATTGTGATGTTGACCATGTTTTGGGCTCGATCCGAAATTAATTATTGAAAAAAATGGGACAATATAAGATCGAACGAAGTTCGTGCAGTAAATTGAGTGGTGGTGCGTTGCATAGTTCTAGTGATTGGATTTCACTCAAAACTCCCACCATATTATGCTGTTGACCAAGTTTTGGGCTCAATCCGAAATGAATTGGTCAAAGAAATTGGACAATTCAAGTTCGAACGAAATTCGTGCCGTAAATGGAGTGGTTGGTTTATTGCATAGTTCTAGTGATCGGATTTCACTCAAAACTTGCCAAGTGACTCGTCCCACCATATTATGATGTTGACCAAGTTTTGGGCTCGATCCGAAATCAATTGGTCAAAGAAATTGACAATCAAGTTCGACTGAAGTTCGTGCCGTAAATGGAGTGGTTGGTGTATTGCATAGTTCTAGTGATCGGATTTCACTTAAAACCAACAAGTGACTCCTCCCACCATATTATGATGTCGACCAACTTATGGGCTCAATCCGAAATCAATAGGGCAATGTAATTGGACACTTCAAGTTCATGCGAAGTTCGTGCCGTAAATGGAGTGGTTGGTGCATTGCATTGTTCTAGCGATTGGATTTCACTCAAAACTCACCAAATGACTCTTGCCACCATATCATGTTGTTGACCAGGTTTTGGGCTTGATCCGAAACAATTGGTCAAAGAAATTGGACACTTCATGTTCGTACTAAGTTCGTGTCCTAAATGAAGTTGTGGTGCTTTGCATATTTCTAGGGATTGGATTTCACTAAAAACTAATCCAATGACTCCTCCCACCAAATTTTCATGTTGACCACGTTTTTGGCTCTATCCGAAAAGAATAGGTCAAAGAGACTGGACAATTCAAGTTCGAACGAAGTTCATGCCGTAAATGGAAAGGTGGTCAATTGCATAGTTCTAGGGATTGGATTTCACTCAAAATGAACCAAATGACTCCTCCCAACATATTATGATGTTGACCAGGATTTGGGGTCGATCCGAAATCAATTGGTCAAAGAAATTAGACACTACAAGTTCATACGAAGTTCGTGCCGTAAATGAAGTAGTTGGTGCTTTGCATAGTTCTAGTGATTGGATTTCACTCAAAACACCCCAAATGACTTCTCCCACCATATTGTGATGTTGACAAAGTTTTGGGTTCGATCCGATTTGAATTGGTCAAAGAAATTGGACAATTCAAGTTCGAACAAAGTTCCTGCTATAAATGGAGTGGTTGGTGCATTGCTTATTTCTAGTGATTGGATTTCACTCAAAACTCACAAAACGACTACTCCCACCATGTTATGTTGTTAACCAAGTTTTGGGCTCGATCCGAAATGAATTGGTCAATTCAAGTTCAAAGGAAGTTCGTGTCGTAAATGTAGTGGTGGTACATTGCGTAGTTCTAGTGATTGGATTTCACGCAAAACTCACCAAATGACTCCACCCACCATATTATGATGTTGACCAAGTTTTGGGCTCGATCTTTAATCAATTGGTCAAAGAAATTGCACACTTCAAGTTCGTACGAAGTTCGTGCCGTAAATGAAGTTGTTGGTGCTTTGCTTAGTTCTAGATATTGGATTTCACTTTAAACACCCCAAACGAGTCCTCCCACCGTATTGTGATGTTGACAAAGTTTTGGGCTCGATCCGAAATCAATTGGTCAAAGAATTTGGACCATTCCAGTTCGAACGAAGTACGTGCTGTAAATGAAGTGGTGGTACATTGGATAGTTCTAGTGATTGGATTTCACTCTAAACTCACCAAATGACTCCTACCACCATATTATGTTGTTGACCATGTTTTGGGCTCGATCCGAAATGAATTGGTCCAAGAAATTGGACACTTCAAGTTCGTACGAAGTTCCAGCCGTCAATGGAATGGTTGATGGTTTGCATAGTTCTGGGTGTGGGATTTCACTCAAAACTCAACCAATGACTACTCCCACCATATTATAATGTTGACCAAGTTTTGGGCTCGATCCGAAATCAATTGGTCAAAGAAATTGGACAATCAAGTTCGACTGAAGTTCGTGCCGTAAATGGAGTGGTGGAACACTGCATAGTTCTAGTGATTCGATTTCACTCAAAACTCAAAAAATGACTCCTCCCACAATATTATGATGTTGACCAAGTTTTGGGCTCGATCTGAAAGCAATTGGTCAAAGAAATTGGACACTACAAGTTCATGCGAAGTTCGTGCCGAAAATGAAGTGGCTGGTGCTTTGCTTTGTTCTAGGGATTGGATTTCACTCAAAACACCCCAAATGACACCTCCCACCATATTGTGATGTTGACAAAGGTTTGGGCTCGATCCAAAATCACCAAATGATTCCTCCCATAGTAATATGTTGTTGACCAAATTTCGGGCTCGATCCGAAATGAATAGGTCAAAGAAATTGGACAATTAAAGTTCGAACGAAGTTCGTGGCATAAATGGAGTGGTTGATGCATTGCTTAGTTATAGGGATTGGAATTCACTCAAAGCTCACCAAATGACTCCTCCCACCCTATTATGATGTTGACCAAATTTTGGGCTCGATCCGAAATCAGTTGTTCAAAGAAATTGGACATTTCAAGTTCTTTCGATGTTATGTGCCGTTAATGAAGTGGTTTGTGCTTTGCATAGTTCTAGGGATTGGATTTCTCTCAAAACACACGAAAAGACTCCTCCCACCATATTATGACGTTGGCTATGTTCTGGGCTCGATCTGATTTGAATTGGTCAAAGAAATTGGACAATTCAAGTTCGAACGAAGTTCCTGTCATAAATGGAGTGGTTGGTGCATTGCTTAGTTCTAGTGATTCAATTTCAATCAAAACTCACCAAATGACTCCTCCCACCATATTATGATGTTGACCAAGTTTTGGGCTCGATCCGAAATGAATTGGTCAAGGAAATTGGTCAATTCAAGTTCGAAGGAAGTTCGTGCCGTAAATGGAGTGGTGGTACATTGCGTAGTTCTAGTGATTGGATTTCACTCAAAACTCACCAAATGACTCCTCCCACCATATTATGATGTTGACCAAGTTTTGGGCTCGATCCAAATCAATTGGTCAAGGAAATTGGTCAATTCAAGTTCGAAGGAAGTTCGTGCCGTAAATGGAGTGGTGGTACATTGCGTAGTTCTAGTGATTGGATTTCACTCAAAACTCACCAAATGACTCCTCCCACCATATTATGATGTTGACCAAGTTTTGGGCTCGATCCTTATTCAATTGGTCAAAGAAATTGGACACTTCAAGTTCGTACGAAGTTCCGTGCTGTAAATGAAGTGGTTGGTGCTTTGCATAGTTCTAGGGATTGGATTTCACTGAAAACACACCAAAGGACACCTCATAAAATTATGATGTTGACCAAGTTTTGGGCTCGATCTGAAATGAATTGGTCAAAGAAATTGGACAATTCAAGTTCGTACGAAGTTCATGTCGTAAATGGAGTGGTGGCACATTGCATAGTTGTAGTGATTGGATTTCACTCAATACTCACCAAATGAGTCCTCCCACCATGTTAAGATGTTGACTAAGTATTGGGCTTGATCCGAAATCAATTGGCCAAAGAAATTGGACACTTCAAGTTCGTGCGACGTTCGTGCCCTAAAGCGTGTGGTCCGTGCATTGTATAGTTCTAGTCATTGGATTTCAATCAAAACTCACCAAATGACTCCTCCCACTAGATTGTGATGTTGACCATGTTTTGGGCTCGATCCGAAAATGAATTGGTCAAAGAAATTGTACACTTCAAGTTCATACGAAGTTCGTGCCGTAAATGAAGTGGTTGTTGCATTGCATAGTTCTACTGATTGGATTTCACTCAAACTCACCAAATCACTCCTTCCACCATTTATGATGTTGACCAAGTTTTGGGCTCGATCCGAAATCAATTGGTCAAAGAAATTGGACACTTCAAGTTCGTACGAAGTTCGTGTCGTAAATGAATTGGTTGGTGCATTGCATAGTTCTATTGAATGGATTTCAATCAAAACTCACCAAACGACTCCTCCCACCAGATTGTGATGTTGACCAAGTTTTGGGCTCAATCCGAATTGAATTGGTCAAAGAAATTCGACACTTCCAGTTCATACGAAGTTCGTGCCGTAAATTGAGTGGTTGGTGCTTTGCATAGTTCTGGTGATTGGATTTCACTCAAAACTCACCAAATGTCTCCTCCCACAAAATTATGATCTTGACCAAGTTCTGGGCTCGATCTGAATTCAATTGGTCAAAGAAACTGGACACTTGAAGTTCGTATGTAGTTCGTGCCATAAATGGAGTGGTCATGCATTGCTTAGTTCTACTGATTGGATTTCACTCAAACTCACCAAATCCCTCCTTCCACCATATTATAATGTTGACCAAGTTTTGGGCTCGATCCGAATCAATTGGTCAAAGAAATTGGGCAGTTCAAGTTCGCACGAAGTTTGTGCTGTAAATCGAGTGGTTGGTGCATTGCGTAGTTCTACTGATTCTATTTCACTCAAAACTGATCAAATGAGTCCTCCCACCATGTTGATGTTCATCAAGTTTTGGGCTCGATCCGAATTCAATTGGTCAAAGAAACTGGACAGTTCAAGTGCGTATGAAGTTCGTGCCATAAATGGAGAGGTGGTGCATTGCATAGTTGTAGTGATTGTATTTCACTCAAAACACACCAAATGACTCCTCCCACCATATTATGATGTTGATTAAGTTTTGGGCTCGATCCGAAATGAATTGGTCAAATAAATTGCACAATTCAAGTTCGAAAGAAGTTCGTGCCGTAAATGGAGTGGTGGTACATTGCATAGTTCTAGTCATTTGATTTCACTCAAAAGTCCCCAAATGACTCCTACCCACAATCTTATGATATTGACCAAGTTTTGGGCTCGATTAGAAATAAATTGGTCAAAGAAATTGGACACTTCAAGTGCGTACGAAGTTCGTGGCATAAATGGAGTGGTTGGTGAATTGCATAGTTCTAGTGATTGGATTTCACTCAAAACTCACCAAATGACACCTTCCACCGTATCGTGTCGTTCACCAAGTTTTAGGCTTGAACTGAAATCAATTGGACAAAGAAATTTGACACTTCAAGTTCGAACGAAATTCGTGCCGTAAATGGAGTGGTAGTACATTGCATAGTTCTAGTGATTTGATTTCTCTCAAAACTACCCAAATGACTCCTCCCAAAATCAATATTATGATGTTGGAGAGGTTTTGGGCTCGATCCGAAATCAATTGGTCAAAGAAATTCGACACTTCAAGTTCGTACGATGTTCGTGGCTTGTACGGAGTGGTTGGTGCAATGCATAATTCTAGAGATTGGATTTCACTCAAAACACACCAAATGACTCCTCCAACCATATTATGATGTTGACCAAGTTTTGGGCTAGATCCGAAATGAATAGATCAAAGAAATTGGACAATTCAAGTTCGAACGAAGTTCGTGCCGTAAATGGAGTGGTGGTACATTGCATAGTTCTAGCGATTGGATTTTACTCAAAACTCTCCAAATGACTCCTCCCAAAATAAATATTATGATGTTAGCAAGGTTATGGGCTCGATCCGGAATCAATTGGTCAAAGAAATTGGACACTTCAAGTTTGTACCAAGTTCGTGCCGTAAATGGAGTGGTTGGTGCATTGCATAGTTCTAGAGATTGGAATTCAATAAAAACTCACCAAATGACTCCTCCCACCATCTTATGATATTGACCAAGTTTTGGGCTCGATCCTAAATAAATTGGTCAAAGAAAGGACATTTCAAGTTCGTACGAAGTTCGTGTCGTAAATGAAGTGGTTGGTGTAGTGCATAGTTCTAGTGATCGGATTTCACTCAAAACTCACCAAATGACTCCTCCCACCATATTATGATGTTGACCAAGTTTTGGGCTCGATCCGAAATAAATTGGTAAAAGAAATTGGACACTTCAAGTTCATACGATGTTCGTGGCGTAAATGGAGTGGTTGGTGTATTGCATAGTTCTAGTGATCGAATTTCACTCAAAACTCACCAAATGACTCCTCCAACCATATTATGATGTCGACTAACTTTTGTGCTCAATCCGAAAACAACTGGTCAAAGAAATTGGAAACTTCAAGTTCGTACGAAGTTCGTGCCGTAAATGGAGTGGTTGGTGCATTGCATAATTGTAGTTATTGGAATTCACTCAAAACTCACCAAATGACTCCACCCACCATATTATGATGTTGACCCAGTTTTGGGCTCGATCCGAAATCAATTGGTCAAAGTAATTGGACACTTCAAGTTCGTACGAAGTTTGTGCCGTAAATGGAGTGGTTGGTGCATTGCATAGTTCTAGCGATTGGATTTCACTCAAATCTCGCCAAATGACTCCTCCCACCATATTATGTTGTTGACCAACTTTTGTGCTCAATCCGAAAACAACTGGTCAAAGAAATTGGACACTTGAAGTTCGTACGAAGTTTGTGCCGTAAATGGAGTGGTTGGTGCATTGCATAGTTCTAGCGATTGGATTTCACTCAAATCTCGCCAAATGACTCCTCCCATCGTATTATGTTGTTGAACAAGTTTTGGGCTCGATCCAAAAACAATTGGTCAAAGAAATTGGACACTTCATGTTCGTACTAAGTTCGTGCCGTAAATGAAGTGGTGATGCTTTGCATATTTCTAGGGATTGGATTTCACTAAAAACTTACCAAATGACTCCTCCCACCAAATTATGATGTGATTGGTTAATAATTGTATATCATTTTGTACCCTTCTAGCGTATGATTTAGTTTTGTTTTTGAGTTAAACTTGTGCTTTTAATCTCTGTTATGTTTGTCATTCAGTTAATTGAGCTTTAGGTAGCAATGGGGGCCCAAATGTGCAAAATGGTCCAAAAACGTGCAGACTGAGTTAGCAATTTGTTTCAGCCTTAACTCCTTCCTCCGAACTTGGATTGGCCCAAATGACATGTGGTTAAAAAGATGACATTCTAAACTTGAAGATAGATGGCTCAATGTCATCAGTTGCTTAAGGGAAGCCCAATTCGTGAGCCCATGAAGTTACTTGGTCATGATGAGCTGTGCATGTGATGTGATTTCTGGTGGGATTCTCCATGAGTTGCATGTGGGAGTATAGGGTGAGCTGTAAAAGCTAAAAAAAGTATTCATAGCTGCATGTGGGAGCATAGGGTGAGCTACAAAAGCCAAATAAAGTATCCATGAGCTGCATGTGGGATCTGCAATAGCCAAAAGAGAAGAGAATTGATTGTTAATTCTGATTCACCCATCCCTTGTGCCTATATATAGAGAGGTCTGAGAACTCATTTTCATCATTCATTCCATAACACACATCCTTCACACCATCCTCCACACTCCCATAATTCCCGGACACTCCAGACATCAACCCAACACTCTAAACAACCTCAAATCACCAAAACTGTCCCTGCAAGCCTACCTTCCATTTCCCTACGAATTTCCTCTTTCTCAACCATCACCACTCACCCAAACTCATCCCAAATCACCTCCTTAACCTTCATACATTCTTCTAGACGTGGGGAAGTTCTTGGAGAAGTATTAGGCGTGTGATCGGTGCATAATTACATATCATTTTGTACCCTTCTAACTTATGATTTGGTTATGTTTTTGAGTTAAACTTGTGCTTTAAATTTATTTTGTGTTTGTTTCAGTGTAACAAGCTTAAAACTCAATAAATGCATTTTGGAGACATGTTAGCTCAAACGGTGTCTTCAGATCAGTCAACTTCACGGATTGGACTGTACTTGCTCAAGAAGAACCAGACAATGAGCCATACATCATTGGAAAGATACGGAAGTCTATTTTCTGGAGCATTTTACGGTTCATGATTCCGAGTCCTCTAGAGGAAGTTATACAAGTTTTGGCAGCTTAAGGTCAAAATCGGCAGGATCTGTGTTACTGGGCCAAAAATGACTTTTTAAGGCCTTCCCGAATTTTCCTTGAGTTGGGCTGCATATGCTTGGAAAGATAAGACAAAGAGCTTCAAGATCCATATTTTTGCAGATTTTTAGAGTGAAGGAACAAGCCCAAATCGAGCCCACAAGCTGACTGCAATGCATTGTCATGCATGAGCTAATCATTTTAGTGGTGAATTGAGTGGTGTAAGTTGGTGAAGTGAGTGTGATTAATAAATTCATTTGTATAATCAGATTTATACTTCCCCTAGGCCTATAAATAGTGAGTTCTCCAAACATGTAAACACACCCCAAGGGGGAGCTCTCAAACATCTCTCTAGAGCTCCTCTCCCTTCTCTCCCTCAAATTCTCTTAGTTTTCCTTTTTAGTTCTCAATTGTTGTAACAAAATCCTTTTGCTAAATTTTCCTTTAAGTTTTTCTTAGTTGTAATTTATTTTTCATTGTAATGTAATTTCTTTTCTTTAGTTTTCAAGTTTAATTAGTTTCCAAGTTTCAATTATAGTTCTTGTTCTTATTCATTATGCTTATAAGTTAATATGCTTGTTTGAATGAATAATCACCATTAAAACTTGTATGTTAGCTATCTTGGTTTGAATTAAGAGTAGACACCATGCATTAATTCAAATTGAACTATGAATAGGAAGAGTATGTATGGACATTCGACAACATGGATTAGATACATGCTTGGTTGTTTAAAACATTCTTCTATGCTTAATGGATTTCTAATGCTTAATTTAGGTTCGACAAGAAGGATCTAATTAGGGAATTAGGAATACAAGGTTAGGACCAAACACCATGGCTTAATCATATTTTAGCTAGAATCAATCCGTGAATCTAAATTGAACTTGGTAACTAATTTGCTTGAGTTAATTTCTTTTCTTTCTTTCTTGTTTTATTTATTTTCTTTTGGATTTCTGTTTTGTGCAGGGAATCAAATTGAATCAATCTATCATCAATCCTCGTGGGATCGACCTCGTGCACTTACACAAGCTATACTATCCAATGGCCCGTGCACTTGCGAGTTAACAAAATTTTGGCGCCGTTGCAGATTGACGGCATAGTTTGGTTCTATTTTTTTCTTTCCCTACTTGTTTTACTTTCCTTTTTCCTTTCCATTTCAGTTTTTATTTCCTAATCCTTTTAATTCCATTTCAAGTTCTATGTTTGTTTTAGCAATATGAGATAGCTCAATAAAAAGGGAGAGAAGGAAACTTCAATCATAAGAATAGGAAGTATGGAGTAGTGGGAGGAGTAGCTACCTTCAAATGCATCCATGCTCGACCTAATCGCTTCAAGGGGAAGTACTCCAATCCTTTCTCTTTTACTTGTATTGTAATTTTAATTTTCTGTTTCTTTTATAATTAAAAAAATTTAAAAGATTTTTCATATGAGCTGACTCTTGGTAACTCCAGTGAGCGTCTCCGTCAATGCAGTGTCTAGGAGTTCTTTAGCGACACCTTCGGTGTCTAAGAAGTTTGGGTTTTAAGTGGGACCATTGTGACCCCTCCAACCTTCCCGAACCCCTGGCTGTGTTTTCAGGCCCTTAACTGGTCATCCTAGAGTTGCTTGTATAATTGTGTGTTCTTAAAATAAATTTAAAAAAAAAAAAAGATTTATTGTTTTTTGTTTTATTTTAGTCTTGCTTTGTTTTTTTTTGAGTCACTTTCCGAACACATATGATGAGATTGTGATAAATGTTTGCATGACTTAAATGAAAATTGGATTTCTTTCTATAAAAAAAAAAAATTAAAACTTTTGGCATCGTTCTAGCATGATATGTTCAAAACCCTCTTTACACTTGCCATTTGTTTCATAATTTTCCAATTAAAGGATTTGCATGATCCAAAGAATTGTATCAAGCATAAATTAAACTTGTATAACCATATAATGTGAGCTTTTGAGCCTTGTGCTTCATTTCATGAGTGTTATACACATACTCTTATTTTCTTGTCATCTAAGTTGTTGTTTGATCTCATTATTCATTGAATTGGTTGAGCACTTAAAAGTCATTCATTCATATTCAATTTAATTACATGACATTTGAGAAATGATATTAAGGCCCTCTTTGGATCGTTTGTGCCTTTCAAGCTAACCTTATGCATGCTTAAGCATGATTTTTCCATTGTTAACCATTTTGAGCCTACATGTAAACCTTTTCTTTCTTTTAACCAATTATATTTCCTCACCTTAGCCTGAAAAACAATTATTTACCTTTCTAAGGAACTCTTGAGCTTTAATTATGATGTGTTTTTCATACTAAGTTTGGGAAGGGGTATTATATATTGAAAATAAAAATAAAAAAATCACCCAATTGGTGGAAGAAAAGAGAAAAGTTGTGATTAAGTGGTGGTTGAATGAAAATTCATTTTTGGGTTTCTTTATTGGCCTCAAAATAAATTGGTGGTTGTTCAAATAAAAGAAAGGAGTGTGAATCCTTATAAATGGAGGTATAAGGAGTTTTTTGAAAAAAAAAAATCCTCATTGTGATGATTCAAGTCTTGGAAAAATTGTTTTATGCTCTTACATTATGAGTTCTTTGGACTTTGTGTTATCCATACCTTTCATTTCTCACTCACCTTACACCCTTGGCCCCATTACAACCTATGATAAAGACCTAAATTGATCTTAAATGTCATGTGATTGAATTGCATCCATTTTCCTACTTTTAAGTGTTTAGCATCCTTCTTGAGATCATATAATGCAAGTTCTTCATCTTTCTATTGTGAGTTAATTCCCTTGTGGTTTAACTCTAATCTCATGTTTATAAACTGAGTGATGCATTGTAGCCCTCTTCTGAGTGATTTATTTGTGAGAGGACAACTTTGGTGAGATTTGAAGTTGAATTTGTGCTTTGTATGATTTTTGAAATTGTGTGAAAACTAAGATTGGAGAATTTGTTGCATTTGGCTATCACACTACTACACTTTGAGCATGTTATGTTTTGAACTTTGCCACATTGTGAATAATGTCTAAAAAAGAGTTTTTATTGTTAAAACTTTTGAGTCATGTGCATGAGTCATTTCTCTTCAGAAAATGTTCGGAAATATTGTTTTGTATTTGTTGTTGTATTTGTTTTTGTTTTGTTTTTGTTTTCTAACTACTTTTTTGTAGAGTCATGAAACGTTTGTGGGTATCGTATCTGTTAAACCCTCAGAGACACAACTCCTCCTACTAGGGATGCCTAGAGGTTTAAAGGCTTGTTGCATATGCTCAATGCAATCGAGTTACCTGCGAAAGTGGTTTAATAAATTTATTTATTTATTTATTTTTATCTTTGTTTTCCTTTTGTTTTGCTCGAGGACTAGCAAAATCTAGGTTTGGGGTATTTGATCGGTGCATAATTACATATCATTTTGTACCCTTCTAACTTATGATTTGGTTATGTTTTTGAGTTAAACTTGTGCTTTTAATTTATTTTGTGTTTGTTTCAGTGTAACAAGCTTAAAACTCAATAAATGCATTTTGGAGACATGTTAGCTCAAACGGTGTCTTCAGATCAGTCAACTTCACGGATTGGACTGTACTTGCTCAAGAAGAACCAGACAATGAGCCATACATCATTGGAAAGATACGGAAGTCTATTTTCTGGAGCATTTTACGGTTCATGATTCCGAGTCCTCTAGAGGAAGTTATACAAGTTTTGGCAGCTTAAGGTCAAAATCGGCAGGATCTGTGTTACTGGGCCAAAAATGACTTTTTAAGGCCTTCCCGAATTTTCCTTGAGTTGGGCTGCATATGCTTGGAAAGATAAGACAAAGAGCTTCAAGATCCATATTTTTGCAGATTTTTTAGAGTGAAGGAACAAGCCCAAATCGAGCCCACAAGCTGACTGCAATGCATTGTCATGCATGAGCTAATCATTTTAGTGGTGAATTGAGTGGTGTAAGTTGGTGAAGTGAGTGTGATTAATAAATTCATTTGTATAATCAGATTTATACTTCCCCTAGGCCTATAAATAGTGAGTTCTCCAAACATGTAAACACACCCCAAGGGGGAGCTCTCAAACATCTCTCTAGAGCTCCTCTCCCTTCTCTCCCTCAAATTCTCTTAGTTTTCCTTTTTAGTTCTCAATTGTTGTAACAAAATCCTTTTGCTAAATTTTCCTTTAAGTTTTTCTTAGTTGTAATTTATTTTTCATTGTAATGTAATTTCTTTTCTTTAGTTTTCAAGTTTAATTAGTTTCCAAGTTTCAATTATAGTTCTTGTTCTTATTCATTATGCTTATAAGTTAATATGCTTGTTTGAATGAATAATCACCATTAAAACTTGTATGTTAGCTATCTTGGTTTGAATTAAGAGTAGACACCATGCATTAATTCAAATTGAACTATGAATAGGAAGAGTATGTATGGACATTCGACAACATGGATTAGATACATGCTTGGTTGTTTAAAACATTCTTCTATGCTTAATGGATTTCTAATGCTTAATTTAGGTTCGACAAGAAGGATCTAATTAGGGAATTAGGAATACAAGGTTAGGACCAAACACCATGGCTTAATCATATTTTAGCTAGAATCAATCCGTGAATCTAAATTGAACTTGGTAACTAATTTGCTTGAGTTAATTTCTTTTCTTTCTTTCTTGTTTTATTTATTTTCTTTTGGATTTCTGTTTTGTGCAGGGAATCAAATTGAATCAATCTATCATCAATCCTCGTGGGATCGACCTCTTACACAAGCTATACTATCCAATGGCCCGTGCACTTGCGAGTTAACAGCGTGAGAAGCTCTTGGAGAAGCATTGGACACAAGAACTTCAGAAAAGGGTTTTTCTATTCTTGTTACATTCATTATGCTTTCTCATTTCTGTTTATGTTTCTTTCCCATTATGAGTAGCTAAATCCATTACTAGGGCTTCGATGTAACCTAACATGAATATTTTGGGTTTATAAATTTCAAGTTTCAAGTTTGATTCAAGATTCATGCTCTTATTCATTATGCCTATCTACTTATATGCTAATCTGAATGCCTAGCTACCATTGAGATTTGTGTATTTTGGTTGAAACTAAAGTAGACACCTTATGCTTTTGTTTCAATTGAACAATGAATAAGATGAGTATGTATGGACATTCGCCAATAGGGATAAGATACATGCTTGGTTGTTTAAAACATTCATCTATGCTTAATGGATTTCTGATGCTTGATTTAAGTTCGGCAACAAGGACTTAATTAGGGAATTGGAAATACAGGGTTAGGATCAAACACCATGGCTTAATCATACTTTAGATAGAATCAATCTTTGAATCAATTAGACTTGTCACTTGAATCCTTATAACCTAGAATTGGATTGTTATGGTGAATCGAATGCCCTAGTCTTCAAATCTGTTTCCAACCTCAAAACCACTCTTTGATACACTTGTTTCCTTCCCATTTTCGCTCGATCTCAACCTAGCTCAACCAATTCGTACGTCGAGTCAAGGAGCGGTTCCAGTGTGGATGCCCTATTTTGGCTCAAGACGAGGGCCCGTGACGGTCAATGACACAATACTCATGGACAACGAAGTTGCCCTTGGAGTCGCAAGGAGTTTAGTGACTCCTAGAGATGCACGAGTGCTCGGCGCAAAGTGTGACAATCGAATCGTGAGTGATGCCATGGCACCGGCCGCACAAAACACGACTCACTATCTCAATCAGCGTGGGTTATCGCCTAATTGCGAAATCCCATGAGTTGGAGCTAGTAAAGGCTCGATTGGCGGCATCGCAGAATGTGGTTGAGGATTGTCAAGGCATTATAAGGGACTTGAAAAAGGAGAGGACAAGGATGGTGGAGTTTAATCGACGTCGGCTAGAAGGTTTGCGGGCAGAGAATAAACAGCTATCAACGATGGTAGATTTGTACGCTAAAGACATGCGCACGAGTCTGGAGTCTATTGGGCGACCGGGTAAGCGCAAGCAACCAGAGCACGAGACAAGTGGTGCTCAAGCCAAGAGTGCAGCCATAAGTGCGATCTTTGGGAGCTCAAGTGATGGGCCCCAAGAAGTCTGTGCGTGAAGACCCAAAAGATGACGTCCAGAGGGCTAAACTAAAGGTTCCAATTTTGGAATCCGGAGCGTGCCATGATGATGCTGATGTCACGAAGATGAAGAAGAAGAAGAAGAAGAAGAAGAAGAAGAAGAAGAAGAAGAAGAAGGAATTTTATGTATTTTTTTGTTTTATGTATTTTGTTTTTTTTTTTGTTTTTTTTTTTTTTTTGGTTTTTTTAAGTTTTTAGTGATGCAGCTTTATTTAAAGTAAATTTTTTTTTTAACACTCAGAAACAAACAACTAACCACACCACATAAAAATTAAAAAAATCACAGACTATAAAACAACTAAACAGAAAAGAAAACAAAGAAGTTCCAAATTGCAATTTTTTTATACTTTTATTTTTTTATCATTATTATTTAAGCAAGAATACAATACCCAAACTTAAATTTTTATTTAAGCTAAACTATTATTGTAAAAAAAAACAAATATTTAAGAACACGCAAATATACAAGCAACTCTAGGATGACCGATTAAGGGCCTCGTAAAAAACACAGGGGTTCCGGAAGGTTGGAGGGGTCACAATGGTCCCGCTTAAAACCCAAACTTCTTAGACACCGAAGGTGTCGCCTAAAGAACTCCTAGACACCGCATAGACGGAGGTTGCTTACCTGAGTTACCAAAAGTTAGCTCATATGAAAAATCTTTTTATTTTTATTTTTTAATTAAAAAAAGAAACAGAAAATTAAAATTACTAAAATAAAAACAATACAAGTAAAAGAGAAAGGATTGGATACTCCCCTTGAAGCGATTAGGTCGAGCATGGATGCATTTGGAGGTAGCTACTCCTCCCACTACTCCATACTTCCTATTCTTATGATTGAAGTTCCTTCTCTCCCTTTTTATTGAGCTATCTCATATTGCTAAAACAAACAAAGAACTTGAAATAGAATTAAAAGGATTAGGAAACAAAAAAACTTAAATAAAAAGGAAAAACAAAAGTAAAACAAAGTAGGGAAAGAAAATAGAACCAAACTATGCCGTCATCCCAGCAACGGCGCCAAAATTTTGTTAACTCGCAAGTGCACGAGGCGTTGGATAGTATAGCTTGTGTAAGTACGAGGTCGATCCCACGAGGATTGATGATAGATTGATTTAATTTGATTCCCTGCATAAAACAGAAATCCAAAAGAAAATAAATAAAACAAGAAAGAAAGAAAAGAAATTAACTCAAGCAAATTAGTTACCAAGTTCAATTTAGATTCACAGATTGATTCTAGCTAAAGTATGATTAAGCCATGGTGTTTGGTCCTAACCTTGTATTCCTAATTCCCTAATTAGATCCTTCTTGTCGAACCTAAATTAAGCATTAGAAATCCATTAAGCATAGAAGAATGTTTTAAACAACCAAGCATGTATCTAATCCATGTTGTCGAATGTCCATACATACTCTTCCTATTCATAGTTCAATTTGAATTAATGCATGGTGTCTACTCTTAATTCAAACCAAGATAGCTAACATACAAGTTTTAATGGTGATTATTCATTCAAACAAGCATATTAACTTATAAGCATAATGAATAAGAACAAGAACTATAATTGAAACTTGGAAACTAATTAAACTTGAAAACTAAAGAAAAGAAATTACATTACAATGAAAAATAAATTACAACTAAAAAGCAAAATGGTTTTGTTACAACAATTGAGAACTAAAAAGAAAACTAAGAGAATTTGAGGGAGAGAAGGGAGAGGAGCTCTAGAGAGATGTTTGAGAGCTCCCCCTTGGGGTGTGTTTACAAGCTTGGAGAACTCACTATTTATAGGCCTAGGGAAATATAAATCTGATTATACAATTGAGTTTACTAACCACACTCACTTCACCAACTTACACCACTCAATTCACCAACTTTACCTAACTTCCCCACTAAAATGATTAGCTCATGCATGACAATGCATTACAGTCAGCTTGTGGGCTCGATTTGGGCTTGTTCCTTCACTCTAACAAATCTGGAAAAATATAGATCTTGAAGCTCTTTGTCTTATCTTTCCAAGCATATGCAGCCCAACTCAAGGAAAAATCGGGAAGGCCTTCAAAAGTGATTTTTGGCCCAGTAACGCAGATGCTGCCGAATTTGACCTTAAGTTGCCCAAACTTGCATAACTTCATCTAGAAGACTCGGAATCATGAACCGTAAAATGATCCAGATAATAGACTTCCGTATCTTTCCAATGACGTATGGCTCATTATCTGGTTCTTCTTGAGCAAGTACAGTCCAATCCGTGAAGTTGACTGATCTGCAGACATCGTTTTGAGCTAACTTGACTCCAAAATGCATTAAATGAGTCCCAAGCTTATTACACTGAAACAAACACAAAATAGATTAAAAGCACAAGTTTAACTCAAAATCATAACCAAATCATAAGTTAGAAGGGTTCAAAATGATATGTAATTATGCACCGATCAAGACTTAACTTCTTGTTTCTTGAATTAGGTAATCTAAGTACATAACTAATTTTAACTTCTCGGTCCTCGTGGGTACGACCTCGTATTTGTCTTGCTATACTACTAATTGGCCCGTACACATGCAAGTTAACATGATGTTGACCACGTTTTTGGCTCTATCCGAAAATGATAGGTCAAAGAAATTGGACAGTTAAAGTTCAAACGAAGTTCGTGCCGTAAATGGAGTGGTGGTACAATGCATAGTTCAAGTGATTGAATTTCACTCAAAACTCCCCAAATGACTCCTCCCACCATATTATGATGTTGACCAAGTTTTGGGCTCAATCCGACGTCAATTGGTCAAAGAAATTGGACACTTCAAGTTCAAACGAAGTTCGTGCCGTAAATGGAAAGGTGGTCAATTGCATAGTTCTAGGGATTGGATTTCACTCAAAACACACCAAATGACTCCTCCCAACATATTATGATGTTGACCAAGTTTTGGGGTCGATTCGAAATCAATTGGTCAAAGAAATTGGACACTTCAAGTTCATACGAAGTTCGTGCTGTAAATGAAGTGGTTGGTGCTTTGCATAGTTCTAGGGATTGGATTTCACTCAAAACACCCCAAATAACTCCTCCCACCATATTGTGATGTTGACAAAGTTTTGGGCTCGATCCGATTTGAATTGGTCAAAGAAATTGGACAGTTCAAGTTCGAATGAAGTTCCTGCCATAAATGGAGTGGTTGGTGCATTGCTTACTTCTAGTGATTTGAATTCACTCAAAACTCACAAAATTATTCTTCCCACCATATTATGATGTTGACCTAGTTTTGGGGTCGATCCGAACTGAATTGGTCAAAGAAATTGGTCAATTCAAGTTCGAAGGAAGTTCGTGCCGTAAATGGAGTGGTGGTACATTGCATAGTTCTAGTGATTGGATTTCGCTCAAAACTTACCAAATGACTCCTCCCACCATATTATGATGTTGACCAAGTTTTGGGCTCGATCCTTAATCAATTGGTCAAAGAAATTGGACACTTCAAGTTCGTACAAAGTTCATGCCGTAAATAAAGTGGTTGGTGCTTTGCATAGTTCTAGGGATTGGATTTCACTCAAAACACCCCAAATGACTCCTCCCACCATATTGTGATGCTGACAAAGTTTTGGGCCCGATTCGAAATCAATTGGTCAAAGAAATTGGACAATTTCAGCTTGAACGAAGTTCGTGTCGTAAATGAAGTGGTGGTACATTGGATAGTTCTAGTAATTGAATTTCACTCTCAACTCACCAAATGACTCCTACCACCATACTATGTTGTTGACCATGTTTTGGGCTCGATTCGAAATGAATGGGTCGAAGAAATTAGACACTTCAAGTTTGTACGAAGTTCCAGCCGTCAATGGAATGGTTGGTGGTTTAAATAGTTCTGGTGATTGGATTTCACTCAAAACTCAACAAATGACTCCTCCCACCATATTATGATGTTGACCATGTTTTGAGCTCTATCCGAAATCAATTGGTCAAAGAAATTGGACAATTCAAGTTCGAAAGAAGTTCGTGCCGTAAATAGAGTGGTGGAACATTGCATAGTTCTAGTGATTGGATTTCACTCAAAACTCAAAAAATGACTCCTCCCACGATATTATGATGTTGACCAAGTTTTGGGCTCGATCCGAAAATAATTGGCCAAAGAAATTGGAAAATTAAAGTTCGACCGAAGTTCGTGGCATAAATGGAGTGGTTGATTTATTACTTAGTTCTTGTGATTGGAATTCACTCAAAAATCACCAAATGACTCCTCCCACCCAATTATGATGTTGACCAAGTTTTGGGCTCAATCCGAAATCAATTGTTCAAAGAAACTGGAGACTTCAAGTTCGCATTTAAGTTCGTGCCGTAAATGGAGTGGTGGTACTTTGCATAGTTCTAGTGATTGGATTTTACTCAAAACTCACCAAATGACTCCTCCCTCCATATTATGATGTTGACCGAGTTTTGGGCTCGATCGGAAATCAATTGGTCAAAGAAATTGGACACTTCAAGTTCGTGCGAAGTTCGTGCCTTAAATGAAGTGGTTGGTGCTTTGCATAGTTCTAGGGATTGTATTTCACTCAAAACGCACCAAATGACTCCTCCCACCATATTATGTTGTTGACCTAGTTTTGGTCTCAATCCGAAATGAGTTGGACGAAGAAATTGGACCCTTCAAGTTCGTACGAAGTTCCAGCTGTAAATGGAGTGGTTGGTGGTTTGCATAGTTCCGGTGATGGGATTTCTCTCAAAATTCACAAAATGACTCTTCCCACCTTATTATGATGTTGACCAAGATTTGGGCTCGATCCGAAATCAATTGGTTAAATAAATTGGACAATTCAAGTTCGAACGAAGTTCGTGCCGTAAATGGAGTGGTGGTCAATTGCATAGTTCTAGTGATTTGATTTCACTCAAAATTCACCAAATGACTCCTCCCACCACATTATGATGTTGACCAAGTTTTCGGCTCGATTGGAAATGAATTGGTCAAGGAAATTGGACAATTCAAGTTCGAAGGAAGTTCGTGCTGTAAATGGAGTGGTGGAACATCGCATAGTTCTAGTGATTGGATTTCACTGAAAACTCAACAAATCATTCCTCCCACCATATTATGATGTTGACCAAGTTTTTGGCTCGATCCAAAATCAATTGGTCAAAGAAATTGGACACTTCACCTTCGAACGAAGTTCATGCCGTAAATGAAGTGATTGGTGCATTGCATAGTTCTGTTGACTAGATGTCACTGAAAACGCACCAAATGACTCCTTGTTCACCGAGTTTTGAGTCGATCCAAAATTGTCAAAGAAATTGGACAATTCAAGTTTGAACGAAATTCGTGCCGTAAATGGAGTGGTTTGAGCATTGGATAGTTCTAGTGATTGGAATTCACTCAAAACTCTCCAAATGACAACTCCCACTGTATTATGATGTCGACCAACTTTTTGGCTCTATCCGAAATCAATTGGTCAAAGAAATTGGACAGTTCAAGTTCGTACGAAGTTCGTGCCGTAAATGGAGTTGTTGGGGCATTGCATAGTTCTAGTGATTGGATTTCAATCAAAACTCACCAAATGACTCCTGCCACCATACTATGATGTCGACCAACTTTTGGGCTCGATCCGAAATCAATTGGTGTAAGAAATTGAACAGTTCAAGTTCGAACGAAGTTCGTACCGTAAATGGAATGGTGGAAAATTGCATAGTTCTAGTTATTGGATTTCACTCAAAACTCTCCAAATGCCTCCTCCAACCATATAATGATGTTGACCAAGTTTTGGGCTCGATACTAAATAAATTGGATTTCAATCAAAAATCAACAAATGACTCCTCCCACCAGATTATAATGTTTATCAAGTTTTGGGCTCGATCCGAAATGAATTGGTCAACGTAATTGGACAATTCAACTTCGAACGAAGTCCGTGCCGTTAATGGAGTGGTGGTACATTTTATAGTTCTAGGGATTGGATTTCGCCTAGAACTCACCAAGTGACTCCTCCCACCATATTACGATGTTGACCATGTCTTGGGCTCGATCCGAAATGAATTGGTCAAGGAAATTGGACAATTCATGTTCGAACGAAGTTCGTGCCGTAAATGGAGTGGTGGTACATTGCATAGTTCTAGTTATTGGATTTCACTCATAACACACCAAATGACTCCTCCCACCATATTATGATGTTGACCAAGTTTTGGGCTCCATCCGAAATCAATCAGTCAACGAAATTGGACACTTCAAGTTCGAATGAAGTTCGAGCCGTAAATATAGTGGTTAGTTCTTTGCATAGTTCTGTTGATTGGATTTCACTCAAGACTCACCAAATGACTCTTCCCACAATATTATGATGTTCACCAAGTTTTGGGCACGATCCGAAATGAATTGGTCAAAGAAATTGGCCAATTCAGGTTAAATCTGAGTTTCGTACCGTAAATGAAGTGGTTGGTGCTTTGCAAAGTTCTAGGGATTGGATTTTACCCAAAACTCCCCAAATGCCACCTCTCAACATATTACGACATTGACCAAGTTTTGGGCCCGATCCGAAATCAATGGATCAAAGAAATTGGACACTTCAACTTCGAACGAAGTTCGAGCTGTAAATGGAGTGGTTGGTGCTTTGCATAGTTCTGGTTATTGGATTTCACTCAAAACTCAGCAAATGACTCCTCCCACAATATTATGATGTTGACCATGTTTTGGAAATGATCCGAAATGAATTGGTCAAACAAATTGGACAATTAAAGTTCGAACGAAGTTCGTGCTGTAAATGAAGTGGTGGTACATTGCATAGTTCTAGGGATTTGATTTCAATCAAAACTCACCAAATGACTCCTCCCACCATGTTATGATGTTGCCCAAGTATTCGGCTCGATCCGAAATCAATTGGTCAAAGAAATTGGACACTTCAAGTTCATACGTAGTTCGTGCCGCAAATGGAGTGGTTGGTGCATTGCATTGTTCTATTGATTGATTACAATCAAAACACACCAAATGACTCCTCCCACGATATTATGATGTTAACCAAGTTTTGGGCTCGATCCAAAGTCAATTGGTGAAAGATATTGGACAGTTCAAGTTCGTACGAAGTTCGAGACGTAAATGGAGTGGTTTGAGCATTGGATAGTTCTTGTGATCGGATTTCACTCAAAACTCTCCAAATGACAACTCCCACTGTATTATGATGTCGACCAACTTTTCGGCTCTATTCGAAATCAATTGGTCAAAGAAATTGGACAGTTCAAGTTCGCACGAAGTTCGTCCCGTAAATGGAGTGGTTGGGGCATTGCATAGTTCTAGTGATTGGATTTCAATCAAAACTCACCAAATGACTCCTCCCACCATATTATGATGTCGACCAACTTTTGGGCTCGATCCGAAATCAATTGGTGTAAGAAATTGAATAATTCAAGTTCGAACGAAGTTCGTACCGTAAATGGAGTGGTGGTAAATTGCATAGTTCTAGTTATTGGATTTAACTCAAAACTCTCCAAATGCCTCCTCCAACCATATTATGACGTTGGCCAAGTTTTGGGCTCGATACGAAATCAATTGGTCAAAGAAATTGGACACTTCAAGTTCGAACGGATTTCGTGCCGTAAATGGGGTGGTTGGAGCTTTGCATAGTTGTGTTGATTAGATTTCACTCAAAACTCATCAAATGAATCCTCCTACCATATTATGATGTTGACCTAGTTTTGGGCTCGATCTGAAATGAATTGGTCAAAGAAATTGGACAATTCAAGTTCGAACGAAGTTCATGCCGTAAAGAGTGTTCTAGTGATTGCATTTCAATCAAAACTCACCAAATGACTCCTCCGACGTTATTATGTTGTTGACCAAGTCTTGGGCTCGATCCGAATTCAATTGGTCAAAGAAATTGGACAGTTCAAGTTAAATGCGAAGTTCGTGCCGTAAATGGGGTGGTTGGTGCATTGCATGGTTCTAGTGATTGGATTTCACTCAAGACTCACCAAATGAATCCGTCCACCGTATTATGATGTTGACAAAGTTTTGGGCTTGATCCGAAATGAATTGGTCAAAGAAATTGGACACTTCAAGTTCGTGCGAAGTACGTGCCGTGCGTGGTCCTTCCATTGCATAGTTTTGGGCACGATCTGAAATGAATTGGTCAAAGAAATTGGACAATTCAAGTTCGAATGAAGTTCATGCCGTAAATGGAGTATTCTAGTGATTGCATTTGAATCAAAACTCACCAAATTTGTCCTCCGATGATATTATGATGTTGAGCAAGTGTTGTGCTCGATCCGAAATCAATTCGTCAAAGAAATTGGACACTAAAAGTTCGTATTAATTTCGAACCATAAGTGGAGTAGTTGGTGCATTGCGTAGTTCTAGTAATTGGATTTCACTCAATACTCACCAAATGAGTCCTCCCACCATGTTAAGATGTTGACCAAGTTGTGGGCTCGATCCGAAATCAATTGGTCAAACAAATTGGACACTTCAAGTTCGTACGAAGTTCGTACCGTAAATGAAGTGGTTGGTGCATTGCATAGTTCTAGGGATTGGATTTCACACAAAACTCACCAAATGACTCCTCCCACCGTATCGTGTCGTTTGATGAACAATTTTATATCTCGCAAGTATACGAATCGGTTAAGATAGCATAATGGCAAGACGAGTATCGTACTCCACGGGGATTTGCAAAGTTTATTAATTAATTCCACTTATGAATACCTTAAGAAAAACAGAAAATAAAAATACCAAACTAGACAAAAAATAATAATAATAATATCAATGAATATTAACCTAACCAAGTGATGAGAATTTAAGGTAAACTAAAGTATTTTTTTTTTTTCGGATTTGTTCAGAATTGATAAAGAAAGAAAAAGAATAAAAACTGAAAATTGGTTTTGTAAATAGATGGATGAATACTAGGTCTCCGACTTCACCATAACAATCCTATTCTATGTATCAAGTTAATTTAGAGAATAAAGTCACAATTCAATTCCTAGGGTTCGTTCTTTCGTTACTATGATGATTCGTTCGACCGCGGTGTTACCAAGTATCCTCAATTAAATCTAACTAATGAACCCCATAGCCAAATGTTAATTGAGAACCCATTGAGTCCAAGAAGAACAATCTAGAACCAAGAAGCGTCTTAGCTTGAACCCGGCTTCAACAACAACTCATTCATTCATAATGCTTATAAGATTAGGGATGAACCCCTCGCCCAACCTTATCTTAGACAATCCAAAATACCTATAATGGCCAATTACAAGTATCAAGATTACAATTATAATAATGAATGAAACGAGGAATATAAATTGATTGAATATAAAGTATTAACTCAATAACATAGAACTATCATGTTAGGTTACATCGTATCCCTAGCAAAGAATTTAGTTACTCATAGATGTCATATCCTCAATCATCGAAGTTATGAAAATCATAAATACAACGTTGAATAGAAGATAGAAAAAACCCTTCGAGGATCACTTTGGCCTCTGGCTCGGTCCTTAGGTTCACCGTCAATTGCAATGGAAACTATGAGAACCTCCAGCCAAAGATCGTGATGGCTGCTGTGCTGTTTTCCTCCTTCCAAAAACCCCCAATCTCCCCCTTTTCTCTCTCTTTTATTCCTTTTTTAATAGAAAACCTAAGCCCATTAATATTAGGCTTCCTCAACCCATCTTAACCAATCCTAACCCAGCAGTCGTAGAGAGTTAAAATCAGCTAGAATTAAAACAGATTTTAGGCCTCTATTAATTGCCCAAAGTCGACCAGCCCACAAGTGATCCTTCTAGAAGCCTCCAACGCAATTCCTTCCAAAGCATAGAAACTTAAATGCTGATTGTCTGCACCGAACAGCCAGTACACAAACTGCCATAATTTTCTCTAGGAACATGGAAAAAGAAATCCGTAAAATGTTCTGAAAACTAGACATCCAGGGCTTTCCAATGATATGTGGCAATCTTTCTTTTTCATCCAAACGAGATCCTGGTAACCCCAACAGTATGACTGATCTGCACAGATTGTTCTTGAATTCCAAATCGCTGATTTCAAACTTCTACCTTCTTTGCTCATTTCAGCCATATTTTGCTCTTTTTCGCTCCAAATCACTCTTAGAGATGATTTCCTACAAAACTCACACTAAACACATCAAAACAACCAATTTTACAGGGGAAACTAGTACAAAACATAGGAATAAGGTATGGAAAATAAGCATAAATATGGAGTTATCATCGTTCACCAAGTTTTAGGCTTGATCTGAAATCAATTGGTCAAAGAAATTTGACACTTCAAGTTCGAACGAAATTCGTGCCGTAAATGGAGTGGTAGTACATTGCATAGTTCTAGTGATTGGATTTCACTCAAAACTCACCAAATCACTCCTTCCACCATATTATAAAGTTGAAAAAGTTTTGGGCTCGATCCGAAATCTATTGGTCAAAGAATTTGGACATTTCAAGTTTGTGCGAAGTTCGTGCCTTAATGGTGTGGTTGGTGCATTGCATAGTGCTGCCGATTGGATTTCAATCAAAACTCACCAAATGACTCCTCCCACCAAATTATGGTGTTGACAAGGTTTTGGGCACGATCCGAAATGAATTGGTCCAAGAAATTGGACAATTCAAGTTCGTGGCATAAATGGAGTGGTTGTTGAATCGCATAGTTCTAGTAATTGGATTTCACTCAAAACTCACTAAATGAGTCCTCCCACCATGTTATGATGTTGACCAACTTTTGGGCTCGATCCGAAATCAATTGGTCAAAGAAATTGGACACTTCAAGTTCATACGAAGTTCGTTCAGTAAATGGAATGGCTGGTGCTTTTCAAATTTCTAGTTATTTTATTTCACTCAAAACTTACCAAATGAGTTCTCCTACCATGCTATGATGTTGACCAAGTTTTGGGCTCGATCCGAAATCAATTGGTCAAAGAAATTGGACACTTCAAGTTCGTACGAAGTTCGTGCCATAAATGGTGTGGTTGGTGAATTGCATAGTTCTAGTGATTGGATTTCACACAAAACTCTCCAAATGACTCCTCCCACCGTATTACATTGTTGGGCAAGTTTTGGGCTCAATCCGAAATGAATTGGTCAAAGAAATCGGACACTTCAAGTTCGTGCGAAGTTCGTGCCGTAAATGAAGTGGTTGGTGCATTTCATTGTTCTATTGATTGTATTCCACTCAAAACTCTCCAAATGACTCCTCCCCCGAAATTATGATGTTGACCAAGTTTTTGGCTCGATTCGAAATGAATTGGTCGAAGAAATTCAACACTTCAAATTCATACGAAGTTCATTCCATAAACCTAGTGGTTGGTGCTTTGCATAGTTCTGGGGATTGGATTTCACTCAAAACTCACCAAATCGCTTCTCCCACCAAATTATGATCTTGACCAAGTTTTGGGCTCGATCCGAATTCAATTGGAAAAAGATACTGGACACTTCAAGCTCGTATGAAGTTTATGCCGTAAATGGAGTGGTGATGCATTGCTTAGTTCTAGTGATTGTATTTCACTCAAAACACACCAAATGACTCCTCCTACAATATTATGATGTTGACCAAGTTTTCGAAAAAAGTTTGTGCCGTAAATGGAGTGGTGGTACATTGCATAGTTCTGGTAATTTGATTTCACACAAAACTCCCCAAATGACTCCCACAATCAATATTATGAGTTTGGCCAGGTTTTGGGCTCGATCCGAAATCAATTGGTCAAAGAAATTAGACACTTCAAGTTGGTCCGAAGTTCGTGCCGTAAACTGAGTTGTTGGCGCATTGCACTGTTCCACTGATTGGATTTCACTCAAAACTCACCAAATGATTCCTCCCACCATGTTATGATGTTGACCAAGTTTTGGGCTCGATCCGAAATCTATTGGTCAAAGAATTTGGACATTTCAAGTTCGTTCCTTAAATGGTGTGGTTGGTGCATTTCATTGTTCTAGTGATTGGATTTCACTCAAAACTCACCAAATGACTCCCACCATATTATGATGTTGACCAAGATTTGGGCTCGATCCGAAATCAATTTGTCAAAGAAGTTCGTGCCATAAATGTAGTGGTTGGTGCATTGCATAGTTCTAGTGATCAAATTTCACTCAAAACTCACGAAATGACTACTCCCACCACGTTATGATGTTGACCAAGTTTTGGGCTCCATCCGAAATCTATTGGTCAAAGAAATAGGACATTTCAAGTTCGTGCGAAGTTTGTGCCTTAAATGGTGTGGTTGGTGCATTGCATAGTTCTAGTGATTTGATTTCACTCAAAACTCACCGAATGACTACTTTCACCATATTACGTTGTTGGCCAAGTTTTGGGCTCAATCGGAAATTAATTGGTGAAAGAAATTGGACAATTCAGGTTCGAAAGAAGTTCGTGCGTAAATAGATTGGTTGGTGCATTGCATAGTTCTAGTGAATGGATTTCACTCAAAACACACCAAATGACTCCTCCCACCACATTATGATGTTGACCATGTTTTAGGCTTGATCCAAAATGAATAGGTCAAAGAAATTGGACAATTGAAGTTTGAAAGAAGTTTGTGCTGTAAATGGCATGGTGGTATATTGCATATCAATATTATTACGTTGGCCAGGTTTTGGGCTCGATCCGAAATCAACTGGTCAAAGAAATTGGACACTTCAAGTTCGCACGAAGTTCGTGCCGTAAATGGAGTGGTTGGTGTATTGCATAGTTCTAGTGACTGAATTTCACTCAAAACTCGCAAAATGACTTCTCCCACCAAATTATGATGTCGACCAACTTTTGGGCTCGATCCGAAATCAGTTGGTCAAAGAAATTGGACACTTGAATTCGTGCAAAGTTCGTGCCGTAAATAAATTGGTTGGTGCATTGCATAGTTCTAATAATTGGAATTCAATCAAAACTCCTCATTGACTCCTCCCACCATATTATGAGGTTGACCAAGTTTTTGGCTCGATCTAAAATGTATAGGTCAAAGAAATTGGGCAATTCACACAAAACTCACCAAATGACTCCTCCCACCAAATTATGATGTTGGCTAGGTTTTGGGCTAGATCCGAAATCAATTGGTCAAAGAAATTGGACACTTCAAGTTCGTCTGAAGTTTGTGCCGAAAATCAAGTGGTTGGTGCATTGCATAGTTCTAGCAATTGGATTTCTCTCAAAACTCACCAAATGACTCCTCCTACCGTATTATGTTGTAGACCAAGTTTTAGGTTTGATCCGAAATCAATTGGTCAAAGAAATTGGACACCTTAAGTTCGAACGAAGTTCGTGCCATAAATGGAGTGGTTGTATATTGCATAGTTATAGTGATTCGATTTCACTCAAAACTACCCAAATGACTCCTCCCAAAATCAATATTATGATGTTGGCCAGGTTTTGGGATCGATCCGAAATCAATTGGCCAAAGAAATTCGACACTTCAAATTGGTACGATGTTCGTCGCGTATATGGAGTGGTTGGTGCATTGCATATTTCTAGTGATTGGATTTCACTCAAAACACACCAAATGACTCCTCCCACCATATTATGATGTTGACCAAGTTTTGGTCTTGATCCGAAATGAATAGGTCAAAGAAATTGGACACTTCAAGTTCGAACGAAGTTCGTGCCGTAAATTGAGTGGTTGTCGCATTGCTTAGTTCTAGTGATCGAATTCCTCTCAAAACTCGCCAAATGACTGCTACAACCATATTATGATGTTGACCAACTTTTGGGGGCGATCCGAAATCAATTGGTCAAAGAAATTGGACAGTTCAAGTTCGTATGAAGTTCGTGCCGTAAATGCAGTTGTTGGTGCATTGCATAGTTCTAGTGATTGGATTTCACCCAAAACTCACCAAATGATTCATCCCACCATATTATATTGTTGACCAAGTTTTGGGCTCGATCCGAAATGTATAGGTCAAAGAAAATGGACAATTCAAGTTCGACCGAAGTTCGTGCCGTAAATGGAGTGGTGGTACATTGCATAGTTCAAGTGATTGGTGATCACTCAAAACACACCAAATGACTCCTCCCACCATATTATGTTGTTGACCAAGTTTTGGATCGATCCAAAATAAATTGGTCAAATAAATTTTACACTTCAAGTTCGTATGAATTTGGAACCGTAAGTGGAGTAGTTGGTGCATTTCAAAGTTCTAGTGATTGGATTTCACTCAAAACTATCCAAATGATTCCTCCCACCATATTATGTTGTTGACCAAGTTTGGGGATCGATACGAAATCAATTGGTCAAAAAAATTGGACACTTCAAGTTCGTACGAAGTTCATGCTGTAAATGGAGTGGTTGGTGTATCGCATAGTTCTAGTGATCGGATTTCACTCAAAACACACCAAATGAGTCTTCCCACCATATTATTATTATGTTGACCAAGTTCGTACGAAGTTCGTGTCGTAAATTTTGTGGTGGTGCATTGCATAGTTCTAGTGATTGGATTTCACTCAAAACTAACCAAGTGACTCCTCCCACCATATGATTATGCTGACCAAGTTTTGGCCTCCATCCAAAATCAATTGGTCAATGAAATTGCACACTTTAAGTTTAAACGAAGTTTGTGCCGTAAATGGAAAGATGGTCAATTACATAGTTCTAGGGATTGGATTTCACTCAAAATGCACCAAATGACTCCTCCCAACATATTATGATGTTGACCAAGTTTTGGGTTCGATCCAAAATCAATTGGTCGAAGAAATTGGACACTTCAATTTGATACGAAGTTCGTGCCGTAAATGAAGTGGTTGGTGCTTTGCATAGTTCTAGGGATTGGATTTCACTCAAAACACCCAAAATGACTCCTCCCACCATATTGTGTTGTTGACAAAGTTTTCTGCTCGATCCGAAATGAATTGGTCAAAGAAATTGGACAATTCAAGTTCGAACGAAGTTCCTGCCAGTGATTTTAATTCACTCCAAACTCACAAAATTACTCCTCCCACCATATTATGATGTTGACCAAGTTTTGGGCTCGATCTGAAATCAATTGGTCAAAGAGATTGGACAACTCAAGTTGGAACGAAGTTCGTGCCGTAAGTGGAGTGGTGGTACAATGCATAGTTCCAGTGATTGGATTTCACTCAAAACTCACCGAACGACTCCTACCACCATATTATGTTGTTGACCAAGTTTTGGGCTCGATCCGAAATGAATTGGTCAAAAACATTGGACAATTCAAGTTCGAACGAAGTTCGTGCCATAAATGGAGTGCCGTAAACGGAATTGCTCACCACACCCACCACCCACGGTAGCGTGTGTGGTGGCGCGTGGTGGTGGTGCGGCGGCGGGTCTATGTTCCTACGTCACCCTCGGGTCGTTGTGAACGCGTACGTGTGCGCGGATTCTGATTCGGACGTCGTTTGACTATCGAACCAACGTACGCCTATTGCGCGTTGAGTGGGTTCGATTGGTTCGGACAGTTGGATCGAATCCGAATTCACGTATGTGGTTCCTCGTATTTATAGGAGCGTGTAGGATTTGATGGATCGTGATTTGGAGTGTTGGATGCTCCGGATTAATGACTTAAAGTTTGAATTAAACCGTAACCGTCCGATCGTGCGATCGTGAGCGATCCGACCTTCCGATCGAGACAAAACTTTCAGGACACGTTGTTTAGGTCTTGTTGAACCTTTAGGAACTTTCGGATCTAAGTTTGGAGGTCATGGGGCCTACGGGCCCGGTTTGACCTAGTCGGGTTACTTTGACCAAGCTTGACCAGGGTTGACCGAGGGTCTCCGAGGTCGCCTTGCCACGTAGTTGACTTTGTTGGACTTCTAGGAATGTCCGGATCGATGTAGAGGTCGTGGGCTCAGCGGGACCGGGTTGACCAAAATGGGTTGTTTGACCGCCGGTTGACCATGAGTCTTTCGGGGCGGTCCCACTGGTTAAAAGAGGTAATTTGACCTTAGAATCCTTCGTACAACGTACGTGCACGTTAAGTCGGGTTTTGTTAGGGTTTAAGTTTACGATTCTCGTTCGGTTCACAGTACTAATCCAATCATCGTATCTATCGCTTTAGGTACTCTGTTTCTGCTACGCAGCAGGCGGGACCCTTTAGGGTTATGCAGCGTAGGACCAACGGTGAGTGGACATTGTTTTCAACGAGCATGATTCCATTGAATTGCATGTTATGCATAAAAGGAGATTTAATAATTGTTTTAAATCTTGAATTTGATAACGTTATAAGTCTTGACTTTGGTTGTTTTATATTAAAAGAATATGCATATGAGGTTTTTGCATGATTTGGGTTTCCGAAATTTGTATGTGGGGCCCTGATGGCTATTTTATTATTATTTATACCTTTGGGTATTGAACGGGACATGGTGAACGCCCGATGGATTTTAGTATTTGATTTTGATTATATAATTGAGCGATATTAAGCTTGGAATCGTTATATTATTTAATATATGGATTTAAAGGATTATTGTACCAAAAAGGGTATTTAATGGTTATATAATGTTTTAAATGTATATTGACGGTTTAAGAAACGGTGAACTAAACTTTGGATATATATATATACAGAAATTCTCCTATGCAGGCATCTGTATGTTATTATAGTGCGGACGCCATGTATTTTGTACTACCCCTCCCTGTTTTCCTGCCTATTTACAATGACATCCGCACATTCCGTACGTTAATACATTCGGATAAGAGAATAACTATATATATATATATATATATATAAACATATCCTTTGGATATTTGTTTTGAATCTTAAATTTGATAATTATGGAATAATTACCTAAACTTCGGTTATATATATATATATTGATACACTTTGAATAATTGTCTTGAATCTTGGATTTGAAGTTTCATGGTTTTAATGGAAGTTATTTAATAATTACGTTTATGAACTTCAGGTTTTCAGTTTAAGTATTGGAGCCTTCATGGCTATATTTTACGATATGTATATCATTACGATTTACGTTTTATTCTGGTTTCGAACTGATATGCTTGACTTGAGCATTGATTGATATTGGATTATATTTCTGAGTATGGTTTTAAATGAATATGACGTTTCATTGATTATGAATTTGATTTGCGGTCACTTGACCCTTATGTCTATTTTAAATATGGAAATATATGTTTGGGACGGTGATGTCCTTATGTTGATTATATATGTGGGTTATGGGATTGATGGACTTGTATATGTCCGGGTGTCTGATGTTTGGGGTTGGGTACATTGTGATTGAATATATATATATATATGTATATATATATATACATATATATATATATTGTTATCGCGTGGCGATTGATATGATACGGTTATTTGGATACGGTTCGATCCGGTACATACCTTAAAGGGGTGTAGCTGTAGACCCTTAACAAGGTAGTCTCCTCGCATGACTTATTTCGGACGTATGGGTATTGAGGATTCTGCCATACGGGCCGGGTAGCTTAGTCCATTTTTGGGACGGCTTGACCCCGAGCACGAGGCCATTATGATGCTGACCGGTGTCGATTAAATCCTGAGCACAAATCACATCAGTAATGTTGTCCCGGTGTTGTTAACTCGCAAGTGTACGGGCCAATTAGTAGTATAGCAAGACAAGTACGAGGTCGTACCCACAAGGACTGAGAAGTTCAAATTAGTTATGTACTTAGATTACCCAATTCTAGAAACAAGAAGTTAAGTCTAAAACAGATTTTAAAGAGAGATTGATTGACTTTGTGAAAACAAATGAAACAAAACGAAATTGCAAACAAAGGCAAAGTAAACAAGTGTATCAAAGAGTGGTTTTGAGGTTGGAAACAGATTTGGAGACTAGGGCATTCGATTCACCATAACAATCCAATTCTAGGTTATAAGGATTCAAGTGACAAGTCTGATTCAGATTCAAAGATTGATTCTAGCTAAAGTATGATTAAGCCATGGTGTTTGATCCTAACCTTGTATTTCCAATTCCCTAATTAAGTCCTTATTGTCGAACTTAAATCAAGCATTAGAAATCCATTAAGCATAGAAGAATGTTTTAAACAACCAAGCATGTATCTAATCCCTATTGACGAATGTCCATACATACTCATCTTATTCATAGTTCAATTGAAACAAAAGCATAAGGTGTCTACTTTAGTTTCAACCAAAATACACAAATCTCAATGGTAGCTAGGCATTCAGATTAGCATATAAGTAGATAGGCATAATGAATAAGAGCATGAATCTTGAATCAAACTTGAAACTTGGAATTTATAAACCCAGAATATTCATGTTAGGTTACATCGAAGCCCTAGTAATGGATTTAGCTACTCATAATGGGAAAGAAACATAAACAGAAATGAGAAAGCATAATGAATGTAATAAGAATAGAAAACCCTTTTCTGAAGTTCTTGTGGTGTCCAATGCTTCTCCAAGAGCTTCTCCACGCCTAATACTTCTCCAAGCACTTCCCCACGTCTAGAAGAATGTATGAAGGTTCAGGAGGTGATTTGGGATGAGTTTGGGTGAGTGGTGTGTTAAGAAAGAAGAAATTCGTAGGGAAATGGAGGGCAGGCTTGCAGGGACAGTTCTGGTGATGTGAGGCTGTTTAGAGTGTTGGGTTGATGACTGGAGTGTTTGGGGAATTATGAGAGTGTGGAGGATGGTGTGGAGGAGGTCTGAAGGATGTGAAAGATGTGTGTTAATGGAATGAATGATGAAAATGAGTTATCAGACCTCTTTATATATAGGCACAAGGGATGGGTGAATCAGAATTAACAATCAATTCTCTTCTCTTTTGGCTATTGCAGATCTCACATGCAGCTCACCCATGCTCCCACATGCAGCTATGGATACTTTTCTAGCTTTGCAGCTCCCACATGCTACTATGGATACTTTTCTAGCTTTGCAGCTCCCACATGCAGCTATGGATACTTTTCTAGCTTTGCAGCTCCCACATGCTACTCACACATGCTCCCACATGCAGCTCCCTGAGGCCAGTATGACTAGCAACTTCATGGGCTCACGAATTGGGCTTCCCTCAAGCAACTGATGACATTGAGCTGTCCATCTTCAAGTTCAAGATGTCATCTTTCCAACCACATGTGACTTGGGCCAATCCAAGTTCGGAGGAAGGAGTTAAGGCTGAAACAAATTGCTAACTCAGTCTGCACGTTTTTGGACCATTTTGCACATTTGGGCCCCCATTGCTACCTAAAGCTCAATTAACTGAATGACAAACATAAAAGAGATCAAAAGCACAAGTTTAACTCAAAAACATAACTAAATCATATGCTAGAAGGGTACAAAATGATATACAATTATGAACCGATCAGGTGTCCAGTTAAATGATCCCCTGTTGGATTGTTTCCCCTGTACTTGTTTTGTATTGAGGTTATATTATACCTATATGCGTGTGTTAGTACCTTCGTATTCTTATTTCTTTTAGTGAGGATCTCTCCTTGCTTGTCATGCTTGCAAGCACGTGATTGTGAGTTTGGGGAAGTTTGGGAAACTTTGCACTTACTATGATTTTAGTACTTGTTATGTTTTACTTGTTGGATTGTAAATCCGGATTTGATATATTTATATATATTTATATAAATGTTTTGAACTACAATTAATGTCTATATTGCTGTCGAGTTTGGTTTTCTTGACGTAAACGAGTTATTCGACATTTTAAGGTTTGTTTTACCTTATATGAATTTTATTCCATCTTTATGCTTTTACGTTAACCAGTCCTTCTGTTTATGTTTTATAAACCTGCATGGGTTGATTTGAGAGGTTATGCCTCGGAAAAGGTTAAAGGTTGGTTTGCTCGGAATACGGTATTAACGGAATGTTTTCACATATTTTGAGTTAATATGGTTTCTAAATCAATCACGTATATAAAGGATTTCATATGCATGGTTTGCATTGTTTTAAAAGGTGGGGTTAGTATATTGTTTTAAGTATGTAAAACTTTGTTTTGTCTACTCACACTCTTTCTGTTTTGCGCCCCCCAGGCCGTAGTAGCTTCGTTACTGTTCTCGAGCTTCGTTTGAAGGGTAGAATTGTCGTCCTTGAACCCTAAACTTTTTATTCTGTTATTTCTTTTCCGCTGACTCTTAGACTGCTCTGTTGCTTGTTTGACATGTTGTTAAGTTTTGGGATAGTCTTGGTTTTAGGGGAGTCTCTGCCCGATTTTCGGAAGGAGTCTTGACCAGTTGTAGGTGGTTGTATCGGGAAGAGGGAACTTGTTTAGTTTATGGGCTCGACATTGAGTTGATGTCGAAACGTCAGCAGGGTCTGGCTCTAGTTCCGGGGTGGAATTCGGGTCGGGTCCTGTCAAATTGGTCAAACAAATTGGACAATTCAAGTTCGAACGAAGTTCGTGCCATAAATGGAGTGGTGGTCAATTGCATAGTTCTAGTGATTGGATTTCACTTAAAACTCACCAAATGACTCCTCCCACCATATTATGATGTGGACCAAGTTTTGGGCTCGATCCGAAATCAATTGGTCAAGGAAATTGGACAATTCAAATTTGAAGGAAGTTCGTACCGTAAAGGGAGTAGTGGTACATTGCATAGTTCTAGCGATTGGATTTCACTCAAAACTCACCAAATGACTCCTCCCACCATATTATAATGTCGACTAAGTTTAGGGCTCGATCCGAAATCAATTGGTCAAAGAAATTGGACAATTCAAGTTCGTACGAAGTTCACGCCGTAAATGAAGTGGTTGGTGCATTGCATAGTTCTATTGTTTGGATTTCACTGAAAACGCACCAAAATACTTCTCCCACCATATTATGATGTTCACTGAGTTTTGGGCTCGATCCTAAATGAAATGGTCAAAGAATTTGGACAATTCAACTTCGAACGAAGTTCGTGCCATAAATGGAGTGGTTGGTGCATTGTTTAGTTCCAGTGATTGAGTTTCACTCAAAACTCACCAAATCACTCCTCCCAACATATTATGATGTTGACTAAGTTTTGGGCTCGATCCGAAATCAATTGGTCATGGAAATTGGACAATTCAAGTTTGAAGGAAGTTCGTGCCGTAAATGGAGTGGTGGCACATTGCATAGTTCTAGGGATTGGATTTCATTCAAAACACACCAAATGACTCCTCCCACCATATTATGATGCTGACCAAGTTTTGGGCTCGATCTGAAATCAATTGGTCAAAGAAATTGGACTCTAGAAGTTCGTGCAGTTCCGTGCCGTAAATGGATTTCCCTCAAAACTCTGCAAATGACTTCTCTCACAATATTATGATGTTGACCATGTTTTGGGATCGATCCGAAATGAATTGGTGAAAGAAACTGGATAATTCAAGTTCGAATGAAGTTCGTGCCGTAAATGGAGTGGTGGTACATTTCCTAGTTCTAGGGATTCGATTTCACACAAAACTCACCAAATGACTCCTCCCACAATATTATGATGTTGACCAAGTTTTGGGATAGATCCGATATCAATTGGTCAATGAAATAGGACACTTCAAGTTAAATGCGAAGTTCGTGCCGTAAATGAAGTGGTTGGTTCTTTGCATAGTTCTAGGGATTGGAATTTACTCAGAACACACCAAATGACACTTCCGACCATATTATGTTGACCAAGTTTTGGTCTCGATCCGAATTGAATTGGTCAAAGAAATTGGACAATTCAAGTTCGAACGAAGTTCGTGCCGTAAATGGAGTGGTGGTACATTGCATAGTTTTAGTGATTGGATTTCACTCAAAACTCACCAAATGACTCCTCCCACCGTATTATGATGTTGACCAGGTTTTGGGCTCGATCCGAAATCAATTGGTCAAAGAAATTCGACAATTCAAGTTCGAACGCAGTTCGTGATGTAAATGGAGTGGTTGGTGCATTGCATAGTTCTAGTGATTGGGATTCACTTATAACCCACCAAATGACTCCTCCCACTATGTTATGATGTTGACCAAGTTCTGGGCTAGATCCAAAATCAATTGGTCAAAGAAATTGGACACTTCAAGTTCGTACGAAGTTCGTGCCGTAAATGGAGTGGTTGGGGCATTAAATGGCTCAAAACTCACCAAATGACTCATCAAACAATATTATGTTGTTCACCAAGTTTTGGGCTCGATCCCTAAATGAATTGGTCAAAGAAATTGGACAATTCAAGTTCTAACGTAGTTCGTGTCGTAAATGGAGTGGTGATACATTGCAGAGTTCTAGTGATTGGATTTCACTCAAAACTCACCAAATGACTCCTCCCACCATGTTATGATGTTGACCATGGTTTGGGCTCGATCCGAAATCAATTGGTCAAAGAAATTGGACACTTCAACATCGAACGAAGTTCGTGCCGTAAATGGAGTTGTTGGTGCTTTGCGTAGTTCTGTTGATTGGATTTCACTCAAAACTCACCAAATGACTCCTACCACCATATTATAATGTTGACCAAGTTCTGGGCTCGATCCGAAATCAATTCGTCAAAGAAATTGGACACTTAAAGTTCGTTCGAACCGTGCCGTAAATGAAGTGGTTGGTGCTTTGCATAGTTCTAGAGATTGGATTTCTGTCAAAACTCACCAAATGAGTCCTCCCACCCTATTATGATGTTGACCAAGTTTTGGGCTCGATCCGAAATGAATGGGTCAAAGTAATTGGACAATTCAAGTTCGAACGAAGTTCATGACGTAAATGGAGAGGGGGTACATTGCATAGTTCTAGTGATTGGATTTCACTTATAACTCTCCAAATGCCTCGTCCAACCATATTAGGATGTTGACCAACTTTTGGGCTCCATCCGAAATCAATTGGTCAAAGAAATTGGACACTTCAAGTTCGAACGAAGTTCGTGCCGTAAATGGAGTGGTTGGTGTTTTGCGTAGTTCTGTTGATTGGATTTCACTCAAAACTCACCAAATGACTCCTGCCATCATATTATGCTGTTGACCAAGTTTTGGGCTCTATCCGAAATGAATTGGCCCAAGAAATTTGACAATTCAAGTTCGAACGAAGTTCATGCCATAAATGGAGTGGTTGTTCATTGCATAGTTCTAGTGATTGGATTTCACAAAAAATTCCTCAAATGACTCCTCCCACCATATTATGATGTTGACCAAGTTTTGGGATCAATCCGAAATCAATTGGTCAAAAAAATTAGGCACTTCAAGTTCGAACGATGATCGTGCCGTAAATGGAGTGGTGGTGCATTGCATAGTGCTGTTGATTGGATTTCACTCACAACACACCAAATCACTCCTCCCCCCATATTACGATGTTGACCAAGTTTTGGGCTTCATCCGAAATAAATTGGTCAAAGAAATTGGACAATTCATGTTCGAACAAAGTTCGTGCTGTAAATGGAGTGGTGGTGCATTGCATAGTTTTGTTATTGGATTTCACCCAAAACTCACCAAATGACTCCTCCAACCATATTATGTTGTTGACCAAGTTTTGAGCTCGATCCGAACTTAATTGCTCAAAGAAATTGGACACTTCAAGTTCGAACGAAGTTCGTGGTGTAAGTGGAGTGGTGGTACATTGCATAGTTCTAGTGATTGGCTTTCTCTCAAAACGCACCAAATGACTCCTCCCACCATATTATGATGTTGACCAACTTTTGGGCTCGATTCGAAATCAATTGGTCAAAGGAATTGGACACTTCAAGTTCGAACGAAGTTCGTGCGTAAATGGAGTGGTCGGTGCTTTGTATAGTTCTGTTGATTGAATTTCACTCAAAACTCACCAAATGACTCCTCCCAAAAAATTATGATGTTGACCAAATTTTGGGCTCGATCCGAAATAAATTTGTTAAAGAAATTGGACATTTCAAGTTTGTTCGATATTCCGTGCCATACATGAAGTGGTTGGTTCTTTGCGTAGTTCTAGGGATTGGATTTATCTCAAAATACACCAAAAGACTCCTCCCACCATATTATGATGTTGGCAAGTTTTGGGCTCGATCCGAAATGAATTTGTCAAAGAAATGGAACAATTCAAGTTCGAACGAAGTTCGTGCCAAAAATGGAGTGGTTGGTGCATTGCTTAGTTCTAGTGATTGGATTTCACTGAAAACTCACCAAATGAATCCTCCCACCCTATTATGATGTTGACCAAGTTTTGGGCGCGATCCGAAATGAATGGGTCAAAGTAATTGGACAATTCAGGTTCGAACAAAGTTCGTGCCATAAATGGAGTGGTGGTACATTGCATAGTTCTAGTAATTGGATTTCACTCAAAACTCTCCCAATGCCTCCTCCAACCATATTATGATGTTGACCAACTTTTGGGCTCGATCCGAAATAAATTGCTCAAAGAAATTGGACAATTCATGTTCGAACGAAGTTCGTGCCGTAAATGGAGTGGTGGTGCATTGCATAGTTTTGGTAATTGAATTTCACCCAAAACTCACCAAATGACTCCTCCAACCATATTATGATGTTGACCAGGTTTTGGGCTCGATCCGAAATCAAATTGGTTAAAGAAATTGGACAATTCAAGTTCGAACGAAGTTCGTGACGTAAATGGAGTGGTTGGCACTCAACATTTTTACATTCCTTTTCGTTTTTGTTTTTAATATATCTCCTAAAGCGATGTGTGGCCACGTCTCGCTTAAGCCTAGTAATAGCAAGTACCCAAGGAAACTCGCTTATATATCCTTTAGGGTTTTATGCTGAATTGCCCCATGAACTTGTACATAACTATCAATTTACCCCCTGACCTTTTTTTTTAGTGAATTAAGGGCTCGAATTAAATTTTATTATCAATGTTCCCCCCACCGTCAAAAGTCCCACATTTCATCCATTAATCCGTCCATTTAAGGGTTTTTTTGGTCATTCCAAAGTGATTTTAATAACCCAGGTCAGTTCCACACTTCACACACTTCTCACATCACGCTCAGTTTGGTAGGGTTCAAAAGGGATAGAATTGAGGGCGGGAAAGGGACGAAATCGAAGGTTGGAGAGGGTCGAAATCGAGGGAATACTGGTATTTCTATGAAGGACTACTTCCACTCGAGAGACAAATGCTTGATGCTTCAGCAGGAGGTGCGTTGGTTGACAAAACACCAGTTGCAGCGAAGATCTTAATCTCAAATTGAGCCTTGAATGCACAACAATACGAAGGAGTTGGAGGAAGGGATCATACACGGCCAAGTCAAGTTAATGAGGTAAGTGCTATTTCATAACTTCAATCTCAAATGGCTAATCTCACTACTCTTATTTCACAGGTTGTTGAAGGATCCAAAGTGCAAGGAAGTAGTACTTGTGGCGTGTGCTCTGTGCAAGGACACCCCTCTGATCAATGCCCTCAATTAATAGAGAATGGGGGATGGGAAAGTGCCAACGCCGTTGGGTATCAAGGCCACAATCAGCCAAAGTATGATCCATACTCCAACACTTACAATCCGGGCTGGAGAGATCATCCAAATATGAAGTGGAGGGACCCTCAACAAACTCAACAACAAGGTGGATATAGACAGCCACCTCCGGGACTCTATCAAAGGCTATTCGCACCACCACCACTCCCACCACAATCTGCCCAACCAAATTCAGGTACGTCTTTGGATAATGATAAAGTTCTTCAAGTACTAACCTCTTTGACTCAGGATTTACAAAATCAAGCCAAAGAAATGGGCGAAGTGAAGAAGCAAATTGGGCAAATGGCGGAATTCATGGGGCAGTTCAGAGAAGAAGGCAAACTACCTAGTTCAACCATCGTCAACCCAAAGGGAGTTTTTGAAACAGCTAAAGCTATCACCTTGAGAAGTGGTAAAGAGGTTGGAACCAATCCCAAAACGTCCAAACAAAGCCAAAAGGAGGACGAACAGCTGCTGCCCGAAGAAGAAGAGATGGACAAGGCCACGGCAAGGGAAGAGCAATCCCTGCCGCAGCCTTCAAAGGCTCCTACACCACCCAAATCAGGTAAGGTTGGTTCAAATTCAATTCCTTCTAACCCCATTCCACCAAATGTGCCTTCCCTCGCAGGTTTATGCAATCTAAGAATGAAGAGAATGAAAAAGATATCTTAGAGACCTTCAGGAAAGTACAAGTCAATATTCCCCTTCTCGATGCAATAAAGCAAGTTCCAAAGTATGCTAAATTTTTGAAGGAGCTTTGTACAACAAGGAGACGGATCTCTAACAAGGAAGTGGTACGGGTAAGTGATAATGTTTTTGCAGTTTTGCAACGTAAGCTGCCACCTAAATGCAAAGACCCAGGTAGTTTCACAATCCCTTGTGTTATTGGTAATACCAAGTTTGAACATGCCATGTTAGATCTGGATGCTTCCATTAATGTCATGCCATACTCAATTTATGCATCTATGAACCTAGGAGAGCTTAAAAACGATGGTGTTATAATTCAATTAGCCGATCGTTCTAATGCATATCCGAGAGGAGTCTTGGAAGATGTTTTGGTGCAGGTTAACCACTTGATATTCCCAGCAGATTTTTATGTGCTCAGATGGAAGATTCGGCCCATTCTACACCATTGCCAATCCTACTTGGAAGACCCTTCATGAAGACAGCCCGCACCAAGATAGATGTGTTCAAGGGGCGTTGACAATGGAATTTGATGGCGACATGATTGATTTCAATATCTCTGAAGCTATAAGGTATCCTATTGATGATCATTCTTGCTTCTCTATTGATGTATTTGATTCTTTGGCGCAGGAATATCTTGAATCCCTAGATAGGTATGCTCTTGAAACTACCATTGCTAAAGGAATTGGACTCAAAACCAACATGGCCGAGCCTAATCATGCAACAATTGGCGAGATGGTGGCTACCCTTGAGTCATTGCCACAATATGTTGGTAAGCCTCCAATCACAATTCCAATTCCCGTTTCTACTAACAAGTTGTTACCTTCGGTGATTCAGGCACCCACTCTCGAGCTTAAACCATTACCGAATCATTTGAAGTATGTCTTCTTGGGAGAAAAAGAGACTTTGCCCGTCATAGTCTCTTCATCACTCACGACAGTGGAGGAAGAAAAACTAGTTCGGGTGTTGCAAGAGTACAAAACAGCCATTGGATGGACTTTAGCCGACATCAAGGGAATTAGTCCTACAACATTCATGCATCGCATACTTCTAGAGGAGGGGCTAAACCAACTCGAGAGGCTCAACGCCGACTCAACCCTCCAATGCTGGAAGTTGTGAAAAAGAGATCATTAAGCTTCTTGATTGTGGGGTCATTTACCCAATTTCGGATAGTCGTTGGGTTTCATCGGTTCAAGTTGTACCAAAGAAATCGGGAGTCACTGTGGTGAAGAATGAAGAGAACGAACTTGTGCCTACCTGTATCCAAACAGGTTGGAGAGTTTGCATCGATTATAGGAAACTCAACGCCACCATAAGGAAAGATCACTTCCCTTTGCCGTTCATTGATCAAAAGCTTGAAAGGTTAGCCGGTCATTCTTTTTATTGCTTTCTTGATGGCTATTCGGGATATAATCTAATTGTTGTAGCTCCAGATGACCAAGAAAAGACTACTTTTACTTGTCCGTTTGGAACTTTTGCTTATCGACGAATGCCATTTGGTTTATGTAATGCACCAGCCAGCTTTCAAAGATGCATGGTAAGTATCTTTTCAGATTTCGTTGAGAAGATTATTGAGGTTTTCATGGATGATTTTAGTGTCTTTGGTGACTCTTTTGATGGTTGTTTAACTAATCTCACATTGATATTAAAACGTTGCATTGAAACTAACCTGGTTTTAAATTGGGAAAAATGTCACTTCATGGTAAAACAAGGCATAGTCTTAGGACATATAGTTTCAGAAAAGGGACTTGAAGTTGATAAATCAAACATAGATCTTGTACGCCACTTACCCTCTCCCACTTCGGTGAGAGAGGTTCGTTCTTTCCTTGGACATGCAGGATTCTATAGACGTTTTATCAAAGATTTCTCGAAGATTTCAACACCCTTGTGCCGACTTCTACAAAAGGATGTGCCGTTTGTGTTTGATGACGAATGTGAGAAGGCGTTCAATCACCTCAAAGAATTGTTAACTTCGGCACCTATCATTGTTCCACCAGATCGGAGCCTTCCGTTCGAGCTTATGTGTGATGCTTCAGATTATGCTTTAGGGGCTGTTTTGGGGCAAAGGAAGGACAAGAAGCCACACGTCATCTACTACGCATCCCAGACCTTGAATGATGCTCAATTGAATTACTCCACCACCCAAAAAAAACTTCTTGCTGTTGTGTTTGCTTTAGATAAGTTTCGTTCTTATTTACTTGGACTAAAGTTATAATTTTCTCTGACCATGCAGCTTTGAAGTACTTGCTCACAAAGAAAGAAGCCAACCCAAGGCTTATTCGCTGGATGCTTCTTCTTCAGGAGTTTGACATGGAAATTAGGGACAAAAGAGGATGTGAAAATGTAGTGGCAGACCACTTGAGCCGTTTGGTACATGAAGAAGACCTTCGACCTATTCCAGAGGCATTCCCAGATGAACAATTGCTGACCATTGAGGTAAGTGAGCCATGGTATGCTGATATTGTGAATTATATTGTGTCTAAACAAGTTCCAAGCACCATAACTAGGCACCAACGTGGTACACTTAAAAAAATGGCACGGTTTTATGTGTGGGATGACCCTTATTTGTGGAAATATTGCCCTGATCAAATTATTCGTAGATGTGTGCATGATTCTGAGTTTAATTCAATCTTAACTTTCTGTCACACTTTCTGTCAAGATCGTACGAAGATCGTGCCGTAATTGAAGTGGTTGGTTCTTTGCATAGTTCTATGAATTGGATTTCACTCAAAACACACCAAATGACTCCTCCGCCATATTATGATGTTGACCAAATTTTGGGTTCGATCCGAAATGAATAGGTCAAAGAAATTGGTGAATTCAAGTTCGAACGAAGTTCATGCCGTAAATGGAGTGGTGGTACATTACGATGTTGACCTAGTTTTTTGCTCAATACGAAATCAATTGGTCAAATAAATAGGACACTTCATGTTCGAACGAAGTTCGTGCCGTAAATGGAGTGCTGGTGCATTGCATAGTTTTGGTCATTGGATTTCACTCACAAATCAACAAATGACTCCTGCCACCATATTATGATGTTGAACAAGTTTTGGGGTCGATCCGAAATCAATTGGTCAAAAAAATTGGACAATTCCAGTTCGAACTAAGATCGTGCCGTAAATGCAGTGGTTGGTGCTTTGCATAGTTCTGTTGATTGGATTTCACTCAAACCGCACCAAATGACTCATCCCACAATATTATGATATTGACCAAGTTTTGGGCTCGATCTGAAATGAATTGGTCAACCAAATTGAAGAATTCAAGTTCGAATGAAGTTAGTGCCGCAAATGGAGTGGTGGCACATTGCATAGCTCTAGTGATTGGATTTCACTCAAAACTCACCAAATGACTCCTCCCACCATATTATGATGTTGACCAAGATTTGGGCTCGATCCGAAATCAATTGGTCAATGAAATTGGACACTTCAAGTTCGTACGAAGTTCCGCATCGTAAATGAAATGGTTGGTGCTTTGCATAGTTCTAGGGATTGGATTTCAGTCAAAACACAACGAATGACTCCTGCCACCATATTATGATGTTGACCAAGTTTTGAGCTCGATCCGAAAATAAATGGTCAAAGAAATTGGACAATTCAACTTCAGATGAAGTTGGTGCCATAAATGGAGTGGTTGGTGCATTGCTTAGTTCTTGGGATTGGATTTCCCTCAAAACTCACCAAATGACACCTCCAACCACATTATGATGTTGACCAAGTTTTGGGCTCGATATGAAATGAATTGGTTAAAGAAACTGGACAATTCATGTTTTTAACGAAGTTCGTGCCTTGAATGGAGTGGTGGTACATTCCATAGTTCTAGGGATTGGATTTCACTCAAAACTCACCAAATGATTCCACCCAACATATTTTGATGTTGACCAAGTTTTGGGCTCAGTCCGAGATCAATTGATCAAAGAAATTGGACACTCCAAGTTCGAACGAAGTTCGAGCCGTAAGTGGAGTGGTTGGTGCTTTGCGTAGTTCTGTTGATTGGATTTCACTCAAAACTCACCAAATGACTCCTCCCACAATATTATGATGTTGACCAAGTTTTGGGCTCGATCCGAAATCAATTTGTCAATGAAACTGGACAATTCAAGTTCGAACGAAGTTCGTGCCGTGAATGGAGTGGTGGTACATTCCGTAGTTCTAGGGATTGGATTTCACTCAAAACTCACCAACTGATTCCACCCAACATATTATGATGTTGACCAGGTTTTGGGCTCAATCCGAAACGAATTGGTCAAAGAAATTGGACAGTTCAAGTTCGAACGAAGTTTGTGCCGTAAATGGAGTGGTGATACATTGCATAGACCTAAGGGTTGGATTTCACTCGAAACTCACCAAATGACTCCTCCCACCGTATTATGATGTTGACTAAAGTTTGGGCACAATCCGGAATCAATTTGTCAAAGAAATTGGACACTTGATGTTCGTACGAAGTTCCGTGTCGTAAATGAAATGGTTGGTGCTTTGCATAGTTCTAGGGATTGGATTTCAGTCAAAACACACCAAATCACTCCTCCCACCATGTTATGAAGTTGACCAAGTTTTGAGCTCGATCCGAAATAAAATGGTCAAAAAAATTGGACAATTCAACTTTGTACGAAGTTGGTGCCGTAAAAGGTTGGTGCATTGCTTAGTTCTAGTGATTGGATTTCACTCAAAACTCACCGAATGACTCCTCCCACCATATTATGATGTTGACCAAGTTCTGGGGTCAATCCGAAATCAATTGGACACTTCAAGTTGGAACGAAGTTCGACCCATAAATGGAGTGGTTGGTGCTTTGCATAGTTTTGTTATTGGATTTCACTCAAAACTCACCAAATGACTCCTCCCACAATATTATGATGTTGACCAAGTTTTGGGCTCGATCCGAAATCAATTGGTCAAAGAAATTGGACAATTCAAGTTCTAACGAAGTTCGTTCCGTAAATGGAGTCGTGGTATATTGCATAGTTCTAGGGATTGGATTTCACTCAAAACTCACCAAATGACGCCTCCCACCGTATTATGATGTTAACCAAGTTTTGGGCTCGATCCGAAATGAATTGGTCAAAGAAATTGGACCATTCAAGTTCGAATGACGTTCGTGACGTAAATGGAGTGGTTGGTGCATTGCATAGTTCTAGTGCTTGGATTTCTCTCAAAACTCACCAAATGACGATTCCCACCATATTACGTTGTTGACCTAGTTTTGGACTCAATTTGAAATCAATTAATCAAAGAAATTGGACAATTCAAGTTAGTGCGAAGTTTGTGCCCTAAATGGAGTCTTTGGTGCATTGCATAGTTCTATTAATTGGATTTCATTCAAAACTCTCCAAATGACTCCCACCGTATTATGATGCTGACCAAGTTTTGGGCTCGATCCGAAATCAATAGGTCAAAGAAAATCGACAATTAAAGTTCGAACAAAGTTCGTACCGTAAATGGAGTGGTTGGTGCATTGCGTAGTTCTACTGAATGGATTTCTCTCAAAACTCGCCAAATGACTCCTCCCACCATATTGTGATGTGAACAAAGTTTTGGGCTCGATCCGAAATCAGTTGGTCAAAGAAATTGGACACTTCAAGTTCGTACGAAGTTCGTACCGTAAATGGAGTGTTTGGTGCATTGCATAGTTCTAGTGATTAGATTTAATTGAAAACACACCAAATGACTCCTCCCACCATATTATGAAGTTGACCAAGTTTTGGGCACGAGCCGAAATGAATTGGGCAAAGAAATTGGACAATTCAAATTTGAACAAAGTTCGTGACGTAAATGGAGTGGTTGTTGCATTGCATGGTTCTAGTGATTGGAGGATATAGTGAAGCAAATGGCAATCCACCAATCTAATTTCCAACAAAGTACACAAGCTTCCATTTCCAAATTGGAAGTTCAAATAGGTCAAATAGCTGCAGAGATAACCCAAAGAGAGCATGGGAGATTACCAAGCCAAACCGTGATCAATCCAAAGAACCAAGAAGCCAAGGCCATTCATGTGCTTAGATCAGGTAAGATTGTTGATAACAAAGTTGGTACTAATCTTTCTAATGATGTTGTGGTTGCAGAAGATGAAGAAGAGGAGGAGGAGACCACAGGTACACAAGGGCAACAATCTGCTTCTAAGGCTAAATCAGATTCTCAAGGACCCAATCCATTCCATTGCATAAAAGGGATGACAAATTCGTGGCACCACATCTTCAAGAAGGTAGATACGTGCCACCAGCTCCATATGTTCCACAAATTCCATTTCCAGGCCTGGTGCGTTGAATATAAGCACACAAATTAAACCCTCTTTTTCTCAATTGTAGTATGGAATGTAAGTAGGGATCGTTCTAGGCCGGGGATTAGGAGGGAGCTAAATCACTTGAGATCTGACTCAAAAACTTAAAACAAAGTTTAAAACACTAAATTAGACTCAAAGAATGCAAAACTATACTTTAAAACACCAAAACAAACCAAAAGACTCAAATCAACAAACGAACACTCAAAACTGCATAAAAACCACTTTCTGGGCAGTTTTGAACACTAAGGAAGAATTTGGACGAAAATAAGTTATAACTTGACTCAAGACACTTTAAAACACAAACTAAACCACTTTCTAACTAATATGACACTTCAAAATAAAGGGGGGATTGGTTTTGACGAATTTGGAAACAAAGAAAACAGATTGTAATTAAAACAGATTGTAAAACGAGTTTGGATGAAACTATGAATGGAAGGTTAGCTAGAGGGTTCTTCTCCACACATGACATACTTGCACAAAAACCAATTTTCAGTTGTTCTTTCGATAAATCATGGAACTCAACACCCCAGGTTAATTAGGTCCGCTTAACTTAACCTTCAAGTTCTCCTTAAGTTATTGAATTGGATGGGAAAGCGCATACAACAATTCAACACATTCTTCAAAAGTCCTTTACGTGAAAAGCACAATAAAGATACAATCAAAGATCATTAAGCAATATGAGAACTATAAGTATTGACGAGGCATTCGTACTATGATGAGCATGAGACTCGTACAAGAATTCATTTAACGCGATCGTTTATAAGCGACCTCCACTACTTGTGAATATGAGATTGTAACTATTAGGTGAAACTCCCTTATACTCTAGCATCATATTCATGCATGAAAACTAAGCGTGCACTCTTAATAAACATACACGAATAAGTTATCAATCAAGCAGTTAAACGAATTGAATTCACAACTTATGAAATCACAACTAAAGGTAATCAATTCATATTGCAAGTATGTGCATGGTTTCGAATCACCCCTAACTAAGAGGGGTTTAGTTCTTCATACTCACAACACAGAGATTATTGAATTGAAACATTGAAAATAAAAGAAAGAAAACACCTAATCGTTCCAGCAATCCTCAATTGAATGGCAAGCACATTCAAGGCACTCCTCCTTCCTCTTTGCTGCGTGTTGGGCTAGCAGATGGTGGTAGCAAGGTAGTTCTCAGGACAGCTCCAAGCTCCTCTCTCCTTTGCAACTAGCTCTCTTCTCTCTTTGTGGAATCTGGATGGGTGTGTGAGTAGTGATGGTTGAGAAAGAGGAAATTCGTAGGGAAATGGAAGGCAGGCTTGCAGGGACAATTTTGGTGATTTGAGGCTGTTTAGAGTGTTGGGATGGTGTCTGGAGTGTTTGGGGAATTATGGGAGTATGGAGGATGGTGTGAAGGATGTCTGAAGGATGTGTGAAGGATCTGAAGGATGTGAAAGATGTTGTCTTATGGAATGAATGAGAGTGGTATTTATAAGGAGAATGAAAGGAGAATTCTGAATTGATTAATGCCTCCACTAACCACACTAATGCATTAGAAAATCAATTTCCCTTCTTTTCTGGCTAGTGCAGCTCCCACATGCAGCTAATGGAGAACCCCACCAGAAATCACATCTCATGCATAGCTCATCATGACCAAGAAACTTCATGGGCTCACGAATTGGGCTTCCCTTAATCAACTGATGACATTGAGCCGTCCATCTTCAAGTTTAGAATGTCATCTTTCCAACCACATATCATTTGGGCCAATCCAAGTTCGGAGGAAGGAGTTAAGGCTGAAACAAATTTCTAACTCAGTCTGCACGTTTTTGGACCATTTTGCATATTTGGGCCCCCATTGCTACAATTATGAACCGATCATCCATTCCTTTGGCTCCAAGCATATGATATCCATTCCAAGCTCAATTGTGCTCCAAAAGGCTCCAAAATGCATTACTTTGCATACTTTGCCCTTAAAACCTGAAAACACATAAAACTAACTTAAAGGACTACTTTAACTAAGAAAACACAATGTAAACGCACAAGAACAAGCCATCTAAGTCGCATAATTATGCTCCTATCAAATTCCCCCACACTTAGCTTTTGCTAGTCCTCGAGCAAAACAAATCAAACAAAACCAAACTTACAAACAAACTCTAGTCCTTCCAACATTTGCCTCAGGGATTTCCAATGCACATGACACGTTAAAGATCATCATTTCCACAGATTTTAATCATCATCACACTTGAGCACATACTTAATCACCGTCACCACTTACTAGTTCACAATTAACCAATTAAAACGATGTTTTGAATGTAGTAACATGCCTTAGAAAATTTGCTCAATTCCTTACAAGATAAACACTCAATTTTCACTCAGATTTTCTAACTTCACACCCTACACTAGGTATATGTGAGAAGATTAATGTAAACATGAAAACAAACACTCACATATGTTATAACAAAGAAAGCAATTTCTGGAGTTATTAAGCATGTTTAGATATGATCTCATGAATAGAATGCTACTACTTAGATGCGAGAACCAGTGACACCATATGCTCATACTAAATTCAAACTCCACAAATTGAAACACATAACACTCAAGATTGAAGTCAAGGGTTGTAACGGGGCTTGGGGTATTGGCTAACAACGAAAGGATAGGGATAACAAACGTTCTTAAAGCGATAGCAAGCAAAGTAATGAAATTGAAACTTAGAATTCACTTAAGATTGCAGAAATCGTCTTTTAAACACAACGGGCAGATTCAAGCAACACTTAGGGCCGAATTCAATGTTTTGGACCCTTTCTTCAACAAACAACACTTTAAAACTCTTTTTCATATCTTTTCCAACTCTTTTTCATTCTTTTCATACACTTTTCTTCTTCTTTTTCTTTTTCTACGAATTTCTTTTATTTTTCTTTTCTACCCGTGCCTTATTAAGGAATTTGGCACACACACACAAGAATTACTTCCCCCACACTTGTTTTCTGCAATACATTGATCAAAAGGAATTCATTTTGATTCATGCTTTACTATGCTTCAAGATCAAAGGTATGGATGGTCCTAATCTAAGCTAGGTGAGGATGGTGTGGGTTAACAAAGAACATAGGCTAACAAAGCTCAACGGGGTTAACTTAAACATAAAATGATGTAGGATACACGGCAGTTTGGCTATGGTGGTGGACACTACACAACTTCATCTTGAATATGTGTTATGCAATTCAATAACATGCTTTGAATGAAACGGGCATGAGTTCTAGTATTTGGAACTAAATGATGAAACGCCTTCTAAGTAGCAACCAAGGAAAGAATGATGAGATCATGCAACGACTTTAGAAAACAAGAATGCACAGATTATCAGCTCTCCAAATAAACGTTTAGGCTCAAGTCTCACGAGGTTGTAGCGTTAATTTGAGTTCATTCCTTCAAGCATGTTACAAAACTGATTTTTTTCTTTGTAATTACATGTGAATTCAAAAGTTATAACCATAACCAAGCATAAACCAAATAGTAAATCAGATTCCATCCCTGTTATAACTCTCTTTAACAATCATGCAATTAAAAACCGAATCCTCATCATTGTGTTGGAAGGTACCCTAAGACACAAACACACAAAAACGACTCAAGAACGACTCTTTTTGGTGTATTTCAAAACTTTTTCGATTTTTTTCTTTCTTTTTCTGTTATATGACACTAAAACATATCAAAACACACTAAAAACACTTAAAACAGTGAGAAACAAGTGATAGGTGATAAAATCCCACGAATTTCATGCAATAAAAACAGCTTGTTTACCCCCACACTTAAACCAAACATTGTCCTCAATGTTTCAAACATAGACTCACACACAAACAAGCAAACAACACAACTAACAAACATAACAGAAATGGCAAAGTAAAAGTAAGAAAGAGAAGGGTTTAGGAATGCAAATCTGAGTTTGGAGCAAGAATTTCTTCGTTCCTCGTTTCAACACATGGGTTGCCTCCCAAGAAGCGCTTGCTTTAACGTCTTCCAGCCGGACGGTACCTCCGCTTAAGCTTGAATAGGCCCCACGGCATGGAGGGGTACATCCTCCACTACATGCTCAACAAAGTTCTCATAGTAGGGCTTCAACCGATGTCCATTAACCTTGAATTCTTGTCCAGTTTTTAAACTTTGTATTTGGACTGCACCATGCACAAAAACATTAGTAATAACAAATGGACCAACCCACTTAGAACGTAACTTACCGGGAATAGACGAAGACGAGAGTTAAATAGCAACACTTTCTGCCCAATTGAGAAGGTTTTGCCTCTAATCATCTTGTCGTGGAACGCCTTGGTCTTTTCTTTGTAAATCCGGGCATTCTCATATGAATCATGCCTAATCTCTTCAAGCTCGTTCAATTGTAGCTTCCTATGATTTCCAGCCGTGTCCACATCCATATTGAAGGTTTTGACCGCCCAATGTGCCTTGTGTTCAAGCTCCACGGGCAGATGGCATGGCTTGCCATATACTAGCCGAAATGGGGACATACCAATGGGCGTTTTGTAAGCCGTTCTATACGCCCACAATGCATCCTCCAATCGCAAGCTCCAATCTTTTCTATTTGGCCCAACGGTCTTCTCCAAGATTTGCTTGATTTCTCTATTCGAAACTTCGGCTTGGCCACTTGTTTGGGGGTGATAAGGTGTGGAAACCTTATGCATCACATTATACTTCCTCAACAATGCTTCAATGGTGCGGTTGCAGAAGTGAGATCCGCCATCACTTATGAGCACTCTAGGCATCCCAAATCTAGAGAAAATGTTAGATTTAACGAAATCTGCAACAACTCTAGAATCGTTAGTTCGGGTGGCTTTGGCTTCCACCCACTTCGACACATAATCAACCGCAAGTAAAATGTAAGTAAAACCAAAAGATGTAGGGAAAGGACCCATAAAATCAATACCCCAAACATCAAAGATTTCCACAACAAGAATGGGGGTTTGCGGCATTTGGTCTCTTTGGCCTAAATTTCCTGTCCTTTGGCATCTATCACATGTCAAACAAAAATCCTAGCATCTCTAAACAACGTAGGCCAAAAAAACCACATTCAAGAACCTTATGCGCTGTGCGTTGTGTGCCAAAGTGTCCACCACATGCATATGAATGGCAAAAACTCAAAATTGAATTAAACTCAGATTCAAGAACACAACGGCGCACAATTTGATCAGGGCAGATTTTCCACAAATATGGGTCATCCCATACATAAAAACGTGCATCCTTTCTAAGTTTGTCACATTGGGCCTTGCTTAGGGTGTTAGGAACTTGCTTAGACACCAAGAAATTGACCAAATCGGCATACCAAGGGGTACTTACCTCAATGGACAGAAGTTGTTCATCCGGAAACGTTTCAGAAATGGGAAGAGGGTCCTCTTCACGCACCATTCTACTTAGGTGGTCAGCCACCATGTTTTCACAACCTTTCTTGTCCCTAATCTCAATATCGAATTCTTGAAGTAGGAGCATCCAACGAATGAGCCTTGGTTTGGCCTCCTTTTTGGTGAAAAGATACTTCAAGGCTGCATGGTCAGTGAAAACAATTACTTTAGTACCAATTAAATATGATCTAAATTTATCTAAAGCAAATACAACCGCCAAAAGTTCTTTTTCGGTTGTAGAATAATTCAATTGAGCATCATTTAAAGTGCGGGACGCATAATAAATAACATGTGGCTGTTTGTTTTTCCTTTGACCCAAAACAGCCCCAAGTGCATAATCCGATGCATCACACATCAATTCAAAGGGAATGGACCAATTCGGTGGAGTGATGATTGGTGCCGTGGTGAGTAAGTCCTTGAGATGGTTGAATGCTTTCTCACACGCCTCGTTGAACTCAAAAGACACTTCCTTTTGGAGGAGACGACATAGGGGTTGTGCGATCTTGGAAAAGTCCTTGATAAATCGTCTATAGAATCCTGCATGACCAAGAAAAGAACGAACCTCTCTAACCGAAGTAGGAGAGGGTAAGTAGCGTACAAGATCTACCTTAGACTTATCAACTTCAATTCCTTTTTCAGAGATTATATGACCCAAAACAATACCTTGTTTAACCATAAAATGACATTTCTCCCAATTTAACACAAGGTTTGTTTCAACACAACGTTTCAAGATTAAAGTGAGATTATCCAAGCAATCATCAAATGAATCACCAAAGACACTAAAATCATCCATGAAAACCTCAATAAACTTTTCAACATAATCTGAAAAGATACTTACCATGCATCTTTGAAACGTGGCTGGTGCATTACATAAACCGAATGGCATTCGACGATAGGCAAAGGTACCAAATGGACAAGTAAAAGTGGTCTTCTCTTGATCATCCGGAGCTATGACAATTTGATTATATCCAGAATACCCATCAAGAAAGCAATAAAATGAATGACCAGCTAACCTTTCAAGCATTTGATCGATGAATGGCAGAGGGAAGTGATCCTTCCTTGTGGTGGCGTTGAGCTTTCTATAATCGATGCAAACTCTCCAACCTGTTTGGATACGGGTAGGCACAAGTTCGTTCTCTTCATTCTTTACCACAGTGACTCCCGATTTCTTTGGAACAACTTGAACCGGTGAAACCCAACGACTATCCGAGATTGGATAAATCACTCCACAATCAAGAAGCTTGATAATCTCCTTTTCACAACTTCCATCATTGGAGGGTTGAGTCGGCGTTGAGCCTCTCGAGTTGGTTTAGCCCCTCCTCTAGAAGTATGCGATGCATGCACGTTGTAGGGCTAATTCCCTTAATGTCGGCCAAGGTCCATCCAATGGCTGTTTTGTACTCTTTCAACACCCGAATCAGTTTCTCCTCCTCCATTGCTGTGAGTGATGAAGAGACAATGACGGGCAACGTCTCTTTATCTCCCAAAAAAATATACTTCAAATGGTCTGGCAATGGTTTAAGCTCAAGAATGGGTGCCTGAATCACTGAAGGTAACAACTTGTTAGTAGAAACGGGATTGGAATTGGGATTGGAGGCTTACCAATGTGTTTAGGTAACGACTCAAGGGCAGCAACCATCTCACTGATTTCCTCACTAGGGGACACGGCATGAAGTGATTCATGTGTGCCGTGGGTTAGCTTAATTTCTGCCCCCTTGGTTTTGAGTTCCACGCCTCTTGTAATGACCTTTTCAAGTGCATCGTCATTTAAATCTTCAAGATATCCCTGCGCTAAAGAGTCAACTATATCAATAGAGAAACATGAATGGTCCTCACTAGGATACTTAATAGAATCAGAAAGATTGAAATTAACAACTTCCCCATCAAATTCCATGGACAAAGTTCCATTAAACACATCAATTTTAGTCCGGGCCGTCTTCATGAATGGCCTTCCAAGTAGAATGGGCAGCGAAGGTGCATGATCCGATTCATCCATCTCAAGAACATAGAAATCCGCTGGAAAGATCAAATGATTAACCTGCACCAAAACATCTTCCAAAACCCCTTTGGATAGGCATTAGATCTATCGGCCAATTGTATGATAACACCATCATTTTTCAACACTCCTAGGTTCATAGATGCATAAATGGAATATGGCATAACATTTATAGAAGCACCTAAGTCTAGCATGGCAGATTCGAACCTAGTGTTACCAATTACACAAGGAATGGTAAAACTACCCGGATCTTTGCATTTGGGGGGTAGTTTGCGTTGCAAGATGGCGGATACATTCTCACCTACCTTTACCACCTCCTTGGTCGAAATCCTCTTCCTAGTGGTGCACAACTCCTTCAAAAACTTGGCGTATCTCGGGACTTGCTTGATTGCATCCAACAAAGGTATGTTAACTTGAACTTTCCTAAAGGTATCAAGGATGTCCTTTTCAGCCTCTTCTTTCTTCGTTTGCATGAACCTACTAGGAAAAGGCACATTTGAAGGAAAAACATTATTAGTATGAACTGAATTGGACACATTCTTACCCTTATTGGCCGAGTTGGACAGATTTGGGACTATGGAAGCTTGCGGCAAAGGTGTTCCTGATCGGTGCATAATTACATATCATTTTGTACCCTTCTAACTTATGATTTGGTTATGTTTTTGAGTTAAACTTGTGCTTTTAATTTATTTTGTGTTTGTTTCAGTGTAACAAGCTTAAAACTCAATAAATGCATTTTGGAGACATGTTAGCTCAAACGGTGTCTTCAGATCAGTCAACTTCACGGATTGGACTGTACTTGCTCAAGAAGAACCAGACAATGAGCCATACATCATTGGAAAGATACGGAAGTCTATTTTCTGGAGCATTTTATGGTTCATGATTCCGAGTCCTCTAGAGGAAGTTATACAAGTTTTGGCAGCTTAAGGTCAAAATCGGCAGGATCTGTGTTACTGGGCCAAAAATGACTTTTTAAGGCCTTCCTGAATTTTCCTTGAGTTGGGCTGCATATGCTTGGAAAGATAAGACAAAGAGCTTCAAGATCCATATTTTTGCAGATTTTTAGAGTGAAGGAACAAGCCCAAATCGAGCCCACAAGCTGACTGCAATGCATTGTCATGCATGAGCTAATCATTTTAGTGGTGAATTGAGTGGTGTAAGTTGGTGAAGTGAGTGTGATTAATAAATTCATTTGTATAATCAGATTTATACTTCCCCTAGGCCTATAAATAGTGAGTTCTCCAAACATGTAAACACACCCCAAGGGGGAGCTCTCAAACATCTCTCTAGAGCTCCTCTCCCTTCTCTCCCTCAAATTCTCTTAGTTTTCCTTTTTAGTTCTCAATTGTTGTAACAAAATCCTTTTGCTAAATTTTCCTTTAAGTTTTTCTTAGTTGTAATTTATTTTTCATTGTAATGTAATTTCTTTTCTTTAGTTTTCAAGTTTAATTAGTTTCCAAGTTTCAATTATAGTTCTTGTTCTTATTCATTATGCTTATAAGTTAATATGCTTGTTTGAATGAATAATCACCATTAAAACTTGTATGTTAGCTATCTTGGTTTGAATTAAGAGTAGACACCATGCATTAATTCAAATTGAACTATGAATAGGAAGAGTATGTATGGACATTCGACAACATGGATTAGATACATGCTTGGTTGTTTAAAACATTCTTCTATGCTTAATGGATTTCTAATGCTTAATTTAGGTTCGACAAGAAGGATCTAATTAGGGAATTAGGAATACAAGGTTAGGACCAAACACCATGGCTTAATCATATTTTAGCTAGAATCAATCCGTGAATCTAAATTGAACTTGGTAACTAATTTGCTTGAGTTAATTTCTTTTCTTTCTTTCTTGTTTTATTTATTTTCTTTTGGATTTCTGTTTTGTGCAGGGAATCAAATTGAATCAATCTATCATCAATCCTCGTGGGATCGACCTCGTACTTACACAAGCTATACTATCCAATGGCCCGTGCACTTGCGAGTTAACAGTTCCCACCTTTGCCGTGGGTGGCTTTGCTTCTTCCTCTTCAAATCTCAGTTTTTCATCCTCTATGGGACCTGATGTTGATGGTTTAGAACCTGCCCCAACTTCTTTTCCACTTCTCAAGAGTATGGCTTTTGCACTTTCAAGCCTCCTTCGGATTTTGAATGGTTGAGCTAGGAGTTGACCGGGTCTCGAAATTTGCCCACGAAATCTGCAATCTGCCCAATTTGTTTCTCCAATTGATCCACCCTTTTGTCTTGGCTTTGCATAGCTTGGGTTTGCTTTTCTTGCCCCTGAGACAAAGTGGTTAGTATTTTAAGAAGTGCATCATTATCTAAAGACGAACCTGAAGCATTAGGGGCAGATTGTTGTGGGACTTGTGTGGGGACGTATGGCTTGTTGTAGAAGCCCGGAGGTTGCTGCCTAAAACCACCTTGTTGTTGGGGTTGTTGTTGCTCCCTCCACTTGAAGTTTGGATGGTCTCTCCACCCCGGATTGTACGTGTTGGAATACGGATCATTCCTTGACTGATTGTGGCTTTGAAATCCAATTGCGTTGGCGCTTTCCCATCCACCATTTTCAATCAATTGTGGGCACTTTTCAGAAGCATGTCCTTGGATAGAACACACACCACACACAATTGGTCCTTGCATCTTCATTCCTTCGGCCATCTGAGACACAATGGAAGTAAGATTAGCTAATTGTACATGAATGTCGGATTTGGAACTTACCTCATGCACTTGTTGCCGTGGGGTCCTCTTTGGCCAACGCCCGTATTGTTGAGCGTTCGACGCTCGATTAGCAATTAGAATCTTGGCAGCCATGGGTGTTTTGTCCACCAACGCTCCACCCGCCGAGGCATCGAGCATTTGACGTTCAATTGGTAGGAGCCCCTCGTAGAAGTATTGTAGAAGTAACTCCTCTTTCATCTGATGCTGTGGACAAGAAGCAACAAGTGATTTAAAACGTTCATAGTAAGTAGGAAAAGATTCACCTTCCTCTTGCTGAATTCCACTTATCCTTTTTCGTATGGTGATGACTCGAGAAGTTGGGAAAAACTTCTCCAAGAAAGCTCGCTTCATGCTCTCCCAAGATGTGACAGTTCCGGGAGCCAATTCATACAACCAATCTTTCGCCTTTTCCAAGAGTGAAAAGGGAAAGGCCTTCATCTTCAATATACTTCCATCGACGTTGACAGGAGTCATGCTTGAACACACCACCTCGAATTCTTTCAAATGCTTGTTTGGATCCTCCATGGACAACCCATGGTACTTTGGAATGTGGTGCAACAAGCTCGACTTCAATTCGAACTCGGCGGTCTTATCTGCAGCAGCCTCAGGGTATTGGATGCATAAGGGTGCGGCATTGTCCAATCCCGAAGCAGAAAGCTCCTTGATTGTACGATTGTCCGCTGCCATGTCTTGCTCCTCTTCAATGTCAACTTCAGATTCAAAGTTAGAGCTAGAACTAAGTAGATCAGGTGCTGGGTGCCTCCTCAACCTTCTCAAATCTCGTTCAAAATCGTCGTTAAAGTCCAAGATGTTTGCACGAATGGGTTGAGAACTTCTGGTCATGAACTAGTACCTAAAAGGAAGAAAACAACACAATGTCAGAAACTAAAACATATTGAAATAAACAGAAATAAAAGATCCAAGGGATTAGCAATTGCTAATCCCCGGCAACGGCGCCAAAAATTTGGTGCGTTGAATATAAGCACACAAATTAAACCCTCTTTTTCTCAATTGTAGTATGGAATGTAAGTAGGGATCGTTCTAGGCCGGGATTAGGAGGGAGCTAAATCACTTGAGATCTGACTCAAAAACTTAAAACAAAGTTTAAAACACTAAATTAGACTCAAAGAATGCAAAACTATACTTTAAAACACCAAAACAAACCAAAAGACTCAAATCAACAAAGCGAACACTCAAAACTGCATAAAAACCACTTTCTGGGCAGTTTTGAACACTAAGGAAGAATTTGGACGAAAATAAGTTATAACTTGACTCAAGACACTTTAAAACACAAACTAAACCACTTTCTAACTAATATGACACTTCAAAATAAAGGGTGGATTGGTTTTGACGAATTTGGAAACAAAGAAAACAGATTGTAATTAAAACAGATTGTAAAACGAGTTTGGATGAAACTATGAATGGAAGGTTAGCTAGAGGGTTCTTCTCCACACATGACATACTTGCACAAAAAACCAATTTTCAGTTGTTCTTTCGATAAATCATGGAACTCAACACCCCAGGTTAATTAGGTCCGCTTAACTTAACCTTCAAGTTCTCCTTAAGTTATTGAATTGGATGGGAAAGCGCATACAACAATTCAACACATTCTTCAAAAGTCCTTTACGTGAAAAGCACAATAAAGATACAATCAAAGATCATTAAGCAATATGAGAACTATAAGTATTGACGAGGCATTCGTACTATGATGAGCATGAGACTCGTACAAGAATTCATTTAACGCGATCGTTGATCGGTTCATAATTGTATATCATTTTGTACCCTTCTAGCATATGATTTAGTTATGTTTTTGAGTTAAACTTGTGCTTTTAATCTCTTTTATGTTTGTCATTCAGTTAATTGAGCTTTAGGTAGCCATGGGGGCCCAAATATGCAAAATGGTCCAAAAACGTGCAGACTGAGTTAGAAATTTGTTTCAGCCTTAACTCCTTCCTCCAAACTTGGATTGGCCCAAATGATATGTGGTTGGAAAGATGACATTCTAAACTTGAAGATGGACGGCTCAATATCATCAGTTGATTAAGGGAAGCCCAATTCGTGAGCCCATGAAGTTTCTTGGTCATGATGAGCTATGCATGAGATGTGATTTCTGGTGGGGTTCTCCATTAGCTGCATGTGGGAGCTGCACTAGCCAGAAAAGAAGGGAAATTGATTTTCTAATGTATTAGTGTGGTTAGTGGAGGCATTAATCAATTCAGAATTCTCCTTTCATTCTCCTTATAAATACCACTCTCATTCATTCCATAAGACATCAACTCTCACATCCTTGACATCTTTCAGATCTTTCACATCCTTCACACCATCCTCCACACTCCCATAATTCCCCAAACACTCCAGTCATCAACCCAACACTCTAAACAGCCTCAAATCACCAAAACTGTCCCTGAAAGCCTGCCTTCCATTTTCCTACGAATTTCTTCTTTCTCAACCATCACCACTCACCCAAACTCATCCCAAATCACCTCCTGAACCTTCATACATTCTTCTAGACGTGGGGAAGTTCTTGGAGAAGTATTAGGCGTGGAGAAGCTCTTGGAGAAGCATTGGACACCACAAGGACTTCAGAAAAGGGTTTTTCTACTCTTGTTACATTCATCATGCTTTCTCATTTCTGTTTATGTTTCTTTCCCTTTATGAGTAGCTAAATCCATTACTAGGGCTTCATGTAACCTAACATGAATATTCTGGGTTTATAAATTCCAAGTTTCAAGTTTGATTCAAGATTCATGCTCTTATTCATTATGCCTATCTACTTATATGCTAATCTGAATGCCTAGCTACCATTGAGATTTGTGTATTTTGGTTGGAATTAAGAGTAGACACCACATGCCTTAATTCTAATTGAACTATGAATAAGATGAGTATGTATGGACATTCGCCAATACGGATTAAATACATGCTTGGTTGTTTAAAACATTCTTCTATGCTTAATGGATTTCTGATGCTTGATTTAAGTTCGACAATAAGGACTTAATTAGGGAATTGGAAATACAAGGTTAGGATCAAACACCATGGCCTAATCATACTTTAGCTAGAATCAATCTTTGAATCTGAATTAGACTTGTCACTTGAATCCTTATAACCTAGAATTGGATTGTTATGGTGAATCGAATGCCCTAGTCTTCAAAATCTGTTTCCAACCTCAAAACCACTCTTTAATACACTTGTTTACTTGTTTTTAATTGCAATTTAGTTTTGCTTCATTTGTTTTCACAAAAATCAATCACTCTCACTCTAAAATCTGTTTTAGACTTAACTTCTTGTTTCTAGAATTGGGTAATCTAAGTACATAACTAATTTGAACTTCTCAGTCCTTGTGGAGTACGACCTCGTACTTGTCTTGCTATACTACTAATTGGCCCGTACACTTGCGAGTTAACAAAATTTTGGCGCCGTTGCGGGACTGAACGAAAGTTCTTCCCTGGTTATGTGCCCAAGGTTACCCTATTCTTTTAGTGTTTCTAATTAATTCAAATTTTTCTATTTCAGGTAGTTTATGTCTAAAAGACCATTCATTGATCAAGTGAGGTCTTCATTTAGACATTCTAGATCATTGGAAGGAAGACCAAAGTTGCAACCCAATCGAGTGATCTCTGAAATTCAGAATCGACTAGAAAGAGAGTTGTCAACTGCAAAAGAGCAAGCTCTGGCCACATTCACAAGTCTTGCTCTCCACACTGACCTCCCTGGTTCTTCACTTTCAAATTCGAAGCAAGTTCAGACCAAGAAGAAGAAGAGATGGCTGCCAATGAGTTAATGGGAGACCTTGATATCCCAATAATTCCAGCATCTCCTTCAAGCATTTTGCTACCCCGTAGCTCGAAACTATGAGCTTAAATCTTCTCATCTTAATATGTTGCCTTCCTTTTATGGTTTACCTAATGAAGATCCATTAACTCATATAAAGGATATTATTATTGCTGTGAGTTCTTTCCCCTTGACAGGTGTGACGGAAGATGAACTTCGAATGAGAGTGTTTCCTTATACTTTGAAGGATAAGGCGAAGTATTGGCTCAATTCCTTAAAGCCTGGTTCACTCACTACATGGGATGCCATTCAGAAGAAGTTCTTGGAGAAATACTTCTCCACACAAAAGACCGACACGCTTAGGGACAAGATCTTCTCATTTACACAACAAGATGATGAATCGTTTTGTGAAGCATGGGAGAGATTCAATGCGCTGCTCAATCAATGTCCTCATCATGGGATTCCTTTGAAACTTCAAATGCGTATGTTTTATAAAGGACTAACCCCTTCTAGTCGTAATATTGTCACCAATTTTGCAGGTGGTTCTTATAAAACCAAGACTCCCGAAGAAACATATGAACTCTTTGAGGCGATAGCAATGGAGACCCAACACACTGATACAAGAGGTAAACATGTTGTTAGTGGTTCTAATGATGCTTCTAGTGTGCAGATTTCAAAATTGGAACAAAAACTAGATGCTCTTCTTGCATTGAACTCAAGAAACCCTCCAAAGGAAGTGTGTAGTATATGTGAAACTCATGATCATGCTACCATAGCTTGTCCACTTGGGGCTGCATATCCAGAATTTGTGCAAGAGCAAGCTAAGTTGGTAAGTTCCTACAACCAAGGTTCAAGAAATGATCCATACTCTCAAAGTTATAATCCAGGTTGGAGGAATCATCCAAACTTTTCATGGAGGAATACACAGAATCAAGCCAATCCCTCTTCATTCCAAAGGCCACAACAATCATCATCATTGGAGGATATAGTGAAGCAAATGGCAATCAACCAATCTAATTTCCAACAAACTACACAAGCTGCCATCTCCAAATTGGAAATTCAAATAGGCCAAATAGCTGCGGAGATAACCCAAAGACAACCTGGGAAATTGCCAAGCCAAACCGTGATCAATCCAAATAACCAAGAAGCCAAGGCCATTCACGTGCTCAGAACAGGTAAGATAGTTGATAACAAAGTTGATTCTAATCTTTCAAATGATGTTGTTGTTGTAGAGGACGAAGAAGAGGAGGAGGACGAGACCACAGGTACCCAAGGGCAACAATCTGCTCCTAAGGCTAATTCAGATTCGCAGGGACCTAATCCATTCCAATTGCATAGAAGGGATGATAAATTTGTGCCACCACATCATCAAGAAGATAGATACGTACCACCCGCTCCATATGTTCCACCAATTCCATTTCCAGGCCGTCTAAAGAAAGCAAAGCAAGATAAGGCTTTTAAAGAAATTTATGATATTTTGAGTAAAGTTAATATCAATTTGCCTTTGCTTGATGTTATTGAACAGATTCCTGCATATGGAAAGTTCATCAAGAACTTGAAAACTCACAAGCTCAATTTTGCTCCAAATGAAGAAGTGAGGCTCAACAAGAATGTAAGTGCTGTGTTGCAAAGCAAGCTTCCACCAAAACTAGAAGATCCTGGCAGTTTTGACATTCCAATTAACATTGGAGACAAGAAGGTTGGAAGAGCCATGTTGGACTTGGGAGCAAGCATCAATCTAATGCCATATTCAGTTTATCAAAAGCTTGGCTTAGAAGGAATGAAGAAGACTTCAGTGCGCCTTGAACTAGCTGATCATTCTATCAAATATCCAAAAGGTATTGTAGAAGATATCTTAGTTCAAGTTAATACACTAATCCTCCCTGCTGATTTTGTAGTGATGGACATGGAAGACAACCCAAATGGGGATCGTGTTGATCCTATCCTTTTAGGCCGGCCATTCATGGCTACTGCAGACACAATCATCAAAGTGAAAGATGGCACCCTCTCCATGACCGTTTTGGGTGAAACTGTTGAATTTAAAGTGTTTGATGCTCTAGCTCAACCCTCTATCTCTCTTGATACTTGTTTTTCAATTGATGTTGTGGATCATGAAGTTTCTTCCAAAATTTTGCAGGAAAAGTCCAATGATCCTCTAGAAGTTGTTCTAACACAAGAAGAGGAAGATCTTTGTGAACCGGAGTTCCAAGAAGTGGTAGCTGCCCTAGAAGCGTTCCAGCCATACTCACCATCATTTAGGCCACCACTTGAGCCTCTTGGACCATCCTCCACGAAATTAGAGCCATCCATTATCACACCGCCAAAGCTAGAACTTAAACCTCTGCCTAGTCATCTTAAATATACTTATTTGGGTGTTAATGAAACTCTTCCTGTTATAATTGCTGCAGGTCTCACCTCACATGAAGAAGAGAGCTTAATCAAAGTTCTAAAAGAGCATAAAACTGCCCTTGGGTGGACAATAGCAGATATCAAAGGAATAAGTCCAAGCATGTGCATGCACCGGATTTTAATGGAAGAAAATAGCAAACCATCCCGTGATGCCCAAAGGAGACTAAATCCCAACATGAAAGAGGTGGTGAGAACCGAAGTTTTAAAGCTACTTGATGTAGGAATCATCTACCCAATTTCAGATTCTAAGTGGGTGAGTCCTGTACAAGTTGTTCCAAAGAAGTCCGGAATCACCGTTGTGAAGAATGAGCAGAATGAGCTAGTTCCTACACGAACTGTCACTGGTTGGAGAGTTTGTATTGATTACAGGAAGTTGAACACATCCACAAGAAAAGATCATTTTCCATTACCTTTTATTGATCAAATGCTTGAACGTTTATCTGGCCATGCTTACTATTGTTTTCTTGATGGGTATTCAGGTTATAATCAAATTCCCATTGCTCCGAAGACCAAGAGAAGACCACATTCACATGCCCATTTGGTACATTTGCTTATAGAAGGATGCCATTTGGTTTGTGCAATGCTCCGGCAACTTTCCAAAGATGCATGATGGCAATCTTTTCAGATATGGTGGAACGATTCATTGAGGTATTTATGGATGATTTTTCAGTTTTTGGATCATCTTTTGATGAATGTCTTCACCACTTGTCTCTAGTGCTTAAAAGATGCCAGGAAACAAATTTGATTTTGAATTGGGAGAAATGTCACTTCATGGTGAAACAAGGTATTGTGCTAGGCCATGTGATCTCAAGCAAGGGAATTGAAGTGGACAAAGCCAAGATTGATCTCATTTCGAATCTACCACCCCCTTCCTCAGTTAAAGGAGTTAGAAGTTTTCTAGGCCATGCAGGATTCTATAGAAGGTTCATCAAAAATTTCTCAAACATTACAAGACCATTGTGTAATCTTCTTGCTAAAGATGTTGTTTTTGAGTTTGATGAAGCTTGCATAGAAGCCTTTACTACCTTGAAGAAGGAGCTAACTTCAGCCCCTATTATCATGGCTCCGGATTGGTCTTTACCATTTGAAATAATGTGTGATGCTTCTGACTTTGCTATTGGTGCAGTTTTAGGTCAAAGGAAGAACAAGCTTCCCCATGTGATTTATTATGCTAGCCGGACCTTGAATGATGCTCAACTCAACTACTCCACAACAGAGAAGGAGTTGCTTTCTGTGGTTTTTGCTTTAGAAAAATTTCGTTCTTACCTTGTTGGTTCTAAAGTAATTGTTTATTCTGACCATGCAGCTCTTAGATACTTGCTCACTAAGAAGGACGCCAAACCACGCTTGATTAGATGGATTCTCTTATTGCAAGAGTTCGATTTGGAGATTCGAGACAAGAAGGGAAGTGAGAATGTGGTGGCCGACCATTTGAGTAGAATTGTGGTTGAAGAACAAGGAGAAGTTGTGCTACCCTTGAATGAGACTTTCCCAGATGAACAATTATATGTTGCCCAAGTCAAAGAGCCATGGTATGCTGATTTTGTTAATTATCTTGCTTGTGGTGTTATTAGAAATGATCTAACTTCTCAGGGCAAGAAGAAGTTCTTTTCCATGGTGAAACACTATATTTGGGATGAACCATTCTTATTCAAGCATTGCCCTGATCAAATCATTAGAAGGTGTGTTCCAGAAGAAGAGCAAGAAAGCATACTTAAGCATAGCCACGAATTGGCTTGTGGAGGTCACTTTGGAGCTAAGAAAACTGCACTTAAAATTCTGCAATCTGGTTTCTTTTGGCCCACTCTATTCAAAGATGCGTTTAATTTTTGTGTTAAGTGTGATAGGTGTCAAAGAATGGGGAACATAAGCCACAGGAATCAAATGCCATTGAACAACATACTCATTGTGGAACTCTTCGATGTTTGGGGTATTGATTTCATGGGACCATTCCCATCTTCATTTGGTTACAACTACATACTTGTTGCAGTTGATTATGTGTCTAAATGGGTAGAAGCCATACCAACCAAAACCAATGATCACAAGATTGTGCTAAAATTCTTGAGGGACAATATTTTCACAAGGTTTGGAACTCCAAGGGCTGTCATTAGTGATGGAGGTAGCCACTTCTGTAACAAGCCATTCAAGCACTCATGAAAAAGTACAACATCACCCATCGTGTCTCTACACCATATCATCCTCAAACTTCTGGCCAAGTAGAGATAAGCAACAGAGAAATCAAGCACATCCTAGAGAAGGTTGTGAACAATACAAGGAAAGATTGGTCTGCCAAGCTCAATGATGCATTATGGGCTTATAGGACTGCATATAAGACTCCCATCGGAATGAGCCCTTATCGTCTTGTGTTTGGGAAAGCTTGTCACCTGCCAATGGAGCTTGAACACAAAGCTCTTTGGGCCATCAAGAAGTTGAATTTTGATCTAGACAAGGCAGGCCAAGCTAGGAAGTTTCAGCTCAATGAATTGGAGGAGTTAAGACATGAGTCTTATGAGAATGCAAAGCTTTACAAAGAACGAACCAAGAGTTACCATGACAAAAACATTCAACGGAAAGAGTTCACCAAAGGTATGACAGTTCTTTTGTTTAACTCACGTTTGCGTCTTTTTCCAGGAAAATTGAAGTCAAGGTGGCTTGGCCCATTCACCGTGGTCAATGTTTCTCCCTATGGAGCTGTGGAGATTCAAAACCCTAAAGATGGCTCGACTTTCAAAGTAAATGGACAACGTTTAAAGCCATTCTATGAGGGAATTTCAGCTGGCATTCAAACTGGTCGTGTGGTGGATCAACTTCCCTTCATACCATCAACTTAGCTTGTTGCTTAATGTCTTGCCAAGACAGTAACTAAGGCGCTTCTTGGGAGGCAACCCATGTGTTCAAGAAGAAGGTGTTTAGTAGCGGTCGACCTAATTGCATCAAGGGGGAGTTTCTCTAAATCCTTTCTTACCTTTCCACCTTATTATTTACAAGTTCCCAATCATCTATGGTTCAAACATTGAGGACAATGCTTCATTTAAGTGTGGGGGAAGGTTTTCAATTTGTTTTCTTTTGTCACTAATTTTTTTAAGAATGTCATTCAATCAGTGCTATGGAGTTGCCATTGAGGTTTTCATATCAGAATTTTTGCACTCACAAAGCTTTTGCTCTTAGAATTCTGGTGGCTAAAGTACCATGCTCAAATTCTTGAAGGAGAATAGTGGAGACTACCCTAGTGAGCTATATCGAGCCTATTTGCTTTCTTGAGAGGGTTTAAAGTGTTTCTAATTCTCATCCCTACTTATTTCTTCAATTCACTCTAAATGATCTCATTGTTCCATTTTGATTGAATACTAAGGATGATTGTCTTTTGCAGATACCATGTGCTTGCTCTCACTCATGAATGAACTCATTGAAGTGATGCTAGGCTATGTGTGCTTAACCGTTCTATATGCTTTCTTTTCATCGTACTCCATATGTGTGTTCCATCAGCCCTCTTGAAGCCAAACACTTCAAGCCTTTTTCTTCTACCACCCTCATCATTTCCCTACCTTTGTATCTCAATCTGAGATACTTAACCTTTATAGCCATACACTATAGCTTAGGAATCTACCAAGGTTTGCCAAGATGAAGTTTGAAGCAAGGAAGTTTTTGGCCATGTACATGAAAGAAAATTGGTGTGAATCTATGCAATGAAGTTAAAGAAGAAGCAGATCAAATCAGAAAATAAGAAAAATAAAAGAGAAAGTGTTTCGATATGATCTAAGTGTGAAAAATAAGGTGTATGCCAAGTCATGCCATCAAGTTTGCATCCATGCCATTATAAATCAAAGATACCTTGCAGATCAATGAAGAATGCAACGCAACCTTGGTATGTTCTTAAGTTACTTGTTCTTCCTTCCAATTCTTCCATTTCCCCTAACCTTAGCCTTTCATTACAACCTTGTGAAAGACCTAGCTGATCTTTGAGTATGTATTCATGGGTGCTGGTAAGTATGTGTGTATCTCTATTCTTAGTATTTGATTCCTTTCATGAGATCTAACCAAAAATTGTGCTTCTCTGTCATATACTCACTCATGCTTGCTTGAGAGAATAAAACCATAGGTTCCGAGTGATTGAGTACTTTCTGCGAGAATTAGAGTCGAAGCATGTTCTTTCTTCAAAGTTTGAGTGTCCTTGCTTTGAAGCCGTGTGCCTTTGAGCTATAGCTTCCACATTACACACTGATTGATCACTTCTCTTGGCAACTCTATGGTGTTGGAGGTATGACTCAAGTTTTCTTTCATTTTCATTAGTTGATTTCAAAGGTTTTCTAATCCCTTTGTTTTGTAGAGTCGGGAAAGCGTTTGTGGGTATCGTATCTGTTAAACCCTCAGGAGACACAACTCCTCCTACTAGGGATGCCTATAGGTTTAAAGGCTTGTTGCATATGCTCAATGCAATCGAGTTACCTGCGGAAGTGGTCTAGTTAACTTCTTGTTTTTGTTTTTACCTTTGTTTTGTTTTGTTTTGCTCGAGGACTAGCAAAATCTAGGTCTGGGGGTATTTGATCGGTTCATAATTGTATATCATTTTGTACCCTTCTAGCATATGATTTAGTTATGTTTTTGAGTTAAACTTGTGCTTTTAATCTCTTTTATGTTTGTCATTCAGTTAATTGAGCTTTAGGTAGCCATGGGGGCCCAAATATGCAAAATGGTCCAAAAACGTGCAGACTGAGTTAGAAATTTGTTTCAACCTTAACTCCTTCCTCCAAACTTGGATTGGCCCAAATGATATGTGGTTGGAAAGATGACATTCTAAACTTGAAGATGGACGGCTCAATATCATCAGTTGATTAAGGGAAGCCCAATTCGTGAGCCCATGAAGTTTCTTGGTCATGATGAGCTATGCATGAGATGTGATTTCTGGTGGGGTTCTCCATTAGCTGCATGTGGGAGCTGCACTAGCCAGAAAAGAAGGGAAATTGATTTTCTAATGTATTAGTGTGGTTAGTGGAGGCATTAATCAATTCAGAATTCTCCTTTCATTCTCCTTATAAATACCACTCTCATTCATTCCATAAGACATCAACTCTCACATCCTTGACATCTTTCAGATCTTTCACATCCTTCACACCATCCTCCACACTCCCATAATTCCCCAAACACTCCAGTCATCAACCCAACACTCTAAACAGCCTCAAATCACCAAAACTGTCCCTGAAAGCCTGCCTTCCATTTTCCTACGAATTTCTTCTTTCTCAACCATCACCACTCACCCAAACTCATCCCAAATCACCTCCTGAACCTTCATACATTCTTCTAGACGTGGGGAAGTTCTTGGAGAAGTATTAGGCGTGGAGAAGCTCTTGGAGAAGCATTGGACACCACAAGGACTTCAGAAAAGGGTTTTTCTACTCTTGTTACATTCATCATGCTTTCTCATTTCTGTTTATGTTTCTTTCCCTTTATGAGTAGCTAAATCCATTACTAGGGCTTCGATGTAACCTAACATGAATATTCTGGGTTTATAAATTCCAAGTTTCAAGTTTGATTCAAGATTCATGCTCTTATTCATTATGCCTATCTACTTATATGCTAATCTGAATGCCTAGCTACCATTGAGATTTGTGTATTTTGGTTGGAATTAAGAGTAGACACCACATGCCTTAATTCTAATTGAACTATGAATAAGATGAGTATGTATGGACATTCGCCAATACGGATTAAATACATGCTTGGTTGTTTAAAACATTCTTCTATGCTTAATGGATTTCTGATGCTTGATTTAAGTTCGACAATAAGGACTTAATTAGGGAATTGGAAATACAAGGTTAGGATCAAACACCATGGCCTAATCATACTTTAGCTAGAATCAATCTTTGAATCTGAATTAGACTTGTCACTTGAATCCTTATAACCTAGAATTGGATTGTTATGGTGAATCGAATGCCCTAGTCTTCAAAATCTGTTTCCAACCTCAAAACCACTCTTTAATACACTTGTTTACTTGTTTTTAATTGCAATTTAGTTTTGCTTCATTTGTTTTCACAAAAATCAATCACTCTCACTCTAAAATCTGTTTTAGACTTAACTTCTTGTTTCTAGAATTGGGTAATCTAAGTACATAACTAATTTGAACTTCTCAGTCCTTGTGGGTACGACCTCGTACTTGTCTTGCTATACTACTAATTGGCCCGTACACTTGCGAGTTAACAATCGTTTATAAGCGACCTCCACTACTTGTGAATATGAGATTGTAACTATTAGGTGAAACTCCCTTATACTCTAGCATCATATTCATGCATGAAAACTAAGCGTGCACTCTTAATAAACATACACGAATAAGTTATCAATCAAGCAGTTAAACGAATTGAATTCACAACTTATGAAATCACAACTAAAGGTAATCAATTCATATTGCAAGTATGTGCATGGTTTCGAATCACCCCTAACTAAGAGGGGTTTAGTTCTTCATACTCACAACACAGAGATTATTGAATTGAAACATTGAAAATAAAAGAAAGAAAACACCTAATCGTTCCAGCAATCCTCAATTGAATGGCAAGCACATTCAAGGCACTCCTCCTTCCTCTTTGCTGCGTGTTGGGCTAGCAGATGGTGGTAGCAAGGTAGTTCTCAGGACAGCTCCAAGCTCCTCTCTCCTTTGCAACTAGCTCTCTTCTCTCTTTGTGGAATCTGGATGGGTGTGTGAGTAGTGATGGTTGAGAAAGAGGAAATTCGTAGGGAAATGGAAGGCAGGCTTGCAGGGACAATTTTGGTGATTTGAGGCTGTTTAGAGTGTTGGGATGGTGTCTGGAGTGTTTGGGGAATTATGGGAGTATGGAGGATGGTGTGAAGGATGTCTGAAGGATGTGTGAAGGATCTGAAGGATGTGAAAGATGTTGTCTTATGGAATGAATGAGAGTGGTATTTATAAGGAGAATGAAAGGAGAATTCTGAATTGATTAATGCCTCCACTAACCACACTAATGCATTAGAAAATCAATTTCCCTTCTTTTCTGGCTAGTGCAGCTCCCACATGCAGCTAATGGAGAACCCCACCAGAAATCACATCTCATGCATAGCTCATCATGACCAAGAAACTTCATGGGCTCACGAATTGGGCTTCCCTTAATCAACTGATGACATTGAGCCGTCCATCTTCAAGTTTAGAATGTCATCTTTCCAACCACATATCATTTGGGCCAATCCAAGTTCGGAGGAAGGAGTTAAGGCTGAAACAAATTTCTAACTCAGTCTGCACGTTTTTGGACCATTTTGCATATTTGGGCCCCCATTGCTACAATTATGAACCGATCATCCATTCCTTTGGCTCCAAGCATATGATATCCATTCCAAGCTCAATTGTGCTCCAAAAGGCTCCAAAATGCATTACTTTGCATACTTTGCCCTTAAAACCTGAAAACACATAAAACTAACTTAAAGGACTACTTTAACTAAGAAAACACAATGTAAACGCACAAGAACAAGCCATCTAAGTCGCATAATTATGCTCCTATCAAGGCCGTCTTAAGAAAGCAAAGCAAGATAAGGCTTTTAAAGAGATTTATGATATTTTGAGTAAAGTTAATATCAATTTGCCTTTGCTTGATGTTATTGAACAGATGCCAGCATATGGAAAGTCCATCAAGAACTTGAAAACTCAAAACCTCAATTTTGCTCCAAATGAAGAGGTAAGGCTCAACAAGAATGTAAGTGTTGTGTTGCAAAGGAAGCTTCCACCAAAACTAGAAGATCCTGGCAGTTTTGACATTCCAATTAACATTGGAGACAAGAAGGTTGGAAGAGCCACGTTGGACTTGGGAGCAAGCATCAATCTAATGCCATATTCAGTTTATCAAAAGCTTGGCTTAGAAGGGATGAAGAAGACTTCAGTGCCGACTTGAACTAGCTGATCATTATATCAAATATCCAAAAGGTATTGTAGAAGATATTTTAGTTCAAGTTAATACACTAATTCTCCCTGCAGATTTTGTAGTGATGGACATGGAGGACAACCCAAATGGAGACCGTGTTGATCCCATTCTCTTAGGCCGGCATTCATGGCTACTGCAGACACAATCATCAAAGTGAAAGATGGCACCCTCTCCATGACCGTTTTGGGTGAAACTGTTCAATTTAAAGTTTTGATGCTCTATCTCAATCCTCTAGCTCTCTTGATACTTGTTTTTCAATTGATGTTGTGGATCATGAAATTTCTTCCAAAATTTTGCAGGAAAAGTACAATGATCCTCTAGAAGTAGTCCTAACACAAGAAGAGGAAGATCTTTGTGAACCGGTGTTCCAACAAGTGGTAGCTGCCCTAGAAGTGTTCTAGCCGTAAATGGAGTCGTTGGTGCTTTGCAGAGTTCTATTGATTGGATTTCACTCAAAACTCACCAAATGACTCCTCCCACAATATTATGATGTCGACCAAGTTTTGGGCTCGATCCGAAACGAATTGCTCAAAGAAATTGGACAATTCAAGTTCGAACGAAGTTCGTGCCGTAAATGGAGTGGTGGTACATTGCATAGTTCTAGGGATTGGATTTCACTCAAAACTAACCAAATGACTCCTCCCACCATATTATGATGTTGACCAAGATTTGGGCTTGATCCGAAATCAATTGGTCAAATAAATTGGACACTTCAAGTTCGTCCGAAGTTCCGTGCCATAAATGAAATGGTTGGTGCTTTGCATAGTTCTAGGGATTGGATTTCAGTCAAAACACACCAAATGACTCCTCCCACCATATTACGATGTTGACCAAGTTTTGGGCTTGATCCGAAATGAATTGGTCAAAGAAATTGGACAATTCAAGTTCGAATGAAGTTCGTGCCATAAATGGAGTGGTGGTACATTGCATAGTTCCATGGATTGGATTTCACTCAAAACTCACCAAATGACTCCTCCCACCATATTATTTTGTTGACCAAGTTTTGGGCTCGATCCGAAATGAATTGGTCAAAGAAATTGGACAGTTCTAACGAAGATCATGCCGTAAATGGAATGGTGGTGCATTGCATAAGAAGTGAATGGTCAAAGAAATTGGATACTTCAAGTTCATAAGAAGTTCGTGCCGTAAATGGAGTGGTTGGTGCTTTGCAAAGTCGTGTTGATTGGATTTCACTCAAAACTCACCAAATGACTCCTCCACCATATTATGATGTTGAAAAGGTTTTGGGCTCGATCTAAAATGAATTGGTCAAAGAAATTGGACAATTCAAGTTCGAACGAAGTTGGTGCCGTAAATGGAGTGGTGGTACATTGCAGAGTTGTAGGGTTTGGATTTCACTCAAAACTCACCAAATGATTCCTCCCAACATAATGTGATGTTGACCAAGTTTTGGGCTCAATCATAGATCAATTGGTCAAAGAAATTGGACACTTCGAGTTCGTATGAAGTTCATGCCGTAAATGGAGTGATTGGTGCTTTGTAAAGTTCTGTTGATTGGATTTCTCTCAAAACTCACCGAGTGACTCCTCCCACCACATTATGATGTTGACCAAGTTTTGGGATCGATCCGAAATCAATTGGTAAAAGAAACTGGACAATTCAAGTTCGAACGAAGTTCGTGCCGTAAATGGAGTGGTTGGTGCTTTGCACAGTTCTGTTGATTGGATTTCACTCAAAACTCACCAAATGACTCCTCCCACCATATTATTTTGTTGACCAAGTTTTGGGCTCGATCCGAAATGAATTGGTCAAAGAAATTGGACAGTTCTAACGAAGATCATGCCGTAAATGGAATGGTGGTGCATTCCATAAGAAGTGAATGGTCAAAGAAATTGGATACTTCAAGTTCATAAGAAGTTCGTGCCGTAAATGGAGTGGTTGGTGCTTTGCAAAGTCGTGTTGATTGGATTTCACTCAAAACTCACCAAATGACTCCTCCCACCATATTATGATGTTGACCAAGTTTTGGGCTCATTCCGATATGAATTGGTCAAAGAAATTGGACAATTCATGTTCAAACGGTTCGTGCCGTAAATTGAGTGGCCACGCATTGCATAGTTCTGGTGATTGGATTTCACACAAAACTCACCAAATGACTCCTCCAACCATATTATGATGTTGACCAAGTTTTTGGCTCGATCCGAAATCAATTGGTCAATGAAATTGACACTTCAAGTTCGAACGAAGTTTGTGACGTAAAAGGAGTGGCTGGTGCTTTGCACGGTTCTGTTGATTGGATTTCACCCAAAACTCCCCAAATGACTCCTTCCACCATATTATGATGTTGACAAAGTTTTGGGCTCGATCCGAATTGAATTGGTCAAAGAAATTGGACACTTCAAGTTCGTACGAAGTTCGTGCTGTAAATGGAGTGGTTGGTTCTTTGCATAGTTCTGTTGATTGGATTTCACTCAAAACTCACCAAATGACTACTCCCTCAACATTATGATGTTGACCAAGTTTTGGGCTTGATTTGAAATGAATTGGTCGAAGAAATTGGACAATTCATGTTCGAACGAAGTTTGTGCCGTAAATTGAGTGGTGGAGCATTGCATAGTTCTGGTGATCGGATTTCACCCAAAACTAACCAAATGACTCCTCTAACCATATTTTGATGTTGACCAAGTTTTGGGCTCGATCCGAAATCAATTGGCCAAAGAAATTGGACACTTCAAGTTCGAACCAAGTTCGTGCCGTAAATGGAGTGGTGGTGCATTGCATAGTTCTAGTGGTTTGATTTCACCCAAAACTCACCAAATGACTCCACCCACCATATTATGATGTTGACAAAGTTTTGGGCTCGATCCGAATTGAATTGGTCAAAGAAATTGGACACTTCAAGTTCGTACGAAGTTGGTGCCATAAAAGGATTGGTTGGTGCATTGCCTAGTTCTAGTGATTGGATTTCACTCAAAACTCACCAAATGACTCCTCCCACCATATTATGATATTGACCAAGTTTTGGGCTCGATCCGAAATCAATTGGTCAAACAAATTGGACACTTCAAGTTGGAACGAAGTTCGAGCCATAAATGGAGTGTTTGGTGCATTGCTTAGTTCTAGTGATTGGATTTCACTCAAAACTCACCAAATGACTCCTCCCCCCATATTATGATATTGACCAAGTTTTGGGCTCGATCCGAAATCAATTGGTGAAACAAATTGGACACTTCAAGTTGGAACGAAGTTCGAGCCAGAAATGGAGTGCTTGTTGCTTTGCTTAGTTCTAGTGATTGGATTTCACTCGAAACTCACCAAATGACTCCTTCCACAATATTATGATGTTGACCAAGTTTTGGGCTCGATCTGAAATGAATTGGTCAAAGAAATTCGAGAATTCAAGTTCGTACGAAGTTTGTGCCGTAAATGGAGTGGTGGTACATTTTTTAGTTCTAGGGATTGGATTACACTCAAAACTCACCAAATGACTCCTCCCACCATATTATGATGTTGACCAAGTTTTGGGCTTGATCTGAAATGAATTGGTCAAAGAAATTGGACAATTCAGGTTCGAACGAAGTTCGTGCCGAAAATGGAGTGGTGGTACATTGCATAGTTCTAGGGATTGGATTTTACTCAAAACTCACCAAATGACTCCTCCAACAATATTATGGCATTGACAAAGTTTTGGGATCAATCCGAGATCAATTGGTCAAAGAAATTGGACACTTCAAGTTCGAACGAAGTTCGTGCCGTAAATGGAGTGGTTGGTGCTTTGCACAGTTCTGTTGATTGGATTTCACTCAAAACTCACCAAATGACTCCTCCCACCATATTATTTTGTTGACCAAGTTTTGGGCTCGATCCGAAATGAATTGGTCAAAGAAATTGGACAGTTCTAACGAAGATCATGCCGTAAATGGAATGGTGGGGCATTCCATAAGAAGTGAATGGTCAAAGAAATTGGATACTTCAAGTTCATAAGAAGTTCGTGCCGTAAATGGAGTGGTTGGTGCTTTGCAAAGTCGTGTTGATTGGATTTCACTCAAAACTCACCAAATGACTCCTCCACCATATTATGATGTTGAAAAGGTTTTGGGCTCGATCTAAAATGAATTGGTCAAAGAAATTGGACAATTCAAGTTCGAACGAAGTTGGTGCCGTAAATGGAGTGGTGGTACATTGCAGAGTTCTAGGGTTTGGATTTCACTCAAAACTCACCAAATGATTCCTCCCAACATAATGTGATGTTGACCAAGTTTTGGGCTCAATCATAGATCAATTGGTCAAAGAAATTGGACACTTCGAGTTCGTATGAATTTCATGCCGTAAATGGAGTGATTGGTGCTTTGTAAAGTTCTGTTGATTGGATTTCTCTCAAAACTCACCGAATGACTCCTCCCACCACATTATGATGTTGACCAAGTTTTGGGATCGATCCGAAATCAATTGGTAAAAGAAACTGGACAATTCAAGTTCGAACGAAGTTCGTGCCGTAAATGGAGTAGTTGGTGCTTTGCACAGTTCTGTTGATTGGATTTCACTCAAAACTCACTAAATGACTCCTCCAACCATATTATTTTGTTGACCAAGTTTTGGGCTCGATCCGAAATGAATTGGTCAAAGAAATTGGACAGTTCTAACGAAGATCATGCCGTAAATGGAATGGTGGTGCATTGCATAAGAAGTGAATGGTCAAAGAAATTGGATACTTCAAGTTCATAAGAAGTTCGTGCCGTAAATGGAGTGGTTGGTGCTTTGCAAAGTCGTGTTGATTGGATTTCACTCAAAACTCACCAAATGACTCCTCCCACCATATTATGATGTTGGCCAAGTTTTGGGCTCATTCCGATATGAATTGGTCAAAGAAATTGGACAATTCATGTTCAAACGAAGTTCGTGCCGTAAATTGAGTGGCCACGCATTGCATAGGTCTGGTGATTGGATTTCACACAAAACTCACCAAATGACTCCTCCAACCATATTATGATGTTGACCAAGTTATTGGCTCGATCCGAAATCAATTGGTCAATGAAATTGGACACTTCAAGTTCGAACGAAGTTTGTGACGTAAAAGGAGTGGCTGGTGCTTTGCACAGTTCTGTTGATTGGATTTCACCCAAAACTCCCCAAATGACTCCTTCCACCATATTATGATGACAAAGTTTTGGGCTCGATCCGAATTGAATTGGTCAAAGAAATTGGACACTTCAAGTTCGTACGAAGTTCGTGCTGTAAATGGAGTGGTTGGTTCTTTGCATAGTTCTGTTGATTGGATTTCACTCAAAACTCACCAAATGACTACTCCCTCAACATTATGATGTTGACCAAGTTTTGGGCTTGATTTGAAATGAATTGGTCGAAGAAATTGGACAATTCATGTTCGAACGAAGTTTGTGCCGTAAATTGAGTGGTGGAGCATTGCATAGTTCTGGTGATCGGATTTCACCCAAAACTAACCAAATGACTCCTCTAACCATATTTTGATGTTGACCAGGTTTTGGGCTGGATCCGAAATCAATTGGCCAAAGAAATTGGACACTTCAAGTTCGAACCAAGTTCGTGCCGTAAATGGAGTGGTGGTGCATTGCATAGTTCTAGTGGTTTGATTTCACCCAAAACTCACCAAATGACTCCACCCACCATATTATGATCTTGACCAAGTTTTGGGCTGGATCCGAAATGAATTGCTCAAAGAAATTGGACACTTCAAGTTCGTACGAAGTTCCATGCCGTAAATGAAGTGGTTGGTGCTTTGCATAGTTCGCGAGATTGGATTTCCTCAAAACACACCAAATGGTTCCTTCCACAGTATTATGGTGTTGACCAAGTTTTGGGCTCGATTCGAAATGAATTGGTCAAACAAATTGGATAATTCAAGTTCGGATGAAGTTCGTGCCGTAAGTGGAGTGGTTGGTGCATTGCATAGTTCTAGGGATTGGCGATAACTCATATATTTGTACATTTATACGATCCATTTCTAGTCTATTTGTGATGTTTTTGGTTAAACTTGTTGCGTTTTACCCTATTTTGTGTTAGTATGCAGTTGCATCTACTTTAGGATCAATTTGATGGCAATAGAAGTGAAAACATGCCATTTTTGGAGCTGACCCTTATTCAAACGCGGAAACAAGTTTCGTGACCTGTTTTGAAGTTCAAATAAAGAATCCAAGGCGAATCTGGCTTGTTTGAAGACTAAGAGCAGAACGGGAAAGCAATGAGGATTTAGCCTGATTTGGAGGTGCCAAATAAGGCAAAAACGTGCAAAATAAAGGCTGATTTGTTAGGATCTCTTTGGCATATCTTGTAGCCTCTTTTTCCCCATAAAAACTTGCCTTTCAGCCAATTTTACAGACCCTATTTATTCTGGACGAATTTCACAACTTGAGGGCCATCTGTTCTCTCTTTTCATGCACACAAAAACCCTAGCCGTTCCATATATTACCACCATCAAGTCTCATCGCAGGAGGCTGTTCTTGGAGAAGTTCAACATCAGAATTGCTTCAAGGGTTTCCTCTCTTGAATTTATTTTCACTCATGTTGTTTATTTTCGTTTTAATCTCTGTGAACATGATGTGTAACTAAGTTCATAGCTTGGGATTTCGATGTAGCCTTACAACTTTGATCCATGGTTCGAAGTTAAAGTATTCAGTTCATCAATCTGCGTGTTGTTTCATTCACTGAATCTATTGTTAAATTTGTGTGTTAATTTTAATGTTTGATCACCATTAGGGTTGCCTATAGATTATCTGAACAAGGTTACAGTAAACATCATGCTTAATCTTGGTAGACATGTGAATGAATGAAGAGAATGCTATGCAAACATCCTGCCGTGTGTTCTCTTTGGTTCTTTAACGTTTTCTTGCATGCTAATGACTCTTAACTTGGAACCAAAGTTGAACATCCCAATTAGATTGTAGATTAGGAGAAATTGATCAAAACCACACATCATATGGTTGATCATATATATGTAAAACGAACTCTGGAAACAGGTTGGTAGTTGAATACGGCTTAACTTTATAAACATGGAATTGGTTTTGCGATGGTGAATTCGAAATCCCTGGTCTCATTCCTATTCTTTCTACATCAATATATCATTCACTGCTACATTCTTTTTGCATTTTAGGTTATTTTTCATTTACAACACAAAACCTACTTTCAATCTGTCACTTTCACTCTTTAGTTAGGGTTCTTTCAAAACTAGTAATTTATAGAGGTCCAATCCGTCCCTGTGGTTCGACACCCTTACTTGTACCATTATACTAACCATATATTTGCACTCGGAAGGAACACAACAAAATTATGGCGCCGTTGCCGGGACTGATTTCAGTCCCCTATAATTGCTTGTTCTCAAACCCTATCTATTTTCTTTTAATCTTAGATACCTTAATTTCGTTTTATTTTTGTTTCTCAGGTAGTATATGTCAGATAAACTTGCTGAGATAGGCCAAAGACTTGAACGGTTAAAGGGAAACATTTTTGAGAATTTTGTATCAACTAGTGCTCAGACTAACCGTGTAGAAGAGGACAATAGTTCTTCTAGCTCAGCGAGTGTGGATTCTTTCAATAACTCTAATTCTGAAAGAGAAGAAGAGATGGCAGGCAATAACGATGACAACCAAGCTTTAGAGGATTATGCACAACCGGTTATACCAAATTCACCTTCGTGCATCTTGCTGCCTACTGAAGCTAGAAATTATGATCTCAAACCTTCACATTTTCATATGCTTCCTTCTTTTTATGGTTTACCTAACGAAGATCCATTAGCCCATATTAAGGAATTCTACAATGTTGTGAGTGGCTTACCTTTGCAGGGAGTGAGTGAAGCAAATATGAGGATGAGGGCTTTTCCTTATACATTGAAAGATAGAGCAAAGGGTTGGCTAATGACTTTAGCACCTGGTTCGATCACCACTTGGGATGCCGTAGCTAATAAATTTTTGGAGAAGTTTTTCTCTACTCAAAAGACAGCTACTTTGAGAGGGCAAATCTTTAACTTTAAACAGGATGATGGAGAACCTTTCAATGAATGTTGGGAGCGTTTCAAAGGGCTTTTGCTGCAATGTCCACATCATGGGTTACCTCTTTACTTACACATGCAAATTTTTTATGATGGACTAACCCAAACATGTCATTGACTGTTGATAATGCAGCAGGTGGAGCTTTGAAGAAAAAAAGTGCTCAAGAGTCATATAACATTTATGAGATGTTGGGATCAAATGCTCAACACAAAGATACAAGAGGTAAACGAGTTGGAGTGTATGAAATGAGTTCTAATACTGATCTTGCCTTGCAGGTGGCTAGTTAGGAAAAGAAGCTCGATTCTGTGCTCAATATGGTGCCTAAGATAGTTGAGGTGTGCGCCATTTGCAACATACCCACCCATCAATGCTCAGCTAGTGAGGCTTATCCCGAAATCGTTCAAGAGCAAGTGAATCTCATGAATTCTTACAATCAGAGGCCAAGGAATGACCCATTCTCTAATACATATAACCCTGGTTGGAGAGATCATCCCAATCTCTCATGGAAGAATAACAACCAATTTCAAAATTTCCAACCAAAGCCTGCCACTACGCTTGAAGATACGGTCAAAATGCTAGCTCAAAACACCGTTCAATTCCAGCAAACTACCAAAAGTACTCTCCAACAACATTCAGCTGCTCTAACCAAAATGGAGACACAATTAGGTCAGATTGCTGATGCTTTATGTCAAAGAGAACCGGGAAGTTTCCAAACCAACCGGTGATACTTCAAAGGAACCAAGAGCAAACCAAAGCTGTCATAACACTTAGAAGTGGTAAGGTAAATAATGGAGTTGGCAATGAAGTTACTAATGAATCTGATCATGTGAATGCAGGTCCCACTCAAGAAGAAAATGAGAAACCGAATGACAATCCAAGCAATGGCACTTCTTCGTCTGAAGCTATAAATCCTCACAAAGCTGAAAAAGCTGAAAAACCTTACATTCCTCCCATCCCATTTCCTGGAAGACTTGCCAAAAGCAAGCAGGATAAGTCATTTAAAGAAATTTTTGATATTTTAAGTAAAGTGAATGTTAATTTACCTTTGCTTGATGTCATTAGGAATATGCCAGCCTATGGGAAATTTTTCAAGGAGCTAAACACCTATAAGAGGAAGTATGAACCTAATGAGAAGGTGATGGTGTCTGAAAATGTAAGTGCTGTGCTTCAAAGAAAGCTCCCACCAAAACTCAAGGATCCGGGCAGTTTTTCTATCAATATCACCATTGGAGACAAGCTAGTGGAAAAGGCTATGCTTGACTTGGGGGCTAGCATCAATTTAATGCCCTATTCAGTGTACCTTCAATTAGGTTTGGGGAGTTGAAGGCAACAACTATTTCATTGCAACTTGCTGATCGATCAGTGAAATATCCAAGAGGTATAGTGGAAGATATCTTAGTTCAAGTTGACAAACTAATTTTGCCGTAGTGTTGGACATGGAAGAGGCTCCTATACATGATCGTGAGTTACCTATTTTGCTTGGGAGACCCTTTATGGCCACTGCAAAGACTATCATAGATGTGCAAAATGGTCTCCTCACCATGACCTTGCTAGGAGAAACTGTACAATTCAAAGTGTTTGAATCGCTTTCTCACTCTTCTAGTTCAATTGATTGTTGTTCGATTGATGTGCTTGATTCACTTGTTTTCTCTAAGTTTTTGCTGGCACAATCCAATGATCAATTACAATATATTTTGAGTCAATCTCAAAGTGACTTTGATGAAGAATCTGCACTCATGGAGTCGGTGGCTGCCTTAGAAGCATTAAAACCATATCCCTCCACTTTTTCACCTCTTATAGAGCCATTAGAACCATCTGCCACACGTATGATCCCTTCTGTTGTTAGACCTCCAAAACTTGAGCTTAAACCACTTCCATCACATCTAAAATATGCTTACCTAGCTGAGTTTGAAACTCTCCTAGTTATCATAGCATCTGACCTCACTCCTTTGGAAGAAGATAAGCTAATTAGGGTGTTAAAAGAGTTCAAATCAGCCATTGGTTGGTCTATTGCAGATATCAAGGGAATAAGCCCTACCATGTGCATGCATCGAATTTTATTGGAGGAGGGAGCAAAACCAACTCGTGAACCACAAAGAAGGCTCAATCCACACATGAAGGAGGTAGTGAGAGCTGAAGTGTTGAAGTTGCTAGATGTGGGTATCATATACCCGATTTCTGATAGCAAATGGGTCAGTGCTGTTCACGTAGTGCCTAAGAGGATTGGAATCACAATGGTAAAAAATGAGCATAAAGAGCTTGTTCAAACAAGACCGGCAGCTAGTTGGCGTGTTTGCACCGATTACAAGAAGTTGAATTCGGACACTAGAAAAGATTATTTTCCTATGCCTTTTATTGATCAAATGCTTGAGCGATTAGCTGGTCACTCATATTATCAACAAAAGCATTTCATAAGAAAATTCAGTACTTGAAGTTCATTCTTAACAAGATTCATATCTCAAATCTAAATCAAGCATTGAGTCCGCACATCATTTCAGATTTCATTCAATTAACATGTTCAATAGGTTTCCAATTCAAGCCCATAACCAAATTCCATAGTATCCTTGCTCGTGGCTGCACCTAGATTAGTCTAGGCTGCCTACGTACTCTCTAGGAGGGATCAAGCCACGCGTAGCTCTTAAAAGACTAAAGTTCGAACCATAAAGTACTTGAATTAATATTCCCACATATTTTCAATTATTAAATTGTCCCGACTATAATCAATCAATTAAAACCAGAATGAACCCGAGTCATTTCACAATGATCTCATGATTCAAGTAACAGTTATAAATATAGAATAATATCCTTTATTTTGAAAACTCTCATTCTTTGCCCCATAAATCTGAAAATATATAACAAAGTTCCCTCCAATACGTATCCAAAATCAAATCATAAATTTATGTTTAAAAACATCTTAAATCTCGAGTACTCCTCACTCAGGTGTACCCCCAATCATATCCGTCAATGCCCGATTATCATACATGTCACATCCTCGCAGAACTCGAGGAACACAAAGTCAACTCGAGACGCGTTATCCGTCAATTCCCAGGTATCAATCCGTCAATTCCATATATCATGTACCAGTTACATCCTCGCGACACTCAGGGATCATGTAATCAGCCCGAGGTGCGTATCCTTTGATTTTCCATCAATTCCAACCTTTAGCCGTCAATTCCATTTCCTTGCAAGACTCGGTGACACGAAGTCTGTCTGAGCCGTGTCCTCGCAAGACTCAGGAGTCACAAAGTCAACCTGAGCAGCGTCCTCGCAAGAACGGGTCATCAGCCCGAACGCGTATCCTCGCTGAATCGGGGGACACCAAGTCTACCCGAAACGCGTCCTCGCTCCACAAGGTTCGGGCGTCCCCGAGACTCGTGGGGCGTATCATAAATGACAAATCTGTTTCCAAGACAACAGGGTGTCCCTGAGACTCGTGGAGCGTATCATAAATGACAAATCTATTTCCAAGACAACAAGGGGTACTCCTGAGGTAGGTTTGAAAACCAAATCCAAATCTGAATATCATCACCCTTCGCCAAAAATCCATTTTCATACTTAATTATATAATATAAAATATAATACTCTCAAAATCAGTTTCCCAAATATTCAAAAGCACTCAACCATATACTCAATTATAATAGTAATAATAATAATAATAACAATAACAATAATAATAATAATAAATAAATAAATAATGAAACTAATACTAAATAACCAAAAGAAATCTCTGTCTCAATGGATTACTTTCATGATCAAACCCATAACAGTATTCACCATTAAACATAAATGGACCATTAACTACATAAATAAAACCTCATCTTTCCGAATCATTCAAGTTCCACAAGATCAAAATCCAAATCTCATTTCCAGACCAATTCCAAGCTTAGACCAATATTCATAACAATATTTCAAATAAAACAATTGAGTTGGGTTCTAGGCTTGTAACACATAAATCATAATAGTTTATTTACGAGTATTCGATAAAACCATTTATTAAAATAAGTAGCTCGGCACGATTATTTTATTAGAAACCCGACCCCCAGACCTTAAAGTGCTCGTACTAGCTAGAAAGTGTGGCCCATTTAACTCCGTTCTACCCAATAAATCAATTTAATAATCCCCGGAATGAATTATCCGATTAAAATATTAATTTAATCCAATCCAGTCACCCGTAGGGTTTGTGAACTTGTTAACTCGCAAGTGCACGAGGCGTTGGGTAGTATATATGTGTAAGTACGAGGTCGATCCCACGAGGATTGATGATAGATTGATTCAATTTGATTCCCTGCACAAAACAGAAATGAAAATAAAATAAATAAAACAAGAAAGAAAGAAAGAAAATAAATAACTTAAGCAAATAAGTTACCAAGTTCAATTCAGGTTCTCAGATTGATTCTAGCTAAAGTATGATTAAGCCATGATGTCTGGTCCTAACCTTGTATTCCTAATTCCCTAATTAGATCCTTGTTGTCGAATATAAATTAAGCATTAGAAATCCATTAAGCATAGAAGAATGTTTTAAACAACCAAGCATGTATCTAATCCCTGTTGTCGAATGTCCATACATACTCTTCATATAAATAGTTCAATTCGAATTAAGGCATGGTGTCTACTCTTAATTCAAACCAAGATAGCTAACATACAAGTTTTAATGGTGATCAATCATTCAAACAAGCATATTAACTTATAAGCATAATGAATAAGAACAAGAACTATAATTGAAACTTGAAAACTAATTAAACTTAAAAACTTAAGAAAAGAATCTACATTACAATGAAAAATAAATTACAACTAAGAGAAACGTAAAGGAAAATTTAGCAAAAGGATTTTGTTACAACAATTGAGAACTAAAAAGAAAACTAAGAGAATTTGAGGGAGAGAAGGGAGAGGAGCTCTAGAGAGATGTTTGAGAGCTCCCCCTTGGGGTGTGTTTACAAGTTTGGAGAACCTCACTATATATAGGCTTAAGGGAAGTAAAATTCTGAATTGAGTATTGCTTCTACCTACAACACTCACTTCACCAACTTACAACACTCAATTCACCAACTTTACCTAACTTCCCCACTAAAAATAATTAGCTCATACATATGTCATGCATGACAATGCATTGCAGTCCGCTTTTGGGCTCGTTTTGGGCTTGTTCCTCCATTCTGAAAAATTTGGAAAAATATGGATCTTGAAGTTCTTTGAATTATCTTTCCAAGAATATGCAGCCCAGCTCAAGGAAAAATCGGAAAGACCTTCAAATGTCATTTTTGGCCCAGTAACACAGATCCTGCCGATTTTGACCTTAAGCTGCCAAAACTTGTATAACTTCCTCTAAAGGACTCGGAATTATGAACCGTAAAATGCTCCAGAAAATAGACTTCCGTATCTTTCCAATGATGTATGGCTCATTATCTGGTTCTTCTTGAGCAAGTACAGTCCAATCCGTGAAGTTGACTGATCTGCAGACACCAAAATGAGCTAACTTGTCTCCAAAATGAATTTAATGAGTCTTAAGCTTATTATACTGAAACAAACACAAAATAGATTAAAAGCACAAGTTTAACTCAAAAACATAACCAAATCATAAGTTAGAAGGGTACAAAATGATATGTAATTACGCACCGATCAAATACCCCCAAACCTATATTTTGCTAGTCCTCGAGCAAAACAAAAGGAAAACAAAGATAAAACTAAATAAATAAAATTAATTAGACCACTTTCGCAGGTAACTCGATTGCATTGAACATATGCAACAAGCCTTTAAACCTCTAGGCATCCCTAGTAGGAGGAGTTGTGTCTCCTGAGGGTTTAACAGATACGATACCCACAAAAGTTTTACTGACTCTACAAAACAAAGTAGTTAGAAAACAAAAACAAATACAAAACAATATTTCCGAACATTTTCTGAAGAGAAATGACTCATGCACATGACTCAAAAATTTTAACAATAAAAGCTCATTTTTAGACATTATTCATAATGTGGCAAAGTTCAAAACATAACGTGCTCAAAGTGTAGTAGTGTGATAGCCAAATGCAACAAATTCTCCAATCTTAGTTTTCACACAATTTCAAAATCATACAAAGCACAAATTCAACTTCAAATCTCACCAAAGTTGTCCTGAATCACTCAGAAGAGGGCTACAATGCATCACTCAATTATAAACATGAGATTAGAGTTAAACCATAAGGGAATTAACTCACAATAGAAAGATGAAGAACTTGCATTATATGATCTCAAGAAGGAAGCAAAACACTTAAAAGTAGGAAAATGGATGCAATTCAATCACATGACATTTAGGATCAATTTAGGTCTTTATCATAGGTTGCAATGGGCCAAGGGTGGTAAGGTGAGTGACCAAGTTTTGGGCTCGATCCGAAATCAATTGGTGAAAGAAATTGGACACTTCAAGTTCGTGCGAAGTTCGTGGTGTAAATTGAGTGGTTGGTGCATTGCATAGTTCTAGTGATTATATTTCACTCAAAACTCACCAAACGACTCCTCCCACCGTGTTATGATGTTGACCATGTTTTGGGCTCGATCCGAAATCAATTGGTCAAAGAAATTGGAGACTTCCAGTTCATGCGAAGTTTGTGCCATAAATAGAGTGGTTGGTGCTTTGCATAGTTCTAGTGAGTGGATTTCACTCAAAACTCACCAAATGACTCCCAACTATTATGATGTTGACCAAGTTTTGGTCTCGATCCAAGACAATTGGTCAAAGAAATTGGACATCTCAAGTTCGTGCGAAGTTCGTAGCGTAAATGGAGTGGTTGGTGTATTGCATAGTTCTAGTGATTGGATTTCACTCTAAATCACCAAATGACTCCTCCCACCATATTATGATGTTGACCAAGTTTTGGGCTCGATCCGAAATCAATTGGTGAAAGAAATTGGACAATTCAAGTTCGAACGAAGTTCGTGCCGTAAATGGAGTGGTGGAACATTACATAGTTCTAGGGATTGGATTTCACTCAAAACGCACCAAATGACTCCTCCCACCGTATTGTGATGTTGACCAAAATTTGGGCTCGATCCAAAATGAAATGGTTAAATAAATTGGACAATTCAACTTCGCCCAAGTTCATGTCATAAATGGAGTGGTTGGTGCATTGCTTAGTTCTAGTGATTGGATTTCACTCAAAACTCTCCAAACGATTCCTCACACCATGTTATGATGTTGACCAAGTTTTCGGCTCGCTCCTAAATCAATTGGTCAAAGAAATTGGACACTTCAAGTTCGAGCGAAGTTCGGGCCGTAAATGGAGTGCTTGGTGTGTTGCACAATGCTAGTGATTGGATTTCAATTAAAACTCACCAGATGACTCCTCAAACCATATTATGTTGTTTACCAAGTTTTGGGCTCGATCCTAAATGAATTGGTGAAAGAAATTGGACAATTAAAGTTCGAACGAAGTTCGTGACGTAAATGGAGTGGTTGTGCATTGAATAGTTCTAGTGATTGGATTTCACTTAAAACTCACCAAATGACTCCTCCCACCACATTATGATGTTGACCATGTTTTGGGCTCGATCCGAAATCAATTGTTGAAAGAAATTGGACAATTTAAGTTTGAACGAAGTTCGTGCCGTAAATTGAGTGGTGGTGCATTGCATAGTTCTAGTGATTGGAATTCACTCAAAACTTACCAAATGACTCCTGCCACCATATTATGATGTTGACCAAGTTTTGGGCTCGATCCGAATTCAATAGGGCAGAGAAATTGGACAATTCAAGTTCAAATGAAGTTCATGCCGTAAATGGAGTGGTTGGTAGTTTGCATAGTTCTAGTGATTGGATTTCTACTGAAAACTCACCAAATGAGGATTCCCACCATATTACGAGGTTGACCATGTTTTGGGCTCGATCCGAAATCAATTGGTCAAAGAAATTGGACAATTAAATTTCGTGCCATAAATGGAGTGGTTGGTGGATTGCATAGTTCTAGATATTGGAATTCACTCAAAACTTACCAAATGACTCCTGCCACCATATTATGATGTTGACCAAGTTTTGGGCTCGATCCGAATTCAATAGGGCAGAGAAATTGGACAATTCAAGTTCAAATGAAGTTCATGCCGTAAATGGAGTGGTTGGTGGTTTGCATATTTCTAGTGAATGGATTTCCATTGAAAACTCACCAAATGACGATTCCCACCATATTACGATGTTGACAAAGTTTTGGGCTCGATCCGAAATCAATTGGTCAAAGAAATTGGACAATTAAAGTTCGTGCCAAAAATGGAGTGGTTGGTGCATTGCATATTTCTAGATATTGGAATTCACTCAAAACTTACTAAATGACTCCTGCCACCATATTATGATGTTGACCAAGTTTTGGGCTCGATCCGAATTCAATAGGGCAGAGAAATTGGACAATTCAAGTTCGGATGAAGTTCATGCCGTAAATGGAGTGGTTGGTCCATTGCATAGTTCTGGTGATCGGATTTCACTCAAAACTCACCAAACGACTGCTCCCACCATATTATGTTGTTGACCAAGTTTTGGGCTCGATCCGAAATCAATTGGGGAAAGAAATTGGACACTTCAATTTTGTTCAAGTTCATAACGTAAATGGAGTGGTTGGTGCATGGCATAGTTCTAGTGATTGGATATCACTCAAAACTCACCAAACGACTCCGACCAACATGTTATGACGTTGACCAAGTTTTGGGCTCGATCCGAATCAATTAGTCAAAGAAATTGGACTATTCAAGTTCGTACGAAGTTCATGCCGTAAATGGAGTGGTTGGTGATTTGCATAGTTCTAGTGATTGGATTTACACTGAAACTCACCAAATGACGATTCCCACCATATTACGATGTTGACCAAGTTTTGGGCTCGATCCGAATTCAATTGGTCAAAGAAACTGGACAATTAAAGTTCGTGCGAAGTTCATGCCGTAAATGGAGTGTTGGTGCATTGAAGTTCGTGCCGTAAATGGAGTGGTTGTGCAGTGCTTAGATCTAGTGATTGGATTTCACTCAAAACACACCAAACGACTCCTCCCACCATGTTATGATGTTGGCCAAGTTTTAAGCTCGATCTGAAATCAATTGGTCAAAGAAATTGGACACTTCATGTTAAATGCACGAAGTTCATGCCGTAAATGGAGTAGTTGGTGCATTGCTTAGTTCTAGAGATTGGATTTCACTCAAAACAAACCAAAGGACTCCTCCCACCATATTTTGATGTTGACCAAGTTATGGGCTCGATCCGAAATGAATTGGTCAAAGAAATTGGACAATTCATGTTCGTACGAAGTTCGTACCGTAAATGGAGTAATTGGTGCATTGCTTAGTTCTAGGGATTGGATTTCTCTCAAAACACACCAAATGACTCCTCCCACCATATCATGATGTTGACCCAGTTTTGGGCTCGATCCGAAATGAAATGGTCAAAGAAATTGGACAATTCAACTTCGAACGAAGTTCGTGCCACAAATGGAGTGGTTGGTGCATTGCTTAGTTTTAGTGATTGGATTTCACTCAAAACTCACACAAATGACTCCTCCCACCATATTATGTCGTTGACCAATTTTTGGGCTCGATCCGAAATCAATTGGTCAAAGAAATTGGACACTTCATGTTAAATTTAACTTCTTTCCATAAATGAAATGGTTGGTTCTTTGCATAGTTCTAGGGATTGGATTTCACTCAAAACACACCAAAGGACTCCTCCCACCATATTATGATGTTGACCAAGTTTTGGGTTTGATCCGAAAAGAATTGGTCAAAGAAATTGGACAATTCAACTTCGTACGAAGTTCGTGCCGTAAATGGTGTGGTGGCACATTGCATAGTTCTAGTGATTGGATTTCACTCAAAACTGACCAAATGACTCCTCCCACCATATTATGATGTTGATCAGGTTTTAGGCTCGATCCGAAATCAATTGGTCAAAGAAATTGGACACTTCAAGTTCGTACGAAGTTAGTGCCGTAAATGAAGTGGTTGGTGCTTTGCATCGTTCTAGGGTTTGGATTTCACTCAAAACACTCCAAATGACTCCTCCAACCATATTAAGATGTTGACTTTGTTTTGTGCTCAATCCGAAATGAAATGGTTAAAGAAATTGGACAATCCAACTTCAATGAAGTTCGTGCTAAAAATGGAGTGGTTGGTGCATTGCTTAGTTCTAGTGATTGGATTTCACTCAAAACTCACCAAATGACACCTCCCACCATATTATGTTGTTTACAAAGTTTTTGGTTGGATCCGAAATTAATTGGTCAAGGAAATTGGACACTTCAAATTCGTGACGTAAATGAAATGGTCGGTGCTTTGCTTAGTTCTCGGGATTGGATTTCACTCAAAACGCACCGAAGGACTTCTCCCACCTTATTATGATGTTGACCATGTTTTGGGCTCCATCCGAAATCAATTGGTCAAAGAAATCGGACACTTCAAGTTCGTCTGAAATTCATGCCGTAAATGGAGTGGTTGGTGCTTTGCATAGTTCTAGGGTTTGGATTTCACTCAAAAGACTCCAAATGACTCCTCCCACCGACCTTGTTTTGTGCTCGATCCGAAATGAAATGGTCAAAGAAATTGGACAATTCAAGTTCGAACGAAGTTCGTGCCCTAAATGGAGTGGTTGGTGCACTGCTTAGTTCTTGTGATTGGATTTCACTCAAAACTCACCAAATGGCTACTCCCAACATATTATGACCAAGTTTTGGGCTCGATCCGAAATCAATTGGTCAAAGAAATCAGACACTTCAAGTTCGCATTTAAGTTCGTGCCATAAATGAAGTGGTTGGTGCTTTGCATAGTTCTAGGGATTGGATTTCACTCAAAACTAACCAAATGACTCCTCACACTGTATTAAGATGTTGACCAAGTTTGGGGCTCGATCCGAAATCAATTGGTCAAAGAAATTGGACACTTCACGTTAAATGCGAAGTTCGTGCCATAAATAGTGTTGGAGCATTGCTTTGTTCTAGTGATTGGATTTCACTCAAAACTCAACAAATGACTCCTCCCACCATATTATGATGTTGACCAAGTTTTGGTCTCGATCCGAAATGAATGGGTCAAAGTAATTGGACAATTCAAGTTCGAATGAAGTTCGCGCCGCAAATGGAGTGGTGGTACATTGCTTAGTTCTAGTGATTGGATTTCACTCAAAACTCACCAAATGACTCCTCCCACCATATTATGATGTTGACTGATGAGAGTCTCAAATTACATCTTTTTAATATTATTTTGGAGACTTTATGATATAATTTTGGCTTAATAAATATAATTTCACTTGTTGTTACATTTTATTCTCACCAATTGGATTTATGAATTTTCTATATTAATTTGGTGAACTTATTTGGTGAATTTATCTTTTTGTAGGAAGTTATGGAAAGCCAAAAGAAGAAGATATATATTTGTCCAAGTTCATGCCAAGTGTGAAGAGAATTGCTGGTGGATTTTGTTGAAGCATTGATTGTGGGATTATTGTGATTATAAAGAGAAGTAAAGAGGGAGAAGAGAAGACAAAACCGTTGAAGCTAAAGGGCCTATTTCATGTCATTCATATCCATTTAACGCCCACTACCTCATTTCATGTCATTCATATCCATTTAACGCCCACTACCTACCTCAACGTTATTTCTTTTCCACCAACTCTCCACCATCAATACATGTTTAATCCAATTAATCCCTCACTTAAACCTTCATTACCTACCATGAATGTATTAACTTTCCACTCACCTCATTGACTACTATAAATCACCCATCAACTTATTTGGCAAAGGACGCACTACGACAGATTTCTTTATCCATTTCATTCAAAATTTAGTTATGTTTTCCTTTGTAATGAATTGCTAGAACTCTTGCTAAGGCAAAAGGGAATGTCCTTTGAGTAAGTTTGCGAATTGTTCTTTAATCCAATATACAGTATGAATTGCTAAATTCTTTCATTTTTGGTTGTTCAATATTTTCATATCCTTTTATTTTGATTGATGTTAAGTACTACTATCTTTTCATGAGTTCAATTATATTTTTCTCATTGTTAAGAATTGACTTAGCATGCTTTTAAATTAAAAGATTAGATATTAAGCAATTCCATTTTCTGAATAATCATTAGCAAAAGATAACATTGAAAAATTAAATTGGTTTTAATTTCTTTATCTTCCGGTTAAAGTTTCTCAATGATAATTTTAATCGAGTTATAATTTGGATTAAAGAGCAAGAAACATATTTTGCTTAAAGAATTGAACCTTGATGCCTTAGCATTTCCATTATTGACATTTCATTTTTAAACTCAATCTCTATAACAATCAAATCAAATTACTTTTCCATTTTGCTTGTCACTTTTATTTTGGTACTTTTAATTATTTTTTGTGTATAGACATTTGCCTACATGCTCCTTGAGGATACGATACTTGGACCAAGAAATTGGACACTTCAAGTTCGTACAAAGTTCCGTGCTGTAAATGAATTGGTTGGTGCTTTGCATAGTTCTAGCGATTGGATTTCACTCAAAACACACCAAAGGACTCCTCCCACCATAATATGATGTTGACCAAGTTTTGGGCTCGATCCGAAATCAATTGGTCAAAGAAATTGGACACTTGATGTTCGTACGAAGTTCGTGCCGTAAATGAAATGGTCGGTGCTTTGCATAGTTCTAGGGATTGGATTTCACTCAAAACGCACCAAATGACACCTCCCACCATATTATGTTGTTGACCAAGTTTTTGGGCTCGATCCGAAATGAAATGGTCAAAGAAATTGGCCAATTCAACTTCGTACGAAGTTCATGCCATAAATGGAGTAGTTGGTTCTTTGCATAGTTCTAGGGATTGGATTCACTCAAAACACACCAATGGACTCCTCCCACCTTATTACGATGTTGACCAAGTTTTGGGCTCGATCCGAAATTAATTGGTCAAAGAAATCGGACACTTCAAGTTAAATGCGAAGTTTATGCGGTAAATGAAGTGGTTGGTGCGTTGCATAGTTCTAGGCATTGAATTTCACTCAAAACACACCAAATGACTCCTCCCACCATATTATGTTGTTGGCCAAGTTTTGGGCCCGTTCCGAAATGAAATGGTCAAAGAAATTGGACAATTCAACTTCGAACGAAGTTCGTGCCATAAATGGATTGTTTGGTGCATTGCATAGTTCTACTGATTGGATTTCACTCAAAACTCACCAAATGACTCCTCCCACCATATTATGATGTTGACCAAGTTTTGGGCTCGATCCGAAATCAATTGATCAAAGAAATTGGACACTTCATGTTCTGCATTTAAGTTTGTGCCGTAAATGAAGTGGTTGGTTCTTTGCATAGTTATAGGGACTGAATTTCCTTCAAAACACACTAAAAGACTCCTCCCACCATATTATGATGTTGATCAAGTTTTGGGCTTGATACGAATTGAAATGTTCAAAGAAATTCGACAATTCAACTTCATACGAAGTTCGTGCCATAAATGGAGTGGTTGGTTCTTTGAATAGTTCAAGGCATTGGATTTCACTCAAAACACACCAAAGGAGTCCTCCCACCATAATATGATGTTGACCAAATTTTGGGGTCGATCCGAAATCAATTCATCAAAGAAATTGGACACTTAACGTTCGTGCGAAGTTCATGCCGTAAATGAACTGGTTGGTTCTTTGCATAGTTCTAGGGATTGGATTTCAATCAAAACACACCAAATGACTTTTCCCACCATATTATGATGTTGACCAAGTTTTGGGCTTGATCCGAAGCGAATTGGTCAATGAAATTGGACAATTCATGTTCGAACGAAGTTCGTGCCGTAAATGAAGTGGTTGTGCATTGCATAGTTGTAGTGATTGGATTTCACCCAAAACTCACTAGATGACTCTCCTACCATATTATGGTGTTGACCTGGTTTGGGGCTCGATCCGAAATCAAATTGTCAAGGAAATTGGACAATTCAAGTTCGTGCAGTTCCGTTCCGTAAATGAAGTGGTTGGTGCTTTGCTTAGTGCTAGGGACTGGATTTCACTCGAAACACACCGTAAATGTTGACCAAGTTTTGGGCTCGTTTCGAAATGTATTGGTCAAAGAAATTGGACAATTCAAGTTTGAACGAAGTTCCTGCCAAAAATGGTCTGGTTTATGCATTGCATAGTTCTTGTGATTGTAATTCACTTAAAATTCCCCAAATGACTCATCCCACCATATTATGTTGTTGACCAAGTTTTGGTCTTGATCCGAAATCAATTGGTCAAAGATATTGGACACTTCAAGTTCGTACGAAGTTCGGGCCATAAATGGAGCGGTTGGTGCATTGCATAGTTCTTGTGATCGGATTTCACTCAAAACTCACCAAATGACTCCTCCCACCCTATTATGATATTGACCAAGTTTTGGGCTTGATCCAAAATGAATTGGTCAATTCATGTTTGTACGAAGTTCGTGCCGTAAATGGAGTGTTGTAGCATTGCATAGTTCTGGTGATTGTTGTTCCCCAAAACTCAACAAATGACTCCTCCAACCATATTATGATGTTGACCAAGTTTTGGGGTCGATCTGAAATCAATTGGTCAAAGAAATTGGACAATTCAAGTTCTAACGAAGTTCGTCCCGTAAATGGAGTGGTGGTGCATTGCATAATTCTAGTGTTCGGATTTCACTCTAAACTCACCAAATGACTCTTCAAAACGTGTGGGACACTTCATAGTTCTTGTGATTGTAATTCCATTGTTGTGCATTGCAGAGTTCTTGAGATTGTAATTCACTTCTAGTGTTCGACACTTCAAGTTCATGGGAAGTTCGTGCCGTAAAGGGTGTGGTTCGTGCATTGTATAGTTCTAGTGATTGGATTTCAATCAAAACTCACCAAACGACTCATCTGGTACCAGATTATGATGTTGAACATGTTTTGGGCTAGATCCGAAATGAATTGCTGAAAGAAATTGTGCACTTTGAGTTCGTACGAAGTTCGTGCCGTAAATGAAGTGGTTGGTGCGTTGCATAGTTCTAGTGATTGGATTTCACTCAAAACTCACCTAATCATTCCTTCCACCTTATTATGAAGTTGACCAAGTTTGGGGCTTGATCCGAAATTAATCGGTCAAAGAAATTGGAAACTTCAAGTTCGTACGAAGTTCGTGCCGCAAATGAAGTGGTTGGTGCATTGCATAGTTCTAGAGATTGGATGTCAATCAAAACTCACCAAATGACTCCTCAAACCATGTTACGGTGTCGACCAACTTTTGGGCTCGATCCGAAATCAATTGGTGTAAGAAATTGTACAGTTCAAGTTTGTACGAAGTTCGTGCCGTAAACGGAGTGGTTGGTGCATTGCATAGTTCTACTGATTGGATTTCACCTAATACTCTCCAAATGCCTCCTCCAACCATATTATGATGTTGGGCTCGATCCGAAATCAATTGGTCAAAGAAATTCGACAATTCAAGTTCGAACGAAGTTCGTGCCGTAAATGAGGTGGTTGTTGCATTGCATAGTTCTAGTGATTGGATTTCAATCCAAACTCACCAAATGACTCCTCCCACGATATTATGTTGTTGCCCAAGTTTTGGGCTCGATCCGAATTCAATTGGTCAAATAAATTGGACACTTTAAGTTCGTATGAACTTCATGCCGTAAATGAAGTGGTTGGTGAATTGCATAGTTCTAGTGATTGGATTTCACTCAAAACTCACCAAATGACTCTTCCCACCATATTACGATGTTGGCCAAGTTTTGGGCTAGATCCGAAATGAATTGGTCCAAGAAATTGAACACTTCAAGTTCGAACGAAGTTCGTGCCGTAAATGAAGTGGTTGTTGCATTGCATAGTTCTAGTGATTGGATTTCACTCAAAACTCACCCAATCACTCCTTCCACCATATTATCATGTTGACAAAGTTTGGTGCTGGATTGGAAATCAATTGGTCAAAGAAATTGGAAACTTCAAGTTCGTGCGAAGTTCGTGCCGTAAATGAAGTGGTTGTTGGTGCATTGCATAGTTCTAGAGATTGGATTTCACTCAAAACTCACCAAATGACTCTTCCCGCCGTATTACGTTGTTGGCCAAGTTTTAGGCTCAATCCCAAATGAATTGGTCCCAGAAATTGCACACTTCAAGTTCGAACGAAGTTCTTGCTGTAAATGAAGTGGTTGTTGCATTGCATAGATTTAGTGATTCGATTTCACTCACAACTCACCAAATCAATCCTTCCACCATATTATGATGTTTACCAAGTTTTGGGCTCGATCCGAAATCAATTGATCAAAGAAATTGGACACTTCAAGTTTCTATGAAGTTCGTGCCGTAAATGGAGTGGTTGGTGCATTGCATAATTCTAGTGGTTGATCTGAAATCAATTGGTCAAAGAAATTGGACACTTCAAGTTCAAACATAGTTCGTACCGCAAATGGAGTGGTTGGTGCATTGCATAGTTCTATTTATTGGGTTACAATCAAAACTCACCGAATGACTCCTCGCACCATATTATGATGTTGGCCAAGTTTTGGACTTGATCCGAAATCAATTGGTCAAAGATATTGGACAATTCAAGTTCGAACGAAGTTCATGTCGTAAATGGACTGTTCAAGTGATTGCATTTTAATCAAAACTCAACAAATGAATCCCCCGACGAGATTATGTTGTTCACCAAGTTTTGGACTCGATCCGATTTCAATTGGACAAAGAAATTGGACACTTCAAGTTCGTAAGAAGTTTGTTCCGTAAATGGAGTGGTTGGTGCAATGCATGGTTCAAGTGACTGGATTTCACTCAAAAGTCACCAAATGAATCCGTCCACCTTATTATAATGTTGACCAAGTTTTGAGCTCGATCCGAAATGAAGTGGTCAAAGAAATTGGACACTTCATGTTCGTACGAAGTACGTGCCGTAAATGAAGTGGTTCGTGCATTGCATAGTTCTAGAGATTGGATTTCACTCAAAAGTCACCAAATGACTCCTCCCACCATATTATGATGTTGGCCAAGTTTTGGGCTCGATCCGAAATGAATTGGTCCAAGAAATTTTACACTTCAAGTTCGAACGAAGTTCGTGCCATAAATGAAGTGGTTGTTGCATTGCATAGTTCTAGTGATTGGATGTCACTCAAAACTCACCAAATCACTCCTTCCACCATATTATGATGTTGACCAAGTTTGGGGCTCGATCCGAAATCACCAAATGACTCCTCCAACGATATTATGATGTTGACCAAGTTTTGTGCTCGATCCAAAATCAATTCATCAAAGAAATTGGAAACTAAAAGTTCGTATTAATGTCGAACCATAAGTGGAGTAGTTGGTGCATTGCATAGTTCTAGTGATTTTATTTCACTCAAAACTTACCAAATGAGTTCTCCCACCATGCTATGATGTTGACCAAGTTTTGGGCTCGATCCGAAATCAATTGGTCAAAGAAATTGGACACTTTAAGTTCGTTCGAAGTTCTTGCCGTAAATGGTGCTGTTGGTGCATTAAATAGTTCTAGTGATTGGATTTCACTCAAAACTCTCCAAGTGACCCCTCCCACCATATTAGGTTGTTGGCCAACTTTTGGGCTCAATCCGAAATGTATTGGTCAAAGAAATTGGACACTTCAAGTTCGTACGAAGTTCGTGCCGTAAATGAAGTGATTGGTGCATTGCATAGTTCTATTGATTGGATTCCACTCAAAACTCTCCAAATGACTCCTCCCATGAAATTATGATGTTGACCAAGTTTTGGGCTCGATCCGAAATGAATTGGTCAAAGAAATTCGACACTTCAAGTTCATACGAAGTTCGTTCCGTAAATTGAATGGTTGTTGCTTTGCATAGTTCTGGGGATTGGATTTCCCTCAAAACTCACCAAATTATGATCTTGACCAAGTTTTGGGCTCGATCCGAATTCAAATGGTAAAAGAAACTGGACACTTCATGCTCGTATGAAGTTCGTTCCGTAAATGGGGTGGTGGTGCATTGCGTAAATGACTCCTCCCACCATATTTTGATGTTGACCAAGGTTTGGGCTCGATCTAAAATAAATTGGTCAAAGAAATTGGCCAATTCAAATTCGAAAGAAGTTCGTGCCATAAATGGAGTGGTGGTACATTGCACAGTTCTATTCATTTGATTTCACACACTTTTACAGACCCTATTTATTCTGGACGAATTTCACAACTTGAGGGCCATCTGTTCTCTCTTTTCATGCACACAAAAACCTAGCCGTTCCATATATTACCACCATCAAGTCTCATCGCAAGAGGCTGTTCGAGGAGAAGTTCAACATCAGAATTGCTTCAAGGGTTTCCTCTCTTGAATTTATTCTCTCACTCATGTTGTTTATTTTCGTTTTAATCTCTGTGAACATGATGTGTAACTAAATTCATAGCTAGGGATTTCGATGTAGCCTTGCAACTTTGATCCATGTTTCGAAGTTAAAGTATTCAGTTCATCAATCTGCGTCTTGTTTCATTCACTGAATCTATTGTTAAATTTGTGTGTCAATTTTAATGTTTGATCACCATATGGGTTGCCTACAAATTATCTGAACAAGGTTATAGTAAACATCATGCTTAATCTTGGTAGACATGTGAATGAAAGAAGAGAATGCTATGCAAACATCCTACCATGTGTTCTCTTTGGTTCTTTAACGTTTCCTTGCATGCTAATGACTCTTAACTTGGAACCAAAGTTGAACATCCCAATTAGGTTGCAGATTAGGAGAATTTGATCAAAACCACACATCATATGGCTGATCATATATATGTAAAGCGAACTCTGGAAACAGGTTGGTAGTTGAATACGGCTTAACTTTATAAACATGGAATTGGATTTGCGATGGTGCATTCGAAATCCCTGGTCTCACTCCTATTCTTTCTACGTCAATATATCATTCACTGCTACATTGTTTTTGCATTTTAGGTTATTTTTCATTTACAACACAAAAACTACTTTCAATCTGTCACTTTCGTTATTTAGTTAGGGTTCTTTCAAAACTAGTAATTTATAGAGGTCCAATCAGTCCCTGTGGTACGACACCATTACTTGTACCAGTATACTAACTATATATTGGCACTCGGAAGGAACACAACAATTGGATTTCACTCAGGACACACCAAATGACTCCTCCCACCATATTATGTTGGTCAAAGAAATTGGACACATCAAGTTCTTACGAAGTTTGTGCCGTAAATGGAGTGGTTGGTGCTTTGCATAGTTCTGGTGATTGGATTTCCTAAAAACTCATCAAATGACTCCTCCCACCCTATTATGACGTTGACCAAGTTTTGGGCTCAATCCGAAATGAATTGGTCAAAGAAATTGGACAATTCATGTTCGTAAGTAGTTCGTGCCGTAAATGGAGTGGGGGTGCATTGCATAGTTTTGGTGATTGGATTTCAACCAAAACTCACCAAATGACTCCTCCAACCGTATTATGATGTTGACCAAGTTTTGGGCTCGATCCGTATTGAATTGGTCAAAGAAATTGGACAATTCAAGTTCGAACGAAGTTCGTGATGTAAATGGAGTGGTTGGTGCATTGCATAGTTCTAGTGATTGGATTTCACTCAAAACTCACCAAATGACTCCTCCCACCATGTTATGTTGTTGACCAAGTTTTGGGCTCGATCCGAAATCAATTTGTCAAAGAAATTGGACACTTTAAGTTCGTGTCGTAAATGGTGTGGTTGGTGCATTGCATAGTTCTAGTGATTGGATTTCAATTAAAACTCTCCAAATGACACCTCCCACCATTTTATAATGTTGACCAAGTTTTGGGCTCGATCCGAAATCAATTGGTCAAAGAAATTGGACACTTGAAGTTCGTATGAAGTTCGTACCGTAAATGGGGTGGTTGGTGCATTGCATAGTTCTAGTAATTGGATTTCACTCAAAACAAACCTAATGACTCCCACTATATTATGAAGTTGACCAAGTTTTGGGCACGATCCGAAATGAATTGGTCAAAGAAATCGGACCCTTCAAGTTAAATGCGAAGTTCGTGCCGTAAATGTGGTTGGTGCTTTCCATTGTTCTAGGGATTGGATTTCACTCAAAACCAACCATTTTATGATGTTGACCAAGTTTTGAGCTCGATACGAAATAAACTAGTCAAAGAAATTGGACAATTCAAGTTCGAACGAAATTCGTGCTGTAAATGGTGTGGTTGGTGCATTGCATAGTTCTAGTGATTGGATTTAACTCAAAACACACCAAATGACTACTCCCACCATATTATGATGTTGACCTAGTTTTGTGCTCAATCAGAAATGAATTGGTCAAAGAAATTGGACAATACAAGTTTGAACGAAGTTCGTGCCATAAATGGAGTGGTTGGTGCATTGCAAGGTTCTAGGTAATGGAATTCACTCAAAACTCACCAAACGACTCCTCCCACCATATTATGATGTTGACCAAGTTTTGGGCTCGATCCAAATTCAATTAGTCAAAGAAATTGGACTATTCAAGTTCGTACGAAGTTCGTGCCGTAAATGGAGTGGTTGGTGCATTGCATAGTTCTTGGAATTGGATTTCACTCAAAACTCACCAAATGACTCCCCCCGCCATACTATATTGTTGACCATGTTTTGGGCTCGATCCGAAATCAATTGGTCAAAGAAATTGGACACATCAAGTTCGTACGAAGTTCGTCCCATAAATGGAGTGTTTGTTGCATTGCATAGTTCTAGTGATTTAATTTCACTCAAAACAAGCCAAATGATTCCTCCCACAATATTATGATGTTGACCAAGTTTTGGGCTCGATCCGAAATCAATAGGTCAAAGAAATTGGACAATTCATGTTCGAACGAAGTTCGAAACGTAAATGGAGTGGTTGGTGTATTGAATAGTTCTAGAGATTGGAATTCACTCAAAACTCACAAAATGACTCCTCCCACCATATTGTGATGTTGACCAAGTTTTGGGATAGATCCGAAATCAATTGGTTAAAGAAATTCGACACTTGAAGTTCGCACGAAGTTTCGTGCCGTAAATGGAGTGGTTGGTGCATTGCACAGTTCTAGTTCAATTGGGCAAAAAAATTGAACACTTCAAGTTAAATGCGACGTTCGGGCCGTAAATGGAGTGGTTGGTGCATTGCATAGTTCTATCAATTGGATTTCAATCAAAACTCTCCAAATGACTCATCCCACCATATTATGATCTTGACCAAGTTTTGGCCTCGATCCAAAATGAATTGGTCAAAGAAATTGGACACTTCAAGTTCGAGCGAAGTTCGGGCCGTAAATGGAGTGGTAGGTGCGTTGCATAGTTCTAGTGATTGGATTTCAATCAAAACTCATCAAATGACTCCTCCCCCCATATTATTATGTTGACCAAGTTTTGGGATCGATCCAAAATCAATTCATCAAAGAAATTGAACACTTTAAGTTCGTACGAAGTTTGTGCCATAAATAGAGTGGTTGGTGCATTGCATAGTTCGAGTGATTGGATTTCACTTAAAACACACCAAATGACTCCTCCCACAAAATTGTTCCAAGAAATTGGACACTTCAAGTTCGTCTGAAGTTCGGGCCGTTAATGGAATAGTTGGTGCGTTGCACAATTCTGGTGATTGGACTTCACTCAAAACTCACCATATGACTCCTCCCACCATATTACGATGTTGACCAAATTTTGGGCTCGATCCGAACTGAATTGGTCTAAGAAATTGGACAGTTCAAGTTCGAACGAAGTTCGTGACGTAAATGGAGTGGTTGGTGCATTGCATAGTTCTAGTGACTGGATTTCACTCAAAACTCACCAAATGACTCCTCCCCGCCATACTATGATGTTGACCAAGTTTTGGGCTCGATCCGAAATCAATTGGTGAAAGACATTGGACAATTCAATTTCGAACGAAGTTCGTGCCACAAATGGAGTGGTGGTGCATTGCATAGTTCTAGTGATTGGATTTCACTCAAAACTCACCAAACGACCCCTCCCACCATGTTATGATGTTGACCAAGGTTTGGGCTCAATCCAAAATCAATTGGTCCAAGAAATTGGACACTTCAAGTTCGAGCGATGTTTGGGCCTTAAATGGAGTGGTTGGTGCGTTGCATAGTTCTAGTGATTGGATTTCAATAAAAACTCATCAAATGACTCCTCCCACCATAATATGATGTTGACCAAGTTTTGGGCTCGAACCAAAATCAATTGGTCAAAGAAATTTGACACTTCAAGTTCTAACGAAATTCGTGACGTAAGTGGAGTCGTTGGTGCATTGCATTGTTGTAGTGATAGGATTTTACTCAAAACCCACCAAATGACTCCTCCCACCATATTATGGTGTTGACCAAGTTTTGGGCTCGATCCGAAATCAATTGGTCAAAGAAATTGGACACTTCAGGTTCGTGCGAAGTTCGGGCCGTAAATGGAATGGTTCATGGGTTGCATAGTTCTAGTGATTGGATTTCAATAAAAACTCCCCAAATGACTATAATATAATGTTGACCAAGTTTTGGGCTCGAACCGAAATCAATTTGTGATAGAAATTGGACAATTCAAGTTCAAACGAAGTTCATGACGTAAATGGACTGGTTGGTGCATTGCATAGTTGTAGTGATTGGATTTTACACAAAACCCACCAAATGACTCCTCCCACCATATTATGATGTTGACCAAGTTTTGGGCTCGATCCGAAATCAATTGGTCAAAGAAATTGGACACCTCAAGTTCATACGAAGTTCTTGGCATAAATGGAGTGGTTGGTGCATTGCATAGTTCTAGTGATTGGATGACAGGACCCAACCCGAATTCCACCCCGGAGCCCGTGCTGAATCCTGCTGACAACCGACATCAACCCAATGCCGAGCCCACATTCTAAAAGAAACCCTCTTCCCGACAAACAACATACAAGGGACCGAGACCTCTGCCGAAAATCGGACATAGTCTCCTTCTAAAATATGCGCAAACCTAAACTTAACAACCTGTCAACAACACAACAGATAACAATTCCCAAATGCCAACATGCATAAACAAATACACAACAGTCCTCCGGCCTTCAATTCAACCCTAATGGGCGTTAACAGAGCAATCTAAGAGTAAGCGGAATAGAAATAACAGAATACAAAGTTTAGGGTTCAAGGACGACAATCCTACCCTTCAAACGAAGCTTGAGAAGATAAGCGCACGGCCGAACAGTAACGAAGCAACTACGGCCAGGGGGCGCAAAACAGAAAGAGTGTGAGTGGACATGAACAAAGTTTTACATACTTAAAACAATATACTAACCCCACCTTTTAAAACAATGCAAACCATGCGTATGAAATCCTTTATATACGTGATTGATTTAGAAACCATATTAACTCAAAATATTGAAAACATTCCGTTAATACCGTAATCCGAGCAAACCAACCTCTAACCTTTTCCAAGGCATAACTTCTCAAATCAACCCATGTAGGTTTATAAAACATAAAGAGAAGGACTTGTTAACGTAAAAGCATAAAGATGGAATAAAATTCACATAAGGTAAAACAAACCTTAAAATGCCGAATAACTTGTTTACGTCAAGAAAACCAAACTCGACAGCAATATAGACATAAATTGTAGTTCAAAGCATTTATATAAATATATCAAATCCGGATTTACAATCCAACAAGTAAAACATAACAAGTACTGAAATCCAATCAAGTACTGAAGTCGAAGTAAGTGCAAAGTTTCCCAACCTTCCCCAAACTCACAATCACGTGCTTGTAAGCACGACAAATAAGGAGAGATCCTCACTAAAAGAAATAAGAATACGAAGGTACTAACACACGCGTATAGGTATAATATAACCTCAATACCAATCAAGTACCAGGGGAAACAATCTAACAGGGGATCATTTAACTGGACACTGGGACAATATTACTGATGTGACTCGTGCCCAGGATTTAACTGGACACCGGCTCAGCATCACAATGGCCTCGTGCCCAGGGTCAAGCCGTCCAAAATGGACTAAGCTACCCGGCCCGTATGGCAGAATCCTTAATACCCATACGTCCGAAATAAGTCATGTGCGCAGACTACCCCGTTAAGGGTCTACAGCTACACGATCGAACCGTATCCAAAGTTTAATTCATCGAATCTTAAACCGTCAATATACATTTATTGAAACCTTTATTCAAAGTATAAGTATTATCCATAAAAGTATATGTATATACATATATACGCCAAAACCGAGTATAAAATCGCCGGACGATACCAACGTCCACTTAAACCAAATATATATTTAAAACATAATATAAACATTAAATTCCCTTTTTGGTACAATAATCCTTTAAATCCATATTTTAAATAATATAATGATTCCAAGCTTAATATCGCTCAATTATATAATCAAAATCAAATACCAAAATCCACCGGGCGTTCACCACGTCCTGTTCAATACCCAAAGGTGTAAATAATAATAAAATAGCCATCAGGGCCCCACATACAAATTTCGGAAACCCAAATCATGCATACACTTCAATACAAATCCTTTTAAATATATTTCATCTCAAAGTCAAGGCAAGACTTAAACTATTAATAAATTCGAGATTTAAAACCATTAAATCTCCTTTTATGCATTTCAGACAATTCATTGCAATCATGCTCATTTTGAAATCAAAGTCCACTCCCGTTAGTCCTACGCTGCATAACCCTAAAATGGTCCCGCCTGCTGCGTAGCAGAGTCAAAGTATCTAAAGCGATAATACGAGGATTGGATTAGTAATCGAACCGAACGAGAACCGTAAACTTAAATCCTGCAAAAACCCAACTTAACGTACACGTACCTCGCACTAAAGATTCTAAGGTCAAACTACCTCTTTAAACCAGTGGGACCGCCTCGGAAGACTCACGGTCAGCGGCGGTCAAACACCCCGTTTCGGTCTACCCGGGCCCGCGAAGCTCACGACCTCCAAATCGATCCGGACATTCCTAGAAATCCAACAAAGTCAACTACGTGGCAAGGTGACCTTGGGAGACCCTTGGTCAAACTGACCCGAATAGGTCAAATCGGGCCCGTGGGTCCCATGACCACCAAACTTAGATCCGAAAGTTCCTACAGGTTCAACACGACCTAAAAAACGTGTCCTGAAAGTTTGGTCTCGATCGACGGTCAGATTGCTCACGATCGCATGATCGGACAAATACGATTTAATTCAAGCTTCAAGTCATTGATTCGGAGTATACGGGGCTTCGAATCACGATCCGCCAAATCCTATACGTTCCTAAAAATACGAGGAAAAACAAACGTGAATTCGGATTCGATCCAACGGTCCGTACACATCGAACCCCGAAACGCGCAATAGGCGTATATTGGTTCAACAGTCAAATGACGTCTGAATCGGAATCCGCACACACGTACGCACTCGGGACGACACGAGGGTCACATTGGAACAAGGGACCACCACCACACCACCACCACGCGCCGCCACACGCGCCACCGTGGGTGGTGGGTGTGGTGACCAATTCCGGCCAACCTCCAAATGCCACCACTCCACCCGAAACCTGCCACTGGGTTCGTAACCGGTCTGAACCGGTGGAGAACCGACCGCCAGCTGGCCGGAAATCACGATCGAAATTCGACCAAACCGGCCAAACCCTAGAATTCTAGATCCGTTCCAAAACGAAGCCAACGTTCAACACCCACCCCACAAACAGTTAGAGGAGGAAGAGAGGAGTCGATTACATACCTCAACCACTGGAGAAGACAACCGGAGACAGCGGCGCGACGGAGAGAAGAATCAGAGAAGTTGCAGTGGACAGCGCCGGCAGGATTCAGTCGATCGGCGGGGATATCAGGTGGGTTATGACCGCCTCCTCACGCCGGTTCGAATGGGACCGGTCTCGTGGCCGGCATTGACCTGTGTCGCCAGCGACGAGGGAGAGAGTAAATCGGAGAGAGAGAGAGATCGCGAGTGAGGAGAGAGAGAGAGAGCCGGTTAGAGAGAAAGGGAATATTCCCTCGAATGCTGATTGGCCAACGTGGAATCTAGGGTTATAAACAAAATTCAAAATTACCATTTTGTCCTCCAAGTGCTACAAAACTCTTATCGAGATGTGCCGCACGTCCCCGAACTCGTTTCAACGTGCCGGACGCAATGGCGCAACCCGTTTTGCCAAATTCCATCCTGAAAATATCGTTAATTATTTAATTTATTTTAATTCCTTTTTAATTCATTTTAATTATCCAAATTAATTAACTAAATTAATTAATTCATTTTATTTAAAAATTGGGTCAGGGTCGTCACATTGGATTTCACTCAAAACTAAACAAACGAATCCTCCCACCACGTTATGATGTTGACCAAGTTTTGGGCTAGATCCAAAATCAAATCGTCAAAGAAAGTGGACACCTCAAGTTCGTACGAAGTTCGTGGTGTAAATGGATTGGTTGGTGCATTGCATAGTTCTACTGATTGGATTTCACTCAAAACTAACCAAACGAATCCTCCCACCATGTATGTTGTTGACCAAGTTTTGGGCTCGATCCGAAATCAATTGGTGAAAGAAATTGGACACTTCAAGTTCATACGAAGTTTGTGGGGTAAATGGTGTGGTTCGTGCATTGCATAGTTCTAGTGATTGGATTTCACTCTAAACTCACCAAATGACTCCTCCCACCATATTATGATGTTAACCAAGTTTTGGGCTCGATCCAAAATCAATTGGACAAAGAAATTTGACAATTCATGTTAAATGCAGTTCGTTCCTTAAATGGAGTGGCTGGTGCATTACATAGATCTATTTGTTGGTTTTCACTCAAAACTCACGAAAAGACTCCTCCCACCATATTACGATGTTGGCCAAGTTTTGGGATCGATCCAAAATCAATTGGTCAAATAAATTGGACACTTCAAGTTCGTACGAAGTTCATGCCGTAAATGGAGGGGTTGGTGCTTTGCATAGTTCTAGTGAATGGATTTCACCCAAAACTCACCAAAAGACTCCTCCCACCATATTATGTTGTTGACTAAGTTTTGCGCTTGATCCGACATCAACTGGTGAAAGAAATTGGACACTTTAAGTTCGCACGAAGTTCGTGCCGTAAATGGAGGGGTTGGTGCATTGCATAGTTCTAGAGATTGGATTTCACTTAAAACTCCCGAAACGACTCTGCCCACCATATTATGATGTTGACCAAGTTTTGGGATCGATCCGAAATCAATTGGTCAAAGAAATTGGGTACTTCAAGTTCGGACAAAGTTCATGCCGTAAATGGAGTGGTTGTTGCATTGCATAGTTCTAGTGATTGGATTTCAATCAAAAATCACCAAATGACTCCTCCCACCATAATATGATGTTGACCACATTTTGTGCTCGATCCGAAATCAATTGGTGAAAGAAATTGGACACTTTAAGTTCGCACGAAGTTCGTGGCGTAAATGGAGTGGTTGGTGCATTGCAAGTTCTAGTGATTTGATTTTACTCAAAACTCTCCAAACGACTCCGCCCACCATATTATGATGTTGACCAAGTTTTGGGATCGATCCGTAATAAATTGGTCAAAGAAATTGGCCACTTCAAGTTCGTAGGAAATTCGTGCCATAAAAGAGTGGTTGGTGCATTGCATAGTTCAAGTGTTTGGATTTCACTAAAAACACACCAATTGACTCCCCCTCCAAATTATGATGCTGACCAAGGTTTGGGCTTGATCCGAAATCAATTGGTCAAGGAAATTGGACACTTCAAGTTCGGACGAAGTTCGTTCCTTAAATGGAGTGGTTGTTGCATTGCACAGTTCTAGTGATTGGATATCAATCAAAACTAACCAAATGACTCCTCCCACCATAATATGATGTTGAACAAATTTTGGGCTCAATTTTAAAAGAATTGGTCAAAGAAATTGGACAATTCAAGCCGTAAATGGAGTGGTTGTGCATTGCATAGTTCTGGTGATTGGATTTCACACAAAACTCACCAAACGAGTCCTCCCACCATGTTATGACGTTGACCAAGTTTTCGGCTCGATCCGAAATCAATTGGGAAAAGAAATTGGACACATCAAGTTCGTGCGAAGTTCGGGCCGTAAATGGAGTGGTTGGTGCGTTGCACAATTCTAGTGATTGTATTTCAATCAAAACTCACCAGATGACTCCTCAAACCATATTATGTTGTTTACCAAGTTTTGGGCTCGATCCGAAATGAATTGGTCAAAGAAATTGGACAATTCAAGTTCGAACGAAATTCGTGACGTAAATGGAGTGGTTGTGCATTGCATAGTTCTAGTGATTAGATTTCACTCAAAACTCACCAAATGACTCCTCCCACCATATTGTGATGTTGACCGTGTTTTGGGCTCGATTCGAAATCAATTGCTGAAAGAAATGGGACAATTTAAGTTCGATCGAAGTTCGTGCCGTAAATAGAGTGGTTGGTGCATTGCATAGTTCTGGTGATTGGACTTCTCTCAAAACACCCCAAATGACTACTCCCACCATAATATGATGTTGACCAGGTTTTGGGCTCGATCCGTAATGAATTGGTCAATTTCATTGACCAATTCATGTGCGAACGAAGTTCATGCCATAAATGTTGTGGTGGTTCATTGCATAGTTCTAGTGATTGAATTTCACTCAAAACTCACCAAATGACTCCTCCGACCATATTATGACGTTGACAAAGTATTGGGATCGATCCGAAATCAATTGGTCAAAGAAATTGGACGCTTCAAGTTCTTACGAAGTTCATGCCGTAAATGGAGTGGTTGGTGCTTTGCATAGTTCTGGTGATTGGATTTCACTCAAAGCTCACCAAATGACTCCTCTGACCGTATTATGATGTTGACAAAGTTTTAGGCTCGATCCGAAACGAATTGGACAAAGAAATTGGACAATTCAAGTTCGAACGAAGTTCGTGACGTAAATGGAGTGGTTGTGCATTGCTTAGTTCTAGTGATTAGATTTCACTCAAAACTCACCAAATGACTTTTCCCCCCATATTGTGATGTTGACCATGTTTTGGGCTCGATCCGAAATCAATTGCTGAAAGAAAAGGGACAATTGAGTGGTGGTGCATTGCATAGTTCTAGTGTTTGGATTTCACTCAAAACTCCCCATATGACTCCTCCCACCACATTATGATGTTGACAAAGTTTTGGGCTCGATCCGAAATCAATTGGTGAAAGAAATTGGACACTTAAATTTCATACGAAGTTCGTGGTGCAAATGGAGTGGTTGGTGCATTGCATAGTTCTAGTGATTGGATTTCCCTGAAAACTCACCAAATGACGATTCCCACCATATTATGATGTTGACCAAGTTTTGGGCTTGATCCGAAATCAATTGGTCAAAGGAATTGGACAAATAAAGTTCGTGCGAAGTTCTGGCCGTAAATGGAATGGTTGGTCCATTGCATAGTTCTAGATATTGGAATTCACTCAAAACTCACCAAATGACTCCTCTCACCATATTATGATGTTGACCAAGTTTTGGGATCGATTCGAAATCAATTGGTGCTCTGCATAGTTCTGGATATTGGATTTCACTCAAAACACACCAAATGACTACTCGCACCATGTTATGATGTTGACCAAGTCTTGGGCTCGATCCAAAATGAATTGGTCAAAGAAATTGGAAACTTCAAGTTCATACGAAGTTCCTGCCATAAATGGAGTGGTTGGTGCATTGCATAGTTATGGTGATTGGACTTCACTCAAAACAAACCAAATCACTCCTCCCACCATAATATGATGTTGACCAGGTTTTGGGCTCGATCCGTAATGAATTGGTCAAAGAAATTGAACAATTCATGTGTGAACGAAGTTCGTGTTGTAAATGGAGTGGTGGTGCATTGCATAGTTCTAGTGATTGAATTTCACTAAAAACTCACCAAATGACTCCTCCCACAATATTATGACGTTGACAAAGTTTTGGGATTGATCTGAATTCAATTGGTCAAAGAAATTGGACGCTTCAAGTTCGTACGAAGTTCATGCCGTAAATGGAGTGGTTGGTGCATTGCATAGTTCTGGTGATTGGATTTCACTCAAAGCTCACCAAATGACTCCTCTCACAAAATGACTCCTTTCACCATATTATGATGTTGACCAAGTTTTGGGTTCGATCCGAAACGAATTGGTCAAAGAAATTGGACAATTCAAGTTCAAACGAAGTTAGCGCCATAAATGGAGTGGTTGGTGCATTGCTTAGTTCTAGTGATTGGATTTCACTCAAAACTAACCAACTGACTCCTCCCACCATATTATGATGTTGACCAGGTTTTGGGCTTGATCCGAAATCAATTGGTCAAAGAAATTGGACACTTCAAGTTTGTACGTAGTTCGTGCCGTAAATAGTGGTTGGTGCTTTGCATAGTTCTGCTGTTTGGATTTCACTGAAAACTCACCAAATGACTCCTCCGACCCTATTATGACGTTGCCAAGTTTTGGGCTCGATCTAAAATCAATTGGTCAAAGAAATTGGACAATTCAAGTTCGAACGAAGTTCGTACCATAGATGGAGTGGTTGATGCGTTGCTTAGTTTTTGTGATTGGAATTCACTCAAAACTCACCAAATGTCTCCTCCCACCAAATTATGATCTTGACCAAGTTCTGGGCTCTATCCGAATTCAATTGGTCAAAGAAACTAGACACTTCAAGTTCGTATGAAGTTCTTGCCATAAATCGAATGGTCGGGCATTGCATAGTTCTACTGATTGGATTTCACTCAAACTCACCAAATCCCTCCTCCCACCATATTATGATGTTGACCAAGTTTTGGGCTTGATCCGAAACGAATAGGTCAAAGAAATTAGACAATTCTAGTTCGAACGATGTTCGTGCCGTAAATGGAGTGGTGGTACATTTCGTAGTTCTAGCGATTGGATTTTACTCAAAACTGTCCAAATGACTACTCCCAAAATAAATATTATGATGTTGGCTAGGTTTTGGGCTCAATCCGAAATCAATTGGTCAAAGAAATTGGACACTTCAAGTTCTTACCGGAAATGGAGTGGTTGGTGCATTGCATAGTTCTAGTTATTGGAATCAATCAAAACATACCAAATGACTCCTCCCACCATATTATGATATTGACAAATTTTGGTTAAAGAAATTGGACACCTCATGTTTGTGCGAAGTTCGTGCCGTAAATGGAGTGGTTGGTGCATTGCATAGTTCTAGAGATTGGAATTCGATAAAAACTCACCAAATGACTCCTCCCACCATCTTATGAGGTTGACCAAGTTTTGGGCATGATCCGAAATGAATAGGTCAAAGAAATTGGACAATTCAAGTTCGAACGAAGTTCGTGCCGTAAATGGAGTGGTGGTACATTGCATAGTTCTAGCGATTGGATTTTACTCAAAACTCACCAAATGACTCCTCCCACAATAAATATTATGATGTTGGCTAGGTTTTGGGCTCGATCCGAAGTCAATTGGTCAAAGAAATTCGACACTTCAAGTTCGTACGATGTTTGTGGTGTATTTCGAGTGGTTGGTGAATTGCATAGTTCTAGTGATTGGATTTCACTCAAAACACACCAAATGACTCCTCCCACCATATTATGATGTTGACCAAGTTTTGGTCTTGATCCAAAATGAATAGGTCAAAGAAATTGGACACTTCAAGTTCGAACAAAGTTCGTTCCGTAAATGGAGTTGTTGTTGCATTGCTTAGTTCTAGTGATCGAATTTCACTCAAAACTCGCCAAATGACTGCTACAACCATATTATGATGTCGACCAACTTTTGGGCGCGATCCGAAATCAACTGGTCAAAGAATTGGATAGTTCAAGTTCGTACGAAGTTCGTGCCGTAAATGGAATTGTTGTTGCATTGCATAGTTCTAGAGATTGGATTTCACTCAAAACTCACCGAGTGATTCCTCCCACCATATTATATTGTTGACCAAGTTTTGGGCTTGATCCAAAATGTATAGGTCAAAGAAAATGGACAATTCAAGTTCGAACGAAGTTGGTGCCGTAAATGAAGTGGTGGTACATTTCATAGTTCTAGTGATTGGTGATCACTCAAAACACACCAAATGACTCCTCCCACCATATTATGATGTTGACCAAGTTTTGGGATCAATCCGAAATAAATTGGTCAAAGAAATTGGACACTTCAAGTTCGTATGAATTTGGAACCGTAAGTGGAGTAGTTGTTGCATTTCATAGTTCAAGTGATTGGATTTCACTCAAAACTATCCAAATGACTCCGGCCACCGTATTATATTGTTGACCAAGTTTGGGGATCGATACGAAATAAGTGGTCAAAGTAATTGGATACTTCAAGTTCGTACGAAGTTCGTGCCATAAATGGAGTGGTTGGTGCATTGCATAGTTCTAGCGATTGGATTTCACTCAAAACTCACCAAATGACTCCTCCCACTGTATTATGTTGTTGACCAAGTTTTGGGCTCGATCTAAAAACAATTGGTCAAAGAAATTCGACAATTCATGTTCTTACTAAGTTCGTGCCGTAAATGAAGTTGTGGTGCTTTGCAAATTTCTAGGTATTGGATTTCAGTAAGAACTCACCAAATGAATCCTCCTGCCAAATTATGATTTTGACCACGTTTTTGGCTCTATCCGAAAAGTATAGGTCAAAGAAATTGGACAATTCAAGTTCGAACGAAGTTCATGCCGTAAATGGAAAGGTGGTCAATTGCATAGTTGATCGGTGCATAATTACATATCATTTTGTGTTTGTTTCAGTGTAATAAGCTTATTACTCATTAAATGCATTTTGTAGACAAGTTAGCTCAAGACGGTGTCTGCAGATCAGTCAACTTCACGGATTGGACTGTACTTGCTCAGGAAGAACCAGATAATGAACCATACATCATTGGAAAGATGCGGAAGTCTAATTTCTGAAGAATTTTACGGTTCATGATTCGAGTCTTCTAGAGAAAGTTATACACGTTTTGGAAGCTTAAGGTCAAAATCGGCAGCATCTGCGTTACTGGGCTAAAAATCACATTTGAAGGTCTTTCCGATTTTTCCTTGAGCTGGGCTGCATATTCTTGGAAAGATAATTCAAAGAACTTCAAGATCCATATTTTTCCAGATTTTTCAGAATGGAGGAACAAGCCCAAAAGCAGACTGCAATTGCTTGGTCATGATTAGCTATGCATGTGCTATTGTTGATAGTTCTTGGTCAAGATTAGCTATGCATGTGCTATTGTTGATAGTGGGGAAGAAGCATGTTTATTTGTCATAATCGAAGTGGGTTGTGTAAGAAATAAAGAAAGTAAAAGCATCAAATGGGAACTAGCCAAATGATGAAAGGAGATGGATGCCCATGTGAACTTGAGGTGTCTATGCAACTTGTTGTCAAAAGAAGGAATTAAATAAACCAAGAAGAAAATTGGCATGTGAGTTTGATGCTTTCCTTCTCCTATAAATAGGAGACTTGGCTAACCTTCAAACACACCCCAAGGGGGGGAGCTCTCAAACATCTCTCTAGAGCTCCTCTCCCTTCTCTCCCTCAAATTCTCTTAGTTTTCCTTTTTAGTTCTCAATTGTTGTAACAAAATCCTTTTGCTAAATTTTCCTTTAAATTTTTCTTAGTTGTAATTTATTTTTCATTGTAATGTAAATTCTTTTATTAAGTTTTCAAGTTTAATTAGTTTTCAAGTTTCAATTATAGTTCTTGTTCTTATTCATTATGCTTATAAGTTAATATGCTTGTTTGAATGATTGTTCTTAAAACATTCTTCTTTGCTTAATGGATTTCTAATGCTTAATTTAGGTTCGACAACAAGGATCTAATTAGGGAATTATGAATACAAGGTTAGGACCAGACACCATGGCTTAATCATACTTTAGCTAGAATCAATCTGTGAATCTAAATTGAACTTGATAACTAATTTGCTTGAGTTAATTAATTTCTTTTCTTTCTTTCTTGTTTTATTTATTTTCTTTTCATTTCTGTTTTGTGCATGGAATCAAATTGAATCAATCTATCATTAATCCTCGTGGGATCGACCTCGTACTTACACATGCAATACTACCCAACGCCTCGTGCACTTGCGAGTTAACAATAGTTATAGGGATTGGATTTCACTCAAAATGCACCAAATGACTCCTCCCAACATATTATGATGTTGACCAAGTTTTGGGGTCGATTCGAAATCAATTGGTCAAAGAAATTAGACACTTCAAGTTCATACGAAGTTCGTGCCGTAAATGAAGTGGGTGGTGCTTTGCATAGGTATAGGGATTGGATTTCACTCAAAACACCCCAAATGACAACTCCCACCATATTGTGATGTTGACAAAGTTTTGGGCTCGATCCCATTTGAATTGGTCAAAGAAATTGGACAATTCAAGTTCAAACGAAGTTCCTTCCATAAATGGAGTGGTTGGTGCATTGCTTAGTTCTAGTGATTTGAATTCACTCAACACTCACAAAATTACTCCTCCCACCATATTATGATGTTGACCAAGTTTTGGGCACGATCCGAAAAGTATAGGTCAAAGAAATTGGACAATTCAAGTTCGAACGAAGTTCATGCCGTAAATGGAAAGGTGGTCAATTGCATAGTTCTAGTGATTGGATTTCACTCAAAACTCACCAAATGACTCCTCCCACCATATTATGATGTCGACCAAGTTTTGGGTTCGATCCTTAATCAATTGGTCAAAGAAATTGGACAATTCCAGTTCGAACGAAGTTCGTGCCGTAAATGGAGTGGTGGTACATTGGATAGTTCTAGGGATTGGATTTCACTCTAAACTCACCAAATGACTCCTACCACCATATTATGTTGTTGACCATGTTTTGTGGTTGATGCGAAATGAATTGGTCCAAGAAATTGGACACTTCAAGTTCGTACAAAGTTCCAGCCGTCAATGGAATGGTTGGTGGTTTGCATAGTTCTGGTGATGGGATTTCACTCAAAACTCAACCAATGACTCCTCCCACCATATTATGATGCTAACCAAGTTTTGTGCTCGATCCGAAATCAATTGGTCAAAGAAATTGGACAATTCAAGTTCGAACGAAGTTCGTGCCGTAAATGGAGTGGTGGAACATTTAATAGTTCTTGTGATTCGTTTTCACTCAAAACTCAAAAAATTACTCCTCCCACGATATTATGATGTTGACCAAGTTTTGGGCTCGATCCGAAAAACAATTGGTCAAAGAAATTGGACACTTCAAGTTCATACGAAGTTCGTGCCGAAAATGAAGTGGTTGGTGCTTTGCTTAGTTCTAGGGACTGGATTTCACTCAAAACAACCCAAATGACTCCTCCCAGCATATTGTGATGTTGACAAAGTTTTGGGCTCGATCCGAAATGAGTTGGTCAGAGAAATTGGACAATTAAAGTTCGAACGAAGTTCGTGGCATAAATGGAGTGGTTGATGCATTGCTTAGTTCTAGTGATTGGAATTCACTCAAAGCTCACCAAACGACTCCTCCCACCCTACTATGATGTTGACCAAGTTTTGGGCTCGATCCGAAATCAATCGTTCAAAGAAATTGGACATTTCGAGTTCGTTCGATGTTCTGTGCCGTAAATGAAGTGGTTCGTGTTTTGCATAGTTCTAGGGATTAGATTTCTCTCAAAATATAACAAAAGACTCCTCCCACCATATTATGATGTTGGCTAAGTTCTGAGCTCGATCCGAAATGAATTTGTCAAAGAAATGGAACAATTCAGGTTCGAACGAAGTTCATGCCAAAAATGGAGTGGTTGGTGCATTGCTTAGTTCTAGTGATTGTATTTCACTCAAAACTCACCAAATGAGTCCTCCCACCCTATTATGATGTTGACCAAGTTTTGGGCTCGATCCGAAATGAATGGGTCAAAGTAATTGGACAATTCAAGTTCGAACGAAGTTCGTGCCATAAATGGAGTGGTGGTACATTGCATAGTTCATCTGATTGGATTTCACTCACAACTCTCCACATGCCTCCACCAACCATATTATGATGTTGAACAACTTTTGGGCTCGATCCGAAATCAATTGGTCAAAGAAATTGGACCCTTCAAGTTTTAACGAAGTTCGTGCCGTAAATGGAGTGGTTGGTGCTTTGCATAGTTCTGTTGATTGGATTACACTCAAAACTCTCCAAATGACTCTTACCATCGTATTATGAAGTTGACCAAGTTTTAGGCTCGATCCGAAATGAATTGGTCCAAAAATTAGACAATTCAAGTACGAACGAAGTTCTTGCCGTAAATGGAGTGGTGGAGCATTGTATAGTTCTAGTGATTGGATTTCACTCAAAATTCACCAAATCACTCCTCCCACCATATTATGGTGTTGACCAAGTTTTGGGATCGATCCCAAATAAATTGCTCAAAGAATTGGACAATTCATGTCCGGACGAAGTTCGTGCTGTAAATGGAGTGGTGGTCCATTGCATAGTTTTGGTGATTGGATTTCAACCGAAACTCACCAAATGATATATCCAACCGTATTATGATGTTGACCAAGTTTTGGGCTCGATCGCAAATAAATTGGTCAAAGAAATTGGACGCTTCAAGTTCGAACGAAGTTCGTGGCGTAAATGGAGGGGTGGTACATTGCATAGTTCTAGTGATTGGAGTTCAGTCAAAACTCACCAACTGAGTCCTCCCACCATATTATGATGTTGATCAAGTTTTGGGCTCAATCCGAAATCAATTGGTCAAATAAATTGGACTATTCAACTTTGAACGACGTTCGTGCTGTAAATGGAGTGGTGGTCCATTGCATATTTCTAGTGATTGGATTTCTCTCAAAACTCACCAAATGACTCCTCCCACCATATTATGATGTTGACCAAGTTTTGAGCACGATCCGAAATCAATTGGTCAAAAAAATTAGACGCTTCAAGTTCGTGCCATAAATGGTGTGGTTGGTGCATTGCATAGTTCTAGTGTTTGGATTTCAATCAAAACTCACCAAATGACTCCTCCTACCATATTATGTTGTTGACCAAATTTTGAGCTCGATTCAAAATCTGTACGTCAAAGAAATTGGACAATTCAAGTTCGAACGAAGTTCGTGCTGTAAATGGAGTGGTTGGAGCATTGCATAGTTCTAGAGATTGGAATTCACTCAAAACTCACCAAATGACTCCTCCCACCATATTATGTTGTTGACCAAGTTTTGGGCTCCATCCAAAATGAATTGGTCAAAGAAATTGGACAATTCAAGTTCGAACGGAGTTTGTGCAGTAAATGGAGTGGTTGGTGCATTGCATAGTTCTGGTGATTGGATTTCACTCAAACCTCACCAAATGAGTCCTCCCACCATATTTTGATGTTGACCAAGTTTTGGGCTCAATCCGAATTCAAACGGTCAAAGAAATTGGACACTTCAAGTACGTGCCGTAAATGGAGTGGTTGGTGCGTTGCATAGTTTAAGTGATTGGAATTCACTCAAAACTCACCGAATGACTCCGCCCATCATATTATGTTGTTGACCAAGTTTTGGGCTCGATCCAAAATGAATTGGTCAAAGAAATTGGAGAATTCAAGTTCGAACAAAGTTCGTGTCGTAAATGGAGTGGTTGGTGAATTGTATAGTTCTAGAAATTGGAATTCATTCAAAACTCACCGAATGAGTCCTCCCACCATATTATGTTGTTGACTAAGTTTTGGGCTCGATACAAAATGTATTGGTCAAAGAAATTGGACATTGCATAGTTCTATTGATTCGATTTCACTCAAAACTCACCAAATAACTCCTCTCTCCATATTTTGATGTTGACCAAGTTTGGGGCACGAGCCGAAATGAATTGATCTATGAAATTGGACACTTCAAGTTCGTTCCGTAAATGGAGTGGCTGGTTCATTGCACAGTTCTAGTGATTGGATTTCAATCAAAACTCACCAAATGACTCCTCCCACCATATTATGATGTTGACCAAGTTTTGGGCCCGATCCGAAATCACTTGGTGAAAGAAATTGGACACGTCAAGTTCGTACGAAGTTCATGCCGTAAATGGAGTGGTTGGGGTTTTGCATAGTTCTGTTGATTGGATTTCACTAAAATATCACCAAATGACTCCTCCCACCATATTATGATGCTGACCAAGTTTTGGGATCGATCTGAAATCAATTGGTGAAAGAAATTGGACACTTCCAGTTCGTACGAAGTTCGTGCCGTAAAAGGAGTGGTTGGTCCATTGCATAGTTCTAGTGATTGGATTTCACTCAAAACTCACCAAATGACCCATCCCCCCATGTTATGAAATTGACCAAGTTTTGGGCTCCATCCGAAATCAATTGGGGAAAGAAATTGGACAATTCAAGTTCGAACGAAGTTCGTACCGTAAATATTGTGCTTGGTGGGGCTAGATCCGAAATGAATTAGTGAAAGAAATTGGACAATTTAACTTCGAACGAAGTTCGTGCCGTAAATGGAGTGGTGGTGTTTTGCATAGTTCTAGTGACTGGATTTCACTCAAAACTCAACAAATAACTCCTCCCACCATATTATGTTGCTGACCAAGTTTTCGGCTTGATCCGAAATCAATTGGTCAAAGAAATTGGACAATTAAAGTTCGAATGAAGTTCGTGCCGTAAATGGAGTGGTTGGTGCATTGCATAGTTCTAATGTTTGGATTTCACTCAAAACACGCCAAATGACTCCTCCCACCATATTATGATGCTGACCAAGTTTTGGGCTCGATCTGAAATCAGTTGGTCAAAGAAATGGCACACTTCAAGTTCGTACGAAGTTCGTGCCGTATATGGAGTGGTTGGTGAATTGCATAGTTCTAGTGATTGGATTTCTCTCAAAAGTCTCTAAATGACTCCTCCCCATACTATGACGTTGAACAAGTTTTGGGCTCGATCCGAAATCAATTGGTCAAAGAAGTTGGACAATTCAAGTTCGAACGAAGTTCGTGACGTATATGGTGTGGTTTTAGCATTGCATAGTTCTAGTGATTGGATTTCCCTCAAAATTCACAAAATGACTCCTCCCACTAGATTATTATGTTGAACAAGTTTTGGGCTCGATCCAAAATGAATTGGTCAAAGAAATTGGACAATTGAAGTTCGAACGAAGTTTGGTACGTAAACGGACCGGTTGGTGCATTGCATAGTTCAAGTGATTGGATTTCAATCAAAACTCACCAAATGAATGCTCCCACGATATTATGATGTTGACCAAGTTTTGAGCTCGATTTTAAATCAATTGGTCATCGAAATTGGACACTTCAAGTTCGTACGAAGTTCGTGACGTAAATGAATTGTTTGGTGCATTGCGTAGTTCTAGTGATTGGATTTCACTTAAAACACACCAAATTACTCCTCCCACCATATTATGAAGTTGACCAAGTTTCGGCACGAGCTGAAATGAATTGGTCAATGAAATGGAACAATTGAACTTCAAACGAAGTTCGTGTCGTAAATGGAGTGGTTGGTGCATTGCGTAGTTCTTGTGATTGGATTTCACTCAAAACTCAACAAATGACTCCTCCCACCATATTATGATGTTGACCAAGTTTTGGGCTCGATACGAAATCACTTGGTCAAAGAAATTGCACACTTCAAGTTCGTACGTAGTTCGTGCCGTAAATGGAGTGGTTGGTGCTTTGCATAGTTCTGTTGGTTGGATTTCACTCAAAACTCACCAAATGACTCCTCCCACCAGATTATGACGCTGGACAAGTTTTGGTTTCGATCTCAAATCAATTGGTTAAAGAAATGGGACACTTCAAGTTCGTACAAAGTTCGTGCCGTAAATGGGGTGTCTGGTGCATTGCAGAGTTCTAATGATTGGATTTCACTTAAAACACACCAAATGACTCCTCCCACCATATTATGAAGTTGACCAAGTTTTGGGCTCGATCCGAAATGAATTGGTCAAAGAAATTGGACAATTCAAGTTCGAATGAAGGTCATGACGTAAATGGAGTGGTTTTTGGATTGCTGTTAACTCGCAAGTGCACGGGCCATTGGATAGTATAGCTTGTGTAAGTACGAGGTCGATCCCACGAGGATTGATGATAGATTGATTCAATTTGATTCCCTGCACAAAACAGAAATCCAAAAGAAAAGAAATAAAACAAGAAAGAAAGAAAAGAAATTAACTCAAGCAAATTAATTACCAAGTTCAATTCATATTCTTAGATTGATTCTAGCTAAAGTATGATTAAGCCATGGTGTCTGGTCCTAACCTTGTATTCCTAATTCCCTAATTAGATCCTTATTGTCGAACCTAAATTAAGCATTAGAAATCCATTAAGCAAAGAAGAATGTTTTAAACAACCAAGCATGTATCTAATCCTTGTTGTCGAATGTCCATACATACTCTTCCTATTCATAGTTCAATTTGAATTAATGCATGGTGTCTACTCTTAATTCAAACCAAGATAGCTAACATACAAGTTTTAATGGTGATCACTCATTCAAACAAGCATATTAACTTATAAGCATAATGAATAAGAACAAGAACTATAATTGAAACTTGGAAACTAATTAAACTTGAAAACTTAAGAAAAGAAATTACATTACAATGGAAAATAAATTACAACTAAGAAAAACTTAAAGGAAACAATTGAGAACTAAAAAGAAAACTAAGAGAATTTGAGGGAGAGAAGGGAGAGGAGCTCTAGAGAGATGTTTGAGAGCTCCCCCCCTTGGGGTGTGTTTACATGCTTGGAGAACTCACTATTTATAGGCCTAGGGGAAGTATAAATCTGATTATACAATTGAATTTAATAACCACACTCACTTCACCAACTTACACCACTCAATTCACCACTAAAATGATTAGCTCATGCATGACAATGCATTGCAGTCAGCTTGTGGGCTCGATTTGGGCTTGCTCCTTCACTCTAACAAATCTGGAAAAATATGGATTTTGAAGCTCTTTGTCTTATCTTTCCAAGCATATGCAGCCCAACTCAAGGAAAAATCGGGAAGGCCTTCAAAAGTCATTTTTGGCCCAGTAACGCAGATGCTGCCGAATTTGACCTTAAGTTGCCCAAACTTGCATAACTTCATCTAGAAGACTCGGAATCATGAACCGTAAAATGCTACAGAAACTAGACTTCCGTATCTTTCCAATGATGTATGGTTCATTATCTGGTTCTTCTTGAGCAAGTACAGTCCAATCCGTGAAGTTGACTGATCTGCAGACACCATTTTGAGCTAACTTCACTCCAAAATGCATTAAGTGAGTCCCAAGCTTATTACACTGAAACAAACACAAAATAGATTAAAAGCACAAGTTTAACTCAAAAACATAACCAAATCATAAGTTAGAAGGGTACAAAATGATATGTAATTATGCACCGATCAATTGCATAGTTCTACTGATTGGATTTCACTCAAAATTCACCAAAAAAACTCCTCCCACCATATTTTGATGTTGACCAAGTTCTGGGCTCGATCCGAAATCACTTGGTCAAAGAAGTTGGACACTTCAAGTTCATACGAAGTTCGTGGCATAAATGGAGTGGTTGGTGCATTGTATTGTTCTAGCGATTGGATTTCACTCAAAACTCACCAAATGACTCCTCCCACCATATTACGATGTTGACCAAGTTTTGAGCTCGATCCGAAATCAATTGGTCAAAGAAATTGGACACTTCAAGTTCGTATGAAGTTCGTGCCGTAAATGAAGTGGTTGGTGCTTTGCATAGTTGTGGTGATTGGATTTGACTCAAAACTCACCAAATGACTCCTCCCACCATATTATGATGTTGACCAAGTTTTGGGCTCCATCCAAAGTCAATTGGTGAAAGAAATTGGACAGTTCAAGTTAAATGCAGTTCCATTCCGTAAATGAGGTGGTTTGTGCATTGCATAGTTCTAGTGATTTGAATTCACTCAAAACTCACCAACTGACTCATCCCACCATATTATGATGTTGTCCGAGTTTTGGGCTCGATCCGAATTGAATTGGTCAAGGAAATTTGACAATTCAAGTTGGAAGGAAGTTCGTGCCGTAAATCGAGTGGTGGTACATTGCACAGTTGTAGCGATTGGATTTCACTCAAAACTCACCAAATGAATCCTCCCACCATATTATGATGTTGACCAAGTTTTGGGCTTGATCCTTAATCAATTGGTCAAAGAAATTGGACAATTAAAGTTCGTAAGAAATTCGTGTCGTAAATGGAGTGGTTGGGCTCGATACGAATTCTATTGGAAAAAGAAATTGAACATTTCATGTTCGTGCGAAGTTCGTGCCTTAAATGGTGTGGTTGGTGCATTGCATAGTTCTAGTGATTTGATTTCACTCAAAACTCACCAAATGACTACTCCCACCATATTACGTTGTTGGCCAAGTTTTGGGGTCAATCCGAAATTAATTGGTCAAAGAAATTGAACACTTCAAGTTCTCACGAAGTTTGTGCCGTAAAGAGAGTGGTTGGTGCATTGCATAGTTCTAGATTTCACTCAAAACACACCAAATGACTCCTCCCAGCACATTATGATGTTGACCACGTTTTAGGCTTGATCCGAAATGAATAGGTCAAAGAAATTGGACAATTCAAGTTCGAAAGAAGTTCGTGCTGTAAATGGCGTGGTGGTACATTGCATAGTTCTAGTGATTGGATTTCACTCAAAACTCCCCAAATGACTCCTCCTACAGTATTATGCTGTTGACCAAGTTTTGGGCTTGATCCGAAATCAATTGGTCAAAGAAATTGGACATTTCAAGTTCGAATGAAGTTCGTGCCAGAAATGGAGTGGTGGTACATTGCATAGTTCTAGTGATTGGATTTCACTTAAAACTACCCAAATGACTCCTCCCAAAATCAATATTATGATTTTGGCCAGGGTTTTGGATCGATCCGAAATCAATTGGCCAAAGAAATTCGACACTTCAAGTTCGTACGATGTTCGTCGAGTATATGCAGTGGTTGGTACATTGCATAGTTCAAATTATTGGATTTCACTCAAGACACACCAAATGACTCCTCCCACTGTATTATGATGTTAACCAAGTTTTGGTCTTGATCTAGAATGAATAGGTCAAAGAAATTGGACACTTCAAGTTCGAACAGAGTTCGTGCCGTAAATGGAGTGGTTGTTGCATTGCTGAGTTCTAGTGATCGAATTTCACTCAAAACTCGCCAAATGACTGCTACAACCATATTATGATGTCGACCAACTTTTGGGCTCGATCCGAAATCAATTGGTCAAAGAAATTGGACACTTCAAGTTCGTATGAATTTGGAACCGTAAGTTGAGTAGTTGGTGCATTTCATAGTTCTAGTGATTGGATTTCACTCAAAACTATGCAAATGACTCCTCCCACCGTGTTATATTGTTGACCAAGTTTGGGGATCGATACGAAATCAAATGGTCAAAGAAATTGGACACTTCAAGTTCGTACGAAGTTCATGCTGTAAATAGAGTGGTTGGTGTATTGCATAGTTCTAGTGATCGGATTTCGCTCAAAACTCGCCAAATGACTCCTCCCACCATATTATGATGTTGACCAAGTTTTAGGCTCGATCCGAATTCAATTGGTCATTGAAATTGGACACTTCAAATTCGTACGAAGATCGTGCTGTAAATGGAGTGGTTGGTGTAATGCATAGTTCTAGTGATTGGATTTCACTCAAAACACACTAAATGAGTCCGCCCACCATATTATTATTATGTTGACCAAGTTTTGGGCTCGATCAGAAATCAATTAGTGAAAGAAATTGGATATTTCAAGTTCGTACGAAGTTCGTGTTGTAAATTTAGTGGTGGTGCATTGCATAGTTCTAGTGATTGGATTTCACTCAAAACTCACCAAGTGACTCCTCCCACCATATTATTTTGTTGACCAAGTTTAGGCCTTGATCCGAAATCAATTGGCCAATGAAATTGGACACTTTAAGTTCAAACGAAGTTCGTGCCGTAAATGGAAAGGTGGTCAATTGCATAGTTCTAGGGATTGGATTTCACTCAAAACGCACCAAATGACTCCTCCCAACATATTATGATGTTGACCAAGTTTTGGCCTCGATCCGAAATCAATTGGTCAAAGAAATTGGACACTTCAATTTCATACGATGTTCATGCTATAAATAAAGTGGTTGGTGCTTTGCATAGTTCTAGGGATTGGATTTCACTCATAACAACCCCAAATGACTCCTGCCACCATATTGTGATGTTGACCAAGTTTTGGTCTCGTTCGAAATGAATTGGTGAAAGAAATTGGACAATTCAAGTTCGAACGAAGTTCCTGCCATAAATGGAGTGGTTGGTTCATTGCTTAGTTCTAGTGATTTGAATTCACTCAAAACTCACAAAATTACTCCTCCCACAATATTATGATGTTGACCAAGTTTTGGGCTCGATCCGAACTGAATTGGTCAAGGAAATTGGACAATTCAAGTTGGAAGGAAGTTCGTGTCGTAAATCGAGTGGTGGTACATTGCACAGTAGTAGTGATTGGATTTCACTCAAAACTCACCAAATGACTCCTCCCACCAAATTATGATGTTGACCAAGTTTTGGGCTCGATCCTTAATCAATTGGTCAAAGAAATTGGACACTTCAAGTTCGTAGGAAGTTCGTGCTGTAATTGGTGCTTTGAAAGGTGTTGGATATCACTCAAAACACCCTAAATGACTCCTCCAACCATTTTGTGTTGTTGACAAAGTTCTGGGCTCGATCCGAAATCAATTGGTCAAAGAAATTGGACAATTCAAGTTCGAACGAAGTTCGTGCCGAAAATGGAGTGGTGGTACATTGCATAGTTTTAGTGATTGGATTTCACTCAAGACTCACCAAACGACTTCTACACCCATATTATGTTGTTGACCAATTTTTGGGCCCGATCCGAAATGAATTGGTTGAAGAAATTGGACACTTCAAGTTAGTACGAAGTTCCAGCCGTGAATGGAGTGGTTGATGGTTTGCATAGTTCTGGTGATTGGATTTCACTCAAAACTCACCAAATGACTCCTCCCACCATATTATGATGTACCAAGTTTGGGTTTGATCCGAAATCAATTGGTCAAAGAAATTGGACAATTCAAGTTTGAACGAAGTTCGTGCCGTAAATGGAGTGGTGGTACATTGCATAGTTCTAGTGGTTGGATTTCACTCAAAACTCACCAAATGACTCCTACCACCATATTATGTTGTTGACCAAGTTTTGGGCTCGATCCAAAATGAATTGTTCGAAGAAATTGGACATTTCAAGTTCGTACGAAGTTCCAGCCGTGAATGGAGTGGTTGGTGGTTTGCATAGTTCTGGTGATGGGTCCTCCCCCCATATTATGATGTTGACCAAGTTTTGGGCTCGATCCGAAATCAATTGGTCAAAGAAATTGGACAATTTAAGTTCGAACGAAGTTCGTGCCGTAAATGGAGTGCCGTAAACGGAATTGCTCACCACACCCAACACACACGGTGGCGTGTGTGGCGGCGCGTGGAAGTGGTGTGGTTGTGGGTCTATGTTCCTACGTCACCCTCGTGTCGTTGTGAACACAGACGTCGTTTGACTATCGAACCAACGTACGCCTATTGCGCGTTGTGTGGTTTGATAGGTTCGGACAGTTGCATCGAATCCGAATTCACTTATGTGGTCCGACCGTCCAAACTTTCAGGACATGTTGTTTAGGTCGTGTTGAACCTTTAGGAACTTTCGGATCTAAGTTTGGAGATCATGGGACCTACGGGCCCGGTTTGACCTAGTCGAGTTACTTTGACCAAGTTTGACCAGGGTTGACCGAGGGTCTCCCGAGGTCGGCTTACCACGTAGTTGACTTTGTTCGACTTCTAGGAATGTCTGAATCAATTTGGAGGTCATGGGCTCCGCGGGCCGGAGTTGACCAAAACGGGGTGTTTGACCGGTTGACCGTGAGTCTTCCGGGCCGGTCCCACTGGTTAAAAGAGGTAGTTTGACATTAGAATCCTTCGTACGACGTACGTGCACGTTAAGTCGGGTTTTGTTAGGGTTTAAGTTTACGATTCTCGTCCGGTTCACAGTACTAATCCAATCCTCGTATCTATCGCTTTAAGTACTTTGTTTCTGCTACGCAGCAGGCGGACCCTTTAGGGTTATGCAGCGTAGGACCAACGGTGAGTGGACATTGTTTTCAACGAGCATGATTCCATTGAATTGCATGTTATGCATAAAAGGAGATTTAATAACGTTATAAGTCTTGACTTGACTTTGGTTGTTTTATATTAAAAGAATATGCATATGAGGTTTTTGAATGATTTGGGTTTCCAAAATTTGTATGTGGGGCCCTGATGGCTATTTTATTAGTATTTATACTTTTGGGTATTGAACGAGTGTTGTGTTCCTTCCGAGTGACAATATATAACCGTATAATGGTACAAGTAAGGGTGTCGAACCACAGGGACTGATTGGACCTCTATAAATTACTAGTTTTGAAAGAACCCTAACTAAAGAACGAAAGTGACAGATTGAAAGTAGTTTTTGTGTTGTAAATGAAAAATAACTTAAAATGTTAAAAGAATGTAGCAGTGAATGATATATTGATGTAGAAAGAATAGGAATGAGACCAGGAATTTCGAATTCACCATTGCAAAACCAATTCCATGTTTATAAAGTTAAGCCGTATTCAACTACCAACCTATTTCCAGAGTTCGTTTTATATATATATGATCAGCCATATGATGTGTGGTTTTGATCAAATTCTCCTAATCTGCAACCTAGTTGGGATGTTCAACTTTGGTTCCAAGTTAAGAGTCATTAGCATGCAAGAAAACGTTTAAGAACCAAAGAGAACACACGGCAGGATGTTTGCATAGTATTCTCTTCATTCATTCACATGTCTACCAAGATTAAGCATGATGTTTAACCTTGTTCAGATAATCTGTAGGCAACCCTAATGATGATCAAACATTAAAATTAACACACAAATTTAACAATAGATTCAGTGAATGAAACAAGGCAGATTGATGAACTGAATACTTTAACTTAGAAACATGGATCAAAGTTGCAAGGCTACATCGAAATCCCTAGCTATGAATTTAGTTACACATCATGTTCACAGAGATTAAAACGAAAAATAAATAACATGAGTGAAAATAAATTCAAGAGAGGAAACCCATGAAGCAATTCTGATGTTGAACTTATCCCAGAACAGCCTCCTGCGATGAGACTTGATGGATGGTAATATATGGAACGGCTAGGGTTTTTGTGTGCATGAAAAGAGAGAACAGATCCATTTAGGGTTGTGAAATTCGTCCATAATAAATAGGGCCTGTAAAAGTGGCTGAAAGGCAAGTTTTTATGGGGTAAAAGAGGCTACAAGATATTCCAAAGAGATCCTAACAAATCAGCCTTTATTTTGCACGTTTTTGCCTTATTTGGCACCTCCAAATCAGGCTAAATCCTCATTGCTTTCCCGTTTTGCTCTTAGTCTTCAAACAAGCCAGATTCGCCTTGGATTCTTTATTTGAACTTCAAAACAAGTCACGAAACTTGTTTCCACGTTTGAATAAGGGTCAGCTCCAAAAATGGCATGTTTTCACTTCTTTTGCCTTCAAATTGATCCTACAGTAGATGCAACTGCATACTAACACAAAATAGGGTAAAACGCAACAAGTTTAACTCAAAAAACATCACAAATAGACTAGAAATGGATGGTATAAATGTATAAATATATGAGTTATCAAATATCCCCAAACCTGGTTTTTGCTAGTCCTCGAGCAAAACTGAAACTAAAAACACACAAGACAATAAAATCTAACTAGACCACTTTCGCTGGCTAAACGATTGCACTGAGCATGTGCAACAAGCCTTTAAACCCCTAGGTGTCCCTAGTAGGAGGAGTTGTGTCTCCTGAGGGTTTACAGCGATGACACCCACAAACATCTACATACTTACAAGCAAATTGGTCAAAGCATACTTATGGCAAACTAATAAGAACCAATGAAAGCTTAGTCATACTTTCGAACCAATAGTCTGCCACTTCAAAGAATCATATCATATGTATAGTGTAAAAAAAATAAAAAATTACTACATGTCCCATGACTTCAAAGACACCATACTCAAATGCCAAAGATAGAATTCGCCTCAACTCTAGTCCTCACAGATATCACTCAAATTTTCACTCAGATCCTAAGGTGTGGTCTCTCCACAAACATATGTGAGTGATGTTATGTAAAAGGGAATCAAAATCCTCACATATGAAATATGAAATAAAAGCACAATTTCTGGACAGATCTCATGAAAGGAATCAAACACTAAGAATATGGATAGCACACATATTTAGCAGCACCCATGAATACATCCTCAAAGATCAGCTAGGTCTTTCACAAAGTTTGTAATGTAAGGCTTAGGTCAGGGGTTATGAAAGAAAGGATAGGACAGACTAAAGCTCGGGACATACCAAAGTGTCTTCCTTGTGAAAGCATCAAGCTCTCCTCTTGAATTGATCTTTGTTGTTTGTTCGTGGCGTCCAGGACTCGTGCGATAATGGAAGGATTGAGAAATTACATCCTCTTTGATTCTTTTTCTTTCCTTTTATTTTTCTAAAACTTTGTTTCTTTTGTTTTTTTTTTACAATTCCAGCACACATACCTCGGTACACGCCACTTTCTTGATGTAGAGCTCGAATTATCTCTGTCTTCATCACTTTGGTATTCCCCAAACTATATAGCTGTAATGGGCTAAATATCTGCTAAAAGCGATTGGCTTCGAAATGGGATAATGGCACACACATAAAGGTAAGGAATTAGGCCTTTTGGTGGTTAAGACATACATAGCCTAACATCGTCTCAATGAGTTCATTCATGAGTGTTACCAAACACATGGTATCTGCGAAAGAGAACAATTCTTAGCGTTCAATCAAACAAAAATAATGAGATCAATTGAAGTGAATTTGAAGCAAAAGATAGGAGCACAAACACTTTAAACCCTCTCAAAGAAGTAAATAGGCTCAAAATCACTCACTAGGGTAGTCTCCACTATTCTTCTTCCAGAATTTGAGCAGGATACTTTAACTATCATGATTCCAAGAGTAACAGCTTTGTAAAACAAAATATGATACGAACTTTTTCATGACAACACAATAGTCCTCATTGTAAACCATAGCCCTCATATACATTCACATTAGTAAGCAAAAGCAAACATTAACCAAAACTAAAAACAAACGAAAATCCCACACCCCCAAACCTAAACTAAGCATTGTCCTCGATGCATAAAAACAAATGAACGGAATGGATGCAATGCAAATTGGCAGAGTGTGCATGGAATGAAATAAAAAAAATAAAAAAAATCAAATAAACGGAAAGAACACAAACCCAGCTAGGTTGCCTCCTAGCAAGCGCTTTATTTAATGTCTAGGCAAGACATGGTAGTGTGTCTATGTTGTCACAAACTCAAGAGAATCCATAACTACATAAACCTGCTCCTGTGAAACATTCTCCAAATAAGGCTTCAAATGCTGTCCATTGACCTTAAAACGGGTGCCATTCTTGATGTTTTCTATCTCCATAGCTCCATGGGGAAATACTTGAAGCACTTTGAATGGTCCAACCCATCTAGACTTCAATTTACATGGAAAAAGTCGCAAACGTGAGTCATACAAAAGTACTTTCATACCTGGTTGAAACTCCTTCCTAAGAATTGCTTTGTCATGGTAGAGCTTGGTTCGTTCTTTGTAGATCATAGCATTCTCATATGATTCATTTCTGAGCTCTTCCAACTCATTAAGTTGGAGCTTCCTCACTGTACCAGCTTCTTTGAGATCAAAATTGAACTTCTTTATGGCCCAATATGCACGGTGCTCGATCTCCATTGGCAAATGACATGCCTTTCCAAACACCAGTCGATAAGGGCTCATTCCAATTGGGGTCTTGTACGCTGTTCAATAAGCCCAAAGTGCATCATTCAATCTTAGTGACCAATCCTTCCTTGTAGGGCTGACGGTTTTCATCAAGATGTTCTTTATTTCTCTATTGCTGATTTCCACTTGTCTAGAGGTTTGAGGATGGTATGGAGTTGCCACTTTATGTGTGATGTTGTACTTCTTCATCAATGCCTCGAAAGGTTTGTTGCAGAAGTGACTGCCACCATCACTAATGATAGCTCTCGGAGTTCCAAACCTAGTGAAAATTATATCTTTGAGAAAATTCAAAACAACTTTGTGATCATTAGTTCGTGTAGATATTGCCTCAACCCATTTTGATACGTAATCTGCTGCCACTAGTATGTATATGTATCCAAAAGAAGATGGGAATGGTCCCATGAAGTCAATTCCCCACACATCAAACAGCTCCACCACTAAAATGTTGTTTAATGGCATTTCATTCCTACGACTGATGTTCCCCATTTTCTGACACCTATCACACTTAGAGCAAAAATCAAAAGCATCTTTAAACAATGTAGGCCAAAAGAAACCAGATTGTAAAACCTTTAAAGCTGTCTTTTTGGCACTAAAATGACCTCCGCATGCCAATGCATGACTGAATGTTAGTATGCTTTGCTGCTCACTCTCCGGAACACATCTTCGAATGATTTGGTCAGGGCAATACTTGAACAAATAAGGTTCATCCCACATTTAGTGTTTCACCATTGAGAAGAACTTCTTTCTCTCCTGAAAAGTCAAATCATCTCTAATTACACCGGACGCAAGATAATAGACAAATCAGCATACCATGGCTCTTTATCTTGAATGACAATGAGTTGTTCATCCGGGAATGATTCGTTGAGAGGCAAAATTTGTCAATCTCCATGGTTTTCATCAACAAAGTGAGACAAGTGATCAGCAACAACATTTTCACTCCCTTTCTTGTCTCGAATTTCTAGGTCAAACTCTTGCAACAAGAGTACCCATCTGATCAAACGTGGTTTAGCATCTTTCTTGGACAACAAAAACCTAAGAGCTGCATGATCAGAGTAAACAATAACTTTAGAGCCAACAAGATATGAACGAAATTTCTGTAAAGCAAAAACAACAGCAAGCAACTCCTTCTCAGTTGTAGAGTAATTGAGTTGAGCATCGTTTAAGGTCCGACTTGCATAGTAAATTACGTGAGGTAGCTTATTTACTCTTTGACCTAAAACAGCACCAATAGCATAGTCAGAGGCATCACACATTAGCTCAAAAGGCAAAGACCAATCTGGTGCCATCATAATAGGAGCAGAGGTTAGTTCACGTTTCAAGGTATTAAATGCATTCATACAATCTTTATCAAAGTGAAATACAACATCTTTGGGCGAAAGATTGCACAATGGATGAGTGATCTTGGAAAAATCCTTAATGAAACGACGATAAAAACCAGCATGTCCTAGAAAGCTTCTCACTCCTTTCATTGAGGTAGGGGCTGCCATATTCGAGATTATGTCAATTTTTGCTTTGTCAACTTCAATACCCTTGCTGGATATTACATGCCCCAACACAACACCTTGTTTCCTTACATCTTTGAAGCACTAGAGAGAGATGGTTAAGACAATCATCAAAAGAAGAACCAAAAATTGAAAAATCATCCGTGAATACCTCAATAAATCTCTCAATCATATCTGAAAAGATTGCCAGCATACATCTTTGGAATGTTGCTAGGGCATTGCAAAGGCCAAAAGGCATCCTCCTATATGCAAAAGTGCCAAAAGGACAAATGAATGTAGTCTTCTCTTGATCTTCGGAGCAATCGCAATTTGATTATAACCTGAATATCCATCAAGGAAACAATAATCGCTCAAGCATTTGATCAATAAAAGGCCTAGGAAAATAATCCTTTCTAGTGTCCGAATTCAACTTCCTGTAATCGGTGCAAACACGCCAACTAGCTGCCGGTCTTGTTTGAAATAGCTCTTTATGCTCATTTTTTACCACTGTGATTCCAGTCCTCTTAGGCACTACGTGAATAGCACTGACCCATTTGCTATAAGAAATCGGGTATATGATACCCACATCTAGCAACTTCAACACTTCAACTCTCACTACCTCCTTCATGTGTGGATTGAGCCTTCTTTGTGGTTCACGAGTTGGTTTCACTCCCTCCTCCAATAAAATTCGATGCATGCACATGGTAGGGCTTATTCCCTTGATATCTGCAATAGACCAACCAATGGCTGATTTTAACTCTTTTAACACCCTAATTAGCTTATCTTCTTCCAAAGGGGTAAGGTCAGATGCTATGATAACTGGGAGGGTTTCAAACTTAGCTAGGTAAGCATATTTTAGATGTGATGAAAGTGGTTTAAGCTCAAGTTTTGGAGGTCTAACAACAGAAGGGATCAGACGTGTGGCAGATGGTTCTAATGGCTCTATAAGAGGTGAAAGAGTGGAGGGATATGGTTTTAACGCTTCCAAGGCAGCCACCATCTCCATGAGTGCAGATTCTTCATCAAAGTCATTTTGAAATTGATTCAAAATAGATTGTAATGGATCATTGGATTGTGTTTGCAAAAACTTAGAGAAAACAAGTGAATCAAGCACATCAATCGAACAACAATCAATTGAACTAGAATGATGAGAAAGAGATTCAAACACTTTGAATTGTACAGTTTCTCCTAGCACGGTCATGGTGAGGAGACCATTTTGCACATCTATGATAGTCTTTGCAGTGGCCATAAAGGGTCTCCCAAGCAAAATAGGTAACTCACGATCATGTATAGGACCCTCTTCCATGTCAACACTACAAAATCAGCAGGCAAAATTAGCTTGTCAACTTGAACTAAGATATCTTCCACTATACCTCTTGGATATTTCACTGACCGATTAGCAAGTTGCAATGAAATAGTTGTTGCCTTCAACTCCCCCAAACCTAATTGAAGGTACACTGAATAGGGCATTAAATTGATGCTAGCCCCCAAGTCAAGCATAGCCCCAAGTCAAGCATAGCCTTTTCCACTAGCTTGTCTCCAATGGTGATATTGATAGAAAAACTGCCCGGATCCTTGAGTTTTGGTGGGAGCTTTCTTTGAAGCACAGCACTCACATTTTCAGACACCATCACCTTCTCATTAGGTCCATACTTCCTCTTATAGGTGTTTAGCTCCTTGAAAAATTTCCCATACGCTGGCATATTCCTAATGACATCAAGCAAAGGTAAATTAACATTCACTTTACTTAAAATATCAAAAATTTCTTTAAACGACTTATCCTGCTTGCTTTTGGCAAGTCTTCCAGGAAATGGGATGGGAGGAATGTAAGGTTTTTCAGCCTTTTCAGCTTTGTGAGGATTTATAGCTTCAGACAAAGAAGTGGCATTGCTTGGATTGTCATTCGGTTTCTCATTTTCTTCTTGAGTGGGACCACTTCTAAGTGTTATGACAGCTTTAGCTTGCTCTTGGTTCCTTTGAAGTATCACCGGTTGGCTTGGAAACTTCCCGGGTTCTCTTTGACTCAAAGCATCAGCAATCTGACCTAATTGTGTCTCCATTTTGGTTAGAGCAGCTGAATGTTGTTGGAGAGTACTATTGGTAGTTTGCTGGAACTGAACGGTGTTTTGAGCTAGCATTTTCACCGTATCGTCAAGCGTAGTGGCAGGCTTTGGTTGGAAATTTTGAAATTGATTTAACTTCCATGAGAGATTGGGATGATCTCTCCAACCAGGGTTATATGTATTAGAGAATGCGTCATTCCTTGGCCTCTGATTGTAAGAATTCATGAGATTCACTTGCTCTTGAACGAATTCGGGATAAGCCTCACTAGCTGAGCATTGATGGGTAGGATGACCTGGTATGTTGCAAATGGCACACACCTTAGCTATCTTAGGCACCATATTGAGCACAGAATCGGGCTTCTTTTCCAAACTAGCCACGTGGAAAGCAATATCAGAATTAGAACTCATTTCATACACTCCAACTCGTTTACCTCTTGTATCTTTGTGTTGAGCATTTGATCCCAACATCTCATAAATGTTATATAACTCTTGAGCACTTTTTTTTCTTCAAAGCTCCACCTGCTGCATTATCAACAGTCGATTGACATGTTTGGGTTAGTCCATCATAAAAAATTTGCATTTGTAAGTAAAGAGGTAACCCATGATGTGGACATTGCAGCAAAAGCCCTTTGAAACGCTCCCAACATTCATTGAAAGGTTCTCCATCATCCTGTTTAAAGTTAAAAGATTTGCCCTCTCAAAGTAGCTGTTTTTGAGTAGAGAAAAACTTCTCCAAAAATTTCTTAGCTACGGCATCCCAAGTGGTGAGCGAACTAGGTGCTAAAGTCATTAGCCAACCCTTTGCTCTATCTTTCAATGTATAAGGAAAAGCCCTCATCCTCAGATTTGCTTCACTCGCTCCCTGCAAAGGTAAGCCACTCACAACATTGTAGAATTCCTTAATATGGGCTAATGGATCTTCGTTAGGTAAACCATAAAAAGAAGGAAGCATGTGAAAATGTGAAGATTTGAGATCATAATTTCTAGCTTCAGTAGGCAGCAAGATGCACGAAGGTGAATTTCGTATAACCGGTTGCGCAAAATCCTCCAAAGCTCGGTTGTCATTGTTATTGTCTGCCATCTCTTCTTCAGAATTAGAGTTATCGAAAGAATCTACACTCGTTGAGCTAGAAGAACTATTGTCCTCTTCTACACGGCTAGTCTGAGCACTAGCTGATACAGAATTCTCAAAAGTGTTGCTCTTTAACCGTTAAAGTCTTTGGCCTATCTCAGCAAGTTTATCTGACATATACTACCTGAGAAACCAAAATAAAACTAAATTAAGGTATCTAAGATTAAAAAGAAAAGAGATAGGGTTTGAGAACAAGCAATTATAGAGGACTGAAATCAGTCCCCGGCAACGGCGCCATAATTTTGTTGTGTTCCTTCCAAGTGCCAATATATGGTTAGTATAATGGTACAAGTAAGGGTGTCGAACCACAGGGACTAATTGGACCTCTATAAATTACTAGTTTTGAAAGAACCCTAACTAAAGAACGAAAGTGACAGATTGAAAGTAGTTTTTGTGTTGTAAATAAAAATAACTTAAAATGTTAAAAGAATGTAGCAGTGAATGATATATTGATGTAGAAAGAATAGGAATGAGACCAGGAATTTCGAATTCACCATTGCAAAACCAATTCCATGTTTATAAAGCTAAGCCGTATTCAACTACCAACCTATTTCCAGAGTTCGTTTTACATATATATGATCAGCCATATGATGTGTGGTTTTGATCAAATTCTCCTAATCTGCAACCTAGTTGGGATGTTCAACTTTGGTTCCAAGTTAAGAGTCATTAGCATGCAAGAAAACGTTAAAGAACCGAAGAGAACACACGGCAGGATGTTTGCATAGTATTCTCTTCATTCATTCACATGTCTACCTTGATTAAGCATGATGTTTACTATAACCTTGTTCAGATAATCTGTAGGCAACCCTAATGATGATCAAACATTAAAATTAACACACAAATTTAACAATAGGTTCAGTGAATGAAACAAGACGCAGATTGATGAACTGAATACTTTAACTTAGAAACATGGATCAAAGTTGCAAGGCTACATCGAAATCCCTAGCTATGAATTTAGTTACAGCCTCCTGCGATGAGACTTGATGGATGGTAATATATGGAACGGCTAGGGTTTTTGTGTGCATGGAAAGAGAGAACAGATCCATTTAGGGTTGTGAAATTCGTCCATAATAAATAGGGCCTGTAAAAGTGGCTGAAAGGCAAGTTTTTATGGGGTAAAAGAGGCTACAAGATATTCCAAAGAGATCCTAACAAATCAGCCTTTATTTTGCACGTTTTTGCCTTATTTGGCACCTCCAAATCAGGCTAAATCCTCATTGCTTTCCGTTTTGCTCTTAGTCTTCAAACAAGCCAGATTCACCTTGGATTCTTTATTTGAACTTCAAAACAGGTCACGAAACTTGTTTCCACGTTTGAATAAGGGTCAGCTCCAAAAATGGCATGTTTTCACTTCTTTTGCCTTCAAATTGATCGTACAGTAGATGCAACTGCATACTAACACAAAATAGGGTAAAACGCAACAAGTTTAACTCAAAAAACATCACAAATAGACTATAGAAATGGATGGTATAAATGTATAAATATATGAGTTATCAACGGGACGTGGTGCACGCACCGGTGGATTTTAGTATTTGATTTTGATTATATAATTGAGCGATATTAAGCTTGGAATTGGTATATTATTTAATATATGGATTTAAAGGATTATTGTACCAAAAGGAATTTAATGGTATTATTATGTTTTAAATGTATATTGAAGGTTTAAGAAACGGTGAACTAAACTTTGGTTACATATATATATATATATATATACACGCATATCTTTTGGATATTTCTTTTGAATCTTAAATTTGATAATTATGGAATAATTACCTAAACTTGATTATATATATATATATATATATATATATATATATATATTGATACACTTTGAATAATTGTCTTGAATCTTGGATTTGAAGATTCATGGTTTTAATGGAATTTATTTAATAATTACGTTTATGAACTTCAGGTTTTCGGTTTAAGTATTGGAGCCTTCATGGCTATATTTTACGATATGTATATCATTGCGATTTACGTTTTATTCCGGTTTTGAACTGATATGCTTGACTTGAGCATTGATTGATATTGGATTATATTTCTGAGTATGGTTCTAAATGAATATGACGTTTCATTGATTATGAATTTGATTCGAGGTCACTTGACCCTTATGTCTATTTTAAATATGGAAATATATGTTTGGGACGGTGATGTCCTTATGTTGATTATATATGTTGGTTATGAAATTAATGGACTTGTATATGTCCGGGTGTCTAACGTTTGGGGTTGGGTACATTGTGATTGAATATATATATATTGTTATCGCGTGGGCGATTGATGTGTGTGCGGGTAGCACCTTGTAATGTACCTCCCCCTATTCTGATACTGATGATCGCGTGGCGATTGATAAGATACGGTTATTTGGATACGGTTCGATCCGGTACATACCTTAACGAGGTGTAGCTGTAGACCCTTAACGGGGTAGTCTCCGCGCATGACTTATTTCGGACGTATGGGTATTGAGGATTCTGCCATACGGGCCGGGTAGCTTAGTCCATTTTTTAGACGGCTTGACCCTGAGCACGAGGCCATTATGATGCTGACCCGGTGTCCAGTTAAATCCTGGTCACGAGTCACATCGATAATGTTGTCCCGGTGTCCAGTTAAATGATTCCCTATTGGATTGTTTCCCCTGGTACTTGTTTGGTATTGAGGTTATATTATACCTATACGCGTGTGTTAGTACCTTCGTATTCTTATTTCTTTTAGTGAGGATCTCTCCTTGCTTGTCGTGCTTGCGAGAATGTGATTGTGAGTTTGAGGAAGTTTAGGGAAACTTTGCACTTACTATGATTTCAGTACTTGTTATGTTTTACTTGTTGGATTGTAAATCTGGATTTGATATATTTATATATATATTTATATAAATGCTTTGAACTACAATTAATGTCTATATTGCTGTCGAGTTTGGTTTTGTTGACGTAAACGAGTTATTCGGCATTTTAAGGTTTGTTTTACCTTATATGAATTTTATTCCATCTTTATGCTTTTACGTTAACCAGTCCTTCTGTTTATAATTTATAAACCTGCATGGGTTGATTTAAGAGGTTATGCCTCGGAAAAGGTTAAAGGTTGGTTTGCTCGGAATACGGTATTAACGGAATGTTTTCACTTATTTTGAGTTAATATGGTTTCTAAATCAATCACGTATATAAAGGATTTCATAGGCATTGTTTGCATTGTTTTAAAAGGTGGGGTTAGTATATTGTTTTAAGTATGTAAAACTTTGTTTTGTCCACTCACACTCTTTTTGTTTTGCGCCCCCCAGGCCGTAGTTGCTTCGTTACTGTTCGGCCGTGCGCGTCTCTTCTCGAGCTTCGTTTGAAGGGTAGGATTGTCTTCCTTGAACCCTAAACTTTGTATTCTATTATTTCTTTTCCGTTGACTCTTAAATTGCTCTGTTATCGCCCATTAGGGTTGACTTGAAGGACGGAGGCCTGTTGTGTAAAACCCGTGTCTTGAGCTTGGAAAGCAGAGAACGGTGAGCAATCCCACATCGCTCGGGGAGGGAAAGGTGATGTGCCTTATATGTGTGGGCACGTCTCTAACTAGCACGAGGCTTTTTGGGAGCTCACTGGCTTCAGATTCTTAGGAACTCCGAGGTTAAGCGAGTTGTGGCTTAGAGCAATCCCGGGATGGGTGACCTACGGGAAGATATTGCTCGTGAGTTCCCGATGACAAAACCGTGAGGGCGGAGGCCCAAAGCGGACAATATCGTGTTAGGGGAGTCGGGTCGTGACATGTTGTGTATTTGTTTATGCATGCTGGCATTTGGGGATTGTTATCTGTTGCTTGTTTGACAGGTTGTTAAGTTTTGGGATAGTCCAGGTTTTTAGGGAGACTACTGCCCGATTTTCGGCAGGAGTCTTGATCCGTTGTAGGTGGTTGTTTCGGGAAGAGGGAACTTGTTTAGTTTGTGGGCCCGACATTGAGTTGATGTCGGAACGTCAGCAGGGTCTGGCTCGGGTTCCGGGGTGGAATTCAGGTCGGGTCCTGTCAAATTGGTCAAAGAAATTGGACAATTCAAGTTCGAACGAAGTTCGTGCCGTAAATGGAGTGGTGGTACATTGCATAGTTCTAGTGATTGGATTTCACTCAAAACTCACCAAATGACTCCTCCCACCATATTATGATGTTGACCAAATTTTGGGCTTGATCCGAAATGAATTCGTCAAAGAAATTGGACAATTCAAGTTCGAACGATATTCGTGCCATAAATGAAGTGGTTGCTGCTTTGCATAGTTCTAGGGATTGGATTTCACTCAAAACTTACCAAATGACTCCTCCCACCATATTATGATGTTGACCAAGTTTTGGGCTCAATCCGAAATCAATTGGTCAAAGAAATTAGACACTTTAAGTTCGTACGAAGATATGAAATGAATTGGTAGAAGATATTGGACAATTCAATTTCGAACAAAGTTCGTGCCATAAATGGGGTGGTCGGTGCATTGCTTAGTTGTAGGGATTGGATTTCACTCAAAACTCACCAAATGACTCCTCCCAACATATTATGATGTTGACCAAGTTTTGGGCTCGATCCGAAATCAATTGGTCAAAGAAATTGGACAATTCATGTTCGAACGAAGTTCGTTCCGTAAATTTAGTGGTGGTACATTGCATAGTTCTAGGGATTGGATTTCACTCAAAACTTACCAAATTACTCCTCCCACAATATTACGATGTTAACCAAGTTTTGGGCTCGATCTGATATCAATTGGTCAAAGAAATTTGACACTTCAAGTTCGTTTGATGTTAAATCAGTAAATGAAGTGGTTGTTGCTTTGCATAGTTCTTGGGATAAGATTTCTCTCAAAATACACCAAAAGGCTCCTCCCACCATATTATGATGTTGGCCAAGTTTTGGGCTCTATCCGAAGTGAATTGGTCAAAGAAATTGGACACTTACAAGTTCGTACGAAGTTCCGTGCCATAAATGAACTGGTTGGCGCTTTGCATAGTTCTAGGGATTGGATTTCACCCAAAATTCACCAAATGACTCCTCCCACCGTATTATGTTGTTGACCAAGTTTTGGGCTCGATCCGAAATCAATTGGTCAAAGAAATTTGAAACTTCAAATCCGTACGAAGTTCCGTGCCGTAAATGAAGTGGTTGGTGCTTTGCATAGTTCTAGGGATTGGATTTCACTCAAAACACACCAAATGACTCCTCCCACCATATTATGCTGTTGACCAAGTTTTGGGCTCGATGTGAAATCAGTGGTTCAAAGAAATTGGACACTTCAAGTTCGTACGCAGTTCCATGCTGTAAATGAAGTGGTTGGTGCTTTGCATAGTTTTAGGGATTGGATTTCACCCAAAACTCTCCAAAATGAATTGGTCAATGAAATTGGACAATTCAAGTTTGAACGAAGTTCATGCCGTAAATTGAGTGGTGGTCAATTGCATAGTTCGAGTGATTGGATTTCACTCAAAACTCACCAAATGACTCCTCCCCCATATTATGATGTTAACCAAGTCTTGGGCTCGATCCAAAATCAATTGGTCAAAGAAATTGGACACTTCAAGTTCTTACGAAGTTCCGTGCCGTAAATGAAGTGGTTGGTGATTTGCATAGTTCTAGGGATTGGATTTCACCCAAAACACACCAAATGACTCCTCCCACCATATTATGATGTCGGCCAAGTTTAGGGCTCAATCTGAAATCAATTGGTCAAAGAAATTGGACTCTACAAGTTCGAATGAAGTTCCGTGCCGTAAATGACGTGGTTGGTGCTTTGCATAGTTCAGTTGATTGGATTTCACTCAAAACTCACCAAATGACTTGTTAACTCGCAAGTGCACGAGGCGTTGGGTAGTATAGCATGTGTACTTGAGGTCGATCCCACGAGGATTGATGATAGATTGATTCAATTTGATTCCCTGCACAAAACAGAAATGAAAAGAAAATAGATAAAACAAGAAAGAAAGAAAGAAAATAAATACCTTAAGCAAATAAGTTACCAAGTTCAATTCAGATTCTCAGATTGATTCTAGCTAAAGTATGATTAAGCCATGGTGTCTGGTCCTAACCTTGTATTCCTAATTCCCTAATTAGATCCTTGTTGTCGAACCTAAATTAAGCATTAGAAATCCATTAAGCAAAGAAGAATGTTTTAAACAACCAAGCATGTATCTAATCCCTGTTGTCGAATGTCCATACATACTCTTCCTATTCATAGTTCAATTTGAATTAATGCATGGTGTCTACTCTTAATTCAAACCAAGATAGCTAACACACAAGTTTTAATGGTGATCAATCATTCAAACAAGCATATTAACTTATAAGCATAATGAATAAGAACAAGAACTATAATTGAAACTTGAAAACTAATTAAACTTGAAAACTTAAGAAAAGAATTTACATTACAATGAAAAATAAATTACAACTAAGAGAAACTTAAAGGAAAATTTAGCAAAAGATTTTGTTACAACAATTGAGAACTAAAAAGAAAACTAAGAGAATTTGAGGGATAGAAGGGAGAGGAGCTCTAGAGAGATGTTTGAGAGCTCCCCCTTGGGGTGTGTTTACAAGTTTGGAGAACCTCACTATATATAGGCTTAAGGGAAGTAAAATTCTGAATTGAGTATTGCTTCTACCTACAACACTCACTTCACCAACTTACAACACCCAATTCACCAACTTTACCTAACTTCCCCACTAAAAATAATTAGCTCAGGCATATGTCATGCATGACAAGGCATTGCAGTCTGCTTTTGGGCTCGTTTTGGGCTTGTTCCTCCGTTCTGAAAAATCTGGAAAAATATTTATCTTGAAGTTCTTTGAATTATCTTTTCAAGCATATGCAGCCCAACTCAAGGAAAAATCAGAAAGACCTTCAAATGTCATTTTTGGCCCAGTAACGCAGATCCTGCCGATTTTGACCTGAGGATGCCAAAACTTGTATAACTTTCTCTAGAACACTCGGAATCATGAACCGTAAAATTCTTCAGAAACTAGACTTCCGCATCTTTCCAATGATGTATGTACAGTCCAATCCGTGAAGTTGACTGATCTGCAGACACCGTTTTGAGCTAACTTGTCTCCAAAATGCATTTAATGAGTCTCAAGCTTATTATACTGAAACAAACACAAAATAGATTAAAAGCACAAGTTTAACTCAAAAACATAACCAAATCATAAGTTAGAAGGGTACAAAATGATATGTAATTATGCACCGATCATGACTTATCCCACAATATTATGATATTGACCAAGTTTTGGGCTCGATCTGAAATCACTTGGTCAAAGAAATTGGACACTTCAAGATCGAACAAAGTTCGTGACGAAAATGGAGTGGTTGGTGCATTGCACAGTTCTAGTGATTGGATTTCACTTATAGCTCACCAAATAACTCCTCCCACCAAATTATGATGTTGACCAAGTCTTGGGCTCGATCTGAAATGAATTGGTCAAAGAAATTTGACAATTCGAGTTCATATGAAGTTCGTGACGTAAATGGAGTAGTTGGTGCATTGCATAGTTCTATTGATTGGATTTCACTCAAAACTCACCAAATGACTCCTCCCACCATATTATGATGTTGACCAAGTTTCGGGCTTGATCCGAAATCACTTGGTCAAAGAAATTGGACACTTCAAGATCGAACGAAGTTCGTGACGAAAATGGAGTGGTTGGTGCATTGCACAGTTCTAGTGATTGGATTTCACTCAAATCACACCAAATGACTCCTCCCACAATATTATGATGTTGACAAAGTTTTGGGCTTGATCCGAAATGAATTGGTCAAAGAAATTTGACAATTCGAGTTCATATGAAGTTCGTGACGTAAATGGAGTAGTTGGTGCATTGCATAGTTCTATTGATTGGATTTCACTCAAAACTCACCAAATGACTCCTCCCACAATATTATGATGTTGACCAAGTTTGGGCTTGATCCGAAATCACTTGGTCAAAGAAATTGGACAATTCAAGTTCGAACGAAGTTCGTGACGTAAATGGAGAGGTTGGTGCATTGCATAGTTCTAGTGATTGTATTTCTCTCAAAACTCAACAAATGACTCCTCCCATCATATTATGCTGTTGACCAAGTTTTGGGCTCGATCCGAAATGAATTGGTCCAAGAAATTTGACAACTCAAGTTTGAACGAAGTTCGTGCCGCAAAAGGAGTGGTGGTGCATTGCATAGTTTTGGTGATTGGATTTCACCCAAAACTTACCAAATGACTCCTCCAACCGCATTATGATGTTGACCAGGTTTTGGGCACGATCCGAAATCAATTGGTCAAAGAAATTGCACAATTCAAGTTCGAACGAAGTTCGTGACGTAAATGGAGTGGTTGGTGCATTGCATAGTTCTAGTTATTGTGTTTCATTCAAAACCCACCAAATGATTCATCCCACCATGTTATGATGTTGACCAACTTTTGGGCTCCATCCGAAATCAATTGGTCTAATAAATTGGACACTTCAAGTTCGTGCGTAGTTCGTAACGTAAATGGTGTGGTTGGTGCCTTGCATAGTTCTAGTGATTCAATTTCAATCCAAACTCACCAAATGACTCCTCCCACAATATTATGATGTTGACCAAGTTTTGGGCTTGATTCGAAATGAATTGGTCAAAGAAATTGCACATTTCAAGTTCATGCGAAATTCGTGCCGTAAATGGTGTGGTTGTGCATTGCATAGTTATAGTGATTGGATTTCACTAAAAACTCACCAAATGACTCCTCCCACCATGTTCTGATGTTGACCATGTTTTGGGCTCGATCAGAAATCAATTGGTCAAAGAAATTGGACAATTTAAGTTTGTACGAAGTTCTTGTCGTAAATGTTGTGGTTGGTGCATTTCATAGTTCTAGTGATTGGATTTAAATCAAAAGTCATCAAATGACTCCTCCTACCATATTATATTGTTGACCAAGTTTTGGGCTCGATCCGAAATTAATTGCTCAAAGAAATTGGATACTTCAAGTTCGTAAGAAGTTCGTGCCGTAAATGCAATGTTTGGTGTATGGCATAGTTCTAGTGATTGGATTTCAGTCAAAACACACCAAGTGACTCCTCCCACCATATTTTGAAGTTGACCAAGTTTTGGGCACAAGCCAAAGTGAATTGGTCAAAGAAATTGGACAATTCAAATTCGAACGAAGTTCGTGACGTAAATGGAGTGGTTGGTGCATTGCATAGATCGTATTTCACTCAAAACACATCAAATGACTCCTCCCGCCACGTTATGACGTTGACCAAGTTTTCGGTACGAGCCGAAATGAATTGGCCAAAGATATTGTAAAATTCAAGTTCAAACGAAGTTCATGACATAAATGGAGTGATTGTAGCATTGCATAGTTCTAGTGATTGAATTCCACTCAAAACTCACTGAATGACTCCTCCCACCATGTTATGATGTTGACCAAGTTTTGGGCACGAGCCGAAAGGAATTGGTCAAAGAAATTGGACACTTCAAGTTTGTACGAAGTTTGTGCAATAAATGGAGTAGTTAGTGCATTGCATAGTTCTATTGATTGGATTTCGCTCAAAACTCACCAAATGATTCCTCCCACCATATTATGGTGTTGACCAAGTTTTGGGTTCGATCCGAAATCACATTGGTCAAAGAAATTGGACACTTCAAGATCAAACGAAGTTCGTGACGTAAATGCAGTGGTTGGTACATTGCATAGTTCTAGTGACTGGATTTCACTCAAAACACACCAAATGACTCCTCCCACCATATTATGATGTTGACCAAATTTTGGGATTGATCCGAAATCTCTTGGTCAAAGAAATTCGACAGTTCAAGTTCGTACGAAGTTCGTGCCTTAAATGGAGTGGCTTGTTCTTTGCATAGTTCTGTTGATTGGATTTCACTCAAAACTCACCAAATGACTCCTCCCACCATGTTATGTTGTTGACCAAGTTTTGGGCACGAGCCGAATTGAATTGGTCAAAAAATTTGGACACTTCAAGTTCATGCGAAGTTCGTGCCAGAAATGGTGGTGTTGGTGCATTACATAGTTCTAGTTATTGTGTTTCATTCAAAACTCACCAAATGATTCCTCCCACCATGTTATGATGTTGACCAAGTTTTGGGCTCGATCCGAAATCAATTGGTCTAAGAAATTGGACACTTCAAGTTCGTGCGTAGTTCGTAACGTAAATGGTGTGGTTGGTGCCTTGCATAGTTCTAGTGATTGGATTTCAATCAAAACTCACCAAATGACTCCTCCCACCGTATTATGATATTGACCAAGTTTTGGGCTCAATCCGAAATCAATAAATCAAAGAAATTGCACAATTCTAGTTCGAACGAAGTTCGTGCCGTAAATGGAGTGCTTGGTGCATTTCATAGTTCTAGGGATTGGATTTCACTCAAAACTCACCAAATGACTCCTCCCACCATATTATGATGTTGTGATGCTGTGATGTTGACCATATTTTGTGCCCGATCAAAAATCAAATGGTCAAAGAAATTGGACACTTCAAGTTCGTGCGAAGTTCGTGCCGTAAATGGAGTGGTTGGTGCTTTGCACAGTTGTGCTGATTGGATTTCACTCAAAAATCTCCAAATGACTCCACCCACCATATTATGATGTTGACCAAGTTTTGGGCACGAGCCGAATTGAATTGGTCAAAGAAATTGGACACTTCAAGTTCGTGCGAAGTTCGTTCGGAAATGGTGTGGTTGGTGCATTGCGTAGTCCTAGTGATTGGCTTTCAATCAAAACTCGCTAGATGACTCCTCCCACCATATTATGATGTTGACCAAGTTTTGGGCACGATCTGAAATTTATAAATCAAAGAAATTGCACAATTCTAGGGCAAACGAAGTTCGTGCCGTAATTGGAGTGCTTGGTGCATTGCATAGTTCTAGAGATTGGATTTCACTCAAAACTCACCAAATGACTCCTCCCACCATATTTTGATGTTGTGATGTTGTGATGTTGACCATGTTTTGGTCCCGATCAAAAATCAATTGGTCAAAGAAATTGGACACTTCAAGTTCGTGCGAAGTTCGTGCCATAAATGGAGTGGTTGGTGCTTTGCATTGTTGGGTTGATTGGATTTCAGTCAAAACTCACCAAATGACTCCTCCAACCATATTATGATGTTTGTCAAGTTTTGAGTACGAGCCGAAATGAATTGGCAAAGAAATTTGACAATTCAAGTTCGTACGAAGTTCGTGCTGTAAATGGAGTGGTTGGTGCTTTGCATAGTTCTGTTGATTGGATTTTACTCAAAACTCACCAAATCTCACCGAGTGACTCCTCCCACCTTGTTATTAGTTTTCAGTTTAATAAGTTTAATTTGTGATGATTAGCATCCCTCCTAATCCCCGGAATAGAACGATCCCTACTTACTCGTACTACGATTGCATAATTGCTAATCTTCCCTTTGTTTTCGTTTTTCTTGTGTTTCTAATTTTGTTTTGTTTTGTTTTCTTTGTTTTAGGTACTACTTTATGATTCGAAGTTCACACCCTGTTCGTGTGCACATATTGGACTTTGACGAAGATTTCAAACAAACTTTGAGAAGGAAGAGGAAGCAGCCAGAACTCAATTCCTCTAGTTCTAGTTCTAAATCTGAAGCTGAAACAGACTTGGAAGAGGAACAAGACATGGCTGTAGACAATCGAACAATCAAGGAACTTTCAGCCTCTGGATTGGACAATGCAGTCCCTCTTTGCATTCAATACCCTGGGGCAGCTGAAGGCAAGACCGATGAGTTTGAATTGAAGTCGAGTTTGCTACATCACATTCCCAAATACCATGGGCTGTCCATGGAAGATCCAAACAAGCATTTGAAGGAATTCGAAGTGGTATGTTCAAGCATGACACCAATTAACGTGGATAGCAACATTCTAAAGATGAAAGCCTTTCCATTCTCTCTTTTGGAAAAGGCTAAGGATTGGCTCTTTTAGTTAGCACCTGGAACCGTCACTTCTTGGGAAAGCATGAAGAGAGCATTCTTAGAGAAATTCTTCCCAACTTCAAGAGTCATTCTTTTGAGGAAGAGAATTAGTGGAATTCAACAAGGCCGGGAGAATCCTTCCCAGCATATTATGAGCATTTCAAGACTTTAGTTGCATCCTGCCCACAATTCAATATTTCTATGAAGGACTACTTCCACTCGAGAGACAAATGCTTGATGCTTCAGCAGGAGGTGCGTTGGTTGACAAAACACCAGTTGCAGCGAAGATCTTAATCTCAAACCGAGCCTTGAATGCACAACAATACGAAGGAGTTGGAGGAAGGGATCATACACGGCCAAGTCAAGTTAATGAGGTAAGTGCTATTTTAGAACTTCAATCTCAAATGGCTAATCTCACTACTCTTATTTCTCAGGTTGTTGAAGGATCCAAAGTGCAAGGAAGTAGTACTTGTGGCGTGTACTCTGTGCAAGGACACCCCTCTGATCAATGTCCTCAATTAATAGAGAATGGGGGATGGGAAAGTGCCAACGCCGTTGGGTATCAAGGCCACAATCAGCCAACAAGGCGGATCATACTTTGGATCATCTTTACAATCCGGGCTGGAGAGATCATCCAAATATGAAGTGGAGGGACCCTCAACAAACTCAACAACAAGGCGGATATAGACAGCCACCTCCGGGACTCTATCAAAGGCCATTCGCACCACCACCACTCCCACCACAATCTGCCCAACCAAATTCAGGTACGTCTTTGGATAATGATAAAGTTCTTCAAGTACTAACCTCTTTGACTCAGGGTTTACAAAATCAAGCCAAAGAAATGGGCGAAGTGAAGAAGCAAATTGGGCAAATGACGGAATTCATGGGACAGTTCAGAGAAGAAGGCAAACTACCTAGTTCAACCATCGTCAACCCAAAGGGAGGTTTTGAAACAGCTAAAGCTATCACCTTGAGAAGTGGTAAAGAGGTTGGAACCAATCCCAAAACGTCCAAACAAAGCCAAAAGGAGGACGAATAGCTGCTGCCCGAAGAAGAAGAGATGGACAAGGCCACGGCAAGGGAAGAGCAATCCCTGCCGCAGCCTTCTAAGGCTCCTACACCACCCAAATCAGGTAAGGTTGGTTCCAATTCAATTCCTTCTAACCCCATTCCACCAAATGTGCCTTTCCCTCGCAGGTTTATGCAATCTAAGAAGGAAGAGAATGAAAAAGATATCTTAGAGATCTTCAGGAAAGTACAAGTCAATATTCCCCTTCTCGATGCAATAAAGCAAGTTCCAAAGTATGCTAAATTTTTGAAGGAGCTTTGTACAACAAGGAGACGGATCTCTAACAAGGAAGTGGTACGGGAAAGTGAGAATGTTTATGCAGTTTTGCAACGTAAGCTGCCACCTAAATGCAAAGACCCAGGTAGTTTCACAATCCCTTGTGTTATTGGTAATACCAAGTTTGAACATGCCATGTTAGATCTGGGTGCTTCCATTAATGTCATGCCATACTCAATTTATGCATCTATGAACCTAGGAGAGCTTAAAAATGATGGTGTTATAATTCAATTAGCCGATCATTCTAATGCATATCTGAGAGGAGTCTTGGAAGATGTTTTGGTGCAAGTTAACCACGTGATATTCCCAGCAGATTTTTATGTGCTTGAGATGGAAGATTCGGCCCATTCTACACCATTGCCAATCCTACGTGGAAGACCCTTCATGAAGACAGCCCGCACCAAGATAGATGTGTTCAAGGGGACGTTGACAATGGAATTTGATGGCGACATGATTGATTTCAATATCTCTGAAGCTATAAGGTATCCTAATGATGATCATTCTTGCTTCTCTATTGATGTATTTGATTCTTTGGCGCAGGAATATCTTGAATCCCTAGATAGGGATGCTCTTGAAACAACCATTGCTAAAGGAATTGGACTCAAAACCAACATGGCCGACCCTAATCATGCAACAATTGGTGAGATGGTGGCTGCCCTTGAGTCATTGCCATAATATGTTGGTAAGCCTCCAATCCCAATTCCAATTCCCGTTTCTACTAACAAGTTGTTACCTTCGGTGATTTAGGCACCCACTCTCAAGCTTAAACCATTACCGAATCATTTGATGTATGTCTTCTTTGGAGAAAAAGAGACTTTGCCCGTCATAGTCTCTTCATCCCTCACGACAGTGGAGGAAGAAAAACTAGTTCGGGTGTTGCAAGAGCACAAAACAGCCATTGGATGGACTGATCGGTGCATAATTACATATCATTTTGTACCCTTCTAACTTATGACTTGGTTATGTTTTTGGGTTAAACTTGTGCTTTTAATCTATTTTGTGTTTGTTTCAGTGTAATAAGCTTGGGACTCACTTAATGCATTTTGGAGACATGTTAGCTCAAACGGTGTCTGCAGATCAGTCAACTTCACGGATTGGACTGTACTTGCTCAAGAAGAACCAGACAATGAGCCATACATCATTAGAAAGATACAGAAGTCTATTTTCTGGAGCATTTTACGGTTCATGATTCCGAGTCCTCTAGAGGAAGTTATGCAAGTTTTGGCAGCTTAAGGTCAAAATCGGCAGGATCTGCGTTACTGGGCCAAAAATGACTTTTGAAGGCCTTCCTGAATTTTCCTTGAGTTGGGCTGCATATGCTTGGAAAGATAAGACAAAGAGCTTCAAGATCCATATTTTTGAAGATTTGTTAGAGTGAAGGAACAAGCCCAAATCGAGCCCACAAGCTGACTGCAATGCATTGTCATGCATGAGCTAATCATTTTAGTGGTGAATTGAGTGGTGTAAGTTGGTGAAGTGAGTGTGATTAATAAATTCAATTGTATAATCAGATTTATACTTCCCCTAGGCCTATAAATAGTGAGTTCTCCAAACATGTAAACACACCCCAAGGGGGAGCTCTCAAACATCTCTCTAGAGCTCCTCTCCCTTCTCTCCCTCAAATTCTCTTAGTTTTCTTCTTAGTTCTCAATTGTTGTAACAAAACCATTTTTCTTAGTTGCAATTTATTTTTCATTGTAATGAAATTCTTTTCTTAAGTTTTCAAGTTTAATTAGTTTTCAAGTTTCAATTATAGTTCTTGTTCTTATTCATTATGCTTATAAGTTAATATGCTTGTTTGAATGATTGATCACCATTAAAACTTGTATGTTAGCTATCTTGGTTTGAATTAAGAGTAGACACCATGCATTAATTCAAATTGAACTATGAATAGGAAGAGTATGTATGGACATTCGACAATAGGGATTAGATACATACTTGGTTGTTTAAAACATTCTTCTATGCTTAATGGATTTCTAATGCTTAATTTAGGTTCGACAACAAGGATCTAATTAGGGAATTAGAAATACAAGGTTAGGACCAGACACCATGGCTTAATCATACTTTAGCTAGAATCAATCTAAGAATATGAATTGAACTTGGTAACTAATTTGCTTGGGTTAATTTCTTTTCTTTCTTTCTTGTTGTATTTATTTTCTTTTCATTTCTATTTTGTGCAGGGAATCAAATTGAATCAATCTATCATCAATCCTCGTGGGATCGACCTCATACTTACACAAGCTATACTATCCAACGCCTCGTGCACTTGCGAGTTAACATGGACTTTAGCCGACATCAAGGGAATTAGTCCTACAACTTGCATGCATCGCATACTTCTAGAGGAGGGGGCTAAACCAACTCGAGAGGCTCAACGCCGACTCAACCCTCCAATGCTGGAAGTTGTGAAAAAGATCATTAAGCTTCTTGATTGTGGGGTCATTTACCCAATTTCGGACAGTCGTTGGGTTTCACCGGTTCAAGTTGTACCAAAGAAATCGGGAGTCACTGTGGTGAAGAATGAAGAGAACGAACTTGTGCCTACCCGTATCCAAACAGGTTGGAGAGTTTGCATCGATTATAGGAAACTCAACGCCACCACAAGGAAAGATCACTTCCCTTTGCCGTTCATTGATCAAATGCTTGAAAGGTTAGCTAGTCATTCTTTTTATTGCTTTCTTGATGGCTATTCGGGATATAATCAGATTGTTGTAGCTCCAGATGACCAAGAAAAGACTACTTTTACTTGTCCATTTGGAACTTTTGCTTATCGACAAATGCCATTTGGTTTATGTAATGCATCAGCCACCTTTCAAAGATGCATGGTAAGTATCTTTTCAGATTTCATTGAGAAGATTATTGAGGTTTTCATGGATGATTTTAGTGTCTTTGGTGACTCTTTTGATGGTTGTTTAATCTCACGTTGATATTAAAATGTTGCATTGAAACTAACCTGGTTTTAAATTGGGAAAAATGTCACTTCATGGTAAAACAAGGAATAGTCTTAGGACATATAGTTTCAGAAAAGGGACTTGAAGTTGATAAATCAAATATAGATCTTGTACGCCACTTACCCTCTCCCACTTCGGTGAGAGAGGTTCGTTCTTTCCTTGGACATGCAGGATTCTATAGACGTTTTATCAAAGATTTCTCGAAGATTTCAACACCCTTGTGCCGACTTCTACAAAAGGATGTGCCGTTTGTGTTTGATGACGAATGTGAGAAGGCGTTCAATCACCTCAAAGAATTGTTAACTTCGGCACCTATCATTGTTCCACAAGATTGGAGCCTTCCGTTCGAGCTTATCACTGCTTCAGATTATGCTTTAGGGGCTGTTTTGGGGCAACGGAAGGACAAGAAGCCACACGTCATCTACTACGCATCCCGGACCTTGAATGATGCTCAATTGAATTACTCCACCACTGAAAAAGAACTTCTTGCTGTTGTGTTTGCTTTAGATAAGTTTCGTTCTTATTTACTTGGTACTAAAGTTATAATTTACTCTAACCATGCAGCTTTTAAGTACTTGCTCACAAAGAAAGAAGCCAAACCAAGGCTTATTCGCTGGATGCTTCTTCTTCAGGAGTTTGACGTGGAAATTAGGGACAAAAGAGGATGTGAAAATGTAGTGGCTGACCACATGAGCCGTTTGGTACATGAAGAAGACCTTCTACCTATTCCAGAGGCATTCCCAGATGAACAATTGCTGACCATTGAGGTAAGTGAGCCATGGTATGCTGATATTGTGAATTATATTGTGTCTAAACAAGTTCCAAGCACCATAACTAGGCACCAACGTGATAAACTTAAAAAATGGCACGGTTTTATGTGTGGGATGACCCTTATTTGTGGAAATATTGCCCTGATCAAATTATTCGTAGATGTGTGCATGATTCTGAGTTTAATTCAGTCTTAACTTTCTGTCACACTTATGCATGTGGCGGTCACTTTGGTACACAACGCACAGCACTTAAGGCTTTAGAATGTGGATTTTATTGGCCTACTATCTTTAAGGATGCTAGAACTTTTTGTATGACTAGTGATCGTTGTCAAAGAACGGGCAATATAGGTGCAAAAGATCAAATGCCGCAAACCCCTATCTTTTCTGTTGAGATTTTTTATGTTTGGGGTATTGATTTCATGGGTCCTTTTCCTTCATCTCATGGTTTCAATTATATTCTACATGCGGTTGATTATGTATCAAAATGGGTGGAAGCGGCAGCCACCCGTACTAATGATTCCAAAGTGGTTGCAGATTTTGTCAAAACTAACATATTTTCAGGATTTGGAATGCCAAAAGTACTTATCAGTGATGGGGGTTCCCATTTTTGCAATCGAACCATAGAAGCGCTGCTTAAAAAGTATAATGTCACACATAGGGTCTCGACACCCTATCATCCTCAAACAAGTGGGCAAGCCGAGGTGTCTAATTGAGAAATCAAGCAGATTTTGGAGAAGACAGTTGGAACAACTAGGAAAGATTGGAGCTTGCGCTTGAATGACGCATTATGGGCGTACCGTATAGTCTATAAAACACCAATTGGGATGTCTCCATTTCGGCTCATCTATGGGAAACCGTGCCATCTTCCGGTTGAGTTGGAGCACAGAGCGTATTGGGTAGTCAAAACGTTCAACATGATATAGATGCAGCTGGTCTTCATAGGAAGCTTCAATTAAATGAGCTTGAAGAGATTCGGAACGAGGCTTATGAGAACGCTCATATCTATAAGGAGAAAACAAAGGCATTCCATGACAAGATGATTCGTAGCAAGACGTTCTCTATAGGGCAGAAAGTGTTACTTTTCAACTCACACCTTCGAATATTTCCAGGTAAGTTGCGTTCTAAATGGATTGGCCCTTTTGTTGTTACTAATGTCTTTCCTTATGGTGCAGTCCAAATTCAAAGTTTAAAGACAGGACATGAATTCAAAGTCAATAGACACCGTTTGAAGCCTTACTATGAGTGTTTTGAAGAGCATGTTGTGGAGGATGTACCCCTCCATGCCGTAGGACCTAATGTAGTTTAAAAGGAGGTATCGTCTGGTTGGAAGACGTTAAAGCAAGCGCTTCTTGGGAGGCAACCCATGTGTTCGAATAAAGGGACTTTGGAATATCCAGCTCCTACAACCAGATTTGCTCTCTTTTACCCTTCTCTTTATTGTTTTTTCTTTGCCATGTTTGTCTTGTTTGCTAGCTATCTTTTATTGCTTTCTTGTTTAAGTTTAATTTTGAAACATTGAGGACAATGTTTGGTTTAAGTGTGTGTGTGTGGGGGTAAACAATGTGCTTTTCATGACTTATTTTCGAATTTCACCACCTATCACTACTAATTTTGTTATTCACTGTTTTAAAGTGTGTGTCATTTTAAAAATATATATATATATATACCAAAAAGAGTCGTTTTTGTTGCTTGTTTGTGTCTTAGGGTACCTTCCAACACAATGATGAGGATTTGGTTTTAATTGCATGACTGTTAAAGAAAGTTGCAAACATGGGTGGAAGTTTGATATGCTCTTTGGTTAATACTTAGTTGTAGTCATCATTTACGAACTCACATGTAATCACAAAAGAAAAAAATCAGTTTTTGTAACATGCTTGAAGGAAGAAACTCAAACTAACGCTACAACCCTGTGAGACTTGAGCCTATTCTTTGTTTGGAGAGTTATTACTCTGGATATTCTTGTTTTCTAAAGTCGTTGCATGATCTCATTACTTCTTTGCTTGGTTGCTAATTAGAATGCGTTTTCATCATTTTAAGTTCCAAATACTAGAACTCATGCCCATTTCATTCAAAGCGTAATATGAAGTGCATAACAAATAACAAGATGAAGTTGTGTAGTTACCACCAGAGGCAAAAAGCCTTATCCTTTGCATATATATTGTAGGTTTAACCCCTTTGAGCCTTATTTAGCCTATTTTCTTTGTTAAGCCTGCATTATCCTTACCTAGCCTAGTATAGGAATATCCATACCCTTGTTCTTAAAGAATAGTGAAGCATGACTTGTTGGGAATTCCTTTTGTTTACGATTTGCAGAAAAAAAAGTGTGGGGGAAGGAATTGTCTTTTGAGTTTGGTGAAAAGAGGAGATTATGTGTTGTTTCGAAAGAAAAAAAAAGAAAGAAAAAAATAAAAAATAAAAACTAGGAATGAGTTCATAAGTACTGGGTGTTGAAGAAGGGTCCGAAAATGTGAATCTGACCCTAAAGTATAAATCTTCCCTTTGTGTTTAAAGTTTGATGATGCAATCAAAAGTGAATTCTAAGAGTTGATTTCATTACTTTGCTTACTATTTCTTTAAAAACCTTTGTGTACCCTTAACCCTTCTTAGTTAGCCAATACCTTAGCCCCGTTATAACCCTTAGACTTTTATCTTGATTGTTATGTGTTCCGATATGTGGACTTTGAAATTGGTACGAGCATATGGAATCCCTGGTTCTCGCTTCTAAGTAGTAGCATTCCGTTCATGAGATCATATATATGTTGTATCAATAACTCCAGAAAGTGCCTTCTTTGTTATAACATATGTGAGTGCTAGTCTCCATGCTTACATCAATCTTCTCACACATACTTACTGTAGGGAGTGTAGTCAGAAAATCTGTGTGAAAATAGAGAGTATATCTGGTGAGGAATTGAGGGAATTCTCTAAGGCATGTTACTACATTCAAAATGTTGTTTTAAATGATCAAATGCGAGCTAGTGAGTTTTCAGAGTTCAGAGTTCTTTCTTCCCTTGCTCAGTTTCAATGTTTATTTCAGATTGCTTTTCAATTGTTATGAACATGTGTAACTATATTTCTTGTTAGTTAGAGGTGAATTCGAAGCCATGGACATATGTTTTATATGAATTGATTACTTCCAGTTATGGTTTCATAAAGTATGAATGTGATTTACTTTTCTGTTTTAGTGAGAACTTATTTTTGTATGTTTATTAAGGATGCATACTTAGTTTGCATGCAGGGATTTGATGCTAGAATATAAGGGACTTTCACCTAATCATTATGAACTTATATTCACAAGTGGTAAAAGTCACTAGTCATGATTGAGTTAAGTAAATTCTTGGCAGGAGTATCATGCTTTTCATAGTTACGAATGCTTTGGCGATGCCTATGATTTTCACAGAACTTAATGATCTTTGATACGTATCTTTATCATGCTGTTCATATAGGGAACTTGATAAGAATAATTTGATTGTGTCGCTGAGTCCAATTCAATGAACTTAGGAGATCAATTTGTATGCATATGTTCCATGTGTGGAGAAGAATCCTCTAGCTATCCCTTCTTCCATATTCTATTCACAACTTAGTTGTTTGCTGTTGTCATTATTACTTAGTCTAAATCGTCCAAATTCCCCTCAATCATTGTTTTCCTTAACTTAGTTTTCAGTTTAATAAGTTTAATTTGTGTTGATTAGAATCCCTCCCAATCCCCGGAATAGAATGTTCCCTGCTTACTCGTACTACGATTGCATAATTCATAGGGTTTAATTTGTGCGTTAGTTATTTCTCACGAAGTTCGTGCCGTAAATGGAGTGGTCGGTGCTTTGCATAGTTCTGGTGATTGGATTCCACTCAAATCTCACCAAATTATGATGTTGACCAAGTTTTGGGCTCGATCCGAAATGAATTGGTCAAAGAAATTGGACAATTCAAATTCGAACGAAGTTTGTGACGTAAATGGAGTGGTTGGTGCACTGCATAGTTCTAGTGATTGGATTTCACTCAAAACTCACCAAATGACTCCTCCCACCATATTATGATGTTGACCAAGTTTTGGGCTCGATCTGAAATTAATTGGTCAAATAAATTGGACACTTCAAATTCGTACGAAGTTAGTGCCGTAAATGGAGTGGTTGGTGCTTTGAATAGTTCTGGTGATTGGATTTCACTCTAAACTTATCAATTAACTCCTCCCACTATATTATGATGTTGACCAAGTTTTGGGCTCAATCAGAAATCACTTGGTCAAAGAAATTGGACACTTCAAATTCGTATGAAGTTCGTGCCGTAAATGGAGTGGTTGGTGCTTTGCATAATTCTGGTGATTGGATTTCACTCAAATATGTTAACTCGCAAGTGCATGGGCCATTGGATACTATAGCATGTGTAAGTACGAGGTCGATCCCACGAGGATTGATGATAGATTGATTCAATTTGATTCCCTGCATAAAACAGAAATGAAAAGAAAATAAATGAAACAAGAAAGAAAGAAAAGAAATTAATTAACTCAAGCAAATTAGTTACCAAGTTCAATTTAGATTCACAGATTGATTCTAGCTAAAGTATGATTAAGCCATGGTGTCTGGTCCTAATCTTGTATTCCTAATTCCCTAATTAGATCCTTGTTGTCGAACCTAAATTAAGCATTAGAAATCCATTAAGCAAAGAAGAATGTTTTAAACAACAAAGCATGTCCTGTTGTCGAATGTCCATACATACTCTTCCTATTCATAGTTCAATTTGAATTAATGCATGGTGTCTACTCTTAATTCAAACCAAGATAGCTAACATACAAGTTTTAATGGTGATCACTCATTCAAACAAGCGTATTAACTTATAAGCATAATGAATAAGAACAAGAACTATAATTGAAACTTGGTAACTAATTAAACTTGAAAACTTAGGAAAAGAATTTACATTACAATGAAAAATAAATTACAACTAAGAGAAACTTAAAGGAAAATTTAGCAAAAGGATTTTGTTACAACAATTGAGAACTAAAAAGGAAAGCTAAGAGAATTTGAGGGAGAGAAGGGAGAGGAGCACTCAAGAGATGTTTGAGAGCTCCCCCCCATGGGGTGTCTTTACAAGTTTGGAGAACCTCACTATATATAGGCTTAAGGGAAGTAAAATTCTGAATTGAGTATTGCTTCTACCTACAACACTCACTTCACCAACTTACAACACTCAATTCACCAACTTTACCTAACTTCCCCACTAAAAATTATTAGCTCATGCATATATCATGCATGACAATGCATTGCAGTCTGCTTTTGGGCTCGTTTTGGGCTTGTTCCTACATTCTGAAAAATCTGGAAAAATATGGATCTTGAAGTTCTTTGAATTATCTTTCCAAGCATATGCAGCCTAGCTCAAGGAAAAATCGGAAACACCTTGAAATGTCATTTTTGGCCCAGTAACGCAGATCTTGTCGATTTTGACCTTAAGCTGCCAAAACTTGTATAACTTCCTCTAGAGGACTCGGAATCATGAACCGTAAAATTCTTCAGAAACTAGACTTCCACATCTTTCCAATGATGTATGGTTCATTATCTGGTTCTTCCTGAGCAAGTACAGTCCAATCCGTGAAGTTGATTGATCTGCAGACACCGTTTTGAGCTAACTTGTCTCCAAAATGCATTTAATGACTCATAAGCTTATTACACTGAAACAAACACAAAATAGATTAAAAGCACCAGTTTAACTCAAAAACATAACCAAATCATAAGTTAGAAGGGTACAAAATGATATGTAATTATGCACCGAAATGAATTGGTCAAACAATTTGGACAATTCAAGTTCGAACGAAGTTCGTGATGTAAATGGAGTGGTTGGTGTATTGCATAGATCTAGTGATTTGATTTCACTCAAAACTCACCAAATGACTACTCCCACCATATTATGATGTTCACCAAGTTTTGGGCACGAGGCGAAATGAATTGGTCAAAGAAAATGGACAATTTAAGTTCGAACGAAGTTCGTGATGTAAATGGAGTGGTTGGTGTATTTCATATTTCTAGTGATTGGATTTCTCTCAAAACTCACAAAATGACTCCTCCCACCATATTATGATGTTGACCAAGTTTGGGGCTCGATCCAAAATCAGTTGGTTAAAGAAATTGGACACTTCAAGTTCGTACGAAGTTCGTGCCGTAAATGGAGTGGTGGGTGCTTTGCATAGTTGTGTTGATTGGATTTCATTCAAAAGTCAACAAATGACTCCTCCCACCATATTATGATGTTGACCAAGTTTTGGCACTAGCCGAAATGAATGGTCAAAGAAATTGGAGAATTCAAGTTCGCACGAAGTTCGTGCCGTTAATGGAGTGGTTGCTGCTTTGCATAGTTCTGTTGATTGGATTTCACTCAAAACTGACCAAATGACTCCTACCACCATATTATGATGTTGGCCAAGTTTTGGGCGCGAGCCGAAATGAATTGGTTAAACAAATTTTACACTTCAAGTTTGTACGAAGTTCGTGCCGTAAATAGAGTGGTTGGTGTTTTGAACAGTTCTGTTGATTCGATTTCACTTAAAACTCACGAAATGACTCCCACCATATTATGATCTTGACCAGGTTTTGGGCATGAGCCGAAATGAATTGGTCAAAGAAATTGGAAAATTCAAGTTCGTACGAAGTTCGTGCCGTAAATGAAGTGGTTGGTGCTTTGCATAGTTCTGCTTGTAGGATTTCACTCAAAACTCCCCAAATGACTTCCCCCATCATATTATGATGTTGACCAAGTTTAGGGCACGAGCCAAAATGAATTGGTCAAAGAAAATGGACAATTCAAGTTCGAACGAAGTTCGTGACGTAAATGGAGTGGTTGGTGCATTGCATAGTTCAAGTGATTGGATTTCACTCAAATCACACCAAAAGACTCCTCCCACAATATTATGATGTCGACCAAGTTTTGGGCTCGATCCGAAATGAAAAGGTCAAAGAAACTGGACAATTCAAGTTCGAATGAAGTTCTTGACTTAAATGGAGTGGATGGTGCATTGCATAGTTCTAGTGATTGGATTTCAATCAAAACTCACCAAATAACTCCTCCCTCCATATTACGATGTTGACCAGGTTTTGGGCTCGATCCGAAATCACTTGGTCAACGAAATTGGACACTACAAATTCGTACGAAGTTCGTGACGTAAATGGAGTGGTTGGTGCATTGCACAGTTCTATTTATTGCATTTCACTCAAAACTCACCAAAATGGCACCTCCCACCAAATTATGATGTTAACCAAGTTTTGGGTCCAATCTGAAATCAATTGGTCAAAGAAATTGGACACTTCAAGTTCGTAAGAAGTTCGTTCCGTAAATGGAGTGGTTGGTACTTTGCATGGTTCTGTTGATTGGATTTCACTCCAAACTCACTAAATGACTCCTCCCACCATATTATGATGTTGACCAAGTTTTGGGCCCGAGCCGAATTGAATTGGTCAAAGAAATTGGACAATTCAAGTTCGAACGAAGTTCGTGACGTAAATGGAGTGGTTGGTGCATTGCATAGTTCTAGTGATTGGATTTTACTCAAATCACACCAAATGACTCCTCCCACAATATTATGATGTTGACCAAGTTTTGGGCTCCATCCCAAATGAATTGGTCAAAGAAATTGGACAATTCAAATTCGTAAGAAGTTCGTGACGTAAATGGAGTGGTTGGTGCATTGCATAGTTCTAGTTATTTTATTTCACTCAAAACTATACAAATGACTCCTCCCACCATGTTTTGATGTTGACCAAGTTTTGGGCTCTATCCGAAATCAAATGGACACTTCAAATTCGAGCGAAGTTCGTGCCGTAAATGGTTTGGTTGGTGCATTGCATAGTTCTAGTGATTGGATTTCAATCAAAACTCACCAAATGACTCCTCCCACCATATTATGATGTTGACCAAGCTTTGGGGTCTATCTGAAATCAATTGGTCAAAAAAATTGGACAATTCAAGTTCTAACGAAGATCGTGCCGTAAATGGAGTGGTTGGTGGTTTGCATATTTCTGTTGATTGGATTTCACTCAAAACTCACCAAGTGACCCCTCGCACAATATTATGATGTTGACCAAGTTTCGGGCTCGATCCGAAATGAATTGCTTAGAGAAATTGGACAATTCAAGTTCGAACGAAGTTCGTGCCGTAAATGGAGTGGTGTTACATTGCATAGTTCTAGGGATTGGATTTCACTCAAAACTCACCAAATGACTCCTCCCACCATATTATGATGTTGAACAAGGTTTGGGCTCGATCCGAAATCAATTGATCAAAGAAATTGGACACTTCAAGTTCGTCCGAAGTTCCATGCCATAAATGAAATGGTTGGTGCTTTGCATAGTTCTAGGGATTGGGTTTCAGTCAAAACACACCAAATGACTCCCCCACCATATTACGATATTGACCAAGTTTTGGGCTTGATCCTGAATGAATTGGTCAAAGAAACTGGACAATCCAACTTCGAACGAAGTTCGTGCCAAAAATGGAGTGGTTGGTGCATTGCTTAGTTCTAGTGATTGGATTTCAATCAAAACTCACCAAATGACTCCTCCCACCACATTATGATGTTGACAAAGTTTTGGGCTCGATCCGAAAATAATTGCTCAAAGAAATTGGACAATTCAAGCTCGAACGAAGTTCGTGCCGTAAATGGAGTGGTGGTACATTGCATAGTTCTAGGGATTGGATTTCACTCAAAACTCATCAAATGACTCCTCCCACCATATTATGACGTTGACCAAGTTTCGGGAACGATCCGAAATCAATTGGTGAAAGAAATTGGACACTTCAAGCTCGTACGTTGTTCGTGCCGTAAATAGAGTGGTTGGTGCTTTGCATAGTTCTACTGATTGGATTTCACTCAAAACTCACCAAATGACTCGTCCCACCATATTATGATGTTGACCATGTTTTGAGCTCGATCCGAAATGAATGGGTCGAAGATATTGGACAATTTAAGTTCGAACGAAGTTCGTGCCGTAAATGGACTGGTGGTACATTGCATAGTTTTAGTGATTGGATTTCACTCAAAACTCACCAAATGACTCCCCGCCCTATTATGATGTTGACCAAGTTTTGGGCTCGATCCGAATTCAATTTGTCAAAGAAATTGGACACTTCAAGTTCGTACGAAGTTCGTGCCATAAATGCAGTGGTTGATGCATTGCTTTGTTCTAGTGATTGGAATTCACTCAAAACTACCAAATGACTCCTCCCACCCGATTATGATGTTGACCAAGTTTTGGGTTCGATCCGAAATGATTTGGTGAAAGAAACTGGAGAATTCAAGCTCGAACGAAGTTTGCCGTAAATGGAGTGGTGGTACATTGCATAATTCTGGTGATTGGATTTCGCTCAAACCAATCCAAATGCCTCCTCCAACCATATTATGATGTTGACCAAGTTTTGCTCAATCCGAAATCAATTTGTCAAAGAAATTGAACACTTCAACTTCGAACAAAGTTCGTGCCGTAAATGGAGTGGTTGGTGCTTTGCATAGTTCTGTTGATTGGATTTCACTCAAAACTCACCAAATGACTCCTACTGATAGGAGCATATTTATGCGACTTTGCTATCCTATTTCTTTGCATTTACTTAGTTAATTTCCATTTATTATGTCAGTTTAAGTTATTTTCGGATTTTTGTAGGCCCAATTGGTAAAGATGACAATAAATGACCTAATGGAGCAGTTTGGAGCAGTTTTGGGCTTGGATTGGATAGTATGCTTGGAGAGCAAGTGGGCTGGACGTTTTTGGAGTTTAAAGAGGCCTGGAAGCTAAAAAAAAAAAAGGTTATTACCCTTATTTTTCCTTCTAGAAACTTGCCAAACAAAACCCTAATCCTTAGGGTTTCTGCTGGCCCTTTTTACCCTAAGTATACTGCATATATAAAGGAGAGATCTGCCGCATAAAAGAGGGGAGAGGGGAGAAGAATAAGGAGGTTTGTGCCGTGACCTGCATAAGCCAAGGGAGAAGAAGAAGAACAGATCCACCTAGTGCCGCAACCTACCTACCTTCAGATCCAAGTGTGCTGTAACCTACCATCATCCATTGGAGTTTTTAGAGTTCTTTCTTCCCTTGCTCAGTTTCAATGTTTTTTTCAGATTGCTTTTCAATTGTTATGAACATGTGTAACTAAATTTCTTGTTAGTTAGAGGTGAATTCGAAGCCATGGACATATGTTTTATATGAATTGATTACTTCCAGTTATGGTTTCATAAAGTATGAATGTGATTTACTTTTCTGTTTTAGTGAGAACTTATTCTTGTATGTTTATTAAGGATGCATAATAAGTTTGCATGCAGGGATTTGATGCTAGAATATAAGGGAATTTCACCTAATCGTTATGAGCTTATATTCACAAGTGGTAAAAGTCACTAGTCATGATTGAGTTAAGTAAATTCTTGGCAGGAGTACCATGCTCTTCATAGTTACGAATGCTTTGTCGATGCTTATGATTTTCACATAACTTAATGATCTTTGATACGTATCTTTATCATGCTGTTCATATAGGGAACTTGATAAGAATAATTTGATTGTGTCGCTGAGTCCAATTCAATGAACTTAGGAAAATCTGAGAGTTAATTAGTGCATTCACAATTAATTTGGGGCATTGTCATTCATACCTTGTTGAAAGAATAACTGGAGAATCCTCTAGCTATCCCTTCATCCATATTCTATTCACTTCTTAGTTGTTTGCTGCTATCATTATTACTTTAGTCTAAATCGTCCAAATTCCCCCCAATAATTGTTTACCTTAACTTAGTTTTCAGTTTAATAAGTTTAATTTGTGTTGACTAGCATCCCTCCTAATCCCCGGAATAGAACGATCCCTACTTACTCGTACTACGATTGCATAATTCATAGGGTTTAATTTGTGCGTTAGTTATTTCTCACGTCACCTACCACCATATTATGATGTTGACCAAGTATTGGTCTCAATCCGTAATGAATTGGTCCAAGAAATTGGACAATTCAAGTTCGAATGAAGTTCATGCCGTAAAGGGAGTGGTGGTGCATTGCATAGTTCTTGTGTTTGGATTTCACTCAAAACTCAACAAATGACGCCTCCCACCATATTGTGATGTTGAACAAGTTTCGGGCTCGATCCGAAATCGATTGGTCAAAGAAATTGGACAATTCAAGTTTTAACAAAGTTCGTGCCATAAATGGAGTGGTTGATGCATTGCTTTGTTCTAGTGATTGGTATTCACTCAAAACTACCAAATGACTCCTCCCACCCGATTATGATGTTGACCAAGTTTTGGGATTGATCCGAAAGCAATTAGTCCAAAAAATTGGGCACTTCAAGTTCGTTTGAAGATCGTGCCGTAAATGGAGCGGTTGGTGCTTTGCAAAGTTCTAGTGATTGGAATTCACTCAAAACTCGCCAAATGACTCCTTCCACCATATTACGATGTTGCCCAAGTTTTGGGCACGATCAGAAATAAATTGTTAAAGAAATTGGACACTTCAAGTTCGTGCCGTAAATGAAGTGGTTGGTACTTTGCACAGTTATAGGGATTGGATTGCACTCAAAACTCAAAAGATGACTCCTCCAACATATTATGACGTGGAGCACGATTTGTGCACGATCCGAAATCAAATGGTCAAAGAAATTGGACAAATCAAGTTCGAACGAAGTTCGTGCCGTAAATGGAGTGGTGGTACATTGCATAGTTCTAGTGATTGGATTTCACTCCAAACTCACCAAATGACTCCTCCCACCATATTATGACGTTGACCAAGTTTTGGGATTGATCCGAAATCAATTGGTCAAAGAAATTGGACATTTCAAGTTCGTACGAAGTTCGTGCCGTAAATGAAGTGGTTGGTGCTTTGCATAGTTCTAGGGATTGGATTTCGCTCAAAACACACCAAATGACTCCTCCCACCATATTATGATGTTGACCAAGTTTTAGGATCGATTCGAAATGAATCCGGTCAAAGAAATTGGACAATTCGAGTTCGAACGAAGTTAGTGCCGTAAATGGAGTGGTGGTACATTGCATAGTTCTGGTGATTGGATTTCGCACAAAAATCACCAAATGACTCCTCCCACCATATAATGATGTTGACCAAGTTTTGGGCTTGATCCGAATTCAATTAGTTAAAGAAATTGGACACTTCAAGTTCGTACGAAGTTCGTGGAGTAAATGAAGTGGTTGGTTCTTTGCATAGTTCTAGGGATTGGATTTCACTCAAAATACACAAAATGACTCCTCACACCATATTACGATGTTGACCAAGTTTTGGGCTCGATCCGAAATCAATTGGTCAAAGAAATTGGACACTTCAAGTTCATACGAAGTTCCGTGCCGTAAATGAAGTGGTTGGTGCTTCGCATAGTTCTAGGGATTGGATTTCACTTAAAACACACCAAAGGACACCTCCCACCATATTATGATGTTGACCAAGTTTTGGGCTCGATCTGAAATGAATTGGTCAACGAAATTGGGCAATTCAAGTTCGTACGAGGTTCGTGCCGTAAATGGAGTGGTGGCACATTGCGTAGTTCTGGTGAGTGGATTTCACTCAAAACTCACCAAATGACACCATATTATGATGTTGATCAAGTTTTGGGCTCGATCCGAAATCAATTGGTCAAAGAAATTGGACACTTCAAGTTTGTACGAAGTTCGTGCTGTTAATGAAGTGGTTGGTGCTTTGCATAGTTCTAGAGATTGGATTTCACCCAAAACACTCCAAATGACTCCTCCCACCATATTAAGATGTTGACCCTGTGTTGGGCTCGATCCGAAATGAAATGGTCAAAGAAATTGGAAAATCCAACTTCGAACGAAGTTCGTGCCATAAATGGAGTGGTTGGTGCATTGCTTAGTACTAGTGATTGGATTTCACTCAAAACTCACCAAATAACTCCTCCCACCATATTATGATGTTGACCAAGTTTTGGGCTCAATCCAAAATGAATGAGTCAAAGTAATTGCGCAATTCAAGTTAGAACGAAGTTCGTGCCGTAAATTTAGTGGTTGTACATTGCATAGTTCCAGTGATTGGATTTCACTCAAAACTCAACAAATGACTCCTCCCACCATATTACAATGTTGACCAAGTTTTGGGCTCGATCCGAAATCAATTGGTCAAAGAAATTGGACACTTCAAGTTCGTACGAAGTTCCGTTCCGCAAATGAGGTGGTTAGTGCTTTGCATAGTTCTAGGGATTGGATTTCACTCAAAACACACCAAATGACTCCTCCCACCATATTATGTTTTTGACCCAGTTTTGGGCTCGATCCGAAATGAAATGGTCAAAGAAATTGGACAATACAACTTCGAAAGAAGTTCGTGCCACAAATGGAGTGGTTGGTGCTTTGCTTTGTTCTAGTGATTGGATTTCAATCAAAACTCACCAAATACTCCACCCACCATATTATGATGTTGACCAAGTTTTGGGCTCGATCCGAAAAGAATGGGTCAAAGTAATTGGACAATTCAAGTTTGAACAAGTTTGTGCCGTAAATGGAGTGGTGGTACATTGTATAGTTCTAGTGGTTGGATTTCACTCAAAACACACCAAATGACTCCTCCCACCATATTATGATGTTAACCCAGTTTTGGGCTCGATCCGAAATGAAATGGTCAAAGAAATTGGACAATTCAACTTCGAACGAAGTTCGTGCCATAAATGGGGTGGTTGGTGCATTGCTTTGTTCTTCTGATTGGATTTCACTCAAAACTCACCAAATGACTCCTCCCACCATATTATGATGTTTACCAAGATTTGGGCTCTATCATCAATTGGTCAAAGAAATCGGACCTTCCAAGTTCGTACGAAGTTCCTGTCGTAAATGTGGTTTGTGCTTTGCATTGTTCTAGGGATTGGATTTCACTCAAAATTCACCAAATGACTCCTCCCACCATATTACATTGTTGACCAAGTTTTGGGCTCGATCCGAAATCAATTGGTCAAAGAAATTGGACACTTCATGTTCGTACGAAGTTCGTGCCATAAATAGAGTGGTTGGTGCATTGCTTTGTAGTAGTGATTGGATTTCACTCAAAACTCTACAAATGACTCCTCCCACCATATTATGATGTTGACCAAGTTTTGGGCTCGATCCGAAATGAATGGGTCAAAGTAATTGGACAATTCATGTTCGAACGAACTTCGTGCCTTAAATGGAGTGGTGGTACATTGTTTTGTTCTAGGGATTGGATTTCACTCAAAACTCACCAAATGACTCCTCCCACCATATTATGATGTTGATTGATGAGAGTCTCAAATTACATCTTTTTAATTTTATTTTGGAGACTTTATGATATAATTTTGGCTTAATAAATATAATTTCACTTGTTATTACATTTTATTCTCACCAATTGGATTTATGAATTTTCTACATTAATTTGGTGAACTTATTAGGTGAGTTTATCTTTTGTAGGAAGTTATGGAAAGTCAAAAGAAGAAGATATATATTTGTCCAAGTTCATGCCAAGTGTGAAGAGAATTGCTGGTGGGTTTTATTGAAGAATTGATTGTGGGATTATTGTGATTATAAAGAGAAGTAAAGAGGGAGAAGAGAAGACAAAACCGTTGAAGCTAAAGAGCCTATTTCATGTCATTCATATCCATTTAACACCCACTACCTCAACGTTATTTCTTTTCCACCAACTCTCCACCATCAACACATGTTTAATCTAATTAATCCCTCACTTAAAACCTTCATTACCTACCATGAATGTATTAACTTTCCACTCACCTCATTGACTACTATAAATCACCCATCAACTTATTTGGCAAAGGAGGCACTTTGACAGATTTCTTTATCCATTTCATTCAAAATTTAGTTATGTTTTCCTTTGTAATGAATTGCTAGAACTCTAGCTAAGGCTAAAGGGAATGTCCTTTGAGTAAGTTTGCGAATTGTTCTTTAATCCAATATATGGTATGAATTGCTAAATTCTTTTATTTTTGGTTGTTCAATATTTTCATATCCTTTTATTTTGATTGCTGTTAAGTACTACTATCTTTTCATGAGTTCAATTATATTTTTCTCATTGTTAAGAACTGACTTAGCATGCTTTTTAATTGAAAGATTAGATATTAAGCAATTCCATTTTCTGAATAATCATTAGCAAAAGATGACATTGAAAAATTAAATTGGTTTTAATTTCTTTATCTTCCGGTTAAAGTTTCTCAATGATAATTTTAATCGAGTTATAATTTGGATTAAAGAGCATGAAACATATTTTGCTTAAAGAATTGAAGCTTGATGCCTTAGCATTTCCATTATTGACATTTCATTTTTAAACTCAATCTCTACAACAATCAAATCAAATTACTTTTCCATTTTGCTTGTCACTTTTGTTTTGGTACTTTTAATTATTTTTTTGTGTGCGTCTCCTTGAGGATACAATACTTGGACTTAAAAAGAATATTACTATGTGTGACTACTTGCACTTGGGTAGACGCAACAAGTTTTTGGCGCCGTTGCCGGGGAGCGGTGAAGCGAAAAGTAGCACAACGAAATTCATTGTTAAGGTTTGCGGTTTTAGTTTCCAAAGCTAATTCAGTAAGGCTTATCAAACTCTCAGTTTTTCATTTCTGTTATTTATTTTTGTTTAATTTTTGTGTTTTTTGTTTGCTTTTGTCTTAGTTTTTCTTTTTAAAAAATTATAAAAAAAAAAGAAAAATAAAAAATTAGCTTAGTTTTTTTTTCCTGTTGCTTCTTTATTTTGTTTATGAGATATCGTGATCGGTTTGGTAGATTTGCAAAGAGGCCACAATTTGACCAAACTTCATCACAAATGGCTGAGAACAATAATAATAATGAATTGGAAGCGCCCCAAAATAATGAGGATAATCATAGTGTTCATAATGATGAGAATCCAATTGTTAGGACATTACATGATTATTTGCATCCTACTCGTACAAGTGTGCCATCTTGCATCATTTTTCCGTTAAATGGTCAAACTTTTGATTTTAAACCGGGCATGATACAACTTTTACCAACTTTTCATGGAATGGAATCTGAAAATCCATATTTACATGTGCGTGAGTTTGAGGAAGTTTGTGGAACTTTTCCAACACAAGGGTGTAGGCTTGATACAGTTTTCCATTTCCACTGAAAGATAAAGCGAAAACTTGGCTTTATTCTTTAAGGCCAAGAACAATTGGAACATGGCTTGAAATGCAAACTGAATTTTTCAAGAAATTTTTCCCAATTCAAAAGACAAATTCTTTGAAAAGACAGATTACCACATTTTCTCAAAGAGACACTGAGTCTTGACCTCAAGCTTGGGAAAGATTTAAAGATTTGTTAATGTTATGTCCTCGCCATGGTTTTGAAAGATGGAGGGTGGTAAGTCATTTTATGATGGCTTAACACCTAAAGATCGTCAATTTGTTGAGATGATGTGCAATTAAAATTTTATGTATAAAGATCCTGAAGATGCTTTTGATTTTCTTGATGAAATTGCAGAGCAATCTCATATTTGGAGCACTCCCAACACATTTGAGCATAATTCCCAAAAGGCAAAATCTTCAATTAATCATTCCAGTGGCGGTCTTTATCACCTTAAGGAGGAAGATAGTCTTAAAGCTCAATTGGCAACAATGGCTAGGGAAGTTGAAACTCTAAAATCAAAATTGCCTCAAAAAGTTAATTCTATTGCAAGTCAAGAAATTTTTGAGATTTGTGAAGTTTGTGGGGTCATGGGACATGTAACAAAAGAGTGTCCAACACTTTCAGCTTTTAGAGAAATGTTGCATGATCAAGCAAACTTTGTGAATCAATTTAAAAAACCATCCAATTTTTATGAAACTTATAATTCAGGATGGAGAAACCACCCAAATTTCAGTTGGAGAAATAATATTAATAATAATGTGCCTCAACAAAAATCTAATTCTTTTTATTATTCTCCACAGGTGGAAAGACAATCATCGTCATCAAATTTGGAAGATGTTTTGAAGCAATTCATGCAAAGCCAAACTGCCACAAATCCAAACAATGCACAAGACATTGGCGAGATTAAGAGCACTCTTTCCAAACTCACTTCTTCATTGTCAATTCAAGAAAAGGGTAAATTTCCTTCTCAAGTTCAACCCAATCCACATGCACAGTTAGAGGTAACAACCCCTTCTTCTTCTTCTTTGAATGAAAATAAGTATGAACATGTGAAGGCTGTCACTATAGTGGGAAAATAATTGGGAAAGATGATTCAGAAAGAGTTGAAAATAAAAGGAATTTAGAAAAATCCAAAAATTATGAAAAAGAAAAAAATGATTCCGAAATTGTTAAGTGTCCTTTTCCTGCTCCATTCCCACAAGCACTTAAGGCTGTAAAGAAAAATCAAAATCCTGAAATTTTGGAGGTTTTTAAACAAGTGAAAATCAATATACCTCTTTTGGATGCTATGAAACAAATTCCTTTATATTCAAATTTTTTAAAGGATTTATGCACTATCAAAAGAAAGCACAATGTTGATAAGACCGCATTTTTAACTGAAAATGTATGTGCAATTCTTCAAACTAATACTCCACCTAAGTAAAAAGATCCAGGTTGTCCCACTATTTCTTGTATTATTGGGAATTTTAGCATTGAACAAGCTATATTGGATTTGGGTGCTAGTGTTAATTTGTTGCCTTACTCGGTTTATAAGCAATTGGGTCTTGGTGAATTAAAACCCACCTCGGTAACATTGCAATTGGCTGACCGTTCAGTCAAAATCCCAAGAGGTATGGTGGAAGATGTTCTGGTTCAGGTAGACAAATTTTATTTTCCAATTGATTTTATAGTTTTGGATATTGAACCAGTTGTGCATTCTAGTTCTCAAATTCCTGTCATTCTTGAAAGACCATTTCTTGCTACATCTAATGCTCATATAAATTGCAGGAATGGACTTATGCAACTATCATTTGGGAACATGACATTGGAGCTCAACATATTATGCAAGTAGCCCGCAAACAATGAAGATGACAAAGAAGTTTACATGAAGGAGACAATTGTTCAAAATTGCTTTAATTCTTCTTTTTCTTCTGATCCATTGCAAATTTGTTTAGTAAATGGGGATTGTAATTTTGCACAAGATTTTGAAGTACAATATCTTTGTTCTTTGTTGGATTCTGCGCAGGTACAAGAGCATAATGGTTGGGTACCAAAATATGAGGAGCTGCCAACTGTGAGTGATGAGACAAAATCATCAAGAGAAGAAGCCCCAAAGTGTGAATTGAAGCCTCTTCCTGCTGGACTTAAATATGCTTTTCTGGGAGAAGATGAGACCTGTCCTGTGGTAATATCTTCTAAACTAGAGCTTTTGCATGAAGGTATGTTACTTAAAGTTTTGAAAGATCATAGGACTGCTATTGGATGGACTTTATCTGATATTAAAGGCATTAGTCCTTTGGTTTGCACACACCAAATTTTTCTTGAAGAAAATGCTAAACCAGTTAGGCAGGCTCAACATAGACTTAACCCAACAATGAAAGAAGTTGTACAAAAAGAGGCACTTAAACTTTGGGATGCGGGTATCATATATCCAATTTCTGACAGCAAATGGGCAAGTCCTACACAGGTTGTTCCTAAAAAATCAGCAGTCACAGTAGTTGAAAATGATAATGGAGAAATGGTACCAACTAGGGTCACTACTGGAAGGAGAATGTGTATTGATTACCGCAAATTGAACTCAGTCACAAGAAAGGATCATTTTTCTTTACCATTTCTTGACCAAATTTTGGAAAGAGTTGCAGGGCATATGTATTATTGCTTTTTAGATGGTTATTCAGGATATTATCAAATTGAGATTTCATTGGAAGATCAAGAAAAAACAACTTTTACTTGCCCATTTGGAACTTTTGCTTTTAGAAAAATGCCTTTTGGTCTTTGCAATGCACCAGCTACATTTCAACGTTGCATGATAAGCATAATAAGTGACGTGGTAGAAAAATATTTAGAAGTTTTCATGGATGATATTACTGTGTTTGGTGATTCATTTTCTGATTGTTTATCTAACTTGGAGAATGTTCTTATCAGGTGTAAAGAGAAAAATTTGGTGCTTAACTGGGAGAAATGCCAATTCATGGTCACATCTAGCATAGTACTTGGACACATTGTTTCTCACAAAGGAATTGAAGTGGATAAGTCAAAAATTGATTTAATTGCTAATTTGCCTATTCCTAAAACTGTTAAAGATATTAGATCTTTTTTGGGACATGCAGGTTTCTATTGGAGATTTATACAAAATTTTAGTGCAATTGCAAGGCCATTGAATAATCTCTTGGAGAAAGATGCTAAATTTGATTGGAATTTTGCATGTCAAGAAGCAGTTGAGAAATTAATTAAAATGCTAACATCAACTCCTATAATGCAGCCTCCAGATTGGTCCAAGCCCTTTGAAATAATTTGTGATGCTAGTGATGGTGCTATTGGGGCAGTGCTAGGCCAAAGAAAAGACAAGAAGCCTGTTGTTATCTGCTACGCAAGTAGAACTTTGAATAGTGCAGAGAAAAATTACACTACAACTAAAAAAAAATTGCTTGCTGTGGTTTTTGCATTGGAAAAGTTTAGATCATATATTTTGGGCTCACAAATTGTTGTTTTTACAGATCATTTGGCCTTGAAGTATTTGTTGACAAAGAAGGAAGCCAAAGCACGATTGATTAGATGGATTTTGCTTCTCCAAGAATTTGATCTTACAATCAAGGACAAGAAAGGAGTGGAGAATGTTGTTGCAGACCATCTTTCTAGGATATCTTTTGAGGAGCCTTCTGAATATTTGCCTCTTAAAGACTCATTTCCTGATGAACAATTGTTTAGTGTTTCTAAATTACCATGGTTTGCTAACATTGTGAATTTTCTTGCTATAGGCCTTATCCCACCTCATTGGACCTCACAAGAGAAAAAGAAATTTATGGTTGAGGTGAGAAAATTCTTTTGGGATAACCCCGTATCTCTTCAAATATTGTCCCGACCAGGTAATACGTAGATGTGTTCCTGATGATGAAATATTTAGTGTCATATCTTTTTGTCATTCTGAGGCTTGTGGAGGTCACTTTTCTTCCAAAAAGACTTCAGCCAAAATTCTTCAATGTGGTTTTTATTGGCCTAGAGTTTTCAAAGATGTGTATGAATTTTGCAAGACTTGTCCAAGTTGTCAAACGCTGGGAAAAATTACTCGACGTAATATGATGCCTCTTAACCCAATTTTAATTATTGAAATGTTTGACTGTTGGGGCATTGATTTTATGGGTCCTTTTCCCCCATCTTTTGGTTACTTATGTATCCTTGTTGCTGTGGATTATGTTTCAAAATGGATTGATGTCATACCATGTCGGAAGAATGATCATAAGACTTTTGAAATTTTTGAAAGAAAATGTATTGTCCAGGTTTGGTACTCCTAGAGTGATCATCAGTGATGGAGGATCACATTTTTGCAACCAACCATTTGAAGCTTTGATGAAAAAAATATGGGATAACCCATAAGATTTCCACTCCATACCACCCACAAACAAATGGCCAAGTTGAACTTGCAAACAGGGAAATCAAGCAAATTTTGGAAAAGACGACGAATCCGACTCGGAAGGATTGGTCATTGAGACTAACTGATGCTTTGTGGGCATACCATACTGCATACAAATCACCTCTTGGTATGTCCCCATATAGGTTAGTTTATGGTAAACCTTGTCATTTACCTGTTGAATTAGAACATAAAGCATATTGGGCTATCAAATTGTTTAACTTTAGTCTTGGAGATGCAGGTACCTTGAGAAAACTCCAATTGAATGAACTTGAGGAAGTCAGGAATGATGCATATGAGAACTCACGAATTTACAAAGAACGTATTAAAGTTTTTCATGATAAAAATATTTTGAGGAAAAATTTTGAGCCTTCTCAACTTGTTCTTTTGTATAATTCTAGACTTCATTTGTTTCCTGGAAAATTAAGAACTAAATGGACAGGGCCTTTCATTGTTAAAAGAGTTTTACCATATGGGACTATTGAAGTTGAGGATCCCAAGAATGGAAATATTTTTAAGGTTAATGATCAACGACTTAAACCTTACTTGGGGAGATATACTCCAAAAGATGAGACAGTTTCTTTGAACAATCCTGTTTACCAGGATTGATTGGACTTCCCTTAGTCCATATGTTGTATATAATTAGTTTAGAAATTTATGTTAACTTGGAAAAAAAAAATCAACATTTCTGTTTTTGTTTGTTTGTTTTTACAATAACACGTTGCAGGCTTTCACTTTGGATGTCAATTCTCAGGTAACGCTACCCTCTTCTTTTTATTATGTTTATATGTTTAAACATTGAGGACAATGTCTGTCTTTGGTTGGGGGTGGAGAAGATGTGTTTATTATTTTCTTGTTGCAACATGTTAGTTTTCCTTTCGTTTTTGTTTTTGTTTATTTTCGTCATTCATTTTGAAGAAAAAAAAAACAGAAAAGTGTGAAGAAAAAATGTTTATGAGGTTAGTGCATTGTGTTGTTTGTTTTTCATAGTCTGTCTATAACAAGATTGCATTACATTTAGATTTATTTGATATTCATGAATGATTTTAAGATTGAGAGCATATGAATGATCTGATAATTATCCCACTTTTGTGTCTTTTTCATTTATTTATAGTTAGTGTATGATTCATGAGTTATACTTTGACAATTTATACAAGTACACTAACACTTTTTTGTGGGGTATAAAGTTAAAAACCAGTTAAGCTTAATCTATTGTGTTTGGTAAACTTGGACAACCTTGCTTTTGACTCATCTTGGTTTAAAAAAATATATATAAATATAAAAAAAAAGTTCATGAAATAATATTGTTCTATTCAAGCTTCTACTTAGTAACCTCTTGCCTAATCAACAGTTAGTGTTCGTGTCAAACGGTGAAGTTCTGGGTGTGAATAATTTTGTGTGGCTAGTTTAGTTTTGTAGCCTTTTTAACTCGAGTTAGTAAGCTCTTAGGGCTGTCTCTACACCTAGTGCCTTAAGGCCTTTTTGGTTTGAGAATCGCTATATGGGTTAATTAGAAAGCTTAATGGAGCTAAGCATTGCACAACCCACATAGAGGAAAAAAATAGTATATTAAAAATAAAAATAAAAACCTTGGTTTGTTTCTTGCAAGGAGTTTGACAATTCTTGAGATCAAAAGGTTGGTGTAATTGGAATTTAGCTAAGGCCACTCAATTGTGTTGCTTCACTTTACACCAAAGGAAACTTGTGAAAAGTTTATTGGCTAATTATAAATGATTTGGACTACGTGGTGGGATTAACATGAAATGTTAAATAGGTGTTCTCTCTTTTAAAGTTCTTCATGAATTGAAAATGGAGTGGTGGGGCATTACACAGTTCTAGTGGTTGGATTTCAACTAAAACTCACCAAATGACTCCTCCCACCATATTATGATGTTAACCAAGTTTGGGGCTCGATCTGAAATCAATTGGTCAAAGAAATTGGACACTTCACGATCGCACGAAGTTCCGTTCCGTAAATGAAGTGGTTGGTGCTTTGCATAGTTCTAGGGACTGGATTTCACTCGAAACACACCAAATGATTCCTCCCACCACATTATGATGTTGACAGAGTTTTGGGCTCGATCCGAAATGAATTAGTCAAAGAAATTGAACAATTCAAGTTCGAACGAAGTTCTTGCCAAAAATGGAGTGGTTTGTGCATTGCATAGTTCTAGTGATTGAAATTCACTTAAAACTCACCAAATGACTCCTCCCACCATATTATGTTGTTGACCAAGTATTGGGCTTGATCCGAAATCAATTGGTCAAAGATATTGGACACTTCAAGTTCGTACGAAGTTCGGGCCGTAAATGGAGTGGTTGGTGCATTGCATAGTGCTTGTGATCGGATTTCACTTAAAACTCACCAAATGACTCTTCCCACCATATCATGTTGTTGACCGAGTATTGGGCTCGATCCGAAATGAAGTGGTCAATGAAATTGTACAATTCATGTTCGAACGAAGTTCGTTCCGTAAATGGAGTGGTGGTGCATTGCATAGTTCTGGTAATTGGAATTCACCCAAAACTCACCAAATGACTTCTCCAACCGTATTATGATGTTGACCAAGTTTTGGGTGGATCCGAAATGAATTGGTCAATGAAATTGGACAATTCATGTTCGAACGAAGTTCGTGCCGTAAATTGAGGGGTTGTGCTTTGCATAGTTCTGGTGATTGGATTTCACTCAAAACTCACCAAATGGCTCATCCCACCATATTTTGTTGTTGACAAAGTTTTGGTCTCGATCCGTATTAAATTGGTCAAAGAAATTGGACAATTCAAGTTCGAAAGAAGTTCGTGCCGTAAATGGAGCGGTGGTACATTGCATAGTTCTAGTGATTGGATTTCACTAAAAACTCTCCAAATTTCTCCTCCAACCATATTATGATGTTGACCAAGTTTTGGGCTCGATCCGAAATCAATTGGTTGAAGAAATGGGACAATTCAAGTACGAACGAAGTTCGTGCCGTAAATGGAGTGCTGGTACATTGCATAGTTCTAGTGATTGGATTTCACTCAAAACTCTCCAAATGTCTCCTAAAACCATATTATGATGTTGACCAAGTTTTGGGCTCGATCCAAAATCAATTGGTCAATGAAATTGGACAATTCATGTTCGAACGAAGTTCGTGCCGTAAATGGAGTGGTGGTGCATTGCATAGTACTGGTGATTGGATTTCACCCAAAAGTCACCAAATGACTCCTCCAAACAAATTATGAGGTTGACCAAGTTTTGCACTCAATCCGAAATTAAGTGGTCAAAGAAATTGGACACTTCAAGCTCGTACGAAGTTTCGTTCCGTAAATGAAGTGGTTGGTGCATTGCATAGTTCTAGTAATTGGAATTCACTCAAAACTCACCAAATGATCCCACAATATTATGTTGTTGACCAAGTTTTGGGCTTGATCCAGATTAAATTGGTCAAAGAAATTGGACAATTCAAGTTCGGACGAAGTTCGTGCCGTAAATGGAGTGGTAGTACGTTGCATAGTTCTAGTGATTGGATTTCACTCAAAATTCTCAAAATCCCTCATCGAACCATATTATGATGTTGACTAAGTTTTGGGCTCGATTCGAAATCAATTGGTCAAAGAAATTGGACACTTCAAATTCGAACGAATTTCGTGCCGTAAATGGAGTGTTCTAGTGATTGCATTTCAATCAAAACTCACCAAACGAGTCCTCCCCCGATATTCTGTTGTTGACCAAGTTTTGGGCTCGATCCGAAATACATTTTTCAAAGAAATTGGACACTTCAAGTTCGTGCGAAGTTCGTGCCGTAAAGGGTGTGGTTCGTGCATTTTATAGTTCTAGTGATTGGATTTCAATCAAAACTCACCAAACGACTCCTCCCACCAGATTATGATGTTGACCAAGCTTTGGGCTCGATCCGAAATGAATTGGTCAAAGAAATTATACACTTCAAGTTCGTCCGAAGTTCGTGCCATAAATGGAGTGGTTGGTGCATTGCATAATTCTAGTGATTGGATTTCAATCAAAACTCACCAAACGACTCCTCCAACCAGATTATGATGTTGACCAAGTTTTGGACTTGATTCGAAATGAATGGGTCAAAGTAATTCACAATTCAAGTTCGAACGAAGTTCGTGCTACGGAGTGGTGGTACATTGCATAGTTCTAGTGATTGGATTTCACTCAAAACTCACCAAATGAGTCCTCCCACCATATTAGGATGTTAACCAAGTTTTGGGCTCGATCCAAAATCAATAGGTCAATGAAATTGGACATTTCAAGTTCGTGGCGTAAGTGGTGTGGTTGGTGCATAGCATAGTTCAAGTCATTGGATTTCACTAAAAACTCACCAAATGACTCCTCCGACCACATTATGATGTTGACCAAGTTTTGGGCACGATTCAAAATGAATTGGTCAAAGAAATTGGACAATTGAAGTTCATGACGTAAATGGGGTCGTTGGTGCTTTGCATAGTGCTAGTGATTGGATTTCTATCAAAACTCACCAAAGGACTCCTCCTACCATAATATGATGTTGACCCAGTTTTGGGCTCGATCCGAAATAAATTGGTCAAAGAAACTGGACACTTCAAGTTCGTGCGAAGTTCGTGCCGTAAATGGTATAGTTGGTGCATTGTAGAGTTATAGTATTGGATTTCAACAAAAAACTGACCAAACGACTCCTCCCACCAGATTATGATGTTGACCATGTTTTGGGCTCGATCCGAAATTAATTGGTCAAAAAAATTGGACAACTCAAGTTCTTACGAAGTATCTTGCCGTAAATGAAATGTTTGGGGTATTGCATAGTTCAAGTGATTTGATTTCACTCGAAACTCACCAAATGGCTCCTCCCAACATATTATGATGTTGACCAAGTTTTGGGCTCGATCCGAAATGAATTGGTCAAAGAAATTGTACACTTCAAGTTCGTATGAAGTTCGTGCCATAAATGGAGTGGTTGGTGCATTGCATAATTCTAGTGATTGGATTTCAATCAAAACTCACCAAATGACTCCTCCCACCAGATTATGATGTTGACCAAGTTTTGGACTAGACCCGAAATGAATTGCAAAGAAATTGAACACTTGAAGTTCGTATGAAGTTCGTGCCATAAATGGTGTGGTTGGTGCATTGCATAGTCCTAGTGATTCGAATTCACCCAAAACTCACCAAATGACTCCTCCCACCATATTACGTTGTTGTCCAAGTTTTGGGCTCAATCCGAAATCAATTGGTCAAAGAAATTGGAAACTTCAAGTTCGTACGAAGTTCGTGCTGTAAATAAAGTGGTTGGTGCATTGCATAGTTCTAGTGGTTGGATTTCACTCAAAACTCACCAAATGACTCTTCCCACCATATTACGATATTGGCCAAGTTTTGGGCTCGATCCGAAATGAATTGGTCCAAGAAATTGGACACTTCAATTTGAACGAAGTTCGTGTCGTAAATGAAGTGGTTGTTGCATTGCATAGTTCTAGTGATTGGATTTCACTAAAAACTCACCAAATCTCTCCTTCCACCATATTATGATGTTCACCAAGTTTTGGGCCCGATTCGAAATCAATTGGTCAAAGAAATTGGACACTTCAAGTTCGTACGAAGTTCGTGCCGTAAATGGAGTGGTTGGTGCATTGCATAGTTCTAGTGATGAGATTTCACTCAAAACTCACCAAATGACACCTCCCACCATATATTGAGGACGACCAACTTTTGGGCTCGATCCAAAATGGATTGGTCACAGGAATTGGACACTTCAAGTTCTAACGAAGTTCGTGTCGTAAATGGAGTGGTTGGTGCTTTGCATAGTTTTGTTGATTGGATTTCACTCGAAACTCAGCAAATGACTCCTCCCACCATATTATGATGTTGACCAAGTTTTGGGCACGATTCAAAATGAATTAGTAAAAGAAATTGGACAATTCAAGTTCGTACGGAGTTCGTGTCGTAAATGGAGTGGTTGGTGCATTGCATAGTTCTAGTGATTGGATTTTACTTGAAACTCACCAAATGTCTCCTCCCACCATATTAGGTTGTTGACCAAGGTTTGGGCTCGATCCGAAATCAATTCATCAAAGAAATTGGACACTAAAAGTTCATATTAATTTCGAACCATAAGTGGAGTAGTTGGTGCATTGCATAGTACTTGTGATTGCATTTCACTCAATACTCACCAAATGAGTCCTCCCACCGAATTATGATGTTGACCAAGCTTTGGGCTCGATTCGAAATGAATTGGTCAAAGAAATTGTACACTTCAAGTTCGTCCGAAGTTCGTGCCATAAATGGAGTGGTTGGTGCATTGCATCATTCTAGTGATTGGATTTCAATCAAAACTCACCAAATGACTCCTCCCATTAGATTATGATGTTGACCAAGGTTTGGGCTCGATTCGAAATGAATGGGTCAAAGTAATTGGACACTTCAAGTTTGTAAGAAGTTCGTGGGGTAAATGGAGTGGTTGGTGCATTGCATAGTTCTAGTGATTGAATTTCACTCAAAGCTCACCAAATGAGTCCTCACACCGTGTAAGACCCGTGAGCTTGAGAAAGTTAGAATGGTGAGCAATCCCACATCGCTCGGGGAGGGAAATGTAAAGTGCCGAATTTAAGCGAGGCCTTTTGGGAGGTCACTGGCTTCGGATTTCTTGGAACTATGAAGTTAAGCAAGTTTGGGCTAGAGCAATTCCCGGAAGGGTGATCCACAAGTAAGTTACTCGTGAGTTCCCAAAAACAAACCCGTGAGGGTGGGGCCCCAAAGCGGACAGTATAGTCTAGAGGAGTCCGGTCGTGACATAACGGTATTTGACCTGGACCCCGACCGAAAGTGTGCCAGCGAGGACGCTGGGCCCCAAGGGGGTGGATTGTAAGACCCGTGAGCTTGAGGAAGTAAGAACGGTGAGCAATCTCACATCGCTCGAGGAGGGAAAGGTGAAGTGCCTTGTTGATAGGAGCATAATTATGCGACTTAGATGGCTTGTTCTTGTGCGTTTACATTGTGTTTTCTTAGTTAAAGTAGTCCTTTAAGCTAGTTTTATGTGTTTTCAGGTTTTAAGGGCAAAGTATGCAAAGTAATGCATTTTGGAGCCTTTTGGAGCACAATTGAGCTTGGAATGGATATCATATGCTTGGAGCCAAAGGAATGGACGAAATTGGAGGTTTAAAGATAGGAAGGGAGCAGAATGCATGCAATTCAAGCATGTTATGACATGATTGGGATGAGAGGAAATTGAGCTTAAAGACAAACCCAATTTGGCCCACACTCCCTGTCAGTCCAGTTTCGTAGCTCATCTTGCAGGCCTCATTTCAGTAACCTACACAGATCGGATGAGAAGATATTCTTCATGGAAGTTGTTCACATGGGTGTCTAGAATAACATATCCAAATTTCAGCCCAATTGGAGAAATCTGGAGTCCTCAGCCCGTTAAACACTAAACCATGCTCAGGAGGCATTTAATGTGCAGCTGCCAGCTTATGAGCCTTGGGTTCCACATCTCCTTTGAGCCATGTGCCTCACATAAGCAGTACCTGACTTTAAGCCTAACATGTTGAGCAAATTAGGGAGACATTTCAGCTGTGGAAGTCTCAAGGAGCAAATTAAGTCATGCCCAATTAGGGGAAACATGTTTGCACAAATCAAGGAGCAGTTTCCATGATTTCTGGTGGGCTACTTTACACCAACCAAAGGGAGGACGAATTTCACACTCTAAAGGGGGATAGAGAGACTCACATGAGGGGAGATTCAGATACACATTCAGTTGCAAAAAGAGAGAGAGGGGACTCAACCATTCTCTCACCATTCACACCAGAAAACTTCACCCATTCTCTGCAGTCACCATCCTTCACCAATCTCCATATTTTCTGACCATAAACCTTCCTAGCCATGCCATACTCCCATCCTAGACACTTTTCCACCATTCTACATCATCCATAACCACCACAACTCACACACCCATCCAGATTCCACAAAGAGAGCAGAGAGCTAGTTGCAAAGGAGAGAGGAGCTTGGAGCTGTCCTGTGAACTACCTTGCTACCACCATCTGCTAGCCCAACACGCAGCAAAGAGGAAGGAGGAGTGCCTTGAATGTGCTTGCCATTCAATTGAGGATTGCTGGAACGTTTAGGTGTTTTCTTTCTTTTATTTTCAATGTTTCAATTCAATAATCTCTGTGTTGTGAGTATGAGGAACTAAACCCCTCTTAGTTAGGGGTGATTCGAAACCATGTACATACTTGCAATATGAATTGATTACCTTTAGTTGTGATTTCATAAGTTGTGAATTCAATTCGCTTGACTGCTTGATTGATAACTTATTCGTGTATGTTTATTAAGAGTGCACGCTTAGTTTTCATGCATGAATATGATGCTAGAGTATAAGGGAGTTTCACCTAATAGTTACAATCTTATATTCACAAGTAGTGGAGGTCGCTTATAAACGATCGCGTTAAATGAATTCTTGGCACGAGTCTCATGCTCATCATAGTACGAATGCCTCGTCAATACTTATAGTTCTCATATTGCTTAATGATCTTTGATTGTATCTTTATTGTGCTTTTCACGTAAAGGACTTTTGAAGAATGTGTTGAATTGTTGTATGCGCTTTCCCATCCAATTTAATAACTTAAGGAGAACTTGAAGGTTAATTTAAGCGGACCTAATTAACCTGGGGTGTTGAGTTTCATGATTTATCGAAAGAACAACTGAAATTGGTTTATGTGCAAGTATGTCATGTGTGGAGAAGAACCCTCTAGCTAACCTTCCATCCATAGTTTCATCCAAACTCGTTTTACAATCTGTTTTAATTACAATCTGTTTTCTTTGTTTCCAAATTCGTCAAAACCAATCCCCCTTTATTTTGAAGTGTCATATTAGTTAGAAAGTGGTTTAGTTTGTGTTTTTAAGTGTCTTGAGTCAAGTTATAACATATTTTCGTCCAAATTCTTCCTAGTGTTCAAAACTGCCTAGAAAGTGGTTTTTAGGCAGTTTTGAGTGTTCGCTTGTTGATTTGAGTCTTTTGGTTTGTTTTGGTGTTTTAAAGTATAGTTTTGCATTCTTTGAGTCTAATTTAGTGTTTTAAACTTTGTTTTAAGTTTTTGAGTCAGATCTCAAGTGATTTAGCTCCCTCCTAATCCCGGCCTAGAACGATCCCTACTTACATTCCATACTACAATTGATAAGAAGAGGGTTTAATTTGTGTGCTTATATTCAACGCACCACTTGTATGTGCTGGTATATATCTACCTAGCACGAGGCCTTTGGAAGCTCACTGGCTTCAGATTTCTTGGAACTCCGGTTAAGCGAGTTTGGGCAAGAGCAAATCCTGGAAGGGTGACCCACTGGAAGTTGCTTGTGAGTTCCCAGAAACAAAACCGTGAGGGCGGGTGATCGGTTCATAATTGTATATCATTTTGTACCCTTCTAGCATATGATTTAGTTATGTTTTTGGTTTAAACTTGTGCTTTTAATCTCTTTTATGTTTGTCATTCAGTTAATTGAGCTTTAGGTAGCAATGGGGGCCCAAATATGCAAAATGGTCCAAAAACGTGCAGACTGAGTTAGCAATTTGTTTCAGCCTTAACTCCTTCCTCCGAACTTGGATTGGCCCAAATGATATGTGGTTGGAAAGATGACATTCTAAACTTGAAGATGGAAGGCTCAATGTCATCATTTGATTAAGGGAAGCCCAATTCGTGAGCCCCTGAAGTTTCTTGGTCATGATGAGCTGTGCATGTGATGTGATTTCTTGTGGGATTCTCCATGAGCTGCATGTGGGAGCTGCAATAGCCAAAAAGAAGAGAAACTGATTCTCCTTTCATTCTCCTTATAAATACCACTCCCATTCATTCCATAACACATCCTTCACGCCATCCTCCACACTCCCATAATTCCCCAGACACTCCAGACATCAACCCAACACTCTAAACATCAAATCACCAAAACTGTCCCTGCAAGCCTGCCTTCCATTTCCCTACGAATTTCCTCTTTCTCAACCATCACCACTCACCCAAACTCATCCCAAATCACCTCCTTAACCTTCATACATTCTTCTAGACGTGGGGAAGTGCTTGGAGAAGTATTAGGCGTGGAGAAGCTCTTGGAGAAGCATTGGACACCACAAGAACTTCAGAAAAGGGTTTTTCTATTCTTGTTACATTCATTATGCTTTCTCATTTATGTTTATGTTTCTTTCCCATTATGAGTAGCTAAATCCATTACTAGGGCTTCGATGTAACCTAACATGAATATTCTGGGTTTATGAATTCCAAGTTTCAAGTTTGATTCAAGATTCATGCTCTTATTCATTATGTCTATCTACTTATATGCAAATCTGAATGCCTAGCTACCATTGAGATTTGTGTATTTTGGTTGGAATTAAGAGTAGACACCACATGCCTTAATTCTAATTGAACTATGAATAAGATGTGTATGTATGGACATTCGCCAATTGGGATTAGATACATACTTGGTTGTTTAAAACATTCTTCTATGCTTAATGGATTTCTGATGCTTGATTTAAGTTCGACAATAAGGACTTAATTAGGATCAAACACCATGTCCTAATCATACTTTAGCTAGAATCAATCTTTGAATCTGAATTAGACTTGTCACTTGAATCCTTATAACCTAGAATTGGATTGTTATGGTGAATCGAATGCCCTAGTCTCCAAATCTGTTTCCAACCTCAAAACCACTCTTTGATATACTTGTTTACCTTGCCTTTGTTTGCAATTTCGTTTTATTTCATTTGTTTTCACAAAGTCAATCAATCTCTCTTTAAAGTGTGAAGTTCGAGGCGTAAATGGTGTGGTAGGTGCATTGAATAGTTCTAGTGATTTGATTTCAATCAAAACTATGACTCCTCCCACCAGATTATGATGTTGACCAAGTTTTGGGATCGATCCGAAATGAATTGGTCAAAGAAATTGACACTTCAAGTTCGTACGAGTTCGTGCCGTAAATTGAGTGGTGGGCGCAGTGAATAGTTCAAGTGAATGGATTTCACTCACAACTCACCAAATGACTCCTCCCACCATATTATGATGTTGACCAAGTTTTGGGCTCGATCCGAAATCAATTGGTCAAAGAAATTGGACAATTCAAATTCGAACGAAGTTCTTGCCGTAAACGGAGTGGTGGTGCATTGCACAGTTCTAGTGATTAGATTTCACTCAAACTCCCCAAATGACTCCTCCCACCATATTACGATGTTGACCAAGTTTTGGGCTCGATCCGAAATGAATTGGTCAAAGAAATTGGCCAATTCAAGTTCGTACGAAGTTCGTGCCGTAAATGCAGTGGTGGGCGCAGTGAATAGTTCAAGTGAATGGATTTCACTCAAAACTCACCAAATGACTCCTCCCACCATATTATGATGTTGACCAAGTTTTGGGCTTGATCCGAAATCAATTGGTCAAAGAAATTGGACAATTCAAATTCGAACGAAGTTCTGGCCGTAAACGGAGTGGTGGTGCATTGCACAGTTCTAGTGATTAGATTTCACTCAAACTCCCCAAATGACTCCTCCCACCATATTACGATGTTGACCAAGTTTTGGGCTCGATCCGAAATCAATTGGTCAAAGAAATTGGACACTTCAAGTTCATAGGAAGTTCGTGGCCTAAATGGAGTAATTCGTGCATTGCATAGTTCTGGTGGTTGGATTTCACTCAAAACTCACCAAATGAGTCCTCCCACCATATTAGGATGTTGACCAAGTTTTGTACTCGATCTGAAATCCATAGGTCAAAGAAATTGGACATTTCAAGTTCGTGGCGTAAACGGTGTGGTTGGTGCATTGCATAGTTGTAGTAATTGGATTTCACTCAAAACTCACCAAAAGACTCCTCCGACCACATTATGATGCTGACCAAGATTTGGGCACGATTCAAAATGAATCGGTCAGAGAAATTGACAATTGAAGTTCCTGACGTAAATGGGGTCGTTGGTGCTTTGCATAGTTCTAGTGATTCGATTTTACTCAAAACTCACCAAATGACTCCTCCTACCATGTTTTGATGTTGACCCAGTTTTGGGCTCGATCCGAAATCAATTGGTCAAAGAAATTGGACATTTCAAGTTCGTACGAAGTTCGTGCCGTAAATTGAGTGGTGGGCGCAGTGAATAGTTCAAGTGAATGGATTTCACTCACAACTCACCAAATGACTCCTCCCACCATATTATGATGTTGACCAAGTTTTGGGCTCGATCCGAAATCAATTGGTCAAAGAAATTGGACAATTCAAATTCGAACGAAGTTCTTGCCGTGAACGGAGTGGTGGTGCATTGCACAGTTCTAGTGATTAGATTTCACTCAAACTCCCCAAATGAATCCTCCCACCATATTACGATGTTGACCAAGTTTTGGGCTCGATCCGAAATGAATTGGTCAAAGAAATTGGCCAATTCAAGTTCGTACGGTTCGTGCCGTAAATGCAGTGGTGGGCGCAGTGAATAGTTCAAGTGAATGGATTTCACTCAAAACTCACCAAATGACTCCTCCCACCATATTATGATGTTGACCAAGTTTTGGGCTTGATCCGAAATCAATTGGTCAAAGAAATTGGACAATTCAAATTCGAACGAAGTTCTGGCCGTAAACGGAGTGGTGGTGCATTGCACAGTTCTAGTGATTAGATTTCACTCAAACTCCCCAAATGACTCCTCCCACCATATTACGATGTTGACCAAGTTTTGGGCTCGATCCGAAATGAATTGGTCAAAGAAATTGGCCAATTCAAGTTCGTACGAAGTTCGTGCCGTAAATGCAGTGGTGGGCGCAGTGAATAGTTCAAGTGAATGGATTTCACTCAAAACTCACCAAATGACTCCTCCCACCATATTATGATGTTGACCAAGTTTTGGGCTTGATCCGAAATCAATTGGTCAAAGAAATTGACAATTCAAATTCGAACGAAGTTCTGGCCGTAAACGGAGTGGTGGTGCATTGCACAGTTCTAGTGATTAGATTTCACTCAAACTCCCCAAATGACTCCTCCCACCATATTACGATGTTGACCAAGTTTTGGGCTCGATCCGAAATCAATTGGTCAAAGAAATTGGACACTTCAAGTTCATAGGAAGTTCGTGGCCTAAATGGAGTAATTCGTGCATTGCATAGTTCTGGTGGTTGGATTTCACTCAAAACTCACCAAATGAGTCCTCCCACCATATTAGGATGTTGACCAAGTTTTGTACTCGATCTGAAATCCATAGGTCAAAGAAATTGGACATTTCAAGTTCGTGGCGTAAACGGTGTGGTTGGTGCATTGCATAGTTGTAGTAATTGGATTTCACTCAAAACTCACCAAAAGACTCCTCCGACCACATTATGATGCTGACCAAGATTTGGGCACGATTCAAAATGAATCGGTCAGAGAAATTGGACAATTGAAGTTCCTGACGTAAATGGGGTCGTTGGTGCTTTGCATAGTTCTAGTGATTCGATTTTACTCAAAACTCACCAAATGACTCCTCCTACCATGTTTTGATGTTGACCCAGTTTTGGGCTCGATCCGAAATCAATTGGTCAAAGAAATTGGACATTTCAAGTTCGCATAAGTTCGTGTCAGTAAATTGAGTGGTGGGCGCAGTGAATAGTTCAAGTGAATGGATTTCACTCACAACTCACCAAATGACTCCTCCCACCATATTATGATGTTGACCAAGTTTTGGGCTCGATCCGAAATCAATTGGTCAAAGAAATTGGACAATTCAAATTCGAACGAAGTTCTTGCCAGAACGGAGTGGTGGTGCATTGCACAGTTCTAGTGATTAGATTTCACTCAAACTCCCCAAATGACTCCTCCCACCATATTACGATGTTGACCAAGTTTTGGGCTCGATCCGAAATGAATTGGTCAAAGAAATTGGCCAATTCAAGTTCGTACGAAGTTCGTGCCGTAAATGCAGTGGTGGGCGCAGTGAATAGTTCAAGTGAATGGATTTCACTCAAAACTCACCAAATGACTCCTCCCACCATATTATGATGTTGACCAAGTTTTGGGCTTGATCCGAAATCAATTGGTCAAAGAAATTGGACAATTCAAATTGAACGAAGTTCTGGCCGTAAACGGAGTGGTGGTGCATTGCACAGTTCTAGTGATTAGATTTCACTCAAACTCCCCAAATGACTCCTCCCACCATATTACGATGTTGACCAAGTTTTGGGCTCGATCCAAATCAATTGGTCAAAGAAATTGGACACTTCAAGTTCATAGGAAGTTCGTGGCCTAAATGGAGTAATTCGTGCATTGCATAGTTCTGGTGGTTGGATTTCACTCAAAACTCACCAAATGAGTCCTCCCACCATATTAGGATGTTGACCAAGTTTTGTACTCGATCTGAAATCCATAGGTCAAAGAAATTGGACATTTCAAGTTCGTGGCGTAAACGGTGTGGTTGGTGCATTGCATAGTTGTAGTAATTGGATTTCACTCAAAACTCACCAAAAGACTCCTCCGACCACATTATGATGCTGACCAAGTTTTGGGCACGATTCAAAATGAATCGGTCAGAGAAATTGGACAATTGAAGTTCCTGACGTAAATGGGGTCGTTGGTGCTTTGCATAGTTCTAGTGATTCGATTTTACTCAAAACTCACCAAATGACTCCTCCTACCATGTTTTGATGTTGACCCAGTTTTGGGCTCGATCCGAAATCAATTGGTCAAAGAAATTGGACATTTCAAATGTGAAGTTCGTGCAGTAAATGGTGTGGTTGGTTCATTGCATAGTTCTAGTGATTGTATTTCACTCAAAACTCACCAAATGACTCCTCCCACCAGATTATGATGTTGACCAAGTTTTGGGCTCGATCCGAAATGAATTGGTCAAAGAAATTGGACAATTCAAGTTCGTACGAAGTTCGTGCCGTAAATGAAGTGTTTGGGGCATTGCATAGTTCAAGAGACTGGATTTCACTCGAAACTCCCGAAATGGCTCCTCCCACCATATTATGATGTTGACCAAGTTTTGGGCTCGATCCGAAATCAGTTCGTCAAAGAAATTGGACACTAAAAGTTCGTATTAATTTCGAACCATAAGTGGAGTAGTTGGTGCATTGCATAGTTCTAGTGATTCGATTTCACTCAATACACAACAAATGAGTCCTCCAATCATGTTAAGATGTTGACCAAGTTTTGGGCTCGATCCGAAATCAATTTGTCAAAGAAATTTGACACTTCAAGTTCGTGCGAAGTTCTTGCCGTAAAGGGTGTGGTACGCACATTGTATAGTTCTAGTGATTGGATTTCAATCAACACTCCCCAAACGACTCCTCCCACCAGATTATGATGTTGACCAAGTTTTGGGCTCGATACGAAATGAATTGGTCAAAGAAATTGTACACTTCAAGTTCGTCCGAAGTTCGTGCCATGAATTTAGTGGTTGGTGCATTGCACAATTCTAGTGATTGGATTTCAATCAAAACTCACCAAACAACTCCTCCCACCAGATTATGATGTTGACCAAGTTTTGGACTCGATTCAAATTGAATGGGTCAAAGTAATTGGACAATTCAAGTTCGAACGAACTTCGTGCCGTAAATGGAGTGGTGGTACATCGCATAGCTCTAGTGATTGGATTTCACACAAACCTCACCAAATGAGTCCTCCCACAATATTAGAATGTTGACCAAGTTTTGGACTCGATCCGAAATCAATAGGTCAAAGAAATTGGACATTTCAAGTTCGCGGCGTAAATGGTGTGGTTGGTGCATAGCATAGTTCTAGTCATTGGATTTCACTCAAAACTCACCAAATGACTCCGCCGACCACATTATGATGTTGACCAAGTTTTGGGTACGATTCAAAATGAATTGGTCAAAGAAATTGGACAATGGAAGTTCGTGACGTAAATGGGGTCGTTGGTCCTTTTCATAGTTCTAGCGATTGGATTTGAATCAAAACTCACCAAAGGACTCCTCCTGCCATGTTATGCTGTTGACCCAGTTTTGGGCTCGATCCAAAATCAATTGGTCAAAGAAATTGGACACTTTAAGTTCGTCTGAAGTTTGTGGAGTAAATGGAGTGGTTGGTGCATTGCATAATTCTAGTGATTGGATTTCAATCAAAACTCACCAAATGACTCCTCCCACCAGATTATGATGTTGACCAAGTTTTGGGCTAGATCCGAAATGAATTGGTCAAAGAAATTGTACACTTCAAGTTCGTGCCATAAATGGCGTGGTTGGTGCATTGCATAGTCCCAGTGATTGGAATTCACTCAAAACTCACCAAATGACTCCTCCCACCATATTACGTTGTTGTCCAAGTTTTGGGCTCAATCCGAAATCAATTGGTCAAAGAAATTGGACACTTCAAGTTCGTGCGAAGTTCGTGCCGTAAATGGAGTGGTTGGTGCATTGCATAGTTCTAGTGGTTGGATTTCACTCAAAACTCACCAAATGACTCTTCCCACCATATTACGATGTTGGCCAAGTTTTGGGCTCGAACCGAAATGAATTGGGCCAAGAAATTGGACACTTCAATTTGAACCAAGTTCGTGCCGTAAGTGAAGTGGTTGTTGCATTGCATAGTTGTAGTGATTGGATTTCACTCAAGACCCACCAAATCACTCCTTCCACCATATTATGATGTTGACCAAGTTTTGGGCTCGATCCGAAATCAATTGGTCAAAGAAATTGGAAACTTCAAGTTCGTACGATGTTTGTTCTGTAAATGAAGTGGTTGGTGCATTGCATAGTTCTAGAGATTGGATTTCACTCAAAACTCACCAAATGACTCTTCCCACCAAATTACGTTGTTGGCCAAGTTTTAGGCTCAATCCGAAATAAATTGGTCCAAGAAATTGGACACTTCAAGTTCGATTGAAGTTCGTGCCGTAAATTTAGTGGTTGTTGCATTGCATAGTTCTAGTGATTGGATTTCACTAAAAACTCTCCAAACCAGTTCTTCCACCATATTATGATGTTGACCAAGTTTTGGGCTCGATCCGAAATCAATTGGTCAAAGAAATTGGACACATCAAGTTCGTGCGAAGTTCGTGCCGTAAATGGAGTGGTTGGTGCATTGCATAGTTCTAGTGATGAGATTTCACTCAAAACTAACCAAATGAGTTCTCCCACCGTATATTGAGGACGACCAACTTTTGGGCTCGATCTGAAATGGATTGGTCAATGGAATTGGGCACTTCATGTTGGAACGAAGTTCGTGCCGTAAATGGAGTGGTTGGTACTTTGCATAGTTTTGTTGATTGGATTTCACTCGAAACTCACCAAATGACTCCTCCCACCATATTATGTTGTTGACCAAGTCTTGGGCATGATTCAAAATGAATTGGTCGAAGAAATTGGACAATTCAAGTTCGTACAAAGTTCGTGTCCTAAATGGAGTGGTTGGTGCATTGCATAGTTCTAGTGATTGGATTTCACTCAAAACTCACCAAATCACTCCTTCCACCATATTATGATGTTGACCAAGTTTTGGGCACGATTCAAAATGAATTGGTCAAAGAAATTGGACAATGGAAGTTCGTGACGTAAATGGGGTCGTTGGTCCTTTTCATAGTTCTAGCGATTGGATTTGAATCAAAACTCACCAAAGGACTCCTCCTGCCATGTTATGATGTTGACCCAGTTTTGGGCTCGATCCAAAATCAATTGGTCAAAGAAATTGGACACTTCAAGTTCGTCTGAAGTTTGTGGAGTAAATGGAGTGGTTGGTGCATTGCATAATTCTAGTGATTGGATTTCAATCAAAACTCACCAAATGACTCCTCCCACCAGATTATGATGTTGACCAAGTTTTGGGCTAGATCCGAAATGAATTGGTCAAAGAAATTGTACACTTCAAGTTCGTATTAAGTTCGTGCCATAAATGGCGTGGTTGGTGCATTGCATAGTCCCAGTGATTGGAATTCACTCAAAACTCACCAAATGACTCCTCCCACCATATTACGTTGTTGTCCAAGTTTTGGGCTCAATCCGAAATCAATTGGTCAAAGAAATTGGACACTTCAAGTTCGTGCGAAGTTCGTGCCGTAAATGGAGTGGTTGGTGCATTGCATAGTTCTAGTGGTTGGATTTCACTCAAAACTCACCAAATGACTCTTCCCACCATATTACGATGTTGGCCAAGTTTTGGGCTCGAACCGAAATGAATTGGTCCAAGAAATTGGACACTTCAATTTGAACGAAGTTCGTGCCGTAAATGAAGTGGTTGTTGCATTGCATAGTTGTAGTGATTGGATTTCACTCAAGACCCACCAAATCACTCCTTCCACCATATTATGATGTTGACCAAGTTTTGGGCTCGATCCGAAATCAATTGGTCAAAGAAATTGGAAACTTTAAGTTCGTGCGATGTTTGTTCTGTAAATGAAGTGGTTGGTGCATTGCATAGTTCTAGAGATTGGATTTCACTCAAAACTCACCAAATGACTCTTCCCACCATATTACGTTGTTGGCCAAGTTTTAGGCTCAATCCGAAATAAATTGGTCCAAGAAATTGGACACTTCAAGTTCGATTGAAGTTCGTGCTGTAAATTTAGTGGTTGTTGCATTGCATAGTTCTAGTGATTGGATTTCACTAAAAACTCACCAAACCAGTCCTTCCACCATATTATGATGATTACCAAGTTTTGGGCTCGATCCGAAATCAATTGGTCAAAGAAATTGGACACGTCAAGTTCGTACGAAGTTCGTGCCGTAAATGGAGTGGTTGGTGCATTGCATAGTTCTAGTGATGAGATTTCACTCAAACTCCCACCGTATATTGAGGACGACCAACTTTTGGGCTCGATCTGAAATGGATTGGTCAATGGAATTGGGCACTTCATGTTGGAACGAAGTTCGTGCCGTAAATGGAGTGGTTGGTACTTTGCATAGTTTTGTTGATTGGATTTCACTCGAAACTCACCAAATGACTCCTCCCACCATATTTTGTTGTTGACCAAGTCTTGGGCATGATTCAAAATGAATTGGTCGAAGAAATTGGACAATTCAAGTTCGTACAAAGTTCGTGTCCTAAATGGAGTGGTTGGTGCATTGCATAGTTCTAGTGATTGGATTTCACTCAAAACTCACCAAATCACTCCTTCCACCATATTATGATGTTGACCAAGTTTTGGGCTCGATCCGAAATCAATTGGTCAAAGAAATTGGACAATTCAAGTTCGTACAAAGGTCGTGCCGTAAATGGATTGTTTGGGGCATTGCATAGTTCAAGTGATTGGATTTTACTCGAAACTCACCAAATGTCTCCTCCCACCATATTAGATTGTTGACCAAGTTTTGGGCTCGATTTGAAATCAATTCGTCAAATAAATTGGACACTAAATGGAGTAGTTGGTGCATTGCATAGTAGTTGTGATTGCATTTTTCACTCAATACTCACCAAATGAGTCCTCCCACCATGTTAAGATGTTGACCAAGTTTTGGGCTTGATCAGAAATCTATTGGCCAAAGAAATTGGAAATTTCAAGTTTGTGCCATAAATGGTGTGGTTGGTGCATTGCATAGTTCTGCTGATTGGATTTTAATCAAAAGTCACCAAATGAATTCCCCACCAAATTATGATGTTGACCAAGTTTTGGGCACGATCGAAATGAATTGGTTCAAGAAATTGGACTATTCAAGTTCGTAAGAAGTTCGTGGCATAAATGGAGTGGTTGGTGCATCGCATAGTTCTAGTAATTGGATTTCACTCAAAACTCACCAAATGATTCCTCCCACCATGTTATGATGTTGACTGAGTTTTGGGCTCGATCTGAAATCCATAGGTAAAAGAAATTGGACACTTCAAGTTCATGATCGGTTCATAATTGTATATCATTTTGTACCCTTCTAGCATATGATTTAGTTATGTTTTTGAGTTAAACTTGTGCTTTTGATCTCTTTTATGTTTGTCATTCAGTTAATTGAGCTTTAGGTAGCAAAGGGGGCCCAAATGTGCAAAATGGTCCAAAAACGTGCAGACTGAGTTAGCAATTTGTTTCAGCCTTAACTCCTTCCTCCGAACTTGGATTGGCCCAAGTCACATGTGGTTGGAAAGATGACATCTTGAACTTGTAGATGGACAGCTCAATGTCATCAGTTGCTTGAGGGAAGCCCAATTCGTGAGCCCATGAAGTTGCTAGTCATACTGGCCTCAGGAGCTGCATGTGGGAGCATGTGTTAGTAGCATGTGGGAGCTGCAAAGCTAGAAAAGTATCCATAGCTGCATGTGGGAGCTGCAAAGCTAGAAAAGTATCCATAGTAGCATGTGGGAGCTGCAAAGCTAGAAAAGTATCCATAGCTGCATGTGGGAGCATGGGTGAGCTGCATGTGAGATCTGCAATAGCCAAAAGAGAAGAGAATTGATTGTTAATTCTGATTCACCCATCCCTTGTGCCTATATATAAAGAGGTCTGATAACTCATTTTCATCATTCATTCCATTAACACACATCTTTCACATCCTTCAGACCTCCTCCACACCATCCTCCACACTCTCATAATTCCCCAAACACTCCAGTCATCAACCCAACACTCTAAACAGCCTCACATCACCAGAACTGTCCCTGCAAGCCTGCCCTCCATTTCCCTACGAATTTCTTCTTTCTTAACACACCACTCACCCAAACTCATCCCAAATCACCTCCTGAACCTTCATACATTCTTCTAGACGTGGGGAAGTGCTGGGAGAAGTATTAGGCGTGGAGAAGCTCTTGGAGAAGCATTGGACACCACAAGAACTTCAGAAAAGGGTTTTCTATTCTTATTACATTCATTATGCTTTCTCATTTCTGTTTATGTTTCTTTCCCATTATGAGTAGCTAAATCCATTACTAGGGCTTCGATGTAACCTAACATGAATATTCTGGGTTTATAAATTCCAAGTTTCAAGTTTGATTCAAGATTCATGCTCTTATTCATTATGCCTATCTACTTATATGCTAATCTGAATGCCTAGCTACCATTGAGATTTGTGTATTTTGGTTGAAACTAAAGTAGACACCTTATGCTTTTGTTTCAATTGAACTATGAATAAGATGAGTATGTATGGACATTCGTCAATAGGGATTAGATACATGCTTGGTTGTTTAAAACATTCTTCTATGCTTAATGGATTTCTAATGCTTGATTTAAGTTCGACAATAAGGACTTAATTAGGGAATTGGAAATACAAGGTTAGGATCAAACACCATGGCTTAATCATACTTTAGCTAGAATCAATCTTTGAATCTGAATCAGACTTGTCACTTGAATCCTTATAACCTAGAATTGGATTGTTATGGTGAATCGAATGCCCTAGTCTCCAAATCTGTTTCCAACCTCAAAACCACTCTTTGATACACTTGTTTACTTTGCCTTTGTTTGCAATTTCGTTTTGTTTCATTTGTTTTCACAAAGTCAATCAATCTCTCTTTAAAATCTGTTTTAGACTTAACTTCTTGTTTCTAGAATTGGGTAATCTAAGTACATAACTAATTTGAACTTCTCAGTCCTTGTGGGTACGACCTCGTACTTGTCTTGCTATACTACTAATTGGCCCGTACACTTGCGAGTTAACAGTTCATACGAAGTTCGTACCGTAAATGGAATGGTTGCTGCTTTGCAAAGCTCTAGTGATTTTATTTCACTCAAAACTCACCAAATGAGTCCTCCCACCATGTTGATGTTGACTAAGTTTTGGGCTCAATCCGAATTGAATTGGTCAAAGAAATTGGACACTTCAAGTTCGTCATTTAAGTTCGTGCCGTAAATGAAGTGGTTGGTGCATTGCATAGTTCTATTGATTGGATTTCACTCAAAACTCTCCAAATGACTCCTCCCACGAAATTATGATGTTGACCAAGTTTTGGGCACGATCCGAAATGAATTGGTCAAAGATTTTCGACACTTCCTATTCATACGAAGTTCGTGCCGTAAATTGAGTGGTTGGTGCTTTGCGTAGTTCTGGTGATTGGATTTCACTCAAAACTCACTAAATGTCTCCTCCCACCAAATTATGATCTTGACCAAGGTTTGGGCTCGATCCGAATTCAATTGGTCAAAGAAACTGGACACTTCAAGTTCGTATGAAGTTCGTGCCATAAATGGAGTGGTGGTGCATTGCATAGTTCTAGGTCGTATTTCACATAAAACACACCAAATGACTCCTCCCACCAAATTATGATGTTGGCCAGGCTTTGGGCTGGATCCGAAATCAATTGGTCAAAGAAATTGGACGCTTGAAGTTCGTACGAAGTTTGTGCCGTAAATCGAGTGGTTGGTGCATTGCGTAGTTCTAGTGATTTTATTTCACTCAAAACTCAACAAATGAGTCCTCCCACCATGTTTATATTGACCAAGTTTTGGGCTCGATCCGAATTCAATTGGTCAAAGAAACTGGACACTTCAGGTTCGTTTGAAGTTCGTGCCATAAATGGAGTGGTGGTGTTTTGCATAGTTCTAGTCATTTGATTTCACTCAAAACTCTCCAAATGACTCCTCCCACAATCAATATTATGATGTTGGCCAGGTTTTGGGCTCGATCCGAAATCAATTGGTCAAATAAATTGGACACTTGAAGTTCGTTCGAAGTTCATGCCGTAAATAGAGTTGTTTGTGCATTGCATAGTTCTAGCGATTGTATTTCAGTGAAAACACACCAAATGATTCTTCCCACGATGTTATGACGTTGACCTAGTTTTGAGCTCGATCCGAAATCCATTGGTCAAAGAAATTGGACATTCCAAGTTCGTTCGAAGTTCGTGCCTTAAATGGTGTGGTTGGTGCATTGCATTGTTCTAGTGATTGGATTTCACTCAAAACTCACCAAATGACTCATCCCACCATATTATGATGTTGATCAAGTTTTTGGCACGATTCAAAATGAATTGGTCAAAGAAATTGGACAATTCAAGTACATACGATGTTCATGCCGTAAATGAAGTGGTTGTTGCATTGCATAGTTCTAGTGATTGGATTTCTCTAAAAACTCGACAAATCATTCCTTCCACCATATTATGATGTTGACAAAGTTTGGGCTCAATCCGAAATCAATTGGTCATAGAAATTGGACACTTCAAGTTCGTACGAAGTTCTTGCCATAAATGTAGTGGTTGGTGCATTGCGTAGTTCTAGGGATCGGATTTCACTCGAAACTCACAAAATGACTACTCTCACCATGTTTTGATGTTGACCAAGTTTTGGACTCGATCCGAAATTAATTGGTCAAAGAAATTGGATATTTCAAGTTCGAAAGAAGTTCGTGCTGTAAATGGAGTGGTGGTACATTGCATTGTTGTAGTGATTGGATTTCAATCAAAACTCCTCAAATGACTACTCTAACAATATTATGATGGTTGCCAGGTTTTGGGCTCGATCCGAAATTAATTGGTCAAAGAAATTGACAATTCAAGTTCGTACGAAGTTCGTGCCGTAAATGGAGTGGTGGTACATTAAATAGTTCTAGGGATTGGATTTCTCTCAAAACTCTCCAAATGACTCCTCCCAACATATTATGGTGTGACCAAGTTTTGGGCTCTATCGAAATCAATTGGTCAAACAAATTGGACACTTCAAGTTGGAACGAAGTTCGAGCCGTAAATGGAGTGGTTGGTGCTTTGCATAGTTCTGTTGATTGGATTTCACTTAAAACACACCAAATGACTCCTCCCATTATATTATGATGTTGACCAAGTTTTGGGATCAATCCGAAATGAATTGGTTAAAGAAATTGGACAATTCAAGTTCGAACGATTCGTGCCGTAAATGTAGTGGTGCTACATTTCATAGTTCTAGGGATTGGATTACACACAAAACTCACCAAATGACTCCTCCCATCATATTATGATGTTGACCAAGTTTTGGGATAGATCCGAAATCAATTGGTCAATGAAATTGGACACTTCAAGTTCGTATGAAGTTCGGGCCGTAAATGAAGTGGTTGGTTCTTTGCATAGTGCTAGGGATTGGAATTCACTCAAAACTCTGCAAATGCCTCATCCAACCATATTACCATGTTGACCAACTTTTGGCCTCAATCCGAAATCAACTGGTCAAAGAAATTGGACACTTCAAGTTCGAACGAAGTAAGTGCCATAAATGGAGTGGTTGGTGCTTTGCATAGTTCTGTTGATTTGATTTCACTCAAAACTCACCAAATGACTCCTCCCATCAAATTATGCTGTTGACCAAGTTTTGGGCTCGATCCGAAATGTATTGGCCCAAGAAATTTGACAATTCAAGTTCGAACGAAGTTCATGCTGTAAATGGAGTGGTGGTTCATTGCATAGTTCTAGTGATTGGATTTCACTCAAAATTCCCCAAATCACTCCTCCCACCATATTATGATGTTGACCAAGTTTTGGGATTGATCCGAAATCAATTGGTCAAAAAAATTGGGCACTTCAAGTTCGAACGAAGATCGTGCCGTAAATGGAGTGGTGGTGCATTGCATAGTTTTGGTGATTGGATTTCACCCAAAACTCACAATATGACACCTCCAACCGTATTAAGATGTTGACCAGGTTTGAGATTGTTCCGAAATCAATTGGTCAAAGAAATTGGACACTTCAACTGCGAACGAAGTTCGTGGCATAAATGGAGTGGTGGTAAATTGCATAGTTCTAGTGATTGGCTTTCACTCAAGACTCACCAAATGACTCCTCCCACCATATTATGTTGTTGACCGACATTTGGGCTCGATCCGAAAAAATTGGTCAAAGGAATTGGACATTTCAAGGTCGTTCGATGTTCCGTGCCGTAAATGAAGTGGTTGGTGCTTTGCATAGTTCTAGGGATTGGATTTCTCACAAAATACACCAAAACACACCACCCACAAAATTATGATGTTGGCAAGTTTTGGGCTCGATCCGAAATGAATTTGTCAAAGAAATGTAACAATTCACGTTCCAACGAAGTTCGTGCCAAAAATGGAGTGGTTGGTGCATTGCTTAGTTCTAGTGATTGGATTTCACTCAAAACTCACCAAATGAGTCCTCCCACCCTATTTTGATGTTGACCAAGTTTTGGGCTCGATCCGAAATGAATGGGTGAAAGTAATTGGACAATTCAGGTTTGAACGAAGTTCGTGCCATAAATGGGGTGGTGGTACACTCCATAGTTCTAGTAATTGGATTTCACTCAAAACTCTCCAAATGCCTCCTCCAACCATATTACGATGTTGACCAACTTTTGGGATCGATCCGAAATCAATTGGTCCAAACAATTGGGCACTTCAAGTTCGAACGAAGATCGTGCCTTAAATGGAGTGGTGGTGCAGTTCATAGTTCCGTTTGTTGGATTTCACTCAAAACTCTCCAAATGACTCCTCCCACCATATTCGGATGTTGACCAAGTTTTGGGCTCGATCCGAAATAAATTGCTCAAAGAAATTGGACAATTCATGTTCTAACAAAGTTCGTGCCGTAAATAGAGTGGTGGTGCATTGCATAGTTCTAGTGATTGGCTTTCACTCAAAACTCACCAAATCACTCCTCCCGCCATATTATGATGTTGACCTGGTTTTGGCCTCGATCCGAAATCAGTTGGTCAAAGAAATTGGACAATTCAAGTTCGAACGAAGTTCGTGACGTAAATGGAGTGGTTGGTGCATTGCATAGTTCTAGTTATTGTGTTTCATTCAAAACTCACGAAATGATTCCTCCCACCATGTTATGATGTTGACCAAGTTTTGGGCTTGATCCGAAATCAATTGGTCTAAGAAATTGGACACTTCAAGTTCGTGCGTAGTTCGTAACGTAAATGGTGTGGTTGGTGCCTTGCATAGTTCTAGTGATTCGATTTCAATCAAAACTCACCAAATGACTCCTCCCACAATATTATGATATTGACCATGTTTTGGGCTCGATCCGATATGAATTGGTCAAAGAAATTGAACACTTCAAGTTCGTGCGAAGTTCGTGCCGTAAATGGTGTGGTTGTGCATTGCGTTGTTCTAGTGATTGGATTTCACTCAAAACTCACCAAATGACTCCTCCCACCATGTTATGATGTTGACCAAGTTTTGGGCACGATCCGAAATCAATTGGTCATGGAAATTGGACACTTCAAGTTCTTGCGAAGTTCGTCCGTAAATGGTGTGGTTGGTGCATTTCATAGTTCAAGTGATTGGATTTCAATCAAAACTCACGAAATGACTCCTCCCACCATATTATAAGTTGACCAAGTTTTGGGCTCGATCCGAAATTAATTGGTCAAAGAAATTGGATACTTCAAGTTCGTGCATTGCATAGTTCTAGTGATTGGATTTCAGTCAAAACACACCAAGTGACTCCTCCCACCATATTTTGAAGTTGACCAAGTTTTGGGCACAAGCCAAAATGAATTGGTCAAAGAAATTGGACAATTCAAGTTCGAACAAAGTTCGTGACGTAAATGGAGTGGTTGTTGAATTGCATAGTTATGGTGATTGGATTTCACTCAAAACACTCCAAATGACTCCTCCCGCCACATTATGACGTTGATCAAGTTTTGGGCACGAGCCGAAATGAATTGGTCTAAGAAATTGGACAATTCAAGTTCAAACGAAGTTCGTGACATAAATGGAGTGATTGTTGCATTGCATAGTTCTAGTGATTGGATTTCACTCAAAACTCACCGAATGACTCCTCCCACCATGTTATTAGTTTTCAGTTTAATAAGTTTAATTTGTGTTGATTAGCATCCCTCCTAATCCCCGGAATAGAACGATCCTTACTTACTCGTACTACGATTGCATAATTCATAGGGTTTAATTTGTGCATTAGTTATTTCTCATGTCAAATTTTGGCGCGGTTGCCGGGGATTAGCAAAATTGCTAATCCTCCCTTTGTTTTCGTTTTTCTTGTGTTTCTAATTTTGTTTTGTTTTGTTGTCTTTGTTTTAGGTACTAGTTTATCAGTCGAAGTTCACACCCTGTTCGTGCGCACATACTGGACTTTGACGACGATTTTGAACGAACTTTGAGAAGGAAGAGGAAGCAGCCAGAACTCAATTCCTCTAGTTCTAGTTGTGAACCTGAATCTGAAGCTGAAACAGACTTGGAAGGGGAACAAGACATGGCTGTAGACAATCGAACAATCAAGGAACATTCAGCCTCTGGATTGGACAATGCAGTCCCTCTTTGCATTCAATACCTTGGGGCAGCTGAAGGCAAGAACGATGAGTTTGAATTGAAGTCGAGTTTGCTACATCACATTCCCAAATACCATGGGCTGTCCATGGAAGATCCAAACAAGCATTTGAAGGAATTCGAAGTGGTATGTTCAAGCATGACACCAATTAACGTGGATGGCAACATTCTAAAGATAAAAGCCTTTCCATTCTCTCTTTTGGAAAAGCCTAAGGATTGGCTCTTTGATTTAGCACCTGGAACTGTCACTTCTTGGGAAAGCATGAAGAGAGCATTCTTAGAGAAATTCTTCCCAACTTCAAGACTCATTCTTTCCAACTTCAAGAGTCATACTTTGCATAGTTTTGTTGATTGGATTTCACTCAAAACTCACCAAATGACTCCTCCCACAATATTATGATGTTGACCAAGTTTTGGGCTCGATCTGAAATGAATTGGTCAAAGAAATTGGAGAATTCAAGTTTGAACGAAGTTTGTGCCGTAAATGGAGTGGTGGTACATTGCTTAGTTTTAAGCATTGGATTTCACTCAAAACTCACCAAATGACTCCTCCCACCATATTATGATGTTGACCCAGTTTTGGGTTCGATCCGAAATCAATTGGTCAAAGAAATTGGACACTTCAAGTTCATGCGAAGATCGTGCTGTAAATGGAGTGGTTGGTGCATTGCATAGTTCTAGTGATTGGATTTCAATCAAAACTCACCAATTGACTCCTCCCACCATATTATGATGTTGACCAAGTTTTGGGCTCGATCCGAATTCAATAGGGCAGAGAAATTGGACAAGTCAAGTTCAAAAGAAGTTAATGCCGTAAATGGAGTAGTTGGTGCTTTGCATAGTTCTAGTCAGTGGATTTCACTCAAAACTCACCAAATGACTCCTCCCAACATATGACCAAGTTTTGGGATCGATCCAAGACAATTGGTCAAAGAAATTGGACATCTCAAGTTCGTACGAAGTTCGTGGCGTAAATGGAGTGGTTGGTGTATTGCATAGTTCTAGTGACTGGATTTCACTCTAAATCACCAAATGACTCCTCCCGCCAAATTATGATGTTGACCAAGTTTTGGGCTCGATCCGAAATCAATTGGTGAAAGAAATTGGACAATTCAAGTTCGAACGAAGTTCGTGCCGTAAAATGGAGTGGTGGAACATTGCATAGTTCTAGGGATTGATTTCACTCAAAATGCACCAAATGATTCCTCCCACCATATTATGATGTTGACCATGATTTGGGCTCGATCCGAAATGAAATGGTTAAAGAAATTGGACAATTCAACTTCTACCGAAGCTCATGTCACAAATGGAGTGGTTGGTGCATTGCTTGGTTCTAGTGATTGGATTTCACTCAAATCTCACCAAATGACTCCTCCCACCACATTATGATGTTGACCATGTTTTGGGCTCGATCCTAAATCAATTGTTGAAAGAAATTGGACAATTTTAGTTTGAACGAAGTTCGTGCCGTAAATTGAGTGGTGGTGCATTGCATAGTTCTAGTGATTGGATTTCACTCAAAACTCACCAAATGATTCCTCCCACTATTTTATGATGTTGACCATGTTTTGGGCTCGATCCGAAATCAATTGGGGAAAGAAATTGGACACTTCACTTTCGCACGAAGTTCACGACGTAAATGGAGTGGTTAGTGCATTGCATAGTTCTAGTGATTGGATATCACTCAAAACACACCAAACAACTCCTCCCACCATGTTATGACGTTGACCAAGTTTTGGGCTCAATCCGTATCAATTAGTCAAAGAAATTGGACTATTCAAGTTCGTACGATGTTCATGCCGTAAATAGAGTGGTTGGTGGTTTGCATATTTCTAGTGATTGGATTTCCACACGAAAACTCACCAGATGACGATTCCCACCATAGTACGATGTTGACCAAGTTTTGAGCTCGATCCGAAATCAATTGGTCAAAGAAATTGGACAATTAAGGTCCGTGCGAAGTTCGTGCCATAAATGGAGTGGTTGGTCCATTGCATAGTTCTAGATATTGGAATTCACTCAAAACTCACTAAATGATTCCTGCCACCATATTATGATGTTGACCAAGTTTTGGGTTCGATCCAAATTCAATAGGGCAGAGAAATTGAACAATTCAAGTTCAAATGAAGTTCATGCCGTAAATGGAGTGGTTGGAGCTTTGCATAGTTCTGGTGATTGGATTTCCACTGAAAACTCAAGAAATGACGATTCCCACTATATTACGATGTTGACCAAGTTTTGGGCACGATCCGAAATCAATTGGAGAATTAAAGTTCGTGCCATAAACGGAGTGGTTGGTGCATTGTATAGTTCAAGATATTGGAATTCACTCAAAACTCACCAAATGACTCCTGCCACCATATTATGATGTTGACCAAGTTTTGGGTTCGATCCAAATTCAATAGGGTATGATGGAGTGGTTGGTGCTTTGCATAGTCCTGGTCATTGGATATCACTCAAAACTCACCAAATGACTCCTCCCAACATATTATGATGTTGGCCAAGTATTGTGCTCGATCCAAAATCAATTGGTGAAATAAATTGGACACTTCAAGTTCGTACGAAGTTCGTGGCGTAAATGAAGTGGGTTTGCAGTGCTTACATCTAGTGATTGGATTTCAATCAAAACACACCTTACGACTCCTCCCACCATGGTATGACGTTGACCAAGTTTTGGGCTCGATCCGAAATCAATTGGTCAAAGAAATTGGACACTTCAAGTTTGTATGAAGTTCATGCCGTAAATGAAGTGGGTTGTTCTTTGCATAGTTCTAGGGATTGGATTTCACTCAAAACAAACCAAAGGACTCCTCCCACCATATTATGATGTTGACCAAGTTATGGGCTTGATCTGAAATGAATTGGTCAAAGAAATTGGACAAATCATGTTCGTACGAAGTTCGTGCCGTAAATAAAGTAGTTGGTGCATTGCTTACTTCTATGGATTGGATTTCACTCAAAACACACTAAATGACTCCTCCCACCATATTATGATGTTGACCCAGTTTTGGGCTCGATCCGAAATGAAATGGTCAAAGAAATTCAACACTTCAACTACGAACGAAGTTCGTGCCACAAATGGAGTGGTTGGTGCATTGCTTAGTTCTAGTGATTGGATTTCACTCAAAACTCACCAAATGACTCCTCCCACCATATTATGATGTTGACCAATTTTTGGGCTCGATCCGAAATCAATTGGTCAAAGAAATTGGGCACTTCAAGTTCGTTCAAAGTTCCATGCCGTAAATGTAGTTGTTGGTGCTTTGCATAGTTCAAGGGATTGGATTTCACTCAAAACACACCAAATGCCTCCTCACACCATACTACGATGTTGACCAAGTTTTGGGCTCCATCCGAAATCAATTGGTCAAAGAAATTGGACACTTCAAGTTCGTACGAAGTTCGTGCCGTAAATGAAGTGCTTGGTGCTTTGCATAGTTCTAGGGTTTGGATTTCACTCAAAACTCTCCAAATGACTCCTCCCACCATATTAAGATGTTGACCTCGTTTTGGGCTCGATCCGAAATGAAATGGTCAAAGAAATTGGACAATCCAACTTCGAACGAAGTTCGTGCCAAAAATGGAGTGGTTGGTGCATTGCTTAGTTGTTGTGATTGGATTTCACTCAAAACTCACCAAATGGCTACTCCCAACATATTATGATGTTGACCAAGTGTTGTTCTCGATCCGAAATCAATTGGTCAAAGAAATCAGACACGTCAAGTTCGTATGAAGTTCGTGCCGTAAATGAAGTGGTTGGTGCTTTGCATAGTTCTAGGGATTGGATTTCACTCAAAACTTACCAAATGACTCCTCCCACTGTCTCACGATGTTGACCAAGTTTTGGGTTCGATCCGAAATCAATTGGTCAAGGAAATTGGACACTTCATGTTCGTACGAAGTTCGTGCCGTAAATGAAATGGTACGTGCTTTGCGTAGTTCTAGGGATTGGACTTCACTCAAAACGAACCAATGGACTACTCCAACCATGTTATGATGTTGACCAAGGTTTGGGCTCGATTCGAAATGAAATAGTCAAAGAAATTGGACAATTCAACTTCGTACGAAGTTACCAAAGGACTCCTCCCACATTATTATGATGTTGACCAAGTTTTGGGCTCGATCTAAAATCAATTGGTCAAAAAAATTGGACACTTCAAGTTCGCATTTAAGTTCCATGCCGTAAATGAAGTGGTTGGTGCTTTGCATAGTTCCAGGGATTGGATTTCACTCAAAACACACCGAAGGACTTCTCCCACCTTATTATGATGTTGACCATGTTTTGGGCTCCATCCGAAATCAATTGGTCAAAGAAATCGGACACTTCAAGTTCGTTCGAAATTCAAGCCGTAAATGAAGTGGTTGGTGCTTTGCATAATTCTAGGGATTGGATTTCACTCAAAACACACCAAATGACTCCTCCCACCATATTATGATATTGACCCAGTTTTGGGCTCGATCCAAAATGAAATGGTCAAAGAAATTGGACAATTCAAGTTCGAACGAAGTTCGTGCCATAAATGGAGTGGTTGGTGCATTGCTTAGTTCTTGTGATAGGATTTCACTCAAAACTCACCAAATTGCTACTCCCAACATATTATGATGTTGACCAAGTTTTGGGCTCGATCCGAAATCAATTGGTCAAAGAAATCAGACACTTCAAGTTAAATGCAGTTCGTGCCGTAAATGAAGTGGTTGGTGCTTTGCATAGTTCTAGGGATTGGATTTCACTCAAAACTCACCCAATGACTCCTCCCACTGTATTACGATGTTGACCAAGTTTTGGGCTCGATCCGAAATCAATTGGTCAAAGAAATCAGACACTTCAAGTTCGTACGAAGTTCGTGCCGTAAATGAAGTGGTTGGTGCTTTGCATAGTTCTAGTGATTGGATTTCACTCAAAACTTAACAAATGACTCCTCCCACCATATTATGATGTTGACCAAGTTTTGGGCTCGATCCGAAATGAATGGGTCAAAGTAATTGGACAATTCAAAAGTTCGAACGAAGTTCGTGGCAAATGGAGTGGTGGTACATTGCTTAGTTCTAGTGATTGGATTTCACTCAAAACTCACCAAATGACTCCTCCCACCATATTATGATGTTGACTCATGAGAGTGTTAAGGTACATCTTTTTAATATTATTTTGAAGACTTTATGATATAATTTTGGCTTAATAAATATAATTTCACTTGTTGTTACATTTTATTCTCACCAATTGGATTTATGAATTTTCTATATTAATTTGGTGAACTTATTTGGTGAGTTTATCTTTTGTAGGAAGTTATGGAAAGTCAAAAGAAGAAGATATATATTTGTCCAAGTTCATGCCAAGTGTGAAGAGAATTGCTGGTGGATTTTATTGAAGAATTGATTGTGGGATTATTGTGATTATAAAGAGAAGTAAAGAGGGAGAAGAGAAGACAAAACCGTTGAAGCTGTCATTCATAGCCATTTAACGCCCACTACCTCAACATTATTTCTTTTCCACCAACTCTCCACCATCAACACATGTTTAATCCAATTAATCCCTCACTTAAAACCTTCATTACCTACCATGAATGTATTAACTTTCCACTCACCTCATTGACTACTATAAATCACCCATCAACTTATTTGGCAAAGGAGGCACTACGACAGATTTCTTTATCCATTTCATTCAAAATTTAGTTACGTTTTCCTTTGTAATGAATTGCTAGAACTCTTACTAAGGCTAAAGGGAATGTCCTTTGAGTAAGTTTGCGAATTGTTCTTTAATCCAATATACGGTATGAATTGCTAAATTCTTTCATTTTTGGTTGTTCAATATTTTCATATCCTTTTATTTTGATTGATGTTAAGTATTTCATGAGTTCAGTTATATTTTTCTCATTGTTCAGAATTTGACTTAACATGCTTTTAAATTAAAAGATTAGATATTAAGCAATTCCAGTTTCTGAATAATCATTAGCAAAAGATAACATTGAAAAATTAATTTGGTTTTAATTTCTTTATCTTACGGTTAAAGTTTCTCAATGATAATTTTAATCGAGTTATAATTTGGATTAAAGAGCAAGAAACATATTTTGCTTAAAGAATTGAACCTTGATGCCTTAGCATTTCCATTATTGACATTTCATTTTTAAACTCAATCGCTACAACAATCAAATCAAATTACTTTTCCATTTTGCTTGTCACTTTTATTTTGGTACTTTTAATTTTTTTTTTGTGTGTAGACATTTGCCTATCTCCTACTTGGGGATACGATACTTGAGCAAAGAAATTGGACACTTCAAGTTCGTACGAAGTTCCGTGCCGTAAATGAATTGGTTGGTGCTTTGCATAGTTCTAGGGATTGAATTTCACTCAAAACACACCAAAGGACTCCTCCCACCATAATATGATGTTGACCAAGTTTTGGGCTCGATCCGAAATCAATTGGTCAAAGAAATTGGACACTTGATGTTCGTGCGAAGTTCGTGCCGTAAATGAAATGGTCGGTGCTTTGCATAGTTCTAGGGATTTGATTTCACTCAAAATGCTCTAAATGACTCCTCCCACCATATTATGTTGTTGACCAAGTTTTTGGGCTCGATCCGAAATGAAATGGTCAAAGAAATTGGCCAATTCAACTCGTGCGAAGTTCGTGCCGTAAATGGAGTAGTTGGTTCTTTGCATAGTTCTAGGGATTGGATTTCACTCAAAACACACCAATGGACTCCTCTCACCATATTACGATGTTGACCAAGTTTTGGGCTCGATCCGAAATTAATTGGTCAAAGAAATCGGACACATCAAGTTCGTACGAAGTTTATGCGGTAAATGAAGTGGTTGGTGCTTTGCATAGTTCTAGGCATTGAATTTCACTCAAAACACACCAAATGACTCCTCCTACCATATTATTATGTTGACCCAGTTTTGAGCTCGCTCCGAAATGAAATGGTAAAACATATTGGACAATTCAACTTCGAACGAAGTTCGTAACATAAATGGATTGGTTGGTGCACTGCTTAGTTCTAGTGATTGGATTTCACTCAAAACTCACCAACTGACTCCTCCCACCATATTATGATGTTGACCAAGTTTTGGGCTCGATCCGAAATCAATTAATCAAAGAAATTGCACACTTCAAGTTCGTACGAAGTTCGTGCCATAAATGAAGTGGTTGGTTCTTTGCATAGTTATAGGGATTGAATTTCATTCAAAACACACCAAAAGACTCCTCTCACCATATTATGATGTTGATCAAATTTTGGGCTTGATACGAAATGAAATGTTCAAACAAATTCGACAATTCAACTTCGTACGAAGTTCGTGCCATAAATGGAGTGGTTGGTTCTTTGCATAGTTCAAGGCAATGGATTTCACTCAAAACACACCAAAGGAGTCCTCCCACGATAATATGATGTTGACCAAGATTTGGGCTCCATACGAAATCAATTGGTCAAAGAAATTGCACACTTCATGTTCGTACGAAGTTCGTGCTGTAAATGAAGTGGTTGGTTCTTTGCATAGTTCTTGGGATTGGATTTCACTCAAAACAGACCAAATGACTTTTCCCACCATATTTTGATGTTGACCAAGTTTTGGGGTTGATCTGAAATCAATTGGTCAAAGAAATTGGACAATTCAAGTTCGAACGAAGTTCGTGCCGTAAATGGAGTGGTGGTACATTGCATAGTTCTAGTGATTGGATTTCACTCAAAACTCTCCAAGTGTCTCCTCCAACCATATTATAATGTAGACGAAGTTTTGGGCTCAATCCGAAATGAATTGGTCAATAAAATTGGACAATTCATGTTCGAATGAAGTTCGTGCCGTAAATGGGGTGGTGGTGCATTGCATAGTTCTGGTGATTGGATTTCGCCCAAAACTCACCAAGTGACTCCTCCAAGCATATTATGATGTTGACCAAGTTTTGGGCTCGATCCGAAATCAATTGGTCAAAGAAATTGGATACTTCAAGTTCGTACGAAGTTCCGTTCCGTAAATGAAGTGGTTTGCGCATTGCTTAGTTCTAGTGATTGGAATTCACTCAGAACCCTCCAAATGACTCATCCCACAATATTATGTTGTTGACCAAGTTTAGGGCTCGATACGGATTAAATTGGTCAAAGAAATTGGACAATTCAAGTTCGAACGAAGTTCGTCCCGTAAATGAAGTGGTGGTGCATTGCATAATTCTAGTGTTCGGATTTCACTCTAAACTCACCAAATGATACCTCCCACCATGTTATGATGTTGACCAAGTTTTCGGCTCGATCTGAAATCAATTGGTCAAAGAAATTGGACACTTCAAGTTCATACGTATTTCGTGCCGCAAATGGAGTGGTTGGTGCATTGCATAGCTCTATTGATTGGATTACAATCAAAACTCACCAAATGACTCCTCGCACCATATTATGTTGTTGGCCATGTTTTGGGCTCGATCCGAAATCAATTGGTCAAAGAAATTCGACACTTCAAGTTCGTACGAAGTTCGTGCCATAAATGGAGTGGTTGGTGCATTACATACTTGTAGTGGTTCGCATTTAACTATCCAATTTCTTACACCAGAAATTCGACACTTCAAGTTCATACGTATTTCGTGCCGCAAATGGAGTGGTTGGTGCATTGCATAGCTCTATTGATTGGATTACAATCAAAACTCACCAAATGACTCGTCCCACCATATTATGATGTTGACCAAGTTTTGCCCTTGATCCAAAGTCAATTGGTGAAAGAAATCAGACACTTCAAGTCCGTATTAATTTCGAACTGCAAGTGGAGTGGTTGGTGCATTGGATAGTTCTAGTGATCGGATTTCCCTCAAAGTCTCAAAATGACAACTCCCACTATATTATGATGTAGACCAACTTTTGGGCTTTATCCGAAATCAATTGGTCAAAGACATTGGACACTTCAAGTTCATACGAAATTCGTGCCGTAAATGGAGTGGTTGGTGCATTGCATAATTCTGGGGTTCGTATTTCACTCAAAACTCACCAAATGACTCCTCCCACCATGTTATGATGTTGACCAAGTTTTCGGCTCGATCCGAAATCAATTGGTCAAAGAAATTGGGCACTTCAAGTTCATACGTAGTTCGTCCCGCAAATGGAGTGGTTGGTGCATTGCATAGTTCTATTGATTGGATTAATATCAAAACTCACCAAATGACTCCTCCCACCATATTATGATATCGACCAACTTTTAGGCTCGAACCGAAATCAATTGGTGTAAGAAATTGGATAGTTCAAGTTTGTACGAGGTTCGTGCCGTAAATGGAGTGGTTGGTGCATTGCATAGTTCTATTGATTGGATTTCACTCAATACTCTCCAAATGCCTCCTCCAACCATTTTATGATGTTGACCAAATTTTGGGCTCGATCCGAAATCAATTGGTCAAAGAAATTCGACAATTCAAGTTCGAATGAAGTTCGTGCCGTTAATGGAGTGTTCTAGTGATTGCATTTCAATCAAAACTCACCAAATGACTCCTCCCACGATATTATGTTGTTGACCAAGTTTTGGGCTCGATCCGAATTCAATTGGTCAAAGAAATTGGACACTTCAAGTTCATATGAAGTTTGTGCCGTAAATGGAGAGGTTAGTGCATTGCATTGTTCTAGTGATTGGATTTCACTCAAAACTCGCCAAATGACTCTTCCCACCATATTACGATGTTGGCCAAGTTTTGGGCTCGATCCGAAATCAATTGGTCAAAGAAATTGGACACTTCAAGTTCGAACGAAGTTCGTGCCATAAATGAAGTGGTTGTTGCGTTGCATAGTCTAGTGATTGGATTGCACACAAAACTCACCATAATCACTCCTTCCACCATATTTTGATGTTGACCAAGTTTTGTGCTCGATCTGAAATCAATTCGTCAAAGAAATTGGACACCAAAAGTTCGTATTAATTTTGAACCATAAGTGGAGTAGTTGGTGCATTGCATAGTTCTAGTGATTGGATTTCACTCAATAGTCACCAAATGAGTTCTCTCACCATGTTAAGATGTTGACCAAGTTTTGGGTTCGATCCAAAATCAATTGGTCAAAGAAATTCATGGGAAGTTCGTGCCGTAAAGGGTGTGATTCGTGCATTGTATAGTTCTAGTGATTGGATTTCAATCAAAACTCACCAAACGAAATCACCAAATGACTCCTCCGACGATATTATGATGTTGACCAAGTTTTGGGATAGATCCGAAATGAATTGGTTAAAGAAATTGTGCACTTCGAGTTCGTACGAAGTTCGTGCCGTAAATAAAGTGGTTGGTGCATTGCATAGTTCTAGTGATTGGATTTCACTCAAAACTCACCAAATCAATCCTTCCACCATATTATGATGTTGACCAAGTTTGGGGCTCAATCTGAAATCAATTGGTCAAAGAAATTGGAAACTTCAAGTTCGAACGAAGTTCGTGCTTCAAATGAAGTGGTTTGTGCAATGCATAGTTCTAGACATTGGATTTCAATCAAAACTCACCAAATGACTCCTCAAACCATATTATGATGTCGTCCAACTTTTGGGCTCAATCCGAAATCAATTGGTGTAAGAAATTGTACAGTTCAAGTTTGTTCGAAGTTCGTGCCGTAAATGGAGTGGTTGGTGCATTGCATAGTTCTTTTGATTGGATTTCACTTAATACTCTCCAAATGCCTCCTCCAACCATATTATGATGTTGACCAAGTTTTGGGCTCGATCCGAAATCAATTGGTCAAAGAAATTCGACAATTCAAGTTAGAACGAAGTTCGTGCCGTTAATGGAGTGTTCTAGTAATTTCTTTTCAATCCAAACTCACCAAATGACTCCTCCCACGATATTATGTTGTTGTCCAAGTTTTGGGCTCGATCCGAATTCAATTGGTCAAATAAATTGGACACTTCAAGTTCATACGTAGTTCGTACGCAAATGGAGTGGTTGGTGCATTGCATAGTTATATTGATTGTATTAATATCAAAACTCACCAAATGACTCCTCCCACCATATTATGATGTCGACCAAGTTTTGGGCTCGAACCTAAATCAATTGGTATAAGAAATTGGATAGTTCAAGTTTGTACGAGGTTCGTGCCGTAAATGAAGTGGTTGGTGCATTGCATAGTTCTAGAGATTGGATTTCACTCAAAACTCACCAAATAACTCCTCAAACCATATTATGATGTCGACCAACTTTTGGGCTCAATCCGAAATCATTTGGTGTAAGAAATTGTACAGTTCAAGTTTGTACGAAGTTCGTGCCGTAAATGCAGTGGTTGGTGCATTGCATAGTTCTTTTGATTCGATTTCACTTAATACTCTCCAAATGCCTCCTCCAACCATATTATGATGTTGACCAAGTTTTGGGCTCGATCCGAAATCAATTGGTCAAAGAAATTCGACAATTCAAGTTCGAACGAAGTTCGTGCCGTTAATGGAGTGTTCTAGAGATTGCTTTTCAATCCAAACTCACCAAATGACTCCTCCCACGATATTATGTTGTTGACCAAGTTTTGGGCTCGATCCGAAATCAATTGGTCAAAGAAATTGGGCACTTCAAGTTCATATGTAGTTCGTGCCGCAAATGGAGTGGTTGGTGCGTTGCATAGTTATATTGATTGGATTAATATCAAAACTCACCAAATGACTCTTCCCACCATATTACGTTGTTGGCCAGGATTTCACCCAAAACTCACCGAACGAAGTTCTTGCCGTAAAAGAAGTGGTTGTTGCATTGCATAAATCTAGTGATTGGATTTCACTCACAACTCCCCAAATCACTCCTTCCACCATATTATGATGTTGACCAGGTTTTGGTCTCTATCCAAAATGAATTGGTCAAAGAAAATGGAAACTTCAAGTTTGTACGAAGTTCGTGCCGTAAATGGAGTGGTTGGTGCATTGCGTAATTCTAGTGTTCGGATTTCTCTCAAAACTCACCAAATGACTCCTCCCACCATGTTATGATGTTGACCAAGTTTTTGGTTCGATCTGAAATCAATTGGTCAAAGAAATTGGGCACTTCAAGTTCATACGTAGTTCGTGCCGCAAATGGTGTGGTTGGTGCATTGCATAGTTCTATTGATTGGATTACAATCAAAACTCACCAAATGACTCCTCGCACCATATTATGATGTTGGCCAAGTTTTGGGCTCGATCCGAAATTAATTGGTCAAAGTCAATTGGTGAAAGAAATCGGACAATTCAAGTCCGTATTAATTTCGAACCGCAAGTGGAGTGGTTGGTGCATTGGATAGTTCTAGTGATCGGATTTCACTCAAAACTCTGCAAATGAGAACTCCTACTGTATTATGATGTCGACCAACTTTTGGGCTCTATCCGAAATCAATTGGTGTAAGAAATTGGACAGTTCAAGTTTGTACGAAGTTCCTGCCATAAACGGAGTGGTTGATGCATTGGATAGTTCTAGTAATCAGATTTCACTCAAAACTCACAAAATGACTCCTCCCACCATGTTATGATGTTGACCAAGTTTTGGGCTCAATCCGAAATCAATTGGTCAACAAAATTGGACAATTCAAGTTCGAACAAAGTTCGTGCCGCAAATGGAGTGGTTGGTGCATTGCATAGTTATATTGATTGGATTAATATCAAAACTCACCAAATGACTCCTCCCACCATATTATGATGTCGACCAACTTTTGGGCTCGAACCGAAATCAATTGGTGTAAGAAATTGGATAGTTCAAGTTTGTACGAGGTTCGTGCCGTAAATGAAGTGGTTGGTGCATTGCATAGTTCTGGTGATTGGATTTCACTCAAAACTCACCAAATGACTCCTCCCACCATATTTTGATGTTGACTAAGTTTTGGGCTCGATCCAAAATCACTTGGTCATAGATATTGGACAATTCAAATTTGAGCGAAGTTCATGTCGTAAATGGACTGTTCTAGTGATTGCATTTCAATCAAAACTCACCAAATGACTCCTCCGACGATATTATGTTGTTCACCAATTTTTGGACTCGATGCCATTTCAATTGGTCAAAGAAATTGCACACTTCAAGTTCGTACGAAGTTTGTGCCGTAAATGAAGTGGTTGGTGCATTGCATGGTTCAAGTGATTGGATTTCACTCAAAACTCACCAAATGAATCCGTCCACCGTATTATGATGTTGACCAAGTTTTGGGCTCGATCTGAAATGAATTGGTCAAAGAAATTGGAGACTTCATGTTCGTACGAAGTACGTGCCGTAAATGAAGTGGTTCGTGCAATGCATAGTTCTAGAGATTGGATTTCACTCAAAACTCACCAAATGACTCCTCCCACCATATTACGATGTTGGCCAAGTTTTGGGCTCGATCTAAAATGAATTGGTCCAAGAAATTGGACACTTCAAGTTCGAACGAAGTTCATTCCGTAAATGAAGTGGTTGTTGCATTGCATAGTTCTAGTGATTGGATTTCACTCAAAACTCACCAAATTACTCCTTCCTCCATATTATGATGTTGACCAAGTTTGGGGCTCGATCCGAAATCACCAAATGACTCCTCCGACGATATTATGATGTTGACCAAGTTTTGTGCCCGATCCGAAATCAATTCGTCAAAGAAATTGGACACTAAAAGTTCCAATTAATTTCGAACCATAAGTGGAGCAGTTGGTGCATTGAATAGTTCTAGTGATTAGATTTCACTCAATACTCACCAACTGAATCCTCCCACCATGTTAAGATGTTGACCAAGTTTTGGGCTCGATCCTAAATCAATTGGTCAAAGAAATTGGACACTTCAAGTCCATACGAAGTTCGTGCCGTAAATGGAATGGCTGGTGCTTTGCAAAGTTCTAGGGATTTAATTTCACTCAAAACATACCAAATGAATTCTCCCACCATGCTATGATGTTGACCAAGTTTTGGGCTTGATCCGAAATCAATTGGTCAAAGAAATTGGACACTTCAAGTTCATACGAAGTTCGTGCCGTAAATGGTGCGGTTGGTGCACTAAATAGTTCTAGTGATTGGATTTCACTCAAAACTCTCCAAGTGACCCCTTCCACCATATTCGTTTGTTGGCCAAGTTTTGGGATCAATCCGAAATGCATTGGTTAAAGAAATTGGACACTTCAGGTTCGTGCCGTAAATGAAGTAGTTGGTAAATTGCATAGTTCTATTGATTGGATTCCACTCAAAACTCTCCAAATGACTCCTCCCACGAAATTATGATGTTGACAAAGTTTTGGGCTCGATCTGAAATGAATTGGTCAAAGAAATTCGACACTTCAAGTTCATACGAAGTTCGTTCCGTAAATTGAGTGGTTGGTGCTTTGCTGAGTTCTGGGGATTGGATTTCACTCAAAACTCAATAAATCACTCCTCCAATCAAATTATGATCCGAATTCAAATGGTAAAAGAAACTGGACACTTCATGCTCGTATGAAGTTCGTTCCGTAAATGGAGTGGTGGTGCATTGCAAAGTTCTGGTTATTGTATTTCACTCAAAACACACCAAATGACTCCTCCCACCATATTATGATGTTGACCAAGTTTTGGGCTCAATCCAAAATGAATTGATCAACGAAATTGGACAATTCAAGTTCGAAAGAAGTTCGTGCCATAAATGGAGTGGTGGTACATTGCACAGTTCTAGTCATTTTATTTCACACAAAACTCCCCAAATGACTCCTCCCACAATCAATATTATGATGTTTGCCAGGTTTTGGGCTCGATCCGAAATCAACTGGTCAAAAAAATTGGACACTTCAAGTTCGTACGAAGTTCGTGCCGTAAACGGAGTTGTTGGTGCATTGCATTGTTCTAGAGATTTGATTTCACTCAAAACTCACCAAATGATTCCTCCCACCTTGTTAAGATGTTGAACAAGTTTTGGGCTCGATCCGAAATCTATTGGTCAAAGAAATTGGACATTTCAAGTTCGTGCGAAGTTTGTACCTTAAATGGTGTGGTTGGTGCATTGCATAGTTCTAGTGATTGGATTTCACTCAAAACTCATCAAATGACTCCTCCCACCATATTAGGATGTTCACCAAGTTTTGGGCACGATTCAAAATGTGTTGGTCAAAGAAATTGGACAATTCAAAATCGTACGAAGTTCGTGTCATAAAAGGAGTGGTTGGTGCATTGCATAGTTCTAGTGATTGGATTTCACTCAAAACTCACCAAATCACTCCTTCCACCATATTACGATGTTGACCAAGTTTTGGGCTCGATCCGAAATCAATTGGTCAAAGAAATTGGACACTTCAAGTTCGTACGAAGTTCGTGCCATAAACGGAGATGTTGGTGCATTGCATTGTTCTAGCGATCAGATTTCACTCAAAACTCACCAAATGATTCCTCCCACGATGTTATGATGTTGAACAAGTTTTGGACTCGATCCGAAATAAATTGGTCAATGAAATCGGACACTTCAAGTTCGTGCATAAAAGGAGTGGTTGGTGCATTGCATAGTTCTTGTGATTGGATTTCACTCAAAACTCACAAAATGACTCCTCCCAACATATTACGTTGTTGGCCAAGTTTTGGGCTCAATCCGAAATTAATTGGTCAAAGAAATTGGACACTTCAAGTTCGTACGAAGTTTGTGCCGTAAATAGAGTTGTTGGTGCATTTACTTCTTGTGAATGGATTTCACTAAAAACACACCAAATGACTCCTCCCACCATATTGTTATTATGTTGACCAAGTTTTGGGCTCGATCCGAAATCAAGTGGAGACAGAAATCGGACACTTCAAGTTCGTACGAAGTTCGTGTCGTAAATTTAGTGGTGGTGCATTGCATAGTTCTTGTGATTGGATTTCACTCAAAACTCACCAAGTGACTCCTCCCACTATATTATGATGTTCACCAAGTTTTGGCCTCGATCCGAAATCAATTGGCCAAAGAAATTTGACACTTTAAGTTCAAACGAAGTTCATGCCGTAAATGGAAAGGTGGTCAATTGCATAGTTATAGGGATTGGATTGATAGGAGCATAATTATGCGACTTAGATGGCTTGTTCTTGTGCGTTTACATTGTGTTTTCTTAGTTAAAGTAGTCCTTTAAGCTAGTTTTATGTGTTTTCAGGTTTTAAGGGCAAAGTATGCAAAGTAATGCATTTTGGAGCCTTTTGGAGCACAATTGAGCTTGGAATGGATATCATATGCTTGGAGCCAAAGGAATGGACGAAATTGGAGATTTAAAGATAGGAAGGGTGCAGAATGCATGCAATTCAAGCATGTTATGACATGATTGGGATGAGAGGAAATTGAGCTTAAAGACAAACCCAATTTGGCCCACACTCCCTGTCAGTCCAGTTTCGTAGCTCATCTTGCAGGCCTCATTTCAGTAACCTACACAGATCGGATGAGAAGATATTCTTCATGGAAGTTGTTCACATGGATGTCTAGAATAACATATCCAAATTTCAGCCCAATTGGAGAAATCTGGAGTCCTCAGCCCGTTAAACACTAAACCATGCTCCAGGAGGCATTTAATGTGCAGCTGCCAGCTTATGAGCCTTGGGTTCCACATCTCCTTTGAGCCATGTGCCTCACATAAGCAGTACCTGACTTTAAGCCTAACATGTTGAGCAAATTAGGGAGACATTTCAGCTGTGGAAGTCTCAAGGAGCAAATTAAGTCATGCCCAATTAGGGGAAATATGTTTGCACAAATCAAGGAGCAGTTTCCATGATTTCTGGTGGGCTACTTTACACCAACCAAAGGGAGGACGAATTTCACACTCTAAAGGGGGATAGAGAGACTCACATGAGGGGATTCAGATACACATTCAGTTGCAAAAGAGAGAGAGGGGGACTCAACCATTCTCTCACCATTCACACCAGAAAACTTCACCCATTCTCTGCAAGTCACCATCCTTCACCAATCTCCATATTTTCTGACCCCAAACCTTCCTAGCCGTGCCATACTCCCATCCTAGACACTCTTCCACCATTCTACATCATCCATAACCACCACTACTCACACACCCATCCAGATTCCACAAAGAGAGAAGAGAGCTAGTTGCAAAGGAGAGAGGAGCTTGGAGCTGTCTCGGGAACTACCTTACTACCACCATCTGCTAGGAGGAGTGCCTTGAATGGGCTTGCCATTCAATTGAGGATTGCTGGAACGTTTAGGTGTTTTCTTTCTTTTATTTTCAATGTTTCAATTCAATAATCTCTGTGTTGTGAGTATGAGGAACTAAACCCCTCTTAGTTAGGGGTGATTCGAAACCATGTACATACTTGCAATATGAATTGATTACCTTTAGTTGTGATTTCATAAGTTGTGAATTCAATTCGTTTGACTGCTTGATTGATAACTTATTCGTGTATGTTTATTAAGAGTGCACGCTTAGTTTTCATGCATGAATATGATGCTGGAGTATAAGGGAGTTTCACCTAATAGTTACAATCTTATATTCACAAGTAGTGGAGGTCGCTTATAAACGATCGCGTTAAATGAATTCTTGGCAGGAGTCTCATGCTCATCATAGTACGAATGCCTCGTCACAATACTTATAGTTCTCATATTGCTTAATGATCTTTGATTGTATCTTTATTGTGCTTTTCACGTAAAGGACTTTTGAAGAATATGTTGAATTGTTGTATGCGCTTTCCCATCCAATTTAATAACTTAAGGAGAACTTGAAGGTTAATTTAAGCGGACCTAATTAACCCAGGGTGTTGAGTTCCATGATTTATCGAAAAGAACAACTGAAAATTGGTTTATGTGCAAGTATGTCATGTGTGGAGAAGAACCTCTAGCTAATCTTCCATCCATAGTTTCATCCAAATTCGTTTTACAATCTGTTTTAATTACAATCTGTTTTCTTTGTTTCCAAATTCGTCAAAACCAATCCCCCCTTTATTTTGAAGTGTCATATTAGTTAGAAAGTGGTTTAGTTTGTGTTTTTAAGTGTCTTGAGTCAAGTTATAACATATTTTCGTCCAAATTCTTCCTTAGTGTTCAAAACTGCCCAGAAAGTGGTTTTTAGGCAGTTTTGAGTGTTCGTTTGTTGATTTGAGTCTTTTGGTTTGTTTTGGTGTTTTAAAGTATAGTTTTGCATTCTTTGAGTCTAATTTAGTGTTTTAAACTTTGTTTTAAGTTTTTGAGTCAGATCTCAAGTGATTTAGCTCCCTCCTAATCCCGGCCTAGAACGATCCCTACTTACATTCCATACTACAATTGATAAAAAGAGGGTTTAATTTGTGTGCTTATATTCAACGCACCATGGATTTCACTTCAAAATGCACCAAATGACTCCTCCCAACATACTATGATGTTGACCAAGTTTTGGGCTCTATCCGAAATCAATTGGTCAAAGAAATTGGGTACTTCAAGTTCATACGAAGTTTGTGCCGTAAATGAAGTGGTTGGTTGTTAACTCGCAAGTGCACGAGGCGTTCGGTAGTATAGCATGTGTAAGTACGAGGTCGATCCCACGAGGATTGATGATAGATTGATTCAATTTGATTCCCTGCACAAAACAGAAATGAAAATAAAATAAATAAAACAAGAAAGAAAGAAAAGAAATTAATTAACTCAAGCAAATTAGTTACCAAGTTCAATTTAGATTCACAGATTGATTCTAGCTAAAGTATGATTAAGCCATGGTGTCTGGTCCTAACCTTGTATTCCTAATTCCCTAAGTAGATCCTTGTTGTCGAACCTTAATTAAGTATTAGAAATCCATTAAGCAAAGAAGAATGTTTTAAACAACCAAGCATGTATCTACTAATCCCTATTGTCGAATGTCCATACATACTCTTCCTATTCATAGTTCAATTTGAATTAATGCATGGTATCTACTCTTAATTCAAACCAAGATAGTTAACATACAAGTTTTAATGGTGATCACTCATTCAAACAAGCATATTAACTTATAAGCATAATGAATAAGAACAAGAACTATAATTGAAACTTGAAAACTTAAGAAAAGAATTTACATTACAATGAAAACTAAATTACAACTAAGAGAAACTTAAAGGAAAATTTAGCAAAAGGATTTTGTTACAACAATTGAGAACTAAAAGGAAAAACTAAGAGAATTTGGGGGAGAGAAGGGAGAGGAAATCTAGAGAGATGTTTGAGAGTTCCCCCTTTGGGCTCGATCCGAAATGAAATGGTCAAAGAAATTGGACAATTCAACTACGGACGAAGTTGGTGCCACAATTGGAGTGGTTGCCGCATTGCTTAGTTCTAGTGATTGGATTTCACTCAAAACTCACCAAATGACTCCTCCCACCATATTATGAAGCTAACCAAGTTTTGGGCTCAATCCGAAATCAACTTGTCAAATAAACTGGACACTTCAAATTGGAACGAAGTTCGAGCCGTAAATGGAGTGGTTGGGGCTTTGCATAGTTCTGTTGATTGGATTTCACTCAAAACTCTCCAAATGACTCCTCCCACAATATTATGATGTTGACCAAGTTTTGGGATCGATCAGAAATGAATTGGTCAAAGAAATTTGATATTTCAAGTTTGAACGAAGTTCGTCGCCATAAATGGAGTGGTGGTACATTGCATAGTTCTAGGGATTGGATTACACACAAAACTCACCAAAAGACTCCTCCCACCATATTATGATGTTGTCCAAGTTTTGGGCTCGATCCAAAATCAATTGGTCAAAGAATTTGGAGAATTCAAGTTCGAATGAAGTTCGTGCCGTAAATGGAGTGGTGCTACATTGCATAGTTCTAGGGATTGGATTTCACTCAAAACTCACGATTGGATTTCACTCAAAACTCACCAAATGACTCCTCCCACAATATTATGATGTCGACAAAGTTTTGGGCTCGATCTGAAATCAATTGGTTAAAGAAATTGGACACTTCAAGTTCGTTCGATGTTCCGTGCCGTAAACGAAGTGGTTGGTCATTTGCATAGTTCTTGGGAATGGATTTCTCTCAAAATACACCAAAACGCTCCTCCCACCATATTATGTTGTTGACTAAGTTTGGCGCTTGATCCGAAATCAATTGGTCAAAGAAATTGAACACTTCAAGTTCGTACGAAGTTCTGTGCCGTAAATCAAGTAGTTGGTGCTTTGCATAGTTCTATTGATTGGAATTCATTCAAAACTCACCAAATGACTCCTACCACCATATTATGATGTTGACCAAGTTTTGGGCTCGATCCTAAATCAATTGGTCAATGAAATTTGACACTGCAAGTTCATTCAATGTTCCGTGCCGCAAATGAAGTGGTAGGTGCTTTGCATAGTTCTAGGGATTGGATTTCACTCAAAACTTACCAAATGACTTCTCCCACAATATTATGAAGTTGACCATGTTTTGGGCTCGATCCGAAATGAATTGGTCAAAGAAATTGGACAATTCAAGTTCGAACGAAGTTCGTGCCGTTACTGGAGTGGTGGTACATTGAATAGTTCTAGGGATTGGATTTCTCTCAAAACACTCCAAATGACTCCTCCCATCATATTATGATGTGACCAAGTTTTGGGCTCGATCCGAAATCAATTTGTCAAAGAAATTGGACACTTCAAGTTGGAACGAAGTTCGAGCCGTAAATGGAGTGGTTGGTGCTTTGCATAGTTCGGTTGATTGGATTTCCCTCAAAACTATTCAAATGACTTCTCCCACAATATTATGATGTTGACCATGTTTTGGGCTCGATCCGAAATGAATTGGTCAAAGAAATTGGACAATTGAAGTTCGAACGAAGTTCGTGCCATAAATGGAGTGTGGTACATTTCATAGTTCTAGGGATTCGATTTCACACAAAACTCACCAGATGACTCCTCCCACCATATTTTGATGTTGACAAAGTTTTGGGCACGATATGAAATCAATTGGTTAAAGAAATTGGACACTTCAAGTTCGTACGAAGTTCGTGCCGTAAATGAAGTGGTTGGTTCTTTGCATAGTCCTTTGGTTTGGATTTCACTCAAAACAGACCAAATGATTCCTCCCACCATATTATGATGTCGACCAATTTTGGGCTCGATCCGAATTGAATTGGTCAAACAAATTGGATAATTCAAGTTCGAACGAAATTCGTGCCGTAAATGGAGTGGTTGGTGCATTGCATAGTTCTAGGGATTGGATTTCACTTAAAATACACCAAATTACAGCTCCAACCATATTATGATGTTCACCAAGTTTTGGCCTCGATCTGAAATCTATTGGTCAAAGAAATTGGACACTTGAAATTCGTACGAAGTTCGTGCTCTAAATGGAGTGGTTGGTGTATTTCATTGCTCAAAACTCAGCAAATGACTCGTCCCACCATATTATGTTGTTGACCAAGTTTTGGGCTCGATCCCAAAATGAATTGGTCAAAGAAATTGGACAATTAAAGTTCTAACGTAGTTCGTGCTGTAAATGGAGTGGTGGTACATTGCATAGTTCTAGTGATTGGATTTCACTCAAAACTCTCAAAATGCCTCCTCCCACCATATTATGATGTTGACCAACTTTTGGGCTCAATCCGAAATCAATTGGTCAAAGAAATTGGGCACTTGAAGTTCGTACGAAGTTCGTGCTTAAATGGAGTGGTTGGTGGATTGCATTGCTCAAAACTCACCAAATGACTCATCCCACCATATTATGTTGTTGACCAAGTTTTGGGCTTGATCCCAAAATGAATTGGTCAAAGAAATTGGACAATTCAAGTTCTAACGAAGGTCGTGCCGTAAATGGAGTGGTGGTACATTGCATAGTTCTAGTGATTGGATTTCACTCAAAACTCTCCAAATGCCTACCCCTACCATATTATGATGTTAACAAACTTTTGGGCTCGATACGAAATCAATTGGTCAAAGAAATTGGACACTTCAGGTTCGAACGAAGTTCGTGCCGTAAATGGGGTGGTTGGCGCTTTGCATAGTTCTGTTGATTTGATTTCACTCAAAACTCACCAAATGACTCCTTCCATCATATTATGATGTTGACAAAGTTTTGGGCTCGATTCGAAATGAATTGGTCCAAGAAATATGACAATTCAAGTTCAAACGAAGTTCGTGCCGTAAAGGGAGTGGTGGTGCATTGCATAGTTCTAGTGATTGGATTTCACTAAAAATTCACCAAATGACTCCTCCCACCATATTATGATGTTGACCAAGTTTTGGGATCAATGTGAAATCACTTGTTCAAACAAATTGGACACTTCAAGTTCGAACGAAGATCGTGCCGTAAATGGAGTGGTGGTGCATTGCATAGTGCTATTGATTGGATTTCACTCAAAACTCACCAAATGACTCCTCCCCCCATATTACGTTGTTGACCAAGTTTTGGGCTCGATCCGAAATCAATTGCTCAAAGAAATTGGACAATTCATGTTCGAACGAAGTTCGTACCGTAAATGGAGTGGCGGTGCATTGCAAAGTTTTGGTGATTGGATTTCACCCAAAACTCACGAAATGACTCCTCCAACCGTATTATGATGTTGACCAAGTTTTTGTTTTGATCCGAAATCAATTGGTCAAAGAAATTGGACACTTCAAGTTCGAATGATGTTCGTGGCGTAAATGGACTGGTGGTACATTGCATAGTTCTAGTGATTGGCTTTCACTCAAAACTCACCAACTGACTCCTCGCACCATTTTATAATGTTGACCAAGTTTTGGGCTCGATCTGAAATAAATTGGTCAAAGAATTTGGACATTTCAAGTTCGTTCGATGTTCCGTGCTGTAAATGAAGTGGTTGGTGCTTTGCATAGTTCTAGGGATTGGATTTCTCTCAAGATACACGAAAAGACTCCTCCCACCATATTATGATGTTGGCAAGTTTTGGGCTTGATCCGAAATGAATTTGTCAAAGAAATGGAACAATTCAAGTTCGAACGAAGTTCATGCTAAAAATAGACCGGTTGGTGCATTGCATAGTTCTAGTGACTGGATTTCACTCAAAACTCACCAAACGACTCCTCCCACCATATTCTGATGCTGACTAAGTTTTGGACAATCCAGGTTCCAACGAAGTTCGTGCCGTAAATGGAGTGTTGGTATATTGCATAGTTCTACTGATTGGTTTTCACTCAAAACTCTCCAAATGCCTCCTCCAACCATATTATGATGTTGACCAACTTTTGGGCTCGATCCATAATGAATTGGTTCAAAAATTTGACAATTCAAATTCGAACGAAGTTCATGCCGTAAATGGAGTGGTGGTGCATTGCATAGTTCTAGCGATTGGATTTCACTCAAAATTCACCAAATGACTCCTCCCACCATATTATGATGTTGACCAAGTTTTGGGATTGATCCGAAATCAATTGGTCAAAAAAATTGGGCACTTCAAGTTCGAACGAAGTTCATGCCATAAATGCAGTGGTGGTGCATTGCATAGTTTTGGTGATTGGATTTCACTCAAAACTCACCAAATGATTCCTCCCACCATGTTATGATGTTCATCAAGTTTTGGGCTCGATCCGAAATCTATTGGTCAAAGAAATTGGACACTTCAAGTTCGTGCATAGTTCGTGCCGTAAATGGTGTGGTTGGTGCGTTGCCTAGTTCTAGTGATTTGATTTCAATCAAAACTGACCAAATGACTCCTTCCACAATATTATGATGTTGACCAAGTTTTGGCTCGATCCGAAGTGAATTGGTCAAAGAAATTGGACACTTCAAGTTCGTGCGAAGTTCGTGCGAAGTTCGTGCCGTAAATGGTATGGTTCGTGCATTTCATAGTTCTAGTGATTGGATTACAATCAAAACTCGCCAAATTACTCCTCCCACCATGTTATGAAGTTGACTAAGTTTTCGGCTTGATCCGAAATAAGTTGGTCAAAGAAATTGGACACTTCAAGTTCATGCGAAGTTCGTGCCGTAAATGGTGTGGTTCTTGCATATCATAATTGTAGTGATTGGATTTCAATCAAAACTCACCAAATGACTCCTCCAACCATGTTATGATGTTGACCATGTTTTGGGCTCAATCCGAAATCAATTGGTCAAAGAAATTGGAAACTTCAAGTTCGTGCGTAGTTCGTGCCGTAAATGGTGTGGTTGGTGCGTTGCGTAGTTCTAGTGATTTGATTTCAATCAAAACTCACAAATGACTCCTCCCACAATATTATGATGTTGACCAAGTTTTGGCTCGATCAAAAGTGAATTGGTCAAAGAAATTGGACACTTCAAGTTCTTGCCGAAAATGGTATGGTTCATGCATTTCATAGTTCTAGGGATTGGATTTCAATCAAAACTCACCAAATGACTCCTCTCACCAAATTATGATGTTGACCAAGTCTTGGGCTCGATCCGAAATGAATTGGTAAATGAAATTTGACAATTCAAGTTCGTATGAAGTTCGTGACGGAAATGGAGTAGTTGGTGCAGTGCATAGTTCTATTGATTGGATTTCACTCAAAACTCACCAAGTGATTCCTCCCACCATATTGTGATGTTGACCAAGTTTTGGGCTCGATCCGAAATCACTTGGTCAAAGAAATTGGACATTTCAGGATCGAACGAAGTTCGTGACGAAAATGGAGTGGTCGGTGCATTGCATAGTTCTAGTGATTTGATTTCAATCAAAACTCACCAAATGACTCCTCCCACAGTATTATGATGGTGACCAAGCTCTGGGCTCGATCCGAAATGAATTGGTCAAAGAAATTGGACACTTCAAGTTCGTGCGAAGTTCGTCCTGTAAATGGTGTGGTTGTGCATTGCATAGTTCTAGTGATTGAATCTCACTCAAAACTCACCAAATGACTCCTCCCACCATATTATGGTGTTGTCCAAGTTTTGGGCTCGATCCGAAATCAATTGGTCAAAGAAATTGCACAGTTCTAGTTCGAACGAAGTTCGTGCCGTAAATGGGGTGCCAAGTGCATTGCATAGTTCTAGGGATTGGATTTCACTTAAAACTCACCTAATGACTCCTCCCACCATATTGTGATGTTGACCAAATTTTGGGCTCGATCCGAAATCAATAAATCAAAGAAATTGCACAGGTCTAGTTCGAACGAAGTTCGTGCCGTAAATGGGATGCCTGGTGCATTGCATAGTTCTAGGGATTAGATTTCACTCAAAATTCACCTAAAGACTCCTCCCACCATATTATGATGTTGTGATGTTGTGATGTTGACCATGTTTTGGGCCCGATCGAAAATCAATTGGTCAAAGAAATTTGACACTTCAAGTTCATGCGAAGTTCGTGCCGTAAATGGAGTGGTTCGTGCTTTGCATAGTTGTGTTCATTGGATTTCAGTCAAAACTCACCAAATGACTACTCCAACCATATTATGATGTTGACCATGTTTTGGGCACGAGCCAAAATGAATTGGTTAAAGAAATTTGACAATTCAAGTTCGTACGAAGTTCGTGCCATAATTGAAGTGGTTGGTGCTTTGCATAGTTCTGGAGATTGGATTTCAATCAAATCTCACCAAATGACTTCTCCCACCAAATTATGATGTTGACCAAGTTTTGGGCTCAATCCGAAATAAATTGGTCAAAGAAATTGGACAATTCAAGTTCGAACGAATTTCGTGACGTAAATGGAGCGGTTGGTGCAATGTATAGTTCTAGTGATTGGATTTCACTCAAAACTCTCCAAATGACTCCCCACCATATTATGTTGTTGACCAAGCTTTGGGTTTGATCCGAAATCACTTGGTCAATGAAATTGGACACTTCAAGTTCGTACGAAGTTCGTGCCGTAAATGGAGTGGTTGGTGCTTTGCATAGTTCTAGTGATTGGATTTCACTCAAAACTCCCCAAATGAGTTCTCCCACCATATTATGATGTTGACCCAGTTTTGGGCTCGATCCGAAATCACTTGGTCAAGGAAATTGGACACTTCAAGTTTGTACGAAGTTCGTGCCGTAAATGGAGTAGTTGGTGCTTTGCATTGTTCTGTTGATTGGATTTCACTTAGAACTCACCAAATGACTCAACCCACCATATTATGATGTTGACCAAGTTTTGGGAACGAGGCGAAATGAATTGGTCAAAGAAATTGGACAATTCAAGTTCGAACGAAGTTCTTGCTGTAAATGGAGTGGTTGGTGCATTGCATAGTTCTAGTGATTGGATTTCACTCAAAACTCCCCAAATGAGTCCTCCCACCATATTATGATGTTGACCCAGTTTTGGGTTCGATCCGAAATCACTTGGTCAAAGAAATTGGACACTTCAAGTTTGTACGAAGTTCGTGCCGTAAATGGAGTAGTTGGTGCTTTGCATTGTTCTGTTGATTGGATTTCACTCAGAACTCACCAAATGACTCAACCCACCATATTATGATGTTGACCAAGTTTTGGGAACGAGCCGAAATGAATTGGTCAAAGAAATTGGACAATTCAAGTTCGAACGAAGTTCTTGCTGTAAATGGAGTGGTTGTGCATTGCATAGTTCTGTTGATTGGATTTCACTCAAAACTCACCAAATGACTCCTAAGTTGCGAGTTATCCTAAGTTGTACTGGCAACCAACTGCTGTCCAGCACAATCAATCGTAGAACCTTCACTCTTTGATAGACCCCGTCTTGATCCACCAAAGTGAGTCGTATTTCTACGACACCTTCCTACACTAGCACCAGCACAAAACCTCTGTGTGACAGGACCCGACCCAAATTCCGCCGGAACCCGTGTCGAACCCTGTAGACAACCGACATGAACTCAATGTCGGGCCCACTTACTAAAAGAAACCCTCTTCAACGAAACAAAGAGAAAATGGGATCAAGACTCATTCCAAAAATCGGGCAGAGTCTCCCGAAATAGGCACAAAACCAAAATATTCAACCTGATAAAAACATACAGAAAATGTATATCCAAGTGCCAGCATGCATACAACGTAACATGGGCCTCAGGCCATCAAAATCAACCCTATTGGGCGATACATAGCAATCTAAGAGTACTTCAAAATAAAGCAAAATAACGTGTTTACATAATAGGGGCAAGTGCCCTACAGTCACGTCGAGCCTGAGAAGAGGAGTGCTCGGTCGACCAGCTCAGACGCTACTATTACGGCCTGGTGAGGCGAAAAACAGAAAGAGTGTGAGTGGACAAAATAAGGTTTCATAAGTTAAAGCAACATTGTAACCTCACCGTTTCAAAATCGATGCTGAAATCATGCAATTTAAAACATTTATATAAAGGATCAGTTAAGAGAATCAAAACCCCCAATATCATAGTATAATACCCTGAAAATCACATCATGAAACAAATCCCATTCTCACATAGTCACCGGCCCGTAGGCACGATTAGTGAGGAAAGATCCTCACTAACAACAATACGAATACGAATTTAGTAAACTCACGCATATACATATATAGATTTATATATATATACCATAACATCTCAACACCAAACAAGTGTACCGGGGAAAACATCCAACAGGGAATAGTTTAACTGGATACGAGGACAACATCATAATGGCCCCATACCCAGGGTTAAGCCGTCCATTAATGGACTAAGCTACCCGACCCGTATGGCAGAATCCTCAATACCCATACGTCCGAACTAGTCCATGCGCGCTGACTAAAATACTCAATTAAGAGTCTACAGCTACACTCCGTTAAGGTATGCACCGGATCGAACCATAACTCAGTAACCGTATACTTTCACAACCATTGCCCTGCAATAATCCATTTATACATATTCATATACTTTCACGTTTCAAACCACAACTATGCACCCAACCCCAAATACAATTACCTGGTCAAGCGTCCAAAACTCAAAGGTCAACATAGATATTCAAAGTAGTCAATAGCGTTGAAAATCATCAACTCATATGCATGTTGTTTATTCATTGACAATTATTTGTATTTGAAAACAAAGTCCACTCACAGGTAGTCCCAAGCAGCCTGACCCTGGGAGGGTCCTGCCTGCGTACCTAAATTCAAGAATACGATTAAGGATTAACAACCGAACCTTAGAACGATAACTTGAAAGCAAACCCTTAACTAATCCCGACTCAAGTGTTCAGTTACGTCTTATGAAGAAACCTAAGATCCAACAACGTCTTTTAACCAGTGGGACGGCCCCGGAGACTCTCGGTCAACCGGCGGTCAAACATCCCTTTTCGGTCAACCCGGGCCCGCGGAGCCCACGACCTCCAAAAGGATCCGGACAATCCTAGAACTCCAACAAAGTCAACTACGCTGCAAGGCGACCTCGGGAAAGCCTCGGTCAAACCTGGTCAAACTTGGTCAAACCGACCCTAGTGGGTCAAACCGGGCCCATGGGTCCCATGACCTATAAACTTAGATCCGAAAGTTCCTATAGGTTCACTACGGTTTAACGAACACGTCCCAAAAGTTTGGTCTCGATCCGACGGTCGGATTTTTCGCGATCGTGCGATCGGACGGTTTCTATTAAACCTAACGCTAGGGTTGGTGATTCCGGAGTATCCGGGACTCCGAATCACAATCCGTCCAATCCTATAGACTCCTAGAAATACGGGGATCAACATATCCAAAAATGGACGCGATCCAACCGTTCAATCCTATCGAACCTGAGAATCGTGTAATATGCGAGATTCGTTCGAGGGCCAAACGATTTCCGAAATGAGATCTGTCAAATCCCACGCGCTCGCAGCGATACGAGGATCTCTATGGAACAAAGACCCACCACCACACCACAACCACGCGCCGCCACACACGCCACCGTGGGTGGCGGGTGTGGTGAGCAATTTAGGCCAATCTCAAAACATCACCACTTCCGACATCGCCCACCCCAAACGACTCAGCAGCCTCAGGGAAGCTCAGAACTGGTGTAACACCCCGTCCCTAATTTAATATTTAATCATTAAATTATTCAAGTAAAAGACATTTTTACCCCCGAGAGTATAATAAATTAAATAATTAAGTTGAGTTGACTATAGAAAAGAAAATAAATTGAAAGGCTTAAAATTTGATAAAATAAAATAAGATAAAGTAATTAAGAATTTTGGGAGTAAAATAACATTTAATATTATAGAAGGGTAAAAAGGTCATTTCGAGTTTGAGAAAGAATTTGGGGAAGTGAGCCACACCGTTATGTCGTGCTCATCGATACGAGTTCGTGGGTATATATTGTGGGCTCGAATCGGAGTTGTAACGAAGAAATGGCGATCAAGATTAGGCCAGTGGCATAACCGTAAATATTTCGAAGTTCAGTTTTTTAAAAACCCAGATTTCTCCTGCGCGAGGAACGAACTTCAGATTGTGTTTTCTCCCATCTCCGACCTCCATTCCGGGCAAGGTCAGTCCCAAACGAACCACCACACTTCCCTCTTCCAACCCCAGCCCGTCGCCGCCTCCATCAGCCGCCGTAGTTGCCGGAATCAGCCACGAAACAGGCGGTTCCGACAGTTTGTCTGAAAATTTCGGGAGCTCATTTCTCCCTTCTCCGGTCACCAATTCGGTCGAGTAAGGTATGCTTTTCTACCTATTTTTCATGATCTAGCTGATGGTGGGGTAGGTTTTGAACGATTGGTAGCGTAGGTAACCCAAATCTCGAGTTAAAGTTTCAGCCGGTTTTGAGGTTAGGTTTTGAGCCACTTAGGGTTCGAATTGGACTTTCCCGTAGTTGAATAAAGTGTTCAGGAGGTCGAGAACTAGTTGTATATGGAAGGAGAGCTTTTGGTTTGGAGTTTGACCGATCACCCAATTTTATCGCTTTTTATGCCTTTGGGACTGCCAGTGCGGGTTCCCACGTGTAGGCCCACTTTTCACTGCCAACCTTCATTCCTAAATTATTTTTACGCCATCATGAGTGCGTAGGCGTGCTCGGATTCCGATTTGGAGTTCGTATAACAGTCGAACGGATTTACGCCTATTGCGTGTTATACGGGTTCGATAAGTTCGGACCGTTGGATCGGTCCCAATTCCTAGTATGTTGTTCCCCGTATTTCTAGGATCGTGTAGGAATTGATGGATTGTGGATCGGAGCCCTAGATGCTCCGGATCATTGACTTAAAGTTTAATTAACGGAAACCGTCCGATCGTACGATCGTGAGTGATCCGACAGTCCGATCGAGACTAAGCTTTCAGGATAAACTTAATAAACTCAATGGAACCTATAGGAACTTGCGGATCACTAATTGGGGGTTTTAAACCCTACGGGCGACTGAGTTGGGTTAAACTAATATTTTAATCAAATATTTAATCCCGAGAATTATTGAATTAATTTAACGGTTAAAGGTGGAGTTAAGTGGGCGTAAGAATAATTCTTATCAAGTTTAAACACTTTTGGGCCCGGGGTCGAGACTTTTAATTAATTTCCGTGCGGGTTATTCTTATTTAATTATTGGTTTATTATCATTGTTGGTTAATTAGATTCATTAAATTGTTATACTTATATCTAAAGACTCCATTCTCTTTATGGATTAGTAGTATGATTAATTCTTATTATTATTATCCTTTTTAATTGGCGATTGATATTATGACTTAATTACGGGATAAATGGATTTTATGCAATAAATGATTTAGTGAAGGTTTTCCTGAAACTGTTACTTTCTGAAGTTTATTTATAAATCAAATAATCGAATTTAATTGAACTTCATGAATAGTTGATTTATTTATATGTTAAGTTATTGTATTTGGGACGGGTTGCCTGATTAAATGGTTGCCTTGAAATCAATTGTTGCTTACGGATTATATAAATATTGATATTGGTGATTACCCGGTCTACGAACCTAGTTGCCTTCGGAATAAGTCTGCGCGCATGACTTTACGCCCCACGAGTCTCGGGGACGCCCGAACCGTGCGGAGCGAGGACGCGACTCATAGAGACTTTGTGGTTCCCGAGTTCAGCGAGGACGCGGCTCGCAGAAACTTTGTGGTTCCCGAGTTCAGCGAGGACGCGGCTCGCAGAAACTTTGTGGTTCCCGAGTTCAGCGAGGACGCGACTCGGTTGACTCTATGGCTCCGAGTTTCGCGAGGAAAAGGGAATTGACGGAAAGGATCATAATGGATGAATAATGGATGAGGCACAATGATGTGGGAATCGATTGCACTACAGATATACTGCACGGATTACGTAATATAGCATGCCACCCTACTTCTATTTTCTGCACGGGGTTGGCCCAGATCCCTAACCACCTGCCCGATTTCACTACACAGGTGGTTAGACAGTTTTCCCCCTCCCCCGCTGCCTTCGGTTTACGCATATACCCCTTAGGGGCCTGTACATAATACATGGATTAAGCGAAAAGGCTTCAGGTATGGTTTTCTGGAAAATATTTTAGTATGGAAGAGCTACGTGTGGCTTGATCCCTCACGGAGGGTACGTAGGCAGCCTACATTAATCTAGGTGCAGCCACGAGGAAGGATATTTAAGAATTGGTCTATGGGCTTGAAATGGATAATGATTCTACTTAATAGAATTTTTCATATAATGTTGATGGGCATGTTAATATAATAACCACTGAAATGATTGTAGCTTGATGATTAGCTACGGTCCACTTTGAATACAAAAAGATGTTAAGAAATGTCGATACTAATGACGAATTAATATTTGAGACTTGAAGATTTCATTGAATAAGAATATTGAGATTGAACTGGTGACAACGTTGATGTCTAGCCTATTGTAAGACCTGGTGCCTTACTGTTTTTATTGTTGTTGGCTTGAGAACTTAACTTGTGCATGCTGGCAGTTGGGTTGATTATTTATATGCTTGTTTGACAGGTGAATTTTGGGAAACGTTCAATTTACAAGGGAGACTCTGCCGAATTTTCGGCAGAAGTCGAACCTTAAAATTCTTTAAATTTTAAATTGTAGGGCATTTTAGTCATTTGTGCTCGGCACCTACCAGGTGTCGGGCACGCACAGGGTTCGGCTCGGATTCCAAAGTGGAATTTGGGTCGGGTCCTGTCAACCGGGCTGAGCCGCCTCTGAACCGGTTGAAACCACCCTAGATCACTGCCAAACCGCCCAGGGTTTTGGCCGGATCTGGGTTATTTGAGACGGCGGCTACGCCGCCCACTGGTGTCGCGCACCCACCAAAACAGAGAGAGGGAAGGAAGGGCTACCTTTTAGTGGCGGAGCCGTGACCTGAAGCCGCCGGAACAACCGCCACGAATGTCGGGAAATTGGTCGGAAATTGCAGAGCTCGCCACGGACGAACGCTGGCAAGTTGGACGGTGGCACGGGATGGGTTTTGACGAGGAAGACGAGAGCTTCCCAACGCAACTGGTCTCGAGCGCAACCGTGACCTGTGCTGCCGGATTCGAAGAGAGAGAGAGTGAGGGTCGGTGAGAGAGAAACCGAAGAGGAGAGAGAGAGTGATTGTGAAATCTGATTGGTCCTACGTGGACTATATCATATTATCGCTAAAATTAAAATGACGGTTATGTCCTTAAATTGATCCGATGCTCGTATCGAAACGTTCCGCCGTCAACGGACTCGTGTCGACGAGCCAGACGCAATGGCGCAACTTGATTCGCCAAAATCCGTCCTGAAAATTAAGTGAACCGCAAAACCCCTTTAATTTAATCTTTTAAAATCCAAAATATTAATTAATTCAATTAATCCCTTTAAATTATTCTTAATAAATAACCCACGTCATTTATTTTAATTAATTTCTAAATTAAAGGGTCAGGGACGTCACACTGTGCCACTCTATCCAACTGCTTCAAACAAGCACTCATGGTTGGATAAACAGTGACAACGACTACAACTTGAATATCCAACCACAGACATTCGTCCTTCAACCTTACCGTACAAACAGTTCCACGTTACTTCGATTTAACTGCAGGCACCAATGGAATTTCCGCCAACTGCCCAACTCTTAAAACTAACTCTAGACGCTCAACCATCTTACATCTTCTAAAGTAATCGTGTGGATCACGACAACCCACTCAGTCGCAAGGAAACTTGTTCCAGCAACAAACGTTTCGTCAGGCTTACCCCGACCATCAAAACATTCCCCGTAAGTCAAATGCAAAATCACCTGCCAATTAACTCATGGTTCAACTTATTAGGCTTCAATCCCAATTCTCCTACGTCCACCCAGTTGCCTCAGGGTCACCACAACACCATAAACAAGGAACCTACAAGCACTCGGCTACTTAAACTCCTTAACTTTCATCATCAGCCTTAGACGACTCTAAGGCTGCATGGGTCCTCCAACTTGAGCTACCCACGACCAATTAATTATTCTCTGGATGCTACACAAGTGTAACATCCCAACTTAGCGAAATTTTGCCAACGAATCACTCTCCAAATCCCCTTCAAAAACGAAGGCAACCAACGAACTTTGTCACCGTCAGGGTACCTCATGACACCAAACACCCTTTCCAAATTAGTGAGCCAGCTCTCAGCCTCAGCCGGTAGTCGATCTTGCTCAATTAGTCATGAGCCCCAAATTATCTAATTCTCTTAACGTTAGTAATCAAATTAATTTTATTTATTTTCCTTTATTTTTGGGTCAGGGATGTCACATTGGAAATATTTTCCAATGTTGTTGACCAAGTTTTGGGCTTGATCCGAAATCACATGGTCAAAGAAATTGGACACTTCAAGTTCGTAAGAAGTTCGTGCCGTAAATGGAGTGGTTGGTGCTTTGCATAGTTGTGTTGATTGGATTTCACTCAAAACTCACCAAATGACTCCTCCCACCATATTATGATGTTGACCAAGTTTTGGGCTCAATTCGAAATCAATTGGTCAAAGAAATTGGACACTTCAAGTTCGTGCGAAGTTCGTGCCGTAAATGATGTGGTTGGTGCATTTCATAGTTCTAGTTATTGGATTTCAATCAAAACTCACCAAATGACTCCTCCCACCATATTATGATGTTGAAAAAGTTTTGGGCTCGATCTGAAATTAATTGGTCAAAGAAATTGGACAATTCAAGTTCGAACGAAGTTCGTGACGTAAATGGAGTTGTTGGTGCATTGCATAGTTCTAGTGTTTGTGTTTCCCTCAAAACACACCAAATGACTCCTCCCACACATTATGACATTGACCAAGTTTTAGGCACGAGCCGAAATGAATTGGTCAAAGAAATTGGACACTTCAAGTTCGTGCAGTAAATGGAGTGGTTGGTGCCTTGCATAGTTCTGGTTATTGGATTTCACCCAAAACTCACCAAATTATGATGTTAACCAAGTTTTGGGCTCGATCCGAAATGAATTGTTCAAAGAAATTTGACAATTCAAGTTCGAATGAAGTTCGTGACGTAAATGGAGTAGTTGGTGCATTGCATAATTATGTTGATTGGATTTCACTAATAACTCACCAAATGACACCTCCCACCATATTATGTTGTTGACCAAGTTTTGGGCTCGATACGAAATCACTTGGTCAAAGAAATTGGACACTTCAAGATCGAATGAAGTTCGTGACAAAAATGGAGTGGTTGGTGCATTGCATAGTTCTAGTGATTGGATTTCACTCAAAACTTACCAAAAGACTCCTCCCACCATATTCTGATGTTGACCATGTTTTGGGATCGATCCGAAATATCTTGGTCAAAGAAATTGGACAGTTCAAGTTCATACGAAGTTCGTGCCATAAATGGAGTGATTGTTGCATTGCATAGTTTTAGTGATTGGATTTCCCAAAAAACTAACCGAATGACTCCTCCCACCATATTATGATGTTGACCAAGTTTTGGGCTCGAGACGAATTGAATTGGTCAAAGAAATTGGACACTTCAAGTTTGTACGAAGTTCGTGCAGTAAATGGAGTGGTTGGTGCCTTGCATAGTTCTGGTAATTGGATTTCACTCAAAACTCACCAAATTATGATGTTGACCAAATTTTGGGCTCGATCCGAAATGAATTGGTCAAAGAAATTTGACAATTCAAGTTCGTATGAAGTTCGTGACGTAAATGGAGTAATTGGTGCATTGCATAGTTATTGGATTTCAATAATAACTCACCAAATGACTCCTCCCACCATATTATGTTGTTGACCAAGTTTTGGGCTAGATCCGAAATCACTTGGTCAAAGAAATTGGACACTTCAAGATCAAATGAAATTTCGTGACATAAATGGAGTGGTTGGTGCATTGCATAGTTCCAGTGATTGGATTTCACTCAAAACTTACCAAAAGACTCCTCCCACCATATTCTGATGTTGACCAAGTTTTGGGATCGATCCGAAATATCTTGGTCAAAGAAATTGGACAGTTCAAGTTTTAGGATCGATCCGAAATATCTTGGTCAAAGAAATTGGACAGTTGAAGTTCGTACGAAGTTCATGCCGTAAATGGAGTGGTTGGGGCTTTGCGTAGTTCCGTTTATTGGATTTCACTCAAAACTCACCATATGACTCCTCCCACCATATTATGATGTTGACCAAGTTTTGGGCACGAGCTGAATTGAATTGGTCAAAGAAATTGGACACTTCAAGTTCGTGCGAAGTTCGTGCCGGAAATGGTGTGGTTGGTGTATTGCGTAGTTCTAGTGATTGGATTTGAATCAAAACTCACCAAATGACTCCTCCCACCATATTATGATGTTGACCAGGTTATGGGCTTGATCCGAAATCAATAAAACAAAGAAATTGCACAATTCTAGTTCGAACGAAGTTCGTGTAGTAAATGGGTTGCTTGGTGCATTGTATAGTTCTAGGGATTGGATTTCACTCAAAACTCACCTAATGACTCCTCCCACCATATTATGATGTTGTGACGTTGACCATGTTTTGGGCCCGATCGAAAATCAATTGGTCAAAGAAATTGAACACTTCAAGTTCGCGCAAAGTTCGTGCTATAAATGGAGTGGTTGGTGCTTTGCATAGTTGTGTTCATTGGATTTCAGTCAAAACTCACCAAATGACTCCTCCAACCATATTATGATGTTTACCAATTTTGGGCACTAGCCGAAATAAATTGGTCAAAGAAATTTGACAATTCAAGTTCGTACGAAGTTCATGCTCTAAATGGAGTGGTTGGCGCTTTGCATAGTTCTGGTGATTGGATTTCAATCAAATCTCACCAAATGACTCCTCCCACCAAATTATGCTGTTGACCAAGTTTTGGACTCAATCCGAAATAAATTGGTCAAAGAAATTGGACAATTCAAGTTCGAACGAAGTTCGTGACGTAAATGGAGTGGTTGGTGCATTGCATAGTTCTAGTGATTGGATGTCATTCAAAATTCACCAAATGACTCTGCCCACCATATTATGATGTTGACCAAGTTTTGGGATTGATCCGAAATCACTTGGTCAAAGAAATTGGACACTTCAAGTTCGTACGAAGTTCGTGCAGTAAATGTTGGTGCTTTGCATTGTTCTGTTGATTGGATTTCACTCAAAACTAACCAACTGACCCCACCCACCATATTATGATGTTGACCAAGTTTTGGGCATGCGCCGAAATGAATTTGTCAAAGAAATTAGACAATTCAAGTTCATACGACGTTCTTGCCGTAAATGGAGTGGTTGGTACTTTGCATAGTTCTGTTGATTGGATTTCACTCAAAACTCACCAAATGACTCCTCCCACCATATTATGATGTTGACGAAGTTTTGGGCACGAGACGAAATGAATTGGTCAAAGAAATTGGACAATTCAAGTTTCTTCGAAGTTCGTGCCGTAAATGGAGTGGTTGGTGCTTTGATAGTTCTGTTAATTGGATTTCACTCAAAACCCACCAAAAGACTCCTCCCACCACATTATGATGTTGAACAAGTTTTGGGCTCAATCTGAAATGAATTGGTCAAAGAAATTGGAAAATTCAAGTTCGAACGAAGTTTGTGACGTAAATGGAGTGTTTGGTGCATTGCATAGTTCAAGTTATTGGATTTCCCTCAAAACTCCCCAAATGACTCCTCCCACCATATTATGATGTTGATCGAGTTTTGGGCTCGATTCGAAATCACTTGGTCAAAGAAATTGGACACTTCAAATTCGTACGAAGCTCATGCTGTAAATGGAGTGGTTGGTGCTTTGCATAGTTCTGGTGATTGGATTTCACTCAAAACTCACCAAATGACTCCTACCACCATATTACGATGTTGACCAAGTTTTGGGCTCGATCTGAAATCACTTGTTCAAAGAAATTGGACACTTCAAGTTCGTACGAAGTTCGTGCCGTAAATGGAGTGGTTGGTGCTTTGCATAGTTGTGCTGATTGGATTTCACTCAAAACTCTCCAAATGACTCCTCCCACCACATTATGATGTTGACCAAGTTTTGGGCACAAGCCGATATGAAGTGGTCAAAGAAATTGGACAATTCAAGTTCGTACGAAGTTCTTACCATAAATGGAGTGGTTGGTGCTTTACATTGTTCTGTTAATTGGATTTCACCCTGTTGAGGCCCAAAAAATCCAAGGTTGGGCCCGTATAAATTTCCGGCCCAGTACGACGCCTTATTAAGAAAAACCTGACTTGGAGCACGCGAAAGTCTTTCATGCACGCTCGTACGAGCACAGTCTACGTGCCATGCCAAATAAATAATCCGTCACGCTAAGAATTGAAATAAGCCTATAAAAGGCACTAGCTCTACAAAGCCCATGCTAATTATCCCGTCAAGAATTATATCCATTTCCAAAGGCGATAAAATTCGAGCACGCCAATCGACATGTCATGCCAAGCGGAAGATCATTATTTTACACCTAGCCACGCTACAAGCTTAAGTGGGCCCAAGCCACGCAAATGCCTGGGGCTTGCTGAGCGGTTTGTTGTATGGATGGTTATGAGTATTCACGAGGCCCATTGAGGGTCTCAAGAGATGGAAGCTTTTGGGCTACTTAGGAGCACCAAAAACTCAAGCCCATTCTTGGGCCCAATATATGGGTAAGCATAAGAGAGAAAGCCCAGTCAAACTGCCGGAAATCCCATCCACCCAGCTATTGGAAGAAAAATACCCTTACATAAATTGGCGACTCTGCTGGGGATCAGGCCGCTATTTTCACCAATACCTTCAAAGAAGAGGACTAGAAGCAATACTGTGGTTTCCCAAGATGAGCTGAACTAAGCTGGGATTCCATGGTTCTATCATATTAATGAGTTATGCGATGCAACACTTGTTGGTGCAGTCAACCATCAAGAAAACTAAAAGATAAGAAGCTTTTTGTTTCAATGTTGTGTTGGCTATTTATTATTGAGATAATAATGGTTTCTAACATCTTTTATAATTTTTTTTTTCTGGGATTGCTTGCAATCCATATGGTTTTGATCTACCGGTGGAAGATCCTGTTGGAGGAGATGAGGCCAATCAAGCTTTGGTCAGAGTCAGACGCCGGAAGAGATCTCAATAGCACATTGCTTGTTAAAATTCTCCAACATTTGAAGCACAAGCAAAACCATTTCACAATGGGCCATGGGAAATCATGCATTCTTCAGCACTGAGGTGCCGGAGAAACCAAAGCAAACTCCAAAACCATCCCCAAATTCGAATGACTTGGGGGCTTCGTGCCAAGCAAAACTTGAAATAAAAAAATTTATTTGGTTCGCTGCTCTGCTACATCTGTCAAGAAGACTTACCATTTGCAAATGAATCACCATTCCAAGATGTCCTCTTGCGCCCCCATTTTCCAAGTTTCTCTTTTGTCATCACCTTTGCTTTGTTCAGTGCCCGACAAAGGGGTTATAATGAACCAAACACATCTCAAATCCACAATCCTTTCTTCACAAGTGTCAGAAACTACTCTCTCCCCCGTGTCCATAAGGTCACCATCGGATTCATCTTCAGTGTCATGCCCATCAGCACTTCAGACATCTCTCAACCTACTATTAATCCAATAATCTGAAAGAGCCTGACGTCTATTTTGATATGAACACAGAAAAACCCAGGCCTTGAATAGGAAGTCCAATCATCTTCCTATATTGTTCTCTTCTTTCAAACTCAAGCCTTGATTCCTTCATCCTTCTGCACTTTTCCAATTAGATATCATCTTCAACAAACAGCCACATGGTGGACCAAACGCCCAAAAGAAAAGGAAAAAGAAAAAATCATTACTCTACCTTTCATAATTTTCAGGTAGCAGAAGAGAGAGGGTGTTTCTCTTGCATATCTCAGTCAACAGAAATGGAGAAATGGAGTACCGAAAGAAGCCACTTATTCTCCCCAAATTGTCCACTCGTGAAGAGCATCTTTTAGCCTTCTCTTTATTATTATTTAAAACTACACCAGCAAAAAAAAAAAAAAAAAAAAAGGAGATATGTGGCATCCCAAGCCAAAAGTAAGAAAAAGGCATCATGGGGTCTCAAGGCACCAATATGCTGAAGACACGCTGAACCCACCAATTCAACCTCAAAGGAAAGCCACGTGATTCACTTACAAGAGATAAGTGAAATATTTCTTATCATCCTATTATTGATCAATTTTTAGGAGATGCATATTTTATTCAAGTGGCTTTTAATGATAGCAATTCAATCATTCCATATATTATTCAAGTGGCTGACTGACCATAGGCTCAATCGGTGGACATGCCAAATAGTATTTGATGGAAAGAATTTCTCTTTTTAACCTATCGTCATCAGGAACATACAACCTTGTCCCTACCATCAAGGCTCCATCATTCCATACTGAATAATCTGTCCTGGTGCCATTCTCAACCTCCAACCTTAACGTACAAATCAACGGATCCTACAATTGAGCTTCAATTATTCGTTCTACCAAGACCGATCTCACATGGAGAGTTGCAAGTAATCCTCCATCATGACTCAATTCCAACCCAACGCTATACTTCCTCAGCTCATTCAATAGGGAAAGGTACTCCCCTCGGAGATACCCCAAAGATCCCGATGATTTCCTACTGAGAGCGTCGGCACAACATTAGCTCTTCCTGGATGGTGTTCAATAGTGCAGTCATAATCTTTTATCAACTCTAGCCATCTTCTCTGCCTCAAATTCAATTCTTTCTGAGTGAACAAGTACTTGAAACTTTTATGATCTGTGAAGATCTGGCAGGTCTCCCCATAAAGGTAATGTCGCCAAATCTTTAAGACGAACACCACAACAGCAAGCTCCAAATCATGGGTAGGGTAGTTCAGTTCATGCTTCTTAAGTTGCCTGGACGCATAAGCAATTACCCTTCCATGCTGCATTAAAACGCACCCCAAACCTTGCCGTGAAATATCACTGTAAATTACAAAACCTCCACTGTCATCAGGCAAAGCCAACACCGGAGCAGTTGTCAACCTGGTTTTTAGTTCATTAAAGCTTTCTTCACACTCATCTGTCCATTCAAATTTGACCCCTTTCCTCGTTAACCGAGTGAGAGGTGCCGCTATAGTAGAAAAACCTTCCACAAAACGCCGATAATAACCTGCCAAACCAAGAAAACTTCGTATCTCAGTGACACTAGTTGGCCTGGCCCAGTTTACAACGGCTTCCACTTTCTGAGGATCCACATAAATTCCTTCAGCAGAAATCACGTGCCCCAAGAAACTGATTCTGTCCAACCAAAACATACACTTACTGAACTTTGCATACAATTGTCTTCTTCTTAAAGTTCCCAGCACAGTCTCCGAATGCTTCATGCGTGCCCTTTCACTCTTAGAATACACCAGAATGTCGTCTATGAATACGATAACAAAGCGATCCAAGTAGCGTCAGAACACCCTGTTCATCAGATCCATAAACGCTGCTGGTGCATTAGTCAACCCAAAAGGCATCACAAGAAACTCATAATGCCCATACCTTGTTCGGAAAGCTGTTTTAGGCACATCCTCTTCCCTGACTCGCAATTGATGGTAGCCCGATCTCAAATCAATCTTGGAAAATACTTTAGCACCCTTCAACTGATCAAACAAATCATCAATGCGAGGCAAGGGATAACGGTTCCGCACGGTGACCTTGTTCAACTGTCTGTAATCAATGCATAGCCTCATGGTGCCATCCTTCTTCTTCACAAACAGAACAGGTGCACCCCAAGGAGAAAAACTGGGTCGGATGAAACCCTTGTCTACTAGCTCCTGCAACTGGGTTTTCAATTCCCTTAATTCTGCTGGTGCCATTCTGTACGGCGCTTGAGAGATCGGGTTGGTTCCAGGGACAAGTTCAATGGTGAATTCAATTTCACGTTCAGGAGGCAATCCGGGAAGATCTTCTGGAAATACATCCGGAAAGTCCCGTACCACAGGGATATCTTCCAACCTCACACCGTTATCCCGTGTATCAATGACATGAGCCAAGTACCCGGTGCAACCCTTTCTAAGCAACTTTCTTGCTGTCATAGCAGAAATGATACAAGATGGGAGAACTTGACGTTCTCCATTGAAAATAACCTCTGGTCGTCCGGGACTACGAAATACAACCTCCTTCCGGAAACAATCAACCGCAGTATGATGCTTGGCTAACCAATCCATACCCAGAATCACATCAAGACCCACAATATCCAAAGCCAAAGGAATTAGATCTGCCTCCAGATACACATCCCCCACTAACACCGAACTATCTTTGAATACTGTGCTAACCACAAGAGCATCTCCCGTAGGTACAGAAATAATAAGTTCCCCTTGCAAGGCCCTAAGCCTAACATCCGCATTTAGGGCGAAGCTATGTGAAACAAAAGAATGTGTAGCCCCAGGGTCAATTAACACACGTGCGGGAATACCAAAAGCGGCAACATACCCATGATAACATCTGGTGACGCCTAAGCCTCTGTCGAGTCATGGTGTACACTCGCCCGTAGCTCTGGAACATCCACCACGTCCCCTCTGCTGAGTCCCTCCTCTCCGGCCAAAGATGCAGGCCCCGCCACTAGATGAGGCTCCTGCAATCAAAGATGTCTCCCTGGCTCGGCTCGCATACTACCTCCCGAGATGACTCGGACAAATGGTCTGTCCTATACCAACAATGGGCACTCCCTCCGAAAATGCCATGGCTGTCCACAAAGATAACATCCACCGAGTCTTGCTGACAGGGTCCCGTATGCCAACGGTTACACCGCTCACACTGAGAACGGCCTCGACCACGAAACACCGACCGCTGCAAATTCCCGAGCCTCGAGCTGTACCACTTTGCCCGTCTCGGTCCAGAACTAACACTCTAACCAGAACCACTGCTAGAACTAGCCCCGGCTCGGAACCCACCATAACCTCGTCCTCCAGAGTCATACTGTCGTCGACGAGAATCACTGCGCCCATGAACCATCATCTGACTGTTTTCAACCAATGACGCTGACATCACCAGGTCCCCATAATTACTCAATCGTTGTGCCATCACAATGTCCCGAATAGCCTGCTTCAGACCTCGAGTGAACAGTTGACACTTCTTCTTTCCATCTGCCACCAATGGCGCACAATACTTGGACAACTCAATAAACTTTTTCTCATATTCTAGCACAGTCATACTACCCTTCTCTAGCTGTAAGAATTCTTCCATCTTCATATTCTGATAAGCCTCAGGATAGAACTGATCATCGAAGGCACTTCGGAACACTTGCCAAGTAATGGTTGATGGATCCGCATATCTTCTTTTCACTGATTCCCACCAGTACCTTGCATTTCTGGACAGGAAGAAGGTAGCCAGAATAACTCTACGTTCCTGTGGAACATCCATCACTTCCATAATTCTTTCCATCTTCTCAACCCATTCCTCGGCGACAGCAGGATCGCCTTCTCCATTAAACTTGGTTGCCCCAATTCTTCTGGCTTGGTACGCAAAGGACAAAGATGGATCTCTGCCGTGCCCAGCTCGGGATAAGGCTTGAGTCAGAAGTTCAATAGTCTGCTGTAAATTTGGATCAACAACTGGGGTAGGCATGACTGGAACGGCTCCTGCCTGATCCCCCATGACTGACTGTTCAACATGTTCCGGAATCGGACCTGGAATAGGCTGTTCTTCTTGTTCAAACTGAGCTTCCTGTTCACGTCGTCGGGACAACTGACGTGTTACCCTGCGAGTACCACCACGTTTTGGGCCCATACTACTGTTTCAGAAAACAAGAACTTGTTAAAACCTGAATTCACAGATTGCAAAGTCTGCAAGAATTTAAACCTATAGCTCTGATACCAAGTTGACAGGACCCGACCCAAATTCCGCTTTGGAATCCGGGTCAAGCCCTGTCCGTGTCCGATATCTGGCGGGTGTCGGACACACTTGACCATTTTGCCCTTTAAGTAAAGAAATTGAGAGGAACAGAGTTTTAAGGTTCGACTTGAAAATTCAACAGAGTCTCCCCGTAAAAGGCTAAATTCCCAAATTTTCACCGCAATAAAACGCAAATTTTAACTCCCAAACGTTCGGCGAGGCACAAGTTAAGTTTCACACACAACAGAAGTTAAAATGTATGGCCTCAGCCTCACAAACAGTTGGGCAAGTTCAGAGCTACTAAAGTAATTAAATACAAAGTTCTTCGGTCAAGGACCCTACACACGGTCAAAGGATGTTGGTGGTGGTGATGACGGGCCGGTGGTGGTGCTCACTACAATCTACGGCACGGGGAGAAAAACATTGAAAAGGTGAGTGGACCAAAAGAAAGTTTCAGAAAATTTAAAAGTAACAAAATAGCCCCACTGTTAAAACCTTAAAACACAATTCTATAACGAACAATAAATCAAAGTATGCATATAAAAACACATTTATAAAATTCATCAAAGCAAAGCATTTCTTATTCAAAAATCAGATAAATAACATCAAATCATTTTCTAAAATCTACCTAGGTGTACCCTTTTTACATTCCGTCAATTCCATTTCCTCGCTAGACTCGGAGACACGAGTCAACCGAGCGCGTCCTCGCTAGACTCGGAAAACACAAAGTTTACCCGAGCCGCGTCCTCGCTAGACTCGGAAAACACAAAGTTTACCCGAGCCGCGTCCTCGCTCCGCACGGTCCGAGCGTCCTCGAGACTCGTGGGGCGTGAGTCATGCGCGCAGACTTAAACCGAAGGCAGCAATGGTCCGTAGACCGGGTAATAATCAATATCAACATTTATTCCGTAGGCAGCATAATATTTCCGAAGGCAACATCAATAGGGTACCTAGAGTGGTTTAAAACCTCTTTCCTAAAAATCTTTCAAATTCCATAATATCGAAGCATAATTCTCCTTTTCAGAATCTTTCCAAAATTGAATAAACATCCAAAATCATATTTCAATAAAACATTGAAATTCAATCTCATGCTTGAAAACATAATTCATAATAGTGCATTAAGAATAATTAATAAACTTTATTAAATAAAACTCATTTAGAAAACAAAAGTCCACTCACGGTTGATCCGAGCTTGCCTGACCCTTAGAAGGGCCTTCCTGCAAATCCGCCGAAGCTTGAGTACCTATTTACAAAAATTAAACCATTTAATAATCAACCATAGCTTGGCATAGTAATTTAATAAAAATCCCGACCCCCCGGCTCAAAATGTTCAAACTTTGGATAAAAAGGGTTCCCGAGCCTAAAAGTGTTCAATTGTGATTAGAAAGGTTTCCCAGGCCCATTTGATTCTAATTTAAGCCGTTTAATTAACTTAAAAATCCCCGGAAATAAATATTTGATTAAATCCTTAATTAAGTTCGATTCGTTCGTTCAATAGGTTTCCGACCTCCAAATTACGTTCCGTAAACTTCTATAGGCTTCTAAAAATCCCAATTACTCAATCTCCAAGTTTCGTTACGATCCAATGGTTAGAACTTAACGAACCCGAGTTAACCCTAGTTAAATCTAACCGGTAACATTGGTTTTCCTCTCAAACGTTCCCCAAAAATTTATCCAAGCATACCCACGCGCTCGGGAGAGTACGGGGAGAATTCTAGGACAAAAATGGGCCGCCACAACCTGGCCCACGCGCCGCCACACGCGCGGCCAGGTTGGGTGTCTTGAGAGAATTTTCCGGCGACGGAAAACTCTCGAGTTAACCTGCAACCCTTATATCAAACTGATCAGTGAGCGGAGGGGAGGATTTTGGAGGTGAAAACCGGCCAAGAACCGGCCGGAATCACGCCGGAAACCAAAATTCCCGATCACCCAAACCCTAGTTCTCAAATCTGCTACACAAGCTCAAATTGATCGAAACTAAGTTTAAAGGAGGCTAGAACTCGTCGAAAGGATCAGAAAACTCACCGAAATCGAAGGTTTTGGCGGCCTGACGACGCCGGACGAAGGTGAGTTGCTCCGGTTGGGTTTCGAGTTCGCAGCTGTGGTTTGAGGAGGTTTCTGGCGAAATCGATGGCAGGGATGAGTTGAGGGAGGTGAGGGGATGCTTCGGTGGAGGTCTGAGAGGTCGGCGTGGCCGGAACTGAAGCCGGCGTCGACTGGTTCGAGTTGGGGGTGGAGACCGATCGGGGAAGAAGGGAGAGAGGGTTGGGGGTGACGCGGAACACGCGCTGGCCGATTGGCCAGCGTGTTTTTAATTTTTATCCCTTTTTCTGAAATTACTAAAATGCCCCCACTGTTTTTAGACCTTTAAACGTTCGTTCGGGCTCGAAATCGAGTGTTCCGCATGTCCACGAACTCGTTTCGATGAGCCGGACGCAACGGTGCACTCCGTTCCACCAAAATCTTTCCCAAACTTAAAGTCAAATTTTTAAATTCAATAATTTAATCGGGGTATAATCGTCCTTCCCTTTAATATTCTAATATTTAAATATTAAATTGGGATCGGGTTGTTACATGCCAAGCAAACAAGCAAATTCATAAAACAACCCTCTACCAGACAATACAAAACCTCATTTTGCTTACCTCAAGCCTAGGAGGATTCAATGGCAAGCAATTATCCTTTTCTTTTCGTAACAAACCAAATAATCCCAACGCCATCATGCAAGATCTACACGCCTAGCAATATCAAACTCTTGGGGGCTTATTCAAAGAATAAAGCATTGTCTCTAAGGGTAATAAAAGGCGAAGTAAGTATTAGAGCTCACTATTAATCTTGGCTATCTTTTAAACCTACGCAACTATGTGCTAATATCATTCAAGCAAGTCACATGTGACTATACAAAACCATTCAAGGCAAACACAAGCTACATAAAGACATGCTAAGTCAAGTAAGTATATTCCAATGCCGACCGTCTTGTCCATCTCAAACTAGCAATTGTTGAAAGAAGGAAAAACAGTTCGAGCAAACCCCATATGATTGGTATCTCTCTTGCCCACAGCAGGCGCATCAAGTCAGCTAAAACACAATTCATAAAGTCGGGCTGCCAAAAGGATGAAGCATCGTGCAAACCGAAGTTCAAAGTGGTAAAGTCAACGATCAAGTGCTGACAATACTAATGCAATTATTAACTTATGAAAGGCTCACCATATTAACTTCTCTATTATACCTATTTTGCCTAAACATCTCATAGCTAGTGACAATAAGCCACATGCTTAATCTAACCCCTTCGAACCCAACTCATGGTCCAATCAGTGGCCTCCACAATGGAACAACCACTTTTCTGTGCAAGCCTCAATATGATAAAATACACATACAGACCCAAGAGACTACCCTCTGTTTTGAGATGATACCTTGCCATCTTCTCCCCAACCATGCTTACCCCTGATTCATGGACTACAATGTCGGTATGACACCTCCATGCCCAAGAACTTTACCCAATTCCATGCGCATCACCCCATTCGATTACAAACCACCAATCAGCAAAACCCCATAGCAGTAAACATACCAAGCAAAGCCACTTTGGTAGGATCCCAAGCTATTAGCAAGCATCACGAGAAGCAAGATAATGTATCGTTCCCAGTTCCAGCAACTAATTGGAATAATTTAAGTCCCAGCAGCTGAAATACGAGTCTTTCCATGGAGAAATACAACGTGCTACCGAAACAATTTACCCGAGGACCGAGCTCTCATGCCTTGCCCTTGTCTATGCCACACAGCGACTGCGTTATTACTTCCTTGCTCACAAGCTGCAGCTCGTGGTGAAATCTGATCCCGTAAGGTGCTTACTCATAAGACCCGTGTTTTCGGGGCTGGTGCAACTATCTGAGTTTGATATCACATGCATACCTCCTAGAGCCATCAAGGGACAAGCCGTGATTGATATGTTGGCTCTATTTCCTGAAGTTGGAGAACCCACTCTCCAAAGAAGTTCTGGGAGAGCTGCCGGAAATGGTTGCCATTGCTATATATGAGGAACCATGGACCCTCTACTTTGATGAATCTTCTACATCGAATGGAGGAAGGGCAGGTGTTGTACTCATTAACCCTGAGGGGCAAGCCACGACCCTCTCATTCAAGCTGAATTTCCCATGCACGAATAATGTCGTGGAATACGAAGCTTTTGTTATGGGATTGTCTACGGCAAAGGAGATGGGCATAGAAAAGATTAAGATAATTGGTGATTCAAACTTAGTGCTAAGTCAATTGCAAGGGAGCTGCTGGAAGAATGCAACTGGAGGAAATCTGTGAGGAAAAAGTTAGGCGAGGGAAGCGATATCAAAGACTTGAAAGACTATGCAATCATCTTTGGGGAGCTTTACAGACGTCTCTTGGGAGGTATTTTGACCCGTTGCATAGGGATGACAAAAGCACAAAGGCGGCTCCAAGAGGTACAAGAGGCCACTTGCAATTTGGAACCAGTAATCAGCTTCTATCTACACTTGCAACACAAACGTTATTATTGGTCAAAAATGAAGAAAGAAGCAGCCGAAGCTCAAGTCAATTGCCCCAGGTGTTCAGCGTTACCATCCACCGAAGAATCTTTCACCATCTCATTCACGGATGATTGGAGGGCTCTATACTTAGCATTCTTCATCGAATGAACTCTACCAACCAACTCCAAACATGCTCAGAAGCTTAAAAAGACAGTAAAAAGATACTTCATAGAGAGGCCGACTCTCTATCATAAAGGGTTCAATGGTGAGCCATTAAAGTGCCTGGGAGAATCAGAGGCACATCAAGTCATGCAGGAAATACATGTTGGAGAATGTGGTGAACACCAAGGAATGAAGAGGCTTCACCGGCAACTGCTGAGTTTTGGGTACTACTGGCCTACCATGAAGAATGACGCATACAACTTTGTGATGAAGTTCCACACGTGCCAAATCTATGCCAATCTAAGCCACAAGCCTCCCATGATGTTGCAGGACATGCGTACTCCTTAGCCTTTCCATACTTGGGGGCTTGATTTAATCGGGACTATCCATCCACCTTTTCACAACTACATATGGATCCTCACAGCCACTGAGTATTTCACAAAGTGGGTCGAAGCCGTTCCTCTTCGAAAGGCCACGGGGGCTGTTATCTCAAATTTCATTCACAAATACATCGTGTGCAGGTTTGAAATCCCGTACAAAATCATCACCGACAATGACACACCTTTTGTTAATAAGCAAGTAAGCTCGACGCTTAATGGCTATAGCATCAAGCATCGTCGTTCCACGCCTTATTACACACAGGGAAATAGTCAAGCGGAGGCTACCAACAAGACTTTATTGAGAATTCTGAGCAAAATGAGTATGAAGGGGGTTGGAGTGTTCATATGCCAGATGCCTTATGAGCTTACCGCACCTCTCCAAGAAGTGCCATAGGATTCTCACCTTATTCACTTATATATGGGTCCGACGCCATCTCACCTGTCTAGATCACCATCCCCACTGCTAGAGTATCAGCCGTTAACGACCTTGAATGGGATACGAGGTCATGCTCGGACTGGCGCTTGTTGGACCTCGAAGCCTTGGAAGGAAAAAAAGGTAGAAGCCGAAAGGAGGACGGCACTTTACTACAAAACTGTTCTCCAAGCTTAGTTTAGGGCATTCAAGCAAGGAGATCTCGTGCTAAAAGTTGCTGAGCACATAAGAAGACAAGTGTCGGGACCTTCCAAGTTTGCCCCACAATGGGAAGGCCTGTTTGCAGTCAAATAAGTTTACAGCAGTGGCTACTATCGCTTGGTCTCTGTCAAGGAAGGCATGCTAATGGACCTCACCAAAGGGAAGTGGCTCAAGCCTTACTACTGTTAAGTTAACCTTGTGTATCCCAAAAAAATGACACTTAGCAGTAAGCATGCCAAGCAAAGTCACTAGGATGGGATCCCGAACTGTTAACAAGCATCATGCCTAAGAAAAATAACATGGGGTATGCAAAGCCAAGCTATCACCTAGAAACGTGCAGTAAAGTGTGTATATTGAGGTGCTGGAACGGCGAAACCATCGACTTCTATCGACAAGCAATCAGAATGCTCGAAGAACTTCACGACATCCGGGAATTTTACAAGAACCCTTGTGAAAATCATGCACATATTGGTCTGACCCCTCTAAGGCATGACGAGAGGGTGCATTTTTGGCCAGCGTGCACCTTGTTTTAAGGATGCCCAACCTGTCAGAAGATTTCAAGCAGTTCACAAAAGCCAATTCTGCCAAACAAGTGATATATATATGTATAACACTTGAAGGATTACAATGTGCTTCAAGCATTCCAGAAATTAATACAGGTTCCAGCAGTTCAGATAAAACGATACTACATTGCAAAGTCATGATGACACAAGCTTCATAATATCCAAAAGAAATACAGTGAGAGCAAAATAAAGTTATACATGCTGAAGATCAATACACCCTATGGTTTCAAAAGGAAGCACCAAGCCAATCGATCCTCAGGTCAAAGAAAGACAACCTGCAAGATAGAATAAGTATGTGTCAGGATGAGATGACACTAGAAGAAATGGCCTGCTGATAACGAAAAGAAACAACGACAGGAAGAAAGAGGGGAGGCAAGAAAAGCAGAAAAGTTGCGTACCTTGAAATTATGGAAAATGCCCAAAGAGAATGGAGGAATCCTTAGGAGACGATCTAGCCGCTGCCTCCGCCACACATTCAGCACCATCGGCAGAGATACCTTTAGCAAGAAGAAGAGCATGCAATTCCCGGTGCTCGTTCTCCAATTCTTGTTGCTTAAGGTTCAAAGTGTCAGCTGCAGCTTTTACCTCATCAGGGCCAAGTGATGATCTCATGCTATGGATGGCTCGCGTCCCAAACACGATACGTGCTAAGTTCCTCACTAAGTTAAGGAGAAAATCCACATGAAACCCCAAAGTTATGGCCTCACAGATTGTTTCCCGCCAACAAAGAAGCCTATGACCTGTGATTCCAGGAGCTGCATGGTATCTATCCTGTGAAGCACCAAGCCGAGAGCTCGGAGGGCTGCACTTCTCAAGAAAGTGGAGAAGAAGCGCAGAGAGATGATCCTTTCGATATGTCCACCACGCACCAAGAGCCATTATCGGTAGCTCATTTGTCAAGGAAAAGGTCTCGTAGCTTACGGCACTGGCTCTTCAATTCATGTTCCTTAAGGCTCAATGCATTAATGACAACTCTTGATTAAGGGGATCAGGCATACATCTTTATGCTACAAGCAGCTTGTGCTCTAAAAAACAGTGTGTGCTATAACTTATCCTAAGTATCAAGCGGGAAGTCCACGCGAGGTCCTAAATAGGACACATGTTCAAACCTTTTCGGCACACTGCTGTAAGGTCAAAAACGATGTTCCTTTGCAACCTTCAATCATTCGCAAAACATCTTCGGTAGTTGGGTTTGCCCACTCACAATCGAACCACTCTGGCCAGCCCTTAGTGATGCTGGAAGGGTATTGAAAAAAAAAATCAAGAGGTTGCTGGAAACATGCATTTATTTGATACAACACCTGGAAAACGAGCGTAGCCTCCAAAGCTTACCAAGTGCCTATGATCAAGTCTGGGCAAGTGTTTCTAAGTGATGAAGGCATTCGTCTCTTTTTCAACCCATTGTCCAAGAGGAAATAAGTCATCGCTCATCAGAGAAGTCATTGTGACTTATTTATGTGGATCCCTGCAAGAATTGCCAATGAAGAGATAAAAATGTTGCAAAAGGGAGAAGCATAAAGCTAGCTATCTGTGTTACAAGTCACATTACTAAGCAATGTTCATGCCATTGAGACCAACTGATCTCCGCACTAGTATGCAAACAATATAAACTTCTTATGGGGTTTCATGCCAAGTAAAGCAAGCTATCTCATGCCAAGCAGAATGCATAAACAAAAAATATTTTCAGAGCATCATGCAATATATTACTCAAGCTCATGACAAGCAAAGTTCCCACTCCATACTCGATCAATCATTATAGTAGGATAAAAAAAAGGGTATATATATGACACAGGTATACATCTCCAATCAAGCCTATACAAATTCAAGCAAAGCTCTATGAGTATTGACAAATGAAAAAAAATTCATTGGTGAGCAAAAGGGGTTGAGGATATTGGGAACTCACCTTCGTGATCTCAATTTGTCAGCAAGGACGTTGAATTTATGGGCTAGACTAGGAGCCAATGCAACTTGCAATATAATCCACACAAGGATGAAATTACAGACCTGCAAGATAAAGTCGTTAGCTCCTGGGGATTCCATGTTGCAAAGTCAATTACTTTGAAAGACCACAAATTGACTACTCTTGGATAGAAGCAAGGACACTTGTTTTACAAACACCAGAAGTAAAAGGGTGCTGCAATTGTATTATCTTCCTACCATGTCCTAGTACCATCCAAAGTTTGCACGCAATCAAGTGGAGCTATCTCTGGGTAGGTGCCTAAAAGTGCCTAAATTAGTCACCAATATCCAATTTCAAGCAAACGGAGATAGCTACACAGCATCAAACAGACGCACAGCACAAAGTGACCAAGAAGAAAAAAAAATTGTGGGAATTGCATGCTTCTTCGCGGAGTACTCTGATAAAGAATTCTTAGAAGAAGGAAGAGGGAGCGGCGCTTACCACAGTATCCCTCGCGTCCTTTCCAGCAGCTCGTCGAATTAAAAAGGGAGGGGGGAAAACCAGGAAACACCTACGCAATTCCTCCGTTTCTAGCAAGCCCGGCGCAGACGAACACGATGACGGCAAGGAGGCTGTGAAAAGAGGTGTTAGCAAAAGCAAAACGAAATGAATGATAGAGGGGATGAAGAACCTCTTTGAACTCAAAATAACAAAGGAAGAAGGCAATACCTTGCCTCACAAAGGAATCTCCCAAGCCAGTGCCAATTTAACCAAATAAGGGTAAGAAATTGGGGATTCCTGGGCACGATTCCTCCCGATAGCCGTGGGCAAGTTCTTCACACGAGGAGACGATAGACGTGAGCGCGAGTTCGGCGTGAGTTTCCAGCAGTCGTGTCAAAGCTCTGCACCCAAGAAAGCAACGAGGTACAGAGTCAGCATGGGTTCTTGGCAGCCGTAGTTGAACTTCTCCATAGGAGAAAGTGATGAGATGAGAAATCGAAGTGGATTCCCAGCGGTTGTGATTGGGTTCTTCGCAAGGAGGCGACGAGGTGCAAAATCGGCAAGGAATTTTGGCGGTTGCAGATGGGGCTTCTTTCTCCTTTACCTCTATTGATTCTGGTTCGTTTGAGGGAAAACCCAAAATAAGATGAAGTAGAAGAAAAGAGAGGAAGAGGAAAAGTCACGCTGGGATTTGATTTTTGGGCTGAGTTTGATTATTCAACCCATTTGGGTGTCTATCCATGGCCTCAATAATCAAGGGGGCTAATGTTGAGGCCCAAAAAATCCAAGGTTGGGCCCGAATAAATTCCCGGCCCAGTACGACGCCTTATTAAGAAAAACCTGACTTGGAGCACGCGAAAGTCGGTCATGCACGCTCGTACGAGCACAGTCTACGTGCCATGCCAAATAAATAATCCATCACGCTAAGAATTGAAATAAGCCTATAAAAGGCACTAGCTCTACAAAGCCCATGCTAATTATCCCGTCAAGCATTATATCCCTTTCCAAAGGCGATAAAATTCGAGCACGCCAATCGACATGTCATGCCAAGTGGAAGATCATTATTTTACACCTAGCCACGCTACAAGCTTAAGTGGGCCCAAGCCACGCAAATGCCTGGGGCTTGCTGAGCAGTTTGTGGTATGGATGGTTACGAGTATTCGCGAGGCCCATTGAGGGTCTCAAGAGATGGAAGCTTTTGGGCTACTTGGGAGCACCAAAAACTCAAGCCCATTCTTGGGCCCAATATATGGGTAAGCATAAGAGAGAAAGCCCAATGCCTTAGGAAAAATATCTAATAGTAAAACCCCACATCAGCCAAAACGTATAGCACCATAAGTTGCTGCCCCACATCAGCCAAAACCCACAGCAACTTGACGAAACCCACAGGTCGCTGGAAGTAAATGAGCAACACCCAATGGCTTGACCAGTAGCCCAAGCCCAGCATCTTACACATAGATAGCATTACTAGAAGCCTCAAAACCTGGTCAAATAGCAAGCCACTGCAAAAACCAACAGAGATCGAGGTGGCAGAAGGAATACCCATTGTGCCAACGCCTTTGCCCCTGTTTATTTCCTCTGCAAGCTCTAAAAGGAAAATCAGGGTAAAAGGAGGGTAACACCACATCCATATAAGAAAGCCCAGCTGTGTGAGGATCTGTGGGGAGCTCCAAAATTGCATGCCTGTGCTGTGAGGTTAGGAAAATTTCACCAAAATAGGTTGGGATGGGAGAAAGTGAAGAAAAATGGAGAGGCTAGCTTGTCAAAACCAAAGAGTCCTGCGCTTATAAAAGGAGGCACCTCCACCCAGCAAAAATCATCCTATCTAGAGCCAAGCAACCCATACCTAGAGAGCAAGCATCATCTCTCACAACAACGATCCAGAGTAGACTAAGGTTTGTCAAGCAGCTGGAACTTTTACTCAAGACACCCCAATCTTTGTCTCCATAGTTCCCTCTCTTCCTTAGTCAAAACCCCCATCAAATCCCTTTCTATCTGGCTCTAACCCTTAGTTTCCCACAAGAAACCCAAGCTCTTTCTCTCTACTGCTAAACTTGTGAATGCTTAGCTTCCATGACACAAGCTTCTCAAGCCAAGCCAAGTTATTTATCGGTCATTGTTGTCTTCTTTGTTGGTGAAAGTAACCAAAGTGTTTCCTAAGGTTCTACAAGCCTTTCGAAACATTCTTGGCGCCTGGTTCTTGAACTCAGGCACAGGGGAAATTTTCATCCGTTGTAGCCCATTCGTCAAACTGCCGGAAAGCCCATCCACCCAGCTGCTGGAAGAAAAAGACCCTTACATAAATTGGCGACTCTGCTGGGGATCAGGCCGCTATTTTCACCAATATCTTCAAAGAAGAGGGCTAGAAGCAATACTGTGGTTTCCCAAGACGAGCTGAACTAAGCTGTGATTCCATGGTTCTATCATATTAATGAGTTATGCGATGCAATACTTGTTGGTGCAGTCAACCATCAAGAAAACTAAAAGATAAGAAGCTTTTTGTTTCAATGTTGTGTTGGCTATTTATTATTGAGATAATAATGGTTTCTAACACTTTTATAATTTTTTTTTTTTGGGATTGCTTGCAATTCATACGGTTTTGATCTATCGGTAGAAGATCCTGTTGGAGGAGATGAGGCCAATCAAGCTTTGGTCAGAGTCGGACGCCGAAAGAGATCTCAATAGCACATTGCTTGTTAAAATTCTCCAACATTTGAAGCACAAGCAAAACCATTTCACAATGGGCCATGGGAAATCATGCATTCTTCAGCACTGAGGTGCCGGAGAAACCAAAGCAAACTCCAAAACCATCCCCAAATTCGAATGACTTGGGGGCTTCGTATAAGCAAAATTTGAAATAAAAAAATTTATTTGGTTTGCTGCTCTGCTACATCTGTCAAGCAGACTTACCATTTGCAGATGAATCACCATTCCAAGATGTCCTCTTGTGCCCCCATTTTCCAAGTTTCTCTTTTGTCATCACCTTTGCTTTGTTCAGTGCCCGACAAAGGGGTTATAATGAACCAAACACATCTCAAATCCACAATCCTTTCTTCACAAGTGCCAGAAACTACTCTCTCCCCCGTGTCCATAAGGTCACCATCGGATTCATCTTCAATGTCATGCCCATCAGCACTTCAGACATCTCTCAACCTACTATTAATCCAATAATCTGAAAGAGCCTGACGTCTATTTTGATATGAACACAGAAAAACCAAGGCCTTGAATAGGAAGTCCAATCATCTTCCTATATTGGTCTCTTCTTTCAAACTGAAGCCTTGATTCCTTCATCCTTCTACACTTTTCCAATTAGATATCATCTTCAACAAACAGCCACAGGGTGGACCAAACGCCCAAAAGAAAAGGAAAAAGAAAACATCATTACTCTACCTTTCATAATTTTCAGGTAGCAGAACAGAGAGGGAGTTTCTCTGGCATATCTCAGTCAACAGAAATGGAGAAATGGAGTACCGAAAGAAGCCACTTATTCTCCGCCAAATTGTCCACGCGTGAAGAGCATCTTTTAGCATTCTCTTTATTATTATTTAAAACTACACCAGCAAAAAAAAAGGGAGATATGTGGCATCCCAAGCCAAAAGTAAGAAAAAGGCATCATGGGGTCTCAAGGCACCAATATGCCGAAGACACGCTGAACCCACCAATTCAACCTCAAAGGAAAGCAACGTGATTCACTTACAAGAGATAAGTGAAATATTTCTTATCATCCTATTATTGATCAATTTTTAGGAGATCGATATTTTATTCAAGTGGCTTTTAGTGATAGCAATTCAATCATTCCATATATTATTCAAGTGGCTGACCGACCATAGGCTCAATCGGTGGACATGCCAAATAGTATTTGATGGAAGCCAAATTAATTCTTCTCATTTTAATACTATTTTGTCCTATTTGTCATATAGGAAAATATGTACCAATTTGAATGGACATGCCAAATGGCGCCCACCAATTGTAGATGTTCAATCATCATGATGAAAGCCAAATCAACTTACTATGCGGCAAGTTCAAGAGCACAAGATGGACAAGTCCAAAGTACCGCGCATCACACTCATCCATGCCACAGCGCCAATTCAACGAATGGACTCTATCACTTGGCCAACGAATGGACTCATAATCTCTATTATCGACCCGATCTCATCATTGGTACACTCCATGTCTTGCCTGTCTCTCCTTTATGACTGCAAATGTGGAAAGAAGTAAAGAGGCAAAAGGTACTTCCGTTGGTCTCAACCACACAACTCCCTTGCATGATCACATGAATGTGCAATAGGACTATAGTAGCACCAAGCAATGAGCTCCAACACCGCCAAACAATCACTGTTGTCTGGGATCGACTAGGACTCCATGGCTCATACACCACAAGACAGATTCCATCATTGCTCAACTAGGCCAATTTCAAACCACGGTCATCCAACAAAACAGTCCATGTTTTCGAACGCAGCTGCTACCATGCACAGTTGATGCCGCTTTGAACGATTTCCTTGGATCTCCAACTACATCATTGGAACCAGAGGATTCGACTTTGTCAGTTTCTCCCACAAATGCAACTTGAAGCTAAGTGTTAACTCGCAAGTGCACGGGCCATTGGATAGTATAGCTTGTGTAAGTACGAGGTCGATCCCACGAGGATTGATGATAGATTGATTCAATTTGATTCCCTGCACAAAACAGAAATGAAAAGAAAATAAATAAAACAAGAAAGAAAGAAAAAAATTAATTAACTCAAGCAAATTAGTTACCAAGTTCAATTTAGATTCACGATTGATTCTAGCTAAAGTATGATTAAGCCATGGTGTCTGGTCCTAACCTTGTATTCCTAATTCACTAATTAGATCCTTGTTGTCGAACCTAAATTAAGCATTAGAAATCCATTAAGCAAAGAAGAATGTTTTAAACAACCAAGCATGTATCTAATCCCTGTTGTCGAATGTCCATACATACTCTTCCTATTCATAGTTCAATTTGAATTAATGCATGGTGTCTACTCTTAATTCAAACCAAGATAGCTAACATACAAGTTTTAATGGTGATCACTCATTCAAACAAGCATATTAACTTATAAGCATAATGAATAAGAACAAGAACTATAATTGAAACTTGGAAACTAATTAAACTTGAAAACTAAAGAAAAGAAATTACATTACAATGAAAAATAAATTACAACTAAAAAGCAAAATGGTTTTGTTACAACAATTGAGAACTAAAAAGAAAACTAAGAGAATTTGAGGGAGAGAAGGGAGAGGAGCTCTAGAGAGATGTTTGAGAGCTCCCCCCCTTGGGGTGTGTTTACAAGTTTGGAGAACCTCACTATATATAGGCCTAGGGGAAGTGAAAATCTGAATTAAGTATTGCTTCTACCTACAAACTCACTTCACCAACTTACAACACTTAATTCACACAATTGCATTTGAAAACAATTCTTCTTGTCTTTAAGCTTAGTGTTGCAACTCCCACTTCATCTTATTTTACTTCATTTGGCTGCTGCAAACACCACTCCAATTATATGTATTGAATATGCTCCACCAAAATTTCCCACAATCAATAACATTTCATCATGCATATGTCATGCTTGACAATGCATTGCAGTCTTCTTTTGGGCTCGTTTTGGGCTTGTTCCTCCATTCTGAAAAATCTGGAAAAATATGGATCTTGAAGTTCTTTGAATTATCTTTCCAAGCATATGCAGCCCAGCTCAAGGAAAAATCGGAAAGACCTTCAAATGTGATTTTTGGCCCAGTAACGCAGATCCTGCCGATTTTGACCTTAAGCTGCAAAAACTTGCATAACTTCCTCTAGAGGACTCGGAATCATGAACCGTAAAATGCTCCAGAAAATAGACTTCCGTATCTTTCCAATGATGTATGGCTCATTGTCTGGTTCTTCTTGAGAAAGTACAGTCCAATCCGTGAAGTTGACTGATCTGCAGACACCATTTGAGCTAACATGTCTCCAAAATGCATTTATTGAGTTTTAAGCTTATTACACTGAAACAAACACAAAATAAATTAAAAGCACAAGTTTAACTCAAAAACATAATCAAATCATAAGTTAGAAGGGTACAAAATGATATGTAATTATGCACCGATCACTAAGCTATCCCCTCTCGAGACATCAAGCAGATGCTCCACACTATGCTCAGCTTACTCACATGTCTACGGTGGGGAATCAAGAAAGTCTTCTATCATTATCATTTACCCTTTTGAAGACACACCCATGTGAATAAACCCATGGATTGGATTTCACTCAAAACCCACCAAATGACTCCACCCACCACATTATGATGTTGACCAAGTTTTGGGCTCGATCCGAAATGAATTGGTCAAAGAAATTGGACAATTCAAGTTCAAACGAAGTTCGTGACGTTAATGGAGTGGTTGATGCATTGCATAGTTCTTGGGATTGGACTTCACTCAAAACTCCCCAAATGACTCCTCCCACCATATTACGATGTTGACCAAGTTTTGGGCTCGATCAGAAATCACATGGTCAAAGAAATTGGACACTTCAAGTTCGTAAGGAGCTCGTGCCGTAAATGGAGTGGTTGGTGCTTTGCATAGTTGTGTTGATTGGATTTCCCTCAAAACTCACCAAATGACTCCTCCCACTATATTATGATGTTGATCAAGTTTTGGGCTCGATCCGAAACCACTTGGTCAAAGAAATTGGACACTTCAACTTCGTACGAAGTTCGTGCCGTAAATGCAGTGGTTGGTTCCTTGCATAGTTCTGGTGATTGGAATTCCCTCAAAACTCACCAAATGACTCCTCCCACCATATTATGCTGTTGACCACGTTTTGGGCTCGATCCAAAGTCAAATGGTCAAAGAAATTGGACACTTCAAGTTAGTACGAAGTTCGTGCCGTAAATGGAGTGGTTGGTACTTTGCATAGTTGTGCTGATTGGATTTCACTTAAAACTCTCCAAATCACTCCGCCCAACATATTATGATGTTGACGAAGTTTTGGACACGAGCCGAAATGAATTGGTCAAAGAAATTGAACAATTCAAGTTCGTACGAAGTTCGTGCCGTAAATGGAGTGTTTGGTGCTTTGCATAGTTTTGTTGATTGGATTTCACTCAAAACCCACCAAATGACTCCTCCCACCACATTATGATGTTGACCAGGTTTTGGGCTCGATCCGAAATCACATGGTCAAAGAAATTGGACACTTCAAGTTCGTAAGAAGTTCATGCCGTAAATGGAGTGGTTGGTGCTTTGCATAGTTCTAGTGATTAGATTTCACTCAAAACTCCCCAAATGACTCCTCCCACCATATTACGGTGTTGACCAAGTTTTGGGTTCGATCCGAAATGAATTGGTCAAAGAAATTGGACAATTCAAGTTCGAACGAAGTTCGTGACATAAATGGAGTAGTTGGTGCATTGCATGTTCTGTTGATTGGATTTCACTCAAAACTCACCAAATGACTCCCACCATATCATGATGTTGACCAAGTTTTGGGCTCGATCCGAAATCACTTGGTCAAAGACATTGGACACTTCAAATTCATACGAAGTTCGTGCCGTAAATGGAGTGGTTGGTGCTTTGCATAGTTCTGGTGATTAAATTTCACTCTAAACTCTCCAAATGACTCCTCCCACCATATTATGATGTTGACCAAGTTTTGGGCTCCATCCGAAATCACTTGGTCTAAGAAATTGGACACTTCAAATTCGTACGAAGTTTGATAGGAGCATATTTGTGCGACTTTGCTATCCTATTTCTTTGCTTTTACTTAGTTAATTTCCATTTATTGTGTTAATTTAAGTTATTTTCCTATTTTTGTAGGCCCAATTGGTAAGGATGACAATAAATGACCTAATGCAGCAGTTCGGAGCAGTTTTGGGCTTGGATTGTATAGTATGCTTGGAGAGCAAGTGGGCTGGACATTTTTGGAGTTTAAAGAGGCTTGGAAGCTAAAAAAAGGGAATTACCCTTATTTTTCCTTCTAGAAACCTGCCAAACAAAACCCTAATCCTTAGGGTTTCTGGCCCTTTTACCCTAAGAATACTGCATATATAAAGGAGAGATCTGCCGCATAAAGAGGGGGAGAGGAGAGAAGAATAAGGAGGTTTGTGCCGTGACCTGCATAAGCCAAGGGAGAAGAAGAAGAACAGATCCACCTAGTGCCGCAACCTACCTACCTTTAGATCCAAGTGTGCCGCAACCTACCATCATCCATTGGAGTTTTCAGAGTTCTTTCTTCCCTTGCTCAGTTTCAATGTTTATTTCAGATTGATTTTCAATTGTTATGAACATGTGTAACTAAATTTCTTGTTAGTTAGTGGTGAATTCGAAGCCATGGACATATGTTTTATATGAATTGATTACTTCCAGTTATGGTTTCATAAAGTATGAATGTGATTTACTTTTCTGTTTTAGTGAGAACTTATTCTTGTATGTTTATTAAGGATGCATACTTAGTTTGCATGCAGGGATTTGATGCTAGAATATAAGGGAATTTCACCTAATTGTTATGAACTTATATTCACAAGTGGTAAAAGTCACTAGTCATGATTGAGTTAAGTAAAGTCTTGGCAGGAGTATCATGCTTTTCATTGTTATGAATGCTTTGTCGATGCTTATGATTTTCACATAACTTAATGATCTTTGATACGTATCTTTATCATGCTGTTCATATAGGGAACTTGATAAGAATAATTTGATTGTGTCGCTGAGTCTAATTCAATGAACTTAGGAAAATCTGAGAGTTAATTAGTGCATTCACAATTAATTTGGGTCATTGTCATTCATACTTTGTAGAAAGAATAACTGGAGATCGATTTGTATGCATATGTTCCATGTGTGGATAAGAATCCTCTAGCTATCCCTTCATCCATATTCTATTCACAACTTAGTTGTTTGCTGCTGTCATTATTACTTTAGTCTAAATCGTCCAAATTCCCCCCAATCATTGTTTTCGTTAACTTAGTTTTCAGTTTAATAAGTTTAATTTGTGTTGATTAGCATTCCTCCCAATCCCCGGAATAGAACGATCCCTACTTACTCGTACTACGATTGAATAATTCATAGGGTTTAATTTTTGCGTTAGTTATTTCTCACGAAGTTCGTGCCGTAAATGGAGTGGTTGGTGCTTTGCATAGTTCTTGTGATTGGATTTCACTCAAAACTCACCAATTGACTCCTCCCACCATATTATGATGTTGACCAAGTTTTGGGCTCGATCCGAAATCAATTGGTCAAAGAAATTGGACACTTCAAATTAAATGCGAAGTTCGTGACGTAAATGGAGTGGTTAGTGCTTTGAATAGTTCTGGTGATTGGATTTCACTCAAAACTCACCAATTGACTCCTCCCACCACATTATGATGTTGACCAAGTTTTGGGCTCGATCCGAAATCACTTGGTCAAGGAAATTGGACACTTCAAATTCGTACGAAGTTCGTGCCGTAAATGGAGTGGTTGGTGCTTTGCATAGTTCTGGTGATTTTATTTCACTCAAATATTACCAAATTATGATGTTAAAAAAATTTTGGGCTCCATCCAAAATAAATTGGTCAAAGAAAGTGGACAATTCAAGTTCGAACGAAGTTCGTGATGTAAATGGAGTGGTCGGTGTTTTGCATAGTTCTAGTGATTTTATTTCACTCAAAACTCACCAAATGACTCATCCCACCGTATTATGATGTTGACCAAGTTTTGGGCACGAGCGGAAATGAATTGGTCAAAGAAAATGGACAATTTAAGTTAAATGCGAAATTCGTGACGTAAATGGAGTGGTTGGTGCATTGTATAGCTCTAGTGATTGGATTTCTCTCAAAACTCACAAAATGACTCCCACCATATTAGGATGTTGAAAAAGTTTTGGGCTCAATCCGAAATCAGTTGGTCAAAGAAATTGGACACTTCAAGTTCGTACGAAGTTCGTGCCGTAAATGGAGTGGTTGGTGCTTTGCATAGTTGTGTAGATTGGATTTCACTCAAAACTCACCAAATGACTCCTCCCACCAAAGAAATTGGAGTATTCAAGTTCGTATTTAAGTTTATACCGTTAATGGAGTGGTTGGTGCCTTGCATAGTTCTGCTTATAGGATTTCAATCAAAACTGACCAAATGACTTCCCCGCCATATTATGATGTTGACAAAGTTTAGAGCACGAGCCGAAATGAATTGGTCAAAGAAAATGGACAATTCAAGATTGTAAGAAGTTCGTGCCGTAAATGGAGTGGTTGGTGCTTTACATAGGTCTGGCGATTGGATTTCACTGAAAACTCACCAAATGACTCCTCCCACCTTATTATGATGTTGACCAAGTATTGAGCTCGATCCGAAAACACTTGGTCAAAGAAATTGGACACTTCAAATTCGTACGAAGTTCGTGACTTAAATGGAGTGGTTGGTGCATTGCATAGTTCTAGTTATTGGATTTAACTCAAAACACACCAAATGACTACTCCCACCATATTACGATGTTGACCAAAGTTTTGTGCTCAATCAGAAATGAATTGGTCAAAGAAATTGGACTATTCAAGTTCGTACGAAGTTCATGCTGTAAATGGAGTGGTTGCTGGTTTGCATAGTTCTAGTGATTGGATTTAACTCGAAACTCACCAAATGACTCCTCCCCCCATATTACGATGTTGACCAAGTTTTGGGCACGAGGTAAAATGAATTGGTCAAAGAAATTGTAGAATTCAAGTTCAAACAAAGTTCGTGCCGTTAATGGAGTGGTTGCTGCTTTGCATAGTTCTGTTGATTGGATTTCAATCAAAACTCACCAAATGACTCCTCACACCATATTATGATGTTGACCAAGCTTTGGGCACGAGCCGAAATGAATTGGTCAAAGAAATTTTACACTTGAAGTTTGATCGAAGTTCGTGCCGTAAATGAAGTGGTTGGCGCTTTGAATAATTCTGTAGATTGGAATTCACTCAAAACTCACCAAATGACTCCTCCCATCATATTATGATGTTGACCAGGATTTGGGCACGAGCCGAAATGAATTGGTCAAAGAAATTGGAAAATTCAAGTTCGTACGAAGTTCGTGCCGTAAATGGAGTGGTTGGTGCATTGCATAGTTCTAGGGATTGGATGACAGGACCGGACCCGAATTCCCCCTCGGAACTCGTGTCCAACCCTGCTTCCCGTCAGACACTACCCCGACGCAGGAACTTACTTTACTAAAACGCCCCTTAATTCTAATTTAAGGAAATGGGTGAGTCGACTTCTACCGAAAATCCGGCAGAGTCTCCTCTGAAAAACGGACTTTCCCAAAATTTCCCACCTGTTAAAAACACAGAGAATTTCCCAACAGGCAGCATGCACAAAGCAGAAGCACACAGATTAATAGGGAGGGCCTCTAGCCTCTACCTCAATCCTAGGTGAGCACTACGGAGCAATCTAAAGAAATTTAAACTTTACAACCTGTGCAAAAGATAGCAAAGTATAAATACAAGAAAACTCCTACAGGAGCCGTTAGCCGTGATGCCTCGACGTGGTGGTCTTGACCTCGGGATCTAGCACCTGGGGGGCGCAAAACAGAAAATGTGAGTGGACGAAAAATCAAACTTTAAACCTCATTTTTCAATGAACATAATAACCCCCTCCGTTTTCGCAAATAATGACAAACGTTATGCAACGAAAATCTTTGTGTACACGTATATATATTTATACGAACAGATACTTGAAATAAACTCCGTTAAATTTGTACCTTGAAATACCATAAAGAAAACCGTAGCTTTGCTACTTCCGTAAAATTCTTGGAAACCACAACTTAAATACTGAATCCTTAAAATAAAAACCATGGATTGGAATCCATCCAAAAATTCCTCATTTAAGTAAAATACAGTAATACTGAATAACTCCCTTTTTCCTGGAACCCAACCTGTCCAGCTTCAAACCTTAACTTAAAATATGTACCTGTGCATCACCGTCCCGGTGCACATATTCAAATGTAATAATTCCTGGAAATAAAATCCATAGACACACCCACACTAATTCATACACACACACATATATATTTATAATAACATAAATGTAAAGTCTCGAGAAAATCCCAATAAGGAAAATATAAAACCAAAACGACTACAAACCAAGAAAAACCAAATTCCCAACCAAGCTGTTTCCCGACGCAATGCCCGTAGGGCACGCAAGCAAGGAAGGATCCTCACTTAAAAGAAAATAAGAAAGGAATTATAGTAATACGTATATATATATTATACATAAATAGTAAGACTCTTAGACCAATACTTGTGCAGGAAAACAATCCAACAAGGGGATTGTTGGTGACCACGTGGAGAAAAATTCCTTTACAACCACGTAGCCGAGGAACCAGCCGTCCCAATCGGGACTAACTCCCGCACATGCACAAAAGAAAATACCTCAATAATGTGCAGCTGAATAAAGTCCTACGCGCAGAGACTGCCCGGCATGGGCCTACAATAACACCGTCAAGGGTGAACCGGGTTCCTTTGTATCCTGTATCCATTTCAGTAACCAGTATCCGGGGAGGTACATAAAGTGGTGCTAATAGCACTCCATCTAGTATACATAATCCCTGACATACCCTAAATACCAGGGTATTCAGCCCGTACCCAAACCCGAACATAATAATATCCGGACGTTACCCCGTCCATAAATGACACCCAAAATATATACCATAAGAATATAGACACAACTGTCTCAACATATTTATATCTGGAACCCAAAGTATTCATAAACCTCAAATATCAAATATAATCCATATAACCCATAAAACACAAATTCCACAATTGAAACAAATATATATCTCCATAATTGCAAAGTAAATAGAATTTCTTAAAAATGAGAAATTCAAGACCCAAAACATTAAATCAACATATAAATATAAAATATAAAATATAAACTATAAATTCCCGAAAACATAAAATTCACACTCTCTTAACAAAATTCAAATATTAAAGTCAATAGAAAATTCCTTGATTTAAAACAATATAAAAATTCTAAGATTAAATTAACCAAAATAAATAATTCCGAAAACCGCGTGACAATAAATCCTCAATTTAACAAATATAAAACTTAAGAAATTCCCGGGTATTTCACCATACCCAAACTGTATACAAAGATTACCGGACGATGGTCCCGTCCCAAATTTAATACTCGAAGATCTTTAATTTAAAGTATAGCCATCCATGTCCCACAAATAAACCGGGACTCCAAAACATGCATAAACTTTGAATATAATTTAAATTCCAAATATTCCATAAAAATCAAATCCAAGATTCAAAATATCATTAAAACCCCTTAGTCAAAGTGACTAGTTTTATATGCATAAATTTTCCAATGATTCCATCAAAATCAAATTCAAGACTTAAACAATATTTAAAATCCCAATCATCAAAATAAATCATTTATGCATCAAATTTCAATCTTTAAAAATATGCTCGTTCAAAACAAATGTCCACTCACAACAAGTCCATGCTGCTCAATCCTTAGAGAGCTTTTCTTCCGGAGTACGCGAAGCAAGAGTACCTATTTGAGAGAATAAACGGTTTAATTAATACGCGTACTTAACAACCAACTTTAACTCAAGAAACTAGTTCTCGGGTCTCAAAGTAAGCGTACACGACTACCGGGAGTTTCTAGAGTCAAACTACGCTCTTTAACAGGTGGGACCACCTCGGAAGACTCACGGTCAACCGATTGGTCAAACTTCCCGAATAGGTCAACCGGGCCTCCGGGGCCCACGACCTCCGATTTTCGATCCGAACATTCCTAAAGGTTCAACAAGGTTTACTAAACACGTCCGAGGCGGTTTGGTCTCGATCGGCCGGTCGGAGCTGCGCTAATCGCACGACTGGGTTACCTAACCCTAGGGTTAATGATTCGGAGTATCCGGGACTCCGATTCTTAATCCGTTTGTTCCTACACGATCCTAGAGGTACGGGGAACAACATACTTGGAAATGGGACCGATCCAACGGCCCGAACATATCGAACCCGGATAACGCATAATAGGCGTAAATCCGTTCGACCGTCAAACGACAACCAAATTGGAATCCGAGCACACCTACGTGCTCGGGCGACATGGGAAACATTTTGGGACACAATGCACCACCACAACGATTGCCCCGAAACTCACCGGAATTGGGTGTGCATAGTAATTCCGGTGACCGGAAAAACTTCAAACCAAGGGTCAATACTTCAGGTAAAGGTTCAACTCAACTAGTGGAGCAACTTATTCAACTACGGCAACACCTAGTTTGGCCGGCAAGTGGCCGGAAATTCAACTCAAAAACCGGCCAAATATGGGTTTCTAAATCGAACAACCTAGGCTTGAAACCAATCTACAAAACATACATAAATGAATAGAGTATGAAGAGTAGATGAAGTTTCATACCTCACTCGACCCAAACGGTTGCCGGAGTCGCCGGAAAACTCGTCGGAAAGTTCGGTAACCAGTGAACTTTCAGTCGCTCCAGTTTAAAATCCTTGGGTTTCTGAGCTGGGGGAATGGGCAGGCTTTGTAGAGGAGGAAGAGACGAAGATTTAGCAATTGGAATCACTTGAATCGGACACTTGTGGAGGGAGATATGCGCAGTCAAAGTGACTGCCATGGGAGGAGAGAAAAATGAGAGAGAATGAGGAAGAGTCGGGAAGAAGAAGGAGACGCCGGCTCTTGTAGCGTTTTTACTGTAGCGCTACTGTAGCCGCTACAGTAAATTCTAAAATTCCGTTTTTTTTTTTTTTTTTTTTTTTTTTTTTTCTCTTATCGCTTCCCGATCGTTACAACTCGGAATTTGGTGTACCGCATATCCCCGAACTCGTTTCGACGAGCCGGATGCAACGGCACAACTCAATTTCCCAAATTCTTTTCGGAATTTTAAAGTGCCTAAAATACCCTTAATCCCAGTGGCAAAATAGTAATTTCGCCAAAATTATTTAAATTGAATAAATTCAATTAAATTGGGTCAGGGATGTTACAACCTACCCCCCTTAAAAGAATTTCGTCCTCGAAATTCCACAACCAACTCGGAAGAAGAGTGAGCTGCACTTCAGCCCCCTTAACTTCGTAAATAACACTTCGACTACACAACTTCCTTTCACTCAACAACTTATCCTTCGATACCAACAAACAAAGTTCTTACTTCCTTCAAAAGAAAACCTCAACAAATTCTCCATAGACATCACCATGACTCCGACAAGGTCAAGAAGTCAAAATAACGCCATTGAACATCCGATACTTCACCGTAAAGAGGTGTACACTAGAGGACAAGTCTCCAGGAATTAAACTATCACTCCAAAGTTACACAAGGTAACCATTCTCCCCTGAACCGTCTTTTACTTTAGACTTAACCCATCCAACTCCAAATTCTTTCATTAAGTCTCAACACATGTTCGACAAGTCCTGGTCTCACATGGAAATTGACAAGTCACGAACATTTTCCTTTCTACCTTCCCACACCACCGGTACCACATTGCTTCGATTAGACAGGGGCACTTCCGCCAACAATTCAACCCTCAAGACTCAGTTCAAATACTGAACCGTCTTACGTTTTCCAAATTAAACGCGTGCACTACAACGACTGCACTCATTCACAAGGAAACTTGTTCCGACAAACTAACGTTTCACAAGGCTTACCCGAGCACTTGAACATTTTCCTGAAAGTCAACCGAAAAAGCGGCATGTTAACCCTGCATTTCAACTCACTAGGCTTCGATCCCAATTTTTTCCGCGACCACCAAGTTACCTTAGGGTCACTGTTTCACCGTCAACAAACAACTTTTAACCCCATAACTACTTTGACTCTTCAACTTTCCTTCACCAGCCTTAGCCGACTCCAAGGTCACTGACCTCTCGGGCTTGAGATAACCGCAACTAATTGGTTTTTCCTCGGATGCCACACAAGTGTAACATCTCAAACTTAGTGAAATTCACAAACCTTCCTTTTCTCCAATTCCTCTTCTTTCACACCTTCAAATTTCCCGAGTTCCAACCTTCGACCAAATTTGTAAACGTTCAACCCTTCGGCAAAGTACATTGCCACTTACTCCATCCACACATTCAATTGCCCGAACATGGGTCTTCGATTATCCCGAAACTTAATTTTCAAGATTTCCCCTTATTAAACACATACTCGACCAATTTCACTTTGAGAAAATGATCGACGTCGAGGTAGTAGCCATATCAGTCCTCAGATACAACTACTTGCCTTGCAACCACCAGGCAAAGAACCGAACCAAAATTGTTGTTGCATCAGCTTAATGCAACCATGACACTCAACCGAAACCAACCTCCAAGCAAACTATTTCTCTATCGTGGTCCCCTCAAGTTCTCGAGTGGATCACGATACCAACCACACTTACTACCACAATGTTGTCCCTAACTTCAACGACAACAATCTTGGGAACGTCCTCATTCCCCAACTTCATCTAGTGATACTTCCATCACTAGTCAACTCCTCAAGACACCATTGAGAAGTTCAACGATTTTACCCTCTCCAGTCTTAAACACGTGCACTTCACTAACCCGTACTCAGTTATATGGAACTTTGTTCCAATAAACTGTCGATCTCAAACTAAACAGTTCCTTCGCTAACCGTGACGCACTTGTCATCATCTAGTTAGCGATCTCCACTACCTTCCTTTGGTTAAACTCACAACACCTTTCCGTTTTAACTTACTAGTCAACCGAACCTTTTTCTGAAAGTTGATCGCAAACTTTCCTACCGGAATGACTTCGGGTTCACACTACCAAACCCAGCAAGCCTTTGCTAACCCCGTTTTGAGATCACAAAAGTTACCTCATGATCTCAACTGAACGATAAAATGTAAACTTGTCACCGCAAAACCGTTACTCTTTAACCGAGTTAGCCAACTCTCACAGTCAACTCAACAACCCTACCAACCGGTAATTAAACTTTACCACAAATCAAGAGAAACAAACTTACAAAACGTACCTGAAACGTCTTACGAGGTCATCCACGTCGAAGAGGCATCACTTTAGAACCGAACACACCACACTTAACGATACTAAGGATGCACACGAGGTGCGGAGTCCACAGAAAATTGAACCTAATGCTCGATACCAAGTTGACAGACCGGACCCGAATTCCCCTCGGAACTCGTGTCCAACCACCTTCCCGTCGACACTACCCCGACGCAGAACTTACTTTACTAAAACGCCCCTTAATTCTAATTTAAGGAAATGGGTGAGTCGACTTCTACCGAAAATCCGGCAGAGTCTCCTCCGAAAAACGGACTTTCCCAAAATTTCCCACTGTTAAAAACACAGAGAATTTCCCAACAGGCAGCATGCACAAAGCGAAGCACAGTTAATAGGAGGGCCTCTAGCCTCTACCTCAATCCTAGGTGAGCACTACGGAGCAATCTAAAGAAATTTAAACTTTACAACCTGTGCAAAAGATAGCAAAGTATAAATACAAGAAAACTCCTACAGGAGCCGTTAGCCGTGATGCCTCGACGTGGTGGTCTTGACCTCGGGATCTAGCACTGGGGCGCAAAACAGAAAATGTGAGTGGACGAAAAATCAAACTTTAAACCTCATTTTTCAATGAACATAATAACCCCCTCCGTTTTCGCAAATAATGACAAACGTTATGCAACGAAAATCTTTGTGTACACGTATATATATTTATACGAACAGATACTTGAAATAAACTCCGTTAAATTTGTACCTTGAAATACCATAAAGAAAACCGTAGCTTTGCTACTTAGTAAAATTCTTGGAAACCACAACTTAAATACTGAATCCTTAAAATAAAAACCATGGATTGGAATCCATCCAAAAATTCCTCATTTAAGTAAAATACGATATCTTGAATAACTCCTTTTTCCTGGAACCCAACTCGTCCGACTTCAAACCTTAACTTAAAATATGTACTGTGCATCACCGTCCGGTGCACATATTCAAATGTAATAATTCCTGGAAATAAAATCCATAGACACACCCACACTAATTCATACACACACACATATATATTTATAATAACATAAATGTAAAGTCTCAGAAAATCCCAATAAGGAAAATATAAAACCAAAACGACTACAAACCAAGAAAAACCAAATTCCCAACCAATCTGTTTCCCGACGCAATGCCCGTAGGCACGCAAGCAAGGAAGGATCCTCACTTAAAAGAAAATAAGAAAGGAATTATAGTAATACGTATATATATATTATACATAAATAGTAAGACTCTTAGACCAATACTTGTACTGGGAAACAATCCAACAAGGGGATTGTTGGTGACCACGTGGAGAAAAATTCCTTTACAACCACGTAGCTGTGGAACCAGCCGTCCCAAGCTGGGACTAACTCCCAGGACATGCACAAAAGAAAATACCTCAATAATGTGCAGCTGAATAAAGTCCTACGCTGCAGATCGCCCGGCATGGGCCTACGGTAACACCCCGTCAAGGGTGAACCGGGTTCCTTTGTATCCTGTATCCATTTCAAGAACCGATGTCCGGGAGGTACATAAAGTGGTGCTAATAGCACTCCATCTAGTATACATAATCCCTGACATACCCTAAATACCAGGGTATTCAGCCCGTACCCAAACCCGAACATAATAATATCCGGACGTTACCCCGTCCATAAATGACACCCAAAATATATACCATAAGAATATAGACACAACTGTCTCAACATATTTATATCTGGAACCCAAAGTATTCATAAACCTCAAATATCAAATATAATCCATATAACCCATAAAACACAAATTCCACAATTGAAACAAATATATATCTCCATAATTGCAAAGTAAATAGAATTTCTTAAAAATGAGAAATTCAAGACCCAAAACATTAAATCAACATATAAATATAAAATATAAAATATAAACTATAAATTCCCGAAAACATAAAATTCACACTCTCTTAACAAAATTCAAATATTAAAGTCAATAGAAAATTCCTTGATTTAAAACAATATAAAAATTCTAAGATTAAATTAACCAAAATAAATAATTCCGAAAACCGCGTGACAATAAATCCTCAATTTAACAAATATAAAACTTAAGAAATTCCCGGGTATTTCACCATACCCAAATCAGATATACAAAGATTACCGGACGATGGTCCCGTCCCAAATTTAATACTCGAAGATCTTTAATTTAAAGTATAGCCATCCATGTCCCACAAATAAACCGGGACTCCAAAACATGCATAAACTTTGAATATAATTTAAATTCCAAATATTCCATAAAAATCAAATCCAAGATTCAAAATATCATTAAAACCCCTTAGTCAAAGTGACTAGTTTTATATGCATAAATTTTCCAATGATTCCATCAAAATCAAATTCAAGACTTAAACAATATTTAAAATCCCAATCATCAAAATAAATCATTTATGCATCAAATTTCAATCTTTAAAAATATGCTCGTTCAAAACAAATGTCCACTCACAACAAGTCCATGCTGCTCAATCCTTAGAGAGCTTTTCTTCCGGAGTACGCGAAGCAAGAGTACCTATTTGAGAGAATAAACGCTTTAATTAATACGCGCACCCAACAACAAACTTTAACTCAAGAAACTAGTTCTCGGGTCTCAAAGTAAGCGTACACGACTACCGGGGAGTTTCTAGAGTCAAACTACACTCTTCAACAGGTGGGACCACCTCGGAAGACTCACGGTCAACCGATTGGTCAAACTTCCCGAATAGGTCAACCGGGCCTCCGGGGCCCACGACCTCCGATTTTCGATCCGAACATTCCTAAAGGTTCAACAAGGTTTACTAAACACGTCCAGGCAGTTTGGTCTCGATCGAGCGGTCGGAACTGCGCCAATCGCACGACCGGGTTACCTAACCCTAGGGTTAATGATTCGGAGTATCCGGGACTCCGATTCTTAATCCGTTTGTTCCTACACGATCCTAGAGGTACGGGGAACAACATACTTGGAAATGGGACCGATCCAACGGCCCGAACATATCGAACCCGGATAACGCATAATAGGCGTAAATCCGTTCGACCGTCAAACGACAACCAAATTGGAATCCGAGCACACCTACGTGCTCAGGACGACATGGGAAACATTTTGGGACACAATGCACCACCACAACAGTGCCCCGAAACTCACCGGAATTGGGTGTGCATAGTAATTCCGGTGACCGGAAAAACTTCAAACCAAGGGTCAATACTTCAGGTAAAGGTTCAACTCAACTAGTGGAGCAACTTATTCAACTACGGCAACACCTAGTTTGGCCGGCAAGTGGCCGGAAATTCAACTCAAAAACCGCCAAATATGGGTTTCTAAATCGAACAACCTAGGCTTGAAACCAATCTACAAAACATACATAAATGAATAGAGTATGAAGAGTAGATGAAGTTTCATACCTCACTCGACCCAAACGGTTGCCGGAGTCGCCGGAAAACTTCGTCGGAAAGTTCGGTAACCAGTGAACTTTCAGTCGCTCCAGTTTAAAATCCTTGGGTTTCTGAGCTGGGGAATGGGCAGGCTTTGTAGAGGAGGAAGAGACGAAGATTTAGCAATTGGAATCACTTGAATCGGACACTTGTGGAGGGAGATATGCGCAGTCAAAGTGACTGCCATGGGAGGAGAGAAAATGAGAGAGAAGGAGGAAGAGTCGGGAAGAAGAAGGAGACGCCGGCTACTGTAGCGTTTTTACTGTAGCGCTACTGTAGCCGCTACAGTAAATTCTGAAATTCCGTTTTTTTTTTTTTTTTTTTTTTTTTTTTTTCTCTTATCGCTTCCCGATCGTTACAACTCGGAATTTGGTGTACCGCATATCCCCGAACTCGTTTCGACGAGCCGGATGCAACGGCACAACTCAATTTCCCAAATTCTTTTCGAATTTTAAAGTGCCTAAAATACCCTTAATCCCAGTGGCAAAATAGTAATTTCGCCAAAATTATTTAAATTGAATAAATTCAATTAAATTGGGTCAGGATGTTACATTGGATTTCACTCAAAACTCACCAAATGACTCCTCCCACCTTATTATGATGTTGACCAAGTTTTGGGCTCGATACGAAATCACTTGGTCAAAGAAATTGGACACTTCAAATTCGTGCGAAGTTCGTGACTTAAATGGAGTGGTTAGTGCATTGCATAGTTCTAGTGTTTGGATGTCACTCAAAACTCACCAAATGACTCCTCCCACCTTGTTATGATGTTTGACCAAGTTTTGGGATCGATCCGAAATCAGTTTGTCAAACAAATTGAACACTTCAAGTTCGTGCAAAGTTCGTGCCGTAAATGGAGTGGTTGGTGCATTGCATAGTTCTAGTGATTGGATTTCAATCAAAACTCTCCAAATGACTCCTCCCACCATATTACGATGTTGACCAAGTTTTGGGCACGGGCTGAAATGAATTGGTGAAAGAAATTTTACACTTGAAGTTTGATCGAAGTTCGTGCCGTAAGTGGAGTGGTTTGGTGCTTTGAATAGTTCTAGTTATTGGATCTCACTCTAAACTCAACAAATGACTCCTCCCACCATATATTATGATGTTGACCAGGTTTTGGGCACGAGACGAATTGAATTGGTCAAAGAAATTGGAAAATTCAAGTTCGTACGAAGTTCGTGCCGTAAATGGAGTGGTTGGTGCTTTGCATAGTTCTGCTTATAGGATTTCACTTAAAACTCACCAATTGACTTCCCCCACCATATTATGATGTTGACCAAGTTTAGGGCACTAGCCGAAATGAATTGGTCAAAGAAAAAGGACAATTCAAGTTAGGGCGAAGTTCGTGACGTAAATGGAGTGGTTGCTGCATTGCATAGTTCTAGTGTTTGGATTTCACTCAAAACTCACCAAATGACTCCTCCCAGCTTATTTTGATGTTGACTAAGTTTTGGGCTCGATCCGAAATCATTTGGTCAAAGAAATTGGACACCTCAAATTCGTGCGAAGTTCGTGATGTAAATGGAGTGGTTGGTGCATTGCATAGTTTTAATGATTGCATTTCACTCAAAACTCACAAAATAACTACTCCCGCCATATTATGTTGTTGACCAAGTTTTGGGACAGATCCGAAATCAATTGGTCAAAGAAATTGGACACTTCAAGTTCGTACGAATTTCCTACCGTAAATGGATATCACGAAATCACAGCAAATGACTCCACCCACAATATTATGATGTTGACCAATTTTGGGCTCGATCCCAAACGAATTGGTCAAAGAAATTGGACAATTCAAATTCCTACGAAGTTCGTGATGTAAATGGAGTTGTTGGTGCATTGCATAGTTCTAGTTGTTGGATTTCACTCAAAACTCAACAAATGACTCCTCCCACCATGTTATGATGTTGACCAAGTTTTGGGCTCGATCCAAAATCAGTTGGTCAAAGAAATTGAACACTTCAAGTTCATGCGAATTTCATACCGTAATTGGAGTGGTTGGTACTTTGCATAGTTCTGGTTATTGGATTTCACTGAAATCACACTAAATGACTCCTCCCACAATATTATGATGTTGACCAAGTTTTGGGCTCGATCCCAAACGAATTGGTCAAAGAAATAGGACAATTCAAGTTCGTGCGAAGTTCGTGACGTAACTGGAGTGGTTAGTGCATTGCATGGTTCTAGCTATTGAATTTCACTCAAAACTCAAGATGACTCCTCCCACCATATTATGATGTTGACCAGATTTTGGGCATGAGCTGATCGGTGCATAATTACATATCATTTTGTACCCTTCTAACTTATGATTTGGTTATGTTTTTGAGTTAAACTTGTGCTTTTAATTTATTTTGTGTTTGTTTCAGTGTAATAAGCTTATGACTCACTAAATGCATTTTGGAGACAAGTTAGCTCAAACGGTGTATGCAGATCAGTCAACTTCACGGATTGGACTGTACTTGCTCAGGAAGAACCAGATAATGAACCATACGTCATTGGAAAGATACGGAAGTCTAGTTTCTGAAGAATTTTACGGTTCATGATTCCGAGTCTTCTAGAGAAAGTTATACAAGTTTTGGAAGCTTAAAGTCAAAATCGGCAGCATCTGCGTTACTGGGCCAAAAATCACATTTGAAGGTCTTTCCGATTTTTGCTTGAGCTGGGCTGCATATGCTTGGAAAGATAATTCAAAGAACTTCAAGATCCATATTTTTCCAGATTTTTCAGAATGGAGGAACAAGCCCAAATTGAGCCCACAAGCTGACTGCAAATTGCTTGGTCATGAGTAGCTATGCATGTGCTATTGTTGATAGTGGGGAAGAAGCATGTTAATTGTCATAATTGAAGTAGGTTGTGTAAGAAATAAAGAAAGCAAAAGCATCAAGTGGGAACTAGCCAAATGATGAGAGGAGATGGATGCTCATGTGAACTTGAGGTGGCTATGCAACTTGTTGTCAAAAGAAGAATATTGGCATGTGAGTTTGATGCTTTCCTTCTCCTATAAATAGGAGGCTTGGCTAACCTTCAAACAGACCCCAAGGGGGAGCTCTCAAACATCTCTCTAGAGCTCCTCTCCCTTCTCTCCCTCAATTCTCTTAGTTTTTCTTTTGAGTTCTCAATTGTTGTAACAAAACCCTTTAAGTTTTTCTTAGTTGTAATTTATTTTTCATTGTAATGTAAATTCTTTTCTTAAGTTTAATTAGTTTCCAAGTTTCAATTATAGTTCTTGTTCTTATTCATTATGCTTATAAGTTAATATGCTTGTTGAATGATTGATCACCATTAAAACTTGTATGTTAGCTATCTTGGTTTGAATTAAGAGTAGACACCATGCTTTAATTCGAATTGAACTATGAATAGGAAGAGTATGTATGGGCATTCGACAATAGGGATTAGATACATGCTTGGTTGTTTAAAACATTCTTCTATGCTTAATGGATTTCTAATGCTTAATTTAGGTTCGACAATAAGGATCTAATTAGGGAATTAGGAATACAAGGTTAGGACCAAACACCATGGCTTAATCATACTTTAGCTAGAATCAATCTAAGAATATAAATTGAACTTGGTAACTAATTTGCTTGAGCTAATTTCTTTTCTTTCTTTCTTGTTTTTTTATTCTCTTTTGGTTTTCTATTTTGTGCAGGGAATCAAATTGAATCAATCTATCATCAATCCTCGTGGGATCGACCTCGTACTTACACAAGCTATACTATCCAACGCCTCGTGCACTTGCGAGTCAACATGAGCCGAATTGAATTGGTCAAAGAAATCGGAAAATTCATGTTCGTACGAAGTTCGTGCCGTAAATGGAGTGGTTTGGTACTTTCCATAGTTCTGTTGATTGGATTTCACTGAAATCACACCAAATGACTCCTCCCACAATATTATGATGTTGACCAAGTTTTGGGCTCGATCCCAAACGAATTGGTCAAAGAAATTGGAAAATTTAAGTTAAATGCAATTTCGTACCGTAAATGGAGTGATTGGTACTTTGCGTAGTTTTGTTGATTGGATTTCACTGAAATCACACCAAATGACTCCTCCCACAATATTATGATGTTGACCAAGTTTTGGGCGCGATCCCAAACGAATTGGTCAAAGAAATAGGACAATTCAAGTTCGTGCAAAGTTCGTGCCGTAAAGGGAGTGGTTGGTGCATTGCATAGTTCTAGTGATTGGATTTCACTCAAAACTCACCAAATGACTCCTCCCACCATATTACGATGTTGACCAAGTTTGGGCACGAGCTGAAATGAATTGGTGAAAGAAATTGTAGAATTCAAGTTCGTACAAAGTTCGTGCCGTTAATGCAGTGGTTGCTGCTTTGCATAGTTCTATTGATTGGATTTCACTGAAATCACACCAAATGACTCCTCCCACAATATTATGATGTTGACCAAGTTTTGGGCTCGATCCCAAACGAATTGGTCAAAGAAATAGGACAATTCAAGTTCGTACGAAGTTCGTGACGTAACTGGAGTGGTTGGTGCATTGCATAGTTCTAGCTATTGAATTTCACTCAAAACTCAACATGACTCCTCCCACCATATTATGATGTTGACCAGGTTTTGGGCACGAGCCGAATTGAATTGCTCAAAGAAATCGGAAAATTCATGTTTGTACAAAGTTCGTGCCGTAAATGGAGTGGTTGGTACTTTGCATAGTTCTGTTGATTGGATTTCACTGAAATCACACCAAATGACTCCTCCCACAATATTATGATGTTGACCAAGTTTTGGGCTCGATCCCAAACGAATTGGTCAAAGAAATTGGAAAATTTAAGTTCGTACGAATTTCGTACCGTAAATGGAGTGATTGGTACTTTGCGTAGTTCTGTTGATTGGATTTCACTCAAATCTCACCAAATGACTCCTCCCACAATATTATGATGTTGACCAAGTTTTGGGCTCGATCCCAAACGAATTGGTCAATGAAATTGGACAATTTAATTTCGTACGAAGTTCGTGAAGTAAATGGAGTGGTTGGTGCATTGCATAGTTCTAGTTATTGGATTTCACGCAAAACTCAACAAATGACTCCTCCCACCATGTTATGATGTTGACAAAGTTTTGGGCTCGATCCGAAATTAGTTGGTCAAGTTCGTGCGAAGTTTCGTGCCGTAAATGAAATGGTTGGTGCTTTGCATAGTTCTAGGGATTGGATTTCCGTGAAAACACACCAAATGACTCCTCCCACTGTATTATCATGTTGACAAAGTTTTGACTTTGATCCGAAATTAAATGGTCAAAGAAATTTTACGATTCAACTTCGGACGAAGTTAGTGCCATAAATGGGGTAGTTGGTGCATTGCTTAGTTCTAGTGACTGGATTTCCCTCAAAACTCCCCAAATGACTCCTCCCACCATATTATGATGTTGACCAAGTTTTGGGCTCAATCCGAATTGAATTGGTCAAAGAAATTGGACAATTCAAGTTCGAACGAAGTTCGTTTCGTAAATGGAGTGGTAGTACATTGCATAGTTCTAAGGATTGGATTTCACTCAAAACTCACCAAATGACTCCTCCCAACATATTATGATGTTGTCCAAGTTTTGGGCTCAATCCGAGATCAATTGGTCAAAGAAATTGGGCACTTCAAGTTCGAACGATGTTCGAGCCGTATGTGGACTGGTTGGTGCTTTGCGTAGTTCTGTTGATTGGATTTCTCTCAAAACTCACCAAATGACTCCTCCCACAATATTATGATGTTGACCCAGTTTTGGGCTCGATCCGAAACGAATTGGTGAAAGAAATTGGACAATTCAAGTTCGAACGAAGTTTGTGCCGTAAATGGAGAGGTGGTACATTGCATAGTTCTAGGGATTGGATTGCACTCAAAACTTAGCAAATGACTCCTCCCACCGTATTATGATGTTGACTATGTTTTGGGCTCGATCCGAAATCAATTGGTCTAAGAAATTGGACAATTCAAGTTCGTACAAAGTTGCGTCCCCGAAATGAAATGGTTGGTGCTTGCATAGATCTAGGGATTGGATTTCACTCAAAACACACCAAGTGACTCGTCCCACCATATTATGATGTTGACCAAGTTTTGGGCTCGATTCGAAATCAATTGGTCAAAGAAATTGAACACTTCAAGTTCGTACGAAGTTTGGTGCCGTAAATGAAATGGTTGGTGCTTAGCATAGTTCTAGGGATTAGATTTCACTCAAAACTCACCAAATGACTCCTGCCACCATATTATGAGGGTGACCAAGTTTTGGGCTCGATCTGGAGTGAATTGGTCAAAGAAATTGGACAATTCAAGTTTGAACGAAGTTCGTGCCGTAAATGGAGTGGTTGGTGGTTTGCATAGTTCTAGTGATTGGATTTTACTCAAAACTGACCAAAAGACAATTCCCATCATATTACGTTGTTGACCAAGTTTAGGGCTCGATCCTAAATCAATTGGTGATAGAAATTGGACAATTCAAGGTCGTATTAATTTCGAACCGTAAGAGGAGTAGTTTATGCATAGCATAGTTCTAGTGATTGGATTTCACTCAAAACACACCAAATGACTCCTCCCACCATATTATGATGTTGACCAAGTTTTGGGCTTGATCCGAAATAAGTTGATCAAAGAAATTGGACAGTTCAAGTTCGTACGAATTTCAAACCGTAAGTGGAGTAGTTGGTGCATTGCATAGATCTAGTGATTCGATTTCACTCAAAACTCACCAAATGACTCCTCCCACCATATTATGATGTTTACCAAGATTTGGGCTCGATCACAAATCAATTGGTCAAAGAAATCGGACCCTTCAAGTTCATACGAAGTTCGTGCCGTGAATGTGGTTGGTGCTTTGCACTGTTCTAGGGATTGGATTTCACTCAAAACTCACTAAATGACTCCTCCCACCATATTATGATGTTGACCAAGTTTTGGGCTCGATCCGAAATCAATTCACTCCAGATCGAGCCCAAAAGTTCAACGATGTTCGAACGATGTTCGAGCAGTATGTGGACTGGTTGGTGCTTACGTAGTTCTGTTGATTGAATTTCTCTCAAAACTCACCAAATGACTCCTCCCACAATATTATGATGTTGACCCAGTTTTGGGCTCCGATCCGAAACGAATTGGTGAAAGAAATTGGACAATTCAAATTGAACGAAGTTCGTGCCATATATGGTGTGGTTGGTGCATTGCATAGTTCTAGTGATTAGATTTCAATCAAAACACACCAAATGACTCCTCCCACCATATTATGATGTTGATCAAGTTCGAATTAATTTCAAACCATATGTGGAGTAGTTGGTGCATTGCATAGTTCTAGTGATTGGATTTAACTCAAAACACACCAAATGAATACTCCCACCATATTATGATGTTGACCAAGTTTTGTGCTCAATCAGAAATGAATTGGTCAAAGAAATTGGACAATACAAGTTCGAACGAAGTTCGTGCCGTAAATGGAGTGGTTGGTGTATTGCATGGTTCTAGGTAATGGAATTCACTCAAAACGCACCAAACGACTTCTCCCACCATATTATGATGTTGACCAAGTTTTTGGCTCGATCCAAAATCATTTAGTCAAAGAAATTGGACTATTCAAGTTCGTACGAAGTTCATGCCGTAAATGGAGTGGTTGCTGGTTTGCATAGTTCTAGTGATTGGATTTTACTCAAAACTCATCAAATGACGATTCCCACCATATTACGATGTTCACCAAGTTTTGGGCTAGATCCGAAATCAATAGGTGAAAGAAGTTGGACAATTCAAGTTCGTGCGAAGTTCGTGCCGTAAATGGAGTGGTTGGTGCATTGCATAGTTCTTGGAATTGGAATTCACTCAAAACTCACCAAATGACTTCTCGAACCATATTATGATGTTGACCAAGTTTTGGCGTCGATACGAACTCAATTGGTCAAAGAAATTGGACACATCAAGTTTGAACGAAGTTCGATACGTAAATGGGTGTTGCATAGTTCTAGTGATTGGATTTCACTCAAAACTCACCAAATGACTCCCACCATATTACGATGTTGACCAAGTTTTGGGCTCGATCCGAAATCAATTGGTCAAAGAAATTGGACAGTTCAAGTTCGTACAAACTTCGTAGCGTAAATGGAGTGGTTGGTACATTGCATAGTTCTATGAATTGGATTTCAATCAAAACTCTTCAAATGACTTCACCCACCATATTATGATGTTGACCACGTTTTGGACTCGATCCGAAATCAATAGGTCAAAGAAATTGGACAATTCAAGTACAAACGAAGTTCGAAACGTAAATGGAGTGGTTGGTGCATTGCATAGTTCTAGAGATGGGAATTCACTCAAAACTCACCAAATGACTCCTCCCACCATATTGTGTTGTTGACCAAGTTTTGGGATCGATCCGAAATCAATTGGTTAAAGAAATTCGACACTTGAAGTTGGCACGAAGTTTCGTGCCGTAAATGGAGAGGTTGGTGCATTGCATAGTTCTAGTGATTGGAATTTAATGAAAACTCACCAATTGACTCCTCCCATCATATTATGGTGTTGACCAAGATTGGGGCTCGATCCGAGTTCAATAGGGCAAAAAAATTGGACACTTCAAGTTCGTACGACGTTCGGGCCGTAAATGGAGTGGTTGGTGCATTGCATAGTTCTATCAATTGGATTTCAATAAAAACTCTCCTAATGACTCCTCCCACCATATTATGATGTTGACCAAGTTTTGGGCTCGATCCAAAATGAATTGGTCAAAGAAATTGGACACTTCAAGTTCGAGCGAAGTTCGGGCCGTAAATGGAGTGGTTGGTGCGTTGCATAGTTCTAGTGATTGGATTTCAATCAAAACTCATGAAATGACTCCTCCCACCATATTATTATGTTGACCAAGTTTTGGGATCGATCCAAAATCAATTGATCAAAGAAATTGAACACTTTAATTTAAATGCGAAGTTCGTGCCCTAAATAGAGTGGTTGGTGCATTACATAGTTCGAGTGATTGGATTTCACTCAAAACACACAAAATGACTACTCCCACCAAATTATGATGCTGACCAAGTTTTGGGCTCGATCCGAAATCAATTGTTTCGAGAAATTGGGCACTTCAAGTTCGTGCAAAGTTCTGGCCGTAAATGGAATGGTTGGTGCGTTGCACAATTCTAGTGATTGTATTTCACTTAAAACTGACCAAATGACTCCTCCCACCATATTACGATGTTGACCATGTTTTGGGCTCGATCCGAAATCAATTGGTCAAAGAAATTGGACACTTCAAGTTCTAGCGAAGTTCGTGACGTGAAAGATATTGAACAATTCAATTTCGAACGAAGTTCGTGCCGTAAATGGAGTGGTGGTGCATTGCATAGTTCTAGTGATTGGATTTCGCTCAAAACTCACCAAATGACTACTCCCACTATGTTATGATGTTGACCAAGTTTTGGGCTCGATCCGAAATCAATTGGTCAAAGAAATTGGACACTGATTCGAGCGAAGTTCGGGCCGTAAATGGAGTGGTTGGTGCGTTGCATAGTTCTAGTGATTGGATCTCAATCAAAAGTCATCAAATGACTCCTCCCACCATAATATGATGTTGACCAAGTTTTGGGCTCGAACCAAAGTCAATTGGTCAAAGAAATTGGACACTTCAAGTTCTAACGAAGTTCGTGATGTAAATGGAGTCGTTGGTGCATTGCATAGTTCTAGTGATTGGATTTTACTCAAAACCCACGAAATGACTCCTCCCACCATATTATGATGTTGACCAAGTCTTGAGCTCGATCCGAAATCAATTGGTCAAAGAAATTGGACACTTCAAGTTCGTGCGAAGTTCGGGCCGTAAATGGAGTGGTTCGTGCGTTGCATAGTTCTAGTGATTGGATTTCAATAAAAACTCACCAAATGACTATAATATGATGTTCCCCAAGTTTTGGGCTCGAACCGAAATCAATTTGTGAAAGAAATTGGACAATTCAAGTTCGAACGAAGTTCGTGACGTAAATGGACTGGTTGATAAATTTTATAGTTCTAGTGATTGGATTTTACACAAAACCCACCAAATGACTCCTCCCACCATATTATGATGTTGACCAAGTTTTGGGCTCGATCCGAAATCAATTGGTCAAAGAAATTGGACACCTCAAGTTCATACGAAGTTATTGGCGTAAATGGAGTGGTTGGTGCTTTGCATAGTTATAGTGATTGGATGACAGGACCCGACCCGAATTCCACCCCGAACCCGTGCCGAATCTTGCTGACAACCGACATCAACCCAATGCCGGGCCCACATTCTAAAAGAAACCCTCTTCCCGACAAACAACATATAAGGGACCGAGACTTTTGCCGAAAATTGGACATAGTCTCCCCCTAAAATATGCGCAAACCTAAACTTAACAACCTGTCAACAACACAACAGATAATAATTCCCAAATGCCAGCATGCATAAACAAATACACAACAGGCCTCCGGCCTTCAATTCAACCCTAATGGGCGATAACAGAGCAATCTAAGAGTAAGCGGAATAGAAATAACAGAATACAAAGTTTAGGGTTCAAGGACGACAATCCTACCCTTCAAACGAAGCTCGAGAAGAGAAGAGCACGGCCTAACAGTAACGAAGCAACTACGGCCTGGAGGGGGCAAAACACAAAGAGTGTGAGTGGACAAAAACAAAGTTTTACATACTTAAAACAATATACTAACCCCACCTTTTAAAACAATGCAAACCATGCGTATGAAATTCTTTATATACGTGATTGATTTAGAAACCATATTAACTCAAAATATGTGAAAACATTCCGTTAATACCGTAATCCGAGCAAACCAACCTCTAACCTTTTCCGAGGCATAACCTCTCAAATCAACCAATGTAGGTTTATAAAACATAAAGAGAAGGACTTGTTAACGTAAAAGCATAAAGATGGAATAAAATTCACATAAGGTAAAACAAACCTTAAAATGCCGAATAACTCGTTTACGTCAAGAAAACCAAACTCGACAGCAATATACACATAAATTGTAGTTCAAAGCATTTATATAAATATATCAAATCCGGATTTACAATCCAACAAGTAAAACATAACAAGTACTGAAATCCAATCAAGCACTGAAGTCGAAGTAAGTGCAAAGTTTCCCAACCTTCCCCAAACTCACAATCACGTGCTCGTAAGCACGACAAGTAAGGAGAGATCCTCACTAAAAGAAATAAGAATACGAAGGTACTAACACACGCGTATAGGTATAATATAACCTCAATACCAATCAAGTACCAGGGGAAACAATCCAACAGGGGAACATTTAACTGGACACTGGGACAACATTACTGATGTGACTCGTGCCCAGGATTTAATCGACACCGGGTTAGCATCACAATGGCCTCGTGCCTAGGGTCAAGCCGTCCAAAATGGACTAAGCTACCCGGCCCGTATGGCAGAATCCTCAATACCCATACGTCCGAAATAAGTCCTGCGCGCAGACTACCCCGTTAAGAGTCTACAGCTACACCCCGTTAAGGTATGTACCAGATCGAACCGTATCCAAAGTATAAGCGTATATATATATATATATATATAACCAAAGTTTAGTTCATCGTTTCTTAAACCGTCAATATACATTTATTGAAACCTTTATTCAAAGTATAAGTATTATCCATAAAAGTATATGTATATACATATATACGCCAAAACCGAGTATAAAATTGCCCGGACGATACCAACGTCCACTTAAACCAAATATATATTTAAAACATAATATAACCATTAAATTCCCTTTTGGTACAATAATCCTTTAAATCCATATTTTAAATAATATAACGATTCCAAGCTTAGTATCGCTCAATTATATAATCAAAATCAAATACCAAAATCCACCGGGCGTTCACCACGTCCCGTTCAATACCCAAAGGTATAAATAATAATAAAATAGTCATCAGGGCCCCACATACAAATTTCGGAAACCCAAATCATGCATACACTTCAATACAAATCCTTTTAAATATATTTCATCTCAAAGTCAAGGCAAGACTTAAACTATTAATAAATTCAAGATTTAAAACCATTAAATCTCCTTTTATGCATTTCATACAATTCATTGCAATCATGCTCATTTTGAAATCAAAGTCCACTCACTGTTGGTCCTACGCTACATAAATCTTACCTAAAGCGATAGATACGAGGATTGGATTAGTAATCGAACCGAACGAGAACCGTAAACTTAAATCTTACCAAAACCCGACTTAACGTACAAGTACGTCGTACTAAAGATTTTAAGGTCAAACTACCTCTTTAAACCAGTGGGACCGCCCCGGAAGACTCACGGTCAACCGGCGGTCAAACACCCCGCTTCGGTCAACCGGGCCCGCGGAGCTCACGACCTCCAAATCGATCCGAACATTCCTAGAAGTCCAACAAAGTCAACTACGTGGCAAGGTGACCTTGGGAGGCCCTCGGTCAAACTTGGTCAAACTTGGTCAAACCGACCCGAATAGGTCAAACCGGGCCCGTAGGTCCCATGACCTCCAAACTTAGATCCGAAAGTTCCTATAGGTTCAACAGGACCTGAAAGTTTGGTCTCGATCAGACTGTCGGATTGCTCATGATCGCATGATCGGACAAATACGATTTAATTCAAACTTCAAGTCATTGATCCGGAGTATCCGGGACTTCGAATCACGATCGGCCAAATCCTATACGTTCCTAGAAATACGAGGAACAACATACGTGAATTCGGATTCGATCCAACGGTCCGAACACATCGAACCCACGAAACGCGCAATAGGCATACATTGAACAAGGGACACGAGGGTCACGTGGAACAAGGGACCACGACCACACCACCACCACGCACCGCCACACGCGACACCGTGGGTGGTGGGTGTGGTGAGCAATTCCGGCCAACCTCCAACTGCCACCACTCCACCTGAAACCTATACCAAATGAACCGCCACCCTACGATGGGTTAGAACCGGTCAGAACCGGTCGCCAGCTGGCCGGAAATCACGATAGAAATTCGGCCAAACCCTAGAATTTTAGATCCGTTCCAAAACGAAGCCAACGTTCAACACCCACCCCACAAACAGTTAGAGGAGGAAGAGAGGAGTCGATTACATACCTCAACCATCGGAGAAGACAACCGAAGACGGCGGCGCGACGGAGAGAAGAATCGGAGAAGTTGCAGTCGACAGCGCCAGCAGGATTCGGGTCGATCGACGGGGATATTAGGTGGGTTCGAATGGGACCGGTCTCGTGGTCGGCCGTGACCTGTGTGGCCGGCGACGAGGGAGAGAGTAAATCAGAGAGAGAGAGATCGCGAGTGAGGAGAGAGAGAGAGCCGGTTAGAGAGAGAGGGAATATTCCCTCGAATGCTGATTTGCCAACGTGGAATCTAGGGTTATAAACAAAATTCGAAATTACCATTTTGTCCTCCAAGCGCTACAAAACTCTTATCGAGATGTGCCGCACGTCCCCAAACTCGTTTCAACGTGCCGGACGCAATGGCGCAACCCGTTTTGCCAAATTCCATCCCGAAAATATCATTGACCAAAATGCCCCTTTTAATTATAATTTCCGATTTAATTCCAATTTAATTATTTAATTTATTTTAATTCCTTTTTAATTCATTTTCATTATCCAAATTATTTAACTAAATTAATTAATTCATTTTATTTATAAATTGGGTCAGGGTCGTCACATTGGATTTCACTCAAAACTAACCAAACGAATCCTCCCACCATGTATGATGTTGACCAAGTTTTGGGCTCGATCCGAAATCAATTGGTGAAAGAAATTTGACACATCAAGTTCGTGCGAAGTTCATGGCGTAAATGGAGTGGTTGGTGCATTGCATAGTTCTAGTGGTTGGATTTCACTCTAAACTCACCAAATGACTCCCACCATATTATGATGTTGACCAAGTTTTGGGCTCGATCCGAAATGAATTGGTCAAAGAAATTGGGCAATTGAAGTTCGAAGGAAGTTCGTTACATAAATGGAGTGGTTGGTGAATGGCATAGTTCTAGTGATTGGATTTCACTCAAAACTCACCAAACAACTCCTCCCACCATGTTTTGATGTTGACCAAGTTTTGGGCTCGATCCGAAATCAATTGGTCAAAGAAATTGGACACCTCAAGTTCGTACGAAGTTCGTGGCGTAAATAGATTGGTTGGTGCATTGCATAGTTCTACTGATTGGATTTCACTCAAAACTAACCAAACGAATCCTCCCATCATGTGTGATGTTCACCAAGTTTTGGGCTAGATCCGAAATCAATTGGTGAAAGAAATTGGACACTTCAAGTTCGTACGAAGTTTGTGGGGTAAATGGTGTGGTTGGTGCATTGCATAGTTCTAGTGATTGGATTTCACTCTAAACTCACCAAATGACTCCTCCCACCAAATTATGATGTTGACCAAGTTTTGGGCTCGATCCAAAGTCAATTGGACAAAGAAATTGGACAATTCATGTTCGTACGAAGTTCGTGCGATAAATGGAGTGGCTGGTGCATTACAAAGATCTATTGATTAGATTTCACTCAAAACTCACGAACAGACTCCTCCCACCATATTATGATGTTGACCAAGTTTTGGGATCGATCCGAAATCAATTGGTGAAAGAAATTGGACACTTTAAATTCGCACGAAGTTTGTGCCGTAAATGGAGTGGTCGGTGCATTGCATAGTTCTAGTGATTGGATTTCACTTAAAACTCACCAAACGACTCTGCCCACCATAATATGATGTTGTCCAAGTTTTGGGATCGATCCGAAATCAATTGGTCAAAGCAATTGGACACTTCAAGTTCGTACGAAATTCGTACCATAAATAGAGTGGTTGGTGCATTGCATAGTTCTAGTGTTTGAATTTCACTCAAAACACACCAAATGACTCCTCCCACCGAATTCTGATGCAGACAAAGTTTTGGGCTCAATCCGAAATCAATTGGTCAAGGAAATTGGACAGTTCAAGTTTGTACGAGGTTAGTGCCGTAAATGGAGTGGTTAGTGCATTGCATAGTTCTAGTGATTGGATTTTACTCAAAACTCACGAAACGACTCCTCCCACCATGTTCTGATGTTGACCAAGTTTTGGGCTCGATCCGAAATCAATTGGTCAAAGAAATTGGAGACTTCAAGTTCGTAAGAAGTTCATGGCGTAAATGGAGTGGATGGTGCATTGCATAGTTCTAGTGAGTGGATTTCACTCAAAACTCACCAAATAACTCCTCCCACCATATTACGATGTTGACCAAGTTTTGGGCTCGATCCGAAATCAATTGGTGAAAGAAATTGGTGAATTAAAGTTCGTGCGAAGTTCGTGCCGTAAATGGAGTGGTTGGTGCATTGCATAGTTCTAGATAATGGAATTCACTCAAAACTCTCCAAATGACTCCTGCCACCATATGATGTTGACAAAGTTTTGGGCTTGATCCGAAATATATAGGTGAAAGAAATTTGACACTTCCAGTTCGTGTGAAGTTCTGGACGTAAATGAAGTGGTTGGTGCTTTGCGTAGTTCTGGATATTGGATTTCACTCTAAACTCACCAAATGACTCCTCCCACCATATGATGTTGACCAAGTCTTTGGCTCGATCCGAAATGAGCTGGTCGTAGAAATTGGACAATTCATGTTCATACGAAGTTCCTGCCGTAAATGGAGTGGTTGGTGCATTGCATAGTTCTGGTGATTGGACTTCACTCAAAATACACCAAATGACTCCTCCCACCATAATATGATGTTGACCAGTCATGTGCGAACGAAGTTCGTGCTGTAAATGGAGTGGTGGTGCATTGCATAGTTCTAGTGATTGAATTTCACTAAAAACTCATCAAATGACTCGTCCCACCATATTATGACGTTGACAAAGTTTTGGGATCTATCCGAAATCAATTGGTCAAAGAAATTGGACGCTCCAAGTTCGTACGAAGTTCTTGCGTAAATGGAGTGGTTGGTGCTTTGCATAGTTCTGGTGATTGGATTTCAACCAAAGCTCACCAAATGACTCCTCTTACCATATTATGATGTTGACCAAGTTTTGGGTTTGAACCGAAACGAATTGGTCAAAGAAATTGGACAATTCAAGTTCAGACGAAGTTCACGCCATAAATTGAGTGGTTGGTGCATTATTGCATAGTTATAGTGATTGGATTTAACTTAAAACTCACCAAATGACTCCTCCCACCATATTACGATGTTGACCATGTTTTGGGCTCGATCCGAACTGAATTGGTCAAATAAATTGGACAGTTCAAGTTCGAACGAAGTTCGTGTCATAAATGCAGTGGTTGGTGCATTGCTTAGTTCTAGTGATTGGATTTCACTCAAAACTAACCAAATGACTCCTCCCACCATGTTATGGTGTTGACCAAGTTTTGGGCTCGATCCGAAATCAATGGGTCAAAGAAATTGGATAATTCAAGTTCGAATGAAGTTCGTGCCGTAAATGGAGTGGTGGTACATTGCGAAGTTCTAGTGATTGGATTTCACTCAAAACTCACCAAATGACTCCTCCCACCATATTATGACGTTGACCAAGTTTTGGGATCGATCCGAAATCAATTGGTTAAATAAATTGGACACTTCAAGTTCGTACGAAGTTCGTGCATAGTTCTAGGGATTGGATTTCAATCAAAACACACCAAATGACACCTCCCACCGTATTATGATGTTGACAAAGTTTTGGGCTGGATCCGAAATCAATTGGTCAAGGAAATTGGACACTTCAAGTTCGTACTAAATGAAGACCTCACTTGATCAATGAATGGTCTTTTAGACATAAACTACCTGAAATAGAAAAATTTGAATTAATTAGAAACACTAAAAGAATAGGGTAACCTTGGGCACATAACCAGGGAAGAACTTTCGTTCAGTCCCCGGCAACGGCGCCAAAATTTTGTTAACTCGCAAGTGTACAGGCCAATTAGTAGTATAGCAAGACAAGTACGAGGTCGTACCCACGAGGACTGAGAAGTTAAAATTAGTTATGTACTTAGATTACCCAATTCAAGAAACAAGAAGTTAAGTCTAAAACAGATGTTAGAGTGAGAGTGATTGATTTTTGTGAAAACAAATGAAGCAAAACTAAATTGCAATTAAAAACAAGTAAACAAGTGTATTAAAGAGTGGTTTTGAGGTTGGAAACAGATTTTGAAGACTAGGGCATTCGATTCACCATAACAATCCAATTCTAGGTTATAAGGATTCAAGTGACAGGTCTAATTCAGATTCAAAGATTGATTCTAGCTAAAGTATGATTAGGCCATGGTGTTTGATCCTAACCATGTATTTCCAATTCCCTAATTAAGTCCTTATTGTCGAACTTAAATCAAGCATCAGAAATCCATTAAGCATAGAAGAATGTTTTAAACAACCAAGCATGTATTTAATCCCTATTGGCGAATGTCCATACATACTCATCTTATTCATAGTTCAATTAGAATTAAGGCATGTGGTGTCTACTCTTAATTCCAACCAAAATACACAAATCTCAATGGTAGCTAGGCATTCAGATTAGCATATAAGTAGATAGGCATAATGAATAAGAGCATGAATCTTGAATCAAACTTGAAACTTGGAATTTATAAACCCAGAATATTCATGTTAGATTACATCAAGCCCTAGTAATGGATTTAGCTACTCATAAAGGAAAGAAACATAAACAGAAATGAGAAAGCATGATGAATGTAACAAGAGTAGAAAAACCCTTTTCTGAAGTCCTTGTGGTGTCCAATGCTTCTCCAAGAGCTTCTCCACGCCTAATACTTCTCCAAGAACTTCCCCACGTTTAGAAGAATGTATGAAGGTTCAGGAGGTGATTTGGGATGAGTTTGGGTGAGTGGTGATGGTTGAGAAAGAAGAAATTCGTAGGGAAATGGAAGGGAGGCTTTCAGGGACAGTTTTGGTGATTTGAGGCTGTTTAGAGTGTTGGGTTGATGACTGGAGTGTTTGGGGAATTATGGGAATGTGGGGGATGGTGTGGAGGAGGTCTGAAGGATGTGTGAGGGATCTGAAGGATGTGAAGGATGTGAAAGATGTCAAGGATGTGAGAGTTGATGTCTTATGGAATGAATGAGGGTGGTATTTATAAGGAGAATGAAAGGAGAATTCTGAATTGATTAATGCCTCCACTAACCACACTAATACATTAGAAAATCAGTTTCCCTTCTTTTCTGACTAGTGCAGCTCCCACATGCAGCTAATGGAGAACCCCACCAGAAATCACATCTCATGCATAGCTCATCATGACCAAGAAACTTCATGGGCTCACGAACTGGGCTTCCCTTAATCAACTGATGACATTGAGCCGTCCATCTTCAAGTTTAGAATGTCATCTTTCCAACCACATATCATTTGGGCCAATCCAAGTTCGGAGGAAGGAGTTAAGGCTGAAACAAATTTCTAGCTCAGTCTGCACGTTTTTGGACCATTTTGCATATTTGGGCCCCCATGGCTACCTAAAGCTCAATTAACTGAATGACGAACATAAAAGAGATTAAAAGCACAAGTTTAACTCAAAAACATAACTAAATCATATGCTAGAAGGGTACAAAATGATATACAATTATGAACCGATCAAATACCCCAGACCTAGATTTTGCTAGTCCTCGAGAAAAACAAAACAAAACAAAGGGAAAACAAAAACAAGAAGTTAACTAGACCACTTCCGCAGGTAACTCGATTGCATTGAGCATATGCAACAAGCCTTTAAACCTATAGGCATCCCTAGTAGGAGGAGTTGTGTCTCCTGAGGGTTTAACAGATACGATACCCACAAACGCTTTCCCGACTCTACAAAACAAAGGGATTAGAAAACTTTTGAAATCAACTAATGAAAATGAAAGAAAACTTGAGTCATACCTCCAACACCATAGAGTTGCCAAGAGAAGTGATCAATCAGTGTGTAATGTGGAAGCTATAGCTCAAAGGCACACGGCTTCAAAGCAAGGACACTCAAACTTTGAAGAAAGAACATGCTTCGACTCTAATTCTCGCAGAAAGTACTCAATCACTCGGAACCTATGGTTTTATTCTCTCAAGCAAGCATGAGTGAGTATATGACAGAGAAGCACATTTTTGGTTAGATCTCATGAAAGGAATCAAATACTAAGAATAGAGATACACACATACTTACCAGCACCCATGAATACATACTCAAAGATCAGCTAGGTCTTTCACAAGGTTGTAATGAAAGGCTAAGGTTAGGAGAAATGGAAGAATTGGAAGGAAGAACAAGTAACTTAAGAACATACCAAGGTTGCGTTGCATTCTTCATTGATCTGCAAGGTATCTTTGATTTATAATGGCATGGATGCAAACTTGATGGTATGACTTGGCATACACCTTATTTTTCACACTTAGATCATATCGAAACACTTTCTCTTTTATTTTTCTTCTTTTCTGATTTGATCTGCTTCTTTAACTTCATTGCATAGATTCACACCAATTTTCTTTCATGTACATGGCCAAAAACTTCCTTGCTTCAAACTTCATCTTGGCAAACCTTGGTAGATTCCTAAGCTATAGTGTATGGCTATAAAGGTTAAGTATCTCAGATTGAGATACAAAGGTAGGGAAATGATGAGGGTGGTAGAAGAAAAAGGCTTGAAGTGTTTGGCTTCAAGAGGGCTGATGGAACACACAAATGGGTATGAAGAAAAGAAAGCATATAGAATGGTTAAGCACACATAGCCTAGCATCACTTCAATGAGTTCATTCATGAGTGAGAGCAAGCACATGGTATCTGCAAAAGACAATCATCCTTAGTATTCAATCAAAATGGAACAATGAGATCATTTAGAGTGAATTGAAGAAATAAGTAGGGATGAGAATTAGAAACACTTTAAACCCTCTCAAGAAAGCAAATAGGCTCGATATAGCTCACTAGGGTAGTCTCCACTATTCTCCTTCAAGAATTTGAGCATGGTACTTTAGCCACCAGAATTCTAAGAGCAAAAGCTTTGTGAGTGCAAAAATCTGATATGAAAACCTTAATGGCAGCTCCATAGCATTGATTGAATGACATTCTAAAAAAACAAAAAAACAAAAATTAGTGACAAAAGAAAACAAATTGAAAACCTTCCCCACACTTAAATGAAACATTGTCCTCAATGTTTGAAGCACAGATGATTGAGAACTTGTAAATAATAAGGTGGAAAGGTAAGAAAGGATTTAGAGAAACTCCCCCTTGATGCAATTAGGTCGACCGCTACTAAACACCTTCTTCTTGAACACATGGGTTGCCTCCCAAGAAGCGCCTTAGTTACTGTCTTGGCAAGACATCCAACTGTTTATGATGAATTGGGGGTTTCGGCTCAATCGCCTCTTTATGCATGGCTAGATAGTTTACCCAGCTTCTTCTTCTTTTCCTTCGCTTCCTTTGTTTTTCCTTTTCTTTTTCTTCAAGTGTGTAGGGAGTGCAACATTGAACATTATGGTGACCATGGATGGTTCCAATTTGGTGGAGGATTTTCCAAGAGGTGGCCCAAAAGATGGTGGGTATGGCTGGAATACTTCTAGGGCAGTTACCACTTCCTGAAACTCCGGTTCAACATGACCTTCCTCTTCTTGTGAAAGGACAACTTCTATAGCATCATTGGACTGTTTCTGCAAGGTCTTGGAAGAAACTTCATCATTCACAACATCAATTGAAAAACAAGTGTCAAGAGAGGTAGAAGGTTGAGATGGAGGATCAAACACTTTAAATTCAGCAGTTTCACCCAATACAGTCATGGAGAGGGTGCCATCTTTCACATTGATGATTGTGTTTGCAGTGGCCATGAATGGCCGGCCTAAGAGAATAGGATCAACACGATCTCCATTTGGGTTGTCGTCCATGTCCATCACTACAAAATCAACAGGGAGAATTAGTGTATTAACTTGAACTAAAATATCTTCTACGATACCTTTTGGATATTTGATAGAATGATCAGCTAGTTCAAGTCGCATTGAAGTCTTCTTCATCCCTTTTAAGCCAAGCTTTTGATAAACTGAATACGGCATTAGATTGATGCTTGCTCCCAAGTCCAACATGGCTCTTCCAACCTTCTTGTCTCCAATGTTAATGGGAATGTCAAAGCTGCCAGGATCTTCTAGTTTTGGTGGAAGCTTCCTTTGCAACACTGCACTTACATTCTTGTTCAGCTTGACTTCTTCATTTGGAGCAAAATTGAGCTTGTGAGTTTTCAAGTTCTTGATGAACTTTCCATATGCAGGAATCTGTTCAATAACATCAAGCAAAGGCAAATTGATATTAACTTTACTCAAAATATCATAAATTTCTTTAAAAGCCTTATCTTGCTTTGCTATCTTAAGACGCCCTGGAAATGGTATTGGTGGAACATATGGAGCGGGTGGCACATATCTATCTTCTTGATGATGTGGGGGCACAAATTTGTCATCCCTCCTATGCAATTGGAATGGATTAGGTCCCCTGCGAATCTGAATTGGCCTTAGGAGCAGATTGTTGCCCTTGGGTACCTGTGGTCTCCTCCTCCTCTTCTTCGTCCTCTACAACAACAACATCATTTGAAAGATTGGAATCAACTTTGTTATCAACTATCTTACCTGATCTGAGCACGTGAATGGCCTTGACTTCGTGGTTCTTTGGATTGATCACAGTTTGGCTTGGCCATGTCCCGGCTCTCTTTGGTTGATCTCAGCAGCTATTTGGCCTATTTGAACTTCCAATTTGGAGATGGCAGCTTGTGTAGTTTGTTGGAAATTAGATTGGTTGATTGCCATTTGCTTCACTATATCCTCCAATGATGATGATTGTTGTGGCGTTTGGAATGAAGAGGGATTGGCTTGATTCTGTGTATTCCTCCATGAAAAGTTTGGATGATTCCTCCAACCTGGATTATAACTTTGAGAGTATGGATCATTTCTTGAACCTTGGTTGTAGGAACTTACCAACTTAGCTTGCTCTTGCACAAATTCTGGATATGCAGCCCCAAGTGGACAAGCTATGGTAGCATGATCATGAGTTTCACATATGCTACACACTTCCTTTGGAGGGTTTCTTGAGTTCAATGCAAGAAGAGCATCTAGTTTTTGTTCCAATTTTGAAATCTGCACACTAGAAGCATCATTAGAACCACTAACAACATGTTTACCTCTTGTATCAGTGTGTTGGGTCTCCATTGCTATCGCCTCAAAGAGTTCATATGTTTCTTCGGGAGTCTTGGTTTTATAAGAACCACCTGCAAAATTGGTGACAATATTACGACTAGAAGGGGTTAGTCCTTTATAAAACATACGCATTTGAAGTTTCAAAGGAATCCCATGATGAGGACATTGATTGAGCAGCGCATTGAATCTCTCCCATGCTTCACAAAACGATTCATCATCTTGTTGTGTAAATGAGAAGATCTTGTCCCTAAGCGTGTCGGTCTTTTGCGTGGAGAAGTATTTCTCCAAGAACTTCTTCTGAATGGCATCCCATGTAGTGAGTGAACCAGGCTTTAAGGAATTGAGCCAATACTTCGCCTTATCCTTCAAAGTATAAGGAAACACTCTCATTCGAAGTTCATCTTCCGTCACACCTGTCAAGGGGAAAGAACTCACAGCAATAATAATATCCTTTATATGAGTTAATGGATCTTCATTAGGTAAACCATAAAAGGAAGGCAACATATTAAGATGAGAAGATTTAAGCTCATAGTTTCGAGCTACGGGGGGTAGCAAAATGCTTGAAGGAGATGCTGGAATTATTGGGATATCAAGGTCTCCCATTAACTCATTGGCAGCTATCTCTTCTTCTTCTTGGTCTGAACTTGCTTCGAATTTGAAAGTGAAGAACCAGGGAGTTCAGTGTGGAGAGCAAGACTTGTGAATGTGGCCAGAGCTTGCTCTTTTGCAGTTGACAACTCTCTTTCTAGTCGATTCTGAATTTCAGAGATCACTCGATTGGGTTGCAACTTTGGTCTTCCTTCCAATGATCTAGAATGTCTAAATGAAGACCTCACTTGATCAATGAATGGTCTTTTAGACATAAACTACCTGAAATAGAAAAATTTGAATTAATTAGAAACACTAAAAGAATAGGGTAACCTTGGGCACATAACCAGGAAGAACTTTCGTTCAGTCCCAAACGGCGCCAAAATTTTGTTAACTCGCAAGTGTACAGGCCAATTAGTAGTATAGCAAGACAAGTACGAGGTCGTACCCACGAGGACTGAGAAGTTAAAATTAGTTATGTACTTAGATTACCCAATTCAAGAAACAAGAAGTTAAGTCTAAAACAGATGTTAGAGTGAGAGTGATTGATTTTTGTGAAAACAAATGAAGCAAAACTAAATTGCAATTAAAAACAAGTAAACAAGTGTATTAAAGAGTGGTTTTGAGGTTGGAAACAGATTTTGAAGACTAGGGCATTCGATTCACCATAACAATCCAATTCTAGGTTATAAGGATTCAAGTGACAGGTCTAATTCAGATTCAAAGATTGATTCTAGCTAAAGTATGATTAGGCCATGGTGTTTGATCCTAACCATGTATTTCCAATTCCTAATTAAGTTCTTATTGTCGAACTTAAATCAAGCATCAGAAATCCATTAAGCATAGAAGAATGTTTTAAACAACCAAGCATGTATTTAATCCCTATTGGCGAATGTCCATACATACTCATCTTATTCATAGTTCAATTAGAATTAAGGCATGTGGTGTCTACTCTTAATTCCAACCAAAATACACAAATCTCAATGGTAGCTAGGCATTCAGATTAGCATATAAGTAGATAGGCATAATGAATAAGAGCATGAATCTTGAATCAAACTTGAAACTTGGAATTTATAAACCCAGAATATTCATGTTAGATTACATCGAAGCCCTAGTAATGGATTTAGCTACTCATAAAGGGAAAGAAACATAAACAGAAATGAGAAAGCATGATGAATGTAACAAGAGTAGAAAAACCCTTTTCTGAAGTCCTTGTGGTGTCCAATGCTTCTCCAAGAGCTTCTCCACGCCTAATACTTCTCCAAGAACTTCCCCACGTTTAGAAGAATGTATGAAGGTTCAGGAGGTGATTTGGGATGAGTTTGGGTGAGTGGTGATGGTTGAGAAAGAAGAAATTCGTAGGAAATGGAAGGGAGGCTTTCAGGGACAGTTTTGGTGATTTGAGGCTGTTTAGAGTGTTGGGTTGATGACTGGAGTGTTTGGGGAATTATGGGAATGTGGGGGATGGTGTGGAGGAGGTCTGAAGGATGTGTGAGGGATCTGAAGGATGTGAAGGATGTGAAAGATGTCAAGGATGTGAGAGTTGATGTCTTATGGAATGAATGAGGGTGGTATTTATAAGGAGAATGAAAGGAGAATTCTGAATTGATTAATGCCTCCACTAACCACACTAATACATTAGAAAATCAGTTTCCCTTCTTTTCTGACTAGTGCAGCTCCCACATGCAGCTAATGGAGAACCCCACCAGAAATCACATCTCATGCATAGCTCATCATGACCAAGAAACTTCATGGGCTCACGAACTGGGCTTCCTTAATCAACTGATGACATTGAGCCGTCCATCTTCAAGTTTAGAATGTCATCTTTCCAACCACATATCATTTGGGCCAATCCAAGTTCGGAGGAAGGAGTTAAGGCTGAAACAAATTTCTAGCTCAGTCTGCACGTTTTTGGACCATTTTGCATATTTGGGCCCCCATGGCTACCTAAAGCTCAATTAACTGAATGACGAACATAAAAGAGATTAAAAGCACAAGTTTAACTCAAAAACATAACTAAATCATATGCTAGAAGGGTACAAAATGATATACAATTATGAACCGATCAAGGACACCTCCCACCATATTATGATGTTGACCAAGTTTTTGGCTCGATCTGAAATGAATTGGTTAAAGAAATTGGACAATTCAAGTTAAATGCGGTGTTCGTGCCGTAAATGGAGTGGTGGTACATTGCATAGTTCTAGCAATTGGATTTTACTCAAAATTCTCCAAATGACTCATCCCAAAATAAATATTACGATATTGACCAAGTTTTGGGCTCGATGCAAAAAAATTGGTCAAAGAAATTGCACACTTCAAGTTTGTACACTACTACAAATATTCAAAAAGACAACGCTGATTTTACAACGGTTGGCTCCAAAACCGTTGTAGTTGTTTCTTCTACAACGGTTATTACGTAACCGTTGTAAAAAGGGGTTTTTAACCGTTGTGGTTTAGGGTATGTAGTTTTCTAATTTTTTTTCACAGCTTTCCATAACGGTTTTCGTTTCAACCGTTGTAATTCAGCCTTTAAAAAAAAGACGCTGAGTGAACAGTGACTAAATATTTTCTCTCAAGCCCCGATAGTTCTCATTCTCTCTTATATCTCTCTTCTCTCTCTGGTTTGTCCCACCATTCTCACGCTTTACCTCTTCGCCTTGCCTTTGCCATGGCTAGAGACAGATCTCTGTCTCTCGCGTCTCCCTCTCTCTCTCTCTCTCTCTCTCTCTCTCTCTCTCTCTCCTCCCTTTCCCGTCTCTTTCTCTCTCCTCCCTCCTTCTACTTCAGTCAACAAGGGTCAAGAATATCATCCATATCTGTCTCTCTCTCTCCGTCTCATTTCCTTCTCCATCTGCCTCTCCTTCTCCCTCACCCTCTATCTGGTTGTCTCTTTGCTATTTCAGTAAAAGATTTGGGGTTCTGCTATTTCAAATCCGTAGATGCAAATTAGGGTTTTTTTTCTGTCTGATTTGGGTTTTTTCTGTCAGATTTCTGGTCGGGCTTTCCAATTTTATTTTGAGTTCAAGGTAACCACTTTTCTCTCTCTTCCTATAGTTCGTGATTCTTACAAGCTCAAAGTTAGATTTATGCAATTATTTGGGCTTTCAGATTTTTTTAAATAGGGCTAATTAGTTAGTGTTGGTTTTGGTTTCTGGGCGTTTTTTATTTGGGTTGGAAGAGCTAATTAATTGTAATATTATTTTGGGTTTTTTGGGTTTTCGATTTTAATTTTGGTTTGTGGGTTGTTGATTAACCTGTGAGGGCGGCAAACAGGTACCCATTGGAAATATTGAATTGCTTTCTGAGCAAACTAAGAGATGGCGAGTGAGGAAGAGAGTGCTGTGAAGGAGCCGTTGGATCTGATACGGCTCAGCCTCGACAAGCGCATCTACGTCAAGCTCCGCTCTGACCGTGAGCTCCGCGGTAAACTCCATGTACGTCTCCACACCCTTACCATGCCTCATACTCTGCTCCAAATTAGGTTTTGTCTACTTTATGAGTTGTTCTAATTAGGGTTTTAGATTTGGCAAAAACTAAAAATGAAGAGAAAAGAAAGTTTAGGGTTTAAGGTATGCTGCTTTAGTGTTTAGTGGTGAATGGAAAATAGGGTTCTTTCTTATGACATGCGTAAAGTATACAATATCTGTTTTCTTTTATTATTTTCCAAGGAAAAGCCATAACCTATTAACCTTTTATTTATTTATGCATTTTCTATAATTGTCTGTTTTTGCGTTTGGGTTCATTGAGAAAAGTGATATGAATGAATGAACTCAAGTCTTTTCATTTTATTGCAATTCTAAGTATTTTTGCTTCTTGGTTATAAAGCTTAGTGTCTGATTCTTATTTTGTTGTTTCAAATCTGGCTTTGCAGGCTTATGATCAACACTTGAATATGATTCTTGGTGATGTTGAAGAAATTGTTACTTCTATAGAAATTGATGATGAAACTTATGAAGAGATTGTCCGGGTATGTGACTCATTGATTTTCCAATTTTTAATTTAGTTCATTTCTTTTCCAATAATTTTAATTTGTAATATTGTTTTCCTGGTGGAGTAAATTGCATGAATAACAATGGGATAGAACTGATGTAGTGACGGTACCCTCATGTTGTTCCAGAGGCAATACTCTTTATTACCTATAGGAGTGCTCACCTAGATCTGAATGTTTCTGCATTACCACTGTGGACTTTGCTAAAATTTGGAAAACTTCTGCCTATGGAAATTTATGCTCAGCCAGATATGAAAAAAAAAGAGTGGATTCTATGTATTGCGTTTGGTTTTAACATAGATCCTTACTTGTTTGGTCTGGTATGTTTCGGCTGTTGTTACTCGCTTGGTCCTGTTGTAGTAGCAATTGCTTCTCTAGTTTCTGCCAGCCCCCAAATGCATAAACTATCGTTTATGCATTTCGTTAGCCGTTAATGCATGAATAGACATGGTACATATGAACTCCAAGTTTATAAGCCTAACAATTATTTGGTTGCTTGATCTTTACTTCCTCACATTTGTCTAATTGAGAAGGTATGCATGTCATGGTTCCTTTCAGATATGAACAATTCATTGAGGATTTAATATATCTTTAGATGACACTGTTGAAAGAATACTAAGAGTGAAGTTTGTTGCTGGTCTTTTTGAGCATCCCTTCACTGATACATCTTTGCAGGACATAGTTGGTTGCAAGGTAATTTTCAGAGCAGCATGTCTCATTTACAATATCATTAAGAACGCTACATGTTTTGCATGTTATCATTTGAAAATGGCCAATTGATCATATATATTCTGTTTTGAGCATCTTGTAATTATGAAATAGTTTCTATTTCCATGATTCTTGTGCAGTTGCATAGAGAAGCAGTTTGGAGGTCATTGGTTCTTTTGAACAATGGAAGGGACCCAATGGAACCTTTTCTTCCATTCGAGAGAAACACTAAAGAATACTCATTGCTGGAACTCATGCCGACGACCTTTGTGTCTCGGCAAGGGGAGATTGCCATCAGGTTTTAATCTAATTCCCGTAACTTACTTTATGTGGAATTCAGTGGTTGTGTTCTTAACAAATGGATCACTTTACTGTCTAGATATTGTTGTTATTTGTCTATAGTAACAGGAATTTTTGCTGCCACATCTTAGTTTTAAACCTATCTGATGTTAGGGAAGATGTAGATGTGAGATTCCCTAAACTGTCAGTGACATCAAGCCTACCCGAAAACTATCTTGATTCTGAAAGAAAAATTAATGAGTTGAAGTGGAAAAAAGAAAAAATGCAGGAAGATATGAAGAGAGAACAAGCATTATTGGACAACGCAAAGTTCAATTTTGACAGAAAGAAGCAAGATTTTCTGAAATTCCTGGCTGATAGCTCATCATATGCAACTCAGGTAACAATCATAACATATCTTAACTAACAATGAATTGCAGCACAACTGTAAAAGTTACTTGCAATGTGACTTCAGTTGACCCGAAAAACAAAAGAAATGAATTAGAATGATGCTGGATTCTATGACATTATTTTTTTCATTCAGTCCTTTGGCAGTATCAAACCTGTTTTTGTACCATTATTTCGTGACATTAGAGTATGTGAACAGTTTTATAAATCATGAGTACTGCACTAAAGCAATAAACTTACCATTGCGGTAGAGGGTAGCCCCATGCCAGTGTTGAATAGTTAATCATCTGTGTCGTTTGTTTTATTTCCCTGCCTAGTGAATGAGTTTATAATTGTGGTCCTTATTTATAATGGCAGCATCAATTTCAGGCAGCAGCGCAAAGCAGAGTGACCTCAAGGTGACAACTGACGAGTACACGATGCACCATGAGTTCAGACCATATAGAAGGGAAGGGAGAGCCTTGGGCACTTTGCTTAGTTGAGCGTCTGGCTGAGAGAGTCATGTTTTTATCTCTTTGTTTTTTGAAGCCAGAAAATTGTAGTGGGAAAAATAGGAAATGCATTTTGCTGAGTCAAGTGCGGAGCTCGTGTTGTTCAATTTTGGGCTTTGTAGAAGCAGAATTAAGGTTAAGGAACTTTCGGTTGCGACTATGTGGATAAATTGTATGCATCAATGGCTTTCAATTTCAACAGCCTTGAATTTGCTTAACCAAATGTACAATAAAATCCAACAATTAATTATAAGTTTTTATTATTTTTCTTTTGGACAAAGGATAGGATATGTACAAGAGACTTACAATATCTCTAAACAAAATCATTGTGGAATGTGATAAACTACAACGGTTATAACTAAAAACCGTTGTAGAAGGTAATAAACTACAATTGTTATAAGTAAAAACCGTTGTAGAAGGTGATAAACTACAACGGTTATAAGTAAAAAACGTTGTAGTATGTGATAAACTACAACGGTTATAAGTAAAAACCGTTGTAGAATGTGATAAACTACAACGGTTATAAGTAAAAACCGTTGTAGTAGGTGATAAACTACAACGGTTATAAGTAAAAACCGTTGTTAAAAGGGTCATATTACAACGGTCACTCTTGTATACATGTTTTATATATGAGAATCAACAATGGTTTTTCTTAAAAACCGTTGTTGAAAGTGACATATTACAACGGTTTTTGACCGTTGTCGTAAATAGGTAGAAACGACGACACTGCTAACCTCAACGGTTTTCCAAGACTTTCTACAACGGCTAAAAACCGTTGTCTATTAACTTTTGTAGTAGTGGTACGAAGTTCGTGGCGTAAATTGAGTGGTTGGTGCATTGCATAGTTCTTGTGATTGGATTTCACTCAAAACTCAACAAATGACTCCTCCCACTATATTATGCTGTTCACCAAGTTTTGGGCTCAATCCGCATTGTATTGGTCAAAGAATTTGGACACTTCAAGTTCGTACGAAGTTCGTGCCGTAAATGGAGTGGTTGGTGTATTGCATAGTTCTAGTGATCGGATTTCACTCAAAACTCGCCAAATGACTCTTCCAACCATATTATGATGTCAACCAACTTTAGTGCTCGATCCGAAAACAACTGGTCAAAGAAATTAGAAACTTCGAGTTAGTATGAAGTTCGTGCCGTAAATGGAGTGGTTGTTGCATTACGTAATTGTAGTTATTGTAGTTTTGGGATTGATTTGAAATGAATTGGTCAAAGTAATTGGACACTTCAAGTTCGTACGAAGTTCGTGCCGTAAATGGAGTGGTTGGTGCATTGCATAGTTCTAGCGATTGGATTTTACTCAAAACTCACCAAATGACTCCTCCCACTGTATTATGTTGTTGACCAAGTTTTGGGCTTGATATGAAAACAATTGGTCAAAGAAATTGGAAAGGTGGTTAATTGCATATATCATGGAAAGGAAAGGTGGTCGAACGAAGTTCACGCCGTAAATGGAAAGGTGGTCAATTGCATAGTTATAGGGATTTGAATTCACTCAAAACTCATAAAATTACTCCTCCCACCATATTATTATGTTGACCAAGTTTTGGGCTCGATCCGAAATGAATTGGTCAATTCAAGTTCGAAGGAAGTTCGTGCCGTAAATGGAGTGGTTGTACATTGGATAGTTCTAGTGATTGGATTTCACTCTAAAGTCACCAAATGACTCCTACCACCATATTATGTTGTTGACCATGTTTTGTGCTTGATCCGAAATGAATTGGTCCAAGAAATTGGACAATGCAAGTTCGTACGAAGTTCCAGCCGTCAATGGAATCGTTGGTGGTTTGAATAGTTCTGGTGACGCGATTTCACTCAAAACTCAACCAATGACTCCTCCCACCATATTATTATGTTGACCAAGTTTTGTGCTTGATCCAAAATCAATTGGTCAAAGAAATTGGACAATTCAAGTTCGAACGAAGTTCGTGCCGTAAATGGAGTGGTGGAACATTGCATAGTTGTAGTGATTCGATTTCACTCAAAACTAAAAAAATGACTCATCCCACGATATTTTGATGGTGACCAAGTTTTGGCCTCAATCCGAAAAATAATTGGTCAAAGAAATTGGACACTTCAAGTTCATACGAAGTTCACGCCGAAAATGAAGTGGTTGGAGCTTTGCTTAGTTCTCGGGATTGGATTTCACTCAAAACAACCCAAATGACTCCGCCAACCATATTGTGATGTTGACAAAGTTTTGCGCTCGATCCGAAATGAATTGGTCAAAGAAATTGGACAATTAAAGTTCGAACGAAGTTCGTGGCATAAATGGAGTAGTTGATGCATTGCTTAGTTCTAGTGCTTGGAATTCACTCAAAGCTCACCAAATGACTCCTCCCACCCTACTTTGATGTTGACCAAGTTTTGCGCTCGATCGAAATCAATTGTTCAAAGAAATTGGACATTTCAAGTTCGATTCGATGTTCTGTGCCGTAAATAAAGTGGTTCGTTCTTTGTATAGTTCTAGGGATTGGATTTCTCTCAAAATATACCAAAAGACTCCTCCCACCATATTATGACGTTGGCTAAGTTCTGGGCTCGATCCGAAATGAATTTGTCAAAAATGGAGTGGTTGGTGCATTGCTTAGTTCTAGTGATTGTATTTCACTCAAAACTCACCAAATGAGTCCTCCCACCCTATTATGATGTTGACCAACTTTTGGGCTCGATCCGAATTCAAACGGTCAAAGAAATTGGACATTTCAAGTTCGTGCCGTAAATGGAGTGGTTGGTGCATTGCATAGTTCTAGTGATTGGATTTCACTCAATACTCTCCAAATGCCTCCACCAACCATATTATGATGTTGACCAACTTTTGGGCTCGAGCCGAAATCAATTGGTCAAAGAAATTGGACCCTAAAAGTTCGAACGAAGTTCGTGCCGTAAATGGAGTGGTTGGTGCTTTGCATAGTTCTGTTGATTGGATTACACTCAAAACTCACCAAATGACTCCTACCATCGTATTATGATGTTGACCAAATTTTGGGCTAGATCCGAAATGAATAGGTCCAAGAAATTTGACAATTCAAGTACGAACGAAGTTCATGCCGTAAATGGAGTGGTGGTGCATTGCATAGTTCTAGTGATTGGATTTCACTCAAAATTCACCAAATGACTCCTCCCACCATATTATGATGTTGATAAAAGTTTTGGGACCGATCCCAAATAAATTGCTCAAAGAAATTGGACAATTCATGTCCGGACGAAGTTCGTGCTGTAAATGGAGTGTTGGTCCATTGCATAGTTTTGGTGATTGGATTTCACCCAAAACTAACCAAATGACACCTCGAACCGTATTATGATGTTGACCAAGTTTTGGGCACGATCCGAAATCAATTGGTTAAAGAAATTGGACTATTCAACTTCGAACGAAGTTCGTGCCGTAATTGGAGTGGGGGTACATTGCATAGTTCATGTGATTGGATTTCACTCAAAACTCTCCAAATGCCTCCACCAACCATATTATGATGTTGACCAACTTTTGGGTTTGATCCGAAATCAATTGGTCAAAGAAATTGGACCCTTAAAGTTCGAACGAAGTTCGTGCCGTAAATGGAGTGGTTGGTGCTTTCCATAGTTCTGTTGATTGAATTACACTCAAAACTCAACAAATGACTCCTACCATCGTATTATAATGTTGACCAAATTTTGGGTTAGATCCGAAATGAATTGGTCCAAGAATTTTGACAATTCAAGTACGAACGAAGTTCATGCCGTAAATGGAGTGGTGGTGCATTGCATAGTTCTAGTGATTGGATTTCACTCAAAATTAAGCAAATGAATCCTCCCACCATATTATGATGTTGACCAAGTTTTGGGACCGATCCCAATTAAATTGCTCAAAGAAATTGGACAATTCATGTCCGGACGAAGTTCGTGCCGTAAAAGAAGTGGTGGTCCATTGCATATTTCTAGTGATTGGATTTCTCTCAAAACTCACCAAATGACTCCTCCCACCATATTATGATGTTGACCAAGTTTTGGGCTCGATACGAAATCAATACGTCAAAGCAATTGGACAATTCAAGTTCGAACGAAGTTCGTGCCGTAAATGGAATGGTTGGAGCATTACATAGTTCTAGAGTTTGGAATTCACTCAAAACTCACCAAATGACTCCTCCCACCATATTATGTTGTTGACCAAGTTTTGGGCTCGATCCAAAATGAATTGGTCAAAGAAATTGGAGAATTCAAGTTCGAATGAAGTTCGTGCCGTAAATGGAGTGGTTGGTGCATTGCATAGTTCTATAAATTGGAATTCATTCAAAACTCACCAAATAACTCCTCCCACCATATTATGTTGTTGACTAAGTTATGGGCTCGATCCAAAATGAATTGGTCAAAGAAATTGGACAATTCAAGTTCGATCAAGTTCTTGCAGTAAATGGAGTGGTTGGTGCATTGCATAGTTCTATCGATTCGATTTCACTCAAAACTCACCAAATGATTCCTCGCACCATATTTTGATGTTGACCAAGTTTTGGGCACGAGCGAAATGAATTGATCTAAGAAATTGGACACTTCAAGTTCGTACCGTAAATGGGGTGGCTGGTTCATTGCACAGTTCTAGTGATTGGATTTCAATCAAAACTCACCAAATGACTCCTCCCACCATATTATAATGTTGACCAAGTTTTGGGCCCGATCCGAAATCACTTGGTCAAAGAAATTGGACACGTCAAGTTCGTACGAAGTTCGTGCCGTAAATGGAGTGGTTGGTGTTTTGCATAGTTCTAGGGATTGGATCTCTATCAAAACTGACCAAAGGACTCCTCCCACTATATTATGTCATTGACCAAGTTTTGGGCTCGACCCGAAATCAATTGGTGTAAGAAATTGGACACTTCAAGTTCGTACGAAGTTCATGCCGTATATGGAGTGGTTGGTCCATTTCATAGTTATAGTGATTGGTTTTCACTCAAATCTCACCAAATGACTACTCCCCCCATGTTATGAAATTGACCAAGTTTTGGTCTCCATCCGAAATCAATTGGGGAAAGAAATTGGACAATTCAAGTTCGAACGAAGTTCGTACAGTAAATGTTGTGTTTGGTGGGGCTTGATCCGAAATCAATTAGTCAAAGAAATTGGACAATTCAACTTCGAACGAAGTTCGTGCCCTAAATGGAGTAATGGTGTTTTGCATAGTTCTAGTGATTGGATTTCACTCAAAACTCACCAAATAACTCCTCCCACCATATTATGTTGCTGCACAAGTTTTCAGCTCGATCCGAAATCAATTGGTCAAAGAAATTGGCCAAGTTCGAACAAAGTTCGTGCTGTAAATGGAGTGGTTGGTGCATTGCATAGCTCTAGTGATTGGATTTCACTCAAAACACGCCAAATGACTCCTCCCACCATATTATGATGCTAACCAAGGTTTTGGCTCGTTCTGAAATCATTTGGTCAAAGAAATGGCACACTTCAAGTTCGTACGAAGTTCGTGCCGTAAATGGAGTCTGGTGGATTGCATAGTTCTAGTGATTGGATTTCACTAAAAAATCTCCAAATGACAACTCCAACCACATTATGAAGTTGAACAAATTTTCCGCTCGATCCGATATCAATTGGTGAAAGAAATTGGACACTTTAGGTTCGTACGAAGTTCGTGCTGTATATGGAGTGGTTGGTTCATTGCATAATTCTAGTGATTGGATTTCACTCAAAAGTCACCAAATGACTCCTCCCCCCATATTATGACGTTGACCAAGTTTTGGGCTCGATCCGAAATGAATTGGTCAAAGAAATTGGACAATTCAAGTTCGAACGAAGTTTGTGACGTATACGGAGCAGTTTTAGCGTTGCATAGTTCTAGTGATTGGATTTCACTGAAAATTCACAAAATGACTCCTCCCACCAGATTATTATGTTGACCAAGTTTTGGGCTCGATCCAAAATGAAGTTCGTACGACGTTTGTGACGTAAACGGAGTGGTTGGTGCATTGCATAGTTCTAGTGATTAGATTTCACTCAAAACTCACCAACTGACTCCTCCCACCTTGTTACGATATTGACCAAGTTTTTGGCTCGATCCAAAATCAGTTGATCAAAGAAATTGGACACTTCAAGTTCGTGCGATGTTCGTGCCGTAAATGGTGTGGTTGGTGCATTGCACAGTTCTAGTGATTGGATTTCAATCAAAACTCACCAAATGAATCCTCCCACGATATTGTGATGTTGACCAAGTTTTGGGCTCGATTTGAAATCAATTGGTCAACGAAATTGGACACTTCAAGTTCGTACAAAGTTCGTGCCGTAAATGAAGTGGTCACCAAATTACTCTTGCCTCCCTATTATGCTGTTGACCAAGTTTTGGGATCGATCCGAAATGAATTGGTCAAAGAAATTGGATAATTTAAGTTCGAACGAAATTCGTGCCGTAACTGGTGTGGTTGGATCGTTGCATTATTCTAGGGATTGGATTTCACTCAAAACACACCAAATGACTCCTCCCACCATATTATGATGTTGACCAAGTTTTGGGCTCGATCCATAGTCAATTGGTGAAAGAAATTGGACAGCTCAAGTTCGTACGAAGTTCCGTTCCGTCAATGAGGTGGTTTGTGCATTGCACAGTTCTAGTGATTGGAATTCACTCAAAACTCACCAAATGACTCATCCCACCATATTATGTTGTTGACCAAGTTTTGGGCTCGATCCGTATTAAATTGGTCAAAGAAATTAGACAATTCAAGTTCGTGCCGTAAATGGAGTGGTGGTACATTGCAAAGTTCTAGTAATTGGATTTCTCTCAAAACTCTCCAAATGTCTCCTCCAACCATATTATGATGTTGACCGAGTTTTGGGCTCGATCCGAAATCAATTGGTCAAAGAAATTGGACACTTCAAGTTCGTACGAAGTTCGTGCCGTAAGTGAAGTGGTTGGTCCATTGCATAGTTCTAGAGATTGGATTTCACTCAAAACTTACCAAATGTGTCCTCCCACCATGCTATGATGTTGACCAAGTTTTGGCCTCGATCCGAAATCAATTGGTCAAAGAAATTGGACACTTCAAGGTCGTACGAAGTTCGTGCTGTAAATGGTGTGGTTGGTTCATTGCATAGTTCTAGTGATTGGATTTCACTCAAAACTCTCCAAAAGACTCCTCCCACCATATTACGTTGTTGGCCAAGTTTTGGGCTCAATCCAAAATGAGTTGGTCAAAGAAATTGGACACTTCAAGTTCTTACGAAGTTCATGCCGTAAATGAAGTGGTTGGTGTATAGCATAGTTCTATTGATTGGATTCCGAAATGAAATTGGTCACAAAATTATGATGTTGACCAAGTTTTGGGCTCGATCCGAAATGAATTGGTCAAAGAAATTCGACACTTCAAGTTCATACGAAGTCCATTCCGTAAACTGAGTGGTTGGTGCTTTGCATAGTTCTGGGGATTGGATTTCACTCAAAACTCACCAACTGATTCCACCCACCATGTTATGATGTTGACCAAGTTTTGGGCTCGATCCGAAATCTATTGGTCAAAGAAATTGGACATTTCAAGTTCGTGCCTTAAATGGTGTGGTTGGTGCATTGCATTGTTCTAGTGATTCGATTTCACTCAAAACTCACCAATGACTCCTCCCACCATATTATGATGTTGACCAAGTTTTGGGCACGTTTCAAAATGAATTGGTCAAAGAAATGGGACAATTAAAGTTCGTACGAAGTTCGTGTCGTAAATGGAGTGGTTGGTGCACTGCATAGTTCTAGTGATTGGATTTCACTCAAAACTCACGAAATCACTCCTTCCACCATATTATGATGTTGACCAAGTTTTGGGCTTGATCCGAAATCAATTGGTTAAAGAAATTGGACACTTCAACTTCGTATGAAGTTCGTGCCATAAATGTTGTGGTTTGTGCATTGCGTAGTTCTTGTGATCAGATTTCACTCAAAACTCACGAAACGACTACTCCCACCATATTATGATGTTGACCAAGTTTTGGGGTCAATCCGAAATTAATTGGTCAAAGAAATTGGGCACTTCAAGTTCGCACGAAGTTCGTGCCGTAAATAGAGTGGTTGGTGCATTGCATAGTTCTAGTGAATGCATTTCACTCAAAACACACCAAATGACTCCTCCCACCACATTATGATGTTGACGACGTTTTAGGCTTGATCCAAAATGAATAGGTCAAAGAAATTGGAGAATTCAAGTTCGAAAGAAGTTCGTGCTGTAAATGGCGTGGTGGTACATTGCATAGTTCTAGTGATTGGATTTCACTCAAAACTCCCCAAATGACTCCTCCCGCAATCAATATTATGACGTTGGCCAGCTTTTGGGCTCGATCCGAAATGAAGTTGTTAAAGAAATTGGACAGTTCAAATTCGAATGAAGTTCGTGCCATAAATGGAGTGATTGGTGTATTGCATAGTTATAGTCATTGAATTTCACTCAAAACTCTCAAAATGACTCCTCCCACCATATTATGATGTCGACAAACTTTTGGGCTCAATCTGAAATCAGTTGGACAAAGAAATTGGACACTTGAATTCGTGCGAAGTTCGTGCCGTAAATGGAGTGGTGGTACATTGCATAGTTTTATTGATTGGATTTCACTCAAAACTCACCAAACGAAGTTTGTGCCGTAAATCGACTGGTTGGTGCATTGCACAGAACTCACCAAATGACTCCTCCTACAGTATTATGCTGTTGACCAAGTTTTGGGCTTGATATGAAATCAATTGGTCAAAGAAATTGGACACTTCAAGTTCGAACGAAGTTCGTGCCGTAAATGGAGTGGTTGTTGCAATGCTTTGTTCTTGCCAAATGACTGCTACAACCATATTATGATGTCGACCAACTTTTGGCCTCGATCCGAAATCAATTGGTCAAAGAAATTGGACAATTTAAGTTCGTACGAAGTTCGTGCCGTAAATGGAGTTGTTGGTGCATTGCATAGTTCTAGAAATTCTATTTCACTCGAAACTCACCACATGATTCCTCCCACCATATTATATTGTTGACCAAGTTTGGGGCTCTATCCGAAATGTATAGGTCAAAGAAAATGGACAATTCAAGTTCGAACGAAGTTCGTGCCGTAAATGGAGTGGTGTTACATTGCATAGTTTTAGTGATTGGTGATCATTCAAAACACACCAAATGACTCCTCCCACCATATAATGATGTTGTCCAAGTTTTGGGATTGATCCGAAATAAATTGGTCAAAGAAATTGGACACTTCAAGTTCGTATGAATTTGGAACCGTAAGTGGAGTAGTTGGTGCATTTCATAGTTCTAGTGATTGGATTTCACTCAAAACTATCCAAATGACTCCTCCCACCGTATTATATTGTTGACCAACTTTGGGGATCGATATGAAATCAATTGGTCAAAGAAATTGGACACCTCAAGTTCGTACGAAGTTCATGCCGTAAATGGAGTGGTTTTTGTATTGCATAGTTCTAGTGATCGTATTTCACTCAAAACTCGCCAAATGACTCCTCCCACCATATTATGACGTTGACCAAGTTTTAGGCTCGATCCGAAATCAATTGGTCATGGAAATTGGACACTTCAAGTTCGTATGAAGATCGTGCTGTAAATGGAGTGGTTGGTGTATTGCATAGTTCTAGTGGTTGGATTTCACTCAAAACTCACCAAGTGACTCTTCCCACCATATTATTTTGTTGACCAAGTTTTGGCCTCGATACGAAATCAGTTAGTCAATGAAATTGGACACTTTAAGTTCAAACGAAGTTCGTGCCGTAAATGGAAAGGTGGTCAATTGCATAGTTCTAGGGATTGGATTTCACTCAAAACGCACCAAATGGCTCCTCCCAACATATTATGATGTTGACCAAGTTTTGGGCTCGATCCGAAATCAATTGGTCAAAAAAATTGGACACTTCAATTTCATACGATGTTCGTGCCATAAATGAAGTGGTTGGTGCTTTGCATAGTTCTGGGGATTGGATTTCACTCAAAACACCCCAAATGACTCCTCCCACCATATTGTGATGTTGACCAAGTTTTGGGCTCGATCCGAAATCAATTGGTGAAAGAAATTGGACAATTCAAGTTCGAACGAAGTTCCTGCCATAAATGGAGTAGTTGGTGCATTGCTTAGTTCTAGTGATTTGAATTCCCTCAAACCTCACAAAATTAGTCCTCCCACAATATTATGATGTTGACCAGGTTTTGGGCTCAATCCAATTGAATTGGTCAAGCAAATTGGACAATTCAAGTTGGAAGGAAGTTCGTGCCGTAAATCGACTGGTGGTACATTGCACAGTTGTAGTGATTGGATTTCACTCAAAACTCACCAAATGACTCCTCCCACCATATTATGATGTTGACCAAGTTTTGGGCTCGATCCTTAATCAATTGGTCAAAGAAATTGGACACTTCAAGTTTGTAGGAAGTTCGTGCCGTAAATGAAGTGGTTGGTGCTTTGTATAGTTCTAGGGATTGGATTTCACTCAAAACACCCCAAATGACTCCTCCAACCATATTGTGATGTTGACAAAGTTCTGGGCTCGATCCAAAATCAATTGGTCAAAGATATTGGACAATTCAAGTTCGAACCAAGTTCGTGCCGGAAATGGAGTGGTGGTACATTGCATAGTTCTAGTGATTGGATTTCACTCAAGACTCACCAAACGACTTCTACTCCCATATTATGTTGTTGACCAAGTTTTGGGCTCGATCCTAAATGAATTGGTTGAAGATATTGGACACTTCAAGTTAGTTCGAAGTTCCAGCCGTGAATGGAGTGGTTGATGGTTTGCATAGTTCTGGTGATGGGATTTCGCTCAAAACTCACAAAGTTTTGGGCTCAATCCGAAATCAATTGGTCAAAGAAATTGGACAATTCCAGTTTGAACGAAGTTCGTGCCGTAAATGGAGTGGTGGTACATTGCATATTTCTAGTGGCTGGATTTCACTCAAAACTCACCAAATGACTCCTACCACCATATTATGTTGTTGACCAAGTTTTGGGCTCGATCCGAAATGAATTGATCGAAGAAATTGGACACTTCAAGTTCGTTCAAGTTCCACCCGTGAATGGAGTGGTTGGTGGTTTGCATAGTTCTGGTGATGGGTCCTCCCACCATATTATGATGTTGACCAAGTTTTGGGCTCGATCCAAAATCAATTGGTCAAAGAAATTGGACAATTTAAGTTCGAAGGAAGTTCGTGTCGTAAATGGAGTGCCGTAAACGGAATTGCTCACCACACCCAACACCCACGGTGGCGCGTGTGGCGGCACGTGGTGATGGTGTGGTGGCGAGTCTGTGTTCCTACGTCACCCTCGTGTCGTTGTGAACGCGGACATCGTTTGACTATCGAACCAACGTACGCCTTTTGCGTGTTGTGTGGTTTGATAGGTTCGGACCGTTGGATCGAATCCGAATTCACGTATGTGGTTCCTCGTATTTCTAGGAGCGTGTAGGATTTGACGGATCGTTATTCGGAGTGTCGGATGCTCCGGATCAATGACTTAAAGTTTGCATTAAACCGTAGCCGTCCGATCGTACGATCGTGAGCGATCCGACCGTTCGATCGAGACCAAACTTTCAGGACACGTTGTTTAGGTCGTGTTGAACCTTTAGGAACTTTCGGATCTAAGTTTGGAGGTCATGGGACCTACGGGCCCAGTTTGACCTAGTCGGGTTACTTTGACCAAGTTTGACCAGGGTTGACCGAGGGTCTCCCGAGGTCGCCTTGCCACGTAGTTGACTTTGTTCGACTTCTAGGAATGTGCGGATCGATTTGGAGGTTGTGGGCTCCATGGGCCTGGGTTGACCAAAACGGGGTGTTTGACCGCCGGTTGACCGTGAGTCTTACCGGGTCGTTCCTACTGGTTAAAAGAGGTAGTTTGACATTAGAATCCTTCGTACGACATACGTGCATGTTAAGTCGGGTTTTGTTAGGGTTTAAGTTTACGATTCTCGTTCGGTTCACAGTACTAATCCAATCCTCGTATCTATCGCTTTAAGTACTCTGTTTCTGCTACGCAGCAGGCGGGACCCTTTAGGGTTATGCAGCGTAGGACCAACGGTGAGTGGACATTGTTTTCAACGAGCATGATTCCATTGAATTGCATGTTATGCATAAAAGGAGATTTAATAACGTTATAAGTCTTGACTTGACTTTGGTTGTTTTATATTAAAAGAATATGCATATGAGGTTTTCAAATGTTTTGGGTTTCCGAAATTTGTATGTGGGGCCCTGATGGCTATTTTATTAGTATTTATACTTTTGGGTATTGAACGGGTGTTGTGTTCCTTCCGAGTGACAATATATAACCGTATAATGGTACAAGTAAGGGTGTCGAACCACAGGGACTGATTGGACCTCTATAAATTACTAGTTTTGAAAGAACCCTAACTAAAGAACGAAAGTGACAAATTGAAAATAGTTTTTGTGTTGTAAATGAAAAATAACTTAAAATGCTAAAAGAATGTAGTAGTGAATGATATATTGATGTAGAAAGAATAGGAATGAGACCAGGGATTTCGAATTCACCATTGCAAAACCAATTCCATGTTTATAAAGTTAAGCCGTATTCAACTACCAACCTATTTCCAGAGTTCGCTTTACATATATATGATCAGCCATATGATGTGTGGTTTTGATCAAATTCTCCTAATCTGTAACCTAGTTGGGATGTTCAACTTTGGTTCTAAGTTAAGAGTCATTAGCATGCAAGAAAACGTTAAAGAACCGAAGAGAACACACTGCAAGATGTTTGCATAGTATTCTCTTCATTCATTCACATGTCTACCAAGATTAAGCATGATGTTTACTATAACCTTGTTTAGATAATCTGTAGGCAACCCTAATGATGATCAAACATTAAAATTAACACACAAATTTAACAATAGATTCAGTGAATGAAACAAGATGCAGATTGATGAATTGAATACTTTAACTTAGAAACATGGATCAAAGTTGCAAGGCTACATCAAAATCCCTATCTATGAATTTAGTTACACATCATGTTCACAGAGATTAAAACGAAAATAAACAACATGAGTGAAAATAAATTCAAGAGAGGAAACCCTTGAAGCAATTCTGATGTTGAACTTCTCCCAGAACAGCCTCCTGCGATGAGACTTGATGGATGGTAATATATGGAACGGCTAGGGTTTTTGTGTGCATGGAAAGAGAGAACAGATCCATTTAGGGTTGTGAAATTCGTCCATAATAATTAGGGCCTGTAAAAGTGGCTGAAAGGCAAGTTTTTATGGGGTAAAAGAGGCTACAAGATATTCCAAAGAGATCCTAACAAATCAGCCTTTATTTTGCACGTTTTTGCCTTATTTGGCACCTCCAAATCAGGCTAAATCCTCATTGCTTTCCCGTTTTGCTCTTAGTCTTCAAACAAGCCAGATTCGCCTTGGATTCTTTATTTGAACTTCAAAACAGGTCACGAAACTTGTTTCCACGTTTGAATAAGGATCAGCTCCAAAAATGGCATGTTTTCACTTCTTTTGCCTTCAAATTGATCCTACAGTAGATGCAACTGCATACTAACACAAAATAGGGTAAAACGCAACAAGTTTAACTCAAAAAACATCACAAATAGACTAGAAATGGATGGTATAAATGTTTAAATATATGAGTTATCAACGGACGTGGTGCACTAAACTTTGGTTACATATAATTGATAATTGAGTTATCAATGAGTTATCAAATTGATCCTTCAGCATTTGATTTTGATTATATAATTGAGCGATATTAAGCTTGGAATCGATATATTATTTAATATATGGATTTAAAGGATTATTGTACCAAAAAGGGAATTTAATGGTTATATTATGTTTTAAATGTATATTGAAGGTTTAAGAAACGGTGAACTAAACTTTGGTTACATATATATATATATATATATATACACGCATATCCTTTGGATATTTCTTTTGAATCTTAAATTTGATATTATGGAATAATTACCTAAACTTGATTATATATATATATATTGATACACTTTGAATAATTGTCTTGAATCTTGGATTTGAAGATTCATGGTTTTAATGGAATTTATTTAATAATTACGTTTATGAACTTCAGGTTTTTGGTTTAAGTATTGGAGCCTTCATGGCTATATTTTACGATATGTATATCATTGCGATTTACGTTTTATTCCGGTTTTGAACTGATATGCTTGACTTGAGCAATGATTGATATTGGATTATATTTCTGAGTATGGTTTTAAATGAATATGACGTTTCATTGATTATGAATTTGATTCGCGGTCACTTGACCCTTATGTCTATTTTAAATATGGAAATATATGTTTGGGACGGTGATGTCCTTATGTTGATTATATATGTTGGTTATGAGATTGATGGACTTGTATATGTCCGGGTGTCTGATGTTTGGGGTTGGGTACATTGTGATTGAATATATATATATATATATATATATATATATATATATATATATATTGTTATCGCGTGGCGATTGATGTGTGTGCGGGTAGCACCTTGTATTGTACCTCCCCCTGTTCTGATATTGATGATCGCGTGCCGATTGATATGATACGGTTATTTGGATACGGTTCGATCTGGTACATACCTTAACGAGGGTGTAGCTATAGACCCTTAACGGGGTAGTGTCCGCGCATGACTTATTTCGGACGTATGGGTATTGAGGATTCTGCCATACGGGCCGGGTAGCTTAGTCCAATTTTGAGACGGCTTGACCCTGAGCACGAGGCCATTGTGATGCTGACCCGGTGTCCAGTTAAATCCTGGCCACGAGTCACATCAGTAATGTTGTCCCGGTGTCCAGTTAAATGATCCCATATTGGATTGTTTCTCCTGGTACTTGTTTGGTATGGAGGTTATATTATACCTATACGCGTGTGTTAGTACCTTCGTATTCGTATTTCTTTTATTGAGGATCTCTCCTTGCTTGTCGTGCTTGCGAGCACGTGATTGTGAGTTTAGGGAAGTTTGGGGAAACTTTGCACTTACTATAATTTCAGTACTTGTTATGTTTTACTTGTTGGATTGTAAATCCAGATTTGATATATTTATATATATTTATATAAATGCTTTGAACTACAATTAATGTCTATATTGCTGTCGAGTTTGGTTTTGTTGACGTAAACGAGTTATTCGGCATTTTAAGGTTTGTTTTACCTTATATGAATTTTATTCCATCTTTAAGCTTTTACGTTAACCAGTCCTTCTATTTATGTTTTATAAACCTGCATGGGTTGATTTCAGAGGTTATGCCTTGGAAAAGGTTAAAGGTTGGTTTGCTCGGAATACGGTATTAACGAAATGTTTTCACATATTTTGAGTTAATATGATTTCTAAATCAATCACATATATAAAGGATTTCATATGCATGGTTTGCATTGTTTTAAAAGGTGGGATTAGTATATTGTTTTAAGTATGTAAAACTTTGTTTTGTCCACTCACACTCTTTCTGTTTTGTGCCCCCCAGGCCGTAGTTGCTTCATTACTGTTCGGCCGTGCGCTTCTCTTCTCGAGCTTCGTTTGAAGGGTAAGATTATCATCCTTGAACCCTAAACTTTGTATTCTATTATTTCTTTTCCGTTGACTCTTAAATTGCTTTGTTATCGCCCATTAGGGTTGACTTGAAGGACGGAGGCCTGTTGTGTATACGTTTATGCATGCTGGCATTTGGGGATTGTTATTGTTGCTTGTTTGACAGGTTGTTAGGTTTTGGGATAGTCCTGGTTTTAGGGAGACTCGCAGATTTTGGCGAGTCTTGACCCGTTGTAGGTGGTTGTTTTGGGAACAGGGAACTTGTTTAGTTTGTGGGCCCAACATTGAGTTCATGTCGGAACGTCTGCGGGTCGCTCGGGTTCCGGTAGAATTCGGGTTGGGTCTGTCAAATTGGTCAAAGAAATTAGACACTTCAAGTTCGAACGAATTTCCGTGCCGTAAATGAAGTGGTGCTACATTGCATAGTTCTAGTGATTGGATGTCACCCAAAACTCACCAAATAACTCCTACCACCATATTATGTTGTTGACCAAGTTTGGGGCTCGATCTGAAATGAATTGGTGAAGATATTGGACAATTCAACTTGAACAAAGTTCGTGCCATAAATGGAGTGGTGGTCAATTGCATAGTTCAAGTGATTGGATTTCACTCAAAACTCAACAAATGACTCCTCCCAACATATTATGATGTTGACCAAGTTTTGGGCTCGATCCGAAATCAATTGGTCAAAGAAATTGGACAATTCAAGTTCGAACGAAGTTCGTGCCGTAAATTTATTGGGGGTACATTGCACAGTTCTAGGGATTGGATTTAACTCAAAACTCACCAAATGACTCCTCCCACAATATTATGATGTTGACCAAGTTTCGGGCTCGATCTGATATCAATTGGTCAAAGAAATTTGCCACTACAAGTTCGTTCGATGTTCCGTGCCGTAAATGAAGTGGTTGTTGCTTTGCATAGTTCTAGGGATAAGATTTCTCTCAAAATACACCAAAAGGCTCCTCCTACCATATTATGATGTTGGCCAAGTTTTGGGCTCTATCCGAAATGAATTGGTCAAAGAAATTGGACACTTCAAGTTCGTACGAAGTTCCGTGCCGTAAATGAAGTGGTTGGTGGTTCGCATAGTTCTAGGGATTGGATTTCACCCAAAACACACCAAACGACTCCTCCCACCATATTATGATGTCGGCCAAGTTTTGGGCTCGATCTGAAATCAATTGGTCAAAGAAATTGGACTCTACAAGTTCGTACGAGTTCCGTGCCGTAAATGAAGTGGTTGGTGATTTGCATAGTTCTAGGGATTGGATTTCACCCAAAACACACCAAATGACTCCTCCCACCATATTATGATGTTGACCAAGTTTTGGGCTCGATCTGAAATCAATTGGTCAAAGAAATTGGACACTTCAAGTTCGTACGAAGTTCCATGCCGTAAATGAAGTGGTTGGTGATTTGCATAGTTCTAGGGATTGGATTTCACCCAAAACACACCAAATGAATCCTCCCACCATATTATGATGTCGGCCAAGTTTGGGCTCGATCTGAAATCAATTAGTCAAAGAAATTGGACTCTACATGTTCGTACGAAGTTCCGTGCCGTAAATGACGTGGTTGGTGCTTTGCATAGTTCAGTTGATTGGATTTCACTCAAAACTCACCAAATGACTTATCCCACAATATTATGATATTGACCAAGTTTTGGGCACGATCCGAAATCACTTGATCAAAGAAATTGGACAATTCATGTTCGAACGAAGTTCGTGAAATAAATGGAGTGGTTGGTGCATTGCATAGTTCTAGTGATTGGATTTCACTTATAGCGCACCAAATAACTCCTCCCACCAAATTATGATGTTGACCAAGTCTTGGGCTCGATCTGAAATGAATTGGTCAAAGAAATTTGACAATTCAAGTTCGTATGAAGTTCGTGCCGTAAATGGAGTAGTTGGTGCATTGCATAGTTCTATTGATTGGATTTCACTCAAAACTCACCAAATGACTCCACCCACCATATTATGATGTTGACCAAGTTTTGGGCTCGATCCGAAATCACTTGGTCAAAGAAATTGGACACTTCAAGATCGAACGAAGTTCGTGACGAAAATGGAGTGGTTGGTGCATTGCACAGTTCTAGTGATTGGATTTCACTCAAATCACGCCAAATGACTCCTCCCACAATATTATGATGTTGACAATGTTTTGGGCTCGATCCGATATGAATTGGTCAAAGAAATTGGACAATTCAAGTTTGAACAAATATCGTGACGTAAATGGAGAGGTTGGTGTATTGCATAGTTCTAGTGATTGAATTTCTCTTAAAACTCAACAAATGACTCCTCCCACCATATTATGCTGTTGACCAAGTTTTGGGCTCGATCCGAAATGAATTGGTCCAAGAAATTTGACAATTCAAGTTCGAACGAAGTTCGTGCCGTAAATGGAGTGGTGGTGCATTGCATAGTTTTGGTGATTGGATTTCACCCAAAACTTACCAAATGACTCCTCCAACCGCATTATGATGTTGACCAGGTTTTGGGCTTCATCCGAAATCAATTGGTCAAAGAAATTGGACAATTCAAGTTCGAACGAAGTTCGTGACGTAAATGGAGTGGATGGTGCATTGCGTAGTTCTAGTTATTGTGTTTCATTCAAAACCCACCAAATGATTCCTCCCACCATGTTATGATGTTGACCAAGTTTTCTGCTCGACCCGAAATCAATTGGTCAAATAAATTGGACACTTCAAGTTCGTTCGTAGTTCGTAACGTAAATGGTGTGGTTGGTGCCTTGCATAGTTCTAGTGATTCGATTTCAATCAAAACTCACCAAATGACTCCTCCCACCATGTTATGATGTTGACCAAGTTTTGGGCTCGATTCGAAATGAATTGGTCAAAGAAATTGGACACTTCAAGTTCGTGCGAAGTTCGTGCCGTAAATGGTGTGGTTGTGCATTGTATAGTTCTAGTGATTGGATTTCAATCAAAAGTCACCAAATGACTCCTCCCACCATATTATAATGTTGACCAAGTTTTGGGCTCAATCCGAAATTAATTGGTCAAAGAAATTGGATACTTCAAGTTCGTACGAAGTTCGTGCCTAAATGCAATGTTTGGTGTATGGCATAGTTCTAGTGATTGGATTTCAGTCAAAACACACCAAGTGACTCCTCCCACCATATTTTGAAGTTGACCAAGTTTTGGGCACCAGCCAAAGTGAATTGGTCAAAGAAATTGGACAATTCAAATTCGAACGTAGTTCGTGACGTAAATGGAGTGGTTGGTGCATTGCATAGTTCTAATGATTGAATTTCACTCAAAACTCACCGAATGACTCCTCCCACCATGTTATGATGTTGACCAAGTTTTGGGCACGAGCAGAAATGAATTGGTCAAAGAAATTGGACACTTCAAGTTTGTACAAAGTTCGTGCAATAAATGGAATGGTTGGTGCTTTGCATAGTTTTGGTAATTGGATTTCACTCGAAACTCACCAAATTATGATGTTAACCAAGTTTCGGGCTCGATCCAAAATGAATTGGTCTAAGAAATTTGACAATTCAAGTTCGTGCGAAGTTCATCCTGTAGTTGGTGCATTGCATAGTTCTATTGATTGGATTTCGCTCAAAACTCACCAAATGATTCCTCCCAGCATATTATGGTGTTGACCAAGTTTTGGTTTGATCCGAAATCGCTTGGTCAAAGAAGTTGGACACTTCAAGATCGAACGAAGTTCGTGACGTAAATGCAGTGGTTGGTACATTGCATAGTTCCAGTGACTGGATTTCACTCAAAACACACCAAATGACTCCTCCCACCATATTATGATGTTGACCAAGTTTTGGGATCGATCTGAAATCTCTTGGTCAAAGACATTGGACAGTTCAAGTTCGTACGAAGTTCATCCTGTAAATGGAGTGGTTAGTGCTTTGCATAGTTCTGTTGATTGGATTTCACTCAAAACTCACCAAATGACTCATCCCACCATATATTATGATGTTGACCAAGTTTTGGGCACGAGCCGAATTGAATTGGTCAAAAAAATTGGACACTTCAAGTTCGTGCAAAGTTCGTGCCAGAAATGGTGTGGTTGGTGCATTGCATAGTTCTAGTTATTGTGTTTCATTCAAAACTCACCAAATGATTCCTCCCACCATGTTATGATGTTGACCAAGTTTTGGGCTCGATCCGAAATCAATTGGTCTAAGAAATTGGACAATTCAAGTTCATGCGTAGTTCGTAACGTAAATGGTGTGGTTGGTGCCTTGCATAGTTCTATTGATTGGATTTCAATCAAAACTCACCAAATGACTCCTCCCACCATATTATGATGTTGACCAAGTTTTGGGCTCGATCCGAAATCAATAAATCAAAGAAATTGCACAATTCTAGTTCGAACGAAGTTCATGCCGTAAATGGAGTGCTTGGTGCATTGCATAGTTCTAGGGATTGGATTTCACTCAAAACTCACCAAATGACTCCTCCCACGAAATTATGATGTTGTGATGTTGTGATGTTGACCATATTTTGGGCCCGATCAAAAATCAAACGGTCAAATAAAGTGGACACTTCAAGTTCGTGCGAAGTTCGGGCCGTAAATGGAGTGGTTGGTGCTTTGCATAGTTATGCTGATTGGATTTCACTCAAAAATCTCAAAATGACTCCACCCACCATATTATGATGTTGACCAAGTTTTGGGCACGAGCCAAAATTAATTGGTCAAAGAAATTGGACAATTCAAGTTCGTACGAAGTTCGAGCCGTAATTGGAGTGATTGGTGCTTTGCATAGTTCTGTTGATTGGATTTCACTCAAAACTCACCAAATGACTCCTCCCACCATATTTTATGATGTTGACCAAGTTTTGGGCACGAGCCGAACTGAATTGCTCAAAGAAATTGGACACCTCAAGTTCGTGCGAAGTTCATCCGGAAATGGTGTGGTTGGTGCATTGCGTAGTCCTAGTGATTGGATTTCAATCAAAACTCGCCAAATGACTCCTCCCACCATATTATGATGTTGACCAAGTTTTGGGCGCGATCCGAAATTAATAAATCAAAGAAATTGCACAATTCTAGTTCGATCGAAGTTCGTGCCGTAAATGGAGTGCTTGGTGCATTTTATAGTTCTAGGGATTGGATTTCACTTAAAACTCACCAAATGACTCCTCCCACCATATTATCATGTTGTGATGTTGTGATGTTGACCATGTTTTGGGCCCGATCAAAAATCAATTGGTCAAAGAATTTGGACACTTCAAGTTCGTGCGAAGTTCGTGCCGTAAATGGAGTGGTTGGTGGTTTGCATAGTTGGGTTGATTGGATTTCAATCAAAACTCACCAAATGACTCCTCCAACCATATTATGATGTTTGTCAAGTTTTGAGCACAACCGAAATGAATTGGTCAAAGAAATTTGACAATTCAAGTTCGTACGAAGTTCGTGCCGTAAATGGAGTGGTTGGTGCTTTGCATAGTTCTGTTGATTGGATTTTACTCAAAACTCACCAAATCTCACCGAATGACTCCTCCCATTGGTTTTCAGTTTAATAAGTTTAATTTGTGATGATTAGCATCCCTCCTAATCCCCGGAATAGAACGATCTCTACTTACTCGTACTAATATTGCATAATTCATAGGGTTTAATTTTTGCGTTAGTTATTTCTCACGTCAAATTTTGGCGCCGTTGCGGGATTAGCAAAATTGTTAATTTTCCCTTTGTTTCCGTTTTTCTTGTGTTTCTAATTTTGTTTTGTTTTGTTTTCTTTGTTTTAGGTACTAGTTTATGATTCGAAGTTCACACCCTGTTCGTGCACACATATTGGACTTTGACGATGATTTCGAACGAACTTTGAGAAGGAAGAGGAAGCAGCCATAACTCAATTCCTCTAGTTCTAGTTCTGAACCTGAATCTGAAGCTGAAACAGACTTGGAAGAGGAACAAGACATGGCTGTAGACAATCGAACAATCAAGGAACTTTCAGCCTCTGGATTGGACAATGCAGTCCCTCTTCGCATTCAATACTCTGGGGCAGCTGAAGGCAAGACCGATGAGTTTGAATTGAAGTCGAGTTTGCTACATCACATTCCCAAATACCATGGGCTGTCCATGGAAGATCCAAACAAGCATTTGAAGGAATTCGAAGTGGTATGTTCAAGCATGACACCAATTAACGTGGATAGCAACATTCTAAAGATGAAAGCTTTTCCATTCTCTCTTTTGGAAAAGGCTAAGGATTGGCTCTTTGAGTTAGCACCTGGAACCATCACTTCTTGGGAAAGCATGAAGAGAGCATTCTTAGAGAAATTCTTCCCAACTTCAAGAGTCATTCTTTTGAGGAAGAGAATTAGTGGAATTCAATAAGGCCGGGAGAATCCTTCCCAGCATATTATGAGCGTTTCAAGACTTTAGTTGCATCCTGCCCACAATTCAATATTTCTATGAAGGACTACTTCCACTCGAGAGACAAATGCTTGATGCTTCAGCAGGAGGTGCGTTGGTTGACAAAACACCAGTTGCATCGAAGATCTTAATCTCAAACCGAGCCTTGAATGCACAACAATACGAAGGAGTTGGAGGAAGGGATCATACACAGCCAAGTCAAGTTAATGAGGTAAGTGCTATTTTAGAACTTCAATCTCAATTGGCAAATCTCACTACTCTTATTTCACAGGTTGTTGAAGGATCCAAAGTGCAAGGAAGTAGTACTTGTGGTGTGTGCTCTGTGCAAGGACACCCCTCTGATCAATGCCCTCAATTAATAGAGAATGGGGATGGGAAAGTGCCAACGCCGTTGGGTATCAAGGCCACAATCAGCCAAAGTATGATCCATACTCCAACACTTACAATCCGGGCTGGAGAGATCATCCAAATATGAAGTGGAGGGACCCTCAACAAACTCAACAACAAGGCGGATATAGGCAGCCACCTCCGGGACTCTATCAAAGGCCATTCGCACCACCACCACTCCCACCACAATCTGCCCAACCAAATTCAGGTACGTCTTTGGATAATGATAAAGTTCTTCAAGCACTAACCTCTTTGACTCAGGGTTTACAAAATCAAGCCAAAGAAATGGGCGAAGTGAAGAAGCAAATTGGGCAAATGGCGGAATTCATGGGATAGTTCAGAGAAGAAGGCAAACTACCTAGTTCAACCATCGTCAATCCAAAGGGAGGTTTTGAAACAGCTAAAGCTATCACCTTGAGAAGTGGTAAAGAGGTTGGAACCAATCCCAAAACGTCCAAACAAAGCCAAAAGGAGGACAAACAGCTGCTGTCCGAAGAAGAAGAGATGGACAAGGCCACGGCAAGGGAAGAGCAATCCCTGCCGCAGCCTTCTAAGGCTCCTACACCACCCAAATCAGGTAAGGTTGGTTCCAATTCAATTCCTTCTAACCCCATTCCACCAAATGTGCCTTTCCTCGCAGGTTTATGCAATCTAAGAAGGAAGAGAATGAAAAAGATATCTTAGAGATCTTCAGGAAAGTACAAGTCAATATTCCCCTTCTCGATGCAATAAAGCAAGTTCCAAAGTATGCTAAATTTTTGAAGGAGCTTTGTACAACAAGGAGACGAATCTCTAACAAGGAAGTGGTACGGGTAAGTGAGAATGTTTCTGCAGTTTTGCAACATAAGCTGCCACCTAAATGCAAAGACCCAGGTAGTTTCACAATCCCTTGTGTTATTGGTAATACCAAGTTTGAACATGCCATGTTAGATCTGGGTGCTTCCATTAATGTCATGCCATACTCAATTTATGCATCTATGAACCTAGGAGAGTTTAAAAACGATGGTGTTATAATTCACTTAGCCGATCGTTCTAATGCATATCCGAGAGGAGTCTTGGAAGATGTTTTGGTGCAAGTTAACCACTTGATATTCCCAGCAGATTTTTATGTGCTTGAGATGGAAGATTCGGCCCATTCTACACCATTGCCAATCCTACTTGGAAGACCCTTCATGAAGACAGCCCGCACCAAGACAGATGTGTTCAAGGGGACTTTGACAATGGAATTTGATGGCGACATGATTGATTTTAATATCTCTGAAGCTATAAGGTATCCTATTGATGATCATTCTTGCTTCTCTATTGATGTATTTGATTCTTTGGCGCAGGAATATCTTGAATCCCTAGATAGGGATGCTCTTGAAACAACCATTGCTAAAGGAATTGGACTCAAAACCAACATGGCCGAGCCTAATCATGCAACAATTGGTGAGATGGTGGCTGCCCTTGAGTCATTGCCATAATATGTTGGTAAGCCTCCAATCCCAATTCCAATTCCCGTTTCTACTAACAAGTTGTTACCTTCAGTGATTGAGGCACCCACTCTCGAGCTTAAACCATTACAGAATCATTTGAAGTATGTCTTCTTGGGAGAAAAAGAGACTTTGCCCGTCATAGTCTCTTCATCAGTCACAACAGTGGAGGAAGAAAAACTAGTTCAGGTCTTGCAAGAGTAAAAAACAGCCATTGGATGGACTTTAGCCGACATGAAGGGAATTAGTCCTACAACATGCATGCATCTCATACTTCTAGATGAGGGGGCTAAACCAACTCGAGAGGCTCAACGCCGACTCAACCCTCCAATGCTGGAAGTTGTGAAAAAGGAGATCATTAAGCTTCTTGATTGTGGGGTCATTTACCCAATTTCAGATAGTTGTTGGGTTTCACCGGTTCAAGTTGTACCAAAGAAATCGGGAGTCACTGTGGTGAAGAATGAAGAGAACGAACTTGTGCCTACCCGTATCCAAACAGGTTGGAGAGTTTGCATCGATTATAGGAAACTCAACGCCACCACAAGGAAAGATCACTTCCCTTTGCCTTTCATTGATCAAATGCTTGAAAGGTTAGCCGGTCATTCTTTTTATTGCTTTCTTGATGGCTATTCGGGATATAATCAGATTGTTGTAGCTCCAGATGACCAAGAAGGACTACTTTTACTTGTCCATTTGGAACTTTTGCTTATCGACAAATGCCATTTGGTTTATGTAATGCACCAGCCACCTTTCAAAGATGCATGGTAAGTATCTTTTCAGATTTCGTTGAGAAGATTATTGAGGTTTTCATGGATGATTTTAGTGTCTTTGGTGACTCTTTTGATGGTTGTTTAATCTCACGTTGATATTAAAATGTTGCATTGAAACTAACCTGGTTTTAAATTGGGAAAAATGTCACTTCATGGTAAAACAAGGAATAGTCTTAGGACATATAGTTTCAGAAAAGGGACTTGAAGTTGATAAATCAAACATAGATCTTGTACGCCACTTACCCTCTCCCACTTCGGTGAGAGAGGTTCGTTCTTTCCTTGGACATGCAGGATTCTATAGACGTTTTATCAAAGGTTTCTCGAAGATTTCAAAACCCTTGTGCCAACTTCTACAAAAGGATGTGCCGTTTGTGTTTGATGACGAATGTGAGAAGGCGTTCAATCACCTCAAAGAATTGTTAACTTCGGCACCTATCATTGTTCCACCAGATTGGAGCCTTCCATTCGAGCTTATGTGTGATGCTTCAGATTATGCTTTAGGGGCTGTTTTGGGGCAACGGAAGGACAAGAAGCCACACGTCATCTACTACGCATCCCGGACCTTGAATGATGCTCAATTGAATTACTCCACCACCGAAAAAGAACTTCTTGCTGTTGTGTTTGCTTTAGATAAGTTTCTTTCTTATTTACTTGGTACTAAAGTTATAATTTACTCTAACCATGCAGCGTTGAAGTACTTGCTCACAAGGAAAGAAGCCAAACCAAGGCTTATTCACTGGATGCTTCTTCTTCAGGAGTTTGACGTGGAAATTAGGGACAAAAGAGGATGTGAAAATGTAGTGACTGATCACTTGAGCCGTTTGGTACATGAAGAAGACCATCTACCTATTCCAGAGGCATTCCCAGATGAACAATTGCTGACCATTGAGGTAAGTGAGCCATGGTATGCTGATATTGTGAATTATATTGTGTCTAAACAAGTGTCAAGCACCATAACTAGGCACCAACGTGATAAACTTTAAAAAATGGCACGGTTTTATGTGTGGGATGACCCTTATTTGTGGAAATATTGCCCTGATCAAATTATTCGTAGATGTGTGCATGATTCTGAGTTTAATTCAATCTTAACTTTTTGTAACACTTATGCATGTGGGGGTCACTTTGGTACACAATGCACAGCACTTAAGGTTTTAGAATGTTTTGACCAAAAAAAAAAAAAAAAAAAAAAGGTTTTAGAATGTGGATTTTATTGGCCTACTATCTTTAAGGATGCTAGAACTTTTTGTATGACTTGTGATCGTTGTCAAAGAACGGGCAATATAGGTGCAAAAGATCAAATGCCGCAAACCCCTATCTTTTCTGTTGAGATTTTTGATGTTTGGGATATTGATTTCATGGGTCCTTTTCCTTCATCTCATGGTTTCAATTATATTCTACATGCGGTTGATTATGTATCAAAATGGGTGGAAGCGGCAACCACACGTACTAATGATTCCAAAGTGGTTGCAGATTTTGTCAAAACTAACAAATTTTCCAGATTTGGAAAGCCAAGAGTACTTATCAGTGACGGGGGTTCCCATTTTTGCAATCGAACCATAGAGGCGCTGCTTAAAAAGTTTAATGTCACACATAGGGTCTCGACACCCTATCATCCTCAAACAAGTGGGCAAGCCGAGGTGTCTAATTGAGAAATCAAGCAGATTTTGGAGAAGACAGTTGGACCAACTAGGAAAGATTTGAGCTTGCGCTTGAATGACGCATTATGGGCGTGCCGTACAGTCTATATAAAACACCAATTGGGATGTCTCCATTTCGGCTCATCTATGGGAAACCGTGCCATCTTCCGGTTGAGTTGGAGCACAGAGCATATTGGGCAGTCAAAACGTTCAACATGATATAGATGCAGTTGGTCTTCATAGGAAGCTTCAATTGAATGAGCTTGAAGAGATTCGGAACAAGGCTTATGAGAACGCTCATATCTATAAGGAGAAAACAAAGGCATTCCATGACAAGATGATTCGTAGCTAGACGTTCTCTATAGGGCAGAAAGTGTTACTTTTCAACTCACGCCTTCGATTATTTCCAGGTAAGTTGCGTTCTAAATGGATTGGTCCTTTTGTTGTTACTAATGTCTTTCCTTATGGTGCAGTCCAAATTCAAAGTTTAAAGACAGGACATGAATTCAAAGTCAATAGACACCGTTTGAAGCCTTACTATGAGTGTTTTGAAGAGTAATCACAAAGGAAAAAAATCAGTTTTTTGTAACATGCTTGAAGGAAGAAACTCAAACTAACGCTACAACCCTGTGAGACTTGAGCCTATTGTTTGTTTGGAGAGTTATTACTCAGGATATTCTTGTTTTCTAAAGTCGTTGCATGATCTCATTACTTCTTTGATTGGTTGCTACTTAGAATGCGTTTTCATCATTTTAAGTTCCAAATACTAGAACTCATGCCCGTTTCATTCAAAGTGTAATATGAAGTGCATAACAAATAACAAGATGAAGTTGTGTAGTTACCACCAGAGGCAAAAAGCCTTATCCTTTGCATATATATTGTAGGTGTAACCCCTTTGAGCCTTATTTAGCCTATTTTCTTTGTTAAGCCTTCATTATCCTTACCTAGCCTAGTATAGGAATATCCATACCCTTGTTCTTAAAGAATAGTGAAGCATGACTTGTTGGGAATTCCTTTTGTTTACGATTTGCAGAAAAACAAGTGTGGGGGAAGGAATTGTTCTTTTGAGTTCGGTGAAAAGAGGAGTTTATGTGTTGTTTCGAAAGAAAAAAAAAAGAAAGAAAAAAATAAAAATAAAAAACTAGGAATGAGTTCATAAGTGCTGGGTGTTGAAGAAGGGTCCGAAAATGTGAATCTGACCCTAAAGTATAAATCTTCCCTTTGTGTTTAAAGTTTGATGCTGCAATCAAAAGTGAATTCTAAGAGTTGATTTCATTACTTTGCTTACTATTTCTTTAAAAACCTTTGTGTACCCTTAACCCTTCTTAGTTTGCCAATACCTTAGCCCCGTTATAACCCTTAGACTTTTATCTTGATTGTTATATGTGGAGTTTGAAATTGGTACGAGCATATGGAATCCCTGGTTCTCGCTTCTAAGTAGTAGCATTCCGTTCATGAGATCATATATATGTTGTATTAATAACTCCAGAAAGTGCCTTCTTTGTTGTTATAACATATGTGAGTGCTAGTCTCCATTCTTACATCAATCTTCTCACATATACTTAGTGTAGGGAGTGTAGTCAGAAAATCTGTGTGAAAATAGATAGTATATCTGGTGGGGAATTGAGGGAATTCTCTAAGGCATGTTACTACATTCAAAATGTTGTTTTAAATGATCAAATGCGAGCTAGTGAGTGGTTACTGTGATTGAGTATGAGCTTGAGGGTAAGGATGGCTAAAATCGATGTCACTAGTGATTTTTAACTTGTCATGTTTCATTGGAAATCCCTGAGGCAATTGTTGGAAGGTTTAGGTTTTGTTTTGTTTCCTTTGTTTTGCTCGGGGACCAGCAAAAGCTAACTGTGGGGGAATTTGATAGGAGCATATTTATGCGACTTTACTATCCTATTTCTTTGCATTTACTTAGTTAATTTCAATTTATTATGTCAATTTAAGTTATTTTCGGATTTTTGTAGGCCAAATTGGTAAAGATGACAATAAATGACCTAATGGAGCAGTTTGGAGCAGTTTTGGGCTTGGATTGGATAGTATGCTTGGAGAGCAAGTGGGCTGGACGTTTTTGGAGTTTAAAGAGGCTTGGAAGCTAAAAAAAGGGAATTACCCTTATTTTTCCTTCTAGAAACCTGCCAAACAAAACACTAATCCTTAGGGTTTCTGCTGGCCCTTTTTACCCTAAGTATACTGCATATATAAAGGAGAGATCTGCCGCATAAAAGAAGGGGAGAGGAGAGAAGAATAAGGAGGTTTGTGCCGTAACCTGCATAAGCCAAGGGAGAAGAAGAAGAACAGATCCACCTAGTGCCGCAACCTACCTACCTTCAGATCCAAGTGTGCCGCAACCTATCATCATCCATTGGAGTTTTCAGAGTTCTTTCTTCCCTTGCTCAGTTTCAATGTTTATTTCAGATTGCTTTTCAATTGTTATGAACATGTGTAACTAAATTTCTTGTTAGTTAGAGGTGAATTCGAAGTCATGGACATATGTTTTATATGAATTGATTACTTCCAGTTATGGTTTCATAAAGTATGAATGTGATTTACTTTTCTGTTTTAGTGAGAACTTATTCTTGTATGTTTATTAAGGATGCATACTTAGTTTGCATGCAGGGATTTGATGCTAGAATATAAGAATTTCACCTAATCGTTATGAACTTATATTCACAAGTGGTAAAAGTCACTAGTCATGATTGCGTTATGTAAATTCTTGGCAGGAGTATCATGCTTTTCATAGTTACGAATGCTTTGTCGATGCTTATGATTTTCACAGAACTTAATGATCTTTGATACGTATCTTTATCATGCTGTTCATATAGGGAACTTGATAAGAATAATTTGATTGTGTGCTGAGTCCAATTCAATGAACTTAGGAAAATCTGAGAGTTAATTAGTGCATTCACAATTAATTTGGGGCATTGTCATTCATACTTTGTAGAAAAAATAACTGGAGATCGATTTGTACGTATTTGTTCCATGTGTGGAGAAGAATCCTCTGGATATCCCTTCATCCATATTCTATTCACAACTTAGCTGTTTGCTGCTGTCATTATTACTTTAGTCTAAATTGTCCAAATTCCCCCCGGAATAGAACGATCCCGACTTACTCGTACTACGATTGCATAATTCATAGGGTTTAATTTGTGCGTTAGTTATTTCTCACGAAGTTCGTGCCGTAAAAGGAGTGGTTGGTGCTTTGCATAGTTCTGGTGATTGGATTTCACTCAAATCTCACCAAATTATGATGTTGACCAAGTTTTGGGCTCGATCCGAAATGAATTGGTCAAAGAAATTGGACAATTCAAGTTCGAATGAAGTTCGTGACGTAAATGGAGTGGTTGGTGCTTTGCATAGTACTGGTGATTGGATTTCACTGAAAACTCTCCAATTGACTCCTCCCACCATATTATGATGTTGACCAAGTTTTGGGCTCGATCTGAAATCACTTTGTCAAAGAAATTGGACACTTCAAGTTCGTACCGTAAATGGAGTGGTTGGTGCATTTCATAGTTCTAGTGATTAGATTTCTCCCAAAACTCACAAAATGACTCGTCCCACCAAATTATGATGTTGACCAAGTTTTGGGCTCGATCCAAAATTAGTTGGTCAAAGAAACTGGACACTTCAAGTTCATACCGTAAATGGAGTGGTTGGTGCTTTGCATAGTTGTGCTGATTGGATTTCACTCAAAACTCACCAAATGACTCCTCCCACCATATTATGATGTTGACCAAGTTTTGGGCACGAGCCGAAATTAGTCAAGGAAATTGGAGAATTCAAGTTCGTGCCGTTAATGGAGTGGTTGGTGCTTTGCATAGTTGGATTGATTGGATTTCACTCAAAACTCACCAAATGACTCCTCCCACCATATTATGATGTTGACAAGTCTTGGGCGCGAGCCGAAATGAATTGGTCAAAGAAATTAGAGAATTCAAGTTCGTACGAAGTTCGTGCCGTAAATGGAGTGGTTGGTGCTTTGCATAGTTGTGTTGATTGGATTTCACTCAAAACTCACCAAATGACTCCTCCCACCATATTACGATGTTGACCGAGTTTTGGGCACGAGCCAAAATGAATTGGTCAAAGAAATTGGAGAATTCATGTTCGTACGAAGTTCGTGCCGTTAATGGAGTGGTTGCTGCTTTGCACAGTTCTGTTCATTCGATTTCACCCAAAACTCACCAAATCACTCCTCTCACCAAATTATGACGTTGACCAAGTTTTGGGCGTGAGCCGAAATGAATTGGTCTTAGAAATTTTACACTTCAAGTTTGTACGAAGTTCATGCCTTAAATGGAGTGGTTGGGGCTTTGATTAGTTCTGCTGATTGGATTTCACTCAAAACTCACCAAATGACTCCTCCCACCATATTATGATGTTGACCAGGTTTTGGGCACGAGCCGAAATGAATTGGTCAAAGAAATTGGAAAATTCAAGTTCGTACGAAGTTCGTGCCGTAAATGGAGCGGTTGGGGTTTGAATTGTTCTGTTGATTGGATTTCACTCAAAACTCACCAAATGACTCCTCCCACCATATTATGATGTTGACCAAGTTTTGGGCGTGAGCCGAAATGAATTGGTCAAAGAAATTTTACATTTCAAATTCGTACGAAGTTCGTGCCGTAAATGGAGTGGTTTGTGATTTGCATAGTTCTGGTGATTGGATTTCACTCAAAACAAACCAAATGACTCCTCCCACCAAATTATGATGTTGACCAAGTTTTGGGCTCGATCCGAAAAGAATTCGTCAATGAAATTGGACAATTCAAGTTCGAACGAAGTTCTTGAAGTAAATGGGGTGGTTGGTGCATTGCATAGTTCTAGTGATGGGATTTCATTCAAAACTCACCAAACGACTCCTCCAACCGTATTATGATGTTGACCAAGTTTTGGGCCCGATCCGAAATCACTTGGTCAAAGAAATTGAACACTTCAAGTTCGTATGAAGTTCGTGCCGTAAGTGGAGTGGTTGGTACTTTGCATAGTTCTGTTGATTGGATTTCACTCAAAACTCATCAAACGACTCCTCCCACCAAATTATGAACTTGACCAAGTTTTGGGCTAGATCCGAAATGAATTGGTCAAAGAAAATGGACTATTCAAGTTCGAACGAAGTTCTTGACGTAAATGGAGTGGTTGGTGCATTGCATAGTTCTAGTGATTGGATTTCACTCAAAACTCACCAAGCGACTCCTCCAACCGTATTTTGATGTTGACCAAGTTTTGGGCTCGATCCAAGATCACTTGGTCAAAGAAATTGAACACTTCAAGATCGTACGAAGTTCGTGCCGTAAATGAAGTGGTTGGTTCTTTGCATAGTTCTGTGTATTGGATTTCACTCAAAACTCACCAAATGACTCGTCCCACAATATTATGATATTGACAAGGTTTTGGGCTCAATCTGAAACGAATTGGTCAACCAAATTGGAGATTTCAAGTTCGAACGAAGTTCGCGCCGCAAATGGAGTGGTGGTACATTGCATAGTTCTAGGGATTGGATTTCAGTCAAAACACACCGAATGACTCCTCCCACCATATTATGATGTTGACCAAGTTTTGGGCTCGAAACAAAATGAATTGGTTAAAGAAACTGGACAATTCAAGTTCGAACGAAGTTCGTGCCGTGAATGGAGTGGTGGTACATTCCAAATGATTCCACCCAACATATTATGATGTTGACCAAGTTTTGGGCTCAATCCAAAATGAACTGGTCAAAGAAATTGGACAATTCAAGTTCGAACGAAGTTTGTGCCGTAAATGGAGTGGTGGTACATTGCATAGTTCTAAGGGTTGGATTTCACTCAAAACTCACCAAATGACTTCTCCCACCGAACGAAGTTTGAGCCGTAAATGGAGTGGTTGGTGCTTTGCATAGTTCTGTTGATTGGATTTCACTCAAAACTCACCAAATGACTCCTCCCACAATATTAAGATGTTGACCATGTTTTGGGATCTATCCGAAATCAATTGGTCAAAGAAACTGGACAATTCAAGTTCGTACGAAGTTCGTGCCGTGAATGGAGCTTTGGTACATTCAATAGTTCTAGGGATTTGATTTCACTCAAAACTCACCAAATGATTCCACCCAACATATTATGATGTTGACCAAGTTTTGGGCTCAATCCGAAACGAATTGGTCAAAGAAATTGGACACTTCAAGTTCATACGAAGTTCCGTGCCGTAAATGAAGTGGTTGGTGCTTCGCATAGTTCTAGGGATTGAATTTCAGTCAAAACACACCAAATGACTCCTCCCACCATATTATGATGTTGACCAAGTTATGAGCTCGATCCGAAATGAAATGGTCAAAAAATTGGACAATTCAACTTCGTACGAAGTTGGTGCCATAAAAGGATTGGTTGGTGCATTGCTTAGTTCTAGTGATTGGCTTTCACTCAAAACTCACCAAATGCCTCCTCCCAACATATTATGATATTGATCAAGTTTCGAGCTCGATCCGAAATTAAATGGTCAAAGAAATTGGACAATTCAACTTCGGACGAAGTTGGTGCCACAAATGGAGTGGCTGGTGCATTGCATGGTTCTTGGGATTGGATTTCACTCAAAACTTACCAAATGACTCCTCCCTCCATATTATGATGTTGGCCAAGTTTTGGGCTCGATCCGAAATCAATTGGTGAAAGAAATTGGACAATTCAATTTCTAATAAAGTTCGTTCCGTAAATGGAGTGGTGGGACATTGCGTTGTTTTAAGGATTGGATTTCACTCAAACTCACCAAATGACTCCTCCCACAATATTATAATGTTGACCAAGTTTTGGGCTAGATCCGAAATGAATTGGTCAAAGAAATTGGACAATTCAAGTTCGAACGTAGTTCATGATGTAAATAGAGTGGTTGGTTCATTGTATAGTTCTAGTGATTGGATTTCAATCAAAACTCGCCAAATGACTCCTCCCACCATAATATGATGTTAACCAAGTTTTGGGCTCGATCCGAAATGAATTGGTCAAAGAAATTGGACCATTCAAGTTCGAACGAAGTTCGTGACGTAAATGGAGTGGTTGGTGCATTGCATAGTTCTAGTGCTTGGATTTCACTCAAAACTCACGAAATGACGATTCCCACCATATTACGTTGTTGACACAGTTTTGGGCTCGATCCGAAATCAATTGGTCAAAGAAATTGGACAATTCAAGTAAGTGCAAAGTTCGTGCAGTAAATGGAGTCTTTGGTGCGTTGCATAGTTCTGGGCATTGGATTTCACTCAAACTCATCAAATGACTACTTCCACCATATTAAGGTGTTGACCAAGTTTTGGGGTCGATCTGAAATCAATTGGTCAAAAAAATTGGACACTTCAAGTTCGAATGAAGATCGTGCCGTAAATGGCGTGGTGGTACATTGCATAGTTCTATTTATTAGATTTCACTCAAAACTCACCAAATGACTCCTCCCACCATATTATGATGTTGACCAAGTTTTGGGCTAGATCAGAAATCACTTGGTCAAAGAAATTGGACACTTCAAGTTCATACGAATTTCCGTGCCGTAAATGAAATGGTTGGTGCTTTGCATAGTTCCATGGATTGGATTTCAGTCAAAGCACAACAAATGACTCCTCCCACCATATTACGATATTGACCAAGTTTTGAGATCGATCCGAAATGAAATGGTCAAAAAAATTGGACAATTCAACCGTGCGAAGTTGGTGCCATAAAAGGAGTGGTTGGTGCTTTGCATAGTTCTGGTGATCGGATTTCACTCAAATATCACCAAATTATGATGTTGACCAAGTTTTGGGCTCAATCCGAGATGAATTGCTCAAAGAAATTGAACAATTCAAGTTCGAACGATGTTTGTGCCGTAAATGGAGTGGTGGTACATTGCTTAGTTCTAGGGATTGGATTTCACTCAAAACTCACCAAATGACTCCTCCCACCATATTATAATGTTGACCAAGTTTTGGGATTGATCCGAAATCAATTGGTCAAAGAAATTTTTCACTTCAAATTAAATGCAAATGCGGGCAGTAAATGGAGTGGTTGGTGCTTTGCATAGTTCTGGTGATTGGATTTCACTCAAAACTCACCTATTGACTCCTCCCACCATATTATGATCTTGACCAAGTTTTGGGCTCAATCCGAGATCAATTTGTCAAAGAAATTGGACACTTCAAGTTCGAACGAAGTTCGAGCCGTAAGTGGAGTAGTTGGTGCTGTGCAAAGTTCTGTTGAATTGGATTTCACTTAAAACTCACCAAATGACTCCACCCATAATATTATGAAGTAGACCAAGTTTTGGGCTCGAGCCGAAATCAATTGGACAAACAAATTGGACACTTGAAGTTGGAACGAAGTTCGAGCCATAAATGGAGAGGTTGGTGCTTTGCATAATTTAGTTGATTGGATTTCACTCAAAACTCACCAAATGACTCATTCCACAATATTATGATGTTGACCAAGTTTTGGGCTCGATCCGAAATGAATTGGTCAAAGAAATTGGACAATTCATGTTCAAACGAAGTTCGTGCCGTGAATGGAGTGGTGGTACATTCCACAGTTCTAGGGATTGGATTTCACTCAAAACTCATGAAATGATTCCACCCAACATATTATGATGTTGGCCAAGTTTTGGACTCAATCCGAGATCAATTGGTCAAAGGAATTGGGCACTTCAAGTTTGAACGAAGTTCGAGCCGTAAGTGGAGTGCTTGGTGCTTTGCGTGGTTCTGTTGATTGGATTTCACTCAAAACTCACCAAATGACTCCACCCACAATATTATGATGTTGACCAAGTTTTGGGCTCGATCCGAAACGAATTGGTCAAAGAAATTTGACAATTCAAGTTCGAAAGAAGTTTGTGCCGTAAATGAAGTGGTGTTGCATTGCGTAGTTTTAGGGGTTGGATTTCACTCAAAACTCAGCAAATGACTCCTCCCACCGTATTATGATGTTGTCCAAGTTTTGGGCTCGATCCGAAATCAATTGGTCAATGAAATTGAACACTTCAAGTTCATATGAATTTCCGTGCCATAAATGAAATGGTTGGTGCTTTGCATAGTTCCATGGATTGGATTTCAGTCAAAGCACAACAAATGACTCCTCCCACCATATTACGATATTGACCAAGTTTTGAGCTCGATCCGAAATGAAATGGTCAAAAAAATTGGACAATTCAACTTCGTACGAAGTTGGTGCCATAAAAGGAGTGGTTGGTGCATTGCTTAGTTCTAGTGATTGGATTTCACTAAAAACTCACCAAATGACTCCTCCCACCATATTATGATATTCACCAAGTTTTGGGGTCGATCCGAAATCAATTGGTCAAACAAATTGGACACTTGAAGTTGGAACGAAGTTCGAGCCATAAATGGGGTGGTTGGTGCTTTGCATAATTTAGTTGGTTGGATTTCACTCAAAACTCACCAAATGACTCCTTCCACAAAATTATGATGTTGACCAAGTTTTGGGCTCGATCCGAAACGAATTGGTCAAAGAAATTAGACAATTCCTGTTCGAACGAAGTTCGTGCCGTGAATGGAGTGGTGGTACATTCCATAGTTCTAGGGATTGTATTTCACTCAAAACTCACCAAATGATTCCACCCAACATATTATGATGCTGGCCAAGTTTTGGGCTCGATCCGAAATGAATTGGGCAAAAAAATTGGACAATTCACGTTCGAACGAAGTTCGTGCCGTAAATGGAGTTGTGGTACATTGCATTGTTCTAGGGATTGGATTTCAAAGAAATTGGGCACAAAGAAATGGAGTTATGATGTTGACCAAGTTTTGGGCTCAATCCGAGATAAATTGTTCAAAGAAATTGGACACTTCAAGTTCGTACGAAGTTCATGCCGTAAATGGAGTGGTTGGTGCTTTGCATAGTTCTGTTGATTGGATTTCACTCAAAACTCACCAAATGACTCCTCCCACAATATTATGGTGTTACACAAGTTTTGGGCTCGATCCGAAATGAATTGGTCAAAGAAATTGGACAATTCATGTTCGAATGAAGTTCATGCCGTAAATTGATTTGTGGCGCATTGCATAGTTCTGGTGATTGGATTTCACCCACAACTCACCAAATGACTCCTCCAACCATATTATGATGTTGACCAAGTTTTGAGCTCGAGTGGAAATCAATTGGTCAAAGAAAAGGGACACTTCAAGTTCGTACGAAGTTCGTGCCGTAAATGGAGCGGTTGGTGGTTTGCATAGTTCTGTTGATTGGATTTCACTCAAAACTCACCAAAGGACTAGTCTCACCATATTATGATGTTGACCAAGTTTTGGGCAAGATTTGAAATGAATTGGTCAAAGAAATTGGACAGTGTGAACGAAGTTCATGCAGTAAATGGTGTGGTGGTGCATTGAATTGTTCTATTGATTGGATTTCACTCAAAACTCACCAAATGACTCCTCCTGACAGGACCCGACCCGAATTCCACCCCGAACCCATGCCGAACCTCGTAGACAACCGACATTAACTCAATGTCGGGCCCACTTACTAATAGAAAGCCTCTCGAACGAAACAAAGAAAAGGGGACCAAGACTCATGCCGAAAATCGGGCAGAGTCTCCCCTGAAATAAGCACAATTCCAAAAGATTCAACCTGATAAAAACATACAGAAAATGTATATCCAAGTGCCAGCATGCATACAACGCAACATGGGCCTCAAGCCATCAAATTCAACCCTATTGGGCGATACAGAGCAATCTAAGAGTAATTCAAATAAAGCATAATAATGTGTTTACATAATAGGGGCAAGTGCGCTACAGTCACGTCGAGCCTGAGAAGAAGAGCGCTTCGTCGAACAGCTCAGATGCTACGACTATGGCCTGGTGGGGCGCAAAACAGAAAGAGTGTGAGTGGACAAAAATAAGGTTTCATAAGTTAAAGCAACATAATAACCCCACCGTTTCAAAACTGATGCTGAAATCATGCAATTCAAAACGTTTAAATATAGGTTCAGTTACGAAAATCAAAACCCCATAATCATAGTATAATAGCCTGAAAATCACGTCATTGTACAATTCCCATTCTCCCATAGTCACCGGCCCGTGGGCACGACTAGTGAGGAAAGACCCTCACTAACAACAATAAGAATACGAATATAGTAAACCCACGCATATACATATATATATATATATATATATATATAAATATACAATAACATCTCAACACCAATCAAGTGTACCGGGAAACCATCCAACGGGGATAGTTTAACTAGATATGAGGACGACATCATAATGGCCCCGTACCCAGGGTCAAGCGGTCCAAAAATGGATTAAGCTACCCGGCCCGTATGGCAGAATCCTCAATACCCATACGTCCGAACTAGTCCATGCGCGCTGACTAAACTACTCAATTAAGAGTCTACAGCTATACCCTGTTAAGGTATGCACCGGATCGAACCATAACTCAGTAACCGTATCAGAACAGGGAGGTACATAATACGGTGTTTGCAACACTCCCATCAATTACCATGCAATGGTCCATTTATACATATTCATATACTTTCCACATTTCAATCCATAGCCATGCACCCAACCCCAAATACAATTACCCGGACGCAAGCGTCCAAAACTCAATGGTGAACATAGATATTCAAAGTAGTCAATAGCATTGAAATCCTCAAAGTCATATGCATGTTGTTTATTCATTGACAGTCATGTGTATTTGAAAACAAAGTCCACTCACAGGTAGTCCCAAGCAGCCTGACCCTGGGAGGGTCCTGCCTGCGAAGTATGAGGTGCCTGCGTACCTAATTTCAAGAATACGATTAAAGATTAACAACCGAACCTTAGAACGATAACTTGAAAACAAACCCTTAACTAATCCCGTTCCGACGTACACGTACTCTCGTACGACAAATTCTAAGGCCAACAACATTCCTAGGGCAGCGGGACGACCCCGGGAGACATGAGGTCTCGGTCAAACCCGTCTCGAATAGGTCAAACCGGGCTCTCGGGGCCCATGACCTCTAAACTTAGATCCGGAAGTTCCTATAGGTTCACTACGGTTTAAAGAACATGTCCCAAAAGTTTGGTCTCGATCCGACGGTCGGATTTCTCGCGATCGTACGATCAGACGATTACGGTTTAAATCTCACTTCAAGTCATTGATCCGGAGTATCTGGGACTCCGAATCATGATCCATCAAAACCTATAGACTCCTAGAAATACGAGGAACAACATATGTGAATTCGGATTCGATCCAACGGTCCGAACACATCGAACCCACGAAACGCGCAATAGGCGTACGTCGGTTTGATCGTCAAACGAAGTCCGAATCAGAATCCGAGCATACGTACGCGTTCAAAACGACACGAGGATCGCATTGGGACGGAAATGCCCAATTGCTACAGTGCCACGCGCCTCCATGAGGGTGGGTGTCTATATCAAAACACGGTCACCGAAAAAACATCAAATCTTGGGACAATCCATATACCAAAATGATCAGGGTGTTGAGGGGGTTCCAAATCACCAGTGAACCGGCCGAAAACTGGGCAAATCAAGGCCAAACCCGTGAGGGTTTTGGCCTGATTTTCAGCGCTTCCAATGCTGGCCACCCTTTCTGGGTTTTGTCGCTGATTAGGGGGGAAAGAGAGAGTGAGAGGTGGGCTACCTTTTCCAGGTGGCGGTGCCGGTTGAAGTGGTCGGAGCTGTCGCCGCCGACGATGGGGTTTTCTGTCGAAATCTCACGTCGACGCAGTCGGCGAAAATGGAGGTTTCGACCGGTGATAGGGGTATGGCTGTGTAGAGGAGCGAGAGAGGGTTCGAATGGGACCGGTGGCAAGTGTTGGCGTGACCAGAATCGGCCGGAAAGTCCGGCGCCGCCTCTGGTTCGCTTTCGGAGAGAGAGAGAGAGAGAGAGAGAAAAGTCTGGTTCTGATTGGCCCACGTGGCTTTATCAGATTTTTCCCAAAATTTGAAATGACGCTTACGTCCTCCGAACAATCAGAAGCTCGTATCGAAATGTTCCACCGTCAACGGACCCGTTTCGATGAGCCGGACGCAATGGCGTAACTCGTTTCGCCAAATTCCGTCCCAAGTCATGTAATTTTATTTAATTTCTAAATAAGGATCAGGGACGTCACACCTCCCACCATATTATGATGTTGACCAAGTTTTGGGATCGATCCGATATGAGTTGGTCAAAGAAATTGGACAATTCATGTTCAAACGAAGTTCGTGCCGTAAATTTTGTGGTGGCGCATTGCATAGTTCTGGTGGTTGCATTTCGCTCAAACCTCACCAAATGACTCCTCCAAACATATTATGAGGTTGACCAAGTTTTGGGCTCAATCCGAAATCAATTGGTCAAAGAAATTGGCCACTTCAAGTTCGAACGAAGTTAGTGCCGTAAAAGGAGTGGTTAGTGCTTTGCACAGTTCTGTTGATTGGATTTCAATCAAAACTCACCAAATGACTCCTCCCACCATATTATGATGTTGACCAAGTTTTGGGCTCGATCCGAAATGATACGGTCATTGAAATTGGACAATTCAAGTTCGAACGAAGTTCATGCCGTAAATGGAGTGGTGGTGCATTGCGTAGTTCTAGTGATTGGATTTTGCTCAAAACTCACCAAATGACGACTCCCTACAAATTATGTTGTTGACCAAGTATTAGGATCGATCCGAAATAAATTGGTCAAAGAAATGGGAAACTTCAAGTTCATACGAAGTTTGTGCCGTAAATGGAGTGGTTGGTGCTTTGCATAGTTTTGTTGATTGGATTTCACTCAAAACTCACCAAATGACTAGTCCATCCATATTATGATGTTGACCAAGTTTTGGGCTCGATTTGAAATGAATTGGTAAAAGAAATTGGACAATGCGAACGAAGTTCATGCCGTAAATGGAGTGGTGTTTCATTGCATTGTTCTGTTGATTGGATTTCACTCAAAACTCACCAAATGACTCCTCCCAGTATATTATGATGTTGGCCAAGTTTTGGGCTCGATCCGATATGAGTTGGTCAAAGAAATTGGAGAATTCATGTTCAAACGAAGTTCGTGCCTTAAATTGACTGGTGGCGCATTGCATAGTTCTGGTGGTTGGATTTCGCCCAAACCTCACCAAATGACTCCTCCAACCATATTATGAGGTTGACCATGTTTTGGGCTCGATACGAAATAAATTGGTCAAAGAAATTGGACACTTCAAGTTCGAACGAAGTTCGTGCCGTAAAAGGAGTGGTTGGTGCTTTGCACAGTTCTGTTGATTGGATTTCACTCAAACTCACCAAATGACTCCTCCCACCATATTATGATGTTGACCAACTTTTGGGCTCGATCCGAAATGATACGGTCATTGAAATTGGACAATTCAAGTTCAAACGAAGTTCATGCCGTAAATGGAGGGGTGGTGCATTGCGTAGTTCTAGTGATTGGATTTCGCTCAAAACTCACCAAATGACTCCTCCCTACATATTATGTTGTTGCCCAAGTTTTAGGATCGATCCGAAATAAATTGGTCAAAGAAATGGGACACTTCAAGTTCGTACGAAGTTCGTGCCGTAAATGGAGTGGTTGGTGCTTTGCATAGTTCTATTGATTGGATTTCACTCAAAACTCACCAAATGACTAGTCCCTCCATATTATGATGTTGACCAAGTTTTGGGCTCGATTTGAACTGAATTGGTCAAAGAAATTGGACAGTGCTAACGAAGTTCATGCCGTAAATGGAGTGGTGGTGCACTTCATTGTTCTATTGATTGGATTTCACTCAAAACTCACCAAATGACTCCTCCCACCATATTATGATGTTGACCAAGTTTTGGGCTCGATCTGATATGAGTTGGTCAAAGAAATTGGACAATTCATGTTCAAACGAAGTTCGTGCCGTAAATTGAGTGGTGGCGCATTGCATAGTTCTGGTAGTTGGATTTCTCCCAAACCTCACCAAATGACTCCTCCAACCATATTATGAGCTTGACCAAGTTTTGGGCTTGATCCGAAATAAATTGGTCAAAGAAATTGGACACTTCAAGTTCGAATGAAGTTCGTGCCATAAAAGGAGTGGTTGGTGCTTTGCACAGTTCTGTTGATTGGATTTCACTCAAAACTCTCCAAATGACTCCCCCCACCATATTATGATGTTGACCAAGTTTTGGGCTCGATCCGAAATGATACGGTCATTGAAATTGGACAATTCAAGTTCGAACAAAGTTCATGCCGTAAATGGAGTGGTGGTGCATTGCGTAGTTCTAGTGACTGGATTTCGCTCAAAACTCACCAAATGACTCCTCCCTACATATTATGTTGTTGCCCAAGTTTTAGGATCGATCCGAAATAAATTGGTCAAAGAAATAGGACACTTCAAGTTCGTACGAAGTTCGTGCCGTAAATGGAGTGGTTGGTGCTTTGCATAGTTCTGTTGATTGGATTTCACTCAAAACTCACCAAATGACTAGTCCCACCATATTATGATGTTGACCAAGTTTTGGGCTTGATTTGAAATGAATTGGTCAAAGAAATTGGACAGTGCGAACGAAGTTCATGCTGTAAATAGAGTGGTGGTGGACTGCATTGTTCTATTGATTGGATTTCACTCAAAACTCACCAAATGACTCCTCCCACCATATTATGATGTTGACCAAGTTTTGGGCTCGATCCGATATGAATTGGTCAAAGAAATTGGACAATTCATGTTCAAACGAAGTTCGTGAGGTAAATTGAGTGGTGGCGCATTGCATAGTTCTGGTGATTGGATTTCGCCCAAAACTCAACAAATGACTCCTCCAACGATATTATGTTGTTGACCAAGTTTTGGGCTCGATCCGAAATCAATTGGTCAAAGAAATTGGAAATTTCAAGTTCGAACGAAGTTTGTGCCGTAAAGGGAGTGGTTGGTGCTTTGCATGATTCTGTTGTTTGGATTTCACTCAAAACTCACCAAATGACTCCTCCCACCATATTATGATGTTGACCAAGTTTTGGGCTTGATCCGAAATGAATTGGTCATTGAAATTGGACAATTCAAGTGGTTGATCAAAACCACACATCATATGGCTGATCATATATATGTAAAACGAACTCTGGAAACAGGTTGGTATTTGAATACGGCTTAACTTTATAAACATGGAATTGGTTTTACGATGGTGAATTCGAAATCCCTGGTCTCATTCCTATTCTTTCTACATCAATATATCATTCACTGCTACATTCTTTTTGCATTTTAGGTTATTTTTCATTTACAACACAAAAACTACTTTCAATCTGTCACTTTCGTTCTTTAGTTAGGGTTCTTTCAAAACTAGTAATTTATAGAGGTCCAATCAGTCCCTGTGGTTCGACACCCTTACTTGTACCATTATACTAACCATATATTTGCACTCGGAAGGAACACAACAATTGTATGGCGCCGTTGCCGGGATTGATTTCAGTCCCCTATAATTGCTTGTTCTCAAACCCTATCTATTTTCTTTTAATCTTAGATACCTTAATTTCGTTTTATTTTTGTTTCTCAGGTAGTATATGTCAGATAAACTTGCTGAGATAGGCCAAAGACTTGAACGGTTAAAGAGCAACACTTTTGAGAATTCTGTATCAGCTAGTGCTCAGACTAGCCGTGTAGAAGAGGACAATAGTTCTTCTAGCTCAGCGAGTGTAGATTCTTTCGATAACTCTAATTCTGAAGAAGAGATGGCATACAATAACGATGACAACCGAGCTTTGGAGGATTTTGCGCAACCGGTTATAGCAAATTCACCTTCGTGCATCTTGCTGCCTACTGAAGCTAATCTTCACATTTTCACATGCTTCCTTCTTTTTATGGTTTACCTAACGAAGATCCATTAGCCCATATTAAGGAATTCTACAATGTTGTGAGTGGCTTACCTTTGCAGGGAGCGAGTGAAGCAAATCTGAGGGTGAGGGCTTTTCCTTATACATTGAAAGATAGAGCAAAGGGTTGGCTAATGACTTTAGCACCTGGTTCGCTCACCACTTGGGATGCCGTAGCTAAGAAATTTTTGGAGAAGTTTTTCTCTACTCAAAAGACAGCTACTTTGAGAGGGCAAATCTTTAACTTTAAACAGGATGATGGAGAACCTTTCAATGAATGTTGGGAGCGTTTCAAAGGACTTTTGCTGCAATGTCCACATCATGGGTTACCTCTTTACTTACAAATGCAAATTTTTTATGATGGACTAACTGATCGGTTCATAATTGTATATCATTTTGTACCCTTCTAGCATATGATTTAGTTATGTTTTTGAGTTAAACTTGTGCTTTTAATCTCTTTTATGTTTGTCATTCAGTTAATTGAGCTTTAGGTAGCAATGGGGGCCCAAATATGCAAAATGGTCCAAAAACGTGCAGACTGAGTTAGAAATTTGTTTCAGCCTTAACTCCTTCCTCCAAACTTGGATTGGCCCAAATGATATGTGGTTGGAAAGATGACATTCTAAACTTGAAGATGGACGGCTCAATGTCATCAGTTGATTAAGGGAAGAGGTCTTCATTTAGACATTCTAGATCATTGGAAGGAAGACCAACGTTGCAACCCAATCGAGTGATCTCTGAAATTCAGAATCTACTAGAAAGAGAGTTGTCAACTGCAAAAGAGCAAGCTCTGGCCACATTCACAAGTCTTGCTCTCCACACTGACCTCCCTGGTTCTTCACTTTCAAATTCCGAAGCAAGTTCAGACCAAGAAGAAGAAGAGATGGCTGCCAATGAGTTAATGGGAGACCTTGATATCCCAATAATTCCAGCATCTCCTTCAAGCATTTTGCTACCCCGTAGCTCGAAACTATGAGCTTAAATCTTCTCATCTTAATATGTTGCCTTCCTTTTATGGTTTACCTAATGAAGATCCATTAACTCATATAAAGGATATTATTATTGCTGTGAGTTCTTTCCCCTTGACAGTTGTGACGGAAGATCAACTTCGAATGAGAGTGTTTCCTTATACTTTGAAGGATAAGGCGAAGTATTGGCTCAATTCCTTAAAGCCTGGTTCACTCACTACATGGGATGCCATTCAGAAGAAGTTCTTGGACAAATACTTCTCCACGCAAAAGACCGACACGCTTAGGGACAAGATCTTCTCATTTACACAACAAGATGATGAATCGTTTTGTGAAGCATGGGAGAGATTCAATGCGCTGCTCAATCAATGTCCTCATCATGGGATTCCTTTGAAACTTCAAATGCGTATGTTTTATAAAGGACTAACCCCTTCTAGTCGTAATATTGTCACCAATTTTGCAGGTGGTTCTTATAAAACCAAGACTCCGAAGAAACATATGCACTCTTTGAGGCGATAGCAATGGAGACCCAACACACTGATACAAGAGGTAAACGTGTTGTTAGTGGTTCTAATGATGCTTCTAGTGTGCAGATTTCAAAATTAGAACAAAAGCTAGATGCTCTTCTTGCATTAAACTCAAGAAACCCTCCGAAGGAAGTGTGTAGCATCTGTGAAGCTCATGATCATGCTACCATAGCTTGTCCACTTGGGGCTGCATATCCAGAATTTGTGCAAGAGCAAGCTAAGTTGGTAAGTTCCTACAACCAAGGTCCAAGAAATGATCCATACTCTCAAAGTTATAATCCAGGTTGGAGGAATCATCCAAACTTTTCATGGAGGAATACACAGAATCAAGCCAATCCCTCTTCATTCCAAAGGCCACAACAATCATCATCATTGGAGGATATAGTGAAGCAAATGGCAATCAACCAATCTAATTTCCAACAAACTACACAAGCTGCCATCTCCAAATTGGAAGTTCAAATAGGCCAAATAGCTGCTGAGATCAACCAAAGAGAGCCCGGGACATGGCCAAGCCAAACTGTGATCAATCCAAAGAACCACGAAGTCAAGGCCATTCACGTACTCAGATCAGGTAAGATAGTTGATAACAAAGTTGATTCCAGTCTTTCAAATAATGTTGTTGTTGTAGAGGACGAAGAAGAGGAGGAGGAGACCACAGGTACCCAAGGGCAACAATCTGCTCCTAAGGCCAATTCAGATTCGCAAGGACCTAATCCATTCCAATTGCATAGGAGGGATGACAAATTTGTGCCCCCACATCATCAAGAAGATAGATATGTGTCACCCGCTCCATATGTTCCACCAATACCATTTCCAGGGCGTCTTAAGAGAGCAAAGCAAGATAAGGCTTTTAAAGAAATTTATGATATTTTGAGTAAAGTTAATATCAATTTGCCTTTGCTTGATGTTATTGAACAGATTCCTGCATATGGAAAGTTCATCAAGAACTTGAAAACTCACAAGCTCAATTTTGCTCCAAATGAAGAAGTCAAGCTGAACAAGAATGTAAGTGCAGTGTTGCAGAGGAAGCTTCCACCAAAACTAGAAGATCCTGGCAGCTTTGACATTCCCATTAACATTGGAGACAAGAAGGTTGGAAGAGCCATGTTGGACTTGGGAGCAAGCATCAATCTAATGCCGTATTCAGTTTATCAAAAGCTTGGCTTAGAAGGGATGAAGAAGACTTCAATGCGACTTGAACTAGCTGATCATTCTATCAAATATCCAAAAGGTATTGTAGAAGATATTTTAGTTCAAGTTAATACACTAATTCTCCCTGTTGATTTTGTGGTGATGGACATGGAGGACAACTCAAATGGAGATCGTGTTGATCCTATTCTCTTAGGCCGGCCATTCATGGCCACTGCAAACACAATCATCAATGTGAAAGATGGCACCCTCTCCATGACTGTATTGGGTGAAACTGCTGAATTTAAAGTGTTTGATCCTCCATCTCAACATTCTACCTCTCTTGATACTTGTTTTTCAATTGATTTTGTGAATGATGAAATTTCTTCCAAGACCTTTCAGAAACAGTCCAATGATGCTATAGAAGTTGTCCTTTCACAAGAAGAGGAAGGTCATGTTGAACCGGAGCTTCAGGAAGTGGTAACTGCCCTAGAAGTATTCCAGCCATACCCACCATCTTTTGGGCCACCACTCGAGCCTCTTGGAAAATCCTCCACCAAATTGGAACCATCCATGGTCACCATAATGTTCAATGTTGCACTCCCTACACACATGAAGAAAAAGAAAAGGAAAAACAAAGGAAGCGAAGGAAAAGAAGAAGAAGCTGGGTAAACTATCTAGCCATGCATAAAGAGGCGATTGAGCCGAAGCCCCCCAATTCATCATAAACAGTTGGATGTCTTGCCAAGACAGTAACTAAGGCGCTTCTTGGGAGGCAACCCATGTGTTCAAGAAGAAGGTGTTTAGTAGCGGTCGACCTAATCGCATCAAGGGGGAGTTTCTCTAAATCCTTTCTTACCTTTACACCTTATTATTTACAAGTTCTCAATCATCTGTGCTTCAAACATTGAGGACAATGTTTCATTTAAGTGTGGGGGAAGGTTTTCAATTTGTTTTCTTTTGTCACTAATTTTTTTTTAAGAATGTCATTCAATCAATGCTATGGAGCTGCCATTAAGGTTTTCATATCAGATTTTTGCACTCACAAAGCTTTTGCTCTTAGAATTCTGGTGGCTAAAGTACCATGCTCAAATTCTTGAAGGAGAATAGTGGAGACTACCCTAGTGAGCTATATCGAGCCTATTTGCTTTCTTGAGAGGGTTTAAAGTGTTTCTAATTCTCATCCCTACTTATTTCTTCAATTCACTCTAAATGATCTCATTGTTCCATTTTGATTGAATACTAAGGATGATTGTCTTTTGCAGATACCATGTGCTTGCTCTCACTCATGAATGAACTCATTGAAGTGATGCTAGGCTATGTGTGCTTAACCATTCTATATGCTTTCTTTTCATCATACCCATTTGTGTGTTCCATCAGCCCTCTTGAAGCCAAACACTTCAAGCCTTTTTCTTCTACCACCCTCATCATTTCCCTACCTTTGTATCTCAATCTGAGATACTTAACCTTTATAGCCATACACTATAGCTTAGGAATCTACCAAGGTTTGCCAAGATGAAGTTTGAAGCAAGGAAGTATTTGCCATGTACATGAAAGAAAATTGGTGTGAATCTATGCAATGAAGTTAAAGAAGAAGCAGATCAAATCAGAAAATAAGAAAAATAAAAGAGAAAGTGTTTCGATATGATCTAAGTGTGAAAAATAAGGTGTATGCCAAGTCATACCATCAAGTTTGCATCCATGCCATTATAAATCAAAGATACCTTGCAGATCAATAAGAATGCAACCTTGGTATGTTCTTAAGTTACTTGTTTTCCCTTCCATTTCTTCCATTTTCCCTAACCGTAGCCCTTCATTACAACCTTGTGAAAGACCTAGCAGATCTTTGAGGATGTATTCATGGGTGCTTGTAAGTATGTGTGTATCTCTATTCTTAGTATTTGATTCCTTTCATGAGATCTAACCAAAAATTGTGCTTCTCTGTCATATACTCACTCATGCTTGCTTGAGAGAATAAAACCATAGGTTCCGAGTGATTGAGTACTTTCTGCGAGAATTAGAGTCGAAGCATGTTATTTCTTCAAAGTTTGAGTGTGCTTGCTTTGAAGCCGTGTGCCTTTGAGCTATAGCTTCCACATTACACACTGATTGATCACTTCTCTTGGCAACTCTATGGTGTTGGAGGTATGACTCAAGTTTTCTTTCATTTTCATTAGTTGATTTCAAAGGTTTTCTAATCCCTTTGTTTTGTAGAGTCGGAAAGCGTTTGTGGGTATCGTATCTGTTAAACCCTCAGGAGACACAACTCCTCCTACTAGGGATGCCTATAGGTTTAAAGGCTTGTTGCATATGCTCAATGCAATCGAGTTACCTGCGGAAGTGGTCTAGTTAACTTCTTGTTTTTGTTTTTACCTTTGTTTTGTTTTGTTTTGCTCGAGGACTAGCAAAATCTAGGTCTGGGGGTATTTGATCGGTTCATAATTGTATATCATTTTGTACCCTTGTAGCATATGATTTAGTTATGTTTTTGAGTTAAACTTGTGCTTTTAATCTCTTTTATGTTTGTCATTCAGTTAATTGAGCTTTAGGTAGCAATGGGGGCCCAAATATGCAAAATGGCCCAAAAACGTGCAGACTGAGTTAGATATTTGTTTCAGCCTTAACTCCTTCCTCCGAACTTGGATTGGGCCACATGATATGTGGTTGGAAAGATGACATTCTAAACTTGAAGATGGACGGCTCAATGTCATCAGTTGATTAAGGGAAGCCCAATTCGTGAGCCCATGAAGTTTCTTGGTCATGATGAGCTGTGCATGAGATGTGATTTCTGGTGGGGTTCTCCATTAGCTGCATGTGGGAGCTGCACTAGCCAGAAAAGAAGGGAAACTGATTTTCTAATGCATTAGTGTGGTTAGTGGAGGCATTAATCAATTCAGAATTCTCCTTTCATTCTCCTTATAAATACCACTCTCATTCATTCCATAGAAGACATATCTCACATCCTTCAGATCTCTCACATCCTTCAGATATCTCACATCCTTCAGATCTCTCACATCCTTCAGATCTCTCACATCCTTCAAATCTTTCACATCCTTCAGATCCTTCACACATCCTTCAGATATCCTTCACACCATCCTCCATACTCCCATAATTCCCCAAACACTCCAGACACCATCCCAACACTCTAAACAGCCTCAAATCACCAAAATTGTCCCTGCAAGCCTGCCTTCCATTTCCCTACGAATTTCCTCTTTCTCAACCATCACCACTCACCCAAACTCATCCCAAATCACCTCCTTAACCTTCATACATTCTTCTAGACGTGGTGAAGTGCTTGGAGAAGTATTAGGCGTGGAGAAGCTCTTGGAGAAGCATTGGACACCACAAGAACTTCAGAAAAGGGTTTTCTACTCTTGTTACATTCATTATGCTTTCTCATTTCTGTTTATGTTTCTTTCCCATTATGAGTAGCTAAATCCATTACTAGGGCTTCGATGTAACCTAACATGAATATTCTGGGTTTATAAATTCCAAGTTTCAAGTTTGATTCAAAAAAAAAAAAAAAAAAAAAAAAAAAAAGGCTAATACTTCTCCAAGCACTTCACCACGTCTAGAAGAATGTATGAAGGTTAAGGAGGTGATTTGGGATGAGTTTGGGTGAGTGGTGATGGTTGAGAAAGAGGAAATTCGTAGGGAAATGGAAGGCAGGCTTGCAGGGACAATTTTGGTGATTTGAGGCTGTTTAGAGTGTTGGGATGGTGTCTGGAGTGTTTGGGGAATTATGGGAGTATGGAGGATGGTGTGAAGGATGTCTGAAGGATGTGTGAAGGATCTGAAGGATGTGAAAGATTTGAAGGATGTGAGAGATCTGAAGGATGTGAGAGATCTGAAGGATGTGAGATATCTGAAGGATGTGAGAGATCTGAAGGATGTGAGATATGTCTTCTATGGAATGAATGAGAGTGGTATTTATAAGGAGAATGAAAGGAGAATTCTGAATTGATTAATGCCTCCACTAACCACACTAATACATTAGAAAATCAATTTCCCTTCTTTTCTGGCTAGTGCAGCTCCCACATGCAGCTAATGGAGAACCCCACCAGAAATCACATCTCATGCACAGCTCATCATGACCAAGAAACTTCATGGGCTCACGAATTGGGCTTCCCTTAATCAACTGATGACATTGAGCCGTCCATCTTCAAGTTTAGAATGTCATCTTTCCAACCACATATCATGTGGGCCAATCCAAGTTCGGAGGAAGGAGTTAAGGCTGAAACAAATTTCTAACTCAGTCTGCACGTTTTTGGGCCATTTTGCATATTTGGGCCCCCATTGCTACCTAAAGCTCAATTAACTGAATGACAAACATAAAAGAGATTAAAAGCACAAGTTTAACTCAAAAACATAACTAAATCATATGCTACAAGGGTACAAAATGATATACAATTATGAACCGATCAGGAAGCCCAATTCGTGAGCCCATGAAGTTTCTTGGTCATGATGAGCTATGCATGAGATGTGATTTCTGGTGGGGTTCTCCATTAGCTGCATGTGGGAGCTGCACTAGCCAGAAAAGAAGGGAAATTGATTTTCTAATGTATTAGTGTGGTTAGTGGAGGCATTAATCAATTCAGAATTCTCCTTTCATTCTCCATATAAATACCACTCTCATTCATTCCATAAGACATCAACTCTCACATCCTTGACATCTTTCAGATCTTTCACATCCTTCAGATCCTTCAGACATCCTTCACACCATCCTCCACACTCCCATAATTCCCCAAACACTCCAGACACACTCCCAACACTCTAAACAGCCTCAAATCACCAAAACTGTCCCTGCAAGCCTGCCTTCCATTTCCCTACGAATTTCCTCTTTCTCAACCATCACCACTCACCCAAACTCATCCCAAATCACCTCCTTAACCTTCATACATTCTTCTAGACGTGGGGAAGTGCTTGGAGAAGTATTAGGCGTGGAGAAGCTCTTGGAGAAGGATTGGACACCACAAGAACTTCAGAAAAGGGTTTTTCTACTCTTGTTACATTCATCATGCTTTCTCATTTCTGTTTATGTTTCTTTCCCTTTATGAGTAGCTAAATCCATTACTAGGGCTTGATGTAACCTAACATGAATATTCTGGGTTTATAAATTCCAAGTTTCAAGTTTGATTCAAGATTCATGCTCTTATTCATTATGCCTATCTACTTATATGCTAATCTGAATGCCTAGCTACCATTGAGATTTGTGTATTTTGGTTGAAACTAAAGTAGACACCTTATGCTTTTGTTTCAATTGAACTATGAATAAGATGAGTATGTATGGACATTCGTCAATAGGGATTAGATACATGCTTGGTTGTTTAAAACATTCTTCTACGCTTAATGGATTTCTGATGCTTGATTTAAGTTCGACAATAAGGACTTAATTAGGGAATTGGAAATACAAGGTTAGGATCAAACACCATGGCCTAATCATACTTTAGCTAGAATCAATCTTTGAATCTGAATTAGACTTGTCACTTGAATCCTTATAACCTAGAATTGGATTGTTATGGTGAATCGAATGCCCTAGTCTCCAAATCTGTTTCCAACCTCAAAACCACTCTTTGATACACTTGTTTACTTTGCCTTTGTTTGCAATTTCGTTTTGTTTCATTTGTTTTCACAAAGTCAATCAATCTCTCTTTAAAATATGTTTTAGACTTAACTTCTTGTTTCTAGAATTGGGTAATCTAAGTACATAACTAATTTGAACTTCTCAGTCCTTGTGGGTACGACCTCGTACTTGTCTTGCTATACTACTAATTGGCCCGTACACTTGCGAGTTAACAAAATTTTGGCGCCGTTGCCGGGACTGAACGAAAGTTCTTCCCTGGTTATGTGCCCAAGGTTACCCTATTCTTTTAGTGTTTCTAATTAATTCAAATTTTTCTATTTCAGGTAGTTTATGTCTAAAAGACCATTCATTGATCAAGTGAGGTCTTCATTTAGACATTCTAGATCATTGGAAGGAAGACCAAAGTTGCAACCCAATCGAGTGATCTCTGAAATTCAGAATCGACTAGAAAGAGAGTTGTCAACTGCAAAAGAGCAAGCTCTGGCCACATTCACAAGTCTTGCTCTCCACACTGACCTCCCTGGTTCTTCACTTTCAAATTCGAAGCAAGTTCAGACCAAAAAGAAGAAGAGATGGCTGCCAATGAGTTAATGGGAGACCTTGATATCCCAATAATTCCAGCATCTCCTTCAAGCATTTTGCTACCCCGTAGCTCGAAACTATGAGCTTAAATCTTCTCATCTTAATATGTTGCCTTCCTTTTATGGTTTACCTAATGAAGATCCATTAACTCATATAAAGGATATTATTATTGCTGTGAGTTCTTTCCCCTTGACAGGTGTGACGGAAGATGAACTTCGAATGAGAGTGTTTCCTTATACTTTGAAGGATAAGGCGAAGTATTGGCTCAATTCCTTAAAGCCTGGTTCACTCACTACATGGGATGCCATTCAGAAGAAGTTCTTGGACAAATACTTCTCCACGCAAAAGACCGACACGCAAAAGAAGTTCTTGAACTCAAGAAACCCTCCAAAGGAAGTGTGTAGCATATGTGAAACTCATGATCATGCTACCATAGCTTGTCCACTTGGGGCTGCATATCCAGAATTTGTGCAAGAGCAAGCTAAGTTGGTAAGTTCCTACAACCAAGGTTCAAGAAATGATCCATACTCTCAAAGTTATAATCCAGGTTGGAGGAATCATCCAAACTTTTCATGGAGGAATACACAGAATCAAGCCAATCCCTCTTCATTCCAAACGCCACAACAATCTTCATCATTGGAGGATATAGTGAAGCAAATGGCAATCAACCAATCTAATTTCCAACAAACTACACAAGCTGCCATCTCCAAATTGGAAGTTCAAATAGGCCAAATAGCTGCTGAGATCAACCAAAGAGAGCCCGGGACATGGCCAAGCCAAACTGTGATCAATCCAAAGAACCACGAAGTCAAGGCCATTCACGTGCTCAGATCAGGTAAGATAGTTGATAACAAAGTTGATTCCAATCTTTCAAATGATGTTGTTGTTGTAGAGGACGAAGAAGAGGAGGAGGAGACCACAGGTACCCAAGGGCAACAATCTGCTCCTAAGGCCAATTCAGATTCGCAGGGACCTAATCCATTCCAATTGCATAGGAGGGATGACAAATTTGTGCCCCCACATCATCAAGAAGATAGATATGTGCCACCCGCTCCATATGTTCCACCAATACCATTTCCAGGGCGTCTTAAGATAGCAAAGCAAGATAAGGCTTTTAAAGAAATTTATGATATTTTGAGTAAAGTTAATATCAATTTGCCTTTGCTTGATGTTATTGAACAGATTCCTGCATATGGAAAGTTCATCAAGAACTTGAAAACTCACAAGCTCAATTTTGCTCCAAATGAAGAAGTCAAGCTGAACAAGAATGTAAGTGCAGTGTTGCAAAGGAAGCTTCCACCAAAACTAGAAGATCCTGGCAGCTTTGACATTCCCATTAACATTGGAGACAAGAAGGTTGGAAGAGCCATGTTGGACTTGGGAGCAAGCATCAATCTAATGCCGTATTCAGTTTATCAAAAGCTTGGCTTAGAAGGGATGAAGAAGACTTCAATGCGACTTGAACTAGCTGATCATTCTATCAAATATCCAAAAGGTATCGTAGAAGATATTTTAGTTCAAGTTAATACACTAATTCTCCCTGTTGATTTTGTAGTGATGGACATGGAGGACAACAGAAATGGAGATCGTGTTGATCCTATTCTCTTAGGCCGGCCATTCATGGCCACTGCAAACACAATCATCAATGTGAAAGATGGCACCCTCTCCATGACTGTATTGGGTGAAACTGCTGAATTTAAAGTGTTTGATCCTCCATCTCAACCTTCTACCTCTCTTGATACTTGTTTTTCAATTGATATTGTGAATGATGAAATTTCTTCCAAGACCTTGCAGAAACAGTCCAATGATGCTATAGAAGTTGTCCTTTCACAAGAAGAGGAAGGTCATGTTGAACCGGAGTTTCAGGAAGTGGTAACTACCCTAGAAGTATTCCAGCCATACCCACCATCTTTTGGGCAACCACTCGAGCCTCTTGGAAAATCCTCCACCAAATTGGAACCATCCATGGTCACCATAATGTTCAATGTTGCACTCCCTACACACATGAAGAAAAAGAAAAGGAAAAACAAAGGAAGCGAAGGAAAAGAAGAAGAAGCTGGGTAAACTATCTAGCCATGCATAAAGAGGCGATTGAGCCGAAGCCCCCAATTCATCATAAACAGTTGGATGTCTTGCCAAGACAGTAACTAAGGCGCTTCTTGGGAGGCAACCCATGTGTTCAAGAAGAAGGTGTTTAGTAGCGGTTGACCTAATTGCATCAAGGGGGAGTTTCTCTAAATCCTTTCTTACCTTTCCACCTTATTATTTACAAGTTCTCAATCATCTATGGTTCAAACATTGAGGACAATGCTTCATTTAAGTGTGGGGGAAGGTTTTCAATTTGTTTTCTTTTGTCACTAATTTTTTTAGAATGTCATTAAATCAATACTATGGAGCTGCCATTAAGGTTTTCATATCAGATTTTCGCACTCACAAAGCTTTTGCTCTTAGAATTCTGGTGGCTAAAGTACCATGCTCAAATTCTTGAAGGAGAATAGTGGAGACTACCCTAGTGAGCTATATCGAGCCTATTTGCTTTCTTGAGAGGGTTTAAAGTGTTTCTAATTCTCATCCCTACTTATTTCTTCAATTCACTCTAAATGATCTCATTGTTCCATTTTGATTGAATACTAAGGATGATTGTCTTTTGCAGATACCATGTGCTTGCTCTCACTCATGAATGAACTCATTGAAGTGATGCTAGGCTATGTGTGCTTAACCGTTCTATATGCTTTCTTTTCATCGTACCCATATGTGTGTTCCATCAGCCCTCTTGAAGCCAAACACTTCAAGCCTTTTTCTTCTACCACCCTCATCATTTCCCTACCTTTGTATCTCAATCTGAGATACTTAACCTTTATAGCCATACACTATAACTTAGGAATCTACCAAGGTTTGCCAAGATGAAGTTTGAAGCAAGGAAGTTTTTGCCAAGTACATGAAAGAAAATTGGTGTGAATCTATGCAATGAAGTTAAAGAAGAAGCAGATCAAATCAGAAAATAAGAAAAATAAAAGAGAAAGTGTTTCGATATGATCTAAGTGTGAAAAATAAGGTGTATGCCAAGTCATACCATCAAGTTGCATCCATGCCATTATAAATCAAAGATACCTTGCAGATCAATGAAGAATGCAACGCAACCTTGGTATGTTCTTAAGTTACTTGTTCTTCCTTCCAATTCTTCCATTTCCCTAACCTTAGCCTTTCATTACAACCTTGTGAAAGACCTAGCTGATCTTTGAGTATGTATTCATGGGTGCTGGTAAGTATGTGTGTATCTCTATTCTTAGTATTTGATTCCTTTCATGAGATCTAACCAAAAATTGTGCTTCTCTGTCATATACTCACTCATGCTTGCTTGAGAGAATAAAACCATAGGTTCCGAGTGATTGAGTACTTTCTGCGAGAATTAGAGTCGAAGCATGTTCTTTCTTCAAAGTTTGAGTGTGCTTGCTTTGAAGCCGTGTGCCTTTGAGCTATAGCTTCCACATTACACACTGATTGATCACTTCTCTTGGCAACTCTATGGTGTTGGAGGTATGACTCAAGTTTTCTTTCATTTTCATTAGTTGATTTCAAAGGTTTTCTAATCCCTTTGTTTTGTAGAGTCGGAAAGCGTTTGTGGGTATCGTATCTGTTAAACCCTCAGGAGACACAACTCCTCCTACTAGGGATGCCTATAGGTTTAAAGGCTTGTTGCATATGCTCAATGCAATCGAGTTACCTGCGGAAGTGGTCTAGTTAACTTCTTGTTTTTGTTTTGTTTTGCTCGAGGACTAGCAAAATCTAGGTCTGGGGTATTTGATCGGTTCATAATTGTATATCATTTTGTACCCTTCTAGCATATGATTTAGTTATGTTTTTGAGTTAAACTTGTGCTTTTAATCTCTTTTATGTTTGTCATTCAGTTAATTGAGCTTTAGGTAGCAATGGGGGCCCAAATATGCAAAATGGTCCAAAAACGTGCAGACTGAGTTAGAAATTTGTTTCAGCCTTAACTCCTTCCTCCAAACTTGGATTGGCCCAAATGATATATGGTTGGAAAGATGACATTCTAAACTTGAAGATGGACGGCTCAATGTCATCAGTTGATTAAGGGAAGCCCAATTCGTGAGCCCATGAAGTTTCTTGGTCATGATGAGCTATGCATGAGATGTGATTTCTGGTGGGGTTCTCCATTAGCTGCATGTGGGAGCTGCACTAGCCAGAAAAGAAGGGAAATTGATTTTCTAATGTATTAGTGTGGTTAGTGGAGGCATTAATCAATTCAGAATTCTCCTTTCATTCTCCTTATAAATACCACTCTCATTCATTCCATAAGACATCAACTCTCACATCCTTGACATCTTTCAGATCTTTCACATCCTTCAGATCCTTCAGACATCCTTCACACCATCCTCCACACTCCCATAATTCCCCAAACACTCCAGACACACTCCCAACACTCTAAACAGCCTCAAATCACCAAAACTGTCCCTGCAAGCCTGCCTTCCATTTCCCTACGAATTTCCTCTTTCTCAACCATCACCACTCACCCAAACTCATCCCAAATCACCTCCTTAACCTTCATACATTCTTCTAGACGTGGGGAAGTGCTTGGAGAAGTATTAGGCGTGGAGAAGCTCTTGGAGAAGCATTGGACACCACAAGAACTTCAGAAAAGGGTTTTTCTACTCTTGTTACATTCATCATGCTTTCTCATTTTTGTTTATGTTTCTTTCCCTTTATGAGTAGCTAAATCCATTACTAGGGCTTCGATGTAACCTAACATGAATATTCTGGGTTTATAAATTCCAAGTTTCAAGTTTGATTCAAGATTCATGCTCTTATTCATTATGCCTATCTACTTATATGCTAATCTGAATGCCTAGCTACCATTGAGATTTGTGTATTTTGGTTGAAACTAAAGTAGACACCTTATGCTTTTGTTTCAATTGAACTATGAATAAGATGAGTATGTATGGACATTCGTCAATAGGGATTAGATACATGCTTGGTTGTTTAAAACATTCTTCTACGCTTAATGGATTTCTGATGCTTGATTTAAGTTCGACAATAAGGACTTAATTAGGGAATTGGAAATACAAGGTTAGGATCAAACACCATGGCCTAATCATACTTTAGCTAGAATCAATCTTTGAATCTGAATTAGACTTGTCACTTGAATCCTTATAACCTAGAATTGGATTGTTATGGTGAATCGAATGCCCTAGTCTCCAAATCTGTTTCCAACCTCAAAACCACTCTTTGATACACTTGTTTACTTTGCCTTTGTTTGCAATTTCGTTTTGTTTCATTTGTTTTCACAAAGTCAATCAATCTCTCTTTAAAATATGTTTTAGACTTAACTTCTTGTTTCTAGAATTGGGTAATCTAAGTACATAACTAATTTGAACTTCTCAGTCCTTGTGGGTACGACCTCGTACTTGTCTTGCTATACTACTAATTGGCCCGTACACTTGCGAGTTAACACTAACCCAAACATGTCAATCGACTGTTGATAATGCAGCAGGTGGAGCTTTGAAGAAAAAAAAGTGCTCAAGAGTCATATACATTTATGAGATGTTGGGATCAAATGCTCAACACAAAGATACAAGAGGTAAACGAGTTGGAGTGTATGAAATGAGTTCTAATTCTGATCTTGCTTTGCACGTGGCTAGTTTGGAAAAGAAGCTTGATTCTGTGCTCAATATGGTGCCGAAGATAGCTAAGGTGTGTGCCATTTGCAACATACCAGGTCATCCTACCCATCAATGCTCAGTTAGTGAGGCTTATCCCGAATTCATTCAAGAGCAAGTGAATCTCATGAATTCTTACAATCAGAGGCCAAGGAATGACCCATTCTCTAATACATATAACCCTGGTTGGAGAGATCATCCCAATCTCTCATGGAAGAATAACAACCAATTTCAAAATTTCCAACCAAAGCCTGCCACTACGCTTGAAGATACGGTCAAAATGCTAGCTCAAAACACCGTTCAATTCCAGCAAACTACCAATAGTACTCTCCAACAACATTCAGCTGCTCTAACTAAAATGGAGACACAATTAGGTCAGATTGCTGATGCTTTGAGTCAAAGAGAACCCGGGAAGTTTCCAATCCAACCGGTGATTCTTCAAAGGAACCAAGAGCAAGCCAAAGCTGTCATAACACTCAGAAGTGGTAAGGTTATTAATAATGGAGTTGGCAATGAAGTTACTAATGAATCTGATCATGTGAATGCAGGTCCGACTCAAGAAGAAAATGAGAAACCGAATGACAATCCAAGCAATGGCACTTCTTTGTCTGAAGCTATAAATCCTCACAAAGCTGAAAAAGCTGAAAAACCTTACATTCCTCCCATCCCATCCCATTTCCTGGAAGACTTGCCAAAAGCAAGCAGGATAAGTCATTTAAAGAAATTTTTGATATTTTAAGTAAAGTGAATGTTAATTTACCTTTGCTTGATGTCATTAGGAATATGCCAGCGTATGGGAAATTTTTCAAGGAGCTAAACACCTATAAAAGGAAGTATGGACCTAATGAGAAGGTGATGGTGTCTGAAAATGTGAGTGTTGTACTTCAAAGAAAGCTCCCACCAAAACTCAAGGATCCGGCAGTTTTTCTATCAATATCAACATTGGAGACAAGCTAGTGGAAAAGGCTATGCTTGACTTGGGGGGCTAGCATCAATTTAATGCCCTATTCAGTTTACCTTCAGTTAGGTTTGGGGGAGTTGAAGGCAACTGATCGGTGCATAATTACATATCATTTTGTACCCTTCTAACTTATGATTTGGTTATGTTTTTGAGTTAAACTTGTGCTTTTAATCTATTTTGTGTTTGTTTCAGTGTAATAAGTTTGGGACTCATTTAATGCATTTTGGAGTCAAGGTAGCTCAAAACGGTGTCTGCAGATCAGTCAACTTCACGGATTGGACTCTACTTGCTCAAGAAGAACCAGATAATGAGCCATACGTCATTGGAAAGATACGGAAGTCTATTTTCTGGATCATTTTACGGTTCGTGATTCCGAGTCCTCTAGAAAAAGTTATACAAGTTTTGGCAGCTTAAGGTCAAAATCGGCAGGATCTGCGTTACTGGGCCAAAAATGACTTTTGAAGGCCTTCCCGAATTTTCCTTGAGTTGGGCTGCATATGCTTGGAAAGATAAGACAAAGAGCTTCAAGATCCATATTTTTGCAGATTTTTTAGAGTGAAGGAACAAGCCCAAATCGAGCCCACAAGCTGACTGCAATGCATTGTCATGCATGAGCTAATCATTTTAGTGGTGAATTGAGTGGTGTAAGTTGGTGAAGTGAGTGTGATTAATAAATTCAATTGTATAATCAGATTTATACTTCCCTAGGCCTATAAATAGTGAGTTCTCCAAACATGTAAACACACCCCAAGGGGGAGCTCTCAAACATCTCTCTAGAGCTCCTCTCCCTTCTCTCCCTCAAATTCTCTTAGTTTTCTTTTTAGTTCTCAATTGTTTCCTTTAAGTTTTTCTTAGTTGTAATTTATTTTCCATTGTAATGTAATTTCTTTTCTTAAGTTTTCAAGTTTAATTAGTTTCCAAGTTTCAATTATAGTTCTTGTTCTTATTCATTATGCTTATAAGTTAATATGCTTGTTTGAATGATTGATCACCATTAAAACTTGTATGTTAGCTATCTTGGTTTGAATTAAGAGTAGACACCATGCATTAATTCAAATTGAACTATGAATAGGAAGAGTATGTATGGACATTCGACAACATGGATTAGATACATGCTTGGTTGTTTAAAACATTCTTCTATGCTTAATGGATTTCTAATGCTTAATTTAGGTTCGACAAGAAGGATCTAATTAGGGAATTAGGAATACAAGGTTAGGACCAGACACCATGGCTTAATCATACTTTAGCTAGAATCAATCTGTGAATCTAAATTGAACTTGGTAACTAATTTGCTTGAGTTAATTTCTTTTCTTTCTTTCTTGTTTTATTTATTTTCTTTTGGATTTCTGTTTTGTGCAGGGAATCAAATTGAATCAATCTATCATCAATCCTCGTGGGATCGACCTCGTACTTACACAAGCTATACTATCCAATGGCCCGTGCACTTGCGAGTTAACAGCAACAACTATTTCATTGCAACTTGCTGATCGATCAGTGAAATATCCAAGAGGTATAGTGGAAGATATCTTAGTTCAAGTTGACAAGCTAATTTTGCCTGCTGATTTTGTAGTGTTGGACATGGAAGAGGCTCCTATACATGATCGTGAGTTACCTATTTTGCTTGGGAGACCCTTTATGGCCACTGTAAAGACTATCATAGATGTGCAAAATGGTCTCCTCACCATGACCTTGCTAGGAGAAACTGTACAATTCAAAGTGTTTGAATCGCTTTCTCACCCTTCTAGTTCAATTGATTGTTGTTCGATTGATGTGCTTGATTCACTTGTTTTCTCTAAGTTTTTGCTGGCACAATCCAATGATCCATTACAATATATTTTGAGTCAATCTCAAAGTGACTTTGATGAAGAATCTGCACTCATGGAGTTGGTGGCTGCCTTAGAAGCATTAAAACCATATCCCTCCACTTTTTCACCTCTTATAGAGCCATTAGAACCATCTGCCACACGTATGATCCCTTCCGTTGTTAGACCTCCAAAACTTGAGCTTAAACCACTTCCATCACATCTAAAATATGCTTACCTAGCTGAGTTTGAAACTCTCCCAGTTATCATAGCATCTGACCTCACTCCTTTGGAAGAAGATAAGCTAATTAGGGTGTTAAAAGAGTTCAAATCAGCCATTGGTTGGTCTATTGCAGATATCAAGGGAATACGCCCTACCATGTGCATGCATCAAATTTTATTGGAGGAGGGAGCAAAACCAACTCGTGAACCACAAAGAAGGCTCAATCCACACATGAAGGAGGTAGTGAGAGCTGAAGTGTTGAAGTTGCTAGATGTGGGTCTCATATACCCGATTTCTGAAAGCAAATGGGTCAGTGTTGTTCACGTAGTGCCTAAGAGGATTGGAATCACAGTGGTAAAAAATGAGCATAAAGAGCTTGTTCAAACAAGACCGGCAACTAGTTGGCGTGTTTGCACCGATTACAAGAAGTTGAATTCGGACACTAGAAAAGATTATTTTCCTATGCCTTTTATTGATCAAATGCTTGAGCGATTAGCTGGTTACTCATATTATTGTTTCCTTTATGGATATTCAGGTTATAATCAAATTGAGATTGCTCCGGAAGATCAAGAGAAGACTGTTCTTTTGGCACTTTTGCATATAGGAGGATGCCTTTTGGCCTTTGCAATGCCCTAGCAACATTCCAAAGATGTATGCTGGCAATCTTTTCAGATATGATTGAGGTCAATGGACAGAGTTTGAAGCCTTATTTGGAGAATGTTTCACACGAGCAGGTTTATGTAGTTATGGATTCTCTCGAGTTTATGACAACTTAGACACCCTACCATTTCTTGCCTAGACATTAAACAAAGTGTTGCTAGGAGGCAACCTAGCTGGGTTTGTGTTCTTTCCTTTTATTTGTGTTTTTTAATTTCATTCCATGCACACTCTGCCAATTTGCATTGCATCCATTCTGTTCATTTGTTTTTAAGCATCGAGGACAATGCTTAGTTTCGGTTTGGGGGTATGGGATTTTCGTTTGTTTTTAGTTCTGGTTAAAGTTTGCTTTTGCTTACTAATGTGAATGTATATGAGGGCTATGGTTTACAATGAGGACTACTGTGTTGTCATGAAAAAGTTTGTATCATATTTTTTTTTACAAAGCTGTTACTCTTGGAATCATGGTGGTTAAAGTATCATGCTCAAATTCTGGAAGAAGAATAGTGGAGACTACCCTAGTGAGTGATTTTGAGCCTATTTACTTCTTTGAGAGGGTTTAAAGTGTTTGAGCTCCTATCTTTTTGCTTCAATTTCACTTCAAATGATCTCATTATTTTAGTTTGATTGAACACTAAGAATTGTTCTCTTTCGCAGATACCATGTGTTTGGTAACACTCATGAATGAACTCATTGAGACAATGTTAGGCTATGCATGTCTTAACCAACCAAAAGGCCTAATTTCTTACCTTTATGTGTGTGCCACTACCCCATTTTGAAGCCAATCACTTTTAGCAGATATTTAGCCCATTACAGCTATACCCTATAGTTTAGGGAATACCAAAGTGATGAAGACAGATAATTCGAGCTCTACATTAAGAAAGTGGCGTGTACTGAGGTATGTGTGCTGGAATTGTAAAAAAAAGAAAGAAAAGAAACAAAGTTTTAGAAAAATAAAAGAAAAGAAAAAGAATCAAAGAGGATGTAATTTCTAAATCCTTCCATTATCGCACGAGTCCTGGACGCCACGAACAAACAACAAAGATCAATTCAAGAGGAGAGCTTGATGCTTTCACAAGGAAGACACTTTGGTATGTCCCAAGCTTTAGTCTTTCCTTTCCCTTCTTTCATAACCCCTGACCTAAGTCGTACAATACAAACTTTGTGAAAGACCTAAGTGATCTTTGAGGATGTGTTCATGGGTGCTGCTAAGTATGTGTGCTATCCATATTCTTAGTGTTTGATTCCTTTCATGAGATCTGCCCAGAAATTGTGCTTTTATTTCATATTTCATATGTGAGGATTCCTGATTCCCTTTTACGTAACATCACTCAAATATGTTTGTGGAGAGACCACACCTTAGGATCTGAGTGAAAATTTGAGTGATATCTGTGAGGACTAGAGTTGAGGCGAATTCTATCTTTGGCATTTGAGTATGGTGTCTTTGAAGTCATGGGACATGTAGTAATTTTTTCTTTTGTACACTATACATATGATATGATTCTTTGAAGTGGCAGACTATTGGTTTGAAAGTATGACTAAGCCTTCATTGGTTCTTATTAGTTTGCCATAAGTATGCTTTAACCAATTCGCTTGTAAGTATGTAGATGTTTGTGGGCGTCATTGCTGTAAACCCTCAGGAGACACAACTCCTCCTACTAGGGACACCTAGGGGTTTAAAGGCTTGTTGCACATGCTCAGTGCAATCGTTTAGCCAGCGAAAGTGGTCTAGTTAGATTTTATTGTCTTGTGTGTTTTTAGTTTCAGTTTTGCTCGAGGACTAGGAAAAAACCAGGTTTGGGGGTATTTGATAACTCATATATTTGTACATTTATACCATCCATTTCTAGTCTATTTGTGATGTTTTTGAGTTAAACTTGTTGCGTTTTACCCTATTTTGTGTTAGTATGCAGTTGCATCTACTTTAGGATCAATTTGAAGGCAAAAGAAGTGAAAACATGCCATTTTTGGAGCTGACCCTTATTCAAATGTGGAAACAAGTTTCGTGACCTGTTTTGAAGTTCAAATAAAGAATCCAAGGCGAATCTGGCTTGTTTGAAGACTAAGAGCAGAACGGGAAAGCAATAAGGATTTACCCTGATTTGTTAGGATCTCTTTGGAATATCTTGTAGCCTCTTTTACCCCATAAAAACTTTCCTTTCAGCCACTTGTATAGACCCTATTTATTCTGGACGAATTTCACAACTTGAGGGCCATCTGTTCTCTCTTTTCATGCACACAAAAACCCTAGCCGTTCCATATATTAACACCATCAAGTCTCATCGCAGGAGGTTGTTCTTGGAGAAGTTCAACATCAGAATTGCTTCAAGGGTTTCCTCTCTTGAATTTATTTTCACTCATGTTGTTTATTTTCATTTTAATCTCTGTGAACATGATGTGTAACTAAATTCATAGCTAGGGATTTCGATGTAGCCTTGCAACTTTGATCCATGTTTCGAAGTTAAAGTATTCTGTTCATCAATCTGCGTCTTGTTTCATTCACTGAATCTATTGTTAAATTTCACCATTAGGGTTGCCTACAGATTATCTGTACAAGGTTATAGTAAACATCATGCTTAATCTTGATCAAAACCACACATCATATGGCTGATCATATATATGTAAAACGAACTCTGGAAACAGGTTGGTAGTTGAATACGGCTTAACTTTATAAACATGGAATTGGTTTTACGATGGTGAATTCGAAATCCCGGGTCTCATTCCTATTCTTTCTACATCAATATATCATTCACTGCTACATTCTTTTTGCATTTTAGGTTATTTTTCATTTGCAACACAAAAACTACTTTCAATCTGTCACTTTCGTTCTTTAGGGTTCTTTCAAAACTAGTAATTTATAGAGGTCCAATCAGTCCCTGTGGTATGACACCCTTACTTGTACCATTATACTAACCATATATTGGCACTCAGAAGGAACACAAGAATTGGATTTCACTCAGGACACACCAAATGACTACTCCCACCATATTATGATGTTGACCAAGTTTTGGGCTCGATCCGAAATCTGTTGGTCAAAGAAATTGGACACATCAATTTCGTGCGAAGTTCGTGCCGTAAATGGAGTGGTTGGTGCTTTGCATAGTTCTGGAGATTGGATTTCCCTCAAAACTCACCAAATGACTCCTCCCACCCTATTATGATGTTGATCCATATTGAATTGGTTAAAGAAATTGGACAATTCAAGTTCGAACGAAGTTCGTGACGTAAATGGAGAGGTTGGTGCATTGCATAGTTCTAGTGATTGGATTTCACTCAAAACTCACCAAATGACTCCTCCCACCATGTTATGTTGTTGACCAAGTTTTGGGCTCGATCCAAAATTAATTGGTCAAAGAAATTGGACACTTCAAGTTCGTGCCGTAATTGGTGTGGTTGGTGCATTGCATAGTTCTAGTAATTGGATTTCAATTAAAACTCTCCAAATGACACCTCCCACCATATTATGATGTTGACCAAGTTTTGGGCTCGATCCGAAATCAATTGGTCTAAGAAATTGGACAATTCAAGGTCGTATTAATTTCGAACCGTAAGAGGAGTAGTTGGTGCATTGTGTAGTTCTAGTAATTGAATTTCACTCAAAACACACCAAATGACTCCTCCCACCATATTATGATGTTGACCAAGTTTTGGGCTTGTTCCAAATCAATTAGTCAAAGAAATTGGACTAATCAAGTTCGTGCGAAGTTCGTGCCGTAAATTATGTGGTTGGTGCATTGCATGGTTCTAGGTAATGGAATTCACTCAAAACTCACCAAATTACTCCTCCCAACATATTATGTTGTTGTCCAAGTTTTGGGCTCGATCGGAAATCAATTGGTCAAAGAAATTGGACAATTCAAGTTCGTACGAAGTTCGTGGCGTGAATGGAGTGGTTGGTGCATTGCATAGTTCTAGAGATTTGATTTCACTCAAAACTCACCAAATGAGTACTCCCACCATAATATGACGTTGACCAGGTTTTGGGCTCGACCTGAGATGAATTGGTCAAAGAAATTCGACAACTCAAGTTCGAACGAAGTTCATGCCGTAAAAGAAGTGGTTGTTGCTTTGCATAGTTCTAGTGAGTGGATTTCACCCAAAACTCACCAAATGACTCCTCCCAACATATTATGATGTTGGCCAAGTTTTGGGCTCGATCCGAAATCAATTGGTCAAAGAAATTGGACACTTCAAGTTCGCACGAAGTTCGTGCCGTAAACGGAGTGGTTGGTGCATTGCATAGTTCTAGGTATTGGAATTCACTGAAAACTCACAAAATGAATCCTCCCACCATAGCATGATGTTACCCAAGTTTTGGGCTCGATCCGAAATGAATTGGTCAAAGAAATTGGACAATTCAAGTTCGTGTGAAGTTCGTGTCGTAAATTTCGTGGTTGGTGCATTGCATGGTTCTAGGTAATGGAATTCACTCAAAACTCTCCAAAATACTTCTCCCACCATATTATGATGTTGACCAAGTTTTGGGCTCGATCCGAAATCAATTGGTGAAAGAAATTGGACACTTCATGACAGGATCTGACCCAAATTCCACTTTGGAATCCGAGCCGAGCCCTATGCGTGTCCGACACCTGTCGGGTGTCGGGCACACTTGACCAAATTGCCCTTTTTTAAAACCAAACTCAAGGAAACAACTTTTGAAGGTTTGACTTTTGCCGAAAATTCGGCAAAGCTTCCCCTGTAATTAGCCCGTTTCCCAAAAAATTTACACCTGTACAAAACATAATTCTTAATTCCCAAACTTCCAGCATGCATAAAAGAGAGTCTCACACAACTAAAAACATTTGAACTAAAAGGCCTCCGGCCTAACAACAAAACCAAATGTAAGCATTAACATCAATTCAAACCTAACATTTTCATCCCTTGAAACCATCAATTCCAGATATAAATATCAATTTGGGCTTTACAACAACATTTCTAGCCATCATATGTCATCCAAGACGAATCCTAGCCAAACATTCAGCTACATTCATTTTAGTAGTCATTAATTCGACACGCACATCATCAATAACAAAAGCATTTCATAAGAAAATTCAATACTTGAAGTTCATTCTCAACAAGATTCATATCTCAAATATAAATCAAGCATTGAGTCCGCACATCCGTTCAGATTTCATTCAATTAACATGTTCAATAGATTTCCAATTCAAGCCCATAACCAAATTCCATAGTATCCTTGCTCGTGACTGCACCTAGATTAGTCTAGGCTGCCTACGTACCCTCTAGGAGGGATCAAGCCACGCGTAGCTCTTAAAAGACTAAAGTTCGAACCATAAAGTACTTGAATTAATATTCCCACATATTATCAATTGTTAAATTGTCCCGACTATAATCAATTAGTTAAAACCAGAATGAACCCGAGTCATTTCACAATGATCTCATGATTCAAGTAACAGTTACAAGTAGTATAATATCCTTTATTTTGAAAACTCTCATTCTTTGCCCCATAAATCTGAAAATATATAATAAAGTTCCCTCCAATAAGTATCCAAGATCAAATCATAAATTTCTGTTTAAAAACATCTTAAATCTCAGAGTACTCCTCACTCAGGTGTACCCCCAATCATATCCGTCAATGCCCAGTATCATACATGTCACATCCTCGCAGAACTCGGGGAACACAATAATATTCCTCCCACCATAATATTACATTGAACAAGTTCTGGACTCGATCCAAAATGAATTGGTCAAAGAAATTGGACAATTCAAGTTCGAACGAAGTTCGTGCCATAAATGGAGTGGTTGGTGGTTTGCATATTTCTAGTGATTGGATTTCACTCAAAACTCACCAATTGACTCCTCCCACAATATTATGATGTTGACCAAGTGTTGGGCTCGATCCGAAATCAATTGGTCTAAGAAATTGGACAATTCAAGGTCGTATTAATTTCGAACCGTAAGAGGAGTAGTTGGTGCATTGTGTAGTTCTAGTAATTGAATTTCACTCAAAACACACCAAATGACTCCTCCCACCATATTATGATGTTGACAAAGTTTTGGGCTTGTTCCGAAATCAATTAGTGGTTGGTGCTTTGCATAGTTCTAGTGAATGGATGTCACCCAAAACTCACCAAATGACTCCACCCACCATATTTTGATGTTGACCAAGTTTTGGGCACGATCCGAAATCAATTGGTGACAGAAATTGGCCACTTTAAATTCGCACGAAGTTCGTGCCGTAAATGGAGTGGTTGGTGCATAGAATAGTTCTAGTGATTTGATTTCACTCAAACTCACCAAACAACTCCACCCACCATATTATGATGTTGACCAAGTTTTGGGATCGATCCGAAATAAATTGGTCAAAGAAATTGGACACTTAAAGTTTGTACAAAATTCGGGCCATAAATAGAGTGGTTGATGCATTGCATAGTTCTAGTGTTTGGATTTCACTCAAAACACACCAAATGACTCCTCCCATCAAATTATGAAGCTGAGCAAGTTTTGGGCTCGATCTGAAATCAATTGGTCAAGGATATTGGACACTTCAAGTTCGTACGAGGTTAGTGCCGTAAATGGAGTGGTTCGTGCATTGCATAGTTCTAGGGATTGGATTTCACTCAAAACTCACCAAACGACTCCTCCCACCATGTTCTGATGTTGACCAAGTTTTGGGCTCGATTCGAAATCAATTGGTCAAAGAAATTGGAGACTTCATGTTCGTGCGAAGTTCGTGCAATAAATAGAGTGGTTGGTCAATCCGAAATCAACTGGTCAAGGAAATTGGACACTTCAAGTTCGTGCGGGGTTAGTGCCATAAATGGGGTGGTTAGTGCATTGCATAGTTCTAGTGATTCGATTTCACTCAAAACCCACCAAATGAATACTCAAACCAAATTATGTTGTTAACCAAGTTTTGGGCTCGATCCGAAATCAATTGGTTAAAGAAATTGGACACTTCAAGTTCGTTCGAAGTTCGGGCAGTAAATGGAGTGGTTGGTGCAATGCCTTCTAGTGATTGTATTTTACTCAAAACTCACCAAACGACTCCTCCCATCATAATATGATGTTGACCAAGTTTTGGGCTCAATCCGAAATCAATTGGTGAAAGAAATTGGACAATTCAAGTTGGTACGAAGTTCGTGGCGTAAATGGAGTGGTTGGTTCATTACATAGTTCTAGTGATTGTATTTCACTGAAAACTCACCAAACGACTCCTCCCACCATGTTATGATGTTGACCAAGTTTTGGGCTCGATCCAAAATCAATTGGTGAAAGAAATTGGAGACTTCAAGTTCGTACGAAGTTCGTGGCGTAAATGGAGTGGTTGGTGCATTGCATAGTTCTAGTGAGTGGATTTCACTCAAAACTCACCAAATGAGTCCTCCCCCCACATTATGATGTTGACCATGTTTTGGGCTCGATCCGAAATCAATTGGTCAAAGAAATTGGACACTTCAAGTTCGTGCGAAGTTCATGGCGTAAATGGAGTGGTAGGTGCATTGCATAGTTTTAGTGATTGGATTTCAATCAAAACACACCAATTTCACTAGCTTCCGGAACAAAGTTTGCCGTTCAGTAAGATTCCTCGCAGATCTCCACCGGCACAACTGCTTCCGAACCGAAGGCAAGGGAAAACGGTGTTTCTCCGGTAGATGTTCGGTAGGAAGTCCGAATGGCCCAGAGTGCTTCTGGAAGTTTTTCCGGCCATGCACCTTTAGCGTTATCCAGCTGCCGCTTTAGGACCTTCTTGATGATTTTATTTATTGCTTCAACCTGACCGTTTGATTGAGGATGAGCTGGTGAAGCGAAGAAAATGTTGATCTTCAACCGACGGCAGAACTGGCGAAACACCTCTGAATCAAATTGCTTGCCGTTGTCAGTGATGATGGCGTACGGTATACCGAATCGGCAGCAAATGTTCGTCCAGACAAAGTTTTCTACTTTTGTAGCCGTGATGGTGGCCAGGGCTTCGGCCTCTACCCATTTGGTGAAATAATCCACGGCAACGACAACGAATTTAACTTGTCCCCTTCCTTTCGGCATTTGGCCGATCAAGTCGAGTCCCCATTGCGCGAATGGCCAAGGACTGATGATCGGTGTAAGGGGTTCGGCAGGGATATGAGGAATACTTCCGAACCTTTGACATTTGTCACACTTCTTTACCAAGTCGATTGCGTCACGATGCATAGTAGGCCAAAAATAGCTCTGCCGAAATGCCTTGTGGGCTAGCGAACGGGACCCAGAATGATCTCCACAAACTCCCCCATGAATTTCTCAGAGGACGTAATCCCCCTGTTCGATAGTGATGCATTTCAGATAAGGGGTAGTGTAGCCTCGCTTGTAAAGGACTCTGTTGATTATTGTATATCTTGCTGATCGGTACCGTATCTTTCGCACCAGGTTTTTGTCGCCCGGAAGTATACCGTTCGCCAGATAAGAATATATCGAGTCCATCCATGTATCTGTATACCATACGGTATTTACATTCAATTAGGTTGTGCTCGGCTGGGCCACGATTTCAATAGGGACATGACGCCCAACTTTATCATTTATGGCCGAAGCTAGCCTTGCCAGGGCGTCAGCGTGACTGTTTTCTGACCTGGGTATCTGCTGAAAACCTCAGAATCGATGAGAGGCTGCCGTTAGGTAAGCGCTCATGGATGAATCCCGGGCGGCGAAGTCTGCCGTTATCTGATTCACAATAAGCTGGGAATCGCTGTGGATGATAATCTGTGTAGCCCCCATGTCTTTGGCTAGCCGAAGGCCGGCCAATAGAGCTTCATATTCGGCTTCGTTATTGGAAGTTACGAAATTGAAATGGAGGGCATATTCGATCTTATTTCCTTTAGGAAGCGGTAAGGACCAGCCCAGCACTGCACCCTTGCTGGTTGGCCGAACCATCTACGTGGAGAACCCAGACTGGAACTGTTGAATCAAAATGACTACCGTTCGGTAAGGAGTTTACTGCCGATTTCGTTTGAGGTTTGTTCGGTAGTGAACTTCCAATTGTTGTTGCTGATGGATTCAGCTCAGATATGAAATCTGCCATTGCTTGACCTTTCTCCGCTGGTCTTGGTTTGAACTGAACATCGAATTCCCCCAGCTCGATTGCCCATTTGATCAATCGTCCAGACATCTCCGGCTTTTGGAGCACTTGCCGAAGTGGCTGGTTGGTCAGAACGATTATAGTATGAGCCTGGAAATACGGGCGGAGCTTCCTTGCCGAAGTCACGAGCGCTAGAGCCAACTGCTCGAGAGGCGGATACCGACTTTCTGCACCCTGAAACGCTTCGGTTACGTAGAAGATTGGTAACTCTACCTTTTCTGGCTTCCGTATCAATACGAAACTAATGGCAGTCTGTGATACCGATAGATACAAAAAGAGTTCGTCACCAAAGAGTGGTTTGGATAGCAGCGGGGCTTTGCCCATGTATTCTTTTAGCTCATAAAACGCTTTATCACATTCGGCAGTCCAGGAAATGCTCTGTTTACCTCCCTTCAGGGCTTTAAAGAAAGGTGCACACCGATCGGTAGCCTTCGATATGAATCGTGTTAGGGCTGCCACTCTACCAGTAAGACTTTGAATATCCTTCTGTGTCTTCGGCCTTTCCATAATTATCAACGCCTTGATTTTTTTGGGATTGGCCTCGATACCAAGCTGACTGATCATAAAGCTTAAGAACTTTCCGGAAGATACACCGAAGGCGCATTTCAACGGGTTCAGTCTCATTCGGTATTTTTTCAGGATGCCGAACATTAGTGACAGGTTCTGGATGTGCTGGTCGGCAGTTTTGCTTTTGACCAACATGTCATCGACATAAACCTCCATAATGTTCCCAATGTATTCGGCAAAGATTCGGTTGACCAAACGCTGGTATGTGGCTCCGGCATTCTTCAACCCGAATGGCATGACATTATAGCAATAAAGACCTTTGTCTGTTATGAACGCCGTATGCTCTCTATCGGCAAGGTCCATAAATATTTGGTTATACCCCGAATAGGCATCCATAAAACTCAACAACTCGTGGTCAGCGGTAGCATCGACAAGCTGGTCGATTCTTGGCAACGGAAAGCTATCTTTCGTACAGGCTTTGTTGATATCGGTATAGTCTTGGCACATCCTCCACCCACCTTTTGCTTTCCGAACCATGACCGAGTTTGCCAACCAAACTGGGTAAGTTGCCTCCTTGATAAAGCCAATGGCGAGGAGTTTTTCAACTTCAGCCTTCATGGCCTCATACCGTTCGGTATCATAAGATCTCCGCTTTTGGCGTACTAGTTTGTAGGCCGGAGATATACTGAGCTTATGAGTTATGACTTCGGGAGAAATACCTGGCATATCATTGTATGACCAGGCAAATACCTTGGAATGATGGCGCAGAAATTGAATAAATTCTGATCGGAGTGTGGCCGTGAGGGTGGTGCCGATCTTAACACATTGGTCTGGTCGATCTTCATGCAAGATCACCGTCTCCAGATCCTCAGCTGGCTGGGCTTGCTGTATTGGCGTCTCATCCCTGGGATCATCAGGAGCCTCATTGCCGTTCGGCATACTGACCACATAGAGGGTCTCCTTCAGCGTTTTATCTGTGGCCGAAGTAAGAGCCATTGCGTAGCAAGTCGTCCCCCTTGATTGCCCCGGTACCGCAACAGGTTGGGAATTCATGAGTAACATATGGGGGGAAAGATGAGCCTTGATTCCTGTGAGTGTCGTTCGGCCAATAATTACGTTGTACGCGGTTGGGCAGTCGACGATGAGAAATTGGTCATAAATCATGGTTCGTTGCGGGGCCATGCCGAAGGCTATGGGCAAGCTTACGCTACCGACTGGTTGAACCAGGTCGCCTGAGAAACTCAGGAGTGGAGTGAGCTGCCGATTGACATTTTCATCGCTTACCCCAAGTTCCCCAAAGGCATCGGCAAAAATGACATTTACCAAACTTCCAGTGTCAATCAAGACTCTCCCTACATCAAACCCTGCGATTTCTGCTCGGATTATCATGGGGTCATCATGTGGGTAGAGGATCCCTTCTTCTTCTTCTTCATGGAAGGTGATGGGCTCCCATCAGACTTTTGGCATTTTCTAATGCCGATTACTCTCTATACCGAAGACTTGGGGATACTGAGTCCCTTGGACGTCTTGCTGATAGTGCTGATCATGTTGATCTGCTGAACGGGACCTTGTGCCGGAAGCTGTTGCGGCCTAGCAATGTACTGATCAAGTTTGCCCTCTCGGATAAGGCGTTCGATGATTTTTCTCAATGTTATGCAGTCTTCGGTATTATGGCTGTTATGCTGGTGGTATCAGCAGAATTTTTCGGTATCTCTATTATCCTATCGATTCGGCTTCCGATTGACTGGTTTTGGTATAATGTCTTGCTCATTCATAAGTACAGTTTCATAGGTTGTATTGAGCACCGTATACACTTCCTGTGCCTGGCCTTGATTCGGCAGGGGGCCTCGGTGTTCGTTGCGATTGTTCCTTCCTCTGTTCTTCTTATGGCTTCCTTGCCGAGGGCTTGAGTCGTTCTTCCGTTTGCCTGTGGAGAACAGAGGTTTTTGCGGTGAGAACTTGTCCTGCGCTGTTTCCTCCTGCCGAACCGTGGGTTCGGTCTTTGAGTTGAAGTATTCCGCTTGTGCATGAATAGTAGCCTGCTTCATCAGCTCATCGTAAGTTCATCACTTAATGCCGATGGGAACAGCAGACATTGTCCTTCATCGCTTAACCTCTTGCATCCAAGCGTCGATTGAAAGGTATGGAGGTGAGTCAGTGGGTCTTCCACCCCTGTGTAGAACGGTATGCGCAGGGGCTGAACGTCCTTGTCTTGCCTTGAGTTTTTAATTCGTTCAGTAAACGGTCCTGGCCGAAGCTTACTCCATCCTGGCTCCTGAGAGCGTGATCGGTCGTCCTCCATCTTTTGGACTCTTTGTAGCAGGAGGCGAATCATGGGGTCTCGGCTTGGGACCTCTGTCTCCTGATAGTCCTCTGATTGCCGAGGTGTTCTTTCAGGGTTAACTCCCGAGTACCTGGTTGGCGTTACCGAACGGTAAGAGGCATTCTGAGTATTAGGTGGGATGTACTCATGGTCCGATTCTCCAGTGGATTCGAGTAGGTGGACTCGTCGGACGAGAGATTTACTCCCTAATACCCTCATGCGATCGTCGTTTAACCTGGCTCCAATCCTGACTGGCAATCGATCTTGCTCCTCCTGTCGATCCAATAGTCGATGCCGACAATCAGTGTAGACCTTCTGTGGTTTGTGGGGCTTATCCTTTGGGGCTGGAACGACTAATTGCTTGGAGACCGCCGGAGCTGCTTTGGCCACCTTCTTTCCCTTCCTTTGCCTACTTGGTGTTTCTAGACTCTGGGAGGTTCGATCGGTCTGAATGTTCTGTGTTTGCTGCTAGTTCAGTTGCTGCTGGGTCTCATCGACTTTGGTGTTGTGTTCCTGCATCTTCGCCATGTCCTGCCGAAGTGTCGTTATCTGGGCGAGGAGCTCTGCTTCGGTAGCAGATGGGGGTACCGAAGTGTTCCTAGTGGGCGTGCATGGGGGCATTGCTGGGCTGGCCCCACTATGCTTACCGAACGGCAACTCTTCAGCCGTTAGGAACAACGGGATCGGAGAGGTGCCCATCCTAAATGAGAATTGTGGAGCGACTTGTGTAGTTTCCCACAGACGGCGCCAAACTGTTGATGCTCAAAAGTGGTTCGGCACTTTTGGGCCCAACTGTGATGTCTTCGCCTTCGGCAATCCGCTGGCCTCGGCTAGCACGGTCGATCTGTAAATAAGAAAAGATCGATAAGCCCTATAGGCACCGGTGTGGTACCGGCCGAAGGCTCTCCGATGCTTAATTTAGAATAAGTACGGAGTGAATAGTAATTTTAGCAAAGTAATAGCTAAGTGGCCGAAGGCTCTTGATTACCTCCTTCTTGGGGCTTGTACCTGTCTTTATAGATCTTGGGAGGTGTGCATTTCGAATATAATTTCGATGTGGGACTGTAGACATTGCCTAATTAGGCTCCACGTGTCATGAAGAAGATTCAAGGATTATGCATTCCTTAACAAGCTTTCGGCAGCCTAGGTACCGATCGCCTTATATTCCGATGGCTCTGAATTTCCACGTGTGGTCTTCTTACTGGTAATTTAAATGGGGCATAAACAGATTGGATTTCACTCAAAACACACCAAATGACTCCTCCCACCAAATTATGACGTTGACCATGTGTTAGGATCGATCCGAAATCAATTGGTCAAAGAAATTGGACAATTCAGGTTCGTACGAAGTTCGTGCCGTAAATGAAGTGGTTGGTGCTTTGCATAGTTCTCGGGATTGCATTTCACTCAAAACACACCAAATGACTCCTCCCACCATGTTATTTTGTTGACCAAGTTTTGGGCTCGATCCGAAATGAATTGGTAAAACAAATTGGACACTTCAAGTTCGTGCGAAGTTCGGGCCGTAAATGGAGTGGTTGGTGCATTGCATAGTTCTAGTGATTGGATTTCACTCAAAACTCACGAAATGACTCCTCCCACAATATTATGATGTTGTCAAAGTTTTGAGCACGATTCGAAATGAAATGGTTAAAAAAGTTGGACAATTCAACATCGTACGAAGTTGGTGCCATAAAAGGAGTGGTTGGTGCATTGCATAGTTCTAGGGACTGGATTTCACTCAAAACTCACCAAATGACTCCTCCCACCATATTATGATGTAGACCAAGTTTTGGGCTCGATCCGAAATGAATTGGTCAAAGAAATTGGGCAATTCAAGTTCGTACGAAGTTCGTGACATAATTGGAGTGGTTAGTGCATTGCATAGTTCTGGTGATTGGATTTTCACTGAAAACTCAACAAATGACACCTCCCACCATAATATGACGTTGACCAAGTTTTGGGCTCGATCCGAAATTACTTGGTGAAAGAAAATGGACAATTCAAGTTCGTACAAAGTTCGTATCGTAAATGGAGTGGTTGGTGCATTGCATAGTTCTGGTGATCGGATTTCACTCAAAACTCACTAAACGATTCCTCCCACCATATTGTGATGTTGACCAAGTTTTGGGCTCGATCCGAAATCAATTGGTGAAAGAAATTGGACACTTCAAGTTCGTACGAAGTTCATGGTGTAAATTGAGTGGTTGGTGCATTGCATAGTTCTAGTGATTGGATTTCACTCAAAACTCACCAAACGACTCCTCCCACCGTGTTATGATGTTGACCATGTTTTGGGCTCGATCCGAAATCAATTGGTCAAAGAAATTGGACACTTCAAGTTCTTGCAAAATTCGTGCCATAAATGGAGTGGTTGGTGCATTGCATAGTTCTAGTGATTGGATTTTAATCAAAACTCACAAATTGACTCCTCCCACCATATTATGATGTTGACCAAGTTTTGGGATCGATCCGAATTCAATAGGGTAGAGAAATTGGACATCTCAAGTTCGTACGAATTTCGTGGCGTAAATGGAGTGGTTGGTGTATTGCAGAGTTCTAGTGATTTGATTTCACACTAAATCACCAAATGGGTCCTCCCTTCATATTATGATGTTGACCAAGTTTTGGGCTCGATCCGAAATCATTTGGTGAAAGAAATTGGACACTTCAAGTTTGAACGAAGTTCATGTCGTAAAATGGAGTGGTGGTACATTGCTTCGTTCTAGTGATTGGATTTCACTCACAACGCACCAAATGACTCCTCCCACCATATTATGATGTTAACCAAGATTTGGGCTCGATCCGAAATGAAATGGTTAAAGAAATTGGACAATTCTACTTCGAACGAATTTCATGTCATAAATGGAGTGGTTGGTGCATTCCTTCGTTCTATTGATTGGATCTCACTCGAAACTCACCAATTGACTCCATATTATGATGTTGACCAAGTTTTGGGCTCGATCCGAAATGAATTGGTCAAAGAAACTGGACACTTCAAGTTTGTGCGAAGTTTGGGCCGTAAATGGAGTGGTTGGTGCGTTGCACAATTCTAGTGATTGGGTTTCTATCAAAACTCACCAAATGACTCCACCCACTATATTATGTTGTTTACCAAGTTCTGGGCTCGATCCGAAATGAATTGGTCAAAGAAATTGGACAATTCAAGTTCATGCGAAGTTAATGACGTAAATGGAGTGGTTGGAGCATTGCATAGTTCTTGTGATTGGATATCACTCAAAACTCACTAAACGACTCCTCCCACCATGTTATGACGTTGACCAAGTTTTGGGCTCGATCCGAATCAATTAGTCAAAGAAATTGGACTATTCAAGTTCGTACGAAGTTCATGCCGTAAATGGAGTGGTTGGTGGTTTGCATAGTTCTAGTGATTGGATTTCCACTGAAAACTCACCAAATGACGATTCCCACCATATTACGATGTTGACCCAATTTTGGGCTCGATCTGAAATCAATTGGTCAAAGAAATTGGACAATTAAAATTCGTGCGAAGTTCGTGCCGTAAATGGAGTGGTTGGTGCATTGCATAGTTCTAGATATTGGAATTAACTCAAAACTCACCAAATGACTCGTGCCACCATATTATGATGTTGACAAAGTTTTGGGCTCGAACCAAATTCAATAGGGCAGGAAATTGGACAATTCAAAGACGAATGAAGTTCATGCCGTAAATGGGGTGGTTGGTGGTTTGCATAGTTCTAGTGATTGTATTTCCACTGAAAACTCACCAAATGACAATTCCCACCATATTACGATGCTGACCAAGTTTTGGGCTCGATCCGAAATCAATTGGTCAAAGAATTTGGACAATTAAAGTTCGTGCAAAGTTCGGGCCATAAATGGAGTGGTTGATGCATTGCATAGTTCTAGATATTGGAATTCATTCAAAACTCTACAAATGACTCCTGCCACCATATTATGATGTTGGCCAAGTTTTGGGCTCGATCCGAATTCAATTGGTGAAATAAATTGGACACATCAAGTTCGTGCCGTAAATGGAGTGGTTGTGCAATGCTTAGATCTAGTGATTGGATTTCACTCAAAACACTCCAAACGACTCCTCCCAACATGTTATGATGTTGACCAAGTTTAGGGCTCGATCCGAAATCAATTGGTCAAAGAAATAGGACACTTCAAGTTCGAACGATGTTCGTGCCGTAAATGGAGTGGTTGGTGCTTTGCATAGTTCTGTTGATTGGATTTCACTCAAAACTCACCAAATGACTCCCCCCACCAGATTATTATGTTGACAAAATTTTGGGCACGTCCGAAATGAATTTGTGATAGAAATTGGACAATTCAAGTTCAAACGAAGTTCGTGCCGTAAATGAAGTGGTGGTGCAATGCGTAGTTCTAGTGATTGGATTTCGCTCAAAACTCACCAAATGATTCCTTCGACCATATTATGTTGTTGACCAAGTTTTGGGCTGGATCCGAAATGAATTGGTCAGAGAAATTGGCCAATTCAAGTTCAAATGAAGCTTGTGCCGTAAATGGAGTGGTGGTAAATTGCATAGTTCTGGTGATTGGATTTCACTCAAAACCCACAATTGACTCCTCCCACCATAGATGTTGACCAAGTTTTGGGCTCGATCCGAAATCAATTGGTCAAACAAATTGGACACTTCAAGTTCTTACAAAGTTCCATGCCGTAAATGAAGTGGTTGATTCTTTCCATAGTTCTAGGGATTGGATTTCACTCAAAACACACCAAACGACTCCTTCGACCATATTATGATGTTGACCAAGTTTTGGGCTCGATCCAAAATGGATTGGTCCAAGAAATTGAACAATTCAAGTTCGAACGAAGTTCGTGCCGTAAATTGAGTGGTGGTACATTGCATAGTTCTAGTGATTGAATTTCACCCAAAACTCACCAAATGACTCCTCCCACCATATTGTGATGTTAACCAAGTTTTGGCCTCGATCTGAAACGAATTGGTCAAAGAAATTGGACAATTCAATTTCGAACGATGTTCGTGCCATATAATGAAGTGGTGGTTCATTGCATAGTTCTTGGGATTGGATTTCACTCACTCAAAACTCACCAAATGACTCCTCCCACCATATTATGATGTTGACAAAGTTTTGGGCTGGATCCGAAATGAATGGGTCAAAGAAATGTCGTTCGTACGAAGTTCGTGCTATAAAAGAACGGGTTGGTTCTTTGCATAGTTCTTGGGATTAGATTTCACTCAAAACACACCAAATGACTCCTCCCACCGTATTATGATGTTGATAAAGTTTTGGGCTGGATCCGAAATGAATTGTTCAAAGAAATTCGACACTTCAAGTTCGTACGAAGTTCGTACTATAAATGAAATGGTCTGTACTTTGCATAGTTCTAGGGATTGGATTTCACTCAAAATGCACCAAATGTGTCCTCCCACCATATTACGATGTTGACCAAGTTTTTGGCTCGATCCGAAATCAAATGGTCAAAGAAATTGGACACTTCAAGTTCGGACGAAATTCATGCCGTAAATGAAGTGGGTGGTTCTTTGCATAGTTCTAGGGATTGGATTTCCCTCAAAACAAACCAAAGGACTCCTCCCACCATATTATGCTGTTGACCAAGTTATGGGCTCGATCCGAAATGAATTGGTCAAAGAAATTGGACAATTCAAGTTCGTACGAAGTTCGTCCCGTAAATGGAGTAGTTGGTGCATTGCTTAGTTCTAGGGGTCGGATTTCACTCAAAACACACCAAATGACTCCTCCCACCATATTACGATGTTGACCCAGTTTTGGGCTCCATCCGAAATGAAATGGTCAAAGAAATTGGACAATTCAACTTCGAACGAAGTTCGTGCCACAAATGGAGTGGTTTGTGCATTGCTTAGTTCTAGTGATTGGATTTCACTCAAAACACACCAAATGACTCCTCCCACTATATTATGATGTTGACCTAGTTATGGTCCCGATCCGAAATGAATTGGTCAAAGAAATTGTACAATTCAAGTTCGTACGAAGTTCGTGCCGTCAATGGAGCAGTTGGTGCATTGCTTAGTTCTAGGGATTGAATTTCACTCAAAACACACCAAATGACTCCTCCCACCATATTATGATGGTGACCCAGTTTTGGGCTCGATCCTAAATGAAATGGTCAAAGAAATTGGACAATTCAACTTCAAACGAAGTTCGTGCCACAAATAGAGTGGTCGGTGAATTGCTTAGTTCCAGTGGTTGGATTTCACTCAAAACTCACCAAATGACTCCTCACACCATATTACGATGTTGACCAGGTTTTGGGCTTGATCCGAAATCAATTGGTCAAAGAAATTGGACACTTCAAGTTCGTACGAAATTCGTGCCATAAATGAAGTGGTTGGTTCTTTGCATAGTTCTAGGGGTTGGATTTCACTCAAAACACACCAAAGGGCTCCTCCCACCATATTATGATGTTGACCAAGTTTTGGGCTCGATCCGAAAAGAATTGGTCAAAGAAATTGGACAATTCAAGTTCGTACGAAGTTCATGCCGTAAATGGAGTGGTGGCACATTGCATAGTTCTAGTGATTGGATTTCACTCAAAACTGACAAAATGACTCCTCCCACCGTATTATGATGTTGATCAAGTTTTGGGCTCGATCCGAAATCAATTGGTCAAAGAAATTGGAAACTTCAAGTTCGTACGAAGTTCGTGCTGTAAATGAAGTGGTTGGTGCTTTGCATAGTTCTAGGGTTTGGATTTCACTCAAAACACTCCAAATGACTCCTCCCACTATATTAAGATGTTGACCTTGTTTTGGGCTCGATCCGAAATGAAATGGTCAAAGAAATTGGTCAATCCAACTTCAAACGAAGCTCGGGCCAAAAATGGAGTGGTTGGTGCATTGCTTAGTTTTAGTGATTGGATTTCACTCAAAACTCACCAAGTGACACCTCCCACCATATTATGATATTGACAGTTTTTGGCTGGATCCGAAATCAATTGGTCAAGGAAATTGGACACTTCAAGTTCGTACGAAGTTCGTGCAGTAAATGAAATGGTTGGTGCTTTGCATAGTTCTAGGGATTGGATTTCACTCAAAACGCACCAAATGACTCCTCCGACCATATTATGATGTTGACCAAGTTTTGGGCTCGATCCGAAATCAATTGGTCAAAGAAATTGGACAATTCAACTTCGTACGAAGTTCGTGCCGTAAATGGAGTGGTTGGTTCTTTGCATAGTTCTAGGGATTGGATTTCACTCAAAACACACCAAAGGACTCCTCCCACCTTATTATGATGTTAACCAAGTTTTCGGCTCTATCCGAAATCAATTGGTCAAAGAAATTGGACACTTCAAGTTCGTACAAAGTTCCATGCCGTAAATGAAGTGGTTGGTGTTTTGCATAGTTCTAGGGATTGGATTTCACTCAAAACACACCAAAGGACTTGTCCCACCTTATTACGATGTTGACCATGTTTTGGGCTCCATCCGAAATCAATTGGTCAAAGAAATCGAACACTTCAAGTTCGTATGAAATTCATGCCGTAATTGAAGCGGTTGGTGCTTTGCGTAGTTCTAGGGATTGGATTTCACTCAAAACTCAACAAATGACTCCTCCCACCATATTATGATGTTGACCAAGTTTTAGGCTCGATCTGAAATGAATGGGTCAAAATAATTGGACAATTCAAGTTCGAACGAAGTTCGTGCCGCAAATGGAGTGGTGGTAGATTGCTTAGTTCTAGTGATTGGATTTCACTCAAAACTCACCAAATGACTCCTCCCTCCATATTATGATGTTGACTGATGAGAGTCTCAAATTACATCTTTTAAATATTATTTTGGAGACTTTATGATATAATTTTGGCTTAATAAATATAATTTCACTTGTTGTTAGATTTTATTCTCACCAATTGGATTTATGAATTTTCTATATTAATTTGGTGAACTTATTTGGTGAATTTATCTTTTGTAGGAAGTTATGCAAAGCCAAAAGATGAAGATATATATTTGTCCAAGTTCATGCCAAGTGTGAAGAGAATTGCTGGTGGATTTTATTGAAGAATTGATTGTGGGATTATTGTGATTATAAAGAGAAGTAAAAAGGGAGAAGAGAAGACAAAACCGTTGAAGCTAAAGAGCCTATTTCATGTCATTCATAGCCATTTAACGCCCACTACCTCAACGTTATTTCTTTTCCACCAACTCTCCACCATCAACACATGTTTAATCCAATTAATCCCTCACTTAAAACTTTCATTACCTACCATGAATGTATTAACTTTCCACTCACCTCATTGACTACTATAAATCACTCATCAACTTATTTGGCAAAGGAGGCACTACGACAGATTTCTTTATCCATTTCATTCAAAATTTAGTTATGTTTGCCTTTGTAATGAATTGCTAGAACTCTTGCTAAGGCTAAAGGGAATGTCCTTTGAGTAAGTTTGCGAATTGTTCTTTAATCCAATATATGGTATGAATTGCTAAATTCTTTTATTTTTGGTTGTTCAATATTTTCATTTCCTTTTATTTTGATTGATGTTAAGTACTACTATCGTTTCATGAGTTCAATTATATTTTTCTCATTGTTAAGAATTGACTTAGCATGATTTTAAATTAAAAGATTAGATATTAAGCAATTCCATTTTCTGAATAATCATTAGCGACAGATAACATTGAAAAATTAAATTGGTTTTAATTTCTTTATCTTCCGGTTAAAGTTTCTCAATGATAATTTTAATCGAGTTATAATTTGGATTAAAGAGCATGAAACAATTTTTGCTTAAAGAATTGAACCTTGATACCTTAGCATTGCCATTATTGACATTTCATTTTTAAACTTAATCTCTACAACAATCAAATCAAATTAATTTTCCATTTTGCTTGTCACTTATATTTTGGTACTTTTAATTATTTTTTTCTATGCAGACATTTGCCTACCTGCACCTTGAGGATACGATACTTGGACAAAGAAATTGGACACTTCAAGTTCGTACGAAGTTCCGTGCCGCAAATGAATTGGTTGGTGCTTTGCATAGTTCTAGGGATTGGATTTCACTCAAAACACACCAAAGGACTCCTCCCACCATAATATGATGTTGACCAAGTTTTGGGCTCGATCCGAAATCAATTGGTCAAAGAAATTGGACACTTGATGATCATACGAAGTTCATGCCGTAAATGAAATGATCGGTGCTTTGCATAGTTCTAGGGACTGGATTTCACTCAAAACGCACCAAATGACTCCTCATACCATCTTATGTTGTTGACCAAGTTTTGGGCTCAATCCGAAATGAAAGAAATTGGCCAATTCAACTTCATACGAAGTTCGTGCCACAAATGGAGTAGTTCGTTCTTTGCATAGTTCTAGGGATTGAATTTCCTTCAAAACACACCAAATGACTCCTCCGACCATATTATGATGTTGATCAAGTTTTGGGCTCGATACGAAATGAAATGTTCAAAGAAATTCGACAATTCAACTTCGTACGAAGTTCGTGCCACAAATGGAGTGGTTGGTTCGTTGCATAGTTCAAGGCATTGGATTTCACTCAAAACACACCAAAGGAGTCCTCCCACCATAATATGATGTTGACCACGTTTTGGGCTCGATCCGAAATCATTTGGTCAAAGAAATTGGACACTTCATGTTCGTACGAAGTTCGTGCCGTAAATGAATTGGTTGGATTGCATAGTGCTAGTGATTCGATTTCACTCAAAACACACCAATGACTTTTCCCACCATATTATTATGTTGACCAAGTTTTGGGTTTGATCCGAAATGAATTGGTCAAAGAAATTGGACAATTCAAGTTCGAACGAAGTTCGTGCCAAAAATGGAGTGGTTTGTGCATTGCATAGTTCTAGTGATTGTAATTCACTAAAACTCAACAAATGACTCCTCCCACCATATTATGTTGTTGACCAAGTTTTGGGCTCGATCCGAAATCAATTGGTCAAAGATATTGGACACTTCAAGTTCGTACGAAGTTCGGGCCGTAAATGGAGTGGTTGGTGCATTGCATAGTTCTTGTGATCGGATTTCCCTCAAAACTCACCAAATGACTCCTCCCACCCTATTATGATATTGACCAAGTTTTGGGCTCGATCCGAAATGAATTGGTCAATGAAATTGGACAATTCATGTTGTTACGAAGTTCGTGCCGTAAATGGAGTGCTGTAGCATTGGATAGTTCTGGTGATTGGATTTCACCCAAAACTCACCAAGTGACTCCTCCAACCGTATTATGATGTTGGCCAAGTTTTGGGCTCGATCTGAAATCAATTGGTGAAAGAAATTGGACAATTCAAGTTCGAACCAAGTTCGTGCCGCAAATGGAGTGGTGGTACATTGCGTAGTTCTAGTGATTGGATTTCACTCAAAACTCTCCAAGTGTCTACTCCAACCATATTATGATGTTGACGAAGTTTTGGGCTCGATCCGAAATGAATTGGTCAATGAAATTGGACAATTCATGTTCGAACAAAGCTCGTGCCGTAAATGGAGTGGTGGTGCATTGCATAGTTCGGGTGATTGGATTTCACCCCAAACTCACCAAATGACTCCTCCAAGCATATTATGATGTTGACCAAGTTTTGGGCTCTATCCGAAATCAATTGGTCAAAGAAATTGAATACTTCAAGTTCGTACGAAGTTCCGTTCCGTAAATGAAGTGGTTGGTGCAATACATAGTTCTAGTGATTGGAATTCACTCAAAACCCACCAAATGACTCATCCCACCATATTATGTTGTTGACCAAGTTTTCGGGTCGATACGGATTAAATTGGTCACAGAAATTGGACAATTCAAGTTCGAACGAAGTTCGTCTCGTAAATGGAGTGGTAGTGCATTGCATAATTCTAGTGTTCGGATTTCACTCAGAACTCACCAAATGACTCCTCCCACCGTGTTATGATGTCCACCAACTATTGGGCTCTATCCAAAATCAATTGGTGAAAGAAATTGGACAGTTCAAGTTCGTACGAAGTTCGTGCCGTAAATGGAGTGGTTGGGGCATTGGATAGTTCTAGTGATTTGATTTCAATCAAGACTCACCAAATGACACCTCCCACCATATTATGATGTGGACCAAGTTTTGGACTTTATCCAAAATCAATTGGTCAAAGACATTGGACACTTCAAGTTCGTACGAAATTCGTGCCGTAAATGGAGTGGTTGGTGCATTGCATAATTCTAGTGTTCGGATTTCACTCAAAAGTCACCAGATGACTCCTCCCACCATGTTATGATGTTGACCAAGTTTTCGGCTCGATCCGAAATCAATTGGTCAAAGAAATTAGGCACTTCAAGTTCATACGTAGTTCGTGCCGTAAATGGAGTGGTTTTTGCATTGCATAGTTCTATTGATTGGATTACAATCAAAACTCACCAAATGACTCCTGGCACCATATTATGTTGGCCAAGTTTTGGGCTCGATCCGAAATCAATTGGTCAAAGAAATTCAACACTTTTGAGCTCTATCCAAAATCAATTGGTCAAACAAATGAGTCCTCCCACCATATTGATTGGCTCCCACTGTATTATGATGTCGACCAACTTTTGGGCTCTATCCAAAATCAATTGGTCAAAGAAATTGGTCAACAACAAAATTTGGTGGGAGGAGTGATTTTGTTACTTTTGATAGAAATCCAATCACGAGAACAATGCAATGCACCATCCACTCCATTAACGTCATGAACTTCGTTCGAACTTAAATTGTACATTTTCTTTGACCAATACATTTCGGCTCGTGCCCAAAACTTGGTCAACATCATAATATGGTGGGAGTAGTCATTTGGTGAGTTTTGAGTGAAATCCAGTCAACAGAACTATGCAAAGCAGCAACCTCTCCATTAACGGCACGAACTTCGTACGAACTTGAATTCTCCAATTTCTTTAACCAATTCATTTCTGCTCGTGCCCATAACTTGGTCAACATCATAATATCGTGGGAGGAGTCATTTGGTGAGTTTTGGGTTAAATCCAATCAACACAACTATGAAAAGCACCAACCACTCCATTTACGGCACGAACTTGAAGTGTCCAATTTCTTTGACCAACTGATTTCGGATCGAGCCCAAAACTTGGTCAACATCATAATTTGGTGGGAGGAGTCATTTTGTGAGTTTTGAAAGAAATCCAATCACTAGAACTATGCAATGCACCATCCACTCCATTAACGTCATGAACTTCGTTCGAACTTAAATTGTACATTTTCTTCGACCAATTCATTTCAGATTGAGCCCAAAACTTGGTCAACATCATAATTTGGTGGGAGTAGTCATTTGGTGAGTTTTGAGTGAAATGCAATCAACAGAACTATGCAAAGCATCAACCACTCCATTAACGGCACGAACTTCGTACGAACTTGAATTCTCCAATTTCTTTGACCAATTCATTGCGGCTCGTGCCCAAAACTTGGTCAACATCATAATAAGGTGGGAGGAGTCATTTGGTGAGTTTTGAGTGAAATCCAATCAACAGAACTATGCAAAGCAGCAACCTCTCCATCAACAGAACTATGCAAAGAGTAAAAACTCTCTCTGCTTTCCATCCCAGAACCTCATCCCTTTTTTTTGTTTATTGAGTTGATTCTCATGATTTTCTGTTTGCTCGGTAGAATTTTTATTGACCTCTGTACCTGTTATCCATTTGTTTGATTCAAGGGGTTGCCACCCCAAACAAAGGATTGAATATCCAACAAATTTGAACCACCCAACAGAGAGATATGTCATACCATAATTTAATTTAAGGGTTGCCACCCAACAAATTTGTTCAAGGGTTGCCACCCAAAATGGATTGCCATCCATGAAATTGATGTAAGGGTTGCCACCCAAAATGGATTGCCATCCATGAAATATAAGGGTTGCCACCCGAGAGATATAAGGGTTGCCACCCAAAAGATATAAGGGTTGCCACCCAAGAGATGTAAGGGTTGCCACCCAAGAGATTGATTTGCAGGTTTTATACCCAAACATAATGGAGGACTTCAGGAGGCTTTGTTGCAGATGCAAACTGCATCTTTGGGGGCCTCTGTCTTTGCAGGAAATAGAACACTCCAGGGAAGAGAGAACTTCAAGAGAGAGAGAGAAGAGAATTCCAGCAGCTGGCAGGCTGCTTCATTGCTTCCCTTTCAAGCCTTGCAGTCCCCTCTTTTTCTTCAGCAGCCTCACGGCTGCTTCTCCTTCTTCTCTCCCCCATTTCAGTCTTTGTTCATGCCTTTTTATAAGCAAAGTGAACAACAGGTTGAGAGGGCAGTTTTTTTGCTGAGGGTGTGATGGTTGTGCGGGAAATGGGATCGTGGGGATTTTCCACGTACCATGATCTGATCCCACAATTGTTTTCCTTATTATTATTTTTATTACTGACCCCCTTTTTTTTATTTGACTTTGGGCCCTTAGGATTTACTTGTCACAATACAAAATGCTTATGGGCCTAATTGGATCATGGTCCAAATTAATCTGATTTGCATGAATTTTTTTAGTTCAACAGATGCCCCCTCAATCATTGTGCGTGAAACAACTTTTCGCGTGCAAGGCTTGACAACTTTCCCTTCTGGAAAACAATTTGGTTTTCTTATGCTTTTTGCTTCAACCGTTCACAGTTTATACTCGTGTGGGTTAGGAGTTCTTTGTGTGTATACAGCAGTTTAACCACGTGCTAACACTATTGGTGGATCTTGTGTAGTATATAGCAGTTTAACCACTTGCTAACACCATTGGTGGATATTATGAGTTTAACCACTTGCTAACACTATTGGTGGGTCTTGTACAGTATATAGCAGTTTAACCACGTGCTAACGCTATTGGTGGCTCTTGTGTAGTATACAGCAGTTTAACCACTTGCTAACATCATTGGTGGATATTGTATAGTATACAGCAGTTTAACCACTTGCTAACAACATTGGTGGATATTGTATAGTATACAGCAGTTTAACCACTTGCTAACAACATTGGTGGATATTGTATAGTATACAGCAGATTAACCACTTGCTAACACCATTGGTAGATAATTTAAGGCTACCGCTATCTTTTAAGCTAGCTTGCCCACGTCTCTTTGAGGCAAAGAAAGAGACATTTGAGATTTGTGACTGCATCTAGCATTTTGGAATAGATTGTCTACGTACCCCTTTTGAGGGATCAAGTCAACTGTAGTTCTTTTTGCTTGGGCCGCTCTTTCAGATTTCCAGCCCACAAAACATTTTGTTTTAGCTCTAACTTTTGCTTGGACCGCCCTTTAGGGTTTTTAGCCCAACGAGCTCTTTTTTTTTTTTTTTTTTTTTTTTTTTTTTTGGGTTTCACAATTTATACTCATGTGATTGGAGTTCTTGTGTAGTATACAGCAGTTTAACCACTTGCAAACACCATTGGTGGGTCTTGTGTAGTATACAACAGTTTAACCACTTGCTAACACCATTGGTGGATCTTATATAGTATATAGCAGTTTAACCACGTGCTAACAATGTTGGTGGATGATTTAAGATCACAGCTAGCTTTTAAACCAGCATGCCTATGTCTCTTTTGAGGTAAAGAAAGAGACATTTGATATTTGTGACTGCATCTAGTTTTTTTTTGGACTAGATTGCCTACGTACCCTTTTTGAGGGATCAAGTCAACCGTAGTTCTTTTTGCTTGGGCCGCCCTTTCGGATTTTCAGCCCACAAAGCATTTTGTTTTAGCTCTAATTATTGCTTGGACCCGCCCTTTCGAGTTTTCAGCCCAACGAGCTTTTTTTTTTTTTTTTTGCCTTAATTTTTGCTTGGACCGCCCTTTCGGGTTTTCGATCCAACAGGCTTCTTTTAATAGCTCTAAGTTTTGCTTGGACCGCCTTTTTAGGTTTTCAGCCCAACGAGCTCTTTTTTCCCTTTTTTTCACAGTTTATACTCCTGTGAATTGGAGTTCTTCTGTAGCATACAGCAGTTTAACCACGTGCTAATACCATTGGTGGATCTTGTGTAGTATACAACAGTTTAACCACTTGCTAACACCATTGGTGGATCTTGTATAGTATACAGCAGTTTAACCACTTGCAAACACCATTGGTGGATCTTGTGTAGTATATGGTAGTTTAACCACTTGCTAACACCATTGGTGGATAATTTATGGCTAGAGCTAACTTTTAGGCTAGCATGCCTACATCTTTTTTTTATTTGAGAAAAAGAAAGAGACATTTGAGATTGTGACTGCATCTAGCTTTTTGGACTAGATTGCCTACGTACTCCTTTTGAGAGATCAAGTCAACCGTAGTTCTTTTTGCTTGGGCCGCCCTTCCAGGTTTTCAGCCCACAAAGCATATTTTTTTCTTTTGCTTGGACCGCCCTTTCAGGTTTTCGATCCAACGAGCTTTTTTTTTTTTTTTTTTGGTTTCACAGTTTATACTCATGTGAATTGGAGTTCTTGTGTAGTATACAGCAGTTTAACCACGTGCTAACACCATTGTTGGATCTTGTGTAGTATATAGCAGTTTAACCACGTGCTAACAACGTTGGTGGATAATTTAAGGCTACAACTAGCTTTTAGGCCAGCTTGCCTACGTCTCTTTGAATTGAGAAAAAGAAAGAGACATTTGAGATTTGCGAGAAGTTTAGGTTCAGAAACTTTTGAGTTTGGCTTTGGGAGAGTTGCTTTAAGTATGTCATTCATTTGTTGAATTGTGAGATTGACATTGCTTTTCTTCCCTTTTTGCCCTTTCGATTTTTTTTTATTGAAATGACCATACTGCCCCCTGTATTAGGCTGATTGATCTTTCGAAGTGCCTAAGTGTAGCACGTCATATGTTCCAACAAACTTGACTCTCCTTGGTCCCTTATATCGAGGACTTGAAAATTTTCTTTACTGCCCCTTGTATTGGGCTGATTGATTTTTCGAAGAGCCTAAGTGTAGCACGTCATATGTTCCAACGAACTCGACTCTCCTTGGTCCCTTATATCGAGGACTTGAAAATTTTCTTTAGCTTAGTCTTCACAACTCCTTTACCTTTTGAGGATGACTTGATAGAAGGTGCAAAGTTTACTCAAATGATTTTGTCGGACTCAAGTGCCTTTGCCCCTTTTTTGTTTTGTTTTTTTTCACCTTCTCACTCAATCCTAGCTTTTCAGCTTTTGCAGGTTGAGCTAAGGTAAGGCCAGGTGGTCCATAAAACTTTGCATTTGAGTAATTCATCACTTCTCCTATAAGCGGATTAGAGTTTGCTAAAACCCTCATTTACTCCACCAATCCCCCTGAATTGGACTGATTGATCTTTCGAAGAGCCCAAGTGTAGCACGTTATATGTTTCAACGAACTTGACTCTCTTTGGTTGTATCGAAGACTTGAAAATTTTCTTTAGCTTGATCTTCACAACTCCTTCACCTTTTGAGGATGACTTGATATAAGGTGCAAAGTTTACTCAAATGGTTTTGTCGAACTTAAGTTTCTTTGCCCTTTTTCTTTTTTTTTTTTTGAATGCCCTAACTTTTGCTTGGACCGCCTTTTCAGGTCTTCGATCCAACGGGCTCTTTTTTGTTTTGTTTAATAGCTCTAAATTTTACTTGGACCGCCCTTTCGGGTTTTCAGCCCAACGAGCTTTTGTTTTGTTTTGTTTTGTTTTTTTTTGTTTCACAGTTTATACTCATGTGAATTGGAGTTCTTCTGTAGCATACAGCAGTTTAACCACGTGCTAATACCATTGGTGGATCTTGTGTAGTATATGGCAGTTTAACCACTTGCTAACACCATTGGTGGAAAATTTTATGGCTAGAGCTAACTTTTAGGCTAGCATGCCTACATCTTTTTTTTATTTGAGAAAAAGAAAGAGACTTTTGAGATTTGCGAGAAGTTCAAGTTCAGAAACTTTTGAGTTTAGCTTTGGAAGAGTTGCTCTGAGTACGTCATTCACTTGTTGAGTTGTGAGGTTGACGTTGCATTTCATCTCCTTTTTGCCCTTTCGATTTTTTTATTGAAATGACCATACTGCCCCCTGTATTGGGCTGATTGATCTTTCGAAGAGCCTAAGTGTAGCACATCATATGTTTCAACGAACTCGACTCTCCTTGGTCCCTTGTATTGAGGACTTGAACATTTTCTTTACTGCCCCCTATATTGGGCTGATTGATCTTTCGAAGAGCCTATCACGTCATATGTTTCGATGAACTCGACCCTCCTTGGTCCCTTATATCGAGGACTTGAAAATTTTCTTTAGCTTAGTCTTCACAACTCCTTACCTTTTGAGGATGACTTGATAGAAGGTGCAAAGTTTACTCAAATGGTTTTGTCGGACTCAAGTGCCTTTGCCATTTTTTTTCTTTTTTTTTCTTTTTTTTCACCTTCTCACTCAATCCTAGCTTTTCAGCTTTTGCAAGTTGAGCTAAGGTAAGGCCAGGTGGTCCATAAAACTTTGCATTTGAGTAATTCATCACTTCTCCTATAAGCGGATCAGAGTTTGCTAAAACCCTCATTTACTCCACAAATATTTGAAGCATTGGTGGAGCGTAGGATGGATGGCATCATATGTGTCCAGTCATCGATGTCTTAACAAGACGTTGTCACATAGACGAAAGCGCTCATAGAGAATTTTCACATTTCCATCTGCAATGTGATATAGAGCACGTGGCTTTTTGCCCAAGTTGTTTGAGCCCATGTATGGTTTGGCCAGCACTGGGGGAATGCATTTGTCGCTCACTGATCTTCATGACATGTAGCATCTTTATTGGGATCAAATTCATGGCGAAATTGCAATCCAACAAGACTCGGTTTACCGGTATGCCAACCTCGCCAGTGACATAAGATGGACTGCCATTTGGGTTTACTTGTTTTACGATGGGAGTTGAAACTTCCATTGTCACATCATTTCATAAAGGAGATTTGGATGACTTTCCCCTGCTCAAATTTTAGGAAAGCTCAACTTCCTTCAACAGATATGATGTGCTTGACCGGAACATAAAGTGACCTCATCAACCTCAGTATCAGCGTCGTAGTCTTTTCCACAGGACATGGTGCACTGTAAGACTTGTTCTTTAGTCTCGTATTGACTTGTGAAGAACTGTGCCGAAAACAATTGAGTGAGGGCAGCAAGAAAGCTTGCAGGCTGTTCATGTTCATCCTTTTTGTAGGATACATACTTTCTTTTATGCCTCCTTGTTCCTTATCTCTTTTCACGCTTGTCTTGACTATCCTTGGAGACTGACTAAGCCATTAGTCAAGCTATTTGAGCATTTTGTTTGTTATTTTCCTCCGCAATAGTAACCAAGACTAGCATGGCTTCAGACTTTGTGTCTTCTTTTATCCACAAGCCTCGAGCTTGGATTGTTGATTTTGAAATATTCTCCTCTTGAATAGGAGATTTGGCACTTGTTACCTCATTGTCTTTGGAGTTGTCACTTAGGGCTAAAAGCATCCTTCAAGAATGATGTGACGACACCTACTGCTTTGGAGAAACAGTACGACCCATTAAACGTCTTGGCTTCCTCTTGGGTATTCGAAGATGCCCCATGTGACATATGAGGTCCATGTTTTGGATTGAATTTGAACCGAGAGGATGACTCCTTGTGACATCAGTTTCGTGGTTCGACTTGACTTTGAGCTGAGGGGATTGCCCCTTGTTACATATTAGCTTCACATCTTGACTTGACTTTGAGTTGAGGGGATTGCTCCCTGTGACATATCAACTTCACGCCTTGACTTTGAGCCGAGGGGATTGCCTCCGTGACATATTAGCCTTGTGTCTTGACTTGACTTTGAGCCGAGGGGATTGCCCCTGCTTACATATCGCCTTCATGTCTTGACTTGACTTTGAGCCGAGGGGATTGCCTCGTGACATATCGCCTTCACGCCTTGACCTTGAGCCGAGGGGATTGTCCTTGTGATATATCAGCCCACGTCTTGACTTTGAGCCGAGGGGATTACCCCGTGACATATCAGCCTTTGTGTCTTGACTTGATTCTTTGAGGAGGATTGCCCCTCATGACATATCAGCTTCACGTCTTGACTTTGAGCCGAGGGGATTGCCCCCTGCTACATATCGCCTTCATGTCTTGACTTGGCTTTGAGCCGAGGGGATTGCCTCGTGACATATCAGCTTCACGTCTTGACTTTGAGCCGAGGGGATTGCCTCCTTGTGACATATCGCTTCACGCCTTGACTTTGAACCGAGAGGATTACCCCCGTCATATATCAGCCTCGTGTCTTGATTTCACTTTCATGCCTTCACTTGACTTGCAACTTGAGGCTGCCCCTCGTGACATATTAGCTTATGTCTTGGCTTGACTTTGAACTGATAGGATTACTCCTTGTGACATCAGCTTTCATGTCTTGCCTTAAGTTGCAAGTGGGGGAAAACTGCCCTATGGTGCTCGAGCTCACAATCTCATCATTTGTTGGCAGAACTTTACTTTGCTCTATTTGTATTTATGAATTTGTTGGACTTGTTCAACCTTGATGCTTTATCAACTTGGTTAACATACTTGAAAGTGAGAGTTCTTCCACAGTAAGATCACCATAATAAGTTTTGTGATGCCCAAGTTGACAAATGTCCTTTTGTAGTCTTAGCAACCATTGATGTTGAAGTCGGAGAGACATAATCGATTGAGATTCAACCAATCCACGATTGAGTGCTTGTAAAGGCTTTGATAGACTTGGAACCTTAATGGCTTTGAGGAATATAGCCTTAGTGGCATTTGTTGCAACAAACTTCAAAATCTTTGATTAACTTTACAGCTTAACTTTCTTCCTTGTAGCTCTAACCACCCTTTTTCCTTGCATTTTGGGGTTGCTCTTCTTAGATGGAGTTCTTGTGGGCTGGGCATTAATGACCTTTGTGGTCGCCTTGCTAGCCATAACTCGAAGGAGCTCTTGGAAGTATAGCATCACTTGTGGTGCTCTTGATTTGGCCTTTAATAACCTGAAGCAAACACAAAGTAAATACAATTAGTCTATTTATAAATGGAGATGAAAAGGAAAATGGGTCCCACCGGTGTGCCAAAATTATGTTGAAGAAAATGGTAACTTCCCAACATAATTTCACCACCACTAATTAAATAATGGGGTTTTATTATTTTAGGTTCACCCATTCGAGACGTGGTGTCTCTTAATTACAATCCCTTGTTTCCAAGGGAACACCCTTTGATTCCACCATAAAGAAACAAAACTTGTGTTTGATTTTGCGATCGCTCCCAAGTCCAACCTCGTGGTGCCTACGTATCCCATGCGGGAATCAAGTCACTCGTAGTTCAAAGAATTACAATGAATGAATGACTCATTGCAAAGGGGGAATTTCAATGAATTTGATTGAAAAGTGTTTGACTCCAATTATCAATAAACCAGGGATTCGATATGGAAAATGTGTTTGGGGCACTTGGTTAAGAATAAACCAGGGATTTAAATTTGCTGCGTTGTGTCTATTGGTATGCTAGATCGCTACGCACTTTGATGGGATCAAACCAACGTAGTTCGAAATTTGGAAATTAATGGGTAAGTGTGACCCACTAATTAAGAGTTTGTGTATGAGAAATTTGAAATTAATGGGTAAGTGTGGCCCACTAATTAAGAATTTTGTGTCTTTGAGATGATTTTGAGGGTTTTTCATATGTAGATGACCCACGAGTAAAAATTGGAAATTAATGGGTAAGTGTACTAAAAATTTAGAATTTGTGTTTGAGATATTTAAATTAATCTCGTTGAAATTTGCATGGTAGATGACCCATGGAAGAATTTGATAGTTTTGTACCATTTTTTTTATTCTCAATGTCAAAGGAAACTAATGGGCAATTAATTTATGAACCCACTAATTTAATTTGATTGACATTTTTTATTTCGACCCAAATACTGCTTTTGGCGATTTTTAATCGATCCATTAACCATATAATCGACATTTTCTAGAATTTTAATGGGCATTTACTTGCATCACCCATTGATATTTTGACTTGAGAATTAATGGGTAATTTGCTTAGATAACCCATCAATCCGCCTTCACATTCTTTCATTAGTTGGCCCATTAGAGCAGAGTCCACAATCAAAAGGCTTTGAAAGCCAGCTGCCAATTGAACCAAAGAACCAATTGAAGTAGTAGAGACCAATTCGAACTGAGTCACTCCCATATCTATTCGGAGTAGTTCAAATTAATTCAAACGGAAACACACCATATATCTTCAGTTGCAAACCATTAGCTACAGTTGACAGAGCTTTGAATTGAGACGCAGAACTGACTGTGGCTCACCAACTTTCCATTGCCTCATTGTCAGACTTTGTTTTGAAAAATATCCAAAAGGTGTGGCTTTTCTCTACGACTTTTCTCTTGTAAGCCAACTTCCTTCCATCAAAGTACAACCCATTAATTGAAAATCAGGCTTAAAGAATCAAAGAGGCGCCTGCCTCCTCTTTTTCCCCTTCACACCCTTTTCTTTTTTTTTGTTTATTATTTTTATAGGCAATCAGCAAAAGCAGCACAAATCATTCCAATTTCTTTTTCATTTGCTGTCATCACGTTTCAACTTGAATTTTGTTTTCAAACTTTTTGTTTGTTTGCAAAACACACAGCACCATCATTCAAAATGAAGTTATATGTATATTTTTTTAACCTCCTTTTTCTTCTTTGTTTTGTCTCGTTGCAACTAAGCACAAAAAGCCAACACCATTCTCTTCTTTTGACTTATCTCTGCTACCCCCTCTTAAATTGAGACAAGGCCATACGGCCTTTCCTTTTCCCATTTGGTTGCCTGCTTATATTTTTTTATTTCTGTATGCAAACAAAACAGGAGAGCCATTTGTTTCTTTTATTTTGATTGTTCGCAAACAATCACCATACAAGGGATAGGCTACACAACGTGCCTCTTTCAAGCTTTGTCTCTTTTTTTTTTTTTTTTTTTTTTATCTCCTGTTCTTCTTTTTGTTCTGTTTACACAAAAAAACAACTGATTTCTTTTGCTGTGTTCTTTTTGTTTCAGAGCAGCACAGTGGGCCTTTTTTATCAGAGAGAGAGATAGTCGATCAGATTCTTCAAAGGCAGAGGTATAAATTTCTGGCATCAATTTCTTTACCACCATTTATGATGGATAGCTAACTCTCAAATTTTGATTTGCAGCTACAAACAAGAAACTGATTTGGTTTTCTCAAGCAAGAGTAAAAACTCTCTCTGCTTTCCATCCCAGAACCTCATCCCTTTTTTTTGTTTATTGAGTTGATTCTCATGATTTTCTGTTTGCTCGGCAGAATTTTTATCGACCTCTGTACCTGTTATCCATTTGTTTGATTCAAGGGGTTGCCACCCCAAACAAAGGATTGAATATCCAACAAATTTGAACCACCCAACAGAGAGATATGTCATACCAGAATTTAATTTAAGGGTTGCCACCCAACAGATTTGTTCAAGGGTTGCCACCCAAAATGGATTGCCATCCATGAAATTGATGTAAGGGTTGCCACCCGAGAGATATAAAGGGTTGCCACCCAAGAGATGTAAGGGTTGCCACCCAAGAGATTGATTTGCAGGTTTTATACCCAAACATAAAGGAGGACTTCAGGAGGCTTTGTTGCAGATGCAAACTGCATCTTTGGGTGCCTCTGTCTTTGCAGGAAATAGAACACTCCAGGGAAGAGAGAACTTCAAGAGAGAGAGAGAAGAGAATTCCAGCAGCTGGCAGGCTGCTTCATTGCTTCCCTCTCAAGCCTTGCAGTCCCCTCTTTTTCTTCAGCAGCCTCACGACTATTTCTCCTTCTTCTCCCCCCCCATTTCAGTCTTTGTTCATGCCTTTTTATAAGCAAAGTGAACAGCAGGTTGAGAGGGCAGTTTTTTTGCTGAGGGTGTGATGGTTGTGCGGGAACGAAAAATTCTACAATGCGTCGATGCATCGATACGTTGGGCATTTGAACCATTAGATTTGAAATAATAAATCCTACGGCTGAGAATGCATAACCTGGAAACCTGATAAGCCTGTTATGTTTTAAGGCTGTTATGTTTGGCTTTTGAACGAGAGAGAGAGAGAGAGAGGCAGGGCTGGAAGGAGGAAAAACCAGGAAATAGAAGCAGGATCAGCGGCGCACGATCTGGGTTTGATAAGCCTGTTATGTTTGGTTTTGGAACGAGAGAGAGAGAGAGAGGCAGGGCAGGAAGGAGGAAAAACCAGGAAACAGAAGCAGCGCACGATCTGGGTTTGGGTGTCCTCCTTAACCTAGGTCTCCTCCTTCGTCTGGTTGTAAGAGTCCCTTGTTTCCTCCTAAACCCTAAACTAAATTTCTGGAAGGCATGACGTAGGCAAGCTAGGTCGCCTCCTCATCTGGGTCTCCTACAATCACATTTGCTGAGTGTCGAGCGATTTGGAAGTAAGAGGTAAGAAATCTAACAGAGGCTTGTGTTATGCAAATGAATTTAGATTAGATCATGCAATTGCATGATCATCATGCAATTTCATGACTTTCTATGCAATCTTAGACCCACTGTGCGCATAAGTATGGGATGACCAAATTGCGTTACTAATTGCAAGTGTGTAAATTTTGTGAAAGATTGCCTATGGTAGAAGCGGCGACATACAAAGTTGGAAGGATGGAGGCATCGAGCGATTTGGAATTAAGAGGTAAGAAATCTAACACAGGCTTGTGTTATGAGTTATGCAAATGAATTTTAATAATTCATTGCACACCCAATGTGCAATTTCAATTTTAGGACATATTGTATAAGTGTGGTTGATATATGAGTTAAGCAAAAACCCTAAATGCAGGTATGGAATGCCCTGGTGAGACAGTGAGGGACTTAAAGGCATCAAATCTTATTTCCACCGATGAAGGCTATCTTGGTGGTTGTGAAGTGTCAAGTCACGATACACGGGGAATGGACAGTGGGAAAATGTCAACCGAACACTCGATGGGTCAAAGTAGACAATATAATGAGTTTACTTGGAAGCAATTGAGGAAAGAAGATGTTATAGGGTTGGAGTTTAAAACGTTAGAGTTAGCTGAGGAATATTACTTAAGCTATGCAACGGCTATTGGATTTAGTGTAAGGAAAGACACAGTGTATTATAATAAGGAAAAGAAAGTAGGAAGGAGACGGTGGTGTTGTTCAAAGGCAGGTGTGAGAGAAGAAAAGTACAATGACTTACCGAATAGGATGCGATCACCTAGGCGGTTGACAAGAGAGAATTGCGCGGCTTTTTTTATGGTGAAGTATGAGAACCAACGTGAGGTTTACATTGTGAAAAGCTTTGAACCGGATCACACTCACGAATTAGCGACGCCATGTGAATCGCCTTATCTTCGCTCGAATCGGGTTGTTTCGAAGTCAGATTTAGCCCAAGCAATGGCAATGCATAGAGTTATGGTCAGAACATGTCATAGTTATGAGTATATGGTAGACCAATCAGGTGGGTATTTGAATGTGGGGTTCCAAATCAAGGATCTATATAACAAGTTGGATGCAGCACGTAGGGAAATCTTGTTGGACGGTGACACTGAAGCTGCACTCGCGTACATGAAAGTGAAAGCGTCATTGGATCCTGAATTTTTTTGTAAGTTCAGTGTAGATGAGGAGAATAGGCTTGGTAACTTGTTTTGGAGAGACTCTACTTCACTTTTGGATTATGTTTCCTTTGGAGACGTCCTCATATTCGACAGCACATACAAAACCAATAGGTATGACAAGCCTCTAGTGTTATTTGTTGGTTCAAACAACCACCGGGCGAGTGTAATATTTGGTTGTGCCCTATTGCTTGACGAGACTTGTGAAACATACAAGTGGTTGTTGGAGACATTCATATCATCCATGAAAGGCAAAAAGCCTACATCAATACTGACGGATGGGGATGAGGCGATGCGCAAAGCAATTGAGTATGTGTTGCCCATGTGCAATCATAGGTTGTGCTCATGGCACGTGGCAAGGAATGCAGTGAAAAACTTAAAGGATGAAGAATTAGTACAATCATTTAAAGCATGTCTTTGGGAACCAATTGCACTCAATGAGTTTGAAAAGAAGTGGGAGTTTTTGAAGGACGGAGTTACTACACAGAAACAAAAGGAATGGTTGCAAATGATGTATGCAAAATGAGATGCGTAGGCGGAATCACGCCTTAGGCCCAAGTTTTTCAGTGGTATGTGCACTACTCAACTCGTGGAGTGTATGAACAAGTTTGTGAAAGATTACTTAAGGAAAGGCGTTAAGTTGTTTGAATGCATTCCAGCAATTGATAGGGCCATGGCACGTATGAGGAATACCTCGGCGAAGGATGATTTTGACTCAAAACAGTCAAAGGAAGTGCTTACAACAACACTTACAAGTCTTGAGCAACATGCTTCTGAAATTTACACCCATAAGTGCTTTTTATTGGTACGTAACGAGATCAATGCTTCGTCAGCACTCATTCATGAAAAAATAATTCATAATTTCGGAGGACGGTTGTATATTTTAGCCAAATACGGTGAACCGCAAAGTAATTGGAGTTGTGTGTACCATGGTGGGGAAGATGTTCGAATAGAGTGCAACTGCCAGAAATACGAAAGCGAAGGCATCCCATGTTGCCATTTGTTTTATGTGATGAAGTGGGAGCAGGTTATGGAAATTCCCTCGTCACTCATAATGAAGCGATGGACAAAGACTGCCCGAATGGACATTGGATATGGAGTTATGACAGAAAGTGGTAGCAAGGAAGTTGTACAAATTGCGAGATATGGAAGTTTAAGTTGTATTGCCAACAAAGTGTGTTTGTATGCATCAAAGAGTACAAATGGGTATGGGCTTTTGAAGAATGAACTAAGTCGATTGGAGGGAATAGTCCATGGTTTATGGCAGAAAGAAGAGGACACGAGCCTTAAATTGGGTAAGTGTGCCCAATTTCCTGCAAACATTGTGAAAGATCCAACCGTAGCAAAGACAAAAGGTACCCAAGGACGAGGCGTGGAATACGCAAGCAACGACAATGTATGTTGTGCCGCGGAATTGGACACAACAAGCGTAATTGCTCTCAAAGAAACATCGATCGGAGTGCAAATGAAGTCATGAATTTGGCTTCTGGTAGTCAAAGCTATCAGTATAGTAACGATATTGGGGCATCACCGGATATAAGCTACAGCTATGCTACCAAACGGGTTCACAATCAACATCTAATCAGTTTGCTCATTATACCGAAATGATGTCGAATCTATTGCAAGCCCAAGTGGTTCTAGTCAGAAGAGTGATGACGGTTTCTCATTTGGCACTCACGAACCGATACAATTGTCGAGTGATTCAATGTATAGCAGTAAAACTTATGGGTCTTTGTTTACATGGAGAAATGAAAATTAGAGGTAGATGATGTGTATACTTCTATGGCAGAAGCTATTTCTTGTTGTCATTCTGTGTTAACTTTGTAAACGAACCTATATTTTTGGTTTTATGAACTATGTTTATGAAGTATGTAACCAAATTCGGGTTGGATGTATTTGCGGTTCTATAAATTGCATGACTCAGTGTATTAAATTGCATGACTACCTAAGCAAAAGCAGAGCTGAACCGCTGTGCGCTGGCATGATTGATCATGCAATTGCATGACTCCTTATGCAATCCCAAACCCACTGTGCGCATAAATAGCGAGTCATGCAATTGCATGAAAAATCATGCAATTGCATGACTAGCTGTGTAATCTCAGACCCACTGTGGGCATAAATATAAGATCATGAAATTGCATCTTTAATCATGCAATTGCATGACTATCTATGCAATCTCACACCCATCGTGCGCAGAAAAATTAGATAATGCAATTGCATGCCTCATTGTGCGTTTGCAATTACATTAACTAAATGGATATCACAAAAGTGAAATGGAAACTTATGTGCTCAATTGAAAGATCAGCATGGAAAACATAAATTTAACTAGATTCCATTTTAGTCAACTTGAAAACACCCACATTGTAACTTCTAACACTAACATGAAATGGATTAATTTAAGCACATGAAACAAGTGACGAAATTTATTTTTTCTTCTGCCTCTGAGCTCCTGAGCTATGAACTGATTTATTTGTCTTGCGTTTCAGTTGCTTTAGAGTACGGTTCTCCATTGTGTCTATGTCTGTACTAGCCTGGTCACTATCCTCTCGAAGGTCTGAAAGCCCATCATCCTGCTCATTTTTGTCTTCTCCTTCTTCCTCTTCTTCATCTTCCTGATCCTCTTCTTCTTCTTCTTCCGCATCCTCTTCTTCTTCTTCGTCATCTCCATCGTCTTCCTCTTCGTCATCTTCCCGTTCCAGCAGTGGTGCCTTTCCCTTTCCAGCATGATCATGTTTGGTTTTCGAACGTTCCTCCTGCATCTAATACAACAACAAACATTATAAACCTTGAAGAAGAAAAGTCACTTTTATGGAATGCACCAATTACAAAATAACTGACATTTTTATTTCCGAGTCCTGTAAGCTCACTTGCTGCTTCCAGACACGTTGAAAATAGTAAAGCATGCAACCCAGCAATGTGCTGCAGTAGGTGTGTAGCATCTGCAGCGGTCACCTAGAATGCCAACACAATTTTGAGTGTGAAACAAAAATAAAGTTTGATCAAAATGAAAGTATGATGTAACGTCCATTGACTTACGTGTGTCACTACTGGGTAACGGTAGGTCTGGGCTCTCTTGTCTCCTGGGATCCGAACTAACTTGCTTTCATTAGCATTTTTGAAGCTGGGCAGCCTGATTGACCAAGGTTGACGAGGAATGGTTCCAACCGTCACACCTTTGTCATTTTCCTGTGGCATTGGCAGAAATTGTTTCAACATAGGAGTGACTACACATGTGACAAATTGACAATGAAGCAATTCCGTTTACCTTCTCTTTCATGTCTGGATAATGACGGTAAATCACAAATTCATCTATATATTTGGCGTAATCCGCGGTGGCTTCGATCCAATTGTCAACGGAGGAGCCATTCAGTGCCTCTTCTTCCTCGTCTTTGTTCACAAACTCGTAATCACGAAGCATGGTCCTTGGAGGAATCTTGGGGACACAGGGTCTGCGACTCCACATGCTCTGAACAGTGACTCTCTCCCCCAAGTACCATGCACAACCAGCTGGTCCTTGAAGCAAAATGCGCTGTCGGGTGGCTGGCATACTATCTTTGACGAAAGGAGGTACCCGTGATTCATCCGTCCCCCATGGATACCAGACAACCTGCGCGTTACCATTGAAAAAAAAATGCCGGTAGTGAATTTTTGCACCATTAGCTTACAAAAAAAAAACATGGTACGATGAAAATGCCACCTACATTATCATTTGTGAGATGTCGCATAGTGACTCTTAATGCTTCCAATTTATGTTGTAAATCACGCTTCGAGGTTGACCCCAACCATCTCAAAGCCTTGGGCCATGTATCAACATGGTCCTTGGGCCGCTTCAGTGCTAACGGCTTGATGTATTCACATGCCCATACCTATAAATGGTATAACAAGTTAATTGTAAATATTTTGAAAACTAACTAAACAATTTGTATGAATGAGTATAATAACTTTCATTTCCACTTACCTCCCAAGCTCTCCAATAACCTCCCATGCTCTCGCTCATACCTCTCGATACGGCATCCATGGGTTTGTAGAGGCATGCCAATCCCGCACCCCCAATTGTAATTCTTAATTTCGGCCACATTCTCAAGAGAGGGCATGTAGTGCAAGCACACAAACTAGGACTTATCATTTAAGAAAGTTGACCCAATCAAGCAAAGGATGAAAACCCTTGTTATTTGCTCAACTTCAACATCATTCGCCGGTTCTTTGTGCCAGTATGCTGTACATAGATCATCATATCTAATGCGATGATTATCAACCTTCATAGCAACTGGTTTCCCTAACAGTAACTCTAAGTTCTTCTTCTTTCGGTGAGCCAACATGTCGTATTTCAATGGGTTTCCGCTCACCCGAAGGCCCGTGATGGCACTGAAGTCCATTGGGGTCATAGTCATCTCCCCAATCTTATCAAAGTGGAACGTGTGTGTCGTGTCCCACCATCTCTCAGCCAAAGCAATAAGCAAGGGCCTATCGCACTTTTTCCCCTGGCCTAATATCTTCATGAAGTCTTCGAAGCCGGCTTCGATTACCTTCTGTTGTACTGAGGAATGCAAACCTTTTTCCCACCAATCTGCACATATGTTGTTGTTACCATGACCTCTAATTGACTGCACATTCAACTGTAAAGAGAAATAATACGCCTTGTTAGTTCAACATGCTACAAAAGAAGGACATATTTTTCCAAATACAAAATGAATGACTGCTTTTTGCAAATAAAGATGCTGTTAACATACACAATGTGATGTTGTATGTTGATTCAAATATACAACAAAATACAGAGCTAGAAATCTAAGGGACTTGAAAACTGTGATGCCAGAAGAATAATTCGACAGGGGTGAGGCTGGTTTCATTGAGTACATCATAATGCATTATCCTGGAAATCTGAACAAAGTGATAGACCACAAAATGGAATTGACATAAGATACTTGTGGGTAATCTATTTTTTCTTCTTAATTCTGTATGGGCAATTTTAACTATTTCTATTAACTATGTTTTGTTCATTGGCAAACTGTTTTTTTTTTTGGGTATAATGAAGATTGGTTTAAAATATAGTATAATGTTAGTGCCTCCATGTGTTAAATATATACAAATGTTTATGACAATAAACATTATTATTTGGGCATACAAAAGGTTGTTTTGGTTTCAGAAACATCATAACATAAAACCCAAAAATGTTCACAGGAATGGAAGGGCTGAACTTAAAGCTGTACTTGCACAACTGGTACATAATGCAAGAAAATGAGAGGTCAGTGAAAAAAGCACAGCTTCTCAACTCGCAGAATGAAGCTCGCTTTCGAGAAAGCAGAAACTGTCCAAGACAAACTCAAAAGGCAATGCAGCATCAAACAACAATATTCCCGACCTCAATCTCAGCTTCAGCTCCACCCAAAATCCCTCTACGTCTAGCAACTAAAACATATAGGTAGCTGGATTGAAATATCATGACCCCACTAGGAAATAGCTTTTTTCTGTATTATTTTGTAGTCAAAAGTGGTAGTTTATTTATTGTCCTTTTGGGGGGGGTTTAGGACATTAAATTTTTGGTCTTCAATCATGTGGCAAGCTATGTGCTACAAAGAAATATAATATTGATTGTACATCTCTCCCTCTCTCAACTGTTTCAACTGAGTATCCAAATTGGAACTAGTGGTCGACACCAATTGATACAACACATCAGATAATGCAATGTATGTCATCAGCTTCATAATCCAATTCAATGAAAGTAACAGTGTCGAGCGATTTTGAAGTAAGAGGTAAGAAATCTAACAGAGGCTTGTGTTATGACTTATGCAAATGAATTTAAATTAGATCATGCAATTGCATGACTTGCTATGCAATCTTAGACCCACTGTGCGCATAAATATGAGATCATGCAATTGCATGTTAAATAATGCAATTGTATGACAAGAAATGCAATCTCAGACCTACTGTGCGCATAAATCATACAATTGCATGATCAAGCATACAATTGCTTCTGACATGAGGGTTATAATTTATACACCAAAAAAACAGAGTAAGCAACATCAAGTACGAGTACCGGTGCAGCTCACGGGAAAAAAATTCCAAACACAAACTTGTTCAGGTCATTTCACAAATAAACGAAAAATTAATCCAATTCATTGAATGCACATAGGATCAAAGCAAAATTCATACAATTGAGGTACCTTGTACGAAATATGGTCCTCCAAACCAACGTGCAATTCGGGTGCATTCGGATTCCGGTGAAATGGTGTGTATTCTCTCACACCATATAGCTTATTCTTCAATGTGCCATGTGATTGAGAGAGCGAGATTGGGTCCCTAGACTTGCAGCCGGTGCCTTTCCCAGGGGGTCTCCCACTGCAACCCCTTGTCTTCCCCATATTCACTTCGGTGGAACCCAAAACTGACAGAGTAGTAAACTTGTTGATGTTCCTTGCTGACGACGTCGTGACAGATTGGGCGCCTAGGGGTTGCTTTGCGTGCCTTGGCCTCTTCCTTTGCGGTGGCGACAGGAGGTGGTGGGTCAAGTTGGGGGAGGGGTTTTTGAAGAAGAGAGCAAAATTGGGGAGTTAGGGATTTTAACCCATTCTGCGTGCGGTTTGGGTATTTGGCACTTCGACGACGTCGTTTTTTGCAAGCCAGCAATTATTTATTTTTTTCCAATTCGTTGGTTTTAGGTTTTAAATGAACAGGTTTTTTAAAACTTGATGAATTCGCGGGTTTTTTCGGAACTGGGTTCAGGAGGATAATTGGGCTTCTTTTCGTAATTTTAACATATGTCTCTACTACCCTCTCAGCCTGTGTTTCTGGCCATGCGAGAGGCTCTAAATAAATGCTTTACAATTTTATTTACAATTAAAAATTGTAATAGTTACTTGTTTTCCATAAAAATAGGATTCATTTTTTTTTGTGTTTTAATTTTGTCAAGATGAAAACTTTCGAATTTACCTTAGTATCCTGATTTAATTAATAATATCATTTGTTAATGTTTGCATACACCAAGGGCATTCTAAACCCTTGAATGTTTCACCTTTGTCGACCTTTTGCTTTATATATACATTGATGTACTATTATTAATTCATCTAAACCCTAAAATGTGCGTTAACAAACATTTTAAAACTGTGTCAGATGACTTATTCCGTCAGCATTAAGAGACGTTCCGTTAGATGGTGTGGCACTGGACAGCGATACTATCAATGACCAAGTCAATTAAACGACACATATGCGTTACGAGAGTACACAACCTCGTTCATCAGTAAAGCCAGCATAAATGGACTTCACAATTACAACGTGTCTTTTACTCCAGAAACGAAAATATTTCTTTCGGGAGGTAAATTCTACGTTATAATAGTAAAATACCATCTAAACGATACTTCTGCGATGAGGGAGTAAAGAACCTCGATCGCGAGTAAAGACCCTTGAACTGTACTTTTACAATATAAACGTCTCTTTTACTTTTCAAACGAAAATGTTTCGTTGGGCAAGTAAATTATACGTTATAATAGTAAAATTACAACTTCTACGTTGAAATTACCATCTAAACGATACTTCTGCGATGAGAGAGTAAAGAACCTCGTTCGCGAGTAAAGACCCTTCAAAAGTACTTTTACAATTTAAACGTCTCTTTTACTCTTCAAACGAAAATGTTTCGTTGGGCAAGTAAATTATACGTTATAATAGTAAAATTACAACTTCTACGCTGAAATTACTATCTAAACGACACTTCTGCGATAAGGGAGTAAAGACCCTCGTTCGCAAGTAAAGACCCTTGAAAAGTACTTTTACAATTTAAACGTTTCTTTTACTGCTCAAACGAAAATGTTGCCTTAGGCAAGTAAATTAAACGTTACAATAGTAATATTACAACTTCTACGTTGAAATTACTATCTAAATGATACTTCTGCGATGAGGGAGTAAAGACCCTTGAAAAGTACTTTTACAATATAAACGTCTCTTTTACTCTTCAAACAAAAATGTTTCGTTGAGCAAGTAAATTATACGTTATAATAGTAAAATTACAACTTCTACGTTGAAATTACCATCTAAACGATACTTCTGCGATGAGGAGTAAAGAACCTCGTTGCGAGTAAAGCCCCTTGAAAAGTACTTTTACAATTTAAACGTCTCTTTTACTCTTCAAACGAAAATGTTTCGTTGGGCAAGTAAATTATACGTTATAATAGTAAAATTACAACTTCTACGCTGAAATTACTATCTAAACGACACTTCCGCGATAAGGAGTAAAGACCCTCGTTCGCAAGTAAAGACCCTTGAAAAGTACTTTTACAATTTAAACGTTTCTTTTACTGCTCAACGAAAATGTTGCCTTAGGCAAGTAAATTAAACGTTACAATAGTAAAATTACAACTTCTACGTTGAAATTACTATCTAAACGATACTTCTGCGATGAGGAGTAAAGACCCTTGAAAAGTACTTTTACAATATAAACGTCTCTTTTACTCTTCAAACAAAAATGTTTCGTTGAGCAAGTAAATTATACGTTATAATAGTAAAATTACAACTTCTACGTTGAAATTACCATATAAACGATACCTCTGCGATGAGGGAGTAAAGAACCTCGTTCGCGAGTAAAGACCCTTGAAAAGTACTTTTACAATTTAAACGTCTCTTTTACGCTTCAAACGAAAATGTTTCGTTGGGCAAGTAAATTATACGTTATAATAGTAAAATTACGACTTCTATGCTGAAATTACTATCTAAATGACACTTCTGCGATAAGGAGTAAAGACCCTCGTTCATAAGTAAAGACCCTTGAAAAGTACTTTTACAATTTAAACGTTTCTTTTACTGCTCAAACGAAAATGTTGCCTTAGGCAAGTAAATTAAACGTTACATTAGTAAAATTACAACTTCTACGTTGAAATTAATATCTAAACGATACTTCTGCGATGAGGAGTAAAGAACCTCGTCATGAGTAAAGACCCTTGAAAAGTACTTTTACAATATAAACGTCTCTTTTACTCTTCAAACGAAAATGTTTCGTTGGGTAAGTAAATTATACGTTATAATAGTAAAATTACAACTTCTACGTTGAAATTACCATCTAAACGATACTTCTGCGATGAGGGAGTAAAGGCCCTCGTTCGCGAGTAAAGACCCTTGAAAAGTACTTTTACAATTTAAACGTCTCTTTTACTGCTCAAACGAAAATGTTGCCTTGGACAAGTAAATTATACGTTATAATAGTAAAATTATAACTTCTACGTTGAAATTACCATCTAAACGATACTTCTGCGATGAGGGAGTAAAGACCCTCGTTCGCGAGTAAAGACCCTTGAAAAGTACTTTTACAATTGAAACGTCTCTTTTACTCTTCAAACGAAAATGTTTCGTTGGGAAAGTAAATTATACGTTATAATAGTAAAATTACAACTTCTACGTTGAAATTACCATCTAAACGATACTTTTGCGATGAGGGAGTAAAGACCCTCGTCATGAGTAAAGACCCTTGAAAAGTACTTTTACAATTTAAACGTCTCTTTTACTCTTCAAACGAAAATGTTTCGTTGGGCAAGTATATTATACGTTATAATAGTAAAATTACAACTTCTACGTTGAAATTACCATCTAAACGATACTTCTGCGATAAGGGAGTAAAGACCCTCGTTCGCGAGTAAAGACTGTTGAAAAGTACTTTTACAATTTAAACGTCTCTTTTACTCCTCAAACGAAAATGTTGCCTTCGGCAAGTAAATTATACGTTACAATAGTAAAATTATAACTTCTATGCTGAAATTACCATTTAAACGATACTTCTACGATCACCGAGTAAAGACCCTCGTTCGCGAGTAAAGGCCCTTGAAAAGTACTTTTACAATTTCAACGTCTCTTATACTCCTCAAACGAAAATATTGCCTTTGGGAGGTAAAATTTACTTTACAATAGTAAAATTATAACTTTAACATTAAAATTACTATCTAAACAATACTTCTGCGATCAGGAGTAAAGAACCTCGTTCGCAAGTAAAGCCACATGAAAAGACTTTTACAATTTCAACGTATCTTTTACTTTTCCTAAGCAAATGTTACGTTTTGGAGGTAAAATATGCGTTGAAATCGTAAATTACTAGAAGAACGGTGTGTTAGCATTTAAACGACATTTCTGCGTTAATTGAGTAAAGACCATCATTTGGAAGGTAAAATATGAATTACAATGGTAACATAGCAATTAATATGAAACTATCTGGCCACCAAACAAATAACTTTTTATTAAAGGATTTCAACTAACCAACTACCCTCATTAACGAACACAATAGTGCATGAGGCAATATATAAGTCAACTTATCCACCCTATCCATCCATCGTTTGCAGTTTTGGTTCCCTCTATCTTTCATAATTTGAAATAGGCATACCAAGAATTATACTTGTAGCAACCCCTACATCCCAATGTCAACTTATCATGCTTGTAGCTCAAGGGGATCCAATGCACCACCGAAAAAGAAGGTTGTTGATGATCCAAATGATCCTACCACTGAAATACTTCGAAAAGTTAGTCGAGTTCATCATGTACTTATGCCATCCACCGAGGTGAGTAACAACGATATTGTTGACACAATTTTAAACTTTGATTTTGATTTTGAAACAAATGCAAGCCACACCAATCTGGCGGTCATCCGGTACAAAAATTCAACAGAATATTTTCGTGTGAAAACCGAACTGTACAACGGCGGCCAAGAGATCGGGTTTGAAATTTTTAGGAAATATGCCTAGCATATTGACGCAGGGTCAACAAAGTGGGACAAGATCACGCTCGATCAAGCAGTTACTGAATTAGAAAGTGCAATCCATGAAGCAGCACGTATGCTTATGTATTTGGATGTTATATGTAATCCTTATTTGGTGTTTTTCGGATGTCATTTACAATTTTAGGATAACTTGTGTCTCAATATAACCGTAATTTTGTAAATTTGGATATGACTTGTGTTTTATCCAGATAGCTCGAACAACCGGTTTTTGTTGAGAGTTTAAAATTTATTTTATGTGTTTTAAGGAATATGCTTATGTATTTTTTTCGCATCCAAACAACGCATCACTTCCATTACGTGTTATGATTTACAAAATATTGACCATGATTACAACTGACATGGTATTTGGTCATACAAAAGATGGGCTTGCCCATATCATAACCTTAATTTTTGAACCCCATATGCACAAACAAAAATGAATTACAAATTGCTCACGATTTACAAAGAGCATATGGTATTCAGTGGCTTCATCTGAAAATTGCACACAGTGAGTTAGGTTTTGCATGTTATAACGTCCAATTTCACGTTTGAAAATGTAATTGCACGTTTGAAAATGTAATTGCACGTTTGAACATGCAAAACCTAACTCACTGTGTGCAATTTTCAAATGAAGCCACCCACCTCCACTTTACAAAAATGGTTAACAAAAATTCAACACGATTTACATGAAATTATAGGCTTCGCCAATTCTGATGTCCTCATTTCAATTTTTTGAATTCACGTGCTTTATGCGACCTTGTCATTGGTTTGTGTAAGCTGGGCATACCAGAGTTAGTTGCAACATGTTGAAGCAAACCACTAGATCTTTGTCTACAGAGCTTCGAGCGGACTGCATTACTTTAGGTCTAATCACGTTTTTTGGGTGCTTCACAAGCGATAGTGCGACACGCACCCGCTCCTGTACGGATTGAAACTGCCACCAACACAAAACTATGAACTGTCACTCATTATTAACAGGTGAAATGGAAATTTGAAATGATATACATGTCACTAACAATACTTACGAACCTTGTTTGCACCATAGGACTTGCATTCAATGTCGTCCAGCCAATTCAAAACATACAGCCCGCAATCCCACCCATTATCTTGTTTGCGCGCCATCTTCGATCGCAAGATATTGAACTTTGCAAAACCCCATCCGGTTCCAAAGTCCCGCGCAATTTCATCACTAAAAATCAAGTCCAAAGCTTTCACCTACCAACAAACGTGACATAATAATTATTGTTCATGCTAAATTTTGAATATATCACTAAAAAAACTACTATACAGTAAACCCACATACAATGTGTTGTGCCTGTGTAAGTCGAGTGACGTTGTGTCGGCCTGATGGAAGACTATCCCATATTTCAACTTCCTATTCATGAACCCGGATTACTACTAGGTACCAATGGTCCCCGATATTGTCCATGATTGGGATGAAGATCTAAGGACAAAAAGGTTGTTAAGCCTTATTGCATACATACATTTCTTATTATAGGTCAAAACAAAACATTGTCAAACCTTATCGCAATCCTTCAGATTGGTTTCGAATCGTTTTGAGGTCTCTCTTCTAATTTTCACAGCAAATGCCGACAACTCTTCATCCGTTATTGCCCCAAGAGCAAGAGCCACAAAATATGTAGTAAAGTACCATATTCTAGACCCAACCTCATGTAGATAACTTATCTTTGTGTTCATCAACTGGTCATTAAGCCACTTCTCTGGCCTCAAGCACAACAACTCTCCCTTACTTAGATAATGTCCTCCCTCCGTTTCGATAATTGGTTCCGTACTACATCCAAGCATGAAGGCAATTGTTAGGAATGTACCATGATCTAAACACTAATGAAACAGGCGACGACTTGATAGAATGTGGATAAACGCATGAAAACTGGACATTTTGGTCACACTACCTGGATTCGTCATTCTCGTTAAAAAAGGTAACTGAACAAGTCCATGTCAGCATCATCTAAGTCTCCAACTTTAAGCTTAAAAGGACCTATTTTTATTTTGGACTGGGTATTCCCAATCCGTACTTGCTTTCCAACGGATTTGTTAACTCTGCCTTTTTTATACGCCAATGCCTCCCATGGCGACTTTTGATGCTTACTTGGATGCCTCTCCGTTGTACGACGTGTTTGCATACGATTAGTGTCAGGAGTGGCAACCTTTCTAACATTCCTCTTTTCCACGGTCTTTTTTAACCATCCATGATATATAAATACCAAATCTCTTACATTACCATCCATCATTGAGTTATATGACAAACATATCTCAAACATTGTTACAATCCAACCATTTGAATATTTAAAAACATACAAATAATAAAAATAAATACTTTACTTGTTGTCAAACAATGACAAATTACTAGGACTCCTTTATCTTCATACCTCCATTTCTTGCTCTTCACCTTGTGATACTTGAATGGAACTTTGCATCTCGGGCTCGGCTGGTTGCAAGATATCATTGCCCTTCTTTACTTTTCCCATAGCCTCGTAAGCCTTTGGCATATCTTTCTCCACATTGGGTTGTTCGGGATTTGCACGTGTTCCATCTTTCATGAAAGAAGCTAATTCTTGACGAAATTCTGAAAGTGAACGGTTCACGAAGTTCAACAACTCTTTCCCCAACTGAAACAGCAACTTTTTCCGCCACTATAGCGGCCACCCTTTGAGCCAAAGCTTCAATGTTGACCCCAGAAAGTGAGCACATCTTCGCGGTGTTTGAAACAACACCAACAGTTGGACTATCAAAGCCGCCGTTATTTGTGACCCATTTTATAAGTTTATTACCCAACTTATTATTCCATGCCACAATGGGATGCACTGCACGATCAACATATGAGCCACCTTTGACAAGAGAATCAAAATAGTAAACAGTTGGAGGAAAAGCAAACACCCATTCATATAAACCGACTCTTTATCCTTGAACGTCTTAACACCTTTAATTAAATACTTGAAACCATGCTTAGCCCAGTTCTTCGTCTTTATTTCCCCGTCGTCCTCAACGAACTCAAATACTTCCCGCTTACGCACAATGCCGATGTAGGGCAAAGAAGCGGTGCCAAGGGCAAACAGGACAAACCCAACTTTGAAGTTGTCATCCGGACCTTCGCATGCACATAATTTCTCAACTAAACTATTCATCATTGCCCTTTTATAACCTCCACAATGTATCTCATATAATTGTTTGATTTCATCATCCATTACTAACCCACCCAGTACAACATCACTACCACTGTCTTCAAGGCCCATCACACGTCCAAACTCATAAGTATTTAGTTCAAACACTTTCCCGTGTAGTTCAATCGAACAAGTAGACGGGTCGAGCTTTTGAACAAGATAATTGCACAATGGCCGGTTCAAACGAGTGCAGGACAAGGCTGACAATGTTCCGAAACCAATTTCCTCAATTGATGTACGTTTCTGGTCTGACAATTTTGCCACTAATGCGTGAAATCTATCAGGCCACGAACTTTGAGTGAAATCCAATCAACACAACTACGCATAAGCAGCAACCACTCCATTAACGGCACGAACTTCGCACGAACTTTAATTCTCAATTTCTTTGACCAATTCATTTCGGCTCGTGCCCAAAACTTGGTCAACATCATAATATGGTGGGAGGAATCATTTGGTGAGTTTTGAGTGAAATCTAATCAACACAACCTCCCAAAGCACCAACCACTAAATTTACGGCACGAACTTCGTACAAACTTAAATTCTCCGGTTTCTGTGACAAATTCATTTCGGCTCGTGCCCAAAACTTGGTCAACATCATAATATGGGCGGAGGAGTGATTTGGTGAGTTTTGGGTGAAATCCAATCGACAGAACTATGCAATTCAGCAACCACTCCATTAACGTCACGAACTTCGTACGAACTTGAATTCTCCAATTTCTTTGTCCAATTCATTTCGGCTCGTGCCCAAAACTTGGTCAACATCATAATATGGTGGGAGGAGTCATTTGGTGAGTTTTGCGTGAAATCCAATCAACAAAACTTACAAAGCACCAACCACTAAATTTACGGCACAAACTTAAATGCGAACTTGAATTCTCCGATTTCTGTGATCAATTCATTTCAGCTCGTGCCCAAAACTTGGTCAACATCATAATATGGTGGGAGGAGTCATTTTGTGAGTTTTGAGTGAAATCCAATCAACACAACTATGCAAAGCACCAACCACCCCATTAACGCCACGAGCTTCGTACGAACTTGAATTCTCCAATTTCTTTGACCAATTCATTTCAGCTTGTGCCCAAAACTTGGTCAACATAATAATATGGTGGGAGACTCATTTGGTGAGTTTTGAGTGAAGTCCAGTCAACACAACTACGCAAAACACGAACCACTAAATTTACGGCATGAACTTCGTACGAACTTGAATTCTCCTATTTCTGTAACCAGTTCATTTCGGCTCGTGCCCAAAACTTGGTCAACATCATAATATGGTGGGAGGAGTCATTTTGTGAGTTTTGAGTGAAATCCAATCAGCACAACTATTCAGAGCACCAACCACTAAATTTACGGCACGAACTTCATACGAACTAGAATTCTCCAATTTCTTTGACCAATTCTTTTCGGCTCGTGCCCAAAACTTGGTCAACATCATAATATGGTGGGAGGAGTCATTTGGTGAGTTTTGAGTGAAATCTAATCAACACAACTATGCAAAGCACCAACCACTCCATTTACGGCACGAACTTGAAGTGTCCAATTTCTTTGACCAACTGATTTCGTATCGAGCCCTTTTTCAACATCATAATATGGTGGGAGGAGTCATTTTGTGAGTTTTGAGAGAAATCCAATCACTAGAACTATGCAATGCACCAACCACTCGATTTACGTCACGAACTTCGTATGAATTTGAAGTGTCCAATTTCTTTGACCAAGTGATTTCAGATTGAGCCCAAAACTTGGTCAACATCATGATATGGTGAGAGGAGTCAATTGGTGAGTTTTCAGTGAAATCCAATCACCAATACTATGCAAAGCACCAACCACTCCATTTACGGCACGAACTTCGTACAAATTTGAAGTGTCCAATTTCTTTGACCAAGTGATTTCGGATCGAGCCCAAAACTTGGTCAACATCATAATATGGTGGGAGGAGTCATTTGGTGAGTTTTGAGTGAAATCCAATCACTAGAACTATGCAATGCCCCAACCACTCCATTTACGTCACGAACTTCGTTCGAACTTGAATTGTCCAATTTCTTTGACCAATTCATTTCGGATCGAGCCCAAAAGTTGGTCAACATCATAATTTGGTGAGGTTTGAGTGAAATCCAATCACCAGAACTATGCAAAGCACCAACCACTCCATTTACGGCATGAACTTCGTGAGAATTAACTAACGCACAAATTAAACCCTAATAATTATGCAATTGTAGTACGAGTAAGTAGGGATCGTTCTATTCCGAGGATTGGGAGGGATGCTAATCAACACAAATTAAACTTATTAAACTGAAAACTAAGTTAAGGAAAACAATGATTGGGGGGAATTTGGACAATTTAGACTAAAGTAATAATGACAGCAGCAAACAACTAAGTTGTGAATAGAATATGGATGAAGGGATAGCTAGAGGATTCTTCTCCACACATGGAACATATGCATACAAATCGCTCTCCTGTTATTCTTTCTACAAAGTATGGATGACAATGCCCCAAATTAATTGTGAATGCACTAATTAACTCTCAGATTTTCCTAAGTTCATTGAATTGGACTCAGCGACACAATCAAATTATTCTTATCAAGTTCCCTATATGAACATCATGATAAAGATACGTATCAAAGATCATTAAGTTCTGTGAAAATCATAAGCATCGACAAAGCATTCGTAACTATGAAAAGCATGATACTCTTGCCAAGAATTTACTTAACTCAATCATGACTAGTGACTTTTACCACTTGTGAATATAAGTTCATAACGATTAGGTGAAATTCCCTTATATTCTAGCATCAAATCCCTGCATGCAAACTAAGGATTCATCCTTAATAAACATACAAGAATAAGTTCTCACTAAAACAGAAAGTAAATCACATTCATACTTTATGAAACCATAACTGGAAGTAATCAATTCATATAAAACATATGTATGGCTTTGAATTCACCTCTAACTAACAAGAAATTTAGTTACACATGTTCATAACAAATGAAAAGCAATCTGAAATAAACATTGAAACTGAGCAAGGGAAGAAAGAACTCTGAAAACTCCAATGGATGATGGTAGGTTGCGGCACACTTGGATCCGAAGGTAGGTAGGTTGCGGCACTAGGTGGATCTGTTCTTCTTCTTCTCCCTTGGCTTATGTAGGTCACGGCACAAACCTCCTTATTCTTCTCTCCTCTCCCCATCTTTTATGCGGCAGATCTCTCCTTTATATATGCAGTATACTTAGGGTAAAAAGGGCCAGCAGAAACCCTAAGGGAAGATTTATACTTTAGGGTCAGATTCACATTTTCGGACCCTTCTTCAACACCCAGCACTTATGAACTCATTCCTAGTTTTTTTCTTTCTTTCAAAACAACACATAAACTCCTCTTTTCACCAAACTCAAAAGAACAATTTCTTCCCCCACACCTGTTTTTCTGTAAATCGTAAACAAAAGGAATTCCCAACAAGTCATGCTTCACTATTCTTTAAGAACAAGGGTATGGATATTCCTATACTAGGCTAGGTAAGGATAATGCAGGCTTAACAAAGAAAATAGGATAAATAAGGCTCAAAGGGGTTAAACCTACAATATATATGCAAAGGATAAGGCTTTTTGGCTCTGGTGGTAACTACACAACTTCATCTTGTTATTTGTTATGCACTTCATATTACGCTTTGAATGAAACGGCATGAGTTCTAGTATTTGGAACTTAAAATGATGAAAACGCATTCTAAGTAGCAACCAATCAAAGAAGTAATGAGATCATGCAACGACTTTAGAAAACAAGAATATCCAGAGTAATAACTCTCCAAACAAAGAATAGGCTCAAGTCTCACAGGGTTGTAGCGTTAGTTTGAGTTTCTTCCTTCAAGCATGTTACAAAACTGATTTTTTCCTTTTTGATTACACGTGAGTTCGTAAATGATGACTACAACTAAGTATTAACCAAAGAGCATATCAAACTTCCACCCATGTTTGCAACTTTCTTTAACAGTCATGCAATTAAAACCAAATCCTCATCATTGTGTTGGAAGGTACCCTAAGACACAAACAAGCAACAAAAACGACTCTTTTTGGTATATATATATATATATATATATATATATATATATATATTTTAAATGACACACACTTTAAAACAATGAATAACAACATTAGTAGGTGGTGAAATTCGAAAATAAGTCATGAAAAGCACATTGTTTCCTCCCCCCACACACTTAAACCAAACATTGTCCTCAATGTTTCAAAAGTAAACTTAAACAAGAAAGCAATAAAAGATAGCTAGCAAACAAGACAAGCATGGCAAAGAAAAACAATAAAGAGAATGGTAAAAGAGAGCAAATCTGGTTGTAGGAACTGGATATTCCAAAGTCCCTTTATTCGAACACATGGGTTGCCTCCCAAGAAGCACTTGCTTTAACGTCTTCCAGCCAAACGATACCTCCTTTTAAGCTCCATTAGGTCCTACGGCATGGAGGGTTACATCCTCCACAACATGCTCTTCAAATATAACCATTAAATACCCTTTTTGGTACAATAATCCTTTAAATCCATATATTACATAATATAACGATTCCAAGCTTAATATCGCTCAATTATATAATCAAAATCAAATACTAAAATCAACCGGGCGTTCACCACGTCCCGTTCAATACCCAAAGGTATAAATAATAATAAAATAGCCATCAGGGCCCCACATACAAATTTTGGAAACCCAAATCATGCACAAACCTCATATGCATATTCTTTTAATATAAAACAACCAAAGTCAATTCAAGACTTATAACGTTATCAAATTCAAGATTTAAAACAATTATTACATCTCCTTTTATGCATAACATGCAATTCAATGGAATCATACTCGTTGAAAACAATGTCCACTTACCGTTGGTCTTACGCTGCATAACCCTAAAGGGTCCCGCCTACTGCGTAGCAGAAACAGAGTACCTAAAGCGATAGATACGAGGGTTGGATTAGTACCGTGAACCAAACGAGAATCGTAAACTTAAAACCTAACAAAAACCGACTTAACGTGCACGTACGTAGTACGGAGGATTCTTAGGTCAAACTACCTCTTTTAATAAGTGGGACCGCCCCGGAAGACTCACGGTCAACCGGCAGTCAAACACCCCGTTTTGGTCAACCCGGGCCCGCGGAGCCCACGACCTCCAAATCGATCTGGACATTCCTAGAAGTCCAACAAAGTCAACTACGTGGCAAGGCGACCTCGGGAGACCCTCGGTCAACCCTGGTCAAGCTTGGTCAAAGTAACCCGATCAGGTCAAACCGGGGCCATAGGCCCCATGACCTCCAAACTTAGATCTGAAAGTTCCTAAAGGTTCAACAAGACCTAAACAACGTGTTCTGAAAGTTTGGTCTCGATCGGAAGGTCGGATCGCTCACGATCGCACGATCGGACGGTTACGGTTTGATTCAAACTTTAATTCATTGATCCGGAGCATCCGACACTCCGAATCATGATCCGTCAAATCCTACATGCTCCTAGAAATACGAGGAACCACATACGTGAATTCGGATTCGATCCAACGGTCCGAACGCATCGAACCCACACAACGCGCAATAGGCGTACTTTGGTTCGACAGTTAAACGACGTCCGAATCAGAATCCGCACACGTACGCATTCACAACGACACGAGGGTGACGTAGGAACACAGACCCGCCACCAAACCACCACATGCCACCACACGCGCCATCGTGGGTGGTGGGTGTGGTGAACAATTCCGTTTACGGCACTCCATTTACGGCACGAATTTCGTTCAAACTTGAATTGTCCAATTTCTTTCACCAATTGATTTCGGATCGAGCCCAAAACTTGGTCAACATCATAATATGGTGGGAGGAGTCATTTGGTGAGTTACGAGTGAAATCCCATCACCAAAACTATGCAAACCACCAACCGCTCCATTCACGGCTGGAACTTCGTACGAACTTGAAGTGTCTAATTTCTTCGACCAATTCATTTCGGATCGAGCCCAAAACTTGGTCAACAACATAACACGGTGGTAGGAGTCGTTTGGTGAGTTTTGAGTGAAATCCAATCACTAGAACTATGCAATGTACCACCACTCCATTTACAGCACGAACTTCGTTCGAACTTGAATTGTCCAATTTCTTTGACCGATTGATTTCAGATGGGGCCCAAAACTTTGTCAACATCACAATATGATTAGAGGAGTCATTTGGGGTGTTTTGAGTGAAATCCAATTCGTAGAACTATGCAAAGCACCAACCACTTCATTTACGGCACGAACTTGAAGTGTCCAATTTCTTTGACCAATTGATTAAGGATCGAGCCCAAAACTTGGTCAACATCATAATATGGCGGGAGGAGTAATTTTGAGAGTTTTGAGTGAATTCAAATCACTAGAACTAAGCAAAGCACCAACCACTCCAATTATGGCAGGAACTTCGTTCGAACTTGAATTGTCCAATTTGATTGACCAATTCATTTCCGATCGAGCTCAAAACTTTGTCAACTCCACAATATGGTGGGAGGAGTCATTTCGGGTGTTTTGAGTGAAATCCTATCCCTAGAACTATGCAAAGCACCAAACACTTCATTTACGGCACGAACTTCGTATGAAATTGAAGTGTCCAATTTCTTTGACCAATTGATTTCGGATTTAGCCCAAAACTTGGTCAACATCATAATATGTTGGGAGGAGTCATTTGGTGCGTTTTGAGTGAAATCCAATCCCTAGAACTACGCAATTGACCACCTTTCCATTTACGGAACGAACTTTGTTTGAACTTAAAGTGTTTCATTGACCAATTGATCTCGGATCGAGGCCAAAACTTGGTCAACATAATAATATTGTGGGAGGAGTCACTTGGTGAGTTTTGAGTGAAATCCAATCACTAGAACTATGCAATGCACCACCACTAAATTTACGACACGAACTTCGTATGAACTTGAAGTGTCCATTTTCTTTCACCAATTGATTTCGGATCGAGCCCGAAACTTGGTCAACGTAATAATAATATGGTGGGAGGACTCAATTGGTGTGTTTTGAGTGAAATCCAATCATTAGAACTATGCAATACACCAACCACTCCATTTACAGCACGATCTTCGTATTAACTTGAAGTGTCCAATTTCCATGATCAATTGATTTCGGATCGAGCCTAAAACTTTGTCAACATCATAATACGGTGGGAGGAGTCATTTGGCAAGTTTTGAGTGAAATCCGATCACTAGAACTATGCAATACACCAACCACTCCATTTACAGCACCATCTTCGTATTAACTTGAAGTGTCCAATTTCCCTGACCAATTGATTTCGGATCGGGCCTAAAACTTGGTCAACATCATAATATGGTGGGAGGAGTCATTTGGCGAGTTTTGAGTGAAATCTGATCACTAGAACTATGCAATACACCAACCACTCCATTTACCGCATGTACTTTGTACGAACTTGAAGTGTCCAATTGATTTTGTATCCATCCCCAAACTTGGTCAACAACATAATACGGTGGGAGGAGTCATTTGGATAGTTTTAAGTGACATCCAATCACTAGAACTATGAAATGCTCCAACTACCCCACTTATGGTTCCAAATTCATACGAACTTGAAGTGTCCAATTTCTTTAACCAATTTATGTCGGATTGATCCCAAAACTTGGTCAACATCATAATATGGTGGGAGGAGTCATTTGGTGTGTTTTGAGTGATCACCAATCACTAGAACTATGCAATGTACCACCACTCCAATTACGGCTCGAACTTCATTCGAACTTGAATTGTCCATTTTCTTTGACCTCTACATTTCGGATCGAGCCCAAAACTTGATTAACAATATAATATGGTGGGACGAATCATTTGGTGAGTTTTGAGTGAAATCCAATCGCTAGAACTGTGCAATTAACCAACAACTCCATTTACGGCACGAACTTTGTACGAACTTGAACTGTCCAATTTCTTCTACCAATTCATTTCGGATCGAGCCCAAAACTTGGTCAACAAAATAATATGGTGGTAGGAGTCGTTTGGTGAGTTTTGAGTGAAATCCAATCACTAGAACTAAGCAATGCAACAACCACTCAATGTACGGCACGAACTTCGTTCGAACTTGAAGTGTCCAATTTCTTTGACCTATTCATTTCGGATCAAGCCCAAAACTTGGCCAACATCATAATATGTTGGGAGGAGTCATTTGGTGTGTTTTGAGTGAAATCCAATCACTAAAACTATGCAATGCACCAACCACTCCATATACGCGACGAACATCGTACGAACTTTAAGTGTCGAATTTCTTTGGCCAATTGATTTCAGGTCGATCCCAAAACCTGGCCAACATCATAATATTGATTTTCAGAGGAATCATTTGGGTAGTTTTGAGTGAAATCGAATCACTAGAACTATGCAATATACCACCACTCCATTTATGGCACGAACTTCGTTCGAACTTGAAGTGTCCAATTTCTTTGAGCAACTGATTTCGGATCCAGCCCAAAACCTGGCCAACATAATAATATGGTGGGAGGAGTCATTTGGCGAGTTCGTGCCATAAATGGAGTGGTTGGTGCATCATTTGGTTCTAGTGATTGGATTTCACTCAAATCCAATCGCAATAACTATGCAAAGAACCAACCACTCCATTTAAGGCACGAACTTCGTTCGAACTTGAATTGTTCAATTTCTTTGACTAATTCATTTCGGATTGAGCACAAAACTTGGTCAACATCATAATATGGTGGGAGGAGTCATTTGGTGTGTTTTGAGTGAAATCCAATCCCTAGAACTATGCAAAGAACCAACCACGTCATTTACGGCATGAACTTCGTACGAACTTGAAGTGTCTAATTTCTTTGTCCAATTGATTTCGGATCGAACTCAAAACATGGTCAACATCGTAATATCGTGGGAGGAGTCATTTGGTGTGTTTTGAGTGAAATCCAATCACTAGAACTAATCAATGCACCAACCAATCCATTTATGGCACGAACTTCGTTCGAACTTTGATGTGTCCAATTTCTTTGAGCAACTGATTTCGGATCCAGCCCAAAACCTGGCCAACATCATAATATGGTGGGAGGAGTCATTTGGTGAGTTCGTGCCGTAAATGACGTGGTTGGTTAGTTCTAGTGATTGGATTTCACTCAAAACTCACCAAATGACTCCTCCCACCATATTACAATGTTGACCAAGTTTTGGACTCGATCCGAAATCAATTCGTCAATGAAATGGGAGACTTCAAGTTCGTATGAAGTTTGTGCCGTAAATGAACTGGTTGGTTCTTTGCATAGTTATTGCGATTGGATTTCACTGAAAGCACACCAAATGACTCCTCCCACCATATTATGATGGTTATAAAGCTTTGGGCTGGATTCGAAATCAATTGATCAAAGAAATTGGACAATTCAAGTTCGTACGAAGTTTGTGCCGTAAATGAAGTGGTCGATGCTTTGCATAGTTCCAGGGATTGGATTTCACTCAAACAGAGCAAAGGACTCCTCCCACCATATTATGATGTTGACCAAGTTTTGGGCCCGATCCGAAATGAATTGGTCAAAGAAATTGGACAATTCAAGTTCGAACGAAGTTCGTGCCGTAAATGGATTGGTTGGTGCATTGATTAGTTCTATTGATTGGATTTCACTCAAAACACACCAAATGACTCCTCCCACCATATTACGATGTTGACCATGTTTTGAGCTCGATCCGAAATCAATTGGACAAAGAAATTGGACACTTCAAGTTCGTACGAAGTTCGTGCCGTAAATGACGTGGTTGGTTCTTTGCATAGTTCTAGGGATTGGATTTCACTCAAAACACACCAAATGACTCCTCCCACCGTATTATGATGTTGACCAAGTTTTGGGCTCGATCCGAAATGAATTAGTCAAAGAAATTGGACAATTCAAGTTCGAACGAAGTTCGTGCCGTAAATGGAGTGGTGGTACATTGCATAGTTCTAGGGATTAGATTTCACTCAAAACTCACCAAATGACTCCTCCCCACATATTATGATGTTGACCAGGTTTTGGGCTCGATCCGAAATCAGTTTGTCAAAGAAATTGGACACTTCAAGTTCGTACGAAGTTCGTGCCATAAATTGAGTGGTTGGTGTTTAGAAAAGAATAACTTTCCATTTTTTAAATAAAATATTACAAGATAGTTGTATATATACAACTCATTTACACATGTCGCTGTCAACCATTCTCCAACTAACTAACTAGAGACCTCAACTAATTAACAAATATTGAACTTTATCTCTAAGTATTAACCAACTATTTTATTTACATAAGTATCCTTAATATCCCCCCTCAAACTGAGCTGAGGAGTTCGAAGGAGAGTTTGTTTATGAGAGTTTGAAATCGGTCTTTAGCATGAGCATTAGTACAAATATCTGCAATCTGTTGTTGGGTGCAGATATAGTGAACAGAGACTTGTTTGGCCAAAACCTTTCCTCAAATATAATGGTAATCAATCTCAACATGCTTGGTACGAGCATGGAACAATGGATTTTTGGCCAGAGAAAGAGTAGAGACGTTATCACACGACAGTTGTGGAACAGAGGGTGAGTTGTAGGCAATATCCACTAAAAGTTTGCATATCCAAGTAATTTCTGCAGCAATATTGGCAAGCGACTGATACTCTGCCTTAGTGGATGAGCGAGCAATAGTAGGTTGCTTTTTAGAGCTCCAGCTAATAAGAGAGGAGCCAAGGAAAATGCAGAAGCCTCCAGTGGACTTTCTGTCAAGGGGACAACCTGCCCAATCAGCATCGGAGAATGCTGTGATTGATGGAGTAGAGGAACTTTTGGGAAACCATAAAGGGCTCCCACGAGAGATCTGTAGTCTGCAGCATTGTCCAGTAAAGGGGATGTATGATCGAGCTTTGATGTACTCAGAGGAGTGGCACAAGGTTTCACCTCAATGCCAAGGAAATAGTGGAGAGCACCGAGATCCTTGATAGGGAACATAGAACTAAGCCGAGTTATAACTTGTTGACAGGCTGAAGCAGATGGTCCAGTGACAATAATGTCATCAACATAAACTAAAATGAACACCATTGGATCTGTCTTGACAAACAAAGAGTGATCTGATTGAGAACCAGTAAATCCCAAAGAGGTAAGTGCGCCATGAAGTTTTTCATACCAAGCTCGGGGAGCTTGTTTGAGGCCATAGAGAGACTTGTAGATGTGATTGGGATGATTAGAGTCTTCAAAGCCAGGTGGCTGTTGCTTAAACACTTGTTCAGAGAGATTACCATGCAGGAATGCATTGCTTACATAGCTGATTAAGAAACCAGTCATATTGAGCTGCCAAAGTGAGGAGAATTCGAATAGTGACCGGTTTAGCAACCGGACTAAAGGTCTCTGTATAGTCTAATCCTGCTTGCTGGTGAAAACCTTTTGCAACTAGACGTGCCTTGTACCTGTCAATTGTACCATCGGGTTTCCTTTTGATTCGAAAAACCCACTTGCATCCCACTACATTGGTGGAGTGAGATGGAGGAACCAAAGACCAGGTTCCAGTTTGCTTCAGTGCAAGAAACTCATCTTGCATAGCTTTAACCTAGTGGGGATATTTAGAGGCCTGAAGATATGTAGTAGGAACAAAGTCATGAGAGAGATGAGAGGGTAGAGGATGCTTGGTTGCAGTTAAGGCCTTAGGCTTGTAGATGCCAGATTTAGATCGGGTTCGCATAGGATGGATATTGGTGGGAAGATGTGAAGGTGGAGGGGATGTGAATGGGGAGATGATGGAGAGGCACTGATAGGAGATGATGGGGTTGGAGAGACATTAGGAGGCTGAGAAACTGGAGAATGCTCTTGAGTGGAGGTACTGGGTTTGACTGTGGTGATAGAAAATGTTAATTGAGATGGAATAGAGTGAGTGTGAGGAACAGTGGATGATGAGGAGGAGGCTGCAGAGACTTGCTTGTGAAAGGGAAAGCAGGACTCATCGAAGATGACATGTCTGGACACATAGATCCTTTGGGAGGTGAGATCAAGACATTTATAACCCTTGTGGTTAAGACTGTAACCCAGAAAGATGCACCGTTTGCTTTTAGGATCCAGCTTTAATGTTGAATAAGGCTGCAACTAAGGAAAGCAACTGCAACCAAATATTTTCAGTGTGTGATAAGATGGGGACCTGTTGAATAGCGATTCCCATGGAGAAGCCTTGGATGCAGTAGGCATTCTATTGATCAAATAAACTGCAGTAGCAAAAGCATGATCCCAATAGATGTGAGGAACTTAAGAAACTGTCAATAATGTCCTTGTAGTCTCCCCTAAGTGGCGATGTTTACGCTCAGAGCAACCATTTTGCTCCGGGGTATGAGGACAGCTTAGTTGATGGTGAATGCCATGCTCAACAAGAAAATTAGAAAATTGAGAACTCAAGTATTCACCACCAAAATCAGAACGCAGAGTTATAATTTTGGTGCACAACATATTCTCCACATAAGCTTTGAACTTCACAAAGATACTAAAAACATCATATTTGTATTGCATAGGATAGAACCAACAATATTTGGTAAAATCATCCACAAAGATGACATAATACTTTTGAAGATGTACAAAAGATACAGATGCTGGCCCCCAAACATCTGTGTGAAGTAGTTCTAAAGGTTTACTTGTCCCACTTGGCACAGTAACAAATGGCAGTCTAGAACTCTTGCTTAATGCACAACCATTACAGAAAGTAGTATGAGTATTACCAGCAACAGAAATACAAGACTCAGATTTCAACTTATTTAGGATCTTAGTAGAGGGGTGGCCTAACCGTTGATGTCCCTGGAAGCATTGACAGAAGCAGCAAATGCATGATGGGGATCAACCACCAAAATCAGAGTTGAGAGGTTGAAAAGGATAGAGACCATTTCTCACTGGGCCTTTAAAGAGCATCTTCCCGAAGAAATATCCTTCACAGTGAAGTGAAAGGGATAAAGATGCATAGAACACCAGTTATCAATGAGAAATTGATTTGCTGAAAGCAAATTGTGTTTCAATGCAGGGACATGTAACACATTACGAAGCTGAAAATTGTAATGAGAGGTAGGTAATTGAGAAGATCCAGAGTGAAGAATTGGCAAACCTTTGCCATCGCCAATATAAACTTGCTCAGGGCCTGTGTAAGGTTCTGGATTCAAAAGATTGTTATACGAATTCGTCATGTGAGTGCTGGCGCCAGAGTCCACAAGCCAAGTCGGAGAAGGAGAAGTTGTACTGGCAACCATAGCAGAAGGAGAAGAATGACCAAAAAAATTTGGATGCATTCGTTGAGGACAAGCAAATGCTTCATGGCCAAATTGTAGACAAATTTGACAGGGAATCTTCTTGCCAGAGGAATAGAAATTGAGCGACCACCGCGATTATATCTTTGATAGCCTTGGCAATTGGAATTCTGGCGAAAATTGTTAGGTCGAAAATTGCCGCGACCTTGAAAATTTCGAGAATGAAAGACTCATCCTCGAGCTTGAGAATTGTGGAGATTTGGACCACGGCCTTGAGAATTGAAGTCTTGAAGGCCTGAAATGGCGAAGACGGAGATGTTTGCTTCCGATTCGTCAATTGAATCTCCTTACTGAGAAGAAGGCCATGGAGTTCATCAATTGTTGTGGAACTGAGGCGAAACTGAATCGCGTCAACAAATGAGTCATATTCAGGTGGAAGTCCATGAAGAATGACAGAAATTAGCTCAGAATCTTCAATCGGAGCTTCGGCACTGGCAAGAGCAACAACAATCTCTTCAATTTGTTGAAGGAATCGTGCAGCAGAAGAATCTCCTTTAGTTAGACTTCGAAGACGAGATCTGAGTTCATGAATATGCGATTGAGAAGCAGTCACAAGCCTGGATTCCAATTTTGCCCACAGTTCTCTGGAAGAGTTGACTCCAACAGTGTAGGGAATCAGTGAATCAGAGAGTGTAGAGTTGATCCAGATGAGAATGTTCTGATCATTCTCAAACCAGGTAAATTATGCTGGATTCAGAGCGCGAGATCCAGTTGCATCAGTGAGAAATTGAGGTGGTGGAGGAACCGAGCCATCAACGATGCCTCTAAGATTGTACTGATGGAAAATGGGAGCGAATAAGGAACTCCAGGTAAAGTAATTTGTCGTGGTTAGTTTGATCGGCACCAGAGATCCAATATTCTAGATCGTGATAGAAGCAGCGTGAGATGCGCTAGTCAAAGGAGGATGAATGGGAGAACCAGAGTCAGAGGAGGGAGAAGCCGAGGTCGCCATGGAAGATTACAGAAGAAATTAGGGTTTAGATGCAAGAAGCTTCAAGAAGATGGAAGCTTAGTAAGGAAGAGCCGCAGCGAAGGAAAGAGGATCGAGTCGTTACACAGAGGCGAGTGATACCATGTTTAGATGCAAGAAGCTTCAACTAACTAACTACACACCTCAACTAATTAACAAAAAATTAAACTATATCTCTAAGTATTAACCAACTATTTTATTTACATAAGTATCCTTAATAGTTGGTGCATTGCTCACTTCTAGTGATTGGATTTCACGAAAGACTCACCAAATGACTCCTCCCACCATATTATGATGTTGACCAAGTTTTGGGCTCGATCCGAAATCAATCGGTCAAAGCAATTGAACACTTCAAGTTTGTACGAAGTTCCGTGCCGTAAATGAATTGGTTGGTGCTTTGCATAGTTCTAGGGATTGGATTTCACTCAAAACACACCAAAGGACTCCTCCCACCATAATATGATGTTGACCATGTTTTGGGCTCAATCCGAAATCAAATGGTCAAAGAAATTGGACACTTCAAGTTCGTACGAAGTTCATGCTGTAAATGAAGTGGGTAGTTCTTTGCATAGTTATAGGGATTCGATTTCACTCAAAACAAACCTAAGGACTCCTCCCACCATATTATGATGTTGACCAAGTTATGGGCTCGATCCGAAATGAATTGGTCAAAGAAATTGGACAATTCAAGTTCATACGAAGTTCGTGCCGTAAATGGAGTAGTTGGTGCATTGCTTAGTTCTAGGGATTGGATTTCACTCAAAACTCACCAAATTACTCCTCCCACCATATTATGATGTTGACCAAGTTTTGGGCTCGACCCGAAATCAAATTGGTCAAAGAAATTGGACACTTCAAGTTCATACGACGTTCGTGCCGTAAATGAAGTGGTTGGTTCTTTGCATAGTTATAGGCATTGGATTTCACTCAAAACAGACCAAAGGAGTCCTCCCACCATAATATGATGTTGACTAAGTTTTGGGCTCAATCCGACATCAGTTGGTCAAAGAAATTGGACACTTCATGTTCGTACGAAGTTCGTGCCGTAAATGAAGTGGTTGGTTATTTGCATAGTTCTAGGGATTGGATTTCACTCAAAACACACCAAATGAAATTTTCCACCATATTATGATGTTGACCAAGTTTTGCGCTCGATCCAAAATGAATTGGTCAATGAAATTGGACAATTCATGTTCGAACGAAGTTCGTGCCGTAAATGGAGTGGTTGTGCATTGCATAGTTCTAGTGATTGGATTTCACCCAAAACTCACCAAATGACTCCTCCCGCCATATTATGATGTTGACCAGGTTTGGGGCTCGATCCGAAATCAAATTGTCAAGGAAATTGGACACTTCAAGTTCGTACGAAGTTCCGTTCCGTAAATGAAGTGGTTGGTGCTTTGCTTAGTTCTAGGGATTGGATTTCACTCGAAACACACTAAATGACTCCTCCCACCACATTATTATGCTAACCAAGTTTTGGGCTCGATCCGTAATGAATTGGTCAAAGAAATTGGACAATTCAAGTTTGAACGAAATTCATGCCAAAATTGGAGTGGTTTGTACATTGCATAGTTCTAGTGATTGGAATTCACTTAAAACTCACCAAATGACTCCTCCCACCATATTATGTTGTTGACCAAGTTTTGGGCTCGATCCGAAATCAATTGGTCAAAGATATTGGACACTTCAAGTTCGAACGAAGTTCGGGCCGTAAATGGAGTGGTTGGTGCATTGCATAGTTCTTGTGATCGGATTTCACTCAAAACTCCCCAAATGACTCCTCCCACCCTATTATGATATTGACCAAGTTTTGGGTTCAATCCGAAATGAATTGGTCAATGAAATTGGACAATTCATGTTCTTACGAAGTTCGTGCCGTAAATGGAGTGCTGTAGCATTGCATAGTTCTGGTGATTGGATTTCCCCCAAAACTTACCAAATGACTCCACTAACCATATTATGATGTTGACCAAGTTTTGGGCTCGATCTGAAATCAATTAGTGAAAGAAATTGAACAATTCAAGTTCGAACGAAGTTCGTGCCGTAAATGGAGTGATGGTACATTGCATAGTTCTAGTGATTGGATTTCACTCAAAACTCTCCAAGTGTCTCCTCCAACCATATTATAATGTTGACGAAGTTTTGGGCTCGATCAGAAATGAATTGGTCAATGAAATTGGACAATTCATGTTCGAACGAAGTTCGTGACATAAATGGAGTGGTGGTGCATTGCATAGTTCTGGTGATTGGATTTCACCCAAAACTCACCAAATGACTCCTCCGAGCATATTATGATCTTGACCAAGTTTTGGGCACGATCCGAAATCAATTTCTTATGTAAATGAATTGGTTGGTGCATTGCATAGTTCTAGTGATTGAAATTCACTAAGAATCCACCAAACCACTCATCCCACCATATTATATTGTTGACCAAGTTTGGGGTGATATGGATTAAATTTGTCAAAGAAATTGGACAATTCAAGTTCGAACAAAGTTTGTCCCGTGAATGGAGTGGTGGTGCATTGCATAATTCTAGTGTTTGGATTTCACTCAAAACTCACCAAATGACTCCTCCCACCATGTTATGCTGTTCACCGAGTTTTGGGCTTGATGCAAAGTCAATTGGAGAAAGAAATCGGACACTTCAAGTCCGTATTAATTTCGAACCACAAGTGGAGTGGTTGGTGCACTGGATAGTTCTAGTGATCGGATTTCACTCAAAACTCTCCAAATGACAACTCCCACTGTATTTTGATGTCGACCAACTTTTGGGCTCTATCCGAAATCAATTGGTCAAAGAAATTGGAAACTTCAAGTTCGTACAAAGTTCGTGCCGTAAATGGAGTGGTTGGGGCATTGCATAGTTCTAGTGATTGGATTTCAATCAAAACTCACCAAATGACTCCTCCCACCATATTATGATGTCTACCAACTTTTGGGTTCGATTCGAAATCAATTGGTGTAAGAAATTGGACAGTTCAAGTTTGTATGAAGTTCGTGCCTTAAATGGAGTGGTTGGTGCATTGCGTAGTTCTATTGATTGGATTTCACTCAATACTCTCCAAATGCCTCCTCCTACCATATTATGATGTTGACCAAGTTTTGGGCACGATCCGAAATCAATTGTTCAAAGAAATTCGAAAATTCAAGTTCGAATGAAGTTCGTGCCGTTAATGGAGTGTTCTAGTGATTGCATTTCAATATAAACTCACCAAATGACTAATCCCACGATATTATGTTGTTGACCAAGTTTTCGGCTCAATCTGAATTCAATTGGTCAAATAAATTGGACACTTCAAGTTCGTATGAAGTTCGTGCCGTAAATGGACTGGATAGTGCATTGCATTGTTCACTCACAACTCACCAAATAACTCTTCCCACCATATTACGATGTTGGTCAAGTTTTGGTCTCGATCTGAAATGAATTGGTCCAAGAAATTGGGCACTTCAAGTTCGAACGAAATTCGTGCCGTAAATGAAGTGGTTGTTGCATTGCATAGTTCTAGTGCTTGGATTTCCCTCAAAACTCATCAAATCACTCCTTCCACCATATTATGATGTTGACCAAGTTTGGGGCTCGATCCGATATCACCAAATGACTCCTCCGACGATATCATGACGTTGACCAAGTTTTGTGCTCGATCCAAAATCAATTCGTCAAAGAAAATGGACACTAAAAGTTCGTATTAATTTCGAACCATAAGTGGAGTAGTTGGTGCATTGCATAGTTCTAGTGATTGGATTTCACTCAATACTCACCAAACGAGTCCTCACACCATGTTAAAATGTTGACCAAGTTTTGGGCTCGATCCGAAATCAATTGGTCAAACAAATTGGACACTTCAAGTTCATGGGAAGTTCGTGCCGTAAATGGTGTGGTTCGTGCATTGTATAGTTCTAGTGATTGGATTTCAATAGAAACTCACCAAACGACTCCTCCCACCAGATTATCCTGTTGACTAAGTTTTGGGCTAGATCCGAAATGAATGGGTTAAAGAAATTGTGCACTTCGAGTTCGTACGAAGTTCCTGCCGTAAATGAAGTGGTTGGTGCATTGCATAGTTCTAGTGATTGGATTTCACTCAAAACTCACCAAATGACTCTTCCCACCATATTATTATGTTGGCCAAGTTTTGGGCTCGATTCGAAATGAATTGGTCCAAGAAATTGGACACTTCAAGTTCGAACGAAGTTCGTGCCGTAAATGAAGTGGTTGTTGCATTGCATAGTTCTAGAGATTGGATTTCACTCAAAATTCAATAAATCTCTCCTTACACCATATTATGATGTTGACCAAGTTTGGGGCAATATCGGAAATAGATTGGTCAAAGAAATTGGAAACTTCAAGTTCGAAGTTCGTGCCGTAAATGAAGTGGTTGGTGCATTGCATAGTTCTAGAGTTTCACTCAAAATTCACCAAATGACACTTCCCTCCATATTTCGTTGTTGGCCAAGTTTTAAGCTAAATCCCAATTGAATTGGTCCAAGAAATTGCACACTTCAAGTTCGAACGAAGTTCTTGCTGTAAATGAAGTGGTTGTTGCATTGCATAGATCTAGTGATTGGATTTCACTCACAACTCACCAAATTACTCCTTCCACCATATTATGATGTTCACCAAGTTTTGGTCCCGATCCGAAATCAATTGGTCAAAGAAATTGGACAGTTCAAGTTCGTATGAAGTTCGTACCGTAAATGGAGTGGTTGGGGCATTGCATAGTTCTAGTGTTCGGATTTCACTCAAAACTCTCCAATTGAGAACTCCCACTGTATTATGATGTCGACCAACTTTTGGGCTCTATCCGAAATCAATTTTTCAAAGAAATTGGACAGTTCAAGTTCGTACGAAGTTCGTGCCGTAAATGGAGTCGCTGGGGCATTGCATAGTTCTAGTGATTCGATTTCAATCAAAACTCACCAAATGACTCCTCCCACCATATTATGATGTCGACCAACTTTTGGGCTCGATCCGAAATCAATTGGTGTAAGAAATGGGACAGTTCCAGTTTGTACGAAGTTCGTGCAGTAAATGGAGTGGTTGGTGCATTGCATAGTTCTAGTAATCAGATTTCACTCAAAACTCACCAAATGACTCATCCAACCATATTATGATGTTGACTAAGTTTTGGGCTCGATCCGAAATCAATTGGTCAAAGATATTGGACAATTCATGTTCGAACGAAGTTCGTGCCGTAAATGAAGTGGTGGTACATTGCATAGTTCTAGTAATTGGATTTCAATAAAAACTCTCCAAACGACTTCTCTCACCTGATTATGATGTTGACCAAGTTTTGGGATAGATCTGAAATGAATGGGTCAAAGAAATTGTGTACTTCGAGTTCGTACGAAGTTCGTGCCGTAAATGAAGTGGTTGGTGCGTTGCATAGTTTTGGTGATTGGATTTCAATCAAAACTCAGCAAATGACTCTTCCCACCATATTACAATGTTGGCCAAGTTTTGGGATCGATCCGAAATGAATTGGTCCAAGAAATTGGACACTTCAAGTTCGTACGAAGTTCCGTGCCGTAAGTGAATTGTGGGTGCTTTGCATAGTTCTAGGGATTGGATTTTTCTCAAAACACACCAAAGGACTCCTCCCACCATAATTTGATGTTGACCAAGTTTTGGGCTCGATCTGAAATGAAATGGTAAAAGAAATTGGACAATTCAACTACGTACGAAGTTGGTGCCACAACTGGAGTGGTTGGTGCATTGCTTAGTTGTAGTGATTGGATTTCACTCAAAACTCACCAAATGACTCCTCCCACCATATTATGATGTTGACCAAGTTTTGGGCTCGATCCGAAATCAACCGGTCAAAGAAAATGGACACTTCAAATTGGAACGAAGTTCGAGCCGTAAATGGAGTGGTTCGTGCTTTGCATAGTTTTATTGATTGGATTTTACTCAAAACTCACCAAATGACTCCTCCCACAATATTATGATGTTAAACAAGTTTTGTTATCGATCCATAATGAATTGGTCAAAGAAATTGGACATTTCAAGTTCGAACGAAGTTCGTGCTGTAAATGGAGTGGTGGTACATTGCATAGTTCTTGGGATCGGATTTCACTCAAAACTCACCAAAAGGTTCCTCCCACCATATTATGATGTTGGCCAAGTTTTGGGCTGTATCCGAAATGACTTGGTCAAAGAAATGGGACAATTCAAGTTAGTACGACGTTTCGTATCGTAGATGATGTGGTTGGTGCTTTGCTTAGTTCTAGGGATTGGATTTCACCAAGAACTCACCAAATGACTCCTCCCACCATATTATGGTGTTGACCAAGTTTTGGGCTCGATTCGAAATCAATGGTTAAAGAAATTGGAAACTTCGAGTTCGTACGAAGTTCCGTGCCATAAATGAAGTGGTTGGTGCTTTGCTTAGTTCTAGGGATTGGATTTCACTCAAAACACACCAAATGACTCCTCCCACTATATTATGCTCTTGACCAAGTTTTGGGCTCGATTCGAAATCAATGATTCAAAGAAATTGGACACTTCAAGTTTATACGAAGTTCCGTGCCATAAATGAAGTGGTTGGTGCTTTGCATAGTTCTAGGGATTGGATTTCACCCAAAACTCACCAAATGACTACTCCCACTATATTATGTTGTTGACCAAGTTTTGGGCTCGATCCGAAATCAATTAGTCTAAGAAATTGGACACTTCAAGTTCATGCAAAGTTCGTGCCGTAAATGGTGTGGTTGGTGCATTTCATAGTTCTAGTGATTAGATTTCAATCAAAACTCATCAAATGACTCCTCCTACCATATTATGATGTTGACCAGGTGTTGGGCTCGATCCGAAATTAATAGGTCAAAGAAATTCGACAATTCAAGTTCGAATGAAGTTCGTGCCGTTAAGGGATTGTTCTAGTGATTGCATTTCAATCAAAACTCACCAAATGACTCCTCCCACGATATTATGTTGTTGTCCAAGTTTTGGGCTCGATCCGAATTCAATTGGTCAAAGAAATTGGACACTTCAAGTTCGTATGAAGTTCGTGCCGTAAATGGAGTGGTTAGTGCATTGCATTGTTCAAGTGATTGGATTTTACTCAAAACTCACCAAATGACTCTTCCCACCATATTACGATGTTGGTCAAGTTTTGGGCTCGATCCGAAATGAATTGGTCCAAGAAATTGGACACTTCAAGTTCGAACGAAGTTCGTGCCGTAAATGAAGTGGTTGTTGCATTGCATAGTTCTAGTGATTGGATTTCACTCAAAACTCACCAAATCACTCCTTCCACCATATTATCATGTTGACCAAGTTTGGGGCTCGATCCGAAATCACCAAATGACTCCTCCGACGATATCATGATGTTGTCCAAGTTTTGTGCTCGATCCGAAATCAATTCGTCAAAGAAATTGGACACTAAAAGTTCGAATTAATTTCGAACCATAAGTGGAGTAGTTGGTGCATTGCGTAGTTCTAGTGATTGGATTTCACTCAATACTCACCAAATTACGATGTTGACCAAGTTTTGGGCTAGATCCGAATTCAATTGGTCAAAGATATTGGAAAATTCATGTTTGAACGAAGTTCGTGCCGTAAATGGAGTGGTGGTACATTGCATAGTTCAAGTGATTGGATTTCAATAAAAACTCACCAATAGAATCCTCTCACCAGGTTATGATGTTGACCAAGTTTTGGGCTAGATCCGAAATGAATGGGTCAAAGAAATTGTGCACTTCGAGTTCGTACGAAGTTCATGCCGTAAATGAAGTGGTTGGTGCAATGCGTAGTTCTTGTGATTGGATTTCACACAGAACTCACCAAATGACTCTTCCCACCATATTACGATGTTGGCCAAGTTTTGGGATCGATCCGAAATGAATTTGTCCATGAAATTGGACACTTCAAGTTCGTACGAAGTTCCGTGCCGTAAATGAATTGGTTGGTGCTTTGCATAGTTCTGGGGATTGGATTTCACTCAAAACACACCAAAGGACTCCTCCCACCATAATTTGTTGTTGACCAAGTTTTGGGCTCGATCTGAACTGAAATGGTCAATGAAATTGGACAATTCAACTATGGACGAAGTTGGGGCCACAACTGGAGTGGTTGGTGCTTTGCATAATTTTGGTGATTGGATTTCACTGAAAACTCACCAAATGAGTCCTCCCACCATATTATGATGTTGACCAAGTTTTGGGCTCGATCCGAAATCAGCTGGTCAAAGAAATTGGAAACTTCAAATTGGAACGAAGTTCGAGCCGTAAATGGAGTGGTTGGTGCTTTGCATAGTTCTGTTGATTGGATTTCACTCAAAACTCACCAAATGACTCCTCCCACAATATTATGATGTTGACCAAGTATTGGGATCGATCCTTAATGAATTGGTCAATGTAATTGGACATTTCAAGTTCGAACGAAGTTCGTGCCGTAAATGGAGTGGTGGTACATTGCATAGTTCTAGGGATTGGATTTCACTCAAAACTCACCAAATGACTCCTCCCACCATATTATGATATTGACCAAGTTTTGGGCTCGATCCGAAATCAACTGGTCAAATAAATTGGACACTTCAAATTGGAACGAAGTTCGAGCCGTAAATGGAGTGGTTGGTGCTTTGCATAGTTCTAGGGATTGGATTTCACTCAAAACTCACCAAATGACTCCTCCCACAATATTATGATGTTGACCAAGTTTTGGGATCAATCCGAAATGAATTGGTTAAAGAAATTGGACACTTCAAGTTCGAACGAAGTACGTGCCGTAAATGGAGTGGTGGTATATTTCATAGTTCTAGGGATTGGATTTCACACATAACTCACCAGAGGACTACTCCCACCATATTACGATGTTGACCAAGTTTTGGGCTCGATCCGAAATCAATTGGTCATAGAAAGTGGACAATTCAAGTTCAAACCAAGTTCGTGTCGTAAATAGAGTGGTGGTAAATTGCATAGTTCTGGGGATTGGATTTCATTCAAAACTTGCCAAAAGACTCCTCCCAACATATTATGATGTTGACCAAGTTTTGGGCTCGATCCGAAATCAATTGGTCAAAGAATTTAGAGAATTCAAGTTCAAACCAAGTTCGTGCCGTAAACGGAGTGGTTGTACATTGCATAGATCGAGGGATTGGATTTCAATCCAAACTCAGCAAAAGAATCCAGCCACAATATTATGATGTTGACCAAGTTTTGGGCTCGATCTGAAATCAATTGGTTAAAGAAATTAGACACTTCATGTTCGTACGAAGTTCCGTGCCGTAAATGAAGTGGTTGGTGCTTTGCTTAGTTCTAGGGATTGGATTTCACACAAAACACACCAAATGACTCCTCCCACCATATTATGTTGTTGACCAAGTTTTTCGCTCGATTCGAAATCAATTGGTCAAAAAATTGAAACTTCATGTTCGTACGAAGTTCCGTGCCGTAAATGAAGTGGTTGGTGCTTTGCATAGTTCTAGGGATTGGATTTCACCCAAAACTCACCAAATGACTCCTCCCACCATATTATGATGTTGATCAAGTTTTGGGATCGATCCGAAATCAATTGGTCCAAGAAATTTTACACTTCATGTTCGTACGAAGTTCTGTCACGTAAATAGAGTGGTTGGTGCATTGCACAATTCTAGTGATTGGATTTCAGTCAAACTCACCAAATGACTACTCCCACCATATTATGATGTTGTCCAAGTTTTGGGCTCGATCCGAAATCAATTGGTTAAAGAAATTGGACAATTCAAGTTCAAACGAAGTTCGTGCTGTAAATGGAGTGGTGGTACATTGCATAGTTCTAGTGATTGGATTTCGCTCAAAACTCACCAAAGGACACCTCCCACCATATTATGATGTTGACCAAGTTCTGGGCTCGATCAGAAATCAATTGGTCAAAGAATTTGGAGAATTCATGTTCGAACCAAGTTCGTGCCGTAAATTGAGTGGTGGTACATTGCATAGTTCTAGGGATTTGGTTTCACTCAAAACTCACCAAATGACTCCTCCCACAATATTGTGATGTCGACCATGTTTTTGGCTTCGATCCGAAATGAATTGGTCAAATAAATTGGACAATTCAAGTTCGAACGAAGTTCGAGCCGTTAATGGAGTGGTGGTACATTGAATAGTTCTAGGGATTGGATTTCTCTCAAAACTCTCCAAATGACTCCTCCCAACATATTATGATGTGACCAAGTTTTGGGCTCGGTCCGAAATCAATTGGTCAAAGAAATTGGACACTTCAAGTTGGAACGAAGTTCGAGCCGTAAATGGAGTGGTTGGTGCTTTGCATAGTTCGGTTGATTGGATTTCACATAAAAATCACCAAATGACTTCTCCCACAATATTATGATGTTGACCATGTTTTACGCTCGATCCGAAATTAATTGGTCAAAGAAATTGTACAATTCAAGTTCGAACGAAGTTCATGCCGTAAATGGTGTGGTGGTACATTTCATAGTTCTAGGGATTCGATTTTACACAAAACTCACCAAATGGCTCCTCCCACCATATTATGATGTTGATCAAGTTTTTGGATCGATCCGAAATCAATTTGTCAAAGAAATTGGACACTTCAAGTTCGTACGAAGTTCGAGCCGTAAACGAAGTTCAATCAAAACTCATCAAATGACTCCTCCCACCATATTATGATGTTGACCAAGTTTTGGGCTCGATTCAAAATTAATTGGTCAAAGAAATTGGACACTTCAAGTTCATACGAAGTTTGTGCCGTAAATGCAGAGTTTGGTGCATTGCATAGTTCCAATGATTGTATTTCACTCTAAGTACACCAAATGACTCCTTCCACCATATTATGATGTTGACCAAGTTTTGGGCTTGATCCGAAATCTCTTGGTCAAAGAAATTGGACAAATTTGTACGAAGTTCGTGCCGTAAATGGAGTGGTTGGTGCTTTGCATAGTTCTGGTGATTGGATTTCACTCAAATCTCAGCAAATTATGATGTTGATCCAAATGAATTTGGGTTCGATCAAATGAATTTGGACAATTCAAGTTCGTACGAAGTTAGTGACGTAAATGGAGTTGTTGGTGCATTGCATAGTTCTGTTGAATGGATTTCACTCAAAACTCACCAAATGACTCCCACCATATTATTATGTTGTCCAAGTTTTGGGCTCGATCCGAAATCATTTGGTCTAAGAAATTGGCCACTTCAAATTCGTACGAAGTTCGTATCGTAAATGGAGTCGTGCTTTGCATAGTTCTGGTGATTAAATTTCACTCAAAACTCATGAAATGACTCCTCTCACCATATTATGATGTTGACCAAGTTTTGAGCTCGATCCGAAATCACTTGGTCTAAGAAATTGGACACTTCAAATTCGTACGAAGTTTGATAGGAGCATATTTGTGGGACTTTGCTCTTCTATTTCTTTGCATTTACTTAGTTAATTTCCATTTATTATGTCAGTTTAAGTTATTTTCGGATTTTTGTAAGCCTAATTGGTAAGGATGACAATAAATGTTGTAATGGAGCAGTTTTGGGCTTAGATTGTATAGTATGCTTGGAGAGCAAGTGGGCTGGACGTTTTTGGATTTTAAAGAGGCTTGGAAGCTAAAAAAAAGGGAATTACCCTTATTTTTCCTTCTAGAAACCTGCCAAACAAAACCCTAATCCTTAGGGTTTCTGCTGGCCCTTTTTACCCTAAGTATACTGCATATATAAAGGAGAGATCTGCTGCAGAAATGAAGGGGAGAGGGGAGAAGAATAAGGAGGTTTGTGCTGTGACCTGCATAAGCCAAGGGAGAAGAAGAAGTACAGATCCACCTAGTGCCGCAACCTACCTACCTTCAGATCCAAGTGTGCCGCAACCTACCATCATCCATTGGAGTTTTCAGAGTTCTTTCTTCCCTTGCTCAGTTTCAATGTTTATTTCAGATTGATTTTCAATTGTTATGAACATGTGTAACTAAATTTCTTGTTAGTTAGAGGTGAATTGGAAGCCAATGGACATATGTTTTATATGAATTGATAACTTCCAGTTATGGTTTCATAAAGTATGAATGTGATTTACTTTTCTGTTTTAGTGAGAACTTATTCTTGTATGTTTATTAAGGATGCATACTTAGTTTGCATGCAGGGATTTGATGCTAGAATATAAGGAAATTTCACCTAATCGTTATGAACTTATATTCACAAGTGGTAAAAGTCACTAGTCATGATTGAGTTAAGTAAATTCTTGGCAGGAGTATCATGCTTTTCATAGTTACGAATGCTTTGTCTATGCTTATGATTTTCACAGAACTTAATGATCTTTGATACGTATCTTTATCATGCTGTTCCTATAGGGAACTTGATAAGAATAATTTGATTGTGTCACTGAGTCCAATTCAATGAACTTAGGAAAATCTGAGAGTTAATTAGTGCATTCACAATTAATTTGGGGCATTGTCATTCATACTTTGTAGAAAGAATAACTGGAGATCGATTTGTATGCATATGTTCCATGTGCGGAGAAGAATCCTCTAGCTATCCCTTCATCCATATTCTATTCACAACTTAGTTGTTTGATGCTGTCATTATTACTTTAGTCTAAATCGACCAAATTCCCCCCAATAATTGTTTTTTTAACTTAGTTTTCAGTTTAATAAGTTTAATTTGTGTTGATTAGCATCTCTCCCAATCCTCGAAATAGAACAATCCCTACTTACTCGTACTACGATTGCATAATTCATAGGGTTTAATTTGTGCGTTAGTTATTACTCAAGAAGTTCGTGCCGTAAATGGAGTGGTTGGTGCTTTGCATAGTTCTGGTGATTGGATTTCACTCAAAACACACCAATTGACTCCTCCCACCATATTATGATGTTGACCAAGTTTTGGGCTCGATCCGAAATCAATTGGTCAAAGAAATTGGACACTTCAAATTGCATGCGAAGTTCGTGCCGTAAATGGAGTGGTTGGTGCTTTGAATAGTTCTGGAGATTGGATTTTACTCAAAACTCATCAATTGATTCCTCCCACCATATTATGATGTTGACCAAGTTTTGTTTTCGATCCGAAATGAATTGGTCAAAGAAATTGGACAATTCAAGTTCGAATGAAGTTCGTGACGTAAATGCAGTGGTTGGTGCATTGCATAGTTCTAGTGATTGGATTTCACTCAAAACTCTCCAAATGACTCCTATCACCTTGCTATGAAATTGAACACTTCAAGTTCGTGTGAAGTTCGTGCCGTAAATGGAATGGTTGGTGCATTGCATAGTTCTAGTGATTGGATATCAATCAAAACTCTCCAAATGACTCCTACAACCATATTACGATGTTGACCAAGTTTTGGGCACGAGCCGAAATGAATTGGTGAAAGAAATTGGAGAATTCAAGTTCATACGAAGTTCGTGCCGTTAATGGTGTGGTTGCTGCTTTGCATATTTCTGTTTATTGGATTTCACTCAAAACTCATCAAATGACTCCTCCCACCACATTATGATGTTGACCAAGTTTTATGCGCGAGCGGAAATGAATTGGTCAAAGAAATTTTACACTTCAAGTTTGTACGAAGTTCGTGCCGTAAATAGAGTAGTTGGTGCTTTGAATAGTTCTGTTGATTGGATTTCACTCAAAACTCACCAAATGACTCCTCCCACCATATTATGATGTTGACTAGGTTATGGGCACGAGCCGAATTGAATTGGTCAAAGAAATTGGAAAATTCAAGTTCGTGCCGTAAATGGAGTGGTTGGTGCTTTGCATAGTTCTGCTTATAGGAATTCACCCAAAACGCACCAAATGACTTCCCCCACCATATTATGATGTTGACCAGGTTTAGGGCACGAGCCTATTATGATGTTGACCAGGTTTAGGGCACGAGCCTATTATGATGTTGACCAGGTTTAGGGCACGAGCCAAATGAATTGGTCAAAGAAAATGGACAATTCAAGTTCGAACGAAGTTCATGACGTAAATGGAGTGGTTGGCGCATTGCATAGTTCTAGTGATTGGATTTCACTCAAATCACACCAAAAGACTCCTCCCACAATATTATGATGTTTACCAAGTTTTGGCCTCAATCCGAAATGAATTGGACAAAGAAACTGGACAATTCAAGTTCAAACGAAGTTCGTGACTTAAATGGAGTGGTTGGTGCATTGCATAGTTCTAGAGATTGGATTTCACTCAAAACTCACCAAGTTTTGGGCACGAGTCGAAATGAATTTGTCAAAGAAATTGGAGAATTCAAGTTCGTACGAAGTTCGTGCCGTTAATGGAGTGGTTGGTGCTTTGAATAGTTCAGTTGATTGGATTTCACTCAAAACTCACCAAATGACTCCTCCCACCATATTATGATGTTGACCAGGTTTCGGGCACGAGTCGAATTGAATTGGTCAAAGAAATTGGAAAATTCAAGTTCGTACGAAGTTCGTGCCGTAAATGGAGTGGTTGGTGCTTTGCGTAGTTCTGCTTATAGGATTTCACTCAAAACTCACCCAATGACTTCCCCCACCATATTATGATGTTGACCAGGTTTAGGGCACGAGCCGAAATGAATTGGTCAAAGAAAATGGACAATTCAAGTTCGAACGAAGTTCGTGACGTAAATGGAGTGGTTGGCACATTGCATAGTTCTAGTGATTGGATTTCACTCAAATACACCAAAAGACTCCTCCCACAATATTATGATGTTGACCAAGTTTTGGGCTTGATCCAAATGAATTGGACAAAGAAACTGGACAATTCAAGTTCAAACGAAGTTCGTGACTTAATTGGAGTGGTTGGTGCATTGCATAGTTCTAGAGATTGGATTTCACTCAAAACTCACCAAATGATTCCTCCCACCTTGTTATGATGTTGACCAAGTTTTGGGATCTATGCGAAATCAGTTGGTCACAGAAATTGAACACTTCAAGTTCGTGCGAAGTTCGTGCTGTAAATGGAGTGGTTGGTGCATTGCATAATTCTATTAATTGGATTTCAATCAAAATTCTCAAAATGACTCCACCCACATATTACGATGTTGACCAAGTTTTGGGCACGAGCCGAAATGAATTTGTCAAAGAAATTGGGAATTCAAGTTCGTACGAAGTTCGTGCCGTTAATGGAGTGGTTGGTGCTTTGAATAGTTCTGTTGATTTGATTTCACTCAAAACTCACCAAATGACTCCTCCCACCATATTATGATGTTGACCAGGTTTTGGGCACGAGTCGAATTGAATTGGTCAAAGAAATTGGAAAATTCTAGTTCGTATGAAGTTCGTGCCGTAAATGGAGTGGTTGGTGCTTTGCATAGTTCTGTTGATTGGATTTCACTGAAAACTCACCAAATGACTCCTCCCACCATATTATGATGTTGACCAAGTTTCGGGCGTGAGCCGAAATGAATTGGCCAAATGAATTTTACACTTCATGTTTGTACGAAGTTCGTGCCACATTGCACAATTTCAGTGATTGAATTTCACTTAAAACTCATCAAATGACTCCTGCCCCCATATTACGATGTTGAACAAGTTTTGGGCTCGATCCGAAATCAATTGGTCAAAGAAATAGGACACTTCATGTTCGAACGAAGTTCGTGCCGTGAATGGAGTGCTGGTGCATTGCATAGATCTAGTGATTGGATTTCACTCAAAACACAGCAAATGACTCCTCCCACCATATTATGATGTTGACCAAGTTTTGGGGTCGATCCGAAATAAATTGGTGAAAAAAAATTGGACAATTCAATTTCGAATGAAGATCGTGCCGTAAATGGAGTGGTTGGTCCTTTGCATAGTTCTGTTGATTGGATTTCACTCAAAACACACCAAATGAGTTCTCCCACAATATTATGATATTGACCAAGTGTTGGGCTCGATCTGAAACGAATTGGTCAACCAAATTGGAGAATTCAAGTTCGAACGAAGTTCGTGCCGTAAATGGAGTGGTGGTACATTGCATAGTTCTAGTAATTGGATTTCACTCAAAACCCATCAAATGACTCCTCCCACCATATTATGATGTCGACCAAGATTTGGGCTCGATCCGAAATGAAATGGTTGGTGCTTTGCATAGTTCTAGGGATTGGATTTCAGTCAAAACACACAAAATGACTCCTCCCACCGTATTATGATGTTGACCAAGTTTTGACCTCAATCCGAAATTAAATGGTTAGTGCCATAAATGGGGTGGTTGGTGCATTGCTTAGTTCTAGTGATTGGATTTCCCTCAAAACTCCCCAAATGACTCCTCCCACCATATTATGATGTTGACCAAGTTTTGGGCTCAATCCGAATTGAATTGGTTAAAGAAATTGGATAATTCAAGTTCGAACGAAGTTCGTGCCGTGAATGGAGTGGTGGTACATTACATAGTTTTAGGGATTGGATTTCACTCAAAACTCACGAAATGATTCCACCCAACATATAATTTTGTTGAAAAAGTTTTGGGCTCAATCCGAGATCAATTGGTCTGAGAAATTGGGCACTTCAAGTTCGAACGAAGTTCGAGCCGTAAGTGGAGTGGTTGATGCTTTGCATAGTTCTGTTGATTGGATTTCACTCAAAACTCACCAAATTACTCCTCCCACAATATTATGATGTTAAAAAAGTTTTGGGCTCTATCCGAAACGAGTTGGTCGAAGGAATTGGAGAATTGAAGTTCGAACGAAGTTTGTGCCGTAAACGGAGTGTTGGTACATTGCATAGTTCTGGGGATTGGATTTCACTCAAAACTCACCAAATGACTCATCCCACGGTATTATGATGTTGACTAAGTTTTGGGCTCGATCCGAAATCAATTGGTCTAAGAAATTGGACACTTCATGTTCGTACGAAGTTCCGTCCCGTAAATGAATTGGTTGATGCTTGCATAGTTCTAGGGATTTGATTTCACTCAAAACACACCAAATGACTCCTCCCACCATATTATGATGTCGACCAAGTTTTTGCTCGATCCAAAATCAAATGGTCAAAGTAGTTGGACACTTCAACTTCGAACGAAGTTCGTGCCGTAAATGGTGTGGTTGGTGCTTTGCATTGTTCTGTTGATTGGATTTCACTCAAAACTCACCAAATGACTCCTCCCGCCATATCATGATGTTGACCAAGTATTGGTCTCGATCCGTAATGAATTGGTCCAAGAAACTGGACAATTCAAGTTCGAACGTAGTTCATGCCGTAAAAGGAGTGGTGGTGCATTGCATAGTTCTAGTGTTTGGATTTCACTCAAAACTCACCAAATGACTCCTCCCTACCTATTATGATGTTGACCAAGTTTTTGGCTCGATCCGAAATCAATTGGTCAAAGAAATGGGACACTTCAAGTTCGTACGAAGTTCGTGCCGTAAATGGAGTCGTTGGTGCTTTGCATAGTTCTAATGATTGTAATTGACTCAAAACTCACCAAATGACTCCTCCCATCAAATTACGATGTTGACCAAGTTTTGGGCTCGATCCAAAATAAATTGTCAAAGAAATTGGACACTTCAAGTTAAATGCGAAGTTCGTGCCGTACATGGAGTGGTTGGTGCATTGCATAGTTCTAGTGATTGGAATTCACCCAAAACTCAGAAAATGACTCCTCCAACCACATTATGATGTTGACCAAGTTTTGGGCTCGATCCGAAATCAATTCGTCAAAGAAATTGGGCACTTCAAGTTCGAACGAAGTTCGTGCCGTAAATGGAGTGGTTGGTGCTTTGCACAGTTCTGTTGATTGGATTTCACTCAAAACCCACCAAATGACTCCCCCCACCATATTATGATGTTGACCAAGTTTTGGGCTCGATCCGAAATGAATTGGTCAAAGAAATTGGACAATTCAAGTTCGAACGAAATTCATGCCGTAAATGGAGTGGTAGTGCATTGCGTAGTTCTAGTGATTGGATTTCGCTCAAGGCTCACCAAATGACTCCTCCCTACCTATTATGATGTTGACCAAGTTTTTGGCTCGATCCGATTGGTCAAAGAAATGGGACACTTCAAGTTCGTACGAAATTCGTGCCGTAAATGGAGTGGTTGGCGCTTTGCATAGTTCTGTTGATTGGATTTTATTCAAAACTCACCAAATGACTTCTCCCACCGTATTATGATGTAGTTTTGGGCTCAATCCGAAATGAATTGGTCAAAGAAATTGGACAGTTCGAACGAAGTTCATGCCGTAAATGGATTGGTGGTGCATTGCATTGTTCTATTGATTGGATTTCACTCAAAACTCACCAAATGACTCCTCCCACCATATTATGATGTTGAGCAAGTTTTAGGTTCGATCCGAAATCAATTGGTCAAAGAAATTGGACACTTCATGTTCGAACGAAGTTCATGCTGTAAATGGAGTGGTGGTGCATTGCATGGTTCTAGTGATTGGATTTCACCCAAAACTCACCAAATGACTCCTCCCACCATATTATGATGTTGACCAAGCTTTGGGCTCGATCCGAAATGAATTGGTCAAAGAAATTGTTCACTTCAAGTTCGTACGATGTTCCATGCCGTAAATGAAGTGGTTGGTGCTTTGCATATATTAAGCTCATAATTTCATATATATATATGCCTTATTCACTTAATCTTTTTGTTTAGTTTCTTAGTATTTTAAGTCATTTTCCTCTCTTTATGTGTTTTGTAGGTCAAAGGAGCAAGAGAGCATAATAAATGCAATTCAAGCATGATAAGGCCTGATTTGGATGAATGGAAGAAGAGCTCAAAGACAAACCCAATTTGGGAAACACTTCCTTGTCAGTCCAGTTTCGTAGGTCACATTGCAGGCCTTGTGGCAGCAACCTATACAGCTCGGATGAGGCAATATTTTGCATGGAAGTTGGTCCAATGGGTGTCTACTACAACATATCCAAAATTCAGCCCCATTGGATAACTCTGGAGGCCGTTGCCTACCAAACATTGAACCTTGCTCAGGAGGTATTGTGTCTGCGCTGCCAAACGAGTTAGCAATTTGTTTCAGCCTTAACTTTCTTCTCCGACCTTGGATTGGCCCAAATGACATGTGGTTGGAAAGATCACATTCTGAACTTGAAGATGGAGGAGTCAAAGTCATCATTTACTTAAGGGAAGACCAATTCGTGAGCCCATGAAGTTGCTAGAGGATGAGCTGCATGTGGGAGCATGTGTGAGCTGCATGTGGAAGTGTGTGAACTGCATGTGGGAGCATGTGTGATCTGCATGTGGGAGCATGTGTGAGTTGCATGTGGGAGCATGAGAATTTGCAACCACATGCATAAAGAGAAGAGGAATTGATCGGTTCATAATTGTATATCATTTTGTACCCTTCTAGCATATGATTTAGTTATGTTTTTGAGTTAAACTTGTGCTTTTAATCTCTTTTATGTTTGTCATTCAGTTAAATGAGCTTTAGGTTGCAATGGGGGCCCAAATGTGCAAAATGGTCCAAAAACGTGCAGACTGAGTTAGCAATTTGTTTCAGCCTTAACTCCTTCCTCCAAACTTGGATTGGCCCAAGTCACATGTGGTTGGAAAGATGACATCTTGAACTTGAAGATGGACGGCTCAATGTCATCAGTTGCTTGAGGGAAGCCCAATTCATGAGCCCATGAAGTTGCTTGGTCATGAAGAGCTGTGCATGTGATTTCTGGTGGGATTCTCCATGAGTTGCATGTGGGAGCTACAAAAGCTAGAAAAGTATGCAGAGCTACAAAAGCTAGAAAAGTATCCATAGCTGCATGTGGGAGCGTGGGTGAGCTGCATGTGGGATCTGCAATAGCCAAAAGAGAAGAGAATTGATTGTTAATTCTGATTCACCCATCCCTTGTGCCTATATATAGAGAGGTCTGAGAACTCATTTGCATCATCCATTCCATAACACACATCCTTCACACCATCCTCCACACTCCCATAATTCCCCAAACACTCCAGACATCAACCCAACACTCCAAACAGCCTCAAATCACCAAAACTGTCCCTGCAAGCCTGCCTTCCATTTCCCTATGAATTTCCTCTTTCTCAACCATCACCACTCATCCAAACTCATCCCAAATCACCTCCTTAACCTTCATACATTCTTCTAGACGTGGGGAAGTTCTTGGAGAAGTATTAGGCGTGGAGAAGCTCTTGGAGAAGCATTGGACACCACAAGAACTTCAGAAAAAGGTTTTCCTATTCTTGTTACATTCATTATGCTTTCTCATTTATGTTTATGTTTCTTTCCCATTATGAGTAGCTAAATCCATTACTAGGGCTTCGATGTAAGCTAACATGAATATTCTAGGTTTATAAATTCCAAGTTTCAAGTTTGATTCAAGATTCATGCTCTTATTCATTATGCCTATCTACTTATATGCTAATCTGAATGCCTAGCTACCATTGAGATTTGTGTATTTTGGTTGGTATTAAGAGTAGACACCACATGCCTTAATTCTAATTGAACTATGAATAAGATGAGTATGTATGGACATTCGCCAATAGGGATTAGATACATGCTTGGTTGTTTAAAACATTCTTCTATGCTTAATGGATTTCTGATGCTTGATTTAAGTTCGACAACAAGGACTTAATTAGGGAATCGGAAATACAAGGTTAGGATCAAACACCATGGCTTAATCATACTTTAGCTAGAATCAATCTTTGAATCTGAATTAGACTTGTCACTTGAATCCTTATAACCTAGAATTGGATTGTTATGGTGAATCGAATGCCCTAGTCTCCAAATCTGTTTCCAACCTCAAAACCACTCTTTGATACACTTGTTTACTTTGCCTTTGTTTGCAATTTCGTTTTGTTTCATTTGTTTTCACAAAGTCGATTATCTCTCTTTAAAATCTGTTTTAGACTTAACTTCTTGTTTCTAGAATTGGGTAATCTAAGTACATAACTAATTTGAACTTTTCAGTCCTCGTGGGATCGACCTCGTACTTGTCTTGCTATACTACTAATTGGCCCGTACACTTGCGAGTTAACAAAATTTTGGCGCCGTTGCCGGGGACTGAACGAAAGTTCTTCCCTGGTTATGTGCCCAAGGTTACCCTATTCTTTTAGTGTTTCTAATTAATTCACAATTTTCTGTTTCAGGTAGTTTATGTCTAAAAGACCATTCATTGATCAAGTGAGGTGTTCATTTAGACGTTCTAGATCATTGGAAGGAAGACCAACGTTGCAACCCAATCGAGTGATCTCTGAAATTCAGAATCGACTAGAAAGAGAGTTGTCAACTGCAAAAGAGCAAGATCTTGCCACATTCACAAGTCTTGCTCTCCACACTGACCTCCCCAGTTCTTCAATTTCAAATTCCGAAGCAAATTCAGACCAAGAAGAAGAAGTGATGGCCGCGAATGAGATCATGGGAGACCTTGATGTCCCAACAATCCCAGCATCTCCTTCAAGCATTTTGCTGCCTACCGTAGCTCGAAACTATGAGCTTAAATCTTCTCATCTTAATATGTTGCCTTCCTTTTATGGTTTACCAAATGAAGATCCATTAACTCATATAAAGGATATTTTTAATGTTGTGAGTTCTTTCCCCTTGACAAGTGTGACGGAAGATCAACTTCGAATGAGAGTGTTTCCTTATACTTTGAAGGATAAGGCGAAGTATTGGCTCAATTCCTTAAAGCCTGGTTCACTCACTACATGGGCTGCCATTCAGAAGAAGTTCTTGGAGAAATACTTCTCCACGCAAAAGACTGACACGCTTAGGGACAAGATCTTCTCATTTGCACAACAAGATGATGAATCGTTTTGTGAAGCATGGGAGAGATTCAATGGGCTGCTCAATCAATGTCCTCATCATGGGATTCCATTGAAACTTCAAATGCGTATGTTTTATATAAGGACTAACCCCTTCTAGCCATAATATTGTCACCAATTTTGCAGGTGGTTCTTATAAAACCAAGACTCCTGAAGAAACGTATGAACTCTTTGAGGAGATAGCAATGGATACTCAACACACTGATACAAGAGGTAAACGTGTTGTTAGTGGTTCTAATGATGCTTCTAGTGTGCAGATTTCAAAATTAGAACAAAAGCTAGATGCTCTTCTTGCATTGAACTCGAGAAACCCTCCGAAGGAAGTGTGTAGCATCTGTGAAACTCATGATCATGCTACCATAGCTTGTCCACTTGGGGCTCCATATCCAGAATTTGTGCAAGAGCAAGCTAAGTTGGTAAACTCCTACAACCAAGGTCCAAGAAATGATCCATACTCTCAAAGTTATAATCCAGGTTGGAGGAATCATCCAAACTTTTCATGGAGGAATACACAGAATCAAGCCAATCCCCCTTCATTCCAAAGGCCACAACAATCATCATCGTTGGAGGATATAGTGAAGCAAATGGCAATCAACCAATCTAATTGCCAACAAACTACACAAGCTGCCATCTCCAAATTGGAAATTCAAATAGGCCAAATAGCTGCGGAGATAACCCAAAGACAACCTTGGAGATTGCCAAGCCAAACTGTGAGCAATCCAAAGAACCACGAAGTCAAGGCCATTCACGTGCTCAGATCAGGTAAGATAGTTGATAACAAAGTTAATTCTAATCCTTCAAATGATGTTGTTGTTGTAGAGGACGAAGAAGAGGAGGAGGAGACCACAGGTACCCAAGGGCAACAATCTGCTCCTAAGGCCAATTCAGATTCGCAGGGACCTAATCCATTCCAATTGCATAGAAGGGATGACAAATTTGTGCCACCACATCATCAAGAAGATAGATACGTGCCACCCGCTCCATATGTTCCACAAATACCATTTCCAGGGCGTCTTAAAAGAGCAAAGCAAGATAAGGCTTTTAAAGAGATTTATGATATTTTGAGTAAAGTTAATATCAATTTGCCGTTGCTTGATGTTATTGAACAGATTCCTGCATATGGAAAGTTCATCAAGAACTTGAAAACTCACAAGCTCAATTTTGCTCCAAATGAAGAAGTAAAGCTCAACAAGAATGTAAGTGCAGTGTTGCAAAGGAAGCTTCCACCAAAACTAGAAGATCCTGGCTTGAGGACTAGCAAAAAACCAGGTTTGGGGGTATTTGATAACTCATATATTTGTACATTTATACCATCCATTTCTAGTCTATTTGTGATGTTTTTTTAGTTAAACTTGTTGCGTTTTACCCTATTTTGTGTTAGTATGCAGTTGCATCTACTTTAGGATCAATTTGAAGGCAAAAGAAGTGAAAACATGCCATTTTTGGAGCTGACCCTTATTCAAATGTGGAAGCAAGTTTCGTGACCTGTTTTGAAGTTCAAATAAAGAATCCAAGGGGAATCTGTCTTGTTTGAAGACTAAGAGCAGAACGGAAAAGAAATGAGGATTTAGCCTGATTTGGAGGTGCCAAATAAGGCAAAAACGTGCAAAATAAAGGCTGATTTGTTAGGATCTCTTTCAAATATCTTGTAGCCTCTTTTACCCCATAAAAACTTGCCTTTCAGCCACTTTTACAGACCCTATTTATTCTAGACGAATTTCACAACTTGGGGGCCATCTGTTCTCTCTTTTCATGCACACAAAAACACTAGCTGTTCCATATATTACCACCATCAAGTCTCATCGCAGGAGGCTGTTCTTGGAGAAGTTCAACATCAGAATTACTTCAAGGGTTTCCTCTCTTGAATTTATTTTCACTCATGTTGTTTATTTTCGTTTTAATCTCTGTGAACATGATGTGTAACTAAATTCATAGCTAGGGATTTCGATGTAGCCTTGCAACTTTGATCCATGTTTCGAAGTTAAAGTATTCAGTTCATCAATCTGTGTCTTATTTCATTCACTGAATCTATTGTTAAATTTGTGTGTTAATTTTAATGTTTGATGACCATTAGGGTTGCCTACAGATTATCTGAACAAGGTTATAGTAAACATCATGCTTAATCTTGGTAGACATGTGAATGAATGAAGAGAATGCTATGCAAACATCCTGCCGTGTGTTCTCTTTCGTTCTTTAACGTTTTCTTGCATGCTAATGACTCTTAACTTGGAACCAAAGTTGAACATCCCAATTAGGTTGCAGATTAGGAGAATTTGATGAAAACTATACATCGTATGCCTGATCATATATATGTAAAACGAACCTTGGAAACAGGTTGGTAGTTGAATACGGCTTAACTTTATAAACATGAAATTGGTTTTGCGATGGTGAATTCGAAATCTCTGGTCTCATTCCTATTCTTTCTACATCAATATATCATTCACTGCTACATTCTTTTTGCATTTTAGGTTATTTTTCATTTACAACACAAAAACTACTTTCAATCTGTCACTTTCGCTCTTTAGTTAGGGTTCTTTCAAAACTAGTAATTTATAGAGGTCCAATCAGTCCCTGTGGTTCGACACCCTTACTTGTACCATTATACTAACCATATATTGGCACTCGGAAGGAACACAACAAAATTATGGCGCCGTTGCTGGGGACTGATTTCAGTCCCCTATAATTGCTTATTCTCAAACCCTATCTATCTTCTTTTTAATCTTAGATACCTTAATTTCATTTTATTTTTGTTTCTCAGGTAGTATATGTCAGATAAACTTGCTGAGATAGGGCAAAGACTTGAACGGTTAAAGAGCAACACTTTTGAGAATTCTGTATCAACTAGTGCTTAGACTAGCCGTGTACAAGAGGACAATAGTTCTTCTAGCTCAGCGAGTGTGGATTCTTTCGATAACTCTAATTCTGAAAGAGAAGAAGAGATGGCAGGCAATAACGATGACAACCGCGCTTTAGAGGATTATGCGCAGCCGGTTATACCAATTTCACCTTCGTGCATCTTGGTGCCTATTGAAGCTAGAAATTATGATCTCAAATCTTCACATTTTCATATGCTTCCTTCTTTTTATGGTTTACCTAACGAAGATCCATTAGCCCATATTAAGGAATTCTACAATGTTGTGAGTGGCTTACCTTTGCAGGGAGTGAGTGAAGCAAATTTGAGGATGAGGGCTTTTCCTTATACATTGAAAGATAGAGCAAAGGGTTGGCTAATGACTTTAGCACCTGGTTCAATCACCACTTGGGATGCCGTAGCTAAGAAATTTTTGGGGAAGTTTTTCTCTACTCAAAAGACAGCTACTTTGAGAGGGCAAATCTTTAACTTTAAACTGGATGATGGAGAACCTTTCAATGAATGTTGGGAGCATTTCAAAGGGCTTTTGCTGCAATGTCCACATCATGGGTTACCTCTTTACTTACACATGCAAATTTTTTATGATGGACTAACCCAAACATGTCAATCGACTGTTGATAATGCAGCAGGTGGACCTTTGAAGAAAAAAAAGTGCTCAAGAGTCATATAACATTTATGAGATGTTGGGATCAAATGCTCAACACAAAGATACAAGAGGTAAACGAGTTGGAGTGTGTGAAATGAGTTCTAATACTGATCTTGCCTTGCAGGTGGCTAGTTTGGAAAAGAAGCTGAATTCTGTGCTCAATATGGTGCCTAAGATAGCTGAGGTGTGTGCAATTTGCAACATACCAGGTCATCCTACCAATCAATGCTCAGCTAGTGAGGCTTATCCCGAATTCGTTCAAGAGCAAGTGAATCTCATGAATTCTTACAATCAGAGGCCAAGGAATGACCCATTCTCTAATACATATAACCCTAGTTGGAGAGTCATCCCAATCTCTCATGGAAGAATAACAACCAATTTCAAAATTTCCAACCAAAGCTTGCCACTACGCTTGAAGATACGGTCAAAATGCTAGCTCAAAACACCGTTCAATTCCAGCAAACTACCAATAGTACTCTCCAACAACATTCAGCTGCTCTAACCAAAATGGAGACACAATTAGGTCAGATTGTTGATGCTTTGAGTCAAAGAGAACCCGGGAAGTTTCCAAACCAACCGGTGATACTTCAAAGGAACCAAGAGCAAGCCAAAGCTGTCATAACACTTAGAAGTGGTAAGGTTATTAATAATGGAGTTGGCAATGAAGTTACTAATGAATCTGATCATGTGAATGCAGGTCCCACTCAAGAAGAAAATGAGAAACCGAATGACAATCCAAGCAATGGCACTTCTTCGTCTGAAGCTATAAATCCTCACAAAGCTGAAAAAGCTGAAAAACCTTACATTCCTCCCATCCCATTTCCTGGAAGACTGCCAAAAGCAAGCAGGATAAGTCATTTAAAGAAATTTTTGATATTTTAAGTAAAGTGAATGTTAATTTACCTTTGCTTGATGTTATTAGGAATATGCCAGCCTATGGGAAATTTTTCAAGGAGCTAAACACCTATAAGAGGAAGTATGGACCTAATGAGAAGGTGATGGTGTCTGAAAATGTGAGTGTTGTGCTTCAAAGAAAGCTCCCACCAAAACTCAAGGATCCGGGCAGTTTTTCTATCAATATCACCATTGGAGACAAGCTAGTGGAAAAGGCTATGCTTGACTTGGGGGCTAGCATCAATTTAATGCCCTATTCAGTGTACCTTCAATTAGGTTTGGGGGAGTTGAAGGCAACAACTATTTCATTGCAACTTGCTGATCGATCAGTGAAATATCCAAGAGGTATAGTGGAAGATATCTTAGTTCAAGTTGACAAGCCAATTTTGCCTCCTGATTTTGTAGTGTTGGACATGGAAGAGGCTCCTATACATGATAGTGAGTTACCTATTTTGCTTGGGAGACCCTTTATGGCCACTGCAAAGACTATCATAGATGTGCAAAATGGTCTCCTCACCATGACCGTGCTAGGAGAAACTGTACAATTCAAAGTGTTTGAATCGCTTTCTCACCCTTCTAGTTCAATTGATTGTTGTTCGATTGATGTGCTTGATTCACTTGTTTTCTCTAAGTTTTTGCTGGCACAATCCAATGATCCATTACAATATATTTTGAGTCAATCTCAAAGTGACTTTGATGAAGAATCTACACTCATGGAGATGGTGGCTGCCTTAGAAGCATTAAAACCATATCCCTCCACTTTTTCACCTCTTATAGAGCCATTAGAACCATCTGCCACACGTCTGATCCCTTCTGTTGTTAGACCTCCAAAACTTGAGCTTAAACCACTTCCATCACATCTAAAATATGCTTACCTAGCTGAGTTTGAAACTCTCCCAGTTATCATAGCATCTGACCTCACCCCTTTGGAAGAAGATAAGCTAATTAGGGTGTTAAAAGAGTTCAAATCAGCCATTGGTTGGTCTATTGCAGATATCAAGGGAATAAGCCCTACCATGTGCATGCATCAAATTTTATTGGAGGAGGGAGCAAAACCAACTCGTGAACCACAAAGAAGGCTCAATCCACACATGAAGGTGGTAGTGAGAGCTGAAGTGTCGAAGTTGCTAGATGTGGGTATCATATACCCGATTTCTGATAGCAAATGGGTCAGCGCTGTTCACGTAGTGCCTAAGAGGATTGGAATCACAGTGGTAAAAAATGAGCATAAAGAGCTTGTTCAAACAAGACCGGCATCTAGTTGGTGTGTTTGCACCGATTACAGGAAGTTGAATTCAGACACTAGAAAAGATTATTTTCCTATGCCTTTTATTGATCAAATGCTTGAGTGATTAGCTGGTCACTCATATTATTGTTTCCTTGATGGATATTCAGGTTATAATCAAATTGCAATTGCTCCGGAAGATCAAGAGAAGACTACATTCACTTGTCCTTTTGGCACTTTTGCATATAGGAGGATGCTTTTTGGCCTTTGCAATGCCCCAACAACATTCCAAAGATGTATGCTGGCAATCTTTTCAGATATGATTGTGAGATTTATTGAGGTATTCATGGACGATTTTTCAGTTTTTGGTTCTTCTTTTGATGATTGTCTTAACCATCTCTCTCTAGTGCTTCAAAGATGTCAGGAAACAAATTTGATTCTCAATTGGGAAAAGTGTCAATTTATGGTGAAACAAGGTGTTGTGTTGGGGCATGTAATATCCAACAAGGGTATTGAAGTTGACAAAGCAAAAATTGACATCATCTCAAATATGGCAGCCCCTACCTCAGTGAAGGGAGTGAGAAGTTTTCTAGGACATGCTAGTTTTTATCGTCGTTTCATTAAGGATTTTTCCAAGATCACTCATCCATTGTGCAATCTTTTGGCCAAAGATGTTGTATTTCACTTTGATAAAGATTGTATGAATGCATTTAATACCTTGAAATGTGAACTAACCTCTGCTCTTATTATTATGGCACCAGATTGGTCTTTGCCTTTTGAGCTAATGTGTGATGCCTCCGACTATGCAATTGGTGCTGTTTTAAGTCAAAGAGTAAATAAGCTGCCACACGTAATTTACTATGCAAGTCGGACATTAAACGATGCTCAACTCAATTACTCTACAACTAAGAAGAAATTGCTTGCTGTTGTTTTTGCTTTAGATAAATTTCGTTCATATCATGTTGGCTCTAAAGTTATTGTTTACTCAGATCATGCAGCTCTTAGGTTTTTGTTGTCCAAGAAAGATGTTAAACCACGTTTGATCAGATGGGTACTCTTGTTACAAAAGTTTGACCTAGAAATTCGAGACAAGAAAGGGAGTGAAAATGTTGTTGCTGATCATTTGTCGCGCCTTGTTGATGAAAACCATGGAGATGGACAAATTTTGCCTCTCAACGAATCATTCCCGGATGAACAACTCTTTGTCATTCAAGATAAAGAGCCATGGTATGCTGATTTTGTCAATTATCTTGCGTCCGGTGTAATTAGAGATGATTTGACTTTTCAGGAGAGAAAGAAGTTCTTTTCAATGGTGAAACACTACATGTGGGATGAGCCTTATTTGTTCAAGTATTGCCCTGACCAAATCATTCGAAGATGTGTTCCAGAGAGTGAGCATCAAAGCATACTAACATTCAGTCATGCATTGGCATGCGGAGGTCATTTTAGTGCCAAAAAGACAGCCTTAAAGGTTTTACAATCTGGTTTCTTTTGGCCTATATTGTTTAAAGTTGCTTTTGATTTTTGCTCTAAGTGTGATAGGCGTCAGAAAATTTTGATCTCAAAGAAGCTGGTACAGTAAGGAAGCTCCAACTTAATGAGTTGGAAGAGGTCAGAAATGAATCATATGAGAATGCTAGGATCTACAAAGAACGAACCAAGCTCTACCATGACAAAGCAATTCTTAGGAAGGAGTTTCAACCAGGTATGAAAGTACTTTTGTATGACTCACGTTTGCGACTTTTTCCAGGTAAATTGAAGTCTAGATGCGTTGGACCATTCAAAGTGCTTCAGGTATTTCCCCATGGAGCTATGGAGATAGAAAACATCAAGAATGGCACCCGTTTTAAGGTCAATGGACAGCGTTTGAAGCCTTATTTGGAGAATGTTTCACAGGAGCAGGTTTATGTAGTTATGGATTCTCTCGAGTTTATGACAACTTAGACACACTACCATGTCTTGCCTAGACATTAAATAAAGTGCTTGCTAGGAGGCAACCTAGCTGGGTTTGTGTTCTTTCCTTTTATTTGTGTTTTTTAATTTCATTCCATGCACACTCTGCCAATTTGCATTGCATCCATTCCGCTCATTTGTTTTTAAGCATCGAGGACAATGCTTAGTTTAGGTTTGGGGGTGTGGGATTTTCGTTTGTTTTTAGTTCTGGTTAAAGTTTGCTTTTGCTTACTAATGTGAATGTATATGAGGGCTATGGTTTACAATGAGGACTACTGTGTTGTCATGAAAAAGTTCGTATCATATTTTTTTTTTTACAAAGCTGTTACTCTTGGAATCAAGGTGGTTAAAGTATCATGCTCAAATTCTGGATGAAGAATAGTGGAGACTGCCCTAGTGAGTGATTTTGAGCCTATTTACTTCTTTGAGAGGGTTTAAAGTATTTGTGCTCCTATCTTTTTGCTTCAATTTCACTTCAAATGAACTCATTATTTTTGTTTGATTGAACACTAAGAATTGTTCTCTTTCGCAGATACCATGTGTTTGGTAACACTCATGAATGAACTCATTGAGACGATGTTAGGCTATGCATGTCTTAACCAACCAAAAGGCCTAATTTCTTACCTTTATGTGTGTGCCATTACCCCATTTGAAGCCAATCGCTTTTAGCAGATATTTTGCCCATTACAGCTATACCCTATAGTTTAGGGAATACCAAAGTGATGAAGATAGAGATAATTCGAGCTCTACATCAAGAAAGTGGCGTGTACCGAGGTATGTGTGCTGGAATTGTAAAAAAAAGAAAGAAAAGAAACAAAGTTTTAGAAAAATAAAAGAAAAGAAAAAGAATCAAAGAGGATGTAATTTCTAAATCCTTCCATTAAATACTAATAATGAGATTGCTGCAAAACTTGATGTTATGTGTTCTGTGCTTCAACAGGCAGTGACTGGCCCTCTAGGAAACAAAGTGGAAGTTCAAGACCAATCTTTTGCAGAGCATATGCTGGAACAAGCAAATGCCCTTCAAGCAAGGAATCCTCATAATGATCCTTACTCAAACACGTACAATCCGGGGTGGAGAAATCATCCTAATTTCAGGTGGAACAACAATCCAAATGTGCAACAATCTCAAGGACTTCCCCCAGGATTCCAAACACAACCAAGGCAATTCCAACAACCTCCCCAACAAGTGCAAGAGCAAAGGGGTGATCAAATGGGAGAATTGCAAGATATGTTCAAGAAGTTCATGGGGCAACAAATGCAAAACCAACCAGAGTCTTCAAAATGCAGTGAACAAGCTAGAAGTGCAAGTTGGACAGATTGCATCCTCCTTGAGCAATTGAGCATCAGGAACTTTTCCAAGCCAAACGGAGGTGAATCCAAGGCATCAAGAGCATGCTAAAGCAGTGCACATCTTGAGAAGTGGTAGAAAAGTTGATAACAAAGTTGGAGATGCCAATCAAGAGCAAGAAGAGGGAGAAAACGTAGAGATCATTGAGCCACAAAAGGGCAGTCCACAACCTCAAACAAACTGTCCCTCAATCCTTTTGGAAAGAACACAGGCCCTAAGGTATCTTCAAATGCTAATCAAGTTCCAATTTGAACTAATTCTTTTAGGCCTATTGCACCCTTTCCCAGCAGGTTATCATAGTCCAAGAAAGATCAAGGATTGGATGAGATCATGGAAACATTCAAGAAGGTGCAAATCAACATCCCATTGCTCAATGCCATTGCTCAAATTCCAAAGTATGCAAAATTTTTGAAGGACCTATGCACTAACAATTTGCTTTAACCAATTTGCTTGTAAGTATGTAGATGTTTGTGGGCGTCATCGCTGTAAATCCTCAGGAGACACAACTCCTCCTACTAGGGACACCTAAGGGTTTAAAGGCTTGTTGCACATGCTCAGTGCAATCGTTTAGCCAGCGAAAGTGGTCTAGTTAGATTTTATTGTCTTGTGTGTTTTTAGTTTCAGTTTTGCCCGAGGACTAGCAAAAAACCAGGTTTGGGAGTATTTGATAACTCATATCTAGTCTATTTGTGATGTTTTTGAGTTAAACTTGTTGCGTTTTATCCTATTTTGTGTTAGTATGCAGTTGCATCTACTTTAGGATCAATTTGAAGGCAAAAGAAGTGAAAACATGCCATTTGTGGAGCTGACCCTTATTCAAACGTGGAAACAAGTTTCGTGACCTGTTTTGAAGTTCAAATAAAGAATCCAAGGCGAATCTGGCTTGTTTGAAGACTAAGAGCAGAACGGGAAAGCAACGAGGATTTAGCCTGATTTGGAGGTGCCAAATAAGGCAAAAACGTGCAAAATAAAGGCTGATTTGTTAGGATCTCTTTGGAATATCTTGTAGCCTCTTTTACCCCATAAAAACTTGCCTTTCAGCCACTTTTATAGACCCTATTATTCTGGACGAATTTCACAACTTGAGGGCCATCTGTTCTCCCTTTTTATGCACACAAAAACCCTAGCCATTCCATATATTACCACCATCAAGTCTCATCGCAGGAGGTTGTTCTTGGAGAAGTTCAACACCAGAATTGCTTCAAGGGTTTCCTCTCTTGAATTTAAATTCACTCATGTTGTTTATTTTCGTTTTAATCTCTGTGAACATGATGTGTAACTAAATTCATAGCTAGGGATTTCGATGTAGCCTTGCAACTTTGATCCATGTTTCAAAGTTAAAGTATTCCATTCATCAATCTGCGTCTTGTTTCATTCACTGAATCTATTGTTAAATTTGTGTGTTAATTTTAATGTTTGATCACCATTAGGGTTGCCTACAGATTATCTGTACAAGGTTATAGTAAACATCATGCTTAATCTTGGTAGACATGTGAATGAAAGAAGAGAATGCTATGCAAACATCCTGCCATGTGTTCTCTTTGGTTCTTTAACGTTTTCTTGCATGCTAATGACTCTTAACTTGGAACCAAAGTTGAACATCCCAATTAGGTTGCAGATTAGGAGAATTTGATCAAAACCACACATCATATGGCTGATCATATATATGTAAAATGAACTCTAGAAACAGGTTGGTAGTTGAATACGGCTTAACTTTATAAACATAGAATTGGTTTTGTGATGGTGCATTCGAAATCCCTGGTCTCATTCCTATTCTTTCTACATCAATATATCATTCACTGCAACATTGTTTTTGCATTTTAGGTTATTTTTCATTTACAACACAAAAACTACTTTCAATCTGTCACTTTCGTTCTTTAGTTAGGGTTCTTTTAAAACTAGTAATTTATAGAGGTCCAATCAGTCCCTGTGGGACACCCTTACTTGTACCATTATACTAACTATATATTGGCACTCGGAAGGAACACAACAATTGGATTTCACTCAGGACACACCAAATGACTCCTCCCACCATATTATGATGTTGACCAAGTTTTGGGCTCGATCTGAAATCTGTTCGTCAAAGAAATTGGACACCTCAAGTTCGTAAGAAGTTCGTGCCGTAAATGGAGTGGTTGGTACTTTGCATAGTTCTGGAGATTGAATTTCCCTCAAAACTCACCAAATAACTCCTCCCACCCTATTATGATGTTGACCAAGATTTGGATTCGATCCGAAATGAATTGGTCAAAGAAATTGGACAATTCATGTTCGAAAGTAGTTCGTGCCATAAATGGAGTGGTGGTGCATTGCATAATTTTGGTGATTGCATTTCACCCAAAACTCACCAAATGACTCCTCCCACCATGTTATGTTGTTGACCTTTTGGGCTCGATCCAAAATCAATTGGTCAAAGAAATTGGACACTTCAAGTTCGTGCCGTAACTAGTGTAGTTGGTGCATTGCAAAGTTCTAGTGATTGGATTTCAATTAAAAGTCTCCAAATGACACCCACCATATTATGATGTTGACCTAGTTTTGGGCTCGATCCGAAATCAATTGGTCAAAGAAATTGGACATTTGAAGTTCGTATGAAGTTCGTGCCGTAAATGGGGTGGTTGGGGCATTGCATAGTTCTAGTGATTGGATTTCACTCAAACCAAACCAAATGACTCCCACTATATTATGAAGTTGACCATGTTTTGGGCACGATCCGAAATGAATTGGTGAAAGAAATTGGACAATTCAAGTTCGAATGAAGTTCGTGCCATAAATGAAGTGGTTGCTGGTTTGCATATTTCTAGTGATTGAATTTCACTCAAAACTCACCAAATGACGATTCCCATCATATTATGATGTTGACCAAGTTTTGGGCTCGATCTGAAATCATTTGGTCAAAGAAATTGGACACTTCAAGCTTGTATGAATTTCGTGGCATAAATGGAGTTGTTGGTACATTGCATAGTTCTAGTGATTGGATTTCACTCAAAACTCACCAAATGACTCCTCCCACCATATTATGATGTTGACCAAGTTTTGGGCTCGATCCGAAATCAATTGGTCAAAGAAATTGGACAATTCAAGGTCGTATCAATTTCGAACCGTATGAGGAGTAGTTGTTGCATTGCAAAGTTCTAGTAATTGGATTTCACTCAAAACACACCAAATGACTCCTCCCACCATATTATGATGTTGACCAAGTTTTGGTCTTGTTCCGAAATCAATTAGTCAAAGAAATTGGACTATTCAAGTCCGTGCGAAGTTCGTGCCGTAAATTCAGTGGTTGGTGCATTGTATGGTTCTAGGTAATGGAATTCACTCAAAACTCACCAAATTACTCCTCCCAACATATTATGTTGTTGTCCAAGTTTTGGGCTTGATCGGAAATCAATTGGTCAAAGAAATTGGACAATTCAAGTTCGTGCGAAATTCGTGCCGTAAATGGATTGGTTGGTGCATTGCATAGTTCTAGGAATTGGAATTCACTCAATACTCACCAAATGAATCCTCCCACCATATTATGATGTTACCCAAGTTTTGGGCTAGATCCGAAATCAATTGGTCAAACAAATTGGACAATTCAAGTTCGTGCCGTAAATTTAGTGGTTGGTGCATTGCATGGTTCTAGGTAATGGAATTCACTCAAAACTCACCAAATTACTCCTCCCACCATATTATGATGTTGACCAAGTTTTGGGCTCGATCCGATATCAGTTGGTCAAAGAAATTGGAGACTTCAAGTTCGTACGAAGTTCGTGGCGTAAATGGAGTGGTCGGTGCATTGCATAGTTCTAGTGATTTGATTTCACTCAAAACTCTGCAAATGAGTACTCCCACCATAATATGACGTTGACCAAGTTTTGGGCTGGATCCGAAATGATTTGGTCAAAGAAATTGGACAATTCAAGTTCGAGCGAAGTTCATGCCGTAAAAGAAGTGGTTGGTTCCTTGCATAGTTCTAGTGAGTCGATTTCACCCAAAACTCACCAAATGACTCCTCCCAACGTATTATGATGTTGGCCAAGTTTTGGGCTCAATCCGAAATCAATTGGTCAAAGAAATTGGACACTTCAAGTTTGCACGAAGTTCGTGCCGTAAAGGGAGTGGTTGGTGCATTGCAAAGTTCTAGTGACTGGATTTCACTCAAAACTCACAAAACGACTACTCCCACCATGTTATGATGTTGACCAAGTTTTGGGCTCGATCCGAAATGAATTGTTCAAAGAAATTGGACACTTTAAGTTCGCACGAAGTTCGTGCCGTAAATTGAGTGGTTGGTGCATTGCATAGTTCTAGGTATTGGAATTCACTCAAAACTCACCAAATGAATCCTCCCACCATATTATGATGTTACCCAAGTTTTGGGCTCGATCCGAAATCAATTGTTCAAAGAAATTGGACAATTCAAGTTCGTGTGAAGTTCGTGTTGTAAATTGAGTGGTTGGTGCATTGCATGGTTCTAGGTAATGGAATTCACTCAAAACTCTCCAAATACTTCTCCCACCATATTATGATGTTGACCAAGTTTTGGGTTCGATCCGAAATCAATTGGTGAAAGAAATTGGAAAATTCATGACAGGAAACAACTTTTGAAGGTTTGACTTCTGCCGAAAATTAGGCAGAGCTTCCCCTGTAATTAGCTCGTTTCCCAAAAAATTTACACCTGTAGAAAACACAATTCTGAATAGGCATAAAAGAGAATCTCACACAACTAAAAACATTTGAACTAAAAGGCCTCCGGCCCAACAACAAAACCAAACGTAAGCATTAACATCAATTCAAACCTAACATTTTCATCCTTTGAAACCATCAATTACGGATATAAATATCAATTTGGGCTTAACAACAACATTTCTGGCCATCATATGTCATCCAAGACGAATCCTAGCCAAACATTTAGCTACATTCATTTAAGAAGTCATTAATTCGACACGCACATCATCAATTACAAAAGCATTTCATAAGAAAATTCAATACTTGAAGTTCATTCTTAACAAGATTCATATCTCAAATCTAAATCAAGCATTGAGTCCGCACATCCGTTCAGATTTCATTCAATTAACATGTTCAATAGATTTCCAATTCAAGCCCATAACCAAATTCAATAGTATCCTTGCTCGTGGCTGCACCTAGATTAGTTTAGGCTGCCTACGTACCCTCTAGGAGGGATCAAGCCGCGCATAGCTCTTAAAAGACTAAAGTTCGAACCATAAAGTACTTGAATTAATATTCCCACATATTTTCAATTATTAAATTGTCCCGACTATAATCAATCAGTTAAAACCAGAATGAACCCGAGTCATTTCACAATGATCTCATGATTCAAGTAACGGTTATAAATAGTATAATATCCTTTATTTTGAAAACTCTCATTCTTTGCCCCATAAATCTGAAAATATATAATAAACTTCCCTCCAATAAGTATCCAAGATCAAATCATAAATTTCTGTTTAAAAGCATCTTAAATCTCAGAGTACTCCTCACCCAGGTGTACCCCCAATCATATCCGTCAATGCCCAGTATCATACATGTCACATCCTCGCAGAACTCGGGGAACACAAAGTCAGCCCGAGACACGTTATCCGTCAATTCCATATATCATGTACCAGTTACATCCTCGCGACACTCAGGGATCACGTAATCAGCCTGAGGTGCGTATCCTTTGATTTTCCGTCAATTCCAACCTTTAGCCGTCAATTCCATTCCTAGCAAGACTCGGTGACACGAAGTCTGTCCGAGCCCCGTCCTCGCAAGACTCAGGAGTCACAAAGTCAACCTGAGCCGTGTCCTTGCAAGAAAGGGTGATCAGCCCGAACGCGTATCCTCGCTGAATCGGGGGACACCAAGTCTACCCAAAACGCGTCCTCGCTCCACAAGGTTCGGGCGTCCTCGAGACTCGTGGGGCGTATCACTCCTGAGGTGGGTTTGAAAACCAAATCCAAATCTGAATATCATCACCCTTCGTCAAAAATCCATTTTCATACTTAATTATATAATATATAATATAATACTCTCAAAATCAGTTTCCCAAATATTCAAAAGTACTCAACCATATACTCAATTATAATAGTAATAATAATAATAATAACAATAACAATAATAATAATAATAAATAAATAAATAATGAAACTAATACTAAATAACCAAAAGAAATCTCTGTCTCAATGGATTACTTTCATGATCAAACCCGTAACAGTATTCACCATTAACATAAATGGACCATTAACTAAATAAATAAAACCTCATCTTTCCGAATCATTCAAGTTCCACAAGATCAAAATCCAAATCTCATTTCCATACCAATTCCAAGCTTAGACCAATATTCATAACAATATTTCAAATAAAACAATTTAGTTGGGTTCCAGGCTTGTAACACATAAATCATAATAGTTTATTTACGAGTATTCGATAAAACCATTTATTAAAATAAGTAGCTCGGCACGATTATTTTATTAGAAACCCGACCCCCAGACCTTAAAGTGCTCATACTAGCTAGAAAGTGTCTCTAGGCCCATTTAACTCCGTTCTACCTGATAAATCAATTTAATAATCCCCGAATGAATTATCCGATTAAAATATTAATTTAATCCAATCCGGTCACCCATAGGGTTTGTGACCTCCAATAGGCGATCCAAGAGTTTCCAAGACTTCAATAGAATTTATAAAGCTTATCCCGAAAGTTTAGTCTCGGTCGAACGGTCGGATCGCTCACGACCGCACGATCGGACGGTTACGGTAAACCTAACCATAGGGTTGGAATTTTCAGAGTATCCGGGACTCCGATTCACGATCTGTTGAATCATACACGGTCCTGGAATTACCTAGATCAACATACTAAGAATTGGGACCGATCCAACGGTCCGAACACATTGAACCCGGATAACGCGCAAAAGCGTAAATCCGTTCGACTGTTGTACCAAGTCCAAATTGCAATCCAAGCATGCCTACGCGCTCGTGACTACGTAAGGATAAAAAGCGATAAAATTGGGCGTCGGTCAAACTTCAAACGAAGGGCCTTCCTTCCACATCCAACTAGTTCTCGACCTCCCGAACACTTTCTTCAACTACAGGAAGGTCCAATTCGAACCCTAAGTGGCTCATAACCTAAACTCAAAACCGACTGAAACTTTAACTCGAAGGTTGATCTATCTACGCTACCAATCGATCAAAACCTACTCAACCATCAGCAAGAGCATGAAAAATAGGTGGAAAATAATACCTCACTTGTCCTGATTGGTGGCCGGAGGAGGGAGAACGAAGCTTGAGAAAATCTGCCAAAAATGGGTCAAAACCGATTCCTGGGCCCTATTTTCGATCGATTTTCTGGTTAAATCCCTTAGAACTATGGGTAGAAATGGTTATGTATGGAAAGAGGCAAGAGAGACAAAGAGTTTGCAAGTTGTAGCACCATGTTATGATGTTGACCAAGTTTTGGACTCGATACGAAATCAATTGGTCAAAGAAATTGGACGCTTCAAGTTTGTGCGAAGTTCATGGCGTAAATGGAGTGGTTGGTGCATTGCATAGTTTTAGTGATTGGATTTCACTCAAAACTAACCAAACGACTCCTCCCACCATGTTATGATGTTGACCAAGTTTTGGGCTCGATCCGAAATCAATTGGTAAAAGAAATTGGACCCTTCAAGTTCGGGCCGTAAATGGAGTGGTTGGTGCGTTGCATAGTTCTAGTGATTGGATTTCACTCAAAACTCACCAAATGACTGCTCCCACCATATTATGATGTTGACCAAGTTTTGGGCTCAATCCGAAATCAATTGGTGAAAGAAATTGGAAACTTCAAGTTCGTACAAAGTTCGTGGCGTAAATTGAGTGGTTGGTGCTTGCATTGTTCTAGTGATTGGATTTCACTCAAAACTCACCAAACGACTGCTCCCACCGTGTTATGATGTTGACCATGTTTTGGGCTCGATCCGAAATGAATTGGTCAAAGAAATTGGGCAATTCAAGTTCGAACGAAGTTCGTGACATAAATGGAGTGGTTGGTGCATTGCATAGTTCTAGTAATTGGATTTCACTGAAAGCGCACCAAATGACTCCTCCCACCATATTATGATGTTGACCAAGATTTGGGCTCGAGCCGAAATGATATGGTTAAAGAAATTGGACAATTCAATTTCGAACGAAGTTCGTGTCATAAATGGAGTGGTTGGTTCATTGCTTAGTTCTAGTGATTGGATTTCACTCAAAACTCACCAAACGACTCCTGCAACCACATTATGATATTGACCAAGTTTTGGGCTCAATCCTAAATCAGTTGGTCAAAGAAATTGGACACTTCAAGTTCGTGCCAAGTTCGGGCCGTAAATGGAGTGGTTGGTGCGTTGCGTAGTTCTAGCGATTGAATTTCAATCAAAACTCACCAAATGACCCCTCCTACCATAATATGATGTTGACCATGTTTTGGGCTCGATCTGAAATCAACTGGTGAAACAAATTGGACACTTCAAGTTCGTACGAAGTTTGTGGCGTAAATGGAGTGGTTGTGCATTGCATAGTTCTAGTGATTGGATTTCACTCAAAACGCACCAAATGACTCCTCCCACCATATTATGATGTTGACCAAGATTTGGGCTCGATACGAAATGAAATGGTTAAAGAAATTGGACAATTCAACTTCGACCGAAGTTCATATCATAAATGGAGTGGTTGGTGCATTGCTTAGTTCTAGTGATTGGATTTCACTCAAAACTCTCCAAACGACTCCTCACACCATGTTATGATGTTGACCAACTTTTGGGCTTGATCCTAAATCAGTTGGTCAAAGAAATTGGACAATTCAAGTTCGAACAAAGTTCGTGACGTAAATGGAGTGGTTGTGCATTGCATAGTTCTAGTGATTGGATGTCACTCAAATCTCACCAGATGACTCCTCCCACCACATTATGATGTTGACCATGTGTTAACTCGCAAGTGCACGAGGCGTTAGGTAGTATAGCCTGTGTAAGTACGAGGTCAATCCCTGCACAAAACATAAATGAAAAGAAAATAAATAAAACAAGAAAGAAAGAAAAGAAATTAACTCAAGCAAATTAGTTACCAAGTTCAATTTAGATTCACAGATTGATCCTTGTATTTCTAATTAGATCCTTGTTGTCGAACCTAAATTAAGCATTAGAAATCCATTAAGCAAAGAAGAATGTTTTAAACAACCAAGCATGTATCTAATCCCTGTTGTCGAATGTCCATACATACTCTTCCTATTCATAGTTCAATTTGAATTAATGCATGGTGTCTACTCTTAATTCAAACCAAGATAGCTAACATACAAGTTTTAATGGTGATCAATCATTCAAACAAGCATATTAACTTATAAGCATAATGAATAAGAACAAGAACTATAATTGAAACTTGAAAACTAATTAAACTTACAAACTTAAGAAAAGAATTTACATTACAATAAAAAATAAATTACAACTAAGAGAAACTTAAAGGAAAATTTAGCAAAATGATTTTGTTACAACAATTGAGAACTAAAAAGGAAAACTAAGAGAATTTGAGGGAGAGAAGGGAGAGGAGCTCTAGAGAGATGTTTGAGAGCTCCCCCTTGTGGTGTGTTTGAAGGTTGGCCAAGCCTCCTATTTAAAGGAGAAGGAAAGCATCAAACTCACATGCCAATATTCTTCTTGGTTTGTTTAATTCCTTCTTTTGACAACAAGTTGCATAGCCACCTCAAGTTCACATGGGCATCCATCTCCTTTCATCATTTGGCTAGTTCCCACTTGATGCCTTTGCTTTCTTTATTTCTTTACACAACCACTTCAATTATGACAAATAAACATGCTTCTTCCCCACTATCAACAATAGCACATGCATAGCTAACCATGACCAAGAACTATCAACAATAGCACATGCATAGCTAATCATGATCAAGCAACTGCAGTCTGCTTTTGGGCTCGTTTTGGGCTTGTTCCTCCATTCTGAAAACTCTGGAAAAATATGGATCTTGAAGTTCTTTGAATTATCTTTCCAAGCATATGCAGCCCAGCTCAAGGAAAAATCGGAAAGACCTTCAAATGTGATTTTTGGCCCAGTAACGCAGATGCTCCCGATTTTGACCTTAAGCTGCCAAAACTTTTATAACTTTCTCTAGAAGACTCGGAATCATGAACCGTAAAATTATTCAGAAACTAGAATTCCGCATCTTTCCAATGATGTATGGTTCATTATCTGTTTCTTCCTGAGCAAGTACAGTCCAATTCGTGAAGTTGACTGATCTGCATACACCGTTTTGAGCTAACTTGTCTCCAAAATGCATTTAGTGAGTCATAAGCTTATTACACTGAAACAAACACTAAATAGATTAAAAGCACAAGTTTAACTCAAAAACATAACCAAATCATAAGTTAGAAGGGTACAAAATGATATGTAATTATACCCCGATCACCATGTTTTGGGCTCGATCCGAAATCAATTGTTGAAAGAAATTGGACAATTTAAGTTTTAACGGAGTTCGTGCCGTAAATTGAGTGGTGGTGCATTGCATAGTTCTTGTGATTGGATTTCACTCAAAACTCAACAAATGATTCCTCCCACCATTTTATGATGTTGACCAAATTTTGGGCTCGATCCGAAATCAATTGGGGAAAGAAATTGGACACTTCACTTTAAATGCGAAGTTCATGATGTAAATGGAGTGGTTGGTGCATTGCATAGTTCTAGTGATTGGATATCAATCAAAACACACCAAACGACTCTTCCCACCATGTTATGACGTTGACCAAGTTTTGGGCTCGATCCGAATCAATTAGTCAAAAGAAATTGGACTATTCAAGTTCGTACGAAGTTCTTGCCGTAAATGGAGTGGTTGGTGGTTTGCATAGTTCTAGTGATTGGATTTCCACATGAAAACTCACCAAATGACGATTCCCACCATATTACGATGTTGACCAAGACCAAGTTTTGGGCTCGATCCGAAATCAATTGGTCAAAGAAATTGGACAATTAAGGTTCGTGCGAAGTTCATGCCGTAAATGGAGTGGTTGGTGCATTGCATAGTTCTAGATATTGGAATTAACTCAAAATTGATGCCAAATGATTCCTGCCACCATATTATGATGTTGACAAAGTTATGGGCTCGATCCGAATTCAATAGGGCAGAGAAACTGGACAATTCAAGTTCGAATGAAGTTCATGCCGTAAATGGAATGGTTGATGTTTTGCATACTTCTAGTGATTGGATTTCCACTGAAAACTCACCAAATGACGATTCCCACCATATTACGATGTTGACCAAGTTTTGGGCTCGATCCGAAATCAATTGGTCAAAGAAATTGTACAATTAAAGTTCGTGCCATAAATGGAGTGGTTGGTGCATTGCATAGTTCTAGATATTGGAATTCCCTCGGAACTCACCAAATGACTCCTCCCAACATATTATGATGTTGGCCAAGTTTTGGGCTCGATCCGAAATCAATTGGTGAAATAAATTGGACACTTCAAGTTCGTACAAAGTTCGTGGCGTAAATGGAGTGGTTGTGCAGTGCTTAGATCTAGTGATTGGATTTCAATCAAAACACACCAAATGACTCCTCCCACCATCTTATGTTGTTGACCAATTTTTGGGCTCGATCCGAAATCAATTGGTCAAAGAAATTGGACACTTCAAGTTCGTATAAAGTTCCATGCCGTAAATGAAGTGGTTGGTGCTTTGCATAGTTCAAGGGATTGGATTTCACTCAAAACACTCCAAATGCCTCCTCACACCATATTACGATGTTGACCAAGTTTTGGGCTCGATCCGAAATCAATTGGTCAAAGAAATTGGACACTTCAAGTTCGTACGAAAGTTCGTGCCGTAAATGAAGTGGATGGTGCTTTGCATAGTTATAGGGATTGGATTTCACTCAAAACTCACCAAATGACTCCTCCCACTGTATTATGATGTTGACCAGGTTTTGGGTTCGATCCGAAATCAATTGGTCAAAGAAATTGGACACTTCAAGTTCGTACGAAGTTCGTGCCATAAATAGTGGTTGGTGCATTGCTTTGTTCTAGTGATTGGATTTCACTCAAAACTCAACAAATGACTCCTCCCACCATATTATGATGTTGACCAAGTTTTGGGCTCGATCCGAAATGAATGGGTCAAAGTAATTGGACAATTCAAGTTCGAACGAAGTTCGTGCCGCAAATGGAGTGGTGGTACATTGCTTTGTTCTAGTGATTGGATTTCACTCAAAACTCACCAAATCACTCCTCCCACCATATTATGATGTTGACTGATGAGAGTGTCAAATTACATCTTTTTAATATTATTTTGGAGACTTTATGATATAATTTTGGCTTAATAAATATAATTTCACTTGTTGTTACATTTTATTCTCACCAATTGGATTTATGAATTTTCTATATTAATTTGGTGAACTTATTTGGTGAATTTATCTTTTGTAGGAAGTTAGGTAATGCCAAAAGAAGAAGATATATATATTTGTCCAAGTTGATGCCAAGTGTGAAGAGAATTGCTGGTGGATTTTATTGAAGAATTGATTGTGGGATTATTGTGATTATAAAGAGAAGTAAAGAGGGAGAAGAGAAGAAAAAACCGTCAAAGCTAAAGAGCCTATTTCATGTCATTCATAGCCATTTAACGCCCACTACCTCAACGTTATTTCTTTTCCACCAACTCCCCACCATCAACACATGTTTAATCCAATTAATCCCTCACTTAAAACCTTCATTACCTACCATGAATGTATTAACTTTCCACTCACCTCATTGACTACTATAAATCACCCATCAACTTATTTGGCAAAGGACGCACTACGACAGATTTCTTTATCCATTTCATTCAAAATTTAGTTATGTTTTCCTTTGTAATGAATTGCTAGAACTCTTGCTAAGGCTAAAGGGAATGTCCTTTGAGTAAGTTTGCGAATTGTTCTTTAATCCAATATACGGTATGAATTGCTAAATTCTTTCATTTTTGGTTGTTCAATATTTTCATATCCTTTTATTTTGATTGATGTTAAGTACTACTATCTTTTCATGAGTTCAATTATATTTTTCTCATTGTTAAGAATTGACTTAACATGCTTTTAAATTAAAAGATTAGATATTAAGCAATTCCATTTTCTGAATAATCATTAGCAAAAGATAACATTGAAAAATGAAATTGGTTTTAATTTCTTTATCTTCCGGTTAAAGTTTCTCAATGATAATTTTAATCGAGTTATAATTTGGATTAAAGAGCAAGAAACATATTTTGCTTAAAGAATTGAACCTTGATGCCTTAGCATTTCCATTATTGACATTTCATTTTTAAACTCAATCTCTACAACAATCAAATCAAATTACTTTTCCATTTTGCTTGTCACTTTTATTTTGGTACTTTTAATTATTTTTTTGTGTGTGTACCTGCTCCTTGAGGATACGATACTTGAGCAAAGAAATTGGACACTTCAAGTTCGTACGAAGTTCCATGCCGTAAATGAATTGGTTGGTGCTTTGCATAGTTCTAGGGATTGGATTTCACCCAAAACACACCCAAGGACTCCTCCCACCATAATATGATGTTGACCAAGTTTTGGGCTCGATCCGAAATCAATTGGTCAAAGAAATTGGACACTTTATGTTCGTGCGAAGTTCGTGCCGTAAATGAAATGGTCTGTGCTTTGCATAGTTCTAGGGATTGGATTTCACTCAAAACGCACCAAATGACTCCTCCCACCATATTATGTTGTTGACCAAGTTTTTGGGTTCGATCCGAAATGAAATGGTCAAAGAAATTGACCAATTCAACTTCGTACGAAGTTCGTGCCATAAATGGAGAAGTTGGTTCTTTGCATAGTTCTAGGGATTGGATTTCACTCAAAACACACCAATGGACTCCTCCCACCTTATTACGATGTTGACCAAGTTTTGGGCTCGATCCGAAATTAATTGGTCAAAGAAATCGGACACCTCAAGTTCGTACAAAGTTTATGCAGTAAATGAAGTGGTTGGTGCTTTGCATAGTTCTAGGCATTGAATTTCACTCAAAACACACAAAATGACTCCTCTCACAATATTATTACGTTGACCCAGTTTTGGCCTCGTTCCGAAATGAAATGGTCAAAGAAATTGGACAATTCAACTTCGAACGAAGTTCGTGCATTGCTTAGTTCTAGTGATTGGATTTCACTCAAAACTCACCAAATGACTCCTCCCACCATATGATGATGTTGACCAAGTTTTGGAAACTTCATGTTCGTACGAAGTTCGTGCCGTAAATGAAGTGGTTGGTTCTTTGCATAGTTATAGGGATTGAATTTCCTTCAAAACACAACAAAAGACTCCTCCCACCATATTATGATGTTGATCAAGTTTTGGGCTTGATACAAAATGAAATGTTCAAAGAAATTCGACAATACAATTTCGTACGAAGTTCATGCCATAAATGGAGTGCTTGGTTCTTTGCATAGTTCAAGGCATTGGATTTCACTCAAAACACACCAAAGGAGTCCTCCCACCATAATATGATGTTGACCAAGTTTTGGGCTCCATCCGAAATCAATTGGTCAAAGAAATTGGACACTTCATGTTCGTACGAAGTTCGTGCCGTAAGTGAAGTGGTTGGTTCTTTGCATAGTTCTAGGGATTGGATTTCACTCAAAACACAACAAATGACTTTTCCCACCATATTATGATGTTGACCAAGTTTTGAGCTCAATCCGAAATCAATTGGTCAAAGATATTGGACACTTCATGTTCGTACGAAGTTTGAGCCATAAATGGAGTGGTTGGTGCATTGCATAGTTCTTGTGATCGGATTTCACTCAAAACTCACCAAATGACTCCTCCCACCCTATTATGATATTGACCAAGTTTTAAGCTCGATCCGAAATGAATTGGTCAATGAAGTTGTACAATTAAAGTTCTTACGAAGTTCGTCAGAATCGAGTGCTGTAGCATTGCATAGTTCTGGTGATTGGATTTCACCCAAAACTCACCAAATGACTCCTCCAACCATATTATGATGTTGACCAAGTTTTGGGGTCGATCTGAAATTAATTGGTCAAAGAAAATGGACAATTCAAGTTCGAACGAAGTTCGTGCCGTAAACGGAGTGGTGGTACATTCCATGGTTCTAGTGATTGGATTTCACTCAAAACTCTCCAAGTGTCTCCTCCAACCATATTATAATGTAGACGAAGTTTTGGGCTCGATCCAAAATGAATTAGTCAATGAAATTGGACAATTCATGTTCGAACGAAGTTCGTGCCGTAAATGGAGTGGTGGTGCATTGCATAGTTCTGGTGATTGGATTTCGCCCAAAACTCACCAAATGACTCCACCAAGCATATTATGATGTTGACCAAGTTTTGGGCTCGATCCGAAATCAAGTCAAAGAAATTGGATACTTCAAGTTCGTACGAAGTTCCGTTCCGTAAATGAAGTGGTTGGCACATTGGATAGTTCTAGTGATTGGAATTCACTTAGAACCCCCCAAATGACTCATCCCACCATATTATGTTGACCAAGTTTTGGGCTTGATATGGATTAAATTGGTCAAAGAAATTGGACAATTCAAGTTCGAACGAAGTTCGTCCCGTAAATGGAGTGGTGGTGCATTGCATAATTCTAGTGTTCGGATTTCACTCTAAACTCACCAAATGACTCCTCCCACCATGTTATGATGTTGACCAAGTTTTCGGGTCGATCCGAATTCAATTGGTCAAAGAAATTGGAAACTTTAAGTTCATACGTAGTTCGTGCCGCAAATGGAGTGGTTGGTGCATTGCATTATTCTATTGATTGGATTACAATCAAAACTCACCAAATGACTCCTCGCACCATATTATGTTGTTGGCCAAGTTTTGGGCTCGATCCGAGATCAATTGGTAAAAGAAATTTGACACTTCAAGTTCGTACGAAGTTCGTGCCGTAAATGTAGTGGTTGGTGCATTGCATACTTCTAGTGATTGGATTTCACTCAGAACTCACCAAATGACTCCTCTCACCAAATGACTCCTCCCACCATATTATGACGTTGACCAAGTTTTGGGCTTGATCCAAAGTCAATTGGTGAAAGAAATCGGACACTTCAAGTTCGTATTAATTTCGAACTGCAAGTGGAGTGGTTGGTGCTTTGGATAGTTCTAGTGATCGGATTTCCCTCAAAAGTCTCCAAATGACAACTCCCACTGTATTATGATGTAAATCAATTGGTCAAAGATATTGGACAGTTCAAGTTCGTACGAAATTCGTGCCGTAAATGAAGTGGTTGTTGCATTGCATAGTTTTAGTGATGGGATTTCATTCAAAACTCACCAAATCAGTCCTTCCACCATATTATGATGTTGACCAAGTTAGGGGCTCGATCCGAAATCACCAAATGACTCATTCGACGATATTATGATGTTGACCAAGTTTTGTGCTCGATCCGAAATCAATTCGTCAAAGAAATTGGACACTAAAAGTTCGTATTAATTTCGAACCATAAGTGGAGTAGTTGGTACATTGCATAGTTTCCCACCATGTTAAGATGTTGACCAAGTTTTGAGCTCGATTCGAAATCAATTAGTCAAAGAAATTGGACGCTTCAAGTACATACGAAGTTCGTGCCGTAAATGGAATGGCTGGTGCTTTGCAAAGTTCTAGGGATTTTATTTCTCTCAAAACTTACCAAATGCGTTCTCCCACCATGATATGATGTTGGATTTCACTCAAAACTCCCCAAATGACTCCACCGAAAATCAATAGATGTTGCCCAAGTTTTGGGCTCGATCCGAAATCAATTGGTCAAAGAAATTGGACACTTCAAGTTCGAATGAAGTTCATGCCGTAAATGGTGCGGTTGGTGAATTAAATAGTTCTAGTGATTGGATTTCACTAAAAACTCGCCAAATGACTGTTCCCACCATCTTATGATGTTGAACAACTTTTGGGCGCGATCCGAAATCAATTAGTCAAAGAAATTGGACAGTTCAAGTTTGTACGAAGTTCGTACGTAAATGGACTTGTTGGTGGTGCATTGCATAGTTCTATTGATTGGATTCCACTCAAAACTCTCCAAATGACTCCTCCCACGAAATTATGATGTTGACCAAGTTTTGGGTTCGATCCGAAATGAATTGGTCAAGATAAATTCGACACTTCAAGTTCATACGAAGTTCGTTCCGTAAATTGAGTGGTTGGTGCTTTGCATAGTTCTAGTGATTGGATTTCACTCAAAACTCACAAAATCACTCTTCCCACCATATTATGATGTCGACAAAGTTTTGGGATCGATCCGAAATAAATTGGTCAAAGAAACTGGACACTTCATGCTCGTATGAAGTTCGTTCCGTAAATGGAGTGGTGGTGCATTGCATAGTTCTTGTTATTGTATTTCACTCAAAACACACCAAATGACTCCTCCCACCATATTATGATGTTGACCAAGTTTTGGGCTCGATCCAAAATGAATTGGTCAAAGAAATTGGACAATTCAAGTTCGAAAGAAGTTCGTGCCATAAATGGAGTGGTGGTACATTGCATAGTTCTAGTCATTTTATTTCACACAAAACTCCCCAAATGACTCCTCACAATCAATATTATAATGTTGACCAGGTTTTGGGCTCGATCCGAAATCAATTGGTCAACGAAATTGACACTTCAAGTTCGTACAAAGTTCATGCCGTAAATGGAGTTGTTGGTGCATTGCATTGTTCTAGCGATTTGATTTCACTCAAAACTCACCAAGTGATTCCTCCCACCATGTTAAGATGTTAAACAAGTTTTGGGCTCGATCCGAAATCTATTGGTCAAAGAAATTGGACATTTCAAGTTCATACGAAGTTCGTACCTTAAATGGTGTGGTTGGTGCATTGCATAGTTATAGTGATTGGATTTCACTCAAAACTCACCAAATGACTCCTCCCACCATATTATGATATTGACCAAATTTTGGGCACCATTCAAAATGTATTGGTCAAAGAAATTGGACAATTCAAATTAAATGAAGTTCGTGCCATAAAAGGGTGGTTGGTGCATTGCATAGTTCTAGTGATTGATTTCACTCAAAACTCACCAAATGACTAATCCCACCATATTACGTTGTTGGCCAAGTTTTGGGCTCAATTCAAAATTAATTGGTCAAAGAAGTTGGACACTTCAAGTTCGTTCGAAGTTCGTGCCATAAATAGAGTGGTTGGTTCTTTGCATAGTTCTAGTGAATGGATTTCACTAAAAACACACCAAATGACTCCTCCCACCATATTATAATGTTGACCACGGTTTTGGCTTGATCCTAAATGAATTGGTCAAAGAAATTGGACATTGCTTTGTTCTAGTGATGTTGACCATATTATGATGCCACAAATGGAGTGGTGGTGCATTGCATAGTTCTAGTGATTGGATTTCACTCAAAACTCCCCAAATGACTCCTCCGAAAATCAATAGATGTTGCCCAAGTTTTGGGCTCGATCCGAAATCAATTGGCCAAAGAAATTCGACACTTCAAGTTCGAATGAAGTTCATGCCGTAAATGGAGTGGTTGTTGCATTGCTTAATTCTAGTGATCGAATTTCACTAAAAACTCGCCAAATGACTGCTCCCACCATCTTATGATGTTGACCAACTTTTGGGCGCGATCCGAAATCAATTAGTCAAAGAAATTGGACAGTTCAAGTTTGTACGAAGTTCGTGCCGTAAATGGACTTGTTGGTGGTGCATTGCATAGTTCTAGTGATTGGATTTCACTTAAAACTCACCAAATGACTCCTCCCACCGTATTATATTGTTGACCAAGTTTTGGGTTCAATCCGAAATGTATAGGTCAAATAAAATGGACAATTCAAGTTCGAACGAAGTTCGTGCCTTAAATGGAGTGGTGGTACATTGCATAGTTCTAGTGATTGGTGATCACTCAAAACACACCAAATGACTCCACCCACCATATTATGATGTCGACAAAGTTTTGGGATCGATCCGAAATAAATTGGTCAAAGAAATTGGACACTTCAAGTTCGTATGAATTTGGAACCGTAAGTGGAGTAGTTGGTGCATTTCATAGTTCTAGTGATTGTATTTCACTCAAAACTATCCAAATGACTCCTCCCACCATATTATGTTGTTGACCAAGTTTTGGGATCGATACGAAATCAATTGGTCAAAGAAATTGGACACTTCAAGTTCGTACGAAGTTCATGCAGTAAATCGAGTGGTTGGTGTATTGCATAGTTCTAGTGATCGGATTTCACTCAAAACTCGCCAAATAACTCCTCCCACCATATTATGATGTTGACCAAGTTTTATGCTCGATCCGAAATCAGTTGGTCATGGAAATTGGACACTTCAAGTTCGTACAAAGTTCATGCCGTAAATGGAAAGCTGGTCAATTGCATAGTTCTAGGGATTGGATTTCACTTCAAAACGCACCAAATGACTCCTCCCAACATATTATGATGTTAACCAAGTTTTGGGCTCGATGCGAAATCAATTGGTCAAAGAAATTGGACACTTCAAGTTCATACGAAGTTCGTGCCGTAAATGAAGTGGTTGGTGCTTTGGATAGTTCTAGTTATTGGATTTCACTCATAACACACCAAATGACTCCTCCCACCATATTATGATGTTGATCAAGTTTTGGGCTCGATCCGAAATGAATTGGTCAAAGAAATTGGACAATTCAAGTTCGAATGAAATTTGTGCCATAACTGGAGTGGTGGTACATTGCATAGTTCTAGGAATTGGATTTCACTCAAAACTCACCAAATGACTCCTCCCACCATATTATGATGTTGACCAAGTTTAGGGCTCGATCCGAAATCAATTGGTCAAATAAATTGGACACTTCAAGTTCTTACGAAGTTCTGTGCCGTAAATGAAATGGTTGGTGCTTTGCATAGTTCTAGGGATTGTATTTCACTCAAAACACACCAAATGACTCCTCCCACCATATTATGATGTTGACCAAGGTTTGGGCTCGATCCGAAATGAAATGGTCAAAGAAATTGGATATTGCTTAGTTCTAGTGATGTTGACCATATTATGATGCCACAACTGAAGTGGTTGGCACATTGCTTAGTTCTAGTGATTGTATTTCACTCAAAACTCACCAAATGACTCCTCCAACCATATTATGATGCTGACCAAGTTTTGGGCTCGATCCGAAATCAACTGGACATTTCAAATTGGTGCTTTGCATACTTCTGTTGATTGGATTTCACTCAAAACTCTCCAAATGACTCCTCCCACAATATTATGATGTTGACCAAGTTTTGGGATCGATCAGAAATGAATTGGTCAATGAAATTGGATATTTCAAGTTCGAACGAAGTTTGTGCCGTAAATAGAGTGGTGGTACATTGCATAGTTCTAGGGATTGGATTTCACTCAAAACGCACCAAAACACTCCTCCCAACATATTATGATGTTGACCAAGTTTAGGGCTCGATCCGAAATCAATTGGTCAAAGAAATTGGACACTTCAAGTTCGTTCGATGTTCCGTGCCGTAAATGAAGTGGTTGGTCCTTTGCATAGTTGTTGAGATTGGATTTCTCTCGAAATACACCAAAACGCTCCTCCCACCATATTTTGATGTTGGCCAAGTTTTGGGCTGTACCCGAAATGACTTGGTCAAAGAAATGGGACAATTCAAGTTAGTACGATGTTTCGTATCATAAATGAAGCGGTTGGTGCTTTGCATAGTTCAAGGGATTGGATTTCACCCAAAACTCACCAAATGACTCCTCCCACCATATTATGTTGTTGACCAAGTTTTGCGCTCTATCCGAAATCAATTGGTCAAAGAAATTGGACACTTCAAGTTCGTACGAAGTTCTGTGCCGTAAATCAAGTGGTTGGTGCTTTGCATAGTTCCGTTGATTGGAATTCATTCAAAACTCACCAAATGACTCCTACCACCATATTATGATGTTGACCAAGTTTTGGGGTCGATCCTAAATCAATTTATCAATTAAATTGGACACTGCAAGTTCATTCAATGTTCCGTGACCCAAATGAAGTGCTAGGTCCTTTGCATAGTAGTTCTAGGGATTGGATTTCACTCAAAACTCACCAAATGACTCCTCCGACCATATTATGATGTTGACCAAGTTTTGGGATCGATCCGAAATGAATTGCTCAAAGAAATAGGACAATTCAAGTTCGAACGAAGTTCGTGCCGTAAATGGAGTGGTAGTACATTTCATTGTTCTAGGGATTGGATTTCACACAAAACTCACCAAATGACTCCTCCCACCATATTATGATGCTGATCAAGTTTTGGGCTCGATCCGAAATCAATTGGTCAAAGAAATTGGACACTTCAAGTTCCTACGAAGTTCGTGCCGTAAATGAAGTGGTTAGTTCTTGGCATAGTTCTAGGGATTGGATTTCACTCAAAACACACCAAATGACTCCTCCCACCACATTTTGTTGTTGACCAAGTTTTGGGCTCGATCCGAATTGAATTGGTCAAAGAAATTGGACAATTCAAGTTCGAACGAAGTTCGTGCCGTAAATGGAGTGGTGGTACATTGCATTGTTCGCGTGATTGGATTTCACTCAAAATTCACCAAATGACTGCTCCCACCGTATTATGATGTTGACCAAATTTTGGGCTCGATCCGAAATCAAGTGGTCAAAGAAATTGGACAATTCAACTTCGTACGAAAGTTCGTGCCGTAAATTAGGTGGTTGGTGTTTGCATAGTTCGTGGGATTGGATTTCACTCAAAACAGACCAAATGATTCCTCCCACCATATTATGATGTCGACCAATTTTGGGCTCGATCCAAATTGAATTGGTCAAACAAATTGGATAATTCAAGTTTGAACGAAGTTCGTGCCGTAAATGGAGTGGTTGGTGCATTGCATAGTTCTAGGGATTGGATTTCACTTAAAACACACCAAATGACTGCTCCCACCATATTATGATGTTCACCAAGTTTTGGCCTCGATCTGAAATCTACTTGTCGAAGAAATTGGACACTTGAAGTTCGTACGAAGTTCGTGCTGTAAATGGAGTGGTTGGTGTATTGCATTGCTCAAAACTCACCAAATGACTCGTCCCACCATATTATGTTGTTGACCAAGATTTGGGCTCGATCCAAAAATGAATTGGTCAAAGAAATTGGACAATTAAAGTTCTAACGTAGTTCGTGCAGTAAATGGAGTGGTGGTACATTGCATAGTTCTAGTGATTGGATTTCACTCAAACCTCTCCAAATGCCTCCTCCCACCATATTATGATGTTGGCCAACTTTTGGGCTCAATCCGAAATCAATTGGTCAAAGAAATTGGACACTTGAAGTTCGCACGAAGTTCGTGCCGTGAATGGAGTGGTTCGTGGATTGCATTGCTCAAAACTCAACAAATGACTCATCCCAATAATGTTGTTGACCTAGTTTTGGGCTCGATCCCAAAATGAATTGGTCAAAGAAATTGGACAATTCAAGTTCTAACGGAGTTCGTGCCGTAAATGGAGTGGTGGTACATTGCATAGTTCTAGTGATTGGATTTCAGTCAAAACTCACCAAATGACTCCTCCAACCATATTATGATGTTGACCAAGTTTTGGGCACAAACCAAAAAGAATTGGTGAAAGAAATTGGACACTTCAAGTTCGAACGAAGTTCGTGCCGTAAACGGAGTGGTTGGCGCTTTGCATAGTTCTGTTGATTGGATTTCACTCAAAACACAACAAATGACTCCTTCCATCATATTATGATGTTGACAAAGTTTTGGGCTCGATCCGAAATGAATTGGTCCAAGAAATCTGACAATTCAAGTTCGAACGAAGTTCGTGCGATAAAGGGAGTGGTGGAGCACTGCATAGTTCTGTTGATTGGATTTCACTCAAAACACAACAAATGACTCCTTCCATCGTATTATGATGTTGACAAAGTTTTGGGCTCGATCCGAAATAAATTGCTCAAGGAAATTGGATAATTCATGTTCGAACGAAGTTCGTGCCGTAAATGGAGTGGCGGTGCATTGTAAAGTTTTGGTGATTAGATTTCACCCAAAACTCACCAAATGACTCCTCCAACCGTATTATGATGTTGACCAAGTTTTGGTTTCCATCCGAAATCAATTGGTAAAAGAAATTGTACAGTTCAAGTTCGAACGATGTTCGTGGCGTAAATGGAGTGGTGGTACATTGCATAGTTCTAGTGATTGGCTTTCACTCAAAACTCACCAAATGACTCCTCCCACCATATTATGATGTTGACCAAGTTTTGGGCCCGATCCGAAATAAATTGGTCAAAGAAATTGGACATTTCAAGTTCTTTCGATGTTTCGTGCCGTAAATGAAGTGGTTGGTGCTTTGCATAGTTCTAGGGATTGGATTTCTCTCAAGATACACCAAAAGGCTCCTCCCACCATATTATGATGTTGGCAAGTTTTGGGCTCGATCCGAAATGAATTTGTCAAAGAAATGGAACAATTCAAGTTCGAACAAACTTCGTGCCAAAAATGGACTGGTCGGTGCATTGCATAGTTCTACTAATTCGTTTTCACTCAAAACTCTCCAAATGCCTCCTCCAACCATATTATGATGTTGACCAACTTTTGGGCTCGATCCGTAATGAATTGGTTCAAGAAATTTGACAATTCAAATTCGAACGAAGTTCATGTCGTAAATGGAGTGGTGGTGCATCGCATAGTTCTATGATTGGATTTCACTCAAAATTCACCAAATGACTCCTTCCACCATATTATGATGTTGAACAAGTTTTGGGATCGATCCGAAATCAATTGGTCAAAAAAATTGGGCACTTCAAGTTCGAACGAAGTTCATGCCGTAAATGCAGTGGTGGTGCATTGCATAGTTTTGGTGATTGGATTTCACTCAAAACTCACCAAATGATTCCTCCCACCATATTGTGATGTTGACCAAGTTTTGGGCTCGATCCGAAATCACTTGGTCAAAGAAATTGGACATTTTAGGATCAAACGAAGTTCGTGACGAAAATGGAGTGGTTGGTGCATTGCACAGTTCTAGTGATTGGATTTCACTCAAATCACACCAAATTATTCCTCCCACCAGGTTATGATGTTGACCAAGTTTTGGGCTCGATCCGAAGTCAATTGGTCTAAGAAATTGGACACTTCAAGTTTGTGCGTAGTTCGTAACGTAAATGGTGTGGTTGATGCCTTGCATAGTTCTAGTGATTCGATTTCAATCAAATCACACCAAATTATTCCTCCCACAGTATTATGATGTTGACCAAGTTTTTGGCTCGATCCGAAATGAATTGGTCAAAGAAATTGGACACTTCAACTTCGTGCGAAGTTCGTGCCGTAAATGGTGTGGTTGTGCATTGCATAGTTCTAGTGATTGAATCTCTCTCAAAACTCACCTAATGACTCCTCCCACCATATTGTGATGTTCACCAAGTTTTGGGCTCGATCCGAAATCAATAAATCAAAGAAATTGTACAGTTCTAGTTTGAACGAAGTTCGTGCCGTAAATGGGGTGCCTGGTGCATTGCATAGCTCTAGGGATTGGATTTCACTCAAAACTCACCTAAAGACTCCTCCCACCATATTATGATGTTGTGATGTTGTGATGTTGACCGTGTTTTGGGCCCGATCGAAAATCAATTGGTCAAAGAAATTTGACACTTCAAGTTCATGCGAAGTTCGTGCCGTAAATGGAGTGGTTGGTGCTTTGCATAGTTGTGTTCATTGGATTTCAGTCAAAACTCACCAAATGACTCCTCCAACCATATTATGATGTTGACCAAGTTTTGGGCACAAACCAAAAAGAATTGGTCAATGAAATTCGACAATTCAAGTTCGTACGAAGTTCGTGCCATAAATGAAGTGGTTAGTGCTTTGCATAGTTCTGGAGATTGGAATTCAATAAAATCTCACCAAATGACTCCTGCCACCAAATTATGATGTTGACCAAGTTTTGGGCTCAATCCAAAATAAATTGGTCAAAGAAATTGGACAATTCAAGTTCGAACGAATTTCGTGACGTAAATGGAGCGGTTGGTGCAATGCATAGTTCTAGTGATTGGATTTCACTCAAAACTCACCAAATGACTACCCCCACCATATTTTGTTGTTGACCAAGTTTTGGGTTCGATCCGAAATCACTTGGTCAAAGAAATTGGACACTTCAAGTTCGTACGAAGTTCGTGCCATAAATGGAGTGGTTGGTGCTTTGCATTGTTCTGTTGATTGGATTTCACTCAAAACTCACCAAATGACTCCACCCACCACATTATGATGTTGACCAAGTTTTGGGCACGAGCCGAAACGAATTGGTCAAAGAAATTGGACAATTCAAGTTCATTCGAAGTTCTTGCCGTAAATGGAGTGGTTGGTACTTTGCATAGTTTTGTTGATTGGATTTCACTCAAAACACACCAAATGACTTCTCCCACCATATTATGATGTTGACGAAGTTTTGGGCGCGAGCCGAAATGAATTGGTCAAAGAAATTGAACAATTCAAGTTCGTACGAAGTTCTTGCCGTAAATGGAGTGGTTGGTGCATTGCATAGTTCTAGTGATTGGATATCACTCAAAACTCCCCAAATGACTCCTCCCACCATATTATGATGTTGACCCAGTTTTGGGCTAGATCCGAAATCACTTTGTCAAAGAAATTGGGGACACTTCAGGTTTGTACGAAGTTCGTGCCGTAAATGGAGTAGTTGGTGCTTTGCATTGTTCTGTTGATTGGATTTCACTCAAAACTCACCAAATGACTCCACCCACCATTTTATGATGTTGACCAAGTTTTGGGCACGAGCCGAAATGAATTGGTCAAAGAAATTGGACAATTCAAGTTCGAACGAAGTTTTTACTGTAAATAGAGTGGTTGGCACCAAATGACTCCTAAGTTGCGAGTTATCCTAAGTTGTACTGGCAACCAACTGCTGCCCAGCACAATCAAACTTAGAACCTTCACTCTTTGATAGACCCCGTCTTGATCCACCAAAGTCAGTCGTTTTTCTACGACACCTTCCTACGCTAGCACCAGCACAAAACCTCTGTGCCACTCTAGCCAACTGCTTCAAACAAGCACTCATGGTTAGATAAACAAAGTGACAACGACTACAACTTGAATATCCAGCCACGGACATTCGTCCTTCAACCTTACCGTACAAACAGTTCCACGTTACTTGATTTAATTATAGGCACCAATGGAATTTCTGCCAACTGCCCAACTCTTAAAACTAACTCGAGACGCTCAACCGTCGTACACCTTCTATACTAATCGTGTGGATCACGACAACCCACTCAGTCGCAAGGAAACTTGTTCCAGCAACAAACGTTTCGTCGAGGCTTACCCCGACCATCAAAACATTCCCTGTAAGTCAACTGAAAAAGCACCTGCCAGTTAACTCATGGTTCAACTTATTAGGCTTCAATCCCAATTCTCCTACGTCCACCCAGTTGCCTCAGGGTCACCACAACACCGTAAACAAGGAACCTACAAGCACTCGGCTACTTAAACTCCTTAACTTTCATCATCAGCCTTAGCCGACTCCAAGGCTGCCTGGGTCCTCCAACTTGAGCTACCCACAACCAATTAATTATTCTCTGGATGCTACACAAGTGTAACATCCTAACTTAGTGAAATTCTGCCAACGGATCACTCTCCAAATCCCCTTCAAAAACGAAGGCAACCAACGAACTTTGTCACCGTCAGGGTACCTCATGACACCAAACACCCTTTCCAAATTAGTGAGCCAGCTCTCAGCCTCAGCCGGGTCAGCACTGCTCAATTAGTCATGAGCCCCAAATTATCTAATTCTCTTAACGTTAGTAACTTCCGGGTTACGTCTCCCACGTAACGCTCGTTTGTACAATGATAGGTGGAGGAGGAACAGACTCTCAAGTCTCGGGAAAAGAATTCTCCACCTACAACATCTCGGAAGTACGAAACTTGAAGAAGAAAACAAGAAAACACGGAAACCATTTGCAACAACAATGCACAATGGAAGCGAAGTCCGAAAGAAATTGAACCTGATGCTCTGATACCAAGTTGACATGACCAAACCCAGATTCCACCCCGGAACCCGTGCCGGACCCTGTTGACATGCCCGACACCAACCCATGTCGGGCCCACAAACAAAACAGTTACCCTCTTCCCAAAAATTAAGTGAAAGGGGCCCAGACTTCTGCCGAAAAACGGGCAGAGTCTCCCCTAAAACAGGGACTATCCCAAAGTTTACAACCTGTCAGACAAGCAATAGATAAAACAACCCAAGCGCCAACATGCATATACAAATACATAACAGGCCCCCGACCATACAATTCAACCCTAAAGGTGATACAGAGCAAACTAAGAGTGTAAGAATTCAACAGCGGAATAGAAATAACAGATACAAGTTTAGGGTTCAAGGATGACAATCCTACCCTTCCAACGAAGCTCGAGAAGAGAAGCGCACAGCCGAACAGTAACGAAGCGACGACTACGGTCTGGGGGGCGCAAAACGGAAGGAGTGTGAGTGGACAAAAACAAGGTTTTACATACTTAATTCAAAGTACTAACCCCACCGTTTAAAAGTAATGCGAATCCATGCATATTAAACCGTTTATATACTTAATTGATTTAAAAACCATACTACCTCAAAGTACGTGAGAGCAATTCAGCTCAAAACCTTTTTCCGAACAAAACACCATTTTTCTTTTCCCGAGCCATAACCTCTCAAATCAACCCATGCAGGTTTATAAAACATAAAGATGGAATAAAATTCACATAAGGTAAAACAAACCTTAAAATGCTGAACAACTCGTTTACGTCAAGAAAACCAAACTCGACAGCAAATACAGAACTCAATTGAAATTCAAAGCATTTATATAAATATATAAATCAGGATTTACAATCCAAAGTAAAACATATCAAGTACTGAAATCCAATCAAGTACTGCAACCAAAACAGGTAAACAACTTCCCAAACTTCCCGACTCACCACGTGCTCACAAGCACGACAAACGAGGAACGATCCTCACTAAAAGAAAAATGAATACGAATGTACTAACACACGCGTATAGGTATAGTATAACCATAACACAAACACAAGTACCAAGGGAAAATAATCCAACAGGGGATCATTTGACTGGACACCGGTACAGTCTCATCGAGACACCGTGCCCAGGGTTGAGCCATCCAAAGTGGGACTAAACTCACAGGACTATATGGTAAAAACTTACCAACCATAACTCCGAAATCTGTCCTACGCACGGACTACCCAATCAAGGGTCTACAGCTACACCCCGTTAAGGTATGCACCGGAACGTATCATACCAAATTCAGGTAAACGTATCATATCAATCGCCATGCGATCATCAGTATCAGAATAGGGGGAGGTACAATACAAGGTGCTAAATGCACACACATCAATCGCCACGCGATCACCAGTATATATACATATTTATATATACACAACCAATCACTATGTACCCAACCCAAAACACCAACATCAGGACGCAAGCGTCCAAAACCCAATGACTAACATGTATATATATACAAAGTAGTCATAAGCATTGAAATCATAGATTCATATTAAAACCATAATCAAATATACATTTAATCAATGTCAAAACGTATTAAAGTCTCAAGTAAAGAAACGTCAAATGGTATGAGAAACCCAATATATAAATATTAAAATAGTTACATAAGGGACCTCACGTCCCGACACGAACATGCCAACCCAAAGGTATGTAATTAAAGTATAAAGAACTCATTTGTAAGCACTGCCGTTAAGCCAAACGCATAATCCTAAATATACATATGTATATATATATAAATATATATATACAGAAATTCTCGTATGCGGATATCCGGACGTTATTATCGTGCGGGACGCAGTGTATTCTGTACTACCCCCGCCTTGCTTTCCTGCCTATTTACACATGCATCCGTACGTTCGCACGTTAATGCATCCGGATAAGAGAGTGACTATATATATATATACATAAAACATAATGATCCTTTAAAGTACCATAATTCAAGCCCAATCCCATATACATATCTATATATATATATATATATATATATACGTAATAATCAATTCCCATTATTCCAAAGTATTTATTCAAAGTAAATATATGTATAAATATATACATATATATAATCAAAGTATAAGTAATTATACTTCATAAGGTTTAAACGCCAAATATTCAATTATATAATTAAAATATAATATAACAACCCTTTTAAATATAATATCCGGACGACCCAAAACGTCCGTATCTCATACCCAAAATATATATTATAAAAATAGTATAAAGACCCCAAGGTCAAAATAGCCCAATAAAAGATCCGAAATCCGATGCCAAAACCCACCAGACGTCACTACGTCCCGTTCAATACCCAAAGGTATAAATAATAATAAAATACAACCATCAGGGCCCCACATAAAAACCGGCAACCCAAAACATGCATAACCTCAATGCAATTCATTTTAATAAACTTTAACCAAAGTCAAACCAAGACTTCAACTATTAAATAAATTCAGGATTTAAAACTATTAAATATTCTTTCATGCATTTCATGCAAATCATTCAAGTCATGCTCATTTGAAAACAAAGTCCACTCACCGTTGGTCCTATGCTGCACAACCCTCAAAGGGTCCCGCTTACTGCGTAGTAGAGTCAAAGTACCTAAAACGATAGATACGAGGATTGGATTAGTACCGTGAACCGAACGAGAACCTTAAACTCAAACCCTAACAAAACCTCACTTAACGTGCACGTACGTCATACGAAAGATTCTAAGGTCAAACTACCTCTTATAACCAGTGGGAACGCCCCGGAAGACTCACGGTCAACCGACGGTCAAACATCCCTTTTCGGTCAACCCGGGCCCGCGAAGTCCACGACCTCCAAATCGATCCGGACATTCCTAGAAGTCCAACAAAGTTAACTACGTTGCAAGGCGACCTCGGGAAACCCTTGGTCAAAACTGGTCAAACCGACCCGAATAGGTCAAACCAGGCCTGTGGGTCCCATGACCTCCAAACTTAGATCCGAAAGTTCTTATAGGTTCAACACGACCTAAACAGCGTGTCCACAAAGACGTCTGAATCAGAATCCGCGCACGATCCGTCAAATCCTATACGCTCTTAGAAATATGAGGAACTACATACGTGAATTCGGATTCGATTCAACGGTCTGAACACATCGAACCCATGAAACGCGCAATAGGCGTACATTGGTTCGACAGTCAAACGACGTCCGAATCAGAATCCGCGAACACGCACGTGTTCGTAGCGACACGAGGATCAATTAGGAACTCAGAACCGCCACCACACCACAACCACACGTGCCATCGTGGGTGGTGGGTGTGGTGAGCAATTCCGGGCAACGACAAAACTTCAAATTCTACAACATCCCTTATACCAAAAGGTTCACCTCCACGAGTGGAGTTCAGAACTGCTCACACCCAGCCCAGAACCGCCGTGATCTGGCTGAAAAATTAATCCAAAGATCCGGCCAAATCTAGGGTTCTAGATCCGGTCACAAAACCACCCTAACGATTGACACCCACCCTAGAAATGGATAGAGCACGTCAAGGAGAGTCGAAACCATACCGGATCAACGCGAGAGGTTTGCCTGAGCCAGGAAAGTCGCCAGAAAAATGGAGGATCGGGCCGGAAGTTCCGATCGATCGCACCGCCTCCAGCCGGCGAGATCAGCTCCGATCTTGGGTGGGAAATGAAGAGGACGACGAGAGCTTTCGATCCCGACTGGTCTCAACCCCTGCCGTGGCTGGAAACCTCCAAACTGAAGAGAGAGAAAGTGCCTGTCACACGGAGGAGAGAGAAGCAAGGAGAGAGAGAGAGAGAGAGAGAAGACGAGATCTGATTGGCTGAGGGGTATTTGACAAATTTTGAAATGACGCTTACGTCCTTTTCAAGCGTTACAACTCCTAGTTTCGACGTGCAGCACAACAACGAACTAGTTTCGACGTGCCGGACGCAATGGAGCAACTCGTTTCGCCAAATTCTGTCCCGAAAATATAGTTGACCAAATTGCCCTTTAATTATTAAATTCTTATTTAATTCCAATTAATTCCTTTTAATTCATATTAATTCATATTTAATTGCTTATTAAATTAATTCAATTAATTTTATTTATTTTCCTTTATTTTTAGGTCAGGGATGTCACATTGGACACATGGTTGTGTTCCTTTATTTGCATAGTTGTGTTGATTGGATTTCACTCAAAACTCACCAAATGACTCCTCCCACCATATTACGAAGTTGACCAAGTTTTGGGCTCGATTCGAAATCAATTGGTCAAAGAAATTGGACACTTCAAGTTCGTGCGAAGTTCGTGCCGTAAATGCTGTGGTTGGTGCATTTTATAGTTCTAGTGATTGGATTTCAATCAAAACTCACCAAATGACTCCTCCCACCATATTATGATGTTGAAAAAGTTTTGGGCTCGATCCGAAATTAATTGGTTAAAGAAATTATACAATTCAAGTTCGAACGAAGTTCGTGACGTAAATGGAGTGGTTGGTGCATTGCATAGTTCTAGTGTTTGTGTTTCCCTCAAAACACACCAAATGACTCCTCCCACACATTATGACATTGACCAAGTTTTAGGCACGAGCCGAAATGAATTGGTCAAAGAAATTGGACACTTCAAGTTCGTGCGATAAATGGAGTGGTTGGTGCCTTGCATAGTTCTGGTAATTGGATTTCACTCAAAACTCACCAAATTATGATGTTAACCAAGTTTTGGGCTCGATCCGAAATGAATTGGTCAAAGAAATTTGACAATTCAAGTTCGAATGAAGTTCGTGACGTAAATGGAGTACTTGGTGCATTGCATAGTTATGTTGATTGGATTTCACTAATAACTCACCAAATGACACCTCCCACCATATTATGTTGTTGACCAAGTTTTGGGCTCGATCCGAAATCACTTGGTCAAAGAAATTGGACACTTCAAGATCGAATGAAGTTCGTGACATAAATGGAGTGGTTGGTGCATTGCATAGTTCCAGTGATTGGATTCCACTCAAAACTCACCAAATGACTCCTCCCGCCATATTACGATGTTGACCAAGTTTTAGGATCGATCCGAAATATCTTGGTCAAAGAAATTGGATAGTTCAAGTTCTTACGAAGTTCGTGCCGAAAGTGGAGTGGTTGTGGCTTTGAGTAGTTCCGTTGATTGGATTTCTCTCAAAACTCACCCAATGAATCCTCCCACCATATTATGATATCGACCAAGTTTTGGGCACGAGCCGAATTGAATTGGTCAAAGAAACTGGACACTTCAAGGTCGTACGAAGTTCGTGCCGGAAATGGTGTGGTTGGTGCATTGCGTAGTTCTAGTGATTGGAGTTCAATCAAAACTCACCAAATGACTCCTCCCACCATATTATGATGTTGACCAAGTTTTGGACTCGATCCGAAATCAATAAAACAAAGAAATTGCACAATTCTAGTTCGAACGAAGTTGGACACTTCAAGCTTGTATGAATTTCGTGGCATAAATGGAGTTGTTGGTGCATTGCATAGTTCTAGGGATTGGATTTCACTCAAAACTCACCTAATGACTCCTCCCACCATATTATGATGTTGTGATGTTGTGATGTTGACCATGTTTTGGGCCCCATCGAAAATCAATTCGTCAAAGAAATTGGACAATTCAAGTTCGTGCGAAGTTCGTGGTTTAAATGGAGTGGTTGGTGCCTTGCATAGTTGTGTACATTGGATTTCAGTCAAAACTTACCAAATGACTACTCCAACCATATTATGATGTTGACCAAGTTTTGGGCACGAGCCGAATAAATTGGTCAAAGAAATTTGACAATTCAAATTCGTACGAAGTTCGTGCCGTAAATGGAGTGGTTGGCGCTTTGCATAGTTCTGGTGATTGGATTTCAATCAAATCTAACCAAGTGACTCCTCCCACCAAATTATGATGTTGACCAAGTTTTGGGGTCAATCCGAAATAAATTGGTCAAAGAAATTGGACAATTCAAGTTCGAACGAAGTTCGTGACGTAAATGGAGTGGTTGGTGCATTGCATAGTTCTAGTGATTGGATTTCATTCAAAATTCACAAAATGACTCCTCCCACCATATTATGATGTTCACCAAGTTTTGGGATCGATCCGAAATCACTTGGTCAAAGAAATTTGACACTTCAAGTTCGTACGAAGTTCGTGCCGTAAATGTAGTGGTTGGTGCTTTGCATGGTTCTGTTGATTGGATTCACTGAAAACTAACCAAATGACCCCGCCCACCATATTATGATGTTGACCAAGTTTTGGGCTCGAGCCGAAATGAATTGGTCAAAGAAATTGGACAATTCAAGTTCATACGAAGTTCTTGCCGTAAATGGAGTGGTTGGTACTTTGCATAGTTCTATTGATTGGATTTGTCTCAAAACTCACCAATTAACTCCTCCCACCATATTATGATGTTGACGAAGTTTTGGGCGTGAGACGAATGAATTGGTCAAAGAAATTGGACAATTCAAGTTCGTACGAAGTTCGTGCCGTAAATGGAGTGGTTGGTGCTTCGCATAGTTCTGTTAATTGGATTTCACTCAAAACCCACCAAAAGACTCCTCCCACCACATTATGATGTTGAACAAGTTTTGGACTCGATCCGAAATGAATTGGTCAAAGAAATTGGACAATTCAAGTTTGAACGAAGTTTGTGACATAAATGGAGTGGTTGGTGCATTGCATAGTTCAAGCGATTGGATTTCACTCAAAACTCCCCAAATGACTCCTCCCACCATATTATGATGTTGATCAAGTTTTGGGCTCTATCCGAAATCAGTTGTTCAAAGAAATTGGACACTTCAAGTTCGTACGAAATTCGTGCCGTAAATAGAGTGGTTGGTGCTTTGCATAGTTGTGCTGATTGGATTTCACTCAAAACTCCCCAAATGACTCCTCCCACCACATTATTATGTTGACCAAGTTTTGGGCACGAGCCGATATGAATTGGTCAAAGAAATTGGACAATTCAAGTTCGTAAGAAGTTCTTGCCATAAATGGAGTGGTTGGTGCTTTACATTGTTATGTATATTGGATTTCACCCAAATGACTCATCCCACCACATTATGATGTTGACCAAGTTTTGGGCTCAATCCGAAATAAATTGGTCAAAGAAATTGGACAATTCAAGTTCGAACGAAGTTGGTGACGTAAATGGAGTGGTTGGTGCATTGCATAGTTCAAGCGATTGGATTTCACTCAAAACTCCCAAAATGACTCCTCCCACCATATTATGATGTTGATCAAGTTTTGGGCTCGATCCGAAATCAGTTGTTCAAAGAAATTGGACACTTCAAGTTCGTACGAAATTCGTGCCGTAAATAGAGTGGTTGGTGCTTTGCATAGTTGTGCTGATTGGATTTCACTCAAAACTCCCCAAATGACTCCTCCCACCACATTATGATGTTGACCAAGTTTTGGGCACGAGCCGATATGAATTGGTCAAAGAAATTGGACAATTCAAGTTCGTAAGAAGTTCTTGCCATAAATGGAGTGGTTGGTGCTTTACATTGTTCTGTATATTGGATTTCACCCAAATGACTCCTCCCACCACATTATGATGTTGACCAAGTTTTGGGTTCAATCCGAAATAAATTGGTTAAAGAAATTGGACAATTCAAGTTCGAATGAAGTTCGTGACGTAAATGGAGTGGTTGGTGCATTGCATAGTTCTTGTGGTTAGATTTCATTCAAAACTCACCAAATGACTCCCCCCACCATATTATGATGTTGTCCAAGTTTTGGGTTCGATCCGAAATCAGTTGTTCAAAGAAATTGGACACTTCAAGTTCGTACGAAGTTCGTGCCGTAAATGGAGTGGTTGGTGCTTTGCATAGTTGGGCTGATTGGATTTCCCTCAAACCTCTCCAAATGACACCTGCCACCATATTAAGTTGTTGACCAAGTTTTGGACACGAGCCTAAATGAATTGGTCAAAGAAATTGGACAATTCAAGTTCGTACAAAGTTCGTGCCGTAATTGGAGTGGTTGGTGCTTTGCATGGTTCTGTTGATTGGATTACACTCAAATCCCACCAAATGACTACACCCACCACATTAAGATGTTGACCAAGTTTTGGGCTCGATCCGAAATGAATTGGTCAAAGAAATTGGACACTTCAAGTTCGTGCACTAAATGGAGTGGTTGGTGCCTTGTATAGTTCTGGTAATTGGATTTCACTCAAAACTCACCAAATTATGATGTTAACCAAGTTTTGGGCTCGATCCGAAATGAATTGGTCAAAGAAATTGGACACTTCAAGTTCGTAAGAAGCTCGTGCCGTAAATTGAGTGGTTGGTGCTTTGCAAAGTTGTGTTGATTGGATTTCACCCAAAACTCACCAAATGACTCCTCCCACCATATTATGATGTTGACCATGTTATGGGCTCGATCCGAAACCACTTGGTCAAAGAAATTGGACACTTCAACTTTGTACGAAGTTCGTGCCGTAAATGCAGTGGTTGGTGCCTTGCATAGTTCTGGTAATTGGATTTCACTCAAAACTCACCAAATTATGATGTTAACCAAGTTTTGGGCTCGATCCGAAATGAATTGGTCAAAGAAATTGGACACTTCAAGTTCTTAAGAAGCTCATGCCGTAAATGGAGTGGTTGGTGCTTTGCAAAGTTGTGTTGATTGGATTTCCCTCAAAACTCACCAAATGACTCCTCCCACCATATTATGCTGTTGACCAAGTTTTGGGCTCGATCCGAAGTCAAATGATCAAAGAAATTGGAGATTTCAAGTTCGTACGAAGTTCGTGCCGTAAATTGAGTGGTTGGTGCTTTGCATAGTTGTGCTGATTGGATTTCACTTAACACTCTCCAACTGACTCCTCCTAACATATTATGATGTTGACCAAGTTTTGGACACGAGCCGAAATGTATTGATCAAAGAAATTGAACAATTCAAGTTCGTACGAAGTTCGTGCCGTAAATGGAGTGGTTGGTGCTTTGCATAGTTTTGTTGATTGGATTTCACTCAAAACCCACCAAATGACTCCTCCCACCACATTATGATGTTGACCAAGTGTTGGGCTCGATCCGAAATGAATTGGTCAAAGAAATTGGACAATTAAAGTTCGGACGAAGTTCGTGACGTAAATGGAGTGGTTTGTGCATTGCATAGTTCTAGTGATTGGATTTCACTCAAAACTCCCCCAATGACTCCTCCCACCATATTACGGTGTTGACCAAGTTTTGGGCTCGATCCGAAATCACATGGTCAAAGAAATTGGACACTTCAAGTTCGTAAGAAGTTCATGCCGTAAATGGAGTGGTTAGTGCTTTGCATAGTTGTGTTAATTGGATTTCACTCAAAACTCACCAAATGACTCCTCCCACCATATTATGATGTTGACCAAGTTTTGGGCTCGATCCGGCGACTTGGTCAAAGAAATTAGACACTTCCACTTCGTGCGAAGTTCGTGCCGTAAATGGAGTGGTTAGTGCTTTGCATTGGTCTGGTGATTGGATTTCACTCAAAACTCACCACATGACTCCTCCCACCATACTATGATGTTGACCAAGTTTTGGGCTCGATCCGAAATCACTTTGTCAAAAAGTTGGACACTTCAAATTGCACGAAGTTCATGCCGTAAATGGAGTGGTTGGTGCTTTGCATAGTTTTGGTGGTTGGATTTCACTCAAATCTCAGCAAATTATGATGTTGACCACGTTTTGGGTTCGATCCGAAATGAATTGGTCAAAGAAATTGGACAATTCAAGTTCGAACGAAGTTCGTGACATAAATGGAGTAGTTGGTGCATTGCGTAGTTCTGTTGATTGGATTTCACTCAAAACTCACCAAATGACTCCCACCATATTATGATATTGACCAAGTTTTGGGCTCGATCCGATATCACTTGGTCAAAGAAATTAGACACTTCAAATTCGTACGATGTTCATGTGGTAAATGGAGTGGTGCTTAGCATAGTTCTGGTGATTAAATTTGACTCAAAACTCACTAAATGACTCCTCTCTCCATATTATGATGTTGACCAAGTTTTGGGCTCGATCCGAAATCACTTGGTCAAAGAAATTGGACACTTCAAATTCATACGAAGTTCGTGCCGTAAATGGAGTGGTTGGTGCTTTGCTTAGTTCTGGTGATTAAATTTCACTCAAAACTCACCAAATGACTCCTCCCACCATATTATGATGTTGACCAAGTTTTGGGCTCCATCCGAAATCACTTTGTCTAAGAAATTGGACTTCAAATTCGTACGAAGTTTGATAGGAGCATATTTGTGCGACTTTGCTATCCTATTTCTTTGCTTTTGCTTAGTTAATTTCCATCTATTATGTCAATTTAAGTTATTTTCGGATTTTTGTAGGCCCAATTGGTAAGGATGACAATAAATGACCTAATGGAGCAGTTTGGAGCAGTTTTGGGTTTGATTGTATAGTATGCTTGGAGGGCAAGTGGGCTGGACGTTTTTGGAGTTTAAAGAGGCTTGGAAGCTAAAAAAAAGGGAATTACCCTTATTTTTCCTTCTAGAAACCTGCCAAACAAAACCCTAATCCTTAGGGTTTCTGCTAGCCCTTTTTACCCTAAGTATACTGCATATATAAAGGAGAGATCTGCCGCATAAAAGAGGGGGAGAGGAGAGAAGAATAAGGAGGTTTCTGCCGTGACCTGCATAAGCCAAGGGAGAAGAAGAAGAACAGATCCACCTAGTGCCGCAACCTACCATCATCCATTGGAGTTTTCAGAGTTCTTTCTTCCCTTGCTCAGTTTCAATGTTTATTTCAGATTGATTTTCAATTGTTATGAACATGTGTAACTAAATTTCTTGTTAGTTAGAGGTGAATTGAAGCCATGGACATATGTTTTATACGAATTGATTACTTCCAGTTATGGTTTCATAAAGTATGAATGTGATTTACTTTTCTGTTTTACTGAGAACTTATTCTTGTATGTTTATTAAGGATGCATACTTAGTTTGCATGCAAGGATTTGATGCTAGAATATAAGGGAATTTCACCTAATCGTTATGAACTTATATTCACAAGTGGTAAAAGTCACTAGTCATGATTGAGTTAAGTAAATTCTTGGCAGGAGTATCATGCTTTTCATAGTTATGAATGCTTTGTCGATGCTTATGATTTTCACATAACTTAATGATCTTTGATACGTATCTTTATCATGCTGTTCATATAGGGAACTTGATAAGAATAATTTGATTGTGTCACTGAGTCCAATTCAATGAACTTAGGAAAATCTGAGAGTTAATTAGTGCATTCACAATTAATTTGGGTCGTTGTCATTCATACTTTGTAGAAAGAATAACTGGAGATCGATTTGTATGCATATGTTCCATGTGTGGAGAAGAATCCTCTTGCTATCCCTTCATCCATATTCTATTCACAACTTAGTTGTTTGCTGCTGTCATTATTACTTTGTCTAAATCGTCCAAATTCCCCAAAATCATTGTTTTCGTTAACTTAGTTTTCAGTTTAATAAGTTTAATTTGTGTTGATTAGCATTCCTCCCAATCCCCGGAATAAAAAGATCCCTACTTACTCGTACTACGATTGCATAATTCATAGGGTTTAATTTGTGCGTTAGTTATTTCTCAGGAAGTTCGTGCCATAAATGGAGTGGTTGGTGCTTTGCATAGTTCTGGTGAAGGGATTTCACTCAAAACTCACCAATTGACTCCTCCCACCATATTATGATGTTTACCAAGTTTTGGGCTCGATCCGAAATCAATTGGTCAAAGAAACTGGACACTTCAAATTAAATGCGAAGTTCGTACGTAAATGGAGTGGTTGGTGCTTTGAATAGTTCTGGTAATTGGATTTCACTCAAAACTCATCAATTCACTCCTCCCACCATATTATGATGTTGACCAAGTTTTGGACTCGATAAGAAATCACTTGGTCAAAGAAATTGGACACTTCAAATTAAATGCGAAGTTCGTGCCGTAAATGGAGTGGTTGGTGCTTTGCATAGTTCTGGTGATTTTATTTCACTCAAATATCACCAAATTATGATGTTAAACAGTTTTGGGCTCGATCCGAAATAAATTGGTCAAAGAAAGTGGACAATTCAAGTTCGAACGAAGTTCGTGATGTAAATGGAGTGGTCGGTGTATTGCATAGTTCTAGTGATTTTATTTCACTCAAAACTCACCAAATGATTCCTCCTACCATATTATGATGTTGAAAAAGTTTTGGGCTCAATCCGAAATCAGTTAGTCGAAGAAATTGGACACTTCAAGTTCGTACGAAGTTCGTGCCGTAAATGGAGTGGTTGGTGCTTTGCATAGTTGTGTGGATTGGATTTCACTCAAAACTCACCAAATGACTCCTCCCACCACATTACGATGTTGACCAAGTTTTGGGCATGAGCCGAAATGAATTGGTCAAAGAAATTGGAGAATTCAAGTTCATACGAAGTTCGTGCCGTTAATGGAGTGGTTGGTGCCCTGGATAGTTCTGCTTATAGGATTTCACTGAAAACTAACCAAATGACTTCCCCCACCATATTATGATGTTGACCAAGTTTAGAGCACGAGCCGATATGAATTGGTCAAAGAAAATGGACAATTCAAGTTCGAACGAAGTTCGTGCCGTAAATGGAGTGGTTGGTGCTTTGCACAGGTCTGGAGATTGGATGTCACTCAAAACTCACCAAATGACTCCTCCCACCTTATTATGATGTTGACCAAGTTTTGGGCTCGATCCGAAATCACTTGGTCAAAGAAATTGGACACTTCAAATTGCACGAAGTCGTGACTTAAATGGAGTGGTTGGTGCATTGCATAGTTCTGGTTATTGGATTTCACTCAAAACTCAACAAATGACTCCTCCCACCATTTTATGATGTTGACCAGGTTTTGGGCACGAGTCGAAATGAATTGGTCAAAGAATTGGAAAATTCAAGTTCTTACGAAGTTCTTGCCATAAATGGAGTGGTTGGTCCTTTGCATAGTTCTAGTAATTGCATTTCACTCAAAACTCACCAAATGACTCCTCCCGCCATATTATGATGTTGACCAAGTTTTGGGCCCGATCCGAAATCAATTTGTCAAACAAATTGGACACTTCAAGTTAAATGCAGAAATTGCACCGTAAATGGAGTGGTTGGTGGATTGCATAGTTCTTCGGATTGGACTTCATTCAAAACTCACCAAATGACTCCTCCCACCTTGTTATGATGTTAACCAAGTTTTGGGATAGATCCGAAATCAGGTTGTCAAATAAATTGAACACTTCAAGTTCGTGGTCGTAAATGGAGTGGTTGGTGCATTGCATAGTCCTAGTGATTGGATTTCACTCAAAACTCACCAAATGACTCCTCCCACCTTGTTATGATGTTGACCAAGTTTTGGGATCTTTCCGAAATTAGGTTGTCAAAGAAATTGAACACTTCAAGTTCGTGCAAAGTTCGTGCCGTAAATGGAGTGGTTGGTACATTGCATAGTTCTAGCCATTGGATTTCACTCAAAACTCACCAAATGACTCCTCCCATCATATTACGATGTTGACCAACTTTTGGGCACGAGCTGAAATGAATTGGTCAAAGATATTGTAGAATTCAAGTTCGTACAAAGTTCTTGCCGTTAATGGAGTGGTTGCTGCTTTGCATAGTATTGTTGATTGGATTTCACTCAAAACTCACCACATGACTCCTCACTCCATATTATGATGTTGACCAAGTGTTGGGCACGTGCCGAAATGAATTGGTCAAAGAAATTTTACACTTGAAGTTTGATCGAAGTTCGTGCCGTAAATGGAGTGGTTGTTGCTTTGAATAGTTCTGTTGATTGGATTTCACTCAAAACTCACCAAATGACTCCTCCCACCTTGTTATGATGTTGACCAAGTTTTGGGATCGATCCGAAATCAGTTGGTCAAACAAATTGAACACTTCAAGTTAGTGCAAAGTTCGTGCCGTAAATGGAGTGGTTGGTGCATCGCATAGTTCTAGTGATTGGATTTCAATCAAAACTCTCCAAATGACTCCTCCCACCATATTACGATGTTGACCAAGTTTTGGGCACGAGCTGTAATTAATTGGTCAAAGAAATTGGAAAATTCAAGTTCGTACGAAGTTCGTGCCGTAAATGGAGTGGTTGGTGCTTTGCATAGTTCTGCTTATAGAATTTCACTCAAAACTCAACAAATGACTCCTCCCACCATATTATGATGTTGACCAGGTTTTGGGCACGAGCCGAATTGAATTATTCAAAGAAATTGGAAAATTCAAGTTCGTACGAAGTTCGTGCCGTAAATGGAGTGGTTGGTGCATTGCATAGTTCTAGTTATTGGATTTCACTCAAAACTCAACAAATGACTCCTCCCACCATGTTATGATGTTGACCAAGTTTTGGGCTCAATCCGAAATCAGTTGGTCAAAGAAATTGAACACTTCAAGTTCCTGCGAATTTCGTCCGTAAATGGAGTGGTTGGTACTTTGCGTAGTTCTGTTGATTGGATTTCACTCAAATCACACCAAATGACTCCTCCCACAATATTATGATGTTGACCAAGTTTTGGGCTCGATCCCAAACAAATTGGTCAAAGAAATTGGACAATTCAAGTTCGTGCGAAGTTCTTGACGTAAATGGAGTGGTTGGTGCATTGCATAGTTCTAGTTATTGGATTTCACTCAAAACTCAACAAATGACTCCTCCCACCATATTATGATGTTGACCAGGTTTGGGGCACGAGCCGAATTGAATTGGTCAAAGAAATTGGAAAATTCAAGTTCGTACGAAGTTCGTGCTGTAAAGGGAGTGGTAGGTGCTTTGCATAGTTCTCGCTTGTAGGATTTCACTCAAAACTCAGCAAATGACTTCCCCACCATATTGTGATGTTCACCAAGTTTAGGGCACCAGCCGAAATGAATTGGTAAAAGAAAATGGACAATTCAAGTTCGGACGAAGTTCGTGACGTAAATGGAGTAGTCGGTGCATTGCATAGTTCAAGTTCGGACAAATCCTTTTAAATATATTTCATCTCAAAGTCAAGGCAAGACTTAAACTATTAATAAATTCAAGATTTAAAACCATTAAATCTCCTTTTATGCATTTCATACAATTCATTGCAATCATGCTCATTTTGAAATCAAAGTCCACTCACCGTTGGTCCTACGCTGCATAACCCTAAAAGGGTCCCACCGCTGCGTAGCAGAGTCAAAGTACCTAAAGCGATAGATACGAGGATTGGATTAGTAATCGAACCGAACGAGAACCGTAAACTTAAATCCTACCAAAACCCGACTTAACGTACACGTACGTCGTACTAAAGATTCTAAGGTCAAACTACCTCTTTAAACCAGTGGGACCACCCCGGAAGACTCACGGTCAACCGGCTGTCAAACACCTCGTTTCGGTCAACCCGGGCCCGCGGAGCTCACGACCTCCAAATCGATCCGAACATTCCTAGAAGTCCAACAAAGTCAACTATGTGACAAGGTGACCTTGAGAGACCCTCTGTCAAACTTGGTCAAACCGGGCCCGTTGGTCCCATGACCTCCAAACTTAGATCCGAAAGTTCCTACCGGTTCAGCACGACCTAAACAACGTGTCCTGAAAGTTTGGTCTCGATCAGACGGTCGGATTTCTCACGATCACATGATCGGACAAGTACGATTTAATTCAAGCTTCAAGTCATTGATCCGAGTATCCGGGACTTCGAATCACGATCCGCAAAATCTTATACGTTCCTAGAAATACGAGGAACAACAAACGTGAATTCGGATTCGATCCAACGGTCCGAACACATCGAACCCACGAAACGCGCAATAGGCGTATATTGGTTCAACAGTCAAACGATGTCCGAATCGGAATCCGCGCACACGTACGCGCTCATGATGACACGAGGGTCACATTGGAACAAGGGACCACAACCACACCACCACCACGCACTGCCACACGCGCCACCGTGGGTGGTGGGTGTGGTGAGCAATTCCAGCCAACCTCCAACTGCCACCACTCCACCCGAAACTTATACCAAACGAACCGCCACCTGCGCTGGGTTCGTATTGATCGTAACCGGTGGAGAACCGCCGCCACCGGCCGTAAATCACGATCGAAATTCGGCCAAACCGCCAAACCCTAGAATTCTAGATCCGTTCCAAAACGAAGTCAACGTTCAACACCCACCCCACAAACAATTAGAGGAGGAAGAGAGGAGTCGATTACATACCTCAACAACCGGAGAAGACAACCAGGAGACGGTGCGACGGAGAGAAGAATCGGAGAAGTTGCGGTGGACGGCGCCAGAGGATTCGGTCGATCGATGGGGATATTAGGTGGGTTATGACCGCCTCCTCACGCCGGTTCGAATGGGACCGCTCATGAGTGAGGAGAGAGAGAGAGAGCGGTTAGAGAGAGAGGGAATATTCCTCGAATTCTGATTGGCCAACGTGGAATCTAGGGTTATAAACAAAATTTGAAATTACCATTTTGTCTTATCGAGATGTGCCGCACGTCCCCGAACTCGTTTCAACGTAACGGACGCAATGGCGCAACCCGTTTTGCCAAATTCCATCCCGAAAATATCGTTGACCAAAATGCCCATTTTAATTATAATTTCCAATTTAATTCCAATTGAATTATTTAATTTATTTTAATTCCTTTTTAATTCATTTTAATTATCCGAATTAATTAACTAAATTAATTAATTCATTTTATTTATAAATTGGGTCAGGGTCGTCACATTGGATTTCACTCAAAACTAACCAAACAAATCCTCCCACCATGTTATGATGTTGACCAAGTTTTGGGCTCGATCCGAAATCAATTGGTGAAAGAAATTTGACACTTCAAGTTCGTATGAAGTTCGTGGCGTAAATGGAGTGGTTGGTGCATTGCATAGTTCTAGTGGTTGGATTTCACTCTAAACTCACCAAATGACTCCCACCATATTATGATGTTGACCAAGTTTTGGGCTCGATACGAAATGAATTGGTCAAAAAAATTGGACAATTGAAGTTCGAACGAAGTTCGTTCCATAAATGGAGTGGTTGGTGAATTGCATAGTTCTAGTGATTGGATTTCACTCAAAACTCACCAAACGACTCCTCCCACCATGTTATGATGTTGACCAAGTTTTTGGCTCGATCCGAAATCAATTGGTCAAAGAAATTGGACACCTCAAGTTCGTACGAAGTTCGTGGCGTAAATGGATTGGTTGGTGCATTGCATAGTTCTACTGATTGGATTTCACTCAAAACTAACCAAACGAATCCTCCCACCATGTATGATGTTCACCAAGTTTTGGGCTCGATCTGAAATCAATTGGTGAAAGAAATTGGACACTTTAAGTTCGCACGAAGTCTGTGCCGTAAATGGAGTGGTCGGTGCATTGCATAGCTCTAGTGATTGGATTTCACATAAAACTCACCAAACGACTCTGCCCACAATATTATGATGTTGACCAAGTTTTGGGATCGATCCGAAATCAATTGGTCAAAGAAATTGGACACTTTAAGTTCGTACGAAATTAGTGCCATAAATAGAGTGGTTGGTGCATTGCATAGTTCTAGTGTTTGGATTTCACTCAAATGACTCCTCCCACCATAATATGATGTTGACCGGTTTTGGGCTCAATCCGTAATGAATTGGTCAAAGAAATTGAACAATTCATGTGCGAACGAAGCTCGTGCTGTAAATGGAGTGGTGGTGCATTGCATAGTTCTAGTGATTGAATTTCACTCAAAACTCACCAAATGACTCCTCCAACCATATTTTGACGTTGACAAAGTTTTGGGATCGATCCGAATTCAATTGGTCAAAGAAATTGGACGCTTCAAGTTCGTACGAAGTTCTTGCGTAAATGGAGTGGTTGGTGCTTTGCATAGTTCTGGTGATTGGATTTCACTCAAAGCTCACCAAATGACTCCTCTTACCATATTATGATGTTGACCAAGTTTTGGGTTCGATCCCAAATGAATTGGTCAAAGAAATTGGACATTTCTAGTTCTGACGAAGTTCACGCCATAAATGGAGTGGTTGGTGCATTGCTTAGTTCTAGTGATTGGATTTCACTCAAAACTAACCAAATGACTCCTCCCACCCTATTATGATGTTGACCATGTTTTGGGCTCGATTCGAAATCAATTGGTCAAAGAAATTGGACACTTCAAGTTGATACGTAGTTCGTGCCGTAAATAGAGTGGTTGGTGCTTTGCATAGTACTACTTATTGGATTTCACTAAAAACTCACCAAATGACTCCTCCCACCATATTATGATATTGACCAAGTTTTGAGCTCGATCCGAAATGAATTGGTCAAGTTCGAACGACGTTCGTGCCGTAAATGGAGGGGTGACACATTGCATAGTTCTAGTGATTGTATTTCACTCAAAACCCACCAAATGACTCCTCCCACCCTATTATGATGTTTCCAAGTTTTGGGCTCGATGTGAAATCAATTGGTCAAAGAAATTGGACAATTCAAGTTTGAACGAAGTTCGTACCCTATATGGAGTGGTTGATGAATTGCTTAGTTCTTGTGATTGGAATTCACTCAAAACTCACCAAATGACTCATCCCACCCTATTATGATGTTGACCATGTTTTGGGCTCGATCCGAAATGAAATGGTGAAAGAAATTGGCCAATTCAACGTCAAACGAAGTTCGTGTCATAAATGGAGTGGTTGGTGCATTGCTTAGTTCTAGTTATTGTATTTTACTCAAAACTCACCAAATGACTCCTCCCACCCTATTACGTTGTTGACCAAGTTTTGAGCTCGATCCGAAATCAATTGGTCAAAGAAATTGCATAGTTATAGGGATTGGATTTCACTCAAAACTCAAAAAATGACTCCTCCCACCATATTACGACGTCGACTAAGATTTGGGACCAATCCGAAATGAAATGGTCAAAGAAATTGGGCAATTCAACTTCAAACGAAGTTCGTGTCATAAATGGAGTGGTCGGTGCATTGCTTTGTTCTAGTGATTGGATTTCACTCAAAACTCACCGAATGACTCCTCCCACCCTATTATGGTGTTGACCAAGTTTTGGGCTCGATCCGAAATCAATTGGTCAAAGAAATTGGGCAATTCAAGTTCGAACGAAGTTCGTGCCGTAAATGGAGTGGTGATACATTGCATAGTTCTAGTGATTGGATTTCACTCAAAACTCACCAAATGACTCCTCCCACCATATTATGACGTTGACCAAGTTTTGGGATCAATCCGAAATCAATTGGTCAAAGAAATCGGACACTTCAAGTTCGAACGAAGTTCGTGCAGCAAATGAAGTGGTTAGTGCTTTGCATAGTTCTATAGATTAGATTTCGTTCAAAACACACCAAATTACTCCTCCCTACATATTATGAAGTTGTCCAAGTTTTAGGCTCAATCCGAAATGAATCGGTCAAAGAAATTGGACAATTCGAGTTCGAACGAAGTTCGTGCCGTAAATGGAGTGGTGGTATATTGCATAGTTCTAGTGATTGGATTTCACACAAAACTCTCCAAATGAGTCCTCCCACCATATTATGATGTTGACCAAGTTTTGGGCTCGATCCGAATTCAATTGGTCAAAGAAATTGGACACTTCAAGTTCGTACGAAGTTCATGCCGTAAATGAAGTGGTTGGTTCTTTGCATAGTTCTAGGGATTGGGTTTCAATCAAAACACACCAAATGACACCTCCCACTATATTATGTTGTTGACAAAGTTTTGGGCTGGATCCGAAATCAATTGGTCAAGGAAATTGGACACTTCAAGTTCGTACTAAATTCGTGCCGTAAATGAATTGGTTGGTGCATAGTTCTAGGGATTGGAATTCACTCAAAACAAACCAAATGACTCCTCACACCATATTACGATGTTGACCAAGTTTTGTGCTCGATCCGAAATCAATTGGTCAAAGAAATTGGACACTTCAAGTTCCTACGAAGTTCCGTGCCGTAAATGAAGTGGTTGGTGCTTTGCATAGTTCTAGGGATTGGATTTCATTGAAAACACACCAAAGGACACCTCCCACCATATTATGATGTTGACCAAGTTTTGGGCTCGATCTGAAAAGAATTGGTCAAAGAAATTGGACAATTCAAGTTCTTACGAAGTTCGTGCCGTAAATGGAGTGGTGGCACATTGCATAGTTCTAGTGATTGAATTTCTCTCGAAACTCACCAAATATCTCCTCCTACCATATTATGGTGTTGACCATGTTTTGGGCTCGATCCATAATCAATTCGTCAAAGAAATTGGACACTAAAAGTTCATATTAATTTGGAACCATAAGTGGAGTAGTTGGTGCATTGCATAGTTCTTGTGATTGGATTTCACTCAATACTCACCAAATGAGTCCTCCCACCATGTTAAGATGTTGACCAAGTTTTGGGCTTGATCCGAAATCAATTGGTTAAAGAAATTTGACACTTCAAGTTCGTGCGAAGTTCGTGCCGTAAAGGGTGTGGTTAGTGCATTGTATAGTTCTAGTGATTGGATTTCAATCAAAACTCACGAAACGACTCCTCCCACCAGATTGTGATGTTGACCAAGTTTTGGGCTCGTGCCGTAAATGAAGTGGTTGTTGCATTGCATAGTCCTACTGATTGGATTTCACTCAAACTCACCAAATCCCTCCTTCCACCACATTATGATGTTGACCAAGTTTTGGGCTCAATCCGAAATCAATTGGTCAAAGAAATTGGACACTTCAAGTTAAATGCGAAGTTCATGCCGTAAATGAAGTGGTTGGTGCATTGCATAGTTCTATTGATTGGATTTCACTCAAAACTCTCCAAATGACTCCTCCCACGAAATTATGATGTTGACCAAATTTTGGGCTCAATCCGAAATGAATTGGTCAAAGAAATTCGACACTTCTAGTTCATACGAAGTTCGTGCCGTAAATTGAGCGGTTGGTGCTTTGCATAGTTTTGGTGATTGGATTTCACTCAAAACTCACCAAATGTCTCCTCCCACCAAATTATGATCTTGACCAAGTTCTGGGCTCTATCCGAATTCAATTGGTCAAAGAAACTGGACACTTCAAATTCGTATGAAGTTCGTGCATTGCATAGTTCTACTGATTGGATTTCACTCAAACTCACCAAATCCCTCCTTCCACCATATTATGATGTTGACCAAGTTTTGGGCTCGATCCGAAATCAATTGGTCAAATAAATTGGACACTTCAAGTTCGTACGAAGTTCGTGCCGTAAATGGAGTGGTTGGTGCATTGCTTAGTTCTAGTGATGAGATTTCACTCAAAACTCACCAAATGAGTCCTCCCACCATATAATGTTGTTGACCAAATTTGGGCTCGATCCGAAATCTATGGGCCAAAGAAATTGGACATTTCAAGTTCGTGCAAAGTTCGTGCTATAAATGGTGTGGTTGGTGCATTGCAAAGTTCTGCTGATTGGATTTTAATCAAAACTCACCAAATGACTCCTCCCACCAAATTATGATGTTGACCAAGTTTTGGGCACGATCAGAAATGAATTGGTCCAAGAAATTGGACAATTTAAGTTCGTACGAAGTTCGCGGCATAAATGGTGTGGTAGGTGCATCGCATAGTTCTAGTAATTGGATTTCACTCAAAAGTTTTGGGCTCAATCTGAAATCAATTGGTCAAAGAAATTGGACACTTCAAGTTCATACGAAGTTCGTGCCATAAATGGAATGGTTGGTGCTTTGCAAAGTTCTAGTGCTTTTATTTCACTCAAAACTCACCAAATGAGTTCTCCCACCATGTTGATGTTGACCACGTTTTGGGCTCAATCCGAATTGAATTGGTCAAAGAAATTGGACACTTCAAGTTCGTATGAAGTTCGTGCCGTAAATGATGTGGTTGGTACATTGCATAGTTCTATTGATTGTATTTCACTCAAAACTCTCCAAATGACTCCTCCCACGAAATTATGATGTTGACCAAGTTTTGGGCTCGATCCGAAATCAGTTCAAAGAAATTGGACATTTCCTGTTCCTTCAATGTTCTGTGCCGTAAATGAAGTAGTTCATTCTTTGCATAGTTCTAGGGATTGGATTTCTCTCAAAATACTCCAAAAGACTCCTCCCACCATATTATGATGTTGGCTACGTTCTGGGCTCGATCTGAAATGAATATGTCGAAGAAATGGAACAATTCAAGTTTGAACGAAGTTCGTGCCAAGAATGTAGTGGTTGGTGCATTGCTTAGTTCTGGTGGTTGGATTTCACTCAAAACTCACCAAATGTCTCCTCCCACCAAATTATGATCTTGACCAAGTTCTGGGCTCGATCCGAATTCAATTGGTTAAAGAAACAAGACACTTCAAGTTCGTATGAAGTTCGTGCCATAAATGGAGTGGTGGTGCATTGCATAGTTCTAGTGATTGTATTTCACTCAAAACACACCAAATGACTCCTCCCACCAAATTATGATGTTGGCCAGGTTTTGGGCTGGATCCGAAATCAATTCGTCAAAGAAATTGGACAATTCAAGTTCGAAAGAAGTTTGTGCTGTAAATGGAGTAGTGGTACATTGCATAGTTCTAGTCATTTGATTTCACTCAAAACTCCCCAAATGACTCCGCCCACAATCAATATTATGATGTTGGCCGGGTTTTGGGCTCGATTCGAAATCAATTGGTCAAAGAAATTGGACACTTCAAGTTCGAAAGAAGGTCGTGTCGCAAATGGAGTGGTGGTACATTGCTTAGTTCTAGTCATTTGATTTCACTCAAAACTCCCAAAATGACTCCTCCCACAATCAATATTATGATGTTGGCCAGGTTTTGGGCTCGATCCGAAATCAATGGGTCAAAGAAATTGGAAACTTGAAGTTCGTACGAAGTTCGTGCCGTAAATGGAGTTGTCGGTTCATTGCATAGTTCTAGCGATTGGATTTCACTCAAAACACACCAAATGATTCCTCCCACCATGTTATGATGTTGACCAAGTTTTGGGCTCGATCCGAAATCTATTGGTCAAAGAAATTGACATTTCAAGTTCGTGCCATAAATGGTGTGGTTGGTGCATTGCATAGTTCTAGTGATTGGATTTCACTCAAAACTCACCAAATAACTCTTCCCACCATATTATGATATTGATCAAGTTTTGGGCACGATTCAAAATGAATTGGTCAAAGAAATTGGACAATTCAAGTTCATACGATGTTCATGGCGTATATGGAGTGGTTGGTGCAATGCATAGTTCTAGTTATTGGATTTCACTCAAAACACACCAAATGACTCCTCCCACCATGTTATGATGTTGACCAAGTTTTGGGCTTGATCCGAAATGAATAGGTCAAAGAAATTGGACAATTCAAGTAAGAACGAAGTTCGTGCCGTAAATGGAGTGGTGGTACATTGCATAGTTCTAGGGATTGGATTTTACTCAAAACTCTCCAAATGACTCCTCCCACAATAAATATTATGATGTTGGCTGGGTTTTGGGCTCGATCAGAAATGAATTGGTCAAAGAAATTCGACACTTCAAGTTCGTACGATGTTCGTGGTGTATATGGAGGAGTTGGTGCATTGCATAGTTCTAGTGAATGGATTTCACTCAAAACACACCAAATGACTCCTCCCACCATATTATGATGTTGACAAATTTTGGGCTCGATCCGAAATCAGTTGGTGAAAGAAATTGGACACCTCAAGTTTGTGCGAAGTTCGTACCGTCAATGTAGTGGTTGGTGCATTACATTGTTCTAGGGATTGGAATTCGATAAAAACTCACCAAATGACTCCTCGCACCATCTTAGGATGTTGACCAAGTTTTGGGCTTGATCCGAAATGAATAGGTCAAAGAAATTGGACAATTTAAGTTCGAACGAAGTTCGTGCCGTAAATGGAGTGGTGGTACATTGCATAGTTCTAGCGATTGGATTTTGTTAACCCGCAAGTGCACGAGGCGTTGGATAGTATAGCTTGTGTAAGTACGAGGTCCATCCCACGAGGATTGATGATAGATTGATTCAATTTGATTCCCTGCACAAAATAGAAATGAAAAGAAAATAAATACAACAAGAAATAAAGAAAAGAAATTAACTCAAGCAAATTAGTTAACAAGTTCAATTTAAATTCACAGATTGATTTTAGCTAAAGTATGATTAAGCCATGGTGTCTGGTCCTAACCTTGTATTCCTAATTCCCTAATTAGATCCTTGTTGTCGAACCTAAATTAAGCATTAAAAATCCATTAAGAAAAGAAGAATGTTTTAAACAACCAAGCATGTATCTAATCCCTGTTGTCGAATGTCCATACATACTCTTCCTATTCATAGCTCAATTTGAATTAATGCATGGTGTCTACTCTTAATTCAAACCAAGATAGCTAACATACAAGTTTTAATGGTGATCAATCATTCAAACAAGCATATTAACTTATAAGCATAATGAATAAGAACAAGAACTATAATTGAAACTTGAAAACTAAAGAAAAGAAATTACATTACAATGAAAAATAAATTACAACTAAGAAAAACTTAAAGGAAAATTTAGCAAAAGAATTTTGTTACAACAATTGAGAACTAAAAAGGAAAACTAAGAGAATTTGAGGGAGATAAGGGAGAGGAGCCCTAGAGAGATGTTTGAGAGCCCCCCCCTTGGGGTGTGTTTACAAGCTTGGAGAAACTCACTATTTATAGGCCTAGGGGAAGTGAAAATCTGAATTAAGTATTGCTTCTACCTACAAAACTCACTTCACCAACTTACAACATTTAATTCACCAACTTTACCTAACACACAATTGCATTTGAAAACAATTCCTCATGTCTTTAAGCTTAGTGTTGCAGCTCCCACTTCATCTTCTTTTACTTCATTTGGCTGCTGCAAAACTCCACTCCAATTATAAGTATTGAATATGTTTCACCAAACTTTCCCACAATCAATAACATTTCATCATGCATATGTCATGCTTGACAATGCATTGCAGTGTTCTTTTCGGCTCGTTTTGGGCTTGTTTCTCAATTCTGGAAAATCTGGAAAAATATGGATCTTGAAGCACTTTGAATTATCTTTTCAAGCATATGCAGCCCAGCTTAAGGAAAAATCGGAAAGACCTTCAAATATGATTTTTGGCCCAGTAACGCAGATGCTGTCGAATTTGACCTTAAGATGCCAAAACTTGTATAACTTTCTCTAGAAGACTCGGAATCATGAACCGTAAAATTCTTCTGAAACTAGACTTCCGTATCTTTCCAATGATGTATGGTTCATTATCTGGTTCTTCCTGAGCAAATACAGTCCAATCCATGAAGTTGACTGATCTGCAGACACCGCTTTGAGCTAACTTGTCTCCAAAGTGCATTTAATGAGTCATAGGCTTATTACACTGAAACAAACACAAAATAGATTAAAAGCACAAGTTTAACTCAAAAACATAACCAAATCATAAGTTAGAAGGGTACAAAATGATATGTAATTATGCACCGATCAAATACTCCCAAACCTATATTTTGCTAGTCCTCGAGCAAAACAAAAGGAAAACAAAGATAAAAATAAATAAATAAATAAAATTAATTAGACCACTTTCGCAGGTAACTCGATTGCATTGAGCATATGCAACAAGCCTTTAAACCTCTAGGCATCCCTAGTAGGAGGAGTTGTGTCTCCTGAGGGTTTAAAAGATACGATACCCACAAACGTTTTACTGACTCTACAAAAACAAAGTAGTTAGAAAAAAACAAAACAAAAACAAAACAATATTTTCGAACATTTTCTGAAGAGAAACGACTCATGCACATGACTCAAAAGTTTTAACAATAAAAGCTTATTTTTAGACATTATTCACAATGTGGCAAAGTTCAAAACATAACATGCTCAAAGTGTAGTAGTGTGATAGCCAAATGCAACAAATTCTCCAACCTTGGTTTTCACACAATTTCAAAAATCATACAAAGCACAAATTCAACTTCAAATCTCACCAAAGTTGTCCTCTCACAAATGAATCACTCAGAAGAGGGCTACAATGCATCACTCAGTTATAAACATGAGATTAGAGTTAAACCATAAGGGAATTAACTCACAATAGAAAGATGAAGAACTTGCATTATATGATCTCAAGAAGGATGCCAAACACTTAAAAGTAGAAAAATGGATGCAATTCAATCACATGACATTTAGGATCAATTTAGGTCTTTATCATAGGTTGTAATGGGGCCAAGGGTGTAAGGTGAGTGAGAAATGAAAGGTATGAATAACACAAAGTCCAAAGAACTCACAATGTAAGAGCATAAAACAATTGTTTCCAAGACTTGAATCATCACAATGAGGATTTTTTTTTTTTTTTTTTCAAAACTCCTTATACCTCCATTTATAACGATTCACACTCCTTTCTTTTAATTGAACAACCACCAATTTTTTTGATGCCAATAAAGAAACCCAAAAATGAATTTTCAATCAACCACAATCACAACATTCTCTTTTCTTCCACCAATTGGGTGATTTTTATTTTTTATTTTTTATTTTCAATATATAATACCCCTTCCCAAACTTAGCATGAAAAACACATCACAATTAAAGCTCATGAGTTCCTTAGAAAAGGTAAATACTTGTTTTTCAAGCTAAGGCGAGGAAATATAATTGGTTAAATGAAAGAAAAGGTTTACATGTAGGCTCAAAATGGTTAACAATGGAAAAATCATGCTTAAGCATGCATAAGGTTAGCTTGAAAGGCACAAACGATCCAAAGAAGGCCTTAATATCATTTCTCAAATGTCATGTAATCAAATTTGCATAAGAATGAATGATTTTTAAGTGTTCAACCAAATCAATGAATAATGAGATCAAACAACAACTTAGATGACAAGAAAATAAGAGTATGTGTATAACACTCATGAAATGAAGGACAAGGCTCAAAAGCTTACATTATATGGTTATACAAGTTTAATTTATACTTGATACAATTCTTTGGATCATGCAAATCCTTTAATTGGAAAATTATGAAACAAATGGCAAGTGTAAAGAAGGTTTCGAACATATCATGCTAGAACGATGCCAAAAGTTTTATTTTTTATTATTTTTTATTATTTTTTTATTTTTTTTTTTTAATAAAAAGAAATCCAATTTTCATTTAAGTCATGCAAACATTTATCACAATCTCATCATATGTGTTCGGAAAGTGACTCAAAATAAAAAAAAACAAAGCAAGACTAAAATAAAACAGAAAAACAAGAATTTTTTTTTTTAAATTTTATTTTAAGAAAAACCAAATTTACTTGCTAAACTCTAATACCCCCAAACTTAGAAATGAACATTGTCCTCAATGTTTAAAATTTAGGCACAAGTAATGTCATAACAACAATTGAAAGGTATTAAAGCAAATAAATATCACAAAATACAATAATTAAAATACAAAACAAAATAAAATAATTACAAAATAAAAATTGCAAAACAACCAAACGAATAAAAAAATTAAAATTAAAATAAAACGAAACAAGAAGCCCTAAACACACAAGCCTACGCAAATTGAAACCCAAAAACTTTGAAGCCCAAAGGCCCACAATTTGAAACCCAAACCACGGTGAAACCCGAAGCCCACACATTTTATTTACTTAAATTTAAATTTTTAAATTTTTTATATATATATATATTTTTTTACGTGGGAAGTGGATTCTGAACGAGGGTCCATATGTCGTCTCGGGCAACAAAGCAAGTGCCACGTGTCGACACACAGAGGCGCCGCAAAGCTCAAGCGCGAAAATTACGGGCTATGAAAAGACACGAAGACTTGTTGAACGCGTTTGTTCGTAAAGGGAAAGCCGTAAGGCTGTGGAGCTCGAGTGGTGCTAGGGTTTGATGTCTATAAAAGGAAACTAAGGGAGAAAAACAAAAATTGCAGCCACAAGGAAGAGAGAAAAGAAAGAAGAAGAGAGAAAAGAGAAAAAGAAAGAGAAGAGAGAAGAGAGAGAAAAAAAGCAGATAGAAAATGTCGTCTTCTTTCCCATTTTCGCTCGATCTCAACCTAGCTCAACCAATTCGTACGTCGAGTCAAGGAGTGGCACCGGTGTGGATGCCCTACTTTGGCTCGGACGAGGGCCCGTGACAGTAAATGACACAATACTCATGGACAACGAAGTTGCCCTTGGAGTCGCAAGGAGTTTAGTGACTCCCAGAGATGCACGAGTGCTCGGGGCAAAGTGTGACAATCGAATCGTGAGTGATGCCATGGCACCGCCGCACAAAGCACGACCACTATCGCAACCGTGGGTTATCGCCTAATTGCGAAATCCCGTGAGTTGGAGCTAGTAAGGGCTCGATTGGCGGCATCGCAGAATGTGGTTGAGGATTGTCAAGGCATTATAAAGGACTTGAAAAAGGAGAGGACAAGGATGGTGGAGTTTAATCGACGTCGCCTAGAAGGATTGCAGCAGAGAATAAACAATTATCAACGATGGTAGATTTGTACGCTAAAGACATGCGCACGAATCTGGAGTCTATTGGGCGACCGGGTAAGCGCGCAAGCAACCGTGAGCACGAGACAAGTGGTGCTCAAGCCAAGAGTGCAGCCATAAGTGCGATCTTTGGGAGCTCAAGTGATGGGCCCCAAGAGGTCATGCGTGAAGACCCAAAAGATGACGTCCGTAGGGCTAAACTAAAGGTTCCAATTTTGGAATCAGGAAGCGTGTCATGATGATGTCGATGCCGATGAAGATGAAGAAGAAAAAGAAGAAGAAGTTTTATTTATTTGTATTCTATTTTGTTTTATTTTGTTTTGTTTTTTTGTTTTTAAATTATTATTATTTTTTTAAGTTTTTAGTGATGCAGCCTTCTTTAGAGTAAATTTTTTTTTTCTAAATTTTTAACACTCATAAACAAACTAACACACCACAAAAAAAATTTAAAAAAAAAATCACAGACTATAAAACAACTAAACAGAAAAGAAAACAAAGAAGTTCCAAATTGCAATTTTATTTTTTTATATTTATATTTTTTGTAATTATTATTTAAGCAAGAATACAATACCAAAACTTAAATTTTTATTTAAACTAAACCATTATTGTAGAAAAAAATTTATTTTAAGAACACACAATTATACAAGCAACTCTAGGATGACCAATTAAGGGCCTCAAAAACATAGCCAGGGGTTTCGGGAAGGTTGGAGGGTCACAATGGTCCCGCTTAAAACCCAAACTTCTTAGACACCGAAGGTGTCTCCTAAAGAACTCCTAGACACTGCATTGACGGAGACGCTCACTGGAGTTACCAAAAGTCAGCTCATATGAAAAATCTTTTTAAATTTTTTTTTAATTATTATAAAAGAAACTGAAAATTAAAATTACTAAAATAATAACAATACAAGTAAAAGAGAAAGGATTCAAATTGAACTATGAATAGGAAGAGAAAATTAAAATTACTAAAATAATACAAGCATGTATCTAATCCCTGTTGTTGAATGTCCATACATACTCTTCCTATTCATAGTAAAATTTGAATTAATGCGTGGTGTCTACTCTTAATTCAAACCAAGATAGCTAACATACAAGTTTTAATGGTGATCAATCATTCAAACAAGCATATTAACTTATAAGCATAATGAATAAGAACAAGAACTATAATTGAAACTTGAAAACTAATTAAACTTGAAAACTTAAGAAAAGAATTTACATTACAATGAAAAATAAATTACAACTAAGAAAAACTTAAAGGAAAATTTAGCAAAAGGATTTTGTTACAACAATTGAGAACTAAAAAGGAAAACTAAGAGAATTTGAGGGAGAGAAGGAAGAGGAGCTCTAGAGAGGTGTTTGAGAACTCCCCCCCTTGGGGTGTGTTTACAAGCTTGGAGAAACTCACTATTTATAGGCCTAGAGGAAGTGAAAATCTGAATTAAGTATTGCTTCTACCTACAAAACTCACTTCACCAACTTACAACACTTAATTCACCAACTTTACCTAACACACAATTGCATTTGAAAACAATTCCTCTTGTCTTTAAGCTTAGTGTTGCAGCTCCCACTTCATCTTCTTTTACTTCATTTGGCTGCTGCAAAACTCCACTCCAATTATAAGTATTGAATATGCTTCACCAAACTTTCCCACAATCAATAACATTTCATCATGCATATGTCATGCTTGAATGCATTGCAGTCTTCTTTTGGGCTCGTTTTGGGCTTGTTTCTCAATTCTGAAAAATCTGGAAAAATATGGATCTTGAAGCACTTTGAATTATCTTTTCAAGCATATGCAGCCCAGCTCAAGGAAAAGCCAGAAAGACCTTCAAATGTGATTTTTTTGGCCCAGTAACGCAGATGCTGCCGATTTTGACCTTAAGCTGCCAAAACATGTATAACTTTCTCTAGAAGACTCGGAGTCATGAACAATAAAATTCTTCAGAAACTAGACTTTGGCATCTTTCCAATGATGTATGGTTCATTATTTGGTTCTTCTTGAGCAAGTACAGTCCAATCCGTGAAGTTGACTGATCTGCAGACACCGTTTTGAGTTAACTTGTCATCAAAATGCATTTAATGAGTCATAGGCTTATTACACTGAAACAAATACAAAATAGAATAAAAGCACAAGTTTAACTCAAAAACATAACCAAATCATAAGTTAGAAGGGTACAAAATGATATGTAATTATCCACCGATCAGATTTTACTCAAAACTCTCCAAATGACTCCTCCCACAATAAATATTATGATGTTGGGTAGGTTTTGGGATCGATCGGAAATCAATTGGTCAAAGAAATTGGACACTTAAAGTTCGTACGAAGTTCGTGCCATAAATAGAGTGGTTGGTGCATTGCTTTGTTGTAGTAATTGGATTTCACTCAAAACTCAACATATGACTCCTCCCACCATATTATGATGTTGACCGAGTTTTAGGCTTGATCTGAAATGAATAGGTCAAAGAAATTGGACAATTCAAGTTCGAACGATGTTCGTGCCGTAAATGGAGCGGTGGTACATTGCATAGTTCTAGCGATTGGATTTTACTCAAAACTCTCCAAATGACTCCTACCAAAATAAAAATTATGATGTTGGCTAGGTTTTGGGCTCAATCCGAAATCAATTGGTCAAAGAAATTGGACACTTCAAGTTCGTACGAAGTTCGTACCGCAAATGGAGTGGTTGGCACATTGCATAGTTCTAGTGATTGGAATTCAATCAAAACTCACCAAATGACTCCTCCCACCATATTATGATGTTGACCAATTTTGGGCTCGATCCGAAATCAGTTGGTTAAAGAAATTGGACACCTCAAGTTTGTGTGAAGTTCGTGCCGTGAATGGAGTGGTTGGTGCATTGCATTGTTCTTGAGATTGGAATTCGATAAAAACTCACCAAATGACTCCTCCCACCATCTTATGATGTTGACCAAGTTTTGGGGTTGATCCGAAATGAATAGGTCAAAGAAATTGGACAATTCAAGTTCAAACGAAGTTCGTGCCGTAAATGGCAACATTGCATAGTTCCAGCGATTGGATTTTACTCAAAACTCTCCAAATGACTCCTCCCACAATAAATATTATGATGTTGGCTCGGTTTTGGGCTCGATCAGAAATCAATTGGTCAAAGAAATTCAACACTTCAAGTTCGTACGATGTTCGTGGTGTATATGGAGTGGTTGGTGCATTGCATAGTTCTAGTGATTGGATTTCACTCAAAACACATCAGATAACTCCTCCCACCATATTATGATGTTGACCAAGTTTTGGGCTCGATCCGAAATCAATTGGACACTTCAAGTTCGTACGAAGTTCGTGCCGTAAATGGAGTGGTTGGTGTATTGCATAGTTCTAGTGATCGGATTTCACTCAAAACTCGCCAAATGACTCCTCCAACCATATTATGATGTCAACCAACTTTAGTGCTCGATCCGAAAACAATTGGTCAATGAAATTAGAAACTTCGAGTTCGTATGAAGTTCGTGCCGTAAATGGAGTGGTTGTTACATTGCATAATTGTAGTTATTGGAATTCACGCAAAACTCACCAAATGACTGCACCCACCATATTATGATGTTGACCAAATTTTGGGATTGATCTGAAATCAATTGGTCAAATTAAATGGACACTTCAAGTTCGTACAAAGTTCGTGCCGTAAATGGAGTGGTTGGTGCATTGCATAGTTCTAGCGATTGGATTTTACTCAAAACTCACCAAATGACTCCTCCCACTGTATTATGTTGTTGACCAAGTTTTGGGCTCGATACGAAAACAATTGGTCAAAGACATTGGACACTTCATGTTCTTACTAAGTTCGTGCCGTAAATGACGTTGTGGTGCTTTGCATATTTCTAGGGATTGGGTTTCACTAAAAACTCACCAAATGACTCCTCCCGCGAAATTATGATGTTGACCACGGTTTTGGCTCTATCCGAAAAGTATAGATCAAAGAAATTGGACAATTCAACTTCGAACGAAGTTCATGCCGTAAATGGAAAGGTGGTCAATTGCATAGTTATAGGGATTGGAATTCACTCAAAACGCACCAAATGACTCCTCCCAACATATTATGATGTTGACCAAGTTTTGGGGTCGATCCGAAATCAATTGGTCAAAGAAATTGGACACTTCAAGTTCATACGAAGTTCGTGCCGTAAATGAAGTGGTTGGTGCTTTGCATAGGTATAGGGATTGGATTTCACTCGATCCGATTTGAATTGGTCAAAGAATTTGGACAATTCAAGTTCGAACGAAGTTCCTGCCATAAATGGAGTGGTTGGTGCATTGCTTAATTCTAGTGATTTGAATTCACTCAAAACTCACAAAATTACTCTTCCCAACATATTATGATGTTGACCAAGTTTTGGGCTCGATCCGAAATGAATTGGTCAATTCAAGTTCGAAGGAAGTTCGTGCCGTAAATGGAGTGATGGTACATTGCATAGTTCTAGTGATTGGATTTCACTTAACACTCACCAAATGACTCCTCCCACCATATTATGATGTTGACCAAGTTTTGGGTTCGATCATTAATCAATTGGTCAAAGAAATTGGACAATTCCAGTTTGAACGAAGTTCGTGCCGTAAATGGAGTGGTGGTACATTGGATAGTTCTAGTGATTGGATTTCACTCTAGACTCACCAAATGACTCCTACCACCATATTATGTTGTTGACCATGTTTTGTGCTTGATCCGAAATGAATTGGTCCAAGAAATTGGACACTTCAAGTTCGTACGAAGTTCCAGCCGTCAATGGAATGGTTGGTGGTTTGCATAGTTCTGGTGATGGGATTTCACTCAAAACTCAACCAATGACTCCTCCCACCATATTATGATGTTGACCAAGTTTTGTGCTCGATCCGAAATCAATTGGTCAAAGAAATTGGACAATTCAAGTTCGAACGAAGTTCGTGCCGTAGATGGAGTGGTGGAACATTGCATAGTTCTAGTTATTCGATTTCACTCAAAACTCAAAAAATGACTCCTCCCACGATATTATGATGCTAACCAAGTTTTGGGCTCGATCCGAAAAATAATTGGTCAAAGATATTGGACACTTCAAGTTCATAGGAAGTTCGTGCCGAAAATGAAGTGGTCGGTGCTTTGCTTAGTTCTAGGGATTGGATTTCACTCAAAACAACCCAAATGACTCCTCCCACCATATTGTGATGTTGACAAAGTTTTGGGCTCGATCCGAAATAAATTGGTCAAAGAAATTGGACCATTAAAGTTCGAACGAAGTTCGTGGCATAAATGGAGTGGTTGATGCATTGCTTTGTTCTAGTGATGGGAATTCACTCAAAGCTCACCAAATGACTCCTCCCACCATACTATGATGTTGACCAAGTTTTGGGCTCGATCCGAAATCAATTGTTCAAAGAAATTGGACATTTCAAGTTCATTCGATGTTCTGTGCCGTAAATGAAGTGGTTCGTGCTTTGCATAGTTCTAGGGATTGGATTTCTCTCAAAATACCCCAAAAGACTCCTCCCACCATATTATGATGTTGGCTAAGTTCTGGGCTCGATCCGAAATGAAATTGTCAAAGAAATGGAACAATTCAAGTTCGAACGAAGTTCGTGCCAAAAATGGAGTGGTTGGTGCATTGCTTAGTTCTAGTGATTGTATTTCACTCAAAACTCACCAAATGAGTCCTCCCATCCTATTATGATGTTGACCAAGTTTTGGGCTCGATCCGAAATGAATGGGTCAAAGTAATTGGACAATTCAAGCTCGAACGAAGTTCGTGCCATAAATGGAGTGGGGGTACATTGCATAGTTCATGTGATTGGATTTCACTCAAAACTCTCCAAATGCCTCCAACAACCATATTATGATGTTGACCAACTTTTGGGCTCGATCCGAAATCAATTGGTCAAAGAAATTGGACCCTTAAAGTTCGAACGAAGTTCGTGCCGTAAATGGAGTGGTTGGTGCTTTGCATAGTTCTGTTGATTGGATTACACTCAAAACTCACCAAATGACTCCTCCAACCGTATTATGATGTTGACCAAATTTTGGGCTCGATCCGAAATCAATTGGTCAAAGAAATTGGACTATTCAGCTTCGAACGAAGTTCGTGCCGTAAAAGGAGTGGTGGTCCATTGCATATTTCTAGTGATTGGATTTCTCTCAAAACTCACCAAATGACTCCTCCCACAAATTATGATGTTGACCAAGTTTTGAGATCGATCCGAAATCAATTGGTCAAAGAAATAAGACGCTTCAAGTTCATGCCGTAAATGGTGTGGTTGGTGCATTGCATAGTTCTAGTGTTTGGATTTCAATCAAAACTCACCAAATGACTCCTCCCACCATATTATGATGTTGACCCAGTTTTGAGCTCGATCCAAAATCAACACGTCAAAGAAATTGGACAATTCAAGTTCGAAAGAAGTTCGTGCCGTAAATGGAATGGTTGGAGCATTGCATAGTTCTAGAGATTGGAATTCACTCAAAACTCACCAAATGACTCCTCCCACAATATTATGCTGTTGACCAAGTTTTAGGCTCGATCCAAAATGAAATGGTCAAAGAAATTGGACAATTCAAGTTCGAACGAAGTTCGTTCAATAAATGGAATGGTTGGTGCATTGCATAGTTCTAGTGATTGGATTTTACTCAAAACTCACCAAATGACTACTCCCACCATATTTTGATGTTGACCAAGTTTTGGGCTCGATCCGAATTCAAACGGTCAAAGAAATTGGACAGTTCAAGTTCGTGCCGTAAATGGAGTGGTTGGTGCATTGCAAAGTTCTAGTGATTGGAATTCACTCAAAACTCACCGAATGACTCCGCCCACCACATTATGTTGTTGACCAAGTTTTGGGCTCGATCGAAAATGAATTGGTCAAAAAAATTGAAGAATTCAAGTTCGAACGAAGTTCGTGCCGTAAATGGAGTGGTTGGTGCATTGCATAGTTCTAGGGATTGGATCTCTATAAAAACTCACCAAAGGACTCCTCCCACCATATTATGTCATTGACCAAGTTTTGGGCTCGATCCGAAATCAATTGGTGAAAGAAATTGGACACTTCAAGTTCGTACGAAGTTCGTGCCGTATATGGAGTGGTTGGTTCATTGGATAGTTCTAGTTATTGGATTTCACTCAAAACTCACCAAATGACTACTCCCCCCATGTTATGAAATTGACCTAGTTTTGGGCTCGATCCGAAATCCATTGGGGAAAGAAATTGGACACTTCAAGTTCGTACGAAGTTCGTGCCGTATATGGAGTGGTTGGTGCATTGCATAGTTCTAGTGATTTGATTTCACTCAAAACTCACCAAATGACTCCTCCCTCAATGTTATGAAATTGACCAAGTTTTGGGCTCCATATGAAATCAATTGGGGAAAGAAATTGGACAATTCAAGTTCGAACGAAGTTCGTACCGTAATGTTGTGTTTGGTGGGGCCCAATCCAAAATGAATTCGTCAAAGAAATTGGACAATTTAACTTCGAACGAAGTTCGTGTCGTAAATGGAGTGGTGGTGTTTTGCATAGTTCTATTGATTGGATTTCACTCAAAACTCACCAAATAACTCCTCCCACCATATTATGTTGCTGACCAAGTTTTCGGTTCGATCCAAAATCAATTGGTCAAAGAAATTGGACAATTAAAGTTCGAACGAAGTTCGTGCCGTAAATGGAGTGGTTGGTGCATTGCATAGTTTTAGTGATTGGATTTCACTAAAAAAATCTCCAAATGATTCCCCCAACCACATTATGAAGTTGACCAAGTTTTGGGCTCGATCCAAAATCAATTGGTGAAAGAAATTGGACACTTCAAGTTCCAACGAAGTTTGTGCCGTATATGGAGTGGTTGGTGCATTGTGCAGTTCTAGTGATTGGATTTCTCTCAAAAGTCACCAAATGACTCCTCCCCCCATATTATGACGTTGACCAAGTTTTGGGCTCGATCCGAAATGAATTGGTCAAAGAAATTGGACAATTCAAGTTCGAACGAAGTTCCTGACGTATATAGAGCGGTTTTAGCATTGCATAGTTCTAGTGATTGGATTTCACTCAATATTCACAAAATGACTCCTCCCACCAGTTTATTATGGTGACCAAGTTTTGGGCTCGATCCAAAATGAATTTTTGAAAGAAATGGGACACTTCAAGTTCGTACGAAATTCGTGCCACAAATGGAGTGGTTGGTTCTTTGCATAGTTCTAGGTATTGGATTTCACTAAAAACTCACCAAATTACTCCTCCCACCATATTATGATGTTGCCCAAGTTTTGGGATCGATCCAAAATCAATTCGTCAAAGAAATTGGACACTTGAAGTTCGTACGAAGTTCGTGGCATAAATGGAGAGGTTGGTGCATTGCATAGTTCTAGTGATTGGATTTCACTCAAAACTCACCAAATGACTCCTCCCACCATATTAAGATGTTGACCAGGTTTTGGGCTCGATCCAAAATCAATTGGTCAAAGAAATTGGACACTTCAAGTTTGTACGAAGTTCGTGCCATAAATGAAGTGGTTGGTGCTTTGCATAGTTCTGATAATGGATTTCACTCAAAACTCACCAAATTACTTCTGCCACCATATTATGGATTTCATCCGAAATGAATTTGTCAAAGAAATTGGATAATTCAAGGTCGAACGAAATGTGTGCCGTAACTGGTGTGGTTGGATCGTTGCATTGTTCTAGGGATTGGATTTCACTCAAAACACACCAATTGACTCCTCCCACCATATTATTATGTTGACCAAGTTTTTGACTGGATCCGAAATCTGTTGGTCAAAGAAATTGGACACTTCAAGTTCGTACGAAGTTTGTGGCATAAATGGAGTTGCCAGTGCATTGCATAGTTCTAGTGACTGGATTTCACTCAAAACTCACCAAACAACTCCTCCCACCATATTATGATGTTGACCAAGTTTTGAGCTCGATCCAAAGGCAATTGGTGACAGAAATTGGACAGTTCAAGTTCGTACGAAGTTTCGTTCCGTAAATGAGGTGGTTTGTGCATTGCATAGTTCTAGTGATTGGAATTCACTCAAAACTCACCAAATGACTCATCCCACCAAATTATGTTGTTGACCAAGTTTTGGGCTCGATTCGAAATCAATTGGTCAAAGAAATTTGACAATTCAAGTTCGATCCGAAATCAATTGGTCTAAGAAATTTGACACCTCAAGTTCGTATGAAGTTCCGTTCCGTAAATGAGGTGGTTGGTGCATTGTATAGTTCTAGTGATTGGAATTCACCCAAAACTCACCAAATGACTCATCCCACCATGTTATGTTGTTGACCAAGTTTTGGGCTCTCTCCGTATTGAATTGGTCAAAGAAATTGGACAATTCAAGTTCGAACGAAGTTTGTGCCGTAGATGGAGTGGTGGTACATTGCATAGTTCTAGTGATTGGATTTCACTCAAAACTCTCCAAATGTCTCCTCGAACCATATTATGATTATGATGTTGACCGAGTTTTGGGCTCGATCGGAAATCAATTGATAAAAGAAATTGGACACTTCAAGTTCGTACGAAGTTCGTGCCGTAAGTGAAGTGGTTGGTGCATTGCACAGTTCTAGAGATTGGATTTCACTCAAAACTTACCAAATGCGTCCTCCCACCATGCTATGATGTTGACCAAGTTTTGGCCTGTTGAAGAAAAATGTTAACTTCCCAACATAATTTCACCACCACTAATTAAATTCTCGAACTACGCTGGTTTGATCCCGTTAAGGGTACGTAGGCAGTCTAACATTACAATAGACGCAACCGCAACCCAAATTCAAATATCTGAAACTCAATTCCTAAATTAGTGGGCCACACTTACCCATTAATTTCCAAATTTGGAACTACGCTGGTTTGATCCCATTAAAGTGCGTAGGCGGTCTAGCATACCAATAGACGCAACCTCCACCAAATTCAAATCCATTAAACACATATCCTAAATTAGTGGGCCACACTTACCCATTAATTCCCAATTTTGGAACTACGTCGGTTTGATCCCTTCAAAAGTGCGAGGCGATCTATCATTCCGATAGACGCAACCGCAACCAAATTCAAACTTCTCAAATTCTTAATTAGTGGGCCACACTTACCCATTAATTTCCAAATTTCTCATACACAAACTCTTAATTAGTGGGTCACACTTACCCATTAATTTCCAAATTCGAACTACGCTGGTTTGATCCCTTCGAAAGGGTACGTAGGCAATCTAGAGATTCAATCTAGATACAACCACCCAAATTTCAAATTCAAATAGAATCCCTGGTTTATTCTTAACCAAATTCGCCCCCAAACTCATTTCCAAATCGAATCCCTGGTTTATTCAACTAAATTCACTCAAACACTTTTTCAATCAAATTCATTGAAATTACCCCGTTGCAATGAGTCATTTATTTATTGCAATTTTCTTTTGAACTACGAGTGACTTGATTCCCGCATGGGATACGTAGGCATCCTGAGGTTGGACTTGGGAGCAGTCGCAAAACCAAACACAAGTTCTGTTTCTTTATGGTGGAATCAAAGGGTGTTCCCTTCAAACAAGGGATTGTAATTAAGAGACACCACGTCTTGAATGGGTCGAACCTAAAATAATAAAACCCCATTATTTAATTAGTGGTGGTGAAATTATGTTGGGAAGTTAACATTTTTCTTCAACATAATTTTTGGCACGCCCGGTGGGATCCATTCTCCTTTTCATCTCCATTCATAAATAGACTAATTATTTTTATTTTGTGTTTGCCTCGAGGTTCTAACAAGGGCACCACAAGTTATCCTCTACTTCCAAGAGCTCCTTCGTAGTTTTGGCTAGCAAGGCAACCACAAAGGTTATTAACACCCCAGCCACAAGAACTCCATCTAAGAAGGCAACCCCAAAATGCAAGGAAAAAGGGTGGTTAGAGCTCCAAGGAAGAAAGTTAACTGTAAAGTTTTCCCAACTGAAGATTTTGAAGATGCTGCAACAAAGCCACTAAGCTTCAACATCAATGGTTGCTAAGACTACAAAAGGACAAGCCATCAACTTGGGCATCACAAAACTTATGATGGTGATCTTCTGTGGAAGAACTCTTACTTTCCAAGAATGTTAACCAAGTTGATAAAGCATCAAGGTTGAACAAGTCCAACAAATTCATAAATACAAATAGAGCAAAGTAAAGTTCTGCCAACAAATGATGAGATTGTGAGCTCGAGCACCATAGGGGCAGTTTTCCCCACTTGCAACTTAAGGCAAGACATGAAACTGATGTCACAAGGATTAATCCTATCGGTTCAAAGTCAAGCCAAGACATAAAGCTAATATGTCACAGGGGCAGCCTCAAGTTGCAAGTCAAGTGAAGGCATGAAAGTGAAATCAAGACACGAGGCTGATATATGACAGGGGTAATCCCCTCGGCTCAAAGTCAAGACGTGAAGCTAATATGTCACAAGGGCAATCCCATCAGCTCAAGGTCAAGACGTGAAGCTGATATGTCACAGGGGCAATCCTCAGCTCAAAGTCAAGTCAAGACATGAAGCTGATATGTAACAGGGGCAATCCCCTCGGCTCAAAGTCAAGTCAAGACACGAGGCTGATATGTCACAGGGGCAATCCCCTCACTCAAAGTCAAGTCAAGACACGAAATTGATGTCACAAGAAGTAATCTTCTCAGTTCAAAGTCATTCGAAAACATGGACCTCATATGTCACATGGGGTGTCTTCAAATTCCCAAGGGAAGCCAAGACATTCAAAAGGTCGCACTATTTCTCCAAAGCGAGGCGACGTCACACCATTCCGAAGGATGCTTTCAGCCTTAAAGGCGATGAGAGGAAAATAGCCAAACAAAATGCTCAAATAGTTTGACTAATGGCTTAGTCCGCCTCCAAGGATAGTCAAGACAAGCGTGAAAAGAAATAAGGAACAAGGAGGCACAAAAGAAAGTTCATATCCTACAAAAGGATGAACATGAACAGCCTGCAAGCTCCCTTACGCCCTTCACTCAATTATTTTTAGCACGGTTCTTCACAAGTCAATATGAGACTAAAGAACGAGTCTTACAAAGGCACCACACTGTGGAAAAGACTACGATGTTGATACCGAGGTTGATGAGGTCACTTTATGTTCGGTCAAGCACATTATATCTGTCGAAGGAAGTTGAGCTTTCCTAAAATTTGAGCATGGGAAAGTCATCCAAATCTCCTTTATGAAATGATGTAACAATGGAAGTTTCAACTCCCGCCGTAAGACAAGTGAACCAAAATGACACTCCATTTTATGTCACTCAAGTAGGTTGGCACAACGGTTAACCAAATCTTGTTGGATTGCAGTTTCACCGTGAATTTGATCCCAATAAAGACACTACATGTCATAAAGATCGCTGAACGACAATTGCCTTCCCAAAGGATTACCGACCATACCATACATGGGTTCAAACAACTTGGGCAAAAAGCCACGTGCTCTATATCACATTGCAGATGGAAATGTGAAATTCTCTATGAGCGCTTTCGTCTATGTGACAATGTCTTATTAAGACATCCATGACTGGACACATATGATGCCATCCATCTTACGCTCCACCAATTCTTCAAATATTTGTGGAGTAAATGAGGGTTTTAGCAAACTCGATCCGTTTATAGGAGAAGTGATGAATTATTCAAATGCAAAGTTTTATGGACCACCTGGCCTTACCTTAGCTCAACCGGCAAAAGTCGAATAGCTAGTATTGAGTGAGAAGGTAAAAATAAAAAAAAAAAAAAAGAAAGGGCAAAGGCACTTGAGTCCAACAAAACCATTTGAGTGAACTTTGCACCTTCTATCAAGTCATCCTCAAAAGGTAAGGAGTTGTGCAGACTAAGCTAAAGAAAATTTTCAAGTCCTCGATATAAGGGACCAAGGAGGGTCGAGTTCGTCGAAACATATGACGTGATACACTTAGGCTCTTCGAAGATCAATCAGCCCAATACAGGGGCGTAAAGAAAATGTTCAAGTCCTCAATATAAGGGACCAAGGAGAGTCGAGTTCGTTGAAACATATGATGTGCTACACTTAGGCACTTCAAAAGATCAATCAGCCTAATACGAGGCGTATGGTCATTTCAATAAAAAATCGAAAGGGCAAAAAGGGGAAGAAATGCAACGTCAACCTCACAACTCAACAAGTGAATGACGTATTCGTGAGCAACTCTCCCAAAGCCAAACTCGAAAGTTTCGAACTTGAACTTCTCGCAAATCTCAAAAGTCTCTTTCTTTACCTCAAAGAGACGTAGGCAAGCTGGCCTAAAAGCTAGTTGTAGCCTTAAATTATCCACCAATATTGTTAGCAAGTGGTTAAACCGCTATATACTACCCGAGATCCACAAACGTTGTTAGCACGTGGTTAAACTGCTATATACTACACAAGATCCACCAATAGTGTTAGCATGTGGTTAAACTGCTGTATGCTACACAAGAACTCCAATTCACATGAGTATAAACTGTGAAACCAAAAAAAAAAAAAAAAAAGCCCGTTGAACTGAAAACCCGAAAGAGCGATTCAAGCAAAAGTTAGGGCAGAAAAAAAAAAAGGCTCGTTGGGCTGAAAACCCGAAAGGGCGGTCCAAGCAAAAGTTAGAGCTTCCAAAAAAAAAAAAAAGCTTTGTGGGCTGAAAACCCGAAAGGGCGGCCCAAGCAAAAGAACTACGGATGACTTGATCTCTCAAAAGGGGTACGTAGGCAATCTAGTCCAAAAATGCTAGATGCAGTCACAAATCTCAAATGTCTCTACCTCAAAGAGACGTAGGCAAGCTGCAGCCTTAAATTATCCACCAACGTTGTTAGCACGTGGTTAAACTACTATATACTACACAAGATCCACCAATAGTGTTAGCACGTGGTTAAACTGCTGTATACTACACAAGAACTCCAATTCACATGAGTATAAACTGTGAAACAAAAAAAAAAAGCTCGTTGGGCTGAAAACCCGAAAGGGCGTCCAAGCAAAATTTAGAGCTATTAAACAAAAAAAAAGCCCGTTGGATCGAAGACCTGAAAAGGCGGTCCAAGCAAAAGTTAGGGCATTCAAAAAAAAAGGGGCAAAGGCACTTAAGTTCGACAAAACCATTTGAGTAAACTTTGCACCTTATATCAAGTCATCCTCAAAAGGTGAAGGAGTTGTGAAGACCAAGCCAAAGAAAATTTTCAAGTCTTCGATACAACCAAAGAGAGTCAAGTTCGTTGAAACATATAACGTGCTACACTTGGGCTCTTCAAAGATCAATCGGCCCAATTCAGGGGTAGTATGGTCATTTCATTAAAAATCAAAAGGGGAAGAAAAGCAATGTCAACCTCACAATTCAACAAGTGAATGATGTACTCAAAGCAACTCCCCAAAGCCAAGCTCAAAAGTTTCGACCTCGAACTTCTTGCAAATCTCAAATGTCTCTTTCTTTTCCTCAAATAAAAGAGACGTAGGCAAGCGAGCCTAAAAGCTAGCTCTAGCCATAAATTGTCCACCAATGGTGTTAGCAAGTGGTTAAACTGATGTATACTATACGATATCCACCAATGGTGTTAGCAAGTGGTTAAACTGCTGTATACTACACAAGATCCACCAATGGTGTTTGCAAGTGGTTAAACTGCTGTATACTACACAAGATCCACCAATAATGTTAGCAAGTGGTTAAACTGCAACATACGACACAAGATCCACCAATGGTGTTAGCACGTGGTTAAACCGTCACACACTACACAAGAACTCCAATTCACACGAGTATAAACTATGAAACCAAAAAAAAAAAAAACTTGTTGGGCTAAAAACCCGAAAGGGCAATCCAAGCAAAAGTTAGAGCTAAAACAAAATGTTTTGTGGGCTGGAAATCCGAAAGAGCGGCCCAAGCAAAAAGAACTACGGTTGACTTGATCCCTCAAAAGGGGTACGTAGGCAATCTAGTCCAAAATGCTAGATGTAGTCACAAATCTCAAATGTCTCTACCTCAAAGAGACGTAGGCAAGCTGGCCTAAAAGCTAGTTGTAGCCTAAAATTATCCACCAATAGTGTTAGCAAGTGGATAAACTGCTGTATACTACACAAGAACCACCAATTGAGTTAGCAAGTGGTTAAACTGCTATATACTACACAAGACCCACCAATTGAGTTAGCAAGTGGTTAAACTGCTATACAAGGAACTCCTAACCCACACGAGTATAAACTGTGAACGGTTGAAGCAAAAAGCAGAAGAAAACCAAACTGTTGTGCAGAAAGGAAAGTTGTCAAGCCTTGCACGCGAAAAGTTGTTTCACGTACAATGCTTGAGGGGGCATCTGTTGAACCAAAAAAATTCACAAAGAAAAAAAAATGACGGTTCTTATCAAAGATAAAATCTCATATAGTTATCTCTAAGGAAACGTCCCACTACAGCCCACTCTCAAAAGAAATTAAAAAAAAGAAGATAGGGTGAGATCGTGCTTGGAACAGGTTATCTCCCACTACTCCATTTATCAAAATGATGGCACAATCTGGGAAGAAACTGTTTCCCTCAACTGCAACTCACCTCTAGCCTATAAAAAGGGACAGCAGCAAACGAAGAAAGAAGGGGGAGAAGAAGGAGAAGCAATCGTGAGGCTGCTGAAGAAAAAAAAAAAGGAGAGGACTGCAAGGTTTGAGAGGGAAGCAATGAAGTAGCCTGCCAGCTGCTGGAATTCCCTTCTCTCTCTCTCCTGAAGTTCTCTCTTCTCTGGAGTGCTCTCTCCCCTGCCTAAATTATACCCAAAATTGAAGTGTATATCTGTATGCAGTTCAGCAAACAACAAGGGGCTGCAGAGACAAAAAAAAAAAGAGGCTCAATACCTCTACTCCCTGCAAAATCCTCCTTTATGTTTGGGTACAAAACCTGCAAATCAAACCAATGGGTGTGGCAACCCTTAAATCAATTTCTTGGATGATAAATCCATGATGGGTGTGGCAACCCTTTAAATCAAATATATGGATGGCAAATCCATGGGTGTGGCAACCCTTTAAATCAAATGTATGGATAAGAAATCCATGGGTATGGCAACCCTTTAAATCAAATATATGGATATCAAATCCATGCTCTGTCGAGCAAACAAAAAAGTGATGTGCAGGGAGTTGAAGGGATGGCCTTTACACTTGTTTCAGAAAACCAAATCAGTTTCTTCATAAAATTGTAAAAAAAAAAGTTGATGACAGAAACAGAAACATGGGGTTCAACCTCACAGCAAATGCAAAAATGGGTTCATACCTCTCGAGACTCCCTCTAACCAACTCTCTCCCTCTTTGCTAAAATGCATATCAATTTCTTCCTTATCTGAGCAATTGTAATCCTTTGCAAACAGTCAAAAAAAGGATGAAAAAGAAGAAAGTCGTGTTGCAGAGAGGGCTTTGGCGCAAGACCCATTTGGAAGAGGGGGACAGCAAACAAAAGAGAGAAAGAAAGTTGAAATTGAAAGCCACGTTGCACAGACTTTGGGTTTGTGTCTGTGTTGGCAAGCAGTCAAAAAAAGAAGAGTGGGTTTGGTTTATGAACAGACAAAAAGAAAAAAAGCAAGAAAAGTTATAAAAAAAAAAAAAAGAGGACAGTGGCTGTACGCCACTTTTGCTTTGAATGAAAGACAAAATGATGATGGCCAAGAATTGTTGAAAGAGTTGGACAACAAATGGGCTGACTAAAATTCGATTATGGCCCTTTCTGTCGTGGACTCACTCTTCATGGATCAGCCAAAATATCAAGGGCCCGAAAACAGTGGGATTGTCAAAACAGATTAATGGATTGTCAAAAATAATTGCCCATTATTTCTCATGAGCCCAAAAATATTTAATGGGAAATTCAAATAACCCATTAAATTTACAGTGGTCCAAATACCCATTATATGGTTAATGGATCAATTTTAAAATCCTCATAACTTAGTTTTGGGTTCCAAATGCAAATGTCGATTATAGAAACTTAATAGGTTCATCAAAATTGCTTCATTATTTTTCTTGGACATTGACCCAAAAAAAAAATGGTACAAAACCATCCAATTTTTCCATGGGTCATCTACCCATACAAATTTCAAAGAGATTAAATTCAAATGTCTCAAACATAAATTCTAAATTATCGCCACACTTACCCATTAATTTCCAATTTTTCTCATGGGTCATCTACCTATGAAAACCCCCAAATTGTCTCAAAGACACCAATTCCCAATTAGTGGCCACACTTACCCATTAATTCCCAAATGTCTCAAAGACGCAAATTCTTAATTAGTGGGCCATACTTACCCATTAATTTCCAAATTTTTCATTCACAAATCCTCAATTAGTGGGCCATACTTACCCATTAATTTTCAATTTTTCTCATAGATCAATCATCTACCTATGAAAAACCCTCCAAATTGTTTTAAAGATGCAAATTCTTAATTAGTGGGCCACACTTACCCATTAATTTCCAAATCTCTCAAACACAAATTCTAAGTTAGTGGGCCACACTTACCCATTAATTTCAAATTTTTCTCATGAGTCATCTACCCTCCAAATCGTCTCAAAGACACAAAATTCTAAATTAGTGAACCACACTTATCCATTAATTCTCAATTTCTCGAACTACGCTGGTTTAATCCCGTTAAGGGTACGTAGGCAGTCTAACATTACAATAGACGCAACCGCAACCCAAATTCAAATATCTGAAACTCAATTCCTAAATTAGTGGGCCACACTTACCCATTAATTTCCAAATTTGGAACTACGCTGGTTTGATCCCGTTAAGGGTACGTAGGCAGTCTAGCATACCAATAGACGCAACCTCCACCAAATTCAAATCCATTAAACACAAATCCTAAATTAGTGGGCCACACTTACCCATTAATTCTCAATTTTTGGAACTACGTCGGTTTGATCCCTTCAAAAGGGTACGTAGGCAGTCTATCATTCCGATAGACGCAACCGCAACCAAATTCAAACTTCTCAAATTCTTAATTAGTGGGCCACGCTTACCCATTAATTTCCAAATTTCTCATACACAAACTCTTAATTAGTGGGTCACACTTACCCATTAATTTCCAAATTCCGAACTACGCTGGTTTGATCCCTTCGAAAGGGTACGTAGGCAATCTAGAGATTCAATCTAGATACAACCACCCAAATTTCAAATTCAAATAGAATCCCTGGTTTATTCTTAACCAAATTCGCCCCCAAACTCATTTCCAAATCGAATCCTGGTTTATTCAACTAAATTCACTCAAACACTTTTTCAATCAAATTCATTGAAATTACCCGTTGCAATGAGTCATTTATTTATTGCAATTTTCTTTTGAACTACGAGTGAACACCCTTTGATTCCACCATAAAGAAACAGAACTTGTGTTTGGTTTTGTGATCGCTCCCAAGTCCAACCTCGGGATGCCTACGTATCCCATGCGGGAATCAAGTCCTCCCACCATGTTATGATGTTGACCATGTTTTGGGCTCGATCCGAAGTCTATTGGTCAAAGAAATTGGAAATTTCAAGTTCGTGCGAAGTTTATGCCTTAAATGGTGTGGTTGGTGCATTGCATAGTTCTAGTGATTTGATTTCACTCAAAACTCACCAAATGACTCCTCCGAAAATCAATATTACGTTGTTGGCCAAGTTTTGGGGTCAATTCGAAATTAATTGGTCAAAGAAATTGGACACTTCAAGTTCGCACGAGGTTCGTGCCGTAAATAGAGTGGTTGGTGCATTGCATAGTTCTAGTGAATGGATTTCACTCAAAACAGACCAAATGACTCCTTCCACCACATTATGATGTTGACGACGTTTTAGGCTTGATCCTAAATGAATAGGTCAAAGAAATTAGACAATTCAAGTTCGAAAGAAGTTCGTGCTGTAAATGGCGTGGTGGTACATTGCATAGTTCTAGTGATTGGATTTCACTCAAAACTCCCCAAAGGACTCCTCCCGCAATCAATATTATGACGTTCGCCAGCTTTTGGGCTCGATCCGAAATGAATTGGTCAAAGAAATTGGACAGTTCAAATTCGTACGAAGTTCGTGCCGTAAATGGAGTGGTTGGTGTATTGCATAGTTCTAGTGATTGAATTTCACTCAAAACTCTCAAAATGACTCCTCCCACCATATTATGATGTCGACCAACTTTTGGGCTCAATCCGAAATCAGTTGGACAAAGAAATTGGACACTTGAATTCGTGCGAAGTTTGTGCCGTAAATGATGTGGTTGGTGCGTTGCAAAGTTCTAATAATTGGAATTCAATCAAAACTCCTCATTGACTCCTTCCACCAAATTACGAGGTTGACCAAGTTCGTGCCGTAAATGGAGTGGTGGTACATTGCATAGTTTTATTGATTGGATTTCACTCAAAACTCACCAAATGATGTTGGCCAGGTTTTGGGCTGGATCCGAAATCAATTGGTCAAAGAAATTGGACACTTCAAGTTCGTAAGAAGTTTGTGCCGTAAATCTAGTGGTTGGTGCATTGCATAGTTCTAGCGATTTGATTTCACTCAAAACACACCAAATGACTCCTCCTACAGTATTATGCTTTTGACCAAGTTTTGGGCATGATCCGAAATCAATTGGTCAAAGAAATTGGACACTTGAAGTTCGAACGAAGTTCGTGCCATAAATGGAGTGGTGGTACATTGCATAGTTCCAGTGATTGGATTTCACTCAAAACTACCCAAATGACTCCTCCCAAAATCAATATTATGATGTTGGCCAGGTTTTTCGATTGATCCGAAATCAATTGGCCAAAGAATTCCACACTTCAAGTTCGTACGATGTTCGTCACGTATATGGTGTGGTTGGTGCATTGCCTAGTTCTAGTGAATGGATTTCACTCAAAACAGACCAAATGACTCCTCCCACCACATTATGATGTTGACGACGTTTTAGGCTTGATCCGAAATGAATAGGTCAAAGAAATTGGACAATTCAAGTTCGAAAGAAGGTCGTGCTGTAAATGGCGTGGTGGTACATTGCATAGTTCTAGTGATTGGATTTCACTCAAAACTCCCAAAATGACTCCTCCCGCAATCAATATTATGACGTTGGCCAGCTTTTGGGCTCGATCCGAAATGAATTGGTCAAAGAAATTGGACAGTTCAAATTCGTACGAAGTTCGTGCAGTAAATGGAGTGGTTGGTGTATTGCGTAGTTCTGGTGATTGAATTTCACTCAAAACTCTCAAAATGACTCCTCCCACCATATTATGATGTCGACCAACTTTTGGGCTCAATCCGAAATTAGTTGGACAAAGAAATTGGACACTTGAATTCGTGCGAAGTTCTTGCCGTAAATGAAGTGGTTGGTGCATTGCAAAGTTCTAATAATTGGAATTCAATCAAAACTCCTCATTGACTCCTCAAACCAAATTATGAGGTTGACCAAGTTCGTGTCGTAAATGGGGTGGTGGTACATTGCATAGTTTTATTGATTGGATTTCACTCAAAACTCACCAAATGATGTTGGCCAGGTTTTGGGCTGGATCCGAAATCAATTGGTCAAAGAATTTGGACACTTCAAGTTCGTACAAAGTTTGTGCCGTAAATCTAGTGGTTGGTGCATTGCATAGTTCTAGCGATTTGATTTCACTCAAAACTCACCAAATGACTCCTCCTACAGTATTATGATGTTGACCAAGTTTTGGGCTTGATCCGAAATCAATTGGTCAAAGAAATTGGACACTTCAAGTTCGAACGAAGTTCGTGCCATAAATGGAGTGGTGGTACATTGCATAGTTCTAGTGATTGGATTTCACTCAAAACTACCCAAATGACTCATCCGAAAATCAATATTATGATGTTGGCCAGGTTTTTCAATCGATCCGAAATCAATTGGCCAAAGAATTCGACACTTCAAGTTCGTACGATGTTTGTCACGTATATGGAGTGGTTGGTGCATTGCATAGTTCTAGTGATTGGATTTCACTCAAAACACACCAAATGACTCATCCCACTATATTATGATGTTGACCAAGTTTTGGTCTTGATCCGAAATGAATAGGTCAAAGAAATTGGACATTTCAAGTTTGAACGAAGTTCGTGCCGTAAATGCAGTGGTTGTTGCATTGCTTAGTTCTAGTGATCAAATTTCACTCAAAACTTGCCAAATGACTGCTACAACCATATTATGATGTCGACCAACTTTTGGGCTCGATCGGAAATCAATTGGTCAAAGAAATTGGACAGCTCAAGTTCGTACGAAGTTCGTGCTGTAAATGGAGTTGTTGGTGCATTGCATAGTTCTAGAAATTGGATTTCACTAGAAACTCACCATATGATTCCTCCCACCATATTATATTGTTGACCAAGTTTGGGGCTCGATCCGTAATATATAGGTAAAAGAAAATGGACAATTCACGTTCGAACGAAGTTCGTGCCGTAAATGGAGTGGTGGTACAGTCCATAGTTCTAGTGATTGGTGATCACTCAAAATACACCAAATGACTCCTCCCACCATATTATGATGTTGACCAGGTTTTGGGATCGATCCGAAATAAATTGGTCAAAGAAATTGGACACTTCAAGTTCGTAAGAATTTGGAACCGTAAGTGGAGTAGTTGGTGCATTTCATAGTTCTAGTGATTGGATTTCACTCAAAACTATCCAAATGACTCCTCCCACCGTATTATATTGTTGACCAAGTTTGGGGATCGATACAAAATCAATTGGTCATAGAAATTGGACACCTCAAGTTCGTATTTAAGTTCATGTTGTAAATGGAGTGGTTGGTGTATTGCATAGTTCTAGTAATTGGATTTCACTCAAAACTCGCCAAATGACTCCTCCCACCATATTATGATGTTGACCAAGTTTTAGGCTCGATCCGAAATCAATTGGTCGTGGAAATTGGACACTTCAAGTTCGTACGAAGAGCGTGCTGTAAATGGAGTGGTTGGTGTATTGCATAGTTTTAGTGATTGGATTTCACTCAAAACACACCAAATGAGTCCTCCCACCATATTATTATTATGTTGACCAAGTTTTGGGCTCAATCCGAAATCAATTAGTGAAAAAAATTGGACATTTCAAGTTCGTACAAAGTTCGTATCGTAAATTTAGTGGTGGTGCATTGCATAGTTCTAGTTTTTGGATTTCACTCAAAACTCACCAAGTGACTCCTCCCACCATATTATTTTGTTGACCAAGTTTTGGCCTCGATACGAAATCAGTTGGTCAATGAAATTGGACACTTTAAGTTCAAATGAAATTCGTGCCGTAAATGGAAAGGTGGTCAATTGCATAGTTCTAGGGATTGGATTTCACTTAAAACGCACCAAATGACTCCTCCCAACATATTATGATGTTGACCAAGTTTTGGGCTCGATCCGATATCAATTGGTCAAAGAAATTGGACACTGCAATTTCATACGATGTTCGTGCCATAAATGAAGTGGTTGGTGCTTTGCATAGTTCTAGGGATTGGATTTCACTCAAAACACCCCAAATGACTCCTCCCACCATATTGTGATGTTGACCAAGTTTTGGGCTCGATCCGAAATGAATTGGTCAAAGAAATTGGACAATTCAAGTTCGAACGAAGTTCCTGTCATAAATGGAGTAGTTGGTGCATTGCCTAGTTCTAATGATTTGAATTCCCTCAAAACTCACAAAATTACTCCTCCCACAATATTTTGATGTTGACCAAGTTTTGGGCTCGATCCGAATTGAATTGCTCAATGAAATTGGACAATTCAAGTTGGAAGGAAGTACGTGCCGTAAATCGAGTGGTGGTACATTGCACAGTTGTAGTGATTGGATTTCACTCAGAACTCACCAAATGACTCCTCCCACCATATTATGATGTTGACCAAGTTTTGTGCTCGATCCTTAATCAATTAGTCACAGAAATTGGACACTTAAAGTTCGTAGGAAGTTCGTGTCGTAAATGAAGTGGTTGGTGCTTTGTATAGTTCTAGTGATTGGATTTCACTCAAAACATCCCAAATGACTCCTCCAAATTGGATTTCACTTCAAATTTGTATGAAGTTCGTGCCATAAATGGAGTGGTTGGTGCTTTGCATACTTTTGGTGATTGGATTTCACTCAAATATAACCAAATTATGATGTTGACCAAGTTTTGGGCTCGATCCGAAATGAATTGGTCAAAGAAATTGGACAATTCAAGTTCGAACGAAGTTCGTGATGTAAATGGAGTGGTTGGTGTATTGCATAGTTCTAGTGACTTGATTTCACTCAAAACTCACCAAATGACTCCTCCCACCGTATTATGATGTTGACCAAGTTTTGGGCACGAGGCGAAATGAATTGGTCAAACAAAATGCACGATTTAAGTTCGGATGAAGTTCGTGATGTGATGGAGTTGTTGGAGTATTGCATAGTTCTAGTGATTGGATTTCTCTCAAAACTCACAAAATGACTCCTCCCACCATATTATGATGTTGTACAAAGTTCGTGTCGTAAATGAAGTGGTTGGTTCTTTGCATAGTTCTAGGGATTGGATTTCGATCAAAACACACCAAATGACACCTCCCGCCATATTATGATGTTGGCCAAGTTTTGGGCTGGATCCAAAACGAATTGTTCAACCAAATTGGAGAATTCAAGTTCGAACTAAATTTGTGCCGTAAATGGAGTGGTGGTACATTGCATAGTTCTAGTGATTGGATTTCACTCAAAACTCACCAAATGACTCCACCCACCATATTATGATGTTGACCAAGTTTTGGTCTTGATCCGAATTCAATTGGTCAAAGAAATTGGACACTTCAAGTTTGTACAAAGTTCGTGTCGTAAATGAAGTGGTTGGTTCTTTGCATAGTTCTAGGGATTGGATTTCGATCAAAACACACCAAATGACACCTCCCACCATATTATGATGTTGACAAAGTTTTGGGCTGGATCCCAATGGTCAAGGAAATTGGACACTTCAAGTTCGTACTAAATTTGTGCCGTAAATGAAGTGGTTGGTGCTGTGCTTAGTTCTAGTGATTGGATTTTACTCAAAACTCACCAAATGACTCCACCCACCATATTATGATGTTGACCAAGTTTTGGGCTCGATCCGAAACCACTTGGTCAAAGAAATTGGACACTTCAAGTTCGTTCGAAGTTCGTGCCATAAATGGAGTGGTTGTTGCTTTGCATAGTTGTGTTGATTGGATTTCACTCAAAAGTCACCAACTGACTCCTCCCACCATATTATGATGTTGACCAAGTTTTGGGCACGAGCCGAAATGAATTGGTCAATGAAATTGAGAATTCAAGTTCGTACGAAGTTCGTACCTTTAATGGAGTGGTTGCTGCTTTGCATAGTTGTGTTGATTGGATTTCACTCAAAACTCACCAAATGACTCTTCCCACCATATTATGGTGTTGATCAAGTTTTGGACGCGAGCCGAAATGAATTGGTCAAACAAATTTTACACTTCAAGTTAAATTTAAGTTCGTGCCGTAAATGGAGTGGTTGGTGCTTTGCATAGTTGTGTTGATTGGATTTCACTCAAAACTCTCCAAATGACTCCTCCCACCATATTACGTTGTTGACCAAGTTTTGGGCACGAGCCGAAATAAATTGGTCAAAGAAATTTGAGAATTCAAGTTCGTACGAAGTTCGTGCCGTTAATGGAGTGGTTGCCGCTTTGCAAAGTTCTGTTGATTGGATTTCACTCAAAACTCACCAAATGACTCCTCCCACCATATTATGATGTTGACCAAGTTTTGGGCGCGATCCGAAATGAATTGGTCAAACAAATTTTACACTTCAAGTTTGTACGAAGTTCGTGCCGTAAATGGTGTGGTTGGTGCTTTGAATAGTTCTATTGATTGGATTTCACTCAAAACTGAACAAATGACTCCTCACACCATATTATGATTTTAACCAGGTTTTGGGAACGAGCCGAAATGAATTGGTCAAAGAAATTGGAGAATTCAAGTTCGTACGAAGTTCGTGCCGTAAATGGAGTGGTTGGTGCTTTGCATAGTTGTGTTGATTTTTCACTCAAAACTCACCAAATGACTCCTCCCACCATATTACGATGTTGACCAAGTTTTGGGCACGAGCCGAAATGAATCGGTCAAAGAAATTGGAGAATTCAAGTTTGTACGAAGTTCGTGCCGTTAATGAAGTGGTTGCTGCTTTGCATAGTTGTGTTGATTGGATTTCACTCAAAACTCACCAAATGACTCCTCCCACTATATTATGGTGTTGACCAAGTTTTGGGCGCGAGCCGAAATGAATTGGTCAAACAAATTTTACACTTCAAGTTCGTACGAAGTTCGTGCCGTAAATGGAGTGGTTGGTGCTTTGCATAGTTTTGTTGATTGGATTTCACTCAAAACTCTCCAAATGACTCCTCCCACCATATTACGTTATTGACCAAGTTTTGGGCACGAGCCGAAATAAATTGGTCAAAGAAATTTGAGAATTCAAGTTCGTACGAAGTTCGTGCCGTTAATGGAGTGGTTGCTGCTTTGCATAGTTCTGTTGATTGGATTTCACTCAAAACTCACCAAATGACTCCTCCCACCATATTACGATGTTGACCAAGTTTTGGGCTCGATCCGAAATCACATGGTCAAAGAAATTTGACAATTCAAGTTCGAACGAAATTTTGGGTCCGATCTGAAATCAATTGGTCAAAGAAATTGGACAATTCAAGTTCGAACGAAGTTTTGGGTCCGATCTGAAATCCATTGGTCAAATAAATTGGACAATTCAAGTTCGTAAGAAGTTCGTGACGAAAATGGAGTGGTTGGTGCATTGCATAGTTCTAGTGATTGGATTTCAATCAAAACTCACCAAATGAATCCTCCCACCATATTATGATGTTGACCAAGTTTTGGGATCGATCCGAAATCAATTGGTGAAAGAAATTGGACACTTCAAGTTCGTACATTGTTCATGAAGTACATAGAGTGGTTGGTGCTTTGCATAGTTCTGCTGATTGGATTTCACTCAAAACTCACCAAATGACTCCTCCCACCATATTATGATGTTGACCATGTTTTGAGTTCGATCCGAAATCAATTGGTCAAAGAAATTGGACACTTCAAGTTCGTACGAAGTTCGTGCCATAAATGCAGTGGTTGATGCATTGCTTTGTTCTAGTGATTGGAATTCATTCAAAACTACCAAATGACTCCTCCCACCCTATTATGATGTTGAACAAGTTTTGGGCTCGATCCGAAATCAATTGGTCAAAGAAATTGGACAATTCAAGTTTGAACGAAGTTCGTGCCATAAATGGAGTGGTTGATGCATTGCTTTGTTCTAGTGATTGGTATTCACTCAAAACTACCAAATGACTCCTCCCACCCGATAATGATGTTGACCAAGTTTTGGGTTCGATCCGAAATGAATTGGTCAAAGAAATTGGAGAATTCAAGATCGAACGAAGTTCGTGCCGTAAATGAGTGGTGGTACATTGCATAGTTCTAGTAATTGGATTTCGCTCAAAACAATCCAAGTGCATCCTCCAACCATATTATGATGTTGACCTAGTTTTGCTCGATCCGAAATCAATTAGTCAAAGATATTGGACACTTCAACTTAGAATGAAGTTCGTTCCGTAAATGGAGCGGTTGGTGCTTTGCATAGTTCTAGTGATTGGATTTCACTCAAAACTCAAAAAATGACTCCTCCAACATATTATGACGTCGACCAAGATTTGGGCTCGATCCGAATTCAATTGGTCAAAGAAATTGGACAATTCAAGTTCGAACGAAGTTCGTGCCGTAAATGGAGTGGTGGTACATTGCAAAGTTCTAGTGATTGGATTTCACTCAAAACTTACCAAATGACTCCTCCCACCATATTATGACGTTGACCAAGTTTTGGGATCGATCCGAAATCAATTGGTCAAAGAAATTGGACATTTCAAGTTCGTACGAAGTTCGTGCTGTAAATGAAGTTGTTGGTGCTTTGCATAGTTCTAGGGATTGGATTTCCCTCAAAACACACCAAATGACTCCTCCCATCGTATTATGATGTTGACCAAGTTTTAGGCTCGATCCGAAATGAATCAGTCAAAGAAATTGGACAATTCGAGTTCGAACGAAGTTCGTGCCGTAAATGGAGTGGTGGTACATTGCATAGTTCTAGTGATTGGATTTCACACAAAACTCACGAAACTACTCCACCCACCATATTATGATGTTGACCAAGTTTTGGGCTCGATCGGAAAACAATTGGTCAAAGAAATTGACACTTCAAGTTAAATGCACGGTTACGTGCCATAAATGAAGTGGTTGGTGCTTTGCATAGTTCTAGGGATTGAATTGCACTCAAAACACACAAAATGACTCATCACACCATATTACGATGTTGACCAAGTTTTGGGCTCGATCCGAAATCAATTGGTCAAAGAAATTGGACACTTCAAGTTCGTACGAAGTTCCGTGCCGTAAATGAAGTGGTTGGTGCTTTGCATAGTTCTAGGGATTGGATTTCACTCAAAACACACAAAGGGACACCTCCCACCATATTATGATGTTGACCAAGTTTTGGGCTCGATCTGAAATGAATTGGTCAATGAAATTGGACAATTCAAGTTCGTACGAAGTTCGTGACGTAAATGGAGTGGTGGCACATTGCGTAGTTCTAGTGAGTGGATTTCACTCAAAACTCACCAAATGACTCCATCTTATGATGTTGATCAAGTTTTGGGCTCGATCCGAAATCAATTGGTCAAAGAAATTGGACACTTCAAGTTTGTACGAAGTTCGTGCCGTTAATGAAGTGGTTGGTGCTTTGCATAGTTCTAGGGATTGGATTTCACTCAAAACACTCCAATGGACTCCTCCCACCATATTAAGATGTTGACCTTGTGTTGGGCTCGATCCGTAATGGAATGGTCAAAGAAGTTGGACAATCCAACTTCGATCGAAGTTCGTGCCATAAATGGAGTGGTTGGTGCATTGGTTAGTTCTAGTGATTGGATTTCACTCAAAACTCACCAAATGACTCCTCCCACCATATTATGATGTTGACCAGGTTTTGGGCTCGATCCGAAATGAATGGGTCAAAGTTTTGGGCAATTCAAGTTAGAACGAAGTTTGTGCCTTAAATGGAGTGGTTGTACATTGCATAGTTCCAGTGATTGGATTTCACTCAAAACTCAACAAATGACTCCTCCCACGATATTACAGCGTTGACCAAGTTTTGGGCTCGATCCGAAATCAATTGGTCAAAGAAATTGGACACTTCAAGTTCGTATGAAGTTCCGTGCCGTAAATGAGGTGGTTGGTGCTTTGCATAGTTCTAGTGATTGGATTTCACTCAAAACACACCAAATGACTCCTTCCACCATATTATGATGTTGACCCAGTTTTGGGCTCGATCCGAAATTAAATGGTCAAAGAAATTGGACAATTCAACTTCGAACGAAGTTCGTGCCATAAATGGGTTGGTTGGTGCATTGCTTAGTTCTTGTGATTGGATTTTACTCAAAACTCACCAAATGACTCCTCCCACCATATTACGTTGTTGACCAAGTTTTAGGCTCGATCGGAAATCAATTGGTCAAAGAAATTGGATACTTAAAGTTTGTACGAAGTTCGTGCCATAAATAGAGTGGTTGGTGCATTGCTTTGTTGTAGTAATTGGATTTCACTCAAAACTCAACAAATGACTCCTCCCACCATATTATGATGTTTACCAAGTTTTGGGCTCGATCCGAAATGAATGGGTTAAAGTAATTGGACAATTCAAGTTCAAACGAAGTTCGTGCCGTAAATGGAGTGGTGGTACATTGTTTTGTTCTAGTGATTGGATTTCACTCAAAACTCACCAAATGACTCCTCCCACCATATTATGATGTTGACTGATGAGAGTATCATATTACATCTTTTTAATTTTATTTTGGATACTTTATGATATAATTTTGGCTTAATAAATATAATTTCACTTGTTATTACATTTTATTCTCACCAATTAGATTTATGAATTTTCTATATTAATTTGGCGAACTTATTAGGTAAGTTTATCTTTTGTAGGAATTTATGGAAAGCCAAAAGAAGAAGATATATATTTGTCCAAGTTCATGCCAAGTGTGAAGAGAATTGCTGGTGGGTTTTATTGAAGAATTGATTGTGGGATTATTGTGATTATAAAGAGAAGTAAAGAGGGAGAAGAGAAGACAAAACCGTTGAAGCTAAAGAGCCTATTTCATGTCATTCACATCCATTTAACGCCCACTACCTCAATTTTATTTCTTTTCCACCAACTCTCCACCATCAACACATGTTTAATCTAATTAATCCCTCACTTAAAACCTTCATTACCTACCATGAATGTATTAACTTTCCACTCACCTCATTGACTACTATAAATCACCCATCAACTTATTTGGCAAAGGAGGCACTACGACAGATTTCTTTATACATTTCATTCAAAATTTAGTTATGTTTTCCTTTGTAATGAATTGCTAGAACTCTAGCTAAGGCTAAAGGGAATGTCCTTTAAGTAAGTTTGCGAATTGTTCTTTAATCCAATATACGGTATGATTGGTCCAAGCCCTTTGAAATAATTTGTGATGCTAGTGATGGTGCTATTGGGGCAGTGCTAGGCCAAAGAAAAGACAAGAAGCCTGTTGTTATCTGCTACGCAAGCATAACTTTGAATAGTGCACAGAAAAATTACACTACAACTGAAAAAGAATTGCTTGCTGTGGTTTTTGCATTGGAAAAGTTTAGATCATATATTTTGGGCTCACAAATTGTTGTTTTTACAGATCATTTGGCCTTGAAGTATTTGTTGACAAAGAAGGAAGCCAAAGCACGATTGATTAGATGGATTTTGCTTCTCCAAGAATTTGATCTTACAATCAAGGAAAAGAAAGGAGTGGAGAATGTTGTTGCAGACCATCTTTCTAGGATATCTTTTGAGGAGCCTTCTGAATATTTGCCTCTTAAAGACTCATTTCCTGATGAACAATTGTTTAGTGTTTCTAAGTTACCATGGTTTGCTAACATTGTGAATTTTCTTGCTACAGGCCTTATCCCACCTCATTGGACCTCACAAGAGAAAAAGAAATTTATGGTTGAGGTGAGAAAATTCTTTTGGGATAACCCGTATCTCTTCAAATATTGTCCCAACCAGGTAATACGTAGATGTGTTCCTGATGATGAAATATTTAGTGTCATATCTTTTTGTCATTCTGAGGTTTGTGGAGGTCACTTTTCTTCCAAAAAGACTTCAGCCAAAATTCTTCAATGTGGTTTTTATTGGCCTAGAGTTTTCAAAGATGTGTATGAATTTTGCAAGACTTGTCCAAGTTGTCAAACGTTGGGAAAAATTACTCGACGTAATATGATGCCTTTTAACCCAATTTTAATTATTGAAATTTTTGACTGTTGGGGCATTGATTTTATGGGTCCTTTGCCCCCATCTTTTGGTTACTTATATATCCTTGTTGCTGTGGATTATGTTTCAAAATGGATTGATGCCATACCATGTCGGAAGAATGATCATAAGACTATTTTGAAATTTTTGAAAGAAAATGTATTGTCCAGGTTTGGTACTCCTAGAGTGATCATCAGTGATGGAGGATCACATTTTTGCAACAGACCATTTGAAGCTTTGATGAAAAAAATATGGGATAACCCATAAGATTTCCACTCCATACCACCCACAGACAAATGGCCAAGCTGAACTTGCAAACAGGGAAATCAAGCAAATTTTGGAAAAGACGGTGAATCCGACTCGGAAGGATTGGTCATTGAGACTAACTGATGCTTTGTGGGCATACCATACTGCATACAAATCACCTCTTGGTATGTCCCCATATAGGTTAGTTTATGGTAAACCTTGTCATTTACCTGTTGAATTAGAACATAAAGCATATTGGGCTATCAAATTGTTTACCTTTAGTCTTGGAGATGCAGTACCTTGAGAAAACTCCAATTGAATGAACTTGAGGAAGTCAGAATGATGCATATGAGAACTCACGAATTTACAAAGAACGTATTAAAGTTTTTCATGATAAAAATATTTTGAGGAAAAATTTTGAGCCTTCTCAACTTGTTCTTTTGTATAATTCTAGACTTCATTTGTTTCCTGGAAAATTAAGAACTAAATGGACAGGGCCTTTCATTGTTAAAAGAGTTTTCCCATATGGGACTGTTGAAGTTGAGGATCCCAAAAATGGAAATATTTTTAAGGTTAATGGTCAACGACTTAAACCTTACTTGGAGAGATGTATTCCAAAAGATGAGACAGTTTCTTTGAACAATCCTGTTTACCGTGATTGATTGGACTTCCCTTAGTCCATCTGTTGTATATAATTAGTTTAGAAATTTATGTTAACTCGGAAAAAAATCAACATTTTTGTTTTTGTTTGTTTGTTTTTACACTAACACGTTGCAGGCTTTCACTTTGGATGTCCATTCTCAGGTAACGCTACCCTCTTCTTTTTATTATGTTTCTATGTTTAAACATTGAGGACAATGTCTGTCTTTGGTTGGGGGTGGAGAAGATGTGTTTATTATTTTCTTGTTGCAACATGTTAGTTTTCCTTTCGTTTTTATTTTGTTTTGTTTTTGTTTATTTTCGTCATTCATTTTGAAGAAAAAAAAAACAGAAAAGTGTGAAGAAAAAATGTTTATGAGGTTAGTGCACTGTGTTGTTTGTTTTTCATAGTCTGTCTATAACAAGATTGCATTACATTTAGATTTATTTGATATTCATGAATGATTTTAAGATTGAGAGCATATGAATGATCTGATAATTATCCCACTTTTGTGTCTTTTTCATTTATTTATAGTTAGTGTATGATTCATGAGTTATACTTTGACAATTTACACAAGCACACTAACACTTTTTGTGGGGTATAAAGTTAAAAACCAGTTATGCTTAATCTATTGTGTTTGGTAAACTTGGACGACCTTGGTTTAAAAAAATATATAAATATAAAAATAAAATAAAAGTTCATGAAATAATATTGTTCTATTCAAGCTTCTACTTAGTAACCGGGCCTCTTGCCTAATCAAAGTGAGTGTTCGCGTCAAACGGTGAAGTTCGGGTGTGAATAATTTTGTGTGGCTAGTTTAGTTTTGTAGCCTTTTTAACTCGAGTTAGTAAGCTCTTAGGGCTGTCTCTACACCTAGTGCCTTAAGGCCTTTTTGGTTTGGGAGTCGCTAGCCTAACACTCTTTATATGGGTTAATTAGAAAGCTTAATGGAGCTAAGCATTGCACAGCCCACATAGAGGAAAAAAAATAGTATATTAAAAATAAAAATAAAAAAACCTTGGTTTGTTTCTTGCAAGGGAGTTTGACAATTCTTGAGATCAAAAGGTTGGTGTGATTGAAATTTAGCTAATGCCACTCAATTGTGTTGGTTCACTTTACACCAAAGGAAACTTGTGAAAAGATTACTGGCTAATTATAAATGATTTGGACTTCGTGGTGGGATTAACTTGAAATGTTTAATAGGTGTTCTCTCTTTTAAAGCTCTTCATGAATTGAAAATGGAGTGGTGGTTCATTGCACAGTTCTAGTGGTTGGATTTCAACCAAAACTCACCAAATGACTCCTCCTACCATACTATGATGTTGACCAAGTTTGGGGCTCGAACTGAAATCAATTGGTCAAAGAAATTGGACACTTCACGATCGTACGAAGTTCTGTTCCGTAAATGAAGTGGTTGGTGCTTTGCATAGTTCTAGGGACTGGATTTCACTCGAAACACACCAAATGATTCCTCCCACCACATTAAGATGTTGACCAAGTTTTGGGCTCGATCCGAAATGAATTAGTCAAAGAAATTGGACAATTCAAGTTCGAACGAAGTTCGTGCCAAAAATGGAGTGGTTTGTGCATTGTAGAGTTCTAGTGATTGGATTTCACTAAAAACTCACCAAATGACTCCTCCCACCAGATTATGAGGTTGACCATGTTTTGGGCTCGATCCGAAATTAATTGGTCAAAGAAATTGGACAACTCAAGTTCGTGCAGTATCATGCCATAAATGAAGTGTTTGGGGCATTCCATAGTTCAAGTGATTGGATTTCACTCGAAACTCACCAAATGGCTCCTCCCACCGTATTATGTCAGTCGACCAAGTTTTGGGCTCGATCCGAAATGAATTGGTCAAAGAAATTGTACACTTCAAGTTCGAAAGAAGTTCGTGCTATAAATGGAGTGGTTTGTGCATTGCATAATTCTAGTGATTGGATTTCAATCAAAACTCACCAAATGACTCCTCCCACCAGATTATGATGTTGACCAAGTTTTGGGCTAGATCCGAAATGAATTGGTCAAAGAAATTGTACACTTCAAGTTAGTACGAAGTTCGTGCCATAAATGGTGTGGTTGGTGCATTGCATAGTCCTAGTGATTGGAATTTACTCAAAACTTACCAAATGACTCCTCCCACCATATTACGTTGTTGTCCAAGTTTTGGGCTCAATCCAAAATTAATTGGTCAAAAAAATTGGAAACTTCAAGTTCGTACGAAGTTCGTGCCGTAAATAAAGTGGTTGGTGAATTGCATAGTTCTAGTGGTTGGATTTCACTCAAAACTTACCAAATGACTCTTCCCACCATATTACGATGTTGGCCAAGTTTTAGGCCCAATCCAAAATGAATTGGTCCAAGAAATTGGACACTTCAAGTTCGATCGAAGTTCGTTGTAAATGAAGTGGTTATTGGATTTCACTAAAAACTCACCAAATCACATCTTCCACCATATTATGATGTTCACCAAGTTTTGGGCTCGATCCGAAATCAATTGGTCAAAGAAATTGGACACTTCAAGTTCGCACAAGTTCGTACCGTAAATGGAGTGGTTGGTGCAATGCATAGTTCTAGTGATGAGATTTCACTCAAAACTCACCAAATGAGTCCTCCCGCCATATATTGAGGACGACCAACTTTTGGGCTCGATCCGAAATGGATTGGTCAAAGGAATTGGACACTTCAAGTTCGAACGAAGTTCGTGCCGTAAATGGAGTGGTTGGTGCTTTGCATTGTTTTGTTGATTGGATTTGACTCGAAACTCACCAAATGACTCCTCCCACCATATTATGATGTTGACCAAGTTTTGGGCACAATTCAAAATGAATTGGTCAAAGAAATTGGACAATTCAAGTTCGTACGAAGTTCGTGTCGTAAATGGAGTGGTTGGTACATTGCATAGTTCTAGTGATTGGATTTCACTCAAACTCACCAAATGTCTCCTCCCACCATATTAGGTTGTTGACCAAGTTTTGGGCTCGATCCGAAATCAATTCATCAAAGAAATTGGACACTAAAAGTTCATATTAATTTCGAACCATAAGTGGAGTAGTTATTGCATTGCATAGTACTTGTGATTGCATTTCACTCAATACTCACCAAATGAGTCCTCCCATAATGTTAAGATGTTGACCAAGTTCTGGGCTCGATTAGAAATCTATTGGCCAAAGAAATTTGACATTTCAAGTTCGTCGAAGTTCGTGCCATAAATGGTGTGGTTGGTACATTGCATAGTTCTGCTGATTGGATTTTAATCAAAACTCACCAATTGACTCGTCCCACCAAATTATGATGTTGACCAAGTTTTGGGCACGATCGAAATGAATTGGTTCAAGAAATTGGACTATTCAAGTTCGTATTTAAGTTCGTGGCATAAATGAAGTGGTTGGTGCATCGCATAGTTCTAGTAATTGGATTTCACTCAAAACTCACCAAATGATTCCTCCCACCATGTTATGATGTTGACTGAGTTTTGGGCTCGATCCGAAATCAATTGGTCAAAGAAATTGGACACTTCAAGTTCATATGAAGTTCGTGCCGTAAATGGAATGGTTGGTGCTTTGCAAAGTTCTAGTGATTTTATTTCACTCAAAACTCACCAAATGAGTCCTCCCACCATGTTGATGTTGACCAAGTTTTGGGCTCAATCCGAATTGAATTGGTCAAAGAAATTGGACACTTCAAGTTCATACAAAGTTTCGTGCCGTAAATGAATTGGTTGGTGCATTGCATAGTTCTATTGATTGGATTTCACTCAAAACTCTCCAAATGACTCCTCCCACGAAATTATGATGTTGACCTAGTTTTGGATTCGATCCGAAATGAATTGGTCAAAGAAATTCGACACTTCCAGTTGATACGAAGTTCGAGCCGTAAATTGAGTGGTTGGTGCTTATGCGTAGTTCTAGGGATTGGATTTCACTCAAAACTCACCAAATGTCTCCTCCCACCAAATTATGATCTTGACCAAGTTTTGGGCTCGATCCGAATTCAATTGGTCAAAGAAACCGACACTTCAAGTTCGTATGAAGTTCATGCCAAAAATGGAGTGGTGGTGCATTGCATAGTTCTAGTGATTGTATTTCACACAAAACACACCAAATGACTCCTCCCACCAAATTATGATGTTGGCCAGGTTTTGGGCTGGATCCGAAATCAATTGGTCAAAGAAATTGGACACTTGAAGTTCGTGCGAAGTTTGTGCCGTAAATCGAGTAGTTGGTGCATTGCGTAGTTCTAGTGATTTTATTTCACTCAAAACTCACCAAATGAGTCCTCCCACTATGTTACGATGTTGACCAAGTTTTGGGCTCGATCCGAAATCAATTGGTCATAGAAATTGGACACTTCAAGTTCGTACAAAGTTCGTGCCATAAATGTAGTGGTTGGTGCATTGCGTAGTTCTAGTGATCAGATTTCACTCAAAACTCAAGAAATGACTACTCTCACCATGTTATGATGTTGACCAAGTTTTGGACTCGATCCGAAATAAATTGGTCAAAGAAATTGGACATTTCAAGTTCGAAAGAAGTTCGTGTCGTAAATGGAGTGCTGGTACATTGCATAGTTCTAGTGATTGGATTTCAATCAAAACTCCCCAAATGACTCCTCTCAAAATATTATGATGTTGGCCAGGTTTTGGGCTCGATCCGAAATGAATTGGTCAAAGAAATTGGACAATTCAAGTTCGTACGAAGTTCGTGCCGTAAATGGAGTGGTGGTACATTGAATAGTTCCAGGATTGGATTTCTCTCAAAACTCTCCAAATGACTCCTCCCTACATATTATGATGCGAACTAGTTTTGGGCTCGATCCGAAATCAATTGGTCAAAGAAATTGGACACTTCAAGTTGGAACGAAGTTCGAGCCGTAAATGGAGTGGTTGGTGCTTTGCATAGTTCTGTTGATTGGATTTCACTCAAAACTCTCCAAATGACTCCTCCCACTATATTATGATGTTGACCAAGTTTTGGGATAGATCCGAAATCAATTGGCAATGAAATTGGACACTTCAAGTTGGTACGAAGTTCGGGCCGTAAATGAAGTGGTTGGTTCTTTGCATAGTCCTAGGGATTGGAATTCACTCAAAACACACAAAATGACTCCTCCAACCATATTATGTTGTTGACCAAGTTTTGGTCTCAATCCGAATTGAATTGGTCAAAGAAATTGGACAATTCATGTTCGAACGAAGTTCATGCCGTAAATGGAGTGGTTGGTGCATTGCATAGTTCTAGTGATTGGGATTCACTTATAACTCACCAAATGACTCCTCCCACCATATTATGATGTTGACCAAGTTCTGGGCTCGATCCGAAATCAATTGGTCAAAGAAATTGGACACTTCAAGTTCGTACGAACTTCGTGCCGTGAATGGAGTGGTTAGTGCATTGCATAGCTCAAAACTCACCAAATGACTCCTCCCACCACGTTATGATGTTGACCAAGTTTTGGGTTCGATCCGAAAGCAATTGGTCAATGAAATTGGACACGTAAAGTTCGTTCGATGTTCCGTGCCGTAAATGAAGTGGTTGGTGCTTTCCATAGTTTTAGGGATTGGATTTCTCTCAAAACTCATCAAATGAGTCCTCCCACCCTATTATGATGTTGACCAAGTTTTGGGCTCGATCCAAAATGAATGGGTCAAAGTAATTGGACAATTCAAATTTGAACGAAGTTCGTGCCGTAAATGGAGTGGTGGTACATTGCATAGTTCTAGTAATTGGATTTCACTCAAAACTCTCCAAATGCCCCGTCCAACCATATTATGATGTCGACCAACTTTTGGGCTCAATCCGAAATCAACTGGTCAAAGAAATTGGACACTTCAAGTTCGAACGAAGTTCGTGCCATAAATGGAGTGGTTGGTGCTTTGCATAGTTCTGCTGATTGGATTTCACTAAAATCTCACCAAATGACTACTCCCATCATATTATGCTGTTGACCAAGTTTTGGGCTCGATCTGAAATGAATTGGTCCAAGAAATTTGACAATTCAAGTTGTGGTTCATGCCGTAAATGGAGTGGTGGTTCATTGCATAGTTCTAGTGATTGGATTTCACTCAAAATTCCCCAAATCACTCCTCCCACTATATTATGATGTTGACCAAGTTTTGGGATCGATCCGAAATCAATTGGTCAAAAAAATTGGGCACTTCAAGTTGGAACGAAGATCGTGCCGCAAGTGGAGTGGTGGTGCATTGCATAGTGCTGTTGATTGGATTTCACTCAAAACTTACCAAATGACTCCTCCCCCCATATTACGATGTTGACCAAGTTTTGGGCTCGATCTGAAATCAATTGGTGAAAGAAATTGGACACTTCAAGTTCATACAAAGTTTGTGCCGTAAATGGAGTGGTGGTGCATTGCACAGTTTTGGTGATTGGATTTCACGCAAAACCCACCAAATGACTCCTCCAACTGTATTATGATGTTGACCAAGTTTTGAGCTCGATCCGAAATCAATTGGTCAAAGAAATTGGACACTTCAAGTTCGAACGAAGTTTGTGGCGTAAATGGAGTGGTGGTAAATTGCAAAGTTCTAGTGATTGGCTTTCACTCAAAACTCACCAAATGACTCCTCCCACCATATTATGATGTTGACCAACTTTTGGGCTCGATCCGAAATAAATTGGTCAAAGAAATTTGACATTTCAAGAAATTGGACTCCTTTATTTTGAAAACTCTCATTCTTTGCCCCATAAATCTGAAAATATATAATAAAGTTCCCTCCAATAAGTATCCAAGATCAAATCATAAATTTCTGTTTAAAAACATCTTAAATCTCAGAGTACTCCTCACCCAGGTGTACCCCCAATCATATCCGTCAATGCCCAGTATCATACATGTCACATCCTCGCAGAACTCGGGGAACACAATAATACTGCTCCCACCATAATATTACGTTGAACAAGTTTTGGGTTCGATCCGTAATGAATTGGTCAAAGAAATTGGACACTTCAAGTTCGTGCGAAGTTCGTGCCGTAAATGGTGTGGTTGTGCATTGCGTTGTTCTAGTGATTGGATTTCACTCAAAACTCACCAAATGTCTCCTCCCACCATGTTATGATGTTGACCAAGTTTTGGGCTCGATCCGAAATCAATTGGTCAAAGAAATTGGACACTTCAAGTTCATGCCATAAATGGTGTGGTTGGTGCATTTCATAGTTCTAGTGATTGGATTTCAATCAAAACTCACCAAATGACTCCTCCCACCATATTATAAGTTGACCAAGTTTTGGGCTCAATCCGAAATTAATTGGTCAAAGAAATTGGATACTTCAAGTTCGTGCGAAGTTTGTGCCATAAATGAAGTGTTTGGTGCATTGCATAGTTCTAGTGATTGGATTTCAGTCAAAACACACCAAGTGACTCCTCCCACCATATTTTGAAGTTGACCAAGTTTTGAGCACAAGCCAAAATGAATTGGTCCAAGAAATTGGACAATTCAAGTTCGAACGAAGTTCGTGACATAAATGGAGTGATTGTTGCATTGCATAGTTCTAGTGATTGTATTTCACTCAAAACTCACCGAATGACTCCTCCCACCATGTTATTAGGTTTCAGTTTAATAAGTTTAATTTGTGTTGACTAGCATCCCTCCTAATCCCCAGAATAGAACGATCCCTACTTACTCGTACTACGATTGCATAATTCATAGGGTTTAATTTGTGCGTTAGTTATTTCTCACGTCAAATTTTGGCGCCGTTGCCGGGGATTAGCAAAATTGCTAATCCTCCCTTTGTTTTCGTTTTTCTTGTGTTTCTAATTTTGTTTTGTTTTGTTGTCTTTGTTTTAGGTACTAGTTTATGACTTGAAGTTCACACCCTGTTCGTGCACACATATTGGACTTTTCCGACGATTTTGAACGAACTTTGAGAAGGAAGAGGAAGCAGCTAGAACTCAATTCCTCTAGTTCTAGTTGTGAACCTGAATTTGAAGCTGAAACAGACTTGGAAGAGGAACAAGACATGGCTGTAGACAATCGAACAATCAAGGAACTTTCAGCCTCTGGATTGGACAATGCAGTCCCTCTTTGCATTCAATACCCTGGGGCAGCTGAAGGCAAGACCGATGAGTTTGAATTGAAGTCGAGTTTGCTACATCACATTCCCAAATACCATGGCTGTCCATGGAAGATCCAAACATGCATTTGAAGGAATTCGAAGTGGTATGTTCAAGCATGACACCAATTAACGTGGATAGCAACATTCTAAAGATGAAAGCCTTTCCATTCTCTCTTTTGGAAAAGTCTAAGGATTGGCTCTTTGAGTTAGCACCTGGAACCGTCACTTCTTGGGAAAGCATGAAGAGAGCATTCTTAGAGAAATTCTTCCCAACTTCAAGAGTCATTCTTTTGAGGAAGAGAATTAGTGGAATTCAACAAGGCCGGGAGAATCCTTCCCAGCATATTATGAGCGTTTCAAGACTTTAGTTGCATCCTGCCCACAACATCAAATGAAGGAAGAGCTTTTAATTCAATATTTCTATGAAGGACTACTTCCACTCGAGAGACAAATGCTTGATGCTTCAGCAGGAGGTGCGTTGGTTGACAAAACATCAGTTGCAGCGAAGATCTTAATCTCAAACCGAGCCTTGAATGCACAACAATACGAAGGAGTTGGAGGAAGGGATCATACACGGCCAAGTCAAATTAATGAGGTAAGTGTTATTTCAGAACTTCAATCTCAAATGGCTAATCTCACTACTCTTATTTCACAGGTTGTTGAAGGATCCAAAGTGCAAGGAAGTAGTACTTGTGGCGTGTCCTCTGTGCAAGGACACCCCTCTGATCAATGCCCTCAATTAATAGAGAATGGGGGATGGGAAAGTGCCAACGCCGTTGGGTATCAAGGCCACAATCAGCCAAAGTATGATCCATACTCCAACACTTACAATCCGGGCTGGAGAGATCATCCAAATATGAAGTGGAGGGACCCTCAACAAACTCAACAACAAGGCGGATATAGACAGCCACCTTCGGGACTCTATCAAAGGCCATTCGCACCACCACCACTCCCACTACAATCTGCCCAACCAAATTCAGGTACGTCTTTGGATAATGATAAAGTTCTTCAAGTACTAACCTCTTTGACTCAGGGTTTACAAAATCAAGCCAAAGTAATGGGCGAAGTGAAGAAGCAAATTGGGCAAATGGCGGAATTCATGGGACAGTTTAGAGAAGAAGGCAAACTACCTAGTTCAACCATCGTCAACCCAAAGGGAGGTTTTGAAACAGCTAAAGCTATCACCTTGAGAAGTGGTAAAGAGGTTGGAACCAATCCCAAACCGTCCAAACAAAGCCAAAAGGAGGACGAACAGCTGCTGCCCGAAGAAGAAGAGATGGACAAGGCCAAGACAAGGGAAGAGCAATCCTTGCCGCAGCCTTTTAAGGCTCCTACACCACCCAAATCAGGTAAGGTTGGTTCGAATTCAATTCCTTCTAACCCCATTCCACCAAATGTGCCTTTCCCTCACAGGTTTATGCAATCTAAGAAGGAAGAGAATGAAAAAGATGTCTTAGAGATCTTCAGGAAAGTACAAGTCAATATTCCCCTTCTCGATGCAATAAAGCAAGTTCCAAAGTATGCTAAATTTTTGAAGGAGCTTTGTAAAACAAGGAGACGGATCTCTAACAAGGAAGTGGTACGGGTAAGTGAGAATGTTTCTGCAGTTTTGCAACATAAGCTGCCACCTAAATGCAAAGACCCAGGTAGTTTCACAATCCCTTGTGTTATTGGTAATACCAAGTTTGAACATGCCATGTTAGATCTGGGTGCTTCCATTAATGTCATGCCATACTCAATTTATGCATCTATGAACCTAGGAGAGCTTAAAAACGATGGTGTTATAATTCAATTAGCCAATCGTTCTAATGCATATCCGAGAGGAGTCTTGGAAGATGTTTTGGTGCAAGTTAACCACTTGATATTCCCAGCAGATTTTTATGTGCTTGAGATGGAAGATTCGGCCCATTCTACACCATTGCCAATCCTACTTGGAAGACCCTTCACGAAGACAGCCCGCACCAAGATAGATGTGTTCAAGGGGACGTTGACAATGGAATTTGATGGCGACATGATTGATTTCAATATCTCTGAAGCTATAAGGTATCCTATTGATGATCATTCTTGCTTCTCTATTGATGTATTTGATTCTTTGGCGCAGGAATATCTTGAATCCCTAGATAGGGATGCTCTTGAAACAACCATTGCTAAAGGAATTGGACTCAAAACCAACATGGCCGAGCCTAATCATGCAACAATTGGTGAGATGGTGGCTGCCCTTGAGTCATTGCCCATAATATGTTGGTAAGTCTCCAATCCCAATTCCAATTCCTGTTTCTACTAACAAGTTGTTACCTTCGGTGATTCAGGCACCCACTCTCGAGCTTAAACCATTACCAAATCTTAACTTTTTTGTCAAACTTATGCATGTGGGGGTCACTTTGGTACACAATGTTAACTCGCAAGTGCACGGGGCGTTGGGTAGTATAGCTTGTGTAAGTACGAGGTCGATCCCACGAGGATTGATGATAGATTGATTCAATTTGATTCCCTGCACAAAACAGAAATGAAAAGAAAATAAATAAAACAAGTAAGAAAAAAAATTAATTAACTCAAGCAAATTAGTTACCAAGTTCAATTTAGATTCACAGATTGATTCTAGCTAAAGTATGATTAAGCCATGGTGTCTGGTCCTAACCTTGTATTCCTAATTCCCTAATTAGATCCTTATTGTTGAACCTAAATTAAGCATTAGAAATCCATTAAGCAAAGAAGAATGTTTTAAACAACCAAGCATGTATCTAATCCCTGTTGTCGAATGTCCATACATAGTCTTCCTATTCATAGTTCAATTTGAATTAATGCATGGTGTCTACTCTTAATTCAAACCAAGATAGCTAACATACAAGTTTTAATGGTGATCAATCATTCAAACAAGCATATTAACTTATAAGCATAATGAATAAGAACAAGAACTATAATTGAAACTTGGAAACTAATTAAACTTGAAAACTTAAGAAAAGAATTTACATTACAATGAAAAATAAATTACAACTAAGAGAAACTTAAAGGAAAATTTAGCAAAAGGATTTTGTTACAACAATTGAGAACTAAAAAGGAAAACTAAGAGAATTTAAGGGAGAGAAGGGAGAGGAGCTCTAGAGAGATGTTTGAGAGCTCCCCCCCTTGGGGGTGTGTTTACAAGTTTGGAGAACCTCACTATATATAGGCTTAAGGGAAGTAAAATTCTGAATTGAGTATTGCTTCTACCTACAACACTCACTTCACCAACTTACAACACTCAATTCACCAACTTTACCTAACTTCCCCACTAAAAATAATTAGCTCATGCATATGTCATGCATGACAATGCATTGCAGTCTGCTTTTGGGCTCGTTTTGGGCTTGTTCCTCAATTCTGAAAAATCTGGAAAAATATGGATCTTGAAGTTCTTTGAATTATCTTTCCAAGCATATGCAGCCCAGCTCAAGGAAAAATCGAAAAGACCTTCAAATGTCATTTTTGGCCCAGTAACGCAGATCCTGCCGATTTTGACCTTAAGCTGCCAAAACTTGTATAACTTCCTCTAGATGACTCGGAATCATGAACCATAAAATGCTCCAGAAAATAGACTTCCGTATCTTTCCAATGATATATGGCTCATTATCTGGTTCTTCTTGAGCAAGTACAGTCCAATCCGTGAAGTTGACTGATCTGCAGACACCGTTTTGAGCTAACTTGTCTCCAAAATGCATTTAATGAGTTTTAAGCTTATTATACTGAAACAAACACAAAATAGATTAAAAGCACAAGTTTAACTCAAAAACATAACCAAATCCTATATTTTGCTAGTCCTCGAGCAAAACAAAAGGAAAACAAAGATAAAAAATAAATAAATAAATAAAATTAATTAGACCACTTTCTCAGGTAACTCGATTGCATTGAGCATATGCAACAAGCCTTTAAACCTCTAGGCATCCCTAGTAGGAGGAGTTGTGTCTCCTAAGGGTTTAACAGATACGATACCCACAAACGTTTTACTGACTCTACAAAAACAAAGTAGTTAGAAAACAAAAACAAAACAAAAACAAATACAAAAACAAATATAAAACAATATTTCCGAACATTTTCTGAAGAGAAATGACTCATGCACATGACTCAAAAGTTTTAACAATAAAAGCTCATTTTTAGACATTATTCACAATATGGCAAAGTTCAAAACATAACATGCTCAAAGTGTAGTAGTGTGATAGCCAAATGCAACAAATTCTCCAATCTTAGTTTTCACACAATTTCAAAAATCATACAAAGCACAAATTCAACTTCAAATCTCACCAAAGTTGTCCTCTCACAAATGAATCACTCAGAAGAGGGCTACAATGCATCACTCAGTTATAAGCATGAGATTAGAGTTAAACCATAAGGGAATTAACTCACAATAGAAAGATGAAGAACTTGCATTATATGATCTCAAAAAGGATGTCAAACACTTAAAAGTAGGAAAATGGATGCAATTCAATCACATGACATTTAGGATCAATTTAGGTCTTTATCATAGGTTGTAATGGGGCCAAGGGTGTAAGGTGAGTGAGAAATGAAAGGTATGGATAACACAAAGTCCAAAGAACTCACAATGTAAGAGCATAAAACAATTGTTTCCAAGACTTCGAATCATCACAATGAGGAAATTTTTTTTTTTTTCAAAACTCCTTATACCTCCATTTATAAGGATTCACACTCCTTTCTTTTAATTGAACAACCACCAATTTATTTTGAGGCCAATAAAGAAACCCAAAAATGAATTTTCAATCAACCACAATCACAACATTCTCTTTTCTTCCACCAATTGGGTGATTTTTATTTTTTTATTTTCAATATATAATACCCATTCCCAAACTTAGCATGAAAAACACATCACAATTAAAGCTCATGAGTTCCTTAGAAAAGGTAAATACTTGTTTTTCAGGCTAAGGCGAGGAAATATAATTGGTTAAATGAAAGAAAAGGTTTACATGTAGGCTCAAAATGGTTAACAATGGAAAAATCATGCTTAAGCATGCATAAGGTTAGCTTGAAAGGCACAAACGATCCAAACAAGGCCTTAATATCATTTCTTAAATGTCATGTAATTAAATTGAATATGAATGAATGACTTTTAAGTGCTCAACCAATTCAATGAATAATGAGATCAAACAACAACTTAGATGACAAGAAAATAAGAGTATGTGTATAACACTCATGAAATGAAGCACAAGGCTCAAAAGCTCACATTATATGGTTATACAAGTTTAATTTATGCTTGATACAATTCTTTGGATCATGCAAATCCTTTAATTGGAAAATTATGAAACAAATGGCAAGTGTAAAGAAGGTTTCGAACATATCATGCTAGAACGATGCCAAAAGTTTTATTTTTTATTTTTATTTTTTTAATAAAAAGAAATCCAATTTTCATTTAAGTCATGCAAACATTTATCACAATCTCATCATATGTGTTCGGAAAGTGACTCAAAATAAAAACAAAGCAAGACTAAAATAAAACAGAAAAACAAGAAATTTTTTTTAAAAAAATTTTAAATTTTTTTAAGAAAAACCAAATTTACTTGCTAAACTCTAATACCCCCAAACTTAGAAATGAACATTGTCCTCAATGTTTAAAAATTAGGCACAAGTAATGTCATAACAACAATTGAAAGGTATTAAAGCAAATAAATATCACAAAATACAATAATTAAAATACAAAACAAAATAAAATAATTACAAAATAAAAATTGCAAAACAACCAAACGAATAAAAAAAATAAAAAAATAAAACGAAATAATAAGCCCTAAACACACAGAAACAAACTTTTGACACTCAGAAGTTTTTTTTTAGAGTAAATTTTTTTTATTTTTAAATTTTTAAGACTCAGAAACAAACTAACACACCACATAAAAATTAAAATAATAATAAAAAATCACAGACTATAAAACAATTAAACAGAAAAGAAAACAAAGAAGTTCCAAATTGCAATTTAATTTTTTTATTTTTATTTTTTGTAATTATTATTTAAGCAAAAATACAATACCCAAACTTAAATTTTTATTTAAACTAAACCATTATTGTAAAAAATAATTTATTTTAAGAACACACAATTATACAAGCAACTCTAGGATGACCAGCTTAAGGGCCTCAAAAACACAAACAGGGTTCGGGAAGGTTGGAGGGGTCACAATGGTCCCGTTTAAAACCCAAACTTCTTAGACACCGAAGGTGTCCCCTAACGAACTCCTAGACACTGCATAGACGAAGGTTGCTTACTGGAGTTACCAAAAGTTAGCTCATATGAAAAAAAAATAATTAATTATTATAAAAGAAACAGAAAATTAAAATTACTAAAATAATAACAATACAAGTAAAAGAGAAAGAATTGGAATACTCCCCTTGAAGTGATTAGGTCGAGCATGGATGCACTTGCAGGTCGCTACTCCTCCCACTACTCCATACTTCCTGTCCTTATGATTGAAGTTGCCTTCTCTCCCTTTTTATTGAGCTATCCTATATTGCTAAAACAAACACAGAAAACTTGAAACAGAATTAAAATGATTAGGAATAAAAACTGAATTGAAAAAGGAAGTACAAAAGTAAAACAAGTAGGGAAAGAAAATAGAACCAAACTATGCCGTCAATCCCCGGCAATGGCGCCAAAATTTTGTTAACTCGCAAGTGCACGGGGCGTTGGGTAGTATAGCTTGTGTAAGTACGAGGTCGATCCCACGAGGATTGATGATAGATTGATTCAATTTGATTCCCTGCACAAAACAGAAATGAAAAGAAAATAAATAAAACAAGAAAGAAAAGAAATTAATTAACTCAAGCAAATTAGTTACCAAGTGTTAACTCGCAAGTGCACGAGGCGTTGGGTAGTATAGCATGTGTAAGTACGAGGTCGATCCCACGAGGATTGATGATAGATTGATTCAATTTGATTCCCTGCACAAAATAGAAATGAAAAGAAAATAAATAAAACAAGAAAGAAAGAAAAGAAATTAATTAACTCAAGCAAATTATTTACCAAGTTCAATTTAGATTCACAGATTGATTCTAGCTAAAGTATGATTAAGTCATGGTGTCTGGTCCTAACCTTGTGTTCCTAATTCCCTAATTAGATCCTTGTTGTCGAACCTAAATTAAGCATTAGAAATCCATTAAGCAAAGAAGAATGTTTCAAACAACCAAGCATGTATCTAATCCTTGTTGTCGAATGTCCATACATAGTCTTCCTATTCATAGTTCAATTTGAATTAATGCATGGTGTCTACTCTTAATTCAAACCAAGATAGCTAACATACAAGTTTTAATGGTGATCAATCATTCAAACAAGCATATTAACTTATAAGCATAATGAAAAAGAACAAGAACTATAATTTAAACTTGAAAACTAATTAAACTTGAAAACTTAAGAAAAGAATTTACATTACAATGAAAAATAAATTACAACTAAAAAGCAAAATGATTTTGTTACAACAATTGAGAACTAAAAAGGAAAACTAAGAGAATTTAAGGGAGAGAAGGAAGAGGAGCTCTAGAGAGATGTTTGAGAGCTCCCCCTTGGGGTGTGTTTGAAGGTTAGCCAAGTCTCCTATTTATAGGAGAAGGAAAGCATCAAACTCACATGCCAATATTCTTCTTGGTTTATTTAATTCCTTCTTTTGACAACAAGTTGCATAGCCACCTCAAGTTCACATGGGCATCCATCTCCTTTCATCATTTGGCTAGTTCCCACTTGATGCTTTTGCTTTCTTTATTTCTTTACACAACCCACTTCAATTATGACAAATAACAAGCTTCTTCCCCACTATCAACAATAGCACATGCATAGCTAATCATGACCAAGCAATTGCAGTCTGCTTTTGGGCTTGTTCCTCCATTCTGAAAAATATGGATCTTGAATTTCTTTGAATTATCTTTCCAAGAATATGCAGCCCAGCTCAAGGAAAAATCGGAAAGACCTTCAAATGTGATTTTTGGCCCAGTAACGCAGATGCTGCTGATTTTGACTTTAAACTACCCAAACTTGTATAACTTTCTCTAGAAGACTCGGAATCATGAACCGTAAAATTCTTCAGAAACTAGACTTCCGCATCTTTCCAATGATGTATGGTTCATTATCTGGTTCTTCCTGAGCAAGTACAGTCCAATCCGTGAAGTTGACTGATCTGCAGACACCGTTTTGAGCTAACTTGTCTCCAAAATGCATTTAATGAGTCATAAGCTTATTACACTGAAACAAACACAAAAATAGATTAAAAGCACAAGTTTAACTCAAAAACATAACCAAATCATAAGTTAGAAGGGTACAAAATGATATGTAATTATGCTCCGATCAAATACCCCCAAACCTATATTTTGCTAGTCCTTGAGTAAAACAAAAGGAAAACAAAGATAAAAATAAATAAATAAATAAAATTAATTAGACCACTTTCACAGGTAACTCGATTGCATTGAGCATATGCAACAAGCCTTTAAACCTCTAGGCATCCCTAGTAGGAGGAGTTGTGTCTCTTGAGAGTTTAACATATACGATACCCACAAACATTTTACTGACTCTACAAAACAAAGTAGTTAGAAAACTTATTAGATTTGTTAGTCCTTAAGCAAAACAAAAACAACAAAAACTCAAAACAATCTTTCCAAACATTTTCTGAAGATAAATGACTCATGCACATGACTAAAAGTTTTAACAATAAAAACTCATTTTTAGACTGATCGGGGCATAATTACATATCATTTTGTACCCTTCTAACTTATGATTTGGTTATGTTTTTGAGTTAAACTTGTGCTTTTAATCTATTTTTGTGTTTGTTTCAGTGTAATAAGCTTATGACTCACTAAATGCATTTTGGAGACAAGTTAGCTCAAAACGGTGTATGCAGATCAGTCAACTTCACGGATTGGACTGTACTTGCTCAGGAAGAACCAGATAATGAACCATATGTCATTGGAAAGATACGGAAGTCTAGTTTCTGAAGAATTTTACGGTTCATGATTCCGAGTCTTCTAGATGAAGTTATGCAAGTTTGGGCAACTTAAGGTCAAATTCGGCAGCATCTGCGTTACTGGGCCAAAAATGACTTTTGAAGGCCTTCCCGATTTTTCCTTGAGTTGGGCTGCATATGCTTAGAAAGATAAGACAAAGAGCTTCAAGATCCATATTTTTCCAGATTTGTTAGAGTGAAGGAACAAGCCCAAATCGAGCCCACAAGCTGACTGCAAATTGCTTGGTCATGATTAGCTATGCATGTGCTATTGTTGATAGTTCTTGGTTATGATTAGCTATGCATGTGCTATTGTTGATAGTGGGGAAGAAGCATATTTATTTGTCATAATTGCAGTAGGTTGTGTAAGAAATAAATAAAGCAAAAGCATCAAGTGGGAACTAGCCAAATGATGAAAGGAGATGGATGCTCATGTGAACTTGAGGTGGCTATGCAACTTGTTGTCAAAAGAAGAATATTGGCATGTGAGTTTGATGCTTTCCTTCTCCTATAAATAGGAGACTTGGCTAACCTTCAAACACACCCCAAGGGGAGCTCTCAAACATCTCTCTAGAGCTCCTCTCCCTTCTCTCCCTCAAATTCTCTTAGTTTTCTTTTAGTTCTCAATTGTTGTAACAAAACCATTTTGCTTTTTAGTTGTAATTTATTTTCCATTGTAATGTAATTTCTTTTCTTTAGTTTTCAAGTTTAATTAGCTTCCAAGTTTCAATTATAGTTCTTGTTCTTATTCATTATGCTTATAAGTTAATATGCTTGTTTGAATGAGTGATCACCATTAAAACTTGTATGTTAGCTATCTTGGTTTGAATTAAGAGTAGACACCATGCTTTAATTCGAATTGAACTATGAATAGGAAGAGTATGTATGGACATTCGACAATAGGGATTAGATACATGCTTGGTTGTTTAAAACATTCTTCTATGCTTAATGGATTTCTAATGCTTAATTTAGGTTCGACAATAAGGATCTAATTAGGGAATTAGGAATACAAGGTTAGGACCAAACACCATGGCTTAATCATACTTTAGCTAGAATCAATCTAAGAATATAAATTGAACTTGGTAACTAATTTGCTTGAGTTAATTTCTTTTCTTTCTTTCTTGTTTTATTTATTCTCTTTTGGTTTTCTATTTTGTGCAGGGAATCAAATTGAATCAATCTATCATCAATCCTCGTGGGATCGACCTCGCACTTACACAAGCTATACTATCCAACGCCTCGTGCACTTGCGAGTCAACAAAATTTTGGCGCCGTTGCCGGGATTGACGGCATAGTTTGGTTCTATTTTCTTTCCCTACTTGTTTTACTTTTGTATTTCCTTTTTTATTTCAGTTTTTATTTCCTAATCCTTTTAATTCCGTTTCAAGTTCTGTGTTTGTTTTAGCAATATAGGATAGCTCAATAAAAGGGAGAGAAGGAAACTTCAATCATAAGAATAGGAAGTATGGAGTAGTGGGAGGAGTAGCTACCTCCAAACGCATCCATTCTCGACCTAATCGCTTCAAGGGGAGTATCCAATCCTTTCTCTTTACTTATATTGTTATTATTTTCTGTTTCTTTTATAATAAAAAAATTTTAAAAAGATTTTTCATATGAGCTAACTTTTGGTAACTCCAGTAAGCAACCTCCGTCAATGCAGTGTCTAGGAGTTCTTTAAGGCGACACCTTCGGTGTCTAAGAAGTTTGGGTTTTAAGCGGGACCATTGTGACCCCTCCAACCTTCCCGGAACCCCTGGCTGTGTTTTCTGAGGCCCTTAACTGGTCATCCTAGAGTTGCTTGTATAATTGTGTTCTTAAAATAAATTATTATTTTTTTACAATAATAGTTTAGTTTAAATAAAAATTTAAGTTTGGGTATTGTATTCTTGCTTAAATAATAATGTTTTATAGTATGTGATTTTTTATTTATTATTATTTTGTGGTGTGGTTAGTTTGTTTGTTTCTGAGTGTTAAAAAAAAATTACTTTAAATAAGGCTGCATCACTAAAAACTTTATAATAAAAAAATTAAATTGCAATTTGGAACTTCTTTGTTTTCTTTTCTGTTTAGTTGTTTTCTTAAAAGTTAGTCTCTGTTTTTATTTGTTTGTATTATTTTTATTTTTAGTTTTAGTTTTGTGGTGTGGTTAGTTAGTATTTTTCTAAGTGTTAAAAATAAAATAATTTAAAAAAATTCACTTCAAACCAGCCGCATTACAACAAAAAAAAACAAAAAAACAAAATACAAATAAATAAAACTTCATCTTCTTCATCATCATCATCTTCTTCTTCTTCTTCTTCTTCATCTTCTTCTTCTTCTTCATCGGCGTCGACATCGGCATCATCATGGCACGCCTGCATTCCAAAATTGGAAACTTAGCCGCCTGGACGTCATCCTTTGGGTCTTCACGCACGACCTCTTGGGGCCCATCACTTGAGCTCCCAAAGATCGCACTTATGGCTGCACTCTTGGCTTGAGCACCACTTGTCTCGTGCTCTGGTTGCTTGCGCTTACCGGTCGCCCAATAGACTCCAGCTTTGTGCGCATGTCTTTGGCGTACAAATCTACCATCGATGATAGCTGTTTATTCTCCGCCGCAAACCTTCTAGCCGACGTCGATTAAACTCCACCATCCTTGTCCGCTCCTTTTTCAAGTCCCTTATAATGCCTTGACAATCCTCAACCACATTCTGCGATGCTGCCAATCGAGCCTTTACTAGCTCCAACTCACGGGATTTCGCAATTAGGCGATAACCCACGATTCGCGATAGTGGTCGTGTTTTGTGCGGCCAGTGCCATGGCATCACTCACGATTCGATTGTCACACTTTGCGCCGAGCACTCGTGCATCTCTAGGAGTCACTAAACTCCTTGCGACTCCAAGGGCAACTTCGTTGTCCATGAGTATTGTGTCATTCACTGTCACGGGCCCTCTTGTCGAGCCAAAATAAGGCATCCACGTTGGTGCTGCTCCTTGACTCGACGTCTGAATTGGTTGAGCTAGGTTAAGATCGAGCGAAAATGGGAATGGAGACGACATTTTCTTTCTCTGCTTTCTTTTCTTTTTCTCTCTTCTCTCTTCTTTTTCTTTTCTTTCCTCTTTCTTTTCTTCTTTCTCTTCTCTCTCTTGTGTAGGTTGTTTTTTTGTTTCCCTCTCCTTCCATTATATAGACGCAGCTTTTGACAAACCCTAGCAATTACAAACTTCAACCGTCCCCACATGCCTTTTCTAAATGGACGCGTTCAGCTAAGTCGTCGCGCCTTTCCATGAAATCCGTAAATTTCTGCGGCGCCTTTGTGTCTTGTCTTGTCTTCTCGCTTGCTGAACGTGACTTACCAGGAGCCGAGTCATCGTGGCCCACGTTCTTCTCGTAAATCCCGCCCATTCCGTTGCAAGTCGCGTTTCCTCGTTTAAAAAAAAATTATTAAGATTATAAAAATAAAATGTGTGGGCTTCAGATTTCATTGTGGGTCGGGTTTCACCGTGGTTTGGGTTTCAAAATTGTGGGCTTTGGGCTTCAAAATTTTTTTTTTTTTGGGTTTCAATTTGCGTAAGCTTGTGTGTTTAGGGCTTATCGTTTCGTTTTATTTAATTTTTTTAATTCGTTTGGTTGTTTTGCAATTTTTATTTTGTATTTTAATTATTGTATTTTGTGATATTTATTTGCTTTAATACCTTTCAATTGTTGTTATGACATTACTTGTGCGTAATTTTTAAACATTGAGGACAATGTTCATTTCTAAGTTTGGGGGTATTAGAGTTTAGCAAGTAAATTTGGTTTTTCTTAAAATTCAAAAAAAAATTTAAAAAGAAAAATCTTGTTTTTCTGTTTTATTTTAGTCTTGCTTTGTTTTTTTGTTTTTTTATTTTTTATTTTGAGTCACTTTCCGAACACATATGATGAGATTGTGATAAATGTTTGCATGACTTAAATGAAAATTGGATTTCTTTTTATTCAAAAAAAAAAATTTGGCATCGTTCTAGCATGATATGTTCGAAATCCTCTTTACACTTGCCATTTGTTTCATAATTTTCTAATTAAAGGATTTGCATGATCCAAAGAATTGTATCAAGCATAAATTAAACTTGTATAACCATATAATGTGAGTTTTTGAGCCTTGTGCTTCATTTCATGAGTGTTATACACATATTCTTATTTTCTTGTCATCTAAGTTGTTGTTTGATCTCATTATTCATTGAATTGGTTGAGCACTTAAAAGTCATTCATTCATATTCAATTTAATTACATGACATTTAAGAAATGATATTAAGGCCCTCTTTGGATCGTTTGTGCCTTTCAAGCTAACCTTATGCATGCTTAAGCATGATTTTCCATTGTTAACCATTTTGAGCCTACATGTAAACCTTTTCTTTCTTTTAACCAATTATATTTCCTCACCTTAGCCTGAAAAACAATTATTTACCTTTCTAAGGAACTCTTGAGCTTTTATTGGGATGTGTTTTTCATACTAAGTTTGGGAAGAGGTGTTACATTTCAAAAAAATACACAATTGGTGAAAGAAAAGAGAAAAGTTGTGATTAAGTGGTGGTTGAATGAAATTTTATTTTTGGGTTTCTTTATTGGCCTCAAAATAAATTGGTGGTTGTTCAATTAAAAGAAAGGAGTGTGAATCCTTATAAATGGAGGTAAAAGGAGTTTTGAAAAAAAAAAAAAAAAAAAAAAACCTCATTGTGATGATTCAAGTCTTGGAAAAAATTGTTTTATGCTCTTACATTGTGAGTTCTTTGGACTTTGTGTTATCCATACCTTTCATTTCTCACTCACCTTACACCCTTAGCCCCATTACAACCTATGATAAAGACCTAAATTGATCCTAAATGTCATGTGATTGAATTGCATCCATTTTCCTACTTTTAAGTGTTTGGCATCCTTCTTGAGATCATATAATGCAAGTTCTTCATCTTTCTATTGTGAGTTAATTCCTTATGGTTTAACTCTAATCTCATGTTTATAACTGAGTGATGCATTGTAGCTCTCTTCTGAGTGATTCATTTGTGAGAGGACAACTTTGGTGAGATTTGAAGTTGAATTTGTGCTTTGTATGATTTTTGAAATTGTGTGAAAACTAAGATTGGAGAATTTGTTGCATTTGGCTATCACACTACTACACTTTGAGCATGTTATGTTTTGAACTTTGCCACATTGTGAATAATGTCCAAAATGAGCTTTTATTGTTAAAACTTTTGAGTCATGTGCATGAGTCATTTCTCTTCAGAAAATGTTCGGAAATATTGTTTTGTATTTGTTTTTGTTTTGTTTTTGTTTTCTAACTACTTTGTTTTTGTAGAGTCAGAAAACGTTTGTGGGTATCGTATCTGTTAAACCCTCAGGAGACACAACTCCTCCTACTAGGGATGCCTAGAGGTTTAAAGGCTTGTTGCATATGCTCAATGCAATCGAGTTACTTGCGAAAGTGGTCTAATAAATTTATTTATTTATTTATTTTTATCTTTGTTTTCCTTTTGTTTTGCTCGAGGACTAGCAAAATATAGGTTTGGGGGTATTTGATCGGGGCATAATTACATATCATTTTGTACCCTTCTAACTTATGATTTGGTTATGTTTTTGAGTTAAACTTGTGCTTTTAATCTATTTTTGTGTTTGTTTCAGTGTAATAAGCTTATGACTCACTAAATGCATTTTGGAGACAAGTTAGCTCAAAACGGTGTATGCAGATCAGTCAACTTCACGGATTGGACTGTACTTGCTCAGGAAGAACCAGATAATGAACCATATGTCATTGGAAAGATACGGAAGTCTAGTTTCTGAAGAATTTTACGGTTCATGATTCCGAGTCTTCTAGATGAAGTTATGCAAGTTTGGGCAACTTAAGGTCAAATTCGGCAGCATCTGCGTTACTGGGCCAAAAATGACTTTTGAAGGCCTTCCCGATTTTTCCTTGAGTTGGGCTGCATATGCTTAGAAAGATAAGACAAAGAGCTTCAAGATCCATATTTTTCCAGATTTGTTAGAGTGAAGGAACAAGCCCAAATCGAGCCCACAAGCTGACTGCAAATTGCTTGGTCATGATTAGCTATGCATGTGCTATTGTTGATAGTTCTTGGTTATGATTAGCTATGCATGTGCTATTGTTGATAGTGGGGAAGAAGCATATTTATTTGTCATAATTGCAGTAGGTTGTGTAAGAAATAAATAAAGCAAAAGCATCAAGTGGGAACTAGCCAAATGATGAAAGGAGATGGATGCTCATGTGAACTTGAGGTGGCTATGCAACTTGTTGTCAAAAGAAGAATATTGGCATGTGAGTTTGATGCTTTCCTTCTCCTATAAATAGGAGACTTGGCTAACCTTCAAACACACCCCAAGGGGGGGAGCTCTCAAACATCTCTCTAGAGCTCCTCTCCCTTCTCTCCCTCAAATTCTCTTAGTTTTCTTTTAGTTCTCAATTGTTGTAACAAAACCATTTTGCTTTTTAGTTGTAATTTATTTTCCATTGTAATGTAATTTCTTTTCTTTAGTTTTCAAGTTTAATTAGCTTCCAAGTTTCAATTATAGTTCTTGTTCTTATTCATTATGCTTATAAGTTAATATGCTTGTTTGAATGAGTGATCACCATTAAAACTTGTATGTTAGCTATCTTGGTTTGAATTAAGAGTAGACACCATGCTTTAATTCGAATTGAACTATGAATAGGAAGAGTATGTATGGACATTCGACAATAGGGATTAGATACATGCTTGGTTGTTTAAAACATTCTTCTATGCTTAATGGATTTCTAATGCTTAATTTAGGTTCGACAATAAGGATCTAATTAGGGAATTAGGAATACAAGGTTAGGACCAAACACCATGGCTTAATCATACTTTAGCTAGAATCAATCTAAGAATATAAATTGAACTTGGTAACTAATTTGCTTGAGTTAATTTCTTTTCTTTCTTTCTTGTTTTATTTATTCTCTTTTGGTTTTCTATTTTGTGCAGGGAATCAAATTGAATCAATCTATCATCAATCCTCGTGGGATCGACCTCGTACTTACACAAGCTATACTATCCAACGCCTCGTGCACTTGCGAGTCAACATAGACATTATTCACAATGTGGCAAAGTTCAAAACATGCTCAAAGTGTAGTAGTTTGATAGCCAAATGCAACAAATTCTCCAATCTTAGTTTTCACACAATTTCAAAATCATACAAATCACAAATTCAACTTCAAATCTCACCAAAGTTGTCATCTCACAAATGAATCACTCAGAAGAGGGCTACAATGCATCACTCAGTTATAAACATGATATTAGAGTTAAACCATAAGGGACTTAACTCGAAATAGAAAGATGAAGAACTTGAATTTATATGATCTCAAGAAGGATGCCAAACAATTAAAAGTAGAAAATGGATGCAATTCAATCACATGACATTTAGGATCAATTTAGGTCTTTATCATAGGTTGTAATGGGGCCAAAGGTGTAAGGTGAGTAAGAAATGAAACAAAGTCCAAGGAACTCACAATGTAAGAGCATAAAATAATTGTTTCCACGACTTCGAATAATCATGATTGGAATTTTTTTTTTTTACATGATCAAAACTCCTTATACCTCCATTCTTTTAATTGAACAAGCACCAATTTATTTTGAGGCCAATAAAGAAACCCAAAAATGAATTTCATTCAACCACCACTTAATCACAACTTTTCTCTTTTCTTTCACCAATTGTGTGATTTTTTTTTTCGAAATGTAACACCTCTTCCAAAACTTAGTATGAAAAACACATCCCAATAAAAGCTCAAGAGTTCCTTAGAAAGGTAAATAATTGTTTTTCAGGCTAAGGTGAGGAAATATAATTGTTTAAAAGAAAGAAAAGGTTTACATGTAGGCTCAAAATGGTTAACAATGGAAAATCATGCTTAAGAATGCATAAGGTTAGCTTGAAAGGCACAAACGATCCAAAGAGGGCCTTAATATCATTTCTCAAATGTCATGTAATCAAATTTGCATAAGAATGAATGATTTTTAAGTGTTCAACCAAATCAATGAATAATGAGATCAAACAACAACTTAGATGACAAGAAAATAAGAGTATGTGTATAACACTCATGAAATGAAGGACAAGGCTCAAAAGCTCACATTATATGGTTATACAAGTTTAATTTATGCTTGATACAATTCTTTGGATTATACAAATCCTTTAATTGGAACTTTATGAAACAAATGGCAAGTGTGAAGAAGGTTTCGAACATATCATGCTAGAACGATACCAAAAGTTTTATTTTTTATTTTTTATTTTTTATTTTTTTAATAAAAAGAAATCCAATTTTCATTTAAGTCATGCAAACATTTATCACAATCTCATCATATGTGTTCGGAAAGTGACTCAAAATAAAAACAAAGCAAGACTAAAATAAAACAGAAAAACAAGAATTTTTTTTTTTTAAAAAAAATTTATTTTAAGAAAAACCAAATTTACTTGCTAAACTCTAATACCCCCAAACTTAGAAATGAACATTGTCCTCAATGTTTAAAAACTAGGCACAAGTAATGTCATAACAACAATTGAAAGGTATTAAAGCAAATAAATATCACAAAATACAAAACAAAATAAAATAATTACAAAATAAAAATTGCAAAACAACCAAACGAATAAAAATAAAAATAAAACGAAACAGTAAGCCCTAAACACACAAGCTTATGCAAATTGAAACCCAAAAAACTTTGAAGCCCAAAGCCCACACATTTTATTTATTTAAATTGATTTTTTAATTTAAAATTTTAAAATTTTAGTTTTTTTTTTAAATTTACGTGGGAAGTGGATTCTGAACGAGGGTCCATATGTCGTCTCGAGCAACGAAGCAAGAGCCACGTGTCGACACATAGAGGCGCCGCAGAGCTTTTGCGCTTCCCCAAGCTAAAATTACGGGCGCCATGGAAAGGCGCGAAGACTTTGTTGAACGCGTTCGTTCAGAAAGGGCAAGTCGAGACAAATTGGGAACGGTGGAAAGCCAGAAGGTTGTGGAGCTCGAGTGGTGCTAGGGTTTGATGTTTATAAAAGGAAACTAAGGGAGAAAAAAAAATTACAGCCACACGGAAGAGAGAAAAAAGAAGAAGAAAAAAAAAGAAGAGAGAAAAGAGAAAAAGAAAGAGAAGAGAGAAGAGAGAAAAAAAAAAGAAAGCAAAAAGAAAATGTCGTCTTCTTTTCCATTTTCGCTCGATCTCAACCTAGCTCAACCAATTCAGACGTCGAGTCAAGGAGCGGCACCAGTGTGGATGCCCTACTTTGGCTCAGCACGAGGGCCCGTGACAGTAAATGACACAATACTCATGGACAACGAAGTTGCCCTTGGAGTCGCAAGGAGTTTAGTGACTCCCAGAGATGCACGAGTGCTCGGGGCAAAGTGTGACAATCGAATCGTGAGTGATGCCATGGCACTGGCCGCACAAAGCATGACCACTATCGCAACTGTGGGTTATCGCCTAATTGCGAAATCCCGTGAGTTGGAGCTAGTAAGGGCTCAGTTGGCGGCATCGCAGAATGTGGTTGAGGATTGTCAAGGCATTATAAAGGACTTGAAAAAGGAGAGGACAAGGATGGTGGAGTTTAATCGACGTCAGCTAGAAGGATTGCAGGCAGAGAATAAACAGCTATCAACGATGGTAGATTTGTACGCTAAAGACATGCGCACGAAGCTGGAGTCTATTGGGCGACCGGGTAAGCGCAAGCAACCAGAGCACGGGACAAGTGGTGCTCAAGCCAAGAGTGCAGCCATAAGTGCGATCTTTGGGAGCTCAAGTGATGGGCCCCAAGAGGTCGTGCGTGAAGACCCGTAAGATGACGTCCGTAGGGCTAAACTAAAGGTTCCAATTTTGGAATCGGGAAGCGTGCCATGATGATGCTGATGCTTGATGAAGATGAAGAAGAAGAAGAAGAAGAAGAAGAAGAAGAAGAAAAAGAAGTTTTATTTATTTGTAATTTTTTTTAAAATTTTTTTTTGGTTTTTTTTGTTTGTTTTTTTTGTGTGTAATGCAGTTTGTTTGAAGTGAATAAATTTTTTTAACACTTAGAAAAAATACTAACTAACCACACCACAAAACTAAAAATAAAAATAAAATAAAAACAGAGACTAACAGAACACCAAGAAATTCCAAAATGCAATTTTAAAATTTTTTTATATTTTTATTTTTTTGTAATTATTATTTAAGCAAGAATAAAATACCCAAACATAAATTTTTATTTAATTTAACTCTTTTTTTCAAAAAAAAAATACATACAAAATTTATTTTATTTTAAAAACACACAAATATACAAGCAACTCTAGGAGGACCAGTTAAGGGCCTCAGAAAACACAGCTAGGGGTTCCGGGAAGGTTGGAGGGGTCACAATGGTCTCGCTTAAAACCCAAACTTCTTAGACACCGAAGGTGTGACGTCCCTGACCTAATTTAGGTCCTTTAATTATAAAATAAATAAAATAATTTAATTGGGAATTAAAAAATGGAATTTAAAATGATTTAAATGATTAAAAATTGGAATAAATAATTAAATTGAAATAAAAGGGGCATTTTGGTCCAATTAATTTTCAGGACCGAATTTGGCGAAACAAGTTGCGCCATTGCGTCCGGCTCGTCGAAACGAGTTCGTTGACGGGTGGCACATTGCGATACGAGCGTCAGAGCAAAATAAGGACATAACCGTCATTTTGAATATTGCGATAATCGATATAGTCCACGTAGGACCAATCAGATTTCACAATTTCACTCTCTCTCCTCCAATGCGTCACTCTCTCTCCTCAAACCGCACCGCCTTCTCTCTTCGGTGTCGACGATTCCAGAATCTACCGAGCACGAGACCACTGCGATCGACTCCTCTCGTCCTCACGGTTCTAACCCACCCTGGATTTGAGCCTGTCTCGCCGGCGTTGACGAACCCGAACCTCTGCAAATTCCGGTGTCTCACCGTCGCGTAAGGTATGCAGAACCTTTCTCTAGACTAGCCGATGATGTTTTGGAGGTGCGTTACCATCGTTTGGTCGTCTAGGTAGCTCGATCCGAAACCCGTAAATGGCCGATTTTCAATCTTGATTTTCGCCGATTCACGGTTTTGGAGTGGGTGTGGCCGGTTCTGGACTTGTGAGGCTGAGGGAGTGTTTTGGCATAGGCTGTGTCGAAAGTTTCGACTGTTTGAAGTTGGCCGATTTTTGCTCAAGACACCCAACCCACGGCGGCGCGTGTGGCGGCACGTGTGGCGGCGCGTGCGCTGGGGTGTGGCGGCGATTCGAGGTTCCTATACCATCCTCGTATCGCTGCGAGCGCGTGGGAGTTGACGGATCTCAATTCGGAGATCGTTTAGTCATCGAACGAATCATGCCTATTGCTCGATTCTCGGGTTCGATAGGATTGAGCGGTTGGATCACGTCCATTTTTGGATATGTTAATCTAGATATTTCAAGGATGGTATAGGAATCGACGGATCGTGATTCGAGTCCCGGATACTCCGAAATCACCAATCCTAGCGTTAGGTTTATTAGAAACCGTCCGATCGCACGATCACGAGAAATCCGACCGTCGGATCGAGACCAAACTTTTGGGACATGTTCTATAAATCGTAGTGAACCTATAGGAACTTCCGGATCTAAGTTTGGAGGTCGTGGGCCCCACGAGCCCGATTTGACCTATCCGGGAAGTTTGACCGAGGTTTGACCAGGGTTGACCAAGAGTCTCCCGGGGTCGTCTTGTCGTCTAACGAATGTTTTTGACCTTAGAATAAGTCGTGCGAACTCACGCTTAGGTTGAGTCGGGTTTAGTTAAGGGTTTATTTTGAAGGTTACCGTTCAAGGGTTCGGTTGTTAACCTTGTTTTTATATTCTTGAAATAGGTACCCAGGCACCTCGTACTACACAGGCGGGACCTTCACAGGGCCAAGCTGCTTGGGATTACCTGTGAGTGGACTTTGTTTTTGATTATGCATATCCTCCAACCAATGAACAATCATGCATTTGTTTGAGTGTTATTGATGCTTGTGATTACTTTTAATATATATGTTAAACTGTTTAAGTCTTGGACGTGTGTCCTGATGTCTGATACTTGGGGGTTGAGTACATATATATATATATATTGGAAATTGGAAAGTGTTGATCATGTGGTTGATTGGAGTGTGTTGTCACCTCTGTTTGTACCTCCCCTGTTCTGTTATACTGATCTGGTTATTTCGGATACCTGGTACACCCTTGACGGGGTGTGACTGTAGACCCGTGATTGGGTAGTCTGCGCCCGTAGGACATATTTTCGGAGATATGGTTTGGAAGTTTTATCATACATACCTGTGAGCTTAGTCCCATTGGACGGCTCAACCCTGGGCACGGGGTCTCGAGGAGACTGTACCTGTGTCCAGTCAAATGATCCCCTGTTCGATCGTTTTCCCGGTACTTGTTTTGGTGTCGAGGTCTGATTTGACTATATGTGTGAGTTATTATTATTGTATTCGTATTTTCTTTGAGTAAGGATCATTCCTTACTTGTCGTGCCTACGGACTGTGGTTATCTGAGTTGGGATCAAGGGGAAACAGTATGATGATATGTCTATCCTGTTAATTTGTTACAACTTTTGGATATTAAATCCTGATTTTGACTATTTATTTAATTGACTTGAATTGCATGATCGCATCATCGTTTTTGAAACGGTGGGGTTAGTATGTTGTTTTGAACTACTAAAACCTTATTTTTGTCCACTCACATACTTTCTGTTTTGCGCCCCACCAGGCCGTAGTCGTAGCATCTGAGCGGTTCGGCCGAGCACACCTCCTCTTGGGCACGACTTGCTTGTAGGGAACTCGCCCCTATTATGTAAATTCTCTCTCTGCTACTGTATTCTGAACACTTGTAGAGTTTGCTCTGTATACCCTTGTGGGTTGAATTTGATGGTCAGAGGCCTTTGATGTGTACTGTATGCATGCTGGCACTTGAGTATTGTATATATGTTGTGTTTTAGCAAGTTGAATTAATTTTGGTATATCCATATTTCAGGGGAGACTCTACCCAATTTTCGGCAGAAGTCTTGACCCCTTTCTCATTTTGTTCAGGAGAAGGGAACTTGATTGTATGTGGGCCCGACATTTGGGTAAATGTCGGTTTTACCATAGGACCTGGCACGGATCCCGAGGTGAATTCGGGTCGGGTCCTGTTAGAAGGTGTCGCCTAAAGAACTCCTAGACACCGCATTGACGGAGACGCTCACCGAAGTTACCAAGAGTCAGCTCATATGAAAAATCTTTTTAATTTTTTAATTTTTTTTTAATTATAAAAGAAACAGAAAATTAAAATTACTAAAATAATAACAATACAAGTAAAAGAGAAAGGTTTGGATACTCCCCCTTGAAGCGATTAGGTCGAGCATGGATGCATTTGGAGGTCGCAGCTTCTCCCACTACTCCACACTTCCTATCCTTATAATTGAAGTTGTCTACTCTCTCCCTTTTTATTGAGCTATCCTAAATTGCTAAAACAAACACAAAAAACTTGAAACAAAATTAAAAAGATTAGGAAATAAAAACTGAAACGAAAAGGAAAAACAAAAGTAAACAAGTAGGGAAAGAAAATAGAACCAAACTATGCCGTCAATCCCCGGCAACGGCGCCAAAATTTTGTTAACTCGCAAGTGCACGAGGCGTTGGGTAGTATAGCATGTGTAAGTACGAGGTCGATCCCACGAGGATTGATGATAGATTGATTCAATTTGATTCCCTGCACAAAACAGAAATGAAAAGAAAATAAATAAAACAAGAAAGAAAGAAAAGAAATTAATTAACTCAAGCAAATTAGTTACCAAGTTCAATTTAGATTCACAGATTGATTCTAGCTAAAGTATGATTAAGCCATAGTGTCTGGTCCTAACCTTGTATTCCTAATTCCCTAATTAGATCCTTGTTGTCGAACCTAAATTAAGCATTAGAAATCCATTAAGCAAAGAAGAATGTTTTAAACAACCAAGCATGTATCTAATCCCTGTTGTCGAATGTCCATACATACTCTTCCTATTCATAGTTCAATTTGAATTAATGCATGGTGTCTACTCTTAATTCAAACCAAGATAGCTAACAAACAAGTTTTAATGGTGATCAATCATTCAAACAAGCATATTAACTTATAAGCATAATGAATAAGAACAAGAACTATAATTGAAACTTGAAAACTAATTAAACTTGAAAACTTAAGAAAAGAATTTACATTACAATGAAAAATAAATTACAACTAAAAAGCAAAATGATTTTGTTACAACAATTGAGAACTAAAAAGGAAAACTTAGAGAATTTAAGGGAGAGAAGGAAGAGGAGCTCTAGAGAGATGTTTGAGAGCTCCCCCCCTTGGGGTGTGTTTGAAGGTTAGCCAAGTCTCCTATTTATAGGAGAAGGAAAGCATCAAACTCACATGCCAATATTCTTCTTGGTTTATTTAATTCCTTCTTTTGACAACAAGTTGCATAGCCACCTCAAGTTTACATGGGCATCCATCTCCTTTCATCATTTGGCTAGTTCCCACTTGATGCTTTTGCTTTCTTTATTTCTTTACACAACCAACTTCAATTATGACAAATAACATGCTTCTTCCCCACTATCAACAATAGCACATGCATAGCTAATCATGACCAAGCAATTGCAGTATGCTTTTGGGCTTGTTCCTCCATTCTGAAAAATCTGGAAAAATATGGATCTTGAAGTTCTTTGAATTATCTTTCCAAGCATATGCAGCCTAGCTCAAGAAAAAATCTGAAAGACCTTCAAATGTGATTTTTGGCCCAGTAACGCAGATGCTGCCGATTTTGACATTAAGCTGCCAAAACTTGTATAACTTTCTCTAGAAGACTCGGAATCATGAACCGTAAAATTTTTCAGAAACTAGACTTCCGTATCTTTCCAATGATGTATGGTTCATTATATGGTTCTTCCTGAGCAAGTACAGTCCAATCCGTGAAGTTGACTGATCTGCAGACACCGTTTTGAGCTAACTTGTCTCCAAAATGCATTTAATGAGTCATAAGCTTATTACACTGAAACAAATACAAAATAGATTAAAAGCACAAGTTTAACTCAAAAACATAACCAAATCATAAGTTAGAATGGTACAAAATGATATGTAATTATGCTCCGATCACCAAGTTCAATTTAGATTCACAGATTGATTCTAGATAAAGTATGATTAAGTCATGGTGTCTGGTCCTAACCTTGTATTCCTAATTCCCTTATTAGATCCTTATTGTTGAACCTAAATTAAGCATTAGAAATCCATTAAGCAAAGAAGAATGTTTTAAACAACCATGCATGTATCTAATCCCTGTTGTCGAATGTCCATACATACTCTTCCTATTCATAGTTCAAACTTGAAAACTTAAGAAAAGAATTTACATTACAATGAAAAATAAATTACAACTAAGAGAAACTTAAAGGAAAATTTAGCAAAAGGATTTTGTTACAACAATTGAGAACTAAAAGGAAAACTAAGAGAATTTGAGGGAGAGAAGGGAGAGGAGCTCTAGAGAGATGTTTGAGAGCTCCCCCTTGGGGTGTGTTTACAAGTTTGGAGAACCTCACTATATATAGGCTTAAGGAAAGTAAAATTCTGAATTGAGTATTGCTTCTACCTACAACACTCACTTCACCAACTTACAACACTCAATTCACCAACTTTACCTAACTTCCCCACTAAAAATAATTAGCTCATGCAGTCTGCTTTTGGGCTCGTTTTGGGCTTGTTCCTCAATTCTGAAAAATCTGGAAAAATATGGATCTTGAAGTTCTTTGAATTATCTTTCCAAGAATATGCATCCCAGCTCAAGGAAAAATCGGAAAGACCTTCAAATGTCATTTTTGGCCCAGTAACGCAGATGCTGCCGATTTTGACCTTAAGCTGCCAAAACTTGTATAACTTTCTCTAGAAGACTCGGAATCATGAACCGTAAAATGCTCAAGAAAATAGACTTCCGTATCTTTCCAATGATGTATGGCTCATTATCTGGTTCTTCTTGAGCAAGTACAGTCCAATCCGTGAAGTTGACTGATCTGCAGACACCGTTTTGAGCTAACTTGTCTCCAAAATGCATTTAATGAGTTTTAAGCTTATTATACTGAAACAAACACAAAATAGATTAAAAGCACAAGTTTAACTCAAAAACATAACCAAATCATAAGTTAGAAGGGTACAAAACGATATGTAATTATGCACCGATCACACAACGCACAGCACTTAAGGTTTTAGAATGTGGATTTTATTGGCCTACTATCTTTAAGGATGCTAGAACTTTTTGTATGACTTGTGATCGTTGTCAAAGAATGGGCAATATAGGTGCAAAAGATCAAATGCTGCAAACCCCTATCTTTTCTGTTGAGATTTTTGATTTTTGAGGTATTGATTTCATGGGTCCTTTTCCTTCATCTCAAGGTTTCAATTATATTCTACATGCGGTTGATTATGTATCAAAATGGGTGGAAGCGGCAGCCACCCGTACTAATGATTCCAAAGTGGTTACAGATTTTGTCAAAACTAACATATTTTCCAGATTTGGAATGCCAAGAGTACTTATCAGTGACGGGGGTTCCCATTTTTGCAATCGAACCATAGAGGCGCTGCTTAAAAAGTATAATGTCACACATAGGGTCTCGACACCCTATCATCCTCAAACAAGTGGGCAAGCCGAGGTGTCTAATTGAGAAATCAAGCAGATTTTGGAGAAGACAGTTGGACCAACTAGGAAAGATTGGAGCTTGAGCTTGAATGATGCATTATGGGCGTACCGTACAGTCTATAAAACACCAATTGGGATGTCTCCATTTCGGTTCATCTATGGGAAACCATGCCATCTTCCGGTTGAGTTGGAGCACAGAGCGTATTGGGCAGTCAAAACGTTCAACATGACATAGATGCAGCTGGTCTTCATAGGAAGCTTCAATTGAATGAGCTTGAAGAGATTCGGAACGAGGCTTATGAGAACGCTCATATCTATAAGGAGAAAAAAAAGGCATTCCATGACAAGATGATTCGTAGCAAGTGGTGCGTTGAATATAAGCACACAAATTAAACCCTCTTTTTGTCAATTGTAGTATGGAATGTAAGTAGGGATCGTTCTAGGCCGGGGATTAGGAGGGAGCTAAATCACTTGAGATCTGACTCAAAAACTTAAAACAAAGTTTAAAACACTAAATTAGACTCAAAGAATGCAAAACTATACTTGAAAACACCAAAACAAACCAAAAGACTCAAATCAACAAACGAACACTCAAAACTGCCTAAAAACCACTTTCTGGGCAGTTTTGAACACTAAGGAAGAATTTGGACGAAAATATGTTATAACTTAACTCAAGACACTTAAAAACACAAACTAAACAACTTTCTAACTAATATGACACTTCAAAATAAAGGGGGGGATTGGTTTTGACGAATTTGGAAACAAAGAAAACAGATTGTAATTAAAACAGATTATAAAACGAGTTTGGATGAAACTATGGATGGAAGGTTAGCTAGAGGGTTCTTCTCCACACATGACATACTTGCACACAAACCAATTTTCAGTTGTTCTTTCGATAAATCATGAAACTCAACACCCCAGGTTAATTAGGTCCGCTTAAATTAACCTTCAAGTTCTCCTTAAGTTATTAAATTGGATGGGAAAGCGCATACAACAATTCAACACATTCTTCAAAAGTCCTTTACGTGAAAAGCACAATAAAGATACAATCAAAGATCATTAAGCAATATGAGAACTATAAGTATTGACGAGGCATTCGTACTATGATGAGCATGAGACTCGTGCCAAGAATTCATTTAACGCGATCGTTTATAAGCGACCTCCACTACTTGTGAATATAAGATTGTAACTATTAGGTGAAACTCCCTTATACTCTAGCATCATATTCATGCATGAAAACTAAGCGTGCACTCTTAATAAACATACACGAATAAGTTATCAATCAAGCAGTCAAACGAATTGAATTCACAACTTATGAAATCACAACTAAAGGTAATCAATTCATATTGCAAGTATGTACATGGTTTGAATCACCCCTAACTAAGAGGGGTTTAGTTCCTCATACTCACAACACAGAGATTATTGAATTGAAACATTGAAAATAAAAGAAAGAAAACACCTAAACGTTCCAGCAATCCTCAATTGAATGGCAAGCACATTCAAGGCACTCCTCATTCCTCTTTGCTGCGTGTTGGGCTAGCAGATGGTGGTAGCAAGGTAGTTCACGGGACAGCTCCAAGCTCCTCTCTCCTTTGCAACTAGCTCTCTGCTCTCTTTGTGGAATCTGGATGGGTGTGTGAGTTGTGGTGGTTATGGATGATGTAGAATGGTGGAAAAGTGTCTAGGATGGGAGTATGGCATGGCTAGGAAGGTTTATGGTCAGAAAATATGGAGATTGGTGAAGGATGGTGACTGCAGAGAATGGGTGAAGTTTTCTGGTGTGAATGGTGAGAGAATGGTTGAGTCCCCCTCTCTCTCTTTTTGCAACTGAATGTGTATCTGAATCTCCCCTCATGTGAGTCTCTCTATCCCCCTTTAGAGTGTGAAATTCGTCCTCCCTTTGGTTGGTGTAAAGTAGCCCACCAGAAATCATGGAAACTGCTCCTTGATTTGTGCAAACATGTTTCCCCTAATTGGGCATGACTTAATTTGCTCCTTGAGACTTCCACAGCTGAAATGTCTCCCTAATTTGCTCAACATGTTAGGCTTAAAGTCAGGTACTGCTTATGTGAGGCACATGGCTCAAAGGAGATGTGGAACCCAAGGCTCATAAGCTGGCAGCTGCACATTAAATGCCTCCTGAGCATGGTTTAGTGTTTAACGGGCTGAGGACTCCAGATTTCTCCAATTGGGCTGAAATTTGGATATGTTATTCTAGACACCCATGTGAACAACTTCCATGAAGAATATCTTCTCATCCGATCTGTGTAGGTTACTGAAATGAGGCCTGCAAGATGAGCTACGAAACTGGACTGACAGGGAGTGTGGGCCAAATTGGGTTTGTCTTTAAGCTCAATTTCCTCTCATCCCAATCATGTCATAACATGCTTGAATTGCATGCATTCTGCTCCCTTCCTATCTTTAAACCTCCAATTTCGTCCATTCCTTTGGCTCCAAGCATATGATATCCATTCCAAGCTCAATTGTGCTCCAAAAGGCTCCAAAATGCATTACTTTGCATACTTTGCCCTTAAAACCTGAAAACACATAAAACTAGCTTAAAGGACTACTTTAACTAAGAAAACACAATGTAAACGCACAAGAACAAGCCATCTAAGTCGCATAATTATGCTCCTATCAAATTCCCCACACTTAGCTTTTGCTAGTCCTCGAGCAAAACAAATCAAACAAAACCAAACAAGTAAACAAACATACTCTAGTCCTTCCAACATTTGCCTCAGGGATTTCCAATGCACATGACACGTTAAAGATCATCATTTCCACAGATTTTAATCATCATCACACTTGAGCACATACTTAATCATGGTCACCACTTCCCAGTTCACATATAACCAACTAAAACGGTGTTTTGAATGTAGTAACATGCCTTAGAGAAGTTGCTCAATTCCTTACTAGATATGCACTCAATTTTAACATACATTTTCTGACTACCCACCCTACACTAGTTATATGTGAGAAGATTTATGTAAATATGAAAACGAATACTCACATATGTTATAGCCAAGAAACACTTTTCTGCGTATATGAATATGATCTCATGAATGGAATGCTACTACTTAGATGCGAGAACCAGTGACACCATATGCTCATACCAACTTCAAACTCCACATATTGAAACACATAATACTCAAGATAGAAGTGCAAGGGTTGAAACGGGGCTAAGGGGTATTAGCTAACAAAGAAAGGATGGGATAAACAAACGTTCTTAAAGCGAAGTAAACAAAGTAATGCAATCGACACTTAGAATTCACTTTAGAATGCAGAAATTAACTTTTAAACACAAGGGAAGATTCATGCAATACTTAGGGCCGAATTCATCTTTTTGGACCCCTTCTTCAACAACCAACACTTGTGAGCTTATTCTCACTTATTTTTCAACTCTTTTTCACTCTTTTCACAACTTTTTCTTTTTCTTTTCTATTTTCCACGAATTTTTTTGTTTTTTTGTTTTTGTTTTTTTTTTTTTTTTTTGCATACACACACACATCCCTTCCCCCACACTTGTTTTTCTGCATAAGAACCATCAAACGGAATTCATTCTAAGTCATGCTTCACTATTCTTTAAGAACAAGGGTATGGACAGTCCTATACTAGGCTTGGTGAGGATGATGTGGTTAACAAAGAACAAAGGCTAAACAAGGCTCAATGGGGTTAAAACCTACAAAACAAATGACATAGATGGGTTCGGCTATTTGGCTCTGGTTCACTACACAACTTCATCTTGAATATGTGTTATGCAATTCAATAACATGCTTTGAATGAAACGGGCATGAGTTCTAGTATTTGGAACTAAATGATGAAACGCCTTCTAAGTAGCAACCAAGGAAAGAATGATGAGATCATGCAACGACTTTAGAAAACAAGAATGCACAGATTATCAGCTCTCCAAATAAACGTTTCGGCTCAAGTCTCACAAGGTTGTAGCGTTAGTTTGAGTTCATTCCTTCAGGCATGTTACAAAAACTGATTTTTCCTTTATGATTGCATGTGAATTCATAAGTTATAACCACAACCAAGCATAAACCAAAGAGTAAATCAAACTTTCATCCATGTTTGTAACTTTCTTTAACAGTCATGCAATTAAAAACCAAATCCTCATCATTGTGTTGGAAGGTACCCTAAGACACAAACACACAAAAACGACTCAAGAACGACTCTTTTTGGTATTTTTCAAAACTTTTTCGATTTTTTTCTTTCTTTTTCTGTTATATGACACTAAAACACATCAAAACACACTAAAAACACTTAAAACAGTGAGAAACAACATTAGAAGTGATAGGTGATAAAATCCCACGAATTTCATGCAATAAAAACAGCTTGTTTACCCCCCCACACTTAAACCAAACATTGTCCTCAATGTTTCAAACATAGACTCACACACAAACAAGCAAACAACACAACTAACAAACATAACAGAAATGGCAAAGTAAAAGCAAGAAAGAGAAGGGTTTAGGAACGCAAATCTGAGTTTGGAGCAAGAATTCCTTCGTTCCTCGTTTCAACACATGGGTTGCCTCCCAAGAAGCGCTTGCTTTAACGTCTTCCAGCCGGACGGTACCTCCGTTTAAGCTTGAATAGGCCCCACGGCATGGAGGGGTACATCCTCCACGACATGCTCAACAAAGTTCTCATAGTAGGGCTTCAACCGATGTCCATTAACCTTGAATTCTTGTCCAGTTTTCAAACTTTGTATTTGGACTGCACCATGCACAAAAACATTAGTAATAACAAATGGACCAACCCACTTAGAACGTAACTTACCGGGAATAGACGAAGACGAGAGTTAAATAGCAACACTTTCTGCCCAATTGAGAAGGTTTTGCCTCTAATCATCTTGTCGTGGAACGCCTTGGTCTTTTCTTTGTAAATCCGGGCATTCTCATACGAATCATGCCTAATCTCTTCAAGCTCGTTCAATTGTAGCTTCCTATGATTTCCAGCCGTGTCCACATCCATATTGAAGGTTTTGACCGCCCAATGTGCCTTGTGTTCAAGCTCCACGGGCAGATGGCATGGCTTGCCATATACTAGCCGAAATGGGGACATACCAATGGGCGTTTTGTAAGCCGTTCTATACGCCCACAATGCATCCTCCAATCGCAAGCTCCAATCTTTTCTATTTGGCCCAACGGTCTTCTCCAAGATTTGCTTGATTTCTCTATTCGAAACTTCGGCTTGGCCACTTGTTTGGGGGTGATAAGGTGTGGAAACCTTATGCATCACATTATACTTCCTCAACAATGCTTCAATGGTGCGGTTGCAGAAGTGAGATCCGCCATCACTTATGAGCACTCTAGGCATCCCAAATCTAGAGAAAATGTTAGATTTAACGAAATCTGCAACAACTCTAGAATCGTTAGTTCGGGTGGCTTTGGCTTCCACCCACTTCGACACATAATCAACCGCAAGTAAAATGTAAGTAAAACCAAAAGATGTAGGGAAAGGACCCATAAAATCAATACCCCAAACATCAAAGATTTCCACAACAAGAATGGGGGTTTGCGGCATTTGGTCTCTTTGGCCTAAATTTCCTGTCCTTTGGCATCTATCACATGTCAAACAAAAATCCTAGCATCTCTAAACAACGTAGGCCAAAAAAACCACATTCAAGAACCTTATGCGCTGTGCGTTGTGTGCCAAAGTGTCCACCACATGCATATGAATGGCAAAAACTCAAAATTGAATTAAACTCAGTATTCAAGAACACAACGGCGCACAATCTGATCAGGCAGATTTTCCACAAATATGGGTCATCCCATACATAAAAACGTGCATCCTTTCTAAGTTTGTCACATTGGGCCTTGCTTAGGTTGTTAGGAACTTGCTTAGACACCAAGAAATTGACCAAATCGGCATACCAAGGGGTACTTACCTCAATGGACAGAAGTTGTTCATCCGGAAACGTTTAAATGGGAAGAGGGTCCTCTTCACGCACCATTCTACTTAGGTGGTCAGCCACCACGTTTTCACAACCTTTCTTGTCCCTAATTTCAATATCGAATTCTTGAAGTAGGAGCATCCAACGAATGAGCCTTGGTTTGGCCTCCTTTTTGGTGAAAAAGATACTTCAAGGCTGCATGGTCAGTGAAAACAATTACTTTAGTACCAATTAAATATGATCTAAATTTATCTAAAGCAAATACAACCGCCAAAAGTTCTTTTTCGGTTGTAGAATAATTCAATTGAGCATCATTTAAAGTGCGGGACGCATAATAAATAACATGTGGCTGTTTGTTTTTCCTTTGACCCAAAACAGCCCCAAGTGCATAATCCGATGCATCACACATCAATTCAAAGGGAATGGACCAATCCGGTGGAGTGATGATTGGTGCCGTGGTGAGTAAGTCTTTGAGATGGTTGAATGCTTTCTCACACGCCTCGTTGAACTCAAAAGACACTTCCTTTTGGAGGAGACGGCATAGGGGTTGTGCGACCTTGGAAAAGTCCTTGATAAATCGTCTATAGAATCCTGCATGACCAAGAAAAGAACGAACCTCTCTAACCGAAGTAGGAGAGGGTAAGTAGCGTACAAGATCTACCTTAGACTTATCAACTTCAATTCCTTTTTCAGAGATTATATGACCCAAAACAATACCTTGTTTAACCATGAAATGACATTTCTCCCAATTTAACACAAGGTTTGTTTCAACACAACGTTTCAAGATTAAAGTGAGATTATCCAAGCAATCATCAAATGAATCACCAAAGACACTAAAATCATCCATGAAAACCTCAATAAACTTTTCAACATAATCTGAAAAGATACTTACCATGCATCTTTGAAACGTGGCTGGTGCATTACATAAACCGAATGGCATTCGACGATAGGCAAAGGTACCAAATGGACAAGTAAAAGTGGTCTTCTCTTGATCGTCCGGAGCTATGACAATTTGATTATATCCAGAATACCCATCAAGAAAGCAATAAAATGAATGACCAGCTAACCTTTCAAGCATTTGATCGATGAACGGCGAGGGAAGTGATCCTTCCTTGTGGTGGCGTTGAGCTTTCTATAATCGATGCAAACTCTCCAACCTGTTTGGATACGGGTAGGCACAAGTTCGTTCTCTTCATTCTTTACCACGGTGACTCCGATTTCTTTGGAACAACTTGAACCGGTGAAACCCAACGACTATCCGAGATTGGATAAATCACTCCACAATCAAGAAGCTTGATAATCTCCTTTTTCACAACTTCCATCATTGGAGGTTGAGTCGGCGTTGAGCCTCTCGAGTTGGTTTAGCCTCCTCTAGAAGTATGCGATGCATGCACGTTGTAGGGCTAATTCCCTTAATGTCGGCCAAGGTCCATCCAATGGCTGTTTTGTACTCTTTCAACACCCGAATCAGTTTCTCCTCCTCCATTGTTGTGAGTGATGAAGAGACAATGACGGGCAACGTCTCTTTATCTCCCAAAAAATATACTTCAAATGGTCCGCAATGGTTTAAGCTCAAGAATGGGTGCCTGAATCATCAAGGTAACAACTTGTTAGTAGAAACGGGATTGGAATTGGGATTGGAGGCTTACCAATGTGTTTAGGTAACGACTCAAGGGCAGCAACCATCTCACTGATTTCCTCACTAGGGGCACGGCATGAAGTGATTCATGTGTGCCGTGGGTTAGCTTAATTTCTGCCCCCTTGGTTTTGAGTTCCACGCCTCTTGTAATGACCTTTTCAAGTGCATCGTCATTCAAATCTTCAAGATATCCCTGTGCCAAAGAGTCAACTATATCAATAGAGAAACATGAATGATCCTCACTAGGATACTTAATAGAATCGTAAAGATTGAAATTAACAACTTCCCCATCAAATTCCATGGACAAAGTTCCATTAAACACATCAATTTTAGTCCGGGCCGTCTTCATGAATGGCCTTCCAAGTAGAATGGGCAGCGAAGGTGCATGATCCGATTCATCCATCTCAAGAACATAGAAATCCGCCGGAAAGATCAAATGATTAACCTGCACCAAAACATCTTCCAAAACCCCTTTGGATAGGCATTAGATCTATCGGCCAATTGTATGATAACACCATCATTTTTCAACACTCCTAGGTTCATAGATGCATAAATGGAATATGGCATAACATTTATAGAAGCACCTAAGTCTAGCATGGCAGATTCGAACTTAGTGTTACCAATTACACAAGGAATGGTAAAACTACCCGGATCTTTGCATTTGGGGGTAGTTTGCGTTGCAAGATGGCAGATACATTCTCACCTACCTTTACCACCTCCTTGGTCGAAATCCTCTTCCTAGTGGTGCACAACTCCTTTAAAAACTTGGCGTATCTCGGGACTTGCTTGATTGCATCCAACAAAGGTATGTTAACTTGAACTTTCCTAAAGGTATCAAGGATGTCCTTTTCAGCTTCTTCTTTCTTCGTTTGCATGAACCTACTAGGAAAAGGCACATTTGAAGGAAAAACATTAGTATGAACTGAATTGGACACATTCTTACCCTTATTGGCCGAATTGGACAGATTTGGGACTATGGAAGCTTGCGGCAAAGGTGTTCCCAGCTTTGCACGTGGGTGGCTTTGCTTCTTCATCTTCAAATCTCAGTTTTTCATCCTCTAAGGGACCTGATGTTGATGGTTTAGAACCTGCCCCAACTTCTTTTCCACTTCTCAAGAGTATGGCTTTTGCACTTTCAAGCCTCCTTCGGATTTTGAATGGTTGAGCTAGGGAGTTGACCGGGGTCTCGAAATTTGCCCACGAAATCTGCAATCTGCCCAATTTGTTTCTCCAATTGATCCACCCTTTTGTCTTGGCTTTGCATAGCTTGGGTTTGCTTTTCTTGCCCCTGAGACAAAGTGGTTAGTATTTTAAGAAGTGCATCATTATCTAAAGACGAACCTGAAGCATTAGGGGTAGGTTGTTGTGGGACTTGTGTGGGGACGTATGGCTTGTTGTAGAAGCCCGGAGGTTGCTGCCTAAAACCACCTTGTTGTTGGGGTTGTTGTTGCTCCCTCCACTTGAAGTTTGGATGGTCTCTCCACCCCGGATTGTACGTGTTGGAATACGGATCATTCCTTGACTGATTTTGGCCTTGAAATCCAATTGCGTTGGCGCTTTCCCATCCACCATTTTCAATCAATTGTGGGCACTTTTCAGAAGCATGTCCTTGGATAGAACACACACCACACACAATTGGTCCTTGCATCTTCATTCCTTCGGCCATCTGAGACACAATGGAAGTAAGATTAGCTAATTGTACATGAACGTCGGATTTGGAACTTACCTCATGCACTTGTTGCCGTGGGGTCCTCTTTGGCCAACGCCTCGTATTGTTGAGCGTTCGACGCTCGATTAGCAATTAGAATCTTGGCAGCCATGGGTGTTTTGTCCACCAACGCTCCACCCGCCGAGGCATCGAGCATTTGACGTTCAATTGGTAGGAGCCCCTCGTAGAAGTATTGTAGAAGTAACTCCTCTTTCATCTGATGCTGTGGACAAGAAGCAACAAGTGATTTAAAACGTTCATAGTAAGTAGGAAAAGATTCACCTTCCTCTTGCTGAATTCCACTTATCCTTTTTCGTATGGTGATGACTCGAGAAGTTGGGAAAAACTTCTCCAAGAAAGCTCGCTTCATGCTCTCCCAAGATGTGACAGTTCCGGGAGCCAATTCATACAACTAATCTTTCGCCTTTTCCAAGAGTGAAAAGGGAAAGGCCTTCATCTTCAATATACTTCCATCGACGTTGACAGGAGTCATGCTTGAACACACCACCTCGAATTCTTTCAAATGCTTGTTTGGATCCTCCATGGACAACCCATGGAACTTTGGAATGTGGTGCAACAAGCTCGACTTCAATTCGAACTCGGCGGTTTTATCTGCAGCAGCCTCAGGGTATTGGATGCATAAGGGTGCGGCATTGTCCAATCCCGGCAGTAAAGCTCCTTGATTGTACGATTGTCCGCTGCCATGTCTTGCTCCTCTTCCAATTCCTCTTCAATGTCAACTTCAGATTCAGAGTTAGAGCTAGAACTAAGTAGATCAGGTGCTGGGTGCCTCCTCAACCTTCTCAAATCTCGTTCAAAATCGTCGTTAAAGTCCAAGATGTTTGCTCGAATGGGTTGAGAACTTCTGGTCATGAACTAGTACCTAACAAGCAAGAAAACAACACAATGTCGAAACTAAAACATATTGAAATAAACAGAAATAAAAGATCCAAGGGATTAGCATTGCTAATCCCCGGCAACGGCGCCAAAATTTGGTGCGTTGAATATAAGCACACAAATTAAACCCTCTTTTTGTCAATTGTAGTATGGAATGTAAGTAGGGATCGTTCTAGGCCGGGATTAGGAGGGAGCTAAATCACTTGAGATCTGACTCAAAAACTTAAAACAAAGTTTAAAACACTAAATTAGACTCAAAGAATGCAAAACTATACTTGAAAACACCAAAACAAACCAAAAGACTCAAATCAACAAGCGAACACTCAAAAGCGCCTAAAAACCACTTTACGGGCAGTTTTGAACACTAAGGAAGAATTTGGACGAAAATATGTTATAACTTAACTCAAGACACTTAAAAACACAAACTAAACAACTTTCTAACTAATATGACACTTCAAAATAAAGGGGGGATTGGTTTTGACGAATTTGGAAACAAAGAAAACAGATTGTAATTAAAACAGATTATAAAACGAGTTTGGATGAAACTATGGATGGAAGGTTAGCTAGAGGGTTCTTCTCCACACATGACATACTTGCACACAAACCAATTTTCAGTTGTTCTTTCGATAAATCATGAAACTCAACACCCCAGGTTAATTAGGTCCGCTTAAATTAACCTTCAAGTTCTCCTTAAGTTATTAAATTGGATGGGAAAGCGCATACAACAATTCAACACATTCTTCAAAAGTCCTTTACGTGAAAAGCACAATAAAGATACAATCAAAGATCATTAAGCAATATGAGAACTATAAGTATTGACGAGGCATTCGTACTATGATGAGCATGAGACTCGTGCCAAGAATTCATTTAACGCGATCGTTTATAAGCGACCTCCACTACTTGTGAATATAAGATTGTAACTATTAGGTGAAACTCCCTTATACTCTAGCATCATATTCATGCATGAAAACTAAGCGTGCACTCTTAATAAACATACACGAATAAGTTATCAATCAAGCAGTCAAACGAATTGAATTCACAACTTATGAAATCACAACTAAAGGTAATCAATTCATATTGCAAGTATGTACATGGTTTCGAATCACCCCTAACTAAGAGGGGTTTAGTTCCTCATACTCACAACACAGAGATTATTGAATTGAAACATTGAAAATAAAAGAAAGAAAACACCTAAACGTTCCAGCAATCCTCAATTGAATGGCAAGCACATTCAAGGCACTCCTCATTCCTCTTTGCTGCGTGTTGGGCTAGCAGATGGTGGTAGCAAAGTAGTTCACAGGACAGCTCCAAGCTCCTCTCTCCTTTGCAACTAGCTCTCTGCTCTCTTTGTGGAATCTGGATGGGTGTGTGAGTTGTGGTGGTTATGGATGATGTAGAATGGTGGAAAAGTGTCTAGGATGGGAGTATGGCATGGCTAGGAAGGTTTATGGTCAGAAAATATGGAGATTGGTGAAGGATGGTGACTGCAGAGAATGGGTGAAGTTTTCTGGTGTGAATGGTGAGAGAATGGTTGAGTCCCCTCTCTCTCTTTTTGCAACTGAATGTGTATCTGAATCTCCCCTCATGTGAGTCTCTCTATCCCCCTTTAGAGTGTGAAATTCGTCCTCCCTTTGGTTGGTGTAAAGTAGCCCACCAGAAATCATGGAAACTGCTCCTTGATTTGTGCAAACATGTTTCCCCTAATTGGGCATGACTTAATTTGCTCCTTGAGACTTCCACAGCTGAAATGTCTCCCTAATTTGCTCAACATGTTAGGCTTAAAGTCAGGTACTGCTTATGTGAGGCACATGGCTCAAAGGAGATGTGGAACCCAAGGCTCATAAGCTGGCAGCTGCACATTAAATGCCTCCTGAGCATGGTTTAGTGTTTAACGGGCTGAGGACTCCAGATTTCTCCAATTGGGCTGAAATTTGGATATGTTATTCTAGACACCCATGTGAACAACTTCCATGAAGAATATCTTCTCATCCGATCTGTGTAGGTTACTGAAATGAGGCCTGCAAGATGAGCTACGAAACTGGACTGACAGGGAGTGTGGGCCAAATTGGGTTTGTCTTTAAGCTCAATTTCCTCTCATCCCAATCATGTCATAACATGCTTGAATTGCATGCATTCTGCTCCCTTCCTATCTTTAAACCTCCAATTTCGTCCATTCCTTTGGCTCCAAGCATATGATATCCATTCCAAGCTCAATTGTGCTCCAAAAGGCTCCAAAATGCATTACTTTGCATACTTTGCCCTTAAAACCTGAAAACACATAAAACTAGCTTAAAGGACTACTTTAACTAAGAAAACACAATGTAAACGCACAAGAACAAGCCATCTAAGTCGCATAATTATGCTCCTATCAGCAAGACGTTCTCTATAGGGCAGAAAGTGTTACTTTTCAACTCACGCCTTCGATTATTTCCAGGTAAGTTGCGTTCTAAATGGATTGGTCCTTTTGTTGTTACTAATGTCTTTCCTTATGGTGCAGTCCAAATACAAAGTTTAAAGACAGGACATGAATTCAAAGTCAATAGACACCGTTTGAAGCCTTACTATGAGTGTTTTGAAGAGCATGTTGTGGAGGATGTACCCCTCCATGCTGTAGGACCTAATGGAGCTTAAAAGGAGGTATCGTTTGGCTGGAAGACGTTAAAGCAAGCGCTTCTTGGGAGCCAACCCATGTGTTCGAATAAAGGGACTTTGGAATATCCAGCTCCTACAACCAGATTTGCTCTCTTTTACCCTTCTCTTTATTGTTTTTCTTTGCCATGCTTGTCTTGTTTTCTAGCTATCTTTTATTGCTTTCTTGTTTAAGTTTACTTTTGAAACATTGAGGACAATGTTTGGTTTAAGTGTGGGGGGGGTAAATAATGTGGTTTTCACGACTAATTTTCGAATTTCACCACCTATCACTACTAATGTTGTTATTCACTGTTTTAAAGTGTATGTCATTTTAAAAATATATATATATACCAAAAATAGTCGTTTTTGTTGCTTGTTTGTGTCTTAGGGTACCTTCCAACACAATGATGAGGATTTGGTTTTAATTGCATGACTGTTAAAGAAAGTTGCAAACATGGGTGGAAGTTTGATATTCTCTTTGGTTAATACTTAGTTGTAGTCATCATTTATGAACTCACATGTAATCACAAAGGAAAAAAAATCAGTTTTTTGTAACATGCTTGAAGGAAGAAACTCAAACTAACGCTACAACCCTGTGAGACTTGAGCCTATTCTTTGTTTGGAGAGTTATTACTCATGATATTCTTGTTTTCTAAAGTCGTTGCATGATCTCATTACTTCTTTGATTGGTAACTTAGAATGCGTTTTCATCATTTTAAGTTCCAAATACCAGAACTCATGCCCGTTTCATTCAAAGCGTAACATGAAGTGCATAACAAATAACAAGATGAAGTTGTGTAGTTACCACCAGAGGCAAAAAGCCTTATCCTTTGCATATATATTGTAGGTTTAACCCCTTTGAGCCTTATTTAGCCTATTTTCTTTGTTAAGCCTGCATTATCCTTACCTGGCCTAGTAGGAATATCCATACCCTTGTTCTTAAAGAATAGTGAAGCATGACTTGTTGGGAATTCCTTTTGTTTACAATTTGCAGAAAAACAAGTGTGGGGGAAGGAATTGTTCTTTTGAGTTTGGTGAAAAGAGGAGTTTATGTGTTGTTTCGAAAGAAAAAAAAAGAAAGAAAACTAGGAATAAGTTCATAAGTGCTTGGGTGTTGAAGAAGGGTCCGAAAATGTGAATCGACCTTAAAGTATAAATCTTCCCTTTGTGTTTAAAGTTTGATGCTGCAATCAAAAGTGAATTCTAAGAGTTGATTTCATTACTTTACTTACTATTTCTTTAAAAACCTTTGTGTACCCTTAACCCTTCTTAGTTTGCCAATACCTTAGCCCCGTTATAACCCTTAGACTTTTATCTTGATTGTTATATGTGGAGTTTGAAATTGGTACGAGCATATGGAATCCCTGGTTCTCGCTTCTAAGTAGTAGCATTCCGTTCATGAGATCATATATATGTTGTATCAATAACTCCAGAAAGTGCCTTCTTTGTTACATATGTGAGTGCTAGTCTCCATGCTTACATTAATCTTCTCACATATACTTACTGTAGGGAGTGTAGTCAGAAAATCTGTGTGAAAATAGAGAGTATATCTGGTGAGGAATTGAGGGAATTCTCTAAGGCATGTTACTACATTCAAAATGTTGTTTTAAATGATCAAATGCGAGCTAGTGAGTTTTCGCAGTTCGTAGTTCTTTCTTCCCTTGCTCGGTTTCAATGTTTATTTCAGATTGCTTTTCAATTGTTATGAACATGTGTAACTATATTTCTTGTTAGTTAGAGGTGAATTGAAGCCATGGACATATGTTTTATATGAATTGATTACTTCCAGTTATGGTTTCATAAAGTATGAATGTGATTTACTTTTCTGTTTTAGTGAGAACTTATTCTTGTATGTTTATTAAGGATGCATACTTAGTTTGCATGCAGGGATTTGATGCTAGAATATAAGGGACTTCACCTAATCGTTATGAACTTATATTCACAAGTGGTAAAAGTCACTAGTCATGATTGAGTTAAGTAAATTCTTGGCAGGAGTATCATGCTTTTCATAGTTACGAATGCTTTGTCGATGCTTATGATTTTCACAGAACTTAATGATCTTTGATACGTATCTTTATCATGCTGTTCATATAGGGAACTTGATAAGAATAATTTGATTGTGTCGCTGAGTCCAATTCAATGAATTTAGGAAAATATGAGAGTTAATTAGTGCATTCACAATTAATTTGGGGCATTGTCATTCATACTTTGTAGAAAGAATAACTGGAGATCGATTTGTATGCATATGTTCCATGTGTGGAGAAGAATCCTCTAGCTATCCCTTCATCCATATTCTATTCACAACTTAGTTGTTTGCTGCTGTCATTATTACTTTAGTCCAAATCGTCCAAATTCCCCTCAATCATTGTTTTCCTTAACTTAGTTTTCAGTTTAATAAGTTTAATTGGTGTTGATTAGCATCCCTCCCAATCCCCGGAATAGAACGTTCCCTACTTACTCGTACTACGATTGCATAATTCATAGGGTTTAATTTGTGCGTTAGTTATTTCTCACGAAGTTCGTTCCGTAAATGGAGTGGTTGGTGCTTTGCATAGTTCTGGTGACTGGATTCCACTCAAATCTCACCAAATTATGATGTTGACCAAGTTTTGGGCTCGATCCAAAATAAATTGGTCAAAGAAATTGGACAATTCAAATTCGAACGAAGTTCGTGACGTAAATGGAGTGGTTGGTGCATTGCATAGTTCTAGTGATTGGATTTCACTCAAAACTCACCAAATGACTCCTCCCACCATATTATGATGTTGACCAAGTTTTGGGCTCGATCCGAAATTAATTGGTCAAAGAAATTAGACACTTCAAATTAAATGCGAAGTTAGTGCCGTAAATGAAGTGGTTGGTGCTTTGAATAGTTCTGGTGATTGGATTTCACTCAAAACTCACCAAATGACTCCTCACACCATATTATGATGTTGACCAGGTTTTGGGCACGAGCCGAAATGAATTGGTCAAAGAAATTGGAAAATTCAAGTTAAATGCGAAATTCGTGCCGTAAATGGAGTGGTTGGTGCTTTGCATAGTTCTGCTGATTGGATTTCACTCAAAACTCACCAAATGACCCCTCCCACCATATTACGATGTTGACCATGTTCTGAGCTTGATCCGAAATGAATTGGTCAAAAAAATTGGACAATTTAGTTCGAACGAAGTTCGTGCCGTAAATGGAGTGGTGGTACATTGCATAGTTCTAGTGATTGGATTTCACTCAAAACTCACCAAATGACTCCCCCACCCTATTATGATGTTGACCAAGTTTTGGGCTCGATCCGAATTCAATTTGTCAAAGAAATTGGACACTTCAAGTACGTACGAAGTTCGTGCCATAAATGTAGTGGTTGATGTATTGCTTTGTTCTAGTGATTGGAATTCACTCAAAACTACTAAATGACTCCTCCCACCCTATTTTGGGCTCGATCTGAAATCAATTGGTCAAAGAAATTGGACAATTCAAGTTTGAACGAAGTTCGTGCCATAAATGGAGTGGTTGATGCATTGCTTTGTTCTAGTGATTGATACTATTCACTCAAAACTACCAAATGACTCCTCCCACCCGATTATGATGTTGACCAAGTTTTGGGTTCGATACGAAATGAATTGGTCAAAGAAATTGGAGAATTCAAGTTTGAACAAAGTTCGTGCCGTAAATGGAGTGGTGGTACATTGCATAGTTCTATTGAAATTTGACAATTCAAGTTCGTAAGAAGTTCGTGCCGTAAATGAAGTGGTTGGTGCTTTGCATAGTTCTAGGGATTGCATTACATTTAGATTTATTTGATATTCATGAATGATTTTAAGATTGAGAGCATATGAATGATCTAATAATTATCCCACTTTTGTGTCTTTTTCATTTATTTAAAGTTAGTGTATGATTCATGAGTTATACTTTGACAATTTACACAAGCACACTAACACTTTTTGTGGGGTATAAAGTTAAAAACCAGTTATGCTTAATCCATTGTGTTTGGTAAACTTGGACGACCTTGCTTTTGACTCATCTTGGTTTAAAAATATATATAAATATAAAAATAAAAAAAAGTTTATGAAATAATATTGTTCTATTCAAGCTTCTACTTAGTAACCGGGCCTCTTGCCTAATCAGAAGTGAGTGTTCGCGTCAAACGGTGAAGTTAAGGTGTGAATAATTTTGTGTGGCTAGTTTAGTTCTGTAGCCTTTTTAACTCGAGTTAGTAAGCTCTTAGGGCTGTCTCTACACCTAGTGCCTTAAGGCCTTTTTGGTTTGAGAGTCGCTAGCCTAACACTCGCTATATGGGTTAATTAGAAAGCTTAATGGAGCTAAGCATTGCACAGCCCACATAGAGGAAAAAAATAGCATATTAAAAAAATAATAATAATAAAAAAAAAAAACCTTGGTTTGTTTCTTGCAAGGGAGTTTGACAATTCTTGAGATCAAAAGGTTGGTGTGATTGGAATTTAGCTAATGCCACTCAATTGTGTTGGTTCACTTTACACCAAAGGAAAATTGTGAAAAGTTCTTGGCTAATTATAAATGATTTGGACTTCGTGGTGGGATTAACTTGAAATGTTAAATAGGTGTTCTCTCTTTTAAAGTTCTTCATGAATTGAAAATGGAGTGGTGGTGCATTGCACAGTTCTAGTGGTTGGATTTCAACCAAAATTCACCAAATGACTCCTCCCACCATATTATGATGTTGACCAAGTTTGGGGCTCGATCTGAAATTAATTGGTCAAAGAAATTGGACACTTCACGATCGTACGAAGTTCCGTTCCGTAAATGAAGTGGTTGGTGCTTTGCATAGTTCTAGAGACTGGATTTCACTCGAAGCACACCAAATGATTCCTCCCACCACATTATGATGTTGACCAAGTTTTGCGCTCGATCCGAAATGAATTAGTCAAAGAAATTGGACAATTCAAGTTCGAACGGAGTTCGTGCCAAAAATGGAGTGGTTTGTGCATTACATAGTTCTAGTCATTGAAATTCACTTAAAACTCACCAAATGACTCCTCCCACCATATTATGTTATTGACCAAGTATTGGGCTCCATACGAAATCAATTGGTCAAAGATATTGGACACTTCAAGTTCGTACGAAGTTCGGGCCGTAAATGGAGTGGTTGGTGCATTGCTTAGTTCTGGTAATTGGATTTCACCCAAAACTCACCAAATGACTCATCCCACCGTATTATGATGTTGACCAAGTTTTGGGCTCGATCCGAAATGAATTGGTCAATGAAATTAGACAATTCATGTTCGAACGAAGTTCGTGCGGTAAATTGAGGGGTTGGTGCTTTGCATAGTTTTGGTGATTGGATTTCACTCAAAACCCACCAAATGACTCATCCCACAAAATTTTGGTGTTGACCAAGTTTTGGGCTCGATCCGTATTAAATTGGTCAAAGAAATTGGACAATTCAAGTTCGAAAGAAGTTCGTGCCATAAATGGAGTGGTGGTACATTGCATACTTCTAGTGATTGGATTTCACTAAAAACTCTCCAAATTTCTCCTCCAACCATATTATGATGTTGACCAAGTTTTGGGCTCGATCCGAAATGAATTGGTCAAAGAAATGGGACAATTCAAGTTCGAACGAAGTTCGTGACGTAAATGGAGTGGTGGTACATTGCATAGTTCTAGTGATTGGATTTCACTCAAAACTCTCCAAATGTCTCCTCCAACGATATTATGATGTTGACCAAGTTTTGGGCTCGATCTGAAATGAAGTTGTCAATGAAATTGTACAATTCATGTTCGAACGAAGTTCGTTCCGTAAATGGAGTGGTGGTGGATTGCGTAGTTCTGGTAATTGGATTTCACCCAAAACTCACCAAATGACTCCTCCAACCGTATTATGATGTTGACCAAGTTTTGGGCATGATTCGAAATGAATTGTTCAATGAAATTAGACAATTCATGTTCGAACGAAGTTCGTGCCGTAAATTGAGGGGTTGGTGCTTTGCATAGTTCTGGTGATTGGATTTCTCTCAAAACTCACCAAATGACTCATCCCACCAAATTTTGTTGTTGACCAAGTTTTGGGCTCGATCCGTATTAAATTGGTCAAAGAAATTGGACAATTCAAGTTCGAAAGAAGTTCGTACCGTAAATGGAGTGGTGGTACATTGCATACTTCTAGTGATTGGATTTCACTAAAAACTCTCCAAATTTCTCCTCCAAACATATTATGATGTTGACCAAGTTTTGGGCTCGATCCGAAATCAATTGGTCAAAGAAATGGGACAATTCAAGTTCAAACGAAGTTCGTGCCGTAAATGGAGTGGTGGTACATTGCATAGTTCGAGTGATTGGATTTCACTCAAAACTCTCCAAATGTCTCCTCCAACCATATTATGATGTTGACCAAGTTTTGGGCTCGATCCAAAATGAATTGGTCAATGAAATTGGATAATTCATGTTCGAATGAAGTTCGTGCCGTAAATGGAGTGGTGGTGCATTGCATAGTACTGGTGATTGGATTTCACCCAAAACTCACCAAATGACTCCTCCAACCATATTATGATGTTGACCAAGTTTTGGGCTAGATCCGAAATCAAGTGGTCAAAAAAATTGGACACTTCAAGTTCGTACGAATTTCGTGCCATAGATGGAGTGTTCTAGTGATTGCATTTCAATCAAAACTCAACAAATGAGTCCTCCCACGATATTCTGTTGTTGACCAAGTTTTGGGCTCGATCCGAAATCAATTGGTCAAAGAAATTGGACACTTCAAGTTCGTGCGAAGTTCGTGCCTTAAAGGGTGTGGTTCGTGCATTGTATAGTTCTAGTGATTGGATTTCAATCAAAACTCACAAAACGACTCCTCCCACCAGATTATGATGTTGACCAAGCTTTGGGCTTGATCCGAAATGAATTGGTCAAAGAAATTATACACTTCAAGTTCGTCCGAAGTTCGTGCCATAAATGGAGTGGTTGGTGCATTGCATAATTCTAGTGATTGGATTTCAATCAAAACTCACCAAACGACTCCTCCCACTAGATTATGATGTTGACCATGTTTTGCGCTCGATTCGAAATGAATGGGTCAAAGTAATTGGACACTTCAACTTCGTACGAAGTCCGTGGGGTAAATGTAGTGGTTGGTGCATTGCATAGTTCTAGTGATTGAATTTCACTCAAAGCTCACCAAATGAGTCCTCCCACCGTGTAAGACCCGTGAGCTCGGGGAGGGAAATGTGAAGTGCCGAATTTAAGCGAGGCCTTTTGGGAGCTCACTGGCTTCGGATTTCTTGGAACTACGAAGTTAAGCGAGTTTGGGCTAGAGCAATTCCTCGAAGGGTGACCCACTAGTGAGTTGCTCGTGAGTTCCCAGAAACAAACCCGTGAGGGCGGGGGCCCAAAGCGGACACTATAGTCTAGAGGAGTCCGGTCGTGACATAATGGTATTTGAGCTGGACCCCGACAGAAAGTGTGCCAGCGAGGACGCTGGGCCCCAAGGGGGTGGATTGTAAGACCCGTGAGCTTGAGGAAGTAAGAACGGTGAGCAATCTCACATCGCTCGGGGAGGGAAAGGTGAAGTGCCTTATATGTGCTGGCATATATCTTCCTAGCACGAGGCCTTTTGGAAGCTCACTGGCTTCGGATTTCTTGGAACTCCGAAGTTAAGTGAGTTTGGGCAAGAGCAAATCCTGGAAGGGTGACCCACTGGGAAGTTGCTTGTGAGTTCCCAGAAACAAAACCGTGAGGGCGGGGGCCCAAAGCGGACAATATCTTGCTAGGGGAGTCGGGTCGTGACACACCATCTTATGATGTTGACCAAGTTTTGGGCTGGATCCGAAATCAATTTGTCAAAGAAATTGGAAATTTCAAGTTCGTGGCGTAAATGGTGTGGTAGGTGCATTGAATAGTTCTAGTGATTGGATTTCAATGAAAACTATGACTCCTCCCACCAGATTATGATGTTGACCAAGTTTTAGGATCGATCCGAAATGAAATGGTCAAAGAAATTGGACAATTCATGTTCGTACGAAGTTCGTGCCGTAAATGGAGTGGTGGGTTGATCGGTGCATAATTACATATCATTTTGTACCCTTCTAACTTATGATTTGGTTATGTTTTTGAGTTAAACTTGTGCTTTTAATTTATTTTGTGTTTGTTTCAGTGTAATAAGCTTAAAACTCAATAAATGCATTTTGGAGACATGTTAGCTCAAACGGTGTCTGCAGATCAGTCAACTTCACGGATTGGACTGTACTTGCTCAAGAAGAACCAGACAATGAGCCATACATCATTGGAAAGATACGGAAGTCTATTTTCTGGAGCATTTTACGGTTCATGATTCCGAGTCCTCTAGAGGAAGTTAAGCAAGTTTTTGCAGCTTAAGGTCAAAATCGGCAGGATCTGCGTTACTGGGCCAAAAATCACATTTGAAGGTCTTTCCGATTTTTCCTTGAGCTGGGCTGCATATGCTTGGAAAGATAATTCAAAGAACTTCAAGATCCATATTTTTCCAGATTTTTCAGAATGGAGGAACAAGCCCAAAACGAGCCCAAAAGAAGACTGCAATGCATTGTCAAGCATGACATATGCATGATGAAATGTTATTGATTGTGGGAAATTTTGGTGGAGCATATTCAATACATATAATTGGAGTGGAGTTTTGCAGCAGCCAAATGAAGTAAAATAAGATGAAGTGGGAGTTGCAACACTAAGCTTAAAGACAAGAAGAATTGTTTTCAAATGCAATTGTGTGAATTAAGTGTTGTAAGTTGGTGAAGTGAGTTTGTAGGTAGAAGCAATACTTAATTCAGATTTTCACTTCCCCTAGGCCTATATATAGTGAGGTTCTCCAAACTTGTAAACACACCCCAAGGGGGAGCTCTCAAACATCTCTCTAGAGCTCCTCTCCCTTCTCTCCCTCAAATTCTCTTAGTTTTCTTTTAGTTCTCAATTGTTTCCTTTAAGTTTTTCTTAGTTGTAATTTATTTTCCATTGTAATGTAATTTCTTTTCTTAAGTTTTCAAGTTTAATTAGTTTTCAAGTTTCAATTATAGTTCTTGTTCTTATTCATTATGCTTATAAGTTAATATGCTTGTTTGAATGATTGATCACCATTAAAACTTGTATGTTAGCTATCTTGGTTTGAATTAAGAGTAGACACCATGCATTAATTCAAATTGAACTATGAATAGGAAGAGTATGTATGGACATTCGACAATAGGGATTAGATACATACTTGGTTGTTTAAAACATTCTTCTATGCTTAATGGATTTCTAATGCTTAATTTAGGTTCGACAACAAGGATCTAATTAGGGAATTAGGAATACAAGGTTAGGACCAAACACCATGGCTTAATCATATTTTAGCTAGAATCAATCCGTGAATCTAAATTGAACTTGGTAACTAATTTGCTTGAGTTAATTTCTTTTCTTTCTTTCTTGTTGTATTTATTTTCTTTTGGTTTTCTATTTTGTGCAGGGAATCAAATTGAATCAATCTATCATCAATCCTCGTGGGATCGACCTCGTACTTACACAAGCTATACTATCCAATGGCCCGTGCACTTGCGAGTTAACAAAATTTTGGCGCCGTTGCCGGGGATTGACGGCATAGTTTGGTTCTATTTTCTTTCCCTGCTTGTTTTACTTTCCTTTTTCCGTTTCATTTCAGTTTTTATTCCTAATCCTTTTAATTCTATTTCAAGTTTTTTGTGTTTGTTTTAGCAATATAGGATAGCTCAATAAAAAGGGAGAGAAGGTAACTTCAATCATAAGGATAGGAAGTATGGAGTAGTGGGAGAAGTAGCGACCTCCAAATGCATCCATGCTCGACCTAATCGCTTCAAGGGAAGTATCCAATCCTTTCTCTTTACTTATATTGTTATTATTTTTGTAATTTTAATTTTCTGTTTCTTTTATAATTAAAAAAAAATTTAAAAGATTTTTCATATGAGCCGACTCTTGGTAACTCCAGTGAGCGTCTCCGTCAATGCAGTGTCTAGGAGTTCTTTAGGCGACACCTTCGGTGTCTAAGAAGTTTGGGTTTTAAGCGGGACCATTGTGACCCCTCCAACCTTCCCGGAACCCCTGGCTGTGTTTTCTGAGGCCCTTAACTGGTCATCCTAGAGTTGCTTGTATAATTGTGTGTTCTTAAAATAAAAATTTTTGAAAAAAAAAAAGATTTCTTGTTTTTCTGTTTTATTTTATTCTTGCTTTGTTTTTATTTTGAGTCACTTTCCGAACACATATGATGAGATTGTGATAAATGTTTGCTTGACTTAAATGAAAATTGGATTTCTTTTTATTTCAAAAAAAAAAAAAAATTTTATTTAAAACTTTTGGCATCGTTCTAGCATGATATGTTCGAAACCCTCTTTACACTTGCCATTTGTTTCATAATTTTCCAATTAAAGGATTTGCATGATCCAAAGAATTGTATCAAGCATAAATTAAACTTGTATAACCATATAATGTGAGCTTTTGAGCCTTGTCCTTCATTTCATGAGTGTTATACACATACTCTTATTTTCTTGTCATCTAAGTTGTTGTTTGATCTCATTATTCATTGATTTGGTTGAACACTTAAAAGTCATTCATTCATATTCAATTTAATTACATGACATTTAAGAAATGATATTAAGGCCCTCTTTGGATCGTTTGTGCCTTTCAAGCTAACCTTATGCATGCTTAAGCATGATTTTCCATTGTTTAACCATTTTGAGCCTACATGTAAACCTTTTCTTTCTTTTAACCAATTATATTTCCTCACCTTAGCCTGAAAAACAATTATTTACCTTTCTAAGGAACTCTTGAGCTTTAATTATGATGTGTTTTTCATACTAAGTTTGGGAAGGGGTATTATATATTGAAAATAAAAAAATAAAAAAATCACCCAATTGGTGGAAGAAAAGAGAAAAGTTGTGATTAAGTGGTGGTTGAATGAAAATTCATTTTTGGGTTTCTTTATTGGCCTCAAAATAAATTGGTGGTTGTTCAAATAAAAGAAAGGAGTGTGAATCCTTATAAATGGAGGTATAAGGAGTTTTTTTGAAAAAAAATCCTCATTGTGATGATTCAAGTCTTGGAAAAAATTGTTTTATGCTCTTACATTATGAGTTCTTTGGACTTTGTGTTATCCATACCTTTCATTTCTCACTCACCTTACACCCTTGGCCCCATTACAACCTATGATAAAGACCTAAATTGATCTTAAATGTCATGTGATTGAATTGCATCCATTTTCCTACTTTTAAGTGTTTAGCATCCTTCTTGAGATCATATAATGCAAGTTCTTCATCTTTCTATTGTGAGTTAATTCCCTTATGGTTTAACTCTAATCTCATATTTATAACTGAGTGATGCATTGTAGCCCTCTTCTGAGTGATTCATTTGTGAGAGGACAACTTTGGTGAGATTTGAAGTTGAATTTGTGCTTTGTATGATTTTTGAAATTGTGTGAAAACTAAGATTGGAGAATTTGTTGCATTTGGCTATCACACTACTACACTTTGAGCATGTTATGTTTTGAACTTTGCCACATTGTGAATAATGTCTAAAAAAAGAGTTTTTATTGTTAAAACTTTTGAGTCATGTGCATGAGTCATTTCTCTTCAGAAAATGTTCGGAAATATTGTTTTGTATTTGTTGTTGTATTTGTTTTTGTTTTCTAACTTCTTTTTTTTGTAGAGTCAGTAAAACGTTTGTGGGTATCGTATCTGTTAAACCCTCAGGAGACACAACTCCTCCTACTAGGGATGCCTAGAGGTTTAAAGGCTTGTTGCATATGCTCAATGCAATCGAGTTACCTGCGAAAGTGGTCTAATAAATTTATTTACTTATTTTGTTTTTATTTTTTGTTTTCCTTTTGTTTTGCTCGAGGACTAGCAAAATCTAGGTTTGGGGGTATTTGATCGGTGCATAATTACATATCATTTTGTACCCTTCTAACTTATGATTTGGTTATGTTTTTGAGTTAAACTTGTGCTTTTAATTTATTTTGTGTTTGTTTCAGTGTAATAAGCTTAAAACTCAATAAATGCATTTTGGAGACATGTTAGCTCAAACGGTGTCTGCAGATCAGTCAACTTCACGGATTGGACTGTACTTGCTCAAGAAGAACCAGACAATGAGCCATACATCATTGGAAAGATACGGAAGTCTATTTTCTGGAGCATTTTACGGTTCATGATTCCGAGTCCTCTAGAGGAAGTTAAGCAAGTTTTTGCAGCTTAAGGTCAAAATCGGCAGGATCTGCGTTACTGGGCCAAAAATCACATTTGAAGGTCTTTCCGATTTTTCCTTGAGCTGGGCTGCATATGCTTGGAAAGATAATTCAAAGAACTTCAAGATCCATATTTTTCCAGATTTTTCAGAATGGAGGAACAAGCCCAAAACGAGCCCAAAAGAAGACTGCAATGCATTGTCAAGCATGACATATGCATGATGAAATGTTATTGATTGTGGGAAATTTTGGTGGAGCATATTCAATACATATAATTGGAGTGGAGTTTTGCAGCAGCCAAATGAAGTAAAATAAGATGAAGTGGGAGTTGCAACACTAAGCTTAAAGACAAGAAGAATTGTTTTCAAATGCAATTGTGTGAATTAAGTGTTGTAAGTTGGTGAAGTGAGTTTGTAGGTAGAAGCAATACTTAATTCAGATTTTCACTTCCCTAGGCCTATATATAGTGAGGTTCTCCAAACTTGTAAACACACCCCAAGGGGGAGCTCTCAAACATCTCTCTAGAGCTCCTCTCCCTTCTCTCCCTCAAATTCTCTTAGTTTTCTTTTTAGTTCTCAATTGTTTCCTTTAAGTTTTTCTTAGTTGTAATTTATTTTCCATTGTAATGTAATTTCTTTTCTTAAGTTTTCAAGTTTAATTAGTTTTCAAGTTTCAATTATAGTTCTTGTTCTTATTCATTATGCTTATAAGTTAATATGCTTGTTTGAATGATTGATCACCATTAAAACTTGTATGTTAGCTATCTTGGTTTGAATTAAGAGTAGACACCATGCATTAATTCAAATTGAACTATGAATAGGAAGAGTATGTATGGACATTCGACAATAGGGATTAGATACATACTTGGTTGTTTAAAACATTCTTCTATGCTTAATGGATTTCTAATGCTTAATTTAGGTTCGACAACAAGGATCTAATTAGGGAATTAGGAATACAAGGTTAGGACCAAACACCATGGCTTAATCATATTTTAGCTAGAATCAATCCGTGAATCTAAATTGAACTTGGTAACTAATTTGCTTGAGTTAATTTCTTTTCTTTCTTTCTTGTTGTATTTATTTTCTTTTGGTTTTCTATTTTGTGCAGGGAATCAAATTGAATCAATCTATCATCAATCCTCGTGGGATCGACCTCGTACTTACACAAGCTATACTATCCAATGGCCCGTGCACTTGCGAGTTAACATGGGTGCAGTGAATAGTTCAAGTGAATGCATTTCACTCAAAACTCACCAAATGACTCCTCCCACCATATTATGATGTTGACCAAGTTTTGGGCTCGATCCGAAATCAATTGGTCAAAGAAATTGGACAATTCAAGTTCGAACGAAGTTCATGCCGTAAATGGAGTGGTGGTGCATTGCACAGTTCTAGTGATTAGATTTCACTCAAAACTCACCAAATGACTCCTCCCACCATATTATGATCTTGACCAAGTTTTGGGTTCGATCCGAAATCAATTGGTCAAAGAAATTGGACACTTCAAGTTCATACGACGTTCGTGGCGTAAATGGAGTAGTTCGTGCATTGCATAGTTTTGGTGGTTCGATTTCACTCAAAACTCACCAAATGAGTCCTCCCACCATATTAGGATGTTGACCAAGTTTTGGACTCGATCCGAAATCAATAGGTCAAAGAAATTGGACATTTCAAGTTCGTGGCGTAAACGGTGTGGTTGGTGCATTGCATAGTTCTAGTAATTGGATTTCACTCAAAACTCACCAAAAGACTCCTCCAACCACATTATGATGTTGACGAGGTTTTGGGCACGATTCAAAATGAATTGGTCAAAGAAATTGGACAATTGAAGTTCGTGACGTAAATGGGGTCGTTAGTGCTTTGCATAGTTCTAGTGATTGGATTTCACTCAAAACTCAACAAATGTCTCCTCCCACCATATTAGGTTGTTGACCAAGTTTTGGGCTAGATCCGAAATCAATTCGTCAAAGAAATTGGACAATTCAAGTTCGTACGAAGTTCATGCCATAAATGAAGTGTTTGGGGCATTGCACAGTTCAAGTGATTGGATTTCACTCGAAACTCACCAAATGGCTCCTCCCACCATATTATGATGTTGACCAAGTTTTGGGCTCGATCCGAAATCAATTGGTCAAAGAAATTGGACACTAAAAGTTCGTATTAATTTCGAACTATAAGTGGAGTAGTTGGTGCATTGCATAGTTATAGTGATTGGATTTCACTCAATACACACCAAAAGAGTCCTCCCATCATGTTAAGATGTTGACCAAGTTTTGGGCTCGATCCGAAATCAATTTGTCAAAGAAATTGGACACTTCAAGTTCGTGCGAAGTTCGTGACGTAAAGGGTGTGGTTCGCGCATTGTATAGTTCTAGTGATTGGATTTCAATCAAAACTCACCAAACGACACCTCCCACCAGATTATGATGTTGACCGAGTTTTGGGCTCGATCCGAAATGAATTGGTCAAAGAAATTGTACACTTCAAGTTCGTCTGAAGTTCATGCCATAAATGGAGTGGTTGGTGCATTGCATAATTCTAGTGATTGGATTTCAATCAAAAATCACCAAACGACTCCTCCCACCAGATTATGATGTTGACCAAGTTTTGGGCTTGATTCGAAATGAATGGGTCAAAGTAATTGGACAATTCAAGTTCGAACGAAGTTCGTGCCGTAAATGGAGTGGTGGTACATTGCATAGTTCTAGTGATTGGATTTCACTCAAAACTCACCAAATGAGTCCTCCCACAATATTAAGATGTTGACCAAGTTTTAGGTTTGATCCGAAATCAGAGTGTAAATGGTGTGGTTGGTGCATTGCATAGTTCTAGTAATTGGATTTCACTCAAAACTCACCAAAGGACTCCTTCCACCACATTATGATGTTGACCAAGTTTTGGGCACGATTCAAAATGAATTGGTCAAAGAAATTGGACAATTGAAGTTCATGACGTAAATGGGGTCGTTGGTGCTTTGCATAGTTCTAGTGATTGGATTTCTATCAAAACTCACCAAAGGACTCCTCCTACCATGTTATGATGTTGACCCAGAATTGGTCAAAGAAATTGGACACTTCAAGTTCGTGCGAAGTTCGTGCCGTAAATGGTGTAGTTGGTGCATTGTAGAGTTCTAGTGATTGGATTTCACTAAAAAACTCATCAAATGACTCCTCCCACCAGATTATGATGTTGACCAAGTTTGGGGCTCGATCCGAAATTAATTGGTCAAAGAAATTGGACAACTCAAGTTCGTACGAAGTATCTTGCCGTAAATGAAGTGTTTGGGGCATTACATAGTTCAAGTGATTGGATTTCACTCGAAACTCACCAAATGGCTCCTCCCACCATATTATGATGTTGACCAAGTTTTGGACTCGATCCGAAATGAATTGGTCAAAGAAATTGTACACTTCAAGTTCGTCATTTAAGTTCGTGCCATAAATGGTGTGGTTGGTGCATTGCTTAGCCCTAGTGATTGGAATTCACTCAAAACTGACCAAATGACTCCTCCCACCATATTACGTTGTTGTCCAAGTTTTGGGCTCAATCCGAAATAAATTGGTCAAAGAAATTGGAAACTTCAAGTTCATACGAAGTTCGTGCTGTAAATAAAGTGGTTGGTGCATTGCATAGTTCTAGTGGTTGGATTTCACTCAAAACTCACCAAATGACTCTTCCCGCCATATTACGATGTTGGCCAAGTTTTGGTCTCGATCCGAAATGAATTGGTCCAAGAAATTGGACACTTCAATTTGAACGAAGTTCGTGCCGTAAATGAAGTGGTTGTTGCATTGCATAGTTCTAGTGGTTGGATTTCACTCATGACTCACCAAATCACTCCTTCCACCATATTATGATGTTGACCAAGTTTTGGGCTCGATCCGAAATCAATTGGTCAACGAAATTGGAAACTTCAATTCGTACGAAGTTCGTTCCGTAAATGAAGTGGTTGGTGCATTGCATAGTTCTAGAGATTGGATTTCACTCAAAACTCACCAAATGACTCTTCCCACCATATTACGTTGTTGGCCAAGTTTTAGGCTCAATCCAAAATGAATTGGTCCAAGAAATTGGACACTTCAAGTTCGATCGAAGTTCGTGCCGTAAATGAAGTGGTTGTTTGCATTGCATAGTTCTAGTGATTGGATGTCACTAAAAACTCACCAAATCTCTCCTTCCACCATATTATGATGTTCACCAAGTTCGGGCTCGATCCGAAATCAATTGGTCAAAGAAATTGGACACTTCAAGTTCGTACGAAGTTCGTGCCGTAAATGGAGTGGTTGGTGCATTGCATAGTTCTAGTCATGAGATTTCACTCAAAACTCACCAAATGAGTCCTCCCACCATATATTGAGGACGACCAACTTTTGGGTTCGATCCGAAATGGATTGGTCAAAGGAATTGGACACTTCAAGTTCGAACGAAGTTCGTGTCGTAAATGGAGTGGTTGGTGCTTTGCATAGTTTTGTTGATTGGATTTCACTCGAAACTCACCAAATGACTCCTCCCACCATATTATGATGTTGACCAAATTTTGGGCTCGATCCGAAATAAATTGGTCAAAGAAATTGGACACTTGAAGTTTGTTCGAAGTTCATGCCGTAAACGGAGTTGTTGGTGCGTTGCATAGTTCTAGCGATTGTATTTCAGTGAAAACACACCAAATGATTCCTCCCACCATGTTATGATGTTGACCCAGTTTTGGGCTCGATCCGAAATCAATTTGTCAAAGAAATTGGACACTAAAAGTTCATATTAATTTCGAACCATAAGTGGAGTAGTTGGTGAATTGCATAGTACTTGTGATTGCATTTCACTCAATACTCACCAAATGTGTCCTCCCGCCATGTTAAGATGTTGATCAAGTTTTGGGCTCGATCAAAAATCTATTGGCCAAAGAAATTGGACATTTCAAGTTCGTGTGAAGTTCGTCCCATAAATGGTGTGGTTGGTGCATTGAATAGTTCTGCTGATTGGATTTTAATCAAAACTCACCAAATGACTCCTCCCACCAAATTATGATGTTGACCAAGTTTTGGGCACGATCGGAAATGAATTGGTTCAAGAAATTGGACTATTCAAGTTCGTACGAAGTTCGTGGCATAAATGGAGTGGTTGGTGCATCGCATAGTTCTAGTTATTGGGATTCACTTATAACTCACCAAATGACTCCTCCCACCATATTATGATGTTGACCAAGTTCTGGGCTCGATCCGAAATCAATTGGTCAAAGAAATTGGACACTTCAAGTTCGAACGAAGTTCGTGCCAAAAATGGAGTGGTTGGTGAATTGCTTAGTTCTAGTGATTGGATTTCACTCAAAACTCACCAAATGAGTGCTCCCACCCTATTATGATGTTCACCAAGTTTTGGGCTCGATCCTAAATGAATGGGTCAAAGTAATTGGACAATTCAGGTCGATTGGATTTCACTCAAAACTCACCAAATGACTCCTCCAGCCATATTACGATGTTGACCAAGTTTTGGGCTTGATTCGAAATAAATTGCTCAAAGAAATTGGACAATTCCTGTTCGAACGAAGTTCGTGCCGTAAATGGAGTGGTGGTGGATTGCATAGTTTTGGTGATTGGATTTCACCCAAAACTCACCAAATGACTCCTCCAACCATATTATGATCTTGAACTGGTTTTGGGCTCGATCCGAAATCAATTGGTCAAAGAAATTGGACAATTCAAGTTCGAACGAAGTTCGTGACGTAAATGGAGTGGTTAGTGCATTGCATAGTTCTAGTTATTGTGTTTCACTCAAAACTCACCAAATGATTCCTCCCACCATGTTATGATGTTGACCAAGTTTTGGGCTCGATCCGAAATCAATTGGTCTAAGAAATTGGACACTTCAAGTTCGTGCGTAGTTTGTAACGTAAATGGTGTGGTTGGTGCCTTGCATAGTTCTAGTGATTCGATTTCAATCAAAACTCACCAAATGACTCCTCCCACAATATTATGATATTGACCAAGTTTTGGGCTCGATCCGAAATGAATTGGTCAAAGAAATTGGACACTTCAAGTTCTTGCGAAGTTCATGCCGTAAATGGTGTTGTTTGTGCATTTCATAGTTCTAGTGATTGGATTTCAATCAAAACTCACCAAATGACTCCTTTATTTTGAAAACTCTCATTCTTTGCCCCATAAATCTGAAAATATATAATAAAGTTCCCTCGAATAAGTATCCAAGATCAAATCATAAATTTCTGTTTAAAAACATCTTAAATATTAGAGTACTCCTCACCCACGTGTACCCCCAATCATATCCGTCAATGCCCAATATCATACATGTCACATCCTCGCAGAACTCGGGGAACACAATAATACTGCTCCCACCATAATATTACGTTGAACAAGTTTTGGGCTCGATCCAAAATGAATTGGTCAAAGAAATTGGACACTTCAAGTTCGTGCGAAGTTCGTGTCGTAAATGGTGTGGTTGTGCATTGCGTTGTTCTAGTGATTGGATTTCATTCAAAACTCACCAAATGACTCCTCCCACCATGTTATGATGTTGACCAAGTTTTGGGCTCGATCCGAAATCAATTGGTCAAAGAAATTGGACACTTCAAGTTCTTGCGAAGTTCATGCCGTAAATGGTATGGTTGGTGCATTTCATAGTTCTAGTGATTGGATTTCAATCAAAACTCACCAAATTACTCCTCCCACCATATTATAAGTTGACCAAGTTTTGGGCTCGATCAAAATTTAATTGGTCAAAGAAATTGGATACTTCAAGTTCGTGCGATGTTCGTGCCGTAAATGAAGTGTTTGGTGCATTGCATAGTTCTAGTGATTGGATTTCAGTCAATACACACCAAGTGACTCCTCCCACCATATTTTGAAGTTCACCAAGTTTTGGACACAAGCCAAAATGAATTGGTCAAAGAAATTGGACAATTCAAGTTCGAACGAAGTTCGTGACATAAATGGAGTGGTTGGAGCATTGCATAGTTCTAGTGATTATATTTCACTCAAAACACACCAAATGACTCCTCCCGCCACATTATGACGTTGACCAAGTTTTGGGCACGAGCCGAAATGAATTGGTCTAAGAAATTGGAAAATTCAAGTTCAAACGAAAGTCGTGACATAAATGGAGTGATTGTTGCATTGCATAGTTCTAGTGATTGGATTTCACTCAAAACTCACCGAATGACTCCTCCCACCATGTTATTAGTTTTCAGTTTAATAAGTTTAATTTGTGTTGATTAGCATCCCTCCTAATCCCCGGAATAGAACGATCCCTACTTACTCGTACTACGATTGCATAATTCATAGGGTTTAATTTGTGCGTTAGTTATTTCTCATGTCAAATTTTGGCGCCGTTGCCGGGGATTAGCAAAATTGCTAATCCTCCCTTTGTTTTCGTTTTTATTGTGTTTCTAATTTTGTTTTGTTTTGTTGTCTTTGTTTTAGGTACTAGTTTATGACTCGAAGTTCACACCCTGTTCGTGCACACATATTGGACTTTTCCGACGATTTTGAGCGAACTTTGAGAAGGAAGAGGAAGCAGCCAGAACTCAATTCCTCTAGTTCTAGTTGTGAACCTGAATCTGAAGCTGAAACAGACTTGGAAGAGGAACAAGACATGGCTGTAGACAATCGAACAATCAAGGAACTTTCAGCCTCTGGATTGGACAATGCAGTCCCTCTTTGCATTCAATACCCTGGGGCAGCTGAAGGCAAGACCGATGAGTTTGAATTGCAGTCGAGTTTGCTACATCACATTCCCAAATACCATGGGCTGTCCATGGAAGATCCAAACAAGCATTTGACTCAGGGTTTACAAAATCAAGCCAAAGAAATGGGCGAAGTGAAGAAGCAAATTGGGCAAATGGCGGAATTCATGGGACAGTTCAGAGAAGAAGGCAAACTACCTAGTTCAACCATCGTCAACCCAAAGGGAGGTTTTGAAATAGCTAAAGCTATCACCTTGAGAAGTGGTAAAGAGGTTGGAACCAATCCCAAAATGTCCAAACAAAGCCAAAAGGAGGGCGAACAGCTGCTGCCTGAAGAAGAAGAGATGGACAAGGCCACGGCAAGGGAAGAGCAATCCCTGCCGCAGCCTTCTACACTACCCAAATGAGGTAAGGTTGGTTCGAATTCAATTCATTCTAACCCCATTCCACCAAATGTGCCTTTCCCTCGCAGGTTTATGCAATCTAAGAAGGAAGAGAATGAAAAAGATATCTTAGAGACCTTCAGGAAAGTACAAGTCAATATTCCCCTTCTCGATGCAATAATGCAAGTTCCAAAGTATGCTAAATTTTTGAAGGAGCTTTAACACTACTACGACGTGTTTTTCTAGTAATAAAATTGCAACCGAAGCTAAAATTAGGCAAAAGCTGAAGTTGATGATTCAAATGTTGACATGAGTTAACCTAACAAATCAAGGAGATTTATTTATTTTCTTTTTTATATAATTGACAATCCTTGTATAATTAGGCGATATTCTCCTATTTAATTCATGTATCTATTTCCTAGTAAAACACTACTTGTAAACTCCTACATATACCTCCTTACGAAGAATAATACAATTACCAAAAGTATTCAAACTATATTTATATTTTAGCATCAAAGGGGCATAGATCCGGATGTATTTACTTTCAACACTTTGATGGATGGCTTGTTTTTAGCGGGTAGGCTTAATGAAGCAAGAGAGTTGTTTCATTCTATCCCAAGTAGAGGTTGTGAACCTGATGCTATTAGCTACAAAAATGTTGAATTTATTAAGCGTGAAATTGCCAAAGATCTGTTTCACAACATGATTGTAGGAGACGTCTTTAATTTTAGGGAGGTGTTTTCATAGACTTCCATTTCTAATAGTGACATATATTATAAATGTTGGGAAAAATCCGCTCACCTAAAAGATGCAAAGAAGTTAAGTATGGAGCAAATTCATGTGCTTTGGTTCTCCATTTCAATGCAAGGACCACCTAAGTCATTTATGAACTCTAGGGAGGTTGGCAATCTGCTGGGACAATAAGGAAGGCATTTATGGAAGTTTGTTGACTTGTTGATCGGTTCATAATTGTATATCATTTTGTACCCTTCTAGCATATGATTTAGTTATGTTTTTGAGTTAAACTTGTGCTTTTAATCTCTTTTATGTTTGTCATTCAGTTAATTGAGCTTTAGGTAGCCATGGGGGCCCAAATATGCAAAATGGTCCAAAAACGTGCAGGCGAGCTAGAAATTTGTTTCAGCCTTAACTCCTTGCTCCGAACTTGGATTGGCCCAAATGATATGTGGTTGGAAAGATGACATTCTAAACTTGAAGATGGACGGCTCAATGTCATCAGTTGATTAAGGGAAGCCCAATTCGTGAGCTCATGAAGTTTCTTGGTCATGATGAGCTATGCATGAGATGTGATTTCTGGTGGGGTTCTCCATTAGCTGCATGTGGGAGCTGCACTAGTCGAAAAAGAAGGGAAACTGATTTTCTAATGTATTAGTGTGGTTAGTGGAGGCATTAATCAATTCAGAATTCTCCTTTCATTCTCCTTATAAATACCACCCTCATTCATTCCATAAGACATCATCTCTCACATCCTTCACATCTTTCACATCCTTCAGATCCTTCACACATCCTTCAGACCTCCTCCACACCATCCTCCACACTCCCATAATTCCCCAAACACTCCAGACACACTCCCATCACTCTAAACAGCCTCAAATCACCAAAACTGTCCCTGCAAGCCTGCCTTCCATTTCCCTACGAATTTCCTCTTTCTCAACCATCACCACTCACCCAAACTCATCCCAAATCACCTTCTTAACCTTCATACATTCTTCTAGACGTGGGGAAGTGCTTGGAGAAGTATTAGGCGTGGAGAAGCTCTTGGAGAAGCATTGGACACCACAAGAACTTCAGAAAAGGGTTTTCTATTCTTATTACATTCATTATGCTTTCTCATTTCTGTTTATGTTTCTTTCCCATTATGAGTAGCTAAATCCATTACTAGGGCTTGATGTAACCTAACATGAATATTGTGGGTTTATAAATTTCAAGTTTCAAGTTTGATTCAAGATTCATGCTCTTATTCATTATGCCTATCTACTTATATGCTAATCTGAATGCCTAGCTACCATTGAGATTTGTGTATTTTGGTTGAAACTAAAGTAGACACCTTATGCTTTTGTTTCAATTGAACTATGAATAAGATGAGTATGTATGGACATTCGTCAATAGGGATTAGATACATGCTTGGTTGTTTAAAACATTCTTCTATGCTTAATGGATTTCTAATGCTTGATTTAAGTTCGACAATAAGGACTTAATTAGGGAATTGGAAATACAAGGTTAGGATCAAACACCATGGCTTAATCATACTTTAGCTAGAATCAATCTTTGAATCTGAATCGGACTTGTCACTTGAATCCTTATAACCTAGAATTGGATTGTTATGGTGAATCGAATGCCCTAGTCTCCAAATCTGTTTCCAACCTCAAAACCACTCTTTGATACACTTGTTTACTTTGCCTTTGTTTGCAATTTCGTTTTGTTTCATTTGTTTTCACAAAGTCAATCAATCTCTCTTTTAAATCTGTTTTAGACTTAACTTCTTGTTTCTAGAATTGGGTAATCTAAGTACATAACTAATTTGAACTTCTCAGTCCTTGTGGGTACGACCTCGTACTTGTCTTGCTATACTACTAATTGGCCCGTACACTTGCGAGTTAACAAAAATTTTGGCGCCGTTGCAGTGTTGAGCGAAAGTTCTTCCCTGGTTATGTGCCCAAGGTTACCCTATTCTTTTAGTGTTTCTAATTAATTCAAATTTTTCTATTTCAGGTAGTTTATGTCTAAAAGACCATTCATTGATCAAGTGAGGTCTTCATTTAGACATTCTAGATCATTGGAAGGAAGACCAAAGTTGCAACCCAATCGAGTGATCTACGAAATTCAGAATCGACTAGAAAGAGAGTTGTCAACTGCAAAAGAGCAAGCTCTGGCCACATTCACAAGTCTTGCTCTTCACACTGAACTCCCTGGTTCTTCTCTTTCAAATTCGAAGCAAGTTCAGACCAAGAAGAAGAGGAGATGGCTGCCAATGAGTTAATGGGAGACCTTGATATCCCAATAATTCCAGCATCTCCTTCAAGCATTTTGCTACCCCGTAGCTCGAAACTATGAGCTTAAATCTTCTCATCTTAATATGTTGCCTTCCTTTTATGGTTTACCTAATGAAGATCCATTAACTCATATAAAGGATATTATTATTGCTGTGAGTTCTTTCCCCTTGACAGCTGTGACGGAAGATCATCTTCGAATGAGAGTGTTTCCTTATACTTTGAAGGATAAGGCGAAGTATTGGCTCAATTCCTTAAAGCCTGGTTCACTCACTACATGGGATGCCATTCAGAAGAAGTTCTTGGAGAAATACTTCTCCACGCAAAAGACTCGACACGCTTAGGGACAAGATCTTCTCATTTGCACAACAAGATGATGAATCGTTTTGTGAAGCATGGGAGAGATTCAATGCGCTGCTCAATCAATGTCCTCATCATGGGATTCCTTTGAAACTTCAAATGCGTATGTTTTATAAAGGACTAACCCCTTCTAGTCGTAATATTGTCACCAATTTTGCAGGTGGTTCTTATAAAACCAAGACTCCAAGAAACGTATGAACTCTTTGAGGCGATAGCAATGGAGACCCAACACACTGATACAAGAGGTAAACGTGTTGTTAGTGGTTCTAATGATGCTTCTAGTGTGCAGATTTCAAAATTGGAACAAAAACTAGATGCGCTTCTTGCATTGAACTCAAGAAACCCTCCAAAGGAAGTGTGTAGCATATGTGAAACTCATGATCATGCTACCATAGCTTGTCCACTTGGGGCTGCATATCCAGAATTTGTGCAAGAGCAAGCTAAGTTGGTAAGTTCCTACAACCAAGGTCCAAGAAATGACCCATACTCTCAAAGTTATAATCCAGGTTGGAGGAATCATCCAAACTTTTCATGGAGGAATACACAGAATCAAGCCAATCCCTCTTCATTCCAAAGGCCACAACAATCATCATCATTGGAGGATATAGTGAAGCAAATGGCAATCAACCAATCTAATTTCCAACAAACTACACAAGCTGCCATCTCCAAATTGGAAATTCAAATAGGCCAAATAGCTGCGGAGATAACCCAAAGACAACACAGGAAATTGCCAAGCCAAACCGTGATCAATCCAAATAACCAAGAAGCCAAGGCCATTCACGTGCTCGAACAGGTAAGATAGTTGATAACAAAGTTGATTCTAATCTTTCAAATGATGTTGTTGTTGTAGAGGACGAAGAAGAGGAGGAGGAGGAGACCACAGTACCCAAGGGCAACAATTTGCTCCTAAGGCCAATTCAGATTCGCAGGACCTAATCCATTCCAATTGCATAGAAGGGATGATAAATTTGTGCCACCACATCATCAAGAAGATAGATACGTACCACCCGCTCCATATGTTCCACCAATTCCATTTCCAGGCCGTCTAAAGAAAGCAAAGCAAGATAAGGCTTTTAAAGAGATTTATGATATTTTGAGTAAAGTTAATATCAATTTGCCTTTGCTTGATGTTATTGAACAGATGCCAGCATATGGAAAGTTCATCAAGAACTTGAAAACTCACAAGCTCAATTTTGCTCCAAATGAAGAAGTGAGGCTCAACAAGAATGTAAGTCTTTGTGTTGCAAAGCAAGCTTCCACCAAAACTAGAAGATCCTGGCAGTTTTGACATTCCAATTAACATTGGAGACAAGAAGGTTGGAAGAGCCATGTTGGACTTGGGAGCAAGCATCAATCTAATGCCATATTCAGTTTATCAAAAGCTTGGCTTAGAAGGAATGAAGAAGACTTGATGCGCCTTGAACTAGCTGATCATTCTATCAAATATCCAAAAGGTATTGTAGAAGATATCTTAGTTCAAGTTAATACACTAATCCTCCCGCTGATTTTGTAGTGATGGACATGGAAGACAACCCAAATGGGGATCGTGTTGATCCTATCCTTTTAGGCCGGCCATTCATGGCTACTGCAGACACAATCATCAAAGTGAAAGATGGCACCCTCTCCATGACCGTTTTGGGTGAAACTGTTGAATTTAAAGTGTTTGATGCTCTAGCTCAACCCTCTATCTCTCTTGATACTTGTTTTTCAATTGATGTTGTGGATCATGAAGTTTCTTCCAAAATTTTGCAGGAAAAGTCCAATGATCCTCTAGAAGTTGTTCTAACACAAGAAGAGGAAGATCTTTGTGAACCGGAGTTCCAAGAAGTGGTAGCTGCCCTAGAAGCGTTCCAGCCATACTCACCATCATTTAGGCCACCACTTGAGCCTCTTGGACCATCCTCCACGAAATTAGAGCCATCCATTATCACACCGCCAAAGCTAGAACTTAAACCTCTGCCTAGTCATCTTAAATATACTTATTTGGGTGTTAATGAAACTCTTCCTGTCATAATTGCTGCAGGTCTCACCTCACATGAAGAAGAGAGCTTAATCAAAGTTCTAAAGGAGCATAAAACTGCCCTTGGGTGGACCATAGCAGATATCAAAGGAATAAGTCCAAGCATGTGCATGCACCGAATTTTAATGGAAGAAGATAGCAAACCATCCCGTGATGCCCAAAGGAGACTAAATCCCAACATGAAAGAGGTGGTGAGAACCGAAGTTTTAAAGCTACTTGATGTAGGAATCATCTACCCAATTTCAGATTCTAAGTGGGTGAGTCCTGTACAAGTTGTTCCAAAGAAGTCCGGAATCACCGTTGTGAAGAACGAGCGAGAATGAGCTAGTTCCTACACGAATCCATCGGTTGGAGAGTTTGTATTGATTACAGGAAGTTGAACACATCCACAAGAAAAGATCATTTTCCATTACCTTTTATTGATCAAATGCTTGAACGTTTATCCGCCATGCTTACTATTGTTTTCTTGATGGGTATTCGTGTTATAATCAAATTCCCATTGCTCAGGAAGACCAAGAGAAGACCACATTCACATGCCCATTTGGTACATTTGCTTATAGAAGGATGCCATTTGGTTTGTGCAATGCTCCGGCAACTTTCCAAAGATGCATGATGGCAATCTTTTCAGATATGGTGGAACGATTCATTGAGGTATTTATGGATGATTTTTCAATTTTTGGATCATCTTTTGATGAATGTCTTCACCACTTGTCTCTAGTGCTTAAAAGATGCCAGGAAACAAATCTGATTTTGAATTGGGAGAAATGTCACTTCATGGTGAAACAAGGTATTGTGCTAGGCCATGTGATCTCAAGCAAGGGAATTGAAGTGGACAAAGCCAAGATCGATCTCATATCGAATCTACCACCCCCTTCCTCGATTAAAGGAGTTAGAAGTTTTCTAGGCCATGCAGATTCTATAGAAGGTTCATCAAAAATTTCTCAAACATTACAAGACCATTGTGTAATCTTCTTGCTAAAGATGTTGTTTTTGAGTTTGATGAAGCTTGCATGGATGCTTTTACTACCTTGAAGAAGGAGCTAACTTCAGCCCCTATTATCATGGCTCCGGATTGGTCTTTACCATTTGAAATAATGTGTGATGCTTGACTTTGCTATTGGTGCAGTTTTAGGTCAAAGGAAGAACAAGCTTCCCCATGTGATTTATTATGCTAGCCGGACCTTGAATGATGCTCAACTCAACTACTCCACAACAGAGAAGGAGTTGCTTTCTGTGGTTTTTGCTTTAGAAAAATTTCGTTCTTACCTTGTTGGTTCTAAAGTAATTGTTTATTCTGACCATGCAGCTCTTAGATACTTGCTCACTAAGAAGGACGCCAAACCACGCTTGATTAGATGGATTCTCTTATTGCAAGAGTTCGATTTGGAGATTCGAGACAAGAAGGGAAGTGAGAATGTGGTGGCCGACCATTTGAGTAGAATTGTGGTTGAAGAACAAGGAGAAGCTGTGCTACCCTTGAATGAGACTTTCCCGGATGAACAATTATATGTTGCCCAAGTCAAAGAGCCATGGTATGCTGATTTTGTTAATTATCTTGCTTGTGGTGTTATTAGAAATGATCTAACGTCTCGGGGCAAGAAGAAGTTCTTTTCCATGGTGAAACACTATATTTGGGATGAACCATTCTTATTCAAGCATTGCCCTGATCAACTCATTAGAAGGTGTGTTCCAGAAGAAGAGCAAGAAAGCATACTTAAGCATAGCCACGAATTGGCTTGTGGAGGTCACTTTGGAGCTAAGAAAACTGCACTTAAAATTCTGCAATCTGGTTTCTTTTGGCCCACTATATTCAAAGATGCGTTTAATTTTTGTGTTAAGTGTGATAGGTGTCAAAGAATGGGGAACATAAGCCACAGGAATCAAATGCCATTGAACAACATACTCATTGTGGAACTCTTCGATGTTTGGGGTATTGATTTCATGGGACCATTCCCATCTTCATTTGGTTACAACTACATACTTGTTGCAGTTGATTATGTGTCTAAATGGGTAGAAGCCATACCAACCAAAACCAATGATCACAAGGTTGTGCTAAAATTCTTGAGGGACAATATTTTTACAAGGTTTGGAACTCCAAGGGCTGTCATTAGTGATGGAGGTAGCCATACGTAACAAGCCATTCGAAACACTCATGAAAAAGTACAACATCACCCATCGTGTCTCTACACCATATCATCCTCAAACTTCTGGCCAAGTAGAGATAAGCAACAGAGAAATCAAGCACATCCTAGAGAAGGTTGTGAACCATACAAGGAAAGATTGGTCTGCCAAGCTCAATGATGCATTATGGGCTTATAGGACTGCATATAAGACTCCCATCGGAATGAGCCCTTATCGTCTTGTGTTTGGGAAAGCTTGTCACCTGCCAATGGAGCTTGAACACAAAGCTCTTTGGGCCATCAAGAAGTTGAATTTTGATCTAGACAAGGCAGGCCAAGCTAGGAAGTTTCAGCTCAATGAATTGGAGGAGTTAAGACATGAGTCTTATGAGAATGCAAAGCTTTACAAAGAACGAACCAAGAGTTACCATGACAAAAACATTCAACGGAAAGAGTTCACCAAAGGTATGACAGTTCTTTTGTTTAACTCACGTTTGCGTCTTTTTCCAGGAAAATTGAAGTCAAGGTGGCTTGGCCCATTCACCGTGGTCAATGTTTCTCCCTATGGAGCTGTGGAGATTCAAAACCCTAAAGATGGCTCGACTTTCAAAGTAAATGGACAACGTTTAAAGCCATTCTATGAGGGAATTTCAGCTGGCATTCAAACTGGTCGTGTGGTGGATCAACTTCCCTTCATACCATCAACTTAGCTTGTTGCTTAATGTCTTGCCAAGACAGTAACTAAGGCGCTTCTTGGGAGGCAACCCATGTGTTCAAGAAGAAGGTGTTTAGTAGCGGTCGACCTAATTGCATCAAGGGAGTTTCTCTAAATCCTTTCTTACCTTTTCACCTTATTATTTACAAGTTCTCAATCATCTATGGTTCAAACATTGAGGACAATGCTTCATTTAAGTGTGGGGGAAGGTTTTCAATTTGTTTTCTTTTGTCACTAATTTTTTTTTTTTAAGAATGTCATTCAATCGAGTGCTATGGAGTTGCCATTGAGGTTTTCATATCAGAATTTTTGCACTCACAAAGCTTTTGCTCTTAGAATTCTGGTGGCTAAAGTACCATGCTCAAATTCTTGAAGGAGAATAGTGGAGACTACCCTAGTGAGCTATATCGAGCCTATTTGCTTTCTTGAGAGGGTTTAAAGTGTTTCTAATTCTCATCCCTACTTATTTCTTCAATTCACTCTAAATGATCTCATTGTTCCATTTTGATTGAATACTAAGGATGATTGTCTTTTGCAGATACCATGTGCTTGCTCTCACTCATGAATGAACTCATTGAAGTGATGCTAGGCTATGTGTGCTTAACCTTTCTATATGCTTTCTTTTCATCGTACCCATATGTGTGTTCCATCAGCCCTCTTGAAGCCAAACACTTCAAGCCTTTTTCTTCTACCACCCTCATCATTTCCCTACCTTTGTATCTCAATCTGAGATACTTAACCTTTATAGCCATACACTATAGCTTAGGAATCTACCAAGGTTTGCCAAGATGAAGTTTGAAGCAAGGAAGTTTTTGCCATGCACATGAAAGAAAATTAGTGTGAATCTATGCAATGAAGTTAAAGAAGAAGCAGATCAAATCAGAAAATAAGAAAAATAAAAGAGAAAGTGTTTCGATATGATCTAAGCGTGAAAAATAAGGTGTATGCCAAGTCATACCATCAAGTTTGCATCCATGCCATTATAAATCAAAGATACCTTGCAGATCAATGAAGAATGCAACGCAACCTTGGTATGTTCTTAAGTTACTTGTTCTTCCTTCCAATTCTTCCATTTCCCCTAACCTTAGCCTTTCATTACAACCTTGTGAAAGACCTAGCTGATCTTTGAGTATGTATTCATGGGTGCTGGTAAGTATGTGTGTATCTCTATTCTTAGTATTTGATTCCTTTCATGAGATCTAACCAAAAATTGTGCTTCTCTGTCATATACTCACTCATGCTTGCTTGAGAGAATAAAACCATAGGTTCCGAGTGATTGAGTACTTTCTGCGAGAATTAGAGTCGAAGCATGTTCTTTCTTCAAAGTTTGAGTGTGCTTGCTTTGAAGCCGTGTGCCTTTGAGCTATAGCTTCCACATTACACACTGATTGATCACTTCTCTTGGAAACTCTATGGTGTTGGAGGTATGACTCAAGTTTTCTTTCATTTTCATTAGTTGATTTCAAAGGTTTTCTAATCCCTTTGTTTTGTAGAGTCGGGAAAGCGTTTGTGGGTATCGTATCTGTTAAACCCTCAGGAGACACAACTCCTCCTACTAGGGATGCCTATAGGTTTAAAGGCTTGTTGCATATGCTCAATGCAATCGAGTTACCTGCGGAAGTGGTCTAGTTAACTTCTTGTTTTTGTTTTTCCCTTTGTTTTGTTTTGTTTTGCTCGAGGACTAGCAAAATCTAGGTCCTGGGGTATTTGATCGGTTCATAATTATATATCATTTTGTACCCTTCTAGCATATGATTTAGTTATGTTTTTGAGTTAAACTTGTGCTTTTAATCTCTTTTATGTTTGTCATTCAGTTAATTGAGCTTTAGGTAGCCATGGGGGCCCAAATATGCAAAATGGTCCAAAAACGTGCAGACCGAGCTAGAAATTTGTTTCAGCCTTAACTCCTTCCTCCGAACTTGGATTGGCCCAAATGATATGTGGTTGGAAAGATGACATTCTAAACTTGAAGATGGACGGCTCAATGTCATCAGTTGATTAAGGGAAGCCCAATTCGTGAGCCCATGAAGTTTCTTGGTCATGATGAGCTATGCATGAGATGTGATTTCTGGTGGGGTTCTCCATTAGCCGCATGTGGGAGCTGCACTAGTCGAGAAAAGAAGGGAAACTGATTTTCTAATGTATTAGTGTGGTTAGTGGAGGCATTAATCAATTCAGAATTCTCCTTTCATTCTCCTTATAAATACCACCCTCATTCACTCCATAAGACATCATCTCTCACATCCTTCACATCTTTCACATCCTTCAGATCCTTCACACATCCTTCGGACCTCCTCCACACCATCCTCCACACTCCCATAATTCCCCAAACACTCCGGACACACTCCCAACACTCTAAACAGCCTCAAATCACCAAAACTGTCCCTGCAAGCCTGCCTTCCATTTCCCTACGAATTTCCTCTTTCTCAACCATCACCACTCACCCAAACTCATCCCAAATCACCTTCTTAACCTTCATACATTCTTCTAGACGTGGGGAAGTGCTTGGAGAAGTATTAGGCGTGGAGAAGCTCTTGGAGAAGCATTGGACACCACAAGAACTTCAGAAAAGGGTTTTCTATTCTTATTACATTCATTATGCTTTCTCATTTCTGTTTATGTTTCTTTCCCATTATGAGTAGCTAAATCCATTACTAGGGCTTGATGTAACCTAACATGAATATTCTGGGTTTATAAATTTCAAGTTTCAAGTTTGATTCAAGATTCATGCTCTTATTCATTATGCCTATCTACTTATATGCTAATCTGAATGCCTAGCTACCATTGAGATTTGTGTATTTTGGTTGAAACTAAAGTAGACACCTTATGCTTTTGTTTCAATTGAACTATGAATAAGATGAGTATGTATGGACATTCGTCAATAGGGATTAGATACATGCTTGGTTGTTTAAAACATTCTTCTATGCTTAATGGATTTCTAATGCTTGATTTAAGTTCGACAATAAGGACTTAATTAGGGAATTGGAAATACAAGGTTAGGATCAAACACCATGGCTTAATCATACTTTAGCTAGAATCAATCTTTGAATCAATCAGACTTGTCACTTGAATCCTTATAACCTAGAATTGGATTGTTATGGTGAATCGAATGCCCTAGTCTCCAAATCTGTTTCCAACCTCAAAACCACTCTTTGATACACTTGTTTACTTTGCCTTTGTTTGCAATTTCGTTTTGTTTCATTTGTTTTCACAAAGTCAATCAATCTCTCTTTTAAATCTGTTTTAGACTTAACTTCTTGTTTCTAGAATTGGGTAATCTAAGTACATAACTAATTTGAACTTCTCAGTCCTTGTGGGTACGACCTCGTACTTGTCTTGCTATACTACTAATTGGCCCGTACACTTGCGAGTTAACAAGAGACCTTCAGGAAAGTACAAGTCAATATTCCCCTTCTCGATGCAATAAAGCAAGTTCCAAAGTATGCTATATTTTTGAAGGAGCTTTGTACAACAAGGAGACGGATCTCTAACAAGGAAGTGGTACGGGTGAGTGAGAATGTTTCTGCAGTTTTACAACGTAAGCTGCCACCTAAATGCAAAGACCCAGGTAGTTTCACAATCCCTTGTGTTATTGGCAATACCAAGTTTGAACATGCCATGTTAGATCTGGGTGCTTCCATTAATGTCATGCCATACTCAATTTATGCATCTATGAACCTAGGAGAGCTTAAAAATGATGGTGTTATAATTCAATTAGCCGATCGTTCTAATGCATATCCGAGAGGAGTCTTGGAAGATGTTTTGGTGCAAGTTAAACACTTGATATTCCCAGCAGATTTTTATGTGCTTGAGATGGAAGATTCGGCCCATTCTACACCATTGCCAATCCTACTTGGAAGACACTTCATGAAGACAGCCCGCACCAAGATAGATGTGTTCAAGGGGACGTTGAAAATGGAATTTGATGGCGACATGATTGATTTCAATATCTCTGAAGCTATAAGGTATCCTATTGATGATCATTCTTGCTTCTCTATTGATGTATTTGATTCTTTGGCGCATGAATATCTTGAATCCCTAGATAGGGATGCTCTTGAAACAACCATTGCTAAAGGAATTGGACTCAAAACCAACATGGCCGAGCCTAATCATGCAACAATTGGCGAGATGGTGGCTGCCCTTGAGTCATTGCCACAATATGTTGGTAAGCCTCCAATCTCAATTCCAATTCCCGTTTCTACTAACAAGTTGTTACCTTCGGTGATTCAGGCACCCACTCTCGAGCTTAAACCATTACCGAATCATTTGAAGTATGTCTTCTTGGGAGAAAAAGAGACTTTGCCCGTCATAGTCTCTTCATCACTCGCGACAGTGGAGGAAGAAAAACTAGTTCGGGTGTTGCAAGAGTACAAAACAGCCATTGGATGGACTTTAGCCGACATCAAGGGAATTAGTCCTACAACATGCATGCATCGCATACTTCTAGAGGAGGGGGCTAAACCAACTCGAGAGGCTCAACGCCGACTCAACCCTCCAATGCCGGAAGTTGTGAAAAAGGAGGTCATTAAGCTTCTTGATTGTGGGGTCATTTACCCAATTTCGGATAGTCGTTGGGTTTCACCGGTTCAAGTTGTACCAAAGAAATCGGGAGTCACTGTGGTGAAGAATGAAGAGAACGAACTTGTGCCTACTCGTATCCAAACAAGTTGGAGAGTTTGCATCGATTATAGGAAAATCAACGCCACCATAAGGAAAGATCACTTCCCTTTGCCGTTCATTGATCAAATGCTTGAAAGGTTAGCCGGTCATTCTTTTTATTGCTTTCTTGATGGCTATTCGGGATATAATCAGATTGTTGTAGCTCCAGATGACCAAGAAAAGACTACTTTTACTTGTCCATTTGGAACTTTTGCTTATTGACGAATGCCATTTGGTTTATGTAATGCACCAGCCAGCTTCCAAAGATGCATGGTAAGTATCTTTTCAGATTCGTTGAGAAGATTATTGAGGTTTTCATGGATGATTTTAGTGTCTTTGGTGACTCTTTTGATGGTTGTTTAACTAATCTCACGTTGATATTAAAACGTTGCATTGAAACTAACCTGGTTTTAAATTGGGAAAAATGTCACTTCATGGTAAAACAAGGCATAGTCTTAGGACATATAGTTTGAAAAGGGACTTGAAGTTGATAAATCAAACATAGATCTTGTACGCCACTTACCCTCTCCCACTTCGGTGAGAGAGGTTCGTTCTTTCCTTGGACATGAAGGATTCCATAGACGTTTTATTAAAGATTTCTCGAAGATTTCAACACCCTTGTGCCGACTTCTACAAAAGGATGTGCCGTTTGTGTTTGATGACGAATGTGAGAAGGCGTTCAATCACCTCAAAGAATTGTTAACTTCGGCACCTATCATTGTTCCACCAGATTGGAGCCTTCCGTTCGAGCTTATGTGTGATGCTTGATTATGCTTTAGGGGCTGTTTTGGGGCAATGGAAGGACAAGAAGCCACACGTCATCTACTACGCATCCCGGACCTTGAATGATGCTCAATTGAATTACTCCACCACCGAAAAAGAACTTCGTGCTGTTGTGTTTGCTTTAGATAAGTTTCGTTCTTATTTACTTGGTACTGAAGTTATAATTTACTCGACCATGCAGCTTTGAAGTACTTGCTCACAAAGAAAGAAGCCAAACCAAGGCTTATTCGCTGGATGCTTCTTCTTCAGGAGTTTGACATGGAAATTAGGGACAAAAGAGGATGTGAAAATGTAGTGGCTGACCACTTGAGCCGTTTGGTACAAGAAGAAGACCATCTACCTATTCCAGAGGCATTCCCAGATGAACAATTGTTGACCATTGAGGTAAGTGAGCCATGGTATGCTGATATTGTGAATTATATTGTGTCTAAACAAGTTCCAAGCACCATAACTAGGCACCAACGTGATAAACTTAAAAAATGGCACGGTTTTATGTGTGGGATGACCCTTATTTGCGGAAATATTGCCCTGATCAAATTATTCGTAGATGTGTGCATGATTCTGAGTTTAATTCAATCTTAACTTTCTGTCACACTTATGCATGTGGGGGTCACTTTGGTACACAACGCACAGCACTTAAGGTTTTTAGAATGTGGATTTTATTGGCCTACTATCTTTAAGGATGCTAGAACTTTTTGTATGACTTGTGATCGTTGTCAAAGAACGGGCAATATAGGTGCAAAAGATCAAATGCCACAAACCCTTATCTTTTCTGTTGAGATTTTTGATCTTTGGGGTATTGATTTCATGGGTCCTTTTCCTTCATCTCATGGTTTCAATATTCTACATGCGAAGTGGTTGCGGATTTTGTCAAAACTAACATATTTGCCAGATTTGGAATGCCAAGAGTACTTATCAGTGACGGGGGTTCCCATTTTTGCAATCGAACCATAGAGGCGCTGCTTAAAAAGTATAATGCCACACATAGGGTCTCGACGCCCTATCATCCTCAAACAAGTGGGCAAACTGAGGTGTCTAATCGAGAAATCAAGCAGATTTTGGAGAAGACAGTTGGACCAACTAGGAAAGATTGGAGCTTGCACTTGAATGATGCATTATGGGCGTACCGTACAGCCTATAAAACACCAATTGGGATGTCTCCATTTCGGCTCATCTATGGAAAACCGTGCCATCTTCCGGTTGAGTTGGAGCACAGAGCGCATTGGGCAGTCAAAACGTTCAACATGATATAGATGCAGCTGGTCTTCATAGGAAGCTTCAATTGAATGAGCTTGAAGAGATTCGGAACGAGGCTTATGAGAATGCTCATATCTATAAGGAGAAAACAAAGGCATTCCATGACAAGATGATTAGTAGCAAGACGTTCTCTATAGGGTAGAAAGTGTTACTTTTCAACTCACGCCTTCGATTATTTCCAGGTAAGTTGCGTTCTAAATGGATTGGTCCTTTTATTGTTACTAATGTCTTTCCTTATGGTGCAGTCTAAATTCAAAGTTTAAAGACAGGACATGAATTCAAAGTCAATAGACACCGTTTGAAGCCTTACTATGAGTGTTTTGAAGAGCATGTTGTGGAGGATGTACCCCTCCATGCCGTAGGACCTAATGGAGCTTAAAAGGAGGTATCGTCTGGCTGGAAGACGTTAAAGCAAGTGCTTCTTGGGAGGCAACCCATGTGTTCGAATAAAGGGACTTTGGAATATCCAGCTCCTACAACCAGATTTGCTCTCTTTTACCCTTCTCTTTATTGTTTTTTCTTTGCCATGCTTGTCTTGTTTGCTAGCTATCTTTTATTGCTTTCTTGTTTAAGTTTACTTTTGAAACATTGAGGACAATGTTTGGTTTAAGTGTGGGGGGTTAAACAATGTGCTTTTCATGACTTATTTTCGAATTTCACCACCTATCACTACTAATGTTGTTATTCACTGTTTTAAAGTGTGTCATTTTAAAAATATATATATATACCAAAAAGAGTCGTTTTTGTTGCTTGTTTGTGTCTTAGGGTACCTTCCAACACAATGATGAGGATTTGGTTTTAATTGCATGACTGTTAAAGAAAGTTGCAAACATGGGTGGAAGTTTGATATGCTCTTTGGTTAATACTTAGTTGTAGTCATCATTTACGAACTCACATGTAATCACAAAGGTAAAAAATCAGTTTTTTGTAACATGCTTGAAGGAAGAAACTCAAACTAACGCTACAACCCTGTGAGACTTGAGCCTATTCTTTGTTTGGAGAGTTATTACTCTGGATATTCTTGTTTTCTAAAGTCGTTGCATGATCTCATTACTTCTTTGATTGGTTGCTACTTGAATGCGTTTTCATCATTTTAAGTTCCAAATACTAGAACTCATGCCGTTTCATTCAAAGCGTAATATGAAGTGCATAACAAATAACAAGATGAAGTTGTGTAGTTACCACCAGAGCCAAAAAGCCTTATCCTTTGCATATATATTGTAGGTTTAACCCCTTTGAGCCTTATTTAGCCTATTTTCTTTGTTAAGCCTGCATTATCCTTACCTAGCCTAGTATAGGAATATCCATACCCTTGTTCTTAGAGAATAGTGAAGCATGACTTGTTGGGAATTCCTTTTGTTTACGATTTGCAGAAAAACAGGTGTGAGGGAAGGAATTGTTCTTTTGAGTTTGGTGAAAAGATGAGTTTATGTGTTGTTTTGAAAGAAAAAAAAACTAGGAATGAGTTCATAAGTGCTGGGTGTTGAAGAAGGGTCCGAAAATGTGAATCTGACCCTAAAGTATAAATCTTCCCTTTGTGTTTAAAGTTTGATGCTGCAATCAAAAGTGAATTCTAAGAGTTGATTTCATTACTTTGCTTACTATTTCTTTAAAAACCTTTGTGTACCCTTAACCCTTCTTTGTTAGCCAATACCTTAGCCCCGTTATAACCCTTAGACTTTTATCTTGATTGTTATGTGTTCCGGTATGTGTAGTTTGAAATTGGTACTCGCATATGGAATCCCTGGTTCTCGCTTCTAAGTAGTAGCATTCCGTTCATGAGATCATATATATGTTGTATTAATAACTCCATGCTTACATCAATCTTCTCACATATACTTAGTGTAGGGAGTGTAGTCAGAAAATCTGTGTGAAAATACAGAGTATATCTGGTGAGGAATTGAGGGAATTCTCTAAGGCATGTTACTACATTCAAAATGTTGTTTTAAATGATCAAATGCGAGCTAGTGAGTGGTTACTGTGATTGAGTATGAGCTGGAGGGTAAGGATGGCTAAAATCGATGTCACTAGTGATTTTTAACTTGTCATGTTTCATTGGAAATCCCTGAGGCAATTGTTGGAAGGTTTAGGTTTTGTTTTGTTTCCTTTGTTTTGCTCGGGGACAAGCAAAAGCTAACTGTGGGGCAATTTGATAGGAGCATATTTATGCGACTTTACTATCCTATTTCTTTGCATTTACTTAGTTAATTTCCATTTATTATGTCAATTTAAGTTATTTTCGGATTTTTGTAGGCCCAATTGGTAAAGATGACAATAAATGACCTAATGGAGCAGTTTGGAGCAGTTTTGGGCTTGGATTGGATAGTATGCTTGGAGAGCAAGTGGGCTGGACGTTTTTGGAGTTTAAAGAGGCTTGGAAGCTAAAAAAAAGGGAATTACCCTTATTTTTCCTTTTAGAAACCTGCCAAACAAAACGCTAATCCTTAGGGTTTCTGCTGGCCCTTTTACCCTAAGTATACTGCATATATAAAGGAGAGTTCTGCCGCATAAAAGTGGGGGAGAGGAGAGAAGAATAAGGAGGTTTGTGCCGTGACCTGCATAAGCCAAGGGAGAAGAAGAAGAACAGATCCACCAAGTGCCGCAACCTACCTACCTTCAGATCCAAGTGTGCCGCAACCTACCATCATCCATTGAAGTTTTCAGAGTTCTTTCTTCCCTTGCTCAGTTTCAATGTTTATTTCAGATTGCTTTTCAATTGTTATGCTCATGTGTAACTAAATTTCTTGTTAGTTAGAGGTGAATTCGAAGCCATGGACATATGTTTTATATGAATTGATTACTTCCAGTTATGGTTTCATAAAGTATGAATGTGATTTACTTTTCTGTTTTAGTGAGAACTTATTCTTGTATGTTTATTAAGGATGCATACTTAGTTTGCATGCAGGGATTTGATGCTAGAATATAAAGGAATTTCACCTAATCGTTGTGAACTTATATTCACAAGTGGTAAAAGTCACTAGTCATGATTGAGTTAAGTAAATTCTTGGCAGGAGTATCATGCTTTTCATAGTTACGAATGCTTTGTCGATGCTTATGATTTTCACAGAACTTAGTGATCTTTGATACGTATCTTTATCATGCTGTTCATATAGGGAACTTGATAAGAATAATTTGATTGTGTGCTGAGTCCAATTCAATGAACTTAGGAAAATCTGAGAGTTAATTTGTGCGTTAGTTATTTCTCACGACGTTCGTGCCGTAAATGGAGTGGTTGGTGCTTTGCATAGTTCTCGTGATTGGATTTCACTCAAATCTCACCGAATTATGATGTTGACCAAGTTTTGGGCTCGATCCGAAATGAATTGGTATAAGAAATTGGACAATTCAAGTTCGAACGAAGTTCGTGGACGTAAATGGAGTGGTTGGTGCATTGCATAGTTCTAGTGATTGGATTTCACTCAAAACTCAACAAATGACTCCTCCCACCATATTATGATGTTGACCAAGTTTTGGGCTCGATCCGAAATCACTTGGTCAAAGAAATTGGACACTTCAAATTTGTACGAAGTTGGTGCCGTAAATGGAGTGGTTGGTACTTTACATAGTAATCGGTGATTGGATTTCACTGAAAACACACCAATTGACTTCGCCCACCATATTATGATGTTGACCAAGTTTTGGGCTCGATCTGAAATCACTTGGTCAAAGAAATTGGACACTTCAAATTCGTACGAAGTTCGTGAAATAAATGGAGTGGTTGGTGCATTGCATAGTTCTAGTGATTGGATTTCTCTCCAAACTCACAAAATGACTCGTCCCACCATATTATGATGTTGACCAAGTTTTGGGGTCTATCCGAAATCAATTGGTCAAAGAAATTGGAGAATTCAAGTTAAATGCAGTTGTGACGTAAATGGAGTAGTTGGTGGGATAGTTGTGTTGATTGGATTTCACTCAAAACTCACCAATTGACTCCGCCCACCATATTATGATGTTGACCAAGTTTTGGGCTCGATCTGAAATCACTTGGTCAAAGAAATTGGACACTTCAAATTGCACGAAGTTCGTGGAAATAAATGGAGTGGTTGGTGCATTGCATAGTTCTAGTGATTGGATTTCTCTCCAAACTCACAAAATGACTCGTCCCACCATATTATGATGTTGACCAAGTTTTGGGCTCTATCCGAAATCAATTGGTCAAAGAAATTGGAGAATTCAAGTTCGTACGAAGTTGTGACGTAAATGGAGTAGTTGGTGGGATAGTTGTGTTGATTGGATTTCACTCAAAACTCACCAAATGAATCCTCCCACCATATTATGATGTTGACCAAGTTGTGGGCACGAGCCAAAATTAATTGGTCAAGGAAATTGGAGAATTCAAGTTCGTACGAAGTTCGTGCCGTAAATGGAGTGGTTGGTACTTTGCATAGTTCTGTTGATTGGATTTCACTCAAAACTCAACAAACGACTCCTCCCACCAAATTATGATGTTGACCAAGTTTTGGGCTCGATCTGAAATGAATTGGTCAAAGAAATTGGAGAATTCAAGTTTGTACGAAGTTCGTGCCGTAAATTTAGTGGTTGGTGCTTTGCATAGTTGTGTTGATTGGAATTCACTCAAAACTCACCAAATGACTACTCCCACCATATTATGATGTTGACCGAGTTTTGGGCACGAGCCAAATGAATTGGTCAAAGAAATTGGAGAATTCATGTTCGTATGAAGTTCGTGCCGTTAATGGAGTGGTTGCTGCTTTGCATAGTTCTGTTGATTGGATTTCACCCAAAACTCACCAAATCACTCCTCCCACCATATTATGATGTTGACCAGGTTTTGGGCGTGAGCCGAAATGAATTGGTCAAAGAAATTTTATAGTTTAAGTTTGTACGAAGTTCGTGCCGTAAATGGAGTGGTTGGGGCTTTGAATAGTTCTGTTGATTGGATTTCAATCAAAACTCACCAAACGACTCCTCCAACCGTATTATGATGTTGACCAAGTTTTGGGCCCGATTCGAAAAGAATTGGTCAAAGAAATTGGACAATTCAAGTTCGAACGAAGTTTTTGACGTAAATTGAGTGGTTGGTGCATTGCATAGTTCTAGTGATTGGATTTCACTCAAAACTCACCAAGCGACTACTCCAACCGTATTATGATGTTGACCAAGTTTTGGGCCTGATCCGAGATCAGTTGGTCAAAGAAATTGGAGACTTCAAGTTCGTACGAAGTTTGTGACGTAAATGGAGTGGTTGGTGCATTGTATAGTTCTAGAGATTAGATTCCACTCAAAACTCCCCAAGCGACTCCTCCAACCGTATTATGATGTTGACCAGGTTTTGGGCTCGATCCGAAGTCAATTGGTCAAAGAAATTGGACACTTCAAGATCGTACCATGTTCGTGCCGTAAATGAAGTGGTTGGTTCTTTGCATAGTTCTATGAATTGGATTTCACCCAAAACACACCAAATGACTCCTCCGACCGTATTATGATGTTGACCAAGTTTTGCGATCGATCCGAAATCAATTGGTCAAAAAAATTGGACAATTCAAGTTCGAACTAAGATCGTGCCGTAAATGGATTGGTTGGTGCTTTGCATAGTTCTGTTTATTGGATTTCACTCAAAACGCACCAAATGACTCGTCCCACAATATTATGATATTGACCAAGTTTTGGGCTCGATCCGAGAAGAATTGGTCAACCAAATTGGAGAATTCAAGTTCGAACGAAGTTCATGCCGCAAATGGAGTGGTGGTACATTGCATAGTTCTAGGGATTGGATTTCAGTCAAAACACACCGAATGACTCCTCCCACCATATTATGATGTTGACCAAGTTTTGTGCTCGATCTGAAATTAAATGGTCAAAGAAATTGGACAATTCAACTTCGGACGAAGTTGGTGCCATAAATGGAGTGGTTGGTGCATTGCTTAGTTCTTGGGATTGGATTTCACTCAAAACTCACCAAATGACTCCTCCCACCATATTATGATGTTGACCAAATTTTGGGCTCGATACGAAATGAATTGGTTAAAGAAACTGGACAATTCAAGTTCGAATGAAGTTCGTGCCGTGAATGGAGTGGTGGTACATTCCATAGTTCTAGGGATTGGATTTCATTCAAAACCCACCAAATGATTCCACCCAGTATATTATGATGTTGACCAAGTTTTCGGCTCAATCCGAGATCAATTGGTCAAAGAAATTGGACAATTCAAGTTCGAACGAAGTTCCGTGCCGTAAATGAAATGGTTGGTGCTTCGCATAATTCTAGGGATTGAATTTCAGTCAAAACACACCAAATGACTCTTCCCACCATATTATGATGATGACCAAGTTATGAGCTCGATCCGAAATGAAATGGTCAAAAAAATTGGACAATTCAACTTCGTACAAAGTTGGTGCCATAAAAGGATTGGTTTGTGCATTGCTTAGTTCTAGTGATTGGATTTCACTCAAAACTCACCAAATGCCTCCTCCCACCATATTATGATATTGACCAAGTTTTGGGCTCGATCCGAAATCAATTGGGCACTTGACGTTGGAATGAAGTTCTAACCATAAATTTAGTGGTTGGTGCTTCGCATAGTTTTGTTGATTGGATTTCACTCAAAACTCACCAAATGACTCCTCCCTCAATATTATGATGTTGACCAAGTTTTGGGCTCGATCTGAAATGAATTGGTCAAAGAAATTGGACAATTCAAGTTCGAACGAAGTTTGTGCCGTAAATGGAGTCATGGTACATTGCTTAGTTCTAGGGATTGGATTTCACTCAAAACTCACCAAATGACTCCTCCCTCAATATTATGATGTTGACCAAGTTTTGGGCTCGATCCGAAATCAATTGGTCAAAGAAATTGGACAATTCAATTTCTAATGAAGTTCGTTCCGTAAATGGAGTGGTGGGACATTGCGTTGTTCTAGGGATTGGATTTCACTCCAAACTCACGAATTGACTCCTCCCACAATATTATGATGTTGTCCAAGTTTTGGGCTCGATCCGAAATCAATTGGTCAAAGAAACTGGACAATTCAAGTTTGAACGAAGTTCGTGCCGGGAATGGAGCTTTGGTACATTCGATAGTTCTAGGGATTCGATTTCACTCAAAACTCACCAAATGATTCCACCCAACATATTATGATGTAGACAAAGTTTTGGGCTCAATCCGAAACGAATTGGTAAAAGAAATTGGACAATTCAAGTTCGAACGAAGTTTGTGCCATAAATGGAGTGGTGGTACATTGCATAGTTCTAAGGGTTGGATTTCACTCAAAACTCACCAAATGACTTCTCCCACCATATTGTGGTGTTGACTAAGTTTTGGGCACGATCCGAAATCAATTGGTCAAAGAAATTGGACACTTCGAGTTCTTACGAAGTTCCGTGCCGTAAATGAAATGGTTGGTGTTTCTCACAGTTCTAGGGATTGAATTTCAGTCAAAACACAGCAAATGACTCTTCCCACCATATTATGAGGTTGACCAAGTTGTGAGCTCGATCCGAAATGAATTGGTCAAAGAAATTGGACCGTTCAAGTTCGAACGAAGTTCGTGACGTAAATGGAGTGGTTGGTGCATTGCATAGTTCTAGTGCTTGGATTTCACTCAAAACTCACCAAATGACGATTCCCACTATATTACGTTGTTGACCAAGTTTTGGGCTCGATCCGACAATTGGTCAAAGAAATTGGACAATTCAAGTTAGTGCGAAGTTCGTGCCGTAAATGGAGCCTTTGGTGCATTGCATAGTTCTGGGGATTGGATTTCACTCAAAACTCACCAAATGACTCCTCCCACCATATTATGGTGTTGACTAAGTTTTGGGGTCGATCCGAAATCAATTGGTCAAAAAAATTGGACACTTCAAGTTCGAACGAAGATCGTGCCATAAATGGCGTGGTGGTACATTGCATAGTTCTATTTATTGGATTTCACTCAAAACTCACCAAATAACTCCTCCCACCATATTATGATGTTGAAATAGTTTTGGGCTTGATCCGAAACGTATTGCTCAAAGAAATTGGACAATTCAAGTTCGAACGAAGTTTGTGCCGTAAATGAAGTGGTGGTGCGTTGCATAGTATTAGGGGTTGGATTTCACTCAAAACTCAGCAAATGACTCCTCCCACCGTATTATGATGTTCACTAAGTTTTGGGCTTGATCCGAAATGAATTGGTCAAAGAAATTTTACACTTCAAATTCGTACGAAGTTCGTGCCGTAAGTGGATTGGTTGGTGCTTTGCATAGTTCTGCTGATTGGATTTCACTCAAATATCACCAAATTATGATGTTGACCAAGTTTTGGGCTCAATCCGAGATGAATTGGTGAAAAAATTGGACACTTCAAGTTCGAACGAAGATTGTGCCGTAAATGGAGTGGTGGTACATTGCTTAGTTCTAGGGATTGGATTTCACTCAAAACTCATCACATGACTCCTCCCACCATATTATAACGTTGACCAAGTTTTGGGATCGTTACGAAATGAATTGGTTAAACAAATTGGACAATTCAAGTTCGAATGAAGTTCGTTCCGTAAATGGAGTGGTAGTACATTTTATAGTTCTAGGGATTGGATTTCACTCAAAACTCAACAAATGACTCCTCCCAACATATTATGATGTTGACCATGTTTTGGGCTCGATCCGAAATCAATTGGTCAAAGAAACTGGACACTTCAAGTTCGAACGAAGTTCGAGCCGTAAGTGGAGTAGTTGGTGCCGTGCATAGTTCTGTTGATTGGATTTCACTCAAAACTCACCAAATGACTCCACCCAAAATATTATAAAGTTGACCAAGTTTTGGGCTCGAACCGAAATCAATTGGTCAAAGAAATTGGACACTTCATGTTCGTACGTAGTTCTGTGCCGTAAATGAAATGGTTGGTGCTTTGCATAATTCTAGGGATTGGATTTCAGTCAAAACACAACAAATGACTAGTCCCACCACATTATGATGTTGTCCAAGTTTTGAGCTCGATTCCAAATGAAATGGTCAAAAATTGGAAAATGCAACATCGTACGAAGTTGGTCCCATAAAAGGAGTGGTTGGTGCATTGCTTAGTTCTAGTGATTGGATTTCACTCAAAACTCACCAAATGACTCCACCCACCATATTATGATGTTGACCAAGATTTTGGCTCGATCCGAAATCAATTGTTCAAAAATTGGACACTTCAAGTTCGTGAAGTTGTGTACCGTAAATAAAATGATTGGTGCTTTGCATAGTTCTAGGGATTGGATTTCAGTCAAAACACACCAAATGACTCCTCCCACCATATTATGATGTTGACCAAGTTTTGAGCTCGATCCGAAATTAAATGGTCAAAGAAATTGGACAATTCAACTTCGGACGAAGTTGGTGCCATAAATGGAGTGGTTGGTGCATTGCTTAGTTCTTGGGATTGGATTTCACTCAAAACTCACCAAATGACCCCTCCCACCATATTACGATGTTGACTAAGTTTTGGGCTCGATCCGAAAGGAATTGGTCAAAGAAATTGGACAATTCAAGTTCGAACGAAGTTCGTTCCGTAAATGGGGTGGTGGCACATTGCATAGTTCTAGGGATTGGATTTCACTCAAAACTCACCAAATGATTCCTCCCTACATATTATGATGTTGACCAAGTTTTGGGCTTAATCCGAAATCAATTGGTAAAAGAAATTGGACACTTCAAGTTCGAACGAAGTTCGAGCCGTAAGTGGAGTGCTTGGTGCTTTGCATGGTTCTGTTGATTAGATTTCACTCAAAACTCACCAAATGACTCCACCCACAATATTATGATTTTGACCAAGTTTTGGGCTCGATCCGAAACGAATTGGTCAAAGAATTTGGACAATTCAAGTTTGAACGAAGTTTGTGCCGTAAATGATGTGGTGGTGCATTGCATAGTTTTAGGGGTTGGATTTTACTCAAAACTCAGCAAATGACTCGTCCCACCGTATTATGATGTTCACTAAGTTTTGGGCTCGATCGGAAATCAATTGGTCAAAGAAATTGAACACTTCAAGTTCGTACGAAGTTCCGTGCCGTACGAAGTTCAGTCAAAGCACACCAAATGACTCCTCCCACCATATTATGATGTTGACCAAGTTTTGAGCTCGATCCGAAATGAGAGTGTTTCCTTATACTTTGAAGGATAAGATCTTGGAGAATTACTTGTCCACGCAAAAGACCGACATGCTTAGGGACAAGATCTTTCCATTTGCACAACAAGATGATGAATCGTTTTGTGAAGCATGGGAGAGATTCAATGGGCTGTTCAATCAATGTCCTCATCATGGGATTCCTTTGAAACTTCAACTGCGTATGTTTTATAAAGGACTAACCCCTTCTAGTCATAATATTGTCACCAATTTTGCAGGTGGTTCTTATAAAACCAAGACTCCCGAAGAAACGTATGAACTCTTTGAGGCGATAGCAATGGAGACCCAACACACTGATACAAGAGGTAAACGTGTTGTTAGTGGTTCTAATGATGCTTCTAGTGTGCAGATTTCAAAATTGGAACAAAAACTAGATGCTCTTCTTGCATTGAACTCAAGAAACCCTCCAAAGGAAGTGTGTAGCATCTGTGAAACTCATGATCATGCTACCATAGCTTGTCCACTTGGGGCTGCGTATCCAGAATTTGTGCAAGTGCAAGCTAATAATCCAGGTTGGAGGAATCATCCATACTCTCAAAGTTATAATCCAGGTTGGAGGAATCATCCAAACTTTTCATGGAGGAATACACGTAATCAAGCCAATCCCCCTTCATTCCAAAGGCCACAACAATCATCATCATTGGAGGATATAGTGAAGCAAATGGCAATCAACCAATCTAATTTCCAACAAACTACACAAGCTGCCATCTCCAAATTGGAAATTCAAATAGGGCAAATAGCTGCGGAGATAACCCAAAGACAACCTGGGAAATTGCCAAGCCAAACCGTGATCAATCCAAATAACCAAGAAGCCAAGGCCATTCACGTGCTCGTAACAGGTAAGATAGTTGATAACAAAGTTGATTCTAATCTTTCAAATGATGTTGTTGTTGTAGAGGACGAAGAAGAGGAGGAGGAGACCACAGTACCCAAGGGCAACAATCTGCTCCTAAGGCCAATTTAGATTCGCAGGACCTAATCCATTCCAATTGCATAGAAGGGATGATAAATTTGTGCCACCACATCATCAAGAAGATAGATACGTACCACCCGCTCCATATGTTCCACCAATTCCATTTCCAGGCCGTCTAAAGAAAGCAAAGCAAGATAAGGCTTTTAAAGAGATTTATGATATTTTGAGTAAAGTTAATATCAATTTGCCTTTGCTTGATGTTATTGAACAGATGCCAGCGTATGGAAAGTTCATCAAGAACTTGAAAACTCACAAGCTCAATTTTGCTCCAAATGAAGAAGTGAGGCTCAACAAGAATGTAAGTGCTGTGTTGCAAAGCAAGCTTCCACCAAAACTAGAAGATCCTGGTAGTTTTGACATCCCAATTAACATTGGAGACAAGAAGGTTGGAAGAGCCATGTTGGACTTGGGAGCAAGCATCAATCTAATGCCATATTCAGTTTATCAAATGCTTGGCTTAGAAGGAATGAAGAAGACTTCAGTGCTCCCTGAACTAGCTGATCATTCTATCAAATATCCAAAAGGTATTGTAGAGGATATCTTAGTTCAAGTTAATACACTAATCCTCCCTGCTGATTTTGTAGTGATGGACATGGAAGACAACCCAAATGGGGATCGTGTTGATCCTATCCTTTTAGGCCACCCATTCATGGCTACTGCAGACACAATCATCAAAGTGAAAGATGGCACCATCTCCATGACCGTTTTGGGTGAAACTGTTGAATTTAAAGTGTTTGATGCTCTAGCTCAACCCTCTATCTCTCTTGATACTATCATGAAGTTTCTTCCAAAATTTTGCAGGAAAAGTCCAATGATCCTCTAGAAGTTGTTCTAACACAAGAAGAGGAAGATCTTTGTGAACCGGAGTTCCAAGAAGTGATAGCTGCCCTAGAAGCGTTCCAGCCATACCCACCATCATTTAGGCCACCACTTGAGCCTCTTGGACCATCCTCCACGAAATTAGAGCCATCCATTATCACACCACCAAAGCTAGAACTTAAACCTCTGCCTGGTCATCTTAAATATACTTATTTGGGTGTTAATGAAACTCTTCCTGTTATAATTGCTGCAGTCTCGCCTCACATGAAGAATAGAGCTTAATCAAAGTTCTAAAGGAGCATAAAACTGCTTGATGTAACCTAACATGAATATTCTGGGTTTATAAATTCCAAGTTTCAAGTTTGATTCAAGATTCATGCTCTTATTCATTATGCATATCTACTTATATGCTAATCAATGCCTAGCTACCATTGAGATTTGTGTATTTTGGTTGGAATTAAGAGTAGACACCACATGCCTTAATTCTAATTGAACTATGAATAAGATGAGTATGTATGGACATTCGCCAATAGGGATTAGATACATGCTTGGTTGTTTAAAACATTCTTCTATGCTTAATGGATTTCTGATGCTTGATTTAAGTTCGACAATAAGGACTTAATTAGGGAATTGGAAATACAAGGTTAGGATCAAACACCATGGCCTAATCATACTTTAGCTAGAATCAATCTTTGAATCTGAATTAGACTTGTCACTTGAATCCTTATAACCTAGAATTGGATTGTTATGGTGAATCGAATGCCCTAGTCTCCAAATCTGTTTCCAACCTCAAAACCACTCTTTGATATACTTGTTTACCTTGCCTTTGTTTGCAATTTCGTTTTGTTTCATTTCTTTTCACAAAGTCAATCAATCTCTCTTTAAAATCTATTTTAGACTTAATTTCTTGTTTCTAAAATTGGGTAATCTAAGTACATAACTAATTTTAACTTCTCAGTCCTCGTAGGTACGACCTCGTACTTGTCTTGCTATACTACTAATTGGCCCGTACACTTGCGAGTTAACAAAATTTTGGCGCCGTTGTCGGGGACTGAACGAAAGTTCTTCCCTGGTTATGTGCCCAAGGTTACCCTATTCTTTTAGTGTTTCTAATTAATGCAAAATTTTCTGTTTCAATTGGGCCCGATCCGAAATCAATAGGTCAAAGAAATTGGACATTTGAAGTTCGTATGAAGTTCTTGCCGTAAATGGGGTCGTTGGTGCATTGCATAGTTCTAGTGATTGGATTTCACTCAAAACAAACCAAATGACTCCCACTATATTATGAAGTTGACCATGTTTTGGGAACGATCCGAAATGAATTGGTCAAAGAAATTGGACAATTCAAGTTCGAACGAAGTTCGTGCTATAAATGGAGTGCTTGGTGCTTTGCATATTTCTAGTGATTGGATTTCACCCAAAACTTACCAAATGACGATTCCCATCATATTACGACATTGACCAAGTTTTGGGCTCGATCCGAAATCAATTGGTCAAAGAAATTGGACACTTCAAGTTTGTATGAATTTCGTGGCAGAAATGGAGTGGTTGGTACATTGCATAGTTCTAGTGATTGGATTTCACTCAAAACTCACCAAATGACTCCTCCCACCATATTATGATGTTGACCAAGTGTTGGGCTCGATCCGAAATCAATTGGTCTAAGAAATTGGACAATTCAAGGTCGTACTAATTTCGAACCGTAAGAGGAGTAGTTGGTGCATTGCATAGTTCTAGTAATTGGATTTCACTCAAAACACATCAAATGACTCCTCCCACCATATTATGATGTTGACCAAGTTTTGGGCTTGTTCCGAAATCAATTTAGTCAAAGAAATTGGACTATTCAAGTTCGTGCGAAGTTCGTGCCGTAAATTGAGTGGTTGGGGCATTGCATGGTTCTAGGTAATGGAATTCACTCAAAACTCACAAAATTACTCCTCCCACCTATGATGTTGACCAAGTTTAGGGCTCGATCTGAAATCAATTGGTCAAAGAAATTGGAGACTTCAAGTTCGTACGAAGTTCGTGGCGTAAATGAAGTGGTTGGTGCATTGCATAGTTCTAGAGATTTGATTTCACTCAAAACTCACCAAATGAGTACTCCCACCATAATATGACGTTGACCAGGTTTTGGGCTCGATCCGAAATGAATTGGTCAAAGAAATTGGACAATTCAAGTTCGAACGAAGTTCATGCCGTAAAAGAAGTGGTTGGTGCTTTGCATAGTTTTAGTGAGTGGATTTCACCCAAAACTCACCAAATGACTCCTCCCAACATATTATGATGTTGGCCAAGTGTTGGGCTCGATCCGAAATCAATTGGTCAAAGAAATTGGGCACTTCAAGTTTGCACGAAGTTCGTGCCGTAAACGGAGTGGTTGGTGCATTGCAAAGTTCTAGTGATTGGATTTCACTCAAAACTCACAAAACGACTACTCCCATCATGTTATGATGTTGACCAAGTTTTGGGCTCGATCCTAAATCAATTGGTCAAAGAAATTGGACACTTTAAGTTCGCATGAAGTTCGTGCCGTAAATGGAGTGGTTGGTGCATTGCATAGTTCTAGGTACTGAATTCACTCAAAACTCACCAAATGAATCCTCCCACCAATATTGTGATGTTACCCAAGTTTTGGGCTCGATCCGAAATCAATTGGTCAAAGAAATTGGACAATTCAAGTTCGTGTGAAGTTCGTGACGTAAATTAAGTGGTTGGTGCATTGCATGGTTCTAGGTAATGGAATTCACTCAAAACTCTCCAAAATACTTCTCCCACCATATTATGATGTTGACCAAGTTTTGGGCTCGATCCGAAATCAATTGGTGAAAGAAATTGGACACTTCATGACAGGACTGACCCAAATTCCACTTTGGAATCCGAGCCGAGCCTCAGCATGTCCGACACTGTCAGTGTCGGGCACACTTGAGCAAATTGCCCTTTTTTAAAACCAAACTCAAGGAAACAACTTTTGAAGGTTTGACTTCTGCCGAAAATTCGGCAGCTTCCTCGTAATTAGCTCGTTTCCAAAAATTTTACACCTATACAAAACACAATTCTTAATTCCCAAACTTCCAAAGATGCATAAAAGAGAGTCTCACACAATTCATAAGAAAATTCAATACTTGAAGTTCATTCTCAACAAGATTCATATCTCAAATATAAATAAAGCATTGAGTCCGCACATCCGTTCAGATTTCATTCAATTAACATGTTCAATAGATTTCCAATTCAAGCCCATAACCAAATTCCGTAGTATCCTTGCTCGTGATCGCACCTAGATTAGTCTAGGCTGCCTACGTACCCTCTAGGAGGGATCAAGCCACACGTAGCTCTTAAAAGACTAAAGTTCGAACCATAAAGTACTTGAATTAATATTCCCACGTATTTTCAATTGTTAAATTGTCCCGACTATAATCAATTAGTTAAAACCGTAATGAACCCGAGTCATTTCACAATGATCTCATGATTCAAGTAATGATTACAAGTAGTATAATATCCTTTATTTTGAAAACTCTCATTCTTTGCCCCATAAATCTGAAAATATATAATAAAGTTCACTCCAATAAGTATCCAAGATCAAATCATAAATTTCTGTTTAAAAACATCTTAAATCTCGTAGTACTCCTCACTCGGTGTACCCCCAATCATATCCGTCAATGCCCAGATTATCATACATGTCACATCCTCGCAGAACTCGGGAACACAATAATACTCCTCCCACCATAATATTACATTGAACAAGTTCTGGACTCGATCCGAAATGAATTGGTCAAAGAAATTGGACAATTCAAGTTCGAACGAAGTTCATGCCGTAAATGGCGTGGTTGGTGCTTTGCATAGTTCTACTGAATGGATTCCACCCAAAACTCACCAAATGACTCCACCCGCCATATTATGATGTTGACCAAGTTTTGGGCACGATCCGAAATCAATTGGTGACAGAACTGGACACTTTAAATTCGCACGAAGTTCGTGCCGTAAATGGAGTGGTTGGTGCATTGCATAGTTCTAGTGATTTGATTTCACTCAAAACTCACCAAACAACTCCACCCACCATATTATGATGTTGACCAAGTTTTGGGATCGATCCGAAATCAATTGGTCAAAGAAATTGGACACTTAAAGTTTGTACGAAATTCGGGCCATAAATAGAGTGGTTGGTGCATTGCATAGTTCTAGTGTTTGGATTTCACTCAAAACACACAAATGACTCCTCCCATCAAATTATGATGCTGACCAAGTTTTGGGCTCGATCCGAAATCAATTGGTCAAGGATATTGGACACTTCAAGTTCGTACGAGGTTAGCGAGGTAAATGGAGTGGTTGATGCATTGCATAGTTCTAGGGACTGGATTTCACTCAAAACTCACCAAACGACTCCTCCCACCATGTTCTGATGTTGACCAAGTTTTGGGCTCGATCCGAAATCAATTGGTCAAAGAAATTGGAGACTTCATGTTCGTATGAAGTTCGTTCAATAAATAGAGTGGTTGGTGCAATGCATAGTTCTAGTGTTTGGATTTGACTCAAAACACACCAAATGACTCCTCAAACCAAATTATGACGCTGACCAAGTTTTGGGCTCGATCCGAAATCAACTGGTCAAGGAAATTGGACACTTCAAGTTCGTACGAGGTTAGTGCCATAAATGGAGTGGTTAGTGCATTGCATAGTTCTAGTGATTCGATTTCACTCAAAACCCACCAAACGACACCTCAAACCAAATTACGTTGTTAACCAAGTTTTGGGCTCGATCCGAAATCAAGTTCGTACGAAGTTCGTGGCGTAAATGGAGTGGTTTCTTGCATTGCATAGTTCTAGGGGTTGTATTTCACTCAAAACTCAGCAAACGACTCCTCCCACCATGTTATAGTGTTGACCAAGTTTTGGGCTCGATCCGAAATCAATTGGTGAAAGAAATTGGAGACTTCAAGTTCGTACGAAGTTCGTGGCGTAAATGGATTGGTTGGTGCAATGCATAGTTCTAGTGAGTGGATTTCACTCAAAACTCACCAAATGAGTCCTCCCAAAACATTGTGATGTTGACCATGTTTTGGGCTCGATCCGAAATCAATTGGTCACGTAAATTGGACATTTCAAGTTCAGGCCCCAAATGGAGTGGTTGGTGCGTGGCACGCTCGGTGATTGGATTTCAATCAAAACTCACCAAATGACTACTCCCACCATATTATGATGTTGACCAAGTTTTGGGCTCGATCCAAAATCAATAGGGCAAAGAAATTTTACAATTCAAGTTTGAACAAAGTTCATGCCGAAAATGGAGTGGTTGGTGAATTGCACAGTTCTTGTGAGTGGATTTCACTCTAAACTCGCCAAATGACTCCTCCCACCATATTATGATGTTGACCAAGTTTTGGGCTCGATCCGAAATCAATTGGTCAAGGATATTGGACACTTCAAGTACGTACGAAGTTCAGGGCATAAATGGAGTGGTAGGTGCATTGCATAGTTCTAGGAATTTGATTTCACTCAAAACTCACCAAACGACTCCTCCCACCATGTTCTGATGTTGACCAAGTTTTGGGCTCGATCCGAATTCAATCGGTAATAGAATTGGACATTTCAAGTTCGTGCGAAGTTTGGGCCGTAAATGGAGTGGTTAGTGCGTTGCATAGTTCAAGTGCTTGGATTTCACTCAAAACTCACCAAATGACTCCTCCGACCATATTATGATGTTGACCAAGTTTGAGGCTCGATCCGAAATCAATTGGTGAAAGAAATTCGAAACTTCAAGTTCGTACGAAGTTCGTGGCGTAAATTGAGTGGTTGGTGCATTGCATAGTTCTTGTGATTGGATTTTTCTCAAAACGCACCAAACGACTCCTCCCACCGTGTTATGATGTTGACCATGTTTTGGGCTCGATCCGAAATCAATTGGTGAAAGAAATTGGATAATTCAACTTCGTGCGAAGTTTGGGCCGAAAATTGAGTGGCTGGTGCATTGTATAGTTCTAGTGACTGGATTTCACACAAAACTCACCAAATGACTCCTCCCACCATATTATGATGTTGCCCAAGTTTTAGGCTCGCTCCGAAATGAATGGTGTGGTTGGTGCATTGCTTAGTTCTAGTGATTGGATTTCACTCAAAACTCACCAAACGACTCCTCCCACCATGTTATGATATTGACCAAGTTTTGGGCCGTAAATGGAGTGTTTGGTGCGTTGCATAGTTCTAGTGATTGGATTTCACTCAAAACTCACTAAATGACTCCTCCTACCATAATATTATGTTGACCATGTTTTGGGCGCGATCTTAAATGAATTGGTGAAATAAATTGGACACTTCAAGTTCGTACAAAGTTTGTGGCGTAAATGGAGTGGTTGTGCATTGCATAGTTCTAGTGATTGGATTTCACTCAAAACTCACTAAATGACTCCTCCTACCATAATATTATGTTGACCATGTTTTGGGCGCGATCTTAAATGAATTGGTGAAATAAATTGGACACTTCAAGTTCGTACAAAGTTTGTGGCGTAAATGGAGTGGTTGTGCATTGCATAGTTCTAGTGATTGGATTTCACTCAAAACTCACTAAATGACTTGTCCCACCACATTATGTTGTTGACCAAGTTTTGGGCCCGATCCGAAATGAATTGGTTAAAGAAATTGGCCAATTCAAGTTCGAACGAAGTTCTTGCCGTAAAATGGAGTGCAGGTACATTGCATAGTTCTAGGAACTGGATTCCTCTCAAAACACACCAAATGACTCCTCCCACTATATTATGATGTTGACCAACTTTTGGGCTCGATCCGAAATGAAATGGTCGACGAAATTAGACAATTCAAATTCGAACGAAGTTCGTGCCGTAAATGGAGTGGTGGTACATTGCATAGTTCTATTGATTGGATTTCACTCAAAACACACCAAATGACTCCTCCCACCATGTTATGTTGTTGACCAAGTTTTGGGTTAGATCTGAAATCATTTGGTAAAAGAAATTGGACACTTCAAGTTCGTATAAGTTCGGGCAGCAAATGGAGTGGTTGGTGCATTGCATTGTTCTAGTGATTGGATTTCACTCAAAACTCACCAAATGGCTCCTCCCACCATATTATGATGTTGTCCAAGTTTTGGGCTCGATCCGAAATGAATTGGTCAAAGAAATTGGGCAATTCAAGTTCGAACAAAGTTCATATCGTAAATGGAGTGGTTGGTGCATTGCATAGTTATGGTGATCAGATTTCTCTCAAAACTCACCAAACGACTCCTCCCACCGTGTCATGATGTTGACCATGTTTTGGGCTCGATCCGAAATCAATTGGTTAAAGAAATTGGCCAATTCAAGTTCGAACGAAGTTCGTGCCGTAAAATGGAGTGCGGGTACATTGCATAGTTCTAGGAATTGGATTCCTCTCAAAACACACCAAATGACTCCTCCCACTATATTATGATGTTGAAAAACTTTTGGGCTCGATCCGAAATGAATTGGTCGACGAAATTGGATAATTCAAGTTCGAACGAAGTTCGTGACGTAAATGGAGTGGTTGTGCATTGCATAGTTCTAGTTGTTGGATTTCACTCAAAACACACCAAATGACTCCTCCCACCACATTATGATGTTGACCATGTTTTGGGCTCGATCCGAAATCAATTGTTGAAAGAAATTGGACAATTTCAGTTTGTACGAAGTTCGTGCCGTAAATTGAGTGGTGGTGCATTGCATAGTTCTAGTGATTCGATTTCACTCAAAACTCTCCAAATGACTCCTCCCACCATTTTATGATGTTGACCAAGTTTTGGGATCGATCCGAAATCAGTTGGGGAAAGAAATTGGACACTTCAATTTCGTACGAAGTTCGTGGCGTAAATGGAGTGGTTGGTGCATTGCATAGTTCCATCGATTGGATTTCACTCAAAACTCACCAAACGACTCCTCCCACCATGTTATGATGTTGACCAAGTTTTGGGCTCGATCCAAAATCAATTGGTCAAAGAAATTGGACACTTCAAGTTCGTGCGAAGTTTGGGCCGTAAATGGAGTGGTTGGTGCGTTGCACAATTCTAGTGATTTGGTTTCTATCAAAACTCACCAAATGACTCCACCCACTATATTATGTTGTTTAGCCAGGCTCTGGGCTTGATCCGAAATGAATTGGTCAAAGAAATTGGACAATTCAAGTTCATGCGAAGTTCATGACGTAACTGGAGTGGTTGGTGCATTGCATAGTTCTAGTGATTGGATTTCCACCGAAAACTCAACAAATGACGATTCCCACCATATTACGATGTTGACCAAGTTTTGGGCTCGATCTGAAATCAATTGGTCAAAGAAATTGGGCAATTAAAATTCTTGCGAAGTTCGTGCCGTAAATGGAGTGGTTGGTGCATTGCATAGTTCTAGATATTGGAATTCACTCAAAACTCACCAAATGACTCCTGCCACCAAATTATGATGTTGACAAAGTTTTGGGCTCGAACCGAATTCAATAATAGGGCAGAGAAATTGGACAATTCAAAGACGAATGAAGTTCACGCCGTAAATGGGGTGGTTGGTGGTTTGCAAAGTTCTAGTGATTGGATTTCCGCTGAAAACTCACCAAATGACGATTCCAACCATATTACGATGTTGACCAAGTTTTGGGCCCGATCCGAAATCAATTGGTCAAAGAATTTGGACAATTAAAGTTCGTGCAAAGTTCGTGCCGTAAATGGAGTGGTTGGTGCATTGCATAGTTCTAGATATTGGAATTCACTCAAATCTCTACAAATAACTCCTGTCACCATATTATGATGTTGACCAAGTTTTGGGCTCGATCCGAATTCAATAGGGCAGAGAAATTGGACAATTCAAGTTCGAATGAAGTTCATGCCGTAAATGGAGTAGTTGGTGCTTTGGATAGTTCTGGCGATTGGATATCACTCAAAACCCACCAAATGACTCCTCCCAACATATTATGATGTTGGCCAAGTTTTGGGCTCGATCCGAATTCAATTGGTGAAATAAATTAGACACTTCAAGTTCGTACGAAGTTCGTGGCGTAAATGGATTTCACTCAAAACACACCAAACGACTCCTCCCACCATGTTATGACGTTGACCATGTTTTGGGATTGATCCGAAATCAATTGGTCAAAGAAATTGGACACTTCAAGTTCGTGCGAAGTTCGGGCCGTAAATGGAGTGGTTGGTGCGTTGCACAATTCTGGTGATTGGATTTCAATCAAAACTCACCAAATGAATCCTCCCACCATATATGATGTTGACCAAGTTTTGGGCTCGATCCGAAATCAATTGGTCAAAGAAATTGGACACTTCAAGTTCAAACGATGTTCGTGCCGTAAATGGAGTGGTTGGTGCTTTGCATAGTTCTGTTGATTGGATTTCACTCAAAACTCACCAAATGACTCCTCCCACCATATAATGTTGACCAAATTTTGGGCACGTCCGAAATGAATTGGTCATAGAAATTGGACAATTCAAGTTCGAACGAAGTTGTGCCGTAAATGGAGGGGTTTTACATTGCATAGTTCTAGTGATTGGATTTCACTCAAAACTCACCAAATGATTCCTCCGACCATATTATGTTGTTGACCAAGTTTTGGGCTGGGTCCGAAATTAATTGGTAGAGAAATTGGCCAATTCAAGTTCGAATGAAGCTCGTGCCGTAAATGGAGTTGTGGTACATTGCATAGTTCTGGTGATTGGATTTCACTCAAAACCCACAAAGGGGATGTATGATCGAGCTTTGATGTACTCAGAGGAGTGGCACAAGGTTTCACCTCAATGCCAAGGAAATAGTGGAGAGCACCGAGATCCTTGATAGGGAACACAGAACTAAGCCGAGTTATAACTTGTTGACAGGCTGAAGCAGATGGTCCAGTGACAATAATGTCATCAACATAAACTAAGATGAACACCATTGGATCTGTGTTGACAAACAAAGAGTGATCTGATTGAGAACCAAGAAATCCCAAAGAGGTAAGTGCGCCATGAAGTTTTTCATACCAAGCTCGGGGAGCTTGTTTGAGGCCATAGAGAGACTTGTGGAGATGACAGATGTGATTGGGATGATTAGAGTCTTCAAAGCCAGGTGGCTGTTGCTTAAACACTTGTTTAGAGAGATTACCTTGCAGGAATGCATTGCTTACATCAAGCTGATTAAGAAACCAGTCATATTGAGCTGCCAAAGTGAGGAGAATTTGAATAGTGACCGGTTTAGCAACCGGACTAAAGGTCTCTATATAGTCTAATCCTGCTTGTTGGTGAAAACCTTTTGCAACTAGACTTGCCTTGTACCATCAATTGTACCATCGGGTTGCCTTTTGATTCGAAAAACCCACTTGCATCCCACTACATTGGTGGAGTGAGATGGAGGAACCAAAGACCAGGTTCCAGTTTGCTTCAGTGCAAGAAACTCATCTTGCATAGCTTTAACCCAGTGGGGATATTTAGAGGCCTGAAGATATGTAGTAGGAACAAAGTCATGAGAGAGATGAGAGGGTAGAGGATGCTTGGTTGCAGTTAAGGCCTTAGGCTTGTAGATGCCAGATTTAGATCGGGTTCGCATAGGATGGATATTGGTGGGAAGATGTGAAGGTGGAGGGGGATGTGAATGGGGAGATGATGGAGAGGCACTGATAGGAGATGATGGGGTTGGAGAGACATTAGGAGGCTGAGAAACTGGAGAATGCTCTTGAGTGGAGGTACTGGATTTGACTGTGGTGATAGAAAATGTTAATTGAGATGGAATAGAGTGAGTGTGAGGAACAGTGGATGATGAGGAGGAGGCTGCAGAGACTTAATTGTGAAAGGGAAAGCAGGACTCATCCAAGATGACATGTCTGGACACATAGATCCTTTGGGAGGTGAGATCAAGACATTTATAACCCTTGTGATTAAGACTGTAACCCAGAAAGATGCACTGTTTGCTTTTAGGATCCAGCTTTGATGTTGAATAAGGCTGCAACCAAGGAAAGCAACTGCAACCAAATATTTTCAGTGTGTGATAAGATGGGGACCTGTTGAATAGCAATTCCCATGGAGAAGCCATGGATGCTGTTGGGGTCTTTTTCGTTCCAGCAGCTTGAAGAATGGCCTGGGCTGCTGTAAGGAGCGAACGGATGAAATTGCCCCTTTTTCTGAGTTAGCGAGGACTAGGCCCAAAGCACCCCGAGAGAGAAGCAAGTCCCAGGGGAGTACTTTGTTCTTCTTCCAGCGGCTGCGTGTTTAGTGCTGACGTTTCCGGCAGCTTGACGAAGAGTTAAAGGTGATGCATTGAGATTGCACATGCTTGGCATGAAAGCTTGCTTTGGTGAATCAAGACACTACTAGGCTTGTCATGAGAACTTGGAGTGTGGGAGCTAAAGACCCACAAGTTTAGCAAATGAGACTGCATGTGCTTGGCTTGGTGTTTGGATATGCTTGAGTTTGTTATTTGTGGCTATGGCTATGGTGATTTAAGAGTATGATAGTGGAAGGAAAAGCTTGAGACTTGAAGGCTATGGTGTTTATAGCTTGAAAGGGTATGAGGAGAAAGGAAAGGCTTGATGTATTGCTTGGTGAGGCTTTGTAGGAAATATGTAAGGAAAAGTTTGAGACTTGAAGGCTATGGAGGAAAAGCTTGGAAGGGTATGAGGAGAAATGAAAATCTTGGTTGTGATGGTTGAGGAATGGTTGAGATGGCTGCTGGAATGCTTGCAGCAGCCAAAGGGAGAAAGGAAAGTGGTTCGATGGTTGCTGGGGGCTTGAGCAACCAAGAGATGTTGGTTGACAGTTACTGGGATGCTTGCAGCAGTGAAAAGATAGAGGTTGATGGCTGGGATGGCTGCTGGAATGCTTGCAGCAGCCAAAAAGAGAAAAGAAGATGAGTTCTCATGATTGTTGAGAAGCTTGCAACAACCAAGAGAGGTTCGTTTTGGCTGGGCAAATGCCTCCCAATTTATAGAGGGGAAGGCTCTTTTTGGTTTCCAATAGGTAAAAGGAAGTGTTTGAGCAAGTTTATTTCCAGTGGTTAAAAATGAGCATTGAAGCATGATTATTTCCAATAGACAAAGTAAGGCATTGGAAAATGACTATTTCCTATGGGTAAAAGGGGGCATTGTGACATTCTTATTTCCAGTAGGTAAAGCTAGGCATTGGAAAATGACTATTTCTTATGGGTAAAAGGAAGTGTCGGAATTAGCTTGTTTCCAACGGGTAATAGGGAGTTGCTTTAAGAATATCTCATTTGCTCACCCACATTGGAGAACTCTAAGTAACGGGCTTGGACTTTGGTGCTCCCAAGTAGCTAGCCCAAAGTCTCCATTATCCAAGAGCTTCCGTGGGCCTTGTGGACCTCCGTAACCTTCCACACCACAATCCTTCATGCAAGCCCCGTGAACCACATGACTTGGGTTCATGTGGGCTTGGCAAGTGATTGGCATAGGAAAAATGTATTATTAGCTTGGCATGGCATGTACACTAAATGAATTAATTCCCAAAAATACAGCTTGGATTAACGCATGACCACCATTTGGGCTTCGAATATCTTTGGGCTTCTCGTGACTTTTTTGGGCCTCAACATTAGCCCCCTTGATTATTGGGACCATGAAGTGGCAGCGAGATGGTCCGAATAATCAATTTCTAGCACAAATTAAGTGGTAGTGGCGTGGCATGGCATGGCATGGCTGGTTTGTTCCAGTTAAGGGTCTCTGAAATCACAGCCAGGTCTTTTCCGGGAAGGTTGGAGGGGTCACAATGGTCCCGCTTAAAACCCAATCTTCTTAGACACCGAGGGTGTCGCCTTGAAGAACTTTCCTAGACACTGTAATATCGGAGGTTACTTACTGGAGTTACCAAAAGTTGGCATGACAGAGAAGAAAATGCTTGGTGGATTAGCTCATGGATTAGCTCAAAATAACATAGCTTGCATGATTTATTTGCTTGCGAGGCTTGATTTTGGATTGTATGCTTGGATGCTTGGCATTTGCATGTATGCTTGGCTCGGGCTTGTATGCTTAGATGCTTGGCATTGGCATGTACGCTTGGCTTTGGCTTGGATGCTTGGCTTTGGCTTGTATGCTTGGTATTGGCATGTATGCTTGATATCGGCTTGTATGCTTGGCCTTGGCTTATATGCTTGGTACCGGCTTGGATGCTTGGCTTTGGCTTGTATACTTGGTATTAGCATGTATGCTTGGTTTAATATAGCTTTTGAGCTATTTAGCATGGTGGATTTGAGCTTTGCTTGAGTTTATATCACCAGAGCACTTGGTGGATAGGACCTTAGTGGAGATGATAACACGCGACATGGTGGCAAGATACTGGAAGGATGTTTGAAATAAAGCAGTTGCTGGATAGTATTTTGCTTGACATGGAATAGGTACTGGAAGTGCTTTGCTTGTGGATGAGGTGTTGGAAGTGCCTTGAAATAGGTGCTTGAAGGTTTTTGCTTGATGTGGAATAGATGCTGGAAGAATGTAACTTAGCTTAGCATGATATAGCTTAGACTTGCTCCCAGGACGTGGATAATCTCATGGCTGAGTTGAATCAAGATATAGCTTGGTTTGGCTATTGAAGCTTGAGTTTTGCATGTGGTTACTTCAACAACTGTGTTGGGTTACAGCATCTTGAGTTCTTGCAACATGGCTTTCTTAGTATTTCTTTGGGTCATTGCATGGCGTGATGAACTTAGGATATCCTTTTGTTGCAATTGTGACAATTTAGCATGATATGGTGATAGCATGCCTTCTTCTATGTACTTCCGGTGGCTACAAAGTTCTGACATTGTCATTTTTATGATGCATGTATTGCTTGAAAAGTTTGATATTATGATGTCTGGTTTGCTTGAAATGATTGCATCAAGTGAAATGCTTGAGTTGCATGGTTTCGGAGATGGGTTGTTTCTTCTTGGCATGACATGATTTCCCTTGCGACCACCTATGTTACATGAGAGCATAAAAGCATTAGCCCTCATGTCCTTGCACATGCTTGTATATATGAATATCTTGTCTAGCAGCTCAGATTCATTATTCAAGTGGAAGTCAACCGAAACAGCCCTTTGCTTTTGTGCCTTAGTCTCTTCCAGCTCATGATCTTCATCAAAGCTTGGCTAGCATGAATCCCTAAGCAATCTTCCAGCATCATGGCAGCATGAATTTGATTTCACATACTCTAGAAAGAAGAAATAGCATGAGACCTTTGAGTTTGCTTGAATTTACGATTATGCCACTTGGCACTATGATCGGTGCATAATTACATATCATTTTGTACCCTTCTAACTTATGATTTGGTTATGTTTTTGAGTTAAACTTGTGCTTTTAATCTATTTTGTGTTTGTTTCAGTGTAATAAGTTTGGGACTCATTTAATGCATTTTGGAGTCAAGTTAGCTCAAAACGGTGTCTGCAGATCAGTCAACTTCACGGATTGGACTCTACTTGCTCAAGAAGAACCAGATAATGAACCATACGTCATTGGAAAGATACAGAAGTCTATTTTCTGGATCATTTTACGGTTCATGATTCCGAGTCCTCTAGAGGAAGTTATACAAGTTTTGGCAGCTTAAGGTCAAAATCGGCAGGATCTGCGTTACTGGGCCAAAAATGACTTTTGAAGGCCTTCCTGAATTTTCCTTGAGTTGGGCTGCATATGCTTGGAAAGATAAGACAAAGAGCTTCAAGATCCATATTTTTGCAGATTTGTTAGAGTGAAGGAACAAGCCCAAATAGAGCCCACAAGCTGACTGCAATGCATTGTCATGCATGAGCTAATCATTTTAGTGGTGAATTGAGTGGTGTAAGTTGGTGAAGTGAGTGTGATTAATAAACTCAATTGTATAATCAGATTTATACTTCCCCTAGGCCTATAAATAGTGAGTTCTCCAAACATGTAAACACACCCCAAGGGGGAGCTCTCAAACATCTCTCTAGAGCTCCTCTCCCTTCTCTCCCTCAAATTCTCTTAGTTTTCTTTTAGTTCTCAATTGTTTCCTTTAAGTTTTTCTTAGTTGTAATTTATTTTCCATTGTAATGTAATTTCTTTTCTTTAGTTTTCAAGTTTAATTAGCTTCCAAGTTTCAATTATAGTTCTTGTTCTTATTCATTATGCTTATAAGTTAATATGCTTGTTTGAATGAGTGATCACCATTAAAACTTGTATGTTAGCTATCTTGGTTTGAATTAAGAGTAGACACCATGCATTAATTCAAATTGAATTATGAATAGGAAGAGTATGTATGGACATTCGACAACATGGATTAGATACATGCTTGGTTGTTTAAAACATTCTTCTATGCTTAATGGATTTCTAATGCTTAATTTAGGTTCGACAAGAAGGATCTAATTAGGGAATTAGGAATACAAGGTTAGGACCAAACACCATGGCTTAATCATACTTTAGCTAGAATCAATCTAAGAATATGAATTGAACTTGGTAACTAATTTGCTTGAGTTAATTTCTTTTCTTTCTTTCTTGTTTTATTTATTTTCTTTTGGATTTCTGTTTTGTGCAGGGAATCAAATTGAATCAATCTATCATCAATCCTCGTGGGATCGACCTCGTACTTACACAAGCTATACTATCCAATGGCCCGTGCACTTGCGAGTTAACACACTATTAGGCAGAAATGCAATTTTTTCTGCTTTTTCCTCCCGCCTCCTTTGTTTCTTCTTTCTCATTTCTTCTTCACTTTTTTCTTCTCTTCTTCACTTCTTCAAGAATCAAGACCCAAACCCGAAGGTACCGTGCATCAATACATAAGTAATATTTCGGAAGCTCGGATCAGAAAACTTCCTCCACGAAAGTTGTTCGTCTGCTTGAGAACTAAAGCCTGTGAAATTTTGAGAATTTTGAGAATTTTTCTGATGCCTCAAAACGGGTCTTCAGCTTCAGTGTTCGTCAATGGCTGGTAAGTTTCTGCATATTCGGTTTCTGCACTTGTTTTTAATATCTGCTGCTCTGATGATTGTGCTTGCTTCATGAAATTTGCTTGAAATTGTGTTGTCTATAACATATCCAGAATTTAGGGTCATCCAACCATTGTAGTGTTCGATCCCTTCATTTTACTGAAGCATGTTCATCGATTGATGTTGATTCCTTTGTTGCATGCTTGTTTTGTATGCTTGAAGCTTGAGTTCCTTTGTATTTCTCAAAAATTTTGAATTATGCACTGAATTCTGAGGTTGGACTTGTGATTTAGGGTTTTAGCTTGGTGATAAACAAAGCTCACACAAGCTCACTTAGGTAATGCATGCTAAGTGTTTGTGAAAATGTCTCAAAGTAGTTTGTGGGATATTCTTTGAACTTTCGAAATTTCTTTCCTTGAATATGAACTGGAGCTTTTGACACATGAAATTAGACTTCCCAATGGGTATATTGGAACTAGTCTTGTGCCATTTGAAACAAAGATGAATTTTTGGTGCAATTTCAAAGTGTGGGCTAAGCTGCTGAAATGGTGCAGTTTCTACTGCATGGCCTGTTTTGGGAATCTGTTTGGCATGCTTCCCTAGCTCCAAATTCAATGAAATTTTGGGAAAATGAAGCTTGATATGTGTAGCTCTAGTCTGGAAAGTTTGGGAGTTTTTGGTTGTAAGCTTGATTTCTAGTATTTTTCCAAAGGTGGGATGTACCAGCTAGAATGGTTGGAAAGCTTGTATATAAGTTTTGCTTGGCATGTTGCTTTTGTTTGAGAATTTAGCATGTCTTTTTGCTTGGCATTGAGTGTTGATCTGGATATTGCTTGAGCATGATCTTGAGCAATATTGTTGTGATAGCGTGATATTGTCGCGAGAGCATGAGTTTTCTAGTGCAGCTCAATTTGCTTGAAATGTCTGAATTGCTTGGATTGCTTGAATGAAATGTAATTACTTGGCATGAAGTTTGGGCTAGTGGATTTGCTTGGCATGCCATAATTGACTTGTGAGTTTCTTTTAGCCTTTGCATGGATTCGTTTCATTTGATCAATGAGCTTGGAATGTTGAGAAATAGAGTACTTGGCTTGTTGTACATGTCCTGCTTGAGCCTTGAAGAGCTTTATCTTAGTTTTTGACCAAGTTATGTTGTTGACCAAGTTATGTTGTTGACCAAGTTATGTTTTTGACCAAGTTATGTTGTTGACCAAAGGATTCCTCCCACCATATTATGTTGTTGACCAAGTTATGGGCTCGATCCGAAATGAATTGGTCAAAGAAATTGGACACTTCAAGTTCGCATTTAACTTCGTGCCGTAAATGGAGTAGTTGGTGCATTTCTTAGTTCTAGGGGTTGGATTTCACTCAAAACACACCAAATGACTCCTCCCACCATATTATGATGTTGACCCAGTTTTGGGCTTCATCCGAAATGAAATGGTCAAAGAAATTGGACAATACAACTTCGAACGAAGTTGTTGCCACAAATGGAGTGGTTGATGCATTGCTTAGTTCTAGTGACTGGATTTCACTCAAAACTCACCAAATGACTCCTCCCACCATATTACGATGTTGACCAATTTTTGGGCTCGATCCGAAATCAATTGGTCAAAGAAATTGGACACTTCAAGTTCATACGAAGTTCCGTGCCGTAAATGAAGTGGTTCGTGCTTTGCATAGTTCAAGGGATTGTATTTCACTCAAAACACACCAAATGACTCCGCCCACCATATTATGATGTTGACCAAGTTATGGTCCCGATCCGAAATGAATTGGTCAAAGAAATTGGTGCATTGCTTAGTTCTAGGGATTGGATTTCACTCAAAACACACCAAATGACTCCTCCCACCATATTATGATTTTGACCCAGTTTTGGGCTCGATCCGAAATGAAATGGTCAAAGAAATTGGACAATTCAACTTCGAACGAAGTTCGTGCCACAAATGGAGTGGTTGGTGCATTGCTTAGTTCTAGTGATTGGATTTCCCTCAAAACTCACCAAATAACTCCTCCCACCATATTATGATGTTGACCAATTTTTGGGCTCGATCTGAAATCAATTGGTCAAAGAAATTGGACACTTCAAGTTCGTATTTAAGTTCCATGCCGTAAATGAAGTGGTTTGTGCTTTGCATAGTTCAAGGGATTGGATTTCACTCAAAACACACCAAATGACTCCTCACACCATATTACGGTGTTGACCAGGTTTTGGGCTCGATGTTAACTCGCAAGTGTACGGGCCAATTAGTAGTATAGCAAGACAAGTACGAGGTCGTACCCACGAGGACCGAGAAGTTCAAATTAGTTATGTACTTAGATTACCCAATTCCAGAAACAAGAAGTTAAGTCTAAAACAGATTTTAAGAGAGATTGATTGACTTTGTGAAAACAAATGAAACAAAACGAAATTGCAAACAAAGGCAAAGTAAACAAGTGTATCAAAGAGTGGTTTTGAGGTTGGAAACAGATTTGGAGACTAGGGCATTCGATTCACCATAACAATCCAATTCTAGGTTATAAGGATTCAAGTGACAAGTCTAATTCAGATTCAAAGATTGATTCTAGCTAAAGTATGATTAAGCCATGGTGTCTGGTATTAACCTTGTATTCCTAATTCCCTAATTAGATCCTTGTTGTCGAACCTAAATTAAGCATTAGAAATCCATTAAGCTTAGGAGAACATTTTAAACAACCAAGCATGTATCTAATCCCTGTGGTCGAATGTCCATACGTACTCATCTTATTCATTGTTCAATTGAAACAAAAGCATAAGGTGTCTACTTTAGTTTCAACCAAAATACACAAATCTCAATGGTAGCTAGGCATTCAGATTAGCATATAAGTAGATAGGCATAATGAATAAGAGCATGAATCTTGAATCAAACTTGAAACTTGGAATTTATAAACCCAGAATATTCATGTTAGGTTACATCGAAGCCCTAGTAATGGATTTAGCTACTCATAATGAGAAAGAAACATAAACAGAAATGAGAAAGCATAATGAATGTAACAAGAATAGAAAAACCCTTTTATGAAGTTCTTGTGGTGTCCAATGCTTCTCCAAGAGCTTCTCCACGCCTAATACTTCTCCAAGAACTTCCCCACGTCTAGAAGAATGTATGAAGGTTAAGGAGGTGATTTGGGATGAGTTTGGGTGAGTGGTGATGGTTGAGAAAGAGGAAATTCGTAGGGAAATGGAAGGCAGGCTTGCGGGGACATTTTTGGTGATTTGAGGTTGTTTAGAGTGTTGGGTTGATGTCCTGGAGTGTCTGGGGAATTATGGGAGTGTGGAGGATGGTGTGAAGGATGTGTGTTATTGAATGGATGATGAAAATGAGTTCTCGAGACCTCTCTATATATAGGCACAAGGGATGGGTGAATCAGAATTAACAATCAATTCTCTTCTCTTTTGGCTATTGCAGATCCCACATGCAGCTCACCCATGCTCCCACATGCGACTATGGATACTTTTTTGGCTTTTGCAGCTCACCCTATGCTCCCACATGCAGCTATGGATACTTTTCTAGCTTTGTAGCTCTGCATACTTTTCTAGCTTTTGTAGCTCCCACATGCAGCTCATGAATACTTTTCTAGCTTTTGCAGCTCCCACTATGCTCCCACATGCAACTCATGGAGAATCCCACCGAGAAATCACATGCACGACTCTTCATGACCAAGCAACTTCATGGGCTCACGAATTGGGCTTCCCTCAAGCAACTGATGACATTGAGCCGTCCATCTTCAAGTTCAAGATGTCATCTTTCCAACCACATGTGACTTAGGCCAATCCAAGTTCGGAGGAAGGAGTTAAGGTTGAAACAAATTGCTAACTCAGTCTGCACGTTTTTGGACCATTTTGCACATTTGGGCCCCCATTGGTACCTAAAGCTCATTTAACTGAATGACAAACATAAAAGAGATTAAAAGCACAAGTTTAACTTAAAAACATAACTAAATCATATGCTAGAAGCGTACAAAATGATATACAATTATGAACCGATCAAATACCCTGCACCTAGATTTTGCTAGTCCTCGAGCAAAACAAAACAAAACAAAGGTTAAAACAAAAACAAGAAGCAGGTCACTCGATTGCATTGAGCATATGCAACAAGCCTTTAAACCTCTAGGCATCCCTAGTAGGAGGAGTTGTGTCTCCTGAGGGTTTAACAGATACGATACCCACAAATGCTTTCCCGACTCTACAAAACAAAGTGATTAGAAAACCTTTGAAATCAACTAATGAAAATGAAAGAAAACTTTAGTCATACCTCCTACACCATAGAGTTGCCAAGAGAAGTGATCAATCAGTGTGTAAGTGGAAGCTATAGCTCAAAGGCACACGGCTTCAAAGCAAACACACTCAAACCCTGAAGAAAGAACATGCTTCGACTCTAATTCTCGCAGTAAAGCACTCAACCACTCGGAACCTATGGTTTTATTCTCTCAACCAAGTATAAGTGAGTATATGACAGAGAAGCACAATTTTTGGTTAGATCTCATGAAAGGAATCAAATATTAAGAATAGAGATACACACATACTTACCAGCACCCATGAATACATACTCAAAGATCAGCTAGGTCTTTCACAAGGTTGTAATGAAAGGCTAAGGTTAGGGGAAATGGAAGAATTGGAAGGAAAAACAAGTAACTTAAGAACATACCAAGGTTGCATTCTTCATTGATCTGCAAGGTATCTTTGATTTAGAATGGCATGGATGCAAACTTGATGGTATGACCTGGCATACACCTTATTTTTCACACTTAGATCATATCGAAACACTTTCTCTTTTATCTTTCTTATTTTCTGATTTGATATGCTTCTTCTTTAACTTCATTGCATAGATTTACACCAATTTTCTTTCATGTACATGGCAGAAACTTCCTTGCTTCAAACTTCATCTTGGCAAACCTTGGTAGATTCCTAAGCTACAGGGTATGGCTACAATAGGTTAAATATATCATATTGAGATACAAAGGTAGGGAAATGATGAGGGTGGTAGAAGAAAAAGGCTTGAAGTGTTTGGCTTCAAGAGGGCTGATGGAACACACATATGGGTAGGATGAAAAGAAAGCATATAGAACGGTTAAGCACACATAGCCTAGCATCACTTCAATGAGTTCATTCATTCATGAGAGCAAGCACATGGTATCTGCAAAAGACAATCATCCTTAGTAATCAAAATGGAACAATGAGATCATTTAGAGTGAATTGAAGAAATAAGTAGGGATGAGAATTAGAAACACTTTAAACCCTCTTAAGAAAGCAAATAGGCTCGATATAGCTCACTAGGGTAGTCTCCACTATTCTCCTTCAAGAATTTGAGCATGGTACTTTAGCCACCAGAATTCTAAGAGCAAAAGCTTTGTGAGTGCAAAAAGCTGATATGAAAACCTTAATGGCAGCTCCATAGCATTGATTGAATGACATTCTTAAAAAAATTAGTGACAAAAGAAAACAAATTGATAACCTTCCCCCACACTTAAATTGAACATTGTCCTCAATGATTAAAAGAGTAACATCAAGCAAAGCAAATGAAATCCAGGGAAAGGAAACAAAACAACAAATAACCAAATGAAAACCAAATGAAAGACTAAAGGGAAGAACTAGAGGTTTCAAATTGCTATTTTGCCATATTTCGACATATGTTTTATTTTGACATGTAACTTTCAAACCACTTGGTCAAATTTAACGTTCTTTATGTCGTTGGATTCGGCATGAAAAACTGAAGAACACAAGGCGGACCAAAAGTTGAAAACAGATGTAGAAATTAAACAAATTGTAGCAATCAAGAAGCCTACGTTTTCAGCATTGAACAAAAACAAAAATCGTCTTCCACCCCCAAACTTAAATGAAGCATTGTCCTCAATGTTTGAAGCACAGATGATTGAGAACTTGTAAATAATAAGGTGGAAAGGTAAGAAAGGATTTAGAGAAACTCCCCTTGATGCGATTAGGTCGACCGCTACAAAACACCTTCTTCTTGAACACATGGGTTGCCTCCCAAGAAGTGCCTTAGTTACTGTCTTGGCAAGACATTAAGCAACAAGCTAAGTTGATGGTATGAAGGGAATTTGATCCACCACACGACCAGTTTGAATGCCAGCTGAAATTCCTTCATAGAATGGCTTTAAACATTGTCCATTTACTTTGAAAGTCGAGCCATCTCTAGGGTTTTGAATCTCCACAGCTCCATAGGGAGAAACATTGACCACGGTGAATGGGCCAAGCCACCTAGACTTCAATTTTCCTGGAAAAAGACGCAAACTTGAGTTAAACAAAAGAACTGTCATACCTTTGGTGAACTCTTTCCGTGGAATGTTTTTGTCATGGTAACTCTTGGTTCGTTCTTTGTAAAGCTTTGCATTCTCATAAGACTCATGTCTTAACTCCTCCGATTCATTGAGCTGAAACTTCCTAGCTTGGCCTGCCTCGTCTAGATCAAAATTCAACTTCTTGATGGCCCAAAGAGCTTTGTGTTCAAGTTCCATTGGTAGGTGACAAGCTTTCCCAAACACAAGACGATAAGGGCTCATTCCAATGGGAGTCTTATATGCAGTCCTATAAGCCCATAATGCATCATTGAGCTTGGCAGCCCAATCTTTCCTTGTGTTGTTCACAACCTTCTCTAGGATGTGCTTGATTTCTCTGTTGCTTATCTCTACTTGGCCAGAAGTTTGAGGATGATATGGTGTAGAGACACGATGGGTGATGTTGTACTTTTTCATGAGTGCTTCAATGGCTTGTTACAGAAGTGGCTACCTCCATCACTAATGACAGCCCTTGGAGTTCCAAACCTTGTGAAAATATTGTCCCTCAAGAATTTTAGCACAACCTTGTGATCATTGGTTTTGGTTGGTATGGCTTCTACCCATTTAGACACATAATCAACTGCAACAAGTATGTAGTTGTAACCAAATGAAGATGGGAATGGTCCCATGAAATCAATACCCCAAACATCGAAGAGTGCCACAATGAGTATGTTGTTCAATGGCATTTGATTCCCTGTGGCTTATGTTCTCCATTCTTTGACACCTATCACACTTAACACAAAAATTAAACGCATCTTTGAATAGAGTGGGCCAAAAGAAACCAGATTGCAGAATTTTAAGTGCAGTTTTCTTAGCTTCAAAGTGACCTCCATAAGGCAATTCGTGGCTATGCTTAAGTATGCTTTCTTGCTCTTCTTCTGGAACACACCTTCTAATGAGTTGATCAGGGCAATGCTTGAATAAGAATGGTTCGTCCCAAATATAGTGTTTCACCATGGAAAAGAACTTCTTCTTGCCCTGAGAAGTTAGATCATTTCTAATAACACCACAAGCAAGATAATTAACAAAATCAGCATACCATGGCTCTTTGACTTGGGCAACATATAATTGTTCATCCTGGGAAAGTCTCATTCAAGGGTAGCACAGCTTCTCCTTGTTCTTCAACCACAATTCTACTCAAATGGTCGGCCACCACATTCTCACTTCCCTTCTTGTCTCGAATCTCCAAATCGAACTCTTGCAATAAGAGAATCCATCTAATCAAGCGTGGTTTGGCGTCCTTCTTAGTGAGCAAGTATCTAAGAGCTGCATGGTTAGAATAAACAATTACTTTAGAACCAACAAGGTAAGAACGAAATTTTCTAAAGCAAAAATCACAGAAAGCAACTCCTTCTTTGTTGTGGAGTAGTTGAGTTGAGCATCATTCAAGGTCCGGCTAAAATAATAAATCACATGGGGAAGCTTGTTCTTCCTTTGACCTAAAACTGCACCAATAGCAAAGTCAGAATCATCACACATTATTTCAAATGGTAAAGACCAATCTGGAGCCATGATAATAGGGGCTGAAGTTAGCTCCTTCTTCAAGGTAGTAAAAGCTTCTATGCAAGCTTCATCAAACTCAAAAACAATATCTTTAGCAAGAAGATTACACAATGGTCTTGTAATGTTTGAGAAATTTTTGATGGACCTTCTATAGAATCCTGCATGGCCTAGAAAACTTCTAACTCCTTTAATCGAGGAAGGGGTGGTAGATTCGATATGAGATCGATCTTGGCTTTGTCCACTTCAATTCCCTTGCTTGAGATCACATGGCCTAGCACAATACCTTGTTTCACCATGAAGTGACATTTCTCCCAATTCAAAATCAGATTTGTTTCCTGGCATCTTTTAAGCACTAGAGACAAGTGGTGAAGACATTCATCAAAAGATGATCCAAAAACTGAAAAATCATCCATAAATACCTCAATGAATCGCTCCACCATATCTGAAAAGATTGCCATCATGCATCTTTGGAAAGTTGCCGAGCATTGCACAAACCAAAAGGCATCCTTCTATAAGCAAATGTACCAAATGGGCATGTGAATGTGGTCTTCTCTTGGTCTTCCTGAGCAATGGGAATTTGATTATAACCTCGAATATCCATCAAGAAAACAATAGTAAGCATGGCCGGATAAACGTTCAAGCATTTGATCAAGAAAAGGTAATGGAAAATTATCTTTTCTTGTGGATGTGTTCAACTTCCTGTAATCAATACAAACTCTCCAACCAGTGATAGTTCGTGTAGGAACTAGCTCATTCTCGCTCATTCTTCACAACAGTGATTCCGGACTTCTTTGGAACAACTTGCACAGGACTCACCCACTTAGAATCTGAAATTGGGTAGATGATTCCTACATCAAGTAGCTTTAAAACTTCACTTCTAACCACCTCTTTCATGTTGGGGTTTAGTCTCCTTTGGGCATCACGGGACGGTTTGCTGTCTTCTTCCATTAAAATCCGGTGCATGCACATGCTTGGACTTATTCCTTTGATATCTGCTATGGTCCACCCAAGGGCAGTCTTATGCTCCTTTAGAACTTTGATTAAGCTCTCTTCTGCATGTGAGGTGAGACCTGCAGCAATTATAACAGGAAGAGTTTCATTAACACCCAAATAAGTATATTTAAGATGACTAGGCAGAGGTTTAAGTTCTAGCTTTGGTGGTGTGATAATGGATGGCTCTCATTTCATGGAGGATGGTCCAAGAGGCTCAAGTGGTGGCCTAAATGATGGTGGGTATGGCTGGAACGCTTCTAGGGCAGCTACCACTTCTTGGAACTCCGGTTCACAAAGATCTTCCTCTTCTTGTGTTAGAGCAACTTCTAGTGGATCATTGGACTTTTCCTGCAAAATTTTGGAAGAAACTTCATAATCCACAACATCAATTGAAAAACAAGTATCAAGAGAGATAGAGGGTTGAGCTAGAGCATCAAACACTTTAAATTCAACAGTTTCACCCAAAACAGTCATGGAGAGGGTGCCATCTTTCACTTTGATGATTGTGTCTGCAGTAGCCATGAATGGCCGCCCTAAGAGGATAGGATCAACACGATCCCCATTTGGGTTGTCTTCCATGTCCATCACTACAAAATCAGCAGGGAGGATTAGTGTATTGACTTGAACTAGGATTAGTGTATTAACTTGAACTAAAATTGAGCTTGTGAGTTTTCAAGTTCTTGATGAACTTTCCATATGTCGGCATCTGTTCAATAACATCAAGCAAAGGCAAATTGATATTAACTTTACTCAAAACATCATAAATCTCTTTAAAAACCTTATCTTGCTTTGCTTTCTTTAGACGGCCTGGAAATGGAATTGGTGGAACATATGGAGCGGGTGGCACATATCTATCTTCTTGATGATGTGGTGGCACAAATTTGTCATCCCTTCTATGCAATTGGAATGGATTAGGTCCCTGCGAATCTTAATTGGCCTTAGGAGCAGATTGTTGCCCTTGGGTACCTGTGGTCTCCTCCTCCTCTTCTTCGTCCTCTACAACAACAACATCATTTGAAAGATTAGAATCAACTTTGTTATCAACTATCTTACCTGTTCTAAGTACGTGAATGGCCTTGGCTTCTTGGTTATTTGGATTGATCACGGTTTGGCTTGGCAATTTCCCAGGTTGTCTTTGGGTTATTTGAATTTCCAATTTGGAGATGGCAGCTTGTGTAGTTTGTTGGAAATTAGATTGGTTGATTGCCATTTGCTTCACTATATCCTCCAATGATGATGATTGTTGTGGCCTTTGGAATGAAGGGGGATTGGCTTGATTTTGTGTATTCCTCCATGAAAAGTTTGGATGATTCCTCCAACCTGGATTATAACTTTGAGAGTATGGATCATTTCTTGGACCTTGGTTGTAGGAACTTACCAACTTAGCTTGCTCTTGCACAAATTCTGGATATGCAGCCCCAAGTGGACAAGCTATGGTAGCATGATCATGAGTTTCACAGATGCTACACACTTCCTTCGGAGGGTTTCTCGAGTTCAATGCAAGAAGAACATCTAGCTTTTGTTCTAATTTTGAAATCTGCACACTAGAAGCATCATTAGAACCACTAACAACACGTTTACCTCTTGTATCGCTGTGTTGAGTCTCCATTGCTATCTCCTCAAAGAGTTCATACGTTTCTTCTGGAGTCTTGGTTTTATAAGAACCACCTGCAAAATTGGTGACAATATTATGGCTAGAAGGGGTTAGTCTTTTATAAAACATACGCATTTGAAGTTTCAATGGAATCCCATGATGAGGACATTGATTGAGCAGCCCATTGAATCTCTCCCATGCTTCACAAAACGATTCATCATCTTGTTGTGCAAATGAGAAGATCTTGTCCCTAAGCGTGTCGATCTTTTGCGTGGAGAAGTATTTCTCCAAGAACTTCTTCTGAATGGCAGCCCATGTAGTAAGTGAACCAGGCTTTACGGAATTGAGCCAATACTTCGCCTTATCCTTCAAAGCATAAGGAAACACTCTCATTCGAAGTTGATCTTCCGTCACACCTGTCAAGGGGAAAGAACTCACAACATTAAAAATATCCTTTATATGAGTTAATGGATCTTCATTTGGTAAACCATAAAAGGAAGGCAACATATTAAGATGAGAAGATTTAAGCTCATAGTTTCGAGCTACGGTAGGCAGCAAAATGCTTGAAGGAGATGCTGGGATTGTTGGGACATCAAGGTCTCCCATGATCTCATTCGCGGTCATCTCTTCTTCTTCTTGGTCTGAATTTGCTTCGAATTTGAAAGTGAAGAACCGGGAGGTCGGTGTGGAGAGCAAGACTTTTGAATGTGGCAAGAGCTTGCTCTTTTGCAGTTGACAACTCTCTTTCTAGTCGATTCTGAATTTCAGAGATCACTCGATTGGGTTGCAACGTTGGTCTTCCTTCCAATGATCTAGAATGTCTAAATGAAGACCTCACTTGATCAATGAATGGTTTTTAGACATAAACTACCTGAAACACAAAATTTTGAATTAATTAGAAACACTAAAAGAATAGGGTCATCTTGGGCACATACCAGGGAAGAACTTTCGTTCAACCACTGCAACGGCGCCAAAATTTTGTTTACACGCAAGTGTACGGGCCAATTAGTAGTATAGCAAGACAAGTACGAGGTCGTACTCCACGAGGACTGAGAAGTTCAAATTAGTTATGTACTTAGATTACCCAATTCTAGAAACAAGAAGTTAAGTCTAAAACAGATTTTAAAGAGATTGATTGACTTTGTGAAAACAAATGAAACAAAACGAAATTGCAAACAAAGGCAAAGTAAACAAGTGTATCAAAGAGTGGTTTTGAGGTTGGAAACAGATTTGGAGACTAGGGCATTCGATTCACCATAACAATCCAATTCTAGGTTATAAGGATTCAAGTGACAAGTCTAATTCAGATTCAAAGATTGATTCTAGCTAAAGTATGATTAAGCCATGGTGTCTTGTCTTAACCTTGTATTCCTAATTCCCTAATTAGATCCTTGTTGTCGAACCTAAATTAAAAATTAGAAATCCATTAAGCTTAGGAGAACATTTTAAACAACCAAGCATGTTGATCGGTGCATAATTACATATCATTTTGTACTCTTCTAACTTATGATTTGGTTATGTTTTTGAGTTAAACTTGTGCTTTTAATCTATTTTGTGTCTGTTTCAGTATAATAAGTTTGGGACTCATTTAATGCATTTTGGAGTCAAGTTAGCTCAAAACGGTGTCTGCAGATCAGTCAACTTCACGGATTGGACTCTACTTGCTCAAGAAGAACCAGATAATGAGCCATACGTCATTGGAAAGATACGGAAGTCTATTTTCTGGATCATTTTACGGTTCATGATTCCGAGTCCTCTAGAGGAAGTTATACAAGTTTTGGCAGCTTAAGGTCAAAATCGGCAGGATCTGCGTTACTGGGCCAAAAATGACTTTTGAAGGCCTTCCTGAATTTTCCTTGAGTTGGGCTGCATATGCTTGGAAAGATAAGACAAAGAGCTTCAAGATCCATATTTTTCAGATTTGTTAGAGTGAAGGAACAAGCCCAAATCGAGCCCACAAGCTGACTGCAATGCATTGTCATGCATGAGCTAATCATTTTAGTGGTGAATTGAGTGGTGTAAGTTGGTGAAGTGAGTGTGATTAATAAATTCAATTGTATAATCAGATTTATACTTCCCCTAGGCCTATAAATAGTGAGTTCTCCAAACATGTAAACACACCCCAAGGGGGGGAGCTCTCAAACATCTCTCTAGAGCTCCTCTCCCTTCTCTCCCTCAAATTCTCTTAGTTTTCTTTTTAGTTCTCAATTGTTTCCTTTAAGTTTTTCTTAGTTGTAATTTATTTTCCATTGTAATGTAATTTCTTTTCTTTAGTTTTCAAGTTTAATTAGTTTCCAAGTTTCAATTATAGTTCTTGTTCTTATTCATTATGCTTATAAGTTAATATGCTTGTTTGAATGAATAATCACAATTAAAACTTGTATGTTAGCTATCTTGGTTTGAATTAAGAGTAGACACCATGCATTAATTCAAATTGAACTATGAATAGGAAGAGTATGTATGGACATTCGACAACATGGATTAGATACATGCTTGGTTGTTTAAAACATTCTTCTATGCTTAATGGATTTCTAATGCTTAATTTAGGTTCGACAAGAAGGATCTAATTAGGGAATTAGGGATACAAGGTTAGGACCAAACACCATGGCTTAATCATACTTTAGCTAGAATCAATCTGTGAATATGAATTGAACTTGGTAACTAATTTGCTTGAGTTAATTTCTTTTCTTTCTTTCTTATTTTATTTATTTTCTTTTAATTTCTGTTTTGTGCAGGGAATCAAATTGAATCAATCTATCATCAATCCTCGTGTGATCGACCTCGTACTTACACAAGCTATACTATCCAATGGCCCGTGCACTTGCGAGTTAACAAAATTTTGGCGCCGTTGCCGGGGATTGACGGCATAGTTTGGTTCTATTTTCTTTCCCTACTTATTTTGCTTTTGTATTTCCTTTTTCATTTCAGTTTTTATTCCTAATCTTTTTAATTCTATTTCAAGTTCTGTGTTTGTTTTAGCAATATAGGATAGCTCAATAAAAAGGGAGAGAAGGAAACTTCAATCATAAGAATAGGAAGTATGGAGTAGTGGGAGGAGTAGCTACCTCCAAATGCATCCATGCTCGACCTAATCGCTTCAAGGGGAGTATCCAATCCTTTCTCTTTACTTATATTGTTATTATTTTCTGTTTCTTTTATAATTAAAAAAATTTAAAAAGATTTCTCATATGAGCCGACTCTTGGTAACTCCAAAGTGAGCGTCTCCGTCAATGCAGTGTCTAGGAGTTCTTTAGGCGACACCTTCGGTGTCTAAGAAGTTTGGGTTTTAAGCGGGACCATTGTGACCCCTCCAACCTTCCCGAACCCCTGGTCGTGTTTTCCGAGGCCCTTAATCGGTCATCCTAGAGTTGCTTGTATAATTGTGTGTTCTTAAAATAAATTTAAAAAAAAAAAAAAGATTTATTGTTTTTTTGTTTTATTTTAGTCTTGCTTTGTTTTTATTTTGAGTCACTTTCCGAACACATATGATGAGATTGTGATAAATGTTTGCATGATTTAAAATTGGATTTCTTTTTATTAAAAAAAAAAAAATTTTAAAAAAAAAAATTTAAAACTTTTGGCATCGTTCTAGCATGATATGTTCGAAACCTTCTTTACACTTGCCATTTGTTTCATAATTTTCCAATTAAAAGATTTGCATGATCCAAAGAATTGTATCAAGCATAAATTAAACTTGTATAACCATATAATGTGAGCTTTTGAGCCTTGTGCTTTATTTCATGAGTGTTATACACATACTCTTATTTTCTTGTCATCTAAGTTGTTGTTTGATCTCATTATTCATTGATTTGGTTGAACACTTAAAAGTCATTCATTCATATTCAATTTAATTACATGACATTTAAGAAATGATATTAAGGCCTTCTTTGGATCGTTTGTGCCTTTCAAGCTAACCTTATGCATGCTTAAGCATGATTTTTCCATTGTTAACCATTTTGAGCCTACATGTAAACCTTTTCTTTCATTTAACCAATTATATTTCCTCGCCTTAGCCTGAAAAACAAGTATTTACCTTTTCTAAGGAACTCATGAGCTTTAATTATGACGTGTTTTTCATACTAAGTTTGGGAAGGGGTATTATATATTGAAAAAAATCACCCAATTGGTGGAAGAAAAGAGAATGTTGTGATTGTGGTTGATTGAAAATTCATTTTTGGGTTTCTTTATTGGCCTCAAAATAAATTGGTGGTTGTTCAATTAAAAGAAAGGAGTGTGAATTCTTATAAATGGAGGTATAAGGAGTTTTCAAAAACAAAAAAATCCTCATTGTGATGATTCAAGTCTTGAAAAATTGTTTTATGCTCTTACATTATGAGTTCTTTGGACTTTGTGTTATCCATACCTTTCATTTCTCACTCACCTTACACCCTTGGCCCCATTACAACCTATGATAAAGACCTAAATTGATCTTAAATGTCATGTGATTGAATTGCATCCATTTTCCTACTTTTAAGTGTTTAGCATCCTTCTTGAGATCATATAATGCAAGTTCTTCATCTTTCTATTGTGAGTTAATTCCCTTATGGTTTAACTCTAATCTCATGTTTATAACTGAGTGATGCATTGTAGCCCTCTTCTGAGTGATTCATTTGTGAGAGGACAACTTTGGTGAGATTTGAAGTTGAATTTGTGCTTTGTATGATTTTTGAAATTGTGTGAAAACTAAAATTGGAGAATTTGTTGCATTTGGCTATCACACTACTACACTTTGAGCATGTTATGTTTTGAACTTTGCCACATTGTGAATAATGTCTAAAAAAAAAGAGCTTTTATTGTTAAAACTTTTGAGTCATGTGCATGAGTCATTTCTCTTCAGAAAATGTTCGGAAATATTGTTTTGTATTTGTTGTTGTATTTGTTTTTGTTTTTTTTTGTTTTCTAACTACTTTGTTTTGTAGAGTCAAGAAAACGTTTGTGGGTATCGTATCTGTTAAACCCTCAGAGACACAACTCCTCCTACTAGGGATGCCTAGAGGTTTAAAGGCTTGTTGCATATGCTCAATGCAATCGAGTTACCTGCGAAAGTGGTCTAATAAATTTATTTATTTATTTATTTTTATCTTTGTTTTCCTTTTGTTTTGCTCGAGGACTAGCAAAATATAGGTTTGGGGTATTTGATCGGTGCATAATTACATATCATTTTGTACTCTTCTAACTTATGATTTGGTTATGTTTTTGAGTTAAACTTGTGCTTTTAATCTATTTTGTGTCTGTTTCAAGATAATAAGTTTGGGACTCATTTAATGCATTTTGGAGTCAAGTTAGCTCAAAACGGTGTCTGCAGATCAGTCAACTTCACGGATTGGACTCTACTTGCTCAAGAAGAACCAGATAATGAGCCATACGTCATTGGAAAGATACGGAAGTCTATTTTCTGGATCATTTTACGGTTCATGATTCCGAGTCCTCTAGAGGAAGTTATACAAGTTTTGGCAGCTTAAGGTCAAAATCGGCAGGATCTGCGTTACTGGGCCAAAAATGACTTTTGAAGGCCTTCCTGAATTTTCCTTGAGTTGGGCTGCATATGCTTGGAAAGATAAGACAAAGAGCTTCAAGATCCATATTTTTGCAGATTTGTTAGAGTGAAGGAACAAGCCCAAATCGAGCCCACAAGCTGACTGCAATGCATTGTCATGCATGAGCTAATCATTTTAGTGGTGAATTGAGTGGTGTAAGTTGGTGAAGTGAGTGTGATTAATAAATTCAATTGTATAATCAGATTTATACTTCCCTAGGCCTATAAATAGTGAGTTCTCCAAACATGTAAACACACCCCAAGGGGGAGCTCTCAAACATCTCTCTAGAGCTCCTCTCCCTTCTCTCCCTCAAATTCTCTTAGTTTTCTTTTAGTTCTCAATTGTTTCCTTTAAGTTTTTCTTAGTTGTAATTTATTTTCCATTGTAATGTAATTTCTTTTCTTTAGTTTTCAAGTTTAATTAGTTTCCAAGTTTCAATTATAGTTCTTGTTCTTATTCATTATGCTTATAAGTTAATATGCTTGTTTGAATGAATAATCACAATTAAAACTTGTATGTTAGCTATCTTGGTTTGAATTAAGAGTAGACACCATGCATTAATTCAAATTGAACTATGAATAGGAAGAGTATGTATGGACATTCGACAACATGGATTAGATACATGCTTGGTTGTTTAAAACATTCTTCTATGCTTAATGGATTTCTAATGCTTAATTTAGGTTCGACAAGAAGGATCTAATTAGGGAATTAGGGATACAAGGTTAGGACCAAACACCATGGCTTAATCATACTTTAGCTAGAATCAATCTGTGAATATGAATTGAACTTGGTAACTAATTTGCTTGAGTTAATTTCTTTTCTTTCTTTCTTATTTTATTTATTTTCTTTTAATTTCTGTTTTGTGCAGGGAATCAAATTGAATCAATCTATCATCAATCCTCGTGTGATCGACCTCGTACTTACACAAGCTATACTATCCAATGGCCCGTGCACTTGCGAGTTAACACATGTATCTAATCCCTGTTGTCGAATGTCCATACATACTCATCTTATTCATAGTTCAATTGAAACAAAAGCATAAGGTGTCTACTTTAGTTTCAACCAAAATACACAAATCTCAATGGTAGCTAGGCATTCAGATTAGCATATAAATAGATAGGCATAATGAATAAGAGCATGAATCTTGAATCAAACTTGAAACTTGGAATTTATAAACCCAGAATATTCATGTTAAGTTACATCAAGCCCTAGTAATGGATTTAGCTACTCATAATGAGAAAGAAACATAAACAGAAATGAGAAAGCATAATGAATGTAACAAGAATAGAAAAACCCTTTTCTCAAGTTCTTGTGGTGTCCAATGCTTCTCCAAGAGCTTTTCCACGCCTAATACTTCTCCAAGAACTTCCCCACGTCTAGAAGAATGTATGAAGGTTAAGGAGGTGATTTGGGATGAGTTTGGGTGAGTGGTGATGGTTGAGAAAGAGGAAATTCGTAGGGAAATGGAAGGCAGGCTTGCAGGGACAGTTTTGGTGATTTGAGGCTGTTTAGAGTGTTGGGTTGATGTCTGGAGTGTCTGGGGAATTATGGGAGTGTGGAGGATGGTGTGAAGGATGTGTGTTATGGAATGGATGATGAAAATGAGTTCTTAGACCTCTCTATATATAGGCACAAGGGATGGGTGAATCAGAATTAACAATCAATTCTCTTCTCTTTTGGCTATTGCAGATCCCACATGCAGCTCACCCATGCTCCCACATGCAGCTATGGATACTTTTTTTGGCTTTTGCAGCTCACCCTATGCTCCCACATGCAGCTATGGATACTTTTCTAGCTTTTGTAGCTCTGCATACTTTTCTAGCTTTTGTAGCTCCCACATGCAGCTCATGAATACTTTTCTAGCTTTTGCAGCTCCCACTATGCTCCCACATGCAACTCATGGAGAATCCCACCAGAAATCACATGCACAGCTCTTCATGACCAAGCAAATTCATGGGCTCACGAATTTGGCTTCCCTCAAGCAACTGATGACATTGAGCCGTCCATCTTCAAGTTCAAGATGTCATATTTCCAACCACATGTGACTTGGGCCAATCCAAGTTCGGAGGAAGGAGTTAAGGTTGAAACAAATTGCTAACTCAGTCTGCACGTTTTTGGACCATTTTGCACATTTGGGCCACCATTGCTACCTAAAGCTCATTTAATCAATGACAAACATAAAAGAGATTAAAAGCACAAGTTTAACTCAAAAACATAACTAAATCATATGCTAGAAGGGTATAAAATGATATACAATTATGAATTCATCCTTCTTCATGTCACGATAGGAGTGAGGATAGAACTGAATGAAGAAGATCCGCTGAATTTCCTCCCAAGTAAGGGAAGTAGGATCCGCATGCCCCCTGCGCACAACCTTCCACCAGTGGTAAGAATTTCCCTTCAGTAGGAATGCAGCAAGACGAACCTTGTCTTCTTCAGGGCAACGCAGACATCGAATACCCTCTCCAAATAAGTTAACCAAGAAATTGAACCTAATGCTCTGATACCAAGTTGACAGACCCGACCGAATTCCACCCGGAACCCGTGCGAACCCTCGTAGACAACCGACATTAACTCAATGTCGGGCCCACTTACTAAAAGAAACCCTCTTTAACAAAAAGGGAGAAAAGGGAACCAAGACTCATGCCGAAAATCGGGCAGAGTCTCCCCTGAAATAAGAACAAATCCAAAAGATTCAACCTGATAAAAACATACATAAAATGTATATCCAAGTGCCAGCATGCAAACAACGCAACAAAAGGCCTCAGGCCGTCAAATTCAACCCTAATGGCTGATGCAGAGCAATCTAAGAGTAATTCTAATAAAGCAGAAATAACGTGTTTACAAAATAGGGCAAGTGCCCTACAGTCAAGTCGAGCTCGAGAAGAGGAGCGCTCGGACGAACAGCTCGGATGCTACGACTACGGCCTGGTGAGGCACAAAACAGAAAGAGTGTGAGTGGACAAAAATAAGGTTTCACAAGTTAAAACAACATTGTAACATCACCGCTTTCAAAACCGATGCTGAAATCATGCAATTCAAAACATTTATATAAAGGTTCGATTAAGAGAATCAAAACCCCAATATCATAGTATAATAGCCTCGAAAATCACATCATGAAACAAATCCCATTCTCACATAGTCACCACGACTAGTGAGGAAAGATCCTCACTAATAACAATACGAATACGAATTTAGTAACTCAAGCATATACATATATATATATTTATATATATATATATACGGTAATATCTCAACACCAAATCAAGTGTACCGGGGAAACCATCCAACAGGGAATAGTTTAACTGGATACGAGGACGACATCATAATGGCCCCGTACCTAGGGTTAAGCCGTCCAAAAATGGACTAAGCTACCCGACCCGTATGGCAGAATCCTCAATACCCATACGTCCGAACTAGTCCATGCGCGCTGACTAAAATACTCAATTAAGAGTCTACAGCTACACCCTGTTAAAGTATGCACCGGATCAAACCATAACTCAGTAACCGTATCCGAACAGTAGGGGGAGGTACATAATACGGTGTTTACAACACTCACAACCATTGCCATGCAATAATCCATTTATACATATTCATATACTTTCACATTTCAACCCACAACCATGCATCCAACCCCAAATACAATTATCCGGACAAGCGTCCAAAACTCAAAGGTCAACATAGATATTCAAAGTAGTCAATAGCGTTGAAATCATCAAACTCATATGCATATTGTTTATTCATTGACAATTATGTGTATTTGAAAACAAAGTCCACTCACAGGTAGTCCCAAGCAGCCTGACCCTGGGAGGGTCCTGCCTGCGAAGTATGAGGTGCCTGCGTACCTAAATTCAAGAATACGATTAAGGATTAACAACCGAACCTTAGAACGATAACTTGAAAGCAAACCCTTAACTAATCCCAACTCAAGTGTTCAGTTACGTCTTACGAAGAAACCTAAGATCCAACAACGTCTTTTAACCAGTGGGACCGCCCCGGAAGACTCACGGTCAACCGGCGGTCAAACACCCCTTTTCGGTCAACCCGGGCCCGCGGAGCCCACGACCTCCAAAAGAATCCGGACAATCCTAGAACTCCAACAAAGTCAACTACGTTGCAAGGCGACCTCGGGAAAGCCTCGGTCAAACCTGGTCAAACTTGGTCAAACCGACCCGAGTGGGTCCTGTGACCTTCAAACTTAGATCCGAAAGTTCTTATAGGTTCACTACGACTCAAAGAACATGTCCCAAAAGTTTGGTCTCGATCTGACGGTCGGATTTCTCACGATCGTGCGATCGGACGGTTTCTAATAAACCTAACGCTAGGGTTGGTGATTCCGGAGTATCCGGGACTCCGAATCACGATCCGTCAAATCCTATATGGTCCTAGAAATACGGGGATCAACATATCCAAAAATGGACGTGATCCAACCGTTCAATCCTATCGAACCCGAGAATCGTGCAATAGGCGAGATTCGTTCGGTTGCCAAACGATCTTCGAATTGAGATCCGTCAACGCCTACGCGCTCACAACGATACGAGAATGGTAAAGGAACCTCGAACCGCCGCCACACCTCAGCCCACGCGCCGCCACACGCGCCGCCGTGGGTGGGGTGTCTTGAGCAAAGACCGGCAACTTCAAACTGTCGAAACTTTCGACACAACCTATACCAAAACACTCCTCCGCCTCACAAGTCCGTAACCGGCCTCACCCGCTCGAATCCGGCCGTGAATCGGCCGGAAATCAAGATTGAAAATCGGCCATTTACGGGTTTTGGATCGAGCTGCTCGACAGCAAATCGATGTCAATGCACCCCCAAAACATCTTCAGCTAGTCTAGAGGAAGGTTTTACATACCATACGCGACGGAGCAGCTGCCGGAAAGCGCCGAACGAAGACGCAGATGTCGCCGGAAGTTGCAGAGGTTCGGTCCGTCAACGCCGGCGAGTCAGCCTCCGAGAATGGATGGGTTAGGACCGCACGGTGACAAGCTTTCGATTGCGACGGTCTGTCCCCGCCGTGGTCTCAGACGCCGAATCAAGAGAGAGAGAGAGAGTGAGGGTCGGTGAGAGAGAAACCGAGAGGAGAGAGAGTGACGCGTGGTAGGAGAGAGAGAGTGATTGTGAAATCTGATTGGTCCCACGTGGACTATATCGATTATCGCTAAAATTAAATGACGGTTACGTCCTCCGAACAAACCGTAGCTCGTATCGAAACGTTCCGCCCGTCAACGGACTTGTTTCGACGAGCCGGACGCAATGGCGCAACTCGTTTCGCCAAATTCCGTCCCGAAAATAAAGTTGACCAAAATGCCTCATTAATTTAATAATTTCTTATTAAATTCCAATTTTATTAATTAACTCCAAATAATCCCCTTAAATTAATCTTTAAAACTAACCCATGTCAATTAAATTAATTAAAATCTAAAATAAAGGTCAGGGACGTCACACAAAGCGCCAACCACTCCATTTACGGCACGAACTTCGTACAAACTTGAACTGGAAAATTTCTTTGACCAATTCTTTTCGGCTCGCGCCCAAAACTTGGTCAACATTATAATATGGTGGGAGAAGTGATTTGTTCAGTTTTGGGTGAAATCCAATCAACAGAACTGTGCAAAGCAACAACCACTCCATTAATGGCACGAACTTCGTACGAACTTGAATTGTCCAATTTCTTTGACCAATTCATTTCGGCTCGTGCCCAAAACTTGGTCAACATAATAATATGGTGGGAGGAATCATTTGGTGAGTTTTGAGTGAAATCCAATCAACACAACTACGCAAAGCACCAACCACTAAATTTACGGCACGAACGTCGTACGAACTTGAATTCTCCGATTTACGTGACCAATTCATTTCAGCTCGTGCCCAAAACTTGGTCAACATCATAATATGGTGGGAGGAGTCATTTGGTGAGTTTTGAGAGAAATCCAATCAACACAACTATGCAAAGCACCAACCACTCCATTAACGCCACGAACTTCGCATTTAACTTGAATTCTCCAATTTCTTTAACCAATTCATTTCGGCTCGTGCCCAAAACTTGGTCAACATCAGAATATGGTGGGAGGAGTCATTTGGTGAGTTTTGAGTGAAATCCAATCAACACAACTATGCAAACCACCAACCACGAAATTTACGGCACGAACTTCGCATTTAACTTGAATTCTCCGATTTCTTTGACCAATTCATTTCGGCTCATGCCCAAAACTTGGTCAACATAATAATATGGTGGGAGGAATCATTTGGTGAGTTTTGAGTGAAATCCAATCAACACAACTACGCAAAGCACCAACCACTAAATTTACGGCACGAACGTCGTACGAACTTGAATTCTCCGATTTCTGTGACCAATTCATTTCAGCTCGTGCCCAAAACTTGGTCAACATCATAATATGGTGGGAGGAGTCATTTGGTGAGTTTTGAGAGAAATCCAATCAACACAACTATGCAAAGCACCAACCACTCCATTAACGCCACGAACTTCGTACGAACTTGAATTCTCCAATTTCTTTAACCAATTCATTTCGGCTCGTGCCCAAAACTTGGCCAACATCATAATATGGTGGGAGGACTCATTTGGTGAGTTTTGAGTGAAATCCAATGAACACAACTACGCAAAGCACCAACCACTAAATTTAAAGCACGAACTTCGTACGAACTTGAATTCTCCTATTTCTGTGACCAATTCATTTCGGCTCGTGCCCAAAACTTGCTCAACTTCATAATATGGTGGAAGGAATCATTTGGTGAGTTTTGAGAGAAATCCAATCAACACAACTATGCAAAGCACCAACCACTCCATTAACGCCACGAACTTCGTACGAACTTGAATTCTCCAATTTCTTTAACCAATTCATTTCGGCTCGTGCCCAAAACTTGGCCAACATCATAATATGGTGGGAGGACTCATTTGGTGAGTTTTGAGTGAAATCCAATGAACACAACTACGCAAAGTACCAACCACTAAATTTAAAGCACGAACTTCGTACGAACTTGAATTCTCCTATTTCTGTGACCAATTCATTTCGACTCGTGCCCAAAACTTGCTCAACTTCATAATATGGTGGGAGGAATCATTTGGTGAGTTTTGAGTAAAATCCAATCAACACAACTATGCAAAGCACCAACCACTAAATTTACGGCACGAACTTTGTACGAACATAAATTCTCTGATTTACGTGACCAATTCATTTCGGCTCGTGCCCAAAACTTTGTCAACATCATAATGTCGTGGAAGGAGTCATTTGGTGAGTTTTGAGTGAAATCCAATCAACACAACTATGCAAAGCACCAACCACTAAATTTACAGCACGAACTTCGTACGAACTTGAATTCTCCGATTTATTTGACCAATTCATTTCGGCTTGTGCCCAAAACTTGGTCAACATTATAATATGGTGGGAGGAGTCATTTGGTGAGTTTTGAGTGAAATCCAATCGGCACAACTATGCAGAGTACCAACCACTAAATTTACGACCACGAACTTCGCATTTAACTTCAATTCTCCAATTTCTTTGACCAATTCATTTCGGCTCGTGCCCAAAACTTGGTCAACATCAGAATATGGTGGGAGGAGTCATTTGGTGAGTTTTGAGTGAAATCCAATCAACACAACTATGCAAACCACCAACCACGAAATTTACGGCACGAACTTCGCATTTAACTTGAATTCTCCGATTTCTTTGACCAATTCATTTCGGCTCATGCCCAAAACTTGGTCAACATCATAATATGGTGGGAGGAGTCATTTGGTGAGTTTTGAGTGAAATCCAATCAACACAACTATGCAGATCACCAACCACTAAATTTACGGCACGAACTTCGTATGAACTTGAATTCTCCAATTTCTTTGACCAATTCATTTCGGCTCGTGCCCAAAACTTGGTCAACATCAGAATATGGTGGGAGGAGTCATTTGGTGAGTTTTGAGTGAAATCCAATCACTAGAACTATGCAATGCACCAACCACTCCATTTACCCCACGAACTTCGTACGAACTTGAAGTGTCCAATTTCTTTCGCCAATTGATTTCGGATCGATCCCAAAACTTGGTCAACATCGTAACATGGAGGGAGGATTCTTTTGGTGAGTTTTGAGTGAAATCCAATCACCATAACTATGCAATGCACCGACCACTCCATTTACACCAGGAACTTCGTACGAACTTGAGGTGTCCAATTTCTTTGACCAATTGATTTCGGATCAAGCCCAAAACTTGCTGAACATCATAACATGGTGGGAGGAGTCGCTTTGTGAGTTTAGAGTGAAATCCAATCACTAGAACTATGCAATGCACCAACCACTCCATTTACGCTACGAACTTCGTACGAACTTGAAGTGTCCAATTCTTTCACCAATTGATTTCGGATCAAGCCCAAAAGTTGGTCAATGTCATAATCTGGTGGGAGGAGTCATTTGGTGAGTTAAGAGTGAAATCCAATCACTAGAACTATGCAACGCACCAATCATTCCATTTACGACATGAACTTCGTATGAACTTGAAGTGTCCAATTTCTTTCACCAATTGATTTCGGATCGAGCCAAAAACTTGGTCAACATCATAATATGGTGGGAGGAGTCATTTGGTGAGTTAAGAGTGAAATCCAATCACTAGAACTATGCAATGCACCAACCATTCCATTTACCCCACTAACTTCGTACGAACTTGAAGTGTCCAATTTCTTTCACCAATTGATTTCGGATCGAGCCCAAAACTTGGTCAACATCGTAACATGGTGGGAGGATTCTTCTGGTGAGTTTTGAGTGAAATCCAATCACTATAACTATGCAATGCACCAACCACTCCATTTACTACACGAAATTTGTACGAACTTGAGGTGTCCAATTTCTTTGACCAATTGATTTCGGATCAGGCCCAAAACTTGGTCAACATCATAACATGGTGGGAGGAGTCGTTTTGTGAGTTTTGAGTGAAATCCAATCAATAGAACTATGCAGTGCACCAACCACTCCATTTATGGCACAAACTTCGTTCGAACTTGAATTGTCCAATTTCTTTGACCAATTAATTTTGGATCGAGCCCAAATCTTGGTCAACATCATAATATGGTGGGAGGAGTAATTTGGTGAGTTTTGAGTGAAATCCAATGAGTAGAACTATGCAATGCACCAACCATTCCATTTACGCCAAGAACTTTGTACGAACTTGAGGTGTCCAATTTCTTTGACCAATTCGTTTCGGATCGAGGCCCAAACTTGGTCAACAACTTATTATTGTGGGAGGAGTCATTTGGTGAGTTTTGAGTGAAATCCAATCAACAGAACAATGCAAAGCACCACCCCCTCCATTTACGGGTCAAACTTCGTTCGAACTTGAAGTGTCCAATTTCTTTGACCAATTGATCTTTGATTGAGCCCAAAACATGGTCAGCATCATAATATGGTGGGAGGTGTCATTTGGTTAGTTTTGAGTGAAATCCAATCCCTAGAGCCAAGTAATGTACCACCACTCCATTTACTGCCCAAACTTCGTCAGAACTTGAATTGTCCAATTTCTTTGACCAATTCATTTCAGATCGGGCCCAAAACTTGGTCAGCTACATAATATTGTGGAAGGAGTCATTTGGTGAGTTTTGAGTGAAATACAATCAACAAAACTATGCAAACCACCAACCACTCCATTTATGGCTCGAACTTAGTGTCCAATTTCTTTGACCAATTGATTTCGGATTTAGACCCAAACTTGGTCACCATCATAATATGGTGGGAGGAGTCATTTGGTGAGTTTTGAGTGAAATCCAATCACTAGAACTAGCAAGGACCAACCACTCCATTTATGGCACCAACTTCGTATGAAGTTGAATTGTCCAATTTCTTTGACCATTTCATTTCGGATCGAGGCCAAAATTTGGTCAACATCATAATATGGTGGGAGGAGTCATTTGGTGTGTTTTGACTGAAATCCAATCCCTAGAACAATTCAAAGCACCAACCATTTCATTTACGGCACGGAACTTCGTACGAACTTGAAGTGTCCAATTTCTTTGACCAATTGATTTCGGATCGAGCCCAAAACTTAGTAAGCATCATAATACGGTGGGAGGAGTCATTTGTTGAGTTTTGAGTGAAATTCAATCCCTAGAAATATGTAATGTACCAACACTCCATTTACGGCACAAACTTCGTTCGAACTTGAATTGTCCAATTTCTTTGACCAATTCGTTTCGGATTGAGCCCAAAACTTGTTCAACATCATAATACTGTGGGAGGAGTCGTTTGGTGAGTTTTGAGTGAAATCCAATCAACAAAACTATGCAAACCACAACCACTCCATTTATGGCTCAAACTTCATAACAACTTGAAGTGTCCAATTTCTTGGACCAATTGATTTCGAATTGAGCCCAAAACTTGGTCAATGTCACAATATGGTGGGAGGAGTCATTTGGTGAGTTTGGAGAAAAATCCAATCCCAAGAACAATGCAATGTACCACCACCCCATTTACGGCACAAACTTCGTTCGAACTTGAATTGTCCAATTTCTTTGACCAATTGATTTTGGATCGAGCCCAAATGTTGGTCAACATCATAATATTGTGGGAGGAGTCATTTGGTAAGTTTTGAGAGAAATCAAATCCAAGAACAATGCAATGTACCAACACTCCATTTACGGCACAAAATTCGTTCGAACTTGAATTGTCCAATTTCTTTGACCAATTGATTTTGGATCGAGCCCAAATCTTGGTCAACATCATAATATGGTGGGAGGAGTTATTTGGTGAGTTTTGAGTGAAATCGAATCAACAGAACTATTCAAAGCACCAACCACTCCGCTTACGGCACGAACTTATGACAAACTTGAAGTGTAAAATTTCTTTGACCAATTCATTTCAGCTCGCACCCAAAACTTGTTCAACATCATAATATGGTGGGAGGAGTCATTTGGAGTGTTTTGAGTGAAATCCAATCAATGTAACTACGCAGCAAAGCAACCACTCCATTAACGGCACGAACTTCGTGCGAACTTGAATTCTCCAATTTCTTTGACCAATTCATTTCGGCTCGTGCCCAAAACCTGGTCAACATCTTAATATGGTGGGAGGAGTCATTTGGAGTGTTTTGAGTGAAATCCAATCAACAGAACTACGCAAAGCAGCAACCACTCCATTTACGTCACGAACTTCATACGAACTTGAATTGTCCAATTTCTTTGACCAACTCATTTGGGATTGGACCCAAAACTTATTCAAGAACATAATACGGTGGGAGGAGTCATTTGGTGAGTTTTGAGTGAAATCCAATCAACAGAACTATGCAAAAAACCAACTACTCCATTTACGTCACGAACTTCATACAAACTTGAATAGTCAGATTTCTTTGACCAATTCATTTCGGATCGAGCCCAAAACTTGGTTGACATCATAATTTGAGTGAAATCCAATTACCAAAACTATGCAAAGCACTAACCACTCCATTTATGGGACGAACTTCGTACAAAATTGAAGAGTCCAATTTATTTGACCAATTCATTTCGGCTCGTGCCCAAAACTTGGTCAATATCATAACATGGTGGGAGGAGTGATTTGGTGAGTTTTGAGTGAAATACAATCACTAGAACTATGCAATGCACCAACCACACCATTTACGGCATGAACTTCGTACAAACTTGGTCAACATCATAACATGGTGGGAGGAGTCATTTGGTGAGTTTTGGGTGAAATCCAATCACCAAAACTATTCAATCCCCCACCACTCCATCTACAGCACGAACTTCGTTCGAACATGAATTGTCCAATTTCTTTGAGCAATTTCTTTCGGATCAAGCCCAAAACTTGGTCAACATCGAAATATGGTTGGAGGGGTCATTTGGTGAGTTTTGAGTGAAATCCAATCAAAGGAACTATGCACTGCACCACCACTCCATTTACGGCACGATCTTCGTTCGAACTTGAAGTGCCCATTTTTTTTCACCAATTGATTTCGGATCGATCCCAAAAGTTGGTCAACATCATAATATGGTTGGAGGAAGCATTTGGTGAGTTTTTAGTGAAATCCAATTACTAGAACTATGCAATGCACCAACCACTCCATTTACGTCACGAACTTCGTTCGAACTTGATTTGTCCAATTTCTTTGACCAATTCATTTTGGCTTGTGCCCAAAACTTGGTCAACTTCAAAATATGGTGGGAGGAGTCACTTGGTGTGTTTTGACTGAAATCCAATCACTAGAACTATGCAACGTACCAAACACTGCATTTGCGGCACGAACTTCGTACGAACTTGAAGTATCCAATTTCTTGACTAATTAATTTCGGATCGAGCCCAAAAATTGGTCAACATTATAATGTGGTGGGAGGAGTTATTTGGTGAGTTTTGAGTGAAATCCAATCACTAGAACTATGCAATGTACCACCACTCCATTTGCGGCACGAACTTCGTTCGAAGTTGAATTCTCCAATTTGGTTGACCAATTCGTTTCGGATCGAGCCCGAAACTTGGTCAACAACATAATATTGTGGGAGGAGTCACTTGGTGAGTTTTGAGTGAAATCCAATCAACAAAACTATGCTAACCACAACCACTCCATTTATGGCTCAAACTTCATAACAACTTGAAGTGTCCAATTTCTTGGACCAATTGATTTCGAATCGAGCCCAAAACTTGGTCAATGTCACAATATGGTGGGAGGAGTCATTTGGTGAGTTTGGACAAAAATCCAATCCCAAGAACAATGCAATGTACCACCACTCCATTTACGGCACAAAATTCGTTCGAACTTGAATTGTCCAATTTCTTTGACCAATTGATTTTGGATCGAGCCCAAATCTTGGTCAACATCATAATATGGTGGGAGGAGTTATTTGGTGAGTTTTGAGTGAAATCGAATTAACAGAACTATTCAAAGCACCAACCACTCCGTTTACGGCTCGAACTTGTGACAAACTTGAAGTGTAAAATTTCTTTGACCAATTCATTTCAGCTCGCACCCAAAACTTGTTCAACATCATAATATGGTGGGAGGAGTCATTTAGTGTGTTTTGAGTGAAATCCAATCAACAGAACTACGCATAAGCGGCAACCACTCCATTAACGGCACGAACTTAAATGCGAACTTGAATTCTCCAATTTCTTTGACCAATTCATTTCGGGTCGTGCCCAAAACCTGGTCAACATCTTAATATGGTGGGAGGAGTCATTTGGTGAGTTTTGATTGAAATCCAATCACTAGAACTATGCAATGCACCAACTACTCCATTTACGTCACGAAATTCGTTCGAACTTGATTTGTCCAATTTCTTTGACCAATTCTCCAATTTCTTTGACCAATTCATTTCGGCTCGTGCCCAAAACCTGGTCAACATCTTAATATGGTGGGAGGAGTCATTTGGAGTGTTTTGAGTGAAATCCAATCAATAGAACTACGCAAAAAATCAACTACTCCATTTACGTCACGAACTTCATACGAACTTGAATTGTCCAATTTCTTTGACCAACTCATTTGGGATTGGACCCAAAACTTATTCAAGAACATAATACGGTGGGAGGAGTCATTTGGTGAGTTTTGAGTGAAATCCAATCAACAGAACTATGCAAAAACCAACTACTCCATTTACGTCACGAACTTCATACAAACTTGAATAGTCAGATTTCTTTGACCAATTCATTTCGGATCGAGCCCAAAACTTGGTTGACATCATAACATGGTGGGAGGAGTGATTTGGTGAGTTATGAGTGAAATCCAATTACCAAAACTATGCAAAGCACTAACCACTCCATTTATGGGACGAACTTCGTACAAAATTGAAGAGTCCAATTTATTTGACCAATTCATTTTCGGCTCGTGCCCAAAACTTGGTCAATATCATAACATGGTGGGAGGAGTGATTTGGTGAGTTTTGAGTGAAATACAATCACTAGAACTATGCAATGCACCAACCACACCATTTACGGCATGAACTTCGTACAAACTTGGTCAACATCATAACATGGTGGGAGGAGTCATTTGGTGAGTTTTGGGTGAAATCCAATCACCAAAACTATTCAATCCCCCACCACTCCATCTACAGCACGAACTTCGTTCGAACATGAATTTTCCAATTTCTTTGAGCAATTTCTTTCGGATCAAGCCCAAAACTTGGTCAACATCGAAATATGGTTGGACGAGTCATTTGGTGAGTTTTGAGTGAAATCCAATCAACGGAACTATGCACTGCACCACCACTCCATTTACGGCACGATCTTCGTTCGAACTTGAAGTGCCCATTTTTTTCACCAATTGATTTCGGATCGATCCCAAAAGTTGGTCAACATCATAATATGGTTGGAGGAGGCATTTGGTGAGTTTTGAGTGAAATCCAATCACTAGAACTATGCAATGCACCAACCACTCCATTTACGTCACGAACTTCGTTCGAACTTGATTTGTCCAATTTGTTTGACCAATTCATTTTTGCTTGTGCCCAAAACTTGGTCAACTTCAAAATATGGTGGGAGGAGTCACTTGGTGTGTTTTGACTGAAATCCAATCACTAGAACTATGCAACGCACAAACACTGCATTTGCGGCACGAACTTCGTACGAACTTGAAGTATCCAATTTCTTGACTAATTAATTTCGGATCGAGCCCAAAAATTGTTCAACATTATAATGTGGTGAGAGGAGTTATTTGGTGAGTTTTGAGTGAAATCCAATCACTAGAACTATGCAATGTACCACCACTCCATTTGCGGCACGAACTTCGTTCGAAGTTGAATTCTCCAATTTGGTTGACCAATTCGTTTCGGATCGAGCCCGAAACTTGGTCAACAATATAATATTGTGAGAGGAGTCATTTGGTGAGTTTTGAGTGAAATCCAATCAACAAAACTATGCAAACCACAACCACTCCATTTATGGCTCAAACTTCATAACAACTTGAAGTGTCCAATTTCTTGGACCAATTGATTTCGAATCGAGCCCAAAACTTGGTCAATGCCACAATATGGTGGGAGGAGTCATTTGGTGAGTTTGGAGAAAAATCCAATCCCAAGAACAATGCAATGTACCACCACCCCATTTACGGCGCAAACTTCGTTCGAACTTGAATTGTCCAATTTCTTTGACCAATTGATTTTGGATCGAGCCCAAATGTTGGTCAACATTATAATATTGTGGGAGGAGTCATTTGGTAAGTTTTGAGAGAAATCAAATCCCAAGAACAATGCAATGTACCAACACTCCATTTACGGCACAAAATTCGTTCGAACTTGAATTGTCCAATTTCTTTGACCAATTGATTTTGGATCGAGCCCAAATCTTGGTCAACATCATAATATGGTGGGATGAGTTATTTGGTGAGTTTTGAGTGAAATCGAATCAACAGAACTATTCAAAGCACCAACCACTCCGTTTACGGCACGAACTTATGACAAACTTGAAGTGTAAAATTTCTTTGACCAATTCATTTCAGCTCGCACCCAAAACTTGTTCAACATCATAATATGGTGGGAGGAGTCATTTGGTGTGTTTTGAGTGAAATCCAATCAACAGAACTACGCAAAGCAGCAACCACTCCATTAACGGCACGAACTTCGTACGAACTTGAATTCTCCAATTTCTTTGACCAATTCATTTTGGCTCGTGCCCAAAACCTGGTCAACATCGTAATATGGTGGGAGGAGTCATTTGTTGAGTTTTGAGCGAAATCCAATCAATAGAACTATGCAAAAAACCAACTACTCCATTTACGTCACGAACTTCATACGAACTTGAATTGTCAAATTTGTTTGACCAATTCATTTCGGATCGAGCCCAAAACTTGGTTAACATCATAATTGGGGTGAAATCCAATTACCAAAACTATGCAAAGCACTAACCACTCCATTTATGGGACGAACTTCGTACAAAATTGAAGAGTCCAATTTATTTGACCAATTCATTTCGGCTCGTGCCCAAAACTTGGTCAATATCATAACATGGTGGGAGGAGTCATTTGGTGAGTTTTTGGGTGAAATCCAATCACCAAAACTATTCAATCCCCACCACTCCATCTACGGCACGAACTTCGTTCGAACATGAATTGTCCAATTTCTTTGAGCAATTTCTTTCGGATCGAGCCCAAAACTTGGTCAACATCGAAATATGGTTGGACGAGTCATTTGGTGAGTTTTGAGTGAAATCCAATCAACGGAACTATGCACTGCACCACCACTCCATTTACGGCACGATCTTCGTTCGAACTTGAAGTGCCCATTTTTTTTCACCAATTGATTTCGGATCGATCCCAAAAGTTGGTCAACATCATAATATGGTTGGAGGAGGCATTTGGTGAGTTTTGAGTGAAATCCAATCACTAGAACTATGCAATGCACAACCACACCATTTACGGCACGAACTTCACACGAACTTGAAGTGTCCCATTTCTTTGACCAATTCCTTTCGAATCGAGCCCAAAACTTGGTCAACACAATAATATTGTGGGAGGAGTCATTTGGTGAGTTTTGATTGAAATCGAATCACTAGAACTATGCAAGGCACCAACCACACCATTTACGTTACGAATTACCCACGAACTTGAAGTGTCCAATTTCTTAGACCAATTGATTTCGGATCGAGCCCAAAACTTGGTCAACATCATAACATGGTGGGAGGAATCATTTGGTGAGTTTTGAATGAAACACAATAAATAGAACTATGCAATGCACCAATCACTCCATTTACGTCACGAACTTCATACGAACTTGAATTGTCAAATTTGTTTGACCAATTCATTTCGGATCGAGCCCAAAACTTGGTTAACATCATAATGCGGTTGGAGGAGTCATTTGGTGAGTTTTGGTGAAATCCAATTACCAAAACTATGCAAAGCACTAACCACTCCATTTATGGGACGAACTTCATTCAAAATTGAAGAGTCCAATTTATTTGACCAATTCATTTCGGCTCGTGCCCAAAACTTGGTCAATATCATAACATGGTGGGAGGAGTCATTTGGTGAGTTTTTGGGTGAAATCCAATCATCAAAACTATGCAATGCACCACCACTCCATTTACGGCACGAACTTCATTCGAACTTGAATTGTCAAATTTCTTGGACCAATTTATTTCGGATCAAGCCCAAAACTTTGTCAACAGCATAATATGATGGGAGGAGTCATTTGGTGGGTTTTGAGAGAAATACGATCACTAGAACTATGCAATGCACCAACCACTCCATTTACGTCACGAACTTCGTTCGAACTTGAATTGTCCAATTTCATGGACCAATTCATATCAGATTGAGCCCGAAACTTTGTCAACATCATAATATTGTGGGAGGACTCATTTGGTGAGATTTGAGTGAAATCCAATCACTAGAACTGTGCAATGCACCAACCACTCCATTTTCGTCACGAACTTCGTTCGATCTTGAAGTGTCCAATTTCTTTGACCAAGTGATTTCGGATAGAGCCCAAAACTTGGTCAACATCATAATTTGGTGGAAGGACTCATTTGGTGTGATTTGAGCGAAATCCAATCACTAGAACTGTGCAAAGCACCTACCACTCCATTTACTGCACGAATTTCGTACAAACTTGAAATGTCCAAATTCTTTGACCAAGTTATTTCGGATTGAGCCCAAAACTTGGTCAACAACATAATATGGTGGGTGGAGTCATTTGGTGAGTTATAAGTGAAATCCAATCACTAGAATTATGCAATGAACCAACCACTCCATTTACGTCACGAACTTCGTTCGAACATGAATTGTCCAATTTCTCTGACCAAGTGATTTCGGATCGAGCCCAAAACTTGGTCAACATCATAATATGCTGGGAGGAGTCATTTGGTGAGTTATAAGTGAATTCCAATCACTAGAACTATGCAATGCACCAACCACTCCATTTACAGCATGAACTTCGTTCGAACTTGAATTGTGCAATTTCTTTGATTTATTGATTACGGATCGAGCCCAAAACATGGTCAACATCATAATATGGTGGGAGGAGTCATTTGGTGAGTTTTGATTGTAATCCAATCAATAGAACTATGAAATGCACCAACCACACCATTTACGGCACGAATTTCGTACAAACTTGAAGCATCCAATTTCTTTGACCAATTGATTTCGGATAGAGCCCAAAACTTGGTCAACATCATAACATGGTGGGAGGAGTCATTTGGTGAGTTATTAGTGAAATCCAATCACTAGAACCATGCAATGTACCAACCACACCATTTACGGCATGAACTTCGTACGAACTTGGTCAACATCATAACATGGTGGGAGGAGTCCTTTGGTGAGTTTTGATTGAAATCCAATCGCTAGAACTATGAAATGCACGAACCACACTGATCGGTGCATAATTACATATCATTTTGTACCTTTCTAACTTATGATTTGGTTATGTTTTTGAGTTAAACTTGTGCTTTTAATTTATTTTGTGTTTGTTTCAGTGTAATAAGCTTAAAACTCAATAAATGCATTTTGGAGACATGTTAGCTCAAACGGTGTCTGCAGATCAGTCAACTTCACGGATTGGACTGTACTTGCTCAAGAAGAACCAGACAATGAGCCATACATCATTGGAAAGATACGGAAGTCTATTTTCTGGAGCATTTTACGGTTCATGATTCCGAGTCCTCTAGAGGAAGTTATGCAAGTTTTTGCAGCTTAAGGTCAAAATCGGCAGGATCTGCGTTACTGGGCCAAAAATCACATTTGAAGGTCTTTCCGATTTTTCCTTGAGCTGGGCTGCATATGCTTGGAAAGATAATTCAAAGAACTTCAAGATCCATATTTTTCCAGATTTTTCAGAATGGAGGAACAAGCCCAAAACGAGCCCAAAAGAAGACTGCAATGCATTGTCAAGCATGACATATGCATGATGAAATGTTATTGATTGTGGGAAATTTTGGTGGAGCATATTCAATACATATAATTGGAGTAGAGTTTTGCAGCAGCCAAATGAAGTAAAATAAGATGAAGTGGGAGTTGCAACACTAAGCTTAAAGACAAGAAGAATTGTTTTCAAATGCAATTGTGTGTTAGGTAAAGTTAGTGAATTAAGTGTAAGCAATACTTAATTCAGATTTTCACTTCCCTTAGGCCTATATATAGTGAGGTTCTCCAAACTTGTAAACACACCCCAAGGGGGAGCTCTCAAACATCTCTCTAGAGCTCCTCTCCCTTCTCTCCCTCAAATTCTCTTAGTTTTCTTTTAGTTCTCAATTGTTGTAACAAAATCCTTTTGCTAAATTTTCCTTCAAGTTTTTCTTAGTTGTAATTTATTTTTCATTGTAATGAAATTCTTTTCTTAAGTTTTCAAGTTTAATTAGTTTTCAAGTTTCAATTATAGTTCTTGTTCTTATTCATTATGCTTATAAGTTAATATGCTTGTTTGAATGAGTGATCACCATTAAAACTTGTATGTTAGCTATCTTGGTTTGAATTAAGAGTAGACACCATGCATTAATTCAAATTGAACTATGAATAGGAAGAGTATGTATGGACATTCGACAACAAGGATTAGATACATACTTGGTTGTTTAAAACATTCTTCTATGCTTAATGGATTTCTAATGCTTAATTTAGGTTCGACAACAAGGATCTAATTAGGGAATTAGGAATACAAGGTTAGGACCAGACACCATGGCTTAATCATACTTTAGCTAGAATCAATCTAAGAATATGAATTGAACTTGGTAATTAATTTGCTTGAGTTAATTTCTTTTCTTTCTTTCTTGTTTTATTTATTTTCTTTTGGATTTCTGTTTTGTGCAGGGAATTAAATTCAATCAATCTATCATCAATCCTCGTGGGATCGACCTCGTACTTACACAAGCTATACTACCCAACGCCTCGTGCACTTGCGAGTTAACAAAATTTTGAAAAGAGAAAGGATTGGATTACTCCCCTTGAAGCGATTAGGTCGAGCATGGATGCATTTGGAGGTAGCTACTCCTCCCACTACTCCATACTTCCTATTCTTATGATTGAAGTTTCCTTCTCTCCCTTTTTATTGAGCTATCCTAAATTGCTAAAACAAACATAAAAACTTGAAACAAAATTAAAATGATTAGGAACAAAAAAACTTAAATAAAAGGAAAAACAAAAGTAAAACAAAGTAGGGAAAGAAAATAGAACCAAACTATGCCGTCAATCCCGGCAACGGCGCCAAAATTGTTGTTAACTCGCAAGTGCACGAGGCGTTGGGTAGTATAGCTTGTGTAAGTACGAGGTCGATCCCACGAGGATTGATGATAGATTGATTGAATTTAATTCCCTGCACAAAACAGAAATCCAAAAGAAAATAAATAAAACAAGAAAGAAAGAAAAGAAATTAACTCAAGCAAATTAATTACCAAGTTCAATTCATATTCTTAGATTGATTCTAGCTAAAGTATGATTAAGCCATGGTGTCTGGTCCTAACCTTGTATTCCTAATTCCCTAATTAGATCCTTGTTGTCGAACCTAAATTAAGCATTAGAAATCCATTAAGCATAGAAGAATGTTTTAAACAACCAAGTATGTATCTAATCCTTGTTGTCGAATGTCCATACATACTCTTCCTATTCATAGTTCAATTTGAATTAATGCATGGTGTCTACTCTTAATTCAAACCAAGATAGCTAACATACAAGTTTTAATGGTGATCACTCATTCAAACAAGCATATTAACTTATAAGCATAATGAATAAGAACAAGAACTATAATTGAAACTTGAAAACTAATTAAACTTGAAAACTTAAGAAAAGAATTTCATTACAATGAAAAATAAATTACAACTAAGAAAAACTTGAAGGAAAATTTAGCAAAAGGATTTTGTTACAACAATTGAGAACTAAAAAGAAAACTAAGAGAATTTGAGGGAGAGAAGGGAGAGGAGCTCTAGAGAGATGTTTGAGAGCTCCCCCCCTTGGGGTGTGTTTACAAGTTTGGAGAACCTCACTATATATAGGCCTAAGGGAAGTGAAAATCTGAATTAAGTATTGCTTACACTTAATTCACTAACTTTACCTAACACACAATTGCATTTGAAAACAATTCTTCTTGTCTTTAAGCTTAGTGTTGCAACTCCCACTTCATCTTATTTTACTTCATTTGGCTGCTGCAAAACTCTACTCCAATTATATGTATTGAATATGCTCCACCAAAATTTCCCACAATCAATAACATTTCATCATGCATATGTCATGCTTGACAATGCATTGCAGTCTTCTTTTGGGCTCGTTTTGGGCTTGTTCCTCCATTCTGAAAAATCTGGAAAAATATGGATCTTGAAGTTCTTTGAATTATCTTTCCAAGCATATGCAGCCCAGCTCAAGGAAAAATCGGAAAGACCTTCAAATGTGATTTTTGGCCCAGTAACGCAGATCCTGCCGATTTTGACCTTAAGCTGCAAAAACTTGCATACATGTTTATAATCGAGTGATGCATTGTAGCCCTCTTCTGAGTGATTCATTTGTGAGAGGACAACTTTGGTGAGATTTGAAGTTGAATTTGTGCTTTGTATGATTTTTGAAATTGTGTGAAAACTAAGATTGGAGAATTTGTTGCATTTGGCTATCACACTACTACACTTTGAGCATGTTATGTTTTGAACTTTGCCACATTGTGAATAATGTCTAAAAAAAGAGCTTTTATTGTTAAAACTTTTGAGTCATGTGCATGAGTCATTTCTCTTCAGAAAATGTTCGGAAATATTGTTTTGTATTTGTTGTTGTATTTGTTTTTGTTTTGTTTTTGTTTTCTAACTACTTTGTTTTGTAGAGTCAAGAAACGCTTGTGGGTATCGTATTCTGTTAAACCCTCAGAGACACAACTCCTCCTACTAGGGATGCCTAGAGGTTTAAAGGCTTGTTGCATATGCTCAATGCAATCGAGTTACTCATGAAAGTGGTCTAATAAATTTATTTACTTATTTTGTTTTTATTTTTGTTTTCCTTTTGTTTTGCTCGAGGACTAGCAAAATCTAGGTTTGGGGGTATTTGATCGGTGCATAATTACATATCATTTTGTACCTTTCTAACTTATGATTTGGTTATGTTTTTGAGTTAAACTTGTGCTTTTAATTTATTTTGTGTTTGTTTCAGTGTAATAAGCTTAAAACTCAATAAATGCATTTTGGAGACATGTTAGCTCAAACGGTGTCTGCAGATCAGTCAACTTCACGGATTGGACTGTACTTGCTCAAGAAGAACCAGACAATGAGCCATACATCATTGGAAAGATACGGAAGTCTATTTTCTGGAGCATTTTACGGTTCATGATTCCGAGTCCTCTAGAGGAAGTTATGCAAGTTTTTGCAGCTTAAGGTCAAAATCGGCAGGATCTGCGTTACTGGGCCAAAAATCACATTTGAAGGTCTTTCCGATTTTTCCTTGAGCTGGGCTGCATATGCTTGGAAAGATAATTCAAAGAACTTCAAGATCCATATTTTTCCAGATTTTTCAGAATGGAGGAACAAGCCCAAAACGAGCCCAAAAGAAGACTGCAATGCATTGTCAAGCATGACATATGCATGATGAAATGTTATTGATTGTGGGAAATTTTGGTGGAGCATATTCAATACATATAATTGGAGTAGAGTTTTGCAGCAGCCAAATGAAGTAAAATAAGATGAAGTGGGAGTTGCAACACTAAGCTTAAAGACAAGAAGAATTGTTTTCAAATGCAATTGTGTGTTAGGTAAAGTTAGTGAATTAAGTGTAAGCAATACTTAATTCAGATTTTCACTTCCCTTAGGCCTATATATAGTGAGGTTCTCCAAACTTGTAAACACACCCCAAGGAGGGAGCTCTCAAACATCTCTCTAGAGCTCCTCTCCCTTCTCTCCCTCAAATTCTCTTAGTTTTCTTTTTAGTTCTCAATTGTTGTAACAAAATCCTTTTGCTAAATTTTCCTTCAAGTTTTTCTTAGTTGTAATTTATTTTTCATTGTAATGAAATTCTTTTCTTAAGTTTTCAAGTTTAATTAGTTTTCAAGTTTCAATTATAGTTCTTGTTCTTATTCATTATGCTTATAAGTTAATATGCTTGTTTGAATGAGTGATCACCATTAAAACTTGTATGTTAGCTATCTTGGTTTGAATTAAGAGTAGACACCATGCATTAATTCAAATTGAACTATGAATAGGAAGAGTATGTATGGACATTCGACAACAAGGATTAGATACATACTTGGTTGTTTAAAACATTCTTCTATGCTTAATGGATTTCTAATGCTTAATTTAGGTTCGACAACAAGGATCTAATTAGGGAATTAGGAATACAAGGTTAGGACCAGACACCATGGCTTAATCATACTTTAGCTAGAATCAATCTAAGAATATGAATTGAACTTGGTAATTAATTTGCTTGAGTTAATTTCTTTTCTTTCTTTCTTGTTTTATTTATTTTCTTTTGGATTTCTGTTTTGTGCAGGGAATTAAATTCAATCAATCTATCATCAATCCTCGTGGGATCGACCTCGTACTTACACAAGCTATACTACCCAACGCCTCGTGCACTTGCGAGTTAACACACACTATTTACGGCACGAACTTCGCACGGACTTGAAGTGTCCAATTTCTTTGACCAATGGATTTCAGATCAAGCCCAATACTTGGTCAACTTCATAACATGGTGGGAGGAGTCGTTTAGTGAGTTTTGAGTGAAATCCAATCACTTGAACTGTGCAATTGACCACCACTCCATTTACGGCACGAACTTTGTTCGAACTTGAATTGTCCAAATTCTTTGACCAATTCATTTTGGAGAGTTTTGGGTGAAATCCAATCCCTAGAACTATGCAAAGCACCAAGCACTTCTTTTACGACACGGAACTTCGTACGAACTTGAAGTGTTGAATTTCTTTGAACCATTGTTTTCGGATCGAGCCCAAAACTTGGCCAACAGCATAATATGGTGGGAGGAGTCATTTCTTGTGTTTTGAGTGAAATCCAATCCCTAGAATTATGCAAAGCAGTAACCACTTCATTTACGGCACGGAACTTCGTACGAACTTGAAGCTTCCAATTTCTTTGACCAATTGATTTCGGATTGAGCCCAGAACTTGGTCAACAACATAATATGGTGGGAGGAGTCATTTGGTGAGTTTTAGGTGAAATCCAATCCGTAGAACTATGCAAAGCGCCAACCAGTTCATATATGGCACGGAACTTCGTACGAACTTGAAGTGTCCAATTTCTTTGACCAATTGAATTCGGATTGAGCCAAAAACATGGTCAACATCATAATATGGTGGGAGGATTCATTTGGTGAGTTTTGAGCGAAATCCAATCCCTTGAACTATGCAAAGCACCAACCACTTCATTTACGGCTCGGAACTTCGTACGAACTTGTAGAGTCCAATTTCTTTCACCAATTGATTTCAGATCGAGCCCAAAACTTGGTCAACATCATAATATGGTGGGAGGAGTCATTTGGTGTGTTTTGGGTGAAATCCAATCCCTAGAACTATTAAAAGCACCAACCACTTCATTTATGGCACGGAGTTTCTTACGAACTTGAAGTGTCCAATTTCTTTGACCAATTGATTTCGGATCGAGCCCAAAACTTGGTCAACATCATAATATCGTGGGAGGAGTCATTTGGTGAATTTTGAGTGAAATCCAACCACTTGAACTATGCAATTGACCCCCACTCCATTTACGGCATGAACTTCGTTCGAACTTGAATTGTCCAATTTCTTTAACCAATTCTTTTTGGATAGTTTTGGGTGAAATCCAATCCCTAGAATTATGCAAAGCACCAACCACTTCTTTTACGGCACGGAACTTCGTACGAACTTGAAGTTTTCAATTTCTTTGACCAATTGATTTCGGATCGAGCCCAGAAGTTGGTCAACAATATAATATGGTGGGAGGAGTCATTTGGTGCGTTTTGGGTGAAATCCAATCCCTAGAACTATGCAAAGCACCAACCAGTTCATATATGGCACGGAACTTCGTACGAACTTGAAGTGTCCAATTTCTTTGACCAATTGATTTCGGATTGAGCCCAAAACATGGTCAACATCATAATATGGTGGGAGGAGTCATTTGGTGAGTTTTGAGTGAAATCCAATCCCTTGAACTACGCAATGCACCAAACGCTTCATTTACGGCTCTAACTTCGTACAAACTTGTAGAGTCCAATTTCTTTGACCAATTGAATTCAGATCAAGCCCAAAACTTGGTAAACATCATAATATGGTGGGAGGAGTCATTTGGTGTGTTTTGGGTGAAATCCAATCCCTAGAACATGCAAAGCTCTAACCACTTCATTTACGGCACGGAACTTCGTACGAACTTGAAGTGTCCAATTTCTTTGACCAATTGATTTCGGATCGGGCCCAAAACTTGGTCAACATCATAATATGGTGGGAGGAGTCATTTGGTGAGTTTTGAGTAAAATCCAATCACTTGTACTATGCAATTGACCACCACTCCAATTACGGCACGAACTTCGTTCGAACTTGAATTGTCCAATTTCTTTGACCAACTTCGTACGAACTTGAAGTGTCCAATTTCTTTGCCCAATTTATTTCAGATCGAGGCCAAAACATGGTCAACATCATAATATGGTGGGAGGAGTCATTTGGTGTGTTTGAGTGAAATCCAATCCCTAGAACTACGCAAAGTAGCAACCACTTCATTTACAGTACGGAACTTCGTACGAACTTGAAGTGTCAAATTTCTTTGACCAATTGATTTTGGATCGAGCCCAAAACTTGGTCAACATCATAATATGGTGCGAGGAGTCATTTGGTGTGTTTTGAATGAAATCCAATCCCTAGAACTATGCAAAGCAGCAACCACTTCATTTACAGCACGGAACTTTGTACGAACTTGAATTGTCCAATTTCTTTGACCAATTGATTTCGGATTGAGCCCAAAACATGGTCAACATCATAATATGGTGGGAGGATTCATTTGGTGAGTTTTGAGCGAAATCCAATCCCTTGAACTATTCAAAGCACCAACCACTTCATTTACGGCTTGGAACTTCATACTAACTTGTAGAGTCCAATTTCTTTCACCAATTGATTTCAGATCGAGCCCAAAACTTGGTCAACATCATAATATGGTGGGAGGAGTGATTTGGTGTGTTTTGGGTGAAATCCAATCCCTAGAACTATTAAAAGCACCAACCACTTCATTTATGGCACGGAACTTCTTACGAACTTGAAGTGTCCAAATTTCTTTGACCAATTGATATCAGATCGAGCCCAAAACTTGGTCAACATCATAATATTGTGAGAGGAGTCATTTGGTGAGTTTTGAGTGAAATCCAATCCCTAGAACTATGCAATGTGTCACCACTCCATTTATGGCACGAACTTCGTTCGAACTAGAATTGTTCAATTTTTTTGACCAATTGATTTCGGATCGAGCCCAAAACTTGGTCAACATCATAATATGTTGGGAGGAGTCATTTGGTGAGTTTTGAGTGAAATCCAATCCCTAGAACTATGCAATGTATCACCACTAAATTTACGGCACGAACTTCGTTCGAACTTGAATTCTCCAATTTCTTTGACCAATTCATTTCGGATCGAGCCCAAAACTTGGTCAACATCATAATATGTTGGGAGGAGTCATTTGGTGAGTTTTGAGTGAAATCCAATCCCTACAACTAAGCAATGCACCGACCACCCCATTTATGGCACGAACTTTGTTCGAAATTGAATTGTCCAATATCTTCTACCAATTCATTTCAGATCGAGCCCAAAACTTGGTCAACAACATAATATGGTCTTAGGAGTTATTTGGTGCGTTTTGAGTGAAATCCAATCACTAGAACTATGCAATGTATCACCACTCCATTTATGGCACGAAGTTCGTTCGAACTTGAATTGTCCAATTTCTTTGACCAATTTAACAAGACCTGACCCGAATTCCACCCCTGAACCCGAGCCAGACCCTGCTGACGTTCCGACATCAACTCAATGTCGGGCCCACAAACTAAACAAGTTCCGTCTTCCCGAAACAACCACCTACAACGGGTCAAGACTCCTGCCGAAAATCGGGCAGAGTCTCCCCTAAAACCAGGACTATCCCAAAACTTAACAACCTGTCAAACAAGCAATAGAGAACAATCCCCAAATGCCAACATGCACAAACAAATACACAACAGGCCTCCGGTATTCAAGTCAACCCTAATGGGCGATAACAGAGCAATTTAACAGTCAGCGGAAAAGAAATAATAGAATACAAAGTTTAGGGTTCAAGGATGACAATCCTACCCTTCAAACGAAGCTCGAGAAGAGAAGCACACGACCGAACAGAATAAGCAACTACGGCTGGGGCGCAAAATGTAAAGAATGTGAGTGGACAAAACAAAGTTTTACATACTTAAAACAATATACTAACCCCACCTTTTAAAACAATGCAAACCATGCATATGAAATCCTTTATATACGTGATTGATTTAGAAACCATATTAACTCAAAATATGTGAAAACATTCCGTTAATACCGTATTCCGAGCAAACCAACCTTTAACCTTTTCCGAGGTATAACCTCTCAAATCAACCCATGCAGGTTTATAAAACATAAACAGAAGGATTGGTTAACGTAAAAGTATAAAGATGGAATAAAATTCATATAAGGTAAAACAAACCTTAAAATGCCGAATAACTCGCTTACGTCAAGAAAACCAAACTCGACAAAGCAATGTAGACATTAATTGTAGTTCAAAGCATTTATATAAATATATATAAATATATCAAATCCGGATTTACAATCCAACAAGTAAAACATAACAAGTAATCAAATCATAGTAAGTGCAAAGTTTCCCCAAACTTCCCCAAACTCACAATCACGTGCTCGCAAGCACGACAAGCAAGGAGAGATCAAGGGGAAACCTCAATACCAAACAAGTACCAGGGGAAACAATCCAACATGGGATCATTTAATCGACACCGACAACATTATCGATGTGACTCGTGCCCAGGATTTAATCGACACCGGTCGGCATCACAATGGCCTCGTGCTCGTGGTCAAGCCGTCTCAAAAATGGACTAAGCTACCCTGCCCGTATGGCAGAATCCTCAACACCCATACGTCCGAAACAAGTCATGCGCGGAGACTACCTCGTTAATGGTCTACAGCTACACCCCGTTAAGGTATGTACCGGATCGAACCGTATCATATCAATCGCCACGCGATCATCGATGTCGAGCAGGGGGAGGCACATTACAAGGTGCTACCCGCATACACATCAATCGCCACGCGATAACAATATATATATATGGTGGGAGGACCATCACCAGAACTATGCAAACCACCAACCACTCCATTCACGGCTGGAACTTCGTACGAACTTGAAGTGTCCAATTTCTATAACCAATTCATTTCGAATCGAGCCCAAAACTTGGTCAACAACATAATATGGTGGTAGGAGTCATTTGGTGGGTTTTAAGTGAAATCCAATCACTAGAACTATGCAATGTACTACCACTCCATTTACGGCACGAACTTCGTTCAAACTTGAATTGTTCAATTTCTTTGACCAATTGATTTCGGATAGAGACCAAAACTTGGTCAACATCATAATATGGTGGGAGGAGTCATTTGGTGAGTGTTGAGGGAAATCCCATCACCAGAACTATGCAAACCACCAACCACTCCATTCACGGCTGGAACTTTTTACGAACTTGAAGTGTCCAATTTCTTTGACCAATTCAATTCGGATCGAGCCCAAAACTTTGTCAACAACATAATACGGTGGTATGAGTCGTTTGGTGATTCTCGAGTGAAATACAAGCACTAGAACTATGCAATGTACCACCACACCATTTACGGCACGAACTTCGTACGAACTTGAATTGTCCAATTTCTTTGACCAATTGATTTTGGATCGAGCCCAAATTTTGTCAACACCACAATATGGTTGGAGGAGTCATTTGGGGTGTTTTGAGTGAAATCCAATTCCTAGAACTATGCAAAGCACCAACCACTTCATTTATGGCACGAACTTCCTACGAACTTGAAGTGTCCAATTTCTTTGACCAATTGATTAAGGATCGAGCCCAAAACCTGGTCAACATCATAATATGGTGCTAGGAGTCATTTGGTGAGTTTTGAGTGAAATCCAATCTCTAGAACTATGCAATGCACCAACAACTCCATTTACGGTACGAACTTTGTACGAACTTAAACTGTCCAATTTCTTTGACCAATTGATTTCGGATCGCGCCCAAAAGTTGGTCGACATCATAATATGGTTGTAGCAGTCATTTGGCGAGTTTTGAATGAAATTCGATCACTAGAACTAAGCAATGCAACAACCATTCCATTTACGGCACGAACTTCGCTCAATTTGAAGTGTCCAATTTCTTTGACCAATTGATTTCGGATCAAGCCCAAAACTTCGTCAACAGCATAATACGGTAGGAGGAGTGATTTGGTGAGTTTTGAGTGAAATCCAATCGGTAGAACTATGCAATGCACCAACCACTCCATTTACGGCACAAACTTCGTATGAACTTGAAGTGTCCAATTTCTTTGACCAATTGATTTCGGATCCAGCCCAAAATCTGGCCAATATCATAATTTGGTGGGAGGAGTCATTTGGTGAGTTTTGAGTGAAATCCAATCAATAAAACTATGCAATATACCACCACTCCATTTACGGCACGAACTTAGTTTGATCATGAATTGTCCAATTTCTTTGACCTATGCATTTCGGATCGAGCCCGAAACTTGGTCAACCTCATAATTTGGTGGGAGGAGTCAATATGGAGGTTTGATTAATTTCCAACTATTAGAACTATGCAAAGCACCAACCACTTCATTTACGGCACAAACTTTGCACGAATTCAAGTGCCCAATTTCTTTGTCCAACAGATTTCGAAACGAGCCCAAAAGTTGGTCAACATCATAATATGGTAGCAGTCATTTAGCTAGTTTTGAGTGAAATTCAATCTCTAGAACTATGCAATACACCAACCACTCCATTTATGGCACGAACTTCGTACGAATTTTAACTGAACAATTTCTTTGAACAATTCATTTCGGATCGAGCCCAAAACCTGACCAACGTCATATTATTGATTGCAGGAGGAGTCATTTGGGGAGTTTTGAGTGAAATCTAATCACTAGAACTATGCAATGTTACATCACGCCATTTACAGCACGAACTTCTTTCGAACTTGAATCGTACAATTTCTTTGACCTATTCATTTCGGATCAAGCCTAAAACATGGTCAACATCATAATGTGGTGGGAGGAGTCATTTGGAGTGTTTTGAGTGAAATCCATTCACTAGAACTATGCAATGCACCAACCACTCTATTTACGGCACGAACTTCGTGCGAATTTGAAGTGTCCAATTTCTTTGACCAATTAATTCGGCTTGAGCCCAAAACTTGGCCAACAACGTAATATGGTGGGAGTAGTCATTTCGTGAGTTTTGTGTGAAATAAAATCACTAGAACTATGCAATGCACCAACCACACCATTTAAAGCATGAACTTCGCACGAACTTGAATTGTCCAATTTCTTTGACCAATTCATTTCGGATCGAGCCCAAAACTTGGTCAACCTCGTAATATGGCGGAAGGAGTGATTTGGTGAGTTTTGAGTGAAATCCAATCCCTAGAACTATGCAAAGTAGCAACCACTTCATTTACGGCACGAAACTTCGTACGAACTTGAAGTTTCCAATTTCTTTGACCAATTGATTTCGGATCGAGGCCAGAACTTGGTCAACAACATAATATGGTGGGAGGAGTCATTTGGTTAGTTTTGGGTGAAATCCAATCCCTATAACTATGCAAAGCGCCAACCAGTTCATTTATGGCACGAAACTTCGTACGAACTTGAAGTGTCCAATTTCTTTGACCAATTCATTTTGGATCGAGCCCAAACCATGGTCAACAACATAATATTGTGGGAGAAGTCATTTGGTGAGTTTTGAGTGAAATCCAATCAACTGAACTATGCAAAGCACCAACCACTTCATTTACGGCACGGAACATCGATTGAACTTGAAGTGTCAAATTTCTTTGACCAATTGATTTCGGATCTAGCCCAAAACTTGGTCAACCTCGTCATATGGCGGAAGGAGTGATTTGGTCAGTTTTGAGTGAAATCCAATCAACAGAACAATGCAATGCACCAACAACTCTGTTTATATTGATATCGGATCGAGCCCAAAACCTGGCCAACAACATTAAATTGATTGTGGGAGGAGTCGTTTTGGGAGTTTTGTGTGAAATCAAATGACCAGAACTATGCAATGTACCACCACTCAATTTACGACACGAACTTCTTTCGAACTTGAATTGTCCAATTTCTTTTACCAATTGGATTCGGATCGAGCCCAAAACTTGGTCAGGATCATAATTTGGTGGGAGGAGTGATTTGGTCAGTTTTGAGTTAAATCCAATCCCCAGAACTATGCAAAGCAACAATCACTAAATTTACGGAATGAACTTCGTATGAACTTGAAGTGTCGAATTTCTTTGACCAATTCATTTCGGATCGAGCCCAAAACTTGGTTAACATCATAATTTCGTAGGAGGAGTCATTTGGAGAGTTTTGGGTGAAATCCAATCACTAGAACTATGCAATTCACCAACCACACCATTTACGGCACGAACTTCGTACGAACTTGAAGTGTCCAATTGCTTTGACCAATTCATTTTGGATTGAGCCCAAAACTTGGCCAACAACTTAATATGGTGGGAGGAGTCATTTGGGAAGTTTTGAGTGAAATCCAATCACTAGAACTATGCAATGCACCAACCACACCAATTAGAGCACGAACTTCGTACGAACTTGAAGTGTCCAATTTCTTTGACCAATTGATTTCGGATCGAGCCCAAAACTTGGTCAACATCATAACATGGTGGGAGGATTCATTTAGTAAGTTTTGAGTGAAATCCAATTATTACCACTCCATTTATGCCACGAACTTAAATTTAACTTGAATTGTCCAACTTCTTGGACCAATTCATTTCAGTTCGCGGCCAAAACTTGGTCAACAACATAATTTGGTGGTAGGAGTCATTTGGTGAGTTTTGATTGAAATCCAATCAGCAAAACTATGCAATGCACCAACCACACCATTTTAAGGCACGAACTTCGCACGAACTTGAAATGTCCAAATTCTTTAACCAATAGATTTTGGATCGAGCCCAAAATTTGGTCAACAACATTATATGGTGAGAGGACTCATTTGGTGAGTTTTGAGTGAAATCTCTTCTCTAGAACTATGCAATACAAAAACCACTCCATTTACGGCACGAAATTCGAACGAACTTGAAGTGAACAATTGCTTTGACCCTTTGATTTCAGATAGAGCCCAAAACCTTGTCAACACCATAATATGATTGGAGGAGTCATTTGGTGAGTTTTGGGTGAAATCCAATCACTAGAACTATGCAATGCAACCACCACTCCATTTACGGCACGAACTTCGTTCGAACTTGAATTGTCCAGTTTCTGGTAACAATTCATTTGGGATTGACCCTAAAACATGGCCAACAACGTAATATGGTGGGAAGAGTCATTTGGTGTGTTTTGAGTGAAATCCAATCTCAAAAACTATGCAATGCACCAACCACTTCATTTACGGCATGAAATTCGTACGAATTTGAAGTGTCCAATTTCTTTGACCAATTGATTTTGGATCGAGCCCAAAACTTGGTCAACATCATAATATGATTGGAGGAGTCATCTGGTGAGTTTTGGGTGAAATCCAATTACCAGAACTATGCAATGCACCACCACTCCATTTACGGCACGAACCGTTCGAACTTTAATTGTCCAATTTCTTTGACTAATTGATTTCGGATCGAGCCAAAAACTTGGTCAACATCATAATATGCTTGGAGGAGTCATTTGGAGAGTTTTGAGTGAAATCCAATCACTAGACCACTCCATTTACGGTACGAACTTCGTTCAAGTTCAATTGTCCAATTTCTTTGACCAATTTAATACGGATCGAGCCCAAAACTTTGTCAACAACATAATATGGTGGGATAAGTCATTTGGTGAGTTTTGAGTGAATTCCAATCATTAGAACTGTGCAATGCACCAACCACCTCATTTACGGAACCGAACTTCGTGCGAACTGGAAGTGTCCAATTTCTTTGACCAATTGATTTCGGATCGACCCCAAAATTTGGTCAACAACATAATATGGAGGGCAGAGACACTTGGTGAGTTTCGAGTGAAACCGAATCACTATAACTATGCAATGTGCCACCACTCCATTTGGTGTGTTTTGATTGAAATCCAATCCCTAGAACTATGCAAAGAACCAACCACTTCATTTACGGCACGAACTTCGTACGAACTTGAAGTGTCCAATTTCCTTGACCAATTGATTTCGGATCCAGCCCAAAACTTTGTCAACATGATAATTTGGTGGGAGTTGTCATTTGGTGTGTTTTGATTGAAATCCAATCCATATAACTATGCAAAGATCCAACCACTTCATTTACGGCACGAACTTCGTACGAACTTGAAGTGTCCAATTTCTTTGACCATTTCATTTCGGATCGAGCCCAAAACTGGGTCAACATCATAATATGGTGGGAAGAGTCATTTAGTGTGTTTTGAGTGAAATCCAATCCCTAGAACTATGGAAAGCACCAACCACTTCATTTGCGGCACGAATTTAGTACGAACTTGAAGTGTCCGATTTCCTTGAGCAATTGATTTCGGATCCAGCCCAAAACTTTGTCAACATGATAATTTGGTGGGAGTTGTCATTTGGTGTGTTTTGATTGAAATACAATCTATATAACTATGCAAAGATTCAACCACTTCATTTACGGCACGAACTTCGTACGAACTTGAAGTGTCCAATTTCTTTGACCAATTCATTTCGGATCGAGCCCAAAACTGGGTCAACATCATAATATGGTGGGACAAGTCATTTGGTGTGTTTTGAGTGAAATCCAATCCCTAGAACTATGGAAAGCACCAACCACTTCATTTGCGGCACGAATTTAGTATGAACTTGAAGTGTCCAATTTCCTTGACCAATTGATTTCGGATCCAGCCCAAAACTTTGTCAACATCATAATATGGTGGGAGGTGTCATTTGGTGTGTTTTGATTGAAATCCAATCCCTAGAACTATGCAAAGAATCAACCACTTCATTTATGGCACGAACTTCTTGCGAACTTGAAGTATCCAATTTCATTGACCAATTGAATTCGGATCGAGCCCAAAACTTGGTCAACATCATAATACGGTGGGAGGAGTCATTTGGAGAGTTTTGTGTGAAATCCAATCACTAGAACTATGCAATGTACCACCACTCCATTTAAGCGCACGAACTTCGTTCGAACTCGAATTGTCCAATTTCTTTGACCGATTCATTTCGGATCGAGCCTAAAACTTGGTGAACATCGTAATATGGAGGGTGGTGTCCTTTGTTGTGTTTTGAGTGAAATCTAATCCGTAGATAGGCAAAGCACCAACCACTTCATTTACGGCACGAATTTAGTACGAACTTGAAGTGTCCAATTTCCTTGACTATTTGATTTCGGATCCAGCCCAAAACTTTGTCAACATCATAATTTCGTGGGAGGTGTCATTTGGTGTGTTTTGATAGAAATCCAATCCCTAGAACTATGCAAAGAATCAACCACTTCATTTACGGCACGAACTTCTTGCGAACTTTAAGTGTCCAATTTCATTGACCAATTAAATTCGGATCGAGCCCAAAACTTGGTCAACATCATAATACGGTGGGAGGAGTTATTTGGAGAGTTTTGTGTGAAATCCAATCACTAGAACTATGCAATGTACCACCACTCCATTTATGGCACGAACTTCGTTCGAACTCGAATTGTCCAATTTCTTTGACCGATTCATTTCGGATCGAGCCCAAAACTGGGTCAACATCATAATATGGTGGGAGAAGTCATTTGGTGTGTTTTGAGTGAAATCCAATCCCTAGAACTATGCAAAGCACCAACCACTTCATTTACGGCACGAATTTAGTACGAACTTGAAGTGTCCTATTTCCTTGACCAATGATTTTGGATCCAGCCCAAAACTTTGTCAATATCATAATATGGTGTGATGTGTCATTTGGTGTGTTTTGATTGAAACCCAATCCCCAGAACTATGCAAAGAACCAACCACTTCATTTACGGTACGAACTTCGTACGAACTTGAAGTGTCCAATTTCCTTGACCAATTTAATTCGGATCGAGCCCAAAACTTGGTCAACATCATAATATGGTGGGAGGAGTCATTTGGATAGTTTTGTGTGAAATTCAATCACTAGAACTATGCAATGTACCACCACTCCATTTACGGCACGAATTTTGTACGAACTTGAAGTGTCCAATTTCCTTGACCAATTGATTTCGGATCCAGCCCAAAACTTTGTCAACATCATAATATGGTGGGAGGTGTCATTTGGTGTGTTTTGATTGAAATCCAATCCCTAGAACTATGCAAAGAATCAACCACTTCATTTACGGCACGAACTTCTTGCGAACTTGAAGTGTCCAATTTCATTGACCAATTGAATTCGGATCGAGCCCAAAACTTGGTCAACATCATAATACGGTGGGAGGAGTCATTTGGAGAGTTTGGTGTGAAATCCAATCACTAGAACTATGCAATGTACCACCACTCCATTTACGGCACGAATTTAGTACGAACTTGAAGTGTCCAATTTCCTTGACCAGTTGATTTCGGATTGACCCAAAACTTGGTCAACTTAATAATATGGTGGAAGGAGTGATTTGGTGAGTTTGAGTGAAATCCAATCAGTAGAACAATGCAATGCACCACCACACCATTTATGGCACGAACTTCATACGAACTTGAAGTGTCCAGTTTCTTTGACCTATTGAATTCGGATCGAGCCCAGAACTTGGTCAAGATCATAATTTGGTGGGAGGAAACATTTGGTCAGTTTTGATTGAAATCCAATCACTAGAACTATGCAAAGCACCAACCACTCAATTTACGGCACGAACTTCGTATGAACTGGAATTGTCTAATTTCTTTGACCAATTCATTTCGGATTGATCCCAAAACTTGGTCAACTTCATAATTTTGTGGGACGAGTCATTTGGAGAGTTGTGAGTGAAATCCAATCCCTAGAACTATGCAAAGCACCAACCACTTCATTTATGGCACGAATTTAGTACGAACTTGAAGTGTCCAATTTCCTTGACCAATTGAATTCGGATCCTGCCCAAAACTTTGTCAACATCATAATTTGGTGGGACGTGTCATTTGGTATGTTTTGATTGAAATCCAATCCCTGGAACTATGCAAAGAACCAACCACTTCATTTACGGCACGAACTTCGTACGAACTTGAAGTGTGCAATTTCATTGACCGATTCATTTCGGATCGAGCCTAAAACTTGGTCAACATCGTAATATGGTGGGAGGAGTCATTTGGAGAGTTTTGTGTGAAATCCAATCACTAGTACTATGCAATGTACCACCACTCCATTTACGGCACGAACTTCGTTCGACTTCGAATTGTCCAATTTCATTGACCGATTCATTTCAGATCGTGCCTAAAACTTGGTCAACATCGTAATATGGAGGGAGGAGTCATTTGGTTTGTTTTGAGTGAAATCCAGTCTCTAAAACTATGCAAAGCACCAACCACTTCATTTACGGCACGAAATTCGTATGAACTTGAAGTGTCCAATTTCTTTGACCAATTCATTTCGGATCGAGCCCAAAACTGGGTCAACATCATAATTTGGTGGGAGGTGTCATTTGGTGTGTTTTGAGCGAAATCCAATACCTAGAACTACGCAAAGCACCAACCACTTCATTTTCGGCACGAACTTCGTACGAACTTGAATTGTCCATTTTATTTGACCAATTGATTTCGGATCGATCCCAAAACTTGGTCAACGTAATAATATGGTGGGAGGAGTCATTCGGTGAGTTTTGAGTGAAATCCAATCCCTAGAACTAAGCAATGCACCAACCACTCGATTTATGACACGAACTTCATTTGAAGTTGAATTGCCTAGTTTCTTTGACCATTTCATTTCGGATTGTGCCATAGTCGACGTCATAATATGGTGGGAGGAGTCATTGTTTGAGTTTTGAGTGAAATCCAATCCCTATAACTATCCAAAGCACCAACCACTTCATTTACGACACGAACTTGAAGTGTGCAATTTCTTTAACCAATTGATTTTGGATCGAGCTCAAAACTTGGTCAACAACGTAATAGGGTGGGAGGAGTCATTTGGTGAGTTTTTAATAAAATCCAATAAGTAAAACTAAGCAATGCACCAACCACTCCATTTATGACACGAACTTCGTTCGACGTTGAATTGTCCAATTTCTTTCACCATTTCATTTCGGATCGTGCCCAAACCTTGGTCAACACCATAATAGGGTGGGAGGAGTCATTTGGTGAGTTTTGAGTGCAATCCAATCAGCAAAACTAAGCAAAGCAACAACCACTCTATTTCTGGCACGAACTACGTACGAACTTGAAGTGTCCAATTTCTTTGACCAATTGATTTCGGATTAAGCCCAAAACTTGGTCAACATCATAATATGATGGGAGGAGTCATTTGGTTAGTTTTTGGTGAAATCCATTCACTAGAACTAAGCTATGCACCAACCACTCCATTTACGGCACGAACTTCGTTCGAAGTTGAATTGTCAAATTTCTTTGACCATTTCATTTCGGATCGATCCAAAAATTGGTCAACATCATAATATGGTGGGAGGTGTCCTTTGGTGTGGTTTCAGTGAAATCCAATCCCTAGAATTATGCAAAGCACCAACCACTTCATTTACGGCATGAACTTCGTACGAAGTTTAAGTGTCCAATTTCTTTGACCAATTGATTTCGGATCAAGCCCAAAACTTGGTCAACAACATAATATGGTGGGAGGAGTCATTTGGTGTGTTTTGAGTGAAATCCAATCTCCAGAACTATGCAAAGCACCTACCACTTCATTTACGGCATGAACTTCTTGTGAAGTTGAAGTGTCTAATTTCTCTGACCAAGTGATTTCGGATCGAGCCCAAAACATGGTCAACATCATAATACGGTGGGAGGAGTCATTTCGTTAGTTTTGAGTAAATCCAATCAGTAGAACTATGGAAAGCACCAACCACTCTGTTAACGGCACGAACTACGTACGAACTTGAAGTGTCCAATTTCTTTGACCAATTAATTTCGGATCAAGACCAAAACTTGGTCAACAACATAATATGGTGGGAGGAGTCATTTGGTTAGTTTTGAGTGAATTTCAATCACCAGAACTATGTAAAGCACCAACCACTTCATTTACGGCACGAACTTCGTACAAACATGAAGTGTCCAATTTCTATGACCAATTGATTTCGGATCGATCCCAAAACCTGGTCAACGTCATAATATGGTGGGTGGAGTCATTTGGTGAGTTTTGAGTGAAATCCAATCCCTAGAACCATGCAATGTACCACCACTCCATTCACGGCACGAACTTCGTTCGAAGTTGAATTGTCCAATTTCGTTGACCCTTTCATTTCAGATCAAGCCGAGCACTTGGTCAACATCATAATATGCTGGGAGGAGTTATTTTGTGAGTTTTGAGTGAAATTCAATCTCCAGAACTATGCAAAGCACCAACCACTTCATTTACGGCATGAACTTCGTACGAAGTTGAAGTGTCAAATTTCTTTGACTAATTTATTTCGGATCGAGCCCAAAACATGGTCAACATCAGAATATGGTGGGAGGAGTCATTTGGTGTGTTTTGAGTGAAAACCAATCCCTATAACGATGCAATGTACCACCACTCCATTTACGGCACGAACTTCGTTCGAACTTGAATTGTCCAATTTCTTTGAGCAATTCATTTCGGATCGAGCCCAAAACTTGGTCAACATAAAAATATGGTGGGACGTGTCATTTGGTGTGTTTTGAGTGAAATCCAATCACCAGAACTATGCAAAGTACCTACCACACCATTTCCGCCAGGAACTTCGTATGAAGTTGAAGTGTCCAATTTCTTTGACCAATTCATTTCGGATCGATCCCAAGACTTGGTCAACATCATAATATGGTGGGAGGAGTCATTTGGTGATTTTTGAGTGAAATCCAATATCCAGAACTATGCAAAGCACAAACCACGTCATTTACGGCGTGAACTTCATTCGAAGTTGAATTGTCCAATTTCTTTGACCATTTCATTTCGGATCGAGCCAAAAACTTGGTCAACATCAAAATACGGTGAAACTATTCATTTGGTGACTTTTGAGTGATATCCCATCACTAGAACTATGCAATGCACCAACCACTCCATTCACGGCACGAACTTCATTCGAAGTTGAATTGTCCAATTTCTTTGACCATTTCATTTCGGATTGAGCCCAAAACTTGGTCAACATCATAATATTGTGGGAGTATTCATTTGGTGACTTTTGAGTGATATCCAATCACTAGAACTAAGCAATGCACCAACCTCTCCATTTACGGCACGAACTTCATTTGAAGTTGAATTGTCCAATTTCTTTGACCATTTCATTTCGGATCGAGCCCAAAACATGGTCAACATCAAAATACGGTGAGAGGAGTCATTTGGTGAGTTTTGAGTGAAATCCAATCCCCAGAACTATGCAAAGCACCAACCACTCCATTTACGGCATGAACTTCGTACGAACTTTAAGCGTCCAATTTCTTTGACCAATTGATTTCAGATCGATCCCAAAACTTTGTCAACGTCATAATATGGTGGAAGGAGTCATTTGGAGAGTTTTGAGTGAAATTTAATCACTAGAACTATGCAATGCACCACCACTCCATTTACGGCACGAACTTCGTTCGCACATGAATTGTTCATTTTCTTTGACCACTTCATTACGGATCGAGCCCAAAACCTTTTCAACATCATATTATGGGCTGAGGAGTTATTTGGTGTGTTTTGAGTGAAGTCCAATCACCAGAACTATGCAAAGTACCAACCACACCATTTCCGCCAGGAACTTCGTATGAACTTGAAGTGTCCAATTTCCTTGACCAATTCATTTCGGATCGAGCCCAAGACTTGGTCAACATCATAATATGGTGGGAGGAGTCATTTGGTGATTTTTGAGTGAAATTTAATATCCAGAACTATGCAAAGCACAAACCACGTCATTTACGGCATGAACTTCGTACGAAGTTTAAGGGTCCAATTTCTTTCACTTATATATTTCGGATCGAGCCCAAAACTTGGTCATCATAATATGTTGGCAGGAGTTATTTGGTGAGTTTTGAGTGAATTCCAATATCTAGAACTATGCAATGTACCAACCACCCCATTTACAGCACGAACTTCGCACGAACTTTAATTGTCCAATTCCTTTGACCATTTGATTTCGGATCGAGCCCAAAACTTGGTCAACATCGTAATATGGTGGGAATCGTCATATGATGGGGCCCTGATGGCTATTTTATTATTATTTATACATTTGGGTATTGAACGGGACGTGGTGAACGCCCGGTGGATTTTGGTATTTGATTTTGATTATATAATTGAGCGATATTAAGCTTGGAATCGTTATATTATTTAAAATATGGATTTAAAGGATTATTGTACCAAAAAGGGAATGGTTATATTATGTTTTAAATATATATTTGGTTTAAGTGGACGTTGGTATCGTCCGGCGATTTTATACTCGGTTTTGGCGTATATATGTATATACATATACTTTTATGGATAATACTTATACTTTGAATAAAGGTTTCAATAAATGTATATTGACGGTTTAAGAACCGATGAACTAAACTTTGGTTTTATATATATATATATATATATATATATACGCTTATACTTTGGATAATTGTCTTGAATCTTGGATTTCAAGATTCATGGTTTTAATGGAATTTATTTAGTAATTACGTTTATGAACTTTGGGTTTTCGGTTTAAGTATTGGAGCCTTCATGGCTATATTTTATGATATGTATATCATTGCGATTTACGTTTTATTCGGGTTTTGAACTGAGATGCTTGACTTGAGCATTGATTGATATTGGATTATATTTCTGAGTATGATTTTAAATGAATATGACGTTTCATTGATTATGAATTTGATTTGCGGTCACTTGACCCTTATGTCTATTTTAAATATGGAAATATATGTTTGAGACGGTGATGTCCTTATGTTGATTATATATGTTGGTTATGGGATTGATGGACTTGTATATGTCCGGGTGTATGATATTTTGGGGTTGGGTACATTGTGATTGGTTATATATATATATTGTGATCGCATGGCGATTTATGTGTGTGCGGGTAGCACCTTGTATTGTACCTCCCCCTGTTCTGATAATGATGATCGCGCGGCGATTGATATGATACGATTACTGGGATACGGTTCGATCGACATACCTTAACGGGGTGTAGCTATAGACCCTTAACGGGGTAGTCTGCGCCCAGGACTTATTTCGGACGTATGGGTATTGAGGATTCTGCCATACGGGCCGGGTAGCTTAGTCCATTTTGGACGGCTTGACCCTGGGCACGAGGCCATTGTGATGCTGACCCTGTGTCCAGTTAAATCCTGTGCACGAGTCATATCAGTAATGTTGTCCCAGTGTCCAGTTAAATGATCCCCTGTTGGACTGTTTCCCCTGGTACTTGATTAGTATTGAGGTTATATTATACCTATACGCGTGTGTTAGTACCTTCGTATTCTTATTTCTTTTAGTGAGGATCTCTCCTTACTTGTCGTGCTTACGAGCACGTGATTGTGAGTTTTGGGAAGGTTGGGAAACTTTGCACTTACTTCGACTTCAGTACTTGATTGGATTTCAGTACTTGTTATGTATTACTTGTTGGATTGTAAATCCGGATTCGATATATTTATATATATTTATATAAATGCTTTGAACTACAATTTATGTCTATATTGCTGTCGAGTTTGGTTTTCTTGACGTAAACGAGTTATTCGACATTTTAAGGTTTGTTTTACCTTATGTGAATTTTATTCCATCTTTATGCTTTTACGTTAACAAGTCCTTCTCTTTATGTTTTATAAACTTACATGGGTTGATTTGAGAGGTTATGCCTCAGAAAGGGTTAGAGGTTGGTTTGCTCGGATTACAGTATTAACGAAATGTTTTCACATATTTTGAGTTAACATAGTTTCTAAATCAATCACGTATATAAAGGATTTCATATGCATGGTTTGCATTGTTTTAAAAGGTGGGGTTAGTATATTGTTTTAAGTATGTAAAACTTTGTTTTTGTCCACTCACACTCTTTCTGTTTTGCGCCCCCATACCGTAGTTGCTTCGTTACTGTTCGGTCGTGTACTTCTCTTCTCGAGCTTCATTTGAAGGGTAGGATTGTCGTCCTTGAACCCTAAACTTTGTATTCTGTTATTTCTATTCCGCTTACTCTTAGATTGCTCTGTTATCACCCATTAGGGTTGAATTGAAGGACGGACGCCTGTTGTGCATTTGTTTATGCATGCTGGCATTCGGCAATTGTTATCTGTTGTGTTGTTGACAGGTCGCTAAGTTTAGGTTTTCTCATATTTTAGGGGCGATTATGTCCGATTTTCGGCAGAAGTCTCGGTGCCTTGTATGTTGTTTGTTGGGAAGAGGATTTCTTTTAGAATGTGGGCCCGGCAATGGGTTGATGTCGGTTGTCAGCAGGATTCGGCATAGGCTCCTGGGTGGAATTTTGGTCGGGTCATGTCATCCAATCACTAGAACTATGCAATGCACCAACAACTCCATTTACCCCACGAACTTCGTACGAACTTGAGGTGTCCAATTTCTTTGACCAATTGACTTCGGATCGAGCCCAAAAGTTTGTCAACATCATAATATGGTGGGAGGAGTCATTTGGTCGGTTTTGTGTAAAATCCAATCACTATAACTATGCAATGCACCAACCAGTCCATTTATGTCACGAACTTCGTTCAAACTTGAATTGTCCAATTTCTTTCACCAATTGATTTCGGTTCGAGCCCAAAACTTGGTCAACATCATATTATGGTGGGAGGAGTCATTTAGTGAGTTTTGATTGAAATCCAAACACTAAAACTATGCAACGCACGAACCACTCCATTTACGGCCCGAACTTCGCATGAACTTGAAGCGTCCAATTTCTTTGACCAATTGATTTCGGATCGAGCCCAAGACTTGGTCAACATCATAATATGGTGGGAGGAGTCTTTTGGTGGGTTTTGAGTAAAATCCAATCACTAGAACTATGCAATGCACCAACAACTCCATTTACGTCACGAACTTCGTTCGAACTTGAAGTGTCCAATTTCTTTGACCTATTCATTTTGGATCAAGCCTAAAACGTGGTCAACATCATAATATGGTGGGAGGAGTCATTTGGTAGGTTTTGAGTAAAATCCAATCAATAGAACTATGCAATGCACCAACCACTCCATTTACGTAACGAACTTCGTGAGAACTTGAGGTGTCCAATTTCTTTGACCAATTGATTTTGGTTCGAGCCCAAAACTTGTCAACATCATATTATAGTGGGAGGAGTCAATTGATGAGTTTTGATTGAAATCCAATCACTAGAACTATGAAATGCACCACCACTCCATTTACGGCACGAACTTCGTGCGAACTTAAAGTGTCCAATTTCTTTCACCAATTGATTTCGGATCGAGCCCAAAAGTTGGTCAACATTATAATATGGTGGGAGGAGTCATTTGGTGTTTTTCAGTGAAATCCAATCACTAGAACTATGCAATGCACCAACCACTCCATTTACGGCCCGAACTTCGCTCGCACTTAAAGTGTCCAATTTCTTTGACCAATTGATTTCGGATCGACCCCAAAACTTGGTCAACATCATAACATGGTGGGAGGAGTCATTTGGTGAGTTTTGAATGAAATCCAATCACTAGAACTATGCAATGCACCACCACTCCATTTACGGCACGAACTTCGTGCGAACTTAAAGTGTCCAATTTCTTTCACAAATTGATTTCGGATCGAGCCCAAAAGTTGGTCAACATTATAATATGGTGGGAGGAGTCATTTGGTGTTTTTGAGTGAAATCCAATCAAAAGAACTATGCAATCCACCACCACTCCATTTACGGCACGAACTTCGTTCGAACTTGAATTGTCCAATTTGTTCGACCAATTCATTTGCGATCGAGCCCAAAACTTGGTCAACATCATAATATGGTGGGAGGAGTCATTTGGAGAGTATTGATTGAAATCCAACAAATAGAACTATGCAATGCACCAACCACTCCATTTATGGCCCGAACGTCGTACGAACTTTAAGTGTCCAATTTTTTTGCCCTATTGAACTCGTATCGAGCCCAATTGATTAAATTCCAATAACTAGAACTATGCAATGCACCAACCACTCCATTTACGGCACGACACTTCGTGCGAACTTCAAGTGTCGAATTTCTTTAACCAATTGATTTCAGATCGATCCCAAAACTTTGTCAACATCACAATATGGTGGGAAGAGTCATTTGGAGAGTTTTGAGTGAATTCCAATCTCTAGAACAATGCAGTGCACCAACCACTCCATTTACGGTTCGAACTTCGTTCGAACTTGAATTGTCCAATTTCTTTGACCTACTGATTTCGGATCTAGCCCAAAACTTGGTCAACATCATAATATGGTGGGAGGAGTCATTTGGAGAGTTTTGACTGAAATCCAATTAACATAACTATGCAGTGCACCAACCACTCCATTTAGGCTACGAACTTCGTACGAACTTGAACTATCCAATTTCTTTGACCAATTGATTTTGGATCGAGCCCAAAACTTGGTCAACATCATAATATGGTGGGAGGAGTTATTTGGTGAGTTTTGAGTGAAATCCAATCACTAGAACTATGCAACACCCATTTACGTATCGAACTTCGTTCGAACTTGAATTGTCCAATTTCTTTGACCAATTCGTTTCGTATCGAGCCCAAAACTTTGTCAACATCATAATATGGTGGGAGTAGTCATTTGGTGTGTTTTGAGTGAAACCAATCACTAGAACTATGCAATGCACCAACTACTCTACATATGGTTAGAAATTAATTCGAACTTGAAGTGTCCAATTTCTTTGACCAATTGATTTCGGATCGAGCCCAAAACTTGGTCAACAACATAATATGGTGGGAGGAGTCATTTGGTGAGTTTTGATTGAAATCCAATCACTAGAACTATGCAATGCACCAACCACACCATTTACGGCACGAACTTCGTTCGAACTTGAATTGTCCAATTTCTTTGACTAATTGATTTCGGATTGAGCCCAAAACTTGATCAACATTAAAAATTGGTGGGAGGAGTCATTTGGTGAGTTTTGAGTGAAATCCAATCACCAGAACTATGCAATGCACCTACCACTCCAATTACGGCACGAACTTTGTTCGAACTTGAATTGTCCAATTTCTTTGACTAATTGATTTCAGATCGAGCCCAAAACTCGATCAACATCATAAAATTGTGGGAGGAGTCATTTGGGGAGTTTTGAGTGAAATCCAATCACTAGATCTATGCAATGCCCCAACTACTCCACTTACGGTTCGACATTCGTACGAACTTGAACTGTCCAAGTTCTTTGATCAACTGATTTCGGATAGAGCCCAAAACTTGGTCAACAACATAATATGGTGGGGGGAGTCATTTGGTGAGTTTTGAGTGAAATCCAATCACTAGAACTATGCAATGCACCAACCACTCCATTTACGTATCGAACTTCGTACGAACTTGAATATTCCAATTTCTTTGACAAATTCATTTCAGTTCGAGCCCAAAACTTGGCCAACATCATAATATTGTGGGAGGAGTCATTTGGTGTGTTTTGAGTGAAATCCAATGACTAGAACTATGCAATGCACCAACTACTCCTCTTACGGTTCGAAATTAATACGACCTTGAATTGTCCAATTTCTTTTACCAATTGATTTCGGATCAAGCCCAAAACTTGGTCAACATCGTAATATGTTGGGAATCGTCATTTGGTGAGTTTTGAGTGAAATCCAATCACTAGAACTATGCAAACCACCAACCACTCCATTATGGAACGAACTTGGTCGAACTTGAATTGTCCAATTTCTTTGACCAATTGATTTCGGATCGAGCCCAAAACTTGGTCAACATCATAATATGGTGGGAGGAATTATTTGGTGAGTTTTGAGTGAAATCCAATCACTAGATCTATGCAATGCCCCAACTACTCCACTTACGGTTCGACATTAAATGCGAACTTGAACTGTCCAAGTTCTTTGATCAACTGATTTCGGATAGAGCCCAAAACTTGGTCAACAACATAATATGGTGGGGAGTCATTTGGTGAGTTTTGAGTGAAATCCAATCACTAGAACTATGCAATGCACCAACCACTCCATTTACGTATCGAACTTCGTACGAACTTGAATATTCCAATTTCTTTGACAAATTCATTTCAGTTCGAGCCCAAAACTTGGCCAACATCATAATATTGTGGGAGGAGTCATTTGGTGTGTTTTGAGTGAAATCCAATGACTAGAACTATGCAATGCACCAACTACTCCTCTTACGGTTCGAAATTAATACGACCTTGAATTGTCCAATTTCTTTTACCAATTGATTTCGGATCAAGCCCAAAACTTGGTCAACATCGTAATATGTTGGGAATCGTCATTTGGTGAGTTTTGAGTGAAATCCAATCACTAGAACTATGCAAACCACCAACCACTCCATTATGGAACGAACTTCGGTCGAACTTGAATTGTCCAATTTCTTTGACCAATTGATTTCGGATCGAGCCCAAAACTTGGTCAACATCATAATATGGTGGGAGGAGTTATTTGGTGAGTTTTGAGTGAAATCCAATCACTAGAACTATGCAACACCCATTTACGTATCGAACTTCGTTCGAACTTGAATTGTCCAATTTCTTTGACCAATTCGTTTCGTATCGAGCCCAAAACTTGGTCAACAACATAACATGGTGGGAGGAGTCATTTGGTGAGTTTTGAGTGAAATCCAATCACTAGAACTATGCAATGCACCAACCACTCCATTTATGTCACGAACTTCGTTTGAACTTGAATTGTCCAATTTCTTTCACCAATTCAATACGGATCGAGCCCAAAACTTGGTCAACATCATAATATGGTGGGAGGCGGATCGACCCCAAAACTTGGTCAACATCATAATACGGTTGGAGGAGTCATTTGGTGAGTTTTGGGTGAAATCCAATGACCAAAACTATGCAATGCACCACCACTCCATTTACGGCACGAACTACTTTCGAACATGAATTGTCCAATTTCTTTGACCAATTCATTTCGGATCGAGCCCAAAACTTGGTCAACATCATAATAGGGTGGGAGGAGTCATTTGGTGAGTTTTGAGATAAATCCAATCACCAGAACTATGCAAAGCACCAACCACTCCATTTACAACACGAACTTCGTAAGAACTTGATGTGTCCAATTTCTTTGACCAACATATTTCGGATCGAGCCCAAAAGTTGGTCAACATCATAATATGGTGGGAGGAGTCATTTGGTGTGTCCTGAGTGAAATCCAATTATTGTGTTCCTTCCGAGTGCCAATATATGGTTAGTATAATGGTACAAGCAAGGTTGTCGTACCACAGGGACTGATTTGATCTCTATAAATTACTAGTTTTGAAAGAACCCTAACTAAAGAACGAAAGTGACAGATTGAAAGTTGTTTTTGTGTTGTAAATAAAAAATAACCTAAAATGCAAAAAGAATGTAGCAGTGAATGATATATTGATGTAGAAAGAATAGGAATGAGACCAGGGATTTGAATTCACCATCGCAAAACCAATTCCATGTTTATAAAGTTAAGCCGTATTCAACTACCAACCTGTTTCCAGAGTTCGTTTTACATATATATGATCAGCCATATGATGTGTGGTTTTGATCAAAATTCTCCTAATCTGCAGCCTAATTGGGATGTTCAACTTTGGTTCCAAGTTAAGAGTCATTAGCATGCAAGAAAACATTAAAGAACAGAAGAGAACACATGGCAGGATGTTTGCATAGCATTCTATTCATTCATTCACATGTCTACCAAGATTAAGCATGATGTTTACTATAACCTTGTTCAGATAATCTGTAGGCAATCCTAATGGTGATCAAACATTAAAATTAACACACAAATTTAACAATAGATTCAGTGAATGAAACAAGACGCAGATTGATGAACTGAATACTTTAAGTTCGAAACATGAATCAAAGTTGCAAGGCTACATCGAAATCCCTAGCTACATCGAAACAACACATGATGTCAATTTTTACTTTGTCAACTTCAATACCCTTGCTGGATATTACATGCCCCAACACAACACCTTGTTTCACCATAAATTGACACTTTTCCCAATTGAGAATCAAATTTGTTTCCTGACATCTTTGAAGCACTAGAGAGAGATGGTTAAGACAATCATCATAAGAAGAACCAAAAACTGAAAAACCGTCCATGAATACCTCAATAAATCTCTCAATCATATCTGAAAAGATTGCCAAGCATACATCTTTGGAATGTTGCTCGGGCATTGCAAAGGCCAAAGAGCATCCTCCTATATGCAAAAGTGCCAAAAGGACAAGTGAATGTAGTCTTCTCTTGATCTTCCTGAGCAATCGCAATTTGATTATAACCTGAATATCCATCAAGGAAACAATAATATGAGTGACCAGCTAATCGCTCAAGTATTTGATCAATAAAAGGCATAGGAAAATAATCTTTTCTAGTGTCCGAATTCAACTTCCTGTAATCGGTGCAAACACGCCAACTAGATGCCGGTCTTGTTTGAACAAGCTCTTTATGCTCATTTTTTACCACTGTGATTCCAATCCTCTTAGGCATTACGTGAACAGCGCTGACTCATTTGCTATCAGAAATCGGGTATATGATACCCACATCTAGCAACTTCAACACTTCAGCTCTCACTACCTCCTTCATGTGTGGATTGAGCCTTCTTTGTGGTTCACGAGTTGGTTTTGCTCCCTCCAATAAAATTCGATGCATGCACATGATAGGGCTTATTCCCTTGATATCTGCAATAGACGAACCAATGGCTGATTTGAACTCTTTTAACACCCTAATTAGCTTATCTTCTTCCAAAGGGGTGAGGTCAGATGCTATGATAGCTGGGAGAGTTTCAAACTCAGCTAGGTAAGCATATTTTAGATGTGATGGAAGTGGTTTAAGCTCAAGTTTTGGAGGTCTAACAACATAAGGGATCAGACGTGTGGCAGATGGTTCTAATGGCTCTATTAGAGGGGAAAATGTGGAGGGATATGGTTTTAATGCTTCTAAGGCAGCCACCATCTCCATGAGTGCAGATTCTTCATCAAAGTCACTTTGAGATTGACTCAAAATATATTGTAATGGATCATTGGATTGTGCCAGCAAAAACTTAGAGAAAACAATTGAATCAAGCACATCAATTGAACAACAATCAATTGAACTAGAAGGGTGAGAAAGTGATTCAAACACTTTGAATTGTACAGTTTCTCCTAGCACGGTCATGGTGAAGAGACCATTTTGCACATCTATGATAGTCTTTGCAATGGCCATAAAAGGTCTCCCAAGAAAAATAGGTAACTCACGATCATGTATAGGAGCCTCTTCCATGTCCAACACTACAAAATCAGCAGGCAAAATTAGCTTGTCAACTTGAACTAAGATATCTTCCACTATACCTCTTGGATATTTTACTGATCTATCAGCAAGTTGCAATGAAATAGTTGTTGCCTTCAACTCCCCCAAACCTAATTGAAGGTACACTGAATAGGGCATTAAATTGATGCTAGCCCCCAAGTCAAGCATAGCCTTTTCCACTAGCTTGTCTCCAATTTTGATATTGATAGAAAAACTACCCGGATCCTTGAGTTTTGGTGGGAGCTTTCTTTGAAGCACAGCACTCACATTTTCAGACACCATCACCTTCTCATTAGGTCCATACTTCCTCTTATAGGTGTTTAGCTCCTTGAAAAATTTCCCATACGTTGGCATATTCCTAATGACATCAAGCAAAGGTAAATTAACATTCACTTTACTTAAAATATCAAAAAAAAAATTTTAATGACATATCTTGCTTGCTTTTGGCAAGTCTTCCAGGAAATGGGATGGGAGGAATGTAAGGTTTTTAAGGTTTTTCAGCTTTGTGAGGATTTATAGCTTCAGGCGAAGAAGTGCCATTGCTTGGATTGTCATTCGGTTTCTCATTTTCTCCTTGAGTGGGACCTGCATTCACATGATCGGATTCATTAGTAACTTCATTGCCAACTCCATTATTAATAACCTTACCACTTCTAAGTGTTATGATAGCTTTGGCTTGCTCTTGGTTCCTTTGAAGTATCACCGGTTGGTTTGGAAACTTCCCGGGTTCTCTTTGACTCAAAGCATCAGCAATCTGACCTAATTGTGTCTCCATTTTGGTTAGAGCAGCTGAATGTTGTTGGAGAGTACTATTGGTAGTTTGCTGGATTTGAACGGTGTTTTGAGCTAGCATTTTGACCGTATCTTCAAGCGTAGTGGCAGGCTTTGTTTGGAAATTTTGAAATTGGTTGTTATTCTTCCATGAGAGATTGGGATGATCTCTCCAATCAGGGTTATATGTATTAGAGAATGGGTCATTCCTTGGCCTCTGATTGTAAGAATTCATGAGATTAACTTGCTCTTGAACGAATTTGGGATAAGCCTCACTAGCTGAGCATTGATGGGTAGGATGACCTGGTATGTTGCAAATGGCACATACCTCAGCTATCCTAGGCACCATATTGAGCACATAATCGAGCTTCTTTTCCAAACTAGCCATCTGCAAGGCAAGATCAGTATTAGAACTCATTTCATACACTCCAACTCGTTTACCTCTTGTATCTTTGTGTTGACCATTTGATCCCAACATCTCATAAATGTTATATGACTCTTGAGCACTTTTTTTTCTTCAAAGCTCCACCTGCTGCATTATCAACAGTTGATTGACATGTTTGGGTTAGTCCATCATAAAAAATTTGCATGTGTAAGTAAAGAGGTAACCCATGATGTGGACATTGCAGCAAAAGCCCTTTGAAACTCTCCCAACATTCATTGAAAGGTTCTCCATCATCCTGTTTAAAGTTAAAGATTTGCCCTCTCAAAGTAGCTGTCTTTTGAGTGGAGAAAATTTCTTAGCTATGGCATCCCAAGTGGTGATCGAACCAGGTGCTAAAGTCATTAGCCAACCCTTTGCTCTATCTTTCAATGTATAAGGAAAAGCTCTCATCCTCAGATTTGCTTCACTCACTCCCTGCAAAGGTAAGCCACTCACAACATTGTAGAATTCCTTAATATGGGCTAATGGATCTTCGTTAGGTAAACCATAAAAAGAAGGAAGCATATGAAAATGTGAAGATTTGAGATCATAATTTCTAGCTTCAATAGGCAGCAAGATGCACGAAGGGGAATTTGGTATAACCGGTTGCGCATAATCCTCTAAAGCTCAGTTGTCATCGAAAGAATCCACACTCGCTAAGCTAGAAGAATACACGGCAAGTCCGAGCACTAGTTGATACAGAATTCTCAAAAGTGTTGCTCTTTAACTGTTCAAGTCTTTGGCCTATCTCAGCAAGTTTATCTGACATATACTACCTATGAAACAAAAATAAAACGAAATTAAGGTATCTAAGATTAAAAAGAAAATAGATAGGGTTTGAGAACCAGCAATTATAGGGGACTGAAATCAGCCCCCGGCAACAGCGCCATAATTTTGTTGTGTTCCTTCCGAGTGCCAATATATGGTTAGTATAATGGTACAAGTAAGGGTGTCGAACCACAGGGACTGATTGGACCTCTATAAATTACTAGTTTTGAAAGAACCCTAACTAAAGAATGAAAGTGACAGATTGAAAGTTGTTTTTGTGTTGTAAATGAAAAATAACCCAAAATGCAAAAAGAATGTAGCAATGAATGATATATTGATGTAGAAAGAATATGAATGAGACCAGGGATTTTGAATTCACCATCGCAAAACCAATTCCATGTTTATAAAATTTAGCCGTATTCAACTACCAACCTGTTTCCAGAGTTCGTTTTACATATATATGATCAGCCTTATGATGTGTGGTTTTGATCAAATTCTCCTAATCTGTAACCTAATTGGGATGTTCAACTTTGGTTCCAAGTTAAGAGTCATTAGCATGCAAGAAAACGTTAAAGAACCAAAGAGAACACACGGCAGGATGTTTGCATAGCATTCTCTTCATTCATTCACATGTCTACCAAGATTAAGCATGATGTTTACTATAACCTTGTTCAGATAATCTGTAGGCAAACCTAATGGTGATCAAACATTAAAATTAACACACAAATTTAACAATAGATTCAGTGAATGAACCAAGACGTAGATTGATGAACTGAATACTTTAACTTCGAAACATGGATCAAAGTTGCAAGGCTACATCGAAATCCCTAGCTATGAATTTAGTTACACGTCATGTTCACAGAGATTAAAACGAAAATAAACAACATGAGTGAAAATAAATTCAAGAGAGGAAACCCTTGAAGCAATTCTGATGTTGAACTTCTCCAAGAACAGCCTCCTGCGATGAGACTTGATGGTGGTAATATATGGAATGACTAGGGTTTTTGTGTGCATGAAAAGAGAGAACAGATGGCCCTCAAGTTGTGAAATTCGTCCAGAATAAATAGGGTCTGTAAAAGTGGTTGAAAGGCAAGTTTTTGTGGGGTAAAAGAGGCTAAAAGATATTCCAAAGAGATCCTAACAAATTAGCCTTTATTTTGCACGTTTTTGCCTTATTTGGCACCTCCTAACAAATTAGCTTTCCTGTTCTGCTCTTAGTCTTCAAACAAGCCAGATTCGCCTTGGATTCTTTATTTGAACTACAAAACAGGTCACGAAACTTGTTTCCACGTTTGAATAAGGGTCAGCTCCAAAAATGGCACGTTTTCACTTCTTTTCCCTTCAAATTGATCCTGAAGTAGATGCAACTGCATACTAACACAAAGTAGGGTAAAACGCAACAAGTTTAACTAAAAAACATCACAAATAGACTAGAAATGGATGGTATAAATGTACAAATATTTGAGTTATCGCCAATCCTTAGAACAATGCAATGCACCAACCGATTTACGGCACGAACTTCATTCGAACTTGAATTATCCAATTTGTTTGACCAATTCAATTCGGATCGAGCCCAAAATTTGGTCAACATCATAATATGGTGGGAGGAATCATTTGGTGTGTTTTGAGCGAAATCCAATCTCGAGAACTATGCAAAGCACCAATCACTTCATTTACGGCATGGAACTTCGTACAAACTTGAAGTGTCCAATTTCTTTGACCAATTCATTTCGGATCGAGCCCAAAGCTAGGTCAACATCATAATATGGTGGGAGGAGTCATTTGGTGAGTTTTGAGTGAAATCCAATCAACAGAACTATGCAAAGCACCAACCACTCCATTTACGGCACAAACTTCGCATTTAATTTGAAGTGTCCCATTTCTTTGAACAATTGATTTTGGATCGAGCCAAAAACTTGGTCAACATCATAATAGGTAGGGAGGAGTCATTTGGTGAGTTTGGAGCGAAATCCAATCACTAGAACTACGCAATGCACCACCGCTCCATTTACGGCTTGAACTTCGTTTGAACTTGAATTGTCCAATTTCTTTGACCAATTCATTTCGGATCGAGCCCAAAACTTGGTCAACATCATAACATGGTGGGAGGAGTCATTTGGTGAGTTTTGAGTGAAATCCAATCAACAGAACTGTACAAAGCACCAACCACTCCATTTACGGCACGAACTTCGTTCGAACTTGAAGTGTCCAATTTCTTTGACCAATTGATTTCAGATCGAGCCCAAAACTTGGTCAACATCATAATGTAGTTGGAAAAGTCATTTGGTGAGTTTTGGGCGAAATCCAATCACCAGAACTATGCAATGCGCCACCACTCAATTTACGGCACGAACTTCGTTCTTACATGAATTGTCCAATTTCTTTCACCAATTGATTTCGGATCGAGCCCAAAACTTGGTCAACATCATAATATGGTGGGAGGAGTCATTTGGGGAGTTTTGAGTGAATTCCAATCACTAGAACTATGCAAAGCACCAACCACTCCATTTATAGCACGATCTTCGTTCGAACTTGAAGTGCCCAATTTTTTGGACCAATTTGATTTCGGATCGATCCCAAAACTTGGTCAACATCATAATATGGTGGAAGGAGTCATTTGGTGAGTTTTGAGTGAAATCCAAACACTAGAACTATGCAATTCACCACCACTCCTTTTACGGCATGAACTTCGTTCGAACTTCCATAGTCCAATTTCTTGGACCAATTCATTACGGATCGAGACCAATACTTGGTCAACATCATAATATGGTGGGAGGAGTCATTTGGTGAGTGTTGAGTGAAATCCAATCAACAGAACTATGCAAAGCACCAACCACTCCATGTACGGCACGAACTTCGTTCGAAGTTGCAGTGTCCAATTTCTTTGACCAATTGATTTTGGATCGAGCAAAAACTTGGTCAACATCATAATATGGTTGGAGGAGGCATTTGGATTGTTTTGAGTGAAATCCAATCCCTAGAACTATGCAACGTACCACCACTCCATTTACGGCACGAACTTCGTTCAAACTTGAATTGTCCAATTTCTTTGACCAATTCATTTCGGATCGAGCCCAAAACTTGGTCAACCTCATAATATGGTGGTAGGAGTCTTTTGCTGTGTTTTGAGTGAAATCCAATCCCTAGAAGTATGGAAGCACCAACCATTTTATTTACGGCACGAAACTTCGTACGAACTTGAGGTGTTCAATTTCTACAAAGTATGAGTGACAATGCCCCAAATTAATTGTGAATGCACTAATTAACTCTCAGATTTTCCTAAGTTCATTGAATTGGACTCAGCGACACAGTCAAATTATTCTTATCAAGTTCCCTATATGAACAGCATGATAAAGATACGTATCGAAGATCATTAAGTTCTCTGAAAATCATAAGCATCGACAAAGCATTCGTAACTATGAAAAGCATGATACTCTTGCCAAGAATTTACTTAACTCAATCATGACTAGTGACTTTTACCACTTGTGAATATAAGTTCATAACGATTAGGTGAAATTCCCTTATATTCTATTATCAAATCCCTGCATGCAAACTAAGTATGCATCCTTAATAAACAAACAAGAATAAGTTCTCACTAAAACAGAAAAGTAAATCACATTCATACTTTATGAAACCATAACTGGAAGTAATCAATTCATATAAAACATATGTCCATGGCTTCGAATTCACCTCAAACTAACAAGAAATTTAGTTACACATGTTCATAACAATTGAAAATCAATCTGAAATAAACATTGAAACCGAGCAAGGGAAGAAAGAACTCTGAAAACTCCAATGGATGATGGTAGGTTGCGGCACACTTGGATCTGAAGGTAGGTAGGTTGCGGCACACTTGGATCTGAAGGTAGGTAGGTTGCGGCACTAGGTGGATCTGTTCTTCTTCTCCCTTGGCTTATGCAGGTCACGGCACAAACCTCCTTATTCTTCTCTCCTCTCCCCCTCTTTTATGCGGCAGATCTCTCCTTTATATATGCAGTATACTTAGGGTAAAAAGGGCCAGCAAAAACCCTAAGGATTAGGGTTTTGTTTGGCAAGTTTCTAGAAGGAAAAATAAGGGTAAAACTGCTCCAAATAAGGATGAGGGTTTTGTTTGGCAGGTTCCCTTTTTTTTAGATTCCAAGCCTCTTTAAACTCCAAAAACTTCCAGCCCACTTGCTCTCCAAGCATACAATACAATCCAAGCCCAAAACTGCTCCAAACTGCTCCATTAGGTCATTTATTATCATCCTTACCAATTTAATCACCAGAACTATGCAAAGCACCAACCACTCCATTTACGGCACGAACTTCGTATGAATTTGAAGTGTCCAATTTCTTTAACCAATTCATTTCGGATCGAGCCCAAAACTTGGTCCACATCATAATATGGTGAGAGGAGTCATTTGGTGAGTTTTGAGTGAAATCCAATCAATGTAACTATGCAAAGCACCAACCACTCCATTTACATCACGAACTTCGTTCGAACTTGAATTGTCCAATTTCTTTGACCAATCCATATCGGCTCCTTCCCAAAACTTGGTCAACTTCGTAATATGGTGAGAGGAGTCATTTGGTGAGTTTTTAGTGAAATCCAATCGCCAGAACTATGCAAAGCACCAACCACTCCATTTACGGCATGAACTTCGCACGAATTTGAAGTGTCCAATTTCTTTGATAAAGTGATTTTAGGATCGACCCCAAAACTTGGTCAACATCATAATATGGTGGGAGGAGTCTTTTGGTGGGTTTTGAGTAAAATCCAATTAACAGAACTATGCAAAGCACCAACCACTCCATTTACGGCACGAACTTCGTACGAACTTGAATTGTCCAATTTCTTTTACCAATTCATTTCTGCTCGTGCATAAAACTTCGTCAACATCGTAATATGGTGGGAGGAGTCATTTGGTGAGTTCTAAGTAAAATCCAATCAACAGAACTATGAAAATTACCAACCACTCCATTTACGGCAAGAACTTAGAATGAACTTGAATTGTCCAATTTCTTTGACCAATTCATTTCGGGTCATGCCCAAAACTTGGTCAACATGATAATATGGTGGGTGGAGTCATTCGGTGACTTTTGAGTGAAATCCAATCAATGTAACACCGCAAAGCAATAACCACTCCATTTACGGCATGAACATCGTTAATTAGAAGTGTCCAATTTATTTCACCAATTCATTTCAGCCCGTATCCAAAACTTGGTCAACCTCATAATATGGTGGGAGGAGTCATTTGGAGAGTTTGAGTAAAATCCAATCAACAAGAACTATGCAAAGTACCAACCACTCCGAATTTACGTCACGAACTTAAATTCGAACTTGAATTGTCCAATTTCTTTGACCAATTCATTTCGGCTTGAACCCAAAACTTCACAACATCATAATATGGTGGGAGGAGTGATTTGGTGAGATTTGAGTGAAATCCAATCACCAGAACTATGCAAATTACCAACCACTCCATTTACGGCAAGAACTTCTTACGAACTTAAATTAACCAATTTCTTTGACCAATTCATTTTGGCTCGCGCCCAAAACTTGGTCAACCTCATAATATGGTGGGAGGAGTCATTTGGAGAGTTTTGAGTTAAATCCAATCAACAGAACTATGCAAAGCACCAACCACTCCATTTATGGCAAGAACTTCGTTCGAACTTGAAGTGTCCAATTTCTTTGAACAAGTGATTTCGGATCGAACCCAAAACTTGGTTAATATCATAATATGGTGGGGGGAATCGTTTGGTGAGTTTTGAGTGAAATCCAATCACCAAAACTATGCAAAGCACCAACCAGTCCATTTACGGCGCGAAATTTGTACGAAGTTGAAGTGTCCAATTTCTTTGACCAAGTGGTTTCGGATCGAGCCCAAAACTTGGTAAACATCATAATATGGTGGGAGGAGTCATTTTCTGATTTCTGAGTGAAATCCAATCAACCCAACTATGCAAAGCACCAACCACTCCATTTACGGCACGAACTTCTTACGAACTTGAAGTGTCCAATTTCTTTGACCATGTTATTTCGGATCGAGCCCAAAACTTGGTCAAGATCATAATATGGTGGGAGGAGTCATTTGGGGAGTTTTGAGCGAAATCCAATTACTAGAACTATACAATGCACCAACCACTCCATTTACGTCATAAACTTCGTTCGAACTTGAATTGTCCAATTTCTATGACCAATTCATTTTGGATCGAATCCAAAACTTGGTAAACATCATAATGTGGTGGGAGGAGTCATTTGGGGAGTTTTGAGTGAAATCCAATCACCAGAATTATGCAAAGCACCAGCCACTCCATTTACGGCATGAGCTTCGTACGAATTTGAAGTGTCCGATTTCTTTGACCAAGTGATTTCGTATCGAGCCCAAAACTGCGTCAATATCATAATATTGTGGGAGGAGTCATTTGGTAGGTCTTGAGTGAAATCCAATTACCAGAACTATGCAAAGTACCAACCACTGCATTTACGGCGCGAACTTCGTACGAACTTGAATTGTCCAATTTCTTTGACCAATTCATTTCGGCTCGCGCCCAAAACTTCGTCAACATCATAATATGGTGGGAGGAGTGATTTGGTGAGATTTGAGTGAAATCCAATAAACAGAACTATGCAAATTACCGACCACTCCATTTACGGCAAAAACTTCGAATGAACTTGAATTGTCCAATTTAATTCACCAATTCATTTCGGGCCCGTATCCAAAACTTGGTCAACCTCATAATATGGTGGGAGGCGTCATTTGGAGAGTTTTGAGTTAAATCCAATCAACAGAACTATGCAAAGCAAGAACCACTCCATTTATGGCAAGAACTTCGTACGAACTTGAAGTGTCCAATTTCTTTGAACAAGTGATTTCGGATCGAACCCAAAACTTGGTTAATGTCATAATATGGTGAGGGGAATCGTTTGGTGAGTTTTGAGTGAAATCCAATCACCAAAACTATGCAAAGCACCAACCAGTCCATTTACGGCGCGAAATTTGTACGAAGTTGAAGTGACCAATTTCTTTCACCAAGTGGTTTCGGATCAAGCCCAAAACTTGGTCAACATCATAATATGATGAGAGGAGTCATTTTCTGTTTTCTCGAGTGAAATCCAATCAACCCAACTATGCAAACTCCATTTACGGCACGAACTTCTAACGAACTTGAAGTGTCCAATTTCTTTGACCATGTTATTTCGGATCGAGCCCAAAACTTGGTCAAGATCATAATATGGTGGGAGGAGTCATTTGGGGAGTTTTGAGCGAAATCCAATTACTAGAACTATGCAATGCACCAACCACTCCATTTACGTCACAAACTTCGTTCGAACTTGAATTGTCCAATTTCTATGACCAATTCATTTTGGATCGAATCCAAAACTTGGTAAACATCATAATGTGGTGGGAGGAGTCATTTGGGGAGTTTTGAGTGAAATCCAATCACCAGAATTATGCAAAGCACCAGCCACTCCATTTACGGCATGAGCTTCGTACGAATTTGAAGTGTCCGATTTCTTTGACCAAGTGATTTCGTATCGAGCCCAAAACTGCGTCAATATCATAATATTGTGGGAGGAGTCATTTGGTAGGTCTTGAGTGAAATCCAATTACCAGAACTATGCAAAGTACCAACCACTGCATTTACGGCGCGAACTTCGTACGAACTTGAATTGTCCAATTTCTTTGACCAATTCATTTCGGCTCGCGCCCAAAACTTCGTCAACATCATAATATGGTGGGAGGAGTGATTTGGTGAGATTTGAGTGAAATCCAATAAACAGAACTATGCAAATTACCGACCACTCCATTTACGGCAAAAACTTCGAATGAACTTGAATTGTCCAATTTAATTCACCAATTCATTTCGGCCCGTATCCAAAACTTGGTCAACCTCATAATATGGTGGGAGGCGTCATTTGGAGAGTTTTGAGTTAAATCCAATCAACAGAACTATGCAAAGCAAGAACCACTCCATTTATGGCAAGAACTTCGTACGAACTTGAAGTGTCCAATTTCTTTGAACAAGTGATTTCGGATCGAACCCAAAACTTGGTTAATATCATAATATGGTGGGGGGAATCGTTTGGTGAGTTTTGAGTGAAATCCAATCACCAAAACTATGCAAAGCACCAACCAGTCCATTTACGGCGCGAAATTTGTACGAAGTTGAAGTGTCCAATTTCTTTGACCAAGTGGTTTCGGATCGAGCCAAAAACTTGGTAAACATCATAATATGGTGGGAGGAGTCATTTTCTGATTTCTGAGTGAAATCCAATCAACCCAACTATGCAAACTCCATTTACGGCACGAACTTCTTACGAACTTGAAGTGTCCAATTTCTTTGACCATGTTATTTCGGATCGAGCCCAAAACTTGGTCAAGATCATAATATGGTGGGAGGAGTCATTTGGGGAGTTTTGAGCGAAATCCAATTACTAGAACTATGCAATGCACCAACCACTCCATTTACGTCACAAACTTCGTTCGAACTTGAATTGTCCAATTTCTATGACCAATTCATTTTGGATCGAACCCAAAACTTGGTAAACATCATAATGTGGTGGGAGGAGTCATTTGGGGAGTTTTGAGTGAAATCCAATCACCAGAATTATGCAAAGCACCAGCCACTCCATTTACGGCATGAACTTCGTACGAATTTGAAGTGTCCGATTTCTTTCACCAAGTCATTTCGTATCGAGCCCAAAACTGCGTCAACATCATAATATTGTGGGAGGAGTCATTTGGTGGGTCTTGAGTGAAATCCAATTACCAGAACTATGCAAAGTACCAACCACTCCATTTACGGCGCGAACTTCGTACGAACTTGAATTGTCCAATTTCTTTGACCAATTCATTTCGGCTCGCGCCCAAAACTTCGTCAACATCATAATATGGTGGGAGGAGTGATTTGGTGAGATTTGAGTGAAATCCAATAAACAGAACTATGCAAATTACCGACCACTCCATTTACGGCAAAAACTTCGAATGAACTTGAATTGTCCAATTTAATTCACCAATTCATTTCGGCCCGTATCCAAAACTTGGTCAACCTCATAATATGGTGGGAGGCGTCATTTGGAGAGTTTTGAGTTAAATCCAATCAACAGAACTATGCAAAGCAAGAACCACTCCATTTATGGCAAGAACTTCGTACGAACTTGAAGTGTCCAATTTCTTTGAACAAGTGATTTCGGATCGAACCCAAAACTTGGTTAATGTCATAATATGGTTGGGGGAATCGTTTGGTGAGTTTTGAGTGAAATCCAATCACCAAAACTATGCAAAGCACCAACCAGTCCATTTACGGCGCGAAATTTGTACGAAGTTGAAGTGTCCAATTTCTTTGACCAAGTGGTTTTGGATCGAGCCCAAAACTTGGTAAACATCATAATATGGTGGGAGGAGTCATTTTCTGATTTCTGATTGAAATCCAATCAACCCAACTATGCAAACTCCATTTACGGCACGAACTTCTTACGAACTTGAAGTGTCCAATTTCTTTGACCATGTTATTTCGGATCGAGCCCAAAACTTGGTCAAGATCATAATATGGTGGGAGGAGTCATTTGGGGAGTTTTGAGCGAAATCCAATTACTAGAACTATACAATGCACCAACCACTCCATTTACGTCATAAACTTCGTTCGAACTTGAATTGTCCAATTTCTATGACCAATTCATTTTGGATCGAACCCAAAACTTGGTAAACATCATAATGTGGTGGGAGGAGTCATTTGGGGAGTTTTGAGTGAAATCCAATCACCAGAATTATGCAAAGCACCAGCCACTCCATTTACGGCATGAACTTCGTACGAATTTGAAGTGTCCGATTTCTTTGACCAAGTGATTTCGTATCGAGCCCAAAACTGCGTCAATATCATAATATTGTGGGAGGAGTCATTTGGTAGGTCTTGAGTGAAATCCAATTACCGTAACTATGCAAAGTACCAACCACTCCATTTACGGCGCGAACTTAAATGCGAACTTGAATTGTCCAATTTCTTTGACCAATTCATTTCGGCTCGCGCCCAAAACTTCGTCAACATCATAATATGGTGGGAGGAGTGATTTGGTGAGATTTGAGTGAAATCCAATAACAAATGTAACTATGCAAATTACCGACCACTCCATTTACGGCAAAAACTTCAATGAACTTGAATTGTCCAATTTAATTCACCAATTCATTTCGGCCCGTATCCAAAACTTGGTCAACCTCATAATATGGTGGGAGGCGTCATTTGGAGAGTTTTGAGTTAAATCCAATCAACGAGAACTATGCAAAGCAAGAACCACTCCATTTATGGCAAGAACTTCGTACGAACTTGAAGTGTCCAATTTCTTTGAACAAGTGATTTCGGATCGAACCCAAAACTTGGTTAATGTCATAATATGGTTGGGGGAATCGTTTGGTGAGTTTTGAGTGAAATCCAATCACCAAAACTATGCAAAGCACCAACCAGTCCATTTACGGCGCGAAATTTGTACGAAGTTGAAGTGACCAATTTCTTTCACCAAGTGGTTTCGGATCAAGCCCAAAACTTGGTCAACATCATAATATGATGAGAGGAGTCATTTTCTGTTTTCTCGAGTGTAATCCAATCAACCCAACTATGCAAACTCCATTTAAGGCACGAACTTCTTACGAACTTGAAGTGTCCAATTTCTTTGACCATGTTATTTCGGATCGAGCCCAAAACTTGGTCAAGATCATAATATGGTGGGAGGAGTCATTTGGGGAGTTTTGAGCGAAATCCAATTACTAGAACTATGCAATGCACCAACCACTCCATTTACGTCACAAACTTCGTTCGAACTTGAATTGTCCAATTTCTATGACCAATTCATTTTGGATCGAACCCAAAACTTGGTAAACATCACAATGTGGTGGGAGGAGTCATTTGGGGAGTTTTGAGTGAAATCCAATCTCCAGAATTATGCAAAGCACCAGCCACTCCATTTACGGCATGAACTTCGTACGAATTTGAAGTGTCCAATTTCTTTGACCAAGTGATTTCGTATCGAGCCCAAAACTGCGTCAACATCATAATATTGTGGGAGGAGTCATTTGGTGGGTCTTGAGTGAAATCCAATTACCAGAACTATGCAAAGTACAAACCACTCCATTTACGGCGCGAACTTCGTACGAACTTGAATTAACCAATTTCTTTGACCAATTCATTTCGGCTCGCGCCCAAAACTTCGTCAACATCATAATATGGTGGGAGGAGTGATTTGGTGAGATTTGAGTGAAATCCAATCACCAGAACTATGCAAATTATCGACCACTCCATTTACGGCAAGAACTTCGTACGAACTTAAATTAACCAATTTCTTTGACCAATTCATTTCGGCTCGCGCCCAAAACTTGGTCAACCTCATAATATGGTGGGAGGAGTCATTTGGAGAGTTTTGAGTTAAATCCAATCAACAGAACTATGCAAAGCACCAACCACTCCATTTATGGCAAGAACTTCGTACGAACTTGAAGTGTCCAATTTCTTTGAACAAGTGATTTCGGATCGAACCCAAAACTTGGTTAATATCATAATATGGTGGGGGGAATCGTTTGGTGAGTTTTGAGTGAAATCCAATCACCAAAACTATGCAAAGCACCAACCAGTCCATTTACGGCGCGAAATTTGTACGAAGTTGAAGTGTCCAATTTCTTTCACCAAGTGGTTTCGGATCGAGCCCAAAACTTGGTCAACATCATAATATGGTGGGAGGAGTCATTTGGTGAGATTTGATTGAAATCCAATCTCCAGAACTATTAAAAGCACCAACCACTCCATTTACTGCACGAACTTCGTAAGAACTTGAATTGTCAAATTTCTTTGACCAATTCATTTCGGCTCGTGCCCAAAACTTGGTCAACGTCATAATTTGGTTGGAGGTGTCTTTTGGCGAGTTTTGACTGAAATCCAATGAACACAACTACGCAAAGCACCAAAACATGGTCAACATCCCAACATCACAACATCATAATATGGTGGGAGGATTCATTAGGTGAGTTTTGAGTGAAATCCAATCAATAGAACTATGCAATGCACCAGGCACCCCGTTTACGACACGAACTTCGTTCGAACTAGAATTGTGCAATTTCTTTGATTTAATGATTTCGGATCGAGCGCAAAACTTGGTCAACATCATAATATGGTGGGAGGAGTCCTTTCGTGAGTTTTGAGTGAAATCCAATCAACGGAACTATTCAAAGCACCAACCACTCCATTTACGTCACGAACTTCGTTCGAACTTGAATTGTCCAATTTCTTTGACCAATTCATTTTGGCTTGTGCCCAAAACTTGCTGAACTTCATAATATGGTGGGAGGAGTCATTTGGTGTGATTTGAGTGAAATACAATCTCCAGAAATATGCAATGCACCAAACACTGCATTTACGGCACAAACTTCGTACGAACTTGAAGTGTCCAATTTCTTTGACCAATTAATTTCGGATCGAGCCCAAAACTTGGTCAACATCATAATATAGTGGGAGCATTCATTTGGTGAGTTTTGATTGAAATCCAATCACTAGAACTATGAAATGCACCAACCACAACATTTACGGCACGAACTTCGCACGAACATGATGTGTCGAATTTCTTTGACCAATTGATTTCGATCGAGCCCAAAACTTGGTCAACATCAGAATATGGTGGGAGGAGTCATTTGGTGAGTTTTGAGTGAGATTCAATCGCTAGAAATATGCAAGGCACCAACCACACCATTTACGTTACGAACTACGCACGAACTTGAAGTGTCCAATCACTAGAACTTGGTCAACATCATAACCTGGTGGGAGGAATCATTTGGTGTGATTTGAGTGAAATCCAATCACTAGAACTGTGCAATGTACAAACCACTCCATTTTCATCACGAACTTCGTTCGATCCTTAAGTGTCCAATTTCTTTGACCAAGTGATTTCGGATCGAGCCCAAAACTTGGTCAACATCACAATATGGTGGGCGGAGTCATTTGGTGAGTTTTGAGTGAAATCCAACCAATAGAACTATGCAATACACCAACTTACTCCATTTATGTCACGAACTTCATACGAACTTGAATTGTCAAATTTCATTTACCATTTCATTTCGGATCGAGCCCAAGACTTGGTCAACATCATAATTTGGTGAGAGGAGTCATTTGGTGAGTTTTGAGTGAAATCCAATCACCAAAGTACGCAAAGCACCAACCACTCCATTTACTGAACGAACTTCATTCAAACTCAAAGTGTCCCATTTATTTGACCAAGTGATTTCGGATTGAGCCCAACTTGGTCAACATCATAATATGGTGGGAGGAGTCATTTGGTGAGTTATAAGTGAAATCCAATCACTAGAAAGAACTATGCAATGCACCAACCACTCCATTTACGTCACGAACTTCGTTCGAACTTGAATTGTGCAATTTCTTTGATTTATTGATTGCGGATCGAGCCCAAAACTTGGTCAACATCATAATATGATGGGAGGACTCATTTGGTGAGTTATTAGTGAAATCCAATCACTAGAACTATGCAATGCACCAACCACTCCATATACGTCACAATATGATGGGAGGAGTCATTTGGTGAGTTTTTAGTGAAATCCAATCAACAGAACTATGCAAAGCACCAACCACTCCATTTACGGCACGAACTTCGTTCGAACTTGAATTGTCCAATTTCTTTGACCAATTCTTTTCTGCTCGTGTCCAGAACTTGGTCAAAATCATAATATGGTGGGAGGAGTCATTTGGGGAGTTGTGAGTGAAATCCAATCACTAGAACTATGCAATGCACCAAACACTGCATTTACGGCATGAACTTTGTACGAACTTGAAGTGTCCAATTTCTTTGACCAATTGATTTGGGATCGAGCCCAAAAGTTGGTCAACATCATAACATGGTGGGCGGAGTCATTTGGTGAGTTTTGATTGAAATCCAATTAGTAGAACTATGAAATGCACGAACAACACCATTTACGGCACAAACTTCGCATGAACTTGAAGTGTCCAATTTTTTTGACCAATTGATTTCGGATCGAGCCCAAAACTTGGTCAACTTCATAACATGGTGTGAGGAGTCATTTGGCGAGTTTTGACTGAAATCCAATCACTAGAACTATGAAATGCATGAACCGCACCATTTACGGCACGAACTTCGCACGAACTTCAAGCATCCAATTTCTTTGACCAATTGATTTAGGATATAGACCAAAACTTGGTCAACAACATAACATGGTGGGAGGAGCCATTTGGTGAGTTATTAGTGAAATCCAATCACTATAAATATGCAATGCACCAACCACTCCATTTACGTCACGAACTTCGTTCGTACTTGAATTGTACAATTTCTTTGACCAATTCTTTTTGGCTCGTGTCCAAAACTTGGTCAACATCATAATATGGTTGGAGGAGTTATTTGGGGAATTTTGAGTGAAATCCAATCCCAAAAACTATGCAATGCACCAACCAATCCATTTACGGCACGAACTGCGTTCGAACTTGAATTATCCAATTTGTTTGACCAATTCAATTGAATCGAGCCCAAAACTTGGTCAACAACATAACTTGGTGGGAGGAGTCATTTGGTGAGTTTTGATTGAAATCCAATCACTAGAACTGTGCAATGCACCAAACACGGCATTTACGGCACGAACTTGAAGTGTCCAATTTCTTTGACCAATTGATTTCGGATCGAGCCCAAAAGTTCGTCAACATCATAACATGGTGGGCGGAGTCACTTGGTGAGTTTTGATTGAAATCCAATCAGTTGAACTATGAAATGCACGAACCACACCATTTACGGCACAAACTTCGCACGAACTTGAAGTGTCCAATTTCTTTGACCAATTGATTTCGGATCGAGCCCAAAACTTGGTCAACTTCATAACATGGTGTGAGGAGTCATTTGGCGAGTTTTGACTGAAATCCAATCACTAGAACTATGAAATGCATGAACCACACCATTTACGGCATGAACTTCGCACGAACTTCAAGCATCCAATTTCTTTGACCAATTGATTTCGGATAGAGACCAAAACTTGGTCAACAACATAACGTGGTGGGAGGAGTCATTTGGTGAGTTATAAGTGAAATCCAATCACTATAAATATGCAATGCACCAACCACTCCACTTACGTCACGAACTTCAGTCGTACTTGAATTGTCCAATTTCTATGACCAATTCTTTTTGGCTCGTGTCCCAAACTTGGTCAACATCATAATATGGTGGGAGGAGTTATTTGGGGAGTTTTGAGTGAAATCCAATCACTAGAACTATGCAATGCACCACACACTGCATTTACGGCACGAACTTTGTACGAACGTGAAGTGTCCAATTTCTTTGACCAATTGATTTTCGATCGAGCCCAAAACTTGGTCAACAATATAACTTGGTGGGAGGAGTCAGTTGGTGAGTTTTGATTGAAATCCAATCACTAGAACTATGAAATGCACGAACCACACCATTTACGGTACGAACTTCTTTCGAACTTGAATTGTCCAATTTCTTTGACCAATTGATTTCAGATCGAGCTAAAAACTTGGTAAACAACATAAAATGTTGGGAGGAGTCATTTGGTGAGTTTTGAATGAAATCCAATCAGTAGAACTATGAAATGTACGAACCACACCATTTACGGTACGAACTTCGCACGAACTTGAAGTGTCCATTTTCTTCGACCAATTGATTTCGGATCGAACCCAAAACATGGTCAACTTCATAACGTGGTGGGAGGAGTCATTTGGCGAGTTTTGATTGAAATCCAATCCCTAGAACTATTAAATGCATGAACCATACCATTTACGGCACGAACTTCGCACGAACTTGAAGTGTGCAATTTCTTTCTCCAATTCACTTCGGATCGAGCCAAAACTTGGTCAACATCATAATATTGCGGAAGGAGTCATTTGGTGAGTTTTGATTGAAATCAAATCACTAGAACTATGCAACGCACCAACCACACCATTTACGGCACGAACTTCGATGGAATTGAAGTGTCCAATTTCTTTGACCATGTGATTTCGGATCAAGCCCAAAATTTGGTCAACATCAAAATATGGTTGGAGGACGCATTTGGTGAGTTTTGAGTGAAAACCAATCACTAGAACTATGCAGTGTACCACCACTCCATTTACGGCATGAACTTCGTTGGAATCTGAATTGTCCAATTACCTTGACCCATTCATTTCGGATCGAGCCCAAAACTTGGTCAACATCATAATATGGTGGGAGGAGTCATTTGCTGTGTTTTGAGTGAAATCCAATCAACAGCTCTATGCAATGCATCACCACTCCATTTACTGCACGATCTTCGTTCGAAGTTGAAGTGCCCAATTTGTTTGAACAAGTGATTTCGCATCGATCCCAAAGCTTGGTCAACATCATAATATGGTGGGAGGAGTCATTTGGTGAATTTTTAGTGAAATGCAATCACTAGAACTATGCAATGCACCACCACTCCCTTTACTGCATGAACTTCGTTCGAACTTGACTGGTCCAATTTCTTTGACCAATTCAGTTTGGGATCGTTCCCAAAACTTGGGCAACAACATAATATTATGGGACGAGTCATTTGGTGAGTTTTGAGCAATGCAATGCACCAACCACTCCATTTACGGCACGAACTTCAAGTGTCCAATTTCTTCGACCAAAAGATTTCAGATCGAGGCCAAAACTTGGTGAACATCATAATATGGTGGGAGCAGTCATTTGGTGTGTTTTAAGTGAAATCCAATCCCTAAAACTATGCAATGCACCAACCAATCCATTTACGGCACGAACTGCGTTCGAACTTGAATTATCCAATTTGTTTGACCAATTCAATTCGAATCGAGCCCAAAACTTGGTCAACTTCATAATACGGTGGGAGGAGTCATTTGGTGTGTTTTGAGTGAAATCCAGTCCCTAGAACTATGCAAAGAACCAACCACTTCATTTACGGCACGAACTTGAAGTGTTCAATTTTTTTGACCAATTGATTTCGGATCGAGCCCAAAACTTGGTCAACATCATAATATGGTAGGGGGAGTCATTTGGTGAGTTTTGTGTGAAATCCAATCACTAGAACTATGAAATGTACCACCACTCCATTTACGGCACAAACTTCGTTCGAACTTCAATTGTCCAATTTCTTTGACCAATTCATTTCGTATCGAGCCCAAAACATGGTCAACATCAAAATATTGTGGGAGAAGTCATTTGGAGAGTTTTGAGTGAAATTCAATCAACCGAACTATGCAAAGCTCCAACCACTCCATTTATGGCTCGAACTTCGTTCCAACTTGAAGTGTCAAATTTCTTTGACCAATTGATTTTGGATCAAGCCCAAAACTTGGTCACATCATAATATGTTGGGAGGAGTCATTTGGAGAGTTTTGAGAGAAATCCAATCCCTAGAACTATTCAATGTACCACCACTCCATTAACGGCACGAACTTCGTTCGAACTTGAATTATCCAATTTCTTTGACCAATTGATTTCGGATCAAGCCCAAAACTTGGTCAACAACATAATATGGTGGGAGGAGTCATTTGGTGTGTTTTGAGTGAAATCCAATCCCTAGAACTATGCAAAGAACCAAACACTCCATTTACGGCACTATCTTAGTTCGAACTTGGAAGTGCCCAATTTGTTTGAACAAGTGATTTCGCATCGATCCCAAAGCTTGGTCAACATCATAATATGCAATGCACCACCACTCCCAAAGCTTGGTCACTAGAACTATGCAATGCACCACCACTCCCTTTACGGCATGAACTTCGTTCGAACTTGAATTGTCATATTTCTTGGACCAATTCATTTCGGATCGAGCCCAAAACTTTGTCAACATCATAATGTGATGGGAGTAGTCATTTGGTGAGTTTTGAGTGAAATCCAATCAATAGAACTATGCAAAGCACCACCACTCCGTTTACGGCACGAACTTCGTTCGAACTTGAATTGTCCAATTTCTTTGACCAATTCATTTCGGATCGAGCCCAAAACTTGGTCAACAACATAATATGGTGGGAGGAGTCATTTGGTGTGTTTTGAGTGAAATCCAATCCCTAGAACTATGCAAAGAACCAAACACTCCATTTATGGCACTATCTTCGTTCGAACTTGGAAGTGCCCAATTTGTTTGAACAAGTGATTTCGCATCAATCCCAAAGCTTGGTCAACATCATAATATGCAATGCACCACCACTCCCAAAGCTTGGTCACTAGAACTATGCAATGCACCACCACTCCCTTTACGGCATGAACTTCGTTCGAACTTGAATTGTCATATTTCTTGGACCAATTCATTTCGGATCGAGCCCAAAACTTTGTCAACATCATAATGTGATGGGAGTAGTCATTTGGTGAGTTTTGAGTGAAATCCGATCAATAGAACTATGCAAAGCACCAACCACTCCATTTACGGCAAGAACTACGTTAGAACTTGAATTGTCCAGTTTCTTTGACCAATTCATTTTGGGATCGACCCCAAAACTTGGTCAACTACATAATATGGTGGGATGAGTCATTTGGAGAGTTTTGAGCAATGCAATGCTCCAATCACTCCATTTACGGCATGAACTTCTAACGAACTTCAAGTGTCCAATTTCTTTGACCAATTGATTTCGGATCGAGCCCAAAAGTTGGTCAACATCATAATATGGTTGGAGGAGGCATTTGGAGAGTTTTGAGTCAAATCCAATCACTAGAACTATGCAATGTACCACCACTCCATTTACGGCACCAACTACATTAGAACTTGACTGGTCCAATTTCTTGGACCAATTCAGTTTGGGATCGATCCCAAAACTTGGTCAACAACATAATATGGTGGGACGAGTCATTTGGTGAGTTTTGAGCAATGCAATGCACCAACCACTCCATTTACGGCACGCACTTCGTACGAACTTCAAGTGTCCAATTTCTTCGACCAATAGATTTCAGATCGAAGCAAATGGCAATCCACCAATCTAATTTCCAACAAAGTACACTGATCGGTGCATAATTACATATCATTTTGTACCCTTCTAACTTATAATTTGGTTATGTTTTTGAGTTAAACTTGTGCTTTTAATTTATTTTGTGTTTGTTTCAGTGTAATAAGCTTAAAACTCAATAAATGCATTTTGGAGACATGTTAGCTCAAACGGTGTCTGCAGATCAGTCAACTTCACGGATTGGACTGTACTTGCTCAAGAAGAACCAGACAATGAGCCATACATCATTGGAAAGATACAGAAGTCTATTTTCTGGAGCATTTTACGGTTCATGATTCCGAGTCCTCTAGAGGAAGTTATGCAAGTTTTGGCAGCTTAAGGTCAAAATCGGCAGGATCTGCGTTACTGGGCCAAAAATGACTTTTGAAGGCCTTCCCGAATTTTCCTTGAGTTGGGCTGCATATGCTTGGAAAGATAAGACAAAGAGCTTCAAGATCCATATTTTTGCAGATTTGTTAGAGTGAAGGAACAAGCCCAAATCGAGCCCACAAGCTGACTGCAATGCATTGTCATGCATGAGCTAATCATTTTAGTGGTGAATTGAGTGGTGTAAGTTGGTGAAGTGAGTGTGATTAATAAATTCAATTGTATAATCAGATTTATACTTCCCCTAGGCCTATAAATAGTGAGTTCTCCAAACATGTAAACACACCCCAAGGGGGGGAACTCTCAAACATCTCTCTAGAGCTCCTCTCCCTTCTCTCCCTCAAATTCTCTTAGTTTTCTTTTTAGTTCTCAATTATTGTAACAAAACCATTTTGCTTTTTAGTTGTAATTTATTTTTCATTGTAATGTAATTTCTTTTCTTTAGTTTTCAAGTTTAATTAGTTTCCAAGTTTCAATTTTAGTTCTTGTTCTTATTCATTATGCTTATAAGTTAATATGCTTGTTTGAATGATTGATCACCATTAAAACTTGTATGTTAGCTATCTTGGTTTGAATTAAGAGTAGACACCATGCATTAATTCAAATTGAACTATGAATAGGAAGAGTATGTATGGACATTCGACAATAGGGATTAGATACATGCTTGGTTGTTTAAAACATTCTTCTATGCTTAATGGATTTCTAATGCTTAATTTAGGTTCGAAAACAAGGATCTAATTAGGGAATTAGAAATACAAGGTTAGGACCAGACACCATGGCTTAATCATACTTTAGCTAGAATCAATCTAAGAATATGAATTGAACTTGGTAACTAATTTGCTTGAGTTAATTTCTTTTCTTTCTTTCTTGTTTTATTTATTTTCTTTTGGATTTCTGTTTTGTGCAGGGAATTAAATTGAATCAATCTATCATCAATCCTCGTGGGATCGACCTCGTACTTACACAAGCTATACTATCCAATGGCCCGTGCACTTGCGAGTTAACAACAATTTTGGCGCCGTTGCCGGGAATGACGGCATAGTTTGGTTCTATTTTCTTTCCCTACTTATTTTGCTTTTGTATTTCCTTTTTCATTTCAATTTTTATTCCTAATCCTTTTAATTCTATTTCAAGTTCTATGTTTGTTTTAGCAATATAGGATAGCTCAATAAAAAGGGAGAGAAGGAAACTTCAATCATAAGGATAAAAGTATGGAGTAGTGGGAGGAGTAGCTACCTCCAAATGCATCCATATTCGACCTAATCGCTTCAAGGGGAGTATCCAATCCTTTCTCTTTTACTTGTATTGTTTTTATTTTAGTAATTTTAATTTTCTGTTTCTTTTTTTAATTTAAAAAAAATTTAAAAGATTTTTCATATGAGCTAACTTTTGGTAACTCCAGTAAGCAACCTCCGTCTATGCAGTGTCTAGGAGTTCTTTAGGCGACACATTCGGTGTCTAAGAAGTTTGGGTTTTAAGCGGGACCATTGTGACCCCTCCAACCTTCCCTAACCCCTGGCCGTGTTTTCTCGAGGCCCTTAACTGGTCATCCTAGAGTTGCTTGTATAATTGTGTGTTCTTAAAATAAAAATTTTAAAAAAATTATTCTTGTTTTTCTGTTTTATTTTAGTCTTGCTTTGTTTTTATTTTGAGTCACTTTCCGAACACATATGATGAGATTGTGATAAATGTTTGCATGACTTAAATGAAAATTGGATTTCTTTTTATTTCAAAAAAAAAAAATTAAAACTTTTGGCATCTTTCTAGCATGATATGTTCGAAACCCTCTTTACACTTGCCATTTGTTTCATAATTTTTCAATTAAAGGATTTGCATGATCCAAAGAATTGTATCAAGCATAAATTAAACTTGTATAACCATATAATGTGAGCTTTTGAGCCTTGTCCTTCATTTCATGAGTGTTATACACATACTCTTATTTTCTTGTCATCTAAGTTGTTGTTTGATCTCATTATTCATTGATTTGGTTGAACACTTAAAAATCATTCATTCTTATGCAAATTTGATTACATGACATTTGAGAAATGATATTAAGGCCCTCTTTGGATCGTTTGTGCCTTTCAAGCTAACCTTATGCATGCTTAAGCATGATTTTCCATTGTTAACCATTTTGAGCCTACATGTAAACCTTTTCTTTCTTTTAACCAATTATATTTCCTCACCTTAGCCTGAAAAACAATTATTTACCTTTCTAAGGAACTCTTGAGCTTTTATTGGGATGTGTTTTTCATACTAAGTTTTGGAAGAGGTGTTACATTTAGAAAAAAAAAAATACACAATTGGTGAAAGAAAAGAGAAAAGTTGTGATTAAGTGGTGGTTGATTGAAAATTCATTTTTGGGTTTCTTTATTGGCCTCAAAATAAATTAGTGGTTGTTCAATTAAAAGAAAGGAGTGTGAATCCTTATAAATGGAGGTAAAAGGAGTTTTGAAAAAAAAAAAATCCTCATTGTGATGATTCAAGTCTTGGAAACAATTGTTTTATGCTCTTACATTATGAGTTCTTTGGACTTTGTGTTATCCATACCTTTCATTTCTCACTCACCTTACACCCTTAGCCCCATTACAACCTATGATAAAGACCTAAATTGATCCTAAATGTCATGTAATTGAATTGCATCCATTTTCCTACTTTTAAGTGTTTGGCATCCTTCTTGAGATCATATAATGCAAGTTCTTCATCTTTCAATTGTGAGTTAATTCCCTTATGGTTTAACTCTAATCTCATGTTTATAACTGAGTGTTGCATTGTAACCCTCTTCTAAGTGATTCATTTGTGAGAGAACAACTTTGGTGAGATTTGAAGTTGAATTTGTGCTTTATATGATTTTTGAAATTGTGTGAAAACTAAGACTGGAGAATTTGTTGCATTTGGCTATCACACTACTACACTTTGAGCATGTTATGTTTTGAACTTTGCCACATTATGAATAATGTCTAAAAATGAGCTTTTATTGTTAAAACTTTTGAGTCATGTGCATGAGTCATTTCTCTTCAGAAAATGTTCGGAAATATTTTTTTTTGTATTTGTTTTTGTTTTGTTTTTGTTTTCTAACTACTTTGTTTTTTTGTAGAGTCAGTAAAACGTTTGTGGGTATCGTATCTGTTAAACCCTTAGGAGACACAACTCCTCCTACTAGGGATGCCTAGAGGTTTAAAGGCTTGTTGCATATGCTCAATGCAATCGAGTTACCTGCGAAAGTGGTCTAATAAATTTATTTACTTATTTTGTTTTTATTTTTTGTTTTCCTTTTGTTTTGCTCGAGGACTAGCAAAATCTAGGTTTGGGGTATTTGATCGGTGCATAATTACATATCATTTTGTACCCTTCTAACTTATAATTTGGTTATGTTTTTGAGTTAAACTTGTGCTTTTAATTTATTTTGTGTTTGTTTCAGTGTAATAAGCTTAAAACTCAATAAATGCATTTTGGAGACATGTTAGCTCAAACGGTGTCTGCAGATCAGTCAACTTCACGGATTGGACTGTACTTGCTCAAGAAGAACCAGACAATGAGCCATACATCATTGGAAAGATACAGAAGTCTATTTTCTGGAGCATTTTACGGTTCATGATTCCGAGTCCTCTAGAGGAAGTTATGCAAGTTTTGGCAGCTTAAGGTCAAAATCGGCAGGATCTGCGTTACTGGGCCAAAAATGACTTTTGAAGGCCTTCCTGAATTTTCCTTGAGTTGGGCTGCATATGCTTGGAAAGATAAGACAAAGAGCTTCAAGATCCATATTTTTGCAGATTTGTTAGAGTGAAGGAACAAGCCCAAATCGAGCCCACAAGCTGACTGCAATGCATTGTCATGCATGAGCTAATCATTTTAGTGGTGAATTGAGTGGTGTAAGTTGGTGAAGTGAGTGTGATTAATAAATTCAATTGTATAATCAGATTTATACTTCCCCTAGGCCTATAAATAGTGAGTTCTCCAAACATGTAAACACACCCCAAGGGGGAACTCTCAAACATCTCTCTAGAGCTCCTCTCCCTTCTCTCCCTCAAATTCTCTTAGTTTTCTTTTTAGTTCTCAATTATTGTAACAAAACCATTTTGCTTTTTAGTTGTAATTTATTTTTCATTGTAATGTAATTTCTTTTCTTTAGTTTTCAAGTTTAATTAGTTTCCAAGTTTCAATTTTAGTTCTTGTTCTTATTCATTATGCTTATAAGTTAATATGCTTGTTTGAATGATTGATCACCATTAAAACTTGTATGTTAGCTATCTTGGTTTGAATTAAGAGTAGACACCATGCATTAATTCAAATTGAACTATGAATAGGAAGAGTATGTATGGACATTCGACAATAGGGATTAGATACATGCTTGGTTGTTTAAAACATTCTTCTATGCTTAATGGATTTCTAATGCTTAATTTAGGTTCGAAAACAAGGATCTAATTAGGGAATTAGAAATACAAGGTTAGGACCAGACACCATGGCTTAATCATACTTTAGCTAGAATCAATCTAAGAATATGAATTGAACTTGGTAACTAATTTGCTTGAGTTAATTTCTTTTCTTTCTTTCTTGTTTTATTTATTTTCTTTTGGATTTCTGTTTTGTGCAGGGAATTAAATTGAATCAATCTATCATCAATCCTCGTGGGATCGACCTCGTACTTACACAAGCTATACTATCCAATGGCCCGTGCACTTGCGAGTTAACATACACAAGCTTCCATCTCCAAATTGGAAGTTCAAATAGGCCAAATAGTTGCAGAAATAACCCAAAGAGAGCCTGGGAGATTACCAAGCCAAACCGTGATCAATCCAAAGAACCAAGAAGCCAAGGCCATTCATGTGCTTAGATCAGGTAAGATTGTTGATAATAAAGTTGGTACTAATCTTTCTAATGATGTTGGGGTTGCAGAAGATGAAGAAGAGGAGGAGGAGACCACAGGTACACAAGGGCAACAATCTGCTTCTAAGGCCAAATCATATTCTAAAGGACCCAATCCATTCCAATTGCATAAAAGGGATGAAAAATTCGTGGCACCACATCTTCAAGAAGATAGATACGTGCCACCAGCTCCATATGTTCCACCACTTCCATTTCCAGGCCGTCTTAAGAAAGTAAAGCTTGGCTTTTAAAGAGATTTATGATATTTTGAGTAAAGTTAATATCAATTTGCCTTTGCTTGATGTTATTGAACAGATGCCAGCATATGGAAAGTCCATCAAGAACTTGAAAACTCACAAGCTCAATTTTGCTCCAAATGAAGAAGTAAGGCTCAACAAGAATGTAAGTGTTGTGTTGCAAAGGAAGCTTCCACCAAAACTAGAAGATCCTGGCAGTTTTGACATTCCAATTAACATTGGAGACAAGAAGGTTGGAAGAGCCATGTTGGACTTAACAGCAAGCATCAATCTAATGCCATATTCAGTTTATCAAAAGCTTGGCTTAGAAGGGATGAAGAAGACTTCAGTGCCGACTTGAACTAGCTGATCATTCTATCAAATATCCAAAAGGTATTGTAGAAGATATTTTAGTTCAAGTTAATACACTAATTCTCCCTGCAGATTTTGTAGTGATGGACATGGAGGACAACCCAAATGGAGACCGTGTTGATCCCATTCTTTTAGGCCGGCATTCATGGCTACTGCAGACATAATCATCAAAGTGAAAGATGGCACCCTCTCCATGACTGTTTTGGGTCAAACTGTTGAATTTAAAGTGTTTGATGCTCTATCTCAACAACCCTCTAGCTCTCTTGATACTTGTTTTTCAATTGATGTTGTGGATCATGAAGTTTCTTCCAAAATTTTGCAGGAAAAGTACAATGATCCTCTAGAAGTAGTCCTAACACAAGAAGAGCAAGATCTTTGTGAACCAGTGTTCCAAGAAGTGGTAGCTGCCCTAGAAGTGTTCCAGCCATACCCAACATCTTTTAGGCCACCACTCGAACCTCTTGGACCATCCTCCACAAAATTGGAGCCATCCATTGTCACCTCACCAAAGCTAGAACTTAAATCTCTGCCCAATCATCTTAAATATACTTATATGGGTGTTAATGAAACTCTTCCAGTTATAATTGCTGCAGGTCTCACCTCACAGCCATAGGGTGGACCATAGCAGATATCAAAGGAATAAGTCCAAGCATGTGCATGCACCGGACTTTAATGGAAGAAGATAGCAAACCGTCTCGTGATAACCAAAGGAGACTAAATCCCAATATGAAAAAGGTGGTTAGAACTGATGTTGACCAAGTTTTGGGCTCGATCCGAAATGAATTGATCAAAGAAATTGGACAATTCAAGTTCGAACGAAGTTCGTGCCATAAATGGAGTGGCTAGTGCATTACTTAGTTCTAGTGATTGGAATTCACTCAAAACTCACCAAATGACTCCTCCCACAATATTATGATGTTGACCAAGTTTTTGGCTCGATCAAAAATGAATTGGTCAAAGAAATTGACAATTCAAGTTCGAACCAAGTTCATGCCTTAAATGGAGTGGTGGTACATTGCATAGTTCTGGGGATTGGATTTCACTCAAAAATCACCAAATGACCCCTCCCACCATATTATGATGTTGACCAAGTTAGGGGGTCGATCCGTATTGAATTGGTCAAAGAAATTGGACAATTCAAGTTCGAACGAAGTTCGTGACGTAAATGGAGTGGTTGGTGCATTGCATAGTTCTAGTGATTGGATTTCACTCAAAACTCACCAAATGACTCCTCCCACCATGTTATGTTGTTGACCAAGTTTTGGGATCGATCCAAAATCAATTGGTCAAAGAAATTGGATACTTCAAGTTCGTGCCGTAAATGGTGTGGTTGGTGCGTTGCATAGTTCTAGTGATTGGATTTCAATTAAAACTCTCCAAATGACACCTCCCACCATATTATGATGTTGACCTAGTTTTCGCTCGATCCGAAATCAATTGGTCAAAGAAATTGGACATTTGAAGTTCGTATGAAGTTCGTGCAGTAAATGGGGTGGTTGGTGCATTGCATAGTTCTAGTGATTGGATTTCACTCAAAACAAACCAAATGACTCCCACTATATTATGAAGTTGACCATGTTTTGGGCACGATCCGAAATGAATTGGTCAAAGAAATTGGACAATTCAGGTTCGAATGAAGTTTGTGCCATAAATGGAGTGGTTGGTGGTTTGCATATTTCTAGTGATTGGATTTCACTCAAAACTCACCAATGACGATTCCCATCATATTACGATGTTGACCAAGTTTTGGGATAAATCCGAAATCAATTGGTCAAAGAAATTGGACACTTCAAGTTTGTATGAATTTCGTGGCATAAATGGAATGGTTGGTACATTGCATAGTTCTAGTGATTGGATTTCACTCAAATGTCACCAAATGACTCCTCCCACCATATTATGTTGTTGACCAAGTTTTGGGCTCGATCCAAAATCAATTGGTCAATGAAATTGGACAATTCAAGGTCGTATTAATTTCGAACCGTAAGAGGAGTAGTTGGTGCATTGTATAGTTCTAGTAATTGGATTTCACTCAAAACACACCAAATGACTCCTCCCACCATATTATGATGTTGACCAAGTTTTGGGCTTGATCCGAAATCAATTAGTAAAAGAAATTGGACTATTCAAGTTCGTGCGAAGTTCATGCCGTAAATTGAGTGGTTGTTGCATTGCAAGGTTCTAGGTAATGGAATTCACTCAAAACTCACCAAATTACTCCTCCCAACATATTATGTTTTTGACCAAGTTTTGGGATCGATCGGAAATCAATTGGTCAAAGAAATTGGACAATTCAAGTTCGTGCGAAGTTCGTGCCATAAATGGATTGGTTGGTGCATTGCATTGTTCTAGGTATTGGAATTCACTCAAAACTCACCAAATGAATCCTCCCACCATATTATGATGTTACCCAAGTTTTGGGCTAGATCCGAAATCAATTGGTCAAAGAAATTGGACAATTCAAGTTCGTGTGAAGTTCGTGCCGTAAATTGAGTGGTTGCTGCAATGCATGGTTCTAGGTAATGGAATTCACTCAAAACTCACCAAATTACTCCTCCCACCACATTATGATGTTGACAATTCAAATTCGTACAAAGTTCGTGGCGTAAATAGAGTGGTTGGTGCATTGCATAGTTCTAGTGATTTGATTTAACTGAAAACTCACCAAATGAGTACTCCCACCATAATATGACGTTGACCAAGTTTTGGGCTCGATCCGAAATGAATTGGTCAAAGAAATTGGACAATTCAAGTTCGAACGAAGTTCAGGATGTAAAAGAAGTGGTTAGTGCTTTGCATAGTTCGAGTGAGTGGATTTCACCCAAAACTCACCAAATGACTCCTCTCAACATATTATGATGTTAGCCAAGTTTTGGGCTCGATCCGAAATCAATTTGTCAAAGCAATTGGACACTTCAAGTTCGCACAAAGTTCGTGCTGTAAACGGAGTGGTTGGTGCATTGCAAAGTTCTAGTGATTGGATTTCACTCAAAACTCACAAAACGACTACTCCCACCATGTTATGATGTTGACCAAGTTTTGGGATCGATCCGAAATGAATTGGTCAAAGAAATTGGACACTTTAAGTTCGCACGAAGTTCGTGCTGTAAATGGAGTGGTTGGTGCATTGCATAGTTCTAGGTATTGGAATTCACTAAAAATTCAGCAAATGAATCCTCCCACCATATTGTGATGTTACCCAAGTTTTGGGCTCGATCTGAAATCAATTGGTCAAAGAAATTGGACAATTCAAGTTCGGGTGAAGTTCGTGCCGTAAATTGAGTGGTTGGTGCATTGCATGGTTCTAGGTAATGGAATTCTCTCAAAACTCTCCAAAATACTTCTCCCACCATATTATGATGTTGACCAAGTTTTGGGCTCGATCCGAAATCAATTGGTGAAAGAAATTGGACACTTCTTGACAGGACCCGACCCAAATTCCACTTTGGAATCGGAGCGAGCCTCAGGCGTGTCCGACACTGTCAGTGTCGGGCACACTTGACCAAATTGCCATTTTTTAAAACCAAACTCAAGGAAACAACTTTTGAAGGTTTGACTTCTGCCGGAAAATCGCCAGAGGTTCCCATGTAATTAGCTCGTTTCCCAAAAATTTTACACCTGTACAAAACACAATTCTTAATTCCCAAACTTCCAGCATGCGTAAAAGAGAGTCTCACACAACTAAAAACATCTGAACTAACAGGCCTCCGGCCCAACAACAAAAAACCAAACGTAAGCATTAACATCAGTTCATACCTAACAATTTAATCCCATGAAACCATCAATTCCAGATATAAAAATCAATTTGGGCTTAACAACAACATTTCTAGCTATCATATGTAATCCAAGACGAATCCTAGCCAAACATTCAGCTACATTCATTTTAGTAGTATGAAGTTCATGCTGTAAATGGAGTGGTTGGTGGTTTGCATAGTTTTAGTGATTGGATTTGCACTGAAAACTCACCAAATCACGATTCCTACCATATTACGATGTTGACCAAGTTTTGGGCTCGATCCGAAATCAATTGGTGAAAGAAATTTGACACTTCAAGTTCGTGCGCAGTTCGAGCCGTAAATGGAGTGGTTGGTGCGTTGCACAATTCTAGTGATTGGATTTCAATCAAAACTCATAAAATGACTCCTCCCACCATATTATGATGTTGACCAAGTTTTGGCCCCGATCCGAATTCAATAGGGTAGAGAAAATGGACAATTCAAGTTCGAAAGAAGTTCATGCCGTAAATGGAGTGGTTGGTGCTTTGCATAGTTCTGGTGATTGGATTTCACTCAAAACTCACCAAATGACTCCTCCCACCATATTATGATGTTGACCAAGTTTTGGGCTCGATCCGAAATGAATTGGTCGAAAAAATTGGACAATTCAAATTCGGACGAAGTTCGTCTTTGTAAAGGAGTGGGGGTACATTGCATAGTTCTATTGATTGGATTTCACTCAAAACACATCAAACGACTCCTCCCACCGTGTTATGATGTTGACCAAGTTTTGGGTTCGATCCGACATCAATTGGTCAAAGAAATTGGAAAATTAATGTTCGTGCGAAGTTCGTGCCGTAAATGGAGTGGTTGGTGCATTGCATAGTTCTAGATATTGGAATTCACTCAAAACTCACCAAGTGACTCCTGCCACCATATTATGATGTTGACCAAGTTTTGGGCTCGATCCGAATTCAATAGGGCAGAGAAATTGGACAACTCAAGTTCGAATGAAGTTCATGCCGTAAATGGAGTGGTTGGTGCTTTGCATAGTTCTGGTGATTGGATATCACTAAAAACTCACCAAATGACTCCTCCCACCATGTTATGTTGTTGACCATGTTTTGTGATCGATCCGAATAAATTCGTCAAAGAAATTGGACTATTCAAGTTCGTATGAAGTTCATGCTTTGTAAATGGAGTGGTTGGTGGTTTGCATAGTTTTAGTGATGGGATTTGCACTGAAAACTCACCAATCACGATTCCTACCATATTACGATGTTAAACAAGTTTTGGGCTCGATCCGAAATCAATTGGTGAAAGAAATTTGACACTTCAAGTTCGTGCGCTTCGAGCCGGAAATGGAGTGGTTGGTGCGTTGCACAATTCTAGTGATTGGATTTCAATCAAAACTCATAAAATGACTCCTCCCACCATATTATGATGTTGACCAAGTTTTGGCCCTGATCCGAATTCAATAGGGTAGAGAAAATGGACAATTCAAGTTCGAAAGAAGTTCATGCCGTAAATGGAGTGGTTGGTGCTTTGCATAGTTCTTGTGATTGGATTTCACTCAAAACTCACCAAATGACTCCTCCCACCATATTATGACGTTGACCAAGTTTTGGGCTCGATCCGAAATCAATTGGTCGAAAAATTGGACAATTCAAATTGCGTGAAGTTCGTCCTGTAAATGGAGTGGGGTACATTGCATAGTTCTATTGATTGGATTTCACTCAAAACACATCAATCGACTCCTCCCACCGTGTTATGATGGTGACCAAGTTTTGGGTTCGATCCGAAATCAATTGGTCAAAGAAATTGGAAAATTAATGTTCGTGCGAAGTTCGTGCCGTAAATGGAATGGTTGGTGCATTGCATAGTTCTATTGATTGAATTTCACTCAAAACACATCAAACGACTCCTCCCACCGTGTTATGATGTTGACCAAGTTTTGGGTTCGATCCGAAATCAATTGGTCAAAGAAATTGGAAAATTAATGTTCGTGCGAAGTTCGTGCCGTAAATGGAGTGGTTGGTGCATTGCATAGTTCTAGATATTGGAATTCACTCAAAACTCACCAAATGACTCCTGCCACCATATTATGATGTTGACCAAGTTTTGGGCTCGATCCGAATTCAATAGGGCAGAGAAATTGGACAACTCAAGTTCGAATGAAGTTCATGCCGTAAATGGAGTGGTTGGTGCTTTGCATAGTTCTGGTGATTGGATATCACTAAAAACTCACCAAATGACTCCTCCCACCATGTTATGCTGTTGACCAAGTTTTGTGATCGATCCGAATAAATTAGTCAAAGAAATTGGACTATTCAAGTTCGTATGAAGTTCATCTTTGTAAATGGAGTGGTTGTTGGTTTGCATAGTTTTAGTGATTGGATTTGCACTGAAATCTCACCAATCACGATTCCTACCATATTACGATGTTGACCAAGTTTTGGGCTCAATCCGAAATCAATTGGTGAAAGAAATTTGACACTTCAAGTTCGTATGCGATTCGAGCCGTAAATGGAGTGGTTGGTACGTTGCACAATTCTAGTGATTGGATTTCAATCAAAACTCATAAAATGACTCCTCCCACCATATTATGATGTTGACCAAGTTTTGGCCCCGATCCGAATTCAATAGGGTAGAGAAAATGGACAATTCAAGTTCGAAAGAAGTTCATGCCGTAAATGGAGTGGTTGGTGCTTTGCATAGTTCTTGTGATTGGATTTCACTCAAAACTCACCCAATGACTCCTCCCACCATATTATGATGTTGACCAAGTTTTGGGCTCGATCCGAAATCAATTGGTCGAAAAATTGGACAATTCAAATTCGGACGAAGTTCGTCTTTGTAAATGGAGTGGGGGTACATTGCATAGTTCTATTGATTGAATTTCACTCAAAACACATCAAACGACTCCTCCCACCGTGTTATGATGTTGACCAAGTTTTGGGTTCGATCCGAAATCAATTGGTCAAAGAAATTGGAAAATTAATGTTCGTGCGAAGTTCGTGCCGTAAATGGAGTGGTTGGTGCATTGCATAGTTCTAGATATTGGAATTCACTCAAAACTCACCAAATGACTCCTGCCACCATATTATGATGTTGACCAAGTTTTGGGCTCGATCCGAATTCAATAGGGCAGAGAAATTGGACAACTCAAGTTCGAATGAAGTTCATGCCGTAAATGGAGTGGTTGGTGCTTTGCATAGTTCTGGTGATTGGATATCACTAAAAACTCACCAAATGACTCCTCCCACCATGTTATGCTGTTGACCAAGTTTTGTGATCGATCCGAATAAATTAGTCAAAGAAATTGGACTATTCAAGTTCGTATGAAGTTCATGTCGTAAATGGAGTGGTTGTTGGTTTGCATAGTTTTAGTGATTGGATTTGCACTGAAATCTCACCAATCACGATTCCTACCATATTACGATGTTGACCAAGTTTTGGGCTCAATCCGAAATCAATTGGTGAAAGAAATTTGACACTTCAAGTTCGTATGCGCGATTCGAGCCGTAAATGGAGTGGTTGGTACGTTGCACAATTCTAGTGATTGGATTTCAATCAAAACTCATAAAATGACTCCTCCCACCATATTATGATGTTGACCAAGTTTTGGCCCCGATCCGAATTCAATAGGGTAGAGAAAATGGACAATTCAAGTTCGAAAGAAGTTCATGCCGTAAATGGAGTGGTTGGTGCTTTGCATAGTTCTTGTGATTGGATTTCACTCAAAACTCACCCAATGACTCCTCCCACCATATTATGATGTTGACCAAGTTTTGGGCTCGATCCAAATCAATTGGTCGAAAAAATTGGACAATTCAAATTCGGACGAAGTTCGTCTTTGTAAATGGAGTGGGGTACATTGCATAGTTCTATTGATTGAATTTCACTCAAAACACATCAAACGACTCCTCCCACCGTGTTATGATGTTGACCAAGTTTTGGGTTCGATCCGAAATCAATTGGTCAAAGAAATTGGAAAATTAATGTTCGTGCGAAGTTCGTGCCGTAAATGGAGTGGTTGGTGCATTGCATAGTTCTAGATATTGGAATTCACTCAAAACTCACCAAATGACTCCTGCCACCATATTATGATGTTGACCAAGTTTTGGGCTCGATCCGAATTCAATAGGGCAGAGAAATTGGACAACTCAAGTTCGAATGAAGTTCATGCCGTAAATGGAGTGGTTGGTGCTTTGCATAGTTCTGGTGATTGGATTTCACTCAAAACTCACCAAATGACTCCTCCCACCATATTATGATGTTGACCAAGTTTTGGGCTCGATCCGAAATCAATTGGTCGAAAAAATTGGACAATTCAAATTCGGACGAAGTTCGTCGTAAATGGAGTGGGGGTACATTGCATAGTTCTATTGATTGAATTTCACTCAAAACACATCAAACGACTCCTCCCACCGTGTTATGATGTTGACCAAGTTTTGGGTTCGATCCGAAATCAATTGGTCAAAGAAATTGGAAAATTAATGTTCGTGCGAAGTTCGTGCCGTAAATGGAGTGGTTGGTGCATTGCATAGTTCTAGATATTGGAATTCACTCAAAACTCACCAAATGACTCCTGCCACCATATTATGATGTTGACCAAGTTTTGGGCTCGATCCGAATTCAATAGGGCAGAGAAATTGGACAACTCAAGTTCGAATGAAGTTCATGCCGTAAATGGAGTGGTTGGTGCTTTGCATAGTTCTGGTGATTGGATATCACTAAAAACTCACCAAATGACTCCTCCCACCATGTTATGCTGTTGACCAAGTTTTGTGATCGATCCGAATAAATTAGTCAAAGAAATTGGACTATTCAAGTTCGTATGAAGTTCATCTTTGTAAATGGAGTGGTTGTTGGTTTGCATAGTTTTAGTGATTGGATTTGCACTGAAATCTCACCAATCACGATTCCTACCATATTACGTTGTTGACCAAGTTTTGGGCTCGATCCAAATCAATTGGTGAAAGAAATTTGACACTTCAAGTTCGTGCGCAGTTCGAGCCATAAATGGAGTGGTTGGTACGTTGCACAATTCTAGTGATTGGATTTCAATCAAAACTCATAAAATGACTCCTCCCACCATATTATGATGTTGACCAAGTTTTGGCCCCGATCCGAATTCAATAGGGTAGAGAAAATGGACAATTCAAGTTCGAAAGAAGTTCATGCCGTAAATGGAGTGGTTGGTGCTTTGCATAGTTCTTGTGATTGGATTTCACTCAAAACTCACCAAATGACTCCTCCCACCATATTATGATGTTGACCAAGTTTTGGGCTCGATCCGAAATCAATTGGTCGAAAAATTGGACAATTAAAATTCGGACGAAGTTCGTCTTTGTAAATGGAGTGGGGTACATTGCATAGTTCTATTGATTGAATTTCACTCAAAACACATCAAACGACTCCTCCCACCGTGTTATGATGTTGACCAAGTTTTGGGTTCGATCCAAATCAATTGGTCAAAGAAATTGGAAAATTAATGTTCGAGCGAAGTTCGTGCCGTAAATGTAGTGGTTGGTGCATTGCATAGTTCTAGATATTGGAATTCACTCAAAACTCACCAAATGACTCCTGCCACCATATTATGATGTTGACCAAGTTTTGGGCTCGATCCGAATTCAATAGGGCAGAGAAATTGGACAACTCAAGTTCGAATGAAGTTCATGCCGTAAATGGAGTGGTTGGTGCTTTGCATAGTTCTGGTGATTGGATATCACTAAAAACTCACCAAATGACTCCTCCCACCATGTTATGCTGTTGACCAAGTTTTGTGATCGATCCGAATAAATTAGTCAAAGAAATTGGACTATTCAAGTTCGTATGAAGTTCATGCTGTAAATGGAGTGGTTGTTGGTTTGCATAGTTTTAGTGATTGGATTTGCACTAAAATCTCACCAATCACGATTCCTACCATATTACGTTGTTGACCAAGTTTTGGGCTCGATCCGAAATCAATTGGTGAAAGAAATTTGACACTTCAAGTTCGTGCGCAGTTCGAGCCATAAATGGAGTGGTTGGTACGTTGCACAATTCTAGTGATTGGATTTCAATCAAAACTCATAAAATGACTCCTCCCACCATATTATGATGTTGACCAAGTTTTGGCCCTGATCCGAATTCAATAGGGTAGAGAAAATGGACAATTCAAGTTCGAAAGAAGTTCATGCCGTAAATGGAGTGGTTGGTGCTTTGCATAGTTCTTGTGATTGGATTTCACTCAAAACTCACCAAATGACTCCTCCCACCATATTATGATGTTGACCAAGTTTTGGGCTCGATCCGAAATCAATTGGTCGAAAAATTGGACAATTAAAATTCGGACGAAGTTCGTCTTTGTAAATGGAGTGGGGGTACATTGCATAGTTCTATTGATTGAATTTCACTCAAAACACATCAAACGACTCCTCCCACCGTGTTATGATGTTGACCAAGTTTTGGGTTCGATCCGAAATCAATTGGTCAAAGAAATTGGAAAATTAATGTTCGAGCGAAGTTCGTGCCGTAAATGTAGTGGTTGGTGCATTGCATAGTTCTAGATATTGGAATTCACTCAAAACTCACCAAATGACTCCTGCCACCATATTATGATGTTGACCAAGTTTTGGGCTCGATCCGAATTCAATAGGGCAGAGAAATTGGACAACTCAAGTTCGAATGAAGTTCATGCCGTAAATGGAGTGGTTGGTGCTTTGCATAGTTCTGGTGATTGGATATCACTAAAAACTCACCAAATGACTCCTCCCACCATGTTATGCTGTTGACCAAGTTTTGTGATCGATCCGAATAAATTAGTCAAAGAAATTGGACTATTCAAGTTCGTATGAAGTTCATGCTGTAAATGGAGTGGTTGTTGGTTTGCATAGTTTTAGTGATTGGATTTGCACTAAAATCTCACCAATCACGATTCCTACCATATTACGTTGTTGACCAAGTTTTGGGCTCGATCCGAAATCAATTGGTGAAAGAAATTTGACACTTCAAGTTCGTGCGCAGTTCGAGCCATAAATGGAGTGGTTGGTACGTTGCACAATTCTAGTGATTGGATTTCAATCAAAACTCATAAAATGACTCCTCCCACCATATTATGATGTTGACCAAGTTTTGGCCCTGATCCGAATTCAATAGGGTAGAGAAAATGGACAATTCAAGTTCGAAAGAAGTTCATGCCGTAAATGGAGTGGTTGGTGCTTTGCATAGTTCTTGTGATTGGATTTCACTCAAAACTCACCAAATGACTCCTCCCACCATATTATGATGTTGACCAAGTTTTGGGCTCGATCCGAAATCAATTGGTCGAAAAATTGGACAATTAAAATTCGGACGAAGTTCGTCTTTGTAAATGGAGTGGGGTACATTGCATAGTTCTATTGATTGAATTTCACTCAAAACACATCAAACGACTCCTCCCACCGTGTTATGATGTTGACCAAGTTTTGGGTTCGATCCGAAATCAATTGGTCAAAGAAATTGGAAAATTAATGTTCGAGCGAAGTTCGTGCCGTAAATGTAGTGGTTGGTGCATTGCATAGTTCTAGATATTGGAATTCACTCAAAACTCACCAAATGACTCCTGCCACCATATTATGATGTTGACCAAGTTTTGGGCTCGATCCGAATTCAATAGGGCAGAGAAATTGGACAACTCAAGTTCGAATGAAGTTCATGCCGTAAATGGAGTGGTTGGTGCTTTGCATAGTTCTGGTGATTGGATATCACTAAAAACTCACCAAATGACTCCTCCCACCATGTTATGCTGTTGACCAAGTTTTGTGATCGATCCGAATAAATTAGTCAAAGAAATTGGACTATTCAAGTTCGTATGAAGTTCATCTTTGTAAATGGAGTGGTTGTTGGTTTGCATAGTTTTAGTGATTGGATTTGCACTAAAATCTCACCAATCACGATTCCTACCATATTACGTTGTTGACCAAGTTTTGGGCTCGATCCGAAATCAATTGGTGAAAGAAATTTGACACTTCAAGTTCGTATGCACCTTCGAGCCATAAATGGAGTGGTTGGTACGTTGCACAATTCTAGTGATTGGATTTCAATCAAAACTCATAAAATGACTCCTCCCACCATATTATGATGTTGACCAAGTTTTGGCCCTGATCCGAATTCAATAGGGTAGAGAAAATGGACAATTCAAGTTCGAAAGAAGTTCATGCCGTAAATGGAGTGGTTGGTGCTTTGCATAGTTCTTGTGATTGGATTTCACTCAAAACTCACCAAATGACTCCTCCCACCATATTATGATGTTGACCAAGTTTTGGGCTCGATCCAAATCAATTGGTCGAAAAAATTGGACAATTAAAATTGGACGAAGTTCGTCTTTGTAAATGGAGTGGGGGTACATTGCATAGTTCTATTGATTGAATTTCACTCAAAACACATCAAACGACTCCTCCCACCGTGTTATGATGTTGACCAAGTTTTGGGTTCGATCCGAAATCAATTGGTCAAAGAAATTGGAAAATTAATGTTCGAGCGAAGTTCGTGCCGTAAATGTAGTGGTTGGTGCATTGCATAGTTCTAGATATTGGAATTCACTCAAAACTCACCAAATGACTCCTGCCACCATATTATGATGTTGACCAAGTTTTGGGCTCGATCCGAATTCAATAGGGCAGAGAAATTGGACAACTCAAGTTCGAATGAAGTTCATGCCGTAAATGGAGTGGTTGGTGCTTTGCATAGTTCTGGTGATTGGATATCACTAAAAACTCACCAAATGACTCCTCCCACCATGTTATGCTGTTGACCAAGTTTTGTGATCGATCCGAATAAATTAGTCAAAGAAATTGGACTATTCAAGTTCGTATGAAGTTCATGTCGTAAATGGAGTGGTTGTTGGTTTGCATAGTTTTAGTGATTGGATTTGCACCAAATCTCACCAATCACGATTCCTACCATATTACGTTGTTGACCAAGTTTTGGGCTCGATCCGAAATCAATTGGTGAAAGAAATTTGACACTTCAAGTTCGTGCGCGATTCGAGCCATAAATGGAGTGGTTGGTACGTTGCACAATTCTAGTGATTGGATTTCAATCAAAACTCATAAAATGACTCCTCCCACCATATTATGATGTTGACCAAGTTTTGGCCCTGATCCGAATTCAATAGGGTAGAGAAAATGGACAATTCAAGTTCGAAAGAAGTTCATGCCGTAAATGGAGTGGTTGGTGCTTTGCATAGTTCTTGTGATTGGATTTCACTCAAAACTCACCAAATGACTCCTCCCACCATATTATGATGTTGACCAAGTTTTAGGCTCGATCCGAAATCAATTGGTCGAAAAAATTGGACAATTAAAATTCGGACGAAGTTCGTCTTTGTAAATGGAGTGGGGTACATTGCATAGTTCTATTGATTGAATTTCACTCAAAACACATCAAACGACTCCTCCCACCGTGTTATGATGTTGACCAAGTTTTGGGTTCGATCCAAATCAATTGGTCAAAGAAATTGGAAAATTAATGTTCGAGCGAAGTTCGTGCCGTAAATGTAGTGGTTGGTGCATTGCATAGTTCTAGATATTGGAATTCACTCAAAACTCACCAAATGACTCCTGCCACCATATTATGATGTTGACCAAGTTTTGGGCTCGATCCGAATTCAATAGGGCAGAGAAATTGGACAACTCAAGTTCGAATGAAGTTCATGCCGTAAATGGAGTGGTTGGTGCTTTGCATAGTTCTGGTGATTGGATATCACTAAAAACTCACCAAATGACTCCTCCCACCATGTTATGCTGTTGACCAAGTTTTGTGATCGATCCGAATAAATTAGTCAAAGAAATTGGACTATTCAAGTTCGTATGAAGTTCATGTCGTAAATGGAGTGGTTGTTGGTTTGCATAGTTTTAGTGATTGGATTTGCACTAAAATCTCACCAATCACGATTCCTACCATATTACGTTGTTGACCAAGTTTTGGGCTCGATCCGAAATCAATTGGTGAAAGAAATTTGACACTTCAAGTTCGTATGCGATTCGAGCCATAAATGGAGTGGTTGGTACGTTGCACAATTCTAGTGATTGGATTTCAATCAAAACTCATAAAATGACTCCTCCCACCATATTATGATGTTGACCAAGTTTTGGCCCCGATCCGAATTCAATAGGGTAGAGAAAATGGACAATTCAAGTTCGAAAGAAGTTCATGCCGTAAATGGAGTGGTTGGTGCTTTGCATAGTTCTTGTGATTGGATTTCACTCAAAACTCACCAAATGACTCCTCCCACCATATTATGATGTTGACCAAGTTTTGGGCTCGATCCGAAATCAATTGGTCGAAAAATTGGACAATTAAAATTCGGACGAAGTTCGTCTTGTAAATGGAGTGGGGTACATTGCATAGTTCTATTGATTGAATTTCACTCAAAACACATCAAACGACTCCTCCCACCGTGTTATGATGTTGACCAAGTTTTGGGTTCGATCCAAATCAATTGGTCAAAGAAATTGGAAAATTAATGTTCGAGCGAAGTTCGTGCCGTAAATGTAGTGGTTGGTGCATTGCATAGTTCTAGATATTGGAATTCACTCAAAACTCACCAAATGACTCCTGCCACCATATTATGATGTTGACCAAGTTTTGGGCTCGATCCGAATTCAATAGGGCAGAGAAATTGGACAACTCAAGTTCGAATGAAGTTCATGCCGTAAATGGAGTGGTTGGTGCTTTGCATAGTTCTGGTGATTGGATATCACTAAAAACTCACCAAATGACTCCTCCCACCATGTTATGCTGTTGACCAAGTTTTGTGATCGATCCGAATAAATTAGTCAAAGAAATTGGACTATTCAAGTTCGTATGAAGTTCATGCTGTAAATGGAGTGGTTGTTGGTTTGCATAGTTTTAGTGATTGGATTTGCACTGAAATCTCACCAATCACGATTCCTACCATATTACGATGTTGACCAAGTTTTGGGCTCAATCCGAAATCAATTGGTGAAAGAAATTTGACACTTCAAGTTCGTGCGCAGTTCGAGCCGTAAATGGAGTGGTTGGTACGTTGCACAATTCTAGTGATTGGATTTCAATCAAAACTCATAAAATGACTCCTCCCACCATATTATGATGTTGACCAAGTTTTGGCCCCGATCCGAATTCAATAGGGTAGAGAAAATGGACAATTCAAGTTCGAAAGAAGTTCATGCCGTAAATGGAGTGGTTGGTGCTTTGCATAGTTCTTGTGATTGGATTTCACTCAAAACTCACCCAATGACTCCTCCCACCATATTATGATGTTGACCAAGTTTTGGGCTCGATCCGAAATCAATTGGTCGAAAAATTGGACAATTCAAATTCGGACGAAGTTCGTCTTTGTAAATGGAGTGGGGTACATTGCATAGTTCTATTGATTGAATTTCACTCAAAACACATCAAACGACTCCTCCCACCGTGTTATGATGTTGACCAAGTTTTGGGTTCGATCCGAAATCAATTGGTCAAAGAAATTGGAAAATTAATGTTCGTGCGAAGTTCGTGCCGTAAATGGAGTGGTTGGTGCATTGCATAGTTCTAGATATTGGAATTCACTCAAAACTCACCAAATGACTCCTGCCACCATATTATGATGTTGACCAAGTTTTGGGCTCGATCCGAATTCAATAGGGCAGAGAAATTGGACAACTCAAGTTCGAATGAAGTTCATGCCGTAAATGGAGTGGTTGGTGCTTTGCATAGTTCTGGTGATTGGATATCACTAAAAACTCACCAAATGACTCCTCCCACCATGTTATGCTGTTGACCAAGTTTTGTGATCGATCCGAATAAATTAGTCAAAGAAATTGGACTATTCAAGTTCGTATGAAGTTCATGCTGTAAATGGAGTGGTTGTTGGTTTGCATAGTTTTAGTGATTGGATTTGCACTGAAATCTCACCAATCACGATTCCTACCATATTACGATGTTGACCAAGTTTTGGGCTCAATCCAAATCAATTGGTGAAAGAAATTTGACACTTCAAGTTCGTGCGCGATTCGAGCCGTAAATGGAGTGGTTGGTACGTTGCACAATTCTAGTGATTGGATTTCAATCAAAACTCATAAAATGACTCCTCCCACCATATTATGATGTTGACCAAGTTTTGGCCCCGATCCGAATTCAATAGGGTAGAGAAAATGGACAATTCAAGTTCGAAAGAAGTTCATGCCGTAAATGGAGTGGTTGGTGCTTTGCATAGTTCTTGTGATTGGATTTCACTCAAAACTCACCCAATGACTCCTCCCACCATATTATGATGTTGACCAAGTTTTGGGCTCGATCCGAAATCAATTGGTCGAAAAATTGGACAATTCAAATTCGGACGAAGTTCGTACGTAAATGGAGTGGGGGTACATTGCATAGTTCTATTGATTGAATTTCACTCAAAACACATCAAACGACTCCTCCCACCGTGTTATGATGTTGACCAAGTTTTGGGTTCGATCCGAAATCAATTGGTCAAAGAAATTGGAAAATTAATGTTCGTGCGAAGTTCGTGCCGTAAATGGAGTGGTTGGTGCATTGCATAGTTCTAGATATTGGAATTCACTCAAAACTCACCAAATGACTCCTGCCACCATATTATGATGTTGACCAAGTTTTGGGCTCGATCCGAATTCAATAGGGCAGAGAAATTGGACAACTCAAGTTCGAATGAAGTTCATGCCGTAAATGGAGTGGTTGGTGCTTTGCATAGTTCTGGTGATTGGATATCACTAAAAACTCACCAAATGACTCCTCCCACCATGTTATGCTGTTGACCAAGTTTTGTGATCGATCCGAATAAATTAGTCAAAGAAATTGGACTATTCAAGTTCGTATGAAGTTCATCTTTGTAAATGGAGTGGTTGTTGGTTTGCATAGTTTTAGTGATTGGATTTGCACTGAAATCTCACCAATCACGATTCCTACCATATTACGTTGTTGACCAAGTTTTGGGCTCGATCCGAAATCAATTGGTGAAAGAAATTTGACACTTCAAGTTCGTATGCGCGATTCGAGCCATAAATGGAGTGGTTGGTACGTTGCACAATTCTAGTGATTGGATTTCAATCAAAACTCATAAAATGACTCCTCCCACCATATTATGATGTTGACCAAGTTTTGGCCCTGATCCGAATTCAATAGGGTAGAGAAAATGGACAATTCAAGTTCGAAAGAAGTTCATGCCGTAAATGGAGTGGTTGGTGCTTTGCATAGTTCTTGTGATTGGATTTCACTCAAAACTCACCAAATGACTCCTCCCACCATATTATGATGTTGACCAAGTTTTGGGCTCGATCCGAAATCAATTGGTCGAAAAATTGGACAATTAAAATTCGGACGAAGTTCGTCTTTGTAAATGGAGTGGGGGTACATTGCATAGTTCTATTGATTGAATTTCACTCAAAACACATCAAACGACTCCTCCCACCGTGTTATGATGTTGACCAAGTTTTGGGTTCGATCCGAAATCAATTGGTCAAAGAAATTGGAAAATTAATGTTCGAGCGAAGTTCGTGCCGTAAATGTAGTGGTTGGTGCATTGCATAGTTCTAGATATTGGAATTCACTCAAAACTCACCAAATGACTCCTGCCACCATATTATGATGTTGACCAAGTTTTGGGCTCGATCCGAATTCAATAGGGCAGAGAAATTGGACAACTCAAGTTCGAATGAAGTTCATGCCGTAAATGGAGTGGTTGGTGCTTTGCATAGTTCTGGTGATTGGATATCACTAAAAACTCACCAAATGACTCCTCCCACCATGTTATGCTGTTGACCAAGTTTTGTGATCGATCCGAATAAATTAGTCAAAGAAATTGGACTATTCAAGTTCGTATGAAGTTCATGTCGTAAATGGAGTGGTTGTTGGTTTGCATAGTTTTAGTGATTGGATTTGCACTAAAATCTCACCAATCACGATTCCTACCATATTACGTTGTTGACCAAGTTTTGGGCTCGATCCGAAATCAATTGGTGAAAGAAATTTGACACTTCAAGTTCGTGCGCAGTTCGAGCCATAAATGGAGTGGTTGGTACGTTGCACAATTCTAGTGATTGGATTTCAATCAAAACTCATAAAATGACTCCTCCCACCATATTATGATGTTGACCAAGTTTTGGCCCTGATCCGAATTCAATAGGGTAGAGAAAATGGACAATTCAAGTTCGAAAGAAGTTCATGCCGTAAATGGAGTGGTTGGTGCTTTGCATAGTTCTTGTGATTGGATTTCACTCAAAACTCACCAAATGACTCCTCCCACCATATTATGATGTTGACCAAGTTTTGGGCTCGATCCGAAATCAATTGGTCGAAAAAATTGGACAATTCAAATTCGGACGAAGTTCGTGCTGTAAATGGAGTGGGGGTACATTGCATAGTTCTATTGATTGAATTTCACTCAAAACACATCAAACGACTCCTCCCACCGTGTTATGATGTTGACCAAGTTTTGGGTTCGATCCGAAATCAATTGGTCAAAGAAATTGGAAAATTAATGTTCGAGCGAAGTTCGTGCCGTAAATGTAGTGGTTGGTGCATTGCATAGTTCTAGATATTGGAATTCACTCAAAACTCACCAAATGACTCCTGCCACCATATTATGATGTTGACCAAGTTTTGGGCTCGATCCGAATTCAATAGGGCAGAGAAATTGGACAACTCAAGTTTGAATCAAGTTCATGCCGTAAATGGAGTGGTTGGTGCTTTGCATAGTTCTGGTGATTGGATATCACTAAAAACTCACCAAATGACTCCTCCCACCATGTTATGCTGTTGACCAAGTTTTGTGATCGATCCGAACAAATTAGTCAAAGAAATTGGACTATTCAAGTTCGTATGAAGTTCATGCTGTAAATGGAGTGGTTGGTGGTTTGCATAGTTTTAGTGATTGGATTTGCACTGAAAACTCACCAATCACAATTCCTACCATATTACGATGTTGACCAAGTTTTAGGCTCGATCCGAGATCAATTGGTGAAAGAAATTTGACACTTCAAGTTCGTGCAGCCGAGCCGTAAATGAAGTGGTTGGTGCGTTGCACAATTCTAGTGATTGGATTTCAATCAAAACTCATAAAATGACTCCTCCCACCATATTATGATGTTGACCAAGTTTTGGCCCCGATCCGAATTCAATAGGGTAGAGAAAATGGACAATTCAAGTTCGAAAGAAGTTCATGCCGTAAATGGAGTGGTTGGTGCTTTGCATAGTTCTGGTGATTGGATTTCACTCAAAACTCACCAAATGACTCCTCCCACCATATTATGATGTTGACCAAGTTTTGGGCTCGATCCGAAATCAATTGGTCGAAAAAATTGGACAATTCAAATTCGGACGAAGTTCGTGCTGTAAATGGAGTGGGGGTACATTGCATAGTTCTATTGATTGAATTTCACTCAAAACACATCAAACGACTCCTCCCACCGTGTTATGATGTTGACCAAGTTTTGGGTTCGATCCGAAATCAATTGGTCAAAGAAATTGGAAAATTAATGTTCGAGCGAAGTTCGTGCCGTAAATGTAGTGGTTGGTGCATTGCATAGTTCTAGATATTGGAATTCACTCAAAACTCACCAAATGACTCCTGCCACCATATTATGATGTTGACCAAGTTTTGGGCTCGATCCGAATTCAATAGGGCAGAGAAATTGGACAACTCAAGTTCGAATGAAGTTCATGCCGTAAATGGAGTGGTTGGTGCTTTGCATAGTTCTGGTGATTGGATATCACTAAAAACTCACCAAATGACTCCTCCCACCATGTTATGCTGTTGACCAAGTTTTGTGATCGATCCGAATAAATTAGTCAAAGAAATTGGACTATTCAAGTTCGTATGAAGTTCATGTCAGTAAATGGAGTGGTTGTTGGTTTGCATAGTTTTAGTGATTGGATTTGCACTGAAAACTCACCAATCACGATTCCTACCATATTACGATGTTGACCAAGTTTTGGGCTCGATCCAAAATCAATTGGTGAAAGAAATTTGACACTTCAAGTTCGTGTACGATTCGAGCCGTAAATGGAGTGGTTGGTGCGTTGCACAATTCTAGTGATTGGATTTCAATCAAAACTCATAAAATGACTCCTCCCACCATATTATGATGTTGACCAAGTTTTGGCCCCAATCCGAATTCAATAGGGTAGAGAAATTGGACAATTCAAGTTCGAAAGAAGTTCATGCCGTAAATGGAGTGGTTGGTGCTTTGCATAGTTCTGGTGATTGGATTTCACTCAAAATTCACCAAATGACTCCTCCCACCATATTATGATGTTGACCAAGTTTTGGGCTCGATCCGAAATGAATTGGTCGAAAAAATTGGACAATTCAAATTCGTACGAAGTTCGTGCCGTGAATGAAGTGGTTGGTGCATTGCTTAGTTCTACTGATGGGATTTCACTCTAAACTCACCAATGACTCCTGCCACCCTATTATGATATTGACAAGGTTTTGGATTTCAATCAAAACTCATAAATTGACTCCTCCCACCACATTATGATGTTGACCAAGTTTTGTGCTTGATTCGAAATCAATTCTTCAAAGAAATTGGACAATTCAAGTTCGTAAGAGGATCGTGTCGTAAATGGAGTGGTTGGTGCTTTGCATAGTTCTAGTAATTGGATTCCACTCAAAACATACCAAATGACTCTTCCCACCAAATTATGATGTTGACCAAGTTTTGGCTCGATCCGAAATGAATTGGTCAAAGAAATTGGACACTTCAAGTTCGTACGAAGTTCGGGCCGTAAATGGAGTGGTGGTACATTACATAGTTCTAGTGATTGGATTTCACTCAAAACTCACCAAATGACTCCTCCCACCATATTATAATGTTGACCAAGTTTTGGGCTCGATCCGAAATCAATTGGTCAAAGAAATTGGACACTTCAAGTTCGTTTGAAGTTCGTTCCGTAAAAGAAGTGGTTGTTGCTTTGCATAGTTCTATGGATTGGATTTCACTCAAAACACACCACATGAGTCCTCCCACCATAATATTATGACGGCCATGTTTTGGGCTCGATCCGAAATGAATTGGTAAAAGAAATTGGACAGTTGAAGTTCGTGTCGTAAATGGAGTGGTGGGGCATTGCATAGTTCTAGTGATTGGATTTCACTTAAGAGTCACCAAATGACTCCTCCCACCATATCATGATGTCGACCAAGTTTTGGGCTCGATCCGAAATCAATTGGTCAAAGAATTGGACACTTGAATTTCGTACGAAGTTCGTGCCATAAATGGAGTTGTTGTTGCTTTGCATAGTTCTGGGAATTGGATTTCACTCAAAACACAACAAATGACTCTTCCCACAATATTATGATGTTGACTAAGTTTTGGGCAGGATCCAAAATGAATTGTTCAAAGAAATTAGACAATTCAAGTTCAAATGACGTTCGTGCCGTAAATGGAGGGGTGGTACATTGCATTGTTCTAGTGATTGGATTTCACTCAAAACGTACCAAATGACTCCTCCCACCATATTATGATATTTACCAAGCTTTGTGCTCGATCCGACATCAATTGCTCAATGAAATTGCACACTTCAAGTTCGAATGATGATTGTGCCATAAGTGGAGTGCTTGGTGCAATGCTTAGTTCTAGTGATTGGATTTCCTCAAAACTCTCCAAATGACTCATCCCACTAATTATGATGTTGACCAAGTTTTGGGCTCGATCCGAAATCAATTGGTCAAAGAAATTGGACACTTCAAGTTCGTGCGAAGTTCTTGCCGTAAATGAACTGGCTGGTGCTTTGCATACTTCTAAGGATTGGATTTCACTAAAAACGAACCAAATGACACCTCCCACCATATTATGATGTTGACCAATTTTGGGCTCAAGCCAAAATGAAATAGTCAAAGAAATTGGACAATTCAACTTCGAACGAAGTTCGTGCCATAAATGGAGTGGTTAGTGCATTGCTTAGTTCTAGTGATTAGATTTCACTCAATACTAACCAAATGACTTCCCCCACCATATTATGATGTTTTCCAAGTTTTGGGCTCGATCCAAAATGAAATGGTCAAAGAAATTGGACAATTCAACTTCGAATGAAGTTCGTATCATAAATGGAGTGGTTGGTGCATTGCTTAGTTCTAGTGATTGGATTTCACTCAAAACTAACCAAATAACTCCTCCCACAATCAATATTAAGACGTTGGCCAGGTTTTGGGCTCGATCCGAAATGTATGGGTCAAAGAAATTGGACAGTTCAAATTCGTACGAAGTTCGTGCCGTAAATGGAGTTGTTGGTGCATTGCAAAGTTCTACTGTTTTTATTTCACTCGAAACTCACCAAATGATTCCTCCCACCATGTTATGTTGTTGACCAAATTTTGGGCTCGATCCGAAATCAATTGGTCAAAGAAATTGGTTGGTGCATTAGGGAGTTCTAGTGAATATATTTCACTCAAAACACACCAAATGACTCCTCCCACCATATTAAGATGTTGACCACATTTTGGGCTTGATCCGAAATGAATAGGACCAAGAAATTGTACAATTCATGTTCGAAAGAAGTTCGTGCCGTAAATCCAACATTGCATAGTTCTAGTGTAACATCCCTGACCCGATTTCACTATTCAATCCCAATTGTTTATTCAATTAAATAATTTTGGTGAAATTACGCTTTGCCATCGGGATTAAGGGTATTTTAGGCACTTTAAAATTCTGAAAAGAATTTGGGAAATTGAGTTGCGCCGTTGCGTCCGGCTTGTCGAAACGAGTTCGTGGATATGCGGTACAGCGAATTCCGGGTTGTAACGATCGAGAAGCGATAAGAAAAGAAAAGAAAAGAAAAGAAAAGAAAAGAAAAAAAAAAAAAACGAATTTCTGATTTTACTGTCAGGATGTGTTTAGTAAACCTTGTTGAACATTTAGGAATGTTCGGATCGAAAGTCGGAGGTCGTGGGCCCCGGAGGCCCGGTTTGACCTAGTCTGCCGGTTTGACCAAGTTTGACCAGGGTTGACCGAGGGTCTCCGAGGTCGCCTTGCCGTGTAGTTGACTTTGTTGGACTTCTAGGAATGTCCGAACCTTTTGGAAGTAGTGGGCCCAACGGGCCCGGTTGACCAAAACGGGTGTTTGACCGCCGATTGACCGTGAGTCTTCCGAGGTAGTCCCACAAATTGAAGAGCGTAGTTTGACTCTAGAAACTCCCGGTAGTCGTGTACGCTTACTTTGAGACCCGAGAACTAGTTTCTTGAGTTAAAGTTGGTTGTTGAGTACGCGTATTAATTAAAGCATTTATTCTCTCAATTAGGTACTCTTGCTTCGCGTACTCTAAGAAAAGCTCTCTAAGGATTGAGCAGCGTGGACTTGTTGTGAGTGGACATTTGTTTTGAACGAGCATATTTTTAAAGATTGGAATTTGATGCATAAATGATTTATCTTGATGATTGAGATTTCAAATATTATTTAAGTTATGGATTTGATTGTGATGGAATTATCGGAAATTTTATGCATATAAAATTAGTCGCTTAGACTAAGGAGTTTTAAATGATATTTTGAATCTTGGATTTGATTTTTATAGAATACTTTACGAGGGTGTTGGAATTTAAATTATATTCAAAGTTTATGCATGTTTTGGAGTCCCGGTTTATTCGAGGGACATTGAAGGTTATACAATTAATTAAAGGTATTTAAGTATTGAATTTGGGACGGGACAAACGTCCGGTAATTTTTGTATACGGTTTGGGTATGGTGAAATACCCGGAATTTCTTAAGTTTTATATTTGACAAAATTGAGGATTTATTATTATGTTGGTTTTCGAAATTATTTACTTTGGTTAAGTTAATCTTGAAATTTTTATATTGTTTTAAATCAAGGAATTTTCTATTTACTTTAATATCTGAAATTTGTTAAGAAAGTGTGAATTTTATGTTTTCTCGAATTTATAGTTTATATTTTATATTTAATATTTATACGTTGATTTAATGTTTTGGGTCTTGAATTTCGTTTTTAAGAAATTCTATTTACTTTGCAATTATAGAGTTATATATATTTGTTTCAAGTTTGGAATTGGTTTTATATGGATTATTTGGATTATATTTTATATTGGAAGCTTATGAGTATTTTGGGTTCCAGATATGTATATTGAGACATTGGTGTTTATATTCTTTTATATATATTTTTGGGTGTCAATTATGGACGGGGTAACGTCCGGATATTATTGTGTTCGGGTTTAGTACGGGCTGAATACCCTGGTATTTAGGGTATGTCGTGATTATGTATATTAGATGGAGTGCTATTAGCACCACTTTATGTACCTCCCTGATCTGGTTACCGATATGGATACAGGATATAAGGAACCCGGTTCACCCTTGGCGGGTGTTATCGTAGGCCCATGCCGATGCAACGTAGGACTTTATTCAGCCGCACATTATTGAGGTATTTTCTTTTGTGCGTGTCTGGGAGTTAGTCCCCGATTGGGGACGGCTGGTTCCTGGCTACGTGGTTGTAAAGGAATTTTTCTCCACGTGGTGGTCAACAATCCCCTTGTTGGATTGTTTCCCGGTACAAGTATTGGTCTAAGAGTCTTACTATTTATATATAGTATATATATACCTATTACTATACTTCCATTCTTATTTTCTTTTAAGTGAGGATCCTTCCTTACTTGCGTGCCCTACGGGCATTGCGTCGGGAAACAGCTTGGTTGGGAATTTGGTTTTCTTGATTTTTAGTCGTTTTAGTTTTACATTTTCCTTGTTGGGATTTTATGAGAATTTACATTTTTGTTATTATAAATATATATATGGGGGTGTGTCTATGGATGTTATTTCCAGGATTTATTATATTTGGATATGTGCACCGGGACAGTGATGCATGTGCATCGATTTTAAATTAAGGTTTGAAACTGGACAAGGTTGGGTTCCGGGAAAAAGGGAAGTTATTCAATGTTGTTATTTATGTTTTACTTAAACGGGATATTTTTGGATGGATTCAATTCCATGGTTTTTATTTTAAGAATTCGTGTTCAAGTTGTGGTTTCAAGAATTTACTAAGTAGCAAAACTACGCTTTTCTTTATGGTATTTCAAGGTACAAATTTAATAGAATTGTTTTCAAGTATACGATCGTATAAATATGTACATTTATACAAGGATTTTTGTTGCATAACGCTTGTCATTATTTGCGAAAACGGAGGGGGTTATTATGTTCATTGAAAAATGAGGTTTAAAGTTTGATTTTTCGTCCACTCACATTTTCTGTTTTGCGCCCCCCAGGTACTAGATCCCGAGGTCAAGACCACCACGTCGAGGCATCACGGCTAACGGCTCCTGTAGGAGTTTTCTTGTATCTTGACCCTGCTATACTTTACTCAGGTTGTAAAGTTTAAATTTCTTTAGATTGCTCCGTAGTGCTCACCTAGGATTGAGGTAGAGGCTAGAGGCCCTCCCTATTAATCTGTGTGCTTCTGCTTTGTGCATGCTGCCTGTTGGGAAATTTTCTGTTGTTTTTAACAGGTGGAAAATTTTGGGAAACTCCGTTTTTCAGGGGAGACTCTGCCGGATTTTCGGCAGAAGTCAACTTTCCTATTTCTTTAAACTAGGTCAAGGGGCGTTTTAGTAAATTAAGTTCCTGCGTCAGGGTAGTGTCTGACGGGAAGCAGGGTTGGACACGAGTTCCGAGGGGGAATTCGGGTCCGGTCCTGTCATCTAGTGATTGGATTTCACTCAAAACTAACCAAATGACTCCTCCCAGAATCAATATTATGACGTTGGCCAACATTGCATAGTTCTAGGGATTGGATTTTACCCAAAACTCACCAAATGACTCCTCCACCATATTATGATGTTGACCAAGTTTTGGGCTAGTTCCAAAATCAATTGCTCAAAGAAATTGGACACTTCAAGTTCGTACGAAGTTCGTGGCGTTAATGGAGTGGTGGTGCGTTGCATAGTTCTGGTTATTCGATTTCACTCAAAACTCACCAAATGACTCCTCTCACCATACTATGTTGTTGACCAAGTTTTGGGATCGATCCGAAATAAACTGGACACTTCAAGTTCGTATGAAGATCATGCCGTAAATGGAACAGTTGGTGCTTTGCATAGTTCTAGTGATTGGATTGCACTAAAAACTCACCAAATGACTCCTCCCACCGTACTACGATGTTGACCAAGTTTTGGGCTCGATCCTAAATAAATTGGACACTTCAAGTCCGTACGAAGTTCGTGCCGTAAATGGAGTGGTTGGTACATTGCATAGTTCTAGTGATTGGAATTCAGTCAAAACTCACCGAATGACTCCGCCCACCATATTATGTTGTTGACCAAGTTTAGGGCTCGATCCAAAATGAATTGGTCAAAGAAATTGGAGAATTCATGTTCGAACGAAGTTCGTGCCGTACATGGAGTGGTTGGTGCATTGCATAGTTCTATAGATTGGAATTCACTCAAAACTAAGTGAATGACTCTTCCCACCATATTATGTTGTTGACTATGTTTTGGGCTCGATCCGAAATCAATTAGTCAAAGAAATTGGACACTTCAAGTCCGTGTTCGTGCCGTAAATGGAGTGGTGGTGCATTGCATTGTTCTATTGATTGGATTTCACTCAAAACTCACCAAATGACTCCCACCATATTATGATGTTGACCAAGTTTTGGGCATGAGCTGAAATGAATTGAACAAAGAAAATGGACACTTCAAGTGGTTGGTGCATTGCATTGTTCTAATGATTGGATTTCACTCAAAACTCACCAAATGACTCCTCCCACCATTTTATGATGTTGACCAAATTTTGGGCTCGATTCGAAATCAATTGATCAAAGAAAATGGACACTTCAAGTTCGTGCGATGTTCGTGCCGTAAATGGTGTGGTTGGTGCATTGCATAGTTCTAGTGATTGGATTTCAATCAAAACTCATCAAATGAATCCTCCCACCATATTGTGATGTTGACCAAGCTTTGGGCTCGATTTGAAATCAATTGGTCAACGAAATTGGACACTTTAAGTTCGTACGAAGTTCATGCCGCAAATGCAGTTCTGTTGATTGGATTTCACTGAAAACTCACGAAATGACTCCTCCCACCATATTAAGATGTTGACCAAGTTTTGGGCTCGATACGAAATCACTTGGTCAAAGAAATTGGACACTTCAAGTTCGTTCGAAGTTCGTGCCGTAAATGGAATGGTTGGTGCTTTGCACAGTACTGTTGATTGGATTTCACTCAAAACTTACCAAATCACTCCTCCCACCAAATTATGATGTTGGCCAGGTTTTGGGTTCGATCCAAAATCGCTTGTTCAAAGAAATTGGACCTATCAAGTTCGTACGAAGTTCGTGCCGTAAATGGAGTGGTTTGTGTTTTGCATTCTCTGTTGATTGGATTTCACTCAAAACTTACCAAATGACTCCTCCCACCATAATATGAAGTTGACCAAGTTTTGGGCTTGATCCAAAATCAATTGGTCAGAGAAATTGCACACAACAAGTTCGTGCCGTAAATGGAGTGGTTGGTGCGTTGCAAAGTTCTTGTGATTGGATTTCAATCAAAACTCACCAAAGGACTCCTCAAACCATATTATGTCATTGACCATAGTTCTAGGGATTGGATTTCTCCCAAAACTCACCAAATGGCTCCTCCCATTATATTATGATGTTGACCATGTTTTGGGCTAGATCCGAAATCAATTGGTGAAACAAATTGGAAACTTCAAGTTCGTACGAAGTTCCGTGCCGTAAATGAGGTAGTTGGTGCTTTGCATAGTTCTAGGGATTGGATTTCACTCAAAACACACCAAATGACTCCACCCACCATATTTTGATGTTGACCAAGTTTTGGGCTCGATCTGAAATCAATTGTTCAAAGACATTGGACACTTCAAGATCGTACGAAGTTCCATGCCGTAAATAAAGTGATTGGTGGTTTGCATAGTTCTAGGGACTAGATTTCACCCAAAACACACCGAATGACTCCTCCCACCAGATTATGATGTTGACCAAGTTTTGGGCGCCATCCGAAATGAATTGGTCAAAGAAAATGGACAATTCAAGTTCGTACGAAGTTCGTCATGTAAATGGAGTGGTTTTAGCATTGCATAGTTCTAGTGATTGGATTTCACTCAAAATTCACCAAATGACTCCTCCCACAAGATTATTATGTTGACCACGTTTTGGGCTCGATCCGAAATCTCTTGGTCAGAGAAATTGGACACTTCAAGTTCGTACGAAATTCGTGCCGTATATGTAGTGGTTGGTACATTGCATAGTTCTAGAGATTGGATTTCACCTAAAATTCACCAAATGACTCCTCCCCCCGTATTATGAAATTGACCAAGTTTTGGGCTCGATCCGAAATCAATTCGTTCATCGAAATTGCACACAACAAGTTCGTTCCGTAAATGGAGTAGTTGGTGCATTGCATAGTTTTAGTGATTGGATTTCAATCAAAACTCACCAAAGGACTCCCCCCACCATATTATGTCACTGACCATTGTTCTAGGCATTGGATTTCACCCAAAACTCACCAAATGACTCCTCCCATTATATTATGATGTTGACCATGTTTTGGGCTAGATCCGAAATCAATTGGTCAAAGAAATTGGAAACTTCAAGTTCGTACGAAGTTCCGTGTCGTAAATGAGTTAGTTGGTGCTTAGCATAGTTCTAGGGATTGGATTTCACCCAAAACACACCAAATGACTCCTCCCACCATATTATGATGTTGACCAAGTTTTGGGCTCGATCCGAAATGAATTGGTCAAAGAAATTAGACAATTCAAGTTCGAACGAAGTTTGTGACGTAAATGGAGTGGTTGGTGCATTGCATAGTTCTAGTGATAGGATTTCACTCAAAACTCACCAAATGACTCGTCCCACCGTTTTATGACGTTGACCAAGTTTTGGGCTCGATCCGAAATCAATTGATAAAAGAAAATGGACACTTCAAGTTCGTACGAAGTTCGTGCCGTAAATAGAATGGTTGGTGCTTTGCACAGTACTGTTGATTGGATTTCACTGAAAACTTACCAAATGACTCCTCCCACCATATTATGATGCTGACCAAGTTTTGGGCTAGATCTCAAATCAATTGGTTAAAGAAATGGGACACGTCAAGTTCGTACGAAGTTCATGCCGTAAATGGAGTGTCTGGTGCATTGCATAGTTCTAGTGATTGGATTTCTCTTAAAACACACCAAATGACTCCTCCCACCATATTATGAAGTTGACCATGTTTTGGGCTCGATTCGAAATGAATTGGTCAAAGAAATTGGACAATTCAAGTTCGAACGAAGTTCGTGACGTAAATGGGGTGGTTTTTGCATTGCATAGTTCTAGTGATTGGATTTCACTCAAAATTCACCAAAATGACTCCTCCCACAAGATTATTATGTTGACCAAGTTTTGGGCTCGATTCGAAATCACTTGGTCAGAGATATTGGACACTTCAAGTTCATACGAAGTTCGTTCCGTAAATGGAGTGATTGTTGCATTGCATAGTTCTAGTGATTTGATTTCACTCAAAACCCACTGAATGACTCCTCCCACAATATTAAGATGTTGACCAAGTTTTGGGCTCGATCCGAAATGAATTGGTCAAAGAAATTGGACAATTCAAGTTCGAACGAAGTTAGTGACGTAAATGGAGTTGTTGGTGCATTGCATAGTTGTAGTGATTGGATTTCACTAATAGCTCACCAAATGATTCCTCCCACCATGTTATGATGTTGACCAAGTTTTGGACTCGATCTGAAATTAATTCGTCAATGAAATGGGACATTTCAAGTTCGTACGAAGTTCGTGCCGTAAATCGTCTGGTTCATTGCATAGTTCTAGTGATTGGATTTCTCTCAAATCACACCAACCGACTCCTCCCACCATATTATGATGTTGACCAACTTTTGGGCTAGATCCGAAATGAATTGGTCAAAGAAATTGGACAATTCAAGTTCGAACGAAGTTCATGACGTAAATGGAGTGGTTTTTGCATTGCATAGTTCTAGTGATTGGATTTCACTACAAATTCACCAAAATGACTCCTCCCACCATATTATGATGCTGACCAAGTTTTGTGCTAGATGTCAAATCAATTGGTTAAAGAAATGGGACACGTCAAGTTCGTACGAAGTTCGTACAATAAATGAAGTGTCCGGTGCATTGCATAGTTGTAGTGATTCGATTTCACTAATAACTCACCAAATGATTCCTCCCACCATGTTATGATGTTGACCAAGTTTTGGGCTCGATCTGAATTTAATTCGTCAAAGAAATTGGACACTTCAAGTTCGTATGAAATTCGTTCCGCAAATGAAGTGATTGTTGCATTGCATAGCTCTAGTGATTTGATTTCACTCAAGACTCACCGAATGACTCCTCCCGCCATATTATGATGTTGACCAAGTTTTGGGCTCCATCCGAAATGAATTAGTCAAAGAAATTGGACAATTCAAGTTCGAACGAAGTTCATGACATAAATGGAGTGGTTGCTGCATTGTTCGAGTGATTGGATTTCACTTATAACTCACCAAATGACTCCTCCCACCATATTATGATGTTGACCAAGTTTTGGGCTCCATCCCAAATAAATTGATCAATCAAATTGGACACTTCAAGTTCGTACGAAGTTCGTGCTGTAAATGGAGTGGTTGGTGTTTTGCAAACTTCTGTTGATTGGATTTCACACAAAACTCACCAAATGACTCCTGCCACCATGTTATGATGCTGACCAAGTTTTGGGCTCGATCTGAAATCTATTGGTCAAAAAAATGAGACACTTCAAGTTCGTACGAAGTTCGTGCAGTAAATGGAGTGTCTGGTGCATCGCATAGTTCTAGTGATTGGATTTCACTCAAAACTCACCAAATGACTCCTCCCACCATATTATGATGCTGACCAAGTTTTGTTCTCGATCTGAAATTAATTGGCCAAAGAAATGGGAAACTTCAAGTTCGTACGATGTTCGTGCCGTAAATGGAGTGTATGGTTCATTGTATAGTTCTAGCGATTGGATTTCACTCAAAACACACCAAATGACTTCTCCCACCATATTATGAAGGTGACCAAGTATTGGACACAATCCAAAATGAATTGGACAGAGAAATTGGACAATTCAAGTTCGTGATGTAAATGGAGTGGTTGGTGCGTTGCACATGTCTAGTGATTGGATTTCAATCAAAACTCATAAAATGACTCCTCTCACCATATTATGATGTTGACCAAGTTTTGGGCTCGATCCAAATTCAATAGGGCAGAGAAATTGGACAATTCTAGTTCGTAAGAAGTTCATGCCGTAAATGGGGTGGTTGGTGCTTTGCATAGTTCTGGTGATTGGATTTCACTCAAAACCCACCAAATGACTCTTCCCACCATATTATGATGTTGACCAAGTTTTGGGCTCGACCCGAAATGAATTGGTCGAAAAAATTGGTCAATTCAAATTCGGACGAAGTTCGTGCCGTGAATGGAGTGGTGGTAAATTGCATAGTTCTATTGATTGAATTTCACTCAAAACATATCAAACGACTCCTCCCACAGTGTTATGATGTTGACCAAGTTTTGGGCTTGATCCGAAATCAATTGGTCAAAGAAATTGGACAAATAATGTTCGTGCGAAGTTCGTGCCGTAAATGAAATGGTTGGTGCATTGCATAGTTCTAGATATTGGAATTCACTCAAAACTGACCAAATGTCTCCTGCCACCATATTATGATGTTGACCAAGTTTTGGGCTCGATCCAAATTCAATAGGGCAGAGAAATTGGACAATTCAAGTTCGAATGAAGTTCATGCCGTAAATGGAGGGCTTGGTGCTTTGCATAGTTCTGGGGATTGGATATCACTCAAAACTCACCAAACGACACCTCCCACCATGTTATGATGTTGACCAAGTTTTGCGATCGATCCGAATCAATTAGTCAAAGAAATTGGACTATTCAAGTTTTTATGAAGTTCATGCCGTAAATGGAGTGCTTGGTGGTTTGCATAGTTCTAGTGATTGGATTTCCACTGAAAACTCACCAAATGGCAATTCCCACCATATTACGATATTGACCAAGTTTTGGGATCGATCCGAAATCAATTGGTGAAAGAAATTTGACACTTCAAGTTCGTACGAAGTTCGGGCCATAAATGGAGTGGTTGGTGCGTTGCACAAGTCTAGTTATGGGATTTCAATCAAAACTCATAAAATGACTCCTCCCACCATATTATTATCTTGACCATGTTTTGGGCTCGATCCGAATTGAATAGGGTTAAGAAATTGGACAATTCAAGTTCGAAAGAAGTTCATGCCATAAATGGAGTGGTTGGTGCTTTGCATAGTTCTGGCGATTGGACTTCACTCAAAACTAACCAAATGACTACTCCCACCATATTATGATGTTGACCAAGTTTTGGGCTAGATCCGAAATCAATTGGTCAAAGAAATTGGACACTTCAAGTTCATACGAAGTTCGTACCGTAAATGGAGTGGTGGTACATTGCAAAGTTCTATTGATTGGATTTCACTAAAAACACACCAAATGACTCCTCCCAAAATATTATGTTGTTGACCAAGTTTTGGACTCGATCCGAAATCAATTGGTCAAAGAAATTGGACGCTTCAAATTCGTGCGAAGTTTGTGCCGTAAATGAAATGGTTGGTGCATTGCTTAGTTCTACTGATGGGATTTCACTCAAAACTCACCAAATGACTCCTGCCACTCTATTATGATGTTGACCAAGTTTTGGGCTCGATCCAAAATCAATTGGTCAAAGAAATTGGACACTTCAAGTTCGTACAAAGTTCATGCCGTAAATCAAGTGGTTGGTGCTTTGCATAGTTCTAGGGATTGGATTTCACTCAAAACTCACCAAATGACTCCTCCCACCATATTATGATGTTGACCAAGTTTTGGGCTCGATCCGAAATGAATTAGTTGAAGAAATTGGACTATTCAAGTTTTTATGAAGTTCGTGCCGTAAATGGAGTGGTGGTATATTGCATAGTTCTCTTGATTGGATTTCACTCAAAACACACCAAATGACTCCTCCCACCATATTATTATGTTGACCAAGTGTTGGGCTCGATCCGAAACAAATTGGTCAAGAAATTGGACACTTCATGTTCAAATGAAGTTTGGGCCATAAATGGAGTGGTTGGTGCTTTGCATAGTTCTAGTGATTGGACTTCACTCAAAACTAACCAAATGACTACTCCCACCATATTATGATGTTGACCAAGTTTTGGGCTCGATCCAAAATCAATTGGTCAAAGAAATTGTACACTTCAAGTTCGAAAGAAGTTCATGCCATAAATGAAGTGGTTATTGCTTTGCATAGTTCTATTGATTCGATTTCACTCAAAACACACCAAATGAGTCCTCCCACCATAGTATGTTGTTGGCCAAGTTTTGGGCTGGATCCGAAATGAATTGGAAAAAGAAATTGGACACTTGAAGTTCATACGAAGTTCGTGCCGTTAATGGAGTGGTTGTATATTGCATAGTTCTCTTGATTGGATTTCACTCAAAACACACCAAATGACTCCTCCCACCATATTATTATGTTGACCAAGTGTTGGGATCGATACGAAACAAATTGGTCAAAAAAATTTGACACTTCATGTTCAAATGAAGTTTCGCCATAAATGGAGTGGTTGGTGCTTTGCATAGTTCTAGTGATTGGACTTCACTCAAAACTAACCAAATGACTACTCCCACCATATTATGATGTTGACCAAGTTTTGGGCTCGATCCAAAATCAATTGGTCAAAGAAATTGTACACTTCAAGTTCGTAAGTTCATGCGTAAATGAAGTGGTTATTGCTTTGCATAGTTCTATTGATTCGATTTCACTCAAAACACACCAAAAGAGTCCTCCCACCATAGTATGTTGTTGGCCAAGTTTTGGGCTGGATCCGAAATGAATTGGAAAAAGAAATTGGACAATTGAAGTTCGTCGACGTTCGTGCCGTTAATGGAGTGGTGGTATATTGCATAGTTCTCTTGATTGGATTTCACTCAAAACACACCAAATGACTCCTCCCACTATATTATTATGTTGACCAAGTTTTGGGCTCGATACAAAACAAATTGGTCAAAGAAATTGGACACTTCATGTTCAAATGAAGTTTCTGCCATAAATGGAGTGGTTGGTGCTTTGCATAGTTCTAGTGATTGGACTTCACTCAAAACTAACCAAATGACTACTCCCACCATATTATGATGTTGACCAAGTTTTGGGCTCGATCCAAAATCAATTGGTCAAAGAAATTGTACACTTCAAGTTCGTGCCGTAAATGAAGTGGTTATTGCTTTGCATAGTTCTAGTGATTGGATTTCACTCAAAACTCACCAAATGACTCCTCCCACCATATTATAATGTTGACCAAGTTTTGGGCTCAATCCGAAATGAATTGGTCAAAGAAATTGGAGACTTCAAGTTCGTACGAAGTTTGTGCCGTAAATGCAGTGGTGGAACATTGAATAGTTCTAGGTATAGGATTTTACTCTAAACTCCCCAAATGACTCCTCCCACCAAATTATGATGTTGACGAACTTTTGGGCTCGACCCGAAATCAATTGGTCAAAGAAATTTGACGCTCCAAGTTCATACGAAGTCGTGCCGTAAATTAAGAGGTTGGTGCTTTGCACAGTTCTAGGGATTGGATTTCACTCAAAACGCTCCAAATGACACCTCCCACCATATTATGATGTTGACCAAGTTTTGGCCTCGATCCGAAATGACATGGTCAAAGAAATTGGACAATTCAACTTCGAACGAAGTTCATCCCATAAATGGAATGGTTGGTGCATTGCTTAGTTCTAGTGATGGGATTTCACTCAAAAGTCACGAAAGGACTCCTCCCACCATATTATGTCATTGACCATAGTTCTAGGGATTGGATTTCACCCAAAACTCACCAAAGGACGCCTCCCACCAAATTATGATGTTGACGAACTTTTGGGCTCGACCCGAAATCAATTGGTCAAAGAAATTTGACGCTCCAAGTTCATACGAAGTAGTGCCGCAAATAAAGAGGTTGGTGCTTTGCACAGTTCTAGGGATTGGATTTCACTCAAAATGCTAATGACACCTCCCACCATATTATGATGTTGACCAAGTTTTGGCCTCGATCCGAAATGACATGGTCAAAGAAATTGGACAATTCAACTTCGAACGAAGTTCATCCCATAAATGGAATGGTTGGTGCATTGCTTAGTTCTAGTGATGGGATTTCACTCAAAACTCACCAAATGACTCCTCCCACCCTATTATGATGTTGACCAAGTTTTGGGCTCGATCCGAAATCAATTGAACACTACAAGTTCGTACGAAGTTCGTGCCGTAAATGAAGTGGTTGGTGCTTTGCATAGTTCTAGGGATTGGATTTCACTCAAAACACACCAAATGAGTCCTCCCACCATATTATATGATGTTGGTCAAGTTTTGGGCTTGATCCGAAATGAATTGGTAAAAGAAATTGGACAGTTGAAGTTCGTACGAAGTTTGTGCCGTAAATGGAGTGGTGGGGCATTGCAGAGTTCTAGTGATTGGATTTCAGTTAAGAGTCACCAAATGACTCCTCCCACCATATTATGATGTTGACCAAGTTTTGTGCTTGATCCGATATCAATTCGTCAAAAAAATTTTACAATTCAAGTTCGTAAGAAGATCGTGTCGTAAATGGAGTGGTTGGTACTTTGCATAGTTCTAGTAATTGGATTTCACTCAAAACATACCAAGTAACTCCTCCCACCAAATTATGATGTTGACCAAGTTTTGTCTCGATCCGAAATGAATTGGTCAAAGAAATTGGACAATTCAATTTCGAACGAAGTTCGTGCCATAAGTGGAGTGCTTGGTGCATTGCTTAGTTCTAGTGATTGGATTTCACTCAAAACTCACCAAATGACTCCTCCCACCATATTATGATGTTGACCAAGTTTTGGGCTCGATCCGAAATAAATTGGTCAAAGAAATTGGACACTCCAAGTTCGAACGAAGTTCGGGCTGTAAATGGAGTGGTTGGTGCTTTGCATAGTTCTACTGATTGCATATCCCTCAAAACTCACCAAATGACTCCTCCCACCATATTCAAGTTCGAACGAAGTTCGTGCTATAAGTGGAATGCTGGGTGCATTGCTTAGTTCTAGTGATTGGATTTCACTCCAAACTCACCAAATCACTCATCCCACCAATTATGATGTTGACCAAGTTTTGGGCTCAATCCGAAATCAATTGGTCAAGAAATTGGACACTTCAAGATCGTACGAAGTTTTTTCCGTAAATGAACTGGTTGGTGCTTTGCATAGTTTTAGGGATTGGATTTCACTCAAAAGGCACCAAATGACACCTCCCACCATATTATGATGTTGACCAAGTTTTGGCCTCGATCCGAAATGACATGGTCAAAGAAATTGGACAATTCAACTTCGAACAAAGTTCGTGCCATAAATGTACTGTTTGTACATTGCATAGTTCTAGTTATTGGATTTCATTCAAAACTCAAAAAATGACTCCTCCCACCATATTATGATGTTGACCAGGGTTTTGGCTCGATCCGAAATGTAATGGTCAAAGAAATTGGACAATTCAACTTCGAACGAAGTTCGTGCCGTAAATGAAGTGGTTGGTACTTTGCATAGTTCTAGGGATTGGATTTCGCTCAAAACACACCAAATGACTCCTCCCACTATATTATGATGTTGACCAAGTTTTAGGCTCGATCCGAACTGAATTGTTCAAAGAAATTGGACTATTCGAGTTCGAAAGAAGTTCGTGCCATAAATGGAGTGGTGGTACATTGCATAGTTCTAGTGATGGATTTCACTCAAAACTCACCAAATAACTCCTCCCACCATATCATGATGTCGACCAAGTTTTGGGCTCGATCCGAAATCAATTGCTCAAAGAAATTGGACAATTCAACTTCGAACGAAGTTCGTGCCGTAAATGGATTGGTTGGTGCATTGCTTTGTTCTAGTGATTGGATTTCACTCAAAACTAACCAAATGACTCCTCCCACCATATTATGATGTTGACCAAGTTATGGGGTCGATACGAAATGAAATGGTCAAAGAAATTGGACAATTCAACTTCGTACGATGTTCGTGCCGTAAATGGAGTGGTGGTACATTACATAGTTCTCGTGACCAAGTTTTGGGCTCGATCCGAAATGAATTGGTAAAAGAAACTGGACAGTTGAAGTTCGTACGAAGTCCGTGCCGTAAATGGAGTGGTGGTACATTACATAGTTGTAGTGATTGGATTTCACTCAAAACAAACCAAATGAGTCCTCCCACCATTGTATGATGTTGGCCAAGTTTTGGGCTCGATCCGAAATGAATTGGTAAAAGAAATTGGACAGTTGAAGTTCGTGCCGTAAATGGAGTGGTAGTACATTACATAGTTCTAGTGATTGGATTTCACTCAAAACTCACCAAATGACTCCTCCCACCATATTCTATTGTTGACCAAGTTTTGGGGTCGATAAGAAATCAATTGGTCCAACAAATTGGACACTTCAAGTTCGTACGAAGTTCGTGCCGTAAATGGAGTGGTGGAACATTGAATAGTTCTAGTTATAGGATGTCACTCAAAACTCACCAAATGACTCCCCACCATAGTATGATGTTGGCCAAGTTTTGGGCTCGATCCGAAATGAATTGGTAAAAGAAATTGTACAGTTGAAGTTCGTACTAAGTTCGTGCCGTGAATGGAGTGGTGGTACATTACAGAGTTCTATTGATTGGATTTCACTCAAAACACACCAAATGACTCCTCCCACCATATTATGATGTTGACCAACTTTTGGGCTTGATCCGAAATCAATTGGTCAAAGAAATTGGACGATTCCAGTCCGTACGAAGTTCGTGCCGTAAATTAAGTGGTTGGTGCATTGCTTAGTTCTAGTGATGGGATTTCACTCAAAACTCAACAAATGACTCCTGCCACCCTATTATGATGTTGACCAAGTTTTGGGCTCGATCCAAAATCAATTGGTCAAAGAAATTGGACACTTCAAGTTCGTACGAAGTTTGAGCCGTAAATGGAGTGGTTGTTGCATTGCATAGTTCTTGTGATGAGATTTCACTCAAAACTCACCAAATGAGTCTTGCCACCATATAATGAGGATCAACAACTTTTGGGCTCGATCCGAAATGAATTGGTCAAAGGAATTGGACACTTCAAGTTCGAACGAAGTTCATGACGTAAATGGAGTGGTCGGTGCGTTGCAGAGTTTTGTTGATTGGATTTAACTCAAAACTCACCAAATGATTCCTCCCACCATATTATGATGTTGACCAAGATTTGGGCACGATTCAAAATGAATTGGTCAAAGAAATTGGAAAATTCAAGTTCGTACGAAGTTCGTGTCGTAAATGGAGTGGTTGGTGCAGTGCATAGTTCTAGTGATTGGATTTCACTCAAAACTGACCAAATCACTCCTTCCACCATATTATGATGTTGACCAAGTTTTGGGCTCGATCCAAAATCAATTTGTCAAAGAAATTGGACAATTCGAGTTCGTACAAAGTTTGTGCCGTAAATGGAGTGTTTGGGGCATTGCATGGTTCAAGTGATTGGATTTCACTCGAAACTCACCAAATGTCTCCTCCCGTCAAAGAAATTGGACACTAAAAGTTCGTATTAATTTCGAAACGTAAGTGGAGTAGTTGGTGCAATGCATAGTTCTAGTGATTGGATTTCACTCATGTTTTGGGATAGATCCGAAATCAATTGTTTCAAGAAATTGGAAACTTCAAGTTCGTACGAAGTTCCGTGCAGTAAATGAAGTGTTTGGTGGTTTGCATAGTTCTAGGGATTGGATTTCATTCAAACCACACGAAATGACTCCTCCCACCATATTTTGATGTTGACCAAGTTTTGGGCTTGATCTGAAATCAATTCTTCAAAGAATTTGGACACTTCAAGATCGTACGAAGTTCCGTGCCGTAAATAAAGTGATTGGGGCTTTTCATAGTTCTCTGAATTGGATTTACCCAAAACTCACCAAATGACTCCTCCCACCATATTATGATGTTGACCAAGTTTTGGGCTCGATCCAAAATCAATTGGTCAAAGAAATTGGAGAATTCAAGTTCGAACGAAGTTCGTGCCGTAAATGGAGTGGTTGGTGCAATGCGTAGTTCTAGAGATTTGAATTCACTCAAAACTCACTGAATGACTCCTCCCACCATATTATGTTGTTGACTAAGTTTTGGGCTCGATCCGAAATCAATTGGTCAAAGAAATTGGACACTTCAAGTTCGTGTCGTAAATGTAGTGGTAGTGCATTGCATTGTTCTATTGATTGGATTTCACTCAAAACTCACCAAATGACTCCTCCCACCATATTATGATGTTGACCAAGTTTTGGGCATGAGCCGAAATGAAATGTTCAAAGAAATTGGACAATTCAACTACGAACGAAGTTTGTGACGTAAATGGAGTGGTTGGTGCATTGCATAGTTCTAGTGATTGGATTTCACTCAAAACTCACCAAATGACTCCTCCCACCATTTTATGATGTTGACCAAGTTTTGGGCTCGATCCGAAATCAATTGATCAAAGAACATGGACACTTCAAGTTCGTGCGATGTTCGTGCCATAAACGGTGTGGTTGGTGCATTGCATAGTTCTATTGATTGGATTTCAATCAAAACTCACCAAATGAATCCTCCCACCATATTAAAATTTGAAATCTATTGGTCAAAGAAATTGGACACTTCAAGTTCATACGAAGTTCGTGCCGTAAATGGAGTGGTTGGAACTTTGCACAGTACTGTTCGTGCCGTAAATGGTGTGGTTGGTGCATTGCATAGTTCTAGTGATTGGATTTCACTGAAAACGCACCAAATGACTCCTCCCTCCATATTACGATGTTGACCAAGTTTTGGGCTCGATACGAAATCACTTGGTCAAAGAAATTGGACACTTCAAGTTCGTACGAAGTGTGTGCCATAAATGGAATGGTTGGTGCTTTGCACAGTACTGTTGATTGTATTTCACTCAAAACTTACCAAATGACTCCTCCCACCATATTATGATGTTGACCAAGTTTTGGGCTCGATCCGAAATTAATTGGTGAAAGAAATTGGACAATTCAAGTTTGTACGAAGTTCGTGCCTTATATGGAGTGGTTGGTGCAATGCATAGTTCTAGTGATTGGATTTCACTCAAAACTCACCAAATGACTCCTCCCAACATGTTATGATATTGACCAAGTTTTGGGCTCGATCCGAAATTAATTGGTCAAAGAAATTGCACACATCAAGTTCTTGCCGTAAATGGAGTGGTTGGTGCATTTCATAGTTCTAGTGATTGGATTTCTATCAAAACTCATCAAAGGACTCCTCCCTCAATATTATGTCATTGATCAAGTTATGGGCTCGATCCGAAATCAATTGGTGAAAGCAATCGGACAGTTCAAGTTCTTAAGAAGCTCGTGCCGTATATGGAGTGGTTGGTGCATTGCATAGTTCTGGAGATTGGATCTCATTCAAAACACAACAAATGACTCCTCCCTCCATATTATGATGTTGACCAAGTTTTGGGCTCGATCCGAAATGAATTGGTCAAAGAAATTAGACAATACAAGTTCGTACGAAGTTCGTGTCGTAAATGGAGTGGTTGGTGCATTGCATAGTTCTAGTGATTGGATTTCACTCAAAACTCACCAAATCACTCCTTCCACCATATTATGATGTTGACCAAGTTTTGGGCTCGATCCGAAATCAATTGGTCAAAGAAATTGGACACTTCAAGTTCGTGACGTAAATGGATTTCACGCAAAACTCACCGAATGACTCCGCCCACCATATTATGATGGTGACCAAGTTTTGAGCTTGATCCAAAATCAATAGGTCAAAGAAATTGGACAATTAAAGTTTGAACGAAGTTCGTGCCGTAAATGGAGTGGTTGGTGCGTTGCGTAGTTCTAGTGAATGGATTTCACTCAAAAATCACCAAATGCCTCCTCCCACCATATTATGATGCTGACCAAGTTTTGGGCTCGATCTGAAATCAATTGGTGAAAGAAATGGGACACTTCAAGTTCGTACAAAGTTCGTGCCGTAAATGGTGTCTGGTGCATTGCATAGTTCTAGTGATTGGATTTCACTCAAAACTCACCAAATGACTCCTCCCACCATATTATGAAGTTGACCAAGTTTTGGGCTCGATCCGAAGTGTATTGGTCAAAGAAAATGGACAATTCAACTTCGTACGAAGTTCGTGATGTAAATGGAGTGGTTTTAGCATTGCATAGTTCTAGTGATTGGATTTCACTCAAAATTCACCAAATGACTCCTCCCACAAGATTATTATGTTGACAAAGTTTTGGGCTCGATCCGAAATCTCTTGGTCAGAGAAATTGGACGTTCGTACGAAGTTTGTGCCGTATATGTAGTGGTTGGTACATTGCATAGTTCTAGATATTGGATTTCACCCAAAACTCTCCAAATGACTTCTCCCCCCATATTATGAAATTGACCAAGTTTTGGGCTCGATCCGAAATCAATTGGTCAGAGAAATTGCACACAACAAGTTCGTGCCGTAAATGGAGTGGTTGGTGCATTACATAGTTCTAGTGATTGGATTTCAATCAAAACTCACCAAAGGATTCCTCCCACCATATTATGTCATTGACCATAGTTCTAGGCATTGGATTTCACCCAAATCTCACCAAATGACTCCTCCCATTATATTACGATGTTGACCATGTTTTGGGCTAGATCTAAAATCAATTGGTCAAAGAAATTGGAAACTAAGTTCGTATGAAGTTCCGGGTCGTAAATGAGGTAGTTGATGCTTTGCATAGTTCTAGGGATTGGATTTCACTCAAAACACACCAAATGACTCCTGCCACCATATTTCATGTTGACTATGTTTTGGGCTCGATTTGAAATCAATTGTTTAAAGAAATTGGACACTTCAAGATCGTTCGAAGTTCCGTGCCGTAAATAAAGTGATTGGTGGTTTGCATAGTTCTAGGGATTGGATTTCCCTTAAAACTCACCAAATCAATGACATAATATGGTGGGAGGAATCCTTTGACCAAGTTTTGGGCTCGATCCGAAATGAATTAGTCAAAGAAATCGGACAATTCAAGTTCGAACGAAGTTTGTGACGTAAATGGAGAGGTTGGTGCATTGCATAGTTCTAGTGATTGGATTTCACTCAAAACTCACCAAATCACTCCTCCCACCATTTTATGATGTTGACCAAGTTTTGGGCTCGATCCGAAATCAATTGATCAAAGAAAATGGACACTTCAAGTTCGTGCCGTAAATGGTGCGGTTGGTGCATTACATAGTTCTAGTGATTGGATTTCAATCAAAACTCACCAAATGAATCCTCCCACCATATAGTGATGTTGACCAAGCTTTGGGCTCGATTTGAAATCAATTGGTCAACGAAATTGGACACTTCAAGTTCGTACGAAGTTCATGCCGCAAATGTAATGGTTGGTGCTTTGCACAGTACTGTTGATTGGATTTCACTGAAAACTCAACAAATGACTCCTCCCACCATATTATGATGCTGACCAAGTTTAGGGCTAGATCTCAAATCAATTGGTTAAAGAAATGGGACACGTCAAGTTCGTACGAAGTTCGTGCCGTAAATGGAGTGTCTGGTGCATTGCATAGTTCTAGTTATTGAATTTCACTTAAAACACACCAAATGACTCCTCCCACCATATTATGAAGTTGACCAAGTTTTGGGCTCGATTCGAAATGAATTGGTCAAAGAAATTGGACAATTCAAGTTCGAACGAAGTTCGTGACGTAAATGGGGTGGTTTTTGCATTGCCTAGTTCTAGTGATTGGATTTCACCCAAAATTCAGCAAAATGACTCCTCCCACCATATTATGATGTTGACCAAGTTTTGGGCTTGATCCGAAATCACTGGGTCATAGAAATTGGACACTTCAAGTTCGTACGAAGTTCGTGATGTAAATTAAGTGGTTGGTGCTGTGCAAAGTTTTGTTCATTGGATTCATTCAAAACTCATCAAATGACTCCTCCCACAATATTATGATGTTGACCAAGTTTTGGGCTCGATTCGAAATGAATTGGTCAAAGAAATTGGACAATTCAAGTTCGAACGAAGTTCGTGACGTAAATGGAGTGGTTGGTGCATTGCATAGTTGTAGTGATTGAATTTCACTAACAATCACCAAATGATTCCTGCCACCATGTTATGATGTTGACCTAGTTTTGGGCTCGATTTGAAATTAATTCGTCAAAGAAATGGGACACTTCAAGTTCGTACGAAGTTCGTGCCGTAAATCGTCTGGTTCATTGGATAGTTCTAGTGATTGGATTTCACTCAAATCACACCAAACGACTCCTCCCACCATATTATGATAATGACCAACTTTTGGGCTCCATCCGAAATGAATTGGTAAAAGAAATTGGACAATTCAAGTTCGAACGAAGTTCGTGTCATTAATGGAGTGGTTGGTGCATTGTATAGTTCGAGTGATTGGATTTCACTTATATCTCACCAAATGACTCCTCCCACCATATTATGATGTTGACCAAGTTTTGGGCTCGTTCCGAAATCAATTGATCAAAGAAATTGGACTATTCAAGTTCGTTCGAATTTCGTGCCGTAAATGGAGTGGTTGGTGGTTTGCATAGTTCTAGTGATTGGATTTCACTCAAAACTCACCAAATGACTCCTCCCACCATATTACGATGTCGACCAAGTTTTGGGATCGATCCGAAATCAATTAGTCAAAGAAATTGGACAATGCAAGTTCGTGCGAAGTTCGTGCCGTAAATGGAGTGGTTGGTGGTTTGAATAGTTCTAGTGATTGAATTTCACTCAAAACTCACCAAATGACTCCTCCATATTATGATGTTGACCAAGTTTTGGGATCGATCCGAAATCAATTGGTCAAAGAAATTGGACAGTTCAAGTTCGTGCGAAGTTCGGGCCGTAAATGGAGTGGGTGGTGGTTTGCATAGTTCTAGTGATTGGATTTCACTCAAAACTCACCAAAGGACTCCTCCCACCATATTATGATGTTGACCGTGTTTTGGGCTCGATCCGAAATCAATTGGTCAAAGAAATTGAACTATTCAAGCTTGTACGAAGTTCATTCCGTAAATGGAGTAGTTGGTGCATTGCATTGTTCTAGTGATTGGATTTCACTCAAAACTCACAAAATGCCTACTCCCACCAAGTTATGATGTTGACCAAGTTTTGGGCTCGATCCAAAATCAACTGGTCAAAGAAATTGGACTCTTCAAGTTCGTGCGAAGTTCGTGCAGTAAATGGAGTGGTTGGTGCATTGCATAGTCCTAGTGATTGGATTTCACTCAAAACTCACCAAGCGACTACTCCCACCATGTTATGATGTTGACCAAGTTTTGGGCTGGATCCGAAATCAATTGGTCAAAGAAATTGGACACTTCAAGTTCATGCGAAGTTCGGACCGTAAATGGAGTGGTTGGTGCGTTGCATAGTTCTAGTGATTGGATTTCACTCAAAATACACAAAATGACAACTTCCACCATGTTATGATGTTGACCAAGTTTTGAGGTAGATCCGAAATCAATTGGTCGAAGAAATTGGGCTATTCAAGTTCGTTCGAAGTTCATGCCGTAAATGGAATAGTTGGTGCTTTGCATAGTTCTAGAGATTGGATTTCCTCTCAAAACTCACCAAATGACGATTTAAGTTCATGCAAAGTTCGTACGATGTTGACCAACTTTTGCGCTCGATCCGAAATCAATTGGTCAAAGAGATTGAACAATTTAAGTTCATGCAAAGTTCGTGCCGTAAATGGCATGGTTGGTGCATTGCATAGTTCTAGTGAGTGGATTTCACTCTAAACTCACCAAATGACTCCTCCCACCACATTATGTTTTTGACCACGTTTTGGGCTCGATCCGAAATCAATTGGTCAAAGAAATTGGACACTTCAAGTTCGTGCGAAGTTCGGGCCGTAAATGGAGTGGTTGTTGCGTTGAATAGTTTTGGTGATTGGATTTCAATCAAAACTCACCAAATGACTACTCCCACCATATTATGATGTTGACCAAGTTTTGGGCTTGATCCGAAATCAATTGGTGAAACAAATTGGACACTTTAAGTTCGTACGAAGTTCGTGACGTAAATGGAGTGCTTGGTGCATTGCATAGTTCTAGTGATTGGATTTCACTTAAAACTCACCAAATGACTCATCCCACCATATTATGTTGTTGACCAAGTTTTGGGCTCTCGATCCGAAAAGAATTGGTCAAAGAAATTGGACACTTCAAGTTCGTGCGAAGTTCGGGCCGTAAATGGAGTGGTTGGTGCATTCCACAGTTTTGGTGATTGGATTTCCATCAAAACTCACCAAATTACTCCTCCCACTATATTACGATGTTGACCAACTTTTTAACTCGATCCGAAGTCAATTGGTGAAAGAAATTGGACACTTTAAGTTCGTACGAAGTTCGTGGCATAAATGAAGTGGTAGGTGCATTGCATAGTTCTAATGAGTGGATTTCACTCAAAACTCACCAAATGACTCCTCCCACATTATGATGTTGACAAGGTTTTGGGCTCGATCCGAAAAGAATTCGTCAAAGAAATTGCACAATTCAAGTTCGAACGAAGTTCATGCCGTAAATGGAGTGGTTGTTGCTTTGCATAGTTCTTGCGAGTGGAATTCACTCAGAACTCACCAATTGACTCCCCCCAACATATTATAATGTTGACCAAGTTTTGGGTTCGGTCTGAAATTAATAGGTCAAAGAAATTGGACAATTCAAGTTCAAACGAAGTTCGTGACGTAAATGGAGTGGGGTCATTGCATAGTTCTAGTGATTGGATTTCGCTCAAAACTCACCAAATCACTCCTCCCACAATATAAAGATGTTGACCACGTTTTGGGCTCGATCCGAATTCAATTGGTCAAAGAAATTGGACACTTCAAGTTCGTGCGAAGTTCGGGCCGTAAATCGAGTGGTTGGTGCGTTGCATAGTTCTAATGATTGGATTTTACTCAAAACTCACCAAATGACTCCTCCCACCACATTATATTGTTGACCACGTTTTGGGCTCGATCCGAAATCAATTGGTCAAAGAAATTGGACACTTCAAGTTCTTGCTAAGTTCGGGCCGTAAATGGAGTGGTTGGTGCGTTGCATAGTTCTAGTGATTGGATTTAATTGAAAACTCACCAAAAGACTCCTCCCACCATATTATGTTGTTAACCATGTTTTGGGCACGATCAGAAATGAATTGGTCAAAGAAATTGGATATTTCAAGTTTGAACGAAGTTCGTTCCGTAAATGGGGTGGTTGCTGCTTTGCATAGTTTTGTTGATTGGAATTCACTCAAAACTCACCAAATGACCCCTCCCACCATATTACGATCTTGACCAAATTTTGGGCACAATCTGAAATGAATTGGTCAAAGAAATTGGACAATTCAATATCGAACAAAGTTTATGCCATAAATTGGGTGGTGGTGCATTGCATAGTTCCAGTGATTGGATTTCACTCAAAACTCACCAAATGACTCCTCCCTCCATATTATGATGTTGACCAAGTTTTGGGTTCCATCCAAAATGAATTGGTCAAAGAAATTGGACAATTCAAGTTTGAACGAAGTTCGTGCCTTCAATGGATTTGTTGGTGCTTTGCATAGTTCTGTTGATTGGAATTCACTAAAAACTCACCAAATAAATCCTCCAACCATATTATGATGTTGACCAAATTTTGGGCTCAATCCGAAATGAATTGGTCAAAGAATTTGGGCAATTCAAGTTAGAACGAAGTTCGTGCCGTAAATGGAGTGGTGGTACATTGCATAGTTCTAGAGATTGGATTTCACTCAAAACTCACAAAATGACTCCTCCCACCATATTACAATGTTGACCAAGTTTTGGGATCGATCCGAAATCAATTGGTCAAAGAAATTTGACACTTCAAGTTCGTGCGAAGTTCGGGCCGTAAATGGAGTGGTTGGTGCTTTGCATAGTTCTGTTGATTGGAATTCACTCAAAACTCACCAAATGAGTCCTCCCACTATATTATGATGTTGATCAAATTTTGGGCACGATCCGAAATGAATTGGTCAAAGAAATTAGACCATTCAAGTTCCAACGAAGTTCATGCCATAAATTGGGTGGTGCTGCATTGCATAGTTCTAGTGATTCGATTTCACTCAAAACTCTCCAAACGACTCCTCCCACCGTATTATGATGTTGACCAAGTTTTGGGCTGGATCCGAAATCAATTGGTCAAAGAAATTGGACAATTCAAGTTCGAACTAAGATCGTGCCGTAAATGGATTGGTTGGAGGTTTGCATAGTTCTAGTCATGGGATTTCACTCAAAACTGACCAAATGACTCCTCCCACCAAATTATGATGTTGACCAATTTTTGGGCTCGATCCGAAATGCATTGGTCAAAGAAATTGGACAATTCAAGTTTGAACGAAGTTCGTGCCGTAAATGGAGTTGTAGGTGGTTTGCATAGTTACATTGATTGGAATTCACTCAAAACTCACCAAATGAATCCTCCCGCCATATTATGATGTTGACCAAATTTGGGTCATGATCCGAAATGAATTGGTCAAAGAAATTGGACAATTCAAGTTCGAACGAAGTTCATGCCATAAATTGGGTGGTGGTGCATTGCATAGTTCTAGTGATTCGATTTCACTCAAAACTCTCCAAAAGACTCCCCCCACCGTATTATGCTGTTGACCATGTTTTGGGCTCGATCGGAAATCAATTGGTCAAAGAAATTGTACAATTCAAGTTCTAACGAAGTTCATGCCGTAAATTGGGTGGTGGTGCACTGCATAGTTCTAGGGATTGGATTTCACTCAAAACTCTCCAAATGACTCCTCCCACCATATTATGACGTTGACCAAGTTTTGGGATCGATCCGAAATCAATTGTTCAGAAAAATTGGACCCTTCATGTCCGTACGAAGTTCTTGCCGTAAATGAAGTGGTTGGTGGTTTGCATAGTTCTATGGATTGGATTTTGCTCAAAACGCACCAAATGACTCCTCCCACCATATTATGATGTTGACAAAGTTTTGGGCTCGATCCGAAATGAAAGGGTCAAAGAAATTGGATAATTCAACTTCGTACGAAGTTTGTGCCATAAATAGAGTAGTTTGGATTTCACTCAAAACACACCAAATGACTCCTCCCACCATATTATGATGTTCACCAAGTTTTGGGGTCGATCCGAACTGAAATGATCAAAGAAATTGGACACTTCAACTTCGAACAAAGTTTGTGCCATAAATGGAGTAGTTGGTGCATCGCTTAGTTCTAGTGCTTGGATTTCACTTATAACACACCAAATGACTCCTCCCACCATATTATGATGTTCACCAAGTTTTCGGCTCGATCCGAAATGAATTGGTCAAAGAAATTGGACAATTCAAATTCGAACTAAGTTCGTGCCGTAAATGGAGTGGTGGTACATTGCATAGTTCAATTGATTGGACTTCTCTCAAAACACACCAAATGACTACTCCCACCATATTACCGAATTCAATTGGTCAAAGAAATTGGACACCTCAAGTTCGTATTAATTTCTAACCGTAAGTGGAGTAGTTGGTACATTGCATAGTTCTAGTAATTGGATTTCACTGAAAACTCACAAAATGACTCCTCCCACCATATTATGTTGTTGACCAAGTTTTGGATTTGATCCGAAATCAATTGGTCAAAGAAAGTAGACAATTCAAGTTCGAATGAAGTTCGTGCCGTAAACGGAGTGGTGGTACATTGCCTAGTTCTAGGGATTGGATTTCACTCAAAACTCACCAAATGACTCCTCCCACCATATAATGATGTCGACCAAGTTTTGGGCTCAATCCGAAATCAATTGGTCAAAGAAACTATGTACTTCAAGTTCGAACGAACTTCGTGCCGTAAGTGAAGTGGTTGGTGCATTGCTTAGTTATAGTGATTGGATTTCATCCAAAACTCCCCAAATGACTCCTCCCACCATATTTTGGTGTTGGCCAGCTTTTGGGCTCGATCCGAAATCAATTGGTCAAAGAAATTGGACACTTCAAGTTCGTACGAAGTTCGTGCCGTAAATGAAGTGGTTGGTGCTTTGCATAGTTCTAGGGTTTGGATTTCACTCAAAACCCACAAAATGACTCCTCCCACCATATTCTGATGTTCACCAAGTTTTGGGCTCGATCCGAACAGAAATGGTCCAAGAAATTGGACAATTCAAATTCGAACAAAGTTCTTGCCATAAATGGAGTGGTTGGTGCATTGCTTAGTTATATTAATTGGATTTCACTCTAAACTCCCCAAATGACTCCTCCCACCACATTAAGATGTTCACCATGTTTTGGGCTCGATCCGAAATCAATTGGTCAAAGAAATTCGACAATCCAAGTTCGAACGAAGTTCGTGCCCTAAATGGAGTGGTTGATGCATTGCATAGTTCTAGTGATTGGAATTCACTCAAAATTCACCGAAAGACTCCTCCCACCACATTATGATGTTGACTAAGTTTTGGGCCCGATCTGAAATCACATGGTCAAAGAAATTGGACAGTTCAATTTAAATGCGAAGTTCCTGCCGTAAATGGAGTGGTTGGTGCTTTGCATAGTTCTGTTAATTTGATTTCACTCAAACCTCACCAAGTGACTCCTCCCACCATATTATGATGTTGACCAAGTTTTGGGCATGAGCCGAAATGAATTGGTCAAAGAAATTGGACGATTCCAGTTCGAAAGAAGTTCGTGACATAAATGGAGTGGTTGGTGCGTTGCATAGTTCTAGTGATTGGATTTCACTCAAAATGAAAAGTTCTAGTGTTTTAGGCTCGATCCGAAATCAATTGCTATATTATGTTATTGACCAAGTTTTGCGCTTGATCCGAAATCGATAGGTCAAAGAAATTGGAGAATTGAAGTTCGAACGAAGTTCGTGACATAAATGAAGTGGTTGGTGCATTGCATAGTTCTAGTGATTGAATTTCACTCAAAACTCACCAAACGACTCCTCCCGCCACATTATGATGTTGACTAAGTTTTGGCCCGATCTGAAATCACATGGTCAAAGAAATTGGACAGTTCAATTTCGTACGAAGTTCCTGCCGTAAATGGAGTGGTTGGTGCTTTGCATAGTTCTGTTAATTTGATTTCACTCAAAACTCACCAAATGACTCCTCCCACCATATTATGATGTTGACCAAGTTTTGGGCATGAGCCGAAATGAATTGGTCAAAGAAATTGGACAATTCCAGTTCGAAAGAAGTTCGTGACATAAATGGAGTGGTTGGTGCGTTGCATAGTTCTAGTGATTGGATTTCACTAAAAACTCACCAAACGACTCCTCCCACCATATTATGATGTTGACTAAGTTTTGGGCTCGATACGAAATCACCTGGTCAAAAGAATTATACACTTCAAATTCGTACGAGGTTCGTGCCGTAAATGGAGTGGTTGGTGCTTTGCATAGTTCTAGAGATTGCATTTCACTCAAAACTCACCGAATGACTCCTCCCACCATATTATGATGTTGACCAAGTTTGGCCATGATATGAAATCACCTGGTCAAAGAAATTATACACTTCAAATTCGTACGAGGTTCGTGCCGTAAATGGAGTGGTTGGTGCTTTGCATAGTTCTGGAGATTGCATTTCACTCAAAACTCCCGAATGACTCCTCCCACCATATTATGATGTTGACCAAGTTTTGGGCTAGATACGAAATCACTTGGTCAAAGAAATTGGACACTTCAAATTGCATTTAACTTCGTGCCATAAATGGAGTGGTTGGTGCTTTGCATAGTTCTGGTGATTGGATTTCACTCAAAACTCACCAATGACTCCTCCCACTAAATTATGATATTGACCAAGTTTTGGGCTCGATCCACAATGAATTGGTAAAAGAAATTGGACAGTTCAAGTTCGTACGAAGTTCGTGATGTAAATGCAGTGGTTGGTGCATTGCATAGTTCTAGTGATTGGATTTCACTCAAAACTCACCAAATGACTCCTCCCACCATATTATGATGTTGACCAAGTTTTGGCCTCGATCCTAAATCAATTGGTCAAAGAAATTGGACAATTCAAGTTCGAACGAAGTTCATGACGTAAATGGAGTGGTTGGGGCATTGCATAGTTCTAGTGATTGGATTTCACTCAAAACTCACCAAATGACTCCTCCCACCATATTATGATGTTGACCAAGTTTTGGGTTTGATCCGAAATCAATTGGTCAATGAAATTGGACACTTCATGTCACATCCCGAGATCGCTCCTCCGTAGCACGATATTGTCCGCTTTGGGGGGCCCTCACGGTTTTTTTCTGGGAACTCACGAGCAACTTCCCGGAGGTCACCCATCCCGGGATTGCTCTAAGCCACAACTCACTTAACTTCGGAGTTCCCACAACTCAGAAGCCATTGAGGTCCCAAAAGGCCTCGTAATATTTGGAGGTGGGCATGTACATATAGGCACATCACCCTCTCTGTTGATGTGGGATCTCACAATCCACTCCCCTTTAGGGGCCCGACGTCCTCGTCGGCACACTCGCACCACGTGGCGAGTGGCTCGATACCAAATAGTCACGTCCGGGATCGCTCCGTCGTAGCACGATATTGTCCGCTTTGGGCCGAGGCCATCACGGTTTGTTTACGGGAACTCACGAGCAACTTCCCAGTAGGTCACCCATCTTGGGATTGCTCTAAGCCACAACTCGCTAAACTTCAAGTTCGTATGAAGTTCGTGGCGTAAAAGGTGTGGTTGGTGCATTGCATAGTTCTTGTGATTGGATTTTCAATCAAAAGTCATCAAATGACTCCTCCCACCATATTATGATGTTGACCAAGTTTTGGGCTCGATCCAAAATCAATTGGTCAAAGAAATTGGACACTTCAAGTTCGTACGAAGTTCGTGGGGTAAATGGAGTGGTCGGTGCATTGCATAGTTCATCTGATTGGATTTCACTCAAAACTCACCAAATGACTCCTGCCACCATATTATGATGTTGACCAAGTTTTGGGCTCGATCCAAAATCAATTGGTCAAAGAAATTTGACAATTCAAGTTCGTATGAAGTTCGTGCCGTAAATGGAGTGGTTAGTGCATTGCATAGATGAAGGGATTAGTTTTCACTCAAAACTCACCAAATGACTCCCCACCATATTATGATGTTTAACAAGTTTTGGGCTCGATCCAAAATCAATTGGTCAAAAAAAATTGGACACTTCAAGTTCGTGCCGTAAATGGTGTGGTTGGTATATTGCATAGTTCTAGTGATCGGATTTCAATCCAAACACACCAAATGACTCCTCCCACCATATTATGATGTTTAAAAAATTGGGGGCTCGATCCGAAATAAATTGGACACTTCAAGTTCGTATTATTTTCGAACCATAAGTGGAGTAGTTAGTGCATTGCATAGTTCTAGTGATTGGATGTCAATCAAAACTAACCAAATGTCTCCTCCCACCATATTATGATATTGACCAAGTTTTGGGATCAATCCGAAATCATAAGGTCAAAGAAATTTGACAATTCAAGTTCGTATGAAGTTCGTGCTGTAAATGGAGTGGTTGGTGCATTGCATAGTTCAAGTGATTGGTTTTCACTACAAACTCACCAAATGACTCCTCCCACCATATTATGATATATAACAAGTTTTGGGCTCGATCCAAAATCAGTTGGTCAACGAAATTGGATAATTCACGTTCGTGCCGTAAATGGTGTGGTTGGTGCATTGCATTGTTCTAGTTATTGGATTTCAATCAAAACTCACCAAATGACTCCTCCCACCATATTATGATGTTTACCAAGTTGTGGGCTTGATTCGAAATTAATTGGTCAAAGAAATTGGACAATTCAAGTTCGAACGAAGTTCGTGACAAAAATTGAGTGGTTGGGGCATTGCATAGTTCTAGTGACTTGATTTCACTCAAAACTCACCAAATGACTACTCCCACCATATTATGATGTTGTCCAAGTTCGTACGAAGTTCGTGCCGTAAATGGAGTGGTTGGACATTTGCATAGTTTTGTTGATTGGATTTTACTCAAAACTCGCCAAATGACTGCTCCCACCATATTATGATGTTGACCAGGTTTTGGGCTCGAGCCGAAATGAATTGGTCAAAAAAATTGGAAAATTCAAGTTCGTACGAAGTTCGTGTTGTAAATGGAGTGGTTAGTGCTATTCATAGTTTTGTTGATTGGATGTCACTCAAATCACACCAAATGAGTCCTCCCACGATATTATGATGTTGACCAACTTTTGGGCTCGATGCGAAATGAATTGGTCAAAGAAATTGGACAACTCAAGTTCGAACGAAGTTCGTGACGTAAATGGAGTGGTTGGTGCATTCCGTAGTTCTAGAGATTGGATTTCACTTAAAACTCACCAAATCACTCCACCCACCATATTATGACGTTTACCAAGTTTTGGGCTCGATCTGTAATCAATTGGTCAAAAAAATTTTACAATTCAAGTTCGTACCAAGTTCATGCCGTAAATGGAGTGGTTGGTGCATTGCATAGTTCAAGTGATTGGTTTTCTCTCAAAGCTCACCAAATGACTACTCCCACGATATTATGTTGTTTACAAAGTATTGGGCTCGATCCAAAATTAAGTGGTCAAAGAAATTGGACACTTCAAGTTCGTGCCGTAAATGGTGTGGTTGGTACATTGCATAGTTCTAGTGATTGGATTTGAATCAAAACTCACCTAATGACTCCTCCCACCATTTTATGATGTTGACCAAGTTGGGGGCTCGATCCGAAATCAATTGGTCAAAGAAATTGGACATTTCAAGTTCGTATTAATTTCGAACCGTTAGTGGAGTAGTTGGTGCATTGCATAGTTCTAGTGATTGGATTTCACTCAAAACTCACCAAATGACTCCTCCCACCATATTATGATATTGACCAAGTTTTGGGCTCGATCCGAAATCAATTGGTCAAAGAAATTGGCCACTTCAAGTTCGTACGAAGTTTGTGGCGTAAATGGAGTGGTTGGTGCATTGCATAGTTGTAGGGATTGGATTTCACTCGAAACTCATCAAATGAGTCCTTCCACCATGCTATGATGTTGACCAAGTTTTGGGCTTGAACCGAAATCAATTGTTCAAAGAAATTGGACATTTCAAGTTCGTACGAAGTTCGTACCGTAAATGGTGTGGTTGGTGCATTGTATAGTTCTAGTGATTGGATTTCTATCAAAACTCACCAAATGACTCCTCCCACCATATTATGATGTTTAACAAGTTTTGGGCTCGATCCAAAATCAATTGGTCAAAGAAATTTGACAATTCAAGTTCGTATGAAGTTCGTGCCGTAAATGGAGTGGTTGGTGCTTTGCATAGGTCAAGGGATTGGTTTTCACTCAAAACTCACCAAATGACTCCTCCCACCATATTATGATGTTTACCAAATTCGGGGCTCGATCCGAAACAAATTGGACACTTCAAGTTCGTATTAATTTCGAACCATAAGTGGAGTAGTTGTTGCATTGCATAGTTCTAGTGATTGGATTTCACTCAAAACTAAACAAATGACTCCTCCCACCATATTATGATATTGACCAAGTTTTGGGCTCGATCCGAAATCAAATGGTCAAAGAAATGTGATAATTCAAGTTCGTATGAAGTTCGTGCCTGTAAATGGAGTGGTTGGTGCATTGCATAGTTCACGTGATTGGTTTTCACTAAAAACCCACCAAATGACTCCTCCCACCATATTATGATATTTAACAAGTTTTGGGCTCGATCCAAAATCAGTTGGTCAACGAAATTGGACAATTCACGTTCGTGCTGTAAATGGTATGGTTGGTGCATTGCATAATTCTAGTGATTGGATTTCAATCAAACTCACCAAATGACTCCTCTCACCATATTATGATGTTTACCAAGTTGTGGGCTCGATTCGAAATCAATTGGTCAAAGAAATTGGACATTTCAAGTTCGTATTAATTTCGAACCGTAAGTGGAGTAGTTGGTGCATTGCATAGTTCTAGTGATTGGATTTCACTCAAAACTAACCAAATGACTCCTCCCACCACAATATGACGTTGACCAATTTTTGCGCTAGATCCGAAATGATTGGCTCAAAGAAATTGGACAATTCAAGTTTGAACGAAGTCCGTGCCGTAAATGGAGTGGTGGTGCATTGCATAGTTCTAGTGATTTGATTTCTATCAAAACTCACCAAATGACTCCTCCCACCATATTTTGATGTTTACCAAGTTTTAGGCTCGATCCGAAATAAATTGGTCAAAGAAATTGGACACTTCAAGTACGTATTAATTTCGAACCGTAAGTGGAGTGGTTGGAGCGTTGCATAGTTCAAGTGATTGGATTAATCTCAAAACTCACCAAATGACTCCTTCCACCGTATTATAATGTTGATCAAGTTTTGGCCTCGATCCGAAATCAATTGGTCAAAGAAATTGGACAATTCTAGTTCGTACGAAGTTCGTGCCGTAAATGGAGTGGTTGGTGCATTGAATAGTTCAAGTGATTGAATACTTCATGCCGTAAATGGTGTGGTTGGTGCATTGCATAGTTCTAGTGATTGGATTTCAAGCAAAACTCACCAAGTGACCCCTCCCACCATGTTATGGTGTTGACCAAGTTTTGGGGTCGATCCGAAATCAATAGGTCAAAGAAATTGGACACTTCAAGTTCGTGCAAAGTTCGTGCCGTAAATGGTGTGGTTGGTGTGTTCCATAGTTCTAGTGATTGGATTGCAATCAAAACTCAGTAAATGACTCCTCCCACCATATTATGATGTCGACCAACTTTTGGGCTCAATCTGAAATCAATTGGTCAAAGAAATTGGACAATTCAAATTCATACGAAGTTCGTGGCGTAAATGGAGTAGTGGGTGCTTGGCATAATTCTAGTGTTTGGATTTCACTCAAAATTCACCAAATGACTCCTCCCACCATATTATGATGTTGACCAAGTTTTGGGCTTGATCCGAAATTGACAAAGAAATTGGACACTTCAAGTTCGTACGAAGTTCGGGCCATATATGGAGTGGTTGGAGCATTGCATAGTTTTAGTGATTGGATTTCAATCAAAAGTCACCAAATGACTCCTCCCACCATATTACGATGTTGACCAAGTTTTGGGCTTGATCCGAAATCAACAAAGAAATTGGACACTTCAAGTTCGTACGAAGTTCGGGCCGTAGAGTGGTTGGTGCATTGCATGGTTTTAGTGATTGGATTTCAATCAAAACTCACCAAATGACTCCCCCCACCATACTATGATGTCAACCAACTTTTGGGCTCAATCCAAAATCAATTGGTCACAGAAATTGGACAATACAAATTCGTACGAAGTTGGTGCCGTAACTGGAGTGGTTGGTGCATTGAATAGTTCAAGTGATTGGATTTGACTCAAAACTCACCAAATGAATCCTCCCACCATATTATGATGTTTACCAAGTTTTGGGCTTGATCTGAAATCAATTGGTCAAAGAAATTGGACACTTCAAGTTCGTACGAAGTTCGTGCCGTAAATGGAGTGGTTGGTGCATTGCATAGTTCTAGAGATCGGATTTCACTCAAAACTCTCCAAATGACTCCTCCCACCATATTATGATGTTGACCACGATTTGGGCTCAATTCGAAATGAATTGGTCAAATAAATTGGACAAGTCAAGTTCATACTAAGTTCGTGCCGTAATTGGTGTGGTTTGTGCATTGCATAGTTCTAGTAATTGGATTTCACTCCAAACACACCAAATCACTCCTCCCACCATATTATGATGTTGACCAACTTTTGGGCTCAATCCGAAATCAATTGGTCAAAGGAATTGGACAATTCAAATTCATACGAAGATGATGCCGTAAATGTAGTGGTTGGTGCATTGAATAGTTCAAGTCATTGGATTTCACTCAAAACTCACCAAATGACTCCTCCCATCATATTATGATGTTGACCAAGTTTTGGGCTCAATCCGAAATCGACAAAGAAATTGGCAACTTCAAGTTCGTTCAAAGTTCGTGTCGTAAATGGAGTGGTTGGTGCATTGCATAGTTCTAGTGATTGCATTTCAATCAAAACTCACCAAATGACTCCTCCCACCATATTATGATGTCGACTAACTTTTGGGCTCTATCCGAAATCAATTGGTCAAAGGAATCGGACAATTCAAATTCGTATGAAGTTGGTGCCGTAAATGTAGTGGTTGGTGCATTGAATAGTTCAAGTGATTGGATTTCACTCAAAACTCACCAAATGACTCCTCCCACCATATTATGTTGTTGACCAATGACAGGACCCGACCCAAATTCCACTTTGGAATCCAAGCCGAACCCTGTGCGTGTCCGACACCTGGCAGGTGCCGAGCACAATTGACTAAATTGCCCTCCTACTCAAAATTTCCTTAAACCTTAGTTTGACTTCTGCCAAAAAAAATTCGGCAAAGTCTCCCCTGTAAATTAAACGTTTCCCAAATTCAATTTCACCTGTAAAACATAGTTTAATAATCTCAAGATATCAATTCAACAACTACCACTACAATTCTTAACGTCTTATCAATTCTGTTTTATCATCAACATTTCTTGCCATCATAAGTCATCCAAGGTGAATCCTAGTCAATCATTCAGCTACATTAATTTTAGTAGTTATTATATCAACACGCACATCATCAATAACCGCAGTATTATATAAGAAAATTCAATACTTGAAGTTCATTATCAAACAAGATTCATATCTCAAATATAAATCAAGCCTTGAGTCCGCACATCAGTTCAGATTTCAATCAACTAACATGTTCAATAGATTTCAAATTTAGGCCCAAAACCAAAATCCATAGTATCCTTGCTCGTGGCTGCACCTGAAGGATTTTTCAAAACATTTTTGAGAAGTTCATTTGAATATTAAACATGCATTTAATCAAATTAATCGCAGCGGAAGTTTATGGTGGATGTTTAAAATCAAAAACAAAACTTCTTCCAAGTATCTTAAGCCATGAACATTGATATGATTTCATAAATGGAAATTTCAAGAGAAAGGATAAGATCTAATTACCCTTGAAGCAATTATATGAACCAATTTGTGTTTGGTCTTCTCTTGATGATTTCCTCTTTGTTGATCTCCTCTTTGATCTTTGATCTTTGCTCCTTGATCTTTCTCCTCCATGTGAGCCACAAAGTATATGGCATCTAAGTCTCCACACCAATGGAACCTTGAGATGAGAGGGAAAAATCTTGGGAATACAAGGATGCTAGTGCTAGATCCCCAAGACTTGGTTTCAATCTAAACCCCTTGAAAGATGAAAGTGTTTCACTCTTGAAAACTCTCTTTTATCTCTCTTTGATCTTCCAAACCTATTTGGTTGATGTTGGATTGTGTTTGTGTAATGAGCTTATGAAAGATAGCTTATGGAAACAATTCCCATACCCATTTACTTATGCATTTTCGGCCAAATCCCATTGGGCTTCCAAAATTGGGCCTTGTGACACTTAAACCATAATGTTTAGGTGTCTTAAGCCCTTGGGCTTAATACCCAACCATTTGGGCTTCCGTTAACTATTACCGAGGCCCAAATACTCTTTTACACGTAGTAAATCATCCATATCAAATTGATCAAATTTATTTCCACAACATCATATGTATTCCTCAAAGTTAACCATTTAAGGTGTGCGATCCATTAGGTTCTAATTAGCAAGGCAGTGGGAAAATATTAGAACTCTTTCTAACCAACTGAATTAAAACCCCCTTTTAATTTTTCCTTTATATGGATTGATCACAATCAATCCTAGGACTTCCACGAACCAAGAGTGACATCTAGCAATATATCAAGGCTACCCAAGCTAACCAGAATTGGTGAAGAACCTATTCGATTGGAATTACAATGCAATACGGTCCTTCTCTTATACAATGTTTCATATCATATTATTAGGGTACGGATTGATTATGTCAAACCCTTAATATGATTTATAACCTCATATGATTCAATAGAACATGATTAAGAACAACTTTCTAAATCAAGTTCAAAATACTTTGGCCAAAGATTTCTTGAATCACATCTCGAAACATTCTCCTTCTTTATCGAAGGTAGAGATTCCTTGTTGTACATTCACATGCCCCTATGATGAATTAAGAGATCCCAACAACACTTTAGACAAATCTTTTACGGCTTGCCTTTAAGAGCTATCTAAGATCAATAACGCATCATAGGACAACCATGATGCCTCGTGTCTAAGGACTAATTTGCATTATTGCAACTATGAGTTCTCGTTTGACATGTAGATAAATACTCCATACGAGAACTACGGTTGATCGCGTTCAGTGTACCCATTCACTAATGAGCACCCACATACTTGTATTAGTGTCATCTACACAAATGGTTTGAGACTAACCATCCTCCTAATTGAGCATACATAGTATGTGCTAATCTTGACGGTTTATCAATGCCCATTTGATAATCCTATGATTAGGAACATTTTGGGATACTATAGTAAGAGATTAAAGGTCTCCCTAATCTAACATTTTTAGATTACTTTATCTCTTATTTAGCATTCCCTGGACATTTGTTTCTTTAATTGATGTAAAGGATAACAAATAAGTTTGCCCTTTATTATCATATACGAAATGTATTCTAAGGAGATTACATCAAATGTATTGGCTCTTAGGGCACATTTCTAACAATCTCCCACTTGCACTAGAGCCACATAGCCCTGTATCTAATACCCATTATCTCTATATGTCTATCCGATTGTGACTGTGACATAGGCTTAGTGAGTGGATGCATTACGTTGTTTGCGGATGCAACCTTTAGGATGCAAAACGTCCCATCTAATGGTAACATTTTTCTATGTGTCTGGATCTCGATGAGACCTTGGTTCTTTGGCTTGAGCTATTGCCCCATTGTTATCACACAAGAAAGGTACTTGTGACATTTATGGTCAGAACCTTATTTAGTTCGGTAATGAACCTTTTATCCAAACAGATTTTATTGTAGCTTCTAAGCGACAACTTATTCAACTTCAGTTGTTCTCCAACTAACTACGTGTCCATTCAAAATGAAGACGTACCCTTAGGTGGATTTGCAATCATTGATATTAGATATATTATCCAAATCAGTAAATGCTTCCACTTGCTACTCGATGTTCCTCCCATACGAGGAACATGTCCTTAGTCCTTCTTAAGTATTTAAGAACACACTTGACTCCTCCCTATTGATCTAATCATGGGTTCGATTTATATCTTCTAGTTATACTCATATAACCGATATCATGTCTTGTACATGCTATGACATATATGAGAATCCCTGTTGCATATGCATTAGAGATTTCACTCATCTGCTGTATTTCATCATGAGTTTTTGGACACATGCTCTTAGAAAAGTTAAGTCCATGTCGTACTAGAAGCAAACTTTTCTTAAACTGTTCCATATGAAATCTCCTTAGCACCTTATCAACATACAAGGATTGAGATAATCCAATTATTCTCCTAGATCTATCAAGATAAATCTTTATTCCAAGTATGTAAGATGCTTCTCTAAAATCATTCATTGAGAATGATTTAATGAGTCACAGCTTCACTGAAGATATTATTCATATATCATTTCCGATAAGTGGTATGTCATCTACATACATCACTAGGAATACTACCAAACTCCCACTGGCTTTTTGTACACTCATTGGTCATCCATGTTTTTATGAAGTCAAATGATTTGACAACTTCATCAAATAGGATGTTCCAACTCCTAGAATCTTGCGTCAACCCATAAATGGATCTATGTAGCTTGCATACCTTATGCTTATCAGCTTTAGAAATGAAGCCTTCAAAGTTGATCCATGTATAGTTCTTCCTGAAGGTGGCCATTCGTAAAAGCCGTCTTCACATCCATTTGCCAAATCTCATAATCATGGTATGCAGCTATTGCAAGCCAAATCCGAATAGACTTTGTCATAGCGACAGGAGAGAAGGTTTCTTCATAGTCAATTCCTTCTCTATGCTTGTAGCCCTTTGCTACTAGCCTTGCCTTATAGGTTTCTATTTTCCCATCTGAGCCTATCTTCCTCTTAAAGATCCATTTATTTCCTATTGGTACAATACCGGGAGGCGGATCAACTAGAGTCCGGACTTGGTTGGTATACATAGAATCCATTTCGGATTTCATGGCTCCAAGCCATTTACGAGTCAATGTCGACATTGCCTCATTGTAGTTCAAAGGATCTTCGATATCCTCACAATCACTTAGGAGATTTAACTCTCCTTTGTTTTTGTGAAGGAAACCATAATACCATTTAGGCATTCTGCTAACCCTACTTGAACTACGTGGAGTCTGTGTTACAACAAGTTTGTGGATCTGGGATTGCATTTAGCTTAGTGTTGATTTCTAGCTCATTGGACAATTCCATGAGTTCTATCTCATGTACCATTTTCCCATCAAGAGTGTATTCCCCTTTTAGGAAGGTATCTGACCTTGCGACAAACAACTTTTGCTCGTCAATGTGATAGAAGTAATATCCCATAGTTTCCTTGGGATACCCTATAAATCAATCATTTCACTAACCTTGCATCTAGTTTATCCGCATCTAGTCTTTTAACATATGCTGGACAACCCCAAATCTTGATATAACCAAGACTTGGTTTCTTCCCAAACCACATTTCGTATGGAGTTTTCGAACGGATTTGGAAGGCACTCTATTTAACAAATGAATTGCTGTTTCAAGTGCATATCCCCAAAAGGATATAGGTAAATCAAGATAGCTCATCATGGAACGAACCATATCCATTAAGGTTCGATTTCTCCTTTCAGAAACCCTATTATGTTGTGGAGTCCTGGTGGAGTCCATTGTGATAAGATGCCATGTTCCTTGAGGTAATCAAGAAACTCTATGCTTAAGTGTTCACCTCCTCGATCAGATCTAAGGATTTTAATACTCTTGCCCGTTTGGTTTTCAACTTCATTTCTGAATTCGGAAACTTTTCAAAAATTCAGAATTATGCTTCATTAAGTACAAATACCCGAACCGTGAATGATCATCGGTAAAGGTGATGAAGTATGAATAACCTCCCCTTGCGTTTGTAGACAAAGGTCCACAAACATTTGTGTGGATTAACCCCAACAATTCTGTAACTCTTTCTCCTTTACCAGTAAAGGGAGACTTGGTCATTTTACCTTGTAGACAAGATTCACAAGTAGGCATAGGAGCAAGATCTAAAGATCCAAGGCATCCATATTTTGCCATCTGGTGAATCCTATCTTGGCCAATGTGTCCAAGTTTAAGGTGCCACAATTTGGTTGAGTTATCCTCTTTCTAGGCCTCTTAGGTCTAGTTGCATCTTAATCCATATACGATTAATGCTACCATTCATTTCTAAAATAAAAAGAGACCATCAATCAAAATTGCATAAGCAACGTTTGATTAATATGTGAAATAGAACAAAGTATTTTGTCAAACAAAACATCAAATCCATCTCTTAAAAATATAGAGACGGATACTAAGTTCTTTACACATCCAGAAATGAAATAACAATTATTTCAAATTCAGGTCCTCTTTGGAGGGTAGTCTGAGATGTTAGGTGCCTATAGCATTGGTAACTACATTAGTGCAATTCCCCATAGTTAGCACCATCTCTCATTTTCCAAGTCTTCTACTTCCCACTAGTCCATGCACACAATTGCATTTTGACTAGCTTCAATCAACTATTCAATTTAGAAGCTTTTAACTGTAATTACTAATTTTAGAACAAGAGAGTTACCTTCTGAAGGTTTTTCTCTTGAGGCTTGCAAGACATCTCTTGCAATTCCTCTTCCAATGTCCATCCTTGTCACAGTGAAAACAAGTACCTTTCAGTCACTTGTCTTTCTTTTGTATTCTTTCTCCCTTGGGTTTTTAGAAAACCTTTCTTCTCTCCTTTATCCTTATCTTTTGTTTGGATTTGGAAGAAGAAGAACCCTTCTAAAATTGCAACTATCCCCTTGAACCCTTTATCTTTTGAGATATTCATTTAAGCTACTATAGCCATGTTGAGTAGCTCAGATAGGGTGTTGTTCATCTTTCCCATTTTATAGTTCATAACATACTGGGATTAACTGATGATAGGGATGAAAGAAAGAATCTTGTTGAACTTCAACATCAAAGAAAAATCCATATTTTTCGATCTCTTAAGTAATTATATTACTTTGATATAATGTTGATTAACCGGGAACCCTCTTACCATTCTTGTCATAACAAGTTTACATATGGTATTGTAAGCTAAGATTAGCTTCACCTTTTCATGGATGCCAACATGTAACTTTTACCTCGGTTGTCATCGACACATGCTTCTTATAAGCCTTTGTCTCCTCCTCAATGGCATATGGACCAAGAGGGGTATGTGGTGGGGTTTTTCTTATACACAATCAATCTCATCCAATTATAGGATAAGTTGGTGTTTGTGCAATCAAACCGGATAGTTCGTGTCATCTTGGACGTTTGAGTCAAGTATCTTTGAGATTGGGTTTGTGATGGTTATTTTGAAATTCTGCATAACGTAAATAGATTTTAATTTAGATTAATCTTCTACCAAGGACTTAGGGTCTTTAAGTCATGATGGTAGCTCCCACTATTTTGGCAAATTTCATATCCCTCCTGAAATCCGAGAGTTTCCGTTGAAACTCTTAGTGGGGATGGGAGACTCACTTTTACATAGTTTTCCTCAACCTAACAGTTTGTTGGATTGCTATGTTACTAATGAGAGGATACTCTTATCCAATCACATCATAATGTGAATACCCATCACTATGGCCTCTAGAGAACTAGACCTCAACCTAACAGTTTGTTGGTTTCGTTCGTCTTAGTTAAGTTATTCCCACCGTGCTTGTGGGTATAGGGTTTCAAGTATGTCCTCAACCTAACAGTTTGTTGGCCATACTCGTTTTCTATCCGCACTACATCAAGTATGTGTAATAGGCTTCCCTTGGATGGTTACAAGTACTGGATGTTGCCTCACCGAGGTCCAACAAGGTGTAAATGTGCCACCCAATAAGAGACTACCACGGTGGAAGGCCACAAAATAGCATTCAAAGTGCCATTTCGCTTATCAACTTAATATTGCTTTGAGGGTAGTTAAATTGGTCTCATTTTAATTCAATTTTAATCCTGTTAAAATTACCTATCTAATCTCATTAAATGGTTCCCAATGCAACATATTAGTAGCACATAATACTCCCACTAAATATTTTAGAAACCATTTGCTTAAGATAGTGAGAATACATGGTACTACTAATTGATTGATTATTGTCATTACCGAACATTCCAATTGCATTGGGCTTATAGGATGATTATGGACTTTCTTGTTGATCCAACACGAGCCACCATGTTGGATCATGGTCTCGGATGGTGATTCATTTTAATTACGCGCATAAAAATAAATTAGGCATGAAAGCCATTTCATTATTACATAGCCAATCAAAATCGAATTACATATCCAATAGGCGGCCAATCACATAGCTCAATTGTTTGGTCTAAGTCCATAACCATCCTTTAATTATTTAAACGCTTTAAACAATTAAACTAGCAATGTAAATACATGCTCTTGGGTTGCATACATATATATGGGTTTAATTCAAGTGGTAACCATGTTCAAATAAAAGAAATTTACCATGGAGTGAAAACATTTTACTACAATAGTAAATGTAATTGTAGAAACCTTTTAGGCATAGTTACACTTATCATATATTGCAACTAGGTCCAAAACTCTTCAACAATTAATAATGGATCCAAAGTTAATCCACTAGGGTGTGGGGTTAAAGCATGCATTTGTATAACACAAAGTGGTGATCATGATTTCCAACTAAGTGAATAATCATGAATGTGACTAGGTAGGCCAACCACACTCACCAAAGTAATCAAAATTAATTTTAGTGTGGTGGGTAAATAATTAGTGATAGGAATAATTTGATCAACTTTTTGCATTTTATATCAAATCACTATCATTTACATCTATATAGACCCTACACACTCACCAAAGTAATCTTATTAATTTTAGTGTGGTGGATAAAAGTTTATTAAGTTGAAACATTTTGAAAAAACTTTCAATTTTATAATAAAACATCATCATAACCATTATGACTAATTTTGGTGGAAAAATCCACTAACACAATCAACAAAATTAATCACCTAACTTATGGATCAAAAAGATCCCATAACAAGAACATCAAGAACACCAAGAACATGCATATGAACTAGTATGAATGTTCTTGCTATTTCCGGAAAAATCCATATTCCATTTTAACCATCTCATGCTCTTAATATCAAATATTTCATGAAGTTAAAATCATGGGGGTTTTAATGCAACTATGCTCTAATGTTCATACATACACATATGCATACAAAGAGAGCATCAATCATCAAAACATAAATCCGAAATCCAAAATCCCAAACAACCCCTTTCACTCCATTTGATTTTTATTCATCTCAAATAAACCATTATACTTTTAAATGAATTTACAACCCATATATGCATCTCTAAACCCTAGAAACATATCAAGTTCATGACCTATGGCTCTGATACCAATTGAAGGATTTTTCAAAACATTTTTGAGAAGTTCATTTGAATATTAAACATGCATTTAATCAAATTAATCGCAGCGGAAGTTTATGGTGGATGTTTAAAATCAAAAACAAAACTTCTTCCAAGTATCTTAAGCCATGAACATTGATATGATTTCATAAATGGAAATTTCAAGAGAAAGGATAAGATCTAATTACCCTTGAAGCAATTATATGAACCAATTTGTGTTTGGTCTTCTCTTGATGATTTCCTCTTTGTTGATCTCCTCTTTGATCTTTGATCTTTGCTCCTTGATCTTTCTCCTCCATGTGAGCCACAAAGTATATGGCATCTAAGTCTCCACACCAATGGAACCTTGAGATGAGAGGGAAAAATCTTGGGAATACAAGGATGCTAGTGCTAGATCCCCAAGACTTGGTTTCAATCTAAACCCCTTGAAAGATGAAAGTGTTTCACTCTTGAAAACTCTCTTTTATCTCTCTTTGATCTTCCAAACCTATTTGGTTGATGTTGGATTGTGTTTGTGTAATGAGCTTATGAAAGATAGCTTATGGAAACAATTCCCATACCCATTTACTTATGCATTTTCGGCCAAATCCCATTGGGCTTCCAAAATTGGGCCTTGTGACACTTAAACCATAATGTTTAGGTGTCTTAAGCCCTTGGGCTTAATACCCAACCATTTGGGCTTCCGTTAACTATTACCGAGGCCCAAATACTCTTTTACACGTAGTAAATCATCCATATCAAATTGATCAAATTTATTTCCACAACATCATATGTATTCCTCAAAGTTAACCATTTAAGGTGTGCGATCCATTAGGTTCTAATTAGCAAGGCAGTGGGAAAATATTAGAACTCTTTCTAACCAACTGAATTAAAACCCCTTTTAATTTTTCCTTTATATGGATTGATCACAATCAATCCTAGGACTTCCACGAACCAAGAGTGACATCTAGCAATATATCAAGGCTACCCAAGCTAACCAGAATTGGTGAAGAACCTATTCAGTTGGAATTACAATGCAATACGGTCCTTCTCTTATACAATGTTTCATATCATATTATTAGGGTGCGGATTGATTATGTCAAACCCTTAATATGATTTATAACCTCATATGATTCAATAGAACATGATTAAGAACAACTTTCTAAATCAAGTTCAAAATACTTTGGCCAAAGATTTACTGAATCACATCTCGAAACATTCTCCTTCTTTATCGAAGGTAGAGATTCCTTATTGTACATTCACATGCCCCTATGATGAATTAAGAGATCCCAACAACACTTTAGACAAATCTTTTACGGCTTGCCTTTAAGAGCTATCTAAGATCAATAACGCATCATAGGACAACCATGATGCCTCGTGTCTAAGGACTAATTTGCATTATTGCAACTATGAGTTCTCGTTTGACATGTAGATAAATACTCCATACGAGAACTACGGTTGATCGCGTTCAGTGTACCCATTCACTAATGAGCACCCACATACTTGTATTAGTGTCATCTACACAAATGGTTTGAGACTAACCATCCTCCTAATTGAGCATACATAGTATGTGCTAATCTTGACGGTTTATCAATGCCCATTTGATAATCCTATGATTAGGAACATTTTGGGATACTATAGTAAGAGATTAAAGGTCTCCCTAATCTAACATTTTTAGATTACTTTATCTCTTATTTAGCATTCCCTGGACATTTGTTTCTTTAATTGATGTAAAGGATAACAAATAAGTTTGCCCTTTATTATCATATACGAAATGTATTCTAAGGAGATTACATCAAATGTATTGGCTCTTAGGGCACATTTCTAACAGCACCTAGATTAGTCTAGGCTGCCTACGTACCTCTAGGAGGATCAAGCCACACGTAGCTCTTAAAAAAAAACTAAAGTTCGAACCATAAAGTACTAGAATTAATATTCCCACAAATTTTCAATTATTAAACTGTCCCAACTATAATCAATCAATTAAAACTAGCATAAAACCGAGTGGTTTCACAACGATCTCAAGATTCAAGTAAATAGTTATAAATAGTATAGCATCTTTTACTCTGAAAAACTCTCATTATTTACCTCATAAATATGAAAATATATAATAAAGTTCCCACCAATAAGTATCCAAGGTCAAATCATTAATTTCTGTTTAAAAACATCTTTGAATATCAAAACACTCCTCACCCAGGTGTACCCCAAAACATATCCGTCAATGACTAGTATCAATCCGTCAATTCCATATATCATGTACCAGTTACATCCTCGCGACACTCAGGGATCACATAATCAGCCTGAGGTGCGTATCCTTTGATTTTCCGTCAATTCCATTTCCTGGCAAGACTCGGTGACATGAAGTCTGTCCGAGCCGCGTCCTCGCAAGACTCAGGAGTCACAAAGTCAACCTGAGCCACGTCCTCGCAAGACACTCAGGAGTCACAAAGTCAACCTGAGCTGCGTCCTCGCAGAACGGGTGATCAGCCCGAACGCGTATCCTCGCTGAATCGGGGGACATCAAGTCTACCCGAAACGCGTCCTTGCTCCACACGGTTCGGGCGTCCCCGAGACTCGTGGGGCGTATCATAAATGACAAATCTGTTTCCAAGACAACAGGGGGTACTCCTGAGGTGGGTTTGAAAACCAAATCCAAATCTGAATATCATCACCCTTCGTCAAAAATCCATTTTCATACTTAATTATATAATATAAAATATAATATTCTCAAAATCAGTTTCCCAAATATTCAAAAGTACTCAACCATATACTCAATTATAATAGTAATTGTGGAACCGTAAATATTCCTAGGTTAAATAATTTCCTATTTTTGGGAGTTATTTAATTAAGGGACTCTGCTACAAATTACGGTTTATCCTAATCCCTAATTCCTTCTTTATTTAAATCCATAATTCCTTATTTATCCTAATCCCTAATTTATTTATTTATCTCAATCCTTAATTCCTTATTTATCCTAGTTTCTGATTTATTTAAACCCCTATTAATTATCTAAACCCTATCAGTTATCTAAACCCTATTAATTATCTAAATCCAGTAATTATCCTATTTATTGTGGAAGGATAATTCCTATCTCTACGAGGGTTTATCTCTCCGTAAACCCTAGCCCCGAGGCTCTATAAATAGGAGGCTACACAAGGCATGAGGTAAGCCATTCAAAGCTCTAAAAATACTGCAGAAATTCCCTCTCCTTGCCACGCCTCTCTCTCTCTCTCACAAGGCTCCGGCCTTCACACACGGCTCCGGCCACCCGGTTCTCCCGAGAGAAATCTCCGTACCCTTTGTTAGCTATTGTTTTTCCTGAAACACTCGACCTAACTTAGGCATCGGAGGGCCTTTGGCCAACACCCCCGGTGTGGTCTTTTTACTCCGATTGGTTTTGCAGGAGAAGGAGTTCGAGGAAGGAGAAAGGCGAATCCATTAACGAATATTCTTTTGGGACGAAAATCACTCCCACAAATTGGTGCTTTCATTGAGAGTTTGAGTTATACTCAACGCGTGCTCACGAATCAAGGAATCCGTTCCTCCTATTTTTCCAATCCACCAAAGCCTTCCAAACAACCATGGTTGGAAGCAAACGCCTTAGGAGCCAAAACCGCCGCACGCGCGCGCCCACGACGAATCCAAATTCATCCTCCCAAGGTTTCACGGTGGAAGCAACCTTGCAGCCACCATCCTCCACCTTGCAGCCGCCAACGCATGGTGGTGGACCACCTGTCGCCGCACCAAGTCACGGCCCCGTGGCCTCCTCCACCTTGTTGCTACAAGGACCAAACGGCGGCGCCGTTATGGAGCAAGTTCAACCGCTCCCTCCTTTGCCATCTCATTTGGTGCATGCCCCGCGTATGCATCCAATGAAACCCTAGCCCATACACTTTTGGGCCCTACGCAATTTCCTCCTTCAGTCCACGCAACCAGCGGACTACAACATGCGAGTTGATCGGCTCACGCAGAGGTGGACAACCAAAACAACTTAGTTGAACGGCTCCTCTAGCGGATCGACCTAGTTCGAGGTCTCAACCCTAGACCCCAGGATGAGGAGAGAACGCATACACAGACCGGCACACAACTTGAGAGATCTAGTGCGGTCGGACAAAAGCAAACAGCCAAGGAAGAGAACGAGCGTCTTTGCTCGGCGCTCGAACCAAACCCAAACGGCTGCAAGCCATACTGGCCGATCGACGATCCGCTCAAGGTTAGGTCCAAGGACCAATGTACACGAGGCTGGGCCGCGGCCCGATGTCCACGCCCGCTTGGGCCCACAAAGAAGTATCCACTCTAGATTGGGCCCGCAAAGAGGTCGAGGTCATGAACATCCGCTGACGAAAGCGAAAATCACCGCTCGCTAACTCGCTCGAGGCAAACCAACTTACGGCGACAAACCGTTGAGGAATCCTCACAAGCTCAAACCATTAGCCCGCCACGGGGGCAGGGCAGCCGGGGGACCAGACCCTTGAGAGCCGAGGAGGAGGTTAACCGACAACGTCCGAGGCGTGAAAGACGTCAACGCGAGCCGCAAGCCCTATGTGCGTAAGACATAGAGAGGCTTGTAAGGGAACAACTTGAGTCTCCAACCTAAGGGGAATGCGTAAGAGGCCTTACGCCAAGAAGTTGTTCGAGTTAACTCGTCACCCTTCACCAAAGAGGTAGAACATGCCACTCCTCCGAAACGGTTCACAACTCCGACCATCACACCATTCAAGGGGACTCACCAGGCAGTCATTTGAAGCACTTCAAGACTGCTATGATCCTTTACAAAAGCGACGACGCTCGATGTGCAAGATATTTGCGACAACGTTGAGAGGAGCAGCCTAGGATTGGTTCCACACTCTACCGTCCGGGTCGATCAGCAACTTCACGGAGTTCGCCCTCCTTTTTACTAAGGAGGCGAACATTATAGGATGCGATGATCGAATCGCATCCTTGGCTTTCAAAAAGGGCTTGCCGACGGAGCACGAGTTGTACCGCGATCTGACCTTCGCTCCGGGCCAAACGTTGGCAGAAGTCTACGCAATGGCAGAACTCCATGCCCTTTGGGAAGATGATCGCACTGCTGCCAAGAAAGCTGTTAAGCAAGCTGATCAATCGGCAAAGCAGACAAGCCAAAAGAATGGCAACTTTAACAACAACAATGGAGGCAAGCGCAGATCGCAGCCCCATGGAGGCGAAGTCGAAGCGAGAGAACTTCACCAAGTTCACTATCCCGATCCACCGGATCCTAGACCAAGTAAAGAATAAACCCTGGGTGAAGAGACCAACACCTTTGAGGGGATCCGCCACGAGGATACTAGCAAATATTGCGCATTCCACTTTGTGGGCACGATAGACCTTGATGTCTACTCATCGCCCATCGTCCGCTCGCAGACCTTTTTGATTATCGATGAGGTCTCTCCATACAATGGCATCCTGGGTAGACCATGGATTAGCATGCTCGGTGCCGTCACCTCCGCCATACACCAGAAAATTCGCTACCCTATTCCAGGGGCGGAGTCGGGCAGATAAACGGTGACCAAGAAATGGCCAGGAGATGCTCGGCCCAAGGGCTAAAGAAGAGCAAGAAGTTCGATTCACGTCGAACATCCAGGCAGAGCGGATGATGATGGAGACGATCAAATCCTGGTGATCGAGCAAGCCCGAAAGGGAAGGGAGTTTCCACCTCCCAATAGCAACTAAAGAACCAGGATCAAGATGAGGGAATCCGTCCGCAGGTCACCCTGAAGAAGGCCGGAGGCCGAAGAAGACGTTGAGTTAGTACCCCTTGATCCCGATCGGCCCAGGCAGAAGCGCGGATCGGCTCGCGCCTAAGCCCGAGAAGAGAAGGTGGAGCTGACCACCTTCCTCCGTAACAACAAAGACGTGTTCGCGTGGCCGCCATCCGACATGCCTGGTATCGACGAAGATTATCTGCCACCGGCTCCACGTCAACCCAGCCTAGTAAGCCAAGAGTACGTAAAAGACGTAACTTTGCTCCGGAGCGAGTTGCTATCATTGAAGCCGAGATCGATAAACTTATAGCTGCCGGCCGTTGAAGAAGTCTCCTACGCGGAGTGGTTGGCCAATGTTGTCCTGGTGGCCAAGCAAGAAAAAGGCAAGTGGAGAGTCTGCGTCGATTATACCGACCTCAACAAGGCGTGCCCAAAGGACAACTTTCCACCGCCTGCACTGATCAACTCATAGATTCCACTTAGGCAATCACCGCTCGACTTCATGGACGCCTACTCCGGCTACAATCGGATCCTCGATGCACGAAGACAACAAGGCGAAGACCTCTTTCATCATTGAAAGGGGACCTACTACTACAAGGTCATGCCCTTTGGGTGAAGAACGCCGGGAGCAACGTATCGAGGCTCGTGAATAAAATTTTTAAGAAGCAGATCGGTAAGACTATGGAAGTCTACGTGAGACATGCTGGTCAAAGCTCCGGCGGCGAGACCATCTCAAAAACCTTGCCGAAGCCTTGACTGCTCGCATAATACCACATGAAGCTAAACCCAAGTAAATGCAGGTTTGGTGTGTCATCCGGTCGATTCTTGGGATACATGGTCACTCAACGAGGTATCGAAGCACACCCACCGCAGATCAAAGCCATTCTCGAGATGAAGTCACCTTCAACAATGAAGGAAATACAAAGTTTGTGGGCGGAGCAGCGGCTCTCAACCGATTTCTCTCAAGGTCTACCGACAAGTGCAGACCATTCTTCAAGGCACTAAAGAAGGGGCAAAGAGACAAATGGGACGAGGAGTGCGAAGTAGCTTTTCAGAATTTGAAAGCCTATCTCACCTCGCCTCCTCTGCCAAGCCTGTACCTAGCGAAGACACATTCGTGTATCCGGCGGTGTCCAGCTAAGCTCTCATCCGAGAAGAGTGGGGCCCAACATCCGGTATTCTACACGTCAAAAGCTCTCATCGATGCTTTGAGACTCGCTACCGAAAATGGAGAAGCTCATTTTGGCACTTCTAGTTTCTGCGAGAAAACTACGACCCTACTACCAAGCTCACGGGATCATTGTTATGACCGAATATCCCCGAGATCAATTCTACATAGCCACGACGCTTCTCGGAGGCTCATGAAGTGGGCTATTGAGCTAAGTCAATACGACCTCCTTTACCGGCCGAAGACCGCTATAAAGGCTCGAGGCTTTGGCAGATTTCATGGCAGAATTTGCTCCATCACCAAGAAGAGAAGCTAGTCGGCAAAAATAAAAGAAGTTTGAGTGTAGGCAAGGCCTCCTCCGCGAACACGACACCCCTGAGACACGTGGCGATTGCGCATAGATGGAGCATCAAACCAAAAAGGAGCTGGAGCAGTGTCGTCATCATTACTCCGGATGGAACCATGTTGGAGCAAGCTATCACGCTTGGCTTTGACCTCAAACAATGAGGCGAATACGAAGCATTGCTCGCCGGCTTGCGTTTAGCAAATGAGCTATCAATCAAGAAGCTGGCCATCTACTCGATTCCCGGTGATCACAAATCGTGCATCGGGGAATACATGGCGAAACACCCAAGAATGATTATGTACCTTGACAAAGTCCAGGATCTGTTGAAAACAATCCCTACGTTCACTATCCAACAGTGCCCCGGGCAGAGAACGCGCATGCGGACGCACTAGCAAGCCTGGGATCAGCATTGGATACTCAGTTCAGACGCTCTATCCCGGTCGAGCATCTTGACCAGCCAAGTATCGAGGAGGCGAACGGCGGATCTGATGCGTATTGATGAGGATCCTAGTTGGCAAGATGCCATCATCGACTACCTGGTGAACGAGAATCTCCCGGAGGAGAAGTCTCGAGGCCAGGAAAATCAAGCAGAAAGTCGCAAGATACTACATGCGTAACAACAAGCTTGTTCGCGAGTCATACTCCAGTCCTCACCTTACCTGCATCAAGTACCCGCAAACGCTCGAGGTGCTATGCAAAATACATGACGGATCACTTGCAGAATTATTTAAACCTTATTTATTTATCTCAATCCTTAATTCCTTATTTATCCTAGTTTCTGATTTATTTAAACCCCTATTAATTATCTAAACCCTATCGATTATCTAAACCCTATTAATTATCTAAATCCAGTAATTATCCTATTTATTGTGGAAGGATAATTCCTATCTCTACGAGGGTTTATCTCTCCAGAAACCCTAGCCCCGAGGCTCTATAAATAGGAGGCTACACAAGGCATGAGGTAAGCCATTCAAAGCTCTAAAAATACTGCAGAAATTCCCTCTCCTTGCCACGCCTCTCTCTCTCTCTCACAAGGCTCCGGCCTTCACACACGGCTCCGGCCACCCGGTTCTCCCGAGAGAAATCTCCGTACCCTTTGTTAGCTATTGTTTTTCCTGAAACACTCGACCTAACTTAGGCATCGGAGGGCCTTTGGCCAACACCCCGGTGTGGTCTTTTTACTCCGATTGGTTTTGCGGGGAGAAGGAGTTCGAGGAAGGAGAAAGGCGAATCCATTAACGAATATTCTTTTGGGACGAAAATCACTCCCACAAGAATAATAATAATAATAATAATAATAATAATAATAATAATGAAACTAATACTAAATAACCAAAAGAAATCTCTGTCTCACTTTGGACTACTTTCGTGATCAAACCCGTAACAATATTCACCATTAAACATAAATGGACCATTAACTAAATAAATAAAACCTCATCTTTCCGAATCATTCAAGTTCCACAAGATCAAAAACCAAATCTCATTTCCGCACCAATTCCAAGCTTAAACCAATATTCATAACAATAATTCAAATAAAACAATTGAGTTCGGTTCCAGGCTTGTAACACATAAATCATAACAGTTTATTCACAAGTATTCGATAAAACCATTTAATAAATTAAATAGCTCAGCACAATTATTTTATTAGAAACCCGACCCCCAGACCTTAAAGTGCTCGTACTAGCTAGAAAGTGTCTCTAGGCCCGTTCTACCCGATAAATCAATTTAATAATCCCCAGAATGAATTATTCGATTAAAATATTAATTTAATCCAATCCGGTCACCCGTAGGGTTTGTGACCTCCAACAGGTGATCCAAGAGTTTCCAAGACTTCAATATAATTTATAAAGCTTATCCCGAAAGTTTAGTCTCAGTCGAACGGTCGGATCGCTCACGACCGCACGATCGGACGGTTACGGTAAACCTAACCCTAGGATTGGCATTTTTGGAGTATCCGGGACTCCGATTCACGATCCGTTGAATCATACACGGTCCTGGAATTACCTAGATCAACATACTAAGAATTGGGACCGATCCAACGGTCTGAACACATTGAGCCCGGATAACGTGCAATAGGCGTAAATCCGTTCGATTGTCGTACCAAGTCCAAATTGCAATCCGAGCACGCCTACGTGCTCGTGACTACGTAAGGATAATTTAGGATTAAAGATTGACAATTATAAGTGGGCCGGAGCGTGGGAACACGCGCTAGCAGATCCGGAGCCTAAAAAGGGATAAAATTGGGCGTCGGTCAAACTTCAAACCAAGGGCCTTCCTTCTACATCCAACTAGTTCTCGACCTCCCGAACACTTTCTTCAACTACGGGAAGGTCTAATTCGAACCCTAAGTGGCTCAAAACCTAACCTCAAAACCGACTGAAACTTTAACTCGAAAATTGATCTATCTACGCTATCAATTGATCAAAACTACTCAACCATCAGCTAGAGCATGAAAAATAGGTTGAAAATCATACCTCACTTGTCCCGATCGGTGGCCGGAGGAGGGAGAACGAAGATGGTGAAGTTTGAGCTAAAATCCGGCCAAAAATGGCGTTTTCCGGCAGCTCATGCGGCGGCAGCGGAGGGAGGAAGGTCGGGGTAGGGAGCTGGGGTGGTGGTGGTTGGTTTGAGTCCAACCCCGTGGCTAGTGGCAGCTGGTGGTGGTGATGGTGGCTTGAAGAAGGCCCTCCCCTTAGAAGAAGAAAACCCATAAATCAGTTTTTTTTTTCTTTCCTTTACAACTTCATTATTTAATTATCATACTCTCGGGGCAAAAATATCTTTTACTTGAATAATTTAAGATTTAAATATTTATTTAGGAACGGAATGTTACAACCAAGTTTTGGGCTCGATCCGAAATCAATTGGTCGAAGAAATTGGACACTTCAAGTTCATATTAATTATGAACCGTAACTGGAATGGTTGGTGCATTGCATAGTTCTAGTGATTTAATTTCACTCAAAACTCAATAATGACTCCTCCCACCATATAATGGTGTTTACCAAGTTTTGGGCTCGATCCGAAATCAATTGGTCAAAGAAATTGGACACTCCAAGTTCGTACGAAGTTCGTGCCGTAAATGGAATGGTTGGTGTATTGCATAGTTCTAGTGATTGGATTTCAATCAAAACTCACCATATGACTCCTCCCACCATACTATGATGTCGACCAACTTTTGGGCTCGATCCGAAATCAATTGGTCAAAGAAATTGGACAATACAAATTCGTACGAAGTTCGTGCGGTAAGTGCAGTGGTGGTGCATTGCATAGTTCTAGTGATTGGAGTTCTATCAAAACTCACCAAATGAATCCTACCACCATATTATGATGTTTACCAAGTTTTGAGCTTGATCCGAAATCAATTGGTCAAAGAAATTGGACACTTCAAGTTCGTACGAAGTTCGTGACGTAAATGGAGTGGTTGGTGCATTGCATAGTTCTAGAGATCGGATTTCACTCAAAACTCACCAAATGACTCCTCCCACCATATTATGATGTTGACCACAATTTGGGCTCAATTCGAAATAAATTGGTCAAAGAAATTGGACAAGTCAAGTTCGTACTAAGCTCGTGCCGTAAATGTTGTGGTTTGTTCATTCCATAATTCTCGTGATTGGATTTCACTCAAAACACACCAAATCACTCCTCCCACCACATTATGATGTTGACCATGTTTTGGGCTCGATCTGAAATCAATTGGTCAAAGAAATTGGACAATTCAAGTTCGTGCCATAAATGGTGTGGTTGGTCCGTTGCATAGTTATAGTGATTAGATTTCAATCAAAACTCACCAAATGACTCCTCCCACCATATTATGATGTCGACCAACTTTTGGGTTTGATCCAACATCAATTGGTCAAAGGAATTAGACAATTCAAATTCATATGAAGTTGGTGCCGTAAATGTAGTGGTTGGTGCATTGAATAGTTCAAGTGATTGGATTTCACTCAAAACTCACCAAATGACCCCTCCCACCATATTATGGTGTTGACCAAGTTTTGGGGTCGATCCGAAAATGGAGTTTTTGTTGCATTGCATAGTTCTGGTGATTTAATTTCACTGAAAACTCACCAAATGACTCCTCCCACCATATTATGTTGTTGACCAAGTTTTGGGCTCGATCCAAAATCAATTGGTCAAAGAAATTGGACACATCAAGTTCGTACGAAGTTCGTGCCGTAAGTGGTGTGGTTTGTGCATTGCGAAGTTCTAGTGATTGGATTTCACTCAAAACAAACCAAATGAGTCCTCCCACTATATTATGTTGTTGACCAAGTTTTGGGCTCGATCCGAAATAAATTGGTCAAAGAAATTGGACACTTCAAGTTCGTATTAATTACGAACGGTAAGTGGAATGGTTGGTGCATTGCATAGTTCTAGTGATAACATTTCACGCAAAACTCACCAAATGACTCCTCCCACCATATTACGATGTCTACCAACTTTTGGGCTTGATCCGAAATCAATTGGTCAAAGGAATTGGACAATTCAAATTCGTACGAAGTTGGTGCCGTAAATGTAGTGGTTGGTGCATTGAATAGTTCTAGTGATTGGATTTCACTCAAAACACACCACATGACTCCTCCGTCCATATTATGTGGTTGACCAAGTTTTGGACTCGATCCGAAATCAATTGGTCAAATAAATTGGACACTTCAAATTCGTGCGAAGTATGTGGCGTAAATGGTGTGGTTGGTGCATTGCATAGTTCTTGTGATTGGATTTCACTCAAAACACACCAAAAGACTCCTCCCACCATATTATGATGTTGACCAAGTTTTGGTTTCAATCCGAAATCAATTGGTCAAAGAAATTAGACACTTCAAGTTCGTACGAAGTTCGTGGCGTAAATGGAGTGGTTGGTGCATTGCATAGTTCTAGTGTTTGGATTTCACTCAAAACTCACCAAATGACTCCTCCCACCAAATTATGATGTTGACCAAGTTTTGGGCTCGATCCGAAAGGAATAGGTCAAAGAAATTGGACAATTCAAGTTTGAACGAAGTTCGTGCCGTAAATGGAGTGGTTTGTGCATAGCATAGTTTCAGTAATTGGAAATCACTAAAAAGTCACCAAATGACTCCTCCCACCATATTATGATGTTGACCAAGTGTGACGTCCCTGACCTAATTTTAGGTCTATTAAATTCAAAATTTAATAAGTTAATTTAATTGGGAATTTTAAAGTAAATAATAAGAATAAAATTATTTAAAATTGGAATAAATAATTAAATGGAAATAAAAGGGGCATTTTGGTCCAATTAGTTTTTGGGACGGAATTTGGCGAAACAAGTTGCGCCATTGCGTCCGGCTCGTCAAAACGTGTTCATTGACGGGTGGCAAGTTGCGATACGAGCGTCGGAGCAAAATAAGGATATAGGCGTCATTTTAAATATTGCGATAATCTGATATAGTCCACGTAGGACCAATCAGATTTCACAATTACTCTCTCTCTCCTCCAACGCGTCCTCTCTCTCCTCAAACCCGCACCGCTCTTTCTCTCTCCTCGGTGTGGACGATTCCGGCATCGGCTGAGCACGAGACCACTTGCAATTGACTCGTCTCTCCTCGCGGTTCTAACCCACCCAGGATCGGAGCCTGTCTCGCCGGCGTTGACGAACCCGAACCTCTGCAAATTCCGGTGACTGCTGCGTCTTCGTTCCGGCATATTCCGGCGGTTGCTCCGTCGCGTAAGGTATGCAAAACCTTCCTCTAGACTAGCTGATGATGTTTTGGAGGTGCGTTGCCATCGTTTTGCTGTCTAGGTAGCTCGATCCAAAACCCAGAAAATGGCCGGTTTTCAATCTTGATTTACGGCCAGTTTACGGCCGATTTTGGAGTGGGTGTGGCCGGTTCTGGACTTGTGAGGCTGAGGGGAGTGTTTTGGTATAGGCTGTGTCGAAAGATTCGACTGTTTGAAGTTGGCCGGTTTTTACTCAAGACACCCAACCCACGGCGGCGCGTGGGCTGAGGTGTGGTGGCAGTTCGACGTTCCTATACCACCCTCGTGTCGTGGTGAACGCATACGTGTGCTCGGATTTCGATTCGGACGTCGTTTGAACCTCGAACCAATGTATGCCTATTATGCGTTGTTTGGGTTCGATGTGTTCGGACCGTTGGATCGAATCCGAATTCACGTATGTTGTTCCTCGTATTTCAAGGATCGTATAGGAATTGACGGATCGTGATTCGGAGTCTTGGATACTTCAAAATCACCAACCCTAGCATTAGGTTTATTAGAAACCGTCCGATCGCACGATCGCGAGAAATCCGACCGTCGGATCGAGACCAAACTTTTGGGACATGTTCTTTAAACCGTAGTGAACCTATAGGAACTTCCGAATCTAAGTTTGGAGGTCGTGGGCTCCGTGGGCCCGGTTTGACCTATTCGGGAAGTTTAATCGAGGTTTGATCGGGGACCAAGTGTCTCCCGGGGTTGTCTCGTCGTCTAATGAATGTTTTTGACCTTAGAATAAGTCATGCGAGCTCACGCTTACGTTGAGTCAGGTTTAGTTAAGGGTTTATTTTGAAGGTTATCGTTCAAGGGTTCGATTGTTAACCTTGTATTTATATTATTGAAATAGGTACCTAGGCACCTCGTACTACACAGGCGGGAACCTCGCAGGCCAAGGCTGCTTGGGATTACCTGTGAGTGGACTTTGTTTTTGATTATGCATATCCTCCAACCAATGAACAACCATGCATCTGTTTGAGTGTTATTGATGCTTGCGACTACTTTTAATATATATATTAAAGCTGTTTAAGTCTTGGATGTGTGCCACGATATCGATACTTGGGGTTGGGTACTTATATATATTGGAAATTGGAAAGTGTTGATCATGTGATTGATTGGAGTATGTTGTCACCTCTGTTTGTACCACCCCTGTTCTGTGATACTGATTGGTTACATTGGATACCTGGTACACCCTTGACGGGATGTGACTGTAGACCCGTGATTGGATAGTCTGCGCGCATAGGACATATTTTCGGAGATATGGTTTGGAAGTTTTATCATATAGACCTGTGAGTTTAGTCCCATTGGACGGCTCAACCCTAGGCACGGGGTCTCGAGGAGACTGTACCTATGTCCAGTCAAATGATCCCCTATTGGATCGTTTTCCCGGTACTTGTTTTGGTGTCGGGGTCTGATTTGACTATATGTGTGAGTTATTATTATTGTATTCGTATTTTCTTTGAGTAAGGATCTTTCCTTGCTTGTCGTGCCTACGGGCTGTGGTTATCTGAGTTGGGATCAAGGGGAAACAGTATGTTGATATGTCTATCCTGTTAATATGTTACAACTATTGGATATTAAATCCTGATTTGATTATTTATTTAAATGACTTGAATTGTATGATTGCATCATCGTTTTTGAAACGGTGGGGTTAGTATGTTGTTTTGAACTACTAAAACCTTATTTTTGTCCACTCACATACTTTCTGTTTTGAGCCCCACCAAGCCGTAGTCGTAGCATCTGAGCGGTTCGGCCGAGCACACCTCCTCTCGGGCACGACTTACTTGTAGGGCACTTGCCCCTATTATGTAAATTCTCTCTCTGCTACCGTATTCTGAATACTTGTAGAGTTTGCTCTGTATACCCTTGTGGGTTGAATTTGATGGCGAGAGGCCTTTGATGTTTCTTGTATGCATCTTTGGCACTTGAGTATTGTATATATGTTGTGTTTTAGCGAGTTGAATTAATTTTGGTATATCCATATTTCAGGAGACTACGCCCAATTTTCGGCGAAGTCTTGACCCCTTTCTCATTTTGTTCGAGAGAAGGGAACTTGATTGTATGTGGGCCCGATATTTGGGTAAATGTCGGTTTACCACAGGACCTTGCACGGATTCCAAGGTGAATTCGGGTCGGGTCCTGTCACCAAGTTTTGGGCAAGATTCGAAATCAATTGGTCAAAGAAATTGGACACTTCAAGTTCATATAAAGTTCGTGGCTGGTGCATTGCATAGGTCTAGCGATTGGATTTATCCCAAACTCACCAAATGACTCCTCCCACCATGTTATGTTGTTGACCAAGTTTTGGGCTCGATCCGAAATCAATTTGTCAAAGAAATTGGACACTACAAGTTCGTATTAATTTGGAACCGTAAGTGGAGTAGTTTGTGCATTGCATAGTTCTTTTTTCTTTTTTTTTGGACGAAAGTGCATTGCATAGTTCTAGTGATTGGATTTCAATCAAAACTCAGCAAATCACTCCTCCCACTATATTATGATGTTGACCAAGTTTTGGGCTCGATTCGAAGTCAATTGGTCAAAGAAATTGGACACTTCAAGTTCGAATTAATTTCGAACCGTATGTGAAATGGTTGGTGCATTGCATAGTTCAAGTGATTGGATTTCACTCAAACCTCACCAAATGACTCCTACCTCCATATTATGATGTTGACCAAGATTTGGGCTCGATCCGAAATGAATTTGTCAATGAAATTGGACAATTCAAGTTCGTACAAAGTTCGTGTTGTAAATGGAGTTCCTGGAGCATTGCGTAGTTCTAGAGATTGGATTTCACTCAAACCTCACCAAATGACTCCTCCCACCGTATTATGATGTTGACCAAATTTTGGGCTCGATCCGAAATGAATTGTTCAAAGAAATTGGACAATTCAAATTCGAACGATGTTCATGACGTAAACGGAGTGATTGGTGCATTGCATAGTTTGCATAGTTCTGGTGATTGGATTTCAGTCAAAACTTAACAAATGGTTCCTCCCAAAATATTATGATGTTGACCAAGTTTTGTGTCACGACCCGACTCTTCTAGCACGATATTGTCCGCTTTGGGCCCCCTCTCTGCCCTCACGGTTTTGTTTAAGGAACTCACGAGCAACTTCCCGGTGGGTCACCCATCCGGGATTGCTCTAGCCCCCAACTCGCTTAACTTCGAGTTCCAAGGAATCCGATGCCGGTGAGCTCCCAAAAGGCCTCGTGCTAGGAAGATACGTGCCCACACATATATGCACTTCACCTTTCCTCCCCGAGCGATGTGGGATTGCTCACCGTTCTTGCTTTCTTAAGCTCACGGGTCTTACAATCCACCCCCTTGGGGCCCAGGCGTCTCGCTGGCACACTTCGATCGGGGTCCGGCTCGATACCATTATGTCACGACCGACTCTTCTAGCACGATATTATCTGCTTTGGGCCCCCTCTCTGCCCTCACGGTTTTGTTTACGGGAATCGATGAGCAACTTCCCAGTGGGTCACCCATCCTGGGATTGCTCTAGCCCCCAACTCGCTTAACTTCGGAGTTCCAAGGAATCCGAAGCTAGTGAGCTCCCAAAAGGCCTCGTGCTAGGAAGATATGTGCCCACACATGTACGCACTTCACATTTTCCTCCCCGAGCGATGTGGGATTGCTCACCGTTCTTGCTTTCTTAAGCTCACGGGTCTTACATTTTGGGATCGATCCGAAATCAATTGGACACTTCAAGTTCGTACGAAGTTCATGCCGTAAATGGAGTGGTTGGTGCATCACATAGTTCTATTAATTGGATTTAACTCAAAACACACCAAATCACACCTCCCACCATATTATGATGTTGACCAAGTTTTCGGCTCGATCCGAAATGAATAAATCAAAGAAATCGGGCAATTCAAGTTCGAACAAAGTTGGTGCCGTAAATGGGTTGGTTGGTGTATTGCATAGTTCTAGTGATTGGAATTCACTTAAAACTCCCCAAACGACTCCTCCCACCATATTATGATGTTGACCAAGTTTTGGGCTTGATCCGAAATCAATTGGTCAATGAAATTAGACAATTCAAGTTCGTACGATGTTCGTGCCGCAAATGAAGTGGTTTGTGCTTTGCAGAGTTCTAGTGATTGGATTTCACTCAAACCACACCAAATGACTCCTCCCAGCATATTATGATGGTGACCAAGTTTTGGCCTTGATCCGAAATGAATTGGTCAAAGAACTTCGACAATTCAAGTTTGTATGAAGTGCGTGCCGTAAATGGAGTGGATGGTGCATTGCACAGTTCTAGTGATTGGATTTCACTCAAAACTCACCAAATGAATCCTCCCACCATGTTATGATGTTCTCCAAGTTTTGGGCTCGATCCGAAATCAATTGGTTAAAGAAATTGGACACTTCAAGTTCGTACAAAATTCGTGCCGTAAATGGTGTGGCTAGTGCATCCCATAGTTCAAGTGATTGGAATTCAGTCAAACCATACCAAATGACTCCTCCCACCATATTATGATGTTGACCAAGTTTTGGGCTCAATCTGAAATCAATTGGTCAAAGAATTTGGACACTTCAAATTCGTACGAAGTTAAATGCCGTAAATGGAGTGGTTGGTGTATTGCATAGTTCTAGTGATTGCATTTCAATCAAAACTCACCAAATGACTCCCCACCATGTTTTGATGTTGACCAACTTTTGTGCTCGATGTGAAATTAATTAATCAAAGAAATTGGACACTTCAAGCTCTTATTAATTTCGAACCGTCAGTGGAGTGGTTGGTGCATTGCATAGTTCTAGTGATTGGATTTCACTCAAAACACTCCAAATGACTCCTCCCACCCTATTATGAAGTTTACCAAGTTTTAGGTTCGATCCGAAATCAATTGGTCAAAGAAATTGGACACTTCAAGTTCGTACAACGTTCGAGCCACAAAAGGAGTGTTTGGTGCATTGCATAGTTCTAGTGATTGGATTTCACTCAAAACTCACCAAATGACTTCTCCCACCATATTATGATGTTGACCAAGTTTTTGGCTCGATCCGAAATGAGTACATCAAAGAAATTGGACAATTCAAGTTCAAACGAAGTTCGTCCCGTAAATGGAGTGGTTGGTGTATTGCACAGTTCAAGTTCGTACGATGTTCGTGCCATAAATGGAGTGTTTGGTGCATTGCATAGTTCAAGTGATTGGATTTCACTCAAAACACACCAAATGCTTCCTCCTACCAAATTATAATTTTGACCAAGTTTTGGGCTCAATCCGAAATGAATTGGTCAAAGAAATTGGACAATTCATGTTTTAACGAAGTTCGTGCAGTAAATGGAGTGGTGGTAAATTGCATAGTTCTAGTGATTGGATTTCACTCAAAACACACCAAATGACTCCTCCTACCGTATTATGCTGTAGACCAAGTTTTGGGCTCGATACGAAATCAATTGGCCAAAGAAATTGGACACTTCAAGTTCGTGCGAAGTTCGTTCCGTAAATGGCGTGGTTGGTGCATTGCATAGTACTAGTGATTGGAATTCACACAAAACTCACCAAATGACTCCTCCCACCATATTATGATGTTGACCAAGTTTTGGGCTCGATCTGAAATTAATTGGTCAAAGAAATTGGACATTTCAGGTTCGTACGAAATTCGAGCCGTAAATGGAGTGGCTGGTGCATTGCATAGTTCTAGTGATTGCTTTTCAATCAAAACTCACCACATGACTCCCTCCACCATATTATGATGTTGACCAACTTTTGTGCTCGATGCGAAATCAATTGATCAAAGAAATTGGAGACTTCAAGCTCTTATTAATTTCAAACCATAAGTGTAGTGTTTGGTACATTGCATAGTTCTTGTGATTGGATTTCACTCAAAACACACCAAATGACTCCTCCCACCATAATATGATGTTGACAAAGTTTTGGGTTCAATCCGAAATCGATTGGTCAAAGAAATTGGACACTTCAATTTCGTACGAAGTTCGAGCCGTAAATGGAGTGTTTGGTACATTGCATAGTTCTATTGATTGGATTTTACTCAAAACTCACCAAATGACTCCTCCCACCATATTATGATGTGTACCAAGTTTTGGTTTCCATCCAAAATCAATTGGTCAAAGAAATTGGACACTTCAAGTTCGTACGACGTTCGAGCCATAAATGGAGTGTTTGGTGCATTGCATAGTTCTAGTGATTGGATTTCACTCAAAACTCACCAAATGACTTCTCCCACCATATTATATTGTTGACCAAGTTTTGGGCTCGATCCGAAATCAATTGGTCAAAGAAATTGGCACTACAAGTTCGTGCGAAAATGTAGTGTTTGATGCATTGCATAGTTCTAGTGATTTAATTTCACTCAAAACACACCAAGTCACTCCTCCCACCATATTATGATGTTGACCAAGTTTTCGGCTCGATCCGAAACGAATAGATCAAAGAAATTGGACAATTCAAGTTCAAACAAAGTTCGTGCCGTAAATGGAGTGGTTGGTGTATTGCACAGTTCTATTGATTGGAATTCACTCAAAACACACCAAATGACTCCTCCCACAATATTATGATGTTGACCAAGTTTTGGGCTCAATGCGAAATCAATTCGTCAAAGAAATTGGACACTTCAAGTTCGTACCTAGTTCGTGGCGTAAATAGAGTGGTTGGTGCATTGCATAGTTCTAGTGATTGGATTTTACTCAAATCATACCAATGACTCCTCCCACCATATTATGATGTTGACCAAGTTTTGGGCTCAATCCGAAATAAATAAATCAAAGAAATTGCACAATTCAAGTTCGAACGAAGTTCGTTCCGTAAATGGAGTGGTTGGTGCATTGCATAGTTCTAGTGATTGGATTTCACTCAAAACTCACCAAATGACTCCTCCCAGCATATTATGATGGTGACCAAGTTTTGGCCTTGATCCGAAATGAATTGGTCAAAGAACTTCGACAATTCAAGTTTGTATGAAGTGCGTGCCGTAAATGGAGTGGATGGTGCATTGCACAGTTCTAGTGATTGGATTTCACTCAAATCTCACCAAATGAATCCTCCCACCATGTTATGATGTTCTCCAAGTATTGGGCTCGATCCGAAATCAATTGGTTAAAGAAATTGGACACTTCAAGTTCGTGCAAAATTCGTGCCGTAAATGGTGTGGCTAGTGCATCGCATAGTTCAAGTGATTGGAATTCAGTCAAACCATACCAAATGACTCCTCCCACCATATTATGATGTTGACCAAGTTTTGGGCTCAATCTGAAATCAATTGGTCAAAGAATTTGGACACTTCAAATTCGTACGAAGTTCGTACCGTAAATGGAGTGGTTGGTGTATTGCATAGTTCTAGTGATTGCATTTCAATCAAAACTCACCAAATGACTCCCCACCATGTTTTGATGTTGACCAACTTTTGTGCTCGATGTGAAATTAATTAATCAAAGAAATTGGACACTTCAAGCTCTTATTAATTTCGAACCGTCGATGGAGTGGTTGGTGCATTGCATAGTTCTAGTAATTGGATTTCACTCAAAACACTCCAAATGACTCCTCCCACCCTATTATGAAGTTTACCAAGTTTTAGGTTCGATCCGAAATCAATTGGTCAAAGAAATTGGACACTTCAAGTTCGTACAACGTTCGAGCCACAAAAGGAGTGTTTGGTGCATTGCATAGTTCTAGTGATTGGATTTCACTCAAAACTCACCAAATGACTTCTCCCACCATATTATGATGTTGACCAAGTTTTTGGCTCGATCCGAAATGAGTACATCAAAGAAATTGGACAATTCAAGTTCAAGCGAAGTTCGTCCCGTAAATGGAGTGGTTGGTGTATTGCACGATTCAAGTTAAATGCGATGTTCGTGCCATAAATGGAGTGTTTGGTGCATTGCATAGTTCAAGTGATTGGATTTCACTCAAAACACACCAAATGCTTCCTCCTACCAAATTATAATTTTGACCAAGTTTTGGGCTCAATCCGAAATGAATTGGTCAAAGAAATTGGACAATTCATGTTTTAACGAAGTTCGTGCGATAAATGGAGTGGTGGTAAATTGCATAGTTCTAGTGATTGGATTTCACTCAAAACACACCAAATGACTCCTCCTACCGTATTATGCTGTAGACCAAGTTTTGGGCTCGATCTGAAATCAATTGGCCAAAGAAATTGGACACTTCAAGTTCGTGCGAAGTTCGTTCCGTAAATGGCGTGGTTGGTGCATTGCATAGTACTAGTGATTGGAATTCACACAAAACTCACCAAATGACTCCTCCCACCATATTATGATGTTGACCAAGTTTTGGGCTCGATCTGAAATTAATTGGTCAAAGAAATTGGACATTTCAGGTTAAATGCGAAATTGAGCCGTAAATGGAGTGGCTGGTGCATTGCATAGTTCTAGTGATTGCTTTTCAATCAAAACTCACCACATGACTCCCTCCATGTTAACTCGCAAGTGCACGGGCCATTGGATAGTATAGCTTGTGTAAGTACGAGGTCGATCCCACGAGGATTGATGATAGATTGATTCAATTTGATTCCCTGCACAAAACAGAAATCCAAAAGAAAATAAATAAAACAAGAAAGAAAGAAAAAAATTAACTCAAGCAAATTAATTACCAAGTTCAATTCATATTCTTAGATTGATTCTAGCTAAAGTATGATTAAGCCATGGTGTCTGGTCCTAACCTTGTATTCCTAATTCCCTAATTAGATCCTTATTGTCGAACCTAAATTAAGCATTAGAAATCCATTAAGCAAAGAAGAATGTTTTAAACAACCAAGCATGTATCTAATCCTTGTTGTCGAATGTCCATACATACTCTTCCTATTCATAGTTCAATTTGAATTAATGCATGGTGTCTACTCTTAATTCAAACCAAGATAGCTAACATACAAGTTTTAATGGTGATCACTCATTCAAACAAGCATATTAACTTATAAGCATAATGAATAAGAACAAGAACTATAATTGAAACTTGGAAACTAATTAAACTTGAAAACTTAAGAAAAGAAATTACATTACAATGAAAAATAAATTACAACTAAGAAAAACTTAAAGGAAAATTTAGCAAAAGGATTTTGTTACAACAATTGAGAACTAAAAAGGAAAACTAAGAGAATTTGAGGGAGAGAAGGGAGAGGAGCTCTAGAGAGATATTTGAGAGCTCCCCCTTGGGGTGTGTTTACAAGTTTGGAGAACCTCACTATATATAGGCCTAGGGAAGTGAAAATCTGAATTAAGTATTGCTTCTACCTACAAACTCACTTCACCAACTTACAACACTTAATTCACACAATTGCATTTGAAAACAATTCTTCTTGTCTTTAAGCTTAGTGTTGCAACTCCCACTTCATCTTATTTTACTTCATTTGGCTGCTGCAAAACTCCACTCCAATTATATGTATTGAATATGCTCCACCAAAATTTCCCACAATCAATAACATTTCATCATGCATATGTCATGCTTGACAATGCATTGCAGTCTTCTTTTGGGCTCGTTTTGGGCTTGTTCCTCCATTCTGAAAAATCTGGAAAAATATGGATCTTGAAGTTCTTTGAATTATCTTTCCAAGCATATGCAGCCCAGCTCAAGGAAAAATCGGAAAGACCTTCAAATGTGATTTTTGGCCCAGTAACGCAGATCCTGCCGATTTTGACCTTAAGCTGCAAAAACTTGCATAACTTCCTCTAGAGGACTCGGAATCATGAACCGTAAAATGCTCCAGAAAATAGACTTCCGTATCTTTCCAATGATGTATGGCTCATTGTCTGGTTCTTCTTGAGCAAGTACAGTCCAATCCGTGAAGTTGACTGATCTGCAGACACCGTTTGAGCTAACATGTCTCCAAAATGCATTTATTGAGTTTTAAGCTTATTACACTGAAACAAACACAAAATAAATTAAAAGCACAAGTTTAACTCAAAAACATAACCAAATCATAAGTTAGAAGGGTACAAAATGATATGTAATTATGCACCGATCACTCCACCATATTATGATGTTGACCAACTTTTGTGCTCGATGCGAAATCAATTGATCAAAGAAATTGGAGACTTCAAGCTCTTATTAATTTCAAACCGTAAGTGTAGTGTTTGGTACATTGCATAGTTCTTGTGATTGGATTTCACTCAAAACACACCAAATGACTCCTCCCACCATAATATGATGTTGACAAAGTTTTGGGTTCAATCCGAAATCGATTGGTCAAAGAAATTGGACACTTCAATTTCGTGCGAAGTTCGAGCCGTAAATGGAGTGTTTGGTACATTGCATAGTTCTATTGATTGGATTTTACTCAAAACTCACCAAATGACTCCTCCCACCATATTATGATGTGTACCAAGTTTTGGTTTCCATCCAAAATCAATTGGTCAAAGAAATTGGACACTTCAAGTTCGTACGACGTTCGAGCCATAAATGGAGTGTTTGGTGCATTGCATAGTTCTAGTGATTGGATTTCACTCAAAACTCACCAAATGACTTCTCCCACCATATTATATTGTTGACCAAGTTTTGGGCTCGATCCGAAATCAATTGGTCAAAGAAATTGGCACTACAAGTTCGTGCCGAAAATGTAGTGTTTGATGCATTGCATAGTTCTAGTGATTTAATTTCACTCAAAACACACCAAGTCACTCCTCCCACCATATTATGATGTTGACCAAGTTTTCGGCTCGATCCGAAACGAATAGATCAAAGAAATTGGACAATTCAAGTTCAAACAAAGTTCGTGCCGTAAATGGAGTGGTTGGTGTATTGCACAGTTCTATTGATTGGAATTCACTCAAAACACACCAAATGACTCCTCCCACAATATTATGATGTTGACCAAGTTTTGGGCTCAATGCGAAATCAATTCGTCAAAGAAATTGGACACTTCAAGTTCGTACCTAGTTCGTGGCGTAAATAGAGTGGTTGGTGCATTGCATAGTTCTAGTGATTGGATTTTACTCAAATCATACCAATGACTCCTCCCACCATATTATGATGTTGACCAAGTTTTGGGCTCAATCCGAAATAAATAAATCAAAGAAATTGCACAATTCAAGTTCGAACGAAGTTCGTTCCGTAAATGGAGTGGTTGGTGCATTGCATAGTTCTAGTGATTGGATTTCACTCAAAACTCACCAAATGACTTCTCCCACCGTGTTATGATGTTGACCAAGTTTTGGGCTCGATCCGAATCACTTGGACAATTCAAGTGGTTGGTGCATTGCATAGTTCTAATGATTGGATTTCTCTCAAAATTCACCAATTGATTCCTCCCACCATATTATGATGTTGACAAAGTTTTGGGCATGAGCCGAAATGAATTGGTCAAAGAAATTGGACAATTCAAGTTCGAATGAAGGTCGTGCCGTAAATGAAGTGGTTGGTGCATTGCATAGTTCTAGTGATTGGATTTCTCTCAAAATTCACCAATTGATTCCTCCCACCGTATTATGATGTTGACAAAGTTTAGGGCATGAGCCGAAATGAATTGGTCAAAGAAATTGGACAATTCAAGTTTGAATGAAGTTCGTGCCGCAAATGAAGTGGTTGGTGCATTGCATAGTTTTAGTGATTGGATTTCTCTCAAAATTCACCAATTGATTCCTCCCACCATATTATGATGGTGACAAAGTTTTGGGCACGAGCCGAAATGAATTGGTCAAAGAAATTGGACAATTCAAGTTCGAATGAAGTTCGTGCCGTAAATGAAGTGGTTGGTGCATTGCATAGTTCTAGTGATTGGATTTCTCTCAAAATTCACCAATTGATTCCTCCCACCATATTATGATGTTGACAAAATTTTGGGCATGAGCCGAAATGAATTGGTCAAAGAAATTGGACAATTCAAGTTCGAATGAAGTTCGTGACGTTAATGGAGTCGATGGTGCTTTGCATAGTTCTGTTGATTGGATTACCCTCAAAATTCACCAAATGACTCCTCTCACCATATTATGATGTTGACCAAGTTTCGGGCACGAGCCGAAATAAATTGGTCAAAGAAATTGGACAATTCAAGTTCGTACGAAGTTCGTGCCGTATATGGTGTGGTTGGTGCATTGCATAGTTCTAGTGATCGGATTTCACTCAAAACTCACCAAATGACTCCTCCCACTATAGTATGATGTTGACCAAGTTTTAGGCTCGATCTAAAATGATTGATCAAAGAAATTGGACACTTCAAGTTCGTACGAAATTCGTGCCGTAAATGGAGTGGTTGGTGCATTGCATAGTTCTAATGATTGCATTTCAATCAAAACTCACCAAATGATTCCCCCCTCCATATTATGTTGTTGATGAGCTTTTGCGCTCGATGCGAAATCAGTTGATCAAAGAATTTGGACACTTCAAGTTCTTATTAATTTCAAACCTTAAGTGGGAGTGGTTGGTGCATTGCATAGTACTTGTGATTGGATTTCACTCAAAACACACCAAATGACTCCTCCCACCATATTATGATGTTGACCAAGTTTTGGGCTCGATCCGAAATGAATTGGTCAAAGAAATTGGACAATTCAAGTTAAATGCGAAGTTCGTGGCGTAAATGCAGTGGTTGGTTCATTGCATAGTTCTTATGATTGGATTTCACTCAAAACTCTCCAAATGACGGCTCCCACCATGTTATGCTGTTGACCAAGTTTTGGGCTCGATCCGAAATCAATTGGTTAAAGAAATTGGTCAATTCAAGTTCGAACGAAGTTGGTAACGTAAATGGGATGGTTGGTGCATCGCATAGTTCTAGTGATTGGATTTCAATCAAAACACACCAAATGACTCCTCCCACCATATTATGGTGTTGACCAAGTTTTGGGCTCGATCCGAAATCAATTGTTCAAAGAAATTGGACACTTCAAGTTCGTGCGAAGATTGTGCCGTAAATGGTGTGGTTAGTGCATTGCATTGTTCTAGTGATTGGATTTCACTCAAAACTGACGAAATGACTCCTCCCACCATATTATGTTGTTGACCAAGTTTTGGAGATGAGCCGAAATGAATTGGTCAATTCAATTTCGAACGAAGTTCGTGACGTAAATGGATTTGTTGGTGCTTTGCATTGTTCTGTTAATTGGATTTTACTCGAAATTCAGAAAATGACTCCTCCCACCATTTTATGATGTTGACCAAGTTTGGGGTTCGATCCAAAATAACTTGGTCAAAGAAATTGGACACTTCAAATTCGTACGAAGTTCGTCACGTAAATGGAGTGGTTGGTGCTTTGCATAGTTCTGTTAATTGGATCTCACTCAAAACTCACCAAATGAGTCCTCCCACCATGTTATGATGTTGACCAAGTTTTAGGGTCGATGCGAAATCACTTGGTCAAAGAAATTGAACACTTCATGTTCATACGAAATTCGTGCCGTAAGTGGAGTGGTTGGTATTTTGCATAGGTATGTTGATTGGATTTCTCTCAAAACTCACCAAATGAGTCCTCCAACCATATTATGATGTTGACCAAGTTTTGGGCACGAGCTGAAATTAATTGGTCAAAGAAATTGGACAATTCAAGTTCGAGCGAAGTTCGTGCCGTAAATGGAGTGGTTGGTGCATTAAATCGTTCTAGTGATTGGATTTCACTCAAAACTCACCAAATGACTCCTCCCACCATATTACGAAGTTGACCACGTTTTGGGCTCTATCTGAAATCAATTGGTCCAAGCTCGATCCGAAATAAATAAATCAAAGATATTGGGACAATTCAAGTTCGAACGAAGTTTGTGCCGTAAATGGAGTCGTTGGTGTATTGCATAGTTCTATTGATTGGAATTCACTCAAAACACCCCAAATGACTCCTCCCACAATATTATGATGTTGACCAAGTTTTGGGCTCAATGCGAAATCAATTCGTCAAAGAAATTGGACACTTCAAGTTCGTACCTAGTTCGTGGCGTAAATGGAGTGGTTGGTGCATTGCATAGTTCTAGTGATTGGATTTCAGTCAAATCACACCAAATGACTCTTCCCACCATATTATGATGTTGACCAAGTTTTGGGCTCGATCTGAAATAAATAAAACAAAGAAATTGGACAATTCAAGTTCGAACGAAGTTCGTAACGCAAATGGAGTGGTTGGTGCTTTGCATAGTTTTGTTGATTGGAATTCACACAAAACTCACCAAATGACGGCTCCCACCATATTATGTTGTTGACCCAATTTTGGGTTCGATCCGAAATCAATTGGTCAAAGAAATTGGACACTTCAAGTTCATGCGAAGTTCATGCCGTAAATGGAGTGGTTGGTGCTTGCATAGTTCTGTTGATTGGATTTCACTCAAAACTCACCAACTGACTCCTTCCCCCATATTATGATGTTGACCAAGTTCTGGGCACGGGCTGAAATGAATTGGTCAAAGAAATTGGACATTTCAAGTTCGAACGAAGTTCTTGACGTAAATGGAGTGGTTGGTGCATTGCATAGTTCTAGCGATTGGATTTCACCCAAAAACACACCAATTTACTCCTCCCACAATAATATGATGTTGACCATGTTTTGGGCACGCTCCAAAATGAATTGGTCAAACAAAATGGACAATTCAAGTTTGAACGAAGTTCGTGGCTTAAATGGACGGTTCTAGTGATTGGATTTCACTCAAAACTTACCGAATGACTCCTCCCACCATATTATGTTGTTGACCCAATTTTGGGTTCGATCCGAAATCAATTGGTCAAAGAAATGGGACACATAAAGTTCATGCGAAGTTCGTGCCGTAAATGGAGTGCTTGGTGCTTTGCATAGTTCTGGAGATCGGATTTCACTCAAAACTCACCAAATGACTCCTCCCACCATATTATGATGCTGACCAATTTTGGGCACGAGCCAAAATGAATTGACCAAAGAAATTGGACAATTCAAGTTCGAACGAAGTTCGTGACATAAATGGAGTGGTTGGTGCATTGTATAATTCTAGTGATTGGATTTCACTAAAAACACACCAAATGACTCCTCCCACCATATTACGATGTTGGCCAAGTGTTGGGCTCGATCTGAAATCAATTGGCCAAATAAATGGGGCACTTCAAGTTCGTGCAAAGTTCGCGCCGTAAATGGTTTGTCTGTGCATTGCATAGTTCTAGTGATTGGATTTCTCTCAAAAAACACCAAATGACTCCTCCCACAATATTATGATGTTGACCATGTTTTGGGCTCGATCCGAAATGAATTGGCCAAAGAAATTGGACAATTCAAGTTCGAACGAAGTTCATGCCGTAAATTGAGTGGTTGGTGCATTGCATAGTTCTAGTGATTGGATTTACACAAAACTAACCAAATGACTCCACCCACCAAATTACGATGTTGACCAAGTTTTGGGCTCGATCTGAAATCAATTGGTCAAAGGAATTGGACACTTCAAGTTCGTAGGAAGTTCGCGCCGTAGATGGAGTGGTTGGTGCATTGCATAGTTCTAGTTATTGGATTTCAGTCAAAACAAACCAAATGACTCATCCCACAATATTATGATGTTGACCAAGTTTTGGGCTCGATCCAAAATGAATTGGTCAAAGAAATTGGACAATTGAAGTTCGAACGAAGTTCGTGCCGTGAATGGATTGGATGGTGTATTGAATAGTTCAAGTGATTGGATTTGACTCAAAACACACCAAATGACTCCTCCCACCATATTACGATGTTGACCAAGTTTTGGGCACGATCAGAAATCAATTGGCCAAAGAAATGGGACACTTCAAGTTCGTACGAAGTTCGTTCCGTAAATGGAGTGTCTGGTGCATTGCATAGTTCTAGTGATTGGATTTCTCTCAAAACACACCAAAGCTCTCCTCCCACAATATTATAAAGTTGACCAAGTTTTGGCCTCGATCCGAAATGAATTGGTCAAAGAAATTGGACAATTCAAGTTTGGACGAAGTTCGTGACGTAAATGGAGTGGGTTGTGCATTGCATAGTTCTAGTGATTGGATTTCACTCAACACACACCAAATGACTCCTCCTACCATATTATGAAGTCGACCAAGTTTTGGTCTCGATCCGAAATGAATTGGTCAAAGAAATTGGACAATTCAATTTCGAACAAAGTTCGTGACGTAGATGGAGTGGTTGGTGCATTGCATAGTCGTAGTGATTGGATTTCACTCAAAACACACAAAATGACTCCTCCTACCATATTGTGATGTTGACCAAGTTTTGGGCTCGATCCGAGATGAATTGGTCAAAGAAATTGGACAATTCAAGTTCAAACGAAGTTCGTGACGTAAATGGAGTGGTTGGTGCATTGCATAGTTCCAGTGATTGGAGTTCACTCAAAATTCACCAAATGACCCCTTCCACCATATTTTGATTTTGACCAGGTTTTGGCTCGATCCGAAATGAATTGGTCAGAGAAATTGTACAATTCAAGTTCGAACGAAGTTATTGAAGTAAATGGAGCGGGTGGTGCCCTGCATAGTTCTAGTGATTGGATTTCACTCAAAACACACCAAATGACTCCTCTAACCATATTATATTGTTGACCAAGTTTTGGGCTCGATCAGAAATCACTTGGTCAAAGAAATTGGACACTTCAAGTTCGTACGAAGTTCGTTCCGTAAATGGAGTGGTTGGGGCTTTGCATAGTTCTATTGATTGGAATTCACTCAAAACTCACCAGAATGAATCCTCCCACCCTATTATGATGTTGACCAAGTTTTAGGCTCGATCCAAAATGAATTGGTCAAAGAAATTGGACAATTCAAGTTCGAACGAAGTTCGTACCGTAAATGGAGTGGTTGGTGCATTTCATAGTTCTAGTTATTCGATTTCACTCAAAACTCACCAAAAGACTCCTCCCACCATATTACTTTGTTGACCAAGTATTAGGCTCGATTTGAAATCAATTGGTCAAAGAAATGGGACACTTCAAGTTTGTACGAAGTTTGTGCCGTAAGTGGAGTGTCTGGTGCATTGCATAGTTCTAGTGATTGGATTTCACTCAAAACACACCAAAGCACTCCTCCCACCATATTATGAATTTGACCAAGTTTTGGGTTCGATCCGAAATGAATTGGTCAAAGAAATTGTACAATTCAAGTTCGAACGAAGTTCGTGACGTAAATGGAGTGGGTTGTGCATTGCATAGTTCTAGTGATTGGATTTCAATCAACACACACCAAATGACTCCTCCTACCGTATTATGAAGTTGACCAAGTTTTGGGCTCAATCCGAAATGAATTGGTCAAAGAAATTGGACAATTCAATTTCGAACAAAGTTCATGACGTAGATGGAGTGGTTGGTGCGTTGCATAGTCATAATGATTGGATTTCACTCAAAACACACAAATGACTCCTCCTACCATATTATGTCGTTGACCAAGTTTTGGGCTCGATCCGAAATGAATTGGTCAAAGAAATTGGACAATTCAAGTTCGAACGAAGTTTGTGACGTAAATGGTGTGGTTAGTGCATTGCATAGTTCTAGTAATTGGATTTCACTCAAAACTTACCAACTGACTCCTCCCACCATATCATGATGTTGACCAAGTTTTGGGCTCAATCCGAAAAGAATTGGTCAAAGAAATTGGACAAATCAAGTTCGTGGGAAGTTCTTGCCGTAAATAGTGTGGTTAGTGCATTGCATAGTTCTAGTGTTTGGATTTCAATCAAAAATTACCAAATGACTCCTCCCACCATATTATGATGTTGACCAAGTTTTGGGCTCGATCCGAAATTAATTGGTAAAAGAAATTGGACCCTTCAAGTTCGTGCGAAGTTCGTGCCGTAAATGGAGTGGGTTGTTGCATTGCATAGTTCCTGGGATTGGAATTCACTCAAAACACACCAAATGACTCCTGCCACCATATTATGATGTTGACCAAGTTTTTGGCTCGATCCGAAATGAATTGGTCTAAGAAATTGGACAATTGAAGTTCGAACGAAGTTCGTGCCTTAAATCGAGTGTTTGGTGCATTGCATAGTTCTAGTGATTGGATTTCACTCAAATACACCAAATGACTTCTCCCACCATATTTTTTAGTTGACCAAGTTTTGGGCTCGATCCGAAATTAATTGGTCAAAGAAATTGGACACTTGAAGTTCGTGCGAAGTTCGTGCTGTAAATGGTGTGGTTGGTGCATTGCATAGTTCTAGTGATTGGATTTCAATCAAAACTCACCAAATGACTCCTCCCACCATATTATGATGTTGACCAAGTTTTGGGCTCCATCCGAAATTAATTGGTCAAAGAAATCGGACAATTCAAGTTCGAACGAAGTTTGTGACGTAAATGTAGTGGTTGGTGCATTGCATAGTTCTAGTGATTGGATTTCACTCAAAACTGACCAAATGACTCCTCCTATAATATTGTGATGTTGACCATGTTTTGGGCCTGATTCGAAATGAATTGGATAAAGAAATTGGACAATTCAAGTTCGGCAGAGTAAGTGACGCAAATGGTGTGGTTGGTGCATTGCATAGTTCTAGTGATTTGATTTCACTCAAAACTCACCAAATGACTCCTCCTACCATGTTATGATGTTGACCAAGTTTTGGGCTCGATCCGAAGTCAATTGGTCAAAGAAATTGGACACTTCAAATTCGTGCGAAGTTCGTGTCGTAAATGGTGTGGTTGGTGCATTGCATAGTTCTTGAGATTGGATTTCACTCAAAACTCACCAAATCACTCCTCCCACCATATTATACTGTTGACCAAGTTTTGGGCTCAATCCGAAATCAATAAATCAAAGAAATTGCACAATTCAAGTTCGAACGAAGTTCGTGCCGTAAATGGAGTGTTTGGTGCATTGCATAGTTCTAGTGATTGGATTTCGTTCAAATTACACCAAATGACTCCTCCCACCATGTTATGATGTTGACCAAGTTTTGGGCTCGATTTGAAATGAATTGTTCAAAGAAATTGGACAATTCAAGTTCGAACGAAGTTTGTGACGTAAATGGAGTGGTTGGTCCATTGCATAGTTCTAGTGATTGGATTTCACTCAAAACTGACCAAATGTCTCCTCCCACCATGTTATGATGTTGACCATGTTTTGGGCTCGATCCGATATCAATTGGTCAAAGAAATTGCACACTTCAAGTTCGTACGAAGTTCGTGCCGTAAATGGTGTGGTTGGTGCATTGCATAGTTCTAGTGATTGGATTTCAATCAAAACTCCCCAAATGACTCCTCCCTCCATATTATGATGTTGACCAAGTTTTGGGGTTGATCCGAAATCAATAAATCAAAGAAATTGCACAATTTAAGTTCGAACGAAATTCGTGCCGTAAATGGAGTGGTTGGTGCATTGCATAGTTCTATAGATTGGATTTCACTCAAAATTCACCAAATGACTCCTTACCACAACAAAAATCAAAATAGACGACGGTAATTCACTTTCGTGTATACGGTTTTTCAACCATCGTGGAATCGACCGACATCTTTTGATGCATAAAACCACGACGGTAAATTACCGCCGTCTATTTCACGTAAAGACGACATATTGGCTCAAAAACGACGTGGTTTCATATAAACACGATGTTTTATTTTACAATCATGACGTTGTTAAGACATACAACGTCCTACTCAAATAAAAATCAACGTTTATTCGCTGAAAAATTAAACATCCTGGATAACATTAGACGTCTCTTTTAGAAAATAAACATCGTTTAAAGAGGAAACAATGACGTTATTTATAAAAATAGAGACGTAAACTTAGGAAACCACGACACTAGGTTTACGTCAGTAATTTAACGGACCATCGACGTAGTTAAAACATTAGACGTCCATTTTATTTTTAAAACTGACGTTTGTCTGGACATTACCACGTCATTAATAACTATATGACCGACGTTATTATATTTTTCGACGGCGTATTTATTTCTAAAGACGACGTTGTTAAGACTTCAAATGTCCTCTATGATAGAAATTTAGACGTGGCGACCAATTTATATGTCGCTTATGTAATTAATTACGCCTTGTTTATACATATTACACGGCTGTGCTTTACCATACCGACGTGCAAAATAAATTCCACGTGGGAAGACGACACCTTTATTAAAAACCAACGTTATTATTAAATAAAGACGATAGTTTGTTTTACAAATATGACATTGTTAAAGCATACAACGTCATATTCAGATACAAACCGACGTCTATTCAATGAAAATGGAATTAAAAAAGAACAACCTTGATAAGCTTAGACGACCCTTTCAGAAAACCTACGCCGTTTAAAGAAGAAACAATGTCGTAAATTACGAAAAAGTAAACGTCATATGAAGTAACCACGACATAAACAATAAATTCAGCGTCGTTGATATAGTTAATTACGTCGTTGATATAATTAATTTCGTCGTTATTATTTTTTTTGGTGTCTGGGTTTAACGTCTTACCGATGTGCAACATAAATTTCACGTCAAATATTTTAACGCAAATGACTTTTTTGGTCCTAAAAGACGACGGGAAATATATGTTGAAGGTCGTCGTTAAGTCAAGAAATACAGCCCTACGCTATGATTACTGTCGTGTTATATTATTTAAATCTCGGTTATTTTGGATATCACTGACGTGAATATGCAGTATTACGGACTGTACATCACCGTCGTTGTTTGATTGTTATCTACATTTCTTTTAATGAATTGAGCAGTCATGATAGTGAGTGTTTATACGTCGGTACTTACATTTATGGATGTAAACGACGTTAGATATCATTTAGATGTCTTATTTTGCAATTTTTCAGAGAATCGTCGTATTTTGCTTCTGAAACCCAGTTTTTTTTAGTACTAAATGTTATGTGGCCAAAACCTGCATAATGAAAGTGAAAGAAATACATTACAATTTCTTGCAAAATTAATGTCTTACACAGCCATTTAGGGCATAAATAATGTCATAAATCACAAGCATCATTCAATCCATATATCTTCACACCCATCTTGAATATTTTCACTCCCAAACTCACGGGCTAGTTCATCAAATGTGTCAACATTTGGCATCCCTCTAGTAAATGGCTCTGTTTGGTGGTGATGAAAATCCACAAAGTTGGCCTCCCCTTTCTCTCAAAGAAAATCGGGCACACTCTCTCCCTTTCCCTTGAAAAATCTGGGCAAGGGCTTGAAGGGCCAGCGCCCAAAGAGTTTGCGGGCCGAAGCTGGAACTTGGAAAATATCGTCCAGATGTGCAGAGGTTTTGGCGGCCGGGAATGCTCGAGAAGCGGCCGAGTCCTTTTGATGAGAAAAGCGGTCGGGTTTCAAAGTTTCGAGAGGCCGGGTAGGAGGCTTGAGCTATGGGGAATGTCGGCCGGGTTTTGAGAGAACATGGCGGCTAGGTTTTTGAGTAGATAGCGGCCTAGGTCTGTGAGCCTCACGGCCGGGTCTGCGGGAGGTTTGCAACCCGGTGTGCAGAGTAGGTGTGTGGCCGGGCTTTCGTGCGAATTGCAGTCGGATTTCGAACAAATATGCGGCCTGGATTTTCAGCTTTGGTGTGGCCAGGATTTTCAACTTTGGAGCGGCTGGGGTTTTGGAGTTGGAAGAGAGGCCGGGCTGAAGTTGTGTAGGCTGTTTTCGCTTTATACTTATATATATATAGGTATAAATAAGTCAATATAAGTATAGAATGCGGTTGGGAAACTGGGCCATTTGGTTTTTGTTATTCATATATATATATATATATATATATTAACAAATATGAAAGTTGGCTGGAGGCTGTGTTGGAATTGGTTTTTAGCAAATAAAGTTGAGGGCTAGAGATTGATGGAAAAGTGGCTGGAGTGATAGGGGTTTCCACTTTATATATATATACATGTAGAAGTGAGGTTAGGAAGGCTATGAAGTCATGGGCTTGCAAATGAAGGGCGTGGGAAAATGCGGCCGGATCTGTGAGAAATGCGGCTGGGATTTTGGTATAGCTGAAGCTAGGCTGGGCTTGTAGTTCAGGCTTGGAATTTGCGGCCAGGGGTCTTTTGGAGTTGGTCGAGACGCTGGCCACATAACTTTGTGCTGGAGGTGCTTGAATTCAATTTTGTATATATATATAAATGAGAACCTGAAAAGTCAGCCTGATGTTTAAAGTCAAGGGGGACAACCATACGTCTCTTAGACCAAAATCAATAGGTATGTAGGCTTGCATATATAGGGCAGATATATCCCACCATTTATATTATCACTTAGACCATTTATAGGTCTCTTGGACCAAGATCAGCCATTATATAAGTAATATTATATATATATATATATAATAAATCGGCTGGGGGTGAGGTATTGTGGGCAGTGAGTTGCCCTAAAGAATGGCAATTGGCAATTGGGTTTTATTATATGTATGTATATATATATATATATATATATAATAAAAGGAGATATGAAAATCAAATTCTTCTTGGTGGACCAATTTTAAGAACTTCTGTCATGAGGTTTAGCTCAATACAATTCTAGAGAGCTCGGGGCCCAAGCCCAAGCCATGGATTCCTGCTCAAGATTTTCGGAGGTCAATGTGCACGTGGCGGAAGCCTCATAAGGAAATAAATCAAGGGGATCGATGATGATTTAGATCATTCCAAAATAAGAGAGAATCAAGCAACTAGAATATCTTCGCCGATGTGATCCACGGATTTAGGGGGCCTCAAAAGGAAAGAATTTCAAAGAATTGATCTTTGGCCAATCAATGGCCAGCCCATGGGCTGATGGATGCCCCTATATAAACCTCACCAAGCAAAGGGAGAAGACACACAACATCAGACAAACAAACCTATTTTTCGTCTCGCACTTTTCTTTCTTAGACTTAGGATTTTACTTTTCAAGCACCTAGCATAGCTTGTTCTTCCTTTCCTTAGTGTAAGTTTAATTCTTGCAATTTACTTTCTCTTGTCATTTAAATTCTTGTAATTACGTTACATTGTCATTTAAATTCAAGTTTATTTCATTTAAGTTTATTTTAATCGTTCTTCCTTTTATCGTTATTGAGTTTTTATCAAGTTTAATTTACTTTATCGTTCTTATTGTTCTTACTTCGTTCTTGTTTATTTATCGCTTTGATTTACTTTATCACACTTCAATTCTTGTCTTTACGTTTAAACACACATTTAGTTTAATTGCATTATTTTACCAAAAAACATAAAAATCACAAAAACATCCATACAAAGCTCAACCATCCTCGAGCCCGAGGAAGTGAAAGAACCTAGGCCGAGAGGAGGTTCCTTGATTGGCCGAGCAATCACTTGATCAAGTCGAAGCGCACACTATCCGTCTACTCACATTCCATCCAAGCCCAAGTTCGTGGGTTGGTGGTGGCACACCCGCACTCAAAAAGAAGAAGGACCAAAAGTTCCTTCCGTCGGCCTACCCGGCCGAAAAGAGGGAAACATAATTTGGCACGCCCAGTGGGACACACTATATGAGTGACCAAAAGGAATGGCAACATTCCTATCAGCCGATAAACTACAACGGCTATGATTCTTTTGACTCAAATAGCCAATCCTTCGGCCAACTTGGTGACCACAACCACTATGGCCAATATAATTTTACCCATCAAGGTGGGTCTAACAACCAATATGACTCAAGTAGTCAATTTGGTGGCCAATATGGTGGGCACAACTATGTTGGCGGATTTGGTGGCCACAACTATGTTGGCGAATCTGGTGGCCAATATGGTGGGCAGAACCATGTTGGCGGACTTGGTGGCCAATATGGTGGGCAGAACTATGTTGGCGGATATGATCTTACGAACCAAAATGGTTCAAGTGATCAAAATGGCTTTGGTGGCCAAAACAATCAAGTGGCATGGGGGCAATACACTTACCCATATGGCCAAAATAATTCGGCCAATATTTATGATTAGCCTAGTTATGGCTCCCACCAAACGAATCATCCTAATGGCTATAATGGCCAAAATGTTCTTAACATAGGTGAGAAACCATATGTTGACCGCATTGAGCAAGAACCTCAAAGTATGATAAAGGAAACATCTAAAGTCGCTGATGCATTTATGGAGATGGCGGATAGTTTTCGTGCTTCCAACGAACTTTTGATCCAAGGTTTGCGTGAAATCGCCTCGTGACTTGCGATCGAAGAGCAAGTTCTTAGCCAACAAGCCAAATTGCAAACTCTCAACCCCAACCTCGATTCTAACTCACGAGAGGAAAATCCTCATAAGGTTGCAATTCGGCCACCTGTTCCTCCTACTCCTTTAGAGGAAAATGAGGTTGGTAGTGAATATGAGAGTGAGAAAGAGGTGGACGAGATGACCTTAGAATCAAATATTCAAGTCGACCTTCCTATTGAGAACCTGACATTGGTTGAGGAAAAGGAGTCCACCCAAGGGGATGAGACTCAAAAAGTAGTTAACGTTGAGGACGGAAATATCGTCCAACCCAAGGGAACCATCTTAGGATGTAATGGCCTACAATCTAGTGAAAAAGAAGGTGGGAGCACGACCCAAGATGTAATAATGATAGATATGATTGTTGGAGAAAAGCTTGACATTGTGAGACCATAATTGCAAGTTGTCAAGTTTATTGAGCCCCAGCCCAAGGCCAATATTGGCCAACCAAGTGGACTTGGGGGGCATGAAGGGTCGGCCAAAGTGATGGCCATAAGTCATTCGGGTTGTACTAGTCATCCTAGTACTTCAACCCATTGCCAACGAAATGGCAAGATCCGAGTCGAAAATAAGAAGGGCTCAAAGCTTGGAGTAATGGCCACCGCCATGGTCTCCATGAAAATTGTGTTCTACGCGGCCACCTACTAAGTAGGCCGTAAAGATTCTAATAAAGGTCATGGTTCATTCTTGAACAAATTGGCCACTTAGTTTTTTTAAAAATAAATAAATAAATAAAAAGTTGGCCTCCTCATATGACATATTATACTTTGTCTGATGATGAAGGTCGATATTGCTCATGGAAGGCTCAAGATTGAGTTTCGTTGACAGAGAAGAATGATGCCTTGATTTCGGTCCTTGAAGTTGAAGTTTGTGATTTGTGGGCAAGTGATGACTTGGAGGCATGTCCGCCACCCAAATAATCCGTCGGAAGGATTCAAATGACTTCGGTTAGAATAAGAGACAAGCATGGTTGGTTCACTTACCATGAATACTCAACCATAAAATATTCCGACCACTCCACTAGGCCAACAAAATGGCCTCCACCGAAATACCGTCGTCGGCCAAAATAGCCTCGGTCGAGGTACGGCCTTGGGTCCTTATCACATGGTTGTTGAAGATGTAACAGAGGTAGTCGGAAGACCAGCCTTGGTGCCAAATTCGGCCACTTCATTGGAGATCCAACAACTAGTTCATGCAATGGAGATTTCAAACCAACTCCACGATCAACGGATGCAAGAAATGACTCAAGTCTTTGACACTCAAAATGCTCAACTAAATGAGAAGTTTGATCAACTACTAGGCCAACAAAATGGCCAAAATGGGAACCAAGTGGCGCCAAATGGAGTGCTAGCGGCAGGGGCTTCAGGCGGAGGCCCAACCAAACATCTTTGGGGTGTATCCGTCGAAACCTAACCCACCAGCTGGGGGCAACCAAGCCCTAGCGGTTAATATTCCATCGATGGGGAACAACCCATATGCGGCGGCAGACCAATTCCAAAGATTCCCGCCATATAATCAATTCCGCCAACAGCTCACTAGGGGCAGGGGCCAATTTCGCTGGGCCTCATGTTAGCCAATTTTCCGGACTCAGGGGCTAGAATAATCTCCGCGGAAATGCGAATTTGAATAACCCACTACTCGACCGAGGTGTAGTTGAACAAATGATCCAAGACATGGTGCCCCATGCTAGGAGGATTGGTAGACCAGTTTACTGGAGGCCATATCCGGAGCACTTCGATCAAGAGGAATTTCCAAGGGGCTTCAATGTTCTAGATTATGCACTATTTTTGGGAGACGGACTTAAGTCGACCGTGGAGCATATAGGCCGATTCATGGCCCAATGTGCGGAAATTGGGCATCATGAGGCCCTAAAACTAAGGTTATTCCCAAGTACCCTAATGGGGGTGGCCTTCTCGTGGTATGTCAAACTTCCATAAAATTCCGTCCCAAATTGGCAAACTATGGAGCAAATTTTCCACGAGCAATTCTACTAGCTGGAGACCGAAGTCTCGATGGCTGACCTGGCCAAGATTAGCCAAGGGCCAAATGAATCGGTCCAAGAATACTTGGGGCGGTTTAGAGAAGCAAGGGCTAGGTGCACGGTCAACATGCCGGAGCACGAGTTTGCAAAGTTGGCCCAAGGAGGATTGTTGCTTGACCTCTGAAAGAAATTTGAAGGGATTAAGTTTCGTGACATTTATTGTAAGACCTGTGAGCTTGGGAAAGCAAGAACGGTGAACAATCCCACATCGCTCGGAGAGGGAAAGGTGAAGTGCTTATATGTGTGGGCATGTATCTTCCTAGCACGAGGCCTTTTGGGAGCTCACTGGCTTCGGATTCCTTAGAACTCCGAAGTTAAGCGAGTTGGGGCTAGAGCAATCTCAGGATGGGTGACCCACTGGGAAGTTGCTCGTGAGTTCCCAGAAACAAAACCGTGAGGGCCAGAGAGGGGGGGCCCAAAGCGGACAATATCGTGCTATAGGAGTCGGGTCGTGACATAATGGTATCAGAGCTGGACCCCGATCGGAAGTGTGCCAGCGAGGACGCTGGGCCCCAAGGGGGGTGGATTGTGGCCAATGTGCCATATGTTTGCAAAACTTTGTCTAAAGCCTCCAAGGATCAAAGGCCGACGACGGCCTAGATTTCCAAGTTTAGTGGAGCCTCCCAAAAGACATCATCAATCGGAAGATCTTGAAGTTTCCAAAGAAAGCTACAATGGGCGTCAACCAGAATCCTTTCCCAAATGCTCAAGTCAACATGGTGAATGCCAACTTCCCAAGGCCAGACCAACCTAGGCCTAAGTTGGACTTGGGTGGCTCAGCGAAGGCTGTGGCGGAAAGAAGGGCAAGGGAGATTCCGGCGGACCCCAAGGCAAAAGGCAAGGCTAAGATGTATCCAGATGTAGCCAAAATTCCGGAGCAAAGGGCTCCAACCAAAGCAGAACCTCCAAAGGCGATTGTGCTATGCAATCGATCCCAATGCGAGGTAACTCTTGAAGTGGTTCCGCCAAAGCCCAAGGAACCAACCAAGGAACCACCCAAGGGGCCAACTAGGGAGCAAGTCAAGCATCAAGTCCAAGTGGGCAGACCAAGGAGTTTCGAAAGGAATGTGATAACAATTCCGGCCGAGAATTACGGCCCACATAGCCCGAGGGGAGGGATGGAAGTAAGGCCGAATAATCGGCCATTACATGAATACCAAGAAAGGCATGAAATGCCAATATATCAGCCCAAGAGAAGAAGTCAACATGCACCTTTGAGATATGAAGATATTGATCAACGGGACCCGTGCCGAAATAGGAGTATGTGGATTTCGGTGGGCGAGGGCAAAAGTCGAGATGTGGCCTACGTATCAAGACCTCGCCCGACCGATGGAGATGGTGCCCCAACTTTCAAGATGATGAACACCAAGGTTGGCCAATTGTATAGGAGAAGGGGCCCAAAACTCCCTCCGGTACCTTTGAGTAAAACTCAAACAAGAAGGGCTCAAAGGCAATATGCCACCACCTGCAAGGCGGAGTTGGAGTGGATGGACAAAAGGCAAGCCCAACTTGACCGATTGGTCGAACTTCGAGAGAAGCTTCGGCCTAGAGGAATTCGAGTTGGCTAAGGTCGATGTCGTGGCTTCTTTGGAGGCGGAGGCGACCGAAGAAATAAAACTACACCGAGAATGGGTAAATGGCCGAATTGTGGTGACGGCCCCGAAAGAGCCAATCTCAGAGTTGGAAGCACATTTGCTGGGGCCTTTGAGCAAATAGTTCCAAGGTCGAAGTTAGTAGGCCAACCAAGATGGCGGACGAGAAACTATCTAAGGTTGAGAAAACAATAGTGGCTCGGTAGAAAATCAAGCCTCCGGTCATTAAGGCCCCCACCGTGGCCAAGGTAGCTCGGCCTACCGAGGTTGAGAATAAGGAAGAAAGCGACCGAAATATGGTCCAAGAAACTAAGGGTGAACCCCATATGAAAGAAAGTGAGCCAAAGGCCGAAGAAGACCAAGTTCTGGTCGATGCCGAAATCAATGGGGCGGAGCAAGAAGCCGAGCATGCTGCCGAAGGAGATGAAAAAAAGGCATTGGAAAACACCGAAGGTTCGGTGGCCAAAGACGAAGAGCTCTATGGAGAAGATGAGGAGTATGGTGATGATGAGTATCTAGAGGAACTTCTGGAGGAAGTTATGAAAGAACTTGAGAAGGAACGTACGGAAGAGATGGCCAAGTTCGAGAATGACTTAAAAGTGGGCAAGACCAAAGTGAAGTTTGGAGACTTTGATGAGGTTAATGCCATGGTGATCACACTTCCTTTATTTTTTGAGGCTCGGCCAGACCAACCTAATTATATGGACGGAGATGTTTTTGATGAAGTTGAGTCTGTGGTCCAAATGAACAAGGTTAAAGAAATCGAGGCAGCCCGAGAAATTTCAAATGAAGAAAATGCCCAATCTTGCACCGTGGTGCCCAAGGCGGAGGAAAAAGTGCCAGAGAAGGTGTGCTATGAAATGCCCACCAAGAAAATGTCCTCCCACCTTAAACCCTTATATGTGGGCGCTCATTTTGATGGAGTTCCGGTGAGCAAGGTTTTGGTAGATATGGGAGCCATGGTCAACATCCTCCCGCCGCAATAATGAAGAAATTGAAGAAAGGTTCGGACGAACTAATTCCGACCGAGACAACAGTCAATGGGTTCATGGAGGACACCACGACTTCAAAAGGGATCATCCCACTTCAAGTTAGAGCGGGACAGAAGGTTAGGATGACAGCCTTCTTTGTGGTGGAAACAACAGCCCATTTCAATTCTTTGTTGGGCAAAGATTGGATCCATGGAAGCATGTGTGTGCCTTCCTCTCTTCACCAATTTTTGCAATTTTGGCATGAGGATGGAAGTGGAGAGATTGTTCAAGCCGATGCACGGCCTTTCATGGCCTCCGCCAATGCGGTGGAGGCAAAATTTTATGAGGACGACATTGGGCCTCTTTATTTTACGGGGTCAGATAGGAACAGCCGACCTATGGGAGTTTCGGCCCAAAAGTTGATAGACTTGGGGGCACATGATGCTCAAGCAGATGGGGAGCGCCCCACAATGGCTGATTTATTTTCTCTCAATGTGTGATACAACCATAGAAGAAGAAAAGAGGGCCGCGGTGGAAGACACCTTGAGACGGCTATATGGTTTTTGGGCCGAAAGAGTGGCCGAGCATGGATCCATCGCTAACTTGGTGGAATTTCTCCATGAAGGTTTGGACGATGATGCACTTGAAATTGAGGAGGTGGAGTTGGCGCCCACCGAGATGGATGATTCAAAGGCGGAAGTCCAAGACCCTTTTGTTTGGGGGTAGTCAAAATTCATCCAATCCGCCGAGGAAGAATTCCTAGTGGCCAAGAATTCATGGCGGCCGAAGAATTCCTAGCCAATAAATCCTAGCGGTCGTGGTGCCTTTTCAAAAAGTTGGGCTCCTTAAATACCTCGGTTGGCCACTCCTCTTGCAAAAAAGTTGGGTCAAGGCGGATTTTCTCATTGCACACCCGAGAACCCTCCTCGCAACACTTAGGAAATCAAAGTAGGGCTGACGGAGTTGGAGTTCAACGAGAGGTATTTCCGCTCAAGGAGTTGAAGTTCGGCGGGAGGTATATCCACCGAGGGAGTTGAAGTTCGGCGGGAGGTATATCCGCCTAGGGAGTTGAAGTTCGGCGAGAGGTATATCCGCCGAGGGAGTTCAAGTTCAATGGGAGTTATATCCGCCGAGGGAGTTGAAGTTCGGCGGGAGTTATATCCGCCGAGGGAATTGAAGTTCGGCGGGATGTATATCTGCCGAGGAGTTGAAGTTTGGCGAGAGTTATATCCACCGAGGGAATTGAAGTTCGGCGAGAGGTATATTCGCCGAGGGAGTTGAAGTTCGGCGGGAGGTATATTTGCTGAGGGAATTGAAGTTCGGCAGGAGGTATATCCACCGAGGGAATTGAAGTTCGGCAGATGGTATGTCCATCGAGTTCCCAATATTCAAATATTTTGAGAACTCAAAGATAGCCCACCGCAAGAAATGTCATTGTAGCAAAATAATGATTTGTATTGGGAGAATGGGCATCATAAAAAGATTTATCCCAAAAGATATTATATATATAGGTGGGCAAAGTTTGCTACAAAATAGGGCCAAACAATGGCCTAGGCATCCGCCAAAGGTTTAAGAAATAATAAGTAAGCTAGTTCTACCGGATATGGCGACCAAACAAAATAAGACTAGCTAAGTACAAAATGGACCAACTTATGGCCTAACAAAAATTCTTAGAAACCAAAATCTGAGAAAATTTTGATACATCTACCTATCCGCCAACTTCAAGCTAAATGAATCGAGGGGGCAATGTTTGGTGGTGATGAAAATCCACAAAGTTGGCCTCCCCTTTCTCTCAAAGAAAATCGGGCACACTCTCTCCCTTTCCCTTGAAAAATCTGGGCAAGGGCTTGAAGGGCCAGCACCCAAAGAGTTTGCGGGCCGAAGCTGGAACTTGGAAAATATCGTCCGGATGTGCAGAGGTTTTGGCGGCCGGGAATGCTCGAGAAGCGGCCGAGTCCTTTTGATGAGAAAAGCGGTCGGGTTTCAAAGTTTCGAGAGGCCGGGTAGGAGTCTTGAGCTATGGGGAATGTTGGCCGGGTTTTGAGAGAACCTGGCGGCTAGGTTTTTGAGTAGATAGCGGCCTGGGTCAGTGAGCCTCACGGCCGGGTCTGCTGGAGGTTTGCAACCCAAAGTGTGCGAGTAGGTGTGTGGCCGGGGTTTCGTGCAGTGCAGTCGGATTTCGAACAAATATGCCGCCTGGATTTTCAGCTTTGGTGTGGCCAGGATTTTCAACTTTGGAGCGGCCGGGGTTTTGGAGTTGGAAGAGAGGCCGGGCTGAAGTTGTGTAGGCTGTTTTCGCTTTATACTTATATATATAGGTATATATAAGTCAATATAAGTATAGAATGCGGTTGGGCAACTGGGCCATTTGGTTTTTGTTATTCATATATATATATATATATATATATTAACAAATATGAAAGTTGGCTGGAGGCTGTGTTGGAATTGGTTTTTAGCAAATAAAGTTGAGGGCTAGAGACTGATGGAAAAGTGGTTGGAGTGATAGGGTTTTCCACTTTATATATATATATACAAATAGAAGTAAGGTTAGGAAGGCTATGAAGTCATGGGCTTGCAAATGAAGGGCGTGGGAAAATGCGGCCGAATCTGTGAGAAATGCGTCCGGGATTTTGGTATAGCTGAAGCTAGGCTAGGCTTGTATTTCAGGCTTGGAATTTGCAGCCAGGGGTCTTTTGGAGTTGGTTGAGATGCTGGCCACATAACTTTGTGCTGGAGGTGCTTGAATTCAATTTTGTATATATATATAAATGAGAACCTGAAAAGTCAGCTTGATGTTTAAAGTCAAGGGGGACAACCATACGTCTCTTAGACCAAAATCAATAGGTATGTAGGCTTGCATATATAGGGCTGATATATCCCACCATTTATATTATCTCTTAGACCATTTATAGGTCTCTTGGACCAAGATCAGCCATTATATAAGTAATATTATATATATATATATATAATAAATCGGCTGGAGGGTGAGGTATTGTGGGCAGTGAGTTGCCCCTAAAGAATGGCAATTGGCAATTGGGTTTTATTATATGTATATATATATATATATAATAAAAGGAGACATGAAAATCAAATTCTTCTTGGTGGACCAATTTTAAGAACTTATGTCATGAGGTTTAGCTCAATACAATTCTAGAGAGCTCGGGGCCAAGCCCAAGCCACGGATCCCTGCTCAAGATTTTCGAAGGTCAATGTGCATGTGGCGGAAGCCTCATAAGGAATGAAATCAAGGGGATCGATGATGATTCAGAGCATTCCAAAATAAGAGAGAATCAAGCAACTATTATATCTCCGCCGACGTGATCCACGGATTTAGGGGGCCTCAAAAGGAAATAATTTCAAAGAATTGATCTTTGGCCAATCAATGGCCAGCCCATGGGCTGACGGATGCCCCTATATAAACCTCACCAAGCAAAGGGAGAAGACACACAACATAAGACAAACAAACATATTTTTCGTCTCGCACTTTTCTTTCTTAGACTTAGGATTTTACATTTCAAGCACCTAGCATAGCTTGTTCTTCCTTTCCTTAGTGTAAGTTTAATTCTTGCAATTTACTTTCTCTTGTCATTTAAATTCTTGCAATTACGTTACATTGTCATTTAAATTCAAGTTTATTTCATTTAAGCTTATTTTAATCGCTCTTCTTTTTATCGTTATTGAGTTTTTATCAAGTTTAATTTACTTTATCGTTCTCATTGTTCTTACTTCGTTCTTGTTTATTTATCGCTTTGATTTACTTTATCACACTTCAATTCTTGTCTTTACGTTTAAACGCACATTTAGTTTAATTGCATTATTTTTACCAAAAAACCTAAAAATCACAAAAACATCCATACAAAGCTCAACCATCCTCGAGCCCGAGGAAGTGAAAGAACCTAGGCCGAGAGGAGGTTCCTTGCTTGGCCGAGCAATCACTTGATCAGAAGGCAGAAGCGCACACTATCCGTCTACTCACATTCCATCCAAGCCCAAGTTCGTGGCTTGGTGGTGGCATGCCCTGCACTCAAAAAAGAAGAAGGACCAAAAGTTCCTTCCGTTGGCCTACCAGGCCGAAAAGGGGGAAACAGGCTCACACTCAATTCTGACATAACCTAAGACATCATCACCAATAACATCATTATATTCTCTATTAGGCATTGATAACACTACCGACCAACTATAATGCATTGGGTCGTCAACAAAAAATACTTGTTTGACTTGAGAAGCCAAAACACATTGGTCATTCCTATGTCCAATTTTACTAAGATCTACAAGGGTAAATCCGAGTTCCTCTACTACAAGGCTAGAAGTGCTATCTATCCAATCAAACCTAAAGACTGGGATTGTAAACTTTTGGTAGTCAAGGTCCCAAATATCTTGAATGACACCATAAAAACTCATATTTGAGACAATAGGGTTTTTATCCTTGGCACTAGCAACTTGCATAGTATTTGCAAGTAAATAAACTCCGCTATTTTGAACTGCTTGCACATCATCTTGTGCCTTGGTGTTAAATTTAACACCTTTAATAAGATAGCTCTTATATGATGGCACTGTCATGCTTGGACCACTTGCTAGCCACCTCAAATTTTCTGATACGCCATTATTTTCTTTCTCATTGATTTCCCTTTGAACATGCAAATTAATCATATGTTAATTCAATGCAACATAGATATGACAATATATCAAACTCCAATATTTTATTCAATAACATATACCTTAAAGCGTAACCATTGAATGAAAGTGATGTTGTGCTTATCTTGTAGCCACTTTGTTCTCTTTTTATATTTTGGATAAGTGGTCTTGAGGTGGATCATATGTTCCCTACATGACACAGAAAATTCTAGTATTACTGTCCCTTGTATTTAAGAGAAACATAAGGAATGATTTAAAACATAATGATTAAAAGTCATACTCGATATAAGGTTGGACTTCCTCCGTATTCTCCAACACATATAGATGTGCCTGGTTCAAAAGGTCCCAATCAACTAAAGTCACTGAACAACCTGATAGTGGCTTTGAAAGTCCCATCTTCTGGTTTAATGGCACTCCAATTGTTCTAATATCAGATAAATGCTCGGTGCAAAACTCCACAGCTTCTTCAGCTATATAGCACTCAGCAATGCAATCTTCAGGATGATTACGGTTCTGAACATACCCCTTTAGCACTTTCATATATCTTTCGAATGGATACATCCATCTAAAATAAACAGGCCCACATAGACGAACTTCTCTGACAAGATGTACTACTAGATGAACCATGATATCGAAGAATGAAGGGGGAAAGTATTTCTCAAGCAAACACAAAGTAACTACTACATCTTCTCCCAACTTATCTAGCGAGGAAACATCCAAGGTCTTTGCACATATAGAATTGAAGAAGAAGCACAGTCGAGTTATTGCATAACTTGCAGGCTTTTCCAAAATAGAATGAAGGCCCTGGAGGCAAGCGAGTACGTCTTTCTCCATACTTGGGTTGCAAATCAGTCTTGACCCCCATGTTCAATAAATCTAAACGAGCAGCAATCCCATCTTTATTTTTTCCAGGGATCTCTAACAACGTACCAATGATACTATTGCAAATATTCTTCTCAATGTGCATCACATAGAGGGAATGCCTCACAAGAATGTATTTCCAATACTCGAGATCAAAGAATTTTGACTTCTTCTTCCAACAAACTCTGTCACCATCATTTTCACCTCCACCTCCCCCTTTTTTCGAGCCCCATTTGTAATTAATACCTTCAACCCTTTGTAGCACTTCTTCTCCGGTTAATGATTTTGGAGGCATGTCATATTCAGGTTTCCCATTAAAAGCTGCACACTACCTCCGATATGGATGATATGTTGGTAACCATTTTCTATGCCCGATGTAACAGATTTTGTGGCCATTTTTCAACTTTGTGACTAGGCGTATCATCGCCGCATATTGGACAAGCTTTATATCCTTTAACGACACAACCAGATAAGTTTCCATAGGCGGGAAAATTATTTATTGTCCATGATAGTGCAGCTACGAGTGTAAAGTATTCTCCTATGTGTGCATCATACACTCCTCTAATCCCATCCCACAAAGATTTTAAATCATCAATCAAAGGCTCTAAGTAGACGTCTATATCATTTCCAGGTTGTTTAGGATCGGAAATCAATAAAGTCAACATCATGAACTTTCGTTTCATGCATAACCATGGTGGGAGATTATATGTAATTAAGATAATCGCCAGCAATTGTATACGTACTTCGAGAACTGTGGGGATTGAATCCATCGATGAGAGAGCCAGTCTCAAGTTTCTCGGCTCTTTACCAAACTCGGGCCATTTATCATCAACGAGTTTCCAAGACGGGGAATCCGCCGAATGAGACATCTCGACCGTCAATTGATTTTCTATCGACATGCCAAGTCAAACTCTTAGATGTCTTACTTGATTGAAACATCCTTTTAAACCTTGGAATTGGTGGAAAATACCACACCACCTTTCTTTGGGACACCCTATTTCAAAACTGAATCTTTGCCTTCTTTCCACCTTGAAATACCACAAATAGGACAATTAGTTGAATCTTCATAATCCTTCATATACAAGATGCAGTCATTGGAGCATACATGGATTTTCTCATAACTCAGCCCCAATGCACACAAAGTCTTCTTTGCCTCATACATAGAGGAAGGTATTGTGTTTTCTCTTGGAAGCAAATCTCCTTGAAGTATGAACAATTCTGTAAAAGCAGACATCACTCATCCCATGTTTTGCTTTCAAATTATATAATTTCACTAATGCTGACAACTTGGTGTACTTACTACAACTAGGGTACAAAGGTTGATCTTCATCCCCAATCACATTGGCAAACTCATAAGGATCGGATCCAACATCGCCTAAATCATTATCACCCATATCTATTTCTTCGTAAACAAAACTATACCTACTATGGTTATCATCTTCATCCACATTTCTACTAGCATTAGTAGTTGACTGCCAAGGTTCTCTGTTAAATGTCCAAGTCTTATAGCTTTGGTCAACTCCATTAAAGTATAAGTGGTCCCCTATAATTTCAACCCCAAACAATCAAAAATTCCCACATTTAACACATGGACAATGAATATGTGTTGTAGTTAGAAGATTTCCTACAGCAAAATCCAAAAATGCTTCCACCCCTAACTCATATGCCTTTGATCTTCTATCCGCATGCATCCATGACTTATCCATCACTGACACTAAACCCTATTATATATAATAAAGTAAAAAGACAAGCAATGAATATCACTACAGCAGATTATATAAATTTTAAAAGCAAGTAATATAAGTTCTGACGCTTTTTTTTTACATAAAGCGACGTATTTTAAAAAACAGACGACGGTTTTTTGTAATAACAGTCGTCTTAGGCAACAAAAGAAAAGCAATGAACAACAAAGCAAATTATATAAATTTAAATAACAAGTATAAGATACAGACGACGTTTTTTACATAAAACAACGTATTTTAAGAATACAGACGACGGTTTTGTCCAATAACCGTCGTCTTAGGCTTCAAAAGACTGGAGGGATCTTACAACCATCACATACATTTCATACGATGGTACTTAAAGAACAACCAAATTATGACGGAAATACGCATTTACGGTTTTAATAAAAAATCGTCGTCGTATGCTAAAAACGAAAGAGACTAAATCTCTGATTGCCATTCCATTTCCAAGATCAAATTGAGAACCAAATAAATATAAAGACTCATAACAAATGAATTTTTATGAAAAGCATGCAAATATTAAGACTCATCACGACAGAGAGTGATTAAGAACACATATTTGAAGAACCATTCCTACGAAAACATTTAAAGGACGCACAACATATATCTAAAACCCATAACAGAATATCATTCAATGAATAAAAAAGAAAAGTCATATTACGTTTGTACTTAAGAACCCAGAACAGAATATCATTCAGTGAATAAAAAAGCTTGTGAGATTAGGGTTCGAACTTACAGGTCTGCACAGAGCTGATAGGTTAAGAATTAGAGTTGAAGAATTAGGGTTCGAACTTATTGGATTCGGTAGGTGGAGAGCACAACTAAAAATTAGAGTTGAAGAGAGAGAGAGAAATATTTAACACTTATAGCGAAAATTGAAAATTTTAGGTCAAGCATAAATTTTCAGATTGCGTGCTTCTTTAAATATTGACGAAACAAAAGAAAACCTTCGTTACGATATTTAATTTTAAAGCAGCGATTATTATTTTTATCTGCCGTTGTTTTCCTCTTCTACGTCGCTATGTAATAAAAATGGACGTCTAATTGATAAAAATTATGGTATTTAAATCGACGGTAAATATATAAAATACGACATTTTAAATCTAATTTAACGGCGTTAAAACCATCAAACCCGTTGTCAAAAAAATTTATTATCCAGGCTTGGTGTTGCTGGGATTCGAATGCGTGTCGCAAGGGTGGAATTAAAAGAAAACAAAATAGAAAACCGGCGTTGTTTAGAAAACCCTAAACCCTCAACCCTAAACATTAAACCCTAAACCCTCAACCCTCAACCCTAAATTATTTTAAATTAAAAAATAGTAAAATAATACAAAAGGATTTAGGGTGGTTTTGTCTAAACCCGAAAATAAAAGAGAAAACCGTTGTCTTTTCAATAAACCCTAAACCCTAAACCCTAAATTATATAAATTTTAAAAATATTATAAAAAAATAATAAAGTATTAGAAAAATTAACCGAAAATTGCAACGGACTCCTTATGACAATGCCTTGTGTATTAGAATGATAAAAACATATTTTTAATATATTTGAATTTATCACACCAATGGATGACACAAGCCATAAGAATATGTTACGGAACTACAAGTGATGTTGTGATTTATGAATAATTTTTTTTGTCAAGCATTCAATTTTAAATTTTATGACTCAAATTACATTTTTGAAAGCATTAGTGGGAAGAAAATATATCAATGAGTGCATAATAATTTCTGTTATTTTTTGGAATTTTTAAAAATTTTATTACGACTATTATGAAATAATTTCAATAAAAAATTGTTAAAATCAAAATACAACCACGTCGGTATGAATTCATTACCGCCGTGGTATATAGTCACCAAATTCTTATTTTTGTATATATCGACATTGTAATATCTTTAGACGTCGGTGAAAAGGAAAATATAGCCGTTGTATATACCAACGTTTTAATTACAACTTTTAACGTCATTATTTTTGTATATACGCCGTATTAATGTCTTTACACGTCGGTGGGAAGGAAAATATTGTCGTTGTATGTACCGCCGTTTTAATTAAAAATTTAAACGTCATTATTTTTATATATACCGTCGTATTAATATCTTTAGACGTCGGTGGGAAGGAAAATATAGCCGTTGTATATACCAACGTTTTAATTATAACTTTATACGTCATTATTTTTGTATATATCGCCGTTTTAATATCTTTAGATGTCGGTGGTAAGGAAAATTTCGTCGTTGTATTTACCGACGTTTTAATATCTTTAGACGTCGTTATTGTTGTATATATCGACGTTTTAATAACTTTTGACGTCTATTGGAATGAAAATAATAACTTTTTTTTTAATATAGCGCCGTGTTATATTTGTATACATGTCATTTCAGATACGTACCGACGTGTTTTGGTTGTATACATGTCATTTTGGATATGTATCGTCGTGTTTTTTTGTATAATTGTGATTTGAAAATTTTATACAAATTTTTAATTCATAGGAAAAATAACATGTAAATTATAACAAAAATATTTACAAAAAATTGTTAACTCTAACGAAAATATGATTAATGTTTGTCCAATTCCCCTAATCCATATGAAGGCTTACAAATTCTGCCCATTCCTTCCTGACTTCATCAATGGCTTCTTGGGGGTACGGTGATTGATCTTTTCCCTCAGCAAACTGCAAGCCATTAAAAAATAAAAAAATAAAATGTTAAATGTCGATGGATGACGACAGCTGCTGTCGAGTGCTGTCGACAGCTCCTGCGAGTGCTGTCGACAGCTCCTGCGAGGGCTGTCGATAAGGTAAAACCGTTGTGGTATGGTAATATAATGACGGTTTTTTCATTTACCGACGTGGTAAATTACAAAACCACAGAAATTAAAATATGTAATTTTTCCTTTTACCTTCTTCTCAAATTCCAGGGCAGGATCCTCGATGATGTCTCTCATAAAGCGCATTACATAGTACCCACACTCTACATTGCTTGGTTGCTTTGGAGTGCCTTTGAGAGTTTTCCAAATGGGTGCTTTCCTACCGTGTCTGCCTATGTGGGAGTTATACGATCTGATAGCACTGTTTCAAGGCAACAAATTGTTATTGAAAAATATTTTATGCTACAAACACACATGAGTAAATCAACTTACGTGTTCACCATGTTTTTGCACTCGTCATTAATCGATTGGTTTGGCAGTGGATCCAGAAAATAAACATTCTCTCTCTTTGCTCTCACAATGATCAAGACCCAATGAAATCTACACACAAAAAAAAAAAACATAAAGGTTAAACACTTTTATATACATTGCATCATACAAAGTAAATCTTGTTAAGGAGACTAACCCTGGATTTTATGGTATCAAGAAAATCTGTTCCCCATCTATCCTTTGAAGTCTAGTGGCTAACATACGAGATCTTTGAGTTAATGAGCCAAAGTTAACACTAACTTGAGCGGGGTCCACAAGGCCAACCATGTTCACCATATTTGAAGTTTTCAAAACCTCAAATAGTCACCTAAATATATGAAATGATCCAATAAGTTATTCCTTTTAAAAGAAAGTAGAGTTTAAAATGAAAATTTGATAAGAACAATTACCTCATGTATACTACAATGACAGTGGCTCCAACTTCTTCCATTGCTGCAAATTGAGTAATATCTTCAGGCAAGACTAAGGTTTCACGATCACATCCAAACACTTCTTTCTCAATTGTAAAGCTCATAATCTTATCATGAACCCTCAATGTCGTCTCAGCATAAGCACAAAGGCTTGTAGAGAAGAAGGCAATTCTGGCACTTGTTGTTCCTTCTCGGGAACCTCCGAGACCTTGGCCTTCTGTTTTAAAAATATAGAAAGATAGATGTTTAAAAAATAATTAACTGAACACACGAAACCGTCGTGGTAATTATATACAGACGTCGGTTCCCAAAAGAAACTGACGTTATATTACATTACTGCATTTACGGTAACTTAAAACCGACATGGTATATTATAATTACGACGCAAAATACTTACCTTTTTACAAATTCACGAATAACAAATTTCAGATTTATCCACATGCTTAGCAAAAATACGTATAAAATCAATTGCAGAGAAAATTAGAGTGACGAGAGAGAGAGAGAGAGATAGTGGGATCACGTAAGTGAAGAAAGCTTGTGATACAAGTAAACTAAATAGGTCACCCTCTATACCATTGTGGAATTTCTATCTCAACGACGGTTTATTCAAAAATGTGACGTGGTGTGCAATGTAAAACGTCGGGAACTAATAACCGTTGTTGTATAACATTTATAACGCACGTTATGAAAAATAACGACGTCTAAATAAAATTAAGAAACAGAGAAATTTAAAATCGAGGTAACTTACCATTTTTGCGTCCACAAATTGTTCAAGATTGTTATTTTCATCCTCAAAATTGATGGCTTTCACACCAATTGCCCCTGCACCAGCTTGCTTGTCGGACATTGGATTTTTGGGACTTTGCTCTTGACCTTGGATTGGAAATGGGGAGTTGATTGTTTGATCATGGTGGCATCAAAATTGGGAAATAGTTGGCGCACTGATTCGATATATTCTCCCTCTCACTGCTACCAATTGTTGTGTTCTAGCCTCCATCTTCGGTTGCTCTTCTCTAACAATAATTTTGAGACATTCTTCGAATTTATCTTCAAACTTTACCCTCCGTTGTCTAGGTAAATTGAAGAATTTCAGAGTGGAAACCCCTACCCCTGTAGCTCTAACTCTCCCTGGATGCTCGGGACCCAAAGCCATAGTCAACACATCATTGCTTCCTGATACAGTAAGAGTGCCTTCAGAGACTTTTTGTTGCAATTCATCCTAACACAAATACACATTAAAGTCAACAAAAACAGGAAGTCAGATCCACATGCAAGTCTAATTAAAAATTAAATGCAGTTTAATACAAATTTGAAACAGAAATTGTCTGAATTTAGAAGCTTACAATTAATTTTGCTTTGTCTGCAACCTTTGGATCGGGAAAGTTACTGTGTTTGTCTTCTCTGGCTTTCTTCCATAAGGTAGATTGATCGATTTCTACCCCAGGCATGGTTTCCTCCAAACGCTCCTCTAAACCAACATATCCTTCTCGAGACAACCGATGATTGTATTCGCATTTCTCCCTCCTCTCTTTTTGTTTAGTATGCACAGCCTCAAATTCTTTGGATAACCTTGAAGCTACAAAGGCATCCCACTGTGCTTTCACTATGAATGGATAAAGTTTAGGGGGTCATTTAACTTCTCCTTCTCATTGATGAATGGAAGGATATGCTGCCATGTCCTTGCCCCCCTTGCCTACAACAAAAGCCATGTCAACGGCTTCCCAAATATGCTCTTTTATCGTTGTCCACTTTTTTCCATTTAAGGTCAGAAAGTGGGACTCTGAAGCGTGTCAAGACACCAATGTAGGACTGCATCTCCTTATGTACAAGGCCATATGGTTGACCCTTTTTGTTGTACTCAATAACTGACTTGATTTTCTGATACTTTCTCTTCACAACACGGGGCATTGTGGTTATACCACGGCCTAACTTTGGTTCCTCAACAAAAGTAGTCGTGCTGTCTGAAGCTTTCTCAACAGAAGAAACAAACTTCATCTTCTTAGAGGATTTGGTTATAGATTTTGCAACTTCAAGATCCTTACAGATAAATCAAACCTGCAAGTGAAATTATTTCAGATTATAAAATACTAAACACGACGGTAATTTTAATAATACGACGTAGTATTTAATTTCAAATGACGCTATGTAAAAACTAGTGACGTAATTTAAATTTATCACGTCGGTAGTTATTTACCGTCGTGGATAAATCCATCAAACGACGTCAAATATATGTCACCGTCGTCTTATTGATATGAATGAAAAAAAGCAGGGTATATTTATTCGAATTGGAAAAAATCTGTGTGCATGTTTATTCAAATTGGACAAAAGTAAAATAATTATGGGAACAAAAAATATAATCATTTTCAAAATTGAACTTAAGGAAGCATACTTAAATTGAAAATATTTCAGATTTTCCAATACTAAAAACGGTGGTAAGTTTAAAACGCGTCGTAGTATTTAGTTTCACACGACACTATATACTAACCATCGACGTTATTATAGTTTTATCACCTCCGTAGTTAACTACAGCCGTGGTTTAACTAATAAAATGACGTAAATAATAAGTTGTCGTCGTCTTATTAATATGAACAACAAAAAGCAGATTATTGTTTCTGTTCTAATTAGTTATTTTTCTTGATATAATATCAAATTGGAAAAAAGTAAATGAATTACAAAACTAACACTTATTATGATTTTCATCTATTGCTATTGAGAAACAAAACATGGAAATGAGAATATTTCAGAATTTTCAAACATAAAAAGCAGCGGTAATATTTATTTTATGACGTCGTTATTTAATTAGCGTCGTCATTCTATATTTCAAGCGACTCAAATAAGATGGCACCGCCGTCTTATTAAAATGATACAAAAAAACAATGTATTTGAACGATAGCCTTTCCTTCTTTGTTCATAAATTTGAAAAACGAAAATGATTTTCAAAAGAAAAAAGGTATAAAGATTTTAAAAAACATATAAAAATTTCAAAAGATAAAACATATAAATCGTTTAAAAAATACAAGGCTCAGAGAAAGAAGAAATGGTTACCTTTTTCTTGCAACGAAAGTTTTCTCGGGTTTTCTCGTCTTTGAAGTGGTATTTTCAGACAGGGACGAAGACGAAGAGTGGGAAGGCGAAGAGTGGGAAGACGATTAATTTCAGACAGGGACGAAGACGAAGAGTGGCGCCTTGGGAAGGATAAATGAGAGGAGTGTGAAATTTTTTCTCGATATTGGAAACAGTGAAACTTTAGTAGGTCATGCAAAATATTTAAATATTGTTGAAATGTTAAATAAGACGACGTTATTTATTAAAAATGACATTGTATACATTAAATAAGACGACATTATTTATAAAGAAACCGTCGTAGTTGTCCATTATTCTTGTCATTTTCATGAGCTACCGACGTAGATACCAAAGCACCAAAAATATCTTATAACAAAAAACTTAAAACGATGGTTTACAGATAGTCGTCGCCGTATAAAACAATTAATACGACGCTCATTGAAGGAACCCGATGTGGTTACTACAAATCTATACGACAGTAGTATTATATTATCGATCATTGATTGTTGTAAGATTAGACATCACGATTTATAATGGAACCGACGTGGTTAATAAAAATAATTTCTTCAAATTTTCTTTTCACACACTTGCCATTCCTCACTTCATGCCTTGGATCTCTCTCACCTCTATGGAGGCACCAAAACGATGTTAACGATGTATGCAATTTGGTGATCTCAGAGACACCAAAACGCACACTTCGTTAAGTTTAAAAAATTTCCCTTGGCTCTCTCTCACCTCTCTGCAGGTCCTTGTTTGGTTTAGAAAGCGGCAAGAGTGTGTATGATTTTGGATGTTGGTGGCACAATTTTCTTCCTCAGTATCGTTTGTTTCGTTTAATTTATCATCAGACGACGTCTTATGGAAAATTGTGTCATTATATCACCCATGAAGCGTCGGAAACACGACACAAAGAACCGCCATCTTATAGAACAAACCACAACGCTATTAACAATTTACCACCACCGTTTATTTAGAAGGACCGTCGTAGTGTAGGACTTAATACGTCGTAAAATAATTAAAGACAGATGTGGATAGTTTTGAAATTAGACGGCGTTCTGTATCTTATTGTAGCCGTGGTTATTTTAACTTTACATAACGGTAATTATCAAAGTACAGTCCTATTAAATGATACTTTATACTTCTGTTAAGAACACAATTACCGTCGTGTTTATTATTTGTTTAAAACGGCGGAATTATATGTAAAATGTCGTCTATAATTACTACGTCGGTTTATTTATACATACCGTCGTTGTTTATTTCTTAGATGTTAATAGCATGTTTCATAAGACGACGCTTTTTAAGTTTCATGCGTCGTGTTTTAAAAATACCCAAAATGAATTTCCATTTTTCGGTGTTTTAGTTTCTGATCCACGTCGGTGTTTATATTACCGTTGTCGTTTTAAATTCAACGACGGTATTTATTTTGTACGTCGTCGTTTTACTGACGTCTATTTCAATTTTTGTAGTAGTGCCTCCCACCATATTATGATGTTGACCAAGTTTTGGGCTCGATTCGAAATGAATTGGTCAAAGAAATTGGACAATTCAAGTTCGAATGAAGTTCGTGACGTAAATGGAGTGGTCGGTGCATTGCATAGTTCTTGTGATTGGATTTCACTCAAAACTCACCAAATGACTCCTCCCACCATATTATGATGTTGACCAAGTTTTGGGCTCGATCTGAAATCAATAAATCAAAGAAATTGCACAATTCAAGTTTGAACGAAGTTCGTGACGTAAATAGTGTGGTTGGTGCATTGTATAGTTCTAATGCTTGGATTTCACTCAAATAACACCAAATGACTCCTCCCACAATATTATGATGTTGACCAAGTTTTGGCCTCGATCCAAAATGAATTGGTCAAAGAAATCGAACAATTCAAGTTCGAACGAAGTTCGTGACGTAAATGGAGTGGTTGGGCATTGCATAGTTCTAGTGATTGGATTTAACTCAAAACTCACCAAATGACTCCCCCCACCATGCTATGATGTTGACCAAGTTTTGGGCTCAATCCGAAATCACTTGGTCAAAGAAATTGGACACTTCAAGTTTGTACAAAGTTGGTGCTGTAAAATGAGTGGTTGGTGCATTGCATAGTTTTAGTGATTGGATTTCACCCAAAACTCAGCAAATGACTCCTCCAACCATGGTATGATGGTGACAAGGGTTTGGGCTCGATCCAAAACAATAGGTCAAAGAAATTGGACACTTCAAGTCCGTGCGAAGTTCGTGACGTAAATGGAGTGGCTGGTGCATTGCATAGTTCTAGCAATTGGATTTCTCTCAAAACTCACCAAAAGACTCGTCCCACCATATTATGAAGTTGACCAAGTTTTGGGCTTGATCCGAAATCAATTGGCCATAGAAATCAGACACTTCAAGTTCGTACGAAGTTCGTGCCGTAAATGGAGTGTTTGGTGCATTGCATAGTTCTAGGGATTTGAATTTCACTCAAAAAACACCAAATGACTCCTCCCACCATATTATGAATTTTACCAAGTTTTGGGCACGAGCCAAAATGAATAAGTAAAAGAAATTTGACAATTCAAGTTCGTACGAAGTTCGTGCCGTAAATGGAGTGTTTGGTGCATTGCATAGTTCTAGGGATTGAATTTCACTCAAAACACACCAAATTAATCCTCCCACCATATTATGATGTTCACCAAGTTTTGGCCTCGATCCGAAATGAATTGGTCAAAGAAATTGGACAGTTCAAGTTTGAACGATGTTCGTGCCATAAATGGAGTGGTTGGGGCATTGCATAGTTCTAGAGATTGGATTTCACTCAAAACACACCAAATGAATGCTCCCACCATGTTATGATGTTGACCAAGTTTTGGGCTCGATCCGAAATCAATTGGTCAAAGAAATTGGACACTTCAAATTTGTGCGAAGTTCGTGCCGTAAATGGTGTGGTTGGTGCATTGCGTAGTTCTAGTGATTGGATTTCAATAAAAACTCACCAAATGACTCCTCCCACCATATTATGAGGTTTACCAAGTTTTGGGCTCGATCCGAAATCAATAAATCAAAGAAATTGCACAATTAAATTTCGAACGAAGTTCGGGCCTTAAATGGAGTGGTTGGTGCATTGCATAGTTCTAGTGATTGGATTTCACTCAAAACACACCAAATGAATCCTCCCACCATATTATGATGTTCACCAAGTTTTGGGCTCAATCCGAAATGAATTGGTCAAAGAAATTGGACAATTCAAGTTCGTGATGTAAATGGAATTCTTGGTACATTGCATAGGTCTAGGGATTAGATTTCACTCAAAACTTACCAAATGATTCCTCCCACCATATTATGGTTTTGACCAAGGTTTGGGCTTGATCCGAAATCACTTGGTCAAAAAAATTGGACACTTCAAGTTCATACGAAGTTCGTGCCGTAAATGGAGTGGTTGGTGCTTTGCATAGTTCTGTTGATTGGAATTCACTCAAAACATACCAAATGACTCCTCCCACCATATTATGATGTTGACCAAGTTTTGGGCACGAGCCGACATGAATTGGCCAAAGAAATTGGACAATTCAAGTTCGAATGAAGTACGTGATGTAAGTGGATTGGTTGGTGCATTGCACAGTTCTAGTGATTGGATTTCCCTCAAAACACATCAAAAGACTCCTCCCACAATATTATGATGTTGACAAAGTTTTGGGCTCGATCCGAAATCAATAAATCAAAGAAATTGGACAATTCAAGTTCGAACGAAGTTCGTGACGTAAAAGGAATCCTTGGTACATTGCACAGGTCTAGTGATTGGATTTCACTAAAAACTCATGAAATGACTCCTCCCACCATATTATGGTTTTGACCAAGCTTTGGGCTCGATCCAAAATCACTTGGTCAAAAAAATTGGACACTTCAAGTTCGTACGAAGTTCGTGTCGTAAATGGAGTGGTTAATGCATTGCATAGTTCTGGTGATTGGATTTCACTCAAAACTCACCAAATGACTCCTCCCACCATATTATGATGTTGACCAAGTTTGTTGGTTTCGTTCGTCTTAGTTAAGTTATTCCCACCGTGCTTGTGGGTATAGGGTTTCAAGTATGTCCTCAACCTAACAGTTTGTTGGCCATACTCGTTATCTATCCGCACTACATCAAGTATGTGTAATAGGCTTCCCTTGGATGGTTACAAGTACTGGATGTTGCCTCACTGAGGTACAACAAGGTGCAAATGTGCCACCCAATAAGAGACTACCACGGTGGAAGGCCACAAAATAGCATTCAAAGTGCCATTTCGCTTATCAACTTAATATTGCTTTGAGGGTAGTTAAATTGGTCTCATTTTAATCCAATTTTAATCCTGTTAAAATTACCTATCTAATCTCATTAAATGGTTCCCAATGCAACATATTAGTAGCACATAATACTCCCACTAAATATTTTAGAAACCATTTGCTTAAGATAGTGAGAATACATGGTACTACTAATTGATTGATTATTGTCATTACCGAACATTCCAATTGCATTGGGCTTATAGGATGATTATGAACTTTCTTGTTGATCCAACACGAGCCACCATGTTGGATCATGGTCTCGGATGGTGATTCATTTTAATTACGCGCGCATAAAAATAAATTAGGCATGAAAGCCATTTCATTATTACATAGCCAATCAAAATCGAATTACATATCCAATAGGCGGCCAATCACATAGCTCAATTGTTTGGTCTAAGTCCATAACCATCCTTTAATTATTTAAACGCTTTAAACAATTAAACTAGCAATGTAAATACATGCTCTTGGGTTGCATACATATATATGGGTTTAATTCAAGTGGTAACCATGTTCAAATAAAAGAAATTTACCATGGAGTGAAAACATTTTACTACAATAGTAAATGTAATTGTAGAAACCTTTTAGGCATAGTTACACTTATCATATATTGCAACTAGGTCCAAAACTATTCAACAATTAATAATGGATCCAAAGTTAATCCACTAGGGTGTGGGGTTAAAGCATGCATTTGTATAACACAAAGTGGTGATCATGATTTCCAACTAAGTGAATAATCATGAATGTGACTAGGTAGGCCAACCACACTCACCAAAGTAATCAAAATTAATTTTAGTGTGGTGGGTAAATAATTAGTGATAGGAATAATTTGATCAACTTTTGCATTTTATATCAAATCACTATCATTTACATCTATATAGACCCTACACACTCACCAAAGTAATCTTATTAATTTTAGTGTGGTGGATAAAAGTTTATTAAGTGGAAACATTTTGAAAAAACTTTCAATTTTATAATAAAACATCATCATAACCATTATGACTAATTTTGGTGGAAAAATCCACTAACACAATCAACAAAATTAATCACCTAACTTATGGATCAAAAAGATCCCATAACAAGAACATCAAGAACACCAAGAACATGCATATGAACTAGTATGAATGTTCTTGCTATTTCCGAAAAATCCATATTCCATTTTAACCATCTCATGCTCTTAATATCAAATATTTCATGAAGTTAAAATCATGGAGATTTTAATGCAATTATGCTCTAATGTTCATACATACACATATGCATACAAAGAGAGCATCAATCATCAAAACATAAATCCGAAATCCAAAATCCCAAACAACCCCTTTCACTCCATTTGATTTTTATTCAATCATATCAAAATAAATCAAGTATAACCATTATACTTTTAAATGAATTTACAACCCATATATGCATCTCTAAACCCTAGAAACATATCAAGTTCATGACCTATGGCTCTGATACCAATTGAAGGATTTTTCAAAACATTTTTGAGAAGTTCATTTGAATATTAAACATGCATTTAATCAAATTAATCGCTGCGGAAGTTTATGGTGGATGTTTAAAATCAAAAACAAAACTTCTTCCAAGTATCTTAAGCCATGAACATTGATATGATTTCATAAATGGAAATTTCAAGAGAAAGGATAAGATCTAATTACCCTTGAAGCAATTATATGAACCAATTTGTGTTTGGTCTTCTCTTGATGATTTCCTCTTTGTTGATCTCCTCTTTGATCTTTGATCTTTGCTCCTTGATCTTTCTCCTCCATGTGAGCCACAAAAGTATATGGCCTCTAAGTCTCCACACCAATGGAACCTTGAGATGAGAGGGAAGAATCTTGGGAATACAAGGATGCTAGTGCTAGATCCCCAAGACTTGGTTTCAATCTAAACCCCTTGAAAGATGAAAGTGTTTCACTCTTGAAAACTCTCTTTTATCTCTCTTTGATCTTCCAAACCTATTTGGTTGATGTTGGATTGTGTTTGTGTAATGAGCTTATGAAAGATAGCTTATGGAAACAATTCCCATACCCATTTACTTATGCATTTTCGGCCAAATCCCATTGGGCTTCCAAAATTGGGCCTTGTGACACTTAAACCATAATGTTTAGGTGTCTTAAGCCCTTGGGCTTAATACCCAACCATTTGGGCTTCCGTTAACTATTACCGAGGCCCAAATACTCTTTTACACATAGTAAATCATCCATATCAAATTGATCAAATTTATTTCCACAACATCATATGTATTTCTCAAAGTTAACCATTTAAGGTGTGCGATCCATTAGGTTCTAATTAGCATGGCAGTGGGAAAATATTAGAACTCTTTCTAACCAACTGAATTAAAACCCCCTTTTAATTTTTCCTTTATATGGATTGATCACAATCAATCCTAGGACTTCCACGAACCAAGAGTGACATCTAGCAATATATCAAGGCTACCCAAGCTAACCAGAATTGGTGAAGAACCTATTCGCTTGGAATTACAATGCAATACGGTCCTTCTCTTATACAATGTTTCATATCATATTATTAGGTACGGATTGATTATGTCAAACCCTTAATATGATTTATAACCTCATATGATTCAATAGAACATGATTAAGAACAACTTTCTAAATCAAGTTCAAAATACTTTGGCCAAAGATTTCTTGAATCACATCTCGAAACATTCTCCTTCTTTATCGAAGGTAGAGATTCCTTATTGTACATTCACATGCCCCTATGATGAATTAAGAGATCCCAACAACACTTTAGACAAATCTTTTACGGCTTGCCTTTAAGAGCTATCTAAGATCAATAACGCATCATAGGACAACCATGATGCCTCGTGTCTAAGGACTAATTTGCATTATTGCAACTATGAGTTCTCGTTTGACATGTAGATAAATACTCCATACGAGAACTACGGTTGATCGCGTTCAGTGTACCCATTCAGTAATGAGCACCCACATACTTGTATTAGTGTCATCTACACAAATGGTTTGAGACTAACCATCCTCCTAATTGAGCATACATAGTATGTGCTAATCTTGACGGTTTATCAATGCCCATTTGATAATCCTATGATTAGGAACATTTTGGGATACTATAGTAAGAGATTAAAGGTCTCCCTAATCTAATCTTCTTTAGATTACTTTATCTCTTATTTAGCATTCCCTGGACATTTGTTTCTTTAATTGATGTAAAAGATAACAAATAAGTTTGCCCTTTATTATCATATACGAAATGTATTCTAAGGAGATTACATCAAATGTATTGGCTCTTAGGGCACATTTCTAACAATCTCCCACTTGCACTAGAGCCACATAGCCCTGTATCTAATACCCATTATCTCTGTATGTCTATCCAGCTTGTGACTGTGACATAGGCTTAGTGAGTGGATCTGTTACGTTGTTTGCAGATGCAACCTTTAGGATGCAAAACGCCCCATCTAATGGTAACATTTTTCTATGTGTTTGGATCTCTGATGAGACCTTGGTTCCTTGGCTTGAGCTATTGCCCCATTGTTATCACACAAGAAAGGTACTTGTGACATTTATGGTCGAACCTTATTTAGTTCGGTAATGAACCTTTATCCAAACAGATTTTATTGTAGCTTCTAAAGCGACAACTTATTTAACTTCAGTTGTTCTCCAACTAACTACGTGTCCATTCAAAATGAAGACGTATTCTTAGGTGGATTTGTAATAATTGATATTAGATATATCATCCAAATCAGTAAATGCTTCCACTTGCTACTCTCGATGTTCCTCCCATACGAGGAACATGTCCTTAGTCCTTCTTAAGTATTTAAGAACACACTTGACTCCTCCCTATTGATCTAATCATGGGTTCGATTTATATCTTCTAGTTATACTCATATAACCGATATCATGTCTTGTACATGCTATGACATATATGAGAATCCCTGTTGCATATGCATTAGATATTTCACTCATCTGCTGTATTTCATCATGAGTTTTTGGACACATGCTCTTAGAAAAGTTAAGTCCATGTCGTACTAGAAGCAAACTTTTCTTAAACTGCTCCATATGAAATCTCCTTAGCACCTTATCAACATACAAGGATTGAGATAATCCAATTATTCTCTTAGATCTATCGGGATAAATCTTTATTCCGAGTATGTAAGATGCTTCTCTAAAATCATTCATTGAGAATGATTTAATGAGTCACACTTCACCAAGATATTATTCATATATCATTTCCGATAAGTGGTATGTCATCTACATACATCACTATGAATACTACTAAACTCCCACTGGCTTTTTGTACACTCATTGGTCATCCATGTTTTGTATGAAGTCAAATGATTTGACAACTTCATCAAATAGGATGTTCCAACTCATAGAATCTTGCGTCAACCTATAAATGGATCTATGTAGCTTGCATACCTTATGCTTATCAGCTTTAGAAATGAAGCCTTCAGGTTGATCCATGTATAGTTCTTCCCGAAGGTGGCCATTCGTAAAAGCTGTCTTCACATCCATTTGCTAAATCTCATAATCATGGTATGCAGCTATTGCAAGCCAAATCCGAATAGACTTTGTCATAGCGACAGGAGAGAAGGTTTCTTCATAGTCAATTCCTTCTCTCTGCTTGTAGCCCTTTGCTACTAGCCTTGCCTTATAGGTTTCTATTTTCCCATCTGAGCCTATCTTCCTCTTAAAGATCCATTTATTTCCTATTGGTACAATACCAGGAGGCGGATCAACTAGAGTCCAGACTTGGTTGGTATACATAGAATCCATTTCGGATTTCATGGCTCCAAGCCATTTACGAGTCAATGTCCGACATTGCCTCATTGTAGTTCGAAGGATCTTCGATATCCTCACAATCACTTAGGAGATTTAACTCTCCTTTATTTTTGTGAAGGAAACCATAATACCATTTAGGCATTCTCGCTAACCCTACTTGAACTACGTGGAGTCCGTGTTACAACAAGTTTGTGGATCTGGGATTGCATTTAGCTTAGTGTTGATTTCTAGCTCATTGGACAATTCCATGAGTTCTATCTCATGTACCATTTTCCCATCAAGAGTGTATTCCCCTTTTAGGAAGGTATCGACCTTGCGACAAACAACTTTTGCTCGTCAATGTGATAGAAGTAATATCCCATAGTTTCCTTGGGATACCCTATAAATCAATCATTTCACTAACCTTGCATCTAGTTTATCCGCATCTAGTCTTTTAACATATGCTGGACAACCCCAAATCTTGATATAACCAAGACTTGGTTTCTTCCCAAACCACATTTCGTATGGAGTTTTCGGAACGGATTTGGAAGGCACTCTATTTAACAAATGAATTGTTGTTTCAAGTGCATATCCCCAAAAGGATATAGGTAAATCAGTATAACTCATCATGGAAAGAACCATATCCATTAAGGTTCGATTTCTCCTTACGAACCCCATTATGTTGTGGAGTCCCTAGTGGAGTCCATTGTGATAAGATGCCATGTTCCTTGAGGTAATCAAGAAACTCGTGCTTAAGTATTCACCTCCTCGATCAGATCTAAGGATTTTAATACTCTTGCCCGCTTGGTTTTCAACTTCATTTCTGAATTCTGGAAACTTTTTCAAAAGATTCAGAATTATGCTTCATTAAGTACAAATACCCGAACCGTGAATGATCATCGGTAAAGGTGATGAAGTATGAATAACCTCCCCGTGCGTTTGTAGACAAAGGTCCACAAACATTTGTGTGAATCAACCCCAACAATTCTGTAACTCTTTCTCCTTTACTAGTAAAGGGAGACTTGGTCATTTTACCTTGTAGACAAGATTCACAAGTAGGCATAGGAGCAAGATCTAAAGATCCAAGGCATCCATCTTTTGCCATCCTGGTGAATCCTATCTTGGCCAATGTGTCCAAGTTTAAGGTGCCACAATTTGGTTGAGTTATCCACTTCTCTAGGCCTCTCAGGTCTAGTTGCATCTTAATCCATATACAGCTAATGCTACCATTCATTTCTAAAATAAAAGGAGACCATCAATCATAATTGCATAAGCAACGTTTCGATTGATATGTGAAATAGAACAAAGTATTTTGTCAAACAAAATATCAAATCCATCTTTTAAAAATATAGAGACGGATACTAAGTTCTTTACACATCCAGAAATGAAATAACAATTATTTCAAATTCAGGTCCTCTTTGGAAGGTAGTCCGAGATGTTAGGTGCCTATAGCATTGGTAACTACATTAGTACAATTTCCCACAGTTAGCACCATATCTCATTTTCCAAGTCTTCTACTTCCCACTAGTCCATGCACACAATTGCATTTTGACTAGCTTCTGAATCAACTATTCAATTTAGAAGCTTTTAACTATAATTACTAATTTTAGAACAAGAGAGTTACCTTATGAAGGTTTTTCTCTTGAGGCTTGCAAGACATCTCTTGCAATTCCTCTTCCAATGTCCATCCTTGTCACAGTGAAAACAAGTACCTTTCAGTCACTTGTCTTTCTTTTGTATTCTTTCTCCCTTGGGTTTTTAGAAAACCTTTCTTCTTCTCTCCTTTATCCTTATCTTTTGCTTGGATTTGGAAGAAGAAGAACCTTTCTAAAATTGCAACTATCCCCTTTAACCCTTTATCTTTTGAGATATTCATTTAAGCTACTATAGCCATGTTGAGTAGCTCACATAGGGTGTTGTTCATCTTTCCCATATTATAGTTCATAACATACCGGGATTAATCGATGATAGGGATGAAAGAAAGAATCTGTTGAACTTCAACATCAAAGAAAAATCCATATTTTCCGATCTCTTAAGTAATTATATTACTTTGATATCATGTTGATTAACCGGGAACCCACTTACCATTCTTGTCATAACAAGTTTACATATGGTATTGTAAGCTAAGATTAGCTTCACCTTTTCATGGATGCCAACATGTAACTTTTACCTCGGTTGTCATCGACACATGCTTCTTATAAGCCTTTGTCTCCTCCTCAATGGCATATGGACCAAGAGGGTATGTGGTGGGGTTTTTCTTATACACAATCAATCTCATCCAATTATAGGATAAGTTGGTGTTTGTGCAATCAAACCGGATAGTTCGTGTCATCTTGGACGTTTGAGTCAAGTATCTTTGAGATTGGGTTTGTGATGGTTATTTTGAAATTCTGCATAACGTAAATAGATTTTAATTTAGATTAATCTTCTACCAAGGACTTAGGGTCTTTAAGTCATGATGGTAGCTCCCACTATTTTGGCAAATTTCATATCCCTCTGAAATCCGAGAGTTTCCGTTGAAACTCTTAGTGGGGATGGGAGACTCACTTTACATAGTTTTCCTCAACCTAACAGTTTGTTGGATTGCTATGTTACTAATGAGAGGATACTCTTATCCAATCACATCATAATGTGAATACCCATCACTATGGCCTCTAGAGAACTAGACCTCAACCTAACAGTTTGTTGGTTTCGTTCGTCTTAGTTAAGTTATTCCCACCGTGCTTGTGGGTATAGGGTTTCAAGTATGTCCTCAACCTAACAGTTTGTTGGCCATACTGTTATCTATCCGCACTACATCAAGTATGTGTAATAGGCTTCCCTTGGATGGTTACAAGTACTGGATGTTGCCTCACCGAGGTACAACAAGGTGCAAATGTGCCACCCAATAAGAGACTACCACGGTGGAAGGCCACAAAATAGCATTCAAAGTGCCATTTCGCTTATCAACTTAATATTGCTTTGAGGGTAGTTAAATTGGTCTCATTTTAATCCAATTTTAATCCTGTTAAAATTACCTATCTAATCTCATTAAATGGTTCCCAATGCAACATATTAGTAGCACATAATACTCCCACTAAATATTTTAGAAACCATTTGCTTAAGATAGTGAGAATACATGGTACTACTAATTGATTGATTATTGTCATTACCGAACATTCCAATTGCATTGGGCTTATAGGATGATTATGAACTTTCTTGTTGATCCAACACGAGCCACCATGTTGGATCATGGTCTCGGATGGTGATTCATTTTAATTACGCGCGCATAAAAATAAATTAGGCATGAAAGCCATTTCATTATTACATAGCCAATCAAAATCGAATTACATATCCAATAGGCGGCCAATCACATAGCTCAATTGTTTGGTCTAAGTCCATAACCATCCTTTAATTATTTAAACGCTTTAAACAATTAAACTAGCAATGTAAATACATGCTCTTGGGTTGCATACATATATATGGGTTTAATTCAAGTGGTAACCATGTTCAAATAAAAGAAATTTACCATGGAGTGAAAACATTTTACTACAATAGTAAATGTAATTGTAGAAACCTTTTAGGCATAGTTACACTTATCATATATTGCAACTAGGTCCAAAACTATTCAACAATTAATAATGGATCCAAAGTTAATCCACTAGGGTGTGGGGTTAAAGCATGCATTTGTATAACACAAAGTGGTGATCATGATTTCCAACTAAGTGAATAATCATGAATGTGACTAGGTAGGCCAACCACACTCACCAAAGTAATCAAAATTAATTTTAGTGTGGTGGGTAAATAATTAGTGATAGGAATAATTTGATCAACTTTTGCATTTTATATCAAATCACTATCATTTACATCTATATAGACCCTACACACTCACCAAAGTAATCTTATTAATTTTAGTGTGGTGGATAAAAGTTTATTAAGTGGAAACATTTTGAAAAAACTTTCAATTTTATAATAAAACATCATCATAACCATTATGACTAATTTTGGTGGAAAAATCCACTAACACAATCAACAAAATTAATCACCTAACTTATGGATCAAAAAGATCCCATAACAAGAACATCAAGAACACCAAGAACATGCATATGAACTAGTATGAATGTTCTTGCTATTTCCGGAAAAATCCATATTCCATTTTAACCATCTCATGCTCTTAATATCAAATATTTCATGAAGTTAAAATCATGGAGATTTTAATGCAATTATGCTCTAATGTTCATACATACACATATGCATACAAAGAGAGCATCAATCATCAAAACATAAATCCGAAATCCAAAATCCCAAACAACCCCTTTCACTCCATTTGATTTTTATTCAATCATATCAAAATAAATCAAGTATAACCATTATACTTTTAAATGAATTTACAACCCATATATGCATCTCTAAACCCTAGAAACATATCAAGTTCATGACCTATGGCTCGATACCAATTGAAGGATTTTTCAAAACATTTTTGAGAAGTTCATTTGAATATTAAACATGCATTTAATCAAATTAATCGCTGCGGAAGTTTATGGTGGATGTTTAAAATCAAAAACAAAACTTCTTCCAAGTATCTTAAGCCATGAACATTGATATGATTTCATAAATGGAAATTTCAAGAGAAAGGATAAGATCTAATTACCCTTGAAGCAATTATATGAACCAATTTGTGTTTGGTCTTCTCTTGATGATTTCCTCTTTGTTGATCTCCTCTTTGATCTTTGATCTTTGCTCCTTGATCTTTCTCCTCCATGTGAGCCACAAAAGTATATGGCCTCTAAGTCTCCACACCAATGGAACCTTGAGATGAGAGGGAAGAATCTTGGGAATACAAGGATGCTAGTGCTAGATCCCCAAGACTTGGTTTCAATCTAAACCCCTTGAAAGATGAAAGTGTTTCACTCTTGAAAACTCTCTTTTATCTCTCTTTGATCTTCCAAACCTATTTGGTTGATGTTGGATTGTGTTTGTGTAATGAGCTTATGAAAGATAGCTTATGGAAACAATTCCCATACCCATTTACTTATGCATTTTCGGCCAAATCCCATTGGGCTTCCAAAATTGGGCCTTGTGACACTTAAACCATAATGTTTAGGTGTCTTAAGCCCTTGGGCTTAATACCCAACCATTTGGGCTTCCGTTAACTATTACCGAGGCCCAAATACTCTTTTACACATAGTAAATCATCCATATCAAATTGATCAAATTTATTTCCACAACATCATATGTATTTCTCAAAGTTAACCATTTAAGGTGTGCGATCCATTAGGTTCTAATTAGCATGGCAGTGGGAAAATATTAGAACTCTTTCTAACCAACTGAATTAAAACCCCTTTTAATTTTTCCTTTATATGGATTGATCACAATCAATCCTAGGACTTCCACGAACCAAGAGTGACATCTAGCAATATATCAAGGCTACCCAAGCTAACCAGAATTGGTGAAGAACCTATTCAGTTGGAATTACAATGCAATACGGTCCTTCTCTTATACAATGTTTCATATCATATTATTAGGGTACGGATTGATTATGTCAAACCCTTAATATGATTTATAACCTCATATGATTCAATAGAACATGATTAAGAACAACTTTCTAAATCAAGTTCAAAATACTTTGGCCAAAGATTTACTGAATCACATCTCGAAACATTCTCCTTCTTTATCGAAGGTAGAGATTCCTTATTGTACATTCACATGCCCCTATGATGAATTAAGAGATCCCAACAACACTTTAGACAAATCTTTTACGGCTTGCCTTTAAGAGCTATCTAAGATCAATAACGCATCATAGGACAACCATGATGCCTCAGGTCTAAGGACTAATTTGCATTATTGCAACTATGAGTTCTCGTTTGACATGTAGATAAATACTCCATACGAGAACTACGGTTGATCGCGTTCAGTGTACCCATTCAGTAATGAGCACCCACATACTTGTATTAGTGTCATCTACACAAATGGTTTGAGACTAACCATCCTCCTAATTGAGCATACATAGTATGTGCTAATCTTGACGGTTTATCAATGCCCATTTGATAATCCTATGATTAGGAACATTTTGGGATACTATAGTAAGAGATTAAAGGTCTCCCTAATCTAATCTTCTTTAGATTACTTTATCTCTTATTTAGCATTCCCTGGACATTTGTTTCTTTAATTGATGTAAAAGATAACAAATAAGTTTGCCCTTTATTATCATATACGAAATGTATTCTAAGGAGATTACATCAAATGTATTGGCTCTTAGGGCACATTTCTAACAGTTAGTGCATTGCATAGTTGTAGTGATTGGAATTCACTCAAAACTTACCAAATGACTCTTCCTACCATGTTATGATGTTGACCATGTTTTGGGCTCGATACGAAATCAATTGGACAAAGAAATTGGACAATTCAAGTTCGAACTAAGTTCATGCCGTAAATGGAGTGGTTGGTGCATTGCATAGTTGTAGTGATTGGCATTCACTCAAAACTTACCAAATGACTCTTCCCACCATGTTGTAATGTTGACCAAGTTTTGGGCTCGATACGAAATCAATTGGTCAAAGAAATTGGACAATTCAAGTTCGTGTCGTAAATGGTGTGGATGGTGCATTGCATAGTTCTAGGGATTGGATTTCAATTAAAACTGACCAAGTGACTACTCCCACCATATTATGATATTGACCAAGTTTTGGGCTCGATACGAAATGAATTGGTCATAGAAATTGGACACTTCAAATTCGTGCCGTAAATGGTGTGCTCTGTGCATTGCGGAGTTCTAGTGATTGGATTTCAATTAAAACTCACCAAATGACTCCTCCAACCATATTATGATGTTGACCATGTTTTGGGCTCGATCCGAAATCAATTGGTCAAAGAAATTGGACATTTCAATTTCGTGCCGTAAATGGTGTGGTTGGTGCATTGCATAGTTCTAGTGATTGGATTTCAATTAAAACTTACCAAATGAATCCTCCCACCATATTAAGATGTTGACCACGTTTTGGGCTCGATATGAAATCAATAGGTTAAAGAGATTGGACAATTCAAGTTCGAACTAAGTTTGTGCCGTAAATGGAGTACTTGTACAGTGCATAGTTGTAGTGATTGGAATTCACTCAAAACTCACCGAATGACTCCTCCCACCACATTATGATGTTGACCAAGTCTTTGGCTCGATTCGAAATCATTTGGTAAAAGAAATTTGGACACTTCAAGTTCTTGCCGTAAATGGTGTGGTTGGTGCATTGCATAGTTCTACTGATTGGATTTCAATTAAAACTCACCAAATGACTCCTCCCACCATATTATGTGGTTGACCAAGTTTTCGGCTCAATCCGAAATCAATTGGTCAAAGAAATTGGACACTTCAAGTTCATGTGAAGTTCGTGCCGTAAATGGTGTGGTTGGTTCATTGCACAGTTCTAGTGATTGGATTTGAATCAAAACTCACCAAATGACTCCTCCCTCCACATTATGATCTTGACCATGTTTTGGGCTCGATCCGAAATCATTAAATCGAAGAAATTGCACAATTCAAGTTCGAACGAAGTTCGTGCCGTAAATGGAGTGGTTGGTGCATTGCATAGCTCTACTTATTGGATTTCACTAAAAACTCACTAAATGACTCCTCCCACCATATTATGATGTTGACCAAGTTTTGGGCTCGATCCGAAATCAATTGGTCAAAGAAATTGGACACTTCAAGTTCGTACGAAGTTCGTGGCGTAAATGGAGTGGTTGGCGCATTGCATAGTTCTGGTGATTGGATTTCACTCAAAACTCACCAAATGACTCCTCCCACCATGTTATGATGTTGACCAAGTTTTGGGCTCGATCCGAAATCAATTGGTCAAATAAATTGGACACTTCAAGGTAGTGCCCTAAATGGTGTGGTTGGTGCATTGCATAGTTCTAGTGATTGGATTTCAATTAAAACTCACCAAATGACTCCTCCCACCATATTATGAGGACGACCAAGTTTTGGGCTCGATCCGAAATCAATTGGTCAAAGAAATTGGAAACTTCAAGTTGGTACGAAGTTCGTGGCGTAAATGGAGTGGTTGGCGCATTGCATAGTTCTGGTGATTGGATTTCACTCAAAACTCACCAAATGACTCCTCACACCATGTTATGATGGTGACAAAGTTTTGGGCTCGATCCGAAATCAATTGGTCAAAGAAATTGGACACTTCAAGTTAGTGCCCTAAATGGTGTGGTTGGTGCATTGCATAGTTCTAGTGATTGGATTTCAATTAAAACTCACCAAATGACTCCTGCCACCATATTATGAGGACGACCAAGTTTTGGGCTCGATCCGAAATCAATTGGTCAAAGAAATTGGAAACTTCAAGTTCGTGCGAAGTTCGTGGCGTAAATGGAGTGGTTGGCACATTGCATAGTTCTAGTGATTGCATTTCACTCAGAACTCACCAAATGACTCCTCCCACCATATTATGAGGGTGACCAAGTCTTGGGCTCGATCCGAAATCAATTGGTCAAAGAAATTGGATACTTCAAGTACGTGTGAAGTTCGTGCCGTAAATGTTGTGGTTGGTGCATTGCATAGTTCTAGTGATTGGATTTCAATCAAAACTCACCAAATGACTCCTCCCACCATATTATGTGGCTTACCAAGTTTTGGGCTCGATCCGAAATGAATTGGTTAAAGACATTGGACAATTCAAGTTCGAACGAAGTTGGTAACGTAAATGGAGTGGTTGGCGCATTGCATAGTTCTAGTGATTGGATTTCACTCAAAAGTCCCCAAATGACTCCTCCTACCATGTTATGATGTTGACCAAGTTTTGGGCTCGATCCGAAATCAATTGTTGAAAGAAATTAGACACTTCAAGTTCGTGTGAAGTTCGTGTGAAGTTCGTGCCGTAAACGTTGTGGTTGGTGCGTTGCATAGTTCTAGTGATTGGATTTCAATCAAAACTCACCAAATGACTCCTCCCACCATATTATGAGGTTGACCAAGTTTTGGGCTTCATCCGAAATGAATTGGTTAAAGAAATTGGACAATTCAAGTTCGAACGAAGTTCGTAACATAAATGGAGTGGTTGGCGCATTGCATAGTTCTAGTGATTGGATTTCACTCAAAACTCACCAAATGACTCCTCCCACCATGTTATGATGTTGACCAAGTTTTGGGCTCGATCCGAAATCAATTGGTCAAAGAAATTGGACACTTCAAGGTAGTGCCCTAAATGGTGTGGTTGGTGCATTGCATAGTTCTAGTGATTGGATTTCAATTAAAACTCACCAAATGACTCCTCCCACCATATTATGAGGACGACTAAGTTTTGGGCTCGATCCGAAATCAATTGGTCAAAGAAATTGGAAACTTCAAGTTCGTGCAGTTCGTGGCGTAAATGGAGTGGTTGGCGCATTGCATAGTTCTAGTGATTGGATTTCACTCAAAACTCACCAAATGACTCCTCCCACCATGTTATGATGGTGACAAAGTTTTGGGCTCGATCCGAAATCAATTGGTCAAAGAAATTGGACACTTCAAGTTAGTACCCTAAATGGTGTGGTTGGTGCATTGCATAGTTCTAGTGATTGGATTTCAATTAAAACTCACCAAATGACTCCTCCCACCATATTATGAGGACGACCAAGTTTTGGGCTCGATCCGAAATCAATTGGTCAAAGAAATTGGAAACTTCAAGTTCGTACGAAGTTCGTGGCGTAAATGGAGTGGTTGGCACATTGCATAGTTCTAGTGATTGCATTTCACTCAGAACTCACCAAATGACTCCTCCCACCATATTATGAGGGTGACCAAGTCTTGGGCTCGATCCGAAATCAATTGGTCAAAGAAATTGGATACTTCAAGTACGTGTGAAGTTCGTGCCGTAAACGTTGTGGTTGGTGCATTGCATAGTTCTAGTGATTGGATTTCAATCAAAACTCACCAAATGACTCCTCCCACCATATTATGAGGTTGACCAAGTTTTGGGCTTTATCCGAAATGAATTGGTTAAAGAAATTGGACAATTCAAGTTCGAACGAAGTTCGTAACATAAATGGAGTGGTTGGCGCATTGCATAGTTCTAGTGATTGGATTTCACTCAAAACTCACCAAATGACTCCTCCCACCATGTTATGATGTTGACCAAGTTTTGGGCTCGATTCGAAATCAATTGGTCAAAAATTGGAACACTTCAAGTTCGTACGAAGTTCGTGGTGTAAATGGAGTGGTTGGTGCCTTGGATAGTTCTAGTGATTGGATTTCGCTAAAAACGAACCAAATAACTCCTCCCACCATATTATGATGTTGACCAAGTTTTGGGCTCGATCCGAAATCAATTGGTCGAAGAAGTTGGACATTTCAAGTTCGTGCGAAGTTCATGCCGAAAATGGAGTGGGTCGTGCATGCATAGTTCTAGTGATTGGATTTCACTCAAAACTCACCAAATGACTCCTCCCACCATATTATGATGATGACCAAGTTTCTGGCTCGATCTGAAATCAATAGGTCAAAGAAGTTGGATAGTTCAACTTCGTACAAAGTTAGTGCCGTAAATGGAGTGTTTGGTGCATTGCATAGTTCTAGTGATTAGAGTTCGCTCAAAACTGCCCAAATGACTCCTTCCACCATATTATGATGTTGACCAAGTTTTGGGCTCCTTCCGAAATCAAATGGTCAAAGAAATTGGACAATTCAAGTTCGTACGAAGTTCATGCTATAAGTGGAGTGGTTGGTGCTTCGCATAGTTCTAGTGATTGGATTTCACTCAAAACTCACCAAATGAATCCTCCCACCATATTATGATGTTAACCAAGTTTTAGGGTCGATCCGAAATCAATTGTTCGAAGAAGTTGGACACTTCAAGTTCATGCGAAGTTCGTGTCTTAAATGGAGTGGTTGGTGCATTGCAAAGTTCTAGTGATTGGATTTTACTCAAAACTCACCAAATGACTCCTCTCACCATATTATGATGTTGACCAAGTTTTGGGCTCGATCTGAATTCAATTTGTGACGCCCCTAACCTAAAAAGTTAAAGAAAATGAATTAATTAAATTAGTTAATTAATTTGGATAATTAAAATGAATTAAAAGGAATTAAAAAGGAATTAAAATAATAAAATAGGAATTAATTAATTAAGGGGCAAAATGGTCAACGTTAATTCTGGAAGGGAATTTGGCAAAACGAGCAGCGCCATTACGTCAGGCTCATCAATACGAGTTCGTGGGTATATTGTAGGCTCGAAGCAGAGTTGTAACGAAGAAATGGCGATCAAATGAAGTTCAGTGGCAGAACCGTAAATATTTCGAATTTCAGTTTTATAAACCCAGAATTTTTCCTTCAGGTTCGCGGGTTGCCAACTTCAGATCACGATTTCTCTCTTCTCTGATCTCCGTTTCAGGCAATACCGGTGGCAAATGAACCACCACACTTCCCTCTTCCAGCCCCAGACCTTCGCCTCCTCAATACGCTGCCGTGGTCGCCGGAATCAGCCCCAAAACAGGCAGTTTCGGGCAGTTTTCTGAAACTTTGGCCCCTTCGTTCTCCCTCCTCTGGCCACCAATTCAGTCGAGTAAGGTATGCTTTTCCACCTATTTTTCATGCTCTAGCTGATGGTTCGGTAGGTTTTGAATGATTTGTAGCGTAGGTAACCCGATCTGTGAGTCAAAGTTTGGCCGGTTTTGAGATTCAATTTCCGGCAACTTGCCGACGTCTATGGACGTTCTCGTAGTTGAATAAGTGGTTCCACTCATCGAGTAGTATAGGCGGGTGGAAGGACAGCTCTTGGTTTGGAGTTTGTCCGACGACGGGTTATCGCTTTGGGCACCCGATGCGCTGCCAGTGTGGGTGGCTGTGCGGGACCCACTTTTAATTGTCAAAATTTCTTGTACAATTATCCTTACGTCTTCACGAGCGCGTAGGCACGCTCGGATTCCAATTTGGAGTTCGTATGACTATCGAATGGATTTACGCCTTTTGCGCGTTATCCTGGTTCGATATGTTCGGACCGTCAGATCAATCCCAATTCTTAGTATGTCGTTCCCCATATTTTTAGGATCGTGTGGGATTTGATGGATCATGATTTGGAATCCTGGATACTCCGGATCAATGACTTCAAGTTTGAATTAAACTGTAACCGTCCGATCGTGCGATTGTGAGCAATCCGACCGTTCGATTGAGACCAAACTTTCAAGACACGTTGTTTAGGTCGTGTTGAACCTGTAGGAACTTTCGGATCTAAGTTTGGAGGTCATGGGACCCACGGGCCTGATTTGACCAAGTTTGACCAGGTTTGACCAAGGGTTTCCCGAGGTCGCCTTGCAACGTAGTTGACTTTGTTGGACTTCTAGGAATGTCCGGGTCGATTTGGAGGTCGTGGGCTCCGCGGGCCCGGGTTGACCGAAACGGGGTGTTGGACCACCGGTTGACCGTGAGTCTTCTGGGGCGGTCCCACTGGTTCAAAGAGGTAGTTTGACCTTAGAATCTTTCATACGGCGTACGTGCACGTTAAGTGGGATTTTGGTAGGGTTTGAGTTTAAGGTTTTTGTACGATTCACGGTACTAATCCAATCCTCGTATATATCGCTTTAGGTACTTTGACTCTGCTACGCAGCAGGCGGGACCCTTTTAGGGTTGTGCAGCATAGAACCAACGGTGAGTGGACTTTGTTTTCAAATGAGCATGATTTGAATGAATTGCATGAAATGAGATTTAATAATAGTTTTAAATCTTGAATTTGATAAGTGTTTTAAGTCGTTGTTTGACTTTGGTTTAAATATATTTAAAGGGGCTAGCATTTGAGTTTAATGCTTGATTTGGGTTGCTGGTTTATATGTGGGGCCCTAATGGCTATTTTATTATTATTTATACCTTTGGGTATTGAACGGGACGTGGTGAACGCCTGGTGGTTTTCGTATTGAAATTGGGTTATATAATTGAGCTATTTTAAGCTTGAAGTCGTTTTACTTTATAAAATATAGATTTAATGGATTATTATACATAAATGAGAATTTATGGATCTTTTGAGATATTATATTTAAAAGGGTTGTTATATTATATTTTAATTATATATTTGAATATTTGGACGTTAGTGTAGTCCGTTTGATTACGTATTCGGTTTTGGCGTTTAAACCTTATGAAGTATAATTACTTATACTTTGATTATGTATATGTATATATTTATACATATATATATATATACATATATATTTACTTTGAATAAATACTTTGGAATAATGGGAATTGATTTTACGTATATTTATATATATATATATATATTTATATATAGATATGTATATGGGATTGGGCTTGAGTTATTGTATTTTAAAGGATCATTATGTTTTATGTATGTATATATATATACATATGTATATTTTGGATTATACGTTTGGTTTAACGGTATGTGTTTACAAACGAATTCTTTATACTTTAATTATATACCTTTGGGTTGGAATGCCTGTGTCGGGACGTGAGGTCCCTTATGTAACTATTTTGATATATTTATATATTGGGTTTCTCATACCATTTAACGTTTCTTTACTTGAGACTTTAATACGTTTTGATGTTGATTGAATGTATATTTGATTATGGTTTTAATATGAATCTATGATTTCAAGGCTTATGACTACTTTGTATATATATGTTAGTCGTTGGGTTTTGGACGCTTGCGTCCTGATGTTGGTGTTTTGGGTTGGGTACATAGTGATTTGTTGTGTATATATATATGTATATATACTGTTATCGCGTGGCAATTGATTTGAGTGCTGTTAGCACCTTGTATTGTACCTCCCCCTGTTCTGATATTGATGATCGCATGGCGATTGATATAAAATGGTTACCTGGATTTGGTATGGTTCGATCCGGTGCATACCTTAATGGGGTGTAGCTGTAGACCCTTGATTGTGTAGTCTGCGCACGTAGGACAGATTTCGGAGTTATGGTTGGTAAGTTTTTACCATATAGTCCTGTGAGTTTAGTCCCACTTTAGACGGCTCAACCCTGGGCACGGTGTCTCGATGAGACTGTACAGGTGTCCAGTCAAATGATCCCCTGTTGGATTGTTTTCCCTTGGTACTTGTGTTTGTGTTATGGTTATACTATACCTATACGCGTGTGTTAGTATCTTCATATTCATATTTCTTTTAGTGAGGATCGTTCCTCGCTTGTCGTGCTTGTGAGCACGTGATTGTGAGAGTGGGGAAGTTTGGGAAACTGTTTACCTGTTTTTGTTGCAGGACTTGATTAGATTTCAGTACTTGATATGTTTTACTTATTGGATTGTAAATCCTGATTTATATATATGATTTGAACTGCAATTGATTTCTGTATTGTTGTCGAGTTGGTTTTCTTGGCATGAAGGTGATCTTTGATATTTTAAAGATTGTTTTGGTTTATGGAGTTTTATGATACTTTCGTACTCACATTTATCTAATTCTCCTAATTCTGTTTTACAAATGTATGGGTTCGTGATTTGGGAGGTTATGCCTCGGGAAAGGTAAAAGGTTAGTCGTTCGAAAAAGGGGTTTTAAACTGGGTTGCTTTCACGTACTTTGAGATAGTACGGTTTTCAAATCAATCAAGTATTTAAAGGGTTTCATATGCATGTTTCGCATTGTTTTAAATGGTGGGGTTAGTACTTTGTTTTAAGTATGTCAAACCTTGTTTTTGTCCACTCACACTCTTTCTGTTTTGCGCCCCCCAGACCGTAGTTGTTGCGTCGACACCATTTAGCCGTGCGCTCCTCTTCTCGAGCTTTGACTGAAGGGTAGGATCTGTCGTCCTTGAACCCTAAACTTGTATTCTGTTATTCTTTTCCGCTGTTGAATTCTTAAACTATTAGATTGCTCTGTATTGCCCGTTAGGGTTGAGTTTGTTGGCGGAAGGCCTGTTGTGTATTTGTGAGCATGCTGGTTGTTGGGATAATTCTTATCTGTTGCTTTCTAGCAGGTTGTAAATAATTGGGATTTGTTCACATTTCAGTGGAGACTCTGCCCGATTTTCAGCAGAGGTCTTGGCCCCTTTCTCTTAAATTTCGGGAAGAGGGAACCTGTTTAGTTAGTGGGCCCGACTTGGGTTGATGTTGGGCTTGTCAACAGGGTCCAGCATGGGTTCTGGGGTGGAATCCGGGTCGGGTCCTGTCACAATTGGTCGAAGAAGTTGGACACTTCAATTTCGTACCGTAAATGGAGTGGGTCGTGCATTGCATAGTTCTAGTAATTGGATTTCACTCAAAACTCACCAAATGACTCCTCCCACCATATTATGATGTTGACCAAGTTTTGGGCTCGAACTGAAATCAATTGTTCAAAGAAATTGGACACTTCAAGTTCGTATTAATTTCGAACCGTAAGTGGAGTAGTTGGGGCATTGCATAGTTCTAGTAATTGGATTTCACTCAAAACTCACCAAATGACTCCTCCCACCATATTATGATGTTGACCAAGTTTTGGGGTCGATACGAAATCAATTGGTCAAAGAAATTGGACACTTCAAGTTCGTATTAAGTTCGAACCGTAAATGGACTAGTCGGTACATTGCATAGTTTTAGTGTTTGGATTTCACTAAAAACTCACCAAATCACTCCTCCCACCATATTATGATGTTGACCAAGTTTCGGGCTCGATCTGAAATCAATTGGTCAAAGAAATTGGACATTTCAAGTTCGTACCAAGTTCATGCTGTAAATGGATTGTTTGGTGCATTGCATAGTTCTAGTGATTAAATTTCACCCAAAGGTCACCAAATGACTCCTCCCACCATATTATGATGTTGACCAAGTTTTGGGCTCGATCCAAATCAATTGGTCAAAGAAATTGAACACTTCAAGTTCGTACTAACTGCGTGCCGTAAATGGAGTGGTTGGTGGATTGCATAGTTCTAGTGATTGGATTTCAATCAAAAGTCACCAAATGACTCCTCCCACCATATTATGATGTTGACCAAGTTTTGGGCTCGATCCGAAATCAATTGGTCAAAGAAATTGAACACTTCAAGTTCGTACTAACTGCGTGCCGTAAATGGAGTGGTTGGTGGATTGCATAGTTCTAGTGATTGGTGGATTGCATAGTTCTAGTGATTGGATTTCAATCAATACTCACCAAATGACTCCTTCCACCATATTATGATGTTGACCAAGTTTTGGGCTCGATCCGAAATCAATTGGTCAAAGAAATTGGACACTTCAAGTTCGTAATAATTTGGAACCTTACGTGGAGTACTTGGTGCATTTCATAGTTCTAATGATTGGATTTCACTCAAAACTCACCAAATGACTCCTCCCACCATATTATGATGTAGGCCAAGTTTTGGGGTCGATCCGAAATGAATTGGTCTTCGATATCCTTACAATCACTTAGGAGATTTAACTCTCCTTCATTTTCATGAAGGAAACCATAATACCTTTCAGGCATTCTCCTAACCCTACTTGAAGTACGTGGAGTCTGTGTTACAACAGGTTATGGATCTGGGATTGCATTTAGTTCAGTGTTGATTTCTAGCTCATTGGACAATTCCTTGAGTTCTATCTCATGTCCCCCTTTCCCATCAAGAGCGTATTCTCTTCCTAGGAAGGTAGCTGACCTTGCGACAAATACCTTTTGTTAGTCAATATGATAGAACTAATATCCCATATTTCCTTGGGATACCCTACAAATCTACACTTCATTGACCTTGCATCTAGTTTATCCCCATCTTGTCTTTTTACATATGCTTTGGACAACCCCAAATCTTGATATAACCAAGACTTGGTTTCTTCCCAAACCACATTTCGTATGGAGTTTGTGGAACAAATTTGGAAGGCACTCTATTTAACAAATGGATTGCGGTTTCAAGTGCATATCCCTAAAAGGATATAGGTAAATAAGTATAGCTCATCATGGAACGAACCATATCCATTAAGTTTCGATTTCTCCTTTCAGAAACCCCATTGTGTTGTGGAGTCCCTGGTGGAGTCCATTGTGATAAGATGTCATGTTCCTTGAGGTAATCAAGAAACTCTATGCTTAAGTATTCACCTCCTCAATCAGATCTAAGGATTTTAATACTCTTGCCTATTTGGTTTTCAACTTCATTTCTGAATTCCAGGAACTTTTCAAAAGATTTAGACTTATGCTTCATTAAGTACAAATACCCAAACCGTGAATGATCATCAGTAAAGGTAATGAAGTATGAATAACCTCCCCTTGCGTTTGTAGACAAAGGTCCACAAACATTTGTGTGGATTAACCCCAACAATTCTGTAACTCTTTCTCCTTTACCAGTGAAAGGAGACTTGGTCATTTTACCTTGTAGACAAGATTCACAAGTAGGCATAGGAACAGGATCTAAAGATCCAAGGCATCCATCTTTTGCCATCCGGTGAATCCTATCTTGGCCAATATGTCCAATTTTTAGGTGCCACAATTTAGTTGAGTTATCCACCTCTCTAGGCCTTTTAGGTCTGGGTGCATCTTTATCCAAATAGTTAATACTACCATTCATTTCTAAATGGAAAAGACCATCAATCGAATTGCATAAGCAATAATTCGATTATTACTTGAAATAGAACAAAGTAGTTTGTCAAACAAAACAACAAATCCGTCTCTTAAAAGCATAGAGACGGATATTAAGTTCTTTACACAACCAGAAATGAAATAACAATTATTCAAATTCAGGATCTCCCCGGAAGGTAGATTGAGATGATAGGTGCGCCTACAGCTTTGGCAGCTACCTTAGTGCCATTACCCACAGTTAGCACCATTTCTCCTTTTTTGAGTCTTCTACTTCCTACTAGTCCCTACACACAATTGCAAATATGTTGACTAGCTCTTGAATCAACTATCAAGGTAGAAGTATTAATCAGTAAACTGATTCCGAACAAGAGTGTTACCTTCTGAAGGCTTGTTCTTTATGCTTGCAAGGTAGTCCCTACAATTCCTCTTCCAATGTCCATCATTTCCACAGTGAAAACAAGTTCCTTTCGGTTCCTTGCCTTTCTTTGTTATTCCTCCTTCCTTGGGTTTTAGAAAACCTTTCTTCTTCTTCTTTCCCTGTTCCTTACCTTTCGGTTTGGATTTGGAAGAAGAAGAACCCTTTTCAAACACCGCAACTGTCCCCTTCAACCCTTTATCCTTTGAGATATTCTTTTCAGCTACTATAGCCATATTGAGTAGCTCAGATAAGGTGCTTTCCATATTTCCCATATTATAGTTCATAACAAATTGGGAAAATCTGATGAGAGCGACGAAAGAAAGAAGTCTTGTTGAACTTCAGCATTAAATGGAGAATCCAGTTTTTCCAATTTCTCAAGTAATGATATTATCTTAAGACCATGCTGATTAATCAAGTCCCTCTTGTCATCTTCGTATTGACAAGTTCACATATTGTATTGTAACGCAAGCTACGAGCAACTTCACCATAAAGCTCTTCAAGGTGAAGCAATATGGAAGCACAATCATCCATATCTTCATGTTGTTTGAGTTGCTCATCGTTCATGGATGCTAGTAAGTAACATTTACCTCTACTATCATCCTTGACATGCTTGTCATAAGCAGTTATTTCTTCCTGAGTGGCTGTTTCGTCGGGAGCAATATGTGGTGGGCTTGTGTCAACACATAATCAATCTCATCCATTTTAAGGACAAGTTTGACTTTGCGAAGCCAACCCGGATAGTTCGTGCCATCAAGGATGTAATTGTTAAGTATCGATGAGATTGGGTTTTTAATGGCCATTTGAAAATTCTGCAGCAACGTAAACAAATTTTAGTTTAGATTAATCTTCTACCAAGGACTTAGGGTCTTTAAGTCATGATGGTAGCTCCCACTATTTTTGGCAAATTTCATATCCCTCTTGAAATCCGAGAGTTTCCGTTGAAACTCTTAGTGGGGATGGGAGTCTCAATTTCATATTGTTTTCCTCAACCTAACAGTTTGTTGGATTGCTATCTTACTAATGAGAGGATACTCTTATCCAATCACATCATTAATGTGAATACCCATCACTATGGCCTCTAGAGAACTATACCTCAACCTAACAGTTTGTTGGTTTCGTTCGTCTTAGTTAAGTTATGCCCACCATGCTTGTGGGTATAAGGTTTCAAGTATGTCCTCAACCTAACAGTTTGTTGGCCATACTCGTTATCTATCCGCACTACATCAAGTATGTGTAATAGGCTTCCCTTGGATGGTTACAAGTACTGGATGTTGTCTCACTGAGGTACAACAAGGTGTAAATGTGCCACCCAATAAGGGACTACCACAGTAGAAGGCCACAAAATAGCATTCAAAGTGCCATTTCACTTATCAACTTAATATTGTTTTGAGGGTAGTTAAATTGGTCTCATTTTTAATCCAATTTTAATCCAGTTAAAATTACCTATCTAATCTCATTAAATGGTTCCCAATGCAACATATTAGTAGCACATAATACTCCCACTAAATGTTTTAGAAACCATTTGCTTGAGATAGTGAGAATACATGGTACTACTAATAGATTCATTATTGTCATTACCGAACATTCCAATTGCATTGGACTTATAGGATGATTATGGACTTTCTTGTTGATCCAACATGAGCCACCATGTTGGATCATGGTCTTGGATGGTGATTCATTTTAATTATGCGAGCATAAAAATAAATTAGGCATGAAAGCCATTTCATTATTACATAGCCAATCAAAATCGAATACATATCCAATAGGCGGCCAATCACATAGCTCAATTGTTTGGTCTAAGTCCATAACCATCCTTTAATTATTTAAACGCTTTAAACAATTAAACTAGCAATGTAAATACATGCTCTTGGGTTGCATACATATATGGGTTTAATTCAAGTGGTAACCATATTCCCAATGAATTTACCATGGAGTGAAAACGTTTTACTACAATAGCAAAAGTAATTGTAGAAATCTTTTGGGCATAGTTACACTTATCATATATTGCAAGTAAGTTCAAAACTATTCAACAATCAATAATGGATCCAAAGTTGATCCACTAGGGTGTGGGGTTAAAGCATGCATTTGTTTAACACAAAGTGGTGATTATGATTATTCCAACTAGGTAAATAATCATGAATGTGACTAGGTAGGCCAACCACACTCACCAAAATAATCAAAAAATTAATTCTAGTGTGGTGGGTAAATAATTAGTGATAGGAATAATTTGATCAACTTTTGCATTTTATATCAAATCACAATCATTTACATCTAGATTGACCCTACACACTCACCAAAGTAATCTTATTAATTTTAGTGTGGTGAGTAAAAGTTTATCAAGTGGAAACATTTTTTGAAAAACTTTCAATTTTATAATAAAACATCATCATCATCTTTTGCCCTATCTTGGTGGAAAAATCCACTAACACAATCATAAAAAACAATCACCTAACTTATGGATCAAAGGGATCCCATAACAAGAACATCAAGAACACCAAGAACATGCATATGAAGTAATATGAATGTTCATGCTATTTCCAGAAAAATCCATATTCCATTTTAACCATCTCATGCTCTCAATATCATATATTTCATGAAGTTAAAATCATGGGTGTTTTAATGCAACTTTGCTCTAATGTTCATGCATACACATATGCATACAAAGAGAGCATCAATCATCAAAACATAAAACCGGAAATCCAAAAATGCCAAACAACCCTTTTCACTCCATTTGATTTTTATTCAATCATATCAAAATAAATAAGTATAACTATTATACTCTTTTAATGAATTTTCAACCCATATATGCATCTCTAAACCCTAGAAACATATCAAGTTCATGACCTATGGCTTTGATACCAATTGAAGGATTTTCAAAACATTTTTGAGAAGTTCATTTGAATATTAACATGCATTTAATCAAATTAATCGCAACAGAAGTCTAAGGTGGTTGTTTAAATTGATAAACCAAAACTTCTTCCAAGTATCTTAAGCCATGAACATTGATATGATTTCTTAAATGGAAAAATCAAGATAAGGGATAAGATCTAATTACCCTTGAAGCAATTGTATGAACCAATTTGTGTTTGGGATGATTTCCTCTTCGTTGATCTCCTCTTTGATCTTTGATCTTTGCTCCTTGATCTTTCTCCTCCTTGTGAGCCACAAAAGGATATGGCCTCTAAGTCTCCACACCAACGGAACCTTGAGATGAGAGGGAAGAATCTTGGGAATTCAAGGATGCTAGTGCAAGATAACTAAACCCCTTGAAAAATAAAAGTGTTTCACTCTTGAAAACTCTCTTTTATCTCTCTTTTATCTCCCAAACCTATTTGGTTGATGTTGGATTGTGTTTGTGTGTAATGCGCTTCTTCCAAACAATTTTCATACACTCTTACTTATGCATTTTCGGCCAAATCCCATTGGGCTTCCAAAATTGGGCCTTGTGACACTTAAACCATAATATTTAGGTGTCTTAAGCTCTTGGGCTTTATACCCAACCATTTGGGCTTCCCGTTAACTATTACTAAGGCCCAAATACACTTTTACACATAGTAAATCATCTGTATCAAATTGATCAAATTTATTTCCACAACATCATATGTATTTCTCAAAGTTAACCAATTAAGGTGTGCGATCCATTAGGTTCTAATTAGCAAGGCAGTGGGAAAATATTAGAACTCTTTCTAACCAACTGAAATTAAAACCCCTTTTTAATTTTTCCTTTATATGGATTGATCACAATCAATCCTGGGACTTCCACGAACCAAGAGTGACATCAAGGCTACCCAAGCTAACCAGAATTGGCGAAGAACCTATTCAGTTTGAATTACAATGCAATACGGTCCTTCTCTTATTCAATGTTTCATATCATATTATTAGGTACAGATTGATTATGTCAAACCCCTAATATGATTTATAATCTCATGTGATTCACAAGAACATGATTAAGAACAACTTTCTAAATCAAGCTCAAATTACTTTGGCCAAAGATTTGCTGAATCACATCTCGAAACATTCTCATTCTTTATCGAAGGTAGAGATTCCTTATTGTACATTCATATGCCCCTATGATGAATTAAGAGATCCCAACAATACTTAAGACAAATCTTTTATAGCTTGCCTTTGAGAGCTATCAAAGATCAATAACGCATCACAGGACAACCATAATGCCTCGGGTCTAATGACTAATTTGCATTATTGTAACTATGAGTTCTCGTTTGACATGTAGATAAAGACTCCATACGAGAACTATGGTTGATCGCGTTTAGTGTACTCATTCACTAATGAGCACCCACATACTTGTATTAGTGTCATCTACACAAATGGTTTGAGACTAACCATCCTCCTAATTGAGCATACATAATATGTGCTAATCTTGACGGTTTATCAATGGCCATTTGATAATCCTATGATTAGGAACATTTTGGGATACTATGGTAAGAGATTAAAGGTCTCCCTAATTTAATCTTCTTTAGATTACTTTATCTCTTATTTAGGATACCCTGGACATTTGTTTCTTTAAACGATGTAAAAGATAGCAAAACAAGTTTGCCCTTTATTATCATATACAAAATGTATTCTAAGGAGATTACATCAAATGTATTGGCTCTTAGGGTATATTTCTAACAGTGTCACCATTGGCGACACGAGGAATTGACGGTTTATGTGGGATATAACGAAAATAAAATGGGTACACCTAGGTGGTAGACTAAAGTTGTTTTCAATGCTTTCAGTGAACTGATGTTTGATTAAGAGTGTGAATGGCCTTATAGATATAAATATGAATGGAATGATTTCAGTACGAGTATAAATGAAGAAATTGATTTAGTTTCCATAACTGTTTTTACAGTGGGTTTAGTACGTTCGTATGTACTTTCAAAACTTTGTTTTTGGTCCACTCACGCTTTTAAATGTTTTGTGCCCCAGGTAGTAGTCGTGCTTGATGCGCCACCACCGGGCCGAGTCCACCTTCCGCCACATATTTTGCCAATGTAGGGCCATGTATAATTAAATTATACTTGTACCTTATTCCGTTAGTGCTCTGATTTTGTCTTAGATGTATGTTTAACTGTTAGAATGTTTATAAAAGCATGCTGGTAGTTGGGTTGAATTTGTATATTCTTGTTTGATAGGTGAAATTTTTAGGGAATGATCAAATTACTGGGGAGACTCTGCCGAATTTTCGACAGAAGTCGAACCAAAGCTTTAATTGAATTTTGATTAAGAGGGCAATTAGGTCATTTGTGCCCGGCATCAGCCAGGTGTCGGACACGCACAGGGTTGAGCTCGGATTCCAAAGTGGAATTTGGGTCGGGTCTTGTCAACTTGGTATCAGAGCATTAGGTTTAACTTCCTGTAGACTTCGCACTTTATGTGTATTTCTGTTTAATGAATTTCTTGTTTCTTTTGTTGGTGGTCCAGCAGACACTGGAGTTAATGACCACGGCTCTATCTAGGATTGGACATTCCAGAGATCCATCCCTGAGTTATGTTGATCAGGCTAGACGAATTGGGGCCACAGAATTTGATGGTGATGGTGACCCAGTTGTAGCCGAGGAGTAGATAGAGAAGATGGAACGGATCATGGATGTGATGGACGTTCCACAGGAGCGTAGAGTGACCCTAGCTACTTTCTTTTTACCCAGGAATGCTAGACATCGGTGGGAGTCAGTTAGGAGATGGTACGAGGATCCGTTAGCCATTACCTGGCCAGTTTTTAGGGCAGCATTTGATGGGCAATTCTATCCACTTGCTTATCAAAATATGAAGATGGAAGAGTTTCTGCAGCTAGAACCGTATGACAATGTTGGAATATAAAAAGAAATTTAATGAGTTGTCCAAGTATTGTATTCCACTGGTAGCAGATGAAAGAAAGAAGTGCCAACTGTTCACAAGAGGCTTGAAGACATCCATCAGGGACATTGTGATAGGACAGCGGCTGTCTAACTTTGCAGATCTAGTTATGTCTGCCTCGTTGATCGAGAGCAGTCAGATGATGGTCCGAGCACAAGGTGATTCCCATAGGTGACAGTTTGATTTGGGTGGTCCCAGTCAGGGGTCATCAAAGAGAGGCAGTTTCAACTATGGATCATCCAGTGGCCGCAGTTATGGAGGTTTTCGAGTTGAAGTCAGTTCCAGCGGAGGCTCTAACCAGAGTGGTAGTTCTAGGAACCGCTCTGGAGGTAGTACAGCTAGGGGTACCGTGTGTGGCAGGTACCACTCTGGTCCTTGCCAGTAGGGCGCCACTGGGTACTATCAGTGTGGACAGTCCGGGCATAGAGATTACCGCTGGGCCGACCCAGGGGACTGATGCACAAAGTGGTTCTCAGGGCGCATCACAGTTTGTTGGGGCTTCGTCCAGTGGTAGGGCCCAGACCAGTGTAGCCAGCAGAGGTGGTAGCCAGCAGCGGGGACGTGGTGGACGTTCCCGAGCAACAGGTAGAGTGTATAATATGTCACAGCAAGAGGCACAGGCGTCACCCGATGTGATTATAGGTATTATGCCAATTTTTGGGTTTCCAGCTAGAGTTTTGATTGACCCTGGGGCTACACATTCGTTTGTCACACCTAGTTTTGCCCACAACGCTGATGTGAGACTCTCAGCTCTACGGAATGAGCTGGTGATCTCTATACCTACAGGAGATGTCTTTATGGTAGGTACAGTGTATAAAGACAGTGTGGTGTTAGTGGGGGATGTAGTTTTGGAGGCCGACTTGATTCCCCTAGATATGGTAGACTTGGATGTTATCTTGGGAATGGATTGGTTAGCCAAACATCATGCTTCAGTTCATTGTTTCAGGAAGGAGGTCGTATTCTGTAGTCCCGGACGACTTGAGGTGACATTTTATGGTGAGTGCAGAGTCCTTCCATCTTGCCTCATCTCAGGCATGACGGCAAGACGGTAGCTCAGGATATTCGGCACATAGGAAGCACTTGGAAATGGTGCTGAAGACTTTAAGGAGGAGGCAGTTGTATGCCAAGTTCAGCAAGTGTCAGTTCTGGTTAGACAGAGTGAGTTTCTTGGGGCACGTAATTTCTGCAAAAAGCATCTATGTGGATCCTCAAAAAGTAGAAGCAGTCGTGAATTGGCCACGACCAACCAATGTTATTGAGATACGGAGTTTTCCTGGGTTAGCCGGGTACTATCGTCGCTTTGTGGAAGGGTTCTCTACCATAGCGACACCTCTCACTCGTTTGACAAGAAAAGGAGTCAAGTTTGAATGGTCAGATGAGTGTGAAGAGAGTTTTAATGAACTCAAGACCAAGTTGACCATTGCACCGGTGTTAACACTTCCAGAGGATACTGGGAACTTTGTTATCTACAGTGACGCATCCCGGCAAGGATTGGGTTGTGTGTTGATGCAACATGGTAGGGTGATCGCTTATGCTTCGAGACAACTCAAGAAGCATCAGTTGAATTATCCTACCCATGATTTGGAGCTTGGTGCTATGGTGCTTGCTTTGAAGATTTGGCGACATTATCTCTATGGAGAATCGTGCCAGATTTTCATAGGTCACAAAAGTCTGAAATATTTGTTCACCCAAAAGGAACTGAATTTGAGACAACGGAGATGGCTAGAATTGATTAAAGATTATGACTATACTATTGAGCATCACCCAGGGAGAGTTAATGTGGTAGTTGATGCACTCAACAGGAAATCATCTAGATCCGTGGCTCACCTCCGAGGAAGATATCTTCCACTGTAGGTGGAGATGAGGAAACTGAGAGTTGGGCTAGGTATGGATGATCAGGGAGCACTGTTGGCTACTCTCTTTGTGAGACCAGTTCTAGTGGAACGAATAATTGAAGCCCAGTCTCAGAATCCATTAGGAGGGCAATTAGGTCATTTGTGCCAGGCATCCGCCAGGTTTCGGACATGCACAGGGTTTAGCTAGGATTCCAAAGTGGAATTTGAGTTGGGTCCTGTTAGACCAAATTTTGGGGTCGATCCGAAATCAATTGGTCAAAGAAATTGGACACTAAAAGTTCGCACGAAGTTCACGCCGTAAATGGAATGGTTGGTGTATTGCATAGTTCTAGTGATCGGATTTCATTCAAAACTCACCAAATGACTCCTCCCACCATATTATGATGTAGACCAACTTTTGGGCTCGATCCGAAATCAATTGGTCAAAGAAATTAGACACTTCAAGTTCATGCAAAGTTCGTGCCATAAATGGAGTGGTTGGTACATTGCATAGTTCTAGTAATTGGAATTCACTCCAAACTCACCAAATGACTCCTCCCACCATATTATGATGTTGACCAAGTTTTGGGCACGATCCGAAATCAATTCGTCAAAGAAATTGGACACCTCAAGTTCATACGAAGTTCATACGAAGTTCATGCCGTAAATGGAGTGGTTGGTGCATTGCATAGTTCTAGTGATTGGATTTCACTCAAAACTAAACAAATGTCTCCTCCCACCATATTATGATGTTGACCAAGTTTTGGGCTCGATCCGAAATCAATTGGTCAAAGAAATTGGACACTTCAAGTTCGTATTAATTTTGAACCGTAAGTGGAGTAGTTGGTGCATTGTATAGTTCTAGCTATTGGATTTCACTCAAAACTAACCAAATGACTCCTTCCACCATATTATGATGTTGACCAACTTTTGGGCTCATTCCAAAATCAATTGGTCAAAGAAATTGGACACTACAAGTTCGTACGAAGTTTAGGCCGTAAATGCAATGTTTGGTGCATTGCATAGTTCTAGGGATTGGATTTCATTCAAAACACACCAAAGGACTCCTCCCACCATATTATGATGTCGACCAAGTTTTGGGCTCGATACGAAATCAATTGGTCAAAGAAATTGGACATTTCAAGTTCGTGCGAAGTTCGTGCCGTAAATGGGGTGGTTTGTGCATTGCATAGTTATGGTGATTAAATTTCAATCAAAACTCAGCAAATGACTCCACCCACCATATTATGTTGTTGACCAAGTTTTGGGCTCGATCCGAAATCAATTGGTCAAAGAAATTGGACACTTCAAGTTCGTTTTAATTTTGATCCGTAAGTGGAGTAGTTGGTGTATTGCATAGTTCTAGTGATTGGATTTCACTAAAAACTCACCAAATGACTCCTCCCACCATATTATGGTGTTGACCAAGTTTTGGGCTCGATCCGAAATCAATTGGTCAAAGAAATTGGACACTTCAAGTTCGTACGAAGTTCGTGCCGTAAATGGGGTGGTTTGTATATTGCATGGTTCTAGTGATCGGATTTCACTCAAAACTCACCAAATGACTCCTCCCACCATATTATGATGTGGACCAACTTTTGGTCTCGATCCAAAATGAATTGGTCAAAGAAATTGGACACTTCAAGTTCGTGCGAAGTTCGTGCCCTAAGTGGAGTAGTTGGTTCATTGCATTGTTATAGTAATTGGATTTAACTCAAATGTGACCGACTGACTCCTCCCAGCATATTATGTTGATGACCAAGTTTTGGGATCGATCCGAAATCAATGGGTCAAAGAAATTGGACACTTCAAGTTCATGCCGTAAATGGTGTGGTTGGTCCATTGCATAGTTCTAGAGATTAGATTTCAATCAAAATTAACCAAATGACTCCTCCCACCAAATAATGTTGTTGACCAAGTTTTGGGCTTGATCCGAAATCAATTGGTCAAAGAAATTGGACATTTCAAGTTCGTACGAAGTTCATGCCCTAAATGGAGTGGTTGGTGCATTGCATAGTTCTAGTGATTGGATTTCACTCAAAAGTCACCGAATGACTCCTCCCACCATAATATGATGTCGACCAACTTTTGGGCTCGATCCAAAATCAATTGGTCAAAGAAATTGGACACTTCAAGTTCAAGTGAAGTTCGTGCAAAAAATCGTGTGGTTGGTGCATTGCATAGTTCTAGTGATTGGATTTAAATCAAAACTCACCAAATGACTCCTCCCACCATATTATGTTGTTGACCAAGTTTTGGGCTCGATCCGAAATCAATTGATCAAAGAAATTGGACACTTCAAGTTCGTACGAAGTTCGTGCCGTAAATGGTGTGGTTGGTGCATTGCATAGTTCTAGTGATCGGATTTAACTCAAAACTTACCAACTGACTACTCCCACCATATTATGATGTTGACCAGGTTTTGGGCTCGATAAGAAATCAATTGGTCATAGAAATTTGACACTTCAAGTTCGTATGAAGTTCATGCCGTAAATGAGGTGGTTGGTGCATTGCGTAGTTCTAGTGATCGGATTTCTCTCAAAACTCACCAAATGACTCCTCCCACCATATTATGATGTCGACCAACTTTTGGTCTCGATCCAAAATGAATTGGTCAAAGAAATTGGACACTTCAAGTTCGTGCGAAGTTCGTGCCCTAAATGGAGTGGTTGGTGCATTGCATTGTTCTACTAATTGGATTTCACTCAAATGTGACCGAATGACTCCACCCACCATATTATGGTGTTGACCAACTTTTGAGCTCGATTCGAAATCAATTGGTCAAAGAAATCGACACTTCAAGTTCGTGCGAAGTTCTTGCCGTAAATGGTGTGGTTGGTGCATTGGATAGTTAAATCAATGGGATTTCACTCAAAAGTGACCGAATGACTCCTCCCACTATATTATGATGTTCAACAAGTTTTGAGCTCGATCTGGAATGAATTGGTCAAAGAAATTGGACAATTCAAGTTGTTACTAAGTTTGTGCTGTAAATGGAGTGGTTGGTGCATTGCATAGTTCGAGTGTTTAGATTTCACTCACAACTCTCCAAATGACTCCTCCCACCACATTGAGATGTTGACCAAGTTTTCGGCACGATCTGAATTCAATTGGGCAAAGAAATTGGACACTTCAATTTCGTACGCAGTTCGTGCCGTAAATGCAGTGGTTGGTGGTTTGCATAGTTCTAGTGGTTGGATTTCCCTCAAAACTCCCCAAATGATTCCTCCCACTGTATTATATTGTCGACCAACTTTAGTGCTCGATCTGAAATCAATTGGTTAAGGAAATTAGACACTTCAAGTTTGTGTGAAGTTTGTCCAGTAAATGGTGTGGTTGGTGCATTGCATAGTTCTAGTGGTTGGATTTCAATCAAAATTCACCAAATGACTCCTCGCATCATATTATGTTGTAGACCATGTTTTCGGCTCGATCCTAAATCAGTTGGTCAAAGAAATTGGACACTTCAAGTTCGTACGAAGTTCTTGCCGTAAATGAGGTGGTCGGTGCATTACATAGTTCTAGTCATCTTAATTCACTCAAAACTCACCAAATGACTCCTCCCACCATATTATGATATCGACCAACTTCGGGATCGATCCGAAATCAATTGGTCTAAGAAATTGGACAATTTAAGTTAAATGCGAAGTTCGTGCCGATAATGGAGTGATTGGTGCATTGCATTGTTCTAGTGATCGGGTGTCACCCAACACTCACCAAATGACTCCTCCCACCATATTATGATGTCGACCAACTTTTGGGCTCGATCCGAAATAAATTGGTCAAACAAATTTCACAATTAAAGTTCGTACGAAGTTCGTGGCGTAAATGGACTAGTTAGTGCATTGTATAGTTCTAGTGATTATATTTCACTCAAAACTCATCAAATGACTCCTCCCACCATATTCTGATGTTGACCAAGTTGTGGGCTCGATCTAAAATCAATTGGTCAAAGAAATTGGAGACTTCAAGTTCGTACTAAGTTCGTGCGGTAAATGGAGTGTTTGGTGCATTGCATAGTTCTAGTGATTGGATTTCATTCAAACCACACCAAATGATTTCTCCCACTATTTTATGATGTTGACCAACTTTTGGGCTCGATCTGAAATGAATTCGTCAAAGAAATTGGACAATTCTAGTTCGTACAAAGTTCGTGCCGTACATGGGGTGGTTGGTGCATTGCATTGTTCTGGTGATTGGATTTCACTCAAAACTCACCAAAATGACTCCTCTCACCATATTATGATGTTGACCAAGTTTTGGGCTCGATCCGAAATCAATTGGTCAAAGAAATTGGTTACTTCATGTTCGTACGTAGTTCGTGCCGTAATGGAGTGGTTGGTCCATTGTATAGTTCTTGTGATTGGATTTCACTCAAAACTCACCAAATGACTAACCCGAAAATATTATGATGTTGACCAAGTTTTGGGCTCGATGTGAAATCAATTCGTCAAAGAAATTGGACACTTCAAGTTCGTACGAATTTCGTGGCGTAAATCCAATCACTCAAAACTCACCAAATGAGTCCTCCCACCACATTATGATGTTTACCTAGTTTTGGGCTCGATCCGAAATCAATTGGCCCAAGAAATTGGACACTTCAAGTTAAATGCAGTTCGTACCACAAATGGAGTGGTTGGTGCATTGCAAAGTTCTAGTGATAGGAATTCTCTCAAAACTCACCAAATGACTCCTCCCACTATATTATGATGTTGACCATGTTTTGGGCTCGATCTGAAATCATTTGGTCAAATTAATTGGTCACTTCAAGTTCGTACGAATTTCTTCCCATAAATGGAGTAGTTGGTGCAATCCATAGATCTAGCTATTGGATTTCACTCAAAACTCACCAAATGACTCCTCCCACCATTTTATGATTTTGACCAAGTTTTGGGCTCGATCCGAAATCAATTGGTCAAAGAAATTGGACACTTCAAGTTCGTATGATGTTCGAGCCGTAAATCCAATCACTCAAAAGTCACCAAATGACTCATCCCACCGTATTATGATGTTGACCAAGTTTTGGGCTCGATAAGAAATCAATTGGTCAAAGAAATTGGACACTTCAAGTTCGTACGAAGTTCGTCCCATAAATGGAGCGGTTGGTGCATTGCATAGTTCTAATGATTGGAATTCTATCAAAACTCACCAAATGACTCCTCCCACCATATTATGATCATGACCCTGTTTTGGGCTCGATCTGAAATCAACTGGTCAATGAAATTGTTCACTTCAAGTTCGTACGAAGTTCGTCTCGTAAAGGGAGTGGTTGGTGCATTGCATAGTTATAGTGATATGATTTCACTCAAAACTCACCAAAAGACTCCTCCCAACATATTATAATGTTGACCAAGTTTTGGGCTCGATCCGAAATCAATTGGTCAATGAAATTGGACACTTCAAGTTCGTACGAAGTTTGTGGCGTAAATCCAATCACTCAAAACACACCAAATGACTCCTCCGACCATATTGTGATGTTTACCAAGTTTTGGGCTCGAATAGAAATCAATTGGTCAAAAAAATTGGACACTTCAAGTTCGTACTAATTTGGAACCGTAAGTGGAGCGGTTCATATATTGCATAGTTCTAGTGATCGATTTCACTCAAAACTCACCAAATGACTCCTCCTACCATTTTATTATGTTGACCAAGTTTTGGGCTCGATACGAGATCAATTGGTCAAAGAAATTGGACACTTCAAGTTCGTACGATGTTCGTGCCACAAATGGACTAGTTGGTGCATTGCAAAGTTCTAGTGATTGAAATTCTCTCAAAACTCACCAAATGACTCCACCCACCATGTTTTAATGTTGACCATGTTTTGATCTCTATACGAAAACAATTGGTCGAAGAAATTGGACACTTCAAGTTCCCACGAAGTTTGTGCCGTAAATGGACGGGTTGGTGCATTGCATTGTTCTAGTGATTGTATTTCACTCGAAACTCACCAAGGGACTCCTCCCACCATATTATAATGTTGACCAAGTTTTGGGCTCGATCAGAAATGAATTGGCTAAGAAATTGGACACTTCAAGTTCGTACGAAGTTCGTGCCATAAATGGAGTGGTTGGTGCATTGCATAGTTCTAATGATTGGAATTTGATCAAAAGTCTCCAAATGACTCCTCCCACCATATTATGATGTTGACCAAGTTTTGGGCTCGATCTGAAATCAATTGGTTAAAGAAATTGGACAATTTGACTTCGTACGAAGTTCGTGTTGTAAATGGAGTGGTTGTGCATTGCATAGTTCTAGTAATAGGATTTCACTCAAAACTCACCAAATGACTCCTCCCACCATATTATGATGTTGACCAAGTTTGGGGCTCGATCTGAAATCAATTGGCCAAAGATATTGGACACTTCAAGTTTGTACGAAGATCGTGCCATAAATGGAGTGGTTGGTGCATTGCATAGTTCTAGTGATTAGATTTCCCTCCAAACTCACCAAATGACTCCTCCCACCATATTATTTTGTCGACCAACTTTTGGGCTCGATCCGAAGTCAATTGGTCAAAGAAATTGGTCACTTTGACTTTGTACGAAGTTCATGCCGTAACTCGAGTGGTGGGTGCAATGCATAGTTCAAGTGATTAGATTTCACTAGAAACTCGCCAAATGACTCCTGCCACCATATTATGATGTTGACCAAGTTTTGGGCTCGATCCGAAATCAATTGGTCAAAGAAATTGGACACTTCAAGTTCGTTTTAAGTTCATGCCGTAAATTGAATGGTTGGTGTATGGCATAGTTCTAATGATTGGATTTCAATCTAAACTCACCAAATGACTACTCCCACCATATTATCATGATGACCAAGTTTTGGGCTTGATCGAAAATGAATTGGTCAAAGAAATTGGGCACTTCAAGTTCGTACGAAGTTCGTGTCGTAAATGGAGTGGTTGGTGCATTGAGTAGTTCTAGTGATTGGATTGCAATCAAAACTCTCCAATTGAATCATCCCACCATATTATGATGTTGTACAAGTTTTGGGCTCGATCGGAAATCAATTGGTCAAAGAAATTGGACGCTTCAAGTTCGTACGAAGTTCGTGCCGTAAATGGAGTGGTTGGTGCATTGCGTTGTTCTAGCTATTAGATTTCAATTAAAACTCTCCAAATGAATCCTCTTACCATATTATGATGATGAAAAAGTTTTGGGCACGATCTGAAATCAATTGGTTAAAGAAATTGGACCCTTCAAGTTCGAATTAATTTTGAGCCGTAAGTGGAGTGGTTGGTGCTTTGCATAGTTCTAGGGATTGGATTTCAATCAAAACTAACCAAATGACTCCTCCCACCATATTATGAAGTTGACCAAGTTTTGGGCTTGATCCGAGATCAATTGGTAAAAGAAATTAGACACTTCAAGTTCGTACGAAGTTCGTGCCGTAAAATGGAGTGGTTGGTGCATTGCATAGTTCAAGTGGTTGGATTGCAATCAAAACTCACCAAATGACTCCGCCCACCATATTATGATGTTGAACAAGTTTTGGGCTCGATCCGAATTCAATTGGTGAAAGAAATTGGACACATCAAGTTCGTATGAATTTCGAAACTCAGTGGCCCCAATCCCGACAAGGATTGGGTTGTGTGCTGATGCAGCATGGTAGGGTGATCGCTTATGCTTCTAGACAGCTCAAGAAGCATGAGTTGAATTATCCTACCCATGATTTGGAGCTTGTTGTTGTGGTGTTTGCCCTAAAGATTTGGTGACACTCCTTACAGGGAAACGTGTCAGATTTTCACTGATCACAAAAGTCTGAAATATTCGTTCACCCAGAAGGAACTAAATCTGAGATAACAGAGATGGCTAGAATTGATTAAAGATTATGATTGTACTATTGAGCATCACCTAGGAAGAGCTAATGTGGTAGCTAATGCACTCAGCAGGGAATCATCTGGATCTGTGGCTCACCTCCGAGGAAGATATCTTTCACTGTTGGTGGAGATGAGGAAACTGAGAGTTGGGCTAGGTAGGAATGATCAGGGAGCACTGGTGGCTACTCTCTATGTGAGACCAGTGCTAGTGGAACGAATAATTGAAGCCCAGTCTCAGGATCCATTTGTTGTACACTGAGAGTGGAGGTTGAGAACGGTACCAGAACAGATTATTCAGTGAGAAATGATGGTGCATTGATGGTGGGTGCAAAGTTATATGTTTCTGAGGATGAGATACTAAAAAGGGAGATTCTTGAGGAGGCCTACTGTTTAGCTTTTGCCATGCACCCTGGCAGCACCAAGATGTATCGTACTCTGAGGGAGCACTATTGGTGGCCATTTATGAAGAAGGAGATAGCAGTGTACGTCAGTAAATGTCTGGTGTGTCAGTAAGTCAAAGCAGAACAGCAGAAACCATCGGGATTGCTGCAACCACTTCCAATTCCTGAGTGGAAGTGGGAGCCCATTATTAAGGATTTCGTGTTCAAGCTTCCTCGAACACAGAGTAAACATGATGGAGTTTGGGTGATTGTGGACCGACTCACCAAGTCAGCCCACTTTCTACCAGTGGAAGCGATGTATACTCTGAATAAGCTAGCCAAGATTTTTATTGGTGAAATAGTGAAACTTCATAGGGTGCTCATGTCCATTGTTTCGAACAGAGATCCTTGGTTCACGTCCCATTTTTGGACGAAATTACAGAAGCTTTTGGGACCCAGCTGTGGTTTAGTACTGCATTTCACCCCCAGACAAATGGTCAGTTTGAGAGGACGATTCAGACTTTAGAAGATATGTGGAGAGCGTGTGCATTGCAGTTTCGGGGTGATTGGGATGAGAAGTTACCACTCATGGAGTTTGCTTATAAAAACAGTTTCCAAGCGAGTATCGGGATGTCGCTATTTGATGCCCTGTACGGGAAACTGTGTAGAACACCTTTGTACTGGGATGAAGTGGGTGAACACAGAATGGAGGTACCTGAAGATGTAGAACGGACAAAGAAGCAGGTTGAATTGATCAAGAAAGACTCATGGCAGCCCAAGATTGACAAAAGAGTTATGTAGATAATAGAAGGAAGGATCTAGAGTTTGAGGTTGGTGAATGGGTATTTTTGTAATTGTCGCTTGGGAAGGGTGTAGTGAGATTCGAGAAGTGGGGAAAGTTAAGTCATCGTTATATTGGGCCGTATGAGATTGTGGAGCGTGTGGGCCCAGTAGCCTATAAACTTACCTTGCCAATGGAACTTTCCCGTCTTCATGACACGTTTCATGTATCTATGCTCCGGAAGTATATTTCTGATCCATCTCACGTTTTGGAATAGCAGCCTATAGAGTTGAAGTATGATTTGAGCTATGTGGAGCAACCTATACAAATTCTGGATTGGAAGATGCAGGTGCTTCGGTCCAAAGAGATTCCACTAGTGAAGGTTTTGTGGAGGATTCACGCAGTGAAGGAGGCTACTTGGGAACCCGAGAAGCATATGTGGGCCCAGTACCCTTATCTTTTTGAATGACGGATAAGAAGTATGGTTATATTAAAGTTAAGAAAATCTTAAGATTTGAAAATTTTGTTGAGGTTTTCATATTAAAATTTAAGAAATTAAACTTGTTGAGAACAGAAGTTGGTTGAAGGATACAGTGGTTGTGAACCAAATAGTGTATGAAATTGCGAGGACGAAATTTTTATAAGGGGGGTAGATTGTAACAACCCAACCCTTAAATAATATTTAACCATTAAACTAATTAAAGGAAAAGACAAGTATGCCCTTAAAACATTCTACTAGGTTTTGATTTAATTTTAATTTTTCAAGAGAGAAATTGGGAAAGCGAGCCACACCGTTACGTCGGGCTCGTCGATACGAGTTCGTGGATATATTGTGGGCTCGAATCGGAGTTATATTGAAGTTTTTATGATAAAAATTAAGTGAGGGGCAAAATTGTAATTTTGCAGGCAGATTTTTAAAACATCAAACCTCTTCTCTCTTCTCCCGATTGCACAGCCCCCTCTGGTTTTGCCGACAACCCCTCCTCCCCTTTGCAAACCTCCAGCCGCCGCCATAGTCAACCACCGGCCACGGCACGGTTCCGATCGAACCGCAACCTCACCCCGACCTACCCCAGCCTTCCCCACCATTTGCCGCTACGGTTTCGCCGGAATCACCTTGGGAATCGCCGGTTTTGACAGAAAATTCACGGCGTTCGTTCGCCGTCCTCCGGCCACCGATCGGGACAAGTAAGATATGCTTTCTCATCTATTTTTCGTGCTCTAGCTGCCTGTTGGGTAGGTGTAGATCGAATCGCAGCGTAGATAGGTTTAAATTTGAAGTAAAGTTTCAGCCAGTTTTGTGATCGAGATTTGACCCACTTAGGGTCCGAAATTGACTTTCCCGTAGTTGAGAATTGTGTTTGGGAGGCTGAGAACTTGTGGTAGGCGGAAGGATAGCTCCCGGTTTGGAGTTTGTCCGAACGCCCAATTTTATCGCTTTTTAGGCCTCGGATATGCCAGTGCGTGTTCTCACGCGCCGGCCCACTTTTAATTGTCAAACTTTTTGCTACTTTAATCCTTGCGTTGTCACGAGCACGTAGGCATGCTCGGATTTCAATTTGGAGTTCGCTTGACAGTTGAACGGATATACGCCTATTGTGCGTTATCCGGGTTCAATGTGTTCGGACCGTTGGATCGGTTTCAATTCTTAGTATGTCGTTTACCGTATTTTTAGGATCGTGTAGGATTCGACAGATCATGAATCGGAGTCCCGGATACTCCGACAATGCCAACCCTAGGGCTAGGGTTACGAAAAATCAATCCGACCGTCCGATCGAGACCAAACTTTCGGGACATGTGTCCTAGGCAGATTGGAACTTTTAGGAACTCCCGGATCAGAATTTCGAGGTCGTGGACCCCACGGGGTCCCGGGTTGACTTTTGGAGATTTTATCGCTTTCTGAGTCCCGAGTTTCTAGTAAACCGTTCTAAACCTTAGAAAAGCTTATGTGGGCATATGAATCATCTTAAATTTAGTGCACGCACTTCTAGGAGCCGGGGGTCAGGGATTTTAATTAAATATTGTATTGAGCAATTTTATTAATAAAATATTATGATGATTTAATCAGGCACCCCGGCTCAGGCGGACCTGCAGGAGGGACCTTCGAAAGGTCCAGCTAGCACGTACCAGTTGTGAGTGGACTTTTATTTTATAAACGAGTTTTATGCAATAAATGTTTTATTAGAAGTTTATTATGGATTTAATTATTTCCAAATAATATCCTTAAGTTGCATAATAAAATTTAATTGATTTTCTGGAATATTCATTTATGATTTCTATTCCGAGCAAATATTGATTTCTTGAAATGAACTTTATGATTTACGGGTTTATGCTTGAAATTGATCTCAATTGTTTATTTGAAATATTTGTTATGAATATTGTTCCGAGCATGGAATTGATTTGGAAAATGATATTTATGTTTAATATTGTGAAAGTTGAATGGCTCGAAAAGGTGAGGATTTGTTTTTATATATGAATGATTTATGAAAGGTTTTAAACCACCTTCGGTACCCTAGATGTTGCCTCGGAATGAATGTTGCCTTCGGAAAGATTATGTTGCTTACGAATTATATAAATATTGATATTGGTGATTAGCCGGTCTACGGACCTATTGTTGCCTTCGGTTTAAGTCTGCGCACATGACTTTACGCCCCACGAGTCTCGGGGACGCCTGAACCGTGAGGAGCGAGGACGCGACTCAGGCTGACCAAGTGTCCCCTGAGTTCAGCGAGGACGCGGCTTAGGTTGACTATGTGTCTCCTAAGTTTTGCGAGGACGTGGCTCGGACCAACTTTGTGTCACCGAGTCTTACGAGGATATGGAATTGACGGTTAAATATTGGAATTGACGGAAAATTGGAAAAGGGTACGCTTAGGTGGAAATTGAAAAGTCTTTTCGGAAATTCTTATTTTAATTGCTTTTTACTGAATTAAATTGGTTTCTGTTACTAAATGAGAATTCCTGATTTCGAGAAGCTTATATAAATATGTTTTATACATGCTTATCTTTCTGGTAAGATTATATCTCTAATTGTTTTCTAAATGTTTTAACAAGGGGGTCAGTATGTTTTTACGTTATTTTGTAAAACTTTCTTTTGTCCACTCACCCTTTTCAAATGTTTTGCGCCCCTAGGCAATAGGCGTGCACTAGGAGACCACCACAGGGCAGATTTCCCGCTCCGCTCCTTCCTCACTCGATGTAGGACATCGTTTGTAAACAAACTGTATTTTCTTTGTAACTCTGAGTTAGTGGCTCTGATGAATTGCCCTAGGATGTAAATTAACTGTTTGATTGTTTGTTGAAGCATCTTTGTGAGTTGGGTTGATTTAATGTGTACTTATTTGATAGGTGAAGTTTTGGAAGTGATCAAATTACGGGAGACTACCGAATTTTTCGGTAGAAGTCGAACCTTGAATTTCTTTGAAACTGTAGTAGATGGGCAATTAGGTCATTTGTGCTCGGCATCTGCCAGGTGTCGGACACGCACAGGGTCAGCTCGGATTCCAAAGTGGAATTTGGGTCAGGTCCTGTCAGTATTAATTTCGAACCGTAAGTGGAGTGGTAGGGGCATTGCATAGTTCTAGTGACTGGATTTCACTCAAAACTCTCCAAATGATTCCTCCCACCATATTATGTTGTTGACCAAGTTTTTGGCTAGATCCGAAATCAATTGGTGAAAGAAATTGGACACATCAAGTTCGTATTAATTTCTAACCGTAAGTGGAGTGGTTGGTGCATTGCATAGTTCTAGTGATTGGATTTCAATCAAAACTCCCCAAATGACTCCTCCTGCCGTATTAGGATGTTGACAAAGTTTTGGGCTCAATCCGAAATAAATTGTTGAAAGAAATTGGACAATTCAAGTTCATGTTAATTTCGAGCCGTAAGTGGAGTGGTTGGTGCATTGCATAGTTCTAGTGATTGGATTTCAATTAAAACTCCCCAAATGACTCCTCCCACCATATTATGATGCTGACCAAGTTTTGGGCTCAATCCGAAATCAATTGGTAAAAAATTGGACACTTCAAGTTCGTACAAAGTTCGTGCCGTAAATTGGAGTGGTTGGTGCATTGCATAGTTTAAGTGATTGGATTTCAATAAAAACTTACCAAATGACTCCTCCCACCGTATTATGATGTTGACCAAGTTTTGGGCTCGATCCGAAACCAATTGGTCAAAGAAATTGGACACTTCAAGTTCGTATTAATTTCGAACAGTAAGTGGTGTGGTATTTGCATTGCATAGTTCTAGTGATTGGATTTCACTCAAAACTCATGAAATGACTCCTCCCACCACATTACGATGTTGATCAAGTTTTGGGCCCGATCCAAAATCAAATGGTGAAAGAAATTAGACACTTCAAGTTCGTATTAATTTCGTTCTGTAATTGGAGTGGTAGGGGCATTGCATAGTTCTAGTGACTGGATTTCACTCAAAACTCTCCAAATGACTCTTCCCACCATATTATGTTGTTGACCAAGTTTTGGGCTCGATCTGGAATCAATTGGTCTTAGAATTTGGACACTTCAAGTTTGTATTAATTTCGAACCGTAAGTGGAGTGTTAGGTGAATTGCATAGTTCTAGTGACTGGATTTCACTCAAAACTCTCCAAATGACTCCTCCCACCATATTATGCTGTTGACCAAGTTTTGGGCTCTATCCGAAATCAATTGGTGAAAGAAATTGGACACTTCAAGTTTGTATTAATTTCGATCTGTAAGTGGAGTGGTAAGGGCATTGCATAGTTCTAGTGACTGGATTTCACTCAAAACTCTCCAAATGACTCCTCCAAACATATTATGATGTTGACCAAGTTTTGGGCTCAATCCTAAATCAATTGGTGAAAGAAATTGGACACATCAAGTTCGTATTAATTTCGAACCGTAAGTGGAGTGGTTGGTGCATTGCATCGTTCTAATGATTGAATTTCAATCAAAACTCTCCAAATGACTCCTCCCACCATATTATGATGCTGACCAAGTTTTGGGCTCGATCCGAATTCAATTGGTGAAAGAAATTGGACAATTTAAGTTCGTATTAATTTCGATCCGTAAGTGGAGTGGTTGGTGCATTGCATTGTTCTAGTGACTGGATTTTGTTGTGTTTCTTCCAAGTGCCAATATATGGTTAGTATAATGGTACAAGTAAGGGTGTCGAACCACAGGGACTGATTGGACCTCTATAAATTACTAGTTTTGAAAGAACCCTAACTAAAGAACGAAAGTGACAGATTGAAAGTAGTTTTTGTGTTGTAAATGAAAAATAACTTAAAATGCAAAAAGAATGTAGCAGTGAATGATATATTGATGTAGAAAGAATAGGATGAGACCAGGGATTTCGAATTCACCATCGCAAAACCAATTCCATGTTTATAAAGTTAAGCCATATTCAACTACCAACCTGTTTCGCAGTTCGTTTTACATATATATGATCAGCCATATGATGTGTGGTTTTGATCAAATTCTCCTAATCTACAACCTAATTGGGTTGTTCAACTTTGGTTCCAAGTTAAGAGTCATTAGCATGCCAGAAAACGTTAAAGAACCAAAGAGAACACACGGCAGGATGTTTGCGTAGCATTCTCTTCATTCATTCACATGTCTACCAAGATTAAGCATGATGTTCACTATAACCTTGTTCAGATAATCTGTAGGCAACCCTAATGGTGATCAAACATTAAAATTAACACATAAATTTAACAATAGATTCAGTGAATGAAACAAGACGCAGATTGATGAACTGAATACTTTAACTTAGAAACATGGATCAAAGTTGCAAGGCTACATCGAAATCCCTAGCTATGAATTTAGTTACACATCATGTTCACAGAGATTAAAACGAAGATAAACAAAATGGGTGAAAATAAATTCAAGAGAGGAACGCTTGAAGCAATTCTGATGTTGAACTTCTCCCAGAACAGCCGCCTGCGATGAGACTTGATGGTGGTAATATATGGAACGGCTAGGGTTTTTGTGTGCATGAAAAGAGAGAAAAGATTGCCCTGAGGTTGTGAAATTCGTCGAGAATAAATAGGGTCTGTAAAAGTGGCTGAAAGGCAAGTTTTTATGGGGTAAAAGAGGCTACAAGATATTCCAAAGAGATCCTAACAAATCAGCCTTTATTTTGCACGTTTTTGCCTTATTTGGCACCTCCAAATCAGGCTAAATCCTCATTGCTTTCCCGTTCTGCTCTTAGTCTTCAAACAAGACGGATTCGCCTTGGATTCTTTATTTGAACTTCAAAACAGGTCACGAAACTTGTTTCCACGTTTGAATAAGGGTCAGCTCCAAAAATTGCATGTTTTCACTTCTTTTGCCTAACAATTGATCCTAAAGTAGATGCAACCGCATACTAACACAAAATAGGGTAAAACGCAACAAGTTTAACTCAAAAACATCACAAATAGACTAGAAATGGATGGTATAAATGTATAAATATATGAGTTATCAGATTTCCCTCAAAACTCTAGAAATGACTCCTCCCACCATATTATGATGTTGACCAAGTTTTGGACTCGATCAGAAATCAATTGGTGAAAGAAATTGGACACATCAAGTTCGTATTAATTTCGAGCCGCAAGTAGAGTGGTTGGTGCATTGCATACTTCTAGTGACTAGATTTCACTCAAAACTCTCCAAATGACTCCTCCCACCATATTATGATGTTGACCAAGTTTTGGGCTCGATCCGAAATCAATTGGTGATAGAAATTGGACACTTCAAGTTCGTATAAATTTCGAACCGTAAGTGGAGTGGTTGTTACATTGCATAGTTCTATTGATTGGATTTCAATCAAAAGTCACCAATTGACTCCTCCTACCATATTATGATGCTGACCAAGTTTGGGGCTCGATTCGAAATCAATTGGTGAAAGAAATTGGACACTTCAAGTTCGTATTATTTTCGAGCCGTAAGTGGAGTAGTCTGTGCATTGCATAGTTCTAGTGATTGGATTTCACTCAAAACACTCCAAATGATTCCTCCCACCATATTATGATGTTGACCAAGTTTTGGGCTCGATCTGAAATAAATTGGTGAAAGAAATTGGACACTTCAAGTTCTTATTAATTTCGAACCGTAAGTGGAGTGGTAGGGGCATTGCATAGTTCTAGTGACTGGATTTCACACAAAACTCTCCAAATGACTCCTCCCACCATATTATGATGTTGACCAAGTTTTGGGCTCGATCCGAAATCAATTGGTGAAAGAAATTGGACACATCAAGTTCGTATTAATTTCAAACCGTAAGTGTAGTGGTTGGTACATTGCATAGTTCTAGTAATTGGATTTCACTCAAAACTCTCCAAATCACTCCTCCCACCATATTACGGGGTTGACCAGGTTTTGGGCTCGATCCGAAATCAATTGGTCTGAGAAATTAGACACTTCAAGTTCGTAAGTAGTTCGTACCTTAAATGGAGTGGTTGGGGCATTGCACAGTTCAAGTGATTGGATTTCACTCAAAACTCACCAAATGACTCCTCCCACCATGTTACGTTGTTGACCAAGTTCTGGGCTTTATCCGAAATCAATTGGTGAAAGAAATTGGACACTTCAAGTTCTCACTAATTTCGAACCGTAAGTGGAGTGGTTGGTGCATTGCATAGTTCTAGTAATTGGATTTCACTCAAAACTCTCCAAATGACTCCTCCCACCATGTTATGATGTTGACCAAGTTTTGGGTTTTATCCGAAATCTCTTGGGGAAAGAAATTGGACACTTCAAGTTCATTCTAATTTCTAACCGTAAGTGGAGTGGTTGGTGCATTGCATAGTTCTAGTGATTGGATTTCAATTAAAACTCACCAAATGACTCCTCCCACCATATTATGCCGTTGACCAAGTTCTGGGCTCGATCCGAAATCAATTGGTCAACGAAATTGGACACTTCAAGTTCGAATTCATTTTGAACCGTAGGTGGAGTGGGAGGTGCATTGCATCGTTCTAGTGATTGGATTTCTCTCAAAACTCCAAAATCAATTGGTCTGATAAATTAGACACTTCAAGTTTCGTACCGTAAATGGAGTGGTTGGTGCATTGCACAGTTCAAGTGATTGGATTTCACTCAAAACTCACCAAATGACTCCTCCCACCATATTATGATGTTGACCAAGTTTTGGGCTTTATCCGAAATCAATTGGTGAAAGAAATTGGACACTTCAAGTTCGCACTAATTTCAAACCGTAAGTGGAGTGGTTGGTGCATTGCATAGTTCTAGTAATTGGATTTCACTCAAAACTCTCCAAATGACTCCTCCCACCATATTATAATGTTGACCAAGTTTTGGGCTCGATCCGAAATCAATTGGTCAAAGAAATTGGACACTTCAAGTTCGTATTATTTTTGAACCGCAAGCGGAGTGGTTGGTGCATTGCATAGTTCTAGTGATTGGATTTCACTCAAAACTCACCAAATGACTCCTCCTACCATATTATGATGTTGACCAAGTTTTGGGCTCGATCCGAAATCAATTGGTAATAGAAATTGGACACATCAAGTTCGTATTCATTTCAAACAGTAATTGGAGTGGTTGGTGCATTGCATAGTTCTAGTGGTTGGATTTCTCTCAAAACTCCAAAATCAATTGGTCTGATAAATTAGACACTTCAAGTTCGTACCGTAAATGGAGTGGTTGGTGCATTGCACAGTTCAAGTGATTGGATTTCACTCAAAACTCACCAAATGACTCCTCCCACCATATTATGATGTTGACCAAGTTTTGGGCTTTATCCGAAATCAATTGGTGAAAGAAATTGGACACTTCAAGTTCGCACTAATTTCAAACCGTAAGTGGAGTGGTTGGTGCATTGCGTAGTTCTAGTAATTGGATTTCACTCAAAACTCCCCAAATTACTACTACCGCCATGTTATGATGTTGACTAAGTTTTGGGCTTTATCCGAAATCAATTGGTGAAAGAAATTGGACACGTCAAGTTCGTTCTAATTTCGAACCGTAAGTGGAGTGGCTGGTGTACTGCATAGTTCTAGTGATTGGATTTCAATTAAAATTCACCAAATGACTCCCCCACCATATTATGCCGTTCACCAAGTTTTGGCCTCGATCCGAAATCAATTGCTCAAAGAAATTGGACACTTCAAGTTCGAATTAATTAAGTGGAGTGGTTGGTGCATTGCATAGTTCTAGTTATTGGAATTCAATCAAAACTCTCCAAATGACTCATCCCACCATATTATAATGTTGACCAAGTTTTGGGCTCGATCCGAAATCAATTGGTCAAAGAAATTGGACAAATCAAGTTCGTATTAATTTCGAACCGTAAGTGGAGTGGTTGGTGCATTGCATAGTTCTAGTGATTGGATTTCTCTCAAAACTCAACAAATGACTCCTCCCACCATATTATGGTGTTGACCAAGTTTTGGGCACGATCCGAAGTCAATTGGTGAAAGAGACACTTCATGTTCGTATTAATTTCAAACCGTAAGTGGAGTGGTAGGTGCATTTCGTAGTTCTAGTGACTGGATTTCACTTAAAACTCACCAAATGACTCCTCCCACCGTTTTTAATGTTGACTAGGTTTTGGGCTCGACCGAAATCAATTGGTCAAAGAAATTAGACACTTCAAGTTAGTACGTAGTTCTTACCATAAATGGAGTGGTTTGTGCATTGCACAGTTCAAGTGATTGGATTTCACTCAAAACTCACCAAATGACTCCTCCCACCATATTATGTTGCTGACCAAGTTTTGGGCTCGATCCGAAATCTATTGGTGAAAGAAATTGGACACTTCATGTTCGTATTAATGTCGAGCCGTAAGTGGAGTAATTGGTGCATTGCATAGTTCTAGTGACTGGATTTTACTCAAAACTCTCCAAATGACTCCTCCCACCATATTATGATGTTGACCAAGTTTCCAGCTCGATCCGAAATCAATTGGTCAAAGATATTGGACACTTCAAGTTCGTATTAATTTCAAACCGTAAGTGGAGTGGTTGGTGCATTGCATAGTTCTAGTGATTTGATTTCTCTCAAAACTCAACAAATGACTCCTCCCACCATATTATGGTGTTGACCAAGTTTTGGGCACGATCCGAAGTCAATTGGTGAAAGAGACACTTCATGTTCATATTAATTTCAAACCGTAAGTGGAGTGGTAGGTGCATTTCGTAGTTCTAGTGACTGGATTTCACTTAAAACTCACCAAATGACTCCTCCCTCCGTTTTTTAATGTTGACTAGGTTTTGGGCTCGACCCGAAATCAATTGGTCAAAGAAATTAGACACTTCAAGTTAGTATGTCGTTCTTACCATAAATGGAGTGGTTTGTGCATTGCACAGTTCAAGTGATTGGATTTCACTCAAAACTCACCAAATGACTCCTCGCACTATATTGTGATGTTGACCAAGTTTTGGGCTTTATCCGAAATCAATTGGTGAAAGAAATTGGGCACTTCAAGTTCGTACTAATTTCGAACCGAAAGTGGAGTGGTTGGTGCATTGCATAGTTTTGGTGATTGGATTTCAATCAAAACTCACCAATTGACTCCTCCCACCATATTATAATTTTGACCATGTTTTGGGCACGATCCGAAAGAAATTGGACACTTCAAGTTTGTACTATTTTCGAACCATAAGTGGAGTAGTTGGTGCATTCACTATGCCAAATTTCACTTTATGCAACACTACATAGGCTTCGGTGAAAGGAAAAACCGATGCAGTTAGTATATTAGGCATCGTTTTCATAAATAATAAGTCTAAAAATCTATAAACGCATCAGTACAAAATTTTGGTTACCAATGTTGTTGATTATATTTATCATCTATGGGACAAATATACTGATGCATAAAATAGTTTTGCAAAACAAATTTAAGCGGAACAGTAGCACCAATGCCAAAAGCATGGTTGACCGCTACAGTGATTTTTCGCTAAAAATTTTCGCTTGATCCCTCCTGAATTTCAGACTCCCTCTCATATTTTTGGCCAAAACTTAAGGAAAATTCTACAATCCGCCTGGCGCATCCATGCGCCAGGCTTTATTAACCGTTAGATTTAGACAAAATTTAAAGGGTAAATCTATACCATTGAATAGAAAACTTGAAAACTTGTTGAGCAGGTTGAGAGAAAATATTCAACCCGTCAAAACCTAAGGCCCCTCTTCACTTCTTTCATCTTTCTATCTCGTTCTCTCTTACCCCAAATCCTCACTATCTCTTTCTCATTTAAATCAATTTTCCTCTTCGTTTTCAGACTTCACGCCTGCACTCCTCTCATGTTCTCTCTATCCCAATTTTGATCTTTTTCTTCTCAGCCTTATGAACCCCAATGCCAAGTTCTCGCTGCTCAAGACCACAATAGGATCGCCTCCATCAGAATCTTCCACCCCAAGCCCATGCTCCAGACTAAGTTCAAGGTCTGTTTTTTTCTCGTAATACCCAATTTATTTTCTTTTATTTTCTAGTTGAATTTTGGTGAGTCGGTGAAGAAGTGGAAGTTGGGTAAGTTTCTACTTTCAAGTTTGTGGCCTTGGTAGTTGGGTGTGTTAGATAATTCTGAGTTTGATTAGGATAATAGTCATTTTATCTTGAATTTGGGATTGTTTTGGTGTTTAAAGTTGATTAGATGTGAATGTCAAAGAATGAGATGAATGTTGATGAAATCTGCATTTATGCAGAAATCTGAGTATGTGTTCTGTTGTGGACAAAATGACCTAGTTCGTATTTATGTTTTAAACTGGGTTTTTGATGTGTGAAAAATAGACATCTCGATGAGTATTTTAAAACTGATTTCATTCAATTTGGAGTTAAATTGAATTTTTGGCAAATTTTCGAAGCTGGAATTATTCTGCAGAAAACAGAAAACTCTGCAGCCTAGTCTGTTTTGGATTTAGTCTTTGACTTGCTTTCTTAACTCGGAATTCAATGAAATTTTGATATGTTGAAGTTTTATATGTCTACGTGTGATCTGGAAATTTTGACACCATTGGGAATCCAAATGGATTTTTAGTGATTTTCCAAAGGCAAAGTGTTCCTGCCTAAATTGTAAAACAAAACTGAAGTTTCTGTTTTTTTATTGAAGTCTTTGATTTCTTTTATAAGTCCATAGCAGAACCACGTGATTAGAGACTTTCCTAAGAGCTAGAATTGTCCTAAGAAGTGGATGATTTGTTTTAACAAACCCAAGAAGTGAAAGTGGGTTGTAAATCAAAGTGATAATGTGAGTTGGAGTTGAGTTGGAGTTGATGATTTGTCTTCATCTCTCCCACCTCTCCCCCCCTCTCCCTCTCAAATATATCGTTGCTACTTTCTTACTTTATTTTTTATTTGAATTTGAGGGTTGGAAGCTTGAGAGTTGTTCATTCTTGATAATGATATGAGACTTTAAATCGATGGCCTTGAGACTGCATTTTGTTCAAACCAAAAACGTTGGGTTATTGAAGGAAGATGCTAGACGATGGAACATCCATTTTCAGCCTTGAAGAGATATTGGAGGTTTCTATTTTGTAAACTGTGTGTATTTTGTGTTTGATAACTTGGAATTTTATGTACTCTGTTTACTTGAGATCTCAATGTTAAAATAATGATATAGAACTTGAGATAGGATTGAGACATTTATTGTCCTCCACGACAATGGAGCAAATTGGTGTCCATTACAACCCACGAGATCCATGACTGCTTATAATGTGTTATTTTTGTGCTTGAGATAATTTAGTCTGAATTGTTGAGTAATATCTTTAGTTTCTAATCTGAATTAGTTCTGATTTTGTAGTGAATGATTCAAAATTTGCTAGTTGTTTGGGAACATAGAGACGTGGAGATGAATCTGCACTTTGTGTTTCCCTTGTCCAATGGTTCCTGTGAGCCCTTTTTTATCATAAGTGTTTTCATTTGCTTTCTGGTTCGGTCAAATAGTAAAATATCGCTATATAAATTATTTCCTCATATTTTGCGAGTGGGAGTAGCAGTCTTCATTTTACTGATCACATTTTATTCAACTCGGGAAGGTGAGGACTTCACTAGCAAGATAAAAATAATGCTACAATTTTGTTTGTGAAATTATACTGTGATTCCCTTCTTAGTTTTCTTCTCATTTGTATTTCATCTTGAAACCTTTGACAGTACAACAAGGAATTTTGTTTGTCAATTGCAAATTAGAATGGCAATTACATAGTGCTTGTTTGTCAATTGCCAACATGACGTGGTCATCTTTGTAGCAAAATAAAGGAATTTTGTATGCGTTTGGTGACGTAAGGCATGGGCTAAATTGAAGATGAGAGTGTAGTGGATTGTAGTTCAATATTTTTTTTTCTATTTCTAATGTTGTTATTTAGGCTTCAGAACTTGATTGTAATTCAGTTTTTTTTCCTTCCTTGTACTTGGCATTTAGTTTCAATGTGTTTCTTTTGGTGGACAACTTATCCATTGCCATTTTGGTATTTAGTATGATATTTAACTAAACTCCTGTTTATGTGAAATATAAATAATCATAAAAATTATTTATTTGTTTTCTTTATGTTATTGGCAGCCTTTTTAATTTTGAGAATGTATGTACAATATGTGATTTGTCAATGCAATTGACAAACAGGTAGTGGCATTTGCATTTCGATCTTGCAATTGACAAACAAAGCAGTCCCACTTGCATTGTAATCGTGCAATTACAAGCTTTAACGGATTGACATAAAAAAGTTACAAAGCATTATATTCTTCACATAAAAACCGTTGATTTGTTTTCTTTTTCTTATTGGAAGCCTTTTAAATTTTGAGAATGTAAATACGATAATTGACAAGCAGGTAGTGTCATTTGCATTCCAATCGTGCAATTGACAAACAAAGTAGTACCATTTGCATTCCAATCGAGCAATTGCCATTATCAGGCACAATTAATTGAAAATGTACATTACAATATGTGATTTGTCAATGCAATTGACAAACAGGTAGTGTAATTTGCATTCCATAGTACAATTGACAATCAAAGTAGTCCCATTTGCATTTTAGTCTTGCAATTATAATTATCTTTGCACAATTATGAAATGTAGAATCTCTCACTAATGATAAATCCTTCATAATTAATTGTATGTTCAAAAGGTTGTAATCCATGTGCAAAAAAACTTAGTAGAATCTCTACGCTCTCATGCTACAAAAACCTGTAAATCTTTACCTAAATCGTGTAACGTACATGTTTATGGATCCATTTTACAACATTTTGGTACCCTCGTATCCCAAAGTTGTAAAATCGGCCCTTAATCTTGTAAACCCTCATTTTACTAGAATAAGGACACCAATTTACATCCTCATGGTTTAGACTTACCAATTCTTTGTAATGTGGATCCATACCCTTGTAAAATAAGGATTTACAACATTAAGGATTATGAGAACCCTAACGTTGTAATTGTGATGCAAAAACCTGTAAATCACTACCTAAATCTTGTAACTTACATGTTTTTGGATCCTCCTTACAAGGTTATGGTACCCTCGTATCCCAAAATTGTAAAATTGTCCATTAATCTTGTAAACCCTCATTTTACTAGAATAAGGACCCAATTTACATTCCTATTACCAAATTGCAAGCCTACAAATATCATGCCATTTTCATTACATTAATTGTAATGACAGACTAATCAGTTGGTAATTGTATTCTAAAAATGCAAATGCCTACCAATTGCATGCCAAGTACGTACTCGAGCTGCAAATACCCCTTATACCATGTTGAAAATTGACAAACAATACCTATGTATTTGTAATTCAAATGTGCGAAATCCCCATGCCCGTTTGGTAATTGGTAAACGATAGTGTGCAATTCCTGCTTGTGTTCGATATTTGTCCGTTTCCATGATTGAAGTACCTAAAAGTAAAAACAATGAATTTTAGTTCAAATCACACAAAACCTAAAGAAAATATTTTCTTACTTTGTATTTAAATATTAACATCAAAATGCCCGCATCGCATTTTGTAAAAACCAAAGTATTGTAATTTACAAAAGTAAGGATATCGTTCACAAATTTGCAGAATGCCTATGTCCATAATGTTGTGAAAATGGTTCACATAAATGATGCATAAGGAAAGCGACAATCGACAAACAAGATATTTGAAATTGCAAACGATGAATACAATTGTCAAACGGTATGTTGGAAATTGCAAAAAGAATGCAATTAAGAAACAAGTCGTTATCTTTGTAAATTACTTTCCCAACATCCCTACTTACGTTGATATAGTAAAACATGTCGTTATCTTTGTAAATTACGAGATTACAATCTCAACGATGGGTTTTACAATGTTATGGAACATACTTCTCGTAAACTTAGTAAAATCAGACCTTACTCTTGTAAACATCCTTGTTTACAACTACAACGAACAAATTTACTTTCCCAACGTCCTTACTTACGTTGATATTGTAATACATGTCGTTATTTTTGTAAATTACGAGATTACAATCTCAACGATGGGTTTTACAATGTAATGGAACATACCTCTCGTAAACTTAGTAAATTCAGACCTTACTCTTGTAAACATCCTTGTTTACAACTACAACGAACGAATTTACTTTCCCAACGTCCCTACTTACGTTGATATTGTAAAACATGTCGTTATCTTTGTAAATTACGATAATACAACATTAACGATGGGTTTTACAAAGTTATGGAGCATAGCTCTCGTAAACTTAGTAAATTCAGACCTTACTCTCGTAAACATCCATGTTTACAACTACAACGAACGAATTTACTTTCCCAACCTCCCTACTTACGTTGATATTGTAATACAAGTCGTTATCTTTGTAAATTACGAGATTACAATCTCAATGATGGGTTTTACAATGTTATGGAATATAGCTCTTGTAAACTTAGTAAAATCATACCTTACTCTTGTAAACATTCATGTTTACAATTACAACGAACAAATTTACTTTCCCAACGTCCCTACTTACGCTGATATTGTAAAACATGTCGTTATCTTTGTAAATTACGATACTACAAAATTAACGATGGGTTTTACAATGTTATGGAACAAAGCTCTCGTAAACTTAGTAAATTCAGACCTTACTCTCGTAAACATCCATGTTTACAACTACAACGAACGAATTTACTTTCCCAACGTCCCTACTTACGTTGATATTGTAATACAAGTCGTTATCTTTGTAAATTACGAGATTACAATCTCAACGATGGGTTTTACAATGTTATGGAACATACCTCTCGTAAACCTAGTATATTCAGACCTTACTCTTGTAAACATCCATATTTACAACTACAACGAACGAATTTACTTTCCCAACGTCCCTACTTACGTTGATATTGTAATACAAGTCGTTATCTTTGTAAATTACGAGATTACAATCTCAATGATGGGTTTTACAATGTTATGGAACATAGCTATTGTAAACTTAGTAAAATCAAACCTTACTCTTGTAAACATCCATGTTTACAACTACAACGAACGAATTTACTTTCCCAACGTCCCTACTTACGTTGATATTGTAATACAAGTCGTTATCTTTGTAAATTACGAGATTACAATCTCAATGATGGGTTTTACAATGTTATGGAACATAGCTATTGTAAACTTAGTAAAATCAAACCTTACTCTTGTAAACATCCATATTTACAAATATCATGCCATTTTCATTACATTAATTGTATAATAACTGATCGGTTCATAATTGTATATCATTTTGTACCCTTCTAGCATATGATTTAGTTATGTTTTTGAGTTAAACTTGTGCTTTTGATCTCTTTTATGTTTGTCATTCAGTTAATTGAGCTTTAGGTAGCAAAGGGGGCCCAAATGTGCAAAATGGTCCAAAAAACGTGCGAGGCGAGTTAGCAATTTGTTTCAGCCTTAACTTCTTCCTCCGAACTTGGATTGGCCCAAGTCACATGTGGTTGGAAAGATGACATCTTGAACTTGTAGATGGACAGCTCAATGTCATCAGTTGCTTGAGGGAAGCCCAATTCGTGAGCCCATGAAGTTGCTAGTCATGCGGCCTCGGGAGCTGCATGTGGGAGCATGTGTTAGTAGCATGTGGAGGCTGCAAAGCTAGAAAAGTATCCATAGCTGCATGTGGGAGCTGCAAAGCTAGAAAAGTATCCATAGTAGCATGTGGGAGCTGCAAAGCTAGAAAAGTATCCATAGCTGCATGTGGGAGTGCAAAGCTAGAAAAGTATCCATAGCTGCATGTGGGAGCTGCAAAGCTGAAAAGTATCCATAGTAGCATGTGGGAGCTGCAAAGCTAGAAAAGTATCCATAGCTGCATGTGTGGGAGCATGGGTGAGCTGCATGTGAGATCTGCAATAGCCAAAAGAAGAAGGAATTGATTGTTAATTCTGATTCACCCATCCCTTGTGCCTATATATAAGAGAGTCGATAACTCATTTTCATCCATTCATTCCATTAACACACATCTTTCACATCCTTCGAGACCTCCTCCACACCATCCTCCACACTCTCATAATTCCCCAAACACTCTAGTCATCAACCCAACACTCTAAACAGCCTCACATCACCATAACTGTCCCTGCAAGCCTGCCCTCCATTTCCCCTACGAATTTCTTCTTTCTTAACACACCACTCACCCAAACTCATCCCAAATCACCTCCACGAACCTTCATACATTCTTCTAGACGTGGGGAAGTGCTTGGAGAAGTATTAGGCGTGGAGAAGCTCTTGGAGAAGCATTGGACACCACAAGAACTTCAGAAAAGGGTTTTCTATTCTTATTACATTCATTATGCTTTCTCATTTCTGTTTATGTTTCTTTCCCATTATGAGTAGCTAAATCCATTACTAGGGCTTGATGTAACCTAACATGAATATTCTGGGTTTATAAATTCCAAGTTTCAAGTTTGATTCAAGATTCATGCTCTTATTCATTATGCCTATCTACTTATATGCTAATCTGAATGCCTAGCTACCATTGAGATTTGTGTATTTTGGTTGAAACTAAAGTAGACACCTTATGCTTTTGTTTCAATTGAACTATGAATAAGATGAGTATGTATGGACATTCGTCAATAGGGATTAGATACATGCTTGGTTGTTTAAAACATTCTTCTATGCTTAATGGATTTCTAATGCTTGATTTAAGTTCGACAATAAGGACTTAATTAGGAATTAGAAATACAAGGTTAGGATCAAACACCATGGCTTAATCATACTTTAGCTAGAATCAATCTTTGAATGCGAATCGGACTTGTCACTTGAATCCTTATAACCTAGAATTGGATTGTTATGGTGAATCGAATGCCCTAGTCTCCAAATCTGTTTCCAACCTCAAAACCACTCTTTGATACACTTGTTTACTTTGCCTTTGTTTGCAATTTCGTTTTGTTTCATTTGTTTTCACAAAGTCAATCAATCTCTCTTTAAAATCTGTTTTAGACTTAACTTCTTGTTTCTAGAATTGGGTAATCTAAGTACATAACTAATTTGAACTTCTCAGTCCTTGTGGTACGACCTCGTACTTGTCTTGCTATACTACTAATTGGCCCGTACACTTGCGAGTTAACAAAATTTTGGCGCCGTTGCGGGACTGAACGAAAGTTCTTCCACTGGTTATGTGCCCAAGGTTACCCTATTCTTTTAGTGTTTCTAATTAATTCAAATTTTTCTATTTCAGGTAGTTTATGTCTAAAAGACCATTCATTGATCAAGTGAGGTCTTCATTTAGACATTCTAGATCGTGGAAGGAAGACCAAAGTTGCAACCCAATCGAGTGATCTCTGGAAATTCAGAATCGACTAGAAAGAGAGTTGTCAAGCTGCAAAAGGCAAGCTCTGGCCACATTCACAAGTCTTGCTCTCCACACTTGACCTCCCTGGTTCTTCACTTTCAAATTCGAAGCAAGTTCAGACCAAGAAGAAGAAGAGATGGCCGCCAATGAGTTAATGGGAGACCTTGATATCCCAATAATTCCAGCATCTCCTTCAAGCATTTGCTACCCCATTAGCTCGAAACTATGAGCTTAAATCTTCTCATCTTAATATGTTGCCTTCCTTTTATGGTTTACCTAATGAAGATCCATTAACTCATATAAAGGATATTATTATTGCTGTGAGTTCTTTCCCTTGGTGTGTGACGGAAGATCAACTTCGAATGAGAGTGTTTCCTTATACTTTGAAGGATAAGGCGAAGTATTAGCTCAATTCCTTAAAGCCTGGTTCACTCACTACATGGGATGCCATTCGGAAGAAGTTCTTGGAGAAATACTTCTCCACGCAAAGCCGACACGCTTAGGGACAAGATCTTCTCATTTACACAACAAGATGATGAATCGTTTTGTGAAGCATGGGAGAGATTCAATGCGTTGCTCAATCAATGTCCTCATCATGGGATTCCTTTGAAACTTCAAATGCGTATGTTTTATAAAGGACTAACCCCTTCTAGTCGTAATATTGTCACCAATTTTGCAGGTGGTTCTTATAAAACCAAGACTCCCAGAAGAAACGTATGAACTCTTTGAGGCAATAGCAATGGAGACCCAACACAGCGATACAAGAGGTAAACGTGTTGTTAGTGGTTCTAATGATGCTTCTAGTGTGTAGATTTCAAAATTAGAACAAAAGCTGGATGCTCTTCTTGCATTGAACTCGAAACCCTCAGAAGGAAGTGTGTAGCATCTGTGAAACTCATGATCATGCTACCATAGCTTGTCCACTTGGGGCTGCATATCCAGAATTTGTGCAAGAGCAAGCTAAGTTGGTAAGTTCCTACAACCAGGTCCAAGAAATGATCCATACTCTCAAAGTTATAATCCAGGTTGGAGGAATCATCCAAACTTTTCATGGAGGAATACGAGAATCAAGCCAATCCCTCTTCATTCCAAAGGCCACAACAATCATCATCATTGGAGGATATAGTGAAGCAAATGGCAATCAACCAATCTAATTTCCAACAAACTACACAAGCTGCCATCTCCAAATTGGAAATTCAAATAGGCCAAATAGCTACGGAGATAACCCAAAGACAACACGAAATTGCCAAGCCAAACCGTGATCAATCCAAATAACCAAGAAGCCAAGGCCATTCACGTGCTCGAGAACAGGTAAGATAGTTGATAACAAAGTTGATTCTAATCTTTCAAATGATGTTGTTGTTGTAGAGGACGAAGAAGAGGAGGAGGAGACCAATGGTACCCAAGGGCAACAATCTGCTCCTAAGGCCAATTCAGATTCGCAGGACCTAATCCATTCCAATTGCATAGAAGGGATGACAAATTTGTGCCCCCACATCATCAAGAAGATAGATACGTGCCACCCGCTCCATATGTTCCACCAATTCCATTTCCAGGGCCGTCTAAAGAAAGCAAAGCAAGATAAGGCTTTTAAAGAGATTTATGATATTTTGAGTAAAGTTAATATCAATTTGCCTTTGCTTGATGTTATTGAGCAGAGATGCGACATATGGAAAGTTCATCAAGAACTTGAAAACTCACAAGCTCAATTTTGCTCCAAATGAAGAAGTGAGGCTCAACAAGAATGTAAGTCTTTGTGTTGCAAAGCAAGCTTCCACCAAAACTAGAAGATCTGGCGGTTTTGACATTCCAATTAACATTGGAGACAAGAAGGTTGGAAGAGCCATGTTGGACTTGGGAGCAAGCATCAATCTAATGCCATATTCGGTTTATCAAAAGCTTGGCTTAGAAGGAATGAAGAAGACTTGATGCGCCTTGAACTAGCTGATCATTCTATCAAATATCCAAAAGGTATTGTAGAAGATATCTTAGTTCAAGTTAATACACTAATCACTCCCTGCTGATTTTGTAGTGATGGACATGGAAGACAACCCAAATGGGGATCGTGTTGATCCTATCCTTTTAGGCCGGCCATTCATGGCTATCTGAGTTCACAATCATCAAAGTGAAAGATGGCACCCTCTCCATGACCGTTTTGGGTGGCTGACCAATTTAAAGTGTTTGATGCTCTAGCTCAACCTCTATCTCTCTTGATACTTGTTTTTCAATTGATGTTGTGGATCATGAAGTTTCTTCCAAAATTTTGCAGGAAAAGTCCAATGATCCTCTAGAAGTTGTTCTAACACAAGAAGAGGAAGATCTTTGTGAACCGGAGTTCCAAGAAGTGGTAGCTGCCCTAGAAGCGTTCCAGCCATACTCACCATCATTTAGGCCACCACTTGAGCCTCTTGGACCATCCTCCACGAAATTAGAGCCATCCATTATCACACCTTAAAGCTAGAACTTAAACCTCTGCCTAGTCATCTTAAATATACTTATTTGGGTGTTAATGAAACTCTTCTGTCATAATTGCTGCAGGTCTCACCTCACATGAAGAAGAGAGCTTAATCAAAGTTCTAAAGGAGCATAAAACGCCCTTGGGTGGACCATAGCAGATATCAAAGGAATAAGTCCAAGCATGTGCATGCACCAGGATTTTAATGGAAGAAGATAGCAAACCATCCCGTGATGCCCAAAGGAGACTAAATCCCAACATGAAAGAGGTGGTGAGAACCGAAGTTTTAAAGCTACTTGATGTAGGAATCATCTACCCAATTTGATTCTAGTGGGTGAGTCTGTGCAAGTTGTTCCAAAAGAAGTCCGGAATCACCGTTGTGAAGAAGCAATGAATGAGCTAGTTCCTACGAAGGTATCCTTTGGTTGGAGAGTTTGTATTGATTAAGGAAGTTGAACACATCCACAAGAAAAAGATCATTTTCCATTACCTTTTATTGATCAAATGCTTGACGTTTATCTGGCCATGCTTACTATTGTTTTCTTGATGGGTATTCGAGGTTATAATCAAATGCCCATTGCTCAGGAAGACCAAGAGAAGACCACATTCACATGCCCATTTGGTACATTTGCTTATAGAAGGATGCCATTTGGTTTGTGCAATGCTCACGGCAACTTTCAAAGATGCATGATGGCAATCTTTTTAGGATATGGTGGAACGATTCATTGAGGTATTTATGGATGATTTTTCAGTTTTTGGATCATCTTTTGATGAATGTCTTCACCACTTGTCTCTAGTGCTTAAAGATGCCAGGAAACAAATCTGATTTTGAATTGGGAGAAATGTCACTTCATGGTGAAACAGGTATTGTGCTAGGCCATGTGATCTCAAGCAAGGGAATTGAAGTGGACAAAGCCAAGATCGATCTCATATCGAATCTACCACCCCTTCCTCGATTAAAGGAGTTAGAAGTTTTCTAGGCCATACGAGTTCTATAGAAGGTTCATCAAAAATTTCTCAAACATTACAAGACCATTGTGTAATCTTCTTGCTAAAGATGTTGTTTTTGAGTTTGATGAAGCTTGCATGGATCTTTTACTACCTTGAAGAAGGAGCTAACTTCAGCCCTATTATCATGGCTCAGGATTGGTCTTTACCATTTGAAATAATGTGTGATGCTTCTGACTTTGCTATTGGTGCAGTTTTAGGTCAAAGGAAGAACAAGCTTCCCCCATGTGATTTATTATGCTAGCGGACCTTGAATGATGCTCAACTCAACTACTCCTAGCGAGAGAAGGTTGCTTTACGTAGTTTTTGCTTTAGAAAAATTTCGTTCTTACCTTGTTGGTTCTAAAGTAATTGTTTATTCTGACCATGCAGCTCTTAGATACTTGCTCACTAAGAAGGACGCCAAACCACGCTTGATTAGATGGATTCTCTTATTGCAAGAGTTCGATTTGGAGATTCGAGACAAGAAGGGAAGTGAGAATGTGGTGGCCGACCATTTGAGTAGAATTGTGGTTGAAGAACAAGGAGAAGCTGTACTGCCCTTGAATGAGACTTTCCCAGATGAACAATTATATGTTGCCCAAGTCAAAGAGCCATGGTATGCTGATTTTGTTAATTATCTTGCTTGTGGTGTTATTAGAAATGATCTAACGTCTCGGGGGCAAGAAGAAGTTCTTTTCCATGGTGAAACACTATATTTGGGATGAACCATTCTTATTCAAGCATTGCCCTGATCAACTCATTAGAAGGTGTGTTCGGAGAAGAAGAGCAAGAAAGCATACTTAAGCATAGCCACGAATTGGCTTGTGGAAGTCACTTTGGAGCTAAGAAAAGCTGCACTTAAAATTCTGCAATCTGGTTTCTTTTGGCCCACTATATTCAAAGATGCGTTTAATTTTTGTGTTAAGTGTGATAGGTGTCAAAGAATGGGAACATAAGCCACAGGGGAATCAAATGCCATTGAACAACATACTCATTGTGGAACTCTTCGATGTTTGGGGTATTGATTTCATGGGACCATTCCCATCTTCATTTAGTTACAACTACATACTTGTTGCGATTGATTATGTGTCTAAATGGGTAGAAGCCATACCAACCAAAACCAATGATCACAAGGTTGTGCTAAAATTCTTGAGGGACAATATTTTCACAAGGTTTGGAACTCCAAGGGCTGTCATTAGTGATGGAGGTAGCCACTTACGTAACAAGCCATTGAAACACTCATGAAAAAGTACAACATCACCCATCGTGTCTCTACACCATATCATCCTCAAACTTCTGGCCAAGTAGAGATAAGCAACGGAGAAATCAAGCACATCCTAGAGAAGGTTGTGAACCATACAAGGAAAGATTGGTCTGCCAAGCTCAATGATGCATTATGGGCTTATAGGACTGCATATAAGACTCCCATCGGAATGAGCCCTTATCGTCTTGTGTTTGGGAAAGCTTGTCACCTGCCAATGGAGCTTGAACACAAAGCTCTTTGGGCCATCAAGAAGTTGAATTTTGATCTAGACAAGGCGAGGCCAAGCTAGGAAGTTTCAGCTCAATGAATTGGAGGAGTTAAGACATGAGTCTTATGAGAATGCAAAGCTTTACAAAGAACGAACCAAGAGTTACCATGACAAAAACATTCAACGGAAAGAGTTCACCAAAGGTATGGCGAGTTCTTTTGTTTAACTCACGTTTGCGTCTTTTTCCAGGAAAATTGAAGTCAAGGTGGCTTGGCCCATTCACCGTGGTCAATGTTTCTCCCTATGGGCTGTGGAGATTCAAAACCCTAAAGATGGCTCGACTTTCAAAGTAAATGGACAACGTTTAAAGCCATTCTATGAGGGAATTTCAGTGGCATTCAAAGCGGTCGTGTGGTGGATCAACTTCCCTTCATACCATCAACTTAGTTTGTTGCTTAATGTCTTGCCAAGACTAAAGAAGCGCTTCTTGGGAGGCAACCCATGTGTTCAAGAAGAAGGTGTTTAGTAGCCGGTCGACCTAATTGCATCAAGGGGAGTTTCTCTAAATCCTTTCTTACCTTTTCACCTTATTATTTACAAGTTCTCAATCATCTATGGTTCAAACATTGAGGACAATGCTTCATTTAAGTGTGGGGGAAGGTTTTCAATTTGTTTTCTTTTGTCACTAATTTTTTTTTTTTAAGAATGTCATTCAATCAGTGCTATGGAGTTGCCATTGAGGTTTTCATATCAGAATTTTTGCACTCACAAAGCTTTTGCTCTTAGAATTACAGTGGCTAAAGTACCATGCTCAAATTCTTGAAGGAGAATAGTGGAGACTACCCTAGTGAGCTATATCGAGCCTATTTGCTTTCTTGAGAGGGTTTAAAGTGTTTCTAATTCTCATCCTATTTATTTCTTCAATTCACTCTAAATGATCTCATTGTTCCATTTTGATTGAATACTAAGGATGATTGTCTTTTGCAGATACCATGTGCTTGCTCTCACTCATGAATGAACTCATTGAAGTGATGCTAGGCTATGTGTGCTTAACCGTTCTATATGCTTTCTTTTCATCGTACCCATATGTGTGTTCCATCGACCCTCTTGAAGCCAAACACTTCAAGCCTTTTTCTTCTACCACCCTCATCATTTCCCTACCTTTGTATCTCAATCTGAGATACTTAACCTTTATAGCCATACACTATAGCTTAGGAATCTACCAAGGTTTGCCAAGATGAAGTTTGAAGCAAGGAAGTTTTTGCCATGCACATGAAGAAAATTAGTGTGAATCTATGCAATGAAGTTAAAGAAAGAAGCGATCAAATCAGAAAATAAGAAAAATAAAAGAAAGTGTTTCGATATGATCTAAAGCGTGAAAAATAAGGTGTATGCCAAGTCATACCATCAAGTTTGCATCCATGCCATTATAAATCAAAGATACCTTGCAGATCAATGAAGAATGCAACGCAGCACCTTGGTATGTTCTTAAATTACTTGTTCTTCCTTCCAATTCTTCCATTTCCCCTAACCTTAGCCTTTCATTACAACCTTGTGAAAGACCTAGCTGATCTTTGAGTATGTATTCATGGGTGCTGGTAAGTATGTGTGTATCTCTATTCTTAGTATTTGATTCCTTTCATGAGATCTAACCAAAAATTGTGCTTCTCTGTCATATACTCACTCATGCTTGCTTGAGAGAATAAAACCATAGGTTCCGAGTGATTGAGTACTACTGCGAGAATTAGAGTCGAAGCATGTTCTTTCTTCAAAGTTTGAGTGTGCTTGCTTTGAAGCCGTGTGCCTTTGAGCTATAGCTTCCACCTTACACACTGATTGATCACTTCTCTTGGCAACTCTATGGTGTTGGAGGTATGACTCAAGTTTTCTTTCATTTTCATTAGTTGATTTCAAAGGTTTTCTAACCGCTTTGTTTTGTAGAGTCGGAAAGCGTTTGTGGGTATCGTATGCATTAAACCCTCGGGAGACACAACTCCTCCTACTAGGGATGCCTATAGGTTTAAAAGGCTTGTTGCATATGCTCAATGCAATCGAGTTACCTGGAAGTGGTCTAGTTAACTTCTTGTTTTTGTTTTTACCTTTTGTTTTGTTTTGTTTTGCTCGAGGACTAGCAAAATCTAGGTGCAGGGTATTTGATCGGTTCATAATTGTATATCATTTTGTACCCTTCTAGCATATGATTTAGTTATGTTTTTGAGTTAAACTTGTGCTTTTGATCTCTTTTATGTTTGTCATTCGATTAATTGAGCTTTAGGTAGCAAAGGGGGCCCAAATGTGCAAAATGGTCCAAAAACGTCTGTTGAGTTAGCAATTTGTTTCAGCCTTAACTTCTTCCTCCGAACTTGGATTGGCCCAAGTCACATGTGGTTGGAAAGATGACATCTTGAACTTGTAGATGGACAGCTCAATGTCATCGGTTGTGAGGAAGCCCAATTCGTGAGCCCATGAAGTTGCACTAGTCATCTGGCCTCGGGAGCTGCATGTGGGAGCATGTGTTAGTAGCATGTGGGAGCTGCAAAGCTAGAAAAGTATCCATAGCTGCATGTGGGAGCTGCAAAGCTAGAAAAGTATCCATAGTAGCATGTGGGAGCTGCAAAGCTAGAAAAGTATCCATAGCGCATGTGGGAGCGCAAAGCTAGAAAAGTATCCATAGCGCATGTGGGAGCTGCAAAGCTAGAAAAGTATCCATAGTAGCATGTGGGAGCTGCAAAGCTAGAAAAGTATCCATAGCTGCATGTGGGAGCATGGGTGAAGCTGCACGTGAGATCTGCAATAGCCAAAAGAGAAGAGAATTGATTGTTAATTGATTCACCCATCCCTTGTGCCTATATATAAAGAATGCGATAACTCATTTTCATCATTCATTCCATTAACACACATCTTTCACATCCTTCGGACCTCCTCCACACCATCCTCCACACTCTCATAATTCCCCAAACACTCCAGTCATCAACCCAACACTCTAAACGACCTCACATCACCATAAGCTTGTCCCCGCAAGCACCTTACTCCATTTCCCTACGAATTTCTTCTTTCTTAACACACCACTCACCCAAACTCATCCCAAATCACCTCCTGAACCTTCATACATTCTTCTAGACGTGGGGAAGTGCTTGGAGAAGTATTAGGCGTGGAGAAGCTCTTGGAGAAGCATTGGACACCACAAGAACTTGAGAAAAGGGTTTTCTATTCTTATTACATTCATTATGCTTTCTCATTTCTGTTTATGTTTCTTTCCCATTATGAGTAGCTAAATCCATTACTAGGGCTTGATGTAACCTAACATGAATATTCGGGTTTTATAAATTCCAAGTTTCAAGTTTGATTCAAGATTCATGCTCTTATTCATTATGCCTATCTACTTATATGCTAATCAGAATGCCTAGCTACCATTGAGATTTGTGTATTTTGGTTGAAACTAAAGTAGACACCTTATGCTTTTGTTTCAATTGAACTATGAATAAGATGAGTATGTATGGACATTCGTCAATAGGGATTAGATACATGCTTGGTTGTTTAAAACATTCTTCTATGCTTAATGGATTTCTAATGCTTGATTTAAGTTCGACAATAAGGACTTAATTAGGAATTAGAAATACAAGGTTAGGATCAAACACCATGGCTTAATCATACTTTAGCTAGAATCAATCTTTGAATCTGAATCGGACTTGTCACTTGAATCCTTATAACCTAGAATTGGATTGTTATGGTGAATCGAATGCCCTAGTCTCCAAATCTGTTTCCAACCTCAAAACCACTCTTTGATACACTTGTTTACTTTGCCTTTGTTTGCAATTTCGTTTTGTTTCATTTGTTTTCACAAAAGTCAATCAATCTCTCTTTAAAATCTGTTTTAGACTTAACTTCTTGTTTCTAGAATTGGGTAATCTAAGTACATAACTAATTTGAACTTCTCAGTTCTTGTGGGTGACGCCGTACTTGTCTTGCTATACTACTAATTGGCCCATTACACTTGCGAGTTAACAATAACGGAACTACTACATTGGTAATTGCATTACGAAAATGCAAAAGCCTACCAATTGTATGCCAAGTACGTACTCGAGCTGCAAATACCCCCTTACGATTTCGCAATTGCTTTTGTGTTAAATATAAACTTAGTAAATTCAGACATTACTCTTGTAAACATCCATATTTACAAATATCATGCCATTTTCATTACATTAATTGTATAATAACAAACTACTACATTGGTAATTGCATTCGAAAATGCAAAATCCTACCAATTGTATGCCAATTGTATGCCAAGTACGTACTGAGCCGCAAATACTCCCTTACGCTTTGGCAATTGCATTTGTGTTAAATATAAACAAAAATGGAAACTTGACAACTTGAATAACCGGTAACCAAATTTTAAAAATTTTGGGCGCATCAGTGCGCCAGGCGGACCATAGAAGGTGCCAAAACTTAAACCCCTCTCCTCGCTCGCGATACCCAGTGTGACTCTCTCATCCTTCTAACCTTCAAACTCCCTCTCTTCTCTCTCGCGATGCCCACAGTCACAGTCACTCTCTCATCCCTCTCACCTTCAGCATCTCTTTTCTTCATCGATTTGTTCTCTGTCCTCCATATCTGCCGTCATCTTTTCCTAAACCCTAAAAGAGAGAGCCATAGGCATCCTCCTCATCGTCGAGAAGAGCCATCGGAGTCCCTTCGTTAACCTTCGTTGTCCTCTTCGTCTCTGTGGTTTCGATTCTAAGTTTTCTCGCAATATCATGTGAGCTTTCTATTTCTCTTTGGTTCAATTTTAGGTTTTCTCCCAATATCTTCTGAGCTTGATTTTAGGTTCAATTTTGATTTCAGTTTTGATTTCTCTTTGAATTTCGATTTTGAGGAGTGATTCCAAAAAGCTTGATGCCCTAACTTCCTAATTGGTGTTGCAGATGTTTCGATTTTGAGCTATTCTGAAATCAACTTTTGAGACCATCAACTCATCTGGTAAGAAATCGTTGATCTTTGGCTATTTGATTCCTAATTGGTTTGCATCTTCATTCTTTCTTTTTATTGATTAATTACCAAATGTGTTTGTCTTTATTGGAAATGAATAACAAAATATATGCATAAAAACCAAACAACTTCTCCTCTCTCTCTTCCTCCTCTGTCTCTCTTTCTATATTCTCTTCTCTCATTGATTGGCAGAGAGATGCTTATGTGTAACTCTTTCCTTAAAGCAGTTGAGAATTTTTTTTCTGCTATATGGCTGAAACTTTGTGCTTTGAACAAATAAACAGACAAAACGGCCGGTGAACCTGCACACAACTCTGTTTTTCTGTTTCAAGCCTTCGTTTTTTTCCCGGAAAACCGACTTGGGTTTCTGCTCATCTCTCTGCTTTAGTACAAAGGGATGCTTATTGATCATGTGGCTGAGCCTCAGCCTCTTCTCCAACTGACCCCACTCGGGAATTCCACTGGCAAAGTAATAATTATCAGTTCTTTGTCAGTTTTGTCATTTCAATTTCTGTGTGAGGTGCTATTGAGCGTTTCTGTCCTCAATTGTGTCTCTGGGTTTAAATCCTTTTTGTTCAATTTCTGTGATTGTTGGCACTGAGTTGAAAGTATCAAGTTTTTAGCTTTAATTCATTTTCATTTTGTACCAAGATAGAACCTTTAGTTTTGGTTGTTTGAACTTTAGGTGGGTGTCAATTTTTGAGCTATGCCGGACTGCAGGACTGATGTCAATTTCTTACTGTCTATTATTGCTTTTAAAAAGAGTAGTTTTTGAACTCGACATATCATCCTAATCACCAGTTTTTGTTCTTTCCTTATTTGGTCTTCAGATTGTATTGCTGGGTTTCAATTTGTAGTTCTATTGGGAATGGATTTCAAGTGAAGACCAAATTTTGAAGATCTGGTTCCAATCAATTTTAGTGATTTCATAGTGGTTTACTTTTCCCCTTCACAATCCATTGATTTTTACCAATTTTGTTTGCTTTAGGCTAGTTTCATACATCTACCTGTAAGACCATGAAACCCAGATTTAGACTAATCACCATACTTTCTTTAGGCAGTGTTCCACTCAATTGAGGGATGCCTTTTCATAGAGAAGTGCAGGCATTTATACTACAGAAGGATATGCTTGCTGTGGGTTTTTAATTGTTTTTCATTTTCCTTTTGGAACTAATTAAGGGGATGAAACCTGTGGTCGTGATGTTCGGTGACTTGCAACCTTAGGCATTATGTTGTTATTGATGCAGGCAGATGTAGATATAGGGAAACGGGCCATTAATTTTCTATGTGATAGTGTATATTCAGGTTTTATCTTTTGTCTAACAATAAATAAGTTGAATGTGTTATATCTGCAAGATGCTTCTTAAGAAGGGCAGGAGGAACTGCAGATATGAAATGCTCAAGTTTCAACATACAAATTAGATGTGAAATATTATATCTGCAGGATGCTTCTTAATAATAGATGTGAAATGGACAGCGTCAAATCTCAACGCCTTCGTGGCTCTATGTGTGTGTTTGGGATGTTTACAGTCAAAAGATTTTTACAAGTTTCCCAGTTGGAACAATAGCCTTTGGTTGATGTCTTCTCTGTTGGAAGTTATTTATAATTGATTTGTACTGCTCTTTTTTTCTTTTCATTTTCTTTGTTTAAGAAGTTTCATTTTCTATACATATCTGTTGATGTTCTAAATTCTGAGGTGACATGTTATGTAATTAAATCTACTGATGCTGAATATTATTCTTCATTTTCCAATGTTTCAGGTCCTTTGGGATTATCAAGCGGTTTGATAGATATTCCAAAAAACACTCGGTAAGAGATGAATTAAATTTTTAGAGAGGACAATAAAATGTTATTATTATTTAAGATATTGAAAATGGACGTATTTTTTTGGTTGCAGATCATGTTTGAAGATGGTGGCATTGAATTCCTTGACATGTCAAAAGAAGAATGGGAACTTGTAACACTGTGATATGATTGTGAGGCAAGTGCAAATTATTCCTTTATTAATACATCTTATATCCTCATCCTCAGTCCCTCGTTCCCAAATTTTATCCATATGATGTCTCACACTCATGTTTGCTAACTCTTTGCACTTTCTAAGCGAAGTTGTCATGAGAATTAAACAAAACCTATGATATGAAAGGGCTGTTCTTGTTTTTTTTTTTATGTCAAACATGACCACTGGGTTCTACCAGTACCAAGGCTAGATCTACTACGTAAGTCAGTGTAAGCATACAAACTGATACATACATACTTACGTATGGCCTGTTTGACTATAATATAGTTTTTATGGGTTTTTTTTCTTTTCTTTTTGGGTACTGGGGAGGGAGAGATTTTGGGGGCTGTGGTGAGATTGGGAGGACAGAGTTTCAAAGAAATGCATTGCATCTTTGATTTTGCATGGAATTTGATAATAGAGAAGTATAAATTGTGTAGTTAGATTTGGTTTAGTTCCCTCTTTAAATATAATTTGATCACCCAAATGCTACTCTCATTTACTCCAAGAGGCCAAGAAATGGTACTGTCATTTACATTGAATCCAATGTAGACCATGAAGTATGTAGCCATTGATTTTGTTGGAACTTGATAGTATTGCTGAAATATTGAAGGAGGATTATCCCTCTCTTTTAGCTCTCTGCTGGTTTCATTTGGAGGAGGATGCCATATTATTCTTCCTCCCTCTCTCTTCTATAATTAAGTATTACTTTTAACATGTTTTCCATATTTATCATTGAGCATTTAAATGCCATTTTGCTTATAGTACTTTGCTTCAAAGCTGAAAGACAGCATTTTTTGTGTTCACTTTGCTTATAGTACTTTGCTTATAATATGTTCCACCGTAATAGTTATGATTTCATATTAATTGTGAAGCTATTAAAAATGGCTTTGAGGAAATGAGATTGTTTGGAATCATATTGTGCACAATTGAAGCTAATAAGTGCACGATATGAGATGCCATTGGTTGAGAATATGTATATATATTGAAAAGGTCTGAAATACCATACTATATTAAGTGGAAATGAAATTTCAGTGTGTAATTTATTTAAACAATTGGCATTGAGCACGGATACTGAAATTGTGTCTATCTTTTTTTTATAACAAATATATACTCTATTGAGCACGATCTTAGCTCACATTGGTCAAATCACTTGTCAAAATGAAAGCACAAATGTTTGGCATCCGTGCTCTATAATCAGTCTATCTAACACGAATGCCAAACATTCGTGCTCTAAATGCCTGCAAATAAGTATATCTTCACCTGGAACTTGGCGTCTAGATTTGTCAAACCTTTTATTACGTTTAGTATGTTACATCAGAATCTCCTGCTAACTCCTCTGCAAAAGCTGAAAATCATATTTCAGATCACAGATATAAGAACAAACGAACCATTTGTTTTCTTTTGCGTTTTGCTAATCTTTGAAAACGTATTTTTCAGATTAGATTGGGCCCATTTGAATTTGTCAGTTATACATATGTATATGTAGTATAATTTTCATAAGTTGCTTTCAGTTTAACTTGAATACTTATCGAAAAAATATATAATTTTCTTCTGGGTGATTAGTTAATGAATTTAATGCTTGCGTTTGATACAGAGAGACTATGTCAGTGCTTATAGTGACAACCTTAGGGAGATAGTTGTGGATTTGCACACAGAGAAGTGCCTTCTAACTTGTAAAAACTTTTAAAGCTCTACAAGTAAGTATATCTTCACTACCCTCTAACTAAGACTATTCAGTTAACTTTTGTTTTATGTTGAGGTCTCTTTTTCAATTAAGAAACTTAAGAAACAAATAAATATCTAAGCCTCAAGCTTCTTTTTCATTTTGTTAAATTCATGTATTTTCTCAGCAGCCAAATTTTTTTGTTACTTCAGCTGTGGATTAAATATATGAACTTTGAGAACATAAAACTGGGTTCATGTAAGATTTCCATTATTCATTGAGTCTTGAGATTGTATTTAAACTTTGTTTAAGTACTAGTTTCTATTTTCAATTGCTTACAGGCTTGTTGGGGACTATAGAGTTTCTTACTTGCCCCATAAATTTTGGCATATTATTGTCATGGCTGATTGGAATATAATTATTAAGAATCATACTAATGTTTTATGGTTGGAATTTCTCCTTGAATGCTTACTTTTTGAGTTTGTTGAGTTTAATTATGAATTGTATTATCTATCTCAATTTTGGTATATCATCTTATTTTTTTCTCTGTTCTTTAATCTTTATAATGATTCAGAATAAAGTATTATAATGGGTGTCTTTTTCACACAGTTCAGAAGGATTTTACTGCAGAGACTGGTAATACTCTTCTAAATTAACAGATATAACATAGATAGTACATGTGTTCATTAATATACTTCTTGTTGTCTTAAAATACTCTTGTAAAATGTTAAGGTTCAATAAGTCTTGCCTTTTTTAACTCTAGTTCCAGTGAAAAACGATTGATTTGATTAAGGTTTTGTAGGTGGAGAGGCTAGGAAATACTAGGATCTGCTAGTTTTCAGTTTCAACACTGGCTAGATAAAATTGTGCATGCTTTTTCTAATGCGGACATCATTAGTTAGTTTCCTGAAATCTTAGTTTCCAGATTTGGATAGGAAAACTAGTTTTCCAGATTCCATATTTCACTAGGATTTCTAGATTTTCCAGATTTTACTAAGTTTTAGTTTCCAGATTTTAGTAGGATTTGATTTAAGTTTCCTAGTTTATTTGGATTGGTTCCTTTGTGGATTAGGATTTCTTTTTAGTAAGGGATTTTTATCCTATTATCTTTAGGTTTTAGTTTGCTATAAATACTCCCTATGTAGTTCTTTAAAATGGAGAGTTGAGATATAAAGAAAAGTTTATTTTCCTGAGATTGGAGACTACTTTGGTGTGAAGCCAAACCCCTGGTGTGATTCCAGACCTATCCCGTTGTTCTATTTTCTGTTTTCCATTGTTTTCGCTTCCGCTATATTACCCAAATACTCAATTCACCCATATCCTACATCAAATTTGGCATCAGAACCTGGTTTTCGTTTTCCTTGGGTTCAGAATTTTTGAGTATTTCTTGTTCTTCACGCCGTGTGTCAAGTGATGGCTCCGACTAAGCCTGGAAAGACAGACCAACCAGAGACGAACTTTGAACTTCTTGTTCAAATGATGGAAAACCTATCGAAGCAAATGGCAGATTTGGACACTAGATACGAAGATCGATTCAGACTCCTGGAACGTCGCTTTGCTGACATGGAAACAACTAATCAACATGATGAAGCAAGTGTGAATGGAGAAGCAAGGAATCATGAGCGACAACGTCATGATAGAAGGAATGATCGAGACGCAGAGAGACAATTTTCATCGTGGCTATGAACAAGACCCTGATGAAAGGGTGATGAGATCAGTGAAAGTTGACGCTCCTAATTTTGATGGTGAGCTAAATCCTAAAGCACTCCTCGACTGGTTAGCTACCATGGATCGCTATTTTGAGTGGCATGACATGTCTGAAGCTCGAAGGGTGAGATTTGCTAAGATAAAATTGGTGGGTCAAGCTAGATTGTTTTGGACCAATGTTGAAACACAGCTAGAGAGAGCTGGTGAAGAACCAATCATCCATTGGGGTGAGATGAAAGAAAGGTTGAAGCAGAAATATCTACCATTATCCTATCAACAGAGTTTGTTGGATGAGTGGCAAACTCTTCGTCAAGACAACATGCTAGTTGCTGAATATATTACAAAATTTGAGGAATTCATGTTGCGATGTGACATAAGGGAAGATCGAAGGATGACTATTTCTCGATTTAGATCAGGACTTCGTCCGAGCTTCAAAGGGAATTAATTCCTCATCTTGTGAATACTTTAGATAGGGTTTTTCAGATGGTACAAGAATTAGAGAAGTATTTAAAGTCGTCCAATGTAGTCAAGCAAACTGATTCTCATAGATCTGATTTTCACGTTGGCACATCTGTGACTCCAAGTTCTACGACTCCAACATCTACAACTAATTTAGTAAAAACTGCCAAGGGAAAAGGAGTGCTAGTTGATATACGTGGTGGTGGAACGCAAAGATGTTACAGATGCCAAGGTTTTGGACACTTTGCTGTCCAATGCCCAACGAAGGAGGCAACAAGAAATCTGTGTGCACACGTTAACAAACAAGCTGACAATCAAGGCGAATTCGAGGAAGACATTTATGAACCCCAACAACCTGATGAAGATTGTGGAAACAACTTTGAAGCCCCTCACCCAACATTAGCAATAGTAAGGTGTACTTTGGCTCAACCTAGGAAAGAAACTGAAGATTGGCGTAGGACTTCCATTTTCCACACTTACATCAAGTCTGGTGATAAAGATTGGAAGGTGATCATAGATAATGGGAGTTGTATCAATCTGGTGTCAACGCTAATCACTTTCGTGTCTTGGTTTGTCGCCCGAGAAGCATCCTGTGCCATACGAGTAGCATGGATCGACAATACACCTTCTATCCCTGTTACCCAACGGTGTCACGTTCCTATACAGTTTTCATCTTACAAAGATCATGTTTGGTGTGATGTGGTGGATATGGATGTGAGTCATATTCTCTTGGGAAGACCATGGATCTACGACTACAATGTTACCATCTTGGGTCAAGAAAATATATGTTCGTTAATCCATAAAGGAAAGAAGATCACGATGAAGCCACTTCAACCTAAGCTCGTGAATCAATCTATACCAAACAAAGAGGAGCAAGACAAAGTAGGTAAAGCCAAAGCTCTACATATCATTACGCTTAAAGAATGTAAGGAAGATGCAGAAGTTCCTAATCAAGTGGAAGTTAAACCAGATTCTCGTAGTACTCGGATTACAAAGGAGGACCTGCCACACATTGATCCCGACGATTTGGAATGTTATTACAGCTTTATCTCGCCGGAGTCGAGATCTTTTCAGCCAGGGGGAATTGATGCGGACATCATTAGTTAGTTTCCTGAAATCTTAGTTTCCAGATTTGGATAGGAAAACTAGTTTTCCAGATTCCATATTTCACTAGGATTTCTAGATTTTCCAGATTTTACTAAGTTTTAGTTTCCAGATTTTAGTAGGATTTGATTTAAGTTTCCTAGTTTATTTGGATTGGTTCCTTTGTGGATTAGGATTTCTTTTTAGTAAGGGATTTTTATCCTATTATCTCTAGGTTTTAGTTTGCTATAAATACTCCCTATGTAGTTCTTTAAAATGGAGAGTTGAGATATAAAGAAAAGTTTATTTTCCTGAGATTGGAGACTACTTTGGTGTGAAGCCAAACCCCTGGTGTGATTCCAGACCTATCCCGTTGTTCTATTTTCTGTTTTCCATTGTTTTCGCTTCCGCTATATTACCCAAATACTCAATTCACCCATATCCTACATCATTTTCTGTTTTGAATTTATACTCTTGCAACTTATTGCATCTCTGTTTGCATATCTGTTTGCTGGTTGTTGATAGTTTGACAAAAAGAGGTCATGGAAAATACAAGTTTGATTTGGAAATATATAAGAGGTTAATGTAAAAGCCCATTGTTCCCGTGTACTAAAAAAAAGTGTACAAGTCCATTGTTCCCTTGCATTTGGTAGCCTGTTTTTGGTGTGTTCATGTCTATTTTAGGATTCTAAGTAGTGCCTTGTTTTAGAGGGGGGAAAAAGAGATGCATTTGGTAGCATGTAGTTGGCTTTTATTACCTTTTGCTTTGATGAACAATAGACTGCTTAATTGAATGTCTAAACCAATTTCGGGTGCTATTATATAGTTTTGATATTTTTCAATTAGGCAATTAGTATATGGAAGGTTCTTTTATAATATGGAAACTGAATTTTTTTAATGAACTGCTATTAATTAGTATATGGAAGGTTTTTCTTAATCTTATATGTTTGTTCGTTTAATTTCAGTATGCAAGAAATGGGAAAAAGAAAGATTTTTACACCCAAACGCAATTGGACGAGGTTCGAGATGAATGGACATGTCATGTCCTAGAGTGGATTTGAGTTTGAACATTATCCTTGTTGTTTTGGTAGTTTTTTGCCTATATATGTATGGATGAAGGATGGATTTTGGTTTAATGGAAAGAGAAGATTAAGGGAACTTATATAAGTATGTTTTTTTTATGTTCATTGCAATATATATGAAATGGATTTGATGCCTTTCTATTTTGAGATAGAAAGTAAGTAAAACGTGATGTGAAACATGGAAATTACTTACATTTTATTGATTAAAACGATGTCTATTGTGTATAACAACCTTAGTTTTGCCATAACAACTGAAGTTAAAAATAAAAAAACAACATCAACACTTCCAAGAGAACCGAAGCCTATAATCAGAAAGGTCAATAATTTTGTGGAAAGTCAAACTATTTGGAGGCTTTACACTTCAGCATAACCAAAAAAAATGAAGGCGTAGACCATAATTTGCAACAACAGTATCATCTTATCTAATGTGGTAAGTCATAACATGCATCGCATAACAAAACCCTGATGCTATAATGAGTGTTTAGCATCAGTCCTAATACATTTTCTGATGTTGTTAGAGGTTTAAGGCATCGTGGGTCAACGCTTTTTTGGCACATGGTAAATACTTACGCATCGGCTATTACGTAAACAGAGTTGCCGTAACTTACCTTTAGCGACGGATAATCCCCAACGTGTATGACTATATCATGCGCATCGGGTCCCAATACTTAGGTTTTTGGGTACCTTTAGCAACGGATATTATCCGAAGCTAAATGTCATTTTTTATATAGTGATTACATAGTTCTAGTGATTGGATTTCAAAAAACTCACCAAATTACTCCTCCCACCATATTATGATATTGACAAAGTTTTAAGCTCGATCTGAAATCAATTGGTCAATGAAATTGGACACTTCAAGTTCGTACGAAGTTCATGCCGTAAATGGAGTGGTTGGTGCATCGCATAGTTCTAGTGATTGGATTTAACTCAAAACTAACCAAATGACTCCTCCCACCATATTATGATGTTGACCAAGCTCGATCCGAAATCAATTGGTCAAAGAAATTGGACACCTCAAGTTCGTACGAAGTTCGTGCCGTAAAAGAAGTGGATTTCAATCAAAACTCAACAAAGGACTCCTCCCACCATATTATGATGTTTACCAAGTTTTGGGCATTATCGAAATCAATTTTTGAAAGAAATTGGACACTTCAAGTTCGTATTAATTTCTAACCGTAAGTGGAGTGGCTGGAGCATTGCATAGTTCAAGTGACTGGATTTCACTCAAAACTCACCAAATGACTACTCCTACCACATTATGATGTTGACCAAGTATTGGGCTCGAACCGAAATCAATTGCTCAATGAAATTGGACACTTCAAGTTCGTACGAAGTTGGTGCTGTACATTGAGTGGTTGGTGCATTGCATAGTTCTAGTGATTGGATTTCAATCAAAACTCACCAAATGACTCCTCCCACCATATTATAATGTAGAGCAAGTTTTGGACTAAATCCAAAGAAATTGGACACTTCAAGTTTGTACTAATTTCGAAATGTAAGTGGACTGGTTGGTGCATTGCATAGTTCTAGTGATTGGATTTCAATCAAAACTCACCAAATGACTCCTCCCACCATATTATGATGTTGACCAAGTTTTGGGCTCGATCCGAAATCAATTGGTCAACGAAATTGGACACTTCAAGTTTGTACGAAGTTCGTGCCGTAAATTGAGTGGTTAGTTCATTGCATAGTTCTAGTGGTTGGATTTCTATCAAAACTCACCAAATGACTCCTCCCACCATATTATGATGTTGACCAAGTTTCGGGCTCGATCCGAAATCAATTGATCAATAAAATTGGACACTTCAAGTTCGTATGAAGTTCGTGCCGTAAATGGAGTGGTTGGTGCATTGCATAGTTCTAGTGATTGATTTCAATCAAAACTCACCAAATGACACCTCCTACCATATTATAATGTTGCCCGAGTTTTGGGCTCAATCCGAAATTATTTGGTCAAAGAAATTGGACAGTTTAAGTTCGTACGAAGTTCGTGACGTAAATGGAGTGGTTCTTGCATTGCATAGTTCTAGTGATTGGATCTCAATCAAAACTCCCCAAATGACTCCTCCCACCATATTACGCTGTTGACCAAGTTTTGGGCTCGATCCGAAATCAATTGGTCAAAGAAATTAGACAATTCAAGTTCGTACGACGTTCGTGCCGTAAATGGCGTGGTTGGTGCATTGCATAGTTCTAGTGATTAGATTGCACTCAAAAATCACCAAATGACTCCTCCCACCATGTTATGTTGTTGACCAAGTTTTGGGCTCGATCCGAAATCAAGTGGTCAATGAAATTGGACACTTCAAGTTCGTACGAAGCTTCGTGCCGTAAATGGAGTGGTCGGTGCATTGCATAGTTCTAGAGATTGGATTTCAATCAAAACTCACCAAATGACTACTCCCACTATATTACGTTGTTGACCAAGTTTTGGGCTCGATCCGAAATTAATTGGTTAAAGAAGTTAGACAATTCAAGTTCGTGCCGTAAATGGAGTGGTTGGAGCATTGCATAGTTCTAGCGATTGGATTGCACTCAAAAACCAGAAAATGACACCTCCCACCATGTTATGTTGTTCACCAAGTTTTGTGCTCAATCCGAAATGAATTGTTCAAACAAATTGGACACTTCAAGTTTGTACGAAGTTCGTGCTGTAAATGGAGTGGTTTGTGCGTTGCATAGTTCTAGTGATTGGATTTCAATCAAAACTCACCAAATGACTCCTCCCACGATATTATGATGTTGACCAAATTTTGGGCACTATCCGAAGTCAATTGGTCAAAGAAATTGGACACTTCATGTTCGTATTAATTTCGAACCATAAGTGGAGTGGTTTGGTGCATTGCATACTTCTAGTGATTGGATTTCACTTAAAACTCACCAAATGACTCCTCCCGCCATATTTTGATGTTGACCATGTTTTGGGCTCGATCCGAAATGAATTGGTCAAAGAAATTGGCAACTTCAAGTTCATACAAAGTTTGTGCCGTAAATGGAGTGGTTGGTGCATTGCATAGATCTAGTGATTGAATTTCAATCTAAACTCACCAAATGACTCCTCCCACCATATTATGATGTTGACCAAGTTTTGGGCTCAATCTGAAATCAATTGGTCAAAGAATTGGACACTTCAAGTTCGTACGAAGTTCGTGCCGTAAATGTGGAGTGGTTCTTGCATTGTATAGTTCTAGTGATTGGATTTCAATCAAAACTCACCAAACGACTCCTCCCACCATATTATGATGTTGACCAAGTGTTGGACTCGATCCGAAATCAATTGGTCAAAGAAATTAGACACTTCTTGTTCGTACGAAGTTCGTGGCATAAATGGAGTGGTTCTTGCATTGCAAAGTTCTAATGATTAGATTTCAATCAAAACTCTCCAATTGACTCTTCCCACCATATTATGATGTTGACCAAGTTTTGGGCACGGTCTGAAATCAATTGGTGAAAGACATTGGACACTTAAAGTTCGTATTAATTTCAAACTGTAAGTGGAGTGGTTGGTGCATTGGATAGTTCTAGGGATTGGATATCAATCAAAACTCGCCAAAGGACTCCTCCCACCATATTATGATGTTGACCATGTTTTGGGCTCGATACGAAATCAATTGGTGAAAGAAATTGGACACTTCAAGTTCGTACGAAGTTCGTGCCGTAAATGGAGTGATTGGTGCATTGCATAGTTCTAGTGATTAGATTTCACTCAAAACTCACCAAATGACTCCTCCCACCATATTACGATGTTGACCAAGTTTTGGGCTCGATCTGAAATGAATTGGTCAAAGAATTGGACACTTCAAGTTCGTACAAAGTTCGTGCCGTAAATGGAGTGGTTGGTGCATTGCATAGTTCCAGGGATTGGATTTCAATCAAAACTCACCAAATGACTCCTCCCACCATATTATGATGTTGACCATGTTTTGGGCTCGATCCGAAATCAATTGGTGAAAGACATTGGACACTTCAAGTTTGTATTAATTTCAAACTATAAGTGGAGTGGTTGGTGCATTACACAGTTCTATTGATTGGATTTCTCTCAAAACTCACCAAATGACTCCTCCCACCACATTATGATGTTGACCAAGTTTTGGGCTTTTTCCGAAATCAATTGGTCAAAGAATTGGACACTTCAAGTTCGTACGAAGTTAGTGCCGTAAATGGAGTGTTTTTTGCATTGCATAGTTCTAGTGATTGGATCTCAATCAAAACTCACAAATGACTCCTCCCTCCATATTATGATGTTGACCAAGTTTTGGGCTTGATCCGAAATCAATTGGTCAAAGAAATTGGACACTTCAAGTTCGTATTAATTTCGAACCGTAAGTGGAGTGGTTGTGCATTGCGTAGTTCTGGTGATTGGATTTCACTCAAAACTCACCAAATGACTCCTCCCACCATATTATGATGTTGACCAAGTTTTGGGCTTGATCTGAAATCAATTGGTGAAAGAAATTGGACACTTTAAGTTTGTACTAATTTGTAACAGTTAGTGGAGTGGTTGGTGGATTGCATAGTTCTAGTGATTGGATTTCAATCAAAACTCACCAAATGACTCCTCCCACCATATTACGTCATTGACCAAGTTTTGGGCTCAATCCAAAATCAATTGGTCCATGAAATTGGACACTTTCAGTTAAATGCGAAGTTTGTGCCATGAATGTAGTGGTTCTTGCATTGCATAGTTCTAGTAATTGGATTTCAATCAAAACTCACCAAATGACTCCTCCCACCATATTACGTTGTTGACCAAGTTTTGGGCTCGATCCGAAATCAATTGGTCATTGAAATTGGACACTTCAAGTTCGTACGAAGTTCATGCAAGAAATGTAGTGGTTCTTGCATTGCATAGTTCTAGTGATTGGATTTCAATTAAAACTCACCAAATGACTCCTCCCACCATATTATGTGGGTGACCAGGTTTTGGGCTCGATCCGAAATCAATTGGTCAAAGAAATTGGACACTTCAAGTTCGTGTGAAGTTTGTGCCGTTAATGTTGTGGTTGGTGCATTGCATAGTTCTAGTGATTGGATTTCAATCAAAACTCACCAAATGACTCCTCCCACCATATTATGTTGTTGACCAAGTTTTGGGCTCGATCCGAAATCAATTGTTCAAAGAAATTGTACACTTCGAGTTCGTATTAATTTCTTGCCGTAAGTGACAGGACCCGACCCAAATTCCACTTTGGAATCCGAGCCGGACCTTGTGCGTGTCCGACACCTGGTAGGTGCCGGACACAAATGACCAACTCACCCTTTTTAAACAAAAACTCAAAAGAACTCTTTTAAGGTTTGACTTCTGCCGAAAATTCGGCAGAGTTTCCCCTGTAATTTGCTCGTTTCCCAAATCATTTCACCTTTAATAATACAATTTTTATAATCCGAAACATTCAGCATGCATATCTTGAATCCACCTACAATTAAAAGAGTTAATCTTAATGGCCTCTGGCCTTACCCACAACCTAGACAACAAAGTTGTCCCCAAATCAATCCTAGCATTCTTATCCACTGAAAATCAACAATTCTCATTATATCAATTCGACATCAACATAGTCATTATCAATAGCATTATATGAAGAAATCCGTTTAAATAGAATCCCATAAAAACAAGCCACATAAGTTTAAATGAAACTCGACTATAATATTAAATGGATTTTTAATCCAATTTCGTAACCAATTTCCTAAACCTTCTATTCCGTGGCTGCACCTAGATTAATCCAGGCTGCCTACGTCTTCGTGAGGGATCAAGCCACACGTAGCTCTTTCTCAAGAAAACTCAGTTCAAACCAAACCGTACATGAATCTATCCTCTTACTCCTTTTTGTTATATCAGTTCTTCAAATTATAATTAATGTACCTTTATACTTTTAAGCCATACATGTAATCATCCGTATGAACATATCCGTTATCACCCATTAAGGGTGTATTATTTATTCCGAAGGCAATCGGGGAGGGGGAAAAACTATCTAACCACTGTGTAGATAAATCGGGCAAATGGCTAGGGATCTTGGCCAACCCTGTGCAGAAAAATTGAGCAGGGTGGCGTACAATATCTTCTCAATTGCACCATTATGTAAACTATACTATTCTCACTTAGGTATGCCTCCAATATTATCCATCAATCCCACCTAGCACTACTCAGGGAGGTATACTCAACCTGAGAACACAAATAATCCGTTAATACCAATATACACCATCAATTCCTCCTAGCAGGATCAGGGGACACGAAGTCAACCCGAAACGCAATTCCGTCAATTCCATTTCCTCGCAAGACTCGGCGACACAAAGTCAACCTGAGCCGCGTCCTCGCAGAACTTAGGAGACATATAGTCAACCCAAGCCGCGTCCTCGCAAGACTTAGGGGCATATGGTCAACCTAAGCCACGTCCTCGCTCCTCACGGTTCGGGCATCCCCGAGACAAGTGGGGCGTAATGTCATACGCGTGCAGGCATAATCGATACCAATAGCAACAACTGTCCGTAGACATATTATTATCCGAAGGCAACACTTGTCCGAAGACATTTTATATCCGAAAGCCACTGGGATGTCCGTAGACATCATTATATCCGAAGGCAACAGTATAATTCGAAGGCAACAGAGATGTCCGAGGACACCGATAATTCCGAAGGCGACCAATGTAATTTCCAAATCATTTAATAATATATATAGTCATATAAATTTATTTATAAAACATTTCATAAACCCCATAATTCAATCATAATAACATTCGCCCAATAAAGTGATAATAATAATAATAATAATAATAATAATAATAATAATAATAATACTAGTAAATATCCCTCGGAATCCCATATCTTTGTTTACTCTAACTAATTTAGTTTCCAATCAAACACATCTATTCAATATCACCATTTAACAACATCATAATCTCAACATTAACATAAATGTATGTACAATTCACTGTTTAGAAGACAACGCATACTAAAACAATTATCCAAAGAATTAAACTAATAATCAACATTCAACTACTTAATAATATAATGACCTTCAATAACCCATAGGGCATTTATACCCATAACCGGTATCCAAATAATTCAATATGTTATAGATACTATGTCAATCGTGGTAATGCTCAATATCATCTTGATTTCACTTATTATGATAACCCCATAAATTCTCAAATCATACTCCACTTCCCAAGTTAACCATATTGACCATAAATATGTTCGTATAAAACCATTTCAACTAAAGCCACAAGCTTGGGAGCAATAAATCCATAATCAATTTATTAACTAATAATACTAACCACTATTATAACCATAAATATAACAATAGTAATAATATTAACATCGATAATAACACTAATCAAAATCATAACTATCAATACTCTGTACCCACCATTTGGATTCCAAACATTTATAAAATTCACTGCCTAATAACCTCTTTACTAAGAAATGATCAAACTCGCCATACTAAAGATTATTAACATAACTAACCATTTCCCAAGTCCTTGGACCATTCTAGTACTTTCCAAAGGATTAAGTGGCCTTAGAAAACTCCCGGTAGCCCTAGTGGTCAAACTCCCCATTTTGGTCAACAGGGCTCGCGGGGCCCACTACCTCCAAATTCGGTCTGAACTCTCCTAAAAGTCCAATGAGGTCAACTAATCACATTTCGAAGGTTTAGTCTCGATCGAGCGGTCGGATTTCTCGCGATCGCACGATCGGACGGTTTTCGTGAAACTAAACTATAAGTCATTGATCCGGAGTATCTGAGGCTTCGATCCACAATCTGTCAATTCCTACATGATCCTAAAAATATGGGGAACAACATACTAAGAATTGAGACCGATCCAACGGTCCGAACACACCGAACCCGGATAACGTGCAATAGGAGTAAATCCGTTCGACTGTCATACGAACTCCAAATTGAAATCCGAGCACGCCTACACGCTCGTGACAATGTAAGGATAATTTAGGAATGAAGATTGACAACTAAAAGTGAGCCTACGCGTGGGAACATGCGCTGGCAGTTTCAAGGGTTAAAAAGCGATAAATTCGTCGCTCGGACAAACTCCAAACCAAGAGCTGTCCTTCCACTTACAACTATTTCTCGACCTCCCGAACACTTTCTTCAGCTACAGGAATGTCCAATTCGGACCGCAAGTGGGTCAAAACTCGATCTCAAAATCTGCCTAAACTTTAACTCGAATTTCGGGTTACCTACGCTCGAAATTGATGGAAACCAACCATGCAGAAAGTTAGGACTCGAAGAGTAGATAGATTTACATACCTTACTCGTCTCGATTGGTCGCCGGAGGAGGCAGAACGAGCTCTGTGAAGTTTTGACAAAAACTGGTGGTTTTACAGCATTTTCCGACGAAGGACGTGGCTGCCGGCGTCAGGGGAGGGCTGGGGTTGGAAGAGGAAGGCTAGCCAGACGTTTTGGTACCAGCCCCATGGTTGGAGGTGGTGGTTTGCGGTGGTAATGGGCTAAAACCCGATCAGCCAAAAACGCAGGGGGGAGAGAGAGAGAGAGAACAAAAGGGCCGATTCGCGGCACTGTAGCGGCACTGTAGCCACTACAGTAAATCTGAAAATTTCCCATTTTTATTTTTATTTTTATTTTTTAGACCGTTACGTGTTCATTACAACTCGGAATTGGGCGTGCCGCATATCCATGAACTCGTTTTGACGAGCCGGATGCAATGGCGCAACCCATTTCGTCACATTCTTTTCTGAAAATTAAAATGACCTTATTGCCCCTTAATTATTAAATACTACTTTAATTTCTAATTATTATTAACTAATTCCTTTCTTTTATTTATTTAATTCCTTTCTAAGACTGAGGTGTTATACTCGGGGTAAAATTGTCTTTTACTTGAATAATTTAATAATTCAATGTTAATTTAGGGACGGGTTGTTATAGTAAGTGGAGTGGTTGGTGCATTGCATAGTTCTAGTTATTAGATTTCACTCAAAACTCACCAAATGACTCCTCCCACCATATTATGATGTCGACCAATTTTGGTCAAAGAAATTGGACACTTCAAGTTCGTGCCACATGCTTTTCAACTGAAAATCTGATAATTTTTTTGTTGTGCATTGGTTTTAATGCTTTGGCGTACGATATCAAAATGAATTACATTCACTAGGAATGCTGAAGCTAATAAGGCCGAAGATTGGATTAAGCATATCCATAAAAAGCTCGATGCTCTGAATGTTCCACCAGAGCTCAAAGTTCGATTGGCCACTCATGTTCTTGAGGATGAAGCTGATAGATGGTGGGACACAATCCGACACCAGGAGGGTGCAGCAGCGGGGACAATGAAACACCCCGTCCCTAAATTAATATTAAATTATTCAAGTGAAAGACAATTTTATCCCGAGTTAACACCTCAATCTTAGAAAGGAATTAAATAAATAAAAATAAAGAAGATTTAATAAAATATTGTGAATTAATTAATGACTTTTAGAATTTTAAAGAATTTATTAGAGGGGCAAAAAGGTCATTTTCATTCAGGAAAAAATTTGGGGAAGCGAGCCACGACATTACTTCGGGCTCGTCGATACGAGTTCATGGGTATATTGGGGGCTCGAATCAGAGTTGTAACAAAGATTATACGATCAAATATGTGTGAGGGGCAAAATGGTAATTAGCCAAGGTCAGATTTTTAAAATCTGACCTCTCTCTCTTCTCCCCTCTCCCCTGCGCATGAACCACCCCCCCTCGTTTTTCTCACAGCCGTGCCCTCCAACCTCCATAGCCACCGCCTCACGCCGCCACAACCCACGAGACCGGTCGGGTTAGGACCGCCACCACCCCAACTCTTCGTCCCGCCACACGGCCACCAAGAACCACGATATTCGCCGGAAACGCAAGAAATTGGGCGGTTTTTGATAAAATTTTCAGTCGTTCGTTCTCCCTCTTCCGCCACCAATCAGTCAACTGAGGTATGCTTTCTCACCTATTTTCCATGCTCTAGCTGATTTGTAGCGTAGGTAACTCAGTTTTTGAGTTAAAGTTTTGACAAATTTTGAGCTTAGGTTTTGACCCACTTACGGTCCAAATTGGACATCCCCGTAGTTGAAGAAAGTGTTTGGGCGGTCGAGACTAGTTGTGGGTGGAAGGATAGCTCTTGGTTTGGAGTTTGTCCGAACGACGAATTTATCGCTTCTTAAGCCATCGGATCTGCCAACGTGTGTTCCCACGCGTGGGTCCACTTTTCACTGTCAATCTTTATTTCTAAATTATCCTTACGTCGTCACGAGCGCGTAGGAGTGCTTGGATTTCATTTTGGAGTTTGTATGACGATCGAGCAGTTACGCCTGTGCGCGTTATCCGGGTTCGAGGAGTTCGGACTGTCGGATCAATCCCAATTCTTAGTATGTTGTTCCCTGTATTTTTAGGATCGTGTAGGAGTTGACGGATAGAGGATCGGAGCCCCGAATGCTCCGGATCAATGACTTAAAGTTTAAATTAATGAAAACCGTCCGATCGTACGATCTTGAGAAATCCGACCGTTCGATCGAGACCCAACCTTCGGGATGTGATTAGTTGACTTTGTTGGACCCTTTGGAATGCTCTAACCTAATTACAAGTCGTGGGCCCAGCCCGGTTGACTGTTACGACTAGTTTGGTAGACAGTTGACCAAGGATCTTTTGAGGCCGTCGCGTCTCTTTGAAAGTACTAAAAAGGTTGGGAGGACTTAGGAGAGTACGTGGGTCAAGAGTGGTTGGACTGTCAGGTCAATTTCAGTAAGAATTTATCGTACTATATGATTGTGGGGTCTTTTTCTTCAGATTTGGACGAATGGGCTGGGCTTTGCTGTAAAAGTGCAAATGGATGAAATTTCCACTGTGCTTGAGTTCAAGAATCAGGCCCCAAGAATGTTTCGAAAGGATAGTAGAACCTTAGGAAACACCTGGTTATCTTCTGCTTGAAATAACGACTGACACAAGTAGATTATTAGCTTGGCATGAGAGGCTTGTGGCATGGGAGCAAAGCAATCATGAGTTTAGCATTAAAGAGAAAGCGTGAGTTCCTATGAAAGCAGAGATCTAAAGCACGGAGAAAGGGAATTTTGAGAGGATTTGTTAAGGGAAGAGAGGAATAGGTAAGGGTGGAAGAGATGGGTGGCTTGAGCAAATTTCTGCGACTTGTCAAAGCTTGGTCACTCTCCTAGAGGGTTTTGCGGAGGAGAAAAATGAAGGAGATAGAGCTTGAAATTGAGGGGGTTCCTGTAGTGAGGGAGAATGCTTGCTCACTATGGATCTGGTTTTGCTTGGCTCTTCATCGTTCCTTGATGGGTAGGAAGTGCCCTCTTTTTATGGAGTCGTGGAAGTCCCTTCTTCCCAAGGAACCCCAGTGGTTCTTCCCCAAATCTGCCAGTCTCCTCTTCTATGCCTCTTCTCTTTCTTCAACTCATTCCTATTTTATGAAATTCCCTTAATCTCGGCACACCTGGACAAGATTTTGGGGCTCTAGAGCTTTCCGCAGTCCGTCCACTGTGCCAACCTCCTATCTTGGGCTACCATATCTTCTTCTTTCTTCCCTTGTTTTACAAGACCTGGTTGGAAGGGAAAAGAATGGGTGATGGCGTTGGTATGAAGAGTTCTTTGCTCCAGCAACATGCAAGCTAATATCCTTTGGTTTTTGAATGTTCTATCTTGGACGTTGGTTTTGCTTGCACGTCTTTGCAGTCTCCTAGCGACTGGCATAGGCATATCCGTTGGCTTCTATTGTGATATGTTCTCTAGCCATGTGCTAGAGATTTGTAGATATTTCTCTTGGTTACTTGGGCCTCTCTAAGGTGATGGGTTAGCCCATTAAGAGGATGGGCTAATATCCTAAGGTGATGGGCTATTTTATTAGGGTGAAGGGCTAATTTTTCTAGAGTATTGGGCTTCCTTTTCTCTCTCTTTTATGCTTGCCCACATATTTGGGCTCAAGAAATGGAGCTTGAGTTTTGGGCTCCCAGAAACCCAAAACTTCCATTTCTCGGCTCATCAATGGGCCTCATGAAAGCTTGTTACCATCCATACCACAACCCACTCAGCCAAGCCCCGGGTATTTACGTGGCTTGGGCCCACTTGCGGCGTGGCTTGGTATCAAAATAACGATTTCCGCTTGGCGTTGCGTAGTTTTGGCATGTTTGTGCTTGAACTTAGCCATATCATAACGGGCTATGGCGCTTGACGGAAAAGTGAATAAGCATGGGTTCACAAAGTCGGCATGTGTTTTAAGAGCTTGTCACAATCTTTCCGCAGACCGGCGTGCTTACGTGGCATGGCACGCGCATAACCTATATCAGCGTATACGACAAATTCTTGCGTCCCGAGCCTCTCTCTTCGGTTTAAGTGCCATATTGGGCCAAAAATGCATTTGGGCCTACCCTTGATTTTGGGCCTCAACATTAGCCCCCTTGGTTTATTGGGGCCATTAATGGATAACAAAATGGGCCGAATAATCAAACTCAGTCAAAAATCAAATCCCAGTGTGACCCTCTTTCTTTTTCTTTTCTTTTCTTTTCTTTCACTTTGGTTTCCTTCAAACAAACCATAACGTAAGAGATGTAGAGGCAGGGAGAAAGAAACACCACCGCAACCAGGGAATTCACGCGCCAATTCCACACCTCGTCGTCGTTGCGAAGAACCCGATCACCACCTTCTTTGAAACCCATCCCGATTTCTCATCTCATCGCTTCCTCGTGTGGAGACCTCGACAACAGCTATTAGAAGCCCACATGGCTTCGCACCTCGTAGCTTGCTCGAGCACGAACTTAGGCTACAGCTGCTGGAAACTCACGCCAAGCTCGCGCCACGCGTCTTTTTGTGCGAAGAACTTGCCCACGGCTATCGGGAGGAATCGTGCCCGAAATCCCCAATTTCTTACCCTTATTTGGTTTTGATTGGCGGCAGGGATTCACTTTGTGAGGCAAGGTATTGCCTTCTTCCTTTCTAATTTTGAGTTCAAGAGGTTCTTCATCCCCTCTATCATTCATTTCGTTTTTCTTTTGCTAACACTTCTTTTCCACGGCCTCCTTCCTTGCCGTCATCGTGTTCGTCTCACGGGCTTGCTAGAAACGGAGGAATCGCGCGAGGTGTTTCTGGTTTTCCCCCTCCCTTTTAATTCGACGAGCTGCTTTGGAAAGGACACGAGGAGATCTTGTGTAGCGCCGCTCCCTCTTCCTTCTTCCAGAGATAGCTCCACTTGATTGCGTGCAAACCTTGGATGATCTTGGGACATGGTAGGAAGATAATACACTTGCGACACCCTTTTTCCTTACGGTGTTTGTAAAACAAGTGTCGCTAATGGCAATTGAGATCACGAAGGTGAGTTCCCAATATCCTCAACCGCTTTTGCTCACCAATGAATTTTTTTCATTTGTCAATATTCATAGAGCTTTGCTTGAATTTGTATAGGCTTGATTGGAGATGTATACTGTGTCATATATAGATATATACCATTTTTTAATCCTGCTATGATGATTGATCGAGTATGGAGTGGGAACTTTGCTTGTCATGAGCTTAAGTAATAGATGCATGATGCTTTGAGAAAATTTTTGTTTATGCATTCCGCTTGGCATGAGATAGCTTGCTTTGCTTGGCATGAAACTCCATAAGAAGTTTATATTATTTGCATACTAGTGTGGAGATCATTTGGTCTCAATGGCATGAACATTGCTTAGTAATGTGACTTGTAACCTGAGAGAGCTAGCTTTATGCTTCGCCCTTTTGCAACATATTTATCTCTTCGTTGGCAATTCTTGCAGGATCCACATAATAAGTCACAATGACACAGTGATGAGGATGACTTATTTCACCTTGGACGATGGGTTGAAAAAAAAGGATGACTACCTTCATCGCTTAGAAACACTTGCCATGACTGGTTGTAGGCACCAGGCAAGCAGCTTGGTGCTACTCTCATTTCTAGGTGCTGTATAGAAAAATGCATGTTTCGGCGGTCTCCTCATTTTTGGCATTACTAAGGGTTGGTTGGAATGGTTGAGAGCTTTAGAGAGCCTACGGCTTGAGGGTTTTCAACACCTCATGGCTTTGAGAACCTTTTGAAGGTTTATTCCTTGCATTTTGGCTTGAGGGTTTTGGAGAGCCTACAGCTCATGTTGTTGGAACCTTGAGACACAACATTGTTACATACTTTCTGCCGAGAACTTTCGATTTAGGATGCTTGAGATATTAAGTTTTGACCTGTTTTGTACACATTGAGATAATGATTTCCAGCTTATGTACACTTTGCTTGGTTCGAGATGATGAAATGCATGATTTGTTAGGGCTTGGAATGCATTGAGATCTATATATATATATATATATATATATATATATATATATTTTGGTTGGAAATAATGAAATGCATGAATTGTTAGGGCTAGAGTGATTTTCCTTGATAGCATGACCTCTCTCTTTTTCTTTGCATGAGATAACTTGGTAGCTTAGCTTGTTGCTTGAATATTTTCGAAAACTATTGCTTTTTATCAGTAGCAGTTAGCTTCTTTGCATGTGGTATATAACCCTATGGCTTTAGTCCTAGATGATGATGATTTTTTTCATGAGCCATGAGTGCCGTCAAGGATGCCATTTTCACCCTTTGCTTCCACAACTTTTCCTTGACAGGTTTTCTAGTCACTTTTTCCAGCAACTCCCCGAGTCATTGCTTCTTGCTGGTATGTCATTCTTTATCATAGTGATATTGGGATGATGAAGAATTTTAAATAAGTAGATGAGAACACGGGTCTTCAATTTACTAGGATTGAAATCGTGTATTGCGATGGGTTTGCACGACCCTTCAATACTTTTTTGTCGGATGCTTGATTTCTCGAACCCATGTATGTAGTAGTAAATTTTGTTGTCCATGCCATCATGAAAATTAGACTTGGTTGTTGTTGGTCCTGCTGTGAATTTCAGATTTTGGAATTTGAAGAAGTTCCTCTGCTTGAGGGTTGTCTTTTTCTCTTTCTTGGGCTAATTGTTTTTGTGATTTGTGTAAACTCGACTTTAGAAATCCCATATCTTTGCTTGGCAACTTTGAGGATGTGAGTGAGTCCTCAAGGATCCTTAATTCTTACATTTTACAACTGAAATTTCTTGACAATATCCATGAAGTTTTTCTGGATTTTGTACGAGCTTGATTGGAGAAATTTCACACATGTGCCACATCTTTTTTGTGGCATTTGGTAGATTTTTTTCTTTCTTTCTTGCTGCTCCGAGGAAGAAGAAAATAAGAATAAGATTTCCTGCAGCTCCTGGATGCGTGGCTCCCTTCTTGTTGGCTATTTTTGTTTTGCTTGCTTGCTTGCTTTGTCGCGTTTATTTATTTATTATATTTATGCTTTCTCCAGGAGCTTGCTTCAAAAATGGGAGAACCTCCTTCTTTGATAAGCCTTGGTACCAACAACTTGGATAATGGTGATGAAATGGCATGTCTTGGTCATATATGAATAATCTGATAAACTGTGATATTGCTTTAGGCACGGGATTTTGTTGGCTTTGCGCATAATTCGTTGCTATTATCACGTTGAACTCATTGGTGAAGAGAGTTTTTGCATGATTACGTTTTCCTTACAGTTTGGAGGACTTGAAGGTGATGGTGGCGAGGATTGCACCGTCGTGACATAGAAGTCTACGGTAACTCAATTACCTTATGTCTAACTTTGATCCTTCTTTTTGTTTTCTTTTTTATACGAGGCTGCATGGAAGATATTAGGAAAAATATCCTTCAGGCGCCTTCTTTCTTTGAGAATATCCTTCTTTCGGCACCAACTACAACTAACCTTCTTAGGCACCAACCACAACCGACCTTCTTCCGATACCAACTACAACTAACCTTCTTCCGGCACCAACCACAGTGACCTTCTTCCAATACCAACCACAACTAACCTTCTTAGGCACCAACCATCCTCTTTTGTGACACCTCCACGATACTAATGCTTCCAATGTTATTAAGGATTCCACCAATAGTGCGAGATACATCGTTGGAGTATAACTTCGATTCCCTTCATTGCCTTTATTTTTATTTTATTTTATTTTATTTTTTGTGGTGGCACGTGAGAATACTTAGATCCAGCTGATGAGCTCCTTCTATTGCACCATGTCTTAGAGGCTATGAAACATTTCGGGCGAGCAAGTATTCCCGAGCTTGATGAAGGCCTTGAGTAGGTTCTTTTGACATTTATAGGGCTTGCATTGAGGGCGAGTCGTAGCACTGTCTTTTACTTTGAAGAACATGGTGTCCTGAGATATTAGCCTTGTATTCCATGACATGGACAACACACTATACTGAGATGTCATCGCGATCATGAGCTTATGTCTTGGAGAGACGCGATTCGTGATGCCATTTTGTTGGGACTTCATATCAACTTCTTACTTGATATATTGAAGATGAGATTAGCACGTGCCATTTTCGGCGTGGGCTACTTGTAGTACGGCGATGTCGGCTCAATTTCTTAAAGTAGAGCGCAACAACTTGTGCATTGAGACTTAAAAGTCATGAGTTGGAAAATGAGCGTTGTGCAGCTGCGTGAACTCTGATCAAAAGAGGAGTTACCTCGGATGGCGTTGAGTGCGTGTTGGAAGGCGAAAGGATCATCACGTAAGGCTTCCTTCATATTGTACGATTCACCCGATTGAGGTTTGTGGCATCCTTGCTTATGCTTCTTATACAAATATCTTGCCCTCCATCTTTGTTCCTCATCTAATTCTTGATCATTTTATTTTTGCGGGATGCATGATTACGGATTATGGCTTGGCGTCTTGTAGTTATCTTTTTGGCTTAATGCTTTGAGTTTTGGCATGGTGATCCATTACGTATAGTGTAGCATGTGATACCTCTTTGTGAAAGCTACGGATTGCCTTGTATATTGTACAGGATGCTTGAAATGCAATGTATTACTATACGTATATACTTATTTATTGCTTGACTCATGCATTTGGCTTGGCTCGAAATATATGCTTTACGTATGATATGGTTGTAATCTCGGCGGGTTGAAACCAAGTCAAGCCCCCAAGTATGGAAGGAAAGTGGCTGGATTATTCCAATCAAATGCGACTCCCAAGTATAGAAGGAAAGTGGCTGGATTATTCCAATCAAATGCAGCCCCCAAGTATGGAAGGAAAGTGGCTGAATTATTCTGATCATATTCAACCGCCAAGTATAGAAGGTCCAGGGGGTGCGCATGTCTTGCAATAGCGTGGGAGGCTTGTGGATTAAGTTGGCGTGTATGACACTTTTTCATGAAGTGTGTGCGTCGTTCTTCATTGTATTAATTTCTGGAATGCTTTGGACTGCTGGAAATTGTATTAGTTTACAGTGAGCTGTTATGCAGGCTAACTCAGGCGTACTAATTTCTGGAATGTTGGAGACATGTCGTAATCCCGCTCGCCTTATATGTATATTGCTTGGTTGATGGAATTTATCCTTGTGGACTGCTTGAAATTTTCGAGGTTGGGTAGCTTTAAAAACAAAGTGCATCTTTTGCCAAAATTTTGAGTAGAATCCTTAAGCAAAATCCTCGATGTATTGCTCTCGACAACCTCCCTTTTTTTTTTTGCAAGGCTTGTCTAATCATTTGGCCCAAAATGCACCCTCCTTCCATGCCTTAGAGGAGTGAGACCAATATGTGCATGATTTTTAACAAAGGTTCTGTGAAACCCGTTGTTCAGCACTTCACGATATACACATTCAATTGCCACGTTTCCTTGTAATAACTTGGCTTTGCACACCCCATATTATTTTGCTTAGGCATGATGCTTGTTAACGATTCGGGATCCCATTCAAGTGACTTTGCTTGGCATGCTTACTTGCTAAGTAGTGTGTTTTTCTTTCTTCTTCTTTTGTTTAGCTCAAAGACCATTTGAAATATAAAAGGAAAGAAAACTCCAGGGACGGATCTTTTTCAAAAATACTCCTTCATTTTCATTACCAAAGCCCATGCTACCATGATGGTGCATTATACAAAAGTTTTTTGTTTCTAAAAACATAAGGTAAGAATATAGAAGGAGATCATATCTAAAACGGAAATAAATGCAATAACAAAGGGTAGAACACAAAGTTAACTTAAGCGATAGCAAGGCTTGAGCCACTTCGCATTGATGAATACTCCAATCAAATCAAGCCCCCAAGTATGAAAGGGCCAATGAGTGTGCATGACTTGTAATAGCATGAAAGCTTGTGGCTTAGGTTGGCATGTATTTGGCATGTGTTGTACTAGACTGCCATGCTCTGTAGAGATATTTATGAGCCACGGCCGTTTGCTTTCCTTGCATGCGACTCATAACTCGGCTAATCAAAGAGTTATTTGAACTTGAGTTTCTATAGAAAGCTTGTGAGGCAATAGGTCCCTATTTTAGACATGTGCATCATCCCATTACACTTTCTTCAACTTCTATTAGGTTATGAGAGGTTGCGGCTATTTTGTCTCTCGATACTCATCTTGACCAAATGAAGCACCTAAGTGGTGTTCTTCCGGTATGTCCAATGTGAATACTTTTCTGCTGGAACCATCCTGCATATGCCTAGAGTGCCATCATAGGCTCGTGAAAAGCACAAGGCATGGTTGTTTTGTCGTATGGACCTTTATAACTATCTGCTTGCATCACTTCTTCTCCATACTCGGGGCTTTCCCGTAAAACACAGTTGAGCCTCCAAACCCGTCATAAGCAATACAGATGCGACCGTCGGGCATCGTAACCTTCAAGCATTGGGGCTGAGCATAAGAATGGTTGTTGACTTAGAGTGTTTCTTCCCTTTCGATCGACAATTGTTATGAGTTCCTCATTGCTAAGATCACGAATCTCGAGTCGAGAAGGTAGATAGGTTCCAAAAGCCTTGAATGGGCTGCTTCCGGCACTCTGTGCATTCGGTGTAGAATTTACGCCTCTGAATAATGGGCTTCGTTTTGGTTGAATGATGCTTGATTCCTAAAATGCGAAGTGGTCTCGATCCAAACCTCCCCTTCACGCATTGGTGGTAAGTAGAGATCACAAGTTTGTGCCTTTTGAGCCATGACCTCCTGAGTAAAGTATGGTAGGCTACATCCACATCTACCACATAGAACTTGGTGAGCGGCCGAATTGGCCCCCACCTTCAAGTTTATATGTATGTAGCCAACAATAACCTCACTCTTATTTTCTAATCCATGATGCTCATGCGAGTGAACTACCTTAGATAGTGGAATGCCAGGCTCTTTGTAAGTACATACGAGCGGTATGTTGTGAGAGAGCTGTGTCTACCAAAGTTCTCCGTATCAATACATCGTTGATATGTCCCTCCAAGTAAAGTGGCTTCCTATGATCCAGATATGGGACCTCCATGTCTTCATCCGTGAAAATGATAGCATTGTCGTTTTCTAAGAAGCGACCTTTGTGGTGGGCAATGAAGCAATGAAGATTAGACTCTGAGAGATGTTCATGAGAGCTACAACAGTGCCTCCCTTGCTTGTGGTCTAAAGCCAAGTTGGTCAAAGAGTGACTTGAATTTTGGATTCCTCCGGATGACTTGTGAGGTATGGGCCTGCTTCCAACCTAAGTAGCACGCCACATCATACTTGTTTGGCCTCAGTAAGATTGTGAAATGTTATAGCAGTTGTTTCTTTGCTGCCTAGGCAAGCCCCCAAGTAGCATTCTTCCGGCATGTCTAGCGAACACTTTATTGCTGGAACCATCATCTCATCCATCGAAACAAGTGGCCATGGGGTGGTATAACTTGAAGGTTTTGATTATACACACCCGATAAGCTTTCTCCATGTTTCCACAAGGCTCCTAAATAGCTTCCAATCACTTTGGGTCATTCTTCCACTTGGTGGCACAATACGTTGTCGTCAAGCAAGTCATCAAAGCCATGTAATGTGAGCCATCTACTTTCCCCTTTGTTTTGGCAAGGGTCCTTGTCAATAAGCTTGCCTCTTAGAGTATCTCGGCGTGCAAGATCTTCCAAAAAGCATGGCAAGCGGTGGTTGGATGTTGTGAAGAATGGATGAATATAGGAAAATAGGCTTCCGGCACCCTTTCTTTTGAAAGCTTGACATCGCTTCAAAAATTCTGGTTGCTTGGTAAAAGAAACTTCATCTTAACGACATTTAGGTTCTTCCAGAGTATCATAGCACTACCTTCGCAATATTTTCCTTCCATTTGCCATGAATTGAGATGTTTTCCTTCTTGGAGTCAAGCATAATGCTTGGATTTCTTGACTAAGGCTTGGGGCTTGATGATGCTTGATTATGGAATTGTGGCAATTGAGACATCCCGATAGCCTTTTGGTTTTGACTCCTAAACTTGGTCATTGGAATGGTCAAGGCTTAGAAAGTGCTTGAAGGTCTTTGGAGCATATGAGTTATGGCAACTTTGGTATTGTTTATTACTGTTGTAAACATATTTTAGGAATCAAAAGCTCGGGCTTGGCTATTGAAGCTTGAGCTTTGCATGTAGTCACTACAGAGAAATGTGTTGGGTTACAACAGCTTGAGTTCTTTGCAAGTGATGGCAAACTTGGAGGTCATAGTGACACAATTGGAATTTCAAGGAGATTTTTGGTCTGGGAATAGTGGTTTTGGTAATAATGGATTCTTAAGCTCATTTGGGGTTTTGGAATCGCTCTTTGTAGTGATTGCAATGAATTCCTTCCTCAGCCCCCAAGTGCACCATAACCATCATAAAAGGATTTGATGGGCATAGGCTACAAAACTCTTGCAACGTGGCCTTCTTAGTATTTATGCAGGTCATTGCATGGCATGATGAACTTGGGATATCCCTTTGTTGCAATGGTGATAATTTGGCATGATTCGGTGGTAGCATGTGCTTAGCGGCTCTTCAGCGATGGTGTTTGGATTTCAACGGCGCTCTGTTCTTCTTCCAGCCACTCTTAGGCGGCTTTTCAGTGATGCTTGAACTTCTATTTGGAAGTATAGAGAGAGATTTGTGCGAGAAATGGATGATAACTTGGCAGTGTGTTGAGATGTTGGGTATGAAACATGAGAGCATTTGTTTTCTTGTTTGTTGTTTTTGTTGTTTGGAGGCTTAGGTCCTTTGCACATGATCGAAATAATGCTGCATGACCAAAGCATACGGTGATTACAAAAATAATATAAGCATTGTAGCTTGCAAAGGACTAACATAATTGACATAAGCATCTGACGGGTATGATTTTAGTGCGAGCATGCATAGTTGGCATCTACATTGCAATGTGTAACTTCGAAGCCAGATCAACATAAAGGTGGATCGATATGAAATGATAAGAAGTATAAGATAAGTGAATAGTGCGTGGAATAAGGCTCGAGAAATTTTGTTGGAGATGCAAAATTGAAAGGTGGTTTAATATATAACAAGAAAGTAATGCAAATTTGGTGCACCATAACAACTAATCAATCAATTTTTTTGACTTGAAGCGAGACGAGATGCACGTGCTTTTGTCTATGCTTGAGATTGTTCAATGAAACATAAATTTTATGAATATATTAAAATGACAAACAAATATATAGGCTATATTGAGATCAACAAGGCATGATAATAAAAATCTTATCTTGGTGAAGCCATTTGCGAGAGATGAGGTGAGAGCATTGAACAAGTGTTCCTTCTCCTCTCTCACCGTATTTTCACAACTCTAGAGAGGTGAAGGCTGCTGCGAAGGTGATTCTGACCATGGCCAGAACTTGTTGATGATGTATTATGGTGGAGAGGTGAATGGCAGAGCTAGCCTTAATAATTGGCAGTGACGATCAGCGGTTTTGCACGTTGGTGAAGCCCCCAATCCTCTTACAAGATCTTATTTTGCTTGAGAATGGAGATCTAAGACACAAGCAAAGGGAGCATGTGAGTAATTTATATTATGTTTGTTCTACAAAGTAGATAGCCAACAAAAGGAAAAAGAGAAAGAAAGAGGAAATGCTCTTATCTCTTTATTTCCTCCAGGTTCTTCTTGCTCATGGTCTTCTTCTTTGGAGGTATTGGTGAAGATAATGGCCTAATCCCCAGCAAGTCGCCATTTATGTGGGGTCTTTTCTTAGGCAGGCGAATGAATGGGGTGGGTGCTTTGTAAAGTGCAAATGGATGAAATTTCCCACTGTGCTTGAGTTCAAGAATCGAGGCCCCAAGAATGTTTGAAAGGATAGTAGAACCTTAGGGAAACACCACGGTTATCTTCACCAGCGAAATAACGACTGACTTACAAGTAGATTATTAGCTTGGCATGAGAGGCTTGTGGCATGGGAGCAAAGCAATCATGAGTTTAGCATTAAAGAGAGAGAGCGTGAGTTCCTATGAAAACGAGGGTCTAAAGCACGGAGAAAGGGAATTTTGAGAGGATTTGTTAAGGGAAGAGAGGAATAGGTAAGGGTGGAAGAGATGGGTGGCTTGAGCAAATTTCCTCTTGACTTGTCAAAGCTTGGTCACTCTCCTAGAGGGTTTGCCAGAGGAGAAAAATGAAGGAGATAGAGCTTGAAATTGAGGGGTTCTGTAGTGAGGAGAATGCTTGCTCACTATGGATGCTGGTTTTCTTGGCTCTTCATCGTTCCTTGATGGGTAGGAAGTGCCCTCTTTTATAGGTCGTGGAAGTCCCTTCTTCCCAGGAACCCCAGTGGTTCTTCCCCAAATACGCGAGGTCTCCTCTTCTATGCCTCTTCTCTTTCTTCAACTCATTTCTATTTTATGAAATTCCCTTAATCTCAGCACACCTGAGACAAGATTTTGGGGGCTCTAGAGCTTTCCGCATGGCCGTCCACCATGCCAACCTCCTATCTTGGGCTACCATATCTTCTTCTTTCTTCCCTTGTTTACGGCAAGACCTGGTTGGAAGGGAAAAGAATGGGTGATGGCGTTGGTATGAAGAGTTCTTTGCTCCCGGCCAACCTTGTGCAAGCTAATATCCTTTGGTTTTTTGAATGTTCTATCTTGGAGCGTTGGTTTTGCCCCACGTCTTTGGAGTCTCAGCCGGCGCATAGGCATATCAGATTGGCTTCTATTGTGATATGTTCTCTAGCCATGTGCTAGAGATTTGTAGATATTTCTCTTGGTTACTTGGGCCTCTCTAAGGTGATGGGTTAGCCCATTAAGAGGATGGGCTAATATCCTAAGGTGATGGGCTATTTTATTAGGGTGAAGGGCTAATTTTTCTAGAGTATTAGGCTTCCTTTTCTCTCTCTTTTATGCTTGCCCACATATTTGGGCTCAAGAAATGGGCTTGAGTTTTGGGCTCCCAAAACCCAAAACTTCCATTTCTCGGCTCATCAATGGGCCTCATGAAAGCTTGTTACCATCCATACCACAACTCACCAAGCCAGGGTATTTGCGTGGCTTGGGCCCCTTAAGCTTGCGTGGCTTGGTATCAAAATAACGATTTACGCTTGGCGTTGCGTGGTTTTGGCATGTTTGTGCTTGAACTTAGCCATATCATAACGGGCTATGGCGCTTAATGGAAGAGTGAATAAGCATGGGTTCACAAAGTCAGCATGTGTTTTAAGAGCTTGTCACAATCTTTCCGCATGAGACCGCGTGCTTACGTGGCATGACGCACCTATATCAAGCGTATCGACAAATTCTTGCACGTCTGAGCCTCTCTCTTCGGTTTAAGTGCCATATTGGGCCAAAAATGCATTTGGGCCTACCCTTGATTTTGGGCCTCAACAATGATTATATTGTTTATATTTAATATTTAATTATTGCTTGATAACTAGGAATTGACATTTTTGAATATCATTTCTGAATAGTATGTCTTATATTGTTGAGATGGATTTGAGAATTGTATGGAAGTTATAATTGCTTTAACATAAAGAATGAGTTATAGATTCCAAGGGTTATTATTATTATTATTATTATTATTATTATTATTATTATTATTATTATTATTATATTATTATTATTATTATTATTATTATTATTATTATTATTATTATTATTATTATTATTATTATTATTACTATTATCATTTAATAAGTTGATGAATTTGGATTTAGATTTTGGATTTGGTTGCGAACGATTTCGGAAATATGCATGGTTTAACTCTAATCGATGAGGTTATGGTTTGATTTCGGTTCTCTAAAAGGGATTTTAATTATTTGATTTAAAAACAGAATTCTTGGAAATCTGGAAAAAGGGATTTGAATAAAAGAATATTTATGAAAAGCTTTGGGAATATGGTTTTTCAACCCACCACAGAGTAACCCCAATGGCATACAATCAAATACTCAGTTATGATACGCCCCACATGTATCAAGGACGCCCGAACCGTGAGGAACGAGGGCGCGTCTCAAGCTGACTATGTGTCCCCTGAGTTCTACGAGGACGCGTTTCGGGCTGACTTGGTGTCCCCGATTCTACTAGGAATTGCATTTCGGGCTGATCACCCGATTCTGCTAGGAATTGCTTTTCGGGCTGACTACGTGTCCCCCGATTCTGCTAGGCGGATTTCATATAATGAGACCTGGAATTGACGGATAAATGATGTGGGGTACACCTTGGTGGAGAATATTTTGGGATTAAGATGTTTTATATGGAAACTAATGATTTATATCTTGAATACTTATTGATGAAGGTTTTATTACCTAATTTCATTTTTATAAGACAAATGATTACGTTTTCTAAGTATAAAGATTTCTCATGATTAATGTTATTGAAGTAACTCCCTAGATTCTTACTTATTAGAAAGGAGTTATTATATATATATATATATATATATATATGTATGTATGTAGATTCTTATAACAGAGAATTTGATAATGCTTTTTATAACAGAGAATTTGATAATGCTTTTGTTAAACCATGTTTGTTGTTTCGCTTATGAGAAAGAGCTACGTGTGGCTTGATCCCTCAAGGAGGGTACATAGGCAGCCTAAAATAATCTAGGTGCAGCTACGGATGAGGCTATGTCTTGAGTTGGTTGGGTAATTTATTTAACATTATATTTAAACTCAATCTAAACTGATGAATCGGTTAAGTTAGTAACGACTGAAATGTTTATAGCTGGATGTTTGGTTAGGTTGTCTTTTTGTATTTTAACTTATTGCTGAATTCTTGGGAGTATAAATTATGTTTTATATGTGTAAATATTTGGGAAATGAGCAAATTACAGGGGAGACTCTGCCGAATTTTCAGCAAAATTAAAACCCTGAAAAGAGTTTTCTTTTGAGTTTTGGGTTAAAAGGGCTTTTTGGTCAGTTGTGCTCGGCACCCAACAGGTGTCGGACACGCACAGGGTTCAACACGAATTCCAAAGTGGAATTTGGGTCGGGTCCTTTCAGACAATGACTTGGGATGCTTTTGAGCAACATTTCTTTGACCCCTATTTCCCTAGTGCAATGCAATAGATGAAGGTTAAGGAGTTTATTGAGTTGCAGCAAGGAAATATGTCTGTTGCGGAGTATGTCTCGAAGTTCACTAAACTCAGTCGTTTTGCTAAGGCAAAGGTGTCTGTTGAGAAGATGAAGGCCACTAAGTTTTTGCAAGGCATGAGGGACAGTATCATTAGGCATACCATGGGACAAGGGACGAAGACCTACAAGGAAGTTGTTGAGTCTACATACGCCTTGGAGCATGATTATCCTGCTAACCAAAAGAAGTACAACCAGTTAGGGAAATCTGACGATAGAAGGAGGAACCCTAAGAAGAGGAACTTCAGAAAGGGTAAAGGTGAGGGGTCAAACAAAGGCCCGGCAAAGAAGCCGAAGCTAGTGACTTGCTATGAGTGTGGCAAGGAGGGCCACATAAAGCCGATGTGCCCAAAAAGGGGCAATACCAGGAATGCATGGGTGTCACTACCACAACCACAACCAAGGGATGAGCATACGAATCAGTTGGCTCACCCTCATCAACCTCAGCCACTGCAGTAGGTGCCACCAAGGTGTAACATCCCGCCCTAATATTTAATTTAATTTTCAAAATTTTAAAGTGAAATGACAATTTTACCCTTAGGGTTTCTAAGTCGTTTAGAGTTGACTATTTGTTTGGGAAGGAATTTTGGGGAATTGACCTGTACCATTGCGTAGAGTTCGTCGATACAAATCCGTAGACAAGCGGCACGCTCAATTCCGAGTTGTAATGAATGAGAAAATGTCTGAAAACTAAAAGGGTATTTTGGTCACTTGTGCCCGGCATCTGCCAGGTGTCGGACACAAACGCGATTCGACACGAATTCCAAAGTGGAATTTGGGTCGGGTCCTGTCAACTTGGTATCAAAGCATTAGGTTAAATTCATGTAGACTCGGCACCTCGTGTGCATCCTTATTACGAGTTAGTGTTTGACATTTTAGTACGTTGTCTTGCTTTCTCGGCGTGGCGGAGTTTAAGGTATCAGGAAGTGTTTGAAAAATTTGTTGAGGTTTTCATATGAAGAATGTGGCAAGAGTATGTGTACATGTTGGAAATAAACGAGTCGGGTTGAGTTATAACTCAAAACATAAAAATTTTAAGTTGAGGATTGGGGAAAGTAAATATTGGACTTGTTGGCATCGAAAGAGAAATAAGAAGAAATTGGAAAATTGTTGTGTGAACAAAGACAAAATTGTGGAGAAAATTAAAGATATGGAGTTGTCATGTAATTTTACGAAGGTTAAGGGGTCGAAGTGCAATTCAGAACGTACCGAGACAGTTATGAAATTTCGAGGACGAAATTTTTGTAAGGGGGGTAGTTTGTAAATTTTCGCCTCGACATTTAATTTAATTTTCGAAATTTTAAAGTGAAATGACCATTTTACCCTTAGGATTTCTTAGTGGTTTAGAGTTGACTATTTGTTTGGGAAGGAATTTGGGGAATTGAGCTGCACCGTTGCGTAGGGCTTGTCGATACGAGTTTGTAGACAAGCGGCACACTCAATTCTGAGTTGTAACGAAGGAGAAAAGGTCTGAAAACTAAAAGGGTATTTTGGTCACTTGTGCCAGCACTTGCCAGGTGTCGAACACGCACGAGATTTGACATGGATTCCAAAGTGGAATTTGGGTCGGGTCCTGCCAAAGGGTTAACCAAGGTGGACCAGGTAGGAAGCCCGGGAATCAGCAACAAGGCAAAACTGGAGGAAGGGTGTTCGCAGTGACAGGACATGTGGCAGACAAGGATGGTAGAGTTGCAATGGATGGTACAATTCTCTTATGCAACACTCAAGCAATGGCAGTTTGATGCAGTTACTCCCACGTTCTGCCTTTTGGTTTCTCTTCTCTTTTCTCTCTCTTTGCACATTAATCTTATTTTTTGCATTAATACCCTTAGCTTGTGACATGTATTATTTTTTAATTTTAAACGTGACAACCATAGGTTAAGGCCTGGCTTTATAATAGTAGAGATAATTCGAACAACCTAGGAATCACATTCTATACAGATCTTAGATAAACCAAGTTGCTTAAGCCCAAATCAAACCAAATTTAAAGCAAAAGCTTCAGCTTCCAACACAGAAGTAATGCCTAAAGGGCAATTTTCATCTGTCCAAGATTATTACGAATAATAAAACCCACTTTAGCTAAACCCATCATCAATGTAAATTAAGTTCGCTTTACTTTTGAAATTGGTTCCCAAGCTCTCTTGATTGTTTAAAATCTTTGTCAAAAGGAAAATGCTAAAGAAACCAAATTATTATACCAATGACTGGCCTCCAAATATTTATCTACCATTTATCATTCTACTCCACACTGGATACCAAATCTTTATCTACCATTTACCAAATCTTTATACATAATTGTTTTACAATTATACAAATTCATTTATCAGATTTACAACAAAGGAAGTGGAGGATAGAGCCCTGCATTTAAATCATAATGCTCCTTTGCATTTCTCTATGAAATGGAACTGAGTTACAAGGCACGTATTTATACCGTAGCTGCCCTATTATAAATGTAAGATTTTGCAAAATACAAGTAGATAGCCAATTCTACTACACTGATTCCACCAAGTAGCCAATAGAAGTAATCCAGATGTGCACGGTTGAGATTACTGGAAAACCAGCTAGTTTCACCTGCCCAACTGGTTGCGTCATCAATGGCGGAGATAAGAAAGCTGCTCAGAAAGCTTCCCACACCAAAAATACTGAGGTAGAGGGCAAGTCCGATACTCTTTAATTCATTTGGCACCTGATCATAAAAAAACTCTTGCAGACCAACCATCGTAAAAACATCGGCCAATCCGGCCAACAAGCACTTGGCATATCAAGCAGACCATAATCTTTGGCAGTTTTGAGCCTTTTCATCTCAACTAGAGCTGCAACTACCATGGAAATAATAGATATAAACATACCAATCCCAATTCTTTGCAGCATTGTAATTCCAGATGGTTTCCTGGTGAAAACTCTAGCTATTGGAACAAAAACACGATCATAAATGGGAATGAAGATGACAATGGCAATGCTGATGAAAGTCTGAAGTGAAGCGGCTGGTATATAAAGGCCCGGCACAATTGTTCTGTCCATGGTGGCACCTTGCTTAGTGAAGAAAGTTGAATACTGTGCAAACACAACTGCATATGCCAAGCATGTAACCCATATTGGAAAAAGCCTAAGAACAGCTTTTGCTTCTTCAACCTCAGTGATAGTACACACCTTTCTGTTTTCCTTCAAATCATCTGGTGCAAGCAATGCTTTGTTCAGGAACCTGCCAGTAAACAATATCAAAGGAGTTTCTTTAGTTGAAATCACTGTGCAAGTGAAAGTTAGAGACATTCTTAACAGTTACATTCTATAGTGAAGTTCTAATAGTCCCGCAGTAAACATAGTATAACCAATGCAATCAAACAGAAATAATTCATCCTCCTCAACCACCTAAGAACATAATAAATGCATCACAGGTATGAAAATTCCATCAATGAGACAACTATCATTTTATTAAATTCTAAGCTGCTCTTAGTACATAAAAAAGAAAAGTGCTGCATAAAAATGCCACTCAACTTAACTACATTGACCTAAATTTCAACTAATTAAGGTAATTGAGTTAAAATGGTAACAGGAAAGATTATAACATGAAATATAATGGAATTTTTTCATATGCCATGAAAAATATAATGGACCTGTTTCCAACACTAATATGTGTCTTTCATCAATTGCTTTTAAGTACAGGTTACTGAGAGAGTCATGAAAGACATACTGGGTTTTGATATATATCAAACTTCCGTATTCAATCTTGTTGCTACTTTCTCCCTACTCTTTAATCTAAAAATATGCAGACAATTAACTCTCTTACTTGAATTGTTCAGAACTTTCGTGAGGCAAGGTTCCGCAGGATTCCTCTTCAGAAGTTATTGCTGAAGGAGTAGTTTGCCAGTTCCTTAAAGCAGCAACAAATAACCTTCCAATTCTTACAAATGGGCTTTCCTCATCCCCTTTGATACTACACCGGTAAGTTCTAGTTCCGAGCAAGAAAATAACAGTGCAAGGACCATCGCAATACAAGGAATTCCAAAACCCAGACCCCAACTCAGGTTGTCCTGTATGTAGGTCAATAGTATAAGTGTAAATGTGGTACCGAAACATAAGCTAAAATACCACCAATTAAAGAATGAGCTTTTGGCTTTGCACTCCTCTGGATCTGACACATCAAACTGATCAGCTCCGAAAGCCTGAACGCAAGGCTTGTGTCCACCTTGCGCAACCGCTACCAGATACAGAGAGAAGAAGAACAACAATACTTCAAACTGAGAAGAACATGATGTGGATTGATTGATCTTTTGGCAGTCAGAACCAGTGAGAGAAGGAAGCATGGCTGACAGGGTCAACAAACCAAGTCCCTGTTTCAAGAATGATAGCATTCAGACATAGCAAGAAGTAGAAAATAATACTCAAACTTGAATTCATAGTTACTTCCAATTCAATCGCTTTCTTAGTTTAGCCTTGCTAATGAGTTTCCAATTCAATAATATTTCATTTTATTGTTTTCATTCAATGCTTTATGGTTGGCAAGTTTAAGTCCCTTATTCTCCAAGGCATAACAAGAACCTAGGAAGTTTGTTCCCTACTTCCTGTATTTTATAGAATATACAAGGTTACTCCAAGAATTTATAAGAGGAGGACACACAGGCATGCATTCCTATTATTTATTTAAATAATAAAATAATAAAAAAGTAAAAAATGGTGGACTATTGCCATGTTTCCCACTAAGATAAAACAAAAATGAACAGAAAATCTTGTAGCTGCCATAACCATGAGGCCAAGGGCCAACCAGGGTGCTGCAATCCACGGGTTTAGAGCCCCAACTGGGGGTTCTGCTATATTTCGATTTCATACTCATCTACTCACTAGTTTTTGTTGGTGGATTCAATGTCAGCTCATTAGAGTTCAATGATATTAAGTCATTATACTTTGTCCTCATTTATTTGGACCTTTCCGATTAATGTATAGAAAGAACTATAGAGTTGGAAATCGAATTCTTTTATTGAAAGAAAAGAAAGGAATTACAATTTTTTGAAGAAGGATTATTTTAGAGAAAAAAAAAAAGGAAACAAAATACATGAAAGATGACATTATTTGACAAATACATGTTTCGGTAGTTTGGGGAGAGTCTGAGAGAAGATAGAAAGTAGCTTTTTAAGACATGAGCGGCCTATTAAAAACAACAATAGTTCAGAACAGATCACAATAGATGGAATTATGTTGAATTAAACCACCATAAGCAAATGAAAATTGTTAAGCAAAAAATGACTCTTTTTTCACTTTTTGCATGGAGGAACAACATTGGGAGAGAGATGGACTTGAGTTGAGATGGAGTTCAGATAAGGGTATAATGGTTTTGAACTTTTATTTTAGGCAAAATGGTTTAATTAGGGTCAGATGAGAGGAAGTGAAAAGGAAATCAGTATATGTGGTGAAAATATAATATTAATATTTTCTGGAATATGGTTGGTGAAAAAATAATAGGAATGGACTAACATACTACCAACCATTCCACTAAAAAAAATATCAAAGCATGCATCATGAGAAGTTATAAAATATGTTGGAGAGAGAATGTGATTGATTTAAAAATGGAAAATATGTTGATTACCATGAGGCACTTTAGTTTTAAAACTCTAATTATTATTATTTAATCTAAATCTAAATATTATTAAGAGAAGGCTACTTGTCAATCATTAGACAAAGCTCCAAATATGTCCCTATTCACACTGCTATTAAAAAAGTAACCTATAAACGAAAACGATACAACAGTAATCTATATATATTAAGGTAGAAGGCCTTAAAAGTGAAATTTTCAAAATCCCCAAAATTGCCCTTGGTTAATAAAATACTAAAACAAAAGACCCTTTGTTAAATATGGATAAAATGGTACATTCATAATTTATTTAAATTACAAAAACAAAAGAACATATACTGCAGTTATCCATAAAATCAAGAAAAGTTATTCATAAAATAAGAGATAACTACCTTCAAAACTTCTTTTTAAATTAAAAATAATATAACACTCATTACTAAAAAGAACCCGATTGGGGTGCCAAGGGACTAGTTAACAATTAATTCAAAAAATATATATAATATAATTCAACAGTGTTTTTCTCCACTATTTCCTTTTCCTCTCATTTCTCGAGCAAAATGATTTTTTTTTTTAAAGAGTAAATATCAGAATTATTTTATACGAAAAGAGCGAGTTTGACATTTTACCATGTGTCTCTTAAACACCTTGAAATAAGAAAATAAAGACTTCCGTGAAGCTCATGGGATGAAACGAATATTGTCACGTGCGTGTAATGTAGAGAGAGCGAGAGGAACGGACGCGTACCAAAATGTAGAGCAGAGAAGCAAAAACAATAGTGCGGTAGCGTCCAAGAAAAGAATCAGCCACAAAGGCTCCCAACAAAGGAAGCAACGACGCCGTTCCGGACCAAATGTTGACATTCTCAGCTGCCGTGGCCGTCGACTGCCCCAAAGGCCCCGTCAGAAAGGTGATGAGGTTGCAGCTGATTCCATAGTACGCGAACCTCTCCGCAACCTCCACCCCTGCAAAATTGAAATCAAATTTCACTATTATTTTTATTTAGTAATTAATTTAATTTAATTATGCTTGAAAAAAGAAATATTTAATAACTGATTCGATGATCCACTGCGGCAGTACCTATAATAAACCACGCGGAACGCCAGCCGCCTGATCTAGATCTGTGGACGGGGCGGCCTTTGCAGTCGACGGCACCCTCTACGACGTCGTCTAGTAGTGGGGTTTGGGCTCCCGCTGTCTCGTCGTGAGAAGTGGCCATCGGTGGCTTCGAGTTGTAGTGGAAATGTGTACTTGAATCAGATTTGTGTCGTTCATCTACAGCATCTCTATTTCTAGCCAAAATAAAATATAAAAAAGAGCCGGTCTAATATTTTTGGTTTTTGGACAAGACGAAACTTTCAATAAAAAAAAGGGACGGTCTAATATAGGTAGGTACAATTTCGATTAAGTGCTGCTATTTTCACTGTCCCTTATATTTAGGGGTGGGCACGGTACGGGATGACACGGGATGGAGGTCATCCAGGTGTCAATCCCGAATACGGGAATCGGGATGGGAGTTTTTGAAAACACGTTCAAACCATACCGGACCCAAACGGGACCGGTATGATTCGGTATCAATGTTGATACCGTAAAAAATCCTGCAAAATTTCAGAAATTGAGCGTATCAAACAGCAGTTTCAGATTCATGCAAACACAAAACCAGAACAATTTCTCAATTTTGAAAACACAAACCAAAACCAGTAGTTTGATGCATAAATCTTCTTAACTATATATTCTAAAAGCAACCGTTATTTCCAAGATTCTGAAAGCACATTAATATTCACCTACAATTAGTAATATCTTATTCTTCCCTCCATTATTATCTATCACAGCAAACACAGAACCAAGATAATATATGGAGAAGACAGAGTACTCTGAAGCAGAGAACTAGTCAAGGGCAAAGCGTATTTAGCCTCATATTCCTTCGGGCCTTTTTTATTTTTATTTTTATTTTTTAAAAAAAACTTAAAAGTAATTTAGTCTCATATTCTCTTTGAGCACAAAACCATTTTCACTAACTGTTGGATCAAAATTTTGGCTGCATCACCAAACCGTTTCACACCTGAAATCCAAATGGTATGATGCTTGAGCATGGTTACAAGGCATCAGAAATCGCTAGCAGAGGGAAACAAGTTTGAAGAAGATTCGGTTCCAGAGCCGCCTCCCAAAGCTCCGCTACCAACAATACGATATTCAACCCCCTGATTTTTCTACACAGAAACTCGGAGAGACTTTGGGGCTTTACTTTTCCACCGGTTTGGAGAAGAACAGAGAGAGAGAGAGGAGGAGGAGGAGAAGAAGATGAGATCGATCGATGGTGGAGGATTAGGGAATTACGGCTTCAAATCATGATTGAGAAAGGAGAAGAGAAGAGAATAATAGATAGAGGGAAGGAAGGAAAGGAAAGGACGAAGGAGAAACAAAGCTGGATTCGAACTTGAAATGTCTGTGTGAGAGAGAGGAGGAACTGAAATGAAATTAGGGTTATTATTTACCTATACTGTTCGGTACGGTATGACACCAAACGGGATCACAAATCTGATACCGTTGTCGTGCCAAATAGTAATAGGATGACACGCTTTCATCCCGTTTACACTTCAACACCAAACGGTTTGGCACGAAATTGACACGCTTTGGCATGGTTTCGGGACGGTTTCGGTATTCCGGTTTTGATGCCCACCCCTACTTATATTTCCTCATCCATTTTATCTTTCCAATTACCATATAAATTGGAAAAAAATACAATTATATCTTTCCTCTCACCATTATTTCTAAAATACACTTTAATTATTAATTTAACAAATTTTATCTCTCTCCTTTGATCATATAAAAATAAAACATTAAATAAGAAACAAAAACTTAACAGCCTTTCCGCCGCATCGCCATCCAAGCCTCCCTTCCATCATCCTACACCACGCCTCCCTCTCTCTCTCTCTCTCTCTCTCTCTCTCTCTCTATTTTGATCATATATGAGGGTTTTAGAGACGATACTAAACGAGTAAGGCCCCAAGCGGATGAAATCCAAAATCTGGAGACAAATCTGGTTGACATAGTTTTCAAAGGAAGAGGAAACATAGGTCCTTTTTGGAAAATGAATCAGATTCACAATCATAGTTATGTGGGGACAGTCTTCCTACAAATTTAGAGTTGCTCAAAATGAAATTACGAGTTTTGGTTTCTACCCAGATGCGGGAGTGCTCAAAACACCCAAATCCAACCCATAAAAAAGTAAATCATGTGGCTGTTGTTTTCATGGAATCAACCCCAAATTAGCTCTCCAAGACTGAATTGTAACAACCGTCAGATCTGACAAAGAGAGAGATAGAGGAGGCTTGGATGGCAGCGAGGAAGAGAGGGGTTGTTGTTGCTGCCGGTAGGGTGGAGGGCTCACATTGACTGTTGTTAATGTTTTTAGCCCTTTTTTCATTAAAAAGAAAGGTGTACATTTACAAGGTAATTTTTTTTTCCTTAAATCCTTAGAAGTCATTTTACGAAGGGGTAAATTTGTCTTTAAAATTTTGAAGATAAGGTGGGTGGAAAAATATGTGGGTGGAAATAGCAGCACTCTTTCTATTTCCTAAACATCAACCCATTCATTTTGAAACCTATGTATAAAACTCAAATTTAAACTTTATATAAAATGTATAGTACTCGTACATATTTACATTGTTTACCACCAGACTTCAAATAAGTCAACCATTTTTCAAGCATGTCATTAACTCCCTCATTTCTAATTAATACTTCCTCATTTATAGCATATCAATTAATGGGTTTTCTTTTTGGGCATTCTGTAACATCCCATGCCCAATTAAAATATTTTTTAATTATTTAATTATGAAATTACATTTTTACCCTTGGGATAGGGGTACATGAGTTACTTTTTGTTTGGAAAGGATTTTGGGGAATTGAGTTGAATCGTTGCGTGGAGCTCGTCGATACGAGTTTGTAGACAGGGGCACACTCAATTCCGAGTTGTATTAAGAGAGAAAATATCTGAAACCAAAAGGACGTAAAGGTCATTTTGAAATTGTCAAAATGCCTAAAACCCAATTTTACCCCCACTCGCACGCATCACTCACTCTCTCTCTCTCTCTCTCTCTCTTCGCCACAGAAACGAGCCAGTCATTCTTGGCCGGCAACAAGCCACCCCACAAAATGACCGATATTCGATCAACAGATTAGCCCTTCTCCTTCCTCGAACTCCTTCTCCCTGCAAAACCAATCGGAGTAAAAGGACCACACCCGGGGGGTGTTGGCCAAAGGCCCTTCGATGCCTAAGTTAGTTCAATTGGATCTTCGTAAAGAGACAGCAATAGCTAAAAAGGATACGGAGTTTTCTCTCGGGGAAAACCGGGTGGCCGGAGCCTTGTGAGAGAGAGGGAGAGAGGCTTGGCAAGCAGAGGGAATTTCTGCAGTATTTTGAGAGCTTAGAATGTGTTAACTCATGCCTTGTGTAGCCTCCTATTTATAGAGCCTCGGGGGCTAGGGTTTCTGGAGAGATAAACCCTCGTAGAGATAGGAATTATCCTTCCACAATAAATAGGATAATTACTGAAGTTCGGATAATTGATAGGGTTTAGATAATTAAAGGAGTTTGAATAAATCAGAGGCTATAGATTAGGATAAATAAGGAATTAAGGGTTTAAATAAATAAGAAATTAGGGATTAGGATAAACCCATGATCTTTGGCAAGAGTCCCTAAATCAAATAACTCCCAAAAATAGGGAAATTATTTGACCTAGAGTTTTACGGTTCCACAGAAGGCAAACAGTTCATCAAGTAAAGTTGTTACCAAGATAGCATAAGGTGGCAAAGAATTACGTTGTTGCTATCTAATGTGGGATAAGATAATCTCTGATTTTGTTCCCATTTTATATTTGACAGCCATCACTGATCTGGATTGCAGTGGAAAGCCAGTCGAGAATGTGATATTCTTGCATGGGTTTCTTTGTTCTTCCTCATTTTGGATAGAAACCGTGTTTCTAAATCTTTCTGAACGTCTGAACCGTAATTATAGATTGTTTGCTCTCGACCTCTTGGGATTTGGAAGAAGCCCAAAGCCAAGGGACTGTATGTATACTTCGAAGGATTATTTGGAAATAATTGAGAAGTCTGTGATCTGTCCATTTCAGTTGGATTCTTTCCACTTGTTTAGTTCCTTCCATTTCAAACTACATTTCATGATGAGCCTGTCTTATGTTTCCTTCACAGGGATCTTCATTTTATGACTATAGACTAGACACACCCATCACTCAGCTTGGCACACCATGCACATTGTACAATGTGTTATGTGGAGGAGCAAAGTTAATGGATGGTTACTTGGAAGTTTTGAGCAAAGCTGGGGTTAAAGTTGTTGTGATCCATGGTTATAAAGACAATGTTGTCCCTCTGGAGTGCAGCAACAACATTCAGATGATAGTTCCTTCCTAATGCAGAGGTTACCATCTTTAAAAATGCATATCACAGTTCTGTGCTGCTTGATGGAGAGAGAGATTTTACTTGGCGTCTAGAGCATATTTGGGAATCGATCGCTTGCCGATACAGCTAGAATGGAACATATGTTGTTTCTACAAGAGCATTCTTTTTGTTGAGCCAAAAATGATGAGTAGGGAACATGAATTAGAATTAGGTTCCTCTGAATTGACAAAAAAGAAAGGGAAATAAAACTAGCCTACACCCTCCATCAGTCACTGCCAGACCCAAAGCCCAACCCAAAGGAGGCCAAGAATAAGTTGGATTTGTTCCTCGATGTTCTTTATATTTACTGCACTTGGTAGGTTGTATTGCTGGTAGCTTTGAAGTCTGAAAGGTGCAAGAATTCTGTGGTGATGGACTCCATGCAGGTTGTATGCCAAAGGTGTTGGCGGTTCAGTTATATCTATCAAATTAAACCACATCAATTAAAATTAGCGGTTCAGTTTTATTTCTTTTATTATTTATTAATTAGAAAACCGAAAAAAGAAAAAGAACAAAACGGTGGTATGGGAATTTGGGGTATAAAAATGTGATAAGAGTAGAATTATTGAATTTTTATTGAAAATTGATGGCTGTATTTTCTTCCCTTTGAGTACTTATGAATAAGAAAAATAATCAGAAGAATATTTGTACACTTAGATTCTCGGCCCAGTCTCCGCCTGGCCAAAATTTTGGATACTTGAATCACTTTTAGAAGATCAGCCCACAATATAGTCCCTATTTTATTATTATTATTATTATTATTTTTAAGAATGGGGGCATAGTCGTTACATAAAATTATATTCTCCTACTTGAAAGATTGACATGTCTCAATTTGATTTAGAAATGCTATTTAGACACACAAGATTTATGACATTAGACAACTATTTGTGGCAGGTGATGTGGATTTTATTTTTATTTCTTTCCTTTTTAAATAATTATTAAAATAAAAATTAAAAAACCCTAGCATCCTTGGACTCTTCGTCTCCATCATGATAAATCCATTATAACCTACATTTTTATACATTTATATCTGGTTTTTTAGGGGAAAGTTGATTTTAAAGAGCCTTATAACTTTACTTTCCTTATTTTTCAGCTTTTCTGCGCTCTTAGAAGGTTTTTGAAGGAAAATCAACTTTTCAGAGGAGTTTTAGCGCAAGGCCAATTGGAAAAGAAAGCTAAGATGTTGAAGATCATTGTCTCAAATTTTCATAATTTTCGATGAAGCCAATTGTTCCAAAATTACAAGTCAAGACAGCCTAAGCTGCATTCCCGTAAGAACTGTGCGTGTAATATCCCAGTCCTAAATTAATATTCAATTATTTCATTAAAAGACATTTTTATTCCGAGAGTATTTTAATGGGTATTTAGAAATTGTAATTTTGTAGCTACAGTACGTGCTACAGTGATCGGGCCTTTACTTAAAATTCTGGTTCTCTCTCTCTTTCTCTCACCCCCATTTTTGTCACCAAAGCTTTGAATGGCGATTTCTCCACCGTTCGACCACCAAATGTGACGCCCTAACCTAAATTTAAAAGAAAATTAATTAATTAATTGAGTTAAATAAATAAAGAATTAAAAAGAATTAAATTGGAATAATTGGAATTTAATATTAAAGGGACATTTTTTTCACCAAAGCTTTGAATGGCTACAGGGCCGCTATAGTAAATTTCTACAGTGTCGACGTTTTCTTCTTTTCCTCCGATTTTCTCTCATTTCTTCCCCCTTCACTTTGAATTGTGATTTCTCCTTCATCCGAAGTCCGTTTTTGGTGATTCCAGTCCCAAAAGTTTCGTCTCTTCGTCCTCTACCTAACCTACCCAATTTCCCAGCTCGAAAGCCCACTGATTTTAAACTGGAACGACTGAAAGTCCAGTGGTTTTTGAAGTTTCCGACGAGTTTTCCGGCGACTCCGGCCACCATTTCCGTCGAGTGAGGTATGAAACTTCATCTACTCTTCCTGCTCTATCCATTTTTATAGGTATTGTTGATCGATTTTGAGCCTAAGTGATCGGATCTATAACCTAAGTTTTGTCCAGTTTTGAGGTTGAATTTCCGGCCACTTGCCGACGTCTATGGACGTTCTCGTAGTTGAAAAAGTTGTTCCATTCTTCGAGTCGTATGTGTAGATGGAAGGATGGCCATTGGTTTGAAGATTTTCCGACCGACGGTATCGCTTTGGGCACCCAATGCGCTGCCAATGTGGGTGGCTGTGCGGGGCCCATTTGTAATTGTCAATCTTCATTCCTAAATTATCCTTACGTCGTCACGAGCGCGTAGGCATGCTCAGATTTCAATTTGGAGTTCGTATGACAGTCGAACGGATTTACGCCTATTGCGCGTTATCTGGGTTCGATGTGTTCGGGCCGTCGGATCAATCCCAATTCTTAGTATGTTGTTCCTCGTATTTTTAGGATCATGTAGGAATTGACGGATTGTGGATCGGAGCCCCGGATGCTCCGGATCATCGACTTAAAGTTTGAATTAAACCATAACCGTCCGATTGTGAGCGATCCGACCGTCCGATCGTGACCAAACTTTCAGGACATGTTCTATAAGCCGTAGTGAACCTGTAGGAACTTTCGGATCTAAGTTTGGAGGTCATGGGACCCACTGTTTGACCAGGGTTTGACCAAGGTTGACCGAGCGTCTCCCGAGGTCGATTTGTCCTCTAACGAATGTCGTTGACCTTAGAATTCTTCGTATGACGTATTGGTATACTTGAGTCGGGATTAGTTAGGGTTGACTTTTAAGGTTATCGCTTCGGTCCGGTTGTTAATCTTAACCCTCGTATTCTTGAAATAGGTTCTCAAGCTTCTCGTGATCCTCAGGCGGGACCCTATCCGGGTCAGGCAACGTGGGACTATCTGTGAGTGGACTTTGTTTTCTAACGAGCATGATTTGAAAGAATTGTATGGAATGCATATAAATGAGATTTAAATATTGTTTTAAATCTTGATTTGACCTTTGATGGGTTTATTACGATTGAATTGATATTTGAGTGTTATATATGATTTGGGTTGCCGATTTGTTTGTGGGGCCCTGTTGGCTATATTTTATTAGTATAAATATATTTAAGTATTGATTTGGGACGAGTCAAGCGTCCGGTAGTATTTATGTACGGATTTGAGTACGGTGGGAATTTGATGGATTTTCCTTGGGTTTATATTTAATAATTGAGTTTATGGTTTTGTTGGGTTTCGGACTTTAATATTTTATCGTTACGAATGTCGTGGGTTATACTTTATATCTTTTTGAGAAACTTATACCTACACTTTGAATTGAGTATTTGGGCGATAAGATTTGGACGTTAGTATAGTCCGGTTGATTACGTATTCGGTTTTGATGTTTAAACCTTATTAATTATATTTATACTAATACTTTGACTATATATATGTATATATACATATAGATCAACTTGGAAGGATTATGTCGGATTAATGGGGCTAACGAGAATATATGTCGGATTAATGGGAATTGATCATATGTATATTTATATATATATACTTTGAATATAATTATGTATATCTACTTTGATATGGAGTTTTGGAACATATATGTATACGAGATTGGACTTTCGGTTATATTTTAATGAATCACTATTTATGTTGTTTTAAAGTATGAATTTAAGGGATGTCGGTGATACGTGGGAATTTCGAATGCTTCGGCTTGAGTTTTGGTATTTTAATGGATCGTTATCTTTTATATATATATATATATATATATATATATATGTATATTTTGAGTAATACGTTTCGGGTTTGGACTTTACATTTTAAAAGGATAGTACCTATACTATGTTTTGGACCATATGTTTTACTTGGGGTTTGACTTGACGTTTTCTTGACTTGGATTTTGAATACGGTTTGATTATGCATTTTCAGTGATTATGACCTTTTAATGGTTTATGGATTGTTATGCCGTCATTTGACGCTTATGTCTATTTTAACTATAGAATTGTATGTTTGGGACGATGATGTCCTTATCTTGGGTATATATGATGTTATTGGATTGTTGGACTTATGTATGTCCTAGTGGGTGATATTATGGGGTTCGGGTACATGTGGTTAAATATGTATATGGTTTATCGTGTAGCGATTGATTTGAGTGCAGTTGGCACTTTGTTATGTACCTCCCCCTGTTCTTACGTTACGATTACTCGAGTATGGTTCGATCCGGTGCATACCTTAACGGGGTGTAGCTGTAGACCCTTAATTGGGTAGTCTGCGCGTATGACTTATTTCGGACGTATGGGTTAGTGGACTCTACCATGCGGGCTGGGAAGCTTAGTCCCAATTGGACGGCTTAACCCTGGGCACGAGGCCATTGCGATGCCGTCCGATGTTCAGTTAAACTTTGGGCATGGGACCATCGTGAATGTTGTCCCGGTGTCCAATTAAACAATCCCATGTTGGATTGTTTCCCCTGGTACTTGTATTTTGGTGTCTAGGTTATATTATACCTATACGCGTGTGTTAGTCTATATGTATATGTTAGTACCTTCGTATTCGTATTTCTTTTAGTAAGGATCCTTCCTTGCTTGTCGTGCTTGCGAGCACGTGGTTGTCCGAGTATGGGATTGAAAGGGAAACAGTATTGATATGACTATTGTATTGTTATATTGCAATTATTGGGATTTGAAGGACTACTTATATAAATGATTTCATATGCATGGTTTGCATTGTTTTGAAACAGTGGGGTTAGTACATTGATTTAAGTGTGTCAAACCTTGTTTTTGTCCACTCACACTCTTTCTGTTTTGCGCCCCCCAGGCCGTAGTCGTGCTTCGATACAGTCCGGCCGAGCGTTTCTCTTCTCGAGCGTCGACTTGATTGTAGGACTTCGTGTCCCTTATCTTAACTTTGAATTTCCGCTGTTTAAACTTGAATACTCTTAGTTGCTCTATTATTGCCCATTAGGGTTGAACTTGTTGGCCGGAGGCCTGTTATGTATTTATTGCATGCTGGCAGTTGGTTAGACATATTCTACTATTGTTGTTCAGGTTGGAACTTTTGGGATTGTTTGTATTTCTGGGGAGACTCTGCCCGATTTTTTGGCAGAAGTCTTGACCCATTCACTTGTTTGTCTCGGGAAGAGGGATTCTTTTAGTATGTGGGCCCGACATGGGATGATGTCGGAACTTCCACAGGGTCCGGGTCGGGTTCCGGGGTGGAATTTGGGTCGAGTCCTGTCACTAAATCTAGCCATACCACAACCAAAATTCTCACCTCTCTTCCCTCTATCCGACCCACCACTTTTTGTAGCTCGAAATTGCATCGTGTAACGACTGGGAACGGAGAAAGTTTCGGGATTTTCTGTCGACCAAGGTACCAATCTTCATCCCCTTGATGTGTTCTTAATGTTTTGGTAGTTGGTTTCGATCGATTTGGTGGTTTGGACGATCAATTAGAAACCTAGGTTTTGTCCAACTTTGAGTGAGTTTTCCTGCCACTTCCCGGCCAAATTGGAAGTCGACCCAGTTGAATAAGTTGCTCCACTAGTTGTCCTTGACGTTTTGGTATAGGTATTGCAGGTGGTTTTGTGAAATTTCCGTCGCCAGAAATTACTCAAGCACCCACGTGTTGTTGGAGAGTGTGGCGGCTCGTGGGCCATTGTGTGGTGGCCCATTATATTCTAAAATGTTTCCCTTGTCGTCCCAAACGTGCCGGTATGCTTGGATTCCAATTTGATTATCGTATGACAGTCGATCGGATATTACGCCTAATAGGTGTTATCTGGGTTCGATATGTTTGGACCGTCGAATCTTGGCGAAACTCATAGGATTTGATAATTGGATTTTTGTGAACCTATAGGAACTTTTGGATTATTAATCGGAGGTCGTGGGCCCCATGGGAGACCGGGTTGACCAATATAAGAATTTAATCGAATAATTAATCTTAGGTCTTTTAGACCATTCCTACTGTCAAAAATGAATAAAATGGGCCTAGAAACTTTCTGAACTTACGTACACGCACTTTAAGGCCGGGAGTCAGGGTTTTGATTAAATATTTATGGCATAGCTATTTTAGTCATTAAATGTATACTCGATGGCTTGAAATTGTAAAATTACGAATGTTGCTTATGATTAGCATGTTAAACATATTTGAGTTGGATTCGAGAATAATATTGGAAAGTTATATATTGTCTAACTTTAAATTAATGAATTTAAGTGGTTATGGTTAGTATAAAAGACTTGGGAAAGGACGTGTGTGGACTTTGTTTTATAAATGATTTTTATGCAAGGATAATATGAAATGCTTTATGAATGAGTTAATTACGGTTTTAAGGATTTTTTGACAGAACCCGACCCAAATTCCACTTTGAAATTCGTGTCAAGCTCTGTGCGTGTCAGACACATGTCGGGTGCCGAGCACAATTGACCAAATTGCCCTTTTAAAACAAAACTCAAAAGAAAAACTCCTTTTAAGGTTTAACTTCTGCCAAAAATTCGACAGAGTCTCCCCTGTAATTTGCTCGTTTCCCAAAAATTTACACATGTACAAAATACAATTAAATATTCTCAATCGTTCAGCATGCACAAATTATAATCACACACATCTAAAAGTATTTAGATTAAATGGCCTCCGGCCTTACAACAATCCAAACATAAGCGTTAACATCAATTTAAACCTAACATCTTCATCCTTTGAAATCATCAATTCTCGATATATCAATTTGGTCTTATCATCAACATTTCTTACCATCATATATTATCTAAGGTGAATCCTAGCCAACCATTCAGCGACATTCATTTTAGTAGTCATTATATTAACAAGCACATCAATCAACAACAGCATTACATAAGGAAATCCAATACGTGGAGTTCATTATCAACCAAGCTTCATATCTCAAATATCAATCGGGCCTTGAGCCCGCACATCAGTTTAGATTGAATTCAACTAACATGTTCAATAAATTTCCAATTCAAGCCCATAACCAAATTCCATAGTATCCTTGCTCGTGGCTGCACCTAGATTAATCTAGGCTACCTACGTACCCTCCGTGAGGGATCAAGCTACACGTAGCTCTTCCTCAAGAATTTTGAACTCAAACAATCTAATACAATCTGTTACAGGCTACAATTGTTCCAAATGTTACATTTCAACATCATCCAAAATAACCTCATCCTCGTGAATTGAAGTAATATATATATATATATATATATATATATATATTGATTGATTAACCCAACCATAAATCGCAAGAACTCTTTAAACTTAGAAAATTTCCATCATTTGCCATATAAGTATGAAAATAGATAATAAAACCTTCACCCATAAGTATCCAAAATAAAATTATAAATTTTCCGTTTAAAACATCTCAAATCTGTACATAACCTCCACCTAGGTGTACCCCCAATCATAATCCGTCAATTCCCAAGTATCAATATGTCAATTCCATATATCATGTACAAGTTACATCCTCGCAGTACTCGGGGAACACCAGGTCAGCCCGAGATGCGTTCCTCGCAACACTCAGGGAATACATAGTCAGTCTGAGGTGCGTACTTTCAGGGAACATATAGTCAACCTGAGGTGCGTACCCTTTGATTATCCGTCAATTCCAACATTTACTCGTCAATTCCATTTCCTCGCAGGACCTAGTGACACAAAGTCGGCCCGAGCCGTGTCCTCGCAGAACTCAGGAGACATATAGCCAAACTCGAGTCGCGTATCCTCGCAAAACTCGGGGAACACATAGTCGGCCCGAGATGTGTATCCTCGCAGATTCGCGGACACCAAGTCAGCCCGAAACGCGTCCTCGCTCCTCACGATTCGGGCGTCCCGCAACTCGTGGGGCGTTATCACAAGAACAATCAGACTAAGCCGCACGGTACCCCGAGGTGGGTTTGAAAACCAAGTTTCTAAAGCTTTCCCAAAATATTCTTTTTCCTCAAATCCACATTTTATACTTTCCAAAATTTCAGTCCTTAATAAATAAACAAAGTCCGACAGACCCGACCTAGATTCCACCCCTAACCCAAGCCGTAACTGCTGGTTTGCCGACATCACCCAATGTCGGACCCACATACTAAACAGTTACCCTCTTCCCGAAACAAAAGAGAAAGGGGACAAGACTTCTGCAGAAAATCGGGCAGAGTCTCCCGAAATAAGAGCATTCCCAAAAATTCAAACCTGCCAAACAGATACCGAATAAACAACCCAAGCGCCAGCATGCAATACAAATACAAAACAGGCCTCCGGCCAATCAATTCAACCCTAATGGGCGACAACAGAGCAATTCTAAGAGTACGCGGAATAAAAGTAACAGAATTAAAAGTTCAAGGCAAGGGACATAAAGTCCTACAATTCAATCAAAACTCGGGAAGAGAAGCGCTCGGCCGAACAATGTCGAAGCAACGACTATGGCCTGGGGGGGCAAAACAGAAAGAGTGTGAGTGGACAAAAACAAGTTTCCAAAACTTAAATCAAAGTACTAACTCCACCGTTTCAAAACAATGCAGACCATGCATACGAAATCACTATATACATACTTGGTTCAAAAACAACTATATCTCAAAATAGTCACAGGATAATAATTCATTTCAAAACCTTTCCGAACACGTAACCCTTTTCTTTCCTTTTCCCGAGGCATAACCTCCCAAATCAAAACCATGTAGGTATGTATAAAAACATAAACTGAAATAACTTGAAGAACGTAAGCACGAGAATATAATAAAATCCTCATATACCCAAAACAACATTTGAAATACCAAACATTCCGTTCATGCCAAGAAAACCAAACTTGACAACAATATAGAAATCAAATTCAGGATTCGAAATCAAATTCAGGATTCAAAATCCAATAAACTCAACACATCAAATACTGTAGTCAAAACAAGCACACTGCTTCCCAATCTTTCCCACTCTCACATAACCACGTGCTCACCAGCACGATAAGCAAGGAAAGATCCTCACTAAAGGAAATATGAATATGAAGATACTAACACACGCGTATAGGTATAGTATAACCTCAACACCAAACACAAGTACCAAGGAAAAACAATCCAACATGGGATCATTTAATCGACACAGTACAACCTCATCGAGACCCTGTGCCCAGGGTTGAGCCGTCCAAATGTGACTAAGCTCACAAGCCTGTATGGCAAGAATCTGAATACCATATCTCCGAAACAAGTCATGCACGCAGACTACCCAATCAAGGGTCTACAACTACACCCCGTAAGGTATGCACCGGATCGAACCATGCTCAAGTAACCATATCATATCAATCTCCATGCGATAATCAATATAAGAATAGGGGAGGTACATAACAAGGTGCCAACCGCACTCAAATCAATCGCCACGCGATAATCAATACATATAATATTCAATCACAATGTACCCAACCCCAAAACATCAGACACTAGGACATATACAAGTCCATCAATCATATACCCAATATATAAACTGGAAATAAGGACATCACCGTCCCAATCATATGTTCCATACTTAAAAATAACCACAAGCGTAAAATGACTGCATAACAGACCATAACCAAATGAAACATCATATCCATTGAAAAACCATATTTAAAACCCAATCAATGCTCAAGCCAAGCCAAGCATATCAATTCAAAACCTGAATAAAACGTAAGTCGCAATGATATACATATCATAAAATATAGCCATAAAGGCTCCAATACTTAAACCGAACACCCGAGTTCATAAACGTAATTATTAAATAAATTTCATTAACACCATGAATCTTCAAATCCAAGATTCAAAATAAATATCCAAAGTGTATATATATATACATATATATAAAAGTACATATGTATATATATATATAACCAAAGTTTAGTTCACCGTTTCTTAAACCATTAGTATACATTTTCTGAAAACCTTTATTCAACGTATAAGTATTATTCGTAAAGTATATATATATATATATATACGCCAAAATCGAGTATGAAATCGCCTGACGATACCAACGTCCCCTTAAACCCAAGTATATAATTAAAACATAATATAACAAATCTTTAAATATAATATCCAAGAAAATCATTAAATTCCCATTTATATATAATAATCCATTAAATCTATATTTTATAAAGTATAACGATTTCAAGCTTAAAATAACGTCTTTCAACAAGTGGGACTGCCACGGAAGACTCACGGTCAACCGGTCAAACACCCCGTTTCGGTCAACCCAGGCCCGCGGAGCCCACGACCTCCAAATGGATCTTGACATTCCTAGAAGTCCAACAAAGTCAATTATGTTCGAAGAATTGCAAAGCGACCTCGGAGACCCCGGGTCAAACTTGGTCAAACTATCCCGAATAGGTCAAACCGGGCCCGTGGGTCCCATGACCTCCAAACTTAGATCCAAAAGTTTGTACAGGTTCAACACGGCCTAAACAACGTATCCTCAAAGTTTGGTCTCGATCGGACGGTCGGGTTGCTCACAATCGCACGATCGGATGGTTACGATTTAACCTAAACTTTAAGTCATTGATTCGGAGCATCCGGGACTCCAAATCATGATCCATCAAATCCTATATGTTCCTAGAAATACGAGGAACCACATACGTGAATTTGGATTCAATCCAACGGTCTGAACCCATCGAACCCAAGCAACGCATAATAGGCGTACATTGGTTCGAGGTTCAAACGACGTCCGAATCGGAATCTGAACATACGTACGAGCTCACGACAACACGAGGGTTGCAACAGAACAAGGAACCGCCTCAACACCTCGGCCCACGCACTGCCACATGCACCACCGTGGGTGGTGGGTATGTTGAGTAATTCCGGCCAACACGAAATCGTCGGATCCAGCAGCAACCCACACACCAAACGACTCAGCTCGTAGAGAGGAGCTCAAAATCGGTCACACCCAGCCTAGAACCGATTGGCAACTGGCTGGAATCGCGATCCAAAGTCCGGGCAGATCTGAGTTTCAGATCGAACCACCTAGGCTAGCAATCGATCACAACCAACCATACAGACAGCTTAAACAGGTAGAGGGGAGTTGATTTTGTACCTTGATCACTTGAGAAGATGACTGGTGACGGCGGCGCAACACCGGACAGAACCGGCCTCGAACCAGTCGACACCGCCGGCGAAAATAGAGGTCTCCGACCGGGAAAAGGGGTGGGTCTTGACGGCGGGCTCGAGCCGTTCCTTTTGCGACTAGTCTCAGGTCCGGCCGTGACCTGTGCTGCCAGCAATGAGAGAGAGAGCGATCCGAGAGAGAGAGAACCGGAGAGACACGCGGGAGAGGAGAGAGAAACGAAAATCGTTTCTGATTGGCCAGTGGGTATTTCATATTATTTTATTAAATTTTGTAATGACCAAAATGTCCTCTTTATGATCCAACGGTAGGATCGAGTCGTTCCGCCCATCAACGGACTCGTTTCGACGAGACTGACGTAATGGCGCAACTCGTTTCGCCAAATTCTCGTCCGAAAATAAAGTTGACCAAATGCCCTTTAATTATTAAATCCTTATTTAATTCCAATTTTATTATTTTAATTTCTTTTAATCCAATTTTTAATACACATTTATTTAATCCATTTTATTTTATTTTATTTTCATTATTTTTAGGTCAGGGACGTCACAAAGTCTCCTCTTTGAAAACGAAAACCCAATCCTTCTACTTAAATAAATAATAATTAAAGTAATAATAATAATAATAATAATAATAATAATAATAATACTAATACTAATAAGAACCCTAACAAATCTCATATCCTCATTACTCCAAATTAAGTAAGTTTCAACCAAACAAGTCCATTCCCAAAACATCGAGCATAAATTTAAATATAACATATACTCATATATCTAATTAAATCCTTACCCTTATTTATATATATCCACCCAAGGTATTAAATATCGGAAGTTTCGGAAATATCGGTGGTTTAAAAACACGGAAATATCGGGAAAATATCGATATCGATAAAAATTAGATAAAAACCACGGAAATTGTAAGAAAAACTTGGAAATTTTTATTGAAACTTTGGAGAATGTTTGTTTAGTAAATTATTTATTAGTTTATCACAAAAATTGGAAGGACATGCATGTCATGGTGGGTTTGAGTGATTTAAGTTGATTATGTAGCGACTGACAAATACCATGACTTTAGAAAATATATATTAATTAGTGAAAGAAAATTAAACACACCATAATTTTTAGTTATAATAATTTACTACAATATATTACACTTGATACATATGATAAGATATATGAGCTTTACCAAAAAACAAAGATCAAATGTATGAGTAACTTAATACCATATATTTGATAAGATATATGAGCTTAACTAGTCCCCTAGATATATTTATGTTATCGCCCACTTGGGTTCTGCCTGTTTTCCCCGCACCACGGCTCTCCTCTCGTGTCTTCCTGTCGATGCTTTCAACAGACTTTAGACTTGTCTTCCTCCGCCCCCTCTCTCTCTCTCTCTAGCTCCTCGCCTTGCCTTCGATTTTCGTGTCATTGTTGATGAACAACCCGACAAACAAAACCCATTATTTTCTGATAATAATTTGACTTGGAGATTCTTCATTTCATTTGCATACGGAGGTCTGCCTATTGCTCCTTTTCGTTTTCTTGGTTTTGTTTTGTTTGATGGGTGAGTGGTCCGTCGTCTGTGTGATTCTCGACAAATTACCTTGACCCATTGATTGGTTTGTTGGTTGGTTGATTCTAGGGGATCGGATTTCATCATATCTTCTTGTTTTCGTAAGCTTTATTTTGTTTTCTCTCTTTTGAATAATCGATCGTTTATCGTATGAGATCTTCTTCTCTCCGATTTTTCTACTTGAGTTTGTGAAATCAGCCTGTATTTCCAATCGGATTTGGTTGGCGAAGGAGAAATGCCTCAGTTGCCAAAGAAACAGATGAAAATTTGGAAGATAATATCGGCAGCGAAATTTCACGGAAATTTCGGCGAAAATTTCGAAAAAACAACGAAACTTGCTTGGTGCTTAACGATAATATCGCTGCCCCCAAAATACCGAAATTTACTAAATTTCGGCGAAAATTTCGATTTTTCAAACCATGTATCCACCCACAATTGTTTACATACAGTAACACAATGCATGTACACACACATATATATATAGAAGTAAACCACTCCAATGATATTAATAGAAAATAACAATAATAATAATAATAATAATAATAATAATAATAATAATAATAATAATAATAATAACTAACCAAAAGAAATCCCTTATCCTCAATATCCCTATTTTAATAGATTTCGATCCTAGCTCATTCCTCCAATAACCACAATTCAACCTTTAGGAATCCGAATCTCATTCCTCCAAATAAACCAGTTATACTTCCCGCCCCCATTCTCAAATCCAATTCAACAATATTCCGAAACTCAAAGTTAAGACACTAAGCCCAACCATACATATATGCCCCAAAATGCATAGAGGACCCCAAGTCCCGACGCATGGTATTCAAACCCAAATAAATCATAAATCTCAACTGATTAAGTAAAAACCCAAGGAGTTTATAGAAATTTCCGACCGTACCCAAATCCATATGCAAAGACCTCCGAACGTTTGCCATGTCCCAAAATTCCATACTCCATAATATATTTATATAGTTAAAGTATAACCATTGATGTCCCATATAAAAGTCGGGACCCAAAATATGCATAGGATTCAAATCTAAAATAAATTCCAATATTTCCATCGAAAGTCAAATCCAAGACTTAGACAATAATAAAAATCCCAATAATCATGCTCAACCATTTATATCAAATAAATTCAACCAAATCCAAACATATCGACATGCTGAACACCACATATAATTGTTTCATAAAACCGCCATACATAAGCAATTAATTCATAAAGCCATCAACCATAATAATTTACTCATAAAACAATTCATAAAGTCATTATTTATAAAATAAATATCCGCTCACCAATGCAAATCAATACCTGACCTCAACCAGGAATTAGACTCAAACCCTAGTTCCTGGTATTCAAGTGCGTGTACGACGTACAGGGTGTTTCTAAGGTCAAACTACGTTTTCCGACAGGTGAAACAACCTCGGGAGATGCACGGTCAACCCTTGGTCAAACTTCCCGAATATGATCAATGGGGTCCCGCGGGGCCCACGACCTCCAATTGGATCCGAACGTTCCTAAGGGTCCAACAAAGTCAACTAATCACATCCCGAAGGTTGGGTCCCGATCAAATGGTCGGATTTCTCACGATCGTACGATCGGACGATTTTCGTTAAATTAAATTTTAAGTCATCGATCCACTATCCTTCAACTCCTAAACGACCCTAAAAATACGGGGAACAACATACTAAGAATTGGGATTGATCCGACGGTCCAAACACATCGAACCCAGATAACACGTAATAGGCGTAAATCCGTTCAACTGTCATACGAACTCCAAATTAAAATCCGAGCATGCCTACGCGCTCGTGACGACGTAAGGATAATTTAGGAATGAATATTTACAGCTAAAAGTGAGCCTACGCATGGGAACACATGTTGGCAGATTCGGGGGCTAAAAATCGAAAAATTTTGGCGTTCGGACAAATTCCAAATCAGGAGCTATCCTTCCACCTACAACTAGTTCTCGACCTCCCGAACACTTTCTTCAACTACGAGAATGTCCAATTCGGACCGTAAGTAGTCCAAAACTCAAGAACGACAATCCTACCCTTCAAACGAAGCTCGAGAAGAGAAGCGTACGACGAACAGTAACGAAGCAACTACAGCCTGGGGGCGCAAAACAGAAAGAGTGTGAGTGGACAAAAACAAGGTTTTACATACTTAAAACAATATACTAACCCCACCTTTTAAAACAATGCAAACCATGCATATGAAATCCTTTATATACGTGATTGATTTAAAAACCATATTATCTCAAAATATGTGAAAACATTCCGGCATTAACATCGTAATCCGAGCAAACCTACCTTTAACCTTTTCCGAGGCATAACCTCTCAAATCAATCCATGTAGGTTTATAAAACATAAACAAAATGACTTGCTAACGCGGAAGCATAAAGATGGAATAAAATTCGCATAAGGTAAAACAAACCTTAAAATGCCGAATAACTCATTTACGTCAAGAAAACCAAACTCGACGGCAATATAGACATTAAATGTAGTTCAAAGCATTTATATAAATATATCAAATCCGGATTTACAATCCAACAAGTAAAACATAACAAGTACTGAAATCCAATCAAATACTGAAGTCAAAGTAAGTGCAAAGTTTCCCAATCTTCCCCAACTCACCATCACGTGCTCGCAAGCACGACAAGTAAGGGGAGATCCTCACTAAAAGAAATAAGAATACAAAGGTACTAACACACGCGCATAGGTATAATATAACCTCAATACCAATCAAGTACCAGGGAAACAATCCAACGTAAGATCATTTAATCGACAGGGACAACATTGCCGATGTGACTCGTGCCTAGGATTTAATCGACACCGAAGTCGAGATCACAATGGCCTCGTGCCTGTGGTCAAGCCGCCCAAAATGGACTAAGCTACCCGCCCGTATGGCAGAATCCTCAATACCCATATGTCCGAAATAAGTCATGTGCGAAGACTACCCGATTAAGGGTCTACGACTACACCCGTTAAGGTATGTACTGGATCGAACCGTATCCAAATAATTGTATCATATCAATCGTCACGCGATAACAATATATATATATATATATATATTCAATCACAATGTACCCAACCCCAAACATCAGACACCCGGACATATACAAGTCCATCAATCCCATAACCAACATATATAATCAACATAAGGACATCACCGTCCCAAACATATATTTCCATATTTAAAATAGACATAAGGGTCAAGTGACCGCAAATCAAATTCATAATCAATGAAACGTCATATTCATTTAAAATCATACTCATAAATATAATCCAATATCAATCAATGCTCAAGTCAAGCATATCAGTTCAAAACCCGAATAAAACGTAAATCGCAATGATATACATATCATAAAATATAGCCATGAAAGCTCCAATGCTTAAACCGAAAACCGAAGTTCATAAACGTAATTATTAAATAAATTCCAATAAAACCCTGAATCTTCAAATCCAAGATTCAAAATAAATAACCAAGTGTGTGTATATATATATATATATATATATATATATATATATAACCAAAGTTTAGTTCACCGTTTCTTAAACCATTAATATACATTTTCCGAAAACCTTTATTCAAAGTATAATCATTATTCATATAGTATATAAATATGTATATATATATATACGCCCAAACCGAGTGTGACATCGGTTGGATGATACGAACGTCCAATCTAACCTAATTATATCCTTAAAATATAATATAACATTTATTGAAATATAATATCCAAAGAAAACCATTAAAGTCCCAAATAGGTGTAATAATCCATATTTTATATAATATAACGGTTCCAAGCTTAATATAGCTCATTTATATAATCAAAATCCAATACGAAAACCACCGGGCGTTCAACACGTCCCATTCAATACCCAAAGGTATAAATACTAATATAATATAACATCAGGGCCGCACATACAAATTTCGGAAATCCAAATCATGCAAAAACCTCATATGCATATTCTTTTAATATAAAACAACCAAAGTCATGTCCAGACTTATAACGTTATCAAATTCAAGATTTAAAACAATCATTAAATCTCATTTTTATGCATACCATGCAATTCAATGAAATCATGCTCGTTGAAAACAAAGTTCATTCACCATTGGTCCTACGCTGCATAACCCTAAAAGGGTCTCGCCTGCTGCATAGCAGAGTTAAAGTACCTAAAGCGATAGATACGAGGATTGGATTAGTATTGTGAACTGAACGAGAACCTCAAACTCAAACCCTACCAAAACCTGACTTAACGTGCACGTACGTACTATGAAAGATTCTAAGGTTAAACTACCTCTTTTAACCAGTGGGACCGCCCGGAAGACTCACGGTCAACCGGCGGTCAAACACCCCGTTTCGGTCAACCCGGGCCCGCGGAGCCCACGACCTCCAAAAGGATCCAGACATTCCTAGAAGTTCAACAAAGTCAACTACGTGGAAAGGAGACCTCGGAAGACCCTCGGTCAAACCTAGTCAAACTTGGTCAAACCGACCAGAAAAGGTCAAACCGGACCCGTGGATCCCATGACCTCCAAACTTAGATCCGTAAGTTCCTTTAGGTTCAACACGACCTAAACAACGTGTCCTGAAAGTTTGGTCTCGATCGGACGGTCGGATCGCTCACGATCGCACGATCGGACAGTTACGGTTTAATTCAAACTTCAAATCATTGATCCGGAGTATCCGGGACTCCGAATCACAATCCGTCAAATCCTAAACGCTCCTAGAATTACGAGGAACCACATACGTGAATTCAGATTCGATCCAACGGTCCGAACACATCAAACCCACGAAACGCGCAATATGAGTACATTGGTTCGACAGTCAAACGACGTCCGAATCAGAATCCGCGCATACGTACACGTTCGTAACGACACGAGGAGCACATTGGGACAAAGAACCACCACCACACCACTGCCACACGCCGCCATATGCACCGACAGCCGGTGGGTGGCTTGAGTAAAAATCGGCCAACTCCAATTCTTCAAATCTTGCAACAACCCACCCACCACGAGGTTCACCACCTCCCAAGGAGTCCAAAACCGGCCAGAACCGTCGCAGAACCGGCCAGGACCACCTCCAAATCACGGCCAAACCGCCTAGGGTTTTGGTCGGATCTGGGTTGTTCGATCGCGGCTACGCCCGCTGGGTTGTGTCGCGCTCCACCCAAAACAGAGAAAGGAGGAGGAGAGCTACCTGTTGCGATCGGTCCCGTCTTCTCGAACCACCGGAGAAGATGTAGTTTTGGCCGGAAGTTGCGGACATTCGCATGTGCAAACGTTGGCGGTTCAAGCTCCGATCTTGGGCGGGATCGAACCCAGGCGAAGGAGAGGAGTCGATCGGTGGTGGTCTCGAGCCCTGCCGTTGCCGAAAATCGTGAAGCCGAAGAGAGAGAAAGGAAGGATCGCGAGAGAGAGGAGGGAGAAACCGAAGAGAAGAAAGATAAAGGTTTTCTCTCATCTGATTGGTCCACGTGGCATATATCAGATTTTTCTCAAAATTTGAAATGACCATTATGTCCTCAAAACTATCCGAAGCTCATATCGAGACGTTCCGCCCGTCAATGGACTCGTTTCGACGAGCCGGACGCATTGGCGCAACTCGTTTCACCAAATTCCATCCCGAAAATATTGTTGACCAAAATGCCCCTTTAATTTATAAATTCCATTTTAATTACAATTTTATTATTTAATTCTTTTTAATTCCTTTTTAATTCATTTTAATTATCCAAGTTATCCAACTCACTTATTTATTTTATTTTCTTGTATTTTTAGGGTAGGGGCGTCACAGCTAGAGCTCGAAAAATAGGTGGAAAAGCATACCTTATTCGACCGATTTGGTGGCCGGAGTAGGGAGAAACGTCAGGCGAAAGTTTAAGAAAATCTATCCAAAATTGCCTATTTCGTGGCTGATTCCGGTGACTACAGCTGTGGATCGAGGCGGCGAAGGGCAGGGGCTGGAAGAGGGAAGTGTGGTGGTTCGTTTGGGACCAGTCTTGCTTGAAACGGTTGCCGGAGTTGGGAGAAATCACCATCTGAAGTGGGCTGGTCAAGCTGCCCAAGTGAAGAAATTCTGGGTTTTTAAAAACTGAACTTTGAAATATTTACGATTATGCCATTGAGTTTCCGTAGATCATAACTTCTTCGTTACAACTCCGATTTGAGCCCACAACGTGTTCTACGGACCCATCTCAACGTGCTCTACGCAAGTGTACAACTGAAATTCCCAAATTCCTTCCTGAACTTAAAAATGACCTTTTTGGCCCTTTTTAATATTAATTTATATTTTAATTTTTCAAAAAAACTTAATTAATTGAAATCATTTTATTTTATTTTCTCATTTAAATTTATTTCTTCTTATTTTAATTATTTAATTACTTTTTTGGATCGGGATGTTGTAGTTTCGCCAAAATCTTCCCCGAACAAAAAGTCAACTCTTAAATCATTTAAATATTCCTGGGGTAAAATTGTCTTTTTCCTGAATAATTTAATATTTAACTAATAATTTAGGTCCGAGTTGTTACATTTTTCCTGCTAGGATGGTATTTTATAAAATAATGAGTTGGTTTGAAATGATCTTAATTACTTATGCATTTTGATAAACGTGATTAGCTTGGAAAGGTTGACAATGGTTTGAGAATGACTGAGAATTATTTGAGAACTGGGTTTGAGAAATAATTTATAACCTATTCAGGAAAGGATTTAGTTAGTGTCGGTTTTATGTTTTTACTCAGAGTTATGCTAATGGGTTGGAATTAATGAGATGTTGATTATAGAGTGATAATATATTTATATCTTGTTAAATGACTTGTAATTGAATTGGATGTCTTTGGATAATAGAGTCACCTTCTGAATAGTGAGTTGTACATACATTGGATGTATAAGTTGAGATTATAATATCGTTAATTTAGGGTTATTGAATGGATGTGGTTTGATTAAAAACTTACTTAGTTTGAGGTTATGAGGATATGAGATTCCAAAGGTTATTTATTAGTATTATTATTATTACTTTAATTACTATTTATTAAGTAGATGGATAGGGATCTCGTTTTCAAAAGGGGGGACTTTGCTTATTTATTTAAAGATTGATTTTTGGGAAAGCTGAGAAAGGGATCGGGAAAATGGATTCTGGAAAAAGAATTTGATGATTAGATTTGGAATTGGTTTTCAAACCCACCTCAGAGTACCCCCATGTGGCTTTCGATACGCTTACTCTTTTGTGATAACGCCCCACGAGTCTTGAGGACGCCTGAACCTTGCGGTGCGAGGATGTAATATGTGTGATACTTGGAATTGACAGATTGCGCGTCTCGGGCTAACTACGTGTTTCCCGAGTTCTGCGAGGATACGCATCTTAGGCAGACTATGTGTTCCCTGAGTTTTGCGAGGATATGCGTCTCAGGCCGGCTATGTGTTCCGTAAGTTCTGCGAGGAACGCGTCTCAGGCTGACCTCGTGTCCCCCGAGTTCGGCGAGGATGCAATATGTACATGATATATGGAATTGACGGATTATGAATGGGGGTACACCTAGATGAAGGCTTTAATACTTATTCTCAAAGTTTTAAGGCAAAAGAATGAGAGTTTTCAAAGTCAATGATTTATACTATTCATAACTGTTTACTTCAAATATGAGTTCGTATGTGACTGCGGAAGTCTGAGCCAGGTTTTATTTAACCCATTGATTTGGATATTAAGGTGTCACGGGGCTAAGGTTATTTTATTAATTTTCTCGCTTCTTACTTATCTGTGATGAACTATTTTGAGGTAATTGTATATGCACATATAGGTGATGGATTGAGGATTGTTCTGAATCAATATGTTTTGCCAAGTTTTGGCTGATTGATTATAACATGAAGGGTTTGATGGTGAAAATGTGTAAAGTTATGAACGTATGTAATTTATGATGATTTTATATTTACGAACATGTTGTTTACGTTCAGCGGATTGATTGAAAGTTATATTTTATTGTTTGAATTCTAATTTTAAGATGAAAGAACTACATGTGGCTTGATCCCTCAGTAAGGGTATGTAGGCAACCTAGGTTAACCTAGGTGCAGCCGCAAAATAACTGTTGAGTTATGCTTTGATCTAGATAATTTTTAATGTGGTTCGAGTTACCTGGCCCTTTTGAGAAGTTTTTGATTTTGGTCTGTTTATGTTCTATGGGCCTGAGGCCATTGGAATTACTTCTAAACCTATGTATGCTGAATGTTGGGATTTTAAAATTGTGATATTTACAGGTGAAATTATTTGGAAAAAGTCTATTTTTCAGGGGAGACTGCCGGTTTTCCAGCATAAGTCATGCCACGACCCGACTCTCCTAGCAAGATATTGTTCGCTGTGGGCCCCCGCCCTCACGGTTTTGTTTCTGGGAACTTACGAGCAACTTCCCAGTGGGTCACCCATCTGGGAATTGCTCTAGCCCAAACTCGCTTAACTTCGGAGTTCCTACGGAATCCGAAGCCAGTGAGCTCCCAAAAGGCCTCGTGCTAGATAGAGACGTGCCCACACATATAAGGCACCTCACCCTTCCCTCCCCGAGCGATGTGGGATTGCTCACCGTTCTTGCTTACCAAGACACAAGTCTTACAAGTCACATATCATTAAGTGGTTTTAGGTTGAAACAAGGGCAAAAGGGCAGTTTGGTCATTCGTGCCCGGCACCTGGCATGTGTTGGACACGCACATGGTTCGACACGGATTCCAAAGTGGAATTTAGGTCGGGTCCTGTCAGTGCGGCTGTGGGAGATTGAACTTTTGAAGACTTTCCAAATTTTTCTAAGTGAAGTGTGATATATGCCTGGAAAGCTTAGAGATAAAGCTACGTTTTTCATATTTTTCCAGAATTTTCTAGAAAGTGGAACAACCCCAAATATTGCGTGCAAATTAGCTGACGTGTGTCCCAGTCAAAGAAGGATTCTTTCTTAGTTTGTGTCCCAGGCTAACTCAGAACCAACCAGAACAAGTCCTTGTCAGTAGTTCTAATTAATTTTTAAGGCCTCTCTATGGCCCAACTTGTTTATAGCTCTGCCAACTTTGAACTTGGTATCGATTTTCAGCTAATCATCATTAGTTGAAGGTGCTGGCGTGCAATTCCAATACAGAGACATCTAGTCTAGATCATTAGTTATAGCATTTCAGGCAATTATGCCTGGACTAACTCGTTGCAGTTTCCATAAAATCGTGCATTGCTTTACTTACTGCTTTTGTTTAGATAAATTATGAAGTCCTCACCAGTCTGAGGCATAGAAAATAACTTCTTTGGGAGGTTTCCCCACCCAGAATCACAATTGTTTGTTTAAAGTCTATTATTTGGGGCGCAAGTATTTAAAGTCATTCAAATCTATTAAGGTATTACCTGCTAACAGTGACGCGCTCACATGAAAGAAAATTAATCATTAAGCCATTCAATGGTTAAAGGTTTAATGGGAATTTTACTTAGTCTTCGACAAACTCAATCTAAAAAAGGTAAACAATTTGGCACGCCCAGTGGGACTTCTAGACAAACATATTTCAAAAATTTATTGTTGGTATATGAACGCAGGAAGTACAAGCCATAACCCACGAATGGCTATGGAAACAGGTAAAGCTCCACTCCAACCGGAGCCAGAATGAGTGGATTCAGACGAAAGTAATGCTAGACGTTCTGGACAGGGAAGCACTTCTGCAAGAAACAGGAGTATCCAAGCTTCAAACTTACAGTTTGAACGCATTCAGGATCACATAAATAGACAGGAGGCTTCAAACTAGGAGACTCGAAGTTCTTTGAATGATACGAAGGCCATGATGGCCTAGCACGTTAATAGGCAAATCAGGAAAGATCATGCAACTGCTGTGGCACGGAATCAGAACCCAAATGTTGTAGGTTCAACAGCTAAACCTGCCATATGGAGTTCCTCCAGGACTAGAATGGCCATATCAACAAGATCCATTCATGGAGCAAACTTTTGGGATACTCGAGATAGCTAAGGCTTAGGCTAGACTAAGGGCAACCGTAATAACTCGATCCCTAATTATTATTTAATTACTAATTTATTAAAGAAAAAGACAATTTTAACCTTAGAATATCTTAATGGGTTTTAAAATAATTTTTATTGTTCGGGAGAGAATTTGGAGAAGCGAGCAACACCATTACGTCGGGCTCGTCGATACGAGTTCGTGGGTATGTTGTGGGCTTAAATCGGAGTTATATCGAAGATTATACGATTAATTTTAAGTGAGGGGAAAAATGGTAATTAACTTGATCAAATTTTTAAAAAAAAGCAGAACCTCTCTCTTTTCTCTCCCTATCTCTGCGATACCACCCCTCCCTTTGTTTGCTTGATCGGCGCCACCTCCTCCCCTTGCAAGCCACCCAGCTGCCACCACACCCACCGGACGCCACCCATGGCACCTGTAGCAAGTCCCGCCGTGAAGCCCGACCTTCCCACTTTCTTTAGCGTAATCTGCCCGAAATTTACATGTTTTGGCAGATTTTTGTCAAAACTTTGGCAGCTGATTTCTCCCTCCTCCGGCCACCGATCGGGACAAGTAAGATATGCTTTCTCACCTATTTTTCATGCTCTAGCTGATGGTTGGGTAGGTGCGATTGAATCGTAGCGTAGATAGAATAATTTTTCGAGTAAAAGTTTTGACAGTTTTGTGCTCGAGTTTTGACCCACTTAGGGTCGAAATGGACTTTCCGTAGTTGAAGAAAGTGTTCAGGAGGTCGAGAACTTGTTGTAGATGGAAGGGTAACTTTTGGTTTGGAGTTTGTCCGTCGCCCAATTTTATTGCTTTTTTAGGCCTCGAATCTACCGGGCGTGTTCCCAGCGCGGCGAACTTTTAATTGTCAATCTTTAATCCTAAAATATCCTTGCGTAGTCACGAGTGTAGGCATGCTCAAATTTCAGTTTGGAGTTCGTATGAGTCGAGCGGATATACGCCTGTTGCGCGTTATCCGGGTTCGATGTGTTCGGACCATTGGATCGAGTTCCAATTCTTAGTATGTCATTCCACGTATTTTTAGGATCGTGTAGGATTCGACGGATCGTGAATCGGAGTCTCGGATACTCCGAAAATGCCAACCCTAGGGTTAGGGTTACGAAAAATCATCGAGCCGTCCGATCGTGCAACCGTGAGCAATCCCTCTTGTCCGTCGAGACCAAACTTTCGGGACATGTGTCCTAGGCTTGTAGGAACCTTTAGGAACTTAGGATCGGAATTTCGATATCGTGGTCTGGGTTGACTTTTTTTTTGAGTTTATCGCTTTTTGAGTCCCAGAGGCCTTGTGAACCAATTCTAAGCATCGGAAAAGATTATGTGGGCATAGGAATGACCTTAAATTTGATGCACGCACTTCGTGAGCAGGGGGTCAGGGGGTTTTTATTTAAATATTATATTGAACAATTTTATTAATAAAATATTATGATGATTGAATCGAGGCACCGAGGCACAGTTGACCGCAGGAGGGACCTTTGAAAGGTCCGGCTAGCACGGACTAGTAGTGAGTGGACTTTTGTTTTATAAATGATTTTAGCAATTAAATTCCATTATTTGATCTGGAATAAGTATTTTATGATTGATGTTTTTCTAGCATGATTTTGCTGAGTTTAAATGTTTTATTTATATCTTCTTAGGAGTTGAGATTTCTTTACGAATATGAAAATTTAGAATTTGAGTTACTAGATAAAATGGCAGCATGATTTAAAGATAATTAAGAATTCCTTTTATAGTTTTCAAACTTTATTTAGAGTTTTACATATTTATTTAAAGCCACCATAGGTGCCCAAGTATGATACATGTTGCCTACGGATAAAAAGGTTTACTGCAGAATATATATATGGATATTGGTTATTACCATGTCTACGGACATAGTTACCTTTGATATAAGTCTGCCGCGCGTATGACTTTCGCCCCACGAGTCTGGGGCGCTGAACCGTGCGGGCGGAGCATACCGGGTAAACTACGTGTTTTCACGAGTTTTGCGACGCGACTCGGGTAAACTCCGTGCTTTCCCGAGTTTTGCTGAAGGGCTACTCGATTGACTTGGTGTCACGAGTCTTGCGAAAAATGGAATTGGACGGATTATGTGGGATAAAATAGAAATAAGGAATTGACGGATTATGTGGGATAAACGAAACAAAAGAATTGAAGGAAATAAAATGGGTACACCTAGGTGGTAGGATAAAGTTGTTTTCAATGCTTTTAATGAACTATTTTTTGATTAAGAGTGTGATTGGCCCCTTATAGATATAAATATGAATGCGATGATTTCAGTCACGAGTATAAACGAAGAAATTGATTTAGTTTTCATACCGTTTTTACGATTGGGGTTAGAATGTTCGTATATTATTTTATAAAACTTTATTTTTGGTCCACTCACGATTTTAAATGTTTTGCTCCCCAGCGATGGCGTGCACTAGGAGGCCACCACGGGCGATTTCCCGCTCCGCCCCTCTCTCACTCGGCGTAGAACATCTTTTGTAAACAAATAAATTTTCTGTAAACTCTTAGTAGATTGCTACGATATTGCCCTAGGATGTAAAGTAACTGTTTGAATGTATGATGAAGCATGTTGGTGGTTGGTTATATAATTTTATGCTTGTTTGACAGGTGAAATTTTTGGGGAACATTTATATTACAAGGGAGACTTTGCCGAATTTTCGGAAGAAGTCGAAACTTGAATTTCTTTGAATTTTGAGTAGATGGGCAATTAGGTCATTTGTGCCCGGCACCTGCCAGGTGTCGGACACGCACAAGGTTCGGCTAGGATTCCAAAGCGGAATTTGGGTCGGGTGCTGTCAGCAACAATGGTAGTAAATCAACCAAAGCCTAAAATAATAATAAAAATAAAAAATATTCTGATTTTTTTAAACTCGCGTGTTCTATTTAGCAAACAACTTTTCAGGCTCCCTATATTAGACGAGCGAGTGATGCTTTTTTTCACTATTGGATTATACAGACTCATTTAAGTTAGTCTCGTCTCTCACCAAACATGTTGAAGTGCTATTTAACCCAGTCCAGTCTAGTGAGGCGTACCAAACATGGCCTATAAGGCCACCTTAAGCTCTCTATTGGCAACAACCTTTTTACACAATTTCCATTCAAGGGACAATGGAGAGCTTAGGCATGTGCATTACCATTATTTTCCGAGTTCTATCTCTTCATGACTTTTCTTATGATTTTTATTATGATTATGTGTAACTAAATACTTTTGCTAGGGCATGATGAAGCCCTGATATGATGATCTAGTTTTCTAAGTTTGATATCTTTTGGTTACCTTTTGATGTTGGATTCTTAATCACCGTACTTACTGTGACGTCCCGGACCCACTTTTATAAATTAAATAATTGAGTTAATTAAATTGGATCATTTGAGTAGATGAAATGAAATTTAAAAAGGAATTAAAAAGAATTAAATTAAAGAAATTGGAATTTAATAATTAAAAGGACATTTTGGTTAACTATATTTTCGAGACGGAATTTGGCGAAACGGACTGCGTCATTGCTTCCGGCACGTTCGATTTAGAGTTGTAACGCTTCAAGAGGATATTTTGAGGGAAAAACCCTAAAATCTGATTGGCCCTCACTTCTCTCTCTCTCTCTCTCTCTCTCTCTCTCTCTCTCTCTCTCGCACGCAACCCCGGTAAGTTGCAGCGGTGGTTTAAACTACCACCACCACCGATTCTGGCCGCCACTTGGGGCGGCACCGATCCCAAAAGGACCGCCTGGTCCTCCCGATCAAACCCCAGGCCACCCCCGCCGTCCACCACTGCTTAGGCCTCCGGAAAAGCTCGATTTTTGGCCAATTTTCTACGTAACTTTCGGGAGCTCGTTCTCTTTCCTCCGGCGACCAATCGAGGTGAGTAAGGTATGTAAATCTATCTACTCTTCAAGCCCTAGCTGTCTGCATGGTTGGTTTCCATCATTTTGTAGCGCAGGATGTCGAATCTGCATGTCAAAGTTTGGCCAGTTTTGAGATTCAATTTTCAGCCACTTGCCATCAGTTTGGGACGTTCCAGTAGTTAAATAAAATTCTTAGGAGGTTGAGTTCTAGCTACCCCAGGAAGGATGGCAGTTGGTTTAAAGTTTTTCGGACCGACGGTATCGCTTTGGGCACCCAATGCGCTGCCAGTGAGGGTGGCTGTGCGGGGCCCACTTGTAGCTGTCAATCTTCATTCCTAAATTATCCTTACGTCGTCACGAGCGCATAGGTGTGCTCGGATTTCAATTTGGAGTTCGTACGACAGTCGAACGGATTTACGCCTATTGCGCGTTATCTGGGTTCAATGTGTTCAGACCGTCGGATCAGTCCCAATTCTTAGTATGTTGTTCCCCGTATTTTTAGGATCATATAGGAATTCACGGATCTTGGATCGGAGGCCCGGATACTCCGGATCAATGACTTAAAGTTTGAATTAATCGAAAACCGTCCAATTGTGCAATCGTGACCAAACTTTCAGGACATGTTCTCTAAGCCGTAGTGAACCTGTAGGAACTTTCGGATCTAAGTTTGGAGGTCGTGGGCCTCGCGGGCCCGGTTTGACCTATTCGGGGATGTTTGACCGCCGGTTGACCGTGAGTCTTCCGGGGCGGTCCCACTTGTTAAAAGACGTAGTTTGACCCTAGAAACTCTTCGTATAACGTACACGCACACTTTAAGTCGGGAAAGTTAAGGTTTCATTTTAAAGTTTCCGTTCACGATACGTTCGTTAATCCGATTCTCGTATACTGAATTAGGTACTCAGGCGCCGCATACGCAGCAGGCAGGACCCTCTCGGGGTCAAGCAGTGTGGGACTATCTATGAGTGGACTTTTGTTTTAAATGTGCATTATCTTCAAAATGGATCATCGTGCATATAAATGGATTTTCTCGATTATTTGGATTTAAATATTGTTTTAAATCGTGAATTTGGTTTTGATGGAATTATTTGAAAATAATTTACATTTGGAGCTTATGCATGTTTTGGGGTCCCAGGCTATGTGGGACATGATGGTTATATTTTAATATTAATTATACTATTGTATATGGAATTGTAGGACGTGGTAGACGTCCGGAAGCACTTGCGTACAGATTTGGGTACGGTGGGAATTATTTTATTTTTTTGAAATTATATGTGACTTAGGAGTTGTTACTTTATATTATTTATGGATTTATCGGGTAATCTTTAATATTTGAAATGTATGAACGTCGTGGGTTATAGCCTATATCTTTAGGAAGTCATATTCTATACTTTTAGAAATTATATTTATATCATTGAGAAACGTGTATCTATATTGGGAATTGAACATTTGAGCTATACTTTTAAGAGTCGTATTTATACTTTGATTATATTTTGGACTACGTGTCCAAGGATTGAAACCATGCGTTGATGGATTTGTTATTTATACTTTGCATATATATATATAGAGTAGTGATCTCTTGGTCACCTAGTGACCAAGGATCCTTGTCACCCACCGTTGGATTTAAATCCAACGGTCCAATAGAGTTTCTTAAAGGAGTGCAAAAGTAGGTGGGCCTTTGGATTTAAATCCAAAGGTGGGTGACTGATTCCTTGGTCACTAGGTGACCAAGAGAACACTACTCTATATATATATATATATATATATGTTGGGTTTGAGTCAAGGACTTTTTGGACGTCTGGATACCTACAAGTTTGGGATAGTGAACTCGAGAGTAAGTCTTGTCGTAGACTAGAATATTAGGTGGTAGTGTTGCACCAAGAGTCGTACCATCCCTTGTTTGATTGGTTACTAAGGCCACATGGGCAGATGAAGGATTCCAGCGTGTGGGCTCGTTTGTCGATGAAGGATGCCGACACGCGAGTCTGGTTTGTCGATGAAGGATGCTGACATGGAAAGTTTGTTTTGTCGATGAAGGATGCCGGCATGGAAATTAGTCTGCGCGCGTAGGACAATGGTTCGGTTTGTACGCACATGGGGTTGGATATTGCGGCGTGTGTACGGTAGAGCGGTAGTCCCCCAGTTGGACAGCTCATTCCTACACGCAGGGTGGAAAGTGGGCCCTGCGAGCTAGTCAAACGATCCCCGTAATGGATCGTTTCCCCGGTACTTATGATGGTGTGAAAATAGCTTGGGAATACATTTATGGTTCGGGAGCTCGTTGTGTTTTACGTTTATTCAATTTTGAGGTTTATCATGGTTTATAACTTATATATATATATATATATATATACATATGTATTTGAGTCTTGTACGATTATGGGAGTTCACTTTATGTTTATATCTATACATATCTACGTGGTTCGGTTTGGGGAGGTTATGCCTCGGAAATTGGGAAGGTTTGAATTGGGTTTCTTTTGACTATCTTTGGGATATTGTGGTTTTTAAATCAATGAAGTATATAAAGGATTTGAATTGCATGGTTTACTTGGTTTTGAAACGGTGGGGTTAGTACGTTGATTTAAGTATGAAAACTTTGTTTTGTCCACTCACACTCTTTCTGTTTTGCGCCCCCCAGGCAATAGTGCAGTGAACAGTTCAATCCGGCCAAGCACTCCTCTTCTCGAGCTTAACTTGATTGTAGGACACTTATATCCCTATTCTGTAAACTTTAATTCTGGTACTTGGATTTGAATACTCTTAGTTTGCTCTGTTATCTCCCATTAGGGTTGAATTGAAGGCCGGAGGCCTGTTATGTATTTGTATTGCATACTAGCAGTTGGATATACATATTCTGTTGTATTCTTTCAGGTTGAACTTTTGGGTTTGTCCTTGTTTTAGGGGAGACTCTGCCCGATTTTCAGCAGAAGTCTTGACCCCATTATCATTTGTTTCGGGAAGAAGGATTCTGTTTAGTATGTGGGCCCGACATGGGTTGATGTCGGCAAACTAGCAGGGTTCGGCACGGGTTTCGGGGTGGAATCCGGGTCTAGTCCTGTCACTTACAAACTTGATTGAATGCCTTGATACTTAGCTACCATCTCAGTTTTTAATTGAGTTATTTTATGCAAATTAGAGTAAATACCATACCTAATTTGAGGCTTGTTTCTTGTGGTTTTGAATTGTAATTCTTGTAGGGTAAATACTATATTCCTAGGGTTTACATGGTTATAAAAAGTTTTCACAAAGCTTAAAGAGTTTCTACATGTTCATATTTGTATCAAATACCATAGACAAATTGCATATAGGAATATACGAGTTAGCCTAAATACCATAGGTAACTCATGAAAAAGGAAAACTAATCAACAACATCAATTGGATTAATTAACGAATTGGTAATTGAGAGGCTAGATTGGAATATTAGTGGTTGATTCGTTGTCCTAGTGGTTTTACAAATTGATTTTTAACCAATTTAATTATCATATTTTTTATTTGTTTCATTCTTGAATTTTTATCAAAATTAAGTTTTCTTCAATCAATCAATTGTTCGTTTACTTAGGTTTAGTGCGATTTATTTAATTAAGTTGTTTTAATCTATCCTTGTGGATTGGACCTCGTACTTGCATATATCTATTCTCTTCTTGATTCGTGCGCTTGCGAGTAATTTAATTTGCGATTTTTGCATATATATATATATATATATATATATTTTTTTTCAGGTGTTCGAAAATCTACATCACATCACTCCCTTTTTCTTCATCTTGACGAGTGCAGAACTAATTTTCTAGGTGATGGCGTGGGTGTCGCAGACCTTGAGGACCTAGAAGTTCTCTATGTCCCACTAGACAGACGTCTTCACCTTCTCTTACTGCGTCTCCGACTTACCCACCGACATCGACAAGGCCGCCATCTCCGCTATGTTGCTTCTGCTTAGTTCCCCATGCATTGGGACTCTCCAAATACTTGAGATTTGATGGTCACTGCTCACTGCTCATTGCTCACTTATGGTCGACGATGATGTTATCAATTCTTGAAAAACCCTTAAAACACCAAAATTCAAAATCAAAATCAACATCAAAATCCTCTGGTTTTGATTGGGTTCCTCTCTTCTTGTAATTTTATTTTATTTTTTGAATTTGATAACTTCTCTTTATCTATATCTCTTCCCTAGTTTTGTTGGGGATATGTAAATTCGATGGAGGAAGAAGGGAGTGCTGGAGTATATCTATATTTCTTCTTTGGTTTTGATGGGGATTGGTAAGTTTGATGGAGAGGAAGAAGGGAGTGCTGGAGACGAAAAAAGTTGAGGGTTGCTAGGGTTTTTTCATTTTTCATTTTTCATTTTTTATTTTTATTTTTATTTTTATTTTTAATGAATATTAAAAAAAGAAAGAAAGAAAAATAAAACATACTTTTCCACTATGGTATAACCCAATAACACAATCCATTTAAACACGGTTCATTCAAGTTTCGTAATATATTCATATTCTTTCATTTTCTGTTTCTCATTATTTTATTTCCATGATGCGATTGAGTTGTGCTTGATACTTACTCGTAGGCACAACCATAATAAATACATGAACTACAATGTCAATTTGTATTGTATTGTAGTAGACATGTTTTAAGCAAGTGCTCTCTAAAGAAAAGAAAAATCATGTTTTACTCGTGTCATCTCAATCTCTCTTTGTTATGGACAAGGAAAAAAATCGAAAATATCGCTGAAATATCGGAGATATTTTGGTGTTTTTTGACCAGCGATATTATCGCAAGGTTACAGCTTTTTTTCGTAATTTTTTGAAAATATCACCGGCGATATTTTCGTTCAGTTTCTCACTGAAAATAGTGATAATATCGCGATATTATCTAAAGAGGAAAAATGAAAGAAAACTTCTGAAGGACAAAGTCTTCGCGGGTTGAATCCGGGTCGGGGTTTCGTTGTTTGCTTCTGGGGATTTTGTGCAGGTGGTGTTGTTGGTGGTGGTGGTGATGGAAGGGGTTATATCGATCGCTTGAACATTTAAGGTGTCCAAAAAATAGAGCACAAAGTCAAAAAATGAAACAGAGAAAAGCTAAAAAGGCAGCTGCTTTAAGGGGTTAGGGTTAGATTTTTATACAGATGATTCCTTTGAGCAGCCATGGGAGCTCAGAGGGTGTGAAGAAATAGAAGAAAAAAATAAGGAGGAGTGAGAAAGATGGTAGCTTTTTGGGGAGAAGGAGAAGGGAGAAGGAGCTTAGCTGAGAGATGATGAGTAGCGATAATGACTGTCGATAATAAAAATCTGGGTTTTGTGGTTGTCCTTCTTAACCACTTGTTTTTTTTAACCCTATTCCTAATCCATGATTAAGTTGCTGACCCCACCTTGGGGTTAGATCGATGTTGTGTTGTGTTGTGGTATTTAAGCTATGAGGGGGTGGGGAATAAGGCCTTGGTTTGGAGGTTATTTACAGAGTGGCCCCTTGCACCCTTTTCACATTTGAAAAGTAAACATTTGTCATTTGGCGTGATTCTTTTTGAAAAAATTTCCATTAGTTGGTGATTTGGGGTTTTGGTTAAATAATTGATTTTCATTAATTAAATAACTAATTTAAACTAATGGTTTAGCGTAGTGGCCAGTGTGTGTAAGCTCCATTGAAATTGACCCTCAAAATTTCCCATTATGATTTTAATCAAATCATGGACTTAGGAGAGGCTTATATTTCAAGTCCTACTCATGGGTCATGTCCGTAACATGGAATAGTCAAAATCAATGTCTAAAATTTCGATAATTTCATTAATTATTACATATTTTCTACAGTCACAGTGTTTGTCAGCTCGCTATATAATCAACTTAAATCAGTTAAATCCATCATGCAATGCATTTCCTTCCAATTTTTTGTGATGAACTAATAGATAATTGACTAAATAAATATTCTCTAAAGTTTCAATAAAAATTTCCAAGTTTTTCTTACAATTTCCTTGGTTTTTATTCAATTTTTATCGATATCGATAATATCCCGATATTTCCATAGAAATTTAGTGTTTTGACTACCAATATTTACGATATCATCGATATTTTATACCTTGGTTATGGATAACATGTTTTTGTATTTGTCACCACACCCATATTGTAGTAGACATGATTTAAGCTTGTTTTCTCTCCACAAAAAGAAAGGATGTTTTATTTGTCGGGTTTTTTTTTTTTTTTGGTGGTCAAATATTTTTTAACCTTTTTTATATCAAAAATATTAATATTTAAGCGAGCAAGTCATTTTATTATTATTTTGTACACCTATAAATTGAAAACAAAATGACGATATAGAATTATTAATGTGCATGTAAAAAACATAACATGAAAACGAGGAACTTATAGCTCAAGTGGTTAGAGCATTTACAACTGCAACTAAAGTTCATGTTCAATTTTTCCATCCCCAATATGACTTGTATTAAAATAAAAACCATAACAAAATAAGAAAGGCTTTTATTTTTTTAATAAAAAACTAATATGTATGTGTCTCCCTACAAATATTTTTTATGAGGATGAATTCTCTGCATATACTATATATATAGCGTTATGTTTATACAATTCAAATTAGACCTGGCAATATTGTACACGACACGAATTCGCACGAAATTATCAGTATTTGGGTTGGCCTTATCGGGTCGGGTTGATAACGGGTGAACCCGTTAAGCACCTGTTATCTTAACGGGTCGTTTCAGTATTTTTCGCAAATGACCCGTTAACCCGTTAAGAGCAGGGGTATTTTTGTAAATTTAAGTTATAAAATCCCTATCTAACCGCACCAATGGCATGCTCCTGTCATTCCAAATTATTATTTTATTTATGTTCTTACTATTTTATATTGTTGATTAATTACTTAAATCCCAAAGATGATTTCACTCTTGATTACAAATACAATCTAACCCACCAATGACATACATATCTCATTCCATATTATTATTTTGTTTATTTTCTTATTATTCTACATTGTTGATTAATTACTTAAATTACTTAACCCCACCAATAGCATCCTCCTTTCACTCCATATTATTATTTTAATTATTCTCAAATACTTAATATCTTATTCTTTTATCACAAAGAATTGTCTAATTTGTGTTTTCATTTAACAATTTGTTAACAAATATAGTCTATTTTTTAAACGGGTGAAGCGCGTGAAATGAGCAAAAAAAATAACTCATTAGTCTTAACGGGTCAGGTCGGGTTTTCGCGAATTTGAACGGTTCGGGTTTGGGTTTAATATTTTCCACCCGTTAGCTTAACGGGTCGAGTCAAGTCAATTCATTTTTTTAACGGATTGACACGAACACGACACAAAACTCACAAACACGACACGTTTGCCCGGTTTAATTCCACGAAAATTCTAATATCTTTATTATTAGGAGTCACAATCTGAATAAGAGTTTTTATTGTATCTTTATTATTTCTATGGGCGTCGTCTGGCGTCAGTCAGCATTGGTTGGTATACCAGATCCGCTCTTTAGTCGTCAGCCCATCGATTTCACCTACCACCTCTCCAGACTCTTTACTGTTGAGTTGAGTCTACCAGACCAACCAACCAGACCCATTTCCAAATCCTTTTATAAACACAAGATAACCAAGCACACTCCTAGTTTTGTCTCCTCCTACCCATTATCCCATTTCTTGTTTTTCAGTTAATAGCTTTTGATAAAAACAAGAACAAGATAATCCCATGGATTTCATTGAGACACTAAATCCCCAGATCCTTTTGGGTGCAACTGTAGCTTTTGTTGTCATTGTGGCTGCTGCTTATCTCTTCACCTCAAAGAAGCCCAAAGGTTTGACCTCTCAGTTGCCATTTTGTTTATTTTTTTGGTTGTGATTATTTGGTTTTCAATCTGTAATGTTTTTATACAACTTCTGTTACAGTTATGGTTGTTCACTGAAGTGTTTGATGTTGGGTTATGAATATCTTTGCTGTTTCTGTTACTTCAGTATTTTTTGTCTGGAAGAGTAGAAAACTTTGGAGTATTTTGTGATGTACTTATTCATATTGCAATTTTAATTTGATGATTGGTTTTATGTGGATCAATTTGAAGTGGATGATTGGTTTCTATTGCAATATTCAGTTTCTTCATCCTTTTGTTCATATATGAATCAAACATCGAATAACTGTACACTTTTAAATATGTTTAAAGAGTTTTAAAATGGTAATCCTCAATTCTATTTTATTTTGTTTAAAAAGATCCTAGCTTTGAGCTACTTTTATTCTGTAATCTTTTTAATTTCTTTTCTAACTATATGCTGGGTATATCCTTCCTTTTGACATTTTAGTTTCATGTGCATTATTGAGTTTTTAGGTTATCTGGTAGCTTAATTTTTTGGCTCAGTAATATTCCAATGGTTTATTGCTATATTACTCTTGCACATCTTGAAAGTTGGTCATTTGAATGACAAACCTTTTAAGGTGTCTCAAAGAAGGAAGAAGCGATCAGCCAACCCAACATTATCATTATGGTTGGGGTGAAATCTTAGTTTCACTAGGATTTCTAGATTTTCCAGATTTCACTAGGTTTTTAGTTTCCAGATTTTAGTTGGATTTGTTTTAAGTTTCCTAGTTTATTTGGATTGGTTCCTACATCAATTTGTACACTCAATAATCATTAATAATTTTTTTTTTTCCCATTATTTTTTCCACTTTCCGTTAAGGTGTTTTTTCTTTCCATCATCATTATGGTGATTTTGTCATGATAAAGAGTATACAAACATAGTTCTGAGATGAAATTATCTAATGAGCTATGTTGCAATGTCGTAATTGTTTGCAAAGGCAATGTGATTGAGCCAGATGTAATTATTGAATTAGAGAAATAGATCCAGCTTTCTGGGTAAGCTTGACTATGCAAGGTGTCTATAGATTTTGTTAAAGCTTGAGGTCAGGCCAAATATGGATCCATTCTAAATCCACAAAGCTTGTCTCTGGCTTCTTTGAACTTCCCTTTTACCTATTCTGGATTTTTCAGAAAATATCTTATTGTTATACTGCTGACCTGTTCTTCTTGTTTAACCCGTTCTTCATGGTCTAGAACCTAAGTATTGAGAGATTTTTGGCCTTTAAACTCTTCTGTACAAGTTGAAGATTTAGTATATGCAATCTGTGAAAAATCCATATTCATGTAAACATTAATAACCATTTCACTTTCATTTCTTCTTTTCTTATTGTTTCTGCTATTTTCACTTTTTAGTAGTCAAATTGCAGCTTTTATGCAAGTTTCATTTCTGTACTTTATATCAATTAACATGTAAGGTGTGCAAATTGGGTGGAATTGTATTGTGCGTTTTATGTCTAAAATTACCTAATTGCAAACTGGCTCATGTCATGGTGTATGGTTATAGGCTCTTTAGATGCTGAGAATTTCAAGGACTTCAAACTTTTCAAGCGTACACAGCTGAGCCACAATGTGGCGAAGTTCAGATTTGAACTTCCAACATCTACTTCAGTTTTAGGTCTTCCAATTGGACAACACATAAGTTGCAGGTACAGTTGATTTTAGTTTTTATTTATTTATTTACTATTTATCATATGGTCATCCTTTTCTGAGTCTTTTGCCTGTTGAAAATTTGATAAATGATGGTTGACTAACCAAATGGCTGTCAGAAATTCTGATTGATAAAGGGGAAGTTTACATAATTTTTATCTTCCCTTTATCATTGTAGTTTTTACGTGAGCTTCTTTGTCGCATAGGGGCAAGGATAGCCAAGGCGAAGATGTTATCAAACCATATACCCCAACTACATTGGATTCTGATGTTGGATATTTTGAACTGGTTATAAAGGTGTTCACCTGTAACAAATTGTGTTATTGAATCCACATAGCACCTTGACTTTATTGCAGCACAAAAACAGACAAAAATATATATGTAATTATTTTGAAAAGGTATCGTGTGATTGATCTTACTTTGCATTAGATGTATCCTCAAGGAAGAATGTCGCATCATTTCCGAGAGATGCGTGTTGGAGATTATCTTGCTGTCAAGGGACCAAAGGTATGTGCTTCCTTTTCCCAGTAATTTAGAATCTACCTATAACTGGAAAAAAGAAAAAAAGGAATCTCTCTCACTCTCTCACTTTCTCTCATCATTGAAATATGTTACTCTGATCCTTTCAAGTGCATCTGACTCTTTAAAATTTTTCCTTGAATTGGAGAAGATATGTTCCTTACCACATTATATTATCAGATGTTATTAGATGGAAAGAAAAAGTTGGCAGTTAGCATTGTTCTTGTAGTTGGAAATATTAAGGTCCATTTTTTTGTGGAGTTCTTCCATTTGGGTGGAGTGCTTCCAAATCTAGGGATTTAGATAACATTATAATGCATGTATGCCATTATTTGGACAAGAAGGAAATGAAGAAAACAAATGGATTTCGAATGATTCCTTGCATGAAGTCATTTCAAATGTACTACATCTAGTAATATCAAATACATCCAATCTAATGTTTTCTAGTTTTGGTATCAAATTTATCCTTATTGTCAAATCCAAATCGTTCTTTCAAATTCCTCCATCCAAATGGAGCCTTAGATTAATAAACATATTGGATATGCATATGATTTTGTCAAAATATAGTTTAGTACATCATTTAAGATTTGAAGAAATAAAATGCAGCCTATCCAAGTGATACTATTTGCTACAGTATACGAGAATTAATTTATCTTTTTTTTAAAACACTAATCTGATAATATGGCTGGGAATTTGGAAGTTAGTAAGTTCAGCACCTTATTTTACATTATATTAAGAAATAGAAACATTATAGTTGGTGACGATATTATTATGTAACCTGTGCACAGTAAATGGATACTTCTCTTTAAACAATACTCATGAGTTGATCTTGTATATTTTGAAATGCCTTTGGGAAACATAATTCATATAATTCTCTATATATACTAGTATTTCTTTTCACCAAGTTGATCTCTGATATTTTTGCTGTTACCAGGGTCGTTTCAAGTATCAACCTGGCCAAGTTAGAGCATTTGGGATGCTTGCTGGAGGCTCTGGAATCACTCCAATGTTCCAGGTATGTATTTGTGACTATGAACAGTTACACTAAGTTCTTAGGTTGCTCTAGTGTTGTAGAATATTTACACCCGTTCTGCATCCACTTTAGGTTGCCAGGGCAATATTAGAAAATCCAAAAGACAAAACAAAGGTCCACTTGATCTATGCCAATGTGACATATGAGGACATTCTTTTAAAGGTATCGTGCTCTCCTCTTTGTATTATTATCAACTTATCTTTGTATCGTCTACTTATCATATTTATTTTTTAATTTATACCTTTGATAGTTGACTGGTTTGGGCCATGATTCCATTGAGGAAACAACATTCTGCTTCTGTGTATAGTACCTGGCAAGCTGGGCCTACTAATGCAATTTAATTTGATATTTCTTAGCTGACTATACAAATCCCACTTACAAAGATGATCTTTCCATGTTGCATGTGTAGTTAAAACTTGAAGAACACACCTAGTTGCATTGCCTATCACGTAAACCTCCTAGTTTAAGCACAATATGCTGGGTATCGAGTTTAATGCTAAATTGGTTTACAAGGTCAAAATAGGGCTTGAGGGGAAAATTAAGAATAGTAATGGGGCAAGTAGACATGCAGTCCTCCCAGACCGGACATGAGTCATATTGAACAAGGTCATGGGTCAGGGATGACCAAAACGAGTAACTGCTATATAATGCAGTATATAACCCAAGACGTAACTTAAGAAGCCTGAAATTCTACGTCCATGTATTCAAGACTGGAATCAGTGTTTAAAGTAGGTGGTTAAGGGATTCAAAATATTTACTAATCTTGAATCTATGATTCTTTTGCTTTATCTAGATTGTAGATTAAGTAATTTGGAGCAAGGAATCCTAGCTTTCATACTGTAGGAGGTAAAACAAAAACAAAACAAAAATAATTATAATAATAGTAAAGGAAACCTTAGGTTTAGTTGATACATTTGATTAGGATTTTCCTCCATGGTGACTTTGTGTTTGTCATGGAGAAGTTACTTTGAGAATGTTCTCAGAAAGTTATACCTTTCTATTTTATTGAGTTGCACAATGCTATGTTACTAAAACCTTGTATTTAGGATTTTGCCTCCATGGGGACGTGGTCTTCTTCATGGAGGAGCTACTTTCAGAACTTTTTTATTTGCATGGTGAGGTGAGTGAGGTGTATATATCTGCTTTTGGAGTAGCATTCTGAATCTACTTTTGTGGTGCTCAGAAAATATGTAGAAAGATGCTCTTTGTTTCTGACTGGATTACACTGTACTGGGTAGTAGGAGATTGCAATATTTAAGCCTATAAATTTGCAGTCGATGCATTTGGATCAAATCCCCTCTGTTTATTTGCAGGAAGAATTGGATGGCCTTACTAGTAACTACCCTGACCGCTTCAAAATTTACTATGTCTTGAATCAGGTGAATCGACTTCTCATGCTGTATATTTCCAAATTATTTGTCTTTCCCTTCCCTTCTTATGGTGTTTTTATTAACTTAGTAAGTTTGAAGAATTATGTCTAATGACTGATGACCATTATCTCTTTTCCTCCTAATGAACAACCTGTGCAAAATGTTACTTCTCAGCCTCCTGAGGTATGGGATGGTGGTGTTGGCTTTGTCTCAAAGGAAATGATTCAAGCCCAGTTGCCTGCCCCAGCGCATGATATTCAGGTAAGCGACTAGTATTTTTTGCGACATGGCCTCTAAACCCTTGCGAACATGTTTTCTCTTAATCTTGCCGCTTAGATATGAATAGTAGACTTGCATTTTGTTCGATAAGCAAGTGCTGACTTTGCTCCTGGAATCTCCAGATTCTGAGGTGTGGTCCACCGCCCATGAACAAGGCTATGGCTGCTCATCTTGAAGCACTTGGATATGCTCCCGGGATGCAGTTCCAGTTCTGATCCCTTCATATGGTCTTTTTATCATCATTTACAATCAGAGGTCTTTTTGGGTCGTTGAGCAAATGAATTCCTTCCCTTCCCTACATTGGGGCAAGTGTACTTGTTTATTTGATAGCAATGCAACAACTACTTGGAAGGTTCTTTAAATGTCAAGTGGTTATGTGATGCGTTCTTTGGTTAAAGGTCGTGTTTCTTATGGGGTGGTATTGGAACAAAACCTTTTATTTTTCGGTGGTAGTGGATAATATGGGGAAATGGCAACAGGCCGGTCTGGGTCCCGTTTGCCATCACTATCCCCGCGTAGCGGGATATATGGGCTCCATAAGAGCAACTCCACCCGTTTGCCTCTTGCCATGGCAAGGGGAGGAGAAGCTACTATTCATGCTGAATAGTAGTTGCGCTTTCAAAAGCGAGTTCGTTCCACCATTCTTGTGTGAAAGAACTACTATTCACTTTTATCTTTATTTTATTTTTTACATGTGATTAATCTTAGTTGTATGTGTGAAATTAATAATAATAAAATTGATAGGTATGTATTAAAAAATATTTCTGAATTTTTTGGATTTTTTCATATTTTTTCAGATTTTTAAATATTTTTACGTCGACATCAAAGAAAATAATGGCGACGTCCACACAACCCTGGCAGCAAGCTCAGGCTGCCTGAGCCGAGGGCCTGCCCAGTCTCATGGGGCCCATGACCTGCCCGGGCAACACTTTGTTGCTGGAAACCACTTTTGGCCCAAACCCCCAGCCCGCCCCCTCCCCCTACCGCTGGAGTTGCTCTAACTTTTTTGTTAAATGTTAACCATAATGTAGGACAGTGAATGCAATAACAATTCCCATATTATATAATAAAATATATAACCATTCATTTACACTACAAAAACTGGGACATAAACTTGAATGGGTATGTGGGGGCAGGGAGTGCTCTGGCATACATACCACACCCTCTAATCACCTTTTCAAATACGAATGAACGTGAATTATTAGATTAATCCAATGCACACCCTCTAATCACCTTTTCAAATACGAATGAACGTGAATTATTAGATTAATCCAATGCACACCCTCTAATCACCTTTTCAAATACGAATGAACGTTAATTATTAGATTAATCCAATGCATTTTAATCAGTCCACATTAGCATCTCAATACTTTTTTAAAAAAATATATTAAAAATATCATAATAATAACAAAAATAAATTGTGTCAGCAAGCATCAACTCTTCAATCCAGCCCCTTATCTCCCCCAACCCCCCACCCCACCCGTGCCGTGGCAGCTCCCCAGCCATCCATGGCTGCCACACTTAAACCCAACCCCTCCTCTTCTCTCTCTCTCTCTCGCCATCCATGGTGTGTGTGAAAGGAAAAGAGAGTGAGGGTCGACAATTAATTGGCGGCGTGAAATTTGGGTTGGGGAGAGAGGTGGTTGTTGCTTGATTTGAATTTGAATTTTTATTTCAATGGTATCAAATACATGTAATAAAGTGCGGCTGTAGTGAGGTTTAGTATAATGCAATTATTCTAACGTTGACTCAGTAAAACTCATTAGATTAATTTAATGGTTAATATTTTATTAAATGCACCGATACTAAATGCAGTAGTCTTAGGATCCCCAAATACCTAAACACTCTTGGAAGAATTTTAAACGTTGCCCCCTTTGAAGTTTGCATAGAGGTTATATAATGAGTGTTCTTAATAGCATCTCTAGTGAAGGTTTAAATGACCTTTTAAATTAAGATTCAAGCATGTTCTGTAAGCCTCTCCAATAGTAGTTGTCACTCCCCGAATTTTAAAAAACAAATAACCTGTTTAAAGTTATTACAAGCAAATTAAATCGAGCACGAAGCTCAGAATCTTCAACAATTGTACTTGAAAATTGTTTTCTAAATATAACACCACTGTTCCGAACCATAATGTCAGTATTGACTCAAGTCTTCTGAGTCAAATATTACATTACAAACTAACATAATAAATTGAATAATCAACATATTACATAATCTGCTCATCAGAGCTTATATCACACAGCTGGAGTCTAACACTCACAAGCACTCTCACACCACACTTTGTATACCGTAGAACCACCAACGAGCATCCTGCTCCAAACCTAATTCTCCTGCTCACGGTCTCTGGCACCTGCAGAATAATCCCCTATAGAGTTGAATAGTGTATCGGGTTCATCACTAACAAACCCGGTAAGCTTTCTAAAGCTTAAATGAGTAAACCATATCCACGGTATAAATATGTCAATTTCACATAATATAAAACAACATGCACTTTCATTAGCATCACACAATCCATGTATAACCATGGTACTTGTGGAAACTGAATATTTGGACAAACCCTAGGTCAAATGTTTCCTTCCATTTGGGGATTATTTGATTTAGGGACTCTTGCTACAAATTAAGGATTTATCCTAATCCCTAATTTCTAATTTATTCAAACCCCATTAATTATCTAAATCTCATTAATTGAGGAAAGATAAATCTTATCCCAACTAGGGCTTATCTCTCGCAAAAACCCTAGCCCCGAGGCTCTATAAAAGGGAGGCTACACAAGGCATGAGGTAACATTTTCTGAGCCCTAAAAAACTCTGCAAACACAAACCCTTGCCGCCACTTCTCTCTCTCTCTCTCTCTCTCTCTCTCTCTCTCTCTCTCTCTCTCTCTCTCTCTCTCTCTCTCTCTCTCTCTCTCACAAGGCTCGCCACCACACACGGCTCAGCCACCCGGTGCTCTCCTCGTGAGAGAAAAATCCGTACCCTTTTTAGCTATTGTTGTCTCTTTACGAAGATCCAATTGAACTAACTTAGGCATCGAAGGGCCTTTGGCCAACACCCCCCAGGTGTGGTCTTTTTATTTCAATATTGTTTTGCAGGGAGAAAGAGGAATAAGGGGAATCTCTAATCGAATATTCTCAAGGGAATACAAAGTTTGACGGGCAGAGCAACAACTCTCAACCGATTTGTCTCGAGGTCTACCGATAAGTGCACCATTCTTCAAGGTGCTGAAGAAGGGCCAAAGAGACAAGTGGGACGAGGAGTGCGAAGTAGCTTTTCAGAACATGAAAGCCTACCTCACTTCACCTCCCCTGCTCTCAAAGCCTGTACCTGGTGAAGACTTGTTCGTGTACCTGGTAGTGTCCAGCTCAGCCGTCAGGTCAGCTCTCATCCGAGAAAAGTTGGGGGCCCAACATTCGATATTCTACACCTCAAAATCTCTCCTTGATGATGAGATTCGCTACCCGGAAATGGATAAGCTCATTTTGGCACTTGTAGTTTCCACGAGAAAACTGCGACCTTACTACCAAGCTCACCGGATCATTGTAATGGCCGACTTTCCCCTAAGATCAATTCTACATAGCCCTGATGCTACTCAGCGACTCATGAACTCATGAAGTGGGCAATAGAATTAAGCCAATATGACCTCCTATACCAATCGAAGGCTGCTATAAAAGCCCAGGCTTTAGCGGATTTCGTGGTAGAATTCACTCCATCAGTCGAAGAATGATCATGTACCTTGATAAAGTTTAGGAGTTGTTGAAGGCATTCCCTACTTTCACCATCCAACAGGTGCCCCGGGCAGAAAACACACATGTAGACGTACCTTCCCTGGTTCAATATGTATACTTATTGGATTATGGGTCATACATCATCATATGTACCTTCCCTGGTTCAATATGGATATTTGGAAACGGCGGATAGTTGGTTATGTCTCGGGTACCCTTGGTGGGTGTTACCGAAAGGCCCTTGCCTAGCGATGCCGCACGCGTAGGAATTAGTACAGCTGCACGAGTATTGAGGATTCTGTTGTGCATGTCCGGGAGCCCAGTCCCCGATTGGACGACTCGTCCCTGGCCACTTGGTTATTGAGGATTCTTCCATGTGGTCTAATTAAACAATCCCCGTGTTGGATTGTTTCCCCATGTACATGATGTACACCATGGTATGTACCTCCCCTGTTATTGGAAACTTAGATATGAATACATGGTTATGGCCCAGGCACCCTTGGCAGGGTGTTACCGAAGGCCTTTGCCAGGCAGTCTGCGCGCGTAGGACGGATATTCAACCGCACGGTAGTTGAGGATTCTGCCTTGCGTGTTTGGTAAGCAATAATCCCCTTATTGGATTGTTATCCCTAGACACATGTGTATTGAGGAGTTCGACATGTGGACTAGTTAAGACGATCCCCGTGTGGGATTGTTTTCAACTGGTACATGATGATGGTGTGGGGTGCGTGTATATATATATATATATGTATGAGATAATGTGTGGATGCGTTTCCAGGTTGGGGGTTTCTTGAGCATGTGCATGGTGAGTGCCTTACACATCTGAGATAATTGATATGATGTTTGGAAAGTGTGAGTTGTTAATGGGAAATTGTCGTTTTGCAACATACACATTGGATAGGGTATGATTGCGGGAAATAGATGATTTTATTTTTCAGTTATAGCTTGGAATGAATTAAAGGGTGTTGAAATGTTTAGGAAAGATTTGGAAAATTGCATGAGACAGAAATGGCTCGATAACCTGGTTTGGCTCCAGTAAAGATTAAATTAAATGTTTGATTATAGGTTTATGTTTAAATATATGCTCAATAGTTTGGATTTGAAAGGTGGAAATTTTGGAATTGATGAATTACAAATTCTGGTTTTCTGAATAGTTTATTATACATATGTGGAATTGGTTGGAGAACGGTTGTTGAAAGCTAAGTATGATCTTTATTTTCGAGGATGGAATGTTATACGTATGTTTATTTGATTATCTTGACTATTGTGATTATGAACTCTTATTGTAGTTTTAATTGTGGATTATAGTATTTTGGGGTATTGGACGTTATTTTGAGATTTGAAGTTAAGAATATTTTGAGTTATGAATCAGTGGTAGAAAGGAATTTATAAATTTTTATAGTTAAATGCCTTGTTGAAACTGAAGTGGGAAATGAATCTAAATTGAACTGTTGGTTTTACTTGGATATTATCTAATTATTTTATGAATTGTGATGTTTGATGGAAAGGACTATGTGTGGCTTGATCCCTCAGTAAGGGTACGTAGGCAACCTAGGCTAACCTAGGTGTAGCCGCAAGTTTAGGCTTAATTGTTAGGTTCAATTTTGTCAAACTAGTACTCATCAGTTTTCTTTGTTTGTGTTTTCAAGATATTACTTATTTGGTGCATTTTACACGGTGTCATATTTTTATTCATATTACGTTGTACCACACTATCTTATGCAAGTATGTTGTTGAGGGTCAGTGCATTTAACCTGAGATAATTGGACTGTGATGTTTATCGTTGAATTCTTTGAGGAGAAGTACTACGAAGTTAAACTACTATATATATTACAATTATTCAAGTTTTCAAAATGTTATGAAGTGATGCGTGTTATCCTACAGAGAGATTAGTGTTTTACACATGTGTTGATATGCTTGATTTGGTATGGTTTGAAGTACGTTTGTGAATTGGGAAATTTTTTATTACCTGTTAATTATTATTTTTAACGAAAGGAATACCAGTGTTTGGATTTCGTTGTATGGGTCGGAGGCCTATGTTGTAAAATGTGTGTGCTTTACATTGTGCGTGCTGAAGTTTGGGTAGTTTTATTTGTGTTTTGCGCAGGTGAAATTTTGGTAAATGTCCGTTTTTAGGGGAGACTATGTCGAATTAAGCAGTGAAGATGTTAAATTTAGTAAGTGGGCCCAAAGACTGGTTGATGTCTGAAAAACCGCAGGGTTCGAGAAATTATACAATGGTACAGTATCACCACGTCAGCTGGTGATACTTCCACTCAAATATTGCCACGTATCTTTTTTTAAAAAAAACTTAAAATTTTTTTTCCAAATAGGCATTGGGTTTCAATTTTACCCTTTAGAATAAAATTTAAAAGAACACAACAAAAAAGAAAGAAGACGATTGCATAGTCCAACCCTTGCTGTCGCCCACTTCCCCTCTTTTCCTTCATTTATGTCTCTATCTCTCTCTCTCTCTCTCTCTCTCTCTCTCTCTCTCTCTCTCTCACATAATCACTTTATTTTTATTTAATAGTTGGCTTCTCTTGTCAAGCCCATGCGAGATTGAGAGAAAAATTGGATAAAGAAAACTTGAATATGGAGGTTTTGAGGGAGATTTAAGGATTGGGGAGGATCTTCTCTTGTAAGCCCATGCGAGATTGAGAGAAAAATTGAATAAAGAGAACTTGATTTGGAGGAGGAATACAAACAGAGAGGGAGGGCGTGGCGGGTGGACAGCGAACTGGATCGAGGAGAGAGGGAGGGCACGGCAGAGGGGGATTGCGAACTAATAGGGTGGAGGCTATGGCACAATTATTTTTTCTCTTTTATTTTTCTTTTGAAGGGTAAAATTGAAACCCAATGTGTAGGTGGAATGTCACAACCCGACTCCTCTAGCACGATATTGTCCGCTTTGGGCGGGGCCCTCACGGTTTGTTTATGGGAACTCACGAGCAACTTCCCGGTGGGTCATCCATCCTGGATTGCTCTAAGCCACAACTCGCTTAACCGGAGTTCCCACAACTCCGAAGCCGTGAGCTCCCAAAGGCCTCGTGCTAGGAAGATACGTGCCCACACATATAAGCACTTCACCTTTCCCTCCCCGAGCGATGTGGGATTGCTCACCATTCTTGCTTCTTCCAAGCTCACGGGTCTTACATGGAAAAACAATTTAAAGATTTTATTTTAAAAGACACGTGGCAATATCTGAGGGGAAGTATCACCAGCTGACGTGGTGTTACCGTACCATTGTATAATTTCTCGCAGGGTTTGTCACGGATTTCGAGGAATTCGGGGCGGGTCCTGTCAATAATACATATATTTCCCTATAAAAATACATATATTAAAACAAACAAAATTTGGGCCCCCAGACAATGGCCTAGGCCGGTCGCACTGCTCACCCTTGTCCAGGGCCTGCACCGGTTGTTGAACACGCTATTGGAGATGCTCTAAAGGGCTTGTAGCTTAGGTGGTTCAGACCAATTACCTATGCACTTGAGGTTCTAGGTTTGATTCTCATCTCCTCGAATATCATTTTTATTAAATTTTTTAAACAAAGATTTAGGCTGAATATTATAAAAATTCAACTTCATTATGCTTCTAACATAAGAAAATCGCTAGGAAAGCTTGAAAGTGATGAGAGAGGAAATGATTCAAAACCCTTGAAATTTTCATAAGAAATTCAAGTGCTTCCTGAAAAAGTACTTGGAGTGCTTCATGGAGAAGCACATACCAAGTGCTTCTCTAGAAAGCGCTTTATAACCTAGAAGTACTTCTAAATTTTCTTTCCAAACGCTGTCAAAAGTGTTTTTGATTGTCATAAAGCGCTTTTGGCTCTTTGGGAAACACTTCCAAAAACATGCCCTTAGTGACTTCTTATCATTAAGAATTAGTAAACAAATACTATTGGTTCCTAGTCATGTTGTGCCTATTTAAGATCCATTTTGTGCTACATACAAAGACATCTAAAAATCAATAAATTTTAAAAGGCAAAATTAAAGTAGACAACTATGCAAACCTAAATTATCATTATTAATTATTTTGGTCAACATAATTTCATTCTGAGTGCCTTGCATGATGTAATTGTGGCATGAAAGGTGAGAGACAACATTGTCACATGGGAAAGTCTTCCTAGACGAAATAAAAGTACCAACAAAAATGAATAATTTCATTTTTAAATTTGGTAAAATAGGTACAAAGACCATTGCAACATAACTAGGTCAAATTTACACAAGTCTTTCCAAAACCAAGTCGTGCCTCTAACTATCTGGTTACCAAACTCAACTATAATTTTTTTTCTTTTTCATTTGCAAATCCCAATTAATCATCAATGTGCATAGTTTCACTCAAAATGTACACCATTCTCTAGGAGATCCACCCAATGCGTGGGTGTTTATATCTTTTATTTTTCTAAGTAACAACTAATGCGTAGCTGTGGATTGTGGATTAAAGAATTAACTTATTCAATTTTTAACAATCGATCTATCGATGTAGTACATGCATTCTAGGAGAGTGAGTTTTGGTGAGGGATTTGGAGATGAGATTCGGGGTCACATGAGATTTAGAAATCCCATATGGCAAAAGTATTTTATTTGACAACTTTAAAATGATATTTACAGACTGACATGGGACTTTCCATAAAAACTTGATAATGAGAAATCAGTCTTTCCATAAAAACTTGATAATGAGAAAAAGAGGAATGCTACTAGCAAATAAAGGGCTAGCACAAATGAAATTGTTATTCTTAAAGCATCTCCAATATGTAGATGCCATCTTTGTAGCCCTCATTTTGTTGGCCAACATCTTTCTAGCTCTATCACATATAAGTTGAAGGTGTCAAATAGTTGTTTTGTATTTTTGTTTGCTCATTAATAATATTCTATCGCTTATTTTATTTTTTTAAATGAAAGTGTCAAATAGTTGCTTTGTATAAATAGCATGAGTTATTTTAATTTTTTACTAATGAAAGAGGGGATTATAACTTGAGACTTCTTTTAATCTTGGTGTGACAAATATCATTAGAATAATAACTAGTTTGTAAAATATGACATTCACTCTTGCATTAAGTCTTTTTCAAAATAATATTGTGCCTAATAAATAGTTGTTTGCTAGGTTAGCATAATTAGCACAATCATGATTGAGTTAAAACTAAGTAGCAAAAATAATAGTTTTCACACCTATATAATTAATTAACAAGAACTAACAAGAAGTCATTATTCAGGACCCAAAAATTATGTCAATATATAGAATAGAAGTGGTCGTCCATCTGAGGACAAGGTCGCCAAGGAAAGAAAACAGAAGAGGTAAAGAGCCCGCTTCCACAGATAGACCCTATTCCCACGCTTCCTAGTCCTTTGCTTAGTTGAGAAAATAGAGCGAAACTCAATTTCCCAGTGACAAAATTTGTCTTCTAATCAACAAAAAACATCAACTGCTGCAACAACTTCTGTGTTGTTTCCTCTCCTTTCCTCTACGGTAAGAATCCAGTCCATATTCTGCTTCAACAAATCAAACACCCACATTGCATTTCTCTCTGTTCTTCTATTCTTTCTGGTGCTTAGGTTGGGTTTTGGGTTCTTTCTCTTGCTGGGTTTGATCACATTGGATTTGAATTCATCTGGGTTTTTTTGTTTTCTCGTTTCCACCTCTTTTTGAGCTGATTCTGTGTATTTCTTCGTTTTTTGGTGCTTAAATCATAGTCAATGGAGCGACAGGGAGAGAAAATAATGGTCTGAGCATAATGAGATCTGTTTTTATGGGTTAGTTCACTATCTTCAATCTATTTTTTTGCATTAGACCCCAATCTAAAGTTTCTTTTCTCTCCTGGGTGTTGAGGTGTTGAAAGTTTCTGCATTATTCTAGAATCTCTTGGTCACCAATCTCTGTTGTTGTGGTTGTGGTATCAAATGATCTGTGGGCTCTATTCTGATCAGCGTTGGATTCTTTCAGCTAAATATCACAGATTTTCTTATTCTCTGATGTGTTTTATTGATCATTTAGTTTAATTCTCTTTGGTTTTCATGATTTTCAATCTGCTGGGCATTAATAATCATGATTCATAGAACATGTTGTTGATACTTCGGGATTGGAATAACAATGGCTGAAAGGCATGCCTCATCTCTCGCGGTTATTACGCGGAAATCTTTGTTCTGTTTATTTATAGTTACATCAACACTCTTCATATTATCTTGGTTCTTTGTGTTCCGTTCAACGGGCAGTCCTCGCTTTATTGACCATCAATTATTACCCAATTCCAAGCTTCTTGCTATGATTGACAATGGTATTTCTGGAAGTGAGAGTCAAAATGATGTTGAACCCTCAGTTGGGAATCGATCAATCCTTGTGGATAATGAAGAAGAAGAAAAACCATCAATTTCGTCCCAAGACAAAGAAGCATCCCAAGCTAACAATGGTGTGAAATGTAACATCAATGGAAAAGTAGTTCTCAAGGTATTCATGTATGATTTGCCCCCTGAATTTCATTTTGGACTTTTAGATTGGAAACCCCAAGGACGTAGTGTTTGGCCGGATCTTCAAACTAAAGTACCTGCTTATCCTGGCGGGTTGAATTTGCAACACAGTATAGAATATTGGCTGACATTGGACATCCTTGCTTCAGAACTTCCCAACCCCCAAATGTACCTACTGCAATAAGAGTGCGGAATGCTAGTGAAGCTGACATTATTTTTATACCATTCTTTTCTTCCTTAAGCTATAACCGGTTCTCCAAGATAAATCCACACCAAAAGAAGAGCAATAACAAGTTGCTGCAAGATAAATTGGTTAAGTACGTGACAGCTCAACAGGAATGGAAGAGATCAGGGGGAAGAGACCACTTAATTGTGGCTCACCATCCAAATAGCCTTCTAGATGGAAGGATGAAGCTTTGGCCTGCAACATTCATACTTTCGGACTTTGGGAGGTATCCTCCAAACATAGCAAATGTAGAGAAAGACGTCATTGCCCCCTACAAGCATGTAATCAAATCTTATGTGAATGACTCGTCTACTTTCGATAGTCGTCCAACTTTGCTATACTTCCAAGGTGCAATATATCGAAAAGATGTAAGTACTCTTTCTCCTTCATTTACTTTGTTTCGTTGTTTCTGCTACCCTTGATGGAAAAAATTGTGTAATTTTGCTGGGTCTCAATGTTAACATTCACTGGACAAAATTTAAGCTGAGACTTGTGTGCTCATAGAAAGGCTAATGTTTCTTCTTCTTTATTTTCTATTCTGTGCTTCACAATTGTGTTAACGCTGACTGCCATATTTGAGCAGCTCAAGGTAGAATCTAGATACTCTCCAGGGAATTTCCTTTTAGTGACATCAAACTGTGTTAACTAAATTTACCTAAGAATTCTAAATAAAGTTAAAGAAATGTTTTTCTCTGCAATGAAATATTATTATTATCTAGTTCTAAATCCGCATGTGGTGCATCCGCATGTGGTGCATAGGCCAAGAAAGCAATCGTAGTTGTATAGATTTGAGTGTCCATGTCGTATTTGACTGTGAACTTGGGGCACTAGAAATGGCATACATAGAGGAAATGATTCAACATTTGAGGGTGACGTGTTAACTTGTACTTATAGTGTGGGAAAAAAGATGCAATATGCAGAATGCAACATAAAATGTTGAACATTTTCATCCTTATTTGTCTGTTAGTTTTTTTCCATTTGTTCATTTTTTAAAGCTGTAGATTCTTTTTAAGCTTCCTTTCTTGGGATGATTCTCTATAAAATGGACAAAACTTCTGTAGAGTATGTTTGCCTTTAGTCGGCACATGAAAATGTGTTTGATTTTCAAAGTTCATAACTTCTTCATCATAATTCCAGAAGATGAATCATGAAAGGCAGAGTTCTTTATGGTTTTCTTTATTTAAAATTTATGAAACTTCACTATTTTAGATATGCACGGACATGTATTTTCTGCATCACCTCCGAAGAACAATTAATGTAATGGGAGAAATATATATGGAACTCAGCCCATCGTGTCAGTTAATTGTTAGATTATCTTTGCCTTCTTGTTTTTATCCTTCTAGTCGCTTACTGTTCACGTTAGTACTGAGTATCCTTTCTCTTAGTATGAGTTCCATTACCTTCTGAAAAATGAAAATCTACATGGTAAAGATTTGCTGATAGTTCAATTGATAATTTCAGTGCACAATTCTAATTCAACAAATCATTTAAGAATTCTTTTATTACTAGTACATGGCCTCTTCAAGGTAATTTGATCTGCATGTTGACACCATTAAACTCCTTCCAGCTTCCCAGCCATTGTATTTATACCCTCTGAGCACTTCTCAATGTTACGGCTTGATAGTAGATATATTCTACAATTCCTTCAGAGTTCAAAAGAGCAAGCATCCCTCTTGGATTCATGTTTATTAGAAAGCATCATGCTGCAGTTATTCACTATGCTTCACTACAGAGTCACATATTAAGTTCAAGCTTTTGTTATTTAGAAGATGACATTGACAAGTATTTTCAGATCATGTGCTTGCCTTGTTGCTTGGCATCTCCATTGTCACCTATATGTGACAAGCTTCCTGGGTGGGTGGTCCCATAATTTTTATAAGTCTGCTGTTTTTCTTCCTTTTCTGTTTGTTTCATGTTGTTGTGTTCGGTGTTCTCTGTAGATATTCCTAGGTTCTATCTACATAGTATATGTGGATGTATATTTATAGGCTATATGGTAAAGTATTACCAAGAAAATAATTTGCCAATTTGACGTGTTCTTTCTTCTGAGTGTTGACTAATTGGACATGATCCACCTTTACCTTTTTTAGTTCAGCTTGTTTATGTTGTGAAATTTTTGCCTTCTGTTTCTGTCTTTTTCCTTCATTTTCTGTTTCGGTCTAGGTTGCTTGTTCATTACCTACTCATGGTCTTGACTTTCTAGTTCTACATGTTTAGGGTGGCTTTATTCGGCAAGAGTTATTCTATCTTCTACAAGATGAAAAAGATGTACATTTTGCATTTGGGAGTGTTCAAAAGATGGAATCAAGAAGGCTTCACAGGGAATGCACACCTCCAAATTCTGCCTCAACATAGCCGGTGACACCCCGTCATCAAATCGTCTTTTTGATGCTATTGCTAGCCACTGTGTCCCTGTCATCATCAGTGATGATATTGAACTCCCATACGAGGATGCGCTTGACTACTCTGAGTTCTGCATATTCGTTCGAACAAGGGATGCTCTTAAAAAGAACTTTCTCATAAACCTCACCAGGAGCATTGGGAGGGATGAGTGGACGCGAATGTGGAGGAGGTTGCAGGAGGTTCAAAAATTCTATGAGTTTCAGTACCCATCAAAGGAGGGTGATGCTGTGCAGATGATATGGCAAGCAGTTGCTCGCAAGGTTCCTGCTTTAAGAATGAAGTTAAACAAGTCTAGACGATTCTCACGTTCATATGTCCGCTAGGAGAAGGGGTTAAGCAGGATACCATCGCCAAGTAACTTTTGGTAAGAAAGGGAATCAACACTCTTTGTGGCCCTGCAGCTTTTCTGACTCTTAACCACCACACAGGACTGAAATTATCAATTACAGTTTTGATAAGATACTAGAAACGGCAATGTAAAATTAACTTTCATTTGTTCCAATATGAGATAAAACTAGCTTTACTACCCCTTTGAAATCCATTTGTTCTTCTACACAGGATGTAATTTAGTTGGTTATTTCATTTATACAGAAAATGTTGCAAGTTGAAATCTCTCTCTTCAAATTTGTAATTGTGTCTGTAAAGTTTCATGCATTTCTGCAGTATGTGAAATAAGAGCCTACTACACACTTGACCAAATATATAAGCTTTGAGTTTTAGATTAGCTTCATTCACATCTTCATATTACTGACCTTATTCACTTTTCAATTTTCAATGACTGGTATAATGCTCTCCCCACCCACCTTCCCGCACCCATTCAAAACACAAAATTCATATAAACCCTAAACTCTAACTCATTATCTATTCATTTGCTCACTCAGATCCCACAATCTTATACCCATTCAAAGCCCTATACTTTCACTGACGTAATTCCAAATTTGCATTAGTTAAACACAGAATAAAATAAGTAGTTTTGAGGTTGTAGCTTAAGTGGTTAAGAGCATTTACCCTTGCACCGGAGGTCCTAGGTTCGGTTCCCCCTTCCCCCTAATATCCGTTGTATAAATAAATAAAAATATTGTTTTGAGAGGGGTTGTATTTGAACCAGGAAAGTTATTTTACATTAAAATCAAATTTTACTCTTATTATTCATTTGGAAAGGACCACAATTTGTCCTGTATTTGGGGTATGGTTTATTCCTAGTCTCCACCACACAAAATGTGGCCAGAAAAATATGGCTAGACAGCCTAAGACACCTGTGAAAATGTTTCTCCACGAAATCATAACCATCCATGGCGTTTCCAGCTGCTCTCAGTCTCAGTACTGCATCTCTCTCTCATCAATCCCAAGCCATCCACACTCTTATTTCCTCCCTTCTCATCAAATTAACTGCAGCTTCTCCAAGGGCGGTCCTACCCTAAGGGCAGGGTAGGCAGCCGCCTACTCCATTTTTTGCCAAACCAAAAATTAACAATACCCAATACAATCAAACTTCTTCTGCCTACTCAAATCCAACCCACTCAAACTTTCTCATTTAACAAAAACAATAAAAAGCAATATAAGCTCCTATTGGTACAGTCCAGCAGACATTTCCCAACCCCATGCCCATTTATACTTCAAAAAAACAAAAGAAGCAAAGCAACCGTATTGGCTGGCTGCAAACACCCGACAGTCCCCACATATTCTCTCCTTGACAGTAACATCTTCTTGGCAGCTTCTTCTCCTTTCTTGGCAAAAATTATTCCTCATTCTCTCCTCTTTAATTATCTTCTCCTTTTGGGGTTTTCCTAAAATACATGTATGCATCTTAATTTTAATTTGAGTTTTCTAGGGTTTAATTAGGAATTAATTATAATTTGGAGATTTTGTTGAAATTAATTCGGTCTTTGAACTTGAGTATTGTCTCCTCTTTGTTGAGATGTTTGATTTGATGTTGGTATTATTGAGATGTTTGATTTGTTGTTGGTATGTTAATGTTTGATTAAAGACATTGATGCTATTATGAGAATTTGTTTGATTTTTTGTTAGGATGTTTGTTTAAATAGGTTATCTTTTATTATGTCGGATCACAATCGGAACCCCAAGAAAACAAGAATTTGTTCTCTTTTTTTTTTTAAGAAAAAGAATGATGGGTCATCATATGATAGAATGCCTCCCATTTGTGATGAGCAAAATCTTCCCGACTCTCCTATTACTGAGCCTCATCTAGTAGAATGCCTCCCATTTGTGTTTTCATTGCTTTTTATGGATAAAATTATGGGATTGACCAACTTTTTTTGTCAAGTGTTTCAGACAAAAACTCAAGATATTGTAAGTGCTTTAAATTTTGTTGAAAACACAATTGCAGTTCCAAGATATGAGGGCACATGGCTGGGATGATTTCTTCATGAGTGTGGCATCATTTTGTGAACAACATGGTATTGATGCTCCTAATATGAGTTCTCGTTATATGATAGGCACACGTCGTTCTTGTCAACAAAAAGATTTTATTCAGTTGAACATTACTATCGCGTTGATGTATTTAATGATGTGATAAATTGCGTGTTGAGGGAGTTAAATGACAGATTTCCCAAGCAAACTGTTGAACTTCTTATTCTTAACTCAGCATTGGATCCTCATAATTCCTTCAAATCATTCAATATTGAGCATCTGTGTAAACTTGTTGAGAAATTCTATCATGCTGATTTCATTCCAAGTGACTTGAAAGCTTTAGAAATTGAGTTGAGGTATTTTCAAAATGATATCCATCGCCTTCCCTGATTTAAGGAAATCATCACTCTTCCTCACTAATGTCAACAATTGGTGGAAACAACTTTGGCAGAAAACTACCATTTGCTTTACATGTTGATTCAGTTGGTGTTGACTCTTCCTGTTTCTACAGGAACAACGAAACGAGCTTTTTCATATATGAGAATTATTAAGAATAGACTTCGGAGCACCATAGTTGATGAATTCCTTGCTGATTGCATGATCCTCCACATTGAAAGAGAGTTTGCTAATAGTATCGATAATGAAGAGATAATTGAGGAATTTAAGATTTCTAAGTCTCGTAGGGTAAAGTTTTAGATTTAAATAGTTTAGTTTTGTATTGAATTGCATTTACTTGTTTTTTTTTTAATAGTTTTTTTTTGTTAAGCTTTTATTTATGTATAGAGATGCCTATTTGAGGCTAAGGCTCATTACGTCCCCCATAACTAGGTGTATCTTTTTATTTTTATGAATGAAATTCACTCGTACCGTCAAGTTTTTAAGGTAAGTTTCGCCTACTTAACTTTTGAATCCTGAATCCGCCACTGAGCTTCTCCTCTCCCTCTCCATGTATATACAGCAATCATACTAGTCATTCAAAGCCTTACAGAAGACTAACACCCTGCAGCCAGCACTGTTGTTTTCGTGTTTTGTATCGATTCTCTGCTGCTGCGGAAGGAGAGGACGACAACAACGAAGAAGCCGAGGATTGTAGCTTCGATGAAGCTGTTGCCCTTTTCAACACAAGGGACTACTACAAGTGCCATGACTTCCTTGAGTCGCCTTGGAGCAATGCTGAGGAGCCCACCAGAACTCTTATTCATGGCATTCTACAATGCGCTGTGGGATTCCATCACCTATTCAACCAGGTTAATTACTTAGTTTTGAATTCTGACTGATCACTGCCATTTAATATTGTTAAATTTCAGAGAGATGGACCAGGGGCCTACTACTAACAATACCGATATTGTCCCCAACTTAACCACCTACAAAGTCCAGTAGGTGTGGGGTTTTATCACAAAAGTCTTCGGTGATATTAATAGTAGAACCTTTCATTGTATATTGTATTTTATTTTGTCAAGTTTCCGGTGTGGGACTTATATTCTTTAACACGCTCCCTCACGTGAGACCACCACATAGTGGGCCACACGTGGAGCTAAGTCTACATCGGAGTTAAACATTCAAGTCCAACACGTGAACACTACGTATTGGGTAAGGGGTAAGTGTAAATATTCAAGCCCAACATATGAACACCACATATTAGGTAAGGAGTAAGGGTAAAAGCCCAATATTTCAGGTCTAGTCAATCAACCCGCTCTGATACCATGTCAAGATTTCAGAGAGACAAGTCATTGGCCCACTACTAGCAACACCGATATTATCTCCAACTTAACCACCTACAAAGCCTAGTAGATGTGGAGTTTTATCACAGAAGGCCTTGGTCATATTAGTAGTAGAACCATTCATTATATATTGTATTTTATTTTGTCAAATTTCCGATGTGGGACTTATATTCTTCAACACGCCTCCTCACGTGGGACCACCACATGGTGGGCCACAAGTGGAGCCAAGTCCACATCGGAGTCAAACATTCAAGCCCAACATGTGAACACTACGTATTGGGTAAGGGGTAAGCGTAAACATTCAAGCCCAAGATGTGAACACTACATATTGGATAAGGAGTAAGGGTAAAGGTCAGACATTCAAGTCCATTATAATTAATTTCTAGCCTATCTATATATACTCTTATGCGGACATCCGAATGTTATTATGGTGCGAACATCAGAACATTATTATGGTGCGGACATCCGAACGTTATTATGGTGCGGACACTATATATTTTGTACTACTCATCCCTGCTTTCATGCATAAGTATTTTGTACTACCCATCCCTGTTTTCCTGCATATTTACAAAGTGGCATCTGCACATTAATATATCCGGATAAGAGAATAACTGTATATATATATATTATTGTGTTTTTTTATATGCTTACAAATTGATTTGATTGTTGTGGTTAGAACCATAAAGGAGCCATGATGGAGCTAAGAGAGGGACTTTGTAAGCTGAGAAAGATGAGTTTCAAAGGTGGTCCATTTTATCAGTTTGAGCAAGAAATCTTTGCAGCTCTGGATTTTTTTCCTTCTCCTTTCAAATCCCATTTGTTCAATTTCATATGCCTCAGTCCAACCTAGAGACACCCAAAAACTATCTCTGAATTTTCTTTGGACACCCGACTAGATTTAGAAATATGCAAATAAATGGATTCTTGAGCAGCTTTTACTTATTTTTGATTTTATAGGTACAGAGGATCTTTGTGTTACAATGGATCAATCAGAGAGATCATACCAACTTCTAGGTGGGTATGCTGCAGGTCAGCTACTATATACCTTGCAAACTGACCCTAATGAAACCATGTATATTGTGTTCTCCCCTCACATGTCTTATGACAGTGAGCCACCAAAGGTGAAGCTTCCAACACTCAATGCAACCGCAGAACATCTCGTGGCCTGTCAATATAAGTGATTCTTGTTTTGAGCCTACCTTTTAGGTTTTTGTACCTTGATCAATTGAGTATGATGCAAAAGGGAAACCAAAGTTGGTCTCACGAATGTTCACTTTCCAACCAATGTGCTAAAATCGGCTGATTTAATCCAATCCAATCCTATCAAATTCAATCTGATCGATTTCAATGACTGGGGAATTGGATTGGATTGCTATTTTCAAAAATCGGCATGATTGAATCAGAGGATGAATTTTCTTGTGAAAATCCAATCCAATTTAATTCGTCTCACTTCTTTCATCTTACAAGAATTTGAAATCAATGGTTTCAAAAGCGGGGTAAGTCTTGACATGTTGAGGCCTTACCCCTAAAAATTGTGTGACAATGCCACCACTATTATCAATATAAACAGCGTGGCGAGTTTAATAAAATTGTGAATGATTAATTTTGTGATGTTAGAGATTTCAAAGTTTGAAAGAAAAATACAGGCTGAAAAGGGTGTTAACATGCTCTATAATTGGACTAACAAAAAAGATGCCAAAGAAAAGAACGGTTAGGCTTAGACATAAACCGGCCAAATCAAACCAAACCAAACTGCACAACAATGTTTTTTTTTCCGGCTCAATCTCACCGAGGGTGTTAGTTTAAACCAATCCATCATAAAGTGATTGGTTTGGCTGCGGTTTGAGTGCGAATCCAATTCAAATCTGATTGTGCCCAGCAATACCATTAACCTACAACAAAACCAATATCATAAAGATATTGAAGCTTCACCCACAATAAATATAGTTTTATTTTTTTGTCAGACACAAAAAATATAGTTGGATAATACAATTTGTACCATGTTGTATAGTAAAACATCATGCACCCCATTTCACTTTGTAAAAAATATTTGTAACAGTTGTAATGAAGTTACTGACTTACATGCTAGAAAATACAAAATGGGACTACTGAAAGGCAAGCCTAAATCTGGGACCATGGAAAACCAATAATACCTCAAGCAGTTACTGATAATATCCTCATCAACCATGAAGCAGATAATAATTAACAAGTAATTTCAGATCACCTCTCCTTTGTTTTCACAGGAACATCTCTGTACATTTTCACTTGTTCCTTCAAAGTATCCCTCCGTGGTATTGCTACCTTGTTGTTAGGATCAAAAAGAAGTACTTCTTCAAATGCATTCAGAGCAGCCTTAAAGTCCTTCCTCTTTTCATAGGCATCACCAAGGTTGTTCCAAGCTGTGACATAGCCCGGCTGAAGCTTCACAGCAGTTTCAAACTGCGTAATTCCCTTAGCAAGCTTACCTTCACGGATATAACTGACACCAAGGGCATTGTAAACCTATTCAAATATATGACATGTGAAAACTAATATTAGAACTCAGAAGCAAAGCCCAACAAGAAGATGCAATAAGTCATACAATCTAATTTAAATGGTCTTAATTTTCATTCACTTTTCTCCAAGTTTCTATATGACTTGCCATTATGCATGTGCTGTCAGAGGTTTCATGAGCTTTCAGAGATGGAAATACAACACAAACAGTAGAACTTAGAACGGTATTCACAGATGACCAGACTGAACCTTTTTTAATCTTTTGTTGCTAAGTCGCAAAATGCTCAACCAACAGGAATCAAAGAAGAATTTGTTAAGAGCAATACCCAAAAATCGCAAAATTATACAACTATCAGTTAGTTTCTGCCAGATGGTGCCATGCTATTCCTAAAGTGGGGCACACATGTGGCAACAGTTGCAAGTATTCCAATAACACAATTCTAAAGCCATTTTGTTTGTTGGATCCAGTACATTGTGCTTTAGTTGACAATAAAAGTGCAAGCTGTGTATTTAATATCCAATAATTCATCACAACCTGAGCAAGATCTTGGTCGTCCCCATCCCATTTTTCAATTGCCTGAACCAAGTACTTAATAGCAGCTGGATAAATTTTCCTTCTCAGCATTACTGCTCCAAGTTCAAAAAGCTCAGTTGCATCAGCATCACCACTTCTTACCTGCTCCTGGTATTTAGAAAGACAGAAGATAATGTGAGTAACTGGTTGTAGAAAGCCTCTGTTCCACGTCCATTACAGTAAAAACAAATTAATGAATTTAAAGTCTTTATGTAGTGCTCAAAATTCAAGTTGGATGTGTAGTAAGTGCCAAGGTTGAAGCAAAGTATGTTAACCAACAATGCTAATACAGGCTCGTACCTGTAATTCTTTGGCAGAAAGATCAAGTTCTCTACGGACAAGCACTTGACGAATCACAAAGAAGGTTCCAATCCCAAGAAATGCCAACAATAGTAGCAAGTATGATAGCTGGATTCCTAATTCAAATAACTCCCCTGTCTCATAAACCACGTTTGTTTTGATAATATCACGTGATTGTGCCATTGGAGTAGAGACAAGCCATAAGCTTTGTCCAACTAAGAATGCAGATACTGGTACATATGGCCTCTTCATGACTTTAATAAGCCCAGGAACCAAAAGGTTCTCAAAAAACTCTGCAATAAAATGATGATATACAAAGATGATTCCCAGCAACTAAATAAAAAGTATCTATCTACTTAAAAGACTGTATTGAAAAAATAATTTCCAGAAATACTAGACACTAATCCTATCACACTTTGTTCCTTGCATGAAGAGTCACTCAATTAGTGGAAATACAAACAACAGAAAATGATACAAAAATTTAAAGATGTCATATTCATCTTATAGTGAAGATATATTACAAAATTGTACTGGATTGATCAATTTAAACTTTTCTTTCCTTCCAAATTGTTTTCATATATGTTAAACTTATTTTCAAGTTTCATATCTAACCTTTTTTCTTTTGGTAAATTGTACACATACACATTAAACTTGAGAAAAAATAAATAACGTGCAATTTGTGACCTAGTTTTTAGTTGTCCATCTGAACACAAAATAATAAATAACTGTTAAATAAGAGAAAGGAAAACAGAACTAATAAAATAAAATTTGAATATTGTGTGAAGAACTTAATTTGTATAATATTATCCAAATTCACACAGATACAGGTAAACAAACACACAAACACTCATGTGTTGTGTGATGTAAACTGCCATCAATTACTATTTGTAGTTATAATCACCAGTCCTAATTAAAAAATCAATTTAGAGCTGTTTGTGATCCATAAATGAAACATTTAAGGTATATTATGATATCATGTTACAAGAACTATATAGAACCACACAAACACTCATGAGCTGTTTGTAATCAATAAAATGATATCACGTGACAATGGTTCCTTGTAGATATCATGTTGCTAAACAAATCCCAAAATTAATTGAGTACACCATATGATCTAAGTACACCCTAATATTTAAATCAAAATGTAAGATTAACTAAGTACACTCTATTTAACTACCAAAAATATCCTGGTACACACTAATACACTCTTGAAGCATTGGTGGCCTCCTCTCTAAGCATCCTTACACAGAAAGCTCAACCGAATTGATGCACAATCAACTGGGAGCAATGCAGGCTTGCCACCAACTCATCTAATTTCTTATTCACACCAAGGTTTTGTTGCCACCCGAATAAATTGTCCGTGAGGTCCAGGGCCATCCACTCATGACTCATGCTTATCTATTTTGGATGCTGAAGAAACTTGTCATGCATTTCCTTTTCAAAAGCTCTCTTCGGCGGGAAAAGATGTTCTGGGATTTGGTGGAAGTTGTAGTGGAGGTTTCAGCCAGAATGCTGCTTTCAAAGTATTAAAGTTCCTTAAGGTAGCCAAGGTTTGCTGAATTCGATACATACATTTCATTATGTTATTTCAATTGAGTGGTATGTTGCTTAAATCTGGATTCATATTTCAAAATCAATTGGCTTCATCAAATTTCGAAAAGAATAATGATTTTTCACCTTTTGAAAAATATAGATATTTTTCGCTTACGTTTGATTAGAGTTGAATATGGTGAGTATGGTGTACTTATTAAAATTACATTTGTTTCACAATTCAATACATCTTTTTGGTCATTTATATTATGATAAATTAGTAATTTAATAAATAGTTTGGTAGTGTACTCAGTTAATTTTGGGGTTCATTTAGCAACACTCAAAGTTAACAACTTGTATAATGTCCATGTGGAGAACAATATTTTTGGAGAATAGGAATTACTCTGCAAACTTTTTGAGGTAAGACCTTCCATTGATAGTTCTTCTCGGAGTATCTGCCTTCACCCACGATTGAACAACATATTAGTAAAAACAATTGTTAACATGCATGATCCTTACAAAAGCTTCTAGAAAATAAAGTTGGAATATGAAAGCTACCAAAAAAAATTCATATAGATGTTTATAATCAAACATTGTTAGGTACGGTCACAAAAACATAGAGAGACAGTGTCATCTCTTTATAATTTTAGGAGAACCACTGCACAAAGGAGAAAATATAGGATATGGATGCACTATGACAGTTATGTAAGTGAAAAATGAATTCAAATGTTTCCTAATGTATAATTACTTCAGTTCTGCCTAAATATGTCTTCATTTGAAGGGAATTAAGAAGTAACAATAAACAGAGAAGAATCTGATATAGCTGCATCAGTACTTCAAAGTTTTACTGGAAACAGACACAAGCTCGTGCGCGCTCACACACAGAATAACACATGTTGAAATAAAATGATTCTCATTGATTTTTTATTAAGTTACATCAGTAGCTTATATACACAAGCTTTGTAACTAACCTATAACAAGATTACAGCTGGTTCTAACTAAGACTTAACAAACTTTGACTCTCTTTTAACTTCTCTAAGCATGCTGTTGAGAGATCCTCTTTAACACACACCCGCACATCAGCATGCCAAAAAAGGTCAACCTAGAAGAGATGTTTAAGGGATGGACACCAGACCTTCAAGGCTTCAATATGGAAGCAGAAGGCCAATGTTTCCCTTGTAGTAGTAACATGAACCATTCAAAGCAATAAAGAACTCATTCCATAATTCAGACCTACCTAATGATTAATATCTTAGGCATCACTCAAGACCAACAATGAATAACAAATTTTTGAAATTTCACTAAAAAGAAAAAAAGAAAATTCAAATTTTTATATAAAAAACATGTGAACAAAAAAAAAATCCAACTACATATATAATAGTCAAGGAAAGTTCAATTTATTTACTTATTTTAAATTTTCAGCAGTTTAATTTTTTGGGTTATGAACCTTTTTCTGCTCCAACCATAAAAATTCACTTTCAAAGCTATAAACTCAATTCATGTAAGGCAAAAGAAGCAGCTTGTGAAACAAAGTCATAGCAAGTTTGGTTTGTACTTGCTTCTGAAATCAATTTCTCATCAACACACAGAGAAACGCGGCTCATGAACTACAATTGAAGAAAATATATTCTGGAAATTGTTAAGAAAAAAGTAAATAATACCTCGACCACCTTGAGCTCTCGAACCCCCTCCTCGGTCTCGCTAGTTTGGGTTTGACTGTGGGAAGCCATAGGCACGAACTTGACGGACCGGAGGGACGGCAGGTGAGAGAACCGTAGAGAGCTGAGAGTGAGATACGGTTCCGTGCTGCTCTTGCCTTGTCTACACGAAACGTACGAAGGTTTTGGAAGGTTTGGCGAAACAGTCGTGGGAAGCGGTGCAAATGGTGCTCGCAAAGGTGGAATTCGGAGGACAGTGGCCATTGGAGAAGGTCAGAGTGGGAGAGATAAGGGTGGCGATATTGAAAATGGGAGTGGAATTAATAGTACTCAGATGAGAGTGGGTAAAGCCGGATAATGAAAATTGAAAAGGATTTTAATTCATTTTCCAAAAAGAAAAGGGAAGTTCTAGTTTAATTTGGACCGTTGGACGCGTGTTTTTTTGGTAGTTTCTTTTTCTTTTGGGTTAAATACAATTTTGGTTACTGGGTTTTGGGCCAAAATCAAATTGTCACCGTGATTTTTTTTTTTTTTCCGGATTTCATCACTGTATATTAAGTTGTTAATAAATCCGATCACACCGTTAGATTCCGTCAATTTGGCAGGGGCTTTATTGTCTTTTCCTCTCAACCACTAAAAAGGTCGAGTAAATCATGAGATTCGAACGAAAAACTTAGTGGTTTGAACTGAGGGGTAAAAAGGGAGATCGATTCATGATTGATTCTTCATCGATTCTCACTCGACTATCACTCGATTCTTGGTTGTCTCCCTTGATTCTCGCTGGATTCAGGTTCCGTTCTAAGAAGCGTATGCTTTGTAGAAGATTTTGGGTTTTATTTCGTTTGGTTTTAGGGTTTATTTTGGAGAAGGATGGTGGGTGCGAAACTGGGAAATCAAAGAAACCTTCTGATTCAAGTGAGGTTATGGACTGGGTTTTGGTTGTTGTAAGATCAGTTTTGTAGTTTATGAGTTTATATATCACAGATTTTGGACTTGTTTTTTGATAGGACCCGACCCAAATTCCACTTTGGAATCCAAGCCGAACCCTGTGTGACAGGACTCGACCCAAATTTCGCTTTAGAATTTGAGCCGAACCCTGTGCGTGTCCGACACCAGGCAGGTGCCAGGCACAATTGACTAAAATGCCCTTCTACTCAAAAGAAAACTATTTTCAAGGTTTAACTTCTGCCGAAAATTCGGCAGAGCCTCCCCTGTAATTTTTTTGTTTCCCAAATATTTATACCTCTAACAGAGGCAAATTTTTATAACCACAACCTTTCAACTTGCACAAGTTAAGTTCTCACACCAACAACAGTAAAACAGTATGGCCTCAGGCCTTACAAATAGCCCAGGCATTAACGTTGTCACCAATTCAATCTCAGCATTCTTATTCAATGAAATCATCAATTTTCAAAAATTAATTCATCATTAGCAGCAACATTTCTTATCATCTTATTTTATTCAAAGTGAATCCTACCAATCATCCAGCTACAATCATTTTAGTGATTATTATATTAATGAGCACAACAACATTATATGAAGGATTCTATTAAGTAGGATCATTATCAAACAAGCCTCATAACTCAAATACCACTCGGCCTTGGGTCCACACATAAGTTTAGATTTAATTCAATTAAGATGTTAATATATTCCAAATTCAAGCCCATAACCAAGTTCCTTAATATCCTTTTCTTTGGCTGCACCTAGATTATTCTAGGCTACCTATGTACCCTCCTTGAGGGATCAAGCCACACGTAGCTCTTCCAATTTGCAAGTTATATTTATACCAAAAGCCGACATTTTCTTGAAGGCAACTGGGGAGGGGGAAACTGGCTAACCACCTGTGTAGTTAAATCGGGCAGGTGGTTAGGGATCCTGACCAACCCTGTGCAGAATAATTGAGCAGGGTGGCGAATAGTGTTTTGTTGACTCTACCAAGATATCATTTCACCTAGCAGGACTCAGGGAGATACTCAACCTGAGAACGCCAATAATCCGTCAATTCCTTTATCATTTTTCGTCAATTCCACCTAGCATAATCGGGAGACACAAAGTCAGCTCGAAATGCAATTCCGTCAATTCCATTTCCTCGCAAGACTCGACGACACCAAGTCGACCCGAGCCGCACCCTCGCAAAACTTAGGAGACATAGAGTCAACCCAAGCCACGTCCTCGCAAGACTCAGGGGACATATGGTCAACCTTGAGCCGTGTCCTCGCTCATCACGGTTCGGGCGTCCCCAAGATACGTGTGGCATAATGTCATACGAGCGCAGACATAACCGATACCGATAGCAACAACTGTTCGTAGACATATCATTATCTAAAGGCAACACTTGTCTCAAGACATTTTATATCCGAAAGCCACTAGGATGTCCGTAGACATCATTATATCCGAAGGCAACAATATATAATTCGTAGGCAATCGAGATGTCCGAAGGCAATATATATAACCCTTAGAAATCCAAATCTCCACTTACTCAACTAAGTTAGTTTTCAATCAAAACACGTCTATTCAATATTACAATTTACCAATATCGTAATCTCAATGCATACTCAAATTTTCAAACCAACCATATTAAACAATAAGCATGTTCGTATAAAAATCAATTTAATTAAAATCACATGCTTGGAAAATAAACCCATAAACACTTATTTAAAAACATACAATACACAACAATCACAAGTCTTAGAGCCTCTCTCAAGTTTAGAATGGTCTACTAGAAACCCGAGATTCAAAAGCGATAAAGTCCCAAAAAGTCAACCCGGGACCCCGTGGGGTCCGCGACCTCAAAATTCCAATCCGGAAGTTCCTAAAGGTTCCAAGATGCCTAGGACACATGTCCCGAAAGTTTGGTCTCGATCAGACGGTCGGATTGCTCACGATTGCATGATCAGACAATCGAACGATTTTCCGTAACCCTAACCCTAACCCTAGGGTTAGCATTTTCAGAGTATCCGGGACTCCGATTCACAATCTATCGAATCCTACACGATCCTGGAATTTTCTAAATCAACATACTAAGAATTGGAACCGATCCAACAGTCCAAACACACTGAACCTGGATAACGCGCAATAGGCGTAAATCCATTCGATTGTCATACGAACTCCAAATTGAAATCCGAGCACGCCTACGCGCTCATGACGATGTAAGGATAATTTAGGAATGAAGATTGACAATGAAAAGTGAGCCTACGCGTGGGAACACGCGCTGGCAGTTTTGAAGGCTTAAAAAGCGATAAATTCGTCGCTCGGATAAACTCCAAATCAAGAGCTGTCCTTCCACCTACAACAAGTTCTCGACCTCCCGAAAACTTTCTTCAACTACGGGAATGTTCATTTCGGACCCTAAGTGGGTCAAAACTTAAACTCAAAACCGGGCTAAACTTTAAGTTATAGATCGAACCATCTACGCTAAGAATTGATCAAAACCTATCCAACCATCAGCTAGAGCTAGAAAAGTAGTTACGTTTTCATACCTCAATCGCCTGAAATGGTCGCCGGAGCAGCTCGTACGATCGCCTCAAAGTTTTGACAAAATCCAGCCAGTTTTTCGGAGTTTCCGGGGGCTACAGGCGGTGGCTCTAGCTGGGCAATGGTGGGATGGAAAGAGGACGGCAGCACAGTCATTTTGGTACCAGCCTCGTCCAGTTTGGTGGTCGGATGTGGTGGTGACAGCCCAAAAACCAGGTGGGGGCTGTTCTGGAAAAATGGAGTGCACTGTAGCAATCCGATTTTTTAATTTTTAATTTTTTAATCTTTCAATTTATTTCCTTTTATCATACTTTCGGGCAAAAATGTCTTTTACTTGAATAATTTAATATTTAAATATTAATTTAGGAACGGGATGTTACACTTTGCGTGTCCGACACCTGGCGGGTGCCGGGCACGAATGACCAAACTGCCCTTCTAACTAAAATCCACCTTTTTACAACTTAACTCCTGCCGAAAATTCGGCAGAGTTTCCCATGTAATTTGCTCATTTCCCAAAAATTTCTACATGTCAACAACAAATATATATACCCCAATCGTTCAGCATGCATCAAATTATATTCAAGAAGTCAAGCATCATTTCATTCTGGCCTTTGGCCTCAACAAATCGAATAAATCAATCTATTAACAACATTCAACCCAATTCCTTCGAACATTCACAGAACAATATTAGATTTCAAAATAACTTAACTAGACTACCTTATAATTACTTGACCTCATGGCTGCACCTAGAACCCTAGGTTGCCTACGTACCCTTAACCATGGTCTTAAAAATCAAAATTTTCGGCGAAATTTCGCTAAAATTGAGGGGTGGAAATTATCGCACACTTCCCCCTTTTTTTCGTCAATTTTTCGAGAAAATCGGCGAAATTTTGGCGCCGATTCTATCGCCCACTTTTTCATTAAATTAGTGATAATGTCGCGATATTATCGATAATATCGCGATAATTTGGAAAGAGTGAAAATTGAAAAACTCATTGCGAGCAAGGGGTTCGAACCCACCCTCATTTCCTTCCTTCCCGGTGGCTTTACCACTACTACGCTCTTGTGTTTGTGATATTAATCTATCAAAATCATATTTATATAACAAGTCCCAAGCTATGTCTAAAAATAAAAATTCCCTAAGGATAAATTTAGGCATATGTTTAATGTTATTTATTATTTTATTATGGAGTTGTTTTTTTGTTTGTTATATATTATGGAGTTGTATTATTATTCACCATTGAGTTTTAATATTGTTCATTAAATGTGATACTAAGTTTGAACTTTAATAGAAATTCTTTATATGTGGTATTAAGTTACTAATATATTTTATCTTTGTTTTTGATAAAGCTCATATATCTTATCATATGTATCAAGTGTAATATATTGTAGTAAATTATTATAACTAAAAAATTATGATGTTTAATTTTCTTTCACTAATTAATATATATTTTCTAAAGTCACGGTATTTATTAGGTCGCTACATAATCAACTTAAATCACTCAAACCCACCATGACATGCATTTCCTTCCAATTTTTTGTGATAAACTAATAGATAATTGACTAAATAAATACTTTCCAAAGTTTCAATAAAAATTTCCAAGTTTTTCTTACAATTTCCGTGGTTTTTATCCAATTTTATCGATATCGATATTTTTCCGATATCTCCATCAATATTTCCGTGTTTTTGAACCACCGATATTTCCGAAACTTCCGATATTTAAGACCTTGCCCTTAACAAGGGATCAAGCCACACGTAGTTCTTCCAACTATTAAACATACACGTACAATCTTTATTATTTATTTATATTTCCATATGACTGCAATTCAATCCAAATCTCATGTTAATGACATGCTCAAAAACATTCATTTACTATTCTCGTACCATAGCCCAACATGCGTAGTTACATATATATAAATATCCCATCTTTTAAATAATTTGACTAATGCAACATTGTTCCGTCAATTCCTCGTATCACCATAGGTGACACATCCTCGCAGGTCTCGATAACACAAAGTCGACCTGAGTCGTGTTCCTCGCAGTATTCAGGGGACGTTAGTCAGCCTGAACTACATTCCTCGCTCCGCAGTTCGGATATCCCTAGGACTTGTGGGGCAAAGTCAAGCATGCTGACCTAACCGAAGGCAACATAAATACCGAAGGGAACCCTTATTATGCTTGGGTACCTAGGGTGGTTTTAAGAAAATATAAATTCCTGAAAGGTTTGAAATAATAAAACGAATTCTGTTTATCTTAAACCTCTGCTACCATCTCATCTGGTAACTCTCTGAAATTCTAAATTTTCATATTCTTAAAGCAATGTCAACTCGGCAGCATATAAATAAAAAATTTAAACTCAACAAAATATGCTAGGAAAACACATGCAATTAAATACTCATTCAAGATCAAATAATGAAATTGAATTGCATAAATTCATTTATAAAACAAAAGTCCACTCACTGAACGTCCTCTAGTTTCATAGATCAGTTTATGTATTGCTGGCTTAATTAATATATTTATGTATATATAGGTATATTAAAATAGAAATAAAAATAAAACCACCATTGCTGATAACATTTTAACCTTTCTTTCAAAACTTATATAAACTCAATTATAAATACATATATATTTATAAAGATTTATAAATAACTTATTATAGGAAAGTAGGAAAATGAGTAAATTGTTAAGTAGCATATGTATTGCTCTTTAACTTATAAAACAAACTCATAGCTTAAGAAATTATTGAAATTCGTGTAAAATTCTTTAACTTAGAAAACTCACCACCCGGACGTACCCCCGTGCATATGCCATCAATTCCATCCTCGCAGACCTCGGAAACGTAAGGTTAATCGAGCCGCATTCCTCGCAGGTCTCGAAGATACCACTCCACCCGAGCCGCATTCCTCGCAGGTCTCGGAGATACCACTTCATCCGAGCCGCATTCCTCGCACCGCACGGTTCGGGCATCCTCGAAACTCATGGGGCATATCATGTATGACAAACTGTTTCAAGATACTGGGGTACCCCTATGGTGGGTTTGAAACTCATATCTTGAAGTTTATCACAAACTTTGCCCTTTGTTCCTGAAATCTGTTTTTCAACTACTGAGTCCGTGGATTAAGTACAAATATGCACTTAAATATTTAGCTAGTTTGTTAATCACCTTGAACTCGATTAACATACCACCCCAATACTTTAACTATAGTTCCTTAGCAACAAATAATCATATAAATAAATGAATAGGTGGCTAAATAAGTAAATAGTAAATAAACGCTACTCCCTGGAGGTTCACAATTCCATTTATGCCTAGTTCCCATAAGTGGAAATAACGCTTAATTATACTCTCGCATACTATAGTGCACTTCCAGTTACAAAAGAATAGAGATGCACGTACTTAAGAGACCTTTATATACAAATATACATACTCCTTGCATATTCAGATAATTTCATGGAATTAATACCAGGTTACATAAATGAACCCACGCATTAGCATAAATTTCCTAAGAAGCCTATTAAGGGAGATCCTGCTAAGAGGGATACCAACAAATACTGCACATTCCACGGAGAACAAGGTCATTACACAAATGACTACTTTGCTTGGAAGAGGCGCCTTGAAGAGCTGGTCAAAGACGGCCATTGCACTAAATTCATTGCAAAAAGGGCCACCCAGCAAATCGAGGATCGTGACGTAGCTGCCAGGGAACCTCCACAAAAAGTCATACAGATCAACACGATCTTAGCTGACTCCTAAGATTCCGGGCTCCCTACCTATCGGCTAGTTCCAAGCAGGCAGCCGAGCCACCCTCACCTCCATTGAAGACAAGTTACTTTCGATGTTACCCATGTAACTCATCTCTTTTGTTCAATAAAGTGATTTAGACATCAATAAAAAGTTCGAGCTTTGTCTTTTTCCAGTGGAGAACCTGCATCCCTTCCAATGATTCGACACGTTACATCATTTGGCATGCGCGATGCCCACGAGCATCCCTTCTAATGATTCGACACAAAACGTCATTGGCGTGCGTGATGCCCACTAGCATCCCTCCCAATGATTCGAACATTTGGCATGCGCAATGCCCACGAGCATCCCTTCCAATGATTCGACACAATATGTCATTCTTTGTGAGCAATGCCCACGAGCATCCCTCCCAATGATTCGAACATTTGGCATGTGCGATGCCCACGAGCATCTCTTCCAATGATTCAACACATTACGTCATTTGGCGTGTGCGATGCCCACGAGCATCTCTCCCAATGATTCGAACATTTGGCATGCGCAATGCCCACGAGCATCCCTTCCAATAATTCAACACAATATACGTCATTCGGCGTGCGTGATGCCCACGAGCATCCCTCCCAATGATTCGAACATTTGGCATGCACGATGCCCACGAGCATCCCTTCCAATGATTCGACACAAAACGTCATTCGGCGTGTGCAATGCCTACGAGCATCCCTCCCAATGATACAAACATTTGGCATCCGCGATGCCCACAAGCATCCCTTCCAATGATTCAACACATTACATCATTCAGCATGCGCGATGCCCACGAGCATCCCTTCCAATGATTCGACGCAGAAGACGCCCGAAGTCCCTCAAGGGGGACCCTGGCTCCTGTCAACATCCTAAGGGAGATACACAATCAAGACACTGGCCGGCTACTCAAGCAGTTCACAAGACAAGATGACAGGACCCGACCCAGATTCCACCCCGGAACTCGAGACGGACCCTGTGGTTAGGCCCAACAACAACCCATGTCGGGCCCACAAACTAAACTAATTCCCTCCTCCCGAGATTTAACCTACAATGAGCCAAAACTTCTGCCGAAAAATGGGCAGAGTCTCCCCTAAAACAAGGACTAGCCCAAAACTTCAACCTGTCAAACAAGCAACAGATAAACAACCCAAGCGCCAGCATGCATACAACATATACATCACAGGCCTCCGGCCAAACTAATTCAACCCTAGAAGTGATACAGAGCAACTAAGAGTACGAATTCAACAGCGGAAAAGAAATAACAGATTACAAAGTTTAGGGTTCAAGGATGACAATCCTACCCTTCCAACGAGGCTCAAGAAGAGGAGCGCACAGCCGAACGGTAACGAAGCGACGACTACGGTCTGGGGGGCGCAAAACAGAAAGAGTGTGAGTGGACAAAAACAAGGTTTTACAAACTTAAATCAAAGTATTAACCCCACCGTTTAAAACAATGCAAACATGCATATTAAATCATTTATATACTTGGTTGATTTGAAAACCGTACTATTTCAAAGTACGAGAAAACATTTCCAGTTTAAAACCCCTTTTTCTGAATAAACTAACCTTTTACTTTTCCCGAGGCATAACCTCCCAAAACAAATCCCACACAAGTTTATAAAACATAAACAAAAGGATTTATTAACGTAAAAGCATAAAGATGGAATAAAATTCACATAAGGTAAAACAAACCTTAAAATGCCGAATAGCTTGTTTACATCAAGCAAACCAAACTTGACAGCAATATAGACATTAATTGCAGTTCAAATCATTTATATATGTATATAAACATATATATATAAGAAATTAGTTTCAGGATTCAAATCCAAAACAGGTAAACAGTTTCCCAACTTCCCCAAACTCACAATCACGTGCTCACAAGCACGACAAGCGAGGAACGATCCTCACTAAAAGGAATATGAATACGAATGTACTAACACACCCGTATAGGTATAATATAACCATAACACAAACACAAGTACCAGGGGAAAACAATCCAACAAGGGATCATTTGATTGGACCCTGGTACAGTCTCATCGAGACACCGTGCCAGGGTTGAGCCGTCCAAAGTGGGACTAAACTCACAGGACTATATGGTAAAAACTTACCAACCATAACTCCGAAATAAATCTGTCCTACGCGCGCAAACTACCCAATCAAGGGTCTACAGCGACACCCGTTAAGGTATGCAATCGGATCGTATCATACCAAATACAGTAATCAGTATCATATCAATCGCCATGCGATCATTAGTATCCGAACAGGGGAGGTACAATACAAGGTGCTAAATGCACACACATCAATCGCTACGCGATAACAGTATATATAAACATATATATATACACAACCAATCACTATGTACCCAACCCGAAACACCAACATCAGACGCAAGCGTCAAAACCCAATGACTAACATATATAACCAAAGTAGTCATAAGCATTGAAATCATAAATTCATATTAAAACCATAATCAAATATACAATCAATCAACGTCAAAACGTATTAAAGTTTCAATTAAGGAAACGTCAAATGGTATGAAAAACCCCAATATATAAATATATCAAAATAGTTACATAAGGGACCTCACGTCCCGACACAGGCATTCCAACCCAAAAGTATAATTAAAGTATAAAGAACTCGTTTGTAAACACATACCGTTAAACCAAACGTATAATCCAAAATATACATATGTATATATATATATATAAATATATATATATATATATATATATATACATAAAACATAATGATCCTTTAAAATACAATTACTCAAGCCCAATCCCATATACATATCTATATATATATATAATATATAAATATACGTATAATCCATTCCCATTATTCCAAAGTATTTATTCAAAGTAAATATATATATATATATGTATAAATATATACATATATATATTCAAAGTATAAGTAATTATACTTCATAAGGCTTAAACGCCAAAACCGAATACGTAATCAAACGGACTACACTAACGTCCAAATATTCAATTATATAATTAAAATATAATATAACAACCCTTTTAAATATAATATCCCAAAAGATCCATAAATTCTTATTTATGTATAATAATCCATTAAATCTATATTTTATAATGTATAATGACTTCAAGCTTAAAATAGCTCAATTATATAACCCAATTTCAATACAAAAACCACCGGGCGTTCGCCACGCCCCGTTCAATACCCAAATGTATAAATAATAATAAAATAGCCATCAGGGCCCCTCATAAAACCCGGCAACCCAAATCATGCATTAAACTCAAATGCAAACCCTTTTAAATATAATTAAACCAAAGTCAAACAAGACTTAAACATTCAAGATTTAAAACAATTATTAAATCTCATTTATGCAGTTCATGCAATTCATTCAAATCATGCTCAGTTGAAAACAAAGTCCACTCACCGTTGGTCCTATGCTGCACAACCCTCAAAGGGTCCCGCTTGCGGCGTAGAAGAGTCAAAGTACCTAAAGCGATAGATACGAGGATTGGATTAGTACCGTGAACCGTACGAGAACCGTAAACTTAAACCCTAACTAACCCCACTTAACGTGTACGTACATCGTACGAAAGATTCCAGGGTCAAACTACCTCTTAAAACCAGTGGGACCGCCCCGGAAGACTCACGGTCAACCGGCGGTCAAACACCCCGTTTCGTTCAACCCGGGCCCGCGGAGCCCAAGACCTCCAAAACGTTCCGAACATTCCTAGAAGTCCAACAAAGTCAACTACACTGCAAGGCGACCTCGGGAAAGCCTCGGTCAAACCTGGTCAAACTTGGTCAAACTGACCCGAGTAGGTCAAACCGGATCCGTGGGTCCCACGACCTGCAAACTTAGATCCGAAAGTTCCTACAGGTTCAACACGGCCTAAACAACGTGTCCTAAAAGCTTGGTCTCGATCGGACGGTCGGATCGCTCACGATCGCACGATCGGACGGTTAAGATTTAATTCCAACTTCAAGTCATTGATCCGGAGTATCCGGGACTCCGAATCACGATCCGTCAAATCCCACATGATCCTAAAAATACGGGGAACGACATACTAAGAGTTGGGATTGATCTGACGGTCCGAACACATCGAACCCAGATAACGCGCAATAGGCGTAATTCCGTTTGACTGTCATACGACTCCAAATTGGAATCCGAGCACACCTACGAGCTCGGGACAATGTTAGGGTAATTTAGGAATGAAGATTGACAGCTACAAGTGGGCCCCGCACAGCCACCCACATTGGCAACGCATTGGGTGCCCAACGCGATACCGTTGGTCGGAAAATCTTCAAACCAACGGCCATCCTTCCTGGGGTAGCTAGAACTCGACCTCCTAAGCATTTTATTCAACTACGGGAACGTCCCAAATGGACGGCAAGTGGCCGGAATCTCCACTCAAAAACCGGCCAAAACTTTGGTTTATAGATCTGATAACCTGCGCTACAAATTGATCAAAACCTATCCCATCAACAGCTAAAGCTCGAAAAGTAGTTACGTTTTCATACCTCATACGTCGAATTCCGTCGCCGGAGGAGGGAGAACGACGGCTTGAAAGTTTGACTGCAATCCGGCGATTTGGCTTCATTTTCCGGTGAACGGCGGCGGAAACTGGCTGGGGTTGGAAGAGGACTGCGTCACGGTTCTTTTGGGACTGGTATCACCCCATTTGGTGGCCGAATGAATCGGTGGCCACCAAAAAAACCCATCGGTGGTTGTTTTGGGAGGGGGCTGTGCAAGGGAGAGAGAGAGGAGAAGAAGGCTGAGGTCACGGGTACTGTAGCGGCACTGTAGCCGCTACAGTAAAATCTGAAAAATCCCTTTTTTATTTTATTATTTTATTTTTAAACCGTTACGTGTTCGTTACAACTCGGAATTAGGCGTTCCGCATAATCACGAACTCGTCTCGACGAGCCGGACGCAATGGCGCAACTCGTTTCGCGAAATTCCGTCCCGAAAATACCGTTGACCAAAATGCCCCTTTAATTATTAAATTCCAATTTAATTCCAATAATCCATATTTAATTCATTTTAATTCATATTAATTATCCAAATTAATTAACTAAATTAATTAATTCATTTTATTTAAAAATTGGGCCAGGGTCGTCACACAAGAAGCAAATTGAAGTTGAAACATAACTGAAATTTCCATAGCAAAGTGACTAACTAGCCAAGTTCAACAAAAAGATGGTAAAACAAGACTAATTATTCTAAACAAGAAAGCATACTACAAAAGCTGAAAAGAAATAGAGGAGTCTTCATCTACTCCAAGACGGTTAGCAGCCTCTTCGGCATCCGCCTGATCAGCCACGCTTTCAGTAGCTCCACCTGCTTGCTCCGTGACATCTGCCGCCATCTCATCAGGTGCATCCTCCTCTGCTCCATCATCTTCGACTACTGCCCCTTTGACGCCTGCTCTTTACCTCCTTCCATGCTCGCAACATTGAGCTGCTTACTTTGAACAGGGAGCAAGTCAGGGCAGAGTATCTTGATGTCTTCATCTCCAATGGCATAGAAGGGAGCAGACCCATTTGTGCAGTCCAAGTAGCCCAGACACAGTTGGAGAGCCCGAAAAATAATGTCATCTCCTACATGCCACACAAGCGCCGTGCAGAAGTTGGGGGACATTTGTGGGAGCAAATATTTTCATCTTCAATTACGGCACGCCACGTGGAAAAGAAGAATATCCATTAAATTAATTAATTGAGCCCATTTATTTGGCCAATTAATTAATACCAGAAAATTGAGATAATATCTTAATTATGTGATATTATCTTCATTTAATAAGATAATATCAATAATTTAGATATTATCCAAATAAGGAGATATTATCATCATCAAATTAGGAGATTTGGATCTCAATCAAATCCCTCAATCAAATCCCTAATGGACTCAATCTCTACAATTTGGGTAAAGAATAAACTCCTTTCTAATAAGAGTTTTATTATCTACGAAACCCTAGCCTCCGAAGCTCCTATAAATAGATGACTTCATTCGTCATTCAAGGTACTTCAAAACCTACTTTTAAAACTCTAGAAAAATACCCGAAGCCCTCTCCACTCTCCATATTTTCTCCACACGGCTCGGCCACCACACACGGCTCAAGCCACCCGGTTCTCTCCCATGAGAGCTCTATACCCTTTGTTAACTATTGTTTTTCCTACAAACACTCGACCTAACTTAGGCATCGGAGGGCCTTTGGCCAACAACCCCCAGGTGTGGTCTATTTACTCTGGTCTTTTTTACAGGAATCGAGGAAGAGAGAGAATAAAGATCAAAGGTTGAAGAATCTCAAAACGAATATTCTCCCGTAAGGATTTTTGCACAAACATGCATCATGTATCTCATACATGTTTAGGATGACTAAATATGCACAAACGGTTAGCTTGCTTTGGCCAAAAAAAAAAGTTAGCTTGCGATTTAGAATAGGTGAACGAAACAATTTTGCAAACACAAATTTCATTTGAAAAATTTACAGGAAACTACCATCTATTAAACACGCTACTGAAAGGTACATATAATATGCTTGATAACTATTCCCACCGGCTGAGCTACAGAGTGAAGTAAATCTCCCATCACGTAGCTTCTTTCTTTCCTTAAACCCCTGAAACAAAATTCCAATTGTGATTCATTAGTTGCTCCAAAGTCAGGCACATTAAGAATTTCAACTATCAGCTAAATAGATAACCTTTATTCGCAAGGGACTTTACACAGATGATTTCGTCATATCTAATTTCTTTTTCTCGGAAAAGTATTTCTGACAGTTGCGCCTCCAATGACCTAACTTGCCGCAATGGAAACAATTTCCTTTGGAAATGTCTGTGTCACTGGCACCCACACCGAATTGCCCAGGGTGTCCATTGTTTACATACGTTAAAGAGGATGAACTTGACTGAGGATATCCAGAGGTGGGAGTTGGCAATGCATATGGTGTAGCAGCTGCTACTGTTGTCAGCTTACATTTACTTTTAGGCTGTTGTGGTTGAAACTTGGGAGCAAAAGCGTTGCAACTACGTTTCTTCCCTTTTTTCTGCGCTTGTTCAATGTAGGAGGCATGACAACGTGTGTAGTTCTCCTTTAGTTTTTGCAGCTTAGTTATTTTTACTTCAATGTCCCTGGATGGGTATTCAGACTCGAGGTTGAAGTCTTTGATACATTGAATCACAACTAATAGATCAGCTATTTGATCGTCTGCAATCTTATCCTGTGATCAAAAGTAATCAAGCCTTCAAAGAAAGATGTATAATTATATTGAGGATTGCCCTAGCTAGATTTAACCATTTAAGAATCAGATATTGCATGTGCAAAGAAGAGCTATGGTACCTTTTCATCAAGTGACTTCCTTTTCATGTACATTCTCCAGGAACGCTTCTGTATATCATCCACGTATTCTTTTAAGAGTGGTACTGGGGGAAACTTGTCCGTTAAATTGAAGGTGTAAATGCATCTAACAGCCTCAATCAGTTGCTTCCTCTCAATAAGATTTGCAATAACATCCGCTAATTGTAAAACAACATTGAAGGATTTTCAGCAATCTAATTCAGATAAGCTTCTAAAGGAGAATTGCACAGAATCACCACCCAAACTTTAAAGAGAGTAATGTTACCAACACATTAACGAATTGGGCATATAAAAGAACAAACTAGAACACAATAATTATGGAAGGAAAACACAGAGTACCAGTGAGGCAAAACATGAACCGGAATTTGAAACCTTCACTTCCAATATATAAAAGATCCTAACACAATTAATCTGCAAATACTTTCTTACTGAATTAACTTCACTGTTGATGGGGACATCATTGTCAAACCACCTAGAGTCTATGAGAGAGATATGGATGAAGACTGATCATAATCCAGTTATGTCTTTATGGCTGGATTAAATGCTCTTTATTTTATAGAAGAGCAACTTCGGGTTCAGATCTTCTGTCCATGTTTTTGTGTGTCCTTCTCTTTCCATGGGTTAATTTTATGACACGTGGCATTATTTTATTATTTTATTTGTATTAAAAGATAAAAGCATTAATTTATTAAAGTATTATTAAGTGGAATTCCACTTGTCAAAAAAGTAATGCATAGACAGAGAGGGACACAAAAAAACAAGGACAGAGGATCTGGACTCAGCAACTTCTGAGACTTTCCATATTTTCCTTCGGTTTTATAGAGTTCTCTGCAATTTAATTAGTGTCTTTTAAAGTCTTCATTAAAGTTAAGTGTCTTTTAAATTCTAGTAATAAAGTCTTGGTACATGTATTCAGTAATAAAGTCTTGGTACATGAATTTAGAGTCTTTGTATTTGGGTATACATATATGTCAGTGCCTTGGGCAAAGGGAATGAACTTTGATGAATAAAATCAATTATAGAAATTGTTCTGGTGCTTTCCTGCGATGGGAATTTTGGTGTGAAGCCAAGTTTTGGTGCAAAGCCAAGTTTGTCCTTATCCTTATTTTTAAGAGGTTTGCTGTTTAGTTTCCATTATTCTTTCGAGTAATTGTTTCCTTGTTGATATTCCAGCCCATTCTTCTTTCTTTGCCTTATTTCTAGACTTGTTTTCATTGAAGCCAATAGAAAGATAATCTTGAGCCCACAACTTTCATATTCAGTAATCTATATGGAATTTAAGACTTAGCATAAGACTTTGAACACGCCCTCAAACTAGAGGAATCTACACAATTCTTGGAATCATTTTAAATTCTAGATTTTGAGGAACATAATGTGGGCAATGAGGTTGCCTAGTTTCATGTACATTTCTTACTGTGAATTCCTTGTTTGTTGATGTGTGTTGATGTCTGGTAAAATTTAATAGCTTTAGAGCATCCACAATCATGCTCTCTATTTTTTAGTTAAATTTTAGCTAAAAACATATAAAAGTTATTTTAGGAGCTCTCTATAAAATTTAAACTCCAAGCATGCTCTCTACTTTAGGGAGTCATAAATGCTATAACTCTTTTTTAATTGGTCAATCTCTATTAAAAAATAATATAAAAAATAGTTAGCATTAATTAAAGGTATGAAATACTTATTAAACAAAGGAGCATTAAATTATAGGGAGCCATTAGGAGTCCTTTCTCTCTCCTCAGATTTAGGAGCTCCTAGAGGTCTCCCTATTTTAGGAGGTGGATAGGGAGCATGGTTGGAGTTGTATTTTTCCAATTCCTCCCTAAAATTTGTCTAAGGAGGTGATTTAGGGAGTCCATTGTGGATGCTCTTAGTTAATTCTAAAATTGATCTTGATACTAATAACTCATATGCTGCATCAATTGTACATTTTCCTAATAAGATTTACTAACTTAACTTCATTGTACATTTTTGTAATACCTTATCCTGTATCAATAAAAATTATCTTAGGTTTCTCAATCACCTTCAAGCCATTTGCTAATATTCGACCCATTAATTAGTGAAGGAATATAAAACCAAGCCAAGAAGAACTATCATCCAACCCAAGGGGGACAAGAATCTTGGACACTCTTCGTTACTAACACCTATTGCCAAAATACTCTAAATTGCAGAAAGAAGTTAAATAGCATATTAAAAAATAAATAAGAGCAATGGTAAGTGCACAAACCAATATCAAAGCTAATTTTCAGAAAATTACCAGTGATCTTATCTCCAAAACCAAATCCCCGATAATATTCGAGAAGCTGTTTATCCCGAAAAATCATCCCAAGAAGCTTTAAAAACCCATCCCCATTAAATGCAGAAGGCAATGCATCTGTAGCAATCTGCAAAGTCTCATTCTGTGTTAAATGACTCCCACTCAAATGCTCATTTGGAACCCCCTGCAAATTCCTAGCATTTATGGTGGCAGTTAGTTGAAGATTTGGAGAAGAAAAGGTTGCTGCATTTTCGCCCAGTGAAGATTCTGGTTTCTCTGCTTTGATAGTGGAGCAACTGATGCCACTAGCTTTACAATTGTAAAAGACAAGGAAAAGGTGATAGACAGGTTAGTGAGTGATTAATCCTCAATTTGACATATCACAAGATAGCATTACGGTGCACTTGTGCTTTGATTCAAGTGGTAAGGTGTGGGATGAGGATGCACATAGCTATTATATTCAAATCTTACCGAGGAAAGCTAAAGACAAATGAGAAAAATAAAAATGAAGGCTTGTTTGCATATGCCAAATCAGCATGTGCTAGTGAGCAAAATTGGAGGATATGGTATCTCCATAGTTTGCACTAACAAGATCTACAACCAAATGGCACCAAAAGAAGAGTATACGTGGCACTGGCACCAGATATGTCCAGTAAGATATTTTTTTTCGTTGAAAATATGTCCAGTAGGATTCTTACGATATAAATGAGAACAGAACATGCAACAAGAGATGCACAGCACAATTATTAAAAATTATATATAAAAAAAAGGGAGAAATTGAACTGTTCACTATTTTCAGGCCAACAAAAAGGAGAAAGCATTAACTTCTTGAAAAATAAATAAAAAACTGTTTACAATATAAATATTTCTTAAATATTTTCATCATTGCTTGCAATGACCTCTCAAAGTACATGAAGAATGCCAATACGGAATGTAATCAATGCTACTCCATAATGCAAGAACTATAAGCATTCAATTTTTCCTGTTCTTGTCTTTTTTTTCTTCTTCTGAAAAGAAGCTCCCTTAAGGCACTGCATCACCATTTTAGAACTTTTCGTTGTGACATCAATGTTGTAAAATAAAATAAAAAAAGATTCACAGGCCATAACATGTACAGTGCATCAACTGCTGCTGAAATAGATTTCTACTGATATTAGCTCAAAAAGGATAAGAAATATAATAAATAACCCATATGACAAGTGTACAGAATTTAATTAGAAATCAATTTATATATACACATTGAGAGAGAGAGAGAGAGAGAGAGAGTATGATAAATAAATAAATAAAATTCAGATATAAATATGAAAGAAGTTTGTTTTGAAAAAAAGAAAAGATATTACCAGGTGCATTATCTGCCATGTCAAGGATCCCACACATTTTAGCAGGAAATTCATGCTCGGCAGCTATACCACGAAGAGTTTGAAGCTCCTCCGCGTCATAAGTAGAGGCCAAGTCATATGCAGTAAGAAGCCACAAATAACCCAAAACCTCCAACCAATTCTCAGCCGCCACAATCATCTTAGCTTTCCAATCACCCGCCAACTTCTTCGCTTTTTCTCTCATCTGATCATTAATTTCTGGTGAGACCCACTTTAACTCCTTTAGCAAATGAATACAGCTCCTTCGAATTACACTTAAATCAAAACCAAACTCCCTGTTTTCCACAGTTGAATTTGAAGGGTAAAACCCTTGCATTGCATCCAAAACTAATTTTGCTGGGTCTGATGACGCGTGTAGACTTGTTGAGATTTCCGCAGACACTCTATCAGTCGTCCTAAAATACTCATTCATGAACACCTGTAAGCTCCTACCATCTCTGATGATGCTTGATTGATTGTTTGTAGGCAAAGGAACAACAGCATTGTTGTTAAGGACGCATTCCAATTGCTCAATCTTCACTTGAGAACGAAGGGTATCAGCTTTCTCCTTCAATTTCTGCTTTCGGGTGCCTTCTTCAATGGACTTCTCAAATTGTTGTTGTCTCAATTCCAGCTCTTTGGCCTGTTGTTCAAGTCGCCTCACACATTCTTGAATCGACTTATCAAGCGAATCCAAATGCCTTTCGCCAGGATATGAAAGCTTCTCTTTCAACTGAACCTCATTGATGCAATCCTTGACCCTCTTATGAATCAAATTAAGTTCCTCAACTTTAGACTCAAATTGTTTTTCAAGCTTCTCAACCCACCTTTTAATTTCCAACTCTCTCAATTCAAGTTTGCAGTCACACACCCCCACTGATTTCTCAAGCAAATTAAAATCTTTTATTTTCGATTCAAATGCATTCGAGTACTCCAGCATTAATTTCTGAATCAAACCAAGTTTCTCCTCCTTGGATTTCATCTCTCTGTCATATTCTTCAATCAATGTTTGTTTGGCTCTAATTTCCTCATCTTTCAAATCAAATTCTTTCCACTGATCAACAACCTTACCCTGAACTGCATTTAATTGCCTCTCCTTGGACTCAATCTCTTTTGACTTAGACTCGATCTCTTTCGACACTTCTTTAATACGTTGTTGGGTACTAAAATATTCCCTCTCCTTGCTTTTAACCAATTTCTGTACTTTCCCCAATCGATTTTCTTCAACCTCATATTTTTCGCAATGTTCTTGAATAGACAACTTAAGGGATTGCAATTGGGACTTACTCTCTTCAACCTCCTGTACAATGCCCTGCAATTGCTTGGCTTTAGCTCCCATCGCCAAGTTAAAGTTCAACTCTTTGGTTTCAAAATCCGCCAATCTACAGTCGATTTCCTTCTTCAGCTCTTGGAGCTTTTGGAATTCGGTCTGGAGCGAGTTCCTGGTGGAGTCGAAGAGGTCCTCAAGCTCCTTCCACTGCACGCTGAATTGGACCATGGAATCTGCTTGGGCGCGCAAGGTCTCGTGGGCTTTTCCGAGGCTCCTCTGCTTGACCTCTGACAGCTTCAAATTCCAAGCTATATCTTCCATTGTTATCTTTGTCTGCTGCCCTGTTAAAAAAACCCTAACTGTACGTTACTGTACGAACGTCGTGGTGGCGAAGAATGGAGAGCGAAAGAAAGTTCAAGAAAATGGAGAAACCTCAGTGTCTACAGTGTCTAGCGGCTACTGGAGCTCTGCTGACCTTGGACAGGTGGTTTTTTCAACACCCAAAAGGTCGCCAACAGGCTTAGGTGGATGTATACAATCATAGTTATAAAGACTTTTTTTAAGTGAGTAACTTTCATAGCGTTAAGAAATTCTTAAATTTTATAGAGTTGATAAAAGTTATTAGTAAATTGACAATACTTTTACTTTTAACAATTAGTCTTAAAAAGTATAGAAAAGTTATTTATTTAATAAACTTTTTAAAAGTCATTAACTTTTTGAATATCACTAAACTTTTAAAGACTTTTTAAAAGTCATAATTTGATACTACCAAATTTTTAAATACTTTTAACTACTTTTTAAAAGTCACAATTGAATACCACCAGACTTTTATACACTTTTTAAAAATTTAAATTGAATGCCTCCAGACTTTTAAACTCTATAAAAGTTATTAAAAGTTTGAATTGGATACACTTTAGTCATCAAAGCTGCAAGATATTTCTCTCTTTTCAGAACTAGTAATTTGACTTTGGCTCTTCTAACATTTAATTTCACTTTGAAAAAACAAAACCTACCTTGAAAATATTACAAACATATATATTTTTTTTCATATAATAAATACATAGACATTTTTCCACATGTTTTCATATTTTTCATTCTTTTTCATGATATTGCATTAATTGAATTAAAGAGTCTATTGGAGCAAAAATTATTCAAGTAGCAAATAAGTCATTTCAAATTGTCACGTAGGTCAACAAACTTCAATTTGAAGAGTTTTATTTGCTACTACTGTTGGAGATGCTTTAATGGAGAGAAAGCGTTCGCCTGCCTGCCTGTTTGCCAATATAAATGCAACAAGAAAACAAATCCTAACTAATTTATTTTCATTATTTTATTTAGGTTAAACTACACATTATTACCCAAACTTTAGTTGTTGTTACAAACAAGTACCCAACCTTTTAAATTAAGGCTAATATGTCTATTAGTCCTGAACTTAGACCCGATTAGCATTTGAGTCCCTCAATTTTCAAAATCGTTCCCGTGGTCCTTCAACTTCAGTTTTGTTAGGACAAATGGTCCTGCCATCAATTTTGTTAATTTTTCTGTTAAATGCAGGGGTAAAATGGTATTTTTGTATTATTAGACATAAAAAAATTAATAAAAACTAATAAAAATGAATTTCCTTAAGAAAATTACTTATTTTTCTTTTTATTTTTAAAAACCTCTCTCTCTCTCTCTCTCTCTCTCTCTCTCTCTCTCTCTCTCTCTCTCTCTCTCCACAAACTCAGCTCAGTCTCTTTACCCAACCTCTCAAATTCGAACAACCATGATTATTTTATGTTTATTAATCTGTTTCTTATTTTTAATTAGTTTTATTGATATTTTGAATACAAAAATACCATTTTACCCATGCATTTAACAGAAAAGTTAACAACATTGACGGCGGGACCATTTGCCCTAACGAAACTGAAGTTGAAGGACCTTGGGAACAATTTTGGATATTGAGGGACCAAAATGCGAATCGGGTCAAAGTTTGGGGACCATTAGACCTAAAAACCCTTTAAATTAATTACACGCATACCTGAATTTTTGAAAAACATAAAATTAGGCACGCCGTTAGTCACATCGTTGAAGTATGAGACCCACAAACATAGAAATATGGGGTTAAAATAATTTGTTCAATCAAAACTTTGAAAATAAATCCAACACCCCATTGTCACCAACAAAAATAATGCATCACAAAACTTTGATTTTCAACTCATGAACAATGTTAAAAGAGAGAACACCTATCCAAAATTCCAAGTTTATCCCAACTCAAAGTCCAAATCATTTATAACAAGGTAATAAACTTTTCACAAATTTCCTTCGGTGTAGAGTGAACTAACACAATCATGTGACATCAACTAAATTCCAATTACACCAACCACCTTATAATAAGGATTTTCAAACTCTCTTACATAAAACAAACCAAGGTTTTATTTTTGGACTTTGCAATGTCAACTCCATTAAGCTTTCTAATTAACTCATGTAGTGAGTGTTAGGCCAATGACTCTCAAACCCAAAGGCTTTAAGGCATTAGGTGTAAAGACATCCTTATGAGCTTAATAACTCGAGTTAAAAAGGTTACGAAGCTAAACTAGTCACATTGATCCAAAACTTCTAGTCGATAGAACTATGAATTCCTAGTTTATAGGAATAAGGGAACGAGAGGAATTTTGAGACAATTAGAGAAACAAAAGGAAGAAGCTAAGGAACAACTTTGAGTTCTCGCTTATCTATTACATTCAATAACTTACGTATTTATACAAGTTTTGGTTTCCAAAAATAACTAAAGTAAAAGAGTAAATGAAGTTAAACCATAAAAGTTATGTGGTTAAAAGCTCCTACATACTTAAGCCATGAAAAGGTGGTGGCTTAAGATCAATTCTTTTTTAAGCCACAAATTATTCGTGGATTAAATAATATAATTGATTTATATCAATTATATTATATTATATTTATTATAAGATCCTCTTGGATCATGGTTCCCCATTTAAGATGCTTGAGCTCCTGGTCAAGCTAAATTGTGAGATGAGAAAACTCTGTTATTGCCTTGTCTCGAATATACCACTTCGACTTGATAGGAAGTTGACATTTTCTGCCAATACGGAAATACTCATATTTTCCACGTTGAGTCTCACAAACCTTCTGTTCCAAGATACAATCCTCCTGCAAAAGATCTTCTCGTTCAATCTTTAAGTCATCAACTAATGTAAGGTGTGTGTCTTCTTCGGGATCATCATCATCATGTATGGTGGTAATTCAAGTTGAAAGGCATTATCACCAATTTGTTTGATGATCTTGAACGGTCCATAATGAATAGGCTTGATTTCTTGCCTTCACCGTTTAGCCGCTCTTTTCCAAGGTGTAACCATACTAGGTTACCTTCTTTGAAGTTACATGGTACACGATGCTTATCATGGCGAGCTTTATATCGTTGCTAAGAACGTTTCAGTTGTGCCTCCACTTCAGCATGAATCTTTCTGACTTGTTCGAGAAATTTTTGTGCTCGAATATGTTCTTCTTCTTCTTCTTTCCCACTTAATGGCTGGCCACTCATAATGAATGCTAAATCAAAAGGACTTTGGGGTAAATAACCCAAACAAACCTCAAATGGAGATTTGAGTGTGGAGCCATGAATTGCTCAATTAAAAGCAAATTGTAAGTAAGGGAGACTTTCATCCCAAGTCTTCGGATGCTTGGAATTGTAACCCCTCAACAAGTGTACCATAGTCTGGTTTACGACCTCCGTTTGCCCATCTGTCTGTGGATGAAATGCAGTGCTTCTTTTCAATCTGGTATCCATCATTCCCCATAACGACCTCCAAAAATGGCCTAAGAATCGACTGTATCTGTCAGAAATAATCGATGTAGGTAAGCCAAAATGCTTCCAACACATGTTGGAAAAATAACTTAGCAGCTCCTTCTCCAATAACGGTCTTCTTGCATGGAATGAGAATCACCATCTTACTGAAACGATCTACCACCACAAACAAGTAGTCATTTCCAAACTTGGTTTTAGGCAATCCACCTAAGAAATCCATCGAGATACTCTCCCAAGGTCGGCTAGGTACTGACAATGGAAGATACAGTCCTAAATTTCTATTGGAAGGCTTCAATGTGTTGCATAGAACACAACCTCGAATGTATCGTGAAACCTCGAGATGCATCTTTGGCCAATAAACATAGCGACGAAGATTCAATAAAGTCTTCGTAACCCGAAAATGTCCTGCTACTTTGGAAGTGTGAGCCTCAAGAATCCACTGCAATCTTTCACCATCTTCTGGAATGCACAATTGTGTTCCCTTGTACATCAGTCCATCCTTCAATTGGAACTCACTCGTCTTTCCTCGTTGCGACTTGGCATAGGCCGAGTTGAAATCGATATCTGTGTCGTACCGTTTGGCATATTCGGAAGGAACAATGGGTTGGATTTGCATAGCCACCAGCAATGTGGAACTAACTGGTGTAGGTGGTCTATATAACATATCTGCCAACTTATTAGTTGCTCCCTTCTAGTACTTTATCACAATATTGAATTGTTGTAGCTAAGACATCCATTTCATATGGCGAGCTTGCTGCAACTTAGACTGTGTAGTTAAAAACTGAAGAGGTTTATGATATGAGTGAACTACAACTTCTTTTCCCAACAAGTAAGCTCTCCAATGCTTCACTGCTTGATGCATTGCATACAACTCCTTGTCATAAGTAGGATAGTTCAATACCAGTCCACTAAACATCTCAAAATGGTATGCAACTGGTTTCCTATCCTGAAATAATACGGCCCCCATGGCATAGTTTGATGCATCTGCTTCCATTTCAAATGGTTTCTGCATATTCAGTAATGTGGGGCCTCTGTAATCTTTTTCAACAATTGGAAAGATTCTTCATGGTTTCTCGACCATTCAAACTTTTGATTGGCCTTTGTAAGAGAATGTAAGGGTGCTGCAATTTGTGAAAAGTGCCGAATAAACTTTCGCAAATATTGACATGCACCTATAAAGCTCCAAACTTCAGTTACTGAATGGGGCGTAGGCCATTGAGAAATCACTTGTACTTTCTCTAGGTCCATTTTTAGTTATACTGCACCAACAATGAATCCCATGTATACAAGGTGTTGTTTCCAAATTCACACTTCTTACCGTTTAACTATAACTTATTTGTTCGTAGAACCTCCAAAACTTGAGCAATATGATGAAGATGGTCCTCCCATGTGACACTAAATATGAGAATGTCATCTAAGTATACAGTGACGAAGTCGTCAATGAAATGGCAGAGTACCTCATTCATCATTCGCATGAAGGTAGCTGGAGCATTACATAACCCAAATGGCATGACTAACCAATCAAAGAGTCCCTGCTTTGTCTTGAAAGCAGTCTTCCAAGTGTCTTCTTCATGGTTGCGAACTAGGTGATAGCCGGATTTGAGATCTAGCTTCGTAAAGTAACAAGCACCATGTAATTGATCTAACAAGTCATTAATCCTCGGCAATGGATACCAATTCTTGATGGTTATTTTGTTGAGTGCCCTATAATCTACACACATACTCTAGCCTCCGTCTTTCTTAGACACAAGTAACACTGGCGAACCACATGGTGAGCAGCTAGGTTTGATGACTCCTTGTTCAAGAAGTCCCTGAATTTGCTTCTTGATCTCGTCAGATTCCATCAAAGAAGTGCGATACAAACCCAAGTTTGGTAGAGGTGAATCTCCTACCAACTGAATATCATGCTCCACAACTCTCCTTGGTGGCAAACCATGCACATCCTGAAATAAGTCCTTGAATTTCTCTTCAAATTTTCCTATGTTTGAGCATTGCGTAGGAGATAAAGACAAAGTAGACAATGTCACAGCTCCATAACTCTGATCTTGAGGTCGAATCATCAACAAAACGAATCGCCCACATGTATTGACTAACCTCTTGGCTTGGTTAGCTGTCAGCAAATTATCTGTGGCTTGAGGCTTGCAAGCGTTGATGTGGAACTCATTCCCATCCTTCACAAGTCGATATTTGCGAAGCCTCTGATAGTGAATGGCATCTCGGTCCCATAAATATGGACTACCTAATATGACTTGACAAACGTCCAAAGGAACCACCTCACATGTCACATCATCAATATATCGATTGGTGATAGCAAATTTGAAGGTACATTGCTTCGTGATCTGTAAGTCAACGTCCTACTGAATCCATCCTAGAGGGTACGGCTTAGGATGTGGTGTGGTGTCTAAACCCACTTTTCTTACTAAAGCCTCTGAAATCAGGTTTTTCTGACTTCCAGGGTCAATGATAGCTTGTACAACACTTTGCTTCACCTGAATATTCACATGAAACAACTCTTCAACTGTTATATGTGTCTTCAGTATCTACTGGTCTTGTCCTAAGGGTAAGTAACATCAGGTTGCTTCAACTCTGGAAGCTCTTGATAAATCTCCTATAAAAGCCAGCATATCCTAAAAAGGATCTAACATCTTTTATGGTTTTTGGAACTAGAAATTTAGAAATTAATTCAATTTTCGCTTTATCCACTTCAATGCCTTTAGAAGAAACAATATGACCCATGACAATTCTAGAAGAAACCATGACATGACATTTTTCCCAATTCAAAACAAGATTTTCCCCTTTACATCTAACCAAAACTTTTTCCAAATTACTCAAACAATCATCAAAAGAATCACCAAAGACATAGATATCATCCGTAAAAACCTCAAAATCCAAACGGCATTCGACGAAAAGAAAAAGTACCAAAAGGACATGTAAAAGTGGTTTTCTCTTGATCTTCAATGGCAATTTCAATTTGATAATAACTAGAGTATACATCCAAAAAACAATAAAATTCATGACCAGTGACCCTCTCTAAGATTTGATCTCCGTTGTGCCCCCCTTGATGGTTTAGCATCCTCCTCTAAAAATATTTTATGAGTACAAACAAGAGGGCTAATTCCTTTGATATCAACAAGTGTCCACCTAGTGGCAGATTGATGAGCATGTAAAACATTAAGTAGTTTACCTTCCTGTCAAGAATTCAATTCATAAGAGATTACCATTGGGAAAGTATCATTAGGTCCCAAGAATGCATGCTTCAGACCCGCTAGTAGAGGTTTTAACTCTAATTTAGGCACCTCCACATTAGATGGCTTTGGTGGGACTTTGAGGTGGCAGTGATTCAACTGTGGGTGGCCATTGATCATGGACAAGAGGTGAAATCAAATTCACGACTGCATATTCCTCATCTTCATATGGCTGCCTAAACACATTAAAAATATTAACTTCTATTGTCATATTCCCAAAATTAAGTTTCATCACCCCACTCCTGCAACTAATGTTAGCATCACATGTAGCCAAGAAAGGGCGATCTAAAATCACAGGAATTTGGTTATCAGAATTTAAAACAGGTTCAGTGTCCAAAACAATAAAATCAACGGGATAATAAAATTTGTACACTTGGACCAACACATCCTCAATAATCCCTCGGGGTGTCTTGATGGAATGATCGACCAGTTGCAATTTCACCTTTGTAGGCTTAAGCTCTCCAAGACCAAGCTGCAAGTAAACTGAATAAGGCATCAAATTAACACTGGCACCTAAATAGAGTAAAACACGATCAATAAATGTTCTCCATTTACACATGAAATAGTAGGACTCCATGGGTCCTTATATTTTGGAGGCATTTTATTTTGCAACACCGAACTGACATGAATAGGTAAAAATGCAATTTTCTTGACATTATGTTTTCTCTTATAAGTGCACATATCTTTCAAAAATTTAGCATAGGCAGGAACCTGTTTAATTTCATCTAACAATGGAATATTAATTTTTACATGTTTAAAAGATCCAAAATTTCCGAGTTTTGACCAATTTTTCTTTGGGGAAGCAAAGCCTTGGGAAAGGGTGCAAGCACATGATAGTTGTGACGCCTTGAAAAATTCCAGAATATTCTTTCACGCACAATAAAAATTGCACGGTCCATTTTGAAGTAAGTGGCAATTTTTCCCAAGTAATTATTGCCATTGTGTTTAAGATTAACATATTTCCGAAATTGTGAAGCTAGAATTTTGGTGTTTTGACTTCATAGAAAAAATAGTAGACGCGTCATTACGAGCTTGTGGTATTTTTCAGAACTCGAAAGTATTTTTAGTGAATTTTGAAGTTGGAAAATAGGAAATTAAATTGAAAATTCCACATGGCATGTTGTGATTAGTTGGAACATGTCACCATGCCACATGTCAACATCTGATCGATTGAAAGACTTAGAAGACTTGGAAAACTATGGCGTATAGCGCTATACCGTACACATGTTTAATCTAAGCCGTTGATCTGATTCTAGATTAGATTTGGACCGTATATCAAATCAAAGACTTTTGACTTGATCTAGGCCTTTAGTTTGGTTGTTGGGAATGCATCTGGACCATCCATCTTGAAGCTATCATGTATCTTTCTACACATGATCCAAAACTCATCTTTTAATATGGGCCTTTGAATTAAATATTCGAATCGATCCGAGCTGTCGGGGGATTCTATAAATAACCCCCTCCCCTTACTGCTCTCATTTTCTTCACACCAAAACTCTTCCAAAAATTATCCTCCCTCTCTTCCTCTCCTCCTCCACCATCAAAGCCACTATTCCGATATTTTTCAGAATTACTATTCATCTTGAGAAATCACTATTCACAGTTACTATTTCATCCAAAATTACTATTCATACCGAAACCGCTCATGATGTATACTATTCATCATTTCGTGCCATCTTCACTCGGGGTACTATTCACTCATTGTACTATTCATCATAGTATTTTATCGAGGTAATTTCTCTCCCTTACCTCATCTTTTATTCATTTTTAACTCCATATTTCCATTCCTAGCTATTATGCTGCCCAATTTAATTTTATCAAATACCCAATTTATATTACTTTCTAATTGGTTACGGGGACAGACTTTACCAATACCCTACACATGAGGTATAGTCAACGAGGTGTAACCGTTGAAATGGACACTCTCGCTACCGTACCAGGTAAGTTGGTTATATTTTTATTTCTGGTAGAGGTTGTTGGCTTATAGGGATCGGTTGTCAGACAAGCATATTATGGGTACCCGACAAACGTTTGCGAAAGTTGTGTGAGCATGTCAACTGTTTTGATTCTATGTTTATATGAAAATGGTTTGTGTTGTGCATATTCTTTTCACTGTTTTTCATGAACACTACTATGTCATTTTGCTATCTATTTTCAAACCTAGCCGGGAGCCTCCTACGGGGCAAATGAATGTATGTGATGCTCACTCCTACTTTTTCATGTAGATCACAATCCTTGAGCTATACTTGGTGCTGTTCCTGAACCTGTCAACACATTTGGTCCCTGTACCTCTTCATCTCTGACAGGTCATGATTTTCTTTCCTGAGAGCTTGAGGATATTTCTTGTTCATTTCTTTCCTCTGTATAAAATCTGGATGTTTGGTGTGTATTTAAATATTTATGGTTTGTAAAATAACTTAAGGGGTTACTCGTACTCTTCCTTAACCTATGAGGTTGGTATTTCATTAATAAAGTTTGTATAATGTTTTACTCAGTTTTCCGCTGTTATTTACAACTTTGATCCAACTCTATTTATTTAATTAAAAAGGCTTATCGTATTTCGGGAATCTTGGGAGTATCTCCCAATGACGGTTTAGGATTAAATGAATTTGGAGCACAAGATTGTTGGTTAGGGAAACTTACCTGAGGGTGGGACTCATTCCTCCAACGGAAATTAGGATGATTTCTTGTTGCTAGATTGTAGGTCTCAGAAAAAGGAGAATATGCCTTTTGATAATTCCCTATGACCGCATGCCTTTCTTCTTAAGGTCCTTTCATCTCCTGTAAAAAATGACAATTTTTAGTGCAGTGACCAATCTCATAACAAACATCACAAACCTGATGAATATCAATTGGATAAACATGTTGAGGTGCATTAGATTTTTCGATTTTTAAAGCAGCTACCTCTGTAGCCAAATTCTCAAATTTTAATTTCAAATCTTCTTCCTCTTTTAATTGAAGGATTCCTTTACTAACAAGAGGAAGTAGACTAAGAGCGATCAGTACTTTTAAATGGACTAGGAGTGGTCCACTAATTAGATTTTTTAGCAGTTTCATCACAAAAATTTAAGGCCTCATTAGGATTTTTTGCATAAATTCACCATTACACACAGACTCAATAAATTGCTTATCTCAAGGAAGAAGTCCATCATAAAAGTAACTGGCAAGACACTATTTCTCAAAGCCATGATGTGGGCAAAGACTCAAAAGTTTTTTAAATCGTTCCCATGTTTGATACAATGCTTCACTTTCTTTTTGAGCAAAATTTGAGATTCTTTTTTTCAGAGCAATTGTCTTATGATTTTGGAAAATATTTTAAAAAAAATACATGAGTCATATCATTCCAAGAAGTTATAGACCTAGCCCTCAACGAATACAACCAACTTTTCTTTTTTCTTTCAAAGAGAATGGAAAGAATTTTAATTTTATGATCTCAATTCTATCATGTTGGTTATAAAACGTGCTTATGGCATCTTCAAATTCTCTAACATGCACATACGGATCTTCACTATCCATCGCATGAAAAATAGGAAGGAGTTGAATCATGCGAGGTTTAAAATCATAGTTGGGCATATTAGCTGGAAAAACAATGCATGAAGGAGATGCGATGCGACTAGGATGCAAATAATCATTGAATGTTCTCACGGAGGATTTTCACCTTGATTAACAAGATCACCCATGATTTTAGATTCAGTAAAGGTATCAAAAGATTGCCAAACAAAGTTTCTGATTCAGTTTTTAGCAAATCTTCCTAAATGATCTCTATAGCGCATGCGAATTCAAACAAGAACAAAATAAAATAAAATAAAATAAAGAGTAATAGTGAAAAAAAAAAAGCAATAACAAAACTGATGACTAATGATCTAAGAAAAAAGGGCAAAGTAAAATAAAAACAAAACAGAAAGATAAACGAGAAAACAAAACAAAAGCAACAACTAAAAAAATTATTATAAAAAAACAATAAAATGGAAAGAGTGTACCGAATTTAAAGAAAATCTTGCGCTCCTCGTAAAGCCGCCCGGAAACGGCGTCGAAAATTGCTTGCTAAACCCAAGTACAGGTGTCGCGCAGTAGTAAATCTCGAAAGTCGAGTATTGTATCCACAGAGAGCGGTGTAAAGGTGCACAAAATTCGGAAGATAAGTGTTACAAGAAGAATAAGATTAAACAATTAAAAGAAAATTCAATAATAATAAAGCACTAAGACGTCGGGGTTCCACCTTCAAAATACATATGTAATTCCATTAATTTGATTCTCACTATGATTGTTCACAATTAAAACCCAATTTAATTTTGTTTAGAAACAATTTTATGCATAACTTGTACCTACTGCAACACCCTATCAAGAAATAATTTCATTGAAATCAAATCATCAACTAATTTTCCTCAAATCTCAAAAGCATGGATGTTTTTACTAAACTATAGGAAAAGCATGACTGAACCTATAAATAAGTTTATCAAGCACCCATCAATCGATGAAAGAGAAAAACTAAAATTAAATTGAACAAATCCATAAATAAGAGAATTTAACATTGAAGCTCCATTTGAATCAAACTAACGAAACCACAAAGCATATTGAAGGTTTTCCCCTATCCTTAGCTAGGGAGTTAGTTCTCCATAACATAGAAAAATAACTCTCGAAAAATAAAGTGTTTTGAGCCAAAAGTAGAATGTCTAACACAAAGTGAGTAGCACCATTTTATATCAGTCAAACCCTAACCACTTAGGATTTATTTTCCTCCTTGAATTTAACTTATCTGTAGTGAATTTCCCGTTTTGTATTTTCCTTTGCACGTCAGCTTTTTCTCTTTTTTTTCTTATTTTCTTTCCTTTTGCACGTCAACTTCCTCTTGTTGATAATTCATTAATGTCATGACTTAAAATGAATATTAACCATAACCTGTAACACAAAATCATTATATATGGCGGATTTATTTTGTTTATTCTAGTTGAGCTAACCTTTTTTATTTACCCCCAAGTATCTTATAATCTAGTCTCTATGAGTTCCAAAAGAAAAGAGAAATGCATAAGATTTTACCCTTGTAGACTATTTCTTAGAAATCCAAGAATTATCACCTTGTAGGAAAAGTCTTCTTATCCCTCTTTGATTGTAGCTCCATTCACCTCAAAACTCTAAAGTAGAAGCTCTCTCCCTCACCACACCAAATGCTCTTAGAGATGAAGAGAAGACAACCAAGAGGCCTTAGATGCTAGACTACCTCTTGATTTGACCAATTTTAGCTTATGGAAGATGAGAGGCAAAGATGATTCACTCACACATCAAACCAAAAACTGAAAAAGCTATAACCCTAGCTAGGTCATATGCCTAACTTTAGCTTTTATAGGAGAAATACACACAAGGGAGAGAGAGAAAGAAACTCTCTCCCTTTGGCAGGCCCTCTTGGTGGGTTTTTGGGGCTCCATTTGGGTCCTTGGGTTTGTGTTGTCTCACAACACTTATCCGTTGGGCCCAATTGCCTTTTGGGCAATTTTGTCCCCTTCTATTTAAATCACATTTAAAAGCTCAATCTAATATATATAATGAATTATAATTTGACTCTTAAATTACAATTATAGTCTCACTCAATTGATGCGGTCAAACTATTTGACTTGATCAATTGATCCGGTCAAATATGTTGACTTTGACCATTAACTTGTGACTTCTAGTTTCATTTCTTTTCATTTGTACCTCTAATCACATTCTTTCGGTGTGCGATCCGTAGGTTCCCTTTAGCAAGGTAGTGGATTGACTGAACTCCTCAAAGCTGTCATACGAAACAAATTTCACAATTTAATTGTTCCTATTAGTAAAGGTTAATTTGAACCTTTTAGGACTTCTAAAAACCATAGTTTACGCCTAGCATCATGTCATGGTTATCCGAGCTAAATAAGACGTTGTAAAAGAGCCTATTCAAATTGGAATGACCTTGCAATTGAATCCTTCTCTTATATCATACTCCTTATTCACATTATTAGATCATGGAATCTAATGTCAAATATCTAAAAGTGAATTATTCCTTTATATGATTATCCTTGTAAGATTTGAAGACTTCTTCTTTCAAATCTTACACTTCTTCTTTCAAATCTTACCCGCTACTTTGCGCTGAGATTTGACCAATCATATCCTAGAGCATTCTCTCTCCTATCTGACAATAGAGATCCCTTGTTGTACATTCATTTGCCTCCATGACTTTATTGAGAGTCCTGATAAACACATTTAAGCCATGTTTGCTTCAACACAATCGTATAGTGCCCTCAAAGACTAACAACATAGTCATAAGACATCTATGATGTCTCAGGTCTAAGGATTGATTTTCACCATTGAAATCTATGAGTTTTAGTTTGACATGTGATTAAAGACTTTCATACTAGAACTCATGTATTTGATCGCGTTCAGTGTACTTGCTTTTCTACAAGCACCTACACACACTCAATGACTTGAGACCTCGCCATTCTCTACATTTAGAGATGATACTGTGTGCACCGGTTTTTGTGGAATATCAACTCCCAATTGATACTCTTATGACCATGAACATATTTAGGATTAGGGACAATGATAAATCTCGATGTATGTAATCTCATTACATAGTTCTCATGTCCACTTTTATATTTCTAGGACTATAGTTGTTTTATTGTTAGAATAATAAACCAAATATCATGGTTGAAAACAACTAGTCTTACCCATGAATAACTTAATAAGTCATTACAAAAGATGTCCTTAACATTAATTTTCATATAATTAGTTGGCTTTAAGGGCATACTACTAATAGAGTCTCCAACCACTTGGCTTAGTTTTCTCTTTTACTTCAACTCTTTTGCACTCCAATAAGCTGCCCACATAATTCCAATATTATTTGCCTACATAAAATTGGCCAATTAAAAATTTGCAAAATAATATTAAACTTTATTTGACCAACTAAAATTATAGTAGACCAAAATGAATAAATTATTAAGAAATGATTTGTTTATTGTTTTAATTTTCTAGTTTTGCTTTTGATTATTATTTGTATTGTTTTATGGGATAGATATCAGTTTCAAAAGGCATTTTGTGTATTTATTTAAGAATTGATTTTTGGAAAGGTAATTGAGTTTTGGAATTAAGATTGGTTTTAAAAGAATTATGCATAGGAAAATTGAGAAAGAATTTGGGAAATGGTTTTGAAATGAGAATTATGGGAAAAATGAATTTATAAATATTCAAGAGATATTTGGGGAAGTACTCAAGTCAAGAATGGCTTGGGTAACTGAGGTTGACATTAATAAGAATTTAATGAAATGTTTAGTTATATGTTTATTTTTATATATGTATTAAATGTTTTGAAATTGAGTTGTGGTTGCCTTTGGAAATATTGATGTCTTCGTACATTTTGGTTGCCTTCGGAATTATTGATGTCTTCGGACATCCTGGATGCCTTCGGAAATATTGATGTCTTTGGACATCCCAGTTGCCTTCAGGAAATAAAAATGTCTTCGAACAACTTAGCTGCCTTCGGAAAAGTCTACGAGCGTATGACATTGCCCCACGAGTCTCGAGGACGCCGGAACCGTGCGGTGCTAGGATTTGCGTCTCGGACTGACTTCGTGTCCCCTGATTCTGCTAGGGTTTTTGTTCTCAGGTTGAGTATCTCCTTGAGTCATGCTTGGGGAATTGACGGATTATTTGCGTTCTCAGGTTGACCATTTGTCCCTGAGTCTTACTAGGGAATTGACAGATTATTTGTGTTCTCAGGTTGACCATTTGTCTCTGAGTTCTGCTAGGATGTGCCACACATGTGGAGTAGGCCGTTCCACATGTGTAGCACTTGGAATTGACGGATTATCTATGGAATTGACAGGTATTCTTCGCCACCCTACTCATATTATCTGCACATGGTTGGCCAGGATCCCCAGCCACCTGCCCAACTTGTCTACACAGGTGGTTGCCTAGTTCCCCCTTCCCTAGTTGCCTTCGGATGAATTTATATTTCTCAGATACCCCTTGGTGTGTGATAGCATGATACATGCACTATGCGGACGGTTGCAGGTATGGTTTTCAGGTAAAAGGTTTGGTTATGTATATGTTGGATGTACAATGATAAATTGATTGAATACTTAGGTACATAATTTCAAAGCAAGATTATAATTAGCATTGTTTAGTAACTTCCATTGTTTAAGAAATCTGTAGAGTTTTGAGCTGCTTCCTTATATTTTGGATGATCAAATGTGCCCTATGATATTATGCAAGATTATAGACTGTTGATATAGCCTTGAGATACCAAGGCTATAAACTTAGAAAAACAAAAATGACAATGTATGAAATTCACTTTCTACAACTTAACAAGGTGAATCTGTTTGTGAACAGAGCTAGGAGGACTAGCGAAAGCCTAATGTGGAACTTTTTATACACTGTACAAAAACTGGCATTTTCATACATTAGAAGGCTCTTCTTATTTTCATGCTTAGATGTTCTTGCATGAAGTTTCCCATATCTGTCTAACAATGTGCAAATGTGAATGCAATGTCTGAATTTTGGAAGCTTTGTTCAACATATTCAATGACTCTTGTTAAATTGTTGAATGATTTATGCTCTCTTTGTTCAACATATCCAATTTCTAATTCGAGCATACTATCGTGCTCGGGATGACATGGGGTCTATTTTGAAACTCAAAGTGGCCTACGCGCCGCCACCCGCCACCGGCAGTGGTGGGTGTCTAGAGAAATTCCGGCGATTGAAAAAACTCCAAATCGCCGGTCACTACCTATGCCAAAAGATCAACCACCCCTAGGGGAACTTTTTTGGTCTTGGACCCGGCCAAAAAGTGGCCGGATTTAGCAGAAATCACGGCCAAAACAGCCGGATTTCAATGGTTCGAAATCAATCTCCCACACCACAAAATCAACCCAAATTGATAGCATAAATAGATAGAACACATGAAGTAGGTGAAGATTCATACCTGGATCGACGTCAATGGAAGCCGGAGTCGCCGGAAATGGCAACGGTGGCCGGACGGCGCAGATCGCTCCGCCAGTAGCCGTCGGCGATTTGCAAAGGGAGAGGATCGCACGAGAGAGAGAGAGAGAGAGAGAGAGAGAGAGAGAGCTGGAAGGGGGGTCCACGTGCCAGCACAAGGTCAAAACTAGGTTTTTGTATTTAAAACAATTTTTTTTGAAATTCCCGATACGTCCTCTCCGTTTTTAGACTTTTTCTCAATCGTTATAACTCGGAATTGAACGTGCCGCCTGTCTACGGACTCGTATCGACGAGCTCAACGCAACGGTGCCTGTTTATGGACTCGTATCTAAACTATTACTTAGATGCAAAATTAAAATAATTTAAATTAAATTAAATTACTTAAAACAAATTAGGAAATTACAAATTATTTAACTAAATTATAAATTATATTTGAATTAATTAAATTAACTAAATAAAACTACTTAATTAGACTAAAAAATAATTAAGACTAATTAACTAAGTTTAATTAGTAAAACTAATAATTATGCTAACTAAGATAATTAAACTAAATTAAACTATAATTGAAACTAATTAAAACAACTTAAACTAATTAAACAAATTTAATTAAAACTAGAGAGAGAATTAAAGACTTACCAGATTGGGAAGAGAGAGAAGCTCCCTTCAGCCAAGAATGGCAATCTGAAGGGAGCATGAGGTATTTATAGGCATAAGGGAGGAGAATGGATGGCTAGGATTCAAGGAAATATTAAATTCGGATTAAAACTGAAGGCTAAGATGAAAGGAAAAGGGCGTTGCATTGTGAACCGTTGGATCGTGGCCAAAAGTCAAATTGAAGGGTCCAGATTGCGGCAAAATATGAATCAAAACGACATGTCGTACGTCAGAAACAACATGCAACACGGAACCGATGGCCCAGATCAGTTGATGATGTCATCTCTACGGTTCAGATCAACCTGGGTCGCGACCCATTTAGTAAACACGCGGATCTTGTTTTGGATTGGGTTTTTACGTGGGTATTTACCGTTGTGCCACATCAGCACGCAGTCAGCGCCTTCCAACAATTGCGTTGCGCCACGTTAGCACCTATCAAAACAGGTCAGCAATCCTGTCAGCGCGTCCTGGGTCATTCGATCCGCTACATCAGCGCCTTTGACGCTCTAGATCGCGCCACGTGTCACTCCTTATTTAAAATTCTATTTTCTAATTTTCTTTAATTCCTAACCTTCTAAAATACACCAAAAATAGCTCCGAGCTCCAAAAAATTCCCCGAAAATTCCTATGGACTCGTCCCAACCTCTACTGTTTTTTGGTAACCTTCACTTCTCCAAAATCCTTCCAAATATTTTCTGGAAAATTCTTCAACACTTAATATAAGCTCCAAAAGTTCAAATTTAATTTCCAGAAATTCCAAACTTCACCAATTTGAGTCCAAAGATTTTATTTTTCATGTAGATCGCTCCAACTAAAAATACAAATATTTCCAGGGGCTCACATCGGCGACCAATGGAAGGGTGACACGTGGAAAAGGAAGATTTCCTAGGTCAAATAATTACTATAATTAAATCCTATTTAATTAGAGAAATTATAATTGATTTAATATGGGAATATCTCCCTAAATCAAGGATGAGATTTTCACTCAATCTCCTTGATTAATTCCAATCTCCTATTTTTGGGTAAGAATAGATGGCTACACAACACAATTGAGGTAATTCTGAAACCTTGAGAAAATGCCCCCTCTCTCTCTCTCACACCACTCTCTCTCTCTCCCTCTCTCACATGGCTTAGGCCACCCTCACACACGGCTCTGACCACTTGGTTGTCTCGTGCCATAGAGAAAACTCCAACCTTCTCTATTGTTTTCGTATCTTCCTCAAGATCATCAAACTGACTTAGGCATCGGAGGGCCTTTGGCCAACACCCCCAGGTGTGCTCTATTTACTCCAATCTTTTTCGCAGGAAGAGAGGAGGAAGAGAGAGAAGGAAGCTCGAAGGGTGAAGAATCTCTTGTGAATATTCTCCTGCTAGAAATTTGCTCAAACAGAGAAGATCGCTGAGACCTTGGCACCAGGGTGGTATTGGCTTAAGGAACTTTGATGATTAAGTTACCAAAAGTGTAGGGTGAGTAAGTTCGACCAAAAAGAAAAAAATGGTGCGTAAGTAATTCGATAGAGTAATAATGCATGTGCGAAATTATAGTCACCAAAAAGTGGAGGATTGCTGATATTTTGGTCAATGTGGGATTTGTTTTCATAGCATGAGGTGTTGACACATGCCTCTGTTTTGGACGAAAATGCCCTTTCATTGACGCGACATGTATGTACTTGCCTCAAGCGAGTGCCTTGAATGTAGTGACACGGAGTGTGACGATCGACAAGCTTGGGACTACTGAGTCATCCTTAAGGTCTTCGTTAGTTCTTCTTGCTTATCCTTTACTAAGTGAGGGATTTGCTCCATCATAATTTGCCGAATATGCTCGGTTAGATATGGTATAAACAAGTTACAATTCACAAACTAACATCTAAATTAACTTAAGTAATAGTTCTTCTTATTACATTGGATTTAGTTTTAATGTTGAGAGCTTATACACATTGACCCTTTGGAGAAATAAAATTGGATCCAGCACTTGCCACTGACGGCTCGGAAAGCATCACGGATGCCACTGTCAGGAAAGGTGTACCCGATTTATTGACACTTTTTAAGCGTCAAGTAATCCTTCTGCTTGACGGCTTTAAGCCGTCAATTAACCGTTCTGCTTGACGCCTTTTAACCGTCAACTAACAATTCATTGACGGTTCTAAGTATCAACATTGTAGTTGACATCTAGTAAGTGTCAATTAAAAATTACTTGACATGGAAGATTAGTTGACGGCTAAAATGCATCATGTAACATTGTTGTATGTGTCATTTTTTCCCAATCAGGGAGGGAAAGGGCCCAATTTTTTTTAATCTCGTTGGACTAGGTTTGGCCTATGCATATATTATATTTTACAGCTATATGAAAACTAATATCATTATTAAGAGCCATCACTAAATCAAAACTAAATCTGGGAAACCAAAAGAACTAACTTTAGCACAATACAAGGTAATTCAAAGCAAAGAATACTTCCAAAAAGAAATCGCATGTATTGAAACTAAACAACTGTGAATACATCATACTAGTGCACTTGTCCAATTAGTTTCTACTAAACTACAAGCTGCATTTGCCAAATATACACACTAAAATCCATAAACAAACTGAGTTTTTCTAGTAGAAAAACCTCGTGTTCTAGTACAATCCCCATTTTACATCCAGAGAGTTCTTACTTCGATTGGACCTGAAATGCACATTAAAAGAAAGATAGCACGATCAAACAATCATGTAGTACAACTACTAGAGTCTAGCTGCACAAATAACTTTATAAGTGAAAAAAATAAAATTAAGCACACAAGACCTTCAAAACTGATGGCCAGCCATACAACAAAATTACGAAGCTTCATATGATACTTAATTTTGCAGTGGGCAAAAAATTTCGTTGTTCCATATGATGTTCAAAATTGCAAAAAATGAAAAGTAACATACATGTAATCAGTTAGAATTTTTGAACAATTTGAGAGCAATTATAAACTATGAACAAATTTACCTTCTTTCATGGAGATTCTAAGACCACAACATCCATACAAACAATCAATGGCTTTCACTTTCTTTCCCCAAAAAAGATAGCTTACTAGAAATCACATATGTGATCATATATATCATCTTCTAAAAATGCAAAAAATGGTATTCCTACAAAAATTACAACTTTATTAGTATAAGACAAGCTTTTAACTGTTAGGAAATTTCATTAAAACTTACTATATCAATTTCTTGTGTTGCTGGATCATATAGCCCATCAGTCATTTGACGTGCCCTTTTCCATAGTTCACTCTAATCAAGTTCATCATCACTAGATCATGCTCTTCTTTCTACACAGAGTAAACACAATGATATAATTTACTAAATGTTTGATAAAATGATTTTGCAAAATACTTACAATCTTCAATTCTAAGCCAACATAGCCTTGTCGGCCAAGTCTGTGATTGTAGATATGTTTATGCTGCCTTTGTTGCTGAAGTTCAATAAGTGCCTAGAACATTGTATGAGATTAGATGTCCTAATTAAATTATCATAATAAAGTGAAATTTGGTTTAACAAAATAAAATATATACAAACATGGAATTTGTTAGAAACTAGACTTGCTACAAATCTATTCCAATGTTCTTTTTGGATAAAGCTATACAAATCTGGTGGGTTCTTTAGATGCTCAGGATCATTCATAAAAGGAATAATATGATATTTGGTCAATGCATGCTTGAATGATGGAAACTTAATTCCAATCGATGATATAATATTTTTCTTACTACGATGATCCACAACAAATGATTTCTACAAAATATTGAAGATTCCTAATTAGTGAAAGGCTACATGGAAAAAGAATGAACTCTACTTAACATTAAAACTAGTACTAAATTCACCTTTACGTAATCCCACATCTTATGTTTAAAATCTTCAGGAACTTCTCGCCAATCATTATAAGTGATTGGCACTGTAGTACGTGCTAGCATACCTAGTGTGGATTCAAGATCAGTATGCTCTCTTCCATGAGGTTGTCCTTTTTGTTGTATTGGACAATTTCTTTGATACCACGACTTTGATTTTTAGCAATTTGTGGTTTCTTTGTTAATCCCCTTGTATGTTTATTGTTGAGCTTCACATTAGTTTCATTTGCATGATCCATAGTATTTATAAGCGAGCAAACCAAGAGTTAATAGATCAAAGAAATAGGAAAATCAATCTCATAAGAAGACATATAAAACTAATTTAATGCATGTATAAAGAACCAAATCATATTTTTTCTTAGAAATTGAACATAAAAATTATATAAATAAACAGGGGTAACTACAATCAAAATGGGATGGCAATCCACAAAGTAAACAACACTCAAACCGTGAGAAATGGAAAACCAAAAGCAGGACTGTTAACAAAACATCATCCAACCTAAAAGAAAACAAAAGAAAAAGAAAAAAACTAGCCAAAATACAAGCTGTAGCAATGATAGTTTTCTAATTTATGTGTGTAACACATAAGAATCGAAGGCCCAAAGTGTGCCTTCATTCCAAAAGCAGTCAACAGCAAACTAGCGTCCCCAAAAGCAATCCAAATCACCCTTCTTCTTTCTAGCAAAAGTGTATCCCTCTACATATAACGAATTGCAATATAGGCCACTTCATTCTTTTCACCAATGGTCACACACATTACCAAGATAAGAATCAATCTTACAATGCAATATATAAATAGAAATGTATAGAAACACACATCAAAACAACCACCCATACATAACCAAAACACACATAGATTTCCAGCATAATATCACCAACTGAACAAAAACTAAAACACAAAAGCATTAAAAAGTTCAAGAAAAGACCTATAACCTCTATTATATTAGCATAAGAACCTTTCCTAATCAATTTTATCATCCAACAAAGATGAATTTGCATGTTCTATTTTTTTCACAGTGCCACATGATAGTGATATCTTGAATTTTTTTTGTAAAGAAAATGTTATTGATATATGTTTATTAAATATAAAGAGGTGTATTAAATTCATTGAGTGAAAATGTCAAGTAGGTGGTGGGCACTCCTTGCACTAACTAAAAAGAAGAGGAACTATCCTAATTTCCTAATAAGACAGAAAGAATACAATTCAAATCCAGGGGAAAGATAAGAAGAAAGGAATCTAACTCCACTACTCAACTAAACTTGACTGGAGAGTAATAAATTATATAAATTAAAAATTCTGCTAAATTTTTTAAATTTGATTAATTGCAGTTCAGATATGCAGAGATATTGAATGCCCACCTATAAAGCTTGAAAAAAATTAGGAATATTGGACAATAAAGAACACAAACCCAGTTCCTCACTTTTCTCCCATTTCAACATTCTCTCTGGTTCAACACCCCGAAGCATCTTGAGATTAAGTGAGATTCATGACAGGTACCTAGGGAATGGAGAGATAACACAAAACTTTCTGAGAGATAAACATAGAGAAAAAAATACTGTAGAAAATGAAAGATTAACACAGTCAGGCAAAAAAATTCATATGAACTAATAACTTTTGGATAGAGAAGAAATACACCTGAATTGTTGCCACCCCAACTTGCAGAGCAAGAGCCCACTAAGATTTGTGATTCACACCTTTTTTGCCTACGGATTTCTGTATCCAATTTAAGAAATGAAGAAAGAGTAGAAAACCCTAGGGACTCTGTTATTTTTGGTTTTGGAATGAAGGGAAAATGTGGTGACCAAGAGGAAGTAGGAGTTGAATATAGGGCAAAACACTTAGATAAATTTTGAGCGAAATGAGGGCCCGTGAACTAGCGCGCTTGTTTTCCTGAGGATATTTTAGAAAGTTAGTTGACGCTCTTTATAAAATGTCAAGGAAAAGTTATATACATTTGACATTCTTTAAAAAATGTCAGGGAATGTTCTATATAGTTGATGGTTTTTGTAAAACATCAAGTAAGCCAGCTAAATAGTTGACGCTTTTAAAAAAGTGTCAAAGCGTCATAAAAGAGTTGATGGTTTTGTAAAAAGCGTCAACTATGAAGTGTCAACTAAGGCCTATTTTCTTGTAGTGGTAGTTATCTATTTTGTTTGTCCAGGTGGCATAATATGAGTGAGTATATGTGGGCCTATTCATTGTCAAGTAAGGGGATAAGCGAGGAAGTTGTGAGTAGAGGTATGAAAGTGGTAGGGAAATTAATGTCTGGATATGAAATTGAAGCATGGGGGTTCGGACTTGAGACCGCTTGTCTACAAGTCAAGAGCCTTTTCTATCTAGACCCTGTTGAAAAAAAAAACCTTTGCATAGTAAATGCTCAATTTAAAACAAAAACCCCTTCAATTTGCTCCGGATGCATTTGGGAGAAATTATACAATGGTATTATAGTACCACATGGCACTTGCCAGATGGTGTTACGCACTAATAATATGAGGACACATGGCATGTAATACGTGGAATCAAATGTTTCTTCATAACAAGGCGTTAACATTGTCACCAACACCGTTAGTCCCTCACTTTATCTGCTCCCCCAATTTTTTAATTTCTAAATCTCCTTGTATCATTTCTTTTTTCAGATCGATGAACTCCAACAAAGTTATCAACAAAAAAAAAACTCCAACAAAGAGAATTCTTCTGCTTGGGCACTAAATATTGGAGTTGGACGAAATTATAGGTTTCTTCTAACTTTGTTAGAACTTAGAAGCCTTAGTGATAGTTGCACGATTCGGGCAAAAGAGAGTAGAGATATTAGAGTTGGACGAAAAGAGAAAGGGGAATTTATACCATGGACGTGACTTGATGAATTTTGAGATATGAGTTTCTTCCCTAGAATAAATTGTTAAGTGGTTTAATGGAGTTTCTGCATAATGAATTAGATCAAATGTATTTCTTGCTTTCATTCCCTGATTTTCAGCTACACAAGTGTAATCATTTGAGATGAATTTTTTTTTTCCAGGAATTTAAGAGTTGGGTTATCATGGAAGGAACTAAAATTCAAAGAAAAAAAAAAAAATCAAAGAAAGTAAAAGGACAAAAAGTAAGAACTATTGGAGAGCTGCAAAGCAAAGATGGAAAATGAGATTGTGAGATGGAGAAGGAGGTGCATCAATGCACCCATGAGAGAATCTTCAAATGTGGAAATCTGGAAGCGTTTGTCGTCTTCCATCAAATTAAAATCTATTTCCCTAAAACAGAGTATAAAAAGTGAGACTAATGGTGCTAGTGATAGTGTTATCGTTTTCTTCGGAAGAAAGTGCCAATTTCCTTTAATAGATACAATGCCATGTGTCCTCATATTATTAGTCCGTATCACCATCTGGCAGGGCCATGTGTTATTACTGTACCATTGTATAATTTCTCCACATTTGGGGCAAACAAAAGGAAAGGTAGGGGCTTCATAAAAATAAAATAAAAACGAAAAGGAAAGGAATGGGAGAGCAGGTACCACAATGGTGTGTTAGAAATGTGCCCTAAACGCCAATACATTTGATGTAATCTTCTTAGAATACATTTCGTATATGATAATAAAGGGCAAACTTATTTTGTTATCTTTTACATCGTTTAAAGAAACAAATGTCCAGGGTATGCTAAATTAGAGATAAAGTAATCTAAAGAAGATTAGATTAGGAGACCTTTAATCTCTTACTATAGTATCCCAAAATGTTCATAATCATAGGATTATGAAATGGGTATTCATAAACCGTCAAAATTAGCACATACTATGTATGCTCAATTAGGAGGATGGTTAGTCTTAGACCATTTGTGTAGATGACACTAGTACAAGTATGTGGGTGCTCATTAGTGAATGAGTACACTGAACGCGATCAACCGTAGTTCTAGTATGGAGTATTTATCTACATGTCAAACGAGAACTCATAGTTGCAATAATGCAAATTAGTCCTTAGACATGAGGCATCATGGTTGTCGTGTGATGCGTTATTGATATTTGATAGCTCTCAAAGGCAAGCCGTAAAAGATTTGTCTTAAGGAGAATGTTTCGAGATATGATTCGGTGAATCTTCTGCCGAAATACTTGAGCATGATTTAGAAAGTGGTTCTTAATCATGTTCTATTGAATCATATGAGGTTTATCATATTAGGGGTTTGACATAATCAATCCACACCCTAATAATATGATTTGAAACATTGTATTAGAGAAGGACCGTATTGCATTGTAATTCCAACTGAATAGGTTCTTCACCAATTCTGGTTAGCTTGAGTAGCCTTGATATATTGCTAGATGTCACTCTTGGTTCGTGGAAGTCCTAGGATTGATTGTGATCAATCCATATAAAGGAAAAATTAAAAGGGGGTTTTAATTCCAGTTGGTTAGAAAGAGTTCTAATATTTTCCCACTGCCGTGCTAATTAGAACCTAATGGATCACACACCTTAAATGGTTAACTTTGAGAAATACATATGATGTTGTGGAAATAAATTTGATCGATTTGATACGGATAATTTACTACATGTAAAAGTGTATTTGGGCCTTGGTAATAGTTAACGGGAAGCCCAAATGGTTGAGTATCAAGCCTAAGGGCCTAAGACCCCTAAATATTAAGATTTAAGTGTCATAAGGCTCAAAATTGGAAGCCCCACATGGTTTTGGCTGAAAATGCTTAAGTAAATGTGTATGGGAATTGTTTCCATAAGCTCATTACACACAAACACAATCCAACATCAACCAAATAGGTTTGGGAGATCAAAGAGATATAAAAGAGAGTTTTCAAGAGTGAAACACTTTCATCTTTCAAAGGGTTTAGATTGAAACCAATCTTGAGAATCTTGCACTAGCATCCTTGTATTCTCCTCTCATCTCAAGGTTCCATTGGTGTGGAAACTTAGAGGCCATATACTTTTGTGGCTCACATAGAGGAGAAAGATCAAGGAGCAAAGATCAAAGATCAAAGAGGAGATCAACAAAGAGGAAATCATCAAGAGAAGACCAAACACAAATTGGTTCATATAATTGCTTCAAGGGTAATTAGATCTTATCCTTTCTCTTGAATTTTCCATTTAAGAAAACATATCAATGTTCATGGCTTAAGATACTTGGAAGAAGCTTTGTTTTTAAATTTAAACAACAACCATAGACTTCCGCTGCGATTAATTTGATTAAATGCATGTTTAATATTCAAATGAACTTCTCAAGAATGTTTTGAAAATCCTACATAGTGGTCTCCCCCTTCCCCCTACTTGACACCCAGGTTCCAAACCCCATTGGTTTCTTTCCTAATGTAACCAAAAAATAAAGGATTAACTACATTTTAGTCCTTGGAGGTTTAGTGTCAGTATCAAAATGGGCCCCAATGTTTCAATTTCATCAATTTCATACCCGACATTTCAAAATATGACCAATTTACACCAACCATTACATTGACCATTACGGTCAGACGTTAAATGTTGATGTGGCAGTCGTGGGACCAACCACATAACCTAACGGCAGTTCAAAAGAGAATAGACTAAGGGCAATTCTCGAAAAAAAATTAATTGCTCAACTAGGCACGCATTCCAAGGCGTCATTCCAATACCCAAGGCTTGGACAATGAAATCGAACAAAATAGTTTCTGAGTTTTCGAGAGATACTGAGAGAGACAGAGAGGAGAGGGTTTGTTCGAAATCTTAAACAAAGATTTGAAATCGACTACAAAAATCAAACTGAAACGGAAGTTTCGGAAAGATCTGAAAAATATGAGTTAGGAACTTCATCCCAAAGAATATGGAGAAACTTTCTATGGTACGTATAGGTTACTATGCTAAGGTTCTTGGTAGATGGTGTTTTCTAGTGAAACTTTCAAACAGAGTTTGCGTTTTGAGTTTGGTGTCGAGTGAAACTTGCGTGTTGGAAAGTTTGGCTTTTATAATGGATTTGATTGTGAGTTTCGAGTTAGGTGTCGGTTTCACTGTGTCGATTTAATTGGTAGATGGAATGGTGTGAATAGTAGGTGGTATGCGGAAGTAAACTTTGGCTTTTGTATGTGGTCCTACAACCACTGGGAATCTTTCCTTTTGTGTATGTGTGTACTGACATAGAAAGTTTGTATTTGTATGTGTGTATGCGTATGTGTCTTTTTGTATTTATATTTATTTTTGGTCATATTTTGTATGTGTATGTGACTTTTTGTATTTGTATTTGTATGTGTGTATGTGTATGTGTATATGTCTTTTTCTATTTGTAAACAGCCTTGAATGTATTTTTGTTTGGTAAAATTGATGTGTGGCTTTTGACCTGCAGGGGATGAGGATGGATTTTCTATTTAAATGTAACTATTATGTGAATGGGTCTGTTGATTGGTTTGATTATTGTGATAAGGATAGGACTCTTTCAAATGTGAGCAATGTGGTAAAAAGGGGCACAATAGGAGGACTTGCCATAGGAATCGTCCCCCCAAACCCAAAACTGCAACTAAGAGGAAGAGGAGTACTGAAAATACCCAGGTATAGCAACTCAATCTTATTCAATTCTATCCCTTAATAATCCTAAGCTTTTGTTGCTAACTGACAAGCATTTTTATATTGTAGAGCACTATTATTCCATCTCAAGCAGCCACTTCAGCTGGTCCAAGCACCATAAAGAAAAGATCCAAGCCTCCAAGGCGTGTGCAAAAAGGGGGTTTTTAATATGGGGTTTTTGTTTTTGATAAATTGATCATGTGTAACTTAATTACTGACATTTTTTATGGATGTAATGGCATTCACATAAGTGTCAACCACTGTGAATGCAAATACATCCATTGAAACTGTCATTTTGGAATGAATTTGAAAGGACATCAAATATGTACTTGTCAATGTTATTATCTGGCTATTTTGAGCCCATTTTGAATGGAGAATTTTGTAAGTTTTTGGGTTGGCACTTCAGTTGATTATTTTGTCAATTCACTTGATTGTTTTAGCACTTCACTTGATTGTTTTGGCACTTCACTTCTTTATTTTGGCCATTCACTTGATTGTTCCAGGTGCATCAATTTTCTAACTTCCCTTTACATTGTGCACATATATTGTTTTGGGCTTTCACTTGATTGTATAAGGAAAATTTTCTAACTTCTCTTTACATTGTTTTTGGCATTCATTTGCATAATTTCACTAGCACATAGACTACTATTGGGCATTCACTTGATTGTAATTTTCTAATTTCTCTTTACATTGTTTTTGGCATTCCTTTGCATAATTTCACTAGCACACAGATTTAGATGGCCATTCACTTCATTTGCATACTCTTTATGATGACCATTCACTTCATTTAGATGTAATTCTCTACAAATGTTGCCTTCACAATCCCATTTAGCACAAACATCAAGTTACAAAAAGTTAGCAATTAAACCGTTAACCCTTACCCATAACCCTTAACCCTTACATAACAATTAAACCCTTACAAAATTTCACTAACAACCCAACACTTACAAAATCACACAAACAACCCAACACTTACAAAATCACACAAACAACCCAACACTTACACAATCACACAAACAACCCACAAACAATTCATTCAATGGGAGAAGCTAATTCGAAGCTCCTCTTTTTGTTCACTCCAGATCCACGCATCCCTCCCAAAATGAAGCTTGCAAATAGAACCCACGAAGCCGCCAACAACACCCAAAAGACCTTTTCTCTTTGTCTTGCCTTTGCCACTGATTTCTCCAGCTTATTCTCGCGATTTTATAAGCCCAGGAATCACTACCTTTGACCGTTCACACATGGCCGGATCAAACCATGCCCAGAACTGGCAACCCTTAAAACCCTTCTTAGTCTCACGTACCTTTGCTGCACACATGGAAAATCGCCTCCCAGGATTCGAATCTATCCAAGAGGTTCGAATTGTAGCAACCTTGCCACACCAACACATCGGTGCCTCTTCATCCATTCTAGGCATCCAATCGCTTCTTGATCTTCTTTGCGAGTTTCTTGTCCACTTTTTTCTTTTTTTATTATCCTTTTTTTATTTATCAAAATCTCTCAAAAACTCAGAAACTGGTTTATTCGATTTCATTGTTCAAGCCTTGGGTATTGGAACAACGCCTTAGAATGCGTGGCAGCTGAGAGGTTAATTTTTTTTTTGGGAATTGCCCTTCGTCTCGTCTCTTTTGAATTCTTTGTTAGGTTATATGGTGGGTCCCACGACTGCCATGTTAGCATTTAACGTCTAACCCTGAAGGTCTATGTAACGGCCAATGTAAATTGGTCATATTTTGAAATGTCAGGTATGAAATTGATGAAATTGAAACCTTGGGGTCCTTTTCGATATTAACCCTAAATCTCTAGGGACTAAAATGTAGTTAATCCAAAAATAAAAGGAAAGGAAGGGCAAAAGCGTTAACTCGCCCCCACCGTGTACATGAAATCCCCATCTTTTGACAAAAAAAAGAAAGAAATCCCCATCTAAAACCCCCGCAAAAACCTTTTCTTAACCAATGGCTATATTATCAGCTCCTCTGCTTCTTCTTCTCCCTCATCCCTTTTTATTTCCCTCCAAACGCCATCGTTTCGGAACCTTCAAGGTTTCTAGCTCCATCTCATCCACTAATGGAGCTCTGCTCAGAAGACAGTTCACCCAGCGATACCCTCTCGTGTTTGCCAAAGCCTCCTCTGTTTACGCCACCAGAAAAGACCTCGACACTGTCAATATCGCTGAGGACGTAACCCAGGTTCTGCTCTATGCCGCTGGTTTGTTCTTTTTTTGTTATAGCGTATTTTTCAACGCACATTTGTTGAATTTCTATCTGAATAATCTTTCTTAATGCTAAGATTTCAACAAGGCATATCTTCAATTTTGGTACTGCATTGGTTGGTTGGTCAGAAAAAAAAATGAGACGAAAATTCTCTATGTTGAATCTCTTGTAATATGTACATATGTATGTATATTGATGTGTTTTTGGGTTTGGCATTGTGAGAAAGTAATGATAAGTAGGTGGGTTTTGAATTTGTATCAACGTAGGTGTTGAATGTGTTCACTTTACACATTTCATTACAATATATAATCTTGTTTAATCACTGCAATTTGTGTACATAGTGCTTTTTATTGTCAAAATATTTTGTTGACTGGAATTTTGCTGATAAACTGATATAGTTGATTGGAAGTACACCCATGGTATACCTCAACAAAGTTACCAGAGGTTGTGTGGCAAATATTGCAGCAAAGCTTGAATCTATGGAACCTTGCCGAAGTGTCAAGGATAGGTAACTTGCTTACTGATGAATTGTCATTTTACCCCATGTTATGGGTCTTACTGGATGCTGTTACCATTATTTACCAGAATTACTTCTTAATCTTTGTTTGCCATCCTGGTTGTAGAAGATTCATCAGGTAAATGGTATCATCCTACTGATGAAATTTTAGGACATAATTGGCCCATGTGGTAGTAATAAAAATTTAAAGAAGTATCGTTAATTTCTTCGTACTTGCTTTAAGTTTGAAGTAATGTATTTTTAGTGGAACTAAGTATCTTTGCTGACCAGTAATAATTACCATACCACTATGATTTCCATTTCATTAACCTTGGTGCTTGTTGAATGGAGAAACATTGCAGATGAACTCATGTTATATTTGCTCATTAAAATTTCAGAATTGGATGTAGCATGATATCTTATGCTGAGAAAAGTGGATTAATATCTCCTGGAAAGGTGAGCTGATTAGTCATTATATGAAAAATTTACTGTGTAGATCAATATATCACCTTGTCATCTAAGATGCTTTTGCAAGTCACATGGAGTAAGATGTTATAGTTGGTGAAAGCCATGTTTTTATTTTTCCTTTTATTTGGGGGTGAGGGTAGGTTCTTTGTTGCATATTTCTGTTATATAAAAGAATTGTATGTTCTTTCTGTAACTATGCAGAGTGTATTAGTTGAACCAACTAGTGGAAATACAGGACTTGGTATTGCTTTTGTTGCTGCAACTAAAGGGTATAAACTTATAGTCACCATGCCTGCATCCATAAATCTCGAAAGGAGGATTCTTTTACGTGCATTTGGGGCAGAGGTTGTTTTGACAGATCCAGAAAAAGGTTTGAAAGGAGCTTTAGATAAAGCTGGAGAGATTGTTCTGAGAACACCAAATTCATATATGCTTCAACAGTTTGATAATACTGCCAATGCAAAGGTTGTTTCTGTTTTCTCTCCAGGAAGACTTGACTAAATGCTATTGGTTATCCTAATCTTCGTATATTATATCTTATTGTATTATATTATAATGACAATTCAAATGATGAACCACAGATACATTTCGATACCACTGGGCCAGAAATATGGGAGGATACCATGGGCAGCGTTGACATATTTGTTGCTGCTATTGGAACTGGTGGTACTGTTACAGGCACTGGGCGTTACCTGAAAGCGATGAACAACGAGATAAAGGTCAGGATAGTTCATAATGTATAGTAATTCATTGAAAGTTACATGTATATTGCGCCGACGTCTAGATTAATGAATTATTTCATGATTGCTCATCTGGATGATATTTATGTATCCCTTTCAAATTGAAACAGAATATTATGGATTTGACTTTAAAGTTCAGATTGTAATGTTAATAGACATTCATATAAGAGTTCTTTATCATTCATTTGATTTATCTATATATATATATATATATATATATATATATATATATATATATATATATTTGGAATATAACATTGTACATAGGCCTGCACTTCCAATGGCTGTGACTATGAACTTATTATTTTTCTTAATCTGTTTTGAAGTTTATTGCTTTGCAATATTATTGCAGTTTGACAACTTAGTGTCATTAGAGATTTCAAGCTTGTTACTAGATCTATATATATCTGGTGGTGGGGTATCTGAGTGGTTCTCTTACATGGCTTTGATTACTGAAATTAGTCACTGCAGTTTTATGGATTATTGTGCTGTAACTCTGGAAAGCTGCATGTTTTGTAATTTTGGTTATCCAGGTAGTAGGTGTGGAACCTGCAGAGAGGAGTGTGATCTCTGGAGAAAATCCAGGTGAAAGCACTGTTGCTCTTCATTCTTTAATACATAAATTTTTGTTGTAATTCCTAATTCAAGAAAATGATATGCCTGTACTGACAAATTGATGTGAGTTCTTCATGCAGGTTATGTGCCAAGCATTTTGGATGTTAATTTGCTTGATGAGGTCATCAAGGTAAATTGATTTGTGTCGTCTCTTAGGTTTTATTACTGTTATTGTTTTCTTGTTGTCTTTTGGAATAGGACAACGCACATGGGTTTGTCATCTTGGGTTTTTAACTAGGTCTATTTTTGGCTAGTGGTTTGAGAAATTGAGCGTTTATTAGCATTTTAATGGTGTTTCAATAATTGGTAGGTTTAGAGTATAAAGATGGCTGGTTTGGTGGGTTTTAAAGTTATTGGATGGTGGCTTAAATATGGATTTAAGGATTGGCTGTAATGGTTTGATTGAGCTGATTTTGATCTGGTTTGGAGAATATTGCCTAAGAAAGTAGCATGAAGAGAGATAGGAGAAAACCTTGGGCATCACATGAACCCCAGAAAAGAGCTCTTGGGTGCATAAAATTTGAACAATTTTTACTTTTAGTCAATAAATAAATCATTATTTTCTTTTAACCCATACCTAAATAGTGGCTTACATTAAAATTGCTAAAACACTTTTGGACAATAATTCTGACCTACAATGACTGAAAATAAATAAAAGCATTGAAATAAGACTCATGGGATACTACCAGAGCAGGTCTGAAATAATCCAAAAATTAAGCATATACCCTTACACGAACAAATTTTTATTTTTTATTTGAAAAGGAAATAATTTTATTGCAATTATGACAATAAAAAAACAACACAAGCCTTTACACGAACAAATAAACTTAAATAAAATGTCTGAGAACATAATATGAGATGAGATACTAAACGTGCCAGCTGCCAAATCAAGGGTGGTGATGCAGGGCATCCAAGAAGCCTGTTGTAAATAAGCTCAGAAAATAAGCTGAGAAGATCATTGTATTTCATTATTTTAACAACAAACTACATTGGTCTTGATATAGGACACAAAGACATAAGCTGCCCTGAAGATTAGCCTTGAATTAAGGGAACCAGACAAGTATCCTCAAATTAAGCTAATTCAACAATTATACCTCAATATAAGCTAAGAGACTTATTTAAGCTAAATGCCTAATAATCCACCATTAAACTGAATGACTAATAATAAGCCTACAAAACGAAACTCCCGTGAAGTTGGAGGGTAGATATCAGTTACTCTCAGCTTGCTACAACAAATAGAACTGAGTGACGTTGTAAACACACGTTGGTAGTTATGTATGCATTAAGGCTGTGGTGGCAGTTAGTCAGGGAGCTAGAGGTTAATTGGGTTATCCCTCTGTCACCTTCAAACATGCTTTGTGAAAAGTATTTGTCCCTTGGTGGCAGAAGGAAGGCAAGAATTTCGTGGAGGTGCGCTGTGTTAGCCGTCTTTTGGGTAATTTGGTTGGAGAAAAGTAGAAGAAAATTCGAGAACTATAGTGGGGATGTAGAAGAGAATTCTTGGGAAAGAGTCAGGTTTTGGGCATCCTTATGCCCTTCTGTTTCTCCAGCTTTTAGGGATCTTTCATTTTCTGTAATTTTATTAGATTGGGGAGCTGCTGTAGGATTGTTTTTAGAGTTGTTTACAATTTAGGTGTATTTTGGATTTGTTTGTTAAGGCTTTATCATTTTGATGGTGGAATCCTGGTTCACCATGTTTTGTATTGTGATTTTAGCCCTTCAAAAAAAATTTGTTTCTCATTAAAAAAATATGTATTGGTATTCGTGTAATTAGGAGTTTGGGTAGTTATAGAGTTAGAGCATCTAGTAAAAAAAAAAAACCAATTAGAAGTTTGTGGGTAGGCTCAAGTCTTCTACATTATTGTCTAAGACCTGAATTCTAGATATGTGATTGTTTCTACACGCCCCCTCATGTGTTGGTGACTGTACCATGTGTGCTTGTTGGGCTGGACACATGGTGCCATATATGAACCCCTCATGTGGACCTTCATATTAGCCGCATGATAACTTAAGTGAAGTTACTATTCAAATTAATCATGTGGCTAATATGGAGGTCGACATCTATGGTCCATATATGGCACCCTCACCATAGAACGACTCCTGCTTTGATACTTTGACAGAATTAGTTCGTCCAACCGAAACCCATTTTGAGATGGGCGGAAAGGCCAAAGATGTTATATATTGCACCATAGGCCAAATATGTGGAATTCTCTCGAGAGGCAATTACATGGAATTTCCGGAAACCGAAAATACAAATAAGTTTGTGTGGTCAAAATGAGTACAATGGAATTGATGCTAGACCTTGGGGCTTTGTGATGCACCTTTTCCACGTAGCACCAGGTAAAGGAATAGGTTTTGGTTAAGCGGTGCTCGTCGTATACACAATGCCAAAAAGTAAGGGAAGGGTGACCCTGCACTAGACATGAGTTCTTCTCATTGGAGTTATGCTTGTATATAGGCTTGCGTGTTTAGCATATGGGTTGGCCTATGGTGCTTGTATACGGGCTTTCCCTTAGTGGCAGGATGGCTATTAGTGAGGTATTAAAGAAAGACCAGAGATTGGTCTTGGCATTATATTTCACTACTTGCTACCAATGTAGGAAGCAAACTTAGCAGAGCAGATATATGGAATGAGCCCAGATGACTTAAGGACCTATTGATGGGGTGAGTGTGTTGGTTAGTAACCTCGGAAAGGGGAAGCAATGATATAGTCATAAGGTCATGATTCACTGAGTAGTTTTTGTTGGAAAACCTCCTGGATCACAAACATGATTTCAGATAGGTCAAGAACATTTATCTCGGATAATAGTAAGGGTGGCCTTCACTTGGAGTTGTCTCGGCGCTACACTGTTGAATTTCTTCAGTGTAATATGTTACTACTCATTGAAGACAGACTTGATTAGGAATATTGAATTAGAACTAGCCTCCCTCTTGTTTTATCTCCACTCCCCTTTCCTCTTTTATTTATTTTTTTTCTCCTCTCTTCCTCTCTCAGATCCTGTATATCCCATTCATTGTTTTCTTCTCTTTTCTCCCAACAAATACTGCGTCATAAGGTATTACTGGATGAGTATTTGGGATTTGCTATGTCAATCAGCCTCTTAATTGTCTACATGCCTTCTTCTTCTTTTTTGTTTTTTTGGGTGGGTTGCTTTTCACTTGTACATTCAGTTCAAAATTAACTATACGATATATATATATATATATATTTTCAAATCTAGGTTACTAATGATGAAGCTGTTGAAATGGCAAGGAGACTAGCATTGGAGGAAGGTTTACTGGTAATTTGCGAGTATTCTTTGACATGGAGCACTTTATAAGTGACAGATTCTAACTTCTGCTATAATTTATTAGCTGTTTAATTTAGAAATTCATCCCACGTTCTATAATTCTATCCTAATTCAAGGTGATTTTGATAATTAAATATGCAAATACTTTTCTCTAGGTTGGTATTTCATCAGGAGCTGCTGCGGCTGCTGCAATAAGTTTAGCAAGAAGGCCTGAAAATACTGGAAAACTAATCACGGTGAGGTTCTTTTTGGGTTTTGTTTCTCATTTTACTCTTCCCTATAATGATTATTTATATGATTTGACTAGCTTTAATGTGGCTTTTAGTGCCATTAGTTTGTCATGCAAATTGTAGCAAAACAGTAGAGAACTTCATTGCTAAAGCATTTTACCTGGATCCAAAGTGTTGGTCAAATTATAAGAAATATGAAGAATAAGAAACTGATGCAGAATCATTTAATTGATAATACACAATTGTCTTGAAGGGTGTAGGATGTATTTTAATCAAGATAATGTGATCATGAAATGCATTTGTTGCATAAGAAAACTTTTCTGAAGCAAATCGCAAATGAAATGCTTCGTGTACACAATCCTGGAACTGATTCAGATTATATGTCTTGGTCGTGGGACTGATTCAGATTAGATGCCTTGGTCCAATCTTATGACGAAGTGACAGCTAATTCCTGATATAATTTTTTTGTATTGCAGAATAAGAAGCTAAAAAGAACTCTTCTTGTGTTTGACAACGTATTTCATTCATAATAATGCTGAAACAGAGTGTTTTCTCTTAAATACAAGAGCTGAGCTAAATAACCCTCCTACGTCCTAACAACATCTAACTAATTACAGTTCACTAACAGAATTTTGTTGTTTAATCTGACTTTGGTAATAATACAATGTCTATTGGCTGAATACTAGGCTCTTAATCTAGTTTAGCTTAGTTTACTTGGGTAACATTTAAGGCTGTTAGAACAAAGGCCATGTAGATGGAGCCTTTTAGTGTGTGTATCTACAAACTGATCTGTGTGCACGCATATGAATTATCCGAATCTTTCCTAGTCACCCTTCCCCAAACAAATCTAAGCAAAATATATGTCAGTGGGAGAATACATAAACAATCAAAAGAATAATGTAAGGGACCAAGATCCTTCATATCAAACTCATTGCCAAGATTGGTATGCCCTATAGGTTCACAAATCTGTTAGTATACGATTTGTATTTGATTCATTATTGTTGACATTTTATCCTATTATCATGAACAAGAGCGTTAGCTAAGTATCATTGGTTTCTTTTATAAATTTCACTTATCTCTGATTCTTAGTTCTCTGTTTCTCCGTTATTTAATGGAGATTCATGTTGCTGGGTAAGTCATCCTTACATAATTCCAATTTGTGTAGTCGATGTTATGTTCTAGATTTCTTTCTTTTGATTTTATTTTAAATACCATCTTTACTGTCCAATGAGTTTTTACACTGGTACCGCAACACCTGCAGGTGCGCATGGATCTGCTCATTGAATTAATAAGTTGATAAACTACATTTTATACCATTCCAAACAGTATTATGTTGATTGATTTTGCCTTGATATGTTATAGGCGGCACGTCTGTTGGGATATACTATCTAATCTTGTACTGCATTCTTTCTATTAATTTTTTTTTTCTTTGAAATTATAGGTTATATTTCCAAGCTTTGGTGAGCGGTATATTTCCACTGTACTTTTCCAATCAATACATGAAGAGGTTCAGAGGATGCGAGGAAGATAAACATATCTATTCCAGACAATGTATCGTCCGAAAGATTGACACCTAACATTTTATGAAGCAAACAGAAACCACCATGTTTCTGAAAAAAGGTATTGTAGTTTAACTGTTATATATCTAATTGGAAAATTGAACTTTTTTTTTCCCTAGATAGGTTGCTTGGCCTCTGTTTACTCGTTTTTCTGTTATACCTGTGCTAGTTGTGTAAAGTTCCGCATTGACCTAAAGACCATTTGTGGTCGATAAATCAACTTTCTTTTATGTGCGAGCATGCCACTGTTAGCAGTTAAAAACCCTAATAGACTTAAAAGATGTAATAACTTACGCCCCAAGCTATTGATTTGAACAAACGATTGTGAATTTGGGTGAGGAATATCTCCCAAATAAGTTCTTTTTCTGCCTCAGACGGGTGAGGACTTCACAATTTATCTAAATAAAACTGGTAAGTAAATCGAAATACAAGTGTCTGAAAATAAAACAAACGAGTTCAAGGAGAACTGTTTGAAATACAGCACATGAAAAGAACTACCAAGTCTTGAAAGACATCAGAACATTGGACTTTGATTTCTGTTTGCAAAGCCATTCTAGAGACGTCTGTTACTTAGGCTGGACTGGAGGTATCTGTACTAGAGCTGCACGTCAGCACCTTCAACTAATAAAGATTAGCCGGAAATCGATACCAATGTTGAAATTGGCAGAGCTATAATTAGGTTGAGCCGTAAGTAGCTGGGAATTCCGAGCAGAATCTTACGGATAGCTTTGGAGGTCCTTGGTACCTTTGCTGGCTTTGCGTCTGTTGAAGGCTGGAATGATCAGTGAGACTGATTGATTTTTGTATTTGTTTTTGTTGGTTTGATTAAATGTTGGTTTGATTTTTTGGTTGTCCTCTGTCCGTTGGGAGCCTTCTGCTTTTATAGAGGAGCAAAGCTGGAGAGCGAATGGTGTTGTCGACCATTTGAACAAAGATCCATCATTTATTTTATTTTCTCAAACTCTCTCTCCATGTACCCTTCTCTTTGTTTATCTTTTCTTTTCTCACTTGATGGTCTTCTACACGACTCCTCTCCCTTTTTTTTAATTCATTCTTTCTTTGTACCTAATCTTGTATTAGGAAGACATGATGATGGCCACTTGAGATATTTGAAGAATAACAATTGTAAAAGAATTCTTCCACTCACTACTATCGGATAAGTGGTGGTGAGAAAATTCCTTTCGCCTTGGATTATTCTTCCTTAATGCCAAAATAAGATAAAACTCAACAGCCATATCTTTGATTAATTTTGGCTCTTTGTTAATCAATCTCTTTAAATGCCTCTTAGCCGTCCTTTTTGAGAACTGGGATTGGGATGAGTAGAAAACCATTGAACCCAAGCATAACTGAATTTTATCGTTGGTTCCTACTCCACATGATTATTCTGCCACGTAGACATCATATAGCACTTGTCCAGCCATTTGCATTCTTTACAATTTGTTTAATCATTCTTTTATCCTCCACTTGCCTACTCTCTGCTGCATCTTTTCTTTTGTGTAGCAATTCATGTGATTTCCTCTAAACCAACACCTTTCTTTCATTTTAATATTCTCTCTCACAAAGAATATCAAATAATTTCTATGCACACCATGATGTCTTTCTCACACACCAATTTTCACTGTTAGAATTGATCTCTAACCTCTATATAATGTAAGGCAAAATTGTATATTTCATGATTTGGCCTCTAAACCATGTATTTTGGCTAGAATAAAGAATTTGGGCAAAAAGTGCAAATTTTGGTACAAACAATGCCCTCGAGTTGTCATGAATTTGGGCAAAATTTATGAAAATGATAGCTTTAGCAAAATTTGCTGATCAATATGTGGATGGATGAAAAATGTACGAGAATGTGAAGAATGTAGAATTTGATGTGAATTTGACAATATGCCCCCCAATCTTCGTGAATTCAAGCAAGCATACCAAAATTGTGGTTCTATTTCATCTCTGTTCTGCATGTTTTGGGAGCATTTTGACCCAATTTTGGCTGTTCTAGCAGTGTTTTGGCTTTGTTCTAGTTGTTCTAGCATTGTTTCAACTCAGTTCTGGCTGTTTTGGCACTGTTTTGGCTACGTTATGGCTGTTTTGGCTCTATTTCGGCTCAATTCTTGCTGTATTTACAGGTCTGCCACCAGTTCTACCTCTATCTACAAGTCTGCCACCAGTTCTGCCTGAATTTACAAGTCTGCCACTAGTTGTGGCTGAATTTACAAGTCTGCCATCAGTTCTCAGTGAAATTACAAGCCTACCACCAATTCTACATGGTACTATTCATCTGTCTAGCTTGGTACTATTCACCAATCCAGTGCGGTACTATTCCCCAGTCCAGTCCAGTCCGGCACTATTCATCAATCAAGTGCAAATTGAACACTCAAACCTTGCATCATTTGGCTATGTTCTGGCTATTCTGTAATTTGGGCGATGAATATCTCCCAAGTAAGTTCTTTTTCTGCCTCAGACGGGTGAGGACTTCACAATTTATCTAAATAAAATTGGTAAGTAAACCGAAATACAAGTGTTTGAAATACATCAAATGAAAAAACTGTCAAGTCTAGAAAGACATCAGAACATTGGACTTTGATTTCTGCCTGCAACGCCATTGCAGAGACGTCTGTTGCTTAGGTTGGACTGGAGGTATCTGTACTGGAATTGCACGTCAGCACCATCAACTAATAAGGATTAGCTGGAAATCGATACTAATGTTGAAATTGGCAGAGCTATAATCAGGTTGAGCCATGAGTGGATGAGAATTCTGAGCAAAATCTTAACTATAGCTTTGGAGGTCCTTGACACCTTTGTTGGCTTTGCTTCTGTTGAAGGCTGGAATGATCAGTGAGACTGATTGATTTTTGTATTTGATTGTTGTTGGTTTGATTGAATGTTGGTTTGATTTTTTGGTTGTCCTCTGTCCGTTAGGAGCCTTTTGCTTTTATAGAGGAGCGAAGCTGGAGAGCGAATGGTGTTGTTGACCATTTGAACAAAGATCCATCATTTATTTTATTTTCTCAAATTCTCTCTCCATGTGCTCTTCCCTTTGTTTATCTTTACTTTTCTCACTTCATGGTCTTCTACACGACTCCTCTTCCTTTTTTTATTCATTCTTTCTTTGTACCCAATCTTGTAATAGAAAGACATGATGATGGCCACTTGAGATATTTGAAGAATAACAATTGTAAAAGAATTCTTCCACTCACTACTAACGGATAAGTGGTGGTGAGAAAACTCCTTTCTCCTTGGATTATTCTTCCTCAATGCCAAAATAAGATAAAACTCAACAGCCATATCTTTGATTAATTTTGGCTCTTTGTTAATCAATCTCCTTAAATGCATCTCAGTCGTCCCTTTTGAGAGCTGGGATTGGGATGAGCAGAAAACCATTGAACCCAAGTAGATTTGATCAATCAATCTCTTTAAATGCCTCTCAGCCGTCCTTTTTGAGAACTGGGATTGGGATGAGTAGAAAACCATTGAACCCAAGCATAACTGAATTTTATCGTTGGTTCCTACTCCACATGATTATTCTGCCACGTAGACATCATATAGCACTTGTCTAGCCATTTGCATTCTTTCCCATTTGTTTAATCATTCTTTTATCCTCCACTTGCCTACTCTCTCATTCATCTTCTCTTTTGTGTAGCAATTCATGTGATTTCCTCTAAACCAACACCTTTCTTTCATTTTACTTTCTCTCTCACAAAGAATATCAAATAATTTCCATGCACACCATGATGTATTTCTCACACACCAATTTTCACTGTTAGAATTGATCTCTAACCTCTGTATAATGTAAGGCAAAAATGTATATTTCATGATTTGGCCTCTAAACCATGTATTTTGGCTAGAATGAAGAATTTGGCAAAAAAGTGCAAATTTTGGTACAAACAGCCTCATATGTTGCAGAGGCAGCAATTATGTAATTTGACTTTGATTCTGATTTAGGATACATATTTTGTTTCTGTATCCTGCATTGTTTCTATTTATACAGATGGTCATTGATGATCTAGTGGAGTTGGACCATATCAATAATACATTGGGTGCGATATCATCTAGTATTGTCCAAGTGAAAACTTTACGTTAGTTTGTACTTTAATCTGAGGGTGAGAATTATGTAGTTAATCTGGAGGCATAAGTTAAAGGCAAAACGACACTTGTAGTCTCTGTGGTTTTCAACTTTTACCACTAAGTCCATGTGGTTTCAATTTTGTCACTTTTGCCATTGTGGTTTAGGATTCCAAGCAATTCGAGTCCACTTCTCAATTTCCGTCGATTCCTTCAATTTCGTTAGGGCACGAGAACGTGCCCCTCACATGGAGGGTTATTAGGCCATCTCTAGTCATAGGGCTAAATGTAGTTCATGGCTAAAAATTTAGCCCTCTAAAATATTAATTTTTAAAGAATAGTACAGTGCGCTAAAATTTTCCATCTCCAAACATGCATAAATTTATATTTTAGGATCCTTCATATTTTATTATTTTGAGAAGCGTGTGGCGAAAAAGTGAATGGATTTGATGTGCGATATGAAAAGCACGTCGTAGGCATAAAAAATTTGGCTAAGTGATTAAATTAAATATGGCTAGTTGGAGGGTAAAGGGCTAAATGTGGCCAATTTAGTAAAATTTTATTTAGCGTATTTGGATATGGTTTTGCGATTATTTTAGAAATTATATTTGGGATATAGCGTGGTAGAGATGGCCTTACAGTCAAATCGAGCCATATGGACTCCATCGTCTCCAAAGACCCATCAGAGAAACCAGCCCAGACAGCGCCAAAGCGCAGCATGCAGATGCAGATGCAGCCAAGACTCAAACCCATCAAAAAACACCAAGTCGTTTACTATCTTTCAAGAAATGGCCAACTTGAGCATCCCCATCACATGGAAATCGCCCATTTGGCCAATCAGCCACTTCGTTTGAGAAGTAAGCCCAAATTCTCTGCTACAAAGCCAAACTTCTTGTTTCCTTTTTCTTCAGTTTTAATCTTTTTTTCCTTCTTCTTTGTTTCATGTACAATTAGATGTACATGAACTAGTGCATGAATTTAGGGTATAGTTGATGAGAGATTTCTACGTATTGGTTGGCTAAAGAAATAGACACCAATAGAAAAAAAAAAAAAAAAAAACACATCTGGCCTTTTTATTTACAAGAATTTGCATTTCTCAAAATATATTGAAATTTGAGAGATTGACAAGAAATCAATCCGAAAACATAAGGATTCAAAATTATCTGAAACCCATCCGTAGTGACTTGGAGTTGGATTTGGTGGCTTGAACGGTACTATTTACCTCCCGAATTGATTTTCTTTTCTTAGAATTTGATGCAGAGAAAGAAAGAGTTGGGCTGGGTAGATGAGCCAAGCTTGATTGAACAGAATTGTTGTCTTTGTAGATGTAGAGATTGGTTATATCAGCAAGAGGCTTCATCCTTAATCTCATCTTCTTATCGCATTTCATGAAAGATGACCTGTTTCCAGGGTTGGTGAGCTTTGCCCTTGCAGAGAAAGGAGGGATCACGTTCTCTTTGTTGTTGTGGCCATGGCAACCAACCCCAACTGAGTCAACTCACCCCGAGCCATCTCCTCTTCCAAACCCATCAATTGTATCATCAAATCCACCCAACCAAACCACCAGTCTCTCCGAGAGGTTCGAGGAAGGCGATGGAGACGATGGAGTCTCTGTTTATAAGATGGCTCGATTTGACTGTAATGCCCCTCCATGTGAGGGGCACGTGCTCAGACCCTAACAGAAATTGAAGAAATCTGACGGAAATTGAGAAGTGGACTCGAATTGCTTGGAATCATAAACCACAGTTAAAAGTGACGAAATTGAAACCACAGGGACCTTAGTGGTAAAAGTTGGAAACCACAAGGACTATAAGTGTTGTTTTGCCTAAGTTAAAACATAGCTATCTACATTGACACCCGACGAGGTTTGTGGTGTTTTCACAAAACCCTTTCAGGTTTCATAAATTACACTAACTCCTGAGGTTTGAAATTGTTTTCACAAAACCCCTTTCTTTTATTTTTCGTTGAAAAAATTGATGATTTCTTTAAAAAAAAATCTTCAAATGACAGTTAAATCAACGATTAGGCATCAAAGGTGTATGTGCAATCTAATCTCTGAGGTTAACATTGAACTTCGAGGAAAATTGTTTTGATGACAAACAATTTTTAGGTGAAAAATTAACGGGAGGGGTTTTGTGAAAATAATTTAAAACCTTATGTAATATTTGTGTAATTTCTGATTGTACTGTTGGTTCTTTGGGAAATTCATTGCTTTATTTTATAGGCGATGGAAGCTCTTCTTTGCCTTCGAAACCCTAGCATATGGTCTTCCTGCTTTTTCTTCTTTAGCCTAGTCTCTTCACCTCTTTCTGCTCATTTCCCCCAATGTGGCCTCCATCAGTGAAGCATCTTTGAAATTAGCTAGGCCGTACAGGGGCACAAAGCATTGTAATGCCCAAAGCCTTCCTGGACCTTGCAGGGGTTTCCCTCTTGGCAAACCTCGATCTTGGCTTTCCTTTTTGTTTTCCCACGTGGACTTGTAAAGGCAAAGATGTTGTTCAGACAAAAGGTCAAAAGCTTTATTTCTTTTCTCGCTCATGTACCTAGGCGGTTAGGTTTTAATGACTCCAATTTGAATTTTGGAAAAGGCTAGTTTGATCTCAAAGAAGGGTGCTGGGGATTCTCTCTCTGGCTCACCCATGTAGTTGTGCTCAATAAAGTGGGCTTGGATTTTTGTGCTCTCAAGTAGCCAAATACCTCCACCTTCTGAACCATCAATGGGCTTTATAGACCCTTGTAACCATCCACACCACAATTAACTCAGGAAGCCCTATGTATTTATGTAGTTTGGGCCTACTTAAGCTTGTTGTGTGATTTTGCACTAAAGAGAGTTGCATGTTATTTGCATGCTCATGCTTTGGCATGGGCGAAACTAGTGCAAGGGTTGCCCTGGCTGTAGCCCAGGAAAGGTTTGGGAAAAAAACAAATTAAACATATATATAGGCTAATATTTTAAACTATAAAAAAATAAAAAAAATATATACAATTTCATACCCTACCAACACCAATAGGCATAGTCAAATGTCTTTCACATTTGTATTTGGTGTCAAAGTTTGTCCCAACATCAATTTTAATCTTTTTTTCATTAATTTGTCTCCAAAAGATAAGCATTTTTCTAAATGAAATTCATCCTTTCGTGAATAAGGCTCAAATTTCTTTTTTTTTCTTGTGTTTACAATTAGCGTAATTTATATGATTTAATGTATACTTTTATTTCTAAAAACACTATAGAAAATGTAAGTGCCAAACAAAAATATCATTAGATTTTAAGCTAATAACTTTAGCTAGCCCACCCATTGAAATTTTTTTGGTTCCGCCCTTGTGCTTGGGCTACGTAGTAGTGCCGGTAATGCAATGGATAAGATTTGTGTTAGATAATGCTTGATGAAGCAATTGGCTGGGTGAGCTGTATGTGATATTAGTAAACCCAATGGGTTTACTATGATACCCTCATTTGCCGAGTTATAATCTCCCTTGGCATGACACGGATATTAAAGCCTCCATAGGCACCTCTCAAGTTTACGTAGCCATATTTGATGGGCCTCTGCGTACCCTGACTAGGCTTTTCTTTCGGCAAAGTAATGCATTGGGCCTTAAATATGTTTGGAATGCTCCTAAATTTTTTGGGCCTCAAGACTTATATTTGGTTAAAGACTTCATAAAACTTTGTGTATGCATCCAATAGTACTCTTTCTCGTTTCTCTAAAAAGCACTGTGCACTAAAATTTGTAGCATTAATCAAATTAGAGAAAATTATCGTAGACCCCCTGAACTAGGACCCCAATCAAACTTAACTCCATGAACTAAAAAATTAGCCAATTTGACACTTGAATTAATTAAAATGGACAAATGCACACATGCCGTTAGATTTTAGATGATTTCATCCAATTCTCCTTTAATACTAAGGGTATATTTGTATTTTCGAATAAAATAAAAGTTAAATACATAAAATCAAAATAAATAATAAAGTTAAAATTTTAAAATCAAATGTATAAAAAAATTAAATTAGAAAATGTAACAAAAAAGTTAAAACAAAAACAAGAATAATTAAACCAAACCCAAAAACCCCACCCCCATTCATCTTCCCCAACCCCGGATCTCATCTTCCCCAACCCCAGATCTCATCTTCCCCAAGCTCCATCCCCACCTCCTCCATACCCACTGCCGTCCATCTCTTGCCGTCACAGCAGCCTTGTGTTGCTGCCACCGCCTCCCATAACACCCTAAATTCCCAATCATATTCTCTCATCCTCTCGTCGTCGCAGCAGCCATTGTTTGTTTTGTCTTGATGAACATTGTTGGATTGTACTTGATAGGCCATATCCGAGTCCTCCAGGTCTAGGCAGTCATTTTATCTTGTGGTTTTGTGCATGGGCTACATCGACATCACCACTATGAAAGATTTGTTCTCGGACACTTAAATTTTTGGATTAACTACAGTAAACCCCTCAAACTATGGGGGTCATTACAAATTCATACCCAACTTTTGTTGACCCGTTTGACCGGTATCTCAACTTAATGAAACATTTCAAAAGACACCCTTCGTTCCTCATACCGTTAGAGGAACCATACTCACCATATTTTCCTTCTCCTTCAATTAATCACACACATAAGAAAAAAAAAGTCCTTGTTTTCCTTCCATTCATCAAAATTGTTTCTCCTTTTTAATTAATCAAACCCAGATCTGGGTTTGCTTCATATGGAGTTGGAACTCAAATTCATGGCGGAGGGGAGGATGGGGAAGGGAGAGATAGAGATACATAGGGCGGAAGATGAGTTGGGATTCTTGGCTGTCAAAGAGAGAATGGGTATCAGCCATGTGGCTGGGCCTGGGATGCAAAGAATTGGACGAGGAAGGGGGGTTGACGGCGGCAGCGTCAAGGATGTTGGTGATGTTCATGGTGCGTGCGGAGCCGCGCGCAGAGCATGGCGTAGCCAAGTTGCATTGAGAAGACGAGGTAGGTGAAGAAGAGGAGGTACATGGTGTCAATGGCGTAGGCGGTGTCGGAGAACTTCGAGGAGACGACGGAGAACTTCGAGGAGACGACGGAGAATTGGGAGCATATGAAGGTGGCTGCCTCCGTGGTGTTGGGGCCCAACAGCTGGGCCAGTTGGGTTGAGGAGCAGTCTAAGATATGGGGAGGTGAGGATGGGGTTTGAGGAAGATGAGATAGGGATTGGGGAAGATGAATGGGGGTAGGGTTTTCTGGGGTTTTCTTGTTTGTTTGTTTTTTTAATTGGGGAAGATTGATGGGGCAAGTAGAATTGGTTAGGCTTAGGTTTTTTTTTGTGTGGTTACTTTTTGTAATTTTAAATTTTATATATTTGTTTTTAAAATTTTTAATTAATTTATCAAATAAAGGATTATTTTATTAATTTTGTTCACGTGGAGTCCACTTCGGCAAAAACATACCACATCGGACATGCCACGTCAGCACTTAACGGTTCCTCTAATGGTATGAGTAACAAAGGGTGTCTTTTGAAATGTTTCGTTAAGTTGGGATACCGGTCAAACGAGTCAACAAAGGTTGGGCATGAGTTTGTAATGACCCCCATAGTTTGGGGGGTTTACTGTAGTTAACCCTAAATTTTTTAAAGAACTTGAAACACCATATTTACAATAAAGTGTTGTGTTTCAAGTTCTTTACAAAAAGTTATCTTCCTGATAATAAGCAAGGCTTCAAAAAATTTCTAGAAAACAGAACTAATAAATTTAGCTTCCTAAAATTTATCTCCCATGTGTTGTTACTTAGAGCAAAACTTACAAGTTAGTCTCACATTGGAAGTTTAGAAAGAACTTGTAACTTGTAATAAGTCTCGGTCATCCTCATTCTAAAAAAAAAAGTCGGCACTGAGATATAGCTCAGTTGATTGAGTTCTTCCCCTTTCATCATGTGGGCAGAGGTTCAAAATCCCAAACACCCAATGAATATTTATGTAAGCCCTGATCACCCGATCGCTTGTACTAAGAAAAAAAAAAGTCTTGGTCATCCTTTGGGTACAAATTGGATTGGGCCATGCGCTGGCTTATGCGTGGGCTTATGGTTTAGATTCTCCAAGGAACATGTCATCTTTCAAGTTAATCATAACAAATAGTTTTTTTTTTTTTTGTAAGTATAAAAAAATAGATTTTTGTGTGTGCCTTTTTCGTTTTATTTTATACTCCTTAACACAAGTGCAAAGTGGTGATGCGCTAGTACGCTAAATAATTGAAAGATTAAAGGGCTTTAAATGAGCTAAGATTGTAAGTAAGTTGGGAGATAAAGGTCGGTTATCTAGCATTTGAAATAATTGTCCTATTGGTGTAATAAAGACTGTCATATTTTCGTTTATTGGGAGTCCATAATTAATGGTGCACCTCATGTTTTGGTTGCCCACTACGAACCACAGCGTGCTGCTTTATGATGGATATATAAGCTATTCATTCTACTTTAAGTATAAAAAAAATCAACAAAGTCTAGCCGAGTGACAAATGGTCTTCACTTTTAGACTAGTAGTCTCATATTCGAATTCTCATAATACCTTGATAGTGTGTGTGTTAGAAATCCCCTTTCTTTTTGTAGTTCAAACTATTGCTTGAATTAAAAAAGAACCCAGAGTTTGTAATTTCATTTTGTGGTTTATTTTTAGTCGTCATTATTCATTTTTTAAAATTAATTATTGTGAAACTAAGGGACCACAATAGGAAGGTGGCGTTTTGTGATTTGTTGTTGTGTCTGTAAAGGCACAGGCATGACAGTCAAACCCTTTTATATGTCCTGTGAAAACTTAGCTTTTCAATTTGCATGGTAGGCTTGGAAGCCATAAGATCACAGCTTCTCACACCGAAAGGTGAATATGCTCACATGTTTTGCCTTCATTTTCCCCCAAAAGTAGGGTTTTTGAGGCAACCATTTACCTCATTTGGATGCATGACTTTCGTGACGCAAATCCCATTTACTTATATGGCTATTATTCCTTTCCCCTATATCTCTAGCTAATTGTTTCTTCAAGTTCATAATTAATTAACATAAATAGTACACACTCAAACATAAAAAAAAAAAGATTGGTAAAACTTTTAATTCATCTCTCTCTCTCTCTCTCTCTCTCTCTCTCTCTCTCTTATAACTTATTTGAAGTATAAGTGGTTAATTACCAAGGTGCAATGACTTCTAAACTTGAATAACACTCTGCATGCCAACCTAGATGTCAATATATTTACTCTACATGCAATGACTTCTCTGCATCCTAATAAAATTGGTTTGTATGAAGGCATTTGGGATGGCATATTTAATCAGCTGATTATTTTACCTTTTTAATTTCACACACTAGGGAGAAATGATGACCAACTTCCTCAATCCATTCAGAAATAGAAAAAAAGTTACAATTATCAGCATAGAGATTCCAGACTTGTTGAAACCTCAGCACAAAAGAGATCAATAAACACCCTTCTTTGTTGGTTTTTGTTTTGTTTTAGGTAACTCAAACCGAGGACATCGGAGACAATTCCATCATCTGATCATCGTCTACTTGTCCAGCATTTTCATCCAACAGCCACTTCTCAAGAAATGATAATGGAGGAGCACTTGTACTGCTCTCACATCTAATAATTTGCTTATTCTTCTGATCATGATCAGGCACAAGATCATCATCATGAATTATTTCGCCATCATTTGCAACCCTACCACATCGAGGGTTCAACTTATTATCAGAATGAGTAGAATCACAAGTGGACCTGTCCCATGAAGCAACATTGTTCAAGTTCTCATACGACAAAATCGATTCTAACTCTTCGTGACGAGATACTAGATTTCCGGCAGGTGTTTCTTGATCCTGAAGAACATCAGATGCATTGAGTTTGAGGTGGTTAGTGTTAGACGGCGTCTTCGGGGTTGGGGAGGATCTCATCCAACCTTCCAGGAGTCGCGAAATGTTTGCGGTGCTTGAGGCATATGTGGAGGATTGGTTGTTCTTCAGAGTAACTGAGGAGGCATGACTTGCCATATTATCTAAGCTCCCTTCACTCAAGCTCCTCCTTGATACAATATTTAACTGATGACTGGTACTTGTGGTTGAGTCTGATGCCATGTGAGGGTCTAGAGCTGATTGAAATTTCTTCAGCTTCTTCTTCAAGTGGGTGTTCCAGTAGTTCTTTATGTCATTGTCTGTTCTCTGTGGGAGGTAGGAAGCTATGGCTGCCCATCTGCTTAAACCAATGATATATTAATTAAATTCGCCAAATTAATTCACACCTATAAGAATTAATAATACACAGAGACAATTTTTCTTTAAAAAAAGTTCATAATATATAGAAAAGAAGTAATTTTAATCAGTAAGTTTTGAAGATGAATTACTTGTTACCCAGTAAAGCTTGCAAATGAATGATCATCCCTTCTTCATGAGGTGTGAAGTTCCCTCTCTTGATTCCAGGTCTGAGGTAGTTAGTCCATCTGAGCCTGCAACTTTTGCTGCACCTCAACAACCCTATATATTTTGCAGCAAAAATAAACAAGAAAACACCAAATATTAATTCATGACAAAGAACATATATCCACTGCAATAATATATACATAAGCCATACTGGATTTATGAGAGATACAAATTAAATAGATAAAATTATAATCTACATATAAAATTAAGTAATTTAAGCTGTTTGTTTAATATTATATTAATTACCAGTGTTTGTGGGCACTGATCTCCAATTGCCTGGACCGTGTTCTTGGATGTAAGAGACAAGGATAATGTCCTCCTCAGGGGTCCATGGACCCTTCTTGATGCCAACCTTCTCACAGCAAGGAGGCCTTCCCATGTCTCTCTCTCTCTCTCTTTCTCTTTCTTCTGCCTTCTCTTCCAATCCAAAATGACCTCGCACTGAATTTCAAATAGCGTTATGAGCATGTGAGGGCTTTATATATTATATGGTCTCTTAAAGGGAAGGAACTTTTTCACACCTATTGATCATCTACCTCGCTGAGTCATCTGGACTTTTTATTAACTCTAACTTTAATAATATAGTCAATCTTTCTCTAGAAACCAGAGTATGAAGGGATCGATGGAAGTCGATCGAATATCTTTCTATCTTTCTCTCTTATACATTGTATTCACACTCCTACTGCCCTTTATTTCTCTTCTTGTGAACCTCCTATTTGTGGTTAACATGATTGTTTAGGTGGATTATGATCTTTTGGTTATATGAAAAACATACTAAATTATTAAATGAATTCCTTAAGAATGCTTTCCCAATAGTACACTGCTAAAATGTCTTTCCACCCACTGAAAAAAAAAATTTAAAATCATATTTTTATCACTACTACAAAAATCGAAATAGACGTTGGTAAAACGACGACGGACAAAATAAATACCGTCGTTAAATTTTAAACGACGATGATAATATAAAAACCGACGTGGATCAGAAACTAAAACACCTAAAAATTGGAAATTCATTTGGGTATTTTTAAAACACGACGCATGAAACTTTAAAAGCGTCGTCTTATGAAACATGCCATTCCGATAAGAAAACAGCTAACAAATAAACAACGACGGTATGTGTAAATATACCGACGTAGTAATTATAGACGACGTTTTACATATAATACCGCCGTTTTGAACATCCAATAAACACGACGGTAATTGTATTATTAACAGACGTATGAATTACTATTTAATACGACCGTAATTTGATAATTACCGACATGTAAAGTTAAATAACCACGGCTACAATACATACAGAACGCCGTCTATTTCTTGCGAACTTAGTTGGTGGTAAATTGGTACCACGTCGTTATAATATAATATAGCGACGTGGTTTTGCAGATAATACGGCAGTTCTTCGTGTAATTTTGAACATATCCACACGACGGTCTAAATTTAATTCAACGCCGTTTCACGTAAGAATGCCGTTGTACATCTACTTTCACGTCGTTTCTATTCATTATACCGTCGTTGTTGTTTAAAACAAGCACGACAACAAAAGTCGAAATAAACGTCAGTAAAAAGACGACGGAAAAATAAATACCGTCGTGGTAGTTTTCAACTTCGAAACTTTCGAACTTAAACGGCACGCTTTGACTGCGAAATTGGGGACTGAAACGGCGGCTTTTGGGTTTCCAAGTCGAAATAAAGGTCATTTTCGGTTTCCAAGTCGTAATAAAGTCACTTTTAGTTTTCCAATTTGAAATAATTCGTTTAAATTGGAGTTTTTAGTCCATCCGTTCAGTATATCTCAATTCTCATCACCTCTCTGAATGGATTCTGTCATGCAAGAATGTCTTTCTTGCGAACTCAGTTTTGTTTTTACACCCAACCCATCTAAGAACTTCGGTTGGGTGTAAAACAACAACTGAGTTCACAAGAAAGATTGTATATTTAGTTTCTTGTTTAACACAAAGTTCTATTTCTCTGTATTTATTTTTTATTTAAGACGTCGGTTTTATGCTGAGGGTCGTGAAAATATTTTACAACGACTTTGTTTGTTTCTAACTGATGTAGTATAAATTTATAACGACCCTATTATTTAAAAACCGTCGTGTATATTTTAATTAATACGACGTTTTAATTTTACTTTCCGTCGTCTTTAAAAACGCGGTCATTTGAAAAATTTGACCGCGAATTGTAATTTTTCGAATTTTCCCTAAACCCTATATATATAACATTTCGCTATCTTTCTTCAACTCATATTCTAACCTTAAAGTTTTCTGTCTCCATCCTCCGTCGTATCAGATTGCTTGTCCTACTTTATTTAATGATTTTGCGTTAAACGTTCTAACCTACTTTCTTAATAGGTTATTCCAAGTCAGAGGTATCCATTGTTCAAAAGGAAGGCCTTGAGATATCACAACCAGCACTAGATTATTCCAAGTCAGAGGTATATTTCATTCCATTTCTTTGTTATAGTTGTAAATGTTACCTCTTTCTTAGTTTTATCACTCAGTTTTGCTTCTTTTTTTAATCCTGGTTTTGCAGTTCAAGAAGGCAACGCTAACTCATACACACAAGAACAAATTGATGAAATTCGGATCGAATGGGTAGCATTTATGAGCAATCACATGTAGCCCCTCTTTTTCTAATTATAGTTTAATGCTATGGATATGATCTTTTGTATGGATATATAGTAGGAATGAAGATTGGTAAACAATGTAATTACTATTGAATCTTCAAGTTTTATGAAACAAATGATTCTTGAGTATATATATGTATGTCATGGATTATTTGGAGCTTAATTATTGTTCACAAAGCATGATGGTTGTTTTTTTAGCTAAAATCGTTGTAGAGAAACATTGGAAGCAAGAAAAAAAAAGCCAAAATCTAAAATTACTACGTCTTTGGATATAATAAACGACAGTTCTTTCAAAAAAAACCGTCGTCTTTACATTAATAGACAACAATTCTTTCATAAAACCATCGTCTTTACATATAATAGACGACAGTTATTTCATAAAATTTGTCGTCTTTATATATAATAGACGACAATTTTTCATAAAAACCGTCGTCTTTACATATAATAGACGACTGTCAGTTAAAAACCGTCGTCTTTACATATAATAGACGACCTGTCTTTCATAAAAACCGTCGTCTTTAAGTCTAATAGACTTCGGTTTTGAGTAAATGCGTCGTCTTTATGTATAATAGACGACCGTATTTTACCGTCGTGGTTTTATGCGTAAAAGATGTCGGTCGATTCCTCGACGGTTGAAAAACTAAATTTACGACGGTAAATTACCGTCGTCTATTTCAATTTTTGTAGTAGTGTATCCCTATAGACCCTCATATTCCATAGATATCCCTAATTAAGCATCATCACTTTCTTCTTCTGTTTATTTATTTTATTACAATATTAGATTGTGTAACAAATGATAAATGCTTTTTTCGTCATTAAAATTGAGTGGTTCGGTTAAATTTGATTTTAGTCCTTTGATTAATACACTGTTTCGAATTTATACCTAGGTATAAAGATGTACCTCTACTTATATATATATATATTAGAATAAGCGATAATTGTATTCATAACTTAGGCACTAAGATCATCATCCACAAGGGTATAAACTACCCAAAAATGGTTGATACAAATGTGGAATCATTGGTAACCATGTAGGGTTATTCCATATACAGAGAAATACACTATAAGGTTTATCTCTCACAAGTAAAAATACAAGTCAGACATGGACCGCAGTGCCCAAAACTACCAATACAACTCTCACAAGTAAAAATACAAGTAGAGACTCAACTACAAATAAAACATCAAACTCACAAAAGAGTTGATGTAATTATTACAACAACAACAAAAAACCGCAAAACCAACCAAGATGATAGAAAGTAGAGTCGCCGACCATCGCCACTATGAAAACAGAAACACAACTGTCGAAGCCCATGTTGAGGGGAAAACCACAGCCACACAAGAACCTAGAAAAAAAACACACAAAACCCACAAACAACAAAAAAACTCATATTTGAGGACTTACAGTTGAACTTTTGAACTAAGCTTTATGTTGTTGTTGTGGTAGGAAAATTGTACTAAATAGGTATGGTGTGTTTGAATGGCAAATGTGGTTGCGTAGGGAGTGTGTATTTTACATTTATGAGCCAATATGTTTCTAATTTTCAGATATACTGGTATTAGTCATGCACATTAATAACTTAACCCAAAAAAGGAGTGAAAATCAACTATCTTAATCATAGAGAAGTGACAGCAATGCTTTTGACATTTTATTTTATGTTCTTATTAGGCCTGTATGATTCAATGCACAAGCTTGTCTATCTTTTTCTAATACGCATATGTTCAAGCTGTCCGGCATTTGTGTTGATAATATTTGATAACACGTTGATATATTTTGCTTTTGACATTTTTTCTACTGTGTTATCTGTAAGAAGGTTTATTGCCTTAAACCTGCGCAAGTGATCTTCTAATCAATAAGGATTCCAAGAACTTATTATTGATCAAGGATTCAAATTCTATCTCAATTAGGCAGCCGGTAATTAGTGTTTAAGATGGCTTACTAAGGCTTAAGGGTTCCTAATTCAATAAGGATTGGAATACAACAATTCTATAGCATGAAGGACATCTCTAAGTATTTCTTGATGGGCAGGAAACTTAGAGAGATGCATATAAATAGAAGGCTCCCTCCTAGAACTGAGAGACTAAGCTAATCAGATATTCACCCCATCTAGAATCACAGCTGAAAGAATTCGGTTTCTAAGGAGAAGAGCTTCTAACCTTGCTGCGCAATTCGATCTGCATCAACACGAGACTGCTTCAGATTCTCCACATCTAAATTTGTTCCTGCACGATGTCAGATTCAGGTTAGTGTTTGGCATGTTATGACTTTCAAGAATTAACATGTGGTATCAGAGCTTTAGTTATATCATGTTTTACCTAACAAAATCTTGTGCAGAAAATTAAAGAAAACAAACTGACAGTTTTAAGTTATAAAGCATGAACATGGTAACGGTATAAAGATTGCACCTTATCATGTTCTTGACAAGTATATCGATCAATGCTTATGGTGCTTTATGTAGTGATTGAGCAAGCCAAAGCGGCTCAAGTATTGCACAAACACTATATTCAAAGTTCATGATCTAGAATTTGCATTATGGTAAAGAACATATCGAAAGGCATACTGTCCAAAGATGTGAGCAATTCGATATGATTTTTACCATGATGGATCAACATGGAATATGTGTATATGTGAATTAGCAAGAAATCTTTCTCTGTCCAAAGATGTGAAAGATTTCCTATACAAGAAATTCATATTTATTTGTATTTCAGTGTTAATAAACATGCTTGATTTCATTGTCCAAAGATGTGAGTTAAGCATGCTTGATTAAAGTTCGGGGAAAGATACTTATAAGGAGTTTTCTTGTTTTCAAAAACTTGTTCAGTCAATCACAGCTCAATTCGGACTCTCACTGGCTCCAATTACAAACAATGGCGAGAGGATGTGGAAATTGCTCTTGGACTTTTGGATTATGAGATGACACTCACTAATGAAGCTTTGGCAGTCCCTGCAAGTAATGCATCTGCTGAGACTAAGGCAAAATATGCAAAGTGGATCAAGGCTAATAAGATGGCAATCTTAATCATGAGAAGGTCTATTTCAGAAGAAATCAGAGGCAGTATTACTGAAACTGAGAATGCTAAGGAGTTTATTGAAGCTATTGCAGAAAATTTTCAAGGATCGAAGAAAGCTGAAATAGGCACACTCATGAGTAAATTGACAGATATGAAGTACAATGGAGAAGGCTGCATAAGGACTCACATTCTGAACATGGTTGAGATAGGAAACAAACTGAAGGCCCTGAAAGTTAACGTGGATGAGACCATGATGGTGCACTTTGCCATTAACTCTTTGCCAAGCACTTTTAGACAGTTAAAAACAACCTATATTGCTCAGAAAGAAATATGGACAATTGCTGATATGATAGGTATATGTGTACAGGAAGAGCAAAGTATCAGAAAGGACAATGGCAAAGAGCAAGTGCATTTGGTGCAGGATACTAAAATGAAGCCAAAGGAAAGGACTAAAAGCAAGAACACAAACAAACAGCAAAAGAAAGAAGAGACTGCAAAGGGAATGGGACCAGTAGGACTGAAGTGTTTTTTCTGCAAGAAATTTGGTCACATGAAGAGGGATTGCATGAGGTACAAGCGTTGGTTGGACAAGCAAAAGGCTAAAGGTAAGAATGAGAAACTCTCTGTGGTTTATGAATCTAATACAGTTGAAGTTTTGTCTAATTCATGGTGGTTGGATAGTGGTGCAACGATTCATGTAACTAATTCCTTGCAGGGGTTCAAAACAAAGAAGGTGCCAAACAAGGATGACTTGAAGGTGTTCGTGGGAAATGGAGAAAGAGTTAAAGTAGATTTTGTCGGTTTAATTAGTCTTGAGTTGGAGTCCGGTTTTATTTTGGAATTAGATGATGTCGTTTATGTTTCTTCCTTGACAAGAAATTTGTTATCAGTTAGCAAGCTTGTAAAATCAAACTTACAGTTTGAGTTTGATGAGTGTGGTTTCTCCATTTTCAGAAATAAAAGTTTTATTGGTAATGGATTATTGGTTGATGGAATGTTTCGTTTGAATTGCAAATTGCCAAACCAAAACAAAGAAATGGTGAATATGATAGGTGCAAAACAAACTGCTAATACAGAATCCTATACACTATGGCATAAGAGGCTTGGACATATCTCAAAAGAAAGAATGAATCTCTTATGTAAGGAATTAATACTTCCACCACTTAACCACCATGAAAAGGACAAAACGTGCATTGAATGTGCAAAGGGGAAATTGAGAACTTGGTATGCAGATCGTAAAAATCAATTTATGGCCTCAAACAGGCATCAAGGCAATAGATAGACATAAAGCCAGACTAGTGGCAAAAGGCTATACACAAGAAGAAGGTGTTGATTACAATGAAACCTATTCTCCAGTGTCAACCAAAGATTCATTCAGGGTTATTATGGCTTTGGTTGCACATTTTGATTTGCATCTTCATCAGATGGACGTAAAGACAGCCTTCCTAAATGGAAACCTTGTTGAAGAAATATATATGAAGCGGCGGATGGTTTTGCCTTGAAAGGGAATGAGAACTTGGTATGCAGACTGCAAAAATCAATTTATGGCCTCAAACAGGCATCAAGGCAATGGTATTTCAAGTTTGATGAGGTTGTTAAGTCTCAAGGTTTCATTGATAATCCTTTGGATGAATGTGTGTATATGAAATTCAATGGGAGGAATTTTGTTTTCTTACTGCTGTATGTGGATGACATCCTTTTAGCCAGCAACAACTTATCTGTGTTACATGACACTAAAAGGATGTTATCAAACCATTTCGACATGAGTGATTTGGGTGAGAACTTGGTATGCGGTGCAAAAATCAATCCCTAGAACATAGTTTGCCTCACCCAAATCACTCATGTCGAAATGGTTTGATAACATCCTTTAAGTGTCATGTAACACGTATAAGTTGTTCAAGCTAAAAGGATGTCATCCACATACAAAGCAAGAAAACAAAATTCCTCCCATTGAATTTCATATACACACATTCATCCAAAGGATTATCAATGAAACCTTGAGACTTAACAACCTCATCAAACTTGAAATACCATTGCCTTGATGCCTGTTTGAGGCCATAAATTGATTTTTGCGATCTGCATACCAAGTTCTCATTCCCTTTCAAGGCAAAACCATCCTGTCGCTTCATATATATTTCTTCAACAAGGTTTCCATTTAGGAAGGCTGTCTTTACATCCATCTAATGAAGATGCAAATCAAAATGTGCAACCAAAGCCATAATAACCCTGAATGAATCTTTGGTTGACACCGAGAATAGGTTTCATTGTAATCAACACCTTCTTCTTGTGTATAGCCTTTGCCACTAGTCCGGCTTTATGTCTATCTATTTTGCCTTGTGCATTTCTTTTGGTCTTGTAAACCCACTTGCATCCTATAGGTTTACTTCCTTGTGGCAATTCTACTAACTTCCATACCCCATTCTTGCTCATTGATTCTAGCTCGGATTCCATGGCTGCAGTCCACTGTGCACACTTGTCACTTTCCATAGCCTGTTTAAAACTTACAGGATCTTCTTCAGTACTAACATCATACTCTGATTCTTGTAGGTAGACAAAGTAATCATTTGACAAGGCTGGTCTTTTAGGCCTCTGTGACTTTCTGAGTTGTAAATTTGGATTTTGTTCTGGCTGCTCTATCTGCATATCTTCTATTGTAGGTTGTTGAATTTCTGTCATTGGTGCCCCTTCATGAATCCCTTCCTCATGTGTTGGTGATCCTTGGTTTCTTTCCAAGGGTTCAAATGGTAAAACAGTTACATCTTTTGTTGAATTTTCTTCTGCAGTCTCTTGGCTTTCTAAAACTTCATCAAAATCAAAATCTGCATTTTCCAATTCTTCTTTCTCCTCCTCTATGAAGATTGCTCTTTGTGTTTCCATAAATCTTGTACTGTGTTTAGGACAATAAAACCTGTAACCCTTTGTCCTGTCTGGATATCCTATGAAATAACAGCTCACAGTTTTAGAATCAAGCTTCTTCTGAACTGGATTATATATCTTTGCCTCTGCTTTGCACCCCCAGGTCCTCAAGTGAGCTAAACTAGGCTTCTTTTTGCACCATATTTCATAAGGTATCTGGTTTGTAGCTTTAGTAGGTGCTCTATTGCATAGGTAGTTAGCGGTTTTTAAAGCTTCTCCCCACAGAAAAGTAGGAAATTTTGTGCAGCACATCAAACTTCTCACCATCTCTACCAAAGTTCTGTTTCTTCTCTCTGAAACACCATTTTGTTGTGGTGTTCCAGGGTTAGTATACTGAGCAATAATGCCTTCTTGCTGCAAAAAGTTTGCAAAAGGCCCCGGATTTCTTCCTTTTTCAGTGAATTTGCCATAGAACTCTCCTCCCCTATCTGATCTTACCACTTTTATCTTTAAATCCAACTGATTTTCAACTTCTGCTTTGTAGATTTTAAACATCTCCAATGCCTTTGACTTTTCTGTTATCAAATACACATGGCCATACCTTGAAAAATCATCAGTGAAGGTTATAAAATATCTGTAACCATCATGAGTTTCGACTGGAAAAGGACCACAAATATCTGTGTGTATTATTTCAAGCAAGTTTTGACTCCTTATGGCTCCTTTCTTTCTGAGATTTGTCAATTTCCCCTTTGCACATTCAATGCACGTTGACATCCTTTTAGCCAGCAACAACTTATCTGTGTTACATGACACTAAAAGGATGTTATCAAACCATTTCGACATGAGTGATTTGGGTGAGGCAAACTATGTTCTAGGGATTGAGATTAGCAGGGATAGAGAAAGAAAGATGGTTGGTTTATGTCAAAGAGCATACATTGAGAAAGTGCTCAAAAGATACAATATGGAAAACTGCACGGGATGTGATGTGCCCTTCTCAAAAGGGGATAAATTAAGCAGTGAACAGTCTCCTAAAACTGAACAAGAGAGGCTTGAAATGAGGGACAAGCCATATGCATCATTGGTGGGAAGCTTAATGTATGCACAAGTCTGCACTAGACCAGACTTGGCGTTTTGTATAAGTGTGCTTGGCAGATTTCAGTCTAATCCAGGCCAAGCACATTGGATTGCAGGCAAAAAGGTTTTAAGATACTTGCAAAGGACTAAGGAATATAAATTGGTCTATAGAAGAGTTGAGAACTTGCAGCTAGAAGGATATGCAGATGCAGATTTTGCAGGGTGTTTGGATACCAAGAAAAGTACATCAGGTGTGGTTTTTATGTTTGCAGGAGCTGCAGTAGCATGGAGGAGTGTTAAATAGCAATATGTGTCAACCTCAACAATGCAAGCAGAATTTTTGGCAATCTATGAAGCCACTTCAATGGCAATGTGGCTCAAGAACTTCATGTCTATGTTAAGAGTCGTAGACTCTATACAAAGGCCTATTCAGTTATGGAATGATAACTCTGCAGCAGTGTATTTTGCACAAGGGAACAAGAGGTCGAATGGTATGAGGCATTTACATTTGAAGTTCTTGTCTACAAAGGAGAAGATACGAGATGGAGAGACTGCTCTAAGTCACATAGGTACGGAATTTATGATTGCAGATCCCTTAAATAAGGGTTTACCTAATCATGTTTATCATAGGCATGTGGCAAGAATGGGATTGCAGTTAAGTTTTGATGCCTAAAGTCAGTGGGAGCCAGTGGGAGCAAAGAGCCTTGCAGTTTTAATCTATTTTGTTTTGTTAGCCAGTTTTGTTAGACGTTTTGTTTTACAGACTTAATTAATAGCATTGTCTATTTAATTTTAGCATGCACAGTTACATTCAAGTATAGCATGTACTGTTTTATTAAATGACAAATAGAATAAAGGTCAATCTGTGGCAATGCTAGCAATTGTCTACAGCTTGTATCTATGAATGAGTCATTAAAGTTTATTTTGATAGAGACATTAGCAGTCTTGAAGGGTGAGCAAAAGAACTGACTGCTTTATCACACTCACAGAAAAACAGACAACTTCTCTTTTTCAATCCAGTTGGAAGCCTTATGTGTTGTGTAAATTCATATATGTGGTTGTAGAAGTCTTGGATGTTATATATCCAATGTACTTCGATGGTCCTTTATGAATTTTCAAAATGACAGTGGCTTGATAAAAGGAACGAGAGAGGATTTGATTTCCACATGGCCATTGAGTGATGAATAATAAGTCTAAGTTGATTATTTGATCAAGTGGGAGAATGTAAGAAGGTTTATTGCCTTAAAGCTGCGCAAGTGATCTTCTAATCAATAAGGATTCCAAGAACTTATTATTGATCAAGGATTCAAATTCTATCTTAATTAGGCAGCCGGTAATTAGTGTTTAAGATGGCTTACTAAGGCTTAAGGGTTCCTAATTCAATAAGGATTGGAATACAACAATTCTATAGCATGAAGGACATCTCTAAGTATTTCTTGATGGGCAGGAAACTTAGAGAGATGCATATAAATAGAAGGCTCCCTCCTAGAACCGAGAGACTTAGCTAATCAGATATTCACCCCATCTAGAATCACAGCTGAAAGAATTCGGTTTCTATGGAGAAGAGCTTCTAACCTTGCTGCAATTCGATCTGCATCAACACGAGACTGCTTCAGATTCTCCACATCTAAATTTGTTCCTGCACGATGTCAGATTCAGGTTAGTGTTTGGCATGTTATGACTTTCAAGAATTAACATTATCAACACCATATTGACAGTCCAGACGTCCTGCAGAGAGAAGAACTGTGTTTAAGCCCCTAGATTATGATATCTGTTGTATTATGTGCTTCTTGACCTTTGTATGCATGTGTTTCTCCTCAGTAAACAAGAGTCTCCTATATCACGGCAACGTGGCGATGGAAAAGATGGCACTCCTAAGAAGCAGAAGCAATGCAATTGTAAAAACTCTCGGTGCCTGAAGTTGTAAGGACATCTTTACTTCCTCCTCTTTATAAGTTTTAGCACCAGAGGGCTCCAATTTATGATTTTTTTGGGATCTCTTGAATGTGAACTTAGATACCTGACAACTCCTTGTGTATGATTTCTTAACTTCGCGTCTGGAGAATGAGGGAAATGTTACAGATATTCACACTTTTCGTCCTGAACACTTCTGCTCACCTTTGCATATCTTGTCAACTCTGTTTTGGAGTAAAACCTTGAAATTCATTGTAATTTTTTAATGTAGAGTTTCTACTAGCATATTTATCTGAGTGATAGTGTCTTTTTAGTATCTTAATTTGTGTAAATATTTTACATTATGACTAAGTATGTGGCACATCATCTCTTCTGTTTCTCTCACATTCTTTTTACTACCCAGAGTCAAAATTTGATCATTTTGTAGGTACTGTGAGTGCTTTGCAGCTGGAATTTATTGTGAAGGCTGCAACTGCTCGAATTGTCACAATAATGTGGATAATGAAGCTGCTAGGCAGGAGGCAGTTGGATTAATTTTAGAACGTAATCCAAATGCTTTCAGACCAAATATTGCTAGCAGCCCACAAGAATCTCGTGATGGTAGGGTATGTAATCTGATTCATTTAAAACTTCATCTGGTGCCCTTGCATTTACTAAATTCTTATACTAAATTCATTCTAGTATAGAGAGAAGCAGGAACAAGGAGGTGCAAGCATAGTATATACTTAATATCTTTTAGTAGACTTATTAGTGTTTTTGGGTTAAGCATATTGCATTTGGAAATTCAGCTCAGCGTGCATTAATAATTTCTTAGAAAAAATTCAGGAAGATGCTGGTGAAATTCAAGCACCTGGAAAGCACAATAAAGGATGTCATTGCAGGAAATTAGGGTGCCTCAAGAAATATTGTGAGTGCTTCCAAGCCAATATTCTGTGCTCTGAAAATTGTAAATGCATGGGCTGCAAGAACTTTGAAGGAAGTGAAGAAAGAAGAGCTCTCCGTCATGAAGACCACAATACCGTGGCCTACATGCAGCAGGCTAATGCAGCCATCAGTGGGGCCATTGGATCCTCTGGTTACAGGACACCTCTAGTGTCCAGAAAAAGAAAGAGCTACGAACTCTATTTTGGCACTACAAATCAAACAACTCATCCGATTAAACAACCTCAACATGTACATTTTTCTTCAATTACTCAGCAGGTAATTTAAAGTTTCAACTGGTTTGACTATGGAATGTGCACTTTTGTGTTAGGCCTATCTTGATAAATTGTTCGTGTCAGGCTTAAAAGATTCCTGTATTGCCTTAATACTTGAATGGCCATAAACACTTTCTTTTCTAGCTCATGAAGGCTATGATCATTATTATACAACAAAAGATTTATTGAATAGTACAATCCCTTAAAGATTAAATTTGGATTCAGTTCGTTATTTTTTCTTCCTTGAATTTGCATTCCCTCTATTTCTCAAGCTAGCAGGCATCATGGTAACTTTATTATTTAATTGACTTAAAACAGGAAAATCATCTAAGACCTCCTATGGCCTCTTCTTCTCTGTCATCTGTTCCAACTTGCCGCACTGCTAATGCAGCAGTATCAAGATCTTCAAAATCCACATACAGGTGTCTTAATTTTGTTAACATAGTTATATTGAATTTTTTCTTTATTTTTCCTTCAAAATATAATAATCTTTGCGTCACCAGCCCTATTTTTTGATCCTCATTAAACATGGCAAAGATACAAGTCTCTACAGGCTTAAATATTTTTACCAACAATTTTGAAGACCCACTTGTGCTTTTTTTACCAAGTGAATAAATATTTTGGTCCTCCACATGACACGAGCTGGGTCTGTCACCAGCCTAGAGGTGAGCTGTGGAGAAAGAAAAAGTTAGTGTATATGTAGAAAATATAGCCTCTGTTGTTAGTGAAAGTGAGCTATGTGCATGTAGAGTGATTGAAGCAATGTGGATGAATAAATATTTTGGTCCTCCACATGACACGAGCTGGGTCTGTCACCAGCCTAGAGGTGAGCTGTGGAGAAAGAAAAAGTTAGTGTATATGTAGAAAATATAGCCTCTGTTGTTAGTGAAAGTGAGCTGTGTGCATGTAGAGTGATTGAAGCAATGTGGATGTTTTATTTGTTTCTCTATGCTTGTTAGGTATGAAAATTTTATAACTTTATTGTTAATCACAGAGCTGTTATACTCTAATGTAACAAATCTTTGAAAATCTCATGTTCTTGGTTTGACCAAGTTTGCTTACACGGGGAATTGTATTAGCCATTTGTAGTTGCGGCTGTAGTAAGACCTTAGATATCATTACTGACTTGGATAATTTTCATGCATGTGTGCTCAAAATTTCTAGACATTCACTCATTTTCTGTTTTGTTTTAAAGCAGGTGTATTAATGGTGGTTGTAATTATTCTAGTACCATCTGCACCCTCTTTTGGACATGAAGCATCACATCCTCTCAAACTATCATCAAGCTCATCTTTCTGGATGTCTATTTTGTTTTGGACGGTGCAAGTATTAGAACTTCTCATACTTCGTAGAAGACTTTGTAGAATTAGTCATAAAGACAATTTTTAAAATGATGGGTTATATATATATATATATATATATATATATATGTATTAGAATTATTATTATTATTTTTTAAAATTTCAATGACGTCTAATATGTGTCGTCAAAAATATTTCAATGACGTCTCAAAAACGTCGTTAAGTTCAACGATGAATATTTTATTTTTTTAATAAAATTTCAACGACGTCAAATATGTGTCATGAAAAATATTTCAATGACGTCTTATAGACGTCGTTAAATTCAATGACGCTCATTCTGCGTCATAGAAAGCCCGAATAGACGGCGTAAAAAAAAACGTCATAATATTCATGACGCAGACTTGACGTCATTAAAAAAAACGTCATAATATTCATGACGCAGAAGCACCAACAACCTAAAGTAAAGCCTGCAGAAGCGGTGACTGCTGCTTAGTCTTGGCCTATTGGGAAGCAGAAGCACCGATCACCACAAACTGCATTACAGTTTCCATTGCAGTTGCAGTTTCTGTTTCCGTTTAATTACAATTGGCTAAATAGATTGATAAGATTATAAACGACAATGTTGTGTGTATGTTAGATGATTATTTAGAATTGTTATGCAGTTTTTGTTGGGTTTTTATTATAGTTATAAATTATTTTTGTTTTCGTTTTACTTCATTGATATTGCATTGTTTGTTTTAGTGTGATAGTTTATTGCAATTTATATATAACTCTAGAGTATGATGGATTTGTAAACAAATCATGCACGAATCGATGTTGGATAAAACGGAAATTGCATTGCAGAAAATAGAAATATTTGACCTCAAATGAAATAATAAAATTATTTAAGTAAGCTTCAGTGGCATATCCATTGATGAATGTAGTGTGTCTGAATGCATAGAAAAGTAAAAAATATGATGCCAGGGTGCATAGCTTGTAGTCACTAGCGGACCAGAAATTTTTAGCGGAGGTGCAATTTGGAAAGGCTTAAACTTTTTGTGGATTGAACATCTAAGGTTTTTTACCTAGATTGACCTTAGGTCCCTTCATGCATTCATATCATGCATGAAAAATTGTTTTATGTAAGCATGTCATCTGATAGTTTCGTAAATCTTAGGGATGTTTTGTGATATTAAGCCATGTAAAAATATTGACTAAGTATGAAAAATAGTTTTTCGGAATAATCATTTTCTCAAGATAATTTTGGTGGCTTTTATTCCTTACACATCAAATAAGAAAACTTGATTTTATGGGATTTTAGTATGAAGTATATATTGACTTAATGAGCCATCATTTTTAGCCTAAATCGTATTTTGCACTAAAACCGATTTTTCATATTTTGATTTGGTGGGAATTTGATTTTCTAGTATTTTTTATTTGAATCCAAATGGGGGGACACTTCCTTATTTACATTGTAAACTTAAGTAAATGGAGTAATATAAAAATAAATTAAAGTAAAAGGACAAAGACATTTACTTAAATGTTGAAAATGGAAATACGGTAATCTGTACACCAGCTGAGCAAAGGGGCAATTTGAAGCACCTAAAATGATTTTTCCGACAAGAGGAGGTGCAGCGCACCTCCTTGTGCCTTAACAGGTCCGCCAATGCTTGTAGTTGTACTTGTATTAATGGATTATTCCAACACTCATGTGCAGGACCCGTTGAGGTGGTTGACGATGTGACAGGTGGACTGAAACTCTTGTAGTTGCTTGATTTAGATGGTGGCTATCTTATTTACGATGAGATATCAGTGGAATCATGCCATGGGCACTGCAACATCAACCATATTGGAAGAGTATCAGTGCAATGTTATATTCGAAGATCCATTCTCTAAAGGGGCTTGACTTAGAAATCTGCTTGTATTCTCCTAACGATTGTGATGATGATGAAAGTGTCTGAAATGGCGTCATTTATTATTATGGAAATTGTACTGTTAATGCAAAAATATATTTTTAAGGATCTGGTAGAGAAATTGAACTCAAGACATAAACGAGGTTCCAGGTTTCGGCAATGGCGGCATTCTCTCATCTCATGGAGATGTGAAGCATTGTTGTGTTCTTATTTACTTCAGTTTTTCCTATCTATCAAAATATGAGACTCCCTATTGATTTTAAACTAAAACTCCCCTTTATTTATAAGGGTATACTGATGATTTGCCCCTGAACTTATACCTCACTTTCAATTAACCCCATATCCTTCTTTTATTTATAGAAAATTAAAGATATGAACTATTTTTTTTCGCCAATTTCCCCCTGCAGTCTAAATTCGCAACATTTCATCCCATTTGTCGTTAAATATGAGGGCAAAATGGTCATTTTATACGTTAAAAAATAAATAAATAAACTAAAAATTTCAAATAATACTCTCTCTCTCTCTCTGTCTCTCTCTCTCTCTCTCTTTGCAGTGTAGGCTAGGTTCTGTGGGTGGGAGGTGGGAGCAGGGATCTATTGCAACCACTAGGGAAGGGATGGGTCTAGGTATGGAGGCAAGAGCTGGAGATCGAATGGGATTATGTGACATCCCTGACCCAAAAATAAAGGAAAATAAATAAAATAATTGAGATAATTAATTAAGGAATTAAATATGAATTAAAATGAATTAAATAAGAATAATTGGAATTAAATTGGAATTAAATTGGAATTTAATATTTAAGGGGTATTTTGGTCAACATTATTTTCGGGAAGGAATTTGGTGAAACGGGTTGCGCCATTGCGTCCGGCACGTCGAAACGAGTTCGTTGACGTGTGGCACGTTCGATTTGGAGTTGTAGCGATTAAAATGGATATTTTAATAATTTAAAATTTTGATAAAAACCAACAAAAAATCTGATTGGGCCAAGTCAGCTCTCTCCCTCTCTCTCTGCGTGTGACCCTTCGACTTCCTCCCCTCCCCTTCGGTTTTGTCACAGCCAGTGGCTACTGTGAGCCACCACCACCGCATTTGACCACCACGTGGCCTGAGACCGGTCTCAAAAGGACCACTTGGTCCTCCCGATCAAACCCCATGCCAGCCCGATGCAACCCCGCAGGAGACCGCCGGAAAAGCTCGAGTTCTGGACGGTTTTCATCAAAACTTCACCGGCTTCGTTTGGCTGTTTCCGGCCACCAATCTCTACGATCTAGGTGAGCTTTTTCATCCGCTCGATCCCCTCTAGCTTCCTGTATGGTTGGTTTCCTTCGAAATGTTAGTTTTGGATCGGATCTCAGAACCTCAAAACTGGCCGATTTTTGGATCCAATTTTCTGCCAGTTTCCGGCCGGTCCTTGGCTGGGTGTCCACGGTTCTGGACTCCCCTTGTCACAGTGAACATTTTGGTATAATCCTTGTTGCCCGATTCGAAGTTTTGTCGTTCACCAGATTTACTCAACACACCCACCACACGCTGCTGGCGCCTGTGGAGGCGCGTGGCACTGTAGCCATTGGGCATTTCTGTTCTGTTGTGTTCCTTGTGTCGCCGTGAGCGCGTACGTGTGCTCGGATTTCGATTCGGACATCGTTTGACGATCGAACCAACGTACGCCTATTGCGCGTTTCGTGGGTTCGATGTGTTCGGACCGTTGGATCGAATCCGAATTCACGTATGTTGTTCCTCGTATTTCTAGGAACGTATAGGAATTGACAGATCGTGATTCGGAGTCCCAAATGCTCCGGATCAATGACTTAAAGTTTGAATTAAATCTTAACCGTCCGATCGTGCGATCGTGAGCGATCCGACCGTCCGATCGAGACCAAACTTTCAGGACACGTTGTTTAGGCCATGTTGAACCTGTAGGAACTTTCGGATCTAAGTTTGGAGGTCATGGGACCCACGGGCCCGGTTTGACCTATTCGGGTCGATTTGAATAAGTTCGACCAGGGTTGACCGAGCATCTCCCGAGGTTGCCTTACCACGTAGTTGACTTTGTTGGACTTCTAGGAATGTCCGGATCGATTTGGAGGTCGTGGACTCCGCGGGCCCGGGTTGACCGAAACAGGGTGTTTGACCGCTGGCTGACCGAGAGTCTTCCGGGACGGTCCCACTGGTTAAAAGAGGTAGTTTGACCTTGGAATTCTTCGTACGTACGTACATGCACACTTTTGAGTAGGAAAACGTTAGGGTTTCGTTGTCGGTACGTTCGTTAATCCGATTCTCGTATCCTTGTTTCAGTATTCTGGCACCGCATACGTAACGGGCGGGACCCTCTTAGGGTTGTGCAGCATAGGACCAACGGTGAGTGGACTTTGTTTTCAAATGAGCATGATTTGAATGAATTGCATGAAATGCATGAAATGAGATTTAATAATGGTTTTAAATCTTGAAATTGATAAGTGTTTTAAGTCTTGGTTTGACTTTGGTTAAAGTATAATAATAGGGGTTTGCATTTTGAGGTTTATGCATGTTTTGGGTTTCCGGTTTGTATGTGGGGCCCTGATGGTTGTATTTTATGAGTATGTATACTTTTGGGTATTGAATGGGACGTAGTGACGTTTGATGGTTTTTGGTATCGAATTTTGGATGATTAATTGGGTTATTTTGACCTTGAGGTCTTTATACTATTTATATATATATATATATATATATATATGTATATTCTATACGTTGGGAAATCATATTATTATATCTTGGAAATTTATATGTATACTATTGGGTTATACTGTAAGAGTTGTATTTATAACTTAACCACTTATTTTGGATTATACGTTTGGTTTAACGGCATGTGTTTACAAATGAATTCTTTATACTTTAATTATATACCTTTGGGTTGGAATGCCTTGTGTCGGGACTTGAGGTCCCTTATGTAACTATATTGATGTTTATTGACTTTTGGTTTAAGTTGGGTTTTGATTATGGTTTTAAAGGAAATGTGACATTTGAATTGAGTAAGGTCTGTTATGCGGTCATTCGACCCTTGTGATTATTTTGAATATAGAAATATATGTTTTGGACGACGATGTCCTGACTTGGAGTATTTATATGGGTTAGTTGACTGATGGACTTGTATATGTCTGATGTTTGGGGTTGGGTACATTGTGAATGATTATATATATATTGATTATTGCGTGGCGATTGATGTGAGTGCTGTTAGCACCTTTTATTGTACCTCCCCCTGTTCTAATACTGATAATCGCATGGCGATTGATATGATATGGTTACCTGGATTTTGTATGGTTCGATCCGGTGCATACCTTAATGGGGTGTAGCTGTAGACCCTTAACTGGGTAGTCTGCGCGCGTAGGACATATTTCGGAGGTATGGTTTGGAAGTTCTACCATATAGGCCTGTGAGTTTAGTCCCACTTTGGACGGCTCAACCCTGGGTACGGGGTCTCGATGAGACTGTACCTGTGTCCAGTCAAATGATCCCATGTTGGATTGTTTTCCCCTGGTACTTGTGTTTGGTATTGAGGTTATACTATACCTATACATGTGTGTTAGTACCTTCGTATTCATATTTCTTTTAGTGAGGATCGTTCCTCGCTTATCGTGCTTGTGAGCACGTGGTTGTGAGAGTGGGGAAGTTTGGGAAACTGTTTACCTGATTCGGTTGCAGTACTTGATTGGATTTCAGTACTTGCTGTGTTTTACTTATTGGATTGTAAATCCTGATTTTATATATAGTTATACAAATGCTTTGAACTACAATTGAGTTCTGTATTGTTGTCGGGTTTGGTTTTCTCGGCATGAATGAGGTCTTTGGTATTTTAATGTTGTTTTGGTATGTGAGGATTTCATTATATTCTCGTGCTTACGTTCTTCAAGTTATTTCAGTTATACTTATACATATGTATATGAGTTCGTGTTTTGGGAGGTTATGCCTCGGGAAAAGTAAAAGGTTTGGGTTGTTCGGAAAAAGGTTTTGAGCTGGATTTCTTTCACGTACTTTGAGGTAGTATGGTTTTTAAATTAATCAAGTATATAAACGGTTTCGTATGCATGTTTCGCATTGTTTTAAACGGTGGGGTTAGTACTTTGATTTAAGTATGTAAAACCTTGTTTTTGTCCACTCATACTCTTTTTGTTTTGCGCCCCCAGACCGTAGTCGTTGCCTCATTACTGTTCGACCGTGCGCTTCTCTTCTCGAGCTTCGCTTGAAGGGTAGGATTGTCGTCCTTAAACCCTAAACTTTGTATTCTGTTATTTCAATTCCGCTGTTTGTTTTGAAACTATTAGAATGCTCTGTATCGCCCGTTAGGGTTGAATTTGATGGCCGGAGGCCTGTGTTGTATTCGTTGTAGCATGCTGGGGCTTGGGTTGTATATTACGTTGCTTGTTTGACAGGTTGAAGTTTGGGATAGTCCTTGTTTTAGGGAGACTACTGCCCGTTTTTAGCGAGAATTCTTGACCCCTTTTTACGTAAATTTCGGGAAGATTGATCGGTTCATAATTGTATATCATTTTGTACCCTTCTAGCATATGATTTAGTTATGTTTTGAGTTAAACTTGTGCTTTTGATCTCTTTTATGTTTGTCATTCAGATTAATTGAGCTTTAGGTAGCAAAGGGGGCCCAAATGTGCAAAATGGTCCAAAAACGTGCAGACCGAGTTAGCAATTTGTTTGACCTTAACTCCTTCCTCCGAACTTGGATTGGCCCAAGTCACATGTGGTTGGAAAGATGACATCTTGAACTTGTAGATGGACAGCTCAATGTCATCAGTTGCTTGAGCAGAAGCCCAATTCGTGAGCCCATGAAGTTGCTAGTCATACTGGCCTCGGGGAGGCTGCATGTGGGAGCATGTGTTAGTAGCATGTGGGAGCTGCAAAGCTAGAAAAGTATCCATAGCTGCATGTGGGAGCTGCAAAGCTAGAAAAGTATCCATAGTAGCATGTGGGAGCTGCAAAGCTAGAAAAGTATCCATAGGTTTGCATGTGGGAGGCGCAAAGCTAGAAAAAGTATCCATAGGTTGCATGTGGGAGGCATGCAAAGCTAGAAAAGTATCCATAGTAGCATGTGGGAGGTTTGCAAAGCTAGAAAAAGTATCCATAGCTGCATGTGGGAGCTGCAAAGCTAGAAAAGTATCCATAGTAGCATGTGGGAGGCTGCAAAGCTAGAAAAGTATCCATAGTTGCATGTGGGAGCATGGGTGAGTGCATGTGAGATCTGCAATAGCCAAAAGAGAAGAGAATTGATTGTTAATTGATTCACCCATCCCTTGTGCCTATATATAAAGAGGTCGATAACTCATTTTCATCATTCATTCCATTAACACACATCTTTCACCTCCTTGAGACCTCCTCCACACCATCCTCCACACTCTCATAATTCCCCAAACACTCCGGTCATCAACCCAACACTCTAAACTTGACCTCACATCACCATAAGCTGTCCCCAAGCACTGCCTCCATTTCCCTACGAATTTCTTCTTTCTTAACACACCACTCACCCAAACTCATCCCAAATCACCTCCTGAACCTTCATACATTCTTCTAGACGTGGGGAAGTGCTTGAGAAGTATTAGGCGTGGAGAAGCTCTTGGAGAAGCATTGGACACCACAAGAACTTGAGAAAAGGGTTTTCTATTCTTATTACATTCATTATGCTTTCTCATTTCTGTTTTATGTTTCTTTCCCATTATGAGTAGCTAAATCCATTACTAGGGCTTGATGTAACCTAACATGAATATTCTGGGTTTATAAATTCCAAGTTTCAAGTTTGATTCAAGATTCATGCTCTTATTCATTATGCCTATCTACTTATATGCTAATCTGAATGCCTAGCTACCATTGAGATTTGTGTATTTTTGGTTGAAACTAAAGTAGACACCTTATGCTTTTGTTTCAATTGAACTATGAATAAGATGAGTATGTATGGACATTCGTCAATAGGGATTAGATACATGCTTGGTTGTTTAAAACATTCTTCTATGCTTAATGGATTTCTAATGCTTGATTTAAGTTCGACAATAAGGACTTAATTAGGGAATTAGAAATACAAGGTTAGGATCAAACACCATGGCTTAATCATACTTTAGCTAGAATCAATCTTTGAATGCGAATCGGACTTGTCACTTGAATCCTTATAACCTAGAATTGGATTGTTATGGTGAATCGAATGCCTAGTCTCCAAATCTGTTTCCAACCTCAAAACCACTCTTTGATACACTTGTTTACTTTGCCTTTGTTTGCAATTTCGTTTTGTTTCATTTGTTTTCACAAAGTCAATCAATCTCTCTTTAAAATCTGTTTTAGACTTAACTTCTTGTTTCTAGAATTGGGTAATCTAAGTACATAACTAATTTGAACTTCTCGATCCTTGTGGATGTACGACCTCGTACTTGTCTTGCTATACTACTAATTGGCCCGTACACTTGCGAGTTAACAAAGATGGAACTTGTTTAATTTGTGGGCCCGACATGGGTTGATGTCGGGCAAACCAAATAGGTCCTGCCTCGGGTTCCGAGGTGGAATCTGGTCGGGTCTTGTCAATTTAAGTCTTTGGGGCAAGGGTTGGGGGATGGGTGTCGGTGGGGTTGGATCTCGAATGGGGATGGGGTTGGGGGATGGGTCGGGAGAGAGAACAAAAAGAATGGTGAAGATGGGGAGGGATCTGTGGGGTGGTGGAGATGGAGGATGGTGGTCATGAGGAAATGGGAGGAGGAAGGGAGGAGATGGAAGGGGAAGAAGGGCTGAGAAGGAAATAAAGATATAAAATTCCTACCAAAATAACTGGACGTTCCAACCAATAAAAACCCTAATGAACCTAAAAAAAGAATAAAGGCCCAGCAGAAATTACTTGTTTTTCGAGACCCCGCTATAAGTTCTATCCATATACGTTCTGATCGCCAACTCATACTATAACTAGGGTTTCTTCAATTTTTTTCCAAAAAAAATTATTTAATTGAAAATTGGATGAAATATTGAGAATTTAAACGGAGAAATTGATTTAAAAAATAGTTCATATCCTTAATTTTCTTAAAAAAAGAATAAGGAAATTTAATTGAAAGTGAGATCTGAGTCGGAAAGAAATCATCAGTATATCCTTATTTATAATAATAACTGCTTGTTGCTTGTTTTGTTTTTATCTTTTTGTAAATTTTAAAATGTTTCCTTTTCTTTGCAGGAGATTATTTATTTTGTTTTGACGGTGTTTTTGGGATGAAGTTTTTATATATATAAAACCCTACGCTAACACTTTTTAACCCTAACACCCCTAACCCTAACACCCTTTTCTTTAGCCGCCCCTCATATCCTTCTCTTTCTATCTCTTTGTTTATTTATTTATTTATTAAATTTTGGTCGTCTTCCTCCTTTTTTCGGTCACAAGTCGTCTTCTTCCTCTACTCTTTCTGGCTGTATCGGTCTCTATCCCTCTTCTCTCCCTCTTCCCACTGCCCAGACACCACACTCCTCTACCTCGACGCCGGCGAGCTTCATCGCGAGGACGATATTGGTTTGCATGAAGGTTGATTCGCCGCCGCTCTCTCTGCCACCGCGCAGATCTGGTATTCTCTCACCCATGGCAGCCACTGCCTCCCTCTCTTTCACAACGGCGTCACGGAAACCGATTTTGCGGTTCGGTGGCGGTTCCCCCTTTTTAGCCATTCCAGCCGCCGTCGGTCGGTAGGCGGTTTGGGTATTTGGGTTGGGCAACCCTAATTAGATTTGTATTTAAGTAGAATTTTTCTTGATAAAACTTTATTTCTACTTTGAACCCACAACCCACTGATTTTGCTGCTGAAATGCACCTAACGATAGTATACATTGCAATTCTTTGCCTTTGTTGATCTTTGCACTCCTTTCTTTATCTGCCTGTGTATTGTTTATGTCAAAACTGCTGTGAACTGAGTTTTTGTATCCTTTTTAGTTATTAAAGGAAGAGCATGCTCTGATAAGTTTCTTTTGTTTCTTTTCTATTGCAGTTGGTATGTTTCTGTTTTGAGTGATACCTCTTAAAGGGTAAGAGCGAACTGTACGGAGCAGGAAATTTCTAGGCAGGTATGTTGCTAATCTAGCATGCCAAGCAACCTTCTGTCACCACAGTTGCTAATATCAAGCATGGAAATGGGTCAGCTGGAACCCATGATGAAAGATGTGGATTCAATAAAACCAGAAATTCAAATGGGAGGGATGAATTCTGTATCTAGTAATTCCGAATCACAGCAGCTTTCGATATCAAACAAACAAATGGGACTGATGCTGGAACCTGTGCCTGATAATCCTGGGTTGCATGGCTTAGCAATGAAATACTCGCAAATGGGACAGATTACCAATTCAAATAGGACTCATGGGTCACAGAAACTTTTAACACCTAGCAATCATCTGGGAGAGATTGGATCATTCCCTAAGAATTTGGAATCACATCAGTTGTTGGGATCAATTAAGCGAAAGGCACCTTCGGAACTCATGTCAGATAATCCAGCAACACATCAGTTGTCAATGCCAAACAAGCGGGTGGCACATATGGAACATAGACCATGGTTGCAGCAAGCGCCTGCAGCAAACAGAAGATCTGTACAAATGGAATCTGTGCAGAATGCTCCATTATCTCCTCATTTGCCAGAGCCAAATAAGAGAATGGTAAAGATAGAATCCGCGGGATCTGTGCACAATGCTCCAGGATCACCTCATTTGCCAGCCCCAAATAAGAAAATGGTGAAGATGGAATCCTTTTCTGGTAGGTCTGGGTCCCAGCGGTCTTCGAGTCAAAAAACTCAAACGCTGCAGTCACAACCATCTCCCAAGCTTCAAAAAGAATCATTTGAATCTGTAAGGTCCAAAATGAGGGAATCTTTAGCTGCTGCATTGGCGTTGGTTAATCAGCAGCAAGATAAATGTGTGGATTCAGGAAGTAAGTCTCAGGGTGAGGCAGGAGGAATTCAAGGGAGTACACAGGAGAATCCTCAGCCTGCCGCTGATGCTGTTTACACTGATTCTAAGCCTAAGGAGAATTTCCCTTCCAGTTCCATTAGGAAAAGTGAAGATGGTGAAGGTGCAGACCAAATGATTTTGGCTGATTCAACTACAAGTGCTTCGGCATTGACACCAATATGTGATGACAAGGAATTCCAATCAAGTAATATTCTGCATTATGAAGATGTTTCATTCAATGACAACTTGTTTGTGAAAGATGAACTTTTGCAGGGAAATGGGCTCTCCTGGGTTTTGGATTCTGAGATGGAAATGACAGAGAGAAAAGAGATTCAACCTGCTGAAAAACAGAAGTTGGATCAGGAGGAGATGGATAGACTCCCAGAAGAACAAACAATTCAATCTCCAGAAGAGTTGGCCTCTAGAATTGAAGCAGAACTATTCAAATTATTTGGAGGTGTGAATAAGAAGTATAAAGAGAAGGGAAGGTCCCTTTTGTTCAATCTAAAAGACCGTAATAATCCAGAACTAAGAGAGAGAGTTATGTCTGGAGAAATACCTCCAGAACGGTTATGTTCTATGACAGCAGAGGAACTTGCTTCAAAGGAGCTTTCTGAGTGGCGGATGGCAAAGGCTGAAGAGCTTGCTCAAATGGTTGTTTTACCAGATTCAGAAGTTGATATGAGACGTTTAGTGAAAAAAACACATAAGGGTGAAGTTGAAGTTGAACAATATGATAGTGCTTCAGTGGAGGTTCCAGTCGATGCAACTTCACATGCTCAGAGCCTACCAAGAAGCAAGGAGATGGAAGTGTCTACCCCTTTGAAACCTGATAAACCCAAGGACAAAGGGAATGCTTCAGGTGAGAAGAGCACTACGGAAGACAAGACTACTCAATGCACCTTTACTATTCCTTCTACTGAAGCGACTGATTTTATGCAAGGGCTTATGGTGGATGATGGATTGAAGGATCTTCCTCCAATTGTCTCCCTAGATGAGTTCATGGAATCCCTGGATACGGAGCCGCCATTCGAGATTTTACCTGAGAAAGTGACACCCATCTCAGACAAATATGATTCCGAGACAAGCTCTGAATCGAAGCCTTCGGTTCTGAGTCCCAAAAACACTGTTGACGCCTCTCCACAAAAGCTTGATGAAATTGATACAACAGATTCAAAGTCAGATGCTGACTTGAAAACCAGTGGCAGTCATGCTGTGATCAAAACCAGTGACCCTACAGATACAAAATCCCGCAACGTTTGTGCTGATGTGAAATCCACTGGCAGTCCTGAAAAATCAGTATCTAGACCACTTGGTACACCGAAGGGTGAACGTGTATGGGATGGCTCCCTCCAACTGAATCTCTCACCCATGGCCTCTGTTATTGGCATCTATAAAAGGTTTGTCTTTGATATCAAACATTAGAATTGTTGTACATTGTTCTTGACTTGTCCTGCATTTCTGGCTTGATATTTGTTCACAGCAGATTCTCTTTTCCACTGCATTGGTGTACTGCTCTTTCATTCAAAGTTTATTACATGTAGGAGTAAGTATTGGGTTTCTGTCTGTTTTGAACTTTCTTATTTAAATCATGAATAATGGTCGCTCATAACTCGAAACACTTTTTGAAGTTAAATTTACATGTGGACTAGGCTGTACCAGAGTATAATATAGGTGGACAGGATATTGTGTACTTTGCAGTCTGCAGGCTGGTTTGTAGTAGATGTTCTAATTTGTTTGTATCCTGCCCCCTCTTCTTTTTGGTTATCCTTGGGTGATTGGATGATGCATATAGAGGGCCAGACACATTACTCGTAATGCTGCTTTAACTGAAGTAACAAAGTGGAAATATGAGTGATAAGTGATACTAGATGGAAGATAGGTAAATTTAAAAGATCGACGTGCAATGGTATTTTTGTTCTACTAACTTAAATTACGGGTAAATTTCACTTTATCACCCAGAAGTTTCCCGAGTTTTAGACTTTACTACCTAAAATTTTTTTCGTGTCAATTTCGTACCCAAATTTGGTTTTTCTACCACTTTCATACTTGTTAGTTTAACCGTCAATCCATAACCAGGTACCTTTTCCTTCTCCTTCATTTAGTCAAACCCAGAAAAAAGTTCTTGTTTTTCTTCTATACATCAAACTTAGTTTCTCCTTTTTAATTAATCAAACCCAGTCAAACAAAAGAAATGATTAAAACAAACAAACCCAGCAGGTCAGATTCAAAGATTCACAAAAGAGGACATGAACCATGAACGCAGTCCCACCCCCTCTCTTAGAATCTCAAAAGTCTGCCAAAAGGCCAGATCTGGGTTTGTTTCATATGGACTTGGAACTTGAAATTCATGGCGGACTCGCTCTGAGATATGCTGTGATGTAGGATACGGGTGAATTGAGTGTTTAGGTAGTTTAGCAGAAGCGAAAACAATGGAAAACAGAAAATAGAACAAAAGGGATAGGGTCTGGAATCACTCCAGGGGTTTGGCTTCACACCAAGAAGCCTCCAATCTCTGGAAAATAAACTTTACTCAATATCTCAAATCTCCATAATGAATTACATAGAAGAGGTATTTATAATAATCTAACCCTAGAGTGAAAAGGGAAATTAAACTTATTCTAGGAAAGAAATCCTAATCCAAATAAAATAGGAAACTTAGAAATCCTACTGAAATCTGGAAAAACTAAAAATCCTAATGAAATCTGGAAAAATTAGAGAATCTAGGAACTAACAAATAAATTAGGAAACTAATTAATAATTCCCTCTTCCATCTCTTTCGTTTGTAAACCCTAATGAGTTTGATAAAGATGTCCTCATCATGTTGGAGGTGGTTGTGTGTTGCAGGCGGGGTCTGGTTTGATGGTCAGAGTTTTTTTTTTTTTTTTTTGGGGAGGGATGATGTGCTGAGAAATTTTTAAGGGGGTGAGGCAGTGGTACGGAGGGTGGGTGATGATAGGGAGGTCCAAGAAGGGGAGGGGCTGAAGGAGATCGGCGACATGAAGATGGTCAATTGTGGCTGCGAAGAAAGGAGATAGGCAGAGGTGCTGTAGAGAGTTTATATTTTTATTGTTTTTTTGTTTCTTTAATTGTTTTAATTCTTTTTCTTTTTCCATTTTTTGATTAACTTAATTAATAATTTAGTTAATATCTTCCATTAGTCCACGTGGCACAATATAAGTGAGTCCACATGGGCCCATGATTGCCATGTCATCGTTTAATGGAAAATTTGACGGTCAAACTATCAGAGGTATGAAAGTGGTAGAAAAACCAAACTTTGGGTACGAAATTGACACGAAAAAAACTTGAGGTAGTAAAGTCTAAAACTTGGGAAACTTCTGGGTAGTAAAGTAAAATTTACCCTAAAATTATTTATGCTTGATAATATTGCATGAGACAAGAAAGGGTGTTTTGGTGTGTATTACATACGTGTGTGGACACATATATTGGCAAATGTAATGTTTTCAAGTGTTCTGTAGTTTGTATGAAATTTATTGTTTTTGTTTGTGATTTATGCTAATCCAACTTTTTCCGTTGCAGTGGTGAAAAAACCTCTGCAAAAGAGTGGCCTGGTTTTCTTGATATTAAGGGCAGAGTCAGACTTGATGCTTTTGAGAAATTCCTGCAAGAGCTTCCACAATCCCGAAGCCGTGCTGTCATGGTATCTCAAAGCTGTTTTTTTTTTGGGTTTAACAGTACCTGTATTGTGTTATATCATAATGTCTCAAAAAAGGAAAAATGATATAAACAAATGTTTGTTTTGGTGTCTCATTGATTTTTCCATTGGTGCAGCGTCACCTTTTTTCTGGGAAGAATTATCAGCTCTTAGACTCCGCAAATATAAAATTAAAGAACTTTTTGTCTTTTTTGCGGTTCAATTAGTTCAAACATAAAGAGCAGTATCTATGACATTATGTTTGCATTTGTCTGGACAGTGTTGTTGAACAAACTCTAAGATTGAGTCAAGTCATTTATGTTAACCTGTGCTGCGCCTGAATTGTTTTCAAGAGATTTAGCAGGATTGTCTTTGGATCATTTGCATTAGCATTTGCACCCTTTATTTTGGTTTAGCAAATTAAACTTGAAAACATTGTGCTATTATAAGTTTCAGCAACTTGAATAAGAATATTAACTCCATAGGACCCTTGCGGGAAATGTCTCTCCCATTAATCGACTAGCAGATTTATAAGATTGTTACTAGAAAGAACCAGAAAAAAAGGCAGTAATTATGTATGAATTTTATTTTGTATGGGTAAGCTATAGTTAAATTTTTTTCATTTAATTTTTGCAGGTCGTGCATTTTGTTCCTAAAGAGGGTTCGTCAGAAACTGAATGTGCAAGCCTTTGTGAGGTAAAGTTCGTACTGATATGTCTGATATCTGTATCTATATATGATCCCTGGTTGCAAGTTGAGGTTCCTCTTTTTCATATCGAAAATTTATTCTGCTGCAGGTGGGAGAATCGTACATTGTGGATGAGAGAGTTGGTTTTTCTGAGCCTTGTTTTGGAGTGGAAATTTATTTTTGCCCTCCCCATAATAAAACCTTTGACATGCTCAGCAAGATCATTCAGAAGGAACACATTGAGGCACTTAACACTATAGATAATGGTCTTGTTGGTGTTATTGTGTGGAGAAAATTAACTTCACCAAAATCATCATCGCACCACAAGCACGTTTCAAAAAAGCAACACTATTCTTCTACTAGTAGTAGTTCTAGGAGACAACATGATTCAAATTTGAACACCAATTACACTTCCAAACCCGCCCAGGTTCGGGCTGTGCCCCCTACCAACACTAGATCTGCACATGATGATGATGACGATGTTCCTCCTGGGTTTGGCCCTGGCTCTTCCCGGGATGAAGATGACCTTCCAGAGTTCAATTTTAGCGGTGGAGCGAATCCATCTCTGCCTCAGTATTCTGCCCAAAGGCCCTCTAGGGGGCCTGGAGTGGCGGCCCCAGTATACCCCAAGTCCCATACTCCCTCTCGCCCTGTAGATCAAATGAGAGAGCTGATACAAAAATATGGGCAAAACAATAGTAGTACGTATCAGGCCAGTGGTGTTGGTGTCACGGTTCAGCCGTGGAATGATGATGATGATGACATCCCAGAGTGGCAGCCTAATGCGCCCACACAATCCCTAACCCAGTACCAGCCACCGCAACAGCGGCAGGTTAATAATTACCAGCAGCAGCCAATGTTGCGACCTCATTTGCCAAACCAACATATGGGTTTAGTACAACATCAGCAGCAGCAGCCATTGCAATCTCTTCAACCCACAATGAATGTGGCACAAAACTTACAAAACCCTAATCTCTCTTGGCAGCAAAGTCCCCTGTGGGCTCCACCAGCACAAGGCGGTGGGATGTATGCAAGTAATCTAAGTTGTCAGCCCGAAGCTGGTCAGTTTTATGGAGAACCAGATAGAGGAACAGCTGCTCAGTCAGGATTAGCCTGGCGACAAAATGCTCCCAAAAGCAGAGGGTTTTAGGTTTTCTCATTTTTATCATATGTAAAGTTCAATCTTTTCCTTGTATTCTAAAGATCTTTTACTTCTGTAAGCATAAGTGTTCTACTGGGTTGATGTAGTCTTTTCGAACAAAAACGCGATCTATTATTCTGGCTAGGGGTGCTAACCCGAACGTAGGCATTTGCTGCAGAACTTTTGTTTAGCACTGAAATTACTTTCATTTTTAGGCTACGGTAATGAAACTTTATTGATCTTAGAACAGAAATAATGGTTGAAACTTTTTGAGATGAAAAAGCATGTCTTAAGATTAACTTTGTATTTAACTTTAGCTGCTTTAAACCTAAAAGGGCATCATGTTATTGAGTAACGGCAAAGTATTCGTTTGCTTCTTGTTTTGAAGAAGCACAGGATCTAATGGCAAAAAAAATAAAAAGAAAATTTTTGAGCTAGCTAGTTATGCTGAAATCCTGGCGCTGCCCACCATTTTAAGCAAAGCAAAGGCAATGGATAACACCCAAAATGTACAAATATTCAGGGGACCAATTTTGATCTAAGATTTCTTATTCTGAATACAGATCAGTGGTTGAGATTGATTCAGTGCATCTGCCTTGTTTTCCTATGGCATCATGTAGAATTTGAAGAACACAAAACAATATTGTACATAATACAGAAGAGTTCAGGATATTGCCAAAACAAAAAAAGAACTTACAACGATACAAGCAATAACACAATACATGAACCCTAGTGGTTGTTGACAACAAAATATACAAACTAAACAAATGCAGCTTTGACTTGTATGTATATGATTTCATAGCTACCCAAACTGTTGGTATTGGCATGCCCTCCCTGGTAACAAGAAGTTCGTAGCCCAGGCTCATAGTGTCAGACACCGGGATGGGTAGATCACGACCATCAAGCGTGGTGAGATGCACCGTGGTTCCACCCAACGCCTCCGCTAATGTCATGTTGTGGATCACAATGAGGTCATTTGCCGTCTCTCTTGTATGTGTCATGGGGTTTCTCATGATCAATCACAAAAACAAGGTCTGCTGGCAGCTGGCCAAGCTGCCCAGTGCCTTAATCTGGACATGTAATCTTGGTTCCCTTCTTGCATCCTGGCTTCACATCAATGGTCAATATTTCTTGTTCTGGCACTTGCCGTCTATAAATTTCATTTTACCCAATGAGAAGAAACTCAGAATTCATTAAACTCAATTAAGAGGATGCAACAGTATCATCAATAAGGAAAGGCTTCAACCACCAGGACTAGGGAACCTCTTCTATCCAAGTTACAATTGATATGCAGTTTAAAGCATATTTAGCTAAAAAATGAGCTACTTGATTACGTCCCCTTGGAATAAAAGAGACGGTTCTGAAACTGCTGTAAACTCCCTGTCACACCATCAATAAGATGCCATTCTGGTGCAATGGACTCATCCTCATCAGAATTTATACTATTGATCACTGCTTGTGAATCTGACTCAACCATGAAATAGGAGAATCTGGCATCCCAAGCAAAGTTCAACCCGAATTGAAGTGCCATAATCTTGGCATGCTTGGTGGAGGTGGCGGTTTCAAAGAGAAGGGCCATAGCCGCCATTGCTTCCCCTTTGTCATTTCTAATGATAGCACCAATTCCACCCACACCCGTATCAGGAATAAAAGCAGCATCTACATTGAGTTTAAACATCCCAACAGGAGGGGGAGACCATTTGGAAGACTTATCAAAAGCTGCAGTAGAATCTCTTCTCATGAGATCTCCATATTCCTCAGCCATCTGCGCAGCTCTATTAAAAATCATATCCTCTGTTTGATATCATGCTTAAAAATTACCTTGTTTCTATTTTGCCTAAGACTCCAGCAGATATACACAAATGGAGGCAATTCAAACTTTGAAAGATAGTTAATTGCAGCTTCAAATAAATCACCGTAAGTGGAAAAACTGCAGCCCTTTAAAAACTTCACTAAATCGGACTTTCTTCCAAACTTTTTGTGCCCCAGGAAAAACCAAACTGCATGAATTATACTGTCAAAATTTATATTACAAATGGGGCAACAATCATCAGGATCAATTTTCCTCCTAAAAGATTAGTTTTACAAGGAAAATAATTGCGAATAGCTCTCCAACTAAAGAAAATGAATTTAGGGGGTACCTCTAGGGACCAAACTTTTCCTCCAAAACATTGTTGTCTCCTTGGGTCAGAAGAGTGTTGGCGAGTCCTTTGGAATGCTTCAACTAACCTTGTTAGGGAAGACTAACATTGGAGGCACCAAACTTGTTAGGAAAGCTTCTATCCTAGGAAATACAAATTGTTGACTTCTTGCGATGTAAATAACATTAATGATGAGCTTGGTTAGCAAGCCATCTACTTACCAACTACTTGTAATTAATGTTGGACTTGGTTAGCAAGTCTTCCCCTTGTATAAATATGTTTGTAATACAATTCTATTGAAACCAGAAAATTTCTCTCATATTCCCTCATACTCTCATTTTAGCATTACTCCCATTTTAGCATGGTATTAGAGCCTAATGGCTAACCCTTGAGAGATCCTCTGCCAAATTGAGAGTCGTTGGCGTTCCTCATTCCTAACCCATCATGGGTCTTTGTCTTGCTGTATATTATCGCTTCTCCCTTCCTCTACAATCAACATATATTTCTTCTGCCTTAGCCATATCCGCACCTTTCTACAATTTTTCTCATGTTATATATATATATAATTTTTTTTTAAAAAAAAACTCTTGTCTTTGTCCTTACCTTGTTTCGGTTCAGTCTGGTGTTACCTTATTTTTCTCTCTACCTATGCTAGCAGCCGTAGCCTTCTTTGCCGCTGCCATTTTCTCTTATTTTTCATCTCTCTATGAGCCTGCTTTATGTTAAAAGTAGATTGAACCCATGTTACTTTCAGTCTCTTGCGCTCACAGCTGAGCCTCTCTTTTATATGTATGGGCAACACTCCCCTTGGCCATTGATGGCTTGATCTCTTTCCTCCGTGAACCTTGTCACTGCTCACCGAGCCGTCTCTTGTCTCCGCGAGCCTTGTCAACGCTCGCCAAGCCCTATCTGCCATGATTTCTTCCTCTGTGTTGCCGACTTGGTATCGGCCTCTTAAGCCCAATCTCTTTCTTTGCTTTTTCTGCTGGTCTCTCTTAGTGCTCTATCTCCTGTGCTCATTTGGCTCTACTCTCTTGTCTTTCCCACGCGATGAGTGTTTACTCTTTCTCTCACCTCTTATTTTATCTTTTCCATTCGGTAGGTAAAGTTTTTCTATCTACCAATTTCTCCATAATATATATATGAAAAAAATTGCTACCTCTTCTCCTCTTTCACGCCAATAACTTGGCTTCCTTTTTTCCTTTATTTTATTGATTTGTTTTGCACCATATGTGTCCTTTTTTCAACACCTCTCACATTTGTCAACATCTACTACCCTACCTATACAATATTCATCCATTTCTCTCTCTATGCATGCCTCCTTCTGTGGGTGTTTCATTTGCACATGTCATCCACCTTCATTTATTTTAAATCCTTCTTTCTTTTTGGATTGTTACAGATTCCCCTCCATCTTTTATTCATTTCCTCCAATTGTTCCAATTGTCGGCTGCCCACCTCCATTCCACCCTCCTCTCTTGCATTTGTTTCTGTCATGAGACCAGCATGTTTAAGTCTATTTTCTGCTATTTCAATTTCTCTTCTTCCAAATCTCGACCCCTTACCAGCTTCGGATTTGAAGGGGAGATAGACACAACTTTATTTGGATGCTGCAACTTTATTTGGGTGTTGCTTTCTCCAAATCTCAACTCTCATACATTGTCAGATTTGAGGGGGAGTGACACATTCCTTTTATAGCAGCAAGACTGCTACTCATTTACAGCAACAACTGTTGCCCTTTTACAGCAGCTCCATTGATTTCTCTACCTATCGGCTATTTATGCATCTATTCCGCTGCAATTCAAGTACCTATCTGCCATGGCTGATTTTGCTACATCTCAGCATCAGTCAGTGTATGTTTCTCAAGTACCACTGATCATATGTCTCCGACGACCCCTTCTCTTCAGGGGGAGAGGAGGAGTGAAGAGAAGTTGTGTCTGCGTGAATTTGCTAAACTTGGTATGGAAGTATTTGTCATTATTGTTGCTCTTGCCTGTTATGTCTCTTACTGGTGCTAGTGTTGTTGTTCTTGCCTGTTATGTTTCTTGTTGGTGCTAGTGTTGTTGCTCTTGTCGTGATCGTGCCTCTGTTGTGCTTCCGCTGCGATCATGTCGTTGACCTTACCTTTGCTCTTACCTTTCTTTGGCTTTATGTGGCCTTGATTGCCTTTGCAAGTATTGCTAACCAGACCCGATCCGAATTCCCCCTCGGAATCTGTGTTGAACCTTGTTACCCGTCCGACATCCAATCGATGCCTGGCCCACTTACTATTTTACCCTCTTCCCCACATATTTAAGAAAAGGGGTCAAGACTTCTACCGAAATTTCGGCAGAGTTTCCCCTGAAAAACAGACATTTCCCAAAAAATTTCACCTGTAAATAACACAATTAAATTCTCTCAACAGCAGCACATACAATGGAAACACACACAATTTACAAGATAGGCCTCCGGCCTCCAATACAATCATACCAGGGCAATATCAACGTAATCTGCGAATTTGTTTATTTACTTTATATATATGGCCACAATATTTCAAAGCATAACTCAACAGTTTATTTTGTGGCTGCATCTAGGTTGCTTACGTACCCTTACTGAGAGATCAAGCCACATGTAGTTATTTTAACCAAAAATCACAATTCAAATAATATATTATTGTCCAAGTAAAACCAACAATTAAAGTTTAGAATCATTCTCTACTTCATTTTCACCAAGTTACATAACTAAATATTTCCTTAAATTCTTATTAAAGTCCAATTCGGTTACCCAAACCATTTCCAAAAACAACTCACATGTAACAAAAGTAATTCTTTAAAACCAATCTTAATTTCGAAACTCAATTACTTTTCCAAAATCATTTCTTAACCTCATATCCTTTTGTACATAGTTACGTAAAATCATCTTTTTCCCCGCAACCATACCTTATCCAAGGCGTATGTTGCAAAACAAGTAATTCTCAAATATCAAATAACACTTTCCAAACTGCAAAACAAATGATCACACCTGTGCAGTACTCTCAATGCACATGCTCAAGATACCCCAACCCGCATATGCATTCACATATTTTCCTTCATATATATATATATATATATATATATATAAATACATCCACATTATATAACAACATAAAACTCATACTGACTTTATCCCACCATTATACCCATTATACATATACCTACATATACACACCATCATCATGTACTAGGGGAAAACAATCCAACGCGGGGACTGTTTTACTAGACCACATGCCAGCATCGCATTGGCCTTGTGACTAAGGACGAGCTGTCCAACCGGGGGACTTCCGCTCACAGCTCACACGTCGGCCATCGCATCAACGTGTAGTTGAATCTTTGAATCAAATCTTATGCGCGCGCAGACGACACACCCGGTCAAGGGTGCCCGGATCATCCTCTCACACGCCGACAATACATCGCACGTGTGGGTAACATCCTTATCCAAGAAGAGGTACATTTTGTCACGACCTGACTCCTCTAGCACGATATTGTCCACTTTGGGCCCCGCCCTCACGGTTTTGTTTCTGGGAACTCACGAGCAACTTTCCAGTGGGTCACCCATCCTGGGATTGCTCTACCCCCAACTCGCTTAACTTCGGAGTTTCAAGGAATCCGGCCGCCGGCTCCCAAAAGGCCTCGTGCTAGGAGGATACGTGCCCACACATATAAGGCACTTCACCTTTCCTCCCCGAGCGATGTGGGATTGCTCACCGTTCTTGCTTTTCCCAAGCTCACGGGTCTTACAATCCACCCCCTTAGGGCCCAGCGTCCTCGCTGGCACACTTCCGATCGAGGTCCAGCTCGATACCATTATGTCATGACCCGACTCCTCTAGCATGATATTGTCCGCTTTGGGCCCCGCCTCATGGTTTTGTTTCGGGAACTCACGAGCAACTTCCCAGTGGGTCACCCATCCCGGGATTGCTCTAGCCCCAACTCGCTTAACTTCGGAGTTCCAAGGAACTGCCAGCTGAGCTCCCAAAAGGCCTCGTGCTAGGAAGATATGTGCCCACACATATAAGACACTTCACCTTTCCTCCCGAGCGATGTGGAATTGCTCACCGTTCTTGCTTTTCCCAAGCTCACGGGTCTTACACATGTAATGATGTATGACCCATAATCCAATATGTATATATATAACCCAACTTCCGACTCAACACCTAAACCTTTACACATAATAATAATAATAATAACAATATATTCTCTGAAATTCTCATGTCACATTTTAAAGGCCAAAACCAATCCGATAACACATTTTCATAACCTCATTAACCAAAATACTAATTTCCAAACAATTCAGTTTCCCACAATCATATTCGCGTTTCAGATTCATACTGTAAAACCACAATCAACCATGCATAAAAGTCTCAATTTCACATAACCCGATTTAACCCATGTTTCAAACAAAACCCCATACCCTCTTATACAATATCATGCCCAAGGATCTCATATAGTCTTATAAACCCAAGAATGATCTGTATGTCAATTTAGAAGCCCAATAACCCAAAACAACTCAATTCCCAATCAAAACACATTTATACATACATTTCAATATTCACAAAACAATGCACATTTAAAACAATTGTCCATTCACCATTACAACTCATTAATTGACCTCAACCGAGCTAACATGACCCACCATCTAAATCAACTGGGCACGCAGGGCCCCCGACCTTCAATTTTCTATCAAACAATTCATATTGGCCCATTTTAATAAGTTAACCTCATCCAAGGAGTTTCTTCACGATCCGACGGTCGGTTTGACCTCGATTGCGGAATTTGGTCAATTAGGCCTGTGGGGCCCACAACCTTTGATTTCGATCCGAAAGTTCCTATAGGTCCAACAAAGTCCACTAACCAAGTCCTTGTGGTTTGGTCTCAATCGAGCGGTCGGATCTACACTAATCGTACGATCGAACGACGATCGATTCGCCTAACCCTAAAATTGTCATCTCGGAGTATCCGGGACTTCGATTCTCAATCCACAAGTTCCTACACGATCCAAGAGGTACGGGGGTTGACATATTTTAAAAGGGGACCAATCGAATGGTCCAAACCTATCGAACCTATCGAACCCAGATATCGCCTAATAGGCGCAATATCCGTTCCATAGTCAAACGGTAACCAATCCTTAATCTAAGCATACCGTCATGCTCGGGACAACATATGAAACATTTTAAGAACTCAACGGGCCTCCAGAAGGTGGCCCACGAGCCGCCACCCATCACCGGCAGTGGTGGGTGTTTAGAGAAATTTCCTGTGATCGGAAAAACTCCAAATCACCAGCTAATACCTATACAGACAGATCAATCACACCTAGGAGAACAATTTTTGTACTTGGCTCGACCTCAAATTTGGCCAGGAAGTGGCCAGAAAAGCATCAAACCTTCAGCCCAATTTCTAGGTTTTTAATCGAACCCTCAAACGTCAAAATTGATTAAATCTACGTATACCATCAGCAAGAACACGTAGAGAGGATTGAAATCCATACCTTGATCGACGGAATTGGTCGTTGGAATCGCCGAAATTTCAAAAACCTCTCGGAGCTTCAAACGCTCCCAGAGCCGCTGTGGCTAGCATCAGCCTAGATGAGTTTGCCGTCCCTGGTCGGTCATTTTCCTACCAGTCCCATCTTCAGCCGTCACCGGACGGCGCCATGGTGGCGCTAGAAATGCAGCCAGCGCTGCGCATAGAGAGAGAGAGAGACACGCCAGTGATGGAAAGCCGGGTTTTGAAGTGTTTTTACAAATTTTGAAATGACCAATATGCCCTTTTTGTTTTCAGACTTTTCCTCGATTGTTATAGCTTAGAATTGAGCGTGCCGCCTGTCCACGAACTCGTATCGACGAGCTCAACGCAACGGTGCAACTCAATTCCCCAAAATCATTCCCAAACAAAAAGTGACCAATATACCCTTACCCTCAAGGGCAAAAATGTAATTCCCTAATTAATAATTAAATAATATTGATCTGGGTCGGGATGTTACAATTGCAAACATGTTTGATTTGAAATTAGTCCCACATTGGAAAAGTAGAGTTCCATGGAGGTCTTTATAAGGCTTACTCTTGGAAATATAATAGTTAATTAATTCCGAGTAAATAAATAAATTGAATTATTTTTATAAAATTCGAATATCAGATAATGTTTTTGTCTGATTGGGTTTGTCCTTATCTGATACATGTTGGAACAGGAATCACCCACTCTATATAAACACAAGCCTTGGTTCTATACATATATGTAAAAATTTACAGAGAACATTCATATCATCATTTCTATATGGCCTAAGAGACAAACACACAGATTTCACAAAAAAACAAAGCCCTAGTGACAGGACCCGACCCAGATTCCACCCCTAACCCGAGCGGACTCGTTGATGGGCCCAACACCAACCCATGTCAGGCCCACATCCTACAACAATTTACCCTCTTCCCGAGATTTAACTTACAAGGGGCCAAGACTTCGCGAAAAGGGCGTAGTCTCCCTAAAATAAAGACTAGTCCAAAACTTCAACTCGTCAAACAAGCAATGATAAACAACTCAAGCGCCAAAGATGCATACAACATATATATAACAGGCCTCCGGCCAAACTAATTCAACCCTAAAGGGTGATACAGAGCAATCTAAGAGTTTGAATTCAACAGCAGAACAGAAATAACAAATTACAAAGTTTAGGGTTCAAGGATGACAATCCTACCCTTCCAACGAAGCTCGAGAAGAGAAGCGCACGGCCGAACGGTAACGGTTTACGACTACAACTGGGGGGCGCAAAACAGAAAGAGTGTGAGTGGACAAAACAAGGTTTTACATACTTAAAACAAAGTACTAACCCCACCGTTTAAAACCATGCCAAACATGCATATGAAACCCTTTAAACATTTGGTTGATTTGCAAACCGTACTATCTCAAAGTACGAGAAAACATTTGCGCTTAAAACCCCTTTTTGAATAAACTAACATTTTACTTTGCCCGATGCATAACCTCCCAAAACAAATCCCTCACAAGTTTATAAAAGATAAACAAAAGGATTTATTAACGTAAAAGCATAAAGATGGAATACAATTTACATAAGGTAAAACAAACCTTAAAATGTTGAATAGCTTGCTTACAACAAGCAAACCAAACTTGACAGCCATACGTACATTAATTTCAGTTCAAATCATTTATATATATATATATATATATATATATATCAAAATATATATATATAACAGGATTTAAAATCCAACAAGTAAAACCTATCAAGTATTGAAATCTAATCAAGTACTACAACCAAAACAGTAAACAGCTTCCCAAACATCCCCACTCTCACAATCACGTGCTCACAAGCACGACAAGCGAGGAACGATCCTCACTAAAAGAAATATGAATACGAATGTACTAACACACGCGTATAGGTAATATAACTCACACCGACACAAGTACCAGGGAAAACAATCCAACAGGGGATCATTTGACTGGACACCTGCAGCCTCATCGAGACACCGGCCCGGGGTTGAGCCGTTCAAAGTGGGACTAAACTCACAGGACCATATGGTAAAACTTACCAACCATAACTCCGAAAGAAATCTGTCCTACGCGCAGACTACCCAATCAAGGGTCTACAGCTACACCCCATTAAGGTATGCACCGGATCGTATCGTACTGCAAAAGCAGTAAACGTATCATATCGATCGCAATGCGACCATCGATTATCAAAACAAGGGGAGGTACAATACAAGGTGCTAACAGCACTCAAATCAATCGCCATGCGATAAGCAGTATATATATATATATATATATACACACATCCAAATCACTATGTACCCAACCCAAAACACCAACACCAGGACATACAAATCCGTCAAGCATATAACCCTTATATATACTCAAAATCAGGACATCACTGTCCAAAACATATATTTATATATTCAAAATAATCACAAGGGTCAAACGACCGCATAACAGATTAATATTAAATCAAACATCATTTTCATTGAAAAACCATATTTAAATCTTATTCAATGCTCAAACCAAGCATACAAAATCATAATAAAATCTCCAGTCTCTAAGACGTCAAATCTAAGGTATAAACATATATATATATATACAACCAAAGTATGGTGATCCTTTTCTTAAAGTAGAAATACATATATATAAACAAAGTACAGATATATCAATATATATATATATAACCAAAGTACATATATATATATATATATATATATATATAGTTATATAAACATTTTCCACTATTCAAGTACTTACTCAAAGTAGCTATATATATATATATAAGTTTATATATATAATCAAAGTATACGTATTATAAATCATAGGGTTTTAACACTAAAACCGAGTATGAAATCAAACGGACTATACTAACGTCCAAATATTCAATTATATATAATTAAAATATAATATGACAGTTCCAAGCTTAATCTAGCTCATTTATATAATAAAATCCAATACGAAAACCACCGGGCGTTCACCACATCCCGTTCAATACCCCAAAGGTATAATTACTAATAAAATAACAACAGGGCCCCACATAAAACCCGGCAACCCAAATCATGCATTAAACTCAAATGCAAACCCTTTTTAAATATAATTAAACCAAAGTCAAACCAAGACTTAACATTCAAGATTTGAACAATTATTAAATCTCATTTATGCAGTTCATGCAATTCATTCAAATCATGCTCAGTTGAAAACAAAGTCCACTCACCGTTGGTCCTATGCTGCACAACCCTCAAAGGGTCCCGCTCACAAAGTACGCAGAGTCAAGGTACCTAAAACGTTAAAGACGGGGATTGGATTAGTACCGTGAACCAAATGAGAACCGTAAACTTAAACCCTAACAAAACCCAACTTAACGTGCACGTACGTCCTACGAAGGATTCCAAGGTCAAACTACCTCTTAAAACCAGTGGGACCGCCCCGGAAGACTCACGGTCAACCGGCGGTCAAACACCCCGTTTCGGTCAACCCGGGCCCGCGGAGCCCAAGACCTCCAAAACGATCAGGACATTCCTAGAAGTCCAACAAAGTCAACTACACTGCAAGGCGACCTCGGGAAGGCCTCGGTCAAACCTGGTCAAACCGACCCGAATAGGTCAAATCGGGCCTGTGGGTCCCATGACCTCCAAACTTAGATCTGAAAGTTCCTAGAGGTTCAATACGACCTAAACAACGTGTCCTCAAAGTTTGGTCTCGATCGAACGGTCGGATTGCTCACGATCGCACGATCGGACGATTACGATTTAATTCTAACTTCAAGTCATTGATCCGGAGTATCCGGGACTCCGAATCACGATCCGTCAAATCCTACACGATTCTAGAATTATGGGGATCAGCATATGTGAATTCGGATTCGATCCAACGGTCCGAACCCATCGAACCCACACAACGCGCAATAGGCGTACGTCGGTCAAACGACGTCCGAATCAGAATCCGCGCACAGGCACGCGCTCGTAGCGACACAAGGATCGCATTGGGACAAAGACCCACCACCACACCACCACCACGCGCCGCCACACGCGCCACCGTGGGTGGTGGGTGTGGTGAGCAATTCCGGTCAACGGAATTTCTTCGCTACGGCCACCAAAACCCATACCAATCGAACCAGCCCACCCCCAAAAGCTCAGAACCAGTGAGAACTGGCGGAGAACCGGCCAGCATCACCGCCAGATCAAGGCCAAACCACCTAGGGTTTTGGCCGGATCTGTGCTGTTCAGATCGGCGGCGTAGCCGCCCCAAAGTTGTCGCGCACCCACCAAAACAGAGAGAGGAGGAAGAGAGCTACCTGATTCGGGTGGAGCCGACGTCTGAAACCGCCGGAGAAGTCGCCGGCGTCGATGGCAAAACTGCCGGAAGTTGCAGAGCTCACCGAAGACGAACGCCGGCACGATAGCTTCCGATCCATGGTGGGTTAGGACCGCACGGTGCCAAGCTTTCGATTGGGACCAGTCTCGAGCCAAGCCGTGGCCGGACGAAAGAGATCAGAGAGAGAGAAGCTCCGGTGTCGGGAGTGAAGAGAGAGAAACGCGCGGGAGGAGAGAGAAGCGATCTGATTGGGCCACATGTCCTTTTTATAATATTTATTCATTTTACAAATTATCAAAATGCCCCTCAAGCTCCCGACTTCGTATCGAAATGCGCCGCCCGTCAATGGACTCGTTTCGACGAGACGAACGCAATGGCGCAATCCGTTTCGCCAAATTCCGTCCCGAAAATAAAGTGCACCAAAATGCCCTTTAATTATTAAATTCTTATTTAATTCCAATTAATTTCAATTAATTCATTTTAATTCCTTTTTAATTTCCCACTTTAATTAAATCACTTAATTTATTTATTTTCATTTAATTTTTGGGTCAGGGTCGTCACACCTAGTGCCAGGACTTTGATTTAGATAGTTGTATCCTGGTGGAGTAGACGCTTGTAGAACTACAAGCACTAAGTATGGGTGAAATTCTGTTTCAAGGACATTGTAATTCTGCAAGCCTCTATATGCAAGAATAGTAAGTTTTTATTTTAATGCCTTATTTAATTTCGTTATTTAATTTGTTGTTTAATTTAATTGTTAAATTAAATTGTTATTGTAATACTGATTGTTCATTCAACGGTGCCAAAGTTAATCTCAAGTGTTCTTAGAGAATTATAGTGAGGTAAATGAATAATCCAAACATGTAAGCCAAATGATAGGGTTTATCTATAAGCTGATGTTGATAAACATATATACTATGTACCCCAAATCTCACAGCCTCTGAAATAAGCCAAAAATATTGTATTAATTTGCCTGAGTACCACTATTCGCACTGTAAAACACTAACCCTCCGTTTGGATGAAGAAATTGAAAATTATATAGAATTCTAAAATGACGGAATTTCGATTTCCATCATTTCAATTTCTGGCAATTGAAGATTTCAATGTTTGGATTTATGCATGTCGAATTTTGTAAATGACACTATAAAAATTGTGAAATGACGCCTATTTTGATGGAAATTAAACTCGGGAATTTGATGCTCAAATTTCCATGATTTTTTCCGCGCGTCATTTAATAAATTCCGCGCTTAACTTGCCAAACAAGAGAATTGTCAATTTCTCCTTTTAAATTCTGGACTTTTAGCACAAAGTATAAAAACTAAACACGAAGTGAGCCTTGACAAAGAAAAAACTCAGATAACATCAATTTGAAGAAACATGCATGGCGTGCTTAAATCAGCTCTTCTAATGGCTTTATACAGGCTTTATTTATTTATATATATGCATGTCTTTTATCTTCATTTCAGATAAATAACATTAATGGGGAACTCCTGGGCCAGTTTAGGTGATTTTCTGAAAAGGTCATCGCCTCCATTTTCATTACTATTGTTGTTATTATCATCATTGTCGCCGCTGCCACCACCGGGGTTCTCTCCATCTTCATTTCCTTCATTATCACCACCCTCGCCACTATCCCCATTGCCACCATTCTCCCTAGCTTCATTTCCTCCGTTATCACCACCGTCGGCACTTACCCCGTTCCCACCATTTTCCCCATCCTCATTGTCTCCTCTGTTATCACCACCGTCGGCACTATCCCTGTTGCCACCATTCTCCCCATCCTCATTGCCTCCTCCGTTATCACCACCGTCAGCACTATCCCCGTTGCCACCATTTTCCCCATCGTCATTGCCTCCTCCATTATCACCAGCCTCAGAACTATATCCGCTCCCACTCTCCATCTTCATTGCTCCCACTCTCTCCATCTTCATTCCCTCCATTACCACTACCACTCTCTCCATCTTCATTGCCTCCGTTCCCACTACCATCACTCTCTCCATTATCATTATTATCATCACCATCATCACTATGTCCATCTTCGTTGTCTCCGCTATTACCACCGCCATTTTCTTCAATATGTTCATTTTCACCATCTAGCTTTCCGCCAGAATGGGCGTTCACTAGGACATGATGGCCAATCTTTTCTTTCCTTCCCTCTTTCGGAACCAATTTGTTGGCATCGGCCTCCAAGGGGAAGAAAAAAATTGTTAGAACTACAAACAAAACACCTAAAAGTAATAACGACCTCATCTTGAAATTGTTAGACCAAACTAGCTATGTAATTGGAGATTTTTGTAGGGAGGATAATGTAGAAATGGAAAATAAAACTGCTGCCAAAACAGTACTTGATATTGCTTGCTAAGAATCACTTGTAGACCTCTATAATTCTAGGTACACATTTATAGAGGCGTCTTTTGATAATTCTTTGTTAGTGGAAACTGATTAGACTTTCAGTACTTGATTAATATAGAACAAAGTCGGCTAATCACATTCTACAGGACGTACTGTGTTTGTTAGTTTATTTAAGTTTTGGCCATGCATAATTATGATGTTGAAAAAATGAGAACCACGGAAGGTCTTGAGAGTACCCTACTCTAGAAGATTTTTTTTATTTTTTTTACTTAAAAAAAAAGTTTGATAGAAATATATGGAGTTTGGTTTTAAGCCGTTTGAGATATTTAAAATAGGTATAAGGTTTAAATTAAAAATCAAAGAAGATCCAAGAGTAGGGGAAACTCAACACCACTTTGGATATGCATGAGTTCCTATAAGACTATAAGGGTACGAAACATTACCCCTATACAAAAAGTCAATCATTTATCTTTTATATATTCATTCAAAGATTATCTCTAAAAAAAATCACTTTAATTCGAAATAATTTAATAACTCAATTCATAGTTGTCATTTTATTACTTTTCTTGAAGCACCATGTTCGTTTATTTTGTTGGTCAAACCTAGATGTCTAAATGGTTTCAATTTGTCTAATTTTTTACAAAGATGATTTATGAATAAAAACCTGAAAAATATATGGTTTGGATTGTTGAAAAAAATAAATTGTAATGTGGCCCTAAAAGTCCCTCAAATGATCCCTCAAATATAGGCCAAACATCATTTTTGGTCCTTGGTTTTCCGGTTTTTCCACTTTAGTCCATGTAGTTTTAATTTTGTCAATTTAACCACTGTAGTTTGATTCTATCGCAATTGTACATATATAAAGCACGAAAAGTGACGTTTTACCATATATAAAGCACATTCAATTAAATAGCTCATATTCAATCCATTGTAACAATTAATTGTGATTACCACAACAATTTGACAATTAATGCCTCTCTATCCTTTTTCTCTTTCCTAAATTCGTGTACCCTTTCCTTTCTCACTTATAACTACTCTATTTTCTAAGCAATTTGAACTCTTCTTCTGCAGGACAAAAAGACCCATAGTTGTGGCCTCCCCCTTCCCCCCTGCTTGACACCCAAGTTCGAAATCTCATGGGTTTCTTTCTTTCCAATGTAACCAAAAAAACAAAAGACCTACATGAAAATCTGAAGCAATTTTTTTTGGGTAGTACGGGTACTGATTTTCTCACTCCCCTTTTATCTACTTACACTCCATTTTTAAAAAATTGTATGTTCTCACTCCTCTTTTGTTCACTTACATTCCCTTTTATATTATAGTAAAAATTATTAAAAAACAAAAGGGAATGTAAGTGGACAAAAAGGGAGTGGGAAAATCACCACCCTTTTTTTTTTTTTGGATATAAACAAGTTTAGGGGAGGGAGAGAGATCTGAAGCAATTTCCCCTCTGCCTCTATTCCTTCTTTTTGAAATCGAAAACAAACCTATGCTACAATGGGTGGAAATTTTTAAAGGCACAAAACCTAGAACTTTTTATTGTGGAAAAAAAAATTCATATAAAAGTTTTCACAAGAAGGGCCCAAAGATCCCAAATCCCAAATTTAACCGAATCATGTGCAGGAAAATGTAATAGATGATTGGGTGTTGTGAAAATATTAATGATCGGATCCCTGTGGTGGACTGAGGACTCCGTGAAATTTAACATCACTTTGGATATGCATGAGTTCCTATAAGGATCTGAAACTTCAACAGTATAATTGAGACACTACATATATATAAACCAAATCTCATACCAAATGAAACCATGAGAATACTCAAAATGCCATAGATCATCCACTCTCTACAACTCTTCACTCAAGTCGTTCGACGGAGCTAGACTAACTATATATGAGCTCTCTTATGTGAGGGTAGGGACCTAACCATTTATAGATGATAACCTGATAGAGTCCTACCCACTAAGAAGTCCATCAAAACATAACTTGATCGTGTCCACATTTTTGATAGTTGGCCATAATTTATCTTTAGGAATCTTTAAGAAGTTAAGTAATTTCATAGCCCAAGATCTTTAACTTCACTATCACACTTAATTGGTCAGCTGGTAGTATCATATTTGCTTTCAATATCATAAATCCTAACATTAATAAACTTAAATCAGTGATCAATGTAAGCCCACAATATTCTTATAATTACCACGAAGAATCTGGCCATGAAAGAAAGAAAAAACACGATAAAGCGTTCCATTTTCCATTCATTATGGAGCTTTTCAAGTCTTCATGCTGGAAATCATTTATCTTTCAATTAATTAATAGGGCAGTAGGGAATATGGGAACTAATTTAGTGGACTGAACACTAGTTGTCGCATTATTGGCATGAACTATATTGAAGTTGATGGTGACGATTTCATTGATTAATATTTGACCATTCTCTAACTGTGGCATTTACACTAAAACTTGGAAGCTAAAGCTAAAATGTGAAAATATATATTGGTTAACAGACACAAAGCATCAACAGAACAATAGGGGCAAGGTTCAGCTAGTTTATGCTAGTAAATCTATATTTTAGGATAGCCTTCAGTGGTTTCAATTGTTATGATATAGTTTTGTAGAGCAAACCAAATAAAGGCAGATCCAAGCTCTCAAAATATGGAACCAAATAATAGCTTGGTTCTTTCTCTGCCCTGCCCTTTTGGGTTTTTCTTAGGTATTTCATCTTGTGCCCTTCTGGGCTAGGCTCTTTTTCTTTGGTTAATAATACAATGAGAAAATCTACTAACACTACCAAACCAACCACTAGAAAAACTTACGGGTGCTCTAGTGGGAATTCCTAACCAGAGCATTCTGGAGTTGCTCTGAATACATTATCCCCATAATAATCATCACCAGGGAGAATATAATCATTCCTATTTTGTAGTGATCAAGTAAAAGGCACAGATTCAATGTTTACAGAAAGAAACTATTGCAGAATAACGCATTTACAAACTGTTCATATTGCTTTCAATAGGATACAAATCCAATCCAATCCAATCCAATCCAACTAATATCAAAAGTTACAACTTTCTCTCACATGAAAAACGCAAAGCCATTATAAACAAGCTCAAAAGTAAGTGCATTAACAAGACGTCAATAGCAAAAGTGTTCCATAATAATATCCAATCCCTAAATTCTGGTTGATTAGATAGAAAGTAAAACCAGCATGCTGATCCCAATTTCTAAAGTTTCCCAACAAGATAAAGAAACCCATTTGAAACAATTCCACTACCAAAGCTTCTGCAATCCAAAAACACACTACCTAAATCCATAGACATAGAAAAAGAAAACCCATATCTCAAACATTCAAATACCTACCAATCTCAAAGGAAAGAAAAGCATCAACACAAGCATACTGAACCTGGTCACAAGTAAGCCACTGATTGTCCCATCTGCTCATGGTGATCCTCTTGGGCTTCTCAACCTCCTTCCCTAGGACCTGCCTGGTCAATCCCTTCAACCCAGGATTCCTCAGATTCCTCGGGCCAAATCTATCCGCTGCGACAACTGCAAGATCAACCGCATTGGCCACGTGCAGGCCGTGGTCGAGGAGGAGCTTCTCCACGTCGGTGCCGATGCCTACGCCGACAAATGTGTAGCTGAGATTAGCGAGGAAAGCGTAGAGGGCCTGGGGAATGTGCTGGGTGTGGATGAGCTGGTAGATTAGGCAATCGGGGCCCACGCAGAGCTGCAGCGTGGCCACTGGGTTTTCGATCGAACGGTTGAAGTTGGGGCGCCACTCCACGTCAAGCCCTACGATTCGGGACCGGAGGTTGGTTTGGGCGAGCCATGACTCTACCATGGACGAGCTGTTAGTGACCAGAGTGTGGATCCGATCGCCGTAAAACGACACGTCGTACACGTTGTGGGTGTCGTATGGCAGTTCATAGTCTACTATACTGACGGCCATTGTGGCTGTACTGTTGCTGATGCTTAGAGAGAGCGAGAGAGAGAGAGCGTAGAGGACGAAGACCCCAAATCAGAGTGTCAAATATAAAAACTAGAAAATTGTTACAAAAGTAAGAAATAGTAGAGAAAATATCTTCTCATTATTTTGACCAAAAAAATATCTTCTCATTATAGTTTTAGTTTTAAGTAAGAATAATGCTCACCTCGTCCCTTAACCATGTGGTCAGGGGTTCGATCCTTACCCATGGGAATGGAGCACATTTCGTGGCCAGCCGTTTACCTCTTTGGAGAGCACCCGCGGCAAGGGGAATAGTCACTGCTACCGGCGGTGGATACCTCGGGTTTTACCTAAAAAAAAAAATAATGCTACTCTTACCACATTTTATATACCACATCTCATACCACCTTATGTGGCAGCTGAGGTGGATAGCCACATCAATTAAAATTATTTCAATTTTTTATTTCTTTTAGCATTTATCAATTGGCAAAAAAGAAAAAGAAAAAATAAAAGAAAACAGAAAAACCCTAGCCAACGTGAAAACTGCTTCTCCCCTCCTCCTCTCCTTTGTTCCTCTCCTCTTCTATAGGCACCGTCTCCTCTCAGCTATCCACCTACACCATCAGTTGGCACTCCACTATCCCTCCTTTGGTTATGGTGAGTATATATATGATTCGTTTTTTTTTATATTGGGATTTTCTATATTTTCATGTTCGTTCTCCTCCATTGATGACTTATGGTCATTCTCCATTGTTTCTTTTCATGCCTTTTTAAATTATTTTAATCTTATTTTTTGTACTGAATCAATTAGAACCTGCAAGTATGAAAAATAAGTCAGAAGCTTTTACTCTTTGTGATCTATGGATAAATTATCAAATTTGAGTCATAAGATTGATTCATGAATGATCCATAAAAGAAAATTTCAAATCCTGATTTGTTTATATTGTTAGGATAATCAATGAGGGTGCCAATTGAACGGAGATATCCATATTTCCTCTATATACCTACCCAAAACAATCCTCTGTATTTTATTTGTATATTTTGTGTATGTCATATTTTTAAGGACTTGATTTCTGTACATGATGAAAACATGATCTTGTATGCATGAAACCTTAAGTTTCATCTTTGCATCAAATGTTTGTTGGGAATTTTACATTATATATTGATACTTTGCTACCATGACTTGTCAAACTGGGGAATGTTGTGTTTGTCTTCCTTGATTTTTCTTTTTCCCAGAGAGGGAATTCTTCTATCATGTTACAGTCTTCTAGGTTTATCAAAATCGATTGGCTCTAGAACATGTTTGGAATTCCCTGGTAAACATTACTGAAGTTTTCTTATAATTTGATTGAATACTTAGGCTGTTTTTTTCCCTCTTTGTCGTAGTTTCTCTCACGGGTTTGCTTCGCTTCATATTTGTATGCAGGAACAAAGATTCGAAGGTTGGTGATCCACCTGGGAAGCTTTCAAGCTTGAGGTCATTGTTGAAATTTGAAATTGAAGGTTGAAATTCCAATCGACCAATGTATCCACATTTTTTTGGGGTGAAATGTATCCACATTTTGATACCAAGGAATACTGTTAAAAGAAAGAGAAATGAAACAGGAACCAATTGCCTACCTTGTGGATGTGTCGTTTCCCCTGCTTACATATTTGGTTCCTATGAAAAGTATTGTACAAAATTGAATTTATAAGACAAAGTTCATGTTGTTGCACTCAACTAAAAAAGTGTCAGATGAAGTGGACAACCACATCAATTAAAAAGTGTCAATAAATCATAAAAGAAAAGAAAATCTTAAATTAATTTTAAATGATGTGTTGTCCACCTCATCTGCCACATAAGGTGGTATGAAAATGTGGGATACAAATGTGGTAAGAGTAGCATTATTCTTTAGTTTTTGGGTTACACTGCGACTCACAAGAGTTCTTATTTGACAAGGACCATATGGTTGGAGTGATTATATAATACTATGGTGTGATATATATCTTATACACGTGTTATAATATAAGTGGATAGTTATTGATATTATTTCTTAAAAGGGAGAAAAATAAACTCTATCCTCCACCCATATTGTAATACGTATACAAAATATATCATGTAACCATACTATCATAGTATTCTACAAGGAATATAAGATAATTCATAATAAAAATCAACTTTTTGTGCAAACATTGGCTTCCTATTGGCAAAAAGATTTCTTCTTTGTTTTTTTAATAGACAACTAGGGCTCCCTTTGTGATATCATGTTGGACTTGGACGATAGGTTTCTGTGTGAGTAAAGGTAATTTGGATTGGCATTCAGAATTTTGAATGGGCGGATTTGAACTTTGACTGTTTGTTTTTAGTTTGAGTAAAGGTAATTGGATTTACCCTAATCCATCATATATCTCTCTCTGATTTGGCTTGCTCTTCATTGTACATGGTTGGGATGGTGTTGGATTTATTTTTTATGCATGATTTTTCATGATATTTACCCAATTAATGTTTGGGAGCTTTAGTTTAAACTCAATAAGGAATTTCCTATTGTGATAGATAAGAACTTAATGTCACCTAATTTACATAAGGTCAATGACCAAAAACTAGTACCTAATTTTACAATAATGTAACTAAAAAATCTCAAAATTACACACAATGCCACTCCTTCTAAGTCAATCACACTATGCCACATGTCCACCTTTGGCAACCCCTTCCGGCTAGCCATCGTCCGCCCATAGCCGGCCAGCCGTTGCTGCCAATTTCTGGCCAACCGTCGCCTCCCATCTCTGGGCAGCCACCGCAGCTGCCGCCCATCATAAGCAAGCCACCACAGTCGCTGCCCATCACCAGCTAACTAGGACCAACTCACTTGCCCTTTATGCACCCTAAAAAAACAAAAAACAAAACTTGTGTGCTTGATGGGACTCAAACCATGAACCTTGAAGGAGGAAAGTCTCATTCACAAACCACTACACCAACCTTGGTTTTGTGATATTAGTTCATTTACGCAACAATTATATTAATAGTCAACGTTTTTTATTTATTTAAAAAATCATGTCAACAATGATTCACGCAAGATTTGTACCAAATCCCTCATGCTTTAGAGTTATACATAACAAAACAATGTGACAAAGCCAATGTCCACTTGCCAATCTGGACCCTTAGCATATGCCTTGATAACATATATTTTATCAAATTTGTTTTGGCAATGATATGGACAATGTAAGGAATCATTTAATGTCGGAGTTTATAGCAGTAAAATATAAAACCAAACAAAGCTTCTCAATGGATGAGTATCTAGTTTCCACTTTCTGCAATGTCCTACTCAAATAGTATATTGCATGCTCTTTCCCCTCATCACTATCCTGAGCCAAAAGGCACCCAATAGAGTTTTCATAAACAGAGATATACAACTTGAGAGGTCTACCCTTTTTGGGCCGCATAAGCACTGGCGGACTAGTTAAATATTGCTTGATTTGGTCAAAAGCTACCTGATGAGATTATGTCCATTCAAAAGCTTCTCGTTCCTTGATCTTCAATAAAGGGGCGAAAGGTTGGACCTTACCAGATGAATTGGCAATAAATCTCCTTAGAAAGTTGATTTTACCCAACAAACTTTAGAGTTCCTTTTTATTTCTTGGAGCTGGGGAATCAATGATTGCCATAGCTTTATTCTCTTGTACCCCAAAGCAACATGTCTTTGGATTCATTTTCAACAAATGTTGTTTCATCCTTATGAAAGCTTTTCTTAGATCAGCTACATGTTCTGATTTTTCCTGGGATTTGATGACCACACCATCAATGTATACCTCAAGAGTGTGACCTATCATGTCATGAAATATTGCATTCAAGGCCCTTTGATAAGCTGCACTTTCATTTCTTAGCCCGAAAGGCATCACAACATATTCATATGCCCCAATAGCACCTGGGCATCTAAGTGATGTCTTGTGAATGCCTTCCTTTACTATCATAAACTGATTAAATCATACATTGCCATCCATAAAAGATAAAATTTGATTATGAGCAGCCCCATCAATCAACATGTCAGCCATTGGCATTGGATATTCATCTATTGGTGTTCCTATACTCTACACAGATTCTTATAGCCTTAGTGACTTTTTCAAAATAGGAACAATATTCACTAACCATTCAACATATCGGGCTCGTCTGAAAAAGCCTGCCTTTAACAATCTTTTGATTTCATCTTTAACTTTCAGCTCAGTCTCAATGGACATTCTACGTGGAGTTTGTTTCACAGGTCTATAACCATCTTTAATTGACAACCTGTGTTCTACAAGATTCCAATCTAAACCTGGCATTTCATGATAATGCCAGGCAGCCAAGCAAAACAATCATTGAACTCATGCAATAATGTTATTAATTCTTTTTTAACACCTATAGGCTTGATCTATGCATTCTGCCATATTAATGGTTGAATCCATATTCAAAATTTTCTTCTCTTCCCAGTAGCGTAGCAGCCTCTTCATGAATGATCCAACCATAGTTGCCTGGACTTTGAATGCAGGGCCTTTTTAATCCATTAAACAACTTATGGGAGGTTTAGGTAGGGCCCTTTCCACTCAAGTCCAGAGTGGGTGATCTCTGCTTAGAGAAATTTATGGGCTGTCAATGTTGGAGAGTGGCCATTCTTGATCCATTCTGATATAGTTAATGGAGCAATGTCTTCATGGTAAAACCTTGCATCCACTACATTTGCAGATTGCAAAAATGGTCGTGCATCAGCTTTAACCATTTCATATTCTTCTACTTCTTCATCCTAGAGGAAAAGTTATTGCTGCATAGTTCATTGTATGCACATGCTTTGGTGAATTCAATCTCTGTCCAACAAGGCATGATAGGAAGAAGTGCTATCCACCACGAAAAAAGCTATCATTAGGATTTTGGTTCCTACCTCAACCTGGGCTAAAATAATACAATGAGTGGTTGTTATGCCCCTGCAAAGTTGGAAAACATCAATGGTGTAGGAGCTAAGTCTTCTTTGGTTTTGTACAGTTTTGAAAGTTGCATGTTTTAGAAATATGCTATAAATCCAAACATGTGATGTTGCTTTCTGGATATTTCACCATCACTAATGGGCAAGATCGTTGTTTCCAACCATGATATTAGGTATATGATCATAAGAGTAAAACAAGAAGTCCTTGGAATTTTTAATTGTATGAGAGCTATGCAATTAGATTGGATATAAGGAGACTTCTCATGCTTCCACATCATTTCCTAAATGTTCTCAGCCATAGGATTATCAATTAGGCGTTGATCATTAGCAAAGACTGGTACACACTATATCGGCCATAGGATTATCTTCAAGTCATTGCGTGTAGAGACACTAAAATAAGTGTGTAGGTTCTTACAGGAACAAGTACACTGAACACGATCAAATCACAAGTTCTAGTATGTAAATCTCACTCACATGTCAAACTAGAACTCAAAGTGGCAATAGTGCAAACTAGTCCTTAGATTTGAGACATCATAGTTGTCTTGTGGACGGCTCGTTTGTCTATGATACCACTATATGACCATTGAAAGCAAATGACTCAAAGGTGATTTTCAGGATTCTCAACAAGCTCACAAAGGCAAGTAAATGTACAACAAGGGATCTCTGCACTAAGTAATGAGAGAGAATGCTCCAAAGATATGATTGGAAAATCTTTGAAAAGTATCAGATATGATTAGAAAAGAAGTTTCCAAGCATGACCAATGTAATCATATAAGTGAAAACTTCATATTAGGGTTTCGAAAACAGTATCCATACCTTGATAATATGAGTTAGGAGCACTGCAATAGAGAAGGACTCAATTGCGCGACAATTCCAACTTGAATAGGTTCTTCACATTTTCTAATTAGCTTCGGTAGCCATGACATGCTATTAGCTGTCAATCATGGCTTGTGGAAGTCCTGTACGGTTCAATTATAATTGGCCTTAGCTAATAGGAAGAGTTAAATGGTGGGATTTAATTCACAATCAACTCAGAGGAGTTGAGACAACCCACTACTTATCTAAAAGGAATCGACGCATCGAATACTTAAAAACGTAGTTAGAGGAACAAATGAAGAAGAAGAAACTTGATTAAAAAAAGTCAAAGTCAACTGTCAAAGTCAAAGTCAAAGTCAAAATGGTTTACCAGTCAAACTATTCAGACTATGGTTCGAACTTAATGGTTAAGTAAAAAATCATAATTAAATTGTTAACTATGAATTTAGTTTGACGGTTGGAATCAAATGGGGCTTTAGAGTCAATTTGGGCTTTAAAAGCATTTTGGGCCAAAGGGAAAAATAGCCCAAGGACCAATTAGGCCTAGAAACTAGTGTTGTATGACAACACAAGTTAATTGAGCCCAAGAGAGAGCCTAATAACACTATGGCCGAAATTCCCCTTGGTCGGGTCCACCTTGCGACCGCAACAGCCTTGCTGCTGCAAGCCTACATTGCCGGATCTGGAGCCACCCTTCACAACGATGTTGTGGCACATAGTGCTGCCATCCACGGTGGCACCACCACTCACAACAATTCCATTCCACCACGGGCCACGTCCCCATTTTGGAACAACTTCATTTACTTCCTCTGTTGCCGCCGCACTTGACGTATGCTCCCGTGTACACCTCCAACAAAACCCTAGCCCGTGTGCAATTAGGCTCCACACAATTCTCCCATCATGATCCACACAGTCAAGTGGACCTCAACCTTAGAATCGATGAGCTGACTTAGAAAGTAGATGACCAAAACAACTTGGTTGGACAACTTCTCACGCAAATCGACTTTGTCCGAGATATTGACCTTGGATCCCATGGCGAGGAGAGAATGATGGAAGAGTGCATCGGCACGCAGTTCGAGAGGTCCCGAGCAGGTCGAGCAGAGACAAGCAGGCAAGGACGAGGACGAGAATGTGCTGTTCAACACCCAAGCGTATCACAAACATCCGCTAGCCTCGTTCAAAGCCGATCGACTATCCTTTCGAGATTAGGCCAGAGGACCAATGTGCTCGAGAGATTGGGCCCATAATCTGATGTCTAGGCCCGCTTAGGCTTGCAAAGAAGTATCCACTCAAGGCTAGGCCCACAAGGAGATTGGATTTGCTAGCATCTTCATGAAATACGCAACAACCGACGCTCGCTTCGGAAAAGCCAACTCCCGGCGACGAGCCGCAGAGGATCGCTTATAAGCTCAGCCCATCAATACGCATCACAGGTAGGACAACCGAGGAGATCAACCCCCGAGAGACAATGAGGAAGTCAACTAGCGGCGCTCGAATCATGAAAGGCATTGACGTGAGTTCAAGCCTTGCGAGCAGAGGACGTCAAGAGGCTCGAGAATAGCCGACTCTGAAACCTCCATCTTGTAGGAGACTTAGAGGAAGCCTTGCGTAAGGAGGTAGACCAAGTGAACTCCTCTCCTTTCACCGATGAGGTCGAGCAGGCTACTCCCTCGAAACGATTTTTGACACCATCTTTTACACCGTTCAAAGGGGATTCCGATCCTGAAAGCTATCTCAAGCACTTCAAAAGTTCCATGATCCTCTACAAGGTCAAGATGCGCCAATGTGCAAGGTGTTCGCAATGACCCTGTGAGGAGCAGCTTAAGATTGGTTCCACACCCTACCATCTGAGTCGATCAGCAGCTTCAAGGAGTTCGCCCTCATCTTCACAAAGGAATACACCTCCTACCGGACGATAAAAAACAAGCTGACCACTTGTTAAACTGCGAGGCTACATTAAGAGGTTCAAAGTGATCGGTGCATAATTACATATCATTTTGTACCCTTCTAACTTATGATTTGGTTATGTTTTTGAGTTAAACTTGTGCTTTTAATCTATTTTGTGTTTGTTTCAGTGTAATAAGTTTGGGACTCATTTAATGCATTTTGGAGTCAAGTTAGCTCAAAATGGTGTCTGCAGATCAAAGTCAACTTCACGGATTGACTCTACTTGCTCAAGAAGAACCAGATAATGAACCATACGTCATTGGAAAGATACGGAAGTCTATTTTCTGGATCATTTTACGGTTCATGATTCCAGTCCTCTAGAGGAAGTTATACAAGTTTTGGCAGCTTAAGGTCAAAATCGGCAGGATCTGCGTTACTGGGCCAAAAATGACTTTTGAAGGCCTTCCCAAATTTTCCTTGAGTTGGGCTGCATATGCTTGGAAAGATAAGACAAAGAGCTTCAAGATCCATATTTTTGCAGATTTGTTAGAGTGAAGGAACAAGCCCAAATCGAGCCCACAAGCTGACTGCAATGCATTGTCATGCATGAGCTAATCATTTTAGTGGTGAATTGAGTGGTGTAAGTTGGTGAAGTGAGTGTGGTTATTAAATTCAATTGTATAATCAGATTTATACTTCCCCTAGGCCTATAAATAGTGAGTTCTCCAAGCATGTAAACACACCCCAAGGGGGAGCTCAAACATCTCTCTAGAGCTCCTCTCCCTTCTCTCCCTTCTCTCCCTCAAATTCTCTTAGTTTTCTTTTTTAGTTCTCAATTGTTTCCTTTAAGTTTTTTTCTTAGTTGTAATTTATTTTCCATTGTAATGTAATTTATTTTCTTAAGTTTTCAAGTTTAATTAGTTTTCAAGTTTCAATTATAGTTCTTGTTCTTATTCATTATGCTTATAAGTTAATATGCTTGTTTGAATGATTGATCACCATTAAAACTTGTATGTTAGCTATCTTGGTTTGAATTAAGAGTAGACACCATGCATTAATTCAAATTGAACTATGAATAGGAAGAGTATGTATGGACATTCGACAATAGGGATTAGATACATACTTGGTTGTTTAAAACATTCTTCTATGCTTAATGGATTTCTAATGCTTAATTTAGGTTCGACAATAAGGATCTAATTAGGGAATTAGGAATACAAGGTTAGGACCAAACACCATGGCTTAATCATATTTTAGCTAGAATCAATCCGTGAATCTAAATTGAACTTGGTAACTAATTAGCTTGGGTTAATTTCTTTTCTTTCTTCTTGTTTTACTTATTTTCTTTTTCATTTCTATTTTGTGCAGGGAATCAAATTGAATCAATCTATCATCAATCCTCGTGGATCGACCTCGTACTTACACAAGCTATACTATCCAATGGCCGTGCACTTGCGAGGTTAACAACAATTTTGGCGCCGTTGCCGGGATTGACGGCATAGTTTGGTTCTATTTTCTTTCCCTACTTGTTTTACTTTCCTTTTTCCGTTTCATTTCAGTTTTTATTCCTAATCCTTTTAATTCTATTTCAAGTTTTTTGTGTTTGTTTTAGCAATTTAGGATAGCTCAATAAAAAGGAGAGAAGGAAACTTCAATCATAAGAATAGGAAGTATGGAGTAGTGGGAGGAGTAGCTACTTCCAAAATGCATCCATGCTCGACCTAATCGCTTCAAGGGGAGTATTCCAATCCTTTCTCTTTACTTGTATTGTTATTATTTTAGTAATTTTAATTTTCTGTTTCTTTTATAATAAAAAAAAAAAAGATTTTTCATATGAGCTGACTCTTGGTAACTCCGGTGAGCGTCTCCGTCAATGCAGTGTCTAGGAGTTCTTTAGGCGACACCTTCTGCTCAAGAAGTTTGGGTTTTAAGCGGGACCATTGTGACCCTCCAACCTTCCGAACCCCCTGTTTGTGTTTTCTCGAGGCCCTTAACCTGGCCATCCTGTAGTTGCTTGTATAATTGTGTTTTCTTAAAATAAATTTTTTTACAATAATGGTTTAGCTTAAATAAAAATTTAAGTTTGGGTATTGTATTCTTGCTTAAATAATAATTACAATAAAAAAATATAAAAAAAATTGCAATTTGGAACTTCTTTGTTTTCTTTTCTGTTTAGTTGTTTTATAGTCTCGTGATTTTTATTATTTTAATTTTTATGTGGTGTGGTTAGTTTGTTTGTTTCGTGTGTTAAAAATTAAAAAAAAAAAATTATTACTTTAAATAAAGCTGCATCACTAAAAACTTAAAAACAAAAACAAAAAACAAAAAAAACAAAACAAAAAAACAAAAAACAAAAAACAAAAATACATAAAATACAACTACATAAAACTTCTTCTTCTTCTTCTTCGCTCTTCTTCTTTCTTCTTCTTCTTCTTCTTCTTCATCATCTTCACAAGACGCATCATCATGGCACGCTTCTGATTCCAAAATTGGAAACTTGGGCTTTAGCCCTACGGGCGCCATCTTTTGGGTCTTCACGCATGCCCTCTTGGGGCCCATCACTTGAGCTCCCAAAGATCGCCTTATGGCTGCACTCTTGGCTTGAGCACCACTTGTCTCGTGCTCCGTTGCTTTGCGCTACCCGGTGCCGCCCAATAGACTCCGGCGTGCGCATGTCTTTGGCGTAAATCTACCATCGATGATAGTCAGTTTATTCTCTCGCCCGCAAACCTTCTAGGCCGACGTCGATTAAACTCCACCATCCTTGTCCTCTCCTTTTTCAAGTCCCTTATAATGCCTTGACAATCCTCAACCACATTCTCGCGATGCCGCCAATCGAGCCTTTACTAGCTCCAACTCACGGATTTCGCATTAGGCGATAACCCACATGCGATAGTGGTCGTGTTTTGTGCGGCGCATGGCATCACCGACGATTCGATTGTCACACTTTGCGCTCGAGCACTCGTGCATCTCCTGGGAGTCACTAAACTCCTTGCGACTCCAAGGGCAACTTCGTTGTCCATGAGTATTGTGTCATTCAGCATCACGGCCCTCTTCTTTGAGGCCAAAATAGGGCATCCACGTTGGTGCTTGCTCCTTGACTCCGACGTCCAATTGGTTGAGCTAGGTTAAGATCGAGCGAAAATGGGAAAGGAGACGACATTTTCTTTTCCTGCTTTCTTTTTCTTTTTTCTCTTCTCTCTTCTTTTTTTTTTCTTTCTTTCTCTCTTCTTCTTTCCTTTCTCTCTTCCGTGTGGCTGTAATTTTTGTTTTTCTCCCTTAGTTTCCTTTTTATAGACTTCAAACCCTAGCACCACTCGAGCTCCACGTGGCCTTACGCTTTCCCCGTCCCCAAAAATAATTTGTCGCGACGCATCTCTCGAAAGAACGCTGCTCAACAAAGTCGTCACGACTTTTCATGGCCCGTAATTTTCGCGCTTGAGCTTGCGAGCGCCTCTTGTGTTTCGACACGTGGCTCTTGCTTCGTTGCTCGAGACGACATATGGACCCTTCTTTAATCCACTTCCCACGAAAAATAAAAAATTTAAATTAAAAATTAAAAAATTAAAAATAAAATGTGTGGGCTTGGATTTCATTGTGGGTCGGGTTTAACGGTGGTTTGGGTTTCAAATTGTGGGCTTTGGGCTTCAAATTTTTTTTTTTTTGGGTTTGAATTTGAAGTAGGTGTGTTTAGGGCTTATTGTTTCGTTTTTTATTTATTTTTTATTTTAAATTTTTTTATTTGTTTGGTTGTTTTGCATTTTTTTATTTTGTTTTGTATTTTAATTATTGTATTGTGTGATATTTATTTGTTTTAATACCTTTCATTTTTTGTTATGACATTGCTTGTGCTCTAATTTTTAAACATTGAGGACAATGTTCATGTCTAAGTTTGGGGTATTAAAGTTTATCAAGTAAATTTGGTTTTTCTTAAAATAAAATTTTTTTAAAAAAAATTTTGTTTTTCTGTTTTATTTTAGTCTTTCTTTGTTTTTATTTTGAGTCACTTTCCAACACATATGATGAGATTGTGATAAATGTTTGCATGACTTAAATGAAAATTGGATTTCTTTATTTCAAAAAAAAAAAAATTTTAAAAAATTAAAACTTTTGGCATCGTTCTAGCATGATATGTTCAAAACCTCTTTACACTTGCCATTTGTTTCCATAATTTTCCAATTAAAGGATTTGCATGATCCAAAGAATTGTATCAAGCATAAATTAAACTTGTATAACCATATAATGTAAGCTTTTGAGCCTTGTGCTTCATTTCATGAGTGTTATACACATACTCTTATTTTCTTGTCATCTAAGTTGTTGTTTGATCTCATTATTCATTGAATTGGTTGAGCACTTAAAAGTCATTCATTCATATTCAATTTAATTACATGACATTTAAGAAATGATATTAAGGCCCTTTTTGGATCGTTTGTGCCTTTCAAGCTAACCTTATGCATGCTTAAGCATGATTTTTCCATTGTTAACCATTTTGAGCCTACATGTAAACCTTTTCTTTCTTTCATTTAACCAATTATATTTCCTCGCCTTAGCCTGAAAAACAAGTATTTACCTTTTCTAAGGAACTCATGAGCTTTAATTGTGATGTGTTTTTCATGCTAAGTTTGGGAAGGGGTATTATATATTGAAAAAAAAAATCACCCAATTGGTGGAAGAAAAGAGAAAAGTTGTGATTGTGGTTGATTGAAAATTCATTTTTGGGTTTCTTTATTGGCCTCAAAATAAATTGGTGGTTGTTCAATTAAAAGAAAGGAGTGTGAATCCTTATAAATGGAGGTATAAGGAGTTTTTTGAAAAAAAAATCCTCATTGTGATGATTCAAGTATTGGAAACAATTGTTTTATGCTCTTACATTGTGAGTTCCTTGGACTTTGTGTTATCTATACCTTTCATTTCTCACTCACCTTACACCATTGGCCCCATTACAACCTATGATAAAGACCTAAATTGATCTTAAATGTCATGTGATTGAATTGCATCCATTTTCCTACTTTTAAGTGTTTAGCATCCTTCTTGAGATCATATAATGCAAGTTCTTCATCTTTCTATTGTGAGTTAATTCCCTTATGGTTTAACTCTAATCTCATGTTTATAACTCGAAAGTGATGCACATTGTAGCCCTCTTCTGAGTGATTCATTTTGTGAGAGGACAACTTTGGTGAGATTTGAAGTTGAATTTGTGCTTTGTATGATTTTTTGAAATTGTGTGAAAACTAAGATTGGAGAATTTGTTGCATTTGGCTATCACACTACTACACTTTGAGCATGTTATGTTTTGAACTTTGCCACATTGTGAATAATGTCTAAAAAAGAGCTTTTATTGTTAAAACTTTGAGTCATGTGCATGAGTCATTTCTCTTCAGTAAAATGTTCGGAAATATTGTTTTGTATTTGTTGTCAGTATTTGTTTTTGTTTTGTTTTTGTTTTCTAACTACTTTGTTTTGTAGAGTCAATGAAAACGCTTTGTGGGTATCGATCTCGTTAAACCTCAGGAGACACAACTCCTCCTACTAGGGATGCCTAGAGGTTTAAAGGCTTGCTGCATATGCTCAATGCAATCGAGTTACTCGCGAAAGTGGTCTAATAAATTTATTTACTTATTTATTTTTATCTTTGTTTTCCTTTTGTTTTGCTCGAGGACTAGCAAAATATAGGTTTTGGGGGTATTTGATCGGTGCATAATTACATATCATTTTGTACCCTTCTAACTTATGATTTGGTTATGTTTTGAGTTAAACTTGTGCTTTTAATCTATTTTGTGTTTGTTTCATGTAATAAGTTTGGGACTCATTTAATGCATTTTTGGAGTCAAGTTAGCTCAAAATGGTGTCTGCAGATCAGTCAACTTCACGGATTGGACTCTACTTGCTCAAGAAGAACCAGATAATGAACCATACGTCATTGGAAAGATACGGAAGTCTATTTTCTGGATCATTTTACGGTTCATGATTCCGAGTCCTCTAGAGGAAGTTATACAAGTTTTGGCAGCTTAAGGTCAAAATCGGCAGGATCTGCGTTACTGGGCCAAAAATGACTTTTGAAGGCCTTCCCAAATTTTCCTTGAGTTGGGCTGCATATGCTTGGAAAGATAAGACAAAGAGCTTCAAGATCCATATTTTTGCAGATTTGTTAGAGTGAAGGAACAAGCCCAAATCGAGCCCACAAGCTGACTGCAATGCATTGTCATGCATGAGCTAATCATTTTAGTGGTGAATTGAGTGGTAAGTTGGTGAAGTGAGTGTGGTTATTAAATTCAATTGTATAATCAGATTTATACTTCCCCTAGGCCTATAAATAGTGAGTTCTCCAAGCATGTAAACACACCCCAAGGGGGAGCTCTCAAACATCTCTCTAGAGCTCCTCTCCCTTCTCTCCCTTCTCTCCCTCAAATTCTCTTAGTTTTCTTTTAGTTCTCAATTGTTTCCTTTAAGTTTTTCTTAGTTGTAATTTATTTTCCATTGTAATGTAATTTATTTTCTTAAGTTTTTTCAAGTTTAATTAGTTTTCAAGTTTCAATTATAGTTCTTGTTCTTATTCATTATGCTTATAAGTTAATATGCTTGTTTGAATGATTGATCACCATTAAAACTTGTATGTTAGCTATCTTGGTTTGAATTAAGAGTAGACACCATGCATTAATTCAAATTGAACTATGAATAGGAAGAGTATGTATGGACATTCGACAATAGGGATTAGATACATACTTGGTTGTTTAAAACATTCTTCTATGCTTAATGGATTTCTAATGCTTAATTTAGGTTCGACAATAAGGATCTAATTAGGGAATTAGGAATACAAGGTTAGGACCAAACACCATGGCTTAATCATATTTTAGCTAGAATCAATCCGTGAATCTAAATTGAACTTGGTAACTAATTAGCTTGGGTTAATTTCTTTTCTTTCTTTCTTGTTTTACTTATTTTCTTTTCATTTCTATTTTGTGCAGGGAATCAAATTGAATCAATCTATCATCAATCCTCGTGGATCGACCTCGTACTTACACAAGCTATACTATCCAATGGCCCGTGCACTTGCAGTTAACACAAAGCAGAAAAGGCATGCATTGTGGGATGGGATGATCGAATTGCGTCCTCGGCTTTCAAGAAGGGCTTGCCAATCGAGCACGAGCTGTATCACTAGCTGACTATCACTCCTAGCCGGACTTTGGTAGTCGATCAACTGACCAAGCAAAGTAGTCAAAGGAATGACAGGTTTAGCCACAAGAACGGAGGCAAGTGCAAGTCGCAACCCTAAGGAGGAGCTCCAGCAGATGAGGACTACATTAAGTTCTCCATCCCGATACATCAAATTTAAGCCTAAATGAAGGATGTCACAGGTATTGCGAATTCCATGTAGGGCACGGCCATTACACGAATGATTGCTTTGCTTGGAAGAAGCACCTTGAAGAGCTGGTTAGAGAGAGTTGAGATCTGCTGTCCCCAATTCCTGTCCCTTTCTGTCCCATTCTTAACATTTTGACATCTGTCCCTTAATATAACAGTCTGCTAACACCGTTAGTTCCCATTAGAAAAAGAAATTAGAAACGACATCCCCTTTGTCGGTGGTTCAAGACTCTTCTCATCGTCTCTACTACAAACTACGTAACTCACCATCTCTTTCTTTCTCCCATCTCATGATCATCTCACCACCATCCACCAGGCACCAGTCAAACAAATAGCCAAAAGCCATTCTTAATTTTGATTTATATCTCTTTTGCTTCCCCCTCATCTTTCAATCGCATGATCGTATCTCTTCATTTTCCAGTTTTCTCACTTTTTATATGAAATTCCAAAAAGGGCATGGAGATTTGCTATTGAAGATATATGATTTTAGGTGCAACTGGGAAGATGTAAAATGCCCAGAAGATAAATAATACTTATTCTTCAACAATTCTGTTTTTCATCTGGCTGTTTATTCACCTTTTTATTTTTCAAAAGAACCCAAACGAAGGCAGAGAACATAGACAAAAAAAAAATTAAAATAAAACAAGTTGTTGTGGAATTTAAACCAGACAATAGAAAGAACAAAAAAATTACCAAAAATGGTTTTTCTTCTTCTAACCAAACGTAAAGGTGTGCCAGAGAAAAGGAAGATTATTTAATGTTTTTGCTTACCAGAAGATGAAGAGCCATGAAGAGTCTCCGTCTTCTTTTCTTGGTTTGAAGAGTAATGAAGACGAAGCGGTAGAGGAAGATATGACGTTTTTTTAAAATAATTTTTTTTATTGATAGGATAACAGGTGTTAATTTGCTGTTAAATTAAGGACAGGTGTCAAAATATTATGCAAGGGACAGGCAGGGGACATGAAATTTGGGGACAGCAGATCTCAACTCGGTTAGAGAGGGCCACTGCACAGATTTCATAGCCAAGAAAGCCTTTGAGCAAATCGAGGATACCGATGTAGCTAAGCAGCCTCCACAGAAGGTCATATGGATTAACACAATCCTAGCAGACTCTAAGGAGTCCAGGCTGACCAGCAAGGAAAAGAAGAGGAAGATCAAGCAGGCAACTTTGATCTCTCAAGTCCTTACCACCAGTAATCAGCTTGCAAACCTTCATGATCATCGACGAGGTCTCCCCTATAATGGCATCTTAGGCAGGCCGTGGATCGTCAAGTTCGATCGTCAAGTCATATGGATTAACACAATCCTAGCCGACTCTAAGAAGTCCAGGCTGACCAGCAAGGAAAAGAAGAGGAAGATCAAGCAGGCAACTTTGATCTCCCAAGTCCTCACCACCAGTAATCAGCTTGCAGACCTTCATGATCATCGACCAGGTCTCCTCCTATAATGGCATCTTAGGCAGGTCGTGGATCGTCAAGATCGATACCGTCACATCCGCCACGCACTAGAAGATCCGCTACCCCATCCATGGCGCCGGTGTCGGGCAGTTCAACAGTGACCAGGAAATGGCGAGAAGATGTTCAGCCCAAGGGCTGAAGAGAAGCAAGCAATCACAGTACACACTGGTGAGCTGAGCGAGCAGATGGCGGATGAAGCAGATCCTTTTCCTGATAGTTAAGCAAACCTGAAGGACATGCATTCTCGGGCTGACCAGATGTCCCCCAGGTTCTGCAAGGATGTAAGAAGCGTGGTAATTATGGGTGAAAGTTGAAATGCATATTTTCATACTCATGAGGCTTGTTTTATTTTAAATCATTAATATTGACATATAGGTTTCCGTGTGGTCAGTGTTGTTTTACCAGTTCTCTATTTTTCCATTTATCAGTATTTATGTATACACTTGAGGTGAATTGAGGATTATTTTGCAATCAGTATTTTTATGCATAAGTGACAGGGAATTGTTGATAGTATGGAAAGAACTACGTGTGGCTTGATCCCTCAGTAAGGGTACGTAGGCAACCTAGATTAATCTAGGTGCAGCCACGGAAGAGGATATTTTGTAATCAGGTTTGGGATTGAATTTGAAACTTATTTAACCTTTATATTGAATTCAATATGAACTGTTGTGAGGGCCCAAGGCCCGATTGATATTTGAGTTACGTGGGTTGGTGTGCTCTGATAGAGTCTGGGTTGTTTGTAAGGCCAGAGGCCATCTAGATTAAAGGTTTCTATTTGTGTGTGAGCTTAACTTGTGTATGCTGAATGATTGAGAATTATAAACTGTCTTGTTACAGGTGAAAATAAATTGGGAAATGTCCATTTTTCAGGGGAGACTCTGCCGGTTTTCGGGTAGAAGTCCAAACCCCTAAGTGATATTATTTTTTAAATTGGTGCAAAGGGCATTTTGGGGACATTCGTGCTGGCACCTGATACGTGTTGGACACGCACAAGGTTCGACTTGGATTCTAAAATGAAATTTGGGTCGGGTCCTGTCACACAAAAGGCATTTGAGTTTAAATATCTATCGTGAAAGTTCTTGTGAATGTCGGTACGATGATAACAACCGACGTGTTAGAGGCATAAAAATGTCGATATTAGTTCTATAAGCATCGTGTAAATTGAGTAACCACGTCTATATTTATATTAGAAACGCCGGGGTAAGTTAATTAACAATGGCGGCTATGGAAATACTAGGGGTCGTAGTATATCATAATAACTTCATTCTTCGTATATTTTCGGACATTACAATTGCATTTGCACATCTTTGGATTCCAGAGGCGACGTGATATTACGACTAACCACAACAATTTATTTTAAACCAGTGTCGTCACGGTGTTTCTAAAGGGCGATTGACTGATAAAGTACGCCATCTACCGGGAATAGACACGGCGGTCATGGTGTTATCAGAGCCGTGTAGAGGCACAAACCACGTCTGCATTTATATTGTTGATGGCGTAGTAATTTCTGTAACGATGGCAGTTTTTTAAAGAATAGGGTCGTAAGAGATGATAATAACATTGTTCTTCCCATATTTACTGCTGTTAATACATCATTTGGACGTCGGTAAGGAGCTTAAGTGTCATGGAATCGGTGATAACCACGACGGTTTATTTTAAAGTACTGTTGTGATAGTTCTTCTGCATGATGGTAAGTTAATAGTTTTTGTCGTGGTTACTTAGTGTTACGTCGGTATTTGGATAAATTGTGTCATGTTTTCTCCTCTAAAGTACATGGAGTTTCGAAAAGGGTCGTCTTAGCTTATCCAAGTTGTTTTTTGCTGCATTTTCAATAATTAGACGGCAGTTTTTAGTTGGAGATGACGTTGTATGTGTTAACAATGTCGGGTATTTACCGTCGTGGTTTTATGCATCAAAAGATGTCGGTCGATTTCACGACAGTTGAAAAACCGGCTACACAACGGTGGATTTTGCACCGCATAGGGCCACACCAACGCTCTTTTATAAGTTTGAATGAAGATTTTTAAAGAACTCTCCTTTATGAGATACAAATGAAGCTTCTCATAATGATAACTCTCCTCTTTGCAAATGTAATTCTCACACTGAAACTCTTGTATGAATTGGAATGAAATAAGGCTCAAGATAAAATGATAGCAAGAGAGTGATGGACGTTTATGATTGGAATTATAAGCTTGTATCGAGCAAGGTGTTTAAGATGTCATGAAAGCAATATGTACATTTGACACAATGATGAAGCAACTGTTAGATTTTTAAAAACTTGATTTGCATTTTGAAGTCTGATATGGAAATCTCAATTAAGTCAAAAGTGCAACTGTTTATTTTGAAAAACCTGGTTAGATTGATTGATGTACATCATTTGTTCCACATGAACGTTTGAAATATATAATTTGAATTTGAACTCCGAAGTTTCCAAAATGAATTGTGCCAAATGCAAAAAGAAGAGGAAAGAAAACTAATATCCATTTCATAGAAGAAAGTATGATATGTTATGTTTCCTATTTAGATCGGTGCACTAGATACTAAGTTATATCAGGTTTTGATAAGAGTTTAAATTAGGTTATACTTTGAGGCCCAAAACCTTGTGGAATAAGGAAAAGTTTTGAGGCCTATTAAGGGGTCTTATTTATTTCTTTTTGCGTGAACCGTTGCTTGGTGGGCTTGAAAGATTAAACAAGTCGGCCCTCGGTGATGAGTAGAGATGACTTGACCTAGCCCTATATAAGCATAAGGCCCTGCTCTCATCAGACACATTCTCTACCCTAATCTCATCATAAAGAGAGAGCTGAAACAGATTCTGAGAGAAAGCAGAAGTCTTGTGCTGTTCCTGTTCTTGCTAGGATTGTTGCTGCTGCGGTTGAATGAGTTCAGAGGTCGTGCACTCAAGATAGATGATGCCAAGTATGTTGTCTTCACATATTTCAGGTACACAGAAAGGATGGCGTTTCGCCAATCGCATTTCCAGTTGCACCTATTCTATTTATTTACAATCTACTACTCTACCGTCTTCATTTGGCAATAATGTACAGTACTTCATACCGTCTTCATTTGGCAAAAATGTACAGTCACTTCATACTGGACTAGATATAAGAAACAAAGTCTGTTTTCAAATATTTTTTTCTTTCCCGCAAAATATTAATATCTCAGAACTTGCAGGAAGTAGTAGTTCCCAACCTCTGCTTCATGCTCAGGCACTTTGTGCCCTCGAGTACCTCCGGCAAAAGCTTTTCGAAACTGTCCAAGAACAGTTCCCATTCATCTCCACTCATGTCTCCAAAATTTATTGGCCCTTCTTCACAATTGTGGGTAGGTACTGAGAAACTCATGCTCTTCATCAAAACCCCAACCTTATGACTACCACTAGTACTCCCATCATCATCACTACCATTATTGCCTATCATAGTCTTTCTGTCATTATCGTCATTATCATGATCGTTTTCCTCGAATAGTGGAGACTGAGATGCAAGGGTCAACCCAGTAATTGATCCTGCAGATGAAAACCTTGACATAATGGGTGGCTTACTTATTCCATAATGGCTTCCTAAGAGTTGAGGAAGATCCAAATTCTCTTTCAAACCTTCTTCACTTTCTTTTTCAAGTTTAAACATTTCAACTTCTCCAATTTTTCCTTTCGTCTCATCTACTGTAGTAGGCATGGCAGCCTTAGCTTGCAAACAAAGATTCTGTAATGCACTAAGACTTTCTTCTCCAGCACAGAACTGCCGAGTCATCATTTCACCTATATCAGCAAGACAAAGCCCAGCCGCAGCAGCCCGCTTCAAGAAGATGGTGCATAGCACAAGAACACGGATAGCAGCCTCCCGTAAATAAGGAATATGAGTTCTTAGAAGCTCTGCATCTTTGTAGGGGTCAAGATTGGATATGTACTCAATTTCATACTCGGAAAAGGGAACTGAAGCTTGAGGCCAGTGCAACCATTCAAAATATGGATCATCAAGCCACTCAGGAAGGCAAAGACCATGGTCAATAGGCACAAGCTCCGCCACCCCAACTGCATAATTGTGCTGTTCGTATTTTTTAACTAGCATATTCCCTGCATGCCTGTCAAGATTTAAGAGTCTTACATCAAAAATTCCAATACGATGAACAGAAGCAACTGAGAAGCCTGAAGAACCTAACTCTCCTGCATCATAGTCATGATCCACGAAGCGCTGCAGAGAAGCAATCTTATAAGGTGTAGCTGAAATTCCGGCTGCAATGTTATTAATGTGGAATGCAACATGGGAAATTTTTACTAAAGCTGTGGGAGGAACACCAGCGAATCCACCGTGGTCAAGGAGATAAGCTGCCAATTCTCGAACTCCAGATTCACCAATCCGAACTGAGCGTTTCAAACCCGGTTGGCCCAGCATGCGACCCCCAAAGCCTTTACGGTTATTGAAAGCTAAGGGTTCTTCATCTATTGGCTTTGCCACAGCAATACTGTCACCATTTTGACTACATAAGTAGTAGGCACCCCCTAGTCCACTTGACACCGGCAAGAGATCAGCACCAGACGCCATAGCTATGGCGACCTCGACTACAAAAGCATGTACCCTAGGTATCCTAGTGCCTCCAACAATTTCAATCCTTGGATTTGTGTCAAAATCTTCTTCCAATGCAGAGGTAAGGGATAGACATGGGGTGGAGAAGCTTTTGTGAAAATTAGCATCACCGAATGCATGTGTTAAGGAGTGGGCAAGTATGCTGTAATCGAGTTTAGTGTAGGACTGTAATCTGCATCTCTGGGATCGGCTGAATGGCCTGAATCCATGGTGTTGATCAACTGCTACAGCCATTTTGACAAATGTCATACAGTAAGAATGGAAGGGAGTGCATGCCAGGGGCACCTTTTCTCAAAAGATCCCCTGAGAATTAGACTTCCCTTGGGAGATTAAGCTGTATTTTTAACAAAAACACACTTAACATCAGTTTCCAACAATCTCAATATAATTAATATGAATTATGAAAAATCTTAGCAACCAAAACATAATTTTGTTGGACACAAATGCATTAATTATAAAGACGGCCTGTCCATTCATCAAATGCATATCTGAATTACATTACAAATAAAATATAAAACCGTGCTCATATTCCTATTTCTACATGTAAAAGTGAAAAGATCAACTCCATACAAAGGAAAATAACGAAAACAAAGATAATATCTCATAATCTTCAGAAAAGCCCCTGTCATGTAAAGAGAGGATATCAGTGTCGAGTACAAAAATTGCTCTCTGTTCGACAACGAAAAGAGAGGATATCAGTGTTCAGTGCTGATCTACTGACTACTGCTGGTATTTTCTATGGAAACTTCAACAAACTTTAAAGGAGAAGAGAGAAGAAGCAATCTGATTCAAATTTCCTATGGAAACTTCAACAAACAGATACTCTTGGGTTTTAAAAAGCAATTCAGTATATGAATATACACTACTGTATAAATTGCATGCTTGCTGCCTTTCATAACTAAAGCTGTCAGATGATATTCAAGCCATTAATTTTTGCAGATCATTGGTTCATTAAATAGATAAATTATTGTTTGATAAAAGAAATAGATAATAATCATTCTAATTTTTGGCCTAGCTATCATATAGTTGATGTGAAATAATTGGGTCTTGGAACTATAATCAAGGGTGGATCTTCCTATATGAAAAAGCCAACAGGTTTGCAACTTGAGTGTCAATATTTGTGGTGCAATTATAGAGAGATTTTTTTTTTGGTACTCTTCCATCATTCCATGGGATCTATGTGTGTTAAACATATTGATGACTAAGAGAAGGTAGATAGACTCATATCTTGCTTTGCATAAGGGTAAACTTGTCATTAAAGTTTTCATTAAAATGTGAGCCGGAAAATGGGACATTGGGGTCAAAATAACCACTGTCAAAAGTAATCATTACATGTAAGAGGCTTGTAACTTAAATGGTTAGGAACATCTATCTCCGCACTCGAGGCTCCTACATTCGATTCCCCAATCCCCTGATCCTCTATAGAACTAAAATTGTCGACATTGAAATAAAATGGACCAAAGAAAGTGAAAAGAAGATAAGTGTTGAGATTTCATGAGCAATACATAAAAAAGAAGCATAAAAGTTTTGGGAAGAAATGATTAAATGATGTATCTGACCAGAGAGTGGCATACAGGTGACGAATATGATCATACGCTGGATTCAACAAACTAATCCCATAATTCGTGAATGACCAGAGACACACACCAACTTCTCTCCATTTCGCATAAACAACCTGCATATTTTCATCGTTCATATCACAATCACCCAGAAATCAGGACAAGCAATAAAAAAGCATATATTATTTCTTGTTCGTTAAGGAATAAAAATTTTGTTTCAAAATTTACTTATTAACAAAAGATAAAAAGCCATGGAGTCATTCAAATAGTTACCCTAATGTCGCTTGTATCAAAAAACTAGAAACACCAACCTATTTTTCCCTCGCTCCTCTTCACATAAATCGCCACGATAGTCTGGAACATAGAACAAATGCAAGTCAGGGTTACAAGCGCACCAACATTTTATAGTATGAATGTGAATCAAATATGAGAAAATTAAAAACAAGAGTTAACAACATTTTTCAATTCCATACACGATTTGTTGGACATATAAACTCATACACAAAATCCTGGAAACCTACAAATTGCACCCATCGTTAGTAATTCAATAATTATATAAATAAATAAAGGAACATGAAATAAAGAAGCATACCCTGAACACTGGCAAGGCATTCAGGGAGACGAACAGAAGGGGGAGCGTGAGAGACAAACAGTTTGTCACCCAATTGTGTTTAAAACCTGTGAAATGATGTCTTCTCCCACTCTTTTGGATATTAAATATGAATGCTTTTAACTTTCAACCACCCCCAATCTGCAGCGCCCCAACCTTTGCTCCTTCTCTATTCGATTTTGATCCCCCTCCTCCCCTTCTCCCCTCTTTCCCTCTTTTTTTTTTTTTCCCTTTTAATTTTTATCTTTCTTTTTTGGTGGTTGTTGGGTTTGGTTTCACCACGTCCCCTTATTTTTGCTGCGACTCCTAAGGCAACGTCTTTCTATTTTCAGACATGTTTTGTTTCTTTGTTTGTTTGTTCACTTTCTTTCTAGGAGCCAAATTGGTTCATCTTCATCTTGATATGGGTAATGCAAACGAACCAAATTGGCCCGTTTGAGAGTGCTTCAGAACAGTTAAAAGCGCTTTATGACAATCAAAAGCGCTTACGACAACATTTGGCAGAAAAGTTTAGAAGCGCTTCAAGGCCATATAAGCGCTTTCTCGGAGAAGCACTGCCATGTGCTTCTTCGGGAAGCACGTCATTTCTTATGAAAATTTCAACATCTTTATAATAAAAGCGCTTTTGCTAGAAGCGCTTATATGCAAAAGTGCTTCATAGAGAAGCACTCCCAAATGAGGTTGGTTCTACTTTAGCTAGAATTAAAGCTTTTCAATGTAAGAATCGAATCAAACCCTTATGATTGGTTGAAAGAGGCCCTTAGGTCATTTAATAAAAACAAGAATGAGACCGCACAACACGCGGTTCCTTAGATAGCATTAAGGGGTCGTTTGTTACACATGCTTGGCTTGGCCTGGCTTGGACTAAATCTAGTACCATGTTTGTTTCATCTAATCCTAGTCTTAGATGAGATTGCTAATACCGGGCCCACCAAAATCACCTCCTTAGGAGGGGACTACTAAACCCATGTGGAAAGGGAGGCTTAACTAGTCTCATGCTTACTAATGTATAAGATGAATATATTATATTGTAATAATAATAACATATATTATTATTATTATTATTATATACACATATTTATATATTATATTATATTATACTTACATACACATATACTATAATGTACATATATACACGTATATACACACATATATATATAATATATGCATATATGTATATATCTATACACATATATACATATATAATATATATAATATACATATACATCTATACATGTATATTATTTTTATAATATACCCATATACACATATACATATTAATATTATAATAATAGTATACGTGTATATATGTATTATATATTATAATATACATATACACATGTATATACACATATACATTATACATGTATAATATATATATATATATTATATTTATGTATTTGTATTATACCCATGTATATATTATAATATACATATATACACGTATAGATTCCTTTTTCAAATTGCCGCATACCTCTGCTGCACAATCTGTTGTTTTTGGAACAAAGTCGAGTCGCTTCCATTGCGAATATCAACTCGATCTCTTCAAACCTCGAGAGTCCTGTCAATTCTAAAGGTTCCTTCACTATTGGCCATATGACTCCATTAGGTACATGTCTTCGTTATTTGCTAAAACCAAATGTTTTTGCTCCCACACAAACAAATCAAGGATGCCTAAATCCCTTGTCGGCATGGTTTATCTCATGATTTCCTCCTCTAAGCATGTGCCCATTGGTAGGCTTATATTCTATAACATCTTACATGCCGGAGTACAAAACAAGGATGACAAATCCACCTCAATTGTCTTTCCCTCCTTAATTACTTCTCTTGCTCTTAGAGAAGGTTGTCCTGTGTTCTTCTCGACACCAGGCATCTTTCTCTCACTGTGGATGCAACCACTTTCAAGAGAAGTGATGCTGCCTCTACGAGATCCAAAACTCTTCCTCCTACTACTCCCTCATCTAGTTCCTCCTTCCGATACTGCAGTTCTAGCACTGCAATCTAAACTGGACACCATGCACGACTTGTAAAAGAGATGTTTAATGCAATTTCTGCCAATCAAGCTTCTATCATTGCCATTCAAAACTGCTGGTTTTTCTTCATCCCCACATATTTCCTCCGATCCTAGCGACTCTGCTGAAGAAGCCCTTGCCGATTCTGTCTCGAATGAGGATTTAATTAACATGCTTCTAAAATCTCACAAGCGAAAAGCTACTGAAGAAGTTCCTTGTGCCTTCACCAAATCTTGTTGCTTCTCCAGTCATTCCTATCGTGAGGAGGAAGCTTCCTGCTAGGAGACGTCATATTTAATATTAAGGGGGAGCTATGAGTATCTGTTTGAGGGGAGCTGCTATTTGTGTTTCCAAATCCTTTTGTTGTTGTTTGTTTGTTATTGGTTGGTCTGTGATCCCTTTGTCTTTTCTAAGACAAAAAGGGGGAGAATTTTGGGAACAATTCCAATTCTGTGTTGCTTTTTGTAAAACTATCTGTTAAAAATGTATTTAATGGTTTCTATGGTTTTTGTTTATCTGCTGGAAACTTTTAATTCTTCTTGTGAAGTTTGTGCAGGTACTTTGTCTCAATCGATAGCTTTTTTGTTTTATTTTGTTCTAGAATTCGCTCTTATAGTTTTGTTTAAGAAAAGGTCAAAGGAGGAGATTGTAAGGGTTGTATTTTTTCATGTTTCTTGTTTGGCTCTTCTCTTGTAGTTCACAAAACCATTATATTAAGTTCTTAGTTTTTAAGGTAGATTAAAGGATAAGATTGAAATGGGTTGAAGATGATTCCAGTGCTCACGTTGCTATCAAAGGTAAATTCATATGCATTTTCACTGAATTAATACATGTTCACATGTATTGATCCAACTTTCCTTTTTGTATTTTGCAGCAACATTTCTCTTTAATCAGTTTTGACCGTTTTCTTTATTCATCTTTTACTAAAATCTAACAAAAGCATGAGAGTATTCTATTTACTCTCAAACGGCTTATGGCTTTCTAGGAAGGATGGGAATTAGTTTATAATATCTTTATGAGACATTCTCACATGGGTAAAAGCTAATTTCCCTACCCATTGTTGAAATGTAAATTGCCTAGCTAATTTCTGGTTAGTTGGTAATTTACTTAATCTGTTTCTTACTTAGTTTCTTTAAGTCATGTGTTAGTTGAGTGCCATGTGCTCTTATGCCAAGTGTAAGGCTTAGATAAGTTCTTCTATTGCTTTCGGCTCATAAGCTTTGTATTGCCATGTGTCATATCCACATTGGCCTAACTTTCCAACGGTTAGATTGTGTGATGTAAGTATTGCTCTGATAAGAAATGAAAAAGGTGTGCTGCAACAGATTTTGTTAGCAGAGATTATTCCATTCATTTTTGGTTTTTCTCGTCCAAGCTTCTCTCTTCTATTCTTTTCTCTACTCCCATTAATCCAAAGCTCAACATGGTATCAAGAGCGAAGGTTGGATCTGGATAGTGGGCGTCAACACTGTGTGAGCTGAGATTTGAAATCCAACGTGAAATTTCATACTCAGTTCATCGATTCAGATCTCATATGGCTGGGTCAAGTGGAGGTGATCTTCGGGCTCCAATATTCAATGGTGATAACTATGAATTTTGGAAGATTCGAATGAGGACCATTTTCAAATCTCACGGAATCTGGGATTTAGTGGAAAATGGAATTGACATTTCAGAGTCGAAGGGGAAGAAGATTGTGGAAGAAGGGTCATCGGCATCAGAGAAAGAAGCTCTGCTGATGAAGGATGCTAAAGCTCTTGGTATCATCCAAGGAGCTGTCTCCGATGATATTTTTCCCAGAATCTTGAATGAAGAAACCGCAAAGGGAGCTTGGAATATACTTCACCAGGAGTTTCATGGTGACAAACAGGTCAGATCTATCAAACTGCAAGGTCTGATCGTGATTTTGAATACACAAGGATGAGGGATGATGAGACCTTGTCTGTGTACCTCACTCGCTTACTTGAGCCGGTGAATCGGATGAAGGGCTATGGGGAAGATCTATCAAAAGGGAGGTTAGTTCAAAAACTACTCATAAGCCTCGACCAAGGAGTTTGATCCTGTTTGCTATGTAATTGAACAAACCAAGGATATTGAGACTGTTGAGGTACAAGAAGTAATTGCTTCATTGAGGGGATTTGCTCAACGTCTAGATAGACACTGAAAGCACCACCGAGAAAGCCTTCAGCAGTATGAGCATAAACCAAAAGGGCTCTCAATTTAATTCGGGTTAGTAACAACAAATCGAAGAAGAATTGGAAATCAAAGGACAGGAAATGGGATTCTAAGTTCCAAAATAATGCTAATCAAGGTGGAAAGCATAGTCAAGGAGACAAAGCTGAACAAGCTAAGGGAAAATGTAAGCATTGTGATAAACTACACTATGGTGAGTGTTGGTTTAAAGGAAAACCGAAATGCCATGGATGCAATCGCTTTGGCCATTTCATCAAAGATTGTCATCAAGCAAACAAGGGAGAGAAACTTGCTAATATTGCAAATCGTAATGTAACCCGCAACTATGTTTTATGCTTGTCATTCTGCTACTTTTGGAAGAAATGTGAATGTTTGGTATGTTGACAGTGCATGTAGTAACCATATGACTGCACATGAATCTCTGCTTATTGATATTGATAGAAGTGTGAATTGTAGAGTTAAAATGGGTACTGGTGATCTAGTACAGTCAATAGGCAAAGGTACCTTGGCTATAGATGTGCAGAGGTGTTACTAGGTACATTAAAGAAGTCATGATTGTGCTTGGTTTGGATGAAAATTTGTTAAGTGTTGGATAGATGATAGAGCATGGACATTGGCTTGTTTTTGGTGACAATATGGTTAATATTTATGAAGATAGGCAGATGCAGGATTTGGTTGCAAGTGTACCAATGAAGGGAAATAGATGTTTTCTTTTAAGCCTAGAGTATGTTAATTTCTCCATGGCTAATAAAGTAACAATTGAAGAATCATCTTGGTTGTGGCATAGAAGGTTTGGACACCTAAACTACCCTAGTTTGATGCTCCTGCAAGAGAAGGAAATGGTACAAGGTTTGCCTAGATTACAAGTTGCTAAGCATGTATGCTCTGGTTGTGCTACCGAAAAGGTCACAGAGAACCATTTGATAAGGAGAAGGTTTGGAGAGCTTCACAACCCTTAGAACTGATACACTATGATATCTCGTGGTCCAATGCAGACTACAACACCTGCAGCAACAGATTTTTCTCACATTCATAGATGATCACACTAGAATGTGTTGGGTTTTCTTTCTGCGAGTATAAGTCACAAGTTTTCAGTATTTTCAAGAGGTTCAAGTCCATGGTAGAACTTCAAAGTGGCTATCAAATCAGGAAACTCGTAGTGACAGGGTGGAGAGTATACCTCCCTGGAGTTTTCAAGTTTTTGTGATGATATGGGATTGGAAAGGCAATTAACTATTGCCTACTCTCCACAACAAAATGGTGTTGCGAGAGAGAAAGAATCGAACAAGAATTGAAATGGCAAGAACAATGTTGTTTGAGAAGAAGGTTCCTCTGAAATTTTGGGCGTGTCGTGAATACAAACTGTATCTCAGAATCGAAGTCCAACAAGTGCTCTTGATGGCACAACTCCATTTGAGAAGTTTAGTGGAAGGAAACCAGGTGTCAAACACTTGAGAATTTTTGGTTCTCTTTGCTACATTCACATCCCTTCACAGAAAAGACACAAGCTAGAGGAAACTGGAGAGAAGGGAGTATTTGTAGGATATGGAGTTTGTGAAAAGGGATATAGAGTACTCAATTTGAGAACTCAAAAGGTTGAATTGTCTAGGAGTGTTATTTTTGATGAGAAGGCAATGTGGGATTGGGAATCAAATAAGGCAGTGCAAGTGGAAGTTACAATTCCTTGGGATGATGGAAGAAGCTCAATGACAGATGGGATAGATTCAAGCATGTGACTCACCTCACTGTGTCATCTCCCCGAGACCACAAGTCGTCAGAGATCTGCAATTATCCATTGAGTCTGCTCCTCTTGATTCATTAGATTCCACCTCTACAGATTATGACCACACTCCAAAGAAATGGAAAAGTTTAATCGATGTGTATGCTCAATGCAAAATGAGCATAATTGAACCAAAAAATTATAGTGAAGCAGTCAAGGATGAAGCATGGAACAAGGCTATGATCAAGAAATTTTGATGATAGAAAAGAATTCCACTTGGGAATTGGTTAACAGGCCGAGCAACAAACCCATTGTGGGGGTAAAGTGGATATATAAAACAAAACTGAATCTTGATGGCTCTATTCAAAAACACAAGGCAAGACTTGTAGCCAAAGGTTATACACGAAACCGTAGTTGATTTCAATGAAACCTTTGCTCCAAAGAGTAAGGTTGGATACCATTAGGACTCTCATTGCTCTAGCTGCTCGTAAAGGTTGGAAACTATGGCAACTAGATGTCAAATCTGCTTTCCTAAATGGCATCCTTGAAGAAGAAGTCTATGTAGATCAACCTGATGGTTTTGTGGTTAAAGGGCTGAAGACAAGGTGTATAGGCTTAAAAGGCTCTTTATGGTCTAAAACAAGCACCAAGGGCTTGGTACGGTGAGATTGATACCTATCTCATTCACTGTGGCTTTCATAGAAGCTCAAGTGAAGCAACTTTATATGTGAGGAAGAAAGAAGGTGTTGGAACCTTAATTGTATCAATCTATGTTGATGACATAGTCTACACAGTAGTAGTGCAGATATGATGAAGGATTTCAAAACAGAAATGATGTGCAAATACGAAATGTCGATTTAGGCTTACTCCATCACTTTCTTGGACTGGGGTAACTCAATCAAGGGAGCATCTTCATTCATCAAAAGAAGTATGCTCTCACTCTCTTGGATAAGTTTGGACTCAAAGACTGCAAGTCCGTAAGTACTCCATTGGTTGCTACCGATAAGTCGCAAAGAGAAGATGGAAGTGAGGCTGCAGATGAAAGCTTATACGTAGGATTGTTGGAAGTCTCCTATATCTAATCGCAACCAGACCGGACATTATGTTTCCTGCTAGTCTGCTTGCAAGATACATGCACAATCCTTCTAAGAAACATTATGGAGCTGCTAAAAGGGTTCTAAGATATATTCAAGGAACCATTGATTTTGGAATTGAGTATGTGACTGGAAAATCAACTTTGCTAATTGGCTATTGTGACAAGGATCGGAGTGGATCGAGGAAGATATGAAAAGCACTTCAAAGTTATGCTTTTTCATTTGGAAGTGGAGCTTTCTCATGGGCTTGATTAAACAAAGATAGTGTGGCTCTCAACAAGCAGAGGCTGAGTATGTGAGTGTAGCAGAAGCAACATCTCAAGCTATTTGGCTTAGATTTGTTCTTGAAGACTTTGGAGAAGAACAAGCTGCTGCAACCACTCTATTCTCGTGACAATACTTCAGCTATAGCCATGTCTAAAAATCCTGTATTTCACCGTAGAAGCAAACATATTCGTAGGAAGTTTCATTTCATTAGAGATGCAATCCAAGAAGGTGAAATTGACTTGGTCTATTGCAAAGGTGAAGAACAAATTGCTGACATTTTCACCAAGGCTCTTTCCAAGGACAGATTCTGCTACTTGAGGAGTATGCTTGGTATGAAATCAGCTAGCACTTTAGAAGGGAGTGTTGAAATGTAAATTGCCTAGCTAATTTCTAGTTAGTTGGTAATTTACTTAATCTGTTGCTTACTTAGTTTCTTTAAGTCATGTGTTAGTTGAGTGCCATGTGCTCTTATGCCAAGTGTAAGGCTTAGATAAGTTCTTCTATTGCTTTCGGCTCATAAGCTTTGTATTGCCATGTGTCATATCCACATTGGCCTAACTTTGCAACGGTTAGATTGTGTGATGTAAGTATTGCTCTGATAAGAAATGAAAAAGGTGTGCTGCAACAGATTTTGTTAGCAGAGATTATTCCATTCATTTTTGGTTTTTCTCGTCCAAGCTTCTCTCTTCTATTCTCTTCTCTACTCCCATCAATCCAAAGCTCAACACCCATTCCCTATCTTTTTGCAGAAACAACATTTCTTTATCTTACATCAAAGCACATGGTATTATATATTAGATATCTCACGCAAGTGGCTTGTTGTTTTCTTTCAAATTCTGTCTCTTAGGATGTTTAAAGGAAAACAAATTCCTTATCTCTTCCATACTCTCATAAAACCGCAGACATAGAGAATGATTCCTCACTCTCTCTGCTTTTTCTTTTAGCTTATAAAAAACTTTTTTATATAATAATATAATTCTTCTTTGAATCATGTTGTCTGCCCACCTTTATATCTTCTCATTCTCTTGGGCAAACCAAAAGCCATGTGCGGCTCTTTGTTAATTCCAACTCCGCAAAACACTATTATCTATTTTAGATAAGCTTTATTAATTGTGTTTTGTTAGTTCCTTGGTCCGAAAAAAAATTTAAAAAAATCTTCCATCATCCTCTGTCTTGAGCTTCTCATCCCTTGAGAAAGGTGGGTCCGTGTCTTTGAAAGAGTAATGCTACACTTACCACATTTGTATCCCACATTTTCATACCACCTTATGTGGCAGATGAAGTGGACAACCACATCAATTAAAAAGTGTCAATAAATCATAAAAGAAAAGAAAATCTTAAATTAATTTTAAATGATGTGTTGTCCACCTCATCTGCCACATAAGGTGGTATGAAAATGTGGTATACAAATGTGGTAAGAGTAGCATTATTCGTCTTTGAAAACCTAGTGTTTAAAAGATTCTATATATTCATCCTTGCTAGGTGTTTTAAAGCCACTCACTCTTGCATTGAAATTTTTACTCATGCTATTCAAGTTATATTCTCTACAAAAAACAAGTTGGAAAATATTCTGAAAAAACTCCTTCTCATCCTCAGCCATTGTTTATACTCTTGAGGGTTATGAGAATGAATGCATTCACATTAGTACTTCCCCAAGATGATTTTCACTCTTTAATGGCTAAAAGTTTTCACCGCTTTAATTACGCCATTATTGTTTCAGCTAATTTATGTTACTTATGAGTATACGATTTATTGTATACATATAACTTTCTTCAAGTATACATTTATAAAATTTCGGCTGAACTTTTATTTATTAATTATTGTTATGTTGAATTAAACTATGTGCTTCAAGTTCATTACTTCTAGTTTAATCATCACAACACTTAGGTTTCATTTACCTAATTCAATCATACTTTGTGATTGAGATAGATGAATTTGTGAAACCATAACTCACTTCATACATTAAACTACAGGCAACTTGAACTAAGAGATAAAGAAAAGGTGCTTGCTGAAAGATTGGATTGTAGCTGCCTATAGGTGATAGACTGTGCTAAGTTTTCTTTCGTTTTTCTTGTATTTCTTAATTGAGTAGATTGGATATCTCCTGGCTTGTAGTTTTTCACCCTGTTGGATTTTCTGGGTCAACAATTCTTGTGTATTATTTACATTATGCTATTAATCGTTTTAAATTTATTAACTACAAAATTGTTTGTGTTTGTGCTTGTGTGACTCTAAAGAACCTAAAATTTAAAAAGGTAGGTTTTTCCCCTATAGCCTACTTCACCCCCTCTCTGCAGGCTTTTAGAGCGGTGAGGGATCTCTCTCTCCCTCCTTGTGTGTATTCTCCTATAAAAGCTAAAGTTAGGCAAAAGACCTAGCTAGGGTTTTAGCTTTTTCATATTTTTGGTTGATGTGTGAGTGCATCTTCTTTGCCTCTCATCTTCCATAAGGTAAAATTGGTGTGGTGAGGTAGAGGGCTTCTACTTTGGAGTCTTTAGGTGAAGATGTTTCAATCAAAGAGGGATGAGAAGACATTTCCAAGAAGGTGATCATTCTTGGAATCCCAAGAAAAGTCTTCAATGGTAAACCCTATACCTTTTATCCTTTTTGTTTTGTGCTTAAAGAGACTAGATTATAAGATACTTGGGTGAAATGAAAAAGGTTTAGCTCAACTAGAATAAACAAAATAAATCCATCATTTAGAATTGTGGATTTGGTGGATTAAATTGTGGGCCCCATAATTTGCCCACGTGGCGTACGACTTATCAAAATTGGATTAGTTGTCAAAGGTAACACGTGTCGACATCCGGCGGAGTGCATCAAACGGTTCAAATTGGAGACAAAATTAAAGGGAAGCATTTTCTGTGATTGACTTTGATTTAAATCAAATATTAATCAAGTCAATCAATTTGGCAAACTTGCCAAATTATCGGAATTGATTTTAAATCAATTCAAAATCCCACAAATCAAGGGATTTAGATTGGGGATTCCAAACCAAGACCCAATTTTTGTCCTATAAATACTAGGCTCTCATTCAGAAGAAAGGACCTTGAGAAAAAATAGGCACACACACTTTCGAAAACCAGAAAGCTCTTTGCCCAAAGCAACACCTAGACTCTCAAGTTCTTCATCAAGCTCGTGGGGGAATCACCAAGCATAACAAACACGTGCCGATTCCTTCACTGTTGAAACACGGCCTTGGACGAAGTCTCAAATTCCGATTCAAGATCAAGTGCTTGACACCCTTGAACCGCACACACTTTTGGAGATCGAATAAGAGGAAATTCTTTTATTTTTGTAAAAGAATACCCACAGAGGTTGTAACCTACACATTTGATAAATCAATACAAATATTATTTTGTACACATGTTCTTGTCTCATTTGTCGCAGGATTTTAGTGTTTACAAATTTGGCATGCCCAGTGGGACCTCTCTGCCTCTCATCTCTTTCTCCAGCTCCAAACCCAACAAGTCTAGTAAAGGCGATGGCTTCCAAGAAGGTTCATGTTGTTCTCGCCAGCAGAGGCAAGATCTTTAGTACCTCTATTGAAAGCAGAGACTCTGTCGGTATTGTTGCTCGAAGTAAGACGAATGCCTACCTTTCAACCCGACGCACTGCTTCCACTCCACTTCCATCCGAGTCGAAGGGAGTCTTTGAGAAACACAAGTCGACCATCACCCTTGCCTCGATGGGGGCAAAGGACATTTTTCAAAGGAAAGATAGCTGCTCATTAAGACTAAAAGGAGGCTTCGACTTACGGAAGGGCCCATACTATGCACCGAAGTCCATTTACCCAAAGAAAGAGGCTTCAAAATCGCACTCAGAGTCCTCTGACTCTTCTTGTTCAATGGCCATGCAGTTTATGATGGTAGGAATTACCTCAGCTGATGAACAACTAGCTCACATGGTGCAAGCAATCAAGAAGCTAACGAAGACCATCGAAGAGAAGGACATGCAGATTGCATCGCTCATGAGCAAGTTAGAAGCAAAGCATGGAAGAGTAAAATAAAAGCTTGCCTCATCCTGAGAAGAAGGTACGTCAAGAGTTCACCTCTGACCAGAAGGAGCCGTCTAAGTCTGATTCCATTTTAGTGGCATCCTTGTCCGTCCAACAACTCCAAGACATGATCACCAACACCATCAAGGCTCAATATGGTGGTCTTTCTCAGGATACACTTATCTATTCCAAGCCTTACACCAAAAGGTTAGACAAACTTCGAATGTCAACATGTTATCAAGCTCCAAAGTTCATGCAGTTTGATGGAAGAGGTAATCCTAAACAACATGTTGACCTCTTCATCGAGACATGCAACAGCGCTGGCAGTGATGACGCTTACCTCGTGAAGCAATTTGTCCACTCACTCTAAGGCACTGCATTCAACTGGGACACCAACTTCGAGCCCAAGTCAATTGACAGTTGGGAACAAATGGAGAGAGAATTCCTCAACTATTTCTATAGCACTCGTCGTTTAGTTAGCATGCTAGAGCTCACTAGCACAAAGCAACGAAAAGACGAACCCGTTGTTGACTACATCAATCGTTGGCGTTCATTAAGTCTCGACTGCAAAGATCGAGTCTTAGAGTTATCGGCGGTATAGATGTGCATTGAAGGTATGCATTGGGGTCTGCTCTACATTCCACTCGAGGCAAGAAAGATGGGAGGAAGGCCGAGTCGACTCAAGGTCAAGAAACACGATGACACACCCTAAAAGAGATGAAGGAGAAGAAGTATCCTTTTCCAGACTCCGACGTAGTAGGCATGCTGGAAGACTGACTCCTAAAGAAGGTGATTGAGTTACTCGAGTGCAAACGGCTTGAAGAAATAAATCATATTAACCACCCAAAGTATTGCATGTACCATCGTGTCATCTATCACCCTGTGGAAAAGTGTTTCGTGTTGAAAGATCTCATCATGAAGCTAGCACAACAAGGAAGAATCGAACTGGATCTTGACGAGGTGGTAGAGTCGAACAATGCAACAATCTCATTTGTTTCTTCTGATTCGACACATTTGCCTTCACTTCAACCATTGGGGGCATTCTCCGAGACCCATCAACTCAAGTCATATGAGTGTGTCGGAGTGTTAAGTTGAAGTAGTGATATTCATCCGATGACGACAATGAAGGATGGACATTGGTCACTCGGAAGAAGTTACATAAGAAAAGTGCATCTTTGCCAAGAAATTCTTGATAAAAAAGATGCTTAAACAAAAGAAGTTCACCTCGACCACCTCAAAGGCATATAAACGAAATAAATTGTCAAATATGAACAAGGTGGTTCCAAAAGATGTACTTTTGAAACAAAGGTCACCTAGCCTCGTCATGCTATATGAATTTTTCCCCAAAGGATTCTTCAGGAATAATTTGTCGAGCACTTCCCTCAGTGAGACTCATAAGGAGGACAAAACACTCATTCGCTTGCACGAGCTAAAACTGTACAAGGCACCAAAACGCTCATTCACCTGCACGAGATGACACTGCAGAAGGCACCAAAACGCTTTGTCGTTGGCACGAGCTGAAACTGCACAAGGCACCAAACGCTCATTCGCCTGCATGAGCTGAAACTGTACAAAGCACCAAATGCTCCTTAGCTTGCATGAGCCGAAACTACACATGGCACCAAAATGCTCATTCTCCTGCACGAGCCAAAAATGCACAAGGCACCAAACGCTCATTCGCCCGCACGAGCTGAAATTGTACAAGGCACCAAAATGCTCTGTCACCTACACGAGCCGAAAATGCACAAGGAAACAAAAAGGTCCATCGCCGCACAAGGCACCAAACGCTCATTCGCCTACACGAGCCGAAACTATACAAGGCACTAAAATGCTCCTTCGCCTGCACGAGCCGAAATTGCAGAAGACACCAAAACTCTCCGTCGCCTGCATGAGCTGAAACTACACAAGGCAACAAAACGCTACATCGCCTGCACGAGCTGAAACTGCACAAGGCAACAAACGCTCTTCACCGCACAAGCTGAAATCGTACAAGGCACTAAACGCTCCTTTGCCTGTACGAGCTGAAACTGCACAAGGCAATAAAACACTTCATCGCCTACACGAGCTGAAACGGCACATGGCAACAAAACGATCCATCGCTTGCACGAACTGAAACTGCACAAGGCACCAAATGCTCATTCGCTTGCACAAGCTAAAAACTATACAAGGCACCAAACGCTCCTTCGCGTGCACGATCCAAAACTGTACAAGGCAACAAAATGTTCATTCGCCTGCACGAGCTAAAACTGTACAAGGCACCAAACGCTCATTCGCCTGCACGAGCCAAAAAATTGCCCAAGGCACCCACACGCTCCTCGTCCACGTGAGCCAAAAATGTGAGGACATCAAATCCACCAAATACTCCTTGCTTGCGTGAGTTAAAACTGCGAACAGTAAAAAAAACAACAAAAAACCCTGAACTACGTCATGACTTGATCTCTTCTTATTTAGAAGGGTACGTAGGTAGTTCACAAAACCACTTTGAGTTCAGTCACATGCTAAAATAAATTTGGAGTTTCTCATTAGTTTGGCACCATTCGGCTCCCAATTCTCTCAGTTAGGGTTACGTCAACATGATTCATTCAACACCAAGGTGGCACTCCCAGTCTATCCCTATTGTGCTTACACCATTTACTACCTTGGCAGTCGTCAAATGAATACCTTGCCTCTTGTCGAGCAATTTGTAATTAACCTTGACATGTTCACTCCAAAAGCTTCACTATGGATCATTTCTATGGTGAATCCTATATAAAAAAACATGTAGAAGTCTCATTGGGAAAGAATATGTGCTCGATCGAGTTGGGTGGCCTTCACTATGTAAAGCCTAAGCGCTTGAGCTGGTTATCATCAAATCGGAGAGATGGATCAAACCCAAGCGGTATAGGACGTCTATGTTCTTCGAGGATTTTCACCAAATCGGAGAGATGGATCAAATCCAAGCGGTATAGGACATCTACGTTCTTTGCTCATCCTCTACTACGTAAATCCTAAGCGCTTGAGCGGGTTATCACCGAATCAGAGAGATGGATCAAACCCAAGCGGTATAGGATATCTATGTTCTTCGCTCGGTTTCAAATTACCTATTAAAAAAAGAAGTTAATGTCGTAAACTTTTGGTGGATATGTACTAGACGTCCAAACAAAACATATATATATATATATATATATATATATTGAAATCACCAATGTGCAAAAGCTATGCCCACAACAGAGATAAGGATGCATGCCCATAGAAGATATATATATATATATATTGAAATCACCAAGATGCTGATATCCCCAATCAAAGAAAAAAATCTACATGAAAGTCATGGTGGGGCCACCAGAGAATACCAATCTAGCTAGCACTGTGCTGTCAAAAAATCTACATGTAACGCTGGTTGTACGAAAAAAAGGAAGACAGAAACAGATGCAAGCACAGAAGAGAAGAATCAAATCAAAAGTGGGTTGTGGTTATGTGAAAAAAAAAAACCTTCTTCTTTGAGAGGCCAAAAAAAAAAACCCTAAACGCTTGACCCTCTACCGTTATCGATAGAGATAGATGGGAAGTACAAGCAAAGACCTTCTGCAATTGGAGCACAAGAAGACCTTAACTTCACCCATCGAATCCACACTACTTGTTTGTAAAAAATGACTCACATGCTTGCCAAACAAAGAAGGCTCACCTTGAAGGGAAAAGTATGGGACTTCTTGGGAGTCATATCAGAAGCCAATGAAAGATGACAAAAGGATGTAAAGGATAATTCAAAAAAAACCTATGATATTGAAGCACTCACTGGAAATGAATCTCAAGTCATTGAAATAGATTTCACGGGTGTTTTGATCAAACTCAACGTCTATCTTCCTTATCCTTCGTTGGCAAACTTGCAAACTGCATGACAGGACCTGACCCGAATTCCCTCTCAGAACTCGTGTCTAACCTTGTTGCCCTCTTGGCAACCCAACTATGCCGGGCCCACTAGCAAACTAAATCCTCCACCCAGCAAAATCAAGAAAAAGGAGCAGGACTTCTATCGAAATTTGGCAGAGTCTCCCCTAAAACTGAACGTTTCCCAAAATTCTTTCACTTGTTAAAACGCAGTTTAAAAGTCCCAAACATCAGCACACACAATGAAAAGCACACACATACATTACGAAATGGGCCTTCGGCCTCCAATTCAATCCTACCAGGGCATTAACAACTAAATCTATGAATTGGTTTCTTTACTTGAAAGATAGTCACAATATTTCAAAGTATAACTCAACCGTTTATTTTGCGGCTACACCTAGGTTAGCCTAGGTTGCCTATGTACCCTTACTGAGGGATCAAGCCACACGAAGTTCTTCCATCAAAAATCACCATTCAAACAAATATAAAGATATTACCTTAGTAAAATCAACAATCAAATTTAGATTCAATCTCAAGTTCAGTTTCAACAATGATATAGTTCACAAATGCTCATACCGATAATATCATCATCCACTACCAAAAATCCATACACTTTGTCATTAGAAATCAGTGCTAGTAATACCAAGCAATACTGGAAATCCAACATCAAGACATACACTTTCGAATATACAAATTCTTAAATCCAAACCTCATTCTTGAAAACAATACCATACCCATATACCCACACACACATACATATACACATAATATATTACATATGTAAAAACGCACATGCCCACACCTTCAACACCACCACATGCCGGCATCTTACATCTCACGTGTGGCCCCACACGCCGGCATCCTACATCGCACGTGTGGGTAGTCCATAACATCATCATCATCTCCACACGCCGGCATCCTATATCGCACTTGTGGATATAATCCATACCATCATTATCATCATCACCACACGTCGGTATCCTTCATCGCATGTGTGGCCCCACACACCGGCATCCTACATAGCACGTGTGGCCCCACACGCAGGCATCCTTCATTTCACGTGTGGGTATAGTACTGAGTACCCACCCATACGCTGGAATCCTACAGCCCATGTGAGTAGAGTACTCAGTGCCTGGATCTTTACGAAACCCACATGTCGGCATCCTACATCGAACATGTGAGCCCACACGCTGGAATCCTACATTAGCCCGTGTGGTAAAGTAAATTTGTAACCCACATTCATAAACTCATGTATATATATATATGTCTTAAGATATACCCTCCCTTAATTCAATTTCCCAAAATTCATCATAGTCCGAAACCCCAATTCCATCTACTTAAATAATAACATATAATATTAATAGTAATAATGATGATAATAATAATAATCTCCATAATACCCTTACCCAAATATTTATTCATAGTATAGGTAATAACTCTCAGGAGCATAAGTTCCCTAAAAACCCAAAATATACTTCAAATAACAATCAAAACTCGCTTACGCATGAGATTCCCATAAAATACTTTCAGGATCAACCCCGTATCGCCCAATTTTATAACTTTAATAATAACCATAAAACAATAATAATAGTAACGATATTAATAATAATAATAATAATAATTACACGGAAAGTCTCGCTTCACATGGTCAAAACCGGAACCGAACCGATAGCACGCTTTTATAATCGCATTAACCAACAGACCCATTACCAACAATTCCGTCTCCCACCAATAACACTATTTCACCCAATATCACGACATCATACAAATCCAAGTTTTCAACAATACGCCATAACCACAATTCAAATTCCAAACATTTATAAATATTTAATCTCAATCTCAAATACTAAACCAAAACTAAACCATATATAAATCATTCATAACGCATTTTCATAAACACAACAATTCATAAAAACTAATTATAAAATAAATGTCCATACACCATTACAACTCATTAAACAACCTCAGAAGACTCACGGTCAACTAAGTGGTCAAACTTCTCAAATTGGTCAACAGGGCCCGCGGGGCCCACGACCTCCAATCTACTGAGCACTTCCTGAAAGTTTTGTCTCGATCGAGCAGTCAGATTTAAACGAATCGCACGATCGGACGATGATCGTTTCGCCTAAACTTAGTCTCATTGATCCGGAGTATTCGGGACTCCGATTCTCGATCCGCGAGTTCCTACACGATCCTAAAGGTGCAGAGATCAACATATTTGAAATTGAAATCGATCTAACGGTCTGAAACTATTGAACCCGGATATCCGTCCGACTGTCATACAATAACCAAATTGAAATCCGACCATACCGTGGCGCTAGGGACGACACGGGGAACATTCTAGGATGAAAATAGGCCACCACACATGGGCCCACGCCCAGCCACACGCGCTAGCAGATTTGGGTGTCTTGGGAAATTTTTGGCGACAGAAATTTCTCGAAACACTCGACAATACATATACCTATAGAACCACCATAACGAGGGGAGTCACTTTTGATCATGGACACCTGCCAAAAAGTGGCCGGAACTTGCCGAAAATTCAACCCAAAAACTAGTCAAAACCTAGGTTTTAAATCGAGTTCCAAAACCCAATATCAATCCTAACCACCTACCAAAACCGCAAGAGCACATCAAGGGGATGAAGATTTATACCTTGGTCGACGGAAAATTTCGCCGGAAACCTCGTGTCTGGCGTCGGGAAAAACCCATTTTTCTCCTCGTTCCAGTCACCTCACAGCTCGAAATTGATCCCAAAGAACTAGTGGGTTGTGTAGAGGAGGAGGAGAGGAAGATTTTGCAAGTTGTGGCGTCGGAAATGGTGGCCTGAAGGTGACGCAGTAGCCGTTGAAAGTCTCAGAGCCGTTGGAGGAGAGAGAGAGAGAGAGAAGAGAGAAGTCGGGGGAAATCTGACGAGCGCAAAGGGGAGGGTGAGTATTTAGGGTTTTCAAACAAATTTCGAAATTACCAATACATTCTTTTGGTTTTAAGAGGTTTATGTGTTCGTTACAACTCGGAATTGAGCGTGCCGACTGTCTACGAACTTGTATCGACGAGCCAAATTTCCCAAATTCTTTCCAGATTAAAAAGTGACTAAAATGACCTTACCCCTGAGGGCAAAATTGTAATTTCAAAAAATAATTAAATTGACTTAAAAAAATTAGATTAAATTAAATAAAACTGTTAAATTGGGTCAGAGATGTTACACTGCAAATAGATAATAATGATGAGCAGTGGTGATTAATAAAGATAGAAATATGAGATAGTAATTCATAAATGCAAGTAATGCATATATGAAAATTGAGATAAGTAGGATCAGCATGATTTGAAATTAATTCCGTGAATGAAATTGGAAATTAACATAACATTTATAAGTGAAAGTAATAAGATGAAATTTGTTAATAAATTTTAACAATAATAAAAAGATTAAAATATTGATTTGGAAACAAATGCAGAATATAATGAAAGAATGCAACATTTAAACTTACTTGAAAACTCGAAAGTTTTATTGATTACTTCATTGCTCTCATAATTCACTAGTGTTCTTCAGAGTAGTGTTTCTGAAAGAACTTTGAAAATTGAAAAATTAAAACTTACTTCCTCAGACTCACATGTCTGAACTTATAGGAGAACAATTCCTATTTTGTCGGTACTAACGACAAAAGACTATTACAAAGCAATTAATTTTATCTTTACTTTAACTTTACTTTTACAAAAGGAGGAAAAGGAATCTGCTTTTGCTTTGGTGAAATGTGCACCGAAAGAAAAGGGGAACTTGCTTTTACTCAGGGGAGACTGCTTTTACTTCAAGGAATTTGCTTTTACTTTCAACTTTGTGGCTTCCTTGACTTTTGGCTTTTTCTTTTCTGCATTTTGCAGTGGAAGCATGTGCTTGACAACTTTTAGTCTTCATTGAGGTCGTAATCAGCATATGGGTCTTGATTGTCTTCGTAATCTGCCCACGTCATTTTTGGCTTTGGTGTGCTTTTCTTTTGACTGGAAGGTGGCACCTGATTGGAGGATGAGCCTTGGGAAGAGGGCGATTTCGGAGCAGCATCTTCTGCTTCATCATCTAATTGAGCAACATGAGCGAGAATTTCTTTGGCCAGAGCTTTTAAGTCCGAACTTGATTTTCCTTCGATTTGGAGGGAGGATTGAGAAGTTACGGAGGAAGAAGGTCGGTTGGCCTTTGACTGGACTGGAGGGAATTCTTCATAAACATGTCCAATGATTCTGGAGATTCTGAATTTATCCCACCATTTGACTGTGATTTTTCTGCGGAGGATGCGCATGTCGGTGTTGACATCATAGGACCATTTGAGGATCCTTGGGATTTTATATTTAGCAACAAAAATTAAAAAGGTAGGGAAGAATTTCTCTTCTGAGTTAGGCTTATATTTGCTGATAAAATATCCAAGAATTTGACTGAGTTCCATAGGGAGAATGTCAAGAGTGGGGCCATGATTATCCCACCAAGAACGAAACCAGTAAGGGAATTTCCTATTGAATTTACTATCAAAATTGATGAACCATGAGTGGCTAAAATCAATGTGCTGGTGAAGGAAAATTTTGTTCCAAGCTTCAATATAATATAGTAACTATATTGGAGGGTTGAATTTAGTGTACGGAGAGTGTAGAGGTGATTTCCCCAATCTATTTGACTCAGGATTCGGTGGACGTAAAGAGAATGGAAAAGAATGAGATTAGGGTCATTCTTATCTTTGATAGGTTTGATTTCAACTGATTGGGTAGTAGACCCCAGAGTAGTAAATCTATTTGTGACTTGGATTGGGGAATATCCTAGGTGAGGGACAATTTGGGATGACTCTTTTTTGACAAGATTCATAGATTGGGGAAGTTTTCTGAATTGACTTGTCTCTTCTTCTTTTGGTTGTTTTCCTGCCATTGTTTTCCCTGTAGAAATTCTCTCGTAAGGAAATCAGGAATACAATTCTCACTTCCTCTCAAATATTCAACAACAAAATAAAAAATACTTAAACTAGCTTGCCAACGTGCAAAAATCTGTTTTGATGCAATATTTTGAACATCTTTTTCTAAAACATGTTTTGCCGATTTGCAATCAACTCAAACTAAGAATTTTTGATTTAGTAAATCATCTTGAAATTTTGAGATGCATAATACAACAGATAAAATTTCTTTTTTAATAGGATTGTAATTTTGTTGTGCATGATTCCAGATGCCAGAGTGGAAACGAACAATTTGCTCTTTTTGACTTGGGGGGATTTTCTGTTTGAGGATGACACCATAACAAATTTCGGAGGCATTAGTTTCAATAATTTTAAAAGAATTGACTACAGGAATGCCAAGGCAGGGCAATGTCTTGACATGAATTTTGATTTGTTTGACTATTTCTGCGTGACTGGGAGTCCAAGAAGGTGGATTACATTGGAGTCTGTCAAACAGAAGTTTATACTGTTTTCTCAAATTTTTGTAGAAATCAGAAACATAATTAAGAGATCCTAAGAATTTTTGAAGCTGACTTTTATCAAGAATTTCATCTGGGAATTTATTAGCGAATTGGATGACTCTGTCTATTTGACTGATTTGAGACTGATGAATATTATACCCAAGAAATCTAACATTGGTTTGGAATAACTTGATTTTCTTGGTAGAGATAACTAAACCATTATTTTTAACTACCTGGAGGAATTTGTACAGGTGTTTCCAATGTTGTTCTATTGACTGAGGGAATATAAGAACATCATCAATATAAACTATGGAGAAATTACTATATGGATTAAAAATTTCATTCATTATATTTTGGAATTCATTGGGCGCATTTTTTAGACCAAATGGCATAACATTTCATTCATAATGACCGAAGGGAGTGACGAAAGCAGTTTTATACCTATCACATTCCTGAATCTGGATCTGCCAGAATCCACTTTTCATATCGAATTTGGAAAAAATGACTGAGTTACTTAATCTTTTAATAAGGTCTCTTTTGTTGGGAATTGGATATTTTATCCATTCTAAAACACTATTAAGATGTTCATAATTAATGACTAATCTAGGGACTTCACGTTCTAATTTAGCATTTTTCTGGACATAGAAGGCTGGACAAGACCAAGGAGATTTACTATTGTGTATTATTTTCTTTTGGATACCAAAAGGGATCTCTCTCTCTCTCTCTCTCCGCTCATGCCGCAATCGCTCATGCCTCACCTGGGACTTACTGTTTGGACTCTAGATCCCTTCTGTATCGTGAGCCATAAGTGTTGATTGAGTTAGTCTAAAAATCGTTCTCATTCCGCCCAAGTGGCTGGTTTATCTGTCCTAAGTTTGAAGTTCTTTCTTTAATTCTTCATGTTCATTCAGAGTCTTCCTGTTGGTTTGCTACTCTCCTTCTAGTCCAAACAATAAGTCCTAGAGTCCAAACAATAAGTCCCCGGTGAGGCATGAGCGAAGAGAGATAGAGAGTCCCTAGGTTTTCAGAAACCCCGAGTTCACAGTAGAATTTTAGATTTTCTTCTTATCCAGACAAAAAACACCAGTAAACTTGCTAAAATGAGTCACCTATTTAGATCAAACTCTTGCAGCAGTAGCAGTTCTAGAGCTAATTTAAGTAAAGTTCCAGATATAGTTAATGAAGAACAAATAGAATATGACACTAATAGTGAAGTAAGTTGGAAAGATTGGAATATCCCTAAAGTCTCTACAGCAGAAATTTATAAGAAAAGATGCTCTCTATCCTCCTTTAAGTCAACAACCCATGTCAAAACAGTTGAACAAGTTTATGCCCTTAATAAAGAACATGAAACATCCCAATTGTTGAATCTTGAGTCAGTCAAGAAATATAGAAAAGACGGAAACAATTTCCTACATATAGGCCTAGTTCAAGTAGCAGTTAAACCGTTAACTGTAATTGGTCTTAATGCTTCAATTTTACTCGTTTAAGAGATGCCCGATTTATCAATTTTACTGATAGCACTTTAGGAATAATAGAATCTAGTCTATGTAATGGTCCGGTTCATTTTAATTGTTTTCCAGACTTTACAGTACCCCACATATTAAAAATTTTAACTTTAAATATCAAGACTTCAGGATATGAGATTTTTCTTGGATCTCAACCTTTAGCTTTAATTTATAGAATTTATTACAAAGTCACAGGAACTAATATGAATTTCCAAGCCCTTAGTAAAAGTCTCAAAGACCAAACTATGCTAATCCAGAGTAGCCAAACAAATGCCAACATTAGAGTTCCACATGCCATTAAATGGTTAGAAGTCACCCTTCCTTCTTATTTGACTTTAGTAGCTGAAAATCAACCAACCCCAATTCAAAATACCTTACCTAACCTAGACTATGTTCAACAATACATAGATGGTACAGTCAAAATCAATTTTAGCAATCAACCACTAAAATCTTCAGTAAAACTCCAACAATTACCAACACCCAGCCAGTCCCAAAGGCATAATCCAAATAGACATTCCTTTGCAGGATCCTCCTCCACTACGTAAAGAGATCTTGAAATAGAAAAGGCCTTAATAGATTTGAAATTAGAATCTCTTAGGAAAAGTTCCCAAATTGATCAACCATATTATTCCAAATCAAAAAAGCCAATTGAAGAAAAAGAGCCAACTTCACCTACCCAAACAGACTTTGAAGTTGAAGAAGCCTACGCATCCAATGCTCAACCCATAAATAGTCAATTATGTACCCTCAATAGGAAAACACATTGGGAAGAAATAGATCAAAGATTAAAAATTTAAGACACCAGATTAGAAAACCAAGTGCAAACAAAGAAGTAAAAACTTTAACTTTAGAAAAATGGAAAAAAGAAGACAACATCTAAGTAACTTCTAGTCATCCTCCGGTAGAAATAATAATCATAAACCACCGTAATGCCAAAATCACAACCAGTCCTTTTAAATTAGCAGATCCTCTTGACAAAAAAATAATAGAACAAAACAATTATACAAACCAGAGTCTAATAATTTTAGGAAAATAGTTAGACAAAATAGAGACAAAATTCGACAAAGTCTTTAGTCAAGAAGTGCAAGTCAAGACAACCAAAGAAAAACCTTTGGTAAAATTCTAGGAATTAAAACCTGAGTTAACTCTCAAAACAACCCCTACAATGAAAAAAATTGAACAAATGATTGTACAATTAAGTAAAGGAAAAGCCATAAAAACAGAAGACTCTCCAGAAATTAAAGTCTTAAACATAGAACCCTTGGATACAAAGTTACTCTTCTAGTAACAATTCTGAGTCTAGTAATATTTCAAAAATAGAAAATGCCTTTAATAATTTAAAACTTAATAGACTAAGAAACAAAGTTAATCCTACTAGTCTAACAAGAAATTGGTACCCTAAACCAACACCTCCGGACATCCAATTTGAAGAACGAAATTCTCAAAATCAATTTTCAGTCTCCTCGGATAAACTTTATGAATGGAATATTGATGGTTTGTCTGAATAAGAAATTTTAAACAAATTACAACATATGTTCATGGTTGCCAATAGTTATCTCACTAACCATAATTTAAGACAATGTCAGAAGTAGTCCCTCTATTAGAAACAGTTTTTGGAACTTTAAGAACTTGGTGGGATAAACATCTCACCAAGAAGTTAAAAGTAGTATAATTCATGCAGTCAAAATTGATGAAGAAGGTTTACCAATATTCAATGAAAATGTTCTTAATATGGGAACTGAAGATGGAGTCAATACTTTATTATATACAATAATTAAACATTTGATTGAAACCCCTAGTAACACCACGGCTAGAATCCATGACCAGCTCAGTAACCTTAGATGTCCAAAATTAAGCGATGTCGATGGAATAAAGATGTTTTCATATCCAAAGTCAAGTGAAGAGATGATAGTAATCAGCCATTTTGGAAGGAAAAATTCATTAATGGTTTACCTAATTTAGTTGCCCATAAAATACAAACAGTTTTGAGTAACGATAAATGCCACATAGATTTTGATAATCTTACTTATGGCAGTATAATTAGTACAATTAACCAAGTAGGAATGAAAATGTGTGTAGCCTTGAAAATAGGAAAACAAGTCCAGTCAGAAAGAAATTCAGCCAAATATGAATTAGGAGATTTTTGTGAACAATACGGTTTAACTTCTATCCCTCCTTCTAGAAAGCATAAGAAATATGAAGGTCAAACTAGTAAAACTAGACACTACAAAAGAAGAAAACAGTCATTCAAAGATAATGATGAATTCTACAAAGCACGAAAATACAGTAAAAAGAGATCTTGGACTAAACCACCCAGGAAAAGCTATAAGAAAGAAAAATACAAAAAAGTTAAAGGGAAAAACACCGACAAAAGTAAAGTTGAATGTTTTAAATGTAAAAAATTTGGTCACTATGCTAATGAATGCAAAGTTAAAGACACAATTAAACAATTAAAAATCTCTAAAGAAGAAAAAGCTCAGTTAATCAAAGTCCTTGAATTAAGAAATTACGAGTCAAGTGTGAATGAAATCTCAATAACCAGTTCAGATTACTCCAGTTCTTCTGATTACCAGTCAAGTTCCCTTAATGTTCAATTTAGTTGTAAAGATAATTGATGTAATACCAAGTCAATAAATGTCCTTACTAAACAGGAAGAACAAGAAGAATTGTTAATTGATTTAATCAGTAAAGTACAAAATCCAGAATTAAAATATGAGCATTTGAAAAAGCTAAGAAAATTATTACCCAAAGTGAAACTAGTCAAGTCACTCCAACCTCAAGAATAAGTCTAGCCACTACTTTATAAAAGTTTAACCAAAGAAAAGAAATCACGTTACAAGACTTACAATTAGAGGTCAAAAGTATCAAAAATGAAATCATTACCTTAAGACAAATTAGCCATGCTTTACAAAGTGAAAATTATGAAATAAAAGAAGACTTAATCAACCTAATAGAAAATGGAGAATCATCTAGTAAACCAGAACAACCCAAAGGAAACTTTGAAGAAGTTGAGCCTTCGAATGATGAAAAAACCATTGGTCTGATTAGACAAATTAGTTTTAGAAAATGGTATTCAAAAGTTAGCATTTTTATTAATGACTTTGAGTTAAAAACAGTAGCCCTCTTTGATTCAGGTGCAGATCTTAATTGTATTCAGGAAGGGTTAATACCCACTAAGTACTACAAGAAATCTAGAGAAACTTTAGGTACTGCTTTTGGTAAACGACTACATTTAAAATGTGAAATCCCTAAAGTCCATATACGTCAAAACAAAATTTGTTTTAAAACCTCATTTGTCCTAGTAAGAGAAATTACTGATGAAGTCATCCTAGGTTTACCTTTCATAGCTCTTCTCTACCCCTTTAATGTAGAATATGATGGAGTCTCTTCAAACCACTTAAGGGAAAAGGTTAAGTTTGAATTTCTAGCTAAACCAGAATTGAGAGCCTTAAAAGCCCTCCAAAATAATGCAATATCCAAATCAATACAAATAATTCAAAATAAAAGCAAACAGGTCAAATTCCTTAAAGAAGAAATTAAATTTAAAAGAATTGAACAACAACTTGAAGACAAATCTCTTCAAGAAAAAATTAGGAATTTTGAAGAAAAACTTAAGAAAGAAATCTGCTCTGACTTACCTAATGCATTTTGGCATAGGAAACAACACTAAGTCAGTCTTCCTTATGTTAAAAGCTTTAGTGAGAAAAATATCCCTACTAAAGCTAGACCAATCCAAATGAGTCAAGAAGTCATGGAATTTTGCAAAAATGAAATTGCAGAATTACTCCAAAAGAAAATAATACGCAATAGTAAATCTCCTTGGTCTTGTCCAGCCTTCTATGTCCAAAAAAACGCTAAATTAGAACGTGGAGTCCCTAGATTAGTCATTAATTATAAACCTCTTAATAGTGTTTTAGAATGGATAAGATATCCAATTCCCAACAAAAGAGACCTTATGAAAAGTGGATTCTGGCAGATCCAGATTTAGGAATGTGATAGGTATAAAACTGCCTTCGTCACTCCCTTTGGTCATTATGAATGGAATGTTATGCCATTTGGTCTAAAAAATGTGCCCAGTGAATTCCAAAATGTAATGAATGAAATTTTTAACCCATATAGTGATTTCACCATAGTTTATATTGATGATGTTCTTATATTCTCTCAGTCAATAGAACAACATTGGAAACACCTATACAAATTCCTCCAGGTAGTTAAAAATAATGGTTCAGTTGTCTCTGCCAAGAAAATCAAGTTATTCCAAAGCAATGTTAGATTTCTTGGGTATAATATTCATCAGTCTCAAATCAGTCCAATAGACAAAGTCATCCAATTCTCTCGATAAATTCCCGGATGAAATTCTTGATAAAATTCTTGATAAAAGTCAGCTTCAGAGATTCTTAGGATCTCTTAATTATGTTTCTGATTTCTACAAAAATTTGAGAAAACAGTGTAAACTTCTGTTTGACAGACTCCAGCGTAATCCACCTTCTTGGACTCCCAGTCACACAAAAATAGTCAAACAAATCAAAATTCATGTCAAGACATTGCCCTGCCTTGGCATGCCTGCAGTCAATTCTTTTAAAATTATTGAAACTGATGCCTCCGAAATTGGTTATGGTGGCATCCTCAAACAGAAAATCCCCCCAAGTCAAACAGAGCAAATTGTTCATTTCCACTATGGCATCTAGAATCATGCACAGCAAAATTACAGTACTATTAAAAAAGAAATTTTATCTATTGTATTATGCATCTCAAAATTTCAAGATGATTTACTAAATAAAAAATTCTTAGTTCGAGTTGATTCCAAATCTGCAAAACATGTTTTAGAAAAAGATGTTCAAAATATTGCATCAAAACATATTTTTGCACGTTGGCAAGCTATTTTAAGTATTTTTTTATTATGATATTGAATATTTGAGAGGAAGTGAGAATTGTATTCCTGATTTCCTTACTAGAGAATTTCTACAGGGAAAACAATGGCAGGAAAACAACCAAAAGAAGAAGAGACAAGTCAATTCAGAAAACTTCCCCAATCTATGAATCCAGTCAAAAAAGAGTTATCCCAAATTGTCCCCCACCCGGATATTCCCCAATCCAAGTCACAAATAGATTTACTACTCTAGGGTCTACTACCCAATGTATTCGTCCAAATTACCAGTCAGCCTTGGTTTCCAGTTATGACCCTTTCGAGGTCCCAGTTACCCAATTCTCCCAATCATCAAGCACTAGTCAACCAAGGGCTTCTCCCTATCAGTTCAAGAGTCAACAAAATTGGTTCATAATCGAACCAAATATCACCAATCTTGGCAATCCAGCGTCCATTGCCAAAACATATTTTCCCCCAAATTATCATTTTCTACCTCTTCACCCTAAAAAATCTCTCCAATTTTACAGGGATGTCCTAGTTGAAACCCAATCAGTTGAAAATAAAACCTATCGAAGATAAGAATGACCCTAATCTCATTCTTTTCCATTCTCATTACATCCACCGAATCCTGAGTCAAATAGATTGGGGAGATCACCCCTACACTCTCCGTACACTAAATTCAACCCTCCAATATAGTTACTATGATTATATTGAAGCTTGGAACAAAATTTTCCTTCACCAGCACATTGATTTTAGCCACTCATGGTTCATCAATTTTGATAGTAAACTCAATAGGAAATTCCCTTACTGGTTTCGTTCTTGGTGAGATAATCATGGCCCCACTCATGACATTCTCCCTATGGAACTCAATCAAATTCTTGGATATTTTATCAGCAAATATAAGCCTAAGTCAGAAGAGAAATTCTTCCCTACCGTTTTAATTTTTGTTGCCAAAAATATAAAATCCCATGGATCCTCAAATGGTCCTATGATATCAACACCGACATGCGCATCCTCTGCAGAAAAATCACAGTCAAATGGTGGGATAAATTCAGAATCTCCAGAATCATTGTACATGTTTATGAAGAATTCCCTCTAGTCCAATCAAAGGCCAACCGACCTTCTTCCTCCGTAACTTCTCAATCCTCCCTCCAAATCGAAGGAAAATCAAGTTCGGACTTAAAAGCTTTGGCCAGAGAAATTCTCGCTCATGCTGCTCAATTAGATGATGAAGCAGAAGATGCTGCTCCGAAATCGCCCTCTTCCCAAGGCTCATCCTCCAATCAGGTGTCACCTTCCAGTCAAAAGAAAAGCCCACCAAAGCCAAAAATGGCATGGGCAGATTACGAAGACAGTCAAGACCCATATGCTGATTACGACTTCAATGAAGACTAAAAGTTGTCAAGCACATGCTTCCACTGCAAAATGCAGAAAAGCAAAAGCCAAAAGTCACGGAAGCCACAAAGTCGAAAGTAAAAGCAGATTCCTTGAAGTAAAAGCAGTCTCCCCTGAGTAAAAGCAAGTTCCCCTTTTCTTTCGGTGCACATTTCACCAAAGCAAAAGCAGATTCCTTTTCCTCCTTTTGTAAAAGTAAAGTTAAAGTAAAGATAAAATTAATTTCTTTGTAATAGTCTTTTGTCATTAGTACCGACAAAATAGGAATTGTGCTCCTATAAGTTCTGACCTGTGAGTCTGAGGAAGTAAGTTTTAATTTTTCAGTTTTCAGAGTTCTTTCAAAACACTACTCTGAAGAACACTAGTGAATTATGAGAGCAATGAAGTAATCAATAAAACTTTTGAGTTTTCAAGTAAGTTTAAATGTTGCATTCTTTCATTATATTCTGCATTTGTTTCCAAATCAATATTTTAATCTTTTTATTATTTTTAAAATTTATTAACAAATTTAATCTTATTACTTTCACTTATAAATCTTATGTTAATTTCCAATTTCATTCGCGGAATTAATTTCAAATCATGCTGATCCTACTTATCTCAATTTTCATATATGCATTACTATCTCATATTTCTATCTTTATTAATCACCACTGCTCATCATTATTATCTATTCACCCCCTATTTTGGACTCTAGATCCCTTCTGGTATATATATATATATATCAGTCCCCTTCTATTGAGGGATCCTTCAAATAATTTTATTTGAGGGACGCCCTTTATGGTACCCTATAAATTTGTTTTCAACGATCCAAATCATCTATTTTTTAGGTCTTCATTCATAGATCATCCTTACAAAAAATTAGACAAATCGGAAACTGTTTCGATATCCAATTGTTGCCTACAAAATCAATGAACACGGTGCTTCAAGAAAGTACTAAAATTTCAATAATTCAATTGAGTGGTCAAATGATATCTGATTCAAGTGATTTTTTTGTAGAGATGATCTTTGAATGAGTATCTACAAAATAGACGGTTTGGATTAGTGAAATACAATATGGAGTGGGCCCTACAAGAGTGTCCCTCGGATAAGCTTATTTGAGGGATCCCTCAACCGAACCTCCCTATATATATATGATTATATGCTTATATGCTTATATGTATATATATGCTTAAATGCTTATATATGTATATATAAATTGCAACCGAAGCTCCCTCAACCGAAGTTTTTTTGGATACTCAAGATCTTGCAAATCTGATTGATCTACATACCCAAAAGATAGCTAAAGAATGCGGCATACTCACAGCCCAAAAGATGGTCCATAGAAGGAATGATAATATCCTAAATATATATATAATATTAAAATAAAATAAAAAAGGAATTTGATGGGAAAAGCCAACGTTGGAAGTTGCAGAGGAAAAAAGTGATTCTTCCCAAATTATTTATAAAAAAAACTTAAAGCTGCACTTCCTACATTTGACAAGCACATATCAACAGTGCATCGTGAAGTGGGGGCAATTTGTAGACAAAGTAATTTTGATGAATTAAATTCCGGTAAATAAGAAAATAATTAGGGTTTGGTAGATTAACTTGTGGGCCCCATAATTCCCCCACATGTCGCATTTACTCATCAAAATTGGATTAGTTGTCAATTGTGACACGTGTCGACATCGGGCGGAGTGCATCAATTGTTCAAATTGGAGACAAAATTAAAGGGAAGAATCTTCGTGATTGACTTTGATTTAAATCAAATATTATTCAAGTTAATCAATTTGGCTAAATTGCCAAATTATTGTTGACCGCACAAATCTCGCGGCCTGCTGAGCCGGGCCGAGGGGATCTGCGTCAACATGGGTGGTCCTTCTTTGGTTTTGGATGTGATTGCGCGGGCGTGCCAGCACGGTCTACCGTGCATTCGAGGGTGATGTGGATGGGCGAGTGGATCTGATGCGCCTGTTTGAGTCCGACTTCGCTCAAAGCGATTGTGGCCGAGAGAGGAACTGATCTCGACCGTAAGGTTCACGGCCTGAGCTACAAGGCCGTTGGTGGTGGTGTTGACAGTGGAAATGATGGGTGGACTTGGGTGGTGCTCCAGTGCCTCACCGGGTGGCAAAAGGCTGTATGATATATGGGATGAATGAAAAAGTAACCAAGGGTGGTGCTCCGGCGCCTCGAAAGATCGAAGGTCGTATGATATATTGATGAACGGAAGTTTCTTACAATCTGCCACTACTCCTAGGAAAGCAAGTAAACGTATTGAAAGTGCGTTACAAGAATGTAAATGACAGAAAAAGATAAATTTGCTCCGTGGGAGGCTTGTGTGGTGTTTGAATCCTTTGAATGTATTCTGAGCTTAGTATTTATAGGAAGAGCCAGCTGATGGAGGTGGACCCAACACCCTCGTGAAATACGACTGACTCAGCAATAGTGGGTGGGTGGAGGCCAAGAAGCATGGTGGTGTGACTACCGTGAAGTTCAATTTCCCCTACTGTAGTAGTTGGGCCAGAGTTTACGCTTAGAAAAGCATTTAATTCCTCGATCTTTGGTGGGTAGAGGAGCATTTAATTTTCGTGATTTGAGAAGTATAATCTCACCAAATTGACCTCACCCATACTGCGATTTGACTGAAAAGTACACTGATGCAACCCCTACTCTCTCTCTCTCCACGTGCTTGGTAGAGTTGACAACCTTCTCTTGTGGTATGGTTCATACGTAATCTTTAGTCACTTCTTCATTAAATGAGTTGTGGGACCCGTTTGGCAAGTGGTGACATCCTCTAGATTTGGGCCGAATGATGGGGCTCAGCCGCTTCCCTTGGCCTACCATTACCGTGGCCGTGTTCATTCTTTCTCAATTCCTTTGCTCACACGGTAATGTCCTTTGACATACAATTATAATCACCCAGTTAAACAATGTTTTGGCTGTGATTTTGTTCATATGGTCGGCCAGTACGGGCCGAGATTTTTATGCACAAACAATTATCAGAATTGATTTTAAATCAAATCAAAATTCCACAAATCAAGGGATTCAGATTGGGGATTCCAAACCAAGACCCAATTCTTGGCCTATAAATACTAGGCTCTCATTCAGAAGAAAGGACCTTGAGAAAAAATAGGCACACACACTTTGGAAAACCAGAAAGCTCTTTGCCCAAAGCAACACCTAGACTCTCAAGTTCTTCATCAAGCTCATGGGGAATCACCAAGCATAACAAACACGTGTCGATTCCTTCACCGCCAAAGTCGAAGACTATCCACCACGTGACACTACTTGTGGTCCTGACGTGTTAGAGATCAAGCCATGGCGACCTTGGATGAAGTCTCAAATTCCGCTTCAAGATCAAGTGCTTGACATCCTTGAACCGCACACACTCTTGGAGATCGAATGAGAGGAAATTCTTTTATTTTTGTAAAAGAATACCCATAGAGATTGTAACCAACACACTTGATAACTCAATACAAATATTATTTTGTACATGTGTTCTTGTCTCATTTGTCGCAGGATTTTCGTGTTTACAGAGCTATTGAAGTTGGCTATAGTACTTCCTGGTCTTTAGGTTGATGAACCATAAATGGCTCATTATTTAATGGTTGTACAAGAGGTTGGTTTTGCCTTTCAACATTTTCTGGTTGAGGAAAAACTGGTGCTTCCCTTGCAAGTTGAGCCGGTAGATGAGGTTCATTTTGGACAGGCTTTGGTCGATTTACAACCATTGTTGCCCTTTGTCCAGCCTGGGCCTCATCTATCTCAGGTATCCCAAAGGCTTGCTCCATGGATGGATCTTGTTGGTATGGCCATTCTAGTCATGGAGGAACTCCATATAACATGTCTATCTGTTGAACTACAACATTTGGGTTCTAGTTTCGTGCCTCAGCAGCTGCACGATCTTTCTTGATTTGTCTATTAACCTACCAAGCCATCATGACCTTCATATCATTCAAAGAACTCCGAGTCTCCAGATTTAAAGCCTCTTGTCTATTTATGTGATCCTGAATGTGTTCAAACAATAAGTTTGAAGCTTGAACACGCATGTTTCTTGCAGAAGTGCTTGCTTGTCCAGAACGTCTAGCATCGCTATAGTATGAATCCACTCGTTTTGGCTCTGGTTGGAGTGTTGTTTTAGCTGTTTCTATTGCCATTCGTGGGTTCTAGCTTGTACTTCCTGCGTTCATATACAAACAACAAATGTTAGAAATATGTTTGTCTAGAAATCCCACTGAGCGTGTCAAATTGTTTACCCTTTTTAGATTTTACAAGTGAGGAGGTCACACCAAGATGTCACCCACGAAAGGAATCCACAACAAAAGTAAGGGTGAGCATCACATACGTTCATTTGCCCCGTAGGAGGCTCCTGACCAGGTTTCAAAGTAAATAATGAATATAATAATGATAATAGTAATGGCCAGAGATTTATTTCAAAATCAATGAAAGAATATGCACAAACACAAACTGTACCCATTTATTGTGGATCCAAAACCAATTGGCATACTCAAGCAATTTTCATAAACATTTTTCGGAACGTTCCTGTATCTACTTGTCTAACAACCGATTCTTTAAGGCCAACTACCCCTACCAAAAATCATAATTAAATCCAACTCCTCTGGTACGGTAGCGAGGGTGTCCATTTCAACCGGTTACACCTCATCGACTATACCTCACGTGTAGGGTATTCGTAAAGTCTGTCCGCGTAGCCACTCCGAAGGTTTAGGGAATTGAAACCCAAGGAAGTCGCTATGCCCCTTTCACCCTCAGGTCGTCGAGGATAATCCTCGCATGCGTATGCTCTCAAAACTTTGGAGAACCAAAACCAAACATTCTTAAAACCAAGCATACATAGCAATCATAAACAGTGCAGTTTTCGCACACAACAATATATACTATGTCATACATACACAAAATACAAGTCCGAGAGTGGGTCCCCTACCTAGAATCCAAAGCTGATTCCTGACTTGCATTCTGCACCTTTAAACTCAAAAATGTCCAATCATTTCAACAATGTTACTATTTGTTCCAAAAGAATAATTCAATTTACTTTTAACTCCTTAACTTTCGGTAAATACATTTTGGCCCTTCACTGTTGATAATTACACTGTGTCCCCTTAACTTTCAGTAAATACATTTGACCCTCATTTTTTGATAAATTGCAAAACCACCCTAAAACTACAAAATAATTTGCAGCTTGGTCCCTGATACAAAACCAACGTAATTCCAAGCCAATTTTCCAGATTTTCCAAGTTCATAACAACTTCCATACCACTTAATCAACAAGAACTCTTGTAATTTCCATTATAACTCTTCTATTTCACTTAATATCTTATCAAACTCAATAATTATCAACTTTTAATTTATCCAAAATTTCATAAAATTAAACCAACTCAAACTTATATCTTAAATGATATATTATCCTCAATTAAGCTTCTCACAACCACAATCTACTCAAAATTCATATCAAAATATGATATTAAAGCTTAATTCACCATAATCCAAAATAGTAGGAATTTCAAAATCTGCATAAGAGCCCTTAAAATTTACCTTAGATTGTAGAGCTTGTTCTCACAATCACATAGGCGAGAATGGTTTATCAATACGAGCTCCAGAGAGAAAGTTATGAATTTAAGAATATTTTGAAAGAAAATAAAAACCTTCCTTCATAAGGTTTCTAAGGAAGACAAAAGAGAGACGACGCGTAGGATGAAGAAGACGCGCGGAATAAAAGGAAGAAAAAGAAGGATTGTCAGCAGGAATCACGTGTGAACAGTAATGAACAGTAACGTGAATTATGCCAAACAGTAAATGTGAACAATACTTTTATTATTTTATTCAACTGCCACGTGTCACCTCCTCATTGGTTCAACTTCAATAATTCATTAAAAATTCATCTGGACTCTGAAAATTCTCATAAAATTACCACACGCTCGTAGTGATGTAAAGTATTTTTCTATAATATCAAATTACCAAAATTCCAACTTCAAAGTATCAGGAAATAAATCCTCCATTGAATAAACCAATAGTTATTTCATGAAAATCCAAATGACCACAAATTGGACCGTGAGATTTTTTATTGTGAGCTTAACAAAATATTTGGAAATTTTTGAGGCATCACATCATAACTGCTGGCAAGGACCTGTTTTGGTTGGTTCTAAGTTAGCCAAGTGCTATCTGGATAACTTTAAAACCTTCAGGTGTCTTTTTAAAGTTTGTTGAGGTATTTACATGATAAAAACCTAACTCATGTTCATTTCATTTTAATTTGCTGAACCAAATTTGTAAGATAGTTTAGTCTCCTTTGAGTTATGTCTGATTTTACCTTGTCTAGCTTTGCAATTGAAAGCCTGGTTTCCTCTTGATTATTTGAGCTCCTTCTTTGGTTGGATTGCTTCTTAAGGAAGATTTCCTAGTAACTTAAGAGATTTTGTAACCTTTGATTTCTTGGTTCAGTCTGAGCTGATTTTCAAGTTTTTTTTTTCTTTTGTTTGATTGTTTGGTTGGTTGGTTGTCCATGGTCAATCCAAGTTCCTTTGTATTTATACGAGAAAAAATGTGATGAGATAATCTGGATATTTTCATACTTAGATTAAGAAACGTTATTTTAAAGCGCAAGTGGTAAAAACGCTATCAATCAAATGATTTGATCATCTTTGGCTCCCGCTCATCTATGCCCCTGAATGCCTCCTGGTTGTTCCTTTTTTGCAGAAAACCTGAACTTACTTGAACTTGACATTCAAAAAATCCCCCAACGTTGGATGCAATAAATATCTATTTTTAAGAAAAAGTACTTCGGCGATTTGTAATAAATAGCCGTATTCTTTCCACAAAAGACATACTGCCCTTAATTTCCAACTACTGAGGTCATTTAAAACCATGCTACGCCCAAATACCATCATAGTCCCATGCTACACGCCGCCGAAAGTCTGTCCTCAACGACACATGAGTCCCAACCTTCCCCCACCCCCAAACCAAGCAACACGCACCCTACGCATAGTGGTGAAAACCCAGCTTAGCCATCATCTTCCTCCTCGACAGCCCAAAACATCCATCTTCAACCCTTGACAATTTACCTCAACCACCCTCTGCAACCGCTGCTTCGGCCCCCAAAAAATAATTTCTCAGCACTGTTAGTAGTATGCCCTTAAAGCCAACTAATTATATGATAATTAATGTTAATGACATCTTTTGTAATGACTCATTAGGTTATTCATGGGAAAAACCAGTTGTTTTCAACAATGATATTTGGTCTATAATCATAACAATAAAACAACTATAGTCCTAGGAATATAAAAGTGGACATGAGAACTATGTAATGAGATTACATACATGGAGACTTGCCATGATCCCTAATACTAAAGATGCTCTTAGTCATAGGAGTATCAATTTGGCGTTGATATTCCACAAAGATTAGTACACACAGTATCATCTCTATATGTAGAGAATGGAGAGGTCTCAAGTCATGGAGTGTGGAGACACCCAGATATGTGTGTAGGTGCTTGTAGGAGAACAAGTACATTGAACGTCATCCAATGCATGAGTTCTAGTATGGAAGTCTTTACTCACATGTCAAACTAAAATTCAAAAATTGCAATAGTGCAAACTAATCCTTAGACCTGAGATATCATAGATGTCTTGTGGCTATGTTGTTAGTCTTAGAGGGCACTATACAGTTGTGCTAAAGTAGGCATAACATAAAGGTGTTCATCGGGACTCTCAATAGAGTCATGGAGGCAAATGAATGTACAACAAGAGATCTTTACTCTCAGTAAGGAGAGAGAATACTCTAGGATATAATTGGTCCAATCTCTGCACAGAGTAGTGGATAAGATTTGGAAGAGAAATGAAACGTGGAGACACAAGTCAATGGTCGATGATCAAACGTCAAAGTCAACATGTTGACTGGAGCAATTGACCAAAGTCAAATAGTTTGATCGAGTCAATTAAGTTAGACTGTAATTATAATTTAAGAGTTAAATTGTAATTCATAATTAATAGTTAATTATGGAATTAACTTTGATATATATATTGGATTGGGCTTTTAAATATGATTTAAAAAGAAAGGGATGAAATAGCCCAAAAGGTAATTGGGCCAAAAGGGATAAGTGTTATGAGATAACACTATCCATGGATCCAAAAATGGAGCCCCAAACCCACCAAATTTCGGCACCTATAGGGAGAGCACTCTCCCTTACTTTGTGTTGTCCTATAAATACTAAAGTTAGGAGAAAACCTAGCTAGGATTTGGTTTTTCACTTTGGTTGATGTGTGAGTGCATAATCTTTGCCTCTCATTTTCCATAAGCAAAAATTGGTCCAACCAAGAGGTAGACTAGCATCCATACCTCTTGGTTGTTTTCTCTTCATCTCTAGGAGCATTTGGTCTGGTGAGGTAGATGACTTCTACTTTGGAGCCTTGAGGCGAAGGAATTCTAAATCAAAGAGGAAGAAGAAGGCCTTTCCAAAAGGTGATCATTCTTGGATTTCCAAGAAAAGTCTTCAAGGGTAAATTCTATTCCTTTCCTCTTTTTTTCTTTTGGCACTCATAGACTAGACTTTAAAGATACTTGGGTGAAATGAAATAGGCTTAGCTCAACTTGAATAAGCAAATTTAATCCGCCATTTAGAATGTTTTTGTTTTATAAGTTGTGGCTAAATTCATTTCCATTGTATGAGATGAAATTGGTTTCCTTCAAGCACACCCAAACTAGATGTGCCACCCACACCACCTCCTGCCCACAAGCCACCTGATTGAGAATGGGATCCGACTTCGACGATTGAAAAAGGGAGAGGGAGAGAGAGATTGGGTCGGGGACGACGAGCTCGTAAGCCATCAAAACGTTACTGTGTTTATATATGTATGTATGTGTTTGGTATGAGACGTATGTTGGTTGAGATTTTCAATTTCTGTAAAGAGCAATGTGTCATTTCACCCCCACCCCCCCAAACTATGACCCTAATTGAACTTACCACCCTGAACTAAAAAATCTGCCAATTTAGCACTCGAACTACATGAATTCGCTAATTTCACCCTACCTTGAGATTTCTGATGATTTCATCCAAAGTTTCGTCAAAATTCACATGTGAAGCTCACGTGGAAAAGAAATAGAGGACAATATAGTCATTCTAACACCTTTCCCTCCCATTCCTCATCTTCCCTAGTGGCTTGGCCCCAAAATAAAAACACAGTAGCCCTACTTCACATAATTGAAGAACCACAACCAATCCAAAAAACAAACCCAACCCATTTCTGACATTTGAGAAGAAGAACAAGAAGAAGATGCGAAGGAACAGACCCACCCCATATCCTCCCTTCCCAAAACTCACCATTCGAGCCCAATCGTAATACCCCTTGCAAATCTCCTCATTCTACCTTAATCATGCCCAAAATCATAGAGAGGAAGAAAAAGATAAAAAAAAAATATAGGGAGAGAAAGAATAAGACAAAAAACAGAGAGAGGTAGAAGGGTAAGAGAGAGGGAGAGAGTTGCAGAGGGAGAGATGAGAGCGTGCGTGAGAAAGAGGAAGTGTGTGCGTTTTAGAATTACTATATTGCTCTTCCGCTCTGTCTCATGTGAGGCTCACATGTGAATTTTGACGGAACTTTGGATGAAATCATTTGAAATCTAACGATAGGAGTGAAATTTGCGAATTCATGTAGTTCGGGTGCTAAATTGGCATATTTTTTAGTTCCGGGGGGTAAATTCGATTAGGGTGATAATTCAGGGGGTTAAACAGCTGAAAATCCTTGTGTAAAAGTTGAATTTTGATGTTCTCTGTCAGAATGTCAAAGCTTTAAAAAGGATTGTGGCTAATAGTCATTCTGGGGTGGGAGGGATGGTGGTGATGCTAGTGTAGTGGAGATGGTAGCTGGTGGTCTTGCGACTGTGGTTGGGTGGGGAGGGGGCTCGGGGCTGCTCGAAAAGCATGAGATTGAATTGATGATGTTTTTTTTCAATATTAAATAGTATATTTAAGTTAATTGTTTTTTAAACAAATATTAAATATTTTTTTAATTAAAAAAACTAACTGAATTGAGGCATTGGACTAAATTTGTTAATTACTACAAATACAGTAATCAAATCGGAAAAATTGAAATCACGATGATCAAATGTGATTTCGGCCCGAACCTCAATGACCAAAAATGTAACTAACTATTTTTTTCCATGTCAATTTTGTACCCAAAATTTAGTTTTCGTACTAATCTGATCGTCAAATTCTTTATTAAATACTGACGTGAAGTGAAAAACAAATAATGAAAAATTATTGAATAAATATGACCCAAAAAAAAAAAACATGTCAAGCCGCCCCCGCCCACCTTCTTTCCCAAGCCCGAACACCCACTCTTCCCTACCATCTCCTCACCGCCACCGACCTCCACCCCAACCTCTACTCACCGCCTCCCCATACTCTCTTTCTCTCTCGCCCCCTCTCTCTCTCTCTTTGAACGAACCTAGGCCCTGCAAGCTTTAGCTACGATAAGAATTGCTAAACAAGCAATCAGGTCCTCCTACATTTCGTTGAGTTTCATCTCCTTCCTTCTGCTCAGGTAACTCTCTCTCTCTCTCTCTCTATGTTTCGGATTTTACTGGTATGATGACTGCTCACAGTTTCTTTATCTTTTGAAATTTGAAAGTAGACAACAACCCATTGTCACTATACCACGCTTGAGTGCAACTTCAATGTCGAATTTCATGGCTGCTGCAAATGCAAATTCAAATTCAAATCCAAATCCAAACAAGTCCTTTGAGGTAAATTCGATCGACTTCCAGTGATTCCTCGATTTTTCTTTGCTTTCATGTATTTATTTTCTGAGTTAATTTAGTTTGATTTTGTGTGTTTCTTAGGTCGCTCAACCTCCAAACGACTCCATATCAAGCCTAAGTTTCAGTCCCAAAAGCAACATTCTGGTCGCCACCTCCTGGGACAACGAGGTTCATGTTCTTTTTCTTTTTGTGGTTTTTATCGGTTATAAAACCTTAGGTTCTGTTTGTTTTCTGAGAAATTTATTTGTAGAGATTTTGATTGAATTTCTGTGACCATCTTATTGAACTTGTGGTTTATGGATAGCCCAGAATATAAGACAATACGCTATTAGGTTAACATAAATTTTTTTGGTACAATCTGCTTATGTAATTCATGTTAACTGAAAAAAGATAAACATGGGGCATTTATAATTTCTGTTATTTTCCGTTTCCTTTCTTTCACAACCAAACATTGTATTGTTAGGATTTAGTAATGACTGGTGGTGTTCCCTTGTTTAGGTGCGATGCTGGGAGATACTCCAGAGCGGAACAAATCTTGCCAGTCAGCCCAAGGCAGCGATATCCCATGACCATCCGGTAACATATCTGATTACACATTGTTTAGGCCAACTTGCTTTTCTTTTTTGTTTCTCAAGCTTGATTTTGAACCTCTTGTATAATTATGGATATATGTACGTACTGGCTTACAATGAATCAATTATAACTTTCTATCACAGCGATGGTGCGAGTTAGAAGTACCTGTTCAGAATTTAAATTCTAGATCGCCTGCCATTACTTGTAGAAAGACAGAATAATAATAGTAATTATGGTAGGGGTGAGACTAAGAAGCACGGATACGCGGACTTAGGTCCGTATCACGTATCAGATATGCAGTTGGATACGCTCCGACACGCGTTGGATACGTATTGGAGTCAACGGATACGGTCTTTGACTAACAGATACGCGTATCCTAGGTTCTGGACATGAGTATCAGACATTTCGGATCCGTTTCTGGTCTATCTTGAAGCCAGAAGCCAAAGAGAGGAAGAAGGGATTCCTACCCATCATCTAAGCTCTCTGCAATGCCTACCCATTTCTCAAAGTCTGGTAATTTTTCTATTTCCAGATATAATTTCATTTACAGAGAGCTTAGATGATAGCTTAGAGTAAGTTACTATTATTACAGAAAGAATAAAAATAAAGGGAAGATTCGGAGCTTACGCTGGCCGCTGCGTGTGAGGAGGGAGAGAGAGAGAGAGATGAAGAAGGAGAAGAGAGATGGTGGAAGAAGAAAAGGAGCGGCGCAAGCTTGAGGAAGAAGAAGATGACCTGATTTTTCATTTTTAATATAAATTCTCAAACGACGTTGTGGTTGTAAATAATATAAAACAAGACCAAAAATAATTAAACATATGTTTATGGGTTTTGGGTCTTAATCAATAATATTAAAATGGGCCTAAAAAGTATGAAACAAACTTTACAGGCCTAAAAATATAAACAACTAGAAAAGGAAGCCCAAAAATGATACACTACATTTATAATTTATAATTTTATGTTATTTAAAATATGTTTTAAATTATATATATTTATTATTATATTTTAATTGCCGTATCCATCAGCGTATTGTATCCTAATTTTTGGAGATTTGCCGTATCTCTGTGTCGTGTCGTATTGTATCACCATATCCGTATCCATGTCCGTGCTTCCTAGGTGTGAGACCTTTTGCAAGATCTTAGGTTTCCAATGAAGACGTCAAAGGACAATTGCATGTGCAATTGTTATCTGGTGCTGATTTCAAAACGAGTAAATTTAGTAGTATTTTTATGCAATATTATTTAAAAAGATAAAGAGTCCTTTTTAAGTAATGAACGAGCATGTGCATTTAATTTGAGACTACATGGGATCAATGTGTGTCCTTTAAGGAAATTATGTGATATAACTTGCAAATTTTTCTTTCTTTCTTTCTTGTAAGCTGGTCAGAAGTTTATAATATGATTCATGACTTAGTATACACATTGTAATATAATCCATCTGTATAGGTTTTGTGCTCAACTTGGAAAGAGGATGGAACGACCGTGTTCTCTGGAGGTTGCGACAAGCAAGTTAAGATGTGGCCTTTGGGTGGCCAGCCAGTAACTGTTGCCATGCATGATGCACCCATTAAAGAGATTGCTTGGATCCCTGAGATGAGCCTCTTAGTCACAGGAAGCTGGGACAAGACTATGAAGTAAGTAAAACATAGCCTTTGTTCTTATGTATTTTGAGCTATCTGAAATTTATACACTAGAAATATGTATGGTATTCTTTCAAAATAATTCATTTAAGGTTTTGGGAGGTAGTACCACTGAGAATTTTGTGCTTTGCTCCTGCCAGTTTGGCACCCTTGTTACTCATATACTTTCTTCTTTATTGCAGAATGTTCTCATTCATCTGGGAACTAAGTTTGATGTGTTGTATTGTTTTTCTACCTTAACTTATTTCATAAATAGCTAAAGCTTTGTCATCTTGGGTTATACCAATTTTTTCTGTTTATTATGTATGATCTTTTCTACCTATCTTCAGGTATTGGGATGTGAGGCAGCCAAATCCAGTGCATACCCAACAACTACCTGAGCGCTGTTATGCTCTATCAGTGAGATACCCTCTAATGGTTGTTGGCACAGCAGACAGAAATCTGATTGTTTTTAACTTGCAGAACCCACAGGTAAATTTTATTTTTAGGAGTTATAAGATTAGATTTATTTTATCAATTTCTTGCAAGAAAATCACATTAAAAAGTAAATCAGGCTTACTTATTTATTAACTTTGTGCACTCCTAGTTTCCAGAATTAACATTTATTAGGCTGTTTTTTTAAATAATTTTTTGGCAGTACTATGAGGATAAGCTTCTCTAGTTTTTTAGTTTTCAATTCCAGTAAATCACCTTTCCACCATAAATTGCAATGGTGCCGGGATATATTCTCTGTGTGATTTGATCACCTCCATGAGCGTTCTCTGTTTTGCCTCTAAATTTAATTATTTCCAATCACCAACAGACTGAATTCAAGAGAATTCTTTCGCCCCTCAAGTATCAAACAAGGTGTGTTGCTGCATTTCCTGATCAGCAAGGATTCTTGGTGAGTATTTTCTCTTCTGCTTGTAGTTTTCTGTTTGGGTTCTCTCTGAAAATATAGTTCTCCTCTTTTTCAAATAGCTTGCGTAGAATGACAAAATAAATATGCTATTCTTGCATAATTATTTCCACCGAACATGAATTATTAATGATGTGCTTTCTTGTATATGAATTGCAATTGGCTAATGTGATAATTTATGGAGACACAATGATGTAGGATATTGGTGAATTGAGTAATTAGGTAATTTAGCGGAAGCGAAAACAATGGAAAACAGAAAATGTAACAAAAAGGATAGGTGTGGAATCACTCCAGTGGTTTTGCTTCACACCAAGAAGTCTCCAATCTCTGGAGAATAAACTTCTCTTAATATCTCAACCCTCAACTCCATAATGAATTACATAGGAGGGGTATTTATAATAAGCTAACCCTAGAGTGAAAAGGAAACTTAAACTTATTCTAGGAAAGAAATCCTAATCCAAATAAAGTAGGAAACTTAGAAATCCTACTGAAATCTCGAAAAACTAAAAATCCTACTAAGATCTGGAAAACTTAGAGAACAAGTTGGAAACTAATCGCAAGAGTACAAAATTGCCAGATTTAATCACACAAGCAAAACCTTAGTTATCTAGGGGATATAAAGAATCTGAAGAATATGAGCGGTGACCAGTTTATTAAAAATCTTGGACTTTGACTTAGATATTATTGTAATTTCTCAAAATGAGATTAAGAAAAAAAGGGGAGATGATGTAGGATAAGAGGGAATTGAGTGTTTAGGTAATTTAGCGGAAGTGAAAACAATGGAAAAACAGAAAGTAGATGGAAAAGATGTCTTGGCTTCACACCAAGGAGTCTCCAATCTTTGGCAAATAAACTTTTCTTAATATCTCAAATCTCAACTCCCTTAATGAGTTACATAGAAGGGGTATTTATAATAATCTAACCCTAGAGTGAAAACAATAATTAAACTTATTCTAGGAAAGAAATCCTAATCCAAATAAAAGAGAAAACTTAGAAATCCTACTAAAATCTGGAAAAACTAAAAATCCTACTAAAATCTGGAAAACATAGAGAACAAGTTAGAAACTAATCGAAGGAATACAAAACTGCCATATTTAAAGACCAAATTAAATGATTTCCTCTTCCATCTCTTTCTTTTGTAAACCCTAATGGGTTTGACAAAGATGTCCTCATCAATTCTCCCTGGCTGGGAAGAACGACTCTGGCGAGTTAGAATCAAAGATGTCCTCATCAGGAGAAATTTAAACAAATGTTTGTTCATAGTTGATATGCCTCTTTGTCATCAGTTCTTCCGTTTGCCACTGTACTTTCTATTTCTTGCCTTATCTGATTGTTGAACATGATGTAAGATAATGCATATTCAGTCTTTGCTTCATAATTATTATCTTCTCTGAATGGTTAACTAATTATGATTCTGACATTTTGATGTAACCAGGTTGGCTCTATTGAAGGGAGGGTTGGCGTACATCATCTGGATGAACAACAACAAAGTAAAAATTTTACCTTTAAGTGCCATAGAGAGGGCAGCGAGATATACTCAGTCAACTCTCTGAACTTCCATCCAGTATGATTTTTTTGGTCGAATCCAGTATGATTTGTATTACCATTCCTTTGTCTTTTTCCTTTTTCATATATATAAAATGCACTGAGGGGGGCTTAATAATGTTTGTATTTCTTATGGTGGATTACCTTAAACTTATGAAACCTCTTCGTTATTTAGTGTTCTCATGTTTCAGTATCCTAGTAAAGAAAAATCGCTGAGATTGTTTTCAACCTTGTCATCATAGACTATGATGTTTTTATATGAGTACGGTATTAGTATCCTTGCTGCAGTCCTCACCTTAAGATTACACGACTTGTATATTATTCTATCTATCGTTAAGGTTTCAGATTTTATGCTATCTATCGTTCTGGTTTCAGATTTTTGATATCAGTGGATTTATTGGCATATGCACGAATTTTAAAGTTTCCTTTAAATATGTCCCAGTTGATTTTGTTCTATGATATGAGGTAACTTTAAGTGCATTTGGATCAGTGTACTTTGTTTTACTTAAAAATTATGACTGGGAATGCCTAATTGTGATATTTTCTATGATCAGTCCGAACTTTTTTTGCAGCATTTGTTGCCCATTCATTATGGTTCTTGTTAGGTTGTTCAAAGAAATGTTGGATAAATCTGTGTTTTCATGTTCTGTTACTATTGTTTGTAATTTTAAAGCTTATTTGCGTCCCTTGTTTCAGGTGCATCACACATTTGCTACTGCTGGTTCTGATGGTTCTTTCAATTTTTGGGATAAGGATAGCAAACAGAGACTAAAGGTTTCTCCCACATCATTTGCCTATTTCTTGTGTCTTTGTATTATTATGTGCTTCTTAACTATTGGTTCTGTTCTGATAAGTAAAAGCTAAGCTGGCAGGCTTACTTTGTTGTCTTTAATCCATATTCTTTTTCTGGCATGACCTTGCCAATTTTCCGACTCTCTCCTTGTTTATATGTTCGGTCTATGGCTGATCCTATGTATCTATATGCTTATAGGTGTCTGATACAGCTTTTTCTGATTTTTCAGGCAATGTCAAGGTGCAATCAACCTATACCTTGCAGTACGTTCAACAATGATGGTTCCATATTTGCATATGCGGTAATTCTCTTTCCTCATGATTGCACAACCAATATGAAGACTCTCTCTCTCTCTCTCTCTCTGTACTCACACGCACCACCTGCGCACATAAATTCACAGCAGTCACACATGCCAAGGCAGACTAATCTATAGCAGTGTTTTCACAACACTAACACATAAATTCACAACACACTCACACACACCACCTTGTGTCATGACTTCATTGATCTATAGTAATATTCTGAGGGTTTTTTTTTGGTCAGAATATTCTGAGGGTTCTCTTATACTTGATGCTTAAATTTCCACTTGTTGAAATAAAACCTCTGCTTACTAGATCTTGTTCTTTAATGTATCCAACGGCAATAGACTAAACTCGCAAGTGCTGGAAAACTTAGAAAACACACAAGAATTATACTGGTTCGGCAGAACTTTTGCCTACGTCCAGTTGTGATTTCTCTAGGTAGAGAAATCACCGCCTCTTTGATTAATAATAGAGATTACAGAACTTTTGCAAACCCTAGAACTAATCCCTCTCTTCTTGTCTTGGCTGTCACAGTTTTCTCTCTTAAAGATTTAAGCCTTGCTGCACCCTATTTATAGGCATAGGGTGCTGATTACATATCCTTTTCAGATTATAATTCCTATTCTAAGTGGGATAAGAAAATAGACTTCTTTACAATTCCAAATAGACTTGTAGGATTTCTAATCTAAATTGAATTAGGAAACTAAGATTCTTTCCTAGTCCTTTTAGGAGAAGAATTGGTGCACCCTTTTTCCTAAAACAATCCTAAACAGAAAAGGACACTAATTGACGAGCCAAAACCTAACACCACTAAGTTAGTATAATGCTCTACTTAAGATCATTCTTGACTGTTAATATCATTGATTCATGTGACTGAGTCATCGTGTAATGTAAATTTAGAAAAAGGGAAATGCCATCCGAACTTTTCTGGGTTTCCTCTTTCAAATATGGGGTCGGAAATGTATACAATCCATGTTTTTCAACTGGTTTAAATTGGTAGAAGTAGTTATGTTAGATTACATTTTGGGAAACAGTACGGCAAGCTCAACCTTTATGAGGAGAGGTGATTCAACTGTACACTATTATGGCATTCTTTTATTCTCTGAGTACAAAGGAGACCAGAGGGAGGTTCAAACTTTGTGCTTCATTCTGGGGGTAAAAATCCACTGGAGCTAATCCCCCACGACTATATTATGACTTTATAGTAAACCATCTTTGAATATTTGGATTGTCGTTGTACCAAAATTTCAGGCAATGCTTTTTGTGGATGTATTTTTATATTAGTTCTTGCAATGATGATCAACCTTTCTGCAGTCTCAATTTGTTCCTCCAATAAACCTTAGCTCTATACGCTTGCTCACCTTTAACTATTGTTTCTTTTTTCTATTGTTGTGTGCCACTGTACAATGATGTTTCTTTCTGTAGACAAGTGACTAATGGTGGTTACAATATTTTAGAGTAATTAAATGCCTCGCATTGCACCTTTAAATTGATGGTGATGCTTTCTGTATAAAGCCAATATGACTTGAAAACCAAACTCCACATATTTTCTTCTCTTAATTTGAAATCGAAAATCTTTTCCAAACTTGTGTTTGCAGGTTTGCTATGATTGGAGCAAGGGTGCAGAAAATCATAATCCAGCTACCGCAAAGAACTACATTTTCCTCCATGTGCCACAGGTATATTCAGACAATACATTTCAACAATTTGTTCATGATGGCCTGAAATTACTCAAGACTGCACGTTTATATGTTTCTTTGGTTGCAGGAAGCCGAAGTTAAAAGCAAACCACGAGTCAACACTGGTGGAAAAAGGTGAAGCTGTCGACCAAGCATGTCGATTATGAGCTATTTCTGTATATGGAAGTTCTTAGTTACCAATGTTTCATCAAGGCTAGCCCTTCTGACAGACGTTTAGGCAGGATTTTTTTTTGGGTCTGAGACAGGCCATTTCTCGTGAAGCTGCTCCCATCAGTTTGTTCTTAGACTAGGTTGTGCTGCAAATATTCCTTTTGTGGAGCTAAAATGATCTAACTGGATCTTGTTCTTTTGTTGAGGAAATTTAAAAGTACAAAGGAATTCATAAATGACGGAAATTAATGTTCTAGAATTTGTAAAGTTTCTTGTTTGGGTAACGGATTTAAAGTATGGAATTTCAACTTTATTTGTAAAGTTATATATTCTTTTAAGCTCAATCTCTCTTAGAATTTTAGAAATGACGACTTTTAGATAAAATTTAAAGTTGAGATTTATGACCTCCAAATTCCATGTTTTTTCCCATGCGGAATTTCTAAAGTTCTATGTTTTTTTTATCCAAACACGGGAATTGGTTTATGTCAATAGTGTATTTGGATGAGGGAAATAAACTTGGGATTTTGACAGAAGTACGAATTTCTAAATTGACATGAACCAATTTCCGTGTTTGGATTAAAAAAAAAAGAGAAATTTAGAAATTCCGCGTGGGAAAAAATATGGAATTTGGAGGTCATAAATTCCAACTTTAAATTATATTTAAAAATCGTTATTTCTAAAATTCCAAGAGAGATTGAGTTTTTATAAAAGATAACTTTACAAATAAAGATTAAATTCCGCATTTAAAAAAAAAATGGAATTTGGAGGTCATAAATCCCAATTTTAAATTATATCTAAAAGTCGTTATTTCTAAAATTTCAAGAGAGATTGAGTTTTTATAAAAAAATAACTTTACAACTAAAGGTTAAATTCCGCATTTTAAATCCGTTACTCAAACAAGAAACTTTACAAATTTTAGAACACTAATTTCCGTCATTTATGAATTCCTTTGTACTTTTAAATTTCCTCATCCAAATTTACCTCTACTAGCGTTAGGTTCCTTTAGTTGTATTCTTCAAAATTAGTAAAATCACTATAGAGTTTTGCATATATATAAACTAGCTAATGGGGTCATAACATAGTGGAAAAGTATTTTTGGCCCAAGACGAGTGTCTCATGTTAGAAACCTCTAGGCACAAGTGTGAGTAAATTCCCCTTCCTACCTTTGACAAAAATAGATTTATATAAATTACTATAAACTAAAAGTTAATTACTATAAATGATTGTATTGTAAGCTCGTACTGTTAAGTCTTTAACACAATTGTGCATTGTTAGGACTCGCATGATAAAAAAGTTACAACCAACTCTTTCGTGAAAAACACGAGATTGAAGACGATCTCCCAAGAAGGGCTCATATTTGTTCTTTTTTCGGGGAAGAAATAAATTAAAAGCAGCCATTCTTTGGTGAATTCAACCGGCCTTTATTGGTCATGTTTGGGCCCAAAATCTGTACATTAAGCCCAAAAGAAATTGCAAAATTTAAGTACATAAGTTATTTTCCAAATGGAGAATAACCATGTACTTGAAGAGGCATAAGCATTAAGATGGAATTAGTTGCCACTAAATGGCGATTAATTAAAATTAAAGTTGCTTCCAGAAATTGGGCCAGGCCATTTCCATCTTCAAAAATAGAGAAACCATGTTGGGCCAAACGTATAAAGAAATGAAAAGAAAGCCCAAAGCCCAAGCATCAAAACAGGTTCGGAATTGAGCAGAGCAGTTGATTACACAAGTTTCAAAAACTGACTCTTGGAACTGATGAATAAACTAATAAATTGGAAAAGAAGATTCACAGGGATATTTTTCACAGACAGAGGGCTTCTTCTCAAAAAGCAAAGGTCTCATCAAAGCCAGAAAGTTTTTCAAAACCAAGTTTCAAAAAGTAGGCTGACGGCTGAGAACAACCAATTCTTACTTTTCCCTTTGCACAAAAGTAGAAATGATGTTTCTTAGAGAACACGTTACGAGGAGGAGAAAGAAGCTTCCATTCATAGCCAAAAGTTGATAGCAACTACTTCCTATCTGAGACCAATTATTTCCTTTCTTAAAACTAAAAATATCTTGGGGATATTTTAGGGGTATTTATTAAAATGAAAGTCTCTATAAAAGGAAATGAAAACCAAAGGAAAAAGCACAATCATCCAATTAACAAAAAACAAACTCTTAGTCAAAACTGAACATAAAGATCTCTCGATCTCACAACCTCAAAGCAAGGCAAGCTTTTGCAAAAGCCAAGAATACAGACTCTGTATTATTTTACAAAGTCCAGATAGGTAGAACTCAGTTTATCTCATTATATGAAAACCTCAACAAATTTCCAATAGCCTTTATAGCCTTCAAAGCATCCCAAAAAACTATCCTTAAGGCAATCCAGCTCGGAATAGAAGTTGCTTTGGGAGAAAATCAGTCAGAACTCAGGTTTCTGCTGTTACAAATTCGATTCAGCAGCCAGAACAAGCGATTTCGAAGCAGATCCAGCCCAGATGCTGTCAAACCTTGAAGAAAACCAGGGTGATCATTTTAGTCCAGACCAACCTAGGTGAAAATAGTCCATCCAGAACAGCCAGAACAGACGCAGACTCTCAGTTCTGCCAGCACACTCAGCTTCTCCACGGCTCACCATGATGAAAAGCTCTGCCAATCACCAGCGTTGGTATCGATTCCTAGCTAACATCTGTTAGTTGAAGTTGTTGTTAGATGAACTCTTGCGCAAGAAGGTTTAGATCAAGCAGTTCTGCTTGAATTTTGTTATCTTTATTTAAGAATATTAGAATTTCCCAATTTATAAACTGTGAAAATTATGAAGTCCTCACCTGTCTGAGGCATAGAAAAGAACTTACTTGGGAGATATTCCTCACCCAAATGCACAATTGCTTGATTTTTATTAAATGACTTGGGGCGCAAGTTATTTAATTCTCAAGTCTGTTAGAATTTTAAATTGCTAATAGTGGCACGCTCTACACACAAAGAAAGTTGATTTATTGACCAAATCATGGTCTTTAAATTAATGGGGAACTTTACCCTGCCATCACAGGTACTAAACAAAAAGGGGTGAACAATTTGGCATGCCCGGTGGGACTCCCAGTTATACATATTGCTAGAAAAATCTTTTCTGGTATATGAATATTGGAAGTTCTAGCTGGAATCCGCGATTAGCTATGGAGAAGGGTCAGCTACCTTTTCAACAAGAAGAAGTCAACTCAGAAGAAAGTGATGCCAGACAATCTGCTCATGGTAGCACCAGAAGCAGGCGCTCTCAGAGCAACTCCAGAAGGATTAATCAAATACAGGAATCCATACTTCGACAGGAAGCTGCAGTTCAGAGAAGCCAAGACACCTTAAGCAATATGACTGCCATGATGCAATGGCAAGTTAACAGACAATTTAGAAAGGACTGTGAAGCAGCTATAGCAAGGGAACCAGAACCGGATGCTGTTGTGCAAATGTTGGATCTTCCTTTTGGCCCGCCACCAGGATTGGCATGGCTATACCAAAAGGACCCTATCATTGCACAAATGTTCGAAGAACCAGAACCAGCAACAGTGCAGGACCAACAGAGAAGAAGAGGCCCTATCATACGAGAACAGGAGATGCCTGCTCCACAAGCAGTCATAGCACCAGTCCAGATTCCTCAGAATCAACCAGAAGCTCCACCATTACCTCTGCCAGAAGTTTCGCCTAAACTGCCGCCTATCCATCCGCATGTACAACCAGTTGTAGTGCCATACAAACCTCCAAGAATGGATCCCAATCCATTTCCTCCACCAGCAAGAGGAAGAAGAGGCAGAGGGGGAGTTAACCACTTTGCCAATAGACCAGGAAGGAATTGGAGAGACTATCCAGACTTCGAAGAAGAGGAGAATAGGGAAGAAATCTTGCCCAGACCACTCAGAATTGAGCACAGAGCTGGACAAAACCATCCAGAACAGGCTCAAGACATACCACCGGTCAATGCTTTAAATGATCTGGGGGCATTACAGAGGTTGGTCAGAGAAATGATAGACCCTGAAACCAGAAGAGGAGAAAGGCCAACTTACAGGAAGCCATATCCAGCTTTTATTGATCAAATACCTTTACCACCTGGGTTTAAGGTACCCAACTTCACTCTGTTCAATGGAGATGACACTCTAGCATCTTCAGTTGAACACATAAGCAGATTTTCAGTTCAGTGCATCTCCATAGAAAATAATCCTTTGTTAAAACTAAGATTATTTGGAAATTCTCTATCTGGACAAGCATTTACCTGGTATATCAGTCTGCCAGCCAACTCCATCCGAACATGGGAACAAATGGAGAATGCTTTCCATGACCACTACTTCAGGATCCAGCCAGAAGTCACCATCAGTGATCTTGTTGCTCTCAAACAAAGCGAAGATGAACCTGCGCAAGATTTTATTTCCAGGTTCAGGAAACTCAAAATGAAGTGTAGGATCCCCATGGAAGAGAGGCATTTCATCCAGATGGCTCAAACCTCTCTTAGAATCTCACTAAGAAAAAGGTTTGATGGGATGATTTTTGGAGACCTTGCAGAACTGGCAGATAAGGCTTCCAAGTATGAGGAATTACTGAAGGAAGAACAACAGAGAAGGAGTTCATCCAGAGGAACGTACTACAAGGAGAATTCAAAGACAGTATTGTACCTTCCTCAAAAGCAGAGACAAGACACAGGTACTTTGGGAACCTACTTCTGTCCAGAATAACAGCAGCGCAGAAGTAGTTGTCCAGGCAGAACAGGGAGTCAACCCAGCAATAGGGTCACTACCAGAAGCATCAGTTGTCCAAACATCAGAAGTAATCTTCCCTGAAGATAGTACTTCACAACAGGAACTTTCCCTAAATAATAAAGCAGAACTCCTACAACCTCTAGAGCAGCCTGGACTCCTCGATCAAATCAGCCAAGAAAACTGGGCTGAATGGGGAGAAGAGGACTGGATTGAAGGTTATGAAGAAGAACAGCTAGATTATGAAGGAGAACTAGATGAGGAAATTCAAGACTTTGGAGCAGAATTAGAAGATCTCCTAGAAGAATATCTCGGAGTCAATATGGTCTTCATCCTACCTGAGACCTTCAGAGCAGCAGAAGGACAAGAAAACACAATGCAGGGGGATGTAATATCCTAGGAAAGCTTTGAATGCAGACTAACTGAGGAGGAAATAGTCCCAGAGCAACAAAATAAAGCTATAAGTACAGGCAGAACTGCTAGGAAAATAGCTGCAGAACAAATATGCTTCTCCAAACCAACCAGTGAGATGGCCAATCACCTCAGGCCACTATTCATAACTGCAAATTTAGGAGGAATTCCCATTCCTAAAGTAATGGTAGATGGTGGAGCAGCAATCAATCTTCTTCCTCACAGGTTGATGACCAAGTTGAACACAATAGAGAAAGATTTAATCCCAACTCAACTTACAGTCACCAATTTTGCTGGGGGCATCACCAAAACTCATGGCATACTTGATGTGGAAGTTACTGTAGGGACCAAGCAACTCAAGATTGCTTTCTTTGTGGTAAATACTACTTCCACCACTTACAATGCATTGCTTAGAAGAGACTGGATCCATCAAAGCCTATGTGTTCCTTCTACTCTACATCAACAACTAGCTCTCTGGCATGAGGAAGGATTCATGGAGATAGTAGAGGCCGATCCACGGCCATTTCTGCCCTCTGCTTTGTGTTTTGAGGCCAAATACTATCATGATGATCTTGGACCCTTTACTTTCTTTGGAGTCAATCAGAACGGCCGGCCACAAGGTGTCACGACCCAAAGACTCGTAGAAGAAGGCCTATCCAGTTCTCTAGAGGACTGGAATAGACCCTTTGTTTTGAATCTCCAAACTTCTGATGTCTAGTTCAAATCAACAGGAAAAGGATCGAGCTGCAACAATCCGATCCATTACAAATAGATTGTTGATATATTGGGCAGAAAAGAAACTTTCCATGCAGGATCCAGCCATTAATATGGCAGAATTTATGCATGAAGATTCAGCCAGACAGGAAGATAGTATCTAGGAAGAAGAATTGGAGTTTGCACCAGCAGCTTTGGATGACTCTTTGCCAGAAGTACAAGATCCTTTAGAAGAAATAAATCTGGGGATAGAAGATGATCCCAGACCTACTTTTATTAGTACATTACTAGGAGAACCAATGAAGAGTGAAGTCATTTCACTTCTGCATGATTTCAGAGACTGTTTTGCTTGGCATTATCATGAAATGCCTGGACTGGATAGAAGACTAGTAGAACACAAGTTACCAATAAAGGAAGGATATTTACCAGTCAAGCAACCAAGAAGAAGGGTGTCCATGGAGACAGAACTGAAGGTTAAGGAGGAAATTGAAAGATTGGCAAAGGCAAGATTTATTAGACCAGCCATTTATACTGATTGGCTATCTAATATTGTACCAGTTCTCAAAAGGATTACCGAGGCAGTCAGAATTTGTGTAGATTACAGGAATTTAAATGAAGCAACCCTTAAAGATGAATATCCCATGCCAATGGCAGATATGCTAATAGATGGGACAGCTCACAAACAAATTCTGTCATTTATGGATGGAAATGCAGGCTACAACCAGATAATGATGGCAGAAGAAGATATTCACAAGACTGCTTTTGTATGTCCTGGACACATAGGTGCTTTTGAGTATGTTGTGATGCCTTTTGGCTTAAGAAATGCAGGGGTAACCTATCAAAGAGCAATGAACTCCATTTTCAATGATATGATAGGACATTCTTTGGAAGAATACATAGATGATGTTGTGATCAAATCCGCAGAAAAAACAAATCATGTGTCTGATCTAAGGAAAGCCTTCCAAAGAATGAGACAACATCAGTTAAAAATGAATCCCAAGAAATGTGTTTTTGGGGTCCAAGCAGTTAATTTCCTAGGGTTCTTGGTCCACCAAAGAGGCATAGAGGTAGATAAGAACAAAGCCAAATCCATCATAGATGCTCCACCACCTCGGAACAAGAAAGAACTACAAAGTTTGCTAGGAAAAATCAATTTCCTCAGAAGGTTTATATCAAATTCTGCTGGAAAAATCCAACCTTTTTCACCCTTGTTGAGATTAAAGCAGGAACATATCTTTAAATGGGAAGAACCCCATCAGAAAGCTTTTGAAGAAATCAAGCACTATCTTTCAAATCCACCAGTTCTGTCCCCACCAAAAAGAGGCAGGCCTCTTAAATTGTATATTTCTGCATCAGAGGTATCCATTGGAAGCCTTTTAGTGCAGGACAACAAGGAGCGGAAGGAACAGGCAATCTACTATCTAAGCAGAACTCTGACAGAAGTAGAAAGAAGAGTTCGCTTTATCAGAGTTCGCTTTCCATTATGTTCCTCAGAAAGCAATTAAGGGTCAAGCAGTAGCAGATTTCTTAGCAGATCATCCAAGAGAAGAAATTGAAAACATGGACTCTATGGATGTAGCTAATGCAGATTTATTAACTAGAGTCCATACATACTTCAACAATCCTATATACTCAATTCATCTCACTCCATGGAAGTTATATTTTGATGGATCCAAAACTGATATGACTTCTGGAGCAGGAATCGTTCTGGAAGATCCAATGCAGATAAAATAAAACTATTCATTTCAATTGGATTTCCAGTGTACCAACAACAGGGTAGAATATGAAGCCTTAATCATAGGCCTAGAAATGTTGGTAGAATTAGGAGTCCAGTCTGTGGAAATTCTGGGAGATTCCATGCTTGTTCTCAAGCAGATTTCAGGAGAATACAAATGCCTGAGTCCTTCATTGGTAGTTTATCTAGTAGCAGCAAGAAACCCCTTGATGGAATTTAGGGCAGTCACTTGGGAACACATTCCAAGAGAAGAAAATTATGCAGCCAATGAAATGGCTTAGATAGCTACAGGAGTACAGATGCCTGATGACTGCATCCAAAGGATCCTCAAGGTAGAAAAAAGAAGCTTGCCATCAGTTCTGACTAGAGGGATGGAAATAGATGTTAATTCAGCCATAATGATGCAAGAAGACTGGAGACTAGCCATAATTAATTATCTCCAATATCCAGCCTTGCATCATAAAAGAGAACCAGAATTATGGCTTTGAATTATCTGATATGGAATGATGATCTAGTTAGAAAGAGCAAGGATGAACTGCTCCTGAGATGTCTAGGAAAAGAAGAATACATGAAAGTCATGGGGGAAGTCCATGAAGGGATGTGTGGAGCACATCAGGGAGGAAGAAAGATGTGTTGGCTCATTGAAAGATATGGTTACTTCTGGCCCACCATGATGAAAGACTGTATTGAATACTCCAAAGGTTGTGAAGCTTGTCAAAGACATGGATCAATCCAGCAGGTTCCTTCAGTTCCCATGAACCCAGTTGTCAAGCCTTGGCCTTTCAGAGGTTGGGCAATGGATTTAATTGGAAAAATCTATCCAGCTAGCAGCAAACAACATTGTTTCATCATTGTTGCTACTGATTATTTCACTAAGTGGGTCGAAGCTGAGCCAATTAAAACTACAACTTCTCAAGAAATCATTGCTTTCATTGAAGAACAGATCATACACAAGTTTGGCATATCAGAATCAATCACTACTGACAGGGGTACTTCTTTCATATCCAAAGAGATGCAGGATATGGCAAGTAACTTCAAGATCAAGCTACTCCAGTCTACCCCATACTATGCTCAGGCCAATGGACAAGCAGAATCAAGCAACAAAGTTATTATCAACATTATCAGAAAAATGCTTGAAGAAAATCCAAAGCAATGGCATGAGAAGTTGCCAGAAACACTCTAGGCTTACAGAACTTCTAAAAGAGATGCAACAGGCATGACTCCATATGCTCTCACATATGGTCATCATGCTATTCTGCCTATGGAAATCACTGTCCAGTCCATCAGAATTGCTCAGCAACATAACTTAGTCGGAGAAGAATATTCACAAGCAATGTTGCTAGAATTAGAAGGATTGGATTCAAGCAGAATTGATACTTTGAATAAACTATTAGCAGGAAAGCAGGCTGTTGCAAAGGCTTACAATAAAAGAGTGAAAAACAAAAGCTTTGGGGAAGGAGAAATAGTTTGGAGAGCAGTTCTGCTTCTTGGATCACACATTGCTGGGTTTGGAAAATGGTCTCCTACTTGGGAAGGACCTTTCATAATCAAACAAGTCCTTGGAATGGGGACATACATGTTACAGGATCAGGATGGAGACATACATGTTACATAATCAAACAATCAATGGCAAATGGTTGAAAAAGTTCTATCCAACCATGTGGGATTCACATGCAATGCATCGATCTTGGAATCCCAGCAGAAACAGTTATCAATGGATTTGATTAACCAAGTTTAGGTTGATCATTTTCTTTCTTTTCGACTATGTAAATATAAATATGTATGAAGAACATGTATAAAAGAAAGCTTTTACTTTATTATTTGCCATAAAAAAGGGCTGTTCTACTACAAAGAAAAACAGGTCCGACACTACATGAATCCATTCTAGAGATCTAGACTCCTGAGCACCTCCTGCAGACTAGCTTTCTTGGCAGAGATCTCTTTCTGAAGTACTATCCCTTAAAGAATTGAAGTTTCAGCTATCTCCAATGCAGGACGAGAAGCTGAAACCATGCCTTGAACCAAGAAGGTAGTCTTCGTCTTGGCAATGAGGCCAGCACCAAGCTCTCTCTCTTTCTGCTTCAGAATGGCCAATTCTGCTTGGAGAGTTTCAATCTGTTTTTCTAACTTGGCTGCAGAAGACTTGGTTTCTTTAAAATCAGCTACCATCAGGTCCAATTCTAACTTCTGCTTCAAATAATCTGCCAGATTAGCCTCATGTGTAGTCTTGCAGAACTTAGAAGTCTTCAAGGAGGGCTTGAGATCTTCATACTTCTCAAGAGCCACTGCCACGTCTCTCGCCAGCCCCAAACTCATCTTCATAACTGAATGACAAGCCACATTCTCCTTATGTAGCCGATCTAGATCCTTCATCAGCTGGTCAATCATTTCCCTCCCTTCCTCCAGGTCCAGCTCAGTCGTTTGCCAGATCTTTATTCTGCCTAGAGCTTCATCTACTGCCTTGGATTTAGATTTGCTTGGAGTCACCTCCAACTTTTAAATCTTCGACAGCGAGCATCCAAGTCCATAGCTTCAATTCTGCTAACTGGATCAAGATGCGAGGTCAAGCTTCAAGAACCAGGAATAGATTGAATTGGCATCTACAGGAAAGAATTTGTTAGTATTAGGAACTTGAAAGTTAAAGAATCAGAGGAGAAATGGCGAAAATACTTACAACAACAATCATGGGCTTCAAAGGAGTGACAATTGCAGCCCTTTCATCAATAAGAGCACTCTGCTCAGCCTGAAAGAGGAGAACATTCATTAAAAAATCTTAAAAGAACAGGAGTGAGCAGAAGTGAAGGAACTAGAAGGAAAATTACCTCAGGTTCTGAGATAGTCATTGCAGCAGAAGTTTCTCCTTCTGCCTCATCGAAGGATGCCAGTTCTGAGGGAGTTAACTCTTCCCCCTGATTCTCTTGTTACTGCTTGGCAAGCATCAAGCTCTCTGCAAGTATTTCAGCTGGGATTTCCTCCTGGAAAGAATACAGATTAAAACAGGAAAATTTCTAGGTTACTTGAAAAGGAAGATCCACTTCAGTTCTAAGAAATTCTTACCTCTTCTTCTGCCTTTTCAGAAGGCTCTTTCTCCTTGCCTTTATCCAGATCATCAAAAGCCTCACGAAGTTCTTCGTCAGTTCCTGATGATTCTGAGGAAGCAGCTGCAGCTTCACTTTTCTTGGCTCTTTTTGGTGGAAGACCTGCAGATGTTACAAGTATGAATAAAACAGGGCAAGGTTAGGATTATGCAGAACAAATTCAAATTGAACAGAAGGGAAGGAATAGAAATTACCTGGAGCAGAACTTCCTTGGCCAATCTCTTTTCTCTTGCTCCTCCTCACAGAAGGAGTTGATTCAGGCACTACCTCTTCTGCGCCTCCATCTAGCATACCTCCATCAAAGGCTACCTCAAGATCTCCGGCAGTAATGAGAGAATTGACTGCACATGAATTACAGGGATAAAAAGAGAAGCATAACTAAGTCAAAAACACACTTTAAAGGCAGAATTCAATAAAACCAGAGATAAACAGCTGTTACCTTCAACTACTTGAGCATTTATCTCTAGGATCAGTTGATTAGTGTTCTTCTTTACATCCTTCTCAGCCTGAACAGGTCCCAACCCCCAAGTGTCAAAGAGATCTTTGCTGACACTACCTGCATCAGCCATACTGGCAAATCTAGCCTTCCACCAGGAATTGAAGTCGGCAGAACTGCAGGAATTTGACTCCCAGGACGGATAAAGATCATCCACACTATTATTTATCTTGTTCACTGAACATCTGCAGTTCAGATGAACATCAATATCATCTGCATCTCTCCAGGAAGTCCCTTTGTTGCATCCCTTGTAATATTTCAACGGGATTGTCCGAGGACACCTTAATTGCCGAGCACAAAAATTAGGCTGATACACTTCTCCTCCTAAGTGAGAGCTTGGAGGCTTTCCACCACCAAAGGGCAGATCCCTGGTCAGCATCACACTAAGGAACCTCTTCCGGAACTCAGTTATGGCTTCTTCATCTTCTGGTTCCTTCTCAAAAAGCCTATATCCAGGTTGGAACCATGGATAACTCCTCCTTAATACCACTTGCCATTGTTCAGCAGACCTCTTCTTGCAATGCTTGAAGAACATCAGATACTCTTCAATTGATCTCTTTGGCACTGCTGCTGACATAAGAGGGAGCGCCATGACTTGATCTTCTACCAGAACTACATCAGAGGTTCTGAATTCTGGAAAATAAACTTGGAGCCAGACTTGAATAATCCAGAATGCTCTTGGGGCTCCAAGATTTAGCGGTCCATCCAAAGTAGCAGTATGCAGATTCTTGTACAGATGAGCTAGGACTGAAGGACCAAGCCCAACATCCGTGTGATTGTACAGAGCTTCGGCCAGATGTCTATATTCGAGTAGAATTGCTGAAGAGTGGTTTGGGAAGATGAATCTATTCAGCTAGTACAGAGGAATAGCATGTGTTGCTGATCCCTATCGCGTTGTGTGCTGAATTTCTTCAGAAAATTGGAGAAGGAGCAGTTCTGGTTGATAAGAGCAGATGAAGTGATAGGAGCATAATTATGCGACTTAGATGGCTTGTTCTTGTGCGTTTACATTGTGTTTTCTTAGTTAAAGTAGTCCTTTAAGCTAGTTTTATGTGTTTTCAGGTTTTAAGGGCAAAGTATGCAAAGTAATGCATTTTGGAGCCTTTTGGAGCACAATTGAGCTTGGAATGGATATCATATGCTTGGAGCCAAAGGAATGGACGAAATTGAAGATTTAAAGATAGGAAGGGAGCAGAATGCATGCAATTCAAGCATGTTATGACATGATTGGGATGAGAGGAAATTGAGCTTAAGGACAAACCCAATTTGGCCCACACTCCCTGTCAGTCCAGTTTCGTAGCTCATCTTGCAGGCCTCATTTCAGTAACTCTACACAGATCGGATGAGAAGATATTCTTCATGGAAGTTGTTCACATGGGTGTCTAGAATAACATATCCAAATTTCAGCCCAATTGGAGAAATCTGGAGTCCTCAGCCCGTTAAACACTAAACCATGCTCAGGAGGCATTTAATGTGCAGCTGCCAGCTTATGAGCCTTGGGTTCCACATCTCCTTTGAGCCATGTGCCTCACATAAGCAGTACCTGACTTTAAGCCTAACATGTTGAGCAAATTAGGGAGACATTTCAGCTGTGGAAGTCTCAAGGAGCAAATTAAGTCATGCCCAATTAGGGAAACATGTTTGCACAAATCAAGGAGCAGTTTCCATGATTTCTGGTGGGCTACTTTACACCAACCAAAGGGAGGACGAATTTCACACTCTAAAGGGGGATAGAGAGACTCACATGAGGGGAGATTCAGATACACATTCAGTTGCAAAAAGAGAGAGAGGGGGACTCAACCATTCTCTCACCATTCACACCAGAAAACTTCACCCATTCTCTGCAGTCACCATCCTTCACCAATCTCCATATTTTCTGACCATAAACCTTCCTAGCCATGCCATACTCCCATCCTAGACACTTTTCCACCATTCTACATCATCCATAACCACCACAACTCACACACCCATCCAGATTCCACAAAGAGAGCAGAGAGCTAGTTGCAAAGGAGAGAGGAGCTTGGAGCTGTCTCTGTGAACTACCTTGCTACCACCATCTGCTAGCCCAACACGCAGCAAAGAGGAAGGAGGAGTGCCTTGAATGTGCTTGCCATTCAATTGAGGATTGCTGGAACGCGTTTAGGTGTTTTCTTTCTTTTATTTTCAATGTTTCAATTCAATAATCTCTGTGTTGTGAGTATGAGGAACTAAACCCCTCTTAGTTAGGGGGTGATTCGAAACCATGTACATACTTGCAATATGAATTGATTACCTTTTAGTTGTGATTTCATAAGTTGTGAATTCAATTCGTTTGACTGCTTGATTGATAACTTATTCGTGTATGTTTATTAAGAGTGCACGCTTAGTTTTCATGCATGAATATGATGCTAGAGTATAAGGGAGTTTCACCTAATAGTTACAATCTTATATTCACAAGTAGTGGAGGTCGCTTATAAACGATCGCGTTAAATGAATTCTTGGCACGAGTCTCATGCTCATCATAGTACGAATGCCTCGTCAATACTTATAGTTCTCATATTGCTTAATGATCTTTGATTGTATCTTTATTGTGCTTTTCACGTAAAGGACTTTTGAAGAATGTGTTGAATTGTTGTATGCGCTTTCCCATCCAATTTAATAACTTAAGGAGAACTTGAAGGTTAATTTGCCGGACCTAATTAACCTGGGGTGTTGAGTTTCATGATTTATCGAAGAACAACTGAAAATTGGTTTGTGTGCAAGTATGTCATGTGTGGAGAAGAACCCTCTAGCTAACCTTCCATCCATAGTTTCATCCAAACTCGCTTTTATAATCTGTTTTAATTACAATCTGTTTTCTTTGTTTCCAAATTCGTCAAAACCAATCCCCCTTTATTTTGAAGTGTCATATTAGTTAGAAAGTTGTTTAGTTTGTGTTTTTAAGTGTCTTGAGTTAAGTTATAACATATTTTCGTCCAAATTCTTCCTTAGTGTTCAAAACTGCCTGCAGTGGTTTTTAGGCGCTTTTGAGTGTTCGCTTGTTGATTTGAGTCTTTTGGTTTGTTTTGGTGTTTTCAAGTATAGTTTTGCATTCTTTGAGTCTAATTTAGTGTTTTAAACTTTGTTTTAAGTTTTGAGTCAGATCTCAAGTGATTTAGCTCCCTAATCCCGGCCCAGAACGATCCCTACTTACATTCCATACTACAATTGACAAAAAGAGAGTTTAATTTGTGTGCTTATATTCAACGCACCAAATTTTTTGGCGCTACAGTTTAGGATTAGCAATGCTAATCCCTTGGATCTTTTATTTCTGTTTATTTCAATATGTTTTAGTTTCGACATTGTGTTGTTTTCTGTCAGGTACTAGTTCATGACCAGAAGTTCTCAACCCATTCGAGCAAACATCTTGGACTTTAACGACGATTTTGAACGAGATTTGAGAAGGTTGAGGAGGCACCCAGCACCTGATCTACTTAGTTCTAGCTCTAACTCTGAATCTGAAGTTGACATTGAAGAGGAATTGGAAGAGGAGCAAGACATGGCAGCGGACAATCGTACAATCAAGGAGCTTTCGCTCGGGATTGGACAATGCCGCACCCTTATGCATCCAATACCCTCGAGGCTGCTGCAGATAAAACCGCCGAGTTCGAATTGAAGTCGAGCTTGTTGCACCACATTCCAAAGTTCCATGGGTTGTCCATGGAGGATCCAAACAAGCATTTGAAAGAATTGAGGTGGTGTGTTCAAGCATGACTCCGTCAACGTCGATGGAAGTATATTGAAGATGAAGGCCTTTCCTTTTCACTCTTGGAAAAGGCGAAAGATTGGTTGTGTATGAATTGGCTCCGGGCTGTCACATCTTGGGAGAGCATGAAGCTTAGCTTTCTTGGAGGAAGTTTTTCCCAACTTCTCGAGTCATCACCATACTAAAAGGATAAGTGGAATTCAGCAAGAGGAAGGTGAATCTTTTCCTACTTACTATGAACGTTTTAAATCACTTGTTGCTTCTTGTCCACAAAGATCGATGAAAGAGGAGTTACTTCTACAATACTTCTACGAGGGGCTCCTACCAATTGAACGTCAAATGCTCGATGCCTCGGGGGTGGAGCGTTGGTGGACAAAACACCCATGGCTGCCAAGATTCTAATTGCTAATCGAAAGGCCGAACGCCAACAATACGTAAGGCGTTGGCCAAAGAGGACCCTCTACGGCAACAAGTGCATGAGGTAAGTTCCAAACCGAGCGTTCATGTACAATTAGCTAATCTTACTTCCATTGTGTCTCGGATGGCCGAAGGAATGAAGATGCAAGGACCAATTGTGTGTGGTGTGTGTTCTATCCAAGGACATGCTTCAAAAGTGCCCACAATTGATTGAAAATGGTGGATGGGAAAGCGCCAACGCAATTGGATTTCAAGGCCAAAATCAGTCAAGGAATGATCCGTATTCCAACACGTACAATCCGGGGTGGAGAGACCATCCAAACTTCAAGTGGAGGGAGCAACAACAACCCCAACAACAAGGTGGTTTTAGGCAGCAACCTCCGGGCTTCTACAACAAGCCATACGTCCCCACACAAGTCCCACAACAACCTACCCCTAATGCTTCAGGTTTGTCTTTAGATAATGATGCACTTCAAAATACTAACCACTTTGTCTCAGGGGCAGAAAGCAAACCCAAGCTATGCAAAGCCAAGACAAAAGGGTGGATCAATTGGAGAAACAAATTGGGCAGATTGCAGATTTCGTGGGCAAATTTCGAGACCCCCGGTCAACTCCTAGCTCAACCATTCAAAATCCGAAGGAGGCTTGAAAGTGCAAAAGCCATACTCTTGAGAAGTGGAAAAGAAGTTGGGGCAGGTTCTAAAACCATCAACATCAGGTCCCTTAGAGGATGAAAAACTGAGATTTGAAGATGAAGAAGCAAAGCCACCCACAAAGAAAGTCGGAACACCTTTGCCGCAAGCTTCCATAGTCCCAAATCTGTCCAATTCGGCCAATAAGGGTAAGAATGTGTCCAATTCAGTTCATACTAATGTTTTTCCTTCAAATGTGCCTTTTCCTAGTAGGTTCATGCAAACGAAGAAAGAAGAAGCTGAAAAGGACATCCTTGATACCTTTAGGAAAGTTCAAGTTAACATACCTTTGTTGGATGCAATCAAGCAAGTCCCGAGATACGCCAAGTTTTTAAAGGAGTTGTGCACCACTAGGAAGAGGATTTCGACCAAGGAGGTGGTAAAGGTAGGTGAGAATGTATCTGCCATCTTGCAACGCAAACTACCCCCCAAATGCAAAGATCCGGGTAGTTTTACCATTCCTTGTGTAATTGGTAACACTAAGTTCGAATCTGCCATGCTAGACTTAGGTGCTTCTATAAATGTTATGCCATATTCCATTTATGCATCTATGAACCTAGGAGTGTTGAAAATGATGGTGTTATCATACAATTGGCCGATAGATCTAATGCCTATCCAAAGGGGGTTTTGGAAGATGTTTTGGTGCAGTTAATCATTTGATCTTTCCGGCGGATTTCTATGTTCTTGAGATGGATGAATCGGATCATGCACCTTCGCTGCCCATTCTACTTGGAAGGCCATTCATGAAGACGGCCCGGACTAAAATTGATGTGTTTAATGGAACTTTGTCCATGGAATTTGATGGGGAAGTTGTTAATTTCAATCTTTCTGATTCTATTAAGTATCCTAGTGAGGATCATTCATGTTTCTCTATTGATATAGTTGACTCTTTGGCACAGGGATATCTTGAAGATTTGAATGACGATGCACTTGAAAAGGTCATTACAAGAGGCGTGGAACTCAAAACCAAGGGGGCAGAAATTAAGCTAACCCACGGCACACATGAATCACTTCATGCCGTGCCCCCTAGTGAGGAAATCAGTGAGATGGTTGCTGCCCTTGAGTCGTTACCTAAACACATTGGTAAGCCTCCAATCCCAATTCCAATCCCCGTTTCTACTAACAAGTTGTTACCTTCATGATTCAGCACCCATTCTTGAGCTTAAACCATTGCTTACCATTTGAAGTATATTTTTTTGGGAGATAAAGAGACGTTGCCCGTCATTGTCTCTTCATCACTCAGCAATGGAGGAGGAGAAACTGATTCGGGTGTTGAAAGAGTACAAAACAGCCATTGGATGGACCTTGGCCGACATTAAGGGAATTAGCCCTACAACGTGCATGCATCGCATACTTCTAGAGGAGGCTAAACCAACTCGAGAGGCTCAACGCCGACTCAACCCTCCAATGATGGAAGTTGTGAAAAGGAGATTATCAAGCTTCTTGATTGTGGAGTGATTTATCCAATCTCGGATAGTCGTTGGGTTTCACCGGTTCAAGTTGTTCCAAAGAAATCGGGAGTCACTGTGGTAAAGAATGAAGAGAACGAACTTGTGCCTACCCGTATCCAAACAAAGTTGGAGAGTTTGCATCGATTATAGAAAGCTCAACGCCACCACAAGGAAGGATCACTTCCTCCGCTGCTCATCGATCAAATGCTTGAAAGGTTAGCTGGTCATTCATTTTATTGCTTTCTTGATGGGTATTCTGGATATAATCAAATTGTCATAGCTCCTGGACGATCAAGAGAAGACCACTTTTACTTGTCCATTTGGTACTTTGCCTATCGTCGAATGCCATTCGGTTTATGTAATGCACCAGCCACGTTTCAAAGATGCATGGTAAGTATCTTTTCAGATTATGTTGAAAAGTTTATTGAGGTTTTCATGGATGATTTTAGTGTCTTTGGTGATTCATTTGATGATTGCTTGGATAATCTCACTTTAATCTTGAAACGTTGTGTTGAAACAAACCTTGTGTTAAATTGGGAGAAATGTCATTTCATGGTTAAACAAGGTATTGTTTTGGGTCATATAATCTCTGAAAAAGGAATTGAAGTTGATAAGTCTAAGGTAGATCTTGTATCGCTACTTACCCTCTCCTACTCGGTTAGAGAGGTTCGTTTCTTTTCTTGGTCATGCAGGATTCTATAGACGATTTATCAAGGACTTTTCCAAGGTCGCACAACCCCCTATGCCGTCTCCTCCAAAGGAAGTGTCTTTTGAGTTCAACGAGGCGTGTGAGAAAGCATTCAACCATCTCAAAGACTTACTCACCACGGCACCAATCATCACTCCACCGGATTGGTCCATTCCTTTGAATTGATGTGTGATGCATCGGATTATGCACTTGGGGTCGTTTTGGGTCAAAGGAAAACAAACAGCCACATGTTATTTATTATGCGTCCCGCACTTTAAATGATGCTCAATTGAATTATTCTACAACCGAAAAAGAACTTTTGGCGGTTGTATTTGCTTTAGATAAATTTAGATCATATTTAATTGGTACTAAAGTAATTGTTTTCATCGACCATACAGCCTTGAAGTATCTTTTCACCAAAAAGGAGGCCAAACCAAGGCTCATTCGTTGGATGCTCCTACTTCAAGAATTCGATATTGAAATTAGGGACAAGAAAGGTTAGTGAAAACGTGGTGGCTGACCACCTAAGTAGAATGGTGCGTGAAGAGGACCCTCTTCCCATTTCAAACGCTTCCGATGAACAACTTGTCCATTGAGGTAAGTACCTTGGTATGCCGATTTGGTCAATTTCTTGGGTGTCTAAGCAAGTTCCTAACAACCTAAGCAAGGCCCAATGTGACAAACTTAGAAAGGATGCACGTTTTTATGTATGGATGACCCATATTTGTGGAAAATCTGCTGATCAGATTGTGCGCCGTTGTGTTCTTGAATCTGAGTTTAATTCAATTTTGAGTTTTTGCCATTCATATGCATGTGGTGGACACTTTGGCACAATAACGACAGTTAAGGTTCTTGAATGTGGTTTTTTGGCCTACGCGTTTAGAGATGCTAGGATTTTTGTTTGACATGTGATAGATGCCAAAGGACAGGAAATTTAGGCCAAAGAGACCAAATGCATAAAACCCCCATTCTTGTTGTGGAAATCTTTGATGTTTGGGGTATTGGTTTTTATGGGTCCTTTCCCTACATCTTTTGGTTTTACTTACATTTTACTTGCGGTTGATTATGTGTCGAAGTGGGTGGAAGCCAAAGCCACTCCGAACTAACGATTCTAGAGTTGTTGCATTTCGTTAAATCTAACATTTTCTCTAGATTTGGGATGCCTAGAGTGCTCATAAGTGATGGCGGATCTCACTTCTGCAACCGCACCATTGAAGCATTGTTGAGGAAGTATAATGTGATGCATAAGGTTTCCACACCTTATCACCCCCAAACAAGTGGCCAAGCCGAAGTTTCAATAGAGAAATCAAGCAAATCTTGGAGAAGACCGTTGGGCCAAATAGAAAAGATTGGAGCTTGCGATTGGAGGATGCATTGTGGGCGTATAGAACGCTTACAAACGCCCATTGGTATGTCCCCATTTCGGCTAGTATATGGCAAGCCATGCCATCTGCCCGTGGAGCTTGAACACAAGGCACATTGGGCGGTCAAAACCTTCAATATGGATGTGGACACGGCTGGAAATCATAGGAAGCTACAATTGAACGAGCTTGAAGAGATTAGGCATGATTCGTATGAGAATGCCCGGATTTACAAAGAAAAGACCAAGGCGTTCCACGACAAGATGATTAGAGGCAAAACCTTCTCAATTGGGCAGAAAGTGTTGCTATTTAACTCTCGTCTTCTGCCTATTCCCCGGTAAGTTACGTTCTAAGTGGGTTGGTCCATTTGTTATTACTAATGTTTTTGTGCATGGTGTAGTCCAAATACAAAGTTTGAAAACTGGACAAGAATTCAAGGTTAATGGACATCGGTTGAAGCCCTACTATGAGAACTTTGTTGAGCATGTCGTGGAGGATGTACCCTCCATGCCGTGGGGCCTATTCAAGCTTAAACGGAGGTACCGTCTGGCTGGAAGACGTTAAAGCAAGCGCTTCTTGGGAGGCAACCCATGTGTTGAAACGAGGAACGAAGGAATTCTTGCTCCAAACTCAGATTTGCGTTCCTAAACCCTTCTCTTTCTTGCTTTTACTTTGCCATTTCTGTTATCTTTGTTAGTTGTGTTGTTTGCTTGTTTGTGTGTGAGTCTATGTTTGAAACATTGAGGACAATGTTTGGTTTAAGTGTGGGGGTAAACAAGCTGTTTTTATTGCATGAAATTCGTGGGATTTTATCACCTATCACTTCTAATGTTGTTTCTCACTGTTTTAAGTGTTTTTAGTGTGTTTTGATGTGTTTTAGTGTCATATAACAGAAAAAGAAAGAAAAAAATCGAAAAGTTTTGAAAAATACCAAAAGAGTCGTTTCTTGAGTCGTTTTTTGTGTGTTTGTGTCTTAGGGTACCTTCCAACACAATGATGAGGATTTGCTTTTAATTGCATGACTGTTAAAGAAAGTTACAAACATGGATGAAAGTTTGATTTACTCTTTGGTTTATGCTTGGTTGTGGTTATAACTTATAAATTCACATGAAATCATAAAGGAAAAATCAGTTTTTGTAACATGCCTGAAGGAATGAACTCAAACTAACGCTACAACCTTGTGAGACTTGGAGCCGAAACGCTTATTTGGAGAGTCGATAATCTGTGCATTCTTGTTTTCTAAAGTCGTTGCATGATCTCATCATTCTTTCATTGGTTGCTACTTAGAAGGCGTTTCATCATTTAGTTCCAAATACTAGAACTCATGCCCGTTTCATTCAAAGCATGTTATTGAATTGCATAACACATATTCAAGATGAAGTTGTGTAGTGAACCAGAGCCAAATAGCCGAACCCATCTATGTCATTTGTTTTGTAGGTTTTAACCCCATTGAGCCTTGTTTAGCCTTTGTTCTTTGTTAACCACATCATCCTCACCAAGCCTAGTATAGGACTGTCCATACCCTTGTTCTTAAAGCATAGTGAAGCATGACTTAGAATGAATTCCGTTTGATTGTTCTTATGCAGAAAAACAAGTGTGGGGGAAGGGATGTGTTTGTGTATGCCAAAAAAATCGTGGAAAATAGAAAAGAAAAAGAAAAAGAGTGAAAAAGAGTTGAAAAATAAGTGAGAATAAGCTCACAAGTGTTGGTTGTTGAAGAAGGGTCCAAAAAGATGAATTCGGCCCTAAGTATTGCATGAATCTTCCCTTGTGTTTAAAAGTTAATTTCTGCATTCTAAAGTGAATTCTAAGTGTCGATTGCATTACTTTGTTTACTTCGCTTTAAGAACGTTTGTTTATCCCATCCTTTCTTTGTTAGCTAATACCCCTTAGCCCCGTTTCAACCCTTGCACTTCTATCTTGAGTATTATGTGTTTCAATATGTGGAGTTTGAAGTTGGTATGAGCATATGGTGTCACTGGTTCTCGCATCTAAGTAGTAGCATTCCATTCATGAGATCATATTCATATACGCAGAAAAGTGTTTCTTGGCTATAACATATGTGAGTATTCGTTTTCATATTTACATAAATCTTCTCACATATAACTAGTGTAGGGTGGGTAGTCAGAAAATGTATGTTAAAATTGAGTGCATATCTAGTAAGGAATTGAGCAACTTCTCTAAGGCATGTTACTACATTCAAAACACCGTTTTAGTTGGTTATATGTGAACTGGGAAGTGGTGACCATGATTAAGTATGTGCTCAAGTGTGATGATGATTAAAATCTGTGGAAATGATGATCTTTAACGTGTCATGTGCATTGGAAATCCCTGAGGCAAATGTTGGAAGGACTAGAGTATGTTTGTTTACTTGTTTGGTTTTGTTTGATTTGTTTTGCTCTTTGAGGACTAGCAAAAGCTAAGTGTGGGGAATTTGATAGAGCATAATTATGCGACTTAGATGGCTTGTTCTTGTGCGTTTACATTGTGTTTTCTTAGTTAAAGTAGTCCTTAAGCTAGTTTTATGTGTTTTCAGGTTTTAAGGGCAAAGTATGCAAAGTAATGCATTTTGGAGCCTTTTGGAGCACAATTGAGCTTGGAATGGATATCATATGCTTGGAGCCAAAGGAATGGACGAAATTGAAGATTTAAAGATAGGAAGGGAGCAGAATGCATGCAATTCAAGCATGTTATGACATGATTGGGATGAGAGGAAATTGAGCTTAAGGACAAACCCAATTTGGCCCACACTCCCTGTCAGTCCAGTTTCGTAGCTCATCTTGCAGGCCTCATTTCAGTAACCTACACAGATCGGATGAGAAGATATTCTTCATGGAAGTTGTTCACATGGGTGTCTAGAATAACATATCCAAATTTCAGCCCAATTGGAGAAATCTGGAGTCCTCAGCCCGTTAAACACTAAACCATGCTCAGGAGGCATTTAATGTGCAGCTGCCAGCTTATGAGCCTTGGGTTCCACATCTCCTTGAGCCATGTGCCTCACATAAGCAGTACCTGACTTTAAGCCTAACATGTTGAGCAAATTAGGGAGACATTTCAGCTGTGGAAGTCTCAAGGAGCAAATTAAGTCATGCCCAATTAGGGAAACATGTTTGCACAAATCAAGGAGCAGTTTCCATGATTTCTGGTGGGCTACTTTACACCAACCAAAGGGAGGACGAATTTCACACTCTAAAGGGGGATAGAGACTCACATGAGGGGAGATTCAGATACACATTCAGTTGCAAAAAGAGAGAGAGGGGGACTCAACCATTCTCTCACCATTCACACCAGAAAACTTCACCCATTCTCTGCAGTCACCATCCTTCACCAATCTCCATATTTTCTGACCATAAACCTTCCTAGCCATGCCATACTCCCATCCTAGACACTTTTCCACCATTCTACATCATCCATAACCACCACAACTCACACACCCATCCAGATTCCACAAAGAGAGCAGAGAGCTAGTTGCAAAGGAGAGAGGAGCTTGGAGCTGTCTCCGTGAACTACCTTGCTACCACCATCTCGCTAGCCCAACACGCAGCAAAGAGGAAGGAGGAGTGCCTTGAATGTGCTTGCCATTCAATTGAGGATTGCTGGAACGTTTAGGTGTTTTCTTTCTTTTATTTTCAATGTTTCAATTCAATAATCTCTGTATTTGTGAGTATGAGGAACTAAACCCCTCTTAGTTAGGGGTGATTCAAACCATGTACATACTTGCAATATGAATTGATTACCTTTTAGTTGTGATTTCATAAGTTGTGAATTCAATTCGCTTGACTGCTTGATTGATAACTTATTCGTATGTTTATTAAGAGTGCACGCTAGTTTTCATGCATGAATATGATGCTAGAGTATAAGGAGTTTCACCTAATAGTTACAATCTTATATTCACAAGTAGTGGAGGTCGCTTATAAACGATCGCGTTAAATGAATTCTGGCACGAGTCTCATGCTCATCATAGTACGAATGCCTCGTCAATACTTATAGTTCTCATATTGCTTAATGATCTTTGATTGTATCTTTATTGTGCTTTTCACGTAAAGGACTTTTGAAGAATGTGTTGAATTGTTGTATGCGCTTTCCCATCCAATTTAATAACTTAAGGAGAACTTGAAGGTTAATTTAAGCGGACCTAATTAACCTGGGGTGTTGAGTTTCATGATTTATCGAAAGAACAACTGAAAATTGGTTTGTGTGCAAGTATGTCATGTGTGGAGAAGAACCCTCTAGCTAACCTTCCATCCATAGTTTCATCCAAACTCGTTTTATAACTGCTTTAATTACAATCTGTTTTCTTTGTTTCCAAATTCGTCAAAACCAATCCCCCTTTATTTTGAAGTGTCATATTAGTTAGAAAGTTGTTTAGTTTGTGTTTTTAAGTGTCTTGAGTTAAGTTATAACATATTTTCGTCCAAATTTTCCTTAGTGTTCAAAACTGCCCAGTAAAGTGGTTTTTAGGCGCTTTGAGTGTTCGTTGTTGATTTGAGTCTTTTGGTTTGTTTTGGTGTTTTCAAGTATAGTTTTGCATTCTTTGAGTCTAATTTAGTGTTTTAAACTTTGTTTTAAGTTTTTGAGTCAGATCTCAAGTGATTTAGCTCCTCCTAATCCCCGGCCTAGAAACGATCCCTACTTACATTCCATACTACAATTGACAAAAAGAGGGTTTAATTTGTGTGCTTATATTCAACGCACCATGAAGTAGTGAACTTCTTGGCCAAACCTTCACCATTCTTCCTTCTATGATAGTCTCCATCCGCATCACAAGGCCTCCCATGGGGCCTGAACCCAAAAATTTGCGCCATATCCAGCAGGGTAGGGGACATAGGACCAACACGGAAGTCAAAGGTGTTGGTGGCACAATTCGTAAACACATTGCAACCGCCAAAGATATTTTCATCTCTCGACCATCGAACGCTTGGGACGAGAAGAAGGGCGTCATAAATTCCAGCCTTCTTCCAATGAGCAGCATACTTCGGAGAAAGACGGTCAATCCAGTTTGACCACTTCACAGCACTATTCCTCACCTTGCTAGAGGGAAAAGATCGGCTCAGGTTCTTGCTAGTCTAGGTGCTGAAATTCAAAGCAGAACTCTGGTAGCAAAGAGGAGCTTCAGCATCTCTCTTGAAAAGTTCTGCCATCTTCTCAAGGACTTTCCCAAACCAATGAGGCCCCAGAACTAGGGTATTCCCAATCAGATGAAGGATATTCTCATCCAGATTCTTTAGGGTGTAGGGATGGAGCCTGCTGCGAATCTCAATCACGTGAGGATCCACACCTTCTCTAGAAATATAGGCAGGAGGGAAAGAAGAGAAGCTTGTGGCGCGAGTTTTTGGAGAAGACATTTTTGAATTCTGATCAAATGGGATAAAGGGGGAATCGAGAACAGAATGAGGGTTGGATTTTTTGAAATAGCAGGAAGATTGAGAGTATTTTCGAGATATTTTTTCAGATGAGGCAAAGCAGCAATTTTTATAAAGAAATAAAAGAGAAGTTTGCCCAGAAGTAGCCGTTAAAATCCACTTCCCCATAAACCCAGGCAGACGTGGGCCAGAGTAACGGAACAAAACGGCGCGAACATTGAATTGGCCAATCATTTAAGTCCGAAACCATTTTTTAAATGGATCGGACTTAGGGGGCATTGTTTGGGCCCGAAATCTGTACATTAAGCCCAAAAGAAATTGCAAAACTTAAGTACATAAGTTATTTTCCAAATGGAGAATAACCATGTACTTGAAGAGGCAGAAGCATTAAGATGGAATTAGTTGCCACTAAATGGCGATTAATTAAAATTAAAGCAGCTTCTAGAAATCGGGCCAGGCCATTTCCATCTTCAAAAATAGAGAAACCATGTTGGGCCAAACGTATAAAGAAATGAAAAGAAAGCCCAAAGCCCAAGCATCAAAACAGGTTCAGAATTGAGCAGAGCAGTTGATTACACAAGTTTCAAAAACTGACTCTTGGAACTGATGAATAAACTAATAAATTGGAAAAGAAGATTCACAGGGATATTTTTTACAGACAGAGGGCTTCTTCTCAAAAAGCAAAGGTCTCATCAAAGCCAGAAAGTTTTTCAAAACCAAGTTTCAAAAAGTAGGCTGACGGTTGAGAACAACCAATTCTTAGTTTTCCCTTTGCACAAAAGTAGAAAGGATGTTTCTTAGAGAACAAGTTACGAGGAGGTTCCATTCACAGCCAAAAGTTGATAGCAACTACTTCCTATCTGAGACCAATTATTTCCTTTCTTAAAACTAAAAATATCTTGGGGATATTTTAGGGGTATTTATTAAAAAGAAAGTCTCTATAAAAGGAAATGAAAACCAAAGGAAAAAGCACAATCATCCAATCAACAAAAAACAAACTCTTAGTCAAAACTGAACATAAAGATCTCTCGATCTCACAACCTCAAAGCAAGGCAAGCTTTTGCAAAAGCCAAGAATACAGACTCTATATTATTTTACAAAGTCCAGATAGGTAGAACTTAGTTTATCTCATTATATGAAAACCTCAACAAATTTCCAATAGCCTTTATAGCCTTCAAAGCATCCCAAAAGCTATCCTTAAGGCAATCCATCTCGGAATAGAAGTTGCTTCGGAGAAAATCAATCGAACTCGTGTTTCTGCTTTTACAAATTCGATTCAGCAGAACAAGCGATTTGAAGCGAGATCCAGCCAGATGTCAAACCTTGAAGAAAACCAGGGTGATCATTTCAGTCCGACCAACCTAGGTGAAGATAGTCCATCCGAACACGGCAGCAGACGCACTCTCGCCCGCCCGCACACTCAGCCTTCTCCACGGCTCAAATTGATGAAAGCTCTACTAATCACCAGCGTTGGTATCGATTCCTAGCTAACATCTGTTAGTTGAAGTTGTTGTTACATGAACTCTTGCGCAAGAAGGTTTAGATCAAACAATTCTGCTTGAATTTTGTTATCTTTATGTAAGAATATCTTGCTAGAATTTCCCAATTTATAAACTCGTGAAAATTATGAAGTCCTCACCGTCTGAGGCATAGAAAAGAACTTACTTGGGAGATATTCCTCACCCAAATGCACAATCGCTTGATTTTTATTAAATGACTTGGGGCGCAAGTTATTTAATTACAAGTCTGTTAGAGTTTTAAATTGCTAACGATGTGGCACGCTCGACACACAAAGAAAGTTGATTTATTGACCAAATCATGGTCTTTAAATTAATGGGGAACTTTACCCTGCCATCACAAGTACTAAACAAAAAGGGGTGAACAATTTGGCATGCCCGGTGGGACTCCCAGTTATACATATTGCTAGAAAAATCTTTTCTAGTATATGAATATTGGAAGTTCTAGCAAGAATCCGCGATTAGCTATGGAGAAGGGTCAGCTACCTTTTCAACAAGAAGAAGTCAACTCAGAAGAAAGTGATGCCAGACAATTTGCTCATGGCGGCACTGTACGAGTGCTCTCGAGCAACTCGAAGGATTAATCAAATACAGGAATCCATACTTGACAGTGAAGGCTGGAGTTCAGAGAAGCCAAGACACCTTAAGCAATATGACTGCCATGATGCAATGGCAAGTTAACAGACAATTTAGAAAGGACCGTGAAGCAGCTATAGCAAGGCAACCGTAGCCAGGATCTTTGTTGTGCAATGGTTGGATCTTCCTTTTGGCCCGCCACCAGGATTGGCATGGCCATACCAAGAGGATCCTATCATTGCACAAATGTTCGAAGAACCAGAACCAGCAGCAGTGCAGGACCAACAGAGTTTCTAGGGTCATAGGAATATCAATTAGGCTTTGATATTCTACAAAGACTGGTACACACAGTATCATCTCTATCTGTAGAGAATGACGAGGTCTCAAGTCATTGAGTGTGGCGACACCTAGATATGTGTGTAGGTGCTTGTAGGAGGAGAAGTACACTGAACACGATCCAACGCATGAGTTCCAGCATGGAAGTCATGCAAAATTAGGCATAACTTAAAGGTGCTCATCAGGACTCTCAATAGAGTCATGAAGACAAATGAATGTACAATAAGGAATCTTTACTCTTAGTAAAGGAGAGAGAATACTCCAAGATATGATTTGTCAAATCTCTGTGCAGAGTAGTGGATAAGATTTGAAAGAAGAGGTCTTCAAATCTTACCAGGATAATCATATAAAAGGAATGATTCACATTAGGATTTTGACAATCGGATTCCATAATCTAATAATGTGAATAAGGAGTATTGTTATAAGAGAATGATTCAATTGCATGGTCATTCCAATTTGAATAGGTTCTTTCACAACGTCTCATTTAGCTCGGATAACCATGACTTGCTGCTAGGCGACAACTGTTGTTTGTGGATGTCCTAAAAGGTTTCAATTAACCTTTATTAATAGGAAGAATTAAATTGTGGAGTTTAATTCGTATATCATCTCTGAGGAGTTGAGTTAACCCACTACCTTGCTAAAGGGAACTTACGGATCTACACACCCAAAGAATGTGATTAGAGGTACAAATGAAGAGAAATGAAATGAGGAGATACAAGTCAATGGTTGATAATCAAATGTCAAAGTCAACGGTCAAAAGTCAACATGTTGACCAGAGCAATTGACCAAAGTCAAATAGTTTGACCGGGTCAATTAAAGTTGTACTTTAATTATGATTTAAGAGTTAAATTATAATTCATAATTAAAAGTTAATTTGACCAAAGTCAAATAGTTTGACCGGGTCAATTAAAGTTGTACTTTAATTATGATTTAAGAGTTAAATTATAATTCATAATTAAAAGTTAATTATGAAATTAACTTTGACTTATAGATAAATATTGAATTGGGAATTTTAAATATGATTTAAAAGGAAAGGGACAAAATGGCCCAAAGGGCAATTTGGACAAAGGGATAAGTGGCATAAGATGACATGACCCATGGACCCAAAATGGAGACCCATAACCCACCAAAATTTCCATTGCCTTTTGTGTCATCCTATAAATACATAAGTTAGGAGAAAACCTAGCTAGGGTTTTTGGTTTCCTACTTTGGTTGATGAGTGAGTGCATCATCTTTGCCTCTCATCTTCCAGAAGCCAAAAATTAGTCCAATCAAGAGGTAGACTAGCATCCATACTTCTTGATTGCATTCTCTTCATCTGTAAGTTACATTTGGTGTGGTGAGGTAGAGGACTCCAATCTTGGAGCCTTGAGGTGAAGGAGTCAACATTTCAAGAGAAAGAAAAGGCCTTTCCAACAAAGGTGTTTATTCTTGAGAAATCAAGAAAAGGTCATCAAGGGTAAAGATCTATTCCCTTTTCCCTTTTTCTTTTGTGTTCAAAGAGACCAGGCCAAAGATACTTGGGTTATAATGAAAAAGGTTTAGCTCAACTAGCATAAACAAAATGAATCTGCCATTTAGAATGATTTTGTGTTATAGGTTGTGGCTAAAGTTCATTTCCTAAGCATTAGATGCATGTTTCCTTCAGAGGCGCCAATATGTTGGTGTGGCAAGGCTTCTATAATTCGAACCTCTTGGTCAAAGGTACGTGAGGCTAATAAGGGTTTCCAGTCTGGGTATGGTTTGATCCGGAAATACGTGACTGGTCAGAGGTAGTGATTCCCGGGCTTCTAAAATTGCGGAATATGCTTGAGAAATCAATGTCAAAGGCAAGACAAAGAGAAAAGGTTGGGTATTGGGGTATTTGGGTTGTTTGTGTGATTTTGTAAGGGTTGTGTTGGCAAGCTTCATTTTGGGAGGGATGCGTGGATCTAGAGTGAACAAACAGAGGAGCTTTAAATTAGCTTCTGCCATTGAATGAAGTGTTTGTGGGTAGGGTATTGGGGTATTTGGGTTGTTTGTGTAATTTTGTAAGGGTTGGGTTGTTACTGGCATTTTGTATGGGTTAATGGTTATGAAATATATTCGGTAACTTTGTGTTTGTGGTAAATGGGATTGGTAAGACAACATTTGTAGAGAATTACAACATTTGTTTAATACCTTTACAATAGCTTGGAATCCCCAAAACAATGGCCGTGCTAAATGAAGTGAAAATATGCAAAGAATAACTTAGACAATTTTCCAGACTCACCATATTCCCTTAAATATTGTGAAGTTCTAGACTCCATCTCAAGCTCTAACCAAAGCAATTCTCACCCCTGTCGTCTCCAACTTACCTCCCCATGTCTTTGGGTGTGTTGTGTTTGTACACCTACACAAACATCAACGCAATAAGTTAACTCCTCGTGCATTGCGATGTGTATTTCTAGGACATGCCTCTCACCAAAAAGGATATCGATGTTACCATCTTCCAACTGAAAAGATGTATGTTACAATGGATCCTGTTTTCCATGAAGATACCTCGTATTTTCCCTTTACGAATGATCTTCAGGGAGAGGTTAAAGAGGAAGTTCAGACTCTTGATTATGGTGTTCGTGTTTCTGAGATTTGGGAAATTCTTGAACCTATGAATCAAGATGACAATGTTTTGGATACAAATGGTGTAAACTTGGATGAAAGTGGTGATGAACGCTCACATAGTCTTATGAATCAAGATGAGAGTGTTTTGGATACAAGTCGTGTAAACTTAGATGAAAGTGGTGATGAACACTCTATAAATATTGAAACTGAACCAACATGATTGACCCTAGAATCAATCCCATCGACTGAATCCCTCTAGCCACAAATGTTTTATACATCTAACCAATCGCTCATTGAGGATGTTCATGAGTCGATGCATGAACCTTTCAAAAGGTAGAATCCTCCCAGTAGCAACAAAGGTATTCCTAAACCCACATATGAACCTGATCTTACAAGTAAGGTCAAGTACCCTATGAGCCATTATGCGTCCAACCATTGTCTGTCTGAATCAAATAAGTCATTTGTGAATCAATTATCTACTGTATCTATTTCTAACATTGTGCAGGAAGCCTTAGCGAACCCAATGTGGAAAACAGCTATGAATGAGGAGATGAAGTCCTTGCATAAAATGACAGGACCTGACCCAGATTCCCCCTCAGAATCAGTGTCGAACCCTATTACCCGTCCGACATCCAAACAATCTCGGGCCCACTTACTAAATTAACCCTCTTCCTCGCATAATTAATAAAAATGGTCAACACGTCTACCAAAATTTCGACGGAGTTTCCCTTGAAAAACTAACATTTACTCAATTTTTACCACCTATAAACATCAATCCAAAATATCTCAACCAGCAGCACATACAATGCTATTGCACACAATTTACAACATAGGCCTCCGGCCTCAATTTCAACCCTACATGGGCATATCAGAGCAAATCTAGGAATTTTATTTACTTTACATAACCAGAAAATTTCAAAGGAATTAAACATGTATCCTACAATGATGTCGATGTACGGGGAGAGTTGCTTGGCTTGAGTTTACTAGTCACCTTGAGTTACGGCCTGGGGGGTGCAAACAGAAATGTGAGTGGACAAAAAGAAAGTTTTGAACATAATTGTATTTGAACATACTAACCCCACCGTTTTGTGAAAATGATGCAAAACCATGCAAGGGAAATCCTTTATCATGCTATACTTTGATTTGAAATCCTTTGTAATCCCATACACCCAATGTATATAATATATATATACACACACACACATTGTCTTTCTCCCACCCTTGTACCCATTATACATACATACATATATATATATATATATACACTGTAATCATTTACAAGGGAAAACAATCCAACATGGGGACTGTTTTAACTAGCCCACATGGCAAACTCCTCAATGCACATGTTGCTAGGGACGAGTAGTCCAAGCGAGGGACTATTGCTCCCCAGACATGAACAACAGAATCCTCAATGCCCGTGTGGCTAAAACAAATCTTCTGCGTGCAAATCCGCCCAGCCAAGGGCCTTCGGAACACTCGACCAAGGGTGCTCGGATCATCATCATCATCATCATCACCACATGCCGGCATCTCTCATCGCACGTGTGGTTATCATCCAAATCGAACTAGGGAGGTACATATTATGGTAAACTCAAATATCTCAACCATCAATATATACCATTACACATTCCAATTCCTCAACAATAAATACGAATTCTGTATCCAAATTCCATATATCTTGTCATTAGCATTCAATATTAAAACATGCATCAAAACCAACATCAAAACCAGCATCAATTCTCAATATTCCCATAAACCAATAAAACCATACTTTTAAACCAAAACACCTTTGCATGCAGTTCCATAATTGGAAAAAATATGATTATTTAAAACAACGTCCACTCACAGAAATTCCAAGCTAGCTTGACCCTGCGAGGGTCCTTCCTGTTGGTTAGGTGGAGCTGAAGAACCTATTTGAAAGAATACCAAGATTCAATTAACACATACTCAACTGTGATCTTTTAATTCAACAACCTAGATTCCCAGAGTTTAAAGTGTGTGCCCAACTTTAGGAAGTTCTTAGGCCATTCTAGTACTTTCCGAAAAGTGAAACGGTCTTAGAAGACCCATGGTCAACTGTGCGGTCAAACTTCTCATATTGGTCAACCGAGCCCGCGAGGCCCACGACCTCTGATTTCCGATCCGAAAATTCCTATAGGTCTGACAAAGTCTACTCAACAAGTACTGAGAGTTTGGTCTCGATCGCATGATCGGACGGCGACCGATTCGCCTAACCCTAGAATTGTTGTTTCGGAGTATCCGGGACTCTGATTCTCAATCAACAGGTTCCTACACAATCCTACAGGTACGATGAACAACATATTTAAAATTGGAATCGATTGAATGGTTCGAACCTATCGAACCCGAATATCGCCTAATAGGCGAAATATTTGTTCAATAGTCAACCGATAACCTATCGCTAATCCGAGCATACTATCGTGCTCGGGATTACGTGCAAGTAATTCTAGTATCAAAATGGGTCACTGCTACTTGGCTCACGGGTGGCGGGTGTCTTGAGAGATTTTCCTGCGATTGGAAAACTCCAAATCACCCACTAATAATTATACCACCAGGTCAACCACAACTAAGGGAACTACTTTTGGTAGTGGACCCTGGCCAAAAAGTGGCCGGAAAAACGAACAAACTGTCGGCCAATCCTAGGGTTCAAATCGAACTCTCAAACTCCCAAATCGATGCTAACCAACCAAACCAACAGCTAGATCACGAAGAATAGACGGAAAACCATACCTCAATTGACAACTTTGGCTGCTGAAACGACATCGAAAACCGTTGGGATTTCCCGTCGACACAGTTGATGTGACAAGGGTTTTAAAGCTCAGTTATGGACTAGGTCGGGTAGAGGAGGAAGTGACAGGATCAGACCCGAATTCCATCCCGGAACCCGTGCTGGATCCTGTGGTTGTTCCGACATCAACCCATGTCGGGCCCACATACTTAACAGAATCCCTTTTCCCGAAACAATTTTAAAAAAAGGGCCGAGACTTCTGCCAAAAATCGAGTAGAGTCTCCCCTGAAAAATGGACAATCCCAAAACCAATAACCAGTACAAAAACAACATAATACGAATATCCCAACATCCAGCATGCAATACAAATACATACTAGGCTTCCGGCCTTCAATTCCACCCTAATGGGTGATAACAGAGCAATTCTAAGAATGTGTGAATTCAAAGCAACATAATTCAAATTTAAGGATAATGGACAACAAGTCCTACAATTCAGTCAAAGCTTGAGAAGAGGAGTGCTCGGCCGGATTGAACTGTTCACTGCACTACTGCTTGGGGGCGCAAAACAGAAAGAGTGTGAGTGGACAAAAACAAAGTTTTCATACTTAAATCAACGTACTAACCCCACCGTTTCAAAACCATGCAAACCATGCAATTCAAATCCTTTATATACTTCATTGATTTAAAAACCACAATGTCTCAAAGTAGTCAAGAGAAACTAATTCATACTTTTCCAATTTCCGAGGCATAACCTCCCCAAAACCAATCCACGTATACATATATAATGATAAACATAGATATAAACCACCTCTCGTAATCGTAAAGCACATTTATAAATAAACCATAGACCTTTCCAAAATCGAATAAATATAAAATAATACAAATTCCCAAATCTAATATATTATTCCCAAATTGAATAAGTATAACATATACTAAGTTCCCAATTCATCCTTGCACCATAACAAGTACAGGGGAAGCGATTCATCGCGGGGATCGCTTGACTACCCTACAGGGCCCACTTTCCACCCTGCGTCTAGGGATGAGCTATCCAACTGGGGACTACCGCTCTACTGTACACACGCCGGAATATCCAATGCCACGTGCATACAAACCAAACCACTGTCCCTACGTGCGCAGACTACCCATTCAAGGGTCTTTGGCACACCCGATCAAAGGTGCCTGGACCTTCACTATACGCCGGAGATTCCAATGCCACGTGTGGGTAATCCAGGAGGGTACCAACCACGGTGCGACTCTGACACCTCAAATCAATAATACAGTACCCCAATCCAAGGCCGAGCCCCCCAAGACCCGCTTACATAATCAACCATATCCACATATCCCGAAATTCAATATCAAAATCCAATATACAATTATATCAATATAGTTACACAAGGGACCTCATGTCCCAACATAGGGCATTCAAGACCCAAATATATATAATTAAAGTATAAAAAACCAATACTTAAACATATGATTCCAACCCGAAGACATAATCCAAAATATATAAACAAGGTATTAATACGACTCTTAAAAATATAGCTCAAAATGTTCAATTCCCAATATAGGTACACGTTTCGCAATGATATAAATATAATTTCCAAAAGTATACATTATAGGTTCCCGAAAGTATAGAATATAAATTCCTATAGTAATATTTATGAATTCTCAAGGAATAGAATATAATTTCCAAAAAGAATATAAAATATCAATTCCCAAAGGTATAAAATATAAGCCACGATGCTCATAAGTTTCAAGTATTAAAGTCAATCGAAAATCCCATAGATAGAACCATATAAAATCCCAAGTTTCGAATAACCAAATTATATAACAATCCGAAACCCGACAAAGCCATAAACCTCCACTTATCAAATATAACTTCAAGAAATAATATAATTCCCACCGTGCCCAAATACAACGATATAATTAATATTAAAATATAACCCTCATGTCCCTCATATAGCCTGGGACCCCAAAACGTACATAAGCTCCAAATATAAATTAAATTCCAATTATTACAAGAAATACCACATTCAAGATCCAAAACAATATTTAAAATCTCAATGATCGAAACAAACCATTTTATATGCATTTCAATTCGTTCTTTAAAATAATGCTCGTTTAAAAACAATGTCCACACACAGATAGTCCCACGCTGCTTGACCCCGAGAGGGTCCCGCCTGCTGCGTATACGGTGCCTGAGTACCTATTTCAGAATACGAGAACCGGATTAACGAACGTACCGTGAACGGAAACTTTAAAAGAGTTTCTAGGGTCAACCTACGTCTTTTAACAAGTGGGACCGCCCCTGGAGACTCACGGTCAACTGGCGGTCAAACTGGGCCCGCGGGGCCCACGACCTCCAAATTGATCCAGACATTCCTAGAAGTCCAACAAAGTCAACTAATCACGTCCCAAAGGTTTGGTCTTGATCGAAGGGTCGGATTTCTCACGATCAAACGATCAGACGATTTTCGTTTGATTAAACTTTAAGTTATTGATCCAGAGCATCCGGGGCTCCGATCCACAATCCATCAATTCCAATACGATCCTGGAAATATGGGGAACAACATACGTGAATGGATTCGATCCAACAGTCTAAACACATCGAACCTGAACAACACGTAATATGCGTAAATTTGTTCGATAGTCAAACAAACTCCAAATTGAAATCCGAGCACACCTACGAGCTCATGGCGACGTAAGGATCGCATTGGGACGTAGACCACAACTGCTACAGTACCCACGCGCCGCCACACACACCGACAGCGCGTGGGTGTCTAAAGAGATTCTGAGTGATCGGGTTTTCGTCGAAATAACACATAAGACCTATACCAAAATAATCACCACCACCCCAGGAGTTCAAAACCGCTCGAACCCGGCCAAGAACCGGCCGGAAATCCAACTCGAAATTCGGCCAAAAACCTAGGTTCAGATCGGATGTTATAGGCTACAAATTGACGGCAACCAACCCCATAGATAGCTAGATCACATTGAGAGGGTAAGAAAACATACATGGTGCGACAATTTTGGTGGTCGGAAACCCCGTACAACGCCGTGAAGTTTTTGGGTAAAACCGGCTACATTCCTCGATTTTCTGGGGTGCATAGGTGGCGGTGGCGGTGGCGGCTAGGAGGTGTCGGAATGGAGAGAGGAGGTTGAGCTCGATCTTTTGGTACCAGCGCCACCACAGGGTAGCCAGACGCAATGGTGGTGGCTTAAAAGCCATCGGCTGTAATCGTAGGGGGTTTCGCGTAGGAAGGAAGAATCGGGAGAGAGAGAGAGAGTGAGTGAGAGAGAGAGAGAGAAATGGGCTGGCCCAATCAGATTTTATCAAAATTTTAAATTACCAAAATATCCTTCTTAATCGTTACAACTCCAATTTGATCGTGCCGCACGTCCCGAACTCGTTTCGACGTACCGGACGCAATGGCGCAACTAGTTTCGCCAAATTCTCATCCGAAAATTAAATGACCTCCAATACCCCTTTAATTATTAATTTCCAATTTTATTAAATAACTTCCTTTTATTTCATTTTAATTACCCAATTTTATTACTACATTTTAATTTATTTATTTGTCTTTGTTTTTAGGTTAGGGACATGTTTCTATCGCACAGAGAGAGAGAGAGAGAGAGAGAGAGAGATGCGTGAGGGCGGTCAAATCGGGTTTTAGAGTTTTTTAACAATTTCGAAATGACATTTACGTCCTTTTCATTTTTAAATATTTTCTCTCTCGTTACAACTTGGAATTGAGCATGCCGTATGTCTATGAACTAGTACCGATGAGCTCCACGCAACAGTGCTACTCAATTCTCCAAATTCCTTCTCGAACATAAAGCGATTAATATACCCCTACCCCAAGGACAAAAATATAATTTCATAATTGATAATTAAATAATAGTTAAATTCGGTCGGGATGTTACATAAAAATAGAACTTGGGAACTTGTAGATCATCTAACAAGAAAGAAACCAACTAGTGTTGATGGTTTTATATTGTGAAATACAACACATATGGTACTATTGAACGCTTCAAGGCGAGATTGGTGGCGAATGGGTATACCCAAACATATGAGATCGATTACATGGAGACATAAATACCTGTAGCTAAAATCAATACAATTCGAGTTTTGTTGTCTTTGGCTGCAAATCTTGATTAGCCATTACAACACTTTGATGTGAAGAACGCTTTCTTATATGGAGATTTGACAAAAGAAGTCTACATGGATCTCCCTTGGATGTCTAATACCAGGAATGCATCATGGGAAGGTGTGTAGGTTGAAGAATTCATTGTCTGGCTTAAAACAATCTCCTAGAGTTTGGTTTGAAAGAATTACAAAGTCTATGATAGCAGGGTAAGATTACTGCACTTATTCTGTATGTGCATAATATGGTGGTTACAGGGAATGATCTTAAAGAAAGGAATGCAATGTAGAGTTATTTATCTAAGGTGTTTGAAACGAAAGATCTTGGTCTTTTGAAATATTTTATTGGGATTGAAGTATCTCATTCAGCGAAAGGATTCTTTTTGTCCCAAAGAATATATGTCTTTGATTTGTCAACTAGCTGATATTCCAGTGGATGAAGGATTGAAGTTATGCATTGATTTTGATTAAGTGCTTGCGGAAAAAGGAAGATACGAGAGACTTGTAGGGAGATTAAAGTACTTGACACACACAAGGTGAGACCTCACCTATACTTTGAGTATTGTTAGCCAATTTATGCATAATCTTGGAGAACAACACATGAGTGTCGTAATGCGAATTTTGAGGTATTTGAAGTATGCTTCTGGGAAAAGAATTTTGTTTTCCAAGAGGGATGATTATTGAAAAGTTGAAGCGTATACTGATGCTGATTGGGCTGGTTCGATAGATGGCAGGCAATCTACTTCTGATTATTTCACCTTTGAAGGTGGTAATCTTGTTACATGGAGAAGCAAGAAGCAGAATGTTGTTGCACACTCAATTGCAGAAGTTGAGTATCGAGGTATGGCACTTGGGATTTGTGAAGTGTTATGGCTAAGACAACCCTTGCAAGATTTGGGGTATCCGTCAAGACAGCCGATTCAATTGTATTGCGACAACAAGCACGCGTGTGATGTTGCTCACAATCCAGTTCAACATGACAGAACAAAACACGTGGAGGTTGACATATTTTTTATCAAGGAGAAGTTGGAAGCAAAGATTATAGAATTGCCCAAGATTCGATAAGAGGATCAGCTGGCTCATGTCCTTACCAAAGCAGTATCAAATAAGTTGTTTTCAAAATTTGTTGGCAAGTTGGACATGTGTGACATCTATGCACCAACTTGAGGGGGAGTGTTGCGATAATTATGTAATTAGTAGAGAATTAGGATGAAATCTAACTTACCATATTTATCTCCCTATAATTATGCTATTAGGGTTATATATATGCTGGTTGATGAATGAAAGAAAGCACGACAAATTGTTCCCAAAACTCTGAATTTCAACTATTTTTGATTTGTTATTTTATGTATACAATAAACAACTTGGATCAATAGTACTGCTACTGGATTCCGTGTTGTTTGTTCCAAAATTAACAAATAGATTTCAATTGGTTTGCGTTTTGGATTCAAAAGCCCAAGAAGTAAAATGTGTGTAACTATATGGATATGGTTGACCCAAACTTTTTGCACAGAGGGTCTGAATTGAAATCTGTTGAAATTGTTATTATAATTTTGGATCTACCTAATTGAGTTTGCTATTTTAATTCTTAAATAAATAGTGTCTTTAATCTTTTGAGAGGAAGATGTAGATTTTCAATCTGACAGTGTGAGATTTGGTTTTCCATGATCATCTTGTGAGTTTGAAGAGAGAGAGTGAAAGTGCCATGGAGGAGGAAGAGGAAGAATCGAAAGTAGCATATTAATATTTTACATATCTTCTATAACGGTATTTGTGTGTTGTTAAAGGTAAATACACATGTCAAAATTTTAGATAGGGGACAAAGAGCAGACAGGGGATTTGAGGACAATAGATCTAAACTGGGTTAGGATAGGGATTTGGATTTTATTATTATTATTTTTTTCAATTTCAGAAGTTTTTATTTTTATTTGTCAATTACAAAAATAGCTTTAGAGTATAAACATGTGACTATATTTAACATAATATGAAAAATTGCAATGATATTTCTCTTAAATTTTTTAAGGTGACAAATTGAAAATAGTACAAATTCAAGTTTTTTTCTTCTATTCCTCCTAAAAATAAAATAACTAGGACACTACAATTTAGGTTGAGAAAACATAGCATTGGTGATAAATAAGAGAGTTCTCCAAGAAAACCTGAAGGAAAAAGAGTTTCAGTAACCCACCATCCCTACCCCCTCCCTTCTCCTCTTTTTCCCTCCCTTTTCCTTCAGGATCCTCCTTTGTTAGTTTGTTTTGTGATGTAGAAGCAACATCAGTGAAATGTTGTCGTCACCTTTTTGCCCAAGTACACAAGGATTTGGCTCAAGTTATCAGCCTTAGAAATAGTTTGAGCTGCAAAGAGGGGAAACTCAGTCAGGTTCGAGTTTAGCCAGTAAGGCACTATGAGTTTAGTTGTTATAGCCCTCTTCAAGTTGCTCGAGAGGATGTCTAGCGGTGTGAAGGGAATTTATTGTGGACATATGGTATGGGGATTTCTAAAATCCCCAAAAAGCTATGAGAGAACAAATCATCTAGCATGGCATATCACATATGAAATCAAAATAAAAGCGGAAGCAAGAAATAGCTAGAGATTCATACAAGTCTCATCCCAGTTCACAATCTTCGTGGGTTTATGAAAAAAAAGGCACCAATGACTCTCTAAGACATATTTTCAAATAGAGAATAAATAATCATACCCTTGGAGCGAATCTTGAAACTAAGGATGGTGTTCAAGTAGAGAGATTGCTCCCTTTGTTGTTGGCTCTCTACTTTAGATTCTCCAAAAAGGTACAATAAGGTTACACCTCCCCAAAGCTTTTCACCAAGGATTGAAAGGGATGAGAAAATTAGAAATACTTAGAGAGAAGTAGGTGCTAGCTCTTCTCACTATGTGTGGCTGGCCAAGGGAGTCTTTGGGAGGGAGGTTTGATGTTTCCTCTCTTCCAAAATGACCAACTTGAAACCCTAAAATGTTGGGGTGTTATGGATTTGTATATATATAGCCAAAATGTCACACATGTGACCAAAAATGCCCACATGTGCCGCACCCTCCCTATCATTGACCCTTTTGTGCTATCTTAGTTCACCACATTAATCCCATAATGTGTCACACTTGTGTCTAAGTCTATATGGTCCATTTCCTTTTTAATTTCCAAGTCACATCGGACCATAACTAAAGTTCCATAACTTTAATTGAAAAATTAAACTAATCTAATTAATTTAATTAGTTTAGTGACTTAATTAAGTCACTTACTTGTCTGACCTTTGACCTTTGACTTTGACTTTTGACTTTGACCAAGCCACAAGGGTATGCTCAAAGAGAAACAACCTATACACAAGACAACTGTGATGTCTCAGGTTTGAGGACTAATTTTCATTATCATAACTTAGAATTCTTTGTTTGACACTCGTGAGTAAGACTTCCATACAAGAATTCTAGAGTTGATCACATTTAGTGGACTCCATCTCTATAGAGCACCTACACACATGTCTCAATGTCTCCACACGAATGACTTGAGACTAGACATCCTCCCAGTTGAGCAGACATAGTGTGTACCAGTCTTTGCAGGTCATCATTGTCCAATTGGTAATCCTATGACCAGGAACATTTTAGGATACGATATTCATATGTATGGAAAGGTCTCGTGTATCTACCTTCTTTGGACTACTTTCCATTTATATATTTATCCACGGACTTGCTACTTTGTGTACATTACGTATCTAAAGTAACATTCATGCCCCTTTGATTTTATTTATTATATTATATCCTTAGAAATAATCCATTTTTATATTGGTTTCTAGGAATATATCTAACATGGTGGTCCTACTTTTATTTTGTTTTAGTGTAATAATTCTCACGGACGGTTTAGGAGTTTGAAGTGGTTTGTTTTCTATTTAGGATGTTTTTTTTTCTTTTTGGCTTTCGACTTTCAATACGAATTTTTCATTTCAACCGTTGCAAGGGGATTTGTATTGCAAGTCCGAGTAAATGTGCTTATGGTTGCTGAATCGGGATTTTAGTCATTTTTTGGGATATGCATGATTCTCAATGGATCAATGTTGTCACTACAAAAGATTTACCCATATTTTGCACCACAGTTTTTTTGTACTTTTGTTCATCAATAATAAAAATCGCTTATTTTAAAAAAATAACTATGACATTGATCAAATAAAACAAAACAATTTACCTAATTAACCAATACGCACGATAGAAACGACATCGTTCAACATACTGTTGTTGGAACAACAATCAGTAGTTTACACTTTATTTAGTTTAATAATTAAATAATAACAACAATATATAAAATATATAAATAAACGAAATTGAAAAAAACAGTAAAGTAAAAGCAGACTGTTCTTGTAGATAGAGGCTTGCAGAATTGCAATGTCCTTGAAACAGAATTTCTCCCCTACTCAATGCTTGTAGTTCTACAGCATCTGCTCCACTAGGATTCAACTATCTAAATCAAAGTCCTAGAACTAGAGCTTTGATTTCTGTCAAAATTTGTGCGTTTTTCTCTCAAGCTATTTAGAAATGATGATATGAAAGTTCTGTGCGAAATTGATGTGGTTGTACAAAACCAAAGCTTGTGTTTATATAGAGTGGTTGACACATGTTCTAACAAGTATGAGATAAGGACACGCCCAATCAGACAAAAACAGTATCTGATATTTGAATTTTAAAATAATTCAATTAATTAATTAATCGAGTTTAATTTAAATCGCAGAGTTCAAGGCCAAGGCCTATCTTTTGATTAATTATATATATTAATTAATCATTGACCCAACAAATTAGGCATTGACCCAAATTGACAGGCCAAACTCACAAGCCACTCAATTGGGCCATATGCATAGCCCAATCCTGACTAATCTACTTCCAAGAGTACGTCTTATAAAGACCTCCAAGGAACTCTAGTTTTCCAATGTGGGACTAATTTCAACTCTAACATATTTGCAATACCTTTTTCTAGCCAACAATACCTCACATTGGTGTTGAAATTTGTATTCAAACACCTAGCATACCCCACATTTGAATGGAAATTTAAATGCAAATGATGCCTGGCACATTTGAGAGATATTAGAAATGATATGCATCAAGAGAAGTATCTTTTGGACTTGAACTTACCCCAGTAAAAATATATCGGGTTTTAGCCATATCAACTCTCATAAATGCGACCCCATATTTACTCATATATAGGTGACATTAATTAAGCATATTCTGCTATATTCCTGTTGATAACGAGATATTAATGTCATTAAACGCATAAGCATACCCTCAATCATTAGCATACAACACACACACTTATCATAAAAATGGGTAGTTTGTGTGTTCAACACTTTGAATCATCCCCAACTTGTTTGCCTATTGAACCTAGACCATGGAATCTCCAATTAACTAGGTTAGGTTTCCGCCCGGTTTGATTCATTGCATTGGCTTTAGACCCATTCCTCTTGATGCATACGTGTTTGCTCTCTTGGTAGGCATTTTGTCAAAGGATCTACTATATTTTCCTTTGATTTTACATAATCAATGGATATTACTCCATTTGAGAGCAACTGTCTAATCGTATTGTGTCTTCACCTTATATGTCTAGACTTGCCACTATATACATTATTTTTGGCTCTTGCTTGGGCAACCATGCTATCATAGTGCATACAAATGGTAGTCACAGGCTTGGACCATAATGGAATATCCTCAAGGAAGTTTCTAAGCCATTTAGCTTCTTCAGCTGCTATATCCGAGGCTATAAACTCTGATTCCATTATTGAACGTACTATACATGTATGTTTAGAGGATTTCCAAGACAGTGCAGCACTTCCTAATGTGAAGACATATCCACTAGTTGACTTGGTTTCTGTACCATCAAAAATCCAATTTGCATCATTGTATCCTTCTAACACATGTGGATATTTTGTATAATGCAATCCATAAGTCATGGTGTTCTTTAAGTATCTCAACACTCTAATCATAGCATCCCAATGCTCTTGTCCTGAATTGCTTGTATATCTACTAAGCATACTTATTGAATAAGCTATGTCAGGCCTAGTGGATACATCAGATTGTCAATCACTTGCGAATATTCCAATTGTGATATGGCATCACCAACATGTTTCTTTAATTTATAGTTGGCATCAAATGGAGTTGTAGCAGGTTTACTATCGAAATGTCCAAATTTCCTTAGGATGTTTTCCACATAATGAGATTGTGTAAGGATGTATCCATCATCGCTTCTTTTAATTTGAATTCCAAGTATGACATCTGCTTGACCTAAGTTTTTCATGTCAAAACTTAAATTCAACATTGTCTTAGTATTGTTAATCACATCCTTACTTGTTCCAATTATCAACATGTGATCAACATACAAGCACACAATGACACAAGTGTTACCATTGCTTTTAATTAGACACATTTATCACACTCATTGATTTTGAAACCATGTGTCAACATTGTATGGTCAATCTTTTCATGCCATTGTTTAGGTGCTAGTTTAAGTTGATATAATGACTTCACGAGCTTACAGACCTTCTTTTATTGTCCTTGAAACACAAACCCCTAAGGTTTCTTCATGTATATTTCTTCATCTAAGGTCGTTTGGGAATGATTCTGGATAGGCCGTAATCACTTCTAGGAATAACGACCTCCCATGTGCTTCTCCATATAATCACTTTAAGTGATTTTAAGTGATTCTGGCAGAAGCGCTTCTCATGTACTTCTCCATAAAATCAATTAAAACCACTTCAAGCGATTATATAGAGAAGTGATTCTATATAGAAGTGCTTTTTGGCCTATCCGTAATCACTCACAAACAAGCCCTAATACTCCATTCGGAAGGCGGTTTTTACATCCATTTGTCGTATATCCAAATTGTAACATCTACAATTGTTATTAGCATCCTAATTGAAGTAATACGCAAAACTGGTGAATATATAAGTGCCGAAATAATCAAACCCTTCCTTTTGGCGGTATCCCTAGGCAACTAAACATGCCTTATATTTATCAATGGTGCCATCAACTTTTAACTTCTTTTTGAAAATCCATTTGTATCCAATTGGTTCATTACCAGGAGGTAAATCAAGCAATTTCCACATATTATTTTGCATAATGGATTCTACTTAACTCTTTATTGCTTCCTTCCAAAAAGAAGCCTCATGTGAAGTTATGGCTTCTTGATAAGTTTGTGGTTCACTTTCAAACAAGAAAGTAAGGAAATCTGGTCCAAAGTTCTTTGGAACTTTTGTTCTTGTTCCTCTTCTTGGTTCATAATCTATTTTTTGAACTCTTGAGGAAGAAGCGTCATCATGAATTTGATCATGTGATGTCTTTCTAGTTGAACCAGATTTATTTTCTTTGTAAGGATATATTTCCTCAAAGAATTCTGCATTAACTGGTTCAATTATAGTGTTAATCGTATGTATGGAATTTCATATTTCACTACTAGAAATCTATAAGTAGCAATATTGTTTGCATATCCAATGAATGCACAATCAATTGTCTTTGATCCAAGTTTAGTTCACTTTGGTAAAGGAACTGGTACTTTTGCTAGACAAACCCACACTTTCAGTATCTTATATATGGGTATTCTTCATTTCCAAATTTCATAACGAGACTTATTAGTCTTCTTGAATTCTATTCAAAACTCTATTTGCAGTAAGTAAAGTATCACTCCACATGTTGTGTGGAAAGCCCTGAGCTATTTAAAATGGAATTAATCATATCTTTAAATGTTTTATACTTCATTTTTGCAACACCATTTTGTTGTGGTGTACAAGAAGCTGTTGTTTGATGTACAATTCCATGGGTAGTACAAAAATCAGAGAACCTCTATCTGATCTAATTGCCTTGATTTTTCTCTCAAGTTGATTCTCTACTTCAGCCCTTTAGGTCTTAAACATATTCAAAGCCTCATCTTTGCTATGAATCAAGTAAATATAGCAAAACTTAGTGCAATCATCAATGAAGCAGACGTAATAATTCTACCCTCCACGAGTTGGTGTTGACTTAAAGTCACAAAGATCACTATGAATTAAACCAAATAATTCATTTGATCTTCCCAAAACTAAATTAAAAGTTTGTCTAGCAAATTTGGATTACGTACATGTTTGGCACTTATGATTGAAATCAATATTAAACTTTGGTAATAATCCTAAATTGCACATTCTATGTAAAGAAATTGACATGTCCTGATCTAGCATGCCATAAATTAGATGACTCAAAAATATAAGTAGAAGCCTTATTTACTTCATTAATAGCATCAAAAGCCAATATATTGAGTTTGAAAAGACCATCAACCAAGTAGCCTTTTCCTACAAATGTTCCCCCCTTAGTTAGGACAAAATTGTCAGACTCACATACAATTTTAAAGCCCTTGTTACTCAACAGTGGGCCTGACACAAGGTTTTTTCTAATCTCTGGAACATGCAACACATTCTGCAAGGTTAGGTTCTTTCCAGAAGTGAATTTCAGCACCACTTTGTCTTTTCCTTGAATTGTAGAAGCAGAAACATTGCCCATATACAGCTTTTCTCCACCAGAAATCTGATGGTAATAAAAAAAACATGTTTTTGTCACCACAAATATGCTTGGTAGCACCTGTATGAATCCATCAATCTTTGTCATTCGAAACCATATGATGCAGCCAGATATAAGGGATATGGAGATCGAACGCTAACCCTACAACTAACAATGTCAGAATCCACCAACCAACTGGAATCCACCAGAGAAATTGAGTAAATCTCAAATATATTGATTGAAAATAAGATGATAACTGAATTATTTAGGATGCTCCAACGCATTCCTTTTATACAAGATAAACCATAGACTTGCTTGGAAAGCTAATAAAAGCCCTAGACTTGCTAGGAAAGCTAATTAGAAAACAAAAAGGAAAATAATAAAAGTTTCCCAAAATATTCTAAAAACTTTAAATGCTAAAAAGTCAAAGTAAACTATAGAATTTGGCTAAAATAGCCCATATGTCACAGTATAGCAGTGTGTTACACTTATCACGCAGTTCTTTTCGAACGATAGGTCATGGGCCCGATTATGAGCTCGGGGCCCATACTTGCACATATTGGGCTTTGCTGCCCCACGACGTGCGCGCCTATCCAGCTGTTCCTTGATCAACTCAGCTATATGTTCTACATCAGTCCCTTCCACTTCGGAAGAACTCTACCCCGAGTTATCTTCAAGATAGAGTGGATCATCTTCATGGAATGCATACAGGTTAGCAACATTGAAAGTACTTGAAATCTCCATGGAAAGGGGCAAGTCCACAACATCAGCATCGCCATTGATCTTCTTTAGAATCTTGTAGGGACCATATTTTCTGGGTTGCAACTTGTGATAAGTACCCACTGGAAACCTATTATTTTCCGGATAGACCATGACGAAGTCGCCTTCATGGAACACCTAGACTCGCCTATGTTTTTTACGGCGGCTTTGTATTTAGCATTGGTTTTCTCCAACCTCTCGTTGACCTCATTCTTCACGGCTTGGACGTTTTCTCCCATATGCTCACTGCGGTACTTAAGCCATGGGCCTTGGGTAGCTTCACTAAATCAATCATATGGTTAGGAACCGAAGTGTAAACCAAAGCGAAAGTTGATTTTCCTATGGCACTGTGAACAGTGCTGTTATAAGAAAACTTCACTTGAGGCAGTGCGTTATCCCACTGTTTGGGTTTATCTCCACAGATGCTATGGATCATGTGACCTAAAGTTCTGTTGGAAACTTCTGTCTGGCCATTAGTTTGGGGATGTACGGTTCCAAACATCTTCCACAAAGTAACCTAGAAGTGACTGAGGAACTTGGTGTCACGATCGTAGGTGATGGATTTGGGCACGCCATGTAAATCTCGAATTAGCTTCTCCTTTAAGGATGCCTCAGGAATACAGAGTCTGTTGCCCTTAAACAAATAATCATCAGTGAGGTAAAAATTTGTAACAGGTTGGTTGTGAACACCCTGGGACCAAATCTCCCCAAATTCTTCATTGGCTTCATACAACTCCTTCAAGAACTCAAATCCCACAACCACTTAAGCCATGGTAACTAGCATGTTTGCTCTTCGGCTCAAAGCATCCTCCACATGATTAAGGGTACCTAATTATGTTTAATTAGAAAAGAGAATTTATGCAGGAAGGTACTCCACCTTATATGCATCTTGCTCATGGATTTTTGACTGTTGAGGAATTTCAAGGCATGGTGATCTGTATAGAATACAAATTCACGTTGCACAAAGTAGTGCTCCCACTATTTCAAAGCACGAACCACTGCATAAAATTCATGTTCATAAGTACTCCATTTTTGGTGGGCTTCACAAAGTTTCTCATTGAACAAGGCCACTTGTTTCTTCTCTTGGGACAAAACAGCACCTACTCCCACTCCACTTGCATCACACTTGACCTCGAATATCTTCTCGAAGTTATGAAGGGCTAGGACCAGGGCGGTGCACAACTTGTGCTGAATGAGGGTGAAACTCTTCTCTTGCTCATCACCTCACTGAAACTTTCCCTGCTTCAAACATTCAGTGATTGGTGCAGTAATGATGCTAAAATCACGAACAAAACTTCGACCAAACCTAGCGAACCCATGAAAGCTTCGTAACTCACTTACTACTCTCGGGGTAGGCCAGTCACTAATAGCTCGCACCTTCTCATCATCCACCTGAATGCCATCCTCGCCAACAACATAACGCAGAAAGAGTAATTTATTGTCACAAAAATTACACATTTTCAGGTTAATGAAAAGTTGATTTTCCTCCAAAACTCGAAGGATCTGATTTAAATTCTCCAAATGTTCTTCCTTGGTTCGACTGTTAATCAAAATATCATCAAAATACACCACAATGAAAGAACCAATAAAAGGACAAAGAATCTGGTTCATAAGGCCCATAAAAGTGCTTGGCGCATTTGATAAGCTAAATGGCATCACCATCATTTCTTTTGAACGCAGTTTTCCACTCATCACTCAGCTTGATGTGAATCTGATGGTCATGTTCATAGCTAGCTATGGTGAGGAAACTGGAATTCGCAACTGATTTCTCAAGTTTGTTAGAGTCGTTAACGGGAGCCATAACAATTTTGTGAGAGCCCCAATTGAAAACATACATGTTATCAAGTCCCTTATGAGTGGCATCTGTATCAAACTACCAAGCTCTACCTAACAAAATGTGACTAGCTAGCATCCATATCAATAATTTCACAAAGAACCTCGTGAAGGAAACATTTTGCATCTCATGAATTGAAAATGAATATTAGCCACAACTTATAACACAAAAATATTTCACCCAAGTTTCATATAATCTAGTTTCTTTCAGTGCTAAAAGAAAAAGAGAGAGGCATAGGATTTACCCTTGAAGACTTTTCTTAGAAATCCAAGAATGATCACCTTGTAGGAAAGGTCTTCTTATCCCTCTTTGATTAAAACTTCTTCACCTCAAGGCTCCAAAGTAGAAGTCCTCTACCTCACCACATCAAATGCTCTTAGAGATGAAGAGAAGACAACCAAGAGGCTTTAGATGCTAGACTACCTCTTGATTGGACCAATTTTAGCTTATGGGAGATGAGAGGCAAAGAGTATGCACTCACACATCAACCAAAAATTGTAAAAGCCAAAAACCTAGCTAGGTCTTTCACCCAACATAGTATTCATGTCCACTTATTTATTCCTAGGACCAAGGAAGAAAATATCGAAAATATCGCCGATATTTCGATGGATTTGGAGCACCGATATTATCGGCTAGGTACAAACGTTTTTCGTTATATTTTCGGAAATATCGCCGATATTTCAGCGACGATATTATCATGCATTGTCACATTGAAAATGGAGATAATATCGCGATATTATCTAAAATTTTGAAAAAATAAAAAAAACCTCGAAACACCTATGCAGTTACTCACCTGGGGCTCGAACCCCTGCCATGCGCGTGTTTCTTTCCCAATTTTCCACCACGGTGTTGGGTACTTTGTGTTTATTATCTTTCAAAACTCATATTTATATATGTGCACAAGCTGTTTCTGAAGAAAAAAAATTCAACCACTCCTGATAGATTAATATTTTGTACATTTAATCTATCTACATTTGCTTTGTTTTCATGTGAAATTGGTTGGTTTAATGTGTTTAGTGAAGATTTTGTAGGCATTCATTCCTAGCAAGGGTTTGGAGCTAAAACTATGATTTTGGAAGCTTACGAGACCGAAATGGATAGAATTATCAACTCAACAAAATCTCAGCAATTCACTATGTCATTTTATCAAACACCTGGAGTGCATCTCGTGCAAGTGTCAATTATATCCACAACTGGTCTCGGTGACCAGCGCCAGAAAGATAGAGTTAGAGAATTCTACCATCATCTTTGGAAATGAAATCCTTTGCAGCTGCTGAAAATGGAGAAGACCCATGTGCATTTAATTGGTTGAGCAATGGGCTGCGTTGGATTGGCTGAAAGTTGAAGCACAGTATTTAGTCGGTGCAACACAAAGGAAACCAATTGAAAGCCCATTTGAAGAAATTCATTACTAACACACCTTTGATTGTTGAGCTGGCGTGATGGCTGTTCTCCATCTTTGATTTGAAACCACACTTCTCCCTCCAGCAGTCACGTATTCTTCCTTCTTCGAATTGGAGAAAGCACCGTCGAATTGGGTTGTACTAAATCGGGGTGTTCACATCTTATTTCGTGTTTGCTCTTGGGAATTTCAGAAGCACATAAAGAATTTGAAACTGGGAAATACGATGCACAAATATTGTCAATAATAGGTTCGTTTGTCTTATTGGTTAATCCAAGCAAAGGCAGGAGAAAAACTTCAGTTTAGGTTTATTCTAATTGGGTTTGTTTTTTACAAAAGTCAATTCTCTTTTTCCTTTTCTTACCCTCACCTTATCTTTATTTTCCTCCTCAAATTGGGTTTTCTTTTCAGCCTTCCTAAATAATAACTATTTCCTTTATTTTTTGGGAGAATTCCTATTGGCCTATAAATACTAAACCTTAACCTAAGGCTCGGGGTTCTGCTTCTTTGAATATTTTTCTGAGACCACAGACCACAAAGGCACGAGAGAGAGTTTTTGCGAGAAAAAGAAGACGACCTGAAGAAAAAGTTGCTGTTGTGCAGAGATAAAATCTTCAATTGGTTTTTTCTTTCCTATGACACTTTTTATCATGGTTTTTATTAAAGTTGTCATGAACTAATTCCTTTTGCTAGGGCTACAATGTAGCCTAGCCATGAATACTCAATTTCTTTAGTCAATATTAGTTCCAAATATTTTTCCATGTTGAGTATCTATTACTATGCTTAATGCTTTGAATGTTTGGCCAACATTTAATTGATTTGATGCTAAATTGAGGACAGGGATACCCAATTTGGGGCTGCTTCTTGTAATAGATGCCATGGGTTACATGATTAGGCAGGGATGTTTGTCATGACTTGTGTGGTTGTTTTGCAGGTTTTCCAATGAACTTAATGGGTTCTTATTATCTTAATTCCATTACTAGGGATAGAGTGGGTTGGTAATAAGAATACTTTTGGTATAACCAGGGATGGAGTATCAAATTAAATAGGGAAAATCGACTGTCAACATGGAGAATAATTAAGATTAATATACTAAGGGAATTGGGTAGAATTGGCTATGGTGAAATCGGAAGCTCTAGTGCTCTCATAACTTGAATCTCGCAAACCTTATTTTTCTACGCTTGTTTTTATTCAGGGTTTTTAGGTAATTAATCAATCAAATCTCATCATTCAATTGTTCAAATAAAGTCTTGGGTTAATCACAATTGGTACTTAGTAAATTAAATCACTCTTCGTGGGAACGATACTTTACTTATTTCTATATTACTTGTGCGGATTGTACGCTTGCAATAAAATTCACAACAACTCCCCACATTTCAACCTACCCTACCATGCACTCACCTAACCTACCTAACTAATTAGTTGAATTGTAGTCTTATATGTGCCCATCCGTCTCTTTCTCAAGCTCTCCAACTCCAACCAAAACCAATTGTGAGGTAAGTTTAAATTAAACTTATATTTATATTATTGTAGTTTATTAAAATAAAAAATAATACTTGAATAATAATTGCATGTTAATTCTTTGAAGTAATTAAGTAATGTTGTATAATTATTCCCTAGGATAATTTTAATATGTTTAATGTTATTTATTATTTTATTATTCCAAATTACTTACATTCCTACTTAAATTCCTAGTATCTAGTAAGTTATTCCCATTCAATGTTGTTATTTAATTTGCATGTTTATTATTATGTATTCCAAATGTTTGGTGGTATTATATTATTAGGTTTTATTATTCCATATTATTTTCATAAGTACTAAATTACTACAATTATTTTCTCTTTCATTATTCCAAATTACTTACATTCCTACTTACATTCATTAATTACAACATATTTTCTACAGTCACAGTGTTTGTCGGCTCGCTATATAATCAATTTAAATCAGTCAAATCCATCATGCAATGCATTTTCTTCCAATTTTTTTTTTATAAACTAATAGATAATTGACTAAATAAACATTCTCTAAAGTTTCAATAAAAATTTCCAAGTTTTTCTTACAATTTCCATGGTTTTTATCCAATTTTTATCGATATCGATATTTTCCCGATATTTCCATCGATATTTCTGTGTTTTTTGAACCACCGATATTTCTGAAACCTTCGATATTTAATTCCTTGTATAGGACTATAGTTGTTTTACTGTTATGATAATAAATCAAATATCATGGTTGAAAACAACTGGTCTTACCAATGAATAACTTAATAAGTCTTTACAAAAGATGTACTTAACATTAATTATCATATAATTAGTTGGCTTTAAGGGCATACAACTAACAGCTCAGACTTGTAATGCTTACCAACTTGCAAACTTCTGAAGGAAACATACATCTCATGTATAGGAAATGAGTTTGGCCACAACTTATAACACAAAAACGTTCTAAATGGCGGATTAATTTTGCTTATTCAAGTTGAGCAAAGCCGATTTCATTTCACCCAAGTATCTTATAATCCAGTCTCTTTAAGTGCCAAAAGGAAAAGAGAGAAAGGTGAAGAATTTTTCCTTAAAGACTTTTCTTGGAAATCCAAGAATGATCACCTTTGAAGGAGAGGCCTTCTTATCCCTCTTTGATTTAAATTCCTTCACCTCAAGGCTCCAAAGTAGAAGCCCTCTACCTCACAACATCAAATGCTCTTAGAGATGAAGTAAAGACAACCAAGAGGCATTAGATGCTAGTCTACCTCTTGGTTGGACCAATTTTAGCTTATGGAAAACCTTTCACCATTGACTTGTGATTCCTCGTTTCATTTCTCTTCATTTGTACCTCTAAACACATTCTTTCGGTGTGCAAATCTGTAGATTCCCTCTAGCAAGTTAGTGGGTTGACACAATTCCTTAGAGAAGATATGCGAATTAAATTCTACAATTAAATTCTTCCTATTAATAAAGGTTAATTGAAACCTTTTAGGACTTCCACAAATTATGGTTGTCGTCTAGCAGTGAGTCACGGTTGTCCGAGCTAAATAAGATGTTGTGAAAGAACCTATTCAAATTGGAATGACCGTGCAATTGAATCCTTCTCTTATAACAATGCCCCTTATTCACATTATTAGATAATGGAATCTAATATCAAATATCCCAATGTGAATTATTACTTTATTTGATTTGTTAGATATATGTCCTAGAAGCCAATAGAAAAATGAATAATTTTAAGGATGTAATATAATAAATACAATCAAGGGGGCATGAATGTTACTTTAGATACATATTTTACACAAAGTAACAAGTCCATGAATAAAGATATAAATGGAAAGTGTCTAATAAGTTAGATTTACGAGACTTTTCCATTGGAGGAATATCGTATCCTAAAATGTTCTAGGTCATAGGATCACCAATTGGACAATGGTGACTCGCAAAGACTGATACACATTATATCTGCTCAATTGGGAGGATGACTAGTCTCAAGTCATTCGTGTGGAGACACTCAGACAGGTGTGTAGGTGCTCTATAGAGATGGAGTCCACTAAATGTGAACAACTCTAGAATTCTTGTATGGAAGTTTTACTCACAAGTGTCAAACAAAGAATTCTAAGTTTTTATAATGCAAATTTGTCCTTAGACTTGAGACATCATAGTTGTCATGTGCATAGGTTGTTTCTCTTTGAGAACACTATACAGTCATATCAAAATGATGTGACTTAAAGGTGTTCCTCAAGATTCTCAACATGTACACAGAGGCAGATGAATGTAAAACAAGGAATCTCTACTCTTAGTAAGAAGAGAGAATACTCTGAAGATATGATTCGTTGAATCTTTGGCCAAAGTATCAGATGAAAATTGAAACAAGAACGTTTAAAATTTCATCCAAGTGAATCATATAACCAAGACATGCCATATTAGGGGTTTGACACAAGTTTACCATATCTCAAGAATATGACATACAATAATGTATTAGAGAAGGACGGAATTGCATTGTATGTAATCACAAACTGACTAGGTTCTCTAAATGAATTCTTTTTAGCTTGGGTAGCCATGACATACTGTATAGATGGATACAATTCACACTTGGTTCATTTGGAATCATTCATACCCATTGCCTCGCTAATTAGAACCTATAAGATTGCACACCAAAATAGGAGTCGATTGGAAATTAAGAAGAGAATGAATGATTACGTGGCTTGGTCAAAGTCAAAAGTCAAAGGTCAAATGGTTGACCCGACACTTGACATGGTCAACTAAAGATGACTAGGACCAACACTTGTTAGACAAATAAGTGACTAAATTTGTTGAGTCACTAAATTAATTAAATTAGATTAATTTAATTATTCAATTAAAGTTATGGAACTTTAGTTAGGGTCTCATGTGACTTGGAAATTCAAAAGGGGATGGACCATATGGACTTAGACACAAGGGTGACACATTATGGGATTAATGTGGTGGACCAAGATAGCACAAAAGGGCCACTGAGAGGGAGGGTGTGGCACATGTGGGGATTTTGGCTCACATGTGTGACATTTTGGCTCTATATATACATAGCCATAACACCCCAACAGTTTAGGGTTTCAAGTTGGTAAAATTGGAAGAGAGGAAACATCAAACCTCCCTCCCAACCCCTCCTTGGCCAGGTACTTTTAGTGAGAAGGGCTAGCACCTACTTCTCACTAATTGTTTCTTATTTTCTCATCCGTTTCATCCTTGGTGAAGAGCTTTGGGGAGATGTATACTTTTGCACCTATTTGGAGAGTCTAAAGTGGAGAGCCAACATCAAAGGGACCAATCCCTCTACTTGAACACCATTCTTGGTTTCAAGACTCTCTCCAAGAGTATGATCATCTAATCTCTCTTGAATATGTGTCTTACAGAGTCATTAGTGCCTATTTTCATAAACCTATAAAGATTGGGACCTAGGATGAGACTTGTATGGATCTCTAACTTTTTCTTTCTTCCGCTCTTATTTTGATTTCATATGTGATATTCCATGCTAGATGATTTTTTCTCTCATATTTTGTTGGGGATTTTAGAAATCCCTACACATGTGAGTAAAGACTTCCATATTAGAACTCATGCATTGGATCGCATTCAGTGTACTTATTCTCCTACAAGCACCTACTGTTGTGAATTTATTGCAAGCGCTCAATCCGCACAAGTAATATAGAAGTAAGTAGAGTGTCGTTCCCACGAAGACTGTAATTTCATATCAACTACCAATTATGATTAATTCTTAAATTTATTTGAACAATTGTTTTGAGAAGATTAATTAATTTAACTAAACTAAAACAATTTATAAAAAAAATAACAATTTAATTAACATAAGAAAATCAAGTTTATGGAACACTAGAGCATCCGATTTCACCATAACCAATTCCACTTAAATCTTATAGCCAATTAACTCTAATTGCTATCCATGTTGACAATTGGTTTCTCCTAATTTATTTGATATCCCCTCTCGGGCTCAACCAAAAGTATTCTTAATTAACAACCCACTCTCTCTCGAGTAACGGATTTAGAAAATCAAGAATCCATTAAGTTCTATGAGAACCTGCAAGAAAACGGCATGAGTCATGTTACTACCTCTCGGCACTCATTCAAGTCATGGTATTTGTTACAAGAAGCAAACACCAAACATCTCCTCTCGGTCTCCGTTTGGATCATCAATTAAATATTGGCCATATATTTAAAGCATTAAGAACAGTAACAAATACTCAACACGGAATACTAATAAGGAATTAATATAACTATAAAAATTAAGTGTTCATGGTTAGGCTACATCGTAGCCCTAGCAAGAGAAATTAGTTCATGACAAAAGAAAAGATGAACAAGAGAATTATTGTCATAAAACCGATTTGGCCGATGGACTTGATCTTCGAAATCTCCACAGGAACACAGTTGAAAGCTTCTCAAGTAGTGCAGCAGCAAATTCTTGGCTCTCTCTGATATTTCTTTGGGTGTATGAAAATATGGTTAAAATATGGTGGAAGGATTTTTTTGCTCCTAGGTTAAGGCTTTGTATTTATAGGCAAAAGGGAATCCTTCAAAAATAAGGAAAAATAATATTTATTTATGAATGATTTGGGTAGTAGAGAGAAAATAGGAAAATAGAATAAACCAAATCTGAAAAGAAAACAAAGATGCAGCATGGAGAGAAAATAAAGTCTCCAAGTCAAAGAAGGAATTGGCTTTGGGAGAGGAAAGATGCGGCTGAGAGGAATAATCAATTCCAACTCAAAGGAAAAAAAAATAGACATGCGGGCTGTAGAGATAGAGAAGATATTCTCCAAGTCAAAGGAGACCAACCAATGGATTTCTCAAATGCCAACAACTCCTCAACATCTTTATGCGCCTACACTATTCCAACCAAATGATTCCTCTCCAGCACACCATCCAAATTGATTGCTTTTCCTCTTTCTTTTCCAACTTCTGCTCCCAGTTCGCAATTAGTGTGAGCTGGAAGATTCACACCCCAAGCAAATGTTGTCCTAGAACCCAAAACTTGTACATGCCCATCAGCAAAGAGATCCTCTTCAATTCCACAATTGATGGTAAATTTCTCCAACTCAAACTTTCTGGCCCTGGTCTGAGACCAGTTGTGGATATAAATTGACACTTGCACAAATGCACTCCAGGTGTTTAACGAAATGACAGAGTGAGTTCTTGAGATTTTGTTGAGTTGATAATTCCACCCATTTCGATCCTGTAAGCTTCCAAAAGCATAGTTTTAACTCCAAACCCTTGCTAGGAACGATTGCCTACAAAATCTTCACTAAACACATTAAACTAACCAATTTCATACGAAAACAATGCAAATATAGATAGATTATATATGCAAAATATTAATCTATCACCTACACACATATCTAGGTGTCGACACACTCAATGACTTGAGATCTTGCCATTCTCTACATATAGAGATGATACTGTGTGTACCGATCTTTGCGTAATATAAACGCCCAATTGATACTCCTATGACCAGGAACATATTTATTATTAGGAACCATGATAAGTATTGACAATGTATGCAATCTCATTACATAGTTCTCATGTCCACTTTCATATTCTTAGGACTGTAGTTGTTTTACTGTTCTGATAATAAACCAAATATCATGGTTGAAAACAACTGGTCTTCCCTATTAATAACTTAATAAGTCATTACAAAAGATGTCCTTAACATTAATTATCTTATAATTAGTTAGCTTTAAGGGCATACTACTAACAATCTCCCACTTGCACTAAAGCGAATTAGATGTGTATCAAATATGACCAATCTGCTAGGAGTTGTAGGTTCAGGCAGTGGATCTGATATTTTATCCGAGTAAGCTACTTGAGATTTCTGACTTTATCCCTACTCATGATTCCTTAATCATGTGGTTAAGTCACTCAGTGTGTTTTGGACTTCTTATGAGATCTTGGTTGCTTGGCTTGAGCTATCACCCCATTATTGTGGGAGTATGGGTACACTACCAACTTTATGGTTAGAACCATTCAATAGTTCATATATGAACTATTCTTGTCCAAACACCTTCGCGCTCACTTCTAAAACGACGATATTGTCTGCTTTTGCTGTTGAGCCTGACATAGTACTTTACTTATATCCTGGTCAACTAACCATATCCACAAGGATTTCTTGGTGTTAACTTTATATTCCAAAACTGAGTTATTTCATGCTTCCATTTTCTACTTTGATATTCTTTCCTTTATCTTGGAACATATCATCAGTTTTTCTTAAATACTGAAGGATGCACTTGACAGTTGCCATGGTTCTGATCTTGGGCTTAATTGATATCTATTATGATGCTCCCATCATAAATGATATCATAGCTACTTGCACAACATGAAATATCTATTCATTTGTTATTCTTTTTTGGGATTTAACGGTATACACCTCTTGAAAGTTGACTTCCATATCCCATAGGAAGGTAACCTTTCTATTAGAAGTTTCTATCTTGGAACTTCCTAGCACATGGTTTGAGATTATCCAATTAGCTCAATTTATATTTTAGATTTATCATGATAAATCATTGTCTATAATGCTTTTATCCCAAATCATTCCTAAAGAATCTTTTAGCCATAATTAACTTCATGAAGAGGTAATACAATGTTGTTTCCAAGATTTGTATGTCATCTACATACAATATAACGAATATGACTCAACTCCAACTAATCCTTTCTTATCAAAATGAATGTTTCTAGCTCCCACTAGCTTGCTTGAATTCATTGATAGACGACTATAGCTTATACACTTTGTGATTTGAACCTTGTGCGATTTCATAAAAGTTGTTTTGTGTTTCCTTTTGTTCAAAAACTCACAATTCAAGCATCTAGCTATTGCAAGCAATATCCGAATAGTTACAAATGAGAAAGTTTGTTCATGTTCAATCCTTTCACATTATTGTAATCATCATGATGCTACCTTAGCTTCATAGTTTTCTATCTTGCCCTTCAAGCCTATCATCCTCTTGAAGAACATTTGTAGCCAATAGGTATGATACCTGGTCACAAGTCAACTAGAGTCCAGACTTGCCCGGCATGCATATAATTCAATTAAGATTTTATAGTCAAATGTCATTTAATATGAGTAGATGTCACACATTTCCTCATGGTAGTTTAGAACGATCTCCTCATTCCTATAAGATGGTTCTCGTATCGAACTTACAGGTACGCGCAGAGCTGTTAGATTCTGAAAATGGTTTTCGAGGCAAACTTGGATTCGACGGAGCTGGAGAGCACAACTTAGAATTAGAGTTGAAGAGAGAGAGCCAAATATTTAAGACATAGAGCGAAAGGAATATCACTCAATGAACAACAAGCTTGTGATATTAGGGTTCGAACTTACAGGTACGCGCAGATATGATGGATTCTGAAAATGGTTTTCAAGATAAACTTGAATTCGACAGAGCTGGAGAGCACAAGTTAGAATTAGAGTTGAAGAGAGAGAGCCAATATTTAAGGCAGCGCGAAAATTGAAAATTTTGTGTCAACGTCAAAATTTCAAATAGCGCACTTTTAAACATCGACGAACAAATAATAACTGACGTTAAAGTGTTACAATTATACAACCGTTATTATATTTATACTGCCGTAGTTTCATTTTTCTACGTCACTAATTAATAAAGAAGGACGTCTAATTGAAATAAAATGTCTGCATTTAACACGGCGGTTAGTATATTAAATACGACGTAGTTAAATATTTTCACGACGCTAAAACCATCACGGACAAATTAAAAATTAATAAGAATATTCAGGTTTTGGTGTTGCTGGGATTCGAACGCATTAGCCCAAGGATGGAATCGAAATGAAACAAAATAGAAAACCGGCGTCGTTTCAATATACCCTAAACCCTAAACCCTAAACACGAAACAGTAAACCCTAAATACTAAATTATAAATTTCATTAAATGAAAAAAATATTAAAATAATACAAAAAGGGTTTAGGCTGGTTTCTTATCAATTAGATTGCTAAAAGTAGTAATTAATAATTTGAATTTATCACACCAATGGATGACACAAGCCACATCTATATGAACATTTTATGTAACTATAAGAGATTTTGTGATTTATCAATAATTTTTTGTTCTTTGAATTTCATTTTTTATTTTTATGACTCAAATATATTTTTATAAGCCTTATTGGGAAGAAAATATCTCAATGATTCCATAATGGTTTCCGATGTATTTTTTGGAATTTTTAAAAAGTTATTATGAATATTATGATTTAAATTGAATTAAATTTTGTTTTAACCACGTCGGTATGAAGTAATAACCGACGTGGTATGCTCAATTTTCACGTCCGTAAGAAGAAAAATATTGCCGTCATATTTACCGACGTGTTTATTTAACCTTAAGACGTCAGTAAGGAGGACAATAAAGACATCAATAATTACTTACAACGTCCTTTATAGAGACGTTGTTTGTCGTCACAACGTCAGTTTTCTTAAAATTATCGTCGTTTTATGTGTGATGCCCCTGACCTAAAAAGTTAAAGATAATTAATTAATTAATTTAGTTAATTAATTTGGATAATTAAAATGAATTAAAATGGATTAAAAGGAATTAAAATAATAAAATGGAATTTAATATTTAAGATAATTAATTAAGGGGAAAAATGGTCAACGTTAATTCTGGAAGGGAATTTGGCAAAACGAGCAGCGCCATTACGTCGGGCTCGTCGATAGGAGTTCGTGGGTATATTGTAGGCTCGAAGAAGAGTTGTAACGAAGAAATGGCGATCAAATGAAATTCAGTGGCACAACCGTAAATATTTCGAATTTCAGTTTTATAAACCCAGAATTTTTCCTTCTGGTTCGCGGGTTGCCAACTTCAGATCGCGATTTCTCTCTTCTCCGACCTCCGTTTCAGGCAATACCGGTGGCAAATGAACCACCACACTTCCCTCTTCCAGCCCTAGACCTTCGCCGCCTCAATACGCCTCCGTGGTCGCCGGAATCAGCCCCGAAACAAGCGGTTTCGGGCAGTTTTTCTGAAACTTTGGCCCCTTCGTTCTTCCTCCTCCGGCCACCAATTCAGTCGAGTAAGGTATTCTTTTCCATCTATTTTTCATACTCTAGCTGATGGTTGGGTACGTTTTGAACGATTTGTAGCGTAGGTAACCCGATCTGTTAGTCAAAGTTTGGCCGGTTTTGAGATTCAATTTCCAGCCACTTGCCGACGTCTATGGACGTTCTCGTAGTTGAATAAGTTGTTCCACTCATCGAGTAGTATAGGCTGGTGGAAGCACAACTCTTGGTTTGGAGTTTGTCCGACGACGGGTTATCGCTTTGGGCACCCGATGCGTGCCAGTGTGGGTGGCTGTGCGGGACCCACTTTTAATTGTCAAACTTTCTGCTACAATTATCCTTACATCGTCACGAGCGCGTAGGCATGCTCGGATTCCAATTTGGAGTTCGTATGACTATTGAACGGATTTACGCCTTTTGCGCTTTATCCGGGTTCGATATGTTCGGACCGTCAGATCAATCCTAATTCTTAGTATGTCATTCCCCGTATTTTTAGGATCGTGTGGGATTTGACAGATCGTGATTTGGAGTCCCGGATACTCCGGATCAATGACTTGAAGTTTGAATTAAACCGTAACCGTCCAATCGTGTGATCGTGAGCAATCCGACCGTTCGATTGAGACCAACTTTGAGGACAAGTTGTTTAGGTCGTGTTGAACCTGTAGGAACTTTCGGATCTAAGTTTAGAGGTCATGGGACCCACGGGCTCGGTTTGACCTATTCGGGTCGGTTCGACCAAGTTTGACCAGGTTTGACCGAGGCTTTCCCGAGGTCTCCTTGCCACGTAGTTGACTTTGTTGGACTTCTAGGAATGTCCGGATTGATTTGGAGGTCGTGGGCTCCGCGGGCTCGGGTTGACTGAAACGGGGTGTTTGACCGCCGGTTGACCGTGAGTCTTCCGGGGCGGTACCACTGGTTAAAAGAGGTAGTTTGACCTTAGAATCTTTCGTACGACATACGTGCACGTTAAATCGGGTTTTTTTAGGGTTTAAGTTTACGGTTCTCGTACGGTTCACGATACTAATCCAATCCTCGTATTTAACGTTTTAGGTACCTTGACTTTGCGTACTCTGTAAACGGGAGCCTTTGAGGGTTGTGCAGCATAGGACCAACGGTGAGTGGACAATGTTTTCAATGAGTATGATTTCATTGAATTACATGTTATGCATAAAAGGAGATTTAATAATTGTTTTAAATCTTGAATTTGATAACGTTATAAGTCTTGACTTGACTTTGGTTGTTTTATATTAAATGAATATACATATGAGGTTTATGCATGATTTGGGTTGCCGGTTTATTTGTGGGGCCCTGACGGCTATAGTTTAATATTATTTATACCTTTGGGTATTGTATAGGACGTAGTGACGTCTGGTGGTTTTCGTGTCCTATATATATATATATATATATATATCTATACTTTTAAGCTACTTGTAAGCTTGGAAAATTGTATTACTATTTATATGATGATTTTAATTATGGAAATTCCTATCTACCTTAATATTGTGAGTCATATTATATACCTTTGGGAATATATATATATTTTTATATATATTCTATTATATGAGAAATCATATTTTCATATCTTGGAAAATTATATTCTATACCACGGGAAACTATAATTTATATTCCTTTAGGATAATAGGTTTTATACCTTGAGGATATGTATATATATTTTATATATATATATATACATATGTGAAATAATACTTTATTTATACCTTTTGAAATCTATATGTATACTTTTGAGTTATACTCGTAAGAGTCGTATTTTACAACTTAATCACATATTTTGGATTATGCGTTTGGCTTAACGGCATGTGTTTACAAATGAGTTCTTTATACTTTAATTACATACCTTTGGGTTGGCATGCCCGGTGTCGGGATGTGAGGTCCCTTATGTAACTATTTTGATATATTTATATATTGGGTTTCTCATACCATTTGACGTTTCTTTACTTGAGACTTTAATACGTTTTGACGTTGATTAAACGTATATTTGATTATGATTTTAATATGAATCTATGATTTCAATGATTATGACTACTTTGGATATATATATATATATATATATATATATATATGTTAGTCATTGGGTTTTGGACGCTTGCGTCTGATGTTGGTGTTTTGGGTTGGGTACATAGTGATTGGTTTGGTATATATATATATGTTTATATCTTTGGTGATCGCGTGGTGATTGATGTGTGTGCAGTTAGCACCTTGTATTGTACCTCCCCCTGTTCTGATACTAATGATCGCATGGCGATTGATATGATACGATTACCTGGTTTTGGTATGGTTCGATCCGGTGCATACCTTAACGGGGTGTAGCTATAGACCCTTGATTAGGTAGTCTGCGCGCGTCGGACAGATTTCGGAGTTATGGTTGGTAAGTTTTTACCGTATAGGCCTGAGAGTTTAGTCCCACTTTGGATGGCTCAACCACAGGCACGGTGTCTCGATGAGACTGCATCGGTGTCCAGTCAAATGATCCCCTGTTGGATTGTTTTCCCTGGTACTTGTGTTCGGTGTTATGGTTATACTATACCTATACGCGTGTGTTAGTACCTTCGTATTCATATTTCTTTTAGTAAGGATCCTTCCTCGCTTGTCGTGCTCGTGAGCACATAGTTGTGAGTGTGGGGAAGTTTGGGAAACTGTTTACCTGTTTCGGTTGCAGTACTTGATTGGATTTTAGTACTTGATAGGTTTTACTTATTGGATTGTAGATCTTGATTTATATATATTTATATAAATGCTTTGAATTACATTTGATTTCTATATTGTTGTCAAGTTTGGTTTTCTTGACGTGAACGAGTTAGTCGGCATTTTTAAGGTTTGTTTTACCTTATGTGAATTTTATTCAATCTTTATGCTTTTACGTTAATAAGTCCTTTTGTTTATATTTTATAAACCTGCATTGCTTGATTTGAGAGGTTATGCCTCCGGAAAGTAAAAGGGTGTTTTGTTCGGAAAAAAGGTTTTGAGCTGGATTGCTCTCACGTACTTTGAGTTAGTATGGTTTTTAAATCAATTAAGTATATAAATGGTTTCATATGCATGGTTCACATTGTTTTAAAAGGTGGGGTTAGTACTTTGATTTAAGTATGTAAAACTTTGTTTTTGTCCACTCACACTCTTTCTGTTTTGCGCCCCCCAGACCGTAGTTGTTGCCTCGACACCGTTTGGCCGTGCGCTCCTCTTCTCGAGCTTTGACTGAAGGGTATGATCTGTTGTCCTTGAACCCTAAACTTTGTATTCTGTTATTTCTTTTCCGCTGTCTCTTAGATATGCTCTATATCACCCATTAGGGTTAAATTTGTTGGCCGAAGGCCTGTTATGTATTTGTGTATGCATGCTGGCAATTGGGATATTCTTATCTGCTGTGTTTTGGCAGGTTATAAATTTTGGGTTAGTCCCTGTTTCAGGGGAGACTCTGCCCGATTTTTGACAGAAGTCTTGGCCCCTTTCTTTGTGAATTTCGGGAAGAGTGTAACTGTTTAGTTTGTGGGCCCGACATGGGTTGATGTTGGGCAAACCCGCAGGGTCCGTCTCGGGTTCCGGGGTGGAATCTGGGTCGGGTCCTGTCATTATGTCTTTAAATTTTTAAGAACCGCCGTTGTTTAAAGTTACAACGTTCGTATTTTATTAACCGTCGTTTATTGTATTTATGACGTCTGTTTATAATAAATTACCGCCGTTGATTGTATTTATGACGTCATTTTGTTAAAATCTCAATTGGTTTCATATTTGGTCATTTTGCCAACTTAAGTTGATACATGCAAAGCAACACACAAAATACATTTCTTATAAAATACTCTATATAATTAGTTGATGATATAAATTATATTGTGATCATATAATAAAGTGATTAAAACAGAGTCATATCATATATAAATTATTAAAATGTGATTAAAGTGATACATGCAAAGCAACACACAAAATACATTTCTTATAAAATATTACTCTATATAATTAGTTGATGATATAAATTATATTGTGATCATATAATAAAGTGATTAAAACAGAGTTCATATCATATATAAAGTGATTAAAGCAGAGTTCTATATAATTAGGTTACAAAACATACGTAAAACCTCTATAAAATTAATTTGGTGCCGAAAGCAGAGTTTCATCGTATTCGATCACCTCAAACCTATCCCCATCGATAACGTTATAAGGTCTACGCAAACCAACTTCCAATCTCTGTGGCATTCAATCCTCACCAACATGTGCCTCAACTTGAATAAAATTGTGCCGCCTTCCGTAATGAAAACGACATCATTACCACTCAAATTGCCAGCCAACCATTTAGATAAAACATTTGTGTGAAATATAAAGAGCACATTCCATGATTCACGCACCCCATATTCCTTCATAACCCAAAAATCTATCAACTCATGACCACCACGTCTCCTGGTAAATGAAAAACATAAGCATTCTCCACTGCCTCCTGAAACTACATTAACCGTCATACTTTTAACATCATTGTCATCATCAACACCATTGCCATTTAAAGGAGGGAATGGAACTTCCTGAACTCCTCCTTTGCCGGATCAAAAGCAAATATGGGTAGCTCTTCATCGGGATCAAAGTCGTAGGCCAGGAGCCAATGCGGTGCTTTATTCGTAAGGACCCCCAAGCCAATGGTGATGCTTATGAAAAAGGACAATGAGTGGTGGCCGGGAATTCAATGATTTTCCAAGTGTTCAATTTGGCAGAGAACATCTCCACAAACCACTTGTTAGTAACAACTCCAGCTATGAAAATTTTGTAGTCGTCAGTGGATGACACATAACCCGCACCATGGCCAAATCCAAATTCATCATATTCAGTAGTTTCACGCAAACACAAATTTTGGGTTAGGCAATTACCGACGAATCTGGTTGATGGGTTCCGGAGAAACAACTTATGAGTTTGACAATCACCAGCAACATCTACAAATAGCATACCATTATAGGAGCCCAATAGCTTGGAATAAGGGAAAAAGGTGTGGTTTTTGAGTGAACAATCTGGGAACGACGCCGTTTCGGAATCCAAGGATCGGATTTGATTGTCGGTGGAGATGAGGAGCCTCTTGGTAAGGGTTTTGCGTTTGGAGGCTAGCTTGAATTGAGCTTGAGCAAAGCGTGTGTCGGAGAGTATGATAGAATACCACCATTTCGAAACGGAATCGAATCGAATCGGAGGTTTCACAGCAATGTGCAGAATTTGGACTAAAATATCTTGATGAGTTGGCTGCCTTGGTTGAACTTCTTCGACGACATTGGAAAATTGGAACCGGAAAGGAAAGCCTAATAAAAAAATCCGACGTAATATTGAATTTAAGACGACGTTATATAAAAATGACCGTCATGGTATATCAAATAAAAGCGAGTAGTAAACGACGTGGTGATTTAAATAAAAGCGACGTAAACAATAAAAAACCGACGTCTAATAAATTTTGACGTCGGTTTTTATAATTCACGCCGTTTTAATTACAATCGTCGTGGTATTTAAAATAAAGCAGCGATTATATTTAAAAAAGACGTCAATGAAGCGGTTGACGTGCTCCTTCGGGCTTCCTTTCCTTCCATCAAAAAGAACGAAACTTGGTGCCTTATAACCTTTGGGATATGGCTGCTGGAATAAGCTTGTTGGATACAGTGGCTGAGGAATATACTTCCAATCCTCCTGGCTTCGACTTAATTCCTTTTTCAGCATAGTAATGACATCTTCTTGGGTAACAAAGGATGGTCCCCTTTGCTCGCACCTCTTTCCAGCGTGAGACTCCTTTTGGGGAGGTCTTTTGTTTTCTTCGCTTGGCTTGCAGACTGAGCTTTTCAGCTCTTTGATTGTGTATGCCATCTCCCTCTGGGCTTCTCCTATAGCATGGATAGTTGCAACGAGGTCTTTGAGGGTGAAAGCTCCCCCACTTGCATGTTCTTCTTCTATATGCGAGGCATTTTGCCTTGACTCCGAGCCGCCATGGTCCGGCTTGTTTTGGGAAGCCATGGTCACTACAACACGTAAACCCTTCTATGACGTCGATTTGTGTCATGGAAGCCATTTAATGACGCCGAATCGACGTCAGAACCCGCCGTCGAAAGGGGGGTCATGGAAACTTTTTCAAAGCACGACGCCCTGCTCAAGGCCATAGAATGAGATTTCAATGACGCGGATAACGTGTCATGGAAACTTTTTCAAAGCACGACGTCTATTCCGCGTCATGGAATAGGGTTTCAATGACGCAGATAGTGTGTCGTGGAAACTTTTTCAAAACACGACGTTTGTTCCGCGTCATGGAATGGAGTTTCAATGACGCGAATGCACGCCGTGTTTTGAAAAAGTTTCCACGACACACTATCTCTGTCATTAAAACCCTATTCCATGACGCTGAATGGACTTCATTGAAATTCTTTAATTTTTTAAAAATAAAAATATAATATGTAAATATATCCCATCATTTTAATTATGCAAAAAGAAATTAATATATATATATATAAGCAAAAATGAAGACATAAAAGCAAAGTACTCTAAATTATATTTCTATTACTCAAAATGATTCTAGTACATTAAAATTGTCTTTAATTAATCCCACAAAGTCAATCCTATGAAGTTTGGGAAGATTTGATACTTGCACTATCTAAAACAAAATAAACATCCAAAAAGATGATCGTTTGAGAGGAAGTGATGCTTCATGTCCAAAAGAGGGTGTAAATGGTACTAAAATAATTACAACCACACCTGCATTAAAACATAAGATCAGAAAATGAGAATGAAGGTCTAGAAATTACAAGCAAGCGTGAATGAAAATGATACAGGTCTGTAAATTCTTGGTCCAAATGGGAAATTTCATTTGATACAAATGTCTGCTAAATAAAACAAGAGGACTAATAGAATCCAACAAAACAAATTTTCAGGACCAAAAATTCTTAAATGAAGTTAACTGACCAAAAAACTAGAAGAGAAAACCAACACAATCTCCCATCATTTTAATTCTGCCATCACAAGTGTAAATCTGCCATTTATATGGACTGAAATAAAAGATATAGCCCATAGTAATTTGAACTGAAATGAAATTTGTTCAAACACAAATAACAATATTAGAAAGAAACCAATATCATATATGGCATTATATCCAAGCCCAAAAAACCATTACAAATAACAATAATTCGAAATTCACTAAACATTCAGTTTTTTTTTAATTTTAAAGACAAGACGATCAATTGCATAGAAGGTTAATTGGGGTTACAATCTTGAGAGAGGGGATCCTGAGCTCTATGGCCCATGACTCTAAAATTTGCAGTGGTGTTGCTAACTAACCACTCAGTTTAATTCAAACGAATGTAAAACTTTTCATATCATAATTAGGCATATAGATCTTCATCATACCAAAAATTCATTCAATTCAAAGTTAAGGAATCATGTCAAAGACTGAATTCAAAACAAAGTAAGTTACAGACTTTTCTGTTTTTCTGCAGCAAAACACTAACTTGGAAAAGTTACCATAAATTCAATTTAATTCTGATTTATATGAAACAAGTTTTTAAATGTTCATTGAGATGTCTATTTTCTTATAACAAAAGTGTTTCCAAACTGAAACTGCAGCCCCTGTTTCTGACAGATTTTGTAGTCATACTTTAATTACCAAACTTAGGTATCAAACTTCAGCCAAATTACATGATATTAGAGGGCTTTTAATCCTGGATATGCTTAGTTTAAAACCAAGTACTTATATCTCAAAACTAACCCACAACCTGTGCAAAACTAACAGTCAACGTGGGTAAAACAATCACACTTTCTGAAAATCTGAAACTTAACAACTTTTTTACCAAAACAAAACCCGAAAACACTTATGAAAAATCTTTAAAACAAGTATATAATTTGAATTATTCTTGCTACTCAATTACAAGAATCAAGGTTTGAAAGACCAAAACCCAAAACTGAAAGTTGATAAAAAAAACTTGTAACATATAACATGCCAATCAAAATGCAAATTCCACAAGCTTACTTCCAAACAAACCTTGAAAAATTTGGAGAGGACGTTGAAAAGAATATCTAAAATAGAACATATCGCCATCTCTAAACCATCAATCTCTGTCAGATGCCAGCTGATATAAAGTCTCTGCAAAAAAATGTCCCCAAATTAGTGATTAGAACAAAATGACAAAAGATCGTGACTAAACAATATCATAAAATACACAGCATAGCCCACCTGTAATGCTTCTGTAGTTGTACAAAAAAATCCAAAGGAGAGTACTATGGATGGAAGAATCAGACAGTAACCTATCCAGGATGACTTCATCCAACTTTTCAGAGCATGATATTGATGTAATACATGTTTTCATCACTTCAAGCACCTGACACAGTAAAGGTTATTAAAATTGGCATTCCCATCATAATCTACATTTACAATACAAATTGGGTCAAGCATATAATAAATTAGACAACCAATTAATAGAGAAGATTAACTAGCCACAAGAAGCCAAACACGCACACATTGTGATTCCCTACCAAGAAATGATGCATAATTTTTTTTGGATATGAATTCTTTACAGCCTATTTGGACTCACTTGTATCATCCTATAAATAATCTTCAAAATGATGCTTTCAACTAAACTTCTTTTCTTTTCCTTTCTTTGATAAGAAACAGAATAACACTAATAAATGTATCTGGTAGTATTACCTACTGAGCCAAGGTTTCTCAAAATAGCCTTAGAACAGAGGAAAAACCTGCTGAAGGATTTGGCTTATGGTCACCTTGTAAGCTGTTATGTGAACTTCTGTATGAAAAAAATTCATTCCCCTTAACTCATTGTAAAATTTTCTTTTGGTACAAAGGATGCCTAATCACATTAAATTACAAAACTACCATTCCATGGAACTACCCCTACATTAAAAAAAAAAATTTAACTATAAAGAGTCACCAACTTATCTTTATTTACTTTTCACAGTGGACCAGTATGGCCTCCTTTTGAGGATTCAAAACATGGGACAAGGTTGCAAATTGAGACAGATAAAGTAGTAAAATTTTATGCACACATCTGTACATCCTTGACTGTTAGTTCATGACACCAGGCTTCACCTTTACTTTTATCTGTATGGTTTTCTGGATGGACATTTCTATTTTCCCATCAACTGAATGTAATCAAACGACTAATAGAATATACAGACGACTAAAATAGAGGCACATACAAATTCATAACAGCTTTTGTTGAAGATATGCTAAGATTGGACATAATATGGATACACGCCCAGGAAAAAAAAAGAATATGGATAAGATTATGATGCAAAGAATAGACCAGAAGAAGATTGATCATGAAGTTGTGCTATCAAAAGCTACCTTTGAACAAGATTCTTGAGGCCTCTATGACTTCCTCTAATTGAATCCATGTGCAAAATTCACAGAACCTTGGGTGAACTTTTAATTTCCTCATCTGCAAGATAATTCGAGAGAACAAACTGAAATGGAGATAACCATAGTACATACAAGACATAAATCCAAATCATAAAAGGTCTTGCCTTCAACATTAACTACTTCACCTGGATGACAGAAGACAATCAAACTCCAGTGCAGTCTGCACAAGATGCGGTAATAATTCATATTAAGAAGTTGGTATCATAGGATTACTCTCCAATCTGCATGCAAACAATGTAGCATACTTTCTCACCTTTAGTTTACAGGAATGAAAATGTAATCCTTCTCAAAAACATTCACTTTCCTAGTCCATTTAAGCACGTGCTGAAATGCTTCCTTTCCTTCACAAGCACCTGGTTGATCTTTGTCTAGATCAGCAAGTTTCCGAAAGAAAAAACTATTGAAGAATTGGAACCTATGCTTTTCCTCTGGTTGAATTTTACTTTTTAAGTATCTGCCAATAAGTCAAAATCAGAATTTCTTACTATGTGGAAGTAGGAGGTACAATCAGATATAAACGAGGAACTAGAAGCTAGGACCTCATTGCATATATATCTTTTAACTGTTCCATTTTGATATTAAGTAAACAAAGAAACAGATTCCTCACTGAATTCCTCGTCCTAGTTACACTATGAAATGAACTTCCTCTCCTCCTCGGTCCTAAAAAACCTGCCACTCCTTTCCAACCAAATAATAGAATATAGTTATTATCTGATACAACAAACCTACCATTCTCAAAGACCATATGAAGTCAATTTCTTTCAAGCAAAAAATATCACACGTTCATCTACAACATTCAAATTTTGAAATCTACTGATCCAAAACCATGATGATTGCAAGGCATTGTCACTTTCTAAGCAGAGTCATTATATATATCTTCTCCAGTTTCCATAATCTCCATTAACTTCCAAATGCCCATATCATGTTTCCAATTATAAGGCTCCATAAGCGGGCAAACTAAAATTTCCATTAATCTCCATTAACTTCTAAAAACCAGATTCCTGACCTAAAAGGCTCCATAAGACACTTCTTCACGATCTCAATTGTCCCCGAAAATTCATTGCAAAAATAATGATATAAAAAAAGAATTATGGACTAACTAAAATATAAATGAGAACAATACAAAGAAGAGAAGAAGAACAAAAAATTCGTACCTTCAACAGTGAATTACCACAACTTCAATTAGAATCTCCACCTTCAAATCTCAATATCACACATCCCCTTCAAAACTCAATATCACATACCACCGTTAGAGATACACGAGAAGAAAAGAGGAGGGGAAGATCAAGGGGTGATGTAGAATGAGTGAAGAATGAACAGAAAAAGAAAAGAAAGGGAAGGGATAGATGAGAGAGACTGAAGAGAAGATTTGGGGTTGGGCTCAGAGAGAAAGATCCTTACATTAGGTATGAGAATGAAGAGAAAATTTTAGAACGACAGAGAGAGAGAGAGAGAGAGCGCCTTAATGAAGGGAAAAAGCGGGCAAACTAAAATTTCACCCAAAAAAAGAGCGCCACGCGAAAATAATTGGGGCCTCAAAGCCAAATTCCATGACGCATAATCAACGTCGTGAAATAACATTCTATGATGCGCATACTGCGTCTTTAAAATCGTTAAGTTAATGACGCCGTAAGTAGCGTCGTTAAGCTATAAACTTGTTAACGACGCTGATCGACGTCATTGTACTATAATTCTATGACGCAGCGGACGCGTCGTTAAGTTAATGACGCATATCCGACGTCGTTAAACTATAAACCTATTAATGATGCGGATCTAACGTCATCTAAAACCACTAGATTCCATGACACACATTCCGCGTCATGGAAAATAATTTCAATGACGCATCTGGGAAACGTCATGATAATAGTGTCATAAACTTATTTCAATGACGCATTTTAAAAACACGTCATAATTTATCACATTTAATGGCGTGTATTTTTGATGCGTCATTAAATGCAATGTCATAAAAAGCCGTTTTTGTAGTGGGTATTGCTTCTGCTCTTCTTCCTTGGAGGTATTGGTGAAGATAGCGGCTTGGTCCCTAGCAGAGTCGCCATTTATGTAGGGGTCTTTCCATTCCAACAATTTGGGACGAATGGGCACTGGGCCGCCGTAAAGAGAAAATGGAGATAGTTGCCCCCGTGCTTGAGTTCAAGAACCAGGCCCCAAGAGCGCTTGAAGGTTCGTGGAACCTTAGGAAACACCTTGGCTTCCTTCACCAATGAAACCAATGGTTGCTTACAGATCAAAACTATGGCTTGGCATGAGAAGCTTGTGGCATGGGAGCTTGTGGCATGGGAGCCGAGCATTCGTAAGTTTAGCATGAGAGAGAGAGAGAGAGAGAGCTTAGATTTCCTATGAGGATTAGAGGTTTAAAGCAAGGGGAGAGGGATTTTTGGGCATATTTGTTAAGGGAAAATGAGGGAGGAAAAGTGGGTGGTCTAATGGGCATTCTTCCTATGCATACGAGTTTCCTCTGGTTTTGCGGTGACTCCTTTTGACTTTGGGAGGCACAAGATACAAGGGTGGATATTTTATAGGATGTTTGGGCTGGGCTATTGATCGAGACATTGGGTCTTGTGAGTTTATTTCCAGCGGTGTAGGTTGGTTTCGTCAAGGCTGGAAGCGACTTATGGTGCTATACGTTTTGGGTTATGTGTGGCTTTACTATTAGATATTTTTCCTAAGGCATTGGGCTTTCTCTCTTATGCTTACCCATATATTTGGGCCCAAGAAATGGGCCTGAGTTTTGGTGCTCCCAAAACTTCCACTTCTCGATCCATCAATGGGCCTCGCGAATACTCGTAACCATCCATACCACAAATCGCTCAGCAAGCCCCAGGTATTTACGTGGCTTGGGCCCACTTGTAGCGTCGCTTGGTGTCAGAATAACGATTTCTGCTTGGCATTGCGTAGTTTTGGCATGTTTGTGCTTCAACTTAGCCAAATCGTAACGGGCTATGGTGCTTGACGGCAAAGTGAATAAGCATGGGTTCACAAAGTCAGCATGTGTTTTAAGAGCTTGTCACAATCTTTCCACAGTGCTTACGTGGCATGGCACGCAACCTATATCAAGCGTATACGACAAATTCTTGCACGTCTGAGCCTCTCTCTCCGGTTTAAGTGCCATATTGGCCCAAAAATGCATTTGGTCCTACCCTTGATTTTTTGGGCCTCAACATTAGCCCCCTTGATTATTGGGGCCATTAATGGATAGCAAAATAGGCCGAATAATCAAACCCAATCCAAAAATCAAATCCCAGTGTGACCCCTTTTTCTTTTCTTTTCTTTTCTTTCACTTTGGCTTCCTTCAAACAAACCATAACGTAAGAGATGTAGAGGCAGGAGAGAAAGAAACACCACTTGCGAAGAATCTAGTCACCACCGCTAGAAACTCATCCCGATTTCTCATCTCATCGCTTCCTCGTGTGGAGACCTCGACAATGGCTGTTAGAAGCCCATGCCGACTTCGCACCTCGTAGCTTGCTCGCGCGCAGAACTTAGGCTACAACTGCTGGAAACTCACTCCAAGCTCGTGCCACCGTCTTTTTGTGCGAAGAACTTGCTCACGGCTACCGTGAGGAATCACCAAGAATCCTTAATTTCTTATCCCCATTTGGTCTAATCGTGACTAGCCTGGGGAATTCCTTCGTAAGGCAAGGTATTGTCCTCTTCCCTTGTTATTTTCCGAACTGTCAAGCTCAAAGGGTTCTTTACCCTCATTTGCCATTCATCTTGTCTTGCTTTTGCTAACACCCGTTTCCACAGCCTCCTTGCCATTGTCGTGTGCGTTTGCGCTGTGGTTGCTAGGAAATGAGGGATTGTGCAGGTGTTTCCTGGTTTTTCCCCTCCCCTTTTTTGATTCGACGAGCTGCTGGAAAGGAGGCGAGAGATACCGTGGTAAGCGTCACTCCATCTTCCTTCTTCTATTTCTTCATTTTTTATTATTATTATACCCATATATACATTTGTACTTATATATATTAGAGTACTCTGCGAAGAAGAATGCAATTCCCACGATTTTTCCTTCTTGGTCACTTTGTGTTGTGCGTCTGTTTGATGCTGTGTAGCTATCTCCGTTTGCTTGAAATTGGATATTGGTGACTAATTTAGGCACTTTTAGGCACCTACCCAGAGATAGCTCCACTTGATTGCATGCAAACATTGGATGATACTGGGACATGGTAGGAAGATAATACACTTGCAGCACCCTTTTCCTTCTGGTGTTTGTAAAACAAGTGTCCTTGCTTCTATCCAAGAGTAGTCAATATGTAGTCCCATGACTTTGCAACATGGATTCCCCAGGAGGTAACGACTTTATCTTGCAGGTTTGTAATTTCCTCCTTGTGTGGATTATATTGCAAGTTGCATTGGCTCCCAGTCTAGCCCAGAAATTCAACGTCCTTGCTGACGAATTGAGATCACAAAGGTGAGTTCCCAATATCCTCAACCCCTTTTGCTCACCAATGAATTTTTTTCATTTGTCAATACTCATAGAGCTTTGCTTGAATTTGTATAGGCTTGATTGGAGATGTATACCTGTGCCACATCTTTTTTGTGGCATTTGGTAGATTTTTTCTTTCTTTCTTGCTGCTCCAGGAAGAAGAAAATAAGAATAAGATTCCCTGCAACTCCTGGATGCGTGGCTCCTTAATGTTGGCTATTTTGTTTTTTGTTGCTTGCTTGCTGCTGTGCGTTTTATTTATTTGTTATATTTATGCTTTCTCCAGGAGCTTGCTTCAAAAATGGGAGAACCTCCTTCTTTGATTGCCTTGGTACTGCAACAACTTGGATAATGGTGATGAAATGGCATGTCTTGGTCGTATATGAATAATCCTGATCAGCTTGTGATATTGCTTTAGGCATGGGATTTTGTTGGCCTGCATAGTTTATTGCTTGACTTATTTGAATTTGGCATGGTTGAGTTATATATGATGAAATGGCATGTCTTGGTCTTATATGAATAATCCCGATTAGCTTGTGATATCTCTTTAGGCATGGAATTTTGTTGGCCTGCATAATTTGTTGCTTGACCGATTTGAATTTGGCATGGATGAAATGGCATGTCTTGGTTTTATATGAATAAATCCTGATTAGCTTGTGATATCGCTTTAGGCATGGGATTTTGTTGGCCTGCATAATTTGTTGCTATTATGCGTTGAACTCATTGGTGAAGAGAGTTTTTGCATAATTACGCTTTCCTTACAGCTGAAGGACTTGAAGGTGATGGTGGCGAGGATTGCACCGGTCGTGACATAGAAGATACGGTAACTAAATTACCTTATGTCTAACTTTGATCCTTCTTTTTGTTTTCTTTTTTATACAGGCTGCATGGAAGATATTAGGAAAAATATCCTTCCGGCGCCTTCTTTCTTTGAGAATATCCTTCTTCCGGCACCAACTACAACTAACCTTCTTCCGCACCAACCACAACTAACCTTCTTCCGGCACCAACCATCCTCTTTTGACGACACCTCCTGATACTAATGCTTCCAATGTTTTTAGACATTCCACCAATAGTGCAGATACATCGTGGGAATATAACTTTGATTCCTTCATTGCCTTTATTTTTTTTTTTACACAGTGTCGTGAGAATACTTAGATCCACCGATGAGCTCCTTCTATTGCACCATGTCTTCCAAGGCTATGAAACATTTCAAGCGAGCAAGTATTCCTGCAAATGATGAAGACTGTGACTAGGTTCTTTTGACATTTATAGGGCTCGCATTGAGGGCGCTTGTATTCCATGGCATGAACAACACACTATATGGTGTCCTGAGATATTGGCCTTGTATTCCATGGCATGAACAACACACTATACTCAAATGTCACTGATCATAGGCTTATGTGCTGGAGAGACGCGATTCGTGATGCCATTTTGTTGGGACTTCATATCAACTTCTTACTTGATATATTGAAGATGAGATTAGCACGTGCCATTTTCGAGGCGTGGGCTACTTGTAGAACAGCAGTATCGGCTCAATTTCTTAAAGTAGAGGCAGCAACTTGTGCATTGAGACTTAAAAGTCAGGAGTTGGAAAATGAGTGTTGTACGCTGCATGAACTCCTGATCAAAAGAGGAGTTACCTCATATGGCGTTGAGTGCGTGTTGGAAGAGGCGAAAGGATCATCATGTAAGGCTTCCTTCATATTGTACGATTCACCCAGTTGAGGTTCGTGGCATCCTTGCTTATGCTTCTTATACAAATATACTGCCCTCCATCTTTGTTCCTCATCTAATTCTTGATCATTTTATTTTTTGCAGGATGCATGATTTTAGATTATGGCTTGGTGTACTGTAGTTCTCTCTTTTGGCTTAATGCTTTGAGTTTTGGCATGGTGATCCATTCTGTATAGTGTAGCATGTGATACCTCTTTGTGAAAGCTTTGGATTGCCTTGTATTGGCCACTGGGATGCTTGAAATGCAATGTATTACTATACGTATATACTTATTTATTGCTTGACTCATGCATTTGGCTTGGCTCGAAATATATGCTTTCTGAAGTGTATGATATGGTTGTAATCTTGGCGGGTTGAAACTAAGTCAAGCCCCTAAGTATGGAAGGAAAGTGGCTGGACAGTTCCGATCATATTCAACCACCAAGTATTGGGACCAAGTATAGAAGGTCCAAGGGGTGCGCATGCCTTGCAATAGCATGGGAGGCTTGTGGCTTAGGTTGGCATGGATTTGGCATGTATGACACCTTTTCATGAAGCTGTGTGCTTCGTTCTTCATTGTATTAATTTCTGGAATGCCGGACTGCTGGAAACTGTATTAATTTCTGGCAGGCTATTATATCTGAACTGCTGGAAACTGTATTGATTTCTAGTGGGTGTTGGAGACATGTTGTAATCCCGCTTGCCTTATGTGTATATTGCTTGGTTGATGGAATTTATCCTTGTGGACTGCTTGAAATTTTCTGACAAGATGGGTAGCCTTAAAACAAAGCGCATGCTGCCGAAATTTTGGCAGGATCTTTACACAAAATCCTCGATGTATTGCTACACCAATTTTTTTTTTGAAAAGAACATGTTTTGCAAAACAGAAGAAGGTAAAAGCAAGGAAAGAATTCTAGAGGCTTTTTTCTTTTTCCAAAATACTCCATTCTCACTACAAATATCATCTTGCACCTTGGCCTGCTATAATGGTGGTGCATTCTTCAAAAATTGTGAAAGCATATGGTGAAAACACAGAAGGAGTTTATTTTTTTGAAATAAATTTGAAAACCCAAAGACAAAAGGATAGGTGCAAAAGCAACTCAGCAGTAGTAAGGCTTTGAGCCACTTTGCATTGATGAGTACTCCAATCAAATCAAGCCCCCAAGTATGAAAGGGCCAAGGAGTGTGCATGACTTGTAATAGCATGAAAGCTTGTGGCTTAGGTTGGCATGTGTTTGGCATGTATTGCACTAGTATGCCATGCTCTGCATATATATTTAATAGAGCCCCATCGACTGCTTTCCTTGCATGCGGTTCATAACCGAGCTAATCGAAGCATGATTTGATTTTCAGGTTTCTATGAAAAGCTTGTGAGGCAATAGGTCCCTATTTTAGACATGTGCATCATCCCAATACACTTTCTTCAACTTCGTGAGGTTATGAGAGGTTGCAGCAGCTGTCTCTCGAAACTCTCGCTAACCAAATGAAGCACCTAAGTGGTGTTCTTCCGGCATGTCCAATGTGAATACTTCTCTGCTGGAACCATCCTGCATATACCTAGGTGTCATCATAGGCTCGTGAAAAGCACAAGGCATGGGCGTTTTGTCGTCTGGACCTTTATGGCTGTCTGCTTGCATCACTTCTTCTCCATACTTGGGGCTTTCCAGTAAAACACGGTCGAGCCTCCAAACCCATCATAAGCGATACACCAGTGCGACCTTCAAGCATTGGGGCTGAGCGTAAGCATGGTTGTTGACTTCCGAGTGTCTCTTCCCTTCTCGGTCGACAATTATTATGAGTTCCTCATTGCTAAGATCACGAACCTCAGTCCAGGAAGGTAGATAGGTTCCAAAAGCCTTGAATGGGTTGCTTCCGGCACCTGTGCATTCGGTGTAGAATTTCGCCTCCGAATAATGGACTTCATTTTGGTTGAATGGTGCTTGATTCCCTAATATGCGAAGTGGTCTCAGTCCAACCCTTCCCTTCAAGTATTGGGGGTAGGTGGAGGCTACAAGTTTGTGCTTGTTGAGCCATGACCTCCTCAGTAAAGCATGGTAGGCTACATCCACATCTACCACATAGAACTTGGTGAGTGACCGAATTGGCCCCACCTTCAAGTTTATATGTATGTAGCCAACAGTAACCTCATTCTTATTTCCGAATCCACTGATCCTCATCTGAGATTGTACTACCTTAGATAGTGGAATGCCAGCTGCTGTAAGCACAGACAGAGGCAGTATGTTGACAGAAGAGCCTGTGTCTACCAAAGCTCTCCGTATCAACACATCGTTGATCTGTCCCTCCAAGTAAAGTGACTTCTTATGATCCGGATATGGGACCTCCATGTCTTCATCCGTGAAAATGATAGCATTGTCGTTTTCTAAGAACGACCTTTGTGGCTGGGTAATGAAGAAATGAGGATTAGACTCTGCAGAGATGTTCATGAGAGCTACAGCAGCTGCCTCCCTTGCTTGTGGTCTAAAGTCAAGTCGGTCAAAGAGTGACTTGAATTTTGGATTCCTCTGGATGACTTGTGAGGCTGTGGGCCCCTGCTTCAAACCTAAGTAACGCCCCATCATACTTGTTTTGGCCTCCGTAAGATTGTGAAATGTTACAGCAGTTGTTTCTTGCTGCCTAGACGAAGCCCCCAAGTAGCATTCTTCCGACATGTCTAGCGTGAACATTTCGCTGCTTAGACCATCTTCCCATCCATCAGCAAGTGGCCATGGGGTGTTATAACTTGAAAGTTTTGAGTATTTGCACCATTAGGCCTTCTTCATGTTTCCGCAAGGTTCCCAAGTAGCCCAAAACTTCCACTTCTCGGTCCATCAATGGGCCTCGCGAATACTCGTAACCATCCATACCACAAATCGCTCAGCAAGCCCCAGGTATTTACGTGGCTTGGGCCCACTTGTAGCGTGGCTTGGTGTCAGAATAACAATTTCTGCTTGGCATTGTGTAGTTTTAGCATGTTTGTGCCTGAACTTAGCCAAATCGTAACGGGCTATGGCTCTTGACGGCAAAGTGAATAAGCATGGGTTCACAAAGTCAGCATGTGTTTTAAGAGATTGTCACAATCTTTCCGCAGTGCTTACGTGGCATGGCACGCAGCCTATATCAAGTGTATACGACAAATTCTTGCACGTCTGAGCCTCTCTCTCCGGTTTAAGTGCCATATTGGCCCAAAAATGCATTTGGGCCTACCCTTGATTTTTTGGGCCTCAACACTATGGAAGGAAAACTGAGAGGTCTGGAAGGTGAAATATTTTATCGGTTTGAACGAAAAATTTATTGTTCGTTGACGTTTGATTTTCCATAGGGATTCGAACTCGTTTAGACAAACTGCCATAGGGATTCGAACTCGTTTGCCAAGGGCATATTTGACAAAAAAACAAAATAGAAAACCGCGTCGTTTCAATATCTTCTCCGTGGATTAGAAATATTTTCACGACATTATATTTAAATAAACGCCGTGGTAATAAATATTAACGGCGCTTTATATAAATAAACCGACGTTATGTTTTAACGACGTTATATTTAAATAAATGACGTGGTAATAATTATTAACGTGTCTGTGGATAAATAAACCGACGTGGATTAGAAATATTACACGTTGTAAATTATAAATCTACCGCCGTGGTAATTAATAATTATTAATATTCTTTCTTACACTTTCAGTTCATATGGGAAGTAAGACGGCGTTTATTTTGTTAAACCGTCGTCCCAACTTTTGACGTCTGTTTTTCGTACATGTTGTCGTTGTTTTTTGTGTAAGAGTTTAACCGGGAACAAACGCTGTTTAATAAGACGATGCTTTTTTATTTGGTTGCGTCGTATTTTTGAAATGCCCAATCTGAATTACATATTTTAGGTGTTTTTACTTAAACACGTCGGTTTTCATTTTACCGTCATCTTTATAAACTCAACGTCGGTATTTTGACTACCGTCGTGGTTTTCTGGTCGCCTTTTTCCATTTTTGTAGTAGTGTTTAGACATTCCACAAATCTATACTCAATAAGTTTAGCTCTAAGCTTATGCATATCAACCCCTTTGATATCTTTGACAACCTCAAATCTTAACATTATTAAGATTTGGCTTTCATTACAACCACATCTCATGAAGTTCTTTTGGAAGGTGCTAAGTTTGAAAAGTATGTTGCCATTAACCATGCTTATCCTTATATGATATCAATTAATCATTATGGAAATAACCAAAATCATTAAGGTTCGATTTCTCTCTAAGAGAATTTCATTATGATATGATGCCATGATCCTTCAATACTACTAGGGAACATTTATCCTTTAGTATTCATTTCCTTGATCAAATCTAGATTTAATACTATTGACAATATGCTTCTCTTTTATACATTCTTGAATACTTTAAAACTATTTCAAAGGATTCAGACTTGTGTTTTACGAGATACACATAGTCCAACTGAGAGTGATCATTGGTGAATGCCATGAAACGAGAGAGTGATCATTGGGTCTTTAAGGCATAACTTTTTCTAAACAGTCATTCTATCATTAATTTCTCAAATGAAAAGAGTTCATTAATCGAATTGCAACAATCAAATTATTTATAAATAAAGAACAATGCAGTTTTGTCCAACAAAAAAATATTTCTATCTTAAAGATTAAATTCAGTTCCTCTAGGAATATAAAGACGATTTTAATTCATATACCTCTAATATAGAACATTTAAGGAAGTAGCTTCCAACTACTCTTTGTAAAGATCATCGATGTATTACAAACATGAAGCACTCCCTTTCCTTAAGGAGTCTTCTACTTTTTACTAGTCCCTTTGCAACATTTACAAACTAGTGTATGGATCCTAATATCCAAGTAGAAGTTCTAACTATTAGAAATTTCCCTTTCATTGTTCATCATTTCGTAATGAAACTACGTTCCTTTGGAGTTCTTTACCTTCTTCTTTTTGACTTCTCCTTTGACTTTAATAGTCATGGTCCTACTCCCACTGTCTCTCTTCAGACTTTATTTCAATTCTGACTCACACGTGCAACAATTGGAAAGAGTGTGATTCACCTTGGCAAGTGACACAAGTTTCCCATGTAATGGAGTGCATAAGCTCTCCAATTTTTTAGTGATCTCAATCATTCTTAGTCTCCTATATATGGATTGATGCCCTTTTGACCATTTAGGTCTTGAAAAGATTGCAGACAACTGAGAGGCGTCAGTGACGGCTTCTGTAACATTCCGTTCCTAAATTAATATTTAAATCTTAAATTATTCAAGTAAAAGACATTTTTGCCTCGAAAGTATGGTAAAAGGAAATAAATTGAAAGATTATAAATAAAATAAAAAATAGAAAATAAAATCGGATTGCTACAGTGCACTGCTACAGTACTTCAGGCTGTTCTTTATTTCAGCTTCTTCTCCATTTTTCCAGAACAGCCCCCACCTGGTTTTTGGGCTGCCACCACCACATCCGACCACCAAACTAGACGAGGCTGGTACCAAAACGACCGTGCCGCCATCCTTTTTCCATCCCACCGCTACCCAGCCGGAGCCGCCTCCTGTAGCAGCCGGAAACTGCAAAAAACTGGCCGGATTTTGTCAATTCTTTGAGGCGAATGAGGTATGAAAACGTAACTACTTTTCGAGCTCTAGCTTATGGTTGGATAGGTTTTGATCAATTCCTAGCGTAGATGGTTCGATCTATAACTTAAAGTTTAGGCCGGTTTGGAGTTTAAGTTTTGACCCACTTAGGGTCCGAAATGGACATTCCCGTAGTTGAAGGAAGTGTTCGAGAGGTCGAGAACTTATTGTAGGTGGAAGGATAGCTCTTGGTTTGGAGTTTGTCCGAGCTACAAATTATCGCTTTTTAAGCCTTCAAAACTGCCAGTGCGTGTTCCCATGCGTAGGCTCAGTTTTCATTGTCAATCTTCATTCCTAAATTATCCTTACGTCGTCACGAGTGCATAGGCATGCTCGGATTTCAATTTGGAGTTCGTATGACAGTCGAACAAATTTACGATTATTGCGCGTTATCTGAGTTCGATGTGTTCGGACCTTCGGATCGGTCCCAATTCTTAATATGTTGATCTAGATAATTCCAGAATCGTGTAGGATTCAACGGATCGTGAATGAGAGCCCTAGATACTCCTAAAATGTCAACCCTAGGGTTAGGTAAAACGTGACCGCCCGATCGTGCGATCATGCGATCGTGAGAAATCCGACCGTTCGATTGAGACCAAACTTGAGAGACATGTTATTGGGTTGGTGTTAAACCTATAAGGGCTCGTTTGTTACACAGACTGTCTTGGCTTGGACTATGCTTAGGGACTGTCTTGGCTTGGCTTGGCTTAGTCTAAGTTGGATAGTACTTATCCTGCGTTTGGTGTATGCCCTGACTAGGACTAGAATTTTTATTTTTCAAAAATATCTATATATATGTATATATGTATAATACATATATTATGTACGTGTATATATGTATTTTATAATATGTATAATATATATGTATATATAAATATATATAATATAACATATATGTGTATGTACATGAATACATGTATATTATAAATAATATAAACATATATATATATATATGTGCATATAGGTGTATATATGTATATTATAATATATACATGGGTATAATACATATGTATACATATGTATATATGTATTATATATGTATAATATATATGTATTATATGTATTATATATATGTATAATATATATGTATAGTATATATGTATATATGTATAATATATATGTATATATATGTATAATACATATGTATTATACATATATATACATATATACATATTATTACATATATACACGTATACTATTATTATAATATTAATATGTATGTGTATATGGGTATATTATAATAATAATAATATACATGTATATATGTATATGTATATTATATATATTATAATATATATTATACATGTTTAATATATATGTGTATGTATACATATGTATTATAATATATAATATATGTTACATATATACACGTATACTATTATTATAATATTAATATGTATATGTGTATATGGGTATATTATAATAATAATATACATGTATATACGTATATGTATATTATATATATTATATATGTATAATAGTAATATATGTTATTATTATTACAATATAATATATTCATCTTATACATGAGTGAGCATGGGACTAGTTAAGCCTCCTTTTTCACATGGGTAAGCCTTCCTAAGGAGATGTTTTTGGTGGGCCCGGTATTAGCAATCCTATCTAAGACTAGAATTAGATGAAACAAACACAGTACTAAATTTAGTCCAAAGCCAAGCTCTGCGTAACAAACAACCCCTAAGAACTTTAAGATTAGAAATCTAAGGACGTGGGCCCCGTGGGCCCTATTGACCAATATGACTAGTTTGACCGAACAGTTGATCAAGGACCTCTTGAGACCGTTTTGTCTCTTGAGAAAGTGGTGATATGATGACTTGAGTTATAAATGATTTTTACATATTTTAAAGGGATAGTTTTATTGTATGTTTATAAGTAAATAAGTATGGTTTTATTTTTCCCAAGCTGGTGGTTTTAATTAATTTGATTTTATACGAATATGCTCATTGTTTAATACGGATAGCTTGAAAAGTTGAACATGATTTGAGAACGAAATTTGAGAATTTCTGAGGGTATCAGTAAATAGGTGTGATCAAGGTGATATCAAGTATTAATATGATTAGTATGGTATTATGACATATTGAATTATTGAAATATCGATTATGGGTATAAATGCCCTAAGGATAAATGAAGGTTATTATAATTATTAAGTATTCGTATGTTGGATTCTTGGTTTATATAGAGTTGGTACGGTTGTATTTGAATGCTATAAAGAATTTGGGGTTATATTGACTAGATATGTGAGGATGGGATTTCTAAGGATTTTCATCTATTATTATTACTCTTGTTATTATTGTTATAAAAATATTGTGAATTTAACTATTTATTTTGCTAATGGTCCATTTATGTTTAATGGTGGATATAGTTACGGGATTGATCATGAAAGTAGTCTATTGAGACAGGGAGTTCTATTGGTTATTTAATATTAGTTTCATTATTTATTATTATTATTATTATTATTATTATTATTATTATTATTATTATTATTATTATTATTATTATTATTATTGTTATTGTTATTATCATTATTATTATTATTATTATTAAGTATATGGTTGGGTACTTTTGAATATATTTGGGAAACTGATTTTGAGAGTGTTATATTTTATTTTATATAATTAAGTATGAAAATGGATTTTTGGCAAAGGGTGATGATATTCATATTTGGATTTGGTTTTCAAACCCACCACAGGAGTACCCCCTGGTTGCCTTCGAGATGGTTACCCAGTTATGATACACCCCACGAGTTACGGGGACGCCCGAACCGTGTGGAGCGAGGACGCATTTCGAGTAGACTTGGTGTCCCCCGATTCAGCGAGGATACGCGTTCGGGTTGATCACCCGTTCTTGCGAGGACGCGGCTCTGGTTGACTATGTGTCTCCTGAGTCTTGCGAGGACGCGGCTCTGGTTGACTATGTGTCTCCTGAGTTTTGCGAGGATACGCAGCTCGGCCGACTTCGTGTCACCGGGTCTTGCGAGGAAATGGAATTGACGGCTAAAGGTTGGAATTGACAGATAATCAAAGGATACGCACCTCAGGCTGACTATTTGTTCCCTGAGTGTTGCGAGGACGGCATCTCGGGCTGACTTTGTGTTCCCCGAGTACTGCGAGAATGTAACTTGTACATGATATATGGAATTGACGGATTGATACCTGGGAATTGACGGATTATGATTGAGGGTACACCTGGGTGGAGGTTATGTACAGATTTGAGGTGTTTCAAACGGAAAAGTTATAATATTATTTTGGATGCTTATGGGTGAAGGTTTTATTATATATTTTCATACTTATATGACAAATGATGGAAATTTTCTAAGTTTAAAGAGTTCTTGTGATTTATGGTTGGGTTAATCAATATATATATAGCTTCAGTTCACGTGGATGAGGTTAATTTGGACGACGTTGAAATGTAATGTTTGGAACAATTGTAGCATGTAACAGATTGTATTAGATTGTTTGAGTTCTAAGTTCTAGAGTGTAGGGGTCTTTTTCTTCCAGCAGCTAGACGAATGGGCCTGGCCTACCGTAAAGAGCAAATGGAGATAGTTGCCCCTGTGCCTGAGTTCAAGAACCAGGCCCCAAGAGCGCTTTGAAAAGTTCGTGGAACCTTAGGAAACACCTTGGTTTCCTTCACCAACGAAACCAATGGTTGCTTACAGATCACAACTATGGCTTGGCATGAGAAGCTTATGTCATGGGAGCTAAGCATTCGTAAATTTAGCATGAGAGAGAGTGCTTGGATTTCCTATGAGGAGCAGAGGTTTAAAGCAACGGGAGAGGGATTTTTGGGCAGATTTGTTAAGGGGAGAGAGGAATGGGTGGCTTGAGCAAGTTTTCCGGCAGCTTGACGAAAGCTTTGTCAAGCTGCTGAGTGGCTTGACAGAAGAGAAAAAAAGGAAGCAAAGGAAGAACATGGCTTGAAATCGAAGGGTTCCAGAGATGAGAGGTGATGCTTGCTCTCTCTAGATGTGTTTATAGGAAAGAAAGGAAGAAGTTGGAAGAAGAGAGCATGAATATTGAAGGGTTCCAGAGGGGATGCTTGCCTTCGATTGAGTTTGTTCCTCTTTGCTGGGAAGAAAGTGGCTCCTTTTAATGGCGCTAAAAACCTTAATTTTGTCAAGCCACCCTCTCCCCTTTTCCTCACTTTCTTCCATTTACCCTTGTTTGGTGAAATTTCCCTAGCTTGAACCCATAGGCACGCAGCTTTTTAGGGTTCCAAGGTCCTCAGGCAGCTGGACTTCTCCATGTGGGTGAGGAGCTGCCCACTTTTGTTTCTTGTTTTCTCACCAAAGCTTGAAGAGGGAAGAATGGGTAAGGGTGCTTGGTCAAAAAGGTGATCAGCACATGGGTTTGCTTGGTTTTGGTGGTTTGGCTGCTATATGGTTTTAACAGAGATGCACAACATTGGATATTTTATAAGGTGCTGGGCTGGGCTGTTTTGTTTCCAGCGGCTTGTGAGTTCCCTTTGATTTCGTCAGGCTGCTGGAAGCTTTGGCTGATGTGGGATTTTCTCACGTGTTATGGGCTATTAGGTTTTCTTAAGGTGATGGGCTACTAGGTTTTCTCTCATGCCTGCCCATATGTTTGGGCTCAAGGAATGGGCTTGAGTTTTGGTGCTCCCAAGTAGCCCAAAACTTCCACTCCTTGGACCATCAATGGGCCTCGTGAATACTCGTAACCATCCATACCACAACCTACTCAGCAAGCCCCAGGCATTTGCGTGGCTTGGGCCCACTTAAGCTTGTTGCGTGGCTTGATGCAAAAATAAGGATTTTCCGCTCTGTGTTGCATGTTTGCTTGGCGCGGCATGTGGACTATAACTTATGGAGTACACATGACGAACTCTAGTGTACTCCAATCGAGCTTTTTTTTCTCGGTAAGTGTCGTATTGGGTTAGAAATATATTTGGGCCCAGCCTGAGATTTTTTGGGCCTCAACATAGAGAAAGAGCTACGTGTGGCTTGATCCCTCAAGAAGGGTACGTAGGCAGCCTAGAATAATCTAGGTGCAGCCACGAGTAAGGATACTATGGAATTTGGTTATGGGCTTGAATTGGAAAGTTAATGAACATGTTAGTTGGCTTCAATCTGTACTGAGGTATGGGCTCAAAGCCCGATTGTTATTTGAGATATGAAGCGTGTTTGATAATGAACTTCACGTATTAGATTTCCTTATGTAATGTTGTTGTTAATGCGGATGTGCTTGTTAATATAATGACTACTAAAATGAATGTAACTGAATGGTTGGCTAGGATTCACCTTCGATAATATTTGTTGGCAAGAAATGTTGATGATAAGACCAAATTGTTATATCAAGAATTGATGAGTTCAAGGGAATATTTAATTGTGTTTTGTACAGGTGTAAATTTTGGGAAACGAGAAAATTACAGGGGAGATTGCCGAATTTTTGGCAGAAGTCAAACTTTAAATAAGAGTTTTAGTTAAAAGGGTAAGTTGGTCTTTCGTGCCCGGCACTTGCCAGGTGTTGGGCACGCATAGGGTTCGACACGAATTCCAAAGTGGAATTCGGGTCGGGTCCTGTCAGTTTCTCTTCTTCATAACTTGTTTAAATGAAGAATTATGGCACTAGTAGCGCCTATCTAATGCTCCTCAACCAGGAGGAAGCACCTTGCCTAAATGTCCTTCTTTATGCATAACGTTTATGTAAATGAGTGTGAGAAGTGGGCTAGCTCTAGTAAATTGAGCTGACCTGGCATACATCGTCATTAAGTCATTACATACAACACCATCATCACAATATTATGTGATATTTGTTGGCTCGGCCTTATTATCTCCATATATGTGTTGGACTCGACCTTATTATCTTCATATGTGTGCTCATCTCGGCACCCTCTCCACCTTATCCCACCATGGTCAAGGAGAGGGAATATTATCTTCGTTTATGAGCTCGGCTCGGCCACACTATCTCCAATATGTCTTGCCATGCTTAAGGAGAAGGAAAATGATCTTCATATACGTACTTGGCTCGGCCTTATTATCTCCGTATATGTGTTCGGCTTGGCCTTATTGTCTCCATATATGTGTTCAGCTTGGCCTTATTATCTTCATATATGTGCTCGGCTCGACACCCTCTCCACCTTGAAACAGAATTTCGCCCCTACTCAGTGCTTGGAGTTTTGCCGGCGAAATCAAAGTACACTAGGGCTTTGATTTGTGGCGAAATCTGTATTTACTCCTATTCAGGAATGATGATATAAATGTTCTCTACGAAATTAACGTGGAATTTTAAAATAATTCAAATAATTAATTAATCGGGTTTAATTTAAATCACAGAGCCCAAGACTCAAGGCCCATCTTTTGATTAATTAAATATATATTAATCATTGAACCAACAAATTAGGCATTGATCCAAAGGCCAAACCACAAACCACAAACTACTCAAGTGGGCCACTTGCATAGCCCAATCCAAACTAATCTACTTCCAAGAGTAAGTCTTATAAAAACCTCCAAGGAACTCTAGTTTTCCAATGTGGGACTAATTTCAACTCAAACATGTGCATAGCCCAATCCAAACTAATCTACTTCCAAGAGTAAGTCTTATAAAGACCTCCAAGGAACTCTAGTTTTTCAATGTGGGACTAATTTCAACTCAAACATGTTTGCAATGCATTGCAAAGCCAACACATACTTTTTGTTTAGGGCTATGTTTTTTTAGTTTTTGTAAAGTACCAAGGGTCAAAATGATGTTCGTGAGCTTGATGGCAGTGTGACAATTCAAGTGAGAGAGATAAGAGATGGAGGAGGCAGAGAGAGATGAGAGATGATGGAGGCGGGGAGAGATGAGAGGATTAGTTAAATGCTGTTTTTGGTATGGACTTCTATCTTCACTGTTGGATTAACTTGACAGTTGAGATTAAAAGGTGGTTTTAAGTAGGTTTTAGAAAAAAACCAAAAAACCAAACAACCGACCCAATTGAGGTTTAAAAATATATTTATAAATTCTACTGTGCGGACATCCAGATGTTATTATTGTGCGAAAGCTGTGTATTTTGTGCTACCCCTTCTTGCTTTCCTCTCAGTTTACTATAGTGTTCGCACCGTAATAATGTGCGAACATCCGGATTAGAGAATAATTGTAAATTATGTAAATTATGTAAATTATGATCCATGCCTTCAAATAGGACATTTTAAAAATGGGAGAAGGAAATGTGATGCCAAGAACAACATACCTTTTATGCCGATAAATTTGATCTCTCAGATGACAATGAGAAAGCACATTCATGGAATGCATGGATCATAGTTTAGAAAATCAAGAGTTTCTGGTTACAATCATACAAGATCTTTGCCCAAACTTTGTTCATGATACAAGCATTTCATTCCGTTAGTCTCAAGTATTATCTTATATTTGTATAGCACAAGAAAAGGGATTTTGTGTGAAAAAGCTTCTTGTAATTTTGTTTTTTGATGTCAAAAGCTCTTGTAACTTAGAAATAGAGCATCACCAAAGCATCAAAAGGTATTCATAAGAGCCTCACCAAGAAAACACATCTTATTTGTTAAATGGAATGTCGCATAGAATGTCAATTCGAGTGACATTATGGTCACAAATGACTGGATAATAAGCCATGTGGCACTTCTATTCTATCCAAGTGGATAATAGAATATTCATATCAAAATTAAAAACAGATTACATCAGTAGAGAATAGAGATAGAGAGTGAAGAAAGCAAACACAGTGGAGCTTCTTCTATCCAAGTCTGAAAATTCGAACAACAAAGAGCATAACGTGGAAATTTTACGTCTCTAGAAGTAAGCCTCGTGGAAATTCAGTCCAAAAGAAACAAAAAGAAGGTATGGGAATTTTGTGGTGAACAGCTTACATATTTCAAAGGCATACCTCATTGACTCAGAAGGATAGAGAAAAAAAAAAGGTTGTGGAATACATTTGCGGGTTTCTTCCCTCTTTACATTTCTGTGGAAGAGAATACACAAAACAGCGGCAATACATGTAACCAAAGGCCTGCCACCTCTGTGACTTTGACCTGAATAAGCATCTGCCAGCTGAATTTTTAATTTCTAATCAAATATTTACACGCATAGAAGCAACATATATTCACTAAGATGTGAACCTGTTCTCTGCGTAGCTCACCATTCCAGAACTCTTTCGGCTCGTGTTGGAATGATACGGTTGTTGAGTCCCTTGCATACCACATAAGTGGTTTAACTGGAAATGGATCATTTATCCGATGTTGTTATACATGTAACACAAGAACTAGGAACAGAGAAAATGCCCATTGAACAGAAGGAAGAAGAGCTGCAGAAGCTGCAACAACAATGTGTTAGAAACTAGGTTAGAATAACTGAACATTAACATCAATGTTTAATTCGATCTCTTGACAGTAAAATAGTAATATTTTGTTTTGGTCTGCTTGAAAGAGAGATTGTAGTAATCAATCAGCAACCTTGTCGTACGAAACAGATCGTAGGAACCAGAATGGACAAATACCATTCAAAAGAGCATAGAAATCTGACTATAAAAGAACAAACAATATAAAATCATTTGACATACAAGTGGATGGTGATGGTTCAGCTGATGACATTGTGTCAGAATGTTTTGTATCTGATTTACTCTTTGATGGCGGCTGGACATGAGCATAAACCACATGAGGCAAAGGACTAGATACTGGAACTGAATGGTAGATGGGTGATGATGGCTGTACTTGTTTTTGTGGGGAGGGAATAAAGACAGGAGGAGAAATATTTGGTGCAACCGCAGGAGCAAAATGAGACTCCTTTCCAGTCTTCCGTCTAGATCCAAACTGGAAACTGGGAGGCTTTGCTTCACAACTTTTCCCAGGTGGAGAACCTTTCTGTGGGTCGGGTGAACCATCCTTAGGTGCATGCCCACCTTTTGACTTGCAGGTGGACCATTGTCGGTTGCAGGTGCCGGTGAAACTGCAGGCGCTAGATGGGGGTTGTGGTGGTGATGATGATGATGGTGATGATGATGGCGATGGTGGTGGTGATGGTGGTGCGGATGGGGCAGTGGAGCAGGAGAAGGTGATGGCACAGTAACATCACCACCATTAAGGGAGTAGTTGGATGATAAACGGACTTGCTTAACTCTACCAAATACAGTATTATTCAGGCCCAGGTTTCTTGAATGAGAGCCTCTGATGGTTTGAGTCAGTTGTTTTAACCTTTGCATTGATGGAGTATTTCCAACAGTCAGAAGCACAGATGCCCGAACAGTTGTGGGGGCTGATACTGTTGAACCTCTTGAGTTTGACAAGCTAACATACAAGTTCTGCAGAAAACAAAACAAAATCAATCGCAATATGCAAAAATGCATTGAAGGCTATGAAATCATCAAACTAACAGAATAGAAAATTGCCAACAAATTGCTAGATGCAAACATACAACTACATAAAACTACAGATATGCCTCAGAGAAATATATGCACAAGATGCAGGTACTGAGAAAGCATAAAAAGGATAGACTAACCTCATAGGGTGCTAAATGTAATCCTGCCTTCAGCTGGCTTTTCAGTTCGTTGAAATTTACTTGTATTTGATAGATAGAGAAGTTTAAGGTAAAATTGAAAAGAATCTGCACTTTCTGCAGAAGAAACGCATTTTGTGGAGGAACTATGGTAATTCCACCTGGAAACTTTAGTACCTCAAAAAGGAATGTGTGCCCAAACAAGGATGTATTCAGGCGGAGTGATTGGTGTGTCACCAGATATTCAAAAGATGCCTTGATCAAACTTTGAGAAGTGGGCAATAATTTCGATGATTTTGGCTCTGGATCAACCCCAAACACAACTCTTGTTATGTTTGATCCAGTTAAGGATTCCACAGACAAGATTACGACCTGGTTCAAACAGTGAATTTTATCAAAATATAGAAAAGATGGAGACAGATAAGATTACAACCTGGTTCAAACAGTGAATTTTATCAAAATATAGAAAAGATGGAGTCTCGAATCAGAAAAGAGTGCAGATACCTTAGTTGATGGAGCGACAATCTCATCAAAAATGTCATTTTCAAGCTGCAAAATATTATCCTCCAGCAAAGAAACTGGCTTCCAGAGATTGAAACTTGCTACTATATAATGATCTGGATAAACAAATGTCGTCAGTCACAAACAATAATTGGTACAATGTCATCAAAACTAATTCGAAAAAACATAGCACAACACTTGGAATCAAGTGATAGCATAACGCAGTCAAGATCAACAGGAACAACTGCATTTTACATTGTACCCACTTTTAATTGCCTTATAGGTTGCTCTGGTGATCTAAACAAGCTTCCAAAGATAAAAATACAACAGCCATAACAAGGTGAATCAACGCACTTAAGATCCAAATATTAGCATCAAATTCAGATGAATCTTTGGGCACATAATACTCTCTCTCTCACACACACATCGCCATTCTCCTGATTAAGGGATTCTTATAGATTGTAAGGCAGGAACTCACAGATTATACTCCGCAATGCCCATTCTGTACCCAGCTTATCATGGGGGGAAAAAACAAGAAACACAAATTACCACAATAGGGGACTAGTGGCCGTCTTCACATCTTCTGGCATTGTAAGTGGGAATCCATTAATAAAAAATAAGAATCATACTCAGATGAAGTTGATTTATCACGTCTTCCAAATGCACCTTAAGACCCAAACAGTAGCATCACATTCAGGGCATGGAGGTTAATAATCTCTCTCTCTCTCTCTCTCTCTCTCTCTCTCTCTCTCTCTCTGATGTAGAACAGCCCGTAGGTTTTAGAGTAAACACTTAAGCAATAGAACAGAGAAGAAATAAGAGATCGAAGAGAAGAATTAGGGATCGAAGTGACGAAGGGAAAGGGAAGGAATCAGAGAGTTTAAAGTAAGGAAATTTATCATTCATCAAGTCTGCTTTATAAGATTACAAACTGCTCTATTTATAGAGACAAAACCCTTTTTAGTTTAGGAAAAGGAAAAGTAAACTTTAAGAAATAGGAAAACAAATTAACTAATAGAGATCCTTCAACAACAAGGAATCCTTAACTAAATTAGGAAAACTAATAATAGGAAAACTAATCCAAATAGAATTAGGAAAACTATTCATATGCAAACTAATAATAGGAAAATTCATCCAAATAGAATTAGGAAAATGATATCAAACTTCAGCAGGCTTATTAGCAGATTATTATGAGTTTCCTTCTTTCCTGAATTGGTTCTGATTTAGTTTTGCAAACCTTTTAGATGCAAGTAAGGGCAGAACCAGTAAATAGTATTCACACTTGAAAAAGCAAAAGACAAAAAAAAATGCGCAAAAACATAAAACCTCCTCTAATAAATACATAAATGAAATTTTTTGCAACAAGCTGCTACTACAATTCTATATAGAATGTATAGGCTTGAGCGCACATGGTCACCTGATGACCATTGTATCAACAACCTGTAAATTAAGACCCAATGGTTGAAATTAATTCCAGAAGAAAAAAATAAAAAATTTATTGGGATCTGACCCCAATTTATCATACTTGTTGATGATCATGCGAATCAAGATGCATTCCATGTCTTATATTTCATTGAATAAAAGACCTTCAGGATTGATAATTAATTTACAACTCAAAGAAAGGCTAGGAGGAAGCTTGTAATCTATAGTACTCTATAGGAAATCAAACTCTAGCACATGCAAGCAAGTGAAAACTTGATAGCACAAATTCCCACTATAACATCTTAAATAGAGAGATCATGGTTGTGACATGCCATTATACTGTATAGGGCCAGTGTTGAAATAAAACCTCCGCTTACTAGATCTTGTTCTTTAATGTATCCAACGGCAATAGACTAAACTCGCAAGTGCTGAAAACTTAGAAAACACACAAGAATTATACTGGTTCGGCAGAACTTTTGCCTACGTCCAGTTGTGATTTCTCTAGGTAGAGAAATCACCGCCTCTTTGATTAATAATAGAGATTACAGAACTTTTGCAAACCCTAGAACTAATCCCTCTCTTCTTGCCTTGGCTGTCACAGTTTTCTCTCTTAATTTAAGCCTTGCTGCACCCTATTTATAGGCATAGGGTGCTGATTACATATCCTTTTCAGATTATAATTCCTATTCTAAGTGGGATAAGAAAATAGACTTCTTTACAATTCCAAATAGACTTGTAGGATTTCTAATCTAAATTGAATTAGGAAACTAAGATTCTTTCCTAGTCCTTTTAGGAGAAGAATTGGTGCACCCTTTTTTCCTAAAACAATCCTAAACAGAAAAGGACACTAATTGACGAGCCAAAACCTAACAATCTCCACCTTGGTGAGTCAACCCAAGTCTTGATCGTTTGTACCCCGCAGTATATTTGAACCTTCTTGAAGCGACTCTGAAATCTTCAAGAGTCTTCACCTTGGCAATCTTCTTCTTGCCTCATTGCACCTCAAGTGAGGAGGTGCTCCACTTTAATCAATCAACGAGATTGATCAAGTTCAAGCAATGCTTGAACTTCTTGGCCGGCACTATCTTTGTAAGGAAATCTGCGGCATTGTCATCCGTATGAACCTTTTCAATCCAAATTTCCTTAGACTCCACCCAATCTCCGATTCTCGTGATATCTTGCTTCAATGTGCTTTGATCTTCCGTAAAAACCTGATTCTTTGCCAAGTGAATGGCACTTTGACTATCACACTTTAGCTTCACACAATCTTGAGTGATTCCCATTTGACTTACCAAGCCACTAAGCCAAATTGCTTCCTTTCCAGCTTCGCCAATGCAATATACTCGCCTCTGTGGTCGATAATGCTGTAATTGGTTGCGATAGTGCCCTCCAACCGATTGGTCCTCCTGCGCATGTAAACACATAACCAGTGAGTTGACCTTCTCTTATCCAAGTCCCCCGCATAATCGGCATCCACATATCCCAACACCCCTGCATTTTCTTTTTGCTTCTCAAACATAATCCTTTGTCGCCTAGAACCCTTCAAATAGCGCAAAATCCACTTGATCGCATCCCAATGTTGCTTTCTGGATTTGCCATGTATCCGGAAACGACAACGATTGCTTGAGCTATGTCGGGACGTGTGCATACCATTGCATACATAAGGCAGCCCACAACATTAGCATAAGGCACCTTCTCCATTACTTGCTGCTCTTCCTCGGACTTGGGACAATCGTTGCCCACTTAACTTGAAGTGAGCTGCCAAAGGATTCGAAACTACCTTTGCTTCTTGCATGTTGAACTTCTCAAGAACCTTCCGAATATACTTGGCTTGTGATATCCGGATCCTTCCAGAGGTCCTATCTCTCTGAATTTCCATGCCAAGGATCTTCGTGCTGCACCTAGATCCTTCATGTCGAATTCCTCGCTCAACATCTTCTTCAAGTCTTGAATCTTAGACTTGTCTTGACAAGCGATTAGCATGTCATCCACATATAGCAATAGCAATATGATTATCCCATCTTGGAACACATGATAGTACACGCACAATCATATAAACATCTTCTAAAATTGATTTTCAGCATGAAGTGATCGAACCTCTTGTACCATTGTCTTGGAGACTGCTTTCGTGCCATACAGGACTTCCTTAGTCGACATACTAGGTTCTCTTTCCCATATTTAACAAACCCTTCTGGTTGAGCCATGAAAATTGTCTCCTCTAGATCCCCATGAAGAAATGCTGTCTTCACATCCATCTCGCTCAATCTCCATGTCATGTCGAGCTGCCATTGCTAAAAGCAATCGATAGAAGTATGCTTGACTACAGGTGAAAAGATCTCATCATAATCCACCCCTTCCTTTTGCGAGTACCCTTTAGCCACGAGCCTTGCTTTGAATCTCACGGCATCTTGTTCATGTAGTCCTTCCTTTTTCCTAAATACCCACTTGCATCCAACTAGCTTTCTGTCTTTGGGCTTAGGAACCAACTCCCAAACAGAGTTCTTGTAAAGAGACTCCATTTCTTCTCATCATAGCACTTATCCAACTATCTCGCTCATCACTTGCTATAGCTTCTCGATAAGTTGTTGGATCTCCTTGACTAATGTTAAGAGCATAATTAACTTCGTCTTGGTCAAACCCAAACCTGTCAGGTTTCTTCTTGTTCCGATTAGGTTTGTCGAGGCTATGCATCTCTCGGAATGCAGGTGGATTGTTGGTTGGAGTTAGAACCCTTTGGGATGTTTGGCGGTTTAGAGTGCCTTCAAACTGCCCTGTTTCTTGCTCCACCGATTCCTAATCGTGAATGATGTCGATGCTCTTCTTCTTCCTCAAAACCATCAGATTCGGCATCTTGCTCAATTTGCTCCACTCGAGCTTCTTCTTCATCCGAATTGATTAACGGAATCTTTGTTGCTTCAATTTCAGCATCATCCTTCTTCTCCCTACTGTTCTCGACTTTATTCAGAGGCATGGTTGTCTCATCAAAGACAACATCTCTACCGACAACCTTTTTCTTGTTGTTGATATCCCAAAGCTTGAAACCCTTTACTCCTTTCTCAAAACCTAAGAATATGCGATGTGTAGACTTTGGTTTGAGCTTGACCTTTCATCACTTGGAATATGTACATAAGCACTACAAAGAACACCCCGAGCTTGGAATAGTCCATCTCGCTTCTCGCACCATACCTCTTCTCGCACTCTTGAAACCGAGAATCGTAGATGGTGATCTCGTTAATCAAATAACTTGCATGATTAACGACCTCGCCCAAAAACTATCGTGCAATCCCGCATGAAATCGCATGCTCCTCTCCCTCTCCATGAGAGTTCGATTCATCCTCTCGTGACTCCATTTTGTTGGGGATTCTTCTTTCTTGTGAAGTGCCTTGTGATGCCTTCACCTTGCGATGTCGGTAAACTCATTACTTGTATATTCACCTCCATTGTCACTTATCGATACTTGATCTTTCTTCCAGTTTGATTCTCGATTTCTGCTTTCCATTCCTTGAACTTTGCAAAAACCTCGGATTTACGCTTCATGAAATAAACCCAAACCTTCCTAGAAAAATCATCCATAAAAGTAACAAAATACCTGGCTCCACCATTTGATTTAGTTGGTGCGGGGCCCCAAACATCCGAGTGAATATAGCCGAGTTGCTCCTTGCTTCGGTTATACGCTGCTACTTGCGAATGATACCTTTCTTTGCTTTCCAAGAACACAATATTCACAAAAGTCCGGTTGCAAGATGACACGCCTTCCAACAGCCTTGCTTGTGTAATTCTTGCAACCCTTCGGCTTATGTGCCCGAGCCTATGATGCCATAGTTCAGTCTTGTCTTCTATACTGATCTATAGAAACAAATTTGCTCCCCGACTATAGTGGTCCCAATTAGCTTATACAGTTTATTGGGTTGTAGGTCACCCCGCATTACCACTAGTGATCCTTTGGTTACCCCGAGTCTTCCTTTTTAGACTTGTACCCATAACCGCCTCATCTAAAGTACCCAAGGAAATCAAATTCTTTCTTAGTCTAGGGACATATCGACGTTCCCCCAAAGCTCGTATCATCCCATCAAACATTCTCGATTCGAACAAAGGCGATTCCTTTTACAGACATGAAGAATCGTCCCCATTAAAACTTCCCCATCGCTGACTTCTTTGTAAGTGTCGAACCATTCTCTTCATCGCACACATATGAAAAGTGCATCCGGTATCCAAAATCCAATTTCCGAAAGCTTTGGAGCCTCGATGTTCTTGAAAGAAGTTCCCGTCACTCTCATTCTCGATGACCGCACTAGTGAACTCGAGCTTCCTTCCATCTTAGCTTTCTTCTCTTTCCAAATCTTGCAGTTCCTCTTCCAATGATCGGTTGAACCACATTCAAGCAACCTTCCTTCTTTTCCTTTTTCTTCTTGGATTTTGACCTACCTCTGTTGCGCTTTCTCTTCCTTTGTCTTTTCCGCCCCTCTCCTTGCCTTTGGCATAAAGGCCTTGAGAGCTTTCGATTATATCATCTAGTTTAGCATATGATCAAGAGCTTGAATTACGTCTTCAAGCTTCAGGACTCTTTTCCAAACATTAGAGTTGTTCGAAAGTGCTTGAAAGACGAAGGTAGAGACCTCAGCAGGATGATAGCCATATCATCATCTTTGTAAGTTTCTTCGACCTTCAAGATTAGTTATGCAATTCGGAACTTGCATACGTGATCTTCAATATCACCTCCTTCATCTAGTCGAAGTCCGAATAGTTCATCTTTTAGAAAAAGTTTATTGGACACGGTTTTGCCCATATAAACATTCTCCAACTTTTCCCATGCTTCCTGGCGCTCATTTTCTCGGTGATGTGTGACCGAATCGATCTTGTGAGATGGATCTCGATGGAACTCTTGGCCTTCTTGAGAACCTTAGTCCATGCCGCTCGTCATGCTTTCCGCTTCTTACCATCGAAAGTGCATCATCCAAATCCTGTGTCAGACAAGACGTTCTTCATCATCCTTTGCCAGTCCGTGAAGTCATCCTTGCCGCCAAAGGGCTTTAACGCAGTCCTAGATCCGCATTCGCCTTCCCTTTAGACATCGTAGAACACTTTGACCTAGGCTCTTGATACCACTTGTTGAAATAAAACCTCCGCTTACTAGATCTTGTTCTTTAATGTATCCAACGGCAATAGACTAAACTCGCAAGTGCTGAAAACTTAGAAAACACACAAGAATTATACTTGGTTCGTGAGAACTTTTGCCTACGTCCGGTTGTGATTTCTCTAGGTAGAGAAATCACCGCCTCTTTGATTAATAATAGAGATTACGTAACTTTTGCAAACCCTAGAACTAATCCCTCTCTTCTTGCCTTGGTCATCACGCTTTTCTCTCTTAATTTAAGCCTTCTTGCACCCTATTTATAGGCATAGGGTGCTGATTACATATCCTTTTCAGATTATAATTCCTATTCTAAGTGGGATAAGAAAATAGACTTCTTTACAATTCCAAATAGACTTGTAGGATTTCTAATCTAAATTGAATTAGGAAACTAAGATTCTTTCCTAGTCCTTTTAGGAGAAGAATTGGTGCACCCTTTTTCCTAAAACAATCCTAAACAGAAAAGGACACTAATTGACAAGCCAAAACCTAACAGCCAGTTAGTAGCGTAAGATAATGATGTGTTTCCTATCCCATAAATGGAAATTTGTAAACACACTAAGGTGTGTTCCCCCCAAAAAAGACTTGGTGGCATGGCTATTACGTACAATTTCGTGAATATATTATGAAATTTATATGTACAAAATATAAGCAAGAAACATATAGAGTGAAATACTCATGACAAAATACACCGTATTTTATTGTCTTCATAACCCAAAGATTTTCCTCTCTCTCTCTCTCAAGAGAGCCTCCATTAAGGGATCCCTCAAATCAGCTTATTTGAGGGACATCCTTGTAGGACCCACTACACATTGTATTTCACTAATCCAAACCGTCTATTTTGTAGATATTCATTCAAAGATCATCTCTACAAAAAATCACTTGAATCCGATATCATTTGACCACTCAAAATAATTATTATAATTTAAGTACTTTCTTAGAGCACCGTGTTCATTCTTTTGAGAGGAAAGACTTTCCTTCTAATTAACTAGTGGTGATTCCTATTTGAAGCCGTTGAAACAAGTGTTGGGTATGGCTGGACATGATTCCATGGTTCTCTAGTGTTTAACATACCAAGTGTCTTACAAATCATAGGTGAAATGCACATTGACTTAAACATGAATGTTTTTTCTCATGCACACATCCAAATAAGAACATGTTTCTACTTCAATAAAGGATGCCTCAATTCCAATATATATATACAGAAATTCTCCTATGCGGACATCCGGACGTTATTATCGTGCGGATGCCATGTATTTTGTACTACCCCTCCCTGCTTTCCTGCCTGTTTACAATGGCATCCACACGTTAATAACGTGCGGACATCCGGATAAGAGAATAACTGTATATATATATATGGAGAGTCTTTCTCTAATGCGGATGTCCGCATGCTTTGAAAATCCAGTCCTTCCTTTCACAGCTTGTTTTTTCACGTGGATTGGATTCTTGAAATTCCAAGTAGTCCACAATTTGCCAATATAAATAATTTATATAAAAGCAATCATAGGTTTGGGAACGTGCAAATGTAGAAGAAGAAAGCACATAAAAGCACATGTGGAAAAGTGGAGTTGCAGAAGAAGAAAGCACTCCTATTGTTTGCTCTCACGGCTCTTGCAACATGTTTTTGTTTATATATACAAATTGTCGACCACTTGGAATTGCAGGAATGCAATCCAACTGCAAAAATAAGGTATAGAGGAGATGACCGGATTTTAACAATATGCAGACGTCCGCATTAGACAAAAATTCTATTTATATATATATGTAAAGAAATATACATATGCTTTTAAACTTAAATCTCTGGTCATAAAGCAAGTTCACAACATAAATAACAAATGGGAGCTTCATTTGGAGTAACACATCCACGTTTAACATCTGAATACAATTCCTTAAATGTAGGTCCTTACACTAATAATTTTGCATGGCTTACTTTAAATAGAAATGCACAAGGTAACTGAAACAAGAACGAACACATAAATCAACAAAAAGTCTCACTGCAATTATTTTGTTTTCAGTTTATATTCAAAGCAAATGGCAATGTTCCTATTCGTTCCGAATAATGTAGGGAAGCCAAATGAGAAATTAAACTCATGAAGCATAGATGTTTTGATGCCAGGGATGCCCAACTTATTTATGTTTCTCATTTCTGATAAACCAAAATAACATAAACAAAATATGGCAAAATGTCTCAATCGCCTGAGTTCCTACATTTTCTCAGCAACCAACAAATACCCACCAAGAGCAACAAAACCACAAACACACTCCAAGCCCTCCAACACCCCCAATTCAACAGAACAAAACAACCGGTAAAAGAATTCCAAATTGACAATTTTGCTTCCCAACATTTTCTCAACAACCGAACCAAACGTCATAACCACAAATCATAAATATCTATATAAATATATATATATATATATATATATATATATATATATATATATATATAAAACATCCAAACTAAAATTCCAAAAAAAAAAACCAAAATTTCAGATCCAACAGCTTGTAACAAAATGTCGGTGCACACAAACACTAGAACCAAATTAAAGCCTAATTGAAGAAATTCATCAATAACGCACCTTTGAACTTTAAATCAAGATCCAGATCGCTCTGATCCGCAAACTGAAGAAATGGAGGCAACCAGAACATAGCAGAGAGGAACATAGCAACTGAGAGTAAGAGAACCAAGATGCATCTGAGGCCAATGAATCTCCGAATCCCACCACAGCAACAAGCACAGTGAGCCACTGGATTTTGGGCTGAGGCCTCAGAGGCAACATTGGAAGGCAAAGCCTGTTCTTCTTCAGACTTTCCCATGGAGAACAATGCAAGTGGAATAGTGGGTCAGGCTCCATGCCCGGTTTGCTCAACTGGGTCTTGGATGGTTTCAGCCATTCTGGACTGTGGAATGAGAAACTCAAGCAATCAACTCCAAACTTCAGAGACCCAAAAGAGATTGTGGCTGAGGAAGAAGTGTTGGGGTTTTCTCTTTTTGCTCTGTTTGAATTTCCTCTTGTGGAGAAATAAATAATGAGCTTATTAGGGTTTGAAGGTGGGGAGAAGTAACTTCTGCTGCAAATGACAAGTAGAAGTCTTTTTTGAGATGGTGTTGGTTTATCTGTTTTTCCTTTTTAGTATTTTTTTAAATGTTTTTTATGGGTGTTCTCTTTCTGGAAGTTTTTATTTATTAGACAAGTGAAGTGGAAAGTACAGCGGGGGTAGGGGCATATAAGTTGAAGTCAATGCTTTTCTAAGTTGCCCTGCGCGGCTCTCTCAGTCTCTCTCTCTCTTCTTGTTGCCCTTTTGCCTTGCCTCTCTCTGTTTCTCTGTTGCTAACTCTTTTTGCTGTGTCGCCTGAAACCATATTTTTCTGAGAGTCATAGCAGGAACCCATACCAAAACACCAACCTTGTTAGTGCTGTATTTACATGCCTTCTTCAAATGGAAAGAAGCATTCAAAGAACCAATCAAGGTTGTCGAATTCTGACAACTTTTCTTCACCTGGTTCACTTCATTTTGAAGCTACTGAAGCGAGTTTTTCAAGCTCTCCTGAACAAGCTTCGGTTAAATACCCATCTCTGATTGGGAACTCTGCTTTCATTGGCCGAGTCACTGATGTTCAGGACGACCCCAAAAGCTGTAAAATTTGTTGCCTCTTTCCTTCTCTCCTGGATCCATTGTAGCGGTAAATTTCCACTTTTTCATCTTCTCTTTTACAAAGCAATTCAAGTTTTCTTCTTATTTTATTGTTGGTTTAACTGTGTCATGTTTTTGCACTCTTTGGATTGATAGGTGTCTCTTCCTTGTTTGAAGAGTAGATTTTTGGATGGATTTCCTCTCAGCTTATTAGCAGATGAATGTGCTAGACGTTTTGGGGTTGATTCTTGTGGGCAGTTAACTAATGACGCAGGGAACTACTGTGCTCTTGCAACGATTTTTCCTTCTTCTAAGGTTTGAAATTTGGCAACTGAGTTAACTTTTTTTTGCTCCCTTTCTTTGGTATGGCAATTGTGATAAATGGTTTTTCTAATAAAAAAGAGGCTCAGCAGATGAATTACTATGCAATAAAGCTTAAAACATATGGCATTAGTGTGCGTCTAAACTCTAAAAAGTAAATACCCTTTCTCCAGTACTGTGGGGGTGACTACTAATCTCCCAAAGGATGTTCTATATGAACTTGTTTTTGTAAAAGGAAGAGGTCCTAACTTCACTTCTTTACTGTTTGAACTGTGTTGTTGAATATTAAAATGGCATCTTGTAATCAGGATCAAAAAATCGAATTATCGATTAGTTGTGTGCAATTTGTTATGGAAACCCTTGTTAATTACATAAATACGTTTTTTGTTTCCTGTGGGACTTTGGAGTTCGGAATTCTAATGGTTGATTCATTCGACTAAATTATTATGTCACAACATTTGGGGTCTGCATTTTTACCCTAAACATTTTGTTGCAACTGACGATTAAAATTCTCAATCTCATATTTATTATGTTGAGTTGTTGATTGTTGTTGTAACCTTGGGAAGTGTAGTGTTCTTTAATGTGTTAGTTGGCAGGCAAGAAAGTTCCTTTGTATATATCAGAGAAGGTTATCTCAGAGTTGTAATGAATAAGCAACATAGCTCTCTTCTCTCGTGGATGTAGGAGTTGTAAAGCCGAACCTATTTATATTGCCTTGTCGGTTTTTTTCTCTTCTTCCCTTCTTATTTATTTTCTACATGGTATCAGAGCAGAATTCAGTCAATCCAGTGGGTGAAGTTCTCCAAAGAAAGGTTATGAACGCTGAACCAAAGTCTCAACTTGGTGCCTCTGAAACTCAAGCATTTGCAGTAGACAGAAAATTGTTTAAAGGTAGAAAAGCTAATTTCAGTTGTGAATATTGCGGTCTGTCAAGGCATACCAAAGACAAGTGTTGGATTTTACATCCACACTTGAAACCAAACTCTGTAAAAGATAACAAGATCTCATATGAGATGTCTGCAAATACAAAGGTGCTTTCTTCAAATCAAGGAAACTCAAACTCGGCTCTAATTGGACAGCTCATTCAGATCCTTCAACAAATGATAAAAAAACTGAAAATCCGTGTCTTGATGGAACTGCACAAGGTTCCGGTACTCTTCATGCTTCCTTGAGTGCATGAACATTTGTCACTTCAAATTCTGATATATGGGTTGTTGATACCGGAGCTACAGACCACCTGTACAACTTTTATCTGTTGGGAAACTAACTGCTGCACTAAATTGCGATGCAATTTTCTCTTCAAAAGCTGTAGTTGTTCAGGATCGTTTCACAGGAAAGACGATTGGTGAAGAGGTGTTTAGAAATGGTCTATATCTGCTACAGCAGCCTATTAAAATCACAAGGGTTTTTTAATATTGGACTATGGCATAAGCAATTGGGTCACCCTTTCTAACCTTAACTCATCTTTTCCCAACTTTGTCTGCTGACTCTCATCCGTGGAAGTTTGTCGCCTCTCGAAGCAAACTCGTTTGCCTTTTAGTTCGTCATTATCAAAAACGAGTAAGCCTTTTGAATTGATTCATTCAGATTTGTGGGGACCTGCACCTTTTGATTCTTGTGATGGTTTTAGATATTTTATTGTTTTTGTTGATGATTGGTCACGGGCTACGTGGTTGTACTTGATGAAGTCTAAGATAGAAGTTGTCCAAATCTTCAAGGATTTTTATAAGATGATTGGAAATCACTTTGGTGCTCAAGTTAAAATTCTTCGTATTGATAATGGGACTGAGTATATGAATAGTCTTCTAATTTTTTGGCAAAACAAGGAGTTATTCATGAGACAAGTTGTGTTGGCACTCCACAGCAAAATGGAGTTGCTGAAAGAAAAAATCGAGATCCAGAAAAAACCAGCTCTCTCATGATCCAGATGAACGTTCCAAAAAACTGTTGGTCTCATGGAGTTCTCACTGCCACATACTTAATAAATAGACTGCCAAGTCGAGTCCTTGATTACAAATGACCTCTAGAAGTTCTTAAAAATAGAAAGATCGATCTCTCTCACTTACGAGTATTTGGGTGCTTGTGTTATGTGCATATTCCGTCCTCACACCGTGATAAACTTGATCCAAGAGCAGATAAATGTGTGTTTTTAGGATACTCATCTACACAAAAGGGGTACAAGTGTTATAACCCCAAAACAAAGAAGATGGTTGTTTCTAGAGATTTTTATTCTGTGGAGACAGATGCTTATTTTGATTCACCAAGAACTGAACCTCAGGGGGTTCCTCTTCCAGTTGTTGATACCAGAGTCATCTATTCTTTTTAAATCACATCCATTGTTTGATGTTCCACAAGAAGAATCTCCTTGCAATAGTGAACCAGTTTTTGAAGACAATGAAGTAGCTGCTGATGTTCCTTGTAATTTAGCTCCACGAAGATCATCAAGAGTTTCTCACAAGCCAGAAAGATTCAAAAACTTCATCACATATTATATTGCTCAATATCCAATTCAAAGGCACTTGAATTATGATAACTTGTCTAAATCATATTCAGCCTTTTTTAGCAGAATTTCAAAGGATTCTGAACCTGCTTGCTTTGAGGGGGCTAACTCACAAGCAGTTTGGAGAAATGCAATGAAAGAAGAGGTTCAGGCTCTTGATCAAAACAAGACTTGGATCATTGTCAAGCTGCCTGAAGGTAAGAAAACAGTGGGGTGTCAATTGGTTTATAAGATTAAATACAAAATTGATGGATCGATTGAAAGACATAAAGCAAGACTTGTTGCCAACGGTTTTACTCAAACTTATGGAGTAGATTACAAGGAGACAATAATGACCACCATTATTAGCACCATTCGAGTTCTTCTCTCAGTTGCAGTCAATAATGATTGGCCTTTGTTTCAAATGGATGTAAAAATGCATTTTTACATGGTGATCTTGAAGAGGAAGTTTATATGAGCAGTCCACCTGGACATTCTCAATAGTTACAAGAAGGTATGGTTTGCAAATAAGGCTCTTTATGGTCTCAAACAGTCACCTAGAGCATGGTATGCTAAGTTGAGCTCAGTTCTTATAAGCACCGGCTTCAATAGAAGTGCTGCTGACTCTTCATTGTTTGTTAAGAAAGCAACATCGGTTACAACTGTTCTAATTTATGTTGATGACCTTGTCATTATGGGGAGTACCATGGAAGAAATTAATATGCTTAAATCTCCTACAGACAAAATTTGCCATCAAAGATTTGGGTGTTTTGAAATATTTTCTTGGAATCGAGATTGCTTCGTCAAGGAAAGGCTTGTTTCTAAATCAAAGAAAATACGTGGACTTGTTACAAGAGACTGGGAAGCTTGGTGCAAAACCTGTTGAGAATCCTATAGAAAGCAATGGAAAGTTCAACTTGGATGGAGATTTGTTGATTGGTATAGGACAATATCAAAGGCTTGTTGGAAGACTTATTTATCTCACTATCACTTGGCCAGATATCACTCATGCCGTGAGCTTGGTCAGTCAATTTATGCACACTCCAAGAACCAGCCATATGAAGGCCGTTGATCGAATCGTGATATATTTAGAAGGTTCTCCAGGTCGGGGAATACTAATGAAAAAGAATAATCATACTGAGACTACTGGATACAGGGATGCTGATTGGGAGGGTTGTCAAATTGATCGTAAATCCACAAGTGGATATTGTACATTTGTTGGTGGAAATTTAGTGTCTTGGAAGAGCAAAATACAGAATGTGGTTGCTCGCTCCAGCGCTGAAGCAGAATACAGAGCCATGGCTTCTATAACTAGTGAACTAACTTGGCTTCGTGCATTGCTTAATGATTTGGGATGCAAGTCCATACACCCCATGAAAATGTTTTGTGACAATCAAGCTGCTATGCATATTGCATCCAACCCTGTATTTCGTGAAAGACCAAAACACGTTGAGGTGGATTGCCTTTTTGTTTGAGAAAAAATTCAGGCTGGTGTCATTCAAACTTCATATGTTCGAAGTGGTGAACAACTAGTTGACATATTTACCAAAAAATTGCCTTCAACTCAATTTCGAGAGCTTTTGTCCAAGTTAGGCACGATTGACATCTTCACTCAGCTTGAGGGGGAGTGTTGAAACTGACGATTAAAATTCTCCATCTCATATTTATTATGTTGAGTTGTTGATTGTTGTTGTAACCTTGGGAACTGTAGAGTTCTTTAATGTGTTAGTTGGCAGGCAAGAAAGTTATTTTGTATACATCAGAGAAGGTGATCTCTGAGTTGTAATGAATAAGCAACATAGCTCTCTTCTCTCATGGATGTAGGGATTGTAAAGCCGAACCATGTTATATTGCCTTGTCGGTTTTTTCTCTTCTTCCCTTTTTATTTATTTTCTACACATTTTCTTTACTTTTATTCGTATATTTTATCCCAGATTACAAAGAACGGAGTGCTATTGTCTTCAAATCTTTCCAGTACAATGGGTTGTCCTCCATCAGGCAGGGTCATATTCATCCACTCTGTACAAATCAATCCCAAGCTGGTCTTGTATGTGATACAAGAAAAGTGCGTAGCACTAAAGTTAATTGCCTCTCGATATACGACTGCAAGAAGTTAGTTTTGGAGCTGCTTCCTTCTCACAATAGATTAATTATAAACAATACCTATGCCAACTTTTCTTCTGAAAAATCTTACTATCATTCTGAAAATGGTGGAAACATATGGTTTTGTGGTGTTCATAAGTTATGGTCGTTCTTTTATTACATTCATTCATGCATATCTTTTTTTTTAGTTAGTTATGGTTTACGACATACAAAGGGAGTGCTTCTTCATGGTCTTCCTGGTATGGGAAAGACTTGGCTCGATTATGTACCCGTGATTCTGGCTTCAAATTTTTCTCTGTCAATGGATATGAAGTTGTGAAACAATACCATGGAGTGAGTGAGCAAGCTTTGCGTGAAGTTTTTGACTCAACTAGCAAAGCTAGCCAAGCTTTGCGTGAAGTTCTTCATGGTCCTCCTGGTATCGGAAAGACTTCTTTGGCTCGATTATGTGCCCGTTATACTTGTTTTAATTTGTCTTTTGGTCCTTCCAATTTCAATACTAGCTTTCGGGCAACAATTCAGAGACAATTTCCAGAAATCAAACCATCTAAAATCTTTATCTTACCCCTCTGAATTTTTTAGAATTTTCTGAGTGAAGCTCCCACAGACAATAACCAACTCAAATTACACTTGGAAAGTAACAAAAGCTTGTGTTAGTTCATCCACTCTCGAGCAGGCTATATTAATTGGATTGCCACGATTTTTGGATATGTTCTAGAGAACAAAATTCTGAACAACTTCCATGAAGAATTTATTTCATCTGGGCAAGGGAAATTGACATACAAGAGTGAAAATTGTGATGTTCGGTAATAACAGCAAAATCTGAGGAAGTGATGAATTTGCTTACCAGGGATATATCTAGAGTACTTGGATTGCTCTGATTTTTGGATATGTCATAGTTCTCAGACTGAGGAACAATTTCAGAGAAGGAAAGTTTGTCAAAAAAGCTGTAGAGACTAGAGAAAAATGTTGAAAACTAAGCTGCAGAGAACTCACCATCCATGGATGAACACTGAAAGTTGATAGCCAGTTTGAGGTAGCTAAATTGGTCCGATGAGGTTGAATTTTGGATATGTTATAGTCCTCGACCAGGAGAACAACGTTCATGAAGAAAATTTTCTGATTTGAGCTTTAGAGATAGGAGTTCTATGGTGATGACCAAGACCCACGGGTATGGTTTTTGAAGAGGGAGAGAAGAAGATGAAGAAGAAAAGAAAAAGATGAAGGAAATGAGTGAGAGAGATGAAATGAACGTGAAGCGAAAGAGAAAGAGAGATAAAGGAAAAAGAAAGGAAAGAGAGAGGATAAGATAAGAGTGTCGGCAACTAATCCCATGTGTGTGTATAGTGCCACACAATAATTTATCACTTTTCTTTTCCTTTTTAACTTCTTCCCAACTTCCGAAGTTAGCCAAAAATGCTTATAGTTTCCGAATAATTCTCCAAAAAATGTCACACGCTCGTATGGATGTCTACTATTTTTCAATGACATCAAATTACCAAAATTCCAACTTCAAAATATCAGGAAATAAATCCTCCATTGAATAAACCAATAGGTATTTCATGAAAATATTTATGAAAATCCAAATTACCACAAATTGGACCTTAAAATTTTTATTGTGAGCTTAAACAAAATATTTGGACATTTTTGAGGCGTCACACTAGGCCCCAAAACCCCCAAAAGAGTTGAGGCCTTAGGGAGTGCTTTGGTCTTCTTCAATGGCTCTAGTTTTGATGAGAAGGATACATCAACTATTATGAAGCTATTGCTTGATGACAGAGGTGGAGTAGACGCTGGAAGGGGTTTGCTTGAAACATAGTGGAACATGTGTTTCAGCAGCTGCTACTTGTTTGATTGGGCTTCCGGTTAGGGCTGTCAATGGGTCGTGTCGTGTCGGGTTCGTGGTCGGTCGTATTTATACGCTGCGTGTCAAATACGGGTCAACCCGTATTGACTCTGTTTAGTATTCGTGTCAAATACGGTCAACCCGTATTTACCCATTTATTTTCGTGCGGGTTTCGGGTTGACCCATTAACCCGCTTAACGACGCTAAGTGATAGCAAATAAAAATAAATAAAAAATTCTAAATGTTGATAATTTAATCAAGTAATTACATTTTTAGATATAAAATAGTGATTTCATTTTGTCTCTCTCTCTCTCTCTCTATGTATAAAGATTGAGAAAGATAAATTAAAAAATTAAAAATTGAAGAAAATGAAGAAGAAACAAAGAAAATAATTATTGCATTTTGAAAATAAATAGGGTTTATGGTTAGGGTTTATGGTTTAGGGATTAGGGATTAGGGATTAGAGTTTAGGGAATCGGAATTAGGGTTTAGGGATTATGATTTAGGTTTAGGGATTAGGGATTAGAGTTTAGAGATTAGGGTTTAGGGTTTAGGGATTGGGGAATCGGGATTAGGGTTTATGGATTATGGTTTAGGGTTTAGGGATTAGGGATTAGAGTTTAGGAATTAGGGTTTAGGGTTTAGAGTTTAGGGTTTAGGGTTTAGGGTTTATGATTTTGGGATTAAAACATTAAACCCTAATCCCTAGATATTTAATGAACTCAAATTATATAAGGAACAATTACTAACAAATATAATTTAGGGATAAAAATGTAATATTTGAGTGCTCATCATTATGTAACGACATTATAAATCTCTAATGTTGTAACATAAAATCACAAATTTATCAACACCATGATGGATAAGGTGCAAGGAGAGGAGTGGACATGGCAAGGGTTCGAAACCCATGTGTGCTAAAACTTTCATTTTATTTGATTTTTTCGCGGGTTGGCGGTATTAAACGGGTTGACACGACTACGACACGACCGCTTAATAAACGGGTTAAACAGTATTTAAACGGGTTGGCGGGTTGACCCGAAACCCACCCGCTTATAAACGGGTCAAGCGGGTTGACGAAAATTACCCATTTATAAATGGGTCGTGTTTGGGTCGTGTTTTTCCCGTGCGGGTTTTTGAGTCGTGTAACGGGTCGAGTCGGAAATTGCCACCCCTACTTCCTAGCTTGACGAATGCTTGGTCGCGCCTTTGGATTTCTCACCAAAAAGGTGATGCCCATTATTTCAACTTGGCTTCAGAAGATAAGTGTTTCATATCTGGAATAGGGTTTTTGAGAGAGAGAAAAAGGTAGATAGAGATATATGTATATATATATATATGTATATATATATATATATATGTATATATATATATATATATGTATATATATATAATGATAAGATGGAAGAACCAGAGCTTGAATCTGGTGCTTCCAATAGTGGGAGAGTATGCTTGCCCCTCTGCTTGAATTCAAGAACCAGACCCCAAGAGTGCTTGAAAAGCTCATGGAGCCTTAGGAAGCACTTTGGTTCCTCTCACCAACAAGATAGACAATTGTCAAAGATCAATATTATGGCTTGGCATGAGAAGCTTGTAGCATGGGAGTTGAGCCTTCATGAGTTTAGCATTAGAGAGAGAGAGAGAGAGCTTGGATTTCTTATGAAAACAAAGGTTCAGAGCAAGGGGAGAGGGAGATTTGGGAAGGTTTGATGAGGGAAGAGAGGGAGATATTGAGCAAGAAGGGATGGGTGGCTTGAGTAGTTTTCCGAGCTCTGAGGAATGCTTGCCCGTTCTCTGGATGTGTTGATTTGTCGGGTAGGAGGTGCCTTCTTTTTATAGGCACTGGAAGCCCCAATTTTACCAAGTCATCCTCTCCCTTTTCCTTCACTCTCTTCCATTCAATCCTATTCAATGAAACCTCCCCAATCCAAGCGCATAGGGACAGAGCCTTTTGGGGTTCCAAGGTTTTCCTGCGGCTGGACTCCTTCATTTTGGGTGAGGCACCTCTTGCTTTCTCTTTGGTTATTCCTACCAAAGCTTGCTAAGGAGAGAAATGGGTAAGACTGCTGGTCTAAATGGTGTTTCATTTCTAGCAACCTGTGCACATGGGTTTGCCTTGGTTTTGACAAGGTGCTGGGAGCAGCCTGTGCGCACGTGGGTTTGCCTTGGTTTCGACAAGGTGCTGGATATTTTGACTGATGTGGGATATTTCCAAGTGTTGTGGGCTATGGCTATTGGATATTAAGTGTTGGGCCATTTTTTCTCTCTTATGCTTGCCCATATGTTTGAGCTCAAGAAATGGGCCTAAGTTTTGGTGCTCCCAAGCAACCAAAACTTCCAATCCTCGGTCCATCAATGGGCCTCATGAACACTTGTGACCATCCATACCACAACTAGCTCAACAAGCCCTAGGCATTCGCATGGCTTGGGCCCACTCAAGCTTGTAGCGTGGCTTGGTGCCAAAATAAAGGTTTTTTCGCTTGGCGTTGCACGTTGCTTGGCGTGTTTGTGCTCAAGCTTTGCCGTATTGCAATGGGTTATGGCCGGGCTAAACGGTGCTTGACGGGATAGTAAGCGCAGTTCACAGGGTCAGTATGTTTTAAGAGTTCGCACGACCTCTCTACATGGCGGGTTGCGTGTTTGCTTGGCGTGCCATGTGTACCATAACTTGCATAAGCGCTAAGCGACAAATTCTTGCATACCCAAGTCAGGCTTCTTTCCCGGTTAAGTGTTGTATTTGGGCCAGAAATATATTTGGGCCCAGCCTTGGATTTTTTTGGGCCTCAATATTAGCCTCATTGATTATTAGGGCCATGAAAACCAGCCCGAAAATCAAATGCTGGGAAGTGGCTCGGCCCTTCTCTTCCTGCGTGTATGATGACGACATGCCATGATGACCTTCTAGCGGTTGTTTATTCTTCCTAGGTACTCATGCGATTGCAGATATATATATATATATATATATATATATATTTTAAATCTCAGCCATTCTTATTTTTCTTCTTTTACGAGCGACGAGAAGGTGAAGCAAAGGGAGAGCACCCCTCTACGACCCGGAAGGGAGCCTAAGTGGGTCTCCAGCTCCATTGTCGCTCGCGTGAAGAAACCCCTTACGGCTGCTGGAAGAAACCACCTTTAGCATGGACCCCCTTCAAAATCCCTAATTTTTACCTTCTTGTTCGTTTGAAGTGAGCTTATGAGGAGGATTCCTTTGTGAAATAAGGTATTGCCCAATTCTTTCGCTATTTCTGAATCTATTGAGGGGTAGCGTGCTTTGATTGATTCCTTATCCTCATATTGGGGTTTTGTTTTGGCAGCCGAATAGCCTACTCCCCTGCATCCACCTTTCGTCGTCGTTAGTGTATCGAGGGCGCCCGCATTGCAACCGCGGGAAAGAATGGGTTACATGAGTTTTTTTTTTTTTGAATTTGCAAGCTGCTGGAAGGGCACTCTATATGGGAGAGCCGCTGGTAAATATCGCTTCCATTAGTGTATATATATATTCGTATGCTGGGCGTTCTAGCGTTGGTGAAGAACACTGAGATTTGCATATTGCATTTTCCCATAGCTGCAGGCCTCTGAATCTTTAGAATAGGGAGAGTGAAGGCGCTGGAACCTTGTGTTGTATTTCTCGCTGCTGGAAGCTCTGAGCATACCCAGCTTTGAGCTTTTGCCTTAGTCTTTTGGTAAGTAGTTTTGCATAAGTGCTGGGGTTGTGAACTTTCTTTGATTTTGCAGGAATAGATACATGTTTAGACTTGTTTTGTGGATGTTTTCTTGACTGGGCAACCTCATCAGCAAAAGCCTTGTATAGAGTTTTCTGATGTGGTACAGGCTTGCTTGATATCGGTCGAAATTGAGATAACTAGATTTTTGGGAGCTCGATGCTTGAACATGTTGGTATAGGTATTGGCCGGCGATTTGGAGTTTTCTGATGAACGGAATTTAATCAAGCCACCCACGAGTTGCCGACAACGTGTGGCGGTTATTGGCCCACCTGGTGGAGTCTTATTGAGTCCCAAAATACTCCACATGTCGTCCCGACCGCGACGGTATGCTCGGATTAGCAATAGGTTGTTGTTTGACTATCGAATGGATATTGCGCCTATTAGGCAATATCCGGGTTCGATAGGTTCGAACCGTTCGATTGGTCCCATTTTCAAATATGTTGTTCCTCGTACATCTAGGATCGTGTAGGAACTGGTTGATCGAGAATTGGAGTCCCGGATACTGCGAATCAATGATTCTAGGGTTAGGTAAACCGGTTACCATCCGATCATGCGATCGAGAGAGATCCGACCACTCAATCGAGACCAAACCCTCAAGAATTTTCGAAATAGAAATCAAAGGTTGTGGGCTCGGTTGACCAATATGAGTAGTTTGAGCGCACAGTTGACCACGAGTCTGTCAAGACCGTTTCACTTTTCAGAAAGTACTAGAATGGCCCTAGGAACTCGGTTTTTAAATTAAAGTCGTGGTTTGTACATTTATTAATCAAATCTATGTATTCTCTCGAACAGATTCTCAGGCTTCGCATAGCCAACAGGAGGGACCCTCGCAGGGTCAAGCTAGCTTGGACTTTTAGTGAGTGGACTTTGTTTTTAAACAATCATTGTTTTCAAGTATGGAAATGGATGCATAAGTCGTTTTTTATTCTAGATCTGACTATTGGGTTTATGGAAAATATATAAATTTCTTAACTGTGGTTTTACAACAACTATGAGAGTTTTTGGTGCATGATATTGCATAATAGTATATTGGGTTGTGGGATATTTGGGTTATGGGAATTTTGATGTTCATATTACTAGTAGTGAATGCTATTGGCAAGGTATATGAATTATGGTTTGAATTCGGACTCATTGTTGGGAAATTGGATTTGGGTGGGGTATTTTTTGATGGTGATGGTATTTGAAATATGTAATTTACCATAATACCCGGTTACTGGATACATTGGTTACATTTGACATGCGGTAACTCTTCGGAGGTGTGTCAGGAACCGGGCACCCCTAACCGGGTGTACCGAAGGCCTTAACGGTCAATCTGTGCGCGTAAGACTTATTTCACCCGCACGTGTATTGAGGATTTTGCCGTGCATGTCTTGGGAGCAATAGTCCCCAGGTTGGACTGCTCATCCCTAGCCACATGAGTACGGAGGATTCTGCCATGTGGTCTAGTTAAAACAGTCCCCGTGTTGGATTATTTTTCCCCTGGTACATGTTGATGGTGTATGTGGATATATATGTATAATGGTGTACAAGGGTTGGAAAAAGACAGTGTGTGTGTGTGTGTGTAGATATTATATAAATGAGCTTGCTGGAATTTATGGATAATTATTATGTTATGATATTTGGAAATTGGGTTTTTATGAACTTTATGGTTTTTAAAAAAAAAACTACATGTGGCTTGATCCCTCAGTAATAGTATGTAGGCAAGGGCAACCTAGGTTAACCTAGGTGCAGCCGCAAAATAATCTCTTTGGATTTCTATATATTATATATACTGGGCATATGAGATTTCAATGGATTTTAAATCAAGTACGTTATAATAAAGGATTTCACTGCATGGTTTTGACATGGTTTTCACAAAACGGTGGGGTTAGTATGTTCAAGTAAACTTAGATTCAAAACTTTCTTTTTGTCCACTCACATTTCTGTTTTGTGCCCCCCAGGCCATAACTCAAGGCGACTAGTAAACCCAGGTCAAGAAATTCTCCCTGTACATCCACATCAGTGTAGGACATTCAATTCCTTTCATAAATATTTGGTTATGTAAACTAAGGGCTCGTTTGGGACTGCTTCTCTATGAAGCACTTCTGCTTATAAGCGCTTCTAGCAAAAGCGCTTTTATTATAAAGACGTTGAAATTTTCATAAGAAATCGAAGTGCTTCCTGGAAAAGCACTTGGGAGTGCTTCATGAAGAAATACATGGCAGGTGTTTCTCCAGAAAGTGCTTCTATGGCCCAGAAGTGCTTCTAAAATTTTCTGCTAAATGTTGTTAGCAGCGCTTTTGGTTGTCATAAAGCGCTTTTAACTGTTTCAGAAGCACTCTCAAATGGGCCCTAAATAATATTCTTTAAATTGGTCGGATATTGCCCGGGTATGGTTGAATTTAAGGTCGGAGGCCTATATGTAACTTGCGTGTGATTAGCATTGTGTGTGCTGCCAGTTGGGTTATGGTTAATTGTGATGTTTACAGGTGAAAAAATATGGGGAAATGTCTGTTTTTTAGGGGAGACTCTGTCGAAATTTTGGTAGGACTCTTGACCCTTTTTCTTTATGAATGCGGGGAAGAGGGTAAAATAGTAAGTTGGCAAGGCAATGGTTGGATGCTAGACAGGTAACAGGGTTCGATACGGATTCCGAGGGGAGATTCGGGTCGGTTCCTGTCAACTTGGTATCAGAGCATTAGGTTCAATTTCATGTGGACTATGCACCTCGTGTGCATCCTTAGCATCGTGCAGTGTGGTGTGTTCTGTTACGAAATGAAACCTTTTTGACGTGAATGATTTCATAGATTGTCTTAGGCATGTTTTGTAAGTTCGTAACCTTTGAAAATGTTGTGAACTTTAAGTTTTGGGTTGTTAAAGTTTGAGTAAACTGTGAGTTGTGGTTTACTCAATGGAGAAGTAACGGTTTATGGAGTAAAGTGTGTTTGATTACTATGCCAAGACCCTAAGGTAACTTTGTGGTCGTGAAATTGTTAGACCGATGTCTTGTTGGTTTGAACCCTGGGTTACCTTGCAAGTGGTTTTGCAGTTAACTTTCAGAAAAATGTTCGGGTGTTTGGAGTAAGTTTGCGTAAAACGTTAGTATAAGTGTAACCAAAGGAGAGTAGTGGAGATCGCTAATTAGATGATGACAAGTACATCACTATTAGTAAGGGAACCGTTTGGTTCTAGAACGAATGTTTGTTGGAACAAGATTCCATATGACTGAGTAGAGGTTAGTGTAATGCACGAGTTTAGTGTGGAAGACGTAAGACTGTTGAGCCTCGCAACTGAGTCTTGAGGGTTGGACAGGTGGTGAAATTATCATTCATCTAAGTTAAGTAATGTGGATATTCCTAAGACCGGATTTGTTCAAGTTAGGGACAACGTTGTGGTAGTAGAGGTGGTTGGCATCATGATTCACTCGAGAACTTGGAGGGGATCGTGATGGTAAACAGATTGTACGGAGGTTGGTCTCGGCTGTTTGTCATGATTGCATTAAACTGATGCATCAACAATGATTTGGTTCCTTGCACTAGTGGGTGCAGAGCAAGTAGTGTTTGAGGACTAGTATGGCTTTTACCTCTTGTTGACCATTTCCTTAGATGGAACTGGTTGTGCAACAAGGTAGAAAGGAGAAGTTTGAGACTTAGGTTTCGAGAAAATCATTAACCCTTGTCCGGGGAAATTCAACGTATGAATGGAGTTGGGTTGGAATTTTTATCAAATTGATCGAAGGTGGAAAATCTTTGGAAAATTCGAAGGTATGAATGATAAGGAATCAGAAGAAAGGAAGGTTAGCACACTCAAATAAGTTTGGAATGTTGCACTTGTGTGGCATCCAGGAAATAATAAATTAATAAAACTAAATAAAAAGATAAATAATAATAATAATAAGAGGGGAAAAAGAGAAATATACATAGTAATATAATAATGTAGTCGGGAGTATCTCAAGTCTGAGAGCCCAGTGAGTCTTGGAATAACGATAGTGTAAGAAAAGGGAAGGTGCTGAAGATTGCATTTGGGCTGAGTGTTGCAGGAAACACAGTGAACGTATTATCACAAGGGAAGTGTTTGAGTCGGCTAAGGCTGACAAAGAAAGCTGGTGAACCAAGGTAGTTAAGGCGATAAGTGTTGTTTTGCGTGTCTCTTAGAGTGGACGATTGAGAATTCAGGTTGGGTTGGCATACCCGAAACAATGCATATTTGAAAGGGTTTTCCTTGGGCATGTGTTTTTACGGATGGAGTTTCTGTGAATCCTAAGAAAGTGGAAGCAGTGGCAAATTAGGTGCAACCTACCAGTGTGACTGAAGTACGAAGTTTTCTTGGTTTGGGCAGGTGACTATCGTTGTTTTATGAAAAACATCTCTTCGATAGTTGCACACCTTGCTCGGTCGTCGAGCAAGGAAATCAAGTTTGTGTGGATCGAGGAGTGTGAATTGAGATTTCAAGAACTCAAGAAGCAATTGACCACTCCACCAGTTTTAACTCTTTTCGATGACAAAGGAAGCGTTGGGATATTCAACAATGCATCATGGTAGGGTGACTGCTCATGCCCTTAGGCGAACTCGGGAAGCATGAGCAGAGTTACCCCACCCGTGGCTTGGAGCTTATTGCTATAGTGTTTGCCCTTTAATTTGGCCACATTGCCTGTATGGAGAAACGTGTCAATCTTATCGGATCACAAAATGTTATAAGTGGTAAACGCGTAGACTAAAGTTAATCAAGGTCATGGGTATACTTTTGAGTATCACCCATGCCGAGCTAATGTCGTTGTGGAATGGTTGTAGTAGGAAGTGAGTTGGAACCCTAGCTAGTAGCAAACCTTTCGTGGCTTATCGCCACTTTTGGGGTAAATGAGGAAAGTTGCGATTGATTTGGGAATGAAGTAAGACTGGAAGTTACTTGCGGGTTTCCATGTGAGACCCATGCTAGTTGAACAAATGTTTGAGACCCAACTGTAGGATTCTGTGGTGGATATGATAAGTTTAGATTGAAGAATGGTTCACGGACGAATGGTTGCGATGAGTAACAATAAAGCATTAGAAACAGGAACTCATTGGTGTGTACCTATGCATGAAACTATAAAAGGGGAATTGTGGTAGGAATCTCTAGTATTAAGTTAAGTTTTAGTATTGCCTTTCACTCAGAAACCGGTGTACAATTAGAAAGAACAATTCAAATGTTGGAGGACATGTGGAGAGCTTATGTGATGTAGTTCAAAGTGACTTAGGATTCCCACATTCCTCTGATGGAGTGTGCCTACAACAATAGTAATCATTCAAACATTGAAATTGCTGGGTATGAAGCTTTGTACGGAGACAGTGTGGAACTTCTATCATTGTGGGTGAGAGAAAACTAGAGTAGTTGGAGTTTGTTCAAAGGATAATGGAAAGAAGCATAAAACAACATGTTACCGACAGAAGGGTTATGCGGACAACCGGTCCAAGGATTTGGATCCTACTGACGGTGATTGGGTTAATTGGGAAGCATGTTTCGTGGAAAGGTGTGATTAGGTTCGGGAAACATGGGAAGTTAAGCTTTGGTTGTATCGGACCATATGAGATCACTATATGAATTGGACCCACCGCTTGTAGACTTGCTTTGCCTCCAGAGCTATTACGGAAGTATGTACCCGACCTTTCACGTATCCTGGAATAGCAACTAGTGGAGTTAGAGGATATTTGACTGATGAGGAGCAGTAATTGCAGATTTTGGATTGAAAGAAGTAAGTGTTGCGATTTAGATCCATTCTTGTAGTAAAAGTAATGCGGCCCAGTATCCTTACCTCTTCGAGTGATAAGTACAAAACTTCGAGGACGAAATTTTTGTAAGGGGGTAGTTAGTAACATCCCGATCCAATTTAATTAGTTAAATATGAAATTACATTTATGCCCTTGGGGTAAGGGTATTTTAATCACTTTTTGTTCGGAAAGGAATTTGGGGAATTGAGTTGCACTGTTGCGTCGAGCTCGTCGATACGAGTTCGTAGATAGGCGGCACGCTCAATTCCGAGTTGTATCGAGAGAGAAAATATCTAAAAACTAAAAGGACATAAAAGGAATATCAAAAATTGTTAAAAGCCTAGAAAAACACAGTTTTACCCCTCCCCCTCACGCGTGTTCTCTTCTCTCTCTCTACCCGACAATTTCTCTCTCCTCCATCTCTCTCTCTTTTCCCGACTAAACCAGGCTAGCGTCTTTCACCGGCGATCTCCTCCGTCTAGCCACTCCAGCACATGAGATCGGTCAGAAAAGAACGGCCTCCGATCGGCGACCTCATCCCTCCTCTTTTGTATTTTCAGTCTCTGTTTCCAGCAAATCCAGCAACCATTGACGTTGATTGAGGTATGAAATTTCATCTCCTTGTCATGCTCTTTTTATTGGCATAAGTAGATTTGGTTGATTTGGAGGTTTGAGAGTTCGATTAGGAACCCTAGAATTAGCCGGCTATTGGGTTATTTTTCTGGCCACTTCGGCAACTTTTTGGCGAGGTTCCAAGACCAAAAGTGACTCCCCTGGTTGTGTTGAATTTGTTGATATAGGTATTGGCTAGTGATTTGGAGTTTTTCAATCGTCGGAATTTACTCAAGCCACTCACGCGCTGCCGACGGCGCGTGGCGGCGATTGGACCACTTGGTGGATGCTCATTAAGTCCCAAAATAAGCCCCATGTCGTCCCGAGATCGATGGTGTGCTTAGATTAGCAATAAGTTTCCGTTTGACTATCGAACGGATATTGCGCCTATTAGGCGATATCCCGGTTTGATAGGTTCGGACTGTTTGATTAGTCTCATTTTCAAATATGTTATTCCTCATACCTTTAGGATCTTGTAGGAACTGGTGTATCGAGAATCGGAGTTCCAAATACTACGAATCAATTATTCTAGGGTTAGGTAAACCGGTTACCGTCCGTCATGTTTTTGAGAGCGATCCAACTGCTCGATCAAGACCAAACCCTCGGGACTTACTTAGAAAACTTTGTTGGACCTATAGGAACTTTCAAAATAGAAATAGGAGGTCGTGGTTTAAACAATCAGTGTTTTCAAGTATGGAAATGCATGCATAAGTGATTTTTGATTCCAGATATGACTATTTGTGGAAAATTTATAAATATCTTAACTGTGGTTTTACAACAACTATGAGAGTTTTTGGTGCATGATATTGCATAATAGTATATTGGGTTATGGGATTTTGATTGAACACTTGATATATTTGGGTTATGGGAATTTTAATGTTGATATTACTAGTACTTAATGTTATTGAGAAGGTATATGGATTATGAATGTGAACTCGAACTCATCGTTGGGAAATTGGATTTGGGTGGGGTATGTATTGATGGTGGTGGTATTTGAAATATGCAATTTACCATAATATGTACCTCCCAGGTTACTGGACACATTGGTTACATTTGACACGCGGTAATTCTTCGAAGTTGTGTCGGGAATCGGGCACCCCTAACCGGGTGTATCGAAGGCCTTAAACGATAGTCTGCGCACATAAGACTTATTTCAACCGCATGTGTATTGAAGATTCTGCCTTGCGTTTCTGGGGAGCAATAGTCCCCCAGTTGGACTACTCATCCCTAGCCACATGAATATGGAGGATTCTGCCACGTGGTCTAGTTAAAACAGTCCCCGTGTTGGATTGTTTTTCCCCTGGTACATGTTGATGGAGTATGTGGATACATATATGTATAATGGGTACAAGGGTGGGAAAAAGACAGTGTGTGTGCATAGATATTATATAAATGAGCTTGCTAGAATTTATGGATAATTATTATGTTGTGGTATTTGGAAATTGGGTTTTTATGAACTTTATGGTTTTTAAAAAGAACTACTTGTGGCTTGATCTCTTAGTGAGGGTACGTAGGCAACCTAGGTTAACCTAGGTGCAGCCGCAAAATAATCTATTTGGATTTCTATATATTATATATATTGGGCATATGAGATTTCAAAGGATTTTAAATCAAGTAGGTTATAATAAAGGATTTCACAGCATGATTTTGACATGGTTTTCACAAAACGCTGGGGCTAGTATGTTCAAGTAAACTTATATTTAAAACTTTCTTTTTGTCCACTTACATTTCTGTTTTGGGCCCCCCAAGCCATAGCTTGAGGCGACTAGTAAACCCAGGTCAAGAAATTCTCCTTGTACATCGACATCAGTGTAGGACGTTCAATTCCTTTCATAAATATTTGGTTACATAAACTAAATAATATTCTTTAGATTGCTCTGATATTGCCCGGGTAGGGTTGAATTTAAAGCCAGAGGCCTATATGTAAATTGTGTGTGATTAGCATTGTATGTGCTACCAGTTAGGTTATGGTTAATTGTGATGTTTACATGTGAAAAAATATGGGGAAATGCCCGTTTTTCAGGGGAGACCCTACCGAAATTTTGGTAGGAGTCTTAACCCTTTTTCTTTATGAATGCGGGAAGAGGGTAAAATAGTAAGTGAACTCGGCATCGGTTGGATGTCGGACGGATAACAAAGTTCGACACGAATTCCGAGAGGAAATTCAGGTCGGGTCCTATCATAGTGAACAAATGGTGCATCCATCAAACTCTATTGCTTGGAAAGAGTTTGATAAAATGTACCTAGACTTTGCTAAAGGCCCACGAAATGTCAAATTAGGCCTTACAACTGATGAATTTATTCCTTTTGGAAATATGAGCACGACTTATAGTATGTGGCCGGTCATAGTCATCACATTTGATAACGGGCGAGGGGCCTAATGTGACGACCCTTGCACTATGCCAAAATTCACTTTAGGCAACACTTAATAGGCATCGGTAAAACATGAAATCGATGCTATTAGTCTTTTAGGCATCAATTTTATAAAAAGCATGGCCATAGGGGTGTAAAGACATCCCAACCAATACTAGGCAATCTGAGCCGATGCCTTTATATGGAATTAGCATCGATCGATATTTGAACTGATGCCATATATCTTTCAATTTTTTTTAAAATAAAAATAAAAATTTCAAGGACCGATGCCTTATATCTAGGTCAACTCCCCCAAAAAAAATTCATCTTTTTCCCTCAAAAAATTTAACCTTTTCCCACAAAAAACTTCACCAAGTCTTAAACCTAACTCTCTCTCTCTCTCTCAAAGCCCCAAAGTTCCTCTCTCTGCTCTCAAACTCTCAAAAGGAAAAATCGCGAAGCACAAGCTGACCTTCCCCATCTCCGTCAAGCAGGTCTCTTTTTCTCTCTCAAGGAAAAGGAAAGAAGCTTTATATTGATTGAGTTTATGGTCGAATTTATATTTGTGTTTGATCTTGCTGCACTAACAGTTTCCAATTTACAAAACATGATGGGGGTTTCGGTGGAAATTGCTTGTTTTGTTTGGGATGCTTCTGGTGTGAGATTGGAGTGGACTAGTTAGGATAATTCTTGGTCCTTCCATGTCAATTGCTCCAAATTATGTGTCTTTGTAATGTTTATAGGGGAAATCGCTTACCAATTTCCCTCAATGATGATAGTGGCGGAAATTTCCTATTCATTTCCCATGTAGAGTGTTTATCAGCTAAATTTTCATATGACATGCAGTCTATAGTGATGGGAAGAGCCTAAGAATGTCAATCTTGTTCTCTTCTCTCATTATGTTTGATTTTCTTATTGGAAACTCTTGGGTTTGCCAAAATTTTGATTTATTGTTTTCTACCTTTGAAATCTTTTTTTTATACATTTTTTCAACATCTGTTTTTTGCTGGTTGCAGCCTGGTCCAAGGGATGATTTCCTGCGGTGCTTTATAAAACGGAACCGTTCCAGCCAAACATATTACCTTTTCCTTGGTCTTACCCATGGTGAGCATTTTCTAACCTAAATGGATGTTTCTTATTGTGTAGTACAGTGTGAATGATAGGTAACCTTTTTTTTCTTCTTTTAGGTTGTTTTTCAAAGATATGGCTTTTCCATCTTTGATCTGGTTTTGTTTAGTTAGGTTATCTAGGTATTCATTTCCCTCTCCAGAAATTGCCGTCACTTTCTGTAAATAGTAGGCATGTGTTGAGGCCCAAAAAATCAAGGGGTAGGCCCAAGTGCATTTTTGGCCCAATATGGCATTTAACCCGGAAAGAAAGGCCCGATTGGGACATGCGAGAATTCGTCAGACACGCTTGATATATGCTGCATGCCATGCCACGTAAGCACGCAATCCGCAGAAAGTTATAACAAGCCTTTGAAACATGCTAGCTCTACAAAGCCCATGCTAATTATCCCGTCAAGCATTATATCCCTTTCCAAAGGCGATAAAATTCGAGCACGCCAATCGACACGCCATGCCAAGCGGAAGATCATTATTTTACACCTAGCCACGCTACAAGCTTAAGTGGGCCCAAGCCACGCAAATGCCTGGGGCTTGCCGAGTGGTTTGTGGTATGGATGGTCACGAGTATTCACGAGGCCCATTGATGGACCAAGAAGTGGAAGTTTTGGGCTACTTGGGAGCACCAAAACTCAGGCCCATTTCTTGGGCCCAAAAACATGGGTAAGCAATAGAGAGAGAGAAGAAAGCCCAATGCCTTAGGAAAAATATCTAATAGTAAAGCCACACATCAGCCAAAACGTATAGCACCATAAGTCGCCTTCCAGAATTGACGAAACCCACAGTCGTGGAAGTAAATGAGCAACACCCAATGGCTTGACCAAGAGCCCAAGCCCAGCATCTTACACATAGGTAGCATTACCGTAAGCCTCAAAACCTGGTCAAATAGCAAGCCACCGCAAAAACCAACAGGGATCGAGGTGGTAGAAGGAATACCCATTGTGCCAACGCCTTTGCCCTGTTTATTTCCTCTGCAAGCTCTAAAAGGAAAATCGGGGTAAAGGTGGGTGGCGCCACTCCCCATAGAGAAGGCCAGCTGCGTAAGGGGCTTGGAGCTCTAAAAAGCTTCAGCCCTGTGTGTTTAGGCTAGGAGTTTCACCAAATAAGATAGAGTGGGAGAAAGTGAAGGGAAAGAGAAGGGATGACTTGATAAAGATGGAAGTCCCAGCGCCTATAAGAGGAGGCACCTCCACCCAAAGAAAATCATCCTATCCGCAGCTAAGCAACCCACACCCAGAGAGCAAGCACATCTCTCACATCTGAAACTCCATAGTTTCAAGCCCTATCCCTCAATCTCTTCCCATTCTCCCTTCTAGCAAGCAACGACAACAATCTCCGGACCATAAGCAAGCTTCATCAAGCGACTTGAGATTTACTCAAGATACCCCATGCTTAGTTTCCATAGCTCTCCCTCTTCCTTAGCCAAAGCCCCATCAAACCCTTCATTCTTCTTGCCCTAAGCCTTAGTTCGCACAAGAAATCCAAGCTCTCTCTCTCTCTCTCTCTCTCTCTCTCTCTCATGCTAAACTTATGAATGCTCGGCTCCCATGCCACAAGCTTCTCATGCCAAGCCATGCTATTAATCTATATTTACTGTCTTCTTTGTTGGTGAAAGGAACCAAAGGGCTTCCTAAGGCTTCTCAAACCTTTCAAGCACTCTTGGGGCCTAGTTCTTGAACTCAGGCAAAAGGGGAAATTTCATCGTTTTTGCACTTCATAGCAGCCAATTCGTCAAGCTGCCGGAAAGCCCATTTGTCAAGTCCGGAAAGAAAAGACCCTACATAAATGGCGACTGCTGGGGACCAGGCCGCTACTTTCACCAATGCTTCCAAAGACGAAGACCAGAAGCAACCCATGGCTTCCCAATACCGGTCAGACCTTGATGACTCGGAATCAAGAAAAAAATTTCTCCCTTAGAGAAGAACATGCAAGTGAGGGAGATTTCACCCTCACAGACCTCGTTGCAGCTATCCATGATATTGGGGAAACCCAGAGGGAGAACCCATGAAAAACCATGGTCTTTTGACCTTGGAAGCTTTCGTAATGCTGCTACTACCATACACAGTCGATGATGCTTTGACGATTTCCATGAATCTCCGACTACATCAATATAATAAGGGGGCTCGGGCTCGGCTCTATCTGTTCCTCACAAGTCCGGCTTGATTGTGGTCGTATTTGCGGCCCCTGTGCGTCGCACCCCACTGTGATTGCTATGGTCAACATGTGGCCTTTGTGTTGAGAATGGCAAATGAAAGAGATAAGAAATCTTCTATCATACCTATTTGACAATATATTATTTTATACTTAATTTATGCTATTTTATTAAAGTGTTGTATCTCATTGCCTTGTTTATTAGTCTAATATCTCATTGCCTTGTTAGTATGTCATCAAGTCATTAGGTCAAAAGGGTTATCCAGTGATGTTTTTATTGTGTCCATCACATAATAAAATAATATTTATCTTAGCATACATATTGCATGCTGCCATATGCCTTATATTATCATGTGGTATTAGAGGTAGAACATGCTACCTTTGTTGGGATTTAATAAAGCCATTCATGACAGTAACGAAGATGACAGAATTTATGCATATGCTTTGTGCTCAAATTTATGTTCATCATAAATTAATAGGCCTATTTGCTTCTCTCGAAAATTGACAATCATCAATAAATATTTATATGCTTCTATATTGTAAATTCTCCAGGGCAATGCTAAAATCATCAAGCAATGGGGCCTAAAGAAGAGGCAGAGTTATAAGAGGTCCTCATGAAGGAATGAAGTGCCCACTCGTTTGGAAAAACAGATCCACCAACCAAGAAAACAAAGGAGAAGCACAAAAACTTCCAAAATATGACTTTAAGACGTGGCTAATGCTATTAGAGGCCACATGCTTTTGACTTATCTATCGTGAATCAAAGTGGATAATTCTAGCCCACACTTCCTTTTCTTTTAGTGGGAAGTTGATGCAGATCAAGATCTTGTTACAATTTCAAGTCAAGCAACAAAATCCATGCCCATAAAATAAATTCCAAGCCAAGCTCACACTTCCAAATAACCAAAGGCAAGCTATTGACGAGGACCCCTTGCCAAAACGAAGGAGATAGCCACTGTCATCACATGCTCCGATGACTTGCTCGATGACGATGAATTATGCCCCATGGAAGAATGATTCAAACCCACCAGAAGCTATTTGGGAACCTTGCGGAAACATGGAGAAGGTCACTGGTGCAAATACTCAAAACCTTCAAGTTATAACACTCCATGGCCACTTGTTGATGGATGGGAAGATAGTTCAAGCAGCGAAATGTTCACGCTAGACATGCCGGAAGAATGCTACTTGGGGGCTTCGCCTAGGCAGCAAGAAACAACCGCTGTAACATTTCACAATCTTACGGAGGCTGAAACAAGTGTGATGGAGCGTTACTTAGGTTTGAAGCATGGGCCCACAGCCTCACAAGTCATCCAGAGGAATCCAAAATTCAAGTCACTCTTTGACCAACTTGGCTTTAGACCACAAGCAAGGGAGGCAGCTGCTGTAGCTCTCATGAACATCTCTACAGAGTCTAATCCTCATTGCTTTATTGCCCAGCCACAAAGGTCGTTCTTAGAAAACGACAATGCTATCATTTTCACAGATGAAGACAGGGAGGTCCCTTGTCCGGATCACCGGAGGCCACTTTACTTGGAGGGACAGATCAATGATGTGTCGACGTAGGTTCCTCTGTCAACATATTGCCTCTGTCTGTGCTTACAGCAGCTGGCATACCATTGTCTAAAGTAGTACAGTCTCAGACAAGCATCAGCGGATTCGGCAATAAGAGCGAGGTCACTGTTGGTTACATGCAAATAAACTTGAAGGTGGGGCTAATCCTGTCGCTCACCAAGTTCTAGGTGGTGGATGTGGATGTAGCCTACCATGCTCTACTTGGGAGGCCTTGGCTCAACAAGCACAAGCTCGTGGTCTCTACTTGCCACCAATGCGTGAAGGGAATAATTGGACTAAGGCCACTTCGCATACCAGAAAATCAAGCACCGTTCAACCAAAACGAAGCTTATTATTTGAAGACGGAGTTCTACACCGAGTGCACAGATTCTGGAAGCAACCCATTCAAGACTTTTGGAACCTATCTACCTTCCTGGACTAAGGTTCGTGATCTTAGGAACTCATAACAATTGTCGATCGAGAAGCGAAGAGACACTCGGAAGTCAACAACCATGCTTACAGCCTCAATGCTTGAAGGTCGCACTGGTGTATCGCTTATGACGGGTTTGGAGGCCCGACCGTGTTTTACGGGAAAGCCCCGAGTATGGAGAAGAAGTGATGCAAGCAGACAGCCATAAAGGTCCAGACGACAAAACGCCCATGCCTTGTGCTTTTCCCGAGCTTATGATGGCACCTAGGCATATGCAGGATGGTTCCAGCAGAGAAGTATTCACGTTGGACATGCCGGAAGAACACCACTTAGGTGCTTCATTTAGTCGGCGAGTGTCGAGAGACAGTGCTGCAACCTCTCATAACCTCACGAGAAGTTGAAGAAAGTGTATTGGGATGATGCACATGTCTAAAATGAGGACCTATTGCCTCACAAGCTTTTCATAGAAACCTGAAAATCAAATCATGCTTTGATTAGCTCGGTTATGAACCGCATGCAAGGAAAGCAGTCGATGGGGCTCTATTAAATATATATGCAGAGCATGGCATACTAGTACGATACATGCCAAACACATGCCAACCCATGCCACAAGCTTTCATGCTATTACAAGTCATGCACACTCCTTGCCCCTTTCATACTTGGGAGCTTGATTTGGTTGGAGTACTCATCAATGCAAAGTGGCTAAAAGCCTTACTACTGCCGAGTTGCTTTTGCACCTATCCTTTTGTCTTTGGGTTTTCAAATTTATTTCAAAAAAAAATAAACTCCTTCTGTGTTTTCATCATATGCTTTCACAATTTTTGAAGAATGCACCACCATTATAGCAGGCCAAGGTGCAAGATGATATTTACGGTGAGAATGGAGTATTTTGGAAAAAGAAAAAAGCCTCTAGAATTCTTTCCTTGCTTTTACCTTCTTCTGCTTTTGCAAAACATGTTCTTTTCAAAAATTGGTGAAGCAATACATCGAGGATTTTGTGTAAAGATCCGCCAAAATTTCGGCAGATGCGCCTTGTTTTAAGGCTACCCATCCCTGTCGAGAAAATTTCAAGCGATCCACAAGGATAAATTCCATCAACCAAGCAATATACACATAAGGCAAGCGGGATTACAACATGTCTCCAACACCCACTAGAAATCAATACGATTTCAGCGATTCGGACATAACAGCTGCTAGAAATCAATACGATTTCCAACGATTCGGACATAACACCGCCAGAAATTAATACGATTTCAAGCAGTCGGCATTCCAGAAATTAATACAATGAAGAACGAAGCACACGGCTTCGTTAAAAGGTGTCATACATGCCAAATTCGTGCCAACCTAAGCCACAAGCCTCCCATGCTATTGCAAGGCATGCGCACCCCTTGGACCTTCTATACTTGGTCCCAATACTTGGTGGTTGAAGATGATCGAAACTGTCCAGCCACTTTCCTTCCGTACTTGGGGGCTTGACTTGATTTCAACTTGCCAAAATCACAGCCATATCATACACTTCAGAAAGCATATATTTCGAGCCAAGCCAAATGCATAAGTCAAGCAAGTATATACATATAGCAATACATTGCATTTCAAGCATCCCAGTGGCCAATACAAGGCAATCCAAAGCTTTCACAAAGAGGTATCACATGCTACACTATACAGAATGGATCACCATGCCAAAACTCAAAGCATTAAGCCAAAAGAGGGAACTACAGTACGCCAAGCCATAATCCAGAATCATGCATCCTGCAAAAAATAAAATGATCAAGAATTAGATGAGGAACAAAGATGGAGGGCAGTCTATTTGTATAAGAAGCATAGGCAAGGATGCCACAAGCCACAACTGGGTGAATCGTACAATATGAAGGAAGCCTTACGCGATGATCCTTTCGCCTTTTCCAACACGCACTCAATGCCATCTGAGGTGACTCCTCTTTTGATCAGGAGTTCATGCAGCGTACAACACTCATTTTCCAACTCCTGACTTTTAAGTCTCAATGCACAAGTTGCTGCCTCTACTTTAAGAAATTAAGCCGATACTTCTATGCTACAAGTAGCTCGCGCCTCGAAAATGGCACGTGCTAATCTCATCTTCAATATATCAAATAAGAAGTTGATATGAAGTCCCAACAAAATGGCATCACGGATCGCGTCTCTCCAAAGACATAAGCCTATGATCGGTGACATCCGAGTATAGTGTGTTGTCCATGCCATGGAATACAAGGCCAAGATCTCGGGACACCATATTCTTCAAAGTAAAAGACAGGCTACAACCGCCCTCAATGCGAGCCCTATAAATGTCAAAAAACCTACTCAAAGTCTTCATCAAGCTTCTCGGGAATACTTGCTTGCCCGAAATGTTTCATAGCCTCGGAAGACATGGTGCAATGGAAGGAGCTCATCAGTGGATCTAAGTATTCTCACGTCACTGTCAACAATGCAGCGCACACAAACATGCACCAAGCACGCCAAGTCAAACTCACGCTAATTAGACAAATGGCCAAGGGGCACGCAATTTATTACTCGAGCCTTCGCAAGCTAAGCTCTCAAGCAATTCATTATTTCCAACCAAGCAAAGTGTACAGAACAAGCTGGAAATCACTATCTCAATGCATTCCAAGCTCCAACAATTCATGCATTTCATTATTTCCAACCAAGCAAAGAGTATAGAACAAGCTGGAAAAGATTATCTCAATGCATTCCAAGCCCCAACAATTCATGCATTTCATCATTTCGAACCAAGCAAGGTGTACAGAACAAGCTGGAAATCATTATCTCAATGCGTACAAAACAGCCCGAAACTTAATATCTCAAGCATTCTAAATCAAAAGTTCTTGCAGAAAGTATGTAACAATCTTTGTGCTCCAAGGTTCCAACAACATGAGCTTTGGGCTCTCCAAAAAAGAAAAGAAGAAAAAAGAAGTACAACTCAAGCCCAAGTGCAGTCAACTGTGCTAAAGATCGATACACCATGCAGTTTCAAAAGGAAAAGCTACTACGCGCCAAGCTAGCCAGCCCCTCCACAACAAAGAAATGCGACTGCAAGGCGAAATAAAGACAGTGTTAGAGAACGATGGTGCTGGAAGATATAGCCTTGCTAAAAAATATATATATGCATATCACGGTGCAAAGAAGGAGAATTGGGTACCTCAACTAGATCACAAAGTGCATGATTAAAAACAGAATAGAAGAAGCGCGGAGAGGTGATCCTTTCGATGTTTCCACCATGCACCAAGCGCCATTATCGTAGTTCATTTGTTAATGAGAAGGTCTCGTAGCTTGCGGCACTGCTCTCCAATTCGTGTTCCTTAAGGCTCAACGCATTAACAACAACTCTTGCTTCAAGGGATTGGGCATACATCTTTATGCTACAAGCGGCTCGTGCTCTAAAAACAGCATGTGCAATAACTTCTTCTAAGTATCAAGCGAGGAGTCCACGGGAGGTCCTAATAGGACACATGCTCAAACAATTTTAGCACACTGCCGTAAGGTCGAAAATGATGATTCCTTTGCAACCTTCAATCATTCGCAAAACATCTTTGGCAGTTGGGTTTGCCCACTCACAATCGAACCACTCTAGCTAGCCCTTAGTGATCTTTGGAAGGGTATTGAAAATAAATAAAAATCAAGAGGCTGCCGAGAAACATGCATTTCTTCTATACAAAGACTTGGAAATGAGAGTGGCCTCCAAAGCTTACCCAGGCCTATGATCAAGTCTTGGCAAATGTTTCTAAGCGATGAAGGCGATCGTCTCTTCTTCAGCCCATCGTGCAAGGGGAAATAGGTCATCACTCATCACAGAGGTCATTATGACTTATTACATGAATCCTCGCAAGAATTGCCAAGAAAGAATACGCTACAAAAGGGCAAAGTATACTGTGTTAAAGCCAATCAATCTCCACGCTAGCATGCAAGCCATATGAACTCTACATGCCGAGCAAAGCAAGCTATCTCATGCCAAGTGAAATGCATAAACAGAAATTTTTTGGAACATCATGCAATCTATTACTCGAGCCCATGCCAAGCAAAATTCTTATTCCGTGCTCGACCAACAATTCCAAAGCAATACATAAAAATAAAAATAAAGCACACACACGCACATTCTTAAAGTTTCACGCACCGCTACCAAGCTCATACCTGCAAAAGGAGTCAAGAATGTAGCACACGCAAAATATACGCCAAGCATGGCAAGTCAAGCTCATGCCAAAGGAAACGCTTAAGCAAATTCCCAAGCGACATGCAATTTACCCATGGCAAGCAAAATTCTCGTTCCATGATCGACAAGCAATTCCCATGGCAAGCAAAATTCTCTCTCAAAAATGCAAAAGATTCAAGCATTGCAGAGCATGCATTCTGTCAATTTCCACAACATGGGAGAAAAGTCCAGATTTAATCAAGCATGTGTTCACAAGAAAAACAAGCCTAGGCCAAGATATCGCCTATGCCTATTCCTACGAAGCCAAAAGAAAGACTCACGATTCCAAAGAAAGGAGCGTAACTATTTACCGAGAAGCCGAGACAGAAATCCAAATTGCCAAGTTGCGAAATTGGTGCACTCAAACCTTCCAAAGAAAGGAATACGACGCAGGCTTCTGGCACCTTCCACTGTCTATGCCAGATGTATACACCTACATAGAAGAAGTGCATCGTGCAAAATTCAGCCTTTTCACCAGCAAAAGAAGGGCCAACACACGATAAAACAAAAGGGGTAGAAAAATGGAGAAGAGGAAAAGAGGCAATCCATACCAGTGATTTCTTGTCGCAAATTTTGGCACTCTTCCAAAGACTCGCGAAGGGAAGAAATCAAAAAGAAGGGAGCAATTGTCAACTGCAAGCATGCAATTTACTAGCGAAAAAGCTAAATCATGCACATATGGCTTGACATATATAACTCAACCATGCCAAATTCAAATCAGTCAAGCAACGAATTATGCGAGGCCAACAAAATCCCATGCCTAAAGCAATATCACAAGCTAATCAGATTATGCATATACAACCAAGACATGCCATTTCATCATTATCCAAGTTGTTCCAGTGCCAAGGCAGTCAAAGAAGGAGGTTCTCCTTTTTGAAGCAAGCTTGGAGAAAGGATGAATATAACAAATAAATAGCACGCAAGCGGTATGCAAAGAAGCGTAACGAATCATCACATGCCAAGGGAAGTATCCAAGAAAGCGACCAGGCATCATACGATTTATCACTCAAGCAAGAAGGAGAGGGTGCTGCAAGTGTTTTATTTTCCAACCTCGCTCTAGCGACACCCAAAGTTTTACACTCAATCGAGTCGAGCTATCTCTGGATGGGTGCCTAAGAATGCCTAATTAGTGACTAATGCCCATTTTTAAGCAAACGGAGGCTACACAGCATCAAACTTGCAGTACCAAAAGACTAAAAGGAAGAACGGAGGCAAATTGCAATTGTCCTCTTGAGCAACAAGATGAAGAAACAAAAAGAGGAGGAGAGAGCGATGTTTATCACAATATCTCGCGTCCCTTCCAAAGAATTCGTCAAATAAAAAGGAGGGGAAGAAACCAGAAAGCACTGTACAATCCCTTCTTTCCAGAACCATGGCACGGACGAGCACAACGATGGAAAGGAAGCACGGTTGCAAGCTTGGCGTGAATTGCCAACAGCGGTGGTTGAGTTTCTCCACGCAAGCTAGCAACGAGGTTCGAAATTGGCGAAGGTTTCTAGCAACCCAGATCGAGTTCTTCCATGAGGAAGCAACCAGATGTGAAATCGAAGAGGGTGACTAGCATTGGTGGCCGGATTCTTCAAGCAAGAAGGAGAGGAGGCGCGAAATCAGTGTGGGCTTTCGGTGGTTGTAGTTATTAGCACCTGGGAATCACAAAAAGCTGCTGGAAGATGATTATGAGCGGCGTCACTCATGCGGGAAGCAAGAAAGTCACAAAGACCATCAAGGATTTGATTTTGGGTTGGGTTTTTGATTATTCAGCCCATTTCGGTACTCTTCATGGCCCCAATAATCAAAGGGGCTAATGTTGAGGCCCAAAAAATCAAGGGGTAGGCCCAAGTGCATTTTTGGCCCAATATGGCATTTAACCCGGAAAGAAAGGCCCGATTGGGACATGCGAGAATTCGTCAGACACGCTTGATATATGCTGCATGCCATGCCACGTAAGCACGCAATCCGCAGAAAGTTATAACAAGCCTTTGAAACATGCTAGCTCTACAAAGCCCATGCTAATTATCCCGTCAAGCATTATATCCCTTTCCAAAGGCGATAAAATTCGAGCACGCCAATCGACACGCCATGCCAAGCGGAAGATCATTATTTTACACCTAGCCACGCTACAAGCTTAAGTGGGCCCAAGCCACGCAAATGCCTGGGGCTTGGCCGAGCGGTTTGTGGTATGGATGGTCACGAGTATTCACGAGGCCCATTGATGGACCAAGAAGTGGAAGTTTTGGGCTACTTGGGAGCACCAAAACTCAGGCCCATTTCTTGGGCCCAAAAACATGGGTAAGCAATAGAGAGAGAGAAGAAAGCCCAATGCCTTAGGAAAAATATCTAATAGTAAAGCCACACATCAGCCAAAACGTATAGCACCATAAGTCGCCTTCCAGAAATGACGAAACCCACAGTGTCGCCGAAGTAAATGAGCAACACCCAATGGCTTGACCAAGAGCCCAAGCCCAAGATCTTACACATAGGTAGCATTACCGTAAGCCTCAAAACCTGGTCAAATAGCAAGCCACCGCAAAAACCAACAGGATCGAGGTGGTAGAAGGAATACCCATTGTGCCAACGCCTTTGCCCTGTTTATTTCCTCTGCAAGCTCTAAAAGGAAAATCGGGGTAAAGGTGGGTGGCGCCACTCCCCATAGAGAAGGCCATTTGCGTAAGGGGCTTGGAGCTCTAAAAAGCTTCAGGCCTGTGTGTTTAGGCTAGGGAGTTTCACCAAATAAGATAGAGTGGGAGAAAGTGAAGGGAAAGAGAAGGGATGACTTGATAAAGATGGAAGTCCCAGCGCCTATAAGAGGAGGCACCTCCACCCAAAGAAAATCATCCTATCTAGAGCTAAGCAACCCACACCCAGAGAGCAAGCACATCTCTCACATCTGAAACTCCATAGTTTCAAGCCCTATCCCTCAATCTCTTCCCATTCTCCCTTCTAGCAAGCAACGACAACAATCTCCGGACCATAAGCAAGCTTCATCAAGCGACTTGAGATTTACTCAAGATACCCCATGCTTAGTTTCCATAGCTCTCCCTCTTCCTTAGCCAAAGCCCCATCAAACCCTTCATTCTTCTTGCCCTAAGCCTTAGTTCGCACAAGAAATCCAAGCTCTCTCTCTCTCTCTCTCTCTCTCTCTCTCATGCTAAACTTATGAATGCTCGGCTCCCATGCCACAAGCTTCTCATGCCAAGCCATGCTATTAATCTATATTTACTATCTTCTTTGTTGGTGAAAGGAACCAAAGGGCTTCCTAAGGCTTCTCAAACCTTTCAAGCACTCTTGGGGCCTAGTTCTTGAACTCGAGGCAAAAGGGGAAATTTCATCGTTTTTGCACTTCATAGCAGCCAATTCGTCAAGCTGCCGGAAAGCCCATTTGTCAAGTCACGGAAAGAAAAGACCCCTACAAAGATGTGTCCTCTTCTCGGTTTCCTTTTTGAGCTATAACCTTTTTAACTTTTTTGTTGTCCATGGCAGCACTAATCGATGAGGGAAAGTTCCTACTTGCTGCACGCAAGTATAACTTTTTGATTTTTTGGTTTTACGCCGAGATCTACACGGGTTAGTGTCCACTGCGATTTTTTGTTGGATTTTGTGAAATTTTTGGATTTTTCGGATACCCTTTTGTCTTAATTGAATGAACATTTGGTGGCATTGGGATTTTGGTTGTTGGGCATTTTGGGTTGCAGATCTGAGTATGTTATGGTTTTGGTATTTGTAGATCTCATTCTTGGGTTTTGGGGTTTCTTTGTAGATCTCTCGAGTTAAGTGGGTTTCTTTTTGGCTGTTATGATTTTCTTAAAGATGAGGCCAAATAAAAATTTGATTTTCTTAAGTGGTTCAGATAAATTCCCTTCATTTAGCATTAGATCTATAAGTGAGACCATTTCTCTTTCAACCGTTTCTCTACTGTACTACGATTTCAGGATGAGATTCCTTGCTTTAAACATTAGATCCATAAGCACTAAGTTCTGCTATATAAGGTTGTAGGTTCTCTGGTTGGATTTGATTGAGTCTTTATAATTCAAGCATCTATGTAGTTCTTCAGGATGTCTCAATATCAATATTTTTTCTCTCATTTCCACATGAAGATAACAGAGACGTTTATAAAATTTATTTGGGGATTGTTGCTGATGGAAGTGTTGAAGAGACATATTTGGTCATCCCTGAAATTAGTTTTTGGTTCAGCTTTCAAATAAGGCTAATTTATGTGAGTGGTCTCATTCTATAGCTCAATGTGCTTTCAATTTCCTTCAATCAGATTTTTGTGTTCTTTGCATTTACTTGGTTTTTGGATGTTTCTTTCATGCTGGGTGTTTTTTTATATTTAGGCACTTATCAATTTCTGAAGGGTGGTTCATTCTGCAATTAATGTTGTTTCAATGAGTTTTGGAAGTGGACAAAGCCAAGTTTTGATCTTATTATGCATGAAATCAAGTGTCAGGATAATAGTTTGATTCCATTTGCTTCTTCTGTAACACTAATGATGCTTAGCTTGAGCTACAAAAAAGATTTTTGAGAATCAGAAAAAATAATTTAATGCATTTACTGGATCTACACAGGGCAGGTGCATTTAATTTTTGAAACTCTTCTAATTTGATTTTTCATTACCCATTTAACTAGTCTTAACAGGTGAATTGGGTTTGCCAGGAGTGAGAAACTGACCTTCTTTGCAATACAGAAAACTCTATGAGGTTTATGCTTCATTTCAGATTTTAACAAGTTTTGTTCTCCTTTACTGACAGTGAACCAGTAAACAAAAAATTTGAGAAAGATAAACGAAATAGCATCCTCGAAGCTCCTTACAGTCTTAAAATGGTAAGAGTTTCTTTTAATATTTATTTATTTTTCTTTACAATCTTGTATTTACATGTTCTGTGTATAATTGTTATGATCTAGATAAGTTTTACAAGACTAGCCCAGTAGGCCAGAATGTCAGATATATAGGTCAATTTTAAGCCCTCTTATTTCTGGAATCATTGCTATGGTCCAGTACAATCCAACTGTTTGACCAATTTTATTGGGTATACTAATGATTTGCCCTCTGAACTTGTACCTCACTTTCAATTAGCTCCTATCCTTTTTTCTTAGAAAATTAAGGATATGAATTTTTTTTTTGCCAATTTCCCCCCTCCGTCCAATTTTCAGTTAAATCATTTTAAAAAATAAATTTTTTGGAAAAAAATTGATGAACCCAGCCCATCCCTCCTTCCCCTACCATCTACTCCATTCCTCCTCCCATTCCCCCATGACCACCATCCTCCACTCCCAGACCAATCCCCCTACCCGAACCCAGCCCAGCCCACCCCCTCCTTCGGGTTTCTCCTCCCATCCCCCATGACCACCACCCTCCACTCCTAAACCAATCCCCCACCCCACGGACCCCTCCCCTCACCTCCTCCCTTTGGGTTTTCTTCTCCTCCCATTCCCCATGTGACCATCACCCTACAAAAAGAGAGAGAGAGAGAGAGAGAGAGAGTATTATTTGAATTTTCTGGTTTTTATTTTTATTTTTAACATGTAAAATGACCATTTTGCCCTCATATTTAACGGCAAATTGGATGGAATGTTGCGAATTTAGACAGCAGGGGGAAATTGGCGAAAAAAATAGTTCATATCCTTAATTTTCTCAAAAAAAAAGGTAGGGGTTAATTGAAACTAAGGTACAAGTTCAAGGGGCAAATCACCATTATACCCAATTTTATTTAAGTAGTCTTTGTTTTGTTTTGTAGAAGAAAATGGGAAGACTAAACTGCTATGTTGAAGCTATGATGAAGATGCAATCTACAAATTCTGATGTTCAAAGTTCTTTAAATCAGGAGGTACAAATCTCAGCTGATCCAAGTAGTTATTGCTGGACTAGTTAATTAAGCTTATCCAAATCAGGTGTTCTTCAAACCTATGCGTCCGATGATTTACAATTTCTTCCTTTTGTAGATTCTACAGCTTCAAAAACAACTGGAGGACTAATTTTTGGTACGGCATGCTTTACAGAAAGCATTAAGTTATCGTCCATTATCACCGGATTCTACAATTGAAACCTCTCTACCCAAGGTAGTATGTTATGTGCTTTAGGTGCAATTTATCAGTTCAGATCATTTTTTTTATCAGTAAGCACAAATATAAGAATGGCCTTAAGGTATTTGTATTAATTTGCTCGTTTAATCCAAAAGTTCTATAGTTTGGTCCAATGTTTTAAAAGGCGAGGCGTAGAGGTGAGGCGTTTTTAGTCCGCTATGCGAGGCGTAAGCCTTGAAGCATTGAGGCGTAAGCCTTTCGAACATTAATTTATTTTAATAAAAAAATTATAAATAATACAATACAGATAAATTGCACTACTAATTCTTATTGAGCCAAAATATTCTATTCAAAATATAAGTACTAAATGTCATTCAAGCATAATAATCAATCTCAAAACATAAAATACTTATTCATCATCAAAAGAATAACTCAATTCAGGCATCCCACTCCCCATCATAAAACATAAAATGCTATGATTTTCGGCATTTATGTGTGGACTTGAGTGTTATTTTTAGTGGGTTTTATAGATATTGTGTTGTTTTGAAAAAAAAAACTAACATATATATATAAATCTTGTACAAAGAGAATTTCATACCGAAGGAGAGAGATGCTTCAACTTATGAAGAGAATTAAAATTGATGGAAATTATCGCATTAGGAATATACATATAGGTCCATTAATGAATCATTTATATATATATAAAAATACACCTAGCTATGAGTGAAACATTCACTTCAACTGAACAAAAAACTTCATTGGCTATGAGTGCTAAGAAGGTTTTTTTTTTGGATAAGCCCAATGCATGTTCAACTTAGGAATTGAATTGGGGTTTGAGCTTTGGCATCCATCCATAATACCAAAAGGAGAAAATATATATATATATATATATATATATATATATATATATATATTTTGACCTGGTGGGTTGTTTGGTAGAAGAGAGAGAATAGGTTAGAAAAGGGTACAATTGAGTTTTGCTTTTAAAAATATTTTGACTGGGGTGGTGTGCTATATGTATTTTGGGCTGAAAAAATAAAAATCGCAGCCCAGGATAGTACCTTTTATGGTCTGTCCCTTTTATGATGTTTGTTTAAAAAAAAACCAAAACGTGCGTTTAAGCCTCGAGTTTTAAAAAAAAAACTTGGCTAGATGAAACGACGTAGTTTGATCAAAACAAACCCTAAACAAAAAAATTTCAAGCCAGGTCATCTTCTTCCTCTCGCTTTGGCTTGCAAAAGCGGCGCTTCCCCTCGCCTGGCTTGCGAGGCAGCGGCGCTTCTTTGCGCCTCGCCACGCACGCCTCATCACGCCTCACCACGCCTCGCTACGCTAGGCGTGCAACAAGCTAAACGGCCGTACGCCTAAGGCGATTTCCCTCCGCCTCGCTCCGACGCGCGCTCCGATGCACGCTTAGGCATGCCTTTGAAAACACTGGTTTGGTCATGAATTCCTTGTTTCCTGCAGCTTATTAGGTACTTGGTGAGTTCTCTTTTACTTCAGGCTAAAGATCATTTTTGGCATAGTGTTACTTAATAGTTTCTACTGGTTCTTGTGGTTCCAAATCCACTCATATCTTCTCAGGCTCTCTCTCTCTCTGGTTTTTCTCTTTGATTAAATGATTATTTGGTCAACAAGGGTTTCAGTGAGAGATTTGGGGCTCTTCCTATTTCAAATCCCCACTATGTCCTAGCTTTTATTACATCATATTATAATATTTGACATGGGAGGATTGATAATATAGTTATGTTGAAATCTTAATAATTGGTTACTGGTAATCAATGAAACGTTATGCATTTTATGTTTTTTGCATCATTTTTTGTTTTCTGCTGTCATTTTTTTTTTCTCACATCAATTTGTTACCTTGTGTTTTATGCCCCTATGTTCTAGCTTGTAATAAATCCTATCATAATCTTTTACAAGAGACAAATCTTCATTAGCACCATCAAAGGTCCAAGATGTTGGAGGAAGCATATATCAACTACAAGTGGAAAAGACATGGGCAACAACCTAGGAAGAATCATTCTCCCTTCATTTTACATGTATTTTTGTTGCTATAGTATTTTGCTTATAGACAAGTATGGATCATGTGGGGTTGGAAAATTTGTGATTTATGGAAGTGTTGGATATATATTTGATGTATGGATATATTTAAATTTAATAGGTTTTTGTTGTGCAATGGACAACATTACATTATATTGTTCATAACAACCTCAGTTTTCTAGAAACAACTGAAGTTAAAAGATTAAAAAAAAAAAACCAAACTTCTATGATCACTTATGCCTAGAACTAGAAGTAACATCAGCATTTATATAACAACTTATGCCTAGAACTAGAAGTAGTGTCAACATTTATATAACAACCAGTGCTATTGGAGGCTTTTCATGTTCGAAAAATTGAAAAAGCGATGACGTATAACATAATTCGCATCGGCATTACTTGTTTCTGTGATGTTGTAATCGATAATACGTATCAGTATCGAATAACTCACTGATGTTGTAATACCCATTTAGCATCCTACGTTTTGTAATCACTAGAAGTCAACCTTTTTTTGGCACACGGAAATCTTTTAGCATCGGAGTTTAGAAAATGTGCGATGTCGTAACTATGTATAGGTAACGGATAATATATGTTGCCTATTGTACAAGAATAGGCAACGGCTACCAATACCATGCTTTTTTCAGACTTTAGGCATCGGACTTTCTCCGTTGCTAAAAGTATTTTCTGGCATAGTGTTGTGACGCCAAAACTTGGTCACTTAAAGGACCGTGAGGAAATTTTGTCTAATGTGAGGAAAAATTTTCGTCACATTAGCCTTTTTTTCTTGTTGTGGAAGTTTTATTCCTGATTTAGGAAATAAGATTATAACATTGCATAGTAAAACAAGTCCAGGGTTTTTTAATAGCGAAGATATTAAATTAGTTCAAAATATTAAACAATATATAACTCAACTTATGCCTTTGGCATTACTATTAGACAATAATTATAAAATAGCTAAGAAAAATGCATCATCTATAGGATGAATATGAATTTTATATAAGAAGAAGCATAAAGAAGAACCCAAATATGAGGAACAAGTTTGTAGATATGACTCTGGAAAATTTAGTGATATACAGGCTAGACTTCCAGCCACAGACTTAGAAAGTTTAGGAGTCATAAACTCTCTTGAAGCATTTTCATTATTTTTACATAATGAAGTATTTACCATTAGAACATATTGTCAAAATATTATTTCTCATTACAATAAAATTATGACTAATAAACAAGCAATCCGAAGATGGGTAAAATTTATAGATTCTATTTACAGGCAATGGATTCAAACCAATTTTTGAGCATATTAAATATATGGATAATACTTTAGCAAACATCTTATCTCGTATTATTCATTAACATGTATGGAATATTTTGGAGCGTCATCCTCTGAAAGCAAAACTAATGGTACACCATCACAGGGTGGTAACTCATTAAGCATAAGTAGTCAAGTTGACAAGACCCGACCCGAATTCCACCCCGAAACTCGTGCATGACCCTGCTGAAATTCTGACATCAACCCATGTCGGGCCCACATACTAAACAGAAACCCGATTCCCAAAACAAATGTAAAAAGGGACCGAGACTTCTGCCGAAAATCGGGCATAGTCTCCCCAAAAAAACGTACAATCCCAAAAGTTCAACATGATAGAATACAACATAAATGTATACATCAACTACCAGCATGCATACAAAATACATCATAGGCCTTCGGCCTTCAAATTCAACCCTAAAGGGCGATACAGAGCATATCTAAGAGTATTCGAATGTAAAGTGGCAAAATATAAAGTTAAGATAAGGGACTTGAAGTTCTACAATCAAGTTGAAGCTCGAGAAGAGGAGCGCTGGGTCGGACCGTACGGAAGCAACGACTACGGCCTAGTGGGGCGCAAAACAGAAAGAGTGTGAGTGGACAAAAACGAAGTTTTCATAATTCAAATCAACGTACTAACCCCACCGTTTCAAAAACAATGCCGAAATCATGCAGTTCAAATCATTTATATACATAATCATTCAAAACCCAATAATCACAATGTAACAACATAATAATCATATCATAGTATTGTTTCCCATTCTTTCCCACTCTCACATAACCACATGCTAGGAGGCAATACAAGCAAGGAATGATCCTCACTAAAAGAAATATGAATGCGAAGATAATAACACATACATATATTAATATAGGACCTCAACACCAAAACACGTATACGGGGGAAACAATCCAATAAGGGATCACTTGACGAGACACCAAGACAGAGCCATAGTGGCCATGTGCCCTGGTTTGAGCCGTCCAAAAGGAACTAAGCTCGTCGGCACGTATGGCAAGAACCTCAATACCAATACGTCTGTGACAAGTCCTACGCGTAGACTACCCAATCAAGGTTCTACAGTCACACCCTATTAAGGAATGCACCGGGTATCTGATGTAACCAAACCATATCCAAGTAACCGTATCCATAAGAACCGGGGGAAGGTACATACAGTGATGCCAACAACACTCCACTCAAACACATATTCAATAATCAATAATCACATATTCAATCTCTTTCCAACCTCATATCAATCATATGTACCCAAACCCCAAAATATCAGACATCCGGACATATATACGTCCATAAATCAATATGCCAACATAGATACTGAAAATAAGGACATCACCGTCCCAAACATTTATATCCATACTCAAAATAGTCACAAGCATCAAAAAATAACATATCATTCGCTAATCAAGTAAAATATCATAATCATCGAAAATCCATCTTAAGAAACGTATTCAAATCTCAAATCAAGAAAACGTCAAATCATATTAAAGTCTCAAGTAAAGAAACGTCAAATCATATGCATGGTTGTTTATTCTTTAAAAGTTATGCACATTCAAAACAAAGTCCACTCACAGATAGTCCCAAGCAGATTGACCTTGGGAGGGTCCCGCCTGATGATCGCGAGGTGCCTGAGAACCCATTTCAAGAATACGAGAACAAGATTAATTAACTATCGAACTTTGAACGACAACCTTAAAGTCAAACTCTAACAAAACCCGACTCAAAGTGTGCATACGTTTGTACGAAGAATTCTAAGGTCAACGACATTCGTTAGAAGGTGAAACGACCTTGGGAGACGTATTGTCAACCCTAGTCAAATTTGGTCAAACTTTTCCAAATAGGTCAAACAGGAGCCGTGGGGCCCATGACCTCCAAACTTAGATCCGAAAGTTCCTACAGTTCAAGATCGACTTATAGAACATGTCCTGAAAGTTTGGTCTTGATCGAACGGTCGGATCGCTCACGATCGCACGATCGACGATTTTGGTTTACCTAGCTCTAGGGTTTGCAATTTCAGAGTATCTGGGACTCCAAATCACGATCCGTCAATTACTATACGATCCTAGAGATACGAGGAACTATATACGTGAGATCGGACTCGATCCAACGGTCCGAACACATCGAACCCAAACAACGCATAATATGCGTAAATTGGTTCGATAGTCAAACGACGTCCGAATCGAAATCCGAGCACACGTACGCGTTCACGACAACACGAGGATTGTATTGGAACGGAAAAACACCACCACACCCATGCCCATGCGCTGCCACACGCGCCGCCGTGGGTTGGGTGTCTAGATCAAAATCCGGTCATCAAAAAGTAATCGAATCAAGCTACAATACCTACACCATTCGAACCAGCACACTCCCAGGAGTTCGAATCTGGTGAGAACCACCGGTGAACAGGCCGGAAACACCTCCAGATCACGGCCAAACCACCTAGGGTTTTGGCCAAATTTGAGCCGTTTGGAACAGTGGCTACGTCTCCAATTGACGTCTCGCACCCACCAAAACAAAGAGAGAGGATGGAGAGCTACCTTTTGCAAGTGATCTCGTCATCCGAAACCACCGGAGTTGTTGTCGGCATTAATGGCAGAAACGCCGGACGTTGCAGAGCTTCCAGTCGACAAACGACGGGGTTTCAGCAGGTGAAGTGGGGTGGGTTAGGACCGGGAGGAGGAGAGCTTTCAAACGCGACCGGTCTCAGCCTCTGCCATTGCCGAAATAGTCGAAACCGAAGAGAGAGAGATAGCGAGGGTCGTGAGAGAGAGAGAGGAGAGAGATAGGTCACGTGCTTTCTAATTGGTCCACTAGGTATTTTATATTTTTTTATTTCATTTTGGAAATGACCAAAATGCCCTCAATGTTCGAAAACTCGTATCGAAGCGTGCCGCCCGTCAACGGACTCGTTTCGACGAGACGGACGCAATGGTGCAACTCGTTTCGCTAAATTCTCGTCCGAAAATAAAGTTGACCAAATTACCCCTTTAATTCCTTTTATTTCATTTTATTTAATTTAGTTAATTTTAATTATTTTATTAATTTTTAGGTCCGGGACATTACACAAGCAAGAGCGGTAGTCAATACGTATTATTATAATGGAATTCCAGTGCAGGAAATTAAAATTTGTGTTTTAAAATATCGTACTCATCAAGCATCATTACTAGAAAAACAAAAAGTTCTTTTAGACAATTTTTGGAACATTAGAACTAATAATGAATACATGAGAAAAACGCATGAAAAACTTATCAAAGCCCTTGAGCAAGAGTTTTTAGCTTAAAATTGTGATTATAAAAGAGCAACACAATAATTTTCTTTTTTGCTTGAAAAACTTGAAGAACAAAAGAAAGAGTATGAGATAATAGTAACCAATTTTAGAATTATTAATTGAGATGTCAAAATTAAAGCATGATTTTGGAAGAAAAACAAAAGAGGCTAATGAGCCCAACTTACTTGAGCACAATAAAGAATTTTTACTTGAGCAAAAATCTAACAATCCAAATTTTCTTCAAACCCTAGCTTGAGAAATGTATATGATTTTACCAGAAGACATTAGAAGTCATATGATTAGATTAGAATAGAAGCGAAACACAACTCTTCATTATACATTCAAGCATTTATTTTCAATATAAAAAATAATCCACAACCTAGTATTAAAATTATTACTAAACGTTGTTTTCATTATACTATTTATTTAGCTATTATTAACATGGTATAGAGAACTGCATTTAGAGCATAACTAGAAAACCATCACAATTACTCTAGGATTTTTAGCAGAGTATGGCTATTTAGATCAGCTTTATGTTGAAAATAGTCATCATTTAAACTCATTTTCCTTAAAGTTAAAAGAAGTTATAGGTTTTTATATTCCTCTCTAGAAAAATGTAAAATTAGATTTCACCAGTATACCTCCAGAGTGGTTTAAAGACAATATTTAGCCAGAAAGAGCACGTCATAGTATAATTATTTATCATAATGAACTGCTTAGTCGCAGAGTCAGTAAATACAAATATTCCTACCAAGCAAGATATTCAAAAATACAGAGGAGCAATATTAGCTGAGCAACAATTATTTAATGATGATCATCTGAAGCTCCTTTACTAGTCCGAATTTATCAAGATTTATTATGAGACTACATCCATAAGACTAGATGAGACATATGGGTTCAGGATAGGTAAGATAGGAGCACACGATTTTTATGAACTCTATAACCAGATAACATATCAGTTAGAAGCAGAAGATAGTGACAGCTTATACTTAAACAATTTGGGAGAAGAAGAGCTACACAACATAGAAAACATGACGGAAGCATGAATCTCCCAACAAGCACAAGCAGCCATAATGCATTCGTATCAACATCATGAAGCCATGTGAAGACCTCATGATAGAAGAAGCAACACCAACTTCATTTCACGTGAAGATCATCCCAGTAGCAGATGAAGCATGAGTCCAAAGTTTATAAAAGCAAGATGATCTATGTTTTTGGTGCTATACGGAAACAAGAAGCAAGACCCGACATCATCTGAAAAGCAGAAAAATGACTCATCGGGAAATCTAAAACATAAATAAGGGCATTATCATCCAACCACTACAAAATACGTCCTTATTTAACAATACGAATCTTGTACGGACCAATGACTAAAATATCGATAATATCGACGAAATATCGCCGATATTATCATTTTTTCAGGTCTAGGATATTTGGAACATATCCATACACATATCGTATAATTATCGATAATATCGACGATAATATCAGGAAATATTGATGTCGATAATTTCTCACACGCTTCAACAACATTTGGCCAAAATATTGCGCTAGTGTCATGATAATATCGAGATGATGAAGACAATGGAAATTTTGAACCTCATAGCTAGGCCTCGTCAATGGGTCGGGCCGGGCTCCAAATTTAATGGGCTTGGGCCAGGACGGACCGGGCTTCAAGGAGGAGAGAGAAAATATTAGGACAGGCCGAGCTGGGGTTTGTCAGAAAATTCAAAGCCCTCCCCATGGGCTGGGCTTGAGAAAGCCCATCGAGTTGGGCCAGGCTAAGCACAGGGGGGCGGGCCGACAATGGGCCTACTTTGTTTTGTCTTTTTTTTGCTATTGATTTTTTTCTATGTTTTGGTGTGTTTCTATGTTTCTATTTTTTTCATAATTCTCTTTTTCCATTTGTCTATATGTTTATGTCTCTATTTTTTTCTTTGTTCATGGTTTTTTTCCATAAATATGAAGATATAGTTATATAGCCGCCATATTAACAAAATTATATTTTATCCCCTACTTCATTTTTAGTTTTCACAATTTCCCAACCTCCCTCAATAGCACCAACCCAACCCTAGCCGCTTTCCCATCCCCAACTCCAGCCCGTCCCGGCCGTCCCTCTCTTCTGTCCTTTTCTTTCTCCCTTTCGAGCCGACAATGCACATTCATTCAAGAAAGACTGAGCCGAGCTCGATCCAAGACAAAGAAGCTCGTCGGAGTCCTCCTCCAGGAGGCGAGTGCGAGCCACGAGCTCTACGAGCGCCCCACGCGCCGCATCATCAATGAGGGTTAACCCATCTCAATGGCCTCAAGCTCTTCAATCATCTTCTTCAGATCCAATTTTTCAGCCACATCACCAACACCACAACCACAAATTAACCCATCTCCACCACCCAAAATCCCATCTTTCACTACAGTGTCCAGATCTAGAACTTGGCCACCACTACACACATCAAACTTCATATCACCAACTCTGTCTTCTCCTACCAGTTGGTTGGTACATAGGCATTTTTAGAACCCCTTTTGCAAATCAAGAAGAAAACCAAATATACTACACTTCAAGACATTCAAAATCTAAAAACACCAAAAAACAAGAATTCCACTTGAAAGACCAATCTGTTCTATCACATCCACCTAGCAAGAAGCATGTGGAAATAACTCATGTGTTCAAAATGACTAAAATACCCTGTCACGTCGGCAATTTTAACAGATTTTTGGATGGAGTTGACGGTTGGGGGTAAAGTGGAACACCAAACTATGGTCAAGGGGTTAAGTGGGCCATTTTAACTTTCGGGCGGGGGTTAAGCCTAATAATAATAATAATAACAATAATAATAATAATAATAATAATAATAATAATAATAATGAAAATAATAATTCCTGTAAATCTCATATCACACTTCCCAAGGTTCAGAGTAAATCAAATTCACACTTAACAATAATCTGGTTTCAATCATAAAACTCGATATAAAAACATTCCAATTTGGTTAGCCGGGGCCCGCGAGGCCCACGAACTCCAATTCCAAATCCGAAAGTTCCTAAAGGTCCGTCAGGGTCTTCTAAGTACGTCCCGTTTGGTCATGATCAAACGGTAGGATTTTTCTCGATCGCACGATTGGATGGTTAATTGTTTTCTAGCCCTAAAGTCAATGATCTGGAGCATCCGGCTTCGATCCTCGATCCGCAAGTTCCTGCATGATCCTAAAAGTTCAAGGTACGACATATTTGAAATTGGAACCAATCCAACAGTCCGAACATATCGAACCCAGATATCGCATAATATGCGAAAATCCATTCGACTGTCATACCATATCCAATTTCAAATCCGAGCGTACCGTCGCACTCGGAACGACGTAAGGATAATTTAGGAACGGAAAATGATCCCCACAAGTGGGCCCACGTGCCGCTATACGCACTGGCAGCGCATGGGTGGCTAGAGAGATTTTCCGGCGACCGAAAATCTCCAAACCACCGCGCAAAATTCATACCACCAGAAAGAGCACAAGGAGTGGACCAACTTGCCCAACTGGCTCAATGCTAATTTGGCCGGAAAACACCTCAAATCACCAGTTGAATGGTGAAAAACCTAGAAAATTTTCTAGGTTCGGGTTTAAGGCTTGAAACCGGTTTGAATCTCCTGGGGGATTTGATCTAGGGAGGGAGGGGAGTGTTCTGGAAGCAAGGCTGTGGCCGATGACAGCTGAAACTGGCCAGAAATTGAACTAATTCAATCGGATTTTCTGGGCAGTTTTTGCCTCGGGTCTTAGCTCGATTTTTGGGTTTAATCATGAGGAATCAAGGTGAGATAAGTAGGTAGGGTGGTAGAGGAGTGTGAGAGGAAGAGAGTGGGTGTTGGTTTGGTTTCGAAACAGAGAGGGAGAAGGAGGGTTTATCGGGAAGAGACTGAAGGGTGGGCCGTATGTGCTCACCCATTGGCCTGGGGTTTTAAACCAATTTTTTAATTCAATTTTTAAAATACCCAAAATATCCTTTTTGTTTGTTAAAAGTCGAAATCGAGCGTGTCGCACGTCTACGAACTCGTTTCGACGAGTCGGACGCAATGGCGCAACTCATTTCGCCAAATTCTGTCCCAAACTTAAAATGACCTTTTTTGCCCCTTTTAAATATTAAATAATACTTTAATTTTAAAAAATATTAATTAATTCAAATTATCTTATTTTATTTGTTTATTTCAATTTATTTTCTCACTTTAATTCAATTCCTTTATCTTAAATTTATTTATTTTAAGGGTTAAGTATAGTAATCCCCCCAAATTATAGGGTCATTTTCAAGTTCATATCCACCTTTAGAGACATTTACGAGAACATACTCAACGCCACGAAACCCTACAATTTGCCCCCTCCGTTAGCCAAACCATTAGTTAATCTGTTAAATGCTGACGTGTCAAAAGTAGGACCCATTTTTTGATAACATGGACTTCCACGTGGACCAAAAATTAATAAAAAATTATTTTACTATTTAAATTATTTTAAAAATCTCTCTCTCTCTCTCTGAACCTAGAACCATCCAATGAACCCATAACCATCCAGCCATAATTTTCACCAAAATCAAACTAGGTTTCTTCAATTTTATGAATTTCAATACCATGGATCCAATTTGGTGAGAGTGATGAGGCAGCGACAATTTGGTGTCCCCTTTTCGGACAGGAGGGAGGTTGAGGTGGGGAGAAGGCGGCAACCCAGATGAATTGCCCACATCATGGGCACACTCACAGTCAGCACTCCATTCTCCAAACTAGCCTTCACCTCCTCCACCTTCGCGATCTCCGGCAGCCTGAATTGCCTCAGGAACTTGCCACTGCTCCTCTCCACACTGTGCCACTTGTTCTTCTCCTCCTTTGAAGAATCTGATAATTAAATGAATGGAAGAAATTAACGAATGAAAAGAAAAGATAGTTCTTGGTTTTGATTTTTACTTTTCAAAAGACAATTAAAGTTGGGAATTCTTGAAAACTAGCCAAGACAATCAAAGCCAGACTACAGAAAAGAAGAATTCTGAGAAATCTGAAGAGACAGAAACCATGAACCACATAAGAATTTTGCAATGCTCTGCTGAAGAAATTTCCAAGACGGACAAAACCAGACCACACAACCTCAAGTAAATAAAAGTACTGCTCAACAAAGGCAACCCAGATCTCCCCCACCCCCTCCACTTCAGCTGACGCATCTCCCACACCCACCCCCGACGCACCTTCCCCCTTTTTTTTTATGTATGTTCATTTCTCCCTCCTCCGACCCCAATTTTTTTGAAGCGTGTGGTGCTTAAAATTTAGTTTTTTCACACTATTTCTCTAATTCAAGAAAAAATCTTGATGAATACCCAAACGACATCGTGGATCATGTCAGTGGAGAGAAGTGGCTTTATGTCCAATTTTGGGTTTCTAGGTTTTTGATTCATGGTGAGGGAATGGCTTTATGTCCAATTTGATGAGGTCGGTGATGGTGAAGGAATGGGTTTCTGGGTTTTTGATCCATGGTATTCATGGGCTCAGTGGGGAGAGTCGGAGATGGATTGGACGGTGAGCGGAGAAGGAAGAAGATGGTGGAGTTGATGAGGTCTAGGAGGGTTTGGATCGGGATGGCTTTGTTGGGTAGGGGCTAGGAGGAGAGGAGAGAAGAGAGATAAATTTTTTATTATAAAATTTTAAATAGTGATTTTAATATTTTAAAATTTATTCTAAAAAGTAGATAATTTTTTATTATATATTTTGCCAACATGGAGTCCACGTCATCAAAAAATGGAGCCCATGTTTGTCATGTCAGCATTTAACAGATTCACTAACAGTTTGGCTAATGGAGGAGGCAAATTGTAGGGTTTCCGTGACGTTGAGTATGTACTTGTAAATGTCTCTAAAGATGGATATGAACTTGAAAATGACCCTATAATTTGGGGGGTTTACTGTACTTAACCCTTATTTTAATTTATTTATATTTTTGACTTACTAAATTCTTTTATTTATTTTAGTTTAACTTATTTTATTCTAAAATTCGGGTCGGAGTGTTACAGACACAGAGACGAGCCCAAGTCATATTTATTGCTCGAATTTTTATATTTATTTATATGTATGTGGGACTACAAGTCGGACTTTTTTGAACTCAAATGAGCTGGGCTGGATTTTAGACACCCAAGCACAAGGCCAGCCCCACTGCACAACGGGCCGGGCTTTTTCAGTCCCTTAAATAAATTGACCACGACGGGAGAAAAGGGTCCCTCAAATAAACGACACTCAGCAGTGCCTTAAACGACTTGTCCTTTTTGGTTTGAAACGGCAAGAGACGACTTGGAGTTCTCTTTCTCTCAGACTCACGCAGAGCAGAGAGGGAGGAGAAGATGGTGAACTGAGAATTCAGTGTAGCTTGAATATGATTCAAAACCCATCTCGAATTGCGTGGCACCTCTTTGCAACGCACCCGGAAATACTGAAATTCCAATGAGTGCAGGTACTCTCTCTCATATGTATGTATGTGAGTTTATTCCAGTGAGTAAAATAGTTCCAGGAACTCCAGCTTTTTTGTCTTATTGGATTTTGGATAGTTCCAGTGAGGTGGTTGGTTGAGTTTCTCATCCCACAATCCAGAATGCCTGAAACCATCCAAGACCCAGTTGAGCAAACCGGGCATGGAGCCTGACGCACAATTCCACTTGCATTCTTCTCCATGGGAAAGTCTGAAGAAGACCAGGCTTTGCCTTCTAATGTTGCCTCTGAGGCCTCAGCCCAAAATGCAGTGGCTCACTGTGCGTGTTGCTGTGGTGGGATTCGGAGATTCATTGGCCTCAGATGCATCTTGGTTCTCTTACTCTCAGTTGCTTTGTTCCTCTCTGCTATGTTCTGGTTGCCTCCATTTCTTCAGTTTGCGGATCAGAGAGATCTGGATCTGGATTCAAAGTTCAAAGGTGTGTTATTGATGAATTTTTTCAATTGGGCTTTAATTTGGTTTTAGTGTGTGTGTGCGCACCGACATTTGTGTTACAAGCTGTTGGATCTGAAATTTCGGGTTTTTTTTTTTTGGAATTTTAGTGTGGGTGTTTTATTTATTTATTTACATATAATTTTTATATAGATATTTATGATTTGTGGTTATGACGTTTGGTTCGGTTGTTGAGAAAATGCTGGGAAGCAAAATTGTCAATTTGAAATTCTTTTACCAGTTGTTTTGTTCTGGAGAATTGGGGATGTTGGAGGGGTTGTAGTGTGTTTGTGGTTTTGTTGGTCTTGGTGGGTATTTGTTGGTTGCTGAGAAAATGTAGGAACTCAGGAGATTGAGACATTTTGCCATATTTTGTTTATGTTATTTTGGTTTATTAGAAATGAGAAACATAAATAAGTTGGGCATCCCAGGCATCAAAAATATATGCTTCATGAGTTTAATTCTCATTTGTCTTCCCTACATTATTCGGAACGAATAGGAACATTGCTATTTGCTTTGAATATAAACTGAAAACAAAATAATTGTAGCAAGACCTTTTGTTGATTTATGTGTTTCGTTCTTGTTTCAGCTACCTTGTGCATTTCTATTTAAAGTAAGCCATGCAAAATTATTAGTGTAAGGACCTACATTTTAGGAATTGTATTCAGATGCTAAACATGGACATTTTAGTCTAAACGTTTGTTTGAATGGCTTCAAATAGAAATCACCACGAGTTAATTAGAAGGAAAGTCTTTCCTCTCAAAAGAGAAGATATATATATATATATATATATATATATATATATATATATATAGAGAGAGAGAGAGAGAGAGAGAGAGATAAAAATCTTTGGGTTGTGAAGAAAATAAAATGTGGTGCATATTGTCATGATTATTTCACTCTATGTATCTTACATATATTTTATACATAGAAATTTCATAATATATTCATGAAATTGTACTGAATAGCCATGCCACCGGGTCTTTTTTGGGGCAGGGGTTTTTCCATCTTTGACACACCTGTGTGTGTTTACAAATTTTAGGTTTCCATGTATGGGATAGGAAACACATCATTATCTTCTGCTACTAACTGGCCCTATACAGTATAATGGCATGTCACATAACCGATGATCTCTCTATTTGAGATGTTATAATAGGAATTTATGCTATCAAGTTTTGGCTTGTGCTGTAGTTTGATTTCCCTAGGGAGTTACTACTGATTACAAGAATCCTCCTAGCCTTTCTTTCAGTTGTAAATTAATTATCAATCCTGAAGGTCTTTTATTCAATGAAATATAAGACATGGAATGAGTCCTTGATTCGCATGGTCATCAACAAGTATGATAAATTGGGTTCAAATCCCAATAATTTTTTTATTTTTTCTTCTGGAATTAATTTCAACATTTGGGATTTATTCTACAGGTTGTTGATTCAATGGTCATCAGGTGACCATGTGCTCAAGCCTATACATTCTATATAGAGTTGTAGTAGCAGCTTGTTGCAAAAACATTCATTTATGTATTTATTAGGGTAGGGGTTGTATTTTTGTGCTCATTTTTTATTGTCTTTTGCTTTTTCAAGTGTGAATACTATTTACTGGTTCTGCCTTTACTTTCATCTAGAAGGTTTGCAAAACTAAATCACAACCAAACCAGGAAAGAAGGAAGCTCATAATAATCTGCTAATAAGCCTGCTAAAGCTTGATATCATTGTCCTCTGTGAAGACTGTGTGTGTGTGTGTGTGTGTGTGTGTGTGTGTGTGTGAAGTTTGATATCATGATTCTTATTTTTTATTAATGGATTCCCACTTACAATGCCAAAAGATGTGAAGACTGCCACTAGTCCACTATTGTGATAATTTGTGTTGTTTTTTTTTCCCATGATAAGCTGGGTACAGAATGGGCTTTGGGGAGTATAATCTGTGAGTTCCTTACAATCTATAAGAATCCCTTAATCAGGAGAATGGAGATGTTAGAGAGAGAGAGAGAGAGAGAGAGAGAGAGAGAGAGAGAGAGAGAGAGAGGGTATTATGCGCCCAAAGATTCATCTGAATTTGATGCTAATATTTAGGTCTTAAGTTGCATTGATTCACCTTCTTATGGCTGTTGTTTTGTATCTTTGGAAGCTTGTTTAGATCACCAAAGCAACGCATAAGGCAATTAAAAGTGGGTAGGTTTGGGATAATGTAAAATGCGGTTGTTCCTATTGATCTTGACTGTGTTATGCTATCACTTGATTCCAAGTGTTGTGCTAAGTTGTTATTTTATTACCTAACTAATGCAGAGTATTCTACTTTCTTTCATTGCTTCCGTTTTTTTTAATTTTTCTTGACCATCCTCATACCTTACAGGTTGCTTTTGAAATTCCGTTTCTAACAGAAATTTTTTTTTTCCTTCCATTTTGCTTTATGATGTGAGAACAATTTCGAATTAGTTTTGATGACATTGTACTAATTATGGTTTGTGACTGACGACATTTGTTTATCCAGATCAGTATATAGTAGCAAGTTTCAATCTTTGGAAGCCAGTTTCTTTGCTGGAGGATAATATTTTGCAGCTTGAAAATGACATTTTTGATGAGATTGTCGCTCCCTCAACTAAGGTATCTGCACTTTTATTTTCTGATTAGAATCTATCTTTTCTATATTTTGATCTAATTCACTGTTTGAACCAGGTGGTAATCTTATCTGTGGAATCCTTAACTGGATCAAACATAACAAGAGTTGTGTTTGGGGTTGATCCGGAGCCAAAATCATCGAAATTATTACCCACTTCTCAAAGTTTGATCAAGGCATCTTTTGCATATCTGGTGACACACCAATCACTCCGCCTGAATACATCCTTGTTTGGGCGCACATTCCTTTTTGAGGTACTACAGTTTCCAGGTGGAATTACCATAGTTCCTCCACAAAATGTGTTTCTTCTGCAGAAAGTGCAGATCCTTTTCAATTTTACCTTAAACTTCTCTATCTATCAAATACAAGTAAATTTCAACGAACTGAACAGCCAGCTGAAGGCAGGATTACATCTAGCACCCTATGAGGTTAGTCTATCCTTTTTATGCTTTCTCAGTACCTGCATCTTGTGCATATATATCCGTGAGGCGTATCTATAGTTTTATGTAGTTGTATGTTTGTATCTATCAATTTCTTGAAAATTTTCTATTCTGTTAGTTTGATGATTTCATAGTCTTCAATGCATTTTTGCTTATTGTGATTGATTTTGTTTTGTTTTCTGCAGAACTTGTATATTAGCTTGTCAAACTCAAGAGGTTCAACAGTAGCAGCCCCCACAACTGTTCGGGCATCTGTGCTTCTGACTATTGGAAATACTCCTTCAATGCAAAGGTTAAAACAACTGGCTGAAACCATCAGAGGCTCTCATTCAAGAAACCTGGGCCTGAATAATACTGTATTTGGTAGAGTTAAGGAAGTCCGTTTATCATCTATCTACTCCCTTAATGGTGGTGATGGCACTGCACCGTCACCTTCTCCTGCTCCACTGCCCCATCCACACCAGCACTACCACCAACATCACCATCATCATCACCATCATCATCATCACCACCACAACACCCATCTAGCTCCTGCAGTTTCACCCGCACCTGCAACAGACAGTGGTCCACCTGCAAGTCTAAAAGTTGGGCCTGCACCTAAGGATGGTTCACCTGACCCACAGAAAGGTTCTCCACCTGAGAAAAGTTGTGAAGCAAAGCCTCCCAGTTTCCAGTTTGGATCTAGAGGGAAGACTGGAAAGGAGTCTCATTTTGCTCCTGCGGGTGCACCAAATATTTTTCCTCCTGTCTTTACTCCCTCCCCACAAAAACAAGTACAGTCGTCAGCACCCATCTACCGTTCAGTTCCAGTATCTAGTCCTTTGCCTCATGTGGTTTTTGCTCATGTCCAACCTCCATCAAAGAGTGAATCAGATGCAAGACATTCTGACACAATGTCGTCAGCAGAACCATCGCCATCCGCATGTATGTCAATTGATTTTATATTGTTTGATTATATTGTTCTTTTATCGTCAGATTTCTGTGCTCTTCTGAATATTATTTGTCCATTCTGGTTCCTACAATCTCTTTCGTACAATAATGTTGCTTATTGATTACTACAATCTCTCTTTCAAGATGACCAAAACAAAAATATTACTATTGTACTGTCAAGAGATTGAATTAAACATTGATGTTAATGTTCAGTTATTCTAACCTACTTTCTAACACAGTGTTGTTGCAGCTTCTGCAGCTCTTCTTCCTTCTGTTCAATGGGCATTTTCACTGTTCCTAGTCCTTGTGTTACATTTATAACAACATCGGATAAATGTGCCGTTTCCAGTTAAATCACTTATGTGATATGCAAAGGACTCAACAACTGTATCATTCCAGCACGAGCTGGAACAGTTCTGGAATGGCGAGCTACGCGAAGAATGGGTTCACATCTGAGTGAATATATGCTGCTTCTATGCGTGTAAATATTTGATTAAAAATTAAAAATTCAGCTGGCAGAGGCATGTTCAGGTCAAAGTCACAGTGGTGGCAGGCCTCTGATTGCATGAATTGCCGCTGTTTTGCATGAATTGCCGCTGTTTTGTGTATTCTCTTCCACAGAAATGTAAGAGGGAAGAAACCAGCAAATGTATTACACTACAGTAGAAAATATAGGAAGTGCCGTAATAGCTATTTCTTCTTTTTTTTCCTCGAACAAAAAAGTAAATTTAGCTCTTCAAATTATTCTACTTGCTTATCCACCCAACTCTGCTTCCGCACGTGCGAGAGATATTTTTTCAGGCTTAATTACACCAATGCCCTTTGAAACTTTGATCAAATCCCACTTTGCCCCTCCAAACTCAAAAGGGTCCAATTTGCCCCTCTAAACTCAAAAGGGTCCACTAAGTATTTTCGCAACAGGTTCATTAGGATTGCTCTGATTGGAACTGGGTAAATTACAACAGGTTCATTAGGATTGCTCTGATTGGATCTGGGTAAATTATAAATTGTTTGATTGTGGATTTGGTTGCTATCCTGAATCGTGGTTTATAATTTGACTGCATGTACTGATTGTGTTTGTATGTGAGTTGTGCTTGTTTATCCTTGTACATATTAGTTGATTGATCAGATTGGTATGATTTAGATCGATATGGTTGATTATAGATGGAAGCTTCAGCTGTTGGTGAATGTGCATTTCTATTTTGCTTGATTGAATTTCTTGGTTGAAAAGGTGCTAGCTTGTGCTTATACCACACATTGGTGTCTTTTTAGTATAGGTGATAGTTTATGGAGAATAACTATAAAATGTTGGGTGATGGTTGTTCTGTTACTGATTAATTAGTGAGTTTTGCTAGAGCTTGCAATGTTCATAACTTTAGATAGAAATATTTGAGTTTAATACTTACCTACCTAGACCGTTCCCTAATTTTCAGTTTGATTGATAATTCAATTAATTAAAATAAAACCCGAGATTAATTTTTTAAAGCTTTGCTTGTGCATCAACTTCTGAATTCTGACCCTATCTGTCTTCTGCTCTTTGTGTAGCCATTCAAATATATGATACAAGGAATGAATGGGAATGGACCTTATGTACTGAAGACAGGTTAAACAGTAGAAGAGTTTCTGAGGAATTATTTTGGTTTCAAACAAGAATTTCGATTTATTTCAGCATCATAGTTTAGGCTCTTTCTTGAATGTCAAACATGTCAAAAACTTGTACATCATACAAGAATTAGCCTCATCATAGTTTAGGCTTTGATATTATATGTTTCATTTTATTTAAATAATTGGACAAGTTGTTCCTAAAATATGAACTATTAAATTTCTCTTGTAACTTTGAATGTTTGCTTTTATTTATGGTTGTTGTCTTTCTTATTGTCATCCTTGAAGGAAAGGAAAGCCTGAAGTAAAAAAGCATGCTATGGAATATGGTATAAGCAATTCTTGAATATAGATGTAAGCACTCAACACATCAGCTCGGATCAGGTGAGAACGTTATATGCGAATCAATCCCAGCCATCTAAAGTCATCTGAATGGCTGAAGAGAAAAAACAAGCTTATCGTAGAAATGGGTACGCTGCACTTACCTCCCAATAACGCCTTTCTTCCTTCCTTCCTCCTTTTACCAGAGAAACCCCAAAATGTTCAGTAGAAATGGGGAAATATCCAACACTCATCTTCCTCCTCCTCCCGTATCTTTCTTCCTGACATTAATTATTTTTTGACATTTCCACCCCAAAATCTTAAAACCCAAAAACTCCCACATTCTCCTCCTCTTCATCTTTCTCTTCACCTTCTTCACGCCCACCTATCAAAATGTTTCAACAATTCACTCTTTTTCTTCTTGTTTGTTTTGATTTTTGAGCTTTTTTGAGTGACCGAGTTTTACTGTGTTGACTCAGTGGGTCATGGCCGGCTCGCCTCAGTCCACTTTGAACGGAATCGGCAGCTGGTCGAGCAACGGAAGCTCGACAGGCCCTTCTTCCCAGGTGCCATCCCCACCAACGACGTCGTTTGGACCTCAGAACGACACCTGGGATCTGATATAGGCTGCTGTTGGGCAAGTTGCGAGGTTGAAGATGACCAATGGCGTCGAAGGAGCAACTATAGCCAAGGACTTCTGGGCCCACCTCAGAGCCCCAGTCCTTCATCTCTACTTTGTGTGAAAATCCAACTCCTAGGCTGTGCTCTAACCAGAGCTTCAATCAGGTAAAACCCATCTCATTTTTGGGCTAAAACAGAGCTTTTTGGTGTGTTTTGTTTTGTGATCTAACATGATGGCTCTTTTGGGCATTTGCAGTTTCAGCATGTGAGGTAGAACCAGGTGCTCAACAAGCCACAGTGCTCTGCAGCTGGGGAAAACAACAAGGCCAGGTTCCATGGTCAGCATATCAGCAACAACAACAACAGATCCAAAGCAGAGGGAGAAGTATTAATGGGTATGAGAGTGGTCAATGTGGGCATGGTGTGAGTTTACACCATTTTGCAACAGTAACACTTGGAGAGCAATGAGGGTGTTTACATTCCGTGGAGGGTAGCAAAATAATTATACTTAAGATTTGATGTGAAGGTAATCAAAGGTTTTTGCTTAAGATTTGAATGTTGTTGTTAAATTGCTGTACCAAACCGTTTTAAAATGGGTTGAGTTTTTGTGTTGTTACTGCCTATATCATGTTGAGAAGCTTGAGCAGGATAGCAAAATCATTATACTTTTTTTTCCCGACGAATCCATATTTTGTCTTCAGCGTTTGGCAAAGCCTCACAAACCACAGTATGGTGGAGGGATCATTGTGAACCATGAACTATATCATGGCTTGAAGGGTTGGTTTACTTTCGGCAATACAAAAATACAACACAAATAATTATGACTGTTGAGATGGTTTTTGTCTTTATCTGCATCAATATCTTTAATTTTGACTTGTTTTTTCATTTTTGATTACTTGTTTTTCAATTTTCTTTTCTTCATTAATTAATTTGGTCTATTTGGTTTTGGTTTGATTTTGTCCTCTTTAATTAAATTTGGCATGCCTTGTTTAAAATTGTAATTGGATTTGAGATTGGACAAAGGTTAGCTTTCATGATTCTGTGACGGTTAGTAATCAAGGTTTAAAAAAAAATCTTAATCTGTAAGTGTATGTATAGTTATACAGTGTATAATTCAAATGGATGATTGTGATTGGTATTGGTTGTTGTGATTGCCTTAATTGCTATGGTTGCTGTGATTGCTGAAAAAATATGTGCAACTAAATGTCTTTGGCTAGTAAATGAGAAAATAGATAACCCCACCCAATTAGTTTTTTTATTATGAAATTTTGTCTACAAGTTGGCTCTCTAATGCCCTCATTCCTTCTCTATGCAGCTTGTTTTTCCCCTCCAATTTGGTTTTGTTTTTCTTTCATATTTTTGAATGTCAACTTTGTTTTTTGTCTATATATATACAAAACAAAATTTAGGCATGGTCTTTGTCTGTAATTTTGAAAGTCATTTTTTTGTTTTGTATTTTGTTCTTTGTCTGTATTTCTTTTTTCTTTCTTACTTTTGATAATAGTGAGTAGTATGGATATGAGTATCATTTATGTATCTTAATGTGTTGATAACAGTGTGAGTAGGTATCATATGTGTACTTTAATGTGGTGATAATAGTGTGAGTATGTATCATTTATGTATCTTAATGTGTTGACAATAGTGTTTGCAGGTATCATTTTTGTACTTTAATATTGATAATAGTGTGAGTATCACTTCTGGATCTTAATGTGTTGATAATAATGTGGGTAGTGTGGATATGAGTATCATTTTTGTATCTTAATGTGTTGATAATAGTGTTAGTAAGTATCATTTCTGTATCTTAATGTAAATGATGTATGTTGCAGGTATAAAATGGAATCTGGGTTTGAATTATGTTTCCCAGAGTCAGAGGTCAGAGCTCTATTATGCGCGGGTGAATAATTTGTGTGTGGCGAGTACAGTCATGTGATCAAGCAATTTCTATGGATAAACGCCAACACTAAAATTCACAATAAAATATGGTTCGTAAAAGATTCAAAGAATTCACTAGAGCTTCAACACCGTGTCGCTTACTGTTGACTAAAGCTTCAATTAATTATAGATTTATTATGATTTTTGGAAGGTAAAACATTTATTTATTATTTTTTTTAAAAAGGGAAATGGAAGGGAATGCCAAGTGGGAGCACCTTATTTAAATTTTTCTATAAGTCAAAATCGTATTTTAAAGCTTAAAAGATTAAGAAAATGTCAAAGTAGTTCATAGGATTTTTTGGTGTACTTTTATGATATTTTTTGATGGATCTATAATGTGTTTTGGAAGTTAAAGCATTCAAGGATGGTAATTAATGGAAGATAATGACAAGTGGCAGCACCTCAAGGCTTTATATTGGTGTCAATCTCTTATTGCGTCATGTGTCATTAAAGTTTCATTTATGTGTGTTTATCTTAAGAAATTCAAATAAAATTAATTTAAAAAATCAGAAAAATATACTGAAAATTCCAAAAATACAATGAGAGAAAATCCAAATTTGATTTTGGGAAATTAGAAGTAATAATGTGAGTAAAAGTTGTAAAGAGGAAAAGTAAAGAACTTCGACTCATGTTATAGTTAGTATAAATCAAACTTGAGTTTGAGAAATTATTTAAATTTTTCTATAAGTCAAAATTATATTTTAAAGCTTAAATGATGAAAACAAATGTCTCAAAGAGTTAGTAAGATTTTTCAGTGCATTTTTCTTATTTTTTATGAATTTATTAATATTTTTGGAAGTTAAAGCATTGAAAAATAATATTAAAAAATGAAAGAGAATGACACGTGGCATCTCTTGATGGGTCTCATGTAGCAACAACCATTAAAGTTTTGTTTTTGCATGTTTACCTCAAAAAATTCACAAAATATTATTTAAAAATAAATTTCTAAAACTTACTTGTAACATTATCTTTGACTATGATGCATGAAAATTCAAATTTGACTTTTAAAATTTTGAAGTAATACTTAAAGGAAGAGTTGTAGTGAGAAACACTAGTGATCTTTACTTAGTGTTATTGTTAGTATAGAAGTAAACTTGACTTTGATAAATTATTTGAATTTTTATCTTAGTCAAAATTATATTTTAAGTCTTAAAAGACGTTGGAAATGTCGCAAGGAGTTTGGGGTATTTTTTGGTGAATTTTTTGATTTTTTATGATTTTTGGAAGTAAAAATATTAGAAAATATTAATAAATGGAAGAGAATGACACATGGTAGAGCCTGATGGGTGGGTCGTCAGCATTTCCAACGTGTCAGTGTCCCGTAGCGCCAAGTGTAATTAAAGTTTCATTTTTGTGAATTTATCTTAAAAAATTCATGAAAAATCAATAGAAAATCAGAAAAATACACCAAAAATTTCTACAAATTCCTTGTATCATTATCTTCGAGTTTGATGCATGAAAATCAAAATTTGACATTGGAAAATTTGAAATCATAATTGGAAGAAGTGTTATAGTGATGAACACTTAGTGAACTTTACTTAGGGTTATTGTTAGTATGGAAGCAAACTTGACTTTGATAAATTATTTGAATTTTTATCTTAGTCAAAAATATATTTTAAGTCTCAAAAGATGTTGGAAATGTCGCAAGGAGTTTGGCGTATTTTTTGGTGAATTTTTCTGAATTTTTTATGATTTTTGGAAGTGAAAATATTTGAAAATATTAATAAATGGACGAGAATGACATATGGCAGAGCCTGATGGGTGGGTAGTCAGCTTTTCCAATGGGTGTCAGTATCTCGCAGCGCCATGTGTCATTAAAGTTTTATTTTTTTTGACTTTATCTTAAAAAATTCATGAAAAATATTTTAAAAATCAGAAAAACCGAAAATTTCTAAAAATTCCTTGTAACATTAGCTTCGACTATGATGCATGAAAATCAAATTTTGAGATTGAAAATTTTGAGGTAATAATTGGAGGACGAGTTATAGTGATGAATACTAATGATCTTTATTTAGTGTTATTGTTTGTATGAAAGCAAACTTGAATTTGATAAATTATTTGAATTTTTATCTTAGCCAAAAATATATTTTAAGTCTCAAAAGATGTTAGAAATGTCGCAAGGAGTTTGGGGTATTTTTTGGTGAATTTTTATGAATTTATTATGATTTTTCGAAGTAAAAATATTGAAAAATATTAATAAATGGAAGAAAATGACACATGGCACTACACGATAGTGACACCAGTCAGAAACTCTGACGACACAGCCATCAAGTGCTGCCATGTGTCATTCTCTTCCATTTATTACTATTTTTCAATATTTTGACTTCCAAAAATCATAATAAATTCATAATAAATCAAAAAAATTCACCAAAAAATACCCCGGACTCCTTTCGACATTTCCAACATCTTTTGAGACTTAAAATATAATTTGACTAAGATAAAAATTTAAATAATTTATCAAAGTCAAGTTTGCTTCCATACTAACAATAACATTAAGTAAAGATGACTATTGTTCATCATTATAACTCTTTCTCCAATTATTACTTCAAAATTTTTCAAGTGAATTTTTGATTTTCACGCATCAGAGTTGAAGATAATGTTATAAGGAATTTGTAAAAAATTTCGGTTTATTTTTATGATTTTTTAATGATTTTTCGTGAATTTTTTAAGACAAACACACAAAAATGAAACTTTAATGACACGTGGCGCAATTGGATACTGACACTCATTGGAAACTCTGACGACGCACCCATCATGCGCTGCCATGTGTCATTATCTTCCATTTATTACTATTTTTCAATGTTTTCACTTCTGAAAATCATAATAAATTCATAATAAATCAGAAAAATTCACCAAACAATACCTAGGACTCTTTGGGACATTTCCTACATCCTTCGAGACTTAAAATATAATTTTGACTAAGTGAAAAATTCAAATAATTTCTCAAATTCAAGTTTGCTTCCATACTTACAATAATAGTAAGTAAAGTTCACTACTCTTCATCACTACAACTCATCTTCCAATTATTACTTCAAATTTTCCAAAGTCAAATTTTGATTTTCATCCATCATAACCAAAGATAATGTCGCAAGGAATTTTTAGAAATTTTCACTATATTTTTTGATTTTTTAATGATTTTTCGTGAATTTTTTAAGATAAACACACAAAAATGAAACTTTAATGACATGTGGCGCCACTGGATACTGACACACGTTGGGAAAGCTGATGCCCCATCCATTAGGTGCTGCCATGTGTCATTCTCTTCCATTTTTTTTATAACTATTTTCCAATGTTTTGACTTACAAAAATCATAATAAATTCATAATAAATCAGAAAAATTCACCCAAAATTATCCCGAACTCTTTGCGACATTTCTTACATCCTTTGAGACTTAAAATATAATTTTGACAAACATAAAAATTCAAATAATTTATCAAAGTCAAGTTTTATTCCATAATAACAATAACACTAAATAAAAGATAAGGTTGCAAGGAATTTTTAGATAATTCAAATAATTCAAATAATTTATCAAAGTCCAACTATTGCATCAAATTTTCCTAAATAAAATTTTGAATTTCATGCATCATAGTCAAAGATAAGGTTGCAAGGAATTTTTAGAAGTTTTCGGTGTATTTTTCTGATTTTTTAAATAATTTTTCGTGAATTTTTTAATATAAACACACAAAAATTAAATTTTAATGACACGTGGCTCCATTGGATATTGACACGCGTTGGGAAAGCTGACGACCCACCCATTACGTGCTGCCATGTGTCATTCTCTTTTTTTTTTATACTATTTTTCAATGTTTTGACTTCCAAAAATCATAATAAATTCATAATAAGTCAGGAAAATTCACCAAAAAATATTCCGGACTCCTTGCAACATTTCCTACATGCTTTGAGACTTAAAATATAATTTTGACAAAGAGAAAAATTCAAATAATTTCTCAAAGTCAAGTTTTATTCCATACTAACAATAACACTAAGTAAAGTTCACTAGTCTTCATCACTACAACTCTTTCTCCAATTATTGCTTCAAATTTTACAAAGTTGAATTTTGATTTTCATGCATCATATGCAAGGATAATGTCGCAAGGAATGTTTAGAAATTTTCGGTGTATTTTTCTAATTTTTTAATGATTTTTCATGAATTTTTTAAGATAAACACACAAAAATTAAACTTTAATGACACGTGGCGGTACTGGATACTGACATGCACTGGGAAAGCTGACGACCTACCCATTAGGTGCTGCCATGTGTCATTCTCTTCCTTTTTTTTATTTATTATTTTTCAATGTTTTTACTTCCAAAAATCATAATAAATTCAAAATAAATCCGAAAAATTCACCAAAAAAATACCGTAGACTTTTTGCGACATTTCCTACATATTTTGAGACTTAAAATATATTTTTGAGTGAGAGAAAAATTAAAATAATTTCTCAAAGTCAAGTTTGCTTTCATACTAACAATAACACTAAGTGGAAGTTCATTAGTTTTCATCACTACAACTCTTCTCCAATTATTACTTCAAATTTCCCAAAGTCAAATTTTGATTTTCACGCATCTGAGTGGAAGATAATGTCGCAAGGAATTTTTAGAGATTTTCAGTGTATTTTTCTCTTTTTTAAAATGATTTTTCATGAGTTGTTTAAGATAAGCACACAAAAATAAAACATTAATTGCACATGAAGCTACGAGATATTGACAGTTGTTGGAAAAGCTGACGACCTAACCATCAGGTGCTGCCATGTGTGATCTTCCATTTTTTTACTATATTCCAATGTTTTGACTACCAAAAATCATAATAAATTCATTAAAAATATGAAAAATTCACCAAAAAATACCCCGAACTCGTTGCGACATTTTCTTCATATTTTAAGTTGTAAAATATGAATTTAACATACAAAAAATTCAAATAATTTCTCAAACTCAAGTTTGTTCCTATACTACCTATAACACTAAGTAGAAGATAATTAATCTTCCTCACTACAACTCTTTCTCCAATTATTAATTGAAATTTTCCAAAGTCAAATTTTGATTTTCGAACATCATAGTCGAAGATAATGTCGCATGGAAATTGTAGAAATTAAGGATGTGTTTTTTCAATTTTTTAATTAATTTTTTTGTGAATTTTTAAAGATAAACAGACAAAATGAAACTCTGATGACATGAGTTGCTATGTGAAATGAAGCTCGTCAGAAGCACTGATGACGCACTCTTCCAAAATCATAATATTTCAATAAATAGCAGAAAAATACACTCCCCAAAAATTTTTACGAACTCAATGTGACACTTTCTACGCCTTTTGAGTTCATTTTAAAACATTTATAAAAGTACTAATGAAGACTTCTTTGTCAAAAAATAAAAATAATATTATGAAGCTTTAGTGAATTGTAAATGAAGCAATGTTGAAGCTCTAGTGAATCCTTTTAAAACATTTACGATACATATTTTGGTGGCAAAGAAGTGATGCTGCAGCTGTCCACCATTCATGGATTTGGACGGAATCCACACAATTGGGTAAGGGTAGTTTTTCAACTGACCTGGAACCAAAGAGTCATGCGCCTTCCTTTCAACATCCGGTCCTTGTTCTTCAATCTTAACACCCTTATCCATATTCTGGTGGCAAGGATGATGAAAACTTGGAGGCATATTCTTATCACCCTTTTCAACATCCGGTCCTTATCCACAGCAGTGAAAACTTGGAGGCATATTCTTATCATACTCATATTTTGGAATCTCCATAGAATAATGAGGAGGAGGTACATAGTGGGCAGGCTAGGCTTCATGGTATGGAGCAGGATAACCCCATAAAAGTATACTGGTGATGGCATTGAAGCATGAGGGTGAGAAGGTCTGAAACCATCGTAGCCTGGGACATTGTTATGGCTACAACAATAATGGCACGGAATTGGGTAGTTGTAGTTGCCACCATAAGGCCAAGGCTCAAATGGCCTAGGTGAGTTGGCTCTGAGACCAGGATAATGGGGCTGAGGAAAAGAGAAGGTTTGGTTTCTTTGGTAGGGGTCTGAATCCATGTATCTGTACACTGGTATCATTTTTGACCAAATTTATACACACAAACACCAAAAAAAAGTCCTCCAAATCTTTTAAGCAGCACCAAGAGCTGACAAAAGAAGAAAATGAAAATGAGAAGAAAATTCATAAATCACCAAAAGGGAAAAAACTGAAGAAGCTCAAAACTCCAATTTTCAAACTATAGCAGACAAGGAACCAACAAGGACCAAATGCAGACTGGATTCAGACTGATGTGTTTTTTAAGACAATGGAAATCAGAAGATGCAGAATCAAAATTTTACACAGAGCCCAAATTGAAGGAAAGAGATGCTGAGAACTCCAATTTCCAAGCCATAGCAGACAGAGAAGCATCAAATTCAAATTAATGAATGCTTAGGGACAATGCAAATGAAAAGATACATAACCAAATATTTATAAAAACTCCAGATTCAGGGAAAGAAAATGCTAAAAAATCCAACTTTCAGACCACAGCAGACAAAGCGCAACAAGCAGCCAGTGGAAATTTACATTAAGATTAATTGATTTTTGAAAACAATGCAAATTAGAAGATGCAAAATAAAAAGCTCATACGAAGTTCAAGTTTTTAATTCATGGGTTATCACTATCTACTGCATATCTTCTCTCAGTGGATCTCACAATATTAGACACAAAGAACAAGCCAAAATCAAAATTGTAAGGCAAAACAAAGGAAGAGGAAGACTTACAATTTATTTTCTGGAGAAATATCCAACAGCCAATTACGGTTCCACAATCCGGATGACTCAGTTAACGGAGCAAATCAGTCCACAAACCCGGAAAGGAGAAAAATGGAAGCTTCTTGTGTGTCTCTCTTTGGCTTTTTTTTTTGAAATCAGTCTCTGTTCTGATGAGGGAGGGCGTCAGATACTTGGCGATTTATAGAAGGGTACGCAACCAAAATGACATAAAATAATAAAGAGCCTAACATTTCGAATCAAAGTGAATTGCTTCGTTTGGGTGTAAGGAAAATGAGAGGGCAGAGAAAGAGGAGAGGGGGAGTTCGAGAGAAATGTATCAATTCTGACAAAAAAGAAAATAGGATTGAGAGGAACAATGACCCAGATGGAAACCACATCGGCATCGACCTCAACAAAATTGAATTTGCTATCACAACGTCAGCCGGATACTAAGATTCATGCGGAGGTTTCGTCCCGATTCGGATGCGTACCGGCCAGAACGTTCGGGCTTGGATTGAATTCGATTGGACTAATTTCGAATTCAATGTCACTGTTGCCCCTGCTAATGTTTCACGCCCTTCTTTGCCCACGCTTAGTTACAAAGATCCCAAGATAGCGAACTACGTTTCGGCCGAGATGTATGTTGGGTTTTCGACTTCCAAAATGCAGTGGATTGAGGCGCAGAGAGTTTTAGCTTGGAGTTTAGAGGAACAAGAGGGAGCCTGGAAAAAAAAATGTATTGAGAGGAAAAAGAGTGAGTCTAAAAAAAAATTGTATTGAGAGGAACAAGAGGGAGTATGAAAAATAAAGCGAGGGAGCCTGAAAAAAATTGGGAGGGAGTGTAAGAAAATTGAACAGCTATTTAGGAAAAAAGGAGGAGAGAGAACAAGTTGAGGGACTCATTCTAGTACAATTGTTAGACTTACAATTGCTTTTCACAGAGTCGTTGGATTAGATCCAATGGTGTTCTCATATAATGTTCTCACATAGGCATTTTCACTAGATCCTGACCCCTCAACACATAACTTTGCAACTAGATTGTTCATGGGCTACCTTTTCTCTTTTTTCTTTCATGCGTTTCAAAGTTTGGGTTGGGCTTTAGCCCTAGATATAAATCCATATGATATAAATCCATATGGTCTTTCAAATCTTATAAATTAACATGATATAAATCTTTTAAAATCCAAAAGTGAAAAATCCTGATTATAAAAATCCTTAAATAAAAGCTGGGGATTGTTTGACTGACACCGACAACATCGCAATGGCCCGTGCCTCGTGTTGAGCGATCCAAACAGATCGGCTCCCGACACGCAGGCGTAATCCTCAATACTTATGCGCGGCAAGATTAAGTCCTACGCCGCAGATCGCCTGCTAAGGGCCTACAATCACACCCAATTAAGGATGCACGGTATCCGACGTAATCAAACCAAAGTATCACAAGAACCATATCCACAAGAACCAGAGGAGGTACATAAAGTGGTGCCAACAGCACTCCAATAAATCATAACTCAATATTCAATATTCACATATTCATTCACTTTCCAAATCTCAATTCCAACACATGTACCCAACCCCAAAACATCAGACACAGGACATATATATATATATATATATTGTCCATAACTCAATCTCAAACACGTACAGTCAAAGTAAGGATGTCACTGTCCCAAACATATGATTCAATACTCAAAATAGCCACAAAATCAAAATACCAACACATATTCCAATAATTTGATAAAATATCATAATTCAATATCAAAACAATAATATAATCCCAATACAGCAACAACTTCAAATATCAAATGAAATCCAAGAAATTTGTAAAGCATCCATATCCATAATTAAAATAATAATAAATTTCCGTAATCGAAAGGTAGATAACAATTCTTAAAAACGTACAATTCAACATCTGAAATATTTAATCAAAGTATAATTATATATATAAATAACGATTCTTAAAATATAATATCCAAATCCAAAGCATTCGCAAATCGCACATATTACTAATATCCGTTAAATTTATAATTAAAAATAATGTAAAAACTCCATGGTCAAGATAATCCAAGGAATCCACAATATACCATAATTCGACGTCAAAACAATAATATAATCCCGAACATATAAATACGAATCTTAAGAGTAATTCCCCAACCCCATTACCAATATAACCAGAAAATATTAGCGTCCGTGTTTCCCGCCCAATTATTTAATTCAAGGTATAGATATAAATTTCCCAAATGTATAAATATAAATTCCCACAACTATAAATATAAATTCCCACAAGTATAAAATATACAGCTTCCCAAAAGTATAAAATATAACCCACGACCCTTCATAAATTTCAAATATTAAAATCATAAAAAAACTCCATAATTAAGACAATATAAAGACTCCAAAATCAAAATAACCAAAAATATAAATCCGAAACCCGACAATATCATAAACATCAATCTATAAATTATAAGTCCAAGAAATCCATAGTAATTCCACCGTACCCAAACCTGTACACAAAAACCTCCAGACGTTTACCACGTCCCAAATTCCAACACTCAAGAATATATATATATATATATATATAATTAAGGTAATACTCTCGATGTCCCACATATAGACCGGGACCTAAATATGCAAAAGCTTCAAATGTAAATTAAATTCAAGTAATTCCGTCGAATATCAAATCCAAGGTTTATAACAAATATCAAAACCCATTTTATATGCATTGCGTTTCATTCTTTGAAATAATGCTCGCTTTAAAACAAAAGTCCACTCACTGTTGGTCCCACGCTGCTTAACCCTGAGAGGGTCCTGCTTACTGAGTACGTTCGGTCGGAATACCTATCGTGGAAGTACGAGAATTGGATTAATACAGTGAACCGAACGAGACTTTAAATTCAAATCCTAACCTTCCCGGAACTCAAGTGTATGTGTACGTTGTATAGAGAGTTTCTAGGGTCAAACTATGTCTTTTAACAAGTGGGACCGCCCCGAAGACTCAAGGTTAACCGGCGGTCAAACATCCCGTTTCAGTCAACCCGGGCCCACGGGACCCAAGATCTCCAATTGGATCTGGATGTTCCTACAAGTCCAAAAAAGTCAACTACTCTCGCTCCGAAGGTTTGGTCTCGATCGAACGGTTGGATTTCTCACGATCGTACGATCATACGATTTTCGTTAAATTAAACTTTAAGTTATTGATCCGGAGCATCCAGGGCTTCGATCCACGATCCGCAAATTCCTACATGATCCTAGAAGTTATTTATCCCTAAATAGTCTTTTAAAATTTCAATTGAATACACCTCCCTAAATGTTGTATTGTGTGTGACTTTTGAGTGGGTGATATTGTCACGCCCCGAATTTTCATCAATATCATTACAACCACAATTCTTTTATTTTTAAGAACTGTTTAAGTCACCGTCTGTGACTACACCAAAACTCTTTTATTTTAAAAGTAGTTTTCACACGTCACTTAGTTGACAGATAGAAGAGAGAATACTCTGAACCTCTAATCTATAACACTACAACACATAAGTAGTGTTCACTCATGTACACACACCAACCATGAGCACTAGATGGCACCAGACTATATCTCTAACTGTTCTTGGGTCTTACTCACGATTAGGTTGGTTTCACTCACCTCTAGTCCGAGCTGCATTTATCAACTCAACAATCACCATGTACAATACTCAGCGAGCAACACTGGCTCCAGCAAAACCTAAGCAAGTATTAAACTCCACTAAGAATCTAATACTCCACAATTCAATAATAATTGAGCTCTCAGCTCATTATGCACTTGCATTCAAATCGAGGAGTACCTCGCCCGTGACTCACCAAAGTCACCAAAAACTCCACAAATGTCACAACCAACCACGCTGTCCACCTTATCTCCAATCTCGAGCAATTCCGAGATTCCGCATTCAAATGACAAAAATGCCCTTCGGACCAACTTGGGGTTCAAAGTGATTAATTATAGTCTAGAATACTCCAAAACTATGACGTATACCCTGTCGACGTCAAAATAGGACCAATGACACCCATTGTCTAAAAAGTCACTATTTGGGTCCCACGGGTCCCATCCGTCCAACCGACACTCTAAAAATCCGCCTCGGGCCCACAACCGGTCACACCAATTGACTCTAAATAGTCCCGACATCGCACCACATCAATCTTGGCCCAATCCAACGGTCGGATCATTCTTGATCGCACGTTCACGCACGATCGAACGGTGATCGCTTGCCTTAACTTTAAAACACACTAACTTAATATTAGGACTTTTGATCAATAACTCGTCTGTACCTACAGACTTACAACAACACTAGCTACAAAATATATAAAATCGGACCACGATCCAATAGTCCAATCTAACGGTCTAATATGTGCGAGGCTCCGATCATCGGTCAAACGACAAAATCTCGCAATTTCAAGCACACCACCATGCTCAGGTTATCGAGGACATTAACCTAACCTCAAATTATGAACTTGAAACTTAAATCATCAAAAATCCACTATTTGAGCCATTTCAAAATTTGCAAAAGAGGCTTCGAAATTTACCTTAAATCGTAGCCCTCGTTCTAATGATCACGTAGATGAAAACGATTCAACAATCGGAGTTCTAGAATTTAAGATATGGATTTCCAAAGATTTTCTTTAAGAAAATCATTTTTCTTTCGCTAACTTGCAGAAGAAAGAGGAAAAAGGGAGAAGAAGACGTAGAAGAAGAATAAAAGAGGTAGCCCACGTGTGAACAATATACATGAACAGTACCTTGATTTTTTTCCCTTTTGCTGCATTGGTCTAACTTCAATCATTCATTAAAAATTCATCCGAACATCGAAAAATTCTCTGAAAATTACCACATGCTCGTAGCGAGTTACACTATTTTTCCATCAAAGAATCTTAATTTTCTCACTTCAATTTATTGAACGTCCATTGAAAAATCATTAAATTAAACGTAAGGGCATTTTAGTCCAAATTGAGATTAAACACTTGTAAATCAATTATTCCCACACCAAACCCCTTCATAAATTGCCCACACATTTAATTAACCTTGTATGATTTTTTGGAATATTAATAACAACAAAAATCCCAATTTTGAGGTTATTACAGATATAAATTCCAAACCCCATAAAAAAAATATCACCCTCCTAGGCCTGATTCTCATGTACTTTGATTTTCTTTTGGGAGAAGATGAACAGACCCTCCTGATAAGGTAAACAAGGTTACTCATATCTTCTCTCTTCATGCTTTATATCTTTCTTCTCTCTAGTGCTTCTTCTTCTTTCTTGATTTTCACTCTCAACTGACGACTATGTGCGAGTATAGAAAGGGCACAACCAATCTTTGGTGACAAGATTGGTTGCACACATAGAAAGGCTTTCCAATGAGATTTTTGCTTGTTGAATTACTATTCGCTATTCGCTAGTCCTCTATAAATAAACATTATTGAAAAATTAATGAATGTATTTAGAGGCCTTTATTTTTCATTGCTACGAACTATCTATGCATCCGAGCATATGAATGATACTTAAAAACTATTAATTTGGTTGTTTATGGTTGTGTCCTCCTCTCCTTTGGAACCAATCCCAGCTTCATTCTTGTTTTTAAAAAAATTTATTTATAGGAAGCTTCATTCTTATTGAGTAGAGGTGAGTTCTAGTCACTTTGGTGTGCTTATTGATATTTTGATTTGATAAGTTAGGAGGAAAAAGAGTAGGATAATGCTGATTATTGAATAAAGTCCTTTCAGATTTTGAGCCTCATGGCCGTGCATCCATAAGGAATGTGATCGAGATGATATTTGGTATTTTAAAATCACGATTCACAATTTTTAAGTCGGCTGCTCCATTTCTATTTAAAACACAAGCAGAGCTTGTGTTGGCATGTGCAGCCTTACATAACTTTCTTCGCAAGGAATGTCATTCCGATCAATTTCCTATTGAGCTAATTGATGAATCTTCATCAATAACAGTTGATGAAGAGGACAATTTTGAACAAATTTATCAAACCCAAAAGCAACAAAGAGAGGATGCTAACACATGGAGAACTATCATATCTTCAAAGATGTGAAGAGATGCTACCTAGGTCATATGAGGAAATGGAGCTCCAACAAATGTTTATTACTCCTTGAATAACTTTTGTTTTCCTTATGCCATGTCTAGTTGCTAGACGAAGATATTGTTATTATTATTATTTATTTGGTTATTTATCCATGTTGCATAATTAATCCATGTTATATTTTATTTTATATTGGAATCCTATAGCAAATCTTTTGATTTTTTGGAGAACACAAAAAAGTCCTAAGTTAAGTAAAATCATGTAATTACAATCTATTAAAATCATAAGTAAAATCCTGTAATTACACAAATCCTATTGAAATCCATTACATTAAAATCCTGTAATTAAAATGTATTAAAATCAGAATTGAATACACCCTCCTTAGTGACCCACTTTGTCCCATGCCGTCAAGTCCATCCAAAAGTATGTTAACTTTGATGACGTGGCAAGGGTATTTTTGTAATTTCATACACATGTATCATTATCCATCAATTGAGTGGGTGATGTGACAAGTGGAGCCCACCTCCACATAGATAAAAACATAATTAAATATGGGTGGTGATTTTCCCACTCCCCTTTTGTGCAAATACACTCCCTTTTGTTTTTTTTAATACTTTTTACTATATAAAAGGGAGTGTAAGTCAACAAAAGAGAAGTGAGAACATACAATTTTCAAAAAATGGAGTGTAAGTAGATAAAAGGGGAGTGGGAAAATCAGTATCCTTTAATATTCCCAATAATTAAAAACATACAACACAACATTTAAATAAACCCATCCCCATCCCGACCTCTCATTCTCTCCCACTCCCTCCATCCTTCTCTTCTTCTCTCCCTCTCTCTTTCTTTATCGGATTTGAACTGCGTGATGAGGGCGAAAACGGATGACACGTTGCTGTTCTTCGTGGTGCTCTCAGAGTACAACGAGAGCTCGAAGAAGAAAGGGTCAGACTGGTGCGACATATTAGGTTGCGATGGTGGTTGGGTTCAGATCTAGCGCGGGCTGGTGTGACAGATTAAGGGAGAGAGAGAAAGAAAGGTGGAGAGAGGAAGACAGGGAGATAGGGCGAGAGTGGGTCGGGAGTAGGAGCACTGGGGTGGGTTGAGCGGTCTGTTGGGCGGATGTGTGTAGGGAAGGGGCTAAAAGTGGGGTGGCTGAGGTCGAGGTTGGGGTCGTAAGATGGAGTGGGGTGGTTGTGTTATCATGAAAGGGATGGCTTGGTTGCTTTTTTTTTGTTGCAATTTTTGAATTTTTTGTTTATTTTTCTTATATTATTTTCATGAATTGAGAGAAGGGTAGGGGCCGAGATTGGTTTTGGGTCGTAGGGGAGGTGCATATGAACAGTAGAGGGGAGGGGGTCGTTGGCGAGAGCAAGTCCCAAGCGGGAGGGTTGTTACATGATTCCCAAGCAAGAGGGTTTTTAGGTTGTTAAAAAAACCTACTTATGTTTTAGAAAGTAAATCATGTATCTATCCATATATATAAACGCAGAGGTATCAAATGATAAAACATTCAAAAACCCAAAAGATACTCATGATTCACCAAATGATAAAGAAATACAAATTAATATAATAGGGGTAAAATGGTAAAATTTATAATTTAAGAAAAGTGAACTAAAAAACCATTATTAATTTTAAAAACATGAATTTTCAAATATTGATTTTAAAATTTAAAAACTTGTTTGGTATTGAATTTCAAAATTATTTTTAAATCTTAAAATTTTCAAAAATATTATTTCACTCGACCAAGTAAACCACCATGAAAGGAAAGTAATGTGTAGGGATTTCCAAAATCCCAAGAGACATAGGAGAACAAATCATCTAGCACATGCATATCTAATATGAATTTAAAATTAGCGAAAGCAAAAACAAAACCTAGAGATTCATGCAAGTCCTATTTAGGTCCCAATCTTTCTAGGCTTATGAAAACTTGCACCAGCAATCCCGCAAGACAAAAAGAAGAAATGGCAATACTTCAAAGAAGTTATATCTGTAATTTCGTGATGTCGCACCCAAAAAGTAATTCAAGCCTGCAATTGGAGATGTGCCAAACATTAAACAGAACTTCATTCAAGGCCATAAACACTAAAGAGAAGGAAAACGAAAGGAAAAGAAAAAAAAAACTACTCCAAGCTTGGTTTCTTTTCCATCCAAATGAACTTCAATACGAAAGTCACAACGAAGTGCATAAGTGTTTACAGAACTTCAATACGAAAAGTCACAAATGAACTTCAAACATCAAGCAATTTAAGAGAACTTGTGTGTGCACAAGTGCATTTAATGTAACCATAAGGATGATGAGAAAGTAACCTTAACTTAGTTAACAAAAGTACTGTGCTTGATATTAGTCCCATGAGATGAATTGTATTAAAGGTGCATACAAAAGCATGAATTAAAACATATCAGGAAAAAGAAAAAAAAAACCATTACTCTATGGAATCTTGGTACAGCCACTCCCCTGCTGTCTATGTATCTGAAAGGAAAATAGAAATATAATCAGATTTCCCAACAAAGCAAAAGATATACATACTGAAAGGGTGGTGAAAAAATAAAATTATATCCAAATAATTAATAATGTGGTTCCAACTTGTAAGCTATAGCTATTCTGATAAGGATATATTCATATTCAAACTTGCAAGAAAATCCAATCCACAAGTTAGACTATTGCTACACAAACCATTCAATTAATTTTAGTTGTCAATGCACTTAGGAATTCATATGATTTAAATAAAAATCAAAACATAAACATACATTATATATGAGAGGCACATTCAATTCCAGCAAGTCCACAAGATCCTGCAGACTCCCAAACAAAAGATATGGATCTTATACAGAAGAACAAAAAATAATACAAACAAAATATATGGGTTAAATAGTCACCAGTGAATTCATTAAAATAGTAAGGGAATCTTATAGAAACTAAACTATCACTCAAAACTCCAAGAGCAATATAACTGAAATCTCTAAAATCTCTCTATAAAATTAGAATCACAAAAATCTTTAAAACATATGAATGGTATCACAGAGAGAAAGAGAGAGCCTTACCTTGAGGTCCGAGATCGAAGAGAGGATTTGGAGTTGGGGTTGGGGTTGGGGTCAGGGTCAGAGAGTCGAGCAAAATGAAATGAAACCTCTTTGGCAATCTTCTTATCTAAAAGGCTAGGACCGCGATGACCATGACCACGACGAACGCGATGATGACGTTCACTTTGTCGATGACATCAATGGCCATCACCTTTTCGACTGTCTTTCTGATTCACTCTTTGGACCTCGAAGAGAAGTTACCTGTGATGACGACTATCCAGAAGACGACGCCAATGTCGATCCTCGTGACGAAGCCACATCGAAGTCCATCTCCTTGTTGCCTCTGTCTCTCTGAGATGTGAGAGTCAGTTTAGAAAGGATTGAGCTGGGGAGAGAAGGTTTAGGTGCAGAGATGTGATAGAGAGGGAGAGAGAGAGGGTTTGAACACAGTTAGGGAGAGAGGGATTTATCGAGAGGGAAGGAATTTTCATGGAGAGGGAAACTTAGAACATTGAGAGGGGCATGAAAAATTAGGTTGGGAAATACAACTTTTGTTTTTGGTAAAGCTGAGAGAGACAACTTAAGTGAAACAGTGTTTAGCGTGTTTTGGATGCACGTCAGTTCTTCTTGACAACCGATGTGTTTTTGAAATATGTTTTGGATTACCACCGTATTAGATACCTTAAGACTTCGCTTTTATAACCATTGATGTGGTTTGTAGCCAATTTTAAAACCACGACACTTTCTTCAAGTTCCGATGTTTTTAAGTGACGTGTTTTTGCAATATTGGCATAGTGATCAAAGTAGTAGCACACCATTATTGTACAATATATGAATACATGCACAGAAAAACGCAAAACCCTAACTATTATCATCAATATCCAATCCATAAATCATCAATGATAGCTATCAACAAAGATTACTAGATTGGAACAAAAGTTTACTAGCAAAAAGAAGAGATTACTTCACTTTCAAAGGCTATGGAAAGGGTAAAGCACGTTCAAAGTTTCTAGGGTTGACATAAGATTAATCAAGGGCTTTCGTATTCATACTTACCACTTTAAAATCCTTCAACATCGTGCAACTAATTAATTCCTTCAAACTCTTTTAAAATCTTAGGGGGGTGTATTCAATTAGGATTCTATAAGATTTTAAAAGACTTTAAAAATCCGAGTGTATTAGAGTTGGACTTTACGAACATTTAAAGAGTCTATAAAAGTTTGGGTGTATTCAATCCAAACTTGTATGAACGCTTAAAAGTCCATACAAATTTCAGGGTATTCAATATGGATTTGGAACAAGTCCAAAAAAATTTAAGTCTATTAATATGATCATAGATTTTGAAGGATTTACTTGAGTGTTCAATTTTGGTGGCTTTTAAGGTGAGAGGAATAAATAACCAAGGCCATGATAAGTCTGCAAAAGAGGAAGAACCTTCCACCATCTGTGAAGGTACGCTATCTCAATCAATTTTTCTGGTTGGTTTTTCTTTTTCCATGATTTTATTATTGTTCCTTAAATTGATTGTGGTTTTCTTGTTTTTATACCAAAGGTTAAAGGTTTTGCTTGTTGTTAAGGTTTAGGTTGGGGTTAGGCAGGAGTGGCCCTGCCCCCCCCCTTTTGACCTCTCTCTCCTATATTATATAATGTAATATATACAAACTTACTAATAGACAACTTGTAATTTAAATTAATGGCCCCTTTAAAAATAATAAAACATGACTAATTTTGAAAAATTTAGTTCTAACATGTGTTTTGAACACTTATATGTATTTGATATACTTGTGTTTTCTATCTCGGGCTATCAAATATATCAAAAATATGTATTTGATATATTTGATATACTTGTATTTTATGCTTCCTACATCAGTTTTTGTAAGGTGACTATTTAGCATCCTTTATGATTTACAATCCTATGAAAACATCGCTAGGAGTCGTCTATTTTGTTTTCCTACACCAGTTTTGTTTCCTTTCAATAAAAGAACAAATTTATATGAAACATAAGAACATGAAAGAAAATAGAGCTCACGAGATGTGCAGTATTCAACTTTTAGGTCAATGAAGATTGTCCTTTGTCACTCCCATCTCTCTGATTCTTGCTCTCTTTTCTTTCAAAATTTGCTTTTATTGTCCTCATACTGTAAAGCATCCCTAGCCCCATCTTCCATAGTTATCTTCACATCCACCTAGCTTGCAGCATTTAATCAACTTGAGCAGTACCACCCCAAAGCAAAACATATCTCCCTCCTGAGACCATTGATCTACTACTTTTAGTTATGTCTCATTTAGTTAATGATATTAAAAATCAACTATATATAGCTATCAATGTGAAAATCAAAATAAGTTTCTTACTTACTAGGACACTCAAGAGGCAAATACTGCAAACTGTAGAATATATGCTGAATTTTGTGCCCTAAATCTGTCAGGCCAAAACCTGACAGTTTCACATTCAAATTCACGAATCTTATTTGTTGAAATTACTTTTTTACTTTGATATAATTTTCATAGGGTGGTGATTTTCCCACTCTCCTTTTGTCCACCTACACTCCTTTTTGGTTTTTTAATACTTTTTACTATAAGATAAAAGGGAGTGTAAGTGAACAAAAAAGAAGTGAGAACATATAATTTTCAAAAAATAGAGTTTAAGTGGAGAGAGTGGAAAAATCAGTACCCTTTTCATATATGCGAACTCTTGACTTGAATTATAATGAATTGTATACATTTTAGTATAATCACTACTATAAATTTGCTATATAGACTACACTGTATAGGCATTGAAAAAATAAAAAAAATGATGCTATTATAGTATTAGGCATCAAAAAAAAAACATTGTATTAGATATCTAAAGGCTTCGCCACTTAAAACTATTGATGCCTATTACAAGGTTTTAGCATCAATATCGTAAAATACTGATGCCTATTATATATGTTTTTCTTTAGCTTGATTTTTAGCGCTTCTTTCCCAGTGAAAATTTCGCTAAAGTGTTTTCTCCTTTCAGATTTCACGATCGACCCTCACATGTTGCTTCTGCACGCTCTACCATAGCTATCAACTCAATTTCTCTTTCTCTCCTTCGCAAACATCATTCAAGGCCAAACCCCTCATATTTGTATCTCTTTCGCAGACATCGTTCAAAGCCAAACCCAAAAGCCCAAAATCTCACCCACACTCTTTTTCCCTCCTCCTCAATCTTTATCTCAATTCTAGACCCAAAAACTCCCATACCCAATCAACAAAAATCTCCATTCATCTTGTTGTCTTGCTGTTTTACTTTGAGTTTGTTCAATTGGGAGAAACCCTAAAAATTAAGCTTTTTAATCATAATTTTAATAGTTCTTGAAGTTTTACTTCTAATTTGTTTCGGCACACCAAGGTTTGAGCAGATTTGATAGTGGAAGGTCTGAACCCTCCTACTCATTCCAGTAGAAAAATAACGTCGTCACAAGCCCATAGCCATCGCTCTTAGCCGTCTTCAAGTTCAGGGCACTTTGTTACTCCCAACTCTTGAACTCCTCACTCTAACTCCGACTATCTGCAAGGTCTCTCGCTCTCTATCTCTCACTTAGTTTTAAATTTTGGAATTTATGTTCTTGTTAATCGAAATCAAAATTAAGGATTTCAACTTAGGTTTTGATGATGAGATTTGTCTTAGTCTTACAGGCTTAGAGCAATGAAGAATTTGTTTATTTTTATTTGGGGACTTTGGCTTTTAATTTCCAACGGAGCTTGGAAGAGCGAGGGTTGATGTTTCTTTATTTATTATGCTTTTTTAAATTTGAAATTGGTTTTTAATATGTTCTTAAGTTAAATTACTTGAACTGGAATTGTTGTTTTGATTGTTATGAAATCACAATCATATTGCACTGATGAGTCGGTCTTTTGTTTTTGACAAGAAAGATCTCTGGGTTTTCTTTACATAAAATCTATTGCAAAAGATTTATAGGTAAGAATTGAGTTTTGTCCAGCATATTGTTTAAGCAAATTTCCACATGGGGGATATTCGCGGGTTGATTCTTCACCCTTCGAGCTTCCTTCTCTCTCCTCTTCCTCGATCCCTGTGAAAAGACCAGAGTAAATAGACCAGACCCGGGTGGTGTTAAAGGCCCTCCAATGCCTTAGTCAGTTAGATGATCTTGAAGAACACACGAAAATAGTAGAGAAAGTCGGAGTTTTCTCTATGGTACGAGAGAACCGTGTGGCCGGAACTGTGAGAGAGAGGGAGAGAGAGAGCGAGAGTGGCGTGAGAGAGAGGAGTTTCTAGGGCATAAATCAAATTACCTTATGAAGGTGGTGTAGCCATGTATTTATAGTGCTCTTGCCATCAAGGGTTTTTCAGAGAATAATCCCCATATGGAAGGGAATTATTCTCTCCCTTAAATGTAGAGATTGAATCAATTAGGGATTTAATGGAAATCAAATCCCTAATTGATGGTAATATCACTATTTTTAGTCTAAACAATTGGTCAATTAAATGGAGCACAATTGTTGACCTAAGGAATATTCTTATTCTGTTTTGAGAACATGTTGCGCCACAAGTACATGCCAAGAATTCATCTTATGGTTAACATACGTTTTGTATTACAGGTCTACCTCCAGTTACTTGTGTGGATTTCTCAATCAAGCATGGAAAGAAGGATTAACCAAAGATAAAGCAGAGGTATTTATCTTTTCATGTTTTGTCCATTACGTAGCCATGCCCTTATTGGAGGGAAATGGTCTTATAATGGTATGATGAATGTGATTCTTGTAACTTATTGTTAGTTTGTTTGATACACCTTGAGGATAGATATGACATATGAGAGTACACCTTGAGGATAGATATGACATATGAAAGTACAGCTGCATAAGGTACCATCAATGGAAAGGAATATGAATTTTTATATTGGACTGGCAACATGCCCCGTCTGTTCATCGAGAGGCACAACATTGATTAAAGCATGGAGCTAGCTTAACATTTCATCTTCTTGATATTAAGGGGGAAGAGACAATAAGTTCATGACTCTGTCAACTTTTGTTTGTTTTCATTCAAGATAGACAGAGTTTGACCTCTAAACCATTTTAACTAGGAGTATCTTGCATTAGGCTATATGAAATCTCTAAGAATGTTCCTTCTACATAAAGATGGTACATTTTCCAATCACAGTATATTATTAAATTTTCCTGCCTTTTTTACTTTCTCATCTTCTGTCCTTGGCTGTGATTTATGTTGCTATGCATTGTAAAAAGCAAATTATTCAAACAAGCTGCACACCTTTACCCTTCCCTAATGAAATTAAGTTTTATCCTATGACTGTGTCACTGTGATTTATGTAGTGCTTGCTTGCATCAAACAAGCATTTTTGCATAGAATTACTGAGTTAGAAGCACAGGTATTAAGGTTCAAATTTGGAATGTTTTTGTTACGAGTGAAAGGAAGCATCTGAAATGTTTAATCTTGTTTTGTGGTAAGGTTCAAAGAGAATGGACAAAATCGGTGAAAATCCTTTGCTGCTCTCCAGCATCTCAATGAAGGAAAGTGATGTGATGAAGATTCAGAGGTAGCTTCCCCATAATTAAATGTTATATTCCACCTTCAACTCATATGTTTATGGCTGGGGAATTTCCAAGAGACCATTCAGTTGGTGTAGTTGGTTAGTACTTTATTCTCTTTCTTTTCAAGCTTAGCTTTCAATGTTAGATTGAAATATTTATATCATGTAGTTATTAACAATTTGAGATTTGGAAACTATAAAGTACTATGTAATGTTTCATGATAATTGTGGAATGAAGATGACTTCTATTTATTTTAGTTTGGCAATACAAGACTTGAAGGACATGAAAAAAAGAAGCATTATTACATCACTTAATAAACCTAGATTCAATCAATGTCATACCTATAATAAACATCATATTATAACACGACAGTGTTGTTTTTACCTCTGAAGACATTGGAAAATATATCATTAGTGAAGTGGTTCTTATTAAAGGCATCACAAATATGAAGAAAACGATGCTAATAAAAGTCAGACACTACAATGTTTGAAAATAACCGATACTGAAGACCTTAATGAGATCAAAAAATATATCATAAGTGAAGTGGTTCTTATGAAAAGGCATATGTGGTATACAGAGAATCGTTGTTGTAGTCAAAGACATCGGAAGTCAATGAAATTTGGACGAAAGTCAACAAATTAAGCTCGTTAAGGTATTACTTTGGTTGAAGAAACCGATGTTGTTTCCTTTAAAAGACATTGGGTTTTCCTTATGCCTTTTACAACCCCCCCTTAGCATCACCATACGAGACATCGGTATGTGATAGTAAAAGGCATCGGTTTTTACTCGATGCATATTAGTCTTATTGTAGTAGTGAATAAAACATATATTGCATCACATCCTATGCAATTCTATACATTTGCTTTTTGTTTGTACTGGTGCATATGATGTTGCTTTTCAGTGTTGGAGTTTGTGTTTATGTGAAACAATTTGCATATGTCAACTTAATAGGGTTCATATATGCTTGTGTGTGTTTTTTTATTCTTTTTTTGTTGGTTTTTTTTTGGGTGAAAAGGTTATGGTAGAAGCATGCTAAAAATTGCATAACTAGCAACCACTCTCTCCATCCTTCTCCTTTTCTCTCTCCCCCTCTATTTCTTTCTCGGATCTGCGACGACGTGATAAGGACAAAGGAGGATGTGACAGATTGGGTTGCGATGGTGGGTGGGTTGGTGCGACATGGAGAGAGAGAAAGAAAGGGAGATAGAGAGAGGGAGACATGGAGAGAATGTGTTGGGAAGTAGGGGTTAGGGGTGGGTTGAGGGGTCTGTTGGGTGGATGTGGCTAGGGAATGTGGATGGAGGTGGGGTGGTTGGGGTTGAGTGTAACATTCCTACCCAGTTAAAATATTATTTAATTATTAATTATGAAATTACATTTTTGCCCTTGGGGGTAGGGGCACTTTAGTTACTTTTTGTTCGGAAGGAATTTGGTGAATTAAGTGGCACCATTGCGTTGAGCTCATTGATACGAGTTTATAGACATGCGACACGCTCAATTCCGAGCTGTATCGAGAGAGAAAAATTCTAAAAACGGAAATGACGTAAAGGGAATTTCAAAATTTGTTAAACAACATTGAAAACCCGGTTTTATCCTGTGCGCGTCACTCTGGGTCTCTCTCTCTCTCTCTCTCTCTCTCTCTCTCTCTCTCTCTCTCTCTCTCTCTCTCTTCGCGACAAACACTGGGCGGAGATTTCCTTGCTCCGACCACTCCAAGCCACGCCATCGGTCAGGAAATGACTAGTGTCAACTAGCGAACCCATCTGGGCTGAAGCTCAGCCACGATGAACCGTCATGGCGGTCTGGAAGCTTGAGAAGCTCCGGTTGTTACAGAATTTTTTGACACCATTTTCGGCGACTCCAGCGTCCGTTGACGTCGATCCAGTTATGATTTTTCATATACTAAACGAGCTCTAGCTGATAGTATGGTTGTTCCTCGTACCTCTAGGATCTTGTAGGAACTAGTTGATCGAGAATCAGAGTCCCGGATACTTTGAGTCAATTATTCTAGGGTTAGGCGAACCGATTGTCGTCCGAGTGTGCGATTGGTGTAGATTCAACTGCTCAATCGAGACCAAACCTTCTGGACATGGTTAGTAGACTTTGTTGGACCTATAGGAACTCTAGGATCGGAAATCGAAGGTCGTGGGCCTCGTAGGCCAAATTGACCAAATTCCACGATTGAGGTCAAACCGATTGTTGGATCGTGACGAAGCTCCTGGGATGAGTTTAACTCATTACTATGGGCCAATAGGAACTGTTGGATAGCAAACTGGAAGTCATGGGCCCTGCGACCGGTTGATTTAGATAGTGGGCCATGTTGGCTCGGTTGAGGTCGATTAGTAAGTCGTAATTGTGAATGGACGTTGTTTTAAATGAGCATTGTTTTTCAAGTATGAAATTGCATGCATGAATGAGGTTTTGTTTGAAGCATGGTTTAAATTGGGTTATGGGAATTTGAGACTTGTATGCATGGTGTGGGTGTGGTTTTACAGTATGTTATGATACTACTAACACTGATGACGAATGACAAGGTATAATGAATTTTGAGTGTGTATGATTGTTGCGAAATTATTATTTTAGTTTAATGAGGTTATGAATTACGTTAATGGATTTATTTTGGTTTTTACAATGTGACATGGGAACTTTAGAGAATATTATTATTCATATTATCATTATTATTATCATTATGTATAAATGTTTGGATGTTGAGTTGGAGTTGGGTTATATATATATATATATATATAGTTTGGCATATTGGATTATAGATTGCACCATTACATTTACCTCCCATTGGTTACTGAAAGGATGTAAATGGAATTTCAAAATTTGTTAAAAATCCTAAATACCTCAGTTTTTCACTTCGTCCTCATGTGACCCTCTCTCTCCTCTCTCTCTCTCTCCCTCCCGTAGCTGCTAACAGGTCGGCGATTTCGACGTTTGTTTCTCCATTGGTCGACCACCAATTCTGGCTAAATTGGTCCCAAAGCCCTCGTCTCAACGTCCTCTACATAGCCCAGCCCTTTTCGCAACTCGAAAATCCAAGGATTTTGGACTGGAATGACTAGAAGTGTCAGTGGTTTTCGAAGTTTCAGATGGCGTTTTCGGCGACTCCGACCACGAAATCCGACGAGTGAGGTATGAAACTTCACCTACTTTTTGTGCTCTACTTGTTTATGTAATTGGCTTAGGTTAATTTTGGAAGTTTGATAGAGTGGGTAATGTTTTGGTATAAGTATTAATCTGTGTTTCGAGAATTTTCCATCGTTGGAAATTTCTCAAGGCACCCACCATTGCCACCGGTGGTTGGTGGCCCATTGAGTTCTAAAATGTTCCCTACGTTGTCCCTAGCATGACGGTATGCTCGGATTAAGGATTTGAGTTTGACTACCAAACGGATATTGCGCCTATTAGGCGATATTCGGGTTCGATAGGTTTGGACCGTTCGATCGGTCCCATTTTCAAATATGATGTTCCTCGTATATCTAGGATCGTGTAGGAACTAGTTGATCGAGTTTCGGAGTCTCGGATAATTCGAATCAACGATTCTAGGGTTAGGTGAATCAGTAGTTGTTGATCGAGACCAAACCTTCGGGACTTAGTTAATAGACTTTGTTGGACCTATAGGAACTTTTGGATCGGAAATCGGAGGTTGTGGGTCATGCGTGCCTAATTGATCAAATTACTCGAATGAGGTCAAACCGACCGTCGAATTGTGATGAAACTTTTAGGATGATTTTAACGTATTACCATGGGCCCATATGAGCTATTAGATAGCAACCTGGAGGTCATGGGCCCTGCGAGCCCAGTTGGCTTAGATAGTGGGCCATGTCGGCTCGGTTGTGGTCGTTTAGTAAGTTGTAATTGTGAGTGGACATTTGTTTTCTTTATGTGATATGAGATTTCTAGAGATTAATATCATTTTTATCATTACTATTAAAGTATATGTTGGGTTTCGGACTATGGTGATTTTGGATCTCGTGATATTGAGTGTTATTTTATTGTATATATATTTATGTAATCGTTAGTGGTTATCATTGCATAAATGGTTTTTATATCGCGATAGTGTTATCTAGTGTTTATGAATGATTTAGTTTATCATTTGTATTTCCAAATATGAGGTATTCATATTTTATTATCATTTAGTTTATGGCTTGGGAGGACTTTAAATGTGCATGCATAGTCTGAATTAAGTTAATGAATGTAGGGATTTGATATCGGATTTAAAAATGGATTTTGGATATTATGAATATTGAGTTGTGGATTGCAACATCACATGTACCTCCTCAGTACTGATTGGATGATAACCATACGTGCGATAAGGGTTGCCGGTGTGTGGTGATGATGTTGATGATAATGATCCGGGCACCCTTGGAGGGCGGTGTGCGAAGGTTTATTTTAGCCGGAGGCATTGAGGTTTATTTTAGCTGCACAGGCATTGAGGAGCAATAATCCCCTGGTTGGACTGCTCTTCCCTAGTCACATGTGTATTGAGGAGTCTGCCATGTGGGCTACTTAGAAACAGTCTCCATGTTGGATTGTTTTCCACGATACATGATGTACACCACGATATGTACCTCCCCGGTTATTGGATATTTGAATACATTCGACACACGGTAACTCTTCGGTGGTGTGTCGGAATTTGGGAACCGGACACCCTTGGCTGGGTGTACCGAAGGCCCTTGTCGAGGTAGATTGGGTGCGGGAGATATGTTTCAGCCGCACGACATCGAGGATTTTGCCATGCGTGTTTGGGGAGCAATAGTCCCCTGGTTGGACTACTCGTCCCTAGCCACATGAGTATGGAGGATTCTGCCATGTGGTCTAGTTAAAACGATCCTCATGTTGGATTATTTTTCCCTAGTACATGATGATGTCTGAGGTGTATATGTATATATATATATGGGAGAATATGTTGATTCGTTTCTAGGTTGAGGTTTCTTGAGCATGTGCATTGAGAATACTCTGCACAGGTATGAGCAGTTGGTATGAAGTTTGGAAATTGAGATTGGATATTTGGAAATCACTTGTTTTGGCAACATACGCCTTGGATAAGGTATGGTTAGGGGAAAATGATGATTTTACTTAAAAGAAAGTGTCGAAATTGGCTTGTTTCTAATGGTTAATAGGGAGGTGCTGGAAAGAATCTCATTTTCTATGCATATGGAAGAACTTCAAGTAATGGGCTTGGACTTTGGTGCTCCAAAGTAGCTAAAGTCTCCATTATCCAAGAGCTTCAATGGGCCTTGTGGACCTCCGTAACCTTCCACACCACAATCCCTCATGCAAGCCCCCTGAACCACATGACTGTTAGTAGTATGCCCTCAAGGCCAACTAATTATATGATAATTAATGTTAAGTACATCTTTTTTAATAACTTATTAAGTTAGTCATGTGCAAGACCAATTGTTTTCAACCATGATATTTGGTTGATTATCATAATAGTAAAACAACTATAGTCCTAGGAATATAAAAGTGGACATGAGAACTATGTAATGAGATTGCATACATGGAGACTTATTATGATCTCTAATCCGAAATATATTCTTGGTCATAGGAATATCAATTGGGCGTTGATGTTCCGCAAAGACCGGTACACACAGTATTATCTCTATATGTAGAGAATGACGAGGTCTCAAGTCATTGAGTGTGACAACACCTAGATATGTATGTAGGTGCTTGTAGGAGAACAAGTACACTGAATGCAATCCAATGCATGAGTTCTAGTATGAAAGTCTTTACTCACATGTCAAACTAGAACTCATAAATTGCAATGATGTAAACTAATCATTAGACCCGAGGCATTATAGATGTCTTGTGGCTATGTTGTTAGTCTTTGGTGGCACTATACAGTTGTGTTAAAATATGCATAACTTAAATGTATGAATGTACAACAATAAATCTATACTCTCAATAAAGGAGAGAGAATACTCCAAGATATGATTTGTCAAATCTTTGCACAAAGTAGTGAATAAGATTTGAAAGAAGAGGTCTTCAAATCTTACCAGGATAATCATATAAAATAAATTATTCACATTATGATATTGACAATCGGATTCCATGTTCTAATAATGTGAATAAGAAGTATTGTTATAAGAGAAGGATTCAATTGCACGGTCATTCCAATTCGAATAGGTTCTTTCACAACGTTTCATTTAGCTCGGATAATTGTGACTTGTTGCTAGGCAACAACCATGGTTTGTGGAAGTACTAAAAGGTTTCAATTAACCTTTATTAATAGGAAGAATTAAATTGTGGAATTTAATTCATATATCATCTCTGAGGAGTTGAGTCAACCCACTACCTTACTAAAGGGAACCTACGAATCTGCACACCCAAAGAATGTGATTAGAGGTACAAATGAAGAGAAATGAAATAAGGAGATACAAGTTAATGGGCAATGATCGAATGTCAAAGTCAACGGTCAAAAGTCAACATGTTGACTACAGCAATTGACCAAAGTCAAATAGTTCGATTGGGTCAATTAAAGTTGGACTTTAATTATGATTTAAGAGTTAAATTATAATTCATAATTAAAAGTTAATTATGGAATTAACTTTGACATATAGATAAATGTTGAATTGGGAATTTTAAATATGATTTAAAAGGAAAGGGACAAAATGGCCTAAAGGGCAATTTGGACAAAGGGATAAGTGGCATAAGAAGAAATGACCAATGGACCCAAAAACGGAGCCCCAAACCCACCAAAAATTTGGCACTATTAGGGAGCTCTCTCCCTTGCCTTTGTGTCATCCTATAAAAGCTAAAGTTTGGAGAAAACCTAGCTAGGGTTTTTGGTTTTCCTACTTTGGTTGATGAGTGAGTGCATCATCTTTGCCTCTCATCTTCCATAAGCCAAAAATTGGTCCAATCAAGAGTTAGACTAGCATCCATACCTCTTGGTTGTCTTCTCTTCATCTCTAAGATACATTTGGTATGGTGAGGTAGAGGACTTCAATCTTGGAGACTTGAGGTGAAGGAATCAACATTCTAAGAAAAGAAAAGACATTTCCAACAAAGGTGTTCATTCTTGAGAAATCAAAAAAGGGTCATCAAGGGTAAAACTCTATTCCTTTTTCCCTTTTGTTTTGTGTTCAAAGAGACTAGGCTAAAGATACTTGGGTTAAAATGAAAAATGTTTAGCTCAACTAGTATAAACAAAATGAATCCGCCATTTAGAATGATTTTGTGTTATAGGTTGTGGCTAAAGTTTATTTCCTAAGCATTAGATGCATGTTTCCTTCAATGACTTAGGTTCATATGACCTTGGTAGGTGATTTGGCATAGGAAAAATGTATTAGCCTAGCATGGAGTTATTTGGCATGTGCTTAGATTGCTTGGCCATGTGTCACACTAGCTTGGGCTTTTGTGACCAAGCTATCATATTTAAAGAAATAGGCTTGGTGTTGGTGTCATTGCTTGACCTGTATATTCTTAAATTTTGTATAGAATCATGCATATATATTTATTTTGTTAAGTTAAATCCCAAAATATAATTGGGATTAGCATAGGACTGATTTATCCCTTTATTTCGTACGTCATATTGGGCTTTAAATGCCCTTAAGCTTCTCGTGACTTTTTGAGCTTTTTTTTCCCTCTTATTTCAATATATTATTTATTTATAATAACAGTGCTTTAAAGTGGGTATAGTTATAAATTTGTATTGAATTTTCTCTACCCCATTTTACACACAAACGACCCCCTCTCAAATTTATATATATATATATATATATATATAATTTTTTATTACTGAGGGTAAGGTTTAAATGCTCTTAATTAATTAATTTTATATTTGTTTATTTATTTTTTAATAAAAGTCATAGTTTAAATTACAGATTCCCTTAAAAAAACCTAATAAATATTTTTGTAAACACCTAGAGGTGTCAAAGCAGTCGTCTTAGTCAAGCGAGCCCGTTTAGAGTCGGTCCATTTAATAAACAGGTCTTGCCAGCCTATCCATTTAGAAAAATCATCAAACCCGGTTCGGGCCGTGTTTGTGCCGGGCCACTTAAAGAGCCGAGATGGGCCCATGCCAAATTTGTCTTATGTACTCTCTTTTTTGTAATTTTGTTTACAACTTCATTTACATTTTTTTTTACAATTATGTATATACCAACATGATTTATTATTTATTGAAAAAGTGGCCAATAGCTTTCTTTAAAGTACATTTAAATAGAAAATGACTAGATTATTGTTCGGATTTTAAAAATTAAAACTTGAAAAATAAAATCATTATTTTATCTATAAAGAAAATATTAAATGTTAATACATATTATATATAAAAAAAAGACTTTAATTTAAGATATAAATGTATTATTATTATGTATTATTTTTCTTTAAAATAAATATAATTTAATAAATGGGCTATATAAAGGCCGGCTCGTTGAGTTTCGGGTTGACACAACTCATGACTGGCCACGGGCCGACTCGACCCATTATACCTAATTACCATATCACGGCACAGCCCAAAAATATGAGCGGGACGGTGCCGAGCCTTACTTAAGTGGGCGGCCCGGTCCGTTTGATACCCTTATAAACACCCAACCTTCAATTGCTCGTACTAACAAAAGATCCCGCTGGCAAAAATATATTTACTTTTTGAGCTTTCTCTACCCCATTTTACACACGAACGAACCTCTTCTCTCTCACAACGCACGTCACAAATATTCATATTTCTTCTTGGTGCTCAGAATCCTGAGTGAGCTGTGAGCCTCACTCTCTCACAGGACACAAAACTCAGCGAAAAACACGTTCCTTGTGAATTAGCAACCACACTTCCTTCGTTGCCCTAACCCTAATCTACCTCTCTCTCTCACCAAAACCATGGGCAAAGCCGTCGTCTCTGACGAAGAAGGTAACCCAGCTTCATCTCAATTTTATTTTTCTTCCTTCGCATACATGAAATTAACCCTAACCCTAGTCGCACGGCCTTTCTTATGATGTTTGTTCAGATGAAGTCGAGCTCGACGAGGACGAGAGGGAACCCCTTCACGGCGACGCAGTCGATGACCGGGATGGCGACGATGAAGACGATGAAGACGGTACGGCCTTCTGTTTCTTCATCCGTTTGTTAAATGCATGAAGTTTTATGTGGGTAAAATTTTTGAGCTCGATGTTGGTCAATATATGGGGGTTTAGTGGATCGATTGGTGAAATTGGGTTTGGGTTAGGGTTAGGGTTAAGGTTTCGGCTTTTGTTTGTTTGCAAAGATTGGAGTGGTTTCTTTCGAGGAAATTTAGGGCAAGTATTGGGGTTTGTTTGGATGTCAAGAAATGTAGGGCAATGAAATGAACTGGGCATCAAGATTCTTCGTTTTCATTTAACTTTGCAATGTAATGATGACTGTTTCATCTTTGCTTTATCTCTTGTATTTGTGTCTTTTATGTTGAAGATCACGTCTTCGAAACTTGGAATTTCGTTAGCGTGTTTGGTCATTGCTAGATATGTTTTTATTACTATTAATGATTCATCATTCGTTTATACTTCCCCTTTTCCTTATTTATTTTCTGGTTCATGTTTGTTTTATTTTGTTTTCTCCATGCTGTTGGATGTAGTATTTCACTTTTATTGTTAGTGTTGTTTTCTTCTTCATTTTTTTTGGAGAGGGGCGGGAGGTGACGTTGTCTCATCTCTTTATATGCTCTTAAGAGTTAACCATGAATCAATTTTTGAATTAGCTTCATTTTAACATTATTGTCATGATTGATTTTTGCAGAAGGGCCAGATGAATATGAGAAAGATGATTTTATAGTAGATGATGTTGATGAAGAAGAGGAGCAAGAGGAGGAAGAAGGTAGGGCAGACAGTGATGAAGAGAGGCAGAAGAAGAAGAAAAGAAAGAAAAAGTGAATATTCCATACCCTGAGCTGTAATCTCTCTAAAATCTGTGAAGCTTTTAATTTTGAAATGTCAGGAAACAACAAATATGGTTTGTTTAGGTTTCCAGACCTTGGACCTATGTGTTTTTTTTTTCACTTGAGCCTACTGGAACTATGCGGTAACAGAAAAGAAAATTGAATTTCTTTGTTATAAGAGTGGTTTTTTTTTCCCCATTTGCAGATGAAGATGAATGCAATGTCAATGAAAATCTTCCTTTTTTTTCTTTTTCTTTTAAAATCTTGTAGCAAGAGAGATAGTTATACATTTTATAACGTATTTTCTTCTCTCTAATATTGTAGAGAGGAGTATGTCCTTGATGAAGATGACTATGAGCTTCTAGAGGACAATAATGTGATTGCCCCCAGAAGGAAGGCTGTAAGCACTGTCCATATTTTCTTATGGTTCTGTTGAATTTGTAACTTAAGCATTTCTTTCTTTTTCAATTTACATAGTTTATGATTTGAATTCATTCTCTCTCTTATTTTTTTGTCCAAACCTTCCCAGGGGAAATTTAAGCGGCTGAAAAAAGCTCAGAGGCATGGTGAGGGGGAGCTTGGTGGATTATCTGACGAGGAAGAGTTTGTTGGTAGTGGTAAAAGTGGAAGAACTGCGGAGGAGAAGCTTAAGCGTACCTTATTTGGTGATGATGAAGGTATATATATATATATATGTATGCATATGTAGAACTTGACTTGTAGGATAGTCGGTGTATAAATTTGGTTTATTGTTGTTGATTATAACGTGTCCATGTAGGTCCTCCACTTGAGGACATAGCTGAAGAAGAGGAACCAGCAGAAGCAGAAGATGATGGAGAAGTTGGTGAAGAGGATGAAATGGCAGACTTTATAGTTGATGAAGAGTTTGATGAGACTGGAGCTCCTGTGAGGTATTTTGTGCTGTTTGTGTATGCCCATACCTGTGTTTATGGTTTGAACTGAATTTTCTAATAATGTGAATAATCAACTTGTTTTTTGTTGATGTTAATTCGTTGTTTAGACAGAGGAAGCTTAAAAGAAAAAATCTAGGCAGGCACCAGGAGTATCATCCTCTGCTTTGCAAGAAGCCCATGAAATATTTGGCGATGTTGATGAATTACTGCAGCTCCGTAAGCAAGGTTTGGATTCCAGTGAATGGAAGGAAAGGAGGCTTGAAGATGAATTTGAACCAATTGTTCTTTCTGAAAAATATATGACCGAGAAGGATGACCAGATCCGGGAGCTTGATGTTCCGGAAAGAATGCAGGTTCTTTGGCTTACCCTTGATAATACTATAATATCCGGTTTCATGTCACTTGAGCTGTATTTTATTATTTCTTTGTAGATATATGAGGAAAGCACTGGTTCTCCTCCACTGGATGGAATTAGTATAGATGATGAGAGTACCTGGATATATAATCAACTTGCAAGTGGTACAGTACCTTTGTTTAGCAGGACAGGCTTGGGGAATTCTATAAGCAGGGATGACATCATCAGATTTTTGGACTTGCATCATGTGCAGAAGTTGGACGTTAGTATTCTGATTAATGTTGGTGTATTTCTGTTAATTTATCTGATATTTATCTTATTAATGTGTCTCACTCTCCTTGTTTCCAGATTCCCTTTATTGCTATGTATCGGAAAGAAGAGTGCCTAAGCTTATTGAAAGATCCTGAACACCTTGAGTTGGAAGATGAAATTCAGGATAAAAATGACAAGCCATCTGTACTAAAGTGGCATAAGGTACTTGTCATGGGATTTTTTTTAAATGTGTTAAGCTGGCATTAAAGAACGAACAAGAAATATGTTGAAACTGTTTACTTTTTCTACATAGGTGCTTTGGACCATTAAGGAGCTGGACAGAAAATGGCTGTTGCTTCAGAAGCGGAAAAATGCTTTGCAATCTTACTACAATAAACGATTTGAGGAAGAATCTCGACGTATATATGATGAAACCAGACTTAATTTAAATCAGCAGCTTTTTGAATCAATTATGAAGTCGCTGAAGGCTGCAGAATCAGAGAGAGAGGTTGATGATGTTGACACCAAGTTTAACTTGCATTTCCCTCCGGGTGAGGCAGGAGTGGATGAGGGACAGTATAAGAGGCCCAAAAGGAAATCACTTTATAGCATCTGCAGTAAGGCTGGCCTGTGGGAGGTGGCAAGCAAGTTTGGTTACAGCTCTGAGCAGTTTGGACTGCAATTATCTCTAGAAAAATGGTAAGTTTGGTTTGTCTTTCACTTTCAGATGTTTTAGCTGACCAGAGATATGAGGTTCTTGTCCAATTTGATTGTAGAGAATGGATGAGTTGGAGGATGCTAAAGAGACCCCAGAGGAGATGGCTTCAAACTTTACATGTGCAATGTTTGAGAATCCTCAAGCTGTGCTCAAAGGAGCTAGGCATATGGTATGCGTTAATAGTTTTGTAGTTCATAGAAATGTCAGCTCTATCATGCCTAGTCATGATGTCTGGTTATAAATCGTCTGATGTTCTTTTATGTCCTTTTCCAGGCAGCTGTTGAGATAAGTTGTGAGCCATGTGTCAGGAAGTATGTTGAAGCAACTACTTGGATATTGTTGAGTTATCAACAAGCCCAACACCTGATGGAAATGTGGCAATAGATGCTTTTCATCAGTTCACAGGGGTGAAGTGGTTGCAAAGAAAGCCATTAAATAGATTTGAGGATGCGCAATGGCTGCTTATCCAGAAGGCTGAAGAGGAGAAGCTTCTCCAAGTTACTATTAAGTTGCCAGAAGACAGATTAAATAAGTTGATAAGCGACTTCAATGAGTACTATCTTAGTGATGGTGTTAGTAAATCTGCACAACTGTGGAATGAGCAGCGGAAGTTGATATTGCAGGATGCCCTCTTTAATTTTCTTTTGCCTTCAATCGAGAAAGAAGCAAGATCCTTGTTGACTAGTAGAGCTAAAAACTGGTTACTCATGGAATATGGAAAGGTTCTTTGGAATAAAGTCTCTGTGGGACCATATCAGCGGAAGGAAAATGATAGCTCAGGCGATGAAGCTGCACCGAGGGTCATGGCTTGCTGTTGGGGCCCTGGGAAACCAGCAACTACTTTTGTGATGTTAGATTCATCTGGGGAGGTGCTAGATGTACTTTACACAGGGTCCCTTACTCTACGCTCCCACAATGTTAATGATCAGCAACGAAAGAAAAATGATCAAGAACGTGTTTTGAAGTTCATGACTGATCATCAACCACAAGTTGCTGTCCTAGGAGCTGTTAACTTGTCATGCGTTCGCCTAAAAGATGATATTTATGAGGTTAGTGTTACTACAGTAATGATCTTTTTAGCCAATATAGTGATATTTCCTAGTGCAAATAGTCTGATGAAGTCAGGTGAGGGGTTTTCTTATGATGTTTTTCATTTTGATCTGATTTGCCATGGATTTTCTTTTAGTGTGTATAGAGTGTATACATTTCATATGTTCATTATTACACTTAATACTTATTTTGTTTGACTCTTGCCATTATCAGATAATTTTTAAAATGGTGGAGGAGAATCCTAGAGACGTTGGCCATGATATGGATGGCCTAAGCATTGTATATGGGGATGAATCTTTGTCTCGCCTGTATGAAAATTCTCGGCATTCATCTGATCAGCTACCTGCACAATCAGGTATTATGTTTCCAACCTTCTAAATCTTATGTGTTCATTCAGATTTCTTGGTGTTGATTTTATTTTCTTGTGTTATCAGGCATTGTCAAGAGGGCTGTGGCTCTTGGGCGTTATCTTCAAAATCCGTTGGCAATGGTTGCCACACTTTGTGGACCAGGAAGAGAAATCTTATCTTGGAAACTCAATCCTTTTGAGAACTTTCTCACCCCAGATGAGAAGTATGCGATGGTTGAACAGGTCATGGTAGATGTCACAAACCAGGTAGGCCTGGACGTAAATCTGGCTATAAGCCATGAATGGTTATTTGCACCGCTGCAATTTATTTCTGGGCTTGGACCTAGAAAGGCAGCATCTTTGCAGAGATCGTTGGTAAGATCTGGCGCAATATTTACTCGAAAGGATTTTGTGACAGCACACGGGCTTGGTAAAAAGGTGTTTGTAAATGCAGTTGGTTTCTTGCGTGTTCGGCGGAGTGGGTTGGCTGCTAGCAGCAGCCAATTTATTGATTTGTTGGATGATACGAGGATTCATCCAGAATCCTATGCTCTTGCACAAGAATTGGCCAAAGATGTTTATGATGTGGACGGTGGCAATGATGATGAGGATGCTTTGGAGATGGCTATAGAGCATGTCAGGGATCGACCTAATTATCTAAAAAACCTTGACGTTGAAGCATATGCTAAAAGCAAAAAACGTGAAAATAAGATACAAACATTTTGTGATATAAGGAGAGAATTAATACAGGGTTTTCAGGATTGGCGTAAACAATATGAAGAACCAAGTCAGGATGAAGAGTTCTATATGATTTCAGGTGAAACTGAGGATACCCTTGCTGAAGGAAGAATTGTGCAGGCCACAGTTCGTAGGGTGCAAGCTCAAAGGGCAGTTTGTGCTCTTGAATCTGGGTTGACTGGTATGCTTATGAAAGAAGACTATTCAGATGATTCCAGGGATATTTCTGAGTTATCTGACAGACTGAATGAGGGCGACATCCTCACTTGCAAGATCAAATCGATTCAAAAGAATAGGTATCAAGTGTTCCTAGTTTGCAGAGAGAGTGAGATGAGAAATAACCGACATCAGAACACTCAGAATCTTGATGCCTTTTACCATGAAGACCGAAGAAGTCTACAGAGTGAGCAAGAGAAGGCTCATAAGGAGAAGGAGCTCGCAAAGAAGCATTTCAAGCCCAGGATGATTGTTCATCCTCGTTTCCAGAATATAACTGCAGATGAAGCAATGAAGGTATGTGGTTAATAATTCTTTTATTGATATCTGATGTTTCAGTTTATCTGTTTGATTGATTTATATCATGGAATTTGTTGTTGGTCATTAGTCTTCTTTACTGAAAATCAAGTCGCATTGTTTATTATCATATGCCTCTGGGTTATGCTATGCCTCAACATGTAAGCCTCGTGGAGTTAAAGGAGGTTTGACCAAATTTTACAGTGCTGACTTCAATGCAAGTTCTTCAGTATGTGAAGGAAGTGGTCTCTCGTTTGAAACAGATACTGAAACAACTTTTCCTTTGATTTTCCCTCCATATTTTCTACCATTCATGCTCCTAGGACTTGAATTATTTTATGCAGGATTGTTTATTGGTTTTGCTTTGATTTGTAACCTCTGGAGTCTAAGGTTTAGTTTTATTACGTAGTCTTTATATTATCTTGATCTTTGTAGTGGATCATTCAGTGCTTGAATTGTTCATATTCCTGAACCAGTTGTCTTATGAAATAGTGTTATCCGTTATGTAACAGTTCTTGTCTGATAAGGATCCTGGGGAAAGTATTATTCGTCCTAGTTCTCGTGGGCCTTCATATTTAACCTTAACTCTCAAGGTCTACGATGGAGTTTATGCTCACAAAGACATAGTTGAAGGTGGAAAGGTCCATAAGGACATCACGAGCTTACTCCGCATTGGGAAGACCCTGAAAATTGGGGAGGACACTTTTGAGGATTTGGATGAGGTTAGTATTTTAAAAACGATGTGTTCTAAGAATTACTGTATTCAGTTGTCTTACTTTTTCTCACGATTTATAACTAATGAACGTAAATTGTTTTTAATTCCGAGTTTTTTTGGCGTTTAGCCAATGTAATTGACCTATATACAATTTCATAATGCTTGAATCATGGTTGGTTAGAGTTTGGAGAAGAAAACACAAATTTAGTGTTATGGTTTGTTGTAATTGTTGTTGGACTAGCTCAACAGAAGCTTAGATATTTTTGAAATACGGGTTAGTAGAAATATTTGAACTTGATGCTTATCTTGTTCTGAAGCAAAACAGTCATCATATGCTTGTTGTAGTTGGATGTTAAAAGGTGGCTGCTCATGCATTTTTGCCTCTTGATGTTGAGGGATAGAAATCTGATGGAACACCATTGAATTGAATACTGATGTGCCTGTTGACTAACTTAAAATGCAGGTAATGGATCGTTATGTTGATCCTTTAGTAGCTCACTTAAAGTCAATGCTAAATTATCGCAAGTTCAAGAGGGGCACAAAAGCAGAGGTTGATGAACTTTTGAAGATTGAGAAATTGGAGTATCCTATGAGGATAGTTTATTGTTTTGGGATATCGCATGAACATCCAGGCACTTTCATTCTGACCTATATACGGAGTACAAATCCACACCATGAGTATGTTGGTTTATATCCCAAGGGATTCAAGTTCAGAAAAAGGATGTTTGAGGACATTGATCGGCTTGTAGCATATTTTCAGCGCCATATTGATGACCCTCAGCATGATTCAGGACCATCAATTAGATCAGTTGCTGCTATGGTGCCGATGCGGAGCCCTGCAACTGGTGGTTCAACTAATGAGGGTGGTTGGAGAGGCCAGTCTTTTGACAGGGATCGGTCATCTACGCCGAGTTCACGAACAGGTGAAGTCTACCAAAAAATGTAGCAAGGATTTGCAACTTCTATGTTTGATGAACTTCAACATTTGCATGGGTGTAACTGTTTTCTTGCAACTTCAATCAGCAGAATGGAAGTACCGAATAAAGCACTAAAAACTATTAGTTAAAAATAGGTATTTATGCTGTAACAGATTAAAAAATGGTCATGTTTCTGCATATAAATTAAACAATTTGACTAGAACATTGGCCCTACACTTGGAATATGGACTGCCCTTTACAGATGTTTCTTTCTGCACAATATGGCCAACTGAATGGAAAACTCTAATTGAGGTTCATTGCTCTGTAGCTTTTGTGCACATTTAATTAGCCAAGTGTTTTTTGGCTCTTGTCGCCTTTGTTGGTTTAATTATGTTGTCCTTCTGTCATGTATTATAGAGATATGCACTGATTATCTGTTTTATCCTGTCTGCAATGGCACCAGATTCAGAGAATTCCTTGCGTCTCTTTTTTTCTTCGCGTCTGATCCTTGCTTCCTTTATCAAGACTTATTTACCTTTTTATGTTTTAACTTCACAGGCCGAAAGTGATTACAGAAATGGTGGCAGTAGAGATGGACATCCAAGTGGCCTACCTAGACCATATGGTGGCCGTGGCCGTGGTCGAGGAACATATAACAACAGCAGAGGAAATAACACGGGCAATGAGAGGCAGGATTCTGGTTATGATGCTCCAACATGGGGTTCAGATTCCAAAGATAGGGATGATGGCTTGGGCAACTTTCCTGGTGCAAAGGTCCAAAACTCACCTGGAAGGGAAGCTTTCCCTGGTGGTTGGGGTGCTGGTGGAAGTGGGAGTGGCAGTGGCTGGGGTGGCGGAGCTGGTTCCAATGGCAATGATGGCGGCTGGGGTCAAGGAAGTGGTGGAGCAGGAGGCTGGGGTGGAGCTGGTGCAAATGACGCTGCTGCTGATAATGGGACTTCAGGATGGGGTTCAGACCCGAAAATAAAAGGTTCGGATAATGGATCTTTGGGATGGGGTTCTGAACCCAAAGGAGGCGGTGGCGGTGGTTGGTGAAGAGACTAGTACATTTTGGCCCTCCTTAACAGTTTTCCCACTACCAATCTGTGAGGGATGGTTTCGAAGCTGATCTTGTATATGATTCTTGAAATCCCTTTACCCTTTCTGACTCGTTTGACCCTAAAAGATGCGAACTTGTAGGAATTTTTGCTGTGGCAAAGAAATGTAATGGAATGTATTTCTCGTCTGCCTTGTACGAATCTCTATATTATTAAACGCACTAAAAAATTCGTCTCATGAGAAAAACATTTCTGAAATATACATTCCACAAAGCGAGGACTACTTTAGAGATTACCATGAATGAAAATTGTACACGTATTCAGGTGCACGGATAATTGTCATAACTAGTGTTGCGTTGATGGTAAGTACAAGTTTTTGGAAATATTGGAAGCAAAACTCCACTAATTCCTACTGTTGCGCTTTTAATGAATGAAAAACAATCTACCCTGGTCTTTTGCTTGTACTAGATAAATATCCAAGTCCTTATTGCTAAAAGAACAAATCAAGTCAATTTCTCACTTGGAGGATCCAAGGCATTAAAAAGAACAAATTTAGGTCAATGAGGGGATCTCATGTTGAGTTCTTGCAACAATCCCAAATCTCATCTAAACCTGAATGTGACGTTTGGAGTCTTGCCTACTTATGCTTGGCGTCCTAGTCAAGGCATGGGACACGCCCGTGGCTGACGTGGGTAGACTGAGGCGTGATGGCCCAAAGTCTGCCTGGTCCGATGTTTAGGTCCGCTTTAAGATTGGATAAGACTTGGGCCAAGGGTTTGAAATATTGGGCCGGCCCACAACCCGACCCGTTTGAGCCAGTTTAGGCCCAACCCTTTTAAGCTTGTCTAGGCTCGACCCGACCACCATAAATATAATAAATAAATATAATACCCAATTAAAAGAATATACTTTTTTTAAGAATAAGATTTCATTCATAAACCAAAAAGGCATACAAATACCAGCACAGGTATAGTGGCCTCGTTAAAAACATTCATAGGAAAACCACATGGTAGGAAAGAGTACCACATATGCCATGGACTAACAAGAGATTCCGACACAGGCCACTTTGGACCGCTACAGAGAGCCCGAAATAAATAGACAAAACAAAGCACAACTCCAAGCCCCACAAAGAACAACCCACCACAATGTAATACTATACAAAAAAAAAACCTCATATGCATGCATAGTTCGAAGTACATAACAACGTATTGTGAGGGTCAAAATATAGCCAGCAGAAGTACCAAATACCAACTCCTTGATTCTTAATCTGGACCCCTACCCGACAAGACATGGGGGATCAATATTGGCCTCTTAGCTTGACAAACTTCCAACATAAAAACATCATAATATGAACGTTTATCTCATGTCAAGCCCACAAACGCTCAAGCAAACACATCAGGGAGAATTGGGAGACCCCTCGAGGTTGCCCTCCGTCACCTTATCAACAAACAAGTCGATGCATAAAAATCTCACAAAAACAGTAAATGCTCGATCACCACCCGGATCCCAGATCCCAATCACAAAGGAACTTGACGAGAGAAGAACATAGATTGCAACCAACAATCCTAACTGCCTAAAACCATGCCCAACACCGAAGACCCTAGAATGCACAAAAGCCATACGGTCCAAGAAGAAACCTAGACGCTAACCTCCTGTAAACCCCTAGCTCGCACCTCCTGCACCTTGTGATGCCTTCTCTGTCGCAGCCCTCACTACCAAGCTGCCAAAAAATGAGGAATCTGACTAAGAAGGTCGTTATGCACCCAAAATACGGTCAAGCCCCAAATTCGAGATACATGATAGCGGCAAGTATCTTGAGGATCTCAAAATATAACACCTTAATCCGAGGGTTATACTTCCAAGATTCCCAAAATATGATAAGCCTTTTTAATTAAATAAAATGAGTTGGATCAGAGTTGTAAATCACAGCGAAAAAATGGATAAAATATCGTACAAACTTTATTGATGAAATACCAACCTCAGAGGTTAAGGAAGAGTACCAGTAACCTCTTAAGTTATTTTACAAACCATAAAAATTTAAATACACACCAACCATCCAGAATTTATATAGAGAAATGAAAGGAACAAGAAACATCCTTAATTCTTAGTTAAGGAAATCACGACCTGCCGGGGATGATGGGGTACATGGACCAAATGTGTTGACAGGTACAAGAACAACAAGTTGATACTCAAGGATTTTGATATACAAGGAAAAGTATGGGTGAGCATCACATACATTCATTTGCTCTATATGAGGCTCTCGGCCAGGTTTGAAAATAGATAGCAAATAACATAGTAGTTTTCAAGACAAACAGTGAAAAGAATATGCACAACACAAACCATTTTCCATATAAATATAGGATCAAAACAGTTGGCATGCTCACACAACTTTTGCAAACGTTTTCCGGGTACCCATAATATGTTTCTCTGACAACCGATCCCTATAGGCCAACTACTCCTACCAGAAATAAAAATATAACTAACTTACCTGGTACGGTAGTAAGAGTGTCCATTTCAACGGTTACACCTCGTTGACTATACCTCATGCATAGGGTATTAGTAAATCTGTCCACGTAACTCCTCCGAAGTTTTAGGGGATCGAAACCCATGGAAGTCGCTATGCCCCCTTCACTCTCAAGTCATCGAGGATAATGCCCACATGTGTATACCCTCCAAACTTTGGAGAACCAAAGCCAAGCATTCATAAAACTAAACAGTATGGCATCCAAAAACAAGTGCATCTTTCGCACACAACAATATTTACTATGTCATACATATACAAAATTCAAGTCCGAGAGTGGGTCCGCCTACCTGTAATCCAAAGCTTAAGCCTGACTTGCCCTCTGCACCTTCGAACTCAAACTGGCCACTCTTGAGCAACTGAATCACAATCCAACATTCAGAAACATTACGAAAAATCCTTAATCTCACTTTAGTCCTTTTTCTTATCTTTAATTGCACTTTGGTCCTTAAACTTAATCCAACGTACAATTTAATCCTTATAAGTCTTTAAAGTTCCAAGTAATTTCAAAATAGTCATTGTACTTTCTGAAAAGTCTAAGATTGTCTCAATAGTCCTTGAAGTTCTATCTTTAGTCCGAAACGATAAAATCATAGTATGGTAAAATTTAAGTCTAAATAGAACTTTGTTGTTCATACACATGGGCCAGAGGAATATGTATAATTTAGTTCAAGAATTTTAAGAAAGGTAAATGACAAAAGATTATCCAATTTGATTAGATTTCAAATGGACAGAATAATGACATATGGGTATATTTTAGGAATAACTTGAAAATTACCCAATTAGAAAATAATACGAATTGAGTATTTGACAATTTTAAATTGGCAGCATATGTCACGCCCGAATTTTCAACCACAAATAACCTGCTAAGTAATTACAAACAAACCAATCCGGGACGTGAAGCTCGGAACCTTCAACAAATATACAAGGAATTTTTTTCTTTTTCCATAATACAATACAACCTGTTCCGAACTGCAATGTCAATACAGACTCAACTCTTCTTAGTCAAATATTACATTCCAACAGTTACATAATAAATTGAAATTTCAACCTATTACATATCTATTCCTCAAAGTTTATTACACACAGCGGAAGTCTAAACTCACCAACACTCTCAAAACAAACTTTGTACCACTACAAGTACACCAAAGAGTATTCTGCTCCTAACCTTAGTTACCCTGCTCACAGTCTCCGCCACCTGCAGGATAAGCCCCTACACCGTTGAATAGTGTATCGGGTTCATCACCAACAAACCCGGTACGCTTTCTAAAGCTCGTATAAGTAAACCACAACAAGCAACATAAATATGTCATTTTACACATAATATACAATCACATGCACTTATGTTTGCAATACAATATCCTTGTTATAATCAAGGTACTCATAATCAATCAACTTACCCCAATCACAATTCTTTTATTTTCAAGAACTGTCAAGTCACCGCCTGTGACCTCAAAATTTGTTTCAAATCTTCAGAAACACCAATTCACAATGTCACTCTTGGACAACAGAAGTGAGAATATGCTAGACTCTCCCAACTCATGAACACTATTGCGGCCCACATGGCACAGTGAGTAATCGTAATATGCCACAATGCTACAACTATGTGTCACATATATAACTACTATAATGGTGACACTTAGATCTGTAAATGGTTTGGGGCCTCACACCCCAGGGTTCAATTTCCTAATTGCTTGCCACGGTTAGACTCTCTACAAGGTTTTCTTCTAATTGAAGGAGTCAGTGCAATCTCACATCTATCCATTCAATCACAACATCAACACATGCCGAAAATAACAAAATGCACTCTCCATGACAGGACCATACTTGAATTATCCTCTTGGAATCCGTGTTGAACCCTGTTATCCGTCCGACATCCAAACAATGTCGGGCCTACTTCCCCCGCACAACAAGAAAAGGGTTAAGACCTCTATTGAAATTTCGGCAGATTCTCCCTAGAAAAACGTACATTTACCCAAAATTTCCACTTGCAAACATCACAATTAAAACATCCCAACAATAGCATGCACAATGTTAACACACAATATATACAAGATAGGCCTCCGGCCTCAAATTCAACCCTACATGGGCAATATCAACACAATCTATGAATTTTATTTTAATTTACATAGCCGCAATATTTCAAAACATAACTCAAACAATTTATTTTGCATCTCCACCTAGGTTGCCTACGTACCCTTACTGAGGGATCAAGCCACACGTAGTTCTTTTAATAACCATATAGTTCATAAAAATCCAATCTCCAAAATCCATAACTTAATAATTATCCATAATTTCTAGCAAACCCATAAAATATTGCTAAGTCATATTTAAACAATTATCAATCTCATAAATATTTCTAATAGTCATGTCTCAACCTTATATCCTTTTCGTACATAGTTAAGTAAAATCCTCTTTTTCCCGCAACCATACCCTATCCAAGGCGTATGTTGCAATACAATTATGTCAAGTAATTTCCAAATATCAAATCTCACTTTCCGAACTTCATATCAAATGTTCATACCTGTGCAGAGTAATATCAATGCATGTGCTCAAGAGACCCCAACCTGGAAACGCATCCACATACTATCCCATACATATATATAGACACACACCCTACACCATCATCATGTACCAGGGGAAAACAATCCAACATGGGGACAGTTTTGACTAGACCACAAGCCAGCATCGCATTGGCCTTGTGACTTGGGACGAGTTGTCCAACCGGAGGACTTCCGCTCCCAGCACACACGTTGGCATCATATCAACGTGTACCTGAATCAAGTCCTACATGCGCAGACTGCCCCACCAAGGGCCTACAGCACACTAGGCCAAGGGTACCCGGATAATCATCATCATCACCACAAGCCGGCATCCCACATCGCACGTATGGGTATCATCCATATCGAACCAGGGGAGGTACATATCATGGAGTACCGGGAAAAAAAATCCAACATGGGGACTGTTTTGCTGGACCACATGGTAGCAACACATTACATTGGGACTAGGGTTGAGTAGTCCAACAGGGGGACTATATCTCTGCAACACAGGCCGGCAACACATCGCATGTGCGGCTGAAACAAGTCTTACGTGTGCAAACTGCTCGTCAAAGGCCTACGGCACACCCCGCCAAGGGTGCCCGGGTATCCTCCCACATGCTGGCAACACATCGCACTTATGGGTAACATCTATATCCAAGTATCAATATCCAAAGGGACGTACATGTAATGGTGTATAACCCATACTCCAATATACTTATATATATATATATATATATATATATATATATAACCCAACTTGACCTCGATCTCGGAATTTGGTCAATTAGGCCCATGGGGCCCACGACCTCCGATTTCCAATATGAAAATTTTTATAGGTCCAACAAAGTCTACTAACCAAGTCCCGAAGATTTGGTCTCGATCGAGCGGTCAGATCTAAACCATTCGCACGATCGGACGACGATCGATTCTCCTAACCCTAGAATCATCAACTCGGAGTATTCGGGACTACGATTCACGATCCGTAAGTTCTTGCACGATCCTAGAGGTATGAGGGAATAACATATCTCAAAACAAGACCGATCCGACGGTCTGATCATATCAAACCCGATAATCACATAATAGGTAAAAATCCATTCAATGCTCAAACGGTAGAATTTCATATATCCGAGCATACCGTCGTGCTCGGGACGACGTAGAGGACATTTAAGGACTCAAACAAGCTGCCATAAGATGGCCAACAAGCCACCACGCGTCGCCACCATGGTGGGTGTCTTGAATAAATTCCGGCGATCTGAAAATCATCGAATCGTCGGGCAATATCTCTACCAAATGTTCAGACTAACAAGGGGATCAATTTTTGTTCACGGGTCGACCTCTAATTTGGCCGAGAAGTGGCTAGAAAAACTATCAAACCGTCAACAATTCTAGGGTATTTTGATTGACTTCTAAAACTTCAAAATTGATCCAATCCAACCATACCATCAGCTAGAACACGTTGAGTATATGAAGAACTATACCGACCGAAGAATTTGGTCGTTGTAATAGCCGGAAATGGCGTCAGAAATTTCGAACATCACAAGAGCTTTAGGAGCTCCTAGCCGCCATGAAAAGTTGGGCTCGTCGGAACTTAGCCCGGATGTGATCGCCGGTCGCCACGAGCATTTCCCCACCGATCCGTTGGAGTTGGTGCCGTCGGCTATTTTGCGAGAGGGAGAGAGTTACTTGAGAGAGACAAAGGCTGGGGGTTCATGCGCCAGAGAGAGAGAGAGAGAGAGAGAGAGAGAGAGAGAGAGAGAGAGAGAGAGAGAGAGAGAGAGAGAGATGGGCATTTAAGGGTTTTTGAATAATTTCAGTAATTCCCGATACGTCCTTTCCGTATTCGAGACCTTTTCACCTTCGTTACAACTCGGAATTGAGCGTGTCGCCTGTCTATGGACTCGTATCAACGAACTCAACGCAACGGTGCAACTCAATTTCCCAACGGTGCTCTACATAGGTGAGATCTTCTCTCAACTCCACCAGTTGATGTTCTAGAATATGGGGAAGGTCGGGTATGTACTTCGTAACATAAATACATGAAGCAAGTCGTAGTTCCAGGATAGTTCCGAAGGCAAACTAAGTCTATAGGCAATGAGTCTGATTCATTCATTCATCTTATAAGGTCCGATATAACAGAAGTGTAACTTCACACGTTTTCCGAACCTCATCACCTTTCCACGGAGACGATTTCAAGAACACCCGATCACCAACTGCGAATTCTAGATTCTTGGACCGATTGTCCACACAACCCTTTGGTCAGTAATATGTTGTTTTATGCCTTCCTTGATCACTCTTACTTTCTCAGTTGTCCGTTCAATAAACACTAGCTACTCCAGTTTTCTCTCAGCAACATCACTCCAAACATAGGAGTCCCATTACCAATGCTCGATCATTCCTCATTACGAATTTCATAGGTGAACCGTTCTTCACTTCAAAATTTATCATGTAAACCACAGAATCTTACAGTTGGGTCTCAAACACCTGTTCAATAAGCATGGGTCTCACATGGAAACCCGCAAGTGACATTTCATTCTTACTCCATTCCCAAATCAAACACAAATTTCCTCATTTACACCAAAGGTGGCGATAAGCCACGAAAAGGTTTGCTAGAGTCCCAACTCACTTCCTACACGTACTATTTCTGGGTATGATAACACATATGATCTCCCATTGGTCCAACCCGAATAACACGCAACTCAACAGCTTACTCACTTAGATACTTTGTTTCTTCAACTCTCTTAGTCGGCCTCGCCGACTCAAGCACTTCTCTTGCGATAATACCTTGTCCTTACCCCCAAACCACTTGCTAATTCTCCAATAGGTTGAACGGTCGTACAACCTAAGAAAATATCTTCCACTATAAATGATATCTCTTCACCGTGTTTCTGTAACACTCAACCCGAAAGCAATCTCCAGCACCTTCCTTTTCTTACGCTATCGTCATGCCAAGACTCACTTTGGGCTCAAGGTTTTTTATTTTATTTTTATTTTTAAAATATTTTTTTATTTTTATTTTTTTATTTTTTATTTTTTATTTTTTATTTTTTATTTTTTTATTTTTTATTTTTTTATTTTTTTATTTCCTAGATGCTACACAAGTGTAACATCCCAAACTTATTTAAGTGTGCTAACCTTCCTTTCCTCTCGATTCCTTGTCATTCACACCTTTGAATTTCCCAAAGATTTTCCACCTCCGACCAATTTGATAAAAGTTCAAACCCTTCGGTGAGAACACCGCCATCACATCGATTCATACGTTGAATTTCCCCAAAATGGGGTCAATGATTTTCTCGAAACGTAAGTCTCAAACGTCCCCTTTCTACCTTGCCGCACAACCAGTTCCTCCTGAGTAAATAGTCAACACCAAGGTTGAAGCCATACTAGTCCTCAGCATATCGTAACTTTCTTAGTCTCGAGAACACAACTACTTGCTTCGCACCCACCAATGCAAAGAACAGAACAACTATTGTTGTGTCGGCTTAATGCAACAAGACAAACAACTGAGACCAACCTCCGCACAACTTGTTTCCCTTTCATGATCCCCTCCAAGTTCTCAAGTGAATCATGATGCCAACCACATCTACTACCACAAAGTTGTCCCTCACTTGAACAAAATCTGGTCTTAGGGATATCCGCATTACTTAGCTAAGACGAATGATATTTTTTCCATCAATCAAAGTCTTGAAACACAGCCGAAAGACTTACCGGTCTTACCTATTTCAAACTAACCATGTACACTACACTAACCCCTACTCATTCATATGAAACTTTGTTCCCATAAACAATCGAATCTCGAACCAAACGGTTCCCTTGCTAACAATGACGTATTTGTCGTCATGTAATTAATGATCTCCACTACCCTCCTTTGGTTAAACTTATACTAACATTTTGCACAAACTTACTCCGACCACCTGAACATTTTTTTGAAAATTAACAGCAAAATCACTTGCAAGTTAACCCAAGGCTCAAACCAAACAAACTAAATTAGAACTTGGTCTAACTATTTCACGACCTCAAGAGTTTCCTCAGGGTCACCTTAGCACAGTAATCAAACACTTTTTACTCCAAAAATCGTTACTTCTCAATTGGGTTCGCCGCAACTCATAGTTTACTCAAACTTTAACAGCCTAGAACTTAAGGTTCACCACATTTCAAAGGATACAAACCTACGAAACATACTTGAAACACCTTATAACATCATTCACGACGAAGAGGTATCATTCCATAATAGAACACATTACATTGAACACTACTAAGGATGCACACGAGGTGCGGAGTCCACATGAATTAAACCTAATACTCTGATACCAAGTTGACAGGACCAGACCCAAATTTTCCCCTTGGAATCCGTGTCGAACCTTGTTACCTATCCGACATCCAATTGACAGCATGTCGTCATGCTCGGGATGACGTGGGGGACATTTAAGGACTCAAACAGGCCGGAAAATCTATCAAACCATCGACAATTCTAGAGTATTAAATATTGTTTTCTATCTCAAATACAATAATCACAACAATATATATTTATTTATATATATTTATGTGGTCATTCATTTATGAACACCACAATACAATTGCAACATAATATGTTCATTCCCAAGAATACCATGTGACACCCTGAAAAATTCCAGAATATTTTTCGCATACTGTAAAAATTGCACGGTCCATTTTGAGGTAAGTGGCATTTTTTTTTCCAAGTAAATATTGCCATTATGTATAAGATTAACATATTTATGAAATTGTGAAGTTAGAATTTTGGTGTTTTGACCTCATAGAAAAATAGTAGACATCGATACGAGCTTGTGGTATTTTTCGGAGCTAGGAAGTATTTTTAGTGAATTTTTGAAGTTGGAAAATAGGAAATTAAATTGGAATTTCCACATGGCATTTTGTGATTGGTTGGAACCTATCACCATGCCACATGTCAACATCTGATTGGTTGGAAGACTTGGAAGGCTTGGAAAACTATGGTATATAGCGCTATACCGTACATACGTTTAATCTAAGCCATTGATTTGATTCTAGATCGGATCTGGACAATAGATCAAATCAAAGACCTTTGACTTGATCTTGGCCTTTAGTTTGGTTGTTGGGAATGCATCTGGATCATCCATCTTGGAGCTATCATGTATCTTCCTACACATAATCCAAAACTCATCTTTTAATCGGGCTTCAATTAAATATTCGAATCGATCCGAGCCGTCGTGAATTCTATAAATACCCCCTCCCCCAAATCTCCCATTTTCTTCACACCAAAACTCTCCAAAAATCATCCACCCTCTCTTCCTCTCCTCCTCCACCATCAAAGCCACTATTGACCGTAGATGGAACTTCAAGGACTATTGGGACAATTTTGAAATTACTTGGAACTTTAAGGACTTATAAGGATTAAGTTGAAATTTGGATTAAGTTTAAGGACCACGGTGCAATTAAAGAGAAGAAAAATGACTAAAGTGTAATAAAGGATTTGTAAAATTTTTGAATGTTGGATTATGATTCAGTTGCTTAGCAGTGGCCAGTTTGAGTTCGGAGGTGCAGAAGGCAAGTCAGGCTTAAGCTTTAGATTCCAGGTAGGGGACACTCTCGGACTTGTATTTTGTGTATGTATGACATACTAAATATTGTTGTGTGCGAAAGATGAATTGTTTTTGGATGCCATATTGTTTAGTTTTATGAATGCTTGGCTTTGATTCTCTGAAGTTTGAGGGTATACGCATGCAGTCGTTATCCTCAACGACTTGAGGGTGAAAGGGGCATAGTGACGCCATTGGGTGAGGTATAGTCTATGTGGTGTAACCGTATGCATGAGGTATAGTCAACGAGGTGTAACCGTTGAAATGGACACTCTAGCTACCGTACCAAGTAAGTTGGTTATTTTTATTTCTAGTAGGGGTAGTTGTCCTATAGGGATCGGTTGTCGGAAAAGCATATTATGGGGGTGACAAGAAGATGCTCTTGCTTAGGAAGAATTCATTTATACATTGGATGTTGCAAGGGTAGGGTCAAACATGGATCAACATTCTATTATGATGAGGTTCATATTTGTATCACTATACTCAGCAAGAATGGTGGGCTAATACTTAACTAGTACAATGGTGCTTCACAATAATATTCGGGGTGCACATTTGCTAGAGGCCAAATTATATGGGAACTCACATCATGTTGTGAATGAGTAGAAGGACTCTCTCTTTATTATTTGTGTTATCCCTAGATCCTATTATGGTGCGGTGATCCAAGTAATAGGGAGCCTCCCATCCCACTAAGAGTTTTCAAGATAGAATACTCTTGAGTTTCGCTTTTGAGGGATTGCGGAATTAGCCAAAATAGTGGGAGGCGCCATTTGATTTAAAGACCCGAATCAATAGCCTTTATAAAATCAATCTAGTTTAAATCTGTTATGTTATATTTATTTCGATATATCTGCAAACATGCATTCCAACACTTGACAAAAGAAAGCCTTCGAGGCCTAGGTTTCCGGCTTAGTACCTCTGTACTAGAGCTAGCCCACTTCTCACACTCTTTTATGTAAACGTTACATGTAGAGAAGAGCATTCATGCAAGGTGCTTCCTCCCGGTTGAGGAACATTACATGGACACTACTAGTGCCATAATTCTTCATTTAAACAAGTTATGAAGAAGAGAAGACGTTATTGACGCCTCTCAATTGTCTCATAATCTTGTTATGACCTAAATGGTCATAAGGGCATTAGTCCATAGTAGACTAAGAATGATTGTGATCATTGAAAAGTAGGAGAGATTATGCACTGTACTACATAGGAAACATATGCAAGATTTTTCTTGTGTCACTACCCAATTGTTGTATGTGTGAGTCACAATTGAAACAAAGTCTTAAGAGAGACAGTAAGAGTTGGACCTTGACTATTAAAGTCAAAAGAGAAGTCAAAAGAAGAAGGTAAAAGAACTCGAAAGGAACATACTTTCATTACGAAAGGATGGACAATGGAAGGGAAATTTCTAACAGTTAGAACTTCTATTTGAATATTAGGATCCATACACTAGTTTGTAAATGTTGCAAAGTGACTAATAAGAAGTAGAAGACTCCTTAAGGAAGAGTAGCGCTTCATGTTTGGAACACAACGATGATCTCTACAAAGAGTAGTTGGAAGCTACTTCCATAAACGTTCTATATTAGAGGTAATGGAATTAAAATCATTTTTATATTCCTAAAGTAACTTAATTTCATCTTTAAGATGGAAATGTTGTTTTATTTGACAAAACTACATTGTTCTTTATTCATAAGCAATTGGATTGTTACAATCCGATTAATGGCCTCCCTTCATTTAAGAAATGAATGATGGAATGACTGTTTAGAAAATGATGCCTTAAAGACCCAAAAGGTGTAAGAGAGGGTTTACCTTACTAGAATGGGTAACACCTCAAGAGGCTTCTCTCTTTTTATAGCATTCACTGACGATCACTCTCTATTGGACTATGTGTATCTCACAAAACACAAGTCCGAATCCTTTGAAATAGTTTTAAAGTATTCAAGAATGTATAAAAGAGAAGCATATCATCAGTAGTATTTAAACCTTGGATTTGATCAAAGAAAGGAATACTAAATGATAAACATTCCCTAGTAGTACTAAAGGAACATGGCATCATATCATAATGGAATTCTCTTAGTGAGAAATCGAACCTTAATGGTTTTGGTTCTTTCCATAATGATTAATTGATATCCTATTAGGATAGGCATGGTTAATGGCAACATACTTGCCAAACCCAGCACCTTCCAAAGAACTTCATATGATGTAGTTGTAATGAAAGCCGAATCTTAATAATGTTAAGATTTGAGGTTGTCAAAGATATCAAAGGGTTGATATGTATAAGCTTAGAGCTAAACTTGTTGAGAATAGATTTGTGGAATGTCTAAAGGAAACTTTAGGACATTACTTCTATCAACCGACATGCAATAGTTGTTTCTCGAATCATACGCTATATTCCTTGCAAGAGAACTAGCTTAAGTTATGAAACCACAAATCAACACTCAAGTGACAACTTAGTTTCGAGAAAAGCTCCACGTAGTTCGAATTGGATCTGAGAACCATCTTAGAAGAATGGGGAGATCGTTCTAAAATACCATGAGAAAATGTATGACATTTACTTATATTAAGTGGCATTAGACCATAAAATCCGAATTGAATTCTATGCATGTCGGGCAAGTCTAGACTCTAGTTGACCTGTCACAAGGTGCCGTACCCATTAACTACCAATGGTCCTCAAGAGGAAGATGGGCTTCAAGGGCAAAATAGAATACTATGAAGCTAAGATAGCATGATGAGGATTACAATAATGTGAAAGGATTGAATATGAACAAACCTTCTCACTTGTAATTATTCGAATATTGCTTGTAATAGCTAGATACTTGAATTGTGAATTTTGAACAAAAGGAAACATAAAACGGCTTTCATGAAATAGCCCAAGGTTCAAATCACAAAGTATATAAGCTATAGTCGTCCATCAATGAACTCAACTAAGGTAGTGGAAGCTAGAAACATTCATTTTGATAAGAAAGTCAAAGCGTTTGAATCCTTTCAAATATATGAATGAATTTCTTGTATTAAAAGAAGAGTAGTGGGAGTTGAGTCGTATTCCTAAAATTGTGTGTAGATGACATACCAATCTAGGAAACGATATTGTATTGCCTCTTCATAAAGTAATTGATCGGTTCATAATTGTATATCATTTTGTACCCTTCTAGCATATGATTTAGTTATGTTTTTGAGTTAAACTTGTGCTTTTAATCTCTTTTATGTTTGTCATTCAGTTAATTGAGCTTTAGGTAGCAATGGGGGCCCAAATATGCAAAATGGTCCAAAAACGTGCAGACTGAGTTAGAAATTTGTTTCAGCCTTTAACTCCTTCCTCCAAACTTGGATTGGCCCAAATGATATGTGGTTGGAAAGATGACATTCTAAACTTGAAGATGGACGGCTCAATGTCATCAGCTGATTAAGGGAAGCCCATTCGTGAGCCCATGAAGTTTCTTGGTCATGATGAGCCGTGCATGAGATGTGATTTCTGGTGGGGTTCTCCATTAGCCGCATGTGGGAGCTGCACTAGCAAGAAAAGAAGGGAAACTGATTTTCTAATGCATTAGTGTGGTTAGTGGAGGCATTAATCAATTCCAGAATTCTCCTTTCATTCTCCTTATAAATACCACTCTCATTCATTCCATAAGGGACATCTTTCACATCCTTCACATCTTTCACATCCTTCAGATCTTTCACACATCCTTCAGACATCCTCCACACCATCCTCCACACTCCCATAATTCCCCAAACACCTGCATATCAACCCAACACTCTAAACAGCCTCAAATCACCAAAATTGTCCCCGCAAGCCTACCTTCCATTTCCCTACGAATTTCTCTTCCTCAACCATCACCACTCACCCAAACTCATCCCAAATCACCTCCTTAACCTTCATACATTCTTCTAGACGTGGAAGCTCTTGGAGAAGCATTGACACCACAAGAACTTCGAACAGGGTTTTCTATTCTTATTACATTCATTATGCTTTCTCATTTCTGTTTATGTTTCTTTCCCATTATGAGTAGCTAAATCCATTACTAGGGCTTCGATGTAACCTAACATGAATATTCTGGGTTTATAAATTCCAAGTTTCAAGTTTGATTCAAGATTCATGCTCTTATTCATTATGCCTATCTACTTATATGCTAATCAATGCCTAGCTACCATTGAGATTTGTGTATTTTGGTTGAAATCAAAGTAGACACCTTATGCTTTTGTTTCAATTGAACTATGAATAAGATGAGTATGTATGGACATTCGTCAATAGGGATTAGATACATGCTTGGTTGTTTAAAACATTCTTCTATGCTTAATGGATTTCTAATGCTTGATTTAAGTTCGACAATAAGGGCTTAATTAGGGAATTGGAAATACAAGGTTAGGATCAAACACCATGGCTTAATCATACTTTAGCTAGAATCAATCTTTGAATATGAATCAGACTTGTCACTTGAATCCTTATAACCTAGAATTGGATTGTTATGGTGAATCGAATGCCCTAGTCTCCAAATCTGTTTCCAACCTCAAAACCACTCTTTGATACACTTGTTTACTTTGCCTTTGTTTGCAATTTCGTTTTGTTTCATTTGTTTTCACAAAGTCAATCAATCTTTCTTTAAAATCTGTTTTAGACTTAACTTCTTGTTTCTAGAATTGGGTAATCTAAGTACATAGCTAATTTGAACTTCAAATCTCTTGAATGACCTGCACTTGTCTTGCTATACTACTAATTGGCCCGTACACTCAAAATTTTGTTAACTCGCAAGTGCACGAGGCGTTTGGATAGTATAGCTTGTGTAAGCACGAGGTCGATCCCACGAGGATTGATGATAGATTGATTTAATTTGATTCCTCGCACAAAACAGAAATCCAAAAGAAAATAAATAAAACAAGAAAGAAAGAAAAGAAATTAACTCAAGCAAATTAGTTACCAAGTTCAATTTAGATTCACAGATTGATTCTAGCTAAAGTATGATTAAGCCATGGTGTTTGGTTCCTAACTCTTGTATTCCTAATTCCCTAATTAGATCCTTCTTGTCGAACCTAAATTAAGCATTAGAAATCCATTAAGCATAGAAGAATGTTTTAAACAACCAAGCATGTATCTAATCCATGTTGTCGAATGTCCATACATACTCTTCCTATTCATAGTTCAATTTGAATTAATGCATGGTGTCTACTCTTAATTCAAACCAAGATAGCTAACATACAAGTTTTAATGGTGATTATTCATTCAAACAAGCATATTAACTTATAAGCATAATGAATAAGAACAAGAACTATAATTGAAACTTGGAACCTAATTAAACTTGAAAACTAAAGAAAAGAAATTACATTACAATGAAAAATAAATTACAACTAAAAAGCAAAATGGTTTTGTTACAACAATTGAGAACTAAAAGAAAACTAAGAGAATTTGAGGGAGAGAAGGAGAGGAGCTCTAGAGAGATGTTTGAGAGCTCCCCTTGGGGTGTGTTTACAAGTTTGGAGAACCTCACTATATATAGGCCTAGGGGAAATGAAAATCTGAATTAAGTATTGCTTCTACCTACAAACTCACTTCACCAACTTACAACACTTAATTCACACAATTGCATTTGAAAACAATTCTTCTTGTCTTTAAGCTTAGTGTTGCAACTCCACTTCATCTTCTTTTACTTCATTTGGCTGCTGCAAAACTCCACTCCAATTATATGTATTGAATATGCTTCACCAAACTTTCCCACAATCAATAACATTTCATCATGCATATGTCATGCTTGACAATGCATTGCAGTCTTCTTTTGGGCTCGTTTTGGGCTTGTTTCTCAATTCTGAAAAATCTGGAAAAATATGGATCTTGAAGATCTTTGAATTATCTTTCCATGCATATGCAGCCCAGCCTCAAGGAAAATCGGAAAGACCTTCAAATGTGATTTTTGGCCCAGTAACGCAGATCCTGCCGATTTTGACCTTAAGCTGCCAAAACTTGCATAACTTCCTCTAGAGGACTCGAATCATGAACCGTAAATGATCCAGAAAATAGACTTCCGTATCTTTCCAATGATGTATGGCTCATTATCTGGTTCTTCTTGAGCAAGTACAGTCCAATCCGTGAAGTTGACTGATCTGCAGACACCGCTTGAGCTAACTTGTCTCCAAAATGCATTTAATGAGTTTTAAGCTTATTACACTGAAACAAACACAAAATAAATTAAAAGCACAAGTTTAACTCAAAAACATAACCAAATCATAAGTTAGAAGGGTACAAAATGATATGTAATTATGCACCGATCAAGAATGGCTAAAACATTCTTTAAGAATGATTTGTGATAAAAGCATAATGGAAATGATTTATCATGATAAATCTTAAATATTAAATTGAGCTAATTAGATTATCTCAAACCATGTGCTACGAAGTTCCAAGATAGAAACTTTTAAAAGAAAGGTTACCTTCATATGGGATATGAAAGTCAACTTTCAAAAGGTGTATACCGTTAAATCCCAAAAGAGCATAAGAAATGAATAGATATTTCATATTGTGCAAGTAGCTATGATATCAATTATGATAGGAGTATCATAATAGATATCAATTAAGCCCAGGATCAGAACCATGGCAATCATAAGTGCATCCTTTAGAATTTAAGAAAAACTAAGGATATGTTCCAAGATAAGGGAAAGAAAATCATAGTAGAAAAAGAAGTGCGAAATAACTCAGATTTGGAATCTGTAGTTAACACGAGAAAATCTTTTTGGATATGGTTAGTTGATAAGGATATAAGTAAAGTATTATACAAGCTCAACAGCAACAGTAGACAATATCACCATTTTAGAAGTCATCATGAAGGTGTTTGGACAAGAATAGTTCATATGAACTATTGAATGGTTCTAACCATAAGGTTGGTAGTGTACCCACACTCCAGCAATAATGGGGCAATAGATCAAGCTAAGGAACCAAGGTCTCATAAGGAGTCCAAAACACACTGAGAGACTTAACCACATGATTAAGGAATCATGAGTAAGGATAAAGTCAGAAATCTCAAGTAGCTTCTGCGGATAGCATGTCAGATCCACTGCCTGAGCCTACAATGCCTAGCAGCATAGTTGTATAAGATACACATCTAATTGGCTTTAGTGCAAGTGGGAGATTGTTAGGAGTATGCCATTAAAGCCAACTAATTATATGATAATTAATGTTAAGGACATCTTTTGTAATGACTTATTAAGTTATTCATGGGTAAGACCAGTTGTTTTCAACCATGATATTTGGTCAAACAACTAAAGTCCTAGGAATAAAAAATTGGACAAGAGAACTATGTAATGAGATTACATACATGGAGACTAATTATGATCCCTAATCCTGAATATGTTCCTGGTCATAGGAATATCAATTGGGCGTTGATATTCCGCAAATACACCAACACACAGTATCATCTCTATATGTAGAGAATGGTGAGGTCTCAAGTTATTGAGTGTGGTGACACCTAGATATGTGTGTAGGTGCTTATAAGAGGACAATTACACTGAACGCGATCCAATGCATTAGTTCCAGCATGTAAGTCTTTACTCACATGTCAAGCTAGAACTCATAAATTGCAATGGTGCAAACTAATCCTTAGACCTAAGACATCATAGATGTCTTGTGGCTATGTTGTTAGTCTTTGAGGGCACTACACGGTCATGCTAAATTAGGCATAGCTTAAAGGTACTCATTAGGATTCTCAATAGTGTCATGAAGACAAATGAATGTACAACAAGGAATCTCTACTCTCAAGAAAGGAGAGAGAATACTCCAAGATATGATTTGTCAAATCTTTGCGCATAGTAGTGGATAAGATTTGAAAGAAGAGGTCTTCAAATCTTACTAGGATAATCATATAAAATAAATTATTCACATTATGATATTGACAATCGGATTCCATGTTATAATAATGTGAATAAGGAGTATTGTTATAAGAGAAGGATTCAATTGCACGGTCATTCCAATTTGAATAGGTTCTTTCACAACATCTCATTTAGCTCGGATAACTGTGACTTGTTGCTAGGCAACAACCATGGTTTGTGGAAGTCCTAAAAGGTTTCAATTAACCTTTATTAATAGGAAGAATTAAATTATGGAATTTAATTCGTATATCATCTCTAAGGAGTTGAGTCAACCCATACCTTGCTAAAGGAAACCTACGGATCTGCACACCCAAAGATTGTGATTAGAGAATCAAATGTAGAGAAATGAAATAAGGAGACACAAGTCAATGGTTGATAATCAAATGTCAAAGTCAACAGTCCAAAGTCAACATGTTGACCGGAGCAATTGACCAAAGTCAAATAGTTCAAACGGGTCAATTAAAGTTGGACTTTAATTATGATTTAAGAGTGAAGTTATAATTCATGATGAAAAGTTAATTATGGAATTAACTTTGACATATAGATAAATATTGGATTGTGAATTTTAAATATGATTTAAAAGGAAAGGGACAAAATGGCCCAAAGGGCAATTTGGACAAATGGATAAGTGGCATAAGATGACATGACCCATAGACCCAAAAATGAAGCCCCAAACCCACCCAATTTTCGGCACCACTAGGGTGCCTTCTTGCTTGCCATTGTGTCATCCTATAAATACATAAGTTAGGAGAAAAACTAGCTAGGGTTTTTGGTTTTCTACTTTGGTTGATGAGTGAGTGCATCATCTTTACCTCTCATCTTCCATAAGCCAAAAATTGGTCCAATCAAGAGGTAGACTAGCATCCATACTTCTTGATTGCCTTCTTTTCATCTCTAAGATACATTTGGTGTGGTGAGGTAGAGGACTCCAATCTTGAAGCCTTGAGGTGAATGAGTCAACATTTCAAGAGAAAGAAAAGGTCTTTCCAACCAAGGTGTTCATTCTTGAGAAATCAAGAAAAGGTCATCAAGGGTAAAGATCTATTCTCTTTTCCCTTTTTGTTTTGCATTCCAAGAGACTAGGCTAAAGATACTTGGGTTAAAATGAAAAAGGTTTAGCTCAACTAGCATAAACAAAATGAATCCGCCATTTAGAATGATTTTGTGTTATAGGTTGTGGCTAAAGTTCATTTCCTAAGCATTAGATGCATGTTTCCTTCCGATGGTGGTGGTTGTGATGAAGATGGAAGTCATGGTTGAGGAGGTGGTGGTGGTGGTGGCGATGTGGTAATGGTGGTGTATGTGGAGATGGAGGAGGAGGTGTTGGTTGTCGTGGTGGCGGCGGTGGTGGAGGTGGTGGAGGTGGTGAAGGTGGTGGTGAAAGAGGTGGTGGTGATGGTGGTTGTCGAGGTGGATGTGGAGGTGGAGGTGGTAGAGGTTGAGGAGGAGGTGGTGGTGGTGGTGGCGGCATGGTGGTAGAGGTGGAGGTGGAGGAAGAGGTGGGGGTTGTGGTGGTGGTGGTAGTGGTGGCGAAGGAGGAGAGGAGGATGTGGTTGTAGTTGTGGTGGCAATGGCTGTGGAGGTGGTGAAGGTGGTGGGGGAGGTGGAGGTGGTGCCATTTTTAAAAATTAGGGTGTGTTTGGATGAGGGATTTGTAGGAGGGATTTGGTCTTTCTTGGGATTTATAAATCCCATGGGTCAAAATGACTTGTTTGGCAAAAGTAAAAGAGGAACTTGAGAAATGATGGGATTTGAAGGAGGGACCCCTAAGCCCAAATCTCATTCTAAAGTAACGCCTGAACATGCGTTACTTTGAAATCCCCTGAAGACGTGAACGCATCGTGAACCAGACATGAACGCCAACGACCAAGGCCGACGAACGCCGATGAGCTAACACCATCGCCGACAAGCCACGACGAATGCCAACGAACACCGAAGAACCACGAACGAACCAGGTTTGATGCCAACAACGGTACAAACTTCTTCACCATCTCAGCCAAATCTTCAGCTCCAACTTCAACTGCAAACCGAGTCTCAGATGTCATCTATCGTCTATGGTTAGTTCATTTCTCTCTCGCACAATTTCATTGTCATTTTTTATTTCTTAGCGTTGTTTGGTTTGAGGTTTTGAGATGGATTTAGGGTTCAATTTTGACTGGGTTATAGTTTCTCAGACTTGATGAATTATCATATAATTTGTTTAAACTTGATAAAGTATTTGAATATTTGCGTTCTAAAATCTCCTCCTTACTAATTTTTCTCGTCTCTTTTTGTTCTAAAATCTCCTCAGGAACAGAGTGAGATATCAGTGGTTACCTTGTTTGGGTTTTAAAGGTGAAGAGGAAGAGGTTTATGAAGGTCTTTTGGGTTTTTAGGAATGTCAATGTTTAGCCATAGGGTTTCCTTTGGTTGTGGTTTTTGTGAGTTTTGTTTTGGACTAGTTGAGCATTACAGAGCTCTCTCTCTCTGTCTGTTTGTTTGTCTGTCTGTCTGTCTCTCTCTCTCTCTCTCAGTTTTATATAGCTAATTTTATGGTTTCTTCATTTTTGTGTCATTGTCTCTCTCTGTCTCTCGCTTTCTCTCAGTTTCAAATCACCTGCCAAACTATTTTTGCTAATAATTGATTTGATGGGATAAAATTAGTCAATATTTGATGCTCATTGCTCCCTCTCAAGTGCTCCTGTTCTTTGTGATTTTTTTCTTTTCTTTGCCCAACTTCACACAACACAAGGAACACGGAACTCTCTCCCTCCCCTACTACACTGCATCTGCATTGCCTTGGTTTCTGGTTTTTGGTTCTTGTGTTTTTTTGTTTGGACCACAATCTATCTGTCTATCTAGTATTTTTTAGCTTTCTAGTTGTTTGATTGTCAATTTGGGACCATCCCAGAGAGTTTTCCCAACATCATGTGACCTTCATTAGCTTACAAGAGAGCTAAGTGCCATGCCAACTTGGCATTAGCATAGATGATAAAATGTTTCAATTACAACAAGCATTTTGGTGAACCAAAAAAAAATTCAAATTTAAGAGAGTAGATGAAGCCTATTTATGTCCTTCATCTTCATGTTGGTCCACAGCTCAAAGCCTCAGAGCTTTTGGAATTCCATACATTACTGTAATTTCCCTCCTTTAAGCTATCCGGCTTATTAATGTTTTATGATTTTTAATAGCTGGACCCCTGGGAGAGAAAGAAACAGATCAAATTGGAACAAAATCCAAGATAATACCTTACCATTCTTCAATTTGGTTCTGCATTTTCAATTTTGCTGCAGGAGTCCCATTGATTTCAGACACGTACGCTTCTCAGGTCTGTTAACATTAATGGTTGCATTCTAACCAACAACAAAAAAAGAAAAGAAAAAACATTGATGGTTGCATTGTCATTGTCACAATATCACCACCTTCACTTCCTTATGGTTGATTGCTAGTTCAATTGTTTTGTTCTTGTTGGTGTGACTTGTGAACTATTGACTTACTTTCCTTACACACCAAGAATTCCTAGTATAACTGTAATTGATTTATTTTAATTCCTGATTTTCTACTGTAAATAGAAATAGGAATTTATTATTTACTTGCCCATTCAGGTTTCGTTGTATTATAAATATGACCTCCTACAAGGAGAAGAATATACAAAAAATTCCCACAAACAAATATTCTCATATTAGGTTTCATATTTTAGCATGGTATCGTAGCGGTGATCTTGGAATTGCTGACTTTAGTTCCAAACCCCGCCGCTATGTGGGTTGATGATTTTTTCAACCCTCATGCAGGTAGCACCACCGACTTCTTCTCTCCTTCTTAACCAACCATAGCCGAGTTGAGTGCCCAGGTGGCTCAGCTCCTCCAGATGCAGACTTTGACCCCGAACTCGATCCTAAATTAGGATCCTATTTTGATGACCTTGAACCCGATCCTGAATCGTGATCCTATTTTGACGACCTCGACCACGACCCCGACGACGACCCGACTACGGCGACGATGACCCCGACTATGCCGACGACGACCCCGACCCCGACCCCGAATTTGTCTTTGATTCAAACCCAGATCCCGATTTTGACTCCGGCTTAGATCCCGATTCGGATTCCTACTAAATCTATATCCTATGCATCTTCCGCTGCACATATTATGACTTCCCGACTAATGACCTCGACCCATGGACGAGATTACACATATTGTGGTGATCCAAGACACACGTGTGAGACTTGTTTTAAATTGCATGGCTACCCCGAATGGTGGGCTACTCACAAAGATCGAACACAACGCGATACGACCCGATGGTAATCGGTTATGGATTCCATACTTCATAAAAGAGTGATTCCACAAGCTGGATAATTGATTCCGATGAAACCGATCATGTTACGTTTGATCCGATGATTTTCTGAATACTACACAACCCGGCGAACTTGTATTGCTAATGCTAATGGAGTTACTTATCCAGGACAGGGTGCACCGTTACGCCTCATCCTCTCTCTCACCTTGTCTAATACTTTACTTGTTCCATCTTTATCCAATAAATTGATGTCAAGTCATCTTGAACAATTAAATTGTTGTGTACTCATTTACCCAAGTTTTTGTTTGCTTCAGGATATTCACACTAATGAGATTCTTGGTCATGGTACTAAGATAGGGGGGCTATATTATGTAGATGACTTCAGTCCCGGCATGGCCTCTGATAGCAAACAAAAGCAAATCTGGTTGTGTCACCATCGATTAGAACATCCATATTTTAGTTATATGAAGCATCTTATACTAGATTTATTCTTAGGTTTCAAGGACTCTGACTTCACATGTGACACTTGTATTTTGGCTAAGAGTCACCGTGTGCCCTATCCGTTGAATACGAACAAGTGTACTACTCCGTTTACATTAATTCACTCTGATGTCTGGGGACCTTCACCTATCACTGCTCCTTCTGGCGTTCGATGGTTTGTCACATTTGTAGATGAATAAAAACGAAGTGTTTTCCCATTTTCAGTTCTTCCACCAACATATGAAAACTTAGTTCAATGCTCAAATACAGATTCTTCGCTCAGAAAATGGTGGAGAATTTGTCAATCATGACTTTCAGGCTTACTTCCAACAACATGGAATTATCCATGAGACGACTTGTCCTCAAACACCACAACAAAATGGTGTTGCTGAACGAAAGAATCGACATCTTCTTGAAACCGCTCAAGCACTTTTGATTGGCGCTCATGTTCCTCTCCATCACTGGGATGGTGCTATTGTCACCGCAGTTCACCTGATCAACCACATGCCCCCTAGTGTATTGACCTTTACAACTCCCTTACAAGTGCTTGCGCAACACGGGCCCCTACCCTTTGTTTTGATACTCACACCGAATCTTTGGATGTGTGCCCTTTGTTCATCTCCACAAAAATCAACATAGCAAACTTGATCCATGTGAACTTCGTTGTGTTTTTGTGGGTTATGCCACTCATTAGAAAGGCTACACTGTTATCACCCTCCTACCCGACGTACCTATGTCACTTTGGATGTGACCTTTCTGGAATCTGAGATGTTCTTCCATGACCCATCGTCCAATTCTACGCTTCAGGGGGAGATACGAAGTGAAGAGCAGAATTGGAGCAACTTGGAAAACAAAGAAATTCTCCTCTATACAGAAATGATCGATCGTCCCGAGTCTGAAGCACGAGATTACTCTTTGCTGAAAAGCGATCAATTGCCTAACACACCTGATCCCTACGAAGATGTTTCTGATCCGAGTCCCACACCTACAGACAATACAGAACAACAAGATGAAGATGAAGACCCCCCTCTAACTCAACAGTACCAACGGACCAATCTCCTGAGAATATCCTTGAGGTAACTACTCCTACTACACTTGTGAATTTAGAGGATAAATATATTGGATACCAATTACCTTTCAGGCAGAATCGTGGAAAGCCACTAAATCGTTATTCACCTGAAATTGGCAAGACATCAAAGTATCCAATTGCGAATCATGTATCCATCGAGAAGTCCTGAACCACTTAAGGCCTTTGTGCATCAGTTGTTTGCTATTCATATCCCAACCAAAGTTGCTTAAGCATTTAAAGATCCTAAGAGGGTTCAAGCTATAAAAGAATAAATGAAAGCTCTTGAGAAGAATCAAACTTGGACACTGGAAACTTTACCACGAGGAAAAAAGATTGTTAGATGTAGATGGGTGTTTACCATAAAACTCAACGTTGATGGATCTATCGAGCGATATAAGGCAAGACTTATGGCGAAAGGGTACACACAGACTTATGGTGTAGATTATGAAGAAACCTTTGCACCAGTTGCAAAATTGAACATAGTCGAGTCTTACTTTCTCGCAACTAATTTGGGTAGCCACTATAATGACTTGATGTAAAGAATGCCTTCCTACATGGAGAACTCACGGAGGAGGTGTATATGGACATTCCTCCTGGATATAATACTACTCGAGACTAGAACAATATGCAAATTACGAAAGGCATTATATGGACTGAAACATTCACCACGTGCATAGTTTGGATGGTTCGCCATGGCAATAAAGAACAATGGTTTTAGATAGAGTAACTCGGATCATACTTTGTTCTTGAAACACCAAAAAGGGAAGGTAATGACTTTAATAATCCATGTTGACATGATTATTACCGAAATGATAAACATGAAATATCTCAAATTACAAGTTGATAGACACATGAATGCTAGATTGCAAACCTGTAGACACTCCTATTGTTCATAACCATCATCTTGGAGAATACCCAAATCAAGTTCCAACTAACAAAGAAAGATACCAAGGGTTAGTGGGAAGATTGATCTACTTGTCTCATACTCCACCAGACATTGCTTATGCGGTGAGCATCGTCAGTCAATTTATGCATTCTCCAAGTGAAGACCACATGAATGCAGTTATTCAAATATTTAGATATTTGAAGTCTGCACCCGAAAAAGGACTTATGTTCTCAAAACATGGTCATCTGAATATTGATGGTTACACATATACATATTGGGCAGGAAGTATAACAGATAGGAAATCAACATCCGGTTACTTCACATTTGTGGCAGGTAATTTGGTTATATGGAGAAGTAAGAAACAGAAGGTGGTCTCCTTATCCCGTGCAGAAGCTGAGTTCAGAGGTATGACCAAAGGAATTTGCAAACTCATTTGGTTAAAGAGGTTGCTTACTGAACTTGGGTATAGACCTACATCTGTAATAAATCTCTTTTGTGACAACCAGGCTGCAATAGCTATTACACAGAATCCAGTTCAACATGATCGCACCAAACATGTTGAGGTAGATCGACACCATATCAAACAGAAGCTCGATGCTAAAGTGATTCAGTTTCCTTTCGTAAAGTTTGAGGATCAATTGGAGGATATTTTAACAAATGTGATTTCCAGTAAAGCATTCCACAATTCACTAGATCAGTTGAGCATTGGCGACATCTATGCACCAACGTGAGGAGGAGTGTTGGCGTGACTTGTGGACTATTGACTTACTTTCCTTACACACCAAGAATTCCTAGTATAATTGTAATTGATTTATTTTAATTCCTGATTTTCTACTGTAAATAGAAATAGGAATTTATTATTTACTTTCCCATTCAGGTTTCGTTGTATTATAAATATGACCTCCTACAAGGAGAAGAATATACAGAAAATTTTCACAAACAAATATTCTCATATTAGGTTTCATATTTTAGCAGTTCTCTGGTATTATCTACTCAGTTTCTAAACCCTGAAACACTTTTTACTCACCAACAAATAAAGCTTCCTATTTTACTGATTTGATTCTGAGTCTAGGGAAGTTTGAGACTCATCCATCTCAGGCACAACACCTCTATTTGTACTTCACAACTTCCTGTGCGATTTCTTGACCTTTGTTGTTTTGATCTTCCGATCGATTTCTACCGAATATGAGTTTCGGCATAGTTGCAATGTGAATGTCAAGTGTGGATCTTGTGTTCATGGAATTCTTGGAATTGCTGGATTGATATATTGAATTTTGTGAATTGAACAGTGAGCAAGATTAAGGAAGAACTCCAACTGCTTCTCGACCCTGGAATTGATTTGAAGAGGATTGCATAGAAGATGAATGGTGCATCTGATGTAGAGATGAAGGTATATATATAATAATAAAAATTCTATTTTTATTTTATATCTCTAAGGTTTCTTAGGAAGTCAGGTTTTTGTGCACACTTATTAAAACAATGTCTTTATCCTCCTCGTTGCAGTCTGTGTGCATAGAAGCAGGGATGTTTGCTTTGAGGGAGAGGAGGGTTCATGTAATGCATGAAGCTTTTGAGATGGCAGTTGGTAAGGCAATGAAGAAGGAGATTGAGAAGAACATGTCATTGCAGAAGTTTATGTACTAATTTATGTGTTGTTTACACCAATTTAGGCACAAAACTAAGATGATGTTTAGCCGTGATTGTTGGTATAAAGTTTACAAAACTAGATTTATTAGTACCACTAGCATTTAGTTGCAATGCATAGTTCGTGAAAATTGATATATAAATTTCCTCTCTTGTTTGTTAATTTGTAGGTGTCGTAGAGGCTGGTACAACAAGCATTTGTGAGGAAGTAATACATTTTTAGGTAATAATAGGATGGATAATTCTATAGAACTTCTCTGCCGGAAGCGTCCTCAAGAAAAAGAAGAAGAAAATGAAAGTTATTTTGGATACCATCATTATGTAATTTCAAGCAAAGGTTTAGTTTCAATTATATATTATTGATTATATATTTTTTTAATTTCAAAAGGCCCTTTGTAATTTGATGATTTGGATGTAGCGTTTGAATGAGAAAAAAAGAACTGGCCAAAAAAACAAACGGAGCAACAAACAAAAAAATAGTCCCAAAAAAAATGGAATAGTTGAAAAAAAAATGCATAAAAAAATTCTTATGTTTACAAGAAATTATCCAATCAAATCCCATCAACATAATATTTAGTCAAACAAGTGATTTTATAAATCTCATCATTTGGAATCACCACATTTCAAAATTCCATCATTTTGAAATCTCATCACTTTAAAATCCCATCATTTCAAAATCCCATCATTTCAAAATCTCTCATCCAAACACACCATTAATTATTGTATTTTGGGAATTTAAAAAATTCATTAAAAGCTCATCTATACTTCTTTTGAAAGTAATTTTGAAAATCAACCAAGAGCATGCTTTTAAAAGGTGTTGAGAAAAATTCACTGCTTTTAAAATAATTGAGATATTTTATTTTTACCAAATACTTTAAACTGCTCAACTTTAAAGTGACACATGTTTTTGGTAAAAAAAAGCAATCCCAAACGGGCCTTAATCTTAACCATAGAAGGTCAGTCGGATCACGGGTTGACCCGGAAAGCACCATAACCGTACCCGGCAGGAATAAGGGAACGGGAGCCTCCACAATCTCGGTAATATATAATGTCGTCGTTGTGAGCCATTTCGGGATTTTAGGGTTCTAGTGCGAAGACATCTCAAACGCAAACCACACTGCACTCTACGCAGCATGACTGCCCAAACTCAAGAAGAGCAGCTCGCTGCCCAACTCGAACAGCAAAAATTCATGTAATCTCTCTCTCTCTCTCTCTCTCTCTCAGTATCTCTCACGTTACATGTAATGGGCTTCGTGCGCAGTTTATCAACGGTTTCAATTGAGTAGGGGCTTGTGATATGTGATAGTTCTCTGGATTTGCTTATGCTTTCTGGTTTTCTTTTATTTATTGTTTCGGAATATTGATATTGTCTGGATTTGTTTTTTGAGTATAATATTTGTTGTATGGAGAAAATTAGCTGATCTAGAAAATGATTTGGAAAGATTTTATGGTTGGAGTGTGATTTTATTTGTTATATTTTGCGTTTTAGCTGCTGTGGTGTTGAATTTCCGATAAATCTTTCGAATGTTGAATTTCCGATAAATCTTTCGAATGGATCGATGAATGCGAAACACATTTCTACAGAGTGAACTTAACTACAGACCTAAAAGGGTTTAATTTTTATGTAATATTATTTCCTTGTGATCAGCCTTTAGAATTAGTTTTGTATCCATCTTAGAGGGCTTGAGATCCAGTTTACTGTGCCTTTTTTTTTTTTTTTGCTTATGTTGTATTTATGTAGTAGCTATTGGGGTTGCATGGAAACCTTTCCTTACAGCTTGGAGAAATAGATATACTGCTGACCTTTGAGTTTTCATTTTTAGTTTCACTTGTATCATTGTTTCTTCTTTAGTGCTTTGGTTGGTGAAGGTTGTGTTTTTTGTTATCAGCTGGGTGATTCTTAATCAGCCTTCCATATCACACTGCACCAGCCAATAGCAAAAATGTGAAAACCGAAATTTTACTTTATATGATTTGCTTGTGACTAAATTAAGATGACTGAGTTTTGAATCAATGGGGTGTGAGAAGAAGGGTCAAGGGAGAACAACTAGAACTGTCTGATGAATCAGATGATGTGAGGAGCTTCTGTTCTTATTTCTCTAGCACTTGATTGAACTCTTGTTATGAGTTTGATATTGCATGGGTGCCTTCAGACCTTCGTTTGGTTAGGAGGTCTATAATTGATTCTTTCCCAGCCAAAGAAAAGAAAACATAATTGAGGACATAGGTTTTGTAAGGGTTCAGTCATTCTCATAGATCGGCATATGGTTACACCTAACATTGGTGTTAATATTAGTAGGTCAAAATGTGGCATCATGTAGCTAAATATCAAGAATTGAGGAATATAATAATCACGGAGGATCTGTAAAATGCTGCATTAAAATTGTATGGATAGTGTTTTCTTGTTCCCTTAGAAATTTATTGCCTCGCAAACTAAGGAATCATGGAAGTGTGGGTTTTCTTAGGTGAAATAAAAAAGCATTTTGGGAAGTGAACATATGTGTGTTTAATCAGCTGTCCATTAAGAACTTTGTTTGGATAATCCAGATACGAGATTAGTCAATCTCTGTTTGTATCTTATTGAACTTTCAAAATTTGCTCATTACAAGACATTTTACCTCTTGCCTGTATTCCATTAACTGGAGTATGTTACCTCAGTTGATGCCTTCAAGCAGATAGCATGTTTATCTGCTTACACAAGCATGTTTATTTAGCATTTTCATCTTTTGTCCGGATTAAGACAATCTTGTTGGCTGAATTAGTGGCCTACTATTGTGACGTCAATCTTGAACTATAAAATATTTCACAGTAGATCACTAGTCTAAGTTGATATTTTCTATTGACAAGAGGTTAGTGGGAGAACGAATGTGATGCTCAATCCACTCAATACCCATTGGACTTGGCTTGTCTTGATTTCCAATTGACTAGTCACAGAGTTGCCTAAAGTTATATGTTTAACTTGTTTGTGTACTAATATGTCATGTTTATGTGCAATATATGACAGTGTTTTAGTTATGTCCTTTCCTACTATAGTTAACCTTTGTGTTGATGTTTAGTGGTGGAGAATAGCAAATATATTCTTTTGCTAGAGTTATCATTCAATACATTAGCCAGGATGCTTCACCTTTTAGTTATTGGGCATGAAAGTTTGAGTGGCATTTTGTGTAGGATGATGAGCCCGTAGTCGAGGACGAAGATGATGAAGATGATGAAGATGATGAAGATGATGACAAGGATGATGATGATGTCGAAGGTAAAGTGCACATTGAAAATGTTAATTTTCATGTTGTTTTTTCTTTAACCTTTTTTTTTTTTTTTTTAAATTTAAGCTTCTCACATGCACTTTTCACATACGAAAGGTGCTTTCTATTACCAAGATGGACATACCCATAACTGTCCCATAACATTACTCTTTGTTTCCAATTTATATTCTCACTCATTTATATATTTCTTTTGAAAGATTGTTTTTTCTTTATGCTCACATTCATTATTGCATCATTCATATTAAAGATTTTTGTATTAGTTTGACAATGAATTTAGGATCAAAATGTACATAATCTAAGTAATGAAGTATCTTACATTTTTCTTATTGTCGCTAATATGTAATAAAAAAATTCATTCTTTAAACATGTCTATACTTGTGCACTATTTACCTAACCCCTTATGAATAAAACATCAAAGTTTCATGGAAAGATGAGAAGAAATTTGTAGTGCCAGAAAAATATTAAGGGAATCAATCTGAACAAGGAATTCAGAGACAACTAGAATTCCAAAATTAAACAGCACACAGCTTGTAAGTGAAATCAAATTGCAGATAAACGATACACCTGATCTTCATTGTGTCACCTAGAAATGAAAGATGGCACGATTGTCCGGAAAATTGGAGTTTTTCTTGTCAGTTTATACTCTCAAAAGAATAGTTAAACCGAGAAAAATGACTGAAGGCCATTCATCGGTATCTGCTGTACGAAGAAAACTTACAGCAACAAGACTAAATGAAAAAGTGTGCAAATAGAAGGGAAGAACTCGACCTGGGGGATTCCCAATTTTTTCCTAGTGCTGGAAAGTGAAGGAATTGAAGTCTGATCAGAAAACTGCCTGTTCAGTCCAAACAAAAACTGTGTGCTTAGTGCGTAGTATGAGAAAAAACTGTGTTGTTTTTTGGGTGTGCTTGAAGTGGAGAGTGGAGTGAGATTTTAACAGATTTCTTTCTCCCATTTTTTCCCATTTCAAATGGTAACAGTTCTACTTCTAGCCTACTTTAATAACTGTTTTTAATTTAAAAGATTGCTTTTACTATTTTATTGCTCATTAATTAAGTTGAATTAGAATTCTAATTAGCAAAGGATATTTGTTGGTATTTTGAAAGTTACACCAAACTCTGCCTTTAAATATATAGATTAGCTAGAAAACTTTTTAGGCAATCTGGGCAGCATATTTGAATTTAAGTATTAATTTTATTATGTTTTTAAAAAAAAGTTATTAGTTTGATTAGGGGATTGAATAATCCTTCCATTAACATAAGTAGAAGCCATAGGTAAAAGGTTGTGTCGCTGTCTTCAATGCACCATGCAGTGTTTTTTTTTCTCTTCGTTTGGCTTGGCCTTTCTCTTGTTCGGGTTATGATTCTTTCTGGGCAGAAATATGCCCATAATTATCTGGTTGTGTGACTGAAAATTTAAAAAATAAAGAGAAGTGTTGAATTTTTGGTAAAAATTTTCAACTGAATGGTTTGGTTTAGCAGAAGAGCCCACCCTGAGAAGATAATTCTGGCTCTTGTCCTTGCTTCTACTAAAAAATGGGGGTGGGTGGGTTGGAGGAAGTTCTACAATAGATCTTGTGTAGTCAATGTAAATATGGATATAAATTTTTGTCTAAATGTCACTGGCAGGACAAGGAGATGCAAGTGGTAGGTCTAAGCAGAGCAGAAGTGAAAAGAAGAGTCGCAAGGCAATGTTGAAACTTGGAATGAAGCCAATACCAGGCGTCAGCCGTGTGACTGTCAAGAAGAGCAAGAATGTTAGTGTTGATTGTTGCATTTTTTCTTCTTCTTTGTTTAGATTGCAAAGTCTTGGCTTATATGAGATTTATGCATATAATTAATGTATTTATCTTTGTTCTTGCAGATTCTGTTTGTTATCTCAAAGCCAGATGTTTTTAAGAGCCCCGCATCTGATACATATGTCATTTTTGGGGAAGCAAAGATTGAAGATTTAAGCTCACAACTTCAAACTCAGGCTGCGGAGCAGTTCAAGGCTCCTAATCTAAATAATGTGACAGCAAACCCTGAACCATCAACATTGGCTCAAGACGATGAAGATATAGATGAAACTGGTGTGGAACCCAAGGACATCGAGTTGGTGATGACACAAGCTGGGGTTTCAAGACCAAGAGCTGTTAAAGCACTCAAGGCAGCAGATGGAGACATTGTTTCTGCCATTATGGAATTAACAAACTGAGCCACCTTCTTGGCGAAACTTTACATCTGAAGAGTTTTTTTGGCCCGTCATGTCTCCTTGAGCATTTGAGATTGAAATTTCGAAAGTCTTTGTTTCTTTAAACCTTGTACCAGTGTGATATAACTCTGATGGTTATGATGTATGGTTTGGATGTCTTTGCATTGCACCTCATCATTATACAATATCATCTTGCATATCAGTTGCTCAGCATGCTTATAATCAGTGGTGCTACATATATCCCATTCTTGTGGTAGATTGTACTTTGGTGTGATATATGAAATACCATGGTTTGGGGCTATTACCCAGACTTCAGATTTCTTGAACACAAATACCCTGTGCCCTCCCAGTCTCCTATCAACCGTTTTGACAACTGTTCACGTACGGCTCATTTGGGAGTGATGATAGATAGGCTGAATCACTTACTATTCTCCGCATAATGTTTTAAGTGATTTTATTGAAAAGCAGCTTTTTTGTTTGGGTGTGATTCTGGCCCTCCAAGAATCACTTCCAAACAGATCATTATTGATTAATTGATCAATTACTGTTTTTTTAATATAGATGGACCACGTCACCTACCCAAGGGAGGCTCTTGTTTATGTGTGGATGGGTGACATGATCCACCGGCCAGACCCCAGAGTTTCTCCGAATAGGGGCCAGAAGCTGTCTTCAGTCAATCCTTGCCGAGGCCTCTGTTTTAGTGAATGAGCTAGCTTACTAATTTTGTGGCCTAGACAACCATGTGTTGGATGATCATGATGATCATCACTGAAACTTGCATTGAAAGCGAAAGCCCTGATATTCTGCAGAGTTGGTGGAAACATAATTTTAATTTCAATCACTACATTTTGAGCTTGAAGAGCACTCTGCTTTTGCATTTGTTTAGATTCAAATTTATTAAATGCTTGATGAATGTAGAACTGGATTTTGTGCTTGAACAAGATAGACCGCGATTGTCTGCCAAATTCATGTATTGAGCACTGATAATATTTTATGGAGGTAAAAGATTGGGCTCGTTTGGGCTTCTGCAGGAAGATTTCTACTCATAAGCGCTTCTGCTCATAAGTGTCCCCTGTATCTGAGAATATTGAATTGTTTTTCGTAAGGTCATGTCCATAACAAGTATATTTCCTCCACAGCAAGTTAGCAACCTTATGCTTTCTTGTAAAGGCTAATCAAATATTGCCAAAATGTTTATCTAAAGGATCATTTCTTCAAGACATTCAATCATTCCATGGATCGCTCTCTGCCCTCACTTCTGATGGTTCAATTACTTGTGTTTTTCCAAGGCTTCACCAGCACTTACATCGGGCGATTTTGCCGCATTACCGTCGGCTACCTCCGTCTTTGCCTCCTCGTCTTCCAAACTACCCCATCTTCCTCCAAGGGCCATTGCCATCATCTCGTATATCTTGTTTCCCAATTCAGCTGGGGTCTCTTGGCATCTGTGCTGCAGGGGCGTTCTTGCAAGCAGCCTGCAGTAGAAAACAACTGTCAAATCCAGAGTTTTTTTTTTTTTTTTTTGCCAAGCGTTAGGGAGGGGAGGGGGAATAAAGCACTGGGTTGGGTTCCTCAAGATTGCACACTACCAAGTTGAGGGCCACTAGAACCACTGTGGTACAACCCTACTGGAATCCAGAGATTTTTAAGCCCTGTACTTCCAGTCCTGTATTTTTCTACCACTAGTTTGCAAACCAAATTTTCTATACCTCAATATGTTTCTGAACCAACTTTTCCAAGAATTTCGCACTTTCTGCACTTTTCAGACTGTCTGCTGCCAAGTAATAGATTGTATTCTGGTTCTCAGGCATGTTCTCAACATAATCATCTAAGCTAATCAGTTCTTCCTCACTTTTTGAAGAGTAGAACCGCAACAAGGGAGTTATGCACTTGTGATTTCCAGAGTCCTCGATGCATCCTAACTTTAGAAACCTGCCAAAGTTCTCCCATATTTTCTTGCAATCCTGGGATCAAGTAATACCAATTTCCAAGTTTATAACAATTTTTAGCCTTTCAGGTGGAATCGAAGAGAAAACACAAGCTTAATTGCTGCCACCGACCTCTTTATTTTCACTCTCAAAGATCTCCTGAATCATGTCAAATGTTTTCCGTACGAGTCTCTTTCTCATAATCCTTACCTGAAATTAGCAGATAGATGGAGACTAAGAAATAATACAATACAACCTGATACAAATATCTAAGCACATAACAAGAACAAAGAACAAATTTTAACTGAGATGTCCCCAAATTTGTAAGAGTAATAGCATTCCCTTCACAAAATGCATAATCAACTCGACTTTCTTGAAGAATCTCTTGAGAAATGTTTAGAGGAAGATCATTCGAATCCACCACACCCTTAACAAAGCTCAGGTATCAAGGAAACTGCAAAAAGAATAATTCATAGTATTACAGCCACAAACCATATTTCCAAGCAAGTAAGCATCAATCCCAAAATGTATTTTCAACATTCCTAGTTGAATACCATCAATGCCTATCGTGGAAACCAATTTATTCCCTTAATAATTCCCTAGGTCAAATGATTTCATTCAATTTGGAGATTATTTGATTTAGGTATTTATTTGACTAATTGGGGAATTATGCTATTTAATTGGGGATTACCAAATCAAATCCCTAATTGATTAGATCTTGCCAATTTGGGGGAAGAATAATTCCCTTACATGTGGGGAATTATTCCTCCTGAAACCCTAGCTCCCGAGAGCTCTATAAATACGCGGCTACACCAAGGGTTGAGGTAATTCTAAACTAAGCTCTGAAACTCTGTAGAAATCCTCTCTCACAAACCCTAGCCGCCATACTCTTTCTCTCTCTCTCACACAAGGCTCCGACCACCACACACTACTCCGGCCACCCGGTTCTCACCCTAGAGAAATCTCCATCCTTTGTTAGCTATTGTTTTCCTTCAAACACTCGAACTAACTTAGACATCGGAGGGCCTTTGGCCAACATCTCCGGATGTGGTCTTTTACTCCATATTGTTTTGCAGGGAGAAAGAGTGGCGAGGAGGAAGACAGAATCTTCAGACGAATATTCTTAGAGACGAAAATCGCTCCCACACCTATAACATCTAAAACTCTCCTCTCTTTTTTTCAGAACATCTAAACAACTCCATTGATGATGGATAAAACAACTCCTGAACTCAACCTCACCCTGCGCAGATTTCAAAGTTAAACTCCAAATCTGCTACATTTTCTACCTCAACCAAATTATTAAAACAAAAGACAACAAGACAAAGGGAGAGAGACCATTTCAGTACCTCAGTGGTGAAGTGAGTGTATGCAACTGGATCCAAGAACTCACTAAAAGTGTTCTTGTAAAATTCATGGCACTCATCTTTTCAACTTCCTTTGGATTCCGCATCTGCACAAGAATAAAACAAAATTAATTTTTAAAAAGGCTAATAAAAAATATAACAAAAAAATACATGCACATTAGGCAAACAGACCATGCAGAATCTAAAATACATATAACATGACGTCAATAACGCTGTCTTCAACTTACCCATATACGCTTTGTTTCATTGGCTAATTCCCAATCCCAATAATTCTCAGTTTTTGTCTTCCTTTTCGTGTCATCATGGTAACAATCAAAGTAACTTATTACACTGTAAAAGTTACTGAGTTTTAACTACATTTCCCACAATTAGGAATCCTAAGTCTCTGGCTTTGGTTCTTCCTCATTTTCCACCTGCCAAAAGTTTCCACTCAATGAGGATTTGCAAAACTGCTAATTACTTCATCATATGAACAACAGATACTTCTTAAGCATATAACTGTAAGGTATAGAAGAAAGGGTTAATTTTAGTTTGGTACCCTAAACTCTCAACTTAGATAGGTGTGTTTGTCTTTGTACTCTCAATTTTAACCAATAAAGTACCTTATGTTTGTAAATTTGTTGCAACATGATTCTGCCATTAGAATGGCCGTTAAAAAAATCTATTAAATGATAATGTAGCAAACGTGGGACCCACTTCCTTGAACTTAAATTGATTAAAATATTAATAAAAATTTAACTTAAGTTCAAAGAAGCGGGTCCCACGTTTGCCACTTCATCACACAGATTCTTAACAACCATTCTAACGGCAGAATTGCATTGCAACAAATTTACAAACATAGGGTACTTTATTGTTAAAATTGAGAGTGCGGGGACAAACATGCCTTAAGGGTGAGAGTTCAGGGTACCAAACTGAAATTAATCTATATAGCCTCAATGATTCGTTTGAATTAATCATCCAATTTTGATAAAAGTTTCCACCTTAGAGAGTCACATTTTGATAACAATAGCCTACCTTTCAAACTAACCATCAATCAAACCTATGCACGAGGCATGATATCAGCTATGTTGAAAGCATCACAAGTAGATATCAATCAAACCCAGGATCGTAACACCGCATGATGTAAAGGCTGTGTTGAAGTACTTCAGAAGGACCAAGGACATGTTCCTAGTCTATGGAGGAAATCCAGAATTGCTAGTGGAAGGATACATAGACTCAGATTTCGATTATGATGTTGATGACCGGAAATCCACTTCTAGATATGTGTTCACATTGAACGAAGGGGCAATCAGTTGGAGATGTTGCAAGCAAAGTGCTACTACAGGCTCCACAACTCAAGCAGAGTACATAGCTGCATTGGAAGCAGCGAAAGAAGCAATTTGGATGAAGAAGTTCATTACTTAACTTGGAGTGGTTCCAAGCATTGAGTCGTCGATTATCTTATACTTGTGACAATAATGGGGCTAGAGCACAAGCCAAGGAACCGAGGTCTCATCAAAGATCCAAGCACATTCAGAGGCGTTATCACTTAATCAGGGAATATGTTGCTAATGGTGAGATTAGCGTGCTCAAGGTGGCTTTAGAAGACAATGTAATGCATCCACTAACAAAGCCTATGAGTCAACTTCAGCTAGACCGACACATGGAGAAGATGAGTATTAGATACATGTTAGATTGGCTTTAAAGTGTAAGTGGGAGATTGTTAGATGTATGCCCTTAAAGCCAACTAATTATGTAATGATTAGTGTTAAGGACATCTTTTGTAATGACATATTACGTTATTAATGGGCAAGACAAGTTGTTGTATACATGATTATATTACCTTTAGAAATGTAGAACAACGATAGTCCTAGGAATACATAAGTGGACATGAGAACTATGTAATAAGATTGCTTACATGGAGACTTATCATGATCCATAATCCTAAATAAGTTCTTGGCCATATGAATGTTAATTGGGTGCTGATATTCCACAAAGACCAGTACACGCAGTAGTAACATCTCTATATGTAGAGAATGACAAGGTCTCAAGTCATTGACTGTGTTAACACCTCGATATGTGTGTAGTTTCTTGTAGGAGGACAAGTGCACTAAACGCGATCAAACACATGAGTTCTAGAATGGAAGTCTTAACTCACATGTCAAAGTAGAATTCATAGATTGTAATGGTGCAAACCAATCCTTAGACCTGAGACATCATAGATGTCTTGTGGTTATGTTGTTAGTCTTTGAGGGAACTATACAGTTGTGTTGAAGTAGACATGACTTAAAGGTGTTTATCATGACTCTCAATGGAGTCATGGAGGCAAATGAATGTACAACAAGGAATCTCTACTCTTAGTAAGGAGAGAGAGAATGCTCTAGGATATGATTGATCAAATCTCTGCATAAAGTAGTGGATAAGATTTGAAAGAAGAGGTCTTCAAATCTTACAAGGATAATCATATAAATGAACAACTCACATTAGGATATTTGACATTAGATTCCATTATCTAATAATGTGAATAAGGAGTATGATATAAGAGAAGGATTCAATTGCATGGTCATTCCAATTTCAATAGGTTATTTCACAATTTCTTATTTAGCTCGGATAACCATGACTCGCATGACTAGGTGTCAACCATGGGTTGTGGAAATCCTAAAAGGTTCAAATTAACCTTTACTAATTGGAAGAATTAAATTGTGGAATTTAAATCGTATATCAACTTTGAGGAGTTGAGTCAACCCACTACCTTGCTAAAGGGAACCTACAGATCGCACACCGAAAGAATGTGACTAGAGGTACAAAGGAAGAGAAATGAAAAAAGGAGACACAAGTCAATGGTCAATGATCAAATGTCAAAGTCAATGGTCAAAAGTCAACATGTTGACCGGAGCAATTGACTAAAGTCAAAGAGTTCCACTAGGTCAATTAAAGTTAGACTATGATTATAATTTAAGAGTTAAATTATAATTCATAATAAATGGGTAATTATGAAATTAAATTTGACATATATTGGATTGAGCTTTTAAATGTGAATTAAATGGAGAGGGACAAAATAGCCCAAAAGGCAATTGGGCCCAAGAGATAAGTGTTATGAGATAACACTGTCCATGGACCCAAAATGGAGCCCCATGAACCCACCCCCAAAACCGGCCATAGGAAAAGAAGGTCTTTCCTACAAGGTGTTCATTCTTGGAACTCCAAGAAAAGGTCATCAAGGGTAAATCCTATACCTTTCTCCCTTTTGTTTTTGTGCAAAGAGACTAGACCAAAAGATACTTGGGTTTTAATTAAAAAGGCTTAACTCAACTAGCATAAACAAAATGAATTCGCCATTTAGAATGTTTTTGTGTTATAGGTTGTGGCTAATGTTCATTTCTTAAGCATAAGATGTATGTTTCCTTCAGTCATCCACGAAGAGGCATCATTTCATAACAGAACATAGAACATTGAACATTTAATGACACTAAGGATGCACACGATGTGCGGAGTCAACAAGAAATTGAACTTAATGCTATGATACCAAGTTGACAGGACCCGTCCGAATTCCCCCTTCGAATCCGTGTCGGACCCTGTTTCCCGTCCAACATCCAAACGATGTCGGGACCACTTACTATTTTAACCCTCTCCCGAACAATAAAGAAAATGTGTCGAGACTTCTATCGAAATTTCGATGAAGTTTCCCCGAAAACGGTAATTTTCCCAATTACGTAACCCGCAAATGAGCACAAAAGCAATCCCAACTTCCGGTGTGCACAAGTTAAAGACACTCAACAGATTAAGACTATTTAAATGGGCCTCAGGCCCTCTACCCAAAATTTAAAACCAGGAAAGCAGAGCAATTAAAGAATTTGAATTTACATCCCGGGAATACAGATGGTAGAAAATGATAAATAAAAATCCTACAGTGCAGATGATGGCGATGCCTCGACATGGTGGTCTGGACCTTGAATTCCTAGAACTTGGGTGACACAAAACAGAAAATTTGAGTGGAGGAAAATAAAGCTTTGAACATAAGTTATAAACAAAATAAATAACCCCTCCGTGTTAGAAAGTAATGCCTTGCAATCAAATCCTTTGTATACGTACATTTATACTATTCGATACTTGAAAATATTTTAATGCAATAACTCGAAATCATAGCATAACTCAAATTTCATGGAAAATAATGTAAACTTGTTTATTTAATCCTATCGTAAAACCGTATACTATAAAATATAATCATCAATACCCAAAAATCCTTTTTCCCGCAACCATACCCTTTTCAAGGCTAATGCTTGCAAAAATACCATATACAAACATTCTTACAAACTTTCCAAATCTTCATTTGAAATGTCCATACTTGTGCAAAGTAGTCTCAATGCACATGCTCAAGAAACCTCAACCTAGAAATAATTCCACATATGATAGGACCGGCCCCGAATTCCTCGGAACCTGAGACTGATCCTGTGGATTTCCCAACATCCAACCGATGTTGGGCCCACATGCTAAGAATGAACTTCCTCTTCTCGAGACAAAGGGAAAAGGGCCGAGACTTCTGCTGAAATTTCGGCAGAGTCTCCCCTGAAAAATGGACTTTACCCAAATTTAAACCTGTAAAAACAACAGCAGAAAGGTATACACCAACAACCAGCATGCATACAGTTTACATAACAGGCCTCTGGCCTTCAATTCAATCCTAAATAGGCAATATCATAGTAATCTAAGAGTATTCGAATCTAAACGACATAATTTAAAATTTACAAAAATGAACAAAATGTCCTACAATTTTAGTCGATGCTCTAGAAAAGGAGTGCTCGGCTGGATTGAAAAGTTCACTGCAACTACTGCCTAGAGGGCGCAAATAGAAAATTGTGAGTGGACAAAAAAAAGTTTTCATACTTAAAACAACGTACTAACCCTACCTGTTTCAAAAAAGATGCAAAACATGCAATTGAAAACCTTTATATACGTAATCGGTTAAAAACCAGGGTATCTCAAAATAGTCAAAGAATAAGCCAACTCAAAACCTTTCCATACAACCTAACCCTTTATCAAGGCATAACCACCCCAAACCAACCCTCGTAGATATATGTAATTATATAAATATTTAAGTGGAAACAACTTCGACAATAGTATAAGAATAGAAACAAAACAGTTTCCAAATATAATAATCAAATGATAATTTCACACCATCATAAGTACCGGGAGACGATCAAACGTGGGGATCGTTTGACTAGCCCACAGGTCCAACTTTCCACCCTCGCATCTAGGGATGAGCTATCCAATCGGGGTCTACCGCTCTACCGTACACATGCCGGAATATTCAACGCCACGTGTGTACAAACCAGATCACCTGCCCCTACGCGCGTAGACTACCCAGTCAAGAGCCTTCAGCAGACCCGATCAAAGGTGCAGACCTTCACTATACGCCGAAATTTCTAACGCCACGTATAGTGACACACCATAACCAAATACATTCCCCCACACGCCGGAAATTCCAACGCCACGTGTGGGTAAACCAGGAGGGTACAAACTATGGTGCGACTGACACCTTAAAACCACAACACAAGACCCAATCCAAAGCCGAGTCTCGTAGACCTCGCTTTCACAACCAAACACATCCACAAATTCAACCCCACAAACATAGATATTTGGATGTCCAAAACGTCGTAACTCAAAACCCAGAATATATATATATATATATATATATATATATATATAGTATAAATAACGATTCTTAAAATATAATATCCAAAACACAAAGCATTCGCAAATCTCACATATTACTAATGTCCGCTAAATTCATAATTAAAAACAATATAACAACTCCTACATCAACACATTCCAAGGAATCCATAATATACCATAATTCGACCTCAAAACAATATTATAATCTCAAACATATCACCTAGTACTCAAATTAACCACAAATCTCAATTATCAAATATAATAAAAAAATTCATAAAACGCCAATAACCAATATTAAAACAATATTAAAATTCCCGTAGTCAAGAAAATCAATTTATATGCGCGATAATCCATTTTTGAAGATAATGCACTTTTAATAAGCACGCTTTAAGTTTGGTCTCGATCGAGCGGTTCGATTTCTTGCAATCGCACGATCCGACGGTTTCGTTAACCTAAACTTTAAGTCATTGATCCGGGAGCATTCGGTGCTCCGATCCTCGATCCGTGAATTCCTACACGCTCCTAGAGGTTCAAGGAACAACATATTTGAAATTGGAACCAATCCAACGGCCCAAACATGTCGAACCCGGATATTACCTATTAGGCGAAAATTGCTGATCACATACAATATCCAATTTCAAATGAGCCGCCACAACCTGGCCCATGTGCCACCACACGTGCTCGGGTAGATTGGGTGGCTTGAGAAATTCTGGTGACCGAAAAACTCCAAACTAAAGGTCAAGGCTCTACCTACAGTTCAACTTGACAAGGGGGTCACTTTCTTTAACTATGACAACCTCAATTTTGCCAAAGAAGTGGCACGAATTTCAACTCGAAATCCCGCCAAATCTTAGGTTTCAAATTGAGTTACGAAACTTCAAAATCGATCCTAATCAACCCAACCAATAGCTAGTTCACGTTGAAAGGATGAGAAAGCATACCTGGATCAACAAAAATGGTGGGAATCGTAAACAACGACGGAATTTTTGGGTAAAACTGCCATTTTTCTACTTTTTCCAGCGATCGTGGCTATCGGCTTTGTCGGAGGTGGTGCGGGATGGAGAGAGGAAGGCAGCCCTGCTTTGGTACATGCCCGATGCAAGTGGTGGCCGGTGGTGATTGTCGGCCAAAACAAAGGCCAGCTCTAACAAGGGGTAGGAAGTTTGTGCGAGAGAGAGTGAGGTCGGGAGAAAGGAGAGAGAAGGGAGGCTGCACATCTAATTGGGCCAAGAGGGTTTTAGGGTTTTGAAACAAATTTTAAAATGACCAATACGTCCCCCTTTCTTGTTAAAATTCGAAATCGAACGTGCTGCGCGTCTACGAACTCGCTTCGATGAGCCTGACGCAATGGCACAACTCGTTTGGCCAAATTCTTTCCCTAAATTAAAATGACCTTTTTGCCCCCTTAAATATTAAATAATAACAAAATTTATTTAATTATTTTACCCATATACACACACACACCCCAACATCATGTATCGGGGGAAAACAATCCAACACGGGGACTGTTTTAACTAGACCACATGACAGAATCCTCAATACACATGTGGTTAGGGACGAGCAGTCCAACCGGGGAACTATTGCTCTCTAGACACGTATGGTAGAATCCTCAATGCACCTACGACTGAAATAAATCTTCCACGCTCAATCTGCCCCGCCAAGGGCCTACGACACACCTGGCCAAGGGTGCCCTGTAACATCCCTGACCCAATTTAATCGATTTAATTCAATTTATCTCAATTTAATTCAATTTGTGAAATTACAATTTTGTCTTCTGGGTTTTAAGATTGCTTGAATTGGTTTGAGTCTTAGTTGACTCAATTCTCGATTAAGGGTGTTTTTGGAAAATTCGAAAGGTTGGAAGAAAGGGATTCAGAGAATAATGAATGTTAGCATATTCCAATAAGTTTGGGATGTTACTCTTGTGTAGTATCCAGGGAGGAATAATGTAGTCGTGGGTATCTCAAGTCCGAGAGCCCAGTGAGTCTTGGCATGACGATAATGCAAGAAAGGAGGGGTGCAGGAGATTGCATTCATGATGAGTGTTGTAGCAACATAGTGAGGGATATTTTGATTTAAGAGGGGTAAGGACAAGGTTTTGTCACAAGGGAAGTGCTCGAGTCGGCAAAGCCAACAAAGAGTGTTGAGTTGCGTGTTGTTCGGGTTGGACTAATGGGAGTTCATATGGGTTGTTATACCTTGGGATAGTAAGTGTCGGAATTGGATTTGGTTGGGCTTGTTTTTCAGAGGAATGAATAGTTGTGGATTCTCGGGAAAGGGAAGTAGTGGTACTAGAAAGTTGTTGTGGAGGAGTTGGAATGTTAAGGAAATGAGTGGGAACCGGAGGAGTATATGCGGGCCCTGTACTCATACCTCTTCAGCGACATGTACGTAATTTCAAGGATGAAATTTTTCTAAATGGGGTAGATTGTAACATCCCTAACCCAATTTAATCGATTTAATTCAATTTATCTCAATTTAATTCAATTTGTGAAATTACAATTTTGTCCTTGGGGTTAGGGTCACTTTAGTCACAAGTGACCCTAACCCCAAGGCGGCATGATCAATTCCAAGTTGTAATAAGCCCCTAAACCTCTGAAAACCAAAAGGACATAATGGTCATTTTGGAAATTGTTAAAAACCCTAAATACCCAAGCCAATCTTAGCGCGTCACTTTCCTCTCCCCTTTCTCTCTCCCCACTCTCTCTCCTGTCTCTCTTCTCTCGGCTCAAAACCAGAACGCCAACGCTATTCCCAGCGCCACCCGGCTACCCCAGCCCTCAAGACCGGTCCCAAACTCTTCCTCTCTCTCTCTCTCTCTCTCTCTCTCTCTCTCTCTCTCTCTCTCTCTCTCTCTCTACCCAACCCACCCCTCATCTCTCGATCGAAAAAAACCGTAGTGTAGACTATGTCGACTGGTTCTAGGCCAATTTTTCAGTCGCCATTTCTAGCAATTTCAGCAATGATTTTCGTCGATCAAGGTATGTTTTCTTCATCCTCTTGACGAGCTCTAGCTATCTATATGGGTAGTTAGGATTGATTTTGAAGTTTTAGAGATTTCTCAAAACACCCACTTAGGGTTCACGGTTTGGGTTCGATCCGGCTAGCTCCGGCTAGTTTGTGGCCGTGGTCCAAGAACCAAAGTTGCTCCCCTAGTTGCCCTGGTCCTGTAGGTATATTGTAGGGTGTTTCGAGAAATTTCTGTCATTGAAAATTTCTCAAGACACCCACGAGTTGCCCGCGCTTGTGGCGGCTCGTGGTTCACTGTGTGGCTGCCCATTTCATCCTGAAATGTTTTCCTTGTCGTCCTGAGCGTAACGGTATGTTCGGATTTGAATTTGGTTATCCTTTGATAGTCGAACGGATATTGCACCTATTATACGATATTCGGGTTCGATAGGTTCAGATCATTCAATCGATCCCAATTTCAATTATGTTGTTCTCTGTAACTCTGGGATCGCGTAGGAACTCACGTATCGAGAATCGGAGTCCTGGATACTCCGTAACAACAAGTCTGGAGTTAGGCGAAACAATAGAGACCAAACTTTCAGGACGTATTTAGTAGACTTTGTTGGACCTATAGGAACTTTTGGATCGGAAATTAGAGGTCGTGGACCCGTCCTTTGAAAAGTACTAGAATGGCCTTAGGACTTTTGGAATGTTTGTATTTTGGGTTTTAATATTGAGATTAAAATATTGTTTAATTGTGATATTGGGATGTTATATTAATATTTGAGGTTTATGGAATATATGATTATGAGATCTTTGATTGAATGGTTGTGAAAGTGAGTCTTGGGACTCGATTATGATTATTGGGAAGTGAGTGGACTTTGTTTGAATGAGCATTGATTTCAAAGATTGGAATACCATGCATATAAATTGGGTTATTTTGAACTATGGAGTTTATATATTGCTTTAATTATGGAATCAGCGAATGTTTTGATATTTGAATGTTTATGAATGTGTGGGATTTTGAGTATATGCTTTTAAGGGTTGTTATCTATACTTTGATTAGATATTTGGGTAGTGAGTACGGACGCTATTATTGTGCGGTTGGCTATGTATATGAGGATGTGAGATTTCTAAGGATTATTATTTATTTAAGTATATGGAATTTGGTTTTGGTTGAGAGTTTTTCAGGAAATTGAATTAAGGGAGGTTATATTATATTATTTATGCATATGAGTTGGGATGTGGAAAATGTTATATTGGAGTGCTATTAGCACCACCCTATGTACCTCCCCTTGGATATAGATGTTACCCACGCGTGCGACGTGTTGCCGGCGCGTGGGAGGATAAGAATGTTACCCTCACGTGTGATGTGTTGCCGGCGTGTGGGAGGATGATCTGGGCACCCTTGATCGGGTGTGCTGTAGGCCCTTGGCGGGGCAGTCTGCGCGTTTAAGACTTGATGCAGCCACACGTGTGATGTGTTGCCGACGTGTGGGTTGGGAGCAATAGTCCCCGGTTGGACTGCTCATCCCTAGTCACGAGATGATGTGATGTCGTCCTGTGGTCTAGCTAAACAATCCCCTGATTGGATTGTTTCAACCGGTACATGATGTACAACATGATATGTACCTCCCCGACACTTGGTTACTTGGTTCTAGATATGGGAAATGATGGAATTGATGGATAGTGGTTATGTCCCGGGCACCCTTGATGGTGTGTTACCGAATGCCCTTGCATGGCAATCTGTGCGCGTAGAACTTGTGTTTGGTCGCACGTGCGATGTGATGTAGGCGTGTGTGCTACTGAACAATAGTCCCCCAGTTGGACGGCTCATCCCTTGTCACGGGATGATGTGATGTCGTCCCGTAGTCTAGCCAAACAATACCCCGGTTGGATTGTTTCCCCGGTACAAGTTTGGGTGTAGTGGTCTTACTCATATATATATTTATATACTTTACACTTCTATTCTTCCTTACTTGTGAGGATCCTTCCTCAGAGTGGTTTGGGAAGGGAAAAATGTACTATTTGAGTTTGTGTGCTATACTATATCTGGCTAATGAGATATCTTGTTTTTAAAGTCGTTTTTGTTATATAAGTATGTAATTGGGTATATCTGTGGACTTGGTTCCAGGTTGAGGTTTCTAAGCATGTGCATTGAGACTGCTCTGCACATGTATGGAGTTTTGAATGAGGTTTGGTTTTGAGTTAGGTTATTTGGAAAGTGTTGTTCAGCAACATACGCCTTGGATAAGGTATGGTTGCGGGAAAGAACTGATAAAAGGAAAGTAATTCTAGTTTCAGAAATAAATGGTTAGTTTTAAAGGAGTTATGCATATTACATGTAAGTTGTTACATGGATATGGTTTTGAGTTATGAATTAGGGGAGGAAAGGAACTTATAAAATATTTAGTTATACGCCTTGTGGAAATTGAAGTTGAAAATGAATCTAAATTTAATTGTTGGTACATGTCCATTTTTCAGGGGAGACTCTGCCGAAATTTCGGTAGGAGTCTTGCCCCTTTTTCCCTTTTGTGGGGGTGGAGGGTTAAATTAGTTAGTGGGCCCATCGGTTGGATGTCGAGAAGGCAACAGGGTTCGACATGGATTCCGAGGAGGAATTCGGGTCGGGTCCTGTCATGCCCGGTTCCCCATTCCCGACACACCTCCAAAGAGTTACTGTGTGTCGAATGTATCCAAGTATCCAGTAATAGGGGAGATACATATTATGGTCAAATCCAATATCTCATATACCACAACCATCAATATATACCACTCCCAAAATCCAATTTCCAATCATTATATCCGAACCCTATTCTCAATTTCACAACAAAATCAACTCCATATGCATACCGATAATATCAAAATCCACAACTCAAATCCATATACTTTATAATTAGAAATCAATTATAGTAATACCGTATGAAACTGTAAGGCCATAGTAAAAAACACGCATAAGATCTTATAATTCCCATAAACCAAATAAACCAAGTTTTCAAACAAAATCCAATTTATGCATGCATTTCCACACTTGAAAAATAATGATTGTTAAAACAACGCTCACTCACAACAAGTCCAAGCTTGCTTGACCCTGCGAGGGTCCTTCCTGCTGGGTATATGGAGCCTGAGCACCTATTTGAGAGAATACAAGGATTTAATTAATAACAGTACTCCACAAGGAACATTTAATTCAAAAACCTAGTTCCTAGAATTTAAAGTGTGTGTGCGACTTTAGAATGGTTATAAGGCCATTCTAGTAATTTCCAAAGGATGAGACGATCTCAGAAGACCCATGGTCAACTGTGCAGTCTAACTTCCCATATTGGTCAACATGGCCAGAGGGGCCATGACCTCCGATTTCCAAACCGAAAGTTCTGAAAGGTCCGACAAAGTCTACAAAACAAGTCTTGAGGGTTTGACCTCGATCGAACTGTCGGATCAAAGTCGATCGCACGATCGGACGGCGACCGGTTCTCATAACCCTAGAATGGTTTATTCGAGTATCCGGGACTCGAATTCCCAATCAACAAGTTCCTACATGATCCTAGAGGTACGGGAATAACATATTGGAAAATGGAACCAATCGAACGGTCCAAACCTATTGAACTCGAATATCGTATGATAGGCGCACTATCCATTCGATAGTCAAACGGTAACTTATCAATAATCCGAGCATACCGTCATGCTCGGCACGACGTGGGGAGTATTTCAGCACAAAAATGGGCCTTCACAATGGGTCCAACACACCGCCGGCAATGCGTGGGTGTCTTGAAAGATTTATGGCTACCGAAAAATCTCGAAACCACCAGCCAATCTCCCTACCATAGAATCAGCACACCTAGGGGCATCTTTTGGTCTCGGACCCAACCAAACAGTGGCTGGAAATGGGTAAAAAATGGGTATGTTGTTTGAGCCAATCCACCCACATAAACAAATAGAGCAAGTAGAAAGGATAAATAACCATACCTTGATCGATGAAACAACCGCCAAAGTCGCGTAACGACTTCGGAAATCATCAACACTTCCCTTTGACACAGCCGAAATGAACTATTTTTGTTATTGGATGCAACTTGAGGGAGTTGCTTGAATTACACTTCGACTTTCCAGAATGTCAACATGCCAAACTCAAATATTTCGATTCCCCACCATCTCCTAACTTCAAACCCCTTTTCATTCCAGTAATTTTTGTAATACTTAGCTAGCTCTTCCAGTGAATCAAATATTGCTCCAATGACAGGACCTGAACCAAATTCTACTTTGGAATTCATGTCAAACCCTGTGCGTGTCCAACACCTGGCAGGTGCCGGGCACGAATGACCAAAATACCCTTTTTGACTCAATCCCAAAATTTCTTTAAGGTTTGACTTCTACTGGAAAATTGGCGGAGTCTCCCCTGAAAAGTGCTCATTTCCCAATGACTTCCACCTGTAAAATGCACGGTTATATACTTCCAAGATTGTAGCATGCACAAATTAAGTTCACACACATCCAAGCTCACTTTCCAATCTCATCACATTTAACAAGATGCAAAATCATAACCTTACTATCAACATAAACAGCATGCTCGGAAAGTAAACCATAAATCAATTATTCATAAAGCATTTCATAACATCATTGCATAAAACCCATTTATAAAACAAAGTCCACTCACTGAGCATTCGAGCTTGCTTGACCCTTCGAGGGTCCCTCCTGTGGAGTACATGGAGCCTGAGTACCTATTTGAGCAATTACAATATTTAATTAAGAATTAAGCTCCACAATAAACATTTATTCAAAAACCTAACCCCCGCATAAAAGTGCGTGTATACGACTTAAGAAAGTTCCTAGGCCCATTTAATCATTTTCCGAAAGATGAGATGGTCTTAGAAGATCCGTAATCGATAATGCGATTAAATTCCCAAAATTGGTCAACCGGCCCCATGGGGTCCACGACCTCCAATTATTAATCCGAAAGCTCCTATAGGTTCAACACAATCCAATTAACATGTCCCAATAGTTTCATCATGATCCGATGGTCCGAACGTATCGAACCCGACAATGCCTAATAGGTAAGTTTTTGGTATTATATTCAAACGATTATGTTTAGCTAATCCGAGCATACCGTCATGCTCGAGATGACAAGGGAACAATTCTAGGATGGAAACAAGTCGTCGGCATCCGGCTGACGAGTTGCCACACTCCTCCGCTAACAATGGGTGGCTTGAGAGATTTATGGTCACCGGAGTCACCAGAAACAGCTTCGAAACTATGGGTGTCGGGGAGGGTTTTGAGTCATGGGTTTTAGTCCAAAATCGGGCTATTCTCTGTGTTTTCAAGTTCAATTGAGGGGTGGGTTAGGTAGAGGAGGAGGAGAGGAAGGTTTTGTGGGTGGTGGCGTTGCCTAAATGGTCGAACGGTGGCAAACTTTGCCGGAGAACTTGCACGATCACTGTTCACTGATTGTGTCGGGGTCATGAGGGAGAGAGAGAGAGAGAGAGAGAGATCGAGAGGGAGGAGAGAGAAATGAGGGAGGGGGAAGAATCCAATTTTTTTACTTTTAACTTAAAACTCACGGTTAAAATTTCATATCACAATTTCTTCGTTTCAATTCCGATTTAGGCCCACTATGTGTCTATGAACTCGTGAGCACAAGCACTATGCAATGGAGTCGAGACCTCATTGAGTTCATTTCAGTTCTCTTCCAAATTTTTTGTATCTTCTATTTCGTTGACCTCACTTGAATTATCTTCCAAATATGTTATATCTTCCATTCTATTCATATTATTTTCCTAATAAGTATTGCCAAATAACTCGAATTAGAACCCCTACAAACCAAATGTATGAAAAAAAAAAAGAACTCATATGAGAAAACAAACATCAAGATTACTCATTTGTAAATAAATAGCAGGAAAAAAAAATCATGAACACGACAACAATATTTCACTAGCATCGACATGTAGCATGGCAAATGACATATTATCAAGTCATCAAGATTTCTACAAAAAGATTTAGGAGTATTTATTTCATTATGAATAATTCTTTTATTTTTTTTATAACAAATTATGTAATTAAAACAAATGAGATGGCAGATGACATGGGTTACAATGCCATATGCCACATTTGTTGGTATCCAAAAGTTGGTAAACAAATTGGTGCTCGTAGCGTTAACTAATAATAATAATCATAATCCATTTTGGTAGAAAATGTAAGGGGCCGTTTGTTATCATTTTCCCACCCCGTTTTCTGTTTTCCGAGAATGAAAACAACCAAAAACGCATTTGGTGCTGCTAAGTTTGAAAACACGGAAAACAAATAATTGAAAACGATCTCAACTTTCTTCATAAAACGTGAAAACAACTTTTAGATGTTTTCATCATTTCCGTTCTTACCTTTCCCAAATCCCATACCCAAAATCGAACACTTCGTGTCTCTTCCTTTCTAAAAATACAGATTCAACATCTTCAAACTCATCACCACCAACACAGACAATCAAACCCACTCAAACCACAACCACCACCGCAAACGCTGCCAGCACAGATCGTCGAACACGGTAGCTTGGAACCACAACCACACGTAGAGCTTGAACCACCACCATCACCAAATCAAAATCACCACTGCCCCATCGAACCAGATTAACATCACCGCCACTCAATTGAACCCAACGGAATCTCTACGCAATTGAATTGAACCACCATCGTTGAACAACTAACTGCTGAATCAATTTTCAGTCCAAAAAAAGGAAAAAAGGTTTAAAATAAAAATAAAAGTATGAAAAACTCGGAGAGAGGAGCTGGGAAGCTACTGGAAGGTGAGGTTGCAGTGAGAGAGAGATAGAGAGAGGGTGCGACGGCATGAGGAGAAAGTTATAAAGAGGGGGGTTTGGTCCGATTCTTCAATTTTTTTTCGTTGCACTTCATTAGTTTGTTTTGTTAAATCAATATAGAAAAACCATTATATATTATTCAATTTCATATTTATTTTTGTGGCTTTTTTCATATTTATTTAAACCAGAGATAATAAGAATTTTGTTATTGTTTTAATTATTTTTAGAACATAAATTAGCAAAAATACACTTGCAAATAACTCACATATTATTATTATTCTCAAATTATACTACTATACAGATTTTCATTTTTTGAAAATATTCTTATAAAACATAAAACATAAAACATTGACCGAAAATGTAAACAGACGGCAGTATGCTAGTTTAAGAAAAAAGATTTAGGCACCCACCCACGCATCTGGCCTCGGGCCTTTAGTCATCAAATATCCTCCCACTTTCTTTGTAGCCCTTGTCCAAGCAAAAACACATTGAGTATTCTTCCTCAAATTTCAAAACAGGGCTCTTCAAGATCGACAAAACTGGTGCTACCTGCAGCGAATTCCTGGGCTACGCCTGAAACCTCTGTGCTTCCACTGAATTCCGCACTCAAACCCAATCAATGAAGCTTTCTGCTTGGATTTGCGATTGTCTGTCTGCATATAACAAGTACCTGTGCTTGCGTTTTCATTCATAATCTATCACATGTGGGTTTTATGTATGTATGTATGTATGTAATGTATGCATGTACGTATTTTAGTGTATGTATGCAAGTGCCTGGGAAGATGATATGCTCTAAAGCAGTAAAATTTTTGATGCAGGTGCAGCAGACAGATACACCATAGTGGAGTGGGGGCTTTGTTTTGTGTACATAAATTATTTGTTCCATTGGGATTTTGGTTTTGAATTTGTCATAAAAAAATGTGGGTTTTATTTTATTGGACTCATTCATTCTGAGTCTGACTAAATTATTGCAAAAATATGGAGGATTCTCAAAATGAGCAACTGCCTCCAGGCGTTCAGTCGTTGCAACCTCATCAAGGCTTCTTCTACCCTCATATGATGAGTTCACAAGCCCAGTATAGTAATTTCACTCCAACTGCTCCTCAATCTTTCCACCAAACACTTACACAGCCACATGATGGCTCATCACAGAATGCTGATATCACTCAAGAAGCTAACTCATCAATTCATAATGCATCTGATATTCATCTTGTCAATGAAAAGCACAACCTCACACATTCTCATGGTGCTCTCCCTGTACCTACCAGAAGCTCCAGACTACATGTTGAAAATGCTAGCGAAATTGAAACTGCTGCTCAAAATGTGGTGTTGCATGAACAAGTACTTACGACTCTTTATTGTTTTTGTTTCCCCTTTTTCATGTTTTCATTTCTTTATTGAACTTGTGTGATTATTTTCTCTTTGTCTGCCTAATAGGAAATTTCTACCCAAAATATCATACGTAGTCAAAGGTTTGTTTTTATTTGCTTTCACTAAAATCTTCTCTTCATGATGGAGTGATGGATAAGTAAATCATTTTAAGTCTGATGTTTTGTTTTTTGCAATTTTAGAGAAGCAAGCGGTGTGGATGAGTCTTCTAAGGATAATGTAGATGTCTTCTCGGAACGCCTTGATCCCAGCGCTCTAAAGGTGTGTAATTTGAATCAGTTTTACTTTTCTCTTGTTGCCGTATCAACTTTATAGGTAGGCTCACTGAGTATATCATCTCCTATTCTGAAATTATTATCAGTTTGTACATTCTTGATGAGGACATCTTTGTCAAACCCATTAGGGTTTACAAGCGAAAGAGATGGAAGAGGAAATTATTAATTAGTTTCCTAATTTATTTAGTTAGTTTCCTGAAATCTTAGTTTCCAAATTTCAATAGGAAAACTAATTTTCCAGATTCCAGATTTCCCTAGGATTTCTAGATTTTCCAGATTTTACTAAGTTTTAGTTTCCAGTTTTTAGTGGGATTTGATTTAAAGTTTCCTAGTTTTTTTTGGATTGGTTCCTTTATGGATTAGGATTTCTTTTAGTAAGGGATTTTTATCCTATTATCTCTAGGTTTTAGTTTGCTATAAATACTCCCTATGTAGTTCTTTAAAATTCAGAGTTGAGATATAAAGAAAAGTTTATTTTCCAGAGATTGGAGACTTCTTGGTGTGAAACCAAACCCCTTTGGTGTGAAGCCAAACCCCTTTGGTGTGAAGCCAAACCCCTTTGGTGTGATTCCAAACCTATCCCTTTTGTGCTATTTTCTGTTTCCCATTGTTTTCGCTTCCGCTAAATTACCCAAATACTAAATTCACCCATATCCTACATCAAATTTGGCATCAGAGCCTAGTTTTCGTTTTGCTTGGGTTCAAACTTTTCGCGTTTTCTTGTTCTTCATGCTGTTTGATGGCTCCAACTACGGCTATGAAGACAGACATTCCAAAGATGGTTTATGAACGGCTTGTTCAAATAATGGGAACTCTAACAGAGCAGATGTCATATCGGATCAGTATCTTTGATGAGTATTTCACAATCATTGAACGCCGTCTTGACAAAATAGAAGCATCCAATCGCCGCTTCTGTGGATAAATTTGACATTATCAATGTTTGTTCGAAGAAGAAGGAATCTCAAGAACGTCAATTCATTGAGGATTAGGTGAGTGCTAAACAAGGAGGAACTTTACAAGATAATCACATGGAGAATCAAGTAGAAGCTGCTGGTCAAGGTGAGCTTAAGGAAGAAGTTTGTAAGCCTGAACTTCCAGTCAGCGATGTTGACTCTGAGATTGAATCTAGTGAGATTGTTCAACCTATGATGACACTAGTAAGTTGCCCATTGGTCAAATCAACATTCAACAAAGGAGAGAAAGGTGTAACTGATCAGTTGACATTCCTACAATTCATTGATTCTACCGGATTCATAGGGAAGGCAAAAGATGAGTCTATATGTTTGCACATTGATTCCAATTTCTCTAAATGTTACTACAAGTCTAACTCGCCGGAGTCGAGTTCTTCGCAGCGAGAGAGAATTGATGAGGACATCTTTGATTCTAACTGCCGGAGTCGAGTTCTTCTCAGCCAGGGAGAATTGATGAGGACATCTTTGTCAAACCCATTAGGGTTTACAAGCGAAAAAGAGATGGAAGAGGAAATTATTAATTAGTTTCCTAATTTATTTAGTTAGTTTCCTGAAATCTTAGTTTCCCAAATTTCAATAGGAAAACTAATTTTCCAGATTCCAGATTTCCCTAGGATTTCTAGATTTTCCAGATTTTACTAAGTTTTAGTTTCCAGTTTTTAGTGGGATTTGATTTAAAGTTTCCTAGTTTTTTTGGATTGGTTCCTTTATGGATTAGGATTTCTTTTAGTAAGGGATTTTTATCCTATTATCTCTAGGTTTTAGTTTGCTATAAATACTCCCTATGTAGTTCTTTAAAATTCAGAGTTGAGATATAAAAGAAAAGTTTATTTTCCAGAGATTGGAGACTTCTTGGTGTGAAACCAAACCCCTTTGGTGTGAAGCCAAACCCCTTTGGTGTGAAGCCAAACCCCTTTGGTGTGATTCCAAACCTATCCCTTTGTGCTATTTTCTGTTTCCCATTGTTTTCGCTCCGCTAAATTACCCAAATACTAAATTCACCCATATCCTACATCAATTCTGCTTATCGGTGCTGCTACAGGAGCATCTACTGAAGATGACAACGGAACATCGAGCTCAAATGGCTTCAAAACGTGGGAAGTCTACCCTTACTGGAGAAGGTTGGTAGAAAGTTTCTTCTTTATGATTGGCATTTACTGTTATTCCCTTTCTCAAAACTGTGATACCTGTTTACAAAACATTGGAAGTTTGGCCTCCCAGTACAATGGTTGTTCCTTCTTTCTCCTTTGCTGCTGGGCCTTTTTTCTTCTTTTACTTCTGTGGCCAACTCTTTTGAACATAATGTTCTTGTTAAAAAAATTTCTTTACTAAAACAAGAGGAGTGTCTAACGAGGAATAAGCAACTTCTTAATGAAAACAGGGAACATTAAGACATCAGTGCAACGAAAATGTTATATATTTGAAGCTCCTTTGAGGAAAATGAAAAACAGTATGGCATGCACAGGGGTGGGGCTATTTATGCCACAAGAGAATGTTCCTTTGTTTGTCAATCCAAGTAGTTATCTCCATCCTGATTTATTATCAGCTTCTATTTTTTCACCATTCAACTCAATGGAAGAGTTACCAACTAGCTCTTAGTCTAGCGGTATTTCTCTTTCCAATGTTGGAAGAGGTCCCAAGTTCGAATTCCCTGTCCCCTGTTAATAAAAAGAATATAATGCGATGAAGGAGTTTCTTTTCACAATAAAGTAGGATTCGAGTCATTGTAGATTGCCTTAAGACGTAGTGCATCTCGAAATGATGCATGACTTGAAGCTAGTTATACTAAATCACTCACAGGACAGAAGATATATGTGGTTCACCCAAGTTAGGCTACGCTCACAGGTTTAAAGAGTTCTCATTATGATAATGTAGTGTTTACATATTACAAGAAGTTGGCTTAAGCATTAGAGCATCTCCACCCATAAGGGCTAAGTCTAAGGCAAGGGCAAGCAAGGGCTGCCACTATTCATGTGAATAGTGGCAGCCTTCTTTTTTGTTTCCACCCCAAAGGAGCAAGGTTAAGGGCAAACACTATTCATTTTAATTTTTTCCCCTATTTTTATACTTAAAAAAATTAATTTGGATAAAATTTAATAGTAATAAAATTGTTAGGTATGTATAAAAAAATGTTTCTGATTTTTATATATTTTTCAGATTTTTTATATTTTTTTGGTTCTTGTGTCATCAGCGTCGTCAGTAAGCCGAGCTTCAGCGAGGCAAGATTTGCCCTTGGGCTTGCCTGGCTGGTGGGACCCACGCGAAACCGGGCTGGAGGCTGCAGCGCTGGAGCGACTTGGGCTTGCTCGGGGGCCTTTTGCCTGGTTTTGGGTGAGCGCTGGAGGTGCTCTAAGAGACATGATTAAATACTCAGATTCTATAGGTGACAGAGGGTCCTCTATTCTTGCTGTCTTGCGATGTGGGAAAATTATCCCTTTTGTATTCTTCATGTTTGTTTAGCTTCCTGCTCCCATTTGACGTGGGGTTTCTTGCGAGACCAATTGTGGCCTAAACAAAAATCATTGTAGCTTCCATTAAGCAGCAGTCCTCACTCTGAAAATTGTCTTTTGAAAGACGGCCTTGATTTAAAGTTGGTGTAATCTGGATGGGGAATCCAAAACAAGGATACTTCTTTTGTCCAACATTGTGGAAATTCTCTTTGTACTTAGTTTCTATTGTTAATAAACTTTTTTCTTCGTATAATAAACAAGAAAGAAGCTTGGAAAGGATTCCAAAATTTGTGATTTTGGACCTTTGCAGATTTGACAAATCCCACATATGAGCCGACTCAAATATGTATGTAAACCCTGAGAATTCCATGGAAGCTTCTGGAAATGAGGAAAATGAATGAATTGTTGATTTTTGAGTCCTTGGCTTTTCTCTGACAGGATGTTGTCTATATGTGGCTGAATATATGTTGGGTACTACAGCAAACTGATAAAATTTGCAGACCCAAAGAAGAAGCATAGAAGTACTAAATAAGGAATTGGAAGCAAGCATAGGCACCTTTAGTCAAGTTGTGTAGAAAAGCCCAACAATATTCTATATATAAAGCTTACCTAGAATTGTCATCATTAAAGTTCCCATGCAATTTCTTCAAAAGAAAACATTTATCGGTATCCTAATGCTCACTTTAAAAATAAAATGAAAAAGGTTTAAGTTACAGTGATGGAATGTGATTTAACAATCAGCGTGTATGCTTATCTGAAATGGAGGAGAAAGTTACTTTTTTGAACTGGGAGAAGAAAGCTTGATTTGGGTGTTCTTTAATTAATAAAACCTTGGTGAAATTAAAAATATATACGAGAAGTTTGCCCCACTGGAATTACAAGTCATGGAAAACTTCAAATGTTTTAGGAATCCAATTTATTCATGTTAATCCAGGTCATTTTTGGCTCAGTAAGCTCATAGTGGTCTGGCAAAATTTCTTTGGTGTGATTGGAAACCAAGTGAAGATAATTGCTTACAGGAAAGAGGAAAATGTACTGCCAAGTGAAATATTCACTCGACTGAGACAACCATAATTGTAGGTGTTATAACTTATATGTTGTTTCTATGGATCATGTTTTATGTCATTCGCCATATTTGATATGCCAATTACTCAACAAATTAACTAGTCTTGCGTTCTGAGTTAATCTGAACAATGCTTACATCCGCTGATTTCATACTAGGTAACATAGAAATCGGAAACGGCTATGGTGTACCAGGAGGAGGTGCTTATTACGGTTCTCCAGGACCTAATGTTACTACACCTAGTAAGACTAATTGACAAAACTGAAGAATATTTTCATTGTTATTTTCTTGTAATTGTCTACTGTAGAAATTGAGCATTTTCTTGTTTGTTTTCCTAGGAAATCTGGGAATTGGAAATAGTGAGATGGGTCAGAAGAATTTTGAGTCTGACAATAAACAGAAGCCTCCAGCTAAAGAAATGCCTGAGTATCTTAAGCAAAAGTTGAGAAATAGAGGTATTCTTAAAGATGACTCAAGCAAAAGCAATCTTGTAAGTTTTTGCTATGGAAATAATTTTCCCTTAACCAAGGCTTTTACCTTCGCTCTCACCTCACTGTCGAACTTGTTTTACATTGTTTTGAGAACCAAAACTTATTTTGAAGCTATGTTCTTCAATCTATTTGTGCAAGTCCAAGATGGAGTTTTTTTTTGTATGTTTTGAAAATGCTATTCTCTTGTTGATTGATTGGACATCCAAGTCCCGTTCCTTTGTATGTGAAAGAATGTGTTGAGGCTCATATCTGTTGTGCCCTAGGTTGGTCTCAATGAGTGTCAAACTGTTCTCTAGTCATTGGGGGTGATCCACGAAAGTCACATATGGTGTTAGACTGAACTTGGTACTAGTGTTTTCAAAGGTGTTAACTAGGAGCTGGCATCAAGGCAAGGAGGAGGCAAAATGCCCCAGACATCTGTCTGTTGAGATAAATGCTCTAAAGGCGTAAGCATTGCTCCTGTAGTGTGTGGCTTTTGCATAATAACATAAGAGGCAGACGTCACTTAGGCAGACTCCATATATCCCCTTTCTCCATTGAACCTGCAACAACCCACTGCTTTGGGTGGCTTATGTCTCGTCTTGCAAGTGCCAAAACACCTTGCATTACGCCTTGGCCTTTGAAAACACTGCTTGGTACCACTATGTGGGTTCAGGAGCACTTCACTATAAGTTTGGCCTTGACAAGGACGAGAGCGTTATGAATGAGGATGTTCTGAAGCTAATATTTTGTGCATTGTGCAAGTATGTGTTAAGTTTCAAGTTCGTTGTTTATTAGGTTGATCTAGAGAGAGTACAAGGAAATTTTTTACAAGGAACTCCATTGTTGACTAATTCTTTTGGGTATTATACTGATATGGCAAGCGCATTCCCTAGGTTGTGATATGGCAAGCTGACTAATTCTTGTTTTAGTTTATTTCTTCAGTCTTCTTTTTTGATCCATGGGTAACTTAATTTTGAGTCCCCAAGTTATCTTATTTTCTCTTTTGAATATATAATTTCTCTTTTTATTTATTGGAAAGACAGTTTTTCCTATTTTATTTTCATAAATATTACACTGCTTATGAAAAAATAATAATTAAGTTTTGGAGTTCTTAAATATCTTTAACTTCTATTGTGGACTACTCAACTTATGACATTGGACTTCCTATGTTTGTTATTCTCAGTTGATCTCTATTCCTTTGATTGACCTATAACTTTCAATTTCAGAAGTTGAAAAGTAGTTCAACTCAACAGACGGAATATGGGAAATTGCCTCCTGGATGGGTGCGTATCAGTTGCGAGATATAATTGTATTTTTATTTTATTTTTTAAAATTAGGTATTTTGTTCTCCTTGCTGCTGGATGGAATTGTTGTGCAAAGACCATATCATGGAAAATATAGTTGAAATTTGTTTCATTTAACAAAAACAATGACTTGTTCCTATGAGTCATTAGTGAAGACTAAAGCATGCAAACAAGTTACAAATAAGATAAGCTCATTCTTGTTAAGTGCACATGATATGCTAGCGTACAAGGGCTCGCATATACACACGTAAATAGAACAAGGCCATAATTTAAATTTCTGAAATTAGTAAAATCCTAGTCTATTTAAAATTTCATGTTGTGTTCTTTCGTGCTGCTATTACCCTAATACTTCTTGTATTACTTTTTAGGTGGAGGCAAAAGACCCTGCAAGTGGTGTTTTGTTTTATTACAATGAAGTCAGTGGCAAGAGTCAATGGGAAAAGCCTGCTGAGACATCTTCTGTTACACCACTTCCATCGCCTGTATCTCTTCCAGAAAATTGGGTGGAGGCTTTGGATGAAACAACAGGTATGCGTACCAAATATGTTCTATGTGTATTCTGAGAGAAGTACACCAACATCCCAGGGATTTCACAAAGTCACTAGTATCCACTGTGGATGTGTAAATAGCACTTTAGTCTTAGTAAATTACACTTGGCTCTCTTGTTGCAGTTTCCATTTGTAAATGACAGACGATGACAAAAAAGTACTAAGACCTTAATGAAAAATGAAAAAAAATTTGGATAAATTTATATATATGGATATGGATATAGTATTATATATCGTAAGATTCTTTTTGTAGGATGTTAAAGGACAGATGTATGAATAACATATCGATAACATGTCAGTAACATGTCAATAGATTATTGATATGCCAATAACATGTTAAATATACGTATGGACCTGTTATTGGCATGTTATTGATATTTTATTGATACATTATTAATATGTTATTGACATGGACGTCCGTAACTCCTGCAGAGGGCCGCACTTTATATATACAATTGTTCTCTCATCTGGATGTCTGCATGTTATTATTGTGCAGATGGCATTATAAGGAGGGAGGAAAGCAGGGAGGTGTAGTAGAAAATACAGGGAGTCCGCACGATAATAACGTCCGGATGTCTGTAGAGTAGAATTTCTGTATATATAGGTACATATATATAAATTCTCCTATGCGGACATCCAACCGTTATTATCGTGCGGACGCCATGTATTTTGTATTACCCCTCCATGCTTTCCTACCAGTTTACAATGGCATCCGCACGTTAATAATGTGCAGACATCCGGATAAGAAAATAACTTATAGAACTTATATATATATATATGTAGATAGAGAGAGAGAGAGAGATAGGATTTATAAAACAGTACACACTCTGTGCCACTCTCTTTCACATATTCTTCAGATATATTTCCTATATCCTTCAGATAGTAAATGATGCTTGAGATTCTTGAAGAAAAGAAAAAATAAGAGGCAGTTCAAAGTTCGAAACAAAAGCAGGAGAAAAACAGAAAGGTGAATAACTATAGAAATTGGGATTATTCACACGAAGCACCCTCCGACAAAAGATAACTGTTCCAAGGACAAAAAGGCGGTTACTCTTTAGTAGTTGTTATCTTTTGTTGGTGGGGGCAAGAATTAAAATATCGGTCGTGCAGATAATATCGGGCCTCCAATTTACGGATATTATCATTTTAAGTATCGGGAAAAAATTAACAAAAATGACAGATATAGGCATTGAAATATAGAATTTTGGAGTAAAACTTTCATAGATGTTATGTTCATTATAAATGAATGTATTGAACAAATAAAACTCAAAATTTACTAAGAATAAGATATACATATGATGAAATATAAGTGCTATGTCATGCGCGTTAATGAAAAGTTTGAAAATAAAATGTTGATTAGAATGAATAAACCATGCATAAATCCATAGTTTGTTTAAACTTTGGATCACAATTTAGATAAGTGTCCATCTACATAAATGAAGAGCTCCTATCACTACAAGGAAAAACCCTTTTGGCGACCACCACCTTTGGTCGCTAAAAGGTTAAATTTCGTCGCCAAAGTGTTTTAGCGACGAAATTATTTCGTCGCTAGGTTGGTTGCCTTAGGTGCGTGGCTGAAAGTATCAGGCGACGAAACTTTTTTTTCGTCGCCAAAAACTTTACGCGACCAATTTATTTCGTCGCCTTACAATCATAAGTTGGTCGCCTATAAAGATGAGTTCCCACGAAAATACCAAAATTTGCCGCGAAATGAGGAAGGATTGGGCGACCAAATAGATTTGTTCGTCGCCGATAGGTTCTGGTGACTACCGGATTTGGTCGCTAAAGGTTACTTAGTTGGTCGCTAAAATACGTATATTTTAAGTGTTTTTAATTATTTTATTTATATTTTGTTTTGTGATAATATTAACATTTTGTTCATTAACATATTGTAATTTCGAAAAATAATAAATTTAGATAAATAGATCAATAGAAAATGACGTGAATAAAAGTTTACTTCATTCAAAAGTACAATAGAGAATACTAGTTATTCAAGTGCACATAACATATCCAAAAATAGTAAAATAGTAGACATAACGAGTGAAGAACTCTCCACTCAAACACAGGAGGCCAAGCTCCATATATTCTTGCCCTTGGTAAACCCAAGTTCTGCAGTAACTATTTCCCCACTCTAAGACTAGGTTTCGACTAAAAGAATGCATGTATACTATGCCTTTTGTAATTCCAAGTTTTGTAGTCATGATCTTTAACACCTGTGGGATAGGGACTGATCTAACATTGTGGAATTCCCAAACACTCTGTCAATTGTTGCTTGATCTTCTCAAACTCATCAATCATCTTCCTTTACAAAAACAAAACAAGGAAATGCCAATGGTCAAGAAGATGCCAAACCCAAGAAAATTTAAATATAAAAATACATATAGAGACCAAAACAAACAATTTTCGACAACACAATTATACAAGAAATCTTGCCCAAAAGCTGAAATTCACAATCTTAACTAAATAAGCCATTAAAAAGAGTTTTGATTTACATAAGAAAAATGATTATTGGTCATCAATATTTAAGAATGTTTGAGAATGGTATTTGAACAAACTTAATAAAATTCTCAATATCAACTATCCAAAGTATAATCCACACCTTAACCAACAAGGGTTGCATAACTTCTCAACACAATACAAAACATGTATGCCATTTTAATACCTTTAAACAAACAACACCACAATGACATTGACAACCAATATAGCTGTTAATAAGAAAACAAATGGAACTGAGGTGTAATGAGAAGAAGAGGTTCTTACCTCAAATGGTCCTCTGTCCAAAACCACAAACCAAATCCTTCCACCTCCTCAAATAATCGACATGCAGAAACAGGATATTACCTCAGTAAAGTTTGACTCCTAAATGACATTGTTCTAAACACATTATAAGATAAAGAGAACCACAAACCCAAATCAGGCAATCACTCATTGGTTTTAATGTTTTCAATGCAAATAGAAACACTGAACGGCAACTTTTTCAGTTTCCACTAGAATACAATGAAGAATTGAAATAAAAAGAGATCTAAATGTAGAAAAAGAGGATTGAATTGAAATAAAATAACATGAAAAATTCTTTAAAATTGAAACACAAGCTAATAGAGGATGATCCTAGTGAAAAACTAGTAGTCTTGAAGATATTTATTTATCGTATTTTCAAGCCCAAGACACAGAGTTTGCTTAAGCACATAGCCCGGCATTCCTCATTTTCTAGGTACTTCAATTTGGTCTTCAACCATTGCTAAGCAAAAAGACAATTCAACAAAAAAGGTATGAAGTAGTTTTCGGTAAATCATAGATGACCAAATAAATATTTTGTTAAACAATTTGGGCAGGAACACTTCAACTTGGGAAATTCACTAAAAATTTAGTTTGAGTCAAAATAGTGCGAAACTTTCCAGATCAGAACTAGACACATAAAACTTCATCACATCAAAATTTCATGGCATTCGAAGTTACGGAAGCATGTCAAAAACAAAATCCAAAACAGACTGGGCTGAAGAGTTTTCTGCTTCCTGCAACATAACTACTTTGAAAATTTGCCAAAATCCAATTTAACTCCGATTTGTATGAAACCAGTTTTGAAATGCTCATTGAAATGTCTAATTATAAAAATCCAAATCAAAATATAATTCCGAACTAGGTCTTCTGGTCCGTAACATAACAAAAGATCACAGATTTCTGCATAACCTCGATTTCATCAACCAACCCAAATCTTTAAAAATTCACCTTTTATCATCTTTAAACATCAAAACACTAAATCATACAAATGTGGCTATTTACTATTTTAAAATACTATTGAAATAGTATTAATCTGAAATGACCAACTACAATAAAAAAAACATAAGGGTAGAGCTTAAATTGAATAACCAACTATGAAATTTTTAAAACAAAAACCACAATGGCAGCTTCAACAATTACGCAGCTTCTCCCGCACTAAACAACATGGCTAAACTACAAAACTCTGAAAGAAATACAAGGTGTCTATAGAAAAATGGACAATTTGATATATCATTGAAGAAACATACAAGACTACGAGGTGCACAACCAATTAAAGAAAGGAAAACAGAGGAAAACGCTACTACAAAAACAGAGAGAGAGCGACAAAGAGAGAGAGAGAGAGAGAGAGAGGTTGTCAAAACCTGACTCCATTCCACATCTATGTACCCAACCAATTCAGTAGAAAATTAAGTTCTAATAGGCAAGTGAGGCATACGTATAAAATTTGACTTGTAAATTTCATCACCATGAAAAACATAGAAAAGTACACATGAGTTTTCAGTATAAAAACCCATTGTCAAAATATACGAACTCAACTACACTAGAATTTTTAACAAATAAAACCATATAAAGAATACATACCAAGAACGAGATACGATGGAGCATGCGCCATGACCTTGCTATTACAGTGTCTGAAAAACATCTAAGAAAAATCAGTCTCAATCTCCTTCAACCACCAAAAAACACCAATAGGCACAATATATTTTGGAGGGCTTGAGTCCAAATTAGTCTTCAAACTCAAAATACTATATGCCTTCGCCTCTAAGTTTCACCACTCATCATTAAACAAAAACATTATTTTTCTGAGTTAACTCAAAGCAAGAACATAATAAGACATCACAGAAGCACCAAATATCCAAGATAAAAGTCTCAACATAAAACCATATGTTTCAAAGTAATATTGTAATCAACACATCCAATTTATACAGTCATAACATGTACAATGAATAAAGTCAGCTTAAGGTCACATGTCTCTCATGTAGTATATGAATTATCTGAAATTAGTAATTAGGCTCTTCATCTCAATTCCAAAACAAATTATTATTCTTTACAGTTCTTAATTATATATGCCCTAAATGATTTTAAAAACCATTTCAAATTAACAAAAATTTACCCTTAAAGCTAATTGAATGACCTTGCATAAAATTCAAGCTACCCGTGATCATCACGAGAAAGCCAAAATGGTTTGTTAAAAAAGAAAAAGTGGTGGAAGAGCTTGAAAAGGATTTCCAAAACAATCAAACCAACATTGAAGGATGATACTCCATCGCTAAATTCTATTATCCAATTAAGTGGTACTACACTCGGACACCAAGACTAAGGGAAAGAAAAATAATTGCTAAACTGACCAGTTAATCTATGGGACCATGACCTTGCAGCTAGCTTATATATAAAATATAGAGACAACTCTGCAGCTAGCTTATATCTAAAATATAAGAGAACTCAATAAACTACATTGGCAAAAAAATCAATAATAATAACAAAAGCAAAACATAAGCTCACAGACAAGGGCAAAGGAACCTCGAAATGAATACACACCCACATGACCAACTCCAACTTCTAACTTTTTACTTCAATTATATAAATGAATTGTTATATTCTTTCTTCCAACAGATAGTAAAGAAATTCAGATTTAATCCAGAAGTATCAAGCAAACATTTAAGACTTGGAAAACAATAAATCAGACTCAAAGCATTAAAACATACAAAAAAATGAAATAACTACTGGGTACGTGTGCAAGTGAAACATCTCAAATTTGACACAGAACCTACATCAAATGCAAAACAGGGCATTCATATCAGACACAGAACCCTACTCAAATTTGACATAGAACCCACAATAACTACTTGAAAAAGAAGTCATTTTATTCAGAAAACTTGGACTGTTGAATGTTCAAGCATTTAAGATATCAAAAAAGGAAAAATCAAGCACTAAAATTCAGTTTCGATTTAAATTCCTGGGTATCTATTTCCAATTTTCCCTTATTATTTTCTCAGCAACCAAATGGAATATACAACTGAAAATCAGTGCTCAAAAGAAAATGAAGGTAAGTGAGACAAGGTAGACTCACCAGAAGCTTTCCGTTGAAACACGCAGTGAGGAGGACTTCGAAGATGGAGTTTTCAGATGGCCGTCGATTCCTGACCGTGGTAGGGAAAGATGTGCGAGATGGAGGATCGCTTGCTGAAGTCGGTGGAGGATTGCTCTGCCGACGTCGGTGGAGGATTGCTTTGCCGATGTGAGAGCAGCGGAGAGTGGATCTTAAGAAGAAATAACGAGTTGGGAACTTTTTATTTTTATTTTTATATTTATACTCTCTAGATCAGCCCCAAAAACTATTTGGTCGCCCATATGCTAACATACATAAAACAGTGTCGTTTTATGGCTTAAAATTTTCAAGCACAATGATCTGCGACGAAAACCAAATGGTCGCCTACCCCATGAAATTTTTAAGCGCCAATTCTAACTTAGCGACAACACTTTAAAACTTAGCGACCCAATATTTTCGTCGCCACAAATTTTAGAGTTTCGCGCGCACAAAATTCAGTAAATCGCGACCAAATATATGTTTGGTCGCCAAATCCTTGCCTAACCACCAAAAATTTTCGTCGCCCTTTCAAATAAATTGGTCGCTATTTAGTTGACTCAAGTCATGACGGATGTCTAAAAATCACGAACTTTTTGGCGACCAAAACGAAAATTTTCGTCGCCAATTCCCTTTTTGGCGACCAAAATATGGAGCGTCGCTAAAATTTTCGTCGCAAAAGAGGTTTTTCCTTGTAGTGTATGAGGTTCAACAATGAGGAACAACCATCTAGATTCATACAATAGTCATACCAAGTCATGTAACCCGAGCAGTTTGTAAGCCATATGTTTGAACATGGTGCACATATGTCTCTCTTGAGCTTCCTACTGTCCTCCCATAAATGGGATAGTCAGGATCGACCCAACTAGTAGGTCCATAATCGGTTTCATCATCTTGAGCTCCATAACTAGTTCCACTATAATCAAACATGACATAACCATAGCCATCATAAGATTCATTTGAGTTAGTACTAGGTCTAGTTCCTATGCTCATAGATCCAAAAATGATCGTCATGTCCTCTTCAGATGGATTGATTGGTTGGATTCTTCATATTAATATATTATAGGGTTCTGGGCAAGGATTAGAGATTTATGGATTTCAATTTGCATCAATTACCTTCAAAACTTTTGAAAATTTCTTGGTCCTGCTATGGGTATTAGGAAATATTGAGGATATCGGCAAAATATTGGGGATATCGCACTTATCGCGGATATATCGCTGATATAGGGGAAGATATGGCCTTACCCCCCAGTATCGGTGTCGACACTTGAAAATAGCGATATATCGGTGTATCGGCCGATATTTCAATCCTTGGGTGGGGGTGCCTTAGTGGGAATTATAAAAAGGCAGTTACTTTCTGGTGGTCTGCGGTCCTGGTTCTTGTGTTTGGATAGGAAGGGGCGAAGTTACTTTCCGATAGAACCAAATATTTAGCGCCTCTTCATCTTAAACATTTTAAAGATGAATACTTTGTGTTATTCTTCTTGGTTAGGGAGAGCTTTGATCTAATAGTGATTTGCATTTGTGTTTCTGGGTAACATTTATGGTTTGAACTTGATTAGACATCTCGTTCATCTCACTTGTATAATTTCTTTTATTAGTAAAATTTGTTTCTTATTAAATTAAACACTGGGGAGAGGAAAAAAATTCAATTTGGTCTCAAGATGCAATGATAATTAGGTTTAGTAGTAGGACCACCAACTTCTGGTGGGCCAGCAAAGATTGGGCAGTGGTGTTAAGTGATCCAAGAATTTTCCCTCCCTTGGCTTGGGCTGATGTGGTTTTGAGAAATGCAATTGACTATGTTTGGAGTTTTGAGTGGCTTGGGCTGCTGTGGTTTTGATAAATGCAATTGATTATGGTTGGAGTTTTGAACATCTAAGGTTGAGAAAAAGGGGTAGTGCAAATAATGGTTTGTGGTGGTGGAGAGGATTTTGATTCAGGCATAGCTGGTAATGGTAGAAGAAGTTGAGATTGAGATTCGGCTTGAGGATGGGAGCAATAATCATAGAAATATGCGTATTTTACTTTTATGGCAGTATATATGATTTTTTTACTAAAGTCATGAAGTGATCATTGTCAAGTAATTACTGCAAGAATCCCCTGGGGAAGGGGTTCTATGATACAGACCTGTTTTTGGAGTTAGGAACCTACATTTTGCTGTTATCCAAGGAAATATGTCATTCCCATACAGTCGTTGACATGGGTTAAACTGAACAAGGTAATCATTGTATGAGAATCAGGTAGCCATTCTTGTTTCTGGAAATTGCAAACCAAGTGCCAGACAAAGTAGACCCTGTGTCACTTACCATTTTGATGAGGAACAAATAGCCACTTCTACTTTAGGGAGGTTGATGTGATGTGTTGTATGTTTCTTTTGATAGGTGCGAGAATATTTTGCCAATAAAGTTCCAGGGAGAGCTGCCCATGAACTTAAGTAGTATATACATTTTTCATGAAGATTTGGTAGTGAAACATAACCCTACACAGACAAAATTTAATTGATAACTAAAGTTGTTTGCATTCTGTTTCTTTTTCTTTTCTTTTCAAACTTAAAACTTTCATATTTTCATGCACAGGTCACAAGTATTACTACAATACAAAGACACATGTATCACAATGGAAACACCCTAACTCATCAGAGCAGGTTGCACTTGGATCTCAACATTTTGACAGCGTGGCTTCTAGAAATCATGCTAATGTTTATTGGGATGGCCAATCAGCCAAGGAACAAGCAGAGAAGGATGAATCATCCAAAACAAAGAGATGCACGGGTTGCGGTGGATGGGGACTAGGCCTTGTTCAGATGTGGGGTTACTGCAATCATTGCACAAGGTAAGATGGCTCCCTTGTTCACAAGATACCTGTCGGGGTTTGGGAGAAATAAGCCCCATACCTGAGGGAGTGCTGGTGGAACTGATCCATAGTTCAATAACACGTGCCAAAAATGTTCTATACTCCCCCTCAATCTAGGAAAAAGATGTCGACCAAACACTGGTTGATTCATGAATACTGAAGTAATGACAAACCAATTCAATTTTTTTAAAAGATATACAATTTTGTTTAATTTTATTAATAAGAAAAAAGAGTTACAACAAAGGGAGCAAGGTGTTCCCTAAAAACATAAAATACATCAACAAGACCAAAATAAAAAAGCAAAAATACGTAGCTACAATCTGTCAATAAGAATATGTATGAAAATACCAATTGCTTAACTCTGAAGGAACGGAAGCCCAAAAGGAGGCTCATAATCAAACTCTGTCCCCAAAATTATCCACCTTCTCACACCTTGCACCCTAAAAATTATCCTATTCCTTTCCATCCAACTATTTCCCACACATCACATCTCCCCAACACCAATCGCCTCATCCTACCTCTAAATTAACCTTTTACATAATAAAGTGTTACAAGAAGCTGGAATCTCCCAACTTAAATTGATCTCCCTAAACAGTCTTTGTTGAAGATTGGCTCACCATAGAAGGAAGAATGGAATCCTTATCAGATTTGGACTAGGTTTTCTCATTGTTTAGGAATCCTTGTCAATTTTGGATTGGATCTTCTAATTGTTTTGAGATCCTTTAGGTTTCTTATTCCTTGTATGATTGTACTAAAGCCCTATACTTATAAATAGGCACTTTAGGACTAGGTTTTTTAATAAGCACAAGACAAGCACAAAATAGAGAGGAAAATTCAAGAGTGAATTTTCAAGGGAGAAACACAAGACAGAATTCAAGGGTGAATTCTTGAGTATTTCCAAAGGGTAAGAGAAAAGAGATCTAGGGTTCTTGTGAGAGCTAAGGGGGTTCTTGATTGTAACCAAAGTTGTTCTTACATACTAGTGAATTTCTCGGGTGGATCACCAAGAGGACGTAGGCAGGAGGCTGAACCTCTATAAATCTTTGTGTTCTTGTGGGTGTGTTTACTTTGTGGTTTGGTGTGTGTTTTATTCTCAAGAGGTTTGTGTGTGTTTTCGCTCAACAAGTGGTATCAGAGCCGCGGTTAGCGGTGGGCTCTTATAGTTTTAAGAGTATTTGCAAGTGTTGACGATGACGGGCGACAAGAAGACACCACAAGTGTATAGCACAAAGGTCGAGTTAAAGCCGTTCACCGGCAAGGAGAACTTCACGCTTTGGCAAAGGAGAATAAAGCATGTCCTTAAGCAGCAGGGTCTCAGCAAAGTCTTGGCAGGCAAGGAGAAGAAGCCGGCAACCATGACAGATGCAGATTGGGAGGACCTAGATGAGCTTGCTAGAGGATCCATCGAACAACATCTAACTGATGAGGTGTTGTGTAATGCGATGGAAGACACCGCGAAGCAGACATGGGAAAAGCTAGAAGAGATGTTTGCAGCAAAATCGTTGTCCAACAAGCTTTTCTTGAAGGAGGAGCTCCACTCTTTAAAGATGGAGGAGGGGCGCAAATATGATGGAGCATGTTAGCGCATTTAACAGGTGTATTGCAGACTTGCAGAGGATGGATGAGGTTTATAAGTCGGAAGATAAGGCTGTGATGTTGTTGACATCCCTACCTCCGTCTTATAAGCACTTCCGCACGACGCTTATGTTCGGGAAGGGAACTTTGAAGTATGAAGAGATCGTGCAAGACATCTTAACGCATGACAGGATGCTTCAACGTTCGGAAGAAGGCTCTCAAAGTGAAGGTCTTGTGGCGAGGACTAGAGGGCGGGCCCATTCAAACAAGCGTGAAGGCAAGTCAAGCAATGGTGGGGATTCTAGATCCGAGGAAAATGAAGGGTGCTTCGAGTGTGGGTCTAAGGACCATTGGAAGCGGAATTGTCCGATATGGAAGGAGAAGCGGAACAAGATGAAGAATGCCGAAAGTTCAGGTGCAGCAAACGTGTCAACTAGGTGTGACACCGATGACGAACTTTTGACGGTTACAGAAGAGGAGCGTAACAGGGATGTCATGGCAAGTTCTTCGGGTGAGAGTTCTACTTTAGTTTGGATTCTAGATTCCGGTTGTTCTTATCATGTGTGTTCAAATAGGAGTATATTTGATACATATGAGGAAAGGAAGGGTAGCAAGATTCTGTTGGGAGACAAAACAAGTTGTGATGTTTTGGGCGTGGGAACAGTGAAGATCAAGATGCAAGATGGTGTTGTTAGGAGCCTTAGTGAGGTGAGGCATGTACCGAAACTAAGAAGGAATCTTATTTCCCTTGGCGCTCTAGATAGAGAAGGGTATTCATACAAGGCCAAAGAAGGGAAGCTCTTAGTCACACAAGGTTCGGTGGTGATTATAAGGGGGGAGATTCAACCTAACAATGTTTATCAGCTTTTGGGGGATACAATTGCAGGTGGAGCAGAAAATTCTACCAAGGAAGTGCTTTGTACTAAAGAAAAGCAAGCAAGGGATCTTATTGTCAAGGAGCCGGTGCAACGGAATAAAGCTACAAGTTCGCTCAAGGCTAGTTGGGCAAGGAAGGTTAGTCAAAGTTGTATGACTAATAGTTCATCATCAAGGGTGCTTGATTTCAAAGGTGTAGAAGTGGAGGACAAGGTCTACAAGAGTGAAGTCAAGGCAAGAGATGATGGGGAGAATGTTGTTGGGTCGGTGGCAACCGAAAAGATACTTCTTACCAAGGTGGTCATGGAAGGGACTCCAAAGCAGGTGGAGCTTGACAAAAGGGTTGAAGAAGATGGGTATCAACAACAAACTCACAAAGGGGTTCTACTTGAGGTGGAGCCTTCATCACAAGCAAGGTCCGAGTTTAAGGAATCCACCAAACCGTCCCCAGGTTTTGGATGGATGGACAAAGAAGATTCAACTACGTTTCGGAGTGCTTTGGGGAGCATGAAGCGGGAAGGTTGGATGGGTGCTTGGGTGAGAAAGGAGTTTGTTCATAAATCCAAGAGCAAAGTTGGTTGCTACGTGGGGATTTATAGAACAAGGGTTGGTATGCGGTTTGCGTATCAAGGCATGTCAAGAATTCAAGGTTCCAAGAAGGCGAGGAGCGAGGAGTTCGGCATGGGGGATCTCTCTTCTACACAAGAGGTCCGGATGGCCCAAGTCTAAGATTGGGTGGAGCACCTTCTCACCTAAGGTGCGTTGAGGCAAGAGGTTTCTTGCCATGGTGGAGCTCTTGGGAATTACTAGAACGATTTCCAAGAAGTTGAAGAGGTTCTAGGGGTCAACAATTGCTCATGGGTGATGGATGGTTCGCCAAGGTGGAGTTTGTTGAAGATTGGCTCACCATAGAAAGAAGAATGGAATCCTTATCAGATTTGGACTAGGTTTTCTCATTGTTTAGGAATCCTTGTCAGTTTTGGATTGGATCTTCTAATTGTTTTGGGATCCTTTAGGTTTCTTATTCCTTGTATGATTGTACTAAAGCCCTATACTTATAAATAGGCACTTTAGGACTAGGTTTTTTAATAAGCACAAGACAAGCACAAAATAGAGAGGAAAATTCAAGAGTGAATTTTCAAGGGAGAAACACAAGACAGAATTCAAGGGTGAATTCTTGAGTATTTCCAAAGGGTAAGAGAAAAGAGATCTAGGGTTCTTGTGAGAGCTAAGGGGGTTCTTGATTGTAACCAAAGTTGTTCTTACATACTAGTGAATTTCTCGGGTGGATCACCAAGAGGACGTAGGCAGGAGGCTGAACCTCTATAAATCTTTGTGTTCTTGTGGGTGTGTTTACTTTGTGGTTTGGTGTGTGTTTTATTCTCAAGAGGTTTGTGTGTGTTTTCGCTCAACAAGTGGTATCAGAGCCGCGGTTAGCGGTGGGCTCTTATAGTTTTAAGAGTATTTGCAAGTGTTGACGATGACGGGCGACAAGAAGACACCACAAGTGTATAGCACAAAGGTCGAGTTAAAGCCGTTCACCGGCAAGGAGAACTTCACGCTTTGGCAAAGGAGAATGAAGCATGTCCTTAAGCAGCAGGGTCTCAGCAAAGTCTTGGCAGGCAAGGAGAAGAAGCCGGCAACCATGACAGATGCAGATTGGGAGGACCTAGATGAGCTTGCTAGAGGATCCATCGAACAACATCTAACTGATGAGGTGTTGTGTAATGCGATGGAAGACACCGCGAAGCAGACATGGGAAAAGCTAGAAGAGATGTTTGCGGCAAAATCGTTGTCCAACAAGCTTTTCTTGAAGGAGGAGCTCCACTCTTTAAAGATGGAGGAGGGCGCAAATATGATGGAGCATGTTAGCGCATTTAACAGGTGTATTGCAGACTTGCAGAGGATGGATGAGGTTTATAAGTCGGAAGATAAGGCTGTGATGTTGTTGACATCCCTACCTCCGTCTTATAAGCACTTCCGCACGACGCTTATGTTCGGGAAGGGAACTTTGAAGTATGAAGAGATCGTGCAAGACATCTTAACGCATGACAGGATGCTTCAACGTTCGGAAGAAGGCTCTCAAAGTGAAGGTCTCGTGGCGAGGACTAGAGGGCGGGCCCATTCAAACAAGCGCGAAGGGAAGTCAAGCAATGGTGGGAATTCTAGATCCGAGGACAATGAAAGGTGCTTCGAGTGTGGGTCTAAGGACCATTGGAAGCGGAATTGTCCGATATGGAAGGAGAAGCGGAACAAGATGAAGAATGCCGAAAGTTCAGGTGCAGCAAACGTGTCAACTAGGTGTGACACCGATGACGAACTTTTGACGGTTACAGAAGAGGAGCGTAACAGGGATGTCATGGCAAGTTCTTCGGGTGAGAGTTCTACTTTAGTTTGGATTCTAGATTCCGGTTGTTCTTATCATGTGTGTTCAAATAGGAGTATATTTGATACATATGAGGAAAGGAAGGGTAGCAAGATTCTGTTGGGAGACAAAACAAGTTGTGATGTTTTGGGCGTGGGAACAGTGAAGATCAAGATGCAAGATGGTGTTGTTAGGAGCCTTAGTGAGGTGAGGCATGTACCGAAACTAAGAAGGAATCTTATTTCCCTTGGCGCTCTAGATAGAGAAGGGTATTCATACAAGGCCAAAGAAGGGAAGCTCTTAGTCACACAAGGTTCGGTGGTGATTATAAGGGGGGAGATTCAACCTAACAATGTTTATCAGCTTTTGGGGGATACAATTGCAGGTGGAGCAGAAAATTCTACCAAGGAAGTGCTTTGTACTAAAGAAAAGCAAGCAAGGGATCTTATTGTCAAGGAGCCGGTGCAACGGAATAAAGCTACAAGTTCGCTCAAGGCTAGTTGGGCAAGGAAGGTTAGTCAAAGTTGTATGACTAATAGTTCATCATCAAGGGTGCTTGATTTCAAAGGTGTAGAAGTGGAGGACAAGGTCTACAAGAGTGAAGTCAAGGCAAGAGATGATGGGGAGAATGTTGTTGGGTCGGTGGCAACCGAAAAGATACTTCTTACCAAGGTGGTCATGGAAGGGACTCCAAAGCAGGTGGAGCTTGACAAAAGGGTTGAAGAAGATGGGTATCAACAACAAACTCACAAAGGGGTTCTACTTGAGGTGGAGCCTTCATCACAAGCAAGGTCCGAGTTTAAGGAATCCACCAAACCGTCCCCAGGTTTTGGATGGATGGACAAAGAAGATTCAACTACGTTCGGAGTGCTTTGGGGAGCATGAAGCGGGAAGGTTGGATGGGTGCTTGGGTGAGAAAGGAGTTTGTTCATAAATCCAAGAGCAAAGTTGGTTGCTACGTGGGGATTTATAGAACAAGGGTTGGTATGCGGTTTTGCGTATCAAGGCATGTCAAGAATTCAAGGTTCCAAGAAGGCGAGGAGCGAGGAGTTCGGCATGGGGGATCTCTCTTCTACACAAGAGGTCCGGATGGCCCAAGTCTAAGATTGGGTGGAGCACCTTCTCACCTAAGGTGCGTTGAGGCAAGAGGTTTCTTGCCATGGTGGAGCTCTTGGGAATTACTAGAACGATTTCCAAGAAGTTGAAGAGGTTCTAGGGGTCAACAATTGCTCATGGGTGATGGATGGTTCGCCAAGGTGGAGTTTGTTGAAGATTGGCTCACCATAGAAAGAAGAATGGAATCCTTATCAGATTTGGACTAGGTTTTCTCATTGTTTAGGAATCCTTGTCAGTTTTGGATTGGATCTTCTAATTGTTTTGGGATCCTTTAGGTTTCTTATTCCTTGTATGATTGTACTAAAGCCCTATACTTATAAATAGGCACTTTAGGACTAGGTTTTTAATAAGCACAAGACAAGCACAAAATAGAGAGGAAAATTCAAGAGTGAATTTTCAAGGGAGAAACACAAGACAGAATTCAAGGGTGAATTCTTGAGTATTTCCAAAGGGTAAGAGAAAAGAGATCTAGGGTTCTTGTGAGAGCTAAGGGGGTTCTTGATTGTAACCAAAGTTGTTCTTACATACTAGTGAATTTCTCGGGTGGATCACCAAAAGGACGTAGGCAGGAGGCTGAACCTCTATAAATCTTTGTGTTCTTGTGGGTGTGTTTACTTTGTGGTTTGGTGTGTGTTTTATTCTCAAGAGGTTTGTGTGTGTGCCGTCGCATAATCCATCAACGACAAGGTCTTGGAGTGTTTTCGCTCAACAGTCTTATCCACAAAGAATATAGAACCAGAAAATGGAGCAATAAAGGTTTCAAACCTTCAGCATCCTTTCTGCATATGACACACCACTAAGGAGATAGGAAAACTACAATAAGGTCTCCTCCTCTGCACCATGTCACAAGTATTCATCCTCCCATGAGCAATAACTCAAGCTCAAGCCTGGGGAGTAGGTGGTTCTTTATCCTTCAAAACCGCATAAGAGCGGATACTTCTCACCAGCAAACCCTAGAGAGCGGAAGCTGGAAGATAAGTGGGTGAAGGGGTATGAGAGGCACTGGCAGGTAGAGAGAGGTGGAAGAGGGGCGATTTCTAGAGATATTTTTTTCTGTTACAAATTGAGGCTCTGATACCAAATTAAATTTGGCGTAAGTAGATTTGCATAGCAACATGTCTCAATTTGGATTAAAAAACAAAAAGTACAGTACCTTTCCCCAATGTGAGACCAAGTGTATTTACTTTACTGAGCAAGTGTATATATGGCATTTGGTGAACATATTTCGTGCTGAACTTCCAATTTTCTATGGAGCATGTCATGTTTTACATGTTTAGTACTTAAGTTTCGTGTGTCAGTGTTCAATATACAGTAAATCTACTTGTAATAAGTTGACAGTAGCTTTAATAGACAAGAGTTTTAAAGCATTGAAGATACGAATCTCTCCTCTCTATCTCTCTCTCTCAGAGTTGTGGTTCTCAATATATACAAATTTGTCTGCACCATTGGATTGATACTCGTTTTCTGGATTATTTTGTCACTTGCAGAGTTCTTCATCTTCCAGAAAGCCAGTACTTGATGACTAGTATGCATAACAATCACCAGACCCAAGATCCTGTAGATATCAAAGGAGAATCTGACAGAAAGGGCCCCACACAGAGGTACCTGTCTTTTATGGAGCTACATTTTCTTAAGTAACTGCTTGCTTTTAACTATGAAGTCATAAGTGTCCATAGAACCTTAAATGCAGTGAAGTTGTCTTGGACTGCCGTTATATATAAGAGATGTGATTTTACTTTCTGTTTTTAGGTCCAATTGGAAACCTCCAATGGGAAAGGGAAATAAAAGGGAAAGTAAGAAACGATCTTACTCTGAGGATGAGGAATTGGATCCTATGGACCCCAGCTCATATTCAGATGCTCCCCGTGGTGGCTGGTATGTTCCACAAACTTGATTGATCATTTTAGAGGATGTTTTATTTTGTTTCCTCCTTTTAATATTTGTACAATTTATCTGGTGCTTATTTTCAGGGTTGTAGGCCTTAAAGGAGTGCAGCCACGAGCTGCTGATACCACTGCCACAGTAAACTCAATACTTTTGCCTCAATAAATTTGTCTCATTATCTTGTTATAATGCGCCAGTAAATGTATATGAACTTTAGCTCAATGGTTTACAAAGAGAATAGGAAAAATGGAAAAATGTATGTTGGCTTGGATATTTCACCAGTTATTCAACATGGATGACACGCCTCCATGCGTGGGAATATTGACCATGTCTGTATATCTACTGATACGTGAAATTGTCAACATCAGAATGTGACACTTCCTTTCTCTCCTAGATATTCTTGTCATACACAACCATCTCCCATAAGATATTCAGGCTCCCCCCATATAGAGTGATGCACATAAATATTTTCCTGTTGTATGTTGATTTTACCATCTGAAATGAACTGTATTTGAAACGCTGTCATGCTTTAATTAGATGATGTCATGGTTCTGGTACATTTCAGGGTCCTCTCTTCCAACAACGTCCTTACCCATCACCAGGTGCCGTCTTGAGAAAGAATGCTGAAGTTGCTTCACAAACCAAGAAATCAAGCTCACATTTTGCACCTATATCCAAAAGAGGGGACGGGAGTGATGGACTTGGTGATGCTGACTGAGAAATTTGAGCAATTTTTGTCCATTTTGCATATCATATTACAGGTGTGATATGTATTCTTTTTTTTAGTTTCTAATTAAACTTTAAGGATATGGTTTTATCTATAGCGCCAGATGACCTATTAATTTAACAATAATTTTTGTAGCTGCTTGCTGCTGCCATACTAAGCTAGGTTGCATAAGTAGACAATGACAAGCAGAAGAGTAATGAAGCCCCCCTTTGAAGTCAAGTCAAGGGAAGACTGCCTCGTTGGGGTCGGAAAATGCTGCTTAATTGCAAGCCTGGATACATTTAAAAATGAAAAAGAACGTCGCTGTATTTGTTTCTTCTATTCATCTCAAAGTAGTACCAGTAGGGTTTCAAAATTCAAAGGGCTTCCTGTGATCCCAATTAGAATGAATATGTAAAGCGATGGTTGAGAGCATTATCTTTATAGTTTTTATGTCATGAGGTTGAGGGCATTGAAATGGTCTAGGATTAGCAGCATTGAGAAGAATGCATGCAACTTTCCTGCAAGTTTGGGTAAATCTGTTTTGCCTTTAAATGTTACCCTGTAACATAGATACTGCAATGTATAGGGAATCTAGTGGATTTTTTATTTTGAATGTCATTGAAATGGGGTTTTTCTTGTACGACAAGCATGTTAGGATGGAGAATTTTCGTAAATCCACCTGCTTTGTTCTGCTGTCTTATTTAATCTCTCTCCTTAAACGGATAACAATGGTCAGCGAAAGATTGAACATAAAATTCCCAGTGGATAATGTCATTCAAATTTGTGTTCCTTCTTCTTTATAAATCCTTAAGCAAAAAATATCTTTATAAATGGAAGATTGAATGGGCCAGCAATATTAATCTTGACAGAGGGAATGTTTCCTTTTCAATTAAAATGTAGGGTATAAAATGACCATGATACTCAACGTGCACATGACCATCTTTGACCCTTTGAACACACAAAATGAAGTTCTAAAGGCTAACAGGTTAGATCATCATCAACAGATTGCAAATTCAAGGACACAATTGACTTCATATACAGGAGAAACTTGGCTAATTTAGCCATTGTCCACTTTTTCTAATGGCTAACAAGTTAGCTCCTCCGTTTGACATGGAGAAATTTAGTGGAATTCTTCATTCAGATTTAGCCTTCTTGTCTACATTTTCCTCTTTTAGTTGTGGAACTAGCACCCTAAATGTCCATATGGCCAGTAGAGTCGCCTCTATCGGGGCAAGCCAGTAGACAAGTATATGCTCCTTCGTTACATGGGCCCCACGAGCATAAGCCCATCCCATCACCTACAGAAGTCAATAAGGTTTCATAATTCAAGTTTCTAAATTAGATCTCAGCAGCTAAAACAACATGGGAATCTATACATTTATAATGATTAATTGTTGTAGGTACTTACAGAGGCTGGGTTCATGCAACCACCAGTCAGATCAGAGCCAAGAATATGAAGAGTTAATTTAGAAACACTTGAGATCCATGTCTTCATGAAGAAACTGCCTGGGATGTTTCTGGCAAGCCCGAGTGAGATAGTAACAATTGCAAATGTTAGCAATCCTTCTGTCAGTGCACCTCGATGGATATCAACATTCAGCCGTGGCCCAAGACCTATTTCAGGAAAGAGGTGAATTATGAGCTTGACCCCAGCAATAGAGCCAATAACCTGAGGAGATAAGAGATATGAGAGAAATTAAGTTGTCATCACTGTAAAATATGGAATTAGGAAAATCGTTTCATGTAGTACCTCCCATGACAGATAATATGTTTAGAAACTGAAAGGCATATGGTTTTTTACAAAGTTATTCACTTACCGCAAAGGGGAGCAGGAAGATAAAGCCTCATCATAGGTTACACGCAGTAACAGCTTAGTTCAACTGATTTTTTCACTCAACGCTTGTTGGAAAATGAGAGAGAATTTTAACTCTGATTTTATTTTCTTTATGAATTTATACTAGTACTTGCAAGGGTTAACTAGGAAAAGGTACGTTATTACATGATCAATGTCTATTCACTCAATCAACTTGTAATTACATAATCAAAGCTGAATTACAGGTTTATAACAATACTCTCCAACAAAACTAACACCAAGGAGTGCAGGATATCACACCTGTAATTGAGCTTTAATATTTAAAAATCCTTATCATAGTTTTCACGCAGGAAAAGTACAGTCCAACTGGTATTTTCACTCAAACCTTGTTGGAAAACAAGAGAAACAATGGTTCCTCTGATTTTATTATTCTTCATTTTGGATGAACTCTCAAATTTCCTTAGTTCTCTATGTTTTCCATATTGGCTCTACATAGACACAAGGCTTAATTAGGAAGAGATGTCTGATTCCATAATCTATGCCAAATCAGTTAATCAACTCTTAATTACATAGTCAAAAGCTCAATTACAGCATTATAGGTAGTCAATAATTTCCATCTAATCTAATACCAACGAGTGCATGATATTGAACCATACAACATGACTCCAAGAATTTGGAAAAAACAACTGCCATGGTAAGAGGTCACCAAAAGAGATCTGACAGCGATGTCTCTGCACAAGAGAAGAGTTCCGAGGTATAGCTCGTCACTAGACCAGCTCTACCCCATCAAACCTCCAACCCCAATTCACTAGTCTATAACTATAAAAAGTCCTTCTATTTCTCTCTTGATGCACAAAACTTTTGCCTTGCTTCCCTTGTCAAAAGTCTTGTGCTTCTTTCCAAAACAACAGCCATGCATGTAGCTGGAGTTATCCTACTCGGTTCAGCTTCCCTAAACAACCTCAAACACAGAAGTTTAATGCAAAAGGAGAACGAAGAAATACGTGATCACAAGTGATATGACTTGCCACAATTAATTATCCAAGCTAGTATCTGTACCTTAGGCTATACTTTAGCCATAAATCATAGAAGAAGGCTGAAAACATGCTGTGGATTCCAGTTTCCCCCTTCTACAATCATGCATGTGATACCAAATAGAGGACATAAGGATCCTATTCTGGCCAGAAAGCTGTCATGAAAGGGGATAGGAGCTCTGATTTGGGCTTTGATATGTGCCCTTATTACTCTTGAACGAGATTTTTACCACTGAATTGGAGAGTCTTCTCAGTAAGTAGAACCTGATAAAACAAAAGATGAGCTTAATTGACGTTCTCTCAAGGCCAATAAATCTCAAGTGTTGAAGAATTGCCACTATAAATTGCTATTTGAGAAGGATGAGAAGGATGAGAAGGAGGAGGGGGCGGCCAACAATAGGATTTGCAGTGGCAGACAACCCTAGGGAGACTGAAGAGAAGAGGACCCAAGCTCCTTCGTTTAGGTGCATCAATCAATTTTGCCCCCTTGCAGCTAGGAAGGGTGGTCTGAGGAAGAGTTTCCACGATCCCATAAAAAATGGAGTATTGAGAGCAGCAGGGGAAGGGTCAGAGGTGTCACCAGACAACCTCCTCGGAAAGAAATCTTAAAACAAAGGGAGATTCTAGTAACGGGTAGCCATGGAAGAGTTGTAGGAGAAGTTATTAGGTCATCTTCTCCTTTGACCACAGCTCCATTTACTGAAGACCAAGGGGTGTGCAAGATAACTGCCCTTGGCAGTCTATATGCCTTCCTTTGATACCTTAGGGTTACAATCGTGCAGGAAGAAGTTGCAGAAGTTACAAAACAAGTAGACAATTGGGGGCTCGTTGCTTGTGTTTCATTTAGTTTCTCTCTCTTTAGAGCAAACTTTTCTTTGCTTCCCGTTCTTCCCTCATCAGAGCTATTGTTGCATTCATAGATACATGTGGTTCATCTTCTTCAACAATGTCTTCGTATGGTGAACTATTTAGATCAAATCTATCCAATTTGAACAACATATTAACAGTTCACTTCTTTTCCAACTAATGTTTTCATTTCAGTCTCACTCTTCGTAAGAATTTTGTTCTCTCTCTTAAGGAAAAAATACAAACTATTTGTTTCATGGCATTAGTGTCATCTACAACAACTATTCTAATTATTTAGGCACAATATAATTCAGAAAGGACCACTTAATAAAGGAGCGGAGGCAGGGCATATTTAGACACTTGTATGTGGAGCATCGCCATGATAGGTCTGCTGTAATATATGTCAAGAGATTATCTAAATTCCAAAATCAAACAATTCCTCAGTTAATTAAATCTGTTTGAAGATGTATAATTTCTATTTCACTGAAGCAGTCAAATAGAGAACACAAACAAGAACGACCGATATCTCAAATTGTTCAGCAAAAAATAAAAGGCATGTTCAATCCAAAATTTTCAAACAACGCAAATTGTTCCTGTATCACATAAACTAGGAAACCAAAATAACCCAGCAACCGTTATTTAAAGCCCAAATCAGATTTCAGCCACCCAAATTAGATTTTCAGCAACTGAAAAATGTAAAAATCAACTCTACATACTGTTCACCCCGAAAACCATTTTTGGTACAAACACATACAGAGATCAAAACGCAATATTCTTTCACTCTAAATTCTATCATTTCCCTCCTCAAGTTTTGTATCTAGCCAACCAAACAAACAAATAAGACAAGCCCATCAAAAGGAGGCGTTGGGTTACCTGAGCAGGGATTCTTGCACCAACAGTGAGAAGGAAGCGGGTGAAATCCCCAGTGATTGCGGCAGCAAAAACGGTGAGAGGATTGTAAGTGCCACCATTGGTAATCTTTCCCAACAAGGCAAAGAAGAACATGTTTACAATTGACAGAGCGGATTTGGTAATCTCACCGGTGGGTTCATGGCCAAACCCCAGATTATTGTAAACATACATCTTAATCAAGACCCCTGACCAAACCCACATGAATGAGATTGTGAAATCTGATACAAGCAAACTAATCCTCCCCATTTTGCTCGCACAGAAATCACCAACGCTTACGCTTTGAACAAAAATGGTGGCTGGCCAGTGCCCAGGCTCTAGGGGATGATGATGAATAAGATTCGTTTACTTTGTCCTTTCATGTTGACCAAAAATAGAAACTTTCTTTTTCGGTCGGAAAAACGAAAAGAAAATGTTTTGTGAGACCAGATTGATATATATTTTTCAAATCCCGCCCGCTTAGTTAGGTGCGGGGACCAAACGAACTTTCTGTGTCTTTTCTTGTGTCTGTCGTGGGAAATAAAATAATAAGCGGTTTTAGCCTTCAATAATACTATTTTGAAAAGAGGAATGCTAGCCACAGTCGCTTTCAAGCGACTAAGCTAGGCAATTTCCCTTCGTAGTCCACCACGTTTCCTTTCAAGTATTTCGAAAATTAAAAAATTGTTTTCCTGTTTTAGCCCTTCCCAGCACTTAATGCCACTTTTTTAATAAAAAAGTGTTATCTTCTATCGCCTTTTCTTTCGTGTTCTTCTCTAGTTGTATCTTTTTTCTTTCTGTCTTTGCTAACAGATAAGAAGGGAAAGAGAAAGAAGAAGAGTCTAGAAGAATTAACCAAGAGAGAATGTGTGTTTTGATTTCTGTCAAAAGTATATTTACAATACAGTAGCAAAGCCCCTTATATACAGACTATGCTAACTAACTGAAGACATGTGAATAACACCACAGCCTTGACACATCAGCAGCACATGTGAATAACCTTGACACATAAGGCTTCATCTGTACTATTAGCTAAACATCCCCCCTCAATCTCGGCAGGGTTTCCCAGCCTGAGATTGACACAATGCTTCGAAAACACAGGAGAGTGCAAACCTTTAGTTAAGACATCAGCTACTTGCTCATTAGTAGGTGTTCACCCCTTTTTATTTAGTACCTGTGATGGCAAGGTAAAGTTCCCCATTAGCTTGAACAAACCATTAGTGGTCTATCAAGTTAACTTTCTTTGGTGTGTTGAGCGTGCCACTGTTAGCAAGTTAACAAACTTCCAACAGATTTTAAAGAACGAAATAACTTGCGCCCCAAGTCATTTAATAAAAATCAAGCAATTGTGCATTTGGGTGAGGAAAATCTCCCAAGTAAGTTCTTTTCTATGCCTCAGACAGGTGAGGACTTCATAATTTTCACAGTTAATAAATTGGGAAATTCTAGCAAAATATTCTTACATAAAGACAACAAATTTCAGGCAGAACTGCTTGATCTTCGGGAATTCATGTAGCAATAATTTCAACTAACGGGAGTTAGCTGGGAATCGATACCAACACTGAAGATTGACAGAGCTTTTCATCAATTTGAGCCATGGGGAGGCTAAGTCTGCAGGCAGAACTGAGAGTCTGCGCCTGTTCTGGCTGTTCTGGATGTTCTGGATGGACTTCCTTCGCCTGGATTGACCTGAAATGAAGTAGTTATCCTGTTTTTTCCGAAGTCTTGATAGCTTTTGAGTTGACTCTGCTTTGCCTTCACCTGTTCTAGCTATTCTGGCTGTTCTGGGTGGCAGGAACCTGAGTTCTGGCTGACTTTCTCAGAAGATAGCTCCTATTCTGGGCTGGATTGCCCTGAGGAAGGCTCCTTGGGATGCTTTGAAAGCTATAAAGGCTTTTGAAAATTTTGTTGAGGTTTTCATATGATGATATGAACTGAGTTCTGCCTGTTTCGGCTCTTTGTAAAGTATTGTAGATTCTGTGTACCTGGCTCTTACAACAATTTTCTCTGTTTTGAGTCTATGGGATCAAGAGATCTTTTGTTCAGTTTTGACTGAGAGTTTGTTTTTGTTGATTGGATGATGTTCCTTTGAATCTGGTCTTTACTTCCTTTTATAGAGATTTTTAACGAATACCCCTAAAATATCCCAAGATATTCTAGTTAAAAAGGAAATAATTGACCTCAGATAAGAAGTAGTTGCTATCAACTTTATCTGTGAGACGGGACCTTCTTTTCTTCCTCGGGACTTGTTCTCTAAGAAACATCCTTTCTTCTTTTGTACAGAGAAAATATTCTTAGCCGTCAGCCTACTTTTTGAAACTTGTTTTCTGAAGAACCTTCTGATTTTGATGAGACTCTTATTTGCTCAAGGAGAAGGCTCTCTGTCTGTGAAAATATCCCTGTGAATCAAAAGTTGGTTTCCAAAGTCAGTTTCCAAAGTCAGTTTTGGAACTTGCGCAATCAACCTTGCCCTGCTTCATTCTGAGTCTGTTTTGCCATTTGGGCCTTTTGGACTTTTGTTTTGGCCTGTTAGGTTTTTTTCCTTTTTTTGGAGATGGCCTGGCCCAATTTCTGAGCCCCACGTTATTTTAATTAATCGCCATTTAGTGGCAATTAATTTTTATCTTAATGGTCCCTCTTTTTCTAAATACATGTTTATTTTCTTTTGGTAAATAACCTATGTGCTTAGGTCTCTGCAATTTCTCTTTGGGCTTAATGTATAGATTTCGAGCCCAAACAGTAGGCATTTACTGAACAGTAAGATCTTTGCACTGAACCCTTTCTCTGATGAAGTGGAAATAGTTATCCAGGTGTTTAATACAGGAATGAAAAACAGGATTGGTACTGAGAGCTAATGCCGAGATGTTATCACAATAAAGCATTGGAGGCTCATGAAGAAATTCATGAAGATCAACCAAAAACTGTCGAATCCATGCAACATCAGCAGAGGTATTGGCTAGAGCACAATACTCAGTCTCAGTTGAACTGCGTGAGATAGAGCCTTGCTTCCTGGATTGCCAAGAGACGGGGTTGAAACCAATGAACACCACAAAACTTGTAGTTGATTTGCGTGTAGAGATATCTCACCGCCCGCCGCATCACTATAGGCAATAAGTCTAAGTGGACCAGGTGTATAAGTAAGTCCATACTGCAAAGTACCCTGAATGTAACGAAGAATCCTCTTAACAAGATAAAAATGTGCGTCAGTAGGTGCTGTCATGTATTGGCAAATTGTATTAACATAAGATAAATCAGGCCTAGTGAAAGTCAAATATTGCAAGGCACCACCTGCGATATAAAGTAGATCCTTGAGAGGTTCCCCTTCTATCTTCAAGACTTGAGTATGAGGCTTGCATAAAGTGGAATGTTAGAAATATGCCCTCAAAGCCAACTAATTATGTAATAGTTAGAGTTAAGGACATCTTTGATAAAAAAACATATGATGTTATCAATGGGCAAGAAAGGTTGTTTTATATATAAATCATCCTATATTATATTTCAATATGTAGAACAACCATAGTCCAAGGAATACACAAGTGGATATGAGAGCTATGTAATGAGATTGCATACATGGAGACTTCTCATCATCCCTAAATCCTGAATATGTTCCGGGTCATAGGAATATTGATTGGGCATCAATATTCCGCAAAAACCAATACACACAGTATCGTCTCTATATGTAGGGAATGGCAAGGTCTCAAGACATTAAGTGTGGAGACACATCGATGTGTGTAGGTGCTTGTAGAAGAACAAGTATACTGAACGCGATCCAACACATGAGTTACAGCATGGAAGTCTTTACTCACATGTCAAGTGGAACTCATAAATTGCAATGGTGAAAACTAATCCTTAGACCTGAGGCATCATAGATGTTTTGTAGCTATGTTGTTAATCTTTGAGGGCACTATACGGTCATGCTGAATTAGGCATAACTTAAAGGTGCTCATCAGGATTCTCAATAGAGTCATGGAAGCAAATGAATGTACATCAAAGAATCTTTACTCTCAATAAAGGAGAGAGAATACTCCAAGATATGATTGGTCAAATCTCTGCGCAAAGTAGTGGATAAGACTTGAAAGAAGAAGTCTTCAAATCTTACGAGGATAATCATATAAAGGGAATGATTCACAATAGGATATTGACAATCAGATTTCATGATCTAATAATGTGAATAAGGAGTATTGATATAAGAGAATGATTCAATTGCACGGTCATTCCAATTTGAATAGGTTCTTTCACAACGTCTCATTTAGCTTGAATAACCGTGACTTGTTGCTAGGCGACAACCCTGGTTTGTGGATGTCCTAAAAGGTTTCAATTAACCTTTATTAATAGGAAGAATTAAATTGTGGAATTTAATTCACATATTATCTTTGAGGAGTTGAGTCAACCCACTACCTTGCTGAAGGGAACCTACGGATCTGCACATCCAAAGAATATGATTAGGAATCAAATGAAGAGAAATGAAATGAGAAGACACAAGTCAATGGTTGATAATCAAATGTCAAAGTCAACGCTCAAAAGTCAACATGTTGACCGGAGCAATTGACCAAAGTCAAATAGTTCAACTGGGTCAATTAAAGTTGGACTTTAATTATGATTTAAGAGTTAAACTATAATTCATAATTAAAAGTTAATTATGGAATTAACTTTGACATATAGATAAATGTTGGATTGAGAATTTTAAATATGATTTAAAAGGGATAAGTGGCATAAGATGACATGACCTATGGACTCAAAAATGGAGCCCCAAACCCACCAATTCGGCACTATTAGGGAGCTCTCTCCCTTGCCTTTGTGTCATCCTATAAATACATAAGTTAGGAAAAAACCTAGCTAGAGTTTTTGGTTTCCTACTTTGGTTGATGAGTGAGTGCATCATCTTTGCCTCTCATCTTCCATAAGCCAAAAATTGGTCCAATCAAGAGGTAAACTAGCATCCATACCTCTTGGTTGCATTCTCTTCATCTCTAAGATACATTTGGTGTGGTGAGGTAGAGGACTCCAATCTTGGAGCCTTGAGGTGAATGAGTCAATATTCCAAGAAAAGAAAAGGTCTTTCCAACAAAGGTGTTCATTCTTGAGAAATCAAGAAAGGGTCATCAAGGGTAAAACTCTATTCCTTTTTCCCTTTTGTTTTGTGTTCAAAGAGACTAGGCTAAAGATACTTGGGTTAAAATGAAAAATGTTTAGCTCAACTAGCATAAACAAAATGAATCCGCCATTTAGAATGATTTTGTGTTATAGGTTGTGGCTAAAGTTCATTTCCTAAGCATTAGATGCATGAAAAAGGTTTAGCCCAACTAGTCTCTTTGATGTCACTTATGTGTTAGATTTGGTTATTGGTTTTAATATGGGCTTGTTTTCAAACTTATGTGATATATGTGTTAGATTTTCTTTTTCATGTCACTTATTCATAGGATATGAGATATACAATGAATGAGTAGGAGTATGAAAACAAAAATCAAGATGGAACACTAAAGGGGGTGGCTGCATAGGAGGGATTTTTGTGCATGTGTGTGCCTATGTGTGAAATGTTTACATGGTTGTGTTAGTCTTGAAATTCTAAGCATGAATATGATTTTTGTGTGATTTATGAAGAGTCATAAAGATTTGAAAAGTTCTTGAAATGTTCTTGGTGTTCATGATATGTTCATAGGAGTTCTTGTCAAGCATGCTTTTTGATATTATTTGATACTTGAAATTTGTATGTTGAATGTTAGTCAAAAACATTTTATGACATATGAAGATGCTTTTTTGGTACAAAAGTTGGTACCACCTTGTGGTCCCAAAATCCTATCATCTTTTCACACACACACAACCTCCATGGCTGGCCCCACCCTAGGAGAATCCCACCAAGGAACTTCTCATGCAATTTCAAAATTTTAGGGGCTGTTTTTGCAATTTCTGAAAATTACAGTTTTGCCCAAAACTTTAATTAATTGTGGTTTTGTCCCATTTCACTAAATGAGTGTTTTCGTCTTTTTGTGAAAAATGTTTATTTGTTTGAAATAATTGTTTAATGAAAATTAAACCCATATTATCCAATAACAAGTTTTAGAATTAGATTCTAAGTTAATTATCTAATGAGATTAAATAATTAAAGAGATGATTATGGACTTATGAACGCAAATGCAAGACACTATGTGATTGGCCGATTATTCATTAGATGAATGGAATAGGTTTGATTTATTGGTTTGTAAATTAAATAGAGGCTTGCATGCCTCTTCTCTCTCTTAATCTCAAATGTAATTCCCTTAAAGTCCATTGGGCTTTAAGTTCTCTATCTCAAGTTTTCTATTATCAAATAGTTATAGGGAAATAGGAAGATCAAGAGAAGGAATAATCAAGTCAAAATTACTTGTATTATTCATGGGTCCAACGCCCAAAAACAACCATGAATGTTTCAAGTAGTTAAGACACATAATAAAATCAACCTCCTTCCAAAGGCCTTAGATCCGACATCTTGGCTAGATGTTAGATCGGAATCAAGTCCATAATCATCCATAAGCCTATAGAGGACTATTTAACTAAACTTAAGGAAATGTAAAGGCTTTCCATTAGTAGTAGTGCATATTATTCCCAATTTCAAATAAAAGAGTTTTATGAAAGTGATTTGATTTACAAAACAAATAGTGGGAGTATCGTACAACTACTAATATGATTTAGAATAATAGTTGTCCTAGGCCAAGTAGTTTAATTGGATTAAGCCTAGTCGTGGCCTTCCACCATGGTGAATTCCGAATAGGCTAGACCCTTGTGAAGGCTTGCCTCATATATGGGGGGCTGACAGCAAGGTGCTCTTACTTAGGAAGAATTCATTTATACATTGGATGTTGCAAGGGTAGGGTCAAACATGGACCAACATTCTATTATCATGAGGTTCATGTTTGTATCACTATACTAAGCAAGAATGGTGGGCTAATACTTAACTAGTACAATGGTGCCTCACGATAATATACGGGGCTACACATTTGCTAGAGGCCAAATTATATGGGAACTCACATCATGATGTGAATGAGTAGAATGACTCTCTTTATTATTTGTGCTATCCCTAGATCCTTTTATGGTGCGGTGATCCAAGTAATAGGGAGTCTTCCATCCCACTAAGAGTTTTCAAGATAGAATACTCCCGAGTTTCGCTTTTGAGGGATTGTGGAATTAGCCAAAATAGTGGGAGGCGCCATTTGATTTAAAGACCTGAATCAATGGCCTTTATAAAATCAATCTAGTTTAAATATGTTATGTTATATTTATTTCGATATATCTGCGAACACGCATTCCAACACTTGACAAAAGAAAGCCTTCGAGGCCCAGGTTTCCCGGCTTAGTACTGTTGGAATTTTAAAAAAGTTTTAAAAATTTAACGGTTTTATTTAATTAATTATTTTGGCTGTTTTATTTTATTTATTGTAGGGGTTATAAATATTTAATATTCAGGTTTTATTTCTAATTGAATGCATTAATTTTCTGGTTGGTGAACTTTTCTGGTTGGTGAAGGTTACATGTTATTGGATGCCTATAAAAGGCCACTCCTCCACATTTAAAAAAAACACAATACACCATTCGAATATCACATACCACAATCACCACCACAAACTAATTCTCTCCTTTTCTACTTTTATATATATATTCTCTACATGATATTATTATTTTGGCAATGGTTACGTGACTTGGATACCTATATCAGTCTATGAACCTACTCATAGCGGATCTTGAGTTTGTGTACAAGGGGTCGTATCTTGGAGTCTTATAGACCGTCAGTACCTACACGTAGGGAGGCTACAAAGGCTTTAGGACAACGTCTTTGACGTGCTTCACCGTACCTAACTCACTTTCTTACTTATTATTTATTTTGCTTTTACTTATCTATTAATTTGTTTTCTTCAATTTCATTGTACCTTAATAGCTTTTCAATTTTTTTATATGTTATTTATAATATACATGTTTTTGTATTTGGCTTTACGGAAAAGGAAATCTATTAATTTTTATAACAAGTACCTCAATGTACTAGAGTTAGCCTACTTCTCACACTCTTTTACGTAAACGTTACGTGTAGAGAAGAGCGAGGAGCTCAATTACTATTGAATTTTGGAGTTTTGTGATAAGTTGAGTTACGTACTTTGCTTAGGTTTTGCTGGAGTCATAGTTGCCCGTTGAGGTTTGAGATTGAGGATTCGTTGAGTTGTTGAAGACGCAGCTTGGACGAGAGGTGAGTGAAACCATCCTAATTAGGAGTAAAGTCACGAGTTATTATATTTATTATAATGTGGTTCCGATAATGTTAATGGCTATAATTAACATGTTATTTTTTATTTTTATAAAATGTTAATTGATTTAAAACACGTGAACTTGTTCGTCAATGGTTCATGAGGTAAGTGAAACCTATTTTGTTTTAAATTGATATTTATTGGATATTTTGGTGTTGAACCATATAACATATGTTGTGAGTGTATGGTGGGATTTCATGCATGAATGACCACATAAATATATATATATATAATAAATATATATTATTGTGATTGGTATATTTGGTTATAAAACAATGTTTATTGTGAAATGACATTTTATATTGTTTTGGTGTGGGTCATTTTGGTGTTGATGGATTTAGGGAGAATACCTTGAATCCATTACGAGTTTGTCACCGGGCATTCTCATGGCAAGCAATCGGGGTAACCAAGACCCTAGGATGAGAGACCCAAGAATAGTTAGAGATTTAGTCCGGTGCCATCTAGTTCTCATGGCTTTGTGTGTTAACATGAGTGAACACTACTTATGGCAATTGTGGTGTTATAGATTAGAGGTTTAGAGTATTCTCTCTTTCATCTGTCAATTTAGTGACATATGAAAACTACTTTTAAAATAAGAGTTTTGATGTAGTCACAAAGCGGTGACTTAAACAGTTCTTAAAAATAAAAGAATTGGGGTTGTGATGATATTGATGAATATGAGTACCATGGTTATACATGGAATGTGTGATGCTAATGAAAGTGCATGTGATTGTATATTATGTGAAATTGATATATTTATACTATGGATGTAGTTTACTCATTCGAGCTTTAGAAAGATTACCAGGTTTGTTGGTGATGAACCCGGTACACTATTTAACGGTGTAGGGGATTATCATGCATGTGGCAAAGACTGTGAATAGGGTAACCGAAGTTAGGAACAGAAGGCTCTGTTGATGTACATGTTTTGTATAGGATGTAGTTTATTTTGGTGTGAAGACTTCATTGTGTGTATTAAAGCGTGGGGAGCAGATTATGTAATAGGTTGAAGTTTCAATTTATTATGTAATTGGTGTGATGTAATATTTGACTCGGAAGAGTTGAGTCTGTATTTACATTGTGGGTTCGAAACGGGTTGTATTGTATTAACAAAAAAAAATTTCCAGGTACAATTGTTGAAGGTTCCAAGCTTCGCGTCCTAGATTGTTGGTTGTTTGTAATAACTTTAAATAGGTTATTTGTTGTTGAAAATTAGGGGTGTGACACAATTAGAAGAGATTGACGGAATAATAACCAATAAAAAAATTTCTTACTTGAGAGTGATGTCTTCTTCTTTCGTTTCTCAAAACTAGGCTTTATTCTGGCGTTACTTATTCCTTTCGGCCTCGCACATGAGGGATCTAACACTGGTGTCTCATCATACGAACCGCTAACTTTATTAGTGTCCACAAGAGTATTCTCATTCAAAACCCCATTGCTTTCTTCATTAGAAGTTCCAACTAATTTAGACTTCAGCATATATTTTTCAATCAATTCTTCCATTTCTTTCAATTTTTTCATTGCAATTCTATGAGTGTTATCTGTCTCCACTCCCTTACTCAATATATCATAAGCCATTCGCATCAAACTATTCCGACGCAAAGTCACTGATGATTTATCACTTACCTGTAAAGATTCTCCATGCTCATTTGCATCTCATCCTTTCTTTGCTTCTCTTGTCCACCGCTTCAATATGTACTGAGATGGTATCTTAGTAACTTCTTTTATATTCAACACCCTTAGAGCATGACGACATAATAAACCCATGGATTCAAACATCTTGCAACTACATAAGACATTAAAATTTAAAGAGTTAAATTGGACAACATGCACTCTTATGCGATCCTCCTCATTAAGCTCAAAGGTTTGGAGTGTTCCATCACTTCCAGTTTGATGCATTCTTACCGCTAAACTATCAATAACCTCAGTCTCAAATAATTTTAAAAAATTTATTGTGTAGACATTAGCAGCATAAAGCAGAAGTCCACCTTTTTTGGCAGCTCTGCAAGGTAATCTCTGATTGCATCGAAAAGTTTCTTCTAACTCTCATGACCGCATACCATTTGATTGTTTATCATAATGATGCACAAATTCAGTAAGCCTTATTGTTTTAGTACACATATGATGAAAAACATTATTCATACTCTCACTTCTTTGAGAAGCTTTGATCCTGACAATGAAAGTATCTAGGCTAAACACTGGACACCACTTTTCACGAAGCTGATATAAGGTCTTAAGCCATGTGTTATCTGTAAGGTCAAACTTTGAAATCATTTAATTCCAAGTACGCTCAAATTCAGACTCCATCTCACCTCCTTCAAGACATTTGTCGAATAACCTCTTAAACTCCGGAATGGCATAGTAACTTGCCAACTGCAGTGTTGCATTCCTTGATATGTGCCATGTGCATAAACGATGACATGTCCCAAGAAAAACTGTGGAGATGGCATTTGCCATTGCCTGACATTGATCGAGTATAAATGGTTACATGTTTTTGATTTCCAATGGATTCTAAGAATGTCTCAAACAACCACCGAAATGTAGGAATCTTTTCATCCAACAAAAAAGCATAGTCAAACAACACATTATGCCAATGATGGTTAACCCCTACAAAAGGAGCACAAATCATGTTGTACCTGTTGGTTCGATATGTAGTATCAAATACGATATGTTAACTCGTAAGTGCATGGGCCATTGGATAGTATAGCATGTGTAAGTACGAGGTCGATCTCACGAGGATTGATGATAGATTGATTCAATTTGATTCCCTTCTCAAAACAAAAATAGAAACAAAGTTTAAAGATTATTGCAAAGAGTACATGAAATGAAAACATAAAGTTTAAACAAACAAAGAAGAAAAACACTAAAACAGGTTTTGGTTTTAAAAACAGTTTTAGAACACTAGGGAACAATCCAAATCTAAGTCTCAAGCAATCAAGTTAACAAGTTCAATTCAAATTCACAGATTGATTCTAGCTAAAGTATGATTAAGCCATGGTGTCTGGTCCTAACCTTGTGTTCCTAATTCCTTAATTAGATCCTTGTTGTCGAATCTAAATTAAGCATTAGAAATCCATTAAGCATAGAAGAATGTTTTAAACAACCAATCATGTATCTAATCCTTGTTGTCGAATGTCCATACATACTCTTCCTATTCATAGTTCAATTTGAATTAAGGCATATGGTGTCTACTCTTAATTCCAACCAAGATAGCTAACATACAAGTTTTAATGGTGTACAAGCATTCAAACAAGCATATTAACTTATAAGCACAATGAATAAGAACAAGAACTAAAATTGAAACTTGGAAACCAATCAAACTTCAAAAACTTAAAATCATCATGGTGTTTATTGAAACAAAGTAGAACTAAGGAAATACAAGAAGAAAAATAAAGGGCAAAGGGAGGAGAAGAAGATAGGGACAGCATACTAGAGATGGAAAAACTGCATCCCCATGGCTGCTAGGAGGCCAAAGCCTCCTAGCTGCTGCCCTCTCTCTTCTCTCCCTTTGTGACTCTCAACTCTCCCTCTCTTTGTGTACAATTAAGTGTAAATGATGGATATGAATTTTCTCCTCCTCTAATCTCTTTGGAGACTCTCTATTTATAGGTACAAGAGTTAGGTGAAATCAGATTTTACAATTAAGTTTACCAACCACACCTACCTCACCTAACACACCAATGCAATTGAAAATAATTCCTCTTCTCTTTATGCATGTGGTTGCAAATCCCATGCTCCCACATGCAACTCACACATGCTCCCACATGCAGCTCACACGTGCTCCCACATGCAGCTCACACGTGCTTCCACATGCAGCTCACACATGCTCCCACATGCAGCTCATGGACAGCTCATCCTCTAGCAACTTCATGGGCTCACGAATTGGTCTTCCCTTAAGCAAATGATGACTTTGAGTCCTCCATCTTGAATTTCAGAATGTTATCTTTCCAACCACATGTCATTTGGGCCAATCCAAGGTCGGAGGAGAAAGTTAAGGCTGAAACAAATTCCTAACTCGTTTGGCAGCGCAGACACAATACCTCCTGAGCTGGTTCAATGTTTGGTGGGCAAAGGACTCCAGATTTATCCAATGGGGCTGAATTTTGGATATGTTGTAGTAGACACCCATTGGACCAACTTCCATGCAGAATGTTGCCTCATCCGAGCTGTATAGGTTGCTGCAACAAGGCCTGCAATGTGACCTACGAAACTGGACTGACAAGGGAGTGTTTCCCAAATTGGGTTTGTCTTTGAGCTCTTCTTCCATTCATTCAAATCAGGCCTTATCTTCCTTGAATTGCATGAAATATGCTCTCTTGCTCTTTTGACCTACAAAACACATAAAGAGAGGTAAATGACTTAAAATGCTAAGAAACTAAACAAAAAGACTAAGTGAATAAGGCATATATATATATATGAAATTATGAGCTTAACACGATCACGTCCCCAAAGCAATCATAATCAAGTCTGGACCTTCCATCCCTCCAAAAAAGGTTTGTCATTCTTTTTTCTTGATCTACTTGCACTGTGTAAAAGAACATTGGATCTTCAACTTGCTTGTGCTTGAAAAGATTGATCAAGCTTTGAGCATCGCCTACTTCAAGTAGATTCATTTTTCCCCACTGACAAAATTGTAGCAATCTGTCTTTGTAAATCCAACATTTTGAGATCCGCTTACTTCTTCTGCTAAATACGAGTATGTATTTGAAGTTCTTATACCTGCACTCACCATGGTTTTAATCACACCCTTATGAGATTATGAAATTTTACGATTTGATCGCAAAAATTGTCTTTCATCTAGTCTTGCAAGCTTATGATTGTGATCAGGATCAAAGGTAGAAACTTTCCACACATCACCTTCCATTGAAAATTGAATTCTGGCTTTGCACCCTGTTCTGGTCTCTATCAATTGTTTTCTCTTTACAAGGGTCACTATCTTCTCTAAACCCTTCTTTTGAACACACAAAATTAAGTTGTCTCGCAACTCCATATTCGTCATATCTTTTTTGTTTTCTTCAAATGCTAAAGCCAATGCTTGCACCATACTCATTATAGAGATCATAAGCTTCTTGCTCGTTGTACGCAATCTTCTCATACAAATTTTCATCAGAAGATTCTTCAAGATTCACAAACGTTGGATTTTTTTCTTGATCATTGCTTTTGGTGTTTTCTTCATCACTTTCGAGATCAATGACTACATTATTCAACAAAAGAAATAATTTTTGTGGAATATAACACAAAAATAAATTTAAAACTTCAATAAATTGAGTAGATTAGAAGGTAATAAAACATATCAATGATAATAACTATAGGAAGCAGTAAAAAGAAAGAAAATATATATACAACCGAAGCTGCACAGACCATTGATCTATGATATTTTTATTATACTGTGCAAATATGTTGTAATAGTAATTTAAAGTGTAAAGAAACACTTGAACCAGAAAAAAGAAAAAAGAAATAAATTAAAAGACGCTGCTGGAGCAAAGCCAATACATATGCATAAGTTGATGTTCGGGGGAGCAAAGTTGATGTTCGGGGGGTCTTTGCCCCCCAATGTTCAAAGAATCTGGAGCAAAGCCAATATAATATATGTATACTACATGTTGACTCAAAAGTAACTCAAACCACAATATAATAATCCAATAAACCAAAACTCATGAAACAATCCCAAAAACTAAAAAAAGTAAAGACATGTGGGGGTAGGGTGCATGTTATCACCTTTTTCTTTGTCTATTTTTGTGGATAGAGTAGCTGAAAACGTACAGCAGGCTACTGTTCCTGACGGCAAAAGGGTTATTATCAGAGAAAACTTGTATCTTCAAGGTTTTGTTTGAAAAAAAAATTGAAAATTGAAAAATAAAAAATGGGAAGACTCTCGATTGCAACAAAAGGCTAACGGAGTCAAAAGTTACTGCAATTTTAAACTAAAAATAAATTATTACACGTGTCTCATTCCTATTGGCGGGTATACCCGGCCAATTTGGTGTCTGGTACCTACAAAAATTTCTCCTAAAGTTGGTCTCCTAGCCTTTTCCTTTTGAAAATCATTCTCTATCTAGCAGGTATAAATATATTGGTTTTTTTCCATCACAAAACGTTCTTGACGTTTGCAAAACTATTTGAATGTGTCCTTAATTTTTTTTTGTCAATCGTGGTCCTCAACGTCAATATGGGTGCTCACGAGTAGTCCTGTCGTGAGCTTCCGTAAATAAATCTATTAGTTTGTTGATATGCCACATATATGGAGCCCACACATTCAATAATATAATGACACGTAAATTTGAATAAAAATATATATTTAAAAATAATTTAAAAAATGAAAAATGAAAAAAAAAAAAAAAAAAAAAGGAAAGGACACCTCTCTCCCCTTCTCCCTCACCCAACCCCACCCCTACCTCCACGTGTCCCCAAAACACTAATGCACAGGAGCCAACCCCTCTCTCTCTCTCTCTCTCTCTCTCTCTCTCTCTCTCTCTCTCTCTCTGTTCTAATTTGAAAAGTCATGTAATTACTCCCTATAATAGTGTGATTAGGATTGTAACCCTATGTATATATATTCCTCATTATGAGATGAGTAACACTCAACAATATTAGCAAAATAGTATTATTCTTCTTGGCACCAAAGCGAGGTTTGAGGAAAGAACGGAAAATCCTTAAATGAATCCACCCCGCCACTGCCAAATCGCACAGAATAGCAGCTGCACACCTGCTCCACATCAACGTCACCGCCACTCATCTTCCTCCTTGAAACTTCCAGTTCCTTTCGATGGCCAAGGACGACAAATTTGATGCTGCTTCTAATACTGCTTCCGTTGTTGTTCAATCTAACAATGCGGCATTCCATGCCGAAATTACCCTCACCAAAAAGAACTACTATTTGGCCCTAAACGAGCCCCATCCCATTATGACTATATGGACATTTCTTTAACAAAATCATATCGGGCCTTTTTTCACCAAAAGTGGTGAAAGAACCCATACTATCGACAAAAAGGGGGGATTAACCTAATTCATAAAAATCGGTAAATTGGGGATTGAATTACCACCAAATGGTGATTTTAAACCAAAAGGACCAGATTACTTGAGTTAGCCTTAACCCATAATACTTTTCTTAGCTATCAAGGTATCAAGATAAAATCTCATCGTTGGTAACTAAACTCCAAATGGTTTTGATGACCTCAATAGCTGAGAATTAAGGGCGGTATGGCTGTAGTTGAAGTAATACGGCTATTTATTACAAATAGCCGAAATGCTTTTACTTAAAGAGGGATATTTATTGCATCCAACGTTGGAGGATTTTTTGAGCATCAAATTCAAGTCAATACAGATTTTTTGAAAACAAAGGGATGATCAGGAGATATTCAGGAGCATTGATGTGCGAGAGCCAAAAATGATCAAAGCATTGATTGACATAGTTTTTGCCACTTGTGCTTTAAAATAAGGTTTTTTTAGCCTAAATCTGAAATATCCAGATTTCTTCATCACATTTTCTCCTATAAATACAAAGGAGCTTGGACTGACCAAAGGGACCCAACCAACTAACCAACCAATCAAACAAAAAGAAAACTTGAAAATCAGCTCAGACTGAACCAAGAAATCAAAGATCACAAGATCTTGTGAGCTACTAGGAAATCTTCCTCAAGAGGAAACCAAGCTTTCATTTGCATACCTAGACAAGGTAAAATCAAACATAACTCAAAGGAGACTGAACTCTTTTAAAAATTTGGTTCAGCAAATTAAAATGAAACAAACAAGAGTCAGGTTTTTCATCATATGAATACCTCAAAAAAATTTACAAAGACATCTAAATGTCTTAAAGTTTTCTAGATAGCACCAAGGTAACTTAGAATCAACCAGAATAGGTCCTTGCAGGCAGTTCTGATAACGGTTAAAGGCCTCTCTATGGCCCAACTTGTTTATAGATCTGCCAACCTCAAACTTGGTATCAATTTCCAGCTAATCTTCATTAGTTGAAGGTGCTGACGTGTAATTCCAGTACAAAGACATACAATCCAGATAATTAGTCATCGTATTTCAAGCAGTTCTACATGGATTAATTTGTTGTATTTTCCATAAAATCGTGTATTGCTTTACTTACCACTTTTGTTTAGATAAATTATGAAGTCCTCACCAGTCTGAGGCATAGAAAAGAATTTCTTTGGGAGGTTTCCCCACCTAGAATCACAACAATCATTTGTTTAAAGTCTATTACTTGGGGCGCAAGCATATAAGGTCATTCAAATCTGTTAGGGTATTACCTGCTAACAGTGGCACACTCACATAAAAGAAAGTTAATCATTAAACCATTTACGGTTAAACGGTTAATGGGAAATTTTACTTAGTCTTCAACAAACTCAAACCTAAAAAAGAGTAAACAACTACAATTTGTGGTCTCAACTCATGGAGATGCACATCGCAGTGAGAGAAAAATTGGGGTATATTAGTGGCAAAGACAAGGCACTTGCCAAGGTAGACCCCAAGTACGACAAGCGGTATGCTGAAAACCAAAAAGTCAAGAGTTGGTTGTTGACCTCCATTACACCGGAAATTATTAAGCGTTACATCCATCTGAAGACGAGGAAGGAGATTTGGGATGCCCTTTCAACGACATTCTTCGATGGAACAGATGAAGTTCATGTGTTTGCCTTGAATCAAAAGGCATTTGCTATCAAACATAATGGAAAATCCTTGATGAATTATTTCAGGGAACTAATTGCGATTTTTCAAGAATTGGATCACCGCAATAAAGTAGTCACATGCAAAGTCGATCAAACACTTGAGAGTTCGTATAACATGTTAACACTTCTATTACATTTTCAGCTACATTATCAAGAACTTACATTTATAGGGGCTTTTCTCTCACACACTACCAAGGTGTCATGGGGGTTCGAACCTGACACCATTGATATGCAAATCAAGGTCCTTTTTCACTGAGCTAGATCTCGTTGGCTTCTCAAGAAACTTCTCTAATTATACATAAATTTAAACTCGACGGTACGAGTGTTTTTCATTGATAAGCAAGGAAACATACATCAAGTGAGGGGGTGGGGGACGTAATGAATCTCACCCATCAAAATGCATGCTTTTTTTCTTTTTTAACCAAAAAGAAATGAAGTTGAGGTTCCATCCCAAACCAATTCGCAATCGGGGGAAATAGCCCAAGTCCTTATAAACCCAGGCTAGGTCCCATAACTTTTCAATGTGGGACAAACACTCTCAACACGCCCCTGCACGTATGGCAAAATTTCAAGCCTACTACGTGGACAACACATATTTGGTGACTGAAGGAATCATGCTTTTGATTCAAATCTCATGGATATTAAGCTAACAAAAGTAAGGATCATAGATTCTAAGAAGCGGAAGCAAAACTTTGAAAACATTTGAGCCTAAAACAATCCATTTTACCCAAGTATCTTTAGAGGCCTAATCTTGATTATGCCCAATGAACAATCTCTAAGAAGAAAGATGATACTTTTACCCTTGAAGCTCAATCTTGGATGGTCTTCAAGTTCTCAGCTTTTGACGAAAGGCCTTTGTAATGAATGTAGTATTGGGCTTAGCATAACTATCACTTGGGCCTTTATCTAGTAGTTATAGTTTATTTTCACTGTTGTATCTTGGGTCCTTAGTAGACTGATGTGTCAGAGGTTCAAACCCTTTGCACTCTCAGTGTATTAAAGTCCTCATGTTCTATTGTAGAGGCTCTAAATGAAAACATATATGTTCTTATTTCCTTTCTTTTACATGCAACTTGCTTTGTGAGAGATTGGACTCTAACAATTGGTATCTAGAACGAGGCATCGTTTTCATGGGTAAGAGTAAGGCCTCCGTCGTCGTGATTGAGGTCTCCAATGCCGATCTCGAGCAAGAATTCCACCAGGAGCAAATCATTACCCAACTCAATGATTTCTATGATACGATGGCTTAGATGGCTTCCCGTCAACACGACCTTCAAACCGATATCTCTGTCATCCAGACTACCTTACAATCCATTAGCCTCCATCAAACACAACAAGCACAGATCCAACTAAATCTCATAGATACTATCCGCGATCTCCAACCTGCACCACCACCCCAGATCCCGATTGGGTCAATTCCCATTTCCTTGGGCTCTTATTCAACTTTTTTCTCCCCACCGTATCTACTTCTCTCCACACCCTCGCCACCCCCATCCCACATCTTTCCCCATCTTCCCCATCTTCCGTCCTTCCTTTCCCCGGAAGTGTGACCCATCTTATTCTCATCCTCCAACTTCTCTCCCACCCTTTCAACCTACCTCTCATCTTTCTGGCCCCCTTACGCACTAAACCCTTTCCCATCCCATGTTCCACCCATCCATTGCCATCCATTTTCTCAGGGCAACACCTTTTTACCTCACCTACTGTTACCGTCCCTTCCCACCCCATACACTCTTTTGGCGGTCTGAAATCCATGAAACTTGAGTTGCCCTGTTTTTATGGTGAAGAATTTTTGGAGTTTTATGAAGTGTAGTCTCATCACCGCGTCGCAGTGGCCGAAATGCACTTGGGCGGTGATGCCGCGCTTTGATCCAATGGTTCAAAGTGTGCTACTCTTTGACTTCGTGGGCCTCCTTCACCCAGATGTTATAGCAATGTTTTGGGCATGGTGATTCATTAGACTTCAGCATGGCCCTTTCTCATATTACCCAGACTGGGACAGTGGAGGAATATGTGTGCTTCTTCATTAAACTCTCTTGTCTGGCCCCAAAGCCCTCATACCTTGGCTCGTGCAATCGAGTTGGCCGGCATTTATGAGCAAAAATAGCTTCGACGCCGTCCGACTTCACGAACCTTCCACTCTAAACCTCCCCAATTTTCTCCCAAGCCTCATTTTTCCTTCTCATTCCCTCCTAGCCCCAAACCCTTCCCTTCCACCCCCACCCCCACCCCCACCCAAACCTATTCAGCGCATTAATCATTTTGATCTCAAGAATGTAGAGCCAAAGCCCTTTGAATCTATTGTGAGGAGCTATACCAGCCTGGACATCATTGTCCCAAAATTCATGTTCTTATGATTGATACTAAGACAGTGAAGACGCCCCTCTTCCTCCGGATGATATCGTCGCTACCCCTCCACCGATTCAGTGTGCGGCTGACCTCATGGATTGCCCTATTGGATTGCATGCCCTCAACCTTCCAAAATGGGGTCATAGTAGTGCAATGCGTCTGCTAGGTTCCCTTGGCGCTTTTTCTATCCATGTCTTAATTGATTTTGGTGCGTATAAGAATTTTTGCCATCCCTCTCTACCTGTTTGTTTGGGATTTCTTGTTGATGACACCACCGTTGAAACCTTGCTGGTGGCTAATGTTAGTTGTTGTCCTACTCAGGGAATCCTCCGCCATATTGAGCTTGACTTACAGGGGTTATGTTTTTCTACTGATTTTCATTTACTGGTTGTCTCCGATTGTAATGTGGTTTTAGGGGTAGCTTGGCTCGACACTTTAGGCTACATTGGGTGGCACTTCCGCCACAAAGTCATGGAGTTCACTGTCTGTGGTCATAATTATCGTATGGTAGGTGCCCCAACACCACCACCACAACATGTGTCCCTCCATGCCTTGTCTTTCACCTATGAGGAAATTTGGGTCCATCGCCTTAGTTCCTCCCTTATCAAGGTTGCCCCAGTCCTCATTCTCCAGCCTCTCCAACAATTGCTAGCTGCTTATGCTGCTTTGAAACTCCCCAACGGCCTCCCATCGCGTTGAAGGGAATTTATTGTGTATGGGTGGTGTAGAGATTTCTAAAATCTCTACAAGTTATGAGAGAACAAATCATCTAGCATGACATATCATATATAAAATCAAAATAAAAGCGAAAGAAAGAAAAAACTAGAGATTCATACAAGTTTCATCTTACGTCCCAATCTTTGTAGGTTTATGAAAATAGGCACCAATGACTCTCTAAGAGACGTATACAAAGAGAGAGTAGATGATCATACCCTTGGAGGGAATCTTGAAACCAAGGATGGTGTTCAAGTAGAAGGATTGATCCCTTTGATGTTGGCTCTCCACTTTAGATTCTCCAAATAGGTGCAAAGAGGTTACACCTCCCCAAAGCTCTTGACCAAGGATGAAAGGGATGAGAAAATGAGAAACACTTAGAGAGAAGTAGGTGCTAGCCCTTCTCTCTAGGTGGTGCCTAGCCAAGGGGGTTTGGGAGAGAGGTTTTGATATTTCCTCTCTTCCAATTTTACCAACTTGAAACCCTTAAGTGTTCGGGTGTTATGGCTATGTATATATATAGTCAAAATGTCACACATGTGACGCAAAATCCTCACATGTGCCTCACCCTCTCTCTCAATGGCCTTTTGTACTATCTTGGTCCACCACATTAATCTCATAATGTGTCACACTTGTTTTAAGTCCATAAGGTCCATTTCCTTTTGAATTTCCAAGTCACATGGGACCTTAACTAAAGTTCCATAACCTTAATTGAATAATTAAACTAATCTAGTCAAGTTACTTAGTTTAGTGACTTAACAAATTAAGTTACTTACTTGTCTAACAAATGTTGGTCCCGGTCAACCTTAGTTGACCATTTCAAGTGTCGGGTCAACTGTTTGACCTTTGCCTTTGACTTTGACTTTGACTTTGACTTTGACTTTGACTTTGACCAAGCCACAAAATCATTTATCCTCTTCTTAATTCCCAATCGACTCCTTTTTCGGTGTGCAATCTTATAGATTCTAACTAGCGAGGCAGTGGGTATGAATGATTTTTCTATTCGTGAAGGCTAATTATAATTAGTCCTTACAGGCTTCCACAAGCCATGAGTGACACCTAGAAGTATGTCATGGCTACCCAAGCTAAAAAGAATAAATTTAGAGAACCCAATCGACTTGTGATTACAATGCAGTTCGGTCCTTCTCTAACACAAAATTCAACGAATCATATCTTTAGAGTACTCTATATTCTTACTAAGAGTAGAGATTCCTTGTTCTACATCACATGCCTATGTGTACATGCTGAGAATCATGAGGAACACCTTTAAGTCACATCCTTTTGATACGATCGTATAGTGTTCTCAAAGAGAAACAGCCTATACACAAGACAACTATGATGTCTCGTGTCCGAGGACTAATTTGCATTATCAAAACTTAGAATTTCTTGTTTGACACTTGTGAGTAAAACTTCCATACAAGAATTCTAGAGTTGATTGCGTTCAAGGGACTCCATCTCTATAGAGAACCTACACACCTGTCTTAATGTCTCCACACAAATGACTTTGAGACTAGTCATTCTCCCAATTGAGCAGACATAATGTGTACCAGTCTTTGAGGGTCACCATTTTCCAATTAGTGATCCTATAACCATGAACATTTTTGGATACGATATTCCTCTGTATGGAAAGGTCTCGTGCATCTAACTTCTTTAGAGTACTTTCCATTTATATATTAATCCATGGACTTGTTACTTTGTGTACATTTTGTATCGAAAGTAACATTCATGCCCCTTTTGATTGTATTTATATTATATTATATCCTTAGAAATTATCCATTTTTATATTGGCTTCTAGGGCATACATCTAACATGAGTCGCTCTGTGGATCATCACATTCCCCTTCTCCTTGGCACTTCACTCGTGAATGTTCAGCCATACTGTTATGCCCACATTCAAAAAACTGAGATCGAAAACCAAGTTGCAGCCATGCTTGTCAAGGGTATCATTCAACCCAGTTCAAGTCCTTTTTCATCTCCGATGATTTTAGTCACAAAAAAGAAGGTACTTGGAGGTTTTGTGTGGACTATAGGGTCGTTAATGTAGTCACCATTAAGGACCGTTTTCCTATTCCGATCATTGAAAAACTGCTCGATGAATTGCGCGGTGCCACTATATTCTCTAAGTTGGATCTTCGCTCCAGTTATCACCAAATTCGGACGCACAAGAATGATATCTACAAAACTGCTTTCCACACTCGTGAAGGCCATTATGAGTTTGAGGTAATGCCTTTTGGCTTGTCCAATGCTCCTTCAACATTTCAAGCCTTGATGATTCCATTTTCAAGCCATTTTTACACAAATTTGCTATAGTATTCTTTGATGATATACTGGTCTTTAACAAGTCCTTGCAGAAGCATACCAACCAGTTAACCTTTGTCTTTGAACTTTTGCACGAGCACTCTTTGTGGGTTAAACTCGCCAAATGCACTTTTAGTCAACCACATATTGATTACTTGGGTCATACAATTTCAAATTTGGGCGCTGTTGTTGATTCTACCAAAGTCCAATGTATCCCTGATTGGCCATCGCCCACTTCTATCAAAGGTCTCCATGGCTTCCTCGACCTTGTTGGCTATTATAGGAAGTTCATCAAAGACTTTGGCCTCATTGCACGACCCCTTACAAAGTTATTGAAGAAATACAATTTTCTCTGGACTGCGACTGCCTCTATCGCATTCACTACTTTAAAATAGGCTATCACCATAACCCCGGTTATTGCCTTGCTGAATTTTGATCAACCATTCAATGTTGAATGTCATGCTACCAGTGGTGGTTTGGGTGTTGTCCTCTATCAGGATGCTCATCCCATTGCTTATTTGAGTAAAGCTCTTTCTGACAAACATCAAGCCCTGCCCAGTTACGAGCGTGAGATGACGGCGGTCATCTTTGCGTACAAAAATGGCATCCCTATTTAATTGGCAGGCCTAACCGCATTCTGACTGACCACCAAGCATTGAAATACCTACTCGAGTAGCGACTTTCCACACCTGCTCAACCAAAACGACTCTTAAAATTTATGGGGTATAATTACATTCTGGAGTATCGTCCTAGTTCCGCCAATACAGTTCCTGATGCTCTCTTACGGCAACATGAATCTCTTCATCTCATGAGGTTATGTCAACCCATTTTTGACTTCGTTGCTGATATTCAAGCCAAATATGCATCGAATCCACCTACAGCAACTTTGATTCACGATCTTCAACACAACGCTGCCTCTCATGCTCAATTTTTACTCCATGGCGATCTTCTCTATAATAAGACGGCATCTATGTGATTCCTTCTTCCCCGTGGCGCATCTGTATTTTGGAGGAGTTTCATTCCTCTCTTACTGCTGGCCATTCGGGTTACCTTCGCACTTACAAGCGGATTCTTCGAAACTTTTGGTGGCCTAGCCTCAAAACTGATGTTACGCACTATGTGGCGAGTTGTGACACATACCAGCGCATAAAATTTGATTCACGCATTCATCCCACCTTTCACATTTCTCTATTGAAACTCAAGGTCGGCAACAATGTTGTTACCTATTATGTTCTCCCTTCTTTGACTGATGCTGGCAAAGTGAATTGGACACCGGAAACCATCCTCCAGCAGGGGACAACTATGTGGGGGCAGTACTGTTATTACCAGCTGGCTTATTAAATGGTGTGGCCTTCTTGCTCATGACGCTATATATGGGAAGATGCCATCATTATCCAAGAGCGATTCCCTGCTTTCTCAGCTTGAAGACAACCTAATTCTAACTGGGAGGAATGTTACGTATGTAGTTTTGGGCTTAGAATAACTATCACTTGGGCCTTTATCTAGTAGTTATAGTTTATTTTCACTATTGTATCTTGGGTCATTAGTAGACTGTTATGTCAGAGGTTCACACCCTTCGCACTCTCAGTGTATTAATTTTCTATTGTAGAGGCTGTGGGAGTGATTTTCGTCCCTTGAGAATATTTGATTGTGGATTCCCCTTTCTTTCTCTTCGTGTCTCTTTCTCCCTGCAAGACAACTTGAAGTAAAAAGACCACACCCGGGGTGTTGGCCCAAGGCCATTCGATGCCTAAGTTAGTTCAATTGTTGAGAAATAATAGCCAAAATATGGTGCAGAGCTCTCGCGGGGAGAGAACCGAGTGGCTGGAGGCGTGTGTGAAGGTTGGAGCCTTGTGAAAGAGAGAGAATGGTGGCGGGAGCAAGAGGGTATTTTTTTAGGGTGTTTAGACTTACCTTGTGCCTTTGTGTAGCCATGAATTCATAGAGCCTAAGATGGCTAGGGTTTTGGGAAAAATAATCCTTGTAGGGAAATGAATTATTTTTCCTAAATTAATGAGATTTGAATCAATTAGGGATTTGATTGATGGCAAGAATCCCCAAATCAAATCATCCCCAAATGGAATGAAATAATTTGACCTAGGGCTTGCTTGATTTATGCTTCCACAGAGGCTATGAATGAAAACATATATTTTCTTATTTCCTTTCTTTTGTCTATAACTTGCTTTCTAAGAGATTGGACTCTAGCAGCCTTCTTCCTTAAGCTTGCTTCATAGGTTCTCACAAAAGGTACCAAAGGAGATATTTTCTATTTCACACACATCCAATATAACGAAAGAGGTGAAGAAGATGACCAAGGTGCTAGCCCTCTCCTCTTTGTGGTCAGTTTTGGCACATGGTGAAGAGTGGATCTCTCTTCTCTCAACACCACACCTATCTCTAAGAGGCTCAGACTCTAACTTGAAAATGTACTTCAGTGCAACACAAAGGATGAGGAGAATACTCCCATCCCCAAAACCAATCGTAGGTCCTTTGGGCTCTCTCTTGGGCCTATGTTATTTTGTTGTCATCCAACAGTGCCTATTAGGCCCAATGGGTCATTGGGCTATTTTTTCATTTGCTCCAAGATGCCTTTAAAGCCCAAACCGAACCATCAAACTAGTTTCATAATTAACAATTTAATTATGATATATGACTTAACCATTAAATCATAACCATAGTTTGTATAGTTTGACTTTTTCAACTGAGTTGACTTTGATTGTTGGCTTTCAACCTCTTATCTTCTTTATTTGCTCCTCTTATTATATTTATCGGTGTGCGATCTGCAAGTTCCAATTAGCAAGGCAGTGGGTAAGTCCGCTTCCTCTAAACCGAGTGTGAATTAAATCCCACTATTTAATTTGCCCTATAAGCGAAAGCTTATTATAATTATGTCTTACAAGGCTTCCACAAACCATGAGTTATACCTAGCAGTATGTCATGCCTACCAAAGTTAAGTAGAAAGGTGAAGAACCTATTCAAGTTGGAATTGTCGTGCAATTGAATCATTCTCTAATACAATCCTCCTAATTCACATTATCAGGGTATGAATCCTTTTTGAACTCCTAATATGAATTCTCCACTTATATGATTACACTAGTTATATTTAGAAACTTCCTTTCTAATCATATCCACTACTTTTCAAAGATTTCTCAATCATATTTTTCAACATGATTGTATAGTTTTGTCAAAGACCAACAACCTCTCTGTAAGATAACTATGATGTCTCAAGTTGAGGACTAGTTTGCACCATTGCAACTTATGAGTTCCAATAACTTGAGACTATTCATTCTCCCAATGGGGCATATATAGTGTGTACTAGTCTTTGCGGATGATCGATGCACAATTGATAATCCTATGGTCATGAACATTTAGGAAATGATGTGTAAGTATGAGAGGTCTCCTTATATCCAATCTCATTGCATACCCCCACATACTATTTCATATTCCTAGGACTGTTGGTTCATTGTTTATGATTATAGACCAAAGATTTTAATCAATTTGTAATAGCGGGGGCAACCTTTCTTTTTAAATCTTTTGGGACGCATAGAATTACATATCTAATTTTTGAATCTTTTAATATATTGCAAAGCTTTTCATATCTTAGAAAGGCTTTTCAATGCATCATCTTCTAGAGTAATAGTTCCTAAAGTTGGATTCCCACCTGCTTCATTAGTATGAGTCAAAAATTTATTGAAATCTCTATAAGTTCGTCCCAAAAGATTATACTTATTTTTAGCTAGGCAACACTATTAGGGTAGTCCGTCCTAGTATGAAGTTCATTTATGATAGTTTGCCAACTAGTTTGGAAAAATGTTGTCGTTGATCGGTTTCCTTTGAAATCTCATCATCCATCAAATCAATAAAAATAGCCTCATTATTTTGAGGCCATGGTCCATCTTTCCCCTTCTCATCAACTTTCGCATCACCACAAAAAAGTTCCTTGACCTTTTTAACATCTAGAAAACAAAGCATAACATAAAAAAAAAATATTCAGCCTTAACCATACAATCAGACCAAAACCAAAAGAATAAATGGAAAACAAGTCTTGATGTATGAGCTCAAGTCCCACTCTTATAATTTAGGCAAAGAAGAAAAAAAGTACAATAATTTTCGTCTTATTGGAGCCATGTTTGGTGCAAAATGCGTGAGAAATTGAGCATATACGTGTAGTATATATATGGAGGGTGTAATTGTAAAAGTAAAAAATAAAATATCGGTTTGGGCGCGAAAAAGGCGGTAGGATTTGGTTGCCGGAGACCCGTTTGACAGCAAGTTTGTTGAGAGAGGGGCTTTGTAAGATTGATGAGGTGGGTGAGCAAAATTCTGAATACGGGGCAGGCACAGGCAAACAGGTAGAAAAACGAGAGAGAGAGAGAGAGGGGAAGCCATTAGGACCAGATGAATATCATGTGAAAGGGCATCCTCCTACAACCCACAGCTGTGTTTTTTTAAATCTCGTTTCATTCGCTTACCCATCAGAAAAATGGTCTCATTTTGATGCGGGTATATGCGAATAAAAGGAGATTGTTGAAGAAACCAAAAAAGAAAAGGAAAAAAATTTGAATTGAAAATTTTATTATGAGTAGGAAAAAGAGCCAAGTTTGGGATGCTCCCTCCAATGGCATGGACGACGACACAGCCGTGGCTCCTCCTCCGAAGCCCAACCCTGAAAAAGAAAGGCTGTACCTAGTCTGGCAGGGTAACAATGTATGATGTTATTATATGCTCATGATGATTATGGATTATTTTCTTGTGGAGATTTTTGTTTATGCAGAATGATTTGTTTCATGTTTTAAACCAATTGCTCCCTTTTTATGCCTGCCTTGGGGTTTCAGCTTGGTTTTTTGGATTTTTAGATAATAGTTCATCATTTGGGTGTTCTTTTGGATGTAATTGTTACCCATTTTACAATTTTTTTTGGTCTCATGAGTTTGTTTCTGTGGTTGTCACAAGTACCATTAGGCTTAGGTTGTTTGATTTCAGCCTAAGTTGTAATAGAATTGGAAGACTATCTTCCTAATTCTGAGTTGAAATATGATTCTTGGTGAAGTAAAACATACATCTTTGGGAAGTCTAGTTATCATCTCCAGAGGTTAATAGCTCATTCTGTTTAAATGTTGACATTAAATTGCAAAGGAGGTGTTGAGTTGGTATGATATGTTGTTGTACTGGGAGTTTTTCACCCTCTAGCATGCTTGGCATTCAAATTGAACATAAAAAGGTTCCATGACGTTCTCCTTTGTATTTTGAGCAGTTCTTTGCCTCTTTTTTCTTCAACTGAGCTTAACTCTGTCTTGACCGTTTTGTTTTTTTTCTGTCAAGCCTTAGAACATCTATGTAGGAATCAACTTCATGTACTTTGCTGTTGTTTTAGATGCTAATTTAGCATATTATTATCAATCCAGTTGTTTGAGAAGCTTCAACCGATTAACGAGGCGTTGTTGATCTCTTGCCATTCATTGAGAAATCAAGACAATTGCAGAATTGCATGGCATGGGGAAGATTATCAAGTTTATAAGTAGAGTGACCAAAGCACCTACCCATTAAATTTTTTTTTTTTTTTGAAGAATTGATCTGAGAAGCACCTCATCAATTAGTAGTTTCACAATCTCAGGGTTTTAAAAGTTGTTGAACTAAATTTTGGGGTTGAAGGTGCCACACTATCTTTGCAAAAGATAGTCTCTTGTATCTTGCTTATGGAATAATATATAGGGCAGTTGTATCAATTTTTTTATTGTGTGTATCAGTTGAGAAGTTTAACTTCGTTTCTACCCATGTCCTGCATCTACAAATTATAACAATTCATCTACCAAACAAATTTTCTGAAAATGAGGGTGTTATGCATTTTAAGTAAGTAATACGAACATATTTATTGTGCTTATGAATGTGTTTACTGTCACATTCTTTTGCATTCAAAATCATCCATCTAAAGTTCGGTAAATTTTTAAATCCATGTCAAAAGTGGCTAGAATAACAATTTCACATTTGATTATCATAGAGACTAACACTAAAAACTTCTCTTCTTGTCAGAAATTTTTGTGTGGTGGAAGAATAGTCTTTGGTCATGATGCTGCATCACTGTTTCTAACTAGCTTTTTGATTGGATGTCCTGCACTAACATTCTGCATAAGAATGCTTGTAACGATGAAGGGAGAACATGGACATTATGACTATCCCGTACTAACTGGGGGAATAATCCTCACTGTTTTGGTTGGTAAATTGAAATTCTTTTTCATACAGTGGGAGCCTGCTTCACCAAATGAAAAACTTCAAATCTGACTTATATTGGCTGATGCAGGATTTCACTTTTCTGTACTTGACATCTGGTAGGGATCCTGGTATCATTCCAAGGAACTCTCGACCACCTGATTCCGATGAGGCATATGATGTGTCTGGATCAATGGAGTGGGTCAATAACAAAACCTCTAATTTGAGAATACCCCGAATAAAGGATGTACAGATCAATGGCCATGTAGTGAAGGTGAAGTTTTGTGACACTTGTTTGCTATATCGTCCACCGCGTGCTTCTCATTGCTCGATCTGCAACAACTGTGTTCAGAAGTTTGATCACCACTGTCCATGGGTGGGTCAGTGTATTGGATTAGTAAGTTACTTCCCCTGCCAACTATTAACTGTGCAATTTATGTTCCGGTGTCTAAATGGAAATTGAATAAGGGTGCTAGTTTTCAAGTGGAGGTAATGAACTTAGAAATTCTTCTGGTCAGTGTATTGAGTTATATTTGAGAATTTGTTGGATATTATGTCCAAACTCTTCATTTGGCTTTGTCAATTGGTAAACTTCGATCTTCTCAGTTACTTGTGTTGAAGTGAATTCTGTTCCTTGTTTTATAAGAAAAGTCTTTCTTTGCCTAAAAGGTAATGGTTTTTGTATAACTCTATGAATATATAAGTTTATCCAAAAATTAGGACAATGGGATAGATGTGACCGTAAACAGGAGTGAAGAAAACACTTAATGGACCAGACTAATGTTCTTTCATTAAAATGGATACTATGGTAACTAGTAAGCTATGAGTACCAGAAGAAAAACTAGATGTGGTCATGCGTTAGCTAAAATACGGAAAGGTTTCAAACTCACAAAATAGAATTCACGCATATGATTCATTAGTTTCCTTGAGGAAAGCTACCTAAATCAGTTTGTTCCAATATAAAACAATTTGCACTCTTTCTAACCTACCTCTTTCGTGTTCTTGTTCTTGCAGCGTAACTATCCATTTTTCATTTTGTTTATTTCGTCATCAACCTTCCTATGCATATATGTCTTTGTCTTTTCCTGGATCAACATTCTTCGACAAGGTGGCAATCTATGGAGAGCCATGGGAAGGGACATCGTATCAGTTATTCTCATAGTGTATTGCTTTGTAGCAGTATGGTTTGTTGGTGGGCTAACAGTTTTCCATATCTATCTAATTTGCACCAACCAGGTAGACCTCTTCGCTTTCTTATTATTATTATTATTATTATTATTATTATTATTATTATTATTTTTCCTAATCATTTATCAATAATGCAATTTCTTTTAGTCTGGTCTCTTTCCTTCTCATATATAATATTAAGATTATCTGTTAGTTGTCCATAGTTGTCTGCACTGTATACTCAATCTGTATTGCAGACATCTATATCTATATTAGAGACCAATGATAAGGGAGATAATGATACATTCACTGTGCTATCTACTGCCACTGTGCGTATTTGGGTTCACTTCATAAAATATGATTTAGATTCTGCTAAGTACATGTTTTTAGACGGCCTATATAAGGAAAAGAATCCCTCCTTCACTGTGCTATCTAGTGCCACTGCTCTGCTGCAGTCAACTTTGACCTTTGATCTCAAAATCCTTAACTGGATTTTCTCATATGAACATCCAAACGAATGAGAAACTTCGCTTGGATTATCTTTAGGACATTGTTCCTGAAAAATATGCAAACCGCCGTATCATCAGTCCTGGTCACACATATTCAAAAAGAAATTTGTTGTTTGCAGCTACATGAGTAATTGAGGTGGAAAACTACGGGTTAGGGTAACTAGAATAGATGTATTGTTCTAGGTTTCTTTTCTTTGCTTTCATTTTTCTTTTCTTCTTTGGGATTGACGATTCTCTTGCTTAATTTGGTAAGAACTGTATCTTTAATGCATTACCGGCCTTGAATTAACATATAGCCATATACAGGAAAGGGGATAGCTACCTATGCATGTATGTCATTTAGGATATTGACATGAATTCTAGATTATCACAAACTCTATCACAGATCTGATAATTTAGGGGTACAGAATAACTAATACTCGCTAACCATTATCTCTAATATACTGGAAGGTTGGTTTGTTCTTGTTATGCTACAATGTAACTCAAAATCTTAAACTTGTGGTAGTAGTGGTAAACCAAAAAAATTTGACATGGTATCAGAACTTTGGTTCTGAGAGGTCTTGGGTGCAGATATATGTTTCTCTATGTCCATACTGATGCACCTGAGGGAGGTGGGGGTTAACTTGGAATACATTGTTGGCTCGTTCCTAAATAGCTTACGCTTCTTCTTCTTTCTTTTATTTATTTTTTCTGGTATAGAGGGGATGTTAAGTTGATGTAAATTTTTGGCACATCCCTAACAACTTAAGTTCTTGGGGTACAGTGTTATCAGTTAATTTTGTCCAGAATGAGTTGCGCATATATGTTTCGGTCTACCTCTGCACGTCATACTTCCTACTATTTTTTGGGTATGTTGTGCATGTATAGTTAATGCATGCGTATTTTTCATCTTGCATCTACATGATAACAAGATGGCTTATCTTGGTTTACATTGTTTAGCATGACTGTAATTTGAATTCTTACCCAGTGTTTTATTCTGAGTTTAGATTTTTTCATTCTGACCACTGCTTTGTCACAGACGACTTATGAGAATTTTCGTTACCGTTACGATAAGAATGAAAACCCCTACACTAAGGGACTACTGGGAAACTTGAAAGAAGTGTTCTGCTCGAGGATTCCACCTTCAATGGTCAACTTCCGAGCATGGGTTTCAAAAGACGACGACACAGTAATGGGATCCATCGCTTCAGAGAGTAACAGAGGCTTCATTGGCTCCAAAGAGAAATTTGACATGGAAAGGGGAAGTATGTTTGGCAAGGATGGGAATATGATGGTTCCAAGTATTTTGCAGAAATTGGACTACAGTGGCATTGATGATAACATGAAGAAGATAAATTTGGGTAGCGTTGATTTTAATGATAATTTAAAAGGGAAGGCAGCAGATGAACCTGCATTAAATCCATTTATCTTTCCTGTTGGTCAAGAACAAAGACGTTCACAGGGAAGTTCCGGCGTAGGAGTTAATTCTACTTATGAGAAGCGGACTCAGTAGTTCCAATTGGACAACATCACTGCTTGTTTTCTTAAAAAGAAAAAAGAAAAAAGGTATTCTTTCTCGCAGTCTCTTTATACTTTGAATATGGATATTTAGCATTTTTTTCCATGAAGATATTAGCTGATGATATCTTGCCGGACATCATAGTAGTTTCAACTCCAATTAACAAACTTAGGATCATGTTAGTTTGAGTTTGAGATAAATAATTCCCAATGAGATAATCTCATTTCACAAATGGCACAAATAACACAAATAGCACAAATAGCACTTCACCATTTGAGCAAGTTTGGCATTATCTCAGTCCAAGCTATCAATTATAGAATTGGCAATGGCACCTCATACAGCACCTCCCAACAAATAAATTTTTTGAACCATTTGAAGTCGACACGCCACTTTGGCTTCTACTTACTGTGGATCTGCAAACTGCAATGGAATGGTTTGTCTGTGTGAAAGCAAAAGTAGCAGTGGGAAATGGTTCCAGAAAACTGTGTAGTTTAGATTTTGTGGAGAAGCTTCAGATATTGTATCAGATATTAGCTTTTCTTTTTTCACCCTTTTTCTTGGATAAAACAGGCATTGGATTGTGCAAAATCACTTCATGTGTTTCTGGACTCTATTTTGCATGTTATGTTCTGCTATTAACTTGTTGAATTAATAATTAATTTGCAACTCTTGCATAGTAATTGGTTGACCTTACCTTGTCTTACTGCTTTTGCTCAGGTTTTGGTGCAGAAAACTGTTCACAGTGCTTGTATGCCGTATGACATATTGACTGAACTTGATGGGGGCTTAAAAATGCTAATTTACTGAGATTGGAGGTAGAATTTGAAGGTCAGTGATGTATTTTTAATGGAATGAAGAAATGAAATTAATTCATTCTTCTGCACATTTTTGTGTTCAATCTCTCTCACCCGAACTCCTATTTTTATCCTACTTCATTACTGAATCTGCAAAACTAGAAGAGCTGTGATATGACACAAACAGGTGCAATAAATAATAGCTCGGTACATATAAAAAAAAAATGAAGGTGCTACATTAAAGAACAATTTTACAGGGTTGAGTTCTTTTCTTTCTTTAGCTTTTAGGAACTCATGTAATTTATCTTTTATTTTGTCTTCTTTTTCTGGGATTAGAGGATGTAGATTATGTGAGCTAATGGTAATTAATTAAAATTGCACCATGCAACATAGGCTTTACGTTTCATTCAATAATAGATGCATATCCAAGACTGAAAAATACGGCTTATGCTATTGCTCCCTCTTTTCTTTCTTTCCAGTTTTGCGATGACTTTATATCGAAGTTCAATTACTAGGCGGACCTTACCACAAATAGGCCAGGTTCAAACCCTGTCCAAGAACTAAAAAGCCCGGTTTGGTAGGCTAGATTAGCATTTGTTTGGTGCAGTACAACACCAAAGTTGAGATTAGTCTAGACCAAGGAATTAAATATAGAAGGTTTCGGAAATATCGGTGGTTCAAAAACACGGAAGTATCGATGGAAATATTGGGAAAATATCGATATCGATAAAAATTAGATAAAAACCACGGAAATTGTAAGAAAAACTTGGAAATTTTTATTGAAACTTTAGAGAATGTTTATTTAGTCAATTATCTATTAGTTTATTAAAAAAAAAAAAATTGGAAGGAAATGCATTGCATGATAGATTTGACTGATTTAAGTTGATTATATAACGAGCCGACAAACACTGTGACTGTAGAAAATATGTTGTAATTAATGATAGAAGAATAAATACACCATAATCATTTATATATAATGATTTACTACAATATTTTACACTGTATACATTGCATTGTAATGTGGGGAGTGGTTGAAATTTTTTTTTTCAGAAACAGTTTGTGAACATACCACCACACCACTCCCTCTCCCTTATATCTCCCTTTTGTTTATTTTATTTCTTACTTTCCCTCTCTCTTTCAAATGTTGCAAACAACATAAAACTAAAGGATTTACTTACAGGATCAAAAAGAAAAAGGATTTACTTACCCCATTTATATTGAATATATTATTTTATTTTCTCTGTCTTTATTTTCTTTATTTTATTCCCCCACTTTCCCCATTTTTATTAGTATTTCCCCTCATCTCTCACGTTCTTAACCTCTCTCTCATTCCAAACCCTAGAATAATATCTTTCTCTATATCTCTCACTTAAGCTTCTTTTATCTCCCTCTCACTTCGCACATCCGCCTCCATCCAAACCCCTTTGCTCCTCTCCCTCCCTCACTCCCTCCCTCCCTCCGCATCTCCCTCTCCGTATGTCCTCTGCAATTCCATCTCCATGTATATGCCCATCATCAAAGCTCGCATCCCTCTATTTGGGGGTTTTTTTCAGTGGTGGTTCCCTGCGCATCTCCCTCTCCGTCTGTCCTCTGCGATTCACTAGATTCTGGAAGAGAGGCCAATATACTAGATTCTGGAATGAATTCGGCGTGACTGCATAATGTTTTGGGGTTTTTTTAATTTTTTCAGAAAATTTCGATAATATCGCGATATTATCTCTATTTTCATTGTGACACTGCACGATAATATCGCCGCCGATATTTCTCCGATATTTCGGCGATATATCGGTGATATTTCCGAAAAAATAACGAAAACCGTTTGTACCCATGCGATAATATCGCTGCTCCAATTCCAGTGAAATATCGCCGATATTTCGGCGATTTTTTCGATTTTTTCTTCCTTGGTCTAGACTGCCATTATTTCATTTTTATTTTTATTTTCATTTTCATTCTTATATTCTCATTCCAAAATTAATTTTAACAAAATCGATTTTCATTCAAACAAACAAAGAGACCGATTTTCAAACTTCAATAAGTATCCATAGCAGCTCACTTGTTAGGGATATTTACTCAAATGGTCCTCTAACTTATACTCAAGTTGCATTTTGGTCCCTCAATTTAATTATTCGTTCAAACGGTCCACCAACTCTATTAATTGGCGAATTGGTCCTACAGTTACATTCTGTCAATGTTGCCATCAAATATAGGGGTAAAACAGTCCAATTAAATAAAATACTAAATAAATTAAAAACTAAAAAATCAAAAGAAAATCAAACTCTCTCCCTCTCGCACCTCCTATCCCCTAGCCCGATAACCATGGCCCCGCGGCCCATCTTCTCCTCCCCGCATCCCACCCTCTCTTCCCCTCCCTCCATCCTCTCTCTCCCTCTATCTCTCTCTTCCCCCTTTCTCTTCAAACAAACCCAGACCTCTATAGACGCATCCGAACCCCTCTCTCTCTTCGAGGACCCACAATTTTAAGATTTCGTCGAGTTGGCTGCCCATGGTGGTTTTCTCGCAACGGTTTTGATGGAGATGGTGATTGGAAATTCTCTATTATGTCGATGACATGATCGCCAAGTCTTGCGCTTAAGAAGATCTTGAATTTGAAGAAAGTGTTTGACAAATTTCGAAAATACAGTCTTCGTGTTCATCTGAAAAAGAAAGCTGAGAGGGGGTTTGGTGCTTTGTCAGGTAAGCTACTCGAGTTAGTTTTTTCTCTTCTTTCTTTTTTAGTTTTAGGAAACTGAAGGTGGAGGGGAGAGAGAGGAAGAGAAGGACATAGAGAGAAAAAGGCTGGGAGAGAGGTTTGGTGGACTGTTTTTTTTTTTTTTTTGGTTACTTTTTTGTTGTTGTTGTTTTATTCTTTTATAGTTTTTAATTAATTTAAAAAATAAAGAAAATTTTGTATTAAATTTTAACTGTATTTTTTATATTTTTAGATGTCAAATTTGTGGATCATTTGAATGAATAATTTAGTTGAGGGACCAAAATGCAACTCGGGTATAAGTTTAAGGACCATTTGAGTAAATAACCATAACTTGTTAATATAGAGGAGGAAATAGAGAAGTCTTTTTCCAACTTGCAAAGCAGAAGGATGAAGCTCATAAGATTTCAAAATTTCCAATTCATAGTTAAGTCTTGTTGTGGAGTCAAATTTTCATGAAGCTTCGGCCCAAAGGTTCTGCGGACGATATAATCTTTAGCCCAACAATAATTGGAAAAAGGCATTTTTGGTGCATTTTAAGGTGTATTTTACTAATATGTTGAAGGCTATTCCAAAGAAAGCAAAACGCTAACGTGTTGAAGTAAAATAAATTTTTATTTACGCACATAACCTTCAAAATCAATAGACCAGTCCTTGTATGAGTGGAAATTATTTCGTGTGAGTCCAGTTTGGGAATTTTATTTATTATACGATTAATTTTGGAAAAATTTAATTTGTTAAGAATTTATCGAGTATGAACACACAAAAAATGGAAACATAACTCTTATATCATTAGAAATATTTGGCAAAAGAGGTTTACGTCTAGGCAATCACTTCACAAACAAATTTTTAAAAAACAAAAAACAAAAAAAACCAGTTGAATTATCACTAGAAGCAAAATAATAGTCTATAGATGACTAGACAAAAAGTCAAATTATCTAATAATAATAGGTATGTAGGGCTCTCTAACTCCCTCACTCGAATGCCCATTGGTTCTTACGAATCACCTATTCTTCCTCATGCGTGAAGTCATTCTTGATGTTGAAGGTATGGGATCCTCTAAGGGTTTTTTCTATCTTCTATTCAACGTTGTATTTATGATTTTCATAACTATGATGATTGAGGATATGGCATCTATGAGTAACTAAATTATTTGGCTAGGAATCTGATGTAACCTAACATGATAGTTCTATGTTATTGAGTTAATACTTTATTTTTTAATGAATTTATATTCCTTGTTTGATTCATTATTATAATTGTAATCTTGATACTTGTAATTGGCCATTATAGGCATTTTGGATTGTCTAAGATAAGGTTAGGCGAGGGGTTCATCCCTAATATTATATGCACTATGAATGAATGAGTTGTTGTTGAAGTCGGGGTTCAAGCTAAGACGTTTCTTGGTTCTAGATTGTTCTTCTTGGCCTTAATGGGTTCTCAATTAATATTTGGCTATGGGGTTCATTAGTTAGATTTAATTGAGGATACTTGGTGACCCCGCGGTTGAACGAATCATCATAATAACGAAAGAATGAACCCTAGGAATTGAATTGTGACTTTATTCTCTAAATTTACTTGATACATAGAATAGAATTGTTATGGTGAAGTCGGAGACCTAGTATTCATTCATCTATTTTCAAAACCAATTTTCAGTTTTTATCCTTTTTCTTTCTTTATCAATTCCGAACAAATCCAAAACAAATACTTTAGTTTCCTACCTTAAATTCTCATCACTTGGTTAGGTTAATATTCATTGATATTATTTTTTTCTAGTTTGGTATTTTTATTTTGTTTTTCTTAAGGTATTCATATCTGGAATTAATTAATAAACTTTGCAAATCCCCGTAGGTACGATACTCGTCTTGCCATTATACTATCTTAACCGATTCGTATACTTGCGAGATATAAAATTGTTCATCAAGGGCCTCATTGTGCGGCAGATTAAGCCCTATCAAGTCTTTCTTCTGAAAGCCGATTATTGGATCGTCTTCTATTACTGGGCAGCTAGTTAAGACTTGGGAGATAATAGTGCCTTATTTAATCTTCCTCTTCTTTCCTTGCTGGTCAGCCCAGATTCCTCGGAGTCGGGCAGGATTGTGTTAATCCTTATGAACTTCAGCGGAGGCTCCTTTGCTGCATCGCGGTCCTCAATCTGTTTGATAGCCTTTTTTGCCACGAATTATGTGCCATGGCCATTCACCAGCTCCAAAAGGTGCTTTTTCCAAGACCAACAGTCTGTTGTGTAATGTCCATATGCCCCATGAAAGGTGTAGCATCTGGTGGTATCTCTATTGGTAGGGTCTCCCTTCAAGGGTAGCGGCCTCTTCAGCCATGGCTTATCTTTCACTTGTGCCAGGATTTGATGTGTTGGGATAGTGAACTTGGTGTATCCATTTTCAACTGATGAGCCACCTTGGGATCGCGACTTGTACTTTCCATTATTCCTACTGCTGGACCTATCATTCTTCTAACATGCCTTCTTGGGCGATTGATTGGCTTGCTTGGAAGATTTCTTTGCTGCGATCCGATCGTCATCCCAGTGTGCATAACGTTTGGCAGTTGCGAAGATGTCAGCCAAGGTCTGGCATTGAGTGATGATTAGCTCACAATACAGGTCTTGCTCGGTTGGCAAACCTTTCTTTAAAGCAGAGAACGCGATTCGGTCATTGCAAATACTTCGCACATCAGGGCGTCTTCAGCCTTGTAGAGGATCATAGTACTCTTAAAATGCTTGAGATGGCTCTCGAGGTCGGAATCCCTTTGAATGACGTGAAGGACGGTGTTAAGAACAACTTTGGGGGAGTCACTGCTCGATCTTATGAGCGAATGGAGATGAGTTTACTAGGTCTACCTCTTTGCGTAGAGCATCTTCCAAGTCTCCTTCGACCTTTAGGTCTCGGAGCTGGCCATTCACAAGTTTCTCGACGTCTTCCACTCGCAAGGCTTGTGGTTCACGTCAGTGTCTCCAATAACCTAGGCATCGTTGATCAGACTCTTCGTTGACTATGGAGGATGTTCTCCTTGGCTGCCCTGCCTGCGCGGCATCTTTGTGGATTGAGCTTGTGAAGGATTTTCCGCGGCACGTGGCCTGGAATTTGCTCTACCAGCGCACGCCAATGAGCGTCATCCTTCATGTTTTCATGAGGAGGGTCATGGGGTTGATCTCCATGTGGGCCTAGCCTTGAGTGAAAGCTTCCTCGTGGGCCCAAGCTGGGGTGAACATCGGACTATTCCAACAGTCTTGAGTGTACATTGGTCCTTGGACCTAGTCTCGAATGGATACTTGATCTACTCCTGTCAGGGCTTGCAGATGCTTGTGGCTTGCCTGGGTGCTGAGCAACACATTTTTGTCCTTCTCCTTGCATGCTTGCTCCAAATAGACCTACTTAGGACCTCTTGAACTGTCTAAGGTGCGTTTGTCCATCCTTCTTTCTTCACCATTAGATTCAAGTCCAAGGTAGTTGACCAAGTGAATCTGCCTTAGGAGCTGACCAAGTCATCGACTCTTTGAGTCAACTAGTTGACTCTAAGTGTGAGGTCTACTTGGCTGCTATGATCAATGGGAGAGAATTGTGTGCAGCCCAATTGTACACAATCTAGGGTTTCGTTGGAACTGTATGCTGGAGCAAACGTCAAACGCGATGGCGGATGAGGGAATGGATGCACTTGTTCCAAGATTGGGTCGTGACTCGCGGCGGCGATGGAATAGCCGTGAATGGTGGTTCCATCATGCGGCGGCGCCATGGAGGTGGATCTCTAGTCCAGACGTGAGGCGGTGAGGCTACGAGATAGTGGCGGTCGCGGGGTGGTGAGGCTGGATCATAGTCTCGGCCACGGGACGTTGCGGCGGCAGGTGGCTTACGGCGGTGGAACTACTCCTGTGGTCACATGGCACAGTGGTGGAGCGACAGTGCGAGCTGGACATACCTCTCGGGTGTGAGGCCATGAGGAGGGGAGGCACGATCTGCTGAACCCGTGATGGCGGCCACGAGGTGTGGTTGCTCAGTCCCATTGCGGATTGAGTCGTTGCAGCGGCCTTGATCTCTTGCGCATGCTCCCGGCCATTGTTGCTCGGAAAGCCTTGAATAAGTGATGGATGGAAGGATGCGGATTCCTTAGATTTGAGAGTAACGCGTTGAATATAACTTGATGCGGATTCCTTAGGAAGATGCAGCAAATAACGAAAAGGTCAGAGTTTTCTCTCACGGGGAAAGCATGGTGCGCACGGAACCGAGTGTGAGGGAGTGGCCGAGCCGTGAGAGAGAGAGAGAGAGAGAGAGAGAGAGAGAGAGAGAGAGAGAGAGAGAGGAATTTTGCAGGGTTTCAAAATTGAGTTTTGAATTACCTCAAGTGCAGTGAGATGCCATCTACTTATTGTCTCCTTGCTTGCTAGGATTTGAAGAATAATCCTTGATTTAGGGAGATATTGTTATCTTAAATCAAAGATAATTCCTTAATTAAATAGGATTTAATTAGGGCAATTAGTTGACCTAATTAATATTCTTTTTTCCACGTGTCACCCATTTATTGGTTGCCGAAATATATGTTCCCACAACCATGTCACACAAAAACATAAGAATAATGCTACTCTTACCACATTTGTATACCACATTCCCATACCACCTTATGTGGCAGATGAGGTGGGCATCCATATCAATTAAAATTAATTTAACATGTTATTTTCTTCATGATTTACTGACACTTTTTAATTGATGGGGTTGTACACCTCATCTGACACAAAATGGTATGAAAATGTGGTATACAAATGTGGTAACAGTAGCATTACTCAAAACATTAATGACCGAAGGTGACAATTTCAAAAACTTCATAGATCATTTGTGATAAAAACTCTTTTTCTAAATCTCTGACATCAAACAAAATAAAGAGTATTATGTTATTATAAGAGTAACTAGTTTAAGGTCAATGAATTAGGATATGAAAGAAGGTTTGTTTCCTTTAGGTATCAAAATCATTGTTTTATATGAAGTACGCCAAATACAAAGCATAAACCTCGATGAAGATTCAATATGAATTCAGTTCTAGCCATGACTAAGTAGATTTGGTGATTGCATCTTAGTGTGCATCATTAATTTACAAAAGAGATTTAAGCTTTCAGGGTATAATTTCCCACAATTGTAGACAGGGCTGTCCCTGAGATTTTGAGGGCCTTGTGCGAAACTTAAATTGGGGCCTCACATAATCTAATACGAAAATACTATAAAAAAAAATTTGCCATACCTTAATGTCATAAAACATTTTCATCGATATCATCATTTTCATTGTCATCATTCTCATTATGCTTGACATTACCCACACATTCATCCATATTGTTTTCAGTATCTTGTAATTCCTCAACATTATCTTCTTGTTGTTCATTAGAAGTATTTTCATCCATTGTAGCATGTGATTCTTTAACAATGAATCTATCTAACGCTCCTCTTTGAAAAAAGAACCAAATAGATTGATCAATGATGATGATTCCTTACTAGAAAATCAGAGTTTAAGAGAAAGAAGAAGTCATGAAGTTTTTTTTGTTTTTTTAGTAGAAAAAAGTACTTCGATACTCAAACAAAAGAGATTGATACATATTGCTACTAGTTAGCTTAGTTTGATGTTTCCCTTTTTTTTAATAGTAAATTTGGCTTACATCCTTCAAATTCAATTTGCCGTACCTACAACCCTTCATTTTTTGTTCCAATAAATAATACCCAATTTGTATAAGAAAAAACCCATGATTAGGATCCAACTCAGCAAGTTACCTAATTAAGCATAAAATCTGATTTATTGTACTTTTCAGATTCCAAAAATACCCCCAACTAAGCCATTATTGCATTTTGTATATTAATGTAGGAATCAATATGGAAAAAGTTTTTAATTGGATTGTATATAATGACAGACGTTGAATTTGGAAAGATCTCCAAATTGTTGTAATTGATGTAGGAATTAATTTGGAAACAATTTTTTTAAAATTTAACAATAAATTTATATTTAGGTAATCGGTCTGTTTAATAAAAATGTCTATGTTATTTTCTTTTTATGAATTATACATGACTAATAATCTACTTTATAATTGTTTATGAATAATACTGTACATACTAGTTATGTTGAAAAAATAATGTACCTATTACTTGTTCTATGAAAAATAACTAATAATCTTTTTATTGTTTGTTTTATGAAAAATATAATTTACCTAGTATGAAAAGTGTACCTTTTTTAATTTATAAAAGTGTACATAATTTTCTATTCCAATATACCTACATTATATGACATCCAATATACCTACATTAATTTTAATGTACTTACTATTAGGATTTAGGTATTATATGTCATCCAATATACCTACCATTTGAATAATATACCTACTACGAAATATGTATAGGTAAATTATTATATGTAATTATGATTTATATGTATAGCTATATATATATATTATTTTTGAACGAACATATATTATATGTATTATGAGAATGTTTTGATTTGTTGAGTCCAGTAACATCATAATAATGAAAAGGCTAGATATTAGGGATTGTTTAGGAAAAATTTTGGATAACAAAAATGGCAGGGTTTTGTAAATAAGTAATAAGAAACGGGCAACTTTTATCCTTCATGGCATCCGTTTTCAAAATTGGGTTTTGATTGAAAGTAAATATGTAGATGAATTTTTGTATATACTATTAGAGTTGCAAGGGCCTATTACATAATGACCCTTTTTTTAAAACATGTTTCTGTTTTATTTATTTATAATTATTTAAAGTTTGTTGTTATAATGCAAAAATAATAATAATAACGCAAATAGAATGCCTTCAATGAAACTCGAACCCGGCCTTGATAAGGGATATGCATTGGAAAGCCAATTCCGCCACACTTTTGTGCCAACATGTAGCACGCTAAAGTATATATTCAAATCCTGTAATATTAATATATATATATATATATATATATATATATATATATAATATAAAGAAGAAAAAAATTTCAAGGCCCTCAAAATCGAGGCCTGTGTGTGGCGCCACTTGCACCACCCAGGGCCGCCTCATTGTAGAGACAAGCTTTGGATATAAGTGGCATATTAAAATTGTAGAAACAACTAAGTGTCTAATAATATTAATGCTCTAGTGTTTTTTTCTCCAGAAACCATGTTATAGTGTTTCTTTACAATATTATTGCTAGAAATGAGGATATATAAATATTAAAATCAATACTATGGATCCGGGTTTTTCTTAATTACCCAGTTCAAGTCTCAGTTCTGGTGACCAAACCCTTTCACCCAGTTTCAATGAGTACCCAAGTAGTGACCCTTTTGTAGATCTTAGCTTTTTGGACCAAAACCCCAGTAACTCTGCTCTGTCACCGAGCTTGAGCCCTGAGGGAGATGACAGTGATTACTCTGATAATGTGCTCAAGTACATAAACCAGGTGCTAATGGAGGACATTATGACAAAACCCTGTATGTTCCATGACCCTTTGGCTGTCCAAGCCGCTGAGAAATCTCTTTATGAGGTTCTTGGTGAAAAGTACCCACCTTCCCCATACCAACACCCTCTTAATATTGAGAGCCCAGATTGTCATTTTCTGCAACTTTCAGTGAGAGTGAATTGGTTTTGCAATTTAACAGGGGTTGAGGAGGCCAGTAATTTTCTTCCTAAAGGTCAGCTGTTTTTTGATGTAGAGAACAAGAAGCCCTATACAGTGGCAAGTGGAAAGGCTGAAGATGTGGTGGTTAAGACTGAGAAGAAATCAGGTGAGAGAGAGAGAAGAAATTGGGTGGGAGAAGAAATTGGGTGGGGGAAGAAATACGGGTTGGGGGAAGAAATCTGGGGAGAAGAAATTGGAAGGGAGTGAGATTTTTAAAATTTAATATGTTTAATTTTTTAAAATAATTTAAACAATTAATGGGGAGGGGGAGAAGATATCTGGAGAAAAATTGGGAGGAAGAGGAGAAGAAATCTGGGGGAAGAAAGCGGGAGGGAGAGATTTTTTAAAATTTAATATGTTTAATTTTTTAAAATAATTTGAACAGTAAAATATTTTTATAAATTTTTGGTCCACATGGAAGTCCACGTCATTAAGAAATGAGTTCCACTTTTGACACGTCATCATTTAACAGATTAACTAACGATATGGCTAACGGAAGTAAATTGTAGGGTTTCCAAGAGTTTGAATATGTACTCTTAAATGTCTCTAAAGTTGAGTATGAACTTAAAAATGACCCTATAGTTTTGGGATTTACTATAGTTAACCCTTAATTCAATAGATGAATTAGAAAAGACAAACTTCAAGGGAGAGGGGGCGAGTAACCACTACCAATAATAACAAAAGAAACAAAGGTATTGTGTACTTATCCGCATTTCGTGAATTTTAAGCCTAATTAAGGCCCTTGAATTGTAGCCTAATTAAGGTCTGACCTTTAGAGTAGCAATACACCCCTGCAATTTCAAAGGCCCTATTCCTATATGCATAAAAACTGATATATGTATGTATTTTGCTTCTAAACTTATCTACAATGCTTCATACAACACGAATGCTAGTTTTTGAGTCAAATTATTCTTATTGCACCTGGAAAGCATTAACTGATAAACTTCCCAATTCTTGCACAGCTCATCCACCAAAACAAGCATACGTGAGGAAAGCAACTTCATTCCTACAGCCTCTTTGCTGTTCAGAAAAATGGTAGAGGTGCAAGTGATCCCGAAGTTGTTGGTGCGATTCACCTTAATGAAAAGGTTAATTGAGTTCGGCGTCACGCACTTGCTAGACTCGGGTGTGGGCCAGGTTCCAACACTTATTTTTGGCAATGAAAATGGTACAATGGGAATCATTGCTTCTATACCTCAAGAAGAGTACCTCTTTTATGAAAAGTTGCAGTCAAACTTGAGAACGGTAATGGAAGGAGGGTTTAAGCATGAAGGTGGAGGTCATTGTACCATGGCAAGAGAAGTGCAAATGCCAAAAACTTCATGGAATGTAACTTCATGAAATTGTTTTATGATATCAACTGTGAGGACATGGAGTTACTTTCCTCACGTATGCATGTTTCGGTGGATGAGCTGTGCAACAAGGTGCTAGAATTGGGAAGCTTATCAGTTAAACTTATCTACAATGCTTCTTATTGCACCGAAAAACATTAACTGATAAGCTTCCCAATTCTAGCACCTTGTTACACAGCTCATCCACCGAAACATGCATACGTGAGGAAAGCAACTCCATGTCCTCACAGTTGATATCATAAAATGATTCAATGAAGTTACTGTCCACGAAGTTTTTGGCATTTGAACTTCTCTTGTCATGGTACAATGACCTCCACCTTCATGCTTAAACCCTCCTTACATTACCGTTCTCAAGTTTGACTGCAGCTTTTCATAAAGGAGGTATTCTTCTTGAGGTAGAGAATCAATGATTCCCATTGTACCATTTTCACTGCCAAAAATAAGAGTTGGAACCTGACCCACACTGGAGTCTAGCAAGTGCGCGACAAGGGAACCTCGCCGAACTCGATTAACCTTTTCATCAAGGTGAATCGCACCAATAACTTCAAGATGACTTGCACCTTTACCATTTTTCTGAACAGCAAAGAGGTACGAATGTTCAGCAATAAGATAAATGTCATCCCCAATGACCATGGAATTTGATACACAATCTAGCTCTTGTCCTGGGCTGCCCTGAGAATCAGAAATTTTTTATTTTGGTTCAGCAAGAGAATATTTTAGGTGCGTAACATTTCAAGATTTATGGGGAGTTGAATTGCTAGGCCAATGAGAAAAAGGCAAGACAAGGTAAAAATCTACTACTTTGATTGCTAATGAGCTTGTAATTAATAACTGGTTTGCAGTGTGCAAGCAGCCTAACTATTACCTTGAAGAATTGCTTCGAACATGCAGTTGATAACTCTTCCACCAGCAGTACATATTGCATATGTGCTAGAAAGCTCCTGATAGCAGATTCAGCTAGCTTGCTCCAAAGGTGATAATCAGATAGCGATGTCATAAACTGTTGTAGGGATGCCATCAACTGCTATGAAAATAATTTTATCCCTACTATATATCGCAATCCTGTTGACAATAAAAGAAAAATGAATTAGTTATCTTTGATTGAAAGTAAATTGACATTTAAGGGGGCTGGGGGAGAATTCCACCTCAATTCATGTGGTACCAAAAATGAAAGAAAAGCAATGTCATTTTCACTCATTCCCCAACCAGCTAATGGTTACATTTACACTGCTCCCAACCCTTTTTCTTCCTGAAAATACAATATCTGCTTTTTTTTTTCCAAAACACTAGTGACTCATAACAACCAGTGTCTATATATCCATAATACATTTTAACCAGATTTACTTAACAAAAACTGCAGAGGTCATTCAGTGTGGACCCACTAACAATAAATTGTGCACTAGAAGGAGCCAGGCCTAAAATTTAATATATACATTGTCTTCCAGTTTATTTATTTTGTATCAAAACATACATAAAACAAGTTCATAACATCTGCTCAGTTTTTAACAGTAGGAAGAGCTATATCATTCACCAAATAATAGGCTTAAAGATAACTTCTAACGATCAAGCATTGTAATTTCTTATAGCATCATCACTTTATTAACTACCGCAAACCCCTCGTATATATTTTGGTGGTTGTAAACGTGAAAAGGATATTTCCTTGAAATTTTGAATGATCATTAGGCTTTTCACCCCAGGAAAATTTACATGGAATCATATTGCATTAGAAAGTTACCATGATAAACAAATTTAAAAGAGGGAAACAAAAAAAGAAGAAGAAGACGAAAATAATTGGTTTTAGTCTGTCTGTAGTTCGCTTGAGGATTGCTTATCCTCTTGTTTATCAATATAATCATTTATATTCAAAAAATAAAAATTGTATATACACTGAAACTATATCCTATAGCTAGGAATAGAACCAAATTTGAGAAGGATAGGACTGTACCTGTCTGGAAATGCAGCGGAGTTGAATGCACACACATGGTTGACATGTGTCATGTTTACCATGCTGTAACGCAATTTCTTGTTACTACTGTAAATGAAAGTTGGCTTATATGATGCACCAACACAGATGTAGTGCTCTGATGCGAGAAACTACCGATCGTAATATCCTTAGTACCAAGTGAGATTTTCTTCCTCTCCCTAACTCACCAGTACTTGCGTTGAGCATAAAGCTTAAGAGGTGCCCATGTCCAAGGCCACATAACAGATAGGATATCTGATAAAGAGAAAATATTAATGACTAATAATAGTTTTACAAAAGAAACACTGAATTCCCAGAGCAACAGATGTGCAGATAACAAATGCATCATCATACTGCACCAGTAAAATTGATTTTCTTTCTTTCTTAAGGGATAGGACACAGAGAAGATTGTATAGATATGAAAGGCGAATATACAACAAAAGTGAATCAGTAGTCCACTACAAAGCCAGCCTACAAACTATGTTAGTCTGGAAACAAACAAATGCAATAACTATTCCAAAAAAGGTGGAAACAACCAACCAAGCCTGGAACAATAAGAAATTCCTGCTCTCAATCCATATTCATAAGAAAGACAGGGCAGCCTTAGAACTAAACAGAAGTTACTCTCAAAAATCAAACACCATACTTTTTAGATGGATTTTAAAATGGTAAAGATGGAAGCCATAACCAATTAAACATGCTCTGATAGTATTTCCAAAGAGACGTTACATTTAAGACCACATATAATATTAGTAAATCTTATGAAAACAATATGCGTAAATACTGTCTACACCTAGCGGAGAAAGATGAAGCGAAGGCATACCCCTTCAAAGGCACAAAAAGAACAGAATTTGGTATTGACTCTTCACTCAAATCCACCTCAAAGATGAGTTCCAAGTCAGGAAGTGAAACTATCTGGACACTTTTCCATTTTCTGACAGCTGCTAGCTGACAAGAATTGGAATTCTCCGCTATGGAGTTTATGGCAAGGCAACAGATCTCAAAGTCCAACTGCTTATGCTTTATCTCTGTGACTTCCCCGTCACCAATCTCCAAGTAATAAAAGTTTCTTCCTCCCCTAGTTTCCAATAAAACCTGTCATTAAAGCATCAACCAATTAGTTCGTCACCAAAAGGCCTAACCATATATTAATGATGACATCTCTCAACCAGGGAAAGTACAATTTCTTTTATGAGGAAAACACCATGGAAGAATTAGCAGTCGCAATGTCAATGTTACAGCCTACTGGGTCAGTCCACTCTTGGTTCAGCTGCCCAGATGTAGAACTCACTAGTCTTACAGAACGCTCAGTGACCTGTGATGTTAATTCATCAGCCAGCATGCACCGGATACAATACTTCATCATCAATTAAGGAATGAACTCCAATCGTCAGCCGGAATAGGCTAGTCGAGACTGAATCTAAAATAGATAAACACTGCCCATTTTTAGAGTAACATATCCCTCATATTTAAACACAGAGTAACTAGTTCGTCATGACAACAAACTAAGGCCCTAGACATGTAAAATCGCAATTTCCATAATTTTACAATAACCTGCTGACAGATTCTTTATGCATTAGAACATAGAAAAAACAAAGTTATGAGACAGGAACTAGACAACCTACTTGCACAATTTGATTGAAGACAGCATCGTGGCAAAATAAAGTGTTTGCTTCAGAATGGAAGCCCATCTTAGTTTTTGCCAAGTTACCCTCAACATTCACTGCAAGAACTTGTGTCTTGCTGACGGAGCTTACAACCAGATATGTGTCATATGGATCGTTAGTGGAACATTTCAATGACCACAGTCTGCGAATGCCTTTCATCTCATATGATGCCTGCCCAGAGTCATATGATGAACAAGAAGCAACTTGTATCAATGTGAGAACAATATGCAAAAGCTCAAAAGGAAATTATTTGTACAAGAAAATGTTAAAATAAGACAAACCAGTTTGTAGATTCCATTTTGAACTTTGTGAAGAGAACTATCCTTATGAGCTCCTACGCAAGTTACAACCTGAAATTGGCCTTGCCTTGTAGGATCGACCACAAAAAAATCTTTAATGGGCCCCAAGTTGGGGTACGTTTCTAAAACTACTAGACATGCACATTTTGCATCCGTCTTTTGATGTAGCTTTATAAGCTGTGTTTGCATCACCATGGGGAGTTAATATCTAATAATGAAAATCACTTTTGAATGAAGAATTAATAGGCAGAAGCCTGGGCGCCAAAATAATGAAATCAAAATAATCTCATGTGCTTAAATCGCTTAAAACTTCATAAACCAAGACAGCTACACCGCATTTTTGTTCCAGCATTCAACTTGACAAGATCTACCAAATAATGATTGAAAACCACATTTAGAATTTCAGGTCCAAAAGAAGATAGAACAATCCCTCTTACACAGTGAGATAAAGATTGATGACCCTCCAATCACTCCCTATATTTCATAGGGAATATCTGGGAAATGCCTGCTATATACCAACAACAAAAAATAGTGTGATATGATATTCTTTTACCTCTTGATAAAAAAAAAAAATCATGCTTTCAATAGTAGAAAGAACATTACAAAGGACAAATTGTCCGCTGGATACACTAGACTACTCAACCACAACAGCAAAACAGAGTTTAAGATTTAAACTTCCTATATTACATGAATGAAATCTAAAATACAGCAGCACTCCAATCATAAAATAAAGCATGCAAAGAACTATCCCTGAACTCTGACAATACCGATGCCTAAAGGTTGGGTTCACTTAGTTCACCCGACACATTGCTTCACCGGCCCATTAAGCTATGCCATTCAATTATTACAGTTTACTTTTACCTGCTTGAGTCACTAGTTGGTTATGGTGGTAATTTGCATTAACGAGGATCACACCAGAGTTTTATGTACTAAGGATCTAATCCTTAACAGCATATCAAGAAAAGACTGAATATCAGTCTTTGACAAAACAATACTTAATAGCATATCAGATATACTATTAAGCCAACCAATACTTCGATAAAACAACAATATCTTTCTGTCAAATCTTATCTTAAAAGACCATGAGTGCCGCCTGTTTTATAATTTCTGTCTCTTCCCTTTTGTTGAAACAGCTACATTGTTTCCAAAATCCATTGAAGACTCCAGTAACTTTTTGTTGTTCTCACAACCTAATTTTATGAGCGTTTTGGATATGTTCTTTCTTTCCTTCTTATAACTATTAGATCCTTTAGTCTTCACTATGCTTATAGATTAGTCCTTTTTCCTAATATCACAAACAATTCAGACTTGGATATTCAAGATAACACTTGGTGATAAGGACATCTTTGTCAAAGCCATTAGGGTTTTACAAACAAAAGAGATGGAAGAGGGAATTATTAATTAGTTTCCTAATTTATTTGTTAGTTCCTGGGTTCTCTAAGTTTTCCAGATTTCATTAGGATTTTTAGTTTTCCAGATTTCAGTAGGATTTCTATTTTATTTGGATTATGATTTCTTTCCTAGAATAAGTTTAATTTTCCTTTTCACTCTAGGGTTAGATTATTATAAATACCCCTTCTATGTCATTCATTATGGGAGTTGAGATATAAAAAAGTTTATTTTCCAGAGATTGAAGAGTACTTGGTGTGAAGACAAACCCCTGGAGTGATTCCAAACCTATCCCTTTTGTTCTATTTTCTGTTTTCCATTGTTTTCGCTTCCACTAAACTACCTAAATACTCCATTCACGCATATCCTACATCACTTGGGTTTGAGGCACTAAGAAAAGAACAATAGCATGCAACCGTTCTGAGTACCATACTTGCGAGTCCCGAACTTGATCCGACAGAGACACGTTCGTTACCAAGCCATGAGATTGTAGATGCAATGGATGTTTCCCCCAAAGGCCCCATTTGAGTCTAAGCACCCTAAAACATGAGAGAATTGTAACTATGAGAAGATCATAACACCAAACAAACCCTATACTTAGCTTTGCGTTAAAGACGCTACCACATAATACGTCAATCAAAAACCAGTGGATGTTTGAAAAATAAATTACTACTCACTTTTCATTCTCATGCTTTATTGTTAGAAGATGAAGTTGGCCAAAGTATCACCAATCAAATATTGATATCCATCCTCATTCACTCTTTCATTGTATTGTAGCCCTTCACAACCTTTGAAAGAGTGAATGAGGATGGATATCAATATTTGATTGGTGATACTTTTGGCCAACTTCATCTTCTAACAATAAAGCATGAGAATGAAAAGTGAGTAGTAATTTATTTTTCAAACATCCACTGGTTTTTGATTGACGTATTATGTGGTAGCGTCTTTTAACGCAAAGCTAAGTATAGGGTTTGTTTGGTGTTATGATCTTCTCATAGTTACAATTCTCTCATGTTTTAGGGTGCTTAGACTCCAAATGGGGCCTTTGGGGGAAACATCCATTGCATCTACAATCTCATGGCTTGGTAACGAACGTGTCTCTGTCGGATCAAGTTCGGGGGACTCGCAAGTATGGTACTCAGAACGGTTGCATGCTATTGTTCTTTTCTTAGTGCCTCAAACCCAAGTGATGTAGGATATGCGTGAATGGAGTATTTAGGTAGTTTAGTGGAAGCGAAAACAATGGAAAACAGAAAATAGAACAAAAGGGATAGGTTTGGAATCACTCCAGGGGTTTGGCTTCACACCAAGTACTCTCCAATTTCTGGAAAATAAACTTTTTTTTATATCTCAACAACTCAACTCCCATAATGAATTACATAGAAGGGGTATTTATAATAATCTAACCCTAGAGTGAAAAGGAAAATTAAACTTATTCTAGGAAAGAAATCATAATCCAAATAAAATACGAAACTTAGAAATCCTACTGAAATCTGGAAAAACTAAAAATCCTAATGAAATCTGGAAAACTTAGAGAACTCAGGAACTAACAAATAAATTAGGAAACTAATTAATAATTCTCTCTTCCATCTCTTTTGTTTGTAAACCCTAATGGCTTTGACAAAGATGTCCTTATCACCAAGTGTTATCTTGAATATCCAAGTCTGAATTGTTTGTGATATTAGGAGAAAAGGACTAATCTATAAGTATAGTGAAGACTAAAGGATCTAATAGTTATAAGAAGGAAAGAAAGAACATATCCAAAACGCTCATGAAATTAGGTTGTGAGAACAACAAAAAGTTACTGGAGTCTTCAATGGATTTTGGAAACAATGTAGCTGTTTCAACAAAAGGGAGGAGACAGAAATTATAAAACAGGCGGCACTCATGGTCTTTAAGATAAGATTTGACAGAAAGATATTGTTGTTTTATCGAAGTATTGGTTGGCTTAATAGTATATCTGATATGCTATTAAGTATTGTTTTGTCAAAGACTGAAAGAAACTGGCTTCGTTCAGATGCCAACTATTATAAAAAACAACAACCTGATAAGACAAAACATGTTCATTGGTGAACTATTTAATGTAACAGAAAGTGAAGAACTTCAGGAGGCTCGTTTTTCCTAGTAAGAAAATGGATTTAGTTGTATTAAAACCACAAACCTTAAAAATCTTTTTATCCCATGAATAGAGTCCGAATACTCAGCTGTTTGGATGAATTATAAAGATCTGCAGAAAAACAGCATGTAAGAAAATGTGTTTATTGAACACAAATCTACATGACCGTACCGTGATCCGACTGACATATTAGTACACAAACAAGTTAAACATATAACTTTAGGCACCTCTGTGACTAGTCAATTGGAAATCAAGACAAGCCAAGTCCAATGGGTATTGAGTGGATTGAGCATCACATTCGTTCTCCCACTAAACTCTTGTCAATAGAAAATATCAACTTAGACTAGTGATCTACTGTGAAATATTTTATAGTTCAAGATTGACGTCACAATAGTAGGCCACTAATTCAGCCAACAAGATTGTCTTAATCCGGACAAAAGATGAAAATGCTAAATAAACATGCTTGTGTAAGCAGATAAACATGCTATCTGCTTGAAGGCATCAACTGAGGTAACATACTCCAGTTAATGGAATACAGGCAAGAGGTAAAATGTCTTGTAATGAGCAAATTTTGAAAGTTCAATAAGATACAAACAGAGATTGACTAATCTCATATCTGGATTATCCAAACAAAGTTCTTAATGGACAGCTGATTAAACACACATATGTTCACTTCCCAAAATGCTTTTTTATTTCACCTAAGAAAACCCACACTTCCATGATTCCTTAGTTTGCGAGGCAATAAATTTCTAAGGGAACAAGAAAACACTATCCATACAATTTTAATGCAGCATTTTACAGATCCTCCGTGATTATTATATTCCTAAATTCTTGATATTTAGCTACATGATGCCACATTTTGACCTACTAATATTAACACCAATGTTAGGTGTAACCATATGCCGATCTATGAGAATGACTGAACCCTTACAAAACCTATGTCCTCAATTATGTTTTCTTTTCTTTGGCTGGGAAAGAATCAATTATAGACCTCCTAACCAAACGAAGGTCTGAAGGCACCCATGCAATATCAAACTCATAACAAGAGTTCAATCAAGTGCTAGAGAAATAAGAACAGAAGCTCCTCACATCATCTGATTCATCAGACAGTTCTAGTTGTTCTCCCTTGACCCTTCTTCTCACACCCCATTGATTCAAAACTCAGTCATCTTAATTTAGTCAGAAGCAAATCATATAAAGTAAAATTTCGGTTTTCACATTTTTGCTATTGGCTGGTGCAGTGTGATATGGAAGGCTGATTAAGAATCACCCAGCTGATAACAAAAAAACACAACCTTCACCAACCAAAGCACTAAAGAAGAAACAACGATACAAGTGAAACTAAAAATGAAAACTCAAAGGTCAGCAGTATATCTATTTCTCCAAGCTGTAAGGAAAGGTTTCCATGCAACCCCAATAGCTACTACATAAATACAACATAAGCAAAAAAAAAAAAAAAAAAAAAGGCACGGTAAACTGGATCTCAAGCCCTCTAAGATGGATACAAAACTAATTCTAAAGGCTGATCACAAGGAAATAATATTACATAAAAATTAAACCCTTTTAGGTCTGTAGTTAAGTTCACTCTGTAGAAATGTGTTTCGCATTCATCGATCCATTCAAAAGATTTATCGGAAATTCAACACCACAGCAGCTAAAACGCAAAATATAACAAATAAAATCACACTCCAACCATAAAATCTTTCCAAATCATTTTCTAGATCAGCTAATTTTCTCCATACAACAAATATTATACTCAAAAACAAATCCAGACAATATCAATATTCCGAAACAATAAATAAAAGAAAACCAGAAGGCATAAGCAAATCCAGAGAACTATCACATATCACAAGCCCCTACTCAATTGAAACCGTTGATAAACTGCGCACGAAGCCCATTACATGTAACGTGAGAGATACTGAGAGAGAGAGAGAGAGAGAGAGAGAGAGATTACATGAATTTTTGCTGTTCGAGTTGGGCAGCGAGCTGCTCTTCTTGAGTTTGGGCAGTCATGCTGCGTAGAGTGCAGTGTGGTTTGCGTTTGAGATGTCTTCGCACTAGAACCCTAAAATCCCGAAATGGCTCACAACGACGACATTATATATTACCGAGATTGTGGAGGCTCCCGTTCCCTTATTCCTGCCGGGTACGGTTATGGTGCTTTCCGGGTCAACCCGTGATCCGACTGACCTTCTATGGTTAAGATTAGAGGTGTCAACGGACGGGCCCAAAGACGCAAGACGTGCCCAACCCGCTTAAATTAGACGCGGCACGACGAAGACGAATATTAAATGAAGCCAAGACGCACGAAAGCATGGGCCGGATCAAAAATGAGGTCAATGGACGGCCACTTACGACGACATGGGCCGCTTAGACGAGCCCGCTTCAAGCACGGCACGAGCCCAAGCCCGCTTAAGCACGGCCCAAGCACGGCCCACTTAACTTTTTTCTTTCTCAAAAGTCAAAATGCAAAAATTTGACATCTAATGTCATTGTTTATATGGTTTTTATTTTATTTTTTATAATCATAAACATATATTTGATGTCTTTCATTTTAGGGAAATTACTTGGGTCCTTAATTAATTAAACATATCAACTACATATTAATTAAACAATATTAGAGTTGATATCTAATTAGTACATATGACATATACGCTTTTCTTATAATCAAAGCAAGACATTTCTTCACATATAAAATAATAAGTTGTTTAAAGATAAAAAGTTGAACTGGACTTTGTGGAGTTAGACACTTTTTGCCCTCCGCCATTTCATATTGTTTAGATGTTTGATTGATTAATGTTTTCAAATAGTTCATCATTTCTTGCCTCTAATTATATTTTTAATGTTTATAATTTGAATTATCTAGTGGGAAAAAAAAATCAAGTGAAAAAAATTCAAATTAAATGAGTTGGTTCTTGGGCCCGATTATGGCACGAGCACGAGCACGGGCACGGCACGAGACCGGCCCGGCCCGTTTCAATGTGGACATGGGCTTTGGGCCGGGCCGGGATCAATGATTTTACTAAATGGGCCGGCACGTCACGGCCCGATAAATTAAATGGGCCGACCCGGCACGGCACGAAAATGTTAAAAGCACGAATTTAAATGGGACGGGCCGGCACGACACGGCCCGTTTGACACCTCTAGTTAAGATTAAGGCCCGTTTGCGATTGCTTTTTTTTACCAAAAACATGTGTTTATTGAACACAAATCTCCATGAACAGTAGACAAATAGTCGAGTTTGAACACAAATCAGGGCAAGGAACATATATCAGCTTCATTATCAGAAAAAATACAAAAACACAAGAAGAAGAAAAAAAATGATCCAACAGCTCTGTTCCAGTCTACTAAAATGGTGGACACATGCCAAGGACCCCTAGATACACTTGAGATAGAATCCCAAAGAGATGACCATAATAACATTCCATGCGAACTCCTCAACCTCTGCCCCTATGAAACCCTCAAAATTCTTTACTTCTCCCTATCCATAACCCATATGACAGCTAACACCCTGAAGCACTACAATACCTTAGCATTTTTCACTTCACCCTGATACTCTCATTTAGAAAAGAACAATGGCATTACCCAAGACACCTCTGTTCCCTAAACAATTTTTTACATAAATTCGCAGCAAATGAAAATGAATCAAAACATGATGAATACTGTGCCAAATGTCCACCAGTTTAGAGAAAAATATACCTACCTCGCGATTATCTTGATCCTGCACATACTGATCCCGCACTTTAAACCTCTTGTTTGGGGTGATGAAAATCCACCAAATCCAGGACTCCTTTTCTCTCAAAAAAATCAGGCGCTCTCTTCCTCTCTCTTGAAAAAATAGGGCCTCCTCTAACAAAGTTGGGCAAAAACAATTATGCCCACAAAAACGCAAATCTGCCTGGGCCGGCGCCTTTCTTGCGAGGGAGCTAGGCCGGGCGCCTTTCTTGTGAAGATGTCTTGGGCCGGGTGTCCTTGCTTGCGAAGTTGCGGCTGGAAGGTTTTGGAGGGCAGGAGCTTGGGCTTGGAGCGGCCGGAATGGATTTGTTTCTGGCCGGAGTTTGGAGGGCTCTGAAATATCCGGCCGAGTTTCTTTGTGGCTGATCCGATTGGGGTCTGGAGAAGTCTCGGGCTTGCGAAATTACGGCTGGAGAGTTCACGGGCAGCTTGGAGTGAGAATCACGGCCGGGTTTTGAAGAAGTCTGACAGCCGGATTCTTTGGAGATAGGATTTGGCGACTGGAGCTTGGGGTTTGGGCTGCTGAAAAATTGGCCGGGCGTGGAGGAGTTTTGCGGCCGTGCGTTGGAGCTTGGTGCTGGGCTGGGCAAAGTCTGGAACTGCGGCCGGGTTGAGGAGCTTAAGCGGGTGGATTTCTTTGCTTGCAAAAGATGTGGCCGGGCTGGGAAATTACGGCCGGACTGGAGGTTTTGGCTCAGGAGAAATGTGGGAGGTTTTGGAAGAAGGTTGGGCAATTGAATATTAGGGTTGAGACTCTAAAGATATGGTTGGAGGGTTTAGTTGGAGTCTTCCTCATTTTTTATATATATGATATATCTTACTTCACCCAATAAAACGTGGGTGTTGTTTGGAAAGGAATGCAGGTGAGATAAATGGGCTTGGTGGGGTTCAGGAATATCAAAACAAAAGACCCAAGGGCCAATAAAGAGTTCTTTGTTGTAAAACGGGTGGCATAATTCTGGAATATTTAGCTGTACGTAAAGTAAATAAGACAGGATATTTAACGAGGTTCGGCAAGTGGTGCCTACATCCTGGAGAGCAGCAACAGTAATATTTTCACTATGTAAAATAATAGGGTTACAAGAGAATATAATTTTAGTGTATACACTCCCACTGACTCACTATTTTCTCTCTTGGAGAATTTCTCTCTTCTCTCTCTTTCTTCCTTCTCTTCTTTCTTTCCTTTCTGCCTGACTCTCTTTCTCTTTCCTTTCTCTTCTTTCTCTCCTTCCCTTCTTTCTCTTCCAACGTCTGTAAACAAGTAGAGAGAATAATACCTTATTTATAGGCAAAACTTTCCTCCATCTTCATCATTACATCCATTATTTTCTTTCTTTTCTCTAACCTTCATCATTATTCTGCAATCAATTAGGTAGTGGGTCAACTATTTTGGGCTCCATTCTTCACTTTACAACACTCCCCCCTGGAGACCACAAATAATATGTGGGTTGCCTCATTAAAATCTTGCTTGAAGAAAACCCAGTGAGGTAGAAAACTGATGGAAGGAAGAAGAGTACATTAATCAGTGTAGCATACTTCTTGATGCTCCCCCTGATGAATATCTCCCCCTGAAATCTTCATGACTAACTTTCTGGAGGGAAAATCTTTCAGAGTGAGAGGAGGATATAGCCAACAAAAAAAAATTCCTTAGTTGAGTAAGTAAACATATTTCCAGTGAGCTATCTCTATGTAAATCATAGAAATTTCCAGAGTCCGCGTATCTGACAAAACCTGGGCTATTTGTAAGTTCACTTGAAAAGAATATGCCCGTATATGGTGTTATGTGGAGATAGCATCAAATATGTCTCACATCATCCCAAGGTTGTGGTGATGAAGCTGAGCTTTATCTGGAAAATACAATGTCCGGTCTAGTATACTTCCGGAAAATCATTTAAGTGCCTAACGGATAATCCACATAAAAATGCTTCAATACTTTCTTAGTATAAGCAAGAATCTCGTTGGTATAATGCTCGGTCTTCAGGCCGAGACAAATATTTCTTGAACTCTTCAGGAGTTTTAATGTGTTGCAACCATATCATAATTAATGTACTTACTGAGGCAATTTATACATATTAGTATTGAGTACAAAATTTGTGCTTCAGGCACTTGTCCTTCAGAGATTTGCTTCATGCAACTGGATGAGTGATCAGCGCCGTCCGGCCACCAACTCCGACGGGATCGGGTCGAGAAATGCTCGAGGGCTACTAGTGATCACATCCGTGCTAAGTCCCTGTGAGCCCAGCTCTTCACGTAAGTGATGGTAGCTCCTAAAGCTTCGGTGATGTTCGAAATTTCCGATGCCGTTTTTGGTGATTTCGGAGACCAAATTTGTCGATCCGTGTATGGTTCTTCATCTACTCAACGTGTTCTAGCTGATGGTAGGGTCGGATTAGATCAATTTTGGACTTTTAGAAGTCAATTAAAATACCCTAGAATTGCCAACGGTTTGATAGTTTTTTCGGCCACTTCCCTGCCAAATTAGAGGTTGAGCCGAGAACAAAAATTGTTTATCTTGTTAGTTTGAATATTTTGGTATAGGTATTTCCAGGCGATTCGAAGATTTCCCGATCATCGGAATTTACTCAAGACACCCACGACAGGGGCGGCGCATTGGCCATCTTATGGCGGCATGTTGAGTCCTTAAATATCCCCCACATTGTTCCGAGCACGACGGTATGCTTGGATATATGAAATTCTTTCGTTTGAGCATTGAATGGATTTTCACCTATTATGTGATGATCGGTTTGATATGATCGGACCGTCGGATAAGTCCCGTTTTGAGATATGTTATTCCCTATACTTCTAGGAATGTGCAGGAACTTGTTGGTCGAGAATCAGAGGATACTCCGAATCAACGATTCTAGGGTTAAGGGAATCAATTCTAAGGTTAGAGGTGACTTTTTGTTCAAAAAAGAATTTGGGGAATTGAGCTGCGCTGTTGCGTTGGGCTCGTCTATACGAGTTCGTGGACATGCGGCATGCTAAATTCTGCTTTGTAACGGGAGAAAAAAGGGCTAAAAACAAAAAGGACAAAATGGTCATTTTCAGATTTCAGTTTTTTAAAACCATATTTTTTTTTCTCTAATTTCACTCTTTTCCTCCCTCCCTCTGCGACTCGCGCGCGACATCGTTTTTTGGCCGGATTTTCATCGGCCAAATTCTTCCAACTCCGGCCACCTCAAGACCCAAAATTACATCCAAACTTCTCCTCTTCTCCTCCTCTACCCAACCCACTAATTTTCCAAGCTTGAAATCGTGTGTGGTAACGACCGGAAACGGAGAAATTTTCGCCAGTTTTTCTTCCTCGTTTTCCGACAAGTGAGGTATGGTTTTTCATCCTCTCAATGCCCTCTAGATGTTTATGCAAGTTATTTGGATCGATTTGGTGGTTTGTCAGTTCAATTTGGAACCTTAGAAACCGTGTGTGTTTGGCCGTGAAATCGGGCTGTTTCCGGCCACTTTTTGGCGAGGGTCCAAGAGTTAAAAACATTCCATTGAAGGTGCTTAACAAATTGGTATAGGTATTGGCAGGAATTTTGAGATTTTCCGTTCACCGGAATTTACTGAATGCACCCATTGTCGGCGGCGGTGCGTGGCGGCACGTCGACGGGGTGCCACCTGCATATTTTTGGTCCAAAATTATCCTTATGTCGTCCCAAGTATGACGGTATGGTCGGATTAATTCATTGTTATCATTTGAGTATAAAACCAATTTTTACATATTAGGCATAATTCGGGTTCGATATGTTTGGACCGTCAGATCTTGACGAAACTCATAGGATATGTTAATTGGATTTTTGTGAACCTATAGGAACTTTCAGATTATTAATCGGAGGACGTGGACCCCACAAGGGACCGGTTGACCGATATAAGAATTTAATCGTATATTCAATATCAGGTTTTTTCAGACCATTCCAATTGTCAGAAATTATTAAAATGGGCCTAGGAACTCTCTTGAGTTACGCATACGAACTTTAAGGCCCGGGGTCAGGGTTTTGATTAAATATATGTGGTTGAACTATTTTATTAATTAATTGTTTTACTCGCTTAAATAGGTACTCAGGCTCCACCAAACTAGTAGGAGGGACCCTCGAAGGGTCAAGTGAGCTTGGACGCTCAGTGAGTGGACGTTTGTTTTATAATTGAATTTTATGTAGTAAAAGTTTCATTAAATGATCATGAATAAATTATTAATGATTTTTGCTTTCCGAGCATATAGTTTGAATTCAAATGCTTTTATAAAATTATGTTTATTGTTAATTGTGAATAGCTTGGAAAGTAGAAAAGGAAATGGTAACATGATTTAAGGAAAGAGTTGAGAAACAGTATTATAATCTTCCGGGAAAGGTTTTTAAACCACCATAGGTACCCAAAATGTTGACTTCGAATAAACTGTTGCCTTCGAATATAATGATGTCCACGGACATCCTAGTTACATCCAAGCATTCCTGTTTCAGTGAGTAGATGCATTACATACTTCCTTTGAGATAGAAATATACCAGTTTTTGACCTTGCTACTTCAATTCCGAGAAAGTACTTCGGATTACCTAAATCCTTCATCTCAAATTCCTGAGACAAATACTTTTGCAGCTTCAGTTGCTCTCCTGTGTCGTTTCCAATTACGACTATGTCATCCACATAAACAATCAATGTAGTAAGTCTTCCTCCATCACGCTTCAAGAAGAGGGTGTGATTTGAATTACTCCGTGTATATCCAAAATTCTTCATAGATTTAGTAAATCTTCCAAACCATGCCTTGGGAGATTGCTTTAACTCATACAATGACTTTCTGAGCTTGCAAACTTGATTCTTCTTGTCACGAGCTAAATTACAACATGGTCTTAGGTCCATATATACTTCTTCTTCCAAGTCTCCATGTAAGAATACATTTTTGACATCAAACTAATGTAATGGCCAATCGAGATTTGCTGCTAGAGACAATAGGACTCTGATAGTGTTAATCTTGGCTACTGGGGCAAAGGTCTCTTGGTAGTCTATCCCATATCTCTGTGTGTACCCCTTTGCCACCAATCTAGCTTTATATCTTTCAATGGATCCATCTACTTTGAGTTTCACAGTATAAATCCACATGCATCCTATGTCTTCTTTCCATGAGGTAAGGGCACGAGTTCCCATGTGACATTTTTTTGGAGAGCTCACATTTCTTCATTCACGGCTTCTTACCATTTTGGGTCTTCTAGTGCTTCAGTCACACTGTTGGGGACAGATATGTCAACCAACTCCTTCACATAGTGCACAGGTGACTCTGATAATCTATTGAGATGTACATAATTATTGATGGGGTATTTCCCGTTGGCTTTAAGATCTGCTTCATATTGTACTCGAGGTTTGCCACGGTTCTTCCTTTCTGGAAGCCGATATGTAGGCTCTGTGCCTTCTGAAATCAAATCAACATGGGATATTTCATTAGTGCTATCAGTTTCAGGGAAAGATGTTACCTGAATGACTTCCTCAGCAAGGGATTGGTGGCAAAATCTCATAAAACGGTTCAATTTCCTTCTTCTGATTTTGACAGCGTGGAAACGACTGATCGTTTTCCACTAGCGACCGGTCGCTGTCTTATGGCGATCGGTCGTTTTGAAGCAGGTTCTCCGTGTTCGAAGAACTAAGGGGGGGACCGGTTGTTGTCTTCTGGCAACCAGTCATTTTGAAGCAAGTTCTCCATGTTCGAAGAACTAAGGGAGGGCTACCGGTCGCTTTCCACTGGCGACTGGTCTTTTTGAAGTAGAGTAGGGTCCTGGGGAAAAAAATCGAGAATTTTAGGAGTGGTGGATTCTCGATTCTCCTCATGTGTTGTTGAAAAATATATGTCATGTTCCCGGAACACAACATCCATGGAGGTATAAATCTTCTGACTAGAAGGATGATAACACCGGTATCCTTTCTGATGAGGTGTATAGCCAATGAAAACACACTTTTCGACTCGGGGATCCAATTTGCTTCGTTGGTGATCATGTAAGTGGACAAATACAACACAACCGAAAATCCGAGGTTCCTGGTTTGGGGTGGGAGGTATTTGGATATGGTGGTGAAGTGTTTGAAGTGGTGTTTGGAAATTTAGGATACTGAAGGGAATCTGATTGATGAGGTATGCTGCAGAAAGGACAGCTTCTCCCCAAAAAGGCCTAGGCATATTGGCACTAAAGAGAGAGGCACGAACTACTTCCAATAAATGTCTGTTCTTTCTTTCAGCCACTCCATTTTGTTGGGGAGTGTAGGGGCATGAGCGTTGATGTATGATGTCATGATCTTGTAAGAACTTATTAAGATCATGGTTGAGAAATTCTCCGCCATTGTCGAACGGAGAACTTGGATTCGAGCCTAAAACTGTGTTTCCACCTATGTTGCACGGACACGGACACGGGGACATGGAAATGCGACACAGCGACACGGAAAATCTCAAAAAATTATGACACGGACATGGCTAGGACACGAAATTAAAATAATAATAAATTCTAATATACTTACAAGTTATATATATATTTAAAAATTATAATTCACCCATTACTCAATACTTTAATGTCATAATACCATAAAACAAAACAAAGTACTCATCTTCATCATCCATACATAATATACAACAAAATAAAACATAAATGATGTAAACTCTCAGTCATCTTCATGCATTTATGTCTTCATTGTTGTTGTTGCTATTAGATAAAAGAAAAAAAAAAAGTTTAAAATTTACATTTTTAGCCCATTTTAAAAAAAATATTTCAAATATGTTCACAAATGTTTCAATAATTAAGTTTTGACCCCAGTTTTTATTTTAAAATTTTCAAAGCGGTCCCTACCATGTCTTGACTTCCATTGACCCGTGTCCAAAAGTGCCTTGACAGTGTCCAAAACGTGTCTTGACCGTTGACCCGTGTCCAAGCCGTGTCTCAAGCGTGTCCGAGGCGTGTCCGCGTGTCTGTGATGGAGTGTTTGTGCTACATAGATTTTCACCATTTTATGGAAATGTTGAAACTTTAAACTGACTTCCCCTTTAGTTTTGAGAAGGGAAACCCAAGTCATGTGTATGTAATCATCTATAAACGTGACAAACCATTGAGCTCCTACCGGAGTGGTAATTTTAACAGGTCCCCAAGCATCAGAATGAACAAGAGAAAACGGAACCAAACTCTTATTTGAACTTAATGGGAACGGGACACGATGGCTCTTAGCCAATTCACACGTATCACACTGGAAGCTAGAAACATTAAGACTGGAAAATAATGATGGAAACAAATTCTTAAGATAACTGAATGAGGCATGCCTAAGACGTTTATGCCATAACCAAACTTTGCCTTTCCCCCCTCAGAACGAGTTCCACTTGTTGTGAAAGCTTGACCAACCTTGGTCTCACTATTCGGTGCCCAGTCTAACTAGTAGAGTTTGCCCCGCCTACTACCACAACCAATCGTCTTTCCTGTGAGGATGTCCTGAAAAACACAATGATTCGCCCAAAATGTTACAGTACACCCCAAAGAAGTAGTAAGTTGTGCAACTGACAATAAGTTATGGTCCAAGGATGGAACAAGCAATACCGAATACAGATGTAGGTAATTAGAGAGAGATAGAGAGCCCTCTCCAACCACAGGGGAGGGGGTACCATTAGCATTAGACACCACCAACGGAGTGGATGATTTGCTACTAATAAGTTGGCTAAGATCAAATGTCATGTGATCCATAGCACCCGAGTCAATAATCCATGCAGACTTTTTAGAGGACGTATGAAAAATAGAACCTTTGGTGGCGGCGATAAAAGCACGAGTCCGGGTAGCCGGGTCAGCAAGATTGACCACATGCTTCAGTGAGTCTACAAGGAGGGAGAGAATCGTAGGGGGTCCCGACATCGCAACGAAAGTAAGATGTGATATGAGAATTTGAGGAATTTAGATTTGAGGGATTTGGATTTGAGGAATTTAAATATGAGGAATTTGATTTAGGGTTTGGGTTTGAATATGAGAAATTTGATATGAGGGTTTAGAGACAACCTAGGATCGATTGCTTTGATACCATGCTAAATATGAATATGGTTTGAATACTTTAGGTTAATATTCTTCTCCCTAAAGAGGTATATATAGAAGTTTACATGGATACTTTATAAGGAAATAGATATAGTAATCAATTAGGATTATGTATCCTAATTATACAATGATATGTCAACTATATAAAATAAGAAAGTAAATCCCTTAATTAATCAAGAAAATAAATCTCCTTGATTAATTAGAAATGCTCATGTCAACACAGCAATTATAATAAATCAATGAAGGTTGGAACTAATTATTATTCCCAGTCCACAAGTCAAGATAAAATTAAAAACCTGTGGAATATCAAATGATTAGACATATACGTTCTCAATGTATAGCTGTGGAATATCAAATGATTTCTTCTTCCTACTCACAGTAGTGGATAACAATATCATTTCGATGGCTGAGTCAGGATGAGCAAGCTCCTGATGTGAAATATTGTTCACATCCAAAACAGAAAGCACTTTTTCGATGGGGTTTTCCATACCTGACCTCACGTGACATTCACGTGTGGCTTCTTGACTAAGCATGTACCTGCAATTTCTACATGCATTACCATATGCTAAAAGCAAAAATGCAATCAAACCGCAACTTGAAAACTTCCAGGTCTACGTTTATAAGAACTGCTCGCCATAATACATGATTTGTAAACATTTAGTTCAAGCAAGTACTAAATCAGGTTGAACGCAACCATACCACTAACAAGGTTCCACAGCTAGTAGTATCATTATTTGCTTAAGCCTGTAATCAACTCGTGGGAGCATATATTTTGGCGACCAATGAACGGGCGACACGTGAAAAATGTATATTCTTTAGGTCAAATAATTGTCCTAATTAAATAAATTTAATTAGGGAAATTATGTTTCATTTAAGGTGGGAATATCTCCCTAAATCAATGATGAGATTTCTACCAAATCTCCTTGATTAATTCCAATTTTCTATGTATGGGTAAGAATAATCCTAACCAAATAATGTTTATTCTTCAAACCCTAGCCCACAAGGAGCACTGTAAATATATGGCTACACAAGGTATTCAAGGTAATTTCAAAAACCCCACTAAAATTCTTCCTTCTCTCTCTCTTGTCGTCTCCCACTCCCTTAACTCTCTCTCACATGACTCCGGCCACCTGGCTCTCCCCGTGAGAGAAAATGTCTTCCACTTTAGCTATTGTTGTATCTTATTCAAGAATCAATCGAACTAACTTAGGCATCGGAGGGCCTTTGGCCAACACCCACCAGGTGTGGTCTACTTACTCCTGTTTGTTTCGTAGGGATTGAGGGAGAAGAAGGAGAAGAAAGCTCGAGGATCAAAGAATCTACGTGCGAATATTCCCCATGCGGAATTTTGTCAAACATTTTGGTGCTTTCATTGAGAGCACAAGTTATACTCAACGCATACTCTTGAATCAAAGGAATTCATTTCCTCCTATTCATCACTAAACTAAAGCCTTCCAAACAACCATGGTTGGAAGCATGCGCACTCAAAGAAAGGCTGTTGTGATGACGCAATCCATGACGAGCCAAAACCATGCATCTCATGGCCCCACTGCCGTTAGCACCGTTCCACCACACGGCCCCACGGTTAGAATGACATCACCACCTTGCATTCCCGTGGCTGTGAGCAAGACCGCAGCAACAGGTCCCACTGCCGGAGTACCCTTGCAAGCTTACGGTCTAGTGGCTACCACGACCATGTCGTCCCGAAATCTATCTCAAGCATTTTAAAAGTTTCATGATCCTCTACAAAACTGAATATGTGTTGATGTTCAAGGTGTTTGCAATGACTCTGCGAGGAGCAGCTCAAGAATGGTTACATACCCTGTCGTCCAGGTCGATTGGCAGTTTCAAGGAGTTGGCCCTCGTCTTCACAAAGGAGTACACCTTCTACCGGACTATCCAGAAACAAGCTGACCACCTGTTCAACCTGCACAAGAAGCCCGATGAGTCTATCCGAGAGTACATCAAGAGGTTCAAAGCAAAGAAAGCTAACATTGTAGGATGCAAAGATCGAATTGCGTCCTAGGCTTTCAAGAAGGGCGTGTCAACTAAGCACGACTTGAACCGCGAGTTCACTAATCCTCCCAACCAAACTCTAGTAGATGTTTTCTTCAACCGGAGAACGCTACGCGCTCTAGGATAACACACTGAATCACCTCAAAAAAGGGAGTCAAGCAAGTCGATCAACCGCCCAAGCAAGCGCAAGGCACAACCCCATGGTGGCGCACCAGCAGATGAAGGCTACACATAGTTCACCATCCTACTACATCAAATATTGGACCAGGTGAAAGATAAGCTATGGCTGAGGAGGCCACCATCTTTGAAAGGAGATCTTGATATGAGAAACACCAACAAGTAATGCGCCTTTCATGGAACTCTTGGATATGAAATGGTCAATTGCCAAGCTTGGAAGATGCACCTCGAAGAGCTGGTCAAAAAGGGCCATTGCACAAAGTTCATAGCAAAGAAGACCATCCAGCAGATCGAGGACTGCGATGTAGCTAAGGAACCTTTGCAAAAGGTCATAAGGATTAATATAATCCTAGCCGACTCCAACGAGTTCGGGCCGACTCCAACAAGTCCAAGCTTACTAGTAAGGAGAAAAATAGGGAGATTAAGGAGGCAATTGTAATCTCCCAAGTCCAAACCAGCTACCCAGCAATCGAAGACGATCCAATCATCGACTTCCAAAAGAAAGACATGATCGAACTTGATCTGCCCCACAACGACTCTCTCTTCATCAGCATCCAAATTGCACAAGCCATGACCGAGTGAATTCATGTAGATGAGGGCAGCGCAGCCAATATCCTACAACTATCTGTTGTCCAACAGATGGTCATGGAGACTAAGATCAACAGGTTAGCGAGGTCACTGATCAGCTTCAACGGCACAACTTCGGTCACTATGGGAACAATAGACCTCGGCGTCTAGGTCACTGATTAGCTCACAGATTTTCCTGATCATCGATGAAGTCTCCCCCTATAATGGCATTCTAGGCAGGCCATGGATCTGTAAGATTGATGCCATCACATCCGCCAAGCACCAGAAGATCCGTTACTCCATCCCTAGGGACGGTATCAAGCAGATCAACAGCGACCAGGCGATGACAAGAAGATGCTTAGCCCAAGGGTTGAAGAAAAGCTCGCAAGCACAGTTCATATCTGTAAGCCGGACAAAACAAGCAGCGGATGAAGCAGATCTTGTTCCTGACTGTCGAGCAGACCTGAAGGGAAAAAGAGTCGCCATCCTTAATAGAAATCAAAGAGTCAAGACCAACGAATCATCTGCCACAGGCTCCATGTCAACAAAGCTAGCGAGTCGCAATCATTGAAGCCGAGATTGACAAGTTCCTAGATGTTGGCTTCATCGAAGAAGTCTCCTACTCAAAGTGGCTGGCCAATGTTGTTATGGTGGCGAAGAAAGACAAATGCAACTATAGAGTTTGAGTCGACTACACCAACCTTAGCAAGGCATGCACTAAGGACAACTTTCCACTACCAAGAATTGACCAGCTCGTAGATTCAACTTCCGGTAATCAGCTACTCGGCTTCATGGACTCCTACTCCAACTACAATCAGATTATGATGCACGAAGACGAAAAAGCAAAGACTTCTTTCATCATCAAAAGAGGTACCTACTACTACAGAGTCATGCCTTTTGGTGTGAAGAACGCCGAAGCAACGTACCAGAGGCTCGTGAACAAGATTTTCAAGGAGTAGATGGCAAGACTATGGAGGTCTGCGTACATGACATGCTAGTCAAAGCTCATGAGCGAGCAAATCACATCAAGAATCTTGCCGAGGCCTTCAAGCTACTCCGAAAATACCACATGAAGTTGAATCCAAGCAAGTGCACATTTAGAGTCTCATCTGGCTTATTTTTGGGATACTTAGTCACCCAAAGGGGCATTGAAGCCCTTCCAAATCAAATCAAGGCCATCCTATCGCCTGCCACAACGAAAGAAATACAAAGTCTAACAGGTAGAGCAGCAGCTCTCAACCGGTTCCTTTCGAGATCCTCCGACAAGTGCAGGTCATTGTTCAAAGCCTTGAAAAAAGGACAAAGAGACAAGTGGGATGAAGAGTGCGAAGAAAAATTGTTTTTACTAAAAGACAAAAATAATTTTTGTTTTTAGTATTGGGGTAAAATTACATTTTTTTTAAGTTATAGGTCAAAACCTAAAATACCATATTTTAAATTTGGACCCAACATTTTTTTAAAATTGCATGAATAGCCAAAATGGGTCTCCAAGTAGTGGCAAATGGCTATGAGAGACACAAGGTACAAATTTAAGGACCTTGTCATAAAATGTTTTTCACTAACATGTAACAATCATATCACATATAATTTCATGAATCAAAAAGCAACATTCTCTAGGGATCAACAAGAACATTTCATGTAAATCTCATGAACATTCATATTCTTTTCTAACCTTTTATAAATTCATATGAAATCCTAAAATCTTGGAAAAATCATATTTGTGTTTAGAGTTTCAAGACCAAAACAATAATGTATATCACATACAAATGAGCATCACACAAGGCTCAAAACTACCCAATGCCGCCATGAGCATCACATAAGGCACAAAACTACCCAATTTGTTCCATTTTGAAAAATCTCTTTCATGCAAAATAAAAAATTCCAAGTATCATCCATACATATGAACAACCACTACTACAAAAATCGCAATAGACGACGGTAATCCACCGTCGTGTATCCGGTTTTTCAACCTTCGTGAAATCGACCGACATATTTTGATGCATAAAACCACGACGGTAAATTCCCGTCGTCTATTATTTGTAAAGACGACGCTTTTTCTCAAAACCATCGTCTATTAATTGTAAAGACGATGGTTTTTTTGAAAGAACCATCAACTATTAATAGTAAAGACGACGGTTTTTTTTTAAAGAACCGTCAACTATTAATAGTAAAGACGATGTTTTATTGCAAACCGTCGTCTATTAACAATAAAGACGACGGTTTTTTTTTGAAAGAAACGTCATCTATTAAATGTAAAGACAACGGTTTTTCTAAAATAACCGTCTTCTATTAACTCTTAAAATGACAGTTTGTTAAAAAATTGTCGTTTATTTATTCTTAAGACGACGGTATTGTTAAAAAATAGCCGTTTATCAATTGTAAAACTGTACGTAGTGATTTAACATTTTAGCTTCTTTTTTTTTTCCAATGGTTCTCAACAACAATTTTAACCAAAAAATCAACCATAATGCTTCGTGAATAATAAATTCAGGTCCAAATCTGCTATTACCCACATCATACATATATATACTCAAAAATGGTTTCTTTCATAAAACTTAAAGATTCAATAGTAATTACATAGTTTACCAATATTGATTCCTACTATATCCACACAAAATACCACATCCATAGCATTAAACTATAATTAGAAATAGAGGAGCTACATGTGATTGCTCATAAATGTTGCCAATTCGATCCGAATTTCATCAATTTGTTCTTGTGTGCATGAGTTAGCTCTACCTTCTTGCACTGCAAAACCAAGATTAAAAAAAGCAAGTTTCAGTAAAAGTTTTCCACACACCCAAACCCAAAAGAGTAAAGAAAATATTAAGCACTAGTACTCAAGTAGGAACCGAGTACACCACTACATCTCGTGAAGAGCATATAATCAAATAACAGGATTTTTTGTACTTCAAAGAAATGTATGGCAAGCTTAAGTATGTCAAGTATCACAAAAATCTGTAACACATAAACCTCAGTAAATCAATAAATGACTCTAAAACAAAAACAAAAACATGTTGTTTCAATGCATCAGAAAGCTGAAAATCTAACTTAACTAGATGCATGACTATAATCAACTAAATGAAAATAGGACACACGGCCGACCCCCCGAAATTGCAAACATGTTATGAAGGTTTGGAAGTACATGAAACTAGAAATGTACCTTCAGGAAGTTCAGGCTGCTCGAATGGGGTGCAGTGACTTAGCTAATTTCACCATTTGTTCATTTTTTCACATCCTCCTCTACTTCCTGAAAAATTTGAATGAAAAGGACAAAAAAAATTAAAATGAAAATCCATACAAATTTTGTGATAACTGTAAGATTACAACAGAAAAGATAAATATCAACAATTTTATGGAAAAGGAAAACTGAGCTACACAAACCAAAAGGGAAACTGCATTAAGTGCTAGATCATAGTAGAGATGACAATGATTATCATACCATTTCATCACACCAAGGAGCCAAGCATGAATTAATATATTCAAGCTCACCAAAGAAGAGACATAAGAAGTATGCTCAAATAATTATGTATAAAGAAAATATCAAATACCTCCACACTTGTAGTGTAAAGGCCACCATCAAATTTCTCAAGCTCACTCTTCTTTCCCTTCACAACTAGAATTGCCAAATATTCCTCATATATCCTTCTGTATAATTCCAATATCTCAAGAACCTACAATCAGGACAACTTCAAAGAACAGTCAGAATCATACTTCAGCATAGTAGAAATGCTATTAACTCTTTATCCTAAAGAAAGTGAGATTGGAGATATAATGGGCAGTGAAAGGGGAAACAGAAATCTGAATGACTCCTTACCTCTTCATTTGCCTCTGCCTGTGTTGCAAAAGCTGTATGGCCTTCTTGCCAAAGAAACTCCCGACTCCTGAACTCATATGAATACATACAAAAAGGCAAAACCAAATTTAACATACTTGTCAAAAAGAGAGTTCAAGAAAGTGGACTTGTGACATAGAGGACAATGAGCAACTTTGACTAAAGATGCAACAAAACATTAGGTAAGAACTAAACAACAACTTGAAATCTATGAGAACAAAGCAGAAGGCATAAAAAGGGTTAACTCATCTTGTCATTGTCGATTGCTACAAAATTAGTATATACAACACCAAAAGCGTAAAGACAATGGAATTACCTCGATAAATGGAGTAGGATTGTTGAACTCCCATCGAACAACATTGCACCATTGATTTAGCTTCAATGGTAAGTCACGGTGTCCTCTCGATCCACTTAGAGAAATAAGGGTACATAATAGTCTCACTTGTTGGACGTATTGCTATTGGCACTTCCAATTCAGATTTTCCACATTGTGTGACCCAAGCAACCTACTTATGAAATAAAAGAATGAAAAAGAGGTTGCATAAAACAAATAACATATACACATTCTAACATAGGGGTGACTGGAGTATAACACGAGTAACACAAGAATAAAGTCAATTAAACCATCATAGCAATAAAAATTATTTCTCACCTCTGGAGCAAAACCCTCTATATGATCCTTCTCTTTTTTCCAGAACACTTGGGGAGACAAACAAAGGGAAATAGGTAATTTTTACCTTCCTTCTCTTTATTTCTGCATCGAAGAATGCCTACAAATTAAGGAGCAGGAAGTGAGCAATTTTGCTGGAATTCATATCAATTTGCTAAAAGAATAGAGAAATCTGCAAGCATAAACTATGAAACTATATATTAAAAACAGTTAGGTAGAGTTCATTGCTTTGATATTGAGGATGGATAAATCACAAGGTTGGAATCCTCAATCATACAAGTAGCTGCCATGGGCAGCGCGAGGGAGATCTGAACGGCACGATAGAGATGGAAGTACAAATCAACCAAAAATCTGCAATTTCAGAGGAAAATTAAGGAGCTGAGTTCCTTAGTATACATGAAAAGTGTAAAAATTGAAAAAAAAAATCCATACTTGAGATCTTCCAAAATGAGATCGTGCACAATATCAGGTCTCTGAATCTTCTCATTGGCCAATTCACGCTTTAGCAGCACCGAGAGCAAAACCGTATGATGATTCTCATTCTTGTTGGACATTGTTCCCCCACACCCAAACACCTCAACACAATCTCAATATCCTCCTCTTCCTCCTACAACATCTAATCTTCCATCTCCGATTCTCAAACCCAGAGAAGGCGAAGCCTCGAAGAGAAGATATCAGTGGGCTTGAGAGAGGCCTCATGAAGGAGATCGCGAAGATTGTGGAGGTGTCCTCATGAAGACCGTGGGGGCGATACTTTTGGCGACCTCAGTAATCTAGACTCAAGAGATATGCAACCTCAGTGAACTGGATGCCGAGATCTGTAACCTGGATGGTGAGCAATCTAGACGGTGAGATGGAGATGGTGTTTCAACGATGAGAAAAGGAGTGTTGAGAGACAGAGGGTTTCTAAAGGTCGCGAGAGAGTGGTAAGAGGAGAGCTGCCTTTTCGCGATAACTTAAGTGAACTTTTTGTTGAGCGCGTTTTAAAGCACGACATTTTTTATTAGAAACCATCATAATTTTTGCCAGCGTGTTTTAAAACACGACGGTTTTAGATGGAATCGTCGTGGTTTTTAAAAGCACGACGCTTTTTAGTTTTAGGGTCGTTAAATCGGCGTCGTAGTTTTCGATTTTTGTAGTAGTGAACCAGGAAAGATATGACATGTTATAACACTTCTAACCATGAAACTAAGCCCATATTCTTTCTAAAACTCAAAAGGGTGCACCTTTTCATAAACCTTGGCTCTAGATACTACTTGAAGGAATATTTTGGGAAGGATGTGGTGTAAAGATTTCTCAAAATCTCTACAACCAAACTTTGGGAGAATAAATCACCTAGCATGCCATATCGAATATGTAATCAAAGTAAAAGCGGAAGCATTAAATAGCTAGGGATTCATGCAAGTCTCCTTAGGTCCCAATCTTTATAGGTTTATAAAAATAAGCACCAATGACTCACTAAAATCCTATTCAAGAGAGAGATGAGATATTCATACCCTTGGAGCGAATCTTGGATCCAAAAATGGTGTTCAAGTAGAGGGATTGGTCCCTTTGTTGTTGGCTCTCACTTTGATGTTGATTCTCCAAATAGGTTCAAAAGTATGCACCTCCCCAAAGCTCTTCACTAAGGATTGAATGGGATGAGAAAATGAGATAGCTACACATATATAGAACCCTAAATCTTAGAGTGCTATAGCTACACATATATAGAACCAAAATTGTCACACATGTAACAAAAACGCCCTCCCCTATGTGTGTGCCGCACCCTCCCTCTATTGGCCCTTATTTGTGCTATCTTGGTCCACCACATTAATCATATAATGTGTCACACTTGTGCCTAAGTCCATATGGTCCATTCCCTTTTGAATTTCCAAGTCACCTGGGACCTATATTAAAGTTCCATACCTTTAATTGAATAATTAAATCAATCTAATCAATTTATTAGTTTAGTGACTGAACAAATTTAATCACGCACTTGTCCAACAAGTATTGGTCCCAGCCATCGTTAGTTGACCTTGTCAAGTGTCGGGTCAACCATTTGACTTTCACATTGATTTCAACCAAGCCACAAAATCGTTCATTCTCTTCTTAATTCCCAATTGAATCATCTTTGATGTGCAATCTTATAGGTTCTAATTTGTGAGGCAGTGGGTATGAATGATTCCTCCCGAATCAAGTGTGAATTGTATCCCTCCATAAAATTCTCCGTATTGGATAAGGCTAATTACAATTAGTCCTTACAGGGCTTCCACAAGCCATGAGTGACACCTAACAGTATGTCATGGCTACCTAAGCTAAAAAGAATTCATTTAGAGAACCTAGTCAGTTTTTTTATTACAATACAATTCGATCCTTCTCTAATTCAATACTCTATGTCATATTCTTGGGATATGGTAAGCTCGTGTCAAATCCCTTAATATGACATCTGTAACATCATGTTCTTAAATTAATATTTAAATCTTAAATTATTCAAGTAAAAGATATTTTTGCTCCGAAAGTATGATAAAAGGAAATAAATTGAAAGATTAAAAAAAAGAAAAAAAAATCGGATTGCTACAGTACATCGGGCAGATTCTTTATTTTAGCTTCTTCTCCTTTTTTTCAAACAGACCCCCACTGGTTTTTGGGGCTGCCACCACCATCTCCGACCACCAAACTTGACGAGGCTGGTACCAAAACAACCGTGCCGCCGTCCTCTTCCCATCCCGACCAATCCCAGCCGGAGCCGCCGTATGTGCTGTTCAGAAAATGCATAAATGTCGCCGGTTCTACGTACAACTTACGAGCTTTCATTCTCCCTCCTCCGGCCACCGATCAGGGCGAGTAAGGTATGCTTTTTCACCTATTTTTCATACTCTAGCTGATGGTTGGGTAGGTGTTGATCGAATCGCAGCGTAGGTAGATCAATTTTCGAGTTAAAGTTTGACCGGTTTTTGAGGTTGAGTTTTAACCCACTTAGGGTCCGAAATTGACTTTCCCGTAGTTGAGAAATGTGTTCGGGAGGCCGAGAACTTGTTGTATCCGAAGGATAGCTTCCGTTTCGAAGTTTGGCCTAACGCCAATTTTATCGCTTTTTGGCCTCAGATCTGCCAGCTCGTATTCCCACACGCCGGCCCACTTTTAATTGTCAAACTTTCTGCTACTATTATCCTTACGTCGTCACGAGCGCGTAGGCGTGCTTGGATTTCAATTTGGAGTTCGTATGACAGTCGAACGGATTTACGCCTATTGCGCGTTATTTAGGTTCAGTGTGTTTGGACCGTTGGATCGGTCCCAATTCTTAGTATGTTGATCTAGAAAATTTCAGGATCGTGTAGGATGCGACAGATCATGAGTCGGAGTCCCGGATACTCCGAAATCGTGAACCCTAGGGTTAGGATTACGGAAAATCATCCGACTGTCCGATCGTGCGATCGTGAGCAATCCGACTGTCCGATCAGGACCAAACTTTCGGAACATGTGTCCTAGGCGTACTGGAATCTTTAGGAACTTCCGGTGTGGAATTTTGAGGTCGCGGACCCCACGGGGTCCCAAGTTGACTTATTGGGGATTTTATCGCTTTTGAGTCCCGGGTCTCTAGTAGACCATTCTAAACTTGAGAGAGACTCTAAGATTTGTGAATATGGTGTATTGTGTGTTTTTAAATAAGTGTTTACGTGTTTATTTTCCAAGCTTGTGATTTTAATTAAATGGATTTTTGTACGTACATGCTATTGGTTTAATATGGTTAGTTTGAAAAGTTGAGTATGTATTGAGAACAGAATTTGAGAATTTTGAGGTTAGCAGAATAAGTGTGATTGAGGTGTTATCGAGTATTAATATGAATAGTGTGGTATTTATCACGTATTGAATTATTTGGATAGTGATTATGAGTACAAATGTCTTTTGGATTACCGGAAGTTATTTTATATAGTAAGTATTTATAGGTCGGTTGTTGGGTTATATAAAACTGGTATAATTGTAATTTGAGTGCCATATATGATTTGATGTTTATTGAATAAATTATGTTTATAGGATTTCTAACGATTTTCATTTATTTATTATTATTATTATTATTATTATTGTTATTGTTATTACCATTATTATTATTATTATTATCATAATGAAGTATGTGGTTGGGTACTTTTGAATATTTGGGAAATTCATTTTGAGAGTATTATATTTTATCTTATATGAATTAGTATGAAAATGAAGTTTTTGGTAAAGGGTGATGATATTCATATTTGGATTTGGTTTTCAAACCCACCTCAGAGTACCCCCTATTGCCTTGGAAACCGATTTGTCATTTATGATACGCCACACGAGTCTCGGGGACCCCCGAACCGTGTGGAGCGAGGATGCGTTTCGGGTAGACTTGATGTCCCCCGATTCAGCGAGGATACGCATTCGGGCTAATCACCCGTTCCTGCGAGGATGCAGCTCAGGTTGACTTTGTGACTCCTAAGTCTTGCGAGGACGCGGCTTAGGTTGAGTTTGTGACTCCTGAGTCTTGCGAGGATGCGGCTCAGGTTGACTTTGTGACTCCTGAGTCTTGCGAGGACGCGACTCTGGTTGACTATGTGTCTCCTGAGTTTTGCGAGGATATGCGGCTCGGCCGACTTCGTGTCACCTGGTCTTGCGAGGAAATGGAATTGACAGCTAAAGGTTGGAATTGACGGATAATCAAAGGATACGTACCTCAGACCGACTATGTGTTCCCGAGTGTTGCGAGGAACGCATGGGCTGACTTTGTGTTCTCCGAGTACTGCGAGGATGTAATTTGTACATGATATATGGAATTTACGGAATGATACCTGGGTATTGACGGATTATGATTGAGGGTACACCTAGGTGGAGGTTATGTACAGATTTGAGATGTTTCAAACGGAAAATTTATAATTTTATTTTGGATGCTTATGGGTGAAGGTTTTATTATCTATTTTCATACTTATATGACAAATGACGGAAATTTTCTAAGTTTAAAGAGTTATTGCGATTTTTGGTTGGGTTAATCAATACATAAATAAATAAATATATATATATATATATATATTTATAGCTTGATTCACGTGGATGAGGTTATTTTGGACGACGTTGAAATAAAATGTTTGGAACAATTGTAGCATGTAAACGATTGTATTAGATTGTTTGAGTTCTAAATTCTTGAGAAAGAGCTACGTGTGGCTTGATCCCTGAAAAAGGGTACGTAGGTAGCCTAGAATAATCTAGGTGCTGCCACGAGTAAGGATACTATGGAATTTGGTTATGGGCTTGAATTGGAAACTTATTGAACATGTTAGTTGAATTCAATTTGAATTGAGGTACGGGCTCAAGGCCCGATTGTTATTTGAGATTTGAGCTCGTTGGATAATGAACTCCGCGTATTGGAATTCCTTATGTAATGTTATTGTTAATGATGATGTGCTTGTTAATATAGCGACTACTAAAATGAATGTAGCTGAATGGTTGGGTAGGGTTCACCTTGGATAATATATGATGGCAAGAAATGTTGATGATAAGACCGAATTGATGTATCGAGAATTGAGCATTTAATTAGATTAAATGTGAGAATTGAGTTTATGGTAACTTTGTTGTTTGAATTGTTGTTAGGCCGGAAGCCTTCGGATTGAATGCTTTTCAGGTGTGTGAATATATCTTATGTGTGTTGAACGATTGGGGATATTAAATTGTGCTATTCTCAGGTGAAAATAATTTTGGAAACGTTCAATTTACAGGGGAGACTCTGTCGAATTTTTGGCAGAATTCGAACCAGGGTTTAATAAAATTTTGAGTAGAAAGGCAATTTAGTCAATTGTCCTCGGCACCTGCCAGGTGTTGGACCCGCACAAGGTTCGGCTCGGATTCCAAAGTGGAATTTGGGTTGGGTCCTGTCAACATCTCTAGGTTATATGATTCACTTGGATGAAATTGCAAACATTCTTATTTCAATTTCTATTTGATACTTTGGCCAAAGATTCAACGAATCATATCTTCAGAGCATTCTCTCTTCTTACTAAGAGTATAGATTCCTTGTTGTACATTCATCTGCCTCTGTGTACATGCTGAGAATCCTAAGGAACACCTTTATTTGTCCATGTACTCTTCCTGCTCTACCTGTCTATGTAATTAGTTTGGGTCGATTTTGGAGTTTCGGAGATTGATTTTGACACCTATTGAATCCGGCGGTTTTGGCCGTGATTTCATCAAGCTTCGCTCACTTTTTGGCCGGGTCCAAGACTAAAACTTGTTCCCCTAGGTGTGATTGATCTGTGAGTATAAGTATTGGCATGCGATTTGGAGTTTTTTTACTAAAAATTACTCAAGGTGTGGTGGGTGGCGGCTCGTGGGCCCCTCTGTGGCAGCCCGTTGAGTTCTAAAATGTTCCCTACGTTGTTTCGAGCATGACGATATGCTCGGATTAAGGATTGGTTACCGTTTGACTATCTAACGGATATTGTGCCTATTAGGCGATATATGAGTTAGATAGGCTTGGACCTTTCGATCGGTCCAGTTTTCAAATATGTTGTTCCCTATACCTCTAGGATCATGTAGGAATTTGTTAATCGAGAATCAGAGTCCCGGGTACTCTGAATCAATGATTCTATGGTTAGGTGAACCGGTCGCCGTCCGATCGTGCGATTGTGGGCGATCCGACCACTTGATCGAGACCAAACATCGGGACTTATTAAGTAGACTTCCCTGGACCTATAGGAACTTTCAGATCAAAAATCGGAGTTCATGGGCCCTGGTTGTCCGGTTGACCCAAAATGGGAAGTTTGATTGCACAGTTGACCACCGATCTTTCGAGACCGTCTAAACCTTTGGAAAGTACTAGAATAGCCCTAGGAACTCAGTTTTGGAATTAAAGTCGTGGTTGAGTACGTTAATTGATCAAATCTCTGTATTCTCTCTACTAGGTGCTCAAGCTCAGTGTAACCCACAGGAGGGACCCTTGCAAGGTCAAGCTAGCTTGGACTTTCTGTGAGTGGACGTTGTTTTCAAATGTGTATTGTTTTCCAAATATTGAAATGGCATGCATAAATGAATTTGATTGAGAACAAGGTTTATTTTGGTTTTATTGGGCATTGTTTACTTGTATTGATGGCGAATGGCAAGGTATAATCGGCTTTGAATGTGTATGATGATTTTGTGGTATTTGAGATATTGGATTGTCGACAATGATATTATGAGTATGTATATGGAATATGGATATATTATTCAAAATTGGGATTTTAAGAGTGGTATATATTGATGGTAGGATATGTGAGTTTACCATAATATGTACCTCCCCGGTTCTGATTGGATGATAAGCACACGTGCGATGAGGGATGTTGGCGTGTGGTGGTGATGTGATGATGATTATTCGGGCACCCTTGGCCGGGTGTGCCGAAGGCCTTTGGCGGGGCAGTCTGCGCGGGTAAGACTTGGTTTAGTGATTCAGCTACATGTTGATGAGATGCCGACGTGTGAGATGGGAGTGGAAGTCCCCTTGTTGGACAGCTCGTCCCAAGTCACAAGGCCAATGCGATGCTAGCCTGTGGTCTCGTCAAACAGTCCCCATGTTGGACTATTTCCCCTGGTACATGATGATGATATATGTATGTATGTGTATAATGGGTATAAGGGTGGGAGAAAGACAGTGTGTGTGTGTATATACTATATAAACGGGGCTTATGCACAAAGGATTTCAAATCAAGTATATACTGATAAAGGATTTCACTGCATGATTTTTGGCGTGGTTTTAAAAAAAGGTGGGGTTAGTACGTTCAATTATGAATATGTTCAAAACTTTCTTTTTGTCCACTCACATTTCTGTTTTGCGCCCCCAGGCCATAGCTCGAGGCGAATAGTAAACTCAAGCCAAGCAACTCTCCCCGTACATCGACAATCAGTGCATGACGTTCAATTTCTTTCATAAATATTTGGTGATGTAAACTAAGTAATATTCTTTAGTTTGCTCTGATATTGCCCGGGTAGGGTTGAAGTTAAGGTCGGAGGTCACAACTTAGAATTCTTTGTGTTGACACTTGTGAGTAAGACTTCCATACAAGAACTCTAGAGTTGATCGCGTTCAATGGACTCTATCTCTTTAGAGCACCTACACATCTGTCTTAGTATCTCCACAAGAATGACTTGAGACTAGTCATCCTCCCAATTGAGTGGACATAATGTGTACCAGTCTTTGCTGGTCACCATGGTCCAATTGGTGATCCTATGATCAGGAATATTTTAGGATATGATATTCATATTGTATGGAAAGGTCTCGTGCATCTAACTTCTTTAGACCACTTTCCATTTATATCTTAATCCATTGACTTGTTACTTTGTGTACGTTATGTATCTAAAGCAACATTCATGCCCCTTTGATTATATTCATTATATTATTTCCTTAGAATTTTCAATTTTTATATTGGCTTCTAGGGCATACATCTAACAATATCATATGTGATCGTATACTTATATGATAAGTACATGAACTCTTCATTTCATTTCTTTTAGATTTCTTTTGAAGAAGACCTCACTTGGTGATGGCGTTTTTCCTTTGAACGGGCTCCCACTTTTCCTATTGGAATATAACCATTTCTAAAATGTTTATTCAAGATACCATTTATCTTGAATGTTATATGTGGTGAGTTAAGAAAAAGGAGTTGAATTGTCACTTCGTTTGATAATCCACTTGTGGTTTACAATCATTCATTCCATTTGTTTCACAACAAGCATCTATTAACTCCTTAATAGATATGACATCCTTTAGGTGATCTAGGATGTCCCACAAGTATATCTTTTAAACTATAAAGTTCTAAACTTTATATTTAAGGTAGAAGTCAAACCTTAAAGCTCTTTTGAAATTAGAGCAATAAGGGTATTTTAGTAATTTGGGCAGACACATGCTTGGTGACGGATACGTATAGGGTTCGTCACAGATTCTAAGGGGGGATTCGAGGCCGGTCCTGTCAATCAAGGCTGAAGGAAATGCATAGCGAGTCTTGTGCTGCAACAAATTGTCAACCACTCCTTTTCTAGCTCCTGACGCGTGGCTGAATGAAATGCAACGGCTCTACTTGAAGTTGCTGTTTCAATTTTCATTTTAAAAAGTGCAAAGGCTATATATAATCAATGGCCATAATCATTTTAGGCAATCTCAACCAGAAAAATTCACATTCAACCTTTGAAATTTAAATCCAACGGTCAAAATAATTTTAATAGTTAATCTAAATCATATTCAACTCCAAATAATTTTGTAATTGTCATGTATCTTAATTGTAATTGTTGTTTATCTTATTATGTTGTTATTTTTAAGTGAAAATATATTATGTTTTGGAATTTGGATTTTTTAGGTTAAAATATTCAAAAAGTTAAATCACGAATGTTGTAACAAAAATAATGTTAAGAAAAATCAACAACAAAAAAAAAATGGAGGTTAACCGTTTAAAAACAATTTAATAAAGTTGCGGACTCAAATTATGAGCCCACATGGTTGGAGGAAAAACAGTTTGAGTCCATACAATACATGAATAGTTGTATTTTGAAGGGCGGAATTTTGAGTTTAGCTCCAACATGGTTGGAGATGGTCTGAGAGAATCCAAATGCAGGGAGGAATTGACTAAAAAAGGTAGTTCAAATCCTTAATTTCTAAAAAACAAAGAATATAGAACAAATTGAAAGTTTGTTACAAGTAGCAGAAAAACTTGTATGAAATGGGAATAACATTGTTTTCCTATTCCCGACCAATCACAGATTGTTATGTTAAAAAATTATCACATATAGCATATCATAATTGGCCAAAAATAGCAAAATTGTGCTATCACTATTTCATGTAAGGCCACAACCAGGTTCCAGCAGCCCCTAAGGCTCGGGCAAGGTGCTGGCCCTCGGGCTCTTCTTGCCTGGGCTGGTGCCAGGGCAAAGCTGACGTCAGTGACGTAAAAAATATTTTAAAAAATCTGAAAAAATCCAAAAAATTCAGAAATATTTTTTAATACATACCTATCAATTTTATTATTATTAATTTCAAACATACAACTAAAATTAATCCCATATAAAAAAATAAAATAAACAAAAAAATAAATAGTGTTTGCCCTTTGCCATGGCAACTGCTGGAAGCACATATTGCTTTTTGCAAAAGCAGCCACTATTTACATAAATAGTAACTGCCCTAGCTCCCCTTGCCATGGCAAGGGTTTCACTGCTGAAAGTGCCCTAAGTGGTTCACTACAAGTGAGTGGGGTATTCAACAATTTACCCCGTTTCATGTTTGATTTGATCCAAGTTTTTAAAAGAGAAAAAGTGGAAATCCACGTGTAAAGCAGCTGATTTCTCTCTCCTCCAACCAAGTGGAAACTGTGAGAGAGCGGACGGTCCAACGGCGATCCAGAAATAGTTTTTCTTTTGTCGTTAAAACTTCAAAGGGAGAGAGAAAAAGGAAAGCAATAACTACTTTGACTAACTCTACCAAGTCCAGCTCAATCCTAAAGAGTTCTTCTGTTTCTTTTGTCAGCAAAAGAAAATCTCGGAAGAAAGAAAAGAAGAAACCAGGTATGCCGATGCTTGGATTTTCATTGAAGCAGTTTGTTGTTTTAGATCTGTTAGAGAGATTGCATCTTCTGCATTTCATTTTCCCTTATGGGTTCTGTCTGATTTCCTTCCAGTACTTCGTAGATTCTGTTTGGTAGCTGAGAAAATTTTGAAAATTTTGAAAAAATAATACTGGTTGAATTTCTCACTTCAACTTGGCTGAAATAATGGGCTAGCCCTTTTTCCTTTCTGCTCAGTTGCTGTGAAAACTGGAAAAATTAAAGAACTTTAGTTGAATGTTGTGTTGCATGTAGCTTAAAGTGAATTATTCTTTCGATTTATTATATTTTCCTGCAACTAACCTCTAGGTGCTTCTTTTTGTTTTTGTTAAAATTATTTCTTATTCCATTTTTTTCCCTATGAAAGTTTAATAATTTTAAGGCAGATTTTAAGTTTTTATGATATGCCTAATTTATTTACTACTTGCATGTTGCAGGAAATTATTCTGTACCACAACTTTGTACTTTCCAGCATTCTGCAAAGATTTGCACGTATTTTGTTATGTACTTTGCTGTTGGGCTGATTGCACTTTCGTTCTGTGACAAGATGGTGTTGCTGCTACTTTTGTAGGGGTGACAGTCTTTCTTATCAGATTTGGGATAGTAGAAAACTGTACTTCTGTTGCCTGAAAGTATATCATGGAACAAAGTTTAGGTCAAGACTCTGTTCCTGGTTTTGGATCATTTGATAAGTCTAGGGTTTTGGATGTAAGGCCTTTGAGGCGTCTTGTTCCGGTGTTCCCATCAGCTTCTAGTAGTTCTTCATTTTCAACTCCCCAAGGAGCTGCTCCTTTTGTTTGTGCTTCTCCCGCTGGTCCTTTCCCACCTGGGGTTTCCCCATTTTTCCCCTTCTTCATTTCGGCAGAGTCTCAAAGGCCAGCTGAACAAAATCAACAAACACCAAGTGGTGTAGGCCCAATATCAAATGCAGTCCCAATAAATTCATTTAGGACACCTCCATCCTCAACTGCTGGGGTAACCCCAAACCAGTATAGGGGGACTTCTAATGGAGATACTACGTCATCAAGAAGGATCACTAGAAGTCGTGCTCAGCCACAATCCCAAAGTGGGATCGCAGAGGAAGATGGTTTCAATATGAGTGTTACTGATGGAGAAAATACAAGGAAGGCGGGGAGGTCGAAGGGTAAGTTCCAGTCCCAGAAGAGGACAAGGGGCGGCCAGGACATTAATATTGCGTTGCCTGATGTTGATGTTGATGCAATAGTTGATAATATTCTCACATCATATTCCGATACATTCCGGCAAGCTGATGGTAACAAGGAATCAGTTGGATATGCACTCATATTCTATGATTTGTTAAGAAGAAGGATTACGCAACTTGAAGAGATGAAGGAAAAATACCAGGAGCCTCAAGAACAGGACGCCCGATCCGAGGGCGGGAACACTCTTCATGAATAAGGGAATTAGGACAAATACCAAGAGGAGGATTGGTGCAGTGCCTGGTGTTGAAGTTGGGGATATTTTCTTTTTCGAATGGAGTTGTGCTTGGTTGGATTACATGCTCCAACGATGGGTGGAATTGATTACATGGGAGTCAAGAACAAGATGTAAGACGAGCCTTTGGCCTTGAGCATTGTTTCTTCAGAGGATATGAAGATTCTGTGGAGGATGCAAATGTGTTGATATACGATGGCCAAGGTGGTAATGCTAGCAATGATAACTTAGGAACAATAAGGAAATGAAGGATCGAAGCTTGAAAGGGGTAACCTCGCTTTGGAGAAAAGTTTGCATCGGGCTAATGATGTACGAGTAATTCGAGGTTTAAAGGATGTATCTAATCCAACCGGGAAGGTATATGTCTATGATGGTCTATATAAAATCCATGAATCATGGGTGGACAAAGGGAAGAGTGGTTGCGGTGTATTTAAGTATAAATTGGTAAGGTTACCTGGCCAGCCTGAAGTGTTTACAATATGGAAATCAATTGAACAATGGAAAGTAGAAACTACTACTACAAGGGTTGGACTTATATTACCCGATCTTACTTCAGGAGCAGAAAATTTACCGGTTTCTCTGGTAAATGATGTTGATGGCGAGAAAGGCCCTGCACACTTCACATATATTTCTAGTCTCCAGTATTCAAAACCAGTGAATCTTACAGAATCTTCTGCTGGATGTATTTGTATTGGAGGATGTCTCCCTGGTAATTCCAACTGCTCTTGCATTAAGAAAAACGGAGGTTTTCTCCCGTATACTGCAAATGGGCTTCTTGTGAACCAAACACCCCTATTACATGAATGTGGTCTTTCCTGTCAGTGCCCCCTAATTGTCGGAATCGAGTGTCTCAAGGTGGCCTGAAAATTCGTTTGGAGGTGTTTAAAACTAAGGATAAAGGTTGGGGTTTGCGGTCCTGGGATCCCATCCGTGCTGGTTCTTTCTTATGTGAATATGCAGGACAAGTTCTTAATATATCTGGGGTAGAAGAATTGGGGGGTGATTATGAAGATGATTATATTTTTGATGCTACTCGTACTTGTGAGCCACTGGGAGTTCTGCCTGGTGATTCAACTGAGACTCCAAAGGTCCCCTTTCCTCTAATTATAAGTGCAAATACTGCTGGAAATGTTGCTCGTTTTATGAATCACAGCTGCTCTCCGAATGTATATTGGCAGTCAGTTTTACGTGAAAATAAAAATGAGTCTGACCTCCATATTGCGTTTTATGCGGTTGGACACATTCCTCCAATGACAGAGTTGACATATGATTATGGATTGGTTCCTCATGAGAAAGCATACCAGAGGAAGAAAGTGTGTCTTTGTGGGTCAATAAAGTGCAGAGGCTTCATTTATTAATGGGTTGGTAATGGGTTTATCAGATGAAGATGGACCTTATGCATCTAGAAAAAGGTTAGAGGCCTTCAATTCCCTGATTGAGTTTGTTTCTTACCGTGGTACTTTTTCTGTTTATCTTGTTTTCTTTTTTCATCATATAAATGCTTCTGAAATTAATTGGACTTTAAAATAATGATCAATTCTGGAACAAAGCATTTATGATCATGAATAATAGTTTATGTTCAGTACTTAAAAGTGGTTCTTCGGTTTTCCATTATGGATTATCATGAAATCTGTTGATTTTGTGTGGATGTTTCACCTGTTTTGAAGACAAAATATGTAGAAGAAAGGGAGAACTGACCATAAAATTTTATTCAGAAAGTGTCTAAAGGATGTGTTCTTAGTTGAATCAGTTTTGTTTTACATTCCAAAGTAAATGTTTGTCACAAACATCAGCACGGTATTTGGTGTTGACAGTTTACTTCAGTCTTGTTTATGTCATGCTCATGAACATGTAATTTATAAACAAGTAAAATTGAGTGTTGTCGAACTCCAACTAATGTCAGAAGCATGTCTGAGTGTGAGCTTCTACGGTGTCCCAAGATGCATATTTTCAGCTTTAATCTGTAGGCGGATGCCGCATCTGTTATTGGTGCACATTGGTGTATCTAGGACCTTACTTCTGGGCGGGCAGCAATAATATATCATAGATTATACATTGTTTAGTTTAAAGATATTTTTGAGTCCGATTGATTTTTAAATCAAGTGCCTTTAATGTTTTGATGATACGAGTAAGTTTATCCACACTTAATACCCAAGCTATTGAAATGTTTCTATCTGGTCCTTCAGTTTCCAACTATGGCAATGTTAATCCAGCATATTTGATATTTGTTTAAAACTCTAATTTGAAGTTTCGGACCTTCTTCCCATCCCAGTTAATTCTTTAAGATTCAAAGATCTGATTAGCAAGAAGAAATATCATTTGGAAAATATATTTACTAGTCATTGTCAGAACACCGATAACCCATTTGGAAAATATATTCGGATCTTATAAATGCATTATAAGCAAACTAAAACCGATAACCATTCCATGAATATCTGTTGATTGTTACTAGATGAATTATGATTCTATAAATCTAATGTAATATGCGGAAATCCACCGTAGTACCATTCTATCTGGTCTACACTATAATCACCAGTGCATCGCACATTTTAAAATCCCACATTCCGCCTCCACCTCTGTTGTTGATTTACATCCATGCCACCTTCAGGTCAGGAATTCTCGTCTTTGTTGTTAAATCCTGTAATTTAATAGTTCAATTTCATAGCTGCCACTACATCAAAATCTTGCTATGGGCATTTGATATGCCCTATTTCCTTCTTGTTATTTTTCAATGTCCAAATAGTTTACTGTAGCTTTATCGCTTATACACAACTTCATTCCTTAAAATTTTTATAATAAAAGCATTTTTCTATTTAAATTATGCAGACTGTTCCTGTGATGTATTCATTACCTTGGAAGGCAGATGGTTTCAAAGGTATTCAGGAGCACCATATTTTCCCATTTATGACTTTGGTTAATGGGCATATGTGCAGGGTCCTTTCTCAGCACTGTTAATGTACTAATTATTGTATCAAGTTGTAATATGAATTTTACTAGGAGACCTCCTGTGGGTTTAGTTTAATGTCTTCTATGTGCTTTCCCTATATAAGTAGGTTTCTATTTTTGGCAAATACACTCTTCAGCTTTGAAGATTTGCGGGGTGGGTATTTTGGCACAAACTATGTTAGGTGTGTCTGATAATATGTTTTTAACGTTGACTTTTGCTCAACTTTGAGTCAAAATTCTAGTCGGTCAAACAAGCCTTTTCGGGTGGATCCACATTCTCCTCCATGCGGAGACCAAGATTGACTGTTCTCTTGCTAAAAAATATGAATGACTGAATGAGAATACGATCCCAAAGTGCCACAGATGAACATTGGAAGTATAGTTGCCAGGATAAATGCCACAGGAAAGAGATAAATTTGTTAAACTGTCTATCTAGCCTTGTTTGGCATGTGGTATCCCCGTGATATAGAAGTTTTTGTCCTTGGCTTCGGGCTGCGGGATACCCGCTTTTGTGGACAAGGGATAGGGCCGACCCTGAGTTTTTGGGGCCGGCAAAAACAAAACAAGGCTAGATATGCACGAGACAATCCTACACCCCCCCAATATTTTTTGGTCGGTTCTATTTCTTCAGATAGAAGACACTATTACTATAAAATCAAATTTGGCTTAATTGTGCAAGACGTAGGCCTCTTTACAATGTAAGGGTTCAGGGTTTAGGAGCAAGTAAATATACTCCGAAGACATAGGCCTCTTTCTGAAAAAATTGTTCAGTTTTACGACACGAGAATTATACACAGGAATTGATTTTCCCACTCTCAGTTTTTTTTAATACTTTTTAATCAATTTTGTCATTTTTTGTTCTTTCTCTTTTCTATTCTACCCTTGCACTACATAATAAAGAGAAAGTACAAAAAAGAATAAAATTGATTAAAAAGTATTAAAAAAACAAAATGGAATGTAAATAGAGAAAATGAGTGTTAAAATCAGCTCCCATAGAGCATCTCCAAAGGATATGCAAATCCTATGTGGCACTTTTAACGGATAAAATTAACAGTTGAAATTTACTCCAATCGAACTGCTAAAGTCTACGTGGAATAGCGTATGATGATAGGACCCGACCCTAATTCCGCTTTGGAATTCGGGTCAAGCCCCTGTCCGTGTCCGACATCTGTCGGGTGTCGGACACACTTGACCATTTTGCCCTTTAGTAAACGAAATCAAGAAAGACAAAGTTTTAAAGTTTGACTTCTGCCCAAAATTCGGCAGAATCTCCCGTGTAAGTGGCTCAATTCCCAAATTCTTTTCACCTGCAAAAACACATTTTTATAGCCATAACCTCCAGCATGCACAAGATAAGTTTCACACACCAACAGAAATAAAATGTACGGCCTCATGCCTCACAATAAGTTGGGCAATTTCAGAGCTATCAAACTAGTTAATTTACAAAGTTCTTTGGGTCGTGGACCCTACACAGAGTCGGGGGAAAGCGGTGGTGCTCAGTTACAATCTACAACTTGGGGGTGTAAAACATTTGAAAAAGTGAGTGGACAAAAAGAAGGTTTTAGAAAATAGTAAAGCAACATATTAGCCCCACTGCTAAAACATTTAGAAAACAATTCTCTATTCGTACGATAAAACAAGGCATGCATATACATATTCCTATAATTTCACCAAAGCAAAAATTCTCATTTCATAAAAAGAAATAATATCAAATCAAACTTTCTAAAATCCACCTAGGTGTACCCTTTTTATATTTCCGTCACATCCATTTCCTCGCTAGACTCGGTGACACAAAGTCAACCGAGCCGCGTCCTTGTAAGACTCGGAAAACACAAAGTTTACCCGAGCCGCGTCCTCGCTAGACTCGGAAAACACAAAGTTTACCCGAGCCGCGTCCTCGCTCCACACGGTCCGAGCGTCCCCGAGACTCGTGGGGCGTAAAGTCATACGCGCGCAGACTTATATCAAAGTAACAATGTCCGTAGACAGGGTAATAACCAATATCCAAATCATTTGTTCTGTAAGCAACATAATCTTTCCAAAAGTGACATTACTAGGGTACCTAGGGTGGTTTAAAACTTTTCATAAATCACAAACTTTAAATCACTATATTTCCCTAAGTCCCTTTAAATTCCGTAATCATAATCTCAATTCAAACATCATTCATGGGCTCGGAGACAAATATTAAAAATCCCATTTAATTCAACAATAAGTTCAAAAAGCATAATTTCTAATTAATTCGGTAATAAACATTTAAATAAACAATTATCATATAAAATAAGTTTATAAAGAAAAAGTCCACTCACTATGCGTCCGAGCTAGCCTGACCCTTCGAGGGTCCTTCCTGCAAATTCTCTGAAGCTTGAGCACCTATTTGCAAAATTAAAACCATTTATTAATTAACAGTAGCTCGGCACGATAATTTATTAAAAATCCCGACCCCCGGGCCCAAAACTGTTCAAACTTGGTAAGAAGTGTTCCTAAGCCCTCTAGGCTTGATTTTTAACCGATATCTTACTTTTATAATCCCCGGAATTAAATATTCGATTAAATTAGTAATTGGGTTCGACTCGATTGTTCGTAGGGTTTTCGACCTCCGATGGATGATCCGTAAGTTCCTATAGGTTTCTAAGATTCCCAATAGCATACCCTCCAAGTTTTGTTATGATCCAACGGTTCAAACCTATCGAACCCAAGTTAACCCTAGTTAGTTCTAACCGGCAAAAATAGTTCTTTGCTCAAACGTTCTCCGAAAAATTATCCAAGCATACCCATGCGCTTGAGAGGTTACGGGGAGGGTTTTGGCACGAAAAAGGACCGCCACCACCTGTCCCACGCGCCGCCACACGCGCGCCCAGGTTGGGTGGCTTGAGAGAATTTTCCGACGACGGAAAATTCTCGATTCAACCTGCAAACTCTATACCAAAGTGATCAGTGGGCGGAGGGGAGTGTTTTGGCTGAGAAACCCTGCCAAGAACCGGCCAAAAATCCTGTCAAACTCCACAGTCAAGAAATCAAAATCCTAGGTTCTCAATCTCTCTCCAAAACTTCAAATCAACCTGAACCAACCTCAAAAATAGCTAGAACTCAACGAAAGGAGGAGAAAACTCACCATACTAGAATGATTTGGTGGCCGGAATGGAGCAATCGATGGCAAGAAGCTCCAATTGGTTCTCGGGTTCGCAGAGGTGGCTAGAGGGGTTTTTAGCCGGAGACGAGGTCGGGGTGAGTCAAGGGAGGTGGGGAGAGATGTTTGGGGTTGGTCTGGGCGTTCGATTTGACCGGAGCCGTGCCGGCCTGGTCTGGTGTGAATCGGAGAGAGGGAGAGGGGTTTCGCGAGGTAGAAGACGAAGGGAGGGGTCGGGTTGGCATGCGCTGGCCAATTGGCCAGCGTGATTTTTCTAATTTCACCCTTTTTCAAAAATTCCAAAAATGCCCTTAGGGTTTTTTGACCTTTAAACGTTCGTTCGGGCTCGGAATCGGGTGTTCCGCACGTCCACGGACTCGTTTCGACGAGCCGGAAGCAACGGTGCACCCTGTTTCACCAATTTCCTTCCCGAACATAAAGTCAAATTTTAAACCTATTAAATTATTCCAAGGGAAACTCGTCTTTCTCCTTAATATTTTAGTAATTTTATCCTAATTTAGGATTGGGTTGTTACATATGAAGCCTCTGCTGTCAAAATTGCCATCAAGCACTGGAGATGTCTTTTGATTATTTTATTATTTCTTTGCCCATCTAGTTGTGGCTTTATCATTTCATTTAATACTTATCTATATTTTTTTCTTTTTGTTATTATTTGATGTATCTCATTGTCACCATTATATGCTTTCATTATTATTTTTCTTTTAATTCTTTTCCTTTTTTATCGTCACTTGACACTACTATATTATTGAATTTTTACCGTTGAAAATTTAAGTTGAACTTTTTTATGTTCTTTTCATCAACCAACGTGGAGATGGATGATTTTTTTTGTTTAATTATATTTATGTTACATTTTATAATTAATTTATAAGTATTTTAACTTGATTAATGAATTACCCTTAATAGTAAAATATAAAAATACATTCATTTAAGAAAGTAATAAATAAATCAACACTAATATAATATTTTAATTTGACATATCGGGTGGAGTGTAAAACTATGCACGATGTCAAATTGCCACATCAACCATCAAATTTAAATTTGATGTTTGGTATTTGACATCTCCCTTGGAGATGCTCTTATACATATTATATCATATTTATTGGCTGTTAGTATGAAAATTGTATTGGCATTCCTAGACTCTAGCATAGGTTGAAAATTGTTTGTGAGGAATTGTTATTGGACGTTTTGGCACAACTCTTTCAACTCCATTCTTCCGAGGCATGACTCGACCATATGAGAAACTGATTTCGTAAATCATGACATAATCATGCATTCATTATAGGATTCCTAGTTGGAGTTATTTTCACTATGTTAATTCTATTTTTAATAAGATTAGATTTTATCTCTTGAGATTACTATCCTAGTTGGACTCTAATTTGATTTAAGTTAAAATATTATCTTTTCCTATTAGGACTTGCATGTTGGAATCAATTAAATAAAAAGGCATGACTACTGTTAATATTAAGACGCATGATTGATTAGGATTGGTGGTCTGTGTTTGGCGTCTTTATTGAGAGACTATATTTGGGAAGTCATTGGAGAGCACGTTCAGTTTTGGTTATATGTTGTTTAATAAATTGATCTTTTTGGAAGTTACCTTAGGATGGATCGCGCCGCGGGTTCTGTTGTACATCCACCATACTTTGATGGTAATAATTATGGTGCTTGGAAGGCCAAAATGAAGTCGTTTCTTTGTCCTTAGATGAACGTGTGTGGAATACAGTGGTTCATGGATTTCCTGAACCCACAAAGAAGATCGGAAAAGGAGATGAAGAAATCACAGTCCTCAAAACTAGAGAGGAGTGGACCACTGCAGAAGTCACACATAGCACTAATAATCAAAAGGGGTTAAATGCTATATTTACTGCTGTCTCTTCTGATCAATTTGAATACATTTCTAGCTGTGATACTTCTAAGGAAGCTTGGGATATTTTGCAGGTCACTCATGAAGGAACAAATACTGTCAAGGGAGCCAAGCTTCAGATGCACACCTTACAATTTGAGACAATCATGATGGATGAGAATGAAACGTTTTCTGAATTTTATGCCAAACTATGTGTCATTGTGAATGCATGTTCAAGTTTAGGTGAAAAAATTCCAGAAGATAGGGTGGTGAAAAAGATTTTAAGGTCCTTGCCCCAACGTTTCCAACCAAAGATCACAGCCATTGAAGAGATTCGTGACCTGAACATCTTGAAAGTTCGTGAACTCATAGGGTCGCTTCAAACCTATGAGATGAAGCATCTAGCTCCAAAGAAGAATAAAAGCGTTGCTCTCAAAGTGGTTGATAAAGATGAGGGTGAACATCAATCTGAAGATTTCAATGGAGAGGAATTTCCTTATCTTTCACGACAATTCAAGAAGTTTTTCAAAAATCAAAATTCCAGAAGTCAAGAATCAAGAAATCACTCAGGTAAAAATTCAAAAATTAAGCATGGTGATTATACTGATGGTAATTTAAAATCCCGTAGGTTTACTGAGAAGAAAAACACTAAAGATAGAGTCAAGTGCTATGAATGCGAAGGATATGGACATATTGCCTCTGAATGTGCCAACACACAAAAGAAGCAAAATGGAAAAGCTAAAGCACTTAATGTTACCTGGAGTGACAGTGATTCAGAATCAGAAAGTGAAGAAAATACCATTGCATTAATCACCACTGTCAGCTTGGATGAGGCACAGCAAAACAATGGGAATGATGAAGAACCAAATATTGACTATGTGCTGGAAAAGTATGACGATCTATTGGCTGCTTCTCAGAAACTCAATAAGCATAACAGAGAGCTTGCAAAAAGAATTGTTGTGCTGGAGCTTGAACATGGCAGGACTGCAAGGACATTACAATCCCCTACTGCTGAACCAAAAATAATGGGTGAAGGTATGTACGAAAAATTGGAAATATTACAAAAAAATGCATTGATCAAAATAAATTAATTGATTCTTTGACCTCTAACAACCAAGCCCTTGAAACTGAGCTTAAAAGTTCAAAGGAAAGGATTATTGCCTTGACAATTGGTGCAGAAAAGGTTGATAAAATGATTAGCATGGGTCGAAGAGATGGAGACACACGTGGCTTAGGTTTTGATTCAATCAACAAGTCTTCCGCAGTATCCGTCACAAAGTTTGTCAAACCATCACTTTCTCCTAGTATTCCAACTTCTCAAACAACTTGGAGATTCATACCCACGTGTCACTATTGTGGAGCTCTTGGACACATCAGACCAAAATGCAAACTACTCCAACAGATTTCAGTAAGTCAAAACTCCACCAAGGAGGGACAGGTAAGAATTCAACACAAGATTGCATATCTTGTAAAAGAGGTAAGTAGGTTGTCAAAACTTTCTCATTCCTTGTCTTTACCAAAATCAAATCTAGTGTGGAGGAGAAAGGACAATCAAAATTGCTTGCTGGCACGTTCAAGTGATACACTTCCAACTAATGAAATCTTAGATGTGAAATGTTTTGTTGCTTTTACTGCTCTTTCTGACTCTAAATCTGGATCTTGGTATTTTGACAGTGGATGTTCGAGACACATGACCGGTGAAAAATCATATTTTTCAGAAATCTCTACAGAATGCGTGAGTGGAATGGTCACTTTTGGAGATGGAAGAAAATCCAAGATTTTGGGCAAAGGAAAGATTATGGCAATTGGTACACCTAGCTTGGACAATGTCTTATTAGTTGAAAATCTTCAAGCAAATCTCATCAGTGTAAGTCAACTTTGCGATGAAATAGGTGAGGTAAGTTTTACTAAAACCCAATGTATTGTCAATAATAAAGATGGATCAAATGTGATGATTGGAAAAAGATCATATGACAATTGCTATTGCTTTTTCACTAATGAAGTTTCTCAAGTTTGTTTCAGGACAAGTAAAGATCATCTTGATTTATGGCATCACCGTTTGGGACACATGAACTATCAAGACTTAATTAAATTGTCCAAATGTGAATCTGTAAGAGGATTGCCTAAGCTTTCAGGTAAATGTGAGGGTGTTTGTGAAGGCTGCCAACTGGGGAAGCAAACCAAAAACCCTTACAAAGCTACAAACTCAATCTCTACTTCAAAAACTTTGGAACTGATGCATATGGATTTAGTTGGTCCAATTCAAGTTGCTAGCTTAGGAGGAAAGAAATATATTCTTGTCTTAGTAGATGACTTCTCACGTTTTACTTGGGTCATGTTTTTGCATGATAAGACAGAAACCTTTAATTCCTTCTATGCTTTGTACAAACTGATCATGAATGAAAAGGATGAAACTAATTCTTGCATCATAAGACTTAGGACAGATCATGGAACGGAATTTGAAAATCAAGCTTTCTCTGAGTTTTGTTCTGAAAAAGGAATAAAACATGAATTCTCTGCTCCAATCACTCCCCAACAAAATGGGGTAGCTGAAAGGAAAAATAGAGTCCTTCTTGACATGGCTCGTGTCTTGCTGAAGAGTGCCAAATTGGCAGATCATTTTTGGGCTGAAGCCATAAGTACTGCATGCTATACATCTAACCGTGTGTTTTTCAGGCCACATACCAAGAGCACTCCCTATGAAATCTGGAAAGGGAAGAAACCAAATGTCAAATACCTAAGGACTTTTGGTAGCTACATCTACAAAGACAGGGAGTATCTTGGAAAATTTGATGCAAGAAGTGATGTTGGAATATTTCTTGGTTATTCTATTAATAGTCGAGCATATAGGGTGTTTAATAGTCGCACTAAGACAATAATGGAATCAGCTAATGTAGTTGTAAATGACACCTCTATATTGCAGGTTGAACCAAGTCATGAAGATACAATTCTGGAAATTCACGAACCTGCAAATGGTACTGAAACTGATTTCGAGGAGTGTAACCAGCCCTTCAATCCTGTGATACGCAGACCTGGTGCTAAACAAGTTCAGAAAGATCACTCACCCTCTGATGTTATTGGGAATGTTAATGATAAAATGAGAACTCGGCAACAAGTTTGTGATGAGGTAACCAATGTGTGTTATGTATCCTTTGTCGAACCTAAGAGTGTGACAAGCTGCTCTTGCAGATAATGATTGGATTTTGGCTATGCAAGAGGAGTTAAATCAATTCGAAAGAAATGATGTGTGGTATCTTGTTCCACGTCCCAAAGACTCAAATGTAATTGGTACCAAGTGGATCTTTCGAAATAAGACAGATGAGAAAGGGCCAATTATGCGCAACAAAGCTAGACTTGTTGCACAAGGTTATACTCAAATTGAAGGTTTGGATTTTGATGAGACTTTTGCTCCGGTTGCGCGTTTAGAATCTGTTTGATTGTTGTTATCCATTGCATGCCATCTTCGGTTCAAGCTATATCAAATGGATGTCAAGAGTGCGTTCCTAAATGGAGTTTTACAAGAGGAAGTCTATGTGGAACAACCTGCAGGTTTTCAAGACCCTATCCATCCCAATCATGTATATCGTCTAAAAAAGGCTCTCTATGGACTCAAACGAGCCCCGAGAGCATGGTATGATAGACTGTCCAGTCATCTTCTTCAAAAAGGGTACACACGTGGCAGCATTGATAAAACCCTCTTTGTCAAAAGAACCAAACAGGATTTAATGGTTGCTCAAGTGTATGTGGACGATATTGTTTTTGGATCCACTTCTGACATCCTTGTGAAAGAATTCCATGAGGTAATGCAAACTGAATTTGAGATGAGCATGTTTGGTGAACTCAATTTTTTTCTTGGTTTGCAGGTCCAACAATTCAATGGAGGCATGTTCATCTCTCAAAAAAGTATGCCAAAAACCTGGTGTCCAAATTTGGTCTGGAATCTGCCAAGCCCATTCGAAATCCTATGAGCACAAGCACCAAACTTTCCAAGGATTCACATGGCAAAAGTGTAGACCAAAAACTATACAGAAGCATGATTGGCAGTTTGTTATATTTGACTGCCAGTAGACCAGACATCTCTTTCAGTGTTGGACTATGTGCTCGCTTCCAATCCGATCCCAAAGAATCACATCTACTTGATGTGAAAAGAATTCTCCGATATGTAAGTGGCACTACAGACTTTGGTGTATACTACTCATTTGACTCAAATGTTGAACTTGCAGGCTATTCCGATGCGGATTGGGCAGGGAACATTGATGATAGGAAAAGCACAACTGGCGGATGCTTTTACATAGGCAACAACCTTGTCTCCTGGTTTAGCAAGAAGCAAAACTGCGTCTCTCTCTCCACGGCTGAGGCCGAGTACATAGCTGCTGGAAGCTGCTGCACACAGTTGCTATGGATGAAACAAATGCTCACTGACTATGGCATTAGGCAAGGAAAAATGGTAACGTTTTGTGATAACATGAGTGCAATTAATATCTCTAAAAATCCAGTTCAACACTCTCGCACAAAACACATTGATATTCGTCACCATTTTATACGTGAATTAGTGGAAGAGAATGTGCTTTCGCTTGAATTTATCTCTACTGAAAAACAATTAGCTGATATTTTTACGAAACCTCTAGACAATCTACGGTTTGAAACCCTTAGACAATCTTTAGGTATCTGTGCTCTAGATTAATTCGGTGTATATTGCATGCCAACGTCTCTTCCATGTGTTATGATATTTCGATTACTTTCTGTTTCTATAAATCTATCCAGTTCGTGCAAGGATTGTCAAGTCGTATCAATCCTATTAATGTCTGAACGCATTTGATGATCTTAGATTGGGCTTTGGCACTGCATTATTCTGAGAACACACTCTCTCAGCTTCGCACACAGGTTCCCATTGTCTTGGTGCATGCTAAAAGTCATTAAATGATCTATCCATCTTAGCACAATTGCACGCACACTCTTGTCTTTGAAGTTCACTGAATATCTCCATTTTTGTACTCGTCTCTCTCAGGACTGTCATTACACTAGTGTATGTAAGTTGATCTGTTTACACCATAAATTTCAAATGTCTTTATTTTAATTAATTACCAAAAAAAAAAGGTGACTTCTCATTGCTCAGTAACCAGGCCTCTTGTCTAACCAACGTCGAGGTTCGAGTCAACAGGCTATGATTGTTTGCTATCCTTGCTTATCTTTGGAGCCTTCATGATTCGGATCAGTATTTCCCCAGGGGTGCCTCATCACCCAGTTGCTTATGGTCATCTGACTTGAGCACACTGATTGACCATCCGCTACATGGATCATGTTGAAAGCTAAATAAAGTGAGCCACCAAATTCGATATTAAAAAAAATCAATCAAATAAACTGATCATCATATACTTACTATGCACTCAGTGTCTGTGCTATCTTAGGTGGGATCAGTCTTGGGTGGACATATTTTTTGTGCTTAATTGAAAAGAGTTCACTTCACAGCTTTGCTTCTTGATGGTAGACTCATTTGGTGACAATTAGTGTTCACCATGCCTGTGGTATGCCTCCTCTGTTATCTGTGAGTTTGTGCGTCTCGTGTGGTGTTCTGCTTTTGTCCCTACCATGCTTTGCTTCTTCTGCATTTCAGACAGCAATGGGGCTGCTGCTACTGTCTCTTCTTGCTCACATGCTTGGGAGGTTTATGAATGGAAAATAATTTTATCTTCAAGAGAGAGTTGGGTCTGCATCTACAGTGTGTTATGTCTTGATTGTTTTGCGTTTTCTGTCTTGAGTCTGCTGCTTTTGTTATGTTCTGATTCTTAACAACTTCTCATTATTCTTTTCTGATTCCTATTTTCCTTTCGTTTTTTTCTGTAATTTAAAAATTAAAATTTAAAAATAAAATAAAAAATAAAAATAAAAACCACACGGTGCGTTTCACGCTGGGTGTTAAAGTTGTGCAGACTAGGTCTTCTTCCTCAGTTTTCTTCGATCTCTCTTCAGCCCCATTTGCCATCTCCCAAAGGTCTCGGCTGCTGCTTCTCCCTATGTCTTGCTCTGTCGCATCACCAGGGTCACCACACGGAGCCGTCGTTCTCACAAGGCATCGTCTCTTTCCATTGGTTCGTGGGTTACCCCTGCCAAATTTCCAAAGTGGTCGTGAGTTTTATGCCAATTTCCCCGTGTCTCCGCTGCCTCTACTGCTCTGTCCGGACTGTTCGTGTGAGCCAGTTCCAGATTTTCTTCCACGCCGTCAGCTGGTGAATCGACTCTATGTGTCTCCACTCGAGGTGCTTCCCACCGAGCTCTCCTCTGGTATGATGCCTCAGTGGACCCGTACTCTGTATATGCTCGTCCTCTGTCTATGTTATCCCTGTGTTCCGTTGGATTTCCTATACCAAAAGGGGGAGAATATTTTGTGGTACATATGGGATTTAGGGGAGTAACTTGACTGTTGAAAGTAGCAACATGATAGTTAGGGGAGATCACTTTCTGTTGAAAGTAGTAACATGATATTTAGGGGGAGATCACTTTCTGTTGAAAGTAGTAACATGATATTTAGGGGGAGATATCTTTCTGTTTTGTCTGTGGGATCAGAATGTGTAGTGACTTGCTTAACCTCCTAACAGATAAAGGATCGTTGTTTAAATTGTGCTTTCTGTTTCTCATCTTCAAATTCTATTATGCTTCACTGGTAGTTTGCTTATTGTTGTGCAGAAGTTACAAGAACTGGATACTTGATTGAGCATAGTAAATTAGGATGTGTAGGTTCTTCTTGTAAGTGTGTCTGCAATGTAATCCAGTGTTTTGTCTAGGAAATGCCAAAGGGGGAGATTGTTAGTATGAAAATTGTATTGGCATTCCTAGACTCTAGCATAGGTTGAAAATTGTTTGTGAGGAATTGTTATTGGACGTTTTGGCACAACTCTTTCAACTCCATTCTTCCGAGGCATGACCTGACCATATGAGAAACTGATTTCATAAATCATGACATTATCATGCATTCATTATAGGATTCCTAGTTGGAGTTATTTTCATTATGTTAATTCTATTTTTAATAAGATTAGATTTTATCTCTTGAGATTACTATCCTAGTTGGACTCTAATTTGATTTAAGTTAAAATATTATCTTTTCCTATTAGGACTTGCATGTTGGAATCAATTAAATAAAAAGGCATGACTACTGTTAATATTAAGACGCATGATTGATTAGGATTGGTGGTCTGTGTTTGGCGTCTTTATTGAGAGACTATATTTGGGAAGTCATTGGAGAGCACGTTCAGTTTTGGTTATATGTTGTTTAATAAATTGATCTTTTTGGAAGTTATCTTGAGGAGTGCACAATTCATTATAGGATTCATTGTATTGAAATTGAATAGGGAATCAATCTGCTTAGGCGAGATATTGATTCCTTGCCGTCATGCACTTCTCTAGCCATATAAAAACATGACCTGCTTCTCCGTTTGGACTGTAGCTTTCACATGTTTTAGTTGGGCATTTGACATTCTTAAGAAAAGCTACTGCGCATTTATTTGAGATAAATCATCAAGTGTTCCATGTTTACTTGGTGATTTATCAAACACTTTCATCATTCATATTGCATTCATATGCATGTTCTGTGACTCATACGGTTGAGTGCACTAAGACCGTGGTGGCGGTTTTTCTCCGAAGAGCTTGAATCGATCGTGACTAAGATCGAATTCAACATAAGGAGTGTTGAAGTTCATCCCGAGACAGAAGTTAAGATACGAAGAAGTCGGTAAACTTTATCTAGATTGAGTCTATGATAAATGTGTGAGTATTTCTTGTAATCTTAATTCTATAGTGGATTTGTTTTGGACTAAGGAGTCCCGTGGATTTTCCCCAGAGGTGGGGTTTTACCACGTAAAATAAATAACTGCGTGTTCTTTTATTTTAAGCTCTGTACATTTCAGGATTGATAACTCATATCAATCCTGCTTCGAGAGTTGATTATTATTTATTGTTAAAAAACTCGAATTAGTCTATTTAACACTCTCTAGGCATATATAGACATCCTACAGGTAATTTCATTGGCCTCTTTATAATCAACAACGATTAGAAATAAGAAATTTCAAAGACAATTTCTTCGGAGCCTTTTTGCCTAAACGAACCCTAAAATTAACTGAGTAAACCTGGGTGGGTTTGCTTCAGATTCCGAGTTTTATCTGCATTTCGTCTCATGTCGAACATTAGAATAATCTAATAGCTTAAAACATAACATGTCTGGCATAAAATTAGTTTATTTATTATTTTCCAAAACTAATATTATCCATGTCATTATCTCTCTCTCTCTCTTTCTCCCCAACCCCTTCACCTCCCTCTCTTCAATTCCCTCTCCCATTTCAACTTCATGGATGTTTTTTAACTTGGAATTTTATGCAACAATTTCAAAATTGAATTCTCGGGTACTGTTGTTACTGACGAAGCCTGCAACTCAACATCGCCCTCCTCACTTTCTTTAAGACTCAAGTCCTACCATTTAATCAGACCCATAGTTGCCCAGTACCGAGCCAAGAACTTGGAGTCATGGTGAGGAGAGCTTGGAGGGCCAAGCCGAAGTCCCAAGTTAGAGATCAAATTGTGGACTCAGCCCGAAGGCGTGATGAAGAAGTGGAGATACACTTCAACATTGAAACTTGTATTAAAAATAGGAAATTCAATTTACAGGGTTGAGTAGTAGAGTTTCTGGGAGGCGACAATTGAGAGACTAGAGGGAAGAGAGGGAGAGAGAGATTTTTTAATTTATACAAAGTGATATTGCGGGACTAGAGGGAAGAGAGCAAGGAGGCGAGAGATTTTTTTAATGAGTGCTATTAAACGAACCCTAAAATTAACTGAGTACACCCTATGATCTAAGAACACCCTAATATTTTAATCAAAATATAAAATTAACTAAGTACACCCTATTTAACTACCAAAAATATCTCTAATACACCCTAATACACTCTATCACACAACACCCTAATTAACTGAGTACACCCTATGCTTCTACTCTGTGTTTACAATTTTTACTTCATAAATTTATTTTTTTGTTATCTGGGTTGTCGCAAATTCAAGATTTTTGTTTTTATTTTTCATCAATATACAACTCTTATAATTATGAGAGTATTGGGTATACCTTACAATGCATACAATGTGATGTTTACAATGGGTCGATGCATAAAACGTGATGCTTGCAATACATAAAGGAGCAAAAAGCCAATTTTCAATTTTCAAGGTCGTCAATGGCATCTTCTAGTTGTAGTTTGAGCTTACCAACAACAGCAGCCTACATTTCCTCAAAAACCTAGTTCGTCTTTGGCTTGAAATCCAAGAATTTTGTGTTGAATTCCCGATCTTTGGCCAAACCTGAGAGGCTCTACCTCTCTGTTCGTGCAATGGGTTCATCTGCTTCTTCACCAGACAGGAACACTCAAGGTATTTTCAATTGTGGAATCATATATATGGTGTGTGTATATAGTGACCCAATGAAGAATTCAATCAGAATTTCGATTTTGTCTTAATTAGTTATATCTCAGACACTTGCTTTGTAATTGAAATTTGAAAATTGAAAACTTCTCTACATTTGATTAAGGTTGAATATGATGAGTAGGGTGTACTTATTAAAATTATATTTGTTTGCCAATTTCATATATCCTTTTTGGTCATTTTATATCAGGGTAAATTAGTAATTCAATAAATATTTTTTTAGTAGGGTGTACTCAGTTAATTTTAGGGTTCATTTAGAAGCACTTTTTTAATTTATACAAAGTGATATTATTGGAGAGGGAATCGAATATAGGACCTAGGATGCATGTGTAAATACTATTAACCACTTGAGCTACAAGCCCTTTGCTAGCGGAGAGAGACTTTGAGTAAAATGGCAACACCAACGTCAATTTAGAAAAATAAAAAAACAACAAAAAAACCTTCAAAAACTTAGCACCAAGGGCCGCGAGGTGGACTCCTTTCCCACCCCTCTCCTCCCCTATCCTTCCCTCCTCTCTCCCCTACCACAAAGCTAGACGTATCAAATGGGCCGTGTCGTGCCAACTCAACCCCTTTTAAAATCGTGCTACTAAGTTATTCGGGCCGAGTTGTGTCGACCCATTTAAATAATCGGGACACGCCATGCTTGTACACCTATAAAAAAATATTAAGCCCAACTTGGTTCAAAAAGTCCATATTGAAACTGGTTGTGCTCATGCCGTCCTCAGATTGGGCCCGAAAATGAGCCAAACCACTAGCCCATTTAACTTTCATTTTTTGTTAAATTGAATTTGCTGTCATAGATATCATGTCAAACATCGCCCTCCTCACTTTCTTTAAGATGGTGGAGCGGGAAATCTTCTAGCAGCACTAGGTGAAGCTGGATTTCTTATTGGGCTGGAGAAAAACAGGTTTGTTGTATCATTTCAAGAATTTGTTTCCTATAATCACTACTACATTTTACTATTTGCCTGACGACATTTTGCGCAACGAATAAATATTAGTCGCACATGACACACTTGCGCGACGCAAAAACTTCTTCATCACGCATACTAGCAAGGATAATAATTTTATATTTTTAAACTTGCGCGACGACAATGTTCGTCACGCCAGAAGACTTAGCGCGACGAAAAATATTACCGTCGTATAAAGTTATGAAGAAAAATGCGGGGTTAATTATTTTGGTGCCAAATACTTGCGCGACGACAATGTTCGTCACGCCAGAAGACTTAGCGCGACGAAAAATATTACCGTCGTATAAAGTTATGAAGAAAAATGCGGGTTAATTATTTTGGTGCCAAATACTTGCGCGATTTAAAAATTCGTCACAAGATCGTAACTTAGCGCGACCATAAATTTATTCGTCGCGTAAAGTTAGGAAGAAAAACGCGGGTAATTCTATTTGGCGCCAAATACTTGCGTGACGACATCTTCGTCGCAAAAGAAAAGTTAGCGCGACCATAAACCATTTCGTCGCGTAAAAGTTAAACGCGGGTTAATTTTATTTGGCGCCAAATATTTGTGCGACGAAGAATGTGTCTCGTCGCATAAAGTTGGATGTCGACACATCGCTATGAAGTCGAAAATGGTCGTTTGCACGACAAAAATAAGATTTGGTGCGACGAAAAGTTTGCGCGACGGAAAAAATTTGTCGTCGCATAAAGTTTGACGTCGACACGCTCTTGCGCGAGGAAAATGGAATTTTGCGAGACGAAAGTGTTATTTTGTGCGACAAACATGATTTTTTGCGACGAAGATTTGCGCGACGACAATATACTCGTCGCGCAAAATTCTTTTTTCCTATATAATATGAATTCTGCCATTGCAAAGGCAACTTGCAAAAAAATTGCAGTTTGCCTCTGCCTTTGCTGCGTTCATTGGGTAAGTATTTTTTGTCGTTAGTGTAAAAGTATTAATGTAAACTCATACTAACGGCATTAATTTCGATGTGTATAGGGATATTACGTGTGATTAGCGATTGGTAGAGAACGATTGAGAAGGTATTTTCTTCGTTTTATATTTTAAAAATGTAAAAGTAATTACATTATGTTAGACTTAGTTTGTTATGTTTATATTGTTTTGTGAAATTATATTTATATTCTGTTGTTAAATTTGTGCGTGACGTAGAACAATGTGTTGTGATGTGCAAAGTTAATTGAAATTAACTTCGTACTTTTTTATTTTATTTTTAGTAAAACTTAGTTTCCCGTTAGAGGATTAGTTAGATTTCGCGCATGGATACGAAAGCATGATTGCGGTCCAATTAATTCTTGAATTGTCCCATTATTTGGACAGTTTGGGAATGCATAGTCATGTCACGTAATTTACGGCTACATGATTAGGTTTCGGTTGTGGGGATTTCGGTGTCATCTCTGTACGTTCTTCGGGTGGTATATAGGTATTTTATACCTACGGTACGCCTCAAGAACTATATCGAGATGCTGCCGAAATTCATCCACGTCGAAATCTAATTTTATGTAGTCGTAAATCACGTGACATGACTATGCATTCCCGAATGGGATAGGGCCCTTACCGGAGGCATAAGATGACATTAAGATTTTGTATGAAGTTGTTGTGATTGTTGTACTATGATTGTGGTTCCAAGAATTATGAGCAGGAGGTGGATACAGAACCCGAATAGATGCGCAGACGAATACTTGGATGGAATCAACGATTTTATTGACTTTGCATGTACACACAACCCGGGTGCAACTAGAATCTGGTGTCCTTGTAGGATGTGTAACAACAATTTGTGGGAGACAATTGAAATTGTTCGATTTCATTTAGTAAGGAATGGAATGATTGAGACATATAGTACTTGGAACCATCATGGGGAACAATCAGACAATGCTTCGTCTTCAAACGCCACAAGAGTGGACAATGTTGAACCTATTGTGGATGGTAATGAAAAAGTCATGGATATTATAAATGATGTTTTTCCAATTGCATCGACAAACATCAATCAAGAAGGGGAAGATGACGTGCCTACACCAATGGACAGTGCATAATTCGAACAATATGAAAAACTATTAAAAAATGCCAACCAAGAGTTATACCCGGGGTGCGAGATCTTTTCCGTTCTCACGCCATTGTGGACCTAATGCACAAAAAAATAAAGTATCGTATGTCGAACTAGTGTTTCGATTACTTTTTGGGGGTTTTCAAGAGAATGCTTCCGACGGACAATTGTTTGCCGAAAGACCATAGAAACCCACAAATGTGTTCAATGGTCTTGGATTGGGTTATAAAAAAATTCACGCTTGCAAAAACAATTGTATTTTATTCTACAAAGAGTATGAAACATTGGATACATGCTCTATATGCAATGAGTCGAGGTTCAAAATGACATCTCAGAATAGAACGACTAAGGTCCCACAAAAGTCATGCGTTATTTGCCCCTGAAACCCAGGTTGCAGCGATTGTATATGTCGACGCATACTGCCACAGACATAAGATAGCATAAGGAAAAACGGGTAGAAGACGATGTGATGCGGCATCCTGCAGATGGGGAGGCATGGAAAGAGTTCGATCGAACGTTCCCTGAGTTTGCTGCTGATCTCCGAAATGTTAGATTGAGACTTGCCACTGACGGATTCAATCTGTTCGGGGTTCTAAACGAACACCACAGCACTTGGCCGATTTTCGTATTCCCATATAATTTGCCGCCTTGGAAATGCATGAAAAAAGAATACATGATGATGACTGTTTTGATAACTGAGGATCCTGGCAGGTCAATCGATGTTTACTTAAGGCCATTGGTTGATGAGCTAAAGAATTTATGGACAAACGGTGTGCGCACATATGATAAATCCACTGGGAAGATGTTCACTTTGCGGGCAGCAGTTATGTGGATTGTGAATGATTTTCCTGCATATGCAATGGTTTTTGGGTAGAGCACTAAGGGTTATATGGCATGCCCTATTTGCAAGGACGATGTAACATCTGGTTGGCACACTGGAAAAGTTTGTTACCTTGGCCATAGGAGATGGTTGACATGGGATCACGAGTGGCGGGAAAATGATAAAGAGTTCGACGGGAACATAGAGCATCGCCTCAGACCTAGAGAATGGTCTGGTGATCAGATTTTGGAACAACTTAACCGTTTGGATTTTGCTCCGTTCGGGAAAGCAGTGAGTCGGACCAGACCTTCTACACATATGAACTGGACGCACAAATCTATGTTTTTTGAGCTCCCATATTGGTCGAAACTAAAATTGAGGCACAATCTCGACGTTATGTAGTTGAGAATAATGTCTTTGACACATTGATGGGCACAATTCTAGATATCGAGGGCAAGACAAAGGACATGATCAAAGCTCGTCTTGATTTGGAAAGAATGGGCATACGAAGGGGTTTATGGATGAATAGGGACCGTGATAAAGCTAGAAGGGATCTTGCATTTTTTTCCTTGAAACCGAATGACAAAAAAGAGTTTCTAAAGTTTGTATCGTCTGTAAAGTTTACCGATGGGTATACTTCTAATATCGCTCGTTGCATGAATGTTGACGGGGTAAATTTGTAGGACTAAAGAGCCATGATTGCCATGTGTTTATGCAACGCCTACTTCCTATGGGTATTCGATACCTATTGCCAGAAAATGTAGTGAAGCCAATCATGTTGTTGTCCATATTTTTTTCCCAACTAACGGCAAAAACCTTGAGAAAGACAGACATTCATCGATTGCGCCATGAAATTGTCCAAGTCCTATGCAAGTTTGAGATGATATTCCCTCATGCTTTCTTCACAAGTATGATCCACGTGATGGTTCACTTGCCCGAAGAGGCATTGCTTGCTGGTCCTATCAACTATCGCTGGATGTATCCAATAGAAAGGTATATAATCCTCATCATTTGTTTATGCATCACTATCCCACGCTTGCTAATATGTATCATATTGTTTTATTTTGGCAGGCTTCTCGGGGAGCTGAAAAAAAGTGTACGAAACAGGGCGAAGCCAGAAGGATCAATTATAGAGGCTTGGGTTCAATATGAGTTGCTTACTTTTTGTGGAATGTATTTAAAAGATGTGGAGACGACTTTCAATCGTCCTCAGCGCAATAATGATGGAGGTGTGAGAAAGGAGAAACTCTCTATTTTTGCCCAAAGCGCACGACCCTTTGGAGATCCCGGACGAGGAGAGTCGTTTTCCAATTGACATGGAGGTAGCGCATTGGTTCGTCTTGAACAATTGTGATGAGATAATAGCATACTTAGATGAGCATGAAGAGATGATGAAGCGAGAACATCCATCACATTTGTATGCCAAGAAGCACCGAGAATTGTTTCCACAATGGTTTCTCGAATATGTAAGTTATAAGTGTTTTGGGTTTGACATATATATTGTAGTATTTAATTTTCTGAAACTAACATATGAATGTTTTTGTGTAATATTAGGTGAATAAATTGAAAGCATCGAATTCCCCCACTTACAGTGAAGAGTTATATACTTGGCGTTCGGCCCGATTCGCGCTAAATTGTTCTCGGGTTGCCATGTTAACGGCGTCAAGTTTTTGGGGGCTGCACGAGATGACAAGTTGTGTACACAAAACAGCGGTGTCCATGTCCTAGGTGGTGGCGAAAGTACGGACATTGATTTCTATTGCAAACTAACAAATGTCGTGCAATTGCTGTACAAAGACCGATACCAAGTGATTATGTTTAAGTGTCGATGGTTTGATACAAACCCAAATAGGCAGGGAAGTGTTAAAAGTGACCATGGCTTACTATCTGTGAACATTAACCGAACTTGGTATGATGACGCCCCTTACATTTTAGGAAACATGGCAAAACAGATTGTGTATCTAGATGACCCTAAAGCCGGGAGAGATTGGAAAGTTGTTCAGAAGATGGATCAGAGGAACGTGTATTGTATACCAGAACAAGACCCAATTGATGACGACGTCGGTGACCAACGTTTAGAATCTTCAATGGAAAATGATGCGGAAACACTTCGAGATACAAATGTTATACAAGAACCGTTTCAAATACAAGGAGTGTCTTCAATCGAAATACCGATTCAGTCAATTACAATTGACCTTGGTGATCTTCTGCGATACGATATTGTAGTGGGCCCGAACGACAACAGTGATGGATCATAGGAGGATTGGGAGACCGAAAGTGATGATAGCGATGATAACGAAGGTTATTATAGTTCAGATGATGAATGGATGCGACTTGCCATGTAAAACATATTCAATAAAAAATTTGTAATTCAATTATCTTATGTATAAATGAAATTACATAAAATTACATTTTAAAATTAAATGACATATGCTTCCTATGCTTCCATCATTATAACTAACTCTTATATTAAATTAGTGTAGCTGATCTCATAGAACTAATTGTTATATTAAATTTGAATCTATTTTCATGATGAATTTAATCTTGATTTTCTCTTTCTTACTACATAGAACAACTCTAGGTTGGTCAAAATGTCAGACAAAGTCTGGGTAAACATCTGGAAAAAACAGGGGAAATTCATCAAGTAGTTAAAATTACTTACTCTTGCATTACTTTGTTTAATTCTTTCTTCTCTCGAATCGCTTGTATAAAAATAAAAATAAAATATCATGCTACTATTCAACCATGTTCATCAATTAGGTGAAAACATCCTTCAAATGAGTGATGAACATATACATATTAACTGAACACCGTTTGATAATATTTGTTGAATACCTTCTAATATAAAGTTTTGGTATGTGTGTATATAATTTTAATTAGTTGTTGATCTGTTCAGTTTTCTTTGCTTTTTTCACACATGGATTATTTGTTCAATTGTGCAGATTTCAGGAATTATTAGAAGTTGTAAGGCAGTGACGACTGCAGATAGTTCACCTCCCCCGTCTCAGTTGGGAGCTGCCATTGCTCCAGCACAGATGGACACGTTGTCGGTTGGTCCCGGAGTCTCCCATGCACCGGCGTCATCGGCGTCATCAGTGGCGCAACCTGTTAGCACCAGGCGTCGTCACCGCCCCCCAGCACAACCGACACAACATCGAGCTCCGCTATTGGTGCGTCGGGGTCACAACAAGGTACATATTTCATTCAACTCCAGCTGTTTTGAAGTTAAGTTTATATTTGTTATTTAACGTTAAGTTTAAATTTCTTTGCAGCCAAGAAGAACACTCAGGGACCTTGTCGCCAGTTGAAGATGACGAAGGTCACTTGGGTTACCAACAGTCGTATCAACATTGTATACGACGAGCGACATCGGGCTGCACGAACGGCGGACCATCATAGCTCATTGGCCCACGACATTGGTCACGTCGTTCGGATCCATTGCCAGATGCAATGGAAGTCTTTGAAGGTGATGCCCGATGAGATAAGGACGGCGGTGCGCGGACAGTTGTCAGTATGTATCCTACCTTTAAATTGTTTTTCCTTCAAACTTTATATATTTCTATTATTTAATGTATGTAATTAATTTATTGCAGACGAACTACAATTTAGCGGACCTGGACGACGAGTCGTTGGCGTACGTCAACAGACTCTTTGCTGAGAGGTACAAGCAGTGGAAGAGCGACCTGCACCACCATTTTCAAGCATTTGATGATCCGCAGGTCGATCTTCAGGAGGGTTGCCTGAAGTAGCTTCAGGGGCGGGAGGATAGTTGGGCGTGGCTCTGCGGTCATTTTCAGGACCCTGATTTTGTGGTATTTTTTAAATATTAAGTTGTAAATTATTACACATGTCTTACTAATATTTATTTAATTTTTTATATTTCATTTCAATTTCAACTAATACATTTATTTTTTGTATAACAAAAGACGACGAAAGCAAATAAGGGTAATAGGGACAAGAAGACTCTTCTCCACTGTTCAGGTTCCAGGCCTTCTCATATAGGATGGAGACGAGGCGGCAGATAATAATAAAGTTGTTTATATTCAATTTTTAATATGTCATTAATATTAATTTGTTTTTTTCATACTAACATTTTTCTTCTCTTGTTCAATCCAGGGGGGTCCAAATTCCCGGAGATCGACGTCTTTGGCGATGTTTATGTTCAACCTGGGAATGAGTTGGCCGGGTCCCTTCATGTAAGTATTCTTTAATTTTAATTATTATCTTACGCATTCAAGTTTCATGGTTATTATATGAATGTTTTAATTAATATTTTATGTTATGTTAACCAGGCGACGATGATGAAGAAGAGTAAGTTGGTTCTTCAGGAGTCTGCCTCCCAGCTTCCTCCTGATACTCCGCTCGAGTCTGTGGATCCTCCACCGAATGCGGGGTTTCAAATCCTGACGGAGACCTTGGATCAGACTCTCGGGAGGAGGCCAGGGACATATTGTCGAGGGATGGGGAATGCCCGACGGCGGGAACCTAGAGCCCCTTCATCGTTGCAGTCAAATAGTTAGGTGATTGCTTTGACAGCAGAGGTGGCCGAGCTTAAGACCAAAGTCGCCTCTTATGGTACCCAAATGGCCTCGTATCATACCCAGATGTCACAGCTTCTAGAGTCCCTCGCAAGGTCCGGCATTCCAATCCCGCCGCAATTTAGTCCCTCGTCGACCTCCGACCCCTCCAACCCGAGCATGGCCACAACACCTCTGCCCCTGTCGACAATGTCCAGACCTTCGAGCCGCATTTGCAAGACAACTTAGATTTTGGACCATTATTTGATTAGTTTTTTACTTTCTAAATTACTTTTTAAACATTTCTCTTGCACTATATACATTTATATTATTTTTTAAAAAAAATTTCTCTTCATTAGATTTTTTGATTGCAATTTCATTTTATTACAAAAAAAAAAACCAAATTTATATTTTTTACAAAATATAAAAAAAATTAAATAAATTTTTTTTGCGCAACCAAAAACTTTGGTCGCGCAAATTTTCGTTTTTACAAAATAAAAAACGTAAAATTAAATTTGAAAAAAATATGCATTATTTTTGCGCGACGAAAATCATCGTCTCACGAAAATAAAGGCGACCAAGACACTTTCGTCGCGCAAATAGTTGCGACACGAATATTGTTCTCGTCCCTACATATATGTGCGATGAATGTTAACCGTTGCGCTATTTTTGTACGATGAATATTATACTGTCGCGCTATGTTAGCGCGACGAATGTAATACCGTAGCGCTATATCAGCGCGACGAAGGTTAACGTCGCTCAGCTCTGTGCGACCAATTAAAGATTTTGGTCGCGCAAAGTCTTTCTTCACAACTTTTGCGCGACGGAGTCTGCGCGACGAAGCTTCTATCGCGCTGAAGTTTGTGCGACTCGATTGCACTTTGCGCGACCAAATTGTCTTTGTTGCGCAAATAGTAAAATGTAGCAGTGAATATTTTCCAGAATGCTTACAATGTTTTCTTTACAGAAATTATTTTTCTTCAAAGTTCCAGAAGGAAAAATATGCACAGTTTGCTATCTTATATAGATATGTCTACGCGTAATTAAAGATCTAACTTCTTTATTATATATTTGCGAATACAGTTTTTCTCCTCGCAAAAGAAATGCATATCATTTCCTGCACTTTTGTTTGCCACAAATCCATGTGTGTTGAGTTGACATATTTCTTTGTGTGACCAGCTGCACATCTGTTTTCTATGGAGTTGAAGGTTTCTGATTTTCCCAACCTATAGAGATAGTATTAAACTGAAATAAAAAAAATTATAAATGGTAATAGATCACAGATGTACATGGGGATTCTAGGGTAGTCATCTTTACACCTAGTTTTTACCAAAAGATTTCTATGCTTGTAAAGCCGGGCAACTACTGAGTACTTACATTGTTTTTTCTTATCTACTAAATGCAGTGATATTGTTGAGATGGCAAGTTATGCACCACTCTTTGTGAATTGGAATGGCAGGAGGTATACTCTTCTCATCTCATCTTTTTCTCTAATGCAATTTTTATTTATTAAGTTTTCAAGAGGGGATCATTGTTGTGTAGTTATTACTAAAACTGAAAACTTCTCTGTCATCAAGGCCGAACCCAGATTTAATCGTCTTTAACTCCTCACATGTCTATGGGACTCCTAGCTACTGGCTGCAAAAGTGGAGCAACTATTTTCAATGCAACACTCCAAACAAATTCTTCTACTTCACTTCTTGCATCTGCAATTTCTTTGAAAAAGTCAGAAGATGAGAATAGTTACCTAAGAATCAAGGTTTTTGTTTGTGCTAATACATTATCTCAGTCAGTTTTATGTTTCGTGATGCTTAATTGATAGTGTTCATCTAACCTTTTTTCTTGTGTAAATTGTGTTGAAATGTAAGTGGTGAGCTGATAAGAATGTAATTCGGCCTACTAAGCTAAATGGTGTATTCACTTAGTCACTAAATTAGACAAGTGTTAGGCATTAGTAGTGTAAAAAATGTGATAGCCACATGTAATGCTCCTAGAGAGCAGTTTTGGATGTAAGGCTGTGATTCTCAGTGATGTAAGAGAATCCAGCTATTCTCTCTAACGGTTATATAGCTCATGTTGAGCTTGCTCTATTTTGTAAGAAAGAGCATGAAAGGAAAATATACATTGACATTCTCTCTCTGCCCAATTTTGTAGAGAAGAGGTTTTATTCATATTCTCTTCTTCATTTCTTCAGCCCGATCTAACAAAAGAACCCTATAGCTCGTTCATTCCACCAGCCCGATTAACCATCAAAACACTAACATGGTATCAAAGCCAGGTTGGATCGTTTAAATCTGGGCGTAATCTGTGAAATCACTGAGCTCAATCGAAGCTCATCTGAAGGTTGCCGAAGTTCGTTATCATCTGAGAAGAAGATATCTCTTGCCTAGAACGAAGATGTCTGGATCTGGAGGATCAGATGTAAGAACACCAATATTCTCCGGCGAGAACTACGAGTTCTAGAGGATTAAAATGGTGACGGTATTTAAATCTCTTGGGTTGTGGAATCTGGTAGAAAAGGGGATTCCAGTTTCTGATTCAAAGAAGAAGAAGGAAGCTGAAGAAACATCGGAAGAGGACGCTGATGCAGAGACAATCGCAGTGCTCATGAAGGACGCGAAGGCTCTGGGCATTATACAAAATGCAGTTTCTGACCAGATCTTTCCTCGGATTGCCAACGCCGACTCAGCTAAAATGGCATAGAATCTGATCTACCACGGTGGTGATCAGGTCAGATCTGTAAAACTCCAAAATCTCAGAAGAGAATTTGAGTATATGAGAATGCGTGAAGGTGAACAACTAACTGCATAACTTACTCGGTTAAATGAATTGATAAACCAAATGAAAACGTCTGGAGAAGTGTTATCAAACGAGAGGCTGGTTCAAAAGGTGTTAATCAGTCTTAGTAAAGTGTATGATCCCATCTGCTTGGTGATTGAAAATACAAAGAGTTTGGAGACTATTGAATTGCAGGTGGTTATTGCAATATTGAAGAGCCAAGAGCAGCGTTTTGACATGCATAATGTGGACTCAGTTGAGAAGGCATTTGGCTCCTTCTCTGTCAATACAAAAGGGTAGAACAAGAACAGTACTCAAACTGGTTCTGCTAAGTCTCAGAAAAATTGGAAGTCTAGCAACAAACCATGGGAGTCTAGATCAAAGCCACAGCAAGCGGGTGATAGACAGAATTCAAATGGATCACAATATGCGCAACAAGATGGAGTGAAGCCTCAATGCAAAGTATGCTCCAAATTTCACTTTGGAGAATGTAGATATAAAGGCCAATCTAAGTGCTATAAGTGTGATAGATTTGGACATTGGGCTAGGGATTGTATTGTAAACAAAGGAGTGCATAAAGCAAATAGTGCAAGTCAAGTAGAAGTAAGAGGAAATTTGTTTTATGCAAACTGTGCAATTTCAGAGAAGAGTGCAAATCGAGAGTGGTATGTAGACAGTGGTTCAGTAATCATATGACCGGGAACAAGGAGCTGTTCATTGACATAAACACAAGTGTCACAGGCAAGGTGCAAATGCCGACAGGGGAGCTTGTAAGTATAGCCGGCATGGGAACTTTAGTGCTTGACACAGGCTCTGATACAAAGTATATCAGAGAAGTCATGGTTATCATTTGGTATTTGGGAGAAAATCTGTTGAGTGTGGGCCAAATGGATGAACATGGTTATCATTTGGTATTTGGAAGCAGCATGTGCAGTATCTATGATGGTTCTTCCCTTGAGAATCTCATCATGAAAGTGGCAATGAGGAAGAATAGGTGTTATCCACTGTCATTGTCCTCAAATGACTATGTTGCACTAAGAGCTGGTATATCCAATTCTACCTGGATTTGGCATAAAAGAATGGGTCATTTGCATCTGAAAGGGCTACATCAGCTTAAGGAGAAAGAAATTGTTAGCCGTATGGTTTTTATATTGTTGTGCATATTTTGATGAGAAGAAATTATTCCTTAGTTATCTAATGTGTTTCAAGTGTGATAAGTTGTAAGAAGTGTATTCCCAAATGGATCAAAAATACTGTACATATGGGAAGACGCTTTGGAACACCGAGCAAGAAGCCGATACTCAAGCAAATATTTCCTCAATACATATGAGTTATGTTATCCTTATAAAACTCTTTGTGGATTGAACAACCTTGGCTTTTCACCTAGATTGACCTTAGGTTTCCTTCATGCATTCATATCATACAAGGAAGATTGTTTATCAACTATTGGCTAAGTATGAAAAAATGCTTTTTCAGAAAAATTATTTTCTCAAAATAATTTTTGGCAGTTTTTATTCCTTATACTTCAATTAAGAAAAATTGATTTTATGGGATTTTAATGTGAAGTATATTTTGACTTAATGAACCATCATTTTTAGCCTAAATCGCATTTTGCACGAAAACTGATTTTTCATATTTTGATGTGTTGGGAATTTGATTTTCTAGTATTTTTATTTGAATCCAAATGGGGGGTACTTCCTTATTTACATTGTAAACTTAAGTAAATGGAGTAATATATAAATAAATGAAAGTAAAAAGACAAAGACATTTACTTGAATGTTGAAAATGGAAATAAGCTATTATGTGCACTGTTCCAACGGGGATTTGATCGGGGCATAATTACATATCATTTTGTACCCTTCTAACTTATGATTTGGTTATGTTTTTGAGTTAAACTTGTGCTTTTAATCTATTTTGTGTTTGTTTCAGTGTAATAAGCTTATGACTCATTAAATGCATTTTGGAGACAAGTTAGCTCAAAACGGTGTCTGCAGATCAGTCAACTTCACGGATTGGACTGTACTTGCTCAGGAAGAACCAGATAATGAACCATACATCATTGGAAAGATACAGAAGTCTAGTTTCTGAAGAATTTTACGGTTCATTATTCCAAGTCTTCTAGAGAAAGTTATACAAGTTTTGGCAGCTTAAGGTCAAAATCGGCAGCATCTGCGTTACTAGGCCAAAAATCACATTTGAAGGTCTTTCCGATTTTTCCTTGAGCTGGGCTGCATATGCTTGGAAAGATAATTCAAAGAACTTCAAGATCCATATTTTTCCAGATTTTTCAGAATGGAGGAACAAGCCCAAAACGAGCCCAAAAGCAGACTGCAATTGCTTGGTCATGATTAGCTATGCATGTGCTACTGTTGATAGTTCTTGGTCATGATTAGCTATGCATGTGCTATTGTTGATAGTGGGGAAGAAGCATGTTTGTTTGTCATAATTGAAGTGGGTTGTGTAAAGAAATAAAGAAAGCAAAAGCATGAAGTGGGAACTAGCCAAATGATGAAAGGAAGTGGAAAGAGCCATGTGAAGATTGAAGTAACCAAATGAAAAGATGAATGCAAGCATGCATGTGCTGTAACCACAAGAAGGAACTGAAAGCTAGAAGCCTTCCCACGTGAAGAGCTTCCAATCAAAAAGAATATTGCAGCAATAAAGAGAAGCTCCACATGCAATTGATATTGAAGCAACCAAAAAAGGCAAAAGCATGTATGGCAGCCCACGTGAAAAAATGAATGAATGTGCAAGATGGAATGATGGGCTGCTGCAATTCAAGTTCTTCATTCTCTATAAATAGAGAATGTTGCTGTAGTTGGAAAACACACCCCAAGGGGGGGAGCTCTCAAACATCTCTCTAGAACTCCTCTCCCTTCTCTCCCTCAAATTCTCTTAGTTTTCCTTTTTAGTTCTCAATTGTTGTAACAAAATCCTTTTGCTAAATTTTCCCTTAAGTTTCTCTTAGTTGTAATTTATTTTTCATTGTAATGTAAATTCTTTTCTTAAGTTTTCAAGTTTAATTAGTTTTCAAGTTTCAATTATAGTTCTTGTTCTTATTCATTATACTTATAAGTTAATATGCTTGTTTGAATGATTGATCACCATTAAAACTTGTATGTTAGCTATCTTGGTTTGAATTAAGAGTAGACACCATGGATTAATTCAAATTGAACTATGAATAGGAAGAGTATGTATGGACATTCGACAACAGGGATTAGATACATGCTTGGTTGTTTAAAACATTCTTCTTTGCTTAATGGATTTCTAATGCTTAGTTTAGGTTTGACAACAAGGATCTAATTAGGGAATTAGGAATACAAGGTTAGGACCAGACACCATGGCTTAATCATACTTTAGCTAGAATCAATCTGTGAATCTAAATTGAACTTGGTAACTAATTTGCTTGAGTTAATTAATTTCTTTTCTTTCTTTCTTGTTTTATTTATTTTCTTTTCATTTCTATTTTGTGCAGGGAATCAAATTGAATCAATCTATCATCAATCCTCGTGGGATCGACCTCGTATTTACACATGCTATACTATCCAATGGCACGTGCACTTGCGAGTTAACAGGATTAAGCTGAACATTTCTTTTCAACGGATCAGTTTTTCAACTGATATATATTTTCAATCAGCCGTAACCCTAATGATTACATTTTCAAACAGCTTTATTCCTAGTGACCATATTTTCAAATAGCTATAATTCTAATGTCTATATTTTCAAACAAGCTGCAAACCTTTTGACAATCATTCTCAAACAGCTATAATTCTTTTGACTATATTCTCAACAGCTATTTTTCCAACGACTATTTTTCTATGCTTATAAAAACGTATTCAGATTTCTTGTAAATATATAGAACTCAACATATTCATCCAAGCTTACAAGCATTCATCATACTGTGAATATCATTTTGTCCTGAGCCAATTTTGTTCACATTCATACAAGAGTTCTAGTGTTCGAATTTCTTTTGTATCACACTACTACAAATTTGCTAATAGACTACACTACATAGGCATCGGAGAAATATAAAATCGATGCAATTATAGTATTAGGCATCGGACCCAAAAAACATTGTTTTTAGCAAGGTCTTAAATATCGAAAATTTCGGAAATATCGGTGGTTCAAAAACACGGAAATATCGGGAAAATATCGATATCGATAAAAATTGGATAAAAACCACGGAAATTCTAAGAAAAACTTGGAAATTTTTATTGAAACTTTAGATAAAGTATATTTAGTCAATTATCTATTAGTTTATCACAAAAATTGGAAGGAAATTCATTGCATGATGGATTTAACTTATTTAAGTTGATTATATAGCGGTGACAAGCACTTTGTATCGTAGAAAATATGTTGTAATTAAAGAAAGAAGATTAAACACACCATAATCATTTATATATTATGCTTTATTACAATATTTTACACTTTATACATTGCATTGTAAGATACATTAGTGACTTAGTACCACATAGAGTTCTTATGAGGTTCAAATTTTTCACTATCTTCATCATCTCTATTTGTAGAGTAAGTGTATTGTGAAGAGTAGTCATTAAATGATAAATCCCCAAACTAATAAAGTTATGGAATAATAAAACCTAATAATAAAAGTTAATAATGATAAATCCCCAAATGATTTTGTACCCCTGCGATATTATCGTTGACCCAATTTGAGCGAAATTTCGACGAAAATTTTGATTTTAAGTCCTTTTTACCCTTCAGGAACTACTTTGAACGACATGCAAACGAGTCTAGACCGTAAGTTGAGTTATTCTGACCTGTTAGGATTAGAGGATTGTTTTATAGTACCTTATAGAAATTCTTGGATAGTACATCGATAATTGAAGTTATGGGATTTTCTTTAAAGGTTATTACTTTTCATTAATTGATATTATTATGATTATAAATAATTGGGAAGTATTGGGTTATGTATGGAAGTATAATGTTTATGTAACATCCAACCCGAAAAATAAAGAAATAAATTTAAATAAGTAAATGAAATTGGAATGAATAAAATAATTAAATAAATAGAATAGAATAAAAGAATTTATTTAAGGAAATTGTTATTAAAAAAAAGCTGAAATCAGCTCGTGCGTCCCGTAACACCCCCAATTCTTCTTCTTCCCGCTCGAGCCCTCCTATTCCCGTTAAAAACCAGGCGACGGAAAGACGCCGTCCGCCACACCCAACCACCAAACCTCCTCAAACCTCATCCCTCTCCTCCCTCTACTCATCCCACCAGCCAGTTTTGCTCGTAAATCCCTCAAATCCCACCGTGCGGCAAAGGGGAAAAAGCGCCGGATTTTCAAATTGAAAATCCGGCCAGCTTTGCGGCTTCCACCGTCGATCTCGGTGAGTTTTCTCCCTCTTTCGAGTGTTCTAGCTGTTTTTGAAGTTTATTTCAATTAATTTGGAAGTTTGGTGAGGTTTCTAAAAGAAAAACCTAGGGTTTCGAGTGTTCTAGCTGTTTTGAAACATCGGGCCGAATTGCCGAAATTTCGGCGAATTTTCAGCGACATTTTCGAAAAACCCATGAAACAATTCTATACCCTGCGATACTATCGCTGACCCAATTTGAGCGAAATATCGGCGAAATTTCACTAAAATTTCGATTTTTAAGTCCTTGGTTTTTAGTAGGGGTGGGCTCGGTTTGGGTTGGTTCGGTTTTGGGCTCAAACCGAACCGAACCATAGGCCATCGGTTTGGCTATTTTGGAAACCTAACCAAACCATAGTTGACGAAAACCGACCACTTCGGTTAACCGGACTTGGTGGGTTGGTTTGGTTCGGTTTGGGTTTTTTTGGCTTTTTGAGAGAGAGAGAGAGAGAGAGAGAGAGAGAGAGAGAGAGAGAGAGAGGGAGAGAGAGAGGAAATAAAAGCGATGGAGCAAGGGAGAGATGGAGAGGAGAAGAAGAAGAAAAAGAGGGAGAGATGGAGAAGAAGAAGGAAAAAAGAATGTATTATATATATATAAACTTCTTTAAACTATGTATTTGATATATATATATACATATATATATATATATATATATATATATATATATATATGGAGAGGAGAAGAAGAAGAAAAAGAGGGAGAGATGGAGAAGGAGAAGAAGGAAAAAAAGATGTATTATATATATATATATAAATTTCTTTAAACTATGTATTATATATATACACTTCTTAAAACTATGTATTATATATATATATATGTATTTCTTATAATAATATTATATATAATATTTTTTAATATCATCGGTTTGGTTTGGTTAAGCGTGGTTTTGGATATTATGAACCGTCTGGCGAACCATATGTTTCGGTTTGGTTTGGGTTCAAACCGATGACCAAAAAATTGAAAACAAACCAAACCAACCCAAACCATCGGTTTGGTTTGGGCGGTTTGACCGGGTTATCGTTCTCAATGCCCACCCCTAGTTTTTAGTACTTAAAGCATCACCTTTGGTTGGGGCCAGGAATAAAATATCGATGATATCGGAAATATCGGTAGTCAAAATACGGAAATTTCGATGGAAATATCGGGATATTATCGATATTTGATCATATCGTCGATATTATCGATATTTTGGTTCATTGGATATCTAAAATATCGATGGTATCGAAATATCGGTAGTCAAAAATACGGAAATTTCGTGGAAATATCGAGGATATTATGGATATTTTATTAAGCGATTAGACCACTCATGCCTTTTATAGTATATATAACATCAGCCCCGTAAAATACCCGATTCAATTAAGTAGACGGAATTTTTAGCGCTTCAAGCGGGATTTTTAGCGCTTCTTTCCCAGTGAAAATTTCGCGAACTCACCTCTTGCTTCTGCGTGCCCTAACTTCATATCAATCAATTGGATTTCTCTTTTTTCTCTCTCTCTCTCTCTCTCTCTCTCTCTCTCTCACTCTGGTCTTGCGAATAACAACGACCACCAGCCATCAGCGAGCATTCATCGTGCTCGTCATCTACAACCGACACCCACCAACCACTGACGACGACAATGACCGCCTCCTCTTCCTCCGTATGTCTGTCTATCTCTCTCTGTCTCACCGTCTCTCTCGCTCTCCCCAGTTTACGTTACCATAGAGGCCACACTTAGACACCCATAGCTTCTCTCGCTTGGCTCTGCTTCTCTCGCTCGAAAGGTAGATCTGAAATCAACTCTCTCACTGATTTGCTTTGATTTTGCAGATTTTTTCTTGGGGACTTTGGCTTTTAATTTCCAACATAGCCTGGAAGAGTGAGGGTTGCTGTTAGACTTAAACCGAGAAATCTTGAGTATTGCAGTTCAGATTCTGATTACGCAGACAGTGTTGAGTTGCAGCCAGAGGTGATTTGAAGTGTGACATTTTCCCCGAAATAACCTAGATCTAAGACAACGCCAGCAGTGTTGAGGTCATTCGACCCAGAAATCTTTATTTATTGTGCTTTTTTTTAAAAAAAAATTTTAATTTGTTTTGAAATTTTGCTTCATTTTCCTCACTGGCCACTGATTTGTGTTGGACTTTTTAGTGGGTAGTTGCCAAAACCTTGGATTTGGAACTCAGTGGTATTTGTTTCAACAATTTAACATCTTTTTGATATCTGGGTAACATTTCTTTTTCTACTTTGTTGGTATAAGCCAACTCCATCGTAGTGAGTAGAAGTAGATTTACAGTATTAGTAAGATCTTGAACTTGGTGTAGGCTTTATTCTCTCATAAAGTCCCGAGCTTTAGGCCATTGGGTTTCTTTTACCCTTTTCTTTTGCTTGGGTTTTCTTCTCTTTGGGTGATGCGTAGATGAGTTCTTCTGGGTTCTGTTTGTGTTGAGAAAACTGAGAGAAAAATGATAACATTTGCCTCTTTTCATCTTCTGCGCTTGTTATCTAGGGTTCTTTTTGTGGCTTGTGAATCATTTGCATCAAAAGAAGGTATGTGTTTCTGTTTAGTCACTCTGTTTCTCAGATCTTGATTTCTGTAAATCTCCGTTTAGTTGCTAAGAAAGTTTGGGGGAACAAAAAAAATTGATTGTCAATCATGTGTTTAGTGTTGTTAAATTGACAGAAAATTTTACCATAGCTAAGAAGTTTCTTATCTTTACAGTCGATGGAAAATTGTATAGAATTCAAGATTGTGTTTGATTTCTTCCTTAACCAACAGAGAGAGAGTCTTGAACTAGTGTGAGGGTGATCATGCTACTTAAATCACTATATAACCGTATTACTAGTTTGGTTGAAGTGTTCAACTATGTTATTTGCTGGCTTTACTAGATTAGCTCTACATTTGAAAATTACAGGAACACGATTTAGTATGTCTGTTTGTTTAATTGCCCATTTGTTGTTTTAGTAGTTTTTCTCTGAGTGAAAACTGGATTTTGCACAGTTTGGGCTCTTACAACGTTTAAGGAAGTTATATATGAAGACCCACATCTAGTTTTGTCCAATTGGAATTCCTTGGATATGGATCCTTGTGGATGGACTGGCATTACATGTTCTGTGCCTTGAGACCATGTTCTAAAGATGGAAGATATGATATTGTCTATGTTAGTACTAGATTATAGTATAATCTTTCCACAATTTCATCCCTTTGAGGGGAGTTTTAGAATGAACTGTATAGACTTTGTTGTAACATGTCGTGCCACTTTGTTTTGGATTTATTTTATTTTTTGCAGTAACATTTCGGGTTCATCAATAAGGGGATTTGTTGTACTGATAAGTCTATATTTTATGCCCCATTTACCTATTTAAGTATTGTTATCCTTTATTTAAATTGGTTGTTTTAATATGTTTTGTGAGATTTGTGAAGGATTTATGGAATATGAGAAATTGAGCTAAAAAGGGCAAGAAGATGAAGATTGAAGATTAATTGGAAAGAAACCAAGTTATTCTTTCATCACAAGGAGTGTTATCAAATTTCATTTTTCAAGATGGTTCAAGTCTACCAAGTCAACAAGGAGAAATAAAGAAAACTTTAAATTAGTAGGAATTCTATTTTTATAATAATTGTAAAAATTACCTTAGATAGGTAGGATTTCTAGGAGTATTATAAATAAAGAGTTTAGGTCATTGATCAAAAGATCCACGAACACCCCTCTACACTATCAAGCCATCAAATTCCTACACACTCATACTCATAGCCGAAAGTCCTAAGAAGAACAAGAAGAAAGCTTGCGCAACCTTGGCGTTCAACTTGGAGAGTTCGGTGTCGCTCATGTCTTCATCAACCATCACGATTCTCAATAAGTCCTTCATGAACTAATTTCTTTTACTAGGGCTACGATGTAGCCTAGCTATGAATACTCAAATTCTTTGATATTGTTAATTTTATTTATCTATACATGTTGAGTGCTTGTTATCGTTCTTAATGCTTTCAATTAATTGGCCACTAATTGCATGATTGGAAGAATTGGGTTGAGACCGGAAGGAGATGCCTAATAAATAGCTTGTAACAAGTACCATAAATTACATAGCCGACTTGGAAGATTAGGTTATGGTTTGTGTAATCTTTAAATGTTTTCCACAAATCTTAATGGGTTCTTAGCTATCTAAATCTATAACTAGGAATAGAGTGGGTTGACTGTGAGGAACACAACTAATATAACTCGGAAGAGAGTATTGGTGAGGGTAAGGGAAAACGATTATCAACATGTTAGGTAATTAGGATTAACAAGCTAGAAGGATTTGGGTGGGATTAGCTAGGTGAAATCAGTGCCCTAGTACTTTATCATCCTTGTTTTCATCTATTATATTATTTACTTCTTTTTAATTTACTTGCTTAATTACATTTTAATCACCATAATTTTCTCATCGTTTAATTCAATTATAATTAGGAATAAATTATTCTAGTATTTAATAGGTTAACTTGATCCCTGTTGGAACGACACTCTACTTATCACTATATTAATTTGAGCGATATTGTCCACTTGCAATTAATCACATCAAATTTTGGCACCGCAGCCGGGGATTGACATAATCTATTAATATTAGTACGATTTATTTTCTAATTATACTTTGAATATTTAAATAGTCATTTTTTATTTCAGTTATTTTCTTTTGTTGACTTTGATTTCACTTTGCTGGGTTTTTGTTTTTTATTATTATTTTGTCTTAGGTTTGTTGAAAAAAAAAGCACAACAAAAGGATAAAAGAACGTGAGGAGCTTCCATCACAACCAACAAAAACAAAAGAAAGAAAGCTCAGCACGTAGAAGAGAAAGAAGAATGAAGGATTTATGCCAGCAACTCTAAATCCACTTCACATCAGGATTTATACTTCATTTTTTTTTTCCATTCAATATTCTTCTCCTTTTACAATTATAGTTTCTTTCCTCATTGTGTTTGGGTTTTTATTTCCTTATTCAATTATATTATCTTCTTCTTATTTAAACAATTCTTTGCCCTTGTTTCCAGGTACATCAACTTAATTTTTGAGCATACAGTGAATGACTGGTACCCGCTCTTCAATTAGCCAACTAGTTGAATTGGAACCTGAGATTGAACAAAAGCTTCGAGAAATTCGTAGGAGGCAAAAACAAGACAGAGAAAAGAAAAAAACAACAAGAAGAAGAGATGGCCATTGTACCGAATGAAACAATGGGAGACCTTGATATCCCAACAATTCCGACGTCACCTTCAAGCATCGTTCTCTCTGCAGCTGCCAGAAATTATGAATTGAAAAATATCCACTTTAATATGATGCCTTCTTTCCATGGATTAAGTTCTGAAGATCCTTTAGCTCATATTAGAGATATTTTTAACATGGTTTCCAACATGGCTTTGACAGAGGAGTCACCGAAGAACATCTCAAGATGAAAGTCTTTCCCTACACGATGAAAGATAAAGCAAAGATGTGGTTGAACTCCTTGCGGCCTGGATTATTGACTAGTTGGACGGAGATTCGTAACAAGTTTTTGGAGAAATTCTTTTCGACTTAAAACTCGATGCACTAAGGGATAAAATCATGCAATTCAATCAACAGGAGATGAGTCATTTTCTCAAGCTTGGGACAGGTTCAATAATTTGTTAATACAATGTCCTCACCATGGTTTGCCTACTCTAGTTCTCATGCGTATTTTTACAAGGCACTAACCGTTTGAGTAAGGCTGCAGTGAATAACTATGCAGTGGATCTATTAAGAACAAGACGGCAATCGAATGTCAAACTTTGTTTGATACTTTAGCTCTTGAAACACAGCATTCGATGCGAGAGGTAAGCATGTCGAGTTTATGAAATTGGTAATTCTAATGCTTTTGCTTCCAAAGCGCAGGTTGACGCTATTGCAAGTAAATTGGATGCCTTACTTGCTATGAATGGGAGAACACCAACACAAGAGATTTGCTCAATTTGTGTCGTTTCCTGGTCATGCCACCATATTGTGTCCTCATGAAGTTGATTTCCCAGAATTTTTGCAAGAACAAGCCAACATGGTGAATACCTATAGACGTCCGATAATGATCCATTCTCCAACACATATAATCCGGGATGGCAAAGGCACCCTAATTTTTCATGGAGCAATAATCGGAATGTACGTAAACCACCACCTAGATTCCCGCCTCAAGAGAAGAAAATAAATTTGGAAGATGCTCTTACTCGATTAACTATGTCTACCACCCAATTTATCACCGAGACAAAAACCCAATTTCAGAATCGAGCGCTTCTATTCGGAACTTGGAGGTGCGAGTAGGCCAACTCGCCACAAATACAAATCAATTCATGAGGAAGACAGAGACGATCCTACAAAATCAAGCCACTTCGATCAGAAATTTAGAAGTTCAAATGGGCCAATTGGCGAATGCACTCACGGTGCGAGAGAGAGGAGTTACGCCTAACCAAACCGGGTTAATCCAACAATTCAAGAACATGTGAAGGCAATTACACTCCGAAATGGGAGGCCCATAAAAACATGATAGATTTGGACATAGAAAAGCACCACCAACAATTGAGAGAAACGGAAAAAGTCAAGAAAATAGCATACCCACCGCCGTGAGCTCCACTGAAAATTTAGCAACAACATCAACAAATTCTTCTTCCAAAATCGAGCAACAAGCATCCACCAAGCTCCCCTCAAAATCCTATATTCCACCGATCCCTTTTCCACAACGCGAAGAAAAATAAGAAGGATGTGCCGTTCTCCAAATTTCTTGAAATTTTCAAGAAATTGCAAATTACCCTCCCATTTGGTGAAGCACTAGAGCAAATGCCGAGCTATGGAAAGTTTCTCAAGGACATTTTAAGCAAGAAGAGACATTTGGATGATTCAGAGACGGTAAAATTGACGGAGGAGTGTAGTGCAGCAATACAAAGGCAACTACCACCTAAGCGAAAGGATCCAAGGATTTTTTCTATTCCTTGCACCATTGGCACTATTTCTTTTCAAAGAGCATTATGTGATTTAGGTTCTAGTATAAATTTAATGCCTTTGTCCATAGCTAAAAGAATTGGTTTGGGGGAAATTAAGAAAACTAATATTTCTTTACAGATGGCGGATAGATCACTTACATATCCTCATGGCATTCTTGAAGATGTACTCGTGAAGGTGGATAAATTCATATTCCCAGCTGATTTCTTAGTCTTGGATATGGAAGAGGATGTAGACAATCCGATCATTTTAGGCCGCCCGTTCCTAATTACAGGAAGAATGATAATTGACGTAGAAAAAGGGTCTTTGATCCTACGAGATGGCGATCAACATGTAGACTTCAAAGTTTTTGATGCAACCAAGTACCCCATTGATTCGGAATATTGTTTCCGCTTAGAAGCCGTAGACCATGTTGTTCGACAACAATTCATAGCGGACCACTCACAAGATCCACTAGAAGCAAGTTTGGTTCATGAGATAAAGATTGTAGGAGAGGAGCCACACGTGCTCGAAATGGTGAACTCATTGGAAACCAAAGCTGTCCCATGCACCATTGCCACACCAACCCTCACTTTGAAGTCATACTTGGAAGCAAATTTCGATCCACAAAAGGAGACATATGCTCCCCATGATCCGGGGTGATCATCTTCAAAAAGTCTGGCTAGGGACTATAAACCAAGCGCTTGTTGGGAGGCAACCCAACTAGGTACCTTCATTCCTTTCTTTTCATTTATTTTTATTTTTATTTTTCGTCCCTTTATTCCTTTACTACTCGTTACATACATCTACTTTAAACATTGAGGACCATGTTTAGTTTAGGTTTGAGGGTGGAAAACTTTGGTTTTTGTTTTTGTTTTTGTTTTCGTTTCAAGTCTGTCATACAACATGTTTTTTTGCAATATACTGGACGTATCTAGAACGAATTTGAAGATTTGGCTCCCGTAGCCTTCTTCCATTTTTCGTGCTGAATCCAAAAATATAAAGAACATTCAAATTGGATATTTCGTTTGAAAGATAGAGCTGTTTTAATGCACAGAGGTCACAGCCTACGGGTTCTGCACAAGGTCTATATTGCGGGCCATTTTTCGAATTTTTCTGAGCATATTTTCAAATTTTGATCTGAATGAAAGTTCTGGGTTTTCCTGTCTAGTTTCTAAGCATATAAGGCTTGTTAAAATCCGTTAAGTAATTTTCAAGTTATGAACAAATAACTGAACATCTGTCAGAACTGCATAAAATTTTTACTTTCTCTTACTAATAGTAATGTATATGTAATGTTTGATCATATTTCTTTAACTAAAGCATTGTCATTGCCATTTCTTGAGAGAGTATTTGGGATTATTCTTCTTCACTATTTTCTTTTTTTTCATATTTAGATTGATCTCAATTAGGCTTTTGAATTGAATACTAAGAACTAATCTCTCTTTTGTAGGAATCATCTTATGCTTTCACTTTTGAGTTAGATGGACCTTGAGAGATGATGTTAGGCTATGCATGTTCTAACCAATAAAAAGCCTCATGTCCTACCCATTGTGTGTGCCATCAACCCTTTTGAAGCTAAACACTTAGCCGTTTCTTTCATCACCCATATTATTCCTTACCCATTCTACCCTATTTTTAGCCATACCCTATAACTTGGGAGATGCCATGGCAAGTGAAGACAAGGATGAAGGTTGAGCTCTACATCAACAAAAGAGGTAGTGTGTACCGAGGAAATATGTGCTTAAAGTTAAAGAGAAAAAAAAAGAAAAAAGAAAAAAAGAAGATAAATATATTCAAAAAAAAAGAAAAGAAAAGAAAAGTGAAGCATATCAATAATCCTGGACGCCTTTGTGAAGTAAATTTGAAGAGCCAAGTCGTATAACACGATAAATGCCTTGGTATGTCTCAAGTTCTAGTATTTCCTATCCTTTCTTTCATAACCCATAACCTAGCCTTACATTACAACCATAGTAAAGACCTAACGGATCTTTGGGGACTTCTTGCTCGGAAGTGGAGGTATGTACTTCATTTATGGTTCTTAGTATTTGATTTCCTTTCCATGAGATCTATTTTCAGAAATCGTCTTTTATTCATTTTGGATGCATATGTGTCTTACACATTGATTTCTTTACCTAACCTCATTCACATATGCGGGGTAAGAGTGAAACTTTAGGTTACGTGTGAAAATTGAGAGTTATCCAGGTGAGGCCTAGAGTCAAGGCGAATTTGTACACACGCCGAGTGTGGTTATCTTTAAGTTAGAATGCTTGAAGTATTGGCTTTACACTTTACACTGTGATGCATTTATTTGTAGTGGCATAACTTTAGTTTTTGAATTGTGATTAGCATTCATTGGTTATTATTAGTTTGTTGGAAGTATTGCTTTAACGAATTTGTTTTGCAAGGAGCATTTGTGGGTGTCGTGTCTGGTAAACCCTCAGAAGACACAACTCCTCCTATTAGGGACACCTAGAGGTTTAAAGGCTTGTGGCACATGCTAAGTGCCATCGAGATTGCCTGCGAAAGTGGTTTAGTTTAGTTAGTTTGTTTTAATTCTTTTTTATTTTCAGTTTTGCTCGAGGACTAGCAAAAGATAGGTTTGGGGGTATTTGATAAGTCTATATTTTATGCCCCATTTACCTATTTAATTATTGTTATCCTTTATTTAAATTGGTTGTTTTAATATGTTTTGTGAGATTTGTGAAGGATTTATGGAATATGAGAAATTGAGCTAAAAAGGGCAAGAAGATGAAGATTGAAGATGAATTGGAAAGAAGCCAAGTTATTCCTTTCATCACAAGGAGTGTTATCAAATTTCCTTTTTCAAGATGGTTCAAGTCTACCAAGTCAACAAGGAGAAATAAAGAAGACCCTAAATTAGTAGGAATCCTATTTTTATAATAATTGTAAAAATAACCTTAGATAGGTAGGATTTCTAGGAGTATTATAAATAGAGAGTTTAGGTCATTGATCAAAAGATCCACGAACACCCCTCTCTACACTATCAAGCCATCAAATTCCTACACACTCATACTCATAGCCGAAAGTCCTAAGAAGCACAAGAAGAAAGCTTGCGCAACCTTGGCGTTCAACTTGGAGAGTTCGGTGTCGCTCATGTCTTCATCAACCATCACGATTCTCAATAAGTCCTTCATGAACTAATTTCTTTTATTAGGGCTACAATGTAGCCTAGCTATGAATACTCAAATTCTTTGATATTGTTAATTTTATTTATCTATACATGTTGAGTGCTTGTTACCGTTCTTAATGCTTTCAATTAATTGGCCACTAATTGCATGATTGGAAGAATTGGGTTGAGACCGGAAGGAGATGCCTAATAAATAGCTTCTTGTAACAAGTACCATAAATTACATAGCCGACTTGGAAGATTAGGTTATGGTTTGTGTAATCTTTAAATGTTTTCCACAAATCTTAATGGGTTCTTAGCTATCTAAATCCATAACTAGGAATAGAGTGGGTTGACTGTGAAGAACACAACTAATATAACTCGGAAGAGAGTATTGGTGAGGTAAGGGAAAACGATTATCAACATGTTAGGTAATTAGGATTAACAAGCTAGAAGGATTTGGGTGGGATTAGCTAGGTGAAATCGGTGCCCTAGTACTTTATCATCCTTGTTTTCATCTATTATATTATTTACTTCTTTTTAATTTACTTGCTTAATTACATTTTAATCACCATAATTTTCTCATCGTTTAATTCAATTATAATTAGGAATAAATCATTCTAGTATTTAATAGGTTAACTTGATCCCTGTTGGAACGACACTCTACTTATCACTATATTAATTTGAGCGATATTGTCCACTTGCAATTAATCACATCATGTACCAAGAATTGTTGAAGAAGCCATTTTTCAGTTTGATTTTGGATTTGCAGGTATTTCATAACCAAGCCCACCAGCAGCCCCTTTACCCAGCATCTGATATGGGTAAATGTTTGTTTTGATTTTGACAAATTGGTGAGTTTGACTGGTTAGGTATTGGGTTCTATATCACAGATTGGTTTTAACTTTTTCGGTTGATTGATGTACCTAGGTTGGAGCTTATTAGTCAAGCAACTGAGGCATCTCTGTGTGTTGTAGAGGGGCTGAACATTTGGAGCTTTGGGGTGATGTTGTGAAATGGGAACAGAGAGGCTTGCAAACTGAGATTTGGCGAGGTATAATTTGGCTTTTTCTCTTTTGCTTTCAAGAGTAGTTACATTAATAAGAGGAGTTTAATTTTTTTTTTTCCTCGCATCAGCAGCCTGCCTCTTATTTTGTACAGTTCAAGAAGCAATTTTTCCATACTCATAACCATTGTTTGTGGTGATTATTTTGGTCTTAGTGGCAATTGTTATCTTTTTCTATTGTTTTGGTCTATTCCAATGAAGCTTTGTGAGCTAATTTAGATAGAAATTCATAAGTGGATGTGGAGGTGAAACTACTAATTTTGGTCTCACTATTAATGTGTTTTGCCTTTATCTAGTAAGTTAAGAGGTGAAACTACTCTGTTTGTAAAGGGTTGTACACAACATTGGAATTTAGTATCCATTTAGATCTTTAGCAAGTTTTCCAGCAAAAGCCAATACTAATGTGGTTACTGTGTTTAATCAAGGGAAATTTTAGGATTGTAAACTTGTGAGTTAATTGATGCTGGCTATTTTGTGCTATCTTTTGTTTTTCTTATTTCAGTATCCAAGTGCAACAAATAGGAAATCATATTACACCCAGCAAATAGGAAATCATATTACATCCAAGCAAAGATGTCCTGTATAAAATTCTTCCTTCTTGCTAGACTGGTAGTTCATCCCAGCAAAGAATGAAGAATTTCTAAGTTAGTTTGTTTTTTAACCAACAATCTTGGCTGTAGCTTTCATTAAAATAACTTCTTCATGTTTTTTTCTCTTTTAATCATGTAGCACTTGTGAGCTTTGGCAAGGTGACACCTGAACAAAAGGACACACTTGAGAACCAATGCCTGATACTGCAGTGTAGTTTTGCCTAGGGAACCGATGCCTTTGTATGCTCAATTTCTCGCAGTTTGTTTTGTGGTAAATTAGAACACAGGTTATTCTTCATGGTGGGAATGCAAAATGTTGTAGAGGGATTGAGCATTTGGAGCTTGTGAAATGGAACAGAGCTAGGTGAGCTTTGGAGAAAATTGTGTGATGAGTAGTTGGGTGAAGCCATTGGTGCAGAGCAACACAATCCAGCGATTCTTCTCCATGGTTTTGAGGTCCTTTCAATACATGCAAGAGGCACTGACACCATTTCTTAAGATAAATCCAGCTTTTTTATCTTTACTTTTAAATGTGGTTTTGAAGTTCACTGCCTCTTTTTATTCTGCTCATGTTTAGAATGGAGATGCACCTATCCATTGCTTGAGGCATCTTGCTTGTAGATGAATTGAATTTCGAAGTGAACTGTTGTTAGGGGAAATCTCAAGAGTCTTGAAGCCTGATGGAATAGTCCTAATTTACAGGACTTTAATTCTTCTGCAGGGGTAAGGAATAAGGTAAAATATGTTCAAATTCTTGTTATCTGCAATATGGTTATACTCGGCTGATGACAAACTTAACTTTTTTACTGGCTCTTGTTTCCTAATTTGTCCTCTTGTAATCCGTTTGAGAATGTTTTTCAATGTTTCATGTATTTCTTATTACTAGGACAGTGCTTATGGTTTTAGAATTTTGTACAACTCTTTGATCCATATGTTAATGTTTTGGCAGAGTTCTATGATTATGGAGGCTCCAACCAAAACAAGTATAATGTGCTGTAATGCTAGCTCTTCAATGTTGGTGTAGCTGCGTAGTACTTTATTTTCTTTATTTTCAAGCTTTTAAGTCGGATTGAAATATTTATATCATGTAGTTATTAACAATTTGACGTTTGGAAACTATCAAGTATTGTAATGTTTCATGACAATTGTTAAATGAAGATATGCCTTTTATTTAATTTAGTTTGGCAGTACAAGACTTGAATGATAGTAGAACAATAAAAATGCATACGGAAATATATCATTTATGAAGTGGTTCTTTCTAAAGGGCATCGAAAATATGAAGAAAACGATGCTAATACCAGTTTGAAAAAATAACTGATGCTAAATACATTAAAGACATCGGAAACTACAATAGATGTGAAGTGGTTGTCAATAAAAGGCATCAGAAAATGAAATGTAAGTGAAGTGGTTATCAATAAAAGGCATCGGAAAATGAAATGTAGGTGAAGTGGTTATGTTGAAAGGCATCGGTGGAACACGAAGAGCCGTTGTCTTTATCGTAAAGGCATCGGTGGAACACGAAGAGCCGTTGTCTTTATCGTAAAGCATCGGTGGAACACGAAGAGCCGTTGTCTTTATCATAAAAGGCATTGGTAGAACACAAAGAGCCGTTGTCTTTATCGTAAAAGGCATCGGAAGTCAACTAATTTTGGAGAAAGTCAACAAATGAAGCTCATTAAGGCATTAGTTTTTTAAAAAAACCGTCGTTATTTACTATAATAGGCATCGGATTTTTTGAAAAAACCGACGTTATTTACTATTATACGCATCGGGTAAAAACCGATGCTTTTTACACCCCTCTTTAGCATCACCTTACAATACTTCGATTTTTTACCCTAAAAGGCATCGTTTTTACCCGATGCCTATTAGCATTTTTCTAGTAGTGTCATCTACTCATAAAGGAGAGTTTCCATTTTGTGAGCTTCAATTGTATATCCCTCTCAAATAGGAGAGACTTTTTGTTTCGAGAGTTATTTTCATTCAAACTTGTAGAAGGGTTGGTTTGACCCTGTGAGGTGAGAAGGGTGTCTTTCACCTTGAGAGAAGGAGTGGTGTGCTCTAGCTATGTAAAGGTTTCAACTCCACCTGGAAGGAGTTTTTCAACATAGTGGATCGAACTCTCAAGTGGTGTGCTTGAGGACTGGATGTAGGTCGGGAGGACTGAACCAAGATAAATCTCTGAGTTTGAATTTCTCTTTCCCTATCTCTTTATTAGTGTGCTTGTCAATTTACTTATCCGCTTTTAAATTTAAATTTACTATTAACCTTATTCACCCCCTCTAAGGTTGATTCACTGGGCAACAATTGGTATCGAGCTTACTCTCAATTTTTGGCTTAACATCAAAAGAGGTACGATATGGCAAATATTACTAATATGACAGGCATGACTTTCGCTGAGGGACAATCAACGAATAGGCCTCCTTTGTTCAATGGGGAACACTACACATATTGGAAAACTCGAATGAAAGTCTACATTCAAGCCACGGATTATAAGGTATGGAGAGTTATTTTGAATGGCCCTAATATTCCTACAAAAGAAGATGGAGATAAAATTATTCCTAAAACTGAAAATGAATGGAATGAAGAAGACTATGCCTTAATTGAAACAAATGCAAAAGCTATGAGTATCTTATATTGTTCCCTAGATGCTAAAGAATTTAACAGAATTTCTGCTTGTGAATCTGCTAAGGATATATGGGAAAAACTTGAAATAACTTATGAAGATACAAATCAAGTTAAAGAGACTAAAATTGGCATGTTAGTTCGCAAGTATGAATTATTTTCTATGATGCCTGAAGAATCTATTTCAGAAATGTTTACTCGTTTTACTGACATCATTAATTCTTTGAAAGATCTTGGTAAAATTTATACTAATGTTGAACATGTGAGAAAAATTCTTTGGTCCCTACCAAAGAAATGGGAGCCTAAAATCACAGCAATTACGGAAGCTAAAGATCTTTCAAAGCTAAGTCTTGATGAACTCTTGGGTTCACTCATGACTCATGAGATTACACAGAATGGACAAGAAGGAGAACCATCCAAAAGAAGTCTTGCACTTAAGTCCTCTCATCCAGAAAGTGAAGATGAAGAAGGGGATAGCGATAATGAAGAAATGGCACTCATCACAAGGCGTTTCAAAAGATTCATGAGAAAGGAGAAGAACTTTGGTAAAAAGTCTCCTTGGAAGGAAGCTTCCAAAGGTGAATCAAGTAAGAAAGATCCACCTACATGCTTCGAATGTCACAAGCCTGGACATTACAAAACGGATTGCCCTCATCTAAAAGGGAAGAAGTTCAAAAAGAAAGCTTTGAAGGTTACTTGGGATGATTCTGATGGAAGTGAATCCGAAGAAAACTCAAGCGACAACGAAATGGCCAACTTTTGTCTTATGGCAAAAGACGATGAGGTAAGTTCTTTAAATAATGATTTCGATTGTGATAATTCACCTTCTTATGAAGAACTTCGAGATGCCTATGATGACTTGTATGAAAGTACCTTGAAAATTAAATCTAAATATAAAAAGAAAGAAGTTGAGTATTCAAATGAAATCGGTTGTTTGAAAGAAGAGAACCAATTGCTTACTTCTACAATTGAAAAATCAAAAGTTTTTGAAAAAGAAAATAATGAACTTAGAAAAACTATTGAAAAGTTAAACACAACTTTAGATAAGTTTGTCAATGGAAAAGAAAACCTAGACATGATTCTTGGAAAACAAAGATGTGTTTTTAATAAAGAAGGATTGGGATTTGCTCACAAACAAAAGTTTTATAAAAATTTCTTTGCTAAAGAAACAAGCATAAATCATCCATCTATTGCTTGCAAATTTTGTAAAGGAAAAGAAAATATTGCAATTACATGTCCTGTGACCAAAAGGGTACATAAAATGTGGGTATCCAAACAAGAAAATGCTCTTAAAACTAACCCCCAAGGACCCAAGAAAGTGTGGGTACCAAAAAGAGTCATTTGAATTTATTTTTTGTAGGTTTGCCTCAAATCCTATGGGAGCAATGACAAATGGTTCTCTGATAGTGGATGCTCAAGGCATATGACCGGAGACAAGTCCAAGCTTTCATCACTTACACCCAAAGATGGAGGATTTGTCACATTTGGTGATAATTCAAAAGGAAAAATAATTGCAATTGGAAATATAGGTACACCTTACTCACCATGCATTGAAAATGTTTTACTTGTTGAAGGTCTTAAGCATAACTTAGTATAAGTCAATTATGTGACAAGGGAAATAAAGTTACATTTGATAAAGATAAATGCATAATTGAAAATTCTTGTACTAATAAAGTCATATTCACTGCTTCTAGACATGAAAATGTGTATACCTTTGACTTTGATAGTTTGAAATCTCAAGATATTCAATGTTTTACTGCTATAAATGAAAATAGTTGGTTGTGGCATTGTAGACTAGGACATGCTAGTATGGACTTACTTTATAAATTAAATAAATTTGATTTAGTTAAAGGTTTGCCTAAAACTAAATTTATTAAGGATAAAATTTGTGATGCATGTCAACTAGGAAAACAACACAAAGCATCTTTTCCAAAGAAAACTCATATCTCTACATCTAGACCTCTTCAACTATTACATATGGATTTATTTGGACCAAATAGAATTGCTACTCTTGGTGGTAAATTATATGCATTTGTTATTGTTGATGATTTTTCTCGTTTCACTTGGACACTATTTCTTGCACATAAAAATGAAGCTCATAGTGCTTTTGTTAAATTTTGTAAAAGGTACAAAATGAAATTGGTTGCACAATAAGTAGGATCCATAGTGATAGAGGTAGAGAATTTGATAATCAAGATATTAAAATGTTTTGTGATGATCATGGCTTTGAACATAATTTTTCTACTCCTAGAACACCTCAACAAAATGGAGTTGTTGAACGTAAAAATAGATCTCTTCAAGAAATGGCCCGAACTATGTTAAATGAACATAATTTACCTAAATATTTTTGGGCTGAAGCTGTAAATACTGCTTGTTATGTGATAAATCGTGTGATCATTAGATCAAAGCTGAATAAAACTCCTTATGAGCTTTGGAAAGGAAGAAAACCCAATATTGGTTATTTTAAGGTTTTTGGTTGCAAATGTTTTATTCTAAATAACAAAGATAATTTGGGAAAGTTTGATGCTAAAGCGGATGAAGGTATATTTCTTGGATATTCTATGATTAGTAAAGCTTATAGAGTCTTTAATAAAAGATCCTTATCTGTTGAAGAGTCCATGCATGTTGTTTTTGACGAAAGTAACTCTGTTAAGTCTAGAAACCTTGATGATGATGATGATCCTATTATTACAGGAAATAAGGTTGATAACATAGAGTCAAAAATTGAAGTATCTCAAGATAGCAACAAAGAAGAAAGTTTAATAGATACTTCTCAACCTAATCAAGATGAAGATCTTCCTAGTTATTGGAGACTTGTTAAAGATCATCCTTTAGACCAAATCATAGGAGAACCTTCACATGGCGTTAGCACACGGTCTTCACTTAGAAATTTGTGCAATCATATGGCATTTATTTCTCAAATTGAACCTAAAAACTTTCAAGAAGCCGAAATTGATGATTCTTGGATAATTGCTATGCAAGAAGAGCTTAATCAATTTGAAAGAAACAGTGTTTGGAAATTAGTTCCTAGACCCCCACACCAATCCATAATAGGAACTAAATGGATTTTTAGAAATAAAAAGGATGAAAATGGTATTATCACTAGAAATAAAGCTAGACTGGTAGCCCAAGGATATAACCAAGAGGAAGGTATTGATTATGAAGAAACTTTTGCCCCTGTTGCTCGTCTAGAAGCCATTAGAATGCTACTTGCTTTTGCTTGTTTTAAAGATTTTAAATTATTTCAAATGGATGTAAAAGTGCTTTTCTAAATGGTTTCATCATTTCATAAGAAGTTTATGTTGAGCAACCACCAGGTTTTGAAAGTGATAAATTCCCAAACCATGTTTTTAAATTGAGTAAAGCTTTATATGGTTTAAAACAAGCCCCGAGAGCATGGTATGAAAGATTAAGTGGATTTCTTTTAGATAAAGGTTTTACAAGAGGAAAAATTGACACTACCTTGTTTACCAAAACCAAAAATGATGATTTACTTATTGTACAAATCTATGTTGATGATATTATTTTTGGTTCAACTGACGAAGACATGTGCAGTGAATTTGACAAAGCCATGCAAGAAGAATTTGAAATGAGCATGATGGGTGAGTTGAATTTCTTTTTAGGTTTGCAAATCAAGCAAACTAAAAATGGAATTTTCATCAACCAAGCTAAATATGTTAAAGATCTGCTTACAAAGTTTGGTTTTGAAAATTTGAAGTCTTTTACAACACCAATGAGTTCCACAATTAAACTTGATCGAGATGAAAAAGGTAAAAATGTGGATATTAAAAATACAGAGTTATGATTGGTAGCTTGTTGTACTTAATCGCTAGTAGGCTTGACATTATGTTTAGTGTTTGCTTATGTGCCAGGTTTCAATCTTGTCCAAAGGAATCGCATTTAGTTGCCATTAAGAGAATTTTTCGACATTTACTTGGTACAATGGATTTAGGATTATGGTATCCTAAATTAACTTCGTTCGGATTAATGAGTTACTCGATGCAGATTTTGCAGGATGCAAAATTGATCGCAAAAGCACAAGTGGTACATGTCATTTTCTAGGACACTCACTTGTTTCCTGGTTTAGCAAGAAACAAAACTCGCTTGCTCTTTCCTTTCCATTTGAAGAATATATTGCTTCTTTGGTAGTTGTTGTGCTCAGTACTCTATATGAAACAACAACTTGAAGATTTCAAGTTGAAGTTTGACCACATACCCATAAGATGTGATAATAGTAGTGCAATAAACATTTCTAAGAACCCCATACTTCACTCACGCACTAAACACATAGACATAAGACATCATTTTATTCGAGATCACGTAGAAAAGGGAAACATAGAACTAGATTTTATCAAGATGAGACTTTCAATGGGCAGACATTTTCACCAAACCTCTTCCGTAAGAACGTTTACGCTTAATTCGAAGAGAACTAGGTATGAGTACATTTTCTCTTCATCAATCCTAGTTGTTTCTTCTTCACTCAATTGTTTGTAAGACTTTCACCAGTTCGCATGGTCTTGTTTGTTCTTCTCTAGTGCTTCTATATGTCGGTTTGATTGCTTAAGTTGCCCATGCAATTCAACAACTTTTGCCTTCAAAGATGCAACTTCAGCCTTCAAAGATGCAACTTCAGCCTTCAATGAGGCACATTCCTGGTTCCTCGCTAGCCAGGCGCAAGCCTATATTTGCTGCCGAAGCACAGTGAAGCACTAAAAATTGGTCTCATCCACTGCAGTCTTATCGACCTCCTTGCCATCACCAAGTTCCCATATGGTGTAACCATAGTTGCTAAGACTTCATTGTGTATATTTGTAGCTTGCACGGAGGCGTAACTGTGTGAAAATTGGAGTGTGGAAACACACTATTTTCAGGTGCTGTTTTACAGGCTAAAGGAGAAGCAAGAGATAAATTCAAATCTATGGAGGTTTCAGGAATCGAAGGAAATTCCATCTTTTGATTGTTTTCTCGCTTACGATTTTTTTCTCTGTAGTTTGCTCTTCTTTTTCAAATTGAAGGAGTCTTGGTTAAATGGGCAGGAAAGCATCGACAAAGATTCGTGAAGCGGGAAAGTTTCTAGATAAAGCGTTCTGCTTTCCTCTTCATCCTCCAATGCATCTCGTCCCATTCGATGCGTCCAAGCCGTCTCCTCCATCGTCTTGTCACAATCCCGCTCAATTTTGAGCATTCACAGGTTCGACGTCATTTTTGTTTTGGGCTTTATCCGCATTTCTCTTGGGATGTTTCTGCATTTCAGAACTGCCTTAGGGGGAGCTTATTCTTAAAGGGAGCCCATGTACCGTATTTTTTTGTTGATGCCAAAAGGGGGAGAAATACTTACATATAAAATTGTCATACTTCATCGTTTACGTAATTATCAAATTTTGTATATTAATTTGTCGTCATCAAAAAGGGGGAGATTGTTAGCCTTATGGTTTTTATATTGTTGTGCATATTTTGATGAGAACAAATTATTCCTTAGTTATCTAATGTGTTTCAAGTGTGATAAGTTGTAAGAAGCAGGTATTCCCAAATGGATCAAAAATACTGTACATATGGGAAGACGCTTTGGAACACTGAGCAAGAAGCCGATACTCAAGCAAATATTTCCTCAATACATATGAGTTAGGTTATCCTTGTAAAACTCTATGTGGATTGAACAACCTTGGCTTTTCACCTAGATTGACCTTAGGTTTCCTTCATGCATTCATATCATACATGGAAGATTGTTTATCAACTATTGGCTAAGTATGAAAAAATGCTTTTTCAGAAAAATTATTTTCTCAAAATAATTTTTGGCGGTTTTTATTCCTTATACTTCAATTAAGAAAAACTGATTTTATGGGATTTTAATGTGAAGTATATTTTGACTTAATGAACCATCATTTTTAGCCTAAATTGCATTTTCCACTAAAACTGATTTATCATATTTTGATGTGTTGGGAATTTGATTTTCTAGTATTTTTATTTGAATCCAAATGGGGGGTACTTCCTTATTTACATTGTAAACTTAAGTAAATGGAGTAAAATATAAATAAATGAAAGTAAAAAGACAAAGACATTTACTTGAATGTTGAAAATTGGTCACAGGGTGGCCCTGCGCCGGCGTCATCGTCGTCATCGGTGGCGCAACTCGTTAGTGCCGACGTCGTCACTGGCCCGCCCGCACGACCGACACTTTGTCGAGTTCCCTAATGAGACGTTGGTTTCACAGCCAGGTAAAGATTGTCTTCAACTCCATTTGTTTTTTACCAAATTTTTGTATGATTTGTTATTTAACGTTCAATTTATATTTTTGCAGCCAAGAAGAACGCCGGGGACCTTGTCACCGATTGAAGACAGCGAAGGTCACCGGGTGACCAACGGTCGTATCAACATCGGATCGACGAGCGGCATCGGGCAGCACCAAGCTGCGGAGCTGCATAGCGGATTGGCCCACGACGTTGGAAGCGTCGTTCGGACCTATTGCCCGATGCAATGGAAGTCTTGGAAGGGGATGCAAGAGATCAAGGCGGAGGTGCGCAGGCTTGTCGATATGTATGCTACATTTAAATTATTTTTCCTTCATACTTTATATTTTTCTATTATTTAATGTATGTAATTAATTTATTGCAGCCGAACTACAATTTGGGGGCCCTCGACGACGAGTCGGTCGCGTGCGTCAACGGACTCTCCTCCGAGAGGTACAAGCAGTGGAAGAGCGACCTGCACCACCATTTTGCGGCATTTGATGATCCGCAGGTCGCTCTTCTGGAGGGTTGCCCGAAGGAGCTTGAGGGGGTGGGAGGATAGCTGGATGTGGCTCTGCCAGCATTTTCAGGATCCCGATTATAAGGTAATTTTATTTTTATATTAAGTTGAAAATTAGACGTTTCTTATTAATAATTATTTAATTATTATATTTCATTTTAATTTGAACTAATATGTTTATTTTTTGTATAATAGAAGACGTCGAAGGCTAATAAGGGCAATAGGGATAAGAAGACTCTTCTCCACCATTCCGGTTCTAGGCCCTTCTCATATAGGATGGAGGAGCGGCGGCGGGTAATAATAAATTTATTTATCTTCAATTTGTAATATGTCATGAATTTGAATTTTTGTTTTCGTACTAACATTTTTATTCTCTTGTTCACTTTAGGGGGGGTCTAAATTCCCGGAGATCGACATCTTTGGCGACGTTTATATTCGACCAGGGAATGAGTTGGCCGGGTCCCTTCATGTAAGTATTATTTAATGGGTAGCTTATTATTCAAGTTTTATGGTTATTTTATGAATGTTTTAATTAATATTTTTTGTTATATTCAACATGCGACGATGGTGGAGAAGAGCCAAGTAGTTCTTCAGGAGTCCGCCTCCCAGGTTCCTCCCAAGACTCCGCTCGAGTCTGTGGACCCTCCACAGGATGCGGGGTTTCAGATCCTGACGGAGACCTTGGATCAGACTCTCGGGAGGAGGCCAGGAACATATTGTCGGGGGACGGAGAATGCCTGCCGGCGAGAACCTCGAGCCCCTTTCATCATCGGAGTCAAACTCGCCCTGTGTGATCGCTTTGACAAAGGAGGTGGCCGACCTTAAGACCAAACTCGCCACGCTTGTGGATTCCCTGGTTCGGTCCGACATTCATCTTCCGAATTTTGGTCCCCGTCGACCTCCGAACCTTTCCAGCCCGAGCTTGGCCACCACACCTCTGGCCCTTTGACCTCTGCACCTTCGACCTCTGCCCCTGTCGACAATATCGAGATTTTCGAGCCACATCTGCAAGACGACAATGTTGACTTTACATTTTTTGATTAGTTTTTAATTTTTGTAATTACATTTTAAACATTTATGAATTATATACATTTATATTAGTTTTTATTTTATCAGTACATTTTTTTAAGTACAATTTCAATTTATTATTACAAAAAATCAAATTTAGTTTTTTAAAAAAATAAAAAATAAATGTAAATTTTAGTTTTTTCCCACTGCCATCTACTAAGGGTTTAGGGTTTATCCTAAAATATCATGTATTTGTATGGAGCAATAACTATATTGAAATATAGGTATTTTAAGCAAACAGAAAATCATTGATTAAGAATGGGAAAGAGAAGTTAACACAAACCCTAGTTCCTGTAAAAGTTGGATTCATGGATGCCAGATGTGCCCTCAGAATGGGAGAAGGATGCTCAAGATAGTTATATTATTTTAAAAAAATATTAAAATATAATATACACATCATACTCCGACTATTGTAACTGAAGGTTAGCATGTATAAGTTTCATCTCATACTTGCTACTGGATTTTAAAGTAGAAAGACTTGTGTGCAGAAAAAACAGCAAAGGTTTAAGATTCACGGCCTTGACTTTCAAATGCAATTTTACTTGGTAACAGCAGGTAGATACTGAGCAATACAGAAAAAGAAAAGCAGACAGATTCACCATACTAAACAAAGAAAGATGACACCGAACACACAGAAAGAACGCAGTACAAGCAAACACATGTTGCTTCAGACCAGATACGTCTGGAAAGTTGAGCAGAAAAAAGAAAACGTTCCAAAAAGAATGGACAATATTTATAAAGAAAACATGAGTATAATGTACTGTCTTTGATAAACCAATTTCTCAGCAAGAATACACGCCCTCTATTTAACTGACAATTCATATCAAACTTATTGCTATGGTATTTCAGATTCATGCATTGATTGAGTGTTAGTCTCGCAATGTGAAATATGAGCTTCTTTCCATACTAGGCATTCCAATTATGTATTAGATGGCAAGAAACACTATAAGGTCATCGAAAAACTTCAATTTGTTAGTGTTTTGATGGTTAATCGGGCTGGTGGGATGAACAAGCTATAGGGTTCCTTTGTTAGATCAGGCTGAAGAAATGAAGAAGAGAATATGAATAAAACCTCTTCTCTACAAAATCGGGCAGAGAGAGAATGTCAGTGTATATTTTCCTTTCATGCTCTTTCTTACAAAATAGAGCAAGCTCAGCATGAGCTATATAACTGTTAGAGAGAATTGCTGGATTCTCTTACATCACTGAGAATCACAGCCTTACATCAAAAACTGCTCTCTAGGAGCATTACACTTGGCTATCACATTTTTTACACTACTAATGCCTAACACTTGTCTAATTTAGTGACTAAGTGAATACACCATTTAGCTTAGTAGGCCTAATTACATTCTTATCAGCTCACCACCTACATTTCAACACTCCCCTTTAAGTTGTGAGCTGATTTCACACCAAGTTTCTCCCTAAGATAGCAGAACCTATCCTTAGCCAAAGCCTTTGTAAAAATATCTGCTAACTGCTCATTTGTAGGACAATAAATCAAGTCCACAGTTCCTTCTTGCAAAGCATCTTTAATGAAATGGTACCTCTGATCAATGTGCTTGGTTTTCTGATGAAACACAGGGTTCTTTGTAATGGCAATAGCTAAAATATTGTCACAGTGTAGAGGTGTAGCTTCTGCTTGAAGTTCTCCAAAGTCTTCTAGGACAAACCGCAACCAAATGGCTTGTGTTGTTGCTTCAGAGGCACTGATGTATTCCGCTTCTGCAGTAGAGAGTGAAACACAATTTTGCTTGACAGAAGCCCAAGCAAACACTCCACTGCCAAAAGAAAAAGCATATCCAGAAGTGCTCTTGCTATCATCCACCGAATCACTCCAATCACTGTCACAATAACCAATTAGAACTGCCTTTTTTCCTTTCACATACTCCAGACCATAATCCAAAGTTCCCTTCACATATCTAAGAACACGTTTTGCTGTTCCAAGATGTTTGCTAGTGGGGCAATGCATAAATCTTGCAAGTAAACTAGCTGCAAACATAATGTCAGGTCTAGTAGCTATGAGATATAGCAAACTTCCAACGATCTTCCTATATTGCTCCTCACTTGCTGCTCCACTCCCATCATTCTTACTTAGCTTCTCTGAGGTGACCAGAGGAATTGATACGAGCTTACACTCATTCAAACCAAATCTACTTAATGAGTTGTTGCATATTTCTTCGATGAATGAATATGCTTGTTGGTGTTTGAATTACTCCCATTCCCAAGAAGTGATGTAAAAGCCCCAGATCTGTCATCTCATATTTCTCCTTCATATCCTGCTTGAACTCTTCTAGCATTTCTTGGTCATTTCCAGTGTAAACTATGTCATCTACATAGATGGATACTATCAAAATGCTTGCTTCTCCTCTAGTCTTGACATAAAGAGTAGCCTCACTTTGACTTTTTGTGAAATTACATTGAGCAAAGTAACTGTCAATCTCACTGTACCAAGCTATTGGCGCTTATTTCAAACCATATAGGGCTTTGTGCAGTCTGTAAACTTTGCTTTCACTTCCCTGCACCACAAATCCCTCTGGTTGGTCTACATACACCTCTTCTTCTAAAATTCCATTTAGAAAAGCTGACTTAACATCTAATTGGTACAACTTCCAACTCTTCTTTGTTGCTAGTGCAATTAGAGTCCGGATTGTGTCTAATCTAGCCACTGGTGCAAATGTTTCATTGTAGTCTACCCCTGGTTTCTGTGAGTATCCTTTAGCCATCAGTCTGGCCTTATTCTTCTGTACTGAACCATCCAGATTTAGCTTAGTTATAAACACCCATTTAACCCCAATTACTGGTTTATCCATAGGTTTGTCAACAAGTTCCCATGTAGCATTCTTTTCTATCATGGTCAACTCATCTTTCATTGCTTTTATCCATGACTCATCCTTCACAGCTTCCTCAAACTTGTGAGGCTCCATTATGCACAGATTGCATTGAGCTAAAACATCATCCAACTTTCTCCATTTCAATGGAGTATGATCAAAGCTTTGAGTATCTTCCATTCTGCTGCTTGCTTTGCTTGATTCCCCATGAGAAACTAAGTCTCTTGATATGAAACCAGAATTCTGATTTCCTACAGGTGTTTCAAACATTTCTGCTTCAGAATTCCTAGGTTGTTCTTCATAGTTCATCACAACACATTGAATTTTCAGCCACTTCCTTCCAATTCCAGGTTGCTCCTTCATCAAAAACAACATCTCTTGACAGTAGCAGTTTTCTAGTGACAGGGTCAAACACTCTATAACCCTTCTCACATGTTGCATATCCAACAAACACTCCCCTTGTGCTTTTGGCATCCAATTTCTGTCTACTTTCATCTGGTTTATGCACAAAACACACACTACCAAACACCTTCAAGTGAGCAACTCCTGGTTTTCTTGTACTATAGGCTTCAAAAGAAGTCTTGTCTCTAAGAGCCTTAGTAGGAAACCTGTTTAAAATGTACACTGCAGTGTGTACAGCTTCTGCCCACAAGTAATAGGGCAACTCCTTCTCATGTAGCATAGCCTTAGCCATCTCAACCATTGTCCGATTCTTCCTTTCTACCACTCCATTCTGCTGGGGTGTGTAAGTCATGGAGAATTGTCTTTGAATTCCTGCATCTTCACATAGTTTATTGAATTCACAGGATGTGAACTCACCCCCTCTATCACTTCGAACACATCACTTTGTAACCACTCTGCAACTCTACCATAGACTTGAATTTTCGAAAACAGTTTAGTGCATCGGACTTGTATCTCAAGAAGTAAACCCAAATCATCCTTGTACAATCGTCTATAAGCAGCACAAAGTATTATTACCTGCTAGAGACTCATTTTGCATTGGTCCACACAAGTCCATGTGTATAAGTTCAAGAGGTATACTTGCTCTCCATGCTTGATCCTTTGGAAACCACTCTCTATGTTGCTTTCCCAGTTGACAGCCTCCACACACTTCATTTACATCCTCCAAGTATGGCAAACCATGTACCATTTCTGTTGCCCAGTGAATCAACCTTAGAGGGGAGGGGGGGTGAATAAGGTTGATAGCAAATTTAAATTTAAAAGCGGATAAGTAAATTGACAAGCACACTAATAAAGAGATAGGGAAAGAGAAATTCAAACTCAGAGATTTATACTGGTTCAGTCCTCCTGACCTACATCCAGTCCTCAAGCACACCACTTGAGAGTTCGATCCACTATGTTGAAAAACTCCTTCCAGGTGGAGTTGAAACCTTTACACAGCTAGAGCACACCACTCCTTCTCACACCCTTCTCACCTCACAGGGTCAAACCAACCCTTCTACAAGTTTGAATGAAAATAACTCTCGGAACAAAAAGTCTCTCCTATTTGAGAGGGATATACAATTGAAGCTCACAAAATGGAAACTCTCCTTTATGAGTAGATGATACAAAAGAAATTCGAACACTAGAACTCTTGTTCGAATGTGAACAGAATTGGCTCCAGACAAAATGATATTCAGAGTATGATGAATGCTTGTAAGCTTGGATGAATATGTTGAGTTCTATATATTTACAAGAAATCTGAAATACGTTTTTATAAGTATAGAAAAATAGTCGTTGGAAAAATAGTTGTTGAGAATATAGTCAAAAGAATTATAGCTGTTTGAGAATGATTGTCAAAAGGTTTGCAGCTTGTTTGAAAATATAGACATTAGAATTATAGCTATTTGAAAATATGGTCACTAGGAATAAAGCTGTTTGAAAATGTAATCATTTGGGTTACGGCTGATTGAAAATATATATCAGTTGAAAAGAAATGTTCAGCTCAATTTTCAACATTCAAGTAAATGTCTTTGTCTTTTTACTTTCATTTATTTATATATTACTCCATTTACTTAAGTTTACAATGTAAATAAGGAAGTACCCCCCATTTGGATTCAAATAAAAATACTAGAAAATCAAATTCCCAACACATCAAAATATGAAAAATCAGTTTTAGTGCAAAATGCGATTTAGGCTAAAAATGATGGTTCATTAAGTCAAAATATACTTCACATTAAAATCCCATAAAATCAGTTTTTCTTAATTGAAGTATAAGGAATAAAAACCGCCAAAAATTATTTTGAGAAAATAATTTTTCTGAAAAAGCATTTTTTCATACTTAGCCAATAGTTGATAAACAATCTTCCATGTATGATATGAATGCATGAAGGAAACCTAAGGTCAATCTAGGTGAAAAGCCAAGGTTCAATCCACAAAGAGTTTTACAAGGATAACCTAACTCATATGTATTGAGGAAATATTTGCTTGAGTATCGGCTTCTTGCTCGAGTGTTCCAAAGCGTCTTCCCATATGTACAGTATTTTTGATCCATTTGGGAATACACCTTCTTACAACTTATCACACTTGAAACACATTAGATAACTAAGGAATAATTTGTTCTCATCAAAATATGCACAACAATATAAAAACCATAAGGCTAACAGAATCCTAACCAACCATCATACTATAGTGCTTAACATAACAACCACAATAAAATCAACCAAAGTCATATCCAAATTTCAACAATAATATAAATTTAAATAATGTACCTAGCTTTTTACAAAATATAGGTAAAATACATGTACAATCTAATTAAATTAGTATATAACTACAAAATAATTTACCTATACAATCTAATTCAATAATTTACATATGCAATGCATTACTAGTAATTTTTTACCCATGTACAATCTAATTAAATATAAATGCTAACCAAATAATAGGGATTAAATATAAATGCTAAAAATCACAAAGAAACATTTATCAGCAAATGACAGAGAAACATTTATCAAACATTGTAAATGTGATTTCTAAATGGCAACAAAATCAAATTTCAACCAAAGAAAAGCTAAGAAAGTCTCTTACCTTCGTCCGAGAAGCTGGGGGGAGAGAGGTCCGTGAGGGAGAGAGAGGTCCGGGAGGGAGAGAGATGCCGAGAGGAGAGGAGAAAAATGAGGAGGAAGAAGGAAACCAGGCCGTGTTTTAGTTATAAAGACTTGTGCGACGAAGGCCTACCGTCGCGCAAATATTTGGGCGACAACAATATTAATGATCGAACTTGCGCTACGACAATAACCGTAGCGCAAACGGATGAAGTGCGCCTTTTTAAAATATTAAACACGTAAAACTTGCGCGACGACGACAAAATTTTCTCGCGCAATATCTTTGCGCGACGCTTATGTTGAAATTTACGTCGCGCAAGTTGTCTCAAATTTCGAAAACGCGCCTTTTCATAATATTCGACCGCCAAAACTTGCGTGACGATTAATTTGTGCGTCGTGCAAACAATTTGCACGACATCAACATTTACATTTTCGTCGCGCAAGTAAACCCTAATTACTCCAACGCGCCTTTTTAGATATTCAACCGTCGCAACTTGCGCGACGAATGGAAATAGATCGTCGCGCCAACAGTTTGCGCGACGTCAAAATTAACATTTTCGTCGCTCAAATAAACCCTAATTTCAAAAAACGCGCCTTTTTAGATATTCAACCGTCGCAACTTGCGCGACGAATGGAAAGAGATCGTCACGCCAACAATTTGCGCGACATCAGAATTAACATTTTCGTCACGCAATTAAACCCTAATTTCAAAAACGTGCCTTTTAGATATTCAACCGTCGCAACTTGCGTGACTAATGAATATTTGTCGTCGCGCAAATATTTTGCGCGACGTCATAGTTGATATATTCGTTGCGCAAAATTTCCAAATTTTTTTCACAACTTGCGTGACGAACTATATTATTTTGTCGCGCAAACCGTAAACCCTAAACCCTTTCAGAAACCCTAAATACAGTTTGCGCGACGATATTATTTTGTCGTCGCGCAAACCACAAACCCTAAGAGATTTGAGCGACGATTCGTCCCGCAAAAGCTTTTTGGGCGACGAATGATATGTATTCGTCGCGCAAAGTAGCCTCATTAATAGTTTTTTTTTCTCTTTCTTTCTAGTGTGAATATCTCCAAAATCGAAAACGCGCAAGTAAAGGCATGCATGTATATTAATTTATAAATAAAAATTTTGGTATAAGTCCAAAATCGAAACCAGGATGAATAGAAGATTATATTATGTTATATTTACCTAGTAATTAGGTAATTTATTTGTTCTTATGCTTGAAATAAATTGCATTATTCATCATATAGCCTTTCATTGCATTATTCATTTATACATAACATAGTTAAATTACAAAACATTTCATTTACTATGTTTTACATGTCAAGTCACAAATAAATTGCATTATTCATCATCTGAACTATAATAATCTTCGTTATCGTCGCTATCGTCACTTTCGGTCTCCCAATCCTCCTCTGATCCATCACTCATGTCATCGTTCGGGGCCACTGCAACATCGTATCACGGAAGATCACCAAGGTCCATTGTAATTGATTGAATGGGTATTTCGATTGAAGATACTCCTTGGATCTGAAATGGCTCTTGTATAACATTTGTATCTCGAAGTGTTTCTGCATCATTTTCCATTGATGATTCGAAACGTTGGTCAGCAACGTTGTCAACATCGTCGTCAGTTGGGTCTTGTTCTGGTATAGCATACACATTCCTCTGATCCATCTTCTGAACAACTTTCCAACCTCTCCCGGCTTTAGGGTTATCTAGATACACGACCTGTTTTGCCATATTTACCCAAATGTAAGGGTCGTCATCATATCAAGTTCTGTTAATGTTCACAGATAGTAAGCCGTGGTCGAGTTTAACACTTCCCTGCCTATTTGGGTTTGTATCAAACCATCGACACTTGAACATGATCACTTGGTATCGATCTTTGTAAAGCAATTGCACGACAGTTGTTAATTTGCCATAGAAATCAATGTCTGTACTTTCGCCGCCACCTGGGACATGGACACCGCTGTTTTGCATACAAAACTTGTCATCTCGTGCAACCCCCCAAAATTTGACGCTGTTAACATTGCAACCCGAGAACAATTCTGAGCGAATCGGGCCGAATGCCAAGTTGTATAACTCTTCATCGTAAGCGGGGGAATTCATTGCTTTCAATGTATTCACCTAATATTATACAAAACCATTCGCGTATTAGTTTGAGAAAATTAAATACTACAGTATATATGTCAAATATAAAACACTTATAAACACTTACTTATTCAAGAAACCATTGTGGGAACAATTCTCGGTGTTTCTTGGCATACAAATGTGATGGATGTTCTCGCTTCATCATCTCTTCATGCTCATCTAAGTATGTCATTATCTCATCACAATAGTTCAGTACGAACCAATGCGCTACCTCCATGTCAATTATGAAAAATGGCTCTCCTCGTCTAGGATCTCCAAAGGGTCGTGCGCTTTGGCAAAAAATAGAGAGTTTCTCCTTTCTCAGACCTCCGTCATTATTGCGTTGAGGACGATTGAAAGCAGTCTCAACATCTTTTAAATACATTCCACATAAAGTAAGCGACTCATATTGCACCCAAGCCTCTACAATTGATCATTCGGGCTTCGCCCTGTTGCGTACACTTTTTTCAACTCCCGAGAAGCCGGCGCAATCAATCAATAGGATACAAATTAGCAATCGTGGGATAATGATGCATACAAATAATGATGAGGATTATATACCTTTCTATTGGATACATCCACCATAGGTGACAGGACCAGCAAACAATGCCTCTTCGGGTAAGTGAACCATCACGTGGATCATACTTGTGAAGAAAGCTGGAGGGAAGATCATCTCAAACTTACATAGGACTTGGACAATGTCATGGCGCAACTGATTAATGTCTGATTTTTGCAACGTTTTTACCGTCAGTTGGGAAAAAATCAGGACAACAACATTATTGGCTTCACTACAGCTTCCGGCAATAGATGTCGAATACCCACAGGAAGTAGGCGTTGCATAAACACATGACAGTCATGACTCTTTAGTCCAGCAAATTTACCCCCGTCAACATTCACACAACGCTCGATATCAGAAGCATACCCATCGGGAAACTTTACAGACGACACAAATTGTAGAAACTCTTTTTTGTCATTCGGTTTCATGGAAAAAAAAAAGCAAGATCCCTTCTAACTTTATCATTGTCCCTATTCATCCATAAACCCCTTCGTATGCCCATTCTTTCCAATCAAGACGAGCTTTGATCGTGTCCTTTGTCTTGCCCTCGATATCTAGAATTGTGCCCATCAATGTGTCAAATACATTTTTCTCAACAAGCATAACGTCGAGATTGTGCCTCAATTTTAGTTTCGACCAATATGGGAGCTCAAAAAACATAGGCTTGTGCGTCCAGTTCATATGTGTAGCAGGTCTGGTCCGACTCACTGTTTTCCCGAACGGAGCAAAATCCATTCTCTAGGCCTGAGACGATGCTCAGTGTTACCGTCGAACTCTTTATCCTTATCCCGCCACTCGTGGTCCCATGGCAACCATCTTCGATGACCAAGGTAACAAACTTTCCCATCGTGCCAACCAGATGTTATATCATCCTTGCATACAGGGCATTCCATGTAACCCTTAGTGCTCCACCCAGAAACCATTGCATATGCAGGAAAATCATTCACAGTCCACATAACTGCTTCTCGCAAAGTGAACATCTTCCCAGTAGATTTATCGTACGTACGCACACCGTTTGTCCACAAATCCTTGAGCTCATCAACCAACGGCCTTAAGTAAACATCAATTGACCTACCAGGGTCCTCAGTTATCAAAACAGTCATCATCATGTATTATTTTTTCATGCATTTCCAAGGCGGCAAATTATATGGGAACGCAAAAATAGGCCAAGTGATGTGGTGTTGGTTTAGAACCCGAAAGGATTGAATCCGTCAGTGGCAAGTCCTAATCTAACATTTCAGGGATCAGTAGCAAACTCGGGGAACGTTCGATCGAACTCTTTCCATGCCTCCCCATCTACAGGATGCCGCATCACATCGTCGTCTACCCGTTTTTCCTTATGCCATCTCATGTCCGTGGCAGTATGCGTCGACATATACAATCGCTGCAACATGGGTTTCAGGGGCAGATAACGCATGACTTTTTGCGGGATCTTAGTCGTTCTATTCTGAGATGTCATTTTGAACCTCGACTCATTGCATATAGGGCATGTATCCAATGCTTCATACTCTTTGTAGAATAAAATACAATTGTCATTCAACACCTTTTGTGCGTGAGTTTGGTCTTTCGGCAAACAATTGTCCGTCAGAGGCATTCTCTTGAAAACCCCCAAACAGTAATCGAAACATTGGTTCGACATACGATACTTTATTTTTTCCTTGCATTAGCTCCACAATGGTCGTGAGAACGGAAAAGCTCTCGCACCCTAGGTATAACTCTTGGTTGGCATTTTTTAACAGTTTTTCATATTGTTCGAACTCTGCACTGTCTATTGGTATAGGCACGTCATCTTCCCCTTCCTGATTGATGTTGGTCGATGCAAATGGAAAAGCATCGTGTATAATATCCATGACTTGATCATTAGGATCCACAATAGGTTCAACATTGTCCACTCTTGTGGCATTTGAAGACGAAGCATGGTCTAATTGTTCCCCATGAAGGTTCCAAATGCTATATGTCTCAATCATTCCATTTCTTACTAAATGAAATGCAACATTTTCAATTGTCTCCCACAACGTGTTGTTACACCTCCTACAAGGACAACGGGTTCTAGTTGCACCTGGGTTGTGTGTACGTGTGAACTCAATAAAATCCCTGATTCCATCCAAGTATTCGTCTGCGCATCTATTCGGGTTCTGTATCCACCTCCTGCTCATAATTCCTGGAACCACAATCACAATAACTTCATACGAAGTCATAATGTCACCTTATGCCTCCGGTAAGGGCCCTATCCCATTCGGGAATGCATAGTCATGTCACATAATGTACGGCTACATGAGATTAGATTTCGACGTGGATGAATTTCGGCAGCATCTCGATACCGTAGGTATAAATACCTACATACCACCCGAAGAACGTACAGAGATAACACCGAAATCTCCACAATCGAAAACCTAACCCTGTAGCCGTACATTACGTGACATAACTATGCATTCCCAAACTGTCCAAATAATGGGACAATTCAAGAATTAATTGGACCGCAGTCATGCTTTACGCATCCATGCACGAATCCAACTAATCTCGAACGGGAAACTAAGTGTTACTCAAAATAAAAACAAAAGTACGAAGTTAATTTCAATTAACTCCGTACATCACAACACATTAACACCATAATACAAATATAATTTCACAAAATAAATATAAACATAACAAATAAAGTTTAACATAATATAAATAATTTTACATATCCTAAAATATAAAACGAAGAAAATACCTTCTCAATCGTTTTCCACCAATCGTTAATCACACGTAATATTCCTGTAGACAACGAAATTAATGACGTTAGAATGAATTTAAATTAATACTTTTACACTAACGACAAAAAATATTTACCTAATGAACGTAGCAAATTCCTAGCTCAGGCAGAGATAGAGGCAGAGGCAAGCTGCAATTTTTTGTAGCTTGCCTCTGCAATGGCAGAATCCAGCTTATATACTGAACGGACGATTTTGCGCGACGAAGATATTTTCGTCGCGCAAATTTTTGTTGCGCAAACCCTCAATTTTCATTGCACAAAAGGCCCCATTCGTCGCGCAAAATGGAATTTTTTGTCGCTTAAAATCGGGTCGACATAATACTTTACGCGACGATGAAAGGCCTTTCGTCGCGCAAATGATCAATGTCGACGCGCAAGATGGTGTCGACATCAAACATTGTGCGACGACACAAATTTCCATCGCGCAAGAATTTGGCGCCAAATCAACTTACCCGTGTTTTGATGTGCGACGAATATTTTTTTGTCGCGCAAGTACTTTTACATGACAAAAAATTACGTCGTCGCTTTTAGTTTTCTAGCGCGACGAAAATTTTTGTCCCGCAAGTTTTTGCCTCCAAATGTAGAACCCGCCATTTTTTTGCGCGACGATAATTGATATGGTCGCGCTAAAGGTTCATGGGCGACGATATTTTTCGTCGCGCAAGATAAACTAGCGCGAGGGAATTTTATTTGTCGCGCAAAATACCGTCGCACAAATAATAAAATGTAGTAGTGAAACACAATGAATCTCAAGATTGTTGTGGAGGGGTTGGAGCCGAATTCCATTAATATGTCTAGGTCGACCAAGACCATGCTCACGTCAAACGACCTAACGGATGAGAATTCCTTTGATGACCCAAAGAAGGTATCTGAGTCAACTTGTATCCTTTAATATTTTTGTATTGTTGAAGACATGCCCTTACATTGCTTTTTAATCCTTATGAATTTGTATATACTTGGAGATGCTGTGTGTCTATACTAGTTTATCTTGACTTATTCAATTATGAAATGTTCAAATATAAAAGAATATTTTAAATTTTTGGGATAATGGTGACCTAAAAGCATCTAAGCATAGTTTAGAGTGTCAATGCAACCCTAATCTGTAGTTGTGGAAAGAGGCTTGCTTAAAAGTGAGGATGGGTATGAGGATATGAAATATATATAGTAAATTAGTACAAACACCTTGACAACTGTATGTTTTAAACAAAACACAGTTAGAGAGCCCAATTGGAGAAAGAAAACCCTCACGCTAGCCACTTGTCATCTTCTAAATGGTTCTTAGTGTGCAAAATTGCTTACCATTTTTCTATGAGTTTTTCTATTTAAACCCCACACTTCTCTTTGTTCACCCCATGTTCTAAGTTCACCCCAACTTCTAATTCAAATTTTCACAATTTCTAAGAAAACCCCACTATCTTCCCAAACTACCCTCGAATTAAGTATTAATTTACACACACCCCACACACTCCGCTTAGCCCTTGGATTGATCCAATAACTTATTAAGTTCCCATTTCATTAGTTTTCTAGTCTGCCCAATTCAATTGCAAAAGAACCCACCTTTACAAACCCCACAATTTCTGGGAAATTTGGAAAAAGGAATTGGAGACCACTTCCTATACCCCACGTAACAATTCCTGAACCCAAAGGGTAGGACCTTGATTTTGTTAATGTTGCAAACAGCCATCTAATTCACTTTGGTAGGCTACGCTCAATTCCATGTCTAATGGTCTAACTGCTTTCAGTGAAACATATCTTGCTAAAGATTAAGTAGGACTATGTTCTTTCCCTTGAGTTTTTCAATTGGGTTGCAGCTCAAAACCCCACTTCACTTAATCTTGAAACACACTCCATGATTCTCCACCTTCTCACCAAATATCGGAAGTTCAAGTCTGTAGAGTCTATTTTGAGAAAGGTTCTTGTCTCCGGTTCAATAGATTTGCCTTCCAAGTTATTTGAAGCAATACTGTATTCATACTCCTTGTGTGATTCTTGTCCTCATGTTTGCGATTTTCAAGACTTTTGCGCATATGAAGAAATTTAGGAATGCGACAAAGACATTTTGTCAGATGAAGGATTATGGATTCTTCCCAACAGTAGAGTCTTGCAATGCATATCTGAGCTCATTGCTAGATTTACATAGAGCGGATATTGCTTTGGCATTCTATAAAGAAATGCAACGTTGTGGGATTTCACCGAATGTTTATACTCTTAATATTGGAAATTTCGTGGGGCCTTTGTTAATTAGTTTAATTTAACTCCTGTTCTCTTGAGCCATGCACTTGAATTTGTTTCTGGTGGGTTGTGTGGGTTGTATGTATAGATGTATTAGGGTTAAGTATTAAGTTGGATGACCTTTTTTGTCTTTTTATCAAAATAGAAAAATTCTTTTTCTATTTATATGTGAAAAGTCCTAAAAATAAATATAGTTGTTGTTAGCCCATATCCTCCTACAAGCTTAAATTTGTGGGAACAATGATGAGCCAATATTGATATTGTTGAACATAACAATGCTTTGGACCATGTTTTCTATCCATATCTTTTTACTTTGGTTTTAAATTAAAATGCAGGTGATACCGAAACGGAGTCTACTTGAGAAGGCTGGTGAGGATGGTGAGGATATGGAGGTTGCAATCTCTCCGAATTCTTTCACTTCAATTGATTTCTTAATGGAATAATTATCATATGTAATCGAATGAAGCTTTATCGGGACAAGCTGGAGCTGATTCGCTCCTGTATCTTCTATTTAAAAGTTAGAAATAGAATAAGTATTGTGGGAGTGATTTTCCTCCCAAGGAATATTCGTCGATGGATTCTTCCCTCTTCCTTCTCGATCCTCTTTCTCCCTGCAAAACCAATCAGAGTAAAAAAAAACCACACCCGGAGGATGTTGGTCAAAGGCCCTCCGATGCCTAAGTTAGTTCACTTGGATCTTACGTAAAGAGACAGCAAAAGCTAAAGTGGTCGGAGTTTATTTCTCTCAAGGGAGAGTTCCGGTGGCCGGAGCCGTGTGTGGTGGTGGCGGAGCCTTATGTGAGAGAGAGAGAGAGAGAGAGAGAGAGAGAGAGAGAGAGAGAGAGAGAGAGAGGTGGCGGCAAGGCAAGGGTGAGAGGGAATTTTGACAAAGTTTCAAAGTCAGTTTTGACATACCTCAAGCCTTGGTGTAGCCACGAATATGTAGAGATCTCGAGAGCTAGGGTTTCAAGAGGAATAATTCCCCACATGGAAGGGAATTATTCTTCCCCAAATTGGCAAGATCTAATCAATTAGAGATTTGATTTGGTAATCCCTGTGACGTCCTGAACCTAAAAATTAATTAAATAAGTAAATTAAAACTAATTAAGTAAATATAAGAAACTAAAAATGAAATAAAGGAATTAATTTAATGAAATTGGAATTTAATAATTTAAAGGGTATTTTGGTCAACCTTATTTTAGGACGAGAATTTGGCGAAGCGAGTTGCGCCATTGCATCCGGCTCTTCGAAACGAGTTCGTGGAAGTGCGGCACGCTCGGATCGGAGTTATGACGAGAAAGAGGGACTTAATGGGTATTTAGAAATTTGTTGAAAACCCTAAATACCCCCAGCCAATAAGAGAGATCGCGTCCTCTCTCTCTCTCTCTCTCTATGCGTTTTCTTTCTCTTCTCTCTCTCTCTCTCTCACCCCGGCATCGTCCCTTTCTCTCTTCGGCTCCGACGCATCGAGGCCATGGCGAGACATGAGACCGGTCATGTTCGAATCGGCTCAACGCCCTGGTCACATCCCACTTGAAATCCCCACCTGAGACGTCGAGATTGGCCGGAAATCTCGACTGGTTTTGCCGATTTTTCATGGCATCGTTCCAGCCACTCCGGCAACGACCGGCGTCGATCCAGGTATGGAACCTCACCTTATCTTCCTCCTCTAGCTATTTTTGGGATTATCTGGGATCGATTTGGCCGTTTTGTAACCGGATCTACGAACCCAGTTTTGGCCGGAATTCGATTTGGATTTCCGACCGGTTCTTGGCTTGTTCGTGGTGGTTGTGGGCTCATTTTGGTATGGGGTTGTTGCCGGATTCGAGGTTTGGTGGTTGGCCGGAATGGATCAACACACCCAAACCCACGGCGGTGCGTGGGCTGAGGTGTGGTGGCGGCTCTACGTTCCTATGCGATCCTCGTGTTCTCATGAACGCGTACGTGTGCTCGGATTTAGATTCGGGCGTCGTTTGACTATCAAACCAATGTACGCATATTACGCGTTGTTTGGGTCTTCGGACCGTTGGATCGAATCCGATCTCACGTATATCGTTCCTCGTATTTCAAGGAGTGTATATAAATTGACGGATCGTGATTTGGAGTCCCGGATACTCCGAAATCGCTAACCTTAGGGTTAGGTTAAATCGTAATCGTCCGATCGTGCGATCGTGAGCGATCCGACCGTCCGATCGAGACCAAACTTTCAGGACACATTGTTTTGGCCGTGTTGAACTTGTAGGAACTTTTGGATCTAAGTTTGGAGGTCATGGGACCCACGGGCCCCCGTTGACCAAGTTTGACCGAGGGTCTCCTGAGGTCGCTTTGCAATTCTTCAAACGTAGTTGACCTTGTTAGACCTGTAGGAACGTTTTGATCCATTTGGAGGTCGTGGGCCCTGCGGGCCCGGGTTGACCGAAACGGGATGTTTGACCGTCGGTTGACCGTGAGTCTTCCGGGGCAGTCCAACTTGTTAAAAGATGTAGCTTGACGTAGAAACTCTTCGTACGACGTACGTGTTTACTTTGAGTCCCGGGAAAAGTTATGATTTGAATTTAAAGTTCTCGTTCGGTTCACTGTTTTAATCCAATCCTCGTATCTATCGCTTTAGGTACTCTGGCACCGCATACATAGCGGGCGGGACCCTCTTAGGGTTATGCAACATGGGACCAACGGTGAGTGGACCTTGTTTTCAAAAGAGCATGAATTGAAAGATTGAATGCAAATGCATATAAAATGGGATTTAATCATTGTTTTAAATCTCAGATTTGATGACTTGAGTTTATCGGAATTTATTTGATAATGATTTAAGTCTTAGTTTTGACTTTGGTTGAAGTATATTAAAAGGATTTGCATTTGAGGTTTATGCATGGTTTGGGTTTCCGGTTTTTATGTGGGGCCTTGATGGTTATATTTTATGATTATGTATACTTTTGAGTATTGAATGGGACGTAGTAACGTCCGGTGGTTTTCGTATTGGATTTGGATTATATATTTGAGCTATTTTTAAGCTTGGAATCTTTATATTGTTTTAAAGCATGGGATTTTCGGGTGAGTTTAATAACTTGAGTTGAGCTAGATTTTAAGAATCGTTATGTGTACTATACATACATATACTTTGGGTTTTGGGTTACGGACGTTTTAAACGTCCGGATATTTATGTTTAATGGGTTATTATATATATATATGTATACTTTGATAAATGTCGGGCATGGATTATATTTTGAAGAATTCTTAATTATACTTTGACTATATATTTTGAATATGGAGTTTTGGGGACGTTTAAACGTCCGGACGTATATGTATATGGGATTGGACTTTCGGTTGGGTTTTTAAGAATCGTATTTATAAATTGAATATTATTATGTTTTGGTTTGATATTGAAATTTGGTATTTTACGAAGTTGTGAGATTATATTGATATTTGGGACTTATGTTGAATTTGGGTTTTGATTTGACCTTTCTCAACTTGAGATTTTAATATGTGTTGACATGCTTGACTTGAGCATTTATTGAGATTGGAATATGGTTTTAAAATGAATATGACGTTTTAATTGATTATGGATTGATATGCAGTCATTTGACGCTTGTGACTATTTTGAATATAGAAATATATGTTTGGGACGGTGATGTCCTTATTTTGAGTATATATTGGTTATATGATTGATGGACTTGTATATGTTTGGGTGTCTGATGTTTTGGGGTTGGGTACATTGTGATTGAATATGTATATATTGATTATCGCGTGGCGATTGATTTGAGTGCGGTTGGCACCTTGTTATGTACCTTCCCCTGTTCTTATGATACGGTTACTTGAATATGGTTCGATCTGGTGCATACCTTAACGGGGTGTAGTTGTAGACCCTTAACGGGGTAGTCTGCGCTCAAAACTTGTCACGGGCGTATGGGTATTGAGGGTCCCTACCCTGCATGCCGGCTAGCTTAGTCCCATTTGGACGGCTCAACCCTGGGCACAGAGTCTCGAGGAGGCTGTACATGTGTCCAGTCAAATGATCCCTTGTTGGATTGTTTTCCCCTGGTACTTGTGTTTGGTGTTGAGGTTGTATTATACCTATACGCGTGTGTTAGTACCTTCAAATTCATATTTCTTTTAGTGAGGATCTTTCCTCGCTAGTCGTGCTTATGAGCACGTAGTTGTGAGAGTGGGGAAGATTGGGAAACGATTGCTTGATTACGATTACTTGATATGTTGTGTTTATTGGATATTGAATCCTGAAACTGTTTTCCTATATATATATATATAAATGATTTGAACTACAATTGATTTCTATATTGTTGTCGAGTGGTTTTCTTGGCATGAATGAGATCTTTGGGATTTTGATATTATTTTGGTATATAAGGATTTTATTATACTTTCGTGCTTGCGTTCTTCAAGTTATTCCAGTTTATGCTTTTATATACATACATGGGTTAGTAATTTGGGAGGTTATGCCTCGGGAAAAGAAAAAGGGTTATGTTGCTTGGAAATGTTTGAATTAGGTTTCTCTTTGACTACTTTGAGATATCGTGGTTTTCAAATCAATAAAGTATATAAATGATTTCATATGCATGGTTTGCATTGTTTTGAAACGGTGGGGTTAGTACGTTGATTTAAGTATGGAAAACACTACAAGAAAAAAGGCCTTAGTTGACACTTAATAGTTGACGTTTCTTGAAAAACCATCAACTATTCTACAAAGCTTTGACACTTTTAAGAAAAACGTCAATTATAATCAGATTTTCCTGACATTTTATAGAAAGTGTCAGCTAATACACCATAGCTTTGACGGTTTTGAAAACGCCGTCGGGTAAAAAGCCATTTTGTTGACGTTTAGTAGAAACCGCTACCATTCCAAAAAAGGGACAATTAATCTTTTATTTATTTTTTAATGAAAGAAGAAAACCCTAAGTACTAGGCGGTTCTATTTTTCTCTCGTCTCTTTCCCTTTGTCCCTCTTGTACGCCGCCCAATTTTTCTCTTTCTCAAGATCAGCCATGTCGCACAATCTCTCGCTCAATTCTTCTATGCTCTCACTCATCTTTTATGCTCTCACTCTCTCGCTCAAGATCTCTTTCGATTCCTTTCCAATTTTTCTCGTTGGTATCTTTGGGTTTTCAGCCACTCTAAGTAGATTGCAAAACCCACAAATCAACATCAACAAGAGCACAACCCCTCTAACTTTTCGTTTCCTAGAACAAAAGCTAGCTTCACTCAACCACTCGGACCCCCATAAACACCAGATCCATAACCATTTCACAACCATCTGCAAAATCACAAAAAGAACCGAGACCCACTTCGATCAGCCGACCTTTGCTTCACGATCCGCCTCGTGGAACCCATGAAATATGGTGTGGGTGATCGACCATTACTAAGTAGGCAGAGAAGATGAGATGGTGTTGGAGAATCTTTCCTGCTCTCGGTTAGCGGCATCACCGGAATCGAAGTTAGTCCTATGTCAACCGCAAATTGGGGTGCTTCTTCATCTCTTTAGTATTTGAGGTTGTTTTCTTTGAAATCTGGACTATTAATACACCGTAATGGATTCGATCTCTTCTATGTATTTGGGTTCATTTTGTTTAAAAGTTCGAGTTTGAAAACATGAATCGATACGTGATTTAATTTGTTTATGTATTTGGATCGTTTTCCTAATAGATATTTGGATTTTAGTATGGTTTCTCACGCTCTCATTATTTTTGGTCATTTCTCTCTCTCCTAGCCACGATATTTTCTATGAATTGCTTGGTTTTCATTTATAGGAATTTGAAGGAGCCAATTTCTTGTTTTGTCTTCAATTCCTTGTCTTATCGGTTTCTATGTTTTTCTTTTATGTTCATTTTCGTATTTATTTTTCTTGGAGCTTGGTTCAAGCCTTGGGTTTTGGCTAGTTCTTGTGTCTTGCCGTATGAGCTTTTGGCTCTGTTTGTATTCTCTCTTCCCTCCGGGTTTCTTTATTGAAGTCAGATTTTGACAAAAAAGAAGCAAGCACTATAGAAATTTGATTATTATTATTTTGTTTTTGTTGTTAGTGTAATGAAAATGATCCACCATTGATCCATCCACCTTTGATACGGCTATAATTTGGCCAAATCCGTACACACTCGAATTTCATTATTTTAGTTTCTTCATATTTTCAATTATTTTAATGTTTGGATAATCCAACACTTCACCGAGTATGAATTTCTGTTACAACCCACATGGCTAGAAATTGTTTCACAAATTTACATTTTGATGGCGAAAGACAGTTTCTTGATCTTTTGGTCCTATCCATACAATCGAGGGTTTACTTCTTGATAGATTAATTCAATCAATTTAGCTCTGGCATTTTTACTAAATTTAGGTACGATTGGTATCTTGCTTTATTCAAGCAGGTGTGGCGTAATTTATTTGTTCAATTTGTTCATGGGTTTTGCTGATTTTTTAGGATTGAAGGTAAATTTGTGAATTTTGTATGTGTAGGAGTTAAGTGGAGAGCCTTATATCACTTATCTTGCAGCCCATTTCTTCTTAACTTCTTTAAGGTCATCTTGATTTGCATATATATATATATATATGTATTTCCATTGTTTTGGGTTTCTTTTCATATAAATTTATACTATATTGTCTAGCAGTTTTTAGGTCGAAGAATATGCTACCTCGTCAATTTCATCCCATTGGGTCTTGTTTAGTAACCCGTGAGGTAAATATTTAATTTTCTTTTAAGTAATAAAAGCCTTATGTCTACCTACCTTTGTGCACATTATAGTCGATATTAATTCCTATTCTAATTTTTTGTTTAAACGTGCATCAACATTATGCTGCCATAAATGTGTATTGCATATCATGTATCTAGTCGAAATGCTTTTGCTAATATTTCCCAATTTCGATGTCCGCTTTATGTGTGGCCTGTTTTTGGTCTATGAAATCTTTGGTTGACATTGTCCCTTTTTTATTCGTGTTCGGTGTTGCTGCATTTATTCAGTTCTAAAGGCTTATGCATTTGTTATGTAATTTTTCAATTTGACTGTTGCATTTGTTAAGTAATCAGGACTTGTAAATTTTCTGTTTTTCTGTTTACTTGATGATTTTCTGTCTATTTGTATATCCTTCTTTATGGATGGTGCTCAGGACTTATAAATTTTGTGAAGTAATCATGATATGCATTTTAGCCGAGCAAGCATGAATTTATTTCCATTTCACAAGAATTGTTCATCAAATTCATATTGGGAACGGTGCCATTTTTGGCACCATTTCTTAACTACATATTTCTTTCGGTGTTCATACTTTAGTTTGTAGGGTGCTTGTGTCCAAATCTTATGTAATTGGTTAATTTCTTTTTCTATTGTGCTCAAATATTTGTTTCTTTAGATGTTAACCATTTTGTTCTTATACCACTTCTCCTTTTTTGCTCTAACTCCTTAATATAAAAAATTTTGGTACTACTATATCTGTTTGTTTCTGTAATTGGTGGGCTTAATGACTATTTATTTCCATTTACAGTGTGTATAATGAAACTATAAGGGTTTATAAGCGAGTTGAGGGGCAGATTACGACGTTGGTACTACTATATCTGCTTGTTTTTGTAATTTCAATACTATTGACTATAGATAGTTTGAAATCATCATAATCTTCTTTGTATATTAAGGTATTGTATATAAGTATATTCTTATAGTGATGTATAATTTCAATTTGGTTTATTAAAGTCCGTTTTGACAGCTTTTTATTATTTTATTTTTTTTTAATGCAAGTGCTTGTTTCTTGACGGCTGAAATCCATCAAGAAATAGCTTTTAAATGTCAAGAAATATGTTTGACACTTAAAAGGTAGCGGTTAAAAGGTGTCAACTAGAAGGATTACTTGACGGCTAAAGCGTGTCAAGGCGTAACTTGACGCTTAAAATGCGTCAAAAAAGTGTTAGTTGACGGCTAATAGCCGTCAAGAACAAATGTTACTTGACGGTTAAAACGCAGCGTCAAGTAAACTTAACTTGACGTTTAAAATGCGTCAAGAAAGTGTTAGTTGATTTATTATTAGCCGTCAAGAACGCATATTACTTGACGGGTTAAAAGGTGTCAAGAAATGGGGTACCTTATTGATACCCACACTCTTGACGGTTTTTGAGCCGCCAAGTAACGTGTTAGGTGACACGTTTTAGCCGTCAACAAAGACCATTTTTCTTGTAGTGAAACTTTGTTTTTGTCCACTCACACTCTTTTTGTTTTGCGCCCCAGGCGATAGTGCGATGAATTGTTCAATCCAGCCGAGCACTCCTCTTCTCGAGCTTCAACTAGATTGTAGGACATCTTTGTCCCTTGTCGTAAACTTTGATATTCCGCTGTTTAATTTGAAAGACTCTTAGATTGCTCTGTTATCGCCCGTTAGGGTTGAATTTGAAGGCCTGAGGCCTTTGTTGTAATTGTAAAGCATGCTGGCTTTTGGGTATAGTGTATCTGTTGTGTTTTAGCAGGTTGTTAATTTTGGGATAGTCCATGTTTCAGGGGAGACTCTGCCCGATTTTCGGCAGAAGTCTTGGCCCCTTTCACTTTTGTTTCGGGAAAAGAGAACTTGATTAGTAAGTGGGCCCGGCATCGCTATGATGTCGGCAAACCAGCAGGGTCCAGCACAGGTTCTGGGGTGGAATTCGGGTCGGGTCCTGTCAATCCCCAATTAAATAGCATAATTCCCCAATTAATCAAATAAATCTCTAAATCAAATAATCCCCAAATATAAGGCAATCATTTGACCTAGGAAATTATTAAGGGAATAAATTGGTTTTCACAAGTATCATATGTAATCGAATGAAATAATCCCATGTAAGTAAATTAAATAATTACATGTAATTAGATGAAATAATCCAATGTAATCAAATGAAATAATCCCACTGAAATGGTTTGCATAGTTGCTAGCCAGTTGTGCTACTTACCCAAAATATTGGCCGCAAAAGATTTAAAAACAATAAATTTCACATTGTTGTTACAGGCTTTTAAATTGATTTTTCAATGTTTTTGGTAAAGAAAACTAATTTTGATCACTAGTAGCCTTAATGGGGTTCCTTGTGGATCATAAGGGAAATTTTTGTTGGAAGATGCTATGAGTCATCTTCAAAAAATAATATATATTTTTTGTTATAAGACATTTGTTTAAGGTTAGTTTTAGAATAAGCATGAATACATATGTATTTTTATATAATAATATGTCATTATGAGAAGCAATTATTGTGGGACTTCAGAGTACGGTCATATACTATTTATTATAATATAAGTGGACAGTTATTTGTATTATGTCTTAAAAGTTGAATATCTTATCGTTGATTGATATTTAACACATGAACGAGTTATACAATGTAGTTGTATTTTAGTTCCCTATAATAATTATAACACATGAACGAGTTATACAATGTGGATGAGAACTTAATAATACACTCTTATCTGAGCATTGCTGAAATCTACCATCTTTCTGGGTATTCTCTTCTTCTTTGTGGAATTGGTTTTGTTCTTGTTTGGGTGTGGTTTTAAATCCCAAGTGCAAGTCGAAATTTTCAAGTCCAAGTCAGGACTTAAATCTCAAGGCCAAGTCTAAATTCTCAAGTCCAAGTCAGGACTCAAATCTCAAGTGCAAGTCTGGACTTGTATCTTAAGGCCAAGTCAAGACTCCAAGGCCACGTTGAGGCTTCGAGGCCAGGTTGAAATTCCATGGCCACGTTGAGAAACCAAAGTCCAAGTAGTGGTGGTAGCAAAACTCCAAGTCCAAATGGAGAGCGAATTACAAATGGCTTTGCTGACTTGTGGTATACACATTAAAATGTAATTGAGTGAAAGTTACAGCCATAAAGGCTTTATGGCCTTGTCATTATTTTAGGACCACCGCATGGCCTACCATTTGATTGTAGGCATTTATTATAATTAACAAATCTATCTTAATATATATGTTAAAAAATAAACAAAATGGCTATTTGATGTGTTGTTGCCGACAAAGAAGAATGCAAATGGCCAACATCATGCATAAAGAAGAAAAAGTTTGAATCAGACAAAGGCCAACAATGGGCTTGCACTTTTTGCATATATATATATATATTTGGTGTAAAGAAAGAAGAAAAGCCATATGTGTTATTATAATATTGTTCTAAGAAATATATTTATATATATAATGTGGCCTAGCAAATTCTAACGCCTTACGGCCTGATGCATCGAAGTCAAAAAAGGTCAAATTGATATAAAAATATATTTAATAAAGTGCAATGGTGATTGAAGAGATGATGCGCCCAACCTTCCAAGTCCAGGTGGAAATTGAAGACCAAGTCCGGGTGTAAATTGAAGACCAAGTCCGGGTGGGAAATTGAAGACCAGGCGGGTTTGGAAACTAAAGACAAGGCTGGGTTGGAAACTAAAGTCCAAACTCACCAAACATCTTTAAGTCCAGGTTCAATCCGTGATGTTAGGATTAGAAGTTCTAGCAAAAGTCTCTTTGCAAGTGGTCTGAGTCCCAAGATGAAAAGATTAAGTGTCAACCTACTAAAACTTATTGCATCCTAGATCAAGAGAAGAGTTTCAAAATCCCAACGCCATTTTATTAACTAACCGTATAGGTTGGTAGTGGTTGGGAAGTTCTTATTAAATGCCTAGAGCTCCAAAAGGCATTAATATTGGAAGGATTTTCAAGGCAGAATTAGTTGTGGCCATTTAATGGCCAAATCCTGTGAGCTGAAGGAATCTCTATAAATAGGTTGTCAGAAGAAGAGAAGAGGACCTCCGACAGAACATACAAAACCTATCTTTTTATCATGTACTTTTCAATTCATAGTCTAGGATTTTATCTTTCAAGCACTTTAGATTATCCAAGTTCTTCATTTTCCTAGTGTAAGCTTACTTTCTTGCAATTTAATTTCAATCGTCTTTAAATTCAAGTTTAATTCAAGTCTTTATCGCTTTAATCTATTTTATCGCATTCACATTTCTGTCATTTCGTTTATTGCGTTTACGTTCATTGCACTTATCACAAAAATCCTAAAATAGTCATACAAAGCTCAAATCATCTTTCATCCCGAGGAAGAAAAAGAACCTAGGCCAAGAGGAGGTTCCTTGCTTGGCCGATCAATCGTTTGATTAGAAGTCAGAAGCACAAACACACTCACACAATCTTTCCATCCAAGCCATTAAGTGGCTTGGTGGTGGCACGCCTACGCATCTCAAGAGAAAAAGGACCAAAAAATCCTTCCATTGGCCTACTTGGCCAAAAAGAGGGAAAGAGTTCTCATCTCTTTTTATATCAATTTTAAATTCAATAGAGACTTGCTTCTTGTGTTGGGTTTGGACTTCTGAGTGTATGATCCAACTTCTGGTGAGACATCATGCACTTGGAGCTTCTAACTTGGTTGAGAATCCCATCAATGTTAGAGTGACATAAGCAAGACCACACGGAAAAGGCCACTATGGGAAAGGCCGGATATGGGAGGCGAGATGTGTGACGCCACAAATTCTTAACAACAATTCACATACTAAGTATGTCAATGTAAACGATTGACCTTTTGCTCCCACCTGCAGCACACCAAGAGTTCTAGGTCCCTTCTTTATATCATAATATATTAATCAGTCCCGATCTCTTGGACTAGGGGTCAAGAGATTTGTAATACCACCGCTTGGCTTTATATCCAACTGTTCACCCACTCTTTGCACTCCTTTTAAGAAACTTTTTGAATCGTTGAATTTAAATCCAACGGTGAATGACTACAATCTCTTGGACATGTAATCCAAGAGATCGGAACTGATATATTAATATCATAAGGCCACACAATAATATATATATATATATATATATATATATATATGTATAAAGATAGATTTGCTAATTATAATAAATGCCTACAATCAAATGGTAGGCCATGTAGTGGCCCTAAAATAACGACAAGGCCATAAAGCCTTTATGGCTATAACTTTAAGTTAATTACATTTTAATGTGTATACCACGAGTCTGCAAAGCCATATGTAATTTGCTCTCCATCCGGACTTAGAGTTTTGCTACCACCACTACTTGGACTTTGATTTCTCAACATGGCCTTGGAATTTTGACTTGGCCTTGGAGTCTCAACGTGGCCTTGGAATTTCGACTTGGCCTTGGAGTCTTGATTTGGCCTTGGAATTTCGACTTGGCCTTGGAGTCTTGACTGGGGCATCTTGAATTGGCCTTGGAATTTCAACTTGGCCTTGGAGTCTTGATTGGGGCGTCTTGACTTGGCCTTGGAATTCGACTTGGCCTTGGAATTTCGACTTGGCCTTGGAGTGGCCTTGGAATTTCGACTTGGCCTTGGAGTCTTGACTTGGCCTTGAGATTTAGGGGTGTATTCAATTTAGATTTTAAAAGATTTTAAAGAAGTTTAAAATTTTAGGTGTATTCAATCTCGATTTTATAGAAGTATATTCAATTCTTGGTGTATTCAATTCAGACTTTTTAAATTTTATTCAAATTTGGATGTTCAATCACGACTTTAAAAGACTTTTTAAAAGTTTGGGTGTATTCAAAAACTCATTGATTTGAAAGGAAATACAAAAAGTGGTGGATTTTGTCACTTTTTGTATTTTGTTTGATAATAGACTAATTTTAGGCCATGACAAATCTTTGCTTCCCCCCAAAGATTTTGATAGATATATTATTTTTATTTTCAAGATATGATTTCACCACTTCTACTACCACCATCTTATCATGACTATCACCACCATCTTATCATGACTATCACCATAGCCATCCTCGCCACCACCACCACCATAGTCATCGTCATCGCTGTTATCACCACCGTCACCTCCACCACCACCCACCACCGCCCACTATCACCTCTATCGTCAGCACCATCACCATCACCTCTATCGTCAGCACCATCATTTCCACAGCCACCAACTCCACCACCCTTACCCCCACCTCCACTACCACTACCACCCCCACTATCAGCCCCACCGTCACCACCACCACAACCACTGCCAGCATCATCACCATCAGGGATGAACCCAAGATTTTAAAATGGGGTGGGCTAAATTTAAGTACTAAGTAGATAGAAACTCAACAATACCATGTAATTTCATTGATAGCAAAAAAAAAATTACACCTATTTAATAAGTAAGAACAATAAAATCAATTACAAATCTTATTTGATAATTCATAACTCATAAACTGAAATTGATAAGCCCCAATTGCAAATCCCTAATTGATAATTGATAAGTTTCAATTGCAAATCCTAATTGATACTTCATAAACTCCAAAAACAATCCTCAAATTAAAACATCAACAAATTGAGAGAAGCTTACCTGACGAATATAGGAACTTGGTTCACTTGAATTAAGTCTAGAAGGTGAGTGCAGCAGCAACAAGTGCGTTCTTTTTCTCTATGTGCAATGCAAGGGTAGGGTGCTTCTTTTCTTCTTTTTTTCTACGTGCTGTGTGTGAGTTTTTTTCTCTCTTTTTATTAACTACGTGTTGGGCAAGGAGGAGAACTAAAGGAAGCTAGGTTATTTAAATTGGGTGAGCTAGGATTTATCTTTTGTTGGAAAAAAAGAAGCCACCTGGGCTATAGCCCAGGTTAGCCAAACTAAAGATCCGTCCCTGATCACCATCACTACCATTGCCACCTCCACCACCACCACCTCCACCACCTCACTCTCACCACCACCATCACTATCACCCCCATCTCCTCCACACCTCACTCCCACCGCCATCACCACTACCACCCCCACCTCCTCCACCACTACCTCCCCACAAACCACCATCGCCACTGCCATTGGCATCACCACCACCGCCATTGCTATAAGCTCCATTAAAATCAATAATAAAATTCAAACAAACTCAGTTAAAATCTATACACGAATTCAGTCAAAATCTATATGGAGTTTTAGAATTCAGTCAAACTCAATTAAATTCAATTAAACTCCATCAACTTTATAACTCTTTGAAAATCATTTAAAATATATATTGAATACACCCTCCTTAAGTCCTGACTTGGACTTGAGTTTGAGTCCTGACTTGGACTTGAGAATTTCCAAAGCCATTTGTAATTTAAAACCACACCCAAACAACTCTTATCTGAGCATTGCTGAAATCTCCCATCTTTCTGGGTATTCTCTTCTTCTTTGTGGAATTGGGTTTGTTCGCTTCTCTTTTTATATCAATTTTAAAAACAATAGAGACTTAATTATTTGTGGGTCTTTCATAATATTCCACACATCTATCAGTTCGATAGATCATTGAAATCATTTGAATTGAACCTTAGACACTGATTACCTGAGAGACCATCTTGCATTTTTGTGTTACCTTATTCTTTTTCTGTTTAATTGATCATAATGTTACTGAGTATCTCCTTTGTCTATGCGTTTTTAGCTGTGGACGTCTTAGGTGTGGTAACTGAGCAATGGGCTCTTGCCAGTCCCCTCATGTTGTTCTTCTGCTATATGTCTTGGTTTGCTTTCTTTATCAATCTTTTGCTATTGGAATTGATACGAACCAGACAGCAAAGCTGCTGGTGGATGCTTCTGAAGCATCGGGACGGCCAATATCTGAAACACTGTTTGGAATTTTTTTTGAGGTTAGTGTGTTGGCTTGCAATAGTGAATTTTTGTTCAGTTCCAACTGCTTTTTGTTACTTCTATAGTCTATAGCTTGTTAGCTAATACTGTAATTCTTACACTTTTTAAAATCTCTTTTCATTTTTTTCTTATTTTATTTTATTTTATGTGCAGATATATCCTGATTTATGTGGAAATTATAAAACTTCTGTCGCTTAATCATACCTGTCTCATTATGTTACTAACATTATGGTTTCATTTAAGATGCTATTAATTCTGAGGTATATTCATTCTCTCAAATGCTTGTTCACTGCAGGAGATTAACCATGCTGGTGCTGGCGGGCTATGGGCTGAGCTTGTAAGCAACAGAGGTACTTCCCTTACTCTCTGAATTCCAGCAATACAAAAAGTGAAAATAACATATTGGAAAATATTCTCTTGCCAGATTGTTTGGCAACATAAGATGCTTATTATGTTGCTTGATTGTGAAGCTAGACCATTTCAGATTAATTCGTGCTTGAATGTGTGGTCCAGATTCGCATTCAGACAAGAAAGTTCAAAATTCATGTGTGTGAGAACCATTGAAGTAACTGTTTGAATGCCTTTCTGTTGTCATTACATTTTCAGAGTTTCTTTTCAAATATGATATATTTAGTATGAGTCAAGCTGGCCAACGCCATTTTTTCTGTTCTTATATTTTGGAAGTGGAGGGTTATGGTGTCTTCCTGAAACATTTTACTGTTGGATTAACTCTTCATTGAGATGTTTAGGATTATACTATGAATGTTTTTTTTATGCAAAGTTGTTGTATTTGAGTTAATTTGCTACTTGCTTGTGCAAGTGTGGTTGAGTACAAAATGGAGAAATGTTCTCCTTTTTTGTGACACACTGATTTCCATCTTTATCTACCTCATTCTCTGCATTTAATATGCACTACCAGATCCCTCTTCTTTTTTTCCTTCGATTTCTTTACCGTGTTGTCAGTTTTAAGTTCAACAACAGGTTGAATGACTTCAGATTAAAAAGTTCTCTTCGGAATCATGTGAAATGCGGAATTCACTGTATTGCTAAATATAAAATGTTATAGTTAGCTTTTGGCTCATAATTTTGACTGAATGTTTAGAGCTGAAGTTTCTTAATAACGTTTTCCCACAGGTTTTGAAGCTGGGGGCCCTAACGTTCCTTCCAACATTGATCCTTGGTCTATAATTGGGAATGAGTCATCTTTGATGGTATCAACGGACCGTTCTTCATGCTTTGACCGCAACAAGGTTGCACTCCGAATGGAGGTGCTATGTGATAGCCAAGGTGCCAATAGCTGCCCTGGTGGTGGTGTTGGAATTTATAATCCTGGTTTCTGGGGCATGGTATGAACCCTTCAACATATCATCTAAATGGGTTCATTTTTTCATACAGCTCTCTCTTTCCTCCATATGTGTTTTTGATCTTTCATATACAAATTGGAAAGGAAAAAAAAAGTCCCACGTGAATTTGAGTAGGACTTTTTTGGGGGGGAGTTTATACGTTTACAACTATACACGCGTAGAAATAGATATATACATGTCATGAGAACAAGAACAACAAAACTGCACTCACACACATACGTTACTACATTTTTCTTTCTCACTCTTTGCTACTGGTTTCTTACCTGTGTTTTGTCCAGAATATTGAAAAAGGGAAGTCCTACAGTGTTGTTCTTTATGTCTGCTCATCTGGATCAATCAATGTGTCTGTATCATTGACGGGCTCAGATGGATTGCAGAAACTTGCTGCTGCAAACATTATGTGAGCATCCTCTGTTCTGCTGATATTTTGTAATCAGCAGTTCCTTACTGACAGTTTTATTTCCATTTAAGATTGACAGTACATTTCATTGCCTTTGCAGAGCTTCTGGTTCAGAAGTTTCGAACTGGACAAAATTCGAAGTTACGTTGGAAGCCCAAGGAACAAATCCTAATTCAAGACTGCAATTGACAACAACCAGAAAAGGGTTGATATGGTTTGATCAAGTGTCAGTCATGCCCCTGGATACATATAAGGTACCTTTTTTCTCCACAAATTCACTCATTCTCGTGACGTGAGATTATGTCATCAATATTTAGATGTGTTTAATCATCTGACCCGTGTTTCCCAAGATTGTTACAAGTACAATGTTCTGTTTTGGGATTCTAGATTTTATAGTCTTTTGAAAGACATTAATATGAAAGCTGATTAATGCGAAGTTCATACTAGGGGTGGAGTATTACCTTGAAGGATCTATTATGCTTTTAGACAACCTATCCATTATATAGGGGTCTAGAACATCTTTTCCTCAAATATAGTTTTTCTTGGTTGCATATCATCTCCATAATGTACTTTTCCTTGGACTTCATTTATAAACCAGTTTTTTTCCTGTTTTGTGTAGGCATGTAACTTAGAGAGAATTATACATATTATGTCATATTTATTGACTTCAGTGTGGTATCATCAGAATTTGTTTAAAGATTATTCTTCCTTTTCTCGCAATAATTGAATTTGGAGCTGTTGAAATCAATCATTGAAACTTTTGTGATTTTGATAGCCAAGCCAATACATTTGAGGATGTAACTAACACCTCATACTTTCATTGATGAAAATTTCTCAAAATGAAGAATGCATCATGCATGGTTTGATATATCAGATGGAAAACATAATAATAAACTTGTACTGTCCCTGGGATCTGACATCCACACTTTCAGCTGGTCATCTGAGCAGCATCTAACAGCTGTATTATTTTAGCTTCTGTTGTTATATTTTGTTTGAATGTGACTGATTGAATGGAAACTGTGACTCTGTTTATTCTTCAAATGTGAATTATGGACCTAACCATTGGAAAATATATGAAATTGCAGCAATCACTATAGAAAATATAATTTCTTCAGGATCCCAACAAAATCTACATTGAATCTGTCATCATTTTCATCTACTTGGCAATTCTGTTAGTGCCATTAATGTTGGTACAAGTTAAGTTTCTCCATGTTTGGATCGATAGTCTTTAGGGATGTTTTCTTTATCTGGGGTGTTTTCAAAATTGCAGGCATGCAAGTTTGAACTTTGCATTTTGGTTAAATTTTGGTCATGTTGGAAGTTGATCTCATTTATTAAACTGTTATTTTGGATCAGGGACATGGATTTCGGAAGGACCTTGTTGAAATGTTGGTAGATTTAAAACCTCAATTTCTCAGATTTCCAGGTAAATTACTTGTCTTAACACGAGACAGTTACTAAACTTGAGCTTTTCATATATAACTCTCAGCTAAAATATGTGCAAGCCGGGCTGTGCCCTCCTTGGCCCCGGGGGCATGTACCCTTGCTCAAGGTGGCCCTGAATGGGCGTCCACTTTTAAATGCAAGATGTGAGAGGCCATTTTATCTCCTTCTGTAATTGTGGGGTCCTATGTAAGAGTGGGCCTATGTATATATTATTTCTCCTTCTACCTTTTTACATATTTATGCTTTCAATATTAAAGGCCAATAAGTTCTTTATGAGGTCAAAATTGAATTGGTTATTGTTTGGTACATCTAAATCCAAGTGATTCGTTCTATATTTTCAATAGATAAAAGGTGATTAGCTTTACTCAAATTTGTCCAATAGATCTTGTTTTAGTATAGAAGATCAACTCATTGTTTGCGAGTGTGAATCCCACATCAGGAATTAAAGTCTTGCATAATAGTTTGAAAGATCTTGGGCATCTCAACTCATTTCCATTCGGTTTTGGGTTGGATGTTCACATTATAACATGGTCTCAGAGCATGTTATCTAAGTGTTGGGCCCCACAACCACGCGTGCTCTCACATCACCCAATATATGTTGTCCATGTGGCTTGGATTGAGTGATGCCTCATTTGTGGGGGCGTGTTGACAGAAGATTCTAGCTTTGACATTATTGTTGTGGAGGTTCATATATTTCATATGCTTTTACTATATGATCTCATCATGGTTTGTTTTTATATTTGTCTGCTGTCCACTATATCTACCAATGTTCTATGGTTTGTACTAATTTTCTCAAGCCTCCAAGTGAAAAGCAGGCTTTACAGAAACTCTAAGCAAAATGATTGAAATCTTAATGGGAAAAAATAATAATTTCTGTTTGTTAAACAAGCTTAAATAAAAGTAACCTTGTCCTTCTTTGGCTGCTATCAGTTTTACCTGCAGATATGAACTACATCCACTGTTTTCTCTGAAATTCTTTTCTTTTTCATCTTTTGGACATTATATACTATTGAAATTTTTTTAGAGGGTAACCTTGCTGGCTTGATCGCCTGACCACTTGACAAAAATCACTTGGGACTCTTTTTAAATACCAAACCATGCTAAAAATGCTTGATTTTGTGATAAAGAGATGATACATGTTCTAATATGGTCAATACAGCAGAGCTATTATATTGTTTCCTCATAATTCAAACAAATTCGTATGCTTTTTCTGTTGTGTTGCATTAGGCGGCTGTTTTGTCCAAGGTGGATGGTTACGAAATGCATTTCGTTGGAAAGAAACAATTGGACCCTGGGAAGAGAGACCTGGACACTTTGGTGATGTTTGGCTGTACTGGACTGACGACGGACTTGGTTATTTTGAGTTTCTCCAAGTAGGTATCTTTTTCAGTTCTGTCATTCAAGAATGCTTGGAGTTTCCTTTAAAATCCTGCTTCTGTCGGTACCAGTTTTGAAAATTTTATTTATGCAGCTAGCAGAGGACCTTGGTACATTGCCAATATGGGTATCTAATAGTGGTACTTCACATTTTCTTAGCGCTTCCTTTATCTTTTCAATAATCACGTTTACCTTTGCCAATACTGACTGTATGAATTTCATAGGAATGAGTCTCACTGATCAAGTTGATACTTCCAGTGTCTTACCATTTGTACAGGTATGTCTGCATTGCTGACCATTTCTCATTAGCTAATCAGTAACTGATACCAAATTGATGTAACAAACCATTATTTATTTGCTAATCGGGATTATATCTTCACAACTAAAGCAAATATATGCAAGTGACATTTAGGTTTTTCAAAATATGCTTCATCCTTATAAATCTGTGGCATTATGTGCTTTGGTGTATGAAACATATCTGTGGCTTCATTGTCTCCAAGCCTAGCTTCATTTGAGTTCCCACTAAAGGATGTTCATACAAGTGGGGTTGCGGTGGCGAGGGTAGGGCCGAGCTGCAGATGACATAAGGTGTTGTCACTCATTGAAAAACACATAATGACAAAATGCAGTAAAAGCATTTACAATATGTGAAATATGTGTTCATGTGGTGCATTGTCTGCTACTAGGAAAACTTTGCATTGAACTCTCAATGTGAAATGAGAACTTGTATTGACTCATTAACATTATAAGTATCAATGCTATATGTCTATCTAATGCAATTTGAACAAAAATGAGAAGAACCATGGATAAGATGAAGTTTTGATGTCCTATATAAGATAAATTTTGCTGCTTAATTCTAAATAATGTTTGTAAACCTATTATGTGTCAGTGAATCTCAAACTTATGGTTTAACTTTCACGTTTTCTTGTTTATAGGAAGCTCTTGATGGCCTTGAGTTTGCTAGAGGCGATCCTAATTCTACGTGGGGTTCTCTCCGTGCTGCAATGGGACACCCAGAACCCTTTGACTTGAGATATGTTGCTATTGGGAATGAGGATTGCGGAAAAAAGAACTACCGAGGTTTGTATATTTTGTAGTTCATGCTTTTTGTTTGCTCTTTAGTTGGTTAGATGGAACAGATTGAGTTTTACACATATGGGACGTAGGATGACTTTCTGCATGCAAAGTCTTTCATAACTTAATCTGTGTATATGAATTTCCTTACAATTTAGTGCAGTTTTCACTCTTGCATCCTCATATTATTCACACACCCTCTCACATGTGTTGTTGAGCCAATCATCTGGCCAGCCTAACACATGTTAAAGTTGCACCATCCAACGCATAACCAATTGGCAGAGGATGCAGGGACCTTGACTTTTAGATTTTGTGATTCAATGTTAATATATATAATAGAGGATTTTATATTCTCAACGACACTTATACTTTTCCTCTTTTTCTTGACCAGGAAATTACCTTAAGTTCTATAGTGCTATAAAACATGCCTATCCAGACATCAAAATAATTTCAAACTGTGACGGTTCTTCTCAAAAGTTGGATCATCCAGCTGATTTGTATGATTTTCATGTAAATTTCATAACACCACCACTTGTATTACACTTACTAATGAATTTATTTTTACCATTCAATGCGTCGGATCATTGATTTGGCAACATGGAATGACATTTGCAATAGTAATCTTACCCTCTGATCTTTATTTAGATCTATACAGATGCCAAAGACATGTTTTCTAGGGCTCATCAGTTTGATCAGACATCACGTAGTGGTCCCAAGGTAGGGTAATGTGCCTTCTTATGATTTAATCTGCTCTGAATGGCTACCTATTAATTTTCTTAACATTCAATATGATTCAGGCTTTTGTGAGTGAGTATGCCGTCCAGAAAGATGGTGGAACGGGAAATCTTCTAGCAGCACTAGGTGAAGCTGGATTTCTTATTGGGCTGGAGAAAAACAGGTTTGTTGTAGCATTTCAAGAATTTGTTTCCTGTAATATTTTCCAGAATGCTTACAATGTTTTCTTTACAGAAATTATTTTTCTTCAAAGTTCCAGCAGGAAAAATATGCATAGTTTGCTATCTTATACAGATATGTCTATGCGTAATTAAAGATCTAACTTCTTTATTATATATTTGCGAATACAGTCTTTCTCCTCGCAAAAGAAATGCATATCATTTCCTGCACTTTTGTTTGCCACAAATCCATGTGTGTTGAGTTGACATATTTCTTTATGTGACCAGCTGCACATCTGTTTTCTATGGAGTTGAAGGTTTCTGATTTTCCCAACCAATAGAGATAGTATTAAACTGAAATTAAAAAAATGATAAATGGTAATAGATCACAGATGTACATGGGGATTCTAGGGTAGTCATCTTTACACCTAGTTTTTACCAAAAGATTTCTATGCTTGTAAAGCCGGGCAACTAGTGAGTACTTACATTGTTTTTCTTATCTACTAAATGCAGTGATATTGTTGAGATGGCAAGTTATGCACCACTCTTTGTGAATTGGAATGACAGGAGGTATACTCTTCTCATCTCATCTTTTTCTCTAATGCAATTTTTATTTATTAAGTTTTCAAGAGGGGATCATTGTTGTGTAGTTATTACTAAAACTGAAAACTTCTCTGTCATCAAGGCCGAACCCAGATTTAATCGTCTTTAACTCCCCACATGTCTATGGGACTCCTAGCTACTGGCTGCAATGTCTTTTTAAAGAATCAAGTGGAGCAACTATTTTCAATGCAACACTCCAAACAAATTCTTCTACTTCACTTCTTGCATCTGCAATTTCTTGGAAAAAGTCAGAAGATGAGAATAGTTACCTAAGAATCAAGGTTTTTGTTTGTGCTAATACAATATCTCAGTCAGTTTTATGTTTCGTGATGCTTAATTGATATTGTGTTCATCTAACCTTTTATCTTGTGTAAATTGTAGTTTTTCGATGCCCTTATAGTGTTTCTTGCCATCTAATACATAATTGGAATGCCTAGTATGGAAAGAAGCTCATATTTCACATTGCGAGACTAACACTTAATCAATGCATGAATCTGAAATACCATAGCAATACGTTTGATATGAATTGTCAGTTAAATAGAGGGCGTGTATTCTTGCTGGGAAATTGGTTTATCAAAGACAGTACATTATACTCTATGTTGTCTTTATAAATATTGTCCATTCTTTTTGGAACGTTTTCTTTTTTCTGCTCAACTTTCCAGACGTATCTGGTCTGAAGCAACATGTGTTTGCTTGTACTGCGTTCTTTCTGTGTGTTTGGTGTCATCTTTCTTTGTTCAGTATCTTGAATCTGTCTGCTTTTCTTTTTCTGTATTGCTCAGTATCTACCTGCTGTTACCAAGTAAAATTGCATTTGAAAGTCAAGGCCGTGAATCTTAAACCTTTGCTGTTTTTTCTGCACACAAGTCTTTCTACTTTAAAATCCAGTAGCAAGTATGAGATGAAACTTATACACACCTTCAGTTACAAATTACAATAGTCAGAGTATGATGTGTATATTATATTTTAATATTTTTTAAAATAATATAACTATCTTGAGCATTCTTCTCCCGTTCTGAGGGCACGTCTGGCATCCATGAATCCAACTCTTACAGGAACTAGGGTTTGTGTTAACTTCTCTTTCCCATTCTTAATCAATGATTTTCTGTTTGCTTAGAATACCTATATTTCAATACAGTTATTGCTCCATACAAATACATGATATTTTAGGATAAGTTGTGTAGCAGTATTATGTTTCTACCCCTTAGTAGATGGCAGTGGACGTTGCCAAAGTCCATACTCAAACTAATATAAGAAAATCATCTTTTAGGCAGCCATTGATTGTTCACTATTTTTCTGTCTAGGTTTCTTTTTTAACTATGACTTAATTCCAAATTCATGCAGCTTCGTTCAACAGTTTCTACCAATATGGTGCATGTCTTATTACTTTGTGATGATTATTTCTTTCTGTAGATTGTGAACTTGGGAACAAACACAGTGAATCTCAAGATTGTTGTGGAGGGGTTGGAGCCAAATTCCATTAATCTGTCTGGGTCGACCAAGACCGTGCTCACGTCAAACAACCTAATGGATGAGAATTCCTTTGATGACCCAAAGAAGGTATCTGAGTCAACTTGTATCCTTTAATGTTTTCGTATTGTTGAAGACATGCCCTTACATTGCTTTTTAATCCTTATGAATTTGTATATACTTGGAGATGCTGTGTGTCTATACTAGTTTATCTTGACTTCTTCAATTATGAACTGTTGAAATATAAAAGAATATTTTAAATTTTTGGGATAATGGTGACTTAAAAGCATCTAAGCATAGTTTTAGAGTGTCAATGCAACCCTAATCTGTCAACTTATGTAAAATTCATGCATTGACCTCTATAGTTGTGGAAAGAGGCTTGCTTAAAAGTGAGGATGGGTATGAGGATATGAAATATATATAGTAAATTAGTACAAACACCTTGACAACTGTATGTTTTATACAAGAGAGCCCAATTGGAGAAAGAAAACCCTCACGCTAGCCACTTGTCATCTTCTAAATGGTTCGTAGTGTGCAAAATTGCTTACCATTTTTCTATTTATATGTGAAGTCCTAAAAAATAAATATAGTTGTTAGCCCATATCCTTCTACAAGCTTAAATTTGTGGGAACAATGATGAACCAATATTGATAGTGTTCAACATAACAATGCTTTGGACCATGTTTTCTATCCATATCTTTTTACTTTTGTTTTAAATTAAAATGCAGGTGATACCAAAACGGAGTCTACTTGAGAAGGCTGGTGAGGATATGGAGGTTGCAATCTCTCCGAATTCTTTCACTTCAATTGATTTCTTAATGGAATAAGTATCATATGTAATCGAATGAAGCTTTATCAGGACAACTGGAGCTGATTCGCTCCCTGTATCTTCTATTTAAAAGTTAGAATAAGTATCCTCCATTTTTTGAGTTTTATTAATCTTAAACACATATGAGCACCTTGCAAAGGGCTTGTAACTAAAGGAACTTAGGAGCATTTAACTCTTCATCTGAGATCTTAAGTTCGATTACTCCTTCCTATCGCTCTTATAAAAGAAAGGCTTATTTACTGTTTAATTATTCCATTAAAAAAAATGTTAAATAATTATGCTAGAGGTGGACTCCACTTTGGCCACATCACCCATTCATATTGGAGGTAAATAGCCCACATAGGGTAAAAAGACTTAAAACACCTCTGTCACTTCATCAAAACCAACGGAATCATGGAAGGAGATGATTGTAGGAGGCAAAGTAAATCACTAAACCTTGGTACTATATACTATACAAATGTAAAATGTAGCAAATCAAACTCTAATGATTTGTAAATATCATTATGAATAGTATATTCTATTAATTAACCAGAACCAGAAATCTTTGAATTGCCATAAAACTCACTAACTATAACATGAAGATTTCGGGACTGCTTATGCAGAGAGCTTTACAATGTAGGAAACTAGTCTCGCGTGATTTACAAAATACTATTCTGCGCAATACGCATTAACATTTTTTTAAAATAAAAAAATGTAAAACAAGAAAGAATATCGGGGATATCTCATATTTTATCAGCTACCTCTGCACTGGAATTTCACAAAATTGGTTTCCTATAGTCATGGACCAATAACTAAACTCATGCATTACCAAAAATTTCCTTTAAAATCAATAAAAATATTTTTAGAACGCTAGTTCAACAATGTTCGACTTTACAAAATCTGTCAGGTCTGGAAAATTCAGTGATGGTACCGTATAGAGCAAATCGGAAACAAACTAGGGAAGAACATGGGAACGAAATATGAGAGGATAAGTACAGCAAAATCCACTACTCCAACACTGCAAAAGTACGCCCGAGTTAGTCCAAAATTGCATAATTTGTTTTCCACAAATGATTGGTACTGATCATTGCAAATAAAAATAAAAATAACTAAAATCAAAGCATGTACAGAAAGAGATATTTAACACAATAATATCTCAACTTGGTAAGAATCTATAGACACTAGAAACTACATCATGCACATGTTATTGCAAGGAAGCATTTACAGATCCAAAAATTAACAGAAAAATTCCAAGTTCATGAGGAGATAAACAGAACATTTGAGTAGGACTTACCACAAAAAGCAATGGTCCCTGTTTAAACTTGTCATGAAATGAAAATGCCAACGGCTTTGGATTGTCCCCAGGTCCTCTAATAAACCCACTGAATTCATACATGGTATAAATCATAAGTAACAGATAAATTGATATCAAGTTCCATTTGTCAGCAAACAACACTATTATATCAATGATTAGATAACAAAACTCAGCATTTGGCCAAAATAGAGAAAAATGAAAAAGAAAAAGAAGAGTATAATCAACTCACATCAATGATGCAGATATTAGAGGAGTCCTTCTAACATCATATATGGCAATAAGACCTCTGTATAACTCATCACCATCTTTAAATGATACAGCCAAACGCTCTCCTGAAGCATCCCAAGCTATCTTCTCAATGGTCTGACTGGAGGAAATAAAGACATATCAGAACTTTATTGGGCAAATATTACCACGTGCAAGCAGTATATATTGCAAAATATCCACGCTGAGCTTTTTAACTTGCAACTGTAATTTAAAATATCAAACTATAAAGCTTTTCTGCAATTCTTAGTTTGAGGATTGTTTAGTCTGATCAATCCTCGTGGAGAATTTTAGTGGCGTCCCATGTGAAGCAGAAAGCACAAGGCAGGAACATAATTATGAAAGAGAGGAACAGAAGAATTAAATTGGAATCTTGTATATCTACTTATTTACTTATGGATATAATCAGGCAATATGGACTGCATCATCATGTCGGCTTTAGTAACTTTTTCTTTTTCTTTCCTTTTCATTTTTTCATTTTTTTTTTCAGAAGGCAATAGTAGCAAATGGATTGGATTTGGGTACTCCTACATGGCAGCACAGAGCACTGTAATGGTGTTGCGAGGGATGGTAAAGATGATGGGTCGATCACTAAAGATTGAAGTCAGCTCTAATGTTGCAAGCATTATAAGCATACCAGAAAAGAAATGTTGAGAAACTAACTTCACCAGAGACTACAGCAAATTACTAGACAGTCCAGAAATTACAGCAAATTACCATGGATACCATCAAAATCAAAAATTAAGAAATCCAATTAGCTCACTTCCAGAATCCAACTTATCAAGAAATCATGCCAAATAAAAATGTCTTTTGCAATTAACTCTTAACTCTGTTAAAGCAACAATATAATACAGTTCTGATAAAGAAGGCCCATTAAATGACAAATGGTTGATCAAACACTCATAGAGCAATCAAAATATTGAGAATACAAAAACAGCAACAAAAGATCACTGTTTACCTGTTTGTTAAGGACATAATCTCTGGTAGCTCAACAGGTAATAAATGCCCATCTGAAAGTTACAAACATGACTTTACCGGTAAGAATCCAAATACATTTTTCAATTGCAACTCAAAAACTGTTATCCGTCATGACACTATTGACATTCATTTGAAAATCAAATCTTGCAAGTTCTTTTAACCATCACATCACTGATCTGTCAAAAGGATCAGTGTGTACACAGAAATACTTCTTTAGAAAAAATAACAGTACATATCAAACGTTCAAAGTGCACACTGCGAAAACTAAGCAAGGAAATGTATTCAGACAATTTTCTCTCTTCTGAAAGAAAGATAAAATAGGTAATCCCATGACAATTTTGTGTGTTTCACATCATATGTGCAAATTCAATAATCAGGTTGAAATCAACGAGAGAATTTATAGGCAAGATATCTGCCTACTTATTGTTTTCTACTAAGGTCATTGAATAACGCCACAAAATTTCATGTTTCAACAGAAAACCAAATGATATAGTGCTATTGCATTAGATACTGTCTTCAATGTATGCAATTTACAGCCTGTTTGCTTGGTTAAGGGCTGACTGTAATTGTCTATATAAGGGAAGTTGCACGAATCCTTGGAATGGCATTTCTCAAGGATACGAAGCTTTTCAGAGCTGCTGTAAATTGGTAGTTGGGAGAGCAGTTAATGTGAGATTCTGGGAGGATATTTGGTTAGGGGGAGAGTTCTTTGGCAGATACTTTTCCAAGATTATATAGGTTATCAAGTTATCATGGAATGTCCATTGCAAATTGTCCAAATCCAGATTTGTTCCCTTACAGTTGGGATTTTTGTTTTAGGAGGAATCTAAGAGAGAATGATACGGAGGAGATGCCAAACTTGCTAAGGATGCTGGAGGAGGTGACATTATTCCCAAACAGAGAGGATGTAAGAAGATGGTGTTTAGAGACTTCAGGTCAATTTTCTTGTACCAAGCTGGGAATTAAGGTCCATTCTCAAAGATTCAGGATAGTCATTACTGTAGGAAATTCCAACTAAATTCAAGAGCAAATTTTTAGATAAATTTGGTTCTATGCATTCTATAAAAGCTCGTGTGACATTGCAATGCATCAAACAGAATATCTTTTCAACAGAGAATCAGAGATCAAAATGACACATACAATACTAAATCTTTGCATATTTCAAATTCCAATAGAGCTTTGAAGGTACCTAAGTAAGACCTCAAGTAATATAGATATCGATTTATTATTAGAAGCTTCCTCCAAAGCATTAAACCATTGTTGCTACGATGCTTCTCAACTTTCATCTTATATATCTATAGTTTTGTTTGTCTTCTAAGATGTTAGACATAAGAGAACCCACACTTCTTATTCAAAATATGTTGCATTTCCTTCCAATTGTTAGGTTTCTAACAACTTTCTCATGTCAATTAAGTTGACAAAAAAATGACAACAATAGAGATCAAAAGGCACTATATGTCAACGGACTCAAACATAAATCTTGTAAGTAAGCTCGCTTACCAAGTGATGGAGGCTTTGAAGCAAAGTGAATGGAACCCAATGTTGAAGATTTAGAGAAAGCGAGAAGTATCATATGCCCATCAGGATCCCATGATGCTCCCTATAAGAAGACACAATGAGTATAAAATATATATTAAAATAAGTGAAAATTCCAATCAATATAGAACTTTCTGTTCAATTAAATCTAAATGTGCTTTTAAATGAGCTTTATGAGATTCTTGAAGTGAGCAATTCATATTTCTATGCAATACAAAATGTTGTTTTTAGCTACATGGATGCAGCAACAATTATGTACATTCATTTTTGTTTACCTTGTGAAGCCACTAGTTGAAGACCATGGTTCAGATGTCCACGAGTTTGTCTCCCAGAGATAAAATGTTCCATCACTGTAAATGAACAGAAAGATCAGCTTATGAACCAGCTTCAACTAAGAGTAGGACTAACCAAATCAAAGTGCAATTATTCAAAAGAAGAAAGTACAATTTTGCTGAGAAAAAGTAATCCCCAGTTGGCGACCACTTCAGCATTGATATGCCACCTAGTCCTCGTCTAATGGGTGTCCCAAGCCCTGATAAAGCAGATTAAAAAAATGAAATCATGCGTTCCAAAAGTAGAGTTTACTTTTTCTGCTTCAAAAAAGTTAAATAATCTCATCACTCATCACAAAAATAAAAGATAATAGATCTTGGATAGAGGGGTTTGGTGGTAGAGAAAGAAACACAAATATTAACTCAATAATGCTAAAGTCTGCTCAAGCACAAGCAGCGTTTAGAAAGAGCTTTCTAAAATAATTCTGAAAGCACTTAAAACACAGCAAAAGCACATGAAAAAGCACCTCAGTAAAACATACCAAACCACAATTCATTGCTTCTTAAAAGGAAAGCAAAGAAACACTATCAATATTTGTATGATATTCCATTGCCTGCTCAAGCACAAGTAGCTTATAGAAAGCACTTCCTAAAATGTTTTTTTTTTCAAAAGCATCTAAAATACAAGCAAAAGCACCTTGGTAAAATATACCAATTCAAAATTCACTATTAAAAAGAAAATCACATGCAAGTTGTTACAAAGCAATCGTGAATGGAGCCTTTATCTTCTCATTGTTTTTTTCCCAATCTTCACAGTATATACCAAATCATGCATAAAAAAGGATTCATTAAAAGTTCTCAGAAACCAACGTCAGTTCTACAACGGTGTATGCAACTCAAGTGACAAATACTTGAGGTTGCAGTTAAGCAAAGTGTAAGTAAGATCAAGTTATTTGGACAAACAATACTAGAATGGTTGGGTAATGCATTAATTAAAATGCTAATGATGATAAGCAAACATCAAGTTTTAACATGAAAAAAAAACAAGAAACAACGTCTTGTGGTAATGTAGTAATTAACATGCTAATGATGGTAAGCAAACATACAAGCTTTAACATGCAGAAAACATAAAACAATGTCAATAGCCAACAGAGTCGCCTAGAAAACTAGAGAACACATTACGAGTGGCAGTAGCAATCAAAGCAGGTAATATATGATCAATACCTTGAGCAACATCCCATATGGTAAATGACGAGCTCTCATACGAGCCAGATGCCAAATACGTAAATACATGTCAAGGAAATCACATATAGCACTACTGAACAAAACTGAAGGTGAAAACAAAGGGTCTTTTTCAATACAAGAAAACAGGTCCTTTGTTACTACTTGAGACAAAATCCTACATTATCCTTCCTTGTATATAGAAAGAATACAATAATACTATAGAGCACGCAAATTTATGTGGACTACTGCAACAAAATGCAAAAGGAAAACAAAAGCTAAAAAGTTTTCTCAAATTTTTAAAAAATCATATGTAGATGGCAGTGATAAATTGCAAGAAAGTCTACATTTTCATGCAGGGTCTCATCAATTTAACATAATTGAAAATCAGAACAGAGATTGTTTGGATATCTTCCATCAGGACTCCATGACAGTGCACTGATCTGTTCCCCGTTATGACTTCGAAGAAAATCCACCAAAGTATATCGGACACCAGAACCTCTAGAGAGAGTTCCCAAGAACGAAGAAGCACCAGATCTGACAGATGCTGCACTTCCTGGGAAAGAAGCAGCCCAAATGCAAATTCCACCACTGAAATTAAATCCCACGCAATGAGAGAAAATCAGACTTACAGTCATGCAGCACATCTAAATACATAAAATGTAGATATACAGAAACTAAGATACTTGCTTGCATGCTACGGAAAGTTGTCTCCCACCATTTGGCCTCCACTCAAGTACCTTGACCTCTCTCTGGGACTCATTAGCCAAAATGCATGGCTCCTTCCCTTCTGTTGAAGTATAAATTGTATTGGCAAGCCAACAAAAATAACAGAGAAACAACTTATACAGTTGAAAGCACTAACTAGTAAAGCATTTAACCTGAATCCTCGAAATCACGAACTATAACTTGATTTGGGCCAGATATAAATGCTATAATATGTTTATGTTGGTGCCAGCTGACTCCTTGAAGATCAACTTCTGGTAACAAGTTTACCTACAAGTTCAGTTAGTAAGGACCTAGATTTAAGAATCCTTTTACCACTTTCTCAGCTAGAAGTCTTTATGCACTTTCTTCATAACTGTTGTCTCTCATATGAACCTTGTTTCTCCTTAATTACTAACAACATGCTAAGCAATCAGAGCTAATCAAGGGTTGCTAATACACTGATAACATAATGTATTACTAGTCATGGCAACATGGAATCAAGGCCATAACTCTACAGTTTTATGGTACATGCTGGACATGGCACTTAAAACTTTATTATCTGGTTTCTCAATAATCAGGGTGAATTTGTAATTCATGTGTCATATCTACATTCAAAGACTTTTGAGGGGCACATGTCTTGACACTAATGGGTGGCTGAAATGTGGCACAAACAGAGATGCCTGTTCAACAAATATTGCATGCCATGAAACAGAAGTTGAACCAAATATTGGGTTAGCATTACTGCTACTCCGCTCAGATTATTGGTTTGTCTTGCCCAATAAATCTCATACTCAACATGGTATTTGTATTCTTAAATAGATAATGCCTAACTCAACTCCCATGGTAATGACTCTTCCAAAAGGACCACACATACGAAATGCTTTACACACAAAAATGGAAAAAAGTTCCACTGGGTGATTAGTAAATACAGAAAAGAAAATGCAACACACATGATTAGGATGGAAGAGAGGTGTGAGAGAGTGGTTGAGGATCCCCTGCAAAGTTTGTAGAAGTCCCTTTGTTGGAGCTGTTGTTGCAACTTGTTGGTCGTCCTGGTCGGGGCTCGGTGGCCACGCCAGCTGATCCGACTGAAACGGAACCGGACTGAATACCATTCCCTACACAAAAAATTTCACATACACCCCCAAATTCCAATGCCACATGAACACGGTCAATATTGTACAATGCATTTAAGAACTGAATTTGAAAAAAGGTTTACTACTCACAAGAATCTTGCCATAAGTGTCCTTAGCTACATCATCCGAGAGGCTGTCAGCAGTGACTGCAAATTATATGCATATATAATTATATACGAATATCAATTTACATATAAAAACACGTAGAGAGAGAGAGAGAGAGAGAGAGAGAGGCTTGTTCATACTGAGGTCGCGATTGATTTCGCATATGGAGACAGAACCAGGATGAGGAAAGGAAGGCATTTCTTCCTTGTGTTTGGAGTTCGGAGAAGACTAGGGTTTCGTGGTGCCTCTTCTGTGCTCACACTTCTTCCCACTTTAGAAAATGCTCAAGCTCAACTCAGGTCAGTTTCTCAACCGAATTTACCAAATTATATTGTAATGGGCGCCTCTTTTTCTTTTCTGCCCTCCAAAGATTTTTTATTATTATTTTCAAATAAATCCTCTTTCCGCAGCTTTCTAGCGGTTTTTGGATTTTAATTTTTAATCCTGTATCGGCATCTGCCCTCCCGCTCAATCTGTGCGCCCCGTATCGGCTATGAAATTGTATGTGTTTTTAGATTTTTTTTTAAATAGGGTTTTTTTTTGGGGGCTAAAGTTAAGAAGTGGCTTTGAACTCGGACCACTTCAGGGCACACTAGAAACGTAGGCTAATCCAACTAATACTTCATTGGTTTTAATATAAGGAAGTTGAGATTCCACTCCAAAACTAATTGGCAATGGTTCACACGCCTCGGCACGTATGAAGAATTTTCAAGTCTAACACGTGAACAACACATATTGGGTGACATAGAGCACGTGTGGCCGTTTGGCTTTCACAAATGGGCTAACCTCGCTCTTATACTATGAAGGAAGTTGAGGTTCCACCCCAAAACCAATTGGCAATGGTGAGTAGCCCAACTCCTTATAAGCTCTTGCAAGGTTTCTCAACTTTCCAATGTGTTTTTTCTTACCTTCAAATTCTCACATGGGTTTATTAATAACTAGACTTGTATTTGTACTTATCATATTCTTTTCTTCTTTAATGATATGTTTACTTATCAAGAATGGGTATTTGAATGATTTCAATTCCCGACTTCCCGCCTTTACTAACACATAGGAATAAACATAATAATTATGTATGTTTCACCTTAAAATCCGAAATAGAGTACCCTTAGGCTGCATTTGGTTCATGGGAAATGAGGCTTGGGGATGGGATATCAATTGCTTTCCCATGTTTGGTAAGTCCATGCATAGGAAATGGTTGTCTGGCACATGAGAAAATATGGGGGAAATGTAACCCTCCTCCCTCCTTGGGTTTCATTTTCCCTTCCCATGACAAAGTTTGGGGAAACGGACTAACATTAAATGCACACTTTTCATGACCATTTTGTTCCCATTAACAATTTAGAATTACGGTAGAACATTAAATGCATTCTTTTATTATTTGATTTCATATCGGTATAATTGGAAAATTAAACAAATTTTGTTTTACATTCCTACACAAACCAAACATGGGAAAGGGAATAAAGTGGTATTTCCCAATTACTTTCCTAACATTACCGAACATGGGAAATGAATCTTCCATTTCTCATCCCTTGGGAAATGACATGGGAAATAATTTCTCATCAAATCCTTTCCGTGAACCAAACGGGGCCTTAAAATCGGGAATGGGATCAACTTGGGGAGTAGTTGATCCAATTCCAATACATTGATTCCCTTATCTAAATTCCCCGATTCAGGGCTTCCTCAATTCCTAGTAAGTAGATTGTAGAATAACTAGTCCCTTGGCACACACGTGTGAGCGTGTGCCAATTGAAATTTTTTAAAATATAAATATTTTATTTTAAAATTTAAAACATAGAAATTAGGTGTAATTGTATCCCAAGAAAGCAGAACTCAAAATTTTGATATGTTGAATGTTTTATCATTCTCAGCTTTTTTAAAAAAATTCAAGTATCTTGAGTTTTGAAACTTATTGCACAACATGACTTAGAATTTTGCGCCTTCCTATTTTAGTTTTTCTATTATTATTATTATTATTATTATTATTATTATTATTATTATTATTATTATTATATTATTATATTATTATTATTATTATTATTATTATTATTATTATTATTATTATTATTATTATTATTATTATTATTATTATTATTATTATTATTATTGTAGGGGTCTTTTCGTTCCAACAACTTGACGAATGGGATGGGCTCTTTGTAAAGTGTAAAGCGATGAAATTGCCTCGTGCACGAGTTCAAAAGGCCCCAAGAGCGCTTGAAAGGTTCGTAGAGCCTTAGGAAACGCCTTGGCTTCCTTCACCAACGAAACCAATGGTTGCTTATAGATCAAAATTATGACTTAGCATGAGAAACTTGTGGCATGGGAGCCGAGCATTCATGAGTTTAGCAGTAGTGAGAGAAAGCTTGGATTTTCCATGAGAAATAGAGGTTCAAAGCATGGGGAGAGGGAATTTCGAGAGGATTTGTTGAGGGAAGAGAGGGAAAGATGGAGGTGTAAGAATGGGTGGCTTGAGAAGGTTTCCAGCAGCTTGACAAAAACATCTCTCTTGGATCATTTTCCATAAGAGAAAAAGGGGAAGAAATGGAAGAACATAGCTTGAAATTGAAGGGTTCCAGTAGTGAGAGGGATGCTTGCTCTCTCTTGATGTGATTCTTTTCTGCTGGGTAGGAGATGCCTCCTTTTATAGGCACTGGAAGCCTCTTCATGGCTAAGAGCCTTAGCTAGCTTTCCCCCAATCTTGCCAAGTCTTCTTCCTCTTTTCTTCTTTGCGTTTTTTGATTCAACCCCAATTGGTGAAATTCCCTTAATCCAAGCACACTGAGGAAGAGATTTTTGGTGCTCCAAGGTTTTCCTACAGCTGGACTCCTTCATTTTGGGTGAGGCACCTCTTGCTTTCTCCCTGTTTTTTCCTACCGAAGCTTGCTAAGGAAAGAAATGAGTAAGACTGCTGGTCTAAAGGGTGTTTCATTTCTAGCCACCTGTGCATATGGGTTTGCCTTGATTTTGACAAGGTGCTGGGAGCAGCTTGTGTGCACATGGGTTTGCCTTGGTTTTGACAATGTGCTGGAGGTTTCCTGAGTTATTTTTGAGGTGCTGGGACATGTTTCCACAGGCTGGACTTTCTCTAAGGTGTTGGGCTATTTTCTAAAGGTGATGGGTTGTTTCTCTCTCATGCTTGCCCATGTGATTGGGCTCAAGAAATGGGGTCGAGTTTTGGGGCTCCCAAGCAGCCCAAAACTTCCACTTCTTGGCTCATCAATGGGCCTCGTGAATGCTCGTAACCATCCATACCACAACCCGCTCAGCAAGCCCCAGGCATTCGCGTGGCTTAGGCCCACTTAAGAGAAAAGACACTATTCGCATGTATAGTGCAGGTTCACGCCACGCCTATCATGGAATTTTGAATTTGCTAGGGTTAGGTTTATGATGTTACAGTGAAGATGACTGATGAGCAGAATCCAAGGGCCATTTGCAATCAATTTGTACGACAGATTTTTGTGGCGGTGTTGCTTGACTGATATGTTTTGTATGTACATGTGGATCCACAAATGTTTGTATTGATACATAGAGTATTGAAGGAGCTTGAGGGAGCACGTTAGCTCCTGGAGATATTAGAAGCTGAGCATTGTTTGATGGTTGGAGGCTTAGAATTCTCCTCTTTCATGTGGATCATGGGGCCCAGCTCTGTAGAGAGCGCAGGGTGTTTGGAGGCTTGGGTCCTTTGTAGTTGACTGACATAATTCAATGCTGCATGACCAAAGCATATGGTAATTACAAAAATAATATACACATTGCAGCTTGCAAATGACTTTCATAATTAACATTTAAATAAGCATGTCGATCACTGTGATTTACTAACACTAAGCATGATTATGTGACAGTGTATTGCAATAGTAATATGAATAAGAGATATATTATTATATGATAATATAATAATATAATGCTGAAAGTGGCAACATCTTCATCTAATTCATGTATGACAATAAAGTGATGATAATAATCTGCATAGTGGTTGGTTGTGGTTTATAGACTAGCATGCGTTTTTAGTCAATAGTTAAGACTTGGTTAAAGCAATAACCAAAGCAGTGAATTTTTTTTTGGTATTGCACAATTTCTACATTGCATGATCCACAAAGGTAATTTTATTGAGTAAATAAGCACATGCTACAAATAAATAATATAATGCATAACCATGAGGTGGTAGCGTAGCATGTGTTAGTCAAAAAGGTATTTGCATTAACATATGTTAGTCCAAAAGGTGATGCTTGCCTATTGGCTATTTGGCTCACATAATAATGATATAACAACAAGAGTAATTAAATAAATGCAAAGAAAATGATTATAATAGTGCAACTATAAAATAATTGTAGTGCCTTTTTAGTTTACTTACTTAAAAGTTAGAATATATTTCTCCTATAGCCATAAAGCGTCAAAAGATGACAAAAGAAAGGCTTATAATATTGAAAAGATGGGTTAGGAGCCTATCTCTTTCATTTTCCATTCTCAACGCAGAGGCCTCATGTTGACCATGGCAATCACAGTGAGGTGCAAGGTACATGGATTGCAAATAGGTCCACAATCAAGTCGGATTTGTGGGGAACCGATAGAGCTGAGCCCAAGCCCCCTTGTTCTACTGATGTAGTCGGAGATTCATGGAAATCATCAGAGCATCATCAACTGTGTACGGTAGCAGCAGCTTTCCGAAAGCTTCCAAGGTCAAAAGAACATAGTTCTTCATGGGTTCTGCGAGTTGGATTTCATATCTGAGAACATGGGTTGTTTTCTTCTTCTTCTTTCTTCTTCTATTTGTTTGGCATGAAGGCCCCAAGTCAGTTTGTTGGGAAATTTGCCTTGGTCTTTTGATTTCTGCTTGAGTCATTCTTTTCTGAAATTCACTTCGCATGAAGCCCCCAAGTCACTTGGGATTAGCAATTGGTTGTAGCATTTGCTTTGATGTTTTGAATATCTGGGTCATTGAGTCTATTGAGCAACGTTCTGCTCAGCACCCTTTCCGGCAATAGCAGACTCCTCCTCGGGTGGTTTCTCGTGCTCTTCGCTCTTGTCACTTGGCTTGGAGACTGAAACTTCTGATCTTATTGGTGAAAATAACGGCCTGATCCCCAGCAGAGTCGCCAATTTATGTAGGGGTCTTTTCATTCCAGCAGCTTGACGAATGGGCTGGGCAGCTATAAAGTGCAAACTGATGAAATTGCCCCTGTGCCTGAGTTCAAGAATCAGGCCCCAAGAGTGCTTCAAAAGGTTCGTAGAGCCTTAGGAAACGCCTTGGCTTCCTTCACCAACGAAACCAATGGTTGCTTATAGATCAAAATTATGGCTTGGCATGAGAAGCTTGTGGCATGGGAGCTGAGCATTCATGAGTTTAGCAGTAGAGAGACAAAGCTTGGATTTTCCATGAGAAACAGAGGTTCAAAGCATGGGGAGAGTGAATTTCGAGAGGATTTGTTGAGGGAAGAGAGGGAAAGATTGAGGTGGAAGAATGGGTGGCTTGAGAAGGTTTCCGGCAGCTTGACGAAAATATCATCGCTCTCTTGGATCATTTTCCATAAGAGAAAAAGGGGAAGAAATGGAAGAACATAGCTTGAAATTGAAGGGTTCTAGTAGTGAGAGGGATGCTTGCTCTCTCTGGATGTGATTCTTTTCTGCTGGGTAGGAGATGCCTCCTTTATAGGCGCTGGAAGCCTCTTCATGGCTAGGAGCCTTAGCTGGCCTTCCCCCAATCCTTGCCAAGTTGTCTTCCTCTTTTCTTCTTTGCGTCCTTTGATTCAACCCCATTTGGTGAAATTCCCTTAATCCAAGCACACTGAGGCAGAGATTTTTAGTTCTCCAAGGTTTTCCTGCAGCTGGATTCCTTCATTTTGGGTAAGGCGCCTTTTGCTTTCTCCCTGTTTTTTCCTACCGAAGCTTGCTAAGGAAAGAAATGAGTAAGACTGTTGGTCTAAAGGGTGTTTCATTTCTAGCCACCTATGCATATGGGTTTGCCTTGGTTTTGACAAGGTGCTGGGAGCAGCCTATGTGCACATGGGTTTGCCTTGGTTTTGACAAGGTGCTGGAGGTTTCCTGAGATATTTTTGAGGTGCTGGGACATGTTTCCATGGGCTGGGCTTTCTCTAAGGTGTTGGGCTATTTTCTAAAGGTGTTGGGCTATTTTCTTGTAGCGTGGCTTGATGCAAAAATAAGGATTTTCCGCTTGGTGTTGCGTGTTTGCTTGGCGTGGCATGTAAACTATAACTTATGGAGTACACATGACGAACTCTAGTGTACTCCGATCGAGCTTCTTTCTCGGTTAAGTGTCGTATTGGGCTAAAAATATATTTGGGCCTAGCCTGAGATTTTTCGGGCCTCAACAATTATTATTATTATTACTATTATCATCATAGCCATGCAACTTTATACACAAATTTCATGTGAGGCATCTAAGTTTTTATTTTATTTTTGGTTTAAGCATGTGACTCCAATTGCTTTTAACAAGGTTTTGTAATAATAGATATTTTGTAATAATTTTTTCTTACATAAATATCTTTTTTATATAATTAGTTTATCATCATTCTATTTATATTTGCAAAAATAATTATTCTTTTTTTTTGCTAATTTTGTATATAAGAAAAATGGGAGGGGAAATTGAGTATAGTACACGAAATAAATTTTTTTACTACTTGCAAAAAAGCCCAACGTATGCACCATGTGACTTGCCTTTACAGATTTCCTGATAGATGGATGTGGCACATCAACCCTAAAAGTGAAGTTTTGTGTGATATTGTCAAAATCATTTTAGGAAGACTAACCACATTTCACTCCATTGAGGTTTACGTGTCGTATCGAAATGAGCTATGAGGTTTCAATTTCATCAATTTTATACCCAACATTTCAAATATGACTAATTCATAGCGCCCCGTTAGATTGACCGTATGGTCAGACGTTAAATGTTGATGTGGCAGCTGCAAGGCTCAACACAGATCTTAATGGCCCAATCCAAATAGTCCACATGAAGGGCATTTCTGGAAAAAAAAAATTGTGCTCAGACTTGATCAAGGATTTGAAGTCATTACCCCCTTAACCCAACATCAATTCGACAGTTTCAAACCAAAAATATAAAACACATAAATTCTAGAGGAAACTTTTCATAGAGCATGCCCTAAAATTGCGGAATAAACTCGAGAAATCAATGGCAAACCAATAACCACAATAATCAAACCAATCAACAGACCCATTGACATAATACTTACCTCTTACTCTTAGTTCACCCTAGTGGTGCATTTGGATAGAAAATTCATCATTGTCCCCTACATGTCAAAAGTCACAAATCAATTTCTCAAATATAAAAAGACATAAATCATTTACCAAATATAAAAAGACAACTTAAACATTCCACATACAAATCCAAACTTTCTGTGTTAGTATACATACACTGGAGTGCATTACTGTCCACATGCAATAGCCAAACTTTACTTCCACATACAACACCTAACATTCATACCATTCAATTTACCAATTTGCCCTTATTAAATCCAAACAGTGAAAGCACAAGACACCTAACTTGAAACTCACAATCAACATCCATTATAAAAACCCTTGTTTCCAACATGCAATACAAAAATACTCATACTCTCTAAGCACATTCAATCGAAAAGCACAATCTGCCAAGAATCTTAGCACAGTAACCCATACATACCATAGACAGGTTGCCCATATCCTTTGGGACGAAGCACCGAACTTATATTCTTCATATCTTGTCAAAACCTCTGTTTTCAATTTGATTTTTGCACTCTTGATTTCAAGATTTGGAAGAAACCTTCTCTCAATCTCAGTTGAAAACTCAAAATGGTTGAGTTTCTTTACTTATTTTTTTCCTTTTTTTTAATGTTTGATTTAATTGTCTAAGCCTCGGGTATTGGAATGCCTGCCTTGGAATGCATCCCAAGTCCGAGAGTTATTTTTTTCTTTACGGAAATTCCATTCACATGGACTATTTGCGTGGCCGGCCTTGGGCTCGATTTCGGGTGCCTCGAAATTTTTTATACATATATATCATATACAACTTGGTAGGCCCACAATACATGTGTTTCGTTTTTAAGAGTTTGAAAATAAAAGGGCCTAAATAAAATCATTACAAAATGGCCCACAAACTAAATAATTATACACGTGTTTTTTTTTAAAAAAAATTTTATTGGTAATATTTTAGTTAATTAGTTGTGTTTGATGTTAGATATATACCCTAGAATTCAATATAAAAATGGATAAATCTAAGGATATAGTATAATAAATACAATCAAAGGGGGCATGAATGTTACTTTAGATACGTAATGTACACAAAGTAACAAGTCCATAGATTAAGATATACATGGAAAGTGGTCTAAAGAAGTTAGATGCACGAGACCTTTCCATTAGAGGAATATCGTATCCTTAAGTGTTCATGGTCATAGGATCACCAATTAGACAATGGTGACCTGCAAAGACTAGTACACACTATGTCTGCTCAATTGGGAGAATGACTAGTCTCAAGTCATTCATATGGAGACACTGCGATAGGTGTGTAGGTGCTCTATAGAGATGAAGTCCACTGAACGCGATCAACTCTATAATTCTTGTACGGAAGTCTTACTCACAAGTGTAAAACAAAGAATTCTAAGTTATGATAATCACTACTACAAAAATCGAGATAGACGACGGTAATTCACCGTCGTGTATTCTGTTTTCAACCGTCGTGGAATCGACCGACATCTTTTGATACATAAAACCACAACGGTAAATCACCGCCGTCTATTTCATATAAAGACGACACATTTGATAAAATACGCCGTTGTTATAAATTAAACACGACGGTTTATTTTAAAATCCTAACGTTGTTAAAATATACAACGTCCTACACAAATAAAAACCGACGTCTATTCACTCAAAAATAAACAACCTGGATAACCTTAGACGTCACTTTTAGAAAATAAACGTCGTTTTACAAAGGAACAATGTCATTATTTACAAAAATACAGCCGTAAACATAAGTAACCACGACACAAATTATAAACTTAGAGACGTTGAACAGTCAGTTTACGGTAGTAATTTAACTGTAGATCGACGTAGTTAATAATATTAGATGGCCATTTTATTTTTAAAACTGACGTCTATATCTATATTACCACGACATTAATAATTTCCAAAACAACGTAGATTTGAACTATCCACGGCATGAATAAAACCATAACCGACGTTATTTCATTTTTCTACGACGTATTTATTTCTAAAGAAGACGTTGTTAAGTCTTCAAATGGCCTATATCATAGAAATTCAAACGTGGCTACTACTTTATACTTCGCTTATATAATTAATTCCGTCGTTATTATACTTTTAGACGTCTTTTCTTAACGTCTTACCAACGTGCAAAATAAATTTCCCGTGGAAAGACGACATCTTTAATCAAAACCAACGTTGTTAAAGAAGAAAGACGTCATTTTGTTTTACAAATATGACGTTGTTAGCATTGACAACGTCTTATTCAGATAAAAACCGACGTCTATTCGATGAAAAATTTAATTTTAAAAGAACATCTTTGATAACATTAGACGACCCTTTCAGAAAATCTACATCGTTTAAAGTAGAAACAATGTCGTAAGTTACTAAAATATAAACTTAATATGATGTAACCATGACGGAAACTATAAATTGATCGTCGTTGAATGACGTCTAACTAAGCATTACCACACTGTCCGTACATTACCGCCGTTGTTCTATTGTTATCTACGTATCTTTGAATGAATTGACTGGTCATGATAGTTAGTATTTAGACGTCGGTACATATATTATGGATGTAAACGTCATTAAATATCATGGAGATGTCTTATTTTGCAATTTTTCAGATTACCGTCGTGTTTTGCATCTGAACCCAGTTTTTTTTATTACTGAAAGTTATGTTGCCGAAACCTGCTTAATGAAAGCGAAAGAAATACATTACAATTTCTTGCAAAATTAATGTCATACACAGCCATTTAGGGCATAAATAATGTCATAAATCACAAGCATCATTCAATCCATATATCTTCACACCCATCTCGAATATTTTCACTCCCAAACTCACGGGCTAGTTCATCAAATGTGTCAACATTTGGCATCCCTCTAGTAAATGGCTCACACTCAATTCTAACATCACCTAAGTCATCATCACCAATCACATCATTATATTCTCTATTAGGCATTGATAACACTACCGACCAACTATGATGCATTGGGTCGTCAACAAAAAACTTGTTTGACTTGAGAAGCCAAAACAAATTGGTCATTCCTATGTCCAATTTTACTTAGATCTACAAGGGTAAATCCGAGTTAAATCGACTACAAGGCCAGAAGTGCTATCTATCCAATCACACCTAAAGACTGGGATTGTAAACTTTTGGTAGTCAAGGTCCCATATATCTTGAATGACACCATAAAAACTCATATTTGAGACAATAGGGTTTTTATCCTTGGCACTAGCAACTTGCATAGTATTTGCAAGTAAATAAACTCCACTATTTTGAACTGCCCGCACATCATCTTGTGCCTTGGTGTTAAATTTAACACCTTTAATAAGATAGCTCTTATATGATGGCACTTGTCATGCTTGGACCACTTGCTAGCCACCTCAAATTTTCTGATACGCCATTATTTTCTTTCTCATTGATTTCCCTTTGAACCTGCAAATTAATCATATGTTAATTCAATGCAACATAGATATGACAATAAATCAAACTCCAATGTTTTATTCAATAACACATACCTTAAAGCGTAACCATTGAATGAAAGTGTTGTTGTGCTTATCTTGTAGCCACTTTGTTCTCTTTTTATATTTTGGATAAGTGGTCTTGAGGTAGATCATATGTTCCCTACATGACACAGAAAATTCTAGCATTACTGTCCCTTGTATTTAAGAGAAACATAAGGAATGATTTTAAACATAATGATTAAAAGTCATACTCGATATATGGTTGGACTTCCTCCGTATTCTCCAACACATATAGATGTGCCTGGTTCAAAAGGTCCCAATCAACTAAAGTCACCGAGCAACCTAATAGTGGCTTTGAAAGTCTCATCTTACGGTGTAATGGCACACCAATTGTTCTAATATCGAGATAAATGCTCGATTGCAAAACTCCACGACTTCTTCAGAGATGTAGCACTCGGCAATGCAACCTTCAGGATGATTACGGTTCTGAACATACCCCTTTAGCACTTTCATATATCTTTCGAACGGATACATCCATCTAAAATAAACAGGCCCTCATAGACGAACTTCTCGACAAGATGTACTACTAGATGAACCATGATATCGAAGAATGAAGGGGAAAGTATTTATCAAGCAAACACAAAGTAACTACTACATCTTCTTCCAACTTATCTAGCAAGGAAACATCCACGGTCTTTGCACATATAGAATTGAAGAAGAAGCACAGTCGAGTTATTGCATACCTTGCGAGGCTTTTTCAAAATAGAACGAATTGCCACGAGGAGCAATTGTTGCATCAAGGTATGACAATCATGTGATTTTAGGCCAAGAAGTCTTGAATCTTGTAAAGATACAAGATTTTTATGTTTGAAGAATAACCTTCAGGGACCTTCATACCATAGAAAGAATTGCAAACCGTTCTCTTCTCTGCTCTTGACAAATTCCAAAGGCTCGGAGGCAAGCGAGTACGTCTTTCTCCATACTCGGGTTGCAAATCGGTCTTGACCCCCATGTTCAATAAATCTAAACGAGCAGCAATCCCATCTTTATTTTTTCCAGGGATCTCCAACAACGTACCAATGATACTATCGCAAATATTCTTCTCAATGTGCATCACATCGAGGGAATGCCTCACAGAATGTATTTCCAATACTCAAGATCAAAGAATTTTGACTTCTTCTTCCAACAAACTCTGTCACCGTCATTTTCACCTCCACCTCCCCTTTTTCGAGCCCTATTTGTAATTAATACCTTCAACCCTTTGTAGCACTTCTTCTCCGGTTAATGGCTTTGGAGGCATGTCATATTTAGGTTTCCCATTAAAAGTCGCACGCTGCCTCCGATATGGATGATATGTTGGTAGCCATTTTCTATGCCCGATGTAACAGATTTTGTGGCCATTTTTCAACTTTGTGACTAGGCGTATCATCGCCGCATATTGGACAAGCTTTATATCCTTTAACGACACAACCGGATAAGTTTCCATTGGCGGGAAAATCATTTATTGTCCACAGTAGTGCAGCTCACGAGTGTAAAGTATTCTCCTATGTGTGCATCATACACTCCTCTAATCCCATCCCACAAAGATTTTAAATCATCAATCAAAGGCTCTAAGTAGACGTCTATATTATTTCCGGGTTGTTTAGGACCGGAAATCAATAAAGTCAACATCATGAAATTTCGTTTCATGCATAACCATGGTGAGAGATTATATGTAACTAAGATAAGCGGCCAGCAACATGTATCTCGCTACTTAGAGAACTATGGGGATTGAATCCATCGATGAGAGAGCCAGTCTCAAGTTTCTCGGCTCTTTACCAAACTCGGGCCATTTATCATCAACGAGTTTCCAAGAAGGGGAATCACGGATGAGACATCCGACCGTTAATTGATTTTCTATCGGCATGCCAAGTCAAACTCTTAGATGTCTTACTTGATTGAAACATCCTTTTAAACCTTGGAATTGGTGGAAAATACCACACCACCTTTCTTTGGGACACCCTCTTTCAAAACTGAATCTTTGCCTTCCTTCCACCTTGAGATACCACAAGTAGGACAATTAGTTGAATCTTCATAATCCTTCCTATACAAGATGCAGTCATTGGGGCATGCATGGATTTTCTCATAACTCAGCCCCAATGCACACAAAGTCTTCTTTGCCTCATACATAGAGGAAGGTATTGTATTTTCTTACGGAAGCAAATCTCCTTGAAGTATCAACATTTCTGTAAAACAAACATCACTCATCCCATGTTTTGCTTTCAAATTATATAACTTCACTAATGCCGACTACTTTGTGTACTTACTACAACCAGGGTACAAGGGTTGATCTCCATCCCCAATCACATTGGCAAACTCATAAGGATCGGATCCAACATCACCTAAATCATTATCACCCATATCTATTTCTTCGTAAACAAAACTATCCCTACTATGGTTATCATCTCCATCCACATTTCTACTAGCATTAGTAGTTGATCGCCAAGGTTCTCCGTGAAATGTCCAATTCTTATAGCTTTTGTCAACTCCATTAAAGTACAAGTGGTCCCTTATAATTCCAACCCCAAACAATCGAAAATTCCCACATTTAACACATGGACAATGAATATGTGTTGTAGTTAGAAGATTTCCTACAGCAAAATCCAAAAATGCTTCCACCCCTAACTCATATGCATTCGATCTTCTATCCGCATGCATCCATGACTTATCCATCACTTATACTATACCCTATAATATATAATAAAGTAAAAAGACAAGCAATGAATATCACTACAGAATATTATGTACATTTTAAAAGCAAGTAATATGAGTTACGTAAGACGGTTTTTATATAAAACGACGTATTTTATAAAGCAGACGATAGTTTTTGTAATAACTATCGTCTTAGGCTACTAAAAGAAAAGAGTGAACAACAAAGCAGATTATATAAATTTAAATAACAAGTAATATGAGTTATAGACGACGGTTTTTAAATAAAACGACGTATTTTATAAAAATGCAGACGGTTTTTGTAATAACAATGTCTTAGGCAACAAAGCACATTGTATAAATTTAAATAAGTATAAGATACAAACGAAGGTTTTTACATAAAACGACGTATTTTATAAAGCAGGCGACGATTTTTTGTAATAATACTGCCTTATGCTACAAAAGAAAAGAATGAACAACAAAGTAGATTATATAAATTTAAATAACAAGTATAAGATACAGACGACGGTTTTTTACATAAAACGACGTATTTTATAAAACAGACGACGGGTTTTTACATAAACGACGTATTTTAAGATTACATAAGACGGTTTTTTACATAAAACGACGTATTTTATTATTACAGAAGCGATTTTTGTAATAACGATGTCTTATGCTACAAAAGAAAAGAATGAACAACAAAGTAGATTATATAAATTTAAATAACAAGTATAAGATACAGACGACGGTTTTTACATAAAACGACGTATTTTATAAAAGCAGGCAGACGGGTTTTTACATAAACGGCGTATTTTAAGATTACGAGAATAGGGTTTTTACATAAAACGGCGTATTTTATTATTACATACGACGGTTTTTTACATAAAACATCGTATGCTAAAAAAAACAAAATTAAATCTCCGATTGCCATTCCATTTCCAAGATCAAATTGAGAACCAAATAAATATAACACGTATCTGAAATATTGATTAAGACCCATAGCAAATGAATTTTTATGAAAAGCTATCACGCGTAAGACCTATCACGACAGAGAGTGATTAAGAAAACTTATCCAAGAACCCAAAAACATTTAAAGGATGCACAATGTGAACATCATTCAATGAATAAAAAGCAAAGTCATATTACGTTTGTACTTAAGAACCCGAACAGAATATCATTCAATGAATAAAAATTAGAGTTGAAGAGATTAAGGTTCGAACTTACAGGTGCACGCAGAGCTGATAGGTTAAGAATTAGAGCTGAAGAATTAAGGTTCAAACTTATTGAATTCGATCGAGGTGGAGAGCCCAACTAAAAATTAGAGTTGAAGAGAGAAAGCAAATTATTTAACACTTAGAGCGAAAAATGAAAATTTTAGGTCACGCGTAAATTTTCAGATTGTGCGCTTCTTTACACATCGACGAAACAAAAGAAAACCATCGTTAAAGTGTTTAATTTTAAACGACAGTTATTATTTTTATAGTGACGTTGTTTTCGTTTTCTACGTCGCTATATAATAAAGATGGACGTCTAATTGATAAAATCTATGGTATTTAAATCAATGGTAAATATATAAAATATGACGTTTTAAATAAAATTTCACATCGTTGAAATAATAAAACCGTCGTCAAAAAATTTATTATCCAGGTTTGGTGTTGCTGGGATTCAAAACGGTGACACAAGGGTGGAATTGAAAGAAAACAAAATAGAAAACCGGCGCCGTTTCAATATAACCTAAACCCTAACCCTAAACCCTAAACCACCGAACCACGAACCACGAATCCTAAACCCTAAACCCTAAACTCTAAATTATTTTAAATTAAAAATTAATAAAATAATACAAAAGGAATTAGGGTGGTTTTGTCTAAACCCAAAAATAAAAAGAAAACCGTTGTCTTTTCAATAAAACCTAAACCCTAAACCCTAAATTATATAAAATTTTAAAATATTATAAAAAATAATAAAGCATGAGAAAAATTAACCGAAAATTGCTACGGACTCCTTATTACAATGCCTTGTGTACTAGGATGATAAAAACATATTTTTAATATATTTGAATTTATCACAACCATGGATGACACAAGCCCCATAAGAATATGTTATGAAACTACAAGTGTTGTTGTGATTTATCAATAATTTTTTTGTCAAGCATTAAATTTTAAATTTTTGACTCAAATAACACTTTTTAAAGCATTAGTGGTAAGAAAATATATCAATGAGTGCATTATAATTTCTGTTTATTTTTGGAATTTTTAAAATTTATTACAAATATTATAAAATAATTTCAATAAAAATCAAAATAAAACCACGTCGGTATGAATTCATAACCATCGTGGTATATCGTCACAAATCTTAATTGTATATATCGACGTTGTAATGTATTTAGACGTCGGCGTAAAGGAAAATACAGCCATTGTATGTACCGACGTTTTAAATCGAACTTGTAACGTCATTATTTTTTTATAGATGCCGTATTAATCACTTTACACGTCGGTGGGAAGGAAAATATGGCCGTTGTATTTACCGACGTTTTAAGTATAACTTTATACAACATTATTTTTCTATATATCGCCGTTTTAATAGCTTTAGACGTCGGGAATAAAAAAATATCGCCTTTGTATTTAACGACGTTGTAAGAATAACTTTATACGGCATTATTTTTGTATATATCAAAGTTTTAATATCTTTAGACGACGGTAATATGGAACCGTTGTATTTAACGACGTTTTAACATCTTTAGACGTCGTTATTGTTTAATATATCAACGTTGTAATATCTTTTGACGTCTATTTGAATGAAAATAATAACCTTTTTTAACATAAAGCGTGTTATATTTGTATACATGTCATTTCGAATACGCATCTACGTGGTTTGGTTGTATACATATCATTTTGGTTATGTACCGTCGTTTTTTTTAAAAAATTCTTGTGATTTGATAATTTTGTACAAATTTTTAATTCATACTAAAAAAAACATGTAAATTATAACCAAAATATTTACAAAAATTGTTAATTCTTGTGATTAATGTTTGTCCAATTCCCCTAATCCATATGAAGGCTTACAAATTCTGCCCATTCCTTCTGACTTCATCAATGGCTTCTTGGGGGTATGGTGATTGATCTTTTCCCTCAAAGATACTGCAAGCCATAAAAAAATAAAAAAATAAAATGTTAAATGTTGATGGATGTCGAGCGTTGTCGGCATCAGCACGACAATCGGCGAGGCTGTCAACATGGTAATATAATGACGGTTTTTCATTTACCGACGTGGTAAATTAAAAAACCATAGAAATTAAAATATATAATTTTTCCTTTTACCTTCTTCTCAAATTCCAAAGGCAGGATCCTCGATGATGTCTTTCATAAAGCGCATTACATAGTACCCACACTCTACATTGCTTGGTTGCTTTGGAGTGCCTTTTAGATTTTTCCAAATGGGTGATTTCCTGTCGTGCCTGCCTATGTGGGAATTATAGGTTTTGATAGCACTATTTCAAGGCAACAAAGTGTTATTGAAAATACAGAAAGATAGTTGTTAAAAATAAACACTGAACACACAAGACCGTCGTGGTAATTATATACGCAGGCACGGTTCTTAAAATAAAATGACGTTATATGAAAATTAAGACGACGGTAACTTAAAACCGACGTGGTATGTTATAATTACGACGTAAAATAACAAATTTCATCTTTATCCATATGCTTAGCAGAAATACAAATAAAATCAATTGCAGAAAAATTAGAGTGACAGAGAGAGAGAGAGAGAGAGAGAGAGAGAGAGAGAGAGAGAGAGAGATAGTGGGATCACTTAAGTGAAGAAAGCTTGCTATACAAACACATATGAGTAAATCAACTTACGTGTTCACCATGTTTTTGCACTCGTCATCAATCATTCGGTTTGGCGGTGGATCCAAAAATAAACAATCTCTCTCTTTGCTCTCACAATGAACAAGACCCAATGAAAGCTACACAAAAAAACATAAAGGTTAAACACTTTAATATACACTGCATCATACAAAGAAAATCTTGTTAAGGGGACTAACCCTGGATTGTAAGGCATCAAGAAAATCTGTTCCCAATCTGTCCTTTCAAGTCTAGTAGCTAAGGCATGTGATCTTTGAGTTAATGAGCCGAGTTAGCACTAACTTGAGCAGTGGTCCACAAGGCCAACCATGTTCAACATATTTGAAGTTTTCAATGTTTCAAATAGGCACCTAAATATATGAAATGATCCAATGAGTTATTCCTTTTTAAAGAAAGCAGAGTTTAAAATGAAAATTTGATAAGGACAATTACCTCATGTATACAGCAATGACAGTGGCTCCAACTTCTTCCATTGCTGCAATTTGACAAATATCTTCAGGCAAGATGAAGGTTTCACGATCATTTCCAAACACTTCCTTCTCAATTGTAAAGGTCATAATCCTATCATGAACCCTCAATGTCGTCTCAAAGATAAGCACAAAGGGCTTGTAGAGAAGAAGGCAAGTCTCCCACTGGTTGTTCCTTCTCAGAACATCCATGACCTTGGCCTTCTGTTTTAAAAATAAACAAAGATAGATGTTCAAAAAAATTACATGAACACAAAAAACCGACATGGTATTTATATACAGACGTCGGTTCTTAAACGAAACCGACGTTATATTACATTACGCACGACGGTAAATTAAAACCGACGTGGTATATTATAATTACGACGCAAAATACTTTCCTTTTTCAAATTCACAGATTAACAAATTTCAGGTTTATCAACATTCTTAGCGTAAATACAGAAAAATCAATTGCGTAGAAAATTAGAGTGACAGAGAGAGAGAGAGAGAGAGAGAGAGAGAGAGAGATAGTGGGATAACGTAAGTGAAGAAAGCTTGTGATACAAGTAAACTAAATAGGTCACCTTCTATACCGTAGTGGAATGTCTACCTCAACGACGGTTTTTCAAAAATGTGACGTGGAGTGTGATTTAAAATGTCGGGAACTAATAACCGACGTTGTATTACATTTATAACGACTGTAATGATAAATAACTATGTCTAAAAAATTAAGAAACAGAGAAATTTAAAATCGAGGTAACTTACCATTTTTTCGTCCACGACTTGTTCAACATTGTTATTTTCATCCTCAAAATTGATGTCTTTCACACCAATTGCCCCAGAGCATCTTGCTTTGTCGGACATTGGATTTTTGGGACTTTGCTCTTGACCTTGGATTGGAAATGGAGGAGTTGACTATTTGATCATGGTGGCATCAAAATTGGGAAGTAGTTGGCGCACTTGATTCAGTATATTCTCCCTCTCAGCTGCTACCAATTGTTGTGTTCTAGCCTCAAATTTCACTTGCTCTTCTTGCACAATAATTCTGAGACGTTCTTCGAATTTATCTTCAAACTTTACCCTCCGTTGTCTAGGTAAATTGAAGTATTTCAGAGTGGAAACCCCAGCCCCTGCAGCTCTAACTCTCCCTGGATGCTCGGGACCCAAAGCCATAGTCAACACATCATTGCTTCCCGATACAGTGAGAGTGCCTTCAGAGACTTTTTGTTGCAATTCATCCTAACACAAAGACACATTAAAGTCCACAAAAACAGGAAGTCAGATCCACATGCAAGTCTAATTAAAAATTAAATGCAGTCTAATACAAATTTAAAACAGAAATTGTCTAAATTTAGAAGCTTACAATTATTTTTGCTTTGTCTACAACTTTTGGATCGGGAAAGTTACCGTGTTTGTCTTCTCTGGCTTTCTTCCATAAGGTAGATCGATCGATTTCTACCTCGGGCATGGTTTCCTCCAAACTCTCCTCCAAACCAATATATCCTCGTCGAGACAACCGATGATTGTACTCGCATTTCTCCCTCCACTATTTTTGTTCGGTATGCACAGCCTCAAATTCTTTGGATAACCTTGAAGCTACAAAGGCATCCCACTATGCTTTCACTATGAATGGATATAGTTTAGGGGTTCATTTAACTTCTCCTTCTCATTGATGAATGGAAGGATATGCTGCCTAGTTAGTGTAGACTTGAAATCCTTCCATTTCTTACCGTGAGAAGATAAGACCATGTCTTTGCCCCCTTGCCTACAACAAAAGCCCATGTCAATGGCTTCCCAAATATGCTCTTTTACATCGTTGTCCACTTTTTCCATTTAAGGTCAGAAAGTGGGACTGGAGCGTGTCAAGACACCAATGTAGGACTGCATCTCCTTATGTGCAAGGCCATATGGTTGACCCTTTTGTTGTACTCAATCACCGGCTTGATTTTCTGAAACTTTCTCTTCACAACACGGGGCATTGTGGTTATACCACGCCCGACTTTGGTTCCTCAACAAAAGTAGTCGTCTTTGTCTGAAGCTTTCTCGTGAAGATACAAACTTCATCTTCTTAGAGGATTTGGTTGTAGATTGTGCAACTACAAGATCTTTACCTTGATCCTTTTCCAAGGTAGATTTCTTTTGCTCAAGCTAGAAGCCTTACTTTGAGATTGAGAAACCATGTTTACTGACTAAATAAAACCTGCAAGTGAAATTATTTCAAATTATAAAATACTAAACATGACGGTAATTTTAATAATACAACGTAGTATTTAACATCAAACGACGCTATATAAAAACTATTGATGTAATTTGAACTTATCACGTCGGTAGTTATTTACCGACGTGGATAAACACATCAAACGTCGTAAAAATATGTCACCTTCGTCTTATTGATAAGAACTCAAAAACAAGGTATATTTATTAGAATTGGAAAAATCTTTGTGCATGTTTATTCAAACTGGACAAAAGTAAAATAATTATATGAACAAAAATATAATCATTTTCAAACCTGAACTTAAGGAATCAAACTTAAATTGAAAATATTTCATATTTTACAATACTAAAAACGGCGGTAAGTTTAAAACACGTTGTAGTATTTAGTTTCACACGACGCTATATACTAACCACCGACGTTATTACTATTTTATCACCTCGTAGTTAATTACAGGCGTGGTTTAATTAATAAAGCAGCGTACATAATCGATTACCGTCGTCTTATTAACATGAACAACAAAAAGCAAATTATTGTTTCACTTCTAAGTAGTTATTTTTCTTTATATTATATCAAATTGGAAAAGAGTAAATGAATTACAAAACTAACACTTATAATGATTTTCATTTATTGCTATTGAGAAAAAAAAACATGGAAATGGGAATATTTCATAATTTTCAAACATATAAAAGCGATGGTAGTATTTATTTGATGACGTCGTTATTTAAATACCGTCGTCATTATATACTTCAAACGACTCAAATAAGATGGCACCGTCGTCGTATTAACATGATACAAAAAACAGTGTTTTGGTACAATACCATTTCCTTCTTTGTACGTAAATTGAAAAACGAAAATGATTTTCAAAAGAAAAACATATAAAAATTTCAAAAGATAAAACATATAACTCGTTTAAAAAGTACGAAGTAACGATTACCTTTTTCTTGCAACGAAAGTTTTCTCGGGTTTTCTCGTCTTTGAAGTGGTATGTTCTAGTCAGTGACGAAGGCGAAGTGTGGGAAGAAGATCAGTTTCAGACAGGGACGAAGACGAAGAGTGGTGCCTTGGGAAGGATAAACGAGAGGAGTGTGAAATTTTTTCTCGGTATTCGAAACAGTGAAACTTTAGTAGGTCATGCAAATATTTAAATAATGTCGAAATGTTATATAAGACGACGTTATTTATAAAAAATGACGTGGTATAATTCAAATAACACGACCTCATTTCTAAGATACCGACGTAGATACCAAAGAAAAAAAAAATCTTATCACAAAAACTTAAAACGACGGTTCACAAATAGGCGCCGACGTATAAAAAATTAATACGACGCTCATTTAGGGAAAACGACGTGGTTACTACAACTCTATACGACAATAGTATAATATTATCCGTCGTTGATTGTTTACAATTAAACGTCATGATTTATAATAGAACCAACGTGGTTAATAAAAATAATTTCTTCAAATTTTCTTTTCTCACAAAGTTGCCATTCCTCACTTCATGCCTTGGATCTCTCTCACATGCGATTTGGAGGCACCAAAATGATGTTAATGATGTATGCGATTTGGAGAATCTCAGATGACCAAAACGCCCACATCGTTAACTCTCACCTATCTGCAGGTAATAGTTTGGTTTTGAAATAGCCTTTGGGTTTCACCAATTTTCAAAATACTGAATTTCTGAAAATAGTTTGGATGTTGTTTGGATGATTTTCATTCTCAATATCATTTTATTCGTTTAATTTATTATTAGACGACAAGTTATAAAAAATTGTGTCATTGAATCATACATGAGGCGTCTGAAACAGAACACGAAGAACTGCCGTATTATCTGAACAACCACGTCGCTATTATATTATAACGACGTGGTAACGATTTACCACCACCTTTTATTTATCAGAACTGTCGTAGTATAAGTTTTAATATGGCGTAAAATAATAAAAGACAGACGTGGATTTTTTTAAAATTAGACGGCGTTCTGTATGTATTGTAGCCGTGGTTATTTAACGTTACATGTCGGTAATTATCAAATTACGGTCGTATTAAATAGTACTTGATACGTCTATTAATAATACAATTACCGTCGTGTTTATTTGATGTTCAAAACGGCGGTATTATATGTAAAACGTCATCTATAATTACTACGTCGGTATATTTACACATACCGACATTGTTTATTTGTTATTTGTTTTCTTATCGGATTGGCATGTTTCATAAGACAACGCTTTTAAAGTTTCATGCGTCGTGTTTTAAAAATACCCAAACGAATTTTCAATTTTCAGGTGTTTTAGTTTCTAATCCACGTCGGTTTTTATATTACCGTCGTCATTTAAAATTTAACGACGGTATTTATTTTGTCCGTCGTCGTTTTACCGACGTCTATTTCGATTTTTGTAGTAGTGAATGCAAATTAGTCCTCAGGCCTGAGACATCACAGTTGTCTTGTGACTTAATAGTTATCTCAAAAAAGATATGACTTAACGGTGTTCCTCAGGATTCTCAGCATGTGCACAGAGGCAGGTGAATGCACAACAAAGAATCTCTACTCTTAGTAAGAAGAGAAAATACTCTGAAGATATAGTTCGTTGAATCTTTGGCCAAAGTATCGGATAAAAATTGAAACAAGAACGTTTGCAATTTCATCCAAGTGAATCATATAACCAAGAGATGTCATATTAGGGAATTTGACACAAGTTTACCACATCCCAAGAACATGACATGGAGTATTGTATTAGACAATGACCGAATTGCATTGTAATCACAAACTGACTAGGTTCTCTAAATGAATTCTTTTTAGCTTGGGTAGCCATGACATACTGTTAGGTGTCACTCATGGCTTGTGGAAGCCCTGTAAGTATTAAGTATAATTAGCCTTCGCCAATAGGGAGAATTGTATGGAGTGATACAATTCACACTTGGTTTAGAGTGAATTATTCACTCACTGCCTCTCTAATTAAAACCTATAAGATCGCACACCAAAAGAGGAGTCGATTGGGAATTAAGAAGAGAATTAATGATTTTGTGGTTTGGTCAAAGTCAATGTGAAAGTCAAAGGTAAAAAGTCAAAAGTCAAAGGTCAAACAGTTGACCTGACACTTGACATGGTCAACTAAGAATGACCGGGACCAACACTTGTTAGACAAGTAAGTGACTAAATTTTATAAGTCACTAAACTAATTAAATTGATTTGATTAGTTTAATTATTCAATTAAAGTTATGGAAGTTAAGGTCGCATATGACTTGAAAATTCAAAAAGGAATAGACCATATGGACTTAGAAATAAGTGTGACACATTATGAGATTAATGTGGTGGACCAAGATAGCACAAAAGGGCCAACAAAAGGGGAGGGGGGTGCAGCACATGTAGGGAATAGGGCACATCACATGTGTGACATTTTTGGCTCTATATATACATAGCCATAACACCCCAACACTTTAGGGTTTCAAGTTTGTGAAATTGGAAGATAGGAAACATCAAACCTCCCTCCCAACACCCTCCTTGGCCGGCCACTATTAGTGAGAGGGCTAGCACCCACTTCTCACTAGTTGTTTTCTAATTTTCTCATCCCTTTCATTCCTTGGTGAAGAGCTTTGGGGGTGCAACCTTATTGCATTTTTTGGAGAATCTAAAGTGGAGAGCCAACATCAAAGGGACCAATCCCTCTACTTGAATATCATTCTTGGTTTCAAGATTCACTCCAAGGGTGTGAACATCTAATCTCTCTTGAATATGTGTCTTAGAGAGTCAGTGGTGTCTATTTTCATAAACCCATAAAGATTGGGATCTAAGGAGACTTGTATGAATCTCTAGTTAGTTTATGCTTCCGTTTTTGTTTTGATTACATATTAGATATGTCATGCTAGATGATTTATTCTCTCATAGTTTGTAGAGATTTTAGAAATCTCTACACCACACCCTTCCCAAAAATATTCCCTTAATTTGATGTGTTTTTTTATTAATTGGTTGTATGTTTTTTTATGATTCATGTATTTTTGCTTTGTTAATTGAATAAAATTATTATGTTTAAGCCAAAAAGAATGAATGAGCAAATTTTTTTTTTTTCGTTTCTTGTAAGTAAGGAAAGGGGGCTCATTTCATTTATGGTCCTTAGGCCACTAAAAAGTCTGGGTCGACCTTGACTATTTGGACAGGGTTGTCAGGATATTTGGTGGTTACCGTAGCTGCCACATCAACATTCAATGTCAGATCAAACGGTCAATCTAACAGCCGGTGTGAACTGGTTAGATTTTAAAATGTTGGGTATGAAATTGATGAAATTGAAACCTCATGGCCCATTTCAATACGGGCCCTAAACCACGATGGAGTGAAATGTCGTTAATCCATAATTTTATCACTTGGGAATTGTAAATACTCTTGTTCATCAATTTTCCCTTTGATTTTTGTGATCCTTCAATGAGGTTATTCTTCAAATAATTTTGGAAAGCTGAAACTAACTCAAGGGCTGCCTTGGGTTGTAGCCTAGGGAAGGTTTTGGGGAAAAAATTAATTAAACATATATAGCCTAATATTTTAAACTAAAAATAAATAAAAATATACAATTGCATATCCTATCACACAGTGGTGGACCTATTAAGCACCTCCCCTCGCCGAAAAACCATTATAGGTGCTTCAAATTGCCCATTTGCTCAGTTGGTGTACATATTACCTTATTTCTATTTTCAGCATTTAAGTAAATGTCTTTATCCTTTTACTTTCATTTATTTTTATATTACTCAATTTACTTAAGTTTACAATGTAATAAGGAAGTACGCCCCATTTGGATTCAAATAAAAATACTAGAAAATCAAATTCGCACCAAATCAAAATATGAAAAATCGGTTTTAGTGCAAAATACAATTTAGGCTAAAATTGATGGCTCATTAAGTCAATATATAATTCATACTCAAATCCCATAAAATCAAGTTTTCTTATTTGATGTGTAAGGAATAAAAGCCACCAAAAATTATCTTGAGAAAATGATTATTTCGAAAAACCATTTTTCATACTTAGTCAATATTTTTACTAAAATAATTTTTCATGTATGATATGAATGCATGAAGAGACCTAAGGTCAATCTAGGTAAAAAAATTTAAATGTTCAATCCACAAAGAGTTTTTATAGTCTTTCAAAATTGCACATCCGCTAAAAATTCATGGGTTCGCCATGCTACAACACCAATAGTCATAGTCAAAGGTCTTCCACCAGGCGGAGTCACTGCGGGACCAAGTGTGGTCTTTGTCTTTTTACTTTCATTTATTTTTATATTACTCAATTTACTTAAGTTTACAATGTAAATAAGGAAGTACTCCCTATTTGGATTCAAATAAAAATACTAGAAAATCAAATTCCCACCAAATCAAAATATGAAAAATCGGTTTTAGTGCAAAATACGATTTAGGCTAAAAATGATGGCTCATTAAGTCAATATATACTTCATACTAAAATCCCATAAAATTAAGTTTTCTTATTTGATGTATAAGGAATAAAAGCCGCCAAAAATTATCTTGAGAAAATGATTATTCCGAAAAATCATTTTTCATACTTAGTCAATATTTTTGCACAAACCATGTTTTCATGTATGATATTATGAATGCATGAAGGGACCTAAGGTTTTTTTTTCAGTTTGTGAAATTTTGATTTTTTCTTTCTATTGGGTTTAATGGGGGAAAAAGTTTTAAAGATATTTGCTAAATCGCTACTCTGTCTATCTCTTGCAATTTTTCTTGCTTAGAATGTATTTGTCTATCCCTTTGTCGAGAACAATTATGATTGCAATCAATAAGCAATATAATTCTTAACATATGTTATATATATATACTATTTTTCACGTCGTGACCAAAATACTTGTGTAAAAGTAGTCACGTGTCCTGCATTTGATCAAATCTTTAACTAAAATTCTCACCCCACAAAATTTGAGTTAATTCGCAAGGAGGAATGCTAGCCACAGTTGCCTTAGGTGACTTTAGCTTGGCAAAAAAAAAAAAAAGGAATAAAAAATAAAATTTGAGTTAATGGGAATTAATTTAGAGCAAGAGTCAAGTAGGTATTCTCTTAGAGCATTCACAATGGGCATCCTAAATCACCTCCTTAGACAAATTTTACTGAGTAATTGAAAAAATACAACTTCAACCATACTCATTGCTCCCTATCCACCTTCTAAAATATGAAGACCTCTAGGAGCTCCTAAATTTGATGAGAGAGAAAGGACTCCTAGTGGTTGCGTATAATTTAAAGCTGCTTTATTTTATGAGTATTTTAAACCTTTAATTAATGCTAACTATTTTTTATATTATTTTTTCAATAGAGATGAACCAATTAAAAAAGAGTTATAACATTTATGACTCCCTAAACTGGAGAGCATGATTGTAGTTTAAATTTTATAAAGAGCTCCTAAAACAGCTTTTATATGTTTTTAGCTAAATTTAAAATAAAATAAAAATAGAAAGCATGATTGTGGATGTTGTTTATACTTAGCAATTTTTATCAAAGTACTCAATGGAAATTAGATTTGCCTTAATTGCTAATTTGACCAACTATCTTTCTTCTTCAATGGGGTCTGCTCTTTTATATTTTTTTGGAGAATCCTGCATATATTCTTTCGGGGAAAAAGATGGCGATATAATTGCGAAACTGAAACAACATGGTTGAAAATGGAAAATGAATCAACCTATAGTTATCCAAATAAGGAAGAGCAAAACTTGTTGCCAAACACTACTCCTGCGTACTACCTTCCCTGAAATGGGCCATGCTCATAAACAAGAGAATGGACGATTTGTACTCCATCAGTTATTCTACATAATGAAAGCTACATATATTCATGACATGATTTGTACTCCATCCATTATTCCATATATTATGAAGGCATTCCTTGTCCCAAAAGTAGGAAAGATATTTATTTTCGCCCGTAAATATTGGTCAGTTGGCATGCTCATTACTTGATCTAGAAGTAAATATGTAATAAAACTTGTTACTGTGGGAGCTATTTTCGATTAGAGATTCTCCTTCTTCCTCTTCGTGCCTCTTTCTTCTTGCAAAACAATCTTGAAATAAAAAGACCACACCCGGGGGTGTTGGTCAAAGGCCCTCCGATGCCTAAGTTAGTTCAATGAGATCTTCGTAAAGAGACAGCAATAGCTAAAAAGGGTACGGAGTTTTCTCTCCTTTGGGAGAGCACCGGTGGCCGGAGCAATGTGTGGTGGCCGAGTCGTGTGTGGTGGCTGGAGCTTTGTATGTGTGAGAGAGAGAGAGAGAGAGAGAGAGAGAGAGAGAGAGAAGTGGTGGCAAGGGTTTGTGTTTGCAGAGTTTTTGAGAGCTCAGAAAGTGTTACCTTATGCCTTGTGTAGCCTTATATTTATAGAGCCTCGGGGCTAGGGTTTCTGGGAGAGATAAGCCCTTGTAAAGATAAAACTTATCTATCCTCAATTTATGGGATTTAGATTAAATAAATCAGAAATTATGGATTAGGATAAATCCCTAATTTGTAGCAAGAGTTCCTAAATCAAATAATTCCCAAAAAGAAGGGAATTTTTTACTTAGAATAATTCGGTTCCCACAGTTACTATATGCAAACATATAAAATCATACAACTCTAATCACAACAAGAAACATGAGGAAATACGAACCAAAAAAGCAAGGGATAATTTTCTGTCCATTACAAATAAACTAGACTTTTGCAACTGAAGATGTTAGTATAAAGTTCACATCAGCCATCTTGAAGAAGATGTACCGGAATTTCATTGTGAAATTACCTGTAGGATGACTAAAAATGCCTAGAGGGGGGTGAATAGGCCAAATTAAGATTATAATCAATAAACAAATAATAAACTTCGGTAGCAGGATTGATGTGGCTTATCAATCCTGGAACATGCTGAACATAAAATAAAAGAACTCACAGAGAATTATTTTACGTTGTAAAACCCCACCTCTGGGGAAAATCCACGGAACTCCTCAGTCCAACACAAATCCACTATAGAACGATGATTACAAGAGGTACTCACGCACTTATCCTAGATACTTTCTAGATAATGTTTACCGACTTCTTCATAACTCAACTTCTGTCACGGAATTATCTTCGACACTCCTTATGTTGAAAGCAATAGTGGTCACGATTGCTTCTGACAGGACCTGACCGGAATTCCACCCCGGAACCAGCGCCGGACCCTGCTGTTATTCCGACATTATCCCAATGTCAGGCCCACATACTAACAGAATCCCTCTTCCCGAAACAAAAGAGAAAGGGGTCAAGACTTCTGCTGAAAATCGGGCAGAGTCTCCCCTGAAATATGGACAAACCCAAAACTTCCAACCTGTCAGAAAATAACATAATAGTATACACCAATTGCCAGCATGCATACAAAAACAACATAAGGCTCCGGCCTTCAAATTCAACCCTAATGGGCCATAACAGAGCAATTCTAAGGGTATGCGAGTTTTAACAACAGAATCAAAGTTAAAGATAAGGGACTTAAAGTCCTACAATCAAGTCGAAGCTCGAGAAGAGGAGCGCTCTGCCGGATAGTACAGAAGCAACGACTACGGCCTGTGGCGCAAAACAGAAATAGTGTGAGTGGACAAAAATAAAATTTTAATAGTTCAAATCAACGTACTAACCCCACCATTTCAAAATTATGCTGAAATCATGCAGTTCAAATCATTTATATACATAATCATTCAAATCCCAATAGTCGCAATATAACAACAAAATACTCATATCATAATACTGTTTCCCATTCTTTCTCACTCTCAGATAACCATATGCATGTGGGCAATACAAGCAAGGAAGGATCCCCACTAAAAGAAATACGAATACGAAAGTACTAATATATACATATAGGTATAATAGAACTTCAACACCAATTACAAGTACCGGGGAAACAATCCAACAGGGGATTGTTTGACTGGACACCGGGACAGCATTCAAGATGGTCTCGTGCCCAGGGTTTGACTGGACAACGGGACGACATGGTAATGGCCTCGTGCCCAAGGTTGAGCAGTCCAATTGGGACTAAGCTCACAGGCCCGTATGACAAGAATCTCAATGCCCATACCTTCGAAACAAGTCCTACGCGCAGACTACCCAATCAAGGGTCTACAGTCACACCCCGTCAAGGGTGCACCGGGTATCCGATGTAAACCAATCAGTATCACAGTAACTGTATCATAAGAACCGGGGAAGGTACATACAATGGTGCCAACAGCACTTCACTCAAACACAACTCAATAATCCATAATCACATATTCAATCATATGTACCCAAACTCCAAAATATCAGACACCCGGACATATATACGTCCAACAATTCAATAATCATCACATATACTCAAAATAAGGACATCACCGTCCCAAACATATAATTCCATAGTTAAAATAGTCACAAGCGTCAAATGACAACATATCAATCCATAATCAAATAAAATATCATAATCATCGAAAATCCATATTCAAATCCCAAATCAAGACACGTCAAATCATATTAAAGTCTCAAGTTGAGAAACGTCAAATCATATGCATGGTTGTTTATTCTTTGAAAGATATGCACATTCAAAACAAAATCCACTCACAAATAGTCCCAAGCGGCTTGACCCTAGGAGGGTCCTGCCTGAGGATCACGAGGTGCCTGAGTAGCTATTTCAGGAATACGATGATTAATTAATAAACTGAACTTTGAACGACAACCTTAAAGTCAAACCCTAACTAATCCCGACTCAAAGTGTGCGTACGCTCGTACGAAGAATTCTAATATCAACGACGTTCGTTAGAAGACAAAATGACCTCGGGAGACGCCCGGTCAATCCTTGGTCAAACTTTCCCGAATAGGTCAATCCGGGCCCGTGGGGCCCACGACCTCCAAACTTAGATCCGAAAGTTTCTACAGGTTCACTACGGATTAGAGAACATGTCCTGAAAGTTTGGTCTCGATCGAAAGGTAGGATTGCTCACGATCGCACAATCGGACGGTTACGGTTTACCTAACCCTAGAGTTTGCGATTTCGGAGCAACCGGGACTCCAAATCACGATCCGTCAATTCCTATACGATCCTAGAAATACAAGGAACAACATACATGAGGACCGCATGCGCTCGCGATGAGGACCGCATCCGTCAATTTCTATAATAGGCGTAGGTTCGATTGAGGTTCAAACGACGTCCAAATCGAAATCCAAGTACACGTATGTGCTCACAACGACACGAGGACTGCATTGGAATGAAAAAACCCAGCCACCACAGCCCCCACGCGCCGCCACACGCGTCGGCAGCGCATGGGTGGCTTGATCAATTTCCGTCGATCTCAATTTTGTCAAATCAGGGGGCAACCTATACACCGTTCGAATCCTGAGGTTGAGAGGAGCTCAGAACCGTCATGAACAGCCCAAAAATCGGCGGGGATCGAGCTAAATCACTGCCAAACCACCTAGGGTTTTGGCAGGATTTTTGGATGCTCGGAACGGCGGCTACTTGACCGTGTTTTGTCACATACCTAGGGAAAGAGAGAGTGAGAGATGGCGCACTTGATGCAAGCAAAGCCGTCGCCTGAAACGATCGGAAAAGTTGCCAGCGTTTAGGGTAGTTTTCTCCGGATTTTGCAGAGCTCGCCGCCGACAAACGACGGGGTTTCAGTTTACGATATTGGGTGGGTTTTGACGAGGAGGAGGAGAGCTTTCCAACGCGACTGGTCTCACGGCCAGCCGTGACCTGAGAAGAGAGATCGAAGAGAGAGAAGGTGTGGTTTCAAGGAGAGAGAAAATCGAAGAGAGAGAGTGGAATCGAGAGTTCTGATTGGCCAGCATGGCTTTATAATATTTTATTCAAATTCAAAAATGACCAAAATGTCCTCTTTACGTTCTAAAACTCGGATCGAGGCGTGCCACCCGTCAACGGACTGGTTTCGACGAGACGAACGCAATGGCGCAACTCGTTTCACCAAATTCTCATCTGAGAATAAAGTTGACCAAAAAGCCCTTTAAAATTAAATTCCAATTTCACTAAATTAATTCCTTTTAAATTAATTTAGGTCAGGGACGTTACAGCTTCAAGCTCGCCTGAGTTCTTCCAACTCTCCTTATTTTGAATCGATACTGGTCACGATCGATTCAAGCTCGCCAAAGAAAAACCGCCACCACGATCTTGGTGCGCTCAACTGTATGAGTCACCGAACAATGCAAATGAATGCAATATGAATGATTAAAGTGTTTGATAAATCACCAAGTAAACATGGAACACTTGATAATTTATCTCAGATATATGCACAATAGCTTTCTATTGAAAATTCTATAGGCTCAAAAACAAATATGCCAAAGCTGTGTCTTTGAAAAGAAAGACACTTGTTTTATTCAAGGCTAGTTCTCTCACATCAGAGAGAAACACGAGTCCACTAATTCTATTCAATTATAACTATCAAAACCTTATCCAATATGCACTCTAGTCAATTATGGACTCTTGATCACTTCTCAAAGACGCCAACCACAATATATGAAGAGTCTTCTGCTATTTCCACCCCCTGTCCTATTTCCACTACCCCCTTATTTTCCCACCCACCTGTAAATTTGAAAAAACACAATCCTATCTTTCCACCCACCATTATTTCTAAAATACCCTTTAATTATTAATTTAAGCAAATTCTCTATATTTTTGAGTGGAAACGATGTATTTATTTCAATAAAAGCTGAAACCGATTACAACATATCCTCCTCAACCAACAAGTTCTCGATGAAAGTAGGAGGGTCCCTATCCCATGAGACAGAGATAGAGAGACGAAGAGACAGAGAGATAGAGAGAGATAGAGAGGAAAGGAGGATTTGTCAGCGGCAAGGGGGAGGGGTCACCACTGTCCTGGTGAGATGGCTAACAAGTCGAGTGGGGGATGGACGAGCTTTGGTGGCTCTTGAGTTTTTGGTTTTGTTTTTAAGAATTCATTTTAGTTTTTTTAGTTATTAAAAGTTAACATTGTATGTATAGGTTAAGTTAATGGACATGTGTCAAAAATTAGATAGTCCTCGTTAGAAGTCATTTTATGAATGGGTAAATCAGTCTTTAAAATTTTAAAAATAAGGTGGGTGGGAATAGTAGCACTCTATATGAAAGCTCAACAAACACAAAGCAGCACGTCAGACTTTATATCTACCTATCCTCCTTTTTGCCAACCAATTGCCTAAGGCCAAGATATCAATATAATGCCTATTCAATTCTGATTCGCTGTTCAATTTCGTTAGGTTTAAGCACTCCCCAAAATAACTTCCAATTCAATCAATTAATGAAACAATATATAACCCAAACAGCACTCCCCAAAATAACTTCCAATTCAACCAATTAATGAAACAATATATAACCAAACAGAACGTGCTCTTCAAGTTAGAGATGGGAAAAAATAATATTGTAACTTAAATCAAAATAAGGTCCAATGAAGAAAATAATCTTAGGGGATAAAATCTAATCCTATTAAAAAGAGGACTAATATAAAAACATTTGAGTGAAATTAACCCCAACTAGGAATCCTATAATGAATGCATGATTATGTCATAATTTACCTGAAAATCAAATTTCTCATATCGATCCAGTCAACTTTTGAGAATCCGGAATTGATGCGTTGTGCCAAAACTTCCAGCAAACTATATTCACACTCTAATACCCAACCTATAGTAGAGTCTAGGAAATGACAATACAATTTTCATACTAACACATTGCATGTGGAAATTGGATGGAAAATGACCTGTGAATTTGAACTGAGCCGAAGGACCATCCCCCTCCATTTTAGTTTCTGGTGACTTTGTTCCAACAAGTGACCATGACGAGCTGAAATTCACTGAAGTGCCTTTCCACAGTGACCACACACTAACATATTGCAAATTCCAGATACAATGAAGCTCTTACCACATGGTGCAGCATCTTTATGTCGGCAAACTGCCCACTTACTACTTTGAGGAAACAAACTATTATGGTGCATGCTCAAATACAACTTCACAATGCATGGGGTATGGAAGGAAAGTAATATTAACAGAAAGAAAACCAGGACTAGGAGTAAAATCAAGCGAAACGAGTAGCTGACATCTGTAATAAAAATGAACATGTAAGATTTTATGATTGTTCATGTGAGTTTCTGTTTAAGTACTTTGATACATTAAAAGAATGGGAAATGCTTTATCCAAAAAATTCTGTTTCTATGCACAAATATTCTCTCGTATTACAAAAGGAGAAAATAGTACATTTCCACTCTGAAACATGGAAAGAGAAGCCATAATATAGATAAATATCAAAGCAAATGCCTATGAAACCACATACTGCTGCAAATGTTTAGTTCTTTTCTTGTTCTTCAGCTTACGGAATGCACATGACTCTATTTGTCTAATTCTCTCTCTACTAACTCCCATCAGCTCCCCTATCTCTTGCAATGTCTTCATTCTTCCATCCTCCAATCCAAACCTCCATCTGACAACCTGTTTCTCTCTTGCATTGAGACTATCTAGTACCTTCTCCAAGTCCTGTTTCATGAATTTTTTCATCAGCATATCTTCTGCTGTTTCTGCGTCGGGATCTGCGATTACTTCCTGTGTAGAAAGATGCGACCTCGTCAGAAAAGGAACACTTACACAAATGGTGAGAAAATGGATGAAAATTGCCACTTCATTGGAAGTAGAGAAAGGACAGACCGAAGGTTTAAGATTCTGGTTGATGCCAATTTTCTGCTCCAGAGATCTAGGGGCTTTTGGAGTCAGTAATACAGCAGCAAGCCTCTTCATTGACAGTCCTGTGGCCTCTGCAACTTCTTCATCATTAGGATGTCTTCCATTCACACTATACAATTGCTTTTTAGCCTCTCTAACTCTATAAGTCGCCTCCACCATGTGAAACTGTTTTACCAAAATATTGCAAATGCAGAGTATAAAAAATTTGAAGCACTAAGATATACAAATTCAGCAGGAATGTGAATCAGAACAATGACCTCTACAGTTCAGAATCAAATTGACAGTGTATATATTCAAGTGTGGTGAAAGAAAGAAAAAAATTTGAATTCTACCCTGTGTTGGTCCACTGAAGCGAGGTCCCAAAGGGAGAATCTTTTATGTCCTAGGCTTAAGCAGTTTTTCAAATTAGCCAGTCTCAACAATTGAATCCGCAAATTCATGTTACCATTGTACCAAATACGAACCACTGGAAAAATAAAATGAAAATGAAGGTAAATCTCACAGGTAAGCGAATTGTTCTGGACTGATCAGAAAGAGACTTTCGAACAGCCTGTTTAATCCACCAGTGTGCGTAGGTTGAGAACTTAAAACCCTTTGACGCATCAAATTTCTCTGCACCTCTTACAAGTCCTCGACATCCTTCCTAAAAGTCAATAAGCAAGATTTAGGTATTATTCAAAGGCGGCAAGACTTTAGGAACATAATTATTTCAATCCTTCAGGAAAGTGTTCATATTAGGGCAAACATGGTACATATGATACGAAAATAAGATAAAGTCATACCTGAACAAGATCTTGTAGATTCATCCCAGCTCCCTGATAATTTTTGCAATTGATATAACAAGCCTTATGTTGCTCTTGATCATTTTGTCTTTGCACAGAATACCATAGTTTACGCTTCCTCAATGTCTTCTGATCAACTCCTGCTGCTGCTGCCCACTGGGCAATGGTGGGCTGACCACCACATCTTTGTGCAAGCTCCTCCTGGAGCTTTTCCAGTTTCAATAGTTCCTAAAATATATGACGAATACTTGAGGCATCAGAAATCAGATAACAGAGAAATATAAATAAAATAGTCAAATTAACTCCAAATATCCCAAGAATATTTTCCTTAATGCTTATATATTTCTTGAATGTAGGAACTCCATTGTTTTCATAGTTTACTTCTACTTGTACAACATTCCAATGACCATACGTTTTGCCTATTTAATTGGGACAAAAGTATTTAATTTTCTAAGACTGAAAACAATTTCCTTCAAAATTCTCTCCATTTTTCACCCACGATATGATAACATATCATATCAATCAAAATCCAAGCAGTAATTGTTATCCAAAGCTTCCTAAGAAAAGCATTCTATTCTTTTGGACCAAAAAAAAGCATTCTATTCCATGAATTTAATTCCATGAAATGCATGAACTGGCAAAGTAACTAACTAAATAATTGACCATCAACAATTCCACGAGCATCTATCAAGAACTGGCAAAGTATTATACTTTACCTTCATGATAAACCACATAAATGGGATCAACTGTTAACAAGCTGTAGCCAGACATGATCTAAAATATAACCTACGAAAGGGTACTTGTGCATAGTTCATTTTTGGACCAACATAGAATCAACTTTCTAATAGATATCATCATGGATACTGGCCTATCAGCTATGAGAGGGTAAATTATTACATTTTTTCTCTTGTTTGGAGGGGGTAGGGGTGCAATAGTAATGAAATGTTCAAGGGGTAATTCATATAGCATTATCAAAAAGGTGGATTCAAAACTCTCACAAGATCGCTGTTGATGATATGAGTAATACCTGTATTCCTTCTGAAAGCTCAATTTCTTCATTTGCAGTAAGAAGCCTAGAAGTGTGGGTAGTTGCTCTCAGGTAACGCAACGGATCGGAATGGTCTACATCTTGTAAAGAGGCACGCTTTTTTCTGCTGGTTGAACCAGACTTCACTGACACAACACTTGCTGCAGCCTTCTCTGCTGCTTTGGCTCTTCTGGCCTTCCTTTCTATTTGACGACTCGATCTTGCAGCTATACCCTCGGAAAGTTGCTCCTGCAGAAGTTCAAATTCTTGATTTGTTGACTCCACATCTTCTGACTCTTTTATGGCAAGCTGAATGAAATTATTTTCCACCAGTGCAGTTTCAGATCGCATGGAAGCTCCTAATCTAGAAGCTTGTTTGGTTTCCATATGCTTGGCCCAATTGAAATGCAAAGCATTAGTCTCGGGAGAAACTGGAGATGAACTTTCAGCTTTAGCAGCGTAATTAGTGCTAACCAGCAATGCCACATCCTTCGCAACCTTGAGAGCCGCTTTTGCAAGAGTAACAGCTTCTGCGGCAGCAGCTGCTATTACAGCCTCTTCACTTGTAAGAAGATTTTCTGTAGCTAAAGTTACTCCAAAGTTTGCCTGGTAATAAACATCAAAGCTATTAGAGTTATAAGCTCAACATCTTTCATACATAGGAGAAATTCAAACTGAGAAAGAAAATACCTGGAACCCTAAACCCGATAAATACACCATGATGTCAAATTTGTAATTGGAGTATGCAATGAACTAGTGAAGGTGGCTAGGTCACAGCCAGCTAAAAGATGTTCAAAAAATTATCTGGGAACCTAAGCACCATGCATGTGAAATTTTTAGAACAGTATTTATTTTCAATTTGACAAACACAAACCTAATATGTGCAAGTTTTCTCTTAGCCAGGAATCATGCAAATACAGCAGGCATCCAACTAAATACAGTGGAGCAATAATATCAAACATGCTTAATCCAATTCGTAAACAAAACAAACTATCCCAAATGTCTGCATGTCTGCATTCAAGCATTGTCACCAAAAACAAAAATAAATAATAGATAAATTCTGCAAGCTTTATCCTCGAGGAAAGAAATTCTAATTAAAGATACTATATGAAACACTGAAAAGTCTCCATCTTGGTCTAAACTCTCAATTAGTAACTAGATATCCAATAGACCTATTCTAACCTCAGTGGGAGGACCGGTTGCCCCTGTATATGTCCATGGTCTATTTGCGGCCAAAGAATTGGAATTAACTTCTAAAGAAGGTAATCTCAGCTTCTCCACATCAAGAACTGTAGTTGTTCCTATCGATATTGAACGCGATGTAGTTGATAAAATAGATTGTGCCCGGAAACGGAGAGGATCTCTACTTTTTTCTGCATATATCAACCAAGAAATCATGAGAGAAATAGAGCAAATAAGATCCACGACAATGTATTCCTTTTAAAATATCATAAGAAATATATACGTCTTCTGTTCAACAATCAATAAGCCTGGCCTTACAAGACTACAACTTTGGTATGGAACATTCTCACAAATGTGCAATGCAAGTACAAATATTCAAGTAAGTTCATCACAAAGGACATTATGCAGATGTCATGCTTCAAAAATATGATGGAAAAACAAGTAAAACGAGTTCAGTTTCTAAGTTTAAAGCGGTTTTAGACATAATTACATAAGATTTCAATTGCAAAAACCAAATTTTCACAATTGATAATGTAGACCAACCAAATGGGCACAACCCATTTAGCTAGGATACAACATTAACATAACATTTAGCTGGGATATAACATATTTGACTTGAAGCAACAGATTGAAACCTTGGAAGCCCTTGGCAATGGAGGTGCCCTCCTTAAACAACTCATCAAATAAAAGTCTGTGGGTCCTAACTCTGAAGCCCAGGACTGTGAGCTTGGTGGCCATGACTCCAATGGCCCTCTTCTTCTTGTGCTTGTGGTTTGGTGGGTGGGATAGTGGCAGTGGGGAGAGAAATGAGGGGCATATTAAAGAGGAAGATACATTAGGAGGAGTGTGTTTGTGTGAATTACAAAACCCAACTACTGATGATGAAGAAGAAGAAGATGAAATTGATAAGATTGACATCTCTTTCTGCTGTTCTACATCTAAAGCTTCAGAGACATGAAATGCTTCAGCCTTCAGCTCTGAGTCAAAGTAGAAAAGACATAGCAGTAGTTGCAGCAGCGGAACAGAGCAAGTAGAAGAGAGGGAGGAACTGAAGATGGATGCGAGAGAGAGAGAGAGTGCTTCAAACTGAGTCGTTTTCTTATCCTCTAGGATTTGTAGTTTTGGACCACCCAAAACTACAACTCAAAATATAATGGGTGTCAAGAGGGGGAAGGACCAGGCCCGTTTCTTCTATCTAGCATTTGTTTCCGGTATTTGTAAAAGAACTTTTTTCACTTCGAAAAAAATAAAAATCCTATTTAACATAATTTTTTTAGGAAAAAATTGCTCATTTGTAAATCAGATTTAATTACTACTAGCCTCGTGTGCTAATTGCGCTTTTTTTAAATAAAAAATCTTATCTTTTAAATATATAAAAAGGAAACAAAAAAGATACGAACGTCGATGTAGAGCCAAATTTTTTACAAGAAATGGCGTCAAAAACCAAATACAAAAACACAAAAGCACCACTAATACATACTACCCAAAACCCGAATGCACACAATATATGCCCTCAAACCCTTTCATCACATTAATTCCAATTTCAGCTATTTCCCATCCTTGTAATTATGCCTAACCTCAAGGGGGTGTGAGTGAAATTCTCCCTTGTTTTTAACTTAATATTAAATTTTTTAACTAATGAAACTAACGGAGTTAGACATTGAACTTGATTTGTTAACTGTTACAAATACGGTGACCAAATCAAGAAAATTGAAATCACGGTGACAAAAATGTAATTAACTCATTTTTTTAATTGTAAAATCAACTTCATAGACTGAATATTTATAAAAGTAACATAATACGTATTTATTATAGACTAAAATATCATATAAGATAAAGTATACTTATATTTCATTTATAATATGGAGTGGTATGGGCTCGGTTAGGCCATATCGGGCTCAAAGGGTTGGACAATAATATATGGGAAATTTACATAAATACCACCTGAATTTTTAGGCATGTGCACCGCTACCACCTGAACTTTTAATTTTTATTTTTAACCACCTAAACTTTGTAAAGTGTTGCAATCCACCACCTATGTCTAGTTACGTTAAAATTTCCTTTAAGTGGAAGAGCATTTTTGTCAGTTCACTTTAACTAAAACATAATTTAAAAAGAAAAAAATAAGGGATAGAGAAGCAGAGACAGAAGGGAGACCGTGGCAGTGTTTGGCGGAGCAAGTCCATGTGTTTCCTCACCCTTCAATGCTCGGCAGAGGAGAAGCTGAAAGTTATCCAACGCCCACCACAAGAATAACCTACGCACCCGTCACCACCAGCCTAGTTGCATTACCTTCAAAGTGCCATATTTTTCCATATCTCCCATCTCATCCTCATGCTAAAACCCTCCCCAAACCTCCCATCTTTCTTCCCCACTTGGCTGCTTCACTGGAACAAGTTGATGAGACATACATAATGGTGAAACCTGATGGAGTTCGGCATGGCCTTATTGGAGAGATGATCTCAAGGTTTGAGAAGAAGGGGTTTGATAATGCCAAGAGACAAAAGCAGAGTGTTTGTAAGGACGGACCTGGATTTCAAAATGGCATGGGCTAAATTTACCTTACGTATAAATCTATAGAAAACTTGACATGAGTGAATTTCATTGATGACAAAAAAAAATACATGAGTGTTATTTGTATTTGTATTTGCATTGCATGTACTAGAGTTAAAATCACTAATTATTAATTCATTATCTATATTATCAACAAATTCTCTTTTAATATGAAGTAACATACAATCGCAAGAAACCCACAGAAGAGTTAGCACCAAACGAATCAATCTATCAATGAAGTGATAAGTTTAAGCTAATCCTGCTTCAATTAAATGCTCAAGTAATATAGGGATGGAATCAATATTCTTGAAGGCTAGAATGCAATCCATATCAATCTTATAAAATCTCATTTGCTGATTTAAAGCATGTAACTCAGTTGTAGTGAAATCGGAAGGTAAAATTTCTCAAGAAGAGTGCATATATCACCAATGTTAAATTGTTTAAAGCATATATAACCTATTGAATAATATGTAGTAAATCCCTAAATAATACTTCAAAACCCCTAAATCTCCAAAATTTTAACATTCAACAAATTTAGGGAAGAAAATTAAAGAAGATGAAGAATTGAAGATTACCTCCTTTAATTAAGTCTTCAAGAATGAGAGATTGGCTAGCCTATGACTTGCTGATGCATGCTGCAATGAACAGAGGCTATTTTCTTATGTTTTTCGAAGACCATGGGCTAGAACAAAGGAAGAGATAATGAATGTTTGCAAAAGTGAGTGGTCCCATGTGAGTTGTTTTGTGTTTTGTATTCTTTAGTAGTCAGACAAGTGGTTTGACTTGTTGTGGGGTTAATTTTAATTTTTATTGTTATAGTGGTTAGATTTATAAGTGAGTGGTCCCGTGTTAATTCTTTTGTATTTTTATTCTTTAGTAGTCAGACACAACAAACCAACCTCATGCAATTTGCTTGGTTGTAGTGGGTGGGCTGTGAAATTATTTTAAACTACAGAAAACCAACCCACACGGGCTGCAGCCCAGGTTAGCCTGGCTGTAGTACCGTCCCTAGTTTGTGGTGGGGTGGGGTTGGGGAGGAATTGAAGTTGGAAATGGGCAAGGGTATACGGTAATGCGTGGTATAATTAGGTAATTTTATTTTTAAATTATGTTCTTTATAATTCTTTTTACCTACATTTAATTGAAGGAAATACCCCTAAATTTAATGGAAACTTTAACGGAGTTAGACATAGGTGTTAGATTGCAACATTTTACAAAGTTCAGGTGGTTAAAAATTAAAATTAAAAGTTTAGGTGGTAATGGTGCACATATCTAAGAGTTCATGTAGTATTTATGCAAATTTCCCATAATATATTTATTGTTTTATTTAAAATATGGGTGGGCTTTAGTGGGTGAAGCTAGATTGGGCCATATTGGGCTCAAATGGGTCTAGCCTTAGGAATAACCAATAATTCTTTTTTGTTGCATTAGTCGAATAACCAATAATTCAACTTCATGGAATACTCCCAAAATATTTCCTGCAAAATATTTCGTTGTCTCTCTCATTCTGCATAATTCATTGAATTCCTCAAAAGACTGGAAAGTTGTGTCTTCGTTGAGTTCAAGGTGGGCTCCTTCAAAATGGAATACCATGGGTGATGCTACCAGTGGAAGCAAATATTTGAAAACCCTAAAGTCAAATAATTAATCCTATCAATTGGGGATTATTTGATTTAATTGGGAATTCATGCCATCAATTAGGATTTCCTAATCAAATCCTTAATTGACTCAATCTCAGCAAATAAGGGAAAAATAATTCCCTTCCATGTGAGGAATTATTTTTCCTGAAACCCTAACCACCAAGGCTCCTATATATACGAAGCTACATCAAGGCTTGAGGTACGTCCGAAACTCTGCATAAATTCCCACTCAACTTCTCCTCTTGACGCCACCCCTTTCTCTCTCACACACACAAGGCTCCAGCCACTACACAAGGCTCCGACCACCTGGTGCTATCCCCGTGAGAGAAAACTCCATACCCTTTTTTAGCTATTGTTTCTCGAATATTCAATCGAACTAACTTAGGCATCAGAGGGCCTTTGGCCAACAGCCCTCGTGTGTGTGGTCTTTTCACTCCATAATTGTTTTGCAAGGATTAAGAGACAAGAAGGAGAAGAATGGAATTAAAGACGAATATTCTCTAGGGAGGAAAATCACTCCCGTAAATTGGTGCTTTCATTGAGAGCACGAGTTATACTCAACGCGTGCTCACGAGTCAAGGAATCCATTTCCTCCTATTTTCCGATCAACCGAAGCCTTCCAAATAACCATGGTTGGAAGCAAGAGCACAAGGAGCAAAATCGCCGCGACGACGCAATCCGTGACTGGGCCAAAACCTCCATATTATGGCTTCACAATGGAAATCTCGTTGCAGCCGCAAGGGGCAGCGGTTGAACCATCCTTGCAGCAACCTCCCGTGGCTGAACCACCCTTGCAGCCACCTCCTGGAGCCTTGCAACCACTGTAAACAGCAGCTAGAACCTCTCGGCAGCCTCCAAATCACATGGAAAGCACCAATCACGCAAAGAGCAACCAGCACCTTGCAGCGGTTGCAAGCAGCGGTTGGAACCACTTTGCAGCCCTTCCCCGTAGCAGCCGCGCCAAACACCGCTGAAATTGCCTTGCTACCGCCCGACCCCATGGCCTCCTCCACCTTGCTGCCGCAAGGACAAGCCGCCACTCATGGCCACCTTAATGCCATCATGAGTCACGCGACGGTCTTGGAGCAAATCTATTTGTTCCTCCTTTGGCATCACATTTGGCGTATGCTCCAATGTATGAGTCCAATGAAACCCTAGCCCGTATACACTTGGGCACCATACCATTATCTCCTCCCAATCCACGCAGTCAAGTGAACCTAGGCCTTAGAGTAGATCACCTACCTAGAGGCTGGACAACTAAAAAGACCTAGTTGGTTAGCTCCTCAGCAAATCGACTTGGCTCGAGGCCTTGGCCTTGGATCTTAGGGCGAAGAGAGAAGAGCTGACGAGCACACCGGAACGTAGTTCGAGATGTCCCAAGCAGGCCAGGCAGGGACAAACAAGCAAGGAGGAGAATGAGAACGGGCTGTTTAGCACCCAAACATGACTTATACATTTGCAAGCCATGCTCAAAGTAGATTGACGATCCGTTTGAGATTAGGTCCGAAGACCAACGTGCATGAGATGTTGGGCCCCACAATCTGATGTTCACTCCCTTTTGGGCCCACAAAGAAGTATCCCCTCTAGGCTAGGCCCGCAAGGAGCTTGAGTTCGTGAACATCTGCATGACGAACACAATGGTCGACACTTACCACTCGCTCGAGGCAAACCAACTCACGACGACGAGATGTCGGGGAATCCTCACAAGCTCAATCCACCAGATGCCCTGTGAGTAGAGGTGTCACCCGGACGGCCGGCCCAATACAAGACGAGCCCACTGTTTAAATGGGGCATGACACAAAGACAAGCACGAGCACGAGCCCAACCCGCTTAATCTAGAGGTGTCAAACGGGACGGCCGACCCAAAGACGACACGAGCCCACCCGTTTAAATGGGGCACGACACTAAGACGAGCACGAATATTAGTGGACCGTGCTCGGCATGGCACGAAAGCTTGAGCAGGGCCGGATCAACAAATTAGGTCCACTGGATCGGTGGCCGCACTGACATGGACACTTGGCCCGAGCCGACTTCAAGCATGGCCCGAGCCCAAACCCGCTTCAAGCACGGCACGAGCCCAAGTCCGCTTCAACAATTTTACAGATGAAGAAATATTTGAATGTAAGCAACTACATAAATATTCACTAGCAAAAATGGCCTCTTGATTGCTGATATGTCCTCAAATTTCTGTTCCAAGCCTGTCGATGAGTACAAAATTGGGATAATTTATGCTGGGGCCCAAAAAAATGTTATGATATATACATGTGTGGATGGGTGTTTGACGACTTGTTAGAGAAGAGCAGCGTGGTTTGAGTGAGATTGAGAAGAAAAACAAGAGGAAGGCTGATCTTTTGTACAACACACACTATTGATGAGAGCAATGTGGCCAGTTGAGAAGTCTGTTAGGTCATTGATGAATGTGCCCTTTGTTAATGGGTGAAAATTGAATAGCCGTAATGTCGCAATCACACACGTAACACCAAGAGATAGAGTGGTTCACTCATAAAATTGAGTTACATCCACTGTTTTTTCTATTTGTACATATGTATAGAGAGAGTTTACATTGTAATAGGCTTTGGCACCTTGTGCTTGTCTGGTACTTGTGCTAGCCCGAACATTAGCAACCATCTTTAACATTGTAAGGAAAATCCTGATATATATATACACACACATATATTTATATTCAGATACACAAAATGTTTGATGGTGAACCATACTGTTGACTGAGTATTGATGATTAACTTACTTTTGTTTAGCAGGTAAGGTTGCAGCCTGTATTCCTCTGATGAATTCTCAGGTGGGATGTGACGGTGAGAGGAGCCTTTGGTTCTAAGAGAGACATAAAATGGAGCAAGCAATTCTACTAGTAAGATTAATATTAAAGAAAGTCCAAACTTTCACCAAACACTCAATAAACATCTCATAGAGTTTTCAATTTCAATTAAAGTGCAAGCAAGCAAAGCTAGGATGATGATGATGATGATGATGATAATTAGAGATTCCTGCTGTACAGGTTAACTTCCTCCTCAGCTCCCAAAGGTCGATCCCCTTGGCTGTTCTGCTCACATTTATTAAATAAGTTAAGTTATGGTTGAGCATTCTTAACACGTCAAGTGTCCAGATGGGATCCCTGGAGGGCAACTCATACTGAGCCTAACAACTTATTCTTAGCTACACCATGTGCTTAAGCGCATAAAACACTGGGGGCCAGTGGACTGAGTAACTAATGGAGTAAAACAAGTGTTGGGCTGGAGAATTGGCATCCTAAACATGGTCAATATTTTGACCAAAAAAACAACCAGATCCAAGTAAGAGTGACAGCTCATTCCCCTTCCCCCACGTGGCATCCGGGTTCCGACGCTAGTAATGTGCACTCTTGAGGAAACCCCATGTAATAATGTAACACCCAACTGGGAGCTTGTAGTTGTTTGCAGTTTTCTTTAAAATTGTTAGTTACACTTACTTTCAAGTCTTGCCAAAAAAAAAAGGAAAACTTGAGTATTATAAAATGATGGCTGGTCATGCTAGAGATTTATAGTTGCGATCTCAAAACAAGACAACTGGATTGCATAAAATTAGAACGTCTGAAGTGCAAATATAATGGTGCTTCACTTTTGTAGTGATGAACTTCAAGGTATACTGTTGTCATATCTATTGCCATTGAATCGATGAGTTGTTTTTGTTTCCATGGCAGTGAGTTGGGACCATCCATTTTGCGTTTCACCATTTGCGGGTTTGCAGTAGGTGATGATAATGTTGAAGTGGAGCCGACAGGTTTGAGAGATAATAGATTTCCTCCATATGGTTTTGGAGACACGAGAGACTAGATTGATGTGGTTGCATCTTTGACTTGTTTTGGTGTTGCACAACATATATTGGGTTAGCTCTCTCGTTCTTGGTCAATTTGGTGTGCTAGCAACTTAGTGAGCTACAAAGAGAGTTTGCAAGATTCTCTTCTGTAATCTCTTAGTGAGCTCAAACGACAAAGTTTTTGGTGGTAAACTAGAATCCCCATTTACAATTCATCACTTCCTAATTTACCAAAACGAGAGGCAGGCCTACGCCTCTTAGAGCGACTCCAGCGGTAGCAGCCCTGGGGGACCGAGCCCAAAATGGCTCTTCCAGCGGCAGGGGGCAGCCCAGGCAAATAGTGGGACCCACGCACACCGCAGCCCGCGGGGAAATTGCCTGAGGCCCAATCCCGCAAGCTGACGTCAGCGATGACGTCAGCAACAAAAAAATTTAAAAAAATCGAAAAATTCTGAAAAATTCTGAAAAATCTGAAAAATTCAGAAATATTTTTTAATACATACCTAAAGAATTTTATTATTATTAATTTTATACATACAACTAAAATTAATCGCGTGTAAAAATAAAAATAAAAGTAAAAATGAATAGTAATTCTTGGCTTGCGCGCGATGGGTGAAACACATAGCGTTCTTTTTGCGAGGCATTCTTATTCACGTGAATAGTAGCCCCTTAGCTCCCCCACCCCTCCCCCTTGCCATGGCAACCCCTAAGACAATTTGAATCAATTTTTTTAGTCGAAGACAATTTGAATCATTATATATATATATATAATATTATAGAAGAAACCAATTTAGCCAGGCCCTACAAGTTTGGTGCACCTAACTCCTAAAACTTAAACAAAAAAAAAATAACTGAGTGGGCCCAGGGCCACTGTGCCTCCGCCCCTGACGAAGGCCTCATTCATACAACCCAAAATTCCAACCCTGTCGGAATTGGTAGCATGAAATGTATTCCCAGTAACGTTGTAGACGCCGCCTGTGCCGTTGGAGGCCTGTGAGGGCACAAGGCTGAGTTGAGGAACAGGAACAGGCGGTGCCATGCTTAGCATATATTGATGAATCTGATCAATTACCTTCTGACGTTCGGACGTGCCATATTTTGTGGCTGCTGCACGAGATTTGATGGCCAGGGCACGCCTTTCTTCCTTATTGTATTCTAATGAACCCAATTCACCATCTGGGTAGGTGGGCATTAAATGAATAAAGTCAACCAATACATCTCGCACACTCCATGATGGCTGCCATTCATTCAGTCGCCTTAACCAGATCTTGGTATGGGTTTTGAACCGACCATTTTCCGTCAAAGGTATGATTGAAGGAGGCTTAAATGGGTATTCCCCGGAAACAGGACCCGCCCATGATAAATCCCACCCTCGAATTCAGTTCCACTAGCGCCTCTCACTGCAAATTGCCATTCAAATATGTTCCGCTGGAGCAGGCCGCACTTGAGATCGTCGGAGGGATTGGATTCAATCTCATCATACTCCTCTAGAATCCGCTTCAACCCTCGGTAGCGATCCAATTCCATTTGATTTTGTTCGATCTGCGTCGATCCGACTCGATCCACCACAACCACCTCTTCCGGTTAGCAAAACTTCAAATACATACAATTATTCTCTCACAATACGAGCGAAGAGATGAGGAAAGATGGCCGGCTGTGTTTGTCTGCAGGGCTCCTCATGCAGAGTAAATATGCACATCTTGTTGCTGTTTCTTCAGAGAAAATTGAAAAGCTTAGATGGATTTGAAGTTCAAGGCTCTCACTACTTACAGTGACAGAGAAGAAGAGGAAAGCTGTAACTGTTTGAGAGTTGGACAGAACTAGTCTAGAGATGTCTATTTGGCTGAGAAAGAACTGACCAGGGGAAATCGAGCATGAGATGAAAGCGGAAGGGTTGAGAGTCCAAGAAAGCCAAGTCTAGAAGCGGCGATTGCAGAATGGGAGAGTGCGGCGCCCAAAGAGAGAAAAGCGTGAAAGTTTTTAGGATTAGAAATGTGGCGTCGTTTTATAGATGAGGTAATAGAATAGGTTAGAGCTCGTCAATGGGCTAGGCTTTCTAAGGTGCACCGGGTCGGGCCGGATCGAAATGGGCTTATTGATATAACCAAGGTGATTTGTGTTTTCTGTCTCTTATTTCTCTGTTTTTATATGTTTTTGTCTTTGTTTTTCTATGTAATCCCTCATCTTGGTTACTACTATTCTTTAGGTCAGTTCTGATACATGTTTTTTTGTTTCAACTCAGGAGGAAATTTAGGAGCTGGAGTGAGGATCGGCTGCATACCCAACAGGTATCAAGAAGCCTAGATTTTTGCACATTTTAGCCAACAATTGGTTGTTTTGGCTTGGTTGATTTCAGTTGTTTACAAATTCCTTTTGAAAGTTGTAGTAAATTATAGAGAATGTGTCTGAACTGAGCATATCCGAAATTGAAATTGCTGATGAAGTGGCAAACGTGATTGATATTTGACGTAAAGCCTCATCACACCTCCCATTATTGCACGACACCCGAACATTTGACAGTTGTCCAACCGTTTTACATGCCTTAGGGAGTTGGGGGACTACCCAACTCGACTTTTCACATCAAGAGACCGACCCCTCGGACCAACAGCTCAGCCACGGAAAAATCCCATTAGGCAGACCCAAAGGGCAGAAGCAACTCCCCACCCAAGAAGACTTGCCTAGAGAGTTGGGGGACTTGTTGACGCTTGGTATAAACCGAGCCTGTCTGTCCAATGATAACAGAACATGTGGATCTCGCTAGCCATGTTGCAAAAGCGACCATCCAATCCCCTCAACTGCCAACTATGCAGGTCTGCTCGGCTACCGACCACACCACCTCGGCCTTCGTACCATCCAGATAAAATGATAAAAGGCTACGAGTCAGCCACGTTGACGACAATACATCCCCTGACAAGGAAGAACTCATCGCCTCCTGAAATGTCGTCCATGTCCTCTCCGATACCACGAGTAAGCCGCCTGACCCATCCCCTGACCAGATGGGACTCCGTCCGTTCCAAAGAGGCTACTCTGCTTACTCAAGCCCCCTAGTAAACCGTGTAAAGCCATCATGAGAAGAGGATGTGGCTAAACCCCAACCATCCACAACCTGACAGAACAGACAGTCTGATGTGACATAAAAGTCTCGGCTTCGAGCCGAGGTGACCGGCTTGAAGAATATCTTGTGAAAACTCCTATAAATAGGGGTTGAATTTATGTAAATAAAAAACTTTGCCAAATACAAAAGAAAAGACTTATCAAATCAATAGAAGATCATTCTTGTTCTTATTCCAACACAAGCATCACACAATCAAGGAACCAAATCTCCTCTTCATCCAAATAAAAACACTTGTATTTCATACGCAGACCACAGGAAGTTTGAGGTCTAACAACATACGTATTTAAACTAAGTTATTTAAATGTATAGGTATATTGTTACATGATACACTATTTACTACATATAAAGGTCAATTATTTGACTATAAAAAAATGTCAATTATTTATTGCTATAGGTGGGTTAAATGATGAAATTAGTAAATTACCAAGTTCATAATTCAAATTTTGAATTAGTAGTAAAAGATGCATTAAATCAGGATTTTAAGTTTCTTACAATATGTATTTCAAAGGGCAAAATGGACAAACAAAAAAGAGAGATAAATGCAGTGTGTTTTGTGCCTGGTGGAGTTGTAACATTTATTTTGCTTCTTATTGTTTGCAGTATTCTTTAAATTGTTAGTTACACTTACTTTCAAGTCTTGCCAAAAAAAAGGGAAAACTTGGGTTATTGTACCCGGAGCAACTGGATTTGCTAAAGTTAGAATGTCTAGGTGCTTCACTTTTGTAGTGATGAACTTCATGGTATAATGGTGGTCTGAAGTGCTGATGTTTATAATAACCAAGCTACTTGGGCGATACAATGCTCACTTGTAGGATACATATGATGCTGGACTTGTTTCCGGCACCTGGTGGTCCAGCTTACAAGCGTTTGGAGCCAGGTGATGTTCTCGTTTGTATGAATGGGGCAGTAAGTTATGCTTTTCGTCTCACAATTAATTTATGCTCAAGGCTGAGCTTAGCAACCTGGAAAGAACGCAGAAGAGGGAAGGAGTAGATATGACATACCTGAAAAATGTAATCTTAAAGCTTCTTGAAACAGGTATTTTTATTATATACTGATGTAACAAGCATACCTGAGCATCCAGAAAATGTAAACTACGACAGAGCCATTATACATCACCAAGAGAGAACATTTTGGCAGGGCTCTGGAATGCCCATTTACAATTTATCACTTCCTAATTTACCAATAAAAGAGGCCTACGCCTCTTACAAAATATATCAAAAATTCCAACTCACAATACTGACAAAAAATAGTATACATATCGCATATATAAATAATAGTATACATATCGCATATATAAAAATCATATTGCTTATTCCTTACAATTATAATTACCATCGACTAAAAACATTCTAGACAATTTGAATCAATTTTTTTTAGTCGAAGACAATTTGAATCATTATATAAATATAATATTATAGAAGAAACCAATTTAGCCAGGCCCTACAAGTTTGGTGCACCTAACTCCTAAAACTTAAACAAACAAAAAATAACTGAGTGGGGGCCCGGGCCACCGTGCCTCCGCACCTGATGAAGGCCTCATTCATAGAACCGAAAATTCCAACCCCGGCCACATTCATAGAACCCAAAATTCCAACCCTGTGGGAATTGGTAGCATGAAATGTATTCCCAATAACGTTGTAGACGACAGCGCCGCCGCTTGTGCCGTTGGAGGCGTGTGAGGGCACAGGGCTGAGTTGAGGAAAAGGAACAGCTGGTGCCTTGCTTAGCAAATATTTATGAATATGATCAATTACCTTCTGACGTTCAGAAGTGCCATATTTTGTGGCTGCTGCACGAGATTTGATGGCCAGGGCACGCCTTTCTTCCTTACTGTATTCTAATGAACCCAATTCACCATCTGGGTAGGTGGGCATTAAATGAACAAAATCAACCAAAACATCTCGCACCCTCCACGATGGCTGCCATTCATTCAGTCGCCTTAACCAGATCTTGGTATGGGTTTTGAACCGACCATTTTCCGTCAAAGTTATGATTGAAGGAGGCTTAAATGGGTATTCCCCCGGAAACAGGACCCGCCCATGATAAATCCCACCCTCGAATTCAGTTCCAATTGCGCCTCTGACAGCAAATTGCCATTCAAATATGTCCCGCTCGAGCAGGCCGCACTTGAAATCGTCGGAGCGATTGGTTTGCATCTCATAATACTCCTCTAGAATCCGCTTCAACGCTCGGTGGCCATCTAAATCCATTTGATTTGGTTCGATCTGCGTCGATCCGAGTCGATCCACCACAACCACCTCTTCCGGTTAGCAAAACTTCAAATACATACAATTATTCTCAAAATACGAGCGAAGAGATGAGGAAAGATGGTCGGCTGTGTTTGTAGGCACGGCTGCTCATGCAGAGTAAATATGCAGATCTTGTTGCTGTTTCTTCAGAGCAAATTCAAAAGTTTAGACGGATTTGAAGTTCAAGGGTCTCACTACTTACAGTGACAGAGAAGAAGAGGAAAGCTGTAACGAGAGTTGGACAGAACTAGTCTAGAGATGTCTATTTGGCTGAGAAAGAACTGAACAGGGGAAATCGAGCATGAGATGAAAGCGGAAGGGTAGAAAGTGCAAGAAAGCCAAGTCGAGAAGCGGAGATTGCAGAATGGGAGGGTGCGGCGCCCAAAGAGAGGAAAGCGTGAAAACTTGGAAGTAATAGAATAGGTTAGGGCTCGTCAATGGGCTGGGCTTTCTAATGCGCACCGGTCCGGGCCGGGCTGAAATGGGCTTATGGATATAACCAAGGTGATTTTTTATTCTCTCTCTCTTATTTTTCAGTTTTTCTATGTTTTTGTCTTTGTTTTAATTCCTCATCTTGATTACTACTATTCTTTAGGTCAGTTTTCTTCTGATACATGTTCAATTTTCTGATAATTCTTTTCGTTCCGTATTTGGAATCCATTGTCCTGACATTGCGGTGTATAACCTCAGGCTGATGATAACGTAATTATAACACAGGTAGAGGATCCTGAGTACAATGTCTTATTATATGTTCCAGTTAGATGAAGAGTTTCTTTATTACTGGAACTATGGCGTAGTTGTAACTTTTCTTTTTCTTCACACTGGTATAATCAGGCATGTATAAACAGGACGCATCAAGTATAAGCAACTCTGCTGCATAACAGCAGATTCTGGTAATTATATTTTCTCTCTAGATTTTTCTTGCCATGTGACACCCAACTGGGAGCTTGCATGTTTTTTGCAGTTTGCTTTTAATTGTTATATTTACTTTCTAGTCTTGCCAAGAGAAAAAGAAGAAGGAAAACTTGGGGTATTGTACCCGGAGTATTATAAATTATGGCTGGTTATTGATAGGAATTTTACCACAGGTGCAAAAGGGTTTAAAATCCTATAAAACTTGCAAGAATGACAAGGTTATTGCAGTATAAACGGATCTCGCAAGGTCGTTCTCCACAAGAATTATTAAATAATTCGTAGCAAACCAAATTCTAATTAATTATTGTAAAAGAGAAAGTTGAGATGTTTGATTTTAAGACCTTAAATTAAGCTGAAGTTAACTAATAAAAATAAGGTAATATGCCAAATTAAAGCTAAAAGCAAAAGCAACAGTTGTGTTTTGAGAAATCAAGTTAAGAAAGCACTAGGGATCCGCCGTCACCTTAGCAATTCTATATAGTTCTCCCAATTACTTATGACCTATGCATGCATATTTCAAAGGTTAGGTATTCCTAATATATGCCTACTTGGACCCCCAACATAGAGCGTATATCATACATGCAATCCGTCTGTGGTATTCGGATCAAATCTAAACATACATGACTCATTAAGTTACGTGAAACCTTTTGACAAACCATACAACCCTTAAGACGTGGTATTCATCCTAAGTGAATTCGCACATATTAATCACAAGAAGCCTTCACAATTTCGGGGACCGACCTCCGACCAAAATTGCATCAAATTACTTTTCTAAACATCCTAATTGTGATCAAGCATCAAGACACTTAGATAGTTTAACCAGTGATGAATAATTTGAAAACCTGCATGCATATAATCATAAGCAAATTGGATAGAAACTACATATTCTTGCTAAGGCTCGTGGCCTCACCCTAGCAAAAAGGGAATTAGTTACGCATATTCATAATAGAAATCATAGAAAATATTATTAAGAAGAAAAGGAATAACAACACCTGGAAGTAGAAAATCCAAGAACCCTAGCAATTGCTCTCCCAAAAGCCAAAAAGAAGTCTGAAAGAAGAAGAAGAACCTAAAACTGATGTGAAAAGAACTTAAATACTCCCTAAAACCTAGCTTCACAAGACAACTTTTCTTTTCCTAAAAGGAGACTAAATAAAAATAAGGTAATACAAGGAGATAAAATCCTAATTGGATAAAGAGACTATGCATTAAAGCTGCCCATTCACGTTCTGGCCTCAAAACTGCTCCAAATCAGGCCCATAATAGCTTGTTTTGAAGAGAAAAATATTCTGAACACATCTCAAGAAGGCCACGAATCCATCCGAGGTCATTTTGGGCTCCAAAAACGCCATTAAGGGCCCAAAACGTCACTTTTTCCAGCACTGCACTGCTCCTTTATTTTTATCGCCATAAAACAACTGCTTGATAGAAAAATCTGGAATTTTGATACAATTGGGCCAAGTGACTCACGAACGTCCTCCAACTGGAATTACTCCAAAATTCGTCCATTTGATCATGTTTTGCTCCAAAGGAAGTCGAAAGCCCTATATTGAAAATACAATTCAAAGTATCAAAGTTCTTCCAAAATATTAACCAAAATATACCAAGATTGGGATTAAATATATACTATAAAATATACCCATCAGTTATGCTAGAGATTTATAGTTGTGATCTCAAAATAAGACAATTGGATTGGATAAATTAGAATGTCAAGCTGCGTGACTTTTGTAGTGATGAACTTAATGGTATAATGGTGGTCTAGAGAGCTGATATTTATAGTAATCAGGCTACTTGGCGGCTTTAAGATCTTATTATAAGTTCAAGTGTACGAGTTATTATTATCGCAGACCTGTACACTGGCTTTTACCCTTTCATGCTGTGCATCCAAATGTTTTCATACACTGTTTTCATATGAATTTCAGATTTTGGCAAGGCAGCAAGCCCAAAGAGAGGAAGAACTAGCACAGTCACAGCGGCACATTTTAGCGCTTCATGTGTGTAATCCTTCATCTTTATTACTATTCTTTAGGTCAATTCTGGTACGTGTTTTTTTGTTTCAACTCAGGAGGAAATTGAGGAGCTAGAGCATGAGAATCTGCTGCATAGCCAACAGTATCAAGAAGCCTGGATTTTTGCAGATTTTAGCCTCTGTTCTTTTGGCTTGATCAATTTCAGTTGTTTGGAAATTCCTTTTGAATGTTGTGACATATATGCAGGAATCTATGTTGAAGGCTGAGCTTCGCAAAATGGAAAGAATGCAGAAGAGGGAAGGAGTAGATATGACATACATGTAATCTTAAAGCTTTTTGAAACATGTATTTTAATTCTAGACTGACGTAACAATCAAAGTCATCTAGTTATATTAAACTGCGATCACCTAGTGAGACACATTATACAAGTGTGATATTGGAATGTCTGATTGTTTTTGTTACTCAAATAGGTGAAGTGAAGGCCCTATTACCTGTAGTTGGTATGTTTCTTCAATTTAATCTGGACGAGGTGAAATTCTTATCTCGTATCCTATGCTGCAGTTGTAGTTAGTTAGTTGTCTATGATGCTCCGAGTTGTGGTTTTCCTAGATTGTCAATTCCATTCTAATTTATGCACTTTATATATGACTGCAGATGCAGAAGTGTCAACACAAGCGTACCGGAGATGTTCCTCCTAGCCCAGCGAGTGATGCTTCAGGATCAGTAACTTCTCTTTTCTCAAAATTCTCATTTTCATAACCACAGAAGTGAAGATTGTAGAGAATTCTTTGCACGGAAACTAGCTGCTCCAGATTCAAAGGTGGAGAGGGTGCGGCCAGGGCCGGTCCTGAGATTTTCAAGGCCCGGGGCAACGTCAAAAATAGACCCTATATATATGTATACCACACAAGAAAAATCTATGTGGATGTAGAATATTATAAAATGAGATCTACATAATATCATTTATTTTATATACATCTCTATATAAGAAAGGATCGAAGACAAAAAGAAAATGAGATATGTATCTCTACATAATATTATAAAATGAGATGTATTTATGTGGTTTTTTTATATATATCTCAACATAATATTATAAAATGAGAGATGTATATAAAAGCATTGGAGTACTAAAAGAACCTGCTTATTTTATATACATCTCTCCATAAGAAACGATGAAAGACCCAAAAAAATGAAGAAGCATTGAACTACTAAAAAGAACTTGCATACTTGAAGACAAAAAAAAAAGCATAAGGAAGGAAACACAATGGGATTCGAATTTGGGAAGGACTTGAATTTAAAACCAGGCCTAACCAACACCGATGGCGTTACATTATGTCAATATGTCTTTTATTTTATTTATATAACCGTTAAATATGACCTGACTATGACAAAAAAAAATTAATTTTGGGCCCCTCTTGAGCCAGAGCCCAGGGCGATCGCACTTCCTGCCCTGGCCAGGGCCGGGCCTGGGTGCGGCCATAGTAAATCATGTATTCTTTTATACGTCACATAGAGAGTGTATATCAACACTGTCCAGTAAATGCAAAGTACGACAGAGCCAGTATACGTCACAGAGAGGGAGAGTGAACATTTTCACCATCTGGTGGTTTGCTTGCAGTTGGTGATAATGGGTCGTTTTCTTCAATGAATATTAATTCAGTCTCCATTATGCGGCATTACTTGATATGAAAGAAAAATAAATATCAGAAAGATTTCTTCTACTTGCATTAATTTTGTCTTTTAAACAGCGCAATTGCGATTGCGATTGCGATTGCGATTGCGATTGCCTCACGAAGAAGAATAAATTCACATCAAGCTTGTCCTACCTGTTTGTACAAAAAATGGAAAAAGCCCAAAATTGGTTCTCTTTCACTGTTTCAGAAGCTCAAGTCCAACTCACTTAATATGAGTTCAAAAAGGAGGGCTCATTTGGACCAAGAAAATGGTTTAGATAGAAAGGCCCATAGGTCATCATTTGAAATCAAAACTTTGACCCAGTAAAGGGATCAAAAAGCACTAACCTTTCTTGCAGATATTGCACGCGATGTGGGGAAGGAATTTAGATAAAATATGTTATTTTTCACTCAGAGAACAAAAGCAAGACAGCCATACCCGATTCAAGGGTTAATTGGAGACTTTCAAGAAATGCTCTCTCAACTATCTCTTCTTTTCTCTCCTCACTTAGGATCAAGGAATAAAATATCCATAATATCCTCGATATTTCCACGAAATTTCTGTATTTTTGGACTACCGATATTTCCGATACCATCGATATTTTAGATATCCATGAACCAAAATATCGATAATATTGACGACATGGACCGAAATATCGATAATATCCCGATATTTCCATCGAAATTTCCGTATTTTTGGACTACCGATATTTTCGATATCATCGATATTTTATTCCTTGCTTAGGATTAATTAGCAAGAAGATAAATACTGCAATGATGTTGTGGGATCCAAACATTCCTTTTGTCTATTCATCACCAGCGCATCAAGTCTATAAATAGAGACCTCAATGGCAGGCATTAGGGACTCTCTCTCCAACCCAGACTCAACGTCTATAAACACAGCCAATTCATTCACCACTCAAGATTATCCAATTGACAACTCCTGCGATCATCTCTTTTATTGCTCTGCCAAACACTTGGTATGATTTGTTAGCAACACTGCTAATATTTTTCAGATATTGTATTAAATATGCTCAGAACAAATGGCAGCATTTACAGTTTTGAGTTAATATGGTTTTACTTTCCAAGCTTGTAATGTTTACATTTCTGTGTTTTTATTGCTATAATAAAGACCAGACAGACAAGTCTTTCATTTTCAAGTATCTGTCTACCTCTGTTTTGTAGAATAACATTGTTACCAGTATTTTATCTTTATTTACATTTGAGGTTCTATATCGTTTATCTCATAGGGCAAGCCCTTTCAAGGGTTTTTACTCAGCCCGATCGACAATAGCTGGCCTACACAGGGTTTAGGGTTTAGAAGTAGGGTTCTATATCCTACCAGCTCTTCATTAATATTTGGGAAGACCAATGATCTCCCTGCAACTAAGCCCGATGAAGACTGTGAAGAAGTAGGCACTTGTTTGCTCGAGCTCGCTCCTTTGTTAATGGCCTTGGGCAAGGCTGCACCATAGCCCGAAATTGAAAATTGTTAGACATAGGAACACAAATTTAAAAGGCTATGCAGCAAACAACTCAAAATTTGAAGAAGGTTTACCTGATTTGTGATAGCTAGCCTTTCTAAAGCCCGAACTCGTTTCTATCAATAAACCAAAAACAATGCAGATTGTTAGGTTTAGGCAAATTCAAATAGGTTAAAAGGACAGTAATTCAGAGAGTTTTGAAGTTACCTGTCAAATATATACTACCTATGTTCTTGAGCACCTGGAACAAGGCCAACTCTTCGCGACCCGTCATTGATTGAGCAAAAGGGCGCCCATCAAAGACAATAGAGTGGAAAAGCTTGGCAACTTCTGGAAACCAAATGTCCACTCTTGCACACCAATGCTCGTGGAAGAAGTTGGTCTGCAATAGATTGGCCAGATAAGGGGGCACACTTCTTCCTTGGATGCACACCCGCCAAGATGTCCCGACCGCACGATCTCATGTGGGATCAGTCAGTCCTTCTCCAAGAACTTCCCCGATTTACACTCTCATGTCGCAACTCTAGGATTGATTGGTCCAATCCAAATTTCCTGCATACGAATTTGGGGTAGTAAGCTTCTGCTCCATACGAGCATTGATCTGACGAATCGCTAACCCCAAATAGAAGGTCTCTCCCTAACAGGCAAGAAAGGGCTTTTTCAACCCGATTTGCAGCTTGTGCTGAATTTGAGTTGGCTTCTTCTACTTCCAATTCAAATATCCTCATATCCATGAATCACAGATATCCCCTGATCACCGAGCACAACCATTGCCTTTCTTCTCACTGCTTACACTCGCGGAAGAAGCAGAAGCATTCTTCAGTCTTCACTAACTTTATCGAGCTACTGATGATTGTAAGGGCTGGAATCTCATCTTCACGATAATTCAATTCGCCCAGACCAAGCTCGGGGAAGTACCATTGAAGCCATATTTGGATCATCCAAAGAGGCCCACTCACATTTAGATCCATCGATCTTGTGGTGATTTGATGTAGACAGTGATAAAGCGACGCTAATATAAACGGCCTGGTGGCTACATCATCATTGTTATGTAGGGCATTTGCCAGATGAACATACTCTTGTTGAACAAGTCCTTCAGGATTCGGAAAAATGAACTCGTTCCACCAAAACAGCAAGAACAAAATGTGTTCTTGCTCCTTATCCACTATGCCCTGATAATTGTGCAGGAAGGCAGGGAATTTCCTATTCCTTTGCAATTCTGTTTTTCTTGCCCGAAGATAAATTTTATTCTTTTGCCCTCTAACTTCATAATCTCCGAGGACATCCACAATTACTCCATGAGGGTGAAACCCAAACACCGAAGCCATGTCAAGAATTGTATGAGTCATTGGCCCCAACCCGAAATCGAATGTATTGGAGGTCTTTGTTCTAATAGCACACTACGACACTCAGCATAGGCAGATTAAGGGCTATCTTCTTCTTCAAGAGCATAATGGCATCATATATGCCATTATTCTTCCATTTCGCCCCAAACCTAGGGCATAAATCGTCAACCCATTCACTCCAAGGTTTAAACTTACTAGAAGGAATTACCTCTGGGTTCGAGCCAAGAATGCTCGAATTGGTCACCCACGAGCTCCAATCTATGTCGGAGAAGGTATAAGGGTGAAAAGCCCTAACCATACTTGTGTCTAGTGCCCTCAGACTTGCTGGTCTAGCACCGAAATATCTCTAACCAAGCATGGGCACCACCAATTCTTCAGTAATTGACAGAGGGAACGAAGAATAGAAGCGATCACCACCTTTTTCTTGTTCGGCCCGAAGAACAAATTGAAATTTCGCTACTTGTTCTTCAACCCCCTTGCCCGAAATCCAATTGGGCGCATTCTCGGGCGGTTCAATCGGCGCTCCTTGCTTCTTCATCTTTTTTTTTCTAGGAGCCATTTCTGAAAATCCGCTACGCATATAAAAATCGAAGAAGGATTTTTGGTTCTGAAAATACTGGTATGACGAAATCGCAGAGATTGGAATCGAAGATGAAAAAGGGAAAGAACTCGAACCGTTTTAAATTATTTTTAAACGAAAGGGGCTTTCTGGTATTTTCACATATTTTGGGCGCGTCTTTTATTTTTGAAAAGGGCTTTTCCATTCAGAAAGGGGTTAAATCTAATGTGCTTTAGCTTAAGCCCATCAGATTTAGGGGGCAATGTTTGTACCAAAAATGAAAAAAGCCCAAAATTGGTTCTCTTTCAATGTTTCAGAAGCCCAAGCCCAACTCACTTAATATGAGTTCACCAAGGGGCTCATTTGGACCAAGAAAATGGTTTAGATAGAAAGGCCCATAGGTCATCATTTGAAATAAAAACTTTGACCCAACAAAGGTGTCAAAAGGCACTAACCTTTCTTGCAGAGATTGCACGTGATGTGGGGAAGGAATTCAAATAAAATATGTTATTTTTCACTTAGAGAACAAAAGCAAGACAGCCATACTTGATTCAAGGGTTAATTGGAGACTTTCAAGAAATGCTCTCTCAAATATCTCTGTTTTTCTCTCCCCACTCAGGATTAATTAGCAAGAAGATAAAAACTGCAATGATGCTATGGGATCCAAACATTCCTTTTGTCTATTCATCACCAGTGCATCAAGTCTATAAATAGAGACCTCAACGGCAGGCATTAGGGACTCTCTCTCCAACCCAGACTCAACGTCTATAAACACAAAAACTATCTTCAAAAGCCTTCAAAACAGCCAATTCATTCACCACTCAAGATTATCCAGTTGACAACTCCTGCGATCATCTCTTTTATTGCTTTGCCAAACACTTGGTATGATTTGTTAGCAACACTGCTAATATTTTTTATATATTGTATTAAATATGCTCAGAACAAAGGCAGCATTTACAGTTTTGAGTTAATATTGTTTTACTTTCCAAGCTTGTAATGTTTACATTCCTGTGTGTTTATTGCTATAATAAATACCAGACAGAGAAGGCTTTCATTTTCAAGTATCTGTCTACCTCTGTTTTCTAGAATAACATTATTACCAGTATTTTATCTTTATTTACATTCGAGGTTCTATATCGTTTATCTCATAGGGCGAGCCCTTTCAAGAGTTTTGACTTAGCCCGATTGACAATAGCTGGCCTACACAGGGCTTTGCTCCAGCCCGATCAGGGTTTACTCTTGCCCGATAAACAGTGCTTTGCCCAATCAAGATGAAAACTGCCCGATAAAGGGTGATTGGAGTTTGTTTAATATTGTTAGGTTAATTTTCAGTATAAACAAACCATTTTAAGGTTTTTCTATGTGTTTATACCAAGGTTGGTAAACCCGATCAAGGGATTTTCTGACCAAAACATGCTTTCTCTACCTCTTTGGGCAAGCGCCTCATACGGCTATCATTCCACATGTACGCAAATGAAAGAATATTGAAGTCCTCTTAATTGAGGCATAGAAAAGAACTAATCTGAGCCAATACCCCCCTCAAAGCACAATGGCTTGATTAGAGGTCAAGATACAAGCGCAAAATCCAGTGTACAAACAAGCAAACATACACACATCACATTTCTATTGGGTCAGTCCTGATTCCAATAGTGGCACGCTTAAGCAATCCAACGAGTTTAGAGAGCCAGCCCGATCAAGGGCCGGGCCTCTCTCGCTCATTCAAGCCCGATCCAACGTTCAATTGGATCCACAGTTGGAAGCCCGCATCACCTGCCAAGAATCGTCGGCGCTGACTCAAGAGAGCGCTCAAGGCATCAGTGTTGGAAGCAGTCCCCGCCTCTCCCTCTAAGGGCAGGAAAAAGACGCCAACACTACCCAAATGGGGGGTTATCCAAATGGGTAGTTAATTACACACTTACAGTATATATGGACTCGCGGGGCAGCTCATACTAAGCCTAACTAACCCTGCCCTTACACCACCAATGGTGCCTACAAATACAAAACTAGGCCCTATTGGCAGAGGTCTAATTTTGCCACCAAAACCAAGAAAGTTTTGCTTTCTTGGGGTTGGGGCCTTCGTTGAAGGAACCCAAAATTCCTACCCTGTTGGAATTGGTAGCATGAAATTTATTCTCAACAATGATGTTGATGACGACATGGCAGCCGCCTGTGCTGTTGGAGGCCTGTGAGGGGCTTAGTTGAGGAGGAACAAGAACAGTGCCATATTTTGGGGCTGCTCCTGCTTCAAGAGATTTGACGGCCCGGGCATGAGATTTGAGGGCCAGGGCACGCATTTCATCCTTTTTTTTTGTCGAAGCACGCCTTTCTATCAAAACATGAGAAGCTAAAATATGAGAATATGGGAGAATATGAGAATGAGAGAAGATAATTTTCTAGTTTTCAACTTGTTGTATTTCATTTTCATTACAAACCTATTTATACAAGTAGAGAACTTGCTAACCAAGTTCAACATTAATTACAAGTGGTTGGTAAGATGGCTTGCTAACCAAGCTCAATATTAATTACAATCACACTTCCCTATGTCATAAATAATTTCAAACATCTAGTTAACAAAGTCAAGCTCAATAAATGCTTTCACAACACAAGTCAACACTCCCTCTCAAGTTGGTGCATAGATGTCTTCAATGCCTAACTTGTCAAGAGAGTTTTTGAAGGCTTGACAAGAGACTGCCTTTAGCAATATGTCTGCATCGAGCTTCTTCTTAATAAAATGTTAATCCACTTGAACACTTTCTTCCTTATTGTATTCTACTGAACGCAATTCACCATCTGGGTTGGTGTCCAGTTCATCAATAAGTGCAAATAAAGCATCAAGAGCATCTATGTTGTACTTGCCCCCCTCTATGAACGCTATCAATGCTATCTGAATCCAAACCTGAAGCAGACAGGAGGAATTGAACTGGCTACACACTTGTCCTTCGTCATGCCTGTTTGTTCAGATATCACGTTTTCACCTTGATACTTGATCTGTAACAAGTGTGTGAATTAGGCTGGGAAAGAACTGAACAGGGGAAATCGTGCATGATATGAAATGATTTGCTTTCGGAATGATAGAGTGCTACAACAAAGCCAAGTTGACAAGTCGAGATTGGCCTAAACTCCTAAACTTGTGAGGCACCAACTTCATCCCACACGGCAAGAATTTCATAAACATTTGCATACAAACTTCTTGTTGTTCACTCACATTCAACAACAATTGTCCACGGTTGCATTATAATTTCCAAACACATTATCAATATCAATCAATTATAAACTCTAATCTAAATAACAATCAATCAATATCAATATCATATTAATAAATTCTAATCCTTAAAAAACACTAAATATTTCAATTTCATTAAAAATATAAATTCTACTCACTTGAAATTATGCGATGCCGCGGCAACCCAAGGGGTGATCATTGCCGCAGAGCGTTCGTAGGGGCTGGCTTGGGGCTAGGGTTTGAGAGGAAGTGAGCCAATTAGGATTCTAGAGGATTTTGAGGGATTTTTTTTGAAGTGATAGATTATATGAATTTATATAGACTCCTAAAGATTCGACTTGGTTTTGGCGTTCCGCGTTGAATGAAATTTAAAGTGTTGACTTTTATGAATTTGTATAGATTTTTGTATCATACTTTTAGAGGATTTTAAAATCTTTGGTGGATTTTAATAGAAATTGCTTAATTTCTTCAACACTGTCTCATGTTCACACGTTCTTAAACAAGTAAAAGGACAATCCAACATATTTGTAGTTTATTTATTCCATCATTTCTTTTAAAATGAATTATGAAATGGAAAAAATAAATAAATATTTATTTGGACAAGTCAGAAAAGGCGGAAAGTGAAGGAAATATATGTTCTCATTTCAAACCCAACAGTCCTATTTTGAATTTTCATACTGGTTTATGCATGTTCTTTTATAGTATATATTGCTTGATATTAGTACTTTGTGAAGCTTGTTTTATATATAGTTATTCTCTTATCCGGATGTCCGCATGTTATTATCGTGCTGATGCTATTGTAAACAAGCAGAAAAGCATGAAGGGGTAGTACAAAATACATAGCGTCCGCACGATAATAACGTTCGGATGTCCGTAAAGGAGAATTTCTGTATACATATTTATATAGAGGAAAAGCAAATGAAAAAATCAATGGTAGTTGGTTTTGTGAACATTCAGGAGCACATAAAAGACATATAAGGCTGTGTACCATTCACACCTAGGAAGACGCCGGCAAGTCTATACGACTGAATTAGGGATGGCAATTTTCCCGTGGGTAAGGGTCTTCAGGGATTTGATCCTAATGGATGGGGTATGAAGGACAAAAAATGGGTATGGGGATGGAGTACGGGAATTGTTTGGGTATTGTGTTCGGGAGGGGCGGGGATGGTATTTTAATCCCAGGACCGAACTCTCCCCATTTAGAATATATATATATATATATATATATATATATATATATATATAGTATAGTATATATATATATGATATTAAAGTGATTGTGCCGACAAAATTTTATATTTATAAAATTTATATGAATCTTAAGCCACACTAAGTTCTAGTCAATATGTAAACATTCTTATATTGTCTTATATGTATATTCATTATCTTGCCTTAATCCTACTTTTTTTCTTTCAACAAAGTAGTTTTATATTGGTTTTTCTTCCGTAATGGGCGGGTTGGGGAACCCATTCCCCAACGAAGGTGGGGATGGGGAAAAAAGCTTAATGGGGATTGGGATGGGAATGGCATACCCACCCCGATTCGACCCATTGCCATCCCTATAATCGATATAGAAGGTTTATGAATAAACCCTAACCTAAACACTATAACAAACAAAACTCAATAGTATTATTACTATTATCTGACTTCTCAAGCATTAAGGGTGTTGACATATGGTTTTCACCTATGATGACTGTGGGGCTTATTGACATTAGGTCTGGACCTCACCATTTCAGGTCCAATAGCCTCACCATTTTGAAGTCCACTGCTAGAGTCGGTTGAGAAGGCCTATAAGAGGCAGGGGCTGCTCTTCTTGAAAAAAAGACTCTCACAACTCTCTCTCATTTTTCTCTCAAGCTGCTCACCTCTTACAAAAGGCTCTCAAGTCTATTACAATGTAGACGTAACTCAATTTTAGAAAATGACAAGTAGTTAATTTTGGGTTTTTCTCTCCAAATAGACTCTATGTATGTGGTTAAGATCAATTTTGGACTTTTGAAAATTAATCAATACACCCAAGTCTGACCGGCGGCTTTGGCCGTGTTCTAGGTTGCTCCGGCCACTTTTTGGCCCCAAAAATTGCTCCCCTTGTTAGTCTGAACATGTTGGTATAGGTATTGTAGGGAGTTTTGGGAATTTTCCGTCGCCGGAATTTTCTCAAGACACCCACCGGTGCCCGAGTTGGGTGGCGGCGTGTGGGCCACTGTTTGGCGGCCCATTGTGTTCTGAAATGTTCCTCATGTCCTCCCAAGTACGACGATATGCTTGGATTAGCTATACGTTATTGTTTGACTATCGAACAGATATTGCGCCTATTATGTGATATCCGGGTTCGATAGGTTCGGATAGTTCGATCGGTTCCATTTTCAAATATGGCATTCCCCGTACCTCTAGGATCGTGTAGGAACTTATTGATAGAGAATCGGAGTCCTGGATACTCCGAATCAACGATTCTAGGGTTAGGCGAACCGGTCGCCGTTCGATCGTGCAATCGACATTGATCTGACAGCTCAATCGAGCCCAAACCTTTGGGACTTGTTTGGTAGACTTTTTCGGACCTATAGGAACCTTCGGGACCGCTCATTTTCATCTTATCTTTCTCTGGATTGGCAATTTTCATGCAAGTTTTCAACTTCCCTTTTCTCCAACTCTCTTTCAAGCTCCACAACTTGGAGCATGCAACTATGTTCCTCCACCTAGTTGTATTTGCAGGATTTACGCTTTGTGCTGAGTTGATTCATTCGTTTCAGACCCTATCCGAGGTTGTTGGAATGCTAGTAGCATCTGTTTTTTGTCGAGCTTTTCCTACTTCATTTCCACTATGTTGACCATGTTGGTCTTGAAGGGCATTACCATTGGCTACTGCAGCTCATAGTGTTTGTTTCTGTCATGGAAGCTTGGCAGCAACTTGTTGCCAAACTAGTCTTCCTGCAGCACTTGCTCTTTCAATTTTAGTTGTGTTTCAACGTTGCTGGTTTACGAACGTGGGGGTTTTTGCTCTGGGTTCCTAGGTTTGTTCCAAAGGGTTGTGTTGTTCATTATGTTTTTCAAGATTGCTGGTTTACAAACATGGGGTTTTTGCAGTTGTACACTTTTATCGTACCTATTATGCAAATGAAATGATGTAGTTGTTAACATCCAGTAAGTGGTATGAACAGTTATTATACTGTTCATACCCTGCAACTGAGTTGAATCCTATGATGTAGTATTAACAATATACTTCTATGACATAGTATTAACATATTTTTAGTAACAAAGCATGCTCTATATATAGCTGTGCACTTGAATTTTATGATATGCAAAATGTGATTTTTACTAGGAAGATAGTTATATGACATAGTATTAACTGTAAGACCCGTGAGCTTGGGGAAGCAAGCTCGAGGAGGAAATGTGAAGTGTCTTATATGTGTGGGCACTTCTCCTCTTAGCACGAGGCCTTTTGGGAGCTCACTAGCTTCGAATTCCTTGGAACTCCGAAATTAAGCGAGTTGGGGCGAGAGCAATCCCAAGATGGGTGACCCACTGGGAAGTTACTCGTGAGTTCCCATAAACAAAACCGTGAGGGTAAGGCCCAAAACGGACAATATCGTGCTAGGGGAGTTGGGTCGTGACATTAACAATGTACTTCTATGACATAATATTAACGAGTGTATTTTTTTTTCTTGTAGACTTATTTCCTTTTTGCCTTTGCGATTGTTTTTGGTCAAACTGTGGACAATTGGAGGTGGTTTCTGCAAAGGATATTGGATGTCTTGCTGGGCTTTTTTGGGTTTTTTTTGTATGAAATGGTATTAACAATGTGCTTCTATTAAATGGTATTAACAATGTACTTCTATGACATGGTATTAATAATGTACTTCGGGGTTGCTGGGCTTGTTTTGGGTTGGGCTTCTTTTAAGTTAATCAATGACAGTCATATAATTTATAGGAACTTCAACACTCATTTCTTATGTAGTAAATGGTTTTTGGGTATGTTTCTAAAGTGCATTCCATGTGGAGTTTTTGTTTTTTTTTACATAATTTCATGTCCTATTTTTGGTAGAATACTAAAGCTCCCAAAAAAGAGGTGTTTGTGTGTTTTTTTTTAAAATATATATATTTTTTTTTATAGAAGTCTTGTTGGGAAAGAATATTGCATGCAAATGTAAATACAAGTATGACTGTTTTATTAGATCAAAGACTTTATTTTTAACTTTTTTCTTTGGTCCGATTTGAACTATTTCAATTTTGAGCTTGCATGACTTAGTATTATTATTTTTCTTTGGTCCGATTTGAACTATTTCAATTTTGAACAACCCCAATATGTTAAGCCTAAACAGTCTAGTTGATGAGATGATCAAAGTCCAAAACGGAGAGATAGAGATTATACAAGAAAAGTTGAAATGTCCATCACCATCAGGATGAGAAGAAATATGGGCCTATGTTGCTTCCCAAAATAATGTAATAGGAACGCACTATTAGCATCCGCCAGAAGAAGTCAATAAATAAGTTAACGACGATGTGATGTTTGTTTCAACAAAATAGATTAGCAAATCCTGGCAATCAGATGAACAAATCTTAGCAAAATGGGTGTTGACCAAAGAAATAACAATGCACAAATAGTCCGGCTTTTTAATCTCTCTTCTTCTAAATATCCATGTTAGCTCAATATCAGTTACAAGAGAATCCTATACATCACAATAATTCTACAAATTTCAGCTACAAATTGGCTGGGAGGAATCACCTGCTCAAATAGTCTTTTGAAAATCTGCCACAAACAAACATAAATACATTAAAAAAAATATTAAAATAACCAATTATTACAAGTATTTTTCAAATAGAGAAAATCTTGGATGTTAATAAGGTATCTTGTAAATTTAAGGAATGCTTAACCTAACTTTCAACCTAGATGAATTCCAACGGTAACACGCAGACAGTGCGACTGTTACCTCTTCTTGACCAACAGCTCTTCGACTAGTTGAGCGAAGAATACATTGAATAGAGTTTAGCGCATTCCATTGTAGTTTAGCTGATGCTTCCGAGGCAAGAGAACTACAAACGAGCATAACTTGGATATTTAGTCCAACAATACCTAAAAATTGGCTGGCCAAAAGGCCAAAGCAATAGCTAGCTACAAAGATAATGACTTTACACCATAAAAGTACCTTCAGAGATACTGCAAAAGCTTTCTGAGGGGAAGATCGCCCCTGGGTCTGCTCCATTCTGGCAAGAGACAGCCAGAGCCAGGCAATTTTTACTGTAGAGAACAAGAAACAACTAATTAATAAGTTTTAGAGGCACATTACCAGAGTTGGCAGTTTCAAAGGATACACCATGTATGCCTTTCACCAACATACATATCACCAAGGTGACTGCAGAGCTCTATAATTTGAAGACCGTATTTCACCTTAAAAAAACAGAGAAAAATTGAAAAGCATACCTTGACCATGATGGTACAAATTTACTATTTGGTATAACATCGTCATCTTCTTCGTTTTCATCATCTGATTCTTTGTATGGAGAGATTTCATAACACTGTTCTTGATGTGTATTGGCAGCGGACTTCCCGTTGTCTATTGCTTTGTCTACATTGCTCGGTACCTTAAAGATCACATGAAGTATCAGCATGAAGCTGTAAAGACAAAGTAAATGTACACGAAATATGCAGTCATTCATGTGCAAGGAAACTTTCTAAAGGTGGCTTAGGTTGGAGTTTACAATAAGCTGTTAGTAGTTACCCTCCAGCCTGCAGCAAAAACTCAGAAATTTTGCTTACACATAGGCCTCCATAGTATGAACTATGCAAGGAATACATGTTATCTCAGAGGAAAAGAACAGGTTTAATTGCCTCCTGTGCTGTACAATATGCAATAGATCCTAATATAAGGTGAATATCAATTCTTAAGAAGTCATTAGCATTTACCTCTGCGTTATATCCAAAATTACTCAAGGCCAAACCGTGTTCTTCATGGATAATACTCTCTCTTCTGGCATTACTTGTTGAAACCCTGGAAGTCCTAGGCTCAGTCTCTGAAATGTTCCTGAAAGTGTCATATTCCCTTTCTTCCTCCATTGTCTTATGCGCTGTTTCATCCTTAGATTCCTTACTCTCATGTCCTCTTCCATCCTAAATAAGACAGTCCAATACTGATTGTGATTTCTAAAATAGCAAAAAGATAGATTTAATAAAATGTGACATGGCATGAAGAATCATACAATGGCCTGGCATTTCATTTCTTTATCTTCTTTTTCAGCAGGTAACTTGCCTTCATGTTCTCTCCGCTGTCTCCGTGTTTCAACACGTATTCTTTTTCTTTCCTTCTCCTTCCTATCTTCCTCTTCCCTTTGTCTTTTCTTTGCTGCCATATCAGCATCTTTTTTCTTCCTCTCTTCTTCTTTCTGTTTCTTTTGCAGCTCTAACTGCCTCATATTCGCTTGCTCCTTTCTTGACCGCTCAAGCTTCAAGGCTTCCTTCTTAATCTTGCGCTCATTCTCTTTCTTTTGTGCAAGACGCTTTGCAGTTTCGGCAGCCTCCAGGGCCTTCACTTTGATGTCCCTCTTCCCTACAAGAAAGCACAAGAAGCTCCAATTACTAAACCAAATCATCGGAGAACAAGAAGAAACAAAGAAAATAAATAAATTCCAAAATCGTCACCAGACATTCACAATTATACAATCAAGCAACAGATGAATCATTGTCAACCTCCTACCGACATGACGAGTTTACCAATAAAATACTTTATTACTCAACGATCCCAGACATGCAAAACTAATTTACAGCTCCGAACATAACACTCCTTGATTCAGTAAAAGCAAAATGATCATCCATACTGTAGTCCAGTTTCCAGATACCGTTATGATCCACACTCTAAATACACTCATGGAATATGTACATGTAATGCAATTCCAAAGTTCTAAAATTGACGGTCTTCATGATTAAAATTACTAGTAAGAAATTACCTGTTACAACTGCTGCTGATTGTTTCTGTTGAACAAGAGGAATGAAGGAAGTCATACTGGACACAATATTGTTACGCTTAGGCTCCCACTCTGACAAATTTGGACCACCTTTTCTCAAGCTGGTTTTTCCAGACAATTTTGGTTTACGAAGTGATCCAGTGGTCCTCTTAATATCATTTGTTGCTCGTGATATGCTCAGGTTCTCCTTCTTTTCATATCTTCTCTTGATGCTGTTTTGGATTCCATGCTTCAGTTTGAAGCTCTTACGAGTCCCCGTTAAGCTGAATTCAGTGTTTACTGAGTCTAGACTAAGTCTATCAGCATGCGGTTCAGCTTTCGAAACTGATGCAGGAGGGTTTGGAATTTCAGCAATGTCAGCAAGTGGTACTCTTTGTATTGAGCTATTTAATACTTCTGAAACAATGCCACCTTGGGAAGTAGCAGCTACCTCATCTATATTCTCATTTTCTTCACTAATGCAGGGAAGCTCTGGATTTAAGCTCCCTTGCTTCCCTGAACTGCTACTGCTTGAACCGGTTCTATCCCAGAGTTTCCTAACTGGCGATATGTAAGGTTTCTTAATGTCCCAATCAGATTGACCACTACGATTTGGTAGGCAGTCAGAATAGGACCTTCCATTAAACGCCTGGGCAACTTCCTCACTCAAGCAACTATGACCATCCTTTAATGGCTTGACAGCATCATTCATTGGCAAGGCGGTCCTCATATCCACACCACCCTCTAGAAGCCCAGTTGGAACAGATGAATAGAGATTTGGAATTTTGTGCAACTTATATGAAGCTGAAGAGCATGCTATTGGAGTTTGCATGCAAACAGATTTGCAAAGCTGCTCCAAAATGCTGGCACGTTCAAATGTAGTGCTCGGAAGGTTCCACTCATCAAAGTTAATATCCTCTCGAGCAATGCTTGTTGGTTCGTCATCTGTTTCTAAAACGAATCCCTCAAGCTCGGACTTTGTATCATCACCACCAATCAAATCCAAGGATTGGCCACGTGGAGAACCAACTGAAAAATATGAAAATTTTCTGGTCCCTCCAAGATCAAATCTCTTTTCCTGCATGGCTCTTCCAGCGCAAGTCCATTTTTCAACATTTCCTAGTGTAAGATTATCCTCAAGAGGAAGAGAAACAGGGTTCCCTTCTATGCATGGACTTCCTGTATCAACAATAATGCTAGTTGGATGTGCTACTCCTGTTTCCTCCATCAAAAAATCTTGAGACTGGCCAGCAGCCTGCTTCATCAAACTTGAGAGAAGTGATGCTTCCAATTCTTCATGCATAAAAGTGAAAGGTGCATTCCCACTTCTGTCCCCCCCTCCCACCCTGATTTCACCCTGTGAAACACAATCTTATGCATTAGAACATATTATATAATAGCAGACAAGCAACCTGACCAATATAAGAGAACAAGTAAACAGAAATTCCCAAATAAAACAAGACTACTAAATAGGATAACAAAGATATAAGGGAAGTAGATTAGTTCTGAAGAGAGAGAGAGAGAGAGAGAGAGATAGAGAGAGAGAAATCAACGCACAACAGAAAATTGAGTACCTCTTTCATATGTGCCTTAGGTGAAGATTCAGACCTCTCTATCATGTGGCGATCCTCATTTTGATGTGTTTCTTCAACTGGACTTCTACTGACAATTGATTTCAAAACATCCTCCTGAGAAATTGAAAGGCCCTGAGATTCTAGTACGGCCTTCGGAGTATGCTCTACACTTCCCAAGTTTCCACAAATAGAATCTCTATTGACAGTGTGAAAAACCTTTTCCATCAAGTCCCGTGAAGAAGACAGGTCATCAACTATTGTCTGCTCAATCTTTATTCGTTTATGCTTAGGCCATGAACCCTCCATAGAAGAGCTAAAACTTCTTCCCTTGGATTTCTCTGCAGTCCGGCGTTCAGTTGTTTTGGTATAACCTACATCTCCCTTATCACCAATACTCCACAGTTCATAGTTTGGAGAAATGTGTGACTGTATAATCGGCTGAGGCAAGTTGCCCTTCATCTCATCCGTGGAAGCAACACAAGGATTCTCAACTGCAAGATTCTTTGCATCAGGGATTCCGAAAGAACCAGGTTCGGACACCATAGTAAAATCAGAATCTGTTGATACTGTAGGATTACCAACGGCATGAGAATCCAGTGCACTCTCTTCTGTGACCAATTCAGTTGGTTTTTCAGCATTAACATTAGACAGGCTTTCAACCAAACTTTCCCAGGCTACTTGTAAGCCAGTTGGATTATCTGTCAAAACGGATTTCTGAACTTTGCCACTTTCTAGCAAAGTATTAGCAACTCCATCCGTATGAGCATTGGATTTCTCTTTTACCGATGAGGCAGCATTTACATTCGAGGCACTTCCAGATTTATGCAACTGCTCTTCAGGGGCTTCAGATAAACTACTCTGGAGCTCCTTTCCTCTGACAGAAACTTCCCTATCCCCCAGAAAACTCATCTCCAGTGGTATGTTACAATTGTCTTGGTAATTGACAGCTATTCCTTCAGCCATATCTTCAGCATGCATCAAGGAAAGAGAACCTTTTTCTGATGACCTACCCTCCATTCCCTTCTTAAGAGCAGGAGTAGAAATTCCATTCAAACAGGAGTCTTCCACGTCATCAAAATTAAGCTGCTTGGGATTTACAAACGCACAATCAGCAGGCTGCCTTGAGTGTAAAACTTCTCCCCCACCTCTAAGTCCATTACCATCCAAGTTAGATCCAGAACAAATAGGATTAGCTTCAATACATCCATCAGGATCAATTTCAGTTTCTCCAACACTTGCAACTTCAACAAATTCACTGGTTTGTGTACAAGGTACCTCTTGTACCATAGTACTGGACATATCCTGATGCCTGATTCCTGCACGCCCATGAGTCAGGTTTTCTGGCAAATGCTTGTTTGAAGAAGCAGATCTGGACTGTGTACCCCTGTGACACAAAACATGGGAATTGACAGGTTTCGACATTTCTTCTGTCCCACAATTAATTTCTGTGCATGTATTTCTACCAGCGTAGTGATCTGCAACATTTTCCTTGTCTGAAGTATCTATTGAATTCACTGCACATAGGTCTAGATCCCTTTGAATTGGAATAGACGTTCCAGCAGATATTTGAGTTCTCTGTGCATCATGAGACTTGTTCGATGCAGCAGACATTGACTGGTTAATTCTTTTACCCGATATGTTGCTGCTGGCATCTTTTGCTACAATTCTTTGACCAGACATGTTGGAGCTGGCACCTTTTGCTATTCTTTCAACACTATGCACAACTTGGGACCCAGTACTTCTGGAGACAAACTCCACAGAATAATTCTCCTTACTTGAATGTTTTTCCCCATTTACTGCACTTAACTCTAGATTATCACATGTATCAGGAGGCTTGAGTAAGTTCATTTCATCAACATGGTCAGATTGTAGGAAAGATATCGCACACCCAATAATCCCACCAGCAGAGTCATTAACGTTGTTCTTAACCTGTGAATTGCTTTTATTGGCACTGTTGCGAATTGCCAGAGCTCTTTGTCTGGACTTGGATCTTTGAACTCTAGCCAGTGATAGAGCTGGGTCATGATAAATGTTTGAGGTTTTTGCATCCCCCTGAACTTCAGGAGAAGTAACACTTGGATCCTCTTCTCTCTGATCTTGAGGAACACCATTGGAGGAAGCTCCCGCATTACTAATGGCGCACTGTGGCAAAATTGTAACCTCATCTCCTGCACCTCTAGCTGGTGATAGAGCTGGGTCATGGTAAATGTCTGACATTCTTGCACCCCTCTGATCTTCTGGAGACGTAACACTTGGATCTTCTTCTCTCTGATCTTGAGGAACACCATCAGAGGAACAACGGGCGTTACTAATGAGGCACTGCCGAAAAATAGATACCTCATCTCCTGCACCTCTAGCCGGTGATAGAGCTGGGACATGGTAAATGTCCAAGATCCTTGCATCGTTCTTTTCTTCTGGAGATGTAACACTAGGATCCTCTTCTCTCTGGTCTTGAGGAACGCCATTGGAGGCACACCCAGCATTACTTACAGGGCAGTGTGGCGAAATCAAAACCTCCTCTCCTGTACCAAAACCTCTGTCAAAACCTTGACGTTCAGTGCACAAACCATTTGGTAGCTCCCCATTGTGAGCTGTAGGAACTGGCTTGTCAAACACAGGGCAATGGCTACCGGTAAAATGGATCACCGGCTGTGTGCGAGGGAGTGGAAATCCTAAAATCAGCTCTGGTTTGTTCAATACTGTAATGAACAAATCAAAAGATTATTAATTAATCCATGGGCATAACATAAGGGCAAGGACATTGCATATATACAGCATACAACATACATACAGTATACAGATGTGTGTGTGTGTGTGTTAGCTCAGGCCGTGCAATTGAAATACTCTTTTCACTGAAGCCAGTCTGAGATACTTGTCATGACCAGTTGATGTATAGTTCAAATTACAAATAATATCCCGAATTACAAACTTTCTTGGAAACCAAACGGAGAATTAATAAATCGTTGACGGTTCGAATTACACTAAAACATAATGCAATATTAAAAACGTAGGGTTCATTTTTTTCATCATCTAAAAACTTAATTGATAGTAAAATCAAAACAACACAGAAACTATTTCAGTCTAAAGCAACAAAAGTAACAATGTTATTAGAACGATGCCTTCCAAAACCACGCAATTCGATGTGAAAATGGCAAGAGTTGTAGAGAAATTATGAAAATGGAATATCATTCTCAAGCACTGTTTGGTAAAACTTAGTAAGAAAACATTGTATGATTGCGTTGAACTGATAGAAATGAAGGTGGGGAAAGTAGTACGCACCATGATTGGGGTCAAAGGAGGAGGACAAAAGCCATGGAGGAGGGGCAATTCCGTCAATAAGGCATTTAGAGGTGAGGTGTTGCTCGAAGAGGTAGGCCTGGTGCTTGGCTTGGTTGACGATCCATTTCTTCCTCTCGAAGATTTGCACCAACAGCTTCTCTGTCGTCGGCATTTTCACACTTCAACCATGGATTTCGATTCACTGAGTTACGGAGAGAGAGAGAGAGAGAGAGAGATTTGGGTGTTTGGGAATGGACGGTCGAGATAGGTTTTGCGTATTAGCGCGGACTGGTTTTCAAATTTTCGGGAACTTGAGGAGTGGGTTTTGGGCTGAATTTAGAAATGGAGGCCCAAAAAATAAAAATTACTTTAGACACACACCCATTGATTTTTATTTATAAGGGACAATTTTCACATATTTTGTAAGATGACTAAAGAAAATTAATAAAAGAAAATGTTTTTCCAACTTCTAAAGCTTGAATAATAAAACAAGGAGAAATAATTTTTCATTCTTTTTTTTTTAAGTTTCAAAAATATAAACAATATATTTTTAAGTATTAGTATTTTTACACGGTAAATGTTCCCGTAGATTTTATATTAAGTATTAGTTAAAGACTTTTAATCTCATTGGTCGCATGTATAGTATAGTACATATTAAAATATTTAACTTACTAACGCATCTAATGAATGAGTTTAAACATTACTAGCCTCTTCTCCAATTGGCCTTTTTTTTTGTTATTTTTAATTCTTATCTTTTAATTAGTTAAATATATAAAAGATAAAAACAAAATTAAAAACAAAAAATAGAGGAATGTCGGTGTAGTGGGCAGTAAATACTTTCCCCTTAATTACTTAAGTGGAATTTTTTTTTAATTTTGTAATATAGAAAATTTATTTTTACAATTTTATTCTCATTATATTAGATTGCGGTGTTCTAACATTTTTGTTAACCATCGGTATTTTCAAAGTTTTTGAATGTTTCAATGCAAAATGTCAAATATGAATTTGATGACTTATGTGGCAGTTTGACACTTAGGAAATTTTTTAACTCCACCGAAATGCCAATATCATATTATTTTATGATATTTTTCAAAACAAATGGGACCCACGTGATGCATATAGTTTTAAAAGAGAGTACTACAGTGGAGTTCATGACTGAAAAGGTATAAAAATAATATTTGACATCAAACTTTTTGATATGTTATTTTTGACATATCTCTCCTAACCTTCAAATCTATATAAGATTTGACAACTTGGTCAGAGTAACTTTAACATTTAATTTTTGTCATTTCATGTACACATGGCAATTTGACATCTCATTTGGAGCAAAAAAACTTACATATAATGGGGATCGCACTATTTTTTGCTATCCCCGGCTAATAACACAATGAGACGTGGAAAAGTTATCTTACGTGTCATTGCATTATTGGTAAGAATAGCAAAAAGTGTTATCCCCGTTGTATGAGAGTTCCTCTCCCTTTGGAGATGCTCTATTTTCCTATAATCTTCCTCATTCTTCTTATTCTTCTTTCTTCTTCAAAACTCAAACACGTAGATACTGTTCATCAACCCAGAAGTCAAATTTCCGAAGCTCGAATCAGAAAACTTCATTCATCAAAGTTGTACATCTACTTGAGTACTGTACTATATCCAAAAATCAGCATCATCTGATCACTCTAGCTACCTCAAACATGTTCTGACATCTATGTGTTCATCCATAACTAGTGAGTTTAAGTAAGCTCGGTTTTAACATTTTTCTTTAATTTCCAATACTCTGATGATCATGGTTCCTTCATAAAAGTTGTTCCAAACTTAAGACCTTCAAATTTCAGATTTTTCTCATACTTGTAGTGTAACAACCCGATCCCAATTTAAGTTTAAAATATTAAAATATTAAAATATTAAAGGAAAGGACGAGTTTACCCCAAGTAATTTAGTGGATTTAAAATATGACTTTATTTTCGGTAAGGAATTTGGTGGAACGGAGTGTACCGTTGCGTCCGGCTCGTCGAAACGAGTCCGTGGACGTGCGGAACACCCGATTCCGAGCCCGAATGAACGTTTAAAGGTCTAAAAACAGTGGGGGCATTTTTGTAATTTTGAAAAAAGGGATAAAAATCAGAAGCCCAGCTGGCCAATTGGCTAGCTCGTGCCCCAAACCCCCCAAACCCGTCTTCAACCTCGCGACCCCTCTCTCCCCCTCCGTTTTCGAACCAGTGGCTGCTGGCCACGATTCCGGCCAAACCAAGCCGCCAAATGTCGCCTGAAGCTTCCCCTCACCTCCCTCATCTCACCCCTGCCCTTATCTCCGACCGAAACCTCCTCCAACCACCGTTGCGAACGCGAAAGGGTCTGAGAGGTTTCGCCGTCGATTTCGCATCTCCGGCAGCCAAATCGATCGCGCAAGGTGAGTTTCTTCATCTATTTGTTAAGTCTAAGCTGTTTCTGCAAGTATTTTCGAGGAATTTTGAGGTTTGGATGAGATTGGATAACCTAGGGTTTGGGGTACTGTCGGGTTGGTTTTCCGGCGTGTTTCCGGCCGGTTCTTGGCCAGTTCTCAATGCCAAAACACTCCCCTCCACCCACTGATCACATAGCCATAAGCTTTGCCCCGAAATTCCAAGATTTTCCGTCGCCGGAAAAATTGCTCAAGCCACCTAACCTGGCCGTGCGTGTGGCGGCGCGTGGGCCAGGTGGTGGCGGTCATTCTTCGTGCCAAAACACCTCCCGTAGTCTCCCGAACGCGTAGGTATGCTCGAACGAATTTTTGGAAATCGTTTGAGCGAATAACCAATGTTACCGGTTAGATTTAACTAGGGTTAACTTGGGTTCGTTGAGTTTGAACCGTCGGATCATATTGAAACTTGGAAGTTAAGTAATTGGGAATTTTAAAAACCTATAGGAACTTACGGATCATTGATTGGAGGTCGGAAACCTATTGAACGAAAGAATCGAACCTATTAAGGATTTAATCTAATAGTTAATCCCGGGACTTTCCAAGTTAATTAAACGGCTTAAATTAGAATCAAATGGGCCCGGAAACCTTTCAAATCACAATGAACCCTTTTAGTCCCGGAAACCCTTTTTACTCCAAGTTTGAGTATTTTGAGCCTGGGGGTCGGTTTATTTTAATAAATTACTATCCCGAGCAATGGTTAATTAATAAATGGTTTAATTTTCATAAATAGGTACTCAAGCTTCGGCGGAGTTGCGGGAAGGCCCTTCTAAGGGTCCGGCAAGCTCGGATCAACAGTGAGTGGACCTTTGATTTATAAATGAATTTTTATTACAATAAATGCTTATTTAACGTCTTTATGAAATGAATGATGATGAACATTGTTTATGAAGTTATGATTTGATTTCCTGAATAATGAATTATGTTTTCAAGCATGAGTTGAATTTCAATGTTTTATTGAAATATGATTATGGATGTTTACTCAATTTTGGAAAGATGTTGAAAAGGAGAAGTATGCTTCAATATTGTGGAATTTAATTGAATTTATTGATAGTTTTTAATGATTTGACTCCCGAGCCTATTATGGAATTTTAGAATGAATTTCATGATTATGAATTATGGATTTTAGAATGGCTCGAGGAAAAGCTTATATTTTAATCATATGATTACGAAGGGTTTCAAACCACTTTAGGTACCCTAGTATGTAATCATGTTGCCTTCAGAATTATTATGTTGCCTACGGAATAATGTGATATTGGTTATTACCCGGTCTACGGACCATTGCTGCCTTCGGTTTAAGTCTGCGCGCATGACTCACGCCTCACGAGTCTCGGGGACGCTCGGACCGTGTGGAGCGAGGACGCGGCTCGGGTAAACTTTGTGTTTTCCGAGTCTAGCGAGGACGCGGCTCGGTTGACTTTGTGTCTCCGAGTCTAGCGAGGATTTGGAATTGACGGAATTTATAAGGGTACAACTAGGTGGATTTCATTTAAAGCTGATTTGATAATATTATCTTTTTATGAACAAGAATTACTGCTTTAGTAAACTTTATAACTATGTCTTTTTATGCATACTTTGATTTATCGTTCATTTATAGAATTGTGTTTTAAGGTTTTAACAGTGGGGCTATTTGTTACTTTTAAAACTTTCTGAAACTTTCTTTTCGGTCCACTCACCTTTTAAATGTTTTTCGCCCCCAGGCTGTAGATTGTAGCTGAGCACCACCACCGGCCCGTCATCACCACCACCAACGTCCCTTGACTTGTGTAGGGTCCATGACCCAAAGAACTTTGTAAATTAAGTTTTTAGTAGCTCTGAACTTGCCCAACTGTTAGTGAGGCCTGAGGCCGTACTTTAAATTTCTGTTGGCGTGTGAATTTATTTTGTGCTTGCTGGACGTTTGGGAGATTTAAACTGTGCTTTTGCAGGTGTATTTAATTTGGGAATTGAGCCAATTACAGGGGAGACTCTGCCGAATTTTCGGCAGAAGTCAAACCTTAAATTACTGTTTTCTCAACTTCTTTATTTAAAGGGCAAAATGGTCAAGTGTGTCCGACACCCGACAGATGTCGGACACGGACAGGGCTCGGCCCGGATTCCAAAGCGGAATGATCGGTGCATAATTACATATCATTTTGTACCCTTCTAACTTATGATTTGGTTATGTTTTTGAGTTAAACTTGTGCTTTTAATCTATTTTGTGTTTGTTTCAGTGTAATAAGTTTGGGACTCATTTAATGCATTTTGGAGTCAAGTTAGCTCAAAACGGTGTCTGCAGATCAGTCAACTTCACGGATTGGACTCTACTTGCTCAAGAAGAACCAGATAATGAGCCATACGTCATTGGAAAGATACGGAAGTCTATTTTCTGGATCATTTTACGGTTCATGATTCCGAGTCCTCTAGAGGAAGTTATACAAGTTTTGGCAGCTTAAGGTCAAAAATCGGCAGGATCTGCGTTACTGGGCCAAAAATGACTTTTGAAGGCCTTCCCGAATTTTCCTTGAGTTGGGCTGCATATGCTTGGAAAGATAAGACAAAGAGCTTCAAGATCCATATTTTTGCAGATTTTTCAGAATGGAGGAACAAGTCCAAAACGAGCCCAAAAGAAGACTGCAATGCATTGTCAAGCATGACATATGCATGATGCAATGTTATTGATTGTGGGAAATTTTGGTGGAGCATATTCAATACATATAATTGGAGTGGAGTTTTGCAGCAGCCAAATGAAGTAAAATAAGATGAAGTGGGAGTTGCAACACTAAGCTTAAAGACAAGAAGAATTGTTTTCAAATGCAATTGTGTGTTAGGTAAAGTTAGTGAATTAAGTGTAAGCAATACTTAATTCAGATTTTCACTTCCCTAGGCCTATATATAGTGAGGTTCTCCAAACTTGTAGACACACCCCAAGGGGGAGCTCTCAAACATCTCTCTAGAGCTCCTCTCCCTTCTCTCCCTCAAATTCTCTTAGTTTTCTTTTTAGTTCTCAATTGTTTCCTTTAAGTTTTTCTTAGTTGTAATTTATTTTCCATTGTAATGTAATTTCTTTTCTTAAGTTTTCAAGTTTAATTAGTTTTCAAGTTTCAATTATAGTTCTTGTTCTTATTCATTATGCTTATAAGTTAATATGCTTGTTTGAATGATTGATCACCATTAAAACTTGTATGTTAGCTATCTTGGTTTGAATTAAGAGTAGACACCATGCATTAATTCAAATTGAACTATGAATAGGAAGAGTATGTATGGACATTCGACAATAGGGATTAGATACATACTTGGTTGTTTAAAACATTCTTCTATGCTTAATGGATTTCTAATGCTTAATTTAGGTTCGACAACAAGGATCTAATTAGGGAATTAGGAATACAAGGTTAGGACCAAACACCATGGCTTAATCATATTTTAGCTAGAATCAATCCGTGAATCTAAATTGAACTTGGTAACTAATTAGCTTGGGTTAATTTCTTTTCTTTCTTTCTTGTTTTACTTATTTTATTTATCATTTCTATTTTGTGCAGGGAATCAAATTGAATCAATCTATCATCAATCCTCGTGGGATCGACCTCGTACTTACACAAGCTATACTACCCAACGCCTCGTGCACTTGCGAGTTAACACGGAATTAGGGACGGGTCCTGTCATGTAGTGTCCTAAACTTTGGTTTTACTCAAGTATATTCATCAATTCATGTTGTGATGCCTAAACCTTATTTTTAGGTTTATATATTATTTAAACAGTTTAATATGTTTTTTAAAATTTAATTTGAATTTTAAGTTATTAATAGCTAAAATCACTAAAATGCCCACAACTTCAACAACTTAACGGTTTTAATGAAAAAAATTGACGAAATGGGGTAATGTATGACACGAAATACAAGTATAGGGGGAAATTGAGTAAGTTGAAAGTTCATGGGGAAAGTGAGACTTCAAGCAAAGCACATGGGGCATATCAATAAATAAGCCTTTATATAAATTGAAGAATCATCGATCATTTATTTATACCAAGTATTTGTAACCTCTTAAGACAATATATATTGACTAACAATCATTCTGGCCATTCGGTAACGTTTTTGGAGAATGTTTTTTGAAAATATTTTTAGAGAATGAAAATGAGAAAATGAATTTACATTTTCAAAATTTGAGAATGCGTCTAGTAACTAAATTGGAAAACAATTTTAGAAAATGAAAACACTGAAAACGAGTCTGGTAATATAATTTGAAAATAACAAAAAACAAAGAAAGTATAACTTTAATAAAAATGCATTATGTAATTAATATGTGAGTGAGACAAAAATAATAATATGTGAGTTTTTTTTTTATTAATGTCTCATCCAAAAAAATATAATACAATTCTAATGCAAAAACTAGAATTATCTTTAAAAGAAATTAAAATAAAACAACCTCAACTCCCACTTAGCAAAAGAAAACAAAATTCAAAAAGAAAAGAAAAATATCTTACCTCTCTCTCTGTATTTGTTTTTGCTAAATTTATCAGATTCCCAACCTCTCTTCCTTTTTCTATTTTTCTGGTCAGACCCCAAAATCTCTTTCATTATCTGGTGTCTGCAAATTCCACCCCACCCCATCAACCACATCTTTCAATCATCCTTTTCAGCATCATACAAACTACCAACGAGCCCAACCCCACCTCCCCTCTTTTTCAATTTCTATCTTCATGCCGCCACACACCCACCCCTTTTCATGGAAGTAACCCCATCAACCCACCCCCATCCTCTCTCTAGTTCCATTAATTAATGGTTGGTGGTGGTTCAATTGGTAAGTAATGGTGGTTCAACTGGGTTTGTGGTGGTGGCGATTATGGTTCGACTGATTGGGTGGTGATGGTTGTTTGATTCGGTATGGGGGTGGTGGTGGTGTTGTTGATTGGGTGATGGTGATATTGGAATAGGGTGGCCGATGGCTGCTCCTGAAAACGCTAATATCTGAAAACATAGAAAACGACTTTTGGGCATTTTCAATCTCTAAGGCAAAATGTTGGATTTGTTTTCAAAAGTAATTTTCTGTGTTTTGGGAAATAGTTCACCGAACGCATTCTCGATGTGTTTTCTGGGTTTGAAAACAGAAAACACTTGGTGAAAACAATAAGGGCCCGTGCAGTAACGTTTTGGAGAATGTTTTGGAGAATATTTTCAGAAAATGAAAACGAGAAAAGCAATTTACATTTTCAAGATTCGAGAATGCGTCTGGTAGCTTAATTGGAAAACATTTTGAGAGAACAAAAACAATAAAACGTGTTTGGTAGTACAATTTGAGAAAAAGAAAAATAAAGAATGTTGCATCATGTAATCAATATGTAAACTATTTTTCAAAAGTATTTTTATTAATGTCTCATCTAGAAAAATAAATATAATTTTAAAAAATAGAATAAAATTCTAATGTAAAAAAACTAAAAGAATTATCGTTTAAGAAGTAAAAAAAAACTCAACCAACACCTTAGCAAAAGAAAAGAATTGTTTTTATTTTAAGTATTCTTATATTCATTAGTTTAAAATAAATATGAAAGTAAATAATATATAAATAGACTAACGAAGAAGTACAACAAAAAGGAAAAAAATTGACAAAAATATCTCATCCATACAAAAAATATAAAATACAAAATTAAATTTTAATATCTAAACACTAAAGAAAGATTCGTGGGTTTTCATTGCCCTGAGTCCAATTTGCTCACAAATGGAGCTAGTCCCAAAGAACCTGTGAATTTGGGTTCAATCGTGGAAATAATGAAAGCACTTGTGAATTTAGGATTGGTGGGCAGAGGAGTTGTCGGAATCTGCCTTTGTTGAATAATAGACGGAGGTGGGGTTTGAAGAAGAAGATGAAAGGTGGTGGGCAACCATGTCTTCAATTTTGCAGTTTTGGCCATATGATTATTTGTTGTTTGTAGATCAATTCAAATAATAGAAGTGCAAAAGATGACTGCTTCAGCTGCGGGAAATGAAAAGCGAGCGTCTCTGGGGCGTTTTCAAACTTAAAGCGTAATATTGAATTTGTTTTGAATATTGTTTTCCGCATTTTCACGATTTGGCTCACCGAACACGTTTTGTCATGTTTTCATGTTTGGAAAAGCGAAAACAGTGCTGAAAAACATTACCGAACAACACCTAAGGCGCGTTCGGTACCGTTTTCCACCACCGTTTTCTGTTTTCATTTCGATTTTGGTTAAAACACATTCGGTGGAATGTTTTTGTTTTCCCTCAAAATGTTTTCTCAAAACATTTCCAACTTCATGAACAAAAGTTGAAAACGATAATTTGTTGCTTTTGTTTTCAACGCTTTCGTTTTCTCATCAAGCACCATACCAAAATCAAATGAAAACAGAAACAAAAATCAAACGAAAATCAAACTCACCACGACGACATTTGGCGGACCATCGTCACCGTCACCGCCACCACCCGCCATCGCCACCAAACCTCACGGACCCGGTCCCCACATCACCACCACCAATCACCCAATCGAACCCAATACACATCTCACCACCTAGTAAAAAAGTAATCGACCCCATCACCTCCACCACCCATACCCAATCAAAGCACCATCATCGCCATCACTTGCCCAATCAGAGAGCGAGAGAGAGAGAGAGAGAGAGAGAGAGAGAGGTGGGTTGATGGGATTCATGCCATGGAAGGGAAGAAGGAGTGGGTGTGGCGGCAAGAGATAGTGAAAAAGAGGGAAGGGAGGAGAAGAAAAGAGAAAGTAGATGAAAGAGGAAGGAACGGCCTGGAAGGGAAAAGTAAAGAGAAATGAGAGGAGGAAGAAAGAAAAGGAAAAAGAAGAAAAGAGGAAGAAAGAAAAAAGGAGAGAAAATAAAAGATATAAAAATAATGTTAACTTTTAAAAAACAATATAATTTTTTATTTGTCAAATTATACATTTTTTAAAATATTTTTTTAGAACATAAATCAACAAAAATACACTTGAAAATTAACTCACATATTATTATTCTCAAATTGTACTACCAAATGCATAGATATATCACTTTTTCTTAAATCTAATTTAATCCAAGCTCTTTGATTTTAGTAAAATGGGTCAAATGAGAAAAAACATGTTTGGTGTGCATAATAAAAAATGAGTTGGACTAATTACATACATAAATGTATGAAAATGTTAGTTTAAAAAATTTAAAATGCTCCTAATATTCACTATTTTTGTCATTTTCACATATTCTTCTTGCACGTGTTTTATTTGTTTTGTTCTGCAAAACAGTTTTCAACTAAGCTACTGGACACGTTTTTGTTCTCTGAAAATGCGTTTTCATTTTCTTGTTTTCATTCTATGAAAACATTCTCTGAAAATGCTTTCTCAAAACATTACTGACGGGCCCTAAATTTCTTGTCTTTCCAAAAATAAACTGAAAATTGTTGGGTGGGTTATTTAGCTTTCACATTTTGCCATAACTACACAAGACATAGAAAATAATCAACCTCTACAAAAATCTTCTTGCTCAATGTAGCAGAAAAGCATAGGAAATTTGGCCATTGATATTATTACACCTGCATAGAAGCTAAATACAAGAAAACGGGAAAAGAGACGAGGTAAACCCAAACAAACGGCATCCAATGCGCAAAACGAGGAAAAAGAAGAATAGTTCAAAGCTGTGTCACTTCTAAACACAACACATTTCTCCATATAAGAAGCAGAACTCGCAGTAGATCCTCGAATCAGCATAGGCTCCATTTGCAGCTGTCACATTCATTCATACCTTGATCAATATACACAAGAAATGGTTAGCATGAAACAGAAGATAATAGTTGCAACTTCTACATTGCTCAATAACAAAATTCACACAGTTAAGCATTGGTCGCTCTTGTTTTTTAATTTATTTTTTTGTTTTGTTTTTAAGATTATGTCCTTGAGCTAGCTGACTAATGACCCTGTCCGGTTTAAAAGATGGGGTTAATTTCAATTTAGTACCCAAAACTTTTACATTTAAGGCACGTTTGTCCCTGTGCTTTCAATTTTAACGATTACATACCTTAAGTTTTTCAATTTTGTGCAATCTATTTCGGCGTTAACTTCATTGTCAAAATTTTCGTTAATTGCTTGCGTGACAAGCCTGGGTCCCATCTATTCACTTCTTTCAATGTCAGTTGAAGGTTATTTTGTTAAAAAATGGTTTGGTATTAATGCATGTAATGTGTTCTTCATAGGCAGGAAAACACCAATTACCTGAAAATACTCTTCAACTGACATCGTAATGAGCGAATAGGTGAGACACATGCCTGCCATGCAAGCAAATAACGAAAATTTTGATGTCAAAGTTAAAGCTGAAACCATATTGCAAAAAATTGAAATGCTTAGGGTATGTAGTTGTTAAAATTGAGAGTGCAGGGGCCAAAGTGCCTTAAGGGTAAGAGTTCAAGGTACTAAATCGAAATTAACCCTAAAAGATGTTTCAACAATTGTATAACTTGAGTTTACGTGGTAGAAACTGTTAACAATTATATATTTTTAATGTATTCATACCTTGTGTTATAAATTTTGAGATGTCAATGGTGATTTAAGCTTTTAAATGTAGTTCAGGTAGGTAGTTGTTCTTTACAAAGTTTAATACGTTTCTGTAGGGGTGAAATCACCACTACGAATTGCACAAGTGCGACCGCAAACTGTTGTCAGAATTAGCAAAAAGACTAAAGAATGAACAAGAATGGACCTGTACGAACCGAACTATGAACATACAAAACATAGAACAAGATAATGATCCACATCGGGAATGATTAGGTTAAACAAACATCACCAAATTCGCATGCAGACATGACCAAAACCATCCTTAAAACGCCCTAACCTTAGAAATGAAATCCTGGGAACATGGAGGTCAAGAAATGCTTATTTCAAGCGTCTGCATAAAGATTGAAAAACAAACTTCAGAAGTACTATACTGAAACCTTAACTCTAGAAATTCTACCTGCTAACACTAAATTCAGCATCAAAGTGATTTCTGCAATTACCTTTTAATCACTAAAATAACATACAAGTCCACCATGATAATAGTTAGCCCAATGTATTTGGCGATTTGATTTAAAGGGATACGATGATCTTCCCGTTGTTTTCTATTTCATTTCCAACAGAACATTGATATTTACGTTACAAAACATTGATATTTCATATTACTGGTCTATGATTATGGAGATGTGTCAAAAATCAAAGCAAAGACTACAAGACTAGGGATGCAAGGCTAGCTACCATTATATACAACTAAGACCAAAGCTATGAAATATTATGTTACCAGACCATAAAATCAGGCTTTGGAGTTGTGGCCAACTATGAAGCTGTAAATGGGTTTTGTTTTGTTAGCTCATATATGTTCAATTTCTCCCTTACTAATGCATGACAATTACGGTAGATTCCAAAGAAATCATGATAAGAGTGATTAGCCATTACAAGATGTACGGCAATAAGAGTAATTTCTTGTCTAATACAAATTCATCAACCAACAACTTCAGGTTTTAACATACCTATTTTTGAAGAACCTCTTTGTGAGCTTTAAACGAGAGGATAACATTCCATATCAAAGCAATGGAATTGGCAGCAAGGACCTGAAAACACAAAAATCAACATAATATAAAGCGAAATAAAACAAAAGGATTCCATGAATGAAATTGGAAGTTGGATAATATACGGTAAAACCAAACACTTCGAATAAAATTACCATAAATTGACCAAAAAAAAAGAAGAAGCCACCTTAGAAAATGAAACCATAAACATTACTTTTATTGTTTGGTTGAATAAACATAACTAAATTTGGAATTTCAACAGAGAATAGAATGACTCATAGATCATGTTGTGGATTTGATAATATCACCCACCTTTCTGTAGCCAGAAATTTAGAAGCAACTGTTTCATGAACATGATTACTTTGTGCCTATAAGCATATACATATCATCACTTAGATGGGCTTTTAGAACCCCCAACCCAACCACCCAACCACACAAACACACACACACCACATAAGATAAAATACGAGTAAATGCATGGGGTCTGCTACATCCAGTTTTGGATTATTTGTATCATTATATACCAACTAAACCATCTCAACCGTCATGCACAACCATTTGGGAGCCATCCCTTCATACCCAATTAAAGTCAATTCTATGATGAAATTCATATAATGGATAAAAGGATGGAGAGATCACATCTTTAGCCACTCATTCCATAAGGCAGTCAATCTCAATCTAATGCCCCGAATTACACAGACTATCAGAGACTGGATATTAAATAGAAAAAGGAATGATTTTTTCTGTTTTCTGTTTGATAATGAGCTTTTCTATTTTGTCCACCTTAACATAGTATTCGAATAAATGGGATTTCTACACCTGAATAAAGATTAGCCATCACAGTCACAAGCTTAAGAAATTTTTCTTTGGATGTTCAATCCTAAATAACTTCGTTCAAATAATCAAGAATTTACAGACCAAACCATTCTCTTATTGAGATACTCATCACACTAGGCCACTAGAAATAATCATGAGATGGATAATGGGCTGGAGCTTTGGGCCATTGCTTCATCGTTTGGAATTTTCTGATGTCAGTAAATAAGATAACTCTAAAGGATTCTGAAGCTGCCTCATACCATTCTCTTGCTAGATTTCCGCAATTGGTTATGTGATTTTTCCTTCTCCTTTACGTATTTGCATTTTCCTATTTTCGTACCGTTGTCCTATATATGACCAGGTGCCTATCATGTAATGATTATGCAATGAATGAATGAAACGTTTCATTTTGTAGCTGATAACCCATAAAATCATCTAGTAATTTTCTTTATTTGGTTCAGTAGGTCATCACCCATAAATGCTAAGTTATATAAAAAAGTATAATTGTGCAGGAAAAGGTCATAATAAGCAGTCACAAATACCAACATTAGCTAGGCAACAGTGTCTAGAGCAAAATTTCATACACAACAGAAAAAACAAGTGATACTATAAATCAACAGTGATAAATTACAATATATATTCTGTCAAATCTTGTTTTGTATCAGACTGGCAACATGTTTCCACATTGTTAATTAGAACATAAAGCAAAATCATAATATATTGGTTTCATAGTTTGTTACTCCAACTCCAGTAATTCTTTATAATAAGAAACATTATTTAATCAAGACCAGATGAGTACAAGCTGAAAGTACAAAAAGTTGTAGAGGACAAGAAGTCCACTGACACAGAAGCTAAAGCAGGCAAGAAGACATTTAAAATGCTACCAATGAAACCCGTCTATACCCTTCTTCCCTCCCTGAATTCCACGTGCTTCTTACAAAATTGTGCTATACAAGATGCTGGAACCACCCAGCTCTAACCAGCTTCCCATTGTAGTCCCCACCATAAATTTAAAGCAACCGGACAATGAAGAACCAAATGATAAACACTTTCAGCCTCTCCTTTACACATAATATACCAATGGGGAGAACGAGAAACATTTTAGGCTTTCTCCTTTCAACCATAGCACTAGTGTTGACCCTCCCATGAGCATTCATCTAAGATATAAACTGTATCCTTTGGAATCATGGGACAAGAATGGAAGCAAGAAATAGATGGGTCGCCAATCCTCTTGCAAAAGATTTACAGGGAATATCAGAAGACTCCAAATCCAGCTTCTTCTATCAATCTAGATGGATATAAAGTGACATTTTCCAACAAAGTATTGAAGAAAGCTCCCCAACTTTAGAGTCATTTAAATTTCAACAAAGAAAAATATCAATGTCACACATTCTAGCAGTGGAATTGTTAGGAGAGGTTGCAAGTGTATATAGTTGAGGAAAAGAGACTAAAACAGGTGTTTCCGCAACCCAAATTTCTTCCTAAAACCTCCCCCTCTCCCGATTCTCACCACAAAGCGACAGAGAGAAGAAAAAGTATTGAAGCCTGGGGAAATATCTTCCATGTACAACATGAGCCCTTGACCACTATCTTGGTATGACACAGAATGGACTACGGTTATTTAATCTAGGCTTATTCTAGTTTACTGTTTCTAGTAAGATTAGGTTTACTTTCCCGTTTCTAGCAACATTGGGTCCTTTTCAATACCTCCTTTGTAATTGAGTAGGAAAGACTTTGTTAGTGAATAAACTTATCCTTCTTGAATCACTTTCTATCTCTTTCCCCTCTTTCTTCTACAAGTCTCTTTCTGTCCATCTCTTTCTATGCTCTTCTAAATTTCTCTTCGTAATCTCTGTTTCCTCTCTGATTCTCTATACACTCCTATACTTTCCCTATCTCTCTGCATCTCATTACTGGTTCTACATCAGGAATCCCATCCATTTTCCTGAAAACTGTATTTACATTCTGATCACAGCATACCATCCATTTTCAGTATTTTCCAGTCCAGTTTTTGAATCCTAAAGAAGTTATATTATATAATTTAATTTTGTTTCTGTTCCTCTCAAGTAGAATTCTATCAAACACAAATTAAATTGGCATGCTCAGTCTAGGCTGAATGGAAACTTAAGTAAACACAAAGTTTAAATGTATAACTTCTAACAAGGAATTAATACTAACTAAACTTCTAAAATCTTTTCTAACTGTGATATATCTAGAGGCAGAGAGACAATCCCCACTACGACACCGAGAAGCCCATGCGTTGAGACTCTTGGCTCCTCACAGTTGTCTTATATGTCAGGAGGCAGTGAGGCAATCTTCAGTCTGCAAGTTCACAATGTCCCACACATATTCTGTCTAGGAGCCCTAAAAAAGGTATAGCTTCATTTATACCATTCTAACCTGGAATTGCTGTGGGACAAACCGAAAGTTAAGAAACTGGAAAGGTATCCACAGTTGCCAATTAGCTAGAACAGCAGAAAACCACTCCTACAAAAGTAGATGCATCATATTAACAAAAACAGTTTGTATACAAAAGTAAATACAATCATTCCATTAGGTTTCAAAGCTGATATATATAATTCTGTTAACACCACCTGTTGAAGCTTGGGTACAACTTGTGAAGGTTTTCCCTCCAGTGTCATCAATGTTGATAAGAAAACTCCAATGAATATAGGAGAGAAAATAAACTGCAGCAACAATAACTCAAAACTTAATATGATGTGTCATGTAATTTTTTTTTTTTTTTAAAAAAACCCTAAAATCACAAGTTGAGGTCACCTGATCAAGTAGAAGGCGCTGGAATGCACCTGATGCTCCAGGCGATGTTACCAGTTTGCTTAGATACAAATACCTATAGATCCAAAAGCAGAACAGGAAAGAGAAGAAAATAATCATAGAAACAAAGAAAAATTACCATAAAATTAGATTACTTATTTGCAAAAATCCAACATTTTGTAGCATAACGATGTAAAGATAGCAATCACATCGGTTGACATTTACTGTGTGTTTCAAAGTGTTGTATCCTATATTAGAAAAATTTAATGAATTCAAGGCTATAATGGTGATTCCAAATTTCAGGCTTACAGATGGAATTCTGAATGGTTACCAGAAATGCAACGTTGGACCTACTAACACCAGCCCCAACAGGGTAAACAAGAATGTTCTTTTCAAGTCCAGGTCTGGTGCTTTATCAATCACAAGCTGGACAAAGAATTACACTAGTATTGTTATATTCCGAGAGAAAATAGCAAGTTATCAAAACGATAAACTACCATAATAATTTAGGATCACCAGTACTAATTTAAATAAACTTATAGTATGTTATTTCAACCTCAGGGAAACTATGTAGCTTACTTGAGATCAAGATATGGAGTTCTAATAAGCACCAAAACCAGAGATGTATAGCTAATCTATTGCTGGAACAGAGATAGAATTGGTCTTGGCCCTTTCAAGGTTCATCTTCCTCATTCTTCCAATTCTCTTTTTTATAACACAAAAATCACATCAGAAAGCCAACTCGACCAATCCAACCAGATAACATTTTATTTTTCTATTCAGAACCGTATGACGTTTAATTATCCCCTAAACTCCTAATTTCCCCTTTAGATCAAAACCTTATATTTGAACTGTATGGTACTAAATATAAAATATCATCCAAAGAAGTTGGTATAAGATGAACGTGTCCAGTATTAGTATGGTCATGGAGCAAGTTGTCAGAAATTGTTACTCTGGAGTTAGAGGATGAACATCAACGGCTGTCAGTAAGAACATCAGCGATAAATGTGCAGCTTGAACTTGAAGATCTTTTAGTTAGGTGGCAATCAGTCTAAGTTGATCTTCCTTCTGTCTTAGATTGTGTTTAAATTTTGTAGCATGGTCTTAAAGAAGTAAACCAACGGTCGTAGATTCTACAATCTAATAGGCCAATGTAGTATAATAAACACTATCATTTTCTATACATATAATTTTTGACCAAATGAGATCAAATAAACCCTCCTCTGAATTCTTCATGTTTTTACTATATATTCAAATTAAAATAGACGTACTGGAATTGCAAGTTGAAGATAACGTAGCAAAACAGAGAATGAAAGATATTATTTAAAAACTTTTCTTAACTACAGGAACTATACCTGGCAGATCACATCTCCAATGAGAGTTAAAAAGGCAGATGTAAGAGCTTTTGTTGACACTGGATACTTTGCAAGAAGATCCAAATACCTGTAATAATATAAAATCCAAGCTGGTGATGCTGAATAGAAATTTTATTTGCAATTTGATTCGTTGAGAAAAAGGTTCACAATCCTATTTCCATCCTCAGGCTTGAACATAGGACCAAGTGCTGAAGTTCGTACATTTGTTTGCCAAAGCTTTGAGCATTTCAAGTTATGATGTGATGTAGACTAAATGGTACAAAACCTTTACATCCATAGCTTGAATGTAAAACCTCATCAGTCAGACATATCAAGATAATGCGAGACCAACAGATTATATGAACTGGTTTAGCTGACGTTTTATGTTATCATGCAGAAAGCTATCAGAAAGAAAGTCAAAAGAATAACAATTTCAATCTAGAAATTAATAAGCAAACTGAATTTTGGAACAATCATTTCAACACAATTAAGTAGCCATACACAGAGTTTTATTCCATTTGGACAGACAGTATAGAAGGCAATTGGCCAAAGCAAAATTACCAAGAGAGCAACGACCAATTGTTTTCACCACGACCACCGTCTCCGGCACCACCGTCACCTCTGCCACCATAATTTCCATCACCAGAACCGCCATATCCACCAGTTCCACCCAACCCACCATCCGAAACGACGGCGAGACGAAACCGGTCAAAACCCAGTTGCCTAAAACCTATTTCAGAACGACCCAAGTCCTTAAACACGACTCCATTGCCAGAATTCAGGGAATATGAATGAGAATGCGGAGCATGTGAGTGGCAATGGCTCAAAGAAGAGCTTCTAAAGCCCCTTATCTGAACAGGGTTTGCTGCAATCCTAGACTGAGGACCAGAATGCAAAGAGGGTCTACGAGAATAACCCACGAAACGGTTTAGGATAGGGGTTTTACGAGCAAGTGATACAGGGTTTGGAGCCATTTGTTGCTTGCTTTGAGTCGAACGGTTTGAGACTTGGAAGTGTGACGTTTTGGGTTGACAGTAGGAATGGAGCAGTTTAGCTGCAAATGGATTATATCACCGTGTTCTTTTAGAATTTCAAATTTTAGAAGGGTGAAGTTCAATGACACCCTCAGCTTCTCTCCATTTCACATCACAACCTGCATATTTTTACAAGGCAGAAATCCATTTATTGTTCCTGTAGTTTACCCGGTTTTTCACTTTCATCCATGTAATTTTAATTTTGTCAATTTTGCCATTGTAGTTTCATAATTGGCAATTGAACAAATTACAGTTTCTATCAATTTCTTTCACGGCATAACTATGTGCCCCTCACGGGAGGGTACTTTTGTCCTTTCATGCCCTTTAACTCCAAAGGCAAAAAGTCAGTTTTGATCCTTTTTAGTTTATCGATTTTTTCATTTTTGTCCATGTGATTTTCAATTTTGTCACTTTTGCTATTATAGTTTCATAATTGTAGCCATTTAAGGATACATCATTGTTTTCATCAATTTGTTTCACGGTGTCCTTGAATTCTTCTACAATTATGAAATTATAATGGCAAAATTGACAAAATTATGTTGGCGTGATATATTAGATTGGTTTAGGTTTATTATTTAATATAGTTGACTTTGTCTACTTTACCTTCTTTTTTGTATACTTTGTACATCTTGTAAATACCTCGAATGAGAAGGATAAAATCATTCGATCTACCATATTTCTATATGGTATCGAGCAATCGATATGATTGGCTCTACTCCAATGTATACATTGTACATCTTATAATTACCTTTTCCTTCTATTTTTCTATTGATGTCGCACCTCTCTAGGGTTGTTTACCCCAGTTACGTGTTTATGCAGCCTTCTAAACCTTCATCAAGGGTATATTGACATTGGTGTTGTTACCTCTAACCTTAAACACAAAACCCAGTTATGTTGCCAATATGTTTGTTAGTAGTATGCCCTTAAAGCCAACTAATTATATGATAATTAATATTAAGAACATCTTTTGTAATGACTTATTAAGTTATTCATGGGCAAGACCAGTTGTTTTCAACCATGATATTTGGTTTATTATCATAAATGGTAAAACTACTATAGTCCTACGAATATAAAAGTGAACATGAGAACTATGTAATGAGATTACATAAATGGAGATTTATCATAGTCCCTGATCATAGTCAACTTTCAAAAGGTGTATATCGTTAAATCCCAAAAGAGCACAAGAAATGAATAGATATTTCATATTGTGCAGTAGCTATGATATCATTTATGATAGGAGTATCATAATAGATATCAATTAAGCCCAACATCATAACCATGGCAACTGTCAAGTGCATCCTTGAGAATTTAAGAAAAAGCGAGGATATGTTCCAAGATAAGGGAAAGAAAATCAAAGTAGAAAACGGAAGCGTGAAACAACTCGCATTTGGAATCAGTAGTTAACACCAGAAAATTCTTTTGGATATAGTTAGTTGATAAGGATATAAGTAAAGTACTATATCAAGCTTAACATCAAAAGCGGAACAATATCGCCGTTTAGAAGTCATCACGAAGGTGTTTGGACAAGAATAGTTCATATAAACTATTGAATTGTTCTAACCATAAGGTTGATAGTGTACCCACAGTCCAACAATGTGGCGATAGCTCAAGCCAAGGAACCAAGGTCTCATAAGGAGTCCAAAACACACTAAGAGACTTAACCACATGATTAAGGAATCATGAGTAGGGATAAAGTCGATATCTCAAGTAGCTTCATGGATAACGTATTAGATCCACCGCCTGAGCCCACAAAGCCTAGCAGCAAAGTCATATAAGATACACATCTAATTGGCTTTAGTGCAAGTGGGAGATTATTCGTAGTATGCCCTTAAAGCCAACTAATTATATGATAATTAATGTTAAGGACATATTTTGTAATAACTTATTAAGTTATTCATGGGCAAGACTAGTTGTTTTCAACCATGATATTTGGTCGATTATCATAATAGTAAAACAACTATAGTCCTAGGAATATAAAAGTGGACATGAGATCTATGTAATGAGATTACATACATAGAGACTAATCATGATCCCTAATCTTGAATATGTTCCTAGTCATATGAATATCAATTGAGAGTTGATATTCTGCAAAGACCAGTACACACAGTATCATCTCTATATGTAGAGAATGGTGAGGTCTCAAGTCATTAAGTGTGGAGACACCTAGATATGTGTGTAGGTACTTGTAGAAGAACAAGTACACTGAACGCGATCCAACACATGAGTTCCGAGTATGGAAGTCTTTACTCACATGTCAAGATAGAACTCATAAATTGCAATGGTGCAAACTAATCCTTAGACACGAGACATCATAGATGTCTTGTGGCTATGTTGTTAGTCTTTGAGGGCACTATATAGTCATGCTAAATTAGGCAAAACTTAAAGGTGCTCAGCAGGACTCTCAATAGAGTCATGAAGGCAAATGAATGTACAAGGAATCTTTACTCTCAATAAATGAGAGAGAATACTACAAGATATGATTTGTCAAATCTCTGCGTAAAGTAGTGAATAAGATTTGAAAGAAGAGGTCTTCAAATCTTACCAATATAATCATATAAAAGGAATTATTCACGGTAGGATTTTGACAATCGGATTCCATAATCTAATAATGTGAATAAGGAGTATTGTTACAAGAGAAGGATTCAATTGCACGGTCATTCCAATTTGAATAGGTTCTTTCACAACGTCTCATTTAGCTCGGATAACCATGACTTGCTGCTAGGCGACAACCATAGTTTGTGGATATCCTAAAAGTTTTCAATTAACCTTTATTAATATGAAGAATTAAATTGTGGAATTTAATTCGTATATCATCTCTGAGGAGTTGAGTCAACCCACTATCTTGCTAAAGGGAACCTACGGATCTGCACACCCAAAGAATGTGATTAGAGGTACAAATGAAAAGAAATGAAATGAGGAGAGACAAGTCAATGGTTGATAATCAAATGTCAAAATCAACGGTCAAAAGTCAACATGTTGACCAGAGCAATTGACCAAAGTCAAATAGTTCGACCAGGTCAATTAAAGTTGGACTTTAATTATGATTTAAGAGTTAAATTATAATTCATAATTAAAAGTTAATTATGAAATTAACTTTGACGTATAGATATATTGGATTTGACTTTTAAATATGATTTAAAAGTAAGGAGACAAAATAGCCCAAAAGTCAATTGGGTCCAAGGAATACGTGGCATAAGATGACATGACCCATGGACTCAAAAATAGAGCCCCAAACCCACTCAATTTTCGGCACCATTAAGGTGCCATCTTCTTTGCCTTTGTGTCATCCTATAAATACATAAGTTAGGAGAAAACCTAGCTAGAGTTTTTGGTTTCCTACTTTGGTTGATGAGTGAGTGCAACCTCCTTTCTTGATTGTCTTAACAGGAATATGAGTGAGAGAGATTTTGGAGTAGCTTGGACTAGCAGCAAGGCTTCCTGAAGCGCCAATTTGTATTGTTTGTTGATCTGTTTGGCTGTTCTGCACAAGCAGTTTCTGAGTTTGCTTGAATTGGTCTAAATTGATTGAATTGCTTGAACAGAAATAGTATGTGTAAAAATATGGCTGAGATGATACCTTTGAGAAAATATATTCCTTATAGTAATGCTTTGGTGCAGTTAAAAATAATGCGTTTGTTCTGTGTGTGATGCAGCTAGACTATTGTATTATTAATATAATCAATACTTTTCTAACCAAATTTTGAAGTGCCCATGTATTTCTTTTTCTGTATTTTTCTAATTTTCCCTTTTTTACTATCATTGCTATATTGTCGTACTTCGATTTGTAGTGATAAATTACCGTTCAAATTTTCTTAGTGTGTATTTTTAATAAATGATTTCTTTTGATTTTTTCTTAGGATCGATCTTGAGTGGATAGTTAATATAATATATAAAATAATGGAGTACAAAAATTAGGGATTTTGTATCAAGTAAAAAATTAATTTCATTGTCATTCTGAAGAAAAATAGGTGCCCCTTCTCTGAAAATTTTATAGCTCTACCACTGATTATAATTCATTTGAATATTGTAATAAATAAACAACGTTGTTTATGCTATAAGGATAAAATCACCAACAACCATGTGAAAATTTTATGCTATTGCATATACATATTGATTTTTCCTAATATTTCAGGCAATAGCATAAAATAATGGTGAAGGGGCATTAAATCAGATATGATGCAATGGTTAATGTATGATAATATAAGAACAGAGTATGATGCATTGAGTGGAGGTAAAGTGGCAGCATAGCACACATTAGTTAAAAATTTATGAAAATATAAACTTTAATATATAATAGCCAACCAAAAGATGTTTAAAGTTCAAAAGCTTGGAGTATTAGTTTAGTAAACGCATTTGAAAGTCGTCAGATGAGAGAGAAATAATTTCGCTTGGCATGTTATTTATTTATTTTGCTGCTTGGCCTGTAAAGAAAAGGCTCGATCTATTATGTTGGCTGAGTTAGCCGTGGTGGAGTCCTTATTGCGGTGTACGAATCATATGAACCCGACTTTAGTGGCATGGGAGCTGCCATGGGGTTCAAGGCAACTGCTGTGAGGTGAGCCTGGTTGTTGGTGATTTAGCAATGCCCTTGGTGGTGTGCTATGCCAAGCCGAGTGTTGTTAAACTGAGCACACATGAGCAAATATTACCAATTAAATTGTTTGCCAGCTCCCAAAAAAGCAGGTATGACGAACATCATAATATTGGTGCAGTGGCGATTAGAGCCAAATGCTAGTGTGGTGTTCAAGGTATTACATTATTAATCATGTAATAATATTTGTTCGGGGTGGTGGTGAGGAGAAAAACTTGCCTGGCACGGGATGCACTACTACAAAAATCGCAATAGACGACGGTAATTTACCGTCAGTAAATTTAGTTTTTCAACCGTCGAGGAATCGACCGACATCTTTTACGCATAAAACCACGACGGTAAAATCCCGTCGTCTATTATTATACTGACGACGTTTTTACTCAAAAACGTCGTCTATTAATTTAAAGACGATGGTTTTTATGAAATACATGACGTCTATTTTATGTAAAGACGATGGTTTGTAAGAAGCGTAGTATTATGAAATAACGATAAATACATTATATGTAAATATGTCGTCTATTATGAAATAACAGTCGTCTATTATTGTGAAATATGTCGTCTATTATGAAATAACAGTCGTCTATTATTATGAAATATGTCGTCTATTATGAAATAACGATGCCTATTATATGTAAACACGACGGTTTTTATGAAAAACTGTAAATGCCTATTATATATAAAGACGACAATTTTTATGAAAAATGTCGTCTATTATATGTAAAGAAGACGGTTTTGTGATAGAATTGTCGTCTATTAATGTAAAGACGACGGTTTTTTGAAAGAAGCTGCGTTTATTATATCCAAAGAAGTGGTAATTTTACATTTTATCTTTTTTTCTTGCTTCCAATGGTTCTCTACAACGATTTTAGCTAAAAAAACAACCATAATGCTTTGTGAACAATAAATTCAGCTCCAAATAATCCACACCATACAATAAATATACTAAAGAATAATTTGTTTCATAAAACTTGAAGATTCAATAATAATTACATAGTTTACCAATCTTCATTCCTATATATCTATACAAAATATCATATCCATAATATTAAACTATAATTAGAAAAAGAGGGGCTACATATGAAATTCGATCCGAATTTCATCAATTTGTTCTTGTGTGTATGAGTTAGCGTTGCCTTCTTGCACTGCAAAACCAGGATTTAAAAAAAGGAAGCAAGTTTTAGTTAGAGATACATTTGTAAACCTTTTGCAACTATAATAGGATTAAAAAAAAAGAAAAAGAAACAAAAGCCGAAGAGAGGAGCATAACTTATTTGGATTTCCTCGACTTGGAGCAAATTAACTTCAAATAATTTGAGAAACTGAAAACCGGAATGAAAGATTAGAATATAAGCAATGGAATGAAATGTACCTCGACTTGGAGCAATCGATGGAGACGAGAAAACTTTAAGGTCAGAATATGAGTTGAAGAAAGATAGCGAAATGTTATATATATAGGGTTTAGGGCAAATTCGAAAAATTACAATTCGCGGTCTAATTTTTCAAAAGACCGCGTTTTTAAAGACGACGGAAAGTAAAATAAAAACGTCGTATAAATTAAACTTTACACGACGGTTTTTAAATAAAAGGGACGTTATAAACATATACTACGTCGATTAGTTACAAAAAAGTCGTAAAATATTTTCACAACCCTCAAGCATAAAACCGACGTCTTAAATAAAAATAACTTCGGAGAAATAGAACTTTGTGTTAAACAAGAAACTAAATATACAATCTTTCTTGAGAACTCGATTGTTGTTGTACACCCAACCGAAGTTCTTAGATGGGTTGGGTGTAAAAACACAAGCGAGTTCGCAAGAAAGACATTCTTGCATGAGAGGTGAGAATTGAGATATAGTGAACGTTTGGAAAAAAATCCAATTTAAGCGAATTATTTAGAATTGGAAAACTAAAAGTGACTTTATTAAGACTTGGAAACCGAAAAGGGCCTTTATTTCGACTTGGAAACGTAAAGCCGCCCGTTTTGATTACCCAATTTCGCAGATAAAGCGTCGTTTCAGTTCGAAAGTTTCAAGTTGAAACCTAAAACGACGGTATTTATGTTTTCCGTCGTCATTTCTTGACGTTTATTTCGACTTTTGTTGTCGCGCTTGTTTTAAACAACAACGACGGTATAATTAATAGAAACGACGTGAAAATGATTTACAACGGCGATATATAATTAATAGAACTGTCAGATTATCTGAAAAACCACGTCGTTATATTATATTATGACGACGTGGTACCGATTTACCACCACCTTTTATTTATAAGAACTGTCGTAGTCTAATGTGTAATACGTCGCAAAATAATAAAAGACAGGCGTGGTTAATTAACTTTACATGTCGGTAATTATCAAATTACGGTCGTATTAAATAGCACTTGATAAATGCATTAATAACAATCGTCTATTATACGTAAAGACGACGGTTTTTATTAAAAGCTGTCGTCTATTATAATAAAGACGACAATTTTTATGAAAGAAATGTCGTCTATTATATGTAAAGAAGACGGTTTTGCGATAGAATTGTCGTCTATTAATGTAAAAGACGACGGTTTTTTTGAAAGAAGCTGCCGTTTATTATATCCAAAGATGTAGTAATTTTTTCTTGCTTCCAATGGTTCTCTACAACGATTTTTCTTGCTAAAAAAACAACCATAATGCTTTGTGAACAATAAATATACTCAAGAATAATTTGTTTCATAAATCTTGAAGATTCAATAATAATTACATACAAAATATTTACCAATCTTCATTCCTATATATCCATACAAAATATCATATCCATAATATTAAACTATAATTCAATCTGAATGTCATCAATTTGTTCTTGTGTGTATGAGTTAGCGTTGCCTTCTTGCACTGCAAAATCAAGATTAAAAAAAGAAGCAAGTTTTAGTTAGAGATACATTTATAAACCTTTTGCAACTATAACAGGATTTAATAAAAAGAAACAAGAAACAAAAGCCGAGGAAAGAGGGGAGCATAACTTATTTGGATTTCCTCTTACTTGGATATAAACGACGGAAAGTAAAATTAAACCGTCGTATAAATTATAATATAAACGACGTTTTTAAATAATAGGGATGTTATAAATATATACTACGCCGAGTTAGTTACAAAACCGACGTCTTAAATAAAAATAACTACGAGAGAAATAGAAATTTGTGTTAAACAAGAAACTAAATATGCAATCTTTCTGGGGAACTCAGTTGTTGTTTTACACCCAACCGAAGTTCTTAGATGGGTTGGGTGTAAAAACACAACTGAGTTCCAAAGAGAGACATCTTGCATGACTGAAACCATTCAGAGATGTGAGAATTGAGACTGAACGTTTGGAATAAAAACTCCAATTTAAAGGAAATATTTAGAATTGGAAAAATTAAAGTGACTTTATTAAGACTTGGAAACCGAAAAGGGCCTTTATTTCGACTTGGAAACCTAAAAGCCGCCGTTTGATGTCCAATTTCGCAGATAAAGCGTGATGTTTCAGTTCGAAAGTTTCAATTTGAAACCTACAACGACGGTATTTATGTTTTCCGTCGTCGTTGTCTTGACGTTTATTTCGACTTTTGTTGTCGCTTGTTTTAAAAAACAACGACGGTATAATTAATATTAACGACGTGAAAATGATTTACAACGGCGATATAATTTATAGAACTGTCATATTATCTAAAAAACCACGACGTTATATTATATTATGACGACGTGGTAACTATTTACCACCACCTTTTATTTATAAGTAATGTCGTAATCTAATGTATAATACGTCATAAAATAATAAAAGAGAGACGTGGTTAATTAACTTTACATGTCGGTAATTATTAAATTACGGTCGTATTAAATAGTACTTGATACGTCTGTTAATAATACAATTACCGTCGTGTTCATTGGATGTTCAAAACGGCGGTATTATATGTAAAAGCGTCGTCTATAATTACTACGTCGGTATATTTACACATACCGTCGTTGTTTATTTGTTGTCTTTTTCTGATCGTAATGGCATGTTTAATAAGACGACGCTTTTAAATTTTTATGCGTCGTGTTTTAAAAATGCCCAAATGAATTTCCAATTTTTAGGTGTTTTAGTTTCTGATCCACGCGTCGGTTTTTATATTACCGTCGTCGTTTAAAATTTAACGACGGTATTTATTTTGTCCGTCGTTGTTTTACCGACGTCTATTTCGATTTTTGTAGTAGTGATGGCGGGTAAGTTTTCCACCTCGACCAATTGCCTTCTAACAATTTGGATAGCATTTACACACTTAATAAATTTTTTTCCAACTGAAACCATTTTTCTTCTCTCTCTTCACTTCCCACCGCGTCTCTCTCATTCCTCCCTTGCTCTCCCTTTCAATCTCTCTCAGTCTCTCATCTCTCATCTCTCTGCAACTCGGATATAGAGGATCCCAACTTCGAAACTCGCCAAAAATACTTAGGGTTCTCAATAATTCTCCGAAAAATGTCACACGCTCGTATGGACGTCTACTATTTTTTAATGACATCAAATTACCAAAATTCCAACTTCAAAGTATCAGGAAATAAATCATCCCTTGAATAAACCAATAGTTAATTCATGAAAATCCAAATTACAATCAATTAGACCAGGAAATTGTTATTGTGAGCTTAAACAAAATATTTGGAAATTTTCGAGGCGTCGCATTTCACCCTCCTTAGAAAAATCTCGTCCTCGAGATTTACTCAAGATATCCACACCACTTAAACAGGTGTTTCCATGTTGGACTACGAGTTCCCGTAGTTTATGCATGGTTTGAATCAAATTAATGAGTTTTTGGATTGATCTCAGTTTGAAAAGGGATTTTGTTTATTTATTTATGAACATAATTTTTTTTTTTGGAAAGGTAATTGAGTTTTGGAATTAAGCTGGGTTTAAAAAGAGTTATGCAAGTTACTCGTGGATTTGTGGAAAAAGGAATTTCATGACAAGTTTCGAAAAATAGTCTTCAAACCCACCATAGGTATACCCCCTAGTTGCCTTCTAACAAGTATAAATGGTATGACATTGCCCACAAGTCTATGATTGCATGAGAACTCTGCATTGCTTTTGGTCGGCATATCTATTGTATCGATTTATTGACGGTGTTATGAGATGACACGAGAGTGAAGAGGGCATAGTGACCACCACAGGATTCGATACCCTAAACCTAGCCGAGGGTTATATGGACTGACTAGTCTTGTAGTCCTTGCGGCTGTCGGGATAGTTCTATGAGGTATAGCCATGAAATGGACACTCTCGCTACCGTGCCACCGAGTTGGATAAGTTTGTGGTATGGGTAGTTGGCCTAAAAGTGATCGGTCATCAAAAGACTACTCTTTGGATATCCAAAAACTTGTTTCAAAGTTTATATGAGCATCCATGTTTTTTATGGAACATCCCAATTTAATGGGAAGTAAGTGAAATATTTCTTTTATGTTGTGGTGCATTATGATTTTGGTTTTGAAATTGGATCCAACTATATTTAGTCTCTATTTCCGCTATCTACTTTTAAACATGGTCGGGGTCCTCCTACTAGGGGCGAGATGAGCGTAAGTGATGCTCACCCCTACATTAGATCTTGCAGGTGTTGTGTACACAACTCGTGAGGTTCTTAGACAACGGTCTTGTGGTAGCTTGCTGCTTGTCAATTCCGATCTCGTATCCAAGTTGTTTTCCATAGTGGGCAAGTCGTTCATTCTTATCTTCTTGAGAATCTGTGTTGTCCCTTCATTGTAAATTATGAGATTTTATTGTACATTGTTGGGGTTGTGATTTAAATTAATTGTTTTACAAATATATTTTAGGTTACTACCAAACCCATTTGTAACTTGGTAGGTTGGTTTTAATAAAATGGTTTAAATTTCCATTTTTATTTTTATTTTTCCGCTGCCAATAAAACTCTTATCCAACCTGTTTTAACTACACAAAAAAGGTTTAACGTGTTTCGGGAATACTTGGGAGTATGACGCTCTAGAGATTGGGTGTTGTATTCTCGGAATTCTCGAGGCACGTGCCACTCTCATGTAACTGGGTTTTCGGGGCATGACAAAGCCCCTTGTCTATTTGAAATTAGGGCTAAAGGGTATAATAATAAAGTGGGCTCGACACCTGCCGGATGTTGAACATGCACATGATTCGTCACATATTCTAATGGGGAATTCAGGGCGGGTCATGTCACCATCATAATTTATACAAGATCTCTTGGTTGATCGAGTTCAATGAATTCACTCTCTAGTGAACACCCATACATTATTTCTGAACTATAATTAACTATCTCTCGCGAATTCATCATCGTTGCTTTGAGATAATTATCTTGTCAAGTATAGTTACGAACTATAATTAATTAACTCTAGTGAATTCATCATTGTTGCCCATCTTGTCAAGTTATTTATGAACTACAATAAAGTAAGTATGTACAGTATTGTGTATGTCAAATTCTCAAAGTTGGAATTGACGAATGCATTGTTCTTAATTTGGGCTGGATTTCGATTCCTTGTTCTTTGCTTTCCTTATTTTAATTTTAGCATTTAAAATAGATGACATGGCATGTGACTTGAAAAACCAAGATATGAACCACATCAGTTGGTGAGTAAAAGTTGGTATATGAGTCGATGGCGGATCCAGGAAATTTCATTGCGAGGGTCAACGTCTAAAGGCTTTAAAAAATTATACAAAATATACCCATAAAAATGAAACGATAATTTTATAATTCATAATTAATAGAAAAAGTACATTACAATTGTCCACGACGAGTTTTCATATTCTGAAAATGTTGCATTATAGTTTCATTATCAATACAAGCAAACACATCTCTCTCAATATAAACAAGTAAGTCATCACTCAACCATTGGTCTCCCATTCGGTTGCGAAGTGGACCTTTCACAATATTCATAGCAGAAAATGCTCTCTCTACGTAGCAAAGCAACCGGTAAAGTTAAGGCTAATGTAAGAAGCAAATAAACATAATTATATGTTCTATGCAATCCTTTCTCCACCAATTTTCTTGCAAGGCTACCAATCCCTTTCAATTGAGAAAAATCAGTCATCATACGCATATGATTAATATAAATCTCAAGTTGATCTTCAAGTGCCAATAGATCTCGGGGATTAAAATCTTGAGGATAAAATTCAGCAAAAGCGAAGTACCCTTTGTTTGTCAAATGCTAAGAATGAATCATCCGGACTCAAACATGCCAAACAAAGAAGTAACTCAGTATTTACCTCAACAAGCGATGATTTAATTCCGCAAGTTGCCACTCAATGATTTGAATAAAGATGTCGACACGATAATGATGGAGGTGTGTTATTCTAGGAGCTCTTCGATGTGATCTCCATTGAGCTACATATGCATCATCCATGTTTGGAACCAAGATATCATGTTTGGCACAAAAAGAGGATACTTGATCAAGCAAGGCTTCAAATGCATTCTCTCTCATGCGTTGTAGTTGGTCCTTGCAAACTTTGACTAAAGTCATTGCATTCCCAATATCTTGATCTTTCCTTTGTAATGCTTGTGACAAGTCATTTGTAGCTCCCAATATAGATCTCATGAAAAATAAGTGAAATACAAAATCAAAAGATTGTATTTCTCTCAATGACCTATTTGCTTCACCTAGATTATCAGTGGAGCCATCCTCAATAATCAATTTAAGCACTTTCACCACAGATTTAAACATGGAGATGATACTAATTAATGTACCATAATGAGAGTTCCAACGTGTATCACCGGGACGCTTGAGACAAGTTTCTTGATTTAAGCCTCGCCCTGTTGGAAAAGTATCTTTTTCAAGAGCTTCCGTAATATCCTTTTGTAGTTGATCTCTAAGCATATCACGACGCTTACACGATGCTCCAACAATATTAACCAAGCTATTGCAAGATGTGAAGAAAGTGGCAATATCAGCATTTCCCTTTGCCACGGCTACAAGAGCTAATTGAAGTTGATGTGCAAAACAATGAATATAATAGGCACAAGGATTTTCCCTCAAAATCGGTGTTTTAAGACCATTGAACTCACCCTTCATATTACAAGCTCCATCATATCCTTGTCCTCTTAGCATAGAAATGCTCAATTCCTCTCTTGAAAACAATGTGTCAATAGCCTCCTTAAGTGAGTTTGATGTAGTGTCGCTAACATGTTGAATACCCACAAACCTCTCAATTACATCCCCACTTTTGTTCACATAACGAAACACCACCGCCATCTGTTCTTTTACTAACACATCACGCGATTCATCAACTAATAAAGAGAAGAATGCACCATCCATATCCTTAATGATTTTCTTTATAGTTTCAGTGGCACAAGCATTCACAAGATCCTTTTGAATTGTTGGAGCTATTAACTTGAGATTCCTGGGAGCATTTTCTAATACAACAGCTTTAACTTTCTCATCATGATCAGCAAGGAATTGTAAGAGTTCCAAATAATTCCCCTTGTTGCTTGAAGTGTCACTCTCATCATGCCCACGAAAAGGAAGACCTTGCCTCAACAAAAATCTCACACAATCAAGAGAAGCATTCAAGCAAATACGATAATCAATACGAGCTTGCTCTGATTGCTTTATCATAACTGTTCGGATGTGTTGCTTTTGATTCATAAGATCTACACAATATTGTCTAGATTGATTATGCACACTTCCAACAAGTCCAACATGTTGCCTAATTTTATCTTTCTTCTTCCAATTCCTAAAACCCATCTCTGTGAAGGCGTCGCTACACCCTTGACCAATTCTCAAATTGGATTTGAAGAGATAACAATAAAGGCAAAATGCAGCATCTTTACTAATCGTATTCCAACCAGTCAAACTCATCAAACCACTTGACATTAAAGCGTCGATCATACCCTGAAATATCGGTTTGTGGAAATGCATGATCCTTAGGCCGACACGGACCCTTTTGTAGATATGCTCTTGAACTTCGTCTCGAATGTTAGGATCATAATCCAACATTTGAGGTCGAAGTCCAGGTCCGCAATAAGATTAGCCAAGATATCTTGTAGCTTACTTTCTTTTGAACTATCCACATCTCTTGAAATACCCACATCTCTCGAACTATCCACATCTCTTGAAATACCCACATCTCTTGAAATACCCACATCTCTCGAACTCGAACTACCCACATTACCCGAACTAGAAGTAGTTGATTCGAACGTTCTCTTAAAGTAGCGTTCCATAACTGTATTGGTAGAAATAACTAATCAAGCATCAACAATAAAAAAACCCTAACTTATGCAAACTAACCAAAATAAAAACCCCTAATTTATTCAAACTAACCAAGATATATAATCTAACATAAAAGTATAGCCCTAATTTATTCATACTAACAAGCCAAAATCAAACCTCAACAACAAATAACAATAACTAATTGAGAATAGCAAAAACATTTAAACATATTTATTAATTAATTAAAGTATAAAGAAATTAGGATAACCAAGAGATATATTCAAACTAACCAAAACATAAAAGTAAAACCCTAATTTATTCAAACTAACTAACCAAAACAAAACCCCTAATTTATTGAAAATAACCAAAATATAATCTATAACATAAAAGTAAAATCCTAATTTATTCAAACTAACTAACCAAAAAACCCCTAATTTATTGAAAATAACCAAGATATAATATATAACATAAAAGTAAAATCCTAATTTATTCAAACTAACTAACCAAAAAAAAACCCCTAATTTATTGAAAATAACCAAGAACTAATCTATAACATAAAAGTAAAATCCTAATTTATTCTAACTAACTAACCAAAATCAAAACCCTAATTTATTCAAACTAACCAATATATAATCTAACATATAGCCCTAGTTCATTCAAACTAACAAATAAAAAAAAACCTCAACAACAAACAACAATAACAATTAATCAAGAAAAACAAAGACATTTAAGAATCTTTATTAATTAATGAAAGCATAAAGAAATTAGGATAACTTACTTTCTAATTTGAGGGACAAATCCACCTTTTGAAATCAACTTGAATTTGGGGATTTAGGCTTGGGGACTTCACTGCCGCCGCCACTCACCTCCGCCGCCGGATTTGTGGGTAAGCCACCCTTGAATTGGGTGGAGGTTGGTTTAGTTGGGTTAGGGTTGGGGATTTAGGGTTGGGGACTTGAGTTGTGAAGAGAGAAATGAGAAAGGGGGTTAATTTTCGGGCAAAAAGAAGAAGAAGCTTCTGTTTTGTTTTTTAAAACACAGGCCAAAGCAGCGTCGTTTTGGCCAAGTTAAAAATAAAAAAGCCTTAAGTGGAGCAGCGTCGTTTCGACGTCCAGCGAAAAAAAAAAAAAAAAGGCGTAAGTGGAGCAGCGTCGTTTTGACGTCGACCAGAGAAAAAAAAAGAAGTCGCGCGCGCGCTGCGCTTGCGCGCCAGTCTTGCCCCTTTGGGGCATTTCGTCGAGCAGGTGGCGCGCCACTTCCAGGGGTCAATGGAGGTGCTTCAATGGAGGATTGCAGAGGTTGCAGGGGTCAATTGACCACCCTTGCTCCTCTGTGGATCCGCCCCGATATGAGTTGATATCTGTAACATTATTGTTTTGTAATAGTTAATTCAATGATAATCAGGTTGTACAAATATATTTCGATCTATTTCAATACTTACTAATATTAAACCAACTTTAGTTTAAGTTTGTGATTTTGGGTGTTTTTGTAGATTCATACTTTGAGCGGCTTTGGAGCGGACTTCACTCTCTATCTCTTGCGAGTCATCCTTGATGATAATGTGAGAGCAATTTTAATGGTTGTATGTACATGAGGATGCATGTTATATTTCAATCTAAGTTCACCGAAAATTACTCTAATGGGTAGATGTAAGGGGGATGAGAATATGCATATTGGCCTGGAAGTTTAAAAAAGAATCACGATTGCATTTGATTTTGCATCCTAATTTGTGGGCCACTTAAAAAAACAAATAACACACACAAAATTATTTTAAAAAAGTTAACATAAAAACAAATTAATACACAAAATTAAATTTACATCTTAGGATTTAAATCTCCTCCGATTGGAGGTAAAGCGCTAAAATATGAATATGGTTTGAATACTTTAGGTTAAGTTTATTCTTCTCCATAAGGAGGTATATATAGGGATTTACATGAGGGTTTTACAAGGAAATATATACGATAATCAATTAGGATAATATCTCCTAATTATCTTTGTGATTTGTCAACTATCTAAAAATAATGAAAGTAAAGAACCCTAATCAATCAAGGAAATAAATATCTCCTTGATTGATTTAGGACTCACGTTAACACTCCTCCTCAAGTTGGTGCATATATGTCACCAATGCCCAACTTGGTAAGTGAGTCATAAAATACTCTTCCACAAACGACTTTTGTTAAGATATCTCACAGTTGATCTTACGATTTTACGAATGGTAGGCGGATGATCTTCTTGTCAATTTTTCTTTGATGAAATGTCTATCCACCTCAACATGTTTGGTTCGATCATGTTGAACTGGATTATGAGCAATATCAATAGCTGACTTATTGTCACAATGCAACTCCATCGACTTTTCGGGTTTGAAGCCCAATTCACAAGAGTCTTCCGATCCATAATAATTCACAAACTCCATGAGCCATTCCTTTATACTGCCTTACACTCGATCGAGAAACCACATTCTGTTTTTACTCCGCCAAGTGACTAGGTTACCTCCCACGAATGTAAAGTAACCAAGTAGAGCTTCTATCTCAGTAATTGACCCGCCAATCAAGCATCTCAGATATCCAACAACTACAAGATCTCTATTTTTTGAGAACATTAATTCCTTCCCAAGGGCTGACTTTAAGTATCTTAAGATTCGATCAACTGCATTCCTATGAGAAGTACTAGGTGAATGCATAAACCGACTAACCAAACTTACAACATATGCAATATCCGGTCTTGTATGTGCCAGGTATATCGAGTCTTCCAACAAGGCGTTGATCTTGTTCCTTATTGGTTGGTTCTTGGTCCATATCTTCACACAACTTGTGGTTCATCTCAATGGGTGTGTCACCTGGTTTACACCCAAGATTCCTGTTTGATGAGTAGATCCATTACATACTTCCTTTGAGATAGAAATATACCAGTTTTTGACCTTGCTACTTCAATTCCAAGAAAGTACTTTAGATCACCTAAGTCCTTCATCTCAAATTCCTGAGACAAATACTTTTGCAGCTTTAGTTGCTCTTCGATGTCGTTCCGATTCTGACTATATCATCTACATAAACAATCGGTGCGATAAGTCTTCTTCCATCACGCTTCACGAACAGGGTGTGATCTGAATTACTCTGTGTATACCCAAAATTCTTCATAGACTTAGTAAATCTGCCAAACCATGCTATGAGAGATTGCTTTAATCCATACAATGATTTTCTAAGCTTGCAAACGTGATTCTTCTTGTCGGGAGCTGAATTACATCCTGGGGTAAGTCTATATATACTTCTTCTTCCAAGTCTCCATGTAAGAATGCATTTTTGACATCAAAGCGATGTAATGGCCAATCAAGATTTGCTGCTAGAGATAATAGGACTTTAATAATGTTAATCTTGGCTATTAGGGCAAAGGTCTCCTGGTAGTCTATCCCATATTTCTGTGTGTACCCTTTCGCCACCAATCTAGCTTTATATCTTTCAATGGATCCATCTGCTTTGAGCTTCACAGTATAAATCCATCCGCATCCCTCTGTCTTCTTTCCATGAGGTAAGGGCACGAGTTCCCATGTGACATTCTTTTGGAGGGCTTGCATCTCTTCATTCATGGCTTCTTTCCATTTTGGGTCTTCTAGTGCTTGATAACAACTTTGTTGGGGACAGGTATGTCAGCCAATTGCTTTACAAAGTGTACACGTGCCTTTGATAATCTCTATTTGAGAGATATGTAATTGTTAATGGGATATTTCCCCTTGGCTTTAAGATCTGCTTCATATTGTACTCGAGGTTTGCCACAGTTCTTCCTTTCTAGAAGTTGATATGCAGGCTCTGTGCCTTCTAAAATCAAATCATCATGAGATATTTCATTAGTGTTATCAATTTCAGGAAATATGTTACCTGAATGACTTCCTCGGCCAGTGATTGGTGTGGTAATCAAGGCTGACGGGCAAAATCTCATGAAAGCGGTTCAATTTCCTCCTCCCGATTTTGACAGCGTGGAGACAACGGAACATTTTCTTACGGCGACCGGTCGTAGGATTCGCGGCCGGTCGTTTTGAAGCAAGTTCTCCAGGTTCGAAGAACTAAGGAAGCGATGGGTCGCAATCAATTGGCGGCCGGTCGTTTTGAAGTAGGTTCTCGGCGACCGTCGCTTTCCCGGCGGTAGTCGTTTTGAAGCGAGTTGTTTCCTGGGGAAAAAATCAAGAATTTGGGGAGTATTTGATTCTTGATTCTCCTCTGTACTCTTGAAAAATATACGTCGTGTTCCCGAACACAACATCCATGGAGGTATAGACCTTTTGACTAGGAGGATGATAACACCGGTATCCTTTCGATGAGGTGCATAACCAATGAAAACATACTTTTCGACTCGAGGTCCAATTTGCTTCGTTGGTGATCATGTAAGTGGACAAATACAACACAACCGAAAATTCGGGGTTCCAGGTTTGGGGTTTGAGGTGTTTGGATATGGTGGTGAAGTGTTTGAAGTGGTGTTTGGAAATTTAGAATCTTTGGAGGGAATCCGATTGATGATGTATGCCGCAGAGACGACGCTTCTCCCCAAAAAGATCGAGACATATTGGCACCAAAGAGAGAGGCACAAACTACTTCCAATAAATGTCTGTTCTTCCTTTCAGCAACTCCATTTTGTTGGGGAGTGTAGGGGCATGAGCGTTGATGTATGATGCCATGATCTTGTAAGAATTTGTTAAGATCATGGTTGAGAAATTCTCTGCCATTGTCGAACGGAGAACTTGGATTAGGGCACTCAAAATCGTGTTTCCACAATTTTATGAAACTGCTGAAATCTTAAATTGACTTCCCCTTTAGTTTTGAGAAGGAAACCCAAGTCATGCGTGTCCAATCATATATAAACGTGACGAACCATCGAGCTCCGGTGGAGTAGTAACTTGAGCAGTCCCCAAACATCGAATGAATAAGAGAAAACGGAACCAAACTCTTATTTGAACTTAATGGGAACAGGACCACGATGGCTCTTAGCCAATTCACACGTATCACACTGAAGGCTGGAAACATCAAGACTGGAAAATAATGATGGAAACAACTTCTTAAGATAACCGAATGAGGCATGCCCAAGACGTTTATGCCATAACCAAATTTTGTCTCTCTCCCCTCGTAACAAGCTCCACTTGTTGTGAAAGCTTGACCAACCTGGGTCTCACTATCCGGCGCCAGTCAAGTAGTAGAGTTTGCCCCGTGAGTACCACAACCAATTGTCTTTCATGTGAGGATGTCCTGAAAAACACAATGATTCGGCCAAAAAGTTATAGTACAATTCAAAGCCGTAGTAATTTGGGCAACAGACAAGAGATTATGGTGTAAGGACGGAACAATCAACATATAATCCAATTTGAGAGAGTCGAGAGAGAGAGAGTGAGCCCTCCCCAATCACGGGGAGGGTACCATTAGTATTAGACACCACCGATTAAGGAGATGGTGTATGAGTGGTAATTTGTCCAGGATCAAAGGTCATATGATCGGTGGCTCGGTGTCAATGATCCATGTGTGCTTTTTTGAGGACGTATGAAAAACAAAGCCTTTGGTGGTGACGATGGAAGCACGAGTCCGGATGGCGGGTCGAGGATGGAACGCATGCTTCGTGAGTCTTCAAGGCGAGAGAGAATCGTAGGGGGTCTTGACATCGCAGCGGAAGTAAAAGTTGATTTAAGAATTTGAGGAATTTGATTTGAGGACTTTGATGTAAGGATTTGATAAGAGGATTTGATTTGAGATATGTAAGATTTGTATTTGAGGAATTTGAATTTGATAAGGAATTTGATTTGAGAGGTATGTGTATAAGATTTGGCGGTATGTGTTTAGAGATTTTGATAAGATGATTTGAGGAATTTAGATTTGAGGAATTTAAATATGAGAAATTTGATTTTGGGATTTGGGATTTGAATATGAGAAATTTGATATGAGAATGTAGAGACAACCGAGGATCGATTGCTCTGATACCATGCTAAAATATGAATATGGTTTGAATACTTTAGGTTAAGTTTATTCTTCTCCATAAGGAGGTATATATAGGGATTTACATGAGGGCTTTACAAGGAATTAGATACAGTAATCAATTAAGATAATATCTCCTAATTATACTGTGATTTGTCAACTATCTAAAAATAAGGAAAGTAAAAGAACCCTAATCAATCAAGGAAATAAATATCTCCTTGATTGATTTAGGACTCACGTTAAGGCTGAAAATACCAAATGCACATCAACATCAAAAGTTGATAACAGCAGCAATTCGGGCCAGCTTCCAGTACTCAAATGAATATTCTTTCTTCATGAAAGTTGTTCATTTGGATGTCCACTAGAACATATCCGAATTTGGCGTCTTTACACAAGTATTGAATGTTCAGAGAATTAAATCATGTTTCTTGTTCGTAACAACAATATGTGACGAACAGTCAGTTGTAACCATGCCAAATCAGATTTTCTATTGCTAAGATGGAATTAAGTTCTTCATGAAAGTTGTTCCTACTTATGTGGAGAACAACATATCCAAAATTGGCAGCAATTGGATCAATCTAACATTCCTAGTTTATTATGCATCAAGGCATGTTCATAGAAGAAACTCAGTGGTTGCTAATCAAGTTTTAACTTCATCACCAGAGGGACTTCATCAAAAGTGAGTTTGTTGAAAGAAGAATAAAATAATAGTGCAAGTGGGCTTAAAGAATGAATAAAGAAAGAAGTAGAGATTGTGGTCATTAGCTCTCAATTTCTTTATTCATCTAGTCAGCTACTTTTGCCTGTCACTCACCAATCATTGGCAAGTGGATGAATGCTTTTGTTTTCTTTAAGTCTAATAATTGATAGTTCCTGTCATTTCTCATCAAAGCCTAGTACCTTATGGATCAACTTACAAAGGCAAGTCTGCACACTCAAGTTTCATACTTCATCCTCCACCACATTCTTTGAAGATATTTGTCTATAAATATCGAAGCTCCACAGTAGCGCTCAAGAACTCTCTCTCCAAAATCAGACTCAACGTCTCTAAACACTTGAACGAACTTCAAGTTCTCAAACAGCCAACTTGTTACCCAGATAGCCAGTTGACAACTCCTGCGTCTATCTTTTATTGATCTGCCATATTCTTGGTATGATTTTTGTTAAACAATCAGGCCTGGCTTCCTTGTAAAAAGCTCAAACTTGTAACAGACTGGATAGAGAAATCTCCACTCACCTTGTTATCAAGTTTCTTCATTATTGTACTTTGTTTTTCTAAACAAGCTAAATGGAGAAATCTTTAGCTTTTGTCTTAAATTTCTGTCATGCCCGGATTGGATAGAGAAATCTCCTTTCTCAATGACTTTACTTTCTCTGCAATTTAATTTACTCGCACTTTAAGTTTCTGCTGTTTATCTTTCTTGCAATTTACCTTCCAGCAATTTACATTCAAGTCTTTACTTTTTAAATATAAATGTTTATTGCTAGACAGGCCCATAACAAGGGTTTTTAGGTCTGAATCAACTAAGTATTAGCCCAATCCAGGGTTATCTTAGGTTTTGAACCCAATCAAGGGATTAATAACCACAACTTCGGTTTTTTCTGTTTGGTTAGGTACCGTTCGTATCTTCCAAGCCATTTTCGCACTAGATGAATATTGAAGTCCTCTTCATTGAGGCATAGAAAAGAACCAGTATTGGGTCAGTTCCCCTGCCCAATCCACAATCAATTGATTAAAGTCAATATCAGAGTACATTTTTCATTTTTATCATTCTTAGTCTGTTGGAGTTTCTCACTGCCAACAGTGGCACGCCTTCGCAATCACAACAAGCAAACTCCACGGCCAACCACCACTCGAATGGCCGGCGGGTCTTTTTCGGGGTAAACACATTCCCTATTCAAGTCGCTCTGAGCCATCCATAAATCAGTCAATTTAAGTCAAACACAAACAAAAGAACTGATTTAACTGAACATGAAATAAAGTAATCTCTGGGTGAGATGGGAACTATTAGTGCTGGAGGCATCATAAGGGACTCTACGGGTGGATGGATAAAGGGCTTTGTTACAAATTTGGGGTGTGGTAAAATCCTTGAAGCTGAATTATGGGGTGTTTTCAGGGGTTTACTTCTTACCTGGAATGAAGCTATCCGAAGAATTAAAATGGAGTGTGACTTTTTTATTGCTGTCTCTTTAATTAATGGAGGGACTAGCCGTAGTCACCCTCACTTTAGCCTCATCTATAGTTGCAAAGACTTGCTATTGCGGGACTGGAACCGTTCCATTTCTCATATTTATAAAGAACAAAACAATGCTGCTGGCACATATGGGTCAAAATTTTAATTTGGATTATCATGTTGTTGATCTCCCCCCTCCTTTTATTGTAAGCCTCTTGGCAAATTATTCTGTTAGGATGACCATTGCTAGGGTTGTCCCAGTGTAGTATTTTTTTTTTCTGGTTTTTCTTATCCCAAAAGGAGAATCGTTTTCCAGTGAAACGGAACCACACAGTCCTATCGCATGTGGCATTATCACAACTAATCATGTAAACAAGGCACGGGTGATTATCAGATGCCACGTGTCACATGCCCATTTAAACTCGTAGATTTCATTGGATGAGATTATATCTGGTGTAAACCAATTGTAACTCCCACGCATCTTATCCGTCCACCCCGCTGTGGTGTCTCTAAAATCCTACTATACAGACAGAAGGAGAGAGCTCACTTCCATTGCCAACATTCTGCTAAAACTTCAAACTTTGCTCCAAAAATGGCAGCAGAGATGGCTCTTGTAAAACCCAAGTTTGCTCCAAAAATGGCTCTTGTAAAACCCATCACCAATTTCAACAATGTGAGCCCAAAATTTGGAAGCAGCAGAGCTTGCTCATACAACAAGTTGAGCAGCACAATAAGAATGTCTGCAACTGCACAGCCCACAGCCAAAAAGTCCCCAAAGAAAGCCATCAAGGAAACCCTTTTGGCACCAAGGTTCTACACCACTGACTTTGATGAGATGGAGACCCTCTTCAACACTGAGATCAACAAGAACCTGAACCAGGCTGAGTTTGAGGCTCTGCTTCAGGAGTTCAAGACTGACTACAACCAGACCCACTTTGTGAGGAACAAGGAGTTCAAGGAGGCTGCTGATAAGCTCCAAGGCCCCCTCAGACAGATTTTTGTGGAGTTCTTGGAGAGGTCTTGCACTGCTGAGTTCTCTGGCTTCCTTCTTTACAAAGAGCTTGGAAGAAGGCTCAAGGTGAAATTCTGATTCAATTATCATCTCAATTTGCACAGTCAGATGAGGTTTTTGGTTAATTTGCAAGTTGGGTTATTATTTTTTGTTTGTGGTAGTTAAATTTGAAGAGGATTTATGTTGCAGAAAACCAATCCAGTGGTGGCTGAGATATTCTCTCTCATGTCCAGGGATGAAGCCAGGCATGCTGGGTATGCAAGCATTTTGATTTTGTTACTCGTTTTTAGTATACAATTACTCACAAGAAGAAGCAATAATGTTCTACTGAAACCAATATTGATTAGAATGAATGACCATAGTTTTGTACTACTGTTGCAGGTTTTTGAACAAGGGCCTGTCTGATTTTAATTTGGCATTGGACTTGGGGTTTCTGACAAAGGCCAGGAAATACACATTTTTCAAGCCAAAGTTCATCTTCTATGCCACTTATTTATCTGAGAAGATTGGATACTGGAGATACATTACCATATACAGGCATCTCAAGGAGAACCCTGAGTACCAGTGCTATCCCATTTTCAAGTATTTTGAGAACTGGTGTCAGGATGAGAACAGGCATGGTGACTTCTTTTCTGCACTGATGAAGGCACAACCCCAATTCCTTAATGACTGGAAGGCAAAGTTGTGGTCTCGATTCTTCTGCTTATCGGTAACTTCTTGCTCTCAAGATAACAATTATTTCTTTAGGCCATCTAATGTCTCAGCTGCACATCTAAGAATACACTTTCTTGTTTGCAACCAAAACCAATGTGTTCAGAACAAAGTATTTTATGGCAAGTTGCATTTATTTCCCCCCTCTTTGCCTACCCAAACAACTGAAATGGTTTAGCATCAAGTTACATAACGTTGCTCAGCTATCCCTCAACTTATGTTCCTTCATACTTGACAAATTTTTGGTGCAGGTATATGTGACAATGTACCTAAATGATTGCCAACGCACAGCTTTCTATGAAGGCATTGGGCTCAACACAAAAGAATTTGATATGCATGTTATCATTGAGGTGAGCATGCGGTCCCATATCCTTTGCTTCTGCATAGTCATGATCCACCAAACCTTGAGAAAAATTTATTGTAGTTCAAGATTAGACTCTTACACAGTAGATAATGCCTGATATAGCTATTAATGCTTCTAATATGCTAGAAGCATCCTTCACACAGCTATAATTTTCAAACTTATTTTCAAGAAAGGTTAATCCTCTTAGTTCCCTCTAGGTTGCCAAGATGATGAGGTAGAAAGAGAAAAATCAGAATTTCCTTGTATACCTGAGTAGTTGCAATATCAAAGTTTGCACTCTTTTTCTGTTACACTCTTGGCAACCAAAATGGATGTAAGAGGTGATATTTATCCTTTGTTAAACATCCAATCTCTTGTTAGAAGCATGCTAACACCTAGTCTTCTTTCTGGAAAATCATAAGGCTGCCTTTACTCCCTTAGCTAGTTGGACGTGAAAACTTTTTGTGGCAAGGTTCAATAGTGTATTTTCTGTTTACGCAGACGAATCGCACTACAGCCAGAATTTTCCCAGCTGTGCTTGATGTTGAGAACCCAGAATTCAAAAGGAAACTGGACCGCATGGTGGAGATTAACCAGAAGCTGATTGCTGTCGGGGAGAGCGACGACATTCCCTTGGTTAAGAACTTAAAGAGGATACCTATTGTTGCTGCATTGGCCTCTGAGCTTCTGGCTGCATACCTTATGCCACCCATTGAGTCCGGATCTGTTGATTTTGCAGAGTTTGAAACCCAACTGGTGTACTGATTTTTTTAAGACTTCCTCTCATCCCATATGATGTTAGAGCATAATTAGTATGCCTAGAAAACCGAGAAGATGTTGTCAAGTTATCAACACTTGTTATCATACAACACATTGTTTAAGTGCACTTGCTTCGTAGCGTTTAATTATTTTAATGTAAAAATGGTTTTTCTTTGGCAAAATTCTTGGTCATATGCTTCAAATTTCTAACCCTAAACCCTAAAACATAACTTCCATTAATCCACGGTGATTTATTTTTTATGAAAATAATTTTATCTTTACATAAATACTTCGACCCGTTTAATTCATGGCTTAGACATCTGTAATGATGAGTATGAGATTTCATTCCCATGTTCAGTAAAAACATACTTGGGAATGTGATACATGAGCACCCCTTACTCTAGCAAGGCATGTTAGTGCACTTTTTAATGATTAATGACACTCATTATAAGTTACAAATTTTTAAAACTTTTTGTCTTCTAAAACTTGCTGTATTTCTATTTTTTTGTTCCTTTCTAATAAGGATAGAGAAATTTTTAAATGTTCTGGATACACCACGTGATTGGTATACCATTCAATAGACGTAGAACATATGAAATTACTTTCCAACTCGCTACATTGTTTTTATGACGTATGGCCATATTGGAAATATTTCATGTCCCTACATCTAATCAATTGATACTATCACATAACAGTGTATCGGGAACACCAAAAATTACTCATAAGGATATCAGTGGAGAATTGAACAAATTTGAATCATAAAGCAAATATGGGAATGAGATTGCCATGTATTTCTCATTGTTCTGAGCTTGAGAATTGAACAAACTCATACTTTGGGACCACCTAAGAAGACGCTTTGTCAACCGTTAGAGAACAAATGTCAATTTCAGCCCTAATAATACTTTAAACGATTGAGATCATATATCTTAAACTAAGGGATAAAATAGTAATTTCAATTAATATCTCTCATCCAATATAATTTCCCATTAATTTATCTTCCTAACAGCCATCATGTTTGCACACACATTGTGTCAACCATCTGGTAGGTTCTAAATAATTGTCTTCAAAATGAAATTAATCTAATCCTTGCTTCCACGTAGCTCTCATAGCAATATTGTTAAACAAATCAAACCCCAAATGAAATACATTTAACTTAGCAAGCCAAAGCACCCTATCCAAAAACATAAAATAAAATAAAAACAAAAAGCCTAAGCGCATACCCGATAAGTCGAAAGACAGGGTCGTAGCAGATGTTTTAAAAAAAAGATTTCTTTTGTCAAAGTTTGGAAAGGGGAGGGGAGTAGTACCATTAGGGTTCGAACCCGATATCACCGATCTGCACGCAAATGCTCTTACCACTGAGCTATGGACCCATTGGCAGATGTAGCATAGGTTATATATAAATTATTATTTATCATATAGCAAACCAGAAAGAATATTATCCAATGAAACTTGGAGCAAGTCAATCCAGATTTTCTTAAAATTATGGGAAAACCAGATTTTCTTAAAATTATGAACACCATTCCTTGCAGATTTTGCATTATTGTAAACACAGCAAGACATTTTACAACAATCATGAGTCAGAATTTTATCATGGGACGATGTAACTGTATGAACTCTCCTTTGCTTTCCAGCATCAAAGTGATCAACTACTGTAACTGTATTAAGAAAAACCTAACTGCGTACCTAGTTTCTGACTGCCATAACTACTGAAACAAAAGATCCTTTGGAAACCGAAAAGAAAGATCCTTCACGAGATGCAAAAGCCCTAGAAAAGATCTGCTGTAGCCAAACCTGTCATTAAGGGACGAAGGTCAAGTAGAAAACAGAATAAGAATGATAATTCAGAAACAGGATGAGTAACACCAAAAATTATACTAAACATGACACGTACACAAAGCTGAGGGATGTTGAGGAATATCATATGGGATTTCTTTTCCAATATGTTTTCTGTGGCATTTAGAAGAGTCTATTTTGATATCATACAGCACTTAAAACTAGCATCAACAAGAACAAAATTTAAATTATCAAGGGTGATGAGTGTAAAACAGTTAAGACATGTTGTTTCCTATGCCAGTTGATTAAACCAAACAAGCAAACTAATAAAGATTTAGTTTAATATTTGTCCACGTTGAATTACTCTTCCATTAGGTAATCATGTTTTCTTTCTCTTTCTTTTTGCTTTTTCTTTATGTTCAGAAAAGATGGGGCATATGATTAGAACTCTCGAAGAATCTCTATTTTCCCTGCATATTTTTTGTTATTTTATAGAAGAACCAGTTAACTCAAGATGCAAGTCAAAAACTCAAAATAATCATTTTTGACGCTGACATAAGCCACTTAAGTGACTTAAAAATACAAGGAACTAAAGTTTAAGGTCTGAAAGTATAAGAATACTACATTTGAAAAAAAAAAAAAAAAAGACTCAAATGAAAATATGGAAATAAAATAAAGGAAAAAGTTAAGAAACCTTTATGCTTGGAAAACAGGTGATTTGGTTTTAGGATGGTTATTTCCACAATCAGCTTCCTCATTTGCTCCGTCCAAGGAAATGGTGCTCTGTACAGATGCTCTCGATTCATCTCTCGGAGGTGAGCTTCCCACAGAATCTCTCACTGCATCCCTTGTAGTAACACTTTGCACAGATTCTGTAATTTTATCTCCATCTATTGAGCATTGCTCAGATTCTTTTGCTTCTGGCTGAACGGGAAAGAAAGGGTCAAAAGCAGGTCCTCGTTGTTCCCCTGCATTCTTCAAATCATCCTCCAAATCATCATAGTCAAAATTCCGCAAAAGGTTGGGAATTGCAAAACCATTGTCCTCCGCAATGCCAGTTCCCATTTCAATATCAATTTTCTCCTTTGAGCCCATAATACCTTCCCCAAGATTTGGAGTCGCAGATCCTGCGATCATCTGTTCATCCATTTCAATGAATAATCGGAATCTATTCATTGAAGGAGGGATCTTAGAGAAAAAAACTTCTTTGATGTTCCACGTCACTCCTTTGTTATATGGGTTCTCCTTCTTATCATATCGGTACCGGAAGTTTTCATATGTTGTCTGTAACAAAACAAGAATCAGAGAAATAATGTTAGATGAGAATGTACATATTGTCTCTGTGTGTGAAGTAGGTGTTTTATTCAAGGATACTGACAAAAACACAATGTTGAAACTTTGTATTAGTGATGTAGGACGCGTAGGACCTAAATTTATTAGTTTCCTAATGTATTTGTTAGTTTCCTAGATTCTCTAGTTTTCCAAATTCTAGTAGGATTTCTACTTTTCCAGATTTCTAGTTTTAAGTTTCCTATTTTATTTGGGTTAGGATTTCTTTTTAAGCAAGGGATTTTTATCCTTTTATGTCTAGGTTTTAGTTTGCTATAAATACCCCCATGTAGTTCTTTAAAATTCAGATTTGGATATTGAGTAAACCCTCTCTTGAAACTCTCTGATTTTTGTCTTGTCTTATCGGTTCTCGGATTTCTGTCCTTTCTTTTGTCCCTTCGATCTATATTTTCGTCTCCTCGGTCTCCTATATTCTTCTCGGTTCTATTGTTTGAGTGCTTAATCTAATACTCGCGGGCTGTACTGCATCAATTGGTATTCAGAGCCAGGTCTCAATTTCGCTTGTTCTACTCTCTGCCATGGTACCCCAAATCGTGGCTAGCCTATCCGCACAAATTCATGAGTTCCAAGCCAAAGTTTATGCCAATATCACCAGAATTGAAGGCCAACTCTCCTAGTTGAGTGCTGACCAAAAAGAAGAGTCGGTACAGGACCACAACCATTTTGCGACGACGACCCTTGCCATCAACAAACTCCAAGGCTCCGTTCAGATGCTTATCAATCACTTTTGGCTTGGAACGATTGAGCCTTCTTCTACCTCAGCGGTGCTCTCGAGTTTGTCTATGCCGCCAAAAGGTGGCCTTCTTCACAATCCACCGATGGATAAAAACTCAAGGCCGTGCCACAAGGTATTCGAATCAATCAACGGGACTATCGATTGACATGCCCAAGGCTCAATTGGGGCCCATCTTTCCTTTTGGTTCTATGCCGCAGCCCAACCATACCCAACATACGATGGGTTCTCCTCTGGTTGACGACAACATTCTGGTCCCTACCCCGCCACCCCGACCACACGACAAGAACTTCATGCACCGACACTTGGATTTTGAGATAGCCCGACATGCCAAGCCAGGTGTTTTTCCTAAACCAAGGCACTCTGATGACGACTTACGAATACAATGGATTGAGGGTCTCTCACACCCACACACGCGCTTGCATTCCTTGGTCGATCATGTTCGTCATGGGTCTAGGCAGAGCTCTTTATTTTCCATTCTTACCAGGACTAATGTTCCATGCTTGCGGAACGGCTGGTTTCATGGTGGCAAATATGATGCTTATCTTGAAGAACTACAGAACGCCGCATGCCTCTTCACACTTCCTTGGGATTTTTATTTTGTCATTGTTTACTCGTCGGAGTCGAGTTCTTTTCGGCGGAGGAGAATGATGCAGGACGCGTAGGACCTAAATTTATTAGTTTCCTAATGTATTTGTTTGTTTCCTAGATTCTCTAGTTTTCCAAATTCTAGTAGGATTTCTACTTTTCCAGATTTCTAGTTTTAAGTTTCCTATTTTATTTGGGTTAGGATTTCTTTTTAAGCAAGGGATTTTTATCCTTTTATGTCTAGGTTTTAGTTTGCTATAAATACCCCCATGTAGTTCTTTAAAATTCAGATTTGGATATTGAGTAAACCCTCTCTTGAAACTCTCTGATTTCTGTCTTGTCTTATCGGTTCTCGGATTTCTGTCCTTTCTTTTGTCCCTTCGATCTATATTTTCGTCTCCTCGGTCTCCTATATTCTTCTCGGTTCTATTGTTTGAGTGCTTAATCTAATACTCGCGGGCTGTACTGCATCAATTAGACTATAATGCCCTACTTATTTAAACTATGTCATTTATTTATTACAATACTATTTTTTAAGGATTAAGTATCTCTTCCTTTTTTTATACTCTAGCTCCCTCGTTCATGTTCCTGGCTAAAGGAGACAAAACGATTGTCACCGTTCTCATATGTTATTTGTTTCTTCTATTGTTATAATCTCCATAAATAAAGCCTACTTCTGATTGGAACATATGATTTTTTTATTTTTATTTTGGTAAGTGTATAATATATAACCAAAAAAGAGACAAAAGCCTAATACAAACAACCACGAGGAGACTCATGGGAACAAAGAAACAACCAACTGAGCAAAAAAATCAGAAAGGAAATAATTAAAAAGGAATATATGATTCTTGTTTTGAAGAGAGAGCCTTATCTTTAATAACCCATCAGGAAAGCATTTTAACCAAGTCTTTAGCACTTTAATCAATACTTTAAGCGAACTTTCTCCATTTCCTTAATCAACACGTGATATGAAAGAAAATTATTATCACTTTATCAAATCAAGTAGTTCTCAAAGATATATTTAAAATATTTGTCTTAGTAATAAAATCACAATCTCTCAATATTCTTAACCACTCATAACTAATAACAATAATATTTCCTTGATGTATATTTTAATTAGGTTTATGCATTATATACTTTTATATTCTAAACAATAGAATGATTTACTAACTAGCTCTTGGTCTAGTTGTATTCCTCTTCCCAATGGAGGAGGCCCCAAGTTCGAATCCCCTCCCCCCTTGATTAAAAAAAACTATTAAATTATTTTATCATTTAAACCAAATGCAAGAATGTGTCAATGTGCTAGTACAATAGATATAGGCTAGAAAATTAAGCTAATATGCATATCCTACTAGATTAACTACAACACTGCAGCTTCACCCATTCATTTTTTGGGAGGCGAAGCCATTTGGCCCCAATGCCATCAGCTAATATCTCCATAGATAAGATTCTTAGAGAGAGAGGGAAAACCAATCAGATTATATAATTTGCATATTTAGTTTCAGTAAATCATTGAGCAAGGTCACCTGGTTTGTGCATATCAAGTAGGAATGGAAGATTGTAAGGCCACCAACAAACCAGACAGCGATGAAGCAGTACGCTAAAAGGAAATCTGATAGGATATCATTCGACATAGCTTTTGAAGTACTGCCTTTTTCTTGAACTACATTTATCCAAGAGAAGACAAAAACATATATGCACAGTATGGTTGAGGTTGATATGAACATGAAGAAGAATCTATAGTTACGCTGCAACCAAACATAAAAGAGGACAGTTAGTTTATGAGTAGACCGCACAATGAACAATTATGCAAATATGCAAATATTTGGACACCAAATAAATTGCAACAAAACAACTTGATATTCAAAACAAGTTGATTCAATTATAGTTGTCTGACAACAAAACTACTTGTGGTTCATGTGAGTGCAGTTTCCAGCTAAACTTTAGATGACTTACAGAGCCCATAAGGACGGTGTCAAGAGAAATGGGGTACTATAGCTGGTGAGATTACATGGAAATAAATCAGGACTATCAATGTAGACCATTTCCTTTCGAACTAGTGTGAAAAAGTTTAAACACGCTACTGAAAAAGTAACTTCAAGAATTTTACTATCTAATATATAAATCTGTGTCAAAGTTTCAAATGATTTTGTGCTGTCAAAGTAAAACTTTGCAAGGATCCCAAGATATATTGGCTTAAGTGCTAATAATAAGACTGAAGATATACTTAGACAGCTCCAACTACACAGGTATAACATTCCAGCAGTTATACAATTTTTCAGTTTGTTCCTACTGCAATTCATGACCGACAATACCTTTGGTCTTTGATAAATATCACTATAGTCAGCCAACCATGTTCAAAAGAGTAAAGGATGTCCAGGAAGCAAACCCACATAAAATTATCAGTTCACTTCGTTGTACCCTATTCCAATTTCTCATTACAGGTGGCATAAACATAGGAGATACTCTTTTACACTAATAACTTACAATTCCAATGCACTGGCCAACCCATGGACAATGATGATCGAATCTCTGAACACAATTGTTGCAGATAGAACAGTGAGATACACGGGGAGGGCGATAAAGCAAACAAGTATCACAGTACTTCACTTTTACTGTGTGACCATTTACAATGACATCTTTGGTTCGTGGTAGTTTCAAATGAGGAGTTCTTTCATTAACCCACTCCATTGATGGGGTAGCTAGATCAAATGCTTCATCTGATTCTGGAGGCCTTGAATTTCTAGGGACTATTCCAGGATCCCTACCAGAAGTCAAGAACAGAAATGTTAAATCCTGCACAGAAATGAGCTAAATGTCAGATTTCTATTTAAATACCAGAAAAATCAACAATTGTAAGAACAGAATGTTCAATAATCTTTAATTTATCAAGTGATTGAAATCATATAGTCATCATCTTAGTCTTTGAGAGTGATAAGGCTGCCATTGGGATGCAATCCAAGTGTCTGATGGCTTAGATCCGCGACCACAAGAAAAGGGAAACAGAAGTCACATACAGAACATTTTGACAAGTTAACACCCTGTGATATTTACAAAGAAAAACGTGATCTGGTACATGAAATAAAAGAATCCAATTGCAGAAAGAACAGACTCATTCCAAAGGTTGATTGGTGAACCGGAGGTCTGTTATCATTTGAGGTCTAGACACCCTAATATTCCTTCAGTTTGTCGTTTAAACATTAGTACATTATCAAAGGCCAAATCTTGCTGATGTAATGCATCATTGTCCATCTGAAAGTTGCCTCACATTCAAAAGCTTTGAGCTTATAACCAAGTCCATCATAACAACTTTAGCGCTATCTTCCTTCGAAAAGGTATTGGATCTAATCCATGGGGAATGGCTGCCCCATTATGTGTGATGTACCTTTCAATTATAGTAGAGAAGTCTATACTGACTCAGAATGGCTTATTACGTAGCATTACATCTGGAGACAGAAAGAACAATGGTAAAAGTACTGAGCCATCATTAGCGGGCAGGTGTAATTTTTTAGATTGCCACTTAAAGCAAAATCCACATTCATATTTCCTTCCCAAGACCCAGGTTTTGCAGGACAACCACAAGTAATGGCATTTCTGGTGAAATAGAGTCTTATGTAAATAGCCATATAGTATTTATTCGTTTTGATGATCCTCATGGCCTAATAGATGTTTTCCTCTACTTTTAAGACGGGAGTTATCCTATGGATGCTGCTATTAATTCCAAGGCAAGGATTCAAGTTTCGAATTTCAATAATAACTTAACCAAAACTAAGTTGGTAGACTACTGAGATCTTAACTGTTAATTCTTAGCTATCTCATAAGAAATGGTGAAATAGAGGTTATGCGAATAGCCACATACAGAATAGGCCTCTGACTACAAACAACTGTGAATAGGAAGAAAAAGAAATAGAAAAAATAAAAAGAAGATTTACCAAAACAGTAAGGACTGAGCCAACAATTAATACAGGATACCAAAGACTGTAATTTGTATTCTTCCCATCTTTGATTTTAAAATAAACCTTTATACAAAAGGCAACTGCTGGGCCGGCAATAAGGAGTGTGGAAAGAATAAGAGATGCCACATCAGGACCAAAAATTAATCTCCCGCCACATAAAAAGTTCTGAAAAACCAATCAAAAGCCCCATCAGTGCAAGTAAACCAAACAGGACTTGAGTTTTAACAATATTCGAACTGGATTTGGAGTTTTAACAATATTCGATAAGTATACATGTACGTCAACTCCTGGCCTATCTTCAGCCAAAAGAATAGTCCATAAAGCTTTCATTAATGAAAGAGCTTATAACCAATAAAATTACAGAGAAAGGGGAAACATAAAACTTAGTGCTGATCAGCGAAGGAAATTTAATGATATCCATGTCCATCAAAGAACCCTGACAAACTTTGATGATAATGGAAATTTTTTTGAATTTCAACTTGGAAATCAGTCACATGAACAATATGCTTGGTGAAAGGTTAACTACCAATAAAGTAAAGTACATGCATAAATCAAATGCACCAGGCTCCCAAGTAATGATCAAACGTGCCACACCAATAAATGATCAATAAATTTAATATTGTACGACTTCAAATAATACATGCATTCATATATCTGCAGATATAAGCGAAAGGAAGAAAATATGCATGACATGATAAATACTGATTATTAATTTGTTTTTATATTCGAAATTAGTCTTTCTTTTTCTCCGAGATAGGAGATAAATCAACTCCACAAGCCATTTTTCTGCTTACTAGATTTTTGAGGGCTACTACATGAATCTTGCTTTACACTACAATCTGTCTACCACACTACCACATGAAATAATACATAATTATTTTGCTGTATCTGTTCAGTATATGCGATCTGTAAAATCTTGGTTGAAACACATAAAAATTCACACACAATAACAAGTAACCACACTAGGAACAGATGAATAAAAGAAACAAATATATGACCATATTAGCATGAATTTGAAATCAAGTATTTAACCTGGACTGCGACCCAGAAAGATATATCTCTTGTTTCCAGTCATAAATATGATCAGGCAATAAGTAAGGCCTTCTTGTGCCGCAAGAGGGGAGGGGGTAATTAAGTAAAGCCAGTCTAGCTAGAGTGTATCTTAGAAACAACTGCCTCACCATATATTTAAAGACAAAAACACACACAAGAGAGAGGAAAGAAGATGATATGCAAAGAGATTAGTCAAATTCATAATAGCATCCTCTTCTCTCAGTAACAAAAGCAATACACGCACATACACCAATACAATTCATGTTGATAAAAAACAGTCACAAGTCAAGAACAGTGAACCCAATTGACAGAGAGAGAGAGAGAGACAGAAACTCACATTGCTTCCTTTCCAGACTTGGTATAGCCTCTTGGGTTTATTCTGTGCCATACCATCAATGGATAATATGAACCCAGATGCCCAAACTCTTCTATTCTCAACTCCCAAACCCTCTGTTCATCACAATTCCACTTCCTTCCTCCACTACAAGACACACAACACCTCAAGAAAACCAATTCAAAGCAAATAAATGGGGTTTGTGAGTTTTACATGATGTACCTGTAAATGAGCAATTGAGCACTGAAGAGAGAGAGAAGGAGAGGGAGGGAGATGGAGAGAGAGAGGAGAGGTTTTTGGGTTTGGGATCAAAACCAGCTGCCCTCTGCCCACCACTTTTTCTTGAGACGGATTGTACCAAGGCAACAGAGACAAACAAGATTCTCTCTCTATCTGTCTGTCTCTTTCTCTCTCTAACTCTCTCTCCCTCTGTCTCTCTAACACGCTGTCAACGATGACATCCGGGCGGATGTTCCAATTTCTCGCGGCTTTTCCGCGCCTAACCAACATTTTTCATTTTTGTTTCTTTTTTTTTTCAAACAATTATTTATTTTCATAATTATTATTTGTTGATCATTTATACGTCAACTATTGTATTGATAACAAAATTAATCAATTTTGGCAACAAAAAGACAAACAAAATTAATCAGTATTTGTTTTCTTTTCTTTTTTGCATCAATGTTGCTCAGCCAGTACACCAGTCTAACCAACGTGCTGTCACAACTTTTTGTTTTTGGGTAATACTCGTTGCAACTTTTTTTTCTTTCTCGTCGTGCATTACAATATTCTTGTTCATGAATTACGTACGCGTGTTCACTCTTTTCTTTTTTTTCGTTCTACATTTTATTTTAATTTTTTAGTGTTAAGTTTTTCTTACTATAAGAGGTTTTTTTCAGAAGGAAAAATCATCACTAAGAAAAGATTACAATAGTGCAGTAACATTAAGTAAGCTCAAAATACTCGGGTTGGAGAGATCTAGGCATAGTACACCCTTTTTTTTTTTGTTTTAGAGAGGAGGAGGGGAAGTGTTATATTGGGTTCTTAAGATTGTCTTCTACATGAATCGAACTCGAGTAAGGGATCTTGAGCCTCTGCATTTAGCATCGGTGCATTTATACGCATTTAGAAAAATATGAACCGTTTAATTGATCTAATGGAATTTAATTATTCCACAATAGAATAATTGTATTTGATTAAATAGTATCGATTAAAAAGTCTCCTCTTGCACTGTATCACTTAACCATCTCTTCTTCTCTCCAATAATTTTAGAGTGCTGCTAAACGAACCCTAAAATTAACTAAGTACACCCAACTAGCAAACTATTTATTGAATTACTAATTTACCCTAATATAAAATGACTAAAAAGGAAATATTGAGCCAATGGCTAAATTGGGGCTTAAAACCATGATTGGTCATCACACAATCATGCTTGGGGGCAACAACATTCATATTTTGTGAAGGCCAAAGAACAAGAAAGTTTTCGAAAAATCATACTACGGACTGTGCTCCTTCATGGCCTACAAATACATGAAATCTAGGATGAAAATTCAAAGGGATCAAGACTTGGATTGAAACACAGTTGGGCACCTCCTATGGTGCATGGTTTGTCCACATTGTTTATTTTTCATACTCAAGTTTTTCGCATCTTAATTTTTAGTTAGAAAAAATAAGGAAAAAGAAAAAAAGAAACGTCCAGAACTTTGAGACCAGCATATGAGAACATGGCTTTTTAAAAAGGAAAAGTCAGAACCTGGCTAGCGTGTTGTTATGATTCTATGGTCAAAATCGGATTTGTTTTATGTCCAGAAGATATATATCATAGTTGAGTCTAAAACCAAGTAAAGCAATACGGGAAGGACGCATGTATGACTTATTAGAATTTGTATGTAGTTAGAATTTCCGCAGATTTTACGCACCAGTCATTCACGATTTGAAGATGAACACGCAATATTCTATTTTTAAGTATAAAAAAAACAGATCTCATTCCCTTTCTTATTCCTTTTTGTTTGATCAAATTCAAATCAAATTGCCTTCCATATCATTACCAATAAATTTTGGTGCCTGCTTCATGCTTGAACTTTTCAACCATGGAGCTGGGTACGAAGGGATGTGTGGGAAGGAGGGAGGCTGTAGAACTTGGAGATTGATGGGTGGTGGAGGAAGGAATGGCCAGGTGGGGGCTGGGTGTGGAGGCGGCTGTGGGAGGAGAGGTAGAGTGGGGGGCTGGGTAGGTTTTTTTTAATTTTAATTTTATAAATAAAAATTTTCAATTATTTCATTTGTAATGTTTATTGTTAGTTTTTAAAATTATTTAAATATGTTGTATTATGGGTATTTTTGGTAGTTAAATAAGGTGTACTTAGTTAATTTTATGTTTTGATTTAAATATTATGGTGTACTTAGATCATAGGATGTACTCAGTTAATTTTAGGGTTCGTTTAGCAGCACTCTAATTTTATTATATGATAATTATCAAAACATGGAACGCCATGTCTCATACCAATGAATTATCTTTTTGAATTTATTAATTTTGACTTAAATCTTATATGTGAACCGGTTCTCATAGAAAGAAAATCGCACTAGGTATAGATGATGAATATTAAAATGGCTGGTTTGCTAGCTTTGATTTATTTATTGCTCCTGGGTTTGTGTTCATCTTTCTCTTGGGCTTGTTTTAATTTCGTCTTGAGTTTGATTTGATGTATTTTCTGTTTGTGGGTTTGATATTAGCAAGAGTGAAGAAAAAAATTGGAAAAAAGGGTTTGATGAGGCCAGGAGGAAGACAATGGCGTGGGTTTGTTTGTTTAATTGTTGCAAAAGAAGAAAAGATAGTAACAAAAAAAAAGATGGTTGTTGTAGATAATAGGAAGAAGTTATCTTTGGAATTAAATGTTGAAAATAGAGGAAAAGTGCAATGATTAGGTGCAAAATGAGAGTGTTTGTCTGATACAATTATATTGATATGGATTACTTAACATTCGTTAGATTAATCAAGTGGTTAATATTCACTTAAATGCGTATAAATGCACTAATCTTAATTGCAGCTCGGGATCCCTTGAGTAAGAATGTCCAAAGAAATACATGGTCGAGTTCCTCCATTCATACTAGGGGTGGGCATCTAAAACTGAAATACCGAAACTGTACACTAACCATACCGTACCATACCGATTTCATACCGTTTCATTTGGGATGGGGAGATAATCGGTACCATACCGTAGCACTAATAGAGTATGGTATGGTAGCGGTATCAAGTATTTGGTACCGGTCAATACCGTACCATACCGAAATATAAACATGTTCAAATAGAAACATATAGTTGTTGTGATGAACTGTGAAGGAAGGAAGGAGATTTTCCAAAGTCCTGTTTTGCAAATTTGTACATATAAAAAGAAGAATTTCTGGAGGCTGCTGGGGATTTGGGTAGCTGTTGTTTACTTTCTTTGATCAATGTCTATGAATTGTTATTTTCTTTTTGCATCTTCTGTCAATTTTTCTCGGATAATCATATCTGTAAGTTCATTTTTTTAGTTGTCATTTTGGTACCGAAATGGTACCGATACCGATCGATAACGATTTGGCACGATGCGATGCAGTACCAACTTTAGTAAACGATAATCCCATACCGTATCATACCGATTTTAATTTCCGGTATCGGTGTAGCGGTCTGAGCTCAATACCGCATCGCACCATACCGTGCCCACCCCTAATTCATACAAGACAAATGTGGGCACCGGAGATGAGCTTGTTTTAATTTCGTCTTGAGTTTGATTTGATGTATTTTCTGTTTGTGGGTTTGATATTAGCAAGAGTGAAGAAAAAATTGGAAAAAGGTTTGATGAGGCCAGGAGGAAGACAATGGCGTGGGTTTGTTTGTTTAATTGTTGCAAAAAAGAAAAGATAGTAACAAAAAAAAAGATGGTTGTTGTAGATAATAGGAAGAAGTTATTTTTGGAATTAAATGTTGAAAACAGAGGAAAAGTGAAATGATGAGGTGCAAAGTGAGAGTGTTTGTCTGATACAATTATATTGACATGGATTACTTAACATTCGTTAGATTAATCAAGTGGTTAATATTCACTTAAATGCGTATAAATGCACTAATGCTAAATGCAAAGGCTCGGGATCCCTTGAGTAAGAATGTCCAAAGAAATACATGGTCGAGTTCCTCCATTCATACAAGACAAATGTGGGCACCGGAGATGACACATGTCATCATCTAAGAGTTTCATCAAGCCAATCAAATCATATGTAAAAAAAAGAATAAATTATCCTTAATTGGCCATTTTCCTAAATCATAAGTTAATTTCCTCAAATCAAGGATTTTGACTTAATTAAGAGCTAAATTAAATCAAATCATAAATCAATCCCACAAATTAAGGGATTCAGATTGGGGATTCCAAACCAAGACCCAATTCTTGGCCTATAAATACTAGACTCCCATTCAAGAGACAGAACCTTAAAAACAAAAATCACACACTTTGGAAAACCAGAAAGCTCTCTGCCCAAAGCAACACCTAGACTCTCAAGTTCTTCATCAAGCTCGTGGAGAATAACCAAGCATAACAAACACGTGCATTCCTTCACCACCAAAGTCAAAGACTATCCACCATGTGACACTACTCATGGTCTTGAAGTTTTTGAGATCAAGCCGTGACGGCCCTTGACGAAGTCTCTGAAGGGAATTTATTGTGTATGGGTGGATAGGGATTTCTAAAATCCCCAACAACCTATAAGAGAACAAATAATCTAGCATGACATATCATATGTGAAATCATAGTGAAAGCGGAAGCAAGAAAAAGCTAGAGATTCATACAAGTCTCATCCTAAGTCCCAATCTTTATAGGTTTATGAAAATAGGCACCAATGACTCTCTAAGACACATATTCAAAGAGACATTAGATTATCATACCCTTGAAACGAATCTTGAAACCAAGCATGTTGTTCAAGTAGAGGGATTGTCCCTTTGATGTTAGCTCTCCACTTTAGACTCTCCAAATATGTGCAAAAGTATACACCTCCCCAAAACTCTTCACCAAGGATGATAGGGAGGAGAGAATGAGAAACACTTAGAGAGAAGTAGGTGCTAGCCCTTCTCTCTAGGTATGGCTGGCCAAGGAGGGTGTTGGGAGGAGGCTTGATATTTCCTCTCTTCCAATTTTACCAACTTGAAACCCTAAAGTGTTGGGGCATTATGGCTATGTATATATAGAGTCAAAATGTCACACATGTGCCGCACCCTCCCTCTCTATGACCCTTTTGTGCTATCTTAGTCCACCACATTAATCCCATAATGTGTCACACTTGTGTCTAAGTCCATATGGTCTATTTCCTTTTGAATTTCCAAGTCACATGGTACCTTAACTAAAGTTCCATAACTTTAATTGAATAATTAAAATAATCTAATTAATTTAATTGGTTTACTGTCTTAACAAATTAAGTCACTTGTCTAACAAGTGTTGGTCTCAGTCATCCTAAGTTGACCATGTCAAGTGTTGGGTCAACCAATTGACCTTTGACCTTTGACATTTGACTTTCACTTTTACTTTGACAAAGCCACAAAATCATTCATTCTCTTCTTAATTCCCAATCGACTCCTCTTTCGGTGTTAGTTCCAATTAGCGAGACAGTGGGTATGAATGATTCCTTCTTAACCAAGTGTGAATTGTATCCCTCCATACAATTCTCCCTATTAGCGAAGGCTAATTATAATTAGTCCTTACGGGGCTTCCACAAGCCATGAGTGACACCTAGCACTATGTCATGGCTACACAATCTAAAAAGAATTCATTTAGAGAACTTAGTCAGTTTGTGATTACAATGCAATTCGGCCCTGCTCTAATACAATACTTTATGTCATGTTCTTGGGATATGGTAAACTCGTGTCAAATCCCCTAATATGACATTTCTTGGTTATATGATTCACTTGGATGAAATTGCAAACGTTCTTGTTTCAATTTCCATCCGATACTTTGGCCAAAGATTCATTGAACCATATCTTCAGAGTATTCTCTCTTCTTACTAGGAGTAGAGATTCCTTGTTGTACATTCACCTGCCTCTATTTACATGCTGAGAATCCCGAGGAACACCTTTAAGTCACATCCTTTTGATACGACTGTATAGTGTTCTCAAAGAGAAAAAACCTATACACAAGACAAGAATGATGTTTCAGGTCTAAGGACTAATTTGCATTATCAAAACTTAGAATTCTTTGTTTGACACTTCTGAGTAAGACTTCCATACAAGAATTCTAGAGTTAATTGCGTTCAGTGGACTCCATCTCTATAGAGCACCTACACACATGTCTCAGTGTCTCCACACGAATGATTTTGAGACGAGTCATCCTCCTAATTGAGCAGACATAATGTGTACCAGTCTTTGTGGGTCACCATTGTCCAATTGGTGATCCTATGACCATCAATATTTTAAGATTTGATATTCCTCTGATGAAAAGGTCTTGTAAATCTAACTTCTTTATACTACTTTCCATTTATATCTTTATCCATGGACTTGTTACATTGTGTACATTATATATCTAAAGTAACATTCATGCCTCTTCGATTGTATTTATTATATTATATCCTTAGGAATAATCCATTTTTATATTGGCTTTTAGGACATATATCTAACAATATGAAATTCTTATTCAAGATCAAGTACTTGGCACCTTTGAACCGCACACACTCTTGGAGATCGAATCATAGGAAATTTTTTTATTTTTTAAAAGAATACCTACAAAGATTGTAACCTACACACTTGATACGTCTCAAGATACACTTATCTATTCCAAGTCTTACACCAAAAGGTTAGACAACCTTCGAATGCCAACATGTTATCAACCTCCAAAATTCATGCAGTTTGATAGAAAGGGTAACCTTAAACAACATGTTGCCCACTTCATCGAGACGTGCAATAGTGCTGGCACCGATGATGATTACCTCGTGAAGCAATTTATTCGCTCACTCGAGGTACTGCATTCAATTGGTACATCGACTTGGAGCCCGAGTCAATTGACAGTTGGGAACATATGAAGAGAGAATTTCTCAACAGTTTCGCTTAGTTAGCATGCTAGAGGTCACTAGCACAAAGCAACGAAGAGATGAACCTGTTGTTGACTACATCAATCGTTGGCGTTCATTAAGCCTCGACTGCAAAGATCAAGTCTCAGAGTTATCGACGGTAGAGATGTGCATTCAAGGTATGCATTGGGGTCTGCTCTACATTCTTCAAGAGATCAACCCCTGTAGCTTTGAAGAATTGGCTACTTGAGCGCATGACATAGAGCTAAGCATTGCTAATCATGATGGAATGAAGGAAATTGTGAGCGATCATCGAAATGAGAAGAGAGATGGGGCAGAGTCTTTAAAGACACACATCATGGAGTCAATGACGATAAGTTCCGCTCCAATAAAGGTCTCCACTTGAGGCAAGAAAGATTTGAGGAAGGCCGAGTCAACTCAAGATCAAGAAACACGACAACGCACCCTAAAAGAGACAGAGGAGAAGAAGTATCATTTTCCACACTCTAGTGTAGCAAGCATGTTGGAAGGCTTACTCCAAAAGAAGGTGATTGAGTTACCCGAGTGCAAACGCCCAAGAGAGGAATCATGTCAACCACCCAAAATACTGCATGTACCATCGTGTAATTAATCACTGCGGTGGAAAAGTGCTTCGTGTTGAAAGATCTCATCATGAAGTCTGTCACAACAAGGAAGAATCGAATTGGATCTTGACGAGGTAGTAAAGTCGAACCATACTACAATATCGTTTGTCTCCTTTGATTCCACACCTTCACCTCCACTTCAACTACCAGGAGCATTCTTCGAGGCCCATTAACTCAAGCCATATGAGTGTGTTGGGGTGTTAAGTAAAAGTAGTGACTATTCATCCGATGACGACAACGAAGGATGGACATTGGTCACTCGAAAGAAGTTACATAAGAAGAATTCATCTCTTCCAAGATATGCTCGATCAATAAGATGTGTAAACAAAAGAAGTTCTTTATGACCACCTTAAAGGCATATAGGAAATAAATCGTCAAATATGAACAAAAAGGTTACAAAAGATGAACTCTTGAAACAGAGGCCACCTAGCCCCATCATGCTACATGAATTCTTCCCCAAATGATTCTTCAAGAACAATTTGTCGAGCACCTCTCATGGTGAAACTTACAAGGAGGACAGTTCTCACTTCGCTTGACACAAATTCAACCAAACGCTCATTCGCCTGCACTAGCCGAAACTATACAACGCACCAAAATGCTCATTCGCCTACATGAGCTGAAATTGCATAAGGCACTAAAACGCTCCTTCACCTGCATGAGCCGAAATTGCATAAGGCACCAAAACGTTCATTCGCATGTGACAGGACCTGACCCGAATTGGAATCAGTGTCGAATCCTGTTACCAGTCTGGCATCCCAACAATGCTAGACCCACCTACTACTTTACCCTCTTCCCCGCAGTCAAAGAGTAAAAAAAAAAGGGCAAGACTTGTATCGAAATTTCGGCAAAGTCTCCCCAGAAAAACGGATATGTGCCAAATTTATTAACCTATAGAAAACAACATAATAATCGCAAGCTTCCAGCACCCACAATATAAGTTACACACACAACGACACTTCCCATAATGAGTCTCAAACCCCCTTTTCAACACACAACCCCAAACAAAAAATATACCACAAACACTTTCTCTTGCACTTCACCAATCCATAATCTTAAGTAATCAATAAACTCACATTCAAGCCTCTCATAAATCATGCTTTTCATAGTATAAAACAATATGACAATCAACACTAACGTAATCTCATAAATAGAGTATTGGTCACATAACATAAATATTGTAGTAACCTAATAAGCTGCAACATACTAGGGTCCATAATACCAAAGTAGGTATACTCAAAGGTTCGACATCTCAGACTTACAAGTATAATAGTGCACAATTTGAAAGGACTAGGGCCCACGACTAACCTCCCAAAACGTAGACAATCTAGTATAGTTATAATACATAAGTGCATTAACAACAAAGGTTACATAGCTCTAAATATGTAATCACCTAAAATTTAAACTCCAAATACTCATAGATTAGACAACTGAAAGGAAATTGGTAAAATAATAACATAGGCAGATTTTAATCACAGACAAATAATGTAGCTAAAACATAAATCATTCACTAAGGAATTAGCAACTTCACCAAATGTTGCATTCATTTTTATGTCCAAAGTGGACCTGTTACTATACCATCTCAATGAGTTCTCAAAGAATTCAATGACACACTTAGAACAATTCAAACATAACTCAACAGTTTAATTTGCAGCTGCACCTAGGTTAACCTAGGTTGCCTACGTACTCTTACTGAGGGATCAAGCCACGCGTAGTTCTTTCAACAAACAATCACAATTCAGATAATATAAAATTGTTTAAAGCAACACTAGTAAGTTAATTCTAGAATCATTCTTTCACTTTATATTAACTCACAATAACTCAACCCATGAATATAAATCCATTTTTCTTTACTCACCCCATTCTTAAGACTCATAAATCTTTCTAATAATCCTGTTTCAACCTTAATTCCTTTTTCCCAAAACTCATAACTCAAAACCCTTTTCCCTGTAACAATTTACATGTGATATGCAAAATTCTTTAAAACCAATCATTAATTCTGAAACTCAAATTACGTTTGCCAAAATAATTTCTTAACCTCATATCCTTTATATGAAGTTAAGTAAAGTCATCACTTTGCCCACAACCATACCCTATCTAAGGCGTATGTTGCAATACCAATAAGTCACATAATTTCCCAATAACAAATTCTCACTTTCCGAACTGTAAATCAAACGTTCATACTTATGCAGAGTAGTCTCAATGCACATACTCAAGCAATCCCACAGTATATAGCGATATAAGATTCACCCTGACATTCTTCCACCATTGTACCCATTATATGTATATATATATACACACCCCACACCATCATCATGTACCAGGGGAAAATAATCTAACAAGGGGATTGTTTTAACTAGACCACATGGCAGAATCCTCAATACGCATGTAGCTATGGACGAGCAGTCCAACCGAGGGACTATTGCTTCTCAGATACGCACAGCATAATCCTCAATACTCGTGCGGCTGAATAAGTCCTACGCACGCAGACTGCCCGGCAAGGGCCTTCGACATATCCAAGTATCCATATCCAATTGCAGGGGATGTACATATCATAGTGCACATCATGTACCGGGGAAACAATCCATCACGGGGATTGTTTGGCTAGACCACATGGAAGTATCCTCAATAACCATACGGCCAGGGATGAGCCGTCCCACCGAGGGACTAGGCTCCCAGACACGCACAGCAGAATCCTCAATACTCGTGCTACTGAACTAAGTCTTATGCTCGCAAACTGCCCGACAAGGGCCTTGATAGAACCCCGCCAAGGGTGCCCGGGACATCAACATCTCACACGTTAGAAAATAATAGTGACGATAATAATCATAATAACAATAATAATAATAATGATAATAATATATTCTCTGAAATTCTCATTTCACCTTGTAAAAGTCGAAACTAATCCGCTAACACATTTTCATAACCTCATTAACCAAAAGATTAATTTCCAAACAATTTGGTTTCCCACAATCATATTCGAATTCCCGATTCATACATAAATATTTTATTCACACTCACAAATCATATATTTTATCATTAGAAATCAGTGCTTGTAATTTCATACCATACTGTAAGACCACAATCAAATCATACCTAAAATCCCATTATTTCCATAAACCAGTTTAAACTTTAAACCATGTTTCAAACAAATTCCCGTTTATGCATGTAGTTCAATATTTGGAAAACCATGCACACTTAAAAACAATTATCCAAACACCACCAACTCATTAATCGACCTCAACCGCGAATTTAAATTCAAACCCTAGTTCCCAGAACTTAACGTGTAAACACAACCTTAGAAAAGTCCTAGGGCCATTCTAATACTTTCCAAAGGATGGGACGATCTAAAAAGACCCATAGTCAACCGCTTGGTCAAACTTCCCATTTTTGGTCAACCAGGCCCGCGGGGTCCACAACCTTCGATTTCTGATCCGAAAGTTCCTGTAGGTCCAACAAGGCTACTGAATAAGTCTTCAATGTTTGGTCTCGATCGAGCGATCGGATCTAAGCCAATCGCACAATTGGACAGTAACTGGTTTACCAAACCCAAACTCATTGATTTGGAGTATCTAGGACTCCGATTCTCGGTCAACCAGTTCCTACACGATCATAAGGATACGAGGAACGACATATTTGAAAATGGGACCGATCGGATGGTCCGAACCTATTGAACTCGGATATCGCATAATAGGCGCAATATCCGTTCGACTGTCATACGACAACCAATTCCAAATCCAATCATACCGTCGTGGTCGGGACGACGAGGGAACAATTCTAGAACACAATGTTCCGCCACTTGAAACACCCGACAATATCTATACCTATAGAACCACCACAACTAGGGGAACATTTTTTGGTCTTGGACCCTGGCCAAAAAGTGGTAGGAGCTTGTCGGAAATTCAACTTAAAAATGGGACAAAACTTAGGTTTCTAATCGAACTCTCACAAATCCAAATCGACCCAAACTACTTAAATAGGTAGCTCGAACACAAAAAATGGGTGAAGAAACTCACCTCAATCGACGGAATTCGTCGCTGGAGCCGTCGAAAATTACACCAAAAAAACCAGGGATTGTCGGGTCATTTTCGATCTCTCGCAGCGCTGGAGCATCTAGGCTCGTCAGAGAAGCCGAGGGAAGGGAAGAGGAGGCCGACTCGGATCTTTTGGGTCCGGTCTCGTGGCCTCGAGCTGGCCTGGACGACGCCGCAATCTTCGTCGGAAGTGACAACGTGCGGTGACGCGATACGAGAGAGAGAGAGAGAGAGAGAGAGAGAGAGAGAGAGAGAGAGAGAGAGAGAGAGAGAGAGAGAGAGAGAGAGAGAGAGAGAGATAGCGCCGAGGGAGAATGATGCGGGCATGGGTCCCACCGGGTTTTTACTATTTTTTTAATTCAAATGACCAAAATGCCCTTTTTCACTTTTAGACCTCAGAATCGAGCGTGTCGCCTGTCTATGGACTCGTTTGACAAGCATGACGCAACGGTGCAACTTATTTCCTCAAGTTCTTTCTGAACAAAAAGTGACTAGAATACCCTTAACTCCAAGGGATAAATGGTAATTTCATAAATTAATTAAATAATAATTAATTTGGGTTAGATGTTACAGCCTTCACGAGCCAAAATGGCCTAAGGCACCAAACGCTCATTCGCTGCACAAGGCACCCACACACTCCTAGTCCGTACGAGCTGAAACCGCATAAGGCACCAAAACGCTCATTCGCATGCACAAAGCTCACCAAATTGCTCCTTCATGTACATGAGCTAAAATTGCACAAGGCATCAAAAAGCTTCTTCGCATGCATGAGCCGAAATCGTATAAGGCACCAAGAAGATCCTCGCCGCTTAGGGTATCAAATCCATCAAACACTCCTTGAATGCATTAGCTCAAACTGCAAACACCAAAAAAAAAAAAAAAAAAAAAAAAAAAAAAAAAAGAAAACTCGTACGCCAAAGTTCGTGCCGAAGTTCACATGCATGATTTCAAGACTAAGAGGAACTTCAACAAAAATTTGTGGCATTTGACATGCTTAACAAAATATATTCACTATCAAGAACTTCAAGCCGCACCTCCTACATGCAACCAGCACATGTTTATGGCGCACCTAGAAGTGGGGGCATTTGTAGACATCAAAATTTTATCAGTCAATATTCAAAATTTGACTGGTCAAAGCCATTTGAAAAAAGTCGTGGGTCCCACACAAATACACGTGGCACATGACTCATCAAGACAAAGGTGGGCATCGAAGATGACACATGTCATCATCTAAGAGCTTCATCAATAAAATCAAATCATATGCTAAAAAAGACTAAATTATTCTTAATTGGCCATTTTCCTAAATCATAAGTTGATTTCCTCAAATCAATGATTTTGACTTAATTAAGAGCTAAATTAAATCAAATTAGAAATCAAAACCACAAATCAAGATATTGAGATTGGGGATTCCAAACCAAGACCCAATTCTTGGCCTATAAATACTAGGCTCCCATTCGAGAGAAAAGACCTTCCGAAAAAGAGGCACACGTAATTTGGAAAACCAGAAAGCTCTATGCCCACGTGACACTACTCATGGTCCTGACGTATTTGAGATCAAGCCATGACGAAGTCTCAAATTCTGATTCAAGATCAAGTGCTTGGCATCCTTGAACCGCACATACTCTTGGAGATCGAATCAGAGGAAATTCTATTATTTTTGTAAAAGAATACCCTCAGAGTTTGTAACCTACACACTTGATAAATCAATACGAATATTATTTTGTGCACATGTTCTTGTCTCATTTTGTCGCAGAATTTTGATGTTTACAATGACGTGCAAGAACCCCATGGAAGAAGGTGTTAATTAGGTTTAAAATGTTGTTTTTGAGCCAAGGGTTTGTGGGTTTAAAAGTTGCCTCATGAGCAGTCTCATTAGCTCAATTAAAGAAGATAAAGATGACGTGCAAGATCCCCATGGAAGAACGTGTGAGGTTCAAAATGTTGTTTTTGAGCAAAGAGTTGCAGTGGCTATGTATAGATGGTTTAAGTATTATCTATTTTATATTTTTAATAGACTATGATAGAATTAAAATATAATAATAATTTAAATGAAGGGTGAACTCAGATGAATACTCGATTTAAATAGAAATACTCTAGCATTTTATAAACCAAATTGATCTCTAAAACAACAAAATAATAGTGTAAACCCACAATGTAGTAAAACAAATTGATTTAGATTAGTGCAAAATGACGCATACAATGTAGTATCGTGTTTAACAATAATGTAAAATAAGTGGTGAAAAGGCTTGCATTTCATTTGTAACACTAATTTTCAAGTTATAAGTTCATTCTTCAAATCTAGATTTAGCATTTTGAATAATGTACACAAGTACTTGTAAAACAATAATAGTAGACAACTAAGTTTTGGACACCAATAGATGTGGCATTTTTCCCTTTGCTGTGAAATATATAAGGTTCAAAATGCAGTTATACATAAAACAAAAGATACACTACTGCATATCATCAGTTGGTGTTCAAGAGTTGGTGTGTTAGAAGAAAAAAAAAACCAAAAATGTGAGAATATATATATATATATATAGGAATTTTGTGGAAATTTTGCGGATTTATTTGAAATTTTAAGATTTGGAGGTCTGTGAGTTGGTGGTGGTGATATGGACATTTTTGTGGACTATGGTGAAGGAATCAAAGTATGCGTAGAATCCAGGTACACTAGTAAAAATACCCTTGCGCGACCAAATTTTGCGCGCGACGAAACCAATTCGTCGCACAAAGTCACTTTGTGACGAAACTCAAAAATTCGTCCCACAAAATCTTGCACGACTAAATTTTGCGCGACGAAAAAAACATCGTCGCACAAATTCACTTTGCGCGACAAACTTTTGCGCGACAAAATTATTTCGTCGCACAAAGTCACTTTCTTGCGACGAAGATCTAAATTCGTCCCAAAGTCTTTACAAAATAAAATTTTTTTTTTTATAATTTTTGACTTTGCACGACGAAATTATTTCGTCGCACAAAGTCACTTTGACGAAGATCTAAATTCGTCGCAAAGTCTTTACAAAAAAAAATTAATTTTTTTATTTTTAGAGTTTTGCGCGACAAACCAACAATTGTCACAAGAAAGTTTTGGCGACAAACATTTCGTCAAGCGCAAGACTTTCTTGCGACAATTAATTGTTGGTTTGTCGCGCAAAACTCTAAAAATTTGGCGGCCCAAAATTTTGTGTGGGAAATTTTTTTAAATTTTTAGACTTTGCGCGACAAACCAACAATTTGTCACGCAAAGTTTTTGGCGACAAACATTTCGTCAGCGCAAGACTTTGCGCGACAATTGTTGGTTTGTCGCGCAAAACTCTAAAAATTTGGCGGGCCCAAAAATTTTGCGTGGGAAATTTTTTTAAATTTTTTTAGACTTTGCGAGACAAACCAAAAATTCGTCATGCAAAGTTTTATGAGACCAACAATTCGTCAGCGCAAGGTTTGCGCGACCAATATTTTGTTTCGTCGCGCAAAGTGATACGGTTTTAAAAACCGAAATAACTCCTCCATTTTCTCAATTTCTTTCTCTACTCTTACCTCTCCTCTCCCCAAATCCTACCCTTTCTCTTACACTCATTCCTTTCACTTAATCTCTCTTCTTTCTCTCTCTTCACTATGTTTCACTCTCTCATTTCTCTTTTCACTATATCTCACTCTCACTCACTCTCTCACTATCTTCTCTAATTCTCTCACACTCACTCTCAATCTTGCCAAAATATATATTCTCTCCAAATTTTAAATTTTTTTCATTAATATGTGTTTTTAGAGTTAGTTTTGAGTTTGTGAGGGGTTTGATGTTGAATATATTGGGTGAGGATTGGAGTTTTCTTAATATATTGATGTTGGATTTGGGGTATAACAATTTTAGGGTTGTATTATTGCACTTTGTTAATTTATGTGTACATTGTGAATATTATATATATATATTGGACAATTTGATCAATTTATTTTGAATATGTGAATTTAAATTAAAGTAATGTAAAAAAATAAAATCATACAATTAAATTAAATTTAAAAGAAAAAAATTAATATAATTAGAAAAATCATACAAAATATTTGTGTGGGAAATTTTTTTAAGACTTTGCGCGACAAAATTTAAAATATTTAAAATATTTCGTCGCGCAAAACTTTGCGCCGACCAACAACACTTTCGCGCAAAGTTTTCTTGCGACCAATAACACTTCGCGCAAAGTTTTGCGCGACAAATAACACTTCGTCGCGCAAAGGTTTGTGCGACCAATATTACTTCGTCGCGCTAAGTTTGCGCGACCAACATAACTTTGTCGCGCAAAGTAGTTTTGGCGCGACAAAAATTATTTTTGTCGCGCAAACCCTTTCTCCACGAGCTTTTGATTTTGCGCGAATTTTGTGCGCAAAGTTTTGCGCGACGAATTACTTTCTTGCGCGACCAATAATAATTCGTCGCGCAAAATGTTTTTTGTAGTAGTGGTAGGAGGTCTTCACTTGCCTCACTAGTGGTTTTCCGGGCCCGTGTCATTATGTAAATATTTATCATGATGTTTTATATGGTTTTGGATATATTTAGGATTGTGTTGATAATATTGACTATTATTATTCAACAAAATTTGGAAATAATTTGAAAGTTTCGTGATAGGTATGTGTTGCATGTTTTGATGACCTATGAATCATGTGAATTATTGATTAGATGTTAGTATAAAATTTGTATTGGCATTTCCTAGACTAGGATAAACATGTTTTGAGAAGGGCTATTACGGGCATGATTGACGCAGCAATCAATCCATGATTTTCTGGCATCTGTTTCAATTTGAGGTAAAACACTGATGGGCATATTTTATATTATATATTTAACCCTATTCTTAGTATATTTTGGTTAATATTTTGGAAGAATTTTGATACTTTGAATTTTATTTGCAATATAGGACTTTTGACTTCATCTGGAGCAAAACATAATCAAATGGACGAACTTTGGAGTAATTCTAGTTGGAGGACGTGCGTGAGTCACTTAGCTTGATCGTATCAAAATTTCAGATTTTTCTACCAAGCAATTATTTTCTGGCAGTCAATTAAAGAAGCAGTGCGCGGCGTTGGAATAGTGACGTTTTGGGCCTTACTACGTTTTTGAAGCCCAAGATGACCTCGGATGGGTTCGTGGCCTTCTGGAGATGTGTTCATAATATTTTTATCTTCAAAACAAGCTATCTTGGGCCTGATTTGGAGTAGATTTGAGCCTAAAACGTGGCTGGGCAGATTTTGAGCGAATTTCCCTAATCATATTTGGATTTTACTTCCTAGTATTACTTTATTTTAATTAGTTTCCTTGTGGGAAAAGAAAAGCTGTATTGTTCAGCTAGGTTTTAGGAAGTATTTAAGTTCTTTTTCACAACAAATTTAGGGATTCGATTTGATCCTCTTTTTACTTTTTGAACGCGACATTGTGGAGAGCAATTGCTAGTTCTTGAAGATTTTCAACTTCAAGGTGTATTCAACCTTTTCTATGATTTCAATTATAATTATGCGTAACTAATTTCTTTTGCTAGGGTGAAACCTTAGCCTTAGCATGAATATATGATTTTTATTTAATTGCTTATGGTTGATTGCATGCATACTTTGAATTATTAGTCATTGTTTTAAACTATCTAATTGTCTTGATGCCCGATCACCATTAGGATATTTAGAAAAGTAATTTGATGCAATTTTGGTCGGAAGGTTCCTGGAATTTACGCTAGCTTCTTGTGGTTAATAATTGTAAGTTCACTTAAGGCGAACATCACGCTCTTAAGGGTTGCATGGTTTTTCAAAGGGTTTTCACAAAACGTAATGAGTCTTTCATGTTCAGATTTGATCCGAACGTCCGGACGGGTTGCATGTTAGATATACGTTCTATGTTGGAGGTTCCAAGTAGAATATACATTAGGAAAACCTAACCTTCAAAGTGGCATGTGCAAATCATAAGTAATTGGTAAAAATTCATAGGATTGCTAGGTGATGGTGAATCCCTAGTGCTTTTATAAATTGAAATCTAAAACTCTTTTCACTTAATCGTGTTTTTAATTAAATTCGTTTTTAGCTTTAAACAAATCAAAATCAACTTTCTCAACTTTTAATTTTAGTTAATTGGAAACCGTTTTTACATAAATTGCTAAATAGTCATTGAGGAGAACGACCTTGCATGAGCATCTATACTATAATAGCCTTGTATTCTTGCAAGTATTTTATGTGATTTTAACCCTATTTGCACAGGTACTAAAAATCCTATCAAACACCATAAAGCCATGCATTTTTATTAGGAATCATTTTTGCTTACCACTTTAACCCAAAGTGTACTCTCACCACTATTCTCAACACTTGACACGTGTCCATAGGCATTATCATGGTTCCATAAATACAAAGCAAAAGTTAATTATGGTTATGTCTATGAAGACGTGTCAAGTGTTGAGGAAGATGGTAAGGGTACACCTTAAGTTAAAGTGGTGAGCAAAAATATTTTCTTTTCATTAGGCTGAGTCTAAAGTCGTTTTTCAATAAGAGATTTGTCTTAAAATATGATTTTAAGGAAATTGAAGTTTGATTGAGAAGACTTTTTATTTGAAGAAAGTTTATTTCAAATTAACTTGCTTTCCTTTTCTACAGTCGAAAGAAGTCTTCTCTGCTTTTCAACTCTTGTCTGATTGAGAGTCATCATTGTAATTGAAGAATTCTTTCTAAATTAGTCTTATTTTGACAAATTGATTGGAGAATAATTCTTCCTTTTATGTAACCCATTTTATTAGTTGATTATATGAGTGTTTTTATAAAATAAAATAAAAAATCAAATAGAAATTTTATTAGATAAACTTCAACGATACAATCAAAAGACATCAACAAGACATTTAAAGTACTAATTCCAAAATGGCAACAAACTAACAGGCTAAAAGCAAAACTAACGTGACAATGACAATGAAGTGAAGTGTTTGGTTGTGCATTGAACGTGATGATATTGCATTCCAATTTAAAAGTCCAAATCCTGATAATTAAATAATTTGTGGTCCAAATTGGAGTGTGACAGAGATGTCCTAACCATAACTATAATTTTACATAAGAGTCCTCTTCTATTGAGATATCCCTGAAATAAGTTTTTAGGTAATTTTCACTTTACTACGGTAAAGTTTACCAACTTTTGGAGTTCAATACATCAAGTTTTTGGTGGGGGAAAGGGTAGGGTGGGGGTGGAGAGATGGGTGCTAGGGTTTGGGGAAGAAGATGGGCAGAGGCCACTTCAGCAAGTAACGAACTTGTTAAGGGAAAGACTGACGGTAGGTATGAAAGTTATAAGAAATCAACTTTATATATGCGATTGAAACGAAAAAATATTTGATGTATCGAACTTCAAAAGTCGGTAAACTTTACCATAGTAAAGTAAAAATTACCTTCTTTTTTTTTGGTAAGCCTTGTAGGACTCATTCCCTATAGTAATTTCAATTATCCAAACCATTTGTCTTGCAAGAGTTCATTCATAGACCATCCTTGAAAAAGATTAGACAAAATGAAAAATTAGAACATTTAGATAATGACGAAATAAATAGTGTTTAAAAAACACCACTAAATAACTTCCATTTATTCCAACAGTTAAATGTTTTCCGATTTGGATGATTTTTTTTTTGTTGTAAAAATGATATTCGATAAAAGACTTAAAAAATTGGCGGTTCGAATCACCGAAAGTACAATGTATACGGACCCTTACATTTACATGGATGTCGCCACAAATAAACGTATATGAGGTACTCCTCAATTGAAGTGCCTTCTCTACATAATATCACATATTATGTTTTGAAACCCTAATTTAACCCCAACGAAGACTATACACTATTGGGGAAAAAGACATCAAAATAAAAATAACCGGCAAAAGAAAAGTGAACTCACAAGTGAAATAACAGAATTACCATTAGCAGTAAAAGGACAATGTGCATAATGTAAGTGAAACTCTGTTTTTGAAACATCCTACAGATACAGTTTGCACCGCAATGTTGGAAAATTGAACAGCATAAGGTACAAGACTACTACAGCAGTCAAATTGGCTAATGAAAATCCATCAATCTTATCACATTAACCCTTTTTTTTCTAGATATACTTGTTTGAGTAGGCACAAGGACTCAGTGAAATAAAACCATCAGAACAATAACATATTATCATTAGCTTTCTAATCTGCATCCATTTCTTCCAATGCTGCTCTAGCTGCTGCCTTTGCTTCTTCTAGAAGCTCATCTGGAACCTGAAAATGGAAAAATAAAATTATAAATATGCAAGATAGGCTTTCACATGGAACCCTACAATGTAACACAAACAAAAAACAAATGAAGACGAAAAATTATAAACCATGCAGTAGCGATAATGGAAAACGGAGGGGCAATGGAAAAATATTGGTTCAAAAGAATCATAATCTCCCTCCCATGTTAAATCATCAATTTGAATGTGGGGCTTAAAGTGCAGAAGTTCAATAAGATATCCAGCATAGTGGAACATGAATACTAGATATCATTAAAGTTGGCACTTGTAGCTAGGAACCACGCACAACTGGACACTATGGCACATCAAAGAACACAATCTCTAAATCCTATACCAGTCTTGATTACTTGGTTTTCAGGGGAAGCGACTGAAACAGCTAAGCCTTCCAAAAGTTACGAATATTTTGTACCACATTTACTGACCACCTACCTCTATGGAGAGGTGGTCAGCAACTGTAGTACAAATAGCAGCCGTTGAAAGAGGATTGTATTCAAATTAACAGTCTTCGAACACGGTGACAATGTTTTTTCACAAATAAATTAAGATGGAAAAATAATCATACAGGTCAGGAACCATTGCTACAAATAAAGAGTTTCTGCTCAGGCTCCGGAAATATTCTCAATTTTTTGTTGAATACATTTGTGAGCCTACCATACAAATGTACATTCTACATCTCCAAGTGAGATATAGGTTCTAGGTCATGTAACATTCACCACTTAGTCCCTCCCTAAGAAAATAAGAAAAGCTATGGAATGTGGCCTAACAGCCAATTAAAAGGAAATAGTAAAGGAAACGAAAGATATTTAAAAAAAACTTCTGAATAACTTTTCATATTAATGACATGTTACTTTTAATCACAAAATGATGGTATGAGAAACAAATGAGGCAATTGGAAAAAATAAAAGCTGTATCGGAAATTAGTTTGAATTTTGCATGTTTCTTGAACTCAAAAGCAAACTTTAGATACCTTCTGATGCTGACGGTTTGATTCATCACAGACCCAGCTCATTTCTAATTCAAAGTCCTTGTCCTTTGCCTCATCATGGATTCCATAAATGCTGTTTGGCATAATTGAATATTTCAGTTAGTAAAAATTTCAGATTGAGCATCATGAGACATCCATAAATACATTAATGCTTTGATGTCTTCTACCAGTACAATATTTTTCGGGAATGGGGGGCCAAAGTAGCATGAAAAATATTACTATTGAGATCACTCTTTAGAACAAGCACATTATGCCATGATGTATCTTATGGGCAAACCCATGAAGCATATGAAACGATCTAGTGTCTAAGAAAAAGAACTTATGCTCAAAGGCACACAAGTTAAAAATTATAACAATCTCATGCAACACGCCACAGCTTCTTTTTTTTCTTTTTCTTTTTAAGAAACAAATTTTATTGCTGAAAACAATAAAATTAAAAATGGAGTGGACAAGATGGCCACAACATCAAAAGTTCCATTTCAAAATATTGACGACTAGATGTAACTGTGAGTGAAGTGAGCGAGATGCATCTGGCTAATAAAAAATTATTTTTGTTCTGGAAGATAAAATAAATATCTGTGGGATAAAAAGGATTAATTGAGGTTTGTTCTGAAAGATAAAATGAGGGATAAAAGGGATTACTTAAGGAGCTGAGACAAGCGAATAACCCAGAAGAACATAGCTAAGCCAAAAACAAAAACACAAGCCACAACAAAACCCACAATCAAGAATTGCAAAAACAAGGGCTACAAAACCCTTAAACCCAACTAAGAAAGAGGCCTAAAGGTTACAGAATTATTAACTTCTACAATAGACTTGTATGATTTACCTCTTACCCAACATATTACCTGCCATACACTTTTTATGATGTATTTCTTACCCAACGTTATCTGCAGTATGGGTAGCAAAATAAACTTATCCAAAATCTTCATGGTACAGTGCAGGGAGACAAAGGGAAATTCAGCCCTTGCCCAGTTCTCATTTCTGCAACTCTATCATTTTCTTACATGGACACCAAAAATGCACAAACGCAACTGCCTAGATTTCTGCCAGTTCACACTTTAGTACTCATTCGTTTTCCCTTGTCTATTATAGTTTATACAGTAATTATTCCTCTCCAAAGGCACAGTTCGATTTATCTTCCGTACCCACTCATTTTCCACAAAGAACTATAAAAAGAAAAAGAAATGGGCCCATAACGGTTTAGACCTATTAGTAGATAAAACAGTGCACCAAGTGAAAAAAAGGAAGAAGAAAAAGGCTTTCGACCCTCTATCTTGTTCATAATGATATGACAACCAATATTATCAAATATGAAGCATTCTTGTTAGGTTCACTGAATTTTGAAGAAAAAAATGGTCAAAAGAAAAAGCTGTTTTGTCTTGAAAAGGTTACATTGAACGCTTAGGAAAAGTAAATAGAAAGAGTTATTTATATCGAAAAACAAAGGTCACATGTTTGATGTAGATACACATGCATACCTACACGTACATATATACACTAATAAGGTCCTTAAATGAGGGCCTGCTCGATGCATCTTACCAATGTACACCTCTTTGCATAGTTATCGGCCACATCTCATGTAATAGTTGAGAAACAAACCCTTATTTAAAGACCTTGTTACAAAATAACACTATACATATATTAAAAATCTGTACCTAGATGCCACCATCATCAAATTACAATATGCCAACATAGAATTCATAGAGGATGCTACTTACATCTTGGCTACTTCAATAACACCTTGCCGACAAGTCAATTCCGAAAGCTTCAACTTTTCAATTTCACTGTCATTACATGATATAGATATACAAGTATCATCTTTCAAATTTCTCAGCACAATAAAATTAAATAATCAAAAGGAATGAATTTCAAGTAAGAACAAATTTAACATTAATGCCCTTATCGAATTGTAAAAGACACATGTTCAAGCATCCTTCTTAGCATAGGCTGTTTACAGCCTGGAAGACCAATTTTGATTTAATGTTTGACTGATTGCACGGCTTATGGTACACAAGCTTTCAGAGGGACCAAGATGGACCAAATTGATACGATAGACTGGAGTTTTTGTTGATAGATTTGAGTGGATTTCCCTAGTGGCAGTATTTGGTACACAAGCTTTCAGTGGGACCAAGATGGGCCATATTGCAAATTCTAATACTCAAGTCCACATTACTAAAGCAGGAATTTCTAAACAAGATAATGCTGCAATATCTTGTCACAAAAATTTAGAAAACAAACTCTCAACTTACGTCTTAGCAGCCTGCCTGCCCTTTCCAATTGCAGCACCAAAATACCTCTAGAAGAAATGCCAAGAGCAGTATTAATACAAAACAAGTCAACAACAACAAAAAGTACTATGCTAAATGAAAAAATCAGGAATAAATACAATTCTTACAGCAGAAAAATAACAATATACAAAAATAAACTCACATAAGAAATGCCGGAAGGTTCAACCATGTACAGTTGTGGCCCATCTCTGTCATAACCTCCAAGGATTATCCCACATCCAAAAGGTCTGCATAACAACTTTCATAGATAATAAGAGGGGTGTAAACAGAACCTTTAAAATGATAACAAGGAATTGAGAGTTCTCATCAAACCTGAGCCACCAATATAGTGTACACAAATGCACATAACTAGCAACACGTTCAGCAAGTTCCTTAACAGGAATCTGTTCACCATATACACTGCAGAAAAATCATACAAATTAGATAAAATGTAAAAACATGAATAGATAAAAGATACGCAGACCATTTGAATTTTGGGTGGACTCCAGAGGTCAATTTCAAGTGTCAATCTATGTATAATGAAGAGTCAATCATCACATAGCAAGTGGTAATCATTCCAAGACTGGGGAGGAAAAAAGAATAAAAGAGTAGTCACAATTATGCACGCATACAATTACTATAGAGAGTTTCAAAACTTGTTCACCAACTAGATTGTCTAGATAATTCAAAGGGATATTAACAAAAATGACCTGTCCAGGTCCATTATTAACGGGCATCAAACAAACATTAAGCAAGTCCCGACTCCTGAAAACACAAGCGTAATGTGAAATAGATAGTAGCCACAAAGTGAGGGGACCAGCAACATATTTGCATTTTTCAAAAGGTATCAGCAGTGTTAAACTATTACGACATGCATGTGAGGGAGAGAGAGACACAGAGAATTCTCCAGAACAGGGAAATATTTCAGATATTATCATGAAAAATGTTCAATGGCAATGGTTGACAATTTACAACTGCATGTTTACACATCCATAACATGCAAGTGTAATCTGAACAAGGGATTTGAGCCTGTCTATTGACTAATATATAATTCGTTTTTTAAAAAAAAAAGACTAAATAACTAAATGAAAAGCCAAAGTATGGATATATCAACCAAAACAAATTTTTTATTTACCCATTGATTAGACCAATCACAAGTTAATATTTAAATACAGGATGCCAGCCAAACAAACCTGTCCATTCAAATTATACTAGAGCAAAAAATTGATAAAGAAAAGGAAAGTAAGGGGAGGATATATTAACACAAATCCACGAGAGAGAGAGAGAGAGAGAGAGAGAGAGAGAGAGAGAGAGAACGTTTAGATGTTCCAAAGAACAAAAACACTCTTTTTCTTCTTTTTTATAGGCAAAACTCAAAGGGAAAGGCACACCTTTCATAGTTGTTCGCTTCAGACTTGGTCCTGGCAACAATTTGCCTTCCATCTGCTGCTAATCCAGCAACTGCCTGTAATTGGATAACATTATAAAATGCATCAAAAACTAAATTTAAAAGTCAGTTCTCTTGCTAAGATTGATAGTTTATAATTGAACCACCAAAATTATCAGACAAATCTCATGTGATATCAAAAAATCTAAAGCTGGCACAAAATATCATACATTCTATGAATATCTCAATATCTTTCTATGATGTATCAAACTACAGTTAGCAATGGTTTATACAAATCCAAATGCTGCTTAGAATATCATATCACCAGTTTGACCATAACCTACGAAAGAAATCATAAAGGAAACATCCGGGGGTATAAGAATCAGGCTAGCCCAGTCTTGCAGATTCCAACCATATCTAGTGACTTTTCAATTCCAGGCGGCATTTCAAATAAGCAGCAATCTGTATGCTACTTGCTTTTATTTCAGAATCCTAGTGATAAGCATAGGAGTACAGACTTAAGATATGGAGGCCACATCAGGGACATTCACAATGTTAGTAGCTCTTGTTTAGGGCTGAAAAACAATGTCTATCGATTTGTGAAAAGTAGTCAGACTCTCTGAGCACCAGGACTGCTATAAGTTTAAGATTTCATCTTATACTTCTAAGCAGCAAGAGAAACACCTATTTTCTTCTCAAAAAGCAGCTAGAGGCCAGAGCAACAAAACTTTCAGATAACCCAACAGCAAAAGTGAACTCCTTTCTCGCCTAATACAATCTATAGTGTAACTTCTATATAAAAATACAATCTATAGTGTAACTTCTATATAAAAACTTTGATCTTAAGTAATATTGTTGATGCCTAAAGTGTATTTCAATGAGGAATATGGATTTCCCCACATTATAAGTGACCATCGAACATATTATCTATCTAAGCATGCCCACAACATAATCTAGGCATCCTTGATTAACAATGGTAGACAAATTGAGATCCTAAAGAAAAATGAACCATTACTGAGGTCCCTTAGCAGTTAGTAGGACTGGGCAGAGCCCACTTTTCACAGTAAAACTGTAAAAGAATCCAAGTAAATACCATGCCGGAGTGGCGATGAACAGAATGAATCCTTCTATTGGAACCTGGCAACATCATCTTCGACGCTATAAGCTTTTCAACACCCTGAAATTCAAACAAAAATAAATAAAAATTACCCATGTTTACCAGAGAGGATGAGAGCTAAAATTTTGAAAAAATTTATTTATTAAACTAGAAAGAAAGAAAAAAAAAAAAAAAAAAAGTTTACCATAACAACGCCGTCCTTACATTTGATCCCAATAACAGTCCTGCAACAATTAATGGACAATTACAAAAACCTCCAAACAAATCAGATAGCGAAAATCACCATGTAGATCGAAAATTTGGACAAGTATTGCATTTTTCGGGGAACCAAAGTAGGGTTTCAGAGGGAAAAGGTACCCGGAGTTGTCAACGGCTTTGGCGGCGTACTCGATCTGGAAGACGCGGCCATCAGGAGAAAATGTGGTGACCGAGAGATCGTAACCTGTTCCAATGCTGCTCATCTTTCTTCTTTTGGGTTGAGTGTCGTTGAGAGCTCGACTGAGAAAGCTACAAATAGCGAGACACTGGCTTTTCTCTCAAGAAATAAATAGACTAAACCAAAAAGAGAGGAGGAGAGGGTCGATGACTATTTTTCGATTTGGGTTTCGGATTGGGCTTGGGCTTGGGCCCTTATTCAAATCATAAGAATTATAAAACCCACTTAGCCATTCTATATACAAGGATTCTACCGCTCGAATTAGGTGCGAACTCTTAGAGCAACTCCAGCGTTGCGGGGGGCAGGCAACAGGGGCGAAGGCCAAAATCCAACTCAGCGTTGCAGCCGAGCCCGAGGCAAGGAGGGTCCCACCGAGAGCAGGAGCAAGCCGGCGGTTTTGCCTCGGCCGAAAACGGCAAGGCGGCGTCGGCGCGTGGCGTCGGCTTGCCGTTTAAATTTTTACCGTTAGCGCGTGCAATGCCCTTTGCGATCACAGACAGCTTGTAGCGTCGCGTCAGGCCCAAGCTCTTTGAGGCGTGGCGCCCACGGAGCCTTGGATGAGTTTTTTGTTAAATCAGCAGTGGGCCATTTTTTAGGTTAAAAAATTGAAAAAATTGCAAAAAAATTTTAAAAAATATAATAAAATGCTAGTAATTTTTCTATAAATACCTACCATACCCATTCACTTTTCACACCTAATTTGCATACAACTTCATCTCCTTTCAATATTTTTACTTTCCACCCAATATTTTCTACTCAAAAAATTCTATTTTGTGTAAAAATAGAAATGACCACTTCTATCGGCCCAGGAGGTTCGTGGAGCACCATGGAAGATCTTTTGTTGTGTGAGTGTTGGGTCGAGTTGGTCATTGCCGATCACGGGCAATGAGATGAAGTCTCAAAATATGTGGAGAAAAATTCATGGAGAATTTTGTGAAAAATCGATTCGTTAAATGCGGAAATGGCATTAACTAGTAGAGTGGAAACTTCTAAATAAAGGATTAGGGAAATGGAGAGATGCATTGGCAAAAGCAAGGGACAACATTAGAAGCGGTCAAAATCTTTCGGACGAGGTAAAATATTCATTCAATTTAATGTCACAATTTTTTTCCATTTTCTTGCATTTTTTCTATATTTTCTTGAGGGTCAATTTTTTAATATCTTTCTTGCATTTCCTTTTTTCTATATTTTCTTGCATGTCAAATTTGTTTATATATTTTTGCATTGTATTTTTCTATATTTTCTTGCATGTCAAATTTGTTTATATATTTTTTTGCATTGTATTTTTCTATATTTTCTTCCATGTCAAATTATTTTATATATATTTTGCATTGTATTTTATTTTTTGATTGTTTTTTAGTTGTTTCCTTCCATGTCCAATTTTTTAATATTTTGTTGCATTTCCAATTAATTTTTGTAATAGCTTATGCAAGCACAAATGTGGTTGGTGCCATGGGCGGGGCAAAAAAGTTTCATCAATCACCATTGTTGGGGCGTTGTGAAGAATTGTGCGAGGTTCAAAATTCTTTCCACCGGTCCAACGGTTGTGTTGAATGAGACCCGCTACGATTCAACGACAACCCGATTCACCATTGGACTCCCCGATGGATCAAGACTCACCATTGAGCGTGAGAGGCCTATTGGGAGAAAAGCGGCTAAAAGCTGACAAAAGGCAAAGAAAGGAACACTTGAACAATGATTGTGTAAAATATATGGAGCAAATTGCTAAGAATAGCGCACTTAGACTTGAGAGAGAAATGCAAAGACAAGAAGGCGACAAGGCGACTTGAAACAAATGCAATTCTAGCACAAAAGCGAGGAAAGAAAAAGACCAGGAGAATGAGAGATGAAAATCATGTCCATGGATACGAGCCATTTCTCTCCTGAAACAAAGGCCTATTGGAAGCTAAAGCAGAAGAGATGTTATTAGAAGAAAGCTTTTCCATGAAGATGGACCTAGCATACGGATTGGTTGAATGATCAAAACCAATAGGTTGTAGTGAATGAGTTACCATATGTATTAATTGTTGTATTGTTTCTCTTTTATTAAATAAATGAACCATTAAATAATATAGCAATTTATTCATTACAAATCTCACACAAACAAAGCATAAATAAAAACAAAGCTTAATTCATTACAAATCTCACTGAAACAAAGCATAAATAAAAACAAAGCAATTCATTACAAATCTCACACAAACAAAGCATAAATAAAAACAAAGCTTAATTCATTACAAATCTCACACAAACAAAGCATAAATAAAAACAAAGCAATTCATTACAAATCTCACACAAACAAAGCATAAATTCAAACAAAGCATTAAACTTGACTTCATCCACAGTGATTGCTTTTCATCTCCCATAAGTGCTCGACCAAGTCAACTTGAGCGTCTCTAGTGAATATAAGGCGATTGCATTTCTTGATAACGGTCAATCATAGGGTTGTTGTATCAATAGTCTCTAATCAACGGTTCGTGCTCATCGCAGTTCTCCATTTGGTCCCAGCCGTTCATAAATTCTTGTTAATGGCGTGTTCATGGGATCGGGTTCAAAAACCTGCGGGGCATCATAATCATACTCATCCTCCACAATCATGTTATGGAGGATGATGCGGTCATCATGATGCTCAGAAGCACCTCTTGATCAAACATCGTGCGGCACCCACGATAATTGCCCAGCAGCTTGTAGGATGCCAAAACACCTTTCGACATCTTTTCTATAGCCCTCTTGAAAAGGCAGCAAAGCTTTTATCCTTTTCAGATTGGGGATTTGGAATTGTTTTGTGAGAATGTCGTCCACCTCGGATAAATGCCGTCGGCTAGGTAGTACGCACCACGATATTGTGTATTGTTTATTTTACACGTGATATGGGGGAATGACCTCTCAAGACATCATTGAATCAGGGATTGCCCAAGCACATTGAGATCATGCGAGATCAACGCAACTCCAAAGGCATGCCAAACCCAGGTGTCGAATGAAGCTACGACCTCCAAAATGATACTTTTTTGGCCCTTTCGATTCCCATAATCTCCATGCCAAGCGATTGGACAATTCTTCCCTTTGCCGATTGCATGCGTCGATGCTCGATCATGCAGGAAACCTCGAGCCTCGGCTTTTGTAGAAGCCTTTTGAGGTCCTCAGAGTGGGTTTGCGGAGGTATTCCGCCGTGTAGAGTGCTTCTATTGCAGCACAAAATCTGACCAAGCACTCTAGGGCCAGTTGATTTCCCCATCCTAGCAATCTCATCCACAGTGCCGGATGCCACGTGCGCCAAGCATCAGTAAACCCGGTAAGTTTGCTCCGGAAGAAGACCCGATAACCCCACAAGCATCATGCTTCTAAGCGAAGTATGTGTCGTGATTACAAACATCATGCATGATTTTTGGAACAAATGGGGCTGCATTCTATATCTTCCTCGAAAAAAAAAGCAGGATATAAAGAATGTAGGATAAAGCAATCTTCCAAGAGATTCTTACCAGGAATTCCTATGTACATCCCACGTTTGGGAGCCACGGCAGTGAGGTTAGCTTGATTGATTCATAATATGGAATGCTAAAAGAACTTCTTCGTCCTCTTCATCCATCTCAAGATCTTCTTGACCAGTCTGCGCATGATTTCTTCCTCTTCTTGTTGTTGCCTCTCCAACTCCCTCCTCAAGTTTGACATTGAGAATATAATGTGTTTTTACGAATCGAGAAATGAAAGGATAGAGAAGTGTGTGAGATGTTACGAGTTGAGGGTGTAGTTTTATAGAGAAATTTACAAGATAAAGATGACACGTGGCGCAATTTAAGAGGATGAAAATCATATCACAATCTGAGCTTAGAATTTTTAATATATCTTGACACGTGTCAGCAGAATCTTATCAGAAAATCTTATCTGAAAATTGAGATATGAAAGTTTCATCAAAATGTCGACACGTGGCAACCAAAAATCCTATCCGAAAATTTAATCCAAAATTTTTATCAGGAAATCTTATATCAAATTTTATATGATAATTTTTAATGAATAGTGACACGTGGCAGCAAAAACTTATCCAAAATCGTATCCAACTTAGATTGTTTAAGTAAAAAAATAAAAAATATTAACGTGAATAGTATTTGCCATACCTTGCCCTTCCATGGGTGGAGCAAAAATGCAAAGAGGCTGCCACTATTCATGTGAATAGTCAGCCCTTGCCCCCTTGCCCTTGCCCTTGCCCTCATGGGTGGAGTTGCTCTTATGTGCGAACATTATATGCGCACACCGTTGGATCTAATCTAACGGCTGCGCGAAAAGAAATTGTAAGTGAAAGAGTTGCACTGGAATGAGGCCCAAAACTTGCGCGTGTTCTCTTCTCCCTCTAAAACTACTGTTCTGTTTCTTGAAGAACACAATTTTTTTGGTTTGAAAGGAAGAGAGAGAGATAGCGAGATAGAGAGATAGAGAGAGAGAGAGAGAGAGAGAGAGAGAGAGTGAAGTGTGAAAATGGGGAGGAGGAAGGGAGTTGTGGACTTCGACGAGTCGCCAATGGAGGACTTCGATCCGGCGAATCCGTACAAGGACTCGGTGTCAATGCTGGAAATGAGGGAGCACATAGTGCTATAGAAGTGGATCGACATCGAGAAGGCCAAGATCATCAGAGAAAAGCTCTGCTGGTGCTACCGCATCGAGGGCATCAACCATCTCTAGAAGTGCCGCCACCTCGTCCTCCAGTACCTTGAGTCCACTAGCAGCATTGGTTAGGGCAAGGACATCGTCCTCATGAGTTCCATGGTCTGCCTCCCTACCCTACCCTATCCTCTTTTTTCATATCATATCATTTCCCCTCTTTTTCTTACTTAATTCACCTTTTCTTTTTGCCTTTTGTGAATTTCAGTTCTCAAGGTTGAGGTCAACTGATCGTTACTTATTTGAGGTATTCTACCTTATTTTTTATTTGAAGCTCTCAATTTGTGAATGAAATTGCCATTTTTTTTTACTGGGTTTAGCGTTTCTTCAAGGTTTGGCATTGTGTTGCCCCATGGAATTGCAATTTATGATTGTCAAATTCCGTTGAAGTTCCATTTTGTGGGCCAAATTTTTTATCAAATTGGGGCCTTTTAGACTTTAATTTGAATGCTTGTCAAATTCCCTTGAAAGTTCATTTTTTGGGCCAAGATTTTGATCAAATTAGGAACTTTTTAGTTTAATTATTGGTTTTTTGCTGCGAAGCTACACTAGGTTTTGCTTTTGCATTGGTGAAATTCATGCTCATTTGAATTGAAACACAGAGTGGGTTGATGGATGATGGAACAAAACTTTCTTTGCTGGGAGCATTTACGGCTTTGTTTGTGATATTTGCTGGAAGGAAGTTCCTCAAAAATTTGTTTCTGTTAAAAGTTAATGTCAAAATAATGTAACTTTATTTTCATGGTTGGGAGTAAGCAGTCCAAAAGAAGCAGCAAGATGGATTCATTCCTTTCAGGAAGTGGCTTTAAAGGTTTGAAATGCTCAGTTTTCTCAATGTATTCTAGATGGTTATGCTAAATATGAATCTAATGCATATGCATATGTGCAGGGTGGTCCAGATCTTGGGGATAATTTTGTGGATTGTTCCAATAACATTTTGTAGGATTGTTCCAACAACATATGGCAGTCCTTTAGGTATATTGGCGTGAATTTTTTAATTTGAAAGTAACTTTGTTTAACAATGCTTGGCAGCTTGGGTAATTGATGTAGGACAGCCCGTAGGTATTAAATTAAGCACTCAAACAATAGAACATAGAAGAATATAAGAGGTCGAGAAGACGAAAATATAGATCGAAAAGACGAAAGAAAGGGTAGAACAATAGAACAAGAAGAATATCAGAGGTCGAGGAGACGAAAATATAGATCGAAGGGACGAAAGAAGGGACCAAAATCAGAGAACCGAGAAGGAGGGACAGAAATCACATGGTTTAAAGAGAAGGTTTATTCAATATCCAAATCTGAATTTTAAAGAACTACATGGGGGTATTTATAGCAAACTAAAACCTAGACATAAAAGGATAAAAATCCCTTGCTTAAACAGAAATCCTAACCCAAATAAAATAAGAAACTTAAAACTAGAAATCTGGAAAGTAGAAATCCTACTAGAATTTGGAAAACTAGAGAATCTTGGAAACTAACAAATACATTAGGAAACTAATAAATTTAGGTCATACGCGTCCTGCATCAGTAATATATTGGTTGTGGGTTATGGTTTATGTTTGTGGCTCTGGTATGATTCTTTATTCTTGTTTCCTATTATTGTATGGGTACTTAAAAGTATTCACGCATGCAAATTAGGTGGATCTAGTAGGAGAAGTCGAATAAATTCTATAGACTGGAGTCTTTGTTCTTCTACACAAATAGATGTTGTGACATCTGATGTAATTACTCCTTCACCTTGGACAATCTTTGGTTGTCAAAATGGTGAGAGTTATCCCTACTTTGTGCATTTTGAGGAGGTTATGAAACCGCATGTGGAACTTTATTGCTATTAAGCAGATCTACGACTATTTAAAGAAGCCAAAGATAGGGATCATTGTGTATCAGGGCATTTGAATGTCAGTGTCCCTTCCAATTTTGTTTAAAATTCAAGACCTTGAGAAACCACCTTTTACGTGAGAAACTTTTTTCTATCATGGCATCATTGTGTATCCTGCTTGTTGCATATTTCAGGCTATTTATGGGAATAATGGGTCATTTATGTATCATCAAGGATATGGTTATGCACCCTACGACACATATGCAACATCTCTATTAAATTTACTTTTGAATGTCAATGTCCCTTCCAATTTTATTTAAAATTCAGGACCTTGAGAAACCACCTCTTACGTGTGAAACTTTTTTTGACAGGACCTGACCCAAATTCCACTTTGGAATCCGCATCAAACCCTACGCGTATCCAACACCTGTCAAGTGCCGAGCACGAATGACCAAAATGCCCTTTGCCCTAATACAAATTGAAACCACTTAAGCGTTTGACTTCTGTAGAAAAACCGCAGAGTCTCCCCTGAAAAACTCACTTTCCAAAAATTTACACCTATACAATACGCAATTTTTTTTATCCTCAAGCGTTCAGCATGCACAATGCTAAGTCACACATGACAAAACAGTAAATCTGAGTGGCCTCAGGCCTTACAGATATCCAAGGCAATATTAGAGCCAAACTAATTAATTTAAATTACAACAAGAAGTTTCAACTACAATATGAAATCCTACATAAGAAAACTGGATGAGTGGTGGAAGGTGGAATGCCCTATGGTGATGGTCCAAGATTGCTCATCGCCTGGGGCGTGAAACATGAAAACATGAGTGGACAAAAGAAAGTTTTGAAAATAATACAAACATACTAATCCCCGCTGTTTGAAAACCGTTTGAAATCATTCAATCATTGTTCTACATTCGTATGGAAAACAACATACATATCTATATTTATAACTTTTCATGCAACCATTTAAACCATTAAATCACTTATAAAGCTTCACAATTTACAAATATATTCCACCTAGGTGTACCCCGTATAATATTCGTCAATTCCCGTTTTATGCCATCAATTCCATCATTTTACCATCAATTCCAAGTGCCACATACGTGATACATTCTCGCAGAACTCGGGGGACATGAGGTCGGCCCGAGACGCGTTCTCGCAGAACTCAGGGGACACATGGTCGACCTGAGACACATCCTCACTCTGCAGGATTCGGGCGTCCTCGAAACACGTGGGGCGTATTGTCATGTGCACACAAACTCAATCGAAGGCAACAAACTGTCCGAAGACATTATTATCCAAAGGCAACAACTAGGGTACCTGTGGTGGTTTTGAAATCCTTATTAAACATTCCAATAAAACCATTTTTCCCAATTTTCTCAAACTTGATGCTCAAACCCCTTTTTAACTTTCCGAGCTAATAACATTAATATAAAAGGCATAACCATGTAAAATCATCCCATCAAAACCGAACGCTCGGAAATAAAACCATAAATAAATCATTCATAAAGCATTCCATAAAAAGCATTATTCCATAAAATTCATTTGTAAAACAAATGTCCACTCACTGTGAGTCCTGACTTGCTTGACCCTTCGAGGGTCCTTCTAGCGAGATACGTGGAGCCTGAATACCTAATTAAACAATTAATTAATAAATAAGCTCCACCATAAACATTTATTCAAAACCCTGACCCTCGAGATTAAAAGTGCGTGTGCGCAATCTAAGAGAGTTCCTAGGCCCATTTTAATCATTTTCTGAAAATTGGAATGGTCTTAAAAGACCTGAGATTAATTATATTATTAAATTCTTATGTTGGTCAACTGGGCCCCCGTGGGGTCCACGACCTCCAATTATTAATCCAAAAGTTCCTATAGGTTCACAATAATCCCATTAACATATTCTATTTGTTTCGTCAAGATCCGATGGTCTGAATGTATCGAACCCACAAAGCGCCTAATAGGTAAAACTTGGTATTATACTCAAACGACCACATTATGCTAACTTGAGCATACTGTCATTCTCTAGACGATACGGGGATAATTCTAGGTCAATAATATGCAATCGGCACCCAGCTGATGCCGAGCCACGCGCCGCCGCCGATTGGGTGGCTTGAGATCTCCAAATCACCTGTCAATACCTATACCAATTTTTCAAGCACATTCAATAGAGTGTTTTAGTTCTTGGACCAAGGCCAAGAAGTGGCCGGAAACAGTTCAAATCATGGCCAAAGCCGTTGGCACCAAGGGTTCCAAATTGAACCCTCAAACGCCCAAATCGATCCTAATCACTTGCATAATAGCTAGAGGACATTGAGATGATGAAAAACCATACCTCACTTGACAGAATTGGTTGCCGGAATCACACGAAATGGCGTCGAAAAATCTCGAAACTTCCTCAATCCAGCCGCTAAATCAAGCCTTTTCGTAAGATCCCACATCGCCCAGGGGTGGGGATCCTGTAAGCCTTATATGTACATGCCCGCCTCCAAATAGCACGAGGCCTTTTGGGAGCTCACCGGCTTCGGAGTTGTGGGAATTCAGGTTAGCGAGTCGTGGCTTAGAGCAATCCCGTGATGGGTGACCTCTTGGGAAGTTGCTCGTGAGTTTAAACAAAACCGTGAGGGTAGAGAGGGGGCCCAAAGCGGACAATATCGTGCTATGGCGGAGTTGAGCCCGGGAAGTGGTCGGGCCCGGGCCGGATGTGACAATTTGGTATTAGAGCCACTCCTGGCCGAATTGTGCCGACGAGACGTCGGGCCCCTAAGGGGGGTGGATTGTAAGATCCCACATCGCCCAGGGTGGGGATCCTGTAAGCCTTATATGTACATGCCCGCCTCCAAATAGCACGAGGCCTTTTGGGAGCTCACCGGCCGGAGTTGTGGGAACTCCGGTTAAGCGAGTCGTGGCTTAGAGCAATCCCAGGATGGGTGACCTCGAAGTTGCTCGTGAGTTCAGAAACAAAACCGTGAGGGTAGAGAGGGGGCCCAAAGCGGACAATATCGTGTTATGGCGGAGTTGAGCCCGGGAAGTGGTCGGGCCGGGCCTCGAGCCCTAAAACTTAGTAGGCTAGGTAGAGGAGGAAGAGAGGAGAAATTTGAGTGTAAGATTGGGTCGTGAGGTGGTCGGATGACTTTGGCCCTCCATAATAGGTTCCACAAACTTTGGGCTTTCATCATTTATTATAATAGGACTCAACCTAGGCGTCTCAATAGTAGCCTCTGCAGGTTCGTAACTCTGACCCTCTGCCCTATGTTCTATAATCTTTAAACCGCAGACCTCTACATTTGTCTCACCGAATAGTCGTGCATAGATCGCCTTCTTGGCATCCTCAAACATTTTCTCCTCGTCCTCTCGGACCCTTTAATTTGTACCTTCTACCTCGTCCAACTTTTGTTCCATCTCCCCAGAGTACATTTGTACATCCATATGACAAGTGAGGAGGTCACACCCAGATGTCAACCACAAATGGAATCTACAATAAAAGTAAGGGTGAGCATCATATACATTCATTTGCCCCATAGGAGGCTCCCGGCCAGGTTTCAAAATAAATAATGATAATAATAATTGCCATAGATTTATTTCAAAATCAGTGAAAGAATATGCACATACACCAACCGTATCCATTTATTGTGGATCCAAAACCAATTGGCATGCTCAAGCAATTTTCGTAAACATTTTTCGGAACGTTCCTATATCTGCTTGTCTGACAACTGATCCTTTATGGACAATTACCCCTACCAGAAATTATAATTAAATCAAACTCCTCTGGTACGGTAGCGAGGGTGTCCATTTCAATCGGTTACACCTCATCGACTATACCTCACGCTTAGGGTATTGGTAAAGTCTGTCAACGGTAACCTCTTCGGAGGTTTAGGGAATCGAAACTCAAGGAAGTCACTATGCCCCTTTCACCCTCAAGTCGTCGAGGATAATGCCCGCATGCGTATACCCTCCAAACTTTGGAAAACCAAAGCCAAGCATTCATAAAACCAAGCATATATGGCAATCATAAACAGTGCAGTTTTCGCACACAACAATATATACTATATCATACATACACACAAAATACAAGTCCAAGAGTAAGTCCCCCTACCTAGAATCCAAAGCTGATGCCTGACTTGCATTCTGCATCTTTGAACTCAAATTGTTCTTTCTTGGGCAACTAATTCCTAGTCCAATCATTTTTTAAAAATGTTACTTAAAATCATTCTTTACAATTTAGTTCTTATAACTATCTTTAATTGCACTGTAGTCCTCTCACTAGTCAATAATTTCACTTTTGTCCTTATACTTTGTCCAAATCATATTTTAGTCCTCATATTTATTCATAATTTCACTTTGGTCCTTATATTTTGTCCAAATCATATTTCAGTCCTCGGACTTATTCATAATTTCACTTTGGTCCTTACATTTTACCTTATTTGTCCTTTGGCACTTATACTTGTTTTAAATTATCTTTTGGTCCTTCCATTTTGAAGACTGGCTCTCGGCCAACAATTCAGAGAAAATTCTAGAACTCAAACCATCTTAAATATTTACCTTAACCCTCTGAATTTTTCAAAATTTTCTTAGTGAAGCTCCCAAAGACAATAACCAACTCAAATTATACTTGAAAACTAACAAAAGCGTGTGTTAGTTGATCCACTCCCGAGAAGGCTACACTGGCAGGATTGCCACGATTTTTGGATATGTTCTAGAGAACATAATTCTGAACACCTTCCATGAAGGATTTATTGTTATCTAGATAAGGGAAATTGACATACAATAGTGAATATGGTGTTGTACAATAATAACATCATAATATGAGGGAGCGACGAACATGCTTACCACAGACATAGCTAGAGTACTTGGATTGCCTTGATTTTTGGATATGTCATAGTTCTCAAACTAAAGAACAACATCAGAGAGGAAAGTTTGTCAAACGAGCAGTAGAGATTAAAGAAAAATGTTGAAAACCAAGCTACAGAGAACTCACCAACCATGGATGAACACAGAAAGTTCATATCTGGTTTGAGGTAGCTAAACTGGTCTGATGATGCTGATTTTTAGACCTTGAGCAGGTGAACAACTTTCATGAAGAAGATTTTTTTATTTGAGCTTTAGAGATGGGAGTTCTATAGTGATGAACAGTGCCCACAATTTGGGTTTCTGAAGAGGGAGAAGAAGATGAAGAAGAAGAAAGATGAGAGAAAATGAAATGAAGGGAAAGAAGAGATAAAGGAAAATGAAAGGAATAAGAGTGTCGGCAGCTTATCTCACGTGTGTCTATAGTGCCGCACAATAATTTATCGCTTTCTTTTCTTTTGCTTTTTAACTTCTTCCCAACTTTTGAAACTCGCCAAAAATACTTCCAAGTTCCTAATAATTCTCCGAAAAATGCCACACGCTCGTATGGACGTCTACTATTTTTCAATGACATAAGATTACCATAATTCCAACTTTAAAGTATCAGGAAATAAATCATCCCTTTGAATAAACCAATAGTTAATTCATGAAAAGATTCATGAAAATCTAAATTACAATCAATTGGACCGGGAAATTTTATTGTGAGCTTTTTTAATAAAATATTTGGAAATTTTCCGGGCATCACAGGTTCACTGTGTTTTTTTCCCTTGTTTCACATTTCTATAAAAATTGGGCCTAAACTTTAATAATTTCTACATGCCAACCCACAATATTTGCAACAAAGTCCCTCATGTCATGACAATTTCATCTTCCAATCTCCAAATATGCTTTCTTCTCCAATTACGTCTTCCAATCTCTAAATCTACTCTTTTCTCCAATTCCCCACATTTTCTCCATCTTCCTAATTCAATAATATGAGATGCCAAACAATCAGATCTGTGACGACAAAAAATTAAGCTCAAACAATCAGATTTGTGGAAACAACCATATCACAATCAAACCCATGTAAATAAGAGAACATAACCTCTGGAAAAACAAAAATTCAAACATCTATCAAATAGAACTCAAACAAAACAAACCTAAAAAAAATTTAGTATAAAAAATGCAAGCCAAAAAATTGCAGTCAATACATAAACCCCAAACACACAAATTTGCATACAGAGAAAGTGGAACAAATAGCTTGCCTGGGTATCTGAAACATGGATCTGAGCAAAGGAAAACAATACATATGCTTCAGAATTTCAGAAAAGAAGAAGAAGAAGAAGAAGAAGGAAGGAAGGAAGATAGAGAGAGAGAGAGAAGAATATGAAAAAAGAGACTGCTACGAAATTTTAGAAATCAAAAACAGAAATAAACTCGAGGTTAGAGAGAAGAAGTAAACGGAAATGATGTCGGCGATGTTAGATATATGCCCTAGAAGCCAATATAAAATGGATAATTCTAAGAAAATAAATATAATCAAAGGGGCAAGAATGTTACCTTAAATACATAACGTACACAAGGGAACAAGTCCATGGATTAAGATATAAATTGAAAGTGGTATAAGGAAGTTAGATGTATGAGACCTTTCCAATAACATGAATATCGTATCCTAAAACGTTCCTGGTCATAGGATCACCAATTAGACAATGGTGACCCACAAAGACTAGTACACATTATGTCTTCTCAAATTGGGAGGATGACTAATCTCAAAGTCATTGGTGTGGAGACACTGAGACAAATGTGTAGGTGCTCTATAGTAGATGGAGTCCACTGAATGCGATCAACTCTAGAATTCTTGTATGGAGGTCTTACTCATAAGTGTCAAACAAAGAATTCTAAGTTGTGATAATGCAAATTAATCCTTAGACCTGAGACATCACAGTTGTCTTGTTTATATGTTGTTTCTCTTTGAGAACATTATACGGTCGTATCAAAGTGATGTGACTTAAAGGTGTTCCTCAGGATTCTCGGCACGTACATAGAGATAGGTGAATGAACAACAAAGAATCTCTTCTCCTTAGTAAGAAGAGAGAATGCTCTAAAGATATGATTCATGAATCTTTGGCCAAATTATCGGATGGAAATTGAAACGAGAACGTTTGCAATTCCATCAAATTGAATCATATAACCTAAAAATGTCATATTAGGGATTTGGACACAAGTTTACCATATCATGAGAATATGACATAGAGTATTGAATTAGAGAAGGATCAAATTGCATTGTAATCACGAACTGACTAGGTTCTCCAAATGAATTCTTTTTAGCTTGGGTAACCATGACATACTGCTAGGTGTCACTCATGGTTTGTGAAAGCCCTGTAAGGACTAATTATAACTAGCCTTCGTCAATAGGGAGAATTGTATTAAGGAATACAATTCACACTTGATTCAGAATGAATCATTCATACTCATTGCCTCGCTAATTAGAACCTATAAGATCGCACACCGAAGAGGAATTGATTAGGAAATTAAGAAGAGAATGAATGATTTTGTGACTTGGTCGAAGTCAATGTGAAAGTCAAAGGTCAAAGTCAAAAGTCAAAGGTCAAAAGTCAAAAGTCAAATAGTTGACCCAACACTTGACACGGTCAACTAAGGATGACCGGGACCAACACTTGTTAGACAAGTGAGTGATTAAATTAGTTAAGTCAGTCATTAAATTGATTAGATTAATTTAATTATTCAAAAGGTCCCATATGACTTGGAAATTCAAAAGGGAATTGACCATATGGACTTAGGCACATGTGTGACACATTATAGGATTAATGTGTTGGACCAAGATGGCACAAATAGGCCATCAAAGGGGAGGGTGCGGCATCACTAGGGTAGGAGGGCATTTTTGTCACTCTTGTGACATTTGTGATCCTATAAGTGTGTAGCTATGACATCTTATCATCCTAGGGTTTTCAAGTTGGTGAAATTGGAAGAGAGAAAACATCAAGCTCTCTCTCCCTAACCCCTTGGACCGGCCACTTGAAGGAGAAGGACTAGCATCCACTTCTCCTCCAAGTTTTCTCATTTTCTCACCCATTCAATCCTTGGTGAAGAGCTTTGGGGAGATACATATCTTTATATCTATTTGGAGAGCTACAAGGTGGAGAATCAACATCAAAGGAAGAGCCAACAACAAAGGGACCATTTCCTCTAATTGAACACCATTCTTGGTTTCAAGATTCGCTCCAAGGGTATGAACATCTTATCCTTCTCTCAAATAGGATTTAGAGTCTTTGGTGCACATTTTCATAGACTTATAAAGATTGGGACTAAATGAGACTTGCATGAATCCCTAGTTTATTTAATGTTTCTGCTCTTACTTTGATTTCATATTAGATATGGCATGCTAGGTGATTTATACTCTCAAAGATTGGTTGTAGAGTTTCTAGAAATCTCCACACTACACCATTCACGAAATATTCCCTTCAGGCGACTATAAACATAGAAGAAATCGCGAGCTTAGAGAGAGAGATTTCAGTTCAAAATCGGAGAAGAATGAGCGGAAGATCGTTGACTTACTTGATGTGTTTGTCGTCTTGTTGTCGTCGTCGACAAAGGAGTAGCGGCGGCGAGGTTAAGACTGAGAGAGAAGAAGAGAACATGAATTATAGAAGAAGAAAACCTAATTCGTGTAAAGGGGCTGTGCTGCTGATCAAATGCAATCAGTTCTATTGTAACATAATAGAACTGGGCCAAATAAAATAATATATATAATATATATTAAATACTGGACTGGTCTCTGGTGTTCTCATGTGTAAAATCGGAATTAGAATCGGTTTGAACCGATCCGATTTGGTTTGATTGTGGTTTGTTGACTTCTTAGTCAACTCAATTTTTTCCCCTTTTTTTTCGTTCGGTGCGGTTCGGTTTTCCGATCAATATGCCCACCCCTAGTGGACATGCAACAGAGTTGACGCAAGTTATATAATTACTTTTGTCTAGACTTACATGATTCACAATTTGTATATGATCCTTCAGTACTAACTACTGATAATGATTGAAAATGGTGGCTTCCATCCGCGTCCCCCTCACATTTTTTTTTGGGAGAAGATGCTGGATTTCATTAGAGAATCCGAGTATTACAAAGATAAAGCATGTATAGAGTGGTCTCGTTAAAACCTCGTTGAGGAAAACCCAATGGGACAAAACCTCATAAAGGAAATAATACCACACACACCGAGACTACAAGAGAGTCAAGCACTTTGGACCATTACAATAAAAAAAAATTTAACAAACGAAAACTAACACAAAGACCTCCGACGAGACCACAACTAGAGACCAACACAAGAGACCCTCATGAGAGGACCGCAAAACATCCAAACTGTCAAAAGAAGCCTTCTATGAGCAAAATCATAGTCTTTTGACACCTACATGAACTGTAATGTATACCATAGCAGAAACCAGGAGAGAACACATAGGAGGAACACAAAACCCACAGTAAAAGGACCTTGAGAAGCACTTCGTTTCAACTCAGAACTTGACAAAGAAAACATCATATGACCAAGCATAGTTCTTTGGTCGGGGTAGAGTAGATTAGAGCACCACATCCCAACAACTACCACCGATTAGCCATTGCTACCGCCGTTGTTGAAGTAGAGACAAAACATCAACCACCATGTATCACAAATCTCGCAAGAGAGACCTACTCCAACGTCACTCCTATTGCTGGTGCTGAGACAACAACGGCACCAGCCACCTGGAACCCTGCGAAAACAACCAAACAAAATAAACAGACAAACAGACCGAGATCCAAACAAATCTAGACGATATGGGAAGGGAAAGTGGAGGAGAAGAGGGGTTAAGAGTGTTGACGAGTTTTATTTGAGGAAGGGAAAAGAACAAAACTAGACCACAAAATATCAAAACTTCGCGTCCCCCTCATATATGATAACTAAGTTATCTGTTCATAATCCAGTCACAGAGTGCAAACTATGCAAGTACTCAATCAATTCACTGAATCGTCTCCCAAGGAAATTTGGAAATTGGTGTCACCTCCTAAAATTAAGAATTTTTTTTGTCACTATCATCTTTTTTCTTGAAGAATGAATAAATAGTTTTTACTCTTTTACCTGCTTGATTCTAATGTGACATTATAATAAGCTTCACAAATACAAAGTGCAAAATATAAATATAAATAATTAAGTTTCCCATATAAATTAATTGTAAAGACAAGAATAATGGACATAAATCAATAACAAAAAAATTAAAATTGGAGAGTTAGGTTAATGACTTTACCTTTACTATGCGTATTGACGATAGAATTCTCTTTTAGTAGAACAGAAGTAGAACGCAGCAGCATGTATTCTTTTGAACCCCTAGGTCATTTTTTTTTTGTCATGGAATCCTAGGACTAAGTTTCATAAATGCTTCTTTTTTGGATTGACTAGGAATTCTAGCCAGACTAGAATAAACGTGGGACCAACTAAGTTTAATTGAAGTCAAACTATGTTTCTTAATTAAATAGGAAACCACACAATACATTGAAACAAAAAAACTAAAAAATTAAAAAAAAAGTGGCGTGTAAATCAAAAAAGAAAGCAGCCTAGCAAAAGGAAATCACAAGAAACCTGTAAAAGTGGACCAAATTGTGGGGCCCATGTTTATTATTATTTTTAAATAAAAAACTTTACTGGGCTACAGTGAGCTGTAGCCCATAAGGTGGTTCTGCTAGTGAGTGAACCCTAGCTTCCAAGATTTTTTTTTTTGTTGAGCAAATATCCTATTGAGATGGACAAAAATATACTAAACTCACACACACTAACACGGATGCCAGGACTCAAACTCAAAATCTTGCCTAAGAGAACAATTGTTCCAAACCACTACACTAACCAGGTTGTCATATACCCTGAACCCTCTTGAACTCCATTCACCATTTGTACATGACGCTTCAGTACCAACTAACAAATTGATTAATGGACCATATTTTTGTTTAAGTTGACCATTAAAATTTGAGGGAATTTTAAAAAGACTGAGTCATTTTCCATAAGAATTAAAAATAAAAAAAATTCCTACATGAAATGGACTTTAAAAACACACCCAAAGTCCATTTACAACATAACAAAGAGGCCTCAAACTTCCTATAAATTACAAAACTGCCATCGATTTCTTAAAACAAGCCAAACCCCAAAACCTCATAAAAAAACCCAAAACACTCAATAGGATATCAAAGTAATTTAATAATCAAAATTAAATTCAATATGACTAGTTGTCATTTTTTGGGGTTTTTTTGGATTTGTTTATAGAAATTAAATAATGTAGGATTTATCTATATCACTAGTGCTAAAAATGGGTATATAACTAAGTATCTCTTAAAAATTAGGCAGCTCATTGACCCATTCTTCAAATTAGCTACCCTTTTGCACACCCATCTACTCGTTTTATATCGTTTGGATCTTTCTTTTTCCTTTTGATCCCATTAATATCAGAGCACAAGCATCTCTCTGTTTTTTTCTTTTTTTTTGGTTACAAGCCCTTTATGGAAGAAGAAATTTGCAGAAAAGCACTCCAAATTAATACATATGTATACAAATTTAAGAGGACTAGAAATAAAATTGTATTTAGGAACTGCACCACGAGGTCAATTGATTCCAGAGAGAGTGATAGGGAAGTTTAGACCTATACGTGTTTAAGGGAATAAGTTGAAACCTATAATTTTTGTTCCAAGAAATTAGGAATTAGCGTAAAAAACCCTCGAAAATATTCTGGCACACGGTAAAGATAATAAAGCAAAGAAAAACAAAAACGAAAAACAAAAGAAGTTGCAGCACTCTAATGCAAGTATTTCTTTGCCTGTGCCTTGTAACATTAGAGATAATGCAATGTTCAGTGAGATATCCAACTCCAAGTTGAAAATGTCAAGTGTTGGATTATTATAGTAACCTCATATCATTCTCTAACTTGGACCCAAAACAGTAAATTAAACAAATCCCACTGTAACCAAAAACAGTTCTGCATCATCCTATCTGATCAAAACAGATTTTAAACTTACAAAACTTGAAAAACACCAGCCATAATGCAAACTAGGGAATCATTTGAAGTACTCTTTTTCACCTCCCTTCCTATTGTGTTAATCAGAACCATCCAGCGCCACCATGCTGGTTCTGGTTCAGGGAAGGATCAATGCAAGGATCTTGCTTCAAAGCAATTTCTGCAGTTGTTCCTTATCCAAGCGAGTCTTGCAAGAAAATAGGAGTTCATATTGAGCTCCAAATATACGTTGGCGCTTTAGCCAAAAACTTCTTCTGCAATTCATGCGGTTGTGTCTTTATGACCAGATACTGTTTCTTGATTCTCATTTCAAACTGCTCTCTGGACTTTTTATCAATATGAGGTGATCGCAACACAGTATATAAGACTCGTGATTCAGGCAATGCAACCCTCCGTGTGGAAGGTGGAAGACCCCACAAAAGTTTTGGGTGATGAAACGATCGAATCAGTACACATATCTTGGTCGACATTACTTTTGGTGCTCCTTCTTTTTGGCTGACTCCTTTGACAATCGTTAAACAAATCCTAGTCAGAGGAATGATAGCAGGGTCTAAACTAAAAAATGATTTAAATAAAACAGAAAAGAATCCAGTCCTTCATGATAAATGTTGGTACGAAATGGGAAATAAAAACCCCCACAGATCAGAGCATGTTCATATCTTTAACAGTCTTTAACATATCCTCCATTAAGCACTTTATGAAATTAAGAGAAACCCATCCATCAAGTCTGGCCTTTTTGAAGTATTCACAACTCTACTATGCTTCTGCAGAACCAAGTCCCAAACACTCAATCATCTCTAGAAAAAATAAAACCCCAAATCCCTAAAACTAAATAACATCAACCAGGTTGTCATATACCATATGAACAAAGATTTCACATCAGATTTATAGATTATGTACAGAAAGTAACAGATAATGAGACTGAGTACCAAGAAAGTAAAATAAAACAATCAGAAGTATATAAAGAGAATGAAAAACAAACCAAAGTCGTTTGGTATTAGAAAATCTAAAAACATATACAGTCGGATCAAAATAGAAATGATATTTAATCTAAATAATAAATTCACAGTATAAACAAAAAACAAGAAGAGGACCAGCCAAAGTAAAAATCCACTGCTTCAGTTTGGAGATGTCTAACCTAAAAACTTGGATCACCTTCAGCAAGTAATGAAGAACGAACCTTGACTGCAACTATAACTGGCAAAAAGCAACTGTGATAACAGATGAATCAGTTGCAATCTATCACCTATAGCCATCATATCTCATGAAAAGATAACAGCTTAAATTTCATTAAGCATAATAATACTAGGAAAACATGACTGCATGACAAACATAATGCGAGTCAATTTATGAGTTTATAGTTATTTTGTATAATGACAAAAAAAGAATTGTCTACAAATTTCAAAGCCCTTCCTCTTTCAGGAATCTAAGGAAAATCATATTATATACATGATAGGAAGACTAGCTCTGTTTATGAAAGCACATCAACAAGGAAACTCAAATCATATATGAAGGTACAGAAAAACTCATGTGAGGGCTGCATAACAGCTACTCCCGCCAGAGAGCAGCCCTCCATGAAAGGACCTTGAGGTGGACCAGATTAAACCTTCTCCGCGCCAGAGAGCAGCCCTCCCTGAATTTCCAAGGAAACAAACCATGACCCATTATTTTATTTTATTTTTTTCAGTTTTTTAAAAACTGAAAATTAAGTAAGATTGGTAAACTACATTTGTTTTTGTTTCCTCGTTGACCCTTGATCCTGCCCTTCTAAGTTCTAACAATCAAACCCGCCTCCTTAACCACAAGCTAAAACAAGTAACTTCTTGGTCTGACCTAGTGACCATTGGACTCAACTTGATGACCATCGAAACTTGACCCGGTGACCCCCACCCAGGCATGACCTTGTGATCCAACCCTATGACATACTGATAGTCATTCTAAGAACATAAAACGTTTTTGATATAGAGGAGTGACTAAACTAGCATCCTAGTAAAAGGCCAGAAACAAAGAAACAGCAACAACACAAGTTTGATTTGGTCCACAACTAGCAACTGCAGATCAACCAAATACCCAAAAATTGGGAACTAAAAGACCTAATTTTCATTTCCTTCCTACCATTTCTCTACAAGGTTCAGTACCAATTTTGGAAAAAGAATGAACATACATTGCGCATTCTAATTAAGCTAATCCATCAACCCAGAGCCACACAAAAGCATAATCAATTACACACAAACAACTTACCGAGATGGTTTCTTGGTTTTGGAATTTGGGAATTTTTGGTTTTCCGTACGCTTGTTCAGAATCTACTGTGGAGAGAGCTCCGCTGGAGTTTCCGATGAAATGCCCAGCCCTAGTGAAACCAAACAAACATTTCGTCCCCTAAGCAAAACGGCGCCGTTCCAGCGTCTAGTAAGTAACCCTGAGGTGTCACAGGCCCTAAGCTATATTGCTTCACCAAAAATCAATATACCATAAATATCTTTAAAACAAAAAACTAATGATCGAGCATAGACAAAACTTACCACACAGCTTGGAGCTTGAGGGTATTAATGTAAAAATGACAACAACAAAAATTGGTATTCTGAGATTACGATGAAACCAATAAAATCACAACATAACATTGAAACCAATAAAAATAACAAAATATAACCTTCACAGCAATCACGAAAGCCAATCTCAAAGGCAAAAAAAACTTTAAACAGAACTTGCCAAATATCAAACCAAAATAGCCGAAATCAAATAATAATAATAATAGATTTATTTTAACTTTTTTTTAAAAAAAAAAAAGCAAAGAGGAGTTATCTAATTTTTTGTTGTGATTAAATATCTTGATATTATGTGCGTATGCGAGTAGGGTTTTATGGTACTCCGAGTCTCTACATTTATATATTGCGTATTTACCTGCATTTCGCAACATCTCAACCATTCTAATAATCTAACTACTTAAGAAATGACACATCATTAAACTTTTAAAAACAAAATCTAATAACTTAAAAATTCAATTAAAATTCATAAAATCTAAAATTAAAAGAACCAGAAAACTACCCAAGCCGGCATACAATCCTCTCTCCACTCTTACACACCCACCACAAAGCCATCCAAGATACCTGCCATCTCTATCTCACTTGCCCAAATAATTTCAATCATCAATGGCTGTGATGATCTGTGGCAGCCCCTCCCCCTCACCTCTCGCTTGGTTTTTGTTTTTATTTTTATTTTTATTTAAACAATAAAATAATTATTAGTTTTAAACAGTTTTCCTGGTTTTATGTATCTTAATCCATATGTGTTGAACCGAAAAACAGGCCTCATATCATATATATAATATTATAAATTATTTTTCCGCTGTTATTAAACACTCGATTCAACCCATTTTAATTTATTTATAAAGGCCTATATTTTGATAATCTTGGGAGTATAACTTTGACTTAGGTGTTATATTTTCGTGGATCCTCAAAGCATACGCTATCACGTGTCTCAATTTTGGGGCGTGACAGATTGAGCCAGCCTTCGGCTTTCTCATCTTCGATGCCCTGCTAAATTTCATAGGTTTTAGCTTTAAAAACGCTCCAGGAACTTTACTTGCGCGCCCGCCGCTACAACCTCATTTGCATTGACGCTTTGCTCATTTTCGTTATCAAGCATCCTGGCGCATTCTCGGCGCTGCGTTCGCATTCGCCCATTCACGATGTGCCGCAGCAAAGCCTGCAAGACCGCTTGGACGCATTGTCGCTAGTTGTTCAGATTCATAACTTATGTTTTGTGTTGTGCACGCGATCGTCTACTAACGACTTGTCAACAAGAAAGCGAACTCAGAAAAAAAGACAAGTTCAATATCGAGTGAATGAACACTCAAGAGTCTTAGAATCATAAAATTTTTAGATGATATTCGAAATTGAAATTCTTGGAAGAAGTCCAAAGAATTCAGAGAAATGAATGGTTGGGCTTTTCAAAATATCTTTAATTTTTAAATAATTTAAAACCGCTTAAAAATCTTATGAAAACAATATTTTGCTTTGATACTATTTTTCAGTCACGCCCCAAAATCAAGACAAGTGACAACGACACGCACTGGAGTGATCCCGAAAATATAACACTTAGATCCGAGGTTATACTCCCAAGATTCCCAAAATACAATAAGCCTTTTAATTAAATAAAACGAGTTGGATCGCAGTTGTAAATAACAGCGGAAAATTGAATAAACATTATACAAACTTTATTGTCGAATACCAACCCTACTGTGTCAAGAAAGAGTACCAGTAATCTCATAAGTTATTTTACAAATCATAAAGATTAAATACACACCAACCATCCAGAATTTATACAAGAGGAAGGAAATGAACAAGAAGTATCCTCAAACTCTTAGGAAAGAAAATCACGACCATCGTAGATGATGAGGTGCATAGACCAAATGTGTTGATAGGTACAAGAACAACACCAAGTAAAGCTCAAGGATTGTGATCTACATGAAAAGTAGGGGTAAGCATCACATACGTTCATTTGCCCCGTAGAAGGCTCCCAACCAGGTTTGAAAATAGATAGCAAAATAACATAGTTGTTAACTCGCAAGTGCACGAGGCGCTGGATAGTATAGCATGTGTAAGTACGAGGCTCCATCCCACGAGGATTGATGATGGGGATTGATTCAATTTGATTCCCTACACATAATAGAAATGAAAAGAAAATAAATACAACAAGAAAGAAAGAAAATAAATTAACTCAGCAAATTAGTTACCAAGTTCAATTTAGATTCACAAATTGATTCTAGCTAAAGTATGATTAAGCCATGGTGTCTCTGGTCTCTAACCTTGTATTCCTAATTCCCTAATTAGATCCTTATTGTCGAACCTAAATTAAGCATTAGAAATCCATTAAGCAAAGAAGAATGTTTTAGACAACCAAGCATGTATCTAATCCCTGTTGTCGAATGTCCATACATACTCTTCCTATTCATAGTTCAATTTGAATTAATGCATGGTGTCTACTCTTAATTCAAACCAAGATAGCTAACATACAAGTTTTAATGGTGATCAATCATTCAAACAAGCATATTAACTTATAAGCATAATGAATAAGAACAAGAACTATAATTGAAACTTGAAAACTTAATAAAAGAATTTACATTACAATGAAAATAAATTACAATGAAGAAAAACTTAAAGGAAAATTTAGTAAAATGATTTTGTTACAACAATTGAGAACTAAAAAGGAAAACTAAGAGAATTTGAGGGAGAGAAGGGAGAGGAGCTCTAGAGAGATGTTTGAGAGCTCCCCCTTGGGGTGTGTTTACAAGTTTGGAGAACCTCACTATATATAGGCTTAAGGGAAGTAAAATTCTGAATTTAGTATTGCTTCTACCTACAACACTCACTTCACCAACTTACAACACTCAATTCACCAACTTTACCTAACTTCCCCACTAAAATAATTAGCTCATGCATATGTCATGCATGACAATGCATTGCAGTCCACTTTTGGTCTCGTTTTGGGCTTGTTCCTCCATTCTGTAAAATCTGGAAAATTATGGATCTTTGAATTATCTTTTCAAGCATATGCAGCCCAGCTCAAGGAAAAATCAGAAAGACCTTCAAATGTCATTTTTGGCCCAGTAACGCAGATCCTGCCGATTTTGACCTTAAGCTGCCAAAACTTGCATAACTTCCTCTAGAGGACTCGGAATCATGAACCGTAAAATGATCTAGAAAATAGACTTCTGTATCTTTCCAATGATGTATGGCTCATTATCTGGTTCTTCTTGAGCAAGTACAGTCCAATCCGTGAAGTTGACTGATCTGCAGACACCGTTTTGAGCTAACTTGTCTCCAAAATGCATTTAATGAGTTTTAAACTTATTATACTGAAACAAACACAAAATAGATTAAAAGCACAAGTTTAACTCAAAAACATAACCAAATCATAAGTTAGAAGGGTACAAAATGATATGTAATTATGCACCGATCAATAGTATAATTCACGAAAAACAGTGAAAAGAATATGCACATCACAAACCATTTCCATACAGATATAGGATCAAAATAGTTGGCATGCTCACACAACTTTCGCAAGCGTTTCCCGGGTACCCATAATATGCTTGTCTGACAACTGATCCCTATAGGCCAACTACCCTTACCAGAAACAAAAATATAACCAACTTACCTGGTACGGTAGCGAGGGTGTACATTTCTACGGTTACACCTCGTCGACTATACCTCACGCGTAGGGTATTGGTAAAGTCTGTCCGTCTAACCCCTCCGGAAGTTTAGGGAATTGAAACCCAAGGAAGTCGCTATGCCACTTGCACCCTCAGGTTGTCAAGGATAATGCCCGCAAGCGTATACCCTCAAAACTTTAGAGAACCAAAGCCAAGCATTCATAAAACTAAACAATATGATATCCAAAAACAGTGCATCTTTCTCACACAACAATATGGCATCCAAAAACAGTGCATCTTTCGCACACAACAATATTTACTATCTTATACATACACAAAATACAAGTCCGAGAGTGGGTCCCCCTACCTGGAATCCAAAGCTCAAGCCTGACTTACCGTCTGGGCCTTCAAGTTCAACCTGCTTTGCCTGGTAAACTGAGTCATAGTCCAACATTTAAAAATGTTACTAAAAATTCCTTATTTACACTTAAGTCCTTATGCTTGTGTTTAATTTCACTTTGATCCTTATATTTATTTTAATTGTACTTTGGTCCTTTAACTTCGTCCAAATTGTTATTCGGTCTTTACATTGTCCAATAATTGTCCATAGTTCCTTGAAGTCTCAAGTAATTGTAATATGGTTTAAAATGTCCAAAAGTCCTTCCGGTACGTTAAAGTTAAAGTCAAAATAATACTTTGTTGTTCGTACACATGGACCAGAGAAATATGTATAATTTAGTCCAATAATTTCAATGAAGGAAAATGACAAAAAGATGATATAATTTGATTAGATTTCAAATGGACAGAGTAACGGCATATGATGTATATTTTAGGAATAACTTGGAAATTACCCAATTAGAAAGTAATACAAATTGAGTATTTGACAAATTTAAATTGGGCAGCATAACAGTTAGGAATGGAAATATAGAATTAAAAATGAATAAAAGACGAGGTAAGGGAGAGAAATTACCTCAGTAAAATACTATGATGAATTCTACCACGAGTGAATAGTACCATCGAGTGAAGATTGCACGAAATGATAAATAGTAGACACCATGAGCGGTTTCAGTATGAATAATAATTTTAGATGAATAGTGCAGCGTAAATAGTAACTATGAATAGTGACTTCTCTGGATAAGTAGTAATTTTGAAAAAAATATCGGAATAGTGGCTTTGATGGTGGAGGAGGAGAGGAAGAGAGGGAGGATGACTTTGGGAGAGGTTTGGGGTGAAGGAAATGGGAGATTTTGGGGGGTGGGGTATATATAAAATTCCCCGACGGCTCGGATCGATTCGAATATTTAATCGAGAGACCCAGATTAAAAGATGAGTTTTGGATCATGTGTAGGAAGATACATAATAGCTTCAAGATGGATGGTCTATATGCACTCCCAACAACCAAACTAAAGGCCTACATCAAGTCAAAAGTCTTTGATTTGATCTACGGTCCGTGATCCGATCTAGAATCGCATCAATGGCTTATATTAAACGTGCGTATGGTATAGCGCTATATACCCTAGTTTTCCAAGTCTTTCAAGTCTTCCAACTAATCAGATATTGACATGTGGCATGGTGATAGGTTCCAACCAATCACAAAATGCCATGTGGAATTTTCAATTTAAATTCCTATTTTCCAACTTCGAAAATTCACTAAAAATACTTCCGAATTCAGAAAAATTCAAAAATACCACAAGCTCGTAATGACGTCTACTATTTTTCTATGAGGTCAAAACACCAAAATTATAATTTCACAATTTTGGAAAATACTTTAATTTTAAACATAATGGCAATATTTACTTGGAAAAAAATATCACTTACCTCAAAATGGACCGTGTAATTTTTATTGTGTGCGAAAAATATTCTGGAATTTTTCAGAGTGTCACAAAATTGCCTTTGATCCATATCTAATAATCAAAAAAGAAAAATGATTGCACTTAACCAATCTTCTAGTGCCGAAATTGGTCTCTGATGGACTCCTAAGTGCACCTTAATTTATAGGTTCTTTGGTGGGAGAAAATATTGTACTAGGCTTTGGAATTAGATGTAGTTTATTTTTCTCTGTTTGGTCCTTATGCTCTTTGCATTGTTGTAGGTGCTTTGCACCTTTTCTTTGCACCAGCTTGTGTGCCTTCAATGAACTCCATTAAAAAAAAAAAAAAAAAACTAATGCTCTCTCAGATGTTGTAGGTGCTTTGCACCTTATCTTTGCACCTGTTTGTGTGCCTTTGAATGAACTCCATTACAACAAAAAAACTAGAAAACTAAAAAGCTTAGAATAAAAAAAAAAAAGCAAAAGAAAAGAAAAGAAAAAACGTAAAAACTCATATCAGAACATCCCGTCCTCAAATTTAAGTTAATTTTTGAAATTTTAAAGTGAAAGGATGACTTTACCCTTAGGGTTTCTTAGTGGTTCAAGGTTGGCTTTTGTTCCGAAGGATTTTTGGGAAATGACCAGCACCGTTACGTAGAGCTCGTTGGACATGAGTCCGTAGACAGAGGCACGCTCAATTCGAATTGTAACGAAGGAGAAAAGGTTTGAAAACGGAAAGGACATATCGGGAATTTTTGAAATTGTTTAAAAACCTAAATACCCGCTTATCCTTTTGGGTCGACGCGTGTGTGGACTCTCTCTCTCTCTCACGTGCGATTTCCACCCCCCTCTCTCGCAAAACCGTGCATAAATGGCACACAAGGGGAGAACTCACTGGCGATGGCAAGCCACCGGACTCCGCCTGTAAATGACTCGCCATCGACTCAAAGAACTAAGTCTGGGTAAATTTCTCGACGAGCCTAGCTCTCCTCGCAACACACGAGCTCAAAAAGCTCTCATGGTTTTTTTGAAATTCCAACAAGCTCGACGATTCCGCGATCAATTTAGTCGATAAAGGTATGGATTTTAATTCTTCAACGTGTTCTTGCCGATGGTATGCGAGATTTGATTGATTTTGGAGTTAGAGCGTTCGATCAAAAACCTAAAAATTGGGCCTACAGTTTGATGTTTTTCTGGCCACTTCCGGGAATTTGAGGTTGAGCCATGTACAAAAGTTACTCCCTTTGTTAGTCCGAACATTTTGGTATATGTATTGGCCTGTGATTTGGAATTTTTCAGATCGCCAGAATTTATGTAGACACCCACCACTGCCAGCTCGTGGGCCACTTAGTGACGGCTCTTTGAGTTCCAAATTATCCTTTATGTTGTTCTAAGCATGACGGTATGTTCGGATTTAGGTTTGGTTACCGTTTGACTAACGAACGGATATTTCGTCTATTAGGCGATATCCGAGTTCGATAGGTTCGGACTGTTCGATCTGTCCCATTTTCATATATGTTGTTCCTCGTACCTCTAGGATCATGTGAGAACTTGTGGATCGAGAATTGGAGTCCTGGATACTTCGAGACGACAATTTTAGGGTTATGCGAATCAATCACCGTCCGATCGTGCGATTCGTGTAGATCCGACCGCTTGATCGAGATCAAACCTCAGGAACTTGGTTAGTGGACTTTGTTGGACCTATAGGAACTTTTGGATAGGTAATCAAAGGTCGTGGGCCCCATGAACCTAATTGACCAAATCCTGCGATCGAGTTCAAACTGACTGTCGGATCGTGACGAAACTACTAGGATGAGTTTAACTTATTAAAAAGGGTCAATAGGAATTGATGGATAGCAAACTGGAGGTTGTGGGCCCTACATGCCTAGTTGATTTAGATGGTGGGTCATGTTGGGTTGGTTGAGGTCGTTTAGTAAGTTGTATTGTGAGCATACGCTGTTTTAAAATAAGCATTATTTTTCAAGTATAAAATTGCATGCACAAACGGAATTTTGATTTAAAACTTGATTTACTTGGGTTATGAGAATATGGAGCATGGATGCGTATTTTGATGTGAGTTTTATTGTATCTTATTGCACAACTAATATTGAATGTAAATGACAAGGTATATGTATAATGTATATGGATTGTGATTGTGAATGAGATACTTCTGTATGAATTTGGAATTCAAATATGATTGTGGAAACCGAATTGTTTGGTAATTAATATTTTGGTTAATGAGGTTATAGAAATGGGTTATCGGATTGGTTTCGGTCTTTAAAAGGTGGCATGAGAATTTTAGAGAATATATTTATTATTATTATTATTATTATTATTATTATTATTATTATTATTATTATTATTATTATTATTATTATTATTATTATTATTATTGTTACTATTATTATTATTATGTGTAAAGGTGCAAGTGTTGAGTCGGAAGTTGGGTTATATATATATATATGTATACATATTGGATTATGGGTCATCCACCATCACATGTACCTTCCCTTGGATACTGATACTATACCCACACGTGCGATGTAGGATGCCGGCGTGTGGGGCCACACGTGCGATGTAGGATGCCGGTATGTGGTGATGAGGATGATGTTTCGAGCACTCTTGATCGGGTGTACCGAAGGCCTTGACGGGCGGTTTGCATGCTTAGGACTTGATTATGAGATTCAGCTGCACATGCAATGCTGGAATTCCGGTGTGTGTGCTAAGAGCTATAGTCTCCTATTGGATGACTCATCCCTAGCCACATGTGTATTGAGGAGTCTGCCATGTAGGCTAGTTAAAACAGACCTCGTGTTGGATTGTTTTCCCCTGGTACAGAATGATGGTGTGAAGTGTGTATAGATATATGTATAATGGGTACAAACGATGGGAGAAGGTCAGTATGAGTTTTATATTGTTATATAATTGGGATATATATATATATATATGTATATATATATTTATATATGTGGATTCGTTTCCGGATTGAGGTTTCTTGTATATGTGCTTTGAGAGTACTCTGCACAGTATGAACGTTTGATTCTACAATTCGGAAAGTGAGAATTGATATTGGGAGATTATGTGACATATTGGTATTGCAACATACGCTTCGGATAGGGTATGGTTGCGGGCATAATGATAACTTTACTTAACTATATATAAAGGATATGAGGTTAAGAAATGGTTTTGAGTTATGAATCATGGAAAGAAAGGAATTTATAAAATATTTAGTTATATGCCTTGTCGAAATTGAAGTTGAGAATGAATCTAAATTTAACTGTTGGTTTTACTTGGACAATATCTATATTTTCTGAATGGTGATTTTTGATAAATAAATAAATAAAACTACGTGTGGCTTGATCCCTCAGTAGGGTATGTAGGCAACCTAGGTGCAACCGCAAAATAAATTGTTTGTGCTTTGCTTGACTTGTTCTAAGTGCGTCATTGAATATTTGAGGAGAAAAGTCTTTTTTGGATTGCTATTATGATATTTGACATAGGTGTCTGGAATTACAAAGAATTTCAAATCAAGAATGTCAATTTGGTATCTTACATTTAAGGCCGGAGGCCGATATCGAAATTTGTGTGCGATTAGTATTGTGTGTGCTGAAGTTTGAGATTTATTTTGTGATATTTACATGTGAAATTAAATTGGGAAATGTTCGTTTTATAGGGGAGACTCTACCGAAATTTCGGTAGGAGTCTTGCCCCTTTTTCTTTATGAGTGAGGGGAAGAGGGTGAAACAGTAAGTGGGCCCGGCATCGGATGGATGTTGGACGGATAACAGGGTTTGACATGGATTCGAGGGGAATCTGGTCTGGTCTTGTCACATACAAATTAACAATACCCATGAAAAATTATCATTGACAAAATGTTGCAGAAAGAGAGAAGGCATATGAGAAAAGTGGAAGAAGGAATAAAAGAGGTATCCAAAGGGAGAGACCATAAAAACTTTCTTGGGTCAAGCTTCAAGAAGAGCGAAGTTGAATGAAGAGGTGGAGTCGATGCTGAATGAGAGAGAGAGAGAGAGAGAGAGAGAGGCGGACTCGGGTGTTCTATTTAGCAAACGTCTTAGTTTGCAAATTGAGTTTCAGCCTCACCGTATTAGGAGAGCGAGCGAGGATCTTTTTTTTACTGTTGGACTCTATAAGCCCATTTAAGTTATGTCACACCCCAACCCACGGGTTTGGATTAAGACGTGATTCACACTTTAATTATAGAATTTAATTAAAACTATAACTAAAATGTGAAGGACGTTAAAATAAATAAATAAATAAACATCTTCCAAATAGAATTTCCAGCGGAAGTTTTCAGAAATATTATACCATAACAATATATTACAAGTTAGAACCACTCAAGAATTCACTAAAAGAGTAGCTCATTATTCAATCACAAGCTCCGATGTCTAACTTCTCCAAGATTATTATTACTAATCCTCTCTCTACGTTTTTCTTTCTCTTTGTAAGAACTTTCATGCAAGGTTTTGGTACTTTCAAAAACAAAGGAAAAAGGTCCTATTTATAGTAATACTCAGGAAGAACCAATTAGTTTTTATTGGTGGGGAGGTGATGACCACGTGATAACCTTGGGCTCCAAGTTTTGGATAACGAGTCATTGTAAATGGCGGCACGATAAAAGATAATGACTCAAATACTTACTATCCAAGTAAATTCTAGATAACTCTCAAGTCTATTAACCAAGCAATTGTTGCCATCTACAAGGAATAATAGCATGAGGTGTTCTCATGCTATGCCACAGGTTGACAACAAACTAAGTCTAGTGCCCCTAGTTAGTAAGGTGGACGTTTCTCAAGTTAATGACTAACTCTTTTGGCTTTATCAATTTTTCATGCATGTGAGATGGTAAACAAAATTAAGCTTAACAAAATAAGATGAAATCAAGCTTCTATCCTATCATTTAGATGATAATAGTGGTTATGATTTAAAACATAGAAACAATTAAATATTAGTTACATATATTATTATTATAATTTAATACTTAACAAAATATTTACTTAAAAATAAAATGTTTAACTTTTAAATAATCTTTTAGAATACGGACTCTCACAAGTTAGTCCCCCATCTTACCAAAAATGGGTTTCCAGTTCTATTTAATGCAGTCCAATCCAGTGAGGCCTACCAAATATGCCCTAAGTAGTCCATCACAAACAAGCAAGTAAAGAGTGCCAAAAGAAAAACATAAAACAAAATTTGAACATAGTTGATGCCTAATTACAAAGATCTAGCACAAAAGAGAAAACCTTAGATTTGAAAATAAACCATAGTCACTGGTGACATGTGGCTCAATTATGACCTATGTGAATAATTTCAGTACTTAGTCATCTGGTGTTCCTTGAGTTTTTCAAAGGCACCAATTAATTTATGGTTTTACTTGTATAGAGGAAAACCTCTTAATTTATGGTTTTACGTGTGTAGACATGAAAATTTTAGTGAAATAAAAATTCACTAATTTACAGTTAAAATTCAAAATTTGACTAGTCAAAGATAACTGGAAAATTTGTGGGTTCCACACAAATACACATGGCATATGAATCACCAAGACAAAGGTGTGCACTAGAGATGACACATATCAACATCTATGAGTTTCATTCACAAATCAAATTATATGCCAAAAAAAGGAATAAATTATCCTTATTTGGTCAACTTCCTAAATCATGAGTTAATTTCCTTAAATGAAGGATTTTGACTTAATTAAAAGCTAAATTAAATCAAATCAGAAATCAATCCCAAAAATCATGGGATCCAGATTGGAGATTCCAAACCAAGACCCAATTCTTGGCCTATAAATACTAGGCTCTCATTCAGAAGAAGGAACCTGGAGAAAATGAGGCTGAAAAACACACCAAGCACTCAGAAGAACTAGAAAACTCTCTGCATTCTTCACAACATTTTGGAAGAGCCATCAAGCACCACAAACATGTGCCGGTTCCTCCACCCTAGAAAAATCCAAATAACTAAACAAGCCTTGTGCTACCCGTTTGATCAAGATCAAGTCTCTACAACCCCTTGTATCAAACACAAATTTTCCCTAGACACTTTGGAGATTGAATTAGAGGATTTCATACAGAGATTGTAACCCTAAATTTTATTAATACAAATACTATTTTGTACATGTGTTCTTATCTCATTTATCATAGGATTTTCGTGTTTACAACGTGTATAGAGGAAAACCTCTTATTTTATGTGTCATTTTTGTGAGAAATCTTACTTTCTCTTTGTACTTCGTAACCTCACTAATAAGAAGCATTTTCTGTTTTTATTTCTTAATTATTTGTTTCCATTTGGTGCTCTAAGCACAACAATTGGTATAAGAGCATTAGTACGATAATTTGTATTAAAGCTTGTACTAATTTGGTTGTCGAAGATGGGTGATGAATCGGGATCGGAAAGCGCACATCCTTTGTCGGAGTCACAAGCTTCGCATGTTGCTAGAATGACGGTTCATATACAAAGTTCGAAGTATAAAATTTTGATGGAACAAATAATTTTGGTATGTGGTAGTGTGAGGTCAGAGATGTGTTGGCTCAACAAGATCTAGACATAACTTTGGAAGACAAACTGGAGACTACGGAAGAAGCTGAGTGGCTAAAGTTAAATTGATGGGCATGCTCGACAATTCGTTTGTGTCTCGCGAAGCCCTAGAAGTATTTTGTAATGCAAGAAACATCAACTAAGTCTTTATGGAAGAAATTGGAAGATCAGTACATGACAATGAGTATAGAAAATCGTGTACATTTAAAGAAACAATTATATCGTTTCCAATATAAAGAAGGTACGAGAATGATCACACACCTTGATGCATTTAACAAATTAATAGCTGATTTGTTAAATTTAGATGAAGACAAAGCCTTGATATTGTTAAATTCATTGCCTGACTCATATGATCATTTAGCCACTACTCTAATTTATGGTAAAGATACAATTAAATTTGAAGAGGTCTCAAATGCTTTAATGAATCATAAAGTCAGATACAAAGATAAGAAAGCCCAAAATACAACATCAGATGCTTTAGTTGTCAGAGGCAGATCATCTAAAAGAGGAAGATTCAGTGATAGAAGAAGATCTCAATCAAGACCAAGAGGTAATTCCCAAAATAGAAAGGTCTAGAGAGAGACGAATGTGCATTTTGTCATAACAGAGGTCATTGGAAAAAGATTGTCCTAAGTTGCATAATAAGAATAGAAACACTAATGCCAATGTTGCATTGAGTGATGATGAGTCTAACTATGCATTGGTTGTTGCTCTTTCATGTGATTATAATGTTTGAATTTTGGATTTTGGTTGTTCTAATAATATATTTCCAAATAAAGATTGGTTCACCAATCTAGAAGCTGTAAATAATGGAACTATTTTGTTGGGTAATGACTATGCATGTGATAATAAAAAGGAGTTGGAACAATTAAATTGAAACTCCATGATGACATAGTTAGTGAATTATCCAATGTTTGGTACGTTCGTGATTTGAAGAAGAAATTGATTTCCTTGGATGCTTTGGAAGCTAATGGATTTTCTATTTGTATCACAAATGGTACTTTGAAAGTTACTAAGGGAGCTTTGGTGATGATAAGGGGAACCCGAAAGCAGAATTTGTATGTTTTGCAGGGTAAAACAGTTTTAGGAGGAGAAGCCGCCATTTATGAAAGTAGAGAATCTGATAAAACCATGTTATGGCACATGAGACTTGGGCATGCTGGTGAAAAAGCTCTTCAAGGGCTTGTTAAACAGGGTCTATGTCAAAACTTGTAAACTCGATTTCCGCGAGCATTGTGTTTTAAGCAAACAAACCAGAGTCAAATTTGGCACTGCCGTACATCAAACCAGAGGAGTTCTTGATTATGTGCATTAAGATGTTTGAGGTCCTACCAAGACGGCTTCATTGAGGTGTAAGCATTGGTTTGTAACTTTTGTTGATGATTATTCCAGAAGATCATGCGTGTATATGATGAAGCATAAAGATGATGTGTTGAATATTTTCTTAAATTGGAAGAAAATGGTTGAAAACCAGATTGGTAAGAAAATTAAGACTCTGAGGTCAGACAATGGCGGTGAATACACTTTTGACCCATTTTTCAAGCATTGCAGAGACGAAGGATTAGTAAGGCATTTTACTGTTCGTGGAACTCCACAACAAAATGGAGTTGTTGAAAGATTGAATAGAACCCTGCTTGAAAAAGTAAGATGTATGTTGTCACAATTTGGTTTAAGTAAGACATTTTGGGCAAAGGCTATTACCTATGCTTGTCACATCTTCAACTATTTACCTTTAGCTGCAATAAAGGTAAGACACATATTGAAAAATGGACTGGCAAGCCAGATTCCGATTATGATTTTCTACATATATTTGGTTGTCCAGTTTATTTTCATGTAACTGAAAGTAAACTTGATCCAAGAGCCAAGAAGGCTATATTCGTAGGCTTCGATATTGGTGTTAAAGGTTATAGGTTGTGGTGTCCAGCATTGAAGAAACTTGTAATAAGCAGAGATGTTACTTTTGATGAAGCTAGTATGTTGAGACGTAGTAATACAAAGAACTATGGTGATCCAATTTAGGACTATGACAAAAATGTTCAGCATGTGGAGTTTGACAGGATTGCTTCCAGTACTCCTATGCATGTCCACACTGAACCTGAAGTTAATAAAAGCCAAGATGAAGACGATGCATCCATTCAAGAAGAAAATGAGGATCATGCACCGATCCACCAGTTCATGAGTCCATTGCTGCAAGCAACCCAAGGAGAAACACAATAAAGCCATCAAGATACAATGATTATGTTGCCTATGCTCTTCCTATTATTAATGCAAAAGTTCCATAAAATTTTAAGGAAGCCATGAAGAGTTCTGAAAATGCAGAATGGTGTAAGGCTATGGATAAAGAAATGAACTCTCTCGAGAAGAATAACACCTAGGAATTAGTTCAATTGCCTAAAGGCAAAAGAGCTATTGGTTGTAAATGGGTGTACACTAAAAAGGAAGGTCTTCCAAGAACAAGCATAGTAAGATTTAAAGCACGAGTAGTAGCAAAAGGATATGCACAACAAGAAGGTATTGATTACAATGAAGTATTTTCTCCTATAGTGAAGCATTCATCTATTCGTGTTATGTTAGCCTTTGTTGCACAGTTTGATCTTGAATTAGTGCAACTTGATGCTAAAACGGCTTTCTTACATGGAGACCTGAATGAAGAGATTTACATGTCTCAGCTAGATGGATACCATGTACATGGTAAAAAGGATTGGGTCTCCAAATTGAAAAAGTCTTTGTATGAATTGAAGCAATCTCCGAGGCAATGGTATCTTAAATTTGATGAATTTATGAAAGGGCAAGAGTATTTGAGAAGTCAATATGATCATTGTGTTTATTATAAAAAATTGCATGATGGATCTTTAATTTATTTGTTGTTGTCTGTTTATGATATGCTAATCGCATCGAAGAATGTTATAGAGATAGCGAAATTGAAGTTACATATGAAAAATAAGTTTGAAATGAAAGATCTCGGGAAGCGAAAAAGATACTCGGTATGGAAATTACTCATAAATGAGAGAAAGACTTGGTATACCTAACACAAACAATATTTGAGTAAATTGTTGCAATGCTTTGGCATTAATGATGCAACCAAATATGTAAGTACTCCATTGGCTCTCAATTTCAAGTTAAATGCTTTGTTTTCTCCAAAAATCGATAAAGAGAATTTGCATATGAAGAATGTTCCATATTCTAATCTGGCTGGCAGCTTAATGTACGCTATGATGTGTTCTCACCTAGATATTGCACATGTTGTTGGTTTGGTAAGTCGTTATATGCACAATCTTGGCAAAGAACATTAGCAAGCAGCTAAATGGATACTGAGATATCTCCATGGGACTAGAGATGTCGATTTATGTTTTGAAAGGGATAATGTTGGCATTGATAATTTTGTAGTTGGATTTGTTGATTAATTCCAAATTATCCTATTTGTTTGACAAATTTTTTTTTATATCCTCTTTGTGCAATTTTCCAAAATAAAAAGAGTTTTTCTATTTAAACCACACACTTCTCTTTGTTCACCCCATATTCTAAGTTCACCCCAACTTCTAATTCAAATTTTCATAATTTCTAAGAAAACCTCACTATCTTCCAAACTACCCCAAAATACACACCTAGTAGAAAAGAAAAGAAAAACTCATCAACCTCATACCTCACACCTCACAACTCACACCTCACACCCCACACCCTGATATCTTGCCCCTCACCACTCTAAGTTCACCTCAACCTCACATTACTTAAGATAAAACCACTATTGTCAAATGTGTAGCTTAAGGAACTCGTGCACTTTATCCAAACTCTTGCGTTGCGTACATGTTAGTCTTTTATTTGTGCAACAACTTCCTGAAGACAGACCAACCATGTCATCCATGATTCTCGATGTTAGGTGATGAGTGCCCTTGCCTCAACCCAGAAAACTAGGTTTCTCTAGTGGAAAATATTCGTATGAAGCAAATTCTTAGAAGAAAACATCTTCAAACTATGACTCTACCATAACGTTGCCTTAGGCTCGATGAGATGCAATTAATTGTAAATCTTGCACCATGTAATTTATTCAAGGTATTATTCTTAGCTGTGTTGGCTTGCAATTTTCCATGGAAATAGTCAAATTATATAAAAATTGAAGTAGTAAAACTTAATATGGTGTAGAGGAGTTTTGTTTTTCTAAAACTTAATATGAAGAGTGGTGGGGTGTGTGTATAGATGTACTCAGGGTTAAGTATTAAGTTAGGTGACCTTTTTGTCTTTTTACACTAAAATAAAACTTAAGCTTAATGATTTAAATATTAGGGTGAAAAAAGAAATGTGTGTGGGGTTTAAATAGAAAAATTTATAGGGAAATAGCCAAAAATGCCACTGTTTTTCTAATTTTCTCTGGAAATACCAACTTTCCCCACATTTTTTACAAATATCACCTATAAATACATACTTATTGTACACTTATTGCCCACTTCACACTTTTTCTCACTTTTTCTTTTCTCTCTCAGCTCTCTCTTCGCTCTTTCTCTCTCTCTCTCTCAACTCTTTCTCACAGTCTCTCTTCCTCTCTCAGCACGCTCTCTCTCCATCGTCTCACCACCACCACTCTCTCAGCGCTCTGCGACCACCACCATTCTCTCAGCGCTTCGCGACCACCACTAGCTGCAACATTGAACAAGTTTTGGCTCCAGGCTTCAGGTTCCACCCAACAGACGAAGAACTCGTCATTTACTACCTCAAGTGCAAGGTCTGTCGAAAACCCTTCAAATTCAACGCGATTTCCGAGTTCAACATCTACAAAAGCGAGCCTTAGGACCTCGAAGGTAATACCCACCTCTCCAATTTATTTATTTTTAAATTTTGTAACTAGGTTTTTTAATTTTTGTGTAAAATTTGCTTCTTAAGCGTTGGTGCACCTTGTCTTCTAGAGAATGTTCTGGCATAAATGGTGATCTCTGTTGTTCCAAGCATATAGGAAAGTCATGTGGATGCTATTAAAAAACTATGCCTAGGGTATGATCTGTTCCATGTGATTTGCATTTTTGCTTCCTTTTAATAAGTGTATATTGATATATGACTTTTGGTTGACTACTTGTTTAAAGAATTATGTTTTCCGTGGATTTTCTATTGTCTTTCACATCTTAACAACTCATGGTGGTTTCTCTACCAAACATGTTCTTTCACATGTTAACAATTCTAGTTTATAATGTCATTGAGTACAGAAAGTGTGGCTTGGAGCCAGCATTTTTGTTCCTTTAGGCCCAAGAACCTGTTGCGCAGATCGAGTCATTCACTTCAATGTCTCATGTGGAGAATTGTCAAAGGGGTTGGATTTTACTGTTATGGGTTATTGTTATGGCTTCTCTCTTTTTGCCTGGAAATTATACCAGTATAGAGAAAACATGGCAGCATTTCAAGTGAGCATTTGCTTTCAGTTTTGGAAGGTATAGGGGTTGATAATTGCCGAATTGAGATAAAGAACTCATACCCGAAGATTGCGATCTTGAGGTTGGTATCATATATTTTTGAATCTTTGATTTGCTCTTGATTTCACTAGGGGACATATCAAGGGAAATTACAAATGAACACTTGGTTTCAATATTTGTCTCATAAAAATTGGCCAATTAAATAAGACAGCATACCAACAGATGGGCAAAATTTTCATCTTTTCTATATGGTGTTGCATGTATAGCTGATGTCTTGTATGATTCTTAATTGTACTGATTACTTGATAGATAAATTATGCCTTTCATTGCTTAGTACCAACAGATGGCAAGATCCTCAAGGCCAATGATAATAGCAGTGTTTTTTTAATTTTAATTTTAGTATTGTTCGATGTGAAAAAAAAATATAGTAGCTAATAGTACTATAGTACAATTCCCTTTGATTTTCAACTGGTCTCAATTCCTTGAATTACACTAGGCATTAATTATCGAAATGCATGTTTTAAGCTACATGACATTGAAAAGGCAGAGAAGGGTTTAGTGACCTTGCCCTGCTCCACTTCATGCCAAATGTTTAGGTCTAATTTGTGCACTTTGGTTTCCTGCAGATTGTGAATGAATGGTAGATGCATGAGCCACAATATTCAAGTTAACATTGTGATCAAATTCTTCTTACTGCAGCAGAACCAGCATATGAATGGACAGAAAGAAGTCGACATCAAGTTCTTCTTGGAAGCACACTTCGGTATGATAAATATATGATATTTTTATGCATGATCTCTCTCTCTCTCTGGTCTAAACATTTGATTTATAAAAATTCCTTCATTTGTTTTTTGTTTTCTACAGGTCAAACCATGTTTTGCCTTGTAAGCCTTCCGGGATCACGCTAGACATCAAGAAATCATTGTACAAAAAATTATCGAAGTTGTTACAAGCTAAATCTTCTATAGGATTGGTGTGTACAGCTTTTCATTTTCTTCTCCTTGAAAGAGAACCCTTTTAGTGATTTAACCTTGTCATTTTGGGAGCTCGTATCTGAATGTATATCCTCTAGTTTTCTTGATTTTGCAAGCCACTGAGTTCTAAACTTCTAAGTGGTCTTGTAGTAAGTGCACCAAGTGATTTTTTTATTTTTTTTATTTAGTATTTTTCTGATGTGAAAATATAGTAGCTAATAGTACTATAGAATGTTATGTAATAATATTTCTTCAATTCTTATACAAGATGTTGTACGAGGATCATTGGCAAGTGTATCAATCATATTGAAGAGATACATATATGGTGCTTGTTGTACCTTATTTATATGATAATGAATAATGATCTAGCATTTTCCTTTACAAAATAACCTTATACAAACAAGCGTTTTCCTTTACAAAATAACCTTATAAGTCCATTCACAAGACAGACTTGGAAAAACAGGTGATAAGAAACAAATATAAGTGCAATAACAGGCAATACCACCACACTACAATAGCAATACGATGGCAATACAAACGCAATAGGGCAGCAATATAATGGCAACACAAAAACTCCACATTCCCACTATAATTTCATTCCAACAAAGAATTGGAAAAAAGGTGATAATCGAGCGCTACGATGGCAATACCAAGGCAATATATAGCTATACAGTGGCAACACAAAAACTCCATACTGCCCCTATAATTTTATTCCATCGCATACATGAAAATAGGCGATACAGGGGCACTACGATCCTAATAAATGAGCAATACAATGGTAATACAAGAGCAAAACGATGGCAATACAAGCGCAATACAAAGGCAATATATGTTCAACAAAAACATATATTTAATACTACTGTATAGGAGACCATGTAATTATTTTGTAACCATTAAATGAAATTTTTGTTCAATTTACTTGAAAACTTTGGGATGTTGAGCAAGGGATGGCGGTCACGTATACGACGGTTTTGAAACATACATGATGACAGTGTAAGAGTGGTTAATTATGACGATATAGGAGTGTAAGAATGCGATTCCATTGAGGACGTCACATCAAGAATGTGATTCCATTAAGGACGTCACGTCCTTTTTATAAATCAAATTCATAGCTGCTTCCCCTACAACAAATTATAATAATTAAGACAACCAACCCAAAATCAAGGCTTCACTTCATTGTAATGTAACGTAGATTAAGAAGTGGCAACATATATGCAATACAAAAGCAATAAATACGCAATAAATAAGCAATAAAGTGCACTAAACAAGCAATATGAAAGCAATAAAACTACAATAAACAAGTACCTTATGGATGTCTTTGTACTATGTTTTCCAGATTATACAATGTTCTAATTGTTGAACTATTACAATATTTAGTTGCTACAGATAATAAATAGTACATAAAAAATCAATATCCCCATGTCTGAAAATTTCATCTCGTTATAATAATGACCTAAAAAACAATATCGAGTATATTACACAAATATTAGAGGCATAAGGCTCCACAAGAAGAATACACAATGTCTTGGATATCCTTACTAATTCTTGGGATCTAATAATAACAAGCATAGTCAATGATGTGTACAATCTGCTGCAAGTTTTCTTAGCATTTTCATAATAAAAGCTTTGCATTTGACTTCAGAAGTCAGCTCAAACAACTGCTTGGCTACACTCATTACATTATGCACAAAATGGTCTCCAATGCCAGTGTATGACTTGCACATCAGTGCCTGCACAAACCAACTAAAACACATTGTGTAACTGTTAACCTCAGATTTGTTATTGATAGGGAAAAGAGTTGGGTGCGGCTTTTCATTTCCTTGTGCAATCCGAAAAGAAAAAGAAAAAGAAAAAGAAATTGTCAAGACAAAATTGCAGCAAATGCAAAATTTAAGGCAGCGTTCGGTATCGTTTTCCATGTCCGTTTTCTGTTTTCATTTCCTATTTTCTGGAAAAAAACCTGTCCGGTGGAATGTTTTTGTTTTCCCTCAAAATATTTTCTGAAAACATTTCCAACTTCATGAACAAAAGTTGAAAACAAGAATTTGTTGTTTTCGTTTTCAACGTTTTCGTTGTCGATCCATATGAGAATATTGATTTTCTTATCAAGCACCGGACCAAGAAAAATAAAAATCAATTGAGGAGAAATGGAAACAGAGAGAGGATGGGTATGAAGAGAGAAGAAGTTGAACCACAACTGCCACAAACCCAGTTGAATCACTATAACCACCCAATCGAACCTCCACCAAACAGAGAGATGATGGGTATGAAGAGAGAAGAAGAAGAGGAAGAATCGAGAGAGGAAGAAGAAAAGAAAAAAATAAGAGAGGGAGAAGAAGAGAAAGAATCATGGAGAGGAAGAAGAAGAGAAGAGAAATGAGAGAAAAGGAAGAAAGAAAAAGAAACGGTTTGGGAAGGAAAAGAAGAGGAAAAGAAGAAGAAAAGAGGAAGAGAGAGAAACAGAGAATACAGAAGGGCACGGTGGGCTGGGAAGGAAGGAAGGAAGGAAAGGAAGAAAGAAAAAGTGAAAAAGAGGAAAAGAGAAAAAGAGAAGAAAAAAAGGAGATAAAGATAGTTTGTCTTTAAAAAATATTATAATTTTTATTTGTTAAATTATTCATTTTTTTATTGTTTATAAATTTTGTCTTAAAAAATTAGCAAAAAAATTTTAACATATTTTTTTATAAACTGAAATTAGCAAAAATACACTTGAAAATACTCACATACTATTATTTTCAAATTTTACTACCATACACGTTTTCATTGTTTTTTGTTTTCTAAAGATGTTTTCTATTAATCTACCAGACGCATTTTCATTTTCTGAAAATGCAAATTCGCTTTCTTGTTTTCATTCTCTGAAAATATTCTACGAAAACATTCTCCGAAAACGTTACCAGACGGGCCCTAAAGGTTTCACCATCGGAAAACAATCTGCTTTCAAATTTCAATGAATAAATTACATCTCAATTTCAACCAACACTATTGCACAACCCATCTCAGAAACATGATTGAGATATGTCACATCTTTACTGGCAAAGCTTACAATGCTGTTTACATTAATTTCCTACAACAAACCAAAATTTGTATCAGATATAGTTATATATAATGTATAACTTCACTAAACAGTAAAAAGAAACACAAAATCTAGACAAGCAGGCTGCATATGGTACTTAATCATTTCTCATGTTCGGCACATGCACACAAAGAAAGAAGAAAATTATGTTATATAGATTTTTGTTTGATATCGAAATCTCTTCAAACTCATTTTTTCTTCTATCAAAGCTAAATAATAATAAATAAAAAAATCAGTGAAATGTGGTGATTACTCATAACAATCACGAATTTTACACGAATTTCCCCCAACCAATTATAAATTTTCTTCCACTTCCAAGCCAAAACGGTTGCTAGTGCCACCCAACAAGTTCATATTGTCATTTGACAGGCACCTTCACAGCCTCCTAAACAACTAAAAATTAAAATTTGCATGGTAGAAGTACAAGATACTATAGTTCCAGCTCAATCCCTTGTTCCATCAAGCCTCCACAACTCCAACCCTTATGCCCTCAATCCCTTGTTCCATTAAGCTTCCACAACTCCAACCCTTATGCTAAAGTAGCTCTGCTTGTTGAACAAAATTTAAGGTATGCCTAACAAAAGTATGAAGATCACAAACCAATGGTAGAGGTGGAAGAAGGAAAATAAGAAAGCGAGTGAATGAGAGCCTATGGTGCTAAAGCATGTCTTGCCATGAGAAAGAATGATAGCACATAGATGTTTTGGCATGATGATGATAATGGAGTTAACTGGGTGTTTCCGGATGCATTGGAAGCCTCTAAGCCATTGCCATTTATGTTTTGTCGGTAATTGATTGAATGACTTTTTTCCTTTATAAAGGGTGATACGAAACAACAGATCACAACCTCAAGGAATATGATAACAATTATGCCCTTAAATAAGTAGTCATGTTCTAACCCCATAAGAAGATAGTTTAAAGTCACGCACTTGAAACTTAAAGGCCAATCGTGGGACACAGGTTATAGTCCACAGGATACTAGTGAGTTTCTCCAATAAATTCAGCTTCAAAGCTCATACACACCGCAAATGCAACAAACATACACGAAACAAATTTCTCTTTACAGTTTTAGAAAGCAATAAACTTTCAACACTAAGAATGCAAACACAAAACAGTCATGTGTATAAGCAGAATATTACGTCTCACTTTAAGAGGTATTCAATTACTTCAGGTCTCATATTGTAAAATTCCCAAATTTGAGTTGCTTTACAAATTAATAGTCTTTCTCATTGACCAAACAGAGCATAAAACTCATCTTACAACAATAAAAACATTCACATAAGATAACAGAACCCAAAATACTCACAGACGATTCGAGATTATTGAGAGCCGCAAGAGCCTCCTCTAGTGAACCCATTGTTACAAATGGCAAACCCTTGTTTCTCGGTCTTGTTATACATGGCAAGCTTACCCACCACACCAAAAAACTAACAAATAAAATCAAAACCCATTAAATAAAATCACAAATTATTAACACCCAATAACAAAGAGACGGACTCAAAGTAAAGAAAAATGGAAAATGAACACCTCAACGTCAACGACGGTCTTGTACTTATCGAACAGTGCGAATGTCTTCTAGGGTACAAGTCCAAGGCACATTTTGGGCGCTTAATCTTGTGTCGAGAACTCTTCGTGCTCGCCTCCAAGATCTTGGGCTTTCCTCAAGAGCTTGTTCTTGAGCAAGAGAGGAGAATAGGAAAACGAAGTTGCTCACCTTTTGGTCCGAGTTATGGAAGATGGGCAAGTGTGGGTGTGTGGGAGAGAAAAAGAGAGTGAGGAAAGAGACCCAGAAAGAGAGAGAGTGGTTGGTGTGTGCTTGCAGAGGTGTTGTGGGTTTGTAGAGAAAGTAGAGGCATTAGAGGAAGTTGTTGTTCTGTGAGGAGGAAGAGAGAGGAAGAGAGAACTGTGAGAAAGAGTTGAGCGAGAGAGAGCGAAGAGGGAGCTGAGAGAGAAAAGAGAAAGTGAGAAAAAGTGATATTTGGGCTATAAGTGAACAATAAATATATATTTATAGGTGGTATTTGCAAAATTTATGGGGAGACTTGGTATTTCCACTTAAAACTAAAAAACCGGTGGCATTAAAGGCTATTTCCCAAATTTATAAAATGTATTAGTTTGAAATGACTGTAGTGGCCAAACATACGAGGCAGAGCAGAGAGTAAAATCAAGGGCATAGGTTCGAAACCCCAAGGGGTTTCTTTCCTCCAATGTAACCAAAAAATCAAGGGCATGAGATGGAAAAGCAAGTCAAAACTAGTGACAAAAGTAGCAAGCTTTCAGTAATAAGCTCTCACCTGGTTACTCCTCAAATCCCTATGGCTGCTTATTCTGAGAAGGAGGCTGCTCTTGCGGCCGTTCCCTCTGATTCTCCCACCATGTATTTTCCATGCCTTTTGCTTTCGCTTATTATTATTTTTTCTTGTTTTTGTTTTTGGGTTCAGATTCTTTGTCTGTATTATTTTTTTACTTTTTACAAATAACGTAATCTGTTTGATTAATTAATTTTTTTGCAGATTTGACAAGATCATTAACAAGGAAATACCCTCTAAGGTGGTTTTTGAGGACGATAAGGTGCTCCCGTGTTTTTGTTTTTTAAAATTTTTAAAATTTGTTTTTCGTATTTGCGGTCTCTGTTTAGTGAATTTTAGTGAGCTTACTCTTGCGTTGATTCATGCTAAAATCTTGCTGCTAACCGCATTCTGCTTTGGAGTACCACATCTCTAAGGTTGGGGCTGAAAAATGCTAAAATGAAGAAGCTTCAATTTGTTCATGTTTATAAATTTCGTGTGAAAATATTTATGATCCAATGGCTGAGATACTATTACCTAACTCTTCTATTAACTTAGCAATTTAATTGTATTTTTACAATATTATGTTATGTATTAGTATCTCTCTTCCTTTAAAAATTACCAATCTTATTGTGATTTTGTTAGTGAAGTTAATAGAATTGCTTGTTTCAAAATATTTGGCGTACTTGAGTTCCCACTCCTGTCCTTATCACCATTGACAATAACTTTTGCTCATAACTTAGGGGCTGTATGGTATGATTTCAGTTTATTGATTTATTTAAAGAAATAAATAGAAAAGATTTTGAGGGATATGACATGAGAGATGAGAGAGAATAAAAAGCATATATTTATAATTTCTTTTTAGTTTTTAAAATTCAAAATATGCATACCATCTCCTCTTACCTTTCATATCTACAATCTCTATTCACATTTTTCTATCATTGTTTTCTTCTTTACCCTTGATTGAAAAGAAAAACAAAAAACAAAGAACAGAAATGTTACCAAATGGGCCCTTAAGAGCTGCAAATTGGGTAAATAGTGGATGCGTATAGCTTATTTTCTGATAGAAGGACAAATGTTTTGAGAAGATCACCTAGTTAGTGTTATTAATGGAGATTTACTTGCTTCATTAGGGCTGGGATGTATCATAAGATATTATATATATATATATATATATATATATAATTTATTGTATGTAAACATTCTTTGAGATCTGTATTCTTACAATCTTGTTTATTCAAAGCTGTGTAAAATAAAGAAGCTGTTTATCTTCATCAATGTGTTTTTAATGTAGTCACCTTATTTCTGGGTGTTGTATTGATTTCACAGTACCTGTTTTCTGGTTATTCACCCCACCCTTTTATTTATTTTGAATAGGTCCTTGCTTTTAGGGACATTAATCCCCAAGCTCCAACACACATTGTGATCATTCCCAAAGTTAGAGATGGCTTAACTGGACTCTCGAAGGTACTTGCTACTGACCTTTATTTTTCCCTTCAGTTTATGGCTCTCCTTTTTCTCTCGTAATAATAAGCAATCCAAGGAGGGGGAAAGACATATAAGAACACAAAAATTTCAGGAACTTGATAGGTTTCTTAACAATGTGCACAAGAAAAAAATTTGCCAAAAGAGTAGAAGGCGTCAACACTACTTTATTGGGAACTCAGTGTGAATGCGCATGCCTGTGGTCTAATCTCCACAAAATCTTCTATAGAAAATCTTATGAAAGAAAAGGTAAGTAAAAAAAAATTATGGTGAGCAATCTTCATGGGAATCCTAATCCTAGTTAAACTATGAGAGGAAAGCAATGTGGTTTTAACAAAACTCTCTTTTCTGAGATTTTCCACATTCATGCGCTGCTTTGTTGTGTTAGTGGTTTCTGTTTTTGGAGGGTAGAAGAAGGGAGTGGTTCTTGGGGCGTGTGTGGTGATGGCTGTTTCTGGGTAGTTTAGGTGGATAAAAGAGAATTGTTGACATTGCTAAGGGGGAGAGGGTGGATAATTTATGGGTGTGGTGTCTCCAGATTATAGGGACTACTCTTAATCTGTTATGCTATCTGCTCTGTCATGTCTTAGAGTATTGGTGTAGTGGTCTGATTTCTTGTTGTAGCTTGGTGGCTGTTTTAAATCATACAGTTTGCTAGTCTGACTGTAGGGCCAGAGGACATCTTGCAATCTGATTCTTTCTCTTTCTTCATTTAATTAAAGTGTGTTTTATTTTTAATAAAAAAAGAAAATGTTATAACCAATGAAGAGCATAATCTGCTTGGATTTCATAGGACCTTACTAGAGTGAATCAAAACAATTAACGCAAGTGCAACAAAAAGAAACCACCAAACCCGGACCTGTTAATCCATTTCTGTTTCCGTATTAAGAGCCATTTGCTATTTAGCATACAAGATTACTTCACAATTTGTCAGACATTCAGTGAAGTAATCTAGTAAGTGACTTGTTCAACATCAACACCCATAGTGCGAGAACACTAATTGTGATCTTGACCACCCCAATGGTTGTGACGAGCCAATCTTTATAAATTAGCTATCACAGTCAATCAAATGTTTTTTCCAATTCATCAATGTGAATTAAGATTTTAGTGCAGAAGGAACCAATGATCTGTGCTGCTGTGCACTCCTAATGGTATGGACTATGAATTTCCGGAGTCAAACCTTTTTTGCTGCAAAATGTTGAGTCTCCACAGTAGAATCAGCAACCTAAGTTTACTTCACACTTGTTCTACTCACAGCTCCTCCTGGAATCTTGATTCAACTGGAAGTCAGAAAGCATAGTCAACTAGTATTATATCCTCACATACATAGATGAGAATGTAATCTTTTTTTTTTTTTTTTTGAATAGAAACATTTGTATTGATAAGCAAGAGGAAAATTATCCTCGATCATACAACAATAGGGAAACAGAACTCAAAAAGAAACAGAATAAGTAATATAAAATAAAGCTAACCTACTGCTCCTGAATATGTATCTAAAACTAGAAAACACTTATGAAAATCATCTTAAGACTGCCGACATATCTCTCACGATGATAGTAGTGATAATCCATGAACTGCCCAGAGACAGAGGCCCAAAGAGATGCCCAAAATTTAGCTCTATCCCATAATTCCTCAACTCTTACACCTATATGTCCCTGAAAAATTCTTCTATTGTGTTCCATCAAAATATTCCTAAAAATAGCATGAACAAGACAATCTCGTAGAATTCGAGCTCTCTTCCCCCTCCCGAAACCACCAACTTGATACTTAAGAACTTAAAACACCCTTTAGGAATCACCCACTCCGTTCAGTGTGCACAACATCTTCCACCATAAGTTTATTGAATATGGACAGTGAATGAATAAATGATCAATGTTTTCACTCCTTGCAAAGCACACTAGGAAGGAGATAAACACAACTTTGGTTGCCTCCTTTGGATAAAATCGCAAGTATTAACCTTGCCATTCGCAACTAGCCACACAAAGACCTGAATTTTCGGAGGTGTCTTCGCCTTCCAGATTGAGGCGAAGGGGAGAAGACATCCCTGATGCCATAAGAAAAAGAAAATACCTAAAAGACTTGCACGAAAACGACCCGTTATCCTCGATCTCCCATATTCACCGGTCCAATCTAGTGGAAATCTCCTCAACCATTTGGCTGTTAGTGCGTCACTTTCTCTTAAAGAACGAATTCCGAGACCACCTGCCTCTTTAGCTCTAATCAACCATTCCCATTTCACAAAGTGACTTTTCTTCCCTTTTTCTATTCCTTCCCATAAAAATCCACCCTTTCTCAACTGTTTTTGGATATGCTTCATTGCCCTCCAATGCGTAGAATCTAGGTTAGATAATAGCAATTAGACCAAATGATGTAGAACAGCCCGTAGGTATTAGATTAAGCACTTAAACAATAGAACATAGAGGAATATAAGAGATCGATGAGACGAAAATATAGATCGAAAAGACGAAAGAAAGGGCAGAACAATAGAACAAGAAGAATATTGGAGGTCGAAGAGACGAAAATATAGATCAAAGGGACGAAAGAAAGGACCGAAATCAGAGAACCGAGAAGGAAGGACAGAAATCACATGGTTTTAAGAGAAGGTTTACTCGATATCTAAATCTCAATTTTAAAGAACTACATGGGGTTATTTATAGCAAACTAAAACCTAGACATAATAGGATAAAAATCCCTTGCTTAAATTGAAATCCTAACCCAAATAAAATAGGAAACTTAAAACTAGAAATCTGGAAAAGTAGAAATCCTACTAGAATTTGGAAAACTAGAGAATCTAGGAAACCAACAAATACATTAGGAAACTAATAAATTTAGGTCCTACGCATCCTGCATCATTCTCCTCGGTCGAAAAGAACTCGACTCCGACGAGTAAACAGCGACAAAATCAAAATCCCAAGGAAGTGTGAAGAGGCATGTGGCGTTCTTTAGTTCTTCAAGATCAGCATCATATTTGCCCCCTTGAAACCAGCCGTTCCGCAAGCATGGAACATTAGTCCTTGTAAGAATGGCAAAGAGAGAGCTTTGCCTAGACCCATGACGAACATGATCGGCGAATGAATGCAAGCTTGTGTGTGGGTGTGATAGACCCTCAATCCATTGTGTTCGTAAGTCGTCGCCGCCAGAGTGCCTTGGTTCAGAAAAAACACCTGGCTTGGCATGTCGGGCTATCTCAAAATCCAAGTGTTGGTGCATGAAGTTCTTGTTGTGTGGTCGGGGTGGCGGGGTAGGGACGAGATTGTTGTCGTTAACCAGAGGAGAACCCATCGTATGTTGGGTATGGTTGGGCTGCGACATAGAACCAAAAGAAAAGATGGGCTCTAGTTGAGCCTTGGGCATGTCAATCGATAGTCCCGTTGACTGATTCGAATACCTTGTGGCACGGCCTTGAGTTTTTGATCCATCGGTGGATTGGAAAGAAGGCCACCTTTTGGCAGCGGCGTAGACAAACTCGAGAGCACCGCTGAGGTAGAAGAAGGCTCAGTCGTTCCAAGCCGAAAGTGATTGATAAGCATCTAAACGGAGTCTTGGAGTTTGTTGATGGCAAGGTATGTCGTCACACGATGTTTATGAGCATGTGCCAACTCTTCTTTGAGTTCAGCGCTGAGCTTGGAGAGTTGGGTTTCCATGCAAGCGATATCATCAAAAACTTTGTCTTGGAACGCAAGACATTGTTCCGCAAGGCTGGCCACGGTTTGGGGTGCCATGGCAGAGAGCAAACGCAATCGAAAGTGAGGGAAGGTTCTGATTACCAATTGATGTAGAACAGCCCATAGGTATTAGATTAAGCACTTAAACAATAGAACATAGAAGAATATAAGAGATCAAGGAGACGAAAATATAGATCGAAAAGACGAAAGAAAGGGCAAAACAATAGAACAAGAAGAATATTGGAGGTTGAAGAGACGAAAATATAGATCGAATGGATGAAAGAAATGACTGAAATCAGAGAATCGAGAAGGAAGGACAGAAATCACATGGTTTTAAGAGAAGGTTTACTCAATATCCAAATCTCAATTTTAAAGAACTACATGGGGTTATTTATAGCAAACTAAAACCTAGACATAATAGGATAAAAATCCCTTGCTTAAATAGAAATCCTAACCCAAATAAAATAGGAAACTTAAAACTAGAAATCTGGAAAAGTAGAAATCCTACTAGAATTTGGAAAACTAGAGAATCTAGGAAACTAACAAATACATTAGGAAACTAATAAATTTAGGTCCTACGCATCCTGTATCACCAAAGCTACAACCCATAGTCTCCAATTCTTCCCATGTCTTAGGACAATTGTCCTTGAAAAGAGGAATTATTGAAGGGTATGCTGATTGTGGTTGAGCTTAATATATTTTTCTTGTGATTGTACCAGAATTTCATCACAAGGAGATAATTGGCCTTTTACTATGAAAGGAAAATTATAAAAACTTCACTTTCCTTCGCTATACTTTGCCCCCAATGTTCAAGATCTGGGTAGACTGATAGCAATTAACTGTAGCTACGACACAACAAATATCTAGTCCAGTGCAAAGCATGCCTGCCAAAGCATAAGAAATCTTCCTCAGATGCTCCTCTTCTCTTCGTCAGTGGGGCACTGGTCCAAAAGGGAATCCTCTGAAGGATTAAAAAAATATATATTTTCTTTTACTCATGCGTAGCAAACCTAATTTATGTATGATGATTTTGATAGGGTTAATATCCTTTTCATGTGATCTTGCTAGAGTTTCATCCCAAGGGCATAGCTAGAAATTTATTATGATGGGGAAATCATGCTCCACACATAGTGGGAAATAGGAAAAACCGTAATTTGTTTCTCTATGCACTTGTCAAATCACACAAAGTAGCTCGTTTATAGGGGTTTTTGATACATGTATCATTGAAAGATCCAAGTTAGTTGTTTTATACGCTTAAGCAATTCCAAAAGTCATAATTCAACACTTAAGACATTGATCATGTGACATAAAGAGATTCAGAAATAATGGATAATCAGGCTTCGAAGTAGTTGACCTAAAAATACATGTGTAAATTGCCTTAGTTACATGAAAAGTACAAAGACTCCCAATCTTGTGGTGCTTGGTACTTATATCATACTTTGAGCTATGCTCCAGCATCACCATCCATACTTTGATATATTGTTGTAGTAGTATCATACAAATGTGACTGAGGGTTTTACAAAATAATGTTATCTAGTAGAAGAATTTGTGCATGAAGGACTTGGTGGTTCTGAGGAGCTGTATTTTGAAAGAGTCGGATGATTTTAGAAGTTATATGTAAATAGAAAAGAAGAAGAATAGATATGTCAAAAACTTTGACTGTGGTAAGCTTCTTGCAGTTTCACTCCATCTCCAAACAGTGGGAAATGCCATTGGCAACGTTTGGTTTTACTGAAACATTAGAATAAGATGAAATGTGTGATAAAATGGGATGTTTAGTGGATATTAACGTTTCCTTTCATGGATATAAGGAACCTATCATTTCCTTCACTTCCTCTTTACAATAAGTGGTATTTTTTTTGTATGAGTATATGCTAATTTAGTCTTGTAATTTGTCAGTTCATAATTGACAGATTACACTCAGTTGTGGAACTCAATGTAATTTTTTGCTAAATTTTATGTTTTCCAGGCAGAGGAGAGACACACTGAAATTCTTGGTCAGCTTCTCTACACTGCCAAGCTGATTGCCAAGCAGGAAGGTCTTGATGATGGCTTCAGGATTGTGATTAATGATGGGCCAAACGGATGTGCGTATTTATTCTTTCTTTACTTTAAGTGCTTGGGATTGGTGACATATCATTAAGTCTTCATCATCAAACTCCTGTGCTTTCTCAGTGAATTTTTGAACTTTATATTGAGTGATGTGTTCCTACAGGCCAATCCGTTTATCACATTCATGTTCATCTCCTTGGAGGACGTCAATTGAACTGGCCCCCAGGCTAATGCGGAGACGTGCTCAGATGTTTGAGATTTCCACTGGAAGTCTTTATTGGCATGAAACTAGTAGTTTATTATGTGATTGGAGATCGCGAACCAGTTGTGAACTTGTGGTAGTTGGTAAAAACCGTATTTCTTAAACCATACCATATGTAAGTAATAATCTGGTCCGTTACCGATGGCTTGGTTGTCACGTATGAGGTTCTATGTCAGTTTAATAATCTCTGTCGTGAACGTCAAATTTGGTTTCTATGGAAAGACGATATTGATATTCCAGATTGCTCATGAGCTCTAGCTCCGGTTGCTTCAGAGTTGGGGGTGAGACAAGATAGGTCCTAGTCCAGTCTTGCTATTAACTGCATACATGCATTGTGCCTAAAAACTTTCTAAATGACATACAAGCCTCCACCAATTTTTTTGAACCAATAACATCCAAAATTAACTTTTTTTTTAATTACTCAAAGACAATTCACTCTACCTTACCGTAACTTAAAATAAAAAATAAAAAATCTACCTGTGTACTTTAGAAAGTTATCAAACACTTACAGGGCATTTGGATGATGAAATTTAAAAGTACAAAGCAATTCATAAATACGGAATTGAAAATGACGGAAATTAATTAGTATTTTAGAATTTATAAAGTTCCTTGTTTAAGTAACAGAAAATCCTTTGAAATTCTAACTTTTGTCAAAATCTCAAGTTTATTTCACTAATCCAAACGCACTGTTAGGGTTTGATATGGTCCGGCTTTGCAATACCTAAACTGTGAACCGAATCGTCCAAATCGTTGTAGTTAAGTTTGTATATAGTCTAATTTGATTTCAGTGGACGCATTCTTTTTTTGGGCTTGGTTCACACACCTTTTCAAATGCCCACCCCAATTCATGATTGATCAAGTTGGAGCAATTGGACAAATTAATTTTGTAGTGACGCGGGAGGCCTGAGAGTATTATTATGTATAAATATTTAAATGCTCTAGGCTGTGGGAAGAGAAGAGGGAATTAATAATGGAGAGATCAAGAGTATGGAGAGGTGTCAGTGGAAGCAGAAGCAGCAGCATGTTTGAGAAGAGCCAATGCCACCTGAAAGACAGAGATGATGCAAATTCTTTCTGGTCGAATCTGAGACCAAATGTTGACCATGGTCAACAACAACAGCATGCTCATCCTCACGTAGCTGACGTGGATTCGAAAACTCCTCCTCCTCCTCCTCCTTGTACTGATGATCAAGAAATAAGCGTTTTTGACGCCCACAAGTACTTGAACAATGAATTAAGCATCATCAATGACATCGACACCCAAAAGGTAATAACAAATCTTTATAAGTAGTTTAATTATAAGTAAATTAATTTAGAGAGATTTAGACTATCGCTCGTATTCAAAAAAATTACATGTACTGCATGCGTGCAGGTTTCTGGTGAAACAGTTTCGAGATTTTCTTGGGCCGCAGGTTCTTCAATATCTGCTGGTGATGATGCTGATAATATTAGTTATAGTAGTACCGGTATAAATAACTGCCCGCGAGCTCGTCCTTTCCACGTGGTTGCTGCCACTGCCACTGCCGCCACCACTCCAACGGCTTCTTCGGAGGCCAGCTGGAACAGCCAAACTGGCCTCTTATCGCATCCTCGTGGTCCCGCCCGCGCCGCAAACATCACATTCATGGCGTCATTGCGTAGTCGCAGTGCTGCTAATCATAATGCTGCTCTTCATCCTCATTATGAGGATGTGAAGGAGGAGACGGAGATGAAGAAGAAATTGGGTGTACGATGGTTCAGTATTTTCCCAACGACAAGATCAAGGAGATGCCCCTGCTCCGGCAAGAAGTCGGTTCAAGTTGTTGATCCCGAGACTAAATCATCAATTCCAAACATGTCATCATCACTGAGTCGAGTCGGAGTCCGCGTTGGGGTTGGAGAGAACATTACCATGAATAATGGCAATATGGCAACCACCAATGTTGGTACAGTTGGCGATTCAAACTCTTCCTTAATCGCGCCGCCGGTCAACAACCGTCGCCACCACGTAGTGTGGGCCGGTCCAGAACGGCGTCGTCCGGAGTGGGATGAGCACCAACAGATCACTGCTAACAATATGCCTAGGCCTGCTGGTGGTGGGTTTAGCTTTCCTATATTGAAAGTGAATGGGAATGGGGGCACATCCACGTCATCGCCAATTATCTCACCAAATTCTACTTTCACATTCCCTTCTTTAACACCCAAACCCCAAATTAACATCCTTAATAATAATATTAATCCCAAAAATCATCATCATGTTGATGATGACGTGGCAAGCGATGCAAGTTCTGATTTGTTCGAGATCGAGAGCTTCTCTACTATTAATCCTCAAACACAAAATTACTCTCGCACCCGGCAGGAGTCGGTGGATGAGGAGGATGCAATCAGCTACGGTCGACGCCGTTTGGGTGCCAATATCATCAATTCGGGATCCGATGGCCACGATTCAATCACATCAACCGATCAATACTGTTACGAGCCGAGCGAAGCCAGCATCGACTGGAGCGTCACCACGGCCGAGGGCTTCGACCGACCGTCGGATCATCATCATCAATATCATGATCGTGATGTTGCTGGCGTGGCACAAATTATGAAAGTGAGCAGCAGCAAGGGGAACAATATTGGATTGTTGAGCTGTCGACGTGAGAAGGCGGTTAGTGTGGGGCCCAACCCAGTGAGATTGAACATCATGCCTCCTGCTGCTCCTGCTGCTCATGCTGCAACACCTGATCAGAATCGACATACAGGTGGAGGAGCGGGACCCACCAAAACTCTATCACCATCGTTGAATTCCAGGATGAGGCATGTGGGGAGTAGGCCAGGCTTTGCCAGTAATAATAAGCCACCGCTTGCAGCTCGGATGTCTGTTCCTTTTGCAACATCCGCACAGCCAGTCATCTGACCATCAATCATCAGTCGTATTGAAGAAGAACTTGCATGTCACGGGGACAATACTATTTTGTTATCTTCGTCAAATTGCGTTTCATTACGTAAAATTCTTATCATATATTACGAAACGGAATTGATTGAAGATAACAAACAATATTATTTCCGGGATATACAAGTCTTTCTCGTCATATATTGGTTCATGCTTCTCCTATATATTTTACATGCATTGCATTGCATTGGATGCTTCTCTTATCAATAAATTCATCCTGTAAAGTCTAAAGCCAGCATCTCTCTCGTCTTTATTCTCTTTTTCCACGTTTTCCTTTTTCTCTTTTTGTAATCGTGTTGGTATATTATTGATTTCTTCTTCTTTTTTTCAATTTTAATTTTGTGTGCATGTGTTCTTCTCTTGCATGATGATTGGGTTGTTATGGGTCGTATTGTCTCTGCCTCTTTTTATTGTTATATTAAGAAAAGGAAGTGAAACTTGAGATCTCTTCAACATAGTGGTTTTCCTTACTAGATTTCATTATTTTTCTTGTTCGTATGTTGCCCTAGGACTCTATTTTGAGTGTTAAATCTACCTTCAATATATTCAACTAAAAGTAAGAATGAGTAAGCAATTAACGTCTGCATATACACGAAAGGATAATGGATGTAAGTTTACTTTTAATTTTATTTTTTTATATAAATATTTATAATTTTGGGTACACGTGTCTAAACTTTCAAAATATTGGAGGCATTCTATAATTCATTGCTGTCATAGGGAATTGTCAAAAGGCATTTTCTCCTTTTTCCGAGACGTACTGTTGTGATAATTAAGCTAACTTAATTTCTAGACCAACTTAATCCAAATTTTACTCGCAAGTCCACGAATCATGTAATAATACAACAAGCAAATACGAAATCATTCCCACATAGATTGAATTTAACATTTCAATCTATTAGTTAACTTGTCAACGGGGTCTAGCCCAGTGAAAAATGGCATTGACTTGCAGACCAGATGTCTCAGGCTCGAATTCATATGGCGTCTTAGTTGTATGCATGTGTGTGAGAAACTCCCTCCCCTGTAGTTTAGACTATCACTTGTACTAAAAAAATTATATTAATTAACTTAGTTTAATTAGATGAAGACACTAAAAACCTAAACCCTAGAAACACAACTGAATGACATGGACACTACTTAGACACTAAAAACCTAAACCCTAAACGCTTGTTCTGGTGAGCTTCTGGGGGTGGTGCTGGTATGCACGAGTTTGAGGATATTTATAAGGGTTTTCCTCTTTAGAATTAGGGTTTCTAATGATTCCCAAAGGCCTAAGGTTTACCAAAGTTCCTAAAAAAAAGTACTCCTGGAATTATAAGGCTTTGACTTGTCAACCTTCCAAAAGAGTAGCCAATTAGGGAATGATGCAACAGCAAATACTTGATGACAAGCACGAGTTAGGCATAAATAGGAGCTGATGTGGCATTGGAGATCACATGGCACTAGTGCTGACATGACATGATATGTCCATCTTTCCTAATTGGACTAGGAAAGCCTAAAAAACTTCTGTTTCTGCTCAAAATCGTCTCTTGGACCTAATTATTGGAATTTTTGTGAGTATTTCAAAATACAAAATTTATTTTATTATTTATTTTATGTTTTCAGATTTTGTGTGGTTTAATTACAAGTTTAAACTGAATTTATTTTGTAAATTTATTATATGAATTGATTGTTATGATCTGATTGTATACAGTGGCGGTTCCAGGATTTAAAAATCGGTTGGGCAAAACTTACATACTAAACTCAATGATACGAGTGAATTTCGTTAATAAATATAAAAAGATACACCTAGTCAAGGGGGACATAATGAGCCTTACCCTCAAATGCATTTCTATCCATAAATAAAAGTTCAACAAATACAAAAGCCACATGTAGAAGTATGCAGCCCATTTTTCTCCGCGCAAAGATCATGAGGCCTTATTATGAGAAGAGCCACATGGAGAAGTATGCGGCCCATTTTGATGATGAGTCACCATAACAAAGGCTTCTTGAGCACCGGTCATGGACAGTCCTTGTTGAGTGTCTCTACGAATATAAGCAAAAGTTCGATCAATGTCTAACTTAGGATGTTTGCATAGGATTTCCCCTCGGACTTGATCAAACTCAAGGTCAAGGCTTGCAAGAAAAAGGTGAACACGAAGATGATCAAGTTCCGTCTGGCGCTTAGTAAGGTCGGCGGCGTAGTGCATGCGGATGAGACTTCGATGATCAATTTCTTGAAAGATATCCTGCAATTGGCTGTAGTATTTATGAACGGGTGCACCATTTTGTTTGATAGTAAACGCCCGTTTGTTGAGATAAAAAGATAAGATTGATCACCATCATCATTGTAGGTCTTCTTGACGGCAGCCCAGATTTCTTTGGTGGTACTTAACCGGGTGAAACAACTCATCAAGTCGAGGGACATGGAGTCGATTAACCACCCCTTGACCCGAAAGTTCTTGGTACAACATTTGTTGTAGGTGGGGGAGAGCTCAGGAGGCTTTGGAGTGTCACCGGTTAGGTAACCCAATTTTTCGGGTGCAGCAATGCGCATCTCCATGGCTTGAGACCATAAGGCATAGTTGGTCTCAGTCAGGGTGACGCGGGGAGTGAGGAGTTGTCACTCTGAATAGTGACGATTTGCGAAGAGGAGGTGGAAGATCCTCCGGTGAGCCAAAGCAATACATTGCCCATTGCAGTGGAACAATTTGAGATTTAGATAAAGGGATGAATATGAATATGCGTTTAGGGAGTTGATAATAGGATTTGATTTGAGGGTTTAAGAAATTTGTGCTAGGGTTTGTGTTTTAATTTGAGGATATGATTTGAGGGTTTAGAGACGACCTAGGATCGGACGCTCTGATACCATGCGCAAATATGATACTTGGTTTGAATACTTAAGGTTAATTGTATTCTTCTTCATAAGGAGATATATAGGTGTTTACAACTGTGCTTTACAAGAAAATAGATACAGGAATTTATTAGGATTGTCAACTATGTATAACAAGGAAGTAAATCACCTAATTAACTTAAAAATAAATCTCCTTAATTTGTTAGGTTAATTCACGTCAACTTAACTATAAACATGATAACTGATAATACCCATGTGCACCCTCGAACACAAAATCTGAATGCAGTACAGAGGTGCATTTCTCAATTTGTTAGATCGGTGCCATTTTCGTATTGTCTCTTTAGCTATTTAGTTGAGGATTGTATAATTTGAAGTTCTTGAAGTTAAGAGGCCAAAATTGCAAAATAAAAAATAAACGGGAGAGAAACTCTTGAAGTTAAACTTTGCATCAGATTTTGATTATATAGAATTTGCATGCTTTAGGCCTTATCTCCCTCCACTTTAGCTAGACCTACTATTTGGAGAAAGGTGAAGGAACACAACTACCATAATTGTTAAATGCAGTATTATATCTTAAGAATTTTGGGGTAGCTGTTCAAGTTGTTTTCACTGTTTGTCTCTATCCAGGGCTGATAAAGCCCTGGATATAATGGAGCTGGGAAGGGTTATGTCTAACATCTGCGTAGGCTTAACCAGGTCTAGTAGAGAGGTTATTTACCGTTCGAACCCTTGTCTCCAGATCATAATGGAGCAACCTTAGCGTTACCTCCAACTAGTAATCAAAAGAAAATAAAATGGTTATCTGAGTTTCCACTTCTCCCTTACCGGTTAGCTTTGTTTGCAATAGGTTGAGTGAACGGAACAAAAACTATGAAATTGCTAAAGAAATTAGCTTCCTTTCTTTCGTCCTGACTATGTATAACTATTAAATTATTTAATTTCTTTTTCCTTTTTATTTTCTTGTTGATAGCTGATGAAGCAAAGAAGAAATCAGACATGATTTACTGCATAGTCTTCTTGTACGACTTGGTTTCTCCATTTAAGTGTTGAGCTCCTAGGGCTTATGGATTCTTGCATTTCGGAGTAAACGACACTAGTTGCCAGCAGCTTTCGGGCCTTGTTGCACATCCTCCCTTAGGAACAAGGGTGAAGGCCGATTCAATGTTTGGTGGGCTTTTTAGTAATTTACCAAGAAAAACGAAGAGAAATTTGTCTAGGTGTTACATGGCTTTTGTAGGCTGTATCCTTAATTACGCATTAGGTTTTGTATAGAACAGAATGTACTACTTTGGTGATATGAAATATTATGTAGAAAATTTGTAGCACATTGTATTTCTCGTAGTGCTGGTAAGAGATCTTCTGGCAAGTGTGTATCTCTATCTGTGGTCATATTGACTATTTTTGTTCATTAGTTTTATTGATAGCGTTTCATATCTTTCTATATATAGACTGGGAACTATGCTTTTACCGTTCAAGAAATTCACTGATATTATAGGAAGATATCATTCGATTATATCTAACAAGGATGGGAAAAAAATTCCGGGGTCGCTAGCTTTCCCTTTATGTTGGGGAATATATTTACTATCTTTCAGATAGTCCAAACCAACCAAATTTTAACGTGTGAATTTAATCACCATTGATGGTAATTAAATTTTAATTTGAAGAGATTATTGTGTATAATTTCATCCCATCTGCCCTTGAATAGTATGGGCTATTCTCCATTTTTGGCAAATAAAACCCGTACATTTATTTTGTAGAAAGCCCAATATTTGAATGGGCTATGGTGCAGAATTCATACCTAAACAATTGAATGGGTTGGCGTGCAGAATTCAGGTCTAAACAGGTCGACTCTTGCACATCACCAAGTTCGTCTTCAGCGGAAACTGGAGACTGAAAACCAGTTAATGCTCCCCAGAAATTGGCACCTTCAACTTGATTTTGTTGCTCCACATCTTGACCTGAAAAGGAGTCTATCATCAACACTTGGATCGCATATCATGCACAAGTCTTTATAATATATGAACTGCCATGCATCACTATGTTCCTGCATGTTACCATAACAATATTTTCTCTGGATTATGAAACAAGGATGAAAGTAATCACCAAAATTATATTGGGAGCTCTTAGATTTATTCAGGTAAAATTTACACATACCTATGCGAAAACAGATTGAACTCAACGGAAATATTATGTACGGTACGGGCAATACGTAATAATAGAGTCGTCAGTTGAATAAGCATGCTGCACTTGAATAGATAAATACCTTAAATATAATCTTGCCAAACATAATCATCAGCAGTCACCATCCCAAATAAACGCATCCAATTCAAGTAAATTCTTTATTGCCTTTTCAGAGTTTTGTGTCGAGTTTTAAGAACATCCATATAATAGTTAAAGCCAAACTTATCATTGAATGATATGCAATCATCCCCATCCATCAATCCTGCTGCCTTTCCGCACCTGTTCTTGCATAAGTTCAATGAAATAAGGGTCCATGGGTGGCTGGCGGTAAGTTCTGGAGCAACTATTTATGGTGATTCCAGGAACACTTGCCATAGCATGCTCCACATCATCAAAAGACTTTGCTGGCAGGGAGACTACGTAATCCTCACCAACCATGATATTCTGAAGAGCCTCAGCAGTTCCCTGATTAACTCTCCTTGGCTGTGTGGCTGCAGTTGTACCATTCTCCCCTGAATGTGATGACTCCTCTCCTCAGGGTCAGGGAACATTAACACCTAGCATCAACAGTTGCAGAAGCAGAATTAACAACTCCGGACAAATCAACTGTCCCTAATCCTAATTCACTTTCAACATTTGTGCCAAGGATACAACGACTACTTCTCTCTTGGATGGCTGCGTCACCGTATATCAAACACAAATCACGATAATAAGGGATGGTTTTTATTCTGAATGACCGTGCTTCGGGTTTTTATTCTGAAGGTAAGTATAAATGGAAATGGATCCAAGAAGGTACTTTCAATCCTGGAAGGGAAAAAAAATGGATCCTAGAAGGTATGTATCAATTCCAAAGTCCTCTGTTGAGTTTCTTTGGAGGAGGTTGCTGTCAGTTCAGTAGACTCACTACGAGGGGTGCAATTGGCAGTAAATTTATGCATGGACTTGTAGTTACAGTTGTTGTTGGGAGACTTGGGATTTGGGGCTATTAGTATAAAATATATATATAAATAAATTCTTTCCAAAGCACCCCGTGAATGAAGAGACGTTGATGAAGCAGGATAGTTGGAACAGAGTTGATGAGCAGCCAGGCGTTGCACGATGTTGATCCATTATTAAGCATCGAAGCATTGGAAACTTAAATTAACAAGCAAAATAAATTTATCACTAAAAATAATAGCGAAATAAATAGATTTAAGATGTAAGTACATGCAAAATCCATGTCATAGCATTTGTGGGGAGTTGGAAATTACATGCTACTTATACACTAAAAAGGGGGGAAAATCATACATTGTATAATTACAAATGGATTGCATGTATATTTATGTGGTATACATAACATGGTTTCTAATTACTCGCACAAGCTTCATGAAATACTACCGACGACAATTCGGACTCCTATTGTTTTGAACCACACAAGGGATCTAACTCCATTGGCGCTTTCTGTGCAGCATCACCATCTCTCTCCTTAAACTCTGTTTGCAAGTTGAATCCAAATCCACCATCACTTCCATACAAGTCTCGATCCCACTGACCGACAAATTCGTTCTTTTGGTCAGCTTTTAAAGGCAGATTAGATGTGGTGCAACCATCTGGCAACCCATCATCCACCTTTTGTTTCTTTCGCGGAGATGAGGGCGTGGCAGATGCATCGCCCGCTGTCTCCAACTGAGATGCCTTCTGCTTATCCTCAGCTGATGGCAATACATCAGATCCTTTGAGTACGCCACCAAGTTTCTGCTGCTCCTCAATGATCTTCTGCAAGTATTTACCCTGAGCTTCTATTCTCATCTGCAACTGCCTTTGAACCTGAATTTGTATTCAAACGTATTAGTAAACTTTTATTATAGCCAACACAAGTATAGCCACAACAAACCAACATGAAAAATTTCCCATATACCCAATCAAAATGCAAAGGCACAGACCAGAAGAAAGTGACAAATAACAATAACAGTAAAAGTGCACACACAAGAACAGACACAAGCTTTCGCCATATTAAATGCGCCTGCGTTCTATACTAAGAGGATAGGGTCCAGGAAACAGTTCCAGAATCATGCACTACACTCGAAATGAACAAGCAACACAATAATGAGTTATGCGAACAAAAACTGAAAAACAGAAGAAAACATGGCCATTTGCAATCATCCACCCACCAACTTTCCCATCCCTACAAAATATCTTTTAAGAAAAAACCACTAGTCCTCAACCCACCAACAAATATTCCCAAAACACTCCTACAAACCATTACTACCATATTACCACCCAGGCCATGGCAGCGTTTTTGCCATCCATTATTAGCAGAAATTTAAAGTTTGCCTTTCAGTTTTTGAATAAATTTTTTCTGGTCTATCAGAAAACTAATTTCTTTCTATGTGCTTTTCTTCCAATTCTGCAATCCTAGTGACCCCTGTGCAAGAAGATTTTTCAGGCCAGACTATATTCCTCTTTCAGCAATTTAAGGCGAAGTGAGGGCAAGAGACCTTACCTCAAGCTGTTCATGAAGACGCTTCTGAACTTCCATTTGCATCCTCAATGCCTCATTAATTTGGACTCCACTGAAGAATTTAAAGATTTAAATTAGATGCAGTCATTAATATAATAATAAGACACAGGACTATGCAAGTAAAGAGATATGATGATACTGGTCATGAAAGCTTAAGATGAGACAAAAAGAGTGCATATAATGATATAAGGTAAGGGAAAAGGTACCCACGGAGAAGAATCTGAGCAAGAGAGGCTGTCTCCAGAACCCTTCTTCTCGTCTTTAGAACCTATAAGTCAAAGTGCTTCTCCAAATTCAAATTCATATTTTCATACTGTAAACACAAATCTGCTATTGCAGAAATAACATATATAGATGGAGGGAGATGACCCTTACCATCAGCCGGAGACTCTGGCAGGTACTTTGCAAGGCGATACTTCTATACAAAAGAATAATAACGCTATTAAAAGCTAAAAACATAAAAATGTCAACATTTATGTTCCTGCGTAGGTAATATAGTGTAGCAAGGTGGCCGTACCTGTAAATGGCTTTTCACATGATAAATTGTTAGTCCCGGAACACCCATCACTCTTAGAACACCTTTAGGTGTTGCCCCTAAAGCAAATTGGAAAGAATGAAATATATTAATTAGGTAATGGATATGATCATAAACACTAATTTGCGTGAGACTGGATCTGGAAAAATAACATCCAGTCCTGTGCTGTGGGTCCCAAAGACTGCACACCACTAATAAAGGACTGGGACGGTTTAATCCAGTTTAATCCGATACTACATTTTGTCCCGGGAACACACCATTAGCTACCACACAATTCATTAGAAAAATCTAACCACAAATCAATGATTAAATCAATCCTTAACCAGAATTAAGAATGATTTGTAAATCTAACCACGCAGAGAAACATAGATTTATTAACTCAAAAGACATACAAATCGTGGATATCAAATCCAAACTCAGGCTACAAGAAAACACCAAACACTACACTCTAGTCTGAGAAAAAGATTCAAAGTACCAAAAATCAGAACTTCTCTAAATAAACTAACTGAATGCAACGGTGACTGTCCCTTAAGAAATCACTGTCAAAAGTTAGAACCCATTAGTCCAAAGTAAAAGTCCTCAAAAGGGTTGGTTATTCAGTTAGCCATCCACATGGATATCCCTTACAGTACAAATTGGTAATTCCAATTCAGAGGTCGCTTGATCAAGCTTATTAGTTAACATGTTGACTCATACTATCACTATAGATGGTTACCCGTAGTATATGACAGAAGAGTGAAAGCAGAGGGGAGAAACAAAGGAAGTAGTTGTCCAACAAATCTTTCTTGGCTCTTCTTCATACTAGACAGTTTGCTTCCATGCCTGAGCATGTTTTTTGACAGGAATTTCAACACTTAGCATCAATTAAAGGCCAAGACGAAACAGAAATCAATTTACAATTGGACTTCTACTTCAACCAACAGCATCAAACAAGAATATCGCCGAATTATATGGCACGAGGCTGAACTCCATGATGTCAACGGAATAAAAAAAACTGAAAAATTGGATTATGAAATAACAGACAGAATGTCCACCCAAGTCAAACTACCTGAAATGTGGCCTAAAGACTCGAGAAGCATAAAGGGAAAAGGCAACACCAGCTCAACCACCGAAACCAATATATTAGTAGAAACATAGGATCATTCAGGCTAGAAATCATTTGACTTAATGTGACTTTATGAAGATATCACAGTTGAACTATTATGCTTAAAATATCCCAGTTAAAATACTTTGAACGCTTTGTGTAAACCCTAACTTGAAAATAAATGTCTTTTATACCTCCATTCTCGCCCCAAAAGCACACAAAAATATATAATTTGAGCAGTCCTTCAAGAATGACTTCGAGTTGAATGCTGGAACCACTCATTTTGAATTATCAAAATCCATGACAACATGATTGGACCTAGACAAATTCGCAATTTTCTGTGGGCTCAGAGCAAGGTCTCAAAGCAACAATAAGCTGAAAGAAGACTAAATGGAAGATCAAACTTCTACAAATGGAGTAGAAGATGAATTGCCTCAAGGAGTTCTGCAAGCCCAAAAAATTTAGATGTTTGTGTTTCTTCTAAGTACTGAATATTCAAAGTAAGACAAACCCGTTGGAGCATGTTTACCCTTTTCACTAGAAAATGGTGCCTGAAGCTGATGAGGATGCACTAATGTGCAATGTGTTCTCCTCACATCTATTTGGACAAACACTAAACTTAATTTAGACATCTTCCATTGAGGTCCATCCCAAATTTTACCAAACTCTATGAGGCATTCATCTTCAAGTACATACGTAACAAGAAGCAAAAGGAGAAAGCATCTAACTCCAACATGAAATGGGAAGAAGACACTGATGGATTTCCTGAGCTGATTTGTCTTTGAATGTCCTAGGTAGGAAACCGTGATAGCAGCCATGGGTTGGATCAGCACTTAGGCCCGGACGAAGGGTGCAGGAGTCACTACTCAAGAGCCCCCAAGGGCATGGTCAAAGTCGCCACAAGAACCGATGGCTGTACAAGACTTAAGGAGGGAAGAGCCAAGCAATGAGTAAGGTCAACAGGGAAGTGGTTTCACAATCCTCATGCGCAAACCAAAAGACAAAGCAGAAAGATCAAGTAGCCTAAAGAAACCTTTATTGAGATCTGTCAGACCATGTGCTTGGCAAAATTGTACATGCAAATACAATTTGGATATTATTTCGAGTATCGCCACCCATGAGGAAGCCACAAGAGCTGCAAGATACAAGTAAGCATTGTTCCTTAACATTCATCAGACAACTAAAAGGTGCAGGAACTTGAGGAGGAAAGTTGAGGCCATGATCGAACAAGGCGATGCTCCCTCCACACACGGCCAATTGTGCTCAATTGATGAAACGACCGAAGTTACCTAAACAGAATGTTCTACGGGTTATTTGGGTTGATAAGGCAATAGTGGATTTCACACTGGTAGACTCTCTTTCTCCTTACAACTTTTAGTGGAGCTCAAACTGGAAGAAGCCCCGTCTCCATATAACTTGAATAGGAAAGTAAAGGGTACATAGAATGGAAGGGATTCCTTTGACCTTGCACCAGGTCATCATGAGCGGTTTTACAGGGACAGACAAGAAACCATTGACATCAAAGGAGACCCATGTACATCGACACTATGGCTAAGCTGGACCTTGAAAGTTGAGTTGGCTTTTAACTTTGGTTTGGGCCTCCTAGTAATGTTCTCTCAATTTTGCAGGGTGATAAGGCTGGCCGGTCTCAGCCTCAAATAATAGTAACTTAGTTGTTTTAGCTTTTGCATCCACGTAACTGAAAAACGGAGATGCACAATGCTACAGTATTGTGACCAGCCAGCACCAAACAGCCGGAAAATCAAGGTGAACCTTCAAAACAACTAGAAGGGGACCCACCTAAATGGTTCAGGCAGGAGCCTTATCAAAATCCCCACTTTTGAACCACTAGTGGAAAAGAATCTGTATCCATTTAAGCCAGAAAGCGCAGATGTGCAGGTACCAGACGAAGAAAATAGGCAGCTGATGGAGTTTCTAAAGAACAACAAATATATCTTCACGTGGCCATATATAGACACGTTAGATATTCATTCGAGGATAGCATGCCACATTTTTTACCTCTGAGACAAAGAAGGATAGCTTTGAGAGAAGAATTTCCAAGGAAATCCACTTTCCTGGAGCCCTAACCACTAGAAATGACTTCAAACTTACTATGAATAATAGAACATGACAATGAATCCTTCTCAAGAGGAATCTCCACAACTATCTACACATAAGAGGCATGTTCCTAAGTAATAAGTTCCCAATCATGAACCTCCTCCTCCCAGCACCAATTTCTTTACGACTTTTAACTAGACTCTAACTGATTAAATGAATCTCCCTTCACTACCCTTACCCACAAGAAATTTATCATCAAATTTTCTAGGATTTGGCAATAGACTCCAACTATTCAAATCAGCACTGATACTTAACTGCAGAAATGGAAAAGGCAAAAAAACAAAAAGATTAAATAAATAAAAAATTCTGCTAAAAAAACAAACCAAAGCCATCTCAACCACATAGGTCCCCAGTCATAAACATCAGAAAAAGAAAGGGGGAGAGAGAGAGAAGCAATTCTAGAGTTCAGTAGAAGACGAGTTTCTCCACAACAGAAAAGTCATCCGTAATCAAAGAACAAAAGTTTTGGAAACATAGGAAATACAATAAAATCCTGCGTTTATTTCCCCAAGCACCTTCATTGAAACTACCATAAATGACGCCACTAATCAAGTAATTATGAAATAACAATCCGTCTAAATTATTTGATTCGGAATTAAGAGGATCACCAAACAACATATCTAATGAAGTAAAAGTTAATTTACCAAAAAAAAAGTGAAAAAAGTTATAATTCTTGATACTGTAAGGCAGGGATAATGTAGGAAGGCCACTAAACTATTTCAAACATGTGAAAATTGCTTTCTGTAATTCTATTACCTAATACTGTGAGCAAACAAACATACATTTATCACATTCTTAACAGAGCTAAATACTCAGAAAAATTACAACTGGCCCCAAAACAGGGAAAGAAAAAGAACCCATGTCAGCTAAAGGGAAAAATCACAACAGATGGATTAATTACAATGAAAAAATAGAACTAAAAAAGAAAGTACCAAATAAAATTACGTTACTGAAAAGAATACCCACTATCTGGTCCACCGAGTTGGGTAATGGCGTCGACGAAGCGGTCATGAAGATCTGAAGTCCACCGCAGGCGTTGCTTGCCACTTCCCCCAGAAGGCGTTGGGCTTTTCACTGAAGAGCCACCGCTGACAACCCCAACGTTTGCAAGCTCCTCAGAGCTCTGGGGTTTGTGAGGGACTAAGCTCGCTGTTGAAAACTTCTTGGCATGATACATGCTGAAAATCCACTGAACATACACACAGAGACACCAAAAAGAAGAGCGAAAGAGTGAAAATGTGTAAACAAAATACAAAAGAGTAGAGAATTCCCAAAGTCAAAGAATCTCCATGAAAATTGAAACAAACCGTTAGCAGAGAAGAGAGAGAGATGAAGCTGTAAATTGAAATCGCACCTGCAGACAGAAATTGAGGTTGAGAAGAAAGCTTCAGGGACAATTCAATCGATGAGACCAGTCATATTATTCTCTCCGCAGGTTAGAAACTATAAAACTTGTCAGCCATTGGTACTTGGTTGGAGAAATTGTATTGGAGGCCTGCAAAATGATAAACTGCGCGTTTGGACGATGTAGACAATTGAGGTCAAAAGGCGGTCACAACCCACCAAAGCTTCTGGTCAATTTGGCCTGTCCAACTCTGTGAAAGCCAAAAAAACAATAAATAAATAAATAAAACAAAAAAATTAATCATGAAAAATGTTTGTCACCTATCAAAAATCGCAAAAAACAAACATGCCTAAGCGTTTTCGGCGAAGTGGCATTTGAGTATTTAATCATGATTTTATAGAAGTCTATAAAATGAGTTCTTCTTCGGTACATTAATGAATGGATACATCAAATTTTAAAGTCATTTTTGAAATATGAAGTGAAACAAGTCCTGAAAAGGTAACCTATGAAACCGATCTTGAAAGGTAGCCCGTGAAAAGGAACAAATTTTTGTTTTTGGAATTATACTCAAGTGTAGGGTTAGGCACGGTACGGTACAGTGGCATAATGGCGGCGCCAAGATTTCATGTGTGAGGGCCTCTTACTGAATATTTATAATAATAAAAAATTTGAACTCACAATACATTCTAAAGTAACCAAAAGACCAAAACATTATACATAATATATATATATATATATCCTTTCTATTGAGGGACACTCTTTAGGGTCTCATACGAGTTTTTTTTCAACGATCCAAACCATCTATGTTTTAAGTTTACATTCATAGATTATCCTTACAAAAAATTAGACAAATCGGAAACCATTTCGACATCCAATTGTATCCTACAAAATCAATGAACACGGTGCTTCAAGAAAGTACTAAAATTTCAATAACACAATTGAGTGGTCAAATGATATCGGATTCAAGTGATTTTTTGTAGAGATGATCTTTGAATGATTATCTGAAACATAGACGGGTTGGATTAGTGAAATACAATACGGAGTGAGCCCTACAAAGGTGTCCCTCAAAAAGCTAATTCGAGGGATCTCTCAATGAAAGCTCTATATATAAAAAGAAACTTTTTATTTATTTTGGTAATCTACAAATTAATTGAAAGATCCATTGAACTGAATAGAGAATAATTCAAATTTTCACAAACCCTAACAAACCATGGGCAAAGAGAAAACAATAAAAAATAAGAGAAAGATTAACAATCTTAATTAAGTAAGTCAACCCAATTGAAACTTGATAATTTGGCAAAAAAAATTTGAAACTTGATAATATATAATATGGAGAATAAGAGCATAAGTAGTCACAAATCTAGAGAAATGGGTGAAAATGACTCTTAGATTTGAAGCACTTGTGTAAAAAATAATAATATGTATACTAAATTTTTAGAAAATTGATCTAAACATGAAAAAATATGTAAACTTGAAGAGAAAACCCTAGAAATATTACATTTATCGTAAAAGATATTAATATATCATATTTTTAATATAAAAATGAAGGGGGGCCCGGGACCACAACGGTCCCTTAGTGGCTCCGCCCCTGCGGTGGCATGTTGTTCCCGATACCATTATCGAAATTGCAACCGGTACGGTACAGTGGTGAGGTTTCAATTTTGTGATACCGGATCATACTAGTATGAAACGGTACCAATTCCAGATTTCATTACCGGTGCCCACCGACCTGACCACCTTGCATGGTCATCTACCACGTCGAACGACCGACCTCCTTGCATGGTCGTCTACCACATGGAATGGTTGACCCGACCACCTTGCATGGTCATCTACCACGTCGAACAACCGACATCCTTGCATGGTCGCCTACCACGTCGAATGACCGACCCGACCACCTTCCATGGTCGCTACCACGTGGAATGACTGACCCGACCACCTTGCATGCTCGTCTACATTGTCGAACAACCAACCTCCTTACATGGTCGTCTACCATGTGGAATGACTGACCCGACCACCTTGTATGGTCCTCTACCACGTCGAACTACCAACCTCCTTGCATGGTCACCTACCACGTGGAATGACCGACCCGACCACCTTGCATGGTTGCCTACCACGTGGAATGACCGACCCGATCACCTTGCATGGTCGCCTACTACACGGAATGACCGCCCCAAGTCCCAACCACCTTACATGGTCGTCTACCACGTCGAGCGACCGCCTCCTTGCATGGTCGTCTACCACGTGGAATGACCGACCCGACCACATTGCATGGTCATCTACCACGTCAAGCGACCGACATCCTTGCATGGTCGTCTACCACGTGGAATGACCGACCCGACCACATTGCATGGTCATCTACCACGTCGAATGATCGACCCGACCACCTTGCATGGTTGGTCGTCTACCACATGGAATGACCGACCCGACCACCTTGCATGGTTGTCTACCACGTCGAACGATCGACCTCCTTTCATGATCGTCTACCACGTGGAATGACCGACCCGACCACCTTGCATGGTCGCCTACCACCACTACAAGGCGAAACCCTTCCACGACGTCCCGATATGCGTCATGGAAGGCGTTTATGACACGGTCAGGGCGTCGTAACCTATGTCATAGAAGGGGGTCATGGAAACTTTTAAAACCATGGCGTCGATATACGTCATAGAATGTGCTTTCAATTACGCGGTTTGCGAAGTCGTCTTATTTTTTCCATGACGCGTATGATATGTCATAGATGTATTTTTAATGATGTCAAGTCCGCGTCATGAATATTATGACGTTTCTTTTGACGCCGTCTATTCGTGCTTTCTATGACGCAGAATGGGCGTCATTGAATTTAACGGCGTCTATAAGGCGTCATTGAAATATTTTTCATGACACATATTAGACGTCGTTGAAATTTTATTAAATAAATAAAATATTCATCGTTGAACTTAACGACGTTTTGAGACGTCATTGAAATATTTTTGACGACACATATTAGACGTCATTGAAATTTTAAAAAATAATAATAATAATTCTAATACATATATATATATATATATATATATATATATAACCCATCATTTTAATTCTACAAAAAGAAATTAACATACGAAGCAAAGCTTTCACATAAAGGCTAACATACTTTACATTAATATTACTCAACACGATTCTAGTACATCATGACAAGTTTAAAAATTGTCTTTATGACTAATTCTACAAAGTTTTCTACGAAGTATGAGAAGTTCTAATACTTGCACCGTCCAAAACAAAATAGACATCCAAAAAGATGAGCTTGATGATAGTTTGAGAGGATGTGATGCTTCATGTCCAAAAGAGGGTGTAGATGGTACTAAAATAATTACAACCACCATTAATACACCGCTTTAAAACAAAACAGAAAATGAGTGAATGTCTAGAAATTTTGAGCACACATGCATGAAAATTATCCAAGTCGATAATGATATCTAAGGTCTTACTACAGCCGCAACTACAAATGGCTAATACAGGTTCCCGTGTAAGCAAACTTGGTCAAACCAAGAACATGCGATTTTCAAAGATTTGTTACATTAGAGTATAACAGCTCTATGATTAACAATAAAGTTATAAAATTTTCATACCTAACAAGCATAGAGAAACAAATAAAACATCCACATTGCTTCAATCACTCTACATGCACACAACTCACTTTCACTAACAACAGAGGCTATATTTTCTACATATACACTAACTTTTTCTTTCTCCACACTCACCTCTAGGTTGGTGACAGACCAGCTCGTGTCATGTGGAGGACCAAAATATTTATTCACTTGGTAAAAAAAAAAGCACAAGTGGGTCTTCAAAATTGTTGGGAAAAATATTTAAGCCTATAGAGACTTGTATCTTTGCCATGTTTAATGAGGATCGAAAAAGGGGCTGGTGACGCAAAGATTATTATATTTTGAAGGAAAAATAAAGAAAAATTTGAATATAACTATGTTAAGAAAATTAAGACACTGTATGTGGATTTTGAAGATCTTGATCTTCTGCATTAGCGGTGCGGCAAGTTGGAGCAGGATGACAGAGAAGAAGAGGCCATAGGAGGTCTTAGATGATTTTCCTGTTTTAAGTCAATTAAATAATAAAGTTACCATGATGCCTACTAGCTTGAGAAATAGAGGGAATGAAAATTCAAGGAAGAAAAAATAATGAACTGAATCCAAATTTAATCTTTAAGGGATTGTACTATTCAATAAATCTTTTGTTGTATATGATCGGTGCATAATTACATATCATTTTGTACCCTTCTAACTTATGATTTGGTTATGTTTTTGAGTTAAACTTGTGCTTTTAATCTATTTTGTGTTTGTTTCGATGTAATAAGCTTGGGACTCACTTAATGCATTTTGGAGTGAAGTTAGCTCAAAGCGGTGTCTGCAGATCAGTCAACTTCACGGATTGGACTGTACTTGCTCAAGAAGAACCAGATAATGAACCATACATCATTGGAAAGATACGGAAGTCTAGTTTCTGTAGCATTTTACGGTTCATGATTCCGAGTCTTCTAGATGAAGTTATGCAAGTTTGGGCAACTTAAGGTCAAATTCGGCAGCATCTGCGTTCTTGGGCCAAAAATGACTTTTGAAGGCCTTCCCGATTTTTCCTTGAGTTAGGCTGCATATGCTTGGAAAGATAAGACAAAGAGCTTCAAGATCCATATTTTTCCAGATTTGTTAGAGTGAAGGAGCAAGCCCAAATCGAGCCCACAAGCTGACTGCAATGCATTGTCATGCATGAGCTAATCATTTTAGTGGTGAATTGAGTGGTGTAAGTTGGTGAAGTGAGTGTGGTTATTAAATTCAATTGTATAATCAGATTTATACTTCCCTAGGCCTATAAATAGTGAGTTCTCCAAGCATGTAAACACACCCCAAGGGGGAGCTCTCAAACATCTCTCTAGAGCTCCTCTCCCTTCTCTCCCTCAAATTCTCTTAGTTTTCTTTTTAGTTCTCAATTGTTTCCTTTAAGTTTTTCTTAGTTGTAATTTATTTTCCATTGTAATGTAATTTCTTTTCTTAAGTTTTCAAGTTTAATTAGTTTTCAAGTTTCAAATATAGTTCTTGTTCTTATTCATTATGCTTATAAGTTAATATGCTTGTTTGAATGATTGATCACCATTAAAACTTGTATGTTAGCTATCTTGGTTTGAATTAAGAGTAGACACCATGCATTAATTCAAATTGAACTATGAATAGGAAGAGTATGTATGGACATTCGACAACATGGATTAGATACATGCTTGGTTGTTTAAAACATTCTTCTATGCTTAATGGATTTCTAATGCTTAATTTAGGTTCGACAAGAAGGATCTAATTAGGGAATTAGGAATACAAGGTTAGGACCAGACACCATGGCTTAATCATACTTTAGCTAGAATCAATCTGAGAATCTAAATTGAACTTGGTAACTAATTTGCTTGAGTTAATTTCTTTTCTTTCTTTCTTGTTGTATTTTCTTTTCATTTTTGTTTTGTGCAGGAATTAAATTGAATCAATCTATCATCAATCCTCGTGGGATCGACCTCGTACTTACACAAGCTATACTATCCAACGCCTCGTGCACTTGCGAGTTAACAAAAATTTTGGCGCCGTTGCCGGGGATTGACGGCATAGTTTGGTTCTATTTTCTTTCCCTACTTGTTTTACTTTCCTTTTTCCGTTTCATTTCAGTTTTTATTCCTAATCCTTTTAATTCTATTTCAAGTTTTTTATGTTTGTTTTAGCAATATAGGATAGCTCAATAAAAAGGGAGAGAAGGAAACTTCAATCATAAGAATAGGAAGTATGGAGTAGTGGGAGGAGTAGCTACCTCCAAATGCATCCATGCTCGACCTAATCGCTTCAAGGGGGAGTATTCCAATCCTTTCTCTTTTACTTGTATTGTTATTATTTTAGTAATTTTAATTTTCTGTTTCTTTTATATTTTAAAAAAAAATTAAAAGATTTTTCATATGAGCCGACTCTTGGTAACTCCGGTGAGCGTCTTCGTCAATGCGGTGTCTAGGAGTTCTTTAGGCGACACCTTCGGTGTCTAAGAAGTTTGGGTTTTTAAGCGGGACCATTGTGACCCCTCCAACCTTCCCGAACCCCCGGTTGTGTTTTTTGAGGCCCTTAACTGGTCATCCTAGAGTTGCTTGTATACTTGTGTGTTCTTAAAATAATTTTTTTTTACAATAACGGTTTAGTTTAAAAATTTAAGTTTGGGTATTGTATTCATGCTTAAATAATAATTACAAAAAAAAATTGCAATTTGGAACTTCTTTGTTTTCTTTTCTGTTTAGTTGTTTTATAATCTGTGATTTTTATTTATTTATTATTTTAACTTTTATGTGGTGTGGTTAGTTAGTTTGTTTCTGAGTGTTAAAAATTTTTTAAAAAAAAACAAAAAAATACTCTAATTAAAGCTGCATCACTAAAAACTTAAAAAAACAAAAATAAAATAAAAAAAATAAAAAAACAAAAACAAAAACAAAATGCATAAAATACAAATAAATAAAACATCATCTTCTTCTTCTTCTTCTTCTTCTTCTTCTTCTTCTTCTTCCTCTTCCTCTTCATCGTCATCAAGATCGGCATCATCATGGCACGCCTGCATTCCAAAATTGGAAACTTTAGTTTAGCCGTCTGGACGTCATCTTTTGGGTCTTCACGCATGACCTCTTGGGGCCCATCACTTGAGCTCCCAAATATCGCACTTATGGTCAGTACTCTTGGCTTGAGCACCACTTGTCTCGTGCTCGGCCGCTTGCGCTACCACACGCCCAATAGACTCCGACTTTGTGCGCATGTCTTTGGCGTACAAATCTACCATCGATGATAGTCATTTATTCTCACTTTGCAAACCTTCTAGGCGACGTCGATTAAACTCCACCATCCTTGTCCTCTCCTTTTTCAAGTCCCTTATAATGCCTTGACAATCCTCAACCACATTCTCGCGATGCCGCCAATCGAGCCTTTACTAGCTCCAACTCACGGATTTCGCAATTAGACGATAACCCACGATTGCGATAGTGGTCGTGTTTTGTGCGGCGGTGCCATGGCATCACCGACGATTCGATTGTCACACTTTGCGCCGAGCACTCGTGCATCTCTCGGGAGTCACTAAACTCCTTGCGACTCCAAGGGCAACTTCGTTGTCCATGAGTATTGTGTCATTCAACATCACGGGCCCTCTTCTTTGAGCCAAAATAGGGCATCCACGTTGGTCTTTGCTCCTTGACTCGACGTCTGAATTGGTTGAGCTAGGTTAAGATCGAGCGAAAATGGGAAAGGAGACGACATTTTCTTTACGCTTTCTTTTCTTTTTCTCTCTTCTCTCTTCTTTTTCTTTTCTTTCCTCTCTCTTTTCTTCTTTCTTTTCTCTCTTCCGTGTGGCTGTAATTTTTGTTTTTCTCCCTTAGTTTCCTTTTATAGACTTCAAACCCTAGCACCACTCGAGCTCCACGACCTTCTCGGCTTTCCCCGTCCCCAAAAATAATTTGTCGCGGCGTAACCTTTACGAGCGAACCCGTTCAACAAAGTAAATCACGACTTTTCATGCCCCGTAATTTTCGCGCTTGAGCTCTGCGGCGCCTCTATGTGTTGACACGTGGCTCTTTGCTTCGTTGCAGAGACGACATACGGACCCTCGTTTGAGAATCCACCAATTCACGTTTCAAAAAATAAATAAAAAAAGAAAAAAATTAAAAATTAAAAAATAATAATAATAACAAAAAAAAATTTAACGTGTGGGCTTGAGGAATTCATTGTGGGTCGGGTTTCACCGTGGTTTGGGTTTCAAATTGTGGGCTTTGGGTTTCAATTTGCGTAGTTTGGTGTGTTTAGGGCTTCTTGTTTCGTTTTTTATTTTATTTTTATTCGTTTGGTTGTTTTGCAATTTTTATTTTTTATATTTTAATTATTGTATTTTGTGATATTTATTTGCTTTAATACCTTTCATTTTTTGTTATGACATTGCTTGTGCCTAATTTTTAAACATTGGGGACAATGTTCATTTCTAAGTTTGGGGGTATTAGAGTTTAGCAAGAAAATTTGGTTTTTCTTAAAATAAAATTTTAAAAAATTTTTTTTTTTTTTTTTTTTTTTGGTTTTATTTTAGTCTTGCTTTGTTTTTATTTTGAGTCACTTTCCGAACACATATGATGAGATTGTGATAAATGTTTGCATGATTTAAATGAAAATTGGATATCTTTTTATTTTAAAAAAAAAAAAAAATTTAAAACTTTTGGCATCGTTCTAGCATGATATGTTCGAAACCCTCTTTACACTTGCCATTTGTTTCATAATTTTCCAATTAAAGGATTTGCATAATCTAAAAAATTGTATCAAGCATAAATTAAACTTGTATAACCATATAATGTGAGCTTTTGAGCCTTGTCCTTCATTTCATGAGTGTTATACACATACTCTTATTTTCTTGTCATCTAAGTTGTTGTTTGATCTCATTATTCATTGAATTGGTTGAGCACTTAAAAGTCATTCATTCATATTCAATTTAATTACATGACATTTAAGAAATGATATTAAGGCCCTCTTTGGATCGTTTGTGCCTTTCAAGCTAACCTTATGCATGCTTAAGCATGATTTTTCCATTGTTAACCATTTTGAGCCTACATGTAAACCTTTTCTTTCATTTAACCAATTATATTTCCTTGCCTTAGCCTGAAAAACAAGTATTTACCTTTTCTAAGGAACTCATGAGCTTTAATTATGATGTGTTTTTCATACTAAGTTTGGGAAGGGGTATTATATATTGAAAATAAAAAAATCACCCAATTGGTGGAAGAAAAGAGAAAAGTTGTGATTAAGTGGTGGTTGAATGAAATTTCATTTTTGGGTTTCTTTATTGGCCTCAAAATAAATTGGTGGTTGTTCAATTAAAAGAAAGGAGTGTGAATCCTTACAAATGGAGGTATAAGGAGTTTTGAAAAGAAAAAAATTCTCATTGTGATGATTCAAGTCTTGGAAACAATTGTTTTATGCTCTTACATTGTGAGTTCTTTGAACTTTGTGTTATCCATACCTTTCATTTCCCACTCACCTTACACCCTTGGCCCCATTACAACCTATGATAAAGACCTAAATTGATCTTAAATGTCATGTGATTGAATTGCATCCATTTTTCTACTTTTAAGTGTTTAGCATCCTTCTTGAGATCATATAATGCAAGTTCTTCATCTTTCTATTGTGAGTTAATTCCCTTATGGTTTAACTCTAATCCCATGTTTATAATCGAGTGATGCATTGTAGCCCTCTTACGAGTGATTCATTTGTGAGAGGACAACTTTGGTGAGATTTGAAGTTGAATTTGTGCTTTGTATGATTTTTGAAATTGTGTGAAAACTAAGATTGAAGAATTTGTTGCATTTGGCTATCACACTACTACACTTTGAGCATGTTATGTTTTGAACTTTGCCACATTGTGAATAATGTCCAAAAATGAGCTTTTATTGTTAAAACTTTTGAGTCATGTGCATGAGTCATTTCTCTTGAGAAAATGTTCGGAAATATTGTTTTTGTATTTGTTTTTGTTTTGTTTTTGTTTTCTAACTACTTTGTTTTTTTGTAGAGTCGATGAAACGTTTGTGGGTATCGTGATCATTAAACCCTCAGAGACACAACTCCTCCTACTAGGGATGCCTAGAGGTTTAAAGGCTTATTGCATATGCTCAATGCAATCGAGTTACTGCGAAAGTGGTCTAATAAATTTATTTACTTATTTTGTTTTTATTTTTGTTTTCCTTTTGTTTTGCTCGAGGACTAGCAAAATCTAGGTTTGGGGTATTTGATCGGTGCATAATTACATATCATTTTGTACCCTTCTAACTTATGATTTGGTTATGTTTTTGAGTTAAACTTGTGCTTTTAATCTATTTTGTGTTTGTTTCGGTGTAATAAGCTTGGGACTCACTTAATGCATTTTGGAGTGAAGTTAGCTCAAAAGCGATGTCTAGATCAGTCAACTTCACGGATTGGACTGTACTTGCTCAAGAAGAACCAGATAATGAACCATACATCATTGGAAAGATACGGAAGTCTAGTTTCTGTAGCATTTTACGGTTCATGATTCCGAGTCTTCTAGATGAAGTTATGCAAGTTTGGGCAACTTAAGGTCAAATTCGGCAGCATCTGCGTTCTTGGGCCAAAAATGACTTTTGAAGGCCTTCCCGATTTTTCCTTGAGTTGGGCTGCATATGCTTGGAAAGATAAGACAAAGAGCTTCAAGATCCATATTTTTCCAGATTTGTTAGAGTGAAGGAGCAAGCCCAAATCGAGCCCACAAGCTGACTGCAATGCATTGTCATGCATGAGCTAATCATTTTAGTGGTGAATTGAGTGGTGTAAGTTGGTGAAGTGAGTGTGGTTATTAAATTCAATTGTATAATCAGATTTATACTTCCCCTAGGCCTATAAATAGTGAGTTCTCCAAGCATGTAAACACACCCCAAGGGGGGGAGCTCTCAAACATCTCTCTAGAGCTCCTCTCCCTTCTCTCCCTCAAATTCTCTTAGTTTTCTTTTTAGTTCTCAATTGTTTCCTTTAAGTTTTTCTTAGTTGTAATTTATTTTCCATTGTAATGTAATTTCTTTTCTTAAGTTTTCAAGTTTAATTAGTTTTCAAGTTTCAAATATAGTTCTTGTTCTTATTCATTATGCTTATAAGTTAATATGCTTGTTTGAATGATTGATCACCATTAAAACTTGTATGTTAGCTATCTTGGTTTGAATTAAGAGTAGACACCATGCATTAATTCAAATTGAACTATGAATAGGAAGAGTATGTATGGACATTCGACAACATGGATTAGATACATGCTTGGTTGTTTAAAACATTCTTCTATGCTTAATGGATTTCTAATGCTTAATTTAGGTTCGACAAGAAGGATCTAATTAGGGAATTAGGAATACAAGCTTAGGACCAGACACCATGGCTTAATCATACTTTAGCTAGAATCAATCTGAGAATCTAAATTGAACTTGGTAACTAATTTGCTTGAGTTAATTTCTTTTCTTTCTTTCTTGTTGTATTTTCTTTTCATTTCTGTTTTGTGCAGGGAATCAAATTGAATCAATCTATCATCAATCCTCGTGGGATCGACCTCGTACTTACACAAGCTATACTATCCAACGCCTCGTGCACTTGCGAGTTAACAGTATATTAATGATCATAGCCTTCATGAGCTAGAAAAGAAAGTGTTTATGGCCATTCAAGTATTAAGGCAATACAGGAATATTTTAAGCCTGACACGAACAATTTATCAAGATAGGCCTAACACAAAAGTGCACATTCCATAGTCAAACCAGTTGAAACTTTAAATTACCTGCTGAGTAATTGAAGAAAAATGTACCTGTTGAGGTTGTTTAATCGGATGAGTTGTTTGATTTGTAGTGCCAAAATAGAGTTCGTAGCTCTTTCTTTTTCTGGACACCAGAGGGGTCCCATAACCAGAGGATCTAATGGCCCCACTGATGGCTGCATTAGCCTGCTGCATGTAGGCCACGATATTGTGGTCTTCATGACGGAGAGCTCTTCTTTCTTCACTTCCTTCAAAGTTCTTGCAGCCCATGCATTTACAATTTTCAGAGCACAGAATATTGGCTTGGAAGCACTCACAATATTTCTTGAGGCACCCTGATTTCCTGCAATGACATCCTTTATTGTGCTTTCCAGGTGCTTGAATTTCACCAGCATCTTCCTGAATTTTTCTAAGATATTATTAAAGCACGCTGAGCTGAATTTCCAAATGCAATATGCTTAACCCAAAAACACTAATAAGTCTACTAAAAGATATTGAGTATATACTATGCTTGCACCTCCTTGTTCCTGCTTCTCTCTATACTAGAATGAATTTAGTATAAGAATTTAGTAAATGCAAGGGCACCAGATGAAGTTTTAAATGAATCAGATTACATACCCTACCATCACGAGATTCTTGTGGGCTGCTAGCAATATTTGGTCTGAAAGCATTTGGATTACGTTCTAAAATTAATCCAACTGCCTCCTGCCTAGCAGCTTCATTATCCACATTATTGTGACAATTCGAGCAGTTGCAGCCTTCACAATAAATTCCAGCTGCAAAGCACTCACAGTACCTACAAAATGATCAAATTTTGACTCTAGGTAGTAAAAAGAATGTGGGAGAAACAGAAGAGATGATGTGCCACATACTTAGTCATAATGTAAAATATTTACACAAATTAAGATACTAAAAAGACACTATCACTCAGATACATATGCTAGTAGAAACTCTACATTAAAAAATTACAATGAATTTCAAGGTTTTACTCCAAAACAGAGTTGACAAGATATGCAAAGGTGAGCAGAAGTGTTCAGGATGAAAAGTGTGAATATCTGTAACATTTCCCTCATTCTCCAGATGCGAAGTTAAGAAATCATACACAAGGAGTTGTCAGGTATCTAAGTTCACATTCAAGAGATCCCAAAAAAATCATAAATTGGAGCCCTCTGGTTCTAAAACTTATAAAAAGGAGGAAGTAAAGATGTCCTTACAACTTCAGGCACCGAGAGTTTTTACAATTGCATTGCTTCTGCTTCTTAGGAGTGCCATCTTTTCCATCGCCACGTTGCCGTGATATAGGAGACTCTTGTAAACTGAGGAGAAACACATGCATACAAAGGTCAAGAAGCACATAATACAACAGATATCATAATCTAGGGGCTTAAACACAGTTTTCTCTGCAGGACGTCTGGACTGTCAATATGGTGTTGATAACACAGTAGAAAAAATGTCAAAAGAAAAATATATCAACGTGTTAGCAAATATTATCAACACAAATGCCGGACATTATTGATACAAAATCCATCCCAGCTTGAACATATGCTTATTAGAAAAAGATAGACAAGCTTGTGCATTAAATCATACAGGCCTAATAAGAACATAAAATAAAATGTCAAAGCATTGCTGTAACTTCTCTATGATTAAGATAGTTGATTTTCACTCCTTTTTTGGGTTAAGTTATTAATGTGCATGACTAATACCAGTATATCTGAAAATTAGAAACATATTGGCTCATAAATGTAAAATACACACTTCCTACGCAACCACATTTGCCATTCAAACACACCATACCTATTTAGTACAATTTTCCTACCACAACAACAACATAAAGCTTAGTTCAAAAGTTCAACTGAAATTGCATAAAAATTACCTCGCTTGCGATGTCGAGATCGAAAGCTTGTGCACCGGGTGCTGAATCCGGCGCAGGACTCAGTCGAGCCTGAAACTGTGGAATCACCGGTGGCGGCGTTAGCTGTTTCGGTGACTACGCTACCGGCGGTGGCGGCCGCGACTGTAACTGCAAATGCACGTGCGATTTTGCCGGTGAGTTTTGTGACAGCTGCGCCTGTGACGATGACTGTAGCTATAGCTGTAGCTGTAGCTGCACCTCAGGCAACGCCGCGTTCGCCGACGCTCAACACACCGTCATGAAATCCAATTGCCTCGCCAATTTCTTCGGTGCGATTTGGGAGACCGTTTTGCTCTGCTCCATTAATCTCCAATAAATTCAAACTCAAACATGCACAATCAGCCTCGAAATCCACATTTAAAATCTGACAAAACAAACTTAAAAAGGGTTCAAGAAGAAATTCAAAATTCCTTGAGCTCTCTCAAGGAATCTGCCCAAGCTGACTTAATGGCTTTATGTAGCTCTCTCAAATGTCCCCAGAAGAAGAAATAGACAATTAAATCAGTAACAGAGAAGCACAACAAAGACCCAGATGATAGAACGCAGTAAATTTGATGAACTGACCTTAAAGAAAGCATTGTTGGTGCTATGAGAGCCAAGCATGAGTGAAGAGTGAACAGAAAAAGAAAAGAAAGGGAAGGGATTGATGAGAAGATTTGTGGTTGGGCTCAGAGAGAGAGATCCTTACACTAGGTCTGAGAATGAAGAGAAGATTTTAGAACGATAGAGAGAGAGAGAGAGCCTTAACGAAGGGAATAAAGCGGGCAAACTAAAATTTCACCCAAAAAAAGAGCGCCATGCGAAAAAAATCAGAGAAAGAAATTCTAGATCTATGACGCAGGTTAGCCGTCATGTTAAAGAAAAACCATGACGCGGAGGATGCGTTATTAATTTAATGACGCATAGACGACGTCGTTAAACTATAAACCTATTAACGACGCGGATCTTACGTCGTCTATTACCACTAGAATCCATGACACACATTCCGCGTCATTGAAAATAATTTTAATGACGCGTCTAGCGAATGTCATAATAACAGTGTCATAAACTCGTTTCAATGACGCATTTTAAAAACACGTCATAATTTATGACATTTAATGACGTGTATTTTTGATGCGTCATTAAATCTGCGTCATACAAAGCCCTTTTTTTGTAGTGGTTGAATGAACGACTGACCCCCTTGCATGGTGGTCTACCACGTGGAATGACCGACCCGACCACCTTGCATGGTCATCTACCACATTGAACGACTGACCTCCTTGCATGGTCACCTACCACGTGGAATGAGTGACCGACCTCCTTGCATGGTCTCCTACCAATGGCAGATCTAACAAGGGGCGAGTGAAGGCTATTGCCCTCACTCACCCTTCTTGCTACCCATGAATCTCCTTTAACCTCCATTGAAGTTCTGCTGCAATAGGGGTAAGGTGTTTGACAAATTGCCTGTGAGAAAATAGGAAGGAAGAGGGCGAAGCTGTTGAAAGAGGAAGATGGAAGAAGAAGAAGAATAAAGAGAAGAGAACCAGGGATCGTCGTCGATGAGCCATTTTGGAAATATCTGGGATTAGATAGAAGAAGAAGAAAGGATTGCTTGAAGCTTTCCACTAAGTCAACTTTAATTAGTTTTTACTTCCCAAGACAACGCACCAAACCCAACAGTTAGGAGGTTTTGACTTCACTCTCATCTTCTTTGGGCTGATCTTTATTGGGCCATTTTTGTGCATATCAAAATTTATATGCGATTTAAATTTTATTTCAAAATTTATATGCTATTTAGATATTTTTAAATATTATGTTATGTTAATATGATAACATCCTTTTCTAACTTGATATTTCAACATCCTGCTTTGAATATTAAAAAAAAGAAGTAATCTCTCCTCATTAATTTACAACCTTGAGAATTTCACCTAAGGAGTTGTCATTAGGAATTAACCTATAGTGATTTAAAAATAGTCTTATTGTTAAGTGTAATGATGTTATGACGGAGCATTTTCAAAACAAAAAAAAACGTTTCGTGGACAATTGTGAATTGTATTATTTTGTGAACCACTGTCGACGAGCATTTTGTTAATTAAAATTTAAGATCTTTCCCTTTAAGCTAAATGCTTTTCACCTCCACATTTTGCACCCAACACAAAAAATTCCTGGATCTGCCACTGTCGCCTACCACATGGAATGACCGACCCGACCACCTTGCATGGTCGCCTACCATGTGGAATGAACGACCAACCTCCTTGCATGGTCGTCTACCACGTGGAATGACTGACCTGACCACATTGCATGGTTGTCTACCACGTCAAATGACCGACCTCCTTGCATGGTCGTCTATCACGTGGAATGACCGACCTAACCACCTTGCATGGTCCTCTACCATGGCATCAATCGTCATCATTGCATGGCATACATCGCCACCATGAAACGACATACATCGCCATTGTGACATGGCATACATTGTCATAAAGTCATTACATATAACACCATCATCACAACATTATGTGATACGTACTCGATTTGGCCTTATTATCTCCATACATATGTTCGGCTCGGCCTTATTATCTTCATATGTGTGCTCAACTCGGCACCCTCTCCACCTTGGCACACCATGGTCAAGGGGAGGGAATATTATCTCTACATAATGTGCTCGGCTCGGCCAAACACTGGTCTTACTTGAAAGTCCCCAGCCAAGAAGCTATTCTCGACTGTGAACTTGGGGGCTCCTGTTGACACCATGCTGACCTCACCTCCTTTTTAAACAAATCCTACTAATCAAGAGATGTGTGTTGGGCTCTGCCTCACCACCTCCAGCAGATATGTGCTCTGCTCAGCCTCACCACCTCCAACAGATATGTGCTTGACTCGGTCAGATCTTGGTCTTACTTAGGGCTTCATTGACACCATGCGACCTCACCTCCTTAGGCGAGATCCCAAAAATAAAGGGATAGCCATTGCTTGTCATACCTCACATCCCACCATGCCACCTCCTATGCCTTCTCCCAAGACCCCAAATCAATGGGAGCCATGCAAGACCCCAAATCGGGGGCATGCAAGAATCCCAGCAATCAAGCAACCTTGTCTACCCCAACTTGAGCTATAAAAGGAGCTCACCACCTCCAAGCAAAGGGACCAGCAGCTGCCACTTCTCTAAGAGCTCTCCCAAGCTCTCTCTTTTCTCTTACAAAGGCTCTCAAGCCTCTCTCTTTAATGTTCAATGTAAACAATACTCAAATACAAATACAAAGCTATAAACTATAGTGGATGTAGCCCCGTTATGGGTGAACCACTCAAACACTTGTGTTATGTGTGTGATTATGTTTTAATCCGTTAGGTACAAATTCGCCCGTTAACAAGTGTAATATTGAGTTTGATGCTTAAGTGAACATTATTGAAATTTAGCACATTTCCTTCAATGGCAATAATGTTTATTGCAAATTGTGTTTATAACACATTTCCTCCTATAATTGATCACAAATTGTGTTAGTCCTTTGTAATTCCCGGCTCTTGTGTATCATGAGATGAGAAATTGCTTTCAACATAACAATTGTATTAGATAAGGAGATTAGAATTCTACATTATAATGTATAATCCAATAAAATAAAATAAAAACCAAGAGCTACAATGATTAAGAGGGATCGCTCAACCCATACCTATTAATTTATTCTCTTCGGTATTCCTAATTCCTGTCATTTCATGTATGTAAACATTGCATTAAGTTCTTAATTCCAAAACTGTTATAGTACTTGCAAAGGTGTTGTAAGTTGTAACTTGTATATGGTGCCCAACCTCCTATAGTTCTAGTACTTCCATTTAAGTTCTTAGAGCATATATAGTGGGCTTCCCAAATCAACTCCTTAGACAAATTTTAAGGAGGAATTAAAAAAGCACAACTCCATGTTCCTATGCACATCCTAAAATAGGGAGACTTCTAGGAACTTCTAAATATGAGGAGAGAGAAAGGGTCGGCTTCTCACACACACACTACTACGGTGTCATAGGGTTTGAACTTGACACCCATAGTCTACAAGTCAAGGCTCTTTTCCACTGGGCTAGACCTCGTTGACAGCTTTCTAGTGTTTTTAACCAAATTTTAAAAACTTATCGTGGTTCCTTGCACCAAGGGAAAATTCTCATTAATTAGCACAAAGTTCATAGTAAAATTACAAATAATGATCCACACTCCACATGCAATTGACACTATGAATCTCTTGGCCATCTGCTGAAGTAGTGTATTAATGTAGTGAATGTTTGGGAAGCTTTTGGGGTTGATACAATTTTTCTATAGCCCTCAAATTTTTGGGATTTATTATGTGTATTTGAAATCTAACAGGACATGTCATATCAAAGTGATTTGCCTTGAAATCTTGTGTTTTCTTTTGCTCTTTGACATGTTTGGAAGATTAGATGCAAGACCGTTCTTGATGCTGATCTAAGTTGCAGTTGGTCTGCAACCTGTTTTTGGCCAATTCTTTTTGAGGATCAGCCTGAAAAGACATCAATAATAGCCACCGGATTTGGTTTGATTCAAATGGAGAATCCAATTACAATGACACACACAACTGCTTGGTTAAATGAAGTTTTAACCAGATGGAACGTTTAAATATTTCTTAAATTGTACAGAATTTTAACATTACAAAGAAATACAATATCAAATGCCTTCTCAAGGTATTGGTGTCTTGGTCACTTTAGAGCATTCCAACTTTTTAGTAGTCACAACGCAGTATGATGGTGCTGAAGGTTCTCCCAAATTTTTAAATAATAAAAAAACTCAAAATTATAACAAGAAAACATTTAGGAAAAAACATTAGAAAAAAAGGTCAACATGTTAAATTTGCTAATCAAGAAACACAAGTATTTACAGGAGGCCCTAGGCACAAGCGAGCAAGGCGGTCATCTTGGACCTCCAAATTGGGAGGGCCCCCAATTTGTATAATACCCTATATATACATACATATATTATTATTTTAAAAACTATATTTTATAAATATTATGTTAGGTTCAAACCAATTATTGTAAAAAAAAAAATTTAACTTACCTAATCATTGGGAGTGGTACATTGGATTGGGATGGGAATAAAGCTTGAATTTGTTAGGACTCGAACCCATGACCTTTTTATGAAGCTTTTACCTCCACCCTCCCCCTCCCCCACCCCTCCACCCTCCACCCTCCATTGTTGAATAAAATGGGTTTCCGTTTGTGAGCTCTCTAAACACCTTAGGCTTTGCTTTTCCATAGAACAGTCATGCATTACTTTTTCATAAAAGTGGATCTGCTCTGATGGATCCCTATGATAACGAAGAAGAAAATGCGGAGCATCTCACCATTTGTCTTGAACACTCATCGACCCTCTCGACACCAGGTGAGGCGTTAGTCTTGCTGGTTTTCTGATTCTTGAAAAAGAACCCCTTATTGGTGGAGTTAAAGTTGCCCTCCGACGAGAGTGGAGAAACATCGTGCACTCGGATGATGTGCGAATTACTTGGGCCAACCCCAATGTGTATGCCATCATTGTGCAGACAGAGGCAGTTGCAAGGAACCTCATTGAGAGGGCCCCTCGTTTGTGCATGACAACGTCTTTTATGTCCAGGCATGGCCAGATTGTGTAACGCTGGATGAAAGAATCCCTTGCAAGGCAGCCTTTTGGATTCAAGCCCATGGTATAAGTAACATCTAGACCCAATTTAAGTATTAGTTAATTATTTAAACATTTTAGCCACTTTTTGTTTGGAAAGGAATTTGGGAAATTGAGTTGCACCGTTGGGTCAAGCTCATCGATACAAGTTCATAGACAGGCGGCACGCTAAATTCCGAGTTGTATCGACAGAGAAAATATCTAAAAACTAAAAGGTCGTAAATGTCATTTTGAGCAGGCGATTTCCTTGCTCCGGCCACGCCAGGCCTTGCCACCGGTTGGAAAGAATGGTCGTCATCCGCCGACCCAGTCTAGGTGAATCCCCGACGAGCCCAGCCCCTCCCTGCGACGGCACGAGCTCGGAAAGGCCGAGAGGGTTCAAGGTTTTCCAGCGACTCCGGCGTCTGTTGACATTGATCGAGGTATAGATTTTGATCCTTTTCTCATGTTCGTACTGATTATGTAGGTAGTTAGGGATGATTTTGTTGTTTGAGAGATTGATTGTTAACCCCCAAATTGATCGATTTTGGCCATGATTGACAAAGTTTTGGCCATGATTGACAAAGTTCCGGCCACTTTTTGGCCGGGGTCTAAGAACTAAAAACGCACCCCTTGTTAGCCTGAATGTGTTGGTATAGGTATTGCATTGAGTTTTGATAATTTTCGGTCGCCGAAATTTTCACAAGAAACCTACCACTGCCGCGGTGGGTAGCGGCACGTGGGACCCATTGTGGTGACCTATTTTGGTCCTAGAATTATCTACATGTTGTCTCAAGCACGACGGTATGCTCGGATTAGCGATAGGTTATAGTTTGACTATCAAACGAATATTGCGCCTATTACGCAATATTCTGGTTCATAGGTTTGGACTGTTCGATCGGTCCATTTTCAAATATGTTGTTCCTCGTAGCTCTAGGATCGTGTAGGAACTTGCGGATCGAGAATCGGAGTCCCGGATACTCCAAATCAATGATTTTTGGGGTTAAGCGAATCGATCGCCGTGCGATCGCTCGATCGAGACAAAACCTTTGGGGCTTGGGTAGTAGACTTTGTTAGACCTATAAGAACTTTCAAATTGGAAATCGGAGGTTGTTGGACCTAATTGACCAAATTCCGCCATCGAGGTCAAACCGACTGTCGGATCGTGACGAAACTTCTAGGATGAGTTTAACGTATTACCATGGGCCAATAGGAACTGTTGGATAGCAAACTAGAGGTTGTGGGCCTTGTGAGCCCAGTTGACTTAGATAGTGGGCCATGTCGGCTCGGTTGAGGTAGTTTAGTAAGTTATAATTGTGAGTGGACATATATTTTTAAATGTGCATTTTTTTTCATAAATGGAATTTGCTTGCATAAATGTGATTTGATTGGAAATTGGTTTATTTTGGGTTAATGAGGTTATGAGATGTTATTAACGGGCTAGTCTCGGCTTTTACAATGTGATAGGAGATTTCCAAAGATTATTTTTAGTCTTACTATAATAATTATTATCATTAAAGTATATGGATTTGGGTTTTGGACTATGGGGATTTTGGATTGGGTGATATTGTGTTTGTTTATGAAATTTGAACATGGAATTTGGTTTTTATGGATTTCATAAAGGAAAGTGGATTTTATTATATACATATCGATTTTGGCTATGTAGTATGATATGAAATATTGATTTGTGAATTGCACCATCATATGTACCTCCCCTGGTTCAATATGGATGATAACCACACGTGTGTTGAGGGATTCCGACTTGTGTGATGTTGATGACCCGAGCACCCTTGGCGGGGTGTGTCGTAGGCCTTGACCAGCACTCTGCGCTCGTAAGACTTGTTTCAGTCGCACGTGTATTGAGGATTCTACCGTGTGTGTACGAGGAGCAATAGTCCCCTAGTTGGACTGCTCGTCCCTAGCCATATGTGTATGGAGGATTCTACCATGTGGTCTAGTTAAAATAATCCATGTTTTGGATTGTTTTCCCTCGGTACATGATGTACACCATGATATGTACCTCCCCTGTTATTGGATACTTGGATATTGGACATATTCGACACGCGGTAACTCTTCAGAGGTGTATCAGGATCTGGGCATGACAGGACCCGACCCGAATTCCACCCCGGAACCCGTGCCGAATCCTGTGGATAACCGACATTAACTCAATGTCGGGCCCACTTACTAAAAGAAACCCTCTTCAAAGAAAATAAAGAGAAAAGGGAACCAAAACTCCTGCCGAAAAACGGGCAGAGTTTCCCCTGTAAAAGGCACAAAACCCAAAGATTCAACCTGTTTAAAACATACATAAAATGTATATCCAAGTGCCAGCATGCAAACCACGCAACAAAAGGCCTCAGGCCGTCAAATTCAACCCTAATGGGCGATACAGAGCAATCTAAGAGTAAACCGAATAAAGCAGAAATAACGTGTTTACAAAATAGGGGCAAGTGCCCTACAGTCAAGTCGAGTCTGAGAAGAGGAGCGCTCGGACGAACAGCTCAGATGCTACGACTACGGCCTGGTGAGGCGCAAAACAGAAAGAGTGTGAGTGGACAAAAATAAGGTTTCATAAGTTAAAACAACATTGTATCCTCACCGTTTCAAAACCGATGCTGAAATCATGCAATTCAAAACATTTATATAAAGGTTCAGTTATGAGAATCAAAACCCCAATATCATAGTATAACAAAGATGAAAATCCCATCATGAAACCAATCCCATTCTCACATAACCACCGGCCCGTAGGCACGACAAGCGAGGAAGGATCCTCACCAACAACAATAGGAATACGAATAATAATAACACACGCATGTACACATATACATATTTATATACATAATAATAACTCAACACCGGATCAAGTGTACCGGGAAACCATCCAACAGGGGATAGTTTAGCTGGATACGAGGACTGCACCGCGGTGGCCCTGCACCCGTGGTTAAGCCGTCCATAGTAATGGATTGTGCTACCCGACCCGTATGGCGTAGTACTCAATACCCATACGTCCGAACTAGTCCATGCGCTGACTAAATACTCAATTAAGAGTCTCCTACACCCCGTTAAGGTATGCACCGGATCGAACCATATCTCAAGAATCAGACGTATCGAGGAGGGGAGGTACATAACACGGTGTTTACAACACTCACAACCATTGCCCTGCAATAATGCATTTATACATATTCATATACTTTCACATTTCAACCCACAACCATGCACCCAACCCCAAATACAATTACCGGACCCAAGCGTCCAAAATTGATTCAACATATATATGTTCAAAGTAGTCAATAGCGTTGAAAACATCAACTCATATGCATGCTGTTTAATCATTGACAAATATATGTATTTTGAAAACAAAGTCCACTCACTGATAGTTCCAAGCGGCTGACCCTGGGAGGGTCTGCTGCGTACCTAAATTCAAGAATACGATCAATGATTAACAACCGAACCTCGAGCGATAACTTGAAAACAAACCCTTAACTAACCCCGTCCCCGGTGTACAAGCGTCTTACGAAGAAATCTAAGGTCTTACAACGTCTTTTAACCAAAGGGACCGCTCAGGAGACTCACGGTCAGCGGCGGTCAAACACCCGTTTTGGTCAACCGGGCCGCGGGGCCCACGACCTCCAAAAGGATCTGGACAATCCTAGAACTCCAACAAAGTCAACTACGCTGCAAGGCGACCTCGGGAAGGCCTCGGTCAAACCTGGTCAAACTTGGTCAAGCCAGGCGAGCGGGTCAAACCGGGCCCGTGGGTCCCATGACCTCCAAACTTCGATCCGAAAGTTCCTAAAGGTTCACTACGATTTCACGAACACGTCCCCAAAGTTTGGTCTCGATCCGACGGTCGGATTTCTCGCAATCGTGCGATCGGACGGTTTCTAACAAACCTAACGCTAGGGTTGGTGATTCCGAGTATCCGGACTCCGAATCACGATCCGTCAAATCCTATAGGCTCCTAGAAATACGGGGATCAACATATCCAAGAATGGGACGCGATCCGACCATTCGATCCTATCGAACTGTGAATCACGCAATAGGCGAGATCCATTCGATGATCAAGCGATCTCCGAATTGAGATCCATCAAATCCCACGCGCTCGTAGCGACACAAGGGTCTCAAAGGACCCAAGAGCCGCCAGCGGGTGGCGGGTGTCTTGAGTAAAAAGGGTGTTCGGGTTTTCGTCGATTCGAGGGGCAAGGCCTATACCAAAACGATCACGACAACCACAGGAGTCCAGAACCGCCTGAGCAGGTCAAGAACCGGCCGAATCGCCGGAATCTCGAGTCAAAAACCGGCCAAAACTAGGTTATAGATCGAGCTCCAAAAACGCAGAAAGCGATCCCCACAACCTATCCGAGATAGCTAGACCTCACGAAAAGGATCAAAACCCATACAGTTCGATGAAAATGGTGGCCGAGAAACCGCCGTCTGGCCGGCAAAGTTTGGAGCGAGCAAGGGGGTTTTGGGCTTTCCGGTGAACCGTGGCGGCTGCGGCTGGGCTACCGTGGGATGGGAGCGGGGAGGCTGGCCGTCCGTTTGGGTGTGGTCCCGGCCAGTGGCGGCGGTGGTGGTGCCGGCGATACTAAATGACCACCATTTGCTTGAAAAAGGAGGAGGCGCGGGGTGCGGGGGAGAGAGAGAGAGAGAGAAGAGGCGGTAGTCGACTAGGGTTCTTTATCCAAATATCGCTTTTGCGAAAAGACCAAAATGCCCCTCAAGCTCCCGACCTCCAATTGATACGTTCCGCCGTCAACGGACTCGTCTCGACGATCTGGACGCAATGGCGCAACTCGTGTCGCCAAATTCCATCCCGAAAATTAAGTGAATCGCAAACCCCCTTTAATTTAATAATTTCTTATTAAATTCCAAAATTAAATACTTAATTCACTTAACTCCCTTAAATTAATCAATTAAAATAACCCCGTCATTTATTTTAATAAAAATTCAAAATAAAGGTCGGGGACGTCACAACCTACCCCCTTAAAGAAATTTCGCCCCGAAATTCGTACTGTCATTGGAAGAGGTAAGGATCTTGGGCCCGCATACGTGTCTCGGGTTCCCACGTAGCTTCCTCAAGCTGTTTGACTTCTCCACAACACCTTCACTACCGAGAATAGAACGATTACGCAAAGTTTGTTCTTTCCTATCCAATATCTGAACTGTATCTCCTCATAAGTCGTGTCATCCCTCAACTCCATGGGTTGATACTCGAACATGGGAAGGATCGGGCATATACTTTCGCGACATGGATACATGGAACACATCATGGATCCGAGATAAATCAAGAGGCAAAGCAAGTCGATAAGCAACGGGTCCAATACGTCAGTGATCTCATAAGGTCCAATATAACGGGGACTCAACTTCCCACGTTTCCCGAACCCTATCACGCCTTTCCAAGGAGATAACTTCAAGAACACCCAATCCCAGTTGCAAATTCAAGATCCTTAGACCTATTATCTGCATAACTCTTACATGCATTACAGAGCCGTCTTCAACTTCTCTCTAATCATTTTGACTTTTTCTGTTGTCAAGCGGATCGTCTAACTTCTCTAACTTCTTGTCACCAACCTCATTCCAACAAATAGGAGTACGACAACGCCTCCCATAAAGAGCTTCGTAAGGAGCCATCTCAATGCTCGAATGATAAGCGTTGTTGTAGGCAAATTCAACCAAGGCTAGATGAGAATCCCAACTACCTTTAAATTGAAGCACACATGCCCGCAACATGTCCTCCATGGTTTGAATAGTTCTCTCCGATTGTCCATCGGTTTGAGGGTGGAAAGCGATGCTAAACCGTAATCTAGTACCATAGGCTTCTTGCAAACTCTTCCCGAGAACGCGATGTAAATCTAGGGTCTCTGCGAGACAATGGATACAGGTGCCCCATGTAACCTTACAATCTCAATCACAAAGAGTTCAGCAAGCTTTGACAAGGAAGAAGTTTCTTTGATAGGTAAGAAATGAGTGGATTTGGTGAGTCGATCCACAATCACCCAGATTCCGTCATGCCCCTTCTTCGTGCGAGGGAGTTTGAATACGAAGTCCATGGTAATATGCTCCCACTTCCATTACTGGAATTGGAAGAGGTTGCATAAGACCCGACGGTTTCTGCCGCTCCGCTTTCACCTGTTGGCGATTAAACATTTGCTCACATACACTGCAATGTCCCCCTTCATGTATGGCCACGAATAATACTCCCGATAGTCCGATACATCTTGGTACTACCCGGATGCATAGTGTAGGCCGAGCAGTGAGCTTCCTCCAGAATTTCCCTTTTCAAGTCTTCATTATTCTTTGGTACACTCAAACGGGTCCCAGTCACCAAGGCACCATCATCTCTCACAGAGTAGTCCGTTCGGGTACCGTTCTCAACTTCAAGTCTTATCATGCGAGTAGGATCTGCAAATTGGGCTTCAATCACCCGCTCCACAAGTATGGGCCTCACATGAAGACTAGCAAGTAACCCACCTTGTTGAACCCCTTTTAATTCAACACCATCGCTTCTCAATCCCATCAAGAGCGGAAGGTAAGCCACCTTGATGTGAGTCAAGCTAGCAACCGTCTTCCTACTCAACGCATCGGCCTACGACATTAGCTCGGCCAGGGTGGTACTCAATAGTACAATCATAATCCTTAATCAACTCTAGCCAACGCCTGCCGCATATTCAAATCTTTACGAGTGAAAAAGTACTTCAAACTCTTGTGATCGGTGAAGATCGACAAGTCTCACCATACAAGTAATGTCGCCATATCTTCAAAGCAAACACAACCGCGACAAGTTCCAAGTCATGGGTAGGATAATTCTGCTCGTGCTTCTTGAGTTGCCTAGATGCATAAGCAATCACCCGATCATGTTGCATCAAAACACACCCCAAACCTTGCAATGATGCATCACTATAGATCACGAAGTTACCACGATCATCGGGAAGAGCCAAAGCTGGTGCGGTAGTCAACCGCTTCTTCAACTCTGAAAACTTTCTTCGCACCCTTCCGTCCACACATACTTCACATCCTTTCTAGTTAAGCGAGTAAGAGATGCCGCTATCGCCGAGAATCCTTCCACAAAACGACAATAGTAGCCAGCTAACCCAAGAAAACTTCGTACTTGAGTCACACTAGTGGGTATTTCCGATTCTAGCGCTTCAATCTTCCTAGGGTCCACATAGATTCCATCTGCAGAAATCACATGCCCCAAGAAATCAACTCTGTCTAACCAGAACCGACACTTACTAAACTTGGCGTACAACCGCCGTCTCCTTAAAGTTTTCAACCTTTGCTCTTAGATGTTTCTTATGACCTTCTATTGTCCGAGAGTAAATCAGAATGTCGTCTATGAACACAATCACAAAGCGATCCAAGTAAGGTCGAACACCCTGTTCATGAGATCCATAAACGCTGCTGGAGCATTAGTCAACCCGAAAGGCATCACCAAGAATTCATAATGTCCATAACGGGTCCGAAATGCGAGTCTTGGGAATATCTTCTTCTCGACCCTGAGTTGGTGGTAACCCGATCTCGTGTCAATCTTAGAAAAATACTTGGCACCCCTCAACTGATCAAATAAGTCGTCGATGCGAGGCAAGGGATACCGATTACGCACGATCGCCTTATTCGATTGTCTGTAATCAATACACAACCTCATAGAACCATCCTTCTTCTTCACAAACAACACGGGTGCACCCCAAGGGGAAACACTAGGTTGTATGAAGCCAAGATCAACCAATTCTTGCAATTGAGTCTTCAACTCACGCAATTCAGCGGTACCATTCGATAAGGTACTTGATAGATAGGGTTGGTACCGGAATAAGTTCAATGGTGAACTCCGTCTCTCTCGGGGAGGTAATCCAGGAAGATCATCCGGAAAGACATCAGGAAACTCTTGAACAATAGGAACATCCTCCGATTTACTGTTGCATCACGAGTATCAAAGATATGGGCTAAGTATCCCATACATCCTTTCTTGAGCAATCGTCTTGCGATTAAAGCTGAAATTAGGCAAGATGAGAGAACTTTACGCTCTCCACGAAAAGTAGCTTCAGGTTGCCCTGGACTACGGAATACCACTTCCTTTCGGAAGCAATCAACAGATGCGCGATGCTTCTCCAACCAATCCATTCCCAAAATAACGTCAAGATCAACGATATTCAAGGGAATCAAGTCGACTTCTAACACCGCGTCACCCACGCGAATAAAACTATCCTTCGTAACCATGTCCGCAAGCAGGACATCCCGATGGAAGTAACGAAATACTAAAGCTCCCAACTATAGGTGTGGGTCGACACTTGCATAAGGCAGGAAACTAGGTGCAATAAAAGAATGAGTAGCTCAGGGATCAATTAAAACACGTGCGGGAAAATCAAAGACGGGTAACATACCAATGATCACATCTGGTGTGGCACGAGCCTCTCTTGAGTCATGGAGAAGACACGGGCTCGAGTCATAGGACCTCCAGGTGACCCCTCTGGTTCCTTACGCCTCGACCACGTGAGGTGGGTGAACCCAGTGCTAGTAGAAATACCAGCTGCAGGCGATGAGGCATCACCACGACTCTGCCACGTGTGCGGATACCACTGCCCCTGTTGGGCCACGAGACCCTGCCCCTGTTGGGCAATGGACCCTTGCCCCTGTTGGGCCGTCGAGATAAGGGCAAACATTCTTCCTGTGTCCCTCTTGCCCACAATAGAAACAAGTAATCACGGTCCCAAAACCCGATTACTAAAACCACCTTTCTGAGAAGAGGACAATCTCTCTTGAAATGTCCCATTTGAGCACACTTGTGACAACCCGCACTAGCACGGTGTGAGGTGCCCCCACCAAGACTAGCCACCGATCGCTGTCCACATCGCCCGGCCCCAATTGGGCCTTGATCCACGATCTCCCACCGCCGAACTAGATCCCCGACCTCCGACCAACCACTTTGCCCGCGGAACTGAACTAGAACCTCCTCTCTTTGGTGGACCCTGGCTAGCCCCACCAAAGTTAGTCGTATCTCTACGACGTCTCCTGGAAAAGCACCAACTTTATAAGTCTCGGCCACTCTGTCGGCCTGAGCTAAATCCCTCAAGTTCGTAAATGCCGTTGCCGTGACATTAGACCGAATATCCGCCCACAAACCCTTCATAAATAAACGGCACTTCTCAGTTCGGTAGCCACGGACTGGAGCAAACCTAGATAACTCCATGAACTTGTGCTCATACTCCGAACGGACATAGTTCCCTGTCTCAAAGCCCCGAATTCATCCTTCTTTACATCACGGTAGGAGAGAGGATAGAACTGAATGAAGAAGATCCGCTGAAATTCATCCCAAGTAAGGGAAGTAGGGTCTGCATACCCCCTGCGTGCAACCCTCCACCGGTGGTAAGCATTTCCCTTCGGTAGGAACCGTGGGATGGGAGCGGGGAGGCTAGCCGTCCGTTTGGGTGTGGTCCCGGCCAGTGGCGGCCGGTGGTGGTGCCGGCGATACTAAGCGACCCATTGTTTGAAAAAGGAGGAGGAGCGCGGGTGCGGGGAGAGGAGAGAGAGAGAGAGAGAGAGAGAGAGAGAAGAGCTGATCGGTCACTAGGGTTCTTTTATCCAAATATCGCTTTTGTGAAAAGACCAAAATGCCCCTCAAGCTCCCGACCTCCAATTGATACGTTCCGCCCGTCAACGGACTCGTCTCGGCGATCTGGGACGCAATGGCGCAACTCGTGTCGCCAAATTCCATCCCGAAAATTAAGTGAATCGCAAACCCCTTTAATTTAATAATTTCTTATTAAATTCCAAAATTAAATACTTAATTCACTTAACTCCCTTAAATTAATCAATTAAAATAACCCCGTCATTTATTTTAATAAAAATTCAAAATAAAGGTCGGGGACGTCACAGGCACCCCTGGCTGGGTGTGCCGAAGGCCCCAGTGGGGTAGTCTATGCACTTAGGATGGATATTCAGCCTCACGTGTATTGAGGATTCTGTCTTGCGTGTGCGGGGAGCAATAGTCCCCTGTTGGGACTGCTTGTCCCTAGCCACATGTGTATGGAGGATTCTGCCATGTGGTCTAGTTAAACCGGTCCCCGTGTTGGATTGTTTTCCCTGGTACATGATCATGGTGTGGGGTGTGTGTATATATATATATATATGTGGATTCATTTCCAGGTTGAGGTTTCTTAAGCATGTGCATTGAGAGTACTCTACACAGGTATGAACAATTGGTATGAAGTTCGGAAATCGAGATTGGATATTTGGAAATTTCTTGTTTTGCAACATACGCCTTGGATAGGGTATGGTTGCGGGGTAAGGTGGATTTTATTTAACTATGTACACAAGAATATAAGGTTAAGAAATGATTTTTGGTAAGGTAATTGAGTTAGGAATTAAGATTGGTTTAAAAAAGAATTATGCATGTTACTTGTGAATTGTTTTGAGAAAAGGGTTTTGAATTTTGAATTAAGGGAAGAAAAAAGGAATTTATAAATGTTCAGGAGAGACTTGGGGAAGTACTCAAGTCAGGAATGGTTTGGGCAACCGGATTTGACATTAATAAGAATTTAAGGCAATATTTAGTTATATAACTTGTTGAAATTGAAGTAGAGAATGATTCTAAAATATAATTGTTGGTTTTGCCTGGACAAATATTATATTATCTTAATTGTGATTTTTGGTTAAAATAACTACATGTGGCTTGATCCCTCAATAGGGTACGTAGGCAACCTAGGTTAACCTAGGTGCAACCGCAAAATAAACTGTTTGAGCTTTGTTTTGAATTGTTCTAAGTGCGTCATTGAATTCTTTGAGGACAAAAGTCTCTTTAGATTGCTATTATAATATTTGATATGGGTGTATGGGATTACAAAAGAATTTCAAATCAAGTTCGTTATAGTAAATAGTTGCATTTGAGGCCGGAGGCTTATATGTAAATTGTGTGCAATAGCATTGTGTGTGCTGTTGGTTGGATTGTTTTAATTGTGGTGATGCATGTGACAATAAAAATGGAGTAAATTTACATTTTTCTAGGGAGACTCTGTCGAAATTTTGATAGAAGTCTTGACCCTTTTTATTAATTGTGCGGGAAAGAGGGTTAATTTAGTAAGTGGGCGGCATTGTTTAGATGTCAGAGCGGGTAACAAGGTTCGATACGGATTCCAAGGAGGAATTCGGGTCGGGTCTTGTTAGTATACCTTTGGGCCAATTGACAGAGAAGAACGCTAAGATTATCGCAAACAGATCGGAAAAGAGCTAGCAGTGGAGGACTCGGCTCTTGCTGGAACGAGGGGTTTTTTGAGGATGCGAGTTGAAATAAACATTGTTAAGCCGCTTTAGATGGGCTTTTGGTTTCCAAGGGAGAATAGGGGGTCGCACGTGGGGCAGATTTCTATACGAAGGACTCCATAGGTTATGTTACAAGTGCGAGAAGGCTGGGGCATACGATTTAAAGAATAAGCAATGCTCTTATCCTCCCTACCCGATGGTGAGTAGGGAGGGAATGAAATACGACCCTTGGATGTGTACTGAAAAGGTGTGGGGGCTGACTCATCTCTTCCTGGATAAACTTGTGAAAAAATAGTGCAAGCACTTGGTTTAGCAAACGAAGATCACCGCGTGACAACGCTTGGAAAAAGAAGATGGAGGTCTCTACAACATGAACTCGTTGAACTCAATGATATCACATCGCACTAGCGAGTCGACTCATATGCTCGTTGGGGGTGAAAGGGGTCACGTGATGTAGCCAGAAGTGGTAAGCGAAGTATTGTCGGATAAAGCGTTGTGTGTTGCTGGTCGTGGTCTTTCTTTCTCTTATCCGCTAGTCGAAAGCTCCAACCAAGGTACTATTCGCAGCTCTCTTGTTAGGGTCTTGTGGGATGACCCCCCAAGAGACTCTTTTGTTTCAAATATTTATTGGACCTAGATTATTGTCTCGGGCAAAGAGAACAGCGAAACCCTAATTTGTGAAACAACGGGTATGGGAACCCACCTCAAGTCTGAAGGAATACCAAATGTGGAACCCTACGCTGACATGCTATGCAGTAATGGTGAATCTAATTTAGGGGGAACAGTGGTGTCAGCTTAATCTATGTGGAGGAAAACACGAATGTAAATGCTTTTACTTATGAAAAGAGGAGGAAAACCATTAGTGGGATGGTGAAGAGTGGGCCTAGCATCTGTGATAATGAGGGCCTCACTAGTGCCACTTCAAAATTAAAGGGGGAAGTGATTGGGCCCATGCATGAAGGATTCATGAAATTAGCCAGACTAGGGAGTGGGCTAATTCTCAATAAATTCAAGCCCAAGAAAACCGAGACCAAGTTGGGGAAGGCTGGCTCCAATGGCCTGAAAAAGCCTAAAGTTGTGTCAGACCCTGTGGAGATTCAAACTCTTTGTGAAGTTGAAGTTGAGGACTCTGTGCAACTTCAGGAGGTGGAAAGGAAACTTGCTACGTTAGATGAGGTGGAATTGGAAAGACTTAGGGGTTGTGGTGGCTGGCCCTATACAGCCACACAGTCTAAATGATACAACTCTTGTGGAACTCTCAGGGTTTGGGGACTGCCCTAACAGTCCAAAATATATAGGAGTTGATTCACTCCCAAAATCCCTCTATGGTTTTCTTATGGGAGACAAAGCAAAATTCCCATAGAATGAATCAATTGAGAACTCTATGTGGTTTCTAGATAAGTGTTCATGTTGACCCAGTAGGTATATCTGGTGGTTTAAGCTTATGGTGGAAACTGGATCTGACGGTGCAAATCTTACATGCAACAAAGAATATGATTGACACTTATGTGCTGGTGAGATATACCAATGAGAAGCTACGGTGTACTTTTTTCTATGGCCCACCCAATTAAGTTGACAAACCTGCTTTATGGGATTCGGTGATGAATTTGGGAAGCATAGTTGTGGAGCCTTGGTCATGCTTAGGTGATTTCAATGAACTGATTTGGCAAACTGAAAAGCGAGGGGGTGCCCTATGGCGTAACAACAGGGTCAGGTATCTGAAGCAGTTTATGGATTCTAATCACCTAGTCGACATGGTGTACAAGGGACTTGACTTCACGTGGGCAAGGTCAATTAATGGGGTTGTGGAGATACAAGAGATGTTAGATATATGCCCTAGAAGCCAATATAAAAATGGATAATTCAAAGGAAATAATGCAGTCAAAGAGGCAAGAATGTTACTTTAGATACATAACATACACAAAGTAACAAGTCCATGGATTAAGATATAAATGGAATGTGGTCTAAGGGAGTTAGATGCACGAGACCTTTCTATAAAACGTTCTTGGTCATGGGATCACCAATTGGACAATGGTGACTTGTAAAGACTAGTACACATTATGTCTGCTCAATTAGGAGGATGACGAGTCTCAAAATCATTCGTGTGGAGTCACCGAGACAGATATGTAGGTGCTCTATAGTAGATGGAGTCAATCGAAAGCGATCGACTCTAGAATTCTTGTATGAAAGTCTTACTCACAAGTGTCAAACAACGAATTCTAAGTTGTGATAATGCAAATTAATCCTTAGACCTGAGACATCACAATTGTCTTTGTGTATAGGTTGTTTCTCTTTGAGAGCACTATACGGTCATATCAAAATGATGTGACTTAAAGGTGTTCCTCAGGATTCTCGGCACGTACACAGAGACTTGTAAATGTACAACAAGGAATCTCTGCTCTTAGTAAGAAGAGAGAATACTCTAAAGATGTGATTTGTGAATCTTTGGTCAAAGTATCGGATGGAAATTGAAACAAGAACATTTCCAATTTCATCAAACTAAATCGTATAACCTAGAGATGTCATATTAGGGATTTTGACACAAGTTTACCATATCCCGAGAATATGACATAGAGTATTGAATTAGAAAAGGATCGAATTGCATTGTAATCACGAACTGACTAGGTTCTCCAAATGAATTCTTTTTAGCTTGGGTAACCATGACATACTGCTAGGTGTCACTCATGGTTTGTGGAAGCCCTGTAAGGACTAATTATAATTAGCCTTCGCCAATAGGGAGAATTGTATGAAGGGATACAATTCACACTTGATTCAGAATGAATTATTCATACCCACTGCCTCGCTAATTAGAACCTATAAGATCGCACACCAAAAAGGAATCGATTGGGAAATTAAGAAGAGAATGAATGATTTTGTGACTTGGTTAAAGTGAATGTGAAAGTCAAAGGTCAAATGGTTAACCCGACACTTGACACGGTCAACTAAGGATAACCGGGACCAACACTTGTTAGACAAGTGAGTGATTAAATTAGTTAAGTCACTAGAGTAATTAAATTGATTAGATTAATTTAATTATTCAATTGAAGTTATGAAACTTTAATTAAGGGTCTCATATGACTTGGAAATTAAAAAAGGAATGGACCATATGGACTTAGGCACAAATGTGATACATTATAGGATAAATGTGATGGACAAAGATGACACAAAGAGGGCCGTATAGGGGAGGGTGCGGCAACACTAGTGTGGGAGGGCAATTTTGTCACATGTGTGACATTTTGGTCCTATAAATGTGTAGCTATGGCATCCTATCATCCTAGGGTTTCAAGTTGGTAACTTTGGAAGAGAGAAAACACAAAACTCTCTCTCCCTCTACCCCTTGGCCGGCCACCTTGAAGGGGAAGGACTAGCATCCATTTCTCCTCCAAGTCTTCTCATTTTCTCATCCCATTCATCCTTAGTGAAGAGCTTTGGGGAGATACATATCTTTGTACCTATTTAGAGAGCTACAAGGTGGAGAATCAACATCAAAGGGAGAGCCAACAACAAAGGGACCACTCCCTCTACTTGAACACCATTTTTGGTTTCAAGATTCGCTCCATGGGTATGAACATCTTATCTTTCTCTCAAATAGGATTGAGAGAGTCTTTGATGCACACTTTCATAGACTTATAAAGATTGGGACTAAATGAGACTTGCATGAATCCCTAGTTATTTAATGCTTACGCTCTTACTTTAATTTCATATTAGATATGGCATGCTAGCTAGGTGATTTGTACTCTCAAAGTTTGGTTGTAGAGTTTTTATAAATCCCTACACAACACCATTCCCATAATATTCCCTACAAGAGAGATTTGATAAGGGTCTTTCGAATATGCTATAGATGGAAAACTACCCAGATTCTATTGTGACCCATTGCCCTATGATAGGATCTTATCATTGTCCTATAATTCTTGATTCCGCCCCTTCCTATTTGCGAACTCCTAAATTGTTCCATTTTGAATCTTTTTGGGCAAATGATTCTACCTGTGTAGAGATTGTGGCTAATGCTTGGAATAAGGGCTTGGGTTCCAATGGAATTAGAAGGTGGCAATCTTGTTTGAGAAATTGTAGCAAGGATCTGAAGGCTTGGGCCAAGATTCGGTTCCCTAATAATCGTGCCAAAATTCGGGAGCTTCGGACAGACTTGAGGCTTTGCAGCAACAGGGTCCTATCAATGGCACTTTGGAGCGAGAGATCTCCACGTCTCTTGAAGAATCCTAGTTTAGGGAGGAACAATATTGAAAACAGAGATCCAGGCTCACTTGGCTCAAAGAGAGGGACCTTAATACCCGCTTCTTCGACATATCCACCATCCAACGGAGAAATAGAAATAGGTTGGTGCAACTAAGAGGAAATGGTGATGTTTGGCTCGACAATGATGTTGATATTCGGATGACCCTTGATGGCTACTACAAGGATCTCTTTCGATCTTCGGGGACTAGAAATTGGGGGAGCATTTTTTATTGCTTCCAGGAGTGTGTAACTAGTAATATGAACATGGATTTGTTCAAGCCTATAGGTGAAAATGAGGTCCATGAGACTGCCATGCAATTGGGGTCTCACAAAGCCTTGGGCCCAGATGGCTTTCGTGGGCTTTTCTACCACAAATTTTGGGAGTAGGTGAATGGTGTGATCAATGAATATGGGCAAAGGTTTGAAATCCCTAGACACGCAATGAATATTTGTGTAAACCCTTCTCCCCCAATCACTAGTACTAAAAAAAAGCCAAATTTACATCTCCCCTTTTGAGATGTCTCAAGGGAAAAAACTACGGTCATGAATTTCTTTTATTACCAATGGGGTGTTAGTTGGATTGGCTCAGACCTTTGGTGAACTCTGGGTTCAAGATGTTGACATGTGTTAACCTAACAAATCAAGGAGATTTATTTCCTAAGTTAGTTAGGTGATTTATTTCCTTTTTTTCATATAGTTGACAATCCTTGTATAATTAGGAGATATTCTCCTTATTAATTCATGTAACTATTTCCTTGTAAATCACTACTTGTAATATCCTATATATACCTCCTTATGGAGAAGAATACAATTAACCACAATCATTCAAATCATATTAATATTTTAGCATGGTATCAGAGCGGCCGATCCTAGGTCGTATCTAAGCCCTCAAATCATATCATCAAATTCAACCCAAACCCTAAATCAAATTCCTTACCTCTCGAATCAAATCATATTATCAAGCTCCTTAAATACATACATCTCAAATCAAATCCTCTTATCAAACTCCTTAACCACATATCTTTATCTACTTCTCATCTCGTTCCGCTGTCATGGGCAATACATCGCTTTCTATCACCGGAGGATCTCCCTCCGCCACCACCCAAACCGCCACCACTCAAATCGTCACCATTCAAAGCGCAAACTCCCCCCTTTCTGCCGGCGTCACCTTGACTAAGACCAACTATGTCGTATGGTCTCAAGTCAAGGAGATGAGAATTGCTGCACGTGAAAAGTTGGCTACCTCACCGGTGACACAAAGAAACCTCTTGAGCTATCTCTTACATACAATAAATGGTGTACGGAGAACTTTCGGGTCAATGGGTGGCTCATCGACTCCATGTCTCCTGACTTAATGAATCGTTTCATCAGGTTGAGTACTACCAAAGAAATATGTGATGCCATCAAGAAGACCTACTACAATGGCGGAGATGAATCTTATCTTTTTTATATGAACAAATCGGTGTTCACTATCAAATAGAATGGTGAACTCATTCATAAATACTACAGCCAACTGCAGGGCATCTTTCAAGAAATTGACCATTAGAGTCCCATCCGCATGCACAGTGCCGCCGACGTGACTGAGCGCCAAACAGAACTTGATCGTCTTCGCCTTCACCTTTTTCTTTCTGGTCTTGACCTTGAGTTTGATCAAGTCCAAGGGGAAATACTACGCAAGGATTCTAAATTAGACCTTGATCAAACCTTTGGCTATGTTCGTAGAGACGCTCAACAAAGAATGACCATGACTGGTGCTCAAGAAGCTTCTGTCATGATGGCAAAACGTCAAAAGGGGTCACAGACATCTACGTGTGGCTCTTTTCATAATAAGGCCTCAGGATCTCATCTGAAGAAGAAGTGCACCCACTATGGAGGAGACATACATACCCATGTTGGCTGTTACGAGTTGATTGGGTACCCTGATTGGTGGGACCACTCCAAAGCTCCATACAGAATAGGAGCAAATCACTCAACACATCTTCATAAATAGATCATGTAAGTCTTGTTGTTTCAACTACACCGGCTCCAGCATCTACCTCTATAGCCATAACAGGTACTAAATGTTATGTTTTAAATACTTCATCCAAGACAAACACATGGGTCATTGACTCAGGAGCGACTAACCATATGACATTTGATCTTGGACAAATTACTTATCATATACTATCTCCTCAATCGGTGGTGTCTAATGCTAATGGTACCCCCTCCCCGTGATTGGGGAGGGTTCTCTCTCTCTCTCTCTCTCTCTCTCTCTCTCTCTATTTGACTCCCTCAATTTGGATTCTGTGTTGATTGTTTCATCCTTGAATCATAATCTATTGTATGTTGCCCAAATTACTATGGCCTTGGATTGTACTGTAACCGTTTGGCCAACTCATTGTATTTTTTAGGACATTCTCAGTAGCAAGATGATTGGTTACGGTACTAGGAGGGGCAAACTCTACTACTTGGATTTGGCACCTGACAGTGAAGCCAAAGTCGGTCAAACTTTCAAGATTGGGGTAGCTAGTGTTGAGAAACAAACTGACGAAGTGTGGTTATGGCATAGGCGTCTTGGACATGCTTTGTTTGGTTATTTACATAAGTTATTTCTATTCTTATTCACCAGTTTAGATATTTCTAGTTTTAAGTGCGACATTTGTGAACTATCCAAGAGCCACCATATTTCCTTTAAGTTCAAATAAAAGTTTTGTTCCGTTTTCCCTTGTTCATTCTGATGTTTGGGGACCTACTAAAATTACCACTCCATCAGGAATTTGATAGTTTGTCACGTTTATAGATGATTGCACACATATGATATGGGTTTCCCTTCTCAAAACCAAAGAGGAAGTCAATTTTAAAGTTTCAACAATTCCATAAAATGGTGAAGACTTAGTTTCATACCCAATTCCGAGGTTCTCCATTCTAACAATGGTGGAGAATTTCTCAACCATGATCTCAATAAGTTCTTACAGGATCATGGCATCATACATCAACACCCGTGCCCATACACTCCCCAACAAAATGGAGTGGCTGAGCAAAAGAACAGACATTTATTATAAGTAGTTCGTGCCTCCCTCTTTGATGGCAATATGCCTCGGTCTTTTTGGGGCGAGGTTGTCATCTCTACAACTTACCTTATCAATCGAATTCCCTCAAGTATCCTAAATTTCCAAACCCCCTTTCAAACACTTCACCACCATATCCAAATACCTCTTACCCCAAACATTGAACCACGAATTTTTGGTTATGTTGTATTTGTACACTTACATGATCACCAACGAAGTACGTTTTTATGGGATATGCCCCTCATTAGAAAGGCTACTGATGTTATTACCCTCCAAGTCAGAGGGTATATACCTTCATGGATGTTATGTTCAGAAAACACGAGATATATTTTTCAGAAGCACAGAAAGAGAATGTAGAACCAAACACTCCGAAGTTTCTAGAGTTTTTTCAGCATGACGCATCTCTGCCTCAAAACTACCGGTCGCCTCTCCCAAACCTACCAGTCATCCCCCCTTATTCTTGCACAGGAGGAGCCTCGGCTTCAAAACGATCGGTCATCAATGATAAATGATCGATTGACTTCATGCTGCCAAAATGAGGAGGAGGAAGTTGAACCGTTTTTTGAGATTTTGCCCGCTCCGACCTATCTTTAGCTCTAGTACGACACCAATCACCTGCTGAGGAAGTCATTCAGGTAACATCTCCCCTTGAAACTGTTAATACTAATGAAATATATCATGATGATTTGATTTCATAAAGCATAAAGGATGTAGATAATCTTATATACCAACTTCCAGAGAGAAAGAACCATGGTAAACCTCGAGTACAATATTAAGCATATTCTAAAGCCAATTGGAAAATACCCCATCAACAATTATATATCTCCAAGCAGATTATCAGAGTCATATGTACAATTTATGAAGTAGGTTGCCAATATATCTGTCCCAAGTAATGTGAATGAAGCATTGGAAGACTCAAAGTGGAAAGAAGCCATGAATGAGGAAATACGATCCCTCTAGAAGAATGCTACATGAGAGCTCATGTCTTTATCTCATGGAAAGAAGACGATAGGATGTAGATGGATCTATACTGTGAAACTCAAAGCAAATGGATCCATTGAAAGATATAAAGCCAAATTGGTAGCAAATGGATATACACAGAAGTATGGGGTAGACTATCGTGAGACATTTGCCCTAGTAGCTAAGATCAACACTATTAGAGTCCTACTGTCTCTAGTAGCAAATCTAGATTAGCCACTACATCAGTTCGATGTTAAAAATGCCTTCTTACATGGAGACTTGGAAGAAGAGGTATACATGGATTTACCGCCATGATGTAATTTAGCTCATGATAAGGAAAATAAAGCATGCAAGCTCAGAAAGTCATTATATGGGTTAAAACATTCTCCCAAAGTGTGGTTTGGAAGATTTACTAAGTCCATGAAGAGTTTTGGATACACTCAAAGTAATTCAGACCACACCCTGTTCTTAAATCTTAATGGCAGAAAAATCACTGCGTTAATTGTCTATGTGGATGACATGATCATAACGGAAAACGATGCAGAAGATCAACATAAGTTACAAAAGTATTTGTCTCATGAATTTGAGATGAAAGATTTGGGCCATCTGAAATACTTCCTCGGAATTGAAGTAGCAAGGTCAAAGGCTGGTATTTTCCTGTCACAAAGGAAGTATGTGATAGATCTGCTCACTGAAACAGGAATGCTTGGATGTAAGCCTGCTGATACACCCACTAAAATGAATCACAAGTTGTGTTAAGACATGGACCACTTGCCAACCAACAAGGAACAGTACCAGCGCCTTATTGGAAGGTTGGCATATTTAGAACATACAAGACCAGATATTGCATATGCTGTGAGTGTGGTTAGTCAGTTTATGCATTCGCCTAGTGTTTCTCATAAGAATGTAGTTGACTGGATCTTAACGTACTTGAAGTTAGCCCCTGGGAAGGGATTAATGTTTTCAAAGAATGGAAATCTCGAAGTTATTGGATATACAGATGCAAATTGGGCTGGATCAATTTTAGATAGACGCTCTACATCGGGTTACTTTACGTTCGTAGGAGGGAACTTTGTCACTTGGCGGAGTAAGAAACAAAATGTGCTTGGTCAAGTGTAGAAGTAGAATATCGAGGTATGACCCAAGGAGTTTGTGAATTATTGTGGATTAAAGGCCACTTGATAGAATTGGGTTTCAAACCGAGAAGCCCATGCAGTTACATTGTGACAACAAGTCAACGATCGATATTGCTCACAATCCAGTTCAATATGATCGAATAAAACATGTTGAGATGGATAGACATTTTATCATATAAAAAATTAAGAACAAAATCATCTGTCTACCCTTTGTAAAATTAGAAGATTAATTAGTGGATATCCTGACAAAGGTTGTCTCTAAGCGAGTGTTTAATGACTCACTTACCAAGTTGGGCATTGGTGACGTGTATGCACCAATTTGAAGATGAGTGTTGACGTGAGTTAACCTATTCAAAGAGATTTATTTCATAAGTTAATTAGGTGATTTATTTATTATTTATTATTTCATATAGTTGACAATCCTTTTATAATTTGGAGATATTCTCCTAATTAATTAATGTATCTATTTTTTGTAAAAACACTACTTGTAATCTCCTATATACCTCATTATGGAGAAGTATACAATTTAACATGAATCATTCAAATCATATTCATATTTTAGCACAAGACCCATGATGTGTGTGTGAGATGTGATTTCCCCAAAAAAGTATTTGATTAAGAATATAGAAATTAATAAAAACACAAATTCCAAATATATCGACGCAATGTGAAGTGAAATGTGAAGAGAGGGGAGAGAGAATGTGATGGCAAACGCTCGAAGGAACAGCCAGTGCTCAGAGAACCCATTCCACAGCCAAAGCATCCAATTCTCCTCATCACTCGTCCACTTTCTGAAGAAGCCACATGCCTTCCCTTTTTGCTCTCCATCTTCCTTTTGCTCACATGGGTCTCTCTCAGACTCCAACACTCCACGTATCTCTCCTCATCTGCTCCTTCTCGTCTTTCTAAAGACAAAGACAAGACCCTCAACCATCAAAAATGGAGTCCAGTGAGTGATTCCAGCGCCAATCTCATTAGGTTCAGCTCTGGGTTTCCTTCTCGGATTGCAAAAGACAAGAGGGGATGGTTGCTCGACCCCATCTCCCTTGCCCTTGATTCTGGCATTTCAGGCACATCCCCTTTCTCTCTTGTTTTCCTTTTTTTGTTGCTTTTCTTTCTCATAATTTGAAAGGTAATTGATGGGATTCTCTTTGAATAGTGAGAGAGAGAGATTTGATGGGTGAAATAATTTTTATTTTTTGTATTGTTTGTTTGCATCAAAGTGCATCCTTTTCTCCATTGCATTGTCATGAAAGAGTAGTTTGGTTTTAACCCATTTGGCTGCTTTTGCTTGCACTCTATGACATTGAATCTATAACCTGTTGGTTGTGTAAAGATTGAATTCAAATTCTTGTGAAGTTGTAGGGAAATGAATTTTATTGGGTTTCCTTTGGATTTGGATTTCCTTATACGAAAAGCATTTGCTGGCAGTTGAGGAAATGATTGCGTTTGTTTTACAGGTGGAGCTGTGAGCTGTGTTTCAATTCATCTTGGAGAAATCCGACCTGGTGGTTTGAGGGGAAATCACAGGCACCATACTTGTAATGAAACATTTGTCATATGGGGTGCTGAAACGAAGTTTAGGGTAAGCTCTGAGTTCCATAGAAGCATGAATGTAATAAAATTTTGGTTTTTTTTTTTGCCCTATACTAAATAACTAGATCATCTATTCTGGATGTATTCATTGTGACAATCAACAAAAATTTTCTACAAGATTGTTCATTGAGTTGACAAGTTCCAAATTGGTAGAGGAGAATTGCATGCATGAAACGATGAAAATATGAAAACTTTGATAAAACTTCCGTCCTGTTTGTAGATGTTTGAGCTATTTGCGTGATTTTGTATCTGATGTCACAGTCAGTTCAAAACTTATTTATGTTGGAAATTAGATTCAGGTTCTGAGTAATTTAAATGTTTAAAATAAGAAAACTGAAGGGATCACTTAAGTGTTAAACCCAAATGCATGGTTTGATTACATGAATACTTTTGCCTGTCTCCGCCTGAAAGTTTGTAGGACCTTATGTTCATTTTCTGCAGAGGGTTTTTATATATGTTCTATGTCTGACCACCTCATGGAACTCTGCTGTTTGGACATCAAGCTGGCTATTTAACAAGACTTTAAAAACATATAGCAGCGCATAGGCACAAATCACAACTGGCCAAGAAGGGCAAACAAGGATGCCACATAATGTTGAAAAGTTCTATATTTCAACTTATTTTGTTTATGAAATTGCATAGATGATTTTGTTTATGAAATCGCATAGATGATTTTATTTTTGAAGTCAAATAAAATAATCATGTAGTTGGATTTGAACTCAAGGGTTGAGAAATGTAGATCCTTAACTCTTAAGTTCCTTGGGGAAAAGAAAGCCTTTAGGTTCATCTAAATTTATGCTAAAAGAATACCCTTATATCTTATTTTAGTAAAAACCAATTAGCATGCCTATAAAGAAAGGATTCACTAGAAATGCACAAGAATGAACTTTCTATGTAAGTTCATTAATTTATCTTTTTATGTGGAAGATAACTTAGTTGAGAATGACCTAAATATCCTGGCCATTCTACTACCAATTTGCTTATAAGGCTATACTTTTCTGATGTAGTACAACCCGTAGGTTTTAGATTAAGCACTTAAACAATAGAATAGAGAAGAATATTGGAGATCAAGGAGAAGAAAATATAGATCGAAGGGACGAAAGAAAGGACCGAAATCAGAGAACCGAGAAGAAAGGACATAAATCATAGAGTTTTAAGAGAGGGTTTACTCAATATCCATATCTCCATTTTAAAGAACTACATGGGGGGTATTTATAGAAAACTAAAACCTAAAAACAATAGGATAAAATCCCTTGCTTAAACAGAAATCATAACCCAAATAAAATAGGAAACTTAAAACTAGAAATCTGGAAATCTGGAAAAGTAGAAATCCAATTGTTGGTGCACGAAGTTCTTGCTGTGTGGTCTGGGCGGTGGGGCAGGGACGCTAACTTTGTCGTCAACCAGAGGAGAACCCATCGTATGTTGGGTATGGTTGGGCTGTGGCATAGATCCAAAAGAAAAAAGGGGCTTCAGTTGAGCCTTGGGCATTCCGATCGATAGTCACGTTGAATGAATATACCTTGGTGCACGGTTTGGAGTTTTTGATCCACCGGTGGATTGGGAAGAAGGCCACCTTTTGGCGGCGTAGACGAACTCGAGAGCACCGCTGAGGTAGAAGAAGGCTCAGTCGTGCCAAGCCAAAAGTGATTGATAAGCATCTGAACGGAGTCTTGGAGTTTGTTGATGGCAAGGTGTGTCGTTGCAAGTTGTTTGTGGACCTATACCGACTCTTCTTTTTGGTTAGCGCTGACCTGGAGAGTTGGGTTTCAATGCTGGTGATATCTGCAGAAACTTTGGCTTTGAAATCATGGAATTTTTCCAATAGGCTGGCCACGGTTTGGGGTGCCATGGCAGATAGTAGACACAAGCGAAATCGAGGGCTGGCTCTAATACCAATTGATGTAGTACAACCCATATGTATTAGATTAAGCAATTAAACAATAGAACAAAGAAGAATATCAGAGATTGAGGAGAAGAAAATACAGATTGAAAGAACGAAAGAAAGGACTGAAATCAGAGAACCGAGAAGAAAGGACAGAAATCACAGAGTTTTAAGAGAGGGTTTACTCAATATCCAAATCTCCATTTCAAAGAACTACATTGGGGTATTTATAGCAAACTAAAACCTAAAAATCATAGGATAAAAATCCCTTGCTTGAACAAAAATCATAACCCAAATAAAATAGGATACATAAAATTAGAAATCTGGAAATCTGGAAAAGTAATCCTACTAGAATTTGGAAAACTAGAGAATCTAGGAAACTAACAAATACATTAGGAAACTAATAAATTTAGGTCCTATGCATCCTGCATCATTTTCTTTCTCAAAACCAATTCATTTGGTTAATTAAACTGATATGAAATAATCTTCACCACAAGGATTTTATTTTCACACGTCATCTCCACTGGCTAGTCACAGCCATGGCTAATTTCTGAAAAATTCTGGGAAGTAGCTAGATAGGAAGTTCTGGGTGGTAGTAGGGCACCATTCTGCTGTCAAATTGTCATAAATCTTGTCCTTTGTACAATATCAGTGAGATTCAGTGGAAATGCCTTGGATATTTTCACAGATATCATCGATATTTCTACCAATTTCCAATTCTTGCTCTGTTTCAGCCCAATATGGAGAATTTCATTGAAATGTTGCAGGAAGAAACCTTCTGCTCCAATTGTCTGTGTTGGCAACTTAAAATTTTGACATATCTGCATAATATCGGACTGGATATGTCAATATTTTCATCAATGAGTGCAAGTTGTCATCACCAGATCTTATTTCCTTTGTTCCCAAGGTTGCTTGTATTTTTATGGCACATACAAATTGAAATTGCCTGATGTTATGGCCCTTTCCACTGTCAACAATTAAATTGTGTCAATGGTCCTACAATAGTTATTAAAACGACTGCATTCTAATGTGCATCCATTAGGTAATTTGGCACTAGTTGGTAGGCGAAGACGTATAGGTTTCTGTTGTTACAATGAGGATGAATATGTAATTCAGATGAATACGATATGGGTATAATGTCATAAATTTAAATGTCTCATTGCAGTGTTTCACTTCATAATCTTGTTATATTTTTACTTACTCTTAGTTGTGAACTATTTGAAGCTGGAGAACCACCAGGTGGAAGGTAATGGTTATGCTGACGTGACCATTGGTGCAGATGAGGTTGCTGTTGCAGGTAGCCCAAGTGGAACTGCCCATGCTTTAATAAATATAGATTCAGTACGGAGTTCATACTTTATAGGATGCCAAGACAGCATCTTAAATTATAACAGCTCAAGTACAGAATTTAATGTCTGGAAAAATCTTTAAGTATAATTTTTTTCTATAGTCCATTCAAGCAACTTCTTCAGTAACTTGGAGTCTAACATGAAAAATCGTTGTCTTTCTCTCTCCGAGCTTGCAATTTACAAGACTAGGGCATTGGCAGAGTAGATGTAGACTATCTAGCAAGAGTTTCTTAGCTTCGATGTATATATGTGTTTTCTTTTTTAGCATGTGATTGGCAGTACTAGGGCACTGCAAGATTACAAATAGACTATGGAACGTATTTTCTTAAACATTTTGTATACAGTGTACTGTTTCGTCCATATCTTTGTATTCTCTGCAAGCATTGTTTTGTTTCCTGCAAAAGCAAGAATTCTGTTTTCTGTATTTTGCTTTCGTAAACCTTCGTCGCCTCTTATTGGATGCATAACCACTGGATGTTAATAAATTTTAGTTATTACCACTGCCTGAAGTCTTTGTGCAATGAATGGAAAGGATCGTTGTTTTTCAGGTGAGGAGAATATGCTACATTCTTTCTTTAAACCGTCTTGTCAACAAAATTCGAGTTATATGATTGATTGGTGAACGAAGTTAGGACATTTTTTTATAAGGCTTTAATTACATTGTTCTAAATTCTTGGATAGAATTTCACCTCTATTGCTTAAATTAGGCAATGCAAGTATGCTTCATGCTCTATAAATTCCACCTCTAATTTGGACCAGGGTGTAGCTAGAAAATGCTGACATAAAAGTTCTTATTTTAGCTTTCTCTATGTAATCAGGTTATCCGATCTCATTTTTAAGTGTCCTAGGCTACCAATAATAGCAGGTTTTGAGAGTGAAGAAACTGAATCCAAAAATTCCAACTCTAGCAATTTTTATTTCATAGAAGAACCAAGTCCTTAAACACATTAGCGTCCAAAAACATCCCGCAAATTATAAAACAGTATCCATCAAGTACAAAAGCTTAAAATTAGAGTTGACTTCTATCACATTCGATTTATGTAAACCACACGTCATGCAAATTGATGTGTGCATAGTACGTAGTTGGAGTTTTCGAATATCTGAACCACCGACCACCTCAATATCTCTTCAACGAGTAATTTTTGGGTGTTTTTGGTAGACCACGTGGTTGGTGTACTATCCACTAGATATAAAACATGTGGAATATTTTCATAAAAAAATAATGCAGTAAATTGGAGAGTAATTCCACATATCCTACGTTTATTGGACGATACACCAACCACGTGAATGTCTCGAAACATTTAAAAATATCTCCTCTTCCACACACTTGATGTCACCCTTCAAAAAACAAACAATAAAAACCACATGCAACCCCCCAAATCAAGCAAAAGGTCCTTAATTTAGAAGATGAGGACGCCTCTTTACTCTCTCTTATCTTTCAAAGTTTTAAGTGGTCAAAGATGAGGAATTATTGTATGGTACTGGAATATACTTACATGGTTTATTTTGTCGATATGTTATATAGATGACATGTGGTATATCTTGTCAACGTGTTATATTATGGATGGACGATATAGTTAAGATTTCCTACTTTTAGAGTATAATTATCAACAAATATCCATTTACATTATAACATGTCAACAAGTATCACTTGACCATGTACTACCCTATAATTACTTGTGGAACAAAATATCCATAATATCCCGATATTTCCATAGAAATTTTTCGTATTTTTGAACTACCAATATTTCCGTAACCATCGATATTTTAGATCTCCATTGACCAAAATATCAATAATATTGACGACATAGACCGAAATATCGATAATATCCCAATATTTCCATCGAAATTTCCGTATTTTTAACTGATATTTAGATATCATCGATATTTTATTCCTTTTGTGACAGAGATTATGATTTGTGATTATGGATTTTTTTATTGTTTGTGAGGATTCGATTCTTTCTAATCCAAAAACGAAATAAAATAAAAACCCCACATAGAGCCCCCTCTATTATATTACCGTTATGCCAGCTTTCTACTCTAACCATGTCCATTTCATGTGCACCATTTCATGTGAAATCATATCACCTTTTCCTTTTACAACACCAAAAGAATTATCCTTCTCACTCACAAACAAACAAACACACATACACAGAGAGAGAAATTAAGAGAGATGAAAAAACAGGATAGTAGTCTGCGCTCAGCCTCCTCACACCGTGAAAATGCAACAGAAAATCTCCACGCAAAGACCATCGGCTGCATGTCCGGCATCGCCCACCTTCTCTCTAAATACCACTCTTCCCGCAAATTCCTCACTTTTGGTTTGTTCCATCTCTCTCTCTCTCTCTCTCTCTCTCTCTCTCTCCATATGAATATATATTTCATATATTTTATAATTTTATGTTTTTAATTATTTTCAGGGAGAAAGCAAGAGAAGAATGGGGCTGGTTCCTCTTCTAGAATATCAAAGTCCTCGACAGCAATCCAAGCTTCCACACCGCCCATATTAGGTCAAGTAAAAAATGGAGACAAGTCCATTTATCTGCGTAGATTCTCATGCAACGTGCCAAGAAGTCCCACGCTGAGTGCAGAGATCCGGCGCTCCAACTCTGTGGACCCGCCTGAGAACTCCCCAACTCCACCAGCCCTAGTTGTGAGGCTGATGGGGTTAGAACAGGCTGTGGCTCCTCAAGTCATGCCAAAGACGGCGGTGCCAGAGCCCTCGTCCACCAATAAGAGGCAGCAGCTTCTGGGCGCATTGGAGAAGTGTGATGAAGACTTGAAGGCCCTAAAGAAAATCATAGACGCCGTTCGAGCAGGGGAAGGGCTCCGATCACCCGCCGTGGTGAAGCGAATGGAGGCCACTGGTGACAAGAAGAAAAGGTTTTATGGTGCGAATTCAAAGTGCTTGGAGTTTGGTACTGAGCAGCCGAGTCCGGTGTCCGTGCTTGATGAGTCTACTCGTTCCCCTTTCAGTAACCACCAACACTACAAAAAGCAAGTGTTAAATTACGGTATGTGCCATGTTCTCTCTTTTCTTCCTTACAACTTTTTCTTTTCCATTTTGCTTTTGGTAGTTATAACCAGCTAGCATCTCAGTCTTTAGTCTATTTTTTCTTATTTTTATTTTTGAGAAGATATCAATCTTTGGCCCTTAAAGCTTTATTATATTTATTTAGTATATAAGTTACTTATACAAATTCTTTAATGTGTGTGTGTCATCGGGCATGTTTAGCTTGCTCCCTTTCTGCTATGTGCGATTAAAGCAATCTTCTTGTTTCCTTATACAAAGTCTTTAATGTTCCATCGGCAAAAATGAGCATAAAAACTTACCCTTAACGGGGATAAGATCGCTTTGTTTTATCTCGACCAATAACACAATGACACGTGAAAAAATACGTGTCATTATGTTATTAGCAAGAGATAACATTGTATGAGAGTATTTCTCCAAAATGAGATGTAAACTAACCACATATTTATAAAAAAGTTGATGATGATGTAGTGGAAGCTCTCATAGGCGCTTCACTTTACCTCCCAACATCCCATATATTAAAAGTCTGAATTTGCCCACCTCAATTAAGTCGTATGCATATAGATCTGGTTTCATGTGGTTATTGTCTACTAATTTCTTGCTGCAGTTGATTGTGAAATATTTCTTTCCTCTTTCAATATTTTCATATGGAAATTGCATTCAAATTTAAGTGGGAGCTTGTAGCTTTGCCTCCTTTATGACGAAAACTAGAAAGAAAAAAGAAACTAATAAAACTTTTCACATAGTAATCTATTTGTCAAACGAGAATATTAAATTACTTAATTTATAAAACTTGTCTTATTATTAAAAATATATGTATGTATATAAAACCTGTTGACAAAAACCCGACAACAAAATTTAAATAAAAACAAAATTGACAAATGAAATTAAGTTATTCAGCATAAAAAATGAATGAATGAAAGACAAACCTATTAAGAGCCTTATTAACTTTGCATGGTCTAGAAATTTGAAATTCTTACATGATGGAGTCAAAGTTGGTTCAAAAGCAAAAGGACAGTGAGAGAGACAAATAGAAAGGAAAGGAAGACAAACCCTAATGGCTTTACCTGGCAAAACCCTCTTTTGATGGCTGTGGGTTCCATGGCCACTTTGTATGGACTAGTATATGTTTAAAGATTTTGGACCCAAACAAAAAACACAGTATATGATTAAAGCTACGTCTGAAAAGAAGCACGTGCACTGCGCGTGGGGACAGCCTTGTTGAGGACATCATGCATCCATACGCAATTGCTATGTGGACCCATATAGCTATTTATTTTTTATTTATTTTTTACTAAAAACCAAAAAATCATTACAGTGTTGAATTTTCATAAGTCATCATGGGCTGCAAGGAAGGGCTGGTCCATGGAATTAGTACTCAACAGTGAGCACTTTTGTAATGAGTCTTACTCTATTTCATCAATTATTTTGGTTCATGCAATTGTGTGTAGTATAAATAATAGAGCGATTTTAAACCGACTGGACCGGCCTGTTTGATGCTGATAATATATATGTAATTTTTAAAGAACCTATGTAAGGCACATAAACTGTAATTTAATTTGAATGCAGGGCGAGCACAACCTCAGCAGAGGCAACAACAAAGGAAGAAACCAGGAGAAGAGGACTTCATCAACATCAATCCAAGTATCATTGACAAAATCACAACCGAATCAGTGGAAGCATCATCATCGCTGTTAATATGGAACAGCAAAGCCATGCGAGAGAGTGTAGAGGAAGTGTGTAGGGACATTGCTTGGGGGAGAGGAGAGAAATTGGAAGAATAGGGTTGGCTTTACAGGACCACATTTGCAAAGACTTGATACAAGAGATTGTCACAGAAATGGGACATAGTTGTGTGTATTCACTACCCTTTGAGGCATGTAAGAGAAGACTACGTTTCTAATTGGTGTGTACTTTATTAACATAAATTATTTTTGGGGATTTTAGTATTATTATTTTTTTAAATTGTCAAATATTCACTCCATAGTTACAAATAAGAGATCCTTTTGTCACAGTTCTTAAGTCGCAAAAAGTAATTTTTCTCATGCATGTTCCTGACTAATTGCGGATTGAGCCACAAAATATTTATGGAATCGTGACTAATAATATTTTGAGTCAGATCAATATAAGTTTTTTTTTCTTTTTGGTGACTAAAATGACTTGGGTAATGCTTTTCAGTTTCAATCATTTGGCTTTGTTTTAAACCCAGCTGGGTTGACCCGTTTTGAAAGGAGCCATAAACTCTAGAATCAAGTTTGGGTTTATAAAATAGAACAGACCAAGTTAGGATTTTCATTTACTGCTCTGAGAAGTGTTAAAAGTAATGCATCATCTACGGTTTAAATTTAGAAAATAAAATTATTAGTTGTATCTTTTCTTACAGGTTTCTTATGAAGAGTTGTATCTTTTGACTATATGAGAAGTTGTATCTTTTAGATATCAAAAGTTGTATATGTGTCTCTTGGAATTAATTCAAGAGTTGTGTCTTATTATGTAAAGGTGTAAATGTAATTATAAATAGCCAATGTTATAGGCTGTTGTTGTATTGAAGAAGTTCATAAAAATCAGTTTGTATAATTCTCTATTTTACAAACATCTCCCAGGATCTTTGGGATATTATAGAAGATGGGTATGAGGAACAAGAAACTTCAAAAGTAGGAAAGGAAACACTAGTAAAGCAGCAGACTTACAAGGAAAATAAGAAAAAGATGCCAAGGCGTTGTTCCTAATTCAACAAGGTGTAAGCAAAAATCTCTTTCCAAGATTATTTTCAGCAACATCATCAAAGAAGGCTTGGAAAATTCTCAAAATTGAATTCAAAGGTTCAGAAAAAGTGATCTCCATCAAACTGCAATCCTTATGGCGGGAATTTGATAACTTACTTATAAAAGACATTGAATCCATTCAAGCATTCTTCGCAAAGGTTTCTGGGATTGTGAACCAAATCGGATGTTATGGGGACACAATTCCGCACAAGAAAATCGTAGAGAAAACTTTACGAAGTCTACGCCAAAATATGATCATGTCGCTACCGCAATAAAAGAATCAAAAGATTTATCTACACTTTTTTACATGAACTAATTGGTTCATTGGAAGCACATGAAAAAAGAATCAACAAATCCACAGAACAATCAGTGGAGCAAGCTTTCCAGTCCAAGGTGAATTCGAAGGAGAAAGAAGACAGACAAAAAGGAGGACAATTCCAGAAATCTCAAAATGGGAGAAACAAAAATTTTGGACGTAGAAATTCCAACAAAGGAGGCAATAGTTTCAATAATCAACAACGAAGAAGCAGTCTCAATCATCAACAAGGAAGCAACAGTTCCAATAATCAACAAGGAAGTAGTAATTCAAATAATCAAAATGGAAGATCATCCCTTCAATGCTATGTTTGCAACAAATATGGGCATAAAGGTGCAGATTGCCGATACAAATGTATCCGTTGCAGGATACCCAACCATTCACAAAGAGACTGCAGATAGCAGAAAAACAATTAAGCAAATTTTACGGACAACAATGACTCTCAAGAGCAATTATTTTATACATTGTTCAGTTCTCATCAAGATTCACAGGATGTTTGGTACGTGGATAGCGGATGCAGTAATCATATAACAGGAAATAAGCAATGCTTTGTCAAGTTAGAAGTCAAGCTTGGTGATGGAAAACTACACAACGTGGAAGGCAAGGGTATCATTTCTATGCAAACAAAAGGAGGTACTCCAAAACTTATCTATGATGTGCTGTATGTTCCTAATTTGGCTCAAAATTTACTAAATGTGGGACAACTTTTGCAAAGAGGATTCTTGGTGAAATTCGAAGATGATTGTTGTATTATTTCTAATAAAAAGAATAATACTCTGGTGACAAAGATAAAAATGACAACAAACAAAGTTTTTCCGCTGTTGATGACATCAAAGGAAAACTTTGCTTTGGAAGCAAAGAAAGCTGCTGGATCATTGTTATGGCATCTAAGATATGGGCATTTGAATCAAAGAAGCTTGCAGATGTTACACCAAAAAAATATGGTGGTTGGACTTCCGTCTATTCACTCTGAAAAGGAAATTTGTGAGGGCTGTATTTTTGGAAAATTCCATCAATTACCATTCTTACAATCATCTTGGAGAGCAAAAGCCCTTTTGAATTGGTACATGCAGATATTTACGGACCAACTTTTACACCATCGTTCAATAACAAAAGGTACTTCATTCTATTCGTAGATGATTTCTCCAGGATGATGTGGGTATATTTCTTAGAACAAAAGTCAGAAGCATTTTCTGTTTTCAAGCAATTCAAAGCTTTTGGAGAAAATCAGAGTGGTCACAATCTGAAGGTGTTAAGAACAGATCGTGGTGGAGAGTTTACATCAAATGAATTTTCTGAATATTGCAAAAGCAATGGTATTAAAAGAGAGTAGAAAGCGAGGTACACCCCATAGTAAAACAGAGTTGCCGAATGAACAAATCGAACCATTGTCGAGATGGCAAGAAGCATGCTGAAGGCAAAGGGTTTGCCAAATGCATTTTGGGTTGAAGCAATTCATACAGCAATGTTTATTCTTAATCGGTCTCCAACCAAGGAAGTCAAAGATAAGACTCCTTTTGAAGCATGGCATCGTTTTAAACCAAATGTGGATTTCTTCAAGATTTTTGGCTGCAGTGCATATGCACATATCCCTTCTCAAAAGAGAGAAAAAATTGATGAGAAAGGTGAGAAATATATTTTTGTGGGATATAGTGATCAGTCCAAAGTATACAGATTAATTGATCAAGAACCAATAGTCAGGTAATTTCAAGAGATGTTATTTTTGATGAACTCAAGGCTTGGAAATGGGAGAATGATGATATTGAAGTGCCAAGATTTTTGAGGAACTAGATTCATCAAATTAAGAAGAAACACAGATGCTTCAAAGTCCAATATCAAGTACAAGAACACATTCATCCAGTTCAAGTTCCTCTAAAAGAACACCACTTTCAAGCGCAAGGCCAATCGAGAAAATACGTTTAATGGATGATCTATATGAGTCCACTGATGAAGTTGTTTTGAGTGCTATTGAACCTCAAAAATTCGAAGATGCTGTAAAAGAAAATATTTGGCAAGATGCAATGGATAAGGAAATAATAGTTATCAAGAAAAATAGAACATGGGAACTTGTTGATCGACCCATATCAAAAGATATCATTGGACTTAAATGGGTCTACAAGACAAAGTTTAATGAATATGGCTCAATCCAAAAGCATAAGGCTCGCTTGGTTGCAAGAGGATATTCTCAACAACCAGGAATTCATTTTAATGAGATGTTTGTTCCCGTAGTTCAAATGGAGACTATAAGAACTGTTTTGGCTTTGGTTGCACAACTGAAGACAAAGGTTTATCAATTGGATGTCAAATCTGCATTTTTAACTGGAGAACTTGAAGAAGAGGTTTATGTGGAGCAACCTCAAGGTTATGTTGAGAAAGGGAGGGAAGATAAAGTTTATCGCCTCCGTAAAGCCTTATATGGCTTAAAGCAAGCGCCAAGAGCCTGGAACAATAAAATTTATCTCTATTTTCAGCAAACTGGATTTACAAGAAGCTTAAGTGAGCCATCACTTTATCTCAAGAAAGAAGGTACACATGATTTTATGATTTTATGCCTCTATGTTGATGATTTGATCTATACAAGCACAAATCCAGGGTTGGCAGAAGTTTTCAAGAAGAACATGATGAAGGAATATGAGATGACAGATCTGGGCACTATGAGATATTTACTTGGTATACAGTTCAACAATCAGATGAGGGGATATTTATTTCTCAAGAGAAGTATGCTGAAAATCTGTTGAAAAAAATTCAATATGTTGAAGAGCAAACCAGTGGATACTCCAATGGCAATTAATTTGAAGCTTACAAGTAATGATGGAGCACCTAAGTTTGATGCATCCATATATAGAAGTGCAGTTGGTTCATTAATTTATCTTACAAATACAACACCATATATTGTTCATGCCATAAATGTGGTATCTAGATTCATGAGTGATCCAAGTAATCACCATTTTTCTGCAGTAAAAAGAATACTCAAGTATATACAAGGAACCAAGGGATATGGTATTAGATATACAAGAGAATGAAGCACAGTTGGTTGGCTACACAGACGGTGACTCGGCAGTGCAATTGATGATAGAAAGAGCACCTCTGGTGTGACGTCCTGGACCTAAAAATAATGAAAATATAATAAAATGAAGTGGAGTGAATAAATGGGTAATTAAAAAGGAATTAAAAGGAATTTAATTAATAAAATTGGCATTAAAATAATAAAAGGGGTCAATTTGGTCAACTATATTTTCGGAGGCGAAACGAGTTGTGCCATTGCGTCCGGCTCGTCGAAACGAGTTCGTGGACGTGTGGCACGATCGAATTGGAGTTGTAGCGATTAAAAAGGATATTTTGATAAAAACCAACAAAAAAATCTGATTGGCCCATTCCTCTCTCTCTCTCTCCCCCTTTGCGTGCGACTGTTCACCTCCCCCCCGACTGTGGCAGCGCCACTGTTTGTGGCTGCCATCGCCTCCACCGGCCACCACGTGGGCCGACACTGGTACCAAACTGACCGGCCAGACCTCCTGGTCATACCCCAGCCCATTGTCGCCACGATATGCCGACGCAGCCACCTGAAAACACAAAAAACCCGACGGTTTTCTTTGAAACTTCACGACTTCAATCTGGCATCTCCAGCTACGTACGGCGTCGACCAAGGTATGAAAATGAACCCCCTTTTCATGCTCTAGCTTCCTCTAGCCTTGGTTTGGATCGATTGTTCTGTTCTGAGATCGGATAAAAAACCCCAAATCTGGCCGAATTTGGGATCGCATTTCAGGCTAGTTACCGGCCGGTTCTTCGGCGGTTCAGACCGGTTTTGAACTCCCCTCCACCTCCTGGTCCTATTGGTATGTGGGTTGCTGCCCAATTTGAGGTTTGGGTGTTGGCCGGAATCACTCAACACACCTAACCCTCATGGCGGCGCATGTGGCGGCGCGTGTGGCGGCGCGTAGGGTGGGTGTGGTGGCGGTTCTTGGTTCCGTTACAACCTTTGTGTCGTCATGAACTCGTACGTGTGCTCGAATTTCGATTCGGACGTCATTTGACTATCATTTGACTCACGTATATTGCTCCTCGTATTTCTATGGTTGTATAGGAATTGACGGATCGTGATTTGGAGTCCCGGATACTCTGAAATCACAAGCCCTAGGGTTAAGTAAACCATAACCATCCGATCGGGCGATTGTGAGCGATCCGACCGTCTGATTGAGACCAAACTTTCAAGACACGCTCGTTACGCCGTTTTGAACTTGTAGGAACTTTCGGATCTAAGTTTGGAGGTCGTGGGATCCACGGGTCCCGGTTGACCAAGTTTGACCGAGTTTGACCGAGGGTCTCCCGAGGTCCCTTTGCAATTCTTTGAACGTAGTTGACTTTGTTGGACTTCTAGGAATGTCCGAATCGATTTGGAGGTCGTGGGCCCCGCGAGCCCGGGTTGATCGAAACCGGATGTTTGACTGCGAGTTGACCGTGAATCTTCCGGGGCGGTCTCACTTGTTAAAAGACGTACTTTAACCTTAGAATCCTTCGTATGACTTACGTGTTTACCTTGAGTCCCGGGAGAGTTAGGGTTTTGTTTTAAAGTTCTCGTTCGGTTCACTGTATTAATCCAATCCTCATATTTATCGCTTTAGGTACTCTGGCACCGCATATGTAGCGAGCGGGACCCTCTTAGGGTTATGCAGCGTGGGACCAACGGTGAGTGGACTTTGTTTTCAAATGAGCATGATTTGAATGATTGAATGCAAATGCATATAAAATGGGATTTAATAAATTGTATTATATCTCGGATTCGATGATTGAGTTTATCGGAATTTATTTGATAATGGCTTAAGTCTTGGTTTTGACTTTGGTTGAAGTATATTAAAAAGATTTGTATTTGAGGTTTATGCATGATTTGGGTTTCCGGTTTTTATGTGGGGCCCTGATAGTTATATTTTATGATTATGTATACTTTTGAGTATTGAATGGGACGTAGTGACGTCCGGTGTTTTTCGTATCAAATTTCGGATTATTAATTGGGTTATTTTGACCTTGGGGTCTTTATACTACTTTAAGTATGAATTTATCGGATGAATTTAATATTTGAAATTTATGAATGTCGTGGGTTATATTCTATGCTCTCGGGAATCTATATTTTATAAATTATATATTATCTTTATACTTTTAAACTAAATGTTTGGGCAGAAGATTGGACACTATAATTGTCCAATGAGTTTAATAATTTGAGTTGAGTTACACTTTAAGAATCATTAATATTACTATTTATATATATATTTTGGGTATGAGATACGGATGTTTGGGGTCGTCCGGATATTTATGTTTAACGGGTTATTTTATATATATATATATATATACTTTGAATAAATGCTTCGGATTTCGGATATTATGTTTTTAAGGAATAGTTATCTATACTATGATTTTGGGACTTATGTTGAATTTGGGTTTTGATTTGACATTTCTCGACTTGAGATTTTAATGTGAGTTGACAAGCTTGACTTGAGCATTGATTGAGATTTAAATATGGTTTTTAATGGATATGATGTTTCATTTGATTATGGTTTATTATGCGGTCATTTGATGCTTGTGATTATTTTGAATATAGAAATATATGTTTGGGACGGTGATGTCCTTATTTTGAGTATATATATTGGTTATATGCTTGATGGACTTGTATATGTCTAGGTGTCGATGTTTTGGGTTTGGGTACATTGTGATTGAATATGTATATATTGATTATCTTATATTATGTACCTTCCCCGTTCTTATGATACGGTTACTTGAATATGGTTCGATTCTGTGCATACCTTAACGGGTGTAGTGTAGACCCTTAACGGGGTAGTCTGATCGCATAGGACTTGTTTCGGAGGTATGGTTTTGAAGTTTCTACCATACAGACCGGTGAGCTTAGTCCCTTTCTCGACGGCTCAACCACAGGCACAGTGGTCTCGAGGTGGCTGTACATGTGTCCTGTCAAATGATCCCCTGTTGGATTGTCTTCCCTGGTACTTGTGTTTGGTGTTGAGGTCATATTGTACCTATACGCGTGCGTTAGTACCTTCATATTCATATTTCTTTTAGTGAGGATCTTTCCTCACTTGTCGTCTTGGTGAGCACGTGGTTATGTGAGAGTGGGAAAGATTGGGAAATAGTACTTGATTTGACTTGATTACTTGATAGGTTATGTTTATTGGATTTTGAATTCTGAAACTGATTTCTTATATATATATATATATATATATATATATATGTATATAAATGATTTGAAATACAATTGATTTCTATATTGTTGTCGAGTTTGGTTTTCTCAACATGGACGAGATCTTTGGTATTTTAAATGTTGTTTTGGTTTATGGAGTTGTATGATACTTTCGTACTCACGTTTATCTTGTTCTCCGATTTTATGTTTTTATACATACCTACATGGGTTCAATTTGGGAGGTTATGCCTCGGGAAAAGTTAAAGGTTAGTTTGTTCGAGAAAAAGGTTTTGAGCTAGAATGTTTTCACCTATATTGAGATAGTGTGGTTTTTAAATCAATGAAGTATATAAATGATTTCACATGCATGGTTTGCATTGTTTTGAAACGGTGGGGTTAGTACATTGATTTAAGTATGAAAACTTTATTTTTGTCCACTCACACTCTTTCTGTTTTGCGCCCCCAGGCCGTAATCTTTGCTTCGATACTGTTCGGCCGAGCGCTCCTCTTCTCGAGCTTCGACTAAAACTGTAGGACATGTTGTCCTTTATCCTTACTTTGATTTCAGTTGTAAACTCACATACTCTTAGATTGCTCTGTATCGCCCATTAGGGTTGAGTTTGTTGGCTGGAGGGCTGTGATGTATATTGTTTGCATGCTGGCAGTTGGGATAATTCTACTCTGTTGTTTTCTGACATGTTGAAATTTTGGGATAGTCCTTGTTTTAGGGGAGACTTTACCCGTTTTTCGGCAGAAGACTTGGCCCCTTTCACTTTTGTTTCGGGAAGAGGGAACTTGTTTAGTTTGTGGGCCCGACATAGGTTGATGTCGGAACAACCACAGGATTCGGCGCGAGTTCCGGGGCGGAATTCGGGTCGGGTCCTGTCATCTGGACATGTGTTTTTCTTAGGAAACAAAGCTTTATCATGGTCATCAAAAAACCAAAGTACTGTGGCACTATCATCAACAGAAGCCGAATACATTTCAGCCACAAGTACAGCGTGTGAAGCAGTTTGGTTACGAAGAATTCTGGCAGATCTTCATCAAGTTCAAAAATCACCAACTAATATTTATTGTGACAACATGTCCACAATTGCAATGACAAAGAATCCCGTTTTTCATAGCAGGTCAAAACACATTGAGCTTCATCATCATTTTATCAGAAAATTGGTTGAAGACAAAGATCGAATTAAAGTTTTGTGGCACTAATGAACAGATTGTAGATGTTTTCACCAAAGCACTTTCTAGAGAGAAGTTTTATTTCTTTCGAGATAAATTAAGTGTGCAGGACAAATGCATTAAGGGGAGTGTTAAAAGTAATGCATCATCTACAGTTTAAATTTAGAAAATAAAATTATAAGTTATATGTTTTCTTACAGGTTTCTTATGAAAAGTTGTATCTCTTGACTATATGAGAAGTTGTATCTTTTAGATATCAAAAGTGGTATTTGTGTCTCTTGGAATTAATTCAAGAGTTGTGTCTTATTATGTAAAGGTGTAAATGTAATTATAAATAGCCAATGTTATAGGCTGCTGTTGTATTGAAGAAGTTAATAAAAATCAGTTTGTATAATTCTCTGTTTTACAAACACTCTCTGCCTTACTTTATATTTCCATCAGATTCTTCAATTTTGTGATCATTCCCCAACAAGAAGAAGTCAATACCAAAACCTTAGAATCTCACCAGAAAGAGTGAGAAAGGCTAAACTGACGGCACCGTACGTCGTTGTCCGCCTTGACCAAGCCCTAGCCTCGTCTTGACCCTCGATTTTGTGCACTCTCCCTAACCAACCCCTAGTTTCAGTAAAACCCATACTCTCAAAGCTCAATCCCAAATCAGAAATGGCAGCAAAACCCTTCGAGGCCGAGAAGAAGACCATCAACAATGCCTACCTGAACCTCGTCCCCCAATAAGCTTCGCTCTATCTTGTTGTTGTTATGTAATAATATTGTATTAGGGTACAGACTATGATGGGATCTGGGTTTCTTCAGTTCATTCTCACCTAGCTCTTTCATGTTCTTGTAGAAAAATGGGGTAAAAAAGAAAGGCTTATCTAACTCATTGGGTGGAAAAGAAAAAGGAAATGGAAATCAAAATTTTCATGCTCATGTTCTATAATTGGTATTTAGGTGAATGAGGTAAATTAAAACCCCAATTGGAAATATTTGTGACAACAATGATCAAATAATCCTGGAGACAATATGACTAGTCAACAACTAGTCATAGACCTATGAACATATAAGCATAACACAGATTCACAACAGATCAAATATCCCCCTGCAAGCCTAGAAGATAACTACGTGACAACCTCGGCACTCAGAAGGACCTATCAATCTAGGCATCCCCTGTGCTAGCAACAACTAGAGTCATAGGTGTGTGAACATTCATCAACATTCCAAAGATAACATATAGAGTATGACTAGTCATAAAATCACAAACATCACACTAGAAATGTTCACTCATAAACCTACCATTGGGAAAAACTGGGGGTCACCACTCTGACTAGGCAATCCACTAAGCCAAGAAGATTCTTACAGAAAAAGTAAACACAAGCTCAAGCAATCCTATGTCTATTAAGGAAATGAGCACTACCTTCTTGTGCAACCTCCATCTCCAAACTTAGTTAAGCTAGTAGCTAGTCCTTCATGTAAGTGGTAGCTAGTCCATCAGCTTCTTCACTCCATGGCACTGGTGGCTCAGCTCCAGATTGAACAAACGAATGAAATATAGATTCTGAACAAAAAAGGATCAATTTCTTCAAGAAACCATACTCTTGAAGAAATCAACCTAGAATCTGATCTAGACTTGTTAATGGGTCATATCGCCAAGCCTATAATATGGCTCCATGTGGCCAGTAAGGCTAGGGCACCCATGTACTGACCCGACCAAACTCGCCACCACGAGTATACCATATGGAGCTACGTGGCCAGTATGGTAGCAGCGGTTGTACACTCGACCCAACTAGACTCCCATCGAGACTAAGGTTGGCTGGATGGCATCCAGTCATGGTCGGGACCAGCCAAGCCATAAACTAAGCCAAAAACCTCAAAGAGTCCTCCTAGTCGGACACGGAGAACAAGTCACTTCACACAATTAATGCCAGCATGGGGACTGATAAGGAACACTTAATGCATTTCACACATCCAAGCCAGGTGTCGTCCTACTATTGGGTCCCTGGTAGTCAGCATGGTAACTAGTGCCCTTGAACCACTCTCTGATCTCAGCATTGGGAATGGCTGAAGATCTATCCTTTGCTAGATTTAAGGAGATATGGTCTCCCCTTCTCCCTCTATAAATACTCTTCACCTACATTTCTACAAAGGTGATAACTATTCTTAACCCAGAAACTTTATATACACTTCCCTACTTCTATCTAGCTTCTAACTTAGCCATCGAAGGGTACCACACCGGTTTCCCCTTTTCTGATAGTCTTGTTAATTGAAGTGTGCAGGTTATCCTGGAAGATCGATTCAATCCAACAGCCCAGGATACGTTTTGGTCCTAACCCAAATCAGGGCCCCAGTTCAACAGGAAAACCATTCTCCCTATCAACAAAACTTAAGATGACGACTAGTCAACACGAACCCAAATGCAGATTTTAAAAAACCATTTTCAAAATCTCACAATGAAAAACCTTAGAGAATGCAGAGTACAAGTTTTACTTGCAAAATTTCTCAATGAGTGAAGTAGATTTCGAAAATAAAAGCATATTTCAAAAGCTATTTGAAAACCTCATTTGAAAACTCAAACCATACCCATCTGCAAATGTAGAGAAGAAGAAGAAGACCACTTTCTCTCTCTCTCTCTCTCTCTCTCTCTCTCTCTCAAAGATGCAGACCTCATTCTCAAAGAGAAGATGTAGAGCAAAATCAAAGCCTCTCTCCAAAGGAAGTAGAGTTCAAGAATCAAAGCAGATTTATAAAAATAAAAAACATTTTTCAAAGTCTCATATTGAAAACCCAGACTTCACAGAGAAAGGAAGAGAAGTAGACAAAAAAGGCTCTCAAAATTCGCTCTCTGTCAAAGTGACGGCTCTCAGCATTTCGGCTCGTTCGTCCAACCGCAACTGGTCGTTGATCGAAAAAGTCAACGGTTTGTCGATAGGAAATATCGGTCAGAAACCGTCAGTTTCCGATATTTGCAATCCAATCCCTAAGTCCAATTGGCTCATTCCGTCAGTTAAGACTCATGTATTGCGTGCATGCGGGGCAAAATTGCCCTTTCTCCCCCACTAGCTCCCTCTCTCTCCTCTACGCAAACGAAAGGAGCTCTATAGTCGCTCCAATTAAAGCTTCAGGCCAACCCATAAATTCTTTTTTCGACTTTTCTTCTTGTACCTACACAACCAAACCCATCAATCTTCTAAGCATTAGCATGGATGCTGCAAAAATAATTATATGCAAATTGCAATCACCTCTCTTCAACAGCCACCCACACCACAGCACCCACACCACAGCACCCACTGACCTCCCAGCCATCACTCATCACTGCCCCATATGCCTCATTCTTCGATCTCCTCTATCTCTTCCCCCTCTCTTCAACAGCCACCCACACCACAACCACCATCGACCTCCCAGCCATCACCAAAACTTCTATTAAATCCACCCAGAAAAAATTTGAATCTCAGTTAGTCCTACAAAACCAAAAAATTGAAAGATGGGTTGGGTTGCATTGGAGTGGGATGGGGAGGGTAAGTGGGTGTGAGTTTTGGGTTCGAACAAACCCAGGCCATTTAATTGTTTTTTATTTTTTGCTTTTTTTAATTTAATATTTTTTTAAATGGTGAAGTTTCAATTTGACCCCTGCACGCACGCAGCACGCGTGTCTTAACTGATAGAATGGGCCAATTAGACTTGATTGGCAGACGAAGCGCAGTGTGATGATCAAAATCGGAAAATTAAAATTTTGGTGATCAAAATTAAATTCAACCCTAATCACAATGACCAAAATTGTAATTACCCCTAGTTAAAAAGTTGTTACAGTAAAACCAGAAGTACGAGTGATGTGTTAAACTTATATTAATCCAAGGGCTGTTATTAAAGAGTTGTTCACATGACCTTATTTTTGGATACACCCCCTTAGGTGAGCAGGACTGTTAAAGACAAAGCATTAGTTTCTCAAATATGCTGCATCATACATCTCAGCAATATACATTAATTCCCGGCTTGAGGACCAAGGTTTACACATTTTTGTTCTGTTCTCCTTACTTATCCAAATTTAAGACTATTGGTGCTTCTGGGATTGCAAGTGTAGACCAAATCCAAACAATCTAATGATATACCAGATCGAGCTCAAGCACACCTTGTCAAGGTTAACAGTCTTGGGAAAATTATACAGCCTATGAAAAATCATACATATCAAGCTCAACCCTTGACAAATCATGACAGAGAACCATCGTTCATATGGTTTTGCTCAAAAATAGACACACGCAGATTCATGGTAAAATAAGAGAGCCCACAAATAAAATGAAGCCATCCATCCAACATAGAACATTGAATCCTCTCAGAGAGTTATTGTTCACAATAGACCAGAAAATGGAAAAAGGAAAAGAAAAAAATTGAACTGCCAAACCATTGTCACAAGACATAAAAGAGGGAGACAAAAACAACACCACCTCCACAAGGGTCTACTACTTTCCTTTAAGACTTGATTACAAAAACCATAAACATAAAAATGGAAGCTAGGAATCCCATATTAATTTCAGCATGTTTTACCCCTCTTCCTCTTTTTTTTTTTTTTTTTTTTTTGTTTTGGTTCATAAAATCATGTGAGTTAGGTCTCTTGAAACTCTCACTTAGCCATCATCACCTTGACAAACTCCTCGTAATTTATCTGGCCATCACCATCAACATCAGCCTCACGAATCATCTCATCAACTTCCTCGTCGGTGAGTTTCTCCCCCAGATTTGTCATCACATGGCGCAGCTCAGCAGCAGAAATGAAGCCATTCTGATCCTTGTCAAAAACTCTGAAAGCCTCTTTCAGCTCCTCCTCAGAGTCAGTGTCTTTCATCTTCCTGGCCATCAGGTTTAAGAACTCAGGAAAGTCAATGGTTCCATTACCATCAGCATCCACTTCATTAATCATGTCCTGGAGCTCTGCCTCAGTTGGGTTCTGCCCCAATGATCTCATCACAGTCCCGAGTTCCTTGGTAGTGATACAGCCTGCATATTAAATTATTAGAAACAGCAAAAAGTTGCTTCTTATGATTGGGGTATCATCCTTGGCCACCCCTAGAGATAATTGCTTATGGAGGAAAACTACTGAATAAGCTAAATTCTTACTAGTATCACCTTTATTAGAGGAACACAACTAATGAAGCTAAATTCTCACCAGTATCAACTTTCTTATCTATTAAGCACAACAACAGAACACTAGATATGCAGATTCTGGGATGATAAGAAAAATGAGCGGCATTTCATATCCTTTGAGAAAGTGGAAAATGGTAAATTGTACCGCCTTCTAGAATATAGAATGAGCATTTTAAAGTTCAACAAGTTCATCTCGTAAACATATATAATCGTGAATACATGAGTGTAAACACACATTGAAAGGCACAGAATTAGCCACCATCAACATATGTTCACCGGAAAAAGTTTCGCTAACCGGCAGGCAATAGAGTCTGCCTATATGCACAAGCAAGCGTAAAAAACAGACCATACCAATTGTCACAGCTGCTTTAAATCAACAATAATAAAACACGCAAGCATCCACAAGAAATGTATTAGCCCATTATTTACCTTTGTGTGAAAGAATAGAACATGGCAATTGTAAGAAAATAAATCACACTAGAGCACCGAACAATCAATCATACACCGATAACACAATCCACAATCATTCATCCTACAACACAAGCATAAACAATAGAATCCGACAATATGATACTTGAATCGTGTATACAAGAACCTAAATCAGCCACCTGCACAAGTTACATCTCCACAATAAAAATACATATCCAACATAATAAATCTTAAATTTCCAATACAGGCTTTACTTACAGCTACAAACACTCTGTTATGTCACATCTATGCAACCAAGAAAAATTGGTGGCTGTAGTTATTGCATGACAAAAATGATAACTAATTCAACGTCGTTGTACTTGTCACAGGCCTGTGAATAAACAATCACGTCATAAAGATCCGGGATTAATTACCATTTTAAAAATCACAACGCTCAATACCATTCAAAGAGAAGATTAATCATTTCTAAATCGCTCAACTTCAAACGTTTTTTCAGTCAAGTTTTCCTTCTCACACGTAACATGTACAAAGCAAATAAATCCGTAAAACCAAATATCACTATTTAAAAGGAAAAATTCAAAATCGATTATCCAAATTCCACAGCAGAAAGTCAAATTCAAAACGCAGAAAATATATACAACATGACCCAATACAAGACCTAACCATAATTACAAATACAAGACTCAAAATCAGAAACACAAGACCTAGATCTGGCATAGAAGAACGATCCATAACATGTAAATATGAATAATATGCAAATATTGAAAGGGAGATCTAAGTCTAACCATCGCCATCCTTGTCGAATAGGCTGAAGGCTTCCTTGAACTCAGAGATCTGATCGTCGGTCAGCTGATCCGCCATCGGTGCTTGTTTGTTTCCCGAGAATCTGAGATTGCGTTTTCTTTTCTCTTCGAAAACAAAAACACAAAAATTTGCAAGAAAAGAAACAAAGAGAGATTTTCTTTCGTTCAGACAAACTAGAGAAGAAGAGTGTCCGTTTTTATATCAGTCCAGCGCATCTCAACTTTACTATTTTACCCCTCTATCCCTTTCATCTTTTTTACAAGCCGTATATCTTTCGAAATGACTGTTTTGTCCATATCGCTACTCTGTTTTTTTTTTTTTTTTGGTTTGATAAATTTTATTCAGCTAAAAAGCCTACTAAATACAAAATGAAATACAAACTGTAGGCATAAAATGCATAAAAGACCATTACAATAACGGAGCGTCTAACATTAAAATTAAGAAAATCTAAGGTTGCTCCACTAACAAATAAAGTCTGGAATAGTGTAACATCCCACATCGACCAACGGAGAAGGGGTGATGTGTCTTATATGTATACTTACCTCCATCTAAAGACGCCTTTTGGGAGCTCACCGGCCGGATTCCATGGGAACTTGAAGTTAAGCGAGTTTGGGTTAGAGCAATCTCGAGAATGGGTGACCCACTAGGAAGTTGCTCGTGAGTTCCCAAAAACAAAGCCGTGAGGTGGGGCTCAAGCGGACAATATCGTCTTCTGACGAGCCAAAATGGTATCGAGCCACTCTGCGTGTGGTGCGAGTGTGCCGACAAGGATTTCGGGGCCCCTAAGGGGGTGGATTGTAACATCCCACATCGACCAACGGAGAGGGTGATGTGCCTTATATGTACATACGCCCACCTCCATCTAAAGACGGTTTTTTAGGAGTTCACTAGCTTTAAATTCCATGGGAACTCCGAAATTAAGCAAGTTTGAAAAAGCAATCCCAATGGGTGACCCACTGAGAAGTTGCTCATGAGTTCTCAAAAACAAAACCATGAGGCGGGCCCAAAGTGAACAATATCGTAATACAGTGAGCCGATCCTAATGTGACACATAGGCATCCTAACCAAGAGTCTGAACTCGTAACAACAAAAATAGATAAAGCTTAAAAATCAAACCATAACAAAACAAATAAAACTCTCACAAAAGAGAGGTGGAAAGTTATTACAAAAAAGAGATGAAAAGCTCTCACAAAAGGAGAGGTGAAAGCTACACAAAAACTCAAAGAGTCTCTGTCTGCGACTTATTCCAAACATGAATAAACAACAAAAAGGATGGTGATTGAGAACCAACACCGAAATGCAAGTGGAGAGACGTCGAGACACATCCGCGTGTGATGGGTGGAGGAAGAGAGAAGGGGAGAGAGGAGGAAGAGAGGAGAGACTTCTAAATTGAATATCGAAACAGACACGTCTAATAAATTTCATAATATTATTAGGAAAAATAGGGATTTTGCCCCTGAATTATACCATAATTGTCAATTTGCACACTAGATTATTTTTTCGGTAAATTAATGACTTAAACTATATAAAAATGGCCAATTCAGCACTCGCTGTCAATTTTTTAGATGTCCATCCAAATTTACGTCACGTGACTTGCACATGCTAATTTTTATTCTAAAAGTCATAAAAATTAGAAAAAAATATATGAAACTTAAAACTTAAAAAGAAAAAAAGTTGCAATTCCCCACCCCTCTCTCTCTCTCTCTCTCTCTCCCTCTCTCCCTGATCCATTCCCCACCCAACCCCCTCAGAACCAAAACTAACCACCCAAACCACCATCTTCCCCAGCTCATCCACAGACCATCCCCCACCCCCACCCTAGACCCACCATTTTTCAACTTTTAATGATTTTCAATTAGAGATGATGATTCAAATAGAGAAAAATTAGAGATGATGACTATATAATGGGTATATAATTAGAGAAAAAAATTGAAGACTACTTGAAGTTGTTGAAGGGTGAGAGAGACTTGCAGAGGCTCGCCATCCTTCTTTTTATTTTTCTAGTCTTGAGTCTTTCAAATTAAGTGAGGGAAAGATGAAAGATCAAACTTGCTTTAAAAAATTTGTAAACGACTTTTTGGTGGTTCTAATTTGCCTTCGAATGGTTTGGATTTGCCAAATTTGATGTTGTATATTCGGATTTTTATATTAGACTTCATGGTTGACTGCTCTGTCATGGAAAAAAAAAGGCCAAGGAGAGAGAGTGGGCAGAGAGCAAGGCAAGATTGGTGAATGTCAAGTTGCTGCTTTGATTCTTCTGAAGTATGATGTGGCTTACACTCTGGGAACTCATTGTGTGTGAATAAATTGTTGTGCTGAAGTTGGATTGGGAAGCAAATGGGGATATTAGATCTGGTTTGGGGAAGGGGTGGTGCGGCTGGGTTTGGTAACGAGGGTGGTTTAAGGAGAAATAAGGATGACGGCTGGGTTTCGCCAGAGGAGGAGGCGGGTTGGTTTGCCGGAGGAAGAGGGAGGGTGGGGAGCGTAAGGAGTGTGGGGCTGGGCTGCTTCATCACCTGAGAAGGAGGTGTCTGTGTGGGGAGGGTGGGGTTCAATGGTTGTGTGGACGATGAAGGTGGGAGTTTTTATTTTCTTTTTATTTTTCTGATTTTTAATATATTTTTATTGTTATTTTCCTTAAAATTACGAATTTACCCCTTAAAATAACGGAAATTTGGATGGACATCCAAAAAATTGACGGCGAGTGCTGAATTGGCCATTTTTATATAATTTAAGTCCTTAATTTACCGAAAAAATAATCTATGGTGCAAATTGACAATTATGGTATAGTTCAAGGGGCAAAACCACTCTTTACCCATATTATTATTTACAAAAACAAATATGCGCTTATCAAAATACTATTTTTGGTTCTTTCTTTATTGTAATATGATTTAGACTTGAAATGTTGTTTATATTTTAATGTTTCTAAAGGGTTTTTTTAACATAATATTTAGTATTATCTATATATATACAGCAAAAGGCTGAAAATGGTAAAACATTCAAAATATAAAAAATTGTCCTTGATTAACAAGTTAAGAATTAGAATTTTCATTAAATAAGGATATTATAGTAAATCAACATTTTTTCATATTAAAAAATTTAAAATAAAAACCAAAATAAGAATATGGGTGCTATTTTCATGGCATACAACAACCAACTCATTTTCTCTCTTTTAATTCTAAAGTGAAAAAAATAACCAATTGGTGAACACTAGTTTAATAGTTTATGTTGTTTTAACGATTGCCAAAAAAGAAAGAAAATAGCTCAAAACAGTTTTTTTAATATTTAAAAATAACTAAAACTAGTTAAATGGGGGTCATTTTGGACATATTGGCAAATTAACAAGGCAATCGATATCCAAAGCAAAACAACAATTTTTTTATTTTATACAAGTGATATTGAGATAGAGGTAGGGGTGGGCACGGTCCAGTCCAGTATGGTTCTCACCTCACACCGGAATTGGAATCGGCACTATTTAACAGGTCCAATTAGGTTCGGTTTAAACGATTTTTTTAAAATAAACCGGCCCGGTTCTAACCAGTTGCAGTTCGATTTTAGTTTTAAACTGATTTATTATTATTTTTTTAAAAAAATACAAATTGTAATAAATAAGTTATTTTTTGGGTTTGAAAATTAACAAATGATCCAATTCATACAATGGGGAATGTTTTGAAGTTGAACTTGGAAAAATATTAATTATAACATTAAAAATATAGCATTGGATTTTAAAAAATCTGTATATTAAAAAAAAAAGGACAACCGGTCATGTCCGTGCAGTGCAGTGTGGTGCGGTGTGAAATCGGAACCGGTTTGTTGACTATTTTGGTCAATTGGTTTTCTTCTCCCGGTCCGGTTTGGTGTTCCGGTTTTTCGGTCCGAATGCCCACCCCTAGATAGAGGGTTTTCTCGCACACATTGTCAAACTGTAATGAAGGTTCAAACCTAAGACTACTATTATGCAAGTTACGGTACTTTTACACTAGGCTAGACCTCGTTGGAACAACGATTCTTTGTATATCATTTTCAAATAAATTCTGTCATGAGTTGCTTATAAAATTAACAAATCTGTTTATGTGTTTATATTTGGACCAGTTAAGTTTATTCATATTTGGGTAAATAAAAAACTTCTCAAATCTTTTACCCAAAAAAAAATCTCAAATCAAGGATGAAGAAATAGTCGATTTTAGTTGGATAGTTATGGTTTTGAATTAATTTTAAGGAGGTTATTTTTATTACAGTTTTAAATTGGATTGAAATATAGATACGAAAATATTTGAACTTATAATATCTCACTTCCTCATCACATTTGAATGCCACTTGAATTAGGGTTAGTTTGGCATTCTTTGTGTTGTGAAAATAATCATTTGTCAGTTCTTTGTGAGAGAAATCACCGTGAGAGAAAGCGAGTTTGGCGTTTGGTAAACTTTTTGTTAAAAGTGTTGTTGGTACTAATTCCCACATAATCAGAAAAATAATTCTCGCATAATCATTAAACTCATCGTCCCTTCAAACCGATTCCTCAGTGTCGTAAAATGAAAGCATCTCATTACCGCTTTCCCTTATATTTTCTCTCACAACAATTTTTAATAATAAGTGATTTTCTCATAATTTACCAAACGGGTTAGGCTTTTCAAAAATTTTAAATAATCATTTATCATCTCAAATAAGAATGCCAAACTGGCACTTAGAGTTCATAAGCAATGATTTACCGTCATGGGCGTCCAACAATTATATTAGGAGTTCTAATGTTTATCTTAAAATATATAATTCATTTTAAAATTAATTAGATATACAAGGAACATATATTGTTATCATTTTACATGCTTACTTTTCTTTGAATACTATAGTAATTCATCAAATTGTACACATATGTTTTCACTGGGCAGGTTAACCATTGTTCTATATTTTTTGATGTCGACAAAGAACTCTCATATGTCATGTGATCGTTCCAATGAGGGGCATTTTAGGTAAGGTAATCTTTTGAGAAATTTTCAGAATGGGCATAGCCGTGAAAATATATATATATATATATATATATATATATTAAGCAATTGCTCGAAAATTAAAATTTTAAATTTTGGAGCTTTCGAAAAATGATGAAATTTAAGAGAAATTTTTGTATTTTCCGGATACATAACGTGGTTGGTGTATCATCCAATACATATAGAATATGTAGAAATATTTTATTTTTATTTCCTATGTATATTGAACAAAATACCCAAATATTTCATGTGTATTTGATGGTATCTTAGTATGTAGTGTATCCGGAACATGCAAAAATTAAAATTTAGATAGTGATGGCCATTACCAAGTTGCCACGTGGCAACCAAGATGACATAGCAAACTGCTGTCAAATCAGATACAATAGCTCTTCTGTGGTTCTGATTGTAGCCAAGTTCAAGTCTTGGTCTATTTTTCTAAGATTAACTTTACGCGTAGTGTGGTTGTTGTCGTTGTCAAGATATATTTTTTTCAAAGGTTTCGAATCATGCGATTGCTACGCTTATAATTTTGACGCGGTTTCTACGCGTACGCGGAATGCGAGCTCATCCCCTCACACGTTGACTTGACTGCCACGTCCATCTTGAACTCTTCCTGATTTTTTTTTTTTTTTTTCGTTTAGCTCAAAGGTAATATAGAGCTTGAAAAAGAACGCCAGGGACTTAAGCAGCAGGCAGCTGTGAAATAATTTGCAATCAGGTCCCTGGCGGGTCTCTGGTGGTGCAGCACCACAACAGGGAAGCTCGAATTACAACTTGACGAGATCCCTTTCTTAAACAACATGCTGAAACGTTCTTGGCCCACTGTGCGGCCATCAAAAGTAATCCTTTGATGAAACTCATATTGTTTTGAAGTTGTGTTTTTGGCAAAGTTTTCTCATTCCACTCCAACTTGCCTGCAAATTTTCTTGAGACAAAACCAAATGGGCTTTGCTTTTCATCATCAATTTTATATAGATTGGAGTTTGAATGGATTAGTGACCGAATTGGCCTCAAGTAGTCACATGAATCAACTTTTCGAAGCCAAATTAAACTAAACCAAAAGTAAGGCTATAAACTGAAAGTCAGCCAACCCTGCATAACCAACAACATGGGCAAATAAACTCTTGTGCCAATTAAACCCAAATTTTCTATAAATATTTCAATGAAAAATTGGACATATTTTAATTTTTATTTATTGTACAAATCAGACATAGGGACGGTAATATAAATTATTTATATAATGACCATAACAAGCATTTCAAAACACTGTAACTGACAAATACGTTCTAGTAATAGTGGTAAAATTCAAATCTAATATAGCAACTCCCATACATTGCTTGCCCATCTATTATTTTATAACTACGATCTATAAGTTCGGTTATTGCATAATCAAGGAATTTCTTACGATTTGTGCCTGAAAGATCCGTAGTACATTCAACTGTACCGAAAAGTTCTGTCTTCTGTAATACTTATCGCGTCCCTTGAGCATACAACGTTCCATTCACAGTAGAACTTAACCGGGCGAACAACTGATGAACTCTATCTTTAATCAACTGGGGATTATCATTGTTATTCAGAATTTATCAGATAGAACCCATTCTCTTTTTCAACTATACCAAAAATTGACATTTGAGTACTTTAAAGGCATCTTCGTACCCAAATTATAGCACCTTTACTAACCGGGCAACGCTTGCGAAGCTCTATGCTTGCTATAGAAAGACATTTTTTCCTGTTCTAGAGTTAAATGTGCCACTGATGTGTTCTTCCTGAGATTGTGATTTTGAAATTTCTTTGAATATTATTTGTCCTAGTAACACATTCTTTTGCTCAAACCCCTTGATTGGAAATTGTACTTGGTTAGAACAGTTATGCGCCAAAATAAGATGTTGATAAATTCCAAATGTCTTTCGGAGAAAAAGGGGGAAAGATAAAGACTTAAAAGAATTAAGTATTTAGAGGAAAATATATTCAATAGATAAATTGAGGATAATCGTGAGTCTCATATACATATATATATATATATATATATATATATATATATATGTATATATATATATATGTATATGTATAACACAATGTGAAGGAATAGTAGTAGTGTACATGTTATAACATAACCGAAAGCTATTTGCTTAGTGATTATATAATGTAATCGTTGTATATTAATTCCAATTATGCTAATTTGTTCAATCAAAAGCCATGGTTAAAGTGCTTAGGTATATTATAAGAAATTAATAATCGATCATATTGCTGGTATTTTTGGTAGTTCTCAATAGGCAAAGAATAAAAAAGTGTTAATTAAAATGAAATAAATTATTAAAGCAAGTAAAATAAAAAATCTTAGGGCTCGTTTGGGAGTGTTTCTTCCCAAGCACTTATGTTAGTAACGCTTATGCCAAGAAGCATAAGCTCTTCTACAAAGAAGCGGTTTGTCGCTTGGATGCCACATTTAAAAGTGCTTTTACTCTACATAAAAGCGTTTCTCCTTCTAGCTGAAGTAAGTTTCTCCTTCTTTGAACTTGAGGGACTCTCTACTTTTGTGATAACATGCCTAGGAAACTTTCCCATGTAGCATTTAGACCAGAATTGCAATCTGAATTGATGCCCAAGGGATCAAAAACTGGGGCTTCAGTGTTGCAAAGTAATTTAAATAAGCAAGCTGGGAAAAGGAATTCGAGATTAATACGTATATAAATAAATAAGCCTATCGTTCTATGGAATACTTTACCATGTGTCTGTTTTTTCTTTTATTTTAAATTGGACTCAGAACAAATTGAATTCATATTGCATTTCAAGAGGAAAAAGTGCACTTTGATAGCAGTGCATTGCAAGATTCAATGGTCAAAGATGCACTACTCACAATATGCCTCGTAGAATAAGATGGCAAAAACTTTGATATGAAAACAATCAACGAAAGACAGATCGTCATTAGTTAGATGATTCCAAATGGTTAAATTAGTAGTATCCCTGTAGTATTTTGGTGTGTAGTGTTTTGGTTTTAATAGGAGAGAAAAAGTGAGAGAAAAAAGAAAAAAAAGGGTATTTTGGCATTTAAAAAAATTAAATATGGGTATTTTTGGCATTTTAAAAGTTTCATTAAATGGAGCCAAGTGTTTCCCGTGTTTTTGTCCTGCAACACTTTTAAGAAGAAGCACCTCTCAAGTGCTTCTTCTAAAACACTCCAAGTGCTTTTGGATCTCACCCAAAGCGCTTTTGCAATTTTTGTCGAACATCATTTTTAAAAGACAAGCACTTTCACCCATTTAGAAGCGTTTTTTCTCTGCTCCAAAAGCACTCCCAAACGAGCCCTTAGTCATTGCTGGGGATGTTAGAAATGACAAGACCCGACCGGAATTCCTCTTTGGAATCCGTGTCGAACCCTGTTATCCGTCCCACATCCAAACAATGTCGGGCTCACCTACTAAATTAACTCTTTTCCCCGCAAAATTAATAAAAAGGGGCAAGATTTCTATTGAAATTTCGGCAGAGTCTCCCTTGAAAAACGGACATTTACCCAATTTAAACGTACCTGCAAACAACAATAACAAATAAACCAACTTCCAGCATGCAAGGTCTACACTCCATCCACAGCCAAAAGAAATTCTAAAGGGGCTCAGGCTTCGTTATTCATATATAACATACAATATAACTCAAGCATCAATCGGGCTTCGGGCCCACCAAAATGAAAAGAGTTCTAAACCTTATTCGCAAATAACTTCGAGTTTAAGACTCAGTAATCATTAACAGATTCAATGATATACTTAGATACAATTCAAGCACAACTCATATATTTTATTCCGCGGCTGCTTATGTACCCTTACTAAGGAATCAAGCCACACGTAGTTCTTTCAACAAAAATCACAATTCGGATAATATAAACATTGTCCAAGTAAAACCAACAATTAAATTTTAAATTCATTCTCAACTTCAATTTCAACAAGTTATATAGCTAAATATTGCCTTAAATTCTTATTAATGTCAAATACGATTACCCAAACCATTCCCGACTCGAGTACTTCCCCCTGTCTCTCCCGAATATTTTATAAATTCATTTTTCCCATAATTCGTAACTCGTAAACATTTTCCTGAAACAATTCACATGTAACGTGCATAATTCTTTTAAAACCAATCTTAAATTCCCAAAAATCAGCATCATGAGGTATGCCTTGACATCTAGTTTTCAATTTATAAATATTATCCCAACTCAATGATCCCTCCTTTATTCGTGCAAGCATAGCTACAATTTTGATCGATAATGGCGGCGGGCGATCACCATCGGCAGACCAAGATGAACTTGTTCGTCACTTGTGGACCATGTAAGTATCATTCGCCAATTCATCCTGAGTTATTTTTATTTTCCCCTACTTTGGGAACTTTGATGTTCATAGAATCTAATTAGCTGGCCCCTAGAGACATTTTTGCAAACCTCAATAAGTGGGATGCTTCGCCACCACCGCAGGCTTCTTCCCATCATGTCGCTTCCTTGATCGTGGGTCGAGGTGCTACCGCATCCTGCAGCTGAGGCCCTACTTTGATCTTACAGAGATCGAGATTGCATATCCTTGGCCGACAAGGATGAGAGGGACAGGATCAAGGTCGCTATTGATGCATTGGTGAACTCCGGCTTTTTCTGACAAGCTTTTTTCTATTTGGAGAGGTGGCGCGATTGATTCCCCACCATCCTTCCCTTCGAGAGGAACTAAGAAGAGGAGAGGCCTTAGAGCAGTGGATTACTTCGATGAGTGCCATCATTATGCGTAAGGTTGAGCTTGGTCGCAGGAAATGCCAAAAATCCATGGGTGAGAACCCATCAATTATTTGGATGCAAATTCATGGGTGAGAAACCCACAATTATTTGGATGCAAATCCATGGGTGACAAATCTATCAATTATTTGGATGCAAATCCATAGGTGAGAAACCTATCAATCTTTTGGATGCAAAATCCACGGTGAGAAACCCCGGAATCATTTGGATACAAATTCATGGGTCATAAACCCCGAAATTATTTGGATGCAAATCCATGGGTGAGTAACCCATAAATTTTTGGATGTAAAAAAATCATATGGGTGAGAAACCCAGAACCTCTGCGGATGTAAAAATCGACACGGGTGAGAAACCCGTAATGAAAATTCTAGGTGTATGCTGGGAAAAATCCCATGTACCCTTTCAGATCGCTTTCTTCTTTTTCCCTCTGCATGAACAAACTACTCTTTCTCTCTACTGAACAAACTACTTTTTTTCTCTTTGCCTCGAACAGATCGCTTCTTTTTCTCTCTGCCCTACAAATGGAAAAATGGGAGATTAATTCTGAGGCAAAAGTACTATGCAAGGGGCTGGTTAAGTTAAACATCTCTTGAAGGCTTCAAAGTTTCAAAACAAGCAGGAAAAAAAAGCAAACAAAACGAGGATGGAGGTGTTTTGTCAATAACCAAAAAAATGAGAAAGAAAGTTTGAAATAGAAGGCCTTGTTGCACAGCCCTTTTATGTATGAATTGTGCTCAATCCTAATCAAAGCCAACTCTCCCAAGCCATCTTGCCGATCCGGCGCCAACCCGATTCATCTTTCAATCAAACCCGAAACTATACAACTCAAGCCCCATTTGAAGACGATGGCCCTCTTCAACTTCATAATCAAACAAGAAGCTTGACACTCTAGCCAATCATTTGGGAAACGACAAGCTCAAAGATCATATTGAGCATAAAAATTTAAACTTTGATAGGCAGAGAAGCCGCAGAGAAGTGGGTTTGAAAAAGAGAAGGAGAGAGAAAGTAAAAAAAGGGTGGAAGGGCAATTTTGTTTTGAAGGCTATGATGGTTTTGTTTGCATACAGAAATGATAAACAAAAAAGTAAAAGTAGTCAACCAAAAGGAAAAGAGAAAGCCACATGGCCTTGAAGATCCAATTCGTGATGGGCAACAGAGGTCAGCCAAAAGAAAAGTAAATAAAAAAAAAAAAAAAGGAGAATGGGTTGGCACCTCTTCGTAGTTTGCTTTCTCTTAGTTTGCGTCAAAAACCACTGCGTCAAGTTTGCCTTCAATTGGTAGCTGGGCCTCAAGGCCTCTGATGTGGACTTCTTGCTCATGGGGATAAAAAAATATCAAAAGCCTGAAATAGATTATTGGGTTATCAAAAATTGCCCATTAATGTCTCATGAGCCCAAAATATTTAATGGGGTGATTCAAATAAATGCCCATTAAATTTGCAACACCCCAAATACCTATTTTATGGTCAATGGATCAATTTTACATCCTTAAAGCCATATTTGGGTCCAAATGCAAATGTCAATGGTAGAAAATGAGTGGGTTCATCAGAATTGCTCATTATTATTTTTTCTCATACATTGACAATAGGAAAATGGTACGAAACCATCCAATTTTTTCCATGGGTCATCTACCTATGAAAATATTAAAATCTCCAAATTGTCTCAAAGTCACAAATTCTAAATTAGTGGGCCACACTTACCCATTAATTTCCAAATTTCCATACACAAATAATAAAAGTTCCATTACCAAATCCTCAATTAGTGGGTCACACTTACCCATTAATTTCCAAATTTTGGAACTACATCGGTTTGATCCCATTAAAGTACGTAGGCGATCTAACATTCCAATAGATGCAATAGCAACCAAATTCAAATCACTAATTACACCAACCAAATTCCCACAAATCAAATATCCATCTCCACACAAATCAATTCTAAACTACGTTGGTTTGATCCCTTCAAAAGGTACGTAGGTAGTCTAGAGACTCAATCTAGATGCAACTGCACAAATCTAAAATCAAACAGACTCCCTGGTTTATTCTTAACCAAATTCGCCCCAAACACAATTCCATATCGAATCCCTGGTTTATTCAGCCAAATTCACTCAAACACTTTTCAATCAAATTCATTCAAATCCCCTTTACAATGAGTCATTCATTCATTGCAATTCTTTAAACTACGAGTGGCTTGATTCCCGCGAGGGATACGTAGGCACCCCGAGGTTCGACTTGGGAGCAGCTACAAAATCAAACACACGCATTACGTTTCTTAATTATGGAATCAAAGGGTATTCCCTTGAAGCAAGAGATTGTAATTAAGAGACACCGCATCTCGAATGGGTCGAACATAAAAATAATAAAACCCCATTATTTAAATAGTGGTGGTGAAATTATGTTAGGAGGTTCACATTTTTCTTCAACATAAGTTTTGGCACGCCCAAAGGGGACCTATTTTCATTTTCATCTCCAATAATAAGGACTATTGTTTTTATTAATTAGTGTTTGCCACAAGTTAACAAAACACAAACAAACAATGGCAACACAAGTTACAATTTTCTTCCACAAGATTGAACCTATCAGAATGCATATGCACCAAACGAGTGGGCTTAGAAAGACCTTTGTCGTCGGTGAGAGTCCAGTCAAGTGCGCTGTTTCAAAGCCCATCCAAAGGGCCAGGCCTCGTGCCACCGCTAAAGTCGTCAAGACCCAAATGAAGAAAGCACCGCCCAAGAACGCTCTCCGAAATGCAAGAAAGAGGGCTGCTCGTGCTTTGAGGAAGAAAGAAGCAAAAAGCTATTTATTGAGGCTATTTTGTCCAAGCTTTCTAGGACAACCCCAATAGTGGTCGTAAGTGAGAACACCTCAAGCACCCTAACTGTGCCGACTCCTAAGAGGAGTAATACTACCCCATGTGTCCAAATCATGATTGGATCAATCTCGGTCAAACTATAACCTACAGATTCGGTCTTTATGACTTCTACTAGTGAAACTAGTGAAGAAAGTCGAAGGACAACTCTCGAGGAAAACACCGAGGTCCAAGGGGCCAAACCTCCGTTAAGTCCTATAACCCATGTTGTGGAATCCACATCACAAGAGGTTTACCTGTGTTCTTCTAAGGGTAAAAGCAAAGCCATCATCAAGAAAATGAAGGTGGTGAATAGTCCTCATCCACAAAGGAAGCTCATGCAAAGGGCGAAGACAACTCGATGTTCTAAGAGATCAAATTCCCATATCACGGGGCAGACCCAAAACCTCAAGATCGGTTGAGGTCCTACATGGGTCTGTTGACCCGTTCCAAATCTCGTGACATGCCGGGATGATTATTCCCGAGCTATCTACTCTAAACTCAACCCACTTGGACAAATATTTGCTATACAAGCCTCTTTATAATGATCCCGTATCTCAAACTCAAGAGAATGATTACATAGTGTCCCAAGGGGACAAACTTCATGAGGGAGTGGAAAGCATGCAAGTCATGATGACGGTACCTCAAATACTTAGGAATTACCCTTAATCCGAGAAATGATGCAAGACCTGCGAAGGGAAATGAACCAGAAGTTAGTAGAGAAGGATGCTAAAATAACATTACTATCTGCTCAATTGAAGGAAAAAGTCATCGTGGGTGAGCAAGACAAGGGTAAAGCACACGAGTTTGTGGCCCACGAACAAGAAAGAAAGGAGGAAAAGGGGGAGAGCTCTACAAATAATATTTCCCCAAACGACATAAAGGCATTAATTGCTGAGGGGATTCAAGAGTTTCAAATGTCCATGGCACCTCCTGTTATGGGGTATCAAAAGTCCTACCCTTCTCACTACGACGCCATCCCATTCCCGAAGGGTTATCAACGGCCCATATTCGATAAATTTGATGACATAAATAGCTCACCCCATGAACATTTGGCACATTTTTATTCACCATGTGGTGAGACATCCCAATTAGACGCATTCCTTGTGCGACAATTTGTCCAATTCCTAAAAGGGTTGAGTTTTACTTGGTATACTCAACTACCGCCAGGTTCAATCTTGACATGGGATGACATCCAAAAAGCATTTTTGGCACAGTTTGTTAGTTCCAAGAAGAAAGTCTCAATCATGGACCTAGCTCAAACTACATAGAAGCTAGGGAAAGTGTCAATGACTTCATCATGAGATGGAGAAGCTTCAATCTTCAATACTAGGAAAAATTACCGAGCAATTAGTAGTGCAAATGTGCTATAACAACCTCATGCCGGACATTGCAACTTTTGTTGCCACTGCCGAACCCCAATCATTTGATGCTTTGGTGTCAAAGGCAAGTAATGTTGAAAGACAAATTGCTCGTCAAAAGTCAGCAATCCAAAATATCCAAGTTGGGGAAAAGAAAAATGACAAGAAGTCACACAACAAGAAGACAACAAAGGGAGAGTCGTTGGCCACTTTTGTCAATACAGAAAAGAAAAATGACAAAGGTCAAACCAAAGACCTACCCAAAAAGCTTACTCTTAAAGAACGTGGAGAGGTCAAATATTCTTTTGACGACGATGATGTTGAAGAAATCTTTGACCAACTTCTTGCCTCCAAAGCTATTACCATGCTAGAGTCAAAGCGTCTTGCTGAGGCAAACAAGACAAATGACCCCAAGATTGTTGATATCACCGCCTTGTCAGTCATACACTTCTGGATTGTTATATCTTCAAGGACAAAATCCAAGAGCTCCTCAACAATGGTGGCTTAGAGATAGACTGCTCTTCCCGACATCAATCACCGCAGCGAGCATGATTGAGGAAAAGCTCATACTCACCGCTTCATTAACTATTGGAGCGAAACCTGTGGGTGTTAATGTAGATAATGGAGTCACAATCATAGATGCATGTCAAAATAAATCCCAGTATGAAGATCCACAAATTCCCACTCTTCATGAGCTCATGACTGCACTGGTCTAGGGATATGGGAAGATTCTTCGACCGACGAATCCCTCGAGGGGTGGAAGACATTTGTTAAAAGGAACAAGCACATGGCCAAACACTTCCCACCCCATAACAAATCTACTACTCGTCTTGGAGTTAAGATTCGAGGCATGCAATCTTTGAAAAATAGGAGGAAGAAGAAGGGGTGCAAAAGAAAGTTCAAGTCCCGCAAGAGGATGACTATGAACAACCTCGCAAAGGTCCCCGTCACACTCACTCGAGTTTTTGCCAGTTGAGGAAGAAGTTATTCAATGCAACATCATGTAAAGGAATATGAGGGTGATACAGAGGTTGATGAGATTAGCCTCCGCTTGGTAGTAGCATCCCATCTGGCGATAAAGCACAACAAAATAAGGAAGCCGATTCTTCTAAAAGCTGCGAAGAAGTCAAAGGCGAAAGAGATCAAAGTCTCCTTGTCAAAGACTAGGGCAGGGGAAGTTCCACCGTCCTCCTCAAAAGCAAAGGACCCTACACCCGATACCAAGTAAAGCAAAAGAGTCATCACAATCACATGTAGTTAAGTATGATAGTTTGGCTCATCTTAAGTGCATCTCCGCTCCTTTAAGTGTCTATGACGCTTTACAAATGTCCAGAGAGCTTAGGGAAGCACTTGTAATGGCTTTAATGAGCCTGGATTTATATAAGTCATGTCTCAAATCAGCGAAGCACACACAATCGAAACTTCAAAGTTTTGTGCATCATGCATGGCATCAAATACTTTTGGTGAGGATGACTTTCTAATTGGGTCCAAATTCCATAATCCGCCCCTCTATGTCACTTGCGAAGTTGGAGACACGACCATTAATCGAATCCTATTGGATTTTGGTTATGCCGTGAATTTAATCCCATTAAAGACACTTCATGTTATTGGGATGAATGCCCGACAGTTGTCTCTCTCCATGCTAACAATTCAAGGGTTCAATCAACTTGGGCAAAAAGCCATGGGCTCTATTGCACTACAAATGGATATAGGGGACCTTTACTCGCACGCCCTATTCCATGTGATTGATACTTGACACATCGTACAACGTCTTGTTGGGACGCCCATGGCTCTACACATATGGCATAGTCCCTTCTACATTTCACCGTGCTTGTACTTGATGGATGGGAAAGTTAAGAGAATTTCAGCCGACACCGAATCTGCTCGTGAGGGGAAGAAGTAAATTACTCGGATGCCAAGTTTTAAGGTCCACCCGCCTCTCATTCACACAACCATCAAAAGTCGATAAAGAGAATAAAGGGGCGACCGCTGAAACAATAGAACCACAGAGGGCAAAAGTACCCAAAGTTTCGAAGTCATTCGAGTGAAGCTAACACCTCGCGATACGTCATCCCTAAAAATGAAGTGGTTGCGAGCTCAAAGGCTTCCAATTCCAAGCCAAAGATCGTTGTCAAGACTTGAAAAAGAAGCAAAATGAGTCCGTGAAAAAGAATCGGACTCATTGAAGCAGGCAATGAAGTCACCGATGACAAGCTACACATGTCCTTTTCGAAAGATCAACCAATCTATCCTGTGGGGCTTTGGTTATTTCGACCACTTTTGGCGAAAATGATGGCCCGAGCAAACGAATAGTCGTACACAAGAAGGCAATCTTGCGAATGACAACATCTACTCCACTAAAGATAAAACTCAAAGGCCGAAAGAGGAAGAAAAGTAATGTTGGCCTCATAGTTACACATGAGAATGACATGCTCAAAGTGTCCCTCACAGACCAAAAGCTTCCGAACACGAAGTTCTCACTAACTTTGAGCAAGCAATATTTCGAGAAGATGAGGTGAATACAAAGTCGCTCCGTATCTTAGTGTTTAAATGCCTATGGGCAAAAAGCCGTCCCGCATCTCAATTTTTCAACGCTTGGAGCATCCTTCCGATTCTCAACAAGAGAAATTCCAAAATAATAGAAAATCGAAGGTCGAAAGTCAAGGAAAAGCTCGAGCAAAACAGTCAAAAGGGTGAAAGTTGGGGATGACCTCATCCAAGTCAACTGCACCTCATTTGAAGAAGCAAAGGACCAAGATGATAGCCCTCCACATATGGAGGAATTTATCGACACAAACCCAACCAAAGCACCACAAATGGAGGAGGGAGGTCAAGCCACAATTGATGATCTCTAAGAAATCAACCTCGATATAGTGATGACCCAAAACTTATCTTTGTCGTTGCTTGGCTAACTCCGCAAGAGTTGGAAGAATATACACATCTTTTGCAAGAGTACCAAGATGTATTTGCAAGGAGTTATCAAGACATGCCGGGTTAAGACCCAAAAGTTGCAGTTCATAAACTTGGGATACCCGACGAGACTCATGGGTGAAGCAAGCTCCACGTTGTTTTCGGCCGTGAGCTAACAAATCCAAATAGAAATGGAAATTGACAAGCTTATCGTCAGCTGGTTTCATCCGGAGGTCCAATACCCCACTTGGTTGTCTAATATTGTCCAGTCCTCAAAAGAACTTGGGGGGGACTACGTATATGCGTGGACTACAGAGACATCAATGATGCATGCCCAATAACAGAATTATTGGTAGACGTGGCAACCGGTTTCGATGCTCTATCATTTATGGATAGATTCTCAAGTTACAACCAAATAAAAATGGCTCCAGAGGAAGAAAAGAATCTGGCCTTACGTACTCCAAAAGGAGTATATTGCTACACCGTGATGCCTTTTGGGGTGAAAAATGCAAAGCGACTTACCAAAGAGCCATGACAGTCATTTTCAACGACATGTTGCACAATGCCATTGAGTGCTACGTCGATGAATTAGTTGTCAAAACAAGAAAAAGAGAACATCATGTGAGTGACTTAAGACACATCTTTGACAGCTCAAAGCACTAGTTGAGAATGAACCCCTTAAAATGTGCATTTGGGGTAACTTCGTGCAAATTCCTTGGCTTTGTCGTTCAACATCGTGGTATCGAAATTGATCCCACAAAAATCAAGGCAATCTGCAAAATGCCTCCCCTCGAAACTTAAGAGAGCTGCGGGGCTGGAAGGGAGAATAGCCTATATACGAAGGTTCATCTCAAATCTTTCTGGCAAATGCCAACCATTCTCGAGGCTAGTGAAGAAAGATGTTTCGTTAGTATGGGATCAAGCATGTCAAAATGCTTTGGAAGGCATTAAACAATATATGTTGAATTCACCGGTTCAAATGGCACCGATTAAAGGGAAACCTTAATCTTGTACATTACGGCATTAGAACGCTCGCCGGGGAATTGCTCGCCCAACACAATGAAGATGGAAAAGAAAATGCACTCTATTACTTGAGTAGAACACTCGTGGGGACAAAACAAAATTACACCCCTAAGGTCTACCTCGCATTGGTGTTTGTTGTCCATAAATTACGACACTACATCCTTGCTCATACAGTTATTTTAATTTCCAAGGCGGATCTTCTCCGATATCTAATGTCCAAGCATGTGCTCTCTAGGCGAATAGCCAAGTGGTCACTCATTCTCTTCGAGTTTGAGATAAAATTTGTGCCACAAAAGGCGATCAAAGGGCAAGCTCTTATTGATTTCTTGGCTGCTCATCCTACTCCATACAACATGGAGTTACCCGAAGATTTGCCTGACGAAGAGGTATTCACAATAGAAGCCCTTACATGGCGATTGTATTTTGATGGGGCAGCAAGAAGAAAAGGAGCAGGAGCATGTTTAGTGTTTGTCACGCCATCCGGGGCTTAATCCCATACTCATTCTCTCTACTAGCTTTGTGCTCAAATAATGTGGCAGAGTATGAAGCACTCATCATTGGCCTTGAAATTGCTCTCGAGATGCATATTCATTATTTGCAAGCATACGTTGATTCACAATTATTTGTTAGACAATTGAATGGCCAATATGCGGTCAGAAATGCTACTCTCATTCCATATCATGAAAGGACAAAATGCCTTATGTCACAGTTCTAAGACATTCATGTCCACCACATCCCGAGGTTAGGAAATGATAAAGCTGATGCACTAGCTAATTTGGTCGCATCGTTAACGCTACCCGATGAAAGGGATATTTAATTCACTGTTGGGGAACGTCATCTACTACCCTGGCTATAGAGAGAATCGAAGAGGTGGCTAATTCAATGTTATTACTGCTTCTAAATGTGAGCAAGAGCAAGATGATATCAATTGGCGCAATCCCATAATCGAGTATCTCCAACATGGCAAGCTACCAAGTGACTCAAGGAAAAGAGTTGAAGTCCAACGTAGAGCCACTCGGTTCCTATAGATAAACGACACCTTGTATAAATGGTCATTTGATGGGATGTTGTTAAAGTGTCACAAAACAAGACGCAACTAAAGCCCTTCATGATACTCATGCCGACACTTGTGGTGCTCATCAAGCCGATCCAAAACTCTCAAATCAACTCAAGAGATTGGGTTACTACCGCCAACAATGGTTCGAGACTCAATGAAATTTGCAACTACATGCAAAGATTGCCGCTGCATGGAGATTTCGTACACACCGCCACCCCAACAGCTTGCATGCGACAAATTTGTCTCAGCCATTTGAAGCTTGGGGACTAGATGTTCTTGGGATCATATAGCCTGAATCATCACGTCAACATCAATATATCTTGGCCGCGACCAATTACTTGTCAAAGTGGGCTGAAGCAATTCCTTTAAAGGAGGTACGAGCAGACGATATTACAAACTTTATAAGGAATTACATCATCTACCATTATGGGATTTCATCCAAGATAATATCCAACAATGCATTGTATTTTAAGTGCAAGTCCATGACCAAGTTGTGCGTAGTGCAAGTTTCAACACTCGTTTTCCGAGAGTTATAATCTGTCATCAAACGGCCAAGCCGAAGCTTTCAATAAGATATTGTGTAACATCCTGAAGAAGATGTTCTCGTGAAATAAAAAAGACTGGCATGAACACCTTCTTGAAGCGTTATGGGCTTATAGGACGATAGTACGCAACTCAACATGATGCACACCGTATAATTTGGTTTATGGCTTTGAAATCATCCTACCGTTAGAAGTTCAATTGCCATCGTTAAGGGTAGCTTTACAACCGACAAACCCTGACGAAAACGCACAAGTGAGATTGGCAAAAGCTGGAAGCTTTAGACGAGAAAAGGCTGGCAACGCAACAAAGGCTCGAAATCTATCAAGCTCAAGTTGCGGGGGCATTCAATAGAAATGTTAAGTTCAGATCTTTCTCAATTGGAGATTTGGTTTTAATTGTCCGATGACCCTTTGTCATTACTAGGAAGATGCATGGCAAGTTTGAACCCAAGTGGGAGGGGCCCTACGTCATTACTAAGGTTTTCTCCAAGGGTGCCTACGAGTTGTCAAACTCCGAAGGCAAATGTATTTATCCTTGTGTGAATGGGAAATTCGTCAAGAAGTTTTATGCTCGATGGCTTAAAAATCCCCGTTGAACTGAAAACCGAAACGGCGGTTCTAGCAAAAGTTAGGGCATCAACAAAACAAATAATAAAAAATAAAAATAAATCCGTTGGGTGAAAGCCCGAAAGGGCAGTTCAAGCAAAAGTTAGGGTAAACAAAAATGCTCGCTTGACTGAAAACCCGAAAGGGCTGTCCAAGCAAAAATTAGAGCAAAAAGAAAAATGCTTTGTAGGCTGAAAACCCGAAAGAGCAGCCCAAGCAAAGAACTACGGTCGACTTGATTCCTCAAAGGGGTACGTAGGCGGTCTAGTCCCTAAAAGGGCTAGATTCAGTCACAAGTCCCAAAGATGGTGAACTACGTTCGGCTTGATCCCTTCATAGGGTATGTAGGCAAGCTAGGCCAAAAGCAAGGTGCAGCCGTATATTAGCACAAATTCATTTTGTCCACCGATGGTGTTTGCATGTGGTTAAACCGCAATATACTATCAAGAACTCCAACATCATATGAGTATAAACAATGATATAGGAAAACAAAATCCGAATATCAAACAAATCCTATCAACGAGTTCTTGGTGGTTGAACCACACTACAAGAACGTCTATTGAAAAAAAAATTGCTAAAAAAAGAGAGTCTATTAGAGCTCGCAACATGAAGAAAATAGGGCCTTAACCAATCTAGGGAAGTAGATCTTCGTTAGCATCAATTCTTGATTGTTGAAGTTTGTTGCTTGTGCATTCGATGCTCCAAGGAAACCTCTAAGTTCATCTTCTGCATAATAAGGGAAGTTTTCATTGTGTCGTGCTTTTCCCTCATTTGGCGAACTCTCTTCTCTGCTTCCCCGATGGTAGCTTCCTTGACATCCAAGTCATGAAGCTCTTTAACGACCTCTGCGAGTTGTGCCTCAACAACCGCTTGGAGGTTAAACATTCCTCATGTTGACGGATCAAGTCGTGAATTAAATCAACATTCACATCTCCTAAAGCTTCAATATAGGCACTACTCTTGGAATGTCGCATGACAAGCTAAAAATCCGGTCCACACATCTGGAAAATTGTTTAAATGTGACTTCACCACACCCAAGAATGTCAACCGTGGACCACAAAAGTCCAGGGGCCTTGTAGACCTCGAGAATGGTGCATAAGAAGTTGAGCGGTGTTTCGAAGAGTAAAGTCGGCTAATGACGCCTTCAATTTCTCTAGTGATGAACTCTACTTTGCTTTGGTTCACTTTAGTCCCAAGAACCTTACAAACAAAATTCTTGTGAGATACTAAATTTTGAAAAGGTAGTCACTGGCATCCCTGAACCTTCAGAAATTGATCATCAACAAAGTTATTCTCAATTTGTTGAGTATCGACTCTTTAGTTTGAGGGATCGACACACTTTCACCTGGAAACTTTCATCCTGCCTGGGAATTGGCGCTCTTGTGGGGAATGTTTTCCTCCTTATCTCAAGAACTCGAAAGCTAGGTTATCTCGCATGTATAGGCTCCATCTCGCGTGGGACGACAACATCATCATGTCTCATTTCCCCTTGCACCAGATTGGAACTATCTTCTTCCGGTACACATACTAGTGCTTTCTACCTCAACCTTGTTGTGATTGTCATGTTGTGCTCGTTTGAGGTGTGAGTCTTCATCAACCCTTAAGAAGTGATACACATGGTGCCTTCTAGCATCACGAGTTCTCTTCTTGTGTCTTCTCGTCGAAGAAGCACCATGAGGAGGTGAAGATGAATTGAAACCTCTTCTACTTATTCCTGTCGAGATATTTTTTAAATTATCAGTCACAAAGACGTTGTCTCTCTGTGGGATGCGCTTGTCTACAACAGAGAAATTTTTGACACAGAAAATCCCATGTAAGATGCACATGTAGTCATCCACCATATGCAATACCACTAAGAGCATTCCCCTCTGTGAGTGGAGCGAGGAATATAGAAACGCGCTATGGCACCCTGCGAAGAAGGATGGCTTGTGTTCTTGCCAATTTTTCATTACCACATCGCTGTCTCTCATATACGCTAAATAGAAGCCTGCTCGGAACTCCTTGGTCAAAACCAAGTGGCGAGCAAATTTGTTTGGGTAATAAGGTTCCAACCAAAGGTGGCCACCCACCCTTGTAGGAAGTAATGCGGAGCGCATGCAAATCAAGTACTCAAAGGTATCATCTGCTAGAGTCTCTGTGTCTAAAAGGATACAATCTTCAGTGCAAGAAAAACAACTGGGCGATAAGCCACGAGATTACTCCTGAAGATTATTCTAGCTCGGGTGGGGTCAACATATTTGGCCTCGATTTGGCTATACCTCGCAAGAAGGGCCTAATATTCTGGAAGGTCGCTATTACGTCGACGAGTAGTTAGGTCAGGAAAATGCTCGCCTAACCATCCAACCACATAGTGAATAGGAAGATATGCGTTTGCCGGACCATGGCCTCTAGGGTGAGTAGCAATTGTACCAAGTGCACGGTAAATAATGCATAATACCGCTGGAGCAAGTGAAACTTCGAATCCACGGGCCATCAAACTTGCCATATAGAAACACTCTCGCCTTATGGCCTTACTAGTAGGCATGACAAAATGGCTATGCCAAAAAGCTAGAAAAGTAGCCAGCTGACCTTTGTGAGAAATGTTCAAAGGTAGTTTCCTAGCCTCAGCTACTTGTTTAGGAATTACGTTCTTGCCATTGCCGGTAGCTCGATGGCGCCATATACGACTTCTCCTAGGGAAAAATGCTCAACCCAGTGATTGCGATAAACTTGATATTTCATATGGAAAAGGTATAATTGTGAGAAGTTCCCCAACAGTTGAAGGATGTCTTCGCGGCATAACTCTTCATTCAAAGGGATAAATTCGTCATATGGCATAACCCAAAATTGGTAATCCACCAATAACTTTTAGGTTGTACAAAGAAATGCCCATTTCGCCATTTCCGTGATGGAAGGTGTTGGACAGAGGCCCCATAGCTAGCAAAATGCTCTCCATACATTAGAGCAACAATCATAAGAGTACCGGAAACGGCCACTGCACCAAAAATACCAAACTTGATGCAAAATATCTCCAAAATTGTGCAAGATGGTTTTTGTCCATTCCATTACAAACGGTTGAAAGGTAGCTCCACCATGAAACCTGAAATTGCTCTCCCATGCAATTGCTCACAAAGCATCCTGTGCATAGTCGATAAAATTTATGTCTAGATAAAAATCTTTGTCCCCATCTAACGAGTTGTTTAAATTCATCAAACAGTGTACTTGAAAGTAAGCACTGAGTGCCTGTGAAACCCGAATGACTTTATCTTCTTCATGAGGGTTAAACCTGAAATGTCCACTGCTCACTTGATCAATACTGAACCAAGTCACGCAACTCTCAATGGGTAAGGAGCGGTGGATCGAGTTCATAGGAAAATATCTTATATATTCTGGACCAGCCATGATTGCTTCTCCATGTGCATCGAGGGCATGTTCTTTGCGAACGTTCCGTGCGCATCCATCACCTGAAATTGAGAATGCAAAAGGGAATTAGTTTATAGTTGAAGTCAAAGCTTGTCAAGCTCTGCACGAGTAAAGACGTTACACGCAAGAAGCTTGAGGGGGCAACCGTTGAGATAAAAAAATCATCAAATTAAATTATATCCCCTTAAAAATATATAAAGAAATGAAAAATGCAAGCTAGCACCTGTTCCCAAAATTTCGGGATATATGTTGTGGTTCAAAATGGTGGAGATTAAAAAAAGAAAAAAAGAAGAAGAAGGATAACAAGCCCAAAATGAAGGGGAATCCTATCAGCACTTATTTGAAATTCAAAAGTGTTGATTGCCCAAGGAGGTCCAATTGGCTTATAAAAGGCTACATCTGAAAAGAAAAAGGGAGATCAGCCGAGAGATAAAAAATACTGGTGAAATTGCAGCAGTACAGAGAAGAGGAAAAACTACGGGTATACTATGATTTCCGTTTTCTTTTACGTAATAGACATAACATGCCACAAATCCATGGGTGAGATCTCATCAATTATTTGGATGCAAATCCATGGATGAGAAACACATCAATTATTTGGATGCAAATCCATGGGTGAGAAATCTATCAATTATTTGGATGCAAATCCAAGGGTGAGAAACCTATCAATCTTTTGGATGCAAAATCCACGGGTGAGAAACCCCATAATCATTTGGATACAAATCCATAGGTGATAAACCCCAAAAATATTTGGATGCATATCCATGGGTGAGTAACCAAGAAATTATTTGGATGTAAAAAATCAAATGGGTGAGAAACCCAGAACCTCTACGGATGTAAAAATCCATACGGGTGAGAAACCCGGAATGAAAATTCTAGGTGTATGTTGGGAAAAATCCCACGTACCCTTTCGTCCTATTGCTTCTCTTTCTCTCTCTGCCTCACCAAACCACTTTTTTTTTTTTCTCTCTGCTGAAGATACTACTTCTTTTTCTCTGCCCTACAAATGGAAAAAATGGGAGATTAATTCTGAGGCAAAAGTACTATGCAAGGGACTGGTTAAGTTAAACATCTCTTGAAGGCTTCAATTCTCAAAACAAGCGAGAGGAAAAAAGCAAACAAAAGGAGGATGGAGGTGTTTTGTCAATAACCAAAAAAAAAGGAGAAAGAAAGTTTGAAATAGAAGGCCTTGTTGCACAGCCCTTGTTTGTATGAATTGTGCTCAATCCTTATCAAAGCGAACTCTCCCAAGCCATCTCGCTGGTCCGGCACCAACCCGGTTCATCTTTCAATGAAACCCGAAAACCCAAAGCCCAACTCGACGACTCAGGCCCCATTCGAGGACGATGGCCCTCTTCATCTTCATAATCAAACAAAAAGCTTGACACTCAAGCTGATCACCTTGAAACGATAGGCTCAAAGATCACATTGAGCATAAAAATTTAAACTTTGATAGGCAGAGAAGTTGCAGAGAAGTGGTTTGAAAAAGAGAGGGAGAAAGAAAGTAAAAAAAGGGTGGAAGGGTAGTTTTGTTTTGAAGGCTGTGATGGTTTTGTTTGCATACAGAAATGATAAAAAAAAGTAGAAGTACTCAACCAAAAGGAAAAGAGAAGGCCACACAGCCTTCAAGATCCAATTCGTGATCGGCAACAGAGGTCAGCCAAAAGAAAAGTAAAAAATAATTAAAAAAGGATAAGGGCTTGGCACCTCTTCGTTGTTTGCTTTTTCTTGGTTTGCGTCAAAAACCACTGTTTCAATTGTGTTGCTTTCTCAAGGCCACTATTCAGTCTTTTAAAATGGGACGAAAAGCTATAGCCTATATTGAGATGTTTGGATTAATTTCACGTACTCTAGATGGAGTGTTCCAGTTTGGATTGGTCTCGATAACTCTGGACAGAAATGGGGTCTCCAAAATCTGGTTTCACTTGGAAACAAACTCAAGTTTGCCTTCAATTGGTAGTTGTGCCTCAAGGCCTCTATGATGTGAACTTCTTTCTCATGGGCCAGCTAATAAAAAAAAAAAAAATCAAATGCCCAAAACAGATTATTGGGTTATCAAAACTTGCCCATTAATGTCTCATGAGCCCAAAATATTTAATGGGGTGATTCAAATAAATGCCCATTAAATTTGCAGCACCCCAAATACATATTTTATGGTCAATGGATCAATTTTAAATCCTCAAAGCCATATTTGGGTCCGAATGCAAATGTCAAAGGTAGAAAATTAGTGGGTTCATCGATTGCTCATTATTATTTTTTCTCATACATTGACAATAGAAAATGGTATGAAACCATCCAATTTTTTCCATGGGTCATCCGCCTATGAAAATATTAAAATCTCCAAATTGTCTCAAAGACACAAATTATAAATTAGTGGGCCACACTTACCCATTAATTTCCAAATTTCCATACACAATAATAAAAGTTCCATTACCAAATCCTCAATTAGTGGGTCACACTTACCCATTAATTTCCAAATTTTGGAATTACGTCGGTTTGATCCCATCATGGATACGTAGGCGATCTAACATTCCAATAGACGCAACAGCAACCAAATTCTAACCACCTGGTTACACCAACCAAATTCCCACAAATTAAAAATTCGTCTTCACACAAATCAATTCTAAACTACGTTGGTTTGATCCCTTCAAAAGGTACGTAGGTAGTCTAAAGACTCAATCTAGATGCAACCGCACAAATATAAAATTAAATAGACTCCTAGTTTATTCTTAACCAAATTCGCCCCAAACACAATTCCATATCGAATCCTTGGTTTATTCAGCCAAATTCACTCAAACACTTTTCAATCAAATTCATTCAAATTCCCTTTGCAATGAGTCATTCATTCATTGCAATTCTTTGAACTATGAGCGGCTTGATTTCCGCAGGGATACGTAGGCACCCCGAGGTTCGATGACAGGACCCAACCCAAATTCCACTTTAGAATCCAAGTCGAACCTGCGCGTGTCCAACATCTCGGTCTTGCCGGCACGAATGTCCTAAAATGCCCTTTGCCCCAATTCCAAAGATAAAAGCACTTAGGGGTTTGGACTTCTCCCTTGAAAAATGGACATTTCCTTCTTTCCACCTGTAAAAAGACAGTTTATAATTCCAAATCATCAAGATACACAAGACAATTTACTGCAAATGGCAACCTACCTGTTTATACAACATAAACAGCTTATCCAATTCTCCAAAATATAATCTCTCCCGTGGCTGTACCTAGTTTAGTCTAGGTTGCCTACGTACCCTTTTAAGGGATCAAGTCACACGTAGTTCTTCCTCAAGAAATTAGAATTCAAACAATAAAATACAACCCTTTTATAGAGCTACCATCGCTCATTACATTTTATTCCAACGTCACCTGTAATCTCATTCACATACCGGAAAACCTTACACAATTCAAGGCAACCTCCAATCAATCGGCTGAAACTTAAACAACATATACTGTTTACATGACCCTCTTCAACCAGCAGTTAGGTGTATATACACAATCATATATATATAGAACTCATTATAAACAAGTAAGAAAACTTAAAAGATTTTTATAAAACATTGTCCATGAGAAATCTTTATATCAAATCAATGGGTCAAATGAAATATGTATTCAAAACATTCACCAATAAGCATTCAAGACAATTCGTTAGTTTCCGTTTAAAACATCTCAAATCACAAAATACTCTCCACCTAGGTGTACCCCCAATCATATTCCGTCAATTCCAAGTATCAATATGTCAAATCCACCTAGCAGAATTGGGGGACACGAAGTTAGCCCGAAACGCAAATCTCGCACCACACGGTTCGGGCATCCCGAGTAACTGTTCGAAAACAACATGGGGGAGGGGTACTCCTATGGTGGGTTTGAAAACCAAAACTATAAATGAACATCAAATTCCTTTTTCTATGAAACCCCTTTCCAAACCAATTCAAATAATTAAACCGAATCCCAAAATAATTTAAATAAATAATCACAACTTGTTTACACATGAATTTCCCATAAAATACTAAATTCCAATTTCAAAACACAATGTACAAACATAAACGAACCAAATACCATCCAATCCAAACTTCATTCCATTTTGGAATCCGAGTCGAACCATGTGCATGTCCAACACCTGTCAAATGCCGTGCATGAATGTCCCAAAATGCCCTTTGCCCTAATTCCAAAGATAAAGCCACTTAGGGGTTTGGACTTCACCGGAAAACCGCAAAGTCTCCCTTGAAAATTGGACATTTCCCAAATTCTTTCCACCTGTAAAAAGACAGTTTATAATTCCCAATCATCGCATACACAAGACAATTTAGTGCAAATGGAAACCTGCCTCTTTATACAACATAAACAGTTATCCAATTCTCCAAAGTATAATCTCTCCGTGGCTTTACCTAGGTTAGTCTAGGTTGCCTACGTACCCTTTTAAGGGATCAAGCCACACGTAGTTCTTCCTCAAGAAATTAGAATTCAAACAATAAAATACAACCTTTTTATAGAGCTACCATCGCTCATTACATTTCATTCCAACGTCACCATGTATTCTCATTCACATGAATTGGAAAACCTTACACAATTCTAAAGGCAACCTCCAATCAATCCATTGAAACTTAAACAACATATACTGTTTTCAAGACCCTCTTCAACCCACGATTAGGTGTATATACACAATCATATATATATATAACTCATTATAAACAAGTAAGAAAACTTAAAAATATTTTTATAAAACATTGGTCACGAGATATCGTTCTATCAAATCAATGGGTCAAATGAAATATGTTTCAAAATATGTATTCAAAACATTCACCAATAAGCATTCAAGACAATTCGTTAGTTTCCGTTTAAAACATCTCAAAATACTCTCCACCTAGGTGTACCCCCAATCATATTTCGTCAATTCCAAGTATCAATCACAAATCCACCTAGTAGAATCGGGGACACGAAGTGAGCCCAAAACGCAAATCAGTCAATTCCATCATTTTGCCGTCAATTCCAAGTACCACATACTTGATACATCCTCGCAGTACTCGGGAAATACGAAGTCAACCCGAGACACATTCCTCACAAGACACGAGGGGACACTTGGTCAACCCGAGACGTAAATCCTAGCAGAATCGGGTGATCAGCCCAAAACGCAATCTTCACAAAATCGGGACACGAAGTCAGCCCGAAACGCAAATCCTCACATCACACCGTTCAGGGTGCCCGAGACTCGTGGGGTGTTAACATAACTGATCGACTATTCTGAAACCAACATTTGGGGGGGAGGTGGTACTCTGTGGTGGGTTTGAAAATCAAAACTAGAATTGAACATCAAACCTTTTTCCATGAAACCCCTTTCCAAACCAATTCCGAAATAATTAAACCAAATCCTAATTAATTTAAATAAATAATCACAACTTGTTTACACATGAAATTCCCATAAAATTCTAAATTCCAATTTCAAAACGCAATATACAAATATAAACGAACCAAATACCATCCAATCCAAACTTTACCATAGTCCAAATCCAAATCCAAATCCATCTACTTAAATTATAATAATAACAATCAATAATAATAAGAATCAATAATAATAATAATAATAATAATAATAATAATAATAATAAATAACAATAAAATCATTATCCCAAATCAAATCAATTTTCAATCAAATCACATTAACAATATGAATAATCATATAAAATCATTTATAAAACATTTCATATATCAAAAAGTAATGCACACTTACAACCCTTGTCCAATCCCACCAAAACTCAATAATCAACTCAACTGTGAATTAAAATTCAAACCCTAGTTCTTGGAACTTAATGTGTGAGTGCTCGACTACCAAGGAGTATCTAAGGTCAAACTAACGCTTTTCGACAGGTGAAACTAACAGGCCCGACCCCCCCTTTGGAATTCGTGTCGAACCCTGTGCGTGTCTGACACCTGTCGGGTGCCGGGCACAATTGACCAAAATGCCCTTTTAAACAAAAACGGAAACTCTTTTTAAAGTTTGACTTCTGCCAATTTACTTTCTCCTATAGAAACACAGTTCAAACTTCCCAATCTTTCAGCATGCACAAAATATAACACACAAATAGCAGCATTTATTCTGGATGGCCTCCGGCCTTACAAACATTCCGAGCTTTTAAGCAGCATTACCAAACACAACTCAAATTTCCCTCGGGCTTTGGCCCACTCAGAAGTTCAAATGGAACCAAAATAAAATAGTAAAAAGATTCGAAACCAACTCTAACAAATTCCTGAAAAACTACTATTCCGTGGCTGCACCTAGATTATCCTAAGCTACCTACGCACCCTCCGTGAGGGATCAAGCCACACGTAGCTCTTCCTCAAGAATTGCAGTAACATACATGGATTAACAAAAGTATTATCAAATTCCATGTTATGTAAATGTACACACACATATATATATATATATATAATGACTTATTTCAGATAAGTAGACCTCTAGAGAGTTTACTTCAAGTACATTAACCATGCGAAGTCTTTATACTTAGAAAAACACAAACATTTGTCTCTTAAATATAAAACAGGTAATAAAATCTTCATCAATAAGTATCCAAGATATAATCATTGATTCCTGTTTAAATCATCTCGAATCCCCAAAATATTCACCACCACGGTGTACCCCAAACCATTTATCCATCAATTCCAAGTTTCAATATACCAAATCCACCTAGCGTAATCGGGGACACATAGACAGCCCAAAACACATTTCCGTCAATTCCATAGTTCACCATCAATTCCATAATTTGCCGTCAAGTCCATGATTTACCGTCAATTCCTCCTAGTAGAATCGGGGGACACGTAGTTAGCCCGAAATGCAATTCCTAACTAAATCTGGGACACGTAGTCACCAAACACAATTCCTAGCGAGAATCGAGTGATCAGCCCGAAACGCAATCCTCGCAAAATCAGGGGACACCAAGTCAGCCCAAAAAGCGTCTTTGCGTAACTCGGGGATACATAGTCGGCTTGAGACGCGCATTCGCTCCTCACGGTTCGGGCGTCTCCAAAACACGTGGGCGTATCATAGCTGAGTATCTAGTCCATATGCCACTAGGGGTACTCTTGTTGTGGGTTGAAAAACTATATTCCCAAAGCTTTTCATAAAGTATTCTTTTATACAAATCCCCTTTCCGTATTTCCAATAATTCGCTTTTAATTCAAATAACTAAAATCCTTTTTCGTAATCGAAAGCAAATCATGCATATTTCCGAACCCGTTCACAAACCAAGTCCAAAATCCAAATCCATTAACTTATTAAATAATAATAATAATAAAATAAAATAAATAACCCTTGGAATCTAAAACTCATTCCTTAGGTTAAACCCATTATAACTTCCCATAACAATTCTCAAATCCGTCTCAACAATGTATACTATACTATTCAGAAATAATAATCACAAATATCAATTCCTAGTTACCAAGCAATACAATCATATAGTACAATAAATTCTTACAGAGATCGAACCCAACCGTCCAACCACTCTCGACCCACGTGCTTTCCTAAGTCATCCTAACCTTTTCAAGTACTTTCCAAGAGCCGGGGCCCACGACCTCGATTTCGATCCGAACGTTCCTAAAATTCCAAAAAATCAATTTATCATGTTCAAGGTTTGGTCTCGATCGAGCGGTTGGGTTTCTCACGATCACATGATCGAGGCGGTTTTCGTTATATTTAAACTTTAAATCATTAATCCAAAGCATCCGGCTTCGATTCACGATCTGTGAATTCCTACACGATCCTAGAAGTACGGAAACAACATATTAGAAATCGGAACCGATCTCGATGGTCTGAACATATCGAACCCGGATAACACCGAATAGGCGTAAATCCGTTCGACTCTCATACGATCTCCAAATTGGGATCCGAGCACACCTATGCGCTCGTGACAACATAAGAATAATTTAGGGATGGAAATGTGCAATGAAAAGTGGGACCACGTCTTTGGCAGATTTGATGGGTGTCTAAAGCGATAATTTGGCATTTCGGGCTGACTACGTGTCCCCGATTCTTCCACCTACAGCTAGTTCTCGACCTCCCGAACATAAAAGTCAACTACGGCAATGTCCAATTTGGACCTCAAGTGGCCCAAAACTCAACCTCAAAACCGGCCAAACCTTTGAGTTACGAGATAAACTATCTACGCTAGTAATTGATCAAAACCTATCCAACCATCAGCAAGAGCTCAAAAAGTAGTTACGTTTTCATACCTCATTCGCACGAAATGGTCGCCGGAGCAGCCCGTACGATCACCACAAAATTCGGCCAGTTTTTCGCAGCTTCCGCGGCTACGGGCGCGGCTCACTGGGCAGCGATGGGATGGAAAGAGGACGGTGGCACGGTCGTTTTGGTACCAGCCCGTGAAGTTTGGTGGCCGGACGTGGTGGTGGCAGCCATAAAACCGATCAGTCCTCCAAAAGGGGGCTGTTTTGTGTGAAGGGAGAAGGAGAGAAATAAGAGATGCCGATTCTTGTAGCATAGCATTGTAGCGCGATTTGTTTTTGTTTCTTTTCTTTTCTTTTGGTTTCTAGACCTCGAAATTGAGCGTGTCGCGTGTCTATCATTTCGACGAGCCGGACGCAGTGGCGCTACTCGTTTACCAAATTCTTTCCTGAAACTTTAAAATGACCTTTTTGCCCTTTTAGATATTAAATAATATTTTTAAAATTTTCAAGATTCTTAAACCCATTAAAATACTCTATGTGTAAAAATGTCTTTTATTAGAGTAAATTAATAATTAAATATTAATTTAGGGACGGGATGTTACGTAAACGACCTCGTAACACTCACGGTCAACCGAGTGGTCAAACTTCCCAATTTGGTTAACCGGGCCCCACGGGCCCACGACCTCCCATTTCCTATATGAATGTTCCTAAAGGTGCAACACGTTCCACGTAACAAGTCCCGAGAGTTTGGTCTCAATCGAGCGGTCGGATCGTTCTCGATCGCACGATCGGACGGTAATCGGTTTACTTAACCCTAAACTCATTCATCCGAATATCCGAGACTTCGATTCTCAATCCGTGAATTACTACACGATCCTAAAGATAGAGAGAACGACATATTGAAATTGGAATCGATCCAACGGTCCGAATCTATCGAACTCGGATATCGCCTAATAGGCGTAAATCCATTCGACTGTCATACGATAACCAAATTCAAATCTGAGTATACTGTCGCACTCGGGACGACATGGGGAACATTTGCACAGTTGGAGGCGAGAGAGAAGAGAGAAAGAGAGGGTCTGAGTCACGTGCGTGTGTCTAAGGGGCACTTCCGGATTTTTTCAAAGTTTTTTAAACAATTTTTCAAATGCCCAACATACCCTTATAGTTTTCAGACCTTTTTTCCTTCGTTAAAACTCGAAATTGAGCGTGCCGCCTATCTACGGACTCATATCGACGAGCTCTACGCAACGGTGCAACTTAATTCCCCAAATTCTTTTCCGAACAAAAAGTCAACTCTAACCCACTAAGAAACCCTATGGGCAAAACTGTAATTTCCTTTAATAATTTAAGCATTTAATTAAATTTCTAGGAGAGGGATATTACATTCGACTTGGGAGCAGCTGCAAAATCAAACCCCATTATTTAAATAGTGGTGGTGAAATTATGTTGGAAGGTTCACATTTTTCTTCAACAATCTGACTGCTCGATCAAGACTAAACCTTCGGGACTTGGTTAGTAGACTTTGTTGGACCAACATGAATTTTTGAATCTGTAATCGGAGGTCGTGGGCCTCGCGGGCCTAATTGACCAAATTCCGCAATCGAGGTCAAACTGACCATCAGATCGTGTTGAAACTTCTAGGATGATTTTAACTTATTGTTACGGACCAATAGGAATTGTCAAATAACAAATTTGAGGTCGTGGGCCCTAGGAGGCCAGTTGACCTGGATAGTGGGCCATGTTGGCTCGGTTGATGCCAAACAGTAAGTTGTATTTGTTAATGGTTATTTGTTGTATAAATGGTTTTATACTATGACGATGTTATCCAGTGTGTATGAATTATTTAAGTTTTCTTGTGATAAAATTGGGAAATTTTCTTTTTGTTGATTTAAGTTTTCTTGTGATTTATTGTCATTCAATCCATGATACAGAGCTCCCATGTAGAGTTTTCATATCATAAGTTTTGCACTTTACAAAGTTTTTGCTCCTAGAATTGGGGAATTATGAATACAAGGTTACGACCAAACACCATGGCTTAATCATATTTGAGAGAGAATCAATCTATGAATATGAATTGGACTAGTTAACTTGATTGCTTGAGATTTAGGATTGGATTGTTTCCCTAGTGTCTTAAAACTGTTTTTAAACCCAAAACCAGTTCTAGTGTCTCTCTTTTTTGCTTGTTTAATTTCTATTTTCAATTTGTGTACTCAAATCTATCTTCCCAATCTCCTTTGAACCTTGCTTTCCATTTATGTTTTGTTTTAGATATAACTTTGTGTTTTCGAATCGGGTAATCTAAGTATGTAACTAATATGAGCTTCTCAATCCTCGTGGGTATGACCTTGTACTTGTCTTGCTATACTATCTAATTTGCTTGTACACTTGTGAGTTAACACCAGACATGTCTCATACCTAGAAAGTACCAAAAATTAGAAAAAACAATGAGGGAGTTTGGGCCTCCCTCCTAGAATCCGAACCGTAAAACAAAAACAGTTCAGGAAAAACTACCAAAATGAGAGAGAGAGAGAGAGAAACAGAGAGACATAGATTGGAGGCTTCCAAGAAGGTGATAGCCACTGATGGAGCTTGCTTATGGAGACAACGTAGACGACGAAAATATTGATACGAAGAAGACGAGCTCGTAGCATTGATACGAAGAAGAAGAACTCGCGTGTTTTCTATCGTGAGTGTCTTGTTTTGGGTTAGGCGTAGCCCCGATTTTAAGTGGGCTAAGTTAAGCCATGTTAGTGAGGGTCTTCTAGCTAGTGAGCTTCTTAAATAAGCTCATATTTGGTTCATGACAGGATTAGGGTTAAATAGCACAATCTTGTCCTAGTCCCCTCCAACAAACATTCTCTAAGGGTCTAGTCCACAGACTAAGAGGATAAAATAAAATCCCACATAGTGCGCCCAACACTAGAAACCCTAAGGGCTAGTCTAAATTAAAGACTAAAAGAAATAAATAAGAATGTGAGCTGAGAACGAAGCCCAAATAAAAGGCTAGTTGCTCTTACAAAGATGATCATGACAAAACCCCTAAAGCTACTAAGTGCTGAAAAGTTCACCAAGGTGACAAGTCGCTCTCAAAAGACGATCGGGACAAAACCCTTAAAAAAGCTAAGTGCATAAAAGTCCACCACAGTGGCAGCTCGATTCTCATCAACCCCGTCCTCATCCACGTATGCCACATATTCGGGAGTCATGGGTTGGCGAAGGTCCGGTGAGCGTCCAAAGATAATGAAATTTGGTTGGACCAACACTCGCTTCCCACCCTGGTTGAAATTTCCAACAACTTTACCGAGGATCTACAAGCTCCTCTAATAGTCATGAACGCCCTTGGTGGGAGCGTCTTGGACCATCGGTTACAACTTTTTCAGCACAGCGACAATACACTTTCTCCACCTCCTGACTCTTGACCGGAAAGGCCAAGCTGAGTTTTTCTGGATGTACTATATAAAGAAAACAAGGAATCAAGAGTGATGATTTGGGGCAAAGAAATTGCTGGAAACAAGTTAAGGAAGTCAATCTACTCGCTAGACCATGTCTTGATCTTCAACCAGCTAGGGGATCAACAAGTGTCCTGGGAAGTTTGCATGAATGTCCCTATGCTAATTATTCACAAGGTGGCGCACGAATGGATGAAGGAACATAGGAACTAAATTCATGTCTTGGGGTGCAAGTTGGATTGGAAATTCCGATTCCAATCCGAAAATTTTCGATTTTGGTGAGTCCAAATCAATTCCGACATCCGAAAGTTATGAATTCAAAAAAAATTTGGATTGGAATTGGAATGTTGAACCAAATATTACTTAATGACCAAATGTACATAGACAAGTAATTTCATAAAGGACAACATCATCTAAGTAATAACATATAATAGTTTTTCGAGCTTTTGATATGATTTTTAAAATTTGAGCCAATTTTAACCTTTCAAATTGTTGCTCATGTTTAAAATTATCAAAAAAAAAATCCAAAATATGTATGTTCTGAAAATTTCAAAAATTCGAGTTTTCTGAATCGGAATGGATGTTGAAATTCTTAATTTTTTTTGGAACATAATTTCCATTCCGAATTTTTTGGATTGGAATTGGAATCCGTTGATTCCAATCCGATATGTTTGAAAAACATCAGCATGGTCTTCTTCATCTATTTCCTCCTTAACGCTAACGTCAAGCCAATGACTCTTGGATGAAAGCATGATGTTGTCAGTCGAGATAGGCCCATTGCTAAGTGAGACGAGGCTCTCTACGGGTTGGACCAGTCAGAGCCACAAGGGAACTCCCAATCAACTCCGCTCATACACGTGCCACCGAGAAGGTGTGAGATGAAGACATGTTGAGGACCTCAACAGCCGACTGCACCACTAGTCTGCTGATCGAAGTCCACACTCATCTCTCCTTCAGACTTCTCGAAGGGACGGAAATTAGATCCCCGCTAAGAGTATTGAGCTCACGACCTTGTGACATCTTTCCTAACTGTGCAAACACGACCGAGAGGTTAGTCATGGCAAGGTGCATTGAATCTACTAAAGACTCTACTTCACTTTCTAGGTCAACAAAGGAATGAAACGTTCTACTTTGTAATGCAATACATCGCCATAAGAGTCTAATTCGCCCCCACAACCGGACCACTAGTCTGTGATTGAAGTCCACACTCATCTCTCCTTCAAACTTCTCGAAGGGACGGAAATTAGATCCCTGCTAGGAGTATTGAGTTTACGACCTTATGACATCTCTCCTAACTGTGCAAACACGACTGAGAGGTTAGTCGTGGCAAGGTGCATCGAATCTACTAAAGACTCTACTTCACTTTCTAGGTCAACAAAGGGATGACACGTTCTACTTTGTAACACAATACATCACCAGAAGAGTCTGATTTGCCCCCACGACCAGACCACTAGTCACCTGATCAAAGTCCACACTCATCTCTCATTCAGACTTCTCGAAGGGACGGATTAGATCCCCGCTAGGAGTATTGAGTTCACGACCTTGTGACATCTTTCCTAACTGTGCAAACACGACCGAGAGGTTAGTCGTGGCAAGGTGCATCGAATCTACTAAAGACTCTACTTCACTTTCTAGGTCAACAAAGGGATGACACGTTCTAATTTGTAACACAATACATCGCCGTAAGAGTCCGATTCGCCCCACGGCCGGACATAACCCTTGCAAACCGGTACATGAGGGATAAAAGAGTAGGTGAGAAAAGTTTTTTTTTTTTTTTTTTTTGGGTCCGAGGGTGAGAAAAGTTTCAAAAGGGAAAATATGCACAAATATTAAGGAGCGCAAGACGAGGGGCCGTAAGAAGGATCCAGACCCACCAACACTTTCCTAACCTAGGTTAAAAGGTATAACCGTATGATCAGCAATTTCCCCGAGTACAAGACATTGCCATGTTCGAATTCAAGACGCCTCCAACTACCAAGTATATTGCTTCCTCTACACCACTACTCAAGTCGTTGTTCAAGCAGTGCTTCTCAGTCTCAATTTTACCAGTCTAATTGGATCAGCTACATCACCATCACTAGCGACATCGTCAGCAAGGCCACTTCAGCAAAAAGAAGCCGCATGGGAAATGACACATATTTAATAGATATAATAACAGTTTGAGTAACGAAGTGACTAATTTGTATTTTTTATTTTTTTGATAAGGTTATGTATCTACATGATTTTAAAAGTTGAATACTAATTTGAAACAATCCCTTGGCTACGTGTATGTAGCTAACCCTAACTTAAAAGTAACACGTGTGTTCAATTTGGTTTTTTATAGGCGTGTGTTCAATTTGTTGGGCCATAGAGTGATGTACAAGTATGAATTGTTTTTCTTGTTGGATGCAATACCAACTATTAATATTTAAGTACTACAAGTTGGAGCCTAAGAAAGCATATTGTAGAAAATGAAAATAAATAAGTTTGGAATATGGTACCCTGACCAAACAGCCGGACATAACTTTGCAGGTTGCTGCTGGCAGTACCGTCAACGGCTAGTTTGAAAGATGACCCTCAACGGTCACTAGCCTAACCAAATCTGTCAGCTACATAGAGATAAATAAATATATTTTCTTTATCGTAAGTAAATAATAAATCTTTTGCTTTTTTTTATTTTTATTTTTTATTTTGTTGAGAAATGCATATTTTAGAAATGTACAAAATGGCAATTGTTTCACCATAGCAATTACAAACTGATTCTTTTTTGTTTTTTGAGAGAAAAATTACAAACTGATATTACACTGTTTGAAATCAAACTTTTCTCCCTTTAAGTCCCTCCCTCTCTCTCCTCCGATTCAAATCAAACTTTTCTCCCTCCTCAGCAACAACTCTCCCCCTCTCTTCTTCCAAATGCTCTCTCACAAATTTTTATCTAAGATTTATGAAATTGTTATGGAAGAAAACTTTGGATTGTAAAAACCCAAGCTTTTCCCCTAAAAAAACCAAGCTTTAAATAAATAAATAAAAACTGTCTTCCCTATTAAACCGTTTAATTCATGTATCCCTTCCTCTGAATCAAAGTATTGGATGAAATCAAATCCTCATATTTCTAACTCTTTTTCTTGTGCATTTATTGTATTGGATCTAATAAGCTCTATTACATATATTAAGATTAGTGATAATTATTTAATTCATTGACAACGATGATGAAGTTTCCTGGTTGCAACAACTTATTGGGCTATGGGGATTTGGATTACTCGCAAGCAGAGGAAGAGGAAGATCTGGATGGTGTGGGGATAGGTACGGATTGGGTTGTTGGGATATTCCCTTTTCTTTTTCTCCTTAAGTTTTTAATTTCCTAATTTTATTTTAATGGATAATAATTAAAGGGTATTTTAGAAATAATGGTGGGTGGGAAGATAGGATTGTGTTTTTTAAAATTTAAATAGTGGGTGATAAAATAAAGTGGGTGGGGAAATAGAGGGTTGGAAATGGCAACACTCTTCTTAAAACATTTGTAAAGAATTTAGGCCCCGTTCTGTAACGTTTTAAGGAGTTGTTTTCATTTTTAGAGAACAAAAATGAGGCAAAAACACGTTCGATGACCCAAAAACAGAAAACACTGAGAATTTTTTCATAAAATGAAAACAAGTTCATGTACACTTGTAGAAAACAGAAAAAAGTTGTTTTCATTCTCATGGGAAACGTTTTCATAAAAATAACTCACATATTATTATTTCAAATTGTATTACCAGACACGTTTTCATTGTTTTTGTTTTCTGAAAATGTTTTCTAATTAATCTACCAGATGCATTTTCATTTCCTGAAAATGCAAATTCATTTTCTTGTTTTCATTCTCTGAAAATATTCTAAGAAAACATTCTCCGAAAACGTTAAGTGTTTTGTAGGAACAAAAAAAGAATTTAGTGTTTTAATTATTAAAATATCTGGCTTCTTATCATTGGCATAAATAGGAAGGCAAAACAGGCTACTAGACTGAAAGACTTGGGAAAAATTAAGCTAAGTTGGGGTTTAAATAGGTAAATTCACATAGAGAAAAAAAAAGGGGTTAAAGTAGAAGATATAGAATAAAGAGTTAACTTGTAACATCCCGTCCCTAAATTAATATTTAAATCTTAAATTATTCAAGTGAAAGACATTTTTACCCCCGAGAGTATGATAAGTTAAATAATTAAGTTGAGTTGACTAAATAAAAGAAAATAAATTGAAAGGTTTAAAATTTGATAAAATAAAGTACGATAAAATAATTAAGAATTTTGGAAATAAAATAACATTTAATATTTTAGAAGGGCAAAAAGGTCATTTTAAGTTTTGGTAGAGAATTTGGGGAAGTGAGCCACACTATTACGTCAGGCTCATCGATACGAATTCGTGGGTATATTGTGGGCTCAAATCGGAGTTGTAACGAAGAAGTTACGATCAAAAGAAGCACAGTGGCACAATCGTAAATGTTTAGAAGTTCAGTTTAAAACCCAGATTTTTCGCAAAGTTTCGGGAGCCATTTTCAAACTCCGATTTCTCCTCAGTCCAGCCACGAAATCGGGTGCCACAACTTGCAAACTCTTCGTCTCTCTTTCCTCTTTCCATACAATAACCATATCTAGCCATAGTTCCAAGGGATTTAACCAGAAAATCGATCGAAAACAGGGCCACGAGAATCGATTATGACCCATTTGACAGATTTTCTCAAGCTTCGTTCTCCCTCCTCCGGCCACCAATCGGGACAAGTAAGGTATGCTTTTCCACCTATTTTTGTGCTCTAGCTGATGGTTGGGTAGGTGCAGATCGAATCGTAGCGTAGGTAACTCAAATTTCGAATTTTAGTTTCAGCCGACTTTGAGCTTAGGTTTTGACCCCCTTAGCGTTCGAAATGGACTTTCCCATAGTTGAGAAATGTGTTCGAGAGGCCGAGAACTTGTTGTAGCCGGAAGGATAGCTTCCGTTTGAAGTTTGGCTGAACGCCAATTTTATCGCTTTTTGGCCCTCGAATTTGCCAATGAGTGTTCCCACACGCCGCCCACTTTTAATCGTCAAACTTTTTGCTACTACTATCCTTACGTCATCATAAGCGCATAGGCGTGCTCGGATTTCAAATTGGAGTTCGTTAAACGATCGAGCATTTACGCCTATTGCGCGTTATCCGGTTCGATAACTTCGGACCGTTGGATCGGTCCCAATTCTTAGTATGTTGTTTCTTGTATTTCTAGGATCATGTGGAAATTAACGGATCGTGGATCGGAGCCCCAGATGCTCCGAATCAATAACTTAAAGTTTAATTAAACTAAAACCGTCCGATCGTCTTGTCATGAGAAATCCGACCGCTCGATCGAGATTAAACCTTTGGGACGTGAAAAGTTGATTTTGTTGGACTTTTAGGAATGTTCGGATCCAATTGGAGGTCGTGGGCCCCACGGGCCCCGATTGACCATATTCGAGAAGTTTGACCAAGGGTTGATCGTCGTCTCCGAGGATGTTTCACCTGTCGGAAAACGTAGTTTGACCTTAGAAACACCTTGTACGTCGTACACGCACTTGAATACCGGGAATTAGGGTTTGAGTCTAATTTCTGGTTGAGGACTTTATGAGTTGTTGGGCGAATTGAATAAATTGCTTATGTATGGCGCTTTATGAAATAATTATCTCGTGATGTTCACCATCCGATATGTCTGGATTTGGTTGAATGCATTTGATATAAATGGTTGGGCATAGTGTCTTAACTGTGAGTCTCGGAATATTGTTAAAATAGGGATTATGAAGATATGAGATTTGTCGGGGTTTCTATTAAGTATTCGTATGTTGGATTCTTGGTTTATATAGAGTTGGTACGGTTGTATTCGGATGCTATAAGGAATTTGGGTAATTATTTACTAAATATGTGATGATGGGATTTTCTAAGAATTTTCATGATTATTATTACTATTATAATTAAGTATATGGTTGAGTACTTTTGAATATTTGGGAAACTGATTTTGAGATTATTATATTTTATATTATATAATTAAGTATGAAAATGGATTTTTGGCCAAGGGTGATGATATTCATATTTGGATTTGGTTTTCAAACCCACCTCAGGAGTACCCCCTATTGCCTTGGAAACCGATTTGTCATTTATGATACGCCCCACGAGTCTCGGGGACGCCCAAATCGTGTGGAGCGAGGACGCGTTTCGGGTAGACTTGGTGTCCCCCGTTTCAGCGAGGATACGCATTCGGGCTGATCACCCGTTCCTGCGAAGACGCGGCTCAGGTTGACTTTGTGACTCCTGAGTCTTGCGAGGACGTGACTCAGGTTGACTTTGTAACTCCTGAGTCTTGCGAGGATGCGACTCTGGTTGACTATTGTCTCCTGAGTTTTGCGAGGATACGTGGCTCGACCGACTTCGTGTCACCGGGTCTTGCGAGGAAATGGAATTGACGACTAAAGGTTGGAATTGACGGCTAAAGGTTGGAATTGACGGATAATCAAAGGATACGCACCTCAGGCTGACTATGCGTTCCCTGAGTGTTGCGAGGAACGCATCTCGGGCTGACTTTGTGTTCCCCGAGTATTGCGAGGATGTAACTTGTACATGATATATGGAATTGACGGAATGATACCTGGGAATTGACGGATTATGATTGGGGGTACACCTAGGTGGAGGTTATGTACAGATTTGAGAGGTTTCAAATGGGAAATTTATAATTTTATTTTGGATACTTGTGGGCAAATGTTTTATTATCTATTTTCACCTTTATATGACAAATGGTGGAAATTTTCTAAGTCTAAAGAGTTCTTGCGAATTTATGGTTGGGTTAATCAATATATATATATATTGCTTCAGTTCACGTGGATAAGGTTATTTTGGGCGATATTGAAATGTAATGTTTGGAACCATTGTAGCCTGTAACATAGTGTATTAGATGGTTTAAGTTCTAAATTCTTGTGAAAGAGTTACGTGTGGCTTGATCCCTCAAGGAGGGTACGTAGGCAACCTAGATTAATCTAGGTGCAGCCACAAGCAAGAATACTTTGGAATTTGGTGATGGGCTTGAATTGGAAATCTATTGAACATGTTTGTTGAATTTAATTTGAACTGATGTGCTTGTTAATTTAATAACTACTAAAATGAATGTAGCTGAAAGGTTGACTAGGATTCACCTTGGATATTATGTGATGGCTAGAATTGTTGATGATACAACCGAATTGATATAACAAAAATTGATGATTTTAAGGGATGAAAATGTTAGGTTTAAATTGATGTTAACGATTATGTTTGGATTGTTGTAAGGCCGGAGGCCATTTAGTTTAAATACTTTTAAATGTGTGTGATTAAAATTTGTGCATGCTGAACATTTGGGAATATTTAATTGTGTTTGGTACAGGTTTAAATTTTTGGGAAACGAGCAAATTACAGGGGAGACTTTGTCGAATTTTCGGCAGAAGTCAAACTTTAATTAAGAGTTTTATTTTGAGTTTTAGTTTAAAAGGGCAAGTTGGTCTTTCGTGCTCGGCACCTGCTAGGTGTTGGACATGCACAGGGTTCGACACGAATTCCAAAGTGGAATTTGGGTCGGGTCCTGTCATAACTTGTCTCTCTTTCTCTCTCTTAATACAAATGATAAGATATTTACAATACTCACTAAAAAATTAAGTCACAAAAATCAGCAAGCAACAATTGTGTATCGGATTCATCAGAATATATTATATATATCATCCTCGTCATTCATGTGAATCAAATTTGAGACATTCTCCAACTAAATTAACACAACTAGTACTAGACTAAAAAAGCTAATTATATAATGTGTGAGTTAGACTAATTCGCCCTGAGCAATGTGTATATCTCTTTCTTACACATGATTTCGATCTCCTTCTAGTAGTTGGTAACTTGGGTTAACTTTTCAAGCCAAATAAAACTGGAATGAGTGTAAGTCTAAAAGTTTGTTTGGGAATACTTATGCAGAATATAATAATTTTTTTTAAAGCACTTTTATTAGAAGAACGTTTAAAAACATATTAAAAAGAGAAATCACTTAGAAGTGATTCTAGAAGAAACGCTTTGTGACCAGAAACACTAATAATTTTTTTCCAAACGCTATTAGAATTGCTTTTGGTTGTCGTGAAACACTTTCATTACTCGTAAGCGATTCTAAACAAGCCCTTAATTATTCGTCCAAAAAAAGCCCTAAACTTTTTATTAATTTTTTTAGTAGGGGAATGCTAACAACCTTCTCTCTAACATTCTCTTTTGAACATTCTCCCTTCTTCTCATAAAAAGTGTCACTTTTCTTTCACTTAAAACAATGTCATTAATGCATCACACAAACTAGTTTTTGTTTTCCAAATTTACCTTTATTGAATGTATTAACTCTTTTTAATAACAAGCTAATTTTTTACAACTTTCTTATTATCTTGTTAAAAAATTAAATAAGAAAATAAAAACTAAAGTTTATTTTAAATTTTTTTCCAAAGAGGACGTATGTTTTGTAAAACACAAAATAATTATGATATCACTTTCATGATAACAATGTCATGAAACAAACCTTTTTTAAATGACGTTTTTTCTTATTTAATTTTTAACAATGTGCTAAGGAAGTTGTAGCAAAAATTTGGATAAAGTGAATGAAATATAAAAGCTAATACATTTAATAAGGGTAAATTTGGAAAACAAAAACTAACTTGTGTGATGCATTAATGGTATTGTTTTAACTAGTGTAAGGAAAATTACACTGTCGTGAGGAGGAAGGAAGTGTGTCAAAAAGAATTTATAGAAAATGTTCTTTATCATTTCTCTTTTTAGTAAAAGCGATAGTCTAAACTAATTAGAAGAGGAATTTTTCACACGCACACAATTATGGGAATTCAAACCCGAGACCTCTTGTCTAGGGTAAATATACTTTCTCTTCTAATGGTTCGGTAATTTATTTACATTTTGTTAAGTTTACGAAAATGGGTGACGTTTGTGCGAAATATTAAAAATGGGCGGCGCAAGGTGAGAATGAGAGAAGAGCGCGTGTGGGGCACTACCACAGACACTCCTCCAACGATAAGCCCTGAAAAGATGAAGGAGACCAGCACAGCGATACCTCGTTTCAAACGGTACTTTTTTTTATTTCCATATTTTCAAACGTTGCCTGAATTTATTTGAATTTTTATAATAATATTTTTTCTTTTCTTTTAAAGTAAGTCAGTAAAATTTGAATTATGTAAATAATAATAATAAAATAAGTATATTTATCGCTCCTCAAATTCAACCAATCAATCATTCCAAGGGGAAATCGCTTTCTCTTGAGCACGCACAGTGTCTCTCGCTCCCTCTCTCTCTCTCTCTCTCTCTCTGTTCTTTGCATCGCAACCCTCAAAGCCCTCAATCATACCCTCAATCTACAATATTAGACTGAGCTTTTTTCATGAGATAAGGCGAATTCTCATCTGGGTTTTCTTTCTTTAGGGTAAATTTCCTTTCTTTGGTTTCGATTTTCATTATCAATCTGTCTTTTTGGACTGTGAATACCGTAAGTTTGGTCAATTTGATGTTTCTTGGATTCCTGTTCTTTGTTCTGGGTTCGATTATTCACCTCTCTGATTTTGATTTTCTTTCTTAAGAACTAATACATATCTATCTGTGTGGCATCTTTATTTGTCTCTATGAAATGGGAAAACATGGGATTTTTGGGCATAAGGGTTTTGGTAGTTCACTTTTCTTGTTTGATCTGGTTCAAGGTTTTCTCAGTTGAGGTGCTTTTCTTGCTTTCTAGGCAAATGGGTTGTTTTATGGATGTTTTACTTGAAAGATAGTGCTTTCTCCTCTCCCTTTCTCCTAGGAAAGATAAGGCATTTGGTTTTTGTTGACTTTAATGGTATTCGTATTGTTATTAATTTAAAGTGAGTTAACTGGTTCTTGTTAATGTCTTTAGGTCTAAGTGGATTCAGGGTGTAATTATTCATCACTTGTCTTTTAGGGGTTTCGAAAGTTAAAATATGTTGGTGTTGGAGATTTTCCTTTGACTTCGTGTGTATCTTAAATTTTAGCTTCAGAACTTTGTTTATTTATGGTTTTTCTTGAAGATAGCTGATGGAGAAAAACAGGCTTAATCTCTCTTGCAGGTCCATTGATGCGCTATCTCACAGTTAGACAGCCCTTAGAAAGTCATAATAGTAGGAGAAATTTGTGCTGTTCGTGCTCAGATCAACTCTACTGACCTTTTATCAGGAAGCTAACTGGCCTGTGCTAGTGTGCCAAATGAATAAGTGAGAAAGTGAGAAGGTAGAAAGTATAGGTTTGAAGACGATTGGTGCATGTGTACACTGAAATCATACTCGATTTGTAATTTTCAGTGATTTGAGATAACAGTTTAGCTAGTCTTAGTTGTTATTTTAAGGGACAGATACAGGATTGGATTGATTAGTTATAAGGATTTGGGAATTTATGTTTCACAATGCTTTTGAGAGGTAATTTTATGTCCAGTATAATTCGAACCTTCTTTTTCTCATCCAAATCCAGAGAAGTTCTTATTAGTCCAAATCCAGCCCCTCTACTTTTCCCATATTGTTGCCGTTTTATTAGCTGACATAGTGAAATTCAAAATGTTTGAAATGGCTTCTTTAAATGACTATCTCTATTGTTTGATTGATTGGTTCTTGGTATCCAGAGCTCCTGCATGGGCCAAACAATTTATGTATAGATATGTTCACCGAATCAAAATAACTCATACATGAGTGCTAATCATGTGCTTCCTCTCAAACTTATCTTGATATCTACCTACCTACCCACCCACTTACCAGTTGTCTGGATTACATTTTTTTATGTTTTTTTTTTGGAAATTATTGTTTGTTTATTGTGTTTGAATATGCTGATGTGCATTGACGCAATCAAATGCTGATAATACATAGTTTAAGTTTTGAGTAGGAAGCGTTTGTGCCTCTTGGTTCTATCTGCTATTTTTCATTGTGAGAAATATATGATATGACTGATCTGACTTCTATTTTCCTGATTTCTAATATTAAATGTTAATTTGTTATTGCAGACATTTCAGCTTACAGCTTGCCTTAATCTGTCACTCTAATCTCTAATCCGTGGAGTTGAAAGTTTTGTGGCACATAAACAGCTGATTTGCTGATTTTCTTTTGGTAGCAAAAGGTTGCTTTGGGACTTCATTTGTTTATTCTTATGGTAATGTTATTTCTTTCTCCATAAGATACTAATCTCCTTTATTTCACATCGTTGGATATTATTGATTATAAAATAGAACATGATAGTCATGTGGACTAATGTTCCTTACATTGTTGCTGGACTAATTTCAAAGCCAGGTGGATGTTTAAGTACCATGCTTTTTCGCATCTAAATATAATTTGAGGTTGTTTTCACTCTACTTTTGAGAGTACATGATAGTTAGACATCAATACGTGTGCGCATGAAACTCCATTCCTGGTGTATGAGATATTAATCCTCTTTATATTGAAACATCAACCATGAGATGGTGGTTGTGCACACGTTGTTTGTTTGGTTTATTCAATGGCTTTAAGAGTTGTGTTTAAAAAATATATGAACTCCACCTCCTTGCCTACCAACAACAGTAAGGGTAAATTCTAGACTAGCTGTCAGCTGTATATGGAGTCCATCTTTCTTTTTTGATCAATAAGGATTGCTATCTGAGCGAGTGATGCATTGTTTTTATTTGCAACTGATGATTTCTTTTTCTTATTTTCTTTTTAAGTCTTCTTACAATTACTTTGGTCTTGTTTCAATTTCAGGCTACTAATGAAAATCTCCCACCAAACGTAATTAAGCAACTCGCAAAGGAATTGAAGAATCTTGATGAATCCCCTCCTGAAGGCATTAAAGTTGGTGTTAATGATGATGATTTTTCGATCATATATGCGGATATTGAAGGGCCAGGCATGTACTTAGTTTTGTTTCTTTTGGGGTAAACTGTGTATGTAGTGTCTTTCACTCCTGCATCTATATTTTAGTATAATTGATGAGCTAAGATCTTGGCCTTGCAGCTGGAACTCCTTACGAGAATGGTGTTTTCCGCATGAAGTTGTTATTGTCTCGTGATTTCCCACACTCTCCTCCAAAAGGTTTGTTTTGCTATGTTTATCATCAATGACGTACCTGATACCACTATATTGTTTAAATGAACATGTCGTATTTATGTGGCTTCATTCTGTAAATAAGAACTGGTGTGCTTGACTATACAACTGAAGAGAAGTTTTGTTGATGGGCTGCTTGTATATAACTCTCGCATTAGTCGATCTTTATGTCCATGCTTAATTTCAGTCCCCATCTGGTTGAAGCTATTACTTTGTTTAATTTGAAATTTCTGGGACATGATTGTTGTAGGCTACTTCCTGACTAAGATTTTCCATCCAAACATTGCAACTAACGGTGAGATTTGTGTCAACACCTTGAAAAAAGATTGGAATCCAAGTCTTGGATTACGACATATTCTGATTGTAAGTGCCCTTAGTTGTTCAATTATTGACTTTCTTTCATTTCTGCTTTTCCTGGTCAACTCTAATTGTCATGGCCTTGTGCTTTGCAATAACAGGTAGTTAGATGTTTATTGATCGAACCATTTCCAGAATCAGCGTTGAATGAACAGGCGGGCAAGATGCTGCTTGAAAATTATGAAGAATATGCAAAACATGCCAGGTGAGTCATGGTCATGATGTTATCTGCTTCATGTCCTGGTTAATGGAGCAGGGAAAGTTTATTTGTAAACTTTTGGGTGGTTGTACATGTAGACCTTGTCAAAGAGAAGATTTGTGTCATTTGAATGCACAACATTCAGATGATTGGAAAATGAAAGATGCACATACCAACTTGAATGATCTCCGATATAAGACTAAATGATATGACTATTGGATACATTACCATTACACATCGCTATGAAACTCAACATTACACATCGCTATGAAACTCAAGTGTACTTTTATGTCTTCCATGCAGACTTTATACTGGAATCCATGCCAAGCCAAAACCCAAGTTTAAAACAGGAGCTATTTCAGAGTCGACTACTGCACTGAACGTTGACCAAACTAACAGCTCTGCACTTAATGCTGATCAAAAGAACACAGCACCTGGTGCTGCTTTGCCAGTGATCTCTGCATCCCCATCCCCACTGGCCCCGTTTACAGTGACGAGAGGAAGTTGTCAGGATCAACCAGCTGTTGTTGCTCCAGTGGAGACTGGAGGTAGTGGCTGTGCTGTATCAGCAGCAGCAACTACTACAACACTGAGGAAGGAAGGTGGATTGGCAAAAGCACAGGCAGACAAGAAGAAAATAGATGCAAGGAAGAAAAGTTTGAAGAGATTATGAAGTCAACAGGGAACAATGATTGAATTTGATGTTATGCAGTTTGTGACTTGTTTGGATGAGAGAATGAGAGAATGAGAGCTGGGTTGAAAAGTGAAGAGCCAAAATATGAGGGAGAAGAGGGGTTTGGGGGAAATGTGTGGTGTAAGAAATACTTGCATTGGGCAAAAAAATGGCGGATTAAATTTACCAGTTTCCTTTTATCTTCATCTTTGTTAGTGCTCATTAACATTACTTTTCATATCCCTGTGGTAATTTATCTGACAAGGTCATGGCATTCTCTGCTAATTTGCATTTCAACCTTTCATTCCAGTTGAGCATATATACGTACAATTTTCCGAAAAATAAATAAATAAAGGACCGCAAAAACGCCATGGCCAGAATAACGAGGTTTCAAAAATTGCGGAGTTATATTCTTTGGTTCTGGAATAGCATGACAAGAAAACGGAAACAATAACGAAACAGAGAAATACAGCATATACTTACTTTATTTTAATATAAAACTCATGTTTTAAATAAATTTGTGCGAATCTTACATAAAAGAAAGAGAACTTTAGACAATTGGCCACTACAAAATGTTTTAGCAAGAACATAGTTAGTGGTTTAGAGTATTTATCCTTACACCTGATGTTTTAGATTCTATTCCCGCTCATCCTTCATTATCGCTTGTATAAAAAAAAATTATATATAAAAAAAGGTTTTAGGAGAGTGCACGTGGAACAGCCAGCAACCAAATGAACACGTGAGAGTAGTAGTTGGGGTCTTAAGTTCTGAGGTAGGTAGAACCAAAACGTGTAGCTAGCTACTGCGTTCTTGCTCTGTGCATTAATTAAGTTAAGTTAGCTTATTGATATTTGTTGCAGTCAGCTAAGCTGGGTGAGAGAAGAGAGCAGGAGATCAATGGAAAGCCAGCAGCACAAGGAGAAGAAGATGAAGATACTTTGCCTCCATGGATTTAGAACCAGTGGGAGCTTTCTGCAAAAGCAAATTAGCAAATGGGATGCTTCTATCTTCTCTCAGTTTGACTTGGTATGCATGCATAAATTATAATATACTTCTATATAGCTCATGCTTTGCTTTCTTAAAATGTCATTATTATTTGTCTACAATATTTTATCATATGTTTTGTTTATGAATAAAATTATATATAAAAAAGGCGACAAAGTTTACCACCTGCACTGTTTTTGAGGCAAAGTGATACATAGAGATTTTGCCTTAATCATATGCCTTGCACTGTTTTTATCTCACCACGACTAATTAATAACCCTATTATGCATGGAATTTTGTTCTGTATTATTGGGATATGCAATAATATTTTTTCTGAACATGATTTTCTTTTATCATGTTGTAAATATCTATAGTTTTTTCTAGAGTAAATTGCCATTTTGTCCCTTGAATTGTCACCCGATTGAGAATTAACCTCCCAAATTATTTTTCGGAAAACTAAAGATCCAAACTGTATATAGAAATAGCCAATCTCCCCCTTTACCTGTTCCAAAATTTTGTTCTTTTTCGTGGTATTTTAGATATTTGACTATATAACCAAATCTCTTCTGGAATTTTAACAGGATTTTCCAGATGGTATATTTCCTGCTGGAGGAAAATCCGATATAGAAGGCATCTTCCCACCACCTTACTACGAGTGGTTTCAATTTGACAAGGTAAAATCTTTTTGATTAATTTTACATAGCCAATCTGGTCCTCATAACTTGGTGTCCAGGATTTGAAATTTTATTTATGATGTTGTGGATCAGGACTTCACAGAGTACACAAACTTGGAAGAATGCATCTCTTATTTATGTGACTACATAACAAGCAAAGGTCCTTTTGATGGGTTGCTTGGTTTTTCTCAGGTATATGCCTCTCCATGTTTCTATAAGACTTTTATGATCCCACCCTTTTGGGTATATTTTTATGTTTTATTTTGGAAGAAATTAGGTTTTCAAATTGCTTCAAACTCTTATCAAGAGCTATAAAAATACTTGGACTTCGATAGTTTATTTTAACCTTTGCTATGAAAGCATGCTTTTTTGTCCTAAAGAGATTAGGGTTAGATTACATCTTTATCTTCCAACCCTGACTAGAAATCTTGACATGACCCGACCCAAATTCCTCATTGAAATCCGTGTCGAACCTGTTACCCTTCCGACATCCAAACAATGTCGGGCCCATCTACTAAATTAACTATCTTCCCCGCACAATTAAGAAAATGGGTCAAGACTTCTATCGAAATTTCGGTAGAGTCTCCCTGAAAAATGGACATTTACCAAATTTTTCACCTATACATATCACAATTTACAATCTCCCAATTGCAGCACACACAATGCAAACCACACACAAATTACAAAATGGGCATCCAGCCTCAAATTCAATCTTTTCATATAACGTACTAGAACAAATCAAACAAAACTCAAACAGTTTATTTTGAGGCTGCACCTAGGTTAACCTAGGTTGCCTACATACCCTTAATGAGGGATCAATCCACACATAGTTCTTTTAACCAACAATCACATTTCAGATAGTACAAATATTGTCAAAGTAAAACCAATCTTAACCTCAATTTCTTTTGTATTTAAGTAAAATCATCATTTTCCCGCAACCATACCCTATCCAAGACGTATATTGCCAAAACAAGTAATTTCCAAATATCCAATCTCACTTACCAAACTTCAAGTCAAATGATCACACATGTGCAAAGTACTCTCAATGCACATACTCAAAAAGACATCAACCTGAAAACGAATCCATATATTTTCCTTCATATACAAATATATATATATATATACCCACATTATATAACTACATAAAACTCATACTGACACCATTGTACCCATTATATATATATATATATATATATATATATATATATACATATACACACATACCCACCGTCATCATGTACCACGGGAACCAATCCCACAATGCCCGTGCGGCTGAATCACATCTCCCAGACACGCACGACAGAATCATCAATGTCCGTGCGGCTGATACACATCTTCCAAACACGCACTACAGAATCCTCAATGCCCGTGCTGCTGATACCTATCTCCCAGACACGCACGACAGAATCCTCAATACTCGTGTGGCTGATATGTTTTGGGGATACCTTAGGTGTTTTACCTTTGTTTTTACAGAAATTGTTTGGCATCAAAATTCAGGGAACATGTTGGAACAATAAACACCATTAAAATTGATGTCGGAACAAAATTCAGGGCATCAAAATTGATGTTTTCATTAGCAGAGCACTAAACATTAGCCTATGTTAATGGTTTCACAGACATTACTAATTCAGATTCTCAAAATATTTACTCAGGGTGCAACACTATCAGGACTCTTGTTGGGCTACCAAGCTCAGGTATATAAGTCCCCTCTCTCTCTCTCTCTCTCTCTCTCTCAGGTATTTACTCAAAGATATATCATTTGGAACTACAAAATTTGGGAATGCAGGGAAAGCTGTTGAAAGAGCATCCACCTTTCAAGTTTTTTATATCAATATCAGGATCAAAATTCAGAGATCCAAAAATATGTGACATTGCATACAAAGACACTATCAAGGCCAAATCTGTCCACTTCATAGGAGCTAAAGATTGGTTGAAACTACCTTCTGAGGATCTTGCCGCGGAATTCGAAAACCCACTCATCATCAGGCACCCACAGGGGCATACAGTCCCAAGGCTAGGTTGGTATAATTTACTCTCTCTGACTCTGACCCATACACACACAAGCACACATGTATGCAAAATTTATGCACACATGGTCTTAACTTTTTCGGAGTTCTTAAACAGATGAAGCAGCCACCAAGCAGTTACGTGGTTGGACTGCAGCTATCATCCAATGCAATGGTACTATTTCAGATGGTAAGCATGAACTGGAGAACGGAGATGCCAACGAAAAACATAACGGCACAGATCTCATTCAAAGCGATAACGCTAAGTTAGACAGTAAGCATGAACTGGAGAATGGAGAAGCCAAACAAAAATACAATGGCACAGATCTCAATCAATGCGATAACGCTAAGTTAGACAGCAAGCATGAACTGGAGAACGGAGAAGCGAAAGAAAAGTTTGGCGCAGATCCAGTAGTTGCAGCAATGAAGAACCAAAGCCAAGAGACAAGAACTGCAGGTGAAATAAAAACGAATGAGAGGGAAGTGTAGGTTGTCGTGGCAACCCGAGCATGAAGAAAATAAAGATGTTTGTTCCTTAACCTGGTCATTTGAATGGATGATCCACATGGACAAGTTGTCTGTGGAGGTTATTTATCCTTTGTAAGTATTATTATGTGTGTTTCTTTTTTTTCTTTTTTTAATGAAAAAGGGGGATAAACCCCAATGTGTGTTTCTTTTTTCGAGTCACATGGAGTTGCACCTTTTATGGAATGGAAATCTGTCTATTTTGTTTTGTTTTTTTGCCAACGAAAGGTGAAATTTTATTATAATCGAATTGAAACGTTAGCATCCTCTGCTAAACAATTAAACAACCACTCTGGACAAACGAGTACCCAAAAATGGCCTTCCCCACGCCACGCCTAGACACAAACGACGCTACCAAATGGGTAAAAATAATTCGACCCATCCGGCTTGCTAGCGTTTGGATGTCGAAAATGATGCCTTCTTTCTCCGCAGCCACTGTCATCTCCTTCCTCAGAGCGTGGACATTATCTCCTTTGAATCACAACCTGTTTGGATCAAAATTAGCTCAACCGACTTTCTGCAATGGATGGGCCGATTTTGTGAACAGTCAAAGCCCAGTTATCAACATTAATTATAACATGATTGAACTTGACAAAATACATGTCCAAAGGCCCAAGAGCTCATCGGACAACACCTGACTTCGGCGGCCTGCTTGTGATTACGGACCGACTGACCCACTAAATCCCTTGACTGCTCTTGACAATTTAATTGACTACCTGATTAAGTCCCGACCTATGTTTGGTGCCGCTTCTGACCACTGTTTCTGATCAGAAAATAAATAAGACCCACAAGCCACACATTTGACTAAAATAATTTTGTTTAATTTTTAAAATTAATAATTTTTAAATAATTAAATGTAAGTTTTTTTTGTTATTTTAATTACCAAATTGACATGCACATTCCTTTTTCTCCAAACCAAATTGACATACATTCCTTTTTCTCCAAACCAAATTGACATGCACATTTCTTTTCCCTCCAAACCAAATTGACATGTACATTTTCCATATATACAAAAGTTAGAAATTCTTCATATATGCCAAAGTCATCTACATAACTTAGAAATTAGAGGTTTAGTTCACTACACACATTCTACCATTAATACATACAAATAAACATCCACAATTTCAAATGAAACTTATAAGCCCCACAACCATGAACCATTTGGCCTTAATGCTAGCAAATACAATTTGTGGTGTTTCCAAAATGAAGCCAATCTTATCAATGCATCATTTGTGGTGTTTTCAAAAGATAGATGCATCAAATTTAGCTAGGCCATGTCTTCAAGCATTGTCACTAAGCAACTGCTCAACAAACACTTTCTTGATATCATCATCCAAAGACATGAATATAGATATATTTTGTGGCTTCTCCAAAATGAGTTTTAGTGCCTGCAATTTGATCCAAAGGAGAAAATCCCATTTTCTTGAGTTCCTTGGCAAATCGATCGATCTTCATTACCTTTATTATAGCCTCAAATACCATTTGTATTCTTTTCCTGCATGCTTCAAACAATTTCTCCAATACAAATACAATCTTTCATCACTTGAGCTTGCAGCTTCTTTTCCTCTTATTTTGACTGCTCATGGATTGACTTTCTTCTCTGCTTAAAGACATAGGAGATACATCTTCTTGACACAATTATCACTAGCATTAATTTCATTATTGCTTTGCTCTTCCATCATGTCAACGGGTTTAGCGCTTTTCCGTTACGCATCCTTTTCCAAAGATATTAGAAAGTCTATCAAACAAAGGAAATGGTTTGCTCCTCCATTCAGTGCCTCTCAGGGTGCTATGATAAAACAAGACATCATTTAGCTTATTTTCAATATGTAAAAAAAAAGTAAGAAAAACAAGTTTAAAATCTACACTTATCAAACCCACTTGACATCTTTATGTAAGAAAATAGCAAAAAAAGTAATCATGTACCGGACATAAGTCTCCTCATGCATCATTATTATCACAACCTCAACACACTTTTTATATCATTCCAAGCAAATCCACTTGTGTTTATCATGTCATGGACTATACTATATTGTTTTTCCACTTCTTCAATTTTGATTCAATATGAGGACATGCCTTTAGCCCCTAATCAGACATTTAATGTTCAAAGCCTTCTCCATTTGGACCATAGTACCAGATTTGAAACTACCAGCTGACAAATATTGGCCTGCAGCCACAAACTCATCTAACACGGCCAAAAATGCATCTTCCTCAAACTTTGACCATGACCGCCTAGTTCCTTTCTTTCCTTGTTCAAAGTTTTGACTGCTACTCTTCACTTTCCATCCCTAAGAATAATCATCACAAATAAAATAATACCACAATCACATAATTAGAATCTACAAAGAAAGCATAACTTTGTTTCAAAGCATGACTCTTCTCTAGTACATCACATAACCTTAAAAGCAAAAGAAAAATAAAATCTGCAAACAAATTGATAAATTGACTACAATACCAATAATAAATACATTGTTAAGGCTGAATTATCATGCCTCAAATACAAATTACAATCACATAAAAATTAATCCGATGCTAGTTAATACAATCACAAATTAAACACTCCTTTAGAACTCAAACATAAATAAAAAGAGTTGGCTAGTTATTCGCATTTCTTGCCACTCATTATACATTTGGAAGGCCAAGTCATTCCTCCAAGTAGTCCATTCATCCGATGCTCCAACTGCCAACCATATCTCCTTCTATCTCATTTTCCGTCTCTTCAATTTCATTTATTTCATGCTCTATCGATCCCTAGACATCTCCCTCCTAATGAGATTATGTAAAAGACAACAAGCTGTAATTATTCGACATTGTGTCTTTATTGGATAAAAAGATGGACTCCTTAGTATGCCCCACCTAGCTTTTAGCAACCCAAAACAACGCTCATTACGTTTCTTGCTTTAGCATGCTTCATATTAAAATATTCCCGATGATTCACAGTATATTTCCTTCTCTCCATTCCGATAGATGATACCTTGTTCCTCTATATGGTGCAAGAAATCCTCACCATTTGTGTACCCACCATCTACAAGGTAATAATAACCTAATAACCAAAAAAATAAAGTCAATTCCTATTATTATGTGGTTATTATATAAACTTACAATTATTTATAAAGTGGACACTAACTAATGGCCTTACTCTTGGGAACTTTTAATCCATTAGGCCTAGTTATGGCATCTCAAGGACTCTAGAGTCCCGCGCATCCCTCCCAACCCGGCAACACAAATATAAATTGCATGTCACGTGAGCAAACGGCCAACACATTTGTTGCAATTTCTCCCTTTCTAGTCCGATATCTCGGTTTGCTCGCATCGCACTTTAATGTATGTTCCATCTAGTGCTCCTAAGCAATCTATAAAAATAAATTTAACAAAAAAAAAGTGTAAACTTTCATTAAGTTTATATGCCAATGATCATAGAAAGAAAGTCAATGCATAATAAACATACCTTAAACCATTTCCATCTATGATCTCGTGCTGTTATCACCTACAGGTGTTCCGTGATTTCAATAGGCTACCTTGTAATCTTAAAATGCCTTGTAACACAGAACTGAAGTACCTACTAATAGTCTCTCCTGATCGAACAACTAGTTCTAATAGTACGATTCTTCAATATGATGAGCAAGCACATGTAAGAACATACATACTTGCTCCTCCACAATACCAAACCGTCATTCTTTAACCTTCCATCCGTATAAGCAAATCACATAATAAACCAAACGTCTTAAATCCATTCTTAGTTCACTCACACATCTTCCGTCATTGCCTTAATAGACTGTTCAAATAACGTAATCGATTCTCATGTCAACAAAAACGAACGGTTATTGAGTGAACGCCTTTCTAAAAGTCTTCGATTTCTTCTCATATTTTTTAGCATCATAAGCACAAGAATCGTGCAAGCACACATGGTCTCTAAATGCCACATCTCCACATAATAATATCAACAATATTCGTCTTTGATCCATAACAATATACCTTCCACCTAACAATACATCTGCTGCTAATAATACACCTTCCACCTAAATTATCGCATATGCATAAGACATTTGAAAAGAGAGGGGATGGACGTGGAAGGTAGGTAGTTTTTTGTATAAGAAAATATACAAATTAAGACACAAAGATATGAGATATTAATATTATACACCAAAGAACAAGCTACATATTTAAAAGGTGACGCAGTGGTCCAAGTCAAGGTGCATTCATAATACATTGAACATGCCTACCCATCCCCAACTCTAATCTTTCTCCGAGAATCAACCACCCAAGCCTCAAGCCAACCCATCCTAAAAATAATAAAATAAAAAGAAATAAAGTTTGCCTACATAGCACCCTTTGTGCCTATGCCTAACGTACATGCTAAAGCTAGAAAAGGATTTACTTGACTAGAAAAGAAACACAAAAGTTAATTAAATCACACACTAAAAGACTACAATATACAATCTGCACTAATATCAAAGACACATGGATTATACAATTTCAAAAATAAGATATCACTACCAACCACAAAATTTACCGGAAAAGAAAATGAATCTAGGTGAAAGGAGTTTATCCATTGAGCAAGTGTTATTACAACTCTACTAGAAAAAGTGGGGGAAGTAAAACAATGTACGTTGACAGAGATCCACGCCCGAGACCTCGTGGAGGGATCTCAAAATTTAATTCGTGAATCATGTTAAACAAGAAAGATGAAGGAGAATGCACAACTCAATACTTTTTCATTACCTTGTTGAAATAGACAATGATAGACAAAGTCACAAGGAATAATAACAGAAAATCTATTTAAATGCGACTAAATCTAGCATTTTGGATTATAGTTGTTAGTATTATGATTATTATTACTATTATTACATATTGCAAGTTTTTATTCCTATTCTTGATCATCTTGCATGAGGCGTTATAACACATACAAGAAAACAGACTCATTCATAAGCACTGCAAAACAGAGAGGAGGAAGACATGGCTTACTCTACAAAAGTCAACATGAAGCATCTAACATTAAACCCAAAATTGACCATCCAATTTTCACATTTATTCACAAAATTAAACTCTAGTTTTCAATTTCTTTTTCATTGTCGGTCTGCTTGATAACCGCTTCAATTTTAGTTTTTAGTTTTACTTTTGTTTCTCTTCCTCCCTATCCTCCCCTCTCATCCTATCTCTCAATCTCATCCTCACTCCATTCTCACTTGTATTTTCCTCTATACTCTAGCAAAAATGAAAACTAAAAACTAAAATTGAAATAGTTATCAAACCGTAAACCATAAACAATTGAGATTTCTGAAAAATGGTATCACTACATCTACATCAAAATAGAATGGCACATTCCAACTTGGCTTCTCTTGCATTCCCCAAATCTGCCCATGAAAATTGAATCCCATTCTAAAGATGACAACGGAATACAAACAAGAGAAACTACAAATGAGTAAACTTGCCAAAAACATAAACAAAACTACCAACCCAATCATAGATTTCCACCCAATATGAATTAGATAAGCCTTTCCTTTGACCCCATTTTTAGACAAGAACAAGAATCCAAGAATTCCGCATCCCATCACAAACCACAAACCCTAATACATATCACATAACAATAAGAAGCTCCTCATAATTTCTTGTTTTGTTTCTAAAATGAGAAAATAAAAATAAAAAAGGAATTCTCATCAAACACCATGCGAGAATGCAGAGGTAAGATCATCTTACCATAATCTTACTAATCTAACCATCTTCTTTCAATAATAATAGAAATGAAAAAAATTATAAAAATTTAAACGAGAACAAAAAATTTGAATCATTGATCATCATCTTCATCAAACGAAGATCAACATCAATTGTTTCTATGGCCTTGTTTTGTGAAGGTTTGGCTGTATTGGTGTAGTGTTTTGTTTTTTGGGTTTTTCTGGGGTTTGTTTTCTTCATGGGAGTTTGGGAGGTGTCGTGTGGGTTCTCCTTGCTTTTGTTGTTTTGTAGCCCTATCTGTAATTTCTCCTTTGTCTCAATAAATTTCTGCTTCATCTCAACAAAAAAAGACGATGAAGATCCGAGAGAGAGAGATAAAGCAGATCTCAGAGAGAGAGACATTGAGCAGATTTGAGAGAGAGAGAGAGCTTACCGCTGCCAAGCAAAGATGATGAAGATGGAACCGAAAATGACGCGACCGTAGGAGAGATGCGAACCACGCGAACGAGAGAGGGAGAGTCTGGAGAGAGAGGCGGACTCGCGTTTCAATTTTGCGAACCGCTTATTTTACGAGCCGATTTTCACCTCTCTCGTATAAGGAGAGCGAAGCGGCGGTTTTACTATTTGGACTCCACAATACCATTTAATTTAGTCCCTCGTATACCAAACATGGGTTTCAATCTCTATTTAGTACAGTCCTCTGTTAGTGAGGGCTACCAAACATGCCCTGAAGGGACATTGACCAAGTGAGATGGTCAACCAGAAAGGTAGGGGTTCATCGAACAAAATGTGTCTGATGGATATTATAGAAATCAGTTAAATGTTTTCAAAGCCAAATTAAAATGGCTGATACAGAAGCATATGATGATTGAGTACTCCAAAGTAGACAAAGATATTTCTTCTCTTAAAGTTCTCAAATTAACAGATCATTTAAATTTATGAATTTAAAATAAGTTTCCTGCCAAACACGTGGCATGTCGTAGTTGGTCATGAAAAGAAATAATTGGTTTAAATAAACAAAGGTTTGAAGTTTTGTTTATCTAAAGGTTTTTAGTTAAAACTTCAGAAGATCATTGCTTCTACCCGATTAAAGATGTGAATATCCAAGTTCGAACTCAAAGTTGACCTTGACAACTAGTGAAAAGTCAGACGGTGGAAGAAGGGCAAGATAATTGCATTAAATGCGATTTGAACCATTAGGATTGGCCGCACAAACTTATCTGAGCCAGCTAGAGGAGCGAAGACTAAGGAAGATTCAAAGGACCACCAAACTCACTTACAGGGAAGAGACCAGTATATCAATGTGAGCATTCCCTTTTTGCCAAAATGAAAAAATCAAGGAGCCAAAAAAGAGGCTATAAATAACCAAAAAATATTTGATTCAAAGGATAGCTAATCTCTCTCACAAACATACAACTTATTTGAACAAACTTCAAATACACCCGACTCAAACAACGTGCAAAAGCGTCTCCTAGCAGACTATAAGCCAAGACTTGAATCAAATCCTCTCTCAAGGTTTCCTGACCTTAATCGGACTCATTGTATTATCTCAAGTAGATTACAGTGGGGTCCGAGGAATTATGTTTCTGTCCGATAAGTACCCCTTAATTTCTGTTAGGTTGCTTATTGTTTTTTAATCAAGTGTATTTGGTCTAAATGGACTTGCATTTGCTTTCTTGTAACAATATCATGTCATTCGGACACTATTATCTTTAAACTTGTATTGCAATTTATGTCCAATATTAGTTTAAAGTCGCTATTTCTTTCAAGTTTTAACCCATAGCAAGTGAGATGTTAAAGTCCTCTTAATTGAGGCATAGAAAAGAACCTATCCAAGCCAGATTCCTCACTTGGAGCACAATGGCTTTGGTTAGAGGTTAAGATCAACGAGTGCAATACCATCTTCACATCACCTAATCATCCATCTCCTTTTTCTACTAGAAGAGTAAAAACACCAGTAGTTGCACGCCTAGCACTTATAAAGAGAAGGTCAGCTTTGAGCCCAATATAAGGGCCAGAACTAGCTTTTCTTGATCAACAAGCAGCACATCGTAGCTAAACATAGCATGCAAAGAACTTCGGGTATCGCAGTGTTCTCCAAAAGCCCACAAACTCTTTTGTCACATATATATTTTTGACACGCCCGGTGGGATCACTTGTATGGTTAACAAAACTTGCAGGAAGATTTATTTAAGGGAATCAACTTACCAAATGGAACCCATTCAGGAGGCTGGAACTCATGCTATTTCTGTTCAAACCAGCGAGCAGGAACAATGTTAGGGCTATGATTTGTGTAATTAGCCTTCCTTGCCCAAAACCTCTTTATGTTCCACATCCAAAATTCTCAAACTTAGAACTTAGGATTATAGGATGTGGCAACCAAATTATCAAAGCAACGAAGACCTTGGTTCAATATCTTTCAAGTAAGTTTCATGCATCATTCACCATACATTTAAATAAGAGTTTAGTATGCATTGTTCTTAACTATTATGATAATAAACCAAACATCATGGTGGAAAACAGCTGGTCTTACCCATGAATAACTTAACAAGTTATTACAAAATATGTCCTTAACATTAATTATCATATAATTAGTTGGCTTTAAGGGCATACTACTAACACTCTCTCCCTCTCTTTTCTTCAATGCCCACTGCCCATATCTACATTCCCCTCATCCCCCTTTGTTTTGATGTCGTCCACCACTTATCTGCGACTGCTGCTAGCCCACGGTTGTCGCCCTCATCGTTCTTCCTTGATGGCATGTTATGGAGTGGGGATACAATTATTGTGTAGTTTGCACTAGTTTCTTGGACTATGAGAGCGCTTATGCGCGGGTTGATCGGTGCATAATTACATATCATTTTGTACCATTCTAACTTATGATTTGGTTATGTTTTTGAGTTAAACTTGTGCTTTTAATCTATTTTGTGTTTGTTTCAGTATAATAAGCTTAAAACTCATTAAATGCATTTTGGAGACAAGTTAGCTCAAAACGGTATCTGCAGATCAGTCAACTTCACGGATTGGACTCTACTTTCTCAAGAAGAACCAGATAATGAGCCATACGTCATTGGAAAGATACGGAAGTCTATTTTCTGGATCATTTTACGGTTCATGATTCCGAGTCCTCTAGAGGAAGTTATACAAGTTTTGGCAGCTTAAGGTCAAAATCGGCAGGATCTGCGTTACTGGGCCAAAAATGACATTTGAAGGTCTTTCCGATTTTTCCTTGAGCTGGGCTGCATATGCTTGGAAAGATAATTCAAAGAGCTTCAAGATCCATATTTTCCCAGAATTTTCAGAATTGAGAAACAAGCCCAAAACGAGCCCAAAGAAGACTGCAATGCATTGTCAAGCATGACATATGCATGATGAAATGTTATTGATTGTGGAAAATTTTGGTGAAGCATATTCAATACATATAATTGGAGTGGAGTTTTGCAGCAGCCAAATAAAGTTCTCTTAGTTTTCTTTTTAGTTCTCAATTGTTGTAACAAAACCATTTTGCTTTTTAGTTGTAATTTATTTTTCATTGTAATGTAATTTCTTTTCTTTAGTTTTCAAGTTTAATTAGTTTCCAAGTTTCAATTATAGTTCTTGTTCTTATTCATTATGCTTATAAGTTAATATGCTTGTTTGAATGAATAATCACCATTAAAACTTGTATGTTAGCTATCTTGGTTTGAATTAAGAGTAGACACCATGCATTAATTCAAATTGAACTATGAATAGGAAGAGTATGTATGGACATTCGACAACATGGATTAGATACATGCTTGGTTGTTTAAAACATTCTTCTTTGCTTAATGGATTTCTAATGCTTAATTTAGGTTCGACAAGAAGGATCTAATTAGGGAATTAGGAATACAAGGTTAGGACCAAACACCATGGCTTAATCATACTTTAGCTAGAATCAATCTGTGAATCTAAATTGAACTTGGTAACTAATTTCTTTTCTTTCTTTCTTATTTTATTTATTTTCTTTTCATTTCTATTTTGTGCAGGGAATCAAATTGAATCAATCTATCATCAATCCTCGTGGGATCGACCTCGTACTTACACAAGCTATACTATCCAACGCCTCGTGCACTTGCGAGTTAACACGGGTTGCGCGGGTTGCTTGCTCACCCTTATCTTCCTTGCGAATCTTTGGTGCATATTGGTACTCGTTACTTCTTGGTTGTGGTGATGGATCTACAATGGTGTTGTTATTGCTAGTGTATTTGGTGGTGCAGCTATAGCTATTTTCTTGATCTCGAAGGTTTTTTATTTTTATTTTTATTTTTATAAATGTATTTATGGGCTTTATCTGTTTATGTGTGCCTCAAATTGGTTAATTTTATGTTGTGTAATTATTTTTTGGGCATGTGTGCTTTATTTGTTTGTGATGTTTCCCACTCTTACTAAATAGAGTTACCCTGACACCACACAAAAAGTTAATAACCTAATTTTTCATTAGCATGCAAAATATAATTGTTAGTAGTAATTACATAATTAGTAATTACAATTATGTAGTTAAGACCTTGTATTTTTTCGTTTTGGCGCTAGACCTAGACCACCAATGCTTGGAGAGAGTGGCAGAGGTATGTTAAGGCCTGAAGGGGCTGGGCCCCCCAAAAGTTTGACAATATATGATGTTTGGTCTTTTATTCCTACAAATTTTAGGAAGTATATATAATAATTTTGCTTGTGGCCCCCTCACAATAAAGAAAATATGTGTTTCGCTTTCCAAATTAAGTATATATAATAATCACCACTTGATTGAAGGCTGTGAACATTTCTAGACCCATGCGCCGGGTTTTTCTATTAAGTTTTTCAACTTAATAATAGCTTTGGTTTTTTAAAAGTGAAATCTAATGTCCATCAATATATTAATAAAAAAATAAAAACAGCCAATCAAATAAAGTTTTAAAAAATCTCCTTTATCAAATAGGAAGTAGACTTTTACCCAAAAAAAAAAGGATTGGGATTTTATTCATGTTCACCTCTTTTTCAATAAATTGACTTTTATTATCAATATTGTTGGTGCTTCATGCAAACGTAATGATGAACCGAAAAATGCTCAAGCTACTAAAATTGAGCACATGATTGCAATTGATGAGCTCGAGATTGGGAAATGAATAAACCAAATTAGCACCTTACAACGTGCTGGTGATACTCGTTCGTTGGGGTTCTCATTTGAAATTAATTACTAGCATGGTACCTAATTGACTCAATCATAAATGGTTTTCGAGATATGAAAGAACGACGAGTGTTATTTTGATACCTAATTGAATAAACAATTATTTTTTGCCTTTTATTTTCCTAAACATTGTTAAGGTTGAAAATTTGAAATTTTTTAATGTATTGTTTGGTTTATATGTTGGCTCCCCAACACATAAATTCCCGAATCCGCCACTGCTCGAAGAACTTGTATTTTGGCTTTATATGGAAAATTAGAAAAACAGGAATATTCTTCTCCAACCTATGGCGTGCCGCGTGTAGCCTATATGCAGACATAAAATTGAAAACAAAAAATAAATAGAAGAAATTGTAAAAGCAACAGTGAATTAATGGGATTTAGCTGAGTGGAAACCACCTCAACTTGCAGACTTGAGAGTGAGAAAATCCGTCCCCCCTGCCTAACTTTCACTAAAAAACAAAAAGAAAAAAGTAATGAAAATGAAAACCAAATACTTGTGGGCATGGTGCGGGTTTGAATAATCCGAGACTTGGCTGGCCGGCAAAACCAAACACAAATAAATCCCTGGAAACCGATCCCGAAATCAAACCCCTTGATATTCGGGAAAAAAAAAAGTAAAAGTAAAAGTAAAATAAAAAGAAAATAATAATATTAGCAGAGAGAGGTTGGGTTATTTGAGAAGTCTCTGCTTTGCCTGCCAGCGTTGATCGACGAAGGAGTAGGCGTAGACATGGCTGGTCAATGAGCTGCGTTGGACTGTCCGTACATCGTATAAACTGTAGCCCTAAGCGCAATGGAAGGTCAGCCTTTGATCTCCTCCACTCACACTCTCAATCTGCTCATCAAATTTGACTCTTTCTCTTTCTCTTTCTCTTTCTCTTTCTTTCTTTCTTTCTTTCTTGCTTTGTTTCTTTGTCAGCGATAGGGTTTCTATGTTAGGCAATTTCTTGGTGTTTGTTTGTGCTCGACTTTATTTTTTTATAGTAAATTAAAAAACTTCTTCCCCAAAAAGAAGTGAAATTAAGTTTGATATAACTAATTAATATGCCCAACTGAGTCTGTGGTGGATAAATTATTGGTTTCCTTGTACAATGAGCGCAATTGTGTTGGGATTTCTGACTATACTCTGTGAAAGTTTAGGGTATAAATGAAATGTCTAAATTGGGTTCACATTGTTGCAACTGCACTCTGCACAAAAATTTATCCTGGGCTTTCTGTTCTGCTTCCTTTCTTTTTTTCTTTCCATTGGTTGGTGTCTTCAAATCCAATTTGTGGTGGTCTTCTCTTGTTTATAATTTCCCAGGATTTTTAATGAACAATTTGTTCATGTTTATTTAATTTGTTTTTCTTTATAAAAAATTTGGTCCAGATAAAAAATGTCACCACAATTTGATGCAAGAGGCGAATAGCTTAGATGCATGAGAGAAAGAGACAGGGAGAAAAGGATATTGCTAATGCTGGAGGAGGACATGGATGACCATGTGAGGAAGGATATTGCTTTTGGTTGAATTTGGATAGAAATTTGGATGTAGTCTATGTAATACTGGTTGAGCGAGTCAACAGGGAGAAAAATTAATATAGTCTGGTGTGAGAGAAAGCATTAGATATCTTTGATAAGGATTGACCAAGAACAAAAAAGAAAAACGAAACAAAGAATAATATATCCAAGGTACAACATTTGACCAGAAAAAGCTACGAAGTGTTGACATGGATTATAATTAGGATACAAAAACATTTATGATGGACTCATGATCCATTTTTTTCATATCTTTCATCATTTTTCTTTAATAGATCTTGTGATTCTTATAAATACGAATAGAAAAGGTACCAAAGCACTGATAGTCAATTTTTGAAAACTTTGATAATCTGGGGTTACATTTAGTTATTCTCTATCTAGAATCACAAGAAAAACCCGACAACTACTTCTCAATGTATATAACACATTTCAGTTGATGACAAGAACAATTGCAGATGCAGAGTGTAATATAATAGTGACACATATACATTATGATTCTCACGGAATGGTACCCAGAGAATTACACTTTGAATTCTTCATAACTCAGTCTTTACTTAAAAATAAAAAATAAAAATTCTGCATCACAATTAAGGGATATGCAGCTTTCATCCTCATTGCTGTATCAGTTTCTTATGTGTAAAAGTCGGGTAGCAAGTGCAGATCAGTTTATGTCACATTTCCCTTTTGCTTTATCTTTGTGGTTAAGATTATTTAAGGAAACTTATTTGTGTCTGGAATCATGCTATATGCTCGTCTTTGTGAAAGATTTTGGTGGTGGTAAGAGAGTTGAAATGTTAGGCAGGTGTGGAGGTGGTGGCTATATTTTGGGTTATTTGTGGAAAAAGTAGGAGGAACTTTTGACAGCTTCAAGGGTGAGGAGGGTGGATTTTCTGTGGGATAGAATATGAATTTACCTTCTTTTATTTGCATTGTCCTAATAAAATTTTAGTTTTCTACCTTGATATCCTTTTTAATCTGTTTCTTTTATAACTAAAATGAATCCCTGTGGAAAGGAAAAGACTTACACCCAACTGCTACCTTGGAAATACACTTCACAACTGAAACATCAAATAAGAGTAAGGTTTAGTATGCATTTTTAGGCACTGAACTTTTAGAAGTGGACTATACTTGGGAATGGTAAACCTGCCACCTGTTCAATTTTAAGCTAAATGTTTAGCAAGTCAGCGGTTCTTTTATAGCCGATTAGTTAGTAAGTGATCATCAAGCATGAAACTAGGTATAGGACTGCATTAAAGCCCACAGCCTACATAGTTCAGCCCATCCTAGCGCCGTCCCTTGGTGATTATGGTATAATACCATAATGTTCAACTTTAACGAGGACAAACTTTGTTGCAAGATCATTTCAATAACAAAACAAACTCTTCTATTGTTTATTTGTCTTCACTACGCTGTTTGTCATCAGAAAATCATTGACTCATTAGCTTAGTTTCTTGATCTGACAAATTGAAGTTGTCCAATGAAATTTATTTTCCTTCAACAATAATTGTTTCTGCTTTACAAAGATTCTCTCTGATGCTTATTGGACTGGATTATTTCCTCTTGTGCCTAAGCCCCTGGAACTCCCTCCTAGCTGCCTTTTCTCTGGTTTGGTAATGAATCTGCCTTTGTTTCACACTTGGCTTCCTGTGACAATCATTCATGCCAGAGTTTCCAAATTTATTTTTCTTCGCAGGCTTTGCGAAGTTTTATGATTATGGTTGTCCATTCTATCAGTAATTGTACTTGTCAATGTTAGAACTTTTGAATTGTCCGAATTATCAGTTGGAGTTCAGTAGCTATATATCACCTGTATAGTGGCAGTGATATAAGGGTAATTTGGTTGGAAAGTCTGCTCTGTTTGGCAGAGGGAAGGGGGCTAAAGTCTTGTGGGGATGTACTTTTCTTTGTATGATGTGGACATTCACAGTTATTGTATCATTTTTAAAAAGACTATTTAAAGTTGTTTTTGTTCAAAGATATACATCAACTGTGTCGTTGTGTTTGTGAAAACATACTATACAAACACACACATGCAGATACATGTCCATATAGTTGTTTGGAATCCCAATTAGCTGATCAACATTATTACACCGTCTTTGGCAGGTGGGTCCCCAGACCAGGGATCAGTTGGGTCTGGGACAAAGAGGTCTAGTGCATCATCTGGCAGTAGGCCTCGTAATCGCAAGGAGTTTCTTTATAGATTTGTGGACAGTGGCTTGCTGACTGCAAAACTTGAGGACTGGTTTGAATCTACATCCAATAAATCAGAACCAAAAAAACCTGCCTTTGATGTGCCTTTTGAGTTGATAGAACTTCAAAAGTTTGACTATGCATTGGAAGGGATTTCATTTCAGCAGGTGATTAGGATGCCCAATGCTGTTTATGCTTCAACATCTGATGCTGTCGAAGCAACTGCTTATCTTGCTATTGAAGATTTTTTGCATGCCGGTGTGAAGGGCTTGTGGGAAGCATTCTGGAGTCAGGATGAGCCGATGCCTTTCTCTGTTGCTTGTCTATATGATGAAAACTTAAAATTCTACCAGGCTGAGAAAGCAGTTGCTGATGGTAAGCTTGGAGGTCTTTGTGCTACTGGTATATTGCTTGCAAACCCTAGACATCCCCGTGGGAAGTGGGATCAAATTCTTGAACTGGCTCTTTTAAGGCCTGATATAAGAAACTTAGCCATGGATAGTGACAGGCAGCTCCCTCTATCTGTTTTGGGTGAGGCCCTTTTCTATGCTCTACGTGTATTATTATCAAGAAGCTTGAGCAGACTGAACTACTCTCAGAGTTCAAACTCAGTTTTTATTCTTCTTGTTGATTCTCAGTACGGTGGGGTAGTAAAGGTTGAAGGAGATGTAAATAAGTTGGTGTTTGATGTCAATAATGTTTATGAATGCGCTGCAGAATGGATTATAAAACATTCTAGGATTGCAGTCTCTTCGGTTGATAGGATCTGGAACAAGCTTGGAAATGCCAACTGGGGAGATATCGGTGCTTTACAGGTACTTTTTGCTACCTTCCATTGTATCACGCAATTTGCTGGATTTCCCAAGCATTCAGTAGAGGATTTAGCTGCTGATCATGGTCCTCGCCTCCAAGCAAGGAGGGCTGAGAGGCAGTTGGTGGATGCCCGGGTGAACGGAAATGGTCTATTTCGGTTCCAGCAACGCAGTGTATCCCCTGAAATTGTTGAAGTTCAGGATGATTCTGTCAAAATTGAGACTGAACAGTTAATGAAGCTAGAAGTAGGATCTGTATTATGGTTGGAGGATTCCAACTGGCAAAAAGGTTACCAGATCAATCAAGTCTTGAATAACAGTGAACATCCATATTATATTGCATCTCCAGTTGAAGATCCTCAGAAAAGGCTGTTTCTGTATGTTGGTTCTCATCCTTCCCAGCTGGAGCCTGCGTGGGAGGATATGAATCTGTGGTATCAGGTTCAGAGGCAGACCAAAATATTGACTATTATGAAACAGAAAGGTCTATCTAGCAAGTATCTACCTCAGTTGAGTGCTTCTGGCAGGATTATTCACCCTGGTCAGTGTCAGCGACCCAGCTCTGGTGGGAACTGTGATCACCCCTGGTGTGGCACCCCCATTCTTGTGACCAGCCCAGTTGGTGAAACGGTGGCTCAGTTGATAAGTGAGGCCAGATTTGGTATGGAGGAGGCTGTTAGGTGTTGCCATGATTGCTTATCTGCACTTTCGACTGCTGCTTCTGCAGGGATTCGCCATGGAGACATCAGGCCAGAGAATATGGTTTGTGTCAGATCTGCTATGAGGCAACCTTATTTTGTTCTTATTGGTTGGGGACGTGCTATACTTGAAGATAGGGACCGCCCTGCAATGAACCTTCATTTCTCTTCAACTTATGCCCTCCAGGAAGGAAAGCTGTGCTCAGCTTCAGATGCAGAGAGCCTTGTTTATATGCTTTATATTTCCTGTGGTGGAGTTTTACCTGATCTTGATTCGGTTGAGGGGGCACTGCAGTGGAGAGAGACTTCTTGGTCTAGGAGATTGATTCAGCAGAAGTTAGGTGATGCGTCAACCGTGTTGAAAGCATTTTCCGATTATGTTGATAGTCTATGTGGGACACCGTATCCCATGGACTATGATATATGGCTAAGAAGGTTGAGGAGAAATATAAATGAGGATGATCATGGGAAGGAAATTGATACATCTGGCTAAGGTTTTGTTTTCCTTTTACAGGAAGTGATCCCTCTGGATCATCTGGAGCATTAACAATTCCTGGCTGCAATGATGTGAAATTTTGTTGGAATTGTTTGATACCGAATGCCAAATGTCCAATGTGATGATGATCCAGAGTCAATTGATTGAGACAGAATTCTTGGTTAAAATTTCGGAGATTGGCATGACTGCATCCCTGGAAGAAGTTCAAGCATGGAAACTCGTTTACGGTGATGTTTGTGCTGTTCCTTGATCTGGAAATGATTTTGGGATTGCTTCTCAAGGGAATCTGCACAGATGAGCATGATTTTCAAGAATTTTTTGAGCTTTTGTGGTAGGGTGTCCGTGGTGGAACCGAGAATTTAAAATTATATGGATATGTTTGCATGCAGTTCCCTGGTACAGTAGGGGACCCCCCAAAAAAAAGAAAATCATTGATTTTTGCACCTCTGAAGAGTTTGTTTTATAAGAGAATATGTGATGTATTTATTACCATTTCTTTGTAAAGATCCAAACCATTGAAAGTTCGTATAATTGCTACATATGAGTTGGCATAACTAGTCCATTCTGTCCAGGGCATCATTCTCTTCTGTAAATGTATTAGTGTTTTGGTTTGCCCGTATGGAAAACACATTTTAATGCATTATCTGTTTTGTTGGGCTTCTACCTTGAATTTCCAATATTGTTTTTGGTCTTTCGACTATCTTTTTGAAATCAGAACCCCCTCAACCTTAGCCATTAAGCTCTATAGAGTCAGGCATCTCCCTTGCACTACCACATACTCTCTCACAAAAATATTACCTAAATTTCATGAACGCCAATAACCTGTTGTGGATTTGCCTGTAAACCCTAGACAAGCATCCACCGTATTCAATTGCTTTCGACAACCTCCATAACCACATACATGACCAACTGTACCATTTGACTCTTTCCTGATGCCGCCATTCTTGGTGTGTCCAAATGGTATACTCTTGAATTGAACCAATTGGAAAGGCTGTGGTCAGGGCATGCATTCTTCTATGTTGGATCGGGTATGGACCTAATTTTGTCGAGGGCAAAATGTGTACTATTGACTATTAAATAATGAATCTAACGAGCATTTGAGTTATTTAATGAGTGGAGTACAATGTTTTCTTTATTCAATATTAAAAGCCAAAATAAGAAGCTAATATTTGTAAGTGTCAAATGTTCTTAACGTTGATTGGATTTGACCAAGATTCTCATGAAGTTCAAATGGGATTGGTTTGAGATTGGAAGTCTTGCTCTAGGTAGTCCAAGCCGCCAAGGAGATTGGTTCCTGCTGATTACTCAATTGACTGCACAAATCTGAACTTATTTCAGTTTTCCAGCTCACTTGACTGTGACTGTGCCACTTTGGATGAAGACCCCGAAAAGGCAGCTCCGAAGATTCAAAAACATCCATGGCTCCGTAAAAGCATCTGAGTCATGATTTCAAAAAAGTAAACAAATTAAACTATAGCATATGACAGCAATGAGGTTAAGATTAGCTTTTATTATAGAACTTCATTTGAATCTTGATTAGCTTTTACTAATTTGCAAACTTAATGAGAACCAACGCTAAAAGATTGTGTTTCTCTGTCACAATGTATTGCAAACTTAGACCCTCTCAAGTGTGTCAAAATTTATATGAATGTCAGGTTCTAGTTTTTCTCTGCTCCTGCATAACTATGTAAGACACCATACCAATTTGTAGAATATCTAACCAGACAGCTAATGGCCAATGTTTGTAGAGAGAGAAAAGTAACTTCAGTTTAAGGTTTTTACAATTCTCTCTAGGTAGGAAGCGAACAAAGTTTAAGTGGAATGATGCAACTGGAAACTGATGATGCTATATGCCACTCCAGAACATTTTAAAGCCACACGAAAAAAACATGCCTCACATTCGAGAGAGAGAGAGAGAGAGAGAGAGAGAGACCTTGAAAAGTTCATGTCATTCCTTCATTAACTAGGCTGCATTGGAGTGTACATCCTTACCCTCTGGGTCTTGGTGTCTCCAATATCGGAAGAATTGAATTAGTATCTAAAAGACATTAAGGTACAAGAGTTTCAGACTGTTCAAGATATTGCACTTGTTCTGTAAGAGGTACAACAAGAAAACTGTTCAACCTTCTAAGAAAAACTATTAAATTAGCAAATTTTTGACAGCTTGTGAATGCACTTTGTACTATTTTAAGATAAACTTATATAGCCCTTTCAAACAGGTATGCTACATTCAAAAAAACATATGTAACAGTGATACAAGAAGGATACAAAAATATCCAGAAGCATGCATCCTCCAGCATCCACCAGCCATGGAAGATTTGGTCTGATCTCCAACCAGTCCAAGCTGTTCACAATAATGCTGCACAACAAAGAACCAAGATCAATAGTGAAATGGAATAAAAGTAACACCTGAAACAACCTATTGTGGTAAAAAAATACATCATTAAGTTTGGAACTAATTGTAAATTAATTGGCTGTACAACAAAACGCCAAACAGTAGGAAAAGAAGCACAACCAACATTCACCTTGCTACATAAGTGGCATTTCCCAGAACAGCAAAGACGAACATTAAAGGATTAAGCCCCTGCATATTATAAATACAAATATTATCGCCTCTCTCTCTCTCTCTCTCACACACTCTCTCTCACACACACACACATCATGCATGCAACACAGAAAGATATTTGTGTTCTCCTCTGGGTTGAGGGGTGGGATCAAAGGGTTTTGGAAAAGTGTAGTTGATGCTTATGCTGCTGTAATAAAAGAATCACTAAAAAAAATTCACGAAAAAAGTATTTAATATCTGAAGGTGCCCGCAAGAAACCACTGACATAGAAAATAGGGAGAAAACTAACAAAGAGAACAATGACGGTAAATTTGAATCAATATACTCAATCAACTAGAATCATCTCTTAAGGCATGTTTGAGATTAGTTCTGCACGAACTTTTGACAACCAAAAGTGATTATGGCTGCATTTGACATAAAAATTTGAAAGTGCTTAGCACTTTTAGTACTTCCTGGAAGAAATTCCAAGTGCTTTTCCAGAATCTCAATCATCTCTCAAAAATCTGAAACTTTATTCCTAGTAAGCCCTCTTCGTAGAGGCAATCACAGATTACTAAAATAACTTAACAAAACACAATAGGAAACCTACATAATTAACTAGAGAGTTTATCACACACGATGTGTGTACAGAAAATTAGTGTAGGAAGTTCTGTAAATGTAGGAGAGGTTGTTAAGTGGAGACTTTGTACAATTATCATACTGTCCTTGCATTTGTCAATTTATTATTGATACCCTTTTAAATAATACCTTAAATTATTATTAGTGTATATAAATTGACACAAATAATTAACCCACTAAGTCCTAATTCTGATAAATATAAACTCAACCTCTAAACTTGAGCTTATGCCTAACATTAAACACAGATTAATTTTCTTCTTCCATTAATCATTAACTACATCTATGAAGGTGAAAATGCTTACCTCAACATTGCCCTTTCGGATCTGCAAAAATTGATCAAGAACCAGAAGTTAACATCACTCAGACAACTGAGACAGAAACAAATGCCCATATTCTAAAATAAAATAAGATAACCAAAAAAAAGGGAACGGATTAAGACAATTATATTTGTCGAATATAAGCAGTTAATTCTGGTTTGCATGTCTTATAGATAGTAGCATATCATGCTGGAGCACACCATACTCACTACATGCGCAATGACAACCCACATATTCATTAGCAGATAGAAGTGGCAAAATTAAAGTTTCCCCAAAGAAGAAAAACATAAGAACTAGAATGAAATCACAGAAGCAAGCGAAGCTAAAGAAGTTGAAGTTGTCAACATTGCACAATACGACACCTCCTCCCAATAAGTATAGCTACTTTTAAGGGGTACTACTTACATTTAAGAAAATTTGAGGAAGCCGTCCACCAATGTAAATAGCTGCCATTCCCCAACCAAGGAAATTTCCTATCCAGCTGCTATCTTTAGTACCCTTTGCTTGCAACAGCTCACTACTTACCTGAAATTAATTCAAATTGCGATTCAGCAGCAAAGAACAATGCTTGAGTTTTCATTCTTCCTCTTTGGAAAACATTTATGACTTCTACAGAAAATTATCATAAAACTGAAAAAGAAAAAAATGCATACAAGACATATTGACCCAGAGAACATCCTGAAACATGACTTTGTGTATCCCCAATCTTAAAACTTTGTCCAAACTCTGAACTAGAAAACAATAATTATGATGATAGTTAACTTTTTTAGACTAAAAGATTAAATTTTATTTCATAAGAGACTGTACAGTTAAGTGGACAGGTAATCCACCAAGAGCAGAAGAGCAAATAACATTAACAGAAGAAATTATAGATTAAGAAACCAAAATAAATCATGACACCGCAACTTTTCAACCTAGAATAATATTGAAGCCCAAAGCACTGCCCAGAACTTGACCTGCTCCCACACCTCCACTTACACCCCCGTAACATGTTCAAAGATCTGCTGATTCCTTTGTGACCAAATAGACCAAAAATAGCCATCACCAGGCAACCCCATATTTTTTTAGCCTTTTTTTCACCAGCCATAATGATGATGATGATGATGATGATGAAAGATAAGATATGTTTTACCCAATATTCCAACTAATAAGCCATGTATATCCATTATATGAAGTTACAGAAAGAAAGACGCACACCATGTATAGCTATTATATTAAGTTTTGTAAAGAACAAATTAAACAGGCAACCAGAAGAGAAAACTGCTCAGCTATAAACTGGCAACATTAGTGGTTTGTGCAACAAGAATAGTGCCGCCTAACCTGTTTTCTCAATAGCATCTTAAGAATTGTAAAAGAGAACTGCTCAGCTATAACCTGGCAACATTAGTGGTTTGTGCAACAAGAATAGTGCCGCCTAACCTGTTTTCTTAATAGCATCTTAAGAATTGTAAAAGAGAAAGTAAACTGCCAGTTTGGAATTTTGACTACCTGCAACAGCCTTCTTCCTACTCGCATCACTACTCCTCGACTTGGATTCTCAACAATTAAATCAATCTTGTTATATACTGATCGGTGATTAAAAGTGCCAAAGAGGGTCATCAGAGAGACCTAAATCAGTAGGAAAGCGATAACAGTTTACATCGTATGATCAATATTCTGACAACGCAATAAACTTAATAATTATACATTCAGCGATATAGAGCTTACCACACAGAGGACGGTCTTGACATTATTAGATGGTGCAGATTGTGTAGATGCAAGTGCACCAAGCAAGGGCTCTTCATTGGAATTCCGAATATGATTAAATGTAGGAGCTGTTCTTTGTGCCAAATAAGACCTTTCTGTAGGGGTATGACTCCTTGATAGAGATCTTGCTGATCTGATGAATTCCCAGGAAAATAGAGATCTTACTACATGATCATGATTTTCAACAATGAAAATTAGAAAGATCACTTAACTCTGCAAATTTAAAATCATTTATCTCAGCAACCATCTGATTATAGTTGCAGACTTCATAAAAATGTTGGCAGATTTCAGCTAGCAACATCTTGAATTTAAAGATTTTAAGGTTAGAATTTGCAGCCCTAGTTATCTTTCATTTTCTTTTAAAAGATGCAGATAAAATTGAGGAGACATCCACCAAATGTCAGTTAACATCATTATTACAATCATGAAATCTGGAAGGGTATCCAAACTGCAGTACGAGTACCCAAAGGCTGAACAGAAGCCTTCAAGAAAGGAAGAGAGGTTTTCTCTTAAGATAAATATACTAGATAAAATTAAGACCAGGTTACACTAGCTCCAACCCCACTTAAATAGATCTGATAACAACTAGCCTACTCAATACTTTCTAGTTCCAAGAGCATGCCCCTAAAAGGTCACAGAAAAACTGACTGACACGAAGTACAAGAGTTATTGACTGACACAAATTACAAAAATATATATGTTTATATATATATATATAATATACACACATATATATTAATAGCCTAAAAGCCCCAAACCAAGAAACTTATTAGATCCTCAAGAACTATCTAGAACAGTAAGTTTTCTGTCAACTGGCTGCTTCATAAAGTTGAATAAAACTTTAACAAAGGACAAGTGTCTTTGCTTTGAATGTAATTTCTTTTGTTTTTTTATTCTCCTATGCAAACCCATCTGCTCTCCTTATTTTTCAGAAGTCCTGTGGGGTTTAATGTATATCCAGTACAGGTCCAACTCTTACTTCGTTTTTACTAGACAAAATGTAGATCTAAATTTACTGTGCCAAATTGAAGTCTTCATCGATCATAAATTAAGAGAAACAAAATTAAACGGTATAATCGATAATAATTTGTCACTCCATAGAAGCACATTTGAGAAATCTGATGAGAAATATTAATTACATGTAGTATGATTCTCTTCCCGGGAAATACTTGGACAAATTCCTGGAAGAGGAATGGGTGAACTCAAAACATTTCCTGCACTGGGGGTGTCAAACCCAATACTCCTGCCAGCATGGTTGACCTGTTTCCCAACGAAGTCAGTATTGCTTCTTCTAACCCCAGTCAGGTTAGACTTGGAACCCTACATTAAAGATTAGTGCATTAAAGGTATTCTCTTTTTGCTTTTTGACACAAGCATTAAATGTACTCGATGTATGACTGCAAAAAGCCAAAAAGAAACCTAAACCAGAAAATAAGTAATACATGCTTCTCTGGAATTGTATTCATGCTAGTTGAATTAGCAAATGTAACGTCATAAGTAAAGTAAGTGCTCCAAGTTATGTGCTACTGTTGCATGCTTCTCTGGAATTGTATTCACACCATCACTCGCCTCTAGAAATCAGAACAACACATCTACAAGCAAACTAATCATTGTAAAACCTACTGGAAAGAAGAAGCTATCTACTAAAAAGTTCTATTTCCACAATCTGATTAGACGGCCACAAGAAAGAGAAGAAGACAATGAGGTGCTTCTTCAATCCTATACATTTAGAAGAAACCGGTACAGAAATGCTTGCTAACCAGAAAAGATTTCCTTCTTTTCTAAGATTGAAATAAAATCTCGATCAAATTGAGGAAATCAAGTGTCTCTCTTATCAGCTGGTTAAACAAACAAAACAGAAAATATTTGACAGATCCGTATACGGTTAATGTGTACCTACTTCATGTAATCGAAAATTAATCAGATGGGCATGAATTTCTGAAAACCTCAAATCACTTGCATCTTTCTCAGTTCAGATTATATTCAAGTTTCCTATTTTTCCAAATCTTGATTCTTTTGCCATATTTGAACTTGGAATCTATTATAGGATCTTTCAACACGCTTTCCATTACATGCTCTTTAAAATTTTCCTGGTTCCCAAAATGAGAAGCTCTAACTTTCCTACTCCGCTAGAAATATACAATAAGGAAAACATGAATGAGTAAGTGGCTAAGGTTATGAGATTATGTAAACGGAGATGAGGAAATAAGCTTCCAACCTTTTTCTGATGCAAATTGTGTTTAAGTCGAGGATATATGCAGCCATAGTATATGGTCTGCACCGCAAGAACAGCTGTGGTAATTGTATACAACTGCATACCAAGAAAACAGTGTAAGATTGCATCACCTCATTTGTTGATGACATATCAATTTGAATGAAAAATATTTGTTTAGATATCAAAATGCAGCTCCAGTCTCGACATTCGTACCATTGCCATATAGTATTGTGTTGGAAGCTGCATAAGCAAGTATACAAAGGAGCAGTTAGTTACCGGTACTTTGTGTTTATGAAAGACAATATGTACGAAAAAATGTCCAATGCTAATCTGAGATCATTACCCTTATGCATTGGGATGCAATAAAACAAAATAATCCTAAAAAGCAAGCATTATGGTGAACTTTTGTTGACAGAGTCTTCTTGTAAAAAGCAAACTTTCTATGTAGAAGATTGATACTCAACAGAAATTGCATACCAATTCTCTAGATCATCCAAATCAATTCAAAGATAACAAGAACTTAGGTAGACACTTTCAGCAAGTTCTGAATTGTAACTTGATTTGCATATTCTATTTATGATCAAGTCTTCTTTATCCATAAAACACAGAATTTATATATGGCACATGGACCAAGATAAAGGACCCACCAAAATAAAGGGCTCTCAATCTGGATTACCATCAATCAACAGACCAGCGCTAACTGGAGAACCCTAGGTTGCAATAGCAATAAAATCATTGTTTTAGGATCGGACTGAATATCTTCAAGTTAGATCCTATTGTCAATTCCTCGTCAACAAAGTAGAGTTCCTATTAGCAATGCTTGTGTTTAAGCATAAAATCCGCACCTATCTATATACACAAAGACACAAGGTAATGTTCTCTTGCCAGACTTATGTTTCAACCAAATGCTCATCTTGGTCGACATTGAATCTAAAACCTTTATTGGCATACACCATCATGTTAAGTTTACTTTGTATTGGCTAATTCCATGTCTGAAACACTAGAGTTGTTAGAGTTTGTGTCAAGCAAGTTGAAGATGACATCTCAAGAAGAATGAAGAGGATGAGCTTTGGTCACATGCTAAGACGAGTCTATAGTTTCATGTTTCACAATACAAAACTTAATGAACCAGAAATCCACCATCAAAATGATACAGCCCTAACAAACAAATCCAAAATATACCTCCTGCACTGTAGAACAATGCTAAAATCTATACCACAGGAAACTCACAAATCTCATAAAATTACAGAAAACGAAAGATCCCTATAAGTTGGAGAAAGAGAAGCCCGTAACAATGGCCTGATTCTTTCCCAGCAAATCTCTTCTACCTCTCTGCACTATAGTTCTCGAATATTTTTCGATTTCTCCCCAACCAAATTTCCTAAAGGACAGCTGACACATTGCGATTCCACAACATTCTTGCCTTCCTTCCGCCACCAAACGACATACTTTTCACAAAGCATGTTTGAAGGTGACTGAGGGATATTAACCTTTGCCTCCCTGACCAACTGCCACAGCAGCCGCAATGCAGATGAACAACGTTTCTGGAGTAGAAAGACAAACATTGAATCTTCTTTGTTAAACGAAAGTGTCGCATCAAGAATATTTTAACCATTTCCACGTTTCTGGACTCCTATTTTGCTTCAAGAGTTCCTACTTACCATCTATGATCTTCTACGTTTATGATGCTTAGAGTTCGAACTCCATATAAACATTTTTGCAACTTTGAGGAGAACATTTTGCAACCTAGAGCTTTGGAGTTTGTGTTGTCTTTGTGATGTTGCTTTCTCTCATAGATGTTGTGTTTTTTACTTTTCTGGCATCTTAGGCAGCTTTTGAATTTTTTTTTCCATAGTCTACAATAGTTTTATGTGTGCATCCATTGTCTCCTTTTATGCCACTTATATCTTTTCATATCATAGGAGAAACCAGACTGATGCCACCCATGAGTGAGTCAATGTTCCTCTAGTACAGACCTTGTCATGTAATGGCTACAGGGGGCATTAAGCATAGCATTGGCCTGGAGCAGACCCGTTCTTACGCCTTGGGAGGGACTTTTTCCATCACCTCACATCACGTTGCTCTATGGAGAGCTAGTTTGATTGTTACAAACTAGCCAACTGGTGGCCACAAGGAAGAAATAGTAGATTCTCATTTAGGCCCCCTTGGTTGTAATGTTGACATAGAAACATTAAGAACCTTGCATTTACATGCACCATTAAGTAAAAGTTAAAAATACTTCCATACTTGCATTGGTAGAGGAGTACAGATGAACTATATCAGGCACCCAAGTAATACAGAGCTGCTAAATTAAATTTAACAACAACAAAAAAAAAAGTTATTTTCATATTAGTTTCAAGAATACCTAGGAATTCATTTTCTATTGATTAAACTTAAAGCTCTTGTCCCTGTATATGAAAAATTAAACCAAGTTTAAAAAGCTATTTAAGAAACTGAAACTGAATCATTAAAGGACACTTACCGTAGCTGGTTCCAACATGCAGCCAGAAAGATTAAAAAGGTCCCTGCATAAGAATTCCATATGAAATAAATTACAAGAGCAAAGCAATTAGTCTCGTGTCAATATCACAATTCAGCTTAGAAGTTAGAACATAAATTCACATATTATGGCTGCAGGCTGTATGAAGCAATTTGTGACAAAGTTTCGGCTACACGAAGTAAACACAAGGGTATCATTGTCCAAATTGGAACTTCAAGGACGAAAGTGAAAATCCTAGAAAACTAGAAAATAAATTACAAAGATATTAATAAGCTTGCATTCTGAATTAAAAAAATATATATATTTTTGATTGAAATCCAAGCATAATTTGGTGGAGAGTTTACAAAGACAAGAATTTGGGAATTGGGAAGCAAAGAAGAATGAATAGGTTTGCTTTTGAATTTCTTTCTGGGTCCACCTCCACCACATAAATGACATTAGGAAGACAATTGAAAGCAACAGCAAACAGAAAGCAAAAGTCTGAAATGGATGGATGGTGAACTTAAAAATCATTTGGAATGAATGATAAGGACATAAATAAAAGTAAAAAAGCACAGAACATCAACAAAATTATAATAATAAAGGATAAAGAGATTAAAACAAGGGCAAAAGCAGTAAGTAGCAAAATCATAAAATTAGCCTACCCGACTATCCAAGTCATCAAGAAAGCAAGAGACAGACCGTCCGTGGATTTGTTTTTGTAGTTTGTGATGATTTGAGGTATCTCAGCAGCACCCCAACTCACCACACTGATTAAACCCAGCGTCAACGAAACGCCGTCTTTGACGCTGCAAAGATTATACTCCATGTACTTCCTCCCCCATTCCCAACAATGATCATCTCTTGTGCGCCCCACTGCCATTACTCCCATCATCGTATTGTGTTGTATTGTATGCTTCTCTCTCTCTGTTCTCCTCTTCGCCTCTCTACCAACACAGCCTTCCTTCAATCTCCCCCTCAGTCACACTCTCTCTCTTTGTGAGTTTTTGAGTTGAGTGTGAGAAATATTAGAAGGCAATTTCAATTTCTAACGAATTCCAAATGTAGACTACCTTACTATCAAATTATTTATTGAATTATTAATTTACTTTAATATAAAATGACTAAAAGAAATACATTGAATTATAAAACAAAAATAATTTTAATTAAAAGCATATTCAAATTATAATTTCATAATTTGATTTCAAATGAATTTCGGAATTTGATTCCATAACTTGGAATCAAAAAAGTTGTAAATATCCATATCTTTTTATTTGGAAAAATTAAAAAGTATCCAATTAAAAATCCTTTTTCCTTTGAAAAAGTTGTCTCTGTTATTTTCTAAAACAATAGCATCAAAGGCAGTGCACATGCCAGTGTGTTGCTTCTTGATGAGTTAAATCCAAAAATGTTGAGAAATAATTCATTTAAAAGAAAACAAAAATATATTAGGTAAACAATCTTTGGTCCGTGTAGTTTATCATTTTTATTACTAAGGACAATACCCGATTTTGGTGATCAGTGTATAATTACATATCATTTTGTACCTTTCTAACTTATGATTTCGTTATGTTTTCTTAGTTAAAATTGTGTTTTTAATCTATTTTGTGTTTGTTTCAGATTTTAAGCTTAAGGACCCATTGAATGCAATTTGGAATCAAATTAGCTCAAACTGTGTCTGCAGATCAGTCAACTTAACGGATTGGACTGTATGCGTGTTCAAGTTTAATTAGTTTCCAAGTTTCAATTATGGTTCTTGTTCTTATTCATTATGCTTATAAGTTAATATGCTTGTTTGAATGATTGATCACCATTAAAACTTGTATGTTAGCTATCTTGGTTTGAATTAAGAGTAGACACCACTAATTAAACTTGAAAACTTAAAGTAAGAAATTCCATTACAATGAAAAATAAATTACAACTAAGACAAACTTAAAGGAAAATTTAGCAAAAGGGTTTTGTTACAACAATTGAGAACTAAAAAGGAAAACTAAGAGAATTTGAGGGAGAGAAGGAAGAGGAGCTCTAGAGAGGTGTTTGAGAGCTCCTCCTTGGGGTGTGTTTGAAGGTTTGCCATAACCTCCTATTTATAGGAGAAGGAAAGCATCAATTTCAGCTGCCATTATTCTTCTTGGTTTATTTAATTCCTTCTTTTGACAACAAGTTGTAAGAATGATCATATTGGTATATATCTCTGATGATTTGTTCCTCTTTTTTTTTTTTTTTTTTTTCTTTCTTTCTTTCTTTAATTCCTAGAGAAATAGGGGACCTGTGTTTAATTGTTATAGTTTTTCCTAGTGTTACATATCAATATGAATGTAATAGAATATACTTTACCTTCCAGGTTGCTTTAGGGTAGAGGAAGTACAAAATAACCTTATTTATATGATAATGAATAATGATCTAGCATTGTCCTTTACAAAATAACCTTATACAATCAAGCGTTTTCTTTTACGTAATATCTTTATAAGTTCGTTCACAAGACAGACTTGAAAAAACAGATGATAAGAAACAAATATAAGTGCAATAATCGTGCAATACCACAACACTACAATGGCAATACGATGACAATACAAATGCAATACAACAACTCCACATTCCCACTATAATTTCATTCCACATTCCCACTATATATTCATAATCTACAACATATTACAAAAAGGATGCGACGTCTTTAATGGAATCACATTTTACGCTCCTATATCGTCAAAATACCCTCGAGCAAGGAATGGCAGAGAGACTTCTGTAAAAGTTGAGGATGTAAAAGATGTTTTGGACTTGAAGGTGGATTAGTTATTGGCCAAAGGCTTCTTAGGAAATTATTTTCCTTTTGCTTCTTTTGGTTAACATTATCATGATATTTTGACAAAAAAGATGAAGTGAGCCACATTTTGTAAATAATGCATGTTTTAGTTTAAGGGTTGAAACAAAAAACAGCTTAATTTGGTCAGTGATTAGTGATTCCATTAAGGATGTCACATCCTTTTTATAAATCAAACTCATAGTTGCCTCCCTTGCAACAAATTATATTAATTAAGAAAATCAACCCAAAATCCAAGCTCCACTCCATTGTAATGTCACATAGATTATGAAGGAGTAACAGACATGCAATACAAAAGCAATACAAAAGCAATAAACAAGCAATAAAATAGCAATAAAGTAGCAATAGACAAGCAATACGAAAGTAATAAAAATACAATAAACAAGTACCTTATGAATGTCTTTGTACTCAGTTTTCTAGATTATACAATGTTCTAATTGTTGAACTATTACAATATTTAGTTGCTACATAAAATAAATAGTACATAAAAAATCAATACCCATGTTCGAAAATTTCATCTCATTATAATAATGACCTAAAAAACAATATCAAGTAAATTACAAAAATATCATAAAAATACGGGTCCACAAAAAGAATACATATTGTCTTAGATGTCTTTACTAATTCTTGGGACCTAATAATAACAAGCATAGTCAATGATGTGGACAATCTGCTGCAAGGTTGCTTAGCATTTTCATAATAGAAGCTTTGCTTTTGTCTACAGAAGGCAGATCAAACAACTCCTTGGCTACACTCATTACATTATGCACAAAATTGTCTCCAACGCCAGAGTATGACTTGCACATCAGTGCCTACACAAACCAGCTAAAACACATTGTTTTCATAGGAAGTATGATTTCTAACAGAACTCATAGGAAAAGAAACCCATAGAGGAAACAAGATTTAAAATCAAGAGCTCACCTGTCAAGTAATTGCCAGTGATCACCAATATGCGCATCTACATCATCAATTTCCTTTTCAAGATTTTGAAGCATCGCATCAACCTGAAACACAGAAGAAAAGATAATCCATCAAGTGAACGAGGGTAAGAATGTTACAAGTAGATAATTCGGGATTGAATATCTAACCTTGTCTATGAGCGCTGATGAAACCTCATCACCTTCAGCCTCAACAGAAGTACTGTCACTTTCATCCCGAGCAGCTTTATATGCCTTCAAGGCATCCTTTTCACCATCTGTACCCTCTTTCTCCACCATGCTATTGTAAAGTTCAATCTGGAAAGATCAAAAGAATCAACTTAAGCAAAATACTCTCAAAGACAATGCATTTGGACTAAAACAACAACATACAGAAGTATTCTTCTGACTTGAACATGATGCTGAAGACAGTGTTGCATGCATGCATATAACGTGTAGAAGACAGCTCATAAATAAATCACATTAAAAATTAAAAAGTCGTCAATCTACACATCCTTCAGACTAAAAGTGGCCAAAGCATAGTGAACATCAACATCATCCACATTCTTCCAATACATGAATGGTACAAGCAGAAACGTGGAAATCAGAACTGGAGACAATATTTGTGATGTATGGTCCTTCTGCTAAAAACTGCAAGCAGTTAACCCTCCAATGCGCCTGCATATATCGAGCAGGGGAAGACTAGCATGCATACCTATGGTAAGGGTACTGAAGATAAATGATTCCATCTTAATAGATACCCAATATAAACTAGGAGCAATTAAAGGTTTTAAATTACCTCCTTATTGACAAGTCTCAGGAACTCTTCACACTCCCTACTCACTGACTAAAATAATAAGTCAATAACAGAAAAAATTAAAAACAGTTAAGCCATAGTGTAGATGATAGTGCTTGAAAATTTGGAAAATAAAAATGAAAAAGAACAATCAACAATCATAATCATTGAGAGTTATTAAGTCCAGTCCTTACAGATGCAGAAGCCAAAACAGCCAATGCACGACTTATTTCGCAGAGCTTCTCTTCCTTTTCTAGTGTCCTTGCCCTGGCTTGTTCTTGTGCTTCTTTTGCTGTTGGAATAGTCATCTCTTTCAATGCCAAATCCTCTTCACTGGCTTTAATTTCCTTCATCCTGGCTTGCTCTTCTTCCTCTCTCTCTTCCTCCTCCTGCAATATAGTAATTTAGAATCTCTGAAGCCACTCAGCGCAAATAAAGAAGTGAAGTGTCACACGTTAGATTTAATTTTTCAGGAGTTTTGTTTTCATAATATAATAATTTAGAATCTCTGGATTATAGTCATAATATTGATTTCAAGAGTTTTGTTTTCAACATTATTATTTGATTGCTCATCAATTTTTTTTTGGATTCCGAATTTCAGACAAGTCCAAAACAAATGCATCAAAACTGGCTTAACAAAATACACACATATTTTCCTCCTGATGAAACACAGATTAGCAAGTTTAGTTCTGCTTCCTAAAGCACCAATAGTTATCTATAAAGCTTTCAAGATAAAAGAAAAATATTTATACCTTCATCAGTTCTTCCTGCATCTGAAGGAAGTCCAATTTCCTCCCCTTTCAGATACAGAGTCTTCAGATGGCAACGATGTAACAACAACAGTATCCACCACTTCATCTGGCAGAGAAGACAGTGTAGCTCGAACAGCGTCAGCTGGATCCAACCTTCCAGACACAATGAAGGCCCTGCATTACACACATCAAACAAAGACCGATTAAAACTAGCTCCACTATCAAGATATACATGAAGTGTAAGGCTTCTGAATGTAAAAATAAATAAGAAATAAACAAAACCCAAAAAGTTGGGTATACATTTTATGGAGCTTAGGAATACCTGGAAAGGATCAAAAGTGAAGATGGCATGGAGTGATTGAGAGACAAATCCAACCAATCACGAAGCTACATAGAGATGTTAATGAATTGATGAGCAAACATAACAGTTTTCATACTAACAGCTTTTAGAAATATTTTTATACAACACTATTTCATTCTACTTGTTGACAATATAAAAGATCATACTGATGAAGTACATAAAAAAAAGCCAACATTTTGTATCCGCTATCAACTACTTATGAGTTGTCAAGTCTAAATGGTATTTGAAGCTTCAACTACATAATTTGCAAGCAAAGAGGGAGTATCCAGTCTAAGCATGGTATACCTGCTGGCGCATGTCTTCCACAGAACGCAAACCAAGCATGCCACGCAGACACCTAGAATAAATTGGAAAAAGTTAAACCTTCTGAATGTGAATTGCAACTTATCTCAGCGAATTCTCAGAACAAAAATTGTGCACCTATTTACCAAAATTAGAGGCTTTCGTCCGGCTTTATCCATTACAGATGCAGCAACGGCAGTAACCACAACCTGTAAAACAGAATCGCATCAAGATGCTTTAGTGGATAAAAATTAAAAGATCTGTCACAGTAGAGATTTAGAACCTGAAGAATAGCGTAAGTTATAGTTCCAATGCTGGAAGAAAATCCTGAAGTAGATACAGAAAGGTACATTAAAGATAGTAGATACTGAAAACATAGATTGTAGTAGTGTAAGAATGCCAAGCTATTCTTTCTTTCTACCTGCTTGTTCAAAGATATTGTTGACATAGAAACAGACCCCATTGATTCCCCCAATTGTTGAAAGACCATCAACCCAACTGCAATCTGATCAAAAAAGATTAATAGCAAAGAAAGGTCTAACCTAGATGACAAATAGCAAATTGAGGCACTTCTTCGTCCATAGAGAAAAATCAATCAGACCAATAGAAGTTTCATCCAAGCATTAAGTAATTCACAGTTAAAATACAGAAATTTCCAATCTCTCTAATCACTAAACTTCACAAAATCAGTCACATGTTAGTGAATTAATCCTTCTCAAATGAAAACCATACAAAAACACAAACTAGTCACTAACAAATACAAAACCCACCTTAGAATCACTCGTTTTGCGCAGAGAACCGAATTGGAAATCCAAGAAACACCTAAAGAAAAGTACGAGTTTTGTCTGTGAGAGAATTGAGAATGAGGAGGAAGTATGTGAAAAAGTCAGAACCGAAACCAAGAATTAGGGTTTTTGAGGCCCTGAAGAAGCAGAGGAGAAGAGAAATACATCGATTGAAGACATGAAAAGAGAGGGAACTGAGACATTGTTGAAGGGAGAGAGCATTTAACGAAGAAACCCTCTCTTTCACGCACCTTCAAGAACCCCCTCAACATACCCTAACTTTGACTGCAGAGAGAGAACGAGAGAGTGGTGCTTAGGTTTTCGCGACAGAGGGAGAAAGAGAGTGGTGGTGGTCGATGGAGAGAGAGCGCCGAGAGAGGAAGAGAGAACCGTGAGAGACAGCTGAGACTGAGAGAGAAGTCAGAAGTGTTAGGTCGGCAATCAATAGCCAATAACTCCACAATAGATATGTTTTTATATGGAGGGCACTTAGGTAATTTCACGTCCCAAAGGGATTATATCTCAATACAATTTGTAACGTGATCATTTCAGAATAAGATTTGTGAAACGTGATTATATCAGTATATTTCCCTTTTTTTTTTCTTCTTACAACGACTTGGGCTTCTTTAAAGCCACAACTCCACTTATTGTTAAAGCAAATAACCTCATTCAATTGAAAACCATCTCCCAGACAAACAAAGAGGCGGCTGCCTCCTTTTACTTTCTTTTTGTTTTTGTTGTGTCTCTGTATGCAGACAGCACCAAGCCAAGCCATCCAAACATGGCTGTCTTCTTCTTCCTTAAATGGCATTTACGAATTCATAGTTGTACCCAAATGAGTCTTGCGCCATCACTGCACCTTGGCTTAGAAATTTCTTTCTCTCTCCCTTTTATTGTTTGATGAGTTCTCTTCCTCTATTTGTTCTGTCAGTATGCAAGCAGCTGATCTTTTTTTTTATTTTTTATAGTTTTGTTTCAGAAGAGCATACTCAAACGCAGGGGAAATTGTTGTGCCCTTTAGCAAAGAGAGAGAGAGTTGGTCAAATAGCCTTAACAGGTATAAACCATTTCCTCTTTGAATCTGCTATGGGATCAGACCCCAGTATCTTTGGCTTCAATTAGTAATTCCTCCTTATTTTTGCTGCACTTGGTGTTAAAGAAATGAACTCTCATTTTCCGTTTGCAGGACAGAGAGGAGAAGAAGTGAGTGGTTCTGGTAGAGAGAAAGAAGTTCAGGCAGAAAGAAAGAGAAGCAGGTTCGAAGGTGTTTTTTCCAAGAATTTTTCATTCCGGGTTTCTAACCCACACGGATTTTTACATCCACATAATTTCTGGGTTACTCACCCTAGGATTTGCATCCAAACTCACCCATGGCTTTGCAGCCAATAAATTTGAAGGGTTACTCACCCATGGTTTTGATTTGAAGGGTTACTCACTCATGGCTTTGCAGCCAATAAATTTGAAGGGTTACTCACCCGTGGCTTTGCAGCCAAATGATTTGAAGGGTTACTCACCCATGGTTTTGCAGCCAATAAATTTGAAGGGTTACTCACCCATGGATTTGCTATCCATATATTTGATTTAAAGGGTTGCCACACCCATGGATTTGCTATCCATACATTTGAATTGAAACTGCCAGTTTCAGAAGCTTTTTCTCTGCAACCTCACGGCTGCCTCCTTGTATTTTCTTCAGCAGCCTCACGGCTCCTTCCTTTTTCTCTCTCTTTTTCTTTCCATTAGAGTCTTTTTATAGACATGAAGAGGCAGTTGGTGAATAATTGAGTGGGCAGAGATAAAGATGGAATATTGTTGCCCACTAACCATTGCCACTCCAAAAGACATAGGAAACCTTCTTGTTGTAAGAATGATCATAGCCACCTCAAGTTCACATGAGCATCCATTTCCTTTCATCATTTGGCTAGTTCCCACTTGATGCTTTTGCTTTCTCTATTTCTTTACACAACCCACTTCAATTATGACAAATAAATCTGCTTCTTCCCCACTATCAACAATCATGCATAGCTAAGTAGGACCAAGCAACAACTAGCTCATGCTTAGCTCATCATGACCACGCATTGCAGTCTTCTTTTGGGCTTGTTCCTCCAATCTGAAAATTCTGAAAAAATATGGATCTTGAAGCTCTTTGTCTTATCTTTCCAAGCATATGCAGCCCAGCTCAAGGAAAAATCGGAAAGACCTTCAAATGTCATATTTGGCCCAGTAACGCAGATGCTGACGATTTTGACCTTAAGCTGCCAAAACTTGAATAACTTCGTCTGGAGGACTCGGAATCATGAACCGTAAAATGCTCCAAAAATAGACTTCCGTATCTTTCCAATGATTTTTGGCTCATTATCTGGTTCTTCTTGAGCACGTATAGTCCAATCCGTGAAGCCGACTGATCTGCAGACACGGTTTTGAGCTAATTTGACTTCAAATTGCATTCAATGGGTCCTTAAGCTTAAAATACTGAAACAAACACAATAGTGGGAGAAGTCGCGACCTCCAAATGCATCCATGCTCGACCTAATCGCTTCAAGGTGGAGTATTCTGATCCTTTCTCTTTACTTGTTTTGTTATTATTTTAGTAATTTTAATTATCTGCTTCTTTTATAAATTTTCAAATAATAATAATAATAATAAATTTAAAGCATTTTTATGTGTCATATGAGCTGACTTGTGGTAACCCCAGTGAGCAACCTCAGTCAATATAGTGTCTAGGAGTTCTTTAGGCGACACCTTCGGTGTCTAAGAAGTTTGGGTTTTAAGCGGGACCATTGTGACCCCTCCAACCTTCCCGGAATCCCTGCTGTGTTTTCCGAGGCCCTTAACCTGGTCATCCTTGAGTTGCTTGTATATTTGTGTGTTCTTAAAATAAATTAAATTTTTAAATAATAGTTTAACTTAAATAAAATTGAAGTTTGAGTATTTTATAAAATAATAAAAAAATAAAAAAATAAAAAAATTTTGCAATTTGGAACTTCTTTGTTTTCTTTCCTATTTAGTTGTTTTCTGATAATTAATTTTTTTTTACGTGGTGTGGTTAGTTAGTATTTTTATGAGTGCTAAAATAATAATAATTTTTTAAAAAAAAAATATTTCACTTCAACAAGGCAGCATTACAAACAAACAAACAAACAAAAATAAAAAATCTTCATCTTCATCTTCATTAGCATCATCATGGCGCGCTTCCTGATTCCAAAATAGGAGTCTTTAGTTTGGCCCTCTAGACGTCCTCTTTTGGGTCTTCACGCACAGCCTCTTGGGGCCCATCACTTGAGCTTCCAAAGATCACACTTATGGCTGCACTCTTAGCTTGAGCACCACTTGTCTCGTAATCTGGTTGCTTGCGCTTACCCGGTCGCCCAATAGACTCCAGCTTCGTGCACATGTCTTGAGCGAACAAATCTACCATCTTTGATAGCTGTTGATTCTCTACCTGCAATCCTTCTAGCTGACGTCGATTAACCTCCGTCGTCCTTGTCCTCTCCTTTTTCAAGTTCTTTATAATGCCCTGACAATCCTTAACCAAATTTTGCGCTGCCGCCAACTGAGCCCTTACTAGCTCCAACTCACGGGATTTCGCAATTAGGCGATAACCCACAGTTGCGATAGTTGTCTTGCTTTGCACGCCCAGTGCCATGGCATCACTCACGATTCGATTGTCACACTTTGCCCCGTGCACTCGTGCATCTCTGGGAGTCACTAAACTCCTTACGACTCCAAGGGCGACTTTGTTATCCAGGATTATCGTGTTGTCTATCGTCACGGGCCCTCGTGCGGAAGCAATATAGGGCATCCACACTGGTGCTGCTCCTTGACCCGACGTCTGGATTGGTTGAGCTAGGTTGAGATCGAGCGAAAATGGGAAAGAAGACACCATTTGGTTTATGTTTCTCTTTGTTCTTCTGTTTTCTTCTCTCTTTTCTTTTTCTCTCTTCTCTCTTTCCTTCATTCTTTTCTCTCTTCTGCGTGGTTGTAATTTTTTTCTCCCCTTGCTTCCTTTTATAGATGAACCCTAGCCACTATAGTTTTCTACGTATTTCTGATTTGTCCCGCGCTCCACAACCTTTTGGCTTTCCCTCGTCCCCAAAAATTTTGTCGCGACGTAACCTGTCTGAACGAACGCGTTCAACAAAGTCGTCACAACTTTCCATGGCCCCCGTAATTTCCGCTTGGGGAAGTGCAAAAGCTCTGCGGCGCCTCTATGCGTCGACACGTCGCTCTTACTTTGTTGCTCGAGACGACATATGGACCCCCGTTTCACATAAATAATAATAATAATAAAATAATTTTTTAAAATAAATAAATTAATTAATTAATTAAAAAATTAAAAAATTTATAAATAAACAAAAAACAAACAAACGGGTCGGATTTCACGATGGTTTGGGTTTCAAATTGTGGGCTTTGGGCTTCAAAGTTTTTGGGTTTCAATTTGCGTAAACTTGTGTGTTCGTGGCTTACTATTTCGTTTTATTTTTATTTTATTTGTTTGGTTGTTTTGCAATTTTTTATTTTGTAATTATTTTATTTCATTTTGTTTTTGTATTTCAATTATTGTATTTTGTGATATTTATTTGCTTTAATACCTTTCATTTGTTGTTATCAAGGAAGAAAAAATCGATATTTTAAGTGAAATGTCGCTGATTTTGGACTCGCGATATTATCGCAAGGGTACATGACTTTTTCGTAATTTTTTCGAAAATATCGGCGATATTTCGCCGAAATATCAATGGAATATCGCCTGCGATATTTTAGTTTAGTTTGTCATCAAGAGGGTGATAATATCGCGATATTATCGAAAATATCGCGATATTATCGAAACACATAAAACCCAAAAAAACTCGAAGCTGCTGAAGGGAGCAGTGGCTGATGGTGTTGCTGCTGCGAGAACCACCGACAAGAGGCGTGTATGGAGATGGAGGCCTTGATAACTTTGTTGGAGAAAGGAAAGCATTCTTGGAGGTTAAAAGAGAGAGGCTGAGAGAGAGAGAGAGAGCGTTAAAATAATAGAGATGTAAAGAGTTGAGGCTTTGATAGCTTTGTTTTTAATTGAGTCGCTGGGTTGAGAGAGCTGAAGAGAGAGCAAGTTCTGCGTTTTTGATATGAACGAAAAGGAGAGAAAGCTTTTGCGTTTTTCAGAGAACTGAATAGAGAAAGGCGTGTGGTTTGAGAGAAATGACTAATGGGAGTAGGTTTCGGATGTGGACAGAGAGGCGTGGAGTGAATTGAAAAATGCAAGCCAACCCATGTGGCTTCTGACAAGCATGGACATAGACGTTGGCTCTAGGCTTTAGGCTCTAGTCAAAAAGTCCATTTGATTATTATTAGTTTTTTTATCACATGACATGGACATATGCAAGCCATCCACTAGCTGGCGTGAATTCATGTTGAGGTTGGGAACCCAAAAGATGGCATCAATTCTGCCATTTCAAAAGGTAGCGTCAATTCAACTGGTGGTGTCCACGCATTTGCTATTGTCAACTCATATTTATATATCCATCAAAACTCATATTTTTATACTTGAATAATACTTGTATGTTAATTTTTTGAAGTAATTAAGTAATATTGTATAATTATTCTCTAGGATAATTTTAATATGTTTAATGTTATTTATTATTTTATTATCGAATTGGATTATTATTCATTATTAGATTTTAATAGTCCATTTTATTTTTATAATTACTTAAATTCCTGCAATTATTTTCTCATTCATTATTCCAAATTACTTGCATTCGTACTTAAATTCCTAGTAAGTTATTCTCATTCATTATTTTTATTTATTTTGCATGTTTATTATTATCTATTCCAAATGTTTGGTGGTATTATATTTCAAATTATGGCATGTGGTTTTTAATTTTTCTATTCTTTATTTGGTCACGTACATGTGTGTTTATTATCTCTTAATTCATTATTAAAGACTTTATATGCTTCCATCACATTTTGTTACATTTGTTTAATTATTGTTTTATTGTTTTATTGTTGGTCACATATAGAGATGATGAAGATAGTGAAAATTTTGAACCCCATAGGAACTCTATGTGGTACTAAGTCACTCATGTATCTTACAATGCAATGTATAAAGTGTAAAATATTGTAGTAAATCATTATATATAAATGATTATGGTGTGTTTAATCTTCTTTCATTAATTACAACATATTTTCTACAGTCATAGTGTTTGTCAGCTCGCTATATAATCAACTTAAATCAGTCAAATCCATCATGCAATGCATTTCCTTCCAATTTTTTTTGATAAACTAATAGATAATTGACTAAATAAACATTCTCTAAAGTTTCAATAAAAATTTCCAAGTTTTTCTTACAATTTCCGTGGTTTTTATCCAATTTTTATCGATATCGATATTTTTCCGATATTTCCATCGATATTTCCGTGTTTTTGAACTACCGATATATCCGAAACCTTCGATATTTTCTTCCTTGGTTGTTATGACATTGCTTGTGGCTATTTTTTTTAAACATTGAGGACAAAGTTCATTTCTAGGTTTGGGGGTATTGGAGTTTAGCAAGTAAATTTGGTTTTTCTTTTATTTATTTATTTTTATTTGAGTCTTGTTTTGTTTTTATTTTGAGTCACTTTCCGAGCACATATGATGAGATTGTGATAAATGTTTGCATGACTTAAATGAAAATTGGATTTCTTTTTATTAAAAAATAAAATAAAAAATTTAAATTATTAAAAATAAAAAATAAAACTTTTGGCATCGTTCTAGCATGATATGTTCGAAACCTTCTTTACACTTGCCATTTGTTTCATAATTTTCCAATTAAAGGAGTTGCATGATCCAAAGAATTGTATCAAGCATAAATTAAACTTGTATAACCATATAATGTGAGCTTTTGAGCATTGTGCTTCCATTCATGAGTGTTATACACATACTCTTATTTTCTTGTCATCAAAGTTGTTGTTTGATCTCATTATTCATTGATTTGGTTGAACACTTAAAAGTCATTCATTCTTATGCAAGTTGATTTCATGACATTTAAGAAATGATATTAAGGCCCTCTTTGGATCGTTTGTGCCTTTCAAGCTAACCTTATGCATGCTTAAGCATGATTTTCCATTGTTAACCATTTTGAGACTACATGTAAACCTTTTCTTTCTTTTAACCAATTATATTTCCTCACCTTAGCCTGAAAAAAAAATTATTTACCTTTCTAAGGAACTCTTGAGCTTTTATTGGGATGTGTTTTTCATACTAAGTTCGGGAAGCGGTGTTACATTTCGAAGAAAAATATATATATATATTCACACAATTTGGTGAAAGAAAAAAAAAAGTTGTGATTAAGTGGTGGTTTAATGAAATTTCATTTTTGGGTTTCTTTATTGGCCTCAAAATAAATTGGTGGTTGTTCAATAAGGAGTATGAATCAATGTAAATGAAGGTATAAGGAGTTTTGATCATATAAAAATAAATAAATTATGATGATTCAAAGTCTTGAAAACAATTGTTTTATGCTCTTATATTTTGAGTTCCTTGAACTTTGTTTTATCCATACCTTTCATTTCTTTCTCACCTTATACCCTTGGCCCCATTACAACCTATGTTAAAGACCTAAATTGATTTTAAATGTCATGCGGTTGAATTGCATCCATTTTCTTACTTTTAAGTGTTTGGCATCCTTCTTGAGATCATATTAATGCAAGTTCTTCATCTTTCTATTGCGAGTTAAGTCCCTTATGGTTTAACTCTACTCTTTTGTTTATAACTGAGTGATGCATTGTAGCCCTCTTCTGAGTGATTCATTTGTGAGAGGACAACTTTGGTGAGATTTGAAGTTGAACTTGTGCTTTGTATGATTTTTGAAATTGTGTGAAAACTAAGATTGGAGAATTTGTTGCATATGGCTATCACACTACTACACTTTGAGCATGTTATGTTTTGAACTTTGCCGTCTTGTGAATAATGTCTAAAACTGAGCTTTTATTATTAAAACTTTTGAGTCATGTGCATGAGTCATTTATCTTCAGAAAATGTTCAGAAAGATTGTTTTGAGTTTTTTTGTTTTTGTTGTTGTTTTACTTAAGGATTAACAAATCTAATAAGTTTTCTAACTACTTTGTTTTGTAGAGTCAGTAAAACGTTTGTGGGTATCGTATCTGTTAAACCCTCAGGAGACACAACTCCTACTAGGGATGCCTAGAGGTTTAAAGGCTTGTTGCATACACTAAATGCAATCGAATTACACTTTCGTGTTTTGTTTTTCTCTTTGTTTTCCTTTTGTTTTGCTTGAGGACTAGCAAAATCTAGGTTTGGGGGTATTTGATCAGTGCATAATTACATATCATTTTGTACCTTTCTAACTTATGATTTCGTTATGTTTTCTTAGTTAAACTCATGTTTTTAATCTATTTTGTGTTTGTTTCAGTATTTTAAGCTTAAGGACCCATTGAATGCAATTTGGAGTCAAATTAGCTCAAAACTGTGTCTGCAGATCAGTCAACTTCACAGATTGGACTGTACGTTCTCAAGAAGAACCAGATAATGAGCCATACATCATTGGAAAGATACGGAAGTCTATTTACTGGATCATTTTACGGTTCATGATTCCGAGTTCTCTAGAGGAAATTATTCAAGTTTTGGCAGCTTAAGGTCAAAATCGGCAGCATCTGCGTTACTGGGCCAAAAAAGACATTTGAAGGTCTTTCCGATTTTTCCTTGAACTGGGCTGCATATGCTTGGAAAGATAAGACAAAGAGCTTCTAAATCCATATTTTTTTCAAAATTTTCAGATTGGAGGAACAAGCCCAAAAGAAGACTGCAATGCGTGGTCATGATGAGCTAAGCATGAGCTAGTTGTTGCTTGGTCCTACTTAGCTATGCATGATTGTTGATAGTGGGGAAGAAGCAGATTTATTTGTCATAATTGAAGTGGGTTGTGTAAATAAATAAAGAAAGCAAAAGCATCAAGTGGGAACTAGCCAAATGATGAAAGGAAATGGATGCCCATGTGAACTTGAGGTGGCTATGATCATTCTTACAACTTGTTGTCAAAAGAAGGAATTAAATAAACCAAGAAGAATAATGGCAGCTGGAATTGATGCTTTCCTTCTCCTATAAATAGGAGGCTATGGCAAACCTTCAAACACACCCCAAGGGGGAGATCTCAAACACCTCTCTAGAGCTCCTCTTCCTTCTCTCCCTCAAATTCGCTTAGTTTTCCTTTTTAGTTCTCAATTGTTGTAACAAAACCCTTTTGCTAAATTTTCCTTTAAGTTTGTCTTAGTTGTAATTTATTTTTCATTGTAATGGAATTTCTTACTTTAAAGTTTTCAAGTTTAATTAGTTTCCAAGTTTCAATTACGGTTCTTGTTCTTATTCATTATGCTTATAAGTTAATATGCTTGTTTGAATGATTGATCACCATTAACACTTGTATGTTAGCTATCTTGGTTTGAATTAAGAGTAGACACCATGCATTAATTCGAATTGAACTATGAATAGGAAGAGTATGTATGGACATTCGACAACAAGGATTAGATACATGCTTGGTTGTTTAAAACATTCCTCTATGTTTAATGGATTTCTAATGCTTAATTTAGGTTTGACAATAAGGATCTAATTAGGGAATTAGAAATACAAGGTTTAGACCAAACACCATGGCTTAATCATACTTTAGCTAGAATCAATCTGAGAATCTGAATTGAACTTGTTAACTTATTTGCTTGAGTTATTTATTTTCTTTCTTTCTTTCTTGTTGTATTTATTTTCTTTTGGTTTTCTGTTTTGTGCAGGGAATCAAATTGAATCAATCTATCATCAATCCTCGTGGGATCGACCTCGTACTTACACATGCTATACTATCCAATGGCCCGTGCACTTGCGAGTTAACATTTGGTCAAATTTTTGTTTGCATGGAAGGTCGTTTAGGTCCAATCTACAGCCTCCCGCCAACCATTCCCATAGTCTCTCTTATAGCTTTGATTCTGCTTTCAAGTCTCAAAGTCTCTTACCTCCAATCTTGAGTAAAAAGTTGTGTGACTTTTTAGTCTTAATCTCTGCCTTTTGTTTTTGGGAATTTGGGTTCATTAGAAGAGGTTTCGGGCAATGTATTGAATTAGGATTGGAGTTAAATAATATAAAGAAATAGGGGAAAAGGTGGATGTGGAGGGAGGGGAGCAAAATGTTGGGTTGGAAGGCGGAGGAAGGAGGGCAAAAGGTGGTTGTGGGGGTGGTTAGGTCATGCCTATAGAGCGGGGAGTGGGTTGAGCTGGGAGGGGAAGAGGGATGGGAGAAGGTAGTTGTGGGGGTGGTTTTGGAGGGGTTGTAAGATTGGATCGAAATGACCCTCTATGTGAACAGAAATTTGACATGAATTAATTGTGTCGGAAATATGCTCTAAAGCCAAACATGTGATGTAACTTTATGAATCTTTCATTACCTTTTACGGTAAATCATAAGGGCAATTACGTCGATTTAGGTAATAGTCTCATTAATAGTTATCCACCTAAACGACAAGTCCATGGGCGTGAGATGCGGAAAGCAATCTAAAGAAGTTAGGTCCATGAGACCTTTCCTTATAACTCACACCCTAAAAAGTTCCTGGTCATAGAATTGTCAACTAGGCATTAACAATCGTCAAAGACGTTGTATCCGCTTAATTGGGAGGGTGACTAGTGTAGGGGACTTTTTCTTCTGGCAGCAACAAATGGGGTGGGCTCTTTGTAAGGAGCAAAGCGATGCAAGTGTCCCCTTGTGTCTCGAGTTCGAAGATCAAGCCCCAAGAATGTCTCGAAAGGGTAGTAAGGCCTTAGGAGACACCTTGGTTACCTTCACCAATGAGAATAACAACAAATTACAGATAAATCTTCTAGCTTGGCATGAGAGCTTGTGGCATGGGAGCCGAGCATTCATAAGTTTAGCATTTGAGAGAGAGAGCTTGGATTTCCTATGAGGAACAGAGGTCTAAAGCATGGAGAGAGGGAATTTTGGAAGGATTTGTTGAGGGAAGAGAGGAAAAGGTGAGGGTGGAAGAATGGGTGGCTTGAGAAGGTTTCCAAGAACTTAACGAAAGCTTCATCGCTCTCTTGGATGGTTTGCCGTAAGTGAAAAATGGGAAGAAATGGAATAATAGAGCTTGAAAGCGAAGGGTTCCAGAGGTGAGAGGTAATGCTTGCTCTCTCTGGATGAGTTGCTTAGCTCTGGATGAGTTGTCTTGATGGGTAGGAAGTGCCTCTTCTTATAGGCGCTGGAAACCGCTCATTCCCAAGAGACCACAGCTGGTTCTCCTTAATTTTACTAAGTCTTCTTCTCCATTTTATTTTTCCTTCTTCGATTCACCTTTTTTTGGTGAAATTTCTCTTACCCAAGCACACAGAGGCAGAACTCTTTGGGGTTCCGAGGTATTCCTGCAACTGGACTCATCCATCATGGGCAAAGCGTCTCCTGCCTTTCTCCCTGGTTTTCTTCCCTAATTTCTGGCATGAGCTGGTCGAGGCAAGACAAGGGTAACAGCGTTGGTCAGAAGGGTGATGGTCTGAAGCGTGTTCTACTTCCTCCCAGCAGCCTGCATACAAATATCCCTTGGTTTTCTATCGTGGTCTTGTCTTATCAGAGCTTGAGAGGAAATGATAGGTAAAGACTGTTGGTCATATGGAGTTTCATTTCCAGCGGCCATGTGCTTTCCCTTGGTTTTGACAAAGTGCTGGAAGCAAGCGTGAATTTGCTAGAGGGTTTTTACGATGCTTTGTTTTGGATTTTGATTCTAGTACTGTGCTGGGCTTTCCCTAAGGTGTTGGGCTATTTTCTAAAGGTGATAGGTTATCTCTCTCTCATGCTTACCCATGTGATTGGGCTCAAGAAATGGGCTTAAGTTTTGGGGCCCCCAAGCAGCCCAAAACTTCCACTTCTTGGCTCATCAATGGGCATTGTGAATGCTCAGAACCATCCATACCACAACTCGCCCAAGAAGCCCCGTACATTTGTGTGGCTTGGGCCCACTTAAGCTGTAGCGTGGCTTGGTGTAAAGTGCAAAGGTTTTCTCGCTTGGCATTGCATGTTGCTTGGCGTGTTTGTGCTTGAGCTTTCCCGCATTTGCAATGGGCTATGGCTAGGCTAAATAGTGCTTGACGGGACAAAGAAGCATGGGTTCATAGCGTTAGTATGTTTTAAGAGCTCACGACCTTCCGTGCATGGCGGGTTGAGTGTTTGCTTGGCGTGGCATGTGGACTATAGCTTACGCAAGTGCTAAGCGACAAATTCTTGCATACCCTAGTCAGTGCTTCTTTCTCGCTTAAGTGTCATATTGGGCCGTAAATATATTTGGGCTCACCCTTTGATTTTTGGGCCTCAACATTAGCCCTTGATTATTGGGGCCATGGAAATGCATTGAAATGGGCTTAATAATCAAACCCAACACAAGAATCAAATCCAAGTGGCGACATGACCTTTCTTCCCACGTGTGTAATGATGGCTTGCAGTGATACCCTTCCAGCAACTGTTCCTAGGTATCGTGCTTGTCAACTTCTCTTTCTCTCCCCCATTCTTTTTTTGTTTTTTTGTTTTTGTTTTCTTTATTGTGCATGAGAAACCGAGACTTTCATTTCCTCCCTCTATTTTTCTTTCGCTTTCGCTTCAACATACCCAAATAGAGAATTTGAGGGTGATAGACAGAGCGCGTCGTCTGTAGCCACCGGAAGGGCGTTCAACCCGACTTCATTATTGTTCACAAGAAATCCAACCGTTGTTGTTGAAAAGATTGTCTCTCAGACAGATTCTTCTTCCCCCAATCCCTAATTTCTTCTTTCTTGGTGCATCCGAGGCTTATCCTTTGAGGGGATTAACAAGGTTCGCCTCTTTTCCTCATGCAATTTTCTTTTGAATCTATTGAGGGGCTTGTTGGGGTTCTTCATTCTTATTGGGTTTATTCTTTGTTTTGGCAGCCAGGCACCCAACCTCATGATTGTAGGTTTATACATCTCCGGACAGAGGGGAGGTGTCGAAGCTTGAGTCGCATGCTTCGCACAAGCAAAGCCTTGAGCGCACCATGGCCACTTGGGCATTTGAGCTTTTGTCATGATCTTTCTGTAAGTAGTTCTGCCAGATGCCGGAATCATGGGTTCTTCCTCTCACGACTTTGTAGGAATAGACATAGACTGGTGTTTTGGCCTCGGGCTTGTCTTTCTTTGTGAGCATGTGCTTGATTAATTTTGGACTCTTTTCCTATGTTGTGAAAAAGCTGTAGGAAATAGATAGAATGCATGGTTTGTAATGCTTCAGATTTTTTTTTAATGTACTACCGGAATTGTCGATCGAGCATGGAATGAGAATTTCGCTGGCATGGGCTCGAGTAATAGATTGCATGATGCTCCAAATATAGTTTTGTTTATGCATTCCGCTTGGCATGAGATAGCTTGCTCGCTTGGTGCATAGGGTTTGCATTGTTTGCATGCTTTTGTAGGGCTTATTTGTTGCGCGCTTGTCACTCATGTTTTCCCCAAAAGAAACAAACTCGCTTTGTAGCAATAGAGCGCTGAAAACTTGCGACTAGACATGCTTGATTTTTAGCATTTCCGATCGGTTGCATATTCACGTGGTTGATTGCTTGTCCTTGGTTGCTTCGATGATGTTCACTATTGCATAGTCCACCTTTTTCTTTCAAATTTGGATGACTTGTGTTGCTCTAACTCCTCGCTTGTGAGCTTAATGATTTAGCTTATCATGACTTCGTCTCCGCGCTTCTTTATTCATCCATTTTCTTGTCAGTTTGTTATACTTTCAAATGAGCTCCTCATGATTTGCTGCATAAATCTCTTGTTTCTTTTTTTTTCTTAGCATCTTATAACCTTTTCTTTTCCTTTGCTTGGTCTGTGATTTGCTTGAAGAGCGAGCTTTCTTTGCTTGTCTTTTATTTGCTTGAAGAGCGAGCTTGGCATGTTGTGAATTTTAGCATGTTTCAGCAGTTTTGCTAGGAGCATTGGTTGAATTAGCATGGCATGTTACTTTGAATGAAATTTTCCTTCATTTTCGCTTGGCATGTGTCACTAATTATGCCCTAATCGAGGAGTTTCCTTACCTCATTGAATCATCATACATCGTATTTTGGAATGTCGTATAGGCCCTACTTGAGCCATCATACTATTGAGGCTCAAGTTTTGTCGCTTCCTTCCAGCAGCCTTATCGTACTTTTTGAAAGAGTAAGAATGGCGATTCAATCATGATGACTTTGGTCCAACGGACCGGCATACGATTTATGTCTTCCCCAGCTTATTCAAGTTCCTTCTTTTTCTTTTAAAACCTCTGTGGCTTTGAGAATAATGATTGATGACAAAGTGGTAAGCATGGAGGTTAATACCCATAAGCGGTGGTCGAAAGTGCTTGATGGCAATAGCTAGTAGGCTTGCTTGAGTTTTGAAGTTGGTGCCATTTGGTGACCAAAGCATTTGTTGCTCATTTCCCAAGTGTATTCTCACTCCTAGACACAATTTGATTTGCATGTGTTCCCATATCACGTAACTTTTATAGCCGTTCAAAACGTTCCTCATAATCGTCAGCCCAATTACTCATTCTTTGGTTGGTTTACAAAGACTCCGCAGAGATGGGCTCGCTCACACCATACGAGCTTTGGCTACCATGGTTTGGGAGCATTATGCTTTGCAAAAGCCTTGATGAATTTGATATGGTAGGCTTGCTTGCACATATCTTGCATGTTTTGAAGTGCCTTGTATCATGAAATTTTCTTTCTTTTAATTCCCACATAGCATGGGATAGCTTGACTTTCATCTTGCGGTCGTAGCTTGATCGGGCAACCCATCATAAAAACCTTGTATAGAATTTTTCTGATGTGGTACAGTGCTCGATCGAAATTGAAATAACTAGATTTTTGGGAACTGATGCTTGAATTTCTTGAACAGTAGGCTTGATCGCTTGTGGGCAATGATATTGACTCGATTTTCTTTTATTTCTTCTTTCCTTTGTGCCTTTTCTTAGCACCTTGCTTCAAAGACGAAGTTTTGCATCGCTTTGGAGGAAACCTTCTTCCTACATCTCTCGTGCCCCTTCCTTTTTTTTTGTGTTGCTAGAATTGTTGGTTGGGCACTAAAAAGAATTTTGCTTGCATAAAGCAATGCGACAATTTGCATGATTTTTCTTTTGTTTATGAATTTCGCTTTGACATGAAATAGCTTGCTTTGCTTGACATAGGGAATGTACATTGCCTTTATTGATAGTGCGAGATTATTTGATCTTAATGGTCCAGCATTGCTTAGCGTTGTGGCTAATAGTGCAGAAAGCTAACTTTACGCATTGCCCTTTTGGTTCACGCAAGTTGAGAAGACTAGCGAAAGTAGAGAAAATATTTTTTCGACTCGCTCTCAAAATAGGCTGGTACAATGGTTGATACCTCCATAAGAGATGATGGTTGTCCCATAGTTGTCGATGCCGGGTATTTGTCGATTGTTTGTGCTTGCATGGATTGAAAGGATGCTGCAGCCTTTTTTCTTTACCATCTTCCTTGGCATCAACGTTTCTCTTGTGTTTTGGGGCATGCTTCGAGTAATATCGTTGTGAGAGCATGATATGGAGTGGTATTGTCTCCACAACATGAGTCTTCCAATGAAATTCAATTTGTTTGCTTGGTTGAATTTGCTTCACTAGCTTGATTGAGCATTTGTGTGTGTTCACTGAATGTTCGAGTCTCAGTACAATTGGTCATTTGATGTCTTTGCTTGTGAATCAGTGAGGCCTTGGTTTGGACCAAATAAGATGAACTTGGGTGATGAAGCAAAGGTTGAATGTTCGAATTTGAGTTCTCCATGCTTGAATTGCCTGAGATGCTTGAATGAAATGTGATTCCCATTTCACAAAAGATGTTTAGTGTCATGATGTATGGAGGCCTTCATACTTTGCTTGGGCCACTAGCTTGTTGCTATTTGCATGTTATGCTTGTTTGCTTGCAAGATGCTAGAATTGCATGAACTTGATATCGCACAACGCGGTTCGGCATGGGTTTAGGCATGTGTTCAACGGCTTGAAACATTTTATCATGGTTTGACCTATTTGCATGATCTTGATAATTCCCGGATTGCCTTCCCGACATATTGTAGTTTGCTTGGCATGTGGCTTGGGCTAGTGAGTCTTCTTGGCATGATGTAATTGCACTGTGGAAAGCCAAAGGCTTATATTATCATAGCCTAGAGAACTTCATTCTTCAAATCAAGAATCACTGACCTCAAAAGTATTCTTCTTTTTTTGGCACGTTCAACAACTAGGCTTAGTTGCTCCTAGTGTTTTAGCATTGCTCCCAAATACTTAGGCTTGTAATGCTTATAATGCTTGGGGTTGGGGAACAACTTTGTTAGTGTAATGTTTGTTTTGGAATATGCTTGCAACTACTTCTTGAATGTTTACCGCAACCTGAAATGCTTATAAAGACTCTACGTCAAGTGTCTTTTACTCCTTAACATGGGTTTCAATATGTGGGCTTGAATGGGACTATCGTTGCTTGAACGCTTTACTAAAGCTTGTTGAAATTCTTGTATTGGTTTGACCTATTGCACGAGATGGGCTTGAACAAGTGACACCGGATTGGAAAGTTGGAACATAAGTGTTTGGTTAATTTTGGGTGCCAAAGTTGAATCTAGACTTCATTTTGGGTTTGTTGGTTTAGCAAAGGACATAGGGAATTTGGCTTTTGTATTTTGAAAATAAAGGAGACCCTCAACAAGATGAGGAAAATAGCATGTTGTTAGTGCTTGATGCATGGCTTGTTTGATTTGTCAAGTCTCTCAAGGCATGATACTTGTCTTTGTAGCTGCATGAAATACTTGTGCCGATGCAGAATTGTTAAGTAGATAAGCTTTGCAATGAGCTTGTGGCATGTTAGCTTGTAGCTTGTTCCTTGGTCTCATTTCTTTCCTTAAATTTTGCTTCACTTTGTATGAAACAAATGCGTTGCTTGATTTATTGATGATTTGTCTTGAAAATTTGTATCTTCATATCACTTTATGACTTCTTTTTTTTGCTTGCTTGCCGAGTTGGATGCTTGTGCTTTGGGCGAAGAAGAAAACCTGATATTTTGCATAATTATGCTTTCCTTCAAATTGGAGGACTTGAAGGCGCCGGAAACTTATAGAGTTTAATGCGTACAACCGCTAGAAGTTTGAATGGATTACTTCAGAAATTTGGGTTTTTGGGCTTTCTTCTAATTCTCAAGAAAGCAATTTTCTCGCATGACCTCATATTTCTATCTTGCTTGGCATGTTGCTTTGATTTTTCTAGCATTGAGCATGTCTTTATTTCTTCCGCATGAGTAATACTAGACATATCATAATGTGCGCATATCATAGGCTTGCACTTTTGGTTTATTCTTCATCTTGTAACTCGCTACATATGCTTGTAGGTTAGAAATGTATTCGAGAGTACATCCTTCCTGGGCCTTCTACCTCTCTCGGCGGTGCTCTTATGCCATTCTTCCCTTTCCCGGCTGTGCCTCTTATGCTCTACCTTTCCGACCTGTTCCTCTTATGCATTCTTCCTTTCCCATAGTTGCCTCTTACGCATTCGCCTTACCGGCGCCGACTTTGGCTAACGTTCTCTTCCCGGTTCCTTTGTAAGCTTGATTGAGAGGCTTCAAAGCATGATAAATGGCATCTCCTTACTGATTTTCTAGAACTTAATAGCATGAAGATGAGTTTTTTGGTTGCTTGCAATGTGAAGGCTTATGAAGGATTTGAATTGCTTGACTATGGAGACTTTTGGGTGAGATAGAACGAGAATGTTCGTTGCTTTGAGTTTTTCTTTTCTTTTCTTTTTTCAAAGATGCAAATGAATTTGTTGGGTTGTTGAAAGGATGGATTGAGTTCGCAAGATGGTTGAAATAGGCAGCCGCAGTGTTTCGCTTGACATAGGTGCTGAAGAATGTGACTTCCTCGTGGCATGATTATCTTGGACTTGCTCCGAGAATGTGGATAATGTAATGGTTGAGTCGAATTAAGATATAGCTTGGTCCTAAGATGAGGGCTTTTCGTGGATTAGAAGATGGAAAAGGAAGAGGCTTGAGTATGACAAAGCTATTGAGCTTGAAAGCGGCATAGATGTTGGCATATAATCATCGCAGATAGTCTCTCAGCTTTTTCTTGTAAGGTCAAGTTAGCTTGATCGCCGATTTCTTGATTTTGGAATGGCTTGAGGTTTAGCTTGTCACAAGGAATGCTTCACCTGATTTATGCATATGAATATGTGGCTTGGCTTGCCATAGACGAGCCAATCCTTGTTTCGTTATTATCGTAGAACAAAAGCATATGTAATCGCCCAATTGCTATTTGATAGCATGAAGCCCCAAGTCATCATCTAAAGCTTTACGCTTGCTTGCAAGTAGGAGGCAATTAAAAGAGAAGCCCCCAAGTGGCATTCTTCTCCGGCATGTCCAATGTGAATACTTCGCCGAACCATCCTCCCATCCATCCTAAGTGGCCATGGGGTGTTATAACTTGAAGTTTTTGAATATTTACACCAAGAAGCTTTCTCCATGTTTCCACAAGGCTCCCAAATAGCCTTCGATGGCTTTGGGTCATTCTTCCATGGGTGGCACAATACGTCATCGTTGAGCAAGTCATCAAGGCATGTAATGACAAAGAACATCTCCTTCCCCCTTTGTTTCAACAAGGGGTCTTCATCAATAGCTTGCCTCTAAAGGGGGTAGCTCAAGAGTTCCGTCATGTATCTCCGTGCAAGATCTTCCTTAGAGTTTGGCAAGCGGTGGCTCGGATGTGCAGGTGAAGAATGAATGAATGTAGGGAAAATATGCTTCAAAGACTTTTGTTTCACGAGTGCCTCTCCAATGGCTAAAGCTTGGCTCTATTCTTTTTCCAAACCTACTCCTCTAGCAATGGTGTTTGAATTTCTATGACATGGCTGCATGAGTTGATACATAGACTATATGAGCTTGGCATGGGGAATCGAGCTAGCTTATGGGTGGAGCTAAGTGCCCACAAGTTTAGCATCGAGAGAGATTTTTTCTGATGGGTACACCATGTTCCTTGAGGCTTGAGGTGTAGAGGAATGTACTCATCTGCCTTCTAAGAACAGTAGTGCTTGACAAGTATATAATTTCTGCATGACCAAAGCAAATGGTGGTTAAAATAATATATGTGTCATGCTTGAAAATGCATATAATTAATATTTGTTGATTTTAAATGGATGCCATCCAACGCCATAAAAAACGAATGAATCACACATCAATATTAAAACCAACATAGGTAACTTTCGCAATATGCAAGCATGGGATGCTTTGGCAATAATTAAAGCATGTGGTGATGCTCGTGCTTTTGGTAGTGTGTAAATGCCTAGCATTTGTATTCCTATCAAAGTGAAAGACAAGAAATAAAGGAAGCTGAATAGTCCAACTTCATTATGTTGGTATTGGCCTAAACATGATATATATATATATATATATATATATATATATATCAGAAGGAAATTTATCAAGACATGTTTACATTTGAATAGATGACATGCTCGTGCTGTTTTTGCAAGTATAAATGTAGTGGCATATGGCATGATAATATATATTTATTGTGAAATCCAAAAGCTAGGAAAAAATGAATTTTCTTATCTTTTTTTTGTTGTTGGCCTCCAACAGAGAGCATGTGGATTGTGGAACCGACATTGGCATAGAGTCGTGAGCATCTCGGCAAGGTGCAAAAAGACGGAGATGATGCAAGCAGTGTTCCTGGAGAGGACTTGTTCAATTTTGTAGTTTTGTGCAAGATAAGGCTATATTAGAGTTAGCTAAGTCTCCTATGTTGGCCGTAGAAGATGGCTTCTCTTTATCGATGCTTGGCTTATGTTTGGCTCTTTCTTTTTTTTGAAAAAAACATTTGCTTATACAAAGCCCCCAAATATTTTGGGGTTTGCATGTGTAGCTTGCTCAATGGCATGAATAATGGATTTGCTAAAGCCCTCAAACCTCTTACAAGATCTTGTTTTGCTTGAGAATGGAGATCTAAGACACAAATAAAGGAGCATGTGAGTAATCAGAAATGTTTGCTCGCAAAGTAGATAGCCAACAAAAGGAAAAAAAGAAGAAGAAAGTGAGAATGTTCTTATCTCTCTTTATTTTCTCCGGTTTATTGCTTCTGGTTTTATTCTTTGAGGAATCGTGAAGATAATGGCTTGATCCCCACAGGTCGCCAATTTATGTAGGGGACTTTTTCTTCCTCGGCAAAGAACAAATGGGCCGGGTCAATGAAGAGCAAACCATGGCAAGTGTCCCCTTGTGTCGAGTTCAAGATCAAGCCCCAAGAATGTCTCGGAAGGGTAGTAAGGCTCTTAGGAGACACCTTGGTTACCTTCACCAATGAGAATAACAACAAATTGAGATAAATCTTCTAGCTTGGCATGAGAGCTTGTGGCATGGGAGAGCCCATTCATAAGTTTAGCATTTGAGAGAGAGCTTGGATTTCCTATGAGGAACAGAGGTCTAAAGCATGGATAGAGGGAATTTTGGAAGGATTTGTTGAGGAAGAGAGGAAAAGGTGAGGGTGGAAGAATGGGTGGCTTGAGAAGGTTTCCAAAGAACTTAACGGTAAAGCTTCATCGCTTCCTCTTGGATGGTTTGCTTAAGGAAAAATGGGAAGAAATGGAATAATAGAGCTTGAAAGCCGAAGGGTTCCAGAGGTGAGAGGTAATGCTTGCTCTCTCCTGGATGAGTTGCTTAGCTCGATGAGTTGTCTTCATGGGTAGGGAAGTGTCTCTTCTTATAGGCGCTGAAACCGCTCATTCCCAAGAGACCACAAATTGTTCTCCTTAATTTTACTAAGTCTTCTTTCTCCATTTTATTTTTCCTTCTTCGATTCACCCTTTTTGGTGAAATTTCTCTTACCTAAGCACACAGAGGCGAACTCTTTTTGGGTTCCGAGGTATTCTGAACCGGACTCATCCATCATGGGCAAAGCGTCTCCGCCTTTCTCCCGGTTTTCTTCCCTAATTTTTGGCATGAGCTGGTCGAGTGCAAGACAAGGGTAACATCGTTGGTCGAAGGGTGATGGTCCGGGCGTGTTCTACTTCCTCCGCCAGCATACAAATATCCCTTGGTTTTCTATCGTGGTCTTGTCTTATCGCAGCTTGAGAGGAAATGATAGGTAAAGACTCGTTGGTCATATGGAGTTTCATTTCCAGCCGCCATGTGCTTTCCCTTGGTTTTGACAAAGTGTGCCAAGCAAGCGTGAATTTGCTAGAGGGTTTTTACGATGCTTTGTTTTGGATTTTGATTCTAGTAACTGTGGCTGGCTTTCCCTAAGGTGTTGGGCTATTTTCTAAAGGTGATAGGTTATCTCTCTCTCATGCTTACCCATGTGATTGGGCTCAAGAAATGGGCTTAAGTTTTGGGGGCCCCAAGCAGCCCAAAACTTCCACTTCTGGCTCATCAATGGGCATTGTGAATGCCAGAACCATCCATACCACAACCCGCTCGCCAAGAAGCTCCCAGACATTTGTGTGGCTTGGGCCCACTTGCTTGTAGCGTGGCTTGGTGTAAAGTAAAGGTTTTCTGCTTGGCATTGCATGTTGCTTGGCGTGTTTGTGCTTGAGTTTTCCCGTATTTGCAATGGGCTATGGCTAGGCTAAATAGTGCTTGATCGGGGCGAAGCATGGGTTCATAGCGTTAGTATGTTTTAAGAGCTCGTTACTTACTGTGCATGGCGGGTTGCGTGTTTGCTTGGCGTGGCATGTGGACTATAGCTTACGGCAAGTGCTAAGCGACAAATTCTTGCATACCCTAATGCAGCTTCTTTCTCGCTTGTCATATTGGGCCGGAATATATTTGGGCCCACCTTGATTTTTGGCCTCAAATAATCGGTATCAAGTTATTTGTGTAGTGACACTAGGACAAGTGTATGGGTATTCACTAAAGAGCGAATTCATGAACGCGATCAACCGAGAGCTTGTATGGAAGTTTTACCTACATGTCAAACAGGATCTCCATAGTTTACAATAATGTAAATTAGTCATATACTATAGACCGGTAATATCGCATACAACTGCTAACAAGACACTCGCAAAAAAAAAAGTTTTCAGTGTCCGTGTTATCAGTCGCGGTTGCCCATTAGCCACACAAGAAGTTAAAGGGTCGCTTTTAGTGTTCATTCGCGAAAACATGAATCAACCCGTTAAGCGGGGGTATTTTTGTAATTTTATATTCTAAAATTTACAAAAACCTAGCATTCTACCTTGTTTCAGATTCTCTCTCTTCATTCCGCTCCTTCCTTCACTCACAATTCACTCTCTCTCTCTCTCTCTCTCTCTCTCTCTCTCTCTCTCTCTCAAAACCTCATCCTCTCTTCTTCTTCACGAAATCCTTTTCTTTCAAATCTCTCTATTAATCATCCTTTCTCTTCCAAATCCTCTCTCAAGGTGCATACAACCTGCCTTTCTTGTTTTTCTTGGTAAATTTATTTGATTTTCAGTTTAGATTGATATATTTGTGTGTCATCTTCTTTATTTTCTCCACCTTTCTCTGCAATCCACTAGCACCCTTATGGAAACCACAATCTGCACCCATAACACCCAAGGCACAACCCCAAATCAATTCCCCTCACACACGCCCGCTTGATGTCCTCCAAATTCGAGGCCAAGGCATGACCTTAGATCCAAACAAAAATACATAAAATAAACAAATTAATCAGACCCACCATTGTTAAAATTATCACGCCCTTTTGAGTAGAGTTTGAAGACATGATTTTCCTTTGTTTAAGGTTACAAGGGAAACAACCATTGGAATCATAAAAGAGGCGATAAATCAAACCCTATAAAAAAGAATCCAGAATCAAACCATCTCTCATTAAAAAATCTAGTTTATTTTTCTTATCGTGTGAACGGTCGTGGTTCTTGTGATTCGCGAATTGTAATGGGTCGTGGTTCGTGCTTGACATTTCCAACCCGCTTTTCTTGTCGTGTCATATCGTGACACGAACACCGCCAAAACAACACGAATGCTAGGTCTAATATACTATAGGCACCACAATTGTCTCATGGAAGCATTGTGAGCCTTTGATCATACTAAAGCATTCTATTCCTCAGCGGCATGGCCTCAAGGTATAGCCTGGGCTCATGATCAATTCATGGAGGCAAAGGTTAGTGTACAACAAGGGATCTCTACCTTCGGTGAAAGAGGAAGAATGCAATGACCTTTATGATTCGAGAGTCTTCACTGGAAGCACTAGGTGTGATTGAGAATAGTGATCTAATCATATGAGTCATATAAGCTTGGAGTTCACATTAGGGGCTTGACATGTGCCCTAATGATGTGATCAAGAGCATTGAGTTAGAGAAGGACTGTATTACATTGTAATTCCAACCGAATAAGTTCTCCACCTCATTCTATATTGACTTTGTAACTATGACATGTTGCTAGTCACTCATGGTGTGGAAGCCTGAGGACATGCAACAAATGAGTCCACATAATATGGAGAATTAAAAGAGGTTTTAATTCACAATCGATTAAGGAAGAGACCAAATCGCCCACTGCCTTGCCGATTAGAACCTAATGGGTTGTACAACTATAAAGGTGAGAGATGGAAATTAATTAAGAGATGATGAGTAAGGTTTAATTAGTTAATGGAGATTAATTAATTAATCAAGATTAGAGAATTGTATTGGGCCTAAAATTAGTTTTGGGGTTTGAGGCCCATTGGGCCCTCATTGGGCTTATAAGACGAGTTGTAGATGACAACTTAAATGAAAAAGCCCAAGGGGACCAATTAATAAGCCAAAACAAGCCATAAGGGGAGTGGAGTGGGTTTGACCCATTTTATGACTCACAGGGTCATGGGTGACCTATCTTAAAATTCATAGCCTATAAATACATAGCTAAGCCTTGAGGAAACTTTGGTTTTGAGTTTTGGGGATTGAGTGAGGCAAGTGAGGCACTCTCATTCTCCCCTCTACCATGGCCACGACCTAGGAGCGTGATGCTAGCACCTACACCTCCCTAGGTGATCAATGTGAGAATCTTTTAGTGAAGGCCTTCCATGGGTGATCAACCTTGAGGTTTGCTCAAGGTAGTGCTTCAGATATATAAAGGAACTTCTTCTCTCTCATGTAGTGATTAAAAGAGTCTAGGTGCTTTGTCATTTAGGCTAAAGATATGGGAAAATGATTTGTTTTGAGCTCATGTTTTAATATTTATGCTTCTATTGCCATAATGTTCATTATGCTTTAATGAATATTCAAATTATCTTTAAAATATACAAGGTTTCCTTCAAGTTGTCCTTGAATTTCTTGGAATCAAACTATCGGGACAAAATTGATCAAACTCAAAACCACATGGACCTTAGTGGTAAAAGTGGTAAACTAAGGGACCAAAATTGACTTTTTACCTATATATTAATCCCACACCAGAAAAAAAAAAAAAAAAAAACCCAAATGACACCACCACCTCCAAGAAAAGCAGAGGAGGAGGAGGAAGAAGGAGTTAACACCAAATTGTTGAAGCTTTGTTGAAAAAAGGCATAAGATTTTACCCTTGAAGACATTTCTTGGAAATCCAAGAATGACCACCTTTTGGAAAGGCCTTCTTATCCCTTTTTTATTTAAACTCCTTCACCTCAAGGCTCCAAAGTAGAAGCCCACTACCTCACAATACCAAATACTCAAAAAGATGAAGAGAAGACAACCAAGAGGGCTTAGATGCTAGACTACCTCTTGGTTGGACCAATTTTAGCTTATGGAAGATGAGAGGCTAAAGATTGCACTCACACATCAACCAAAAGATGATAAGCCAAAACCCTAGCTAGATCTTCCACCCAACTTTAGCTTTTATAGGAGAATACACATAAGAGGGGTCTCTCCCCAAAAAATTTCAGCCAAATTGATATGGTGGGCTTTTTGAGGCTCCAATCTGGTCAATGGATAGTGTTGTCTCACTACACTTATCCTTTCTGGGCCCAATCATTTTCGCTATTTTGTCCATTTCTATTTAAATCACATTTAAAAGCTCAATCTAATATATATGTAAAAGTTAATTCCATAATTAACTCTTAATTATGAATTACAATTTAACTCTTAAATTATAATTATAGTCTAAATTAATTGACCCGGCCAGACTCTTTGACTTTGATCAATTGCTCCGGTCAAGTTGTTTACTTTTGACCGTTGACTTTGACATTTGATTATTGACCACAGAGTTGTGTTTCCTCATTTCATTTCTCTTCATTTTTACCTCTAACTACATTCTTTTGGTGTGCGATCCGTAGGTTCCCTTTAGCAAGGTAGTGGGTTGACTCAACTCCTCTGACATACAAATTAAATTCCACAATTTAATTCTTCCTATTAGTAAAGGTTAATTTGAACATTTTAGGACTTTAACAAACTATGGTTGACGCCTAGCAGTAGTCATGGTCGTCCGAGCTAAATAAGACGTTGGGAAAGAACCTATTCAAATTGGAATGACCGTGCAATTGAATCATTCTCTTATATCATACTCCTTATTCACATTATTAGATAATAGAATCTAATGTCAAATATCCTAATGTGAATTGTTCCTTTATATGATTATCCTAGTAAGATTTGAAGACATTTTCTTTCAAATTTTATCCACTACTCTGTGCAGAGATTTGACCAATCATATCATAGAGCATTATCTCTCCTTATTGAGAATAGATATTCCTTGTTATATATTCATTTGCCTCCATGACTTTATTGTGAGTCCTGATAAACACCTTTAAGTCATGTCTGCTTCAACACAACTGTATAGTGCCCTCAAAGATTAACAACATAGCCACAAGACATCTATGATGTCTCAGGTCGAAGGATTAGTTTGCACAATTGCAATCTATGAGTTCTAGTTTGACATGTGAGTAAAGACTTCCATTCTAGAACTCATGTGTTTGATCGCGTTCAATGTATTTGTCCTCCTACAAGCACCTACACACATATCTAGGTGTCAACACACTCAATGACTTGTGACCTCGTCATTCTCTACATATAGAGATGATATTATGTGTACCAGTCTTTGCGGAATATCAGTGCCTAATTGACATTCCTATGACCAAGAACATATTTAGGATTAAGGATCATGATAAGTGTCCATGTGTGCAATCTCATTACATAGTTCTCATGTCCACTTATGTATTCTTAGGACTATGGTTGTTTTACTATTATGATAATAAATCAAATATCATTGTTGAAAACAACTTGTCTTACCCATGAATAACTTAATAAGTCATTACAAAATATGTTAACATTAATTATCATATAATTAGTTGGCTTTAAGAGTATACTACTAACACAACAACGGAATCATCCCACAGGCCTTGTTGTTGTACTTGCTCCTGAGTTCATAATGATGCTGCAGTAGCCGCAAGTTGTGTATTTGTTTGCATCCGAGCATCATCTTCTTCATGTTCTTCCATCATTTGGCATCTATGCTCCTCCCATTCGGAATCCAAGTTGGAACTTGAACCCCAGTTGGAATCCAAGTTGGAACTTGAACCCCAGTTGGAATCCATTGCAGAATTGGTTGAAAAGGTGTAGAAGAAGAGAGGAATTACAAAGGAATGAGATGAAATTGTGAGATATTGAATAAAAAACACTCCATTTATTGACATTTGAAAATGAAGATAAGAGGTACCAAGTCGACAAAAATCTAATCGGAAATATGGATAGTTGCTCAAGGAACAACACGTGTCACTCGAAAATCATATCCAAAAAATTATTAAGATTCCTTTAGGATAAGACGTGTCACATGGACATAAAATCTTATCAGAAATCTTGGTAAATGCTTATCAATGTACACATGTCATATATGGAATATTATCTCTAAATAGTAATTTAATTAAATTAAACAATACATAGTTATGCAATGTATGAGTGTTGTACCATAGTTTTTCTCAAAATAATAAAATATGAAGGGCCCTAAAATATAGCCATGCATGACTGGAGATGGAAAAATTTAGTCTTACACTATTCTTTAAAAAATTAATATTTTAGAGGGCTAAATTTATAGACGTGGATTACATTTAGCCCTATGACTGGAGATGACCTAAGATCCTTAAATGATGCCTTATCTCTTAATAGTTGAATCAAACTAACCAATTTGATCCTTCTAGACCAGTTTGAAGCGAGAGGCTAAATGATAGATAATTCTTAAGCTAATTTAGGACAAAACTCCTGTCATTCCTGTGTATGGCTTTCTAGTTTTTCTTATTTTGTCTATCTCTAGGTTTTCTGTTGTAATTTGTTTTCTTGATAAACAAATTATCACATACGTTTAGTCTAGCCCCCAATGACTAGAACAGTGAATGTATAGTATCAATAAGTTTTTTTTATTATTTAATTTTTCTTCTAGAACAAGGAGGAAAACATAGTCGAAGCAAAATCTCACCCAAGGAATAGCAACTACATCTGCAACAATCATGGGCTCACAAAACACATGCCCAATCTTACCCTCAACTAGTCCAACAAGGCGATAGATGTCCTGCGTGATGCATGTCTTGACACCAACATGATGGCCTATCTCCAGCTCGAATTCTGAGTCTATGCATTTAGATAGTGTGAATTTACCCGTATTTCATTGCATCTAGATCATTCTAATAATCTAACGACATAAAACATTACACGTCAAAATCCGAATGTCTTTGAGCTCAAGATTATTAGAATGTCTTCGAGTACCAGGCCACTTTTCTCTAACTAAAGCCAAGTTGCATACCAAGGGCCTCCCGGAAGGAGAAGGAAGAGGCTGTAAAACAACCAGGTCCCTTAGGCCTCCATCCTGCCATTCCCCTCCTCAAGAGGCTGCACACTCATCGTCACCATTTTCGCTATCCAAGTCTTTTCAGCTATATAAGATTTGATATTAGAGTCATCTCGATCAAGTGGTTTTCAATTAACCAGAATCAATTTTCTGCATAAGCTGATTTCCAGTCTTTCGGAAGCTTTGATTTTGAGCTTGTGCCTGTCGATATTTTCAGATTTTGTGGTCGGCAAAAATTTCTTTTTCTGCTTTTGAATTCAACAAGCACAATGATGCAAATGCAACCATGACCATTGAGGGAGAGGGGGCCTTTTTCATAGAAAATATAAGCACGGAATGAGACAGTATGAACAGTATATCTGCCTGGATAACGGAATATAACACAGAGAGAATACTGTTTTTCAACTCCAAATTTCTTTTTCATTTCATAAAATTCATGTACTTTCATATGGAAAAGCCGCATACGTTGCAAGTTGAAGCAGAACCACTAAAACAAGCACACCATAGGACTGATAGCATAATTAAATCAACCCTGGTATAGGAGACCAAAGAACTTAAAAGGCAAAATAAATTGTGGAGGGCTTCACTAACAACATCCACTGAGGGGCATGATGAAGGTTGCATAATCTAGACCAAATGCTGATCCTGCATGAGTACAAAAACAGTGGTTTACTCTTCAAGACCCAGTTCCATTGTCTGGACTGGTGGGGCTGTAACTACGGCCAGACTCAGGTCAGGAGGGCCAGAATCAGCAGATTTTTCTCGGATCTCCCTGTACTCTTGACAAATGGCACACAGATGGCAGAAAAAATGAGTGACAAAGTCTCCACATGGTGCTTCCTACAAAATGAAATCACAAGAAATGATAAGCCCTAGTGAAGCCATAAAACTCGACTTCAGAAGTTGTCCCACAAAGTTTGTAATCCGTTACCTTGCCCCCAAATTACTGCGAAGTTATACAATAACCTATTTTCCAACAATGAGTCCCATATAAATTCATCTTCCCTAACACAAGCACGGTAATTATATCTTTCCTTGTTGAGAATAAAATACCACATTGGGAATTTGAAGCCTGCATGACAATATAAAAATGACGAGGCTTATTTATTGTCATGCAAGGCACGAATTGCCAATTGGTTTACGATGCCTTTAATTGCGACTCAGGCCCAACATGTCACCCAATACATATCACATCATCATTTTCTGAAACCTCTAATGAAACTGAAACTGAATTGGCCATCAAAGCCAACTCAAGCTAATTGAAACGGGATTATCTCTTAAAGGAAAAGAGCCAAAAAAAAAAAAAAAAGGAGAGTTCTTCTAATAAAGAAAAGAGCAAGCATGTATAAAATATGTTCACTTTTTTATATTCTAAAGGGCCACTTATTTGGGATTCTCAAACCCTCAAGCATATACAAAATCAATTTTTTCACCATTAACAATCTATAGCCTGGAAAACTGATAAACAATGCTATACCTGAAGATTATACTTTGATCTTAGGTCCCGCGGTAGCTACAAGCATAACATGCGACAAAGCATCCCGGTACTCCCAAAAGAAGACCCTCAGTCAATAAGCAGCAGACAGTATTAACGAAAACCCCCACAAAATAAAATGAGTCAGGCATGATCCTATGAATGTCCCAGAACCCAGAAATTCTGCATTCTTTCCGAACAAAAAGCAAGGACAAAATAGACCTATACAACCTGTACAAAACAAAAATCAGCAATTAGATGATCATTGTTATTTGCTCCTCACAGTGATATTTGTGTAACTGACAAAATTCAAATGTTGCTCCAGTGTATTATGTGTTCTCATGATAAATGAAAAGAAAAAAGTCATATTATACTCAGTCCACCTAATTCCCATTTTCTCATTTCAAGTTTTACCCATATAGATAAAACTTAAACTTCAAACAAGAAAAGCCTACTAACCAATTTAATCAGTCTGCAGATCATTAGTCTGTTGTGGGGACATTATATTCAAAGCTCAATGAATGAGCTCCCCTAATTCAACCTCTACAAACCATTATTATCTCTATATTCACTACTAACAACACCAACTATTTACCAACAGCCAATGCTTTATTGTCGGACCGGATTTCATGTCTTCAAAATCAGATTTAAATTACTTAAGATGTGAATCTTATAAATAATATTTATCCAAATTTAACTCCAAAAATTCAAGGGGTTTGCTATTTTATAAATATATTAATAAATAAAAATTAGGAGACTAACTCTTTTTAGTAACTTTATTGTCCCTGCAATATTGGTGGGTGATAGTAACTACGGTCGCCATGGTAATCAAGGGTAAGACCGCAAGAGAAATTACTCATTAGATGCAAGGAAATGTTGAGCCGAATCTTATAGGTTTTCAGAGCTAGTAATACTGGAATGTTAGAAATAAACCAGATTCATTTCTCTTATACATAAACTGCTAAACATGGGGACCAACAAAGAACTATATCATCCATGATGTTAACTAGCCAACATAAGGTAGTTTAAATTGGCCCAAACTGATATCTCAAGATATTGCTGCTTGAATAAGCATGCAAAATCAAACAATAGGCAAAGCTTACTAGCTTCTGAGCTAATATATCTTTGATATAAAAGTCCAAGCCTTCATTTGGAACTTCTTCTTTTTATGTAACTTGCACATCGATGATCGAACTAGTATGCTTTAACTTGAGTCAGTCGAATCCTATGGTTTCTTAAAGCTGCTTCCTTTCTTTGTAATGTCTTCTAAATAATACAAAATGAATACCAGCCACAAATTCAGACACAATACACGTCCACCGCATAATGTAGAGTACACAGAGAATGTTAAGCACATAGCAAGCTAAGAGCGGAGCATATATTATTGTATGGTTAGTTAAATAATTGAACTCATATCCTAGCCTTTCTAAGAAAGTCCTAAGAAAATTAAGTATGACAAGCTAATTTTCTTTTCCCTACTCGAGGCACCTTCATTTTTTTTCCTTCTGATAAATCAAGGTCACAAGGCAGAAAGTAGCGTACAGCTCTGCATATCGTCACAGCATGCGCAGATTCCAGAAGACCATTGTACAGGCCCATCAACACTGTTTTGCTGCTTGGGAGGGTCTTCATTTCGCAAAACAATTGCTGATTCAGAATCCGACATCCCCAAAGGAATGTACGCTGGTGGGGCATAACTGTTTTGGCTCTTCATCTTTCTCTTGTGACCCAAATGATCTGTACCCAGTAATCCAAAGCAAAAACAAGAGAGAAACTGATTCATTAATGTTAAAATCTGAAAATATGAGAGAATAGATAGAGAGAACTACAAAGAAATTTTTTGGTTTTTTCCACTTAGTTTTCTTTTGTATTACAAGCACATTTATACTAGTGGGAAACTTGCTAACCACGTCCCACACTAATTAATTGGGTTCAAATTACAAGTCAAGCTCCCTAATTCATGGAGCCGCCTTCACACAAACCAAGCCCCTAATTCATGGAGCCACCTTCACACAAACCCAAGCACACAAGTCAACAATTAAATGAGCAAAGAGACCACAATTGCAATCCCATACATCTCAACCAACAACAAATACTCTTCTATTAAGCATTACCCAATAAGCACAAAGGGGAAACAAATACAACGCCAAAGAGAAATGCTACGGTGCACGACGCTGCTTTCCATAACATGAGGAACCGTGCCCTCCACAACAAGAGTCTGATGCGAGAGACTTACGATTAACAACTACTTTTAAATTCTATGATTGAAAACTCTAAAAATTGAACGCAACCAACAAAATCAAGAAGGCCAGAAAAAAATCAAATTTCAAACATAAAATTTGAGATTTAGTCCCCGCTTTCAGATAATAAATCAAACTATGCTATGCACACAAAAAAAACAACAACAACGAAGGAAGAAGGAAAACACTATAATAAAGCATTAACAGATGGTTTAACAAATTCTAGAAAAGAAAATAAAAGTGAAAGCGAAGAACAGCAATGACATGTTAAACAATTAGAAGAAAATCATGAAAATGGTAAGAAATCGACGAAACAAAGATCCATACCCGCCTCTTTCTGTCGGTGTGTGAAGAAAATGGTAGAAGAAAAAGTCACCTTTTTCTGTTGACGAGAAATAGAAAAGAAAATTGCCGGCCACCCCTATAAATTGGCCACTTGGGCGCTTTTAAGTTGTCTCATACAACTCAACTATAATGGCCCTTGGAACCCGGTTTCTATTTTAAGTCTGTTTCATCTATATATATTAAGGACTTAAAAGTAAAATTTTGAAAATCTCCACAATTGCCCTTGGTTAACAAAAATACTAAAACAGAAGATCATTTATTAAAGGGTTTTCTGTCGAAAAACATCCTGAACTATCACGTTTGTTGAAATCTCCACCCTGAACTTTTTTTCCTGCCAATTTCGCCCTACAATTTTTTTCTTATCGCCAAATTACCCCCCACCGTCAATTATTTACATTTCCATCCAATTTTCCTTCAATTATAAGGGTAAATTTGACATTTTACAAGGTATAGTATCTTGAAAAATAAAGAAAATGTAAAAAACAAAAACATAAAATATTTTAAAACTAACACACACCTCTCCCCATTCCCTCCACCGTCACCCAAACCCAGCCACCCTCAACGCTCTCCTTTGCTTACACAAGCCATCACCTCTCTCTCTCTCTCTCTCTCTCTCTCTCTCTCTCTCTCTGTGTCTCCGTCTCTATCGGTCTCTCTCTCTCCCCTCCTACATGGAGGCCAAATTCACAAAGAACAAGAACCCGGATCTTAAATAAAAAGATAGGTCAATTTAAATCAACCAAAACAGGATTAGCCAATGCAAAATGGAATCAAATTGCCCAAATTGAACAACGGACTGGTGTGTGCCGAAACTCTCCCTTTCTCTCACTTCAATTCCTTAAGGATTTGGTGTTTCTTCCACTTAAAATCTCACACTTTTCCAATCACATAGAAAAGGTGTTGCTGAAATCGTGGATTCAAAACTGCAGGTTTGCTCCAAAATAGTCTTGGTCTTTGAAAAATTAGGGGATGTTTTCCTTGCCTCGAGCCGACGAGTTAGGAGCACTTTAGTTCTTGAACGGCTTGGGAGCCGTGGGTCGCTTGGGCAAAAGGGATCTGAAAATCATCATCCTCTTCAACTATGGAGTTGAATGCGGTAGAAGAGAAAGGCTTGGACTTGAGTCTTCTCATGTTATCTCCACTCTCACTATGCATAAATTGTATGATTCTCTGTAAAAGAGTAAAGGAATAGATGGGGCTGCGAGGAAAAGGGTGGGGCTGCATACCAACCAAATTCTTTTCCATTTACTCAAACTTATAGTACATCACAATCACTAAACTACATAAGATTTTTGTTACAACCAACATTAATATCAAAAATATTTAATTTCATCCTACCTCCATTGAAGATTTTGATCAACACCACCCCACACTCACGAGATCACCTGCGATCTTCGTTACCCCGGTTGTCCAACTTCACGGTAGCCCAACGCACAGGATCACTTGGGTTCTTCGTTACAATTTCCTAAGAAGAAGAAGCGTAACTCTCCACAACTCTCAACTCTCAACTAGGGGTGGGCATTCGAACCGGAGGAAAAATAGGTTGACCAAAAAAGTCAACAAACCGAACCAGAACTAAACCGAATCAGCCCAACCGATTTGGGCCCAATTTCACACCGCACCGCACCGCACCGAAACCGGACCGGGCCAGCTTATGTTTTTTTTTAAAACATATTTTTTAAATCTAATGCTATATTTTTAATTTTATAATTAATATTTTTCCAAGTTCAACTTCAAAACATTTCTCATTGTATGAATTGGATCATTTGTTAATTTTCAAACCCAAAAATAAATTATTTATTATAATTTGTATTTTTTAAAAATATAAAAATATAAAATATAAAAACCGGTTTAAAAACCGAAACCGGTCAAAACCGGACCGGCCGGTTTTTCAAAAAAATTCACTTAAATCGGACCGGATGAATAGTATCGGTTCGGTGTAACTTCGAACCGGACCGCGCCCACCCCTATTTTGTACCCTAGACTAGGTGACAATGGGTCGTGGTCGTGTCGAGTCGGGTTCGTGGTCGTGTCGGGATTATACTCGTGTTAAGTTCGGGTCAATCCGCTTATGACCTGTTTAATAATTGTGTCAGTTTCGGATTGACCCATTTATTCCCGTGTGGGTTTCGGGTTGACCCATTAACCCGTTAACGGCGCTAAGTGATAGCAAATTTAAAAATAAAAAATTCTAAATGTTGATAATTTAATCAAGTAATTACATTTTTTTATATATAAAATAGTTATTTTATTTTGCATCTCTCTATGTATAAAGATTGAGAAAGAGAAATTAAAAAATTAAAAAATGAAGAAAGTGAAGAAGAAACAAAGAAAATAATTATTTGCATTTTGAACAACGCCATCAATTGTTTTTTAGTGGGAGAAATCAAAGAGAGAAAATGAGATTGATGATGATGATATGAGAGCATAAGAGAAGAAAAAAAGTATTATTGAAAGGATGACCATGAACTATTATAAATATAGCCTTCTCTAACAATGTTTAACTATGTGGATGGTATTGACAATGCATTGTTATGAAGATAACCTAATGTTTAACTATTATAAATAGCCTTCTCCAACAATTCGGCAAGGATGACCATGAACTTATTTGGATTTTATTTGTGTATTCTTCACATATCAATGTATCACATATTTATTGAGGTTTTTGCTAAGCTAATAGAGTAATGAAATTATTAAATATCCTCACTAGTAACATGTCCTTGATTAATTTCGTTTGCAATGTTCACAAAAGGATGTGTTACATGTCCTTGAGGGTTTAGAATTTAGGATTTAGGGTTTAGGGTTTAGGGTTTAGAGTTTAGAGTTTACGGTTTAGGGTTTAGGGTTTAGGGATTAGAGTTTAGGGTTTAGGGTTTAGAGTTTAGGGTTTAGGGTTTAGGGTTTAGGGATTAAAACATGAACCCCTAAACCCTATATACATAATTAACTCAAATGATAAGGAACAATTACTAACAAATATAATTTAGGGATAAAAATGTAATAATTAAGTGCTCATCATTTTGTAAAAATGTTATAAATATCAAATGTTGTAACATATAATCACAAAGTTATCAACACCAATGACACGACCCATCACAAAGTTATCGAAAGTCATTGGGTGTGTTGAAGCTTCAATTTCTTTAATTTTTTTCACGGGTTGGCGGTATTAAGCGGGTTGACAAGACCCATGACATGACCCGCTTAATAAACGGGTTAAACAGGTATTTAATTGGGTTGGCGGGTTGAACCAAAACCCACCCGCTTATAAACGGATCGATGGCGAGTTGACCCGAAAATTACCCGCTTATTAATCGTGCGTGTTCGGATCGTGTTTTTCCCGCGGATTTCGAGTCGTGTAACGGGTCAACCCGGAAATTGCCACCCCTACCCTAGACCTAGAAATAGATAATTAAAAAAGAAAAAGAAGACGCTTGGTCATTTTCTACCGGAGAACATGGGGTAGCTTCTTTTGGACATGGCCCAGTCAAAACTCTGCATTTATAGACTACGATTTCATACCAGCTAATTAGCTTCTCACCATTATGTTTAGCCATCAAGTCAAGTTTCTTACGTACTTTATTTATTTATATGAACACGCTTTGCAAATTGCAATGAAGAGCTCCAAATCCAATCAGCTGTCAAGTCTTGGGTTAACTACTCATCTGTTAATTCTGTAAATAAAGGACAGACAACTATCTTGGCTTGCAGTCTTACACATGATGTCGGTGCATGCAAATTGCAATGCAATGCAACCAACCATACATAGCCATCGAAACCCAAGTACTATAAATAAAATAAACTATTGTGGCTTCCTGGTTGAGTTGTATACCTAAATTATAATAAAAAGGTGGGCATTATGATGGGCGGTGGTAAATTGGAAAGGGATAAACTTTTAGTGAAGAGAAGAGAGGACATTGCAGGACATAGCCGTATATGAGCATTTAAAAGGGCATTGTTATAGTTGAGAAACAGAGGCTGTTTCTAGGCCTCAGAACATGGGGGCGGGGCGGGGGCAAGGCAATCAGCAATCAGCAATGGCATCTCTTGTCATTTAATCCTTAAGCTAATTCATTATATCTGATTAAGGAACTACAAGAATATCTTCAAGAAAAAGACATCACCTTTCCTAATTCTGTTAGCTTCTTAACTACATAATTACCGAGTAGTTGAGGCTCAACCATATCGACGAATTCAAAGAAGCAATCACATGAGCTTGTACACTGCACCTTCCAACAATACAATCATACAGTGCCATGACCGTTCTCTTCCACATTCTGTTTTTTAAGTCTATAAAAATCCAGCATTTCTTCCTCCACTGAATCCATCTTGCCTACTATGACAAGGCAATGGAGAGGAGCTCCAAAATCAACAAACTGCAGTTCCTTCATTGTACCAGAAACTATCCTCTGATCCTCACTTCCCAGCCGAGCAAGCCCAACACACATGGTGGTATCATCATATACTGCAAGATAATGCAAAAATCAAAACTACAACTGGAAGTTGTCTTAAGATGCATACAATCCAGAAAAAGATAACATCTATGTTTCAAAGTGAAGACCTCAAGATATGAAATATTTGGGACCCTTACCAGATTCTCCTCGATTGTCCTCAACTTCCAAAAGCTGCTCAATTGCAGTGTTTATTGACATATATCTAGGCGGTTCATACTGCTTCCTTCCTCTGAAAGATTCAAGGGAGGCAGAACAAAGTAAATAAGCCTATGCAATAGCAGAAGCACATAAAAATAAGACACACAGTAAATCCTTCCAAGCTGAAATCAAAGAGAAGGCAGTCAATCATTTGAATACAAACCTGCACAAAGATTCCAGAGTTGGTTCTTTCACACGTATATCTACAGTGAAAAATAATTTGTGATGAAAGCTTATCGCAATATCAGTATCGGTGGTGCAACACTTTAAATGAGAAAGTAATTAGAACCCAACCTAACAAGCAGAGAGTATGCAGTCCAAGTCCACGGTTTTTCTGAATCTTCTCGTAAAAGCTATCAGGTCTCCAAGTTTCAGTGAAGAATGGAATTGAAACTGTCTCTCCATAATGGTAGAGTTGTAAGCCACAGATTCCAACTGCATTCATCACCGATGCATTATGCACCACTTTGACATCAATCCCCAACTTCTTGGCTCGAACAACAAGATCAGTGTGAGTTGTAGCTCTGTGTTCCAGATCAAATTATGCAAGAAAATAGTGCAGTAATTAGCGTACAAAAATATTCCTTATTGCTTTTGGATTGTATATTCAGAAAAACTTGATTGATCAAATAAGTCACCCATTTTCATTCATACGTCCTATAATCTACTTCAAGTGATCAAATAACTCAATTAAAATATAAACTTGTTGGCAACCAAATTTTAATTACTTCTAAAAAATAATTCTTTCGAAACAAATATATAACATAATAAGATTCCATTCAAAAGACAACCAAATTGAAAAGCCAACCACTTGTAAACATAGCAAGGAAGAGGACATACCCAAAAGGATCTCCAACTACAAGGAAAGCCACATCATAGGCAGCAGCTGCACTTAGAATTTGGCCTGCCTTTTCCTCCACCGTTTCTCTATCTGCAAGTGTGACTGGTTTTCCATACAAGTTTTCCTGTCCATTGAAATTTCGTCAAAAATCAAACACGTTTTGCAAACAAATAGAGCAAGAGAGAGAGAGTGCGGGTGAAAAGTGATACCAAAGTGGAAAGCCCGTCGGAAGAGAGACCAAAAGAGAGGAGGGATGTGTAGGCTTCTATGAAAATCTGGTCACATTTCTTCACTGCTTCTAAGCCTCTCAAAGTGATGTCTTTCTCATCCCCCAATCCCAATCCTACTATGTACAACATCCCTCTCTTCCCAAAATCCCAATCTTATTAATCGTGTCAAGAATTCCAAAGCCAAACACGACCTGTTTATAAAAGGTTTTGGTTAGGTCATAAACAGGTAACCTACCTGTTTAATAAGCTGCTTCAAATCTAAAATTTCTATTTATTTTTTGACGAAAATAACACTTTTTATGAACATTCCAAAATCACAATTAAATTGAAAAACTTTGATTAAATCACTCTAAAATCAATCTAAAATACAAATCAAACATAAACAAACAACTTTGATTAAATTACAACATAAAATACAAATTCACATTCCCAGCTCAAAAATTCAGCCACTAACAATGATGGTATTGGAGCACTCAGCAGATTGGGAGGGATTTATTTCTATCTTACTAATCCTCACTCAATTCTTCCAAGTTGGGTGCTAAAGTGGAATTTTCTGCAATTCAAACAATGATGGTTAGATGATGATAAAAAGAAACAAATACAATAAAAGATGATGGGAAATATACCTTAGTTTCCTTTCCAAAAATCAGAACATTCAAATTTATCATATACTTGAAATACGAAGACTTGAAACTGAAACTGAAACGTGAAACAAACCTTCAGAGTAGACATATCAATTACAATAATAAAAATAAAAATCACAGTTGGTGTGTTTCAAAATAATGGTCTAGTGCAGCAAGCTGATAAAGAAATGAAAGAGTGAAAACAAACAGCGCATTTCCATTAAGCTATTTGAAAAGCCATGTCTGATATAATGCATAAATTAAAATTAAAATTCTCAAGTAGTTCATAACTAAATGAATTGATACTGAAGGGCGTATGAACTATATATATGGTCAAGACTATATCAGACATGGATAAATGAACAGTATAATGCATAAATGAACATTGGAAGCAAAGCAGAACTGTATAATGCATATATGGATAAATGAACTGTATAATGCATATATGGTCAAGAAACTTCCAAAAATAAGTTCAAATGTTATCTTCACATGAAAGCCCTGGATCTTCAAGTCGAGGAAATCAACAGAAAAATAAAAATGGAATGGATCTTCAGAAAAAGACCAAATGACTTGAGATTTTCATACCTTTTGGTTGGAGAAGAGGAAAGGCCGTGGATTGTTTGGTTTGGATCTGGAGAGAAAGAGAAGGTTTAGTTAGATTTGGGGAGAGAAAGAGAGAGCTTTTGTTTAGATCTCTCGAGAGAAAGACAGAGTGAGTGGCGGCGTGAGGGAGAGGGAATAACAGAAGCTAGGTTATTAAACCAAAATAACCTCGAAGCATATGCTTATTTTGTCCAATCGGTAGGGGCATAACCGTCCCGTCACTTGGTTCCGTGCCCTATCAAAGACTGGCGCACGGTTTCTGGACTTTCTCGCGCCTTTTTTGTTGTTGTTGATTTGCGAGATAGGCCTGTTAGGCTGCGAGCTGCAAGCAATTGACAATGGGAGTTCCAGCGTTCTATAGATGGTTGGCGGAGAAGTATCCGCTCGTGGTGGTCGACGTGGTGGAAGAAGAACCAGTTGTAATCGATAACATATCGATTCCGGTTGACACCAGTAAACCAAACCCGAATGGTCTTGAATACGACAATCTCTACCTCGACATGAACGGGATTATTCACCCATGTTTTCACCCGGAAGATAGGGTACGCTTCGATAGATTGATTTCCTTGCTTGTTTTCTTTACAATGTGATTATGAATATATATATACATGGTTTATTTTCTTGTGATGATTTGTTTGCTGTTCGTGCATTTATATACGAATTGCAAATTGTATACTTTGATTGTTCAACTACAATGCCCCATGTGTAAAGTCTTTCCCCCTTTCATTGGAGTGAAAATTTGCTTTGAATCTGTTGATGTCAATATTTTAGGGCATAAGCTTTCTTTAATTCTGTTTGTCTATGAAATTCTTTATGTATTTTTTGTTAGAGCTATATGTCTTAACCGTGTTATTTTAACTGATGGAGCCTTCTCCATCAACCTTTGATGAGGTATTTCAGTGCATGTTTGACTACATAGATAGACTCTTTGTGATGGTGTGACCTTGAAAGCTATTATACATGGCTATTGGTGAGTGTTGGAATGGGAACTGAAGTTTCCTTTTGTATAAGCGAATGCTATATCGTATGCAATTTTTGTAATACTGATTATTGTAAACAATTGATAGATGGCGTTACCCCCAGGGCAAAAATGAATCAACAGTGGTCTCAGCGATTTAAAGCTGCTAAAGATGCAGCAGATGCAGTACGTCCTCTTGTGGATGCTAGGTGTGTCCTCCATGTGTTTGCACGTGAAGGGCTTGTATTTTTCTTGTAACATCGCATTCTTCTATAAAGTAAGGTTTGTTCCTCTAGAGCTTATAGTGGAGTGTATCTGTAGGAGTTGAAAAAATTGCATCTTATCTTATAACTATTTCTAGTGTTATCATCAATTGTGATTATATGCATATTCATCACTTTATTAGTTATGTTTGTTTTAGTTATTAGTGTTGCAGTTTGTGTTATTTTTAGACGTCCCAACAGCCTGTTCCTTCTTTGCTCATAACTCTTGTGGTGCTTGTATGGGTTATTTCTTGAGTGGTCCATGGATGATTCAATTTCTTGGCAGATATTCTCCCATGATTCTCTTTTCAACCTTAATCAAAGATACCTTTTGTTTTGGAATGTGTATTTGCCATAAGAAATTATATTTGGGGGATACACAGTCTTGAACCATTTATAGGATGCCTTGACATGTTAATCTCTATCCCTCTCTCGCATTCTGTCAATATGTTTTATTGAGTTCTTGAATCCTTGCTTGCAACATTTTTTTTTTTTGCAATTAGGTTTTCCAACCTCCATTGGAAAGGGGGAAGAAAGTAAGAGAACAAAAGCTAATCATTTCCATTTTTTAATTTTTGGTTTCTCTTTTATAGGCAGCTGAAGAAGAACGGCTACGTGAGGAGTTTGAAATGGAGGGGAGAAAACTTCCACCCAAACAGCAGTCGCAAGTTGTTGATTCTAATGTCATCACTCCTGGAACTCAATTTATGGCTCTTTTGTCAGTTGCATTGCAATACTATATCCATCTTAGACTAAACAATGACACTGGATGGAAAAATGTTAAGGTATTTTCCTTGTCTTGTTCCCTTGTCTTCCTATAATTGTGTGGTTGTTGCTTTGCAATTAATATCATGGACATCTTTTTATTGACATCCTAATTGCGATGAATGTTCTACTTTAACAAATATATATATTTTTCAAGGTTATTCTTTCTGATGCAAATGTCCCGGGTGAAGGGGAACACAAAGTTATGTCATATATTCGCCTTCAAAGAAATCTTCCCGGTTATGATCCAAATACACGCACGCCATTGCCTGTATGGTTTGGTATATTTCTTCCTTAAGCATTTGCTTGTACCCCTTATTCATTTATGCATTACTTTATAAATTGCCCTGATTGTGGTCGTGAAAAGTTCCATGCTCTATTAATGGGTTGTCAATTACGGATGCCGATTTTGATTATGCTTGCTTTGGCTACTCATGAAGTTCATTTTTCAATTCTTCGAGAGGTTTGCATTTATTATTTTGCAATTTTCATTCTAAAAATAAAATCAGTTTGTATTTCTGTATGGTTACTTTTGTTTAGTAGATGGTTACCTTTATTTTCATCTTGATTCCAACTAATGCTTGTGGCCTTTGGCAATGCTACATTTTAGGTTGTTTTCACTCCTGGACACCAAGACAAATGCTTCCTATGCGGTCAGATGGGCCATTTAGCGGCAAATTGTGAAGGAAAGGCGAAACGGAAGGCTGGAGAGTTTGATGAGAAAGATGATGGTGAGGCTGTGGCCAAGAAGCCGTACCAGGTTAGTGTTTTTAAATGTACTTACTGTAGAGTCTATGGATACGATAAAAGAAATGGTTAAATCTCAAAAATTCCTTTTAAGTTATTATTTTGCCCAAAAGCCCTGACTCCTGCGGATTTACCCTTTGCAAAGGTGAAAAATACCAAAGTGTATCTTTTCCCCCTCAGCCTATCTACTAAAAACTATAAAAGATAGTTAGTAATAGTCATCGTCACATTTCTCTTACGTGGTATGGTACCTAAAACATTGGTATGAAACAAAAAGAGAGCGGCTGTCTGTGTCTAGCATTATACCTTGAAATTGAATATTGGGGGTTGTGATTTTGGGATTGAGGATTTTCAGTTTAGAGCCATTGTGAATGTAGGTTTCGTTGGATAGAACTTGTGGCATATGTTTTGCATATTTATGAAATAATGCGTGACACTATATTTAAGCTCTTATCTCTGTTTTGGCAGTTTCTCAACATCTGGACTCTTAGAGAATATTTGGAGCTTGAGATGCGAATTCCCAATTCCCCATTTGAGAATGATTCTGAGTGCATCGTAGATGATTTTATATTCATTTGTTTCTTTGTTGGCAACAATTTCTTACCACACATGCTGACACTGGAGATTCGTGAGGTATGTAATGTTTTATTAAGCCTAATAAATCGGGCTGTATTGATATTTCTTTCCCCTCTCATATTGACAGAGGGTATATATGATTTTTTTAATTTATAATTTTGTCCATGTAGTAACTTAGTAGGGTGGTAAAATAACATAAAAATGATTCTTGTTGTGGCCTTTTCTTGGTGATGAGGTAAATAAGAGGAGAATATTATCCTGTTATAATTTTCTCATTGTTGATTTTTCAGGGTGCGATCAACTTGCTTTTTGCTGTATACAAAAAGGAATTTATGGCATTGGGTGGATATTTGACTGATGGAAGCAAGGTATTTAAGCGACTGTATTGTAGGCTACTTAAGTAAATAATTTACATTTGGCTTAAGCATGTCCTTTATAGTATTCTTATTTACTTGCTTTTTTTTCCTCAGCCAAATTTGAGTCGAGTAGAGCATTTCATTCAGGCTGTTGGATCTTATGAGGATAAAATATTTCAGAAAAGAGCTCAATTGCATCGGGTTTGTTCTTTAGTTGCCACAAGAAGCTAACTTGAGGGGAACTCCATCTAGTTACCATATTTGTCATTCATTGAGTTAAGCTAGGCAAGATCTTGGTTACTGGCCCTAGCTGCTGCAGTCTTCTTATCTTGTTCCCACCTTGTTTGATGTGATTCTATAACTGCTTTGATGTTACATCATGGGTTAGCCCATGATTTTGTGTACGAGGGGAAGAGACTTATTGATTGACATAATTGGTTAGTTTGGTACATTTGTTAGGCTGTTTAGGTTAACCTCTAAGGTCCAGAAAGAAGTGAAATGTTGTTTATTGATTGATATAATTGGAAAAGTAGGATTCTAGTTATGATGGTAGCATCTTACTGTCTAGGGTTTTAATGGTGACGAGACTGCTTTTTGTGCATGCTATCATTTTCTGAGGTGATCATATTTTATTTAAATAATTAAATTCAAGCCACATTCTGTTTAACACAATCCTCCCCTCCCTCCCCTTTCCAGCAGCAGGCAGATAGAATAAAGCGTGAGAAGGGGCAATTGAGAAGAGGAGATGATGCAAGGCCCCAAGTGCAACCAGATTCATTAGTTGCAGTTTCTCGTTTTTCATGGTTCTGGTCTTGCTTCAGGTCATTCGCCTTCCCCTATCAACAATCTGCAAATTTTAATGGTCAAGCAAATCCTCGAAAGGTAGCATGTTTGTCTTCAGAGGGATCAACCATTGGTGCTGCTATTGTTGAAGCTGAGAACAGTCTTGAAGGAGATGTATGTTGTTTATCTTAAAAAATCAGTTTTATGTAAAACATCTATCGTCTGACCAGGATGTAGATATACATCTTTATTGTGTTATTTCATGATAATTATTTTACATTAGGACTTAATGTCTAATGAATTCTGCTGGGTATACAGTAATAACCATTTGGTCCTTAAGCTGCCACCTTTTTTTGGTTCAAGATAGATGGAAACAAAGAAGAATTGAAAGCAAAGTTAAAGGAGGTTCTTTGTGAGAAATCTGAAGTTTTTAACTCGGGAAATGCTGATGAAGACAAGGTTTGGTTACTTGTTTTTAACTTGCGAGAAATCTTATATTCTGTATTTGGTATTGCTATAGATGTTGATTTGTACACATTTTTGTATATCGAAGTTGAAAAAGTGATGTTTATGCATATGGGTCTTGTTGCATTGACATGTTTATCTGTATAATTCTATGCTAAGTGAAAACAGAAGAATTTGTTATTTCAATCTCATTATAATTCTTGCATTATTAATGGGATCCTTTGTCTTATTTCGTTAGGTTAAATTGGGAGAACCTGTGTGGAAAGATAGGTATTTTTTTTTTTTTGGGATAGAAACGATTGTATTAAGAAAGGAGCAAAATACAGCAGTGGATAAGGAATCCACAGAAGACAGAGAACAAGACTAAAGAAAAACAACCCAACACCCACAGACCACAGAGCAAACCCAGGACAAGCCCTACACCCTAGACAACCCCAACTAAGCCCTCAACGAATTGGTCGCTTTGAACACTGACACCCGATTTTGTAACGAATTTTCTATCTAATTTCCCACCATGAACCTTACTTGCAGAGGCCAAACCACCATTTTTCCCAAAACTAAGGGTTTTCTTGAGCGGAACCACAGAAATACCCAATTTTGTAAGTAACCCACTGTGCTTAGCCTTAAAGTCTTTTTATGGGCACAGAAGGTAACTCCTTCCTTCTGCAGTAAGTTTGAATTTTAATGCTATTCCTTCGTGCCGACAAGACGAACAGTATGAAGAAAAGTTTTCTGCAAAAACTCCTGAAGAACATGAAGCAATTTGAAAAGATGTTGTACGTATATGAGTTCTGGTATTGTTTATGTCAAATGTTTATTTGTAAAACCCATTTGTAGTTTTCTCATGTTTGTGCTTATTGGGTAGGTTTTGCGATACACGGAAGGTCTATGTTGGGTGATCCACTATTATTATGAAGGGGTTTGCTCATGGCAGTGGTGAGCAGTTTGCTTGTTCTACCTTCCTTGTTCTTGTGTGTTGCTATGGTAGCTCAAGTTTCACATTTCCACTATGATGTGTTTTTGTTCTTTAGAATTGATGCCTTGATGTTACTGAGAATATTCCTCACAAGTAGGCGGGCCATACTCTCATCATTTTGTAATTGAGGGTTTCAAATTCTGTATTCTTTTACTACTCCAGCATTTTTTTTTTTTTTTTGACTGAAATGATCATCTGGATGTGGTTGTTAGTGCTGTATAAGGATTGGTGTAAGCACATGCAGGGTTAGATTATCACACAAAAACAGTAATAACATATTGAGATAATGTTTGTTTTACCATTGAAACCAGGACTAAGCAATGTAGTTCTAAGATGTGAAATGCCAATAGATTGACTTCGGTCATTTCTTTAAGATTCAATCACTTTAACTTGAGATTGATGTGGCGTTTTATATGTACACGCTGATGTGGTTAAAAATATATCATATTAGCTATATATTATTTTTGAGGGGAAGTTACACAGATGATTAATTTGAATAGAAATAAATATCTGCATCGATGATGTTAGCTAAATATCTTTATCATGCCGATGAATGTCCCTTTTCAGGTTTTATCCCTATCATTATGCACCATTTGCGTCTAATCTCAAGGACCTTGGCCAGCTAAATAGAAGTTTTGATTTGGGCTCTCCCTTTAAACCATTCAATCAGCTGTTGGGGGTTTTTCCTGCTTCAAGGTGTGCTGTTGATTTATTCTTTTATTTGTAAACGATTTTCCATCAAGCAATGCACTAATGATAATCCATTTGCAGCTCCCATGCCCTTCCCGAGCAGTATAGGAAGCTGATGACTGATTCAAATTCACCTATCATTGATTTTTATCCTGTTGGTATGTTTTCTGTCTAAAGATTGGCGGTGTAGATCATATTTGGGGTTGACTTGCTTATTAAGACACTTCTCTGAACCTTTGTTTGGAACCAGATTTTGAAGTGGATATGAATGGGAAGCTGTTTGCTTGGCAGGTGTGTTTCTCTTATTGTAACTTTGGTTTTATGCATGATGGGAATGATGTATTTTGGACGACTGTCAAGTGGAGTCTCTGACATTTTTTGCTTATCTGAAGGGTATTGCGAAGTTGCCTTTTATTGATGAAGTCCGTCTTCTTGCTGAGGTTGAAAAACTCGAACATACATTAACGGTATGTAATCTTTTGAGTTTGCATTACAGGCTTTAATTTCCTCTCTCTGTGCTCCGAGTAGTTTTTGTTTTTCAACTCTGCTTTCATTTATTGAGTGCAGGAGGAGGAGACCCGTAGAAACAGTGTGATGTTTGAGATGCTTTTTGTTACATCGTCTTATCCTCTCTCTGTATGCATATATTCTCTTGACAATCGCTGTAAACAGTTGACAGACAAAGAGCGAGTTGAAGTTAAGGAGCAGATCGATTGCAAGTACAGGTTTGTGCAGCAAAGCTATACATTACATTTACTTTATGCTTTGGCGAACAACTGTTCAATACTTTTGGGTATTGATTGGTTGTTTCTCTTGATTAGGCAAAGCTCATGCTATTAGATCATATGGCTAGTATTCTATATTGTAGGTGTGGAAGATTCAAGTTGATTTATTATGTGTTTATATGTAATATTATTCTTGAGGATCATGCTCTATATTGGTATATTTTGTTTGAATAAGGATATTTCTATCCAGAAAAATCTGGTGTTTTAGTAGTCAAATTTTGTCATGTATAGATGGAAATCATTTTCTCTGCCAGCTGTTATGTCCCAGTCTGCTACATGATTATCAAGTTTTATTTTGTTCTCTGTTTTTCATGTTGACCGTATATTTAAGAACTGTTTGGACTATTTTCTGATTTTATTTAGGGATGCATGCAGTGAAGGTGTGAACGGTTATGTATCTCCTTGTACTGGAGAGCCGTGTCCTCCGGTGTTCCAGTCTCCTGTTGAAAGCATGGAGGATATTATGGACAACCAAGTAATGTATGTTTTTAAAATGAAAAGTGCATTTGCTATATTTTATGGACTTACCTATAAAGATTTCCCTATTTTATATTGAAGTGATCGTGCATTTCCGAAATGTAATGTTTTCCCTTTATGTTCAGATGTGCGATGTACACACTACCAGATGGGCATAAGCATATAACTAGACCACCTGCAGGTGTTATATTTCCTAAGAAGGTAAATCTTGTTTCTATTTATCTTAAGATGGTTTTAAATCAGAATTTTGTTATAAGATATACATATGAGTGGTGATTGTTGCTTTGTGTGTTTGGTAATGTGTAAGATATACATGACTTGGCCATTACTGTAAACTCAAGTAACAATAAAGTAATCAAAGAAACAATACAAATGTAGTTGACCGAGAGCATGCTAGTCAATTTAGCAGGGACATGTTCCTCTTCAAGTCAGACACCATTGTCTCATGGTAGGCCTGCTCGACTGAGAACATGCTAGTCAATTTAGCATTCTTCTTCTCCAACTCCTCGAGTTGAGCAGAAGAAGGAGCAACAGCAGACGAGTTCCAGATGGCCTCAACAGCAAAAACTACTCATTTTTTAAGAAAATTGATAGCCGCTTCCTATTGCTTCTCCAAGGAAAGACTTGAAAACGTGCCAAGATCACTAGCATGATGTATATGATCAACCAGCTTGGCTCAAGCAGATGGACTTGACAGAAAGTTCGTCTTGAGCAGATCAGATACATGTGCATCTCCTATGGAGCTAGACTAATCAATCTTCGGACCAATGATAAGGACATAATTGTTACAAATTTTATCCCTAAATATATATTTGTTAGTGATATAGTTTATTTTATTTTGAGCTTCTTTAGGCTAAATTCTGGCTTTTATAAGTTTGGGCTTTTTGCTAATAAAATATTGGAATTAATTAATTACTTCCTATGTGTAGGTTCTTGTTGAGATTGGCAGCTAGTAATTGAAACAAAATAAGAATTGGATGAAAAGTGGAGCCGCCGGCATGATGTAAGCAACCTGCCTCACCATGCTTTCATGCAAGCCAATGGATTGATTTTTGCAAAAGAATATTGCCAGCCTCCCGCGTGAAGAATAAAAGAATGAAAAATTATTGTAAACCAACAAATATTGGATGGTGGGCGGCCAAACCATCATATGAATATTGAATGCAATTGAGAAGTGCCGCCAGCATTATCATGCAAAGCCAAAGAATGGGTGCCGCACCAACAATTGAGGGCTGCCAACTGAAGAAATAAAGAATGTGGCAGCTGCAATTGTAGTTGCTCTCATTCTCCTATAAATAGGAGGAGCTACGGCATTGTACAACACACCAGAGCTCACAATATCTCCTGAGCTCTCTCTCATTCCGCCTCTCTAATTCAGTTTTTGTTGGTTTATTTTTATGGGGAACTAACTCCCTAACTAAGGCTAGGGAGAAAGCTTTTAAGATGAATGTGTAATTTATTTAGTTTGATTCGAATTTGAGCTTAATGTAAATGATTTTTATTATGGTTGTTCAAATAAAATTGGTAGTTTTTCTCTTTAATTAATTGCTAAGTGTTTTCAATCTATTCATAGGTTTAGTCAAGTTTTTCCTATAGTTTGGTAAAAACATTCTTGCTTTTGAGTGAGGAGTGAACTATTAGAATAAGTAAAGATTATTTTTTGATAGTTTGTCGTCAAATGGTACAGGTTATGCTTAAAATATTGTTATCAAGTAAATTAAAAAGAGTTTTTAAATGTTTGAACAATTATATTAGGAACCATCTTTTATGGACCAAATTAATATGAATTGCATGCTTATGTTAAAAGTGGAATCCCAATGCCTTAGTGTTTTAAATCATTGCATTCTTCTTAATCCAAATGTATCTATTTTCATATTCAATCTCCGACAAACTTGTGCTCCTTCTTTCCTCTCCCTGTGGATTCGACACTAAACTTCTGAGTTATACTGCTTACGACACCTACACTTGGGTTTGAGCAAGCAACCAACTGTTAGCATATCCGAAGAACCCTTCGCCTGAGCAGAAGACTCTCTAACCTTCTTAGCTAAAGCTACCCTCACCTCTAAAAGTGTCAACAACGCTAAGTTAGCTTTGTGCTTGATTGCTCGTGGCTCGGCAGATGGATCTTGATTGTTAGATGAAGGAGCAGTCCTCCCATTTCGATCCTCATCCCTTGACGGACGCAGATGACTCAAACTTCAGTGAGGAATGTCAATAGCCCTTTGTTTCTTAGCAGGCAAACTGGTTCAAGAATAGACTTCCTTGCAAGGCAGATTGTAGGTTTTGAGCTTGTTAGTTGGAGACTTGAGCGGAATGTCCCAAACTTTCTGCATGCCACTAATCTTCTTACTATTCTCGCCGACGAGGTGCTTGACCCTAGAAGATGACGAAGGAGCAACTCCCATTTGAGTCTTCTCAGCAGACGAGACCTCTTTCGAAGAATACTTGATCACATCAGAAGGAAGTCTCGGCAACTTTCTTAGCGGAGACACATCCCTTGCTCTCGAGGTTGTAGCTTCATCTTTGGAAGACTTGGCGTCGGACTTCCTCTTTTAGGAAGTTCGGTTGAGGACTCCTCCCGTTCAGTGGCTGATCATCCGAGTCTCGGCCATACTACTTTCATCTCTCAACATCCTTGGCAAGGGGCACACCACCGCCTCCTTTCGATACTCGCTCAACAGCCAGCGCCATTCACGAAACCTAGCGAGGATGTTCAAGGCTCGGTGGACCTTAGCCATGTTCGGCTTGAGATCCAGTTTCTTATTGATATCATTCTCTGCAAGCAGAAGAAAGAAGTTAGTTAGTCACACATCAAAGAATTCAAATAAAATTAAAGCATATCAATAGAGTATGACATACCATCGCAGAGGTAAGGGGAAAAAGTGGACCATCGCCGACCTCGCCTTTCCACCTTCCCACAATCCACTAACCTCCAACACATCAGCATGCCACATGTGATCTCCTTGGCTGAGATTGTCGAACAACTTGACATTGTATACACGAACCTCGGGCGTACTTCTCGTAGCGTCTCACCTCGAAGAAGTAAAAGAACTCCCGCACCATCATATCCAGCTTGAAGAAGCGGCTCAGATTCTCAATACAGATGATCGCCGGTAGACATTCGGAGTACATTGGTTTAGGGCACACTTCATGGCACAAAATACCTCCCTAAAGAACTTTGACAATGGAAACATGAAGCCCAAGGAGAAGTAGAAGGACGAAATATGATAATTTTGGCATCCGGATCGTTCGGATCCACGTGAGCCACATCATCAGTCGAGGATTCCGCCAACCTAACATGCACATTATGCGGTATGGCAGTATCAAAAGTGGTGCGCCATTTCTGGAATTGAGCCTCGATCGTGATACGATACAAGTTAGCCACAAATCTTCTCTTATGAACCTTGGAGCCACCCCACAAATACAGTGGCACTTGAGAACCTGGTTACCCTCATCAGAAGACATGATTCTTTGTCGAAAGAGAAAGAAAGTCATAAGTCAAATTCCTTGTTCGTGGCACAAAAAAAAAGAAGGAAAAACTCGTGCCAAGGAAAAAAAAAGAGTCGCAATGCACAGCATGGCCCGAGCCGTTGCACCACCACGATTCCAGCCTGGTAGCACGGCCCAGACCACCCCAATAGTTAGGCCCACAATGTGGCACTAGCGCAGCCCGGACCGCACGAGCTCTATTGGCACCACCTCACGACAACAGCTCCAGCACGGTTAGGCCCACCTCGCAGCTGAACTAGCCCAACTGCTAAACCACAACAGAAGCCAAGGTCCAGCAGCCAAGCACGCCGCGAAGTAACAAAAAAAAGAGGAGTGGCAGCAACCACCGCTGCCGGTGACTGCAGCAACCACCACCGCTGGTGACGGCAGCAGCCACGGTCTTTCTACCACCTTCACAGTGGCTTTTGCAATTGTGCCACGACGACAACCAGCCAACCAAGGTCTGTTGGTCCTCGCTATGAGAGGAAAAAATCAAGAGGAAAAGAAAACCAAACGTGACCTACCTCGGTGTGCAAGGCAACTCCTCTCCTTGACAAGCAGTACAATTCTCCAAGATCTCTCTCACAAGCTAAAAAGTAGTGGAAACAAGTGTGCAATTTGAAAAGGAGTGAATAGAAGCTTTGCATTTATAGTAGTTGGAGATCCTTGACCTAGAAGGAGTCACAAGCCCATTCCAATTGGGAACCCAACTTTAGAAAAATAGAAAGTCAAAAGCCTCCTCTAATCAGGAGCCCAAGTCGCCGAAGGAATCTTAGATGCGGTTGGAAAGTCCAATAAATATATCTCACCTCCTCCATGCCACATATGTGCCATGTAGAAGCTAAAGAGGGCATTTGTGGGAGCAAATATTTTGGTCTCCAATCACGAGGCGCCATGTGGACAAGAAGATTATTTCATAGGTCAATAATTGGGCCCATTTAATTGGGGAATTATTTATACCAAAAATGGGGATAATTATCGTCAATTAGGGATTTGATTCTAATTGAAATCCCTAATTGACTCAATCTCTCCATTTAAGGGAAATAATATTTTCCTTTCAAATAGGAAAATATTCTTTGAAAAGCCATAGATATGAAGAGCCCTATAAATACATGGCTACACAAGGCATTGAGGTAATTCCAAGAACCCTACTAAAAAACCTTCACTCTCTCTCTTACAAGGCTTCAGCCACGCAGCTCTCCCCATGAGAGAAAACTCCATCCACTTTATCTACTGTCGTATCTTTTACAAAAATCTAATTGAACTAACTTAGGCATCGGAGGGCCTTTGGACTATACCACACCCACTGGGTGTGGTCCGTTGACCTATATTTGTTTTACAAGGATCAAGGAAGAGAAGAAAGAAGGAAGCTTCAAGGGTGAAGAATCAACCCATGAATATTCCCCATGCGGAAATTTGCTCAAACACCTCCTCTTTGAAGAAATATCATTTTGAGTTGTGAGAGATACCATGGTTTGTAACTTAAATAAGTTTTCATTGCACTTCATTTCATATTTGGGTTGTAATTTTAATTAAGTTTTCATTGCATTTCATTTTCTATTTGGATTGTAACTTTTAATTAAGTTTTCATTGCACTTCATTTTCTATTTGGATTGTAACTTTTAATTAAGTTTTACTTGTTATGTAGTAGAGGTGGGCGCGGTCCGGTTTGGTCCAGTTTCCACCTTAAACCGATACTATTTAACCAGTTCGATTTTAGTGAAAAAAATTATGAAACGAGCCGATCCGATTTGAACCGATTCGATCCGGTTCCGATTCGATCCGATTTTGGTTTTGGGCTTGAAAATTTACAAATGATCCAATTTCATGCAAAGAGAGATATTTGTCCTAGAAAAGAGAGATGTTTTGAAGTTGGGTTTAGGAAAATATTAGGTATGCGATTAAAACTGCAGTATTGGATTTAAATAATTTTGTATAAATAAAAACACAATCGGTCCGGTTCCGATTTGGTAAGGTGTCAAACGGAAACCAGTTTGAACCGGTCCAGTCTGGTTCGATGCCGGTTTGTTGACTTTTTTAGTCAACCGGGTTTTTTTCCCAATTTTTCCATTAGGTCCGGCTCGATGTTCCAATTTTCCGATCTCGATGTCCACCCCTATTATGTTGAATAATTCGATGATATGATGATGCAATGCATGATGATAAATTATGTTATGAATGAAAAAGTGCCTTAAATTATGTTCAAAAGTTTTGATTCAAAATTGGGCTTTAATTTAAGTGGCCTAAAACTTACATAAAAAAAAAAGGCTTCAAAAAATGCCCTAAAAACTGTCCAGTTTATCTTTTATGAAGGCTTCTAAAAACTGTGCTTAAAAGCTGTTTGGGCTTGAAAATTGGGAAAATGCCTCAAAAAATTGGGATTCAAGATAAGCCCCCACCGAACCGGATTGTTTGATACTGCGGTTCAACTGCAACTAGCGTCACTGGCCACAGTCACATTTTAGTCATTTTCGATGGCTGTCATGCGGTAATTTGTTTACATAGCGCACCGAAAACAATGCTAACCAAAAAGAGATAAAGCTTGAAAAATCAAGTCATAACAATATAAATAAAACTCTCAAAATGAGAGGTGAAAACCCAAAGAATATCTACGACTTATTTCAAACATGAAGAAACAGCAAAAAGGGATGGTGGTGGTAAAGATGAGATCCGACATCGAAATGCAGGTGGAGATCTCACACCGAGACAAGTGGATCCTTGCTCTTTAATATTCAAATCAAATTAAATGTTATTATGGCGTCAAAGGTATCCTTCAAACTAACATTATATGTACATGGACCAATGGTATCAAACTAAGGAATCAACAAATTCAGGAATCATAGAACTAATGAATCAATATGGGAAGAATAATTCTCATTATGCTGTTTATTAACCATATGGAATTAGCACAGAAATATAGTTGATTCTCATTATTATTGTTTAATAATTCTCATGAATCATAATCGAAATTAATTTCGTTACTAAAGTAATGAGGTGTTTTGGAATTATGATAAAGTGGTAAGGGTATTTTTGGAAGGTATTAAGGGAAAAAAGTAATGGGAATCGGATCTACTACCCTCGTAGTTGATCTGATTCTTGGTTTTGAGGGAATGTGATTATGGATTTTGAGGTGGGGTCTACATATTTTTCATTTTGATTGCGAAGAACGCATGGGAAGTTAGGAATGAAAATCATTCTCTTCCTCTCATACCCATTACTAATACGTAAACATGAGTCGTCAAAGGAAAAACTATAGGGGCTAAATTGAAAATTTGGCAAACTTAGGAGACCAGAGTGAAGTTTGCTTGACCCATTCTTCCTGAAAATGAATTGCAAGCAAACTGCAAAAGCATGGCAAAAGGAAGCGGCTATGGAGCTGCCACGAGGTTAAATTTACCATATATTTACCTAAACGAATTGAATTTATAAACCGCTCTGAACTCACTCCTTCACTCCAATTCCATGGCCATGCCAACAGAAAATTGAACAATCACAAACGAAACATCGATTGAAAATCATCAATTTCCAAAACCAATGGATCACTACAAGGTTCTGGGGTTGCCAAGGAGTGCGAGCAAAGAAGAAATCAAGGAAGCGTTCAGGAAACTGGCGGTGAAGCTTCACCCAGACAAGCACTCCCACTCCCCCAAGGCCGTGAGGGAGAGCACCACCCTCAGATTCAAGCAGGTCTCCGAGGCCTACCAGGTCCTCATCGACGATCGCAAGCGCGCCGACTACAATTTCCGGAGCTCTCGCTCCCACAATTACAATGGAAATACTAGTAATTACGGCCATGGTTATGGTTATAGTGCTACCAATTATGGAGGCAAGTACAGAAGAGCCTCCTCTGGAGGCTCTGGAGCTTCCTCTGCGTTTGAGAATGTGCTTCGCTACGTCACGACGCGAGCGTTTCTTCTGAATCTCTCCGTTGCAGGGTATTGTTGTGTATTTTCCATGCAATTGCGAAATGTATGAATATACATGGTTGGTTTTTGTTGATCTTGATTTCTTGACTGGTAAACATGTTGCAAAGATATCTGACTTGTTCAGTTGTTATGGAACTTAGATTGTAATTTGTATCAATTTGTGATCATGGGTTTTAGATGTTGACTCAATGCTTCTTGGCCTGGTATTTTCTAGTCTAGTTAGTTTCAATTTTGTGCTAATGGTAATGATGAATGCTATAAGAAAAACACACCTATTAGCTAATGATGCAAACATGTCAGTACTTTTAACCATACCCAAATCTTCTTATAAACGTAATATTTTTGGTACGTTTTCTCTTTGGAAATTTTTCATTGGTAGATGAATTTTATGCAGGGCTTTCTTAGGCGGCATGGTGGTTGTTAATAGGGGCTGGGATGCTCTATGGAAGATGCATAATTCTGAGGTACGTTGCTCTTTTTTTCTTTTTCTTTTTCGCTCTCATCCTGGAATTCCTCTCTCCAGGGTTTTGTTTTTAAATGCATGCTTTCACTGCTTTGAGCATCAACAGTGATACAATTTTCCGGGTGGGGACATATGGTGTGTAATATAATTTATAGAAACCAAACCTAAAACCCATCTTGATCCTAATTTCAACTATTGTTCTCTGATTCATTTGGCATACCTAAATGAACAAAAGAAGAGACCCTTCAGGGTGCAAGCTATATAAATCCTTCCTAGAAACCATAGCCAGTTTGATAACTGTCATATGGCATGCTTTTTGTGCACTTTTGATTATTAATATGAAATGCAAATTCAAAAAGTAAATCTAGAGGCTTGCACAATTAAAATTTTCTGATATTAGCTCCAGCAAGTATACAATTGGTTCCTTTGTTAGTGCCATTGATTTTGAACTACCTTCAGTTGGTTTCACTTAAACCTCGTCTAACAGTAATTGAGACCTGAGATGCCTACTGGAGGTTCTTTTTTTTTCTTTCCTGAACGTTAAATTCATTTACTTTATTGGTGAATGCCCTACTTGGTCATTTTGAAATCATACCAGGGATGTAATGCAGAATGAATGTTCTCCAAGATTGTTTCACTGACAAGCTTTCATTTGCATTCAGAAATCATTTGAAGAAACAATGAGATCCCTTGAAAGATCCAAAGTACGTAAAGAGAAGCCGTAGGAGTTGGCCATTAAACCTAGTTTTCCTTCTGCTTATTGTACTTAGAAGTCCTCTTGGTCAAATCACCACATTTGTGTGCAGATAAAAGCAATTAGTTCTCATTTGTTTATGAGGACTGAGTATTTCGCTTAATAAGTATTTGTATAATCTATCCATGCTTGATTCGTTAGTTTTTTTTCTTCTGAAACAATAATGTATTTGTTCATGTAAATAAACAATAATGTTTTTTTCTTGTGATTATCAGGGTTGGTTTATTTTTTCCTAGTTTCTTTCTGATTAACCCTTTGCTTTAGGCTCTAGAATTTGTGGATAAAGGTTGGGTTGTAGTCGTTTTCATATGCTTATGTAGTCATATGTATATTTAAGGGTACTGGACAAGAAAAAAGGGTTAGTGCGGAGGATAGGAATTCGGTATTTGCAGGTTGATTATCTGCTAGAAGGAGAAGGATTTGGTGGGCTCTTGCTAAGAAATTAAATTTAGCTGTGAAGTGAAGCATTCAATTTTAATATTTTTTTTTATCATTGGGAGGTTAAATTGATTCTGATGATTCCATTTCTTACTGCTGCTCATGTTCTATTTTATTGTGATGGCATAATCTGTTTATAATGTTATTACATTTGTGTGAGGATTGGTGTACCAGTGATATAGCAAAAGAGGGGATGTTGAAAGATGTTTGAGGTGGATGAAAATTTGAGCTTATTGATAAAATGTTACAGAGAAAAGAAATTTGATAGAACACATGCTCAAGCTAGTAACAGGCACTGGGAATTTGTCATCAGATTCTGCTGAGGTGGTGCCTTGAAAATACGTTTCCTTCAGCAAAGGAAGTTTCAACAATACTGGTATTCAAGTTATGTCTGTTGACCATGTAATCAGAAGAAGATAATTCTGGAGGAGCTGATTTGCTGATGCTCCACAGAGTATGGAAACTGTTCTATTTCTAGTGATACTCTGGTTCTGGAAAAGTGAGGAAGACAAAATCTAATGGAATTGTTAGTGGCTTCAGTTGCTAACATGAGAGGTTGGGTCTGTAATAAGCTTGCCGGATGTTGTGGAGATTGGAAATGCAGCGACCATCGGATTGTTGGAAAGGCTATTGTGTTGGCAGAATCAACTTTTGGGCAAGTGCCTTCTGATGATGAACTCACTAAGGAGGCAGTGAGCTGAGGTTGGAGTTATCCAGTAAAGTCTGAATTAATAGCCTCTAGTTATTTATTTTTGAGTCAAATGGGGGAAAAGAATGTCTGCATAGCAGGTAGCTGAAGTGTTGAGCTTTTGTATCAGGAATATTTCAAGTAAAATTCTTATTGGGAATGTTGTGATTAATGGAATGAGCCAAGCGTTGAGCGACCTAACCAGTAATTTGTTGGCTTTATAATGGCAATTGCGGTTTCCAGGTTCATGTTTTTCTCAGATCCTTTTCAGATAAAGAACTCTGCATGTTTCTTTGATTCTTGAAATGAGTAGACTTTATTTGATTGTAGAGTTTTGGTGGCTCTGGATCTCAATTGTGACTAAAAATTACATTTAAGTTAAAATAAATCAAAAGATGGGATGGAAGAGTAGGGTCTTTATTTTATATCCACGTTACAATTTAACATATCGATTAAAGATGCTCTAATTAGCTACCATATTTACATGAACAATAATAGCAACAAACTGCAAAGTGCATAAGAATATAACAGTTGATAGATTTAGATACCAACAGATTAGCCTCTCTCTCTCTCTCTCTCTCTCTCTCTCTCTCTCTCTCTCTATTGTTCTTGCCCAATTCCTTGCTGTTGAGCTTCAGTTTGCTGAGTCTCTGTTGGCTCTGCTACAAGTTTCCCAACATTGGGATATTTTTCAATGAATTTATCTTCCCAGTCCTGTAAAATCTCAAGTTCATCGGGACCAAGACCTTCAATGTTGCCATTTATGTCTTGGGGTTTAAAGGACAGAAGAGCTAAAGCTCTGCTAGCATCTCTTCCAGCAAACATTGCGTACGGTCCCCCAGGACCATAAAAATTCCTGCATGTTGTAAGGAAAACAAAACTCACTCAGTCCAATAAATTCAAAAATAAACCAGAAAACCAATTTCTATCCAATATCCGTCCAAAATACTCCTTCAGCGACACGTGTTTACTTCATTACTAAATTAAACAGAAATTAGGACGTGTTCTTAAATTGAAATGACATAGACAAACGTGGAAAATCAGGCAAACTACCTGGAGGAAGAGACGTCATAGATCTGAGCTCTGATGGCCATGAGCAGAGGCTTATTGGGATCAGAACCATCAAAGCCTCTCAATTGTTGATCCGTCATGTCTCCCATTTGAGTTGGAGTTGTGGTGGTGGTTTGGTTGAGATTCAAGTACTTGTTCACCAAATTGGAATCGGTGCCGATGCTCGCCGCCATGGGAGGCTTGTTGTAGTCTTCGGGCCCCACAAACATGGCGCTGACAATTCTGTAAACCACAACCATCATCCCTGCGATTGTGAAGAAGGCCGCCGGTGAAAGTCCCGTGTACAACGTTATCTCCTCCATCACTGGCCCGTATATTCCTCCTCCCATTTCTTCTCTCTTTTTCGTCTTCTTCTTCTTCTTCTAATTTTTCTGTTTTTATGTATATGGAGTTGATTCTTCTACTTCACCTACCAATTCAAACCTCGCCCTACCACCTACCTCCTTTTTTGTGTTTTTTGTTTTTTCAATATACTTTTTTGTTTTGGTCCACAGTCCATGCATATACTTCACACTAACTAATCGGTTGCCCAACTTATTATTATTAGGGCTAACATCAAAAGACCCCTGTAGGTTTGAAGTCATTATCAACTTATTATTACACTCCAATGTTTTCAAACTTGTTTAATTTTATCATTTCATTAAGTTGACCGTGTGATCAATCGTTAATTGCTGATGTGGCTGCCGTGGGACTCAACAATTTAAATTTTTTTAACTTAAAAAATAATTTAAAATTTAAGAAATTATCTTTAACATCCCTCTCTTCGTCCCTCTCTCTCTCCTTCACCTTCTCCTTCCCAGCTCTCCCACCCCATCCCTCATCCCCTCCGACGAATCCAGCCACTTCGCCATCTACTCGCTCGTATGTCCTCCCGGTCCCACCCCAACCGATCGCCTCCTCCCACACCCCACCAACCCAAAGAACTTCACTCCAAACCTCAACCCCTTTAGACCCCGACAACCAAGCACTCTCTCACTCTCTGTCTCTGTTGCTCTCTCACAAAGGAGGTATTCTCATCGGTCAAAGCAAATGGTAAAATTACAAAGGAGGTATTCGCCTCCTTCAATGGTGATACTGACAAGTGGAGAAGTCAGTTGGGTTTAATTGATTTTTTTTTATAATTTGGGTTTGATTATTGATGTCTGAGGTTGGGGAAAGTGACAATGGGTATGGAGTGAGAGAGAGGCACACGTTCCAACATGGCTCTGTTCGGCGCCGATTCCGATCACCTAAAGCTTTATGGACCGAAATTACCTTCTAGGTTGATTCACTTAGAGACTGAGTATAAGTGCTGGAGACAAATAATTGTCGTGAGTCCATACGACGAGAGACCAAACATCGACACAGCCCATTGAAGCCGTTTCTTCCAATCCAAGAAAATCCTTGGGAAAATAACAATTTTGCTTCCTTTTACAGTACACATCATTGCCAAAACTGATTTGATCAAATAAATGTTGTTAAGACCCGTGTTGAGAGGACGGGTTGGTAAATGGATCTTGGCTTTGTCTCGAGTTCGCCTGTGCACGTACCTCAAAAGGTGGTAAAAGGGCAAGCAATCGCAGATTTCCTAGCGTCTCATCCCTGTGTAGAAATAGAAGACTTGAGAACCATGGAGATTGCTAATTTGGGATTTCTACCCGATGAAAGGTCCCCAGTAACCAAGTTCAAGCATGTATACTACAAGTTGTAGAATCAGAAGGGACACATCATTATTCCTGTCAAGACAATTCAAATCAAACCTGGGAAGCTATTTTTCGATGGCTCCAAGTCGGAATCATCAGCTGGGGCAGGAATTGTAATGGAAGACCCTTTCGGGGCCAAATATGCATACTCGTTCCAACTAGACTTTGAGAGCACTAACGACATGGCAAAATATACAGCTTTGATCATTGGATTAGAGATGTTGTTAGAGCTTGGAGTCAAGCATTTGGAAGTATTTGGAGATTCACAACTGGTAGTTAAGCAACTGACGAATGAATACAAATGCAGAGATCCTAAATGGTAGTCTACTATGTGGCAGCCAGAAATCTGAGTTCTGCATTTATGAGATCACAGTAAAGTACATTCCAAGAGAGTGAAGGAAATATGCATCTATTGTTCAGGAAATGAACTTTAGCCACAACTTATACAACAAAAACATTCTAAATGGTGGATTCATTTTGTTTATGCTAGTTGAGCTAAACCTTTTTCATTTTAACCCAAGTATCTTTAGCCTAGTCTCTTTGAATACAAAAGAAAAAGGGAAGAAGAAATAGATCTTTACCCTTGATGACCTTTTCTTGATTTCTCAAGAATGAACACTTTTGTTGGAAAGGTCTTTTCTTTCTCTTGAAATGTTGACTCCTTCACCTCAAGGATCCAAGATTGGAGTCTTCTACCTCACCACACCAAATGTAACTTAGAGATGAAGAGAAGGCAATCAAGAAGTATGGATGCTAGTCTACCTCTTGATTGGACCAATTGTTGGCTTATGGAAAATGAGAGGCAAAGATGATGCACTCACTCATCAAACAAAATAAGAAACTAAAAACACTAATTAGGTTTTTTCCTAACTTATGTATTTATAGGATGACACAAAGGTGAGGGAGAGAGCTCCCTATAGTGCCAAAATTTGGTGGGTTATTGGGCTCCATTTTGGGTCCATGAATAGTGTTATCTCATAACACTTATTCCCTTGGCCCAATTGCCTTTTGGGCTATTTCATCTATTTCCTTTTAAATCATATTTAAAAAATCCAATACAATATTTCTATATGTCAAAGTTAATTCCATAATTAACTTTTAATTATGAATTATAATTTAACTATTAAATCATAATTATAGTCTCACTTAATTGACCTGGTCAAACTATTTGCCTTTGGTCAATTACTCCGGTCAACATGTTCACTTTTGACCATTGACTTTGACATTTGATTATCAACCATTGACTTGTGTCTCCTCATTTCATTTCTCTTCCTTTGTACCTCTAATCACATTCTTTGGGTGTGCAGATCTTTAGGTTCCCTTTAGCAAGGTAGTGGGTTGACTCAACTCCTTACAGTTGATATACGAATTAAATTCCACAATTTAATTCTTCCTATTAATAAAGATTAATTGAAACCTTTTAGGACATCCACAAACCATGGTTGTGGCCTAGCAGCAAGTCACGGTTATCCAAGCTAAATGAGACGTTGTGAAAGAACCTATTCAAATTGGAATGACCGTGCAATTAAATCATTCTCTATCAATACTCTTTATTCACATTATTAGATTATGGAATCCGATTGTCAATATCCTAATGTGAAACATTCCTTTTATATGATTATCCTGGTAAGATTTAACGACCTCTTCTTTCAAATCTTATCCACTACTCTGCGCAGAGATTTGACAAATCATATCTTGAAGTAGTCTCTCTCATTTACTAAGAGTAGAGATTCCTTGTTGTACATTCATTTGCCTTCATGACTCTATTGAGAGTCCTGATGAGCCTTAAAATTATGCCTAATTTAGCATGACTGTATAGTGCCCTCAAAGACTAACAACATAGCCACAAGACATCTATGATGTCTCAGGTCTAAGAATTAGTTTGCGCCATTGCAATTTATGAGTTCTAGCTTGACATGTGAGTAAAGATCACGTTTAGTGTACTTGTTCTTCTACAAGCACCTACACACATATCTAGGTGTCTCCACACTCAATGACTTGAGACCTCGCCATTCTCTACATATAGAGATGATATTGTGTGTACCGGTCTTTGCGAAATATCAACGCCCAATTGATATTCCTATGACCAGGAACATATTCAAGATTAGGGATCATGATTAGTCTCCATGTATGTAATCTCATTACATAGTTCTCATGTCCACTTTTATATTCCTAGGACTGTAGTTGTTTTACTGTTATGATATTTGACCAAATATCATGGTTGAAAACAACTGGTCTTGCCCATGAATAACTTAATAAGTCATTACAAAAGATGTCTTTAACATTAATTATCATGTAATTAGTTGGCTTTAAGGGTATACTACTAAGAATCGCCCACTTGCATTAAAGCCAATGTGATGTGTATCTTATACAACTATGCCGCTAGGCATTGTAGGCTCGGGCAGTGGATCTAACATGCTATCCATAGAAGCTACTTGTGATTTTTGGCTTTATCCCTACTCATAATTCCTTAATCATGTGGTTAAGTCTCTCAATGTGTTTTGGGCTCCTTATGAGACCTTGGCTCCTTGGCTTGAGCTATTGCCCCAATATTTTTGGAGTGTGGGTACATTACCAACCTTATGGATAGAACCATTCAATAGTTCATATGAACTATTCTTGTCCAAACACCTTCGTGATGTCTTCTTAAGCAACGATATTGTATGCTTTTGCTGTTGAGCTTGATATAGTACTTTACTCATATCCTTGTCAACCAACCATATCCAAAAGGATTTCTGGTGTTAACTTCAGATTCAAAATCTGAGTTATTTCACACTTCCATTTTATACTTTGATTTTATTTCCCTTATCTTGGAACATATCCTTAGTTTTTCTTAAATTATGAAGGATGCATTTGACAGTTGCCATGGTACGGGGACATGGAAACGCAATACGGCGACACAGAAAATCTCAAAAAACTAAGACACGGACATGATTAGGACACGGCAATTAAAATAATAATAAACATATATATATATTTAAAAAAATTCATACTCAATTTAATATGGCTACTGCTAGGGCTAAAACCATCCATTTGGTCTAAAATTTAATAAATATTTTAAATTTAAAATATTGAAAAATAATTAAAATGCCTCCAAAATTTAATATCAAATTCATGTTGTTATTTGGGTAAGGTTTTATCTGACAAAGTCTTTTTGTTTTTTTGGGGTTTTGCATCAAAGATTAGATTTATTGGGCATTTTCTTTCTTTCTCTTGGCTTCATGCACTACAGGCACCGCCAATTCCATGGCTAGGGAAACCAATTCCACCCCACCCCACGACAACCCTCTCCCAGATCCGATCTCCACCACCACCTATAATCATCCTCATCAGCCACCTCCACCCTAACCAGCTTTATCAATCACACCCACCACACATTCCTACAATTTCCTTTCAAACAAATCTGAAATATCCAGTCAATTAAATGCATCCTATCCCAAATCGAAAATCAAACCCATTCTTGATAAAGTTTCAAAAATCAAGGAGAGTAATTTAAGATGAAGGTCTGTAAGCTCAAAAATGGTAGAGCGCTCGGGTCCTTAATTTGGGCTTGGAGAGGATGGTGGTTCGAATCCACCCAGATCTACAAGGACCAAGGCATTTCTAGGAGAGGGGTGGCGTGGGATTGGTTTTGCTTGCCATGGGAGAAGAATTCAGTTTCTGATTTTCACTTCTTTCGTTTTTCTCTCGCACTCTGTCTCTGTCTCTCTCTCTCGGATCTCAACCCACATCTCTCTCTTGCATTGCAAAGTCCATGCCGTGTCTTGACCTCGGGTTGACCGTGTCCCCGATGTGTCTTGACTGTGTCCGAGCCGTGTCCTTGCCATTGACCGTGTCCGAGCCGTGTCGAGGTGTGTCTGTCACGTGTCCGATAGTGTCGGCATGTCGCAGTGTCCGACACTCCGACACTCCAAGTGTTTGACGTGTCCGTGCAACATAGGCTACCTGCACAATATGAAATATCTATTCATCTCTTGTGCTCTTTGGGGATTTAACGGTATACACCTTTTGAAAGTTGACTTCCATATCCAATATGAAGGTGACCTTTCTTTTAGAAGTTTCTATCTTGGAACTTTGTAGCATATGATTTGAGATAATCTAATTAGCTCAATTTAATGTGATAAATCAATTTCATTATGCTTTTATCCCAAGTCATTCATAAAGAATGTTTTAGCTATTACTTTATGAAGAGGCAATACAATGTTGTTTCCTAGATTGGTATGTCATCTACACTCAATTTTAGGAATACGACTCAACTCCCACTAATCTTCTTATAATACAAGAAATTCATTCATATCTTTGAAAAGATTCAAACGCTTTGACTTTCTTATCAAAATGAAAGTTTCTAGCTTCCACTAGCTTGCTTGAGTTCATTGATGGACGACTATAGCTTATATACTTTGTGATTTGAACCTTGGGCTATTTCATAAAAGCCATTTTGTGTTTCATTTTGTTCAAAATTCACAATTCAAGTATCTAGCTATTGCAAGCAATGTCCGAATAGTTACAAGTGAGAACGTTTGTTCATATTCAATCCTTTCACATTATTGTAATTGCCATGATATGCTACCTTAACTTCATAGTATTCTATCTTGTCCTTCAAGCCCATCTTCCTCTTGAAGGCCATTGGTAGTCAATAGGTACGATACCTTGTGACAGGTCAACTAGAGTGCAGACTTGCTAGACATGCATAGAACTCAATTTGGATTTTATGGTCTAATGCCATTTAATATAACTAAATGTCATACATTTCCTCATGGTAGTTTAGAACGATCTCCCTATTCTTCTAAGATGGTTCTTGGATCCAATTCGAATTATGTGGAGCCTTTCTCGGAACTAAGTTGTCATTTGAGTGTTGATTTGTGGTTTCATATCTTAAGCTAGTCCTATTGCAAGGAATATAGCGTATGATTAGAGAAACAACTATTGTTTGTCGGTTGATAGAAGTAATGTCCTAAAGTTTCCTTTAGACATTCCACAAATCTATACTCAACAAGTTTAGCTCTAACCTTATACATATCAACCCTTTGATATCTTTGACAACCTCAAATCTTAACATTATTAAGATTCGGTTTTTCATTACAACTACATCTCATGAAGTTCTTTGGAAGGTGCAAGGTTTGGCAAGTATGTTGTCATTAACCATGCTTATCCTAATAGGATATCAATTAATCATTATGGAAATAACCAAATTCATTAAGGTTCAATTTCTCACTAAGATAATTCCATTATGATATGATGCCATGCTCCTTTAGTACTACTAGGGAACATTTATCCTATAGTATTCCTTTCCTTGATCAAATCCAAGGTTTTAATACCATTGATGATGTGCTTCTCTTTTATACATTCTTGAATACTTTAAAACTATTTCAAAGGATTCAGACTAATTGTGTTTTGTGAGATGCACATAGTCCAACCAAGAGTGATAGTCGGTGAATGCTATAAAATGAGAATAAGCCTCTTGAGGTGTTATCCTTCTAGTAAGGTAAACCCTCTCTTAGACCTTTTGGGTCTTTAAGGCATCATTGTTTCTAAACAGTCATTCTATAATTCATTTCTTAAATGAAAAAGAGGCCATTGATCGGATTGTAGCAATCCAATTACTTATGAACAAAGAACAATGCAGTTTTGTCAAACAAAACAACATTTCCATCTTAAAGATGAAATTAAATTCTTTTAGGAATATAAAAACGATTTTAATTCCTATACCTCTTATATAGAATGTTTAAGGAAGTAGCTTCCAACTACTCTTTGTAGAGATCATTGTTGTGTTCCAAAACATAAAGAACTACTCTTCCTTAAGGAGTCTTCTACTTCTTACTAGTCACTTTGCAACATTTACAAACTAGTGTATGGATCTTAATATCCAAGTAGAAGTTCTAACTGTTAGAAATTTCCCTTTCATTGTCCATCCTTTCGTAATGAAAGTATGTTCCTTTGGGGTTCTTTTACCTTCTTCTTTTGACTTCAATAGTCATGGTCCTACTCCCATTCTCTCTCTTGAGACTTTGTTTCAACTGTGACTCACACGTACAATTGAAAAAGTGTGATTCACCTTGGCGAGTGACACAAGGAAAAATCTTGCATATGTTGTAACATCCCGTTCTTAAATTAATATTCAAATCTTAAATTATTCAAGTAAAAGACATTTTTACCCCCAAGAGTATTTTAATGAGTTTTAAATTGAATTTTTGTTCGGGAAGGAATTTGGCGAAACAGGTTGAGCCATTGTCCTGCTCGTCGAAACGAGTTCGTAGACGGGCGTGGAATTTTTACCTAAAAAGAGGCAATTTTGTAATAAATATATATAATTTAAAATACGTTGGCCAATTGGCCAGCTCGTGCCTCAGCCACCCGACCCCCTCCGGTCTTCGTCCCGATCAAACCCCTCTCCCCCTCTTCAAAACCAGACGGTGGGACAGCGCCTTCCGGCCTTCCAACTGCCCCAAACCTCCTTCACACGTCGTTCCCACCTCCGATTAACCCACCTCTAGGATCGTGTAGGAATTCATGGATCGAGGATCGGAGCCCTGGATGCTCCGGATCATTGACTTAAAGTTTAAATTAACGAAAACCATCCGATCGCGACAAGTTCGACTGTTTGATCGAGACCCAAACCTTTGGGACGTGAACGTTTGGAGCGAGATTTGATGACAGGACCCGACCCAAATTCCACTTTGAAATTCGTGTCGAACCCTGTACATGTCCAACACCTGTCGGGTGCTGGACACAAATGACCAAACTACCCTTCAGCCCTAAATCCACTTTCAAACCAGTTAAAGATTTACGGCTTCTGTCGGACAACCGGCAGAGTCTCCCCTGTAAAACGGATTTTTCCCAAGTTATTTCCACCTGTAAAACACAATTTAAACTTCCCAATCTTTCAGCATGCACAAATTATAACACACGCATTTAGTAGCATTTAATCTGGATGGCCTCCGGCCTTACAAACATTCCGAACTTTAACATAGCATAACCAACTACTACTCAAATATCCCTCGGGCTTAGGCCCACACAAAAGTTCAAATTGAACCAAATTAAAATAGTAAAGGGATTCGAAACCAACTCTAACCAATTTCTGAAAAGCTCCTCTTCCGTGGCTACACTTAGATTAACCTAGGTTGCCTACATACCCTACATAGGGATCAAGCCACGCAAAGTTCTTTTTAAACTACACTACGTTAGTTGTTTTATTCCTTTTTAAACAAACCTTAAAGCAGTTCCTCAAATCCATACATCAACTTACACTTTCCTTGCTTGTACTATAAATATAAAACTAAACAAACTAATAAACCATTTTTTGAATTCCAAAACTTTCCTTCCAACTCATACTAAGCTCATTTAAGCAATGAGAAACAAAACAAACATTTCTCCAACTTTTAGCATGAATTACTAGTATTTAGAAACAACCGACTCCCTTAAATCCATTTAGAAACCAACCTTTAATACCTGAAAGCCATACCTGAAACCATTCGCATAAAGCATGTATACTGCTATCACCTACCCAAGTATCTGGGACATAAATCCATTTGAAGGCAATCGATATATTTTCCGAAGGCAACCTGGGGATGGGGAAATTGGCTAACCACCTGTGTAGATAAATCGGGCAGGTGGTTAGGGATTCTGGCCAACCCTGTGCAGAAACATTGAGCAAGGTGGCGAATAATATCCTATTTATTGTACCAATGTATCCATTTACTCTACCTGAGAACGCAGAAAAATCCATCAATTCCATTTATAAACCATCAATTCCCCTAGCAGAATCGGGGGACACAAAGTCAGACCGAAACGCAAATCCTAGCAGAATCTGGTGATCAGCCTGAAACGCAATCCTAGCAGAATCGGGGGACACAAAGTCAGCCCGAAACGCAATCCTCGCACCGCATGGTTCAAGCGTCCCCGAAACTCGTGGGGCGTTATATATACAAATAACTGTTCTGAAAGCCATACTTTGTCCGAAGACGTATAAATATTCGAGGCAACCTTACTTATCCCGCAGGCAACAATTTGCTCCGAAGGCAACCAGTTCAATTTCAAATTGATTAAACACAAATAAATAAATAAATAAATAAATATATATATCATAATAAACCACTCTAATAATAATAATAATAATAATAATAATATAGCATCCAAAAATCACAACATACATAATTCACCATTCAGATTCCAAGCATTTATCAATACGAATTAAATACCCAATACTCTTTTAACAACAAAAAGATCAAACTCACATACTTAACTGTCAATAACACATACCAACCATTAAACAAGTAATATAAACTCAAGGTATTAATATAACAATTAATACTCCAAAAAAATCAATTCCTAGTTATCAAGCAATAATTAAATATAAACAAAATAATCATCCAGTAAATTAAATCCTTACCGAACCCAAACCTGACTGTCCAACCACTCCTGACCCACGTACTCTACTAAGTCATCCTAACCTTTTCAATACTTTCCAAGAGACGAGACGGCCCCAAAAGACCTTTAGTCAACTGTCCAGTCAAACTAGTCGTGTTAGTCAACCGGCTCGCGGGGCCCGCGACCTCCAATTTCGGTCCGAACATTCCTAAAAGTCTAACAAAGTTAACTATTCACGTCCTGAAAGTTCGGTCTCGATTGAGCGGTCGGATCATTCACGATCGCACGAACAATCCGACCGATCGCACGAAGCGATCGACCGATCGCACGATTATTGTTTTTCTAACTCTAATCTCATTGATACGGAGTATCCGGGACTTCGATTCTCGATCCGTCAATTCCTATACAATCCTACAAATATGGGGAACAACATACGTGAAATTTGAACTGATCCAACGGTCTGAACACGTCGAACCTAGATAACGCCTAATAGGCGTAAATCCGTTCGACTGTCATACTATTTCCAAATTGGAATCCAAGCACACCTACGCACTCGGGATGACGTAAGGATAATTTAGGAATGGAATTGGACAGCCACAAGTGGGCCCATGCACTGCCACATGCATTGGCAGCTCGTTGGGTGCCTAAAGCGATTTTTCGACGTCGGACAAACTTCAAAACAAGGGCCATCCTTCAACCTACAGCTACTACTCGATGCATGAAACACTTTCTTTAACTACGGCAATGTCCAATTTGGACGGCAAGTTGCCAGAATCACCACCCGAAAACTGGCCAAAACTTTAAGTTATATATCGGATAACCTAGGATCAAATTCAATCAATTCCTACCCAACCATCAGCTAGAGCTTCAAGAGTAGATGTGTTTACATACTTGATTCGACAAATTTGGTCGCGGAATCAGCCAAACGAACTCTCGTAAATTTACGTAAATTCCGGCCTGTTTTTCGCGATTTCCGGCGACGGTGGCTGCGAGTTTCGTTTGAGGTGGGGTGAGTCGGGAAGAGGAAGTTTCGGTGGTCATTTTGGTACCGGTCTCGTAAGAATTGGTGGCCAGATGAGGTGGTGGTGGCCCAAAGACCACCGGCTGCAAAATCGGGGCGTTCGAGCAAGTAAAAAGATTTGGGGGCTGATCTTTGTTCAAATTTTAATTAACTCGTTTTTTTCCTTATTCTTTTTCTTTTCTTTTCTTTTTCTTTTTCTTTTTACCATTTACCATTTTATTTTATTTCTTTCTCTTTGTATATTTACTTTTACTTTTACAATTTAAGAATTTACTAAATTTTTGGGAACGGGATATTACATTTGAGGTCATGGGCCCCATGGTCAGGATGACCAAACCGGGAGTTTGACCGTGATTCTTCCGGGGTTGAGTTGTTTGGTGTATTTATTTGTCATTATTACTTGTATCGCTACCATTATCATTGTTTTATGAATAAATATTTGAGTACATATGAACTTTTGGAATTGTGATATAGCAGTATGGAATTATTATTATTATTATAAATATTATATGCTATTATTTATTTTTATGGTTATTTGAGTATGGTTTTGTTTTGGGAACGAGGAATTGGATTTGGAAACTGAAGTGTTGCCTTCGAACAGTTACTTATTTATGATAACGCCCAACGAGTCTCGGGGACGCCCGAACCATGTGGTGCAAGGATTGCGTTTCGGGCTTACTTCGTGTCCCCCGATTCTGCTAGGAGGAATTGATAGATTGCATTTTGGGCTGACTTGGTGTCCCCGATTCTGCTAGGATTTGCGTTGAGCCGATCACCCGATTCTGCTAGGATTTGCATTTCGGGCTGACTTGGTGTCCCCTTATTCTGCTAGGTGGGATTGACGGAATATTACTGGAATTGACGGATTTGCGTTTCGGGCTGACTTCATGTCCCCCGATTATGCTAGGTAGAATTAAGAGATGTTCACCACCCTGCCCATGTTTTCTGCACAGGGTTGGCCAAGATCCCTAGCCACCTGCCCGATTTATCTACATAGGTGGTTAGACAGTTTCCCCCTCCCCAATTGCCTTCGGATTTACATAATGGTTGTGGGAAATCAAAGTTAAAGAAATGATTTTATATTTTATGGTTGCTTTTCTTGCTTGATATTATATTATCTGATTGGTGATTATTTTAAAGGAAGAATTACATGTGGCTTGATCCCTCAGCAAGGGTACGTAGGCAACCTAGATTAATCCAGGTGCAGCCACGGAAGAGAAGTTTACCAGGAATTTGATTAGAGTTGGATTCAAATCTTTTAACTATTTTAATTTGGTTCAATTTGAACTTATGTGTGGGCCGAAGCCCAAGGGATATTTGAGTTGTGCTTGGTTTTGCTGTGTTAAAGTTCGGAATGTTTTGTAAGGCCGAAGGCCATCCAGATTAAATGCTGTTAAAGGTGTGTGTATGTATAATTTGTGCATGTTGAAAGATTGGGAAGTTTAAATTGTGTTTTATAGGTGAAAATATTTTGGGAAATGTCCTTTTTTAGAGGAAGCTCTGCCGATGTTCCGGCAGAAGTTGTCAACCTGTGAGTGGTTTGGATGTGGAACTAAGGCAAAGGGTAGTTTAATCATTCGTGCCTGGCGCCTGACAGGTGTTGGACACGCACAGGGTTCGGCGCGAATTCCAAAGTGGAATTTGGGTCGGATCCTGTCATATGTTTCCCATGTAGTAGAGTGCATAAGCTCTCCTACTTTTCAATGATCACAATCATTCTTAGTTTACTATGGACTAATGCCCTTGTGACCATTTAGGTCTTAACAAGATTACAGACAAATGAGAGGCGTCAATAACGTGTTCTCTTCTTCATAACTTGTTTAAATGAAGAATTATGACACTAGTAGTGTCCATGTAATGCTCCTCAACCGGGCGGAAGCACCTTGCCTGAATGTTCTTCTCTACACGTAACATTTACGTAAAAGAGTGTGAGAAGTGGGCTAGCTCTAGTACATTGAGGTATTAAGACGGGAAAGTTAGGTCTCGAAGGCTTTTTTGTCAAGTGTTGGAATGTGTGTTTGCAGATACATCTAAATAAACATAACAGATTTAAACTAGATTGATTTTATAAGGGCCATTGATTCGGGTCTTTAAATCAAATGGCGCCTCCCACTATTTTGGCTAATTCCACAATCCCTCAAAAGCGAAACTCGAGAGTATTCTATCTTGAAAACTCTTAGTGGGATGGGAGGCTGCCCATTACTTGGATCACCGCACCATAATAGGATCTAGGGATGACACAAATAATAAAGAGAGAGTCATTCTACTCATTCACATCAAGATGTGAGTTCCTATATAATTTGGCCTCTTGCAAACGTGTACCCCCAAATATTATCTTGAAGCACCATTGTACTAGTTAAGTATTAGCCCACCATGCTTGCTTAGTATAGTGATACAAACACAAACCTCATCATAATAGAATGTTGGCCATGTTTGATCCTACCATCCAATGTATGAAATGGATTCCTCCTAAACATGCGTGTATTGCTGTCAGCCCCCCATATCTGAGGCAAGCCTTCACAAGTGTCATGCTTATTCAGAATCTACCTTGGTGGAAGGCCATGACTAGACTTTCAAAAAGTCTATCGTTTCTCTACTTAATTCAAGGGTTAATTGAGGGTTTTAAGGTCTCATCATAAATATGCTTAATCCAATTAAACTATTTGGCCTAGGACAACTATTATTCTAAATCATATTAGTAGTTGTACGATACTCCCACCATTTGTTTTGAAAATCAAATCAATTTCTTAAAAATCTTTTATTTGAAATTGGGAATATGTACTACTACTAACGGAAAACCTTTGCTTTCCTTAAGTTTAGATAAATAGTTATCTATAGGCTTATGGATGATTATGGACTTGATTTCGATCTAACATCTATCCAAGATTTCGGATCTAAGGCCTTTGGAAGGAGGTTGATTTTATTACGCGTCTTAACTACTTAAAACATTCATGGTTGTTTTTGGGCATTGGACCCTATTTACGCATAAGAAAAACCTCGGCCCATGTTGGCCGACCAAACAAGAAAATCCTCGACCAAGGCACTCCTTTTTCGAAGACTTATGTTTACTCTTCGAAGAATGAGCGCCGAGCGAGCAAAGAGACCAAGAAAGGAAGAATGCCCTCGGCCACGGCATTCAAACAAGGACATCGGCCGAGCCTGGCCATTCGCCCGGATAAAGGGGATGTTGATCCACCATTTGCTCGTAAGTGGCCCCCATGGCTCATTAATAAGTAATGGGCTATGGCAGTCACACTTGTCCCAATCGGTGGATTTTTGGCGCACATGGAGAGAGAATGAGAATAGGAGTCACGTCGGTCGATCAAATCACAAGACAAGTGAAGTCAATTTGGTGAGATTATGCCCCCAAATCTCGAGAATTAAATGCTCCCTTACCAACAAGAGATCAAGGAATTAAATGCTTCTCTAAGCATGAAATCCGCCCAAGACTGTGCAGAAAGACACTAAGGCCTCACGGCGGTCACACCACCATGCTTTTCGGTTCCAGGCCACCTACTCTTTCCAATCAAGCCACATTATGTGGGTTGTGGCCCCATTCCCTCCTCCAAGGCTCTTCCTATAAGTACCGGGCTCAAACAACATTCAAGGGGTTCAACACCACACAAGCCTCTCTCAGAGCAAATTTATCTTTTCTGTCATTTATATTCTTGTAACGCACTTTCAATACATTTACTGGCTTTTCTAGGAGTAGTGGCAGATTGTAAGAAACTTCCGTCCATCAATATATCATACGACCCTCGATCTTTCGAGGCGCCGAGCACCATCCTTTGTTACCCTTCCGTTCATTTCATATATCATACGACCTCTCGCCACCGGCCGTGGCTACTGAGCACCACCCAAATTCACCATCATTTCCACCATCAACACCGCCAACAACGGCCTTGTAGCTCAGGCCGTGAACCTTGCGACCGAGATCGGTTCCTCTCTCGATCACGCCTCTTGATTAGAAGTCGGAAATACTCGAGCGCGCTCCAAACCATCCGTCCGTTCAAAACCACTCATCAATGCATGGTAGACCATGCTTGCACGCCCGCGCAATCGCACTCCCCGACCAAAGAAGGACGACCTGTGTTGACGTTGCACTCATTCGACCTGGTTCGCTAGGCCGTGAGATTTGCGCGGTCAACAGACCCATGAATAATACAAGTAATTTTTGACTTGATTATTCCTTCTCTTGATCTTCCTACTTCCCTATAACTATTTGAGAATAGAGAACTTGAGATAGAGAACTTAAAGCCCAATGGACTTTAAGGGAATTGCATTTGAAATTAAGAGAGAGGAGAGGCATGCAAGCCCCTATTTAATTTACAAACTAATAAATCAAACCTATTCCATTCATCTAATGAATAATCGGCATATCACATAGTGTCATGCATTTGCGTTCATAAGTCCATAATCATCTCTTTATTTATTTAATCTCATTATATAATTAACTTAGAATGTAATTTTAAAACTTGTTATTGGATAATATGGGCTTAATTTCAATGAAACATTTATTTCAAACAAATAAACATTTTTCACAAAAAGACGAAAACACTTTGTCATTTAGTCAAATGGGGCAAAACCACAATTAATTAAAGTTTTGGGCAAAACTATAATTTTTAAGCAATTGCACAAACAGCCCCAAATTTATAAAAATTGCATGAGAAGTCCCTTGGTGGGATTCTCCTAGGGTGGGGCCAGCCATGGAGGTTGTGTCTGTGTGTGTTGGTTGTGGTGTGTGTGAAAAGATGATAGGATTTTGGGACCACAAGGTGGTACCAACTTTTGTACCCAAAAAGCATCTTCATTTTCATTGGTTTCTTTTTAAAACTTTAGGCAACAAAGACTATATTCTATATGAAAATGTCATAGGATGTCATAAAATGTTTTTGACTTCAACGTACAAATTTCAAGTATCAAATAAGATCAAAATGCATGTTTAACAAGAACTCCTATGAACATATCATGAACACCAAGAACATTTCAAGAACTTTTTCAAATATGTATTACTCTTCATAAATCACACAAAAATCCTAAATTCATGCAAAAATCATATCCATGCTTAGAATTTCAAGACACACACAAGCACAAAAAATCACCCTATGCCGCCACCCTGTCTATATCTCATATCCCATGAATAAGTGACATGAAAAAGAAAATCTAACACATATATCACAAAAGTTTGAAAACAAGCCCATATTAAAAACAATAACTAAAATAAAAGGCTCAAAGAGACTTGACCTTGGCTTTGATACCACTTGAAGGAAATATACATTTAATGCTTAGGAAATGAACTTTAGCCATAATTTATACAACAAAAACATTTTAAATGACGGATTCATTTTGTTTATGCCAGTTGAGCTAAACATTTTTCATTTTAACCTAAGTATCTTTAGCATAGTTTCTTTAAACACAAAAGAAAAAGGAAAAAGGGAATAGATCTTTACCCTTGATAACCTTTTTTTGATTTCTCAAGAATGAACACCTTTGTTGGAAAGACCTTTTCTTTCTATTGAAATGTTGACTGCTTCACCTCAAGGATCCAAGATTGGAGTCCTCTACCTCACCACACCAAATGTAACTTAGAGATGAAGAGAAGGCAATCAAGAAGTATGGATGCTAGTCTATCTCTTGATTGGACCAATTTTTGGCTTATGGAAGATGAGAGGCAAAGATGATGCACTCACTCATCAACCAAAGTAGGAAACCAAAAACCCTAACTAGGTTTTCTCCTAACTTATGTATTTATAGGATGACACAAAGGCAAGGAAGAGAGCTCCCTAATAGTGCCGAAATTTGGTGGGTTATGGGGCTCCATTTTGGGTCCATGGATAGTGTTATCTTATAACACTTATTCATTTGGCCCAATTGCCTTTTGGGCTATTTCATCTATTTCCTTTTAAATTATATTTAAAAAATCAAATCCAATATTTCTATATGTCAAAGTTAATTCCATAATTAACTTTTAACTATTAAATCATAATTATAGTCTCACTAATTGACTCGGTTGAACTATTTGGCTTTGGTCAATTGCTCCTGTCAACATGTTGACTTTTGACCGTTGACTTTGATATTTGATTATCAACCATTGACTTGTGTCTCCTCATTTCATTTCTCTTCATTTGTAGCTCTAATCACATTCCTTAGGTGTGCAGATCCGTAGGTTCCCTTTAGCTAGGTAGTGGGTTGACTCAACTCCTCACAGTTGATATACGAAACTATTAATAAAGGTTAATTGAAACCTTTTATGACAGGACCCGACCCTAATTCTGCTTTGGAATCCGGGTCAAGCCCAGTCCGTGTCCGACATCTGTCGGGTGTCGGACACACTTGACCATTTTGCCCTTTAAATAAAGAAAATGAGAAAACAGAGTTTTAAGGTTCAACTTCTGCCGAAAATCCGGCAGAGTCTCCCCTGTAAATGGCTCAGTTCCCAAATTTTCACCTGCAATAAAACGCAAATTTAAACTCCCAAACGTTCAGCAGGCACAAGTTATGTTTCACACACAACAGAAATTAAAATGTACGGCCTTAGGCCTCACAAGCAGTAGGGCAAGCTCAGAGCTACTAAAGTATTTAAATACAAAGTTCTTTGGGTCATGGACCCTACACAAAGTCAAGGGGTTTTGGTGGTGGTGATGACGGGCCGGTGGTGGTGCTCAACTACAATCTACGGCCTGGGGGCGAAAAACATTGAAAGAAATGTGAGTGGACCAAAAAGAAAGTTTCAGAAAATTTAAAAGTAACATACTAGCCCCACTGTTAAAACCTTAAAACACAATTCTATAAACGAACAATGAATCAAAGTATGCATAAAAAAACATCTTTATAAAATTTCCTAAAATAGGAATTCTTATTCATAAAAAGAATTGTTATCAAATCAATTCTCTAAAATCCACCTAGGTGTACCCTATTTATAGTCCGTCAATTCCATTCCTCGCTAGACTCGGAGACACAAAGTCAACCGAGCCGCGTCCTCGCAAGACTCGGAAAACACGAAGTTTACCCGAGCCGCGTCCTCGCTAGACTCGGAAAACACAAAGTTTGCCCGAGCCGCGTCCTCGCTCCGCACGGTCCGGGCGTCCCCAAGACTCGTGGGGCGTGAGTCATGCGCGTAGACTTAAACCGAAGGCAGCAATAGGTTCGTAGGCCGGGTAATCACCAAATTCATAATTATTTCGAAGGCAACCTTAATTATCCGAAGGCAACAACAATAGGGTACCTAGAGTGGTTTGAAACCTTTCGTAGTCATGTAATTAAAATATAAGTTTTTCCTCGAGCCATTCTACAATCCATACTTCAATATCATGCAATTTGTTCTAAATTTCAATAGTAGGCTCGGGAGTTAAATTATCAAGAACATTTGATTTATTCAATTAAATTCCATCATGAAATTCATAAATATTAGTCGGAAATAAACGGTTTTCTAAAAGCATTAAAGAAATCATTTCAAGCCAAAAGTTCATTTCTAAAAATAAAAGTCCACTCACTGTTGATCCGAGCTTGCCTGACCCTTAGAAGGGCCTTCTTGCAAATCCGCCGAAGCTTGAGTACCTATTTGCAAAAATTAAACCATTTATTAATTAACCATAGCTCGGCATAGTAATTTAATAAAAATCCCGACCCCGGGCCTAAAAGTGTTCAAACTTGGTGAGAAGTGTTCCTAAGCCCTCTAGGCTTGATCTCATCCGATAGATTAATTTTATAATTCCCGGAATTAAATATTCGAATAAATTGTTAATTGGGTTCACTTCGATCATTCGTAAGGTTTTCGACCTCCGATCGACGGTCCGTAAGTTCCTATAGGTTTCTAGAATTTTCAAATACATACCTTCCAAGTTTCGTTACGATTCGACGGTTCAAACTCGACGAACCCAAGTTAACCCTAGTTAAACCTAACCGGTAAACATAGTTCTTCGCTCAAACGATCTCCAAAAATTCGTTCGAGCATAGCAACGCACTTGGGAGGTTACGTGGAGTGTTTTAGCACGAAAATGGGCCGCCACCACCTGGCCCACGCGCCGCCACATGCGCGGCCAGATTGGGTGGCTAGAGTAGATTTTTTCGACGACGGAAAATCTTGGAATTTCGGGGCAAGGCTTATAGCTATGTGATCAGTAGGTGGAGGGGAGTATTTTGGCAGTGAGAACCGGCCGGTATCACGCCGGAAAACTAAAATTCCCGATCTCAAACCCTAGCTCCTCAATTCGTTTCCAAAACCTCAAATCGATCAAAACCAAGTTCAGAATAAGCTAGAGCACTTCAAAATGGTCAGAAAACTCACCACGATCGATCGAATTGGTGGCCGGATCGGAGAGATTGACGGCGCAAAGCTCCGGTTGATTTTTGCGGTTTCAGAGAGGATTGGAGGTGGTTTCGATTGGAGATGGAGGCAGGGATGACACGAGGAGGACGAGGGGAGGTTTTCGGGCGTGATTTGGCGGGTTGGTTTGGCCGGAAACGTGCCGGCCGCCACCTGGTTCGAATCAGCTAGGGTTGGGAGGGGTGTTTTGAGAGGAAGATGAGAGAGAGAGAGAGAGAGAGAGAGGTCGGGGGGGTTTGGCACGCGTTGGCCAATTGGCCAGCGTGATTTTTCTATTTTTACCTCTTTTTGAAAATTACCAAATTACCCCTAGGGTTTTTAAACCTTTAAACGTTCGTTCGGGCTCGGAATCGAGTGTTCCGCACATCAACGGACTCGTTTCGACGAGCCGGACGCAACGGTGCACCCCGTTCCACCAAATTCTTTCCCGAAAATAAAGTCAAAATTTAATTCCAATAAATTAATCGGGGTATAATCATCCTTTCCTTTAATATTTTACTATTTTAAACTTAAATTAGAACCGGGTTGTTACATTTTAGGATATCCACAAACCATGGTTGTCGCCTTGCAGCAAGTCACGATCATCCGAGCTAAATGAGACATTGTGAAAGAACCTATTCAAATTGGAATGACCGTGCAATTGAATCCTTCTCTTATATCAATACTCCTTATTTACATTAATTGATTATGGAATCAATATCCTAATGTGAAACATTCCTTTTATATGATTATCCTGGTAAGATTTGAAGACCTCTTCTTTCAAATCTTATCCACTACTCTGCGCAGAGATTTGACAAATTATATCTTGAAGTATTCTCTCACATTTACTGAGAGTAGAGATTCCTTGTTGTACATTCATTTGCCTTCATGACTCTATTGAGAGTCCTGATGAGCACCTTTAAGTTTTGCCTAATTTAGCATGATTGTTGTTGGCGCTAAAACTAAATAGATAATAGTTAAAGGCAACTTACAAGTGATGTGGACGGTCGAGGGACCGAATGAACCTTCGAGAGGGAATGCTTCTCCTTTCGACCGATGATGCTAGATCCTCGTCAAAGAGAAGAGAGCAGCTGGTAAGACCTAAGGCACCAGTGTGGTACCAGCCGAAGGCCCTCCAATGCTAAAGTTAGTTTTGAATGAGAGGAGCAGGCTATTGACAGTGCGAAGGCATAAAGTCAAGTAGGAAGTCCTTACCCTATTGCTGGGGTGAGGGGCTCTATTTATAGAGTGGCCTAGGGGTTCTCCAAGCACTTAGTTTCGATGTAGGACTCGTGGGAATGCCTTCCGAAATTGTCGCGTGTTGAAGTAAATATCCTGGCGGAGGACCCGAGAAAAATCTGCAAGATATCTATGATGATGTAGAATCGGCAGGGCGTGCCGAAGAGACTGGCTGTCCGTGGGTCGGCTAGTGTACAATCGGCAAGTGATGTGGAGGTGACTGCCAATTGTAAGACTGGACTAGCATGCATGGGCAGCAAGGCCGCACTGGCGTAGGATTGGTCGCTTGTGTTGAAGAGACTGGGCTTGTCAGTGCGGGATACAAGCCACTTCAACGTGTCATGGCATGAGAGGCGGGTCATATATGGTACAAACAACTATATAGTGCCCTCAAAGACTAACAACATAGCCACAATACATCTATGATGTCTCAGGTCTAAGGATTAGTTTGCACTATTGCAATTTATGAGTTCTAGCTTGGCATGTAAGTAAAGACTTTCATGTTGGAACTCATGTGTTGGATCGTGTTTAGTGTACTTGTTCTTCTACAAGCACCTACACACATATCTAGGTGTCTCCACACTCAATGACTTGAGACCTCACCATTCTCTACATATAGAGATGATATTGTGTCAACCAGTCTTTACGGAATATCAATGCCCAATTGATATTCCTATGACCAGGAACATATTCAGGATTAGAGATCATGATCAGTCTCCATGTATGTAATCTCATTACATAGTTCTCATGTTCACTTTTATATTCCTAGGACTGTAGTTGTTTTACTGTTATGATATTTGACCAAATATCATGGTTGAAAACAACTGGTCTTACCCATGAATAACTTAATAAGTCATTACAAAAGATGTCCTTAACATTAATTATCATGCAATTAGTTTGCTTTAAGGGCATACTACTAACAGAGAGAAGAACTAGTTGTCAATGAAATGGCACAGATAGCTTCTGGTATACAGATTCCAGAATATTAGTCCGAAAAAACCATCAAGGTTAAGAAAAAGTTTCTCTATTCAATCACAAGCAGAGGTATGGACTTAGAGGTTAGTACCAATGAGGTAAATGTTGACGATTGGAGGAGGCCATTGATAACTTTGTACTCCTGAATAATGAGTCGTTTCAAAGATCAACTGAAGGTGTCCTTCTGAGGTTGTTGGCAAGGGTGGATGGATTAAGGGACAAAAGGGGTCACATGACCCCATGAGATGGTCGAAAATGTGGCTGTGGACAGCCTGTTAAGGTCTAAGACGACCCCATGGCAAGCAGCTTGGCGACCCCAAATGCACACAAGGTGCTCGACGAAAGGCCATAAAGGCCTCCATGCAAACAAAAAAAACACGAGTAGAAGAGAAGTGGAAGCATGCAGCGGAAAAAGTAGATACCCATGCAGCACTAAGCATAAAGTGATGGACATGTAGTTGTAGCAACAAAAAACTATGAAAAAAAATTAAGAAAAGTATGTCAATGTCCATGGGCTGGTCTAAGTCTCTAACTCAAAAACATGGTCATTTAATTATGCAGGCAAGAATACAAACAACGGAGCTTTACCCATTGCAGATTCGCAAGCAAACAAACAAGTTGTTCTTTGCTTCAATTGAAGAAAAAATTGCTCAAAGTCCAGGTTTTATTGTTCCGTGATCCTTTAATTAAATTATTGCTCTAATTTTTAGTTGATTTATTATTATTGTTTCTAGCCTTATTATGTGTTGATGTGATTGTTGAGATTTTAATCTAGAAAATAAAAATGATTCCTAGGAAACAATTATTTGGAAATCTTAAAAGACAGATAAAGAAAAGGAAGAAGAGATTGCTCAAAGTCCAAGAGGATCTCTGAATAAATATTTTCTTAAACCAAACAATGCTTCACTTGAAAATGTAGATGTAGTTGACGCAGGGTAGGACAAACAAGAAGATACGCTCCCTTTCATTTGGTTCAAATAATGTATTTGTTGTTGGGTTTTATTATTTATATGTTGTATTTTCCTTGAATTCTATTGAAGTCCAACAAAAAAAAATCAGATGACATCGAAAATTCAAAAAATTGAACATGTCCTAGGCAATTATCATTAACAAAACTTATAATTTTAGTGATGAATTTATATATAAAGGGGTTCTCCAAAAAAAAAATGTTCTTCTTCTGGGTATCAGACAGAGGGTTTCTAGGGTAGGTTGGGTTTCATGGTAGAGTATTAGTGTGTGTGTGTGTCTGTTTTTTTTATATATAAATTTATTATTATTTTTAAAATTTTTAAAAATAAATGATAGGAATGACTCATTTGTCCTAAAAAGCCTCAACAGTTTAGTATAAAAAAAAAAATTTGACACTTTTACACTGTGGCCCTATGACCCGAGAATCCTGGATCTGCCGTTGGTTGTTGGTGCTGCCAAGTTTGAGCATTGTTTGAACTTGGCTAACATTTTGCATATTTGAAGAAGTTGATGAGCAGTAGGAGTTCGTGGTATTTGCGGTGGTTATGATGATTGTTGAGTTTTTGGTTTGGCGCTTCAAGGTGGTTTAGAAATCTCGCCAAGATGGAGATTGTTAGAAAATTGGCTTGATTTCTTTTTGGGCTTTCTAAAATGGAGGGTCCAATATGAAGTGGTCCATTTGTTTTAAGTTGGTCATGTGAGAGGCACATAACTAGGTTTTTTGTGGCCACCTATTATTTGCAACATGTCTTGTAGAGAGTTTGGAATTGTTGTTGGTAGCCACCATTTGGTTCAAGAGAGAAATCTCTCTCGTTTTTTTGGGTGGAGATCATCAGAGAGTCACACTAGTTGTTGCTTCCATTTTGTTGTGGGTGTGATTATTGGTTCATTGTTGTGAGTAAGAGGTATTGGGTGTATTTGGGGTTTTGGGTTGCGAGGTTGCCAAACACTTTGTAAACATCCCAATTTGTTCATAGTGAATTTGTTTGCTCCTGCTGCACCAGGGACGTACTCTAGTTACACTAACTGTGAGGAACCTTGTTAAATCTTTGTCTTTGTCATTTTCATGTTCTTGCATTTATTTTCTATATTATCATGTGGGTTGGTTTTGGGTTGCTTCCATAAGGCTTAGGTGCTTCTGGCACAACAAGATCTTCCACCGGCTTGAGACAAACATAAATAAAAAGAATGGATGTGGAAGTGGTGGTTCAGCCACCACGTAAGGGTTCAAGCCTCTCTCTGTCATGTAGGAAGCAACTAAGGAATAGGTGAAGTCTACGACGGACCCCACACATTAAGAGAAAGGAAACCAAAAAGAAGAAGACTTCTTTCTCTCTTGGCTTACATCAAATAAAGTTAAGAAAGCGAAGTTTGTTCTCTTTACTTTATTACAAGAAGGAGATAAATTGTTTGTCACCTGCCCAATCAAAATATATAAATATCGGGAGTCTCAGATTTCCCAATAAAACATGACTTCGTTGCACAAAGTCACAAAGACCATGCGACAAGCCTCAAAGCCCAAAACAGTAAGTGTTATGCCCATGGGGCTATGAAGATGCCAAACATGTACCATGATCTAGCGGTCTCGAACCACCATCTCAAGACTCCACGGTCCCCGTTCATTGCAAGTCTGGGCTTTTCCATCAAAAATCTAATCGGCGAACAATTGGTGCAAAGTCTTGAATCCGAAACTTATAGATTAACGGGCTCAAATTAAAAAAAACCCCATTAATTCCCAAATCATCAAATTGAAGTCCAAGTGGTACAAAACCACGTCAAATGCCCAAGTGGTACAAAACCACACAAATTAAATCCAATCAATTTGGAGCTACATCTGTTTGATCCCGCCAAGGATACGTAGGCAGTCTAGCATCCCACTAGGGGCTAGTTTGGGATTCTTTGTGCTTTTAAAAAAAAACTCGCTATGCTTTAATAATAATCAGTGAAAAAGCAACTAGGCGTTTGGTAAACTATATTTGAAAAACTACTGTGAGTAGTCAAAGTGTTTGGTAAATTTTTATCAAAAGTGCTTTTAGTATGTATAATGACCAAAAAGGACATAATGATGAAATTTATTTTTTTCTTCATTCTTTTTCTACTTTAAAAAAATAATAACTAACTTCACTACATACTTTTTTTTTATTTTTATTTTATCAAACCAACCACCATTTCTTTCTCTTTTCTTCTTCCTTCCCAACCCGTTTCTCTTTCTTCTTTTTCCTTTCTTCTTCTCTCTCTCTTTACCTCCCGATCTCTCTATTTTCCTGAAGCTTTGCCCAGGCCCTCCTACACGACCCCAAATCTACTCACCACACCCAACCCCTTCCCCACAACAAACCCCAGCCAACCACCACTGTTTTCTCTCTCTCCCCTCCTCCATCCACCCAAGAAGCAACCCACCCAACTCGGATCCGCCATAGCGACTGCCCAAATCCATCAAGCCATACCCACTGCCCAAATATGAATATACTGCTTTTTACTCTATTTTAAATCAATTTAATATAAAGTTTACGTATCTATTGATTTGATGATCAATACATAAATTGATGGGAGAAGAAGGAAGAAGAAGAGTTCGGAGAGGAAACCGCAATAGAACGAATAGAAGGATAAGAGCTGTCATTTTGGAAAAGTAATAAGGGTGTTATGGGAAAAAGAAATTTTCATTAAAGGAACCGGTGGCTTTTTTAAAATCAATTTTTAGAAGCAAGGGTGGAGCAGCTTAAAAACTGCTGCGAGATATCTCGAGATTTTAAAATAAGCGGCTGTCTAATACTTTACCAAACGCTTTGGTTGGTTAAATTTTTTTAAAAGCCACTTTTTTAATAAGCACCGCACTCCCAAACGCGGGCTAGATGCAACCGCAACCAAATTTGAATCCATGGTTACCAAATTCACCCCAAACACAATTTCAAATATAATCTCTGGTTTATCTTAACCAAATTCGCCCAAACATTTTTCAAAGTGCAATTAGTCATTCACTCATCACAATTCCAAACTACGTTTGTTTGATTCTGTTGAGGATACGTAGGTAATCTAGAGACTCAATCTATATGCAACCGCTCAAATCTCAAATCTACATAAAATCACTGGTTTATTCTAAATCAAATTCGCCCCAAATTTCCTTACTCAAATCATCAAATTTCCATTACCAAATCATTATTTTCGTAGGTCATTCACTCATTGAAATTCTTGAACTACGAGTGGCTTGATTCCCAGAAAGGATACATAGGCAACTTAAGCTTCTACTTAGATGCAGCTGCAAAACCAAACAAACACACTTTCCCCAAAATTATATTCCTCTATAATTTTAAAGGGTTTTCTCTTGTAATTCATAACAAGGGTTATAATTAAGAGATGTCTCATCTCGAATGGGTCGAACATGAAATAAATAATAAAACCTCATTGCTTAAGCAATGGTGGTGAAATTATGTTGGGAGACTCACATTTTCCCTCAACAGATGAATTTTGTTTTATTGTAGCTTAGAAATCTTGTTTGACATTTAAGAAAAACTTAGATTTCTTGATTGATCACGTTCAGTGAACCCGCTCTCTAGCGAGGAACCATATACTTACCTTCTAGTTGTTAACTCGCAAGTGCACGGGCCATTGGATAGTATAGCATGTGTAAGTATGAGGTCGATTCCACGAGGATTGATGATAGATTGATTCAATTTGATTCCCTGCACAAAACAGAAATGAAAAGAAAATAAATAAAACAAGAAAGAAAGAAAAGAAATTAACTCAAGCAAATTAGTTACCAAGTTCAATTTAGATTCACAGATTGATTCTAGCTAAAGTATGATTAAGCCATGGTGTCTGGTCCTAACCTTGTATTCCTAATTCCCTAATTAGATCCTTGTTGTCGAATCTAAACCAAGCATTAGAAATCCATTAAGCAAAGAAGAATGTCTTACACAACCAAGCATGTATCTAATCCCTGTTGTCGAATGTCCATACATGCTCTTCATATTCATAGTTCAATTCGAATTAAGGCATGGTGTCTACTCTTAATTCAAACCAAGATAGCTAACATACAAGTTTTAATGGTGATCAATCATTCAAACAAGCATATTAACTTATAAGCATAATGAATAAGAATAAGAACCGTAATTGAAACTTGAAAACTAATTAAACTTGAAAACTTAAGAAAAGAATTTACATTACAATGAAAAATAAATTACAACTAAGAAAAACTTAAAGGAAAATTTAGCAAAAGATTTTGTTACAACAATTGAGAACTAAAAAGGAAAACTAAGAGAATTTGAGGGAGAGAAGGGAGAGGAGCTCTAGAGAGATGTTTGAGAGCTCCCCCCCTTGGGGTGTGTTTGAAGGTTAGCCAAGCCTCCTATTTATAGGAGAAGGAAAGCATCAAACTCACATGCCAATATTCTTCTTGGTTTATTTAATTCCTTCTTTTGACAACAAGTTGTAAGAATGATCATAGCCACCTCAAGTTCACATGGGCATCCATCTCCTTTCATCATTTGGCTAGTTCCCACTTGATTCTTTTGCTTTCTTTATTTCTTTACACAACCCACTTCAATTATGACAAATAAACATGCTTCTTCCCCACTATCAACAATAGCACATGCATAGCTAATCATGACCAAGAACTATCAACAATAGCACATGAATAGCTAATCATGACCAAGCAATTGCAGTCTGCTTTTGTGCTCGTTTTGGGCTTGTTCCTCCATTCTGAAAAATCTGGAAAAATATGGATCTTGAAGTTCTTTGAATCATCTTTCCAAGCATATGCAGCCCAGCTCAAGGAAAAATCGGAAAGACCTTCCAATGTGATTTTTGGCCCAATAACGCAGATGCTGCCGATTTTGACCTTAAGCTGCCAAAACTTGTATAACTTTCTCTAGAAGACTCGGAATCATTTACCGTAAAATTCTTCAGAAACTAGACTTCCGCATCTTTCCAATGATGTATTTTTCATTATCTGGTTCTTCCTGAGCAAGTACAGTCCAATCCGTGAAGTTGACTGATCTGCAGACACCGTTTTGAGCTAACTTGTCTCCAAAATGCATTTAATGAGTCATAAGCTTATTACACTGAAACAAACACAAAATAGATTAAAAGCACAAGTTTAACTCAAAAACATAACCAAATCATAAGTTAGAAGGGTACAAAATGATATGTAATTATGCCCCGATCAAATACCCTCAAACCTATATTTTGCTAGTCCTCGAGCAAAACAAAAGGGAAACAAAGATAAAAATAAATAAATAAGTAAAATTAATTAGACCACTTTCGCAGGTAACTCGATTGCATTGAGTATATGCAACAAGCCTTTAAACCTCTAGGCATCCCTAGTAGGAGGAGTTGTGTCTCTTGAGGGTTTAACAGATACGATACCCACAAACGTTTTACTGACTCTACAAAACAAAGTAGTTAGAAAACTTATTAGTTTTGTTAATCCTTAAGCAAAACAACAACAAAAACAACAAAAACTCAAAACAATCTTTCCGAACATTTTCTGAAGAGAAATGACTCATGCACATGACTAAAAAGCTTTAACAATAAAAGCTCATTTTTAGACATTATTCACAATGTGGCAAAGTTCATAACATAACATGCTCAAAGTGTAGTAGTGTGATAACCAAATGCAACAATTTCTCCAATCTTAGTTTTCACACAATTTCAAAAATCATACAAAGCACAAATTCAACTTCAAATCTCACCAAAGTTGTCCTCTCACAAATGAATCACTCAGAAGAGGGCTACAATGCATCACTCAGTTATAAACATGAGATTAGAGTTAAACCATAAGGGACTTAACTCGAAATAGAAAGATGAAGAACTTGCATTAATATGATCTCAAGAAGGATGCCAAACACTTAAAAGTAGAAAATGGATGCAATTCAATCACATGACATTTAGGATCAATTTAGGTCTTTATCGTAGGTTGTAATGGGGCCAAGGGTGTAAGGTGAGTGAGAAATGAAAGGTATAGATAACACAAAGTCCAAAGAACTCACAATGTAAGAGCATAAAACAATTGTTTCCAAGACTTGAATCATCACAATGAGGATTTTTTTTTTTCAAAACTCCTTATACCTCCATTTATAAGGATTCACACTCCTTTCTTTTAATTGAACAACCACCAATTTATTTTGAGGCCAATAAAGAAACCCAAAAATGAATTTTCAATCAACCACATTCACAACATTCTCTTTTCTTCCACCAATTGGGTGATTTTTTTTTTAAATTTTCAATATATAATACCCCTTCCCAAACTTAGCATGAAAAACACATCCCAATTAAAGCTCATGAGTTCCTTAGAAAAGGTAAATACTTGTTTTTAAGGCTAAGGCGAGGAAATATAGTTGGTTAAATGAAAGAAAATGTTTACATGTAGGCTCAAAATGGTTAACAATGGAAAAATCATGCTTAAGCATGCATAAGGTTAGCTTGAAAGCCACAAACGATCCAAAGAGGGCCTTAATATCATTTCTCAAATGTCATGTAATCAAATTTGCATAAGAATGAATGATTTTTAAGTGTTCAACCAAATCAATGAATAATGAGATCAAACAACAACTTAGATGACAAGAAAATAAGAGTATGTGTATAACACTCATGAAATGAAGGACAATGCTCAAAAGCTCATATTATATGGTTATACAAGTTTAATTTATGCTTGATACAATTCTTTGGATCATGCAAATCCTTTAATTGGAAAATTATGAAACAAATGGCAAGTGTAAAGAAGGTTTCGAACATATCATGCTAGAACGATGCCAAAAGTTTTTTATTTATTATTATTTTTTAATAAAAAGAAATCCAATTTTCATTTAAGTCATTCAAACATTTATCACAATCTCATCATATGTGTTCGGAAAGTGACTCAAAATAAAAAACAAAGCAAGACTAAAATAAAACAGAAAAACAAGAATTGTTTTTTTAAAATTTTATTTTAAGAAAAACCAAATTTACTTGCTAAACTCTAATACCCCCAAACTTAGAAATGAACATTGTCCTCAATGTTTAAAAATTAGGCACAAGTAATGTCATAACAACAATTGAAAGGTATTAAAGCAAATAAATATCACAAAATACAATAATTAAAATACAAAATAAAAATTGCAAAACAACCAAATGAATAAAAAATAAAAATAAAAATAAAAGCAAACAAGAAGCCCTAAACACACAAGCTTACGCAAATTGAAACCCAAAAAATTTGAAGCCCAAAGCCCACCATTTGAAACCCAAACCACGGTGAAACCCGACCCATAATGAAATCAAGCCCACACATTTTATTTATTTAAATTGATTTTTTTTAAAAAATATTTTAAAATTTTAAATTTTTAGTATTTTTTTTTGTTTTTTACGTGGGAAGTGGATTCTGAACGGGGGTCCATATGTCGTCTCGGACAACGAAGCAAGAGCCAGGACGTCATCTTTTGGGTCTTCACGCACAGCCTCTTGGGGCCCATCACTTGAGCTCCCAAAAATCGCACTTATGGCTACACTCTTGGCTTGAGCACCATTTGTCTCGTGCTCTGGTTGCTTGCGCTTACCCGGTCGCCCAATAAACTCCAGCTTCGTGCGCATGTCTTTAGCATACAAATCTACCATCGTTGATAGCTGTTTATTCTCTGCCTGCAATCCTTCTAGCTGACGTCGATTAAACTCCACCATCCTTGTCCTTTCCTTTTTCAAGTCCTTTATAATGCCTTGACAATCCTCAACCACATTTTGCGATGCCGCTAACTAAGCCCTTACTAGCTCCAACTCACGGGATTTCCCAATTAGGCGATAACCCACAGTTGCGATAGTGGTCATGCTTTGTGCGGCCAGTGCCATGGCATCACTCACGATTCGATTGTCACACTTTGCCCCGAGCACTCGTGCATCTCTGGGAGTCACTAAACTCCTTGCGACTCTAAGGGCAACTTCGTTGTCCATGAGTATTGTGTCGTTCTTGTCACGGGCCCTCGTGTTGAGCCAAAGTAGGGCATCCACACTGGTGCCGCTCCTTGACTCAACGTCTGAATTGGTTGAGCTAGGTTGAGATCGAGCGAAAATGGGAAAGAAGACGACATTTTCTTTCTGCTTTCTTTTTTTTCTCTCTTCTCTCTTCTCTTTCTTTTTCTCTTTTCTCTCTTCTTCTTTTTTTCTCTTTCGTGTGGTTGTAATTTTTGTTTCTCCCTTAGTTTCCTTTTATAGACGTCAAACCCTAGCACCACTCGAGCTCCACAGCCTTCTGGCTTTCCACCGTTCCCAATTTGTCGCGACGTGCCTTTTCTGAACGAACGCGTTCAACAAGTCTTCGCGTCTTTCCATGGCGCCCGTAATTTCCGCTTGGGGAAGCGCAAAAGCTCTGCGGTGCCTCTATGTGTCGACACGTGGCTCTTGCTTCGTTGCCCGAGACAGTAAACAACACAATACTCATGGACAACAAAGTTGCCCTTGGAGTCGCAAGGAGTTTAGTGACTCCCAGAGATGCACGAGTGCTCGGGACAAAGTGTGACAATCGAATCGTGAGTGATGCCATGGTACTGGCCGCACAAAGTACGACCACTATCGCAACTGTGGGTTATCGCCTAATTGCAAAATCCCATGAGTTGGAGCTAGTAAGGGCTCAGTTGGCGGCATCGCAGAATGTGGTTGAGGATTGTCAAGGCATTATAAAGGACTTGAAAAAGGAGAGGATAAGGATGGTGGAGTTTAATCGACGTCAGCTAGAAGGATTGCAGGCAGAGAATAAACAGCTATCAACGATGGTAGATTTGTACGCTAAAGACATGCGCACGAAGCTGGAGTCTATTGGGCAACCGGGTAAGCGCAAGCAACCAGAGCACGAGACAAGTGGTGCTCAAGCCAAGAGTGTAGCCATAAGTGCGATTTTTGGGAGCTCAAGTGATGGGCCCCAAGAGGCTGTGCGTGAAAACCCAAAAGATGACGTCCAGAGGGCTAAACTAAAGGTTCCAATTTTGGAATCAAGAAACGTCCCATGATGATGCTGATGCTGATGAAGATGAAGAAGAAGAAGAAGAAGAAGAAAAAAGTTTTATTTATTTGTAATTTTTTTTTGTTTTTTTGTTTTTTTTGTGTGTAATGCAGCTTGTTTGAAGTGAATAATTTTTTATATATTTTATTTTATTTATTTATAAATTCTTTTTTTTAACACTTAGAAAAATACTAACTAACCACACCACAAAACTAAAAATAGAAATAAAATAATACAAAAAATAAAAACGGAGACTAACAGAAAACCAAGAAGTTCCAAAATGCAATTTAAAATTTTTATTTTTTTGTAATTATTATTTAAGCAAGAATACAATACCCAAACTTAAATTTTTATTTAAACTAAACTATTATTGTAAAAAAATAATTTATTTTAAGAACACACAATTATACAAGCAACTCTAGGATGACCAGGTTAAGGGCCTCGGAAAACACGGCCAGGGGTTCCGAGAAGGTTGGAGGGGTCACAATGGTCCCACTTAAAACCCAAACTTCTTAGACACCGAAGGTGTCGCCTAAAGAACTCCTAGACACTGCATTGATGAATACGCTCACTGGGGTTACCAAAGTCAGCTCATATGAAAAATCTTTTTAAATCTTTTTTATTTAAAATTATTATAAAAGAAACAGAAAATTAAAATTACTAAAATAATAACAATACAAGTAAAAGAGAAAGGATTGGATACTCCCCCTTGAAGCGATTAGGTCGAGCATGGATGCATTTGGAGGTCGCTACTCCCACTACTCCATACTTCCTATCCTTATTATTGAAGTTGCCTTCTCTCCCTTTTTATTGAGCTATCCTATATTGCTAAAACAAACACAGAAAACTTGAAACATAATTAAAATGATTAGGAATAAAAATTGAATTGAAAAATGAAATACAAAAGTAAAACAAGTAGGGAAAGAAAATAGAACCAAACTATGCCGTCAATCCCCAACGGCGCCAAAATTTTGTTAACTCGCAAGTGCACAGGCCATTGGATAGTATAGCATGTGTAAGTACGAGGTCGATCCCACGAGGATTGATGATAGATTGATTCAATTTGATTCCCTGCACAAAACAGAAATGAAAAGAAAATAAATAAAACAAGAAAGAAAGAAAAGAAATTAACTCAAGCAAATTAGTTACCAAGTTCAATTTAGATTCACAGATTGATTCTAGCTAAAGTATGATTAAGCCATGCTGTCTGGTCCTAACCTTGTATTCCTAATTCCCTAATTAGATCCTTGTTGTCGAATCTAAACCAAGCATTAGAAATCCATTAAGCATAGAAGAATGTTTTACACAACCAAGCATGTATCTAATCCCCTGTTGTCGAATGTCCATACATACTCTTCATATTCATAGTTCAATTCGAATTAAGGCATGGCGTCTACTCTTAATTCAAACCAAGATAGCTACCATACAAGTTTTAATGGTGATCAATCATTCAAACAAGCATATTAACTTATAAGCATAATGAATAAGAATAAGAATAAGAACCGTAATTGAAACTTGAAAACTAATTAAACTTGAAAACTTAAGAAAAGAATTTACATTACAATGAAAAATAAATTACAACTAAGAAAAACTTAAAGGAAAATTTAGCAAAAGATTTTGTTACAACAATTGAGAACTAAAAAGGAAAACTAAGAAAATTTGAGGGAGAGAAGGGAGAGGAGCTCTAGAGAGATGTTTGAGAGCTCCTCCCTTGGGGTGTGTTTGAAGGTTAGCCAAGCCTCCTATTTATAGGAGAAGGAAAGCATCAAACTCACATGCCAATATTCTTCTTGGTTTATTTAATTCCTTCTTTTGACAACAAGTTGTAAGAATGATCATAGCCACCTCAAGTTCACATGGGCATCCATCTCCTTTCATCATTTGGCTAGTTCCCACTTGATTCTTTTGCTTTCTTTATTTCTTTACACAACCCACTTCAATTATGACAAATAAACATGCTTCTTCCCCACTATCAACAATAGCACATGCATAGCTAATCATGACCAAGAACTATCAACAATAGCACATGCATAGCTAATCATGACCAAGCAATTGCAGTCTGCTTTTGGGCTCATTTTGGGCTTGTTCCTCCATTCTGAAAAATCTGGAAAAATATGGATCTTGAAGTTCTTTGAATCATCTTTCCAAGCATATGCAGCCCAGCTCAAGGAAAAATCGGAAAGACCTTCAAATGTGATTTTTGGCCCAGTAACGCAGATGCTGCCGATTTTGACCTTAAGCTGCCAAGACTTGTATAACTTTCTCTAGAAGACTTGGAATCATGAACCATAAAATTATTCCGAAACTAGACTTCTGTATTTCCAATGATGTATGGTTCATTATCTGGTTCTTCCTGAGCAAGTACAGTCCAATCCGTGAAATTGACTGATCTGCAGACACCGTTTTGAGCTAACTTGTCTCCAAAATACATTTAATGAGTCATAAGCTTATTACACTGAAACAAACAAAAAATAGATTAAAAGCACAAGTTTAACTCAAAAACATAACCAAATCATAAGTTAGAAGGGTACAAAATGATATGTAATCATGCCCCGATCACTAGTGTCTCCTACACGAATTTCTTTAGGTCAATCATCCTCCCAATTGAGCATATATAATCTATGGCGGTCCTTACAAATCGTCAATGCCCAATGGACAATCATATGACTACGAACCTTTGGGCTATGAGCTTAAGAGAGAAGCTCTCATGGCCCTTACTTCTTTAGATCCCTTTCCTCATCTCATAGCCCATAAATTTGTCATTTAGATAAATAACTATTATTGATATTTTTACCCCAATCAATGTAATTGCTCTCATGATTTAATTTTGGCTCAAAACCAAACCGAAAAAGAAGGGGACGAAAAGAATTGATATTTAGAGCATTTAGTCCTAATTTATACCCAATTAAATGAAATCTCTACACCTATTTCTTTTTTGTTTTCAATAAATCATAGTCTTTTTTCTTGTTGTGCCTCATTCTTTTTCTCTTCTCCACCCCTTTCTTTCCCTCGCTTTTCTACTTTCTCTCTTCTTCCACTTTGTCTTTTTTTTTTTTTTTTTTAATATCTCTTGCTCGATTGGACAAATTTATGGCACACCGTGGTCACTTATTTATATAATCTCATCTTCTCAAACAAAACCACCCCTACTATTTCTCATGGCTCAATATCTCATCTTCTCGTATAGGTCCATTTTGGTTCAATATCTCTAGACATTTTGTACGACAACCAAACAAAACCACCCCTACTATTTCTCATGGCTCGTAACCTAACTTTTCCCCACACACACACCCAAAAAAGTCCAATGTGTTTCCATATTTTTAATCCTCTTAGTTTTAAAATATTAAGTTTTTAAGTTATATTGAATTGACAGAAATGCCCTTAAAATTTAAATAGAGTTAGATATAAGGAGTATTGTTGAAGATATAAAAGTCCCACATCTGAAACTTGACTAAATATATCACAACTTATAATAAGTGGTTTCACTCCGAATAGAATCGAGACATTTTGTAATAAAATCTCACACTTAGGGCCAGCATTCATTGTCTTTGTGAAAATAATCGCCGGAGAAATTAGTCATGAGAGAAAGCAGCTTTGACGTTTGGTAAACTTTTTGTTAAAAGTGTTGTTGGTACTAATTACCGCATAATTAGAAAATAATTCCACATAATCATTAAACCCAATGACTCTTAAACCGATTCTGCATAATCGTAAAATAAAAGCACCTCATTAGTCGCTTTCCTTATAGCTTTCTCTCACAAGAATTTTTAATAATAAGTGATTTTTTCATAGTTTACCAAACAAATGGGCTTCCCAAAATTTTTTAAAAATCACTTATAACCCCGAATAAGCAATGCCAAACCCACTTACTGAGCGTTGTAGGTGGTTAAGTTGGGGAACAATATCGGTGTTGCTAGTAGTGGGCCTCTTGCCCGTCTGCTTGAAATTTAACATAGTATCATAGCAGGACCCCGACCCAGATCTAGACTCTAACCCAGACTGGCCACGCGTTGATTGGGTGTTGCCACCAACCCTACTGACTAGCCACACCTTGATTGGGTGTTGATATTGACCTAACCGACTTCGACTATAACCTATGAATCTTCCGCAGCACACAAACCTAGACCCATATTATTAACTCTGATGTGGATTATGCTCCACGCGTGGCCCACTATGTGGTGATTCCACGTAAGGGGGTGTGTTGAAGATATAAGAGTCTAACACTGGAAACTTAACTAAATAAATTACAACTTATAATAAGTGGTTTGACTCCTAATAGCACTGAGGCCTTTTATAATAAAACTCCACACCTACTAGGCCTTGTAGATGGTTAAGTTGAGGATAATATCGATATTACTAGTAGTAGGGGTGGGCATCCGGACCGAAAAACAGGAACACCGAACCGAACCAGAGAAAAAAATCGGAAAAAAATAGTTGACCAAAAAAGTCAACAAACCGAACCAGAATCGGCGGTTTCACGCCACACCGCGCCAGACCTAACCGGTTATGGTTTCTTTTTTTATTTTATTTATAATTTATATACAAATTTTTTAAATCCAATGCTATATTTTTAATGTTATAATTAATATTTTTCCAAGTTCAACTTCAAAACATTTTCTATTGTATGAATTGGATTATTTGTTAATTTTCAAACCCAAATAATAACTTATTTATTATCATTTGTTAAAAAATAAAATAAAATAATTTTTTTGAAAAAATAAAATTTAAAACCGATTTAAAAACCGAAACTGTTAGAACCTGACCGTTGGTTTTAAAAAAAAAAACCAAGAAATCGGATTGGTGGAATAGTACCGATTTCGGTTACAGTGTGAAGTGAGAACCTGACAAAATGGGACCGTGCCCACCCCTAACTAGTAGTGGGTCGCTGGCCGTCTATCTGAGATTTATCAAGTATATTGCAACACTTTATGAAGTTCAAGTGGTTATTAGTAAAAAACAAATGTTCAGCACTAATTGTGCACGTACCTAAAAGTTCAAGTAATATGCAAAGGACCAAGTAAGGTTCAGACTTCGAATCCTAACATGTGTGTAATGTGTGTGTGTTTCGTATATTATCGCTCATCTTAATTGGAAATGTCTTTAAAAAATAATTTCAAGTTATATTTATTAATCAAATTAGAAGGTTTTGTACAAAAAACAAAAAACAAATTAGAAGGTTTTGTCAAAAAAACAAAAAACAAAAAAAAGAAGGGGAAAATAAGTGATCGACAGATACGGACACTCTGACAGAGACGAGCAAGAGAGTGGACCATCTGAAGTGAGAGGTTGGTGGTCCGAAATGGCGGTAGAGTTAAAAAATGACTGCAGATAGAATTATTGAGATGGTTCGCTCGCAGGCTGAAAAGGTCTAATGCTATATAACAACTGCAATTTCACTTGTATAAATGTTTGCTTTCTAGGGTTTGTGGCATGGTTCTCATGGCGGGGAATCTGGGTGCGCTGCAATTGCTTATGCCTCTGATTGTTTGTCTTCTGCTCGGTGGATGCGCTTCACATAAGGTAAGAAATTATGATGAACCATGTAGTTTAATTTTTCATTTTTTCAACTTGAAGAGTTAAGATGATTTACATCGTGGATCCATTCATTGACGCTTCGCTCTCATTCTTTAGGTATATAATGAGTCGATTCATAGGCAATTGGTTGCTCCTGAAACTGAAGAAAATAAAGGTGTGAGTGACCCTTTTAACTTCAAGTGCTAAATTTCCTTAATCCGTCTTTTTTTTTCTTTTAAATGTCTTCACCAATGTCTTTTGATAAGTGCTTTGTTTGAGTTGTTTGCATCTCTCTCTTTCTGGAATTTCTTAATAATATGAACCCGAGGATAAGCGTTAAGGGGTGCTCTCTGTGTGTGGGTTTTTGTAAATTTTATCACCATTAAAAATAAAAATCCATCTCTCCGAATTCTAACGATGTGTTTGGATGGGGAGTTTAAGAGTACTACGGGAATTCAGGACGATGGAATCTAAAAAAGATGGGATTTATTTTAAGAATTTATGAACTTTCTTCGTTTGCTAACCTGTTAAGCATAACAGAATTTGACGTTTATCTTTATGGAGGTATCAATATGTGTAAATGAGTGGTGGTGACAGTTGTGGAAATGGTGGTGGCAACAAGGGCGGGAGTGATGCCGGTGATGGCAATAAAGGTGGGAGTGGTGGTGCTGGTGGTGGTGGCAGTGCTAGAGGCAGAGAGGGTGGTTGGAGTGAGGTGGCGATGGTAGTGGTGTGGTGGAGGTGTCAGTGCCAATGATGATGGTGGTGGTGGCGGCAATGGCACCGATGATTGTGGAGGTAGGATGGTGGTGGTAATGGCAATGAAAAAGTGATGACGGATGATGGTGGTGGTGGTTGTTGTAGCTTTATTTATCAAAATCTCTCATAATTTTGAGATTTTAGAAATGACACCTATTTTGGTGTAATCTTAAGTTTGAATTTATGACTCCCAAACTCCAAGTTTCTTTTTCCTGTGAATATTTATTTTCGTATAAGCCCAAAAAAGGAAATTACTAAATAGTATATGTTATTTCAGAAATCCTGACTTTTATCTCAATTTCGAGTTTATTTTTTCCATCCAAAAACATCCTAATACAACTACCAATAGAGAACCAAGAGCAAGTGGACTCTACATTATCCGTTGTCCTTGCCTTCAAAATGTTTTCAAGGTCTTTGGTGCTGAACAAAAGTTATTGGATCACAAAACAAAAACATTTCAGACGTCTGGTACCAGCTGATTATGTTTCATTGCTTTTACTGATGAAAAAAGCGCATCATTTTCTTTGCCCGTTAGCAAGAACTAAGAGCAAGGCATTCAATTTTATGTTCCCTATATAGAACCCTTGGAACTGTGATGACTGAGGTTTGCAATGCATAAAACTGCCATAGAGGATACTTATGATATAGAACTTCAGCTTAGCTATGGAAGGCCCCGGAACACACGTGTAATTTGTCTGTTGAAAAAAAGAATCATATTGCTCCTAAAACTGATAGTGTGTGTTTATACCATGGAAATAAAAGGTGTGAATATGCTGTTCCCTCATAAGCTGCATTAATGTGCCTTATTTTTTACAGCATACTGGTAATGTGTGTGTTGATAATGTTCAGAAGCGTGTTTTTGTCAATATAGATTGTGTTAGAGTCTATATCAGTTTGTAATTGAGCTATTATGTTAACATTGTAATTATTTTTGAACAGCACCATGCCCCAGTGGTTGGATTCTTGGACCTAATAAGCGGAAGTGCTTTGGTTATATGAGCAGCCCTCAGCCTTGGAACGAGTCAGAAACCCGTTGTAAAAGTTATAATGGAAACTTAGCAGCATTCAAAACATCTCAAGAACTGGCCTTTGCTCAGAATCTATGTGCTGAAACCATCAGTGGCTGCTGGGTAGGGGGAAGAGGTGTCAACTCTACCATTGGTCTTGGTTGGAATTGGTCTGATAATACTTCATATTGGAATGAGTCTCTCTTTCCTGGGGAACCCCTTCAATCCATTTGCAGTAACATCTCTTGTCACACCAATAATTCTATTGATGTATGTATATTGATTACTAATGGATCCACATCCCTCTTGGTTGAAAGATGCAACATGTCTCATGCTTTTATATGCATGGTTGATTTAGGTATATATTCTGTAACATCCAAGTCATCGTGCACTTCAATCTTGCATTTCCTATCCAGCTTTAATGTTGTCCCTGTTTCTTTCAGGGAACAGATGTTACCACATGCATTGCCACAGAGAATATCTTATCATCCTTGGAGTTGTAAGTGGGCTGATTCTCTTCACAACATTAGCTGTAGTGATTTGGCTTCTTGCATACAAGCGGAGCAAGAAGCGCAGACGTTCCCGCAGACTTTCTAATCCAGCAGCTACTGCATTAGTCCCTCCATCATGGAAAGTCTTCATGAAAGAGGAACTAAGGTCAATTACAAAGAACTTTAGTGAAGGAAACCGTCTTCTGGGAGATGCCAAGACAGGAGGAACATACAGTGGGCTTCTTCCTGATGGTTCAAGGGTGGCAGTTAAGAGGTTGAAGAGATCTAGTTTTCAAAGGAAAAAGGAGTTTTACTCTGAAATTGGAAGGGTTGCAAAGCTTCACCATCCAAATTTGGTGGCTGTGAAAGGCTGCTGTTACGATCATGGTGATCGCTACATAGTTTATGAGTTCATCATTAACGGGCCCTTAGATAAATGGCTGCACCACATACCTAGGGGTGGTCGGAGCTTAGATTGGGGAATGAGAATGAAAATTGCAACGACTCTTGCTCAAGGAATTGCGTAAGTTATACAACACTTTCCCTTGTAGTCTTATTAGGTAAAACCAAACATCTAAAATCTGAGACTGATTCTTGCTTCAGTGGATTTTTCCAATTGGTGCTTTTTTCCTTATTCTTTAAAAAATGATAGTTTCATTTCTAATAATTATGAACAATTTCGGTCCTCACTAAATTTCTCAGCTCACCACTGTCCAATTGACCTTGTTAGCAACATTTCTGAAGGCAAGTCTCCTTTTTTATGCCTGTTACCATAGTTCTTTTGGTTAATGTGTTCTGAAATCGCTTTTTACACACCATAGACAAGTTTCTTGAAGCTAGTTTGATATTAAATTTGAACTGTCATAAATATCTGAGATGAGCATTTGTTAAATTTTGTATGATAAGAGGTGTTTTGGAAGAAAAACAATACATTATGAAGTGGAAGGGTTGTTCCCAAGGGCTCTAATTTTTTGGCCAGAATTTGTGTGCACAAATTTGGAAAGATCAGGAACAAACTGATCTTCAAGTTGGTCCTGCTGGACTCATTGTTATGATTGTAATGGTTTCATCCCTTGTTTTTGTTCTTGTAGAGGTCCGTCTGTTAATTTTTATGATGCTTTCGCCTGTGACTCTGTGGCTTCATGTCTGGACAGGATTTGAATGGTGAACAATGAACTGTGTTTAATTGGTGTTTCACCTGTTAATATGTTAAAACAGGTTCCTTCATGACAAAGTGAAGCCACATGTTGTGCATCGTGATATCCGCGCCAGTAATGTACTGCTTGATGAAGATTTTGGAGCACATCTAATGGGGGTTGATCTCTCAAAGTTTGTGCCGTATGAAGTGATGCATGAGAGGACAGTGATGGCTGGTGGCACATATGGATACCTGGCTCCAGAATTTGTCTACAGAAATGAGCTTACAACAAAGAGTGATGTTTATAGTTTTGGTGTGCTGTTGCTTGAAATTGTGAGTGGGCGTAGACCTGCGCAGGCTGTTGATCCGGTCGGTTGGCAGAGTATTTTTGAGTGGGCAACGCCTCTGGTGCAGGCTCATCGCTACCTAGATCTCTTGGATCCTCATATAACCCCTTCTTCTCCGGATATCCCGGAGGCCGGTGTGATTCAAAAGGTGGTGGACCTCGTTTATGCTTGTACGCAACATGTGCCATCAATGCGCCCAAGGATGTCTCATGTTGTTCATCAACTTCAACAGTTAGCCCAGGTTCCCATTCTAAAATAGTTTTAAGTGAGTTTCGGGTTTAGTATTTATGTATACAGTGCACGTAATGAGAATTTGTAGCTTGTAATTTTTATTCTCTAGTTGTTGAGGGGCCATATGACCAACTAGGGTAAAGCTTGTAGCCAGAATGTAAGGTTTAGGGTTTAGCACTCTCAAGGCCATAAGGTAAGACCCTATGTAGTCCTCCTGAGACTGACAATTGCAATCTAATCGGTAATTTAATTGATAATAGCTGTCTGTATTGAAACAAAACAAATGGTGGGGTTAATTTGGTCTGAAATGGGCCCAGATTCAAAATTGCAGAGTTTTCTCAATTAATATGTGCACTCCATTTACTTATGGGTTAAATGTAAAAATTGTCCCTCTGTTTTACTCATTTTATCAATTTGATTAATTTAGTCTTTCTGTTTTACTCTGTTAATTAATGTTGTCCATTTCGCTAAACTACAGTTAAAACATGGCAATGATTTGCCTATATCCTTAATATTTTCCATATTATTGAGTGTTACCAAATTTCTCTTTGAAAACATGGCAATGATTTGCATATCAGATGTCTAGCCCAGTGAAAAAATGGCATTGATTTGCATATCAAAAGTCTTAGATTCAAACCCCTATGCCATCTTGGGTGGGTGTGTGTGAGAAACCCGCTCTCCTCTAGTTTAGACTATTGCTTGTACTCAAACCAACATTGGTTTTATGATTTTTATCATAAATGGTCCCTAAACTTTTCACTTTCCATTTCCTAACTTCCCATGAGTTTACGAACACATAAGAAATAAAATAATTATGTGCATTCTAATGTTAAAATTTGTAATAAAATACCCTCAAAACTAGAAATCATCTCATCTTAGGGGGTAGTTGATCAATCCAATTCCTTAATTCCCTTATTTTAAGTTCCTCGATTCTCGACTTCCACATTCCTAGTAGGTAAACATTCCCTCAAATTGATTTTTAACATTTTTTTTTAAAGATGCCCTCAAATCAATCAATATGATCCTTAATACTTTGGTCCACACATCATTTTGGTCCCTCTCATTGCATTTCGTCTCTTAGATAAAAATGGTTTGCACAAAGTAAGCTAACATAATTTGCTTAATAAGGCTATATGCCCCAAACGTTGGAGGGAATATGGCCTTATTCACCAAAAATGTGGATTTAGGACTAAAATGAGCATATTTATATGACAATATCCCTTGAAAGTTGTTCACGAGATGACACATGACCAATTTTACTTGAAGTTTATCGGAATGTGATAGGAGAGACTAAATTGATGTGTAAACCAAAAGATGAAGAACCACATTGATTGATTTGAGAGTTTGAGAACTAAAATGAGCTGTGGAACCACTTGTTGTTTTTATTTTTCTGGAGACAAAATATATAATTATTTTTCTTACTTAATTTGAGTTTTGCAGTAATTCGTGGTGATTAATTGTGTTAAATATTCATTCCGCTTTAGCTTCATTGAAATTTGACAATGTGCCCATTTGAGGGAAAGAAACAAACATATGTTATGTATTTTAGGATGATGTTGGACAATAATTATATAGAGTATATAGATTTGACAGCTACTATCCTTGGTATCCCTGGTTTTTTTTTTTTTCTTAACCCCTAATCTTAAATGAATACCATTTAATTTCTCAATATTACGTGGGAAAGTTGCCATAATTCACTGGCTGAAGTGTTCATCGCCCAAAACCATCCAATTGCTCAATTGTCCAGAACCAGATATTCATACGTAGTCATTGCCATATACAATGCCTCTCATCATTTTGCATCCTCTCATACTTCTCCACATACCCGCCGAACCCGCTTCCCCTCTGTTCTTCATTGTCTCAGTGATCACCTGCATTTGAAGTTTCTTCACGAACCCAGGTTTTGATTTCTCTCACCCTCTTCAAGATTCGGCCGTTTTTGTTCACCAGTGCCATTTATTGATTGCAACGTCATAATAAAGGTCTGATCTTTGCTTTTCGTTTCTGTTTTTGCCTTTTTGTTTTAACTTGGTGATATTGAATTGATATTCTAATGCAAATGCATTGCATTGAAAATTCATGACAATTTCTCAAAAGGGTATTCATTAAATTGTGCAATTATATGCTCCTTTTGTTGTATGATCTGAAAACGCATTTGAAATGCTCCTCTGTGTTGCAAGTTTCAGCTTCTATAGTTCAAATTGAACACAACTTGGCAACAACGCAGCAAAGAATGCATAAGTTGGTCTGAATGAGAAGTTCTGTGTTGCCTTCGGTCCAGATGAAAAAATCCTTTGCATGGAGGCCGCAATTGATGAAAGATATTATGATCATGTCCAAGTCAAGGCCTCGTCCACCATTGAAAAGACCAACATGGATTATCGCACTGGTTTCGTTCGTCTGCGTTTTTTTTATTGTAGCCTATTTCTACCCACCGAGAAGCTCTGCCACCTGCTATCTCTTTTCTTCTAGTGGTTGTACTGTGTTTGGAAAGGCTCCACCTGTTCCTGCAAGGGAATTGACTGATGATGAGACTGCATCTGATGTTGTAGTTAAGGAAATTCTCAAGACACCTCCTCTTCAATCAAAGAACCCCAAAATTGCTTTCATGTTTTTAACTCCTGGTACATTACCTTTTGAGGAGTTATGGGAAAATTTCTTTCAAGTAAGGTTTTGCCTTTATGTCGTTCTTTACCCTTTATTCTTTTTGCCCTCTTGAGTTCATCACATTTTGGTATTTTTTATTTCCTTACTGTTTTTCTGCGGTGATTCTTTGTTCATATATTTACGGAAGAATCGTATGAATGTATTTGTTGAACTGCATTATGAAGTTTGGTAGTCAAGAGCTACAGTTTAGGCATTTTCTAGAGCAGCCATTCACTGAGCCGTACTGGCAGATGTTTAGTAGCTAAAATGCTCAATAATTTGATGGAATTGATTCTCACCTCTGCAATGTAATGGTATCTCATGAGATTACAGTTTGTCTTTCTCCAGAGTTTGAATTAATGTCGAACTAGGGCCGCTCTTTTGACCACCTGAGGAAATGTCGAACTAGGACCAGTCTGTTAACTCAAGAGACTTATCGGAGGAGTATGTTACTCAGGAGATATGATAAACATGTGCTAGGCTAGGTGTGTTCAACACCATTTTCAATGAAAACAGTACGAAATTCGTTTTAATATAATATATATAAAGCTCTTGAATTTCCATTTCTTTATGCTTGGTAGCATCTAGTGAGAACTGGAAGTAAGAACTCAAGCTAGGGTAAGTAATTGGTTGACCTTTTTATGAGTATATTATAGATACATGCTAAAGTAAAACGAAGTACCTACTTGTGTTGATATTTTTTAGTTTATTTAAAAAGCCATTTATTTTGTAAGCTAATTCAAAGTCTAACAAAAATATCATGGTGCCTAGGGCCATGAGGACAAATTCACTGTTTATGTACATGCTTCTAAGCAAAAACCAATACATGTGAGCCGTTATTTTGTTGACAGAGACATACATAGTGAGCAGGTACGTAGAAGCCTCTCATAGCATTCTTACAGTTCAACATTATTTTATCAGTAACCAGCACACATGGTTTTCTTTAAAGATGCCATTAATAATAAATTTGCAGGTCGTCTGGGGAAAATTTTCGATGGTTGAGGCAGAGAAGAGACTTTTGGCAAATGCACTTTTAGACCCAGACAACCAACATTTTGTCTTGCTGTCTGATAGGTCATTGCATTGTAAACATTTACAATTGTGACTTTTGCATGAGGTTCTTATGATGGAATTTTACTAGTTCTTTCATTGATTTTATTTTACATTTTTGGTTTCAGTTGTGTACCACTACATAACTTCGATTATGTATATAACTATCTCATGTACACAAACGTCAGCTTTATTGATTGGTAAGCAAACTATATTTTAGGAAAAAACCAATGGAAGTATAAAAATTCTTTCCAATTATTTATGTTAAATCTCTTATTCTGGTGTACTTGAACAATTGCGTATTAATGTATTTAGCTCTCTCTCTCTCTCTCTCTCCAGTTTTGTTGATCCTGGTCCACACGGAACTGGCCGGTATTCAGAACATATGTTGCCTGAAGTTGAAAAGAAGGATTTTCGGAAGGGTTCACAGGTACATTCGTGAATTTATGTAAAGACTGGTGGATGAAGAACTTTCTTGAATTTATTTCCTGGTGTCTCATATAAACCTGCTTATATAATCAACCGTAGTGCCAACTGCTAAAGTCCCCTCTACTATAAGAATTTCTTAGAAGTCGAAGGTTCTAAGGGGTATAAAACAAAGTTGGTTACTGCAGGTAGTTGCATCTATGTCAATTTAATAACTTTGTTGTTTACTCAGCTAATTGCTGTAAGCCTATTTCTCAAATGATAACTGGAGTTTGAAGCACTGGATTTAGGACTATACATGACCTGTAAGTTAACCTATGCCCTATGCTAAACGTATAGGATTTGACTAGTGCAAAATTTCAGACTGGCTTCAATTTAGATCTGGTGTCATCTGGGAAGTAAAATTAAGTCTCAATCCAATGTGTTAAAGCTTAGTGGATGGGGCAAGATATTCCTTTTCAGGCTCCATGTGGAGTCACAAAAGAAGATGGATTACTTGCTATACTTACAAATATTTGCTTTCCACTGAATTATCGATACATTTCTAAAATCATTTCTTTAAGTGTATATTTCTATGTTAGACACAAAGGTGCAAAATTTCAAATTGGCTTCATTTATATCTGGTTACAAGCGTATGAATGATTGCAATGTTTGGATCGATTTCTTTTCCTGTTCTTGTTCACGTTTATTGTCTCCTTTTGACAGAGCATTTGATCAACAAGAGCTTTGGTATATAATGTGCTCATTGATCAGATGCAGATTTGTGCAAGGACAGTTGATATGTCTCGATATATGGTTGGTTTTAACTGACATTTGCACTGCAGTGGTTCTCTATGAAGCGGCAACATGCAATTGTCATGATGGCAGATAGTCTTTACTATACAAAGTTCAAGCTTTACTGCAGGGTAATCTGTTTGTTATGATATGCTTTTGGCATCAATAAGTAGGCCTTATCTAGAGTAAATTCTTTGAACTCCAAAGATTTTTATTTTATATTTTAAGAATCTTACTCTTCAAAATTTAAACTATTTATATCTATTGTTAGTCCTGGCTTGCTAGTTTTGGATTGAACACTATGCTTTTTCTGCCTTTCTCAGCCAAACATGGATGGGCGCAACTGCTATTCCGACGAGCATTACCTGCCAACTTTCTTTCAAGTCAGCACATCAAACCTTCTCTGTTTGCTTTCCATTGCAACTACATTTCACTCCTTTCTAATTTCTGTGCTGCCACTACTTCTCTTTTTCTTTTTCCATTAATGGTTTTCAGATGAAAGATCCTGGTGGACTTGCGAATTGGTCAGTAACATATGTTGATTGGTCTGAAGGGAAGTGGCATCCAAGAGCATATAGAACTCAGGATGTTACTTATGACCTCCTTAGGAACATCACGGTATGGTTTCGAAATTTTTTTTTTCTTAACCCTCACTTCATTTTCATGTGACATGCCATTCACTTAGTGCGATTCTCTCTCACCCATTTCAGTCCATCGCTGAGAGCACACATATTACAAGCGAAGAAAAGGTACAAATAACCCTTCTAGAGTTTGGATCAAACAAGTTGGCTTGCTTGTGGTAAAAGTAATCAGTAATGCTAGGGTCATTAAATTTGTTTGCAAAATGATGTGGCAGCACTATCGGCACCTCATTTATTTCTAACTACATATCGTATCATCCTGCACACATCATTTGATGATTAAATTTGACGACTCTAATAATATTTTTGTTGTGGTAATGCTTTCTGTAATTTGGGAAGACACACTTTGAAAATTTGATTTTGGTCTGCATTGAATGCTGCAGAAGCAATTACTGACGACTCCTTGCTTGTGGAATGGGATGAAGAGACCCTGTTTTCTATTTGCCAGAAAGTTTTATCCTGAAACTTTGGGGAAACTGCTGCAGCTTTTCTCCAATTACACAAAAGTCTAAATTTTCTTTTGGTTCAGTCAATGTCAAATGCTTCCTCGTCATCCCTCAGTTCTGGTACATATCTCCCTTGATTATACATTGCCACTTTCAACACACATTTTTGGGATCCTTGGTTGCATAGAGTTTTGCCATGTAAGTGTAGCTGTCAAGATATATGGCTTGGATTGGTGGTTGAGAGGATGCTTGTTGTAGATTGGTTATTTTATTTTAATTTTTTATTTATGTATTTTAAATTACTGAATATTGAATGATAAATGCATTCAATTTCAGGTTTTTGACATTGTTTACTCCAAATCTCCCAGCCTCGGAAATAGGCTAGAAGTTGTATTGAATTGCGAGCGTGCCACTATTAGCATTGTAAAACCCTAGTAGACTTTAATAAAATTAAGTCACTTACGCACCAAGAAATCTAACTTCCAACCAAATAATTGTGTATTGAATGGGGAATTGATTCAATGTTGGTTCTTATCTATGCCTCAAGACAAATGAGGATTTTAATATTTCTCTAATACAAACTAAAGGAAATAAACTACAATATTGAGTAAACAAAGGATCAAATCTAAGAGATGTGATCAGAACTGGGACTACTATCACCTTAGGCTACTTCTGGATTGCTAGAACAGCTTCACAGTGTTGAGAGGTCTAGTAACAGTCAAAAGATGGGGTCAAAACTTCGTATTGCAATTGAGAACAACACCTTTAATTGATATAAATAAATTGGGAATCGATACCAGCGTCGGAATTGGCAGAGCTTTATCAATAAACCGTATGCCTGGAAGGAAGGATTAAGGTTTGTATTGAGGCTATTGTTGAGTAGTTGTGTGTGGAGGCAATGAATTATTCTCTCATTTTATATTACTTTTGCCTTAACTCATAGGTAATGGTCAGCTAGGGATAGGGCACGACATTGATGAAGATCATACATAATCAATTAAGATCAATTATCTAATTACCTTTGCCTTTGCTGTTGCTAAGAAAAGATAAGATCCATCTTTAATTCTAGGTAGTTATTGTTAAAATGTAAATTGCCTAGCTAATTTCTGGTTAGTTAGTCATTTACTTTAGCTGTTTTTACTCTTTGTTTCATTAAGCCATGTGTTAGTTGGTGCACTTGTGCTCATATGCCAAGTGTATGGAGTAGATTAGTCTGTTAGATTCCAACGGCTCTTTGACTTTGGACTGTCATGTGTCACATTCACATTGGCCCTTGTAATTGAATTGTAATGATTGCTGATGTATTGAAAGAATGATAATGAATGAAAAGGGTGCGATCTCTGCAACGTTCAGCAGATTGCATCTGAGAGTATTTCCTATTTTCTGTGTTTTCTCTAAGCTTCTCTCTCAAAATCTTTTCCTTAGCTCCCTTGATAATCCAAATCTCAACATGGTATCTAGAGCGAAGGTTCGATCTGGATAGTGGGGCGTTGAGCTGTGCGAGCTGAGCTTGGAAAACCAACGAGAAATTTCCGACTCAGTTCATCGATTCCGGTCTCAAATGGCTGGGTCAGGTGGTGGTGATCTTAGGGCTCCAATATTCAATGGTGATAACTATGAATTTTGGAAGATCCGAATGAGAACCATTTTTAAGTCGCATGGAATCTAGGATCTAGTTGAAAAGGGTCTTGGGATTTTAGAATTGAAAGGGAAGAAGATTGTTGAAGAAGAGTCATCAGAGGCAGAGAAGGTGTCTCTGTTAATGAAGGATGCTAAGGCACTGGGCATTATCCAAGGAGCTGTCTCAGACGACATTTTTCCAAGAATCTCAAACGAAGAGACCTCGAAGGGTGCTTGGGATATTCTTCACCAGGAGTTTCATGGCGATAAGCAGGTGAGATTCATCAAGTTGCAGGGTCTGCGTCGTGATTTTGAGTACACAAGGATGAGGGATGATGAGACCTTGTTTGTGTACCTCACTCGTTTACTCGAGCTGGTGAATCAGATGAAAGGATATGGGGAAGATCTATCCAGAGGAAGATTGGTGCAGAAATTACTTATAAGTTTGACCAAAGAGTTTGATCCAGTGTGCTATGTAATTGAGCAAACTAAAGATATTGAGACTATTGAGGTGCAAGAAGTCATTGCTGCACTAAGAGGTTTTGCTCAAAGACTTGATAGGCATGCTGAGAGTACTACTGAGAAAGCCTTCAGTAGTATGAGTGTGAATCAAAAGGGATCTCAATCTAAACCTGGTTTCAGCAACAACAAATTCAAGAAGAACTGGAAATCACAGGGTAAGAAATGGGATTCGAAATCTCCAAATAATGCCAACCAAGGAGGAAAGCATGATCAAGGAGAAAAGTCAGATCAAACTAAAGGGAAATGCAAGCATTGTGATAAGCTTCACCATGGTGAATTCTGGTTCAAAGGGAAGCCAAAGTGCTATGGGTGCAATCGTTTTGGGCATCTCATTAAAGACTGTGAAAAATCAAATAAGAATGAGAGAATTGCAAATTTAGCTAGTCAGGTAACAGAACCTGCTACTATGTTTTATGCCTGTCATTCTGCAACTATTGGGAGAAATGTGAATGTTTGGTATGTTGACAGTGCATGTAGTAACCACATGATTGCTCATGAGTCCTTGCTTATCAATATAGATAGAAGTGTGAACTGCAAAGTGAAGATGGGTACTGGTGATTTAGTACAGTCAATAGGCAAAGGTACACTGGCTATTGATGTGCAGGGTGTTACTAGGTACATTAAAGAGGTTATGATTGTACCTGGTTTGGATGAGAATTTGTTAAGTGTAGGACAGATGATAGAACATGGGCATTGGTTAGTGTTTGGTGATAATGTGGTTGATATTTATGAAGATAAGCAGATGAAAGAGCTGATTGCAAGAGTTCAAATGAAAGGGAACAGATGTTTTCCCTTAGATCTCAAATATGTCAACTCTCCAATGGCAAATAAAGCAACTCTAGAGGAATCATCCTGGCTGTGGCACATAAGATATGGACATCTAAACTACACTAGTTTGATGCTCCTGCAAGAGAAAGATTTGGTGCAGGGCTTACCTAAACTGCAAGAATTTGAGAAGGTTTGTTCTGGCTGTGCTATAGGCAAATGTCACAGAAGTTCATTTGATAAGGAAAATACCTGGAGAGCTTCTCAACCACTTGAATTGATTCACTCAGATATCTGTGGTCCAATGCAGACCATCACTCTTGGAGGGAACAGATACTTTCTCACCTTAATTGATGATCACACTAGAATGTGTTGGGTGTTTTTCTTGCATCATAAGTCTCAAGCATTCAACATATTCAAAAGGTTCAAAAACATGGTTGAGCTGCAAAGTGGTTATCAAATTAAGAAGCTAAGAAGTGATAGAGGTGGAGAATATACATCATTGGAATTTTCAAAGTTTTGTGAAGAGATGGGATTAGAAAGGCAATTGACAGTTGCCTACTCTCCACAACAGAATGGAGTTGCAGAGAGAAAGAATCGTAATGTGATGGAAATTGCAAGAACAATGATGCATGAGAAGAAAATTCCTTTGAAGTTTTGGGTAGAAGCTGTCAATACAGCTGTCTATCTGCAAAATCGAAGTCCAACAAGTGCTCTGGAAAATTCAACTCCATTTGAGAAGTTTAGTGGAAGAAAACCAGGTGTCAAACACTTGAGAATCTTTGGTTCTCTATGTTACATCCACATTCCTTCACAGAAAAGGCACAAACTAGAGGAAACAGGTGAGAAGGGAGTATTTGTAGGATATGGAGTATGTGAAAAAAGGTATAGAGTACTCAACTTGAGAACTCAAAAGATTGAGCTATCTAGAAGTGTTATTTTTGATGAAGAAGCAATGTGGAATTGGGAAACAAATGAGGCAGTGCAAATTTCAGTGTCATGGATTGATGAAGCAAGTTCTCAAGTATTTGATTCAGACTTAGAACCTAATCAGCTACAACAACAGTCTATGCAGTCTCCTTTGAGAACTCAAACTTGCACTGATCTTCATGCCACTCAGGAACCAGTTTTACTTGACTCTCCAGTTTCAAACTTTGAAACTTATGATAACACTCCAAAGAAATGGAAAAGTTTGAGTGAGGTGTATGCTCAATGCAAGATGAGCATCATTGAACCTGAAGATTTTAGTGAAGCAGTCAAAGATGAAGCTTGGAGGAAGGCTATGATTGAGGAGATACTGATGATAGAAAAATTCCACTTGGGAATTGGTTGATAGACCAAGCAAGAAGCCAATTGTGGGAGTGAAGTGGATATTCAAAACTAAGCTCAATCTTGATGGCTCCATTCAAAAACACAAAGCAAGGCTTGTTGCCAAGGGTTACACACAAAAACCAGGGATTGATTTCAATGAAACCTTTGCTCCAGTAGCAAGGTTAGACACTATAAGGACCCTCATTGCACTAGCTGCACAGAAAGGCTGGAAACTGTGGCAATTAGATGTCAAATCAGCTTTCTTAAATGGTGTTCTTGAAGAGGAAGTCTATGTAGATCAACCTGAAGGTTTTGTGATTAAAGGAGCTCAGGATAAGGTGTATAGATTAAGAAAAGCTCTCTATGGACTAAAGCAGGCTCCAAGGGCACAGTACGGTGAAATCGACACCTACTTATATCGGTGTGGTTTTCATAGAAGTCCAAGTGAAGCAACCCTCTATGTGAGAACCAAGGAAGGTGTGGGAACATTAATTGTGTCAATCTATGTAGATGATATAGTCTACACAGGTAGTAGTGCAGATATGATGAAAGAGTTCAAGTCTGAAATGATGTGCAAGTATGAAATGTCTGATTTGGGTTTACTCCATCATTTTCTTGGTATGGGAGTAACACAAACTGAAGGGAGCATCTTTATCCATCAAAAGAAGTATCCTCTCACACTCTTGGATAAATTTGGACTGAAAGACTGCAAATCTGTGAGTACTCCTCTAGTTGCTACTGATAAGTTGCAAAGAGAAGATGGAAGTGAGGCTGCAGATGAAGGTTTATACAGGAAGATAGTTGGAAGTCTTCTATATCTAACTGCAACCAGACCAGACATCATGTTTCCTGCTAGCCTGCTTGCAAGGTTCATGCATAACCCTTCTAAGACTCATTATGGAGCTGCTAAAGGGTTCTAAGATACATTCAAGGAACCATTGATTTTGGAATTGAGTATGTGACTGGAAAATCTACACTTTTAGTAGGATATTGTGACAGTGACTGGAGTGGATCTGAGGAAGATATGAAAAGCACTTCTGGATATGATTTTTCATTTGGAAGTGGTGCATTTTCATGGCCCTCAGTCAAACAGCACAATGTAGCACTTTCAACTGCAGAGGCAGAGTATGTGAGTGCAGCAGAAGCTACATCTCAAGCCATTTGGCTCAGGTTTGTTCTTGAAGATTTTGGGGAAGAACAGACTACTGCAACAACTGTGTTTTGTGACAACACTTCAGCCATAGCAATGGCTAAAAATCCAGTATTTCATCAAAGGAGCAAGCACATTAAAAGGAAGTTCCATTTTATTAGAGAAGCAATCCAAGAAGGTGTGATTGAACTGCTCTATTGCAAGGGTGAAGATAAGATAGCTGACATCTTCACTAAAGCTCTTCCTAAGGACAGATTCAGTTATTTGAGAAGTATGCTTGGAGTGAAATTAGCTAGCACTTTAGAAGGGAGTGTTAAAATGTAAATTGCCTAGCTAATTTCTGGTTAGTTAGTCATTTACTTTAGCTGTTTTTACTCTTTGTTTCATTAAGCCGTGTGTTAGTTGGTGCACTTGTGCTCATATGCCAAGTGTATGGAGTAGATTAGTCTGTTAGATTCCAACGGCTCTTTGACTTTGGACTGCCATGTGTCACATTCACATTGGCCCTTGTAATTGAATTGTAATGATTGCTGATGTATTGAAAGAATGAGAATGAATGAAAAGGGTGTGATCTCTGCAACGTTCAGCAGATTGCATCTGAGAGTATTTCCTATTTTCTGTGTTTTCTCTAAGCTTTTCTCTCAAAATCTTTTCCTTAGCTCCCTTGATAATCCAAATCTCAACAGTTATCAATTTAATAGATAATTCCATTTTAAGCCATTCGAAGTGGCCCAATTCCCTATTTATTTGTGGAGTCATAGTGAGGGCCTTATATATGGTCCTTGGTGAGATCCTACCTCTTAACCATTGGATCGAGGCTAACCAATTTAATCAAAGTGCTAACCAATTTAATCCAATGGTTAAGAAATAAGCCCTCACCCAAGGGTCATATATAAGATAATAAGACCCTCATTATACAATTCTTGTTTATTTGTGACGGGTTGGAAATAGGCAAACATTGCGCCCTAAGCCCAATAGGTTCAATTTGAGTTGTTTGGGCAAGCACCTGACATAGATTAGACCATTGAGGTAATCTCGAACACATGCCATCTCCAATTAGAGTGGTTTTCGCCTAGGCGAAAGCCATTTCCGTCTTCAACTCCTTTCGAAAGTTTACAATCCTGCCCTAGATTTCCTTTGAAAGGTCACTATTTTGATTCTGAGTCGAAAAGTTAGAGCTTTATCTATGAAGGAACCCATACCAGTTAGCATTTTAGACCCAAGTAATTTACTTATTTACTTTTCATGTTATATATTTTTCTTCTTTAGCAAGCATCCAAATTTCTTAACTATCAATGTTTCCTGCACTGCTAACTTTTAGGAACTTGGCATTAATAATCTTCTCCAGGAACCAATACTTTCTACTCTGTACCAAAATGTTATCGGTATATGCATAGTTTTAAATCTTGAAAACACTTACTTGCATGTCGTAGTATACAAAGCTTGCTTTTCCTCTCTCAGTTTCTTATAACAAAATGCCCACACCAGTTTCTTCTTCCTTGGTACAAACAACAATATCTTGTTTGAATGAAACCTATTGAACAGTGAACCATGGGGAGCTCATACAGGTTATGTTTAGAACAACTCACCCCTTGTTGCGATGGAATTACAAAATCACGCTTTCCACGTCCCTCTGATGCTAACAGTATGGCTGAACAAGACTGGGTCTAAAAATGAATAAAAAATTATCATCACTAGGATTTCCAAGCCTTGCTCATTTTAGCACCAAGATATCTCATGGCATTAATGTCACCAGCAGCCAGGAGACCAGAGACGTCCTGTCTTGCACTTGTCCTTTTGCCGCAGAATAGTCTGCATGCATTTAGCAGCCTCGTCTTTGGAGCCAATCACAATTTCCTGAATAACTCGACCTGCAATTGAAGTACAAGACGTGTAATGATTGACTAAAATCCAGATTCTAGAGTTACAAGTACATATGTTAAACTACCACCCTAGTTAAAACACTATCCCTGTGGCACATAAATCTGGAAGTTTTCTATGAACTTTCACTTTTCCATTTACAACAACCAAGCAATATTTTCCTAAAAATCTTTGGGTCAGGTATAATCATTAAATCTGAACTAAGATCAATCCTTAAGAAACCTTTTTCCTTATAAGCCACTGCAGATGAGTTAAGGTTCATACCAGAGTCACACAGTACTTTCTTTTCTCCTAGCTTCATCCCCATTTGGCTTCGACCATTGGGGGGCGTAGAAGAAACAAGAGATCGAGATGCGATAAACCACCATCCTGTTTTAACAGTAATAATGTATCTTAAGCTTCAAAGTATTGAACTATAGACTACATAGCATAACTTTCATAAGAATTAGCCATATAGTGAAGTCTTAAAGTTGGTATCTAGCTTATGTTCTAAAACATGCAAGGAGGTGCTATACACCCATTGCTTGGGCTTCCGTTTTTTCTTTTTCCTGTTCAACTTTTATTATAAGCTATAAATCAACCATTTGCCAGTAAAAGAAATGTTGGATCAACTTCACACTGCAACCTAAGGGTCAGAATAGACCTTGTTTACACCATAATCAACTGAGCATGTCTAGCCTCAAAACGACTAACACCAAGGCAGACATGCCTTCTCCCCTGCCGAAGGAAGACACCCTTCCAAGGTGCCAAACACCTGCTGAAGCTCCCGATTGCCGAACCTAATCTCCAAGACACGTGTCACCACCAGGGCGACTTGCACAAAGTCCCACATCGAAACTTTGTGCAAACCTCCCACTTTCACCTCTCTATAAATAGGGAGCAGTACCCAAGGTAAGGAAAAAGACTACTTTCTCACTTTTACTGTTACTCTACCAAAATTACCACTCTTAGCTGACTTAAGCATCGGAGAGTCTTCGGCCAGCACCACACCAGTGTCCGAATCTTAACGACTGCTTCTTCCACTTTGCCTTATGCAGGGTACCTAGCTATTGAAGGTCCTAGCCATCTTCCCTGCCGAATACCCAAGTCTTTCCTATCTAAGTTGACCTAAAAAAAAAAGCATCAACAGTTTGGCACCGTCTGTGGGAATCGACTTTTGAATCCCAACTACCTCTACCAGCTCCGCTGGCTCTTTCCCCTATTAGGCCCCGCCGCCTCTTCTTCACCCCACATTCTGCCATGCCAAGCGAGGCCAGCGATGATACCCAGCACCATACCCCCCGTGGGGACTCCTCCCGAAGGAAACCTTCAGCAGAGGGGGATCTCCAAGCGGAGGTTGAGCATCTCCGCGCTAGCATCGCCAAGATGTCAGAGAACTATGAACAAATTCGCACAAAAAATGTGGAACTGGAGCACGATTGCCGAACCTTGAAACGCAATCTGAAGGGCACTCGCCACCAATTCACCCAGCAGGACCACACCCAAGACATTGGGCACACCCAACTGAATCAACTACTTACCTCCCATCATAGCGCCCCCATTCAGTCCAGGCCTGACAAAGGCAAAGGCCATCTTCATCCGGAGACGACCTAGTCGCGGCTCCTCCACATCTCCCCACCCAAGGATCGACCCCATGGCCCAACCAAAGTCTACAAAGATTGCCGGGACCGTATCTCGGAGAAGCGGAAAAAGCCCATCCAGATTAATGTCGACCTCGATGACCAAAAGGTGGCACACCTAGGCCCCCTACCGAAGCCTACTCGCTTACCTGATGCGGAGGGCATAGGGGATTCATATGACTGGGAATCTTACCATCCCGAGGCCTGGGAGTCCTACCATTCCGAAGATTTCGAGAAATGGGAAGATTACCCACCAAAACCTAGCCCACACCACAAGCCTTCAGCACACGACGCTCTCCCGCATGCCGACCCGGTCATGCGCCTCCTCTTTGAGAAGGTCCGACGCCTGGAGAGTGAGCAACACCGCAGCCACCAGCCCCTCTGGGCCAAACCACGCCCTGGGTCCTTTACCGAACGTATCCTCAACTACCATCGTGAGAAGGACATTCAGCCACTTCGCATTTCCTTCTACACGGGCACGGAGGATCCACGACCCACATCCATTCTTTCTAGTCAGCCCTGGGTTGCAAGGGTCTTAGTGATGAAGGAATGTGTCTCCTTTTCCCTTCTACCTTTAGTGACGCAGCTCCGAATTGGTTCTACCGGTTGAACCCCGGACTATCAACTCCTTTGATAGTCCGGCAGAACCTTCTGGACCATTTCATGATCCGGACGATCGCCTTTACTCCGCGGACGATCAGTATATGCTTGGCAGGTGAGGACGAACCCCTTCGAGTATGCAGCCCGCTTGACCACGAGTACTCTCGTTGCCCGGACCGACGACCGAGCTGCCTTCGGGCGCTTTCAAAAGTGGCCTTAGAGAATCCAACTTCCGCTACCTAGTCCACAACCCATGGAACACATGCGGGCCCGATGAAGCAGCAGCCATTCACGCCAAGGCCGAGTACTTTAACACCAAACGTGGCCCAGCCAACCAGACAAGGAGCACATTCAATGATCCCCTACCCGCTTCGGCACCCACCCCATCCAAACCTCACCATCCGGCTCCTATTCTTGACAATCAGGGTACCCAGCACCCTAAGAGGAAGGATGGCTACCAGCACCCCTTCAGCAATGGGAAGCGTGGCAGACACGGCAACCACCACCAGTCCGGCGGAAACAAACATCCAAGGACAGCTGATCGTGCTCCACTCCCTTTCGCGCCCAAGCCCAGGTTTGAAGTGTTCACCACCCTGAACACCACTTATGAGAATGTCCTGGTGTAGGAAGCACCCATCATACCCAAGCCTCCCCCCGGAGACCAACCAACAAGCCTATGCCACACATAGGCGTCTTTTGCCGTTTCCATCAGTTCAGTGGCCATGACACTGAATCTTGTATTGCCTTGCACAACATCATCGAAGGACTCATCCGTGAAGGGAAGCTGGATAAATATGTGCACAATCTCCCACCTCCACCTAACCCTCACCAACGGCAGATCAACATGATCTCCACCATCAGTGGTGGTCTTACATTGGCTGGCACATCTAATAACTCCATCAAACATTATGTCCGCTCCACCTATGCACACTAGGTCTTCAGCATCGAGCAGTGACGCCTGTCGAAGACCCAAAAATCAAGCTGGGCACCCATCACCTTCTGCGAGGAGGAAGAACGTGGTGTTATTCTCCCCCATGATGACCCACTCATTATCCACACCGACATTTCTAACTTTGACGTTGGACGTATCTTGGTGGACACTGGCAGCTCAGTCAATGTGATGTTTGCTGATGCTTTCAACGAACTCCAAGTCCCTACTCACCTGCTGGATCGAAGCATCACCCCTCTTGTGAGCTTCTCTGGTGATGTTGTCCAGCCCATTGGAAGCATCCACCTCCCTATCTCCATTGGTTCGGCACCCCAGCGAGCAACGGACACCACTCCCTTCCTCATCGTCAACTGCCCCATAGCTGACAACGTCATCCTTGGGCGCCTTGCCTTGGCCCAAATGAAGGTTTTTATTTCCACACATATGTTGCTGCTGAAGTTCCCTACACCCCATGGCACGGGCACTGTGCGCGGCGCCCAACTTGGCGCCTGAAGCTGCTACGCCTCAGTTGTGAAATTCACAAACCGCCAACATAGGGGCGAGGCCCTAGCAGTAACCAAGGTCTCAGCTCCTCCTCGCGCTGGCACTGAACGACCTGAGGACCCCAGGGAAGAATCTGTCACCCAGTTGGCCGAACTGTGGAAGATCTTGAGTTAGTTATTCTCGATGACAACATCCCAAATTGACAAGTCCGAATCGGCACCTCCCTCTCACAGGATCTTCGTTCTGACCTTGTCACCTTCCTCCGCCTCAACTCTGAGGTCTTTGCCTGGTCTTACAATGACATGCCTGGCATATCACCAGACATCATATCCCATCGGCTGAGCATTAATCCTGCAGTCCGACTCGTTCGGCAAAAGCGTCGTGCTTATGACCCAGAGCAATATGAGGCCATGAAGGCAGAAGTAGACAAGCAGAGCAACATCGGATTAATCAAGGAGGTGGACTATCCCACCTGGCTGGCTAATGTGGTGATGGTTCGAAAACCAAAGAAACGCTGGCGCATGTGTGTTGATTATACCAATCTTAATGGGGCTTGTCCGAAGGATAGCTTCCCTCTACCTCGCAGTGACCAGCTCGTTGACGCCACAGCAGGCCACGCCCTTCTTAGCTTTATGGATGCTTACTCTGGGTACAACCAGATCTTCATGCACCCTGATGACCAAGCTCACACCTCCTTCATTACAGATCGTGGCCTCTATTGTTATAAGGTCATGCCATTGATTGGCAACACCATGGAGGTCTATATTGATGACATGCTATTCAAGAGTCGCACTGCTGACCAGCACATCCCTAACTTATTTGCCATGTTCACCATCCTGAAGCAGTATAACATGAGGCTCAACCCCACAAAGTGTGCATTCGGGGTGGCTTCAGGCAAATTCCTGGGTTTCATGATCAGCCAGAGAGGTATTGAGGGCAATCCAGAGAAGATCCAGGCTATCTTAGACATGACAGTACCAACGACGGTCAAGGACATCCAAAGCCTCACTGGACGCGTCGCAGCACTCACCAGGTTTATCTCCAAAGCGACTGATCGTTGTGCCCCATTCTTCAAGGCTCTCAAGGGAACTAAGCATAACATCATCTGGACCCTAGAGTGCGACAAGGCTTTCAAGGAGCTCAAGGAGTACATGAGCTGGACCCCTTTGTTATAAACCCCTGAGCCTGGAGACACCCTCACGATTTACCTATCCATCTCAGCTACAACGGTTAGCTCAGTGCTCATCAGACCACATGAAGGTGCTGAACATCCGGTGCATTACGTTAGCAAGGCATTACAGGATGCTGAAGTTCGGTACCCAAACATCGAGAAGCTAGCTTTTGCCTTAGTAGTGTCCGCCAGACGCCTGAGACCTTATTTCCAGGCACACACCATTCATGTCCTAACCAACCAACCGGTTAGACAGGTATTGCAGAAGCCAGAGACTTCTGGTAGGCTGGTCAAGTGGGCCATCGAGCTTGGTGAATTTGATATCCTCTACAAGCCTCGCCCAGCTACCAAGGGACAGGCGGTCGTCGACTTCATCTCTGAGTTCACAGAACCCCAAGCTTTGGCCACCCCCAGGTCATACCTACTGAGCCCACTCCTCCCACGAACTTGGTCCACGTCGCCAGCAATGGCACCCTCGACCTTACCCAGCCATTGTGGACATTGTACGTAGATGGCTCCTCCAATGCCCAGGGATGTGGGGCTGGCCTTGTTCTTATCTCCCCAGATAAGGTTGTCCTTGAGTACGCCTCCGCTTTTAATTCCATGCCTCCAACAATGCAGCCGAGTATGAAGCACTCCTAGCTGGCCTTCGGCTAGCCAAGGAGATGGGCGCTAAACAAATCCAGATATTCAGTGACTCCAAGCTCGTTGTTCATCAAGTCAACCAGGACTTCACTGCCAAAGACATCTCTATGACAGCATATCTTCAGCATGCCCGCCACATGTTGACTACTTTCGATGCTTATCTCATCAGCCAGATACCACGTTATGAGAACAGCCATGCCGATGCTTTGGCTAGGCTAGCCTTGGCCCTAGACCAGGGCAGTGGCCGAAATATCCACATTGAATTCCTGGATCGCCCTAGCACACAAACCCCACTCATATGTACCATTGATCACAGCCCTACTTGGATGGACCCCATCCTTCATTTCCTGCAACAATAGACACTCCCTGCTGATCCTGCTGAAGCAAGGCGTGTTCGTTATCGCTCCGCTCGATACCTAATCATCAATGGCTCTCTATATAGGCGTGGCTTCAGCCATTCCTATCTTCGGTGTCTTACTCCAGAGGAAGGTAATTATGTTCTTCGGGAGATCCATGAAGGCATCTGTGGCAATCATTCCGGCGCTCGCTCGCTAGCACATAAGGCCATTCGGCAAGGATACTTCTGGCCATCACTTCACACCGATGCCCAGGCCTTCACCCAAAAGTGCGATAAGTGTCAGCGATTTGCCAACATTCCACAACTTCCAGCTGAACCATTGATAGCCATTCGCCCAATGGGGACTTGACCTCATTGGATCTATGCCCTATAGGAAAAGAATATTATATGGTAAAGGCTTGATGTTTTTCATTACTTCAGACTACTTAAATATACAAGCTTGTGTTGTGTAATACAATTGATGAGATAGCTATGATTACTTGTCGACCACTATACAATTAAAATAACATGTGCATATTGGAATATGCTGGAACACAATGAATGGGATGTTGCTTTCTTGCTGTTCTGTACTTGATTGGCTAGCTATAGCTTTGACTACTTTAACAGCTTGGTCACGTGTGCTGCTTACTTTCACTGCTTACTTTCATGCCCCCGCAAGATGGTACTCCCATTGGAGATACCAATCTTGGATCGAAGAAGAGAGAACCGGGATTGAGAGAGAGGTTTAGTAAGCAAGTCAACCAGCTGATCATGAGTGGAGACATGAGAGACAGTAAGATGGCCTTGGGGAACCTTGTCACGGACAAAATGATAATCAATGGCAATGTGCTTCATGCGAGAATGGAAAACTGGATTTGCACATAAGTACATAGCACCAATATTATCACAGAAAATGGTGGGTGTGGAGGGAAGTTGAACACCAAGTTCATAAAGCAAGTTGGTGATCCAAGTGAGTTCAGCCGTAGTGGAAGTAACAACTCGATATTCAGCCTCTGTGGAGGAACGGGCAACAATTTTCTGCTTGTGAGAACACCAAGAGAGTGCATTCCCACCAAGATATATAAGATAAGCGGTAGTGGATGTGCAGTCATGGCGATTGCCGGACCCAATCAAGATCTCGAAAAGGCATGCAAAGAGATAGACGAGCGTTGGAGATGCAGGCCATAAGGCAGAGTGCTTTTGAGATAACGAAGAAGCCTTTTTGCCACGGACCAATGGGTTTGAGAAGGACAGTGCATGAATTGAGCAAGCTTATTAACAGTGAATGAAATGTCAGGCCTGGTGAGGGACAAGTATTGGAGAGCACCAATGACACTCCGGTAGAGGGTGACATCTATATTAGGAGATCCATCATGTAGAGTGAGAGATGTGGATGTGGACATGGGAGATAGTGCCTCCTTTGCACCGTCCATATGGGTGCGGGTGAGGAGATCACGAATGTATTGATGTTGACCGAGGAATAGACCAAGAGAGGTTGAAAGCACTTCCACACCAAGAAAATGGTGCAAGGGGCCAAGGTCCTTGACAGAAAATTTGTGGGAGAGGGCCTGCATAAAGCGATGAACAAAGGTCATGTTGTTGCTAGTGATAAGCAGATCATCAACATAGACAAGAAAATACATGGTGATTCCAATGAGTTGTAAATGAATAAGGAGGCATCAGACTTGGAGTTAACAAAGCCAAAGGACACTACAAAGTTTTTCGATTCGTTACACCAAGCTCGCGGTGCTGCTTTAACCCATATAGTGCCTTATGCAATCGACATACATAGGAGGGCTTAGAGGATCAACAAAACCTGGGGTTGAACCATATAAACCTGTTCAGATAAAGTGCCATGTAAAAATGCATTGTTGACATCCATTTGGCGAATGGACCATCCGCGACTTAAAGCAATGGTTAAAACAGCTCGGATGGTGGCTGGTTTGACAACGGGCTAAATGTGTCATGATAGTCAATACCAGGGCGTTGATGGAAGCCTTTGGCAACGAGGCGAGCCTTGTAACGAGAAATAGTCCCATCAGCATTTTGTTTGATATGAAAAACCCACTTACAACCGACAACATTTTGGTGGGGATCAAGAGGAACTAGGTTCCACGTGCCATTGCGGAAGAGAGCTGTGATTTCGTCAGACATGGCAGCACGCCATTTTGAATCACGAAGGGCTTGACTAACACAAGTAGGTTCAATGGGTTCAAGCATTGGGTGTTTGGTGGTAAGGTTGAACTGTTTGGATTTGAAAATGTTATTTTGGGAACGAGTGACCATTTTGTGGAGTGCGAAGTGGGTGGGGAGGTGGGGTTGGGGAAGGAAGGGGAAGGGCGATCGGGGTTGTAGTTGAGGGATGAGACCGGGTGAGAGGGCGAACCGAGGAAGCACACAGCTCCGGGAGGAGAGGGAAGATGGAGAAAATGCATCAACAAGGGGCACCGCAGCGAGGCACGCAGAGGTCGTGGTGTCGGGAGGGTGGGGCCCTGGGATGGATGAGGGCACGGAAAGAGGAGGTTTGGACATGAGACAAGTGAGGAAAACGGTTTCAACAAACTCCACATGACGAGAAAGAAACATTTTGTGAGAGGACAAGTCAAAACATTTATAGGCACTTTGCTAGGTGGAGTAACCTAGAAAGACACAAGGGCGAGAACGAGGCTCAAGTTTATGTTTAGAGTAGGGCCGAAGCCAGGGGTAGCAGAGACACCCAAAAATACTAAGTTTTGTATAGTTGGGTGGGGTATGAAAGAGGGCTTCAAATGGAGATTTGAGATGGAGGATAGGGGTCGGGAGACGATTAATTAGGTAACTAGCTGTTTGGAATGCAAATGACCAGAATGATAGGGGAAGAGAGGCTCGATGAAGAGGGGTAAGGCCAGTCTCAACAACATGACGATGTCGGCATTCAGCGGAGCCATTATGTTCGGGTGTGTAAGGGGGAGTAGTGAGATGTTGAACACCATTAGAGTCAAGAAAGGAACGAAGTTTTTTATATTCACCACCACCATCAGAGTAAAGAGTCACGAGAGGGGTGTGAAAGTGTTTTTCAACAACAGATTTGAACTTGGTGAAAACAGAGAGAACATCATATTTAAGATGCATAGGATAAAGCCATATATATTTGGTGAAATGATCAACAAAAATGACATAATATTTAAAACCATCAACAAACTTAATTGGAGCAGGACCCCAGACATCAGAAAAAACTAAGTCCAACGGACGACGACTTTTAAGACTTGAGACTGCAAAAGGTAATTTGTGACTTTTATTGCAATGACAGGAGTTACAAGGAGGGAGACTAGACATAGAGGAGACAGGTAGGGAATTTTTCTTGACAATATGTTGAAGAATTTGGGAGGAGGGGTGCCCTAATCGATTGTGCCAGTCACCAAAGGTAGTTTTACTCCAACCATAGCACAAGGGGCAGATGATGTTGTGCTTGTGCAGGTGGGCCATTGATAGATGCCTTCCTTATTGAGTCCTTGGAGAAGTGGTGCCCTCGTGGTGAGATCCTTAACAAGAAAACAGGAGGGAAAAAATTCAATAGAGGTGTGATTTGTTTTGCAGAATTTAGAAACAGAATGAGATTCTTTTGCATAGAGGGAACACACAACACATTAGATAATGAGAAGGATGATGTAGGTGTAGATAGATGAGTATGACCAGTGTGAGTGATTTTTAAACCTGAACCATCACCAATGACTATGTTATCAGGCCCTTCATATTCATTTTGGAGAGACAGATTGCCAAGATGTGACGTGACATGATGAGAGGCATCGGAATCAAGAAGCCAATTTGTTGAAGGAGATGAAGAGGAGGCAGCAAGGTTGGCCATTGGCATAGGGGACCATGAGCGAGCAAGGGAGCAGCGCTTGGCAGAGTGACCGCGTTGATCGCATAGTTGACATTTGATTTTGTTAGGGTCAAAGGTGTAAGACCGGGGTCTGGTATCATGGCGTGGGCCAGTATTAGGTGGAAATCTCGGATGTGAACTGGTAGGCCTTTGTTGAGAGTGAAAGTGATTGGGAGGCCGATGACCTGATGGTTGAGAGTGAAAGTGATTCTTCGCAAAGGATTGGGAGGTGGGAGGCCCATGGGTAAAATTTGCAGTGATTGGAGGGGAAACAGGTCAAGAGGATTCACGTTGGAGGGATAGCTCATGTTCCAGTAACTTATCATGAAGTTTCTCAAAGGTTATGGGAGTTTCTCGAGCACGAACAGCCGTTGTAATCTCTTTGAATTCTGGGCCAAGACCGTTGAGAGTAAAAATAATGAGGTCATCATCAACAACGGGAGAGCCGGCAAGAGCTAATTCATCTGAGATACTTTTTAATGTTTGCAAGTATTCAGAAACTGGTTTTGCGCCTCGAGTAAGGAGGGTGAGTCGTTCCTTGAGGTGCATGACACGGGAACGAGACCGGTTGGCAAAAAGTCTGGAAAGCTTCGTCCATGCTTCCTGGGCAGTTGTGGAGGAGGAGACTAGAGAGATGACAGATTCTGAGAGTGAGGCAAGGATCGCATGGAGTAAGAGCTGATCTTGCCTCTGCCATAATATGTAGGCAGGATTTGGTGAGGTGGTGCCATTTTTGGTAACAGTGCGAGGTGGACAGGTATTGGAGCTATCCAGATAGCCAAGTAAGTCATATCCAAATAAGAAGGAGTGAAATTGAGCACGCCAAGATGGATAGTTGGATTGGGTAAGCTTGATGGGTAGCTGGGCAGTGACATTAATGGAGATAAGGATGGGGGGTTTGTTGACGATGATGGATTGGTGATGATGGGAGAAGTGGTCTCTGAGTCTGAAGTTTGTTCAGCCATGATAGCAAATGGAAAAAGTAAATATGAATTGACAAAGAAAGGATCTGCTCGTTAGAGCTTGAAGCTCTGATACCATATAGGTAAAGAATATTATATGGTAAAGGCTTGATGTTTTTCATTACTTCAGACTACTTAAATATACAAGCTTGTGTTGTGTAATACAATTGATGAGATAGCTATGATTACTTGTCGACCACTATACAATTAAAATAACATGTGCATATTGGAATATGCTGGAACACAATGAATGGGATGTTGCTTTCTTGCTGTTATGTACTTGATTGGCCAGCTATAGCTTTAACTACTTTAACAGCTTGGTCACGTGTGCTGCTTACTTTCACTGCTTACTTTCATGCCCGAGGGTAAGGGCTAGGTCAAGTACGCAGTTGTAGTTGTGGACTACTTCACCAAGTGGGCTGAGGCCGAGGCCTTAGCTACCATCACGGCAGCTCGCATCGAAACGTTCGTCTGGCAGAATATCGTATGTCGCTTCGGCATCCCCCACACCATCATCACAGACAATGGCCGCCAATTTGACAATGCAAAGTTCAAGCAATTTTGTTCCAACCTTAAGATACGTCTTTGTTTCGCCTCCCCAGCCCATCCTCAGTCCAATGGGCAGGTCGAAGCCGTGAACAAAATCATCAAGAAGACCCTGAAGACCAAACTTGACAAAGCCAAGGGTTGCTGGCCAGAGCTACTCCCGGAGGTTCTCTGGTCCTATCGCACCACCTTCCGTACCTCCACAAGAGAGACACCGTTCTTTCTTTCCTTTGGTACCGAAGCCGTGGCCTAGTGGAGATTGGCCAGCCCACATACCGAACCTCCACTTATGATGCCGACGCCAATGACGAGCAATTAGTGCTGAACCTCGACTTCATTGATGAGCTTCGCGATCAATCCAACATGCGCAACGTCGCATACAAACAGCGTATCTCCCGGTACTATGACTCTCGAGTCAAACCCCGTGCTTTCAAGACTGGGGACTAGGTCATGCGCAAGGTTTCCTTGGCCACAAAAAACTCTACTGAAGGTACCTTGGGCCCAACATGGGAAGGCCCCTATGAGATTACCAAAGTCTGCTGCCCTGGCACTTATGAACTACGTGATCCCAAGGGCAAGACTTTGCCTCATCCTTGGAACGCTGATCACCTCAAGTACTATTATAAGTGAACACACCTAGACCCTAGGACTATGTTTTCTTAGACTTTGGTCTTGAGCCTTGACTCGACCATCTCTTGTAAATTTTGCCTTTCGGCACCTATCTAATGAAATGCCCGACTCTGGCTCATTCCTATCAATCACATGATTATTATTTGCTAGCACAACTTATATCAAATGACAACCCAGTCTCATATCATAGAAAATCAACATAAACTTGCCCCATGCAAGATAAAATGTTCATACATAGCAAAAACAAAGACCAAGTTCCAAAAAAAAAAACTAAGCAACATAAGGAAGGCCACGCCTTCAAAGACTAGGTAGATACGGCATCTGTGGCAACTGGCTCTGACTATGGCGTGGCACCAGTGGAGTCGATGGTGGGACTAGGAGAAGGAGGCTCGCTACTCGTATCAAAGTTGATCTCAACCGAAGGGTTGAACCTCACCAGCCTCTCCTCCCAACGAAGCTGCTCATCTACCAAACGGTCCATGATGTAACTTCTCAGCTCCTCTGAGGTCCGGAACGACTCGACCGCTTCGACTCGGGCAGCAGCTACCTCCTCGGCCTTCGATCGTTTCAGCTCCTCCACCTCCTTGGCCAGCGCCGCCTTCCGCACCAGCCAGGTGTTTCGCTCTCTGATGGCCTCCTGCGCCTCCGCCATCTTGCCCTTGGTCATCTCGTCGTGCTTTTTCAGCCTCTGGATCTCCTTATCTGCCTTAGCCATGTTGAAATACATCTCGCCAAATGCCTACAAAATAAAGCATCATACAACACAAAGCATCATTAGTTAGAATAGACCGTAATGATATGAACATGTTCAAAAACAGAAATAACTTACATAGGCGGACGTGAGGATCGTCTTACGGCCCTATCTCGTAAAGGAAGAGGCCTCGAGTCCTCGTCGAGCCTTGGGATCACTCTTCACGCCTTCCAGAAGATGTTTACCAGGGGAACTTCCTACCGATGAATGGCCAAGTTCACCTCCTTCTTCTCGCCGACGCAGCCTTGGAGAAGTCCACCTTCTCCACCCTCAAGAAACACATCATCGATACCGATGGGTAGCTTCGGTGGTGCCTGCAGATCAAAGGGAGGAAGCCTAGGCCCTGCCCCCATCACACTCTGGTGAGCTTCCTCCAGCGCCTTCCTCTTCCCCAAAGACGTCGGCAACTCGCCCTCGTCATTTCTAGGGCGCTTCCCAGCTGCCTTTGGGGTACCCTCTTCTCCGCCTTCTTAGCTCTAGACTCCCTAAGTCGCCTCTGCATCTCGGCATCATCAATATCCACAACCACTTTCGTGCTTCCTTTTATAACCCCAGCCACTACACATCAAAAGTTAAGTTAAGTCACAACTACAAATAGGAGTCAGAAAGACAAACCATAAAGGTGATCTAGGCACTTACTTCCTTGCAGCAGTCCGGACTCAAACAGATTCTCCTGGGTGACCAAGTTTCGGCACTCACACTGGGTCTCTGACAACAGTGACCTCACCCTCTCAACTTCGTCTTCTTGCTCCTTGGAGATTGAACCCCACTTCACCGAACCTGCAGCAAAGGTTACATACTACTCAGCCATTTACACTTGCACAAACAATAATGGAGAACCAAGAGAAAAACACAACACAACACTTAAAGGATGGGGCTAAGGACCTATAGACTGGAAGTGGGTAGGAATGTGTTTGGCAACGGTCTTCCCTGGTGGACACTCCCAGTCACCATGAGCCAGGCACCATCTGTTCCTCCAGGACTTCTAAGTAGACGGCATGTGACTGATAAAATAACCTCTTACTTTTGCCTTTCGACAATTGGCTTGCACCCAGCCAAAACTTCCCTGTTGTCTTGAAATTGAGTACAAATACATGAATTGCTCGAATGTGGGCTCCCCCAACCCCACCAACTACCAAGAAATATACACCCCATGAAGAAGAATCCAAAAGTTGGGATTATATTGGCATGACGCATACCCCAGCTTGGCCAACATCATCTGCACCCAAGGATGAAACGGTAGTCTGAAGCCATGCTGATACATATCCGTAAAATCAATACCGAGCCCTCCCGAGGATATCTAACCACATCCGGAAGCAGGTATCCTCAAGCCTACATAGGGTGGGACACAATACTCTGTCCGAAGCTCGGCCAGCTTTATGTCTGTAAGATAATTCCACTTCGTCAAAGGGACACCAACCCGTATGTCCACTCCTCTCGGCCGACGCCACGGCCACACCACTAGACCCCGATGGTGATGCCTGATTACTTGAGCCCACCTCTGGTGTATGAGGGAAGGCTAGAACCCGATTACATATGGCCTCTAAATCCTTGTAATTCCTCTGCATCTCCTTATATGCAGCTGACCCAGAATCTGTAGATGGCTCACCCCCTCTCGCATCCTACTCTCTATAATGCCTTCTACAACACCCTCGTCTGGGAACTCTCATCCTCGTAACACACATAAATGCTTGGCTCGATTTGGGAACTCTCATCTTCCCCACCAAAGGCAGGAGGTCATGACTTTCTCTACCGTAACTCTCAGCACATCTACAACATGCGTAAACAAGGAAAAGAAACTAATGCACATGCAAGAAGGATCGAAACAGACATTCAACAAGTTTATATCAAATGCTCAAGGTGTTCATCAAGTTCATGCTCATATTCAAGGTGTTCTTCCTAATCTTCAACATGTTCATGCCAAAACAGACATTTCAATTCAAAAAATGTAAGGGAAAGGAGGTCTAACCTTGTTTACACCATCACAAAAGACGCCGGAAATCACCTTGGCCCTAGCACCACCACCAAAAATCTCGTCGGAAATCTCCTTTTCTCCTCCTCACTTTCTAGAAATTTTTCTCAAAATCGCAAGTGTAATACCCTCTCCACCTAAAGCCCCTATTTATAAAGTCCCAAGGGTACCCACGCCTTGGTTCACGAGAAAACCCTAGCACCCTTTCAGCTTCCCTTTTAAATTTCTTGTACCTGCAATACAATTTGAAATTCAAAATTTAGATTCAAAAAAAAAAGGAGGAATTCGAAAGACCTTGCCGAACGGCAAGGCCAGTGCAAAAGTTTTGGAGGGTCACCCAAAAGAACCCTTGCCAAAATTCTCCTTTCAAAAGCTTAGCCCAAGCTCCCCTAGGCCCGGCCACTAAACCCTAGCCTAGCATAATGGTACGGCCAGTCTACAATTCATGGCCCACTCATCGACCCGTTCAATAGCTCTAAAAGCCCAGCCCAAAACGGAAAGACATCCTTGCCGACAAAACAAATAAGCAGATTAGCTCGAAATACTCTTGCCGAAGAGCAAGAGCCGTGAAGAAGAGAAAGGGTTACCTCACCCAGCTCCTACCAAGGCCCACAGCTCATAGCCCATGGCTCCAATGGCTCGGAGGACCAAACTATGCTCTTCGGAACCCTAGGCCTAGCTCCCGACCTTCCGCACCTTGCGAAAAATTAAATCCACAAAGCTCAATTCAAATGTAAATCTCGACTTGGTCTTGCCAAAGACCCGTGCGGAAGGCAAAGAGCGTTCACAAAAATACTTACCTCAACGAAGACCCAGCTCTAATCCTTTAGCAATCCTAGCCTTGACAGAATTTCATTTGGGTTGGCATCAAGAATTGACAAAAGCTTCTTGCCGACTCCACCCACAGCCAATCTTCAATTGCCCAGCCACCCCGCAAACCCAAAAGGAGCTCAAGATTTGCCCAAGTGACCCTTGTCGAACGGCAAGGGCTGTGCAACCCAAAATAGGCCTCTTCGAAACCGTCTTTGAACCCACGCCGATGCCGGGACCCCTTGCCGATGCTCGAGTCGGCACTCCGATCCCTTCGGTCCCCGAACTCGCCTTCTTGTCGAAGCCGAACACACCTCGTACCTTCACCCTTGCCGAACGGCAAGGGCTGTGCAAACCGAAAGGGTCGTCCACACCTTGAGAAACTCTTGCCGAAGCTCAAGTCTTGCACACTGCCGAAGCTCAAATAAGCCCTCCTTCGTCCTCACACAAATCTCCAACTCCAAAAACCTTACCGAATGATTACTTTACTAGCTCTTGTCGAACTTGATATAAAGGAAGAGCCAAACCCTCCTCCCAAACCCTAGCACTACAAGTGCGAAGCCCAGCTCCCGAGGTCCACGAAATTAGGCCAAGCATCATCTCTTACCCAAAACCCCGAAAATGGGCCTTCCATTACCCTTGCCGAACAGCAGGATGGGCCAAGGTTAAAAAAACCCCATCCGAGACTCGAAAGCTGCCCAAGGCCTCCTTAGCATACTTGCCGAACAGCAAATCATCGGGCTAAGACTACCGTGAGGTTTATCGAGACAAAAACAAAACAAACAAAAACTGGTCTTGCCGAATGGCAAGGACCATGCGTAAGCTTTGGAGGGATCGCCTCCGGGCGACCAAGCCACAAAAAAAAAAAAAAAAAAGTGACACACAGGGAATGCTCGGTCACGATTATGCAAAATCTTACAAGTTCCCAACCCGGAAGTTACTTCGACCGCGAACTTGGGGGGATCTACATTTACACCATAATCAACCGAGCATGTCCAGCCTCAAAACGACTAACACCAAGGCGGACATGCCTTCCCCTGTCAAGGAAGACACCCTTCAAGGTGCCGACACTGGCCGAAGCTCCCCGACTACCAAGCTCTTAACCGCCGAACCTAATCTCTAAGACACGTGTCACCACCGGGCAGCGACTTGCACAAAGAGGTACCGAACCAATGGGGTACCGAACCAATGGAGATAGGGAGGCGGATGCTTCCAATGGGCTGGACAACATCACCGGAGAAGCACACAAGAGGAGTGATGTTTCGATCCAACAGTGAGTAGGGACACGGAGTTCAAGTTGAAAGCATCAGCAAACATCACACTGAGAGCCGCCGGTGTCCACCAAGATACGTCCAACGCCAAAGTTAGAAATGTCGGAGCGGATAATGAGTGGGTCATCATGGGGAGAATAACACCACGTTCTTCCTCCTCGTAGAAGGTGATGGGTGCCTGCAGCTTGATTTTTTGGGTCTTGACAGCGCCCCTGCTCTGTCTTGCAAGACCTGGTGTGCATAGGTGGAGCGGACATAATGTTTGACGGAGTTATTGGATGTGCCAGCCAATGTAGGACCACCACCGATGGTGGAGATCATGTTGATCTCGCCGTTGGTGAGGGTTAGGTGGGGTGGGAGATTGTGCACATATTTATCCCGACTTCCCTTCACGGATGAGTCCTTCATGATATGTTAGCAAGGCAATACAATATTCGATGTCATGGCCACTAAAGCGATGGAAACGGCGAAAGACGCCCATGTGTGTGGCATAGGCTTGCTGGTTGGTCTCCCGGGGAGGCTTGGGTATGATGGGTGCTTCCTACACCAGGACATTCTCATAAGTGGTGTTCGTGGTGGTGAACACTTCAAACCTGGGCTTGGGCGCGAAGGGAGTGGAGCACGATCAGCTGTCCTTGGATGGTTGTTTCCGCTTCGGATCGGTAGTGGTTGCCGTGTCTCGGCCACGCTTCCCATTGCCGAAGGGGTGCTTTGGTAGCCATCCTTCCTCTTAGGGTGCTAGGTACCCGATTGTCGAGAATAGGAGCCGGATGGTGAGGTTTGGATGGGGTGGAGTGCCAAGCGGGTAGGGATCATTGAATGTACTCCTTGTCCGGTTGGTGGGCCACGTTTGGTGTTAAAGTACTCGACCTTGGCGTGAATGGTCATTCCGCCATCATTCGCATATGTGTTCCATGGGTTGGCGTGGACTAGGTAGCGTAAGTTGGATTCTCTAAGGCCACTTTTGAAAGCGTCGAAGGCAATCGGTCCTGGATCATGTAATGGTCCGGGGAAGGTCTGCTTCGACTATCAAAGGAGTTGATAGTCCGGGGTTCAACCGGGTAGAACCAATTCAGAGCTGCGTCAGCGAGGGTAGAAGGGAAAAGGAGACACATTCCTTCATCACTAAGACCCTTGCAACCCAGGGCTGACTGGAAAGAATGGATGTGGGTCGGGATCCTCCGTGCCTGCAGAAGGAAATGCGAAGTGGCTGAATGTCCTTCTCCCGATGGTAGTTGAGGATACGTTCGGTAAAGGGCCCGGGCGTGGTTTGGCCCGGAGGGGCTGGTGGCTGCGGTGTTGCTCACTCTCCAGGCGTCGGACCTTCTCAAAAGAGGAGGCGCATGGCTGGGTCGGCATGCGGGAGAGCGTCGTGTCAAGGCTTGTGGTGTGGGCTAGGTTTTGGTGGGTTATCTTCCCATTTCTCGAAATCTTCGGAATGGTAGGACTCCCGAGGCCTCGGGATGGTAAGATTCCCAATATCTGAATCCCCTATGCCGTCCGCTGTTAGGTGTTTAGTAGGCTTCGGTAGGGGCCTAGGTGTGCCACCCTTTGGTCATCGAGGTCGACATTAATCTGATGGGCTTCTTCCGCTTCTCCGAGATATAGTCCGGCAATCTTTGTAGATTCTTTGGTTGGGCCATGGGGCCGATCCTTGGGTGGGGAGATGTGGAGGAGCAGCGATCGGTCGTCTCCACGATTTAAGATTGGTACTTATTATCTTCCTTTCCTTATTGTGTGCCTTTTTCGGGGCTTCTTGGTCAAGCTGACTAACTCGTCTAATGAGGCTTTGGATTATCATTGAATATGATTGAAAGTTCTAAAACTTAGAACATCCTCATGCAATGTGAAGGGTGTCATGCTAGTTAGAATATAATGTAACTAAACAGAAGTTAACTAAAATCAAAATGAAAGAAGGACAAATATGAAGTCAAGATTAATCTTCCACAAACATAAAGACACAAAAAAAAAAGAGAATCAATGAAGAAGACATAATGGTTTTTGTAATCGGCCGCCAAATAGAACCTCTCCCAATTTAGTATGTCCCTGAACCAAGTCGTGCATGCGAACAACCCCATACTTGAACATCTCAGAAACAATTACTTGAGTGTGACGAATGTGTAACAAAATACAAGATGTGAAAGATTACAGAATGTGTAACAAAATACTAATGCACTATCAATTTAAAATATGGCATGAAAGCTCGTACACCCAAGAAATAGCCTAAACTTGAACCTACGGGGTAGTCAATGATCAATACCTTGTCGTTCCAACTCACAAAAGGATTGAAGTGCAACCCCACACCTATTTCATCGACAACGTCGATAATCTAGCATGGGCATATATTGTGTCGAATCAATGAAAAAGAAGCTGAAGATGGAAGAAGAAAGAGGGGGAGAGAAAGAGAGAGGAAGCGATGCAGTCTTGCCCCACCAAGAAGCACCATCCACGTGGCATTATGATCGTTGTTCAATGTCGATTCTAGTTGTACATACACAAATTAGTAAACACCATGATTAATTAAGAAACATCAAGAAGAGACATGTGTTATGTGTGGAAGTCTAAAGCTTACCTCATAATGCCATTGTCGAGATTAGATACACCAAGAATGCAATCTACCATGGTTGACTATCAACCCGAAATTCACAAATGCAAGGCGAAGGTTCAAAATGTATATTACTTAAGTGAACAAGCAATTGTTAAAAGAGTGAAAAAGAGCTATAGAAGTAAAGTAGAAACCTTTGCCTTTGGCAGGATTGTTGGGATGAAGAGATGAGGCATAGACACAAGCAGTAACTCAACAGGGGAAGAGTTTTGAGAAAACTTTGAAGCTGGGCTTTGTCTTGATTTTCCATACTAAGCTAGCAGTGCACGTGAGCATTAGTATTCTCAAGAAAGACCGAAGAGGATTTCAACAAACACATTAAAAAGTCCCACATTGGAAAGTTGATAAACCTAGTAAGAGCTTATAAGGAGTTGGGCTACTCCCCCATTGCCAATTGGTTTTGGGGTGGAACCCCAACTTCTTTCATGGTATCGAAGCGGGTTGCCCACGTGTGAAAGCCCTCAACGGCCACCACGTGCTCCACGTCACCCAAAATGTATTGTACACGTGCTAGGCTTGAAAATTTGCCACACGTGCGGCGCGTGTGAGAATGTGAAGGTAAAAAGTCCTATGGAAAGTTGATAAACCTAGCAAGGGCTTATAAGGAGTTAGGCTACTCCTCCCATTGCCAATTGATTTTTGGGTGGAACCTTAATGTGGTCTTTCACAACAAACCCTTCGCTCTCAACTACACAAGTTCCATATTATTATCGTCTTTTAAATTTTTCAAGAGAGAGAGCGAGAGAGAAAGCGAATGGAGAAGGAGACAGAGCGATTGGGAGGTGGAGGGGAGAGGAGTTTTGGCTGGGATGGACTCACTACCCTGCAAAGGTGGGGAGGTGCTTGCTGAGGTTTCTTTGAAGTGAGGATATTTTTTTATTATAAACATATTAATTTTATATTAGTTTTTCTTTATTGTTTTATTTTACACATAAGCATAAAAGTGAGTATCCTATTTGTCACATCACCAATTTAACAGAAAATCAAAAAGTGAAGTTTACGAACTCGCGTAATTTGGTCAAATTTAAAAACGTTGAGTTATGGGATTGGCGTACATGGGCTTAGCCAATTTTGCACCGAGTTATGTTTATACCATATATGACCAAGCTCTTCGGATCACAAGCCCAATAAGCCTAATAAGCCCAATAAATCCAATAAACCCACATAGCGCCTTTGGCCAGTGGAGCACCTTCATCCGGTTGAAGGGCACAACAAGGCACATGGTGGCCGTCCATTTTTGAACATCAACGCTTGGCGCCGGGCTGGGAATCGTCACTAAACATCTCATACCTTTACAAAGCTAGGATGGAGCCATCTCCCATCTCCAAGTTCCGCTTGCAGTATTCCAATCTTAGACATGCCTACCGAAAGGAGCCTAGGCTTTCCGCTTAGCACCCCGCCTCCGAATCTTCCATGAGGGTAAATCTGGTAGAAGCTAAACTACAGGATTCATACTAATTTAAGGTCTTCTTTATTTCTCCTTATTTGACTTGGTAAGACATGAACCATCTTGAGCTAGGAAATTTGACAACATTCCTTGCGACAAAAGGAATGACTTGGCTTCTTTCCAATCAATCTTCATCTTCTTGTCATTTTTAGCTTAATTTCTCTTATTCAACAAATCCTTCACAAATCTCACAAAACATATTAAAACAACCAATTTAAATAAAGGAAATCAACAAATAAATAAGTAAATGAGGCATAAAATATATATATATATATATATATATAATATACGCTTATCAATCTCCCATCAAATAGTCGCAGAACGCACTCTGCTTCTATTCTACTATCCCAATGGTCACAGTTCAGCCAATTCCTGAACTAATGTTGTTTCCTCGCTCGACTCATCTTCGATAGAGGCACCGGTTCTACTCACATCCTTAAGCCTACTCTCGACATCTACAAACACAACATAGGGGAACCTAAGAGCTCACCACAAGATCACCTTGAGGCTTTCCTAAGGTTTTCACCTCCTAAAAACCAACTTCACTAAGTGTTCATGCAAGTTCTACCTATGTTCATCCAAAATTCAATCACGAAGGACACTTCATTCAAAAAGGGGCTACGAGAAGTTCATACATTGTTAAAACCACCGTGAAGTATCGTAGGAAATTGCACCACCACAGCTCCGCCGCCGGAATTGCCTTTCACAAGAACTTTGTCTCACCGAAATCGCCTCGGATGCTCCTTCTCAAATCTCTAAAAAGCTAAATCGCCTCGGATGCTCCTTCTCAAATCTCTAAAAAAAAAGCTAAATTGCCTAAGATGTTCCTTCTCAAATCCCTAAAAAAGCTAAGTGCTTCATCACAATGCATACACACCGTTTTTATACCATGATTGAACCCACCAACAAATACCATAAATGCCTTCGATCTTTGCGCCAATCAAGGTGCACAACTACCCGTCTTGGGAGGTACGTAAACCAAAGAGTTGCTCACCGAAACCAGGCGTCACCCTACCGATCGGCACACCCTCAAAGGGCTAGCGTGGACAACCCTCCAACCGACCGCCCATGCCTTACCGATCGACACACGCTCAAAGGGTTAGCTTGGGCAACCCCAAGAACCGATTGCTACCTGCCGATTGGCACACCCTTAAATGGTTAGCGTGAGCAACCCACTAGTCGATCACTCGGTGCGATCGGCACACCCTCAAAGGGTTATGCGGGCAACCCACCAGCCGATCGCTGGGTACCCTACTGATTGGCATACCCTCAAAGGGTTAGCGTGGGCAACCCACCACGATCACCCGGTACCTTACCGATATGCACACCCTCAAAGGGTTAGTGTGGGCAACCCACCAACCAATCACCTCGATACCCTACAAATCGGCACACCCTCAAAAGGTTAAAGCGAGAAACCCACCACGATCGCTGGGTACCCTACGATTGGCTCACCCTCAAAGGGTTAGCTTGGGCAACCCACCAGCCGATCACCCGGTACCTCTTGATCAGCACAACCTCAAAAGGTTAGCGTGGGCAACCCACTACCGATCACCAGCCAATCGCTTTGTACCGATCGGCACACCCTCAAAGGGTTAGCACAGTGCAACCTATCGCTTGATCGCTGGGTACCCTACAGATTGGCACACCCTCAAAGGGTTAGCATGGGCAACCCACCAGCCGATCACCGGTACCCTATCTATCGGCACACCCTCAAAGGGTTAGCATGGGCAACCCACTAGCCGATTACCTGGTACCCTACCGATTGGCACACCCTCAAAGGTTAGCATGAGCAACCCACCAACCGATCTCCCATCCCCTACCAATTGGAACACCCACAACGGGTTTGTGTTGTCAAAACACGGGCCGATCGCTTCCCTTCAGCCCCCTATCTGAAGTTGATCCTTCCACGTCAACTGCATCCATTTTCTTTGGTGGTCTCTTTTCATTCGGCACCTAGGCCGAAGCTGATCAGTTCAAAACAACATCATTCCCTACTTTTCAGGAACATCCTTCCTTGTCAACTTAGGGGACTAGGGACTATCATTGGCACCACAACATGCATAATCCGTCCGAAGAGTTGCCTAGTTATAAAACAAAGACAAAATACCAACAAGTCCCCAACCAAGAAGTTCATTCTCAATTGGGAACTTAGGGGACTCCTGTTTATACCATATATGACTAGGCTCTTTCGACCACAAGCCCAATAAACACAATAAGCCCAATAAACCCAATAAGCTCACATAACGCCTTCAGCCATGGAGCACCTTCATTCAGTGAAGGGCGCAGCAAGGCACATGGTGGTCTAGGACACGTGGCGGCCACGCAAGTCATGCCCACGAGTCCCACATCGAAATATTTTATAAAAAAATGCCTCATTCATTTGCCTATAAATAGGGTACCTACCCTATTACACAGGTAATGACAATTTGATTACCCTAATCCTACTTGTTTGCTCCACTCTTATCTAACTTAAGCTTCGGAGATCCTTTGGCTAGTACCACACCGGTACCGAAGTCTTCACCCTTGCCTTTACCTTTTTTACAGGGCACTCCCTGTCTGTCGAAGGTCCACAAGGTACCGAAGGCATCTTCATCTCTAAGTTGATTTCAAACTTGGCCGTCCATTTTTGAACATCAACAAGTTCAAATCCTCTCCCTATACCTTAGAGGGAGATTCTCCAATAAGTATTTAAGTTAAGGAGTGGTTACATACTTCTGATCTTAGGTGTTGGATTGAATCTAAGAGATTGCCAACACATTTAATAAATGCAATCCAATGCCCGAAATTAGAAGTATGTAACCAATCCTTAACATAAAATACTTATGGGAGAATCTCCCTAATTTAGATTGGGTTAAAGTAGAATACCGTTTGTATCAAAAAGAAAAATTGGGTCATGAAATTGAAACTTGCTAGGAGTAAAATATAATTAATCCTTTAGATTTTCATTCGAAACAACTAACGAGCATCAACGGTTAGAGTTTTGGAGGTTGGGTAGATACCAAATATTGGATGCTATTCCTTTGTTTGGTCCTTTTTGGTTGGTGAGAGCTTCTACAATGAGGGGGATTTTGGTGAGGGTAAATGAGGGGTTCAATCCAACGATTGAATTATTAAAAAGTTGAAATCCAATATTTTATCTTTATATTTTGTTTTATACATTCAGTTTTTTTTTTAAGCATAACATAATATAGTGTATTTGTATTTTTATAATATAGAATATTATTCCTTTAAATATTCCTCAGCTCTCATTATAGCTTTTAGTTTTAGCTATTTCTTCCTCTTCATCTAAAGATATATCTTTCAATACAACAGTTATATGACAAGTGGATCTTTTTCGATAACTACATCCTCGAGCTCGAGGCTTTATTTGTATAAATGTATCTAATAGATATTATTACATTCCAATTCCTTCCCGATACCTCCCAAGGAAAATTCCGAATTGTATCTCAAATTGACGCGTTAGTGTGAGCTTACACGTCGGTTTGAAACCAATACAATTTAGTCAATCCGCATATGATCCTATATAGATTGGATTGTGATTTTTCCAATCTGACGCAATCATATTAGATGTTTAAATCCAATCCGATTGGATCCAATTGGTATTGGATTGGGTTGGATGATCGGTTTTGATAATGGAAAAAGACAATAATGAAATATTAAACATTTATCCTTAGGTTTAATCTAATCGAACATATTTATAGACGTTAATGTAAAATATAAATATAATACTAGAGAAATTTTTTTATTATAAAATATATTAAACATAACTCCATTAAATGACTTAAAATATTCATAACACTTTCAACTACAAATACCTAAAAGAGCAAAATTAGCATAACACTAACTAGATTGGATTGGATTGGATTCTCATAAGCAAATCAGTCATCCAATCCAATCATGTCGGTTTTGAAAATTACGGATCCAATCCAATCCGCCAAATCATTGAAACCGATTGAAGTTTGATTGGCTTGGATTGGATTGATCGGTTTGGGTGGATTATATTGGATCTTGTACACCCCTACATGTGGTTATGCACTCTTCGAATAGGAATCCATTACCCGCAACCCCTAATTATAGCATTTTCCGTGGTTTCGTGGTTGGATGCTAAAAATGTCATTTTCTTTTGGTTCAATTTTTTTCAGTTACCTCCAATTTTTGTGTGTTACTTTATTATCTTTGATCAGATTGTTAAATCTCTCTTCTTTTTTGCGAGCATAAAACTGTGGATCACACAGTTTACCAATCTTAATGTTGTGTTTTCCTTTTTTGGTCGAATTAATGTTGTAATTTTCGGTCCAACTGACAGTACATAATCTCAGAATCCAAAACATGAACTTCTGAACACAATTGAGATTTCAATCCGCTCAAAATATACAATCACACTGCCGGATATAAAACCAAACTGTGGATCTTAGAATCCCAAGTGAGCACTTTAAAGAAAATGCAGTCGAATCTCACCAAATGTAATTACATAAATAAAATAAAAAAAAAAGACCCCAAAAACTTGGACCCCCACATGAAAAATTAGCCACCACCTCCAGATGTTCCTGAGGACTCAGCAACATCCTTCAATCTCAATGGAGTGGCTACTTGTTCAATCATTTTACCTCGTCTCCTACACCATCCACAGCCCTGCTCAACCTCTTCAACCATATGTCATAGTCAACAGGGTATGGTGTTCCACAAAGGCTATCCACATAATCAGCAAATGCCTTTAGCAGCGCAGAAACCTCACCAAGCTGCCTAGCTTGTCTCCCTCCATTGCAAGGCAAATTCAATCGAGTCCTGCTGCTGCATCGTTCCCCCACATATGAACAACATGAGGTAAACAAGGCTTTCAGCATCCAATGATGGACAAAGTTTCCCATGCTGAAGAGCATGAGATGAAGAGAACTGCAAGTTTATAGCTGGATTGTCCCGGTCTTGGCCCCATGATATTAGAACATAGAAAACGTTGTCACTTGAGCTTTGTTTGTCAACAACCCGAAATATGTTTCCTGGACAAATATCACCGTGTTGGACATTTGCCATTGCTGCACTTCTTAGAGCAACTAGGCAGTCTCGATAGCAGTGAATTGCCTCCTCAGGGGAATGGGGGCCATCTTGAGAAACTACATATGAAACAGGTTCACCAAGTGAGTCCCACACAATGGATGATCACATCTACCCTCAAAGGCAAAATTTGCCCAGAGGCAATCATTTCCGGCAAATATTTGCTTGTAATTCCTTGATGCTTAAAGATGTTTAGTATTTTCGTTTGCCTCTGGACTTGGTACCAAAGACTCATATCCTCCCAACATGGTTCAAGTTTGGACAGATGGGCACCAATATATAAAGTCAGCAACTGTGTTGGATAATCTACACAAGCAACACTATAGAGGTAATGGTTCCCTCCTACCAGAGAATCTTGTACTTGGAAAGTTTTCTGCTTCTGCTGTTGATCTTCCAGTAGCAAAACCTCACCCTGCTTAAGCTTTAAACGTGAAGCTTTGCTTTCAAAAGCATGATTATTATTCTGGTCAACTTCAACAATCTTTCCTTGCGGGTGGCTAGATTTTTGGACGGGAACCAGAACGTTCTCATTCTCACTGAGGCAGAATTCCATCCTATGCTTCTGAAGGCGAAGGCTATGTTCTGAGACTAATGAAGCTATCGACCTCCTTGGTGGTCCATTCCATTGGACAATGGAGTAGTGAGTAGCCAAAAGTACCTGTGGAGTTCCTAGGTCCCCCCAATTTGCATTTCCAAATTTATTCCATATTCGATCAACTGGAGGAACACTGACTTTGGCATGATTTTTGATCCATTCAACCACGGACTTATATGGTTGCACTTCTAGTCTTGCTCAAACACCTAGAAACGGGAGCTGATAATTTCAATTCATTTCCGATTTATATCTGGTTTAAATAGTACAACTCCTTAATCTGCTTGTTGATCACTCTAATTTTTTATATCAAAGCTAAACCATAGAGCTCTTTAAGCCTTCCCCTGGATATCGCCTTTTCTACAGTATAAAACTTGGATCCAAGAGAACATGAACAAGATACAAACAGAGGGAGCTGACCTCTTTTATGCCAAAATGCATGCCATAAACCACTCACTATAGCAAGAAGGAAGTCTTCCAGTGCAAGGTACCCATCTTCATTTGGATCATTGGAAGCATAAGGGAAGCATGGCATCCAACGGAGTTGCTGAAAAAAAGCACCCTCCAATGCTACATCAAACTTGCACAAGTCATCAGTCATAAAGGCCTATCATGCAGCAGCAGCTTGCACTTCACTCGTCACCTATCACTTGAAGAGAGAGATAGAAAGAGGCCTACCATAGCATGCACTTCTTCCATTCTCATGTTGGACAGATTTCAAAATGATCCACTGTCTTGCTTTCAAGGAGATTTAAAGTGAGATGTATGGTAGGCCTAAAGTTAGGTTACACATAAAACCCGTCTCAGTTAGTTGCGCTTGCAGCCCAAATACTTGAGAGTTCAATCACTTTGAGTCAAAGTGCAGCCATGATTTTCCTCTAACACTAAAATTTAACTGAAAAATAAGGAGTGAAGAATGCATCCACATTGGCAAGTTCCAAAAAGGACCTTGTGATAGCAAAAAGGCATCATCAATAGAAGCTGACAGAAATGAAAACCAACATACATTAATCAAATAGATTCTTAACCAAAATCCCTAGTCTGCAGACTGCAGATGCTGGCGAATTTTCAGTTCTCTTTCTTTCAACTATGGAAATGAAAAATGGGATATCCTACTCTTCTTTCTTGGAGGATTGGGACGAACTATCAGCTTCACCTATAGGCTGGCTTACACTAGCTTTGGCCTCAGCAATAAATGCAGGATCAGGCTTATGTTTGTCCGAAGGTTCCTTCATCGCCATATATATATATAATGCAATAACTATGTTGACAGATATAACAGCAAGGAACCCACTCAACAACGTGAGTGAATAAGGAGACAAGTCGCTTGCACCTGTTTCACATGAAGAACACACTTGCTCAGATAATCCAAGAGGAAAACCTAGCAAAGTAACTCTATAAAACCCCTTCCTAAATCCTAGCAAAAGTTATCACATAGTGCTCTAATTAGGCAAGTTGCAAGATCAAAGTCCTGCAATTTGATCACAGTTCACTTGCATGATAGTGATTAGGGCATGCCTGCTGTGCAATTTGATTATATACTGACAAGGCCTTATGTTTTCTTCAGAAATTTCCTACAAACCTAATGCTTTGGACAAGATTACCCACAAACCCACAGCAATACTGGTGGCCTCTAGGCTCAAGATAACATGTTACATATGATTGGAAATCCAACAGTAGCCACAAAAAGAGTAATAAAATTAATAATCTTAAGAATAAGATAACTCAAAACGATAATGTAATAGTGCGTTGAGTTATATTCTTTAGATAAAAAACAAAACTTATATAGAGAAAGCTCAAGTTGAGTAATACCAAGATGACACTATTGATTGGTTTTCAAATTTGCCATATCTCGAGCAGTCTCAATTTTAAGTGGTATGGTATTCTGATCCCATGATCTATAATTGAAAGATGACATAAATGGTCTATAATTGTTCCCATGAATCTTGCTGTTGATCTTTTCATGTTGCTGGGTTCTACATATGCTTCTAACCTCTTTTTAGCATGGCTTTACCAGTCTCTGATCTTGGGGTCAAAGTCCATTAAGATACCTACTTGGAGAAGCTTAGATATAACTCTCTGTTTAGTGGAGAATAAGTTTCAGAGAACATCTTCAGTAGTTTTGACGCTTTCTTACAGAATCTCTGATGCATTATCGCCCTCTATGTGATTCACATGGGGATCTAGGCTTAGTGCATAGATTTATCTTCTCCTTTTATTTGATTTCCAGGACTCCTGTTTTCAACACTAGCCATTATTTTCTTTCGATCATTCCCACAAGTTCATACTTTATACACAGCTCTAAACCCCAATCCTTATATAACTTGCTACTACTACATCCTGCAGCTGTTTTCTTAGTTAGCTGGAGACAAAATTCTGATTACTTAAAATCATTGAGCAACTAAAGTTAATCTTTTAGTAATCTTATTGCAGTCTCTCTTCCATAATTTCACATCCCAAAATTAAATTTCTTTCGAAAAGCAAAGCCCACAACTCCTGTTAACATATACAGACTATAATCTTGTATATTGATTCAAACAACAATGTAATTCCACTTAACTGAAAGAATGCAGAGAGATTTAGCTAGAGTAAAGAGGAGAGAATTTTCAAAGAGGTAGAGAGAGCTTGGAGAAGAAGCTAGCTTCAATAAATACCAGCTCAGCTCTAAACATGCATATATTGTGTTTCTGACAAAACCGTTAGGAATAGAATATTCCTCATTACATCACTCAATCTTAGCCATTCATGCACTACCCTATGAGATAATGACAAGTGGCATAAGCAATTACAATCTCTGCTGTACACTTGGACCATGATCCAACGCAGCCTTTCAAATAAGAATAGAACCTTCCTATTCTAATTACATTTCAGCAAACACACTTATACACCAACACTCCCTTCTAAGTGTTGTGCTGAAATGACTCCTAGAGCTTTCCTCAAATACTCAAACCGATCTCTTGCCAAAGGCTTGGTGAAAATGTCAGCAAGCTGCTCTTCAGTTTTGCAATATAGTAGATCAATCTCACCATCTTGAAGTGCATCTCGAATAAAATGAAACCTTCGATTAATATGTCTGGTCTTGTGATGATGAACAGGATTCTTCGAAATAGCAATAGCTGAAGTGTTGTCACATAGCAATTTAGTTGGTTCAGCTTGTTCTTCACCAAAATCTGTTAACACAAACCTCAGCCACATAGCTTGTGCAGTAGCTTCTGCTGCACTCATGTACTCAGCTTCTGCAGTCGAAAGAGCAACACTGCTCTGCTTGATTGAAGCCCAAGAAAACACACCAGATCCCAGGTTAAAAGCATAACCTGATGTGCTTCTCATGTCATCCTCACTTCCACTCCAATCACTATCACAATAACCAATTAACATTGCTCCTTTGCCTTTCTCATAAGCAATTCCATAGTTAATAGTACCTTGTATGTATCTCAAAACCCTTTTAGCTGTTCCCATATGCTTCTTGGTAGGATTGTGCATGAATCTAGCCAAGAGGCTTGCTGCAAACATGATGTCTGGTCTGGTTGCAGTCAGATAAAGCAAGCTTCCCACCATCTGTCTATACAGAGTTTCATCTGCCAGTTCACTCCCATCTATCTTTGAGAGCTTTTCATTCATGGCTAAAGGTGTTGCAACTGATTTGCAATCCTTGAGGCCAAACTTTTCAAGTAAAGTCTTTGCATATTTCTTTTGGTGCAGAAAAATGCAAGTTTCTGTTTGCAGAACTCCAAGACCAAGAAAGTGATGAAGCAATCCTAAGTCTGTCATCTCATATTGCTTCATCATCTCACACTTAAACTCAGCCATCATTTCCTTTGAGCTCCCTGTGTAGATAATGTCATCTACATATAGTGACACAATGAGAATGCCACTGTGAGATGTCTTGGTATAAAGGGTGGCTTCACTTGGACTTCTATAGAAACCAGCCTTTGTAAAGTAGGAGTTTATCTCTTCATACCAAGCTCTTGGAGCTTGCTTCAAACCATATAATGCCTTCTTAAGCTTGTACACTTTCTCTTCTTTGCCTTGTATTACAAAACCAGATGGTTGATCCACATACACTTCTTCATTTAGCACTCCATTGAGAAAAGCTGACTTTACATCCAACTGGAATAGCTTCCAACTCTTCTGTGCAGCTAAAGCCACCAAGGTTCTCACAGTATCAAGTCGAGCTACTGGTGCAAAGGTCTCATTAAAGTCTATACCAGGCTTTTGAGAATATCCCTTTGCAACCAGCCTTGCTTTGTTCTTCTGCACAGATCCATCTAGGTTCAGTTTAGTTTTATAAACCCATTTCACTCCAATAATTGGTTTGTCAGATGGTCTGTCAACCAAATCCCAGGTGTTATTTTTTTCAATCATCTGAATTTCAGCTTCCATAGCTTTCTTCCATGAGTCATCCTTTACTGCTTCTTCAAAACTCTCTGGTTCTATAATACACATATTACATTTTTCATAGATCTCTGCAATGCTTTTGTATTTAAGAGGAGTATGATCAATATCTTGTGGACCTGTCACCCTTCCTTGATCACTAATGTCAGTGCTTGAGCTAGGCACATCTCTCACTTCACATGGAGTTTCAAAATCACAAAAGCTCTCTTCATGTCCTTGTTCAGCTTCTGATACCTCAGTAAACTGAATGTTCACAGTTTTCTCCTTCTGATCATTCCAATCCCAACATGCATCTTCATTGAATACAACATCTCTGGAAACAATCACTTTTCCAGTTTCAATGTTATACAACCTATATCCCTTTTCACAGCTGCCATATCCCAAGAAAACACATCTCTTACTTGCTAAATCCAGTTTCTGTCTTTGTTGGTTTGGTACATGTGCATAACATAATGAACCAAACACCTTTAGATGTTTAATTCCTGGCTTTCTGCCACTATAAGCTTCAAATGGTGTTTTCTTGCTCAGGGCCTTGGTTGGACACCTATTCAGAATATACACAGAAGTGTTCACTGCCTCAGCCCAAAACTCAAGTGGAATCTTCTTCTCAAACATCAAACACTTGGCCATTTCCACAATGGTTCTATTTTTTCTTTCTGCCACACCATTTTGCTGTGGAGTGTATGGTGTTGTAAGCTGTCTTTCAATACCCACATCTGCACAAAAACTGTCAAATTCTGCTGAGGTGAACTCTCCTCCTCGATCACTTCTGAACTTCTTCAATTTATAGCCACTTTGCAATTCTACTGTGGCCTTGAATCTCTTAAATACACTAAGAGCTTCAGATTTGTTTCTTAGGAAATAGATCCAACACATCCTAGTGCAATCATCTATGAATGTAATAAAGTATCTATTTCCAGCCTTTGTAGTTGTCTGCATTGGACCACAAATGTCACTGTGAACAAGTTCTAGAGGAATTGATGCTCTAGTAGATGCTTCTTTTGGAAATGCCTCCCTGCATTGCTTTCCCAAAACACAACCTTCACACACCTCTTTAATAACTTTAATTTCTGGCAATCCCATTACCATTTCTTGCTCTTGAAGCAATTTCAGGCTGCTCATGTTTAGGTGGCCCAATCTTCTATGCCATATTGCAGTAGATTGACACACACTTGCCTTGTAAGCAAAATGCAACTCAGCTTGCAATTTCATTGGAAAACTTCTATTTCCTCTCATCTTGATCCTTGCAATCAAGTTGGAATAAGAGCTGTCATTGTAAATCTCCACCTTGTGATCTCCAAACACCAAGTAATAACCATGCTCTATCATTTGGCCCACACTGAGCAAGTTTTCCTTCAAACCAGGCACCAACATAACTTCTTTGATGTACCTCTTGCCCATTTTGGTTTCAATCACAAGGCTGCCTTTTCCAGTGACTTCAACAAGCTGACCAGTTCCCATTGCTACTTTTGCAGTCATATTTCTGTCTATATCAACAAGCAAATCCTCCCTTCCAGTCATATGATTACTACATCCACTGTCCAAGTACCAAACCTCATCACCTCCTTTTATACTAGCATCAGATTTATTGCTAGCATAGAACATGGTTGGAGTAGCATCTACTTGATTAGCATAATTGACTTGCTGAGTTGGTTTCTTACTGTAACAATCTTTGGCAATGTGACCAAATTTATCACAGTTAAAACACTTTGGTTTGCCTTTGAACCGACATTCTCCAAAATGTAATTTGCCACAGTGTTTGCAGGAATTTTTAGCACCTTCAGTTGCTTTGTTATCCCATTTCTTGCCCTTTGTTTTCCAATTCTTATGTTGCTTAGAATTCTGCTCACTAGGTTTGACAGATTTAGCATCCATACTAAGACTTGCAAATGCCTTTTCAGTTTTATCTTCAGTATGTCTGTCTAGCCTTAATTCAAAGCTCTTTAATGAAGCTACGACCTCTTGCACTTCAATTACATTCAGATCTCTTGAATGTTCAATAACAGAGCAGATAGAATCATAAGCAGATGGCAGACTAATAAGCAATTTTTGAACAACCCTTTCTCTAGGTAATTCCTCTCCATAACTTCGCATTTGGTTTATCAAATCAAACAGCTTAGTGATATAGGCAGTTAATGATTCATTATCCTTCATTCTTGTGTACTCAAATTCTCTTCTAAGACTTTGTAATTTAACACTTCTTACCTGCTTATCTCCATGGTACTCTTGCTGCAGGATATACCAGGCACCTTTTGATGTCTCCTCATGAGAGATTCGTGGGAAAATTTCATCAGAAACTGCTCCCTGAATCAGTCCCAATGCCTTGGCATCTTTCATAAGCATCTCTGCTTCAATCCCACTCGAACCTTCCTTCTCTTTCTTCTTTTCATCAGATTCGCCAGCACCACTTGATTCTTCCTTCTCCTTCTTCTTTTCATTAGATGCAGCAACCTTCTTCAGATCTGAAGTGTCAAATCCTTTTTCCACCAAATCCCACAATCCATGAGATTTGAAAATGGTCTTCATCCTTATACTCCAGAAATCGTAGTTTTCACCATTGAAAACTGGTGCTCTCAAATCACCTCCACTTGATCCAGCCATGTTAGACTTAGATCTCTAGAGCTCAAAACTCTGCTTCAATTCTCAGTAGCTCACAGATCCAAACGCCCCAGTATTAGTTGATCAAACCTGGCTCTGAGGCCATGTTAACATATACAGACTATAATCTTGTATATTGATTCAAACAACAATGTAATTCCACTTAACTGAAAGAATGCAGAGAGATTTAGCTAGAGTAAAGAGGAGAGAATTTTCAGAGAGGTAGAGAGAGCTTGGAGAAGAAGCTAGCTTGAATAAATACCAGCTCAGCTCTAAACATGCATATATTGTGTTTCTGACAAAACCGTTAGGAATAGAATATCCCTCATTACATCACTCAATCTTAGCCATTCATGCACTACCCTATGAGATAATGACAAGTGGCATAAGCAATTACAATCTCTGCTGTACACTTGGACCATGATCCAACGCAGCCTTTCAAATAAGAATAGAACCTTCCTATTCTAATTACATTTCAGCAAACACACTTATACACCAACAACTCCAATCCTATCCTACAGCAGTATGGCACTCGTTATACTTTTTTCCTGGGTACATGCACTAGTTATACTTGGTGATAGGATGCCAACTTCATTCTTGTAAAGTACATTCACTGTATGGATATTATTAGTTGGAACTCAGAGATCATTAGTCGGAAGAGATTTAAAAGACTTGATTGAGATGAAAATTCCCATTATCACGGCACTATGAGTGACATGGATAAACTCTAAGGTGCTGTAGGATAGGAGCTAAAAGGAGACTCAGAATGACACAAATTCACATTGCGAAACTAGAAATGGTCTGCTTATTTAGAAAGAAAACAAGAAACGCCGAAAAAATTATCAAAAAGAGAATTGGAAGTAGATAAATTTATTGTAATATAGCATCAAGAAGGAAAACCCAGCATAACTATTGCAAGTCTTCTTAGTTGAGGGACCTCAAATAAGTTGCAATAATAGTTTTACAACAACCAGTTAGACATGAGAAATAAAGATGACAATAGCCACGGACTTGTATTTGACACAATAGCCTTACCGGGAAGCAAATTATTGTTAAATGCATATAATATTGCCACAGGAGTTATCCACATAAACAATGATGCGGTGACAAACTTTTGTATTACTCCTGCCATTGTTATCTCCAATCTACAGAATAAAGAGGAAAATAATTAATACCAATAGATAAATAAATCACAAAGAGTATTAGGGCTACAAACAAACATGAGAGGGAGATATTATAGTCAATGATACAAGGTATAATAGACTATCAATTAGTCTTGTAAACCATGCACTGGGCTAGAGATGTAACTAATAGGCTATAACCATAGTTCATTGGCATCATTGCTAACATTTAGCCTATGCACATGATCAGATCTAAAGCCCAATCAACACCATTTATACAATTTTCTTTTTCTTTTTTTCTTTATTTTCATTTTGAGTCAACTTTTGCCTTTTCTCTTTTAAGGAATATTTTGAGTTCGCCCCCATGTTACATCACTGCTTTGTCTGCAAATATAGAATTGTCCCAGTTATAGAAAGAAAGATGAATACTCGAAATAAAAAGAATGATTACAAAAATGAAAATTGCACAGTTCTTAGGCACATCCATTCATGTTGTTGAAATAAAATCAACATGACCGCAGGATTTGGTAATGGCTTCACTATGAAGCGGCCAGAATTGTGCACATAGCACTACTTTCTTTTAGACTTGAATGTGAAAATTGAATAATCTCTACAAATGGGATTGACTAAAAGATGAAACATCTACCCAATCTCCCACCAAACTAATTGGTATGATTTTAGTTTTGAACGTATATAACTTTGTGAGATTTAAATTTCTCTTATTATTATCTTAACTTATTGTTTAACAGAAAAAACTTGTGTTTTTCATTCTTTGCAATTAACTCTTACTTTAGTGATACTTCTCTACTTAATGATGAAAGAGGACTCAAGTTCGAATCTCCCTCTTATTGATAAAAACAATGCCAATATGGGAGGAAAAGAGGTGTGCAATGAGCGCAATGTGTTCCTATTCGTAATGGCGAGTGTGGTCGTTGGTATTTGGAACATGTCTCCCAAATATCTTTTTAACTCTCAACATTTTAAAACTGAATTATGACCTATAACTCATGTTATTTGACTGTTAAATCCATCCCTTGTTTTTTAAACTTTTTTGTGGGTAGAATAATTGGATTGTTGCACTGACACATGGAGCATTGCCAAATTTCCACTAGACATTGCAAGATGAAACAAAAAAAGGTGAAAATATTAGCCCCAAGTTGGATCCTTAAATTGCTTGGCTCATGTGATTATGTCTCGTCAATTCAAAAATCCTAAAATCAGTTTAACCTTTCTTCCTTTGTGAATTTAAGGCTCAAATCCAAAATAATTTAAGGTAAACAAAAGCTTATTGAGAAAAAAAAAATTTTGAAACATAAATTTCCTTGAGTAAATCAATCTATTAAACCAAAAAAATGGAACTGCAAATGGTCAGCTTTCCATCTAACCATTTTATAAATATTCATAATTCCATTAAGCAGATTGCTCAACTATAGGAACAACACTTCAAAAGATGAATTTATCTATCTCAGTATCCATGTTAAAACCCTATAGCTTAATAAGAATCATGGGCTTCTTTTTCATTCTTTCCTGCCTCTAATTTCCTACCCAAACCAAAGAAAATTCACGTGAGCCAATAAAACTAAGACACAGTACTAAATAACTACTGACCTAAAAATTCAGAAAAAGAAAATATCACATATGCAAATCCTTGGATTGCATTGAACTGAAATCCCATACTTCATACCATGTTCAAAAATTAAATAATAAAAATAAAAATCACATTTTAGCTCTATTTGACTAGTAAGAATGATGCAGGAGCATCTAAGAAGCTCTCTAAGATTACTTAGGCCCGTCATTCAATTGGGCTAGGGTTCTATTTACTTTAAATTATTAGTTACTTCTTTTGTTTTCCTATTCTTACTAGGATTTGGTTTAATTTCCTGTTTAGTTATTTAATTTCCTATGTCAATTAGGTTTTCTATATTCTAGTATAAATAGGCTATTAAGGGACTCTTGTAGTTAGTTTTGTTGATGAATATAATTTCAGACTTTAGCCTATAGAGTTTCTATTGGGATTCTACTACTTTATCCTTCTATTCTCTGTACTTTGGGTATGTTTGGGTCGCTGGACAGCAGCTTATAGCCGCTGCCCTGCATCAAATTGGTATTAGAGCCTAGGTTAATCCTTGTTTCACACCATGGTTGGACGTGCTCAAGGTTGTGGACGAGAGAACCAAGCCCAACAAACTGAGATGGCTGAGATGTGGCGTATGATGGAAGAGTTGTCGAGAGCGGTGCAAGCCCTCCAACGACAGGAAAGTGTGCATGCTTATATGGAGATTCCGGAACGCAACCGCGAACCCTTAGACATACCGGAAGGTGGTCGTAAGGATGACTTTGAAGAAAAGGTAAACCCCTTTCATGAAGCTGGAAACCATGATGATGGTGATAGAGGTGGATTGGAAGGAGTGGTTCGCTCTAATTCTTCTGTTAGTTCCCTAGATTTAGATATTCCTCCCGTATTTGATCGTTGTTTAGAAGACGATTGTGAAATTTGTTTTGGGGTGGAGAAATTTTTGTTAAAGTATTTAGTGAGAGTAAAGAGAAAGTATCTTCTGAAAATTTGTTGAAGCAAGGGGTTGTTGAAGGCATCATTGAAGATGATAAAGAAACGCTAAATTTTCGAGAACAAGTGGATGGTTTAGAAACTGATAATTCTGAGTACGTTGATTTTCTTGGGGTTGATGCTTTTAATTTGCAGATTTCCAAGAACTTCGTTGATCGTGTCAATCTAATGGCTTTTGGATTGAACAGTTTTTGGGCTGTGAGGTTGTATACAGTAGATAACTTGAATTGTTCTAGAAGGATTAAATATTCTAAGTATCTATTTCTTTGGAGTGGGAAGGTTCAATTTCAAGGCCAAAGTTCTATTCAAGGACGAATTCTTCACAATCCGGTGCAATTGATGCAAGAAAATAAACATAAGTATTCAAGAGTGGTTCGATAATCAAAATACCTCTTTGTTTGGAAAGGAAGAATTCAGTTTCAAGCTTCTCATGGAGTATATTCAAAATACCTCTTTGTGTGGAAAGGAAGAATTCAGTTTCAAGTTTCTCATGGAGTCTTCGTTGATAACAGTTTAGACTCGAGGACGAGTCTCTCCCAACCCGGGGAGTTTGATGCAGGAGCATCTAAGAAGCTCTCTAAGATTACTTAGGCCCGTCATTCAATTGGGCTAGGGTTCTATTTACTTTAAATTATTAGTTACTTCTTTTGTTTTCCTATTCTTACTAGAATTTGGTTTAATTTCCTGTTTAGTTATTTAATTTCCTATGTCAATTAGGTTTTCTATATTCTAGTCTAAATAGGCTATTAAGGGACTCTTGTAGTTAGTTTTTGTGATGAATATAATTTCAGACTTTAGTCTATAGAGTTTCTGTTGGGATTTTGCCCTAGAACTCAATTATCTTCGTTCCAACTTCAATTCTACAGCTTTATCCCTCTATTCTCTGTATTTTGGGTATGTTTGGGTCGGTGGACAGCAGCTTATAGTCGCTGCCCTGCATCAAAGAAGGCTAACATAACTAACCCAGAAAGAATTATTAGGAATTCTTCCCAAATGATGAATAATCCGACTCCATTGACAAAACAAACGGTACCCATCATGGGTTTTTCTCAAGCTCCCAAAAATTAGGCAAACAAAACTATTCTCTAATTTTCTAACAGTTTGGCAAGAATCAAACAGATCACTAACGAACAAGGATTTCAGAATAAAATGAAAAATAAATATGAGTATACAAATTCAAGAACCAAAAATCAGACTATGCACATAATAAATATGTGTGAGAGGGAAGAGAAGTGAACCTGATAGGTAGAAGTAGAGATTAGTCCGAGAAACACGAAAGCTGAAAGAGAGTTGAATGAAGGAGCAGAGCAGGTGTGTGTGAGTAGAGTGTGTCTGTGTATTTCTTCTGTCTTGCGCAAAAGGCTTAGAGCACAGTAGTTAATGTCGGCCCTTTGATTAAAACACGACTTGGATCAGCCCAAGAGCCCTTTTACCCGCTTGTGGGGTTTTTACTAAAATAATCTCGGCCCAATGATTAGTTTTCTTTCTTTTTTGTGAGTACAAGCGATTGTGGGGTTTACTAAAATAATCATTGGGTGGCTGAAGGTTTCGAACTTCTGCCCATATGAATGGAGCTAAACAAACTAAGATATATCCCACCAACCGGTTTAAGCTTTTAGTTTAATTGGATGTTGTATTTGTCTTGATTATTTATCAACCAAATTTTCAACTTTTTTTTTTGAATTTTTCTATTTAAACCCCGCACTTCTCTTTGTTCGCCATGTTCTAAGTTCACCCCAACTTTTAATTCAAATTTTTATAATTTCTAAGAAAACCCCATTATCTTCCAAAACTACCCATAAATGCACACTCAGCAGAAAAAATAAAAAATATAAGATTTTTTCTATTTAAATCTCACAATTTTAAACTCAACACCCAACATAAAATATTATTTGTTGAGTCTCATAAAACCAATGTCCGAAAAATCGAAAATATCGCCGATATTTCGCTAATTTTCACTCTGCGATATTATCGCAAACTTCCATTTCAGTTTCGTTGATTTTTCGAAAATATCGTCTAAATTTCGACGATAATTTTGGCTTTCGATAATTTCACGATATTTTGGAAAGGCTGAAAAACTGAAAAAAAAAATTAGATGGCGCCTCTGGGGTTCGAACCTGCTCTGTTGCGCCTTACCTTCGCTGCTTTACCACCACGCTGTTGGTGAGTTTCTGTTATTAATCAATCAAAACTCATATTTATATAACAATTCCCAAGCTATGTCTGAAAATAAAAACTGAACTACTCTCCCCACATTTCAACACTTACCTAACTAAGTAGTTGTAAGTTTCAGTCCTCCTATTTCTCTATATAGAGATAAAATCAAATGGTCCCCTCACTTCAACATCTCTCGGAATTATTTGACCATTGAGCTCTTGTTATTCTCATTTTTGTTCCAAATTACTTACATTCCTACTTAAATTCCTAGTAAGTTATTCTCATTCATTATTGTTATTTAATTTTTCATGTTTATTATTATCTATTCTAAATGTTTGGTGGTATTATATTTTAAATTATGACATGTGGTTTTTAATTTTTCTATTCTTTATTTGGTGATGTACATGTGTGTTTATTATCTCTTAATTCATTATTAAAGACTTTATATGCTTCCATCACAATTTGTTACATTTGTTTAATTATTGTTTTATTGTTGGTGCATATAGATTCTATTGGGTAATTACACAAAGGGTCCATATTTAAGGTAAGTTTACAAACTTATATTTATATTATTGTAATTTATTTATATATAAAAATTGTGTGGACGGTGCATGTGATGTGAGAATCAAATAATACTTGCATATTAATTCTTTGAGGTAATTAAGTAATGTTGTATAATTATTCCCTAGGATAATTTTAATATGTTTAATGTCATTTATTATTTTATTATTGAATTAGATTATTATTCATTAATTAGGTTTTATTATTCCATATTATTTTCATAATAACTTAAATTCCTAGTAAGTTATTCTCATTCATTATTTTTATTTAATTTACATGTTTATTATTATCTATTCTAAATGTTTGGTGGTATTATATTTTAAATTATGGCATGTGGTTTTTAATTTTTCTATTATTTATTTGATGATGTACATGTGTGTTTATTATCTCTTAATTCATTATTAAAGACTTTATATGCTTCCATCACAATTTGTTACATTTGTTTAATTATTGTTTTATTGTTGGTCCAGGCAGATTCTATTGGGTCATTACACAAAGGGTCCATATTTAAGGTAAGTTTACAAACTTATATTTATATTATTGTAATTTATTTATATAAAAAATTGTGTGGACCGGTGCATGTGATGTGAGAACCAAATAATACTTGCATATTAATTCTTTGAAGTAATTAAGTAATGTTGTATAATTATTCCCTAATATAATTTTAATATGTTTAATGTTATTTATTATTTTATTATCGAATTGAATTATTATTCATTAATTAGGTTTTATTATTCCATATTATTTTCATAATAACTTAAATTCCTACAATTATTTTCTTTACTTCCTATTTCATTTTTCCATAGAATAACTTGATTATTTAGGTTCTTTTAGATAACCGTCACTACTATATTTTTTGGCCAAAAAATAATTACCTAATTTCCATGACAAATAAATATAGGTACGTTTAATATGTCTAGTGGATGTACTAAACGTGATCCAGCTTGGCAACATGGAGATCCACTTGAGGGAAACAAAAATGGCACAGTTTGCAAATATTGTGGTCGGGTAATGAAGAGTGGTGGAGTGACACGACTTAAGTACCATCTTAGTGGATTAGATCCAGCAAATAATGTCCAACGATGCGACAGTGTTCCCCCAGAAGTGAAGGCATACATCGCCACATTATTAAAAAATAAACAACACCAGAAGGAAAAGATGACACAAGGAATGGAAAATATTCGAGCTGGGCTACGAGGAGAAGTCATTGGCCAAGCGGTTGACAGTGATGATGATGACGATGAGGACGAATATGATGATGACATGGGACCTGAAGAGCGACGAAATTTCAAACAAGCATTACGTGCCTCCAAACAGTCAGCATGGGAAAGAGAACACCTCCACAAACTTCCTAATAGAGCACAAGGTTCCGGGACAAGTGGTGGTGCACAAATGAGGCGGGGAGCAAGTGTTAGAGAATCACAACCAACACCACCAATGGCCCCAAGTTTATATAAGTCATCCAAAGCACGCCAAAAGACAGTTTGGAGTTATTTTGGTGGAGGTAATGTGAAGGAGGGAATGGGGCGCCTAATTAGCAAGTTCTTTATCTATGACAATGTCCCTGCTGAGAAGGCATCTTCACATCATTTCAAAAATATGGTATTGGGATGTCAACAAGCCGGTGTTGGAGTACAACCTCTCACTCCCTATGAAATAAGAAACAAATATTTGGAAATGAAGTATAAAGATATTAGCGAGTATGTCAACAAGTTGAGGTTGAAGTGGGAAACTAACGGTTGCACAATCATGTGTGACGGATGGACTGGCCCAACCAAATTGTCTATCATAAACTTCATGGTATACTCTAACGGAAAGACAATTTTTGAAGTCCGTTGATGCTTCAGACCATATAAAGAACTACTCGTATATTTACAAACTATTGAAGGATGTAATCATGGAGGTGGGAGAGCATAAAGTTGTCCAAGTCGTGACCGACAACGGTTCTACATTTGTCAAGGCCGGAAAAAGTTAATGAAGCGTTATAATGTGTTTTGGACATCATGCGCAGCACATTGTATTGATCTCATGTTTGAGGCAATGGGGAAGAGAGAGAATATTGCTAATGTCATACAAAGAGCAAGAAAAATCACAAATTATATTTACAATCACGGTTAGGCTGTTGGCAAAGATGCGTGAATTTTGCAAAGGAGATATTATTTGTCCAGCTACTACTCGATTCGCCACCAACTATATTGCATTAGATAGCCTACTTAAGAAGAAATCGGGGTTGAAGCAGCTATTCACTAGCGTCGATTGGGCCAACCACAATTTCAACCGCTCAAATACAGGTCGTATGGTGGAAAGTATAGTGCTTGATCATGCCTTTTGGACTCAATCGAACATGTGTGCCAAGTGTTTGAACCTCATTACAAAGTTTTACGGACCGTTGACACAGAGGTGTATCCTACTATGGGGGCAATGTATGAGTTGATGCATGTAGTGAAGGAGGACTTGGAAAGAAAACATGGTGCAAGGTGGGTTATAAAGATAATTGATGATCGATGGTGTCAAACATTATACCACAATTTGCATGCAGCAGGTATAAATTATGTCAGTTTTTTGCAATTCATTTCTTTAGTCGCATAAATATTATTTCTAATTAGAGTATGTGTTTCTTTCAACAGCATATTATTTGAATCCTCGATACCAATATAGACCCGGTGTTGGAGATGATGGTACCCTTATACATGCTGTACACAATGTATTCTCTAAATTAGATCCTGCATCACCAACAGTTGGCCAATTTGAAAATGAGGTACACAATTACATAAATTATGATAATTACATTGTTGGATTAAATTAACACGATTTATTGAATTCAGCTAACATGGTTTAAGGATGCAAGAAGAACTTTTGGAGAACCAACAGTAGTTGCTGCTCGAACAAAAATGTCCCTAGTAAGTGTAAACATATTTCACTATCAGTTTATAATAGAATTATTTGGAGTTATTAGACTTATCAATATTGTTTTTCATTATAGCTGAATGGTGGATCATGTATGGGACTGATGCACCAACTGTGAGAAAGTTGGCAATCAAAGTATTATCGCAAACAACTTCCTCATCTGCTTGTGAAAGAAATTGGAGTACATTTGCACTCATACACACAAAGCAAAGAAATAGGTTGTCTCATAGTAGGTTGGAAAAATTAGTTTATTGCTACTACAACATGAAGCTTCAAATTCGAGATAAGGAAGCAGAAATAGATCATGTTGACCTTGGTGACCCACTAGATGTTTTTGAGATGGCTGCTGAAGATGATGATACAGAGGGTAACCAACTTTATCAATGGATCAGACCTTTTCATTTAGATGATAATGAAAGCAACCCAGCTCCAAGAGTTGCTAAAGAAGCATGTAATGAAGGGATAAATGTAGAAAGAGTATTAGAGGAGGAGGTGGGATCTAGCAGAACTGACTCTTTGGAACAACTTCTGCGCCCAAGACCAAGAAACACTAGAATTCCACCTTCTTCCAATCCTACACAACCACAAGATCTTGCTGATACTAATCATAGCTCTAGTACAAGATCAGGAGACTCACCTACCACCGGAGGTGGGAATGATGAAGGAAATAGTGGAGCTGGAGGTAGTGGTGGATATGGAAACTATGATGAACCATCTCCTGGATGTATGAGCCCTTTCACTAGTGAGGCAAACTTCACGCATGCAACACAAGATGAGGACCATGGGAGTAGGCGAGGGGATTTTGTCCAAGAAAGAAGATCACTCATTATCTAGAACTTCGGACTGTTGAAGTGGGAAGTGGCAACTATGGTTATACTCATAACCAACCATTTTCCTACCCTTCATATCCCATTCCTTTTGGGATGGAATCAAGCGGTTCATGGAAAGAATCCGAGATGCAATCTTCAAATGATTTTTCTGCTGGACAACATCAACCAATCTCGGATCCATATGGGTGGCATGTTAACAATTACATGTAAAATTATTTTGGGGATTTATCATTTGATGACTACTCTTTACAATACACTTACTCTACAAATAAAGATGATGAAGATAGTGAAAAATTTGAACCCCATAGGAACTCTATGTGGTACTAAGTCACTAATGTATCTTACAATGCAATGTATAAAGTGTAAAATATTGTAGTAAATCATTATATATAAATGATTATGATGTGTTTAATCTTTTTTCATTAATTACAACATATTTTCTATAGTCACAGTATTTGTCAGCTTGCTATATAATCAACTTAAATCAGTTAAATCCATCATGCAATGAATTTCCTTCCAATTTTTTGTGATAAACTAATAGATAATTGACTAAATAAACATTCTCTAAAGTTTCAATACAAATTTCCAAGTTTTTCTTAGAATTTCCATGGATTTTATCCAATTTTTATCGATATCAATATTTTCCTGATATTTCCATCGATATTTCCGTGTTTTTGAACCATCGATATTTCCGAAACTTCTGATATTTAAGACCTTGCATAAAACACTCATTATCATTCCACCCCGTTTAGAACATCAATTGTTGAGTCTTTGCATACTTGACAAAGGTATGTCATCACAAGTATGTTTCAGAAAGGCAACATCTCTCAGCCTAATTTCAATGGGTTGGCAGTGATGAGTATGAAGTTATGGTTCTAAGCCGATGAGCCGAAGATTATGTATGCCATTCTAAGCAAATTACATCTAAATCTTTGGCTGGAAGTTGAGACTAATTTACTTGCAGTTAGAAGCCGTCATGCTTTACCAAAAATGATAATAAGATAGTAAGATAGGATATTATGACTGCAAAGTTCTGTTGGAAATTATTAGGGCTTTGCTATCTTTGACATAAGAAAATGTAGAGAACTAGATTTCTGACAAGAGCTTGCAAAGAATTTAGGCAGTTACTAGCATTAATGGTGAATAATTTTAAACAAGAGTGGGGAAAACCATGATGCGTTTCAATTTCTCGACTTTATCTCCCAAAAGGGTGTAGAGGAGTTTGTGTTTTTCTAAAACTTAATATGAAGAGTGGTGGGGTATGTGAGGTGTGTGTATAGATGTAATAGGGTTAAGTATTGAGTTGGATGACCTTTTTGTCTTTTTACACAATAATAAAACTTAACAGATTAATGATTTAAGTATTGGGGTGAATAAAAAGAAGTGTGAGGTTTAAATAGAAAAACTCTTTTTCTTTTTTTTTCACCACTGGGATGAAAAAATGCATTGACCATTGATTCTTTTCATATAAATTTTGCTCTTTGAAACGTTCTGCAACTAAAGTGGCTCAAGGAATGATACAACTGCACTTAATAAACACATACATATACAAGGCACTCCCAAAAGCTTATCATTTGTATCATATTTGGTAATATACCAAAATTGGTATTTTATCCGATTAAAGATCCAAGTCCAAACATCTCTTTCAAAATAAAATGGCCTTTTTCTTTCCAATACATGGTTTTTTAGGCTTCAGAGCTTAAGAAACCAAAAGCCCACACCTTTTCAAAGAAATATCTCAAGCCAGACCAACCACTACGAAGTGGTTGAGCTTCGACCGAGTGACTCACGTAAAAAAGCTAGAGTGGGTTTCTCACCATTAAGAGTGATATGACTTGTGTCTCTTAGCAGAAAGCACACCGATTGTCTGACGCTGAAACCAAAAGAAGTCGTCTTTCTTCCACTCTTTCAGACTGAAGAGGCTCAAGAAACATCTCCTGAAGACTAATCTTCATCCAAAATATCCCTTTTGTTTTGTTCATGGATCAACTTACGAGGAAAAGTTTTCAGACTTGAACCTACACCCAAGTTTCTTCCCACTACCGCCTTTACTAAAGATATTCGTCTATAAATATAAAAGCTCCACAGCAGTGCTCAAGGACTCTCTCTCTAAAATCAAACTCAACGTCTCTAAACACTTGAACGAACTTCAAGTTCTCAAACAGCCAACCCGTGACCTAGATAGCCAGTTGACAACTCTTGCGTTTATCTTTTATTACTCTGCCATCCTCTTGATATGATTTTTGTTGAACAATCGGGGTTAGCTTCCTTGTACTAACCTAAGACTTGTAACATACTGGATAGAGAAATCTCCAGTCACCTTGTTATCAAGTTTCTTTATTATTGTTCTCTGTTTTTCTAAACAAGCTAAATGGAGAAATCTTTAGCTTTTGTCTTAAATTTATATTGTGCCCGGACTGGATAGAGAAATCACATTTCCCAAGGACTTTACTTTCTCTGCAATTTAATTTACTTGCACTTTACGATTCTGCTGTTTATCTTTCTTGCAATTTATGTTTCCCATACTTTACATTCAAGTAGTTACCTTGAAAATAACATTGTTTATTGGTGGACGGCCCGAACAAAGGGTTTTTTAAGTCCGAAACTAGGGCTCCTCTAGGCCCGATGATGGGGAATTTATCAGGCCCGAATCATCACACCTGGGCTCGAAATGATAAAAAATCGTGGGCCCGAATTAATGTTTTTCGAACCCACTCAAGGGATCATCAACCACAACTCTAGTTTTTTCCCATTTGGCTAGGTACCATTCGTATCTTCCAGGCCATGAACGCACGATTGAAAGAAAATTGAAGTCCTCTTCATTGAGGCATAGAAAAGAACTCATTCGAGCCAGTTCCCTACTCGGAGCACAATGGTTTGATTTAGAAGTCCAAAAAGGAGTGCAAATCCGCTAGACTACACATTCCACATCGCACAAACCAGGTCTACTAGGCTAGTCTTATCCCCAGTAGCGGCACGCCTGCACTTGCAAGTCCGATTCGGGCTAGAAGAGGCGGAGAAACCGGGTCCCCACCCCTCTGTCATTCCAACTTGATTCAACTTTCAATTTTGTTTAAGAAAATTCCAAACAGCCCTCTCTCCTTCGCAAACTTGGGGAGAAGGCTCGTCATCACCAACACAAGTCTAGACGGGGCGTTTTGTTGCCGAGACCCGACTCTCGAGCACTAAGAGGATACCAACACGGACCTTTTCTGCACCCACATATTTTGGCATGCCTAGTGGGACCTTTCATTCGTGCATGGTGAGAAAGACCAAGCGAATAGTCTACATGGCAGACTCTATTTCAAGTCCGGACGACATATACAAAGGAGTGGCTGAATCACAAGAATTCTCTTATGAGAATCCTTTCGACTCCCTCGAAAGGACCATGAAGGAAGGATTTCAAGCAATGCCCAAAGTTATGGCCCAGATGTCCCAAAACGTCATGCAAAGTGTTGACAAGGGGCATGAGAACACAACTTTACAAGGGAACGAAACAAGGCCTACTTCAGAGAACTCATGGGGCAGATTGTACAAGAGGCTGCAAAAGACAAGACTCCCCAGGGTAAAGATGTGACCTCAAAAGAAACTAAGATACCCTCAGGAGAAGCAGAATACTCGCAGGGACAGACTAGTGCTCATACCGAGTCCTCTTCCCCAAAATATTTGGGAAAAAGGGCCTTTGAAGAGCCTCCTCTCTCCATGCGACCCCAATAAAGGGACAAGCTATGGATCCAACATCCGCCACAAGAAACAATATGATTGAAGAAGTTGGGAGTTACCAACTCATGCCCTTTAAGGTGTCAGTTGCGAGAAAAAATATGCATGCTGAAAGATGGAGACCACAAACAGGTCTTAACCTTCATATTGGTCACAACAATGGCAGTAATACCGATACAGGGAGAGGCAAAAGGGCCAATCCTAGACAGCACGAAGTCATTCAGGATTCAGAAGACGAGGAAGAAGCAAGACTAGGCCCTCAACAAGCCGTGAATGAACCCATTCCTCAAGAAGACCCTCATCTTGCCATGCAGAACGAGATTGAAGGTTTAAGGCATCTCATTTTCAATGGCCATGCTAGGATAATGAGACTTGCAAGACCTACTTATCAAAAACCTTATCATGCCTACATCGACGATTTTCCTTTTCCAAGGGGTTTCAAAGTCCTAAGTTTTAACTTGTTCAATGGAGAAGATTTGTACGCATCAACTTTAAAACACATAGGGCGCTTCTCGGCCCACTGTGTGGCTATCGAAACATACCCTTTGTTGAAATTAAGATTGTTTGGAAGTTCACTTTCTTGCCAAGCTTTTACATGGTACTCCACTTTAAGTCTGAATTCTATCCAAGGGTGGAATGAAATGAAGTGAGCTTTTATGGATCAGTATTACAGGCCCTAGCCCGAGATCACCATCAACGATCTTACTGGTATGAAGCAAGGGGACCACGAGACAATGTTGGACTTCATTACACGCTTCAAAAAACTCAAAATAAAGTGCAAAATCTCAATGGATGAAAAACACTTCATCAAAATGGCACAGAATGCTCTAAGGCTTTCTCTTAGAAAGAAATTCAACGACCTTGAATTCATGGACTTGCAAGACATAGCACAAAGGGAAGGGAAGTATGAACTCTTAGTCAAAGATGAAGTTTAAAGGAGAAACGCTTCTAAGCCCACCTTTTTTAAGAATCTAGTCCACCAAATTGAAATAATGGAGGAGCCTGACGAAGAAAAAGAAGAAGGCACGCATGCGGAAGTATCAATTGCAGAAATCATCAAACTCCAAACTCCCATTACTTGCAAAACCGTCACAAGACCAGGCAAGGAGCAAAGGAATACACCTCCTCCTACAGGGGTTTCGTTCCTTACAAACAAAAGCACAAGTCATACTCTTTCGACCTATCCAAGGCCGAAAGCATATTTGATGAGTTAGTAAGGAGCAAGGTCGTCAAATTCGACGACAAGCACATGTTTCCTAAACCAAATTAGGTGAAAGGTAAATCTTTCTGTAAATGGCATAGTTCATTTTCTCATGCCATGAACAACTGCGTATAGTTCAGAGACATCATTCAAGACCTAATAAACCGAGGGGAAGATTCTTCTAGATAAACCTGCTACTATGAAAGTCAACAACAAGCCTTTTCCTAGCAACATGGTTGAAATCAATTGGCCCGAAAGACAAAACAAGAGGAAATTTGTCATCGACACTGAAGGGGAAAGCAAGAGGAAAGTTACGACAAGGACGCTAGTCAGACCAAAGGCAACCATAACAGCCGGCATAGTGATGTGTAGCTGGTGTAAATGTGAATGTGATTTGGAGATACTAGCTAAAGACAATCGATGAGCAATTGATTAAATAAGAAGAGGAACGAGCACAAAGACTAAAGCAACCAGCGCCAGAATCATATGGACCTTTTAGCCCAAAAAAAGGGCCAAAGGTTTCATACAACATTTTTGACAGGATAAACTATGCTGGGGATGTTGGGACTCAGCCTCACCCCAAAAGCAGCTATGAATCTCCTAAATTGGAGGAAAGGGAGACATGGAAAATGAGGTTGACGCAGCCAGAATACAGGACATCATCCTCCCAGGGCTAAGTCACGCCCAAATCTCAGAAGATCACCGCCGCGCCAAGAAATACAAAGGTTGTCGATCGAGCTCCACCACATCCTGAAGCCACTGGAAGGACAACAAGCAAGATAAAATCTTCCTTGATCAAGGATGGTAAATGGTATCTAGTCGGAAAAGGTTGTAGGCCCGAAAGAGAATTAACTAACACTCAGGCGCGAAGGGTCAGGAGACAGCATGAAAAAGTTGTAAGAGATTTGGAAAGACAGAGGCCTGATCCAAGACCAGGGCATCTGTAGGGGGCTACCAAGAAGAATGACGAAGGAAAAGAGCCAAGTATTTCATTGGTAAATCAACCAACTGCAGCTATTTCAAAAAAGGGATTTTGGGCTAATGTCACTCCCCATGAAGACTCCAAGAAGCAATTCTTTCCCAAACAACTCAACCACCAAGGGCGAACATTTTCAGCTACCCAGGAGGAGAAGGCTATTCTAAAGGGACCAGTTACACCTGAAGTCTATAAACCTCCTAACACAATAGGAGCAACTGCTCCTCCAACCCCTCGAGGAGAAGTATCTAGGCCACAAAAGCCTAGGATCCAGGTCACACTTCCGAAGAAACTGCTAAAGGCAGAACTTCTATTGGAAAAAGAAGTGGTTGAATCACATGAAGAAGATGATGATGATTGGTTGGAATACGAGCTCAACCACGAGGAATTCAAGGCTGCTCTAGGCCTAAAGACCAAAGTTGATCATGTTGAAGAGACTAGAGCAAAGGAGGAGCAACTCAATAAAAGTCCAGCAATAAACTTTGGGACAATCGACTTGACTCCTTGCCTAGGAGGCTCTCAGCAAGATGTGATATCAAAAGAAACGGTGAAGGAAACTTACCAACCAACCAATCCAGGGACAAGAAGTTTAGATACCTAGATGATGGATGTCAAGCCAGAATCAAAGACTCTACAACCCTAGAACATGCAGTGAACATGGTGTACATTCTCCCAGCTGATTACCAACCACATAAAGGTTAGCTAAGCAACATGGAAGGAGACATCTTTGAAGAAAGACACTCAACTGCCATAATTGGACTACAAGAGAATCGTGATGAGAGACCTGGAGTTCTATAGGTCAATGATTCGGGCCCAATTCGGGGCCCATCACTATACAAAAGGGCAAACCTCCTTAGGTGTTTTTCTCTAGACCCAACAGGTCAATGACTAAGCATTTGAGACCTCTATTTGTATCTGCTAGGATCAATAAAGTACCCTTCAAGAGGGTACTAATTGATGGAGGAGCAGCAGTCAACATCCTTTCTTTTAAAAAGCTAGAAAGGTTGGTAAAAACCAAGGCAGACCTCATCCCCACAGAGCTAACTGTTTCCAATTTTGCTAGAACCATCACTGCCACTCATGGCATCTTGCAAGCAGAATTAGAAATTGGCTCCAAAACTCTCATTGTATCTTACTTAGTAGTGGACAACACGTCTTCTTACCATGCCCTGATGGGTAGAGATTGGATTCATCAGAGCATGTGCATCCCTTCATCTCTACAACAAGAACTACTCATGTGGAATGAAAAGGTAAAAGATTATGAGATGATCAAAGCTGATCCGAAGCCATTTTTGCCATCAGCCAACAGTGTTGATGCCAGGTTTTGCAATGAAGACATTGCTCCTTTGACCATACCATAGTTAATCAAGAACAGCCACTCTCCAATAGTGATGGCCCAGAAGTTTATCCAACTGGGACTCACTTTCTCAACAGATGAGTGGGAGAGGCCCCAGGTTACTTTCAACAATTTCCATGGATAAAGAAGGCCCTCAGTATAAAGATCAGTCATTGGTAGTTAGCTCCCTAATGGATCGATTGTGAATGTATTGGAAAGAGAAACAGGATTTAGAAATGAATTCAGTCACTAATATGGCAGAGTTCATTTTTGAAGAAAATTGGCCCAATTCAATAGGGATAGAAGAAAAAGTTCACTTGGCTCTAGCCAAGTTAAGCGACTCTCCACCTGAGGTTTAGGATCTTCTGGAAGAAGTCAATCTAAGAACGATAGACGATCTGAGACCAACTTTGATTAGTGGCCTTCTAGATCAATCTGTGAAAGACGATTTAATAGCCTTGTTACAAGATTTTAACGACTGTTTTGCGTGGCATTATCATGAAATGCCAGGCCTTGATAAAGGGCTTGTAGAGCACAGGTTGCCCATCAAAGAGGGCTATAAACCTACAAAGCAATGGCCACGCAAAATGTCCATCGAGACAGAATTAAAGGTGAGAGAGGAGATCGAATGACTTCTGAAGGCAGGCTTTATCAGACCAGCCCTATATGTGGACTGGTTAGCCAACATTGTTCATGTTTTGAAGAAAGTTACTAAGGTTGTGAGGATTTGTGTCGATTACAGAAATCTTAATGAAGCTATACCAAAAGATGAATATCCAATGCCGATGGCTGATATGTTAATTGACAGGGCAGCCTACAATCAAATCCTATCATTCATGGATGGCAATGTGGGGTATAACTAGATCATGGTGGCAGAAAAAGACATCCATAAGACAACATTCAGATGTCCACGGGCAGTGGGGGTATATGAGTATGTCGTCATGCCTTTCGGGCTAAAATATACAGGGGCTACTTACCAAAGGGCTATGAATGTCATCTTTCATGACATGATCGGGCACACCCTAGAAGTATACATTGAAGAATGATGAACACGTGGAGGACCTCAGAAAAGCTTTCGTTAGAATGAGGAAGCATCAGTTGAAGATGAATCCGAAGAAGTGTGCTTTTGGAGTCCAAGCTGGTAATTTCCTGGGTTTCCTGGTCCATCAGTGAGGGATCGAAGTAGACAAAAACAAGGCCAAAGCCATTATTGATGCCCCAGCACCAAGAAACAAAAAAGATTTGCAAAGTCTCCTGGGGAAGATCAACTTTTTGAGAATGTTTATTGCTAATTCAGCTGAAAAAGTACAACCTTTCTCATCCTTACTAAAGATCAAGCATGGAGACCCGTTCCAATGGGGGCCAAGCCAACATGAAGCTTTCAAACAAATCAAGCAATACTTTCGAACAAATTAAGACATTACATGCTTCCTTTCACAATACATATCATTGCTAAAACCGATCTAATCAAATACATGTTATCCAAGCCTATGTTAAGGGGCAGGGTTGGTAAATGGATCTTAGCTTTGTCCGAATTCAGCTTCAGATATGTACCTCAAAAGGCGGTTGAGGGAGAAGCCATTGCAGACTTCCTGGCGGCTCATCCTTGTGTCGAAATAGAAGACTTGACCACTGTGGAAATTGCCAATCTTGGATTTTTACTTGGTGATCACTCCCTTGTAACTAAATTCAGAAAATGTTCCTTTTAGATTACAGAATCAGGAGGGACGCGTCCTCATCCATGTCAAAACAGTACAACTCAAACCATGGAAGCTGTTCTTTGATGGTTCTAAGTCCGAATCATCAGCTGGTGCATGAATTGTATTAGAAGATCCTTTCGGATCTAAATATGCCTACTCTTTCCAGCTAGACTTTGAAAGCACCAACAACAGGGCAGAGTATGAAGCGCTAATCATTGGACTAGAAATGCTGTTGGAACTCGGAGTCAAATATCTAGAAGTGTTTGGCGACTCATAGTTAGTAATCAAACAACTGACAGATGAATACAATGCATAGACCCAAATATGGCAGTTTATTATGTAGCAGCCAGGAATTTGAGTTCTGCTTTCAAAGAGATCACTGTTAAATTCATTCAAAGAGAAAAGAATCTTGCTGCCAACGAAATGGCACAAATAGCTTCTGGTATTCGAATTCAAGCAAATTAGTCTGAGAGAACCATTAAGGTTCAAAAGAAGTTTGTCCCTTCAATCACAAGCAGAGGGATGGACTTGGAAATCAATGCCAATGAAGTAAAAACCGGAGATTGGAGGAAACCATTAATTGACTTTCTATCTAGTCCATCTCCAAGGGTAAACAGAAAAGTCGAGCATCAAGCCATCAATTTTGTACTTTTGAACGAGGAACTATTTCGAATATCAACTGAAGGTATCCTCTTGAGGTGTCTTGGACTGGAAGAATCAATGTGAGTCATGGGAGAAATACATGAAGGATCTTGTGAAGCTCACCAATCAAGTAGAAAAATGCGTTGGCTCATCAAAAGGTATGGTTACTTCTAGCCTACTATGGAAAAAGATTGCTTTAAATATGCAAAGGGTTGTGAAGATTGCCAGAGGAATAGCCCAATGCAGCATACTCCAGCAGTACCCTTAAATCCAGTAATCAAGCCTCGGCCTTTTAGGGGATGGACTATGGATTTTGTGGGTAAAATTGCTCCCAGTTCCAGCAATGAGCACACCTTCATCATTGTGGTGACATACTATTTTACCAAATGGGTGGAAGCTAGGGCATTGAAAACCATCTCCTCTGCTGCAGTGATTACTTTCATCAAATAGCAAATTATTCATAGATTTGGTATTCCATATGCAATTACAATTGACAGGGGTACTTCTTTTATTTCGAAAGAAATTCAAGACTTTGCTGAGGATTACAACATCAAATTTGTGCAATCCAGCCCCTACTTCCCAAGAGCTAATGGACAATCCGAATCTACCAAGAAAGTGTTGATCAGTATCATCAAGAAAATAATCCTAGAGATTGGCATGAACGACTATCCAAAGCTCTTTGGGTAGATCGCACCTCCAAGAAAACAGCAATAGGAACCACTCCTTTTGCCTTGACGTATGGCCATGATGCAGTTTTGCCGGTAGAAATCAATGTACAATCTTTGAGATTGGAAAGACAACCAAAAATGAACGATGTAGCCTATATCTGAAGCCATGATGCAAGAACTAGAAAAACTCAGCTCAATTCGGGCCAAAGCTTTAAACCATCTGACAATTGGTAAGCAAGCGGTGGCTCGAGCCTACAATAAAAGAGTTTGAAAGAAAACTTTTGAAGGAGAGGTAGTTTGGCGGGCAATCTTACCACCTGGAACTCACACAGTAGGGCTAGGCAAATGGAGCCCTACTTGGGAAGGTCCTTTTGTAATTCAAAGACAGAGACGAGACTATTCATCAACATCCAATCAATGGTCAATGGCTGAAGAAGTTCTTACCTTCTCTTTGGGAGACATCATATATTGATCTCAGTAAAAGTTAAAAGGAAGAAGTTTTGGTTTTTTCTACTTATAGGACGATTATATACTTTGATTTGCCCCTCATTTTTTAAAAATTACCGAAGATAAGGCGACCATTTGCAATTCAGATGTTCTTAAGATTCAACTAGTCAGAAAATTCTAAAAATCATACATACTGAAAGTCATACTGCAATTGTCTTAATTAAGTTTACACAATAATGTTAAGAAGAGTTTCCAGGCGAGCGACTTATTGTTGAATATTCATGAGAAGCTTTTCCTTCCTATGCATTCTTAAACTCCCACTCCACATGGCCACGCATGTAGATATGTCTTCCTGGTTCATCACTTCACGCATGGCCTTTAAAGCCATCAGCTCCCTAGAAAATTCTTCCTAAAGATCTGACTACTCAACCACCAGCTGATGAAATTTGGCCTTTGTTCGTTTGAGGCGCCATTCTACTTGCCTCAGCTCCAGCTCGTCATCAGCAATTTTTTGTTTTTCTTGCATTAGAAACCGTTTTTCCTCAGAAATCGTTGTCTTCAAAGCCCAAATCTGGGAACATCTTGAACTTGTTCAACATTCCGCTTGAATTTGCCAACAAGGACCCCTAGGTCTGCCCTGGCTCCTTCGAGCGATGCTGCAAAACTTGGATAGGCTTGGAAAAGAAACTCTAAAGCTTAGCATTCTTCGGTGCTCTCTTCTTCACTAACCTTGCGCTCTGATGAGAATGATAGGCATCCCTCTATTATGGCCTTGGCATCCTCCTTGTCCATCAGGGGGACTGAACAAATTTCCGTAGCGGCTTGACTTCTTCGCACAATGGTGCAACAAGGATCCACTTCAGGCAAGGGGGCAACGAGATTTTCTTCAGCAACAAACCTACGGGTACTGTCTCTTTGTCAATAAATAAATCCCCTGAAGCAGACTCAGATGGTTGCTTTGGTAGAGGTTCCAAACTCCCAGAAGCCTACATGGGAAACCGAGAATTCTTTAACTCTCCTTTACTTTTTTTTAAAAAAAAATTACTAACTTCTTATGTCTGAAATAACCAAATCAATGGCCTGTTTGGGAGTGCTTCTGGAATGACTAAAGGTGCTTTCTGAGAACTAAAAGTGCTTCTAACATCGTTTGGCAGAACAGTTTAGAAGCGCTTCTGGGCAGTAGGAACCTCTTCCTAAGCGCTTGCAAAAGAGCCCTTAGCCCGTTTGCTATGCCCAGGGCTAGACTGAGGTTCTTCATCCTCGGAGTCAATAATTAGAATCCTTTTTCTACTCGCAGTTTCTTTAATTGTGTCAAGATTCAACAAGTCAGAAATTACACAGCAAGGTAATTTCTCTTGTTCATACCTGAAGATGAAGGGACAGCAATTTCGGGCCCACCAACCATTGAAGGGCCAGTAGCAATAACAGGTTGAGTAGTAGTGGGGGCTGTTCTCCCTAACCTCTTTCTCATCTGAACAAGGATGGGAGTCTTACGCACGATTGATCCTTCACCTCCCCTAACAGTCATGGCCTTTTCTGAAATTGGCACGCTAGCCGGGAAGAAACCTTTGTTGCCACCGCGACTACAAAAAAAAAAAAAAAATCGGTTCAAAAGACCGGTGGCATCATACAACTCGGAAAATCTAAAAACTTTCCTTACCAATCAAGGGGCGTCTATTATCCTCAGCCAACTGAGGAAGAAGATTCTCCCTTTCCTTTTCCCCTAAGTCTTGACGAAAAGGGCAGCTTTTGAAAACCTTTTCATAAGCAGCCTTCAATGGCCCGATTCGGGCCTGATACTGATCCTACCAAGCTTGAAAGGCATCTGTACAACAGCAATCAGGCTGGTAGGATTTTATCTCCAAGGCTTGGGCAGAATTCACATAGTCGACCCTTATCCTTATCAACTCATCCCTACTCAGCTTAGGGAATCTATAGGATAACCCTTTATTGGCCAAAGAGAAATTCAGTTCTGAAATCAGCTAGGGGCATCTAAGTTGTCTACTGAAGAACTGAGGGTTATAAGCTTCTACACCATACTACCATATTCTCAAAAGCCATTGGTTGGCCAACATGTTTGGGACCCTGATAAATCAATCGCTTCTTGAACCAAGAGCAACCTTTCCTCACATTCATCAGCCATTGAGGAGCATGTCTGAATTTCCGGCCCATCAATAAACTGAAACATTCCTCAATTGTGTTGCCAGAAATTGGGCCGGAAACCAATTGGGGCAATGTCACCTTCTCTACAGCCACTTGCAGTTCTCCTCTTCTCAACTCAAGGAAAGACTACGGAAGCCATACTTGGACCATCCACAGAGGTCCCTTCACATTCAAATTGATTGGCTCAATGGTTGCTTTCCTCATACCTCTATAGATAGATGCTAGAACTAGGGGACCAGTGGCAACATCATTGAAAGTTGCCAGAGCCTCTGCTAGTTGAAGCTACTCCATCGTAATGCAATTGAAAGCGCTGGGAAAAACAAACCAATTCAGCCAGTACAGGAGAAACATGATGTATTCTCCATTGGGATAATCAACACTCTTATTCATGAAGGCCTCCGTAAAAGCTCCAATTATCTCGGTAAGAGCATCCACCCTTTTCCTTCTCTCCGTCTCAGTAACATCATCTTGGAAATCGCCCAAACAGTCGGCACTTCTTCCATAAGGGCGAAAACCAAAGATCATAACCAGATCCAGAAGAGAGATCGACATCGGGCCTACCCCAAAATCAAAAGTATTCGAAGCACTATTCCAAAACATCAGGGCCGAACTCAAAAGAGGAGAATCTGCTTGAAGTTGAACAGTTGAACACTTAATAGCATAGTAGATGCTATTATTGGGCCAGCTCTTCTTGTAAGTAACTTCCATGCTTTTTACCCAATCTGCCCAAAAGAGGTTCACGCTCGCCACATCGACTTTGGGAAAGAACCGCGGCAACATTTTCTTCTAGCTCTTCCAATCGATTTCTTTCAAGAAGCAAACAGGAATTGGGGCCCTAGTCGGATGACTTTCGTAGTTGTACAACTGATCGGGTTTCTTCTCCACATGACAAGACCGGACTCGAATTCTCCCTGGAACTCGTGTGCAACCCTGCTTCCCGTCAGACACTACCCCGACGCAGGACTTACTTTACTAAACCGCCCCTTAACCCTGGTTTAAGGAAATAGGTGAGTTGACTTCTGCCAAAAATTCGACAGAGTCTCCCTTGAAAAGTGGGCTTTTCCCAAAATTTCCACCTGTTAAAAACACAGAGATAAACCAACTGGCAGCATGCACAAAGCAGAAGCACGCAGATTAAAAGGGAGGCCTTCGGCCTCTACCTCAATCCTAGGTGAGCGCTACGGAGCAATCTAAAGAAATTTAAAATTTACAACCTGTGCAAAGGATAGCAAAGTAAAAATACAAGAAAACTCCTACAGGAGCCGTTAGCCGTGATACCTCGACGTGGTGGTCTCAACCTCGGGATCTAGTACCTGGGGGGTGCAAAACAGAAAATGTGAGTGGACGAAAATTCAAACTTTAAACATCGTTTTTCAATGAACATAATAACCCCCTCCGTTTTCGCAAATAATGACAAGCGTTATGCAACAAAAATCCTTGTATAAACGTACATATTTATACAAACCGATACTTGAAAACAATTCTATTAAATTTGTACCTTGAAATACCATAATGAAAAATGTAGCTTTGCTACTTCTGCAAATTCTTGGAAACCACAAACTTAAACACTGAATCCTTAAAATAAAAACCATGGAATTGAATCCATCCAAAAATATCTCGTTTAAGTAAAACATAATTAACTCCTTTGAATAACTTCCCTTTTTCCGGAACCCAACCTGTCAGTTTCAAACCTCAATTTAAAATGCATGCTGTGCATCACCGTCCGGTGCACATATTGAAACGTAATAAATCCTGGAAATAACATCCATAGACACACCCACACTAATTCGTACACACACACATATATAAAACATAATATAAAACCATAGAAATCCCAAAGAAATGTATTTAAATAACCAAAACGACTTGAAACCAAGAAAATCCAAATTCCCAACCAACTGTTTCCCGACGCAATGCCCGTAGGCACAACAAGCAAGGAAAGATCCTCACTTAACATAAAATAAGAATGGAAGTATAGTAGTAGGTATATATATATACATATATAAATAGTAAGACTCTTAGACCAATACTTGTACTGGGAAACAATCCAACACGGGGATTGTTGATCGACTACATGGAGAAAAATCCCTTCACAACCACGTAGCCAGGGAACAAGCCGTCCCAACTGGGGACTAACTCCCGGACACCCACAAAAGAAAATACCTCAATATTGTGCGGCTGAATTAAGTCCTACGCGCGCATCACCCGGCATGGGCCTACAGTAACACCCGTCAAGGGTGAACCGGTTCCATTGTATCCTGTATCCATTTCAATAACCAAGTATCCGGGAGGTACATAAAGTGGTGCTAATAGCACTCCATCTAGTATACATAATCCCTGACATACCCTAAATTCCAGGGTATTCAGCCCGCACTCAAACCCGAACACAATAACATCCGGACGTTACCCCGTCCATAATTGACACCCAAAATATTCACAATAAAAATATAGACACAAAAGTCTCAACATATTTATATCCGAACCCAAAGTATTCATAAACTTCCAATAACAAATATAACCCAAATAATCCATATAATACCAATTCCAAACTTGAAACAAATATATATAACTCCATAATCGAAAAGTACACAAAAATCCTCAAAAACACAAAATTCAAATCCCGAAACCTTTAGTCAAAGTATAAATATTATTCGTAAAAGTATACGCACCAAAACCAAATACAAAATCAATTGGACAATACTAAAGTCCATTCTTGCCACCCAAATCATTTAATTCAAGGTATAAAATAAAATATAAAATATAAATTATAAGTTCCCGAAACATAAAACCCAAACTCATAACATTCATAAATTTCAAATATTAAAGTCAACCGAAATTCCATGATTTAAAACAATATAAAAATTCTAAGCTCAAGATAACCAAAGTAAATAATTCCGAAAACCGACGTAACAATAAATCCTCAATTTGTCAAATATAAAATCCAAGAAATGCCCGGGTATTTCACCATACCCAAAACCGTATACAAAGATTACCGGACGTTTGTCCCGTCCCAAATTCAATACTCAAATACCTTTAATTAATGTATAACCTTCAATGTCCCACAAATAAACCGGGACCCCAAAACGTGCATAAACTTTGAATATAATTTAAATTCCAATAACCTCACAAAATATTCTATCCAAGATTCAAAATATCATTAAAACTCCATAGTCAAAGCGACTAATTTTATATGCATAAATTTTCCGATAATTCCATCAAAATCAAATCCAAAACTTAACCAATATTTGAAATCCCAATCATCAAAATAAATCATTTCATATGCATTGCAATTCATTCTTTAAAAATATGCTCGTTCAAAACAAATGTCCACTCACAACAAGTCCACACTGCTCAATCCTTAGAGAGCTTTTCCTCCGGAGTACGCAAAGCAAGAGTACCTATTTGAGAGAATAAACGGTTTAATTAATACGCGTACCCAACAACAAACTTTAACTCAAGAAACTAGTTCTCGGGTCTCAAAGTAAGTGTACACGACTACCGGAAAATTTCTAGAGTCAAACTACGCTCTTCAACAAGTGGGACCACCTCGGAAGACTCATGGTCAACGGATTGGTCAAACTTCCCGACTAGGTCAACCGGGCCACCGGGCCCACGACCTCCGATTTTCGATCCGAACATTCCTAAAGGTTCAACAAGGTTTACTAAACACGTCCAGGCAGTTTGGTCTCGATCGAGCGGTCGAATCGCACCAATCGCACGATCGGACGGCAATCGGGTTACCTAACCCTAGGGTCAATGATTCGAGTATTCGGACTCCGATTCTTGATCCGTTTGTTCCTACACGATCTTAGAGGTACGGGGAACAACATACTTGGAAATGGGACCGATCCAAAGGCCCGAACATATCGAACCGGATAACGCATAATAGGCGTAAATCCGTTCAACCGTCAAACGATAACCAAATTGGAATCCGAGCACACCTACATGCCCAGGACGACATGGGGAACATTTTAGGACACAATGCACCACCACAACAGTGCCGGAACCCGCCGGAATTGGGTGTGCATAGTAATTCGGTGATCGGAAAAACTCCAAACCAAGGGTCAAGACTTCAGGTATAGGTTCAACTCAACAAGTGGAGCATTTTATTCAACTACGGCAACACCTAGTTTGGCGGCAAGTGGCGGAAATTCCAACTCAAAACCGGCCTAAAATGGGATTATAAATCGAACAACCTAGGCTTGAAACCGATCTACAATACCTACATAAACAGATAGAGCATGAAGAGTAGATGAAGTTTCATACCTCACTCGATCGAAACGGTTGCCGGAGTCGCCGAAAAACTCGTCGGAAAGTTCGATAACCATCGAACTTTCAGTCACTCCAGTTTTAATTCTTTGGGTTTCTGAGCTGGGATAATGGGCAGGCTATGTAGATGAGGAAGAGACGAAGATTTAGGGACTGGAATCACCTGAATCGGACTTCGGAGGAGGGAGATATGGTCAGTCAAAGTGACTGTCATGGGAGGAGAGAAAAAAATGAGAGAAGGGGAAGGAAAATCTGGGAAAAGGAAGAAAATGCCGGTACTATAGAAGTTTATCTGTAGCGGACTGTAGCCGCTACAGTAAAATCTGAAATTTCGTTTTTTTCTTCTAATCGCTTCTCGATCGTTACAACCCGAATTCGGTGTACCGCATATCCACGAACTCGTTTCGACGAGCCGACGCAACGGCACAACTCAATTTCCCAAATTCTTTTCGGAATTTTATAGTGCCTAAAATACCCTTAATCCCAGTGGCAAAATTGTAATTTCACCAAAAGTAATTAAATTGAATAAATTCAATTAAATTGGGTCAGGGATGTTACACCGAGAATTCTGCCCGGCCAGCAGTGAATTGAGCAACCAGGGGGACTTTTGGTTGTAGCCTTCGAAGGCAAAGAAGAAGAAGCGGCGGTAGAATCTTTCTTGGAAGCAGAAGCCATCTTGGGAGCCATTTTGATCAAAATTCACCTGCACATTCTTTGAGTTTTGGGAAGTTTTGGAAACGGAAGTTAGGGTTCTCTTTGAGAGCTCTGATATTCAGGGACTTGACAGTTAGAACTTTTTCTTTTTTCTCAGAAAGTGAAATGGGGAAAGTCGCAAAACCAAAGGTTTAAAAGCTTGGCCCTTCATTTCAGACAAACCACCTTTTTCTGACAATCACCCATATGTGTCTTGAGCACAGCAATTCCCAACTTCTCAAATGATGACATTGTAGACAACGTGGAAGGACCCACGTCCTTTTTAGAAAATAGGCAAACTTTTGAAAACCGCTGAAAAGATTTTGAACCTTACCTAGGTTTAATTTATTTTTACTCCTTTTTTGATTTCCTTTCGGGCTTTTCTTAAACATACCTATTAATAGGTTAGTTTAAGAGGAAACTTTCTTTAGCACCATGATTCTCAGAGGGATAAGCAAGAGAAAAAACGCATTAAACACAGGAAAGGAGAACATTTTTACCCACAAGAAAGGCCAGAATTGTTTTGGATCAAACCATAAATTCCAACATGGTGGAAATAAGTTCTATTACAATATCCAACTCTACACTAAGGATCTTGTGCATCGAAGCAGTCTTGGTTCTAGCCATCCTCACTTCAAAAGCTTGCGAGGTCAAGTCCTGGATGGTTTGCTCAAGATAAGCAATCCGGGCCCGATCATACTCCATTTGCTTCTCTAGTTTCGCCTTGAGTATCAAGTCCGAAGCCATGGAAGCCCTCAATTCTGCTTCTCTCTCTCTCCATCTCCTCTAGTTTGTCCAGCTTGGCATATGTTTCATCACCTAGCTCCAGATACTGGTCCTTCTTCTCGGCATAATCTTTAAGTACTTCTTCTGGATGCACTGCTGGGTTGGGAGTTGCTCGGACCAGTTCAATGCTTCTCCGTAGCTCATCCATCCAATGATTCAAATGCTGGCGTGCTAGAGCTAGATGGGGCTTTTCTTGCACAATTTGATCAACCAAAAGCTAGGCCTTGGAGAGTTGATCTTCATCTTCAATTAGGTCAAAATCAGGAGAATTGATCTCAAACCACAGCTCTTTAAGCTCAATCACTACTGGAGAAAGAACTTCATTGGGCTTCCTCAGATATGTGAAATTCTGCCTAGCCTTTACAATATCGAAGCCATTAGAGCCAAACAGTTCCTGGGCAGGATCTCTGGAGGCATTCTGTCTAATGATCTGCGAGGCCTGACTCCCAGAGGCTTCACCCATCACCTTAGCCTGGAGGAAGAGTAGATAGGTATGAATCAATCGGAATCAAAGGGAAATATGAAAAGATAACACTTGAAGACCCTTGTCTTCGGTCTGGTAAATATACCTGAACTGTCTGAGCAACAGGAACTTCTAATTCTGTTTCCTCGCCAGATGAAAGGGCAACCCTTGCTCTCTTTTCAGGCCTCTCTGAAGATACAAATAAACAAACTTTAAAAAGGGCTTTTTATATGAAGCTATATTTAAGCCCGAAGGCAAAATTTTACCTTCTGTCGAGATCGGATTTGCTTCAGTTCTTGGAAAAGAAGCATCAGGAGCCCCACGCTTCTTTCAAGTGAGGGGTTCATCATCATCATCTTCAACCATGGGAGCCTTCCCTTTGTTCTTAGGATCTGCGCTTGAGCTGGAAGGCTGAGAAGGGAAGAGATGGCCAAAAAACTCCCTCACATTTCTCTCCTATCTGTCAAAACCTCATCATGAATAGAAACTAAGGTCAGTTTAGGAAAATTAAACAAGAGAAACTGATCGGAGTCTTACCCTCATCACGGACGACACGCTTGTCCAAACCGAGCTCTGTCAACATACCTAAAACAATCCAGATTGTTAAAGTTTGGTACACTAGACTAAAAGGTTAAACATCTTAAAAGCAAACACTGGTTACTTGTAACTGCCACCCCTTAAAGATCTTTCAGGACCTTCATCATGAATGCCTCATCTTGCTCAATCATCTGACGAGCAAAAGGGCAGTCTTGAAAGGCGGAGGTATAGAGAAGTTGGGTAGACTCTGCAAGCCACGTATCAAGCCTACTCTCCCAAAACTCATGAAAAGCTTTAGTACAGAGAGGAGTCGGTTTGTAAGGAGGCACCTGATGCTATTGATCTTATCCCTCAGTCAATCTTTCAGCCTTAATCTCTTGAGGGGTCATGTTCATCTTTCTCCAGGAACTACCCCTGTCCACAGAACCATACCTCGATTCGAATAGCACAGACAGCCCAAATTGTCTACTAACAAACTGAGGGCTGTACACCTCTACTCCATAATGACACTTCTTGTCGGTATGCATCCCCCAAAGAATAAATCTCTGCGGACGGGCGGTGACGCTCTTGATGGCATGATCAATGGCCCGAGTGGTGGTTAGGTCTCTCCAGCCGTTAGGAGCTTGATGGATTCCTCTATTCCCAAAGAAAGAAGAGTCGTAGCCAAAGAGCGCATCCAAATTTCCTCATCTCGTTGCTTGCAAACTCTGAAGAAGATGAAGCACTCTTCGGTAGATACTGGTCTTCTCAAGCTCAAGGCCAAAGTAATGGTCGGAACCTCATTAAGGAAATCCACCGTTTCCCTTCCAAGCTCTGGGAAATACCATTCTAACCACATTTGGACCGTCTAGACTGGTCCACAGACGTTCAAATCTAATGATTTGGTGGTGATTTGATGAAGGCAATGGTAGAGGGAAGCCAACATGAAAGGCCCAGTAGCCACATCATCCTCATTATGCAAGGCCTCTGCCAAATGCATATACTCGGGTTTCACTTCCTGTTCAGCATTAAGGAAGATGAATTTGTTCAGCCAGAAGAGTAAGAACATCATGTGCTCTTGGTTCTTGTCCACCATCAATTAATATTTTCGCACATAGCCATCATATTTCCTCATGCGAATGATCTCCACCCTTGTGGCCTTCATCGGAGTCGCAACTTGACGGATTTTGCAATCATAGTCCCCTAGGGCATCCACACTTGCCCCGAAAGGCTTGAAGCCAAACAGAGCAGACATATCTAGAAGGGTCAGGGTCATCGGCCCTGGCCCGAAAGCGAAAGTGTTAGATATGCTATCCCAATAACACAAGGCGGCACTCGAGAAGAGGCGGGTTTAGATCAATTGAGAATTGGGATAGCATGAAGGCATGATAAATCCCATTTTTCTCCCATCTATGTTTAAAAAGGGCTTCAGCTCATCCACCCAGTTGTTCTAGGACAAATAATTGTCAGAAAGCGTTAATATTAAGTGCGAACCTAACCTGTCCAAATTTGGTTCCCAGGAACTCCAATCCACATCTTCCAGCCCATAAGCAAATGGAGCGCGAACCATCTATGTGTCCAAAGCTTGCAGCCTTTTCGGCTTGACACCACAATAGTACGGACCGAGATGAGAAGTCAAAGGAGGGTCTCTCATATTCAGGGGAAATGGGGAGTAAAACCGTACTAAACTGTTCATTTGCTCTTGCTCGAGCACGGTTCGAAAATTTTTGGCATGTTCCTCAACGCCTTTTCCAGAAATACATTCTGGGGTGTCAGCATCAACCTTAGGAGCCTTTGATTTCTTGGGGGCCATTGTTATAAGAGAAAGTTTCTTTGAAGAAAGCTCTTTGAAGAAAAATTAGGAGGTTTTATCAATAGTGCGAATTAAATGTTGGACGTGGGTCAATCAGTTGTCTGTCAGTTTGGCGCGGTGCTTTCAAAAAATTCCTGTAAAAGGTACGGTTAGTTTGTCCTGAAAAAAAAAGGTGAAGGGGTTGGTTTTTAAAAGCTTTGCCCAAGCACTTAAAAACCAGGGGCAATGTTTGTACCATATATGGTAATATACCAAAATTGGTATTTTATTTGATTAAAGACCCAAGCCCAAACATCTCTTTCAAAATAAAAGGGTCTTTTTCTTTCCAATACATGGTTTTTTGGGCTTTAGAGCTTAAGAAACCAAAAGCCCACACCTTTTGAAAGAAATATCTCAGGCCAGACCCACCACGTCAGAAGTGGTTGAGCTTCGACCAAAGTGACTCACATAAAAAAGCTGGAGTGGGTTTCTCACCATTAAGAGCGATATGACTTGCGTGTCTTAGCAGAAAGCACGTCAATTGTCTGACGCCGAAACCAAAAGAAGCCGTCGTTCTTCCACTCTTTCAGACTGAAGAGGCTCAAGAAACATCTCCTGAAACTAATCTTAAAATATCCCTTTTGTTTTATTCATGGATCAACTTACGAGGAAAAGTTTTCAGACTTGAACATACACCCAAGTTTCTTCCCGCTACCGCCTTCATTAAAGATATTTGTCTGTAAATATAGAAGCTCCACAACAGCGCTCAAGGTCTCTTTCTCCAAAATTAGACTCAACATCTCTAAACATTTGAACGAACTTCAAGTTCTCAAACAGCCAACCCGTGACCTAGATAGCCAGTTGACAACTCCTGCACTTATCTTTTATTGCTTTGCCATCCTCTTGATATGATTTTTGTTGAACAATCAGGCCTAGCTTCCTTGTAATAAGCTAAGACTTGCTCACTACACCCTACATATATTGCTGCAACCCTAGTTAGACTTTTTTTTTTTCTCAAATCATCATGTTCCTACAACCCTAACAAGGTTTACACGCTTATATTGGTGAAAACATGTCTTGTATTTATTCGTGGAAAGTGATATTGAAGTTAGAGAGGTTTCGAATGAGGTATGAGTTTAATTTTTGGCGTTTTTCAAATTTAGGATTTCATGATGGTCGCTGGTTACGTGCAGCAGACTGATCTAATGTGATAGGAAAATTCGGTGGAATGCCTTATTCAGGTGGATCTTTTCAAGATAATTAAATAATAAATATTATTTAAATTCAATTGAATAACTTATCAACCATTAGACTCGAATGGTTTTAGAAGAAATGGTTCTCAGCCATTTAAAAACTAATGGTTTGAATTACCTAAGGAATTTATCCCACTTAACATTTGTGGTTTAAATTCATTTATTATTTTTAGTTTTCTATCTAGGCAATCAGACTTGTATATGAACCATTGTAGTTGAATGAATTAAACAAGCAAAATTCAAATCAGTTCTTTTATCTTCTTCCTTTTGTTTCTCTAATTGTCTTAGAATTCCTCTCTAATTGTTTCTCTAATTAATTTGGATCAAGTGGTATCAAAGCAAGAAATCTGAGAGGGTAACAGTGGTTTATGGTATCAACTCACAACCAATGCAAAGCTTCAGGAGAAGAAGTTTTAGGTCCTTTGCTTGTACATCGAAAGCCAATGTCCAAGAGAGACACTATGACTGGAGAAAACAAATAGGATACATCTAGTGATGGTGATCGCATCAGTAAACTTGAGCAACAACTTGAAAACTTGTCTACATCAATCCTTAAACTCGAGGAGAGTTTGAAGACTAGAAAACCTTTACGTCCATCAACTTCATATGAGCCTGATCAAAAGTTCAAGAAAAAGGTTGTTGAAGATAGCGAAGATGAAGACGACACACAAGCTAATCCAAATAAAAAGGAAGTGAATCATGTGACAACAAAAATTATATTGATACCTTAAAAATTGATTTTAAGGTTGATATCCCTATATATAAAGGAGATGTTGATCCTGAAAAGCTAGATAATGGATAGATACATTAGAAACTTATTTCACAGTTTATAAGTATTCTAATGTGCAAAAGATTAGCCATGCTCTTACATGGTGAATCATAATCAGTAGATGGTATTGTAAGGATTGTAATTTTTGTTTGGCTCTTCTCTTGTAATTCTCAAAACCATTGTATTAATTCTTAGTTTCTAAGTTAGATCGTAGGTTAAGACTCGAACTAGGTTGAAGATATTCTCGGATCACGCCGCTGCTAAAAGGTAAAACTCATATGCATTCTCACCGGATTAATACATGCTCACGTGTATTGATCCAACTTTCAATTTTGCCTTTTACTTTCTTACCGGATTAATACAGGGTCATATGTATTAATCCAACTTTCGACTTTGCTTGCTTACGGCAACCTTTGACCTTAAAACACAAACTTTGACAGCTTTGTAAAGATACTTCCCATCCTTAAAGCCGATAAACACGTGAGAATAGTTTACTCACTCTCAAACGGTTTTGCCTTCTAAGTTTCAAGCTTTTCATTTGTTTATTAGTTTTAAAAACCCATGCCTCTTGGTTGTTGTCTTCTTGTCTACCACTTTCTCCAAGTGATGGGTTATAAGCCCTTTTAATTCCACTCTTCTGACCATGATTCAAGGTGCGGCCCCTTGGGTTTTGTTTAAAAGACAACCCATGCTTTCTATTATTCCCTCACCTTGCTGATTGTGTCTTGGTCAGACAAGGGCTTTTCAAATGTGTTTTTAAATTGTCTCTACATAAGCTACCCTCGTACACTTTGCCACACTTCAACTCATGCATCCCGAAAAGAGTTTCTTCCCTTTCACCCTAAGTTCTTATTCTTGAATGGCTGATCGCTTTTGTTTCTTACTTCAATCATTATAAATGTTTCAGCTAGTATATGTTACTTGAGAGTATACGATTGATAGTATACATATAAACCTCTCCAAGTATACATTTACAAAGATTTCTACCGAAACTCGTCGTGTTGTTGTTATGTTGAATTAAACTTTGTGCTTCAAAAACCATTACTCATAGTTTATTCATCACAACACTTGTGTTTCATTCGCCTAGCTCAAGCATGCTCTATGATTGAGATAGATGAATCGTGAAACCATAACTCACTCCATACATCAAATTACATACAACTAGAGCTTGGTGCTCGTGGAGAGGATTCTGTTGCCTAAGAGATAAAGAAATGGTGCTTGAATGGTTGATTGAAGTCGCCTATAGGTGATAGATTGAGCTAAGTCTTCCTTCATTTTCTTGTATTTCTTAATGAGTGGATTGGATCTCTCCTAGCTTGGTGCTCCCGCTTTTTACCCACTTGGGTTTTCTCGGGTCAACAACTCTTGTGTGTCGTTTACTTTCACTGTTAATTGTCTTACCGTGTTAATCTCTTAACCTGCTTGTATGTGTGTATGTATGAATTAACAAGAACAATTTAAATTGGTTGGTCCTTGACCTGTAGCCTACTTCACCCCCTGCAGTAGGCGTTTAGAGCTTAGGGCTGGTTTTACAATTGGTATCGGAGCGGGCACTACATTTTAATTAGTGTAGATCCGACTCTAAGTCATCTCTATGGAAAGAGATAGAGCTCATAGCTCAGTGGCTCACCCACCATTATTTAATGGTGAATACTACTCTGCTTGGAAACACAAGATGCGTGCTCTTCCTACTTGCCTTAGATTCTAAGGCTTGGAAAATGACTACGATGTATTTGGCCGGAATCCTCCAACCACCATTAATCCCTTTGGGGAACGTGAATTAAAAGAGGAGGATGACTGGATCAAGAAGAAAAACGTACTCTTGCTAACTCAAATAGGAAAGCCTTGAATGCTTTATTTGTCGTGAACCCTGAACAATTTGCCTCATATTGAAAACTCGTGAAACTTCTAAAGAAGCTTGGGATATTCTCAGCTCACTCATGAAGGAGATGAAAAAGTAAAAGAAGCTAAGCTAGATATGGTTAGCGCTGAGTTTGAGAGTCTTAGAATGCAAGACTCTTAAACTATCCAAGAATTCTATGCTAAGTTCTGCCCTTGCCAACTCCTCACACAACCTAGGTGAAAAATCCCCTAAATAAAATTGATAAAGAAATTCCTTAGATCTTTGCCAAGTAGGTTCGATGCTAAGAGAATCTGCTTTTCCGAAATGAGAGATCTCACAACTCGTTAAACTTCATCAAGTCATCTTCCGGGTCCTTTAGAACCTATGAAATGGAAATGAATATGAACCTCTCTAAAAAGGCCAAAAATATTGCTCTCAAGTCTGCCAAAGAGGAAGAAAGTTCTTCCTCTCTAGATAATCTTGTTAATGAGGACTAGATGGCTCTTTTTGCACAGTTTAGGAAGATTCTTAAATTTAGAAAACCAGGGGATAATCGAAATAATTTTCAATCAAACTCCGGCTTTGACAAAAGAAGAATGCCGCTCACTTGGATTCCAGAGAAAAGAAACCAAGAGGTTCCGTTAAATGTTATGAATGTGGTGGAATAGGTCATATAGCTCCCGAGTGTGCAAACACTCTTAAAAAGAGAAGTCACCAAAAGATAAAGCTTTAAAACCACCTGGAGTGATAGTGACGGATGAGTCTCTAAATGACTCTCGATAGTGATGAAAGTGTCGTTGCCCTTATGGCAAAATCCACCACTCGAGCCGTATGAGGATCTTGAGGAAGAACTCATTGATAGTGAAGAAGAGTTAATTCGAAAGCATGAAGAACTTGTGAAAGTTTCTTACAATATAAAGAAGCAAAGTGTGCATCTCTCAAATAAAATCATTATGCTTCAACAAGAAAACTCGCATTTCTCTATTCATGTGAGTCAACTTAAGCAAGAAATTGAACGGTTAAAATTTGATTTAGAGCTGTCTAGAAAGAGAGAAATTAACTTCACTATCGGTGCTGAGAAGATAGACAATATGATAAACTCAGAAAATCTTATGGTGACAAGTCCTGGTCTTGGATACACCTTAAACCGTTAAGATGAGTGACAAAGCAAAATTTGTAAAGGCTGTGGATTCTCGTGCGTATAATGGATGAGTCCAAAATCTCCATGGATCAATACAATTCAGCCTCCGTACAAAACATCAGTTCGACGGTCAATCCATATATGTAGAAGTACCAATTCACAAAAGTCAAAAACCTACGGTGTTTTCCCTCCGGATTAGATTCCTCTAAGAGAAACTCCTTCATACCGTGCAGCTACTTCTGCAGAACAAAAAGGGGCACATTAGACCAAATTGCTTTAAACTAAGAAAGAACTCTCTTGTCTTGGAAGATCAAGTCCAAAGTCTCTTAAAAGAAGTAACTATCATCTCAAAACTTCTAAAGCCTTATCACAAGATTAAATCTCCAACAAAGAGGATATGGGTAAAGAAAAATAATGAAACCTGCGTCTTGTTGTCTTAAATGCCTTATCTGCTCAAAACTCTAATCTTTGGTATTTTGATAGTGGTTGCTCTAGACACATGACTGGTGATAAGAGCTATTTCAGTGAATTCTCTCCATATCCAACCTTGGTAGTGTCACTTTTGGTGATGGTAGCAAGTCTAAAATCTTAGGTAAGGGAACCATATCCTGTCCTGTGGATTGATAAACTTGAGAATGTCTTGTTTGTTGAAAATCTAAAGTCAAATCTAATAAGCATAAGTCAACTTTGCGATCAAGATACTTGTGATGTTTGTTTCACTAGAGAAAGGTGTACTGTCTCAAACAACGAAGGAAAAACTATCCCTGATCGGCTTAAGATCGAGTGATAATCAAGTTCAGTGTGGAGACTAATCTGTTTCCCAAAAATGCTGCTTGTAATCTCTCAATTGACAACTCTATGACATTGTGGCATCAAAGATTAGGCCATGTTAATCTCAAGGACCTTGAGATTCTGTCTAAAAAGGAAATAGTGAGGTATTCCTAAGTTTGTTAGTTCCTCAAAATTCGTGTGTAGTGGGTGCCAACTAGGAAAACAAACAAAGTCCTGGTCATGGAATTGTTAACTCCATGACTACCACTAAGCTCCCGGAACTGCTCACATTGACTTGGTTGGACCTATTCAAACCATTAGTCTAGGAGGAAAAAGAAGTACATCTTGGTAATTGTTGATGATTTCTAGATTTACTTGGATAGCTTTTCTAAAAGATAAAGGAGAAACTTTTGTTCACTTTAAATCTATCATGAATAAAATGCAAAATGAACAAGGTAGAAAAGTGAAACTCTTGTCTAGAATTAGGAGTGATCATGGAATCGAGTTTGATAACTCATCCTTCATTGATTACCGTGATGAGTTAGGAATTAGGCATGAGTTCTCATCTCCTATCACACCTCAACAAAATGGTGTAGTTGAAAGAAAGAATAGGGTCTTAATTGAGATGGCTAGGGTAATGCTCTCTAGTAAGAATTTGCCCAAACATTTTTGGGCTGAGGCCATCAACACCGCTTTGCTATGTAATAAATAGAGTTTATCTAAGGCCAATGTCTAGCAAAACTCCCTATGAGTTATGGAATGATAAGAAACCTAACTTAAAGTACTTCAGTCTTTGGCAGTGTGTGTTACATTTTAAGAGATAGGGAACATCTAGCAAAATTTGATTCCAAGAGTGATGAAGGTATCTTCCTTGGTTACTCTTCCAATAGTAGAGCTTATAGAGTCTTTAACAATCGAACAAAGACTATGATGGAATCTAGTAATGTTGTTATTAATGACTCCTTGAGAAATTCGATAACTTGCTATGATGATGATGTCAACTTGTTTGAAATGGAAAAGGAAAACCCCGTGTCGTGTGTCACCGAGCTACCTCCACCCAATTCTAGTAAGCCTATATCTCATGAGGTGGTTCACACAGAACCTCAGAACCTAGTCCGCTCCTTGGGTTGGTAGGAACCATCCTAGTGATGTCGTCCCTAGGTGACCCCACCTACCGGAGTTAAAACAAGAAAACAATTAGTTGAAGAAATCAGTCATGTGTGTTTTATGTCTCAAATTGAACTGAAGAACATCAAGGAAGCTCTCTCCTTGATGATTGGGTGATTGCCATGCAAGAGGAACTAAATCAATTCAAAAGGAATGATGTGTGGGATTTAGTTACAAGGCCAAAAGAAAAAATGTAATTGGAACTAAATGGATATTCAAGAATAAATCAAATGATGAAGGAAAAGTTGTGAGAAACAAGGCTAGACTTGTTGCTCAAGGTTACACTCAAGTCGAGGGTATAGATTTTGAGGAAACCTACGCTCTGCTAGATTAGAATCTATTAGACTTCTCCTTGCTTCTTGTTACATGAACTTTAAATTATTTCAAATGGATGTCAAAACAGCTTTTCTAAATGGTATTATAAATGAAGAAGTCTATGTTGAACAACCAAAGGGATTTGAAGATTTAAATTATCCCGATCATGTGTATAAACTGAAAAAGGCCCTCTATGGTCTTAAACAAGCCCCTAGAGCTTGGTATGAAAGGTTGTCTAGTTTTCTCTTGGCGTAAGGTTTTATTAGAGGATCATTGATAAAACTTTATTTGTAAAACTTGCAAATCAGATAGAATCATTGCTCAGTTTATGTTGATGACATTGTTTTTGGGGCCACTTCAAAAATTAGTGAATGATTTTACTAAACTGATGGAAAGTGAATTTGAGATGTCTATGGTTGGAGAACTTACCTATTTCCTTGGACTTCAAGTAAAACAAGATAATGATGGGATATTCATCTGCCAATCCAAGTATGCTAAAGATACTATTGAAGAAGCTACTATGAAGGCCATCACCATTGCGACGAAAAATAAAAGAATTGACAAGAAGGATGACAGTCAAAACTTGTCAACAAAAGCGATTGGCAGAAAAAGAGGAAGTAGAGCAATGAAAGCTAGACACGAAGGTCTATTGTGATCAGCATCAAACTAGCAAACATGCCAAAGACAAGTGTTGGTTACTCCATCTTGAGTTGCAGCCAACACGCGAGAAAAACAACCCAGGAGAAATGACGGAAAAGCCACCTTAATCGCACAACAGTGAGATGAGCTTCCAAAGTTGAACCAACTTGATGTACACTTACTCTTATGACAAGACCAGCAGATACTAAAGACATGTACAACTGTGAAAAGTTGTTTCATATGAATATTCAGGTGAAGTAAAGTATTGTACAAGCTATCATTGACCTTGGAAGTCAGAAAAAACCTGATTTCAAAGGCTTTAGTAAGAAAAGTGGGTTTAGACACCACATCACATCCTAAGCTGTATCTGCTGGGATGGATTCAGAATGACGTTGACTTATAGATCACGAAGCAATGTACCTTCAAATTTGTTGTCACCAATCAATATATCGATGAAGTGACATGTGAGGTGGTTCCTTTGGACATTTGCCAAGTCATATTAGGCAGTCCATATTTATGGGACCAAGATGCCATTCACTATCGAAGGCTTCGAAAGTATCGACTTGTGAAAGATTGGAAGGAGTTCCATATCAACGCTTGCAAGCCTTAAGCTACAAATAATTTTCTGATAGCTAACCAAGCAAAGAGGTTAGTCAATTCATGTGGGCGATTCATTTTGTTGATGATTCGACCACAGGATTAGAGTTTTGGAGCTATGACATTGTCTACATTGTCTTTATCTCCTACGCAATGCTCATACATAGGGAAATTACAAGAGAAGTTCACGGACTTATTTCATGATGTGCGGGGTTTGCCACCGTGGAGAGTCATGGAGCATGAGATCCAGTTGGTAAGAGATTCACCTCTACCAAACTTGGGTTTGTATTTTACTTCTCTGATGGAATCAAGAGATCAAGAAGCAAATTTAGGGACTTCTTGAACAAGGAGTCATCAAACCTAGCTGCTCACCATTTGGTTCGCAAGTGTTACTCGTGCCTTAGAAAGATAGAGGCTGGCGTATGTGTGTTGATTATAGGGCACTCAACAAAATAATCATCACGAATCGGTATCCATTGTTGAGGATGGATGACCTGCTATATTAACTACATGGTGCACACTACTTCACTAAGCCTGATCTCAAATCTGGCTATCACCAAGTCTACATCCATGAAGAAGATACTTGGAAGACTGCATTCAAAACAAAGCAGGGACTGTTCGAGTGGTTAGTCATGCCATTTGGATTATGTAATGCTTCGCCACCCTCATAAGATTGATTAATGAGGTACTCCACCCTTTCATTGACGACTTTGTCATTGTATACTTGGATAACATATTGATATTCAGTGTCATAGGGGAGGACCATCTTCATCATATTACTCAAGTTTTAGAGGTTCTTCAAACAAATCAACTACGATTAAACGGTAAGAAGTGTGAGTTTGGGAAATAACACCTTGTATACTCGGGATTCATTGTTGGTGCGGGATAACTGAAAGTGGACCTAGAGAAATTCATGTAATTTCTCAATGGCCTACTCCTCATATAGTGACTGAAGTTCGGAGCTTTATAGGTACATCTCAATATTTGTGAAAGTTTATTTGACACATTTCACAAATTGCAGCACCCTTACTATGCCAAAAAACACTTTTAGCAACGGAGAAAATCTGTTGCCTAAAGTCTGAAAATAGTGTGGTAGCCATTGCCTATTCTTGTACAATAGGCAACGGATAATATCCGTTGCCTATACATAGTTACGACATCGCATATTTGCTAAAGTCCGATGCTAAAAGATTTCCATGTGCCAAAACAGGTTGACTTCTAATGCCTAAACCTAAAGCAGCATCAGTGATTACAAAACGTAGGATGCTAAATGTGTATTACAGCATCATTGAGTTATCCTATACTGATGCGTATTATCAATTACGACATCGCAGAAACCAATAATGCCGATGCGAATTATATTATACGTCATCGCTTTTTCAATTTTTCGGACATGAAAAGCCTCCAATAGCATTGGTTGTTATATGAATGTTGATTTTACTTCTAGTTTTAGGCATCAGTTGTTATATAAATGCTAATGCTACTTCTAGTTTTAGGCATTAGTGATAATAGAAGTTTGGTTGTTTTTTTAATCTTTCAACTGAAGTTGTCTATGGAAAACTGAAGTTGTTTTGAACAATAGGCATCACTTATGTAACAATAGTGTAGGCATTTTGCATGTTCCACATCACAATTTACTTAGAAACTGTCGTAGAATATCAAAAAGGCATCATTCCCAAATCATGTTGTGTTGCCATTGCGCATAGAAAAGAGAGCATAAAGATTAATTTAAATATATCCCTACTTGTCTATATATAAGCAAAATACTTGAATAAATAAACTTAACTTGGAGTAACAAGGAAACTTAACACAATTTGTCTAGCCCTACATACATTTGAGTAAAAATCCATACTTGTCCATATGGAAGTAAAATATTTGCCTACATTGTAATTTACAAGATTCAAGTACCCAAATTTTCTGGTGTGGTCTCCATTGGCTTCAAGGGGCAACTCAACTTCAAGCCTTTTTCATACCTCAGCACCAAAATGAAATTTGTCAAAATGAGAACCACATAGAGTTAGATAGCAACCCATGCAAATAATCGAAGGTGTTGATGAATTTCAAAGTGCGATGGCTTAGACGACATACCATAAAGGTGCCCAAGGTGTATTAAGCTTAAGGAAAGGATATGGCCACCTGCAGGACCAAAGAATCTTAACTGAAGCCAAAAAAATTTATGCCAATGATACCATGTGCATTAAAATCATTTCTAAAAAAAAAAGGTTACCATTTAACACAGCAGGTGTGAAAGAGCCATTGGAAAACAATATAAAGGAAGCCAAAGAGCACAAAATATGCAAAACCCAACTTAGGAAATGGCTGAAAACAACATGCAAAGTAGCATCATTAGTTTTGTGGTGTGAAAACAAAATGGCAGTTTTTGAAATATTTACGAGCCTGTTGAGAGCAAGATCCCCAATTAGAAAAACAGCATTCACGGCATGTCCGGCACCTATGAAGTGAATATGAAGACAAAGTACCCAAAGGATCATGATGGGAGTGAATATGAAGGCCAACTTGTGGCATCCAAAACAAAACGAGCAACTAATAGAATACATGCAATAAGAACCACCACACCTAGTTTGTGTAGAAGTGTTACTAGCTAAAATGGCATCAGATAAATTTTAAGAGCGAAGAACATTTTTACATGGAAAAACAGGTAGTTCTGCAAATCCTCATCCCCTATCATTTCTCCTTTCCCTTTTGCAACTTTCTTGGTAAGGACTCCTTTCCATTGTGCATCTAAGTAATGCATTGTGGACTCAGCAAATGGAAGTGGGTGCTCAGCAAAGTTATAAAGCTAAGACACTACTAAGTATATACATCTCACACTACTAAACTATGGTTCTACTAAATGTTACTTTCTCATCTGATAATTTTTGAACTAGTAGATTCAACCTTATTTATCAGAGACTATGTACAAACATAAATTATGTTTGGGCTTGTAGTAAGACCAGAAAAGCCAGACAACTGCCCAAGCTCATTACAAACATAATTTATGTTTGAGCCAGAAAAGTAACTCGTTATCCCTTCAACAGATGCAAAAACTGCAAATGACCAAACACTTCTTATTAACACAGGTTGTTAAAGAGATACATGTCACAAGGAACCATGTACAACAGTACAAAATCAATCAGTGCAAATCCCATTACGTATAATGTGATAAGCCCACCTTAAAATGACCCAAAACTACAAACATGAGTCGACAAACAAAGAAAAAGGGCTGGCATCACTGACAAGTGTATCAGCTCTTACCTTGACCATTATCGTCGGCACTCAACATGATAAAAGCATACTTGAACAATGAAATAATACTAATAGTCCAAAAAATCACCGAAAACACCCCAAAGATTGCATCCTCGGTTTGGTAATGGAGCAACCCTCCAAAAAATGCACATTTATAAACATAAAGAGGGGCAATGCTCAAGGCACCAAAAACCAATATCATTATAGATATTGGTGTTTATTGCTTCACCAATTCTTAATCTCTAACAAAAAAGTTCTTGGATTCCATCACCATAGTATTATTCACTTTGCATCGTGCAAAAACCCAAACAATTGTATTTAATATGCAGACTTAAGTTATTTCCCAATCAAGCAGTAAAAATCAGATGCTTGATGTTGGACTTAATTAGTTGCCAATCATTGAGCTTGCTTGGTATAGAGGCCTTTCAAGTTCCTTTCTCTGCTGCTTGTTGAGGTCAATGACATCAGGTATCTCAACACCCGTGGGAGTACTAACGAGGAGGTGAAAAATTGATTATGCATACACGTGGGACAATAAATGCTATAATATGCTTCTACTACATACTACATGAACATGAAAGAGACCAATTTTATTGTGTAAATGAATAATTGGACATGAAAGTGATCATTATACTGGACGACAGCAAAAAGTGATTAATTATATATTCATATCACATTAATGAGCTTAAGACATATCAAATTAAGATAACCAGGGGGCCAATTTATATCATCCTACCTTCATTTCAAACAATGAGAAACATCCATTAGTTGCTCTTCCATCCTAATTTTCTTAACGATTAGCTCTGCACCCAAGCTGTTGCAAAATCTCATCTATTCCAAACAGAGATTGAGACATTTCCATAAGTTGTTCTCTAATCTTATTTTGCTCCATTGTTAGTAGCTCTACATACTCCTGCAAAACCCCATCGAATCGAACAATTAGTAGTAGTTAATTAAAGCAGCCATCATCAATATAAACAACATAACAACAAAACCAAATATGGAAACAACTAAGAATCAAGCAGTATTGACATTTATATAAAATAGTTGACATTTAGGTGAATTCGGGAATCAAGCCCATGTCTACACTTTACATGTACATACATTTATATAAAGGGAAATTTATTCACAGGCACAAACCAACCAATACCAATGAAATTAAGGATCTTAATATATATAACTGAAATCTTGAAGGCATCGACAATTTCAAACAAGCAAACATCCTTGGCTATGGAGGTTTAGCTGAAGAAATAACAAAAACAGACACCACTATGCTTTTTAATAACATAAGAAAATTGCTTCAATACAAGACAATATTTAATAATGGTACAAATTAAGGTCATACTCTTACAATTCTGACCCAAAACATCCCCAATATATCAAAACTTTAACAAATATCATTACTCTCAAACCCTAGTGCTCAATAGCCCCATCTATAGACCGATAAGAGAAATCTAACAAAAGCCCTAATTTTCTCATCCCAAAATCCAAAATCCTTATGACCCAAAAAAAAAATCCAAAAATCTAACCCTCACTTGCAAAGACCAGAATGTCAAGATGAAGGAAGAAACATACCAGATTCCATAGGTCTTCAAGTGTTGGTCGGTGAGTTTCGAACCATTTCGAGGTTTCAAGTGTTGGTGGAGCGTTGGGGCTGAGATCGAGAGAAACATAGTGCCAGAGAGACGCATTGCCAAAGAGGGAGAAGAAGAGAGATGCGAAGTACGAGAGACAACCCCCATAAAAATAGATACCTTGGATGGGTCTCTGAAACATTGTTCTCCACCAAATCTACCTTGTTGGATTCATCACTCACTGTTCGCCAAATCGACCTCTGACAAAATTGCTCAGATCCCAAACCCTTGAGCATTTGTAATGAGGGAGAGAGAGTTGGAGATCAGAGATACTAAGAGCTAGCCGTAAGGGGCAGTTATGACTGAGAGGTCGAGAGAGAGAAGAACTTGTGCTTTGCGATTTTTCTTTTTGAGAGTTCAAGAGCATAGAGAAGAACTTTGGGGGTTTTGACAGGGAGAGAAGAGAGAGAGAGAGAGAGAGAGTTAGGTTTAAGACTTACTAAAAATTTTGAGTGAAAAGGTTAAATTTTTTTAGGGAAAAAGATGAATTTTTTTTGGGGGAGTTGTCCTAGATATAAGGCATCGGCCCTTGAAACTTTTATTTAAAATAAAAAAACTGAAAGATATATGGCATTAGTTCAAATATTGATCGATGCTAATTCCATATAAAGGCATCGGCTCAGACTGCCCAGTATTGGTTGTGATGTCTTTACACCCCTATGACCATGCTTTTTATAAAATTGAAGCCTAAGAGACTAATAGCATCGATTTCATGTTTTACCGATGCCTATTAAGTGTTGCCTAAAGTAAATTTTGGCATAGTTACATTATCTTACAAAGGCTAATCAAATGTTTGAATGGTCGAGAAACCATGAGGAATCTTTACAGAGGCCCCAGTATTAGCATTACTGAATTTGCAGAGACCATTTGAAGTGGAAGTAGTTGGATCGAACTATGCCATGGGAGCCATATTATTATTCCAAGATGGGAAACTAGTTGCAAACCATTTTGAGATGTTTAGTGGACCGGTATTGAACTATCCGACTTATGACAAGGAGTTGTATGCATTGCATCAAGCAATGAAGAATTGGAGAGCTTACTTGTTGGGAAAAAGTCGTAGTTCACTCAGATCATAAACCTCTTCAGCTTTAAACTACACAGTCTAAGTTGCAGCAAGCTCTCCATATGAAATAGATGTCTTACCTACAATAATTCAATATTATGAGAAAGTACAAGAAAAGAGCAACTAATAAGTTGGTGGATATGTTATCTAGACCACATACACTAGTTAGTTCAACATTGCCAGGTGGCTATGCAAATCCAACCTATTGTTCCTTCCGAGTACGCCAAAGGGTACGACATAGATGTTGATTTCAACTCACCCTATGCCAAGCTACAACAAGGAAAGACTAGTGAGTTTCAATTGAAGGATGGACTAATATACAAGGGAACACAATTTTGCATTCTAGAAGATGGCGACAGATTGTAGTGGATTCGTGAGGCTCATACTTCCAAAGTAGCAGGACATTTTGGGTTTAAGAAGAATTTATTGAATCTTCGTTGCTATGTTTATTGGCCAAAGATGCATCTCGATGTTTCACGATACATTCGAGGTTGTGTTTTATGCAACACATCGAAGCCTTCTAACAGAAAGTTAGGACTGTATCTTTCATTGCCAGTACCTAGCCGACCTTATGAAAGTATCTTGATGGATTTCGTAGGCGGATTGCCTAAAACCAAGTCTGGAAATGACTACTTGTTTGTGGTGGTAGATCATTTCAATAAGATGGTGATTCTCATTCCATGCAAGAAGATCGTTATTGGAGAAGAAGTTGCTAAGTTATTTTTTCAACATGTTTGGTAGCATTTCGACTTACCTACATCAATTATTTTTACAGAGACAGTTGATTCTTAGGCCATTTCTGGAGGTCGTTATGGGGAATGATGGATACCATATTGAAAAGAAGCACTGCATTTCATCCACAGACAGATGGACAAACAGAGGTCGTAAACCGAACTATGGTACTCTTGTTGAGGGGTTATGTAATATCCTGTTCCAAAAAAAAACAAAACAAAAAAATTTAGTAAATTCTTAAATTGTAAAAGTAAAAGTAAATAAACAAAGAGAAATAAATAAAATGAAATGGTAAATGGTAAAAAATAAAATAAAATAAAATAAAAATAAAAAAATTAGATTTTTGCACTGTAGCTACAGTGAAAAAGCTACAGTAATTGAGCAGATTTTTAATCCCCCTTTCTTCCTTTCCCCTCCCATCTCTCTCTCTCTAGTTAGCCAAAAACCCTTTCTCCTCCCTTCTCAAAATCCAAAATCCAAAGTAAACAAAGATGAAATCATTCACTCACTTAGGTAGTGAGAGGGAGAGGAAGAGGAAACCGACATGAATTCAAATCAAGGCAAGCTTTTATTGGTGGGATTTCATGAGGTTTTGGGTTTGTGGTTTTTTTTGTAGATCTTGCTGCTCTTGATGAGGTTCTTCAAAATATGTACACCATCAATGGTAGAATGGTGAGATTTAGATTCCAACTTCTTGGCTTGTTTCCTGAATCTATTATAGTGCTAATTGGGTTTGAAGCTAATTGTTTTCTATTTATTTGTGCATGTTTCAATTTGTGGTTGTTAATTCAATTGTATGTTAAACAATTAATTTTACATTTGTATTGTTATTTTCCTATTTTCTTTTGTAATACTGCAAGTATGGTTGTGTATATTTTTATTTGAGTTCATATGTTGAGCCTTATTCCTTTTTGAGGTTAAAGTATATCTTTGTTGAGTTCTTATATTGAGATTGACTCAATTGATATAGCCTTGGGGTGTGGGGTTAGAATTTAACATGATATTCCTTCGGGTTTTCCCTTTAAGAGCTGTTAGAATTTGAAGTCTTTGATTAAATTTGGTTCCTAGATTATATGTGTGTTGGACTCAAGGTGTCAGATTTTCTATGCTCAATTCTGTTAATGCTTGCATATGGTTAGATACACACAATTTCTTATGTTTTCATTTGGTTATGCAATGGAATGGATATAGGTTCCTTAATTAGATTACAATAAAGAAGGCATGTGATGAAGGTTTTACAGATTGTTGCGGATACTTTGATTACAGAGAAAATGGGGTTTTAACTTCAATATTCTAATTACATAATCTACCTTGTTGGATTATCTCATATTTGCATTTCGAGATCGTTTGAAATACTTGATTAGTAGCTTATGAGAAATAGGTTTAAGGAATCAATTATTAGCGCATATGGTTGGTTTCTGAATGTTTGAATGATTATTTAAGCACACAAACTAATGATGTAAGTGGAGTCGCAGCTCAACAAACAAATCCTGAGCTAATCTAACAGCCATGTCCTTGAATAGTGTACTAGCTGTTAACCTAAGTATATATTTATTTATTTTAATTATATGAACATTGTTATCGGTTTTATGAAACATTTTAATAAATGAATTTAAGTGGTTATGATTAGCATAAAAGACTTGGGAAAGGACGTGTGTGGACTTTGTGTTATAAGTATTTTTTATGCAAGGATAATATGAAATGCAACTTTGAATGAGTTAATTACAGTTTTAAGGATTTTTCATGCTAGGATGGTATTTTATAAAATATTGAGTTATTAAATTTATTGGATGATTTTAGTTTGGTTTTTACTTCCAAGCTTTCGGTTTGGTTTGAAGTGATCTAAATCACTTATGCATGTTGCTAATGTGATTAGCTTGGAAAGGTTAAGAATGGTTTGAGAAATAAGTTGAGAAATAATTTATAACGTATTCGTGAAAGGATTTAATTAATGATGTGATTATATGCTTATTGGTATATATTGGTTAATTCGATTTGAGATCGAATCATTGCCTTCGGATTGATTTGTTGCCTACGGAATATGTAAGGCTTGCCTACGAATATGTAAGGCTTGCCTAGGATATTTAAATGTCTTCGGACAAGGTGTGGCCTTCAGAAAAGTCAATTATGCATGTTAACGCCCCACGTGTTCTGGGGACGCCCGAATCGTGCGATGCGAGGAATTGAGTTTTGGGCTGACTTTGTGTCCTCGATCCTACTAGGACTGCTTTTCGGGCTAATCAATTGATCCTGCTAAGATTTGCTTTTGGCTGACTTTGTGTCCCCCGATTCTGCTAGGGGAATTGATGGATTTTCTGCGTTCTCAGGTGGAGTATCTCCTTGAGTTCTGCTAGGTGGAAATGGATAAATAATGTTTGAGGCATAATTATGTGGAAATTAGTGCATCATAGATATACTGGTACAATTTACAGGATATAGTTTGTCACCCTGCTTCATTTTTCTGCACAGGGTTGACCAGGATCCCTAGCCACCGCTCGATTTCACTACACAGGTGGTTAGCTAGTTTTCCCCTCCCCAATTTCCTTCGGTTTTATTATATATATATATATATGCCCCTTGGTGGGAGACAGTAGAATATGCTTTTGCAGATTGGTTACAGGTATGATTCCAAGTAAATGAAAAGTTTGATTTGAAACTTGGTTCCTTTTGGAATTATGAGATTGGTAATTGCTAAATTATAACTTGGCAATATTTTATGGGTTTGTTAGAATGTATGGTTGATTTAAAAGTTTTAGATTGTGATTCGTTTTATTATAAAGAACTATGTGTGGCTTGATCCCTTAGACAGGGTACGTAGGCAACCTAGGTTAATCCAGGTGCAGCCACGGAAGAGGATATTTCAAGAGTTGGATTTGTAATCTATTTAATATTTTAGCTGAAATCAATTTGAATTGTTGAACATGTCAAGATATTAAGTACTGAAATGGTTGTAGCTGAACGTTTGGTTAGGAATCTTTTTGGTTAGTAAATGGTAAGTTTTGTTGATGAACGATTGAGAAGTAATAAACTGTGTTTTTTACAGGTGAAAATAATTTGGGGGAACGAGCAAATTATAGGGGAGACTCTGCCGAATTTTCGGTAGAAGTCAAACCTTAAAAAGAGTTTTCTTTTGAGTTTTGGGTTAAAAGGGCAGTTTGGTAAATTTTGCCCGGCACCCGACAGGTGTTGGACATGCATAGGGTCCGACACAAATTTCAAAGTGGAATTTGGGTCGGGTCCTGTCAGGTTACAATTTCAAGCATCTGAAGATTTGAGATGAAAGTCTCCCTCACTTACATTTTGCTTTTAACTGAGCAATTCATGGCTTAACACTCAAATCTCCATTTGAGGTTTGTTTGGGTTATTTACCCCAGAGTCCTTTTGATTTAGCATTCACTATGAGTGACCAACCATTAAGTGGCAAAGAAGAAGAAGAACATGTTCGAGCACATAAATTTCTCGAATGAGTCAGAAAGATTCATATTGAAGTGGAGGCACAATTGCAACGTTCTCAGCAACGATATAAAGTTCGCCATGACATGTAATATGGAGTGGCTAACCAGTGACCTAATCGAGTGCCATGTAACTTCAAAGAAGGTGACCTAATATGGTTACACCTTGGAAAGGAGTGGCTAACTAGTGAAAGCAAGAAACTGAAGCCTATTCGTTATGGACCATTCAAGATCATCAAACAAATTGGTGATAATGCCTTTCAACTTGAATTATCACCATACATGCATATGTGCTCGATCATCAATGCTAAGAATCTTAAGCCTTTTGAGCCATCTCTACTTGATGATGATCCCGACGAAGACACTCGCCTTCCATCAATTGATGACTTAAAGATTGAACACGACGACCCTTTGCAGAGGAATGCATCTTGGAGCATAAGGTTCATGAGACCAGACATGGACAATATGAGTATTTCCACATTGGCGTAAAGGGTCAACTTCCCAGCAAATCAAAGTAGTATATTCATGACAAGGCAACCCAAGAATTTCCACATCTCACCATTTAGCTTGAGTAGGAACTCAAGGGTCCTAAATGGGAAAGCCATGATCCAAGTGGATCTTTTCAAGATAATTAAACAATAAATATTATTTAAATTCAGTTCAATTGAATAACTTATCAACCATTAGTGTGTAGGTATTCAAACATAGAGATGCATTAATTAGATGAGCTCGTGCACAAGGAAAAATGAATAATATTGTAATTGAACTTAGAAGGTCTAATTATAGAGGTGAGGGAAAGAGGAGACCTCGAGTAATACTTGCTTGTGAGAAGAACGGTAACTAGTGTAAGGTCGGATGCAAATGGTGATACGAAAAAGTGTTATAGGGACACTAGTACCAAGAAATGTGGATGCCCATTCTTGTTAAAAGGTGTCAATATTGGTGATGGGGATGATTGGAAGTTGGAGGTGGTTTGCGAAGTACATAACTATGTTGTTTCAAAATATCTTCAAGGTCATTCATTTGTGGGGCAACTTTCTGAAGAGGAGAATGCCTTATTGATGGACATGTCTAAGAGTTTGGTGAAACCTAGACATATTTTGGTCACCCTGAAGGATAGAGATGCAATGAATGTTTCAACTATGAAGATAATGTACAATGCTAGGATCCGAAATAGAATCAAAGAATTTTTTGGGAGAACAATGATGCAACAATCGCTTACTAAGTTGTTTGAACACAAATATATTGAGTGGCATAAGACATTTGGTGATACTGTAACTAACTTGTTTTGGACACACCCCATTAATATTGAGATTTTGCATGCATTTCCACGTGTACTTATCATGGATTGCACCTATAAGACTAATAGGTGTCGTTTCCCACTATTGCAAATTGTGGAGGAGAGATCTACTAATATTACATTCTATGTTAAGTATGTGTATATTAATGCCGAGAAGGAAGACAATTACACATGGGCTTTAACCAGATTGAGGAGTTTGTTGGATGATAATTGTCTTTCTGGTGTTATTGTCATCGATCGAGAGTTAGCACTCATGACTTCTATTACGTCTATATTTCCAAAAGCACGACATTTATTATGTATATGGCATATTAATAAAGGAGTGTTAGCAAACTGCAAGAAGTTATTTGGGACCCTCAAACAATGGAAGCAATTTAATGGGGATTGGAATACTTTGGTTGGTTCAGAAACAGAGGACGAATATTGGTGCTGTGTGCAATAGATTGAGTCTAAGTTTAGTGAATTTCAAAAAGCTTTTGAATACATACATGGCAATAGGTTAAATCCATTTAAGGATAGGTTTGTGGCCACATGGACAGACACTTGTATGCATCTTGGATTGACGACCTCAAATAGGTAAGTACTTTAGTCCACTTTTGATAGGTAAATTTTTTAATTTGTTTTGCTTTAGGAGAATTTATTATTGTTGTGACACCCTGAAAAATTCCAAAATATTTTTCGCACACAATAAAAATTGCACGGTCCATTTTGAGGTAAGTGGCATTTTTTTCCAAGTAAATATTGTCATTATGTTTAAAAGTAATATACTTACGAAATTATGAAGTTAGAATTTTGGTGTTTTGACTTCATGGAAAAATAGTAGACGTCATTACTTGCTTGTGGTAATTTTTCGGATAATTTTTCGGAACAAGGAAGTATTTTTAGTGAATTTTCGAAGCTGGAAAATAGGAAATTAAAATGTGAATTTCCACATGGCATTTTGTGATTGGTTGGAACCTATCACCATGCCACATGTCAACATCTGATTGGTTGTAAGACTTGGAAAACTAGGGTATATAGCGCTACACCGTATGCACGTTTAATCTAAGCCATTGATCTGATTCTAGATCAGATCTGGACCGTAGATCAAATCAAAGACTTTTGACTTGATCTAGGCCTTTAGTTTGGTCGTTGGGAATGCATCTGGACCATCCATCTTGAAGCTATCATGTACCTTCCTACACATGATCCAAAACTCATCTTTTAATCTTAGCCTTCGAATTAAATATTCAAATCGATCTGAGCCGTCAAGGAATTCTATAAATATCCCCTCCTCATTTCATTCATCTTCACACCAAAACTCTCCAAAAAAAAAATCATCCTCCCTCTCTTCCTCTCCTCCTCCACCATCAAAGCCACTATTCCGATATTTTTTGAAATTACTATTCATCTCGAGAATTCACTATTCATAGTTACTATTCACCAAGCACTATTCACTTGAAATTACTATTCATACCGAAACCGCTCGTGGTGTCTACTAGTCATCGGTTCGTGCCATCTCCACTCGGTTGTACTATTCATCATAGAATTTTACCGAGGTAATTTCTCTTCCTTACCTCATCTTTTATTCATTTTCAATTCCATATTTCCATTCCTAGCTGTTATGCTGCCCAATTTAAAATTCTCAAATACTCAATTTGTATTTTTTTATAATTGGGTAATTTTCAAGTTATTTCTAAAATATACTTTATCTGTCGTTACTCTGTCCATTTGAAATCTAATCAAATTAGATAATCCTTTTGTCATTTTCCTTCCTTAAAATTCTTGAACTAAATTATACCTATTTCTCTGGTCAATGTGTATGAACAACAAAGTACTATTCATACTTTAATTTTACCGCATCGTGATTTTACCATTTTCGGACCGGAGATGGAACTTCAAGGACTATTGGGACAATTTTGGACTTTTCAAAAAGTACAATGACTATTTTGAAATTACTTGGAACTTTAGGGGCTTATAAGGATTAAGTTTAAGGACCACAGTGCAATTAAAGACAAGAAAAATGACTAAAGTGCACTCAAGGATTTGTTGTAATATTTTGAATGTTGGATTATGATTCGATTGCTCAAAGTGGCCAGTTTGAGTTCGAAGGTGCAGAGGGCAAGTCAGGCTTAAGCTTTGGATTCTAGGTAGGGGGTAAGGGCGGTAATATATTTTTTCGAAATAATATCAACAAAGTTGTGTTGGTGCATTGGTGTAAGTGGAACGTGAAAGGTGGTTTACGTTTGAACACTAGGAAAGGAAAATATTTGCATATATTTTTAAAAGGCTAGATCGGTTCATTTTGAATTGGATTTCAAATTTTGGATCTGCTACCCAAACCGATCCAATCTGTTTTTCACTTTTTGGATCCAATCCAATCCGCCAATATTATCGAAACCAATAAAATTGGATTGGATTGGATTGGTCGGTTTTCATGATTGGTTTGGATCATGTACGGTGTGTCTGTTGGAATTTTAAAAAGGTTTTAAAAATTTAACTGTTTTATTTAATTAATTATTTTGGCTGTTTTATTTTATTGTGGGGTTATAAATATTTAATATTCAGGTTTTATTTCTAATTGAATGCCTTAATTTTCTGGTTGGTGAACTTTTCTGGTTGGTGAAGGTTACATGTTATTGGATGCCTATAAAATGCCACTCATCCTTCACATTTGAAAAAACACAATACACCATCAGAATATCACATACCACAATCTGATTCTCTCCTTTTCTACTTATATATATATATATATATATATATATATATTCTCTACTTTATATTATTATTTTGGGCAATGGTTATGTGACTTGGATACCTATATCCGTCTATGAACGTGCTCATAGCGGATCTTGAGTTTGTGTACAAGGGGTCGTATCTTGAAGTCTTGTAGACCGCCATTACCTGCACGTAGGGAGGCTACAAAGGCTTTAGGATAGCGTCTTTGACATACTTCACCGTATCAAACTCACCTTCTTACTTATAATTTATTTTACTTGTATTTACCTATTGTTTGTTTATTTAGTTTTACTTTACCTTTAGAGACTTTTCAATTTTGTTTATATGTTATTTATAATATAAATATTTTTGTATTTGGCTTTACGGAAAAGGAAAACTATATTTTATTATATTTTTTATAACAGTGTCACCATCTGGATGGTTGCTGAATATATGTGTTCCCACAATTAACACAAAAAGTGATTTTCAAAAGAACAAATGATATGTCAAATGAATCATCAGTCACTTCCTTGGGACATTTTTTTAAGAAGACTCAAACCGCTGACATTCGCACCAATGGGGTGTTAGTTGGATTGACCCATGCTTTTGGTATGCTCCTAAGTGGTCCTAAGTTCAAACCCCACATTGTACCCATGTGTGTAAGTTTTCCCCTTCCCCTCCCTAACTTTGGCAACAACGAAAAACACTGACATCTGCGGCATGCTAAACTAATGCATCTAAAGCCTCTGGAGAAATTATATATATGGTACCGTAGTACGGTCACTTGGAATATCACATTATTATTGCTTCCCAAATTGCTTGTATATTTATCAATTGTTAATTATGGATGAGGATGGTAATAGGGCAAATCAGGAATGGGTATGCCATTTTCATCCCCATTCATTAAGTATTTTCCCCATCCCCACCTTCATTGGGGAACGGTTTCCGCTTTGCCTCATTTAAAAAAAAACTTTTTAATGGGAAAGAAATACTATGAGTGCAACTTTTTAAACCAAATATATATACTAGTAAGGTTAAATAGATTCTTCTAAATTTAATTTTATATACAGTACTATAAAATTTGAAATATAAAATTTTGTTGAATCCACTCTAATAATATATACTATATATATTTTACACGGGAGGGTTTGGGGAGGTACCTATACTCGATTGTTCAGAAGAATCAATAGCAAGTACCTTGCTATTGATTCCTATACTCGATTTTTATCCTTCATACCCGATTCTTATCCTTCATATCCAATTGATTAGGGTCGAATTCACGTGAAGATCATAATCGGCAGGGAAACTTGCCATACCTCCCAAAGTTCCACTTTAAAGTTGTAACATCCCACCGAAAATTAATTTAATTTTCGAAATTTTAAAGTGAAAAGACAATTTTACCCTGAGAGTATCTAAGTGGTTTTATCTTTGGATTTAGGGCAAAGGGGCATTTTGGACTTTCGTGCCCGACACCTAACGGGTGTTAGACAAGCACAGGGTTCGACGTGGATTCTAAAGTGGAATTTGGGTTGGGTCCTGTCAAAAGTTCCCTGTAATTTCGACTAAAAAAGGTTCCTTGTAATTTTGACTAAAAAAGGTCCTTGTAATTTCTCAAATCCTCTCTTAAACTTTGCCAAACTTTTTTTTTTTGGAGGATCTTTCTTATTGAGATGAGCGATAATATATTAAACTCATACACACTACGTTGATCTTTGGGACTGAACACAAAACATTGCCTAAGTGAAGCATGCTCGAAACCACTACAATAATGGGTCCTTTACGACTTTGCCAAACATGTTAGTTTGACCATTCGGGATTTTCAAGTTCCACACACCCAAATCTCATCTCTAATTATCCAAACATAGTGTTAAGGAAAAATTCAATAACGGCCCTAAATCAGCTCTCGTTCGACCACAATTCCCAAACTATTGACTCCAATTCGTTCGTACACCTGGTGGTCAATTTATTTAATATTAAATTCAGGCCAAAATAATTCCTAAATATAAATAGAAATATTTTTGAAAAACCAAAAAGAAAGGACAGGCGTTAAGGATGGCAAAGCAAGCAGGCATGCAGGCAAATGCTTCTTCTCTGCTTACGCCAATATAAATATTTCACAATACTTATGGTGGTTTTCTTTCCTAATTTATTGAATCCAAAATCTGTTACTTTTTTATTCTATAAATAATAATAATGAAAAATTAAAAGGGTTATTGGGGATTTTCAGATGAGGGGCAAAATTCTAAATGGACATTGATTTCGACAATTGCAATGACCTCTGAGGCTCTGAATCTGTATTTTCATGGCAAACAGGTATTTTATTTCTCTTCCTGTAATTCTAATGGGTTTGCTGTTAAATTAAGATAGGGCATGACATTGTTTTGATTATTGAGAATTTTACAGATGAATTTGTCTTCCACATTTTCTTCCACATTGCTTTAGCTTCATTGAAATTTGGAAAGATGTCATTCAAAAAGCGGGAAGGTGCAATAGAGAAAGCTTTGACACAGGAAGAGCAGCTGCTCAAGGTATATAATAATAAAAATACTCTAATTTCTTTGTGCTTTAATTCAATCCTATTTTTTGCTTCTGTATCATTTACATGTCAATGACTTTGAATCCCCGGATCTATACCAGGTACATAAAATAAATAAAAAATCATATTTTACATTTCCTGCTTTTGCTAAAATAATAATCTAAACTTGTTCCTTGATCTTGCATACAAACTAGTAATGTATAGAATTAAATAATCAATCATCATTTCTTTCCATCTGAAGAGCACACTTGCTCGTTTCTGGGTGGATTTAAAATCAGTTTTTCAAAATTCTCCATAAAATGAAAGCATTTGCACTTTTTTAAGAATTAAGGAAATGATTTTGTTTATTCTTCTGTGGACAAGTTATTCTGATAGACTGCTAGTAGTTTCTTTTAATGGGACCTTTTTTTATATATATTTTGTTTCACATTTTTTACTGTTCTTCCCAGGAAAGTTGTATCTGCATCTGGTTTCCAATTTCAGCTATCCTCAATTTTCTTCGTTTGTTTTGACTTCGGCCTCTTTTAGAATAAGGTATATCTTGTTTAGATGATAGATGGTTGACCAACAGCGCATTCTTGTTTGGCCAAAGAGAGACAAAAAAAATTCTGATTGTTGACCTGACTTGCTATTGATGTCTGCAGACAAATTGAAAATTAGACTCTTCAGATTATGCCTCCTTGAATTTGAAATATATAGAAACGTTTTTTCATGCCTAATTTTGGCACATATGTTGTACAAATGAGAGTGAAGTCCTAGATAAAGATATAAGACTTCGTTTCACGGTAGCGGAGTGGTGATTGAGAAATTTGATAAAGTGGTAAAGTTATATGTTTTATTGATGAATCTCCTCATAGGAAATAATTGGCCCTTCTTCTCTTCAGATTTATGAAGTCAGACATATGATAGGTCCTATTGCTGATAAGCTACCAGCCATTTGTTCAGAAGAATCAATAGCAAGGTACCTAAGAGCACGGAACTGGAATACAAAGAAGGCAGGTAAGATGTTGAAAGAAACAATAAAATGGAGGATGGAGTACAAGCCAGAGAAGATCCGATGGGTAAGCTGATATATGTGATGTCATGTCTGTTTACAGCAACATAATTTATTGTTCCAGAATATTTAGAGGGCCCTAATGTTATGAGAAACAAGTGTAGTTATATATATATTTTTATAGTGCACTTGTCATGTACAAGCCAGTGTTCTGAGAAACATGTTTGTTAAACCCCATAGGATACATTCAAACACATTTCTGAATGCTAGAGACGTGAACTGGCAGATTCTTCTTAATCCAATTCCCTTAACTAATTCAAATGTTTGCCAAACTGTTCTCTTCTCCTCCAAGTTATGAGTGATTTATGCTTCTCGTTCTTTCCACTTGCCGATTTAAAGTGGTTTGTTCTTATCTGATATAGGAAAACATTGCTCCTGAGGCGGAGACAGGAAAAATTTACAGAGCCAATTACTTTGACAAGTGTGGAAGGACCGTTCTTATCATGAGGCCTGGTTTTCAGGTAGTTAAATAGCATGACAAGAGTCTTCCTTTCTAGATTTATGTCAATTAATAGTTATCATTATTTTTAGTAGGTTTTAAGCCTTTTTTTCCTTTCTTTTTCTTCTTGATTGTGAAATTCTTTCATCATGTCAGAACACAAATGCAGTAAATGGGCAGATCATGTATTTAGTATATTGCATGGAGAATGCCATACTGAATTTGAATTCAGATCAAGAACAGATGGTTTGGCTAATTGATTTTCAACGGTGGAACTCATCAAGCATATCATTGAAGGTGACTAGAGAAACAGCAAAGGTCCTGCAGAATCATTACCCCGAGAGATTGGGCCTTGGCATCCTCTATAATCCACCAAAAATATTCGAGTCCTTTTGGACGGTATGTTGTTATACATCTTTTCATTTGTTATTACTTTCTTGTCTAAACCTTATTATTGTTTATTGTTATGATATTAACATTTGCATGTTCTATTGCCTGTGTCATGAATTTGATGCAGGATAGAATGAAACACAGCACTATAAATAGGGAATCAGGGTTAGTGTGTGTTGTGCTATGTTGGAAAATTAGAATATAAGCAAGGACCTTTGGATAGTTTCAGTGATCTGTCTGCATGTGAGTGGGGGTGACCAAACTAGCAAAAAGAGTGATTAACTGCATCAATGGTGCAAAGAAATTGGTATGAATACGATATTAGTTCAGGGTTTCCTTGTGGATTTGTGGCCACAGAACTAGTTGCTGTAACCCAGAATAACCTGCCAACGACTTGAATTAGAGAATTGCCTTTCTATTCAAAACAACCCCGACAAAAATAAGTTGAATTTTTACATTCAAAGACTAAAAACAGAATACCTGATAAATTAGCCTAACAGCATTCAGTACAGAAATTCTTTTCCATGTTGTAAAATCAAACGAAGAGTATGAATATTTAATAAATAAAATTACTCAAACTAGGGTTTTAAACACTGAAAATGACTATTATGGACATTTATTTGGACAAATATCTCTTCCTAACAGTTTTATGGCCTAGAGGGCTTGTCTTGCACTTCACCTGAGGGTACAATTGGTATGTTAGAATTATCTGGTACTGACAACTAGGTTCTTTGATGTTTTTATTTGAAATGATTTAAATCATCATTTGCTAACTTTTATGTCTGTTTAAGGGTTATCAAATTCTCCTTGTTATATGTTTAAAAAATTTGGTGAAACTTTCTTTGAAACAGATGGTAAAACCATTTCTTGAGCCCAAAACATACAAGAAGATGAAGTTTGTGTACTCTGACAACCCACAGAGCCAGAAGATAATGGAGGATCTTTTCAATATGGATAAGTTGGAATCTGCATTTGGTGGGAAAAATTCATGTGGTTTTGACTATCAAGCTTATGCGCAAAGAATGAGAGAAGATGACAAGAAGATGTCTAGTTTTATTGACTCTGGTTGTACGCCTTCAGTTATATCTGAGTTGCAGCAGTCAGATGCACTGGCTTCTGACCATTGTTCTGACGTCTCTGATGAAGGTGCCTGCTCATCATGTGATGAAGCAGCTTCTTCGAACTTGGACGTTGTTGATGAGAAGATACAAGGCCAACCACTTGACAGCAAAGATGTTGCAAATGGCAACACAACATTACCTAAAGAAATGCAAATGAGTGAGCGTGCATGAGCACTAGTTTATGATATTGGTCTCGCAAATTCTTAGCTTACATGATTTCACCTTAATGTAATGAAGCATTATCAGAAATTTTCGGCTTCTTTTACCCTGTTGGTTTTAAAGTGAATAGCACCTTCAAGTAATGCACCATTTAAGATATATATATATATATATATATATATATCATTTTTATGGTACAGACATAAGCAGTCTGTGAATTCTAGAATGCTGTTCCCAGTGTTTGATATTTGTGGTTCTACTTCTTGTTTCCTGACCTGTTTTCAATGTTAAGTATTTCTGTGGAGATTAGAGTTTTGGGAATGTGATACCCCTGAATCTCGCGTCTGAAAATACGT